>CM051623.1:28562500-33562500 GCA_028020825.1 Podargus strigoides
GCAAAACAACTTTGTCCTTGGTTTGCCCAGTGCAAGGCCATGGGCTGCTGCTTATTCTGAGCAGGGTGAGAACTATGGTTTAGAAGACCTTATTTTGCTACAAGAGTTTGCAAGTTGCTTTTGTCAATCCTCTCTCTCCAACATGTTTTCAGACTGTTTTGCAAATGACTTTTATACCACTTAGTAGAAATTGAATCCTGTTTTCCTGCCCTGGCCCTTTCTTGGCTCCTATTTTAATCCTGCCAAAATGAAAGCTGATTAAATGATCCTACCTTTCTATCACATCCTTTTGAAATTCCCTTCCTAGAATCTTTCTTCTGGTTCCAGCTTATCATCTCAGAGTTAAACTTATTTCCCTGCAAGGCGTTGCCCAACTGCTGCTCAGCCGATGTTTCCGATCCTGTTTCTTATCTACCTCAGTGTTTCTCAGTGCTGTCTTAAGTGTGTTCTTCCTTTTTCCATTCACATTCTTCTCTGTCTTCAGTATGGCTCACGTACATGCAAGAAACATCCAGAAGCAATATTCTGTCATTATCCCATCGGCCCTAAACCATCAGCTGTTTTACTGTGAACTTACTTTGGTAACTGTAGGTCAGTCATGGGTCTTCTATGTGTATGTGGTGTGCAAGAAAAGTGTAAAAGGTTGAGAGTAAACAGGGGGAAAAAAAGAGGAAAAAATATTTCATGTGCTCTTTGTTCTCTTCTTGAGGCTTTAACTTCATAACCGTGTCGCAGATTCTGTAAATAGCTATAGTGAAAATCAGGCATGACCCAGACATGACAATGCTGATGGTAAATATTTAATGCCAGTGATGGACCCAGTGTTGAGCAGAGCCTTGTGCAAAAAGGGAGTACTTGAAACTAAGCCAAATGGGTGAAAAAAAAAAAGAATCTAACTTTCTCAAAATAGAGTCTTTTAATTCCTAGATTTTAGGTAATAATTACTTGTGCCAGAAGGAATGTGCTTCATAGAAAGTAAAGTCTCATTTTGAAGGAGTCTGTAAACTCTTCAAATAGTATTAGCAATTTGTCCTTTCACTCTAGTTTTCTGTAAGAAGAATTTTTAAAACAATAAAATATTTTTTTGTGATTCCATTTCATTGACATAATAGATATGAACATGCATTTGTGGTGTGTGTGAGTGTGTGCGTGTGTGTATCACATCTAAAATAACAGCAAATAAGGACCTGGACAATACACTTGATTTGGCTGGACCAGCACTTGGTTATACTATGCTTTTTTATTCCTAATTGTGTTTTAAAAACAGTTTGGAGAGGATGAGGGAGCGGCAGGCAGGGAGAGAAAAAAAAAAAAAAAGGTACAGGAGTATTGAATGCTTGGGCTTGGCAATTTTGCAATTATTTTCAATAATTTTTCAGTGTAATATCAGCAAATAGAGTGTATGGTAAAATTACAGAAGGTATTAGATCTGAACTCTGGAGACATACATTCACATGAGCATCAGATCACAAGATCAGCTGCTTTCTGGCTAGTCTCCAATGGGCTTTTTTCCATGTCACAAAAATCACCATACAGTTTGGCACAACCTTCAGGCTCAGTGAAGAGGGTTCTGTTCCAGGACTGAAATAGCCGAAAGCACTAGATGCCAGAATTGAAGTGCATTTGCAGTGTAGGACAAAGACAGTTTTACAGCTTTTGCCTCAAGTCTTCTTTTGCCTTGCTAGGAATAAATCTCTTTGGGTTTTGGTAAGAGTTCCATCAACTTTATAGGGGAAGAAGGGAGGAATAAGATGCTAACCTTGGTCTTTGTGACTTTATAACTAAAAAAAACCTGGAAGTGTGTTGTGTCAGTAACTCACATTTCTGCAGCACACATTAGAATCTAATAGACAGTATTTGAAAAGATATTAAAAAAAATTGGTAAACAGATACTTTTTTGATGAAAATTAGGAAAAATTTAACAAGAACATTGCAGATTTCTGAAAGTGATGGAGTCTTGCTCCCTTCCCCCACCTCCCATAAGCAAGCTGATGTTTCCAGCAACTTCAAAAACAGAAGACTTCTCTGTAATCCTAAATGTACATAAGGAACAGATTAAAGTCCTGATTTGTGAAAAAATTTGAGCATATGCTTAAGAACCATTGACTTTAATGGGAATTAAACATGTCCTCACACACACTTCTTGAACTCGAGTCTAATAAGGATATTAAGAAGGATCAAGAGGCTGCCCTCTTTCAGGAAATGCTGCAAAACTGTCATAGCTGAAAGCTTCTTTTTTTTTTTTTTTGGTCATAATCATACTGACTTTCTTCATTACTCTCCTCGCCTCACTTCCAGCCTTCACAAAGAGGAGAAAACAACCATTCTTTCCCTCTTTTCCCTTCTCTCCTCTCCATGCTATTCTATGCCAGGCTAAGTTTTCTCTTGCTCCAAAAAGGAGAGGAACTACAGACTCTGCAGTGTCCATTAGGGGTGCCATTATTTCTAGTGTAATGAATGTGGATGATGGTCAGATGGTACAGTTGATGGTGGTTGAACAAGCCCCCTCAGAGAATTCATTACAATATAATTAACTATCTGTCTAGCTATGTAGACCTAGGAATGATTGGAAGGACATAAAACACACTACAGGTTAAAAAAAAAAAAAAAAGAAGGAAAGGAAACCTTGCTATAAAGTCACACGTAATTTACCTAGAGGAATCCTATTTACAGGGGAAAAGGTACCCCCCGCCAAACGGCAATTCATATTAATATTCTTTTATTAGACGAGTGACAGATGGAGTGAAGTAGTGATGACTAAAAGGCTTGAGTGTGGGTTGATTTCTTTCGATTCAGTATGACAAAACGGGTTATGTATATGGTTTGTAAGTGTGGTACTCATTTATTAAATGCTCATTTGGACTTTAAAAAATAGCTTGCCTTCATTAGCAGTCTCAGGAACCAGACTCCATGATGCAATAAATCTCACTTGCAGGAATTTTGGCCTGATACTCATCTTAAAATACTCCAAACTTTCTTTTTCTGAACCTTGTCTCATGCTCTACTATGATCCTAAGTAATTTATCCCTTCTCTTCATCATCCAGCTTCAGAAGGCATTTCTCTTGCATCCTTATGCACAGGATTAGTTAGTTTTGGGGTGAGTCATTGTTCTTACCTTCAAGTCATTCATTCCAAATTTTTTGTTTTATCTTCTTAATGAATACTTTTTCTCCAACTGAAGGTCAGAGGTAACTTTGGCAAAATGGCTGTTTAGCAGTGTCATTTATAGAAAATAATTTATGTAAGAATCATAAAGCAGTAGAAACATTAAATGTGAATATAGCTTGAAAAAGAAAAACTGATGAGAAGAATGTTCATATGGTATAGGAAAAGCTGAAAATGGATGGTATGTTTCTTTCCATCTCCCATATTTTATTAAATTAGGTCATGTAAATTAGTAAATATGTTACCTGCCAACTCTGTTAATGTGCCTCTTGAAGCAGCTTTCTTTCATTGAAGTCAGAAAAACCCCCACAGATTTCCATCTGCAGTTTTGTGTTTTCACTAGTCGCTCTCTGCTTTGCTGCTCTGTGTGTTGTAAAACTAGAACAAGGTATCTTCAGTTTTGTCCAGTGTAGTCTACTTACTCATCAACTTGCTTGAAAATGTTGAATGTTTCAGGATTCACTGTGATAAGCCTGTGAAATTTCTGTGTTCTGCAGACTTTCTTAAATGTTTCTTAAAACGTTTGAATTTGCACATTTCTGCAGAAATTGTTTTCCCATAGTGGGAAAAGGACTGGGAACAGACCTTTACTCTCCCAGGGTTAGTATCAGGTAATGCTGTGCATTTCCTACATCATCTGTTTTAGTTGCAGAGTTATGGCACTACCACATAGTTACACTTGTCTGTCTGTCTCAGTACTTGCCCTCTAACATTTAAATACAAAGTCTTATGACTACTAAGCACAGCTTTAAACTGTCTTAGGATGTATCAGGGTCCAGGCACAATAATGTATCCTGGGCTCTTGTCAAGCATTGCAGCCCCTGTATCAGGCTCTGCACCACAAGGATGGATGCAATTGTCCTGAGCAGCAGGAATTATGTAGCCTTAAAACTTCACTTAGCATGCAGCACAGCACACATTGACTTGTGCTGTATTTCCACATCATGATGTGATCTTTTTTGTTTTCTTATATAATTTACTTGTTAATTTTCTGACTGTTTCTGCTACTGTGTTTTGATTTTCACTCTGTTCTGTCTTCAAATCTATGAGTTAACCTGTGACCATGTTTTGCTAGTCAAGTAAGATGGATTCATATTTTTATTAATATATAAAACCAAAAAATCTTGTTCCAAACTATATTGTTTTGAAAGATATATTTTTATAATGACTTTGTACAAACTTTATGTCTGCTACTAATAAAAAAGAAAATATTGCAAATAGTCACTAACTGGGCATTTTGCTAAGTTAGTGTTTTATTCATTTTATTATACTAAGGAATTTAAAAGCTAGAAAAGCTGGCATTAAACTGAAAGGGCAATGGAAAGTTGGTAGCCTAAACATTTGTTTTGATTCATATGGAAAGAAAGAATTTGGACCAGATGCTTGAAAGAGCTCAGAACCCAGCATCCCCTATTGTTCTTCATTTAGGTGCCTAAATGGTAACAGTCGAGTGTGCAGCTTTTTTGAAAGCTGATCCTTTTGTGTTGAGGCAGCTTTTAGGCTTTAGCCTATCTCTTCCTGGCTGTAGAACTTCAACTGTAAACATTTTATTCCAGAATTGTCTCTCATCTATATCCTTCAAGTTAGGAGTTAAGAGATCTATTGTTAATATTGCAGGGCTGCAACCCCTTCAGCATGTCCTGAGATTTAAAAATGTGTGTCCCGCACGTTGCTTTCCTACTGGGGCCCTTCTTCTCTGCATCTAGTGCTTTGGTAATACATTTTCAAGGAGTTCAACCAGTGTGTGGACTCTTAAAATGCAGTACATTCATATTGTTTGCTTTAGGCTGGTAATCCTGTAAAATACAACATATTTTAAAGAAACCAGGATTGTACACTTTCTTCTATAAAGTAAGCTTCCAGTCCTAGAAATTTTCTTGAATGAGACTAGTGAATAAGATGCTTGCAAATCATTGTGCTTATACTTTAAGGTTGGTAGTATACAGATGATCATAATATACGTAATTGCAGGATTGGGTTAAATCAAGATCTAACAAGACATCTAGTATGCCTTCTTATAGTTTAAAAAGAGGTAGTAAAAATTAGCTCTTGAGTTTACATAAGTTCTGTGTATACACACACATTCTCACGCACAAATACAAACACTATAAAAATACCATTTGAACTTTTATTTTTGTGCTGTGGGCTGTGTAAGATATCGTATTCGATTCAAAAGCATCTTTGGACTTCATTCTTGGATTATGAGTTTTTAAAATTCAGATATAATTACTAAAAGGAGAGGGCTATTCGTAGGCTTAAAAGACTGACTAAATTTTGATAAATAAGACACCATGCTTCCCTGCACCCCGAAAGTAGAGAAGATGGGTCGCTTTGAAATAAGACATGGGAAAGAAATCGAGGAGAAAAAAGTTGAGTTTCCAACTCTGCCGTAGTCTTCTTCTATGGATTTATCTACTAGAACATTGTCCAGAAGCACCCAAGCAGTCTCCAGGTGCTGGAAGTTAGTACACACAGGTCAGCATCATGATTTTGCCAGACAAACTGCCCCTGCTGAGAAGGAAGTATATTATTTGGGGCAGATCACCCTGACTATAGTTTCTACAGGAGTGCCTGTGTAGACGTGTAGACCTGTGTCCTGATTTCCCAGGAACAGACCCATGGGCCAGCCATGGCAAGCAGGCCATGAGTAGCCCCGAGTCAGCTGGGAGTTTCAGTCAGGGCAGCTGCCCCAAGCTGACTCACAGGTGTATCCCATACCACTGACATCATGCTCATTATAAAAGGAGGGAGTTCAGTGAAGGTGGGGGTTTTTCTTCCTGGGGCTCCTTCTTCTGGGCCTTCTGCTTCTGCTGCTCATCCTAAGGACCAGGCTGAGTATAACCTTATATGCTTTATGTTGGTGATTGTATTAATTTTTTTATTTCATTAAACCTGTTTTTGCTTCTCCCTTTTAAACCTGATTCCCTTTCTCAGCTGGGGAGGGGTCGTCAGGTGGTAAAACAACTGCTACAGTTTAGCCCTGGGTACTGGCTAAATGTAGCCAACCCGCTAGTTTAATTTCCTTCAGAGTGACTTCAATAAATCTTTACACATCACTGTAATTATTCAGTACTTCAGATCTTCAGTCTGTAAAATGGGCAAACATAGCTTACAGTTCCTTGCACATAAATAGAGCTAAACCTTTCAGGATGTCAAGCTAGACTGGGGAGTAGGAGGAATCAAATGCAATGACAATTCCCATTATGAAATGCTGGGTGAAGTACCAATCAAGGTATTTTTGAGCAGGTATGTGGCTCCAAAGAATAAATAACACTATTTTATCATCTTAAGTAGAGGCATTTTTATCATTTTGATGATTTTTTGAGCCAATTATTGGCAGATGTGCTTTAGCCAACCATATGTATAGAGGTGACATACAGATATATTTCTCTGCCTCAACAAATATTCCAGCTTCTTTCCAAATGGTGTGTTTGTTTGGCTGATGTATGACCTCAGCCAGACATTTTTTTGAAATTGAATCCAGATCAAATGGAATGCCCTGCTGACTGGCTGGATCTCAGTGCTTGCCTTGATCAATGCTCCTCACCCTTATAGAAAAAGTTGCCAGGTAATCTGGGATTTTCAACACCGGTTTGTATATGTTATCCATAAATCTACTTTACCTTCTTTGACAGATGCAATTATCATATTCAATTAGCATTTGAAAACTAGCAACATAAATATGGTAGTATCTTGCTCTAGAATGTTTATTTGTCTCCTTGAGACCACACAGCTCTCTCAGTAAACCTTCATGTGTTGCAACCATACCAACTGCTGAAAACTCTGCATTTTCCCCTTGTTGGAGTGAGTTTGATCAGCTATATTGTACAATTTATGTTGGGTCTCACCAAAGTTTCATATCAGTTTTCATATTTTATTGCTCCGATCTAATATTCTCCACTAGGAGCTATTGTGAGTCGCCAATTATGAATTGTCTCTCCAGTGCTAAGAAATTCTCTTCTGTCTTGAGATTTTATTGGAAGAGATAGGACACCCAGTTTCTTCCTGCCTCTCACTCACTGACTCATTGCCAGGACGTACTTAACAGTCTGGCTCCTTTTGCTCTATTTCAAGTCTGTATGTAGGCCATCAATATACCTGGATATTTTTCAGTAGAGTGGTTATTACATTTCTGTACAGACCTCTCAGAAAATGTGTGAAGGGTGCTACATAAATGATTAGAGTGGATTAAATAGGACTAGATTTCTGGAATGCACATCACCTCTTACTCTGAGTTCTCATAGTGTAGTTACAGCCAGCCTGTACTGCATGAAATTTTTTTGTGATGTCCATTTAACCAATAAATCTGTCATCACTGACTGGTCTCCATTTCCTCTGAAATAAACAAATCACTATTAAGTTCTTTGAAGCAGCAGACTGCCAGGAAACACAAAAGTCACTTTTGCTTCATCCATGGAGATAAAGTAGTTAGTAAGTGGAAATGAGCTGCAACTGAAGGAGCCTCAGTGTTCTCACACCTGCTAGAAAGTACAGTAGATTTCCACACAGCAGGAATTCAAACAAAGCTCAGATCACTCTGTTCAGTGAAAGTGAGCTTGCCTAGCCAAGAAATGAATCGCAGGCCCTTGGAAACTACTTAAAGAAAGCCAGTTTCACAGGGACAGAGGAAACTTAGAGTCCAGGAAGCTCTTCTAGGTTTATGATGTCCATTGTGTCAGTTGTTTACTGGGCACCATATTTCTGACCTCCACACTCCTGGCTCCCTTCTTGATCTAGATTGTCCTCTGCTTGCTGAACTTGGTGTTTCATTCCACAGGGTACTTCTCTTGTGCCTTGACTGCTTTTAGCACTGAGTGTTTTCACATGTAAGTTTGCATCTGCTTTTTCTTTACTCTTGAGCTGGGATTTATTTCATTGCAGTCTCTGTTTCCCAACAATTGTGGCTTAAGTCTTATCTCTTACCTCCTTTCAATGTAAAAAAATCAGCCTCGAAAAGCTAGTGAAGTCCTTAATTCATTCTGATTGCTCTCTGCTGAACTACTTCCTCTGCTGAAAAAGGCTGTAGAAGTTAAGCTTTTGACAGGTGAATGTAGCTGTTGTGAACAGAAAAATCCTGGTTTTAGGTTCTGTAACGGATTTTTAGATTAAGTTAACTAGTATAATTTGCTTCTTCATAAAAGTTAAGGAAAATGCTCCTGTTAAAAATTTGCAGTTATTTTCAGCAAAGTAGCTTTAAGCTTTCTTCCTAATACTGACTTTTGACTTGTACAAATGTCCATGAGTATGAAAACTAATGGAATCTGAACTTATGATGGGAACAATCAATAACTGAAGAAAGATTACTTTTTTAGGAAAATCTAATTAATCTTCATTAAGGTGGACCCCTGGCCCAGCAAAAGCTAATGAGAATTTTAAAATGGGACCACTTTACAACATAGTTTATAAATGGTGTTGAAAAACCTTTCATATTTATCCATTCAATATTTATGCTTGTTTCCAAATCATTTGATGCTTATTAAGAGTTTTAACATCAGTATTTCCAATGACTTTTTTATTTGTTGGAAAGAAGTGTTACTACGTTTTCAGTAAAAATTCTATCTTTGATTTGGATCCATAGGCAGGGTTTTTTTTGCCTCTAGTCCTATAAATAAAATATTTAATTCTTATCCAAATCCTTTTAAGTGACTTATTTTCAGATTCATGCTGGCATTCCTCTCTATTTTTTTTATTGCTAGCATATTTAATACTTCACATTTTAAACTCGTGATAAGGTAGGAACTATTCTTGTAATTATTGCAAGCATAAACACAGGCTTCAGTTGTATCCTGTCCAAATGATTATTCTAACCCCTTTATTCAGATTGCCTTCTGATGTTGTATGTACTGAGTTTTATAAGTTAATATGGACTTTTAAAAAATTTACATGTTTTTACCAGTAGTGACTTAAGGGGACATTAATGTATCTGTACCTTTCTTGCCATGGACTGGGTGTTTGCATGCTCCCAGCACAGTGCTGAAGTGTTTGTCTCCATTGGTGGGAAGATACTGGTGGGTTGAAGGGAACTGGAGAGAAAGACAGTGCTGTGTGGAGCCAGGGAGATGTGCTTCACCACACCCTGTCCTGAGCCTGGAGTTTACCTCATCACACAGCCTTGTGGGAGAGTGGGACAGCGCTGCCCTTCCTTCCTTTCTTATTCTCTGGTTTTACGATTGATTGCACTGGTGATGGGGAGATGTAAAAGCAGACCCATGGTAATATGGTATATAAATAAACCAAAAGGAGTATGACACTTGCTGTGGTGCCAGATGCTAGATCTAATTTGGAAAACTGGAAATAACCTGGGGCTCCAGTTGACAATGTATATTTCCTGGCTTGCATTTAATCCCACATAAGTGGGATCCCACATAAGTCAATAACAGAACAAAAATGAGGAAAAGGCATGTATCTGTCTGCCATACGTATGACAATTCAATTCCTACAAAATATACCACTTGTTTATGAAACTGGGATTAGTTGCCAAATTACACTTGCCAAAATATCCTGAAATAAATCCATACACGCTCTGAAAAAGTGCTTAGAAGTGATTTTTCAAATGTGATTTTGGTAGCTTTGAGTCCTGAAAAAGCACATTTGTTGAAACCACACAACTGTTTAGGTCCTGATGCATCACAGACATGATAACAGAAACACAGAATAGCCGTGGTTGAAAGAGACCCCTAAGATCAAGTCCAACCATTAACCCAGCACTGCCAATTCACCACTACACCATGTCCCTTAGCAACACATCTACATGTTTCTTAAACACCTCCAGGGATGGGGACTCCACCACTGCCCTGGGCAGCCTGTTCCAATGTCTGAAAACCCTTTCAGTGAAAATTTTTTTTCTAATATCTAATCTGCACCTCCCCTGGCATAACTTGAGGCCATTACCCCTTGCCTTATCACTAATTGCCCAGGAGAAGACACTGACCCTTGCCTTGCTAAAACCTCCTTTCAGGTAGTAGTAGAGAGCTATGAGGTCTCCCCTAGACTAAACACCCCCAGTTCCCTCAGCCACTCCTCATAAGGCTTGTGCTCCAGACCCTTCACCAGCTTTGTTGCTCTTCTTTGGATACCCTCCAGCAGCTCAGTGTCCTTCTTATAGTGAGGGGCCCAAAACTGAACACAGTATTTGAAGTGCAATCTGTGATCATTAGGAATAAATAATGAAATGGTGAGAAGAATCAGAGAGAGCAGGACGGATCATCAAAGTTGAATTTGCTGAAAATACTATATTCTAAGTCTAGCTGGTGGAAATGTAGGAAACATGAAGTAGAAAGTACACAGTCTGATCATGCCTTTTTCTTTTTTTTTTTTTTTTTTTTTCTTTTCCCTTCCAGTTATAATTTTTTGTGTAGTTTTTCTTTGTTTTTTTTTTTTTTTTTTGTTTCCCAGAGATTAATGGTCCTTCATTAACAATAAAGGCTGATTGTTCCCATGAAGAAACATCTGCACACCTGTATATTTGTATCAGTCAGGTAGCATATAGCCTTGTGCACGGATGGGATTCCTGGTTCTGCCACTTGCAAGCTGATCTATAAAAAAAAAATAGATGGGAAAAAGCTCATAAGATTAAATAAGCATAGGTATACCTTAAAGGCTGTGTGAATAGAAGTTGCACAAGGGTTCTTGGATTATGTCCTTAGATGATTTATTTATGTAACTGCTAAAGCACCTTGTTACAGGAAGAAGGAAAGTTTGAGGGCTGCTGAACACTTAGCTCTACATTACATGATCTTCAAGGAATTTTAGTTATATGACAAATGTAAAGAATGTTTTTACACTTTACTGAGCTAATAAGGGATAACTTTCCCTGTTGATTCATTTAATATCTCTGAAGTTGTAAAGAATGCAGTGAAGAAGCAGATTTTTTTTCTAGATCAAAAATAGTAGGATGAGGTAGTGCTAAAATGGGATTCTTAAGCCATTATAAATAATCCTGGAACTCAAAACTTTGAAACTTCTATCTTTGCTTTGGTAGCTAGTTTTGTAACAGTTAAATGCTTAGGAGTTTCCTGTTTACTTTGTCTTCCAACAAAAAATTGACCTGAAAAAAAAGTATCATGCAGACAGTATAAATACAGTCAGAAAGATGCTTCTTTTCTAAGAATTAATCCAGTCGCATTAACCTAAATTTGGAATGATTGGTATAGCTCCAGGTAAGCATCAAAAAACTTCAGGGGTTGTTCAGAGCAAAAGTTACAGCCAGTTTTTCAAGGCTGGTTCAATATTTTTGTTTATGCTGGTCAAGTACTGTTAGTGTGTAATGAATTGAAGTAATAAACAGTTTTTAAGCTACTCAATGAGAACCCAAAGTTGTCTTGTTCATGAATTATGTATATTAATATGGCAGAAAAGAATTAACTTCTTCCTATATGTACTACACAGCTTTTGTTTGTTGTGTGTATATTCATAGTTTATTAAATCAGAGCTAAGAGAGCTTTGTATTGGCTCCTGTAAGCCATGAATTCTGGAGCCACACTTTTCTTATGGGAATGGAGAGTCAGTCTTGGTGGGGAAAAAGATCTGGTTCTGCTTTTGTTAGTCTCTCGCACTCCTGAGTTTTATGATTCAGTGAAACAGTTGTCTTGGAAAAGTCGTATCTTGGAGAGAAAAAGCTGCCAGGTTGCTCAAGCTATTTCTCTGAGGGGCTTTAAACAGCTAGAGAGAGACCTTGAGGTGGGCTCTCTATTTCAAGGGGGAGCCAGAGCTCAGAGCAGGGAAGGAAAGTGGTATGTCATGTGAATCTTCATGTTAAGCAGACTACTTGTGTGTTTATGCATCAACTCAAACTCTTTTTCAGGAAGTGTGACTTAATACCTGCATATGCATTACATCAGTTAGCAAGTTCTGCTCAAGGGTGCCTGCTTAGTTTCGGGTAGGATGGGGCATAATCTTCATCATCTGGAGTAAGAGTTAAGCACAGTGAGAATCAATCCAAGCAATACACAGGGGCTAGGCAGTGACAAGGGCATCTGCCTGCACTTTTTAACATCAGGAGGAGGGGGGGTGAGGCAGAAAGCATTCGGAGAGAAGGAAGCATTTCAGACAAGTACTTTGGTCCTGTCTAGAGTCAGCTATGCTTTGTCCAAGTGATGATTTGTACCGGATATAATGTTGCCATCTCCTACATTTTTCTTAATATTGATTTAGAGTAAATGAGGAGCTGAACATAATTTTTGGCATTTCGACATAATTGCCTTACTGGTTCTGAACTAATTTCATAGAACTGTTGAATGCTTTGAGAAAGGAATGATATAGGTATTCCGGGACATCATATTCATAATGATTCATAAAGTTCTGGATCTGAGAAGAAAGTCTGTTTGTAATAACCAGTTAAAAATGAGACAGGTAAATTTGATCAATAGCAGCAGCAGATGTAGATAAAGGACTAATCAGGAACATTATTGTGGGTCACTGAAGGTTATTTTCCTTAGAAAAATGGGTACAAAAGGCAGTGTGCTTTTCTGAGCACTTTCTGTCGCTTCTTTCCACACACACATTGCTGAGAGTTGTGAAAACCTACTGTTCAAATCCCGTATAAGTGCTCTGTGGGTCTGTGATTTTCAGAACTGGACTTTCATAAACTATGTATATTCTTTTACCAAGCTTTAAAAATTAGTTTGGCTTCCCTGAACATCTTGTGTGTGCAAAGGGAGTTTCAAAATGGCTGTTTTCTAAATATGCTTAGGAAGATGGAAATTTAACTACTGATAAGTGATTTTACCCCTGGGCAACTTGATGTATGAGTTGCCTAAAAATAAATGTCTAATTTTCATAGCTCTCTTATTGATAAATAGTTGGTTTGCATCTGCAATGACATTTCCACAATTTCAGAAATTGCTTCCGCCCTGAAAGCACTTTTGGTGATTGTGGCTTGTATTCCTTCTTCCTAAATGTATATCTGGAGTTTTAGGTCGGATTTCTACACATAAGGATCTCTTAATCTGTTTGGATTATTCATTTTTAAAAAGAATAGATCATACCCACATTGCATATTACCAATTTGTCATGTAGAAGATAAGCTGATTTATTCCCATAAGCTGGTGCTTTTGGATGTTAAAGCATTTGAACTCCTGTGTAGCTCAATGGATCTGAGTATTTGTTGACATAGCTCTCATTTGCTCACTTTCTCACAGAAGTCTAAAAAAGTTTGCTCAGAACTGTATGCACATTTGCATGTTGCTTTTGTCCTTTCATTCTTTTAGACCCCAGTGTTTCTTTTCCTTAGTTTTTTGCTGAACAGGAGTCTGAGGACACTGCATATTTTGACCTTTTTCTATGATTCTTTAATTTCCTACAACCTTTGAGATAAATTATACTTTTTTGTCATACTGTAAAGAATTTCAGAATTGCACCACTTAACCATTTTGACTCAAAGAAACAGACTCTGTTGCTTCTGCAGCATCAGCAAGACGTGATCTGAACATAGAATCATATCATAGGATCATAGAATGGTTTGGGTTGGAAAGAACCTCAAGGATCATCTCGTTCCAACCCCCCTGCCATGGCAGGGACACCTCCCACTATATGAGGTTGTTCAAGGCTCCATCCAGCCTGGCCTTGAACACTTCTAGTGATGGAGCATCCACAACTTCCCTGGGCAACCTGTTCCAGTGCCTCACCACCCTCAGGGTAAAGAACTTCTTCCTTATATCTAGTCTAAATCTACCCTCTCTCAGCTTTCACCCATTACCCCTCATCCTATCATTACAGGCCCTTGTAAAATGGCCCTCCCCAGCTTACTTGTAGGCCCCCTTCAGGTACTGGAAGGCCACTATGAGGTCTCCCCAGAGAGAACTCTTTTCCAGGCTGAACAAGCCTAACTCTGAGCCTGTCCTCATAGGAGAGGTGTTCCAGCCCTCTGACCATCTTGGTAGCCCTCCTCTGGACTCGCTCCAACAGCTCCATATCTTTCTTGTGTTGGGGGCTCCAGAGCTGGACACAGTATTCCAGGTGGGGGTCTCACAATGGCAGAGTAGAGGGGCAGAATCACCTCCCTTGACCTGCTGGTCACACATCTTTTGATGCATCCCAGGATACGGTTGGCTTTCTGGGCTACAAATGCACACTGTTGGCTCATATTGATCTTATCATCCACCAACACACCCAAGTCCTTCTCCCAGGACTGTTCTCAATCCAGCTGGCAAACTTGCTGAGGGTGCACTCAATGCCACTGTTCATGTCACCGACAAAGATGTTAAATAGCATTGGTCCCAGTACTGATCTCTGAGGGACACCACTTGTCACTGGTCTCCACTTGGACATTGAGCCATTGTCCACAGGTAGATGAACATCATCCTATGTACAACACTATGTAATTATACAAATTATGAGGGGGACCTTTAAGCATCACTGCTACACTAATACTTAAGAATAATATATTTGGAAGTTTCCTTGTCTCATTCTATTTATGCATACATGTCTCCATTCAAAGAAAGAGCTTTTGGACTTTTTCTACAGTCTTGGAACCAAACAAATGTCCTAGCTGGGAAACTAGCCTTCCTAGCTGAGGCAGGTATTCTTCAGTCTTTGAATGAATTGTAGTCTTTTCCAAGTAGTATTTTAAAATATTTATTTATTTCCATTTAAGGCTTAGTAGGGTCATGCATTAGTGTCTTGATATTGTCCATACTATGAGAGTTAATGATGTATAACTTCAAGCAGTAGCAAACTGTCTGAAATGGGCTCCTATTATCTTAGTGTAAGTTAAAGCAAATAAAATAAAACCAAAGCAGAAGTAGTTCTTAACTGATTAAAAGGCATTTTTGATGTATTAAGATACACCAAAGCAGGTGTGGATCTATTCAGTAGCTTCTTATCTGGTCACCATTGATGCAATGCAAGAAGGAATGACTGGTGATTTTTTGATGTTCATAGTCTGGTTTTACCACTGTCCTCATTTTATCCACAAAACTGAAGATTAACTTGCGTGGCAGTTTCTGCAAGACAAGGTTAATTACGTCAAGGACTTGAAGGGCTGACATCATGAAAGTGAATGAAGAGAGAAAGGGATTGATATTTAGATTTTTAATAGGTACTAGATCAGTCTGAAAGAGGTAAAATATATGGAACCAGGAATGGAAGCTTAATTGAAAAAAAGGTATATGTATATGTTTTTATTGATCTGACTTAAAAGCTAAAGGAAGTAAAATGAGAGCATTCTGTTGTAATTGCATGCCTATGAGATTTGTTTCTTCAGCTTTAGGTCTGGAGAAGCAGCTGAATGACAGAAAATCAAATAAGCAAGTAGTTTAAATCCCAAGATAGAATAAGTAGGTGATGTAACCAGTGAGGTCTTTTATAGTGATGGTAGACCAAAGTCTGCCTTGGAAATAAGGTAAAACCAAAACAAAATACAGACTTTAAAGAAACTGCAACTCTAGGAGAAATGTACTGTGATTCTCTGATGGGTTAGGTAAAACACATAATACCAAAATCATTAATTTTTTTTGCTTTGCATTTTGAGGCATGAGAAGACACAGATTTCCTGCTTTCAAAAAGAAAGTGAAAATATATGGGAGTAGGAAGGCACCAAATTGTGTTTAGAAAAAGCTTAGTGTTCAGCTAAATGCACAGATGCATAAACTAAACACTTTTCATGCCTAAACCACTGTTTATATAGTAATGAGGATTTTCCATCAGTTTCTTCAGTTAAACAGTAGCTGTCTTTTTGCTGTTTAATGGAAACAAGGCAGTCTTGCATAAAAACATCAGATATATCAGCATGTTATGCTCTTTTATCTCTTATGTGAGTTCAGCATAGTCACAACCCTAACAGACCAATGTTTTAACCTCCTTTCCTTTTGAATTTTGTCTCAGATTTGTGAGATGAACTGGGTCCAATTTTGCTTAAGAAGCAAGCTGGGGTTTTGGATGATCAAGTCAATATTCAGTTTTTGTTTTTGTTTTCAAAGATGGAGAAAGCTTGTTTATGACTAGGAACATCTGCCAAATGCTCTAACACCAGCATAAATTAACTATTTACTCAAACCCATGTTTACATCTGTGAAAGAAGCTGTTGCTCCATGTTTTCAGTGCCCCAGAGGCTTATAAATCCACTGGAAAACATTGCAACAACATAAAACAACCCAGTACAGTTATTCAACAAGTACCATTTTTATCAGGCTGTGCTGTACTCGAGCATGCTCAGTCCAGCATCTACAATAAATCCAAGCTTTAGTGACATTTGTTCTACTGACTGGAGTCATTAGGGACTGCAGAACGGAAGGGAGATGCAAGTCATGCTAGTTGGACACTTTAAATAACCAGGCAGCAAGCAGATGAATCCTAAAAGTGCAGTTTTGCTAAGGAGCTCTCAGCAGAAAATCGGGTAAGAGAGGGAATGACGTAGTTTGATACTTCACATCTGCCTCTTGACACTGTCATACAACAGACAATTGAGATTGGATGGTTCAGGTTTTGTTGCATATCAATAGAAAATCAGCCAGTATATTGCAGGGATGGTTGTGCTAAGCAAATAGTCCCTCATTTCATAGATTTCCTCTTCACCTCAAGATCCTGAGCAGGGATGTGAGAGGCCTGTATTCAGGGTGGCTATCAACGGGTAAAAAAAGATTGGAGAAGCTCCTTTCTTGGCATTAAGTTTTTTCAAAGCTGCGCAATTATTTTAAAATAGCCT
Source organism: Podargus strigoides (assembly GCA_028020825.1). Classification (NCBI taxonomy): domain Eukaryota; kingdom Metazoa; phylum Chordata; class Aves; order Caprimulgiformes; family Podargidae; genus Podargus; species Podargus strigoides. The sequence goes on from CM051623.1 coordinate 28,579,309, forward strand.
TGATAAAAATAGTATAATGTCCAATCATCTGATTTAATTGGGCAGAAACTCAGTGAATGAGTAGTTTAAAATTAGATGGAATAAAGTTTAATGTTGAAATGAATAACGCCCTAGAGCTTGTGTCTAACTGCTATAACTCATTTTGTTGGAAAGCTGCACTCGTTTTGTTGGAAAGCTGCAGACCTTTATTCCACTTCTTAATATATCTCTTGAATTTGTGCTGTTTCAGAACTGCTACATATTCTTTTTCAGAGCTTCAGGAGGTAATTTTTGAGGTTCAGAGGGGAATTTTTTTTATTGCCCCTTTTTCACCCCATTGGCACTGGCAAATGCAGTGTTCATTGTTGTTGCATGAAGTCCAGCCCTGAAATTGCTTGTTACTGTTATATATGCTGGGATTTCATTGTTGCTTCAAGTCTCTGCTTTCTAGAGTACATTCCTACATCTTCCAGTAGGTATGCTAATAACTTTATTGCTCTTTTTTCCCCTATTTCTTTATCTCAAGTATTGCATCTACTCCTAATGTAGAGCATCCAACCCTAGATTATATGAAGGAGAATAAGAGCAGAGAAATAAAATAGCAATTTTTATTTCCTAGAAAGATGGAGTTCAACATTTTCAGAGTCAAAAGGGAGGATGTTGTTTTACATCCAGCCTGCTAACCATTACTGGAGGTGACAACCAATCACAATAGACAATGTGGGGACTGAAGTGGGTTGTTTTAAGAAAAATTAAATAACCTTTGTATTTGTTTTCTGTTACAACTTTTAGGATGGAGAAAAAATGTATACTTACCCAACTTGTATCTTCAGTTGTAATTAATGTTTTTTAATTTTCTTATCCCACTAGAGGTAGGTATTTAAAATGAGCTTTGTTTAAAAGAGTAAAACAAATACTGTCTGGGACTGTAAAACATATATAGGATTTACTATGCTTTGACGTGCACTGTCAGACTATTTCGCTAGCACATAACTTTACCAGGAAGGCCTTTCTTCTCCAGCTTGTACGCAGCAAGTTGTGTGAGGTGAATGATGGAAGAGTCAGACCATATTATTTTACGTTTTTGTGCCAAATGGCCTCTCTTATTTGGGAAAATAAATGTTTCTACTTTTGTATTAGTTTAGCGATTACAGAAAGTCTTTCCGTTACTGAAAAGAAGTTGGAAATGAGTCTGGGGACAAAATGACCTTTTGATTTGACTAACACACTGTGGGCTTGTGGTTTAATTATGGGACGCTCTTGGATTTTGGGGGATTCTTTTCTTTTTTTCCTAAATACATCAGTTTTCAAAGCACTCAGTTGAGACCTGAGCTTTCTATACACACACACATGTTTCCAGCCAAGGCTATTCTATGATTCTGTGTTTGGAAAATCAGACCCTTATTACTGTAGTTTATTTCCAAATTAAAAATTAAAACTATGTAAGGAATATCAACTACTTTGGACATAACAGTCCGTTTTAGAGGTTTAAAGGAGGCTTAAACCTCTTAGTTACTTTAACTCTAGTTTCTCTATATCATACATTGGAAAGGGGATGGTACAAAAATGGCATTGAAGCTTGCCATCTCAAAAGCTGTACTTGAACCTGTAGTTGAAGTGACCTTCCCTCTTAGATATATAGTGAATGTTTTATTGCACTCTAATCTTAAAATAATAGGAAGTACTCCAAACAATTATATTGAGACTTTTTGCTCACATCAAAGTTGAAGGCTTTTTGGGTTTTTTTGGTTTTTTTTTTTTATTGCACTCTGCCAAAGTTTTCCATTATGAGTCACAAACTTTAATTGTTTGATTGTTAGTAATCAAGACAAATTATTCATCAAAAAGCTATCCTGGACTGCAAAACTAATAGTAAAATAGATTTAGCAGAAAACTTAAAACTGCACTATTAGTTAGATTTTTTTCTTTTACAGATTTTCCTTTACCCAATATACTATTTAGAGAACTATTTTGGGGTTTTGTTTAATTATGTGAGCGTTTTTTCCATCCCTCAATAATTGTACTATAGTTTGTAAAGGAAATTGTGTTAGCTTCAAACATGACAAATCCTTTTGGTGTTTTTAATGGATTCTGCCATTTACGATAATCATTTGAGAAAACAAAGAAAGGAAAATGTGGCATGCTGCTAAGTAGGAGAACTTTTAAGTCAAAAACAGCTGATAGTCAGGCCTTCTAAAGTAGTCATTAGGAGGTTTTCAATCTAGTATTAACAGATAGTAATAGTTTTAGGTAAAAAATGAAACGTTCATGGTTGAAAGCCAAAAATTAATTAAAACTGAAAGCCAATGGTATAAATAGTTTAAACATCTGAAAATTTTTTTATAACGCTTTTTATTTTGGTTTCCCCTGAAAGACAGGTAATTCCAAACTGCATGTGGGCAAGTACTTTCCACTGTTTTTCCACTTTTATAGTTAGTGTTACACTTCAGCACAATGTTGTAAAGTAAACTGTGAATGAAATAGTAGAATACACCCAGAACAGCAACCCTGTTTGGTAGGAATGTGTGTGTGTGTTTTTCTGTTCTTAAAAAAAGTCTGGATATCTACTAAGGTATGTTATGAGCACAGCTGGGCCTGTTGGCTTCATTTTAATGCTTTCTGAGGGATAATAAGATACAAAACATGTCACTGAGACAAAAGCAGGCATATGTGTTTGCAAAGAAATCTATGATATTTCTTAAAGACCCAGACAGGGATTACATTTGTGCCTCATGCTGAAAGCTGCTATGCCACACGAGCTGAGCCATGTCCAACAGAGGCAGCCACAAAGGCAGGGAATGACCATGTGAAATTGCTTGAGAGGTCCATGACACTCATCAAGACTGTGAAATGGGAGCTGATTTGCGATCCTGCAATTCTGCAAGCTGCTACGTACACTATAGAGGCCAATTATGAGTGTTTCAAAAGGGCAGGTTTTAGAAAGAGTAAAAACATTTAAGGCAGACTGATTGGAAAAAAAACCACCCAAAACCAGGGAGAAAGGGCACACTAACATAGGTTTAAGCAGAAATATTGGTTGTTAGATTTGCTCCAGACACTTCTTTCTGTCACATGTTCAACATAGATAAAATTTTCACTACATCATTAAGGAGTTAAAAAAAAAAAATCTGTTCCATGATGAATGGAAAAAAAAATTAGCCAGTGTAACACACGTGGAAGAATTACACTGAAAAGCACCACTGTGAAATGGCTTCCTGTTTCCTGTAGCAGCAAAATAATTCTTAGAAAGAATTAAAGTAGGATTGTTGGTACCCATTTATATTTTCCTTTGTGCAACTGTATCCTGAAGATCTGCTTTGGAAAGATGGGTGAGTAAGGCAATATAGAGCCCTAAAGAAACTCCAACTGTATTAAACTTCTGTAAGTGTTTCAACTTTTATTGCTTAGTATGGAAAACTAAAATCCTGGATTCTTTGGCTTATGTGCAAGCTATTTATTTTTTTGTTCAGACAGGAGCTTATGCAATTGCAATAAAATTTTTTTAAAAAGCAAACTTAGAAGTCAGCAAGATTTTTACTAAGTTCTGTGTGTATATTTTGAGAAAATATATATATATATGTATGAGTCTAAGAAAATTATTTTTTTTAATCAACTCATGGCATCTTGTGATCATACAGAAAGTAATCTGGGACTTACAATGGGATCAAAATTGGCTTTGACACATTTATGACTGAGAATGACTGAAATTCTTGAGTTTGCCCCAGCTTGTCCACTGTGTTTTGGGGAAGAACCTTGCCTATCCTTAGAAACTGGCCCAAATGGCACATTCTTTCTGGGCCATTTGCTCTAGTGAAGGCACATATTGTGGCATAATGATGTGGTCCACTACAAGATCTACAAGAATTACTATAGATTCTGGGTTTTACTTTTTTAATGTAATGTCTTGTGTGTGAGGAGTGGGGGCAATGGCACTGTCTATATATAGCACGTTAGCGAAGGAAAAAAGAGCATAAGGGTATACACTTGTTGAAGTCTGGAAATTACACCTTGATTTCTGCAAACTTTGAATAAGGTGACTATAGTGACTTTGTATTAAAAAGTTGAGTCTATTTGTATATAGATAAAACACAATGTTTGGTTATTAGAAGGATATTTGGAAATTCCCAGTGAAAATTTGTTTTAGTAATATCTGAAAATTAAGTAATTGAGATCTTTATTTGGAGTAACCAAGTTTGTAATACCTCAGTAAAAGGTTTTTACTCACAGATTTGAAGAATAATATTCACAAGGTTTGAACTTTCTAAGCAACAGAATTATTAGCAAGAGTGGACTGTCATTTGGGAAGCAGACATCTCGAGTCTTGCAGTGGAATGTACTGCTGCTTTAAATGGAATGGCATGTAAAACTAACGGCCATTTATATAAAGTAGTTGATAGAGAAACACTGTTTTTAAAATGAATTGCTTGACATATGTTCCCATCCCCATTGTACAGTGATTTCTTAATATTAACAGTGACAGTCTGGCTTTACAGAAGGGGAAAAAAAAAATAAATGCAAGTCTTTTAACAGTATTTAAATTCTAGATAGCACATGCAGGATACATACCAGTATATTTTCTCTATGTATTTCTGAGCAGCAAGTCACTGCAACATATTTTTCCTATCCTTAGCCTCATCTCTGTTTTTGCTGACAATATTTTAAGCTAAATATTTAGTATTTTATGTCATATAAAGTGGAGCAACCTCAACTATATTTTAACTATGACAAAGAAGCGGATGTACATGTACTTGTGAGAAAGCGGCTCCTCAAAGCTCACTGGCCAAAAGGATTAAAACATCCAGAGTGCATTCTTTATTGCTAAAGTATTTTAGCCTTTTTATTTTTTCAGACAAATTAAATATGGCCTTTTGTTAAAGCTGTGTCCCAGAACACTGCATATGTTGGCTGCTTTAGTACTTTTGGCAGGACAAAGGTCTCCCTGCTCCACAAAGCTAACATCAAAACTACAACCCATCATTTTGGGGAGATAAGACTTGTTGAGAGGTGATTATCTAAGTAAGTTCTGTGTGTCATATGCTCTTCTCTCTTCTTAAGCAGCCACTTCCCTGCAGTTTGTAGTGCTTCAGATCTTTCATGTACAATCTTTGCAGAAAAAAAATATTTTCCTAAGTATTTTTATACAATAAAGTAGGGCCAAAAGGAGTACTGTAATGTCTCCTTGGAGTTCTGATACAGCTGCTGTCCAGGGAAGGGCTTTCATCAGACCTGTGATGACTGAGGCATGCACGGTGTTTGGGGTGAGCTTCGTTGCTCTTCACATCTATTCTGCTTCCTTTGGGTAGGAAAGAGCCTCTGGGAGATCTCTAGGTGGTAGAGATGCATGAAAAGAAAGATTATAGAAACTCCTACCTCACCTACCATTTTCACCACTTGGATGTCATTGTTCTAAGAGGCTTTGTCATGGAAAATTTTTTGATTTTAATTTTGTAGGTTAATTCTTACTCAGCAGGACTCGCTGCTAATCTGTGGGGAGATGGTGCTGGCAGCTCTCGTCATCATTTAATGAAACTCTTCTACATTAAAGTAAATTATGAAAATGGTTTGGTAAATAGGCAAACAATCAGCATGTGTATGTTATTCAGTGTAGCATGTAAGAGATGACTCTCCAGAACTCCAAATGGGAGTTGGAAGTCCCACTGGATAAAGTCCTATTAAAATACAGCCTGTGAGGTTTCTCTAAGGGAAATCCTGTGTTGACATTTTAGCCAAATTTTCAGGTGTTCCTTAAAGTGTCTTTCAAGCCGCCTTTTGGAACATAAACTGCAATTATACAACACTTGGGACTGAGAGTAGCGTCTACCACATGAAGATATACGAACTAGTGTAATTATTTATATGAGAGAATTCATATGTTGTCTTCCATATTTGCATGGTTTGTAAAAAGAAGTGACGTATGTGCTATATATTTAGATTGGTCAGATGACCTAGCAGAAAGACATCTTTTCCAGCATAGATACCGTCAAGAATCTGGAGCATTGGCTATTACAGTGTTATGAATCAGTGTTCCTATATAATTCCTAGACTTGTACTTTCAGGCAGCATTAATAACAAAAAAAAAAAAGAAAAAAGTTGGCAGAAACAAGCAGTAGGTAATGGTTTAGGATGGTATATAATGTGTTTCAGAATACCCACAGGTCTTGCTGTGCCAGCTCATGTTTTTTTTGGGAGTGGATATGAGGCTGTCTTAAACTGTAAATTGTCACAGCCTGGGTTAGAAAGCATTAACTCAATAAGCAAACAAAAGTTTGCTTTCATTAGAATGAAAAGAAGGATTCATGTAATTTTGATGTTGTACTTGTGCTACTGTGCAGCTTTGCCCATTTGCACATGCAGAGTTGTGAATTATGGAAATGATGCTACTTGTTCCAATTTTCAGAAAGGATTCTCTAAATACATTTAGTGAATTACATCTCCCAAATTAATTTTAATGACATTCTCAAAAGAGGCACTCAAACCAAATATGTTCAGTGATTTGGAACTGTACTTTCAACTGAGCAAAATCTTCTAAGAATATTATTTAAATTACTTGAAAAATAAGGAAAATCATGAAACAAAAATAGATTAAGCCTGCAGAATTTGGTTACATAGTCTCAATTGGTGCAAATAAGAGTAGTTGTATCAATGTAAGCATGACTACATAGTTTTGTATAGCCCTGGATTTAATTACAAAGATTATACTCAAAAGTATAGAGTAAGGATTTAAATTAGGATCCTGCAAAGCAATGGACAATGTTTTTGACACAGGTTAAGTTTACACATGAATTCTGAGCGATTTTGAAATGAAAATAGAAAAAAAAAATCATGGAAAAAGTGCATAGTATTCTGTTAGGTGTCAAAAATGTTTGGAAGTGACTATTTCTCGGGAAATCTTGTTCTCGCATGTAGTTGCTGGCAAATCAATAGGAACCATATGGAGACCTTTATGCCACCTCCTTGCTTGTGTCTTGGTGAACTACTTCATATTGCCAGAAAATATAATTTACTGTAAGGTACCAGAAACAATTAAATTGGGCAATTCAGCTGTATACCAGTATGTACTTCTGACCGTTAAAAAATGACATTGTCTTCTCCTTCTTAATATCCCTTTGCAGCTGTAATAGCACAAAATTGCTTATTTTCTTCTTATGTGTATTTGAGATTAATGATATTTTGCTAGATTATTGCTTCGATAGTAAAGTATTTTGCTCTAAATTCATATTACTATGTCTTGAAGGAAGAAAAAAAGGCATTTCACTTTGAATCACCGATCATCGTTCTGTCCTATCAATGTTTAGGAGCTCTAAAGCTTTTGTTTACATGTGAGTGATTTAAACAAATGTAGAGGAATTAAGTTTAAAAGAAATGTTCTTTCACACAACATTAAACTAGTAAGGTAACAAGCTTTTCACTGTCATTACTTTGTATAGATTGTTTAATTTTAAAGTAAATAACCACATAGTACTTGTTCTTTGCAAACACTTGAACATCATTTATTAGAAGATATGCACTTAAAACCCCTTAATTTATCCAAATTCACTATAAATTTATGGTGAAATAAGTTTAGAAATAGGTCATTCATGTTAGGGGCTTTCTGAGAATGTATTGAAAGATGCGAGTCAAAGTTGAAAACCTGGATGTTGAATAACAATTCTTGGGGTGAAATCCCAATGGCCTTTTTGTCACATAATATTAGTGATTATTGTCACTACTCACTCTCAGGATCTGAAAACACCCTGCAACTGCCAACACAGCACTAATAATCTGTCATTTTTTAAATTTTTGTCTGGGATCTTACATTGCAGGTATTAACTGAAAGTTCATTTCCATCTGAGAAATGAAGGTACATCAGCTTTTGAACTAATCCAAGAAAAAATAGCAGATGCTTCTTGCGTATTTTGCCTGTGATTCTTACTGTGCCCAGTTAGCAGCAGATCTTTGTCACTGATCTTCTGACCAGCTTCTTTTCCCTATTCTGTGAGCAGTCCTTTTTTTCCTAGATGTGCATGGAAAGCAAAAATATCAAAATGACCACTTTTCATATTCTACATATAGGAGTTAGATTCTGTGTTTGCTTGGTATGGTTCATTTCTCAGTGATGTAGAGAGAAGGAAATAGGAACAGGACAATACAAATGTTGGTATTAACAGCAATCCTTTCCTTAGAGTAAAGTAGAAGTAACTTTTGAGGGTAGGGAACAGTGCAAATAGTATTTTCTTGTACAGAAAACTGAGCTGCTATTAAACTTGGGAAAAATCTAACCCTTCAAATGACCTGTAGAACAATCATTTATAACTTTGAATGTCTTTCCAAATGATACTTTCTACATCATTTACCAACAAGTATTTTTGTCTAACAGAGGATATTAAAGACAGTGCCTGGAATTTTTGAAAACTGGTAAAAACCTGAGAAAGAGGTATGACCTGCATCCCTCAAAGCAGTGTTTAACTGCCTATATTACTTGGCATCCAAAGAACAAAGGTTGGCAAAAGCAAGATTGATAAGGTACTAATACCTGCATATAGGCTACATCTTCTCAGTGTGCCAGAATTTGTCTGGGACAAGGCAGAAGACAGACAATATAGATTGCTGTATTTTTCATCAAGTGGTTTGTACCATCTGTATATATTTTATGTGTGCCTTTTGAGAGGCAAGGAGTGTAACTTAGATCCCTTTAGGCTTTGTTCTCTGCCTCTACACCTACCATTTGGCATAAGATGTAGCCAGTAGAAGAAAATGAAGATTGTTGGGACTTTTTTCTTGTAGTTGCAACAGCTGCAAAACAGATGTTGGCTGACGTAAGTTCTGCCAAAAATCTCTTCCAAGTCTCCCACCCATTTTCCACCAAAGAAGTTAGTCAGGTGATACGAACAGACTTGAAGGTCAGAAAGAGATGGGAGCTCCTGATTGTGGCTCTATAGAGACTGCTAAAAAGAAGCAATCAGAAAACCTAGATTTACTGCTTTGGAAATTAAACCAATCAAAATTTATGGAGTAAAAATTACTATTCCAAGTAGCATGATGTCAATGGGAAATAAAAGGCAATCTGCACACAAACCACAGCGACACTGTAGCAGAGAAAGATGACAGCAAGAGTTTATAACTGGCGTTCACCTAACTGGCATTCATCTAAGTATCTTTTTAGATTTATTTTCAATATCTCAAATGCATTAAACAAAATATTGGTGTCTTGTTGGCCAGATCTTTGCTGAAACAAATTTCCTAGAATTACAGTTGTTCTGTTGCATGAACCTCAGTACTAAGAGGGAGTCAGCTTTCTGTGTATCTGTCTGGTTTCTTCATAACTCTCCAAATTTTGCTTTCAGAAATATTTGAATATATCATGCGGGTTTTTTCAGAATATCTTGACTATTACAAATGCATTCAATAACATTCACAACAAATAAAAATCTGCAACTTTTCCACTGAAATCATACTGCTGACAATGCTGTGGCTGCCTGGCACTTACAGTCTAGTGTGGACTTACAGGTAGTATCCAGCAATGGCATAAATGTCTAAATAACCAATTGTCCAGGCATGCTTATATTTGCACAGGTTCTGTGTGGGCTAATGTTGCTAGCAGTGCTGAATCCTCTATGCTGGCAAAGACGATTTGCTACTCATGTAGTTACATTTGCCTTACATCAGTCTCCCAGGAACCTGGAATTTAGACCTTAACTGCATTTGTAAATCGGAAACTCAGAACCATGAGTATCAACCTGTATGATGACTTGTCTCCTTATCGTTTTACTGGCTGTACAGCAGTTCTGTTTTCATCATGGAACCAACTGCTTACAGGAAAACTGCTTGTATTGTAAGTCTTAGTCACTTAGAGATCATTATGCTTCTGAGAGGTGTTTGGATGGGTACTCCTGAAGCTTTCCCCTTTGACCATTCACAGTAGCAGTAGCTACCAAGGTTTTACACCCTTGACCTCATTTTTTTTATTGCATTTCCAGGCTTGTGTCTTTATTTCTAGTATTTAATTTTCAATATGGTGTCAGTGTCATGTGTAGGTGTGTTACTTTTATTTAAGGTTGCAACCTTTAGTTTGGAAACTAGTGAGCCATGGATCTTTTTTACAGCATGTACTGACATGGGAAGACTTTCTTGGCTCATGGCCTCATGCAGGCACAGGTTTATTAAGACAGTTGAGGGCTTCAGCAATGACTTGCCTGAAATGCATTTCTGTGTCATACTGTAGATAAGGACTATGCACACCCACCTGCTTTCAAACATGTATGAAACATGTCTGGTGATATAAGAAAGATGAGTCCAAATGCTAAGAAAAATGATTTAGGTAACTGTTTTGCCAATTACTAAGCCTAGTACAAAGGATGCAGCCAGCAGTAGAATGAATCAGTAACCAGATTCTGTTGTACACAGAAGGGTCAGTACATGGGTGATTGCTGGGGGTACAAACAAGTCAATGAGGTTACACATAATAGACATCAACCCCAACGACCCCAGGAATGATGCAACACGGCCAACAATCAGTTGAACAAACAAAGCAATAGTCTCCCATAGAAGAGATGGGAGACAGCCAAGCCAAGAGGCTAATAACATAGGATAGAAGCGAACTCACGCTGTTCCCACAGAGCCCGCGTTCACAAGCACCAAACCTGACCAGGGCCCAGTTACAGGGAGAGTCGGGAGGACCTTCCCCAACAGGGAAACTCTGCAAAGTGCATCCACCTCACCGGTAGACACTCTGCTATTCCTGCAAGTGGTCCCAGTTTTTATCCCCAAAGCAGGATACCTGGCACTTGTTTACCCAGTGTGAGGCACCTGGGGCTCATTTACCCAAGGGCTTTCCCTACGAGGCCGGCTGCACCTTGGAGGAAAGCCAAAAGGCAAACTAATCCCCTCCTTTTGAAGGACTGTGGGAACCACCCATATGTCAACCTTAATTCAGGGCTTGGGGTTCAGACTCCAGCACTTCAGTAACTCTCTTCAGTGATTCGTTGGAATGTTGATATAGGGGTTTAAGTATGTAAGACTGGGTCATCTACATAGTATATAGACCATATAATGAGGTGGCAGACAAGGAAATTTCAAGAAAGAAAAGCAACATGCATGTCCCTGCAATGTGGAGAAAAGTTTTAGTGACTCTAGGTTGACACCTAGTATGAAGGAAGAAATGTGAACTTCTAGGTTTAAGGTGGTTTTATCTGTCAAGTTTTCTATGTTGAGTTTGGATAATGGACCTCGGCCCTACACTGTTACCAGTGGGTGTGCCTTCTAATGGGGTCCTATCCTAGAAAATCCCTACTCCAGTTGTGGCTGAACAGCTCCCAAACCCACTCAGCAACTTTAGTGGATACCTTCAGTCATACAACCAACAGTACACTGCACATTTTAAGCAAAGCTCTGGATGTCATGTCAGCAAAAGTTAAGAGGTTGGTGATTTGAAGCTATTAGCTTTAAAACATTTAAAATTAATGACTATAGCACTAGGTCAAGTATCAACAGTTCTCATTAAAATAAAAATGTTCCTTTCCAAGCAACAGTGTAACTGACAAAAAGTGAAAACATTTTTATACATTTATAAAATGTTGATAGTTGACTGTAGTTTTGAAACCAGACTCATTGGCCAGTTGGACAGTCTCAGGCATGTTGATGGTTCATCTGACTCAGAGTCCTAGGGAGTGATTTCTTGTGGGCATGTTCATTTGGATGTTGATGCAGGTTTCTATTTAAATCAGCAGCTGAAGTGTGAATTAATCTCTGTGACATTTTTAAGATGGTTCATGAAGCCAGAATTTGACTAATGATACTCCTACTGATCTCCTTCTAATTTTGGATTTATAGGTGTTGTATCATACCCAAACTTATAAATGTCTGGTCCTTTTTTTTTTTTTTTTCCCCCCCCTCTTTCCAGTCTCTCCGTTTTCTATTTTTTCTTTTTCTTTTCTTTTCTTTTTTTTTTTTTTTAAACAGTTTGATCTCTTTTCAGAGACTTTACTAACAGCAACAGAATAACTGTCACTGAGTGCTGTAGTTTGGCTTAGGACCGAATGTACCTGTTTCTGAGAGTAAAAGGAATCAGAAGGGTGGTAATGAAACTTTCATCGTAACTCCTTTGATTGGGGCCAAAGTATTCCTTAGGTAATGAGCGGTACTGATAGCAAATTTCCTATACTGATACCAGCTGTGGCATAACCTCCCTATCTGCACCGTGGCATGAGTAGGAGGAGATCACATTATCACATGGGATGTGCTCACTGATTTCTTTATGATGTGTGTTGAATTTCCTATGCTTTGTCTGTTACCTTCTTCCAAGTGTAACTGGACTAAACCTTAAAGTTTATTCTTTAGAATAGAGCTTTGGCTTAAGGTATTAGTGAAATGATAGCAGAGAGAGAATCTTGAAGTATTACTCATTAAGACATTAATCAAATAATACACATCCTGTACTGGATAGATGCACTACAAGTTGCCAGAAGTAGGAAGGAGTTGAAGGTCTGCAGAAATCTACAGAGAACTGTTAGGAAATGAAACACTGCAAGGTTTTAAGCTAAAGTTTGACATGCATGAATGGAAGCAGCAGCTTACGTCTGTCAGACTTACTGCTGCTTTCCTGATTTACAGTGAAGAATCCATAAGTATGAAAGAAAAGGTACATTTCTGAGGGAAGAAAGTTTGAAGAATGTAATTTAAGCACATTTTTATCTTTGGGCATGTTTCCTGTTTAGCTGTACACTTCCATTACTTGAATTTTTTTCATCCTTTTTTTTTTTTTTCTTTTTTTTTTTTCCCCCCCCAGATTCCCAAGAAGGAAACTACAAGTCAGAGGTCAACAGTAAACCCAGGAAGGAAAGGACAGCTTTCACCAAGGAGCAGATCAGAGAGCTAGAAGCAGAATTTGCTCATCATAACTATTTGACCAGGCTGAGGCGATACGAGATAGCAGTAAACCTGGACCTCACTGAAAGACAGGTACTGATGAAAAATAATGGACTTCACATGCTTGCCCAGTATTTACCAGTGGCTAGTAGCTCCTCACATTAGAGCTCCTGTTTATGTTACTAATAGGTATTTTGATATATTATATTGAATGTTCATAGCAAAGTGATACGCATTTATTATCTCTCTGCTATGCGAGTAATTCATATTTTTATGTGTACCAGCTACAGATTAGTTTCATCTAGTAGGCAGAGGTGGAAGATAAAAGCATGAATAATACATCTATTAAACTGGTGCACATCTTTTCTAATCTGTGCACACTGATGTGGCAGAAGGAGTGGTAGGTCCCAAATACTACATGCAAAAGCAGTTGATTTGCCTGCATGCAACAAATATGAGCATCTTGTTTTAGTCTATTAAATACATGCAGTTGCCTTTTGTCCAAAGTTTCTGAACATCCTGTTTCCAGATGGCAGCAAGAATGGAAACACCAGCAAAACTGGGATACAGGAATTTTTAACCACTTTATCTTACACTGCATTCTGAAAGCAGAGGAGATAATGAAATTTCTGATCACTGTTGCTGGTTTCCTGCTCACCAAACCCTGGTCCGGGAAACACTTCTGCACGTGCTCAAGTTTCATCATGTGTGTTGTCACATTGATTTCTAATGGAAATATTCATGTTAAGCGTGTAGTGAAGTGTCTCAGGATCTCATCTCAACAGACTAAATAGGTAGTAAAGTCACATTTCAAATAATAATTACATCAACATACACATTTAAAAGATGTGTTTTAGTAAAGACATTTAGAATACCAGACTCGGATGAAACATTACCTACAGTTTTATCATTAAAATTGAAAGCTTTTTGCCCGCTGATAGACATCTTTTCTTCAGGAATTCTTCACTTCTTCAGGATTTGGTGATTACTTTAGATAAAATCAGTGAGATGATGATATATTCAAGGGAAGGTATCAAAATAGCACCATAATTTGTGAACTCTAGATAAGAGATGTTTTGCAGTTTTCTTGAGTTTCATTAGCATCTGCTATAAGTAGACAGTGAAAATCCAACCTGTTCTAAGAACATATAAATCCACAGTTATTCACACAAGCGAATGAAAGAGTTTTTTTTTTCTTTGAAGGCTGCTGGAGAATGACTGTCCCTTCCAGCTTGTCAAGAAGCCAGTAATTCCTCTTGGTTGACTTGAACATATTGCCAGGTTCCACGAGGGTCATTTTCAGCTACTTAAATATGTATGCTATATTTGTAAAGCACACCATTTTGCATCAAACATTTGATAATATTTTGCCTTTTTCATTTCCACTGACTAAGGTAAGCTGAGACAATTAGATTAGTTTCTGCACCTGATTTTAACAGTTAAGGGAAAGAGGAATGAATTCTTGTCTCAGTGACAAAGGTAGAGTCGGTGTGGAACTGAGCAATGATAAATAAATTTTTAAAAATATCTGCTAGCCAATTTGATGGGAATCAGTCAGCTGAATTCAGAAAACATCCTCATATTTAGTAATGGTGAATTTGGCTTGGAATTTAACTATTCACCCTGATAAATTCTTTATTCTTTTCTTCAAAGATCAGGTGGAGTAGTACAACTAAATTAAGAGACAGTTCACTATCCTAAAGGAAACAGCTAAACTAAAAGCATTTAACATACTGAAAAGGGACAGATAATATTGAATGTGGTCTCTGCAGGAGAAAAGGCAGCCTGTGCTATGCAAATGCAGAGAATTCATTTAAGTCATGGCAGCACTTGTCTTCTTGTTGTCACATAAGGTTGGTTCTAAGCATTCTGCTGATAATTGTGATAATTTCTATAGAATTACAATTGGTCTATCTGATTATGTAATCTAATTCTTCTCTGCTTCCCCAGATTATCACAGAGTGACAACTGAGCAGCTAGAGATAATCCCCTCCCTCCCTTCCTTTCTTCCTGCTTTCTTGCTTTCCTGCCTGCCTTCCTGTTTAAAGCCATCCTTGCTTAGAAAAAGAAAGCATTAAGATTTTTTCCTTGACATTATGTTGATTCTAAGCATTCTGCTGATAATTGTGATAAGTCTGTACCTTGCCACAATAAAATGGTATGAGAGGAAAAAAAAACAACAACAAACTAAAAACTGTATTGTTAATTGAAAACAAATAGAAAATTGAGAGGAAATTCTGGATGTATTTTTCAATTTCTAAATCATACTAAGCCAAGTAATGATGTCACTTCCAATGCTGTCAATTAGAAACATATGATTTTTAGATCAAATATATTGCTCTGATGGAAATATGGTGTAACTAGGCATGGAACTGGCTGTGGGTTTCCATGGTATATGGCAGTCTTCAGAAGCTGAATGCAGTAAATCAAAAAGCTTAACTCTTCTTGTGTATTTGTTTAACATCAGTATTTCTTCAGTGACTTAAAAAATACTCCAGGGTAAACCTGGTGTGACACTAATATATCTTTTTTTCTTTTTCCAGTTAAGAGACTAAACTCATATTCAAGATCTGTCTTTATATCGTTAGCAGAATGAATGAGTATTCTTGAGTGGGATAACAGCACTTATTTGTTTACTCACTGTCATTATTTTACTAACTGTCCCAACAGACAAGATCATGTTTGATACCTGTCTTAAACAGATGCTACAAAAGCAGTCCTCTCTCTAAAATTCTTATGACTGAATTAAAAAATATTATTGGAATTCGAAGAAGCCCACTACCCAGTGAGTTAGCATTTTTAGAAAATTGCTATTTCTGGAACAGTTGACCTTTGCAGAAAATGGTACCTAGTAGGCAGTAGTTTCTGTGTTTGAAACAAGTGAACACACAAGTGATAACCTCGATCTCATCACAGGCTGTAGACCTATTTGTGTTAGAAGCTCTCTTGATCAATCATAAAACATTGAATTTGCACACAGAGAATTGAAACTTGCTTCAGATAATAGAATGACAAAAACCAGCAGTAGGTATTGTGTGAACTAACATATCTACTCAGAAAATAGGTTTGAAAGGAGACCTACTCCCTGATGAAATAATTGTTTAGCATAATTGTTTTTACAAAGTTTTTAAAAAATTACAAGCATCATAGTATGTAGAAGGAAGAAGAATAAAAAATAATCTGGGGAAAGTATTGTTGGGTCATCCTAAAGTTACAACTTTCAGTTATTTTCCAAGATGTGAGATAAATCACAGAGCCTACTATCTTAAGAAAGGTCTGCCTTCCTCTTGACCATAGTGATAATTTCAGTCATACGCTACAGCTTAAGAGACACTGACCAACTAACACTTCATAATTACCTTTCTGGCATTTAAAGAAATTGTAGAAAAAAACATGTGCCTGACCATACTTAAAAAGCTTTATATTTATAAGGGTATTAAAGTTTTCTACAGTCATCAAAGTAAGGCTCATTTGACTTTTGAAACAATCTACAAGATTGGTTCAAACATAAGTGACTCATGGAAGGACATTTCACAATAATAAAAAAACAAACCCTCACAACGTATGTATCAGGAGAAGGAAGTAATCCTATCACTCTCTAAAAAGGAAACCTGAGTTACAAGATGGGAGGATGAAATGAAATAAGTGCCTCAATTGCCTAGATATTCAGAGTGCACTTTGAGAGCATTATAAGCACATCTGGTGGTAGGATGGCTGTATTATGGTACTGTAAGAATTCCAGCAGTATAGGTACATATAATTCCTGCTCCATCTCTTATAGAGTGCACTCACAATCCCCGCTTAGCCAGCAGTTAATAATTTTCAGCTGGCAGGGCTCTCTTATATTTTTGAAAAGCCAGTTAGAGTAAAAGCTATCTTAGCTCCCTAGATATTTGTAACCTTGACAGGCGCATTCTTGGCTTTTTTGTATATCCAGATAAACTTGGAGAAAGTTCCATGCAAACTTTTTAATATCTCACTGTGGGATGAGGAGAGGAAGCAGCTGCAGTGGGGTATCAGAGGCGTGGCAAAATGGACATTTTTATGGAGTTGGTCCTGCCAGATATAGAAAGAGTAGGAAATCTTTCCACCTCGCAAGATCTTTTTGCATGGAGCTAATCAAAAGAGTAATGTTGTAGTTCTGCAGGCTAGCTAAGGTTACCGGAATAAACAGTCCAAATATGTAATGCTTCTGTTTGCCAACATAAACGGAAAATCCCACCTAGTCGGATTAAATTCTGCTGATGGCAATGAGAAGGTTTATTTCTTCTTAACTTTAATATCCAGTACCCGCCCAGAAGCCACTGATTATTTATAAAAGGCCTGAAGCCATTGATTTTGCATAGACAAAGGACAAAATTTCGTCAAAATGAAGAGTGTTTTTGCATCTGTTTGGCTTCCATGAATGTGGTACCAACACAGAATGAGTGACAAAGGAAGAAGCCTTGTAATGCCTTTTTTCTACCAGAAAGAGAAGCAGGCAGCATTATTATTTAAATGCATATGAGCAAAGTTGGTATAGTACCTAGGGCAATGGGGCTGTGGCTCACACTGTAACATTGCATTGTTATGACCATACAAATAATGAAGTTTTCCATTAGAAAAGTTTCCTCCAGACCAGGTTACCTCTACCCTGCATCACAAGTGACTTCATTCAGATCCTTTTCAGCACCACAGAGATCAGGGGAGGCTAATTTTTTTAGATTTGACTGGTAAGGTAAGAGTAGCTCCCCTTAGTCACCTGGGTGAGAAACCAGAGTTCAGTGTTCAGCTGGGCATTTGTTCTGAACTGCTTCTGGAAGTGTCAGTGTCTCTCCATGCATCATACAGAATGACTAGTTTCCTACTTTAGAAAGCTAGATTTCCAAAGTTAAGTCAGGAAATTCTTCCCCTGTATACTTTCAAACAAAATCAAAGAATGGATTGATAGGACAAGCTTAACCACATCTGTCTGATTTATTGTGCTGTCGTGTCTTCTCTGTAAGGCAGCTGCTCATTCCAAGCTTCCATGTGTTAAGCGCTCTTTATGCACACTATAATAATGAGCCTGTGTGGCTTGAAATCCTTTGGATTGTTTGTTTTATTTAAAGTAACACTCTTAATAAAACAAAACTCACTAATACTTTTATAGTTGTCTTGAGCAATATAAATACCAGCAGTAAGAGTTGCTGTGCTAACTCAGTTTGCTCTTTCTTAGGAAAGAATGCTCCTGGCCAACTTAATTATAATTCATGCATAATTTTTATCTGGACAGTCATTCTTTTTTAAAAAAAGTACATGGCAAAACTTCAAACAGCGTATTTACTTTTGCAGTATCGGTTGAATTCAAAGAAGCAATTCCGTGTGCAAAGATCTAAGTGCCTGAAGCTGTTACTTGTGAATGGACCCTACACCTGCAGAGAAACCCCGTGGGGTTCTAGGTGGGGAGAAACCTCTGTCTGTGCCAGGTAGCATATGCGATATAGAGAGAAATATTAGCAGCTTATATGGCTGCTTTTACGAAGCAAGTAAGGGTCTGCTGTCTCCTTACCCCTACCCTTTCTTAGACTCAAGTCAAGAAAGATGCAGCTTCTTCTGCAGCCTGTTCAAGGAGATAGGAGCTTTTTATATTTGTCATTTATGTTAACTTTAAAAACAGAGAGAAGAAATCAGTGAGGAACAAATGGTACTGGAGACAAAAATGAACCTGTAGAATAAAGGAGATTTTTTTTTTTTTTTTTTTTTATGCAGGGCATTGAAAGATTGGGAATCTCTTTCTGATTTCCTCAGGGCAGGCCCAGCTAAAAATAGATGCAGCATCTTGAGGCTTACTAGCTTTAAAACTGGATGTTGATTTTGAGGCTAGTTTGTCACCAAAGACTTAGGACTGGCTTGTTTTGGAAGGCAAAAAGGTCCCTCCACATTTGAAGTCATGAACTGTGGAAATAGTTTAAACAAATACAAATGAAGGTGCTTAGTTCTTGGGCAGGGAGATGGCTTCCACAGTCATAGTGCCCTGGAAGACTGTCATGGCCTGGTAGTCAGAGGTTGCTTTCTGCCGAGTCCCACCTCTTGATGTTTGACTTTCTTCATACTAAAGTAGTAGCAGAGGAAAGCATCAACAGATTCAGCCAAAAGCCAGTCTTTATTATGCATTGTCTTTTAACTTCCACATTGAGCTGACCTGTGCAAAATGGGTCAACAAACCAGTAGGAGGAAAGAACCTGAAATAGTGTGTCCCGTTCTGCTTAATGTATGTTAACCCTGAAACCTAGTTATGAGAAGTTTTGAATAGGAAGGGTTAGCTGTTTGATCATGAAATTAATTTTGAAGATCGCCGGTGGAGAAGGTGGCAGTTTTTTGGATGAAGTAGAGGGAGATAAACTGAGTGCTCTGAAAGAGTTCTGAAACTGGAATGAAATACTCCTATCACTGCACTCCTCTGAAATGTAATGTCTGTTTCATCCCTGTCTAAACGTGGGAGGTAGAAAGGAGAATGTATCACCTAAGTAGTACCCAAACCTCAACTGACTTCTCTGTAATGAAAAACCAGAACTCCCTCCCACACCTTCCTGGGTGCCAAAAGCTCCAGCTGTCCTTTGTGCACCTGCCAAAACCTCCACTTTTTTCTCAACAGCTGCTGCAAAGTACTTGTGTGCATTCAGTGCAAGGTCCTGTAATGTAATACAGAGCAGACTTTAAATCAGTGAGCAGGTATTTTAAGCAATTTTAATCAGAAGGTTCTGGTACCACTTATTAATTTCCAAAGGAAAGTTAATTTTCTCCAATTGATAAATTTTGGTACTATTTTATAATAACTAAGAAGACATTTAATACTCAGGTTTATTTAAACAGGGTTTAAGTTTGAAATACATTTAAGATTTTTAAGATGGTATTTTTGGAATAGAAATTGGAATTCCTTTAAATCGTATGAGGAAGAAAATTAAGTTTAATTGAATAAAACTACCTTAACTTACCCTCCCATGTATCCAGCATGATTAAAATCCAGCTGAACTATTTAAAATCTCATGTTATCTTAAGTTACTGAAGTGAACTTACAACTGTGACTACCTTTTCTGTAAATATTTTAAACTAACAGATTTGATTCTTCCAACCCTTATATTTATTCGTAGTCTGGAACAGGAAAAGAAACTTTTCTTTCTTTACATTCCTATTTAGTTTTATAAGTTTGTTGAATAAATTATCATGAAAAAACTATCTATGTATGTGAAAAAGGTAAGTTTCAGCTATATAACACCTATAATTTCTGTAAAGTTCAGGAGTTCGACTTTCTTTAAAACTTGGCAGCATAAGTGTACTATCTAAAAATAACAGGAACATTTTCTGAGCCAAAGAAAGTTGAGAAGTAAACTTAATTTTTTTTTTATTTTGAAAAGTCAGGGTAATTTTTTGTTATCCATATGTTTGTATGCATTAGAGGAAAGGAAATTGACAGATTAAAAAAAAGAAAAGAAAATGGACAATGGCTGACCAGGGGCAGAATGCTTAAAAGACTTGGTGATTTCATCTTCCTGACACGTCATTTAGGTATAATAAAACATGGAATTTGGGATACTGACTTCAAAGACCCATATTTAGAAATATGCGTTCCTCACAGCAAAATAACAATTTCAACTGGCACAGTATGCTTGTTTCTAATTTTTAAGGTTTGCGAGATATCAGGCCTCAATTTTAATCTCGTTTGGGACTCATGCCACTAAAACCTGGAATAGAAAACCTAATTTTAGGAAAGAATCTTTCATTTCAAAAAAGAGCTTTTTAAAAAAGAAATGTCTTTTTTTTCTTAAAAGAAGAAAGACAGAAGACAGTGCAACTACGGTAGTTTGAATTCAGGCATGCTTTAATTTTTCAGACAAGAATGTCTTTATGAAGAAATACTCATTAATTATCGTAGATATCTGTTTAGCTTTTCTCCATAAGTACAGAATGTTAAAAACTCACATCAAAAGGAAGCAACTGCATTCTACAGAGCATGGTAGAAGTCAATTGTTGTTAAAGTTAATGTGACTGAAGCACTTTGCTGAAAAAAGAGTATTAAATCAGAAGTTTAGGTGATATGTTCATTTGGAACCAAAATGATGTGACCCCTAAACCTACTAAGGACCTATATATCATAAATACATAATGATTGCTTTCGTAATGTAGACACTAACAATGTCAGCCTCCTTGTCTTGAATCTCCTCCCATCATTTCTACAAAGTAGACCTTAAATTGGTCACAGCAAAAAACATTTATCTTGTACATCAGGAGATGCGCAATGTGAAATAATTTTCTCGTATCTTAAGTAACAGTCTAATCATCAGATGTGGAGATGCAGATGCTAAACAACTTGTTGACTAAGGGAAAAGAAACTGTGCTTTCGTGCCAGTAGGCAGATGTGCTCAATAGACTGGCTCGTGAGTGCTGATTTAGAAACAGCTGTTAATGCTACCATCATCTTTAATATAGTTCATTTCCCTCCACTTCCTTTGTTTTCCATACATACATATGTTTGTTCTATTCAGTTAAGTTGTGCTAGTCAGAGGGTGGAGAAGAGGGAGTGCATTTTAATAAATAATAGGCAATCAAGACCTGGTTCTAGGAGGTGGTGAGCACTCTCAGCTCCTGATGGAGCTAACTTAGACTTGAAAAAAAGCATACCAAGATTCATAAAACCTGTGATATCATTTGTCATAGTAGATCTTTATACTACTTTAAAAGGATATAGTTTTTGCAAAAGTTGTAAGTGGCACAAGCTAGTTCTTTCACTGGAAAAATGTTCAAGAGTTTTTCCAAGTTCACTTCAGAAAGGGCTTCTTCTCTCTTTTATTTTTATTTTCTCTTCATTTTTGTTTCAGTCATTCCTTTCTCTCTCTGCCTTCCCTTCTCTCCCCCTCTTCTCCCCTCCTCCCCTTTCTTTCTCCTCTCCTTTTTGTTCTGATGCATGTTTTGTGCAGCACCTGTAAGTTTCAAATGAGTTATGCGTTTGAAAAGCACAGTTTTCCATGAATCCAGATAAACTGACACCCTGGAGTACTTCACACAAAGTTTTCTTCACTTCCTTCCCATTACTAAAATATAGATGGATCACATATCAGTAACAGCTATACCCTCCATAACTGACTCTTCAACTCCAAAGGAAGTTCAGAATTCCAGTATCTGAATTTGATCTCTAGAGGAAATAACAAGTGAAGGACCTGTCTCACATTATTAGCACATGAGCATTAAAGACTTCATTTAGAGTCCATTGAACTTGATGGAAAAACTCACACTGACATTAGTGTATTTTGGATCAGGTCAAAAGTGGATTTCAGTACTTTATAATGGAGGACAGAAGGAATTACATATAAAAAATACCTAACATGTTCCCTCATATAAGAGTCCCTCTGTACATTAATGCACCAAATGACATCAAAATAAGCTCATAATATTTTCAATAATCAACATTACTATAATTTATTTCTAGCTTTTCAAAATAATCTTTGGCATACCAGGTAAAGAAATTTCTTATTTGATATTTTCAAAGTAAATTAGATGCAGAGTATTTGAAAAAACACCTACTTTTTTTTTGCCTTTTTCTTTTACAGTTGTTGTTATTTTAACTTCCTGGGAAGCCTGACAGGCTATATGCCAGCCATATTCTCCTATAGGAGTGTCAGGGTTACTCTCTTTCCCCTACACTCAAAGAGAGTGCATGCAAAGGTAGCTGGAGTCCTTTTAGCCCAACTTCCTTTAAATGCCATGTTTCCCAGAGAGCGGGTCATGTGCAGACATAGAGTTGCATGCTGTGTCCTCTGAGGAGTTTATAAATATATCTTGTGCTTATTCTTGAAAAGGGAAATCATAATCCTTTAATTGATTTATATCAATTAATATACAGACAATGACCTAGACTCATCCCTGGTAGAGGCATTTCAGGGCATGGTTGAACGAGCTAGTCTGAGTGTAGGACATCTGAATGAAGAGGCACTCCCCAGCCTGTCCACAGCTACTCATTACCTGGAAGCTGGTGCCACTCAGTTTTCTTGGGTTTAACACTCAAGGAGAGAGACTGCTCTCAACTGTGGTTTTGTGAAGTGACCTGAATTATAAAAAAGCAGCAGCAACAAAATATTGTAAGGAAAAATGGGGAAAAAAGAGAATAATTTATTAAATTGGAGTCTAAAAAGTCAAGCAAGCAGATGTGAGACTTTAGCTCTGTGAGAGGAGAACAGAAATGAGCACCTGCATCAGGAGCCAGTCAGTGATCATCTTGCTCACTTCTGTCCCAGCCAGAATAGTTTCTGACAATGGCTGTAGGAGTATTAGCTTCAGTTTCTCAAGTATCCAAAAATGAAATGGGTGCATCTAGAAGGTGGTTTGCCTGGATCTCTCCTTTTCCAGTAAGTCAAAGTAGGTTGAATCCAGACTATGCATTGAAATGTTTACTTCAAATGCATCGTCATTTTTCTTGAAAGCACTTTTTGTATACATTATTATTTTGTTTTAGGCTTTCAGTGCTGTGACTTATTCTGTGAATGTTCAAGGACATAGAAATATCTGGAGAATTGCTTAGATCTTTTAAACATCATTCCAGTTCTGTCATTTCTTCGTATTGAATAAAATTATCTCAGCTCTTGTTTCAGAAGAAGAGTGCTAAAATTCTATGGTACTGGGTTGAATCCAAAGTGTATTATTTTTTATGTTTACATTATGCCTGCAGTTGCATCTACTGCACTGTCTGGCAGCAGTAGTGTCTTTTGCAAGAGAAACTTCATTGTCTTAAAACCCCAAACCAAACAAAATGACATCTTAACTTCCCCCAGAAAGCTGCCAATGCTGTAGTAACGCTGTACCCTTTTGAAGGTACTGTTTCCATGGACACCTCTGATATGTGACCCAAGTATGGTAATTCCCAACATCACAGCAGCTAGTAATAAATACCTTCCCTTTTACACTCATTTTACTTTACAAGCCGGATTCTTTGACTCTGAGTTGACTAAAAGAAAGGATGTGCTGTGCTTTGAGGCTCTTAACTAACCTGGAATCATTTTGCTCTGTTCCCAAGTGATTTGCTTTAACAGGAATATAGAGTATAAAAAAAATAAATATACTTCTCTTCCTTCCCACATACGTACATACAGATAGTGATGTTAACTATCAGTTCAATTGTAGTAAAACTTTAATGTAAAATTCAAAGTGATAGTAAAGGTTAAACACTGCAATGCTTCCTGGATGTATAAGACAGATTCAGCAAAACAGCATTTTTGTGGCTCTATTACTCATGTTGTACAATATGTCCTGCTGTGCCTGTTCCTTGCTGTTTCTTTTAAAACTCTGAAACACATTCTGCTAAACACAGCAGAGGATACACCAACATTGCAAGCTTTCTTGCTTTCTTTCCAAGTGAAAAGTTGCAGGCATTGTGTACTTCTTCTGCAGAACCTTCATGTGAAGAACTGCACAGACACACACACACACGAGATTTTTTAGCAACATTAAGTCTAAATGGATCAAACCCAACAATCTTCTATTCATACTGTTTTCAGTGGCAATATTTTAAGTTGATCTGAAATCAGCCTTTAATCTGGTCTAATATATTTGACAGATGCTATGCACATATTTTTTTTTCTTTTCTCTTGGCTATTGAAAAAAAAAAATCCTTGTGGTTTGCAGTGCTGGTACTTTAGAACCGTGCAAATAATTTAGATTTACTTCCCCCTCACCATATATTTCTATACAGAGAAGGGGAGGAGGGGAAATGACTTTCAGCTGGAGTAAAATCTTGGGGTTTAATGTGACT
This sequence comes from Podargus strigoides, assembly GCA_028020825.1. NCBI lineage: Eukaryota > Metazoa > Chordata > Aves > Caprimulgiformes > Podargidae > Podargus > Podargus strigoides. The sequence goes on from CM051623.1 coordinate 28,603,892, forward strand.
TAAATACAGACACTGATTTAATCTTTCATGCTATGAATTTCATTTCTATTCTCATCTGAAATTATTTGCTGATTTTGATTCTATTTTATAAATATCTTGCCCTCTGGTTTTGGGGGTATTTATTAGTCTGAAAAATTTGACCAGGGTCTATGGCTAAATGTAGTAGAATTGAGGATTGGTCAACTAGGATCATTTAAATAGACAAAAAAGTCGTAAGTTTTGATGGTAAGAAATGCTCTTTCAGATACTTCAGCAACTGAAAAAAAAATGAAAAAGAGCTTTTAAAGTGCTCCACCTGAAACTTATCACCACTTTACAGAAACAAAGAGGCAGAAAGCAATGCAAACTTTCTGGTGCAAGTTGCTTTCCAGAGTAACCACTCTCCTTTGAAGGGTAATTAAAAGCACTATAAGCAGGAGAGGCAGTAATATGGGTCCCTGCCACCAGACGGGGCTTTCCATTACACAAAAGGTAGGTTCTTCTGCACAGTCCCTTGACGGGAACCATTTTGCCTCTGTTTCTCTGCCTGTGAAATGGCATTAATACATTTTTCAAGAGTTTGTGAACTTTTTAATGTTTTCTAAATGGCTCGGAGATCTTCCCGTGGAGATAACTGCTGCAGATAGCCCTGCTTGTCTTCTTGTGGTAATCCCATTCCCTCCTTTGTAGTCATTACCCTTACATCCCCAGGGTTCACGTCCTGTCCAAAGCTGGATCACTTGCTCCTCAGGGAAGGCTTGGTAAACTTTTTACCATACAGACAGAAAGGCAGTGTGTTGCACATCTTAAAAAAAATAAAAACTTATGTGCTGTGGTACAGCTAGAAAGAGCATTGCTACCTTTAATGACCCCATCTTTATTTTCCTGTTTTGTCTTTCTTCTGCGAAGGTAAAGGTGTGGTTCCAGAACAGACGAATGAAGTGGAAGCGGGTAAAAGGGGGCCAGCAAGGGGCAGCAGCCCGGGAGAAGGAACTGGTGAATGTGAAAAAGGGCACGCTGCTCCCCTCCGAGCTCTCTGGCATTGGCGCAGCTGGTCTCCAGCACACAGGGGACTCACTAGCGAATGACGACAGCCACGACAGTGATCACAGCTCTGAGCATGCACACTTATGATACACAGAGAGTGTCCCAGCTCCATTCTCAGGAAAGATGCTTTGCTGGCAAGCCTTACACAGGCATCGTTTACGTATGCAAGTGACTCTGGCAGTGATTTTTAAAGTTCTTATGGAAAATTCAGGCTTATTGTGTCAGCTTTTCTTGATTTTTAGATGGTTTACAGTAAGTGCCATGTCTTAAAGGTGCCTCAAGATTGGAGAAGTGGAAGACGAACTTACTTTGAACATTCCAGATTTGTCATGTTTATGACAGCGGGCAGGTATTTTTGCTTTAGCTTGCACTGAAAATTACATTGCTCTCAACAGATGTTATATTCTGAAAACCACAGTGCCACAAAATCACTATCTAGTGGATAAGAAATGTATTTTAACTCTGTATATATTTACCTTACAGCATTTTCCTGTCTTCACTAATTTTAGCAATGCATTCATATTAGCTGATGGCAATAGTCACTCATGACAGTAAATGGCTTTTTGTCTCTTTATTTTTGTTTTGTTTTTCCAGACATACAATACATGCAGATACTTTTGTTCAAGTAGAGAACAATACAATAGTGTCTGCTAGGACACATCCTTGTATGACAGACAAAACAAACCTTATGTTGCATTTACTATCAGCTGCTGCTAATAGGGTATTATTAAACTTACCTAGCTCCTCAATTCTTCTTATCTTATAACTGCAAAAAATGATTTTTAGGATCATAAGGATAGTCCAGTAACCTGCCAAAAAATGTCATGTTCCACTCCTGATTGGTGGAAACTTCCCAAAGGTTTATAATTCCTACTTTGTCATAATTGAGTACACTGATAAATACTGACACTCTGCAGAAATATTGTCGCTTCATGTTCAGTTTAAAAAAAACAACCAGCAGATAAGCTGAAAGTTATCATCAGTTGCTTATGTTGGTAGAAACCAAAATATGAAGGTAACTCATTATTGTATCCCATGTGTAAAATCAAGACACATTTTCTGTTATAAGCTTTTGTGTACATACAGGCAAATATCAAACTCCAAAAATTAATGCAAACCATTGATTGTACTTTGTAAAGAAATATGTTTAATAAATAATCCTTTTTAAATAATTCTGGTCTCTCTACAGTGATTTCATAGGAAACTTAAAATGTTTTTTGTATAAGTCCTGTGTTTTTCAGGTCTTACAGAACTTAGTCTGTCTGTGGACAGTACAAAGATATGTTTTCAAATTTAGGCTTTTAATCTTGGATAAACCTTCTACCTTGATCCATTTGGGAAAGTCTTTCCTTTAGCAGGAAAAAGGCATCTAGCAGCTAATGATGTCTTCAGCCAAAAACAACAAGAGTCTGTTCAACCAGTTTTCCAGATTTAACACAAATATAAAGGGTTATTTTGTTGGACCTTGATGAAATGGATAAAAGAGAATAAATATCAGGAAGGGATGCGTACTTATATTATTATGCCTTTGTGCAATAAGCTGTTCAGGAGAAGAAAAGAAAATATCTCCAGAAACTTTGGAGGTGAATTAGACTGGGTGGTGTGATAGAAGGAGCTGAGTGAAACAAAGAGTGAGCAAGAAATGTGGATATCCTAGCAAATGCTTGTGAGCATTCCCTGAAGCTCTGCTATGTGGAGCAGTAGGACATCGTAAAAGTTAAATGCAACCAAGAACTCTGTGTCTGTTTTCCAAATCCTTTCTACTGTAGGTTTGATCTTTCTTGCACATTAATTGTTGTCACAATCATTTTAGTTTAAAATATCCAAGCAATAGGTAATTAATTTCTTTAAAGACTTCAGAGCATTTTATTGATTCCAGCAGTTACGGGGTTTTGCGTTTGTTTCTCAGCTCTTTTTCAAGTGTATTTGTCATACAAAATTGCTGAGAATGGGAGCAGGATAGAGAAGTAAACCAACTACATGTGAACACTTGATATTTTTTATTTCATGGCTGGATGGGAAAGTTTTTTTGGGTGGTAGTGGTAATTATTAAAACAGGGAAAAAACCCCAGTGATTCAGACTAAAGCTTTTTATTCTTGTCTGCTTTTTCTCCATCTTAAATGAAATATAGATAAATTTATAAATGGAAAATTAGAATGAAAAGTTGAAAAAAATTATCTTGAATTTTCATATAACACCTTTTAACAACAGAGTCAAATATAATGTGACTTGGTTTGCTAGTAAAGAGGGGAGAGAAGATTCTTGTCTTTCAAATACTCTATTTGCCAAAAATGCCTTTTCAGGTTTGCAGAATAGTTTGTTGCTGTTTTTCAAACAAATTTAAGACTGAACCTGAAAAGGGATCAGCCAAGTTTGAGCTGGCATTTTACAGAACAAATGGAAATGCTTTATTTACATTGCCTGAAATGCACCAGCAATGTGTTCCTAGCCCGAGGCATTTTGAGAGGTGTGTTACTCTGTTAGCAGCACTGTGATTTAACTGGGATACTTGCAGTGGGGGAGCGCCAATATGTGTGAGGATGGCAATCTGTGAGCCATAATAATGTCATTACCAGGAAGAATTTTTTTCTATTGAGAAAAATAGTCTTTTTCAGTTTTCCTAGTTTTAACTGAATTTGTTGAGACTCAAAGCACAGGTTGAAGAGAGAGAAACATGAGCAAATGAATTTACAGTGCTAGGAGAATACTTTTTAGATAACTGAATGAACTTTCAAACAAAGGACCAAATCATATAACTTTATATTACAGGAAAAAAAATAATAAAATTGATCATCTTCCATGCTTTAAAAGCAGCTCAGATGTTGAATCTGGCTGTTAGGTGCTAACCGTACGTAGTAACCTCTCAGATTACTTAAAGACCTCTGGTGGCTTTAAACAACTGTTTTGTGGGTACACCACTGCTAAGTGCAATATGGTGCAGAGATCCCACAGTGGCAGAGATTGAAGCTATGAAGTCTAAGCACAGTGAGCTTCCTATCATGGTCTTGAAGGAATTTACTTACAAGCACAGCCCCACAGGAATACAGACATGCTTCTTCCAGATTTCAGCTAGCTCATAGTCAAGCCACACATAGCAGCAATGAATGCCCTGTGCTTTAACTCCACTTTGTGAGTTAGTGGGTCTGCTCAGGACTCACCAATGCAGATGGTGTCTCATCTGGTTCTGAATACCGCAATTACTCAAAAACTGTCTTGTGGAAGCCCCTGGGATCAATCACCTTTGTATCAAAGTTTGAACATAATTTTGTTGCTGAGAACAGCTATGGATAAAGGCTTTTGAACTATAACTTGAAGGTCTTATTTAATCTTCATTGGCTTATATCTGTCTGCACACTAACAAAGGGTTCGTCTAGCAATCTCGCCATACAGTATAGGTAAGAGTATATGATTTACCAGATGGACAAAACCAAGCCCTAGAATGGTGATTTTCCCAAAGTTGTGCAGGCAACACAATGGTAGAATGAAATGTGATGAAACCTAGTTTGCTTTGTTTATCCTGTTATTAAATAGTGGCTGATCACTTTTATATCTTATTGCCAATGAATCCTGCTTCTGAGGACTAATGATGTATTTTTTGAATTGCAGTAATTTTGATATCGTATCTGTCCAGAATCTACCTCTCTTTGATGTTCTGTTATTAGCGTATTACTGAGCTAGGCATAGAAATGTGTACTCTCAGGAGACATACACAGAAGATATAACTAATTTTTAAAAGGCAGTGATGCTTACCAGTTTAATTTTCAACATGATGGATGAACAGAATTCCTTTCTCTTCTGTCTCTGGGGTACAAAGCTGTATATTATTTGGAGGGTTTCTTTCTCTTTCCTTATGGCTGTTGAGTTTTTATTTTGTGTTTTTGTTCAGTATGGCTTTGTTGTTTTCAGATTTGTTTTGACAATAGCAGTTCAAGAAGGGTGGTTAAAATAATATCCTTACAAGGTGGCTGAACTTATTAAATCACAAATTGGAAGTAGTTTGGTAATTTCACTAAATGTTTATCTTTTCTTGACTTTCTTTTATTTTCATCAGATCCAAAAATAGTCAAAAAAGGAGCACAAGAAGGAGAGACCCTATACCTATGTCTTTCCATCATACGCCAAATTTCAAGGTAGTTTATGTATCCTGCTTTCTTAAATGAAGGCTCTGACTGCTGAAATAATATTATTTGTACAAATAAAGAAAGAAACACCATTAGGATGTGCACCCTTAGTATCTGTGAGGAAACATAGTTACATAAGTTAGGGACAAAATGTCAGCTTGAGCCTTCATTTAGAATTTCCTGGCTTCAGTCAGGTTATGTCTCTTGGGTGAGCTTGTATTTAATAGAGTACATGCAGTATTTAAGATCAGCTACACGATTCAAGAAATTTTAAAGAGTAATGTTTAACCAGTTATGTGCTGTAATTTAATATTGTTATGTAATGTGTGTGGATTGAAAGGCAGAATTCTGTATGCAACATGATGTCTATATTCATTTTAAAAAGGCAATATAGCCAATAGCTGGCAATAACTGGTGTAGGGCTTCAGTGATGATGCACATTACTACCTCAGATTGATAAGGACTTACTAGAGCTCATTTGCTTTTATGTATTTCTGTTTGTTTTCATAGTCTTTTGACATCATTTACAGCCGAAAGCTGCAGCGTAGGAATCGATTTCACTGTAATTTACGGCCCCTGGCTGTTAGTCAGGGCCTCCATACGGCATAATAAGAAGATATCACGGTCTTCTATATAAACTGCAAATATATTAGAAGTTTCTCAGCCATTTATTAATTCTGTCCAAGTCATGCATGCAGATCTGATAGCCACTGTCACCTGGGCAGTGGACTTGGTTAGTATCAACAAACAGAGAAGACCCAAAAAGTATTGTAAATTAAGAGCTTGTTAAATAGTTGTTGTAATAGGAAATAATCATAATTCCCTTTTTTTTGCAGTGTTTTTGTGTAGACAGACTCCAAAGATTTTTTGAAGAAAGGTAAGTTTTGAAATAGCATTTTAAATGGATAAACAACAAGGGACTCAAGTAATTTGTAGTGGCCCCCTTGTATATAGGCCCAGTAAGCGTTTTGGAATTAGGTTCAGTGCCCTACTAAATGTGCCTTGATGAGTTAGTTCTGTTCTTTTTTTAATCTTATTTGGCCCTTGAATGCTTTCTGTGACAACCTCTTCCAGCTTCTGTGACCCTGAGTCCTTCCCCTAACATGTTTCAAAAAAAAAAATAAAATAAAAATATGTGATTCTCCAAAGCACAAGTGAAAGATATAGTTGAGATAAGGTATAACAATGTGGTCCAGGGCATTAAATAATAATTAAAATGGCATTAGTTCTGTTCAGAAGACTAATTGACAGGCACAAAGCACATTGTCACACCCCTGTTCTTTCTATAAATTGTTTCATTTTTTGGTGTACCAATGTGATTATTTTAGAAATTTTTACCTATAGTGTTTATAACTATTAAGGTTATATGCTTGAATCAAAATCTTCAGTTCTAAGATGTCTAACAAAATAACATTACTGGTCCACAGATAGATTTCTGCCTCTCAAGAGGAGACAAAATTTGACCATAAGTATTTTTCTGCTAACATTTGGATTTTATTTGTAAATTTTGAAAATTCAGTATCCATGAAGAGGAACCTTGTAAAATGTTATGTTATATTAGTGACCAAAAGTTTCATATTCATTCATCCTTTAAGTAAACTACACAATAATTGATTTTTGTAGGAAATTTCTTGTCTTATAACCATATGATAATATCATGAGGTTTGTGTTATAAAAGTGTGCTTCAAAACCATATTAAGCGATGAACATGGCAAACTTATAAAAAAGTGGTTTAGTATTTAGGGACACATGCTCATCTTTAGTGTCACCATGAATATGTGACTCTATATGTTACTTACGTTTGCTTATGGACTGCAGAATTTTTAGAAATATACCTATTCTGAATGCTTACCACATTATTTGCCAAGAAAGTCACAGCTGAGAAAATACTGAAATGGGCATTTTCCCAAATTAAAAAATTTATCTTGAAAAGTGCCCTTAGAAAAATGTTATGCAATCACCACATAAATGCATTTAAGAGAGTAAAAACTACCAGGGGAGAAAAGTTGGAATTACAACACATTGCAAATAATTTTGTATGTGTATTTCTATAATTCTCACATATATACCTATTTATTGGAACTGTGGAAATAAAATGCACAATTTTTTAGTTCATAAGCAATATTAAGTACAACATAGAGCTGTTACTTTTCTAATTTTAGCATATTTGCTTAAGACATTTGATTCTGATGATAATATTATGAAGAGTTCTTGGGACTCCTTTTATATAGAAGATTTTTGCAAGAAAGAAGTAAAGCTTCTTCTAAGGAAGCAAAAGGACCTCATCTAATGCCTGTAGATGGCAATGGAAAGATTACGATTGATTTCACAGGGTTTTGGATTTAGCCCAAAGTACACACAAAAGTTCATACAAATCAGAGAACAGTCCAGGATTAAGACATTAGCCAATAATTTCCAAAGTGACTGTTGACTTTGTGCCTCCATTATGACACACGGTTCCTGATTCCAATGAAGTTTTGAGTACACAGTGAAAATTAGGACTACTTTATGGAAATGTGAGTGGAGGATCCCATATTACTAGCCAGTTAAAAAAAAATTGTTCTTGGTTCTAACAAGAATCTTATAGTAAGGGATTTCTATGGCTTGTAAATCAGCACATTATGTCATTAAATCATAGGTTTCATAACCAATATAAAAGAAATTTGCTATGCTGCTCTCCTTTTCCTGTAATTTGTAGCATTACTAGATAAGAAAAATAAAGCACATTATATATAGAGGTAGGTTTGAACAGATGTTCCCGAATGGATGCGGGGGGGGTAGGGGTGTTGAGGAAGGTAAAACTTTCCTTCCACTCAGATGTCTGTCTTGAATTTCTCACAGTTTTTGCAGACAGTTTGGCTCACTTCCAACATACATCGTTGCCTGTCTGGTATGAAAAATGCCATCTGTGGTGTATGGAAGTTCTTTCTTTAAAAGTGGCCTGCTAATTATTCTTCAGGCAGGTGTTACTAAAGTGAAGTCAGGTGTCAAGCACGGTATAACCTTCGAATTGCCTAAAATTGCCCTGATCTTGTATGCTGTTCCTTCCCAAAAGAACGGAATATTACAGAGAATTGAAATGCTGGTTGATACCGAATTGAGATGACTCATGCAGCAGGATATATCGTGGTGACACTCAAAAACTGAAAGTTAAAGGATGTGGGCTGAATTAAGTGCATAAATTTTCCAAGACAAATATCCTTCTGATTCTTATAAGCTGCCTTTCTGTTCGTTTACATTTGCACTGCCATCTTGCAAAATGTTAAAAATCGTGATGCTCTCAGGAACTTCAGACAGGGTAAAAGGGAGTGGAGAGAATTTCCTCCTATGCTTTAAGAGACTGAGAGAGCTGTTTGTTGAAAAGAGAGGGGAAGATGGCTGTTTTGTGTGAATGACACCTGCAAATTCTCACCTATATTTACTGTCCAAACACTCGTGCTTTAAAGCTTTTTGACGATTAATAGGATGGTTAATGGGCCAGAATCAACACATGGGGGCTGCAGGCAGCCATTCAACTGATCCATGAGTCCCAGCTCCCAGGATAAGCACTGCTGCTGCCTCTCATTTACAATAGTCAGCCTGCTGCTCTGTTCCTTACATGACATCAGCCCTCCCAACAGAAGATGAAAACTCACCACACTGAGCCAGATGTTACAACACTTCTCTCTCCCTAGCAGATGAGTGTTGTTAGGAGGTGAGGGATTACCAATATAAATGCACGGCTTCCTATTTCCTATGCCGTTTTCAGAAGGTCTTTTGAATAAACAGCCCTTTTACTCTTTTTAATCTTGGCATTCAGAATGAATGACAGTGGTTTAAAAAAATGAGAACGAAGAAAGCACAGACACATTTACTCCTTTCAACAGTAAGACTTTGCATTTGTTGCTTTATCAATCATGAAAGTAATCTGACTTTCTCCCCAGCATTATGCAGAACCCTTGACAAATATTTACAATAGATCGATATGACACTGAGATAAAGAGCAGTCCTGTAAGTAACTCAGGATCTAGTGCTGTTATATTTTTGATCAACCCTGAGACATCTGGATGATTTTGAGTTACCAGTCTTCTACTATGAAGAACAGTTTTACTTTCATAAGGACTTCCTCTTGTGTTTTCAATATCATGCTTAGCCTCTGACTGACTTAGCATATTGCGATAATGAGATGTACACAAAGCACTGGCATGCAGCATTATTGAGATGATTTCCTTTTTGGCTCAGCCAGATTCCTGTTAAAAGTTATACGGACTCTTAAGAGACTAACAAAAGAAGAATTAAAGATGCAGCAATGGCACGAAGATAAGCCTGATGAAGCTGGAGTTAGGGCCTCATGAAATTAAAAGCAGATTTTGTATGAATACATTTCTTGAAATACACCAAGGTCGTGTCATTACACAAGGAAACCAAAAAACCCTAAATCCCTTTCTTGGCTTGAGTTGAGTACCTATCAGAATCCCAGCATTTACTTGCTAGAGTGGGTTCTTCATTAAATTTGCAGAATAGAGGCTCAGATAAACACATTTTGATTAGAAAGAAAGGAAAACAAAGCTGAAAATTGCACTGAAATTGTTCCTGTGCTGTAACATGTTAATGGCTAAAATTCATCCCATACCTGCTCACCTTATGGATTAAATGAGAATGAAGCCATAACTGTGTGACTGAGTCCATCCTACAATGGCCTCTTGAATGACTTTGTGAATATAGCATTTGACAGTTCAATACAGAGATTTATTTTCATTCTAGCAGGACACTAACACGTTTGCAAGATATGTGCAAACACCTTCCGCTGCCTCAGAATAGCAGGAAAAAAAAAAAAAAAAAAAAAGCTTTTTATTGAACAGTCCTTTTGGTGTCATCTTTGATGGTCATTTCAACTGGTGTCTAAAGAATCATGCTGAAAGAAAGGTACATGCAGCTTTATGCAAGCCATAAACTCCTGTTATCCCTGCTTTTGCCTATCACTGCTGTGCAGCTCTCTCTGAGGTGACACTTCACAGATGTATAACAATTCAGAGAATGACAACAGAAGAAGTGAATGTGAATAATGATGTATCTAACCACAACTGCAATTTGCTTAGCACTGCTTTCATTACTACAATTACACAAAGTGGATATTAATAGGGACACTAGATTTCACCTCTCTGTTTTTAAATTTCTCCTTTCTGAAAGGAAAACAAAGTTATGGATATGGTTTTTTTTTCCTTTTAAAGTGATTCAGGAAAGCTAAACATGATTGCAACAATTACTTATTTCAAATATAATTTATGCTTTTTAGTAACTATGAATTTGTGGATATATCTCATATCAACTGAGTAATGGCAAATTCACCAGATTAGCATCAATAAAATCATGCCTGGGCGTTGTATCTCTCAAATACAAAGAAAGGATGACAATGTATGGAAAAAAATTCATCCGCTCATTTCCCACACTGATCTTCTCCAATTCAAGTACAAGCATGTCCTAACCTGACATAAAACATGAGGTTTCATTTCACAAGTGATGCTGTGATGCTCAAGGCAATAATGGTATCTCATTTTTAAGGACATTTAAGATATTTTATTGTGTGTTTTTGAGTTACAAAGTCAAGTGAAGACTTAGTGACACATCTGAGATTAAATCAAATTATTCATCTGAATTTAATTAAACCTCATTCATCAGAACTCTTCATACATTGTATCTATTATGTCTAGGATATATCTATGATCATAGACTACTCAATTTGTGAACTTTTTGGAAAATATAATTCTTGTTCTTCAGCAAATTTGATATTTGGAATTAGTTTTCACCCTAAGTCAAGTTGCAAAGTGAACCTGATCATGACAAAATCATCAATGAAGAAAACATTTACAAAGCAAAACTGAAACTTTTAGAGAACATATATATTAAAAATGTTTTGAGTTAGAATGTTACTTTCATGTTTCATTTTTTGTTTAAATTTGGAAATTGATAAAATTTTGTGTTGTCTTCACATTGTTGCAGTGGCTTAGGTATCCTGCATAGGTGTGATTCAGAAAAACAAAATTAGATTAACTACTTATGTGAGTAATGGAACAATTCAGAGAATTGTCAGTAAGACAAGATTTCTGTAGAGGTTGTTTATTTAGGAATGTGCTTCGCTGGAGCAGAACTGGATGTGACAGATAACAACATCTTACACTATTTGCATAGCTGGTCGTTCAAAATTACACACTAAATGTCTCATTGCAGATTCTAATGTCAGCTACAGTATTGTAATGCTAAAGCAAATTTAGCTAGAGCTGTATGTGATCATTTCATCTAGAGTCTAGCAGAGAGTATTAAAAAAAAAAAAAAAAAAAGCAAGCCCAAAAGAACTAACAATGTTACAGAATGGCTCAAACATGTCAACAATATGTTACTGATAGAGAACCGTGGTCTAAAAACTTCACCAGTTTACACGTAACTATAAAGAGTTGTGAGGTCAGTGTAATTTTTTTTTTGAAACTGAAAAATGTAAAATAATGCATTTTATAAATTGCATTGCTTTATTCAGTTTGACTATTCAGATTGTGCTAGATTTCATAATCTTTTAAGATTCCCCAGGTAGCTCATCAGTCTCTTAAAAGCTCTAGGGATGATTCATGTCAAAATTATGGAGCTCATTCACAGAAAACCTACTCTAAGTAGACAGAACTGACCTTGATAGTTGCACCTGGACTCTTGCAAATCTTTTTCTAATTTTTCACTATTTTGTCTCCCAGTATGTTGAAAAATTACCACAAAACCCCCACAAACCCCTAAGCATCCCCCAAAATGCTATACATACAAATCTTACTATTCTGATTGGGCTTTGGCTCAGATATTGTCAGTCAGTGTTTCAGAACAGGTAAATGGCCCAGCAAAGGAAACTGTACAGACATCTTGATCACAGCTGCTGTGTAAGTTACTCTGTAACACTGGAAGGATTCCCCACAACTAAATATCAGGGAATACATTCCATACTTATGACATACAAATTTGAAGCCTATTTCATTCCTTGAACATAAAATGAGATTAGAAACATTCATGAATATATGGAGAACTAAATTTTGAAACTAGAATGAAGGAGGAAAAAATAGGCATTTCATAAGTGAATTTTGTAGTGAGTAGTCTTTTTTTCCTCAAAGTGATGTGTATGCACAAATGAAATTGAATTTATCTTTTCATTCTTATTCATCATATGAAAAATAGGACAAAAAAAAAAGCAAACCCAGCTATTGCTATGGTAAAATATGACAAATATATTACTTGCAATTTGATTGATCATACTCATTTCAATCATTTATTTTATCAAATAACTTTTAGAGTTATTCTAGCTTTTCCTACTATATTAAAACGTGTGGGGCATGAAATAAACTTCAAGCTTGCAAAATTAAAAGCACTCAAAGATCGAAAACATTTATCCTTAACAGACAGTTCCAGTGCTTACACACTTTAATTACTTCATTGTATGCTACCTTGTACCAGGACCTCTAGCCAGGTTTAGGCTCTAGATTTCAAATATTCCAGAAACTTAGGGGGTTTTATGATCTTTCACTTGCTTTCCTTTAAGGTTGTTGGGTTTTTTTTCATAACATTTTATCCTCTAACAATTACTTGCAGATTTTGTTGTATTTATTAATTAGGTTTTGTTCTGGTTTTCATTTTTCTTAAGTCTAAATTTCAAGTTTTAGTTGTTTCTGAAAGCTTACAGTGCCTTCTAGATTTTTCAGTTAATTACCTTCTGAAAGGGACACTTGTTGATTAAAAAGGGCCTGCAGTGTCTGTCTTTATCTGATTGCTCATTAGGAAAGAACCTACTTAAGTCAGCAGGACTTCAGCTAATAGGTATTTTGTCAATTGGAAAGCCAGCTAGGGTGTGAAGAGCATGCTGGCATGTCTCCAGGTAGGATGGGATTGCACAATACTGTAAGGTATGGTCCTCAACATGTGATAGATAAATTACCTGGAGTGCATCAAAAGTACTGGAGCAATGAAGGATGGCCTTTTGCTTGTTTGGGCTGCAGGGAGCACTTGCTGCTTCTTCCTGGGGTGGTCTCACAGTGGGAGGTGTGCTTTGGCAGAGGCACTGGGTGAGGGAGCAGTAGGAGGAAGTGTGTGACTGTAGTTTCAAGAATGTCAAGCAGGTGATGGACAGAGGCTTCCCAGAGCCCCTGGAACAGCATGAGCTGCAGTATGTAATGAAGAAGGGAGAGTGAGAGGCTACTTGTGGATGAGTGGTAGGTGAAGACTCCCTGGGTGGAGGATGCTGGCAGCTTGTGATTCCAGGCAGCAAGAGAGAAGTTCCTCCTTTGCCCTCAGACCTGAGTTTGCAGCATTGATGCAGTGGCTCAAACGCAGAGAAGGGAAACAAACTCTACTTAGGGGGAGCACAGAGGCAGCTGGACCAGAGGTGAGCACTAGCTCTGGAGGGGCAGGGGACAGTGGTTAGGGACTCCCTTTGTGGGGTGGTGGGGGTGGCAGTGTCCATCTCCTACCAAGCTTATAGGCACAGGAGGATTGTTGACTGCCAGAAGCCCAAGTAACTTTTTCATTAGAAGAAAGTAAAAGGGTATTTACACCTTTCCAAAGGGGTTTTACCGCTTTTGGTAGCTAAGCATTTTACTCTTTTTATTTTATTTAACATGTTAATTGCACTCAGCATTTATAACTCACTGTAGTTTATTTAAGGGAGTCATCCATTGAAAATAATCTCTTCCTCAAGGACTAGGGATTTGCAGACTAGGAAGAAATGGAAACTGTGTGATTTTCCTAGGAAAAAGAAATTATTCCATGTTCCTCTTGATAAACAAAAATAGCTATTTAAGGTCAGATGATGCTTGAAGATCTCAAGCTTTACAATATTATCCAGTGATTTTACCAAGTACATCTGCTGCTGGTACTAGCTTATATTTTTAAAAAGATCTACAATTTATGACAACTGTCATTCTGTAGAAGTTCAGATGATGTACCTTTCAAGTTATATATCTTTATAATTCTCTAGAACTGTTCTTTATGTTAAAAAATTCAGTGTTTTGGTTAGCCTTGCTTAAAAGGTTCCTACACTTCCTACACTTCCACTCAGAGATGACTCAACTGATTCCTGCCTATGCACATAAAGTGGTAGCATGTGCTATACCTCATGTCATGAGGTGTCTCATAATTTTGGATCTACCTATTCATATTCATATACCTCTAATTCAAAACCATGAAAGAGACATGATGATGACAGATACAGTTATAATCACTGATCAGATAGTACAAAGACCTATTAAATAGGTTATAATGTGTCTGATCAAATTAACTTGATGTACAAGTTATCTATCCTGAATCTGAGGTTGGAGGCTATATAATGCTGACATACGATGCAGGCTACAGCATGCAGCAACTTGAACGCTGTTGTTTCTAATAAATCAGAATAAAATAAGATTTTTCAGAAATAAAAGTGTAAGAAATTGCACAACAGAGCATGCCAAATAAAATTTGGAAACATTCACAACAGGTGGGCAGGCTGTCCTTCTAAAGTTACTTGATAGGCCTGCCTTGAAGATGGAATTTATTTTTCCAGTAACTCCCATCTCCTCTCCCACCAAAAAAACAAAACACATTTTTTCCTCAGCAGGAACAAAAGGTTAAAGTACTTCAAGAGCAGAAAATGCTGAAAAAAAATAATACAAAAACACCCTTAAAAAGTTTCTGCCTTGTTCTTCAGCATGCATGAGTACCCTGATCCTAAAATCATAGAATTGTTTGGGTTGTATGACTGCTTTCTGACTCATCAGGCAGCTGTGTCATCTGCACCAGAACCGAGCATGAACGAGTCAGCTGGTGTGAGACTGCTCATGGCTTCAAAGCAGCTTTTTGGAGCTGCTTCATGTTGTGCAGAGACAAGCAGCCCAAGAAACCAACTTCAAGGAGTGCCAACCTAACTGACCTAATTAAGGGTTTACCACTTAAGCAGATTGGTAGCTGAACACTCAATGGATGGGGCAGCCTAGGATCCCACCTGTGGGCAGCTGGACAGCCCAGGCAGTGAGGCATACAGACAGAGGATGAACAATCATTTAGTCAGACAATGTGCCTGTTTATTGACAAATCTTTCTACAGACCTTGGGCATGAGATACTGAGATAATTTTGATGTTCTGAAATTCCCAACCTTTCTTCAGCAGGGCAGAGTTTAGAATACCACATCTTCCTGATCATCCTTTCTGTTGTGAATGTCTGTCTTGACTTCAGTCCAGACCAACTCAAGCCAGTTCTAGCATTTTGTTTTGTTGGGCTATTTTCTGCTGATGGAGCATGTTAGAATGGCTCAGCTCAGTGTCTAATGATCACCAGTGCTTGCACAAGGAAAGCAGCGAGAGTGCACAACGTGCAGCTGGAAGTGGAGGATGGTTGAAACCACTACTTAGGCTCTCTTGGGAACTTCTTGCCGTTATAGCACCATTCAAGAGGGCTAACGTGCAAACATGTTAGATGCTTGCGGTTGGCTCCCAAAAATCAGTCACAGCTTCAGGATGAACCTCCCTGCCAGTCTTTTTTGCAGTCAGCATAGTAATGACACCAAAAGGGTTTTCTATCTCTAATGTTGTTTTATTAGAATAGATAGTAAACCAAAGAAGCTTCTGAAATACAGAAAACTGATTTTTGATGATTTAGGACTAATAAAAATACAGAGTATGAGTGTCAATTCTCCTGCTGCTCACTGTGTTCTAATAGGGTGAGCCATTACCTTCAAACCTTGTATGTAGGTCTCAGCTTGCAATCTTAGCTGGTTTCCTGAGTTGTAGCAACCTTTGCAAAGCTCTTCTGGTCTTCAGGAGAACTTCCCTCTTGCAGCCACTCTTGTGTCCTCTTCCTGATCAGGCCCCTGTCTCATCTCATGCTACATCTTTCATGTGCTACACCTATTGGACTATCTGCTTCTGGCTTCTTTGCAGCCTGATTGTCCCTTGTGAATACCATGTAGAGCACCATCCTCTCCTTCCAGAAGATGCCCCATGACCCCATCCATGTATGGCAACTAGAACACGGAGTAACAGGGAGCTTTCCTGTCCTGCCAAGATTCATCCATAAAATGCAGTATATAGTACATAGTTATGTGAATAGGCATATAAAAGGAAAAGCTTCCATCCTGCTAGAGACTGTCCTTTCAGAAAAAAAAACAAACCAAAACAAAAGATAACTTTGAAAAAGGCAGTAACTGAAGTGCTGATGTAAAGGAAGCATCAACTGTGGATGTAGTTGCATGCTGACATATGATAACCTGATGAAGCCATATTTTTGGCAAATGCACAGGAGGTGGTGACTCCATAAACTGTTCAGTTGATCTAATAACTTGCTGCAGCTGAAATGAAGAAGTCCTGTTTCCACCTTATTCTCCTGTCTCTGGTTTGTAGCTGTGTGGTCTTGCCTTCTCTCTCCTGGGCTTTAATGCAGACTCCTGCACTCTCTGGAACTTCTCATGAGCCACTTAGCTCACTAGAGCAGTAGAAAAATGTAAAACTATTTTCTGGCTTAATTTCTTGTTATGCAAGTTTGAGGTAAATAACTTGTGGAGGAATCCTGTCAGTCTCTGTGCCAGAGCAAGGTAAATGGTGGAGGAAGCCCGTTAGAAGTAAGGAGGGAGAGAGCACTGCTGCCCTTTCATTTTCCAGCAGAAAGTCAGCATCTGGCTCAGCTAAGTGGGGGACCAGAGTCTAAGTTGCAAATGATTCCCATGATTGATACACTAGGGGATGGAGGGAGGAAGATAAGGAATTTTATAGTAAAAATATTATTTTCATCATAAGATAAAATAGAAAGGTATCAGGCATATCATTGTGTTTAAAAAAAACCCACCAAACAAACAAAAAACCACCCACCAACAAAAAACTGCCAAAGGATCAAGAATAGATGCCAATAACAAAGAAACATGGAGGACATAGAGTACATTTATCACAGTAAGTTTCCCCAACAGGCTGCCTGAAGGGTCTATTATTTTCTCTGGACATCTTGGCAACCCTTGAATAAATTTATTTTGCTAACAAGTCACACCACATTAGATAATTTAGAATGATCATTTATGAGCACTGTTCTATGCTTAGCAGTCCTGCATAGAAGAAATGGAAAGTTAGCAGTAAGTGGCTAAGTGCGTGGCATGACATTGATATATAGGTGAATGTAGGTGCTGAATACCTGGACTAGCGATATAAACAATATCTGATGTCTGCTCATCACAATGTACTCATTTAAAGTGTTTCTGTATTCAGACATACTACTCCATAAACAGTGCATACTAAGGCAAGCTCAGTTCAGGATTTGATTCAGTTTGCTGTGAATGATTGCCAAGGCAGACTATATCGCCCATCCCAATTTCAACCTGCCCTAATTCCCTTTATGAGTTTATTATTTAGCACTGGTTTAGCGCTTAGAGAGACCCAAACAGGAAGTGTCTGGGCGTTCTCTGTTCATGAAGTGGGTGGGATGGAGTTCTTTAGAGAAAACAAAATATGATCCACCTACGGATCATGTCAGGCCAGCTCCCCAATTTCCTCTAAGTAGAACAGAGGCTTTTGTTGCCTTAGTTACTGGAACCATCTACCAGTCAACAGCAGAATCCCAGTCTCCAGGCAGAACATCCTTCTGCATTTCTGATGGCAGCACAGGATGGGAAATATCTACTTTTCTACCTTTTGTTGTAAAAGGAAAAAAAGCAGATTTTTTAAATAAAAATTAAAAGGTCAACTGTTGCAAAAGAAATTCATCAAGTGCACTGAATTGAAGGATGATTGCCTGGTAGAGGGTCAGAGCTTTCACAAAAGCAGTGTTTCTCAATGTTTTATTTTCTGTTCCTTTCTTAACAAAGGAAAGAGCGAGCACTGGAAACTGCATGTTAAGTTTCAAGGCTTAAATAGACAACAGCAGCTACATTTGTACAACCAGATTACTGAAGCCTATCTAAAACTCATAGATGCTCCAGATAGGATTTAAGATTTTCTCCTCACCAGAAGTGTAGTTATTGTAGCGCTATCATCTAGTTTTCCTTGGACACAGAAGCTGGAGTCCACAACCCATCTGTTTCCCCTGTGAGGCATAATCAAATTATTTCCTTTAATTCTGAAAATAAGAATTTCATTATGGTGATACTTTATAGTTTCTTAAAAATTGTATTTTGGACCCCAATTTCAGTACAAAGTCCACAAAAACTGATGGATTTTCTTCTTTCCAAGAGCAGTGTACTATGAGGTAGTAGTGCTACGGTACCTGAACCGTATCTCACCCTGTGTAGCCATGGGCTTCCTTCCCCTGCTAATTGTTCTCACCTCAGAGTGGTCCCCAGATACTGTGCACTGGCAATTTTTTTTCTGTGTGATTAAGTTTTGGTGATTTTAACTCTATGGGCTGATAGTGGAGCAAGATGAACATCAGCACCAGAGCAATGAAGGGCTCAGGGTGGCCTGCTGGGATGCTGTGACTGGGGTTAGGGTGAGGTCAAGGAGCCTGAATGTGAGAGATCATAGAAATACTTGGGCTAGTCTGAATGAAAAAGCAAACATTTTCTACCATCTGTCATTGCCTACAATGGAGATCTAGTCAGAATGCTGTTGATCTGTGTGATTTTGAGTAAATTTGGAATTTTAATTTAGCTGAATTTTAAAATACTTGTGCTTTGTTCAGCTTAACAAAGTTATTTGGTACTTCGAGTAATTTTCTAACACTCATGGACTACAGTATTGTTACATTACTCAAACTGTAGAATGTTTTTAAACCTAAAGCCTCAGCTGTTTAAATGGCAACATATTTAATATGAACATCACAAATGTGCATTACTTCAACTATTTTAATGTCAGTTCTATGTTTCTTTTTCTAAACAGAATTTTCCACTGAAAATACCTGTCATAGTTTCTTTCTAAAACTATGAGTTGATTCAAAGTAGAAAGCTTTTAATTTAACGACTGGCAGGATTTAATGTGTGGCAAAACCCTTCACAGCAGGATTTACGGTACATTTCTTCCAGAAAGACTGTAAGTGGAACTGAACTTTTGAGATGAAGGGGTTGGGACATTGTGTTATTTTATTTCTGGCTAATCTATTTTATCACAAGTCTTATTATCCGTACTAACACCAAACATATCAAGTGTGACTGACAAACATTTGACGGGGAAATGCACGCTCCTGAGCCTGAATGCTCAGGCCTGAATGTACAAAGCCCGTCTTTATACCCATTTCTACAAAAGGCTCACAAACCTCCAAAGCGGCACAATTCAGAGAAATTGCAGGCTTTCCCCAAGCTCCACAGCGCGGAGGGAGAGCGCAGGGAGGCCGTCGGCCCGAGTTAAAGTCCGCGGGCAGCGCCCCGGTCGGGCGCGGTCGCTGCGGGCGGTCCCCGCGGTTCGCGCACCTGCGGCGGCGGCGCGGAGCGGTGCGGGGCCGGCAGCGGCAGCCGGGCCATGGGCAGCGATGAGGGCGGCCCGCGGGCGACATCGACGGGGCAGCAGCTCCGCGCGCTCTTCTACGTGCTGCCGCCCGGCGAGAGCTCCTTCCGCACGGTGGAGGAGGTGCCGGACTACGTGGAGAAGGTGAGAGCCCCCTCCCTCCCCTCCCCTCCCCTCCCCTCCCCCGGCAGCAGCGTCCTTCCCCGGCCCCTCCGCTCGCCCTGCGCCCAGCTGCCGCCGGCCTTTTTTTTTTTTTTTCCCCCCTCAAGCCCAAGGAAACATATCTGCGAAAGGGCACCCAAATTATGGTTAATTCCCTTGTCTTGCTCTCCCGGCTCTCTGTCTGCAAGCTGACTGTGGAACCCTGCATTCTATTGCAGTGTTTTAAAATGAAGGCTCAGATGCTTTCCCCTGATACGCGAAGCGAAAGTTCTCAGCACCCCAAATATCTGAGGGTTGATGCTAACGTTGTCAGTGCTGCTGGATATGATGACAGCAAACCTGAGTAAACCAGAAAACATGATACTGTGTTTGGCTGTTATGGTTCTTAAAGCAAGCAAAAAACCCAGGTCTCCTTGTGCCCTTAGAGCAAGTGCTGCAAGCTCAGTCAAAGAAAGAAAAATAAAAATTCTGATTTAAAAGAAAAAATAGACTGTTTAAGAGAATGAGAACAAATATTTGTGTTGGGACAGTGCTGTCTCTGAAAGCTCCAAGTCAAGAGTACAGAGGTGAGGGGTGAGAACTCCCTTGTCAGTAGACAGCAGTGTATCCCTCCCTCCTCTCCTGCCCTGCTGGCTTACCCACTTCCACAAAGGTACCTTTGCTCCCTCCTGTCCTACCAACTGTACATACCTTGGCACCAAGCTCCTGCTGAACCTGGAACCGATGTGACCTTTTCATGGAACAGCAGATAAACACTGTTTTGCCCTTGTCAAGGTAAATTCAGTTCAGCCTCAATGTAAATCCATGCTTTTTACAGAGGTCCTGTTAGCTCTGACTAGCTCCTCTGCCAGGTAAACCTTGGGCTGCTGTGCAGCTGCTTCTATTAGGCTGTAAGCAGGGTGCCGTGGGTTGCATAGAGCAGTGCAGCACTGTTAGCAGGTTTCTGGGAATCGCAGTATGCAGCAGCCCCTTGCTGGTGGCTGTTATCAGCAAACATTGCCCTTTTGGATAGGGTAAGCAAAGCCAGCTTGTGCATGTAGCGTCTGGTCGATGGACTGCTTTCCTCAGAGGTGTTTTGCAACTAAGCTGTAATGTCATGATTGAGGAAGTCTGTATAGAGCTTGACAGTTTTGTGGTCAGGTGATCTCTCCCTCTAGCTCTATTGCCTACCTCAGTCCCTTTTACTCTTCCCACATTTCCAAAAGAGTATTGCTCACATTCTTGCCAGTAGCATTCCTTAACATCTGTGGGCTTTCTTCTCCTATGCAGACCTGTGCAATAATCAGCTCAGACTTTGGCCAAACCTGGAATTTCTTTGACTGGGCACACAGCTGTAAAAGTTTTCAGAAGGATTCTTAATACTTTGCATTATAAAAGTGCCTGAAGGCTTCTGCTGTTGCAGATCTCTGTTGTGATGTTTGTAAGGGAATATGTACCTCACAAAAAAACTATGCTAAAAAAGGTTTTCCATTACAGTTACACTTTCCTATGATTGCTGTCTTGGGTTGGTTGTACTAGAACCACCCTCATTCCAGTGCATTTGTTGCCAGAACAGCTCTTTTGTTGCTTGGTTAGTTGGGTGTGTAAAAGTATTTTAGTGGTATAACTGTCTTAACTGTAGCAAATCCAGGAGACTCCTGGAATGCATTGAGGATAACTTCTTAAGCCAGGTAATATACAGCCCTACCAGAGAGGATGTGATACTGGACCTGTTGGTTAACAGCACAAGTGTGCTAATCAGTAATGTCAAGATTAGAGACAGCCTGGGCTGCAGTGATCATGCACTGGTAGAGTTGACAGTCCTGAGGGATATGGGTCAGCTGAAGAGTAAAGTTGGGACGCTGAATTTTAGGAAAGCAAACTTCCAGCGTTTCAAGGAATTAGTCCTGTTCAAAATATGGGCTACTCATCTAGCAGTGACTAGTAACAAAGCTCTGCAGCAGTGTCCAGGGAAAAGTCACACTTTCAACAAGTCTCCAAAACTCTGTGAAAAGGTGTCCAAATCCCGGACCATAACCATAGAATTTATTTTTACGTGAGCTTTTGTCATGTAGAATTAGAAACCCTTGATTTTCCCTTATTTTTAGAAAGAGAAGAGAAAGTATAAGCCAGTTTTCTTTCTCCAGGGCAGAACATGCTGACTCTTACACTGTATATTCATACTTGCCCTGTCCTTTCATGAGCATCCTCTTTGCTTTAAGTTTATGCTCTGCATGCTGTTTGGTTTTTATTCTCTGCTATTCTGCAGGTGGGCAGGTGGAGTGCTTCTTTTTGCTTGTCGTATATATTTTTCATTAACATCAACATCTTTACTTTGCTCCTTGCTATGCTCTCAAATTATCACTTGTACTCAGTAAAGACTTTCATGAGTCAGTCTCAGGAAGAGAGCGCACTGTTTCTCCTGCTGAGAGACCCAAAAGGAAAGCTTTAAATTTAATAATCACTGTTTTTCTTTTCTATTTACTCTCTGCTTTTGAGACCTTAAAGATTAAGTTCACGTTTACACTCAATTCACATTTTAGGCTTTTCTTCTAAATAATAAGGTACAGAACCTTCATATTTAGTTTAACATGAAAGTTGAGATTCTTACATTATAAGAACCTGGGACTTTAAGAAAACAGAAACTGTTTCTAGACTTGCAATAAAACCATGACTTTATGCTGAGTTTCAACTTAGAGTATTACTTTTTGCAACTGTATGAAGCAGAAACTGGTTTTAAATGGTCCTTGGCATTCTGTAAGAGTTGGTTACTTACAAGGGAGCTCCTCCTACTCAGTGCTCGGAGTAAGACTTTCAAGTTATGGATCAGTTATTCAAGTAAACCACAAACTAATGCAAATCTTCATTATTTCAGATGATGGGTGAAGAGAAAGAAACTGGAAATGGAGAGAGACTGCAAAACATTTATAGACCAGAAGATCCAAGTTCTTTCTCTGACCTGTAGTGCCAACAGTGGCTATTTCTTAACTTTGTGCTGTTTTGTTTGCAGAGGCAATTCTTGAAAACTTTTGCTGAGCTACATATCCTCACAGATTCCTTGTGATGACTTCATTGTCAGTTTAGCTTAAAAAAAGAAAAAAAGTAATGGTTAGGCTAGGTTAGTCTATGGTTAGACCATTGTCTCTCTTACTGACAGTCTCCTTTTTCCCCCGAATTATTTGCATTATCCTTCTGCTGTCTTGCATCTCCTCCTTAGACTGTAGGCTGTTGGGACAGGGAGTGCCTTTTCCTTCTGTTTGTATGACATCTAGCAGTATGATCCTGCTCCATGACAATAGCTGTTAGGTGTTATGGTCACATAAATAATACATACTAGTCCTGACATAGTTGATCCCTTTGATCTTCTTTGGACAAAGCTTAATGTGGTGTGTGGGAGACAGGTAGTAATGTCTTGGTATCTAAGAGGTATGCCATAAATCTTTCCTCTCGCAAGCTCCTTGATGGGCAGGAGGTTAAGGCTGTCTGAATGTTTCTCTATCCTCCTTGCTATGACACTCCCTATTTGTGAGTCAAAAAGTGCTGGCAAATGCTTGGCTGTCTCAGCTTCACAGTGGGAAGAAAATATTTAATGAAGTCAATGGGAAAGTAGTTATATTAGTGTATTAGCATAAAGTCAAGTATTTTAACTGTTTCAGAGGTTGCTAGGTAAAGTGAATTGTGACGTAGAATACAGGCATTCTGTATTTCCTATTCACTGTTTTCATTTCATGAATAAGGCATCCCACTTTTTCTTCTCTGAGCTCATTCAATTTGCTGTGCAGCTTCTGCTGTTCCATAGCTTCAGACTGCCTGTAGTCTGTGCCAGACCTGGCTCCTAATATTGTGGTTAAGTGTTTCTTCGTTGTTCTTAAGACCCTTTTTATCTCTGCTGGAATGTACAGCTGTGGTCATCAACCTTTGATAAGTTAGGAACCTGTTCTTTATTTATATCAATTAAGAAAAGTACATTAAAAGTCTTGTCCACTTAGAAATGAAGCAGCTAGAACAAAACAAGGAGTATTTATATTTTCATAGAATATTTCAGTGATTTCAAATGGAAAGTTGTGGGGGGGGTTGTTTTATTTATTTATTTATTTGTTGATTTCAAATATCCAAACACTTACCACACTGGTTTTCTTGGTTGCTGTTTAAGCTTTATCTATGGGTCTTTGCTTTTAAAATTTTTTATATCCTCAACACATATACCAAAGAGACTTTTAGATACCTAAAATGGTGTTAAAGACCAAGCTAGGCATCTAAGTTAAAAAGTGCCATGTTGATATTAATCTCTGTTTATCTGTTATTGTAACCTAACCCTGAGCTGCTGAAGTTTATGAACTTTCACATTTCCTAGATGCTATAAATCTCTTGCTGCTTGCATGGTTTGAATCATCCCATTCTTCTTCAACTGAGCAATCTGGTCTATATACATCTTAGTCTCTTTAGCCTGGTAGGAATTCCTGGATCATATCTCTCTTGGCAACAAAAATGAGCACCCTCCAAAATGCAACGGCATTTTCAGAGGCAACATGCTTCCTCCATTAAAATGTTGTATAGACAGCAGCAGCCTCTCATCTACAGCAGTGCAGTTTGGAGGATTTCAGTCTGAGAATCTATATGCATTTGCAGGTCACTTGAAGGGGACAGCAGAAGATGACTAACGGCAAGTTTGGCAGTGTGATGCCTCCCATAAAGGTGCAGAAAGTCTTGCTGGTCTTGCATTTCTCTTGCCCTACAAAACACAGTAGAAATTTGATGCCTTAATGCCACTGAGAAGGAGTTGTCTGAATGTCTCCATGGTCACCTAAAAGTTTTCTACAGAGTGAGAAAGGCAGTTGAAGGAACATTCATATGCACAGAGATCTCATGCAAGCAAAATAACTCCTTCCTATTTTTCTTGCCACAGGCCACCTAGGTTTTGGTGGTGGTGGCTGATATGCTGCCACTGCCTCGTCATTCCTTCCACCCATAAAGTGCAGGGACTGTTAGGACTCCAATGTGAGTAGAAAAGCATGTGCTCTACTAATTACTGTTATTCAATCTTTTTTTTTTCTTGCCTATGCTGATGAAAATCTGAAAACAGCTGTAACAATCTTTCTCCACTGATGAAAAATGATGTTGTCCCAATAATGCTACCAGTCCTACCACAAGTCACAGCCATACCTTTCTTTACTGGGTGCTGCTGTTGTGCATTTTCAACTTCCTGGTTGATCTGGGATGCAAGATGGACAGTGTGAATTGAATCCTAGCAGCGTTGTGAGAAATGTTTCAGTCTCACTCATCATTACACATTTCTTCAGAAAGGCAGGAAATTGTTTTACAGTTAGTACAACTCAAAAGAAAAAGGGAACATTGTATGACTGCTACTTGGTCTGGAAAGGGAACATGTTGTATGGCCCAAATTGGAAGGGGCTGCATAGTTACTGGGTTCTCTAACAAAATGCAAAAAAGAGCTGTTGCTATCTGCAGCAAAATGCATGGCAACAGAAATGCCGAGTAGAAAGAAACTCACTTCGCTGTCTTTCAGATAATATTGTTGGACGCCAAATGCAGTGGCTGAACACATTCAAAAACCACTTATAACAAATAGAAAACAGATTCTGTTTTACCTTGTAATTAGAGGAGTCTACAAATATTGCTGCTCTGATTTACTTGGGTGTGAGAAATAGGAGTTTGGAAAGACTTTTATGTTTTGCTTTGATGCTATTTAACAAGTTATGTGCAGAAGATAGATAGAAAAGGAAATAATATGGGAGGAGGTTAGTGCACTGGATTTATGCTGATGTTGTGGATTAAATGGTAACCTTGATTGTTCTAATTCATAAGGTCCACGTGGAGCTTTATCATAGTGGTAGCTAGTAAGGCGCCAGCCAACTCGAGAAGTATCTGGCTGCATAAACTGCTGTTGAGAAAGGTGGATCTCATGCTATTTGTGTTGTGACTTCTTTTCTTCAAACTCTTTTTCAGAGTATTCCGTTCTTCATTGCTTTCATTGGGCTGGAGTTTGCTCTCAGCTGGGTTCAGAAGCGTAAGCTGTCAGGTCGGATCAATGATGGCATAAGTTCTCTTTCTCTAGGTATCCTGTCTCGACTGCCAGAGTAAGTATATGTGCTATATTAGCTTAAGGTTGTTTTTTAATCACTAAGAAGAAATAAAAAAGCATTATATATTGCTAACCCAAAATGATTAAACAAAGCATCTGGATCTTACTTTGCTAAAATGACGTTGCATAAAGAGTGTAAATGTCTTTCTAATCTGCAAGGCTAAATATGATACTTGCCGGATATTTTCCAGGTGCAATCATATTCATCTATGTTTGATCTTGGCTGTCACCTTTTGCTAATTCTGGGACTTTAGCTGACTTGACCATATCTTGTGTTAGACTGTGTATTAAAATCTGAGTTTTCTTTCATTAAACTTCACAAAGAACAAAACAAAACCAGTAAACCAAAACACATCCATTATTTTCATTAGCCTTTAAAAAATAAAGCTGTGTGCTTATGCCCAGATTGACAGAATTGTGGATATGCAT
Organism: Podargus strigoides; assembly: GCA_028020825.1. Lineage (NCBI taxonomy): Eukaryota > Metazoa > Chordata > Aves > Caprimulgiformes > Podargidae > Podargus > Podargus strigoides. The sequence continues at coordinate 28,630,107 of CM051623.1, forward strand.
ATGATCCAAAGTTCTTTGAACTCAGTCATAATCTTGTGTTTAATTTAAGCGGACTACTAAAAGATTTTAATGCCCGAGAGGCTTGTTTCAAACGTGATCATCTAACCTGCTCTCCAACATAAAGTCCGTAAGATCTACCTGAATTAGTTTGTGGTGAAGAGAGCTGTGTTTTAAATAAATATCCACTGTGGATTACTAAATATCCAGTAATAGGGAATCCAGCAAATTCTTTATATAAATTGCTCTAAGCATTTTTCAGGAGCTCTAATTACTTCTAAGGAATATCATTTTTTAGATCTGCCTTTACATGGTATGAGCTTCCAGATGATAGATTCTATTACATCTTTTGTATTAGAATAGAATTCAATATCTATTCCACATGTATGAATTTACAGATTGTCATCAAATTGCATATAATCTGTTCATTACAGGAAGAAAAGTTCATATTATTTGAATTTGACTATGGTATATTTTTAAGTCTTTCAATTATTCCCACAGTCCTTTTTCTGAATCCTCTGCAGTTTTTCAGCCTTCTTAGTGTTGATGTCTCAAGTGCACTCCATATTTCAGACATTACTACATCAGTGCCAAATAATGAAGTCATTTGTTCTCTATTTCTACTTGTTGTTCCTCCCTTTATATATCCCAGGTCCTCTGAGCCATCCTTCATCCCCAAATATTTTCTTAGATTCTGTGGTTTACATTCCTCATTCATAGGCAATATGTTCTTATATTTGGCCACACAGCAATACATGGATTGTACATTTGGTCATCCTGAAAGAGTTTGTGAAATGATGTCTTTGTTACTTACAGATCCCTGTTTTGTCATTTCAAATTTTACTAGAAATCTTCTCTTTTAATTCAGGTTGTTGATAAAATACATTAAAAGAGCACAAAACCAAAAAAAATATCCCTACTGGCAAGTAGCACCCATTTTCTGAAGTGTGCAAATAACCCACTTTTATAATAGATTGAACATTTGATATTTGCTTGATTATTTATTTATATATATATTTTTAAACTTTCTAATCAAGGAAAGTTTTGACAAAGTCTGTCTGTGCCTTTAAATTAGGTAAAAAGACAACTTGTGATGGATTATCTTAGTTATCACTAGTAAATATCATGGATGAAGGATTTTTAAGGAGTTTTGTAGATAATGTCACTTAGAAACACTCTCCCAAACTCTTAATATATCTGCAAATAAGAGGCATGAACTTTCAGCATGAGCAATATTCACACATAATATAATGTCTAAGTTACCTGAGAATTTCATGAAGCTATTTTTGCAGCTAGTGTGTAACCTGAATTCAAACCATTTTCTTGCTTTTAATGTGACTTGTGAGCATGATTTCGAAGAAGAAACATAGTATTTTTCATTATATTTTAAGCTGTAACAAATTAAATGATCAATACATTATAGTTGTGTGCATCAACAGACAATCCTGATGAAAGCTTACTCTAGTTTGCATGCAGCTAATACTGAAATAGTTCAAATGTTGCTTCTTCCACATAACCCAAGTCTTCTAGACAGTCATACACTTCACAGGTTTACTGTGCAAAATACTTATTTTTTCATCTGAAATATTCAGGATTAATTTAAACAAGGGGGCTGACACATGTAGAGTAAGTTTGAGTGGGTTTGTGAGACCTTTTGGCTTTATTTTAAGAATACTAAAATACTTCAGATGCACTTATTTGTGGAAGAAATGCTAAGAAAACTAGTACTGCATGTGTGGAACACATCTTTGCAAGGTGCTGAGTACTTTTATTATTTTGGCACTCAGTACTTTGCTGCAGAATTTGGCTCATGGTGTATGCAGTTTTCTTTCAGATAAGAATTGCTTGCAAGATTGTTTCAAATGAGTGAACCAAATGATCCTTATGGACAGAAACGTCACAGGATCAGGCAGATCTGCAGGATCAGTGCACTTACTCATTGCTACACCAGCACAAGAAATCTCTTTCAGGTCACTTGTGCAGCTTTCATGGCTGGAAATACGAGACCTTCCTCAGCAGCTCTTTCCAAAAGAGAATTCTTTAAAAGCCTGAACTTTCTGACTGAATGTGAAAGAAGCAGGAAAAATACAGACTTTCTAAATTATTTAATTGCATATTAATATCAGAATTATAATGGTAACTGCTTAGTATAACACCTCTTTTGTAAGTAAGAGAAGTTTTGCATAATAGACTGTTGAAAAAGGCTTGAACTGAAAAATCAGAACACTTTACCCCCTTCTTCTGCTTCCATGGCGAGAAAGAACTGGGTCAGAAGAAAAAGAAAAAAAGCACACGCAAAATCTGTTGCTAAGACCTTCACTTCAGTCTTTCCCTTTCAGTCAGAAAAAAGGTAGGGAAAGCTGACAGAAACTGCTAAAACAATATTTCAGCAGAACCCACAGCATCAGGGGAAATAGTAGTGCAAATCATTAACAGCTGAAGGTTAGATTAACACACCATTGATTGTATCCTCTCCCAGGGACTAATTTTCATTTTCTCAACTAGCAGCAATGGTTTGCCACTTCCTTAAAAAATCTGTGGTCGAACTAAAATGGTGGGCTTCAGTCTATTAGTTAGAATGAAGCTTCAGATGCATTGTTGCAAAGTGGTCTTTACATTTAATGAAAAAATTAGGAGTTGCAGCCCATATTCAGCCTCTGAGTATATTTTTCCATTTCACAGTCTGTATAACAGAAGTACTGCATATCTTGAGGGAAACCAGTATTTATTCAATGGTTCTTACTTCATTGTTGGAGAAAATGCAAATCATAACTTGTTGATGTTCGTATGCCAAATATTAAAAATGTAGGTGCAAGAGGAAAGTCTAATTGGACAAGGCAATGTATTTTAGTTTTAGGCTTATTAGACTCAAAAGCAAGTAGTAAGTTGAATTGCTTTATGCGTACATATCGTCTCTTGTAAAATAGCCCATACATTTCTTAAATAAAATTTTCTCTGCCTTAATGCATTCTGTGCATTCCTCTGCATGTATGAATACTAAATGTTATATGCAATGAAAAGTAATTTGGGGAAAGGGAGAAACTTGAATTACTAAACCTACTCCCAGCATCCTAAATATTGGTGGTTAAAAAATTTCTGAGAACTTTTATTCTAAATAAATAAATAACTTTTCCAACTAACCATTGCCAGGAGACTTGAAATGCTGCTTTAAAAATATTCTCCCAAGAGAAAGTTTATTTTGGGTATAAATATCCACTATACAAGTATGTGCATTATTTCATATTGGCCCATTTCTTCTTTTAAAGCAGCAGAACATAAATCAAGTCAAAAAGTGTTTGGGGGATAACGGAGGTAGGTACATTTTCAAACTAGTTGGGAAAGTCTCCGTTCTTTATGGTCATGCTCAATTGCCAGTTTTTAGTGTTCAACTCTGCAACAGTCATACAGTGTGTCTGTGTGTATGTGTGTGTGTGTATATGTCTAAACCAAGGCTTTGTCAGTCATCTGCAATGAACTTCTCCATTTCTAAAGAGAGCATTACAATTTGTATACATTATTTACTTTGGGTTTTGAAACAGAGGAGATCAGAGTTCTCTGAAGTGTTATTAAACACCAGAACGGAATGAGAAAATGTTTTTTTGATTAGTTCATGCTGTTATGCACCTTAAGATACCTGCACATCAGCAATAATTGAATCAAAGGAGTACAAATCCTATTTCTGCTGCAGACGAACATATTGACATTTTTGTACATCATCCGTATTTTAAAAAACCTTTTTCCAGAAGTTAAATCGAAGAGGCAGTTTCATGTACATTTTAGACCAGCACTGCTGCTGAATGAAGCACCTTTGACTGACTTGTACTTCTGGTTGCTCGTTCCTGCCTCTGTACCTTCTCTCGCCTTTTACTGGTGTCAGCATTTGTGTTGCCCTGTAGTGAAGTGGCCCAGGAAGCAGGTCCAGCACCTCCCCATCATATTAACCTGCATCAATTCTTACTATGACTGTGCAAAATCTTGTGCTAGTATGAGGAATGGACTTGAAAAAAAAGCAGTCAGGGCTGCAGGACAAGAAATACTCAGTTCTTATGCAGCATTACTGAGTTATCTATCTGCTTTAAAACGTACGTAAAATTGCAGTCTGAAAACAGAATTTTTCGATTCATAGTAGTAGCAATGTGCAGAGCTGATTAGAATATACTCAGTGCAAGCAGTTCACAACCCTGTGGAACTGGCAGTGTCCTGAGGGAACACAGAACTTGCCTACATGGATTCATCCATTCAGAGTATGTCCTGGTTTCCTGAAGTATCTACTAGATGCTTCAAGTATGACTATATAAAGTTATATCATAAATTAGTGATTGCATCTCTTAGAAGAAAATTTGATACATACTATTTCTTGTAAATTAGATTTTCATTTTAAGACTTATTAGGTACATTTTTTTCTCCACACCTGTTTGATTAAGGCTTTGGACAGATGTTTATTTAGAGCATGATCAGATGTGTTGCTTCTGATCCAGCTGCCCCTTCAGATCTGCCAGCATAACTGCACATTTAATTGCTCCCTAACCTGGTCCTGACAAAGTGATCCAGCTAAAAGCAGAAACAGCTCCCCAAGAACTATAAAAGAGGTGTTTAAGCTCAGCTGCATTCATTTTGACAGAGCCAGGTCAGGGAGCAGCTATGCATGCAATTATGCTGGCAGGTCAGAGGGCTAGTAACCACCACACTTAGGGCAATGATGAGCAGATGGGTCTAAACAGGAAAGGTAACCACTTAACCTGGTTAAATGGCAAGTAAAGGTGCTGTGCCATACCATGCCCCTTAACCAACCTAACTTCTGGCTACTGCACTTCTGTCCTTCCTGTACTCATTTACATAGTCCTCCCTTTCTCCTGTGTTGGTTCAGGTGCTCATCTGATCCTGTGCAGAGGTATTTCAGTTCACTATGGGAGCAAAAAGGTATTTGCTTAAGGCAGAGGGACAGAAGAGAGTGGGAATGTGACAGCTAAGAGCTATATTGTCTTAGGCTCTACTGAACCTGCAGTCATGACTATGCTTGAAACAGCTAGCTATAGCAATTTAAGACATTACCTGTCAATAGATGTTTCAAAAAAAATGGGATTTTAATAGGTAATAAGCCTGAAGAGATAGAATCTACTCATCTCCCCATTCCGCTATGTAGTTGCAGATTTCATAAGAGCACCCTCCTGACTGCACTAATTGTTCCCACATTTTGCCAAAGGTCACAACCCTCACAGCTCTGTCAGAAGAACAGGTTTTGAAATTGAAATAACTCACTAATCTGCCATAGATAAAGCAGAGAGAGTAGGATAAACAGTTTCAATAAGGGGGTAGTGCTATGCAGTCCCCTGTTACTGTCTCCACTTCTATCAGTGGTGAGTCCTTCACAAGCATATCAGCAGCATTACCTTTGGTGGTTTAAACTGTAGAATTTTGCTGTCCTGGTTTGTTTTGTTTGAAGCAGGCTAGAGAGCACCTATGTGGGCAGAGCTGCTTGCAGACCACAGGAGTATCAAGGAGCAGCTCTAGACAGCATGGCTTACATGGAGTGCTACTTTTTTGATGATGACTAAGAACCCTGAGCTTAAAACTCTGGAGTTTCTAATGAAATGACATATAAGCTACTAAACAATGAAAAGAAGGATTTGGGAGAGTGACTTGGGAGAGTTGAGGTGGTCTCAAACTAATTGAGTGAAACAAATGCTAGTCCCTACCTTCCATAGTGTTCCAGAGATTGCTGTATTTCACGCAAGTCTGTCAGGGAGCCAATTACTCTTTTAGGTTGTAATCTTACACAGACACAGCTGTTTGCAGAATGTGTATTTGTCTACATCCTTAGTATTGCATCACTGCCTTTTTCTGTACAGTGGGGCCAGTAAATGGATTGGTGATTGCCCGTTTGTGCATCTCAGAGCCCAGCTTTGCACCTGCCATGACTTTAGAAACAAAGACAAGCTGTCAGTGTTTGTTCTCAGATATACTTGTGCCCTTCTGTGGAAGTACAAACTGTGAATTGAGTTTGCCCTTATTAGAAATATGTTATTGATTAAGTTAAATAGTCTCTGTAGCTTGCAAAGTATACCAATTTGTCAAACTCATTAAATGCTGTGTAGATTTTTATTCCATGTTTTTGTATTTTTCTTTAAGATAAATTGTGTCAGTTTGTGCACATTTTGAAAAAACTCTAAGGAACTGCTGCTGTGTAGAATATCCTTCTGACTTAAGTGGGTCTCTGCTAAAAGATGCATTAAGCTTAAATCAGGATTCCACTAGATGGAGCACAGGGGTAGCGTTTTTAGAGCTGGCCAACCTCGTTTCCTGGGTCAGCACCTAGAAGTTATGGAAATTAGGGGAAAATGTCTCTTAATGGTTCTGTAAATCAGTGTTACAGATCTGAAAATAATAGACTTTCACTGTGTATAACACAGGCAAAAACAAACTGTCATTTTAAAAGTTCAGAAGTATGACCAAAGAAGTTCAACAGAAATCCTCATGTAAATATTTCTCCTCATTTCTTCATTTGACGTGCTATGATGTCTCACTGAAGTTATTGCACTTTTTTTATAGACCATAGGAATGGTCATCTGTTACCAGTTCCTTTGTTCTAGGTAAAATCAGGAGAACTAATCTGAGTTGAACAGAATACCCTTTTCTCTTTCCTCATTACTTCTGTTTATATGTGACTTTTAAGAATATTACAGGCTTGTTCCTAATCTGACTTAAACTGAAATGCAAATTTGCTGACTTCAGAGGAACAACCAAGTAGGAGGGATCAAATTAAGATCCTCTATTGGAAAAAAGTAATAAGTAAGCATTTGTATTACACTTATATGGTGCTGTTTATACAAATATTGAAAAGCTAGGTCTGCCTCACAGGAGGTGACATTCTAGAATCTCCCGGTATTGTGTATCCTGAATTTCCTGGAACAGAATTTACTGCCCAGTGTGCTGGGCAGGTATAAATAGGTCTAGAAAAATATAACTTCTATCCTCATAAAAGAAGAGCAGTAAACTACAATGCCAGAAGCTCAGCTGTACTGAAATTTTTAAACTAGGATTTGTGGTCTTTAAAGATCACTTGTAATTAAATTTACCTGAAGACCTTGCATAAACTTAGGGCAAAATGTGTTACTACCATGGATTATATCACTAAAGGCAGTGGAAATTCTCATTGAAAATATTTAAGTTGTGCTGGATTTTTAATTGATTGCTTATTTATGTATGAAGGAAAAAAGATAAACAAGTGACTTGAATTATATAGACAGGACTTGGACTTAATAATAAAAAAAAGCACAACACTGACTTTTCTTCTTTTCCTTCCAAAACTTGTTGTTTCATGTTTTATTCTACCCACTACTGTAAGTTAATATTAGTGTCTTAAATTAGAGGATAAAAAGTCAAGTGCAACAGGAATAGGTTTGGTGAAGAAAAGGTCAGCTGTCAGACAAAATGCTATGCAATACTGTGTATAATACAGCTAGTAGGGCTACCAAACAAACCTCTATTTTACTTCATTTTGCACTTGATACAGTTTTTTTTTTATCAAGGAAAACTGGGGATCTGCATTATTTAGGCTAAAATGCCAGAGAAGAAAGCCATACTGAGGAAGAGGAGAGACTTTGATTCAGCTTTTGCGTCTGGTGGGAACATTTTCTCAAAATGTAGGTGTTACTTCCTGTAATCAAGGGCTTTCCAGAGCCTGATAATCATTTCCCAGCTGTATCATTTTGGTGAATTATTTTTTAGCCTTGGGTTATTTCATGACTGGTTTTGCATATTAAGAATGGGAGAGGATTGTATTCATCTTGATGATAGAAAACAGGGAATAGAACTCCCACAGCTCCCTCTCCCTTTCCCTCCACCTTGTGGAAAGTTTGGCTTTGTGCTAAAGCGTGAAAAAAGCCTTGACTGCAGTATGTCAAGCATATTTCAGCTCGATTTGTGTCAACTCTAATAAGTCAGCTGACAAGGTAATAAATTGGGTGTCTGTTCAAGACCTGGCACCTGTACAGGAAATAAAAGGGGATTTCAGTTGCAGGAGGTTTGCTTTGTTTTGCAAATGGACATTTTCTCAAGGCTCCTCTACTTCCTCCCCCCTTCTCTTTACTGAAATCATGTTATCAAAATGTTTATTTCCATTGTGACTGGAGCCAGTTTTTCATCTGGAAAAGAAAGCTCTATGAGTATCTTTGGAAATGGAAGTCCTTATACTTTCTACTCTGAAACAAAGGCTTACAGAGCATTTAATTATTCATGTATCCTGCTGTTACATATATGGTCTGAATAATTTCAAATTATTGAGGAGAAACTGCCTTTGTTCAACATTTTTAAACTTTACAGTCATGTAGTTTGAATTTATTTAACCCAGGAAAACTGTATTAGTAATAACTCACTATTTTTAATGATAATATAACCTTGTGACCAGGGTGTCTTAACATGTTTCCCTCCGTGTCTGACCTTCAAGGATGCAAGTCTTTTAAAGCCCTTGAGAGTCAAGCTTTTTTAGGTCCAGCTGTAGAGTTGTTATTTTAGCTCAGGGGCTCCAGGTTGGTTCCCAGTGTGACATGAGGTGGTGACTGCAATAGTGGTGAGAGCTGAGGTGGTTTCCTTGGAGTCTTCATGTTCAATATGTGGGTCATCCTCCATACTCAGAAGAAAGACAACAGCTACTGTCTCTGACCTTTTTCCCTTTTGTTGACTGTCTTGAGCACTGTGGAAGAGGTTTCCTAAAACTTTGGTTTCAGGCTCTAAGGCTGATCTGTGAGTTGGAGGAAGCAAAACAAGACCTCGTATTCTTTGAAAAGAAGCAGCTGCCTTTTTTTCCCAATTGAATTTCCTCCCCCTTTTCCCTCCTTCATTATCCAATAGGGATCTACCATAAGTAGATCTTCTTGTCCGCATGGAGAGTTAATCTCCCAGAACTTCCTTCTTGGACTTTTTTAGTTAGAGGAAGTGATAATCTGACCTAGTGGAAGGAGAAAGGGGGAAATGGTTTATTAAAAATGAATATTATCACCTTTGAGTAAAGTAAGTATGAACTTTAGAAAGGAGGTGAGAACCCTCTTTCAAAGTCAAAACAGTTGCCTAAGTGCATACTTTGCACATAGTAAGAAAATTTTTGGCAGAAATGTTCAAAAATCCAAGACGATAAATCTATGCAATGTATATAATAAAGCTTTCTATATAATCTGTCTGTTCTAGGATTTATTTATTACTCCTTAGGTAGAGGATTTGACTAGATGACAAAAGTCTTGCCTATCTGCTTCTGTCATATTTATGGTTTGAAAACTAACATTTAAATGAGGAAAAAGTTTCCTTAAGTTCTCTTCAGTATTTTCAAGAAGTGAAAATGGAACATGAGGGAGGAAAAAAGGAGCAATATAAACCTTTAAAACTCTAAGTGAACTTTGATAATCGTAATTGAATGCAAGCTCTGGACCTTCCTATCTATCACACTGTAAATTTAAAAAAAATACTCAGCTAAGCAACTCTTCTTTCTCCAGCATTGCATAGTGATATGATGGATTACTCTAAATAAATTGCAGTAATCAGCTAGTGTTATGTGCTGTAGAGTTGTGATTCAAGCATCAAGGAAAGAAAAAGCAAATTCTGACTTGTACAGCAAATTACATATACAAAAACTGTGTTGCAGTGTTAGCTCAAGTTTTACACCTTGGCCTCAGCTTGTGGCGAAAAAAAAAAAAAAAGAAAAAGGACTCAAGAGTGAAATACTGATCAAAAATGGAGGAAATGTACCAGTTCACATATCTTTGGATGTACTGCAAAGGCATTATATGTTAATAAAAGCAAAAGAATAAAGTAAGAAAACAGTACCTAATAATAGCTGATATTCTGTGTTGCAAGAGGTGTTTTAAATTTCCTAGTTGTTGAAAAGATGTTAAGAAATGCCTATTGCTTTGTGTTTGAACAATATCAGGTCCCTTCTGACCTATTGTGAAAGGGACTGAGAATTTATACTGTACTTTACAGATGCCTTGTGAGGTGAATTGCAAAAATCTGGTTGGACACCTATATTCTTTAAAAATATTTATAGAACACAGTTCTTATGAAAATTAAACATGTTCCAGGTGTGTATGGTCCAACTTCTGGGCATAGCTGAGTTGTTTTTGAAGTGGTAGATACACCTGTCATTGCTAGTCAAGAGAAATTCTTCATCTGCCAGCTGCTGGAATGAACCTTCATGAGTTTTGTTGTGTTTTAGTTTTGTCCAAGAGAAAAATTGAGATTAATGTAGTAAAGGTAGGAATGTCTTACAGGTAAGATGTAGCAGCTGGCTGTGGAAAAAATATTAGTTCTCTTCTTCCTGAGCAACAACTCCAGCTTCAGCTTCTCAGGATAAAATGGTGGCTGTGATACTATTCTGCTTGCAGCCTAGTATTGGGAGCTTGGGATTTTCAGCTGACTTTGTTCCTCGTTAACAGAGAAACTAGCAGCGCAAAAGCTCAAGATGTTTCCTTGTAGCCTTGTTCAAAAGACTGTTATGGGAAGTGGTGCTAATGCCAGAAGTATAAAAGCTCTGAACGGATATCTGCAAAAATATGGAGGCGACCACGAAGTTCATTCATAGCACTGGGAAAGGTTCGCAAGCTGGAACAGCCACGTTTTCTGAGGTTCCCTTGTGTTTCAGTGCAGCTACTCAAAAGGACAGGGCATAGCCAGAGTGTTCTCAGGGATGTTTTCCACAGGTGTGAAACAAGACTTTAGAGCGGAGGAGTATAATATGTCCTTTTCTTTAGTTTTGCAGATTCAAGTAGTTTGAGGGCCATGCTGTAAACTAAATCACTGAAATCATGTTTTAAAAAGGGAAAAAAATAAGGCAGGCTCTGAGAAGAGCTACCGTTAAGAAGTGGCACTGAGACAAGGATGAACAGACATGGACAGAGAGACTCATGGAGACTCTTCTAGATGATTTCAGTGTAAGCTGAAATTCCAGGTGAGACTTAAGTGAGATGTTGGTTTGTAATAGTCATTCAGCTGAGGTTTTGCAAGGCTGTGACCACTATGTGCAGTTTGTTACCACCTCTATTCAAATAGTGGCTTGCAGGCATGCCATTTGTGATCTCCATTTGATTTTTCCTGCATTTGAATCCCCCAATCTTCCCCCAACCACGAATATGATGTATAGATTTTAAAATCTTCTACAACTTTGCAGAAAGGTGTTGTTCTACTGGTAATTTCTCCATTCCCCCGCAACCCCCCCCCAAAAAAAAAAAAAAATACCAGCTGCAAAACATCTGAGAACTAGGTTATTTTTTCCTGTATGTAGAGATGGTGCTAACGATAACCTTGTTTCTGACTCTTAGGCCCTGAACTGAGGTGCATTTAAGCTATTGATATATGTTTAAAAAAAGGATATGTGTGACTTTCCTATAGTTAGTATTTTTTCCATACTTTTTTCTGCTTGCTTTTTTTCAGAGGCTGCCCTAGTTCAGTTCACCACAGTCCCACAACCATTTTCAGCAGGACAGCAAAGGGGGGTAACAGGAGGGGATGTGAGGAAGCTGCTGCAAATCATGCTGTGGACGACTCTCTTCTACAAAATGCCAGTTTTAAATACATGTCCATCTGCAGCTGAGCTGCCATTTCACAGCTAGCTGCCCACAGCCTCTCAACTCTCTTATGCTGGGGTTAACACTTCCCAATCTGTCCAAAAATTTACCCAGCAAAACCAAAGCAATTTGTTTGGAGACAGTTCAGCCTCCAAGTCAGTGAAATGAGATGAGAAGTAGGAGGGCACTGAGGGGAGCGTGTGACTGTGGCACCCCAATTGTGTATTAACCTAAACAACTGTGGGGAGTTACTGCTGAATCTGGCCTGCGCATGCCAGAGCTACTTTCTTTCTCCTCCTGGTCTCAGCACTGAGCTGTGTTAGGTCAGCAGTAGCTGCTCACTCCCTGTAGTCCAGGAACTCAGCAGCAATAAAATCTGCTGCCTGGTAGCTTTCCTGCCTCTGCAAATTCATTATTTTTTCTCCCCCTTTCTGGCAGTCATGCCATTTTTCTCTACCAATTGCCCTTTCCATTATTTTCAAAGGCACTGGGCTTTGTCTCCTCCTACTTTGTTTATCCTCCTTTAAAGTGAAGTTAAGAGATATGCTGAGCAGATTGAATATCTCACAGCTCCCAACAGTCCTGTCACCTTCCATGCCCTTCCTTATAATGGAAATAGTCATACATTAATGTTATACATTAGTGTTTGAGCGTAATTGCTGCTATACTTCAGTCACTTCTGACTTTTGAGTTAGCAGGAATGGTTTTTTTCCAGGCTTGTGAGAACAGGAACACGACAGCACCTGCAGAACACACAGAGGTGCTTCAGCCTTTGAGCATGCCTAATGCCATAACATGGGTGGTGAGTGGGTGAGGGTTGGTTTTGGAAACCTCATAGACCTAAGCAAAGGTTCCACTGAAGTCAATAGTAGTATTACTTAACAGAGCTTGCAGAACTTTGAGACTGGTTTTATGTGTTATAAAAAGACTCATCTGATAAACAGTAAATATACAGTAAAAAGGTTCTGTAATTTGAAGTTGATAAAATTATTGATAAAACTCTTTTGATCTTTATTTTAGCGTTTTATTCAGAAGTGTCGACTTAATTAGTTATATCTATGTATGGAATAACTACAGACTCTTTGAACTGCCCTGGGACTCGCCATGGACGTGGTATTTGACACTCCTGGGAGTGGACTTTGCATACTACTGCTTTCATCGCATAAGCCATGGTAAGAGTTAACAAGTTTTTCATGTATTAGAATACAAAAATTATTAATTATTTATTAATAAAATGAGGTATTGTGTTTTGTTTCTATACTTAATAGTCTAAGCTTATAGACCTGCTCTTCCCAAGGAGTTGGAAAGATCCACTTTTACTCTGAGCATGGAGAACAGTTTCTACATTGTACTCTGTATAACAAACGCGATTTTATGAAAAAATGGAGTATCATTTTGAAAGCAGTACCGCAGTGAAAGTGAAGTATCAGGGGAAAGAATTAGGAAGTGCATCAAAATTTAGGGTTAGTATCCCTCTATACCTGTATGAAAAACACAGTACGGTAGAGAGAACTATTTCAGAAGAACCTTGTGAATGTACAAAATGAAGGCCAGTAAAAAACAAGGTGGCCAAAATAATAAGACAGCTGGATAACTTAATCTATTTCTGTGTATTTCTAAAAACCTTCTTAAACATTCAATCACTGTTCAATTGGTAAATGAATAAAAATGTTTCCATACTTTTTATATATATATGGGTGGATATAGATATACATACATATGTATATTTTAGAAATCCTGTCTGCAATTATCACTTGGCTACGTAAATGCGAGCCTTGCCTTGTTTTGTTTTTTTGTTTTTTTGTTTTTTTTTTCAGAAGTCAGTTTTTAACCCTACTTGCTTTACACACAAAAGAGAAAAAGCACAGTTTAGAAAGGATTTAACTTTCACTTATGGTAACAATAGAGCCCATGTAAATCAGGCCAGTCATTTCTGTACATGTATTGTGAAGATGTAATAATATTGATCCTTACATATCTGTTTCACTACACATTTCTGTTCTAAAGTGACTATGTATTTTTGCTCTAGCCTTTTGTATCCTATCTAAAAATGCAAATGCAACACTGTCTATCAGTCCTAATTTTGGGCCTGATCTAAAGTCTGTAGCAATGAAATAAGATTCTCCTTGTTGCTGAAGAGACTTTGGACTGGGCTTCTCAAGGCAGAGCTCCCACAGCTCGCAAAAGCTGTGGGATCTAGTAATGATAGTTTATGTAATAAGCTTTCAGAAAGGGGAAAAGTTTTGATGTCAATAGGTCAGCAGAATATATGGAAGTAGGTAAGAAAAGAGCCTGAGCTGCTGCGGGTAGTGGGAGGGAGGAAGGGTCCCTCCCAGGTGGGGATGGCAGGCGGGTGGGCGGGGGCGAGAACAATGCAGGGTGGGTGCAGGGGGACAACAATGGTGTGGGGGCCAGGGTGGGAGGCGAGGAAGCAGAGGGGAGCTGGAACAATGTGGTGGTGGGGACATCGCGGCTGGGAGCTGGGAGCCCTGCGTGGGTGTACGGGAGACTGGGAATACACTTCGCAAACAATGACATTAACAGTGCTGGCAGAGATACAGCCTCAGGCTAAGAACTGGACCAGAGCGGGAGGCTATTCCTTCATTTTAAAATAAAAATAATTGCCTTCAAGTGTAAGAAAATCACTAGCCTGGCTGTGCTTTCACTGGAGTTAATGGTACAATTCCCACTGGCAGAGAAGGGAGCAGGGAGGATCAGTTCTGTCCTCTCTAAAGCAACTGCACACATTTCTGTTCCTGCAGCAACTTTGCATTTACTTTTGTCCATTTTTCTATATTTTGAGAATAACATTGGGATTGCATACTTTGAAATTAATCACTTTAGCAGTTTTAGAAGTAAAATTCAAATCAATTCTGTCTATATGAATGGATTTGAGAAAACTGCATAACAAAATGCTGCCCTTATCTTAAGATGGTCAGCGCTGAGTTGTTCTATAAATGTTAATTTACTCTTCACGTTACAGAAATATTGTTTGCTGTAAGGTCTGTGCTGCTCAGCAGGGAACAAATGCAGTGTTAGAGAAAATCTCTCTAAATGGTGATATTAACTCAACCAACACTCTTTTCTCTGGTCAAGCAATGATGAAATCTGTAGCGAGGCAACACAGCTGCAAAAGTCGGCTGCTTCGGAAGTTGCTAAGGAAATTTAAGTGTAGGAGATGCTTTTAAAAAATAAAATGTAAACTGAAAAATACCTTTGTGCTTTGAGAAGTCAGAGCACTGGAAGGGTCTCTGGTACGAGTGGACAGAACACACCCTTGTGCTTGTGACAGGGCCTGGTGATTCAGGCTTGGATCCTAGAGTGAAGTTAAAAATTAGTAGCACATGTATATCCCAGGAAGTTCAAGCTGTGTGGCCTTATGTGTGGGGATGTAAATAATAGTACTAATTGTTTCAAACTGGAAAACTAAAATTCAGATACATTTTGCAGTTATTTATTAATGCTTGATATAATTTTGAAACAAAGAATCATCATAATCATATAGTTCTTCCTTTCTCCAAGCAATAATTTGATTACTCAAAATTCCTGGCTTTTTACTACCTTATTTCATGTAATCCATGTAATAATTGGATTGTCCGTTTTGGATAGTCTGAATCATTACAGATTTTCAAGTTTCTTCTGTAGCAGAAACTCTATTATACAATATCAAGTTTTTACCCAGGACTTTGGAAGCTATTTTTCCTTCTTCACTATATGTATGTAATAGCTATTATCATAAACTGAAGTTATACAGCAACAAGAGGAAGTATTTTTAGGTGTGATCTCATTTTGCAAAGGATAGAGTTATTCGAAGTACGTGCTTGTATTTTCCATTGTTTGCAGTAGCCACTAAAAAGTTAGAAAATAAAATGTTTCACCACTTATTCCAGCATTTTTCTGAGCCTGATTCAAAAGCCATGACAGTCAATGGGAGTACTTAGTTAACCACTGCTTTTTCTCCTGGTGTTCTAACGAATTTATAAATCAATGTAACTTTTCCCTTTGTTTCAGTAAAAACGCCCATTATGGCTATACTACTAAGGAAAGTAAGTTGTGAAATCACAGGTTTTACTTCGATTTTTTTCAGGGAAGGATATGTGTGGGTTTGAGGGATTTTTACCAGATATTTTAATCTAGCATACATGGATTACTCCTCAAGTTTCCTCTCCAGGTGCAGAGTCCTTGCAGAGTAACTCCCACTAGAAAGGGGGATTCGGTGGTCCCAGAGCAGTGCCGAGCCCCATCCGCAGTGCAGCACACCCCTCCCCGTGCCCTGGCCTCACCGATACTCCTGTTGCAGACATATGACAACGGCAGTAAGGAATTTGGAAGCTCTGTAAACTAATTTCTTCAGCAGCCACACCTTTTAATCAGGGGAGGAAATCTAGAGACTTCCAGATCCATGCGAAAACAAGAGAGACTGGCTGGTGCGGAGCCCAGGTCGGGCTGTGGGGCAGTGGGGGGTTTTGTGGCTGACCTGGGCGCAGGACGCTTCGCTGAGCCCTAGGGCACCCCTGGGCTGAGCAGGGCCCTCAGCAGCGCCTGCATGCTCAACCCCACTGCCCAGTGGGGGACAGCGGGGGACAGTAAAACCCCAGTCCTCTGTGGAAGGGAGTAGTTTTTAATTTCCACATCCCGGGGGTTGCGTCCTGCAGAGCAGTGTGGTTTTCTGTCAGCCAGGAGACCCTCTTCTCTTTCAGGCCCTGAAGAAGCTGTCAAGTCTGGCAGCCAGCAGGTTTAGAGAGCCTGTCTCTCTTTAACAGCAGCTTCCAACACCTCTTCTTTTGTTCTCCTGTACTGCTGGGGAATTTCCATTGCTGCACTGTCCTTCCCTTCAGACAACCTGGGAGAAGTGAGTTTCCTTCAGCTGGGCCAACCTCCGCAGCAGCTGCATTGTTCTGCCAGGGCCGCAGCGGCCCGTGTCGGCCGCTTGCCCCTATTGTCTGCTGGTGGCTTCCAGCCGCCCAGTGGGATACGTGACATGGTCCCTGTCAGCGACAGGCCGAGCCAATATCAGCTGATGGTTTGAGTTATGTGCAGAGGTCGTAAAATAGACCTCAGCTGATAAGTATATCCTCGGCAGATTCCCCAGCTGCTACATAAAATTTTGAGTTAATGGTGTGTCTCTTAATTCTGAGTTTATTTATGGTGGATGAGAAATAAATTTTCTACTACACGTGGCATATTCTGAGGCAGTAGACTCTGCGTTCTCAGATTTTCCCACCCCATAGGACTGACCTTTTGTCCAAGGCCAGCTTCTGAAGGGTCAGAGGGCAAAGGCAAAACAGTGAAAACTCACTTCAGCTTTGTCCCTCAAAAGGCCATGCCTCAGATCTGTGGCAAAATGTCTCATCTGAGGATGTTGAGGAGGTTTTCTTTCTAAGAATTTGAAGAATTGGACGCTTTGTGTATTCGTCTCCTGATTTGTAGAATTTTTTAAAAAGGGGGTTTCTCTTAGCCTTGACTTACATTGCTTCTGCATCTTCTGCCAGTAAGCATCTTTTGTTACGGTTTCATAGAACCATTTCCTTAGCATCAGAGCTGACTTCAGAAGTTTTTAGCTGCTCTTTCTTATACCATGCTGCAGTTCACCACCCACTCAGTTCTGAAAAAAAAAACCTCCTGCATGGAGACTATGTGCATAAGATCACTGAAATAGTCCATGTTAAAAAACAGGGGTGTGTTGGGTTTCTTTCTTAGACAGTTCAACTCAGTTCAGTAGTCATGGGGCAGGACATGTGGTAAAGAACATAAGCAATACAAGCCAGACTTGCTAGCACAGAATCTTTGGGAAAATTGGAGACTTCAGACAGAGCAGGGAGGATTTTCTGGGTTAGTAGTGTACAGACAGGTAACTCATCCTTTTATAAGGAATCAGAGTGGATAAACTGGGGCAGGTAGTGTCTCAAGATTTATGCTAATAAAATCATAGAATCATAGAATAATTATGGTTAGAAGGGACCTCCAGGGTCATCAAGTCCAACCTTTATCCCATCATATTCCTAACCATTAAACCACTAGACCATGGCTTCAAGTGCCTCATCAACCCGTTTTTTGAACACCCCCAGGGACAGCAACTCACCACCTCCCTGGGCAGCCTGTTCCAATATCTAACCACCCTTTCAGTAAAGAACTTCTTCCTTATATCCAGCCTAAACTTCCCCTGACATAACTTGAGGCCATTTCCTCTCATCCTATCATTAGTAATTTGGGAGAAGAGACCAACACCAGCCTCACTACAGCCTCCTTTTAGGTAGTTGTAGAGAGCAATGAGGTCTCCTCTCAGTCTCCTCTAGACTAAACAACCCCAGTTCCTTCAGCCAGTCTTTATAAGGCCTGTTTTCCAGATCTCTCACCAGCCTCATTGCCCTTCTCTGGACTCACTCCAGCACCTCAGTGTCCCTCTTGTACTGTGGTGCCCAGAACTGGACACAGTACTCAAGGTGTGGTCTCATGAGGGCTGAGTACAGGGGTACAATCACCTCCCTTCTCCTGCTGGTCACACTGTTTCTGATACAGGCCAGGATGCCATTGGCCTTCTTGGCCACCTGAGCACACTGCTGGCTTGTGTTCAGTCGGCTGGAATGGGCAACAATAAAACACAGTCCAATTCTTTCTGCTAATTAAATACATAGTCTGCAATAATAATCCTAATAAGTTGTTACTTGGTACACCAGTGCAATGCTCTGTTCACTGTTGAAGGAAAAAATGAGTTTGAGCTTGCAAGCTTGTTAAAGGAGAAGACAGCAGGGCTCAAAATCTCTTCACCATCTACATTTACACTCATTTTTGGAGGGCGTATTGGAATCATATGATTGTGCTATCTTTATTTATCTAACCCATTCTTGCCTTTGAAGTGCTCTTTTCATCTGCATTTTATAATGTACTTGTCTGAAGTCAGTATATTAGAATGGACTTGTTAAGTAGATTTTATATTAAGAATTGATAGTATATTGAAATAATTTTGGATTTAAAGGATTTCAGGTTTATAGGAAATTCACTATAATAAAATTATGTCTGACTTTTGTTATCGGGAACATAGTCAGAGACACAAGGTTTTCTTTTCAGAAAAATCTGTATTCCCCTAGAGATACAGAAAATGACAATATTCTTTTACATGCCAAAAGTTCCATTTGGGGGGGCAGGAAGGAGAAGGTTGAGTGGTAGTGGTTTTTCAGGCTTGTCCTTGCATCTGGGAAAACACCATTGTTTACCTGACTAGAAATTCAGTACGATGTTGATTACACAGAATTAAACAAATTTAATTCCACCCCAGTGAAAGATAGAAAACTTTGGGAACTGCCAAGTGACCTACTGAAGCTATTCTCCTTTTCTTGTCACAGCCTGTGTTGATTGCAAAGGGTATTGATACCCAGTGATTAAGAGAAAAATATTTTCTTCTTGTGAATTTTAGAGAAAAAATGCTGCCATTCTGTCAGTTGTTTTTTCTTATTTTTTAAATAGGCTTGGGACAGCATGATATTAAAATGCTGACTCTGCTTGCCTGACAAAAATAGCAAAAGCAATAGCTGGTTGTCTATTTTCTGTTCTATCTTCTGATTGATTCTAGACTAATACCTGCACACAGCATAACATGAATTGAAAATAAATAGAGAGTTCATGTGATTATGATTCATTCCCTGCCCTCCATCTCAAATGGAAATAAACTACATTTGTTATTTCTATATGCTTGCTTCTATAACTATATCTTTTACCTTTCTCTTACTTTTCAGAAATAAGAGGTGCTCCTTTACCATGTGTCATATAATTTTCCGAGTGGACACTGAATTTGTAGAAGACAACAGTCAATCTTAGCAAACAAAAATATTTCCATTCCTTCTGAGATTTAAATGTATATTTTAGTTTAAAAAATTCACCTGAAAACTACCTCAGTTGCAATGAGGCTTCCTGACATGGAGTGATCTAGGGTCTCATAAAATTGTGAGAGCCTGCCTGTATTGTTTTCAGGTTGTTGTTGTTCATAATAAGTTCCTGTTGTTTGAAAGACTGATTTCTTTTATACTGGAAGGAATAATGTCCTGATATGGGGTGAGGTTGACTCATTTAGTTTGTTAAATTTAGTGGCACATGCAGATATCACAAGCCCCTTCCTGTTTTACTTGAGAAGCTGTGAGATAATAAGTGACTTTCTGAAAAATCTTTGTAACCTGAAGAGTTTAGAAGATGGGAATAAGAGGAAATCCACTGGAGAGTTTTTGCTTAATTTAATTTCTGAATATCCAGAGGAGGTTTATGGGTGAATAGATTTTATAAATATGTCATATGACAGAGGCTGTTAAGAATGATGGTAATAACAAATCCAGTGACAGACAGGTTGGACAGCAGACAAAGGCATCAGCTATGGATTTTTGGCTCTTTAGAACTACGGTAGGATGTGCTTTGGAGTATGATGTAGTGGAGGGTAGGACAAGTATCATTGCTTGAGGTGAGGGATTAACTCCATGGGTTCAACATCTAATCCAATGCTTATTTTTGAGTGATGGAAGGGTATTAGGAGAAAAGTCAATATGTATGATTCTTCTAGTTTTTCTGTAAATATCTGGTAATTACTTTTCTTTGCCACAGGATACTGGGAGAGATGGATCTCTGTTTTTGTTATAAATTAGGCCTTGATACCAGTATAGAAGCAATATATTTTTTTTTTTTTTTTTTAATGATGCCAGAGACAATATATCTTTTAATCTTAAATATCATGAAATATGCATTCATGGCAGTGTGAGTTGACACTATTATGACATAATTTTTTGTACCAAAAATTCAGGTGGTAATTCCATATCCTCTCAGCACTGTTTATCTTAAGCTCCCACCATCAAGAGAACTGGCAAACTCCCTTACACAAAATGTAAAAGAAACCATATTCTATTGTTTTACTTCAGTTTTCTTTTCTTATGGCTGGGAAACTGGCCAGCACAAGGTTAATACTCAGATTCTGCTTTGAGGATTTACGTAATATGTTGGCCTTCTCAAGGCTGTCTATATAGGCATGCATTAACTAGGGGTACCTATGGGTGCCTGGAGGGTAGAATCTCAGCTTTTTCCTACCTGCAGAGCCTGGGTTGTTCCTGAGTGCACAGACTGAATAAAAAGCTCTGGATTTGCTCACACAAAAGCAATTTTGTAACATGTTTTTACAGTAAAAGATTAAAAAATGTAAAATTAATGTCCTTAAATATTCAAAGCTGTGGGGAAAAATCTCTGTTCTTTTTCATTTGAATTTTTCTTTAAGATGGTAAAACCTAAGCTTCTGACGCTTAAAATGAATTACAAAAGTCATTTGTGAAATTAGTCTCTTTTGAGATCCTCCGGAAATGTGCACAGTGTGTGGGTTAAATGAGAGGTTGTAATGGAGAAACTGAACATCGCACACATGGCTGTTGTGATTACAGACTATTAAACTAATCTGATAGAAGTGTTGTTGCGCATGAACAAGTTAAAACAGTCTCTTATGGGATGAAGTGGGAGAAGAAAATTAAATATGCTATATTTATATGCTGTATTTATAGCATGGGTTGACCATTCAAAAAGTCAGCTGTCTTCGCACATTCATATCCTTGGCTAGTGCTGCCCTCTAGTCTGTGCATGTGCATTTTAAACAAGGGAAAAAAAATACCTCTTTTCAGTCTGAGTGGAGACATGAGTATGAAAGCATTTAACTCACTGTGCAGAGAAACAGTTCATTTGACATACTTTTCCAAGTGTGCTGCTGAAAACCAATGAAATGATGCATAACACTTGTAATTCTTAAGCTGTTATAGAATAAAAAGTAAAATATGAATTATGCAAGTCTGGAAGTGAACCTTTTTGGCAGTTAGTGAGTGTGGGAGAGGAGAGCTAGTTCTTTTGCAATAGTTTGAAGATTTTATTTTTAGGAAGTTTTACCAAAAAAAAAAAAAAGGTCTATTCTACATTATTTGACCTCTTATATGTTATAGAACCACCTTCAATTAGGTGACTTCGTAAGTTGAATAGAGAGACTGTGTGTTTGGAAGCCCAACTATTTGTTCAATGAGAGCAGTCCAGCTATGTCTGTCTTTTCTTCCTCTTTTTTTTTTGTTTCTGTCTTAAACTTTGAATATGTATCTTATGCTAGAAACTTAGAGTAAGTGAAAACCCACCTGAGAAGATATATTCTTGCTTCCCTTGACCTAATTTTAAGCCATGTTACTTACTTCAGCTAAATGCTTCTTCGTAAATTAGAGAGAAATGTAAAAATGCTCACTAATATCTATTCCCTGAATAAGTTGCACACAAATCACTTGATCCAGGCTCATTTTAAACACATTTCTTTCCTAAATCAATTGCACTGACTCTTGAGATGCTAGCTGCCTGTTTCTGATACAGCAGCTTTGCACACAGTCTTGCTAGAAGGCTTTGTCCTGGGCTGGAGGGATGCTTGTAGAGAGGCAAGATTCATTTTTATGTCCCTTCCAAGTTTTGCCAATCTATTGAAATCAGCAGATCAGCAATAAAGGGTACTAAATGTAACAACAGTTTTTGATTTGTAACAAGAAAATGTGATTGCAAGGAATTAGATTTGGAGTAAAAGCACACATCATATAATTCTTCAAACAGCCGCAGTGGTAACTATTTCATGTCGCTAAGTTTTAAAGTAGAAGCAGAGGCCTAGAGAAATAAAAGGCATTGTTAAAACAGATGACCCATTAAGATGCTTGTGCTTTTTCTGTTACAAAAAAATTTGTTTTTCTCCTGCTGTGCTAGTAAAAATTGCCTGGTCATTATTGCTCTGTTTGTCAGTCTGTATAGTTTTAGCATGGAGAAAGAAATGCACAGAAAACTGTCTCTCTGCATCCCTGCTCTGAAGCAACACTTTCACTAATAGGCTCTATGAAGTTCTATAGTACTTTGCAATTTCAAATAACTCTTTTGAAACTTCTTTTGAAACACTTTTCAAACTGCAGAATTTAGCTTTGGAGCACCTTCTCAGTCTGCTGGCAGGGAAAGGTAAGGTGGCTCTTGGCATGTATGTGGTTGTGTGACTGGGGGATGTGGAACATGTATATGGACCCTACTCTCCTCCTGGGGAGGTGGGCTGCTCTGAAGGGCTTCAGCTTGTACTTCTATTCCTCAACAGGACATTGCTAACAAACTCCTGTTTCTGGAGCATTAAGACCAAGGACATACCAGAAATATCATTATGTCCAATTCTTCCAAGGACACGTGCTCTTGATGCAAATTTTTCTGTAGTTTGAATTCAGTTTTCCACTGTTACCTTCAACACGTATTTTGTGCATGTATACAGACCGAAGTTCTTTTTTTATTATATTTGGTTTATACAATCAATCATTTTGAATTAGCTAAAATAAAAAAAAAAGAAAGAAAAGATTGTCCATTGCTAATTGCAGTCTCAGTTTTACTGACTGATGTGCACTCCTTACAAAGAATAGTGCACGATTATTTGCAAATTTGGAAGAGGTATTGGGGTTTTTTGTTATGATTAAGAAATTTTAAATTGCTTTTTAAAGCAGAATAAAAGTGCATTCCACCCCAACCCCCAAATGGCAAGCTGTTCCTTCCAGGATATTACTCAGATTTCTTGAAGCTGGATGTCTGTGATAGTTTTCCTTGCTTGCTAAAAATCTAGTGAGGCCATTACCATTTAAAATACTTTATTATACATTTCAAGATTGGCAATTAACATTTAAAGTGTGTTTGAAGCAGACAAAATGTTATTGTATCTGGACAATGTTCTTTGCATGTTTATTTCCTTCAGTGCATCTTTATTGCCTTAATTAAGGTATTTAAACTGCCAAAAATGTTTTTTTGAGTGTAGGAATTAGTCTTTTCCACGTTGCACTCTATCTAAATTGATAGCATGCTGGTGGAAGATGTAACTTAATAAAAATGACTAACCAGATTTTTTTTTTGCCTTTTCCCTCTTTTTAATATACAAAATTACCAGTAACTCCATTTTTTGGTATCACTGTCAGTTTTTCCCCACACCCTCCAGGATATTTATATAACCTACAGTACTTCTCAATTAGATACTCTAAAGAATCAGTAATTATCAAACCTGTATAAATTCAGCAATATTAAATATTTGAAAGGTAAAATTACTTTTTTAATCTTAAAAATGAAGACATGCTCTAAATAAAACATAAATATCCTGTTGCATGAAGGTACCTACAATGTTCTCATGTGTAAATTTGTATGAAAGACAGATATCCCAAATAAGAATCACTCAGCTGTTATTATGGTATTGACAGTTGTATTCTGGAAAGCACTTGGATTTGAGCACTGGGTGTTGGCCTCTGGACTACTTATTTTGATGGATAAATGGGAATTCAAGTATTCTGAAAATTTCTTTCTGTTACTGATAAACAATAATTGTGAATAATCAAGTCATATTGGTCTGTATGCGGAAGTGCAAGGTTTTGTAGGGTCCAGGAGAACAACTCTTGATTCTACCTAGTTTTTAACTTTCTAGAAACTCTTACAAACTTTTCTTCTGAAAAAAACACTGTCATTCTCAGCCTTTCTGATGAGGACAAGTGGCAGTCACAACACAGACTGTCAGTAAAATGGAGGGGGCATTATTTCTGACAATGCAGAGCAACCTGGGCACATGGGCTTGTAAAACACAGGTGAGATTTTCCATTGTTGCTTTTTACTTCAATGAGATTAGGAGAATTCCTTTCTGTTCCTTTAGTGAACGTATATCACAAACATCACGGTTGTTCTAAGAATACCTTCCTGTATTATAGTTGCAAGTTCAGTGGCAAAGATATTGCTAAATTTAAAGAGGGGAGTGCAGACTCTCAGATTGTAGTAACACTATGGCATACGACATATTTTTACAGGGAATCACTTCAGAAATAAATGATGTCATGTTCATGCTTTCCATCAGCTGGAAACTGGCCTATTAAATTGAGACACAAAAAGGTATGAGGAATAAGCAAACCCATCGAAGCCAACTGTGAAGTGTTTCCAACTATTTGCGGCTTTGCTGTTCTCCTGATCTCTCTTATCCACTCATTCTAATGTGATTTTTTTTTTTATTTTTTTTTTTATAAATTATAAATGTTGTTTTGGTGCTTAATCGTATATCTTATTTGTTGATTTAAAGTTGAAAAATAGATCTGAAAGTATTATGGAGAAATGCAGAGTTAAGTATATAAGCTTGTTTTATCGTTAGCAGCTTCCCTTGTACCATATGGGTAAAATGAACCTGAGTCATGAATGCTTCGCAGCATTCCTATGGGACAAATGGCAGTGTGCAAAGTGCCCGCAGTATGCATATTAAATATGTTCATACTAAGTAATAGAATTTTAAGAAGCCATAATATTAATTTTTGCTCTTTTGTCTTCAAATATGAATATGATTTTTTTAAGTTAACCTCTCTTCTAAGAACAGTTCAGCTTCACAAAGCAGAGTTAAGTTGGAAAGCATGAAGCTGGTTCAAAGAAATAACAAAGGCGAAGTTTATCTGAGTGCAACCTCAGATAAACAACAGACTTCAAAAAAACTCATTGCATAGTTCAAATTCTTTTTCTTGTGCAAAACATTTTGCTAGAGCAATTTCAGGCTGGATACCAGGACGGTGATTTGGAAAATTTAAAGTCAGCAGTAGCTTTTACTTACTGAATAATAAGAAAAACTAAACTCATAATTAGATAGAGTCAGAAATGATTGACATTTTCCTTTGCTAAATAGGTGTCTTTGGTAATAACATTTGAGTCTCTTAGAGTGTTTTTTTTTTCATAGGAGATGAGTTTCACTATGCCTGTCTGTAAAATAGAGGAAGGATGGCATAGACAGATGAAGATAATTTCTTAGAACAGTGGCAGAGCAAGAGACAAACTCAGGGGTGAGGTCCTTAGGCTAGTGTCTTCATTTCAAAGGCTTGTTCCGTAGTTCTGTTCCAACAGTTCTGCAAGTTAAGTTTTTTTGGGTTTTATTTATTTATCTATTTATTTTTCAAGTGAACTGATACCCACATTTCCCATTTTGTGACTATCCCAAATGTGAAGTTTAATTGGCATAAGTTTTGCTGTATAGTTTATTCACAAATCAATCTATATTCTTACTTGTGATTTGAGTGGTTTCTTCTGGATGTATGTAACACTTAAAACAAAAAAAAAATAAAGCCTGTTTAAAGATGTAGAGTATTTTGCATGCATTGCCGATATGACTGTGTAGTAAATACAATTGCACATGTATGCTCCCTTTGGCTACAGAAGTACATATTCACAGAATAAAAACCACAGTCAAAGAAACCCCGACTGCTTATTTTTATACTTGCTGATATCCCAGGGAAAAAGGTAAAAAGCAGTTTATAAAACCTGGACAAAAGAAGGATGTAACTTTTTTTTGTAGTCCCTTGGGCTGAATCTCAGCTGAAATAACTGACAGTTTTTGGACTTACTGAAGGAAATGATGAGTGAAGATAAATATCCAGATGTTTGCTAGCCAGATGTGTAAGGTTACATTTTGGAAGGCATGAATTCTGTACCTGTGTCTTCTGAGAAGGAAGTTGTAAATAGTAAACATGCTGAATTTTTATTTCTACAGTTTTTTGGGGGGGAGAAAAAGGGTTCTAAGTAAAACTCTTGTTTTGCCATCAATCTAATGTCTTAAGAACAGATGCAGGTTGCACATGCAAATTTGCACAGCATACAAGTGGGATTTTTTTAATGGCCATTATGCCTGTGTGGCTAACTTAGCACCCTTTGTGCATTGTTTTTAATTTAGGGGACACGTAGCTTATGGAACTGTCTTAATTTTCCAGCAGTAGGAAATAGGTGTGTCGAGTCTTTGAAAGTTTCCTATTTTCTGTTCCCATGTTTCAAGCTGCTTATTTACGACAACAAAAAATTTAAACCTTGACTTTTCCCCCTCTTTCCCCCGCCTACGCTAAGTCTCTCCCTTTCCCACCTAATATACAGATCTGCTTCTTTTCAAATAAATTGTTGGAAGCGGCTGCCTGCTCATACTGTAGCACAGCTCATCTCAGCTTGTGCTTGCTCTCAAACTTGGGAAGAGGAAAGAAAAGTCTTGTTGAAGTCAAGTAAATAACTTAGCTGCTAGGCAGTAGGAAAAATATTGGATTTGATTGTGTATTATTCCCATATGGGTGAGATATATTTAAAATTGAAAAGGAAACCAGCTCCCTTAAAACTTAAAGGGACAGATTTTCAAAAATTGGCAGCCAATTTTCACCTATAATTGTACTTAATGTGAAAGGGATTTTCGTCTGCTGATGAGGGATAAGAGGGCCTTGCCACCAGACTAGCAGTGAGGCAGGAGAGGCCCCTTCCAGCACGTAGGTGTTGTTACTGACCAGATCTTTCTCTCTTTCCTCAGGCCCGCAGGGCCCTGGAGAAGCAGGTGAGGGCTGGAGCCTGCCCCAGTGCATGGGAGGGAATGAACTAATTTATGTGAACTCCTCACTCCTTTAGGAGCTCCAAAACAAGCATGTCAAGATTGAAACTTTTAAATGGGGTTATCCTTCTCCTGGGCAGGCAGTGTTGCAGCATGTTCCAGCACTTCAAACTCCCTTAAATGGCATGGCCTGTAATTTTAAATGGAAAGAGCCTTGAAAGTTGTTTTTTGTTTATTGTGCTTATGTAGACTGGTTTTGCCTTCCCATTCTGCCAGTGTGTAAGCATTAGAAAACATAACTGTATAATTACAGAAGTCCAGTCTCTTCCTCCTTTGAAAATATAAAGAGCTTCCAAAAGTCCTTGTCTCAAAGACACAAGCTATCCAACCCCGAATTTCTTCAATGAGTTACTAATTTCTTCCCAGTCATGTATGAGAACAAATAGGCTCCAGATGGCCAATAGATCAGCCATTGCAAGCATGTTTCAATTTCTGTGTAATCCTTAAAACATTGCTTGGAAGTGTCACGTGCTCAGGACAAGGGAAGAAGTTGAAAGGTGCGAAGAAAGTGTAGAGGTATCACCAGATGCAATACTTGATATCACAAGCCTTTGCATATAGAGAGGAAAGGGGAGTGGTTAAGAAGGGAAAACAAGGAAGGGGGCTGGAGAGTGACCACAAAGAATGGATTATAGAAGTGGTATAATCCTGGGTGTTCATCCCTGCTCCCAGAGCAGCTGCTGCGCCCCATGAGGAGAGAATAAATTGCCAGACCCTGGGAAAAGACCCTTCAGCTAAAATCTGAGTAACCAGGTAGTGCTTGGAAGCTACCCTGGTCCTGTGGTTATGGTGGGCACTGCAACCCCCTGGACAAGCAGAGGGTCTGGACCCTGCCGCCCACCTGTTCTTCCCACTCGTGGCTGCGGTTTCCATATGCAGGTTGGAGGACAGGAGAGCAAAGTGGCAAAACACATAGTTCAACTAGTAACAACTAGTCAAACTAGTTGTTTTTCAAGCATGTCGTGGTGGCTTATCTGCATGTGTTGCCAGGTCGTGCAATATTATCACGTTTCAAGAACTTTATTTGCAGCATTGGTTTTGAAATAATTCTGAGATAATTTTTTCTTTGACTTTGTTTTTTGTGTCTATAGGACACATTTACTTTTTTTTTCTGCATCTTGGAGGAGTGAAATAATTTTTAAACTAGTGGAAAGAGTCTAGACTACAGCAGTTGAAGTACTAAGAAAAAACTCAGATATCACAACAACTGTATAGGAGGAGAAGACTGGGGCAAGCAAGGTGGGGTACATTCAGATAGGAAAAGGCTATGGATCTGCGTGTGTGTGTGGGATATGGAAGCACTGCTGGATGTGGGGGAGAGTGTGGGGACGGCTAGACAGAGCAGAGGAATGTGACAGAAGACAATAGTCTTTGGGGCGGTATGCAGGAATGTACGTGGAATCAGGATGAGTTTAGGAGTGTTCTGAGGCTAAGGGAGGAAATTTACGATAGATAAATTTATAGCTACTGCATGACAAAGTTGAGGGATAAATCCCTGTCCTATAGAAGCCTGCAGTAGTTTTGTTGTTAATTACAAAAAGAGAGTTTGCACTAAAAAGGAAGGAAAGTCCTCTTTCTATATCAGGCACTAAGAAATTCTTTATTTTTGTATACAGCTAAAATGAAATTTTGTGATAAGGTTTGGGCAGCCCTCTCTAGTCTGCTGAAAATATTTTAGTCACTTCCTAATTAGTTATGCTTCAAAAGCTTATGATTGTGAAGCAAATATAATGATGTTTCAATGTGTAGAACTGGCAATAGTAATTTTTAGTGGATGAGTTGGGTAAAATTGTCCTCTCCTCTCTGTTATGAAGGAAAAAGGCAAGAGCTGGAGGACTATATTTTTATGTATATTATGTATTTTTTGTATATTTTTAATCTCCAGAGACATCTAAAATTTTTTTTTTGATTTGCTTATGTTCAGCAAAGGCTGTATTAATATTTTTTAGTTACTTATAGATTTATAGCTATTAGTCGAGTAATATAAGCATCCCTTGAGAAGTACACTACTGAGTGTTAATATAATTGCTGAAAAGTTTCACACATTTTTTTAGTTGGGAATAATATACAATATGTAGTATCTTGTGTATGAGGTGATAGCACAACATTTTACACATTAATCAAAATAATTCACAGAGCTTACTTCATCTTCCACTCTAGTAGGATATGGTTACTACACAAATAACTTTAGGACAGGAAGTAAGAATAATACTGTAATTAACTGAAATTGCAGGGGAACTTAGGTAGTTGGAATGTAATTATGCAAGGCAGAACTCAGTCAGGAAACAGGACTAACTTTCCTGTTCTTTTGAAAAATGCCAGATGATTGCTAATATTTATAAATGTTTTTTACACTTCAACTGAATGATGATGCCTGTGACAGCGGAGCTGCCTTTAAAATTATGCTAAGCAGTTGGTTCCTCTCTGACTCAGTGATAAAGATGCTTCCTCCAGAAGCAGCTGGTAAATTTCCTTCTTGCAAGATAGATTTCCTTACTGGTGTCACATCCAAACACTGGCCCAGTCTTTATTAGTTTGTCAGGACTAACTTGATTGTAGCATATCCAAAGTAAAGCCAAACTGAAAATGACTGAGTAAACCTGGTTTATTTTAGAAAAAAAAAATAAAATATGCATATTCTATGTTATGTCAGGTACTGATACAGGGAAGTTCAGCATGGCAGATACTGGTTTAATAGTGAAATGCACAGGTATCTCTAGCTTCCAAAGGATTATAGGGCCCCTCCAAACTTCAGTAGAAATTCCTTATATAACCTGTATCATAGCTGACAGCATTTGCCATGTGGTTCAGAAGTAGCACAACAGAGAGAAAGTCAGAATCAAACTATGCCAGAAGAAATAGAGAACAGGAGTAGCTACTAAGTATTTGTCAATTAAAATCTGAATGCAGAGAATGGTATTTAGTTCAGGAAGAAATTCACTGTATCTGTGATTTGCTCTAAAGAGAACTTTGGAATGCTATGGATGTTGTCTATGTTGACTTCAGCAAGGCTTTTGGTTAGCTTAGGAAGTATGGGTTAGATGAGTGGACAGTGAGATGGATTGAGAACTGTCTGAATGATAGAGCTGAGAGGGTTGTGATCAATGACGCAGAGTCTAGTTGGAGGCCTGTAGCTAGCAGTGTTCCGCAAGGGCCTAGTGTAGTTTAGCATATTAATCAATGACCTGGATGAAGGAACAGAGCGTACCCTCAGCAAGTTTGCTGATGATACGAAACTGGCAGGAGTGGCTGATATACCAGAAGGCTGTGCTATGATACAGTGAGACCTGAACAGGCTGGAGAGCTGGGCAGAGAGGAACCTAATGAAGTTCAACAAAGACAAGGGCAGGGGTCTGCTCCTGGGGAGGAACAGCCCCATGCACCAGTACAGGTTAGAGGTTGACCTGCTGAAAAGCAGCTCTGTGGAGAAGGATCTGGGAGTCCTGATGGATAAGTTAACCGTAAGCCACCAATGTGGCCTTGTGGCCAAGAAGGCCAATGGTATCCTGGGGTGCATTAAAAGAGCATGCCCAGCAGGTGGAGGGAGGTTCTCCTCCCCCTCTACTCTGCCTTGGTGAGACCGCATCTGGAGTACTGTGTCCAGTTCTGGGCTCCCCAGATCAAGAGAGATAAGGAACTTCTGGAGAGAGTCCAGCAGACGGGATGATGAGGGGACTGAGTATCTCTGTTATGACAAAAGGCTGAGAGACCTGGGTCTGTTTATCCTGCAGAAGAGAAAACTGAGCGGGGATCTTATCAATGCTTATAAATATCTAAAAGGGTAGGTGTCAAGAGGGTGGGGCCCAGTGACAGGACAAGGTGCAATGGGCACAAACTGGAACACAGGTGGTTCCATCTGAACATGAGGAGAAACTTGTTTACTCTGAGGGTGACTGAGCACTGGAACAGGCTGCCCGGAGAGGTTGTGGAGTCTCCATCTCTCTTAATGATCTTGAAAGATTTATCTGCTTTTGACATGTATATTTGTATGGAAATAAGATTTCAGTAAGCAGTATTACTTACATTAGATGCCTAAGTACCAGTCTTTCTGATCTTGAACTCAAGGGCTGAGGTGCGACAGTTCTGTATCTTGCTTTAAGGAAAGCTAACTGAAAGCTTACTTCTTTTTGGTTTCCCATAGTGGTGAACAGATCAGCAGAGATACACAAAACATTAATCCTTCGTACTCACTAAAGTATGTCTGACATCATAAGCACAATTCTGTGGTATTTTTTAGGAAAAGACTTGCCAAGACTGTAAAGAAAATGTTTTTGCAGGGAGTCTTACTTTGTCCTGACATTTATGTGAAGACACAATTTGCCACGAACCTTTTAGTCTTCCTCTTCCTTCAGAGAATAATGAAAGGAGCCTATTCATCCTGGTCTCTTGGTGTTTTTGTGGAAAAATAATAGTTCAACTGCACAGGCCCACTCTTCAGATGAAATATGAGTAAGCCCTGGAACCGGGGCAATCTGTGCCCACTGCATATTTCTACCAGGACGCTGGACTGTTGCCATTGTTAATAATGTTGAACCTAAAGTCAGCATCTACAAATGAAAGAAACAGATAAAAATACTTAGAAAAGATCAATGCTTATAGTATAAATATACCAAAGATCACTTTAGGAAAAATGTGTAGGATAACTGTTTATTATTACGTTAGGTCTTAAAATATTTACATTCAGAAATGGCCTTCTCTCAGTTTGTATTTGGGGAGTATTCCTTTGGGAGCAATGGCAGGATGTTTTCTGTTAACCTCATTTTTTTTTTTTTAACAAGAAAAGGAAAAGCTTTTCTAGCCAATTTTTTTTTTTTCTCCCTGTAACTAGGTAATAAACTTGTATCTAAAAAAACACTTGCTAGAAAGTGCCGTTATCTTTTTAAAATTTACGGAAACACTGTAGTTTAATGGTACAATAACTAATGCTCAATTATAGAGGAATTCCTCCGGAAGAACAAGTCATGACTGCAAGTGCCAAATAAATCTGGTGGTGTGACATGGATAGTAAAATTTCATAACAATAGTAATCTGAGGGTTATGTTTTCAAAGCAGATTGTGTTGATAGTACTACAGCTGACCTGACCATGTTTGATTTGGTGTGTATGTGAGTTACAATGCTGCTAAATTATTGAGGATTAAACAGGGTGACTCACTGTATATGAGGTGAAGTCATGAAGTTATAATCCAGATTAAGTACTTTTTAATGAAAATCTCGTATCATGGCTGTGTAGTTCTCGAAAGCCTGTATCTTTTTTCAGATTGGTACCCCTAACTGCAGTGTTCTAACCCAAATCCGTGACTATTAAAATAAAGCAAAACACTTTTGTAATGCCCTGTAAGAAGAAAAATACTGTAAAATTGAAAGGGAGAGAAATGAGGAGAACCTCATTCAAAGTTGGACTGTTGCCATATAGAATGAATTTAAAAAATGAATCACCACAGGCAGTCTCCAGGTAGTTAGATATGATATCTAGGAGAGGGGTTGCAACTGCACTGCTGCTGTGAGTTGTGAGAACGCTGCTGTGACTAGTGTTGGAGATGACAGGGAAACAGGTAAAATTTTTGGATTCGAAATACTCTCAGCTTCCATGTCCTTGTGATGTTCTGTTTATTAATGCAAATTTTTTTTCACCAATGATCATTACATCTTAAAAAAATAATCATAG
Source organism: Podargus strigoides (assembly GCA_028020825.1). Classification (NCBI taxonomy): domain Eukaryota; kingdom Metazoa; phylum Chordata; class Aves; order Caprimulgiformes; family Podargidae; genus Podargus; species Podargus strigoides. The sequence goes on from CM051623.1 coordinate 28,662,743, forward strand.
TGTTCTCAATAAACTATCTATGTTTAAGTGCTTATATTTTTACTAATACATTAAGTAGAACAAAGTATTACTCAAGTTATTCTTTTGGATGAATTCAAAAGACTTTCTGTTGCTGAAAGTACAAAATACAAACCTGCAACAAAGTTTTAATGCTCTATTTTACTACTTGATAGATTTGCTATTAAGAGTCAAGAAAAAATATTATAAACTTCTATTACTGTTATGATTCAATTTCTTTCAGAACATCACAAAGATGCTGGTAAAAATGTACAGCTGACTGCTTTATGAAGTCCGTTCCCCATTTATATTCTGGAAATATGATAAAGATCCAAAGTTTTCTTACAATTTCAGATTTCCAATTCAATGAGGCAGTCCTGGCAACTGAAGACATTTTTAATGAAATAAGATGAATTGCTTTTAGGACTAGTTTTTCTTTGCAGATGAGCAGCTTTTCATTGTTTTCATTTGATAAGTGAATCAGAAACTTTAATTTTCTAGTTGACTGAAGAGATGTGGTAAGGTTTTGTATTGGCATGATTTGCAACGCTATCAATTCCATATAGGGTGCATAAAACAAGATTATTTTTCATCTTTAAGAAGATGAAGAAATTAAGGACTGGGGAATTCATTTCACACTTTTTTAGTGAATATAGGTGACATAAGAAGCATAAATAAGGATAGTATCTCACAAGTCACTCATCATTGGTTACTGGAAACATTAATTCCACAGCACAGCATACGGAGTAATTACTAGAGCAAATTTTGCAGTGTCTTGGATATGGTGATGGCACTGACATTTTAAAAGAACATGTGTAGAATTCAAATTATTTTTAACATACAATTTTTGTAATGTTGAATCATATTAATTTTAAATAATAAGTAATCGCTCTATAACAATACAGTTGAGTACGAAACCTTAGATTTTACAGTTCTAGGTGTCAAATTTAATTATGAATGTATACAAGTCTATGGAAATAGCATCATTTTGAGAGGTGACTCCACAAAGCTGATATTTAAAGATATCTATTCTAGCTGAGTGTGTGTATGTGTTGGTAAGGATTGCAGTTCATGTCTATTTGAGAGCTGGGTACATTAGGACCACAGTTTCCATTGTTCAGTGCTCCCATCCCTTGGAAGATTAGGTGTCCTCAGGAAAAAGTATAAACATAGCTGGCCTTGTGGTGGAGAAAGAAACAGGCATGGCAAAGAAAGGGTTGAATTTCTTAAGAAGGTTCTAGTTTGCCTTACTTCTTTGGGTGAGAGACTGTGAACTGTTGCAAGGTAAGGACTGGGGACAATTGCTGCTGTTGCCCAAGAAATTAGAGGGTCATTTGGGTTGGAGCCTCCTTTACATGTGGAAAAGGTCAGCAGAAATGTTACTGGGGATGTGCTGAGGCTCTAGCACTTCCCTGCTGGCATAGAAGGGAGGGCCTTTCCCTTAGTGCGCTGTGACTTGTAATGTACTTTACATCCAACTGGAATGGAGGAAGTATGGAAAATCAGCTTTACAGGAAGAAATGTTTTTGTGTGTGCACATTTAATGGATGGCTATTTTTATATGTTCATAACATTATAAATATATGGAGTATTTTCTATTTTAAAATGTTTGCTTGAAACAAATGAAAAACTTTAGAGACTATGAGGGGTGAGGGTGCAAGGCTAACAAAATGTATTGTTTCTTATAAATACATCTTTAAAATTGAGTCATACAACTCTTGAATAACAAGCAACTTCTGACAGCTAGTGACCTGAAAACTTGAGAACATCCCTTTGAGTTTGTGTATTTATTAAATTCTTCAACTGTTAGTAAATTATACAACTGCTGAGTTGTACATATAAAAATATAACCATAAATAATGCCTAAAGATGCTAGCAGATAATATTCTTTCCATAGTTTTTAATGTCATGTTCAATACGTTTTTAAATTGTATTTAATTATAAAATATGAAACTTTTTTTAAAATTGTGTTGGTGATATCTTCAGTATGGAGATATCTAGAACCAGAACCAGTGCTTTCCATTTCACAGCCCAAAATGAATTGTTAGTCACATTTTCAGGTTGCATATCAGACAGTTGTAGACTTCTGAATCACTAGTCTGTACTTTTTAGTGCAATAACCTGTAAAGTGAGACAGATAGATTCACTGATATAAGCCAAGATATGATTGATATTATTTTCTGATGCATTGGATTGATCCCATGGTGTGATCCTGAGTCAGTATGAAAATTAAAGGAAAAAAATATAGACCTGTGTTTGACCTGAGCACTAATTTCTGATTTTTAATTTTTTAAAAAAACCTTGGATTTAAGGGAGAACATTGTACTACTTTCTGATGTCTGAAGGGAACAATCTAAGGAATACTTTTTCCCCTGAGAGACTGAAGAACATTTTCTCTTTGAGAGTAGCTGTGTTCTGTAGTAATTGCTCTTGTGGAATTAATTGCTGCTCATGGGGATATCCTTAACCTAGCTGGTTTATTTCTGATAGCCATGTGAAAACAGAACTCATTGCAAGCTCTAAGACTTCTGACAAAGGAGGATTAGTTTGTGTTACATTTTGCTGCCTTGGTTTGCAGTATGCAAAAGAACTAGTTGCATGTTAGCTTGGGTAATTCTACCCAACCTGTAGTCACCTGGGAAAGTCTTCACACCTGATGGCTTTTATCTCACACTTCTTTAAACAAGAATTAGTCAATCCACCAAGGACACATAGAATGTATGCACCTTCTGAAAGCATGTTGTGCTGGCTGCTGTTTTGCTGCCTATGGAAAATCTTAGCTGTGGATTAGGCGAAGAACATACCTTAAAACAACTTTCAGAATTTGCGTTGCACAGAACTATTATTAAGTTTTTTGGGAATGATTTTAATTAATCTCAGAATCATGGAATCACAGAAGAGCCTTGATTGGAAAATGATAGATACATAATTGCTATTATTCTCTTTGTAAAGGTAAAGATGATTCAAAAATTTATAGTTTTATAAGAACGTTTTTATATGTGTGAAATGGCTCAAAAGACAGAAAAATGTAATTTTGTACAGCGTGAGTGTTATTTTACTACTGCCATGTTCTGACTCAATAGCAATACATGCTGCATTTTTAAATGAAAGACTTTTCCAGTTGCTGGGTGTTTAAGATGAATTTATTATGAAATATTTATGTGCCATTAATGTTCTCTTTGAGCCTTTGTGGGAATTCAGAGTTCATTCAACTTGTTTTCTTACTCTTAAAATTGTCCATCATGCAAAGGATTTGTTTCATTGATCTACTCTCCTATTGGCCAAAAAAAAAAAACACAGCAAGTTCTGATTTAAGACACGTTAAGTCCCATTTCTATACACTGTAAATGGATGTGGCAGGGACCAAACCTTCATTCCCTCTGTCTTATTAGACTTTGTAAGCAGTAGCCTTTAGTTTAATAAAGGCCATGTCCTCCAGCTGGATTTGTGAAGGGAAATGCTCCCACACAGAGTTGATTGAAACTAATGCTTTTTTATGTGAACATGTTATACCTATCTAGACCTTATGGCACTTGATACAATGAATGCAATCTACTAGTCATCAGTATTTTATAAAAGTGAACAATTTAGCCTCTGATGTCTCAATACCCTGTCATATTAGAAGTTTCTACTTAAATAATTTGCATTGTATAATGCTCATGGTTTCTTTATGTTGTTTATTTCTATATTCACTTTAAAACTTGATTTAAATTCCTTATGCTTTTTGCAGCACATTACCAATAAATGCTTCTTGCACATTGTTCAGTTTATAGCAGAGAATATTACTTTTTTATTGGTAATTGCACAGCAGATTATTATGTGGTGAAAAAAAATCCATTCTTTTCCTAAGGCATAAAACCAAGTTCCTGTCTGTTTTGCGGATGTTAAAAATCCCTTGACACTCAAAGAAGAAGAGTGGGAGTATTAACTCTCAGGAACCCTTGGCTGAGTATCCATGAAAAGAGTCTTTCTCCTCCCAGCACAGGGAACTAAGTTTGTTAGGAATGCTTACTGTGAAAGAAACACTTTATGTAATCTTAATAAATAAAATAAATTTAAGAGCATTTTCTTAAGCAGAAGGGGAGGAATGGGAACAAATTCAACTTTTTATGTTATTAAGAAATATACAGAGTAGGATGGATTATCTGATGATTTGTCCAAACTTCTAAGCATGAACTGCGTTAGGGAAAATGACTGTAAAAATAATTTTCCCTACCTATTTTCAATATTTGATAACTTCAGTGGAAAAAAATCTTCCAAAATAATATATGCAATAGATAGCCAAACCACTTTCACTGTCAAGGTCACAAGGGCTTTGGAAGTAACTTTTAACGTGGTAGTAAAGAATCTCTTAATTATTAGAAATTATAGGAGTTTTTCAGTCAGAGTGACTGCTCTACATACTCAAAAAACATTAGTGACTGGCACATCAAAATGAAAGATCTTGCATTGTAATTCAGTATAATCAGAGCCTCTATAATGCTTTTATTAGTTCACTTTGCAAACTTTTTGCAGATTTTGCAGATTTTCGAACTTTTCTGAATATGTTAATGTATAACCCCACTGGCTACAAAAGTCAAACCTTTAGAAACCTGGAGCGGTTCTTGGAGGTGTGAGTTATCTCAGCTGACACAGGTCCGGCAGATAGCAGAAGACGGGGCTACTGTACCTAGGGGTATTACTGGCCGCCCTCGCTAGGGCTGAGGGCTTTGTGTGCACTGGTTGTTAAGACAAACAGGGAAAGGGAGTGCCAAGAGAGACCACCCTGCAGAGCTGTGGATAGATGTTATTATTTTTAAGAAGCAGCCCTCTGGTGATATAACAGGGCTGACCTTGTTAGTGGAGGCTTCATAAATCTTTCTCAAGTGAAAGTTCCTGGCCGCGCAGGTTGGAGGGCAGACAAAAGAATCAAAAGAGCCAGGATGTGAAGTTTCTGTACTGTACATGTGAGGGCTGCCTATGGGACTCTGCAATAATACAACAATAGCCAAGACTGCAAGGCACAGCTTCAGTTCACTGCCTGCTTTCAACTGCTTCTAATAACAGTTTTAATTTTAGATTCCTCATGGCCTTCTGCATAAAGTCTTAAAACCGTAATGATTCTTTACCAAAAAAAAAGAGAAAAAAAGAATTAAATACCATTGAAATCGCAGCTTAGAAAACTCTCGCATTTCTCTTAGCAATATAAGAATAATTAAAGATGGTGGTTAGAATAGAAAACAAGATAAAGTGACTAGCATATAAATGTTTGATTCACTTTGACTTTCTGTATATTTATTGTGCTGTGGTGAAAAGACTTTGTAAAATGTATTATCTTTCAATCTACAGGAGACCTTTTTGTGTTGTTATCATCTGCTAATCATTTGAGTTAGATGCGTTGCAGCACAGGACCTTCTCAAAGCTAAAGGAGCCTCCTTGGAGCATACTGATGACATGCCAGTCTCACAGTCCAGAATGAAACTGAGAAACTTTCTTTTTGGTTAATGCTTGCACCTGTTCAAACATGATATATGTATATTGAATATACATAGCCTCTCTTACTCCATCAGTAGTCAAGCCACAGGCCTTGGTGGTTGCCAGCTGTGTACTGGTGACCCTGCAAATGGAATAGAACCTTTTCAGGTCCAAAAATCACAAGACTTCTGCCATTTTGAGCTAACTGGGCTTACAGTAGCAGTTAGCTAGTTTTGCATTGCAGCAGGTATTAGAAATGACATAATGCCTAGGTCTGGGCTGTACCTGAAGCTTTTCTTTTGTGCAGTTGTGCATAAACAGTTTGAAATTAGTTTTGTTTGGCTGGAATCCATATTTCTTGTGCAAGAAGAAAGGGAGGGATGGAGAAGTGAAAGTGTAATATTTAGACAAGTATGCAGGGCCAGCTGTAAGGGCATTTGAATTGAATAGGGAGACTCAGGTTTTTCTGCTTGGAGCTGGGACAGGCACAGAATGTGTGTTGGTAGAGTTGTAGAGTTTTGTGCTGTAGAATTTCTAGGGCAAGTTTTCCGTTTTTTATTTGCTATTTTAACATTTCAGCATACCATCATTCCCCCAAGTGGAAAATTTACATGAGGTGAAACATAATGAAAACAAATGAGCAAGTCTTGATTGGCTTTGCAATTTACGTAAAATGTTGGCAAGAGCTTTGATTAAGAGTTTAAATTCACACAGGCTTAATCAAAAAGAAATTAAAATCCTATAAAAAGGCTGCTCAGGATTCCCTTACAGAAACCAGAATTGTCAGCAACAGCTAATTTTGTGTGTTTATATCAAGACTGGGAGAAAGGAATGGAAAATAGAGCATAATGGGCACTCGAAGTGTAATTAATACATGTACATCAGTGTACTCCCAGAAAATATGATAAATGATACATGCTGTAGTGCTGTCAGCTTAGGGCAATATTATCCAGTGGAAGACCAGCCTGATCTGGTTGACACTCTTACGAGTGTCCTCCCTTGTGACTTGAGCTAGGAATGAATGAGAGCTATCCTAACAGCTGATAATGGATGGACTTAATGTTCCTCTGCAGAATATCCACCTGGACTTTATCTTCTTGTATTATAACCTACGCTTTTTCGTTCAGTAATTCAGGAAATTCTTACTGTACATGTTGGAAATTTTTAGGCAGCACATTATACCTAAACAAAACCAGACTATGTTATTCTCCGTATGACTATCATTCACATTATCCATCATCAGGAGTGCAAGTTGCACACTGTAGTGCATTTTAATTACATACTGGGAACGAAATGGAAAAGCAGCCTAATAAGTTCAAAATGGAATAAAAAAATGGAGAAAATAAGGAAAAATTGAAAAGAGTTAATGCTGATTTGACAGAAAGATTCTCTGAATTAAAGATTTATCCAGTCACATTCTTTTACACAGTCTTTTACAGCCTAGCAGACTGGAGGAAATGTGACTTTGAAAATGAAAGATAGCATATCAGGAAAAAAACTTCATTATTTCGTAAGTGAAGATTGAATTATTTATGCTAGTCATTGTGGGTATTTTATTATTTTGGCCTGAACCACCTATTTTATAGCAAATTTCACAAAGGTGTAGATCTGAAAATAATTTGGCCCAATAATTCTCACTGTAGTTGCCTTGACAGTCCTGTGCTTTCCAGTCTTTACCAAATGAAAAAAGTCCACCGTTGCCAGTGCGTGGATTTATGTAGGTCAGTAAGAAGCAAAATGAGTAAGGTCTGTATTCTTGATAACTAATGTTCACTCTTGAACTTAATTATGGGATTTTAAAATGGAAAATAAACCCCAATGATTTCACTAGGAGTATGTTATTAGTGGGACAGCTGATTGTTTCCCTTTTGAGGGTGTGAACGTTCAATGTGATTGAAGCTATTTTGTTTTTTTGGCAGATATTCCATGATTGTAATTAAATATTAAATATGCTAAATGTATGTTCCTAATGGACTCTGGGCAGAGAATAGGTTATAGCAAATAAGAGAAAATCAAGGTCCTACGTATTTGCATGTGTGTTGCTGCCATACTAGGAGATCTTTATTTTAGCCAGGTACAGACCTTTTGAATTATGGGGAGAGTAATCAATAGGTTGTGTACTAGCAACAACCGTTCCACGTATCACATCATATTTCTGTATTTCAGTACCCAGCAAGGGTAGAGCTTGAACTGTACCTGTTCATTTCTCAATGCCAGGTTAGGAACAGTTGTTTTCCAATTCATAGTAATTGCAACAACAAAAAAATTACTTCCTTCTGCCAAACGGAAACAAAGCAAGGCATTGAACAGAAAACTCTATTTACCTAACATTCTCACCTCCCCAAAACAAACTGCACTCCTTGTAAGAAATCTTCACATGTAAACTACTCAGATGATAGTTAGTCATAATGCCTTAAAAAAAGTCAAATGTGCAATAACAGTTTAGGTGCTTTGACTTTTTTTTTTTTTTTAGATAAGAAGAGATTCAATGTGCAAGCCCCCAGCTGTAGATACCAGACATGAGTGCATATACTATGCATGTGATTCTGCAAAATACATTGACTCTTTAAATACTGCAAAAAAATGGGTATGGCCCATCATCAGCTTTCAAGGATGTATTCATTTAGTCAGTGTTCAAAAAATACCAGATGTGTCAAATCTCACGTAGGCACAAGTTTCTTGGAGACGCTCAGTGCTTTGTTTATGACTAAAGCAATGAGATTAGAAGGAGGAACCATAACAAATGCCGAATAAAATGGCTTTTGATAGGCTTTCTTTCTAACCTTTAGGTAGTCAGCATAAAGAGTTGAATGAAGAAAGAGACCATCTTGAGTTAATCAGAGTAATTGCTGGAGATTTAAATACTGTTGCACACAAGTATTTTTTTATTAAAACTGATTTGAGAGAGTCTGCATTTAATACAAAAAGCAGCCTTTTCTGCTGGCATGGGAGTGAGAACAGCAGTGTGATCTGTGATGACAGCATGTGACATGTCCAGTGTCCTAGGATCAAATGGTTGTTTTGCTTGGCCAGCGTCGTGCAGAAAATTCCATAGGATTTTGTCCCCCATTGACTGTGCTGGTGACAAGATCTGAAGTCACTCAGCAGACAGAAAATCAACAGCTATTCGGCATATTGGATGCATGTGCTTAACTCTACTGTTTTCTGTAAGGTTTATTAGATGCTTTCATTATTTTCTGTTGTAAGCATTGCACTTTCTGATTCAGAACAAGTTGAGACAGCAATAAAAAGTGATTTTTGTGCTGCTTTTTACAGTTTTAACTGTGTTTTAAAAGTAGAAGCACATGATGGGTTATTGAGTTGCATTGATTTTAATGAGTTTTCAACAGCTCATCTTGGATTTATTTTTTTTAAATGTTGCAATTTCAATGTGAAATTTTCTCACTAAAGCATCTCAGTTAATTGTTCAGATTACACTGTAAAATAAGAGATTTACTTTTACCTCTTTACTGGTAAAAGTTGGAATGCTGTTTGTTTCTCAGTATTTGAAATAATCTCTCAAACAAAAGCCTGTGCTTGTTGAAAATAATTTCCGGTTGTGTATACTGAAGTTTCTGTATGTGAAACTGTGAAAAAGGACAGAGAACTGGAATTCTTGCACATTAGTGATTGGAATTCTTTTTTGAACTGTACAGTGATTCATATGCAATATTTTTGTATGGCACTTACAACTAGACTATCTCATTACCTCCCAAATGATATTAAATATTTCCTCCCAAGGGGATATTTTCTTTTCATAGTACCTTTTGCAAACAGCATAAAAAGAAAATTATATATATTTAAATACATCTTTAATTTCAGTGTTTTGTTGGAATAATTTTAACATTTCATTATACATTCTGTCTTTGTTAACAAATGGTATGCTATTGGGAAACTAAAAAACATTTTAATATAAGTACTATTTCATGAATGACTTTGTCTCATTGTACTGCTACTTATTTTAATTTATGTGTAAAAATCTGCTGTCAAGAGAGGGCATATATATATATACATATACACCAGTTAGGCTGGAATTGTTTTTTCAGTAAGCAGTAATTTGTGAATGACCAATTTGACTTTGCAATGACGAAGAATGTCAAGTTTTCTTACTGTATAAGGCCCAGGCATTGTTTTTGTGTTGGATGTTTTGGTGCTGCATGTGTATCAATCAGTAGCATATTACCATCACCTTTATATCTTGCACAACTGTTTTCCAAAACACAGTTTTCTGTGGGAAAGGAAGAAGCCTTTCTCTTACGTTTTTACTATTTGTGGTGAGGAGCAGCAAACAAGTGCTGGGACTTAATCTACTCCTCCCACTCACCCCTTCCCCAACAACAAAAAAATCCTATCCTATATTTCTTTTATCCCCTCTTCCACTGACTCAACATATGAATAATTTGTAGGAACGGTTATAATTACTCATAGTTGATTTCTTCATAAGGAACACTTGGCTATGAGTAAGCCCACAGTAATATTCAAAGGGAGAAGTGTGTATCTACATGCAGATTTTTTTAGCTGTCTAGATTGACTTTTAACAGTCTGACACTTTGTACAGATGATAAATGAGCTGAGAGTGGTCACCAAACGACAGACACATACATAAACAAATATATGTTCAAGGAATTAAAAAAAAAAATAATTAAAAGCATGCCAGAGAGCAGGATACTTTTAATGTGAATATATGTACACATCTATAAAGCTTTTTTTTTATTATTTCATTCAGATTTTCTACTCCCTAATCTAACTTCCTTTCTTCGTTGTACATGATATTTGGCTGCATTTCTGTGATGAGTTTCCAGAGGTGGTTCTATTATTTTAATTTTTTTAGTCTTTAGGTATGCAAATGACAATGCAATTAAATGACAATGACAAGCGATAAACTACAATGACAAGCAATTAAAATCTTGAGATGCGTTTTTGGGGTAGTCTGGATTCACAGTCCTACCTAGAACTGGATAGGATTCACAGTCCGTGGATCCCTGCACCTGTGCAGTGGTTACTGTTTGCACTGCAACCCTTCTTGCCATCACACCAGAGAAGAGTAGGTCGGTCATCTATATCCAACAGCATGACTTAAGTACTTTAAGCAGCAGCCTTTTAAGTGAGGGATCCTACTTTCCCATCTAAGGTGCAGATCTTGGGACTGCAGGGAAATGCTAAACCATGAGATAGGCAGGGTTTGAAAACTGCTTGTTTGAAGTTTACTTTTTGTTGTCTTAAGTTCAGAACAGTGCCTGCTTTTCTGGACACCCATACTTTTCCCTATGCATGTGATAAGGGACAGAAGCACTCTCTGAACTTCATGCCAGACTTTTAGATGTTTCTGTGCTCACTGTTGTTAGGACTGTATTTTTATAACTGGGTCCAAATGCTATCCATGCTGGGAAAAGCAGGGGTTAAAAGAAAAACTAAACAGATGACAGAGCCAAAGATGACAGTCCCACTTCTCCTCTTACTTTACTATCCCAGCCAAAAACTAACCCAGTGAGCTGAATTACCCTGCTGAGTGTTGTTATGAGTGCCAGAGTGAGCAGGAGCATGTGTGGGTGTATAGGAGGAGAGAGGGGAAGAGCAGCCAAAGAGCGACGTGTGATCACCGCTTTGGTTAGAACAAACTACCAGATGGGTTTTGCCATGTGGTCTGACTTCTCCCTGGAGCTCCCGTTCCCTTCCCACAGAAAACATTTCCTTTCCGTGTCTCCAGATGCAAACTGAAGCAGGAGTTTAAGGCCTTTCCACATAGGGTGAATTGAGCACAGCCAGGGTGGCACAAAGGAAGTACCTATGGGGCTTGATTTGGCAGATTTGCATGTCACTCTGTAAATCTCTATATTTCCATTATTTTTGGTGGATGCACACTATTTAGAGCTGCCAGTGGGAATTACCAGATCTGCAGAGAGAGTTCTCAGCTTTCCATTGCTGCAACAGGCGAGTCTCAACCCCAGGTAGCACTGGCAGATGTGAAACATTGCCACCTCCTTCCAGGGCTTTGGAGGAATGGTCAGAAGGAAATCCATCTCAGGCCTTCGAAAGGCGCAATTCTATAGCTGAACCAAAGCTGATAACTGAAGAGAAGCAGCTGCCAATCCATAGGGCTGGTGGGAAGAGGGGGTGAAATTAGCAGCAGGCAGGAACTGTAGGAGAAGCGGGAGTTTCCCAGATACCCAAACATCTTTCTAGTTTTCCTTCTGCTTCACATTTCTTCCAAGATGCAGTTTCACTGATTGCTAAGCATTTTCCACACAACTTCGTTTGCTTTTTTTATAATTTGGCTTTTGAGTGAGGAAGTAGGGGGTGGGTTGGGTGGGGTTTTTTCTGTTGTTTGTTTTTACCATCAGAAAAAGAATTCAGTGACTGTCTTGTTACTCCATCAAAACATGCCACTGGGGCTTTAATGCCCTGGCATCCTACCAGAGGGGAGGGGAGAGGAGTTCAGAATAAAAGCTCCATTGATAAATGGCAACTCTGATAGTGTGTTGCCATTTTCTCTTATCCTTAGTATGCTGCTGCAGAGTCAGAAATTTTTATGGGCTTTGACTGTTGTAAGTTCATGTGAAACTTTTGGGCAAGATGATTTTTAGTACATCAGCTACATAAAACATCTTAAAGTCAGATTTCTGTCCTGGCTTAAAATCACTATTAGCTTAAAAACACAGTGAATTAGACTGGTCCAATACTTTTTAAGGATTCTATGTGAATCTGAAATAAAATAACAGAGCATGATACCCTGGGATGACAGTTTGTCCTAGATAACGAGCAAATCATTTTAATTCTGTAGGAGGTAGAATATTGACTTGCCATTTCATCCAATCTAAAATTTTAAGAGTGGAAGGAATAGCCTCTGACCAGGCCCAGAAAACATCAGCAGATACTGGTGCCCTCATACATTGTCACCATTTCATTTTCTAAAATTATTTTCTGCTTCACCTCTCAAAGTAGGCGAAACACTTTGCTGGATATTTGTATTTAAAATCCTTGATGTAAAATTAAGCTTAAGAGAATGAAGAAAGCAACCTGAAACAGGACTCAGAAGATGTGTAAGTAGCTGAAATGATTTCACATTTGAAATATATCAGTGAAGAGTTAAAGAAGTGTTAACTGAATCTTGCTTTGTTTCAGCATAAGTCTTTTTTTTTTTTTTCAGCAGATCATGGCTAAAAAAACCCTGATCGTTTAAGCACAGCAGACGTTTAGATTTCTAGTATGTACTGTTACTATGTTCATTCCCTTAACATATGAGAAAAGGCTCCCCATAAATTTATAATCTGTACTTCTAGTGGCCCAGCAGGATAGAATAAATATATCTGCTTTTTGTTAGCAATGTATCTACTAGCTGCTTGCAGAAATTCATAAGGACACTCAGAAGGGAAATGAATATTTTATTTCATCTATTTGTTTCTAATTTAAAGTTGAAAAGGGAAGTGAAACTTTTTCTGTCCGTAATAAATTCAGATTTCCTAGAAGGACACACGGATTCTTTTGTACTTATCTTTCAATTTTGTATTCAATAACTCTTCCAAAACACAATACATCATAAAATATTATTTATAGAAAACATAATAAAATCCTTTCCTTTACAACCAGGTATTTGTTATTTCTGAGTAGTCCAAAACCAGAGACTTGAGGAATATCCATCCTAGGAAGATAGGGTCTCTGGTATAGCCACATGTAAGCACTGAAAGGTCTTCTGATTCAAGCCTCTGCTTGCTTTTAAATCACTCTAATCTCTGCTGCTAAAGTCACAAAGTAATGAATGTTGTTCAGTGCTGGCTGGTGGATTTTAGAGACAGCCAGAATGCTGTGGTACCCTAGAAGACATAATTAGGGATCAGACTAGAGAAAATCTTGCAAAAAGCTTTTTGAGCTATTCAGATTTGAGAAGAAAGCTGACACTGTGTTTCCTTGTGTCAGTCAGCAGATCTGGCCTTTGCCATCTCCAGAACTGTGTCTGTTCAGACTGTACACAAAGAAAATGTCCTCTCTTCAGAGTAGCGTGAAATGTCAGTTAGTCATGTTTGTACTCCCAGAAAAATGACCAGGTGTTTAATTGCTAATCCAGACTGGTTTTACTCTTCCACACCAGATTAGTAGGACTATTTTGGCCAGCCCTAGAAACACCTTTTGTGTTTTGGTGGAAGAAGTCTGTACTGTGCAATCTGATGAGCCCAAAAGCTAAAAAAGTCCAACTCCTTTCATTTTCCTGGGAGTCTCTGGGATTGCACGTGTCCTCACAGAAGGGCTGGAGGACTTGACCACAAATCCCACCACTCTGGAAAGATACTGGAGGAACAGGCTGTGGGGACAAGGAAGGTCTCCTAGGAATGCCAGTGTTGGGGCCCTCTGGGCTCAGAGGACTTTTCTCACTGCCCAGGGTACCTGTTTGGAGGAGCACATGTTTCCAAAGTATCTTCCCACTTGACCTGAGGTATGAAATGTTTTTCTTTTGCCTGATTAGGGGAAAGACTGCAGCAGGAGGACACAAAAAAATAATAGATTCAGACTTCATTCCATATGCAGTGGATTATCTGTGACTTTGGGGAGGATGGTGCATGCCCAGCCCTATTTCCAGAGTGTTTCCAGCCACACCCAGTACTTTCTAGGCAAGCCCCAGGAGCACAGTACTTTGCAGGAACAGGATGTATTTGTTTGCCAATGCGTGGATTTAGAGAATGATTACATCAGAAAATCTTGGTCTTGACCTTGGGTTCATATATATAATTTGTCTATGTATCCACACAATGTATATACATTCATGTTATCTGTGTACATATAACATGTACAGTTCCTGTGATTTGTGTGTATCTGTTTTAGGGTAAGAAGGACAACATTGAACCAGTGTCACTATTTTTCTCTTACATGAAATTAAAATTTTGGTAGTACTGCCTGATTGAGTCCATCTATAGTCAATTTGGCAAATAAAAAGTAATTTTTTTCCAGTTTTTTAAGCAAGCCCATAGAAACAATGTTGAGAAAGGAAATTGCATCTGGCAAACTAAAGCAGCCTGGATCACCATTCTTTACTTCACTACAATGCACACCCACACAAACTTTGAACTCCATTGCATCCTAAGTTCCTGCTGGCTGCATTTCCAAAGATTCAAAATATTTCTAATAAAAGAAGTCATCAACCAGCTTTTCCCTCTGAATTCTGAAATAGATGATGTGACCTGTAGTTACCAGTGTCCAAAATTAATGAGTGAATCATAAGAAGACATATTTTATTCTTGTTCATAATTTGAAAATATTAGCCCTTGTGTGTGGAGGATCTCCTTTTTTTTTTTTTTTTTAATTATTCAGAATTTCATTATTATAAATGTGGGAAAAGTTCCCAGTGGGAAAAGAATGCTGCAGACACACACACAGATCCCAAAGCCAACCCCCACATCGCAGTTTTCCTGTTGCCTCACATCTGGAATGTGTAACTTGCAAACTCAACCATAACAAGAATTATAGTTGAGCAAGTTAAAAAGTTTGCATTTGATGAGGAGGGGAGTAAAGGTGACTCTGATAAGGACAATTTTTTTCTTTACGTGAAGCCACACCATTTTTCTTAAAGGAAAAGAAAAAGAAAATATGTGCTAACTTTTAGCCTAAACCTAGGAAGTTAAAACCCTGCTAATGAGAGCTCAAGCTCCCACAGCTGGCTTGTAATCAAGACTGACTGTACTCCACATCGTATTACACATATATCCAGTCTTTTTTCTTCCCCTTTTAAACAATCATCTGTACATTGCAGCTGGGACATAGTGATTTTTTCAGTTCATAGCATAGTGAAGGGTAGATTGACAAAGGAGTGTTGAATTGGAGATTTTAACTTTATCTTACATTAGATGTAATTCAGAATTTCTGTAGTAATACTCGGATAGAATAAAATAAGAGTAAAGCCAAAACAAGACACTTCACCTAGAATGTATTTCAAAGTATGTATTCATGTATTTAAAAGTATGCTAAAATCGGCAGTATACAGAATAACAGGTTTAATCTATCCTTGCTATAACTCAACTGAACTCAGTAAATTTACTTCATAGATGATTTTCCTGTTTCATCATTTCTGGTTGGACAATTAAGAATTAACGTGTTTATGAAAACCTTTGCAAACCTGATGTCTCTGAAATCATGACTATCTATAGATTTTGTGTAAATTTACAAAATGTAATTCATTACAAGTGTCAAAATGTGAATTTGCATTCCATAAGCTGTGCAAGAATGTATAAAAAGTGTGAATACAGTTGAACGGTAATTTTTTATCTTCTTTAACTTACTTTAATAGCTAAACTCTAACATAGTTTATAAACATCCATAAAGGATGACCTGAACCTGAGTCAACAATCTTACAGTTTATTTGTTAAAAAAAAACCAACAAACCCACAAAGATCAAATTGGTCCAATTTCTATTTTCCAGGGTCAAAGTTACAGATGGAAAAATTACACAAAAATTCCATGAGATCATAACCACCAAGTTATGAGATTTGGTTCTGTTTTCAAGGCTGATACTGCCAAGTAGATGTTTGAGTCTTACCAGAGGTATACTCTGTCCTCCATGAGTGAAAAAATGCAAGATCTGCAGGCTGACAGATATCAAGCAAAAAGCTTGCTAAAGAATTGTTGAACAGTAGAAAATTTTCACCCTAACAAAAGTTTGTCAATAAGTTGTGATTCAATGAACCTACAAAGACCTACTTCATTTCCAAATAATAAGAATTGGGGAGGTATTAACTGAAAGGTTCTATTCCATAAATATAACAATGATGATTATAATCAAGAAATATAATCAAGAAAAAGGAAAAGAACAGATGGATCAGTATCAAGCCATAACGAACACTAAGGAATACAAAGTTTTATGGCCTTACTAATACTGAAGATGAATAAATCTTTACAGATAAGGTCTCCACAGATCCAGACTTATCTTTCTATTAACTGATGATAATTTTACGTGAGTTATTTCGTAAAAAAATGAAACTATTCCTGACTACTGCAGCTAGATGCATAACGTGTTAGGCACACTTCTTTCAGATGTGTGTAGTGAAAGCACCATTCATGGACTTGCTCCCAAACAGGAGTCCTGCGAGCTTAAGTCCTCCTGCTCCCAAAGTGATCAGATCAGTATGAAGAATGATTGAACCATTCTTCCTATCTGCTCCCATTGCTGATCTGTACAAGAAAGCTGTAAAATACAGGTGGACATAAGATTAGCCTGCCAAATGCACACTGGAATTTGTTCATCATCTGAAGTTGAAAACATCAACTGTTCAGGATAAAGATAAAGCTTGAATTCAGGTGAGGAGCCAATACACAATGAGATGTGCTTGGGCCAGTATTGCTCAGAGGTAACTGCTGGTGTAGCAGCAATACTAGGTTGCAACACAGAAGGCAGATTTTACTATTAGTAGGTTCTTGTACTGCACTGCTACTAAATCTAATAATTTTGCTACAGCTCTCACAATAACTGTAGTTTCACTTAAGTCTTACCCCTTGATCCTACTGAATACTGAAAAAAAATCTTCCGTCTCAATAGAAATATTTTTAAACAGTTAATTTCTAGATTTTGGGATTTTAGTAAAAAAAAAAAGTCATAGAAAATGTGGTTCAAGTGCATTATACACATTCTGAAATCAAAAGAAAATTGCCACAACCCCAGATTTGTTGTTGCTTTTAAATCTCATTGATTTAGTGTAAAGTTTGTGGATCTTCCCAGAGCTATGTTCCTGATTTCTTAGCAACTGTTCTCCAAAGATAGGTTAAAAAGTCTGAAGGACTACCTTGTGATGAGGGATAAAAATCAAACATTGAAGAATCTGGTCTTTCTCTTTTTAATTAATTTTTAAAATTTAATTTTTGTGAGTTTTTTAGTCTTTTATTTATTATTACAGTGACAATTGTCCTGGTTCCCCAGGAACAGACCCATAGGCCAGTCACGCAGGCAGGCCATGAATAGCCCTGAGTCAGCTGGGAGAGCCAATCAAGACAGCTGACTCACAGGTGTATCTCATACCACTTCATCATGCTCATTATAAAAGGAGGGAGCTCACTGAGACTGGAGTTCTTCTTACTGGGGCTCTTCACTCCTGGCCTTCTGCTGTTGACCTCAAGGACCAGGCTGAGTAGAACCTTGTATATTTTATGCTGGTTCTTGTATTAGTTTTGTTGTTTCACTAAATCTGTTTCTACTTCAACCCATGGATCTTATTCTCTTTTTTCCTGTGATTCTACTTCTCAGCTGGGGAGGGGTCATCGGATTGTAGAATAACTGCTACCGTTTAGCTCTGGGTACTGGCTAAATGTAGACACAAGTTTATATTGACAAGGTAATTCCAAGTCACTGCCTCTGAATTATCATTAATTTTCATCATATAAAGATGTTTGCAATTTTGAAAGGAAAATTTTGCTTCAGGTAGCAGTAATCCCTTTGGGGGTGTTTTGCGAAACTTTAAATCCCAGTCAAGAATTCCATGCAGAGGAAAAAAAAATAAAATATTTCGTCATCTTTTCTGTATCACCAAGAGCTTTGACTTACACTAAAATTACAAAAACACCCTTAAAACCACAGCCTGAAATCTGCCACTGGATTTTATTTGGAGATATAGCCATATGTTCACCATCCTTTGCTATTATTAAAAAACCCACATTATTTTACCAACAACGGTGTTTCCTCATTTTTGGCTCATCTTATGTTTGAGTTCAGGATACAAAATGAGAATGACATGTTGAGGGCATTTCAGTATTTTGAGGCCAATTTCTGTAATGAGGAAGGCAGTGGAAATGTTTAACATCAGATTTTAACTTTTTACAGAGAATTTTGCTTTTACAGAGCTTTAGTGAATACTAAACTTTGTGAAGTCAGTAGAACTCTAATACTATGAATTGTTTTCAGTTTTAGTTTATTAAAAAAAAAAATCAAGATAGTGCCAGAATAACATGAAACTCAAAAGCAAGATTGTGCTTTTCTTTATCTGCAAGCTTGCTATTGACTTACAACAGTTGTTTATGTTGTTAACAAAGAACCAGATTTCTTGGACACATGAAATTTGCAATGGAGGGTATATACTTATTATTTACTTTTTCTATAAATTTAGCCAATGTAATTGCCTTGTGTACAGATGTAGTCAGAATTTTAACTTTAAATGATAAAAGTATTTTGTTGTTTGTTAAGTTTAGAAGAATATGTTTCCTTCCAATTTTTCTTATCCTTAAACAAAAAAAAACACCCTTAAGTTTCTAGGCCTAGTGAGCAAAGAAGCTTAATACTATATATCTTTAAACTTTTTCCATGTATGCATTCCAACCTAAGGAATTTTTACACAGACAGTGTTTCCAAAATATTTTTTTCTGAAATGAAAAATCAAAATTAGCTGTGAGAATGCAACTGATGCAATCGTCCAGTTTCTTGGAAACTGTAAAAAGTGGCTGTCAGTCACTAGGAGAAAGATTACACCTGTATGGGGTTTAATTTATTGTCATGGTCTTCAGGAAAGAAATCCAAGTGGAAATCAGAAAACAAAGTCCCATTTCTTTTTCCATGTATCTTTAAATACATCAGTAACATCTGGACATCAGTTTGAGCTTTAAAATAAAAACTGGGTTCAGTAGAGAATAGTAAAGTGAGACTTTAAAAATGCCAATAAAAGTAGCTGTTCTGTCTCCAGCACAAGGGTAGCAACGTGATGCCTCTAAATATGTAAAGGCTGATTGAAAAACAGACCAGAAAGTTAAACTCAGGTAAGAGGAGAATAAACTATTTAAAAATAAATATTGAAACTATTCTTGCTGTATGTGAGGAGAAACTGCAAAGTGAATCAGTTTTACTTTAGAATGCTATGTGTGCTGTCATCTTTGTCACCAGCCTAAATAAAAGATCTTTCTGAGCTCACTATGGTACTCTTCTTCCTGCATGCTTTCCAGAGAAAATTGGATGTGGGGGATGCTCCCCTGATGTTCAGTGTGGCTGTACAGATGCACTGCAGAGTACAACTGCCTGACAGATCCCACCATCCCACCCCCACGGGGCATTGACTCAGAACATGGCCATTGTACTCCTGTACCGTGAACATGAACCACTACTTAACACCTTTTTAGATCCATAAGGGTAACCAATGAAGGGTTTTTTTGCATATATGGGTGGGAAGCATCATTTCCTACTTGGTCTGCCTTACCTCTTCAAACTTCAATGCTGCCATGGCTTAGGTACACATTTGCCTTTCAATGCCATCAGTGCTTATGTGATGTGAAGTCAGGTGGTTACATTCATTTTCTAGAAGAGAGAGACTGCTTCTTTCTTTTTGCTTCACTTTTCTAATCACTTCAAGCCCTGCTCACTGTGAGCTATCTCTGAAGGGAGCAGCCCCCATCTGCCACTCTCTGTCACCCTGCATATGGCTCCCCACTGTGCAGGCCAAGGGAATTACACAAATCCAGAAACACAGCCCTCTGCCACATCATCCTTCTCCTCCGTTCATATGCTCCTCTGGTGGTGTTTTCTTCTTTAAGTCCAGCTGCCATCTCACCTTGACTGCTTTGTTGCTCAGGTATGTATCAGCTCTTTCCTCGAGTTAATTCAATTTACTAATCTGCTATACTGCCAAGGAAAGGCATATTTTTAATTTCTATCTCTGTAATATTATAGTTACCCTTATTACCATCTCTGAATCATCTCACCTAGCTAAAACAGTATATATATTATCTCTCAACACTCGTGTAGAAAATGAGTAATTTTTTTACTTAAACTTTGTTGTCCATTGCATTGTACTGTCTTTTGTATGAAATGAACAGAGAACAAGATTTCAATTGATAATTACTAATTAGAGCAAAGTCACAACATATCTATGATAACATTCATTTTTACTGAAGAAGCATTAATATTTTAGGTGATAAATGATCATTTAATCTGTCTAAATATAATATTAAACATTCTGGATCCTTATATTTTCTTTAACACTTAGTATTTTTCAGGATTGTGCATACTTATACTATCCATTGGGGTGAATCACGTTATCAAGACAACTTACTTACACTTTTTACTTAATCCTCCTGTCCATGGGCAAACATGGTTTATCAGCTGGACATCAGTGTAGGCTGTTAACATGTATGTTGTTAATCAGCTTATTAGTGCTATTGACAGTTGTTCCTATTATACTTTCTATTTTTAACCCAAATTTGAAAGAAATATACCAATTTAAAAATAGTATTTATTTTTAAAATATTGAAAGTTTTTTATCATGATCTATTTTGAAATTTAACAGTATTTTTCATAAATAAAAACCTATCCTTTGCCCATAGTATTGCCTTGATTGTCCCTATTAAATGCTTAACTGAGTAATTTATTACTTTCCTGCAGCTATAAAGAATGTTTTAGACTTAGTAAGTAAATAGTTAAAGTGCATAATTTATGGAGTTATAAAATTAAGTTCTTAATATTATAACTGTTAAAGTCTCCTTGGAATTTTAGTTTTAATGATTTCTTTGTTCTTAAGTTACATCCCCTAGCATCTTTTCCTGGAGGCTTTCCTTCATTGCTCCCTCAGCAGTACTGAGGCCACCCATAGCAAATACATAGCTGATGCTTATTTATAAAGGAATTGACCTATCCCTTCTGCTTGCCCCTTGGAAATTCTCCCTTATGAGCTCAACATTTCACTCAGTCAAGCCCTGTAAAATCCTGGTTGTTTGTGGGAAGTACTTTTAATGAGAGAATATAGTATAATTTTCTTTGTTTTTTTGGTCATTGTCCTCACAATTTTTGTGGTGGAGTTGGTTGCACAGATGTATTTTGAGCTGAAAATTTTTCATGTGTAAGGCTGCCTTAATCACAACAGACTTTCTCAGCTGTCACTTGGCTGTGACCTGTGACATCTACACTCCCCTACTTTGAAAACCATTTCCTAATAGAACCCAGCAGATCTCATCTATGATAAATTGTATTTCTGGGTTGCAGCTGGACATCTCATCAGATGTGCAGGGTCTTCTGAGGCTCAGTCATTAATCCAAAATAGTGGCCACAGGCAAATCCCTATGTGCATGTTTGAAGTTTTAAAGTTCAAACTGAAAATTGGCCTAGCAAAATAGGCCGAGTAGGATCCATGTTCATAGTCACCTCTACCCGTATACCAATGGGTGACTGTACTGCAGAAGGGATATTGTTGGATAATATACAGACACATGCTTACACAGAAGTAGAGTATGGTATGTTTATGGACTCAATCTTATGTGCATGTTGCTCAGATTTCTTGATTTTATATTTGTATAATTTTAACTTCAAAGGAACCATCATGTTAAGAGCTCAAAATCACACCTAATCTCCTTGTGTGTTGTCTATAGCCTGCCTCTCTTTCATATTTTAAGTGATTTTGTACTGATCTTGGGCTGAGAAAGCGTCAAATCCATCTTGACATACAAAGTGACAGGATGAATAGCTGAGAGGCACAGGAATGTTCTTGTTCGTCAAGACCCTTACTAGTCAGTAGAGGATGGCCATGAATACAAGGTGGTTTTTTTTGACCATGCTCTGACTGTCATAAGTATCACTTGGGGTCATAGCAACTGGCCTAATTCTGAACCAGAGTTTCCCATGAGTGTGTTGTTGAGGTAGGGCAAAGCTGTATCTGGGAAAATTGGCAGCAATGTGCGAGCTGGAACTGGTGAATTGCTCTTACAGGCCCTGGAGCTGTAGCTTGTCCATTCCAGAGACCTGATTGACATCCAGAGATCAAAACATTAGGTGTCACTCTGAAAGAATTAACTTGTATAAATTCAGGATAAATGATTAATGGGGAAAAAAAGGCAGAAGTTTCAGGGCAGCACAGCCGTATTTCTCAGTCTCATTGATCTTTTCTAGTATGACTGGAGTTTATTCAGTAGGCTAATCTTTCTTGTCAAGACTTCATGAAACATTTTGACATATAAAAAAATGGTATGAAGAAAACTTTTTTTTTTAGTACTGTGCCATCTATAAAATTTTTCTACTCAAAACTAAAAAATTAATGAAGTATGTTTCTGAAAGTGACTAGAAAAAAATCTTCTGGATCTTTATGGTTGGTGATCATCTTGATTTGAGAATTGAATACAATTGTTTATCATTTGTGGTTCATTCTCTAATCTGAAAGAAAACCACTCCACCTGTAGATTTCATAGTGCCTGAGGTCATAAACTGCATAGTGCTGTGCCGTGAGGTTGGCAATTTATATATAAGTTCCTAAAATCCATAGGACACGAATGGTGTGAGATTCTTATAGAGCTTAAGTTCAGGAAAGTTTATTAATGGTCCCTAGAGAGACCCATTGTTTCACAGGCTTTATCTCTTGTTGCTCTAGTCTAGCACTGCAGCTCAAGAAAAGACTGACAGCCTGCTGCTGTATGTACACACTGCTGAGGCCTCAGCACCTTGCAGGATTACGATCTATCTCAAAATCTGCTTGTGAGCAGGACCTGTTTCCTGAACTCAAGTTACATGCCATTTTTGTCTACTGTAGTTTGATAGAACAAATTATGATAAGAATACATGAACTATCTCAATACATATATTACTACTTAAGTAATATAAAGCAAAATGCAGAAATAATAAATAAAATAATGAAAGCAAATCACCTTTCTGAGGTTTTTATATTTTTAAAATAATAAACATAAATATAGAAATAATTTATTTTTATCTTTAACTGGATTAAAATTAAACCTTCTAAGCAATTTTGATAAAAAGAGATTGTCCGAAAAATCTTTAAACAGTTAAAAAAAAAGACAAATCTCACAGCAAATCCACTCACAGATTTTATTTAAACAGATCTCAGTCCTTGGTTAGGCTCATGAAACCATGAGGTCCAAATCTGATTTATCTGTTCACTTGATTTCTCTAGCAGAAGAGGAGGGAGCTGGATTAAGTGTGACCAGAAAGTTGTGACTATGTTATTTAGTGCTTGCGAGAATTCTCTGAGAAGTATGCTTCCCATTTTGTATGTGTTCATCTATTGGTTTAAGAGTCAAGGAGGATGTTGATATCTTTGAAAATCTGATAGTCGTAGAAAAGACTGTGGTGCCTGGCATAGAGTATATTGGTTTTGCCCTTTATTCTTTTCACTTTTTAAGTGTCCTTCTGACATTCAGACTCATCATGTATGAGCATTTTTCTCTTTGCTGCAGTAAAACGGGGGGAGAGTAAGTAGTCCAGCATAAATATCTCCATTAAAATAAGCAGAGGCAGAATCACATCTACATAAATGAACAACTGTATACACAGAAAAATAACATAATATTTAGTCAGGTGACCACATATGGACTATAGCTGTGTCCTTCAAGAGGAACTCTCAAACTATTTCTAGGTATATTTTACTGCATAATAAGCTCTTTCAACTGAATTTCTTGCATTAATTCATGGTTTATTGCACTGAAGTAATGAGGCTGGCGTTAACTCATGTAATATGTGGATAAATATTAATTTGTTTCAGTTGAGCAGTTACTTATACAAAGGCTATTGAGACTGTACATGGTGCAAAATAAGTGTTTTTAAATCTCTGATTCTGATTGAACAAAACACTTGAACACACAAATAATCACATCTCCATATGTAACAGGTCCTAGATTGATGAGACCCTTGGGATAAAACTGCTCATCTGACTTTCTTTCAAATATGAGATTGCTGTAATATAGTGAAGGCTTCCATTCTGTAAAGCTTTGCCTCACCACAGCAGTGGATACATGTACAAACTAGAACAAGAAAACTCTCTGAATACAGATACTTAAACTCTGAAATGCATCAAGTTGGGAAAACAGCTTTTCATATATTGTATTGCCTGCCTGTCATGCCATTCCAGGGTGGAGTGCAACTTCAGGAAATTTATAGTGACATCCTGATTTGAATAATCCCTATGCAATGCTATTCTCTGTGCTCCTAGGAAAGTCTCTTCCTTTCCATCAGCTTGGCTATGCTCACTCCACCTGTTCTTCTATTCCCAGGCCAGCCCAGTGTGTTTAAAGAAAATGTGCTGTGTACTGTCACTACAAGTGGTAAACAAATCAGCCAAATACCCCATGTCAATGAAAATGCTTGCATGTCTGCAGAATCAGGATCAAGAAAATGTGTGGAGTGTGTTGTTAAAGCTGTTCCTGAAATATGATCTATACTGGAAGCCATAGTATAATTTTAGTTTCAAACTCTTCCTCCAGCATTCCTTTGAAATAATTACAAGGAAATGAAGCAGCAATCAATTACTATGAATATTAGTAGCTGATGGAAGTACCATGTTCTATACCTGCTTTAATAAACTTATATGAAAAATAGTTATAGATAGTTTATACATTTTTTTAGTTTCCTCTAAGGCTCTTGATAGATGTCAACTGGGATTTAGCAGTTCTTTACGTGGCCTCATGCCCCTGCACCTGGAATGCTTGTAGAGATGAATCAAAGCTCAGTCTAATCCAACAAGATGAAATTTAAAATGTAAATAGACATAAATGCAGACTAATTTCTAAACTTCTATTAGGTGTGTCATAGGCATAGTTTACTCTCTTAAATATTATAATGTATGAGATCAAATTAGAGTGGAGAGAGCTGTTTTGGAAAGTAAAGATAAGTGTTGAGTGAATTGCTTTCACATCCAGTCATAATCCTGTGAAGTTTGTCACTTCTGTACTATTTAACTCTTTCACTGGATTATTAGAATCTTTACAGCATCAGCATATACCCCACAGCTGGTAATAAGTTTGCTTTGCTAACAGTAATTTAGATCTTCTGTGATGCAAAAGTCATTCTCATATTAGTTTGAATTCTAAAATAAGCTTTATCTTATATGTGAAAATTGCTTGTATAGTTTCAAAAGTGAAATTAATGCAAATTGGGAGCTTAGAGATGTTGGGTTTTTTTCTTGCACCTGTGAAATTCCTTCCTGAATTTAAATTTATAGCCTTTGAACTGTGACCCATGTTAGATGAAGGAGAGATTTAGACATGGTTGGTGCAGTTGTGGATTAATGTGTCGTGCAATCTCTGTGACTACAGGTTAGTCATGCCCATTAGTTTTCCTTCAAAATTTCATCTTTTAATATAAGAAATATGGTTTAACTTTAGGTTTTGGTTGTATCTAGTAGCAGATTAAATTTTTTTTCTCGTTTGGTTTTTTCTTTCCCTTTTTATATGTCTTGCTATAATTTGTGTTGTAAAAGACAAAACTTCTGTTACACTTACCGGTTTCTCCTCTGGGTAGATGGCATTGTAAATTATTAAATACAACTACAGACAGTGTCATGATAACATTTAATGCGATGGTGAAGTGAGAGCATTGATCTTATGTAATTTGAGTCAGAAAAATCTGAACAAGTAAACTATTTGTAACTTCTTACAGCTGAATAGTAACATAAGTAATATTAGTAACAGAAAAAAGGCCATCTGGTCCAGCTTGCCTGAGTGTTTGATTGGTTGATTATAATCTCAACCACCTGCTTTTCCACTGAGCTCTACTTCACCAGTCCTATCCCATTCCAGAAACAAATGTATCTGTCTCTTCTACACCTTTATAAATCTTTCCTTATAACTTTGGTTATTCAGACCTTATGTGGTCTTATGGCACGGAAGATCCCAAAGTCTCAGAAGAGAGTGGAGCTGGTAGGTTCTGGATGCACAGCAAATACACAGAAAGAAATGTTCCTGATCTAAGGGTTTGTAAGTTAGTTTCAAAGAAAATACGTAAATGATTAGAAGAGTGGTGAGATAGTTAGGTGCACATCTATGTGGTGATATGATTGCCTTGACCAATTACAAAATGGAGCTGTTTATTTTGCTGTTAGATTTAAGACACTTGTACTATTTATAATCTGCACTGACATCCTGCTAAAACATTTATTATTCTTTTCTCCAATTTTTATCAAGGCAGTACTATCTTTCTTGTAATTATGAGAGGGAATAAGGAGGGTATTTAGTACTCTTGAACTACAGTTCTTTGTACTAGTAGCAGAGGGAAGTAAACATGTGAAGTAACATTTTCATTCTATAAACTAAGGAATAGGGAAATTTACTGTTCTGCCCAGCTCTCAATTCCCATTTACTTGATCAGACATGCTGCTTTTCTATGGAAGTAGTTAAATAATCAGGAATATTATTTAAATGGGATTAAAATTATTTAAATCACTTAAACAATGATCTGTTTCTGCAAAATAAGGTCAACCTTCATATCCTTCAAATTCTTTATAAACACATGTGCCTTTACTGTCCTGATGTTTCAGCAACTATATCTGAATTAGGTTCACTTGTGTTCATACAATTTTTTTCCTTTTTTCATTTTTTCTTTTTTTTTCCTCCCTGGAGGTGAAATAAAGAAGGTTCCTGTACTATAGCCACTTTCCTAGATTTTTTGATACTGGCACCAGGTGCTGTACATTATACTGCTGTGGTTATCTGAGTCTTGATTCTCTGGGGTTTTAGCAAAGTATATTCTTAGCCTGGACTGGCAGAATTGTGCTGTGCCTCCCTCTGGCCATTGTTCAGCTGCCACTGAGTGTCTCTTGGCTGAGCAGCTGAAAAAAAACCAACAACTTCGTCTGTTGTTGGAGCCTTCTCCCAAAGAATGTAAGTTAGCACTGGGATGAATAGGTACTGGTGCTCATATAAAATCCCCTATGAAATTATACTTAAATGCTTACTGTTTTACAGTGTGTTAAGACATATCAAACTTTGTACTTACAAGTATGTTTTCCATAAAAGAATCAACACTTTGCAGATAAAGAAGATCCTCTGTTTCCCTTTCCTCCCCTGCTAACTATGGGAAGAGATTGGCTGTGGAGTAACAGGATTTTTTTTTTGGTAGACTAGAGTTACGTTTGGCACAATCTGCCTGAAGAGGCCAACAACACAGTCTCATTTTGGGGCAGTTCTGTTGTCTAGCAATGGATTTTAACCAGAGATCTCAAAGCAGCAAAGACCTTCTATTTTTATATTGAAAATAAAAGGCCCTACGCTTGCCAGATAATGATGCTTTATAAAATAGAGAAGCCTATTTTTCTTAGGCAGCTCTGTTTCCTATATACAATTTTAGTGGTTGAGGTAAGTCTATAGTCTAGTATATTTCACTTCATAGCTTTAATGCTTATTTTTGTGTGCTTGGAAAGTACTAAGTACAATGGAAACATCCTGCATTGAGGTTTTAATCTCAGTTTATTTTATAGTTTAGAGCAAACAGAGAAAGGATAAAATTTTAATTTACAATGAGATCTATTAAAATTTTGTAATTAATCAGTTCAGAATCATTATTTTCCATATTTTGCATTTACTGTCTCTGAAATCCTTTTCTTTGGTAGCTCTGCTACTAATTATCCAGCCGCTAGCTACAGGTCTTTAAAGTCAGAATATGCAACATCAGTCAGGAGACATGTGGCTGCAAAAACCAGTGAGCATGTAGGAGTGCCTTTACAGGTCAAGTGGTATAACTGTTCTTTGACAAATCAGTCTGAATTAGCGTCATAGGAGCCTGCTGGTATTCCTGCTCCCCTGCACCTCCAGCTTTATCTGTTAGCTGCTGCTGTTACCAGCCCTCATTTTGCACTTCCAGACCGCTGTTTCAGTGTTTGCTAGCAGGTCTGGAGCAGCTTTGGCCTCACAAACATCGCTACCAAAATTTATGGCAAACATTGAAATAGTCTGTGCATCTGCAACACTACTGTGTGTGTCTTCACCAGTCTTCAGCTACTAATAATTTATTAATATTTGGGGGAACGAGGAAATGGTATATCGAGTAACCCTTCTGACTGATGATCAATTTCATGAGATAGCATCAGTAGCAATGGACACTCAAGCAAAAGGCTTTCTTGAAGTCTGTTTCACGCCTTTTTGTTAAATGCGTTTCATCCTATTGCTGACACCTGTATCCTCATGGATGACTCCAATGTAAAGACACAATTTTGTAGACCTAATTTAGGCACATGTCCTTGTTCCCTACTGACGGGACAGGGCAGGGACTGGTGGGAAAGAAAACCCTGAAGATAGCATTCTGATGCTAGAGATGTCTTCTAGATAATCCTAGCTGACACAGTTAGGGGTGGGCTCTAGCAGATGGATCCCAGCTTGGTGGGGTACAGAGGCAAGCTTATATGCCCCCTTTTTCACCTTTTAATTGAGGCTGTGTACTTTGGCAGTTGCCTGTGTTTTGGTGTCTTTACCTAATCTATCTGTCTTTGTGGCTTCCATGTCCCTCTTGTTAGAATGATAAATAAAGGCTGTTAAAGTTTCAGCATGCTTAATAGTGTCCAGAGCAAATCTGTTGTATGACAGATGCAGTGATAGGTAATTACTTGATGGACACAGAGGATCTATGGTTAACTGTGTGCTTTTAGGAATGGAAGTATAGGATTAGTAGTGACAACACTGGTTCAAATGTAATCTGTGGAAGTGCAGGATTCTTTTTGTATGCTTCACATATGCTTTAAATAAACAGTATGACTACCCAATACAATGGATCTACCACTGCTCAATAAACACATTATCTGTTACTATGTTGGTCCTTTTTAATTCTCAGAGAAATAATTTGACACTTGCAAACCAAATGTGTAAATAAATATGGGTGGCCAATCTTGCTAAATACCTGAAATTGACTTCAAAGAGTTAACTGTCCTTTGTTTTGAATTGTATAATATGATGAACTTGTTTCAAGGTCTGTTAAACTTACTGGATATTTTTCAGCTAAATTCAGTAAGTTTTGGATCAAGTCTATAGAGAATACAAAACTCATGTTTTGCCTAAAGTGCCTACCTGGCTTTTTCTATGCTTCACAAACCTATGAATGAGATGAAAGTTTGATGCAATTTTTTTCTAGAATATTTTAAAACTTAAGGAGGATGGTATGTCTTGATGTCCCCCAAGCTTTCCTGATGACTTGGTAAATTTCAATAGATTTCTTTGCAAATCTAGTCGGTATTCACACACAGCTATCATTCAGGAATTTGCCTTAATAAAACATCTAAAACACTCTGCAAGAGAACTGCAGAGCTAATTCCTCTTTTAGACCAGAATAATTGCATTGACTTATCAGTATTCTTGCTTTATCTGAATAGGAAAAATGAATACCCAAATAAATGAATGCAGGAATTCAACCTACAAGGTAAAAGTTATGTTAAGGGGCCATGGATATTTCCTTTGAAAAAGTGTGTTTATGCCTTTGAGTTGAAGGACTTGAATGCATTTCAGTTCATCCTTTTTTTTGTTTCTTATTTTTGGGGGGTTTTGTGTGTATTTCCTTGGCATTCTTTGAATGTATTGTTCTGAGGGGCAAAAAGTAAGCTTAATCTGACTGGGTTAGTATCAGTTATTTTTTTCTTCCTTATATCCTGCAGCTTTATGTTCCTTTAACTTATGCACATTCGGAGTTTTGAACATTGTGGGAAAAGGTTTCGCTGGCATCCATTCTTGCCATTAAAGTGCTTCCCATCTGAATATTGCCTGCCAAAGTATGTGATATCCTGCAGAGCAAGAGGATGAGGACATAGATTGCAATGAAGCTGAACAGTTTGCACTTCCTAACGGTGACACCAGACATCAATCTTTTGTAGAGACAGAATATAGGAGAATAAGAGCTCTCACCTCCACTCCCCCACCAAAAAAATAAAAGGAGAATTATCTTTTTTCCATTTCATTCCAGCAGTTTCCTTCTAAGATCCTCTAAGATGAGTATGTTCTCACATTGCATAAGCTGACATTTCAGTGGCTGAGGTGCATTTGGGGAAGGAAAAAAAAAGAGAAGGGGAAAAAAAAAAAAAAAAGCAGGTTCTCTGAAGTAACTTTTTAAAATTTTTTTTTAATTTAGTCTCAGTTCTTTTTATCATCAAGCTAAGGAGTAGAGTGCTAATTTGGTCACGGTTAGTGTTTCACACATTTATACCTCAGTTTGACATCAATATTCACTAACACCAAGTTATATTATACAGGTTGGCAAATGCTCAGAGCTAAAGATTGCCAGTGCTGTAATTGGCCATATTTGGAGAAGCCTGAGTCAAGTCTGCAGCTTGTATAAAGTGGCACAGATCTATTGCACCAGCTGCTTGAGGATCTTCTCCTTTACACAGAAATTTGTTGAAGGTTTTTATTTTAATATATAAACCTAATTTTAGCAACAGGATGATTTATAGTTGTGCAATTAATGAGCCATATGCTCATCTTTATAGTAAAAAAGGTGCAGAAAGAGCTAAGTGCTGCAAAAAATTGCTACGTCAAGAGCTTCAGGAGTTAACATATACCATTAGTCAATTGAGAGACTGAGGGTGTAAGGTAGATAAACCTTGCTATAACCAGTAGGAACCCTCACTGAAGAAATGATAGTTGAAAAACTTTAGCCTGATATTGGTGGGAAATGCTTAGCAGGACTTGGGACTGGGTTCACTAACAGGATTTTATGCTATGATTTAGTTATCCTTGAAACTCCCATGGCACCAATTTGTATTTTGTATGTATCAGAGCTGTTTTCAGACTCTTACACCTAAAGAATCTGTTATGAAAACCAGAACAACTGGAAAACAGGGTACCCAAATCAAGCCTTATACACCCATGAAAGAGACAAGTGACAGTCTAACAGCTGACACTGTTTCATGGTTCCTCACAATCCAGAGGCTCAGATGTTTGCTACAGAGATCATCCAGAGCCCAGACAAACAAAACTTCAACCAGCTGCAGACCTGCTCAAAGCAATAAGAGAACTTGAACAATTGGCTTCAAGAAGGTGTGAGAAACAGTTTGGTCGGGCAAGTGAGTATAGCAGAGTTTATGTGAGAGACCTGCTGTGTGCTGAAAGACTTGCCAAATATTCCACTGTTTTCAGAAGTTACATATATACATATTACTAAAACTTCATTCCTTCTGTGTGTTTCTTCGTCCTTTGAATTTTTCCTATTTGTCTTTGTGGAAGTGTCCAAACTCAACATTTGCATGCTAAAATTGCTTTGGATCATTTACCTTCTCAATATCTTTCCCCACAATGGAATGCACATTCATTTTCTATTAAAACTATGAGTGAAGTCAGAGATTGAGTCACTGTGAATTAATTTCTGAATCCTTACCTAATAGCCTTTATTCCTTTGTGGTTTTCTATGGCATGTGTGGAAAGAGACTGTTCCCAGAAACTGTATGAAAAGCTCACAGGCCATGGATTAGGACTGTCCTAATGTAATTCACTGAGACTCTTACTCTCATTTACATTGATATAACTATGTTGCATGAAGTTTGATCCATGCAGCATAGCTTCTGAGAGAACTACTCCTACTAAAAGAGACTGAATCTTTGGGAATGCTATGGCTTTTTCTAGCCTTTTTTGTTGATGTCCTATGCTTATCAGGATGCTAAGAAATAACATAGAGCGTGTATGGGTTGAGAAGACCATTATTTTTGACCTGGCCAATTTCTGCTTTCCTAACCATGTGATACTGTAAATATTTTACACATTCAGAAGTGTATCTGGGTATAATTCACAGTCCCCCAGATTCTTGCTAAGAGGGGATGTGATCTGGCCCATTGTTTGTTCTGGGGAGCATATGTAATACTTTGGCTTCTCTTGATTCTTCCCACGTTTCCCTAGACCATTCTGCATCTTAAGTTTTGCAGATCTTATTGTGGATTTTTCGTGTGGGAGCAGTTTTGTGTTTTCAACTGGTATGGCAGCAGATCAAGCAGGAGGTTTTGGCTTGTGCACAGATTCTGGAGGCAGGTTTTGTAAAAGGTTGCTTCAATTTTTGGCTTGTAAGCCATGGGAGCATATACCATGTACTACTTGATTATAAGTTAGCCCACTCACCAAATAGTTTGCTGACCACATACTGTAACTTAAGAAGAGGGCTGAAAACCGGAGATAATACTGAACAAAGCACAGAAAAAGCATGTCTCGCATCACAGAAGGATCAGATGCTGAATGCCTAGTGAAATTTCCTAATTAAGATGCTGGATTGCAACTATGTAGGTTACAGTGTCTCATGGTAGTGATATTTTTTGTTTGAGACTGGCTGTGTGTCATGCTTGCCTGATTGCCTATCCCAGAATGACCTGGGTACCACAATATATTTCATTTCAAAATGACCAAAGATGGTGTTGAGGCTGAAGAGGTGCTTCTGAGTTTTTTTACTTTTTCTCCTGACAAAAAACTCTGGGAGCAAAGACTAGCAGATTCTGTTTTTCCTATTATTCTAAACAAACAGTAGTGGAACTCCTACTTTCTAAATACTGTTTCTTGATAAAAATGAGCAGAAGAAGAAAGTTAAGAAAACTGTTTGAAGCTATATAGTGAGTCGAGTCTAATTCACCACTTAACTCAGATCTTAGACCTAGTATTTTGATTTACATAGGTGATCATTCTAAGAATACAAACTGCTAACACTCACTGTAAACAAGGCCACGACGTAAGAAAAATGTGTCTTATTAAAAAACCCAAACAAAATAAACTGTACATTTCCCTGTATATGTGTTTCTTTGTGTGTGGTATATAATAGTCTTCCAGTTAAATTCCTTGGATCTAATCCTGTTCTCATTAAACCCATACAGCTTACACTAATGTAGCTGAATTTGTTCCTATAAGAATTATGTTTCTAATAAGAAGGAAGCAGAGGCTTTTGGCACGTAACCTATCTTGCAACTCTTATTGAACAGCACTAAAAAAACCCCAAAAAGCAAAGTTGAATCATAGGAGTAACAAAAGTGGGACTAGAGACTATACCACAACACACTAAACAGGAGAATCATGTATGGATCGTATCTACTGTTGTGGAGATGAGTAATCTGTGAATATTGCAGATTTCTGTTTTCATGTGAGCTGGAATGAATTCAAGGGTGACTTTTTTTAGCCAACTTTTATTGAAATAAATCTGGTAATTGTCCCTCCCAGTAAGAAAACTTAAGTGGTGCTCTGTCTTGGCATTTTTTCATCCAGTGCAAGTGTAGAATCCAGTAGGGAATGAGACTCTGAAAAAGCTCTGCAAGAGGAGAGATTCATTCAAACATTTCAGAAGCATCACAGAACAGATCAATTAGAACAAGGCAGGAAGGTAGTAAGTAATCAAACAGTTATTGTTTTGTGAATAAGAAAGACTAATAGTCTAGTGGATAAATTATTTAAATACTATGTATTCTTCTCTGTCTTATATTTGTAGGGCGGGTTGAAATACACAGAAAAGAAATGACTGGAAGATTTACCTTCCGGGCCATTTTTCTTTCCTCAGTCATCCTAGGGTTTCTTCTAATTCTAACTGGAGAGAAGTAGAACCATGAGATGATCCCTTTTCTATTGGTTGTAGGTGAACGCAGCACAGAGTACCTGCCTCAGAAGTGCTGCAGGTCACAGCTGTTCTAGGAAGCAGCAGTTTCCATGCTGGGGTCAGCAGGGACCACTCTGTGGATAAGGGGTTTCTTGCCACGTGCTTGGCTTTGCGGAGTTTGTCATAATGTGGTAATCCGTTGCACAGTAAATGTAATATTGTGATCTTCTAAGTTTTTATTGTAGTTCAGCTCCTCACTGAATACTGAAGGCATATAATCTTGTATGAGATGACAAACATAGTGAAACTGAAGGTTTTGTTTACATTTAAGTAGATGCTGAGGGGAAAGTTTCATATGTTCTCACTACAGTCAGCATTGACTGAAAGAGAATGGAAACTTTACATGACTCATCATATGGACGTATTTTTAAATCATCTGCATTTTTGTTTCCACATTACTCTAGATCCAGGTCTTATAAAGCTGTGTGCAAAAAAAATATTAACTCATCTAAAAGTCTATCTAATCTTATTTATTCACTGAAGATTCATCAAATCTTTACCATTTTGCTGTGTTTGAGGATTGTGTAAAATGGTTTTCATTGACAACGTACCTTGAAGTGAGTGCAGGCTTTTTTGGCATACATATTTTCTCCTGATGTTAATCAAAATGTGTTGGACTGTGGAAATCACTAAAAGCTACAGAAATGAACAACAACGAAGTGTTATTTTGAAATCTCCGCCTTATGTATTCTTAAAGAGAAGTCATGATGGCCAGTTTCTACTACCATAAAAGAAATACTTCAGAAGTAGTGAAATATGGCCCAGTCACTGGATCCATCTTTACATCTCAAAGGGATTTGAATAGTCCCAAACAAAAAATTTGAAATAGAAAAAAAATTAAGGCTAAGTAGAATCATTGGTGGCCATACCAATGTGATTGTGATGGTGTATGAAACCTTACATTTGATATATTAATTAGGAGGAGGAAGGAGGGAAGAAGTGGAAAAGAAGGATAACTAAATTAATCTTTTTTCCTTTTGGAAACCCTGGAAAAGAAGATAAAGTGGGACTGCTGCAAAAAACCTGGCTCCAGCTGCTTGTTAAACAGTGCTTCATTGTTGCTGCAAATGCCCCAAAGGCTCCTCTTCTCCAGGCCACTTCCCTCAGCCTCTCATTTTCTCTCTTCTATCAGTAGAATTCATATATTGACTAATGCTGAAAAATACAAACCTTCATTTTCCTTTAGAAATAGCATTAGGATACAAATATCTCAACTGCTTGTAGCCCACCAATTTTAGCACCTGTAGGTCTGACTCTGAGACAACTTCATGGAGACTTAAAGAGCTTCAGTGAAAACTGAGGGCTAGATGATAAACCGCCCATCATCCAGCAATTCCTGCGTAGCACCAATTTTGTTTTCTTCTTCACCTTACTATGTGGCATCATTCATTCTCTTTTGGGATTACATGCTGATTCTTTTACAGTTTTATTGGGTGATAGAAGAAAATATTCATTGATTCTGTACAATGGTAATGTATCAAACAATAATTCCAGTTGCAAGATGTAGTTCTTTCCCAGATGCAAGTAGCTCATCAGGTCTCCACCCATTAACAGTAACCTGAGGAAAGCCACAACAGGCAAGGAGGCCCTTGCTGTGCTATGTTATAATTTGTGTAACTTTCCTCAGAACTACATGAAAAGGAAGCACCATCTTTATCTTGTGTTCTTTAGAATAGCAGAAGATACAAAATGTTTCTAAGACCCAGCTAGGTGTAGTACTCAGGGACTTTAAGCTGGTCCTACTGTGAGCAGGAGGTTGGACTACAGACCTCCTGTGGTTTTCTTCAGCCTGAATTATCCTATGATTCTGTGATGCTCACTCTCCTGAATCAAAAGTAAGGTTTTTGTGCATATGTGTATTGCAGTCATGTATTTTTTTAAATTGTATTTACCAATCACATTTGACATAGGAAACATGACAAATTCCATTACATGAGTATTGTCTGGATGGCTTCTCCAATTTCATCACCTAATTTTTCAGTGGCTTCATGGGAGACTTTGACTGGAGTGATCTACAAAATGCAGTAATACTTTGTTTTCTACAGAGATTTTAAAAAAATCTCTGTTGGAATTTACCATATCTCAGTCTTGCTCTCTTTTTTGGTCATTATGTAATAATACATATGAGAAAGTGCATGTGAGAGAGTCTTGTAATTTCATTCTCATTCAAATAACTTTTCTCATTTTGCTTCAAGTTATCATCATTATGATTGAAAATAGTGAAACCACAACTGTGTTCTATAGACACAAATGTTGTGGTTTCTGTAGCAGCTAGTTGGTGAGCAGTCAGCTGTATTCCTTGGTGAGTACTTGGTCTCTTTCCTACATTTGTGAGATGTCTTTTAGGTGTTATGATTGTAATATTTTTAATGTACTGATAGTTACAGACTGAATTTTGGAGTGATCTATTTCACGCTTATTCATGTTATTCTTTTCCTTCAAATAAAACGTTATTGATGATCAGTTTCTTCAGGTAAATTTTTAAGACAAGAATTATTTCTGATCATCAACTCTGCCTATTTTTCAAGGAATTTAACATAGTCTGTGCCATTGATGTCAACAAGAATAGGATTAAGAAGCAGGATTTAATTTATTTAGCTGTGACAGAAGTCATCAGAAATAGCTTTAGCAGTTGAGTTACTTGTGGCAGAATTGTTTGTTTATGTCCCTAATATTGCTGTGGCATATTTTTGAATGATAGATAATTTAAACTGAATTGCACTTCTGAAAGATTAACATTTTACCAATATTCAGTTACCTTATTCCATAGTCTTGTTAGTGTAAGAGACAGTTTAACTGAAAAATGAATGCTAATAAAATGCCTTTTTAGTAATTCATTTTGAAAACCAGTTGACCTTAACTACAATGAAAGTAGACTGTAAAAATCATCATAGATTCCCCTCCTTGAACTTTTCATAATGCTGAAAAATGACTGAGGGAAAGAAGCAAGATCCAATTACTGTACCCTGTTTGTACAGCTGTACCTCATTGAGTGGAGGCTTGTGTTACACACAGTTTGTGATAGGAAGTAAATGCTTTTAAAACAACTAAGGAGACAGGTCTTTCACCTCCACCTTTTCAGATGCTTTGTTCACTCATTTAGCTTCTGTCAAGGTCTTGGGAAACATTTCAAGTACAAATTATTATTGAGTACTGAAGCTCACCTGAATAATTTATCTCCTAGTGTGCTCACTAGGCACAGATGCATTAAGATGTTGTTGGGGTTTTTTTTGAGAGAGATCACTAATTCTTGATTATAGTGAACCCTTGTTCCTTCAGGAACAAATGCTTTTAAAGAAGGAAGAACTCGGAGATTGAGTGTTAAGCGTTTTACGATAGTAGAAATTAAAGTTTTAATTCAGCAATTATAAGGATTTTCAAGGACTTAGAGGACATTAATAAATGGTGTTGTTATGCAATTTACCAAACTGTCACAATTAATTAGATATAAAATTCTCAGTTGCTAGCATACCAGACTTACCTCCTGTTACAAGACATCTAGTCCCCTGAAATGGCAAATACACCTTGAGATTCATTGAGTGGATTTTTTTGGCATGACTTTACATTGCAAGCATATGTTAATCACCAGACCTAAACTGTTTGGTGTAAGCTTGCCAGCAGATAATTTCAGGACTTTAAATACATGTTATAAGATCATTCTGTGAATACAATTCTAGTATCTGCCAAAGGCACTTCTCTAATTGCTCAGGTGAAACAAGTCAGTGGCAGTGGGAGTGTGCAGCTGGCAGTCAGCCAGTAAACTTTTAATTTCTGTAATCAGCTGGAGGTTTGTGTACACTTCCTCCCTTGAAATATATGTGACCTTAAATTTAGGTTTATGCTAAATAGGCACTATTTGGGCTGCATTAACAACCCACTTTCTCATTTTGCTGTAATTAAGATCATCCTCATATAACTATATATCTGATGGTCATGATCATTTCTATCTTAACCTTCTACTTAAGACTGCCCAGATATCAATATACACTGCAGAGAGGCCACCCAAATCTTCACTTAATGAGAAAATTCACTTGAAGTACATTCAGGATTTTGAAGTAGTATTCTTCACTGCAGTGCATTAGAGGTGTCATGGCTTCAGAGAACATGCTGACACTGGTTTTGTTGTTATTCCAGCAACTTTTTGAACTGTAAGACAATAGGGTGACTGCTCTCCTTTGACTGGGTCCAGAGTTCCCAGCAAGCGGCCATTTGTTTTTCCATTTGTCACTGGTGGGCAGGCAATGGCTGTGTTTTGTGGTCTGTCGTAAAGCTGGGCTCGAAGATTTAACGTGTTCCAGAAAACTGTAAGCATAACAGCAGACAACAGTTATGTTGTTTAAATTTGAAGCATAAGATTTTTGGAACATTTTGTGTTCCCTTCTAGTCTTGAAGTATATCTTCAGTAAACAAATGCAGTCCTTGTCCCTCTGAACTCCATAACAGAGCTCCTACTGGCTCATGTCATCAGACTCAGCTCAGGCTTTCTGGCTGTTTAACCCTCATCTCACACATCCTTCTGCTCTTCCAGCATCAATTTTAGTTACTGCCACAGCCTTGCCTTCCTCAGTGTCAAAGTTACACTAACTTGTGTCTGCCTACTGACGTGTACCTAACCTACCCAAACTTGGCTCTCACCATTAGGTTTCATTACCGGCTTTGCTGTGCTAAAAAGCAAAGTGTAAGTTGGGAGATTAGTTGCTTTCAGCTTAAATAAAAAGGCCTTGGGAAATAACTGTTGCTTTGTTCTCTAGTACGTACCTCATTAGAAATTACATGTTTTGCAGAGGTTAATATACTGTGGGCAGCGCACCAAATACATCATAGTTCTGAAGATTACAACTTATTCACAGCCTTGAGACAATCTGTACTGCAGAGATACACGTCCTGGGTAAGTTGCACAAGATTTGACAAAGAAATTAATATCAAAAAGATTTAGTAAAAGTGAAAACATAGTATTTATTTCCCTCCAAAGAAAAACATCAATTATGTAAAATGTTTGACACTGAAGGCACAGAAGTTGAAACTGAAGAATCTGAGAATCGTAAGTTTAAAAGCAACATTCAATGTAGTTTAGTATATATGAAGTATATAACTGCTCTTTTCCAGTGAGGTATAATACTAGTGGTGGAGGAAACCCACAGTCCTCTGGCAATCTCTACAACTATCCTATGAGCAAATGACTCAAAGTCAAGAGCTGTTTGCTTACACAAATGCAAATCCAATGTAACTCCATTAACTTCAGTGAAGTTAGGCTGGATTTATGTTCATATAACTGAACATAGACTTAGCCCGTTGTTCGTAACTGTTTCAAGCCTGCGAGATTAGATGAGTTAAAGCACTAAGTTCTAAATAATGACTTGTCCTGGAAACTGTGAAGCAGATACTGTTTCTTTGTTTTGTTTCTTAAAGTCTTACCTGTAAATTCTTGTTACTTTTTTAATTCAGAAATCAGTCAGCTGGTGTTGGTAGGAGTGCCTCAAATTTACATGGCCATAATGAACAATAGCAGAAGGGATGCATTTCTCACAACTCTGCTTCCTATGTAAATACTGTCATGTTAAAGATTTAACCTTTGCACATTTATCCATTGGGACCATATGTGCAAATGCTTAACAAAAACAATAATTCAAAAAAAGACAAAAAGCCTGTGTGTACATATGGGTGTGTGCATAAGCACTTTGTCAGTGTGGTTTGGAGGATGATACCTCAGAGAACATAAAATATTCAGGAAGGCCAAGATATCTGGTTGCCTTAGATTCTGAAGACCATCCTCAGGGACACACTGGTATCATTTGGCAAATAATATAGGTATATTTAGAATTGATTTGCTTAGAGAAAAGGGAAGCAAACCTAGGAAATCATACTACTTGTGTGCAGTGTTTTTTCTAGCAAATATTTGGTATTAGCCAGGACATTTGGTTAATGTAAGTATTGGTTTATCTCTTCCCAGAACTTTTGAGAGATGTGCCAGTTTTATTTCTCCAAA
The DNA here is from genome assembly GCA_028020825.1 of Podargus strigoides. Classification (NCBI taxonomy): domain Eukaryota; kingdom Metazoa; phylum Chordata; class Aves; order Caprimulgiformes; family Podargidae; genus Podargus; species Podargus strigoides. The sequence continues at coordinate 28,702,435 of CM051623.1, forward strand.
TCCTTACTGTGCATGAACACAATTATTGCCAATTCTAATAGCACTGCTATTTTTTTAGACTGCCAGACTTGTCCAGAGCCCCATGGATGCATCTGCCTCGAAGCTGAAATTCAGTGCAGCTTTTAGTTAATCTCTGAAAGCGATCTGACGTTGCTGAATATGTACTGTTGAATGCAGTTTGACATCCAGTTTTGTGGAGGATGTGAGAAAGTTGTGGTGGATGATGAGGGATTGTGGGACTGTTCTATTGCCAGCTCTGTATGTGTTTTAAGTTAAACATTATAAGATAAATAAATCAGCATATTAATCTGTGTGGGTTGTGCTTAAGCCGATTGAAAAGATGTGAAATGAAAGAGAAGAGAAAAACATACTTGGAGTACTATCAGTGGTGTGAGATGTACTCCTAAACTTGGAACCAAATGCATATTGCTTCATGTTTGCACAGACAGTTACTGTTACTCCAATGGATGGGTCATAGAGAAAAAGACCTCCTGTTAAGACTGAGAGATGGTTTTGAAGCCCATTTTGTGGGAAAAAGTTGCAGAAAAATGTATATTCATTTTTAAGAAGAAATCGCAAGCTAATGCTATATACATTTTTGCTTCTGATGAAACAGTTAAAGTGTAATTGTGAAGGAAGAGAATTGCATATACATCTTGAAAAGCTATGATTTAATTCTTTGAGTACCAGTTCTCAACTTTCCTCCAAGGGTAAGATTTAATTGCAAATATTAGATCTATAAAAATTTGATAGCTTTAGGCTATACGTTTAGATAAAGGGTTGAATTATGCCTTGTTGGTTTAAAAGCTATGGAAACATCTATGTATAAATCTGGAAAGGGAATAGGTAGCACTGTTCTTTCCAGCACAGAATCACAAAGTTCACTTCTTATTTGCTGACGAGAGTGCCAGGTCTGGGATCTGCAGGGGATGGGGATTTTTTTTAATCCTTGCCTTAACTCCTGCAGAATCCTCACAGAAGTATAACCCACATGAAGCAGCTGTCGACAGCTGCCCCACAGCCCCGCTGTGCCCCGCAGCCGCATCAGCAGGTGGCCCTAGAGACCCAGAGTGAGAATGGAGGGGCTCAGCCAAGGAAACAGTCCTCCTGCTGCACTCAGGAGTTTCAAATTTTCCTCTTTCTGTAGTGGAAGTGTTTGTAATCTTTTAGTTACAAATGAGAGGGAGAATGGTAACACGTGCCCATACTGGAGAGCACGCAGTGGGCACAGGTCCTTCAAAAGGGCAAATGCCTTCAGCATGAAGGCACACAGCTGCGGTCCCACAGCCCCAGATGTGGATCCCTCTTCACCCCCTCACTGAGTGCCTGTCCTGTCAGGTTATCAGTTGTCATGGTATGCTCTCAATCCGTGTTGCTGAATCCAAAAGTGGGAAAAAATCTGCGAGTGTGATAAATATTTTTCTGCAGTTTTGACCAGAAATTCCATCTTGGAGCCAGGAAAACTTTTCCTCTACAGATTAGTGAAAGCTGGTACATTCCCATGAAATGTTTTGATTTGGTGAACTGGAATTTCCAGTGAAAAACTATTGAATGATTTCATTTTTTCTTTCTGACATTGATCTTGTTGTTTCAGTGGAACCACAAATAGGAGAAACCAATTCTTTTGTATGTGAGACATTTTCATTCCTCCCTATGAGCTCTACTTCTGTAAATGATCTTTGAAATCTTTTCTGGGCAAAATAAAGCTTACATTTCAAGGAAACGTGAGACAGTTAGTAAAGCATTCTTCTTTGTTAATCTCGAATTTACCTGTCGATTTATATAAAATTTCCCTCATCTCACCACTTAGCAGGGAAATCCTAGTCCTCATTGTGAGAAGTAGGTTAGAAAATAAATATGAAGATGATCCTTCCTTCTCCTCTGAGTCATCTGTAAATACCACCAAACTGCCTCTGATACTTTTAGGGGAATAGCATATAATTTTTAACCCTGCTTTCAATCCTGCAACCACTTCCATCCATAATCTGAAAAACATCTGTTTGGGTTTTTTTGTGTTGTTGGGGTTTTTCTAGATCAACTTCCTCTCCATTCCTTTTTAAAAATTTCCTGCTCTTATGTCATTAGATGGGTACAATCAATAATAAGAGAAAACTGCACTATCTTTACTTAAATATGGCCATGTGTCCTACTCCTTGGTTGACTTCATTGTAAGATAACCTTTGAGAAAAACCATGCCAGCCTTCTGGCTATTGTGGGACAAGTATCTCTCTCTTCCAGTGTTTAGGCCATTTTTTCTGAAGTATGAGAGCCTTGCACTACGTTTCAGAGCATGGAGAATTGTGGGTTTGGAAGTCTCTCTTCTGTTTAGTAGTCTTCTGCACAAGGCAGTCTGATCTGCATTTTCAATTCTTAAAGAAGTCTCATGCCCACCTCTACTCCAGAATTTCATACTTAAATGCCACATCCCCTGATGGCATTTACTAGCTCCCACCTTACATAAGAGTTTCTGTGAATTTTTTGAGTTTGCTTAGACTGTGTGATTCTTAGGGATGGAATGTGCAAATTTTACCTTCCAGATAGATTGTCTTTCTTTTTGCTGTTTTATAAATGTTATGCAAACACTTCAGCCTTTAAGGATCAGCCTGGTTGAAAAGAAATAGCTGTTTACATTGTTTGCCCCAAGTTCCAGAAGCTCAGCACAATCCTTTTACCACCTTTGAATTCCTTTACTTCTTGAAAAGGAACTTCCAAGACATTCAACCAGAAACACCCCACACGTAGCTGTGGGGCAGCATCGGTCACATCATAGGGGTTGTTTGACAGCCCCAGTGTGCATCTTACCTATTGAGTACACCTTTTGACAAAAAACTGAGGGAATATCAGCATTAAATGCTATGTGCAGACATACACTAAATGATTCCCTGGCTCAGAAAGCCTGTCATGGCTATCAGATAGCGTTCTCTGATGTTCAAAGATTTAATTTTTGTGAGGACAACAGGAGTTTGAAAATGGATTTTGCTGTGTTTCACAGGGAGCTCTTATCTGCTACCCAGGTTTTCCCAGAGTGCTAAAGAGATTTAAAGTTTTGAAGATCCCTCCACTACTGTTTGGTTCAGAAAAAAATCTCTGTGTTTTAGGGAAGGATTAATTTCTTAATGCAGCTGGTATAGCACTATGCCAGATAGAAGAAGAGGAAAAAAAAAAAAGATAAGCCTTTTTCTGAAGAAAGCAGACTTACTTTTATCACATGAAAGTTTTGGAGGTCATAATCTGTTGCTCAGCCAGTTAAGCAGTTTATTGTGAAATTCCTGGGACTTTACTCTGTAAGATACCAGTGTCTGTCCTAAGTAAGCAGTTTTCTGAAGCTGTTTTCATGCTAACATATCTTTAGAATTCATCAATATATTGGGGCTTCAAGGGAAATGGTGTGAGGAAGTTAGGGTGAGAATTTATAATTAACTTTGAAAGCCGAGTAAGCTGCCTTGCCCTTATGGGGCTCACATAGGGAGTTCAGATGGAAAAGCTATCGTGTTATAAATTCACACCTTGCTTTCTCTGTGATAATTCTCCCCTGTAAGTGAACCCTTCATGTCAAGGCTATGCTGCTGTCTGCTCTGTATAGTACACAGAATAACCAACCAGTCTCAGGATTTCTGAGTTCTTTTACTGATTTTTCTACTTGCTTAGTATGACTTTTGGGAAATCACTTTTGCATCAATTTGTCTCATTTGCTGTAGCACATCTAGTGGTATAATAATAATCAGTAATATTTACTGACATCACATTAACAGCAATATTAACATAGTACTAACAGTAATATTAACGACATAATAATCAGTATCTATTCTGTGTGATATCTAATGCCTTATCTTGTGCAGTGCTTTGAGCTCCTGAGATAGTGCTTCGTTATATCATCACAAGTTTAGAATTATATATCTAATGTATATTTTCTTTCTCCTTTTTCAGATTTTCAACTTGCCCATGGCTCTTTTCATTCCCCCTTCAGTGTTTGCTGTACATCTACAGTTTAATCTACTTTACCAGTTTTGGATACATACAGAGGTAAACCAGGTTTTTAAGCCATACCTAAACAGTTAGCCTGGAGCAGTGTCCTGGAAATCCACTAGCAGCTGATTTATTGTGTAAGAAAAATCTTTGTCTGACTTCTTTAAGGAGAAACATCTGTTCATTTTTATTCCTTTTTTTCTGAATATATATTGTTAAGTTTATAAGAAGCAATGAGCCCAGTTGGTCCCAATTAGATTTAAAAAAACCCCGAAACTGTAAGGAATCAAAACTTTTTGCTATTTTAATACTATATTTTCCTAACTTGCAGCTTATTAAACATCTCTGGCAGATATTGAAACTGATTTCATTTCTAAGATAAATATTTTAGGGAAAAATACCCAAAACCCAGTGCTTCTTAAAGATCATTTAGAGTTGCAACTGAAGTCAAATATTGTTTCCTTCTTAGTGCAAGTAATTCTCAGATGAAAAATGCTCTTTGATTATCTGATGGCTATTTATTTATGACTGCACCTATTTATTTGTGTTTTGTGAGTGCATAGACCATATCTAGTTTACATACACATACAGTTAATAAGCCACTGTAATTAATTAGTAAGTAGTTCCCCACACTTCTAGGTAGTTGACTGGCCTTCTGCCTTCTCCCTCACACTACAGTGGAGGTGTTTAAAGGTATCCCATTTTTATGTCAGTAACATATTTCTCAGTAGCCCCTAGTGGACTGCAGGTTAATTATCTCTGCAACACTTACTCCTTGGATTATTCTGACTATACAGATGCTTTCTGCCCTCTGTAGTTTCATAATGTGATCTGTAGGACAATTCTTCTCGAAGGTAATTTTATTTTCTTTAACTGCTGTTTTAGGTGGTTTTGTTGGTTAAATCACAGTTTTTATTTTCTCTTTTCTCTGTGTTGCCTTAAAAAAAAAAAAAAAAAGTGCTGGGGGGAACTACTTACAGTGATCCAATGGCAAACTTTTGTTGTTGAAGTCTCACTTGTTGGGCACACTTCTCAAATCATTGATACACATCTGATGCCCTGCAACACCACATGAATAGGAAAGGCTTGCAATAAAATGTCATACACATAACCAGAACTGGTATAAACTCAAGCTATACACACTTCAACTTGTCAAACTGTTTTGAACAAATTTTTGAACACTTTGAAATTGTACCAAATGTATACTCTGAATCACATGGTAGCAAATTTCTTTGACCATACCTTAGGTTCCCCAAACTGGTTTTACTGTGTTTTGCCACTAAGAAAAATATAATATGCCTCATCTACATCTCCTCTGCTGTCTGAAGCCATTTCTTCCTTGGCTGAGAGGTTTCTAATGTTCTACTGTGTAGCAATAACTCAATGAGTCTCAGCACTGGTGCAACAGTGTGCGTCTAAAGTTTCTAAAGTGAATTTCAGAGGCTTATGAATCGCCTACATCCCTCCAAAGCACTAAATCCTTCATAGGGCTTTAAAAGAATTTCCATAGCATGTGTGCAATGTGCCAAGTTTAGACACTAGTCTAAACAAGAATGAATTTCAGTCTCAATGAAAAGATAAGCACTCCTTTCTATTAAATTATTGTGTGAGTAGAAAAACAATGGATCTTTTGTACTGATTCAGTTGATCCTATTATAGATCTTTGTTTACAAGAGCAGTTATTCTTAATGTTGATATTGTTGATTTTGTAGCGCAACTGAAATCAGTTGAAATATGTTGAAGTCATGCTTTAAGGTAAAAAATGATGTCAAAATTGAAATAGAATTACACCATGTATTAGCAGATTTCCTGCTCTCAAGGGCAAGGACATAACAAAAAAGAGAAGAGAAAGGAAGGGAAATAGTAGCAGCTATCGCGGCCATGCAGGTTTACATTAGCCAATATTTTTGATGAAATTAATATGATGCTTCACTATTATACTGTTTGGGGTTTTTTTTTGCAATAACTATTACAATTTCACTGTTTAAAGCTGTAGCATTTCTAATTTTTTTTTTTCCTACCAGTCCTTCTCCTGACTTTTAACTGTTATAATTATCTTACACGGATTATAGTAAAATGGAAGTCCTTTCTGTAAGTCTTAGTTTCCAGCAGTTTCCCGACATATGAGGTTTGTTTGGGGCTGCAGGCCTGGGGTTATATAGAAAACAGCATCTTGTCTCAGAGACTGCCACTAGCTCTTCCTCTGAGACCTGGGATTCATCATCCCCATCCCGTCCTTTGGGAACCTGTGGCTGGTGCCATTACAGGTTGGCAGTACATGTCATTAGGGGTCTTGTGGAGCTACGCTTCATTATTTCTATTCTGCCAGTGCAAGATGTAATACGTTGCTTCTAAAACGCGGGAGCATTTGATAAGAAATGATAAGTTTGTCCTCAGATTTCTGTTGCTTTTAATGATTATCAGTGTTTCTTTAGACAAGATTTGGCCTCACATTGACTAGTCAAGTATGTTTGGAAATTGAAACTTCACAACTTTTGATTATACATACATGACATTTAAGTAATAGGAAAGAACTAAAGTATATGAAAGTTTCTGAGGGAAGATGTTTTGTTTTGGGAATAATTGAGATTGAATTCAGAATTACAAGAGAATGACCATGCTGTGCTGAAACTTTCTTTGCCATGTTTCAGCTTAGAGAAAAAGTTTATAGCCAAAGTATGATTCCTGATATTTTTCTGTACTTTAATTTTGAATGTGTCCAGTCTTGTATCAAACAATGCTAAGAGAAGTTTTTTGTGTTATAACTTTGACCTTCTTCAATATTTGTTACATCAGTTTTTGTCCAGCTTTCCTACCAGCAGATCAGACATGGTCTATTTTAACTCAAGTGGCTCATATATTCCTGTGAAGACGGTATACCAATTCATAAAGATCAAAAGTACCCACTCCTTCTGTCTCAGTTAGACTTCTTTATTTCCTGCATACTTGGTATGCATTAGCTTTTGGCCTTTTACATAAAATAGTACAACATTTTAAACACCATAAATCTTGCATAAAGATTATACTATGCCATTCTTTTGGTGCTAGAGATCTTTTATTATTACGAAAATCAGGATGGGCTATTGATACAGGAAAGACATTTCTGTAATTAATAAAGAATGGTTGGGTGTGCTGGAGTGAAAATACAACTTTGCGACTTAAGTTGTGCATTTGCATTTAACTGTATTCTCCCGTTATAAGAATTTTTGCTGTTTGAAGTACATTTTTTTCCCCCACTGCCCCTGTGCATTGTTGTGTTGTGTACATGGCAATCTGAAATGACATCAGAAATTTTCCAAAGATCATTTAAAAATCTCTGAGTAGCACAAAGGTGTTGAAATAAAGTCATAATAGTTGATTCAAATGAAAATGAAAAAAAAAAAAAAAAACCAACAAAAAACCCACCAAAAAAATCCCAAACAAAAACAACTGCAGAAAACACTTCTCTGTAACGGTAGATAAAGATGGGATCTCAGTTAATGAAGAGAAAACATTTTTTGATCCTCTCAATCCTACCGTTTAGGTCAATGGAATGAGTCAGTTGATCTGCTCTTAAACAGTCTGGGAGAAATGTTTCTATGACTAGACCATTCTCATCTAGATCATAAGGGGAGTAAAAAATACTTTGGTCAAAGAGCACTAAAAATCTAATTTTTCAAAAGCCACAAAATGTTTCAGGACTCTTACTGACAGACAGAAATACTCCATTTCAGTTTATTTTCACAGGTGATTCGGAAGGTCTATGGTTCATATTAAACTATATCCTTCCGTTATGCATTTATTACAACCAATAAGTTAGGTGTGTTTATAACCTGATAGACACCTGTGAAAAACAGAAATTAGTTTCTGTTGGTTTAGCTGTAATTTTTATGAGATGTCAAATTGTATTTGGAAAGTATCAACTGAATCAATCCCTGTTGGTAGTAATTGCAGCAGCAGATTATTCCTTGCCTGTTTGATCTTTAACATGCAGTAGTTTCTGTTTAATTTACTAATTTAAGGAAAGAGTGTAATCTTCCCTTTACCATACTCACAGAAATCAGGTTTCTTAAGGCATCTCTTTTTCCCTTGTTTAAGTTTCTCTACCTCATCAAACTCTGGGAGCAAAAAAAGGTGAGCCACTACTATTAACCAGGAGTAACATGGGTGAAAGCAGGCAAGGAATGAGAAAAATTTTGGCAACAGCTCATGCAGGCTGGAAAAAGATGTGAAATTGCTACAGACATACACCAAATATGTTTGGTTTGGTTTTGTTGGGTTTTTTTCAGGAAACACCAATTCAGTAAAAATGAAACTTGCTGTGGAAATATATTGGGTTTTGTCAAAAAATATTTTTCACTTATGTACAATGTGTACTCTCCTAGGTTTCTGTCTATGCCTTTCTTTGGCTTTGACTTCTGCTCAGTTTTATTTAATGAAAAACTTTGAAAGCGAGAGAAATTGTGGAGGCTTCACGCTTTCATGAAAAGGAATTATTTTCCTGGCAGGAAGCCACGCACAGCCCATCTGGGATCCCTGAGTGTAGTTGAAATGTTGTGGCCCAGTCCTGAAGTCTTTGTATCAATCAGCTCTTACCTAGGAAGATGGCCAGATTCAGAAAAAAACCCGAAGTTTTGTTTTTCCAAATATGAGCACAGGGTCAATAAGAACATTAAACAAGCAGATTGAAGAACCAAGTAAAATTAAGTAAAATACATAAAAATGCACATATTTCTTTTAAGTAGCAGTACACCTATGATTACCATACCAATAGCAAAAGCTATCCTTGAAACTCTAGAGGACATGTGTCTTTTCAAGCAGAAGCTATTTGAGACAAAAGTCTATTGGATGGCAGCTAAAAGAATCATAAAATATTTAGGACTGTGATAAGTAGGTGACAGCATGAGATACCAGATAAAATATGCAGTTATTAATTCCCAGGTCCTAAAAATTCAGATTGGTCCTCTGTTTCTTTGCAGATTTCATTTTTCCTTTTTTTTTTTATTGCCCTACCTTTTCCACATTGTGTGCTGTGGTCTCATTTAAATAAACAAGAAAGGAATGCAGGAGTAAGCAAGTGTAGCAAGGTTTGTTTAAAGTACTTTCAGTAGTTTAGTAATTTAGAAACAATTTAGTAATCTGTTTCTTAAAACTGAAAAGTAAATTTGATCAAGAAATGAGACTTTGATTTTAAAAAGCATTTTAACAAAACTTATTTGACTATGCTTTTGGGGGTCTGCAGTGTGAAGAAGATAGTTTTGTTTCTGTGGTTGTTTTATGGAGTTGGGGAAAGATTTCTGGTAATGAACTAAAATCATCAATAGTTTGAATATGAAAAATGGAGATTCTCTGCTGTTAGGTAAAAAAATCTGGAGGACTTGTTTACAAAGTCATATATCTATGCTTAATTTAGTGTACTGTGAATAGTTCCTATAAGGTCAGTAAGTAATGAGTCAAATCTGAGGTGTGGAAGTTTTTGCAAATGAGTGGTCTTGAATGGATCACAGAGGAAACAGTATGGTCGATTGATCTTATTTCCTAGTTGAGATGAGAAACATGGTTTATTTTGGTTTTGGTTTTTTTTTGTTTGTTTTTGTTTTTAATAAAGAGCATCACTAGGAAAAGGTAAAATCGGTAACAAACAATTGTATTGGGTATAATTGTGAAATTGCAGTCTCTCTTGAATTTGGTTAATTTGGAAATTAATTTTTAATTCAAATAGCATGTGCCAACAAACCCTCTCATTTTCTGTATTCTAATACATTAGTTCGTTTAATGAAAGAACAAGCTTATTTTCTTTAAGTCAGCCACTGTAATCAAAAATAGGCATGGGTCTGTCTGATGCGCCCTTTCAAATTAGAAACACACACATCTGTCCTAGTCAGGTTATAAAGGATCCAAAACTTACCTTTTCCTAAAAGTCATCAAAAAGATGAATGTAATTAGAGGCAATTAGAGCCATTCTTCTAGCCTGATGTTCGAGATTGTATCTGATAACTCTCAGTGACACAAATGATTTAAGTGGAATTCCTAGAAACAGGTCACCTTGTCTGACAGCCTACTGGCTTTTAGAAGCTGGATTTTCTCAGTGTTACAAAGATCCAAGAAATTATTCTAAATCCAATGGGGAATAAACTAATTGCTGATTTGCATAAGGAATAAAATTTTGGTTTACAAAGGCAAGTTCTGGTCTCATTCCTTCTAGCAGATGCTTTTATCATTCAGAACTGTATTGTTTGCCTGCTACAAACTCTCAACTCAAGCATTTACTGTGGGGAGAAGGAGAACAAATACATCAATAAATACCAGGGAGATAAAAATACTTTCTGTAACGAAGACAGTGCCTTTTTAGGTCCAGGTAGGATATATAGACAATATGGACAATAAAACTCCAACATGATTCCAAGAAACAAAGAGATCTCACTGCTTCAGTCGAGCTGGTCTGCCAAAATGCCTTATTAGATTTTCTGGCCAACCCCAGGATGAAAGACTTGTCATCATTGCACTTGCCAGAGCGTGGAGAAGAGCAAAGTTAACAACACTATCACTAAGCGGAAATACTACCAATAACTGCAAAATGTGTTCCACTTTTCCGTGTTTCACTCCCCCCAGGAAGAGAGAAAAGTATTGTCTTTCTAAATATATAAAGCATATAACTGTGGTTTTTGTTTTAAATAAAAAGAATAACAAAAGAGAGAGAAAATAAAACATTCATAAGAGAGCACACTGTTCCTGGCCTCCTAAGTGTAGGCTGCAGTTGAACACAGTTTGATCAGGAAAAATGCTGTGAGATGAGGTTTGGAGTTGTGTCCTTGGTGCCTAGGACCTCAGTGGTGATTAGGAGTGCTGACTTTACACCTTAGTTGTCCCAGGATGAGCCTGCTATTTTAAGTCTAGTTGGTCCTTGGCACTTTTATGTATCTGAGTCTACCCAGAAGTGCTTTGAGACGGTGAGTTAAGTATCTTATCTAGCTTATTTGTTAAAAACACAAAGTGTAGGATGCTGACTATATTTTGATCTATTAAAAGAGGAAGGTGAAGAACCTTCCTTGGCTATATTTCAGTTTATTTCAGGACTGGCATACTGATTTATTACTTTCTGGGTTTTTTTCCCCACAATTGCCAGCATGTATTTTTCAAGCTGATGAAAAACACTGAAATCATATAACAATTTTTCTCCTAGAGTTTAAAATGCTCAACTTGATGTATGACTTTCTCCATGCTCTGCTATTTGTAATGCTGCAATTAAAACAACTGGATAGTGTAGGTTTTTCCTCATTTTGAGTGGACAAATTGATTGAAACTTCCTATATGTGCTCATCTTTCCCACAACAAGGCTTGATTCAACTTTTAAAGAAAAAAAAAAAAAAGTTGCATCCACTGATTGAAAGCGTTAACTAAAATATTCACATAAGATGCCAGTTTGATTCAAACCTTACCTTCTGGTTAAGGCGTAAAACAATAAAAAGTGACAACAGTCTGCCTTCAAGATAATTTATTATAAACACGTTTAAGTCTGTGTGTTTATTATATAAATACACCCTAAACTGGACTATCCATTAAAACTAGGCTTTCACCTCCCATTCCTACAATCCAGATTTATCAGAAATTCGTCCCCTATGAAACTCTATGATCCCAACAGGCCTGATTCCTCTCGCTTGTTTTATTTCTAAACTATAAATATTTTTTTTTCACTCCTAAGTATGGAAATTTGGCTACATCCATTTTACACGCTTACTGGAGTAGAAAACTGCCTAATAGGATAAGAAAACAGTTGGCGGTGTATAAATCAGGGTTTGCCGAGGATTTCAAAGTGTGAAACTGGCAGACGAGCACATATCCTAGGAGTTCTGCCTTTCCCTAGCTTCCCTGTAGAGATTTTACATAGCAAATCTGATCACCAGGGCCATCTGTATAAATACATGGGTGTGTTGTCCTGAATTAACACAGCCACTCTACTGGGGAATGTAATTAAGGTCTTATTTTTAAATTTCACCACCAGACTGTTTGAAAAAATAGATTTATATACCAGGAATAAAAATATTCTCTTGATTTTGATGAGAAAATCAGTAGTAATTTGTGTTTTTACTACCTAGTCTAACAGAAAACCCAAAGTTAAGTTGAGAATTATGCTGAGTGTTGCTCCAGGGATGAATTTACCCTCTCCTGTCCTGTAGATCAGTAATAATATGATATTGAAAATAATGCTGTGCTACAGCTTTTCTTATATTCAAATTAAAAAAAAACCCAGTTTTTTATATACAAATGGTTTTACTGTAACGTTGCCTGCTCTACTCAGTCCACATTCCTTCCTAATGTTCATGTTGAAACAGAGTTAAGTAAAGATTCATGTTGTAGTGGTGACAGGAGGAGTTGTTACACAAGATGTAAAGTTTCCCTTGGATTTCATGTCATGATTTTTTCTCATTATTTAAACAAGAACTACATTGAAGTGGTGCAGGTACCAGGCAATAAAGATTTCCCTTGGTGCTGACAAACTCTGAGACCGCAAACGGAGGTGCTTACATGCCACAGAAGATATTGCTTAATGTTCTTTTCCTTTAGACTAGGGATTGCTGTCACAGAGGAAACATCTTTATGTAAGAACTACTATTACAGAAAAAAGCATTTAGTTCTCATTATGTATGAAGATTTCACTTCCAGTGTGTTTTGTTCAGTAATGTATGGAAACTGTTTCTAAGCATGCAGCTTTTAGCCTGCCTCATTTATTGAACTACTCTTGGAATTCCTTCAAGTGTTGTCAGTAATTCTGCTGTATAATTTAGTGATACTCAAGTACAACAATAGAGGGGATATGTATGTTGTTTGTTTAAAAAAAAACAAAAAAACACATGTTTGGAGAGATCTGACAGATCTTTTATAAGTCATATACATAAGATACCTACATATCTGATTTGTAGGCAGTTGGTTGAGTCCATTTGTAAGGGTTTTGAGAAGTGAAAAATTATTTTTGTGGCTATGGGATGTCAAAGAATAAACAAAGCAAACAGGAAAAGGGTTTTTCTGGAATGCTATAGTTCATCTGTGGGTCACTGGCATGGGAGTTGAGGTGCACATGATGTGTAAATTGAGAGAGGAAAAATTGGAGACAGGAATTGATTTAGAACAGTAGATGTCTGTACTGGGGAAAGAAGCACAAGCATAAACTCCCCAGTCATAGTGGTCAAAATACAGATAAGGTCATCATTGGACAACAGTTGAGGTGTTTCAACTTTTAGGGGATTGGTAGCTATTTTTCTGTATTCAGAAAATCACTGTGAGATGATGATATAAAGAAAAATTATATTTTGTATTCACAGTAAACTCTTTTTCCTTTCAGTAGTACAAAATAGAGTTTGAAGTGCGTTTGATAAAGGTATTGAATAATGATGTTTCCACTTTTTTTTTTTTAAATTTTGAAAATATTTTCCAGTGAAAAGGTCTGAAACAAAACTTTCTACTGCATACAAAAATTATAGTAGCAGAAAGTTTTTTCTTCTTTTAAATGAAAATCCTCATTACAGGCACAAAACCCGAGCTGTTCTGATGTTCTTATCACACTTATTTATTTATTTTCCTGAAATGTGAACATTGTGAAAATTCTTTATCTAAAAAGCAATTTTGAACCCAAAGCTATTTAAAGCTGAAAATGTTTTGTTCTCCTGAACAACTGAGACCTAGTGGTGTATATGCATTGGTGACTGGTTGCAATTACAGCGTAAGCCTGATTACTGCTACCATGAACACGCTTACCAACTCCTTTGCAATTGCTGTTCTCTAAGGAAAATGTCTGGACACAGTGAAGGCGTAGAAATGAGGGTAGACTGACAGCTGAAAGGTGAATGGGTAGGTGGAGTACCTTCCACTGCCTGTCTCACCTCTGTTGCCTGTTTGGCGCTCTTTTGAACGTGGGCTGTTACACCACATTAAATTTTGTTACAAGTCAATTCCTACAAACTTCATTCCTTTCACTGTGATTTCAGTAAGTTCCTGTCAGGCTGATGTGACAAGGTCAGACTTTTGCCTGGCAAAAATTGTCTTACTAACCTAGCCTTGACAATTTACTTTGATGAAATATCTGCTTATAGGATTTCGCCCTTGGTAAGGTGGCAGAATATAGAAAAAATTAACAAAATTTGACAGAATTGTCATGTTCTTTGCCATGTGGTGCTGCAGGAGCTTTCAAAATTCAGTTTTCCAGAGGTGATATGTTTCTGTTTGTTGGAATGGCATATAGATGTATTTATACATTTATACAAAATTTACAAAATTTTTGTTACCACTGTTTTCCACTAATGACAGTTTTTTTCTGGTTTAGAAATGTGCTAAATATATAGAGGTATACTGATAGCAAAGGAAGTTTCTAGAAATAGCACCTTGTACTGTTCTGAAAACCTGGTGAAAAACATTTTTAATGTGTTTTAACCAAAGCGTTGATTTATGGGTTGCTAATTTCAGTATGTTGAATTTTTGTTTGGTCAGGTACAGAGTTCTGTACCACCTCTGAGCTTAAAAGTCATGCAATTATACTTGTTATCTCAGATGATATTTCCATCAGTGTGTGGCTAGTAGGTCTTTGCAATGGGGGTAAGCTTGGCTGAACAAAGAATCGAAGTGGGCTCAGACATGAGTCGCTAATGATGCTACAGAGAAGATATTTCAGTAGGTTCGTAAATGTCATCACCCAAAGAAAGACTATTTTAAAGAATGAGAGTGGTTTAATTTTCCAAAGAAAATACTTTCTCTAGGATTAGTCAGAAGTATTTATTTAAAATTTTACATAAGTTCCTGAGGTCCTTAGGGAGCTCCAGGACATGAAGTTCTACTTTAGCGTACCAATGTATTATACGGACTTTCAAAAGGATGAATTTTAATTTTAAAATATGAATTTAATCAGCTGGATATTGAAGTCTTAAAGACATTCATTCTGAGGACATTTTATTATAAATGACCTGTAGTCTAAAAGTGAAGACTGCTATTCCTTATTGACTCCCTGTTCTCCTAACACAGTTTGGTTTATTTTCAAAAAAATTGTTAAAATACTGAGCTAAAAATATATTTAAACCAAGTGGATCAAAGTTAGGTGTGGTCTAGTAGATAAATTGCTGTGCTCTCAGATGCTGGGCTGCAGTTCAATCCAAGACTTTTGACTCAGATTAAATTAATTTAGTGGTCACATCTCACAACTTGTAACAGTGGGATTTTCTGCTTGAGAGGAGTGGGAAGTGCAGCAAGCATGGATGATGAATCATTTCTCACCTTTAGGTGATCTTTTCAGGCTTGAGCTTATTTTGAGGGAGAAGTGAGAAAAACAAATGGCCCTACTTATATTGTCCTTGTGTTTGGAGTTAAATAAAACAAAACAAACTTGTCCCAGTATTCTACTTTTCCAGTCAAATGTGTGTAGGATATTGAGACAGATGCTCCAAATTTTACATTTCTCTCTATCTGAAGAATCTGTTCATTTCTATACTCCTTTAATTACAGAAATGCTGTACTTAACCTAATAAGTAGAAGTTCTCTTAGCTATTATTAAAGAAAAAAAAATAAGAATAAAAAGTATTTATTCTTTTTATTGTGATTTTTGCCCAATTCATAAAGACTTAAATACATCTGAAGTATGTCCTGTGTCTACATTTGTATCCAGATCTACTTTCACTTGAATAAGTGTGAATTTAAACAGATGTGGAACTCACGTGTTTTAGGACTTTTTCTGTAAATCTTAAATGAATAAAAATACTTATTACTTGTATGTTTAGTTATTTAGATGGATGAGCCTGCTTTCATGATTAATGATTGTTTGCCTCTCTCTACTTAATGTGTTGGTTGTCTATTATCTCTATGATTATATTACAGATCACTCATTTCTGCAGTATGAGTATTAAATTTACTAATTAAATTCTGTAAAAGACAAAATGATAGGTTCTGTCTTTTGCTTCTTAAGGTCTAAGTGTTTTTATTTAGCTCCTTTTTCTTTCTTTTTTTTTTTTTTTTTACCCTCTTTTAATTGCAAGGTATTATGCCCATAGATACCATTTTAGTATATATTTTGAACAGAAATCTTTTTGGTCATCCAGTGATTGCATCTGTTTGTGATTGATGGTTCTGTGTTTGGGATTATGCAATGGTTGCTGTGTTTGGGTATCCACATACTTCCGTTGAGTTAATCAAGTTACAAAATTTGAAGTTAATGCTGGATTTCTGCTGGCTCCATAATACAGAAGAGTATCTAATTTAGCATAAACCCTACTGATAAAAACTTAGTTCATCAGCTTTTTCTGACAAAGATTGAATTATTAGAGTGAGTTTATGGCAATCAACACATTCTGTCATTTTTAGTCTGCTACTAAAATGATCAGGACTGGATTTCCTGCACTGTTGAATCATTGCCTTAGATCACAGCTCCACTATGAATTTGTTCTGGTCTACTTTCTTTTCATATGAGCCTCTGACTCATACTGCTGTATTTGTGACCATGTGTTGGATCGATTCAGGAACTGATGCAGTTAAACTAAATTGGAAAAACAAAACAAAATTAGTTTTAACTTGCAACAGTTCCCTAACCAGGTTTGTGTTACTGTGTTTGTACTGGAGTAAGATAAGGGTATTGATAGAAGGAACAAACAGTCAAAGGTGCTGAAGGAGGAAGGAATACTTGTTTCTGGGTCAGTGCCAGACATTTGTTGATGTAAACTGTTCACATAACTGGGATCTTAGAGTTACACTGGATCCCAGGCAGTGCCAATGCATATAGGTAAAAAAATGTGAGTAAAATGACCTGTAAGGAATCATGAACTGATAATAAAAATAAGAAGAAACTGTGCTGCTGGATCAAAAAGGAATTTAATTTTTAACTTGCATTTCACTAAATTTCACTTTTTTTTCATGAAAATTCTTGTGACAGTGACACAGTGAAATAGTTCAGGCACAAAAATTGTGTTCTTATCTTTTTATGCAATTCTCCTTAAGTTAAACATTGTCTTTATGCATATTCTTCTTTTCCCTCCTTCTTCTTGATTTTATACAGTATTTTCAAATTCATTGAAATGTTACTTTTTTAAGGTTATCACCAACCTTGGGCCTCTGGAATGGATTCTTAATACTCCCAGCCATCACAGAGTTCATCATGGTAAGCTAAAAGTATAACCTCTTGTACCTTAATGTGTTTTTTCTCATGGTCACTGTTTATATAAAAATAAAGTACTAAAATTGTACCTTAAAATTAGTTTTACAGAAGTATTTTAATTTTAGTCATTGCTTTAAAGATAGTCCTTGTTCAGTTAGAAATTTCACTGTATTTTAAAACTTTTTTCCATAATTGAAATTTATTTTTTTTAAGTTTTAAATTTAAGATTAATTATTGAGCAGAAATTAATCCTGGATAGCATGAAATAATTTGAAAACTTTGAGCAAAGCAATTTAACATTTGTAAATATGAAGAGTGATAGAAAAATATCTCATCCTTCCCTGACTACTAAAACATCATCATTTTGTCAATCACTAGCAGATTCAAATTCAAGCACTGAATGTGCAAAAAGACATGGTTACCTTTTAGAAGAACTGTTAAATGTTTTAGTAGATTATGGTTTCAGCTGTCTGAATTATTGAAAAAATCTCACTTCACAGAAGTGCATGATAATTGACTTTTCATCAATATTCAGAGTCATTCAAGACCATACTGCATATGTAAATTGGATTAATAGCTCCACTGCATACTGAAAAATGTCATGAACATATCTGAGGAATAAAAGGAGATTTCAGAGATGTCCTTGGCTCATTCAGTGTGCAGAGATAACAAATGGAAAAGTAAAAGGGGAATGAAAGAACAAAATAATTTGAAACAGTCTCAAATGCAGTTATATGTACAGAGAACATTATTAATATTTATTATATCCTCGGTGTGTAAAGTGTTTACGGCACTGTGTAGACTTTTTAAAAAGACTGTGGTGCTGTAAGTGTCTAATCCTTAAAATTTGCACGAGTACTGGTAATCCTGGAGGGAGACACTCTGCTCTTATTTGCCCTGCTGTAAATCCAAACTAATTCTCTGATCCTCATTGGAATTAAGCAGTAACTCTGGAGCTGGTCAAGTGTGCAGTCACTCCAAATAATCTCCACAAACCCTGGGATATTTAATCAATGTTTCTTTGCTCATACTTTTGGTAGGGCAGCTTATATACGAACATATTCCCTAGAAAACAGATAGAAGGATCAGTTTTCCTCACCCTGAAGTTATTAATAATGAAGTCAGGATGAGACATATGGCATAGAAGACCTGAAAGCCACTGATGAGAGGTTTGAATGTAAATGCATTTAGCATATATTTTCTTAGGTATAAACTAGTGAAGTGATTTTTTTATTTGTTCTAATAAATATATTTTGAACCGAGTTTTATCTCCAAATGAATCCTTTTGTTTCACAGAAATTTTAGGTATGATATGTTTGATTTGTATGTTTGAATTTGAGTACAGAGAGAGAGCAGTAAGTCTAATAAGAAAAAAAAAATGTTGTAGATATATAAGGAGTGGTGGGTCAGCTACCTTTTAAAATTACTTTTAGATTATAAATTGGTGCTAATGATGATTTCCCTTCATAATTTAGTTGCATATATTATATATACAATTACTGGTCTCATAAATTATTTTTATTGTAGGTAGAAATCCTTACTGCATTGACAAAAATTATGGTGGCACACTCATTATCTGGGACAGAATATTTGGTAAGTGAAAAAAAGATGTTCTCTCTCATGTTTAGTTAGTGTGGCAAAAATATGTATACTTTTGTATTTGATTGTTGACTGTTGGGTTTTTTTTTTTCTTCTTCCATCAGGAACATTTGAGGCAGAAGATGAAAAAGTTGTATATGGCTTAACACATCCAGTGAATTCATTTGATCCCATCATGCTCCAGGTGCTGTAGTTTGTATCGGCAACTCTGGTACCTTCAGCAGGCACTCATGTTCAAAAGAAGCTCCTCTCTTAGGGCACAGTTGAGGCCATCTTTGCATTGCTGCACAGTCAATGAAATTGTCTACAATTTCTTCAGTATTTCATTACACAACAATTATTTCTACTCATTGTATTGAGCATATGCAGAGCTTGTAGTCATCATGAAAATACAATACAGAAAAATTAACAATGGTGATATAACAGGCCTTGGACCGAATGATGTCCGTTTTGCTGTATGCAGAGCAATATGCAGTGAAGCACAGACAAAAATCTATATTTAATCTGTTGTTTGTCTTCTCTAAACATTTATATTTCATAAATAATCCCGTGGTGCAATATCTTTACTATTTTTATCTTTTCTGCATATATGCTGTTGAAGGTACTCCAGAATGATTTGTGTTGACAGCATTACGTAGCAGCCATCATGGTCTCAATAAAACTTCCAGAACAGGTTGAATTTTCGTTTGTTTTATTTTTGTTGTGGTTTGGTTTTTTGGTTGTTTGTTTTGTTTTGTTTTGGTTTGTTTGTTTGTTTTTGGTTTTGTTTTTTTGTTTTTTAAAGAAAGGAAAGGAGAAAGGAAAAAGGCTTTACTGTGGTGCTTCTTAGATTTATTAGTCCAGGCTTAACTTAAGCTGGATAAAAATTCTCTGTAAAAACCTCAGGGACTGAGAAGTATTGAAGTCCCCATTTGTTTTTCATGACTGTTCACCCAAGGAGGCATCCCAAAGAATGAGAAATTCTACTGCAGGGGTGTCTGGACTAGAAGCTGGAAGGATAGCCACAGCCTGTGCAGTTATATCCATTCCAGTCAGAAACTAAGTAATTTAGTTATTGAGAGTATGTCATGTCAAGGTCCCGGTAACCAAATTCTAATTTAAAACTACCATAAATATAGCTATTCAATATAACATTAAATACTCTGGATTGATTACAGGAGAGACAGATTTTCCTCTGGGCAGAAGTCATCATAACCCTCACTGTAAACCACAAGCTTGATATGTCTCCTGCCTATTTCAGTCAGGTTTTCTATGAGTGTCATAATCTATTCCTAATTTATTATCTTTACAGACTTTGAAAAATCTTTTACTTGAGAGCTAAAAATGAATAAAATATAATGTTTTAATAAATTTTATTTCACTAACAATGAAAAATTACTTGCTCTTTTTTTCAGTTACGTCCCTTGGCTCATATTTGGAATACGTTTTGGGCCACACCTGGATTCTGCAATAAGCTCTCTGTCATATTTAAAGGACCAGGCTGGGGACCAGGCAAACCTAGACTCGGCCTTCCTGAGGAAATCCCAGTGGTAAATAGAACATGCACAGGCTTTCAGTTGTGTGTAATTTACTTGGACCTCTTAATGCTACTGGATCAATGTTATAAACTCCACACGTGCTATTTTAAATTAGCAAATTAGCAGTCATAAAGCATAGGGGAAGATGAAATAGGAACAGAAATTGAAGGAAATTAATGTTTTAACTGTGCTTTTTTTTTTCTTTTTATTTGAAAGTTAAAAATATATTTTTTATTTATCTTCTCATTATTCATTTTCTAAAGAGATTCTCAAAATTGTTCTATAGAGTATGGTAATTTGTCTTTTACTTTTAGCTGTGAACATACAAGCACACACATGGAGTTGAACTGTCTCACACTAGATAGTATATAAGTTTGAGAGTAGATTATCTTTATGCAATTATCTATGTCCTGCCATCTTTTTTGTGTTTATAAGGATAAAGAATACTAAGGAATAGCAGGCTAGGGCTGGTCACTGTTAAAGGCTATTATCTGGTTTGCTTCATACAGATCACTGGAAAAGAAGTTGTCTTCAATCCAGTTGTACCAGCTTATCTTAATTGCTATACAGTTGCACATTTTGCTGTAATAGTGGACTTGTATACTGAGCTTCTTGGTACTATGACCGTAAGTAATTCCTATCTTTATGAAATAGCATCTCAATCTAACAGTAATATGACACACAATATATTTAAATAATAAAGCATTGAGTAGAGGCTTTATGGCCTGACTCATCTCTTATTTAAACTATTATAATAATAGCTAGATTCCTTAAAAATAATCAAAATAAATGGCTAAATCAATATGATTATATAATATTAAATATATAATGTTTTATTTTTTATTAAACTATTTTAAATAACTATATTAATTATTTACAGATGAATATGCTTAAGTTAAGCAATTAAATTAAAAAACCACAAATGTTACATAGAAGATGTATGTGTCTGCTTCAGGTTTTAGGACCTCATGAAAGGAAACATGTATCTAACACTTGAAACTATGTAGGTTTTAAGATGTCAAGGTTGGTTATATTATTAGACGCCAAAAATGCCCAGTCTTCAGAAGGAAGATTGCGAAGGTCTTGAAGTACTTGTAGGTGGGAATGCTGGTCTCAGCATGAGGAGCACAGACTCAGGACAAATCTTTCTTCCAGTCTCAAACATACAACAGTATTGATAGAAATACAGCAAGGAGATTCATGTATTTTCCACCTCGTGTTTGGGCTGATGGAAACTCCCTGGTAACATGATTTGGTTCCTCCATTGATACCTGGCAGTCCCTGAAGGTGAACTATGAGGCCATCTCCACCTACAAGAAGCGAGGCATTAACTTACTTCCATGGCTTCACACCCTTCCAAGCTCCTTTTCATTATTCCTTCCTTGAAAACTCTTTCTACTTTGCTAAAGCTAAAATCTTTTTGTTATGAAGCTTAATTTTAATGCATCTATTATTCCCACAAATCAGTCAATGGCCTACCAAAACACCACAAAGGTCTGTCAGTTTGAAAAAAAAAAAAAGCCCTTTGGTCTTCTCCTTAAACCCTTTCTAAGACCTCCGTGGTTAAAGAGCAGTCTCGTCATTGTGTTTGTGTCACCCACGTTGCCACAGGCCTGCTGCAAGGGTGCCAAGGGCCCTCTGGGTTCTTCAGCCTCTGCTCACTTGTAGACCTGCCTTATCCTGGCACAATCACCCAGAAATCTCCAGCCCTTGGCCAGGAGTGGTTACTGTCCCCTACCCAACTTGATGGGTGCTGCAGGACAGCACCCTTCCTGCCAGGGCCACATCCCAGTCCACTGGATGCCACCAGCCCCCTGCCCCTTCCTGATGCCTTTTCTCATGAGCACCATGTCTGAATCCAGCCAAGAGGCAGATTTCTAGAAATAAGTCTCTCTTGCATGTCTGACCATAGTCATCCATGAAGGATTCCAGAGGCTTGCAAAACCATTTCAAAGCTGTCAGAAATCTTGTCCAAACGTTGACATATTGGTCCTCCAACTCAGATGTTCCTCTTGCATCCCAGGACAAGGACAGGAGAGGGACTCCACCTGCAATAATTTCTTGAGCTAGCACCTCTGTCAGCTCTGTATATACGAGCTGCTATATCCCTTTTGGGTTTTTTTATATTTTTGGTTAGATGTATTCTGAGTAGCACATCAGATCAGTAAAATGACGCAATTTTTGAGAAAAGTTGAAAGAGTAAGTGTTTAATATAACATTCCTGATATAATATGAAAGCTACCTCAGGCATACTCTTCTGATTAATATTAAGTTATCCTACACATCATGTTCACCTCTATAAAGGGTCGCACTGCAACTGCAGGGAATTTGGAGATTACTAAGCCATCTGAGGCTTAGTCTATTCTAAGAGATTTCTGAGGACAGGAAATTAAGCCAAAGGTAAGGATAAATACCTTCAGTGTATAGAAGATATACAGTATACATGATTGCCAATGTTCCTATACTGAGAAAAGCCTCTGCAAGATTTTTCACATATGCTTCTAGATTCCTACATACCAGCAAGTCATATTTGCATAGGAATCAAACTGGGCGGTGGGGGGGGGTTCGGGTCATTTTTTGTATTTAACTTTGTTGCTGTTGCTTTTAGCAGTAAGAAGTAAGGAGTCTGTTCATTAGTTTTTTTTCTGTTTTATTCATTTCTCTTTTTGCCTTTTTCTGGTCCTGGAAGGAAAAATGGATGGTCTAAATTATTTTCTCTTCTGATAACTGCAGCTGTTTAAGAATAAGTAATAAGGGAAGTTGAAAAATGCACCCAAGCACCGGATGATCATTAAATTGCAATCATGGAGGAAACATTCTGAAGATCCACCATTTATGAACTTACTGTAGGAAAACAATAAGAAAGTTATCTGCACAAAACTGTGGGGTAATAAGATAGTAAGGATAGGAAGGGGAGCACGGGGGACTAGAAGCACCTCATCTCAGGACGTAAACATTCAGCGTGGGTGTAGAAAGTGCTGGTCCCAAGGCAGAGTTCCAGCATTGCTCTGCAGTACAGTGGGGAAGCTGTCATGAGAAGGAAGCTTGTGTATGAATAACTTTACTTGGCGAAAATCTTTCTTCAGTATCAGTTTTCCACTACACTGAGTTATGAAATGTCTATGGATACAACTGGAACTTTCTGTCTGGCTATGAATTATGTCATAACTATGGCATAGCTCCATAAATGGAGAAAGCTAACTGTTTTCCTCATTTTTAGGTGTAAGTTCCATTTCATGATAGCCATAAGACACAGCACACAGCTATTACATTTCTCAAGTGATTACAGTTGCTCAGTGTTTGGTCTCATGCCCTGTAGAAGTGTTAAATTTCTCTATCCATAAAGAGCTACCATATACCTTCAGTCTGAATGACCTACATTTAACTTACGAAAAGAGCAAAACCAAGAAAGAACAAATACATATTTTCCACAGGAGAGAGCATACAGTGTTTATTTTCTATATAGTGATCTGCACTACATCCAGAGAATAAAAATCACTTCTGAGCTCTGCACATCTAGATCTGATCCAAAGCTCATTGAAGAAATGGGATTTGGATCAGTCCCAGAGTGAGTGCTAGGAGTGTAAAACTGCAGTACATTCAAAGCAAAAGCCACATAGCTCCAGAACTGCATGTATCACATAAATCAAAGTGAAGTGTACCTTAAACACATTTTGCAGTGTCTTTTTTATTGTTGATAGATACTGTAACATTTACTGTGCTTGTAATGCTAGAATATGCAAGCATTTTCAATTAGATGAAAAGTAATAATGGATAAGATAGATCTCTTAAAAGCTGAGAACATGATATATCCATTCAGTAGGAACATCACCAAGTACTGTATATGGAATATTGCTAAGAATTTACATTTTTTTTTCAGGAATTTTAACTTAAAGTAAATTCATACAAAGACGTCCAACAATACAAATTTCATAGCATTATGTTAACATTCTTCGTCTGAATGTCGAAAGTGTCTGATATATGACAGAGGGCATCTGTTTACTTATGAAATGTGCTGACATCATTCCTAGCAGTTCTTTTGCAACACTGGAAACATCACGATAAGAAAATGCATCCATGTTATTCTTCAAAAGGAATAAAATAGTCTGAGTTCTTTGAAATATAAAAGTAAAGGATGAGTATTTCAATATTCATCTAAATACACATTTTGAATAACATATTTCCTTCATTTAAATGAATTATTTTTTCATTACTAAAAAAACATAAAATAATACTGCTGTGGCATTCTGTTGATTACAAAGCCATGTAAACTTCTTCCCAGATTCTATACCTCCCCTTTTTTTTAAGCATCCAAGGTATTTTTATAGCTTTCAATGAAATCAAAATCCAACAGAAATATTTTTTTTCTGTTTGATTGCAGCCAATAACCGCATTGCAAAGTTGTGACTGACTTGTAATTGGGGAACCTGCTGTGGTTCCACAGGCTTCCCTGTTTATACAAATATTCCAGTCTATAAATACTCATTTATTTTACATATACATCAATGCAGATTATGTTGAAATGGAACGAGGATGCTAGCACTAACGAAGGTGTGTAAAAGACACATTCTTTTCATGCTGCAACTTGCAGTGTGTAGATTTAATGTATGTTTAGTTTAGTGATATAACCCACTGAGTATTTTGTTGATTTTGGTAGAGTAATGCCTAGAAAATGGATGCCTCAGCTGCCAGCATCCACTTCATAGGGTGATACATGTTTGAAAGTAAATAAAAGAATCAAGGCAGAGTGTAACTACACCACTGGAGCTGTAAAGAGAAAGTTATGGAAGGAGACTAATAATGCTAAAATTTATGCTAAACTGGTTTTCTAAAAGCTCTTATTCCCAAGTGGCATCATGATGTATTTCACTGCAAATTTCTTGGTAGTCCTTGATTAGGAGCACAAATAAGGGAATACTTTTTTTTGCTGTATGTGAATGTGGTGCATGTATCTATGGTGAAGGGTAACTAACACATTCTACTTTCATGGTTCCCCCTAAGGCTTTCTGCCTCACTCATCATCACTCCAGAAAGCTGAAGGCTTGGGAAGTGGAAGATTGCAGTACAGTGCCATGCATTTGTGTGAATCTGATGATAGTGCCTGTTTGCAATTAACTGTGATCTGCAAGCTGTGCTTTAGAATCCTCTAGTCCACATTCCAGGCCACAGATAGTATTGGACCATGAAAAGTTTTATAAATAGCTAGTGTTCAAAATGTTATGGTTCAAGTAGGTGAGTGTCTGGAGAGAAATGGAAATTGGCCTGAAAAACAGATCTGTAAAATATGATCATACCTGGCTCAGGTAGTTATTGTGCCAAAGAAACTCATATAACATTTTAACCATTTAAAGAAAAAGGCTTGTTTATATTTGCGTTTGATTTTCCTAAATTATAAGGTTGCTTCAGTTCTTCTGATTCATTACATAGAACATACATTAAATGTATTTCTCTTCTCATTCTTTTTTTCTGGAAAACCATGTTTAAAACTGAACTGCAATTTCTTAATTTCCTTTCAAGTTCTTAATCTATGCTTTTTTCTTCTAGGGTTAGATAAATATGGAGAGTCAAATGATAACTCCAAGGTCCAACTTTGTACACCTTAGAGAAAATGTTTAAGAGAAGGGTGCAGAGTCACACTCAAAATTCTTGTATTTAGTCCTTTTTTTCTTTTTTTTTTTAATAAAAAAAACTCCATCCAAAAATTTTATCGATGCAAAACAAATTACTTCATGTTAACCGTGGAAAGGCTTTTAAATTTAGGACAGCTGCAGGATTTTTGGAATCTAGAAACTGAAATTTTCAAGAAGAGCACCCTCTTTAATCTGTAAAATTTAATCTTTTATTGACAAATTTTAAAACTTGTATCTGGAATTTGCAAATGTATTCCAAGTGGTACAAACCTTGATAAAGGATTATAAGTCCATCAGAGAATTTTTTGCTTTTTTGACTTAAGCAACAGTCTCAACACATAACTGCTCTACTAAGTTCCCCTCCAGGGTTCAATATCTATCTCAATAGCCTCGCCCCTGTGGTGGCCGATAGCAGATGTCCAGGGTAAGAGCATAAGAAAAGTGTAAAGAATATTCTTTCTCAAGGTCTACATCTAAGTAGATGATGGTCTGATGTTTTGTAAGGTTATCATAAGGAGTGATGGAACAGATTGAAAATGTAGAAATGCAGTAATTAGTTTAATCAGTCCTGGTATAAATCTGTGCAACAGAGTGGCTTGACAAGTGTAATTTGTGAGAAGTGTGTTCTGGCTTGTAAACTGGTGAGGCTGCTGTTTAGCTCACTCATTGCTAGGATTGTCTTTTCTTTGTTCAATAGATGTTTATTAAGGTTATCTAAGTAGGTGCTTGTGATTCTTTAGTAAAACAATAGAAACCTACCCAGCTTGAGTATGTGGTTTGATGTGTTTTGCAAACATGGGCACTGTAAGTTCGCACAGCTGTAAAACTTGAAAATATCTTCCTGTGGCCTCCCACGCTCACAGATACTTACCTTAGATCTCTTCAAGGTGTAGGGGCCACCACTGAAGGAAGATGGGCATGTCACCAAGTGGGATTTTATTGAAATCAGGGCAGACATTCATAGATTTTTATTTTTCCAGTGCCTTCAATCTTGAAGTGCAAGATGCTGTTCATAAACCTTATTGCTATTGAAGCCAGAAAGGATTTCTATAACTCAGCAAGATCCACTACTTTTGTTTTGGGTTTTTTGTTGTTTTTAAATGAAAAACAAAGGCTTTTCAAAACTAATATTTGAAAGGAAGTCAGGGAGGGAACAAGAAAACTGATTAAATATTTGATTTTCAAAGGCAGCTGCGTAGAATACAAAAAATATTTAATTAATGAAAAGATAAAAAATTAAACTTCACAATGAAAATAATTTCTGTTTTCCTGAAGTTTTTTTAAGTCATTTTGATGTAAATTTTAAGGACATAGATCCTCATGCTGCTATTCATCTGAGAACTAACACACATTTCAATGTTTAAAAGCATTGTAAGTCTGATTGAAGTTAATGGAATGAGTTGAAGAGTTTTTCTGAATTGGGAATCAAGTGCTGAGTTGTCATGAAGAGACAACATTAATTTTGTTTCTTCTTCAATATGGTTATATTGTAATGTCATGTGAATTCTTATTTTCACCAGTGTATTGGTTTTGGTATCCACTGGGATTCATAGATGACTGTTGTAAAGACCTTGTAACATAAGATGAAGGGAAAGAATAAAGCTGATGGGATTTTTATTTAGAAATATGTTAGTTCCCTCTTGGGTAAAGGCATAAAGGAATCAAGTAACTTCAAGAAAACACCTAGTGCAGAAGGGAATATCTTAAACATTAATTTGGAAATACAGCATTCAGGACACAACTATAAAGGTGGTTACTCCAGATAAGTGTGCTATCCAGAGCAGATATTTTGTTGTAAAATTTAAAGTAAAAAATTAGTTTAAAAGCAGTGTGATGTGTTGACCATGGCTGGATCACTCCCCTCATCAGCTGGACAGGGGAGAAAATATAACAAAAGGCTCGTGGATGGAGATAAGGACAGGGAGATCACTCAGAAATTACCATTATGGGCAAAACAGACCCATCTTAAGGAAATTAGTATAATTTTTTAACCAATCAAATCAGAGTAGGATGATGAGAAATAAAACCAAATCTTAAAAACACCTTCCCCCCAACACTCTATTCTTCCCAGGCTTAACTTTACTCCCAGTTTCTCTACCTTTACCCCTGCAGTGGCACAAGGGGATGGGGAATGGGGGCTGTGATCAGTTCATCACACGTTGTCTCTGCCGCTCCTTCCTCCTCAGGGGGAGGACTCCTCACACTATTCCCCTGATCCATGGGAGACTCCTCCATGAACTTCTCCAGTGTGGGTTCTTCCCGTGGGCTGCACTTCTTCACAAACTGCTCCAGAGTGAGTCCCTTCCACGGGGCGCAGTCCTTTAAGAACAGACTGCTACAGCATGGGTCTCCTGTGGGGTCACAAGTCCTGCCAGCAAACCTGCTCTGGCATATGTTCCTCTCTCCATGGGTCCACAGGTCCTGCCAGGATCGCCTGCAGGTTTCCCACAGGGTCACAGCCTCCTTCAGGCATCTACCTGCTCCAGCGTGGGATCCTCCATGGGCTGCAGGTGGATATCTGCTCCACTGTTAACCTCCATGGGCTGCAGGGGGACAGCCTGCCTCACCATGGTCTTCACCATGAGCTGCAGGGGAATCTCTGCTCCAGTGCCTGGGCCACCTCCTCCCCCTCCTTCTCCACTGAGCTCCATGTCTGCAGAGTTGTTGCTCACACATATTCTCACTCTTCTCCGTCTGCAGTTGCTGTTGCTCAGGTTTTTACCCCCTTCTTAGATATCTTATCATAGAGGCACTACCACTGTTGCTGATGGCCTTGGCCTTGGCCAGCAGTGGGTCCATCTTGGAGCTGGCTGGCACTGGCTCTATCGGATATAAGGGAACCTTCTGGCAGCTTCTCACAGAAGCCACCCCTGTAACCCTCCTGCTGCCAAAACCTTGGCAAGCCCAATACAAGCAGACACTAACATCACCAAGAGGATGCTGAAGCTACTGTTCTGTTAAAACTCAGTTTCTCTTCTGAAATTTACTCTAAATGAATTCTTTGTCTACTTTTTAACAGACATTAACACAGGGAACTCTTCTTCTGAGAATTGGCTTTTTCATTCTGTCCCTGACCTCTTTTGGACTACTTATGGAGAACAGGCAAGATAAAAAATACATATTTTTTTCTTCTCTCATTATACCTTATTTATCATTCTATGGAAATCTCAAGTATGTCAAAAATTACATTGATAAAGAAAAATAGATACACTCAGACACATATGTTGCTGTCTGTTGAGTAGAAAATAATACATGAATAACAAGCACCTAAACCCAGGAGTGTTCCCATAGCAATTAGTATCTATATTGTACCTTGCAGAAAAGTTATGAGACAAGCTACTCATGTCTCACTCCATACCTGTATTTGTTGGGTCCGCATCTCTGGTTTTGGGACGCTGGCAGGCCAGGGGGACCTGCAGGCTGTCCTGAGGCCATTCAAGCTCAGACTGTGATCTTGTTTTGTCAGTTATGTATAGCATGCCATAGAGGTCAGACCCCCTGAGGGTATATGGGAAGCACACAGTGCAGCTCAGAATAGAGTAAAAAATCTCATAAAGGATGGTGTGGACTTAAGACTGAATTTATTTAGTATGAATTCAAATCAAATTGGATCTTCAATACACCATCCCAGTGAGATGTACACTACGGAAGTAGTCTATACAGGCACCATGACCCTACAGAAGAGTAAACAGCAGATACAGTTTCTTACAGAGAATAGAATAGAAGAGTAGAAGCTTCCTTTGAGACTGAGGTGCCAGTTCTGCTTGTGTAGACTGAACAGTTTTTTTCAGGATAGGTAAAAATCTGTCAATACGCCACAGAGGTGTGTAATTTAGGGAGTTAATAATGTGAATTAGTAAAAATTTACAGAAATAGACCAAGGAAATGATTCACAGAATCACAGAATCACAGAATCACAGAATCACAGAATGGTATGGGTTGGAAGGGACCTCCAAAGATCATCTAGTCCAAACCCCCCTGCTAGAGCAGGACCCTAGAGTAGACCACACAGGAAGTGAACTACTCATGTAGCAATTTTCAGAATTTTATTGTTGTAACTTTTGAGATCAAAAGACAATAACTATATATACATCTACATTTGTCTGAGCTTATATATAGTTTGAGTATGTGTATTCTCACACCCAGTAAATTCAGTTTTGTAAGTCCATTTAAGTTAGATACTATAAATCTTAACTAGAAGGTTAAGAAAGATGAGTTGGTGTAAGTGCAGGACATCACAGACTATATTTACATTCTCTTTTTCATTGAAGTTAACAAAGAAGAAAAGATTGGATATTAATCTGAATTGCTTTCCATTTCTAGGCCCAATGCAGGAATTCTGGAACTCATCCGCTGCTTAGTCTTTGTAGGTGTGCACAAACTTGGCCACTTAAGGAGCCAGTTTTCTTCCTTGGGCTATGCATATGAGGTAAGACATTTATTTTGAAATTTCTATGCTGATTACCATAGATTTTTTAATCATTTTAGAAAAAAACAGAAACACTAAACTCTTATATTTAGCTTCCTTGTTATTTATTATACTATTTGGGTAGAATATTGATTTTTTTCTTATCTCTTTATTTCTCACTTTTTAATAGTAACTTGTAAGAAAATTATTAGGTTTTGCACAGAGATGCCAATTTACATTGGAAAAAAGTCAGGAAAGTGTATATTTATAATTTCTTGCAAAATAATATATTAGTGGCTGTATGCTTTGAAGGGAATAGCAGAAATGTGTTTCCGAATTTGAATTAACTCACCTTTCATGGGGCAAATCTGAAAACACATGGAGGCTGGAATAGTCTTAAATATGAAATATTTTTTTTCTGTATTTATATTGCGCCTCAGAAGCAGAATTTTAGCCATTGACAAAGATAGGATACTGGACTAAATAAACCTATGATTAAGTATGGTTGGTTTTGTGTTCTTAGGATTTACTTTTATCCTGGTTGTGACTTGCTTTTTAATTTACCTTTTTATTTTTTCAATACAGTTGATACTTCATAATAACTCTTTTAATATTATCTGAATCTTTAATATAATTCTGATCTGAATAACTTACCTAAGCTACCTAATGTTGGTTACCAGCAAAGATAGTTATCAGCAAGGTTATGAATAGTTTGCCAGAGTAGTAGACCTGTTACTAGAAAGTTATCTTTTGGCTTAAAATGAGAAAAAAATGAAATAAAACAGTAGGGATTGAGACTCAAACCAAGTTCAATATGATTCCTTGGACTTGAAACATTTGAAAAATGTATAGCAGCTTTCCTAATCGGAGGTTTCTGTTAGTGGTGCTGATTCCCTTGCTTTTCCAAGAGATCAGGCAATAAGAGAATGGAAAAGTATCTTATGCTACTGTGAGTTTTTTTTCTTTTGTACTTTTATCTGGCCTAGGAAACAATAACTATTCAACAATATTTAAAGCTAGATAAATGACACTAATCAAGAATTGTTTTGATTTTACCCCATATTGTTAAATTGTTGAGGTTTTTGTGTATAAACCAAACAGTTCTTGAATTTCTTTGATAAGAGTCTGCCAGAACCCAGCAGGTATTTTTTTGGATTTTAGATGCTTAAATATAATTTAGAAAATGTTTTTGTTATTTACTGAGTAGCCTACTACAGTAGTCTTGGAGTGAAGAATTCTAAAATTTGGTAATTAATTCTGTAGTCCTTGAGATATAGCTCTCAGACTTGAATTATTCTAATTGAATTTGATGAGAATTATATGCCAAAATACACATTCTCAATTAAAAAAAAAATTAAAAAAATCATATACTTGCCTTGCTGAGGTGTGTGTACATATGTAAAAGAGTCTTTTACTAAGAAATCAGTAAAAGTAAAATTATCAGGTTGTTATTTCTATTGTTTGTAGGAAACTCTACAGCTTCCTATTCTGCCATGAAGCAGAAAATAAAATGAAATGGTTCTTACTCTGTTCTTTACATATATCTGTCATTAAATTTTTAACTTCCTTGCCATCTCAGGTTCTTCCCTACTGTACTTTCCTATCTATTCTTCTATCTCGTGGTTTTGCTTTTATTCTTTATATTATACTTCTTTGCCCTTTTTAGTCCCTTGTTTGGCCATTTTTAGCAAGAAACAGGAGTGCCTTGCTCACATGTTTTTCTTTGAAAATACTGAAAGAATAAGTGTCTTCCACATTGTTCACTCACAGTGAGACTAGATTAGGTAATACTTCTGAGTAATGCTAATATGTCAACACTAGAGACTTACATTTTATTTTATAAATCAACAAGTTTGA
The DNA here is from genome assembly GCA_028020825.1 of Podargus strigoides. Lineage (NCBI taxonomy): Eukaryota > Metazoa > Chordata > Aves > Caprimulgiformes > Podargidae > Podargus > Podargus strigoides. The sequence continues at coordinate 28,734,517 of CM051623.1, forward strand.
TATTAATAGCTTTTGTGATGTTTGTAGTGACCTTCAAAGGGTCCCCCATTTTGATAGAAATGATCCACTTGTGCTGTCAATGCATTATACAATTTATGGTTAACATTAGAATGTTCTTAGGTGTTTATTATAATGGGATTTATGAAAAAAAATAATCCAAGCAAAGGGAAACTGCCAGAGATTTGTCAATTAATGTTGAAAAGTCTTCAAATGTTAATGTTTTAGCTCAATATTGACTTGGTCATTTTGAATCAGAAGATACCAGAAAGCGTAATACATAAATAAATAAAAGGTTTTATCAGAAATTAGGTCTAAAATTTGTTCTAAAAATAGTTTCTGTTCTGTTCAACATTCATAAAGGTTATCTATCCTTCACAATATAATAGTGTACGTAAATTTGAGCATCTTGTGAGGCCCACAAACATAGATGTATCTCATATGCAGTTTTAAAAATTTCTGCTATGTATGTCCTAGTAATTTTAATGTGCTTGATTTCAGCTTCCTTTGCTTTGTTTCTCTTTCAAATCCACTTAAAATTTTCAGAGGTGTAAATTAAACCATTTATTTAATCTTTTTGTTTGCCTCATGTACATATTCCATCTTTAACATACACCTAGTTTTAATTTACTTTGATTTTTTTAACATGTATTTTCAGTCCTCGTAATCTGTACTGTACTTAAATACTGTCCTCCTTACGTCATCATCCTTATATGTTACCAAATAAACAATTTTTTAGTAATCCAGTACTCAGGAACAATAGGAATGTATGTACAATATCCTGTAAAAGAATTGAGTCTTCTCAATTCTACTTGAGAATTGAATTTCTTGAGTCTATAAATTATGCCTTGCAGGACACTTACTTAGGTATGAAGGAAAATAAACTGCAAAAGGCATGATGGCACTGCTCAGTGTGTCTAGAATTTAGCAAATAATTCTGTCACAACATTCTTTAATTAATAGTACACATTGCAGCAAATAAGTGCAAGACTAATTTTGCCATACAGTATGTTAAATCATTAGTGAAAAAGCATGTGACTCCTGTCTATACATGTTTTTTTCTGTGACTATTTTTCATATGTTCATATTTCTCATGAATATTTTAGAACCAGTAAATAAGATTTCAGAAGTAAATATCCTTGCAGTACTATTGGGAGAGTACTCTAGCTAGTAAAAATAGGCATTTTGTACTGCAAATGACTGCATTTGGCTCATAAAAAGATCTAGACAATTATCCAAACTGCTGCATGGGAGGAAGGCCTTCTGGATGAAAACTAGAAGGAAAATAGATATGAAATAGAAATGAGAGAAGAGCAGAGGAAACAAGGAGTGAACCTATCCCATTTTGCCATTAAATTATCTCAGGTGGGTGTGAAAAAAGCAGCTAACAATTTCAGTTCCAGCAGCAGGAGCAGTCCTGCCCTCTGGCTCCAGACTCTTACCCTCGCTGCCCAGCTAATTGGGTTGGCCAGCTGGTCTGACTAATGCAGCCAAGGAATTTTCTTCAGATAAGTGAGTTGATGCAACTTGCTGTGGAGCAAGTTTATAATGCTGAAGTCTAGGGAAAGCACAAGTAAAATGAAGCTGGAGGTGTGTAAGAAAGGACTTCTGTTTTTGCTAAAGCTGCAATCTTAACATGATTGTTAACTTTGTCCAGACTCTAGTAAGTACAGCATTACGTCTATTGATACTTTGAAGTTGTGTGTTATCAGTCTTGGTTCCATATGAAAACTATGTTATTTTTCTAGTCACTTAAAGGTATTGTTCTGACTGCTATTGTATTTGAAGTCTTTCCAAAAGATGCTCCTGGGTGATCTCTCTTGGTGTACTTTCCTTCTCCAAATAAGACAATAACTTGAATTTATCAGAGTTAGAAAAGTGACCTTCTTTTTAGTTATGGGAGGTGGAACAAAGTTTCTTGGCACACGTTTTCTGTTCCTTGTGCAGTATGTATTTCATATGGATGGTTAGGTGAAAGAAGCAGAGGGGTTTTTTGTTTGGTTGTTTTTAGTGTATTCTTTTAAGAAAAAAAAAAAGTTGGTGATGTTTAAAGATGTTTTTAGATCTTAAGAAAATTGTCACTGAAAACCTTGATAATAGGGGCAGAGATATTATATTTGACTGGTTTTAGATAGTAAAATGAGGAGCTAGTGTGTTTCTGCTTGAGGAATTGGGCAGCTATATCCTATACTAGTTAGTCTTCTTTAGGCTGATTACTTCATGCCTGTGTAATGCGATGATCATGTGTATTACTGAAGTCAAATCATTTTCTGTCAGACTGGGCCTGGAGTCTCCTAACCACCTGGAGGTAGCAGAAAACATTGCTTGTGTGTTCAGTTATGTGACAGTTCAGCAGGCGCAATATGTAAAAATAAATCTGTGACGATGGTGCACCTCTTCAAAGTGTTTCCATCCAACTGCTCTGGTTTGGCATCGGCCAGCATGTTCCATGAGCTGATTTTGGTCAAGCACTGGCTGTTATTTGACAGTAGTACTAATGAGGAGCAAGTAGAAATGAGAGCCATTGACATGTTGTTGGAACCCTTAAATATTTTCACCAACTCTCATAGCGGCTGCAACTCAGTACTGAGAGATTCTTAAACTAAGGGGCTAGGCATGAGGAAGCTGGAGGAGGAAATACAGAAGTCTGTCTTGATGGGATTCTTTATCTTTTACCTTTGTTTCAGCTAAGGCATTGTATCTGAGAGTAAATCTCTTCGCTCAGATGACTCCTGCACTGTAACTTTCTGTGTTGCATGGCTATGAAAGCACTGGCAGACATGTATTAATTTACAGGTAGGAAGGACAAAAATCTAGGGCAACTTTTACTGGGAAAAACAGAGAAAAATAGAGGTTGTATACATGTGTGATATTTTAAATGAAGAACTTCTTTCCTGTTTTATGTGGGCATGCGGTACATTAGAAATATAACCAACTTTGGAAAATACATAAAATCTTGTGCTGCAGGGTATAATGCAGCCCTTAACTGATGAAGGCAGAAATGAACTTTGTTGTGGTCAAATTGTTTACTTACTTCTCCAGAGCATCTAAACTTGGTAGATGCAGCCTTTCCAAACACTTTTAGAGACACTATTCTGTTCCAACTGGACTGCTTCTCTGATCTTTGATGCAATTCTGGTATTTCTTATGAGTGTGTCAGCTAATTTGTCTGGATAAAATATATAATATTTGTTTATTAAAGAACTGATTTGCCCTGTATTCTGTGTTCCACAGCAGTCCCTCTTAATGTGATATATTGCCACACTACTTATTTCTCCTTTCATCGTACAAAGACTTGCTGTTACCTCACTTGTTTCTTACTGTAATTTACCAGTGTTGGAATACTGACTTATGAGTACTGACTTAAAGCAAACATTTACTCAAAAGAACTTATTTCCACATCAGCGATAGTTTTCTACTCTGTAGCATTTTTCCTTGGTCTCTCATTATGATCATCTGTGCCACATTTCAAAGAGCAGCATATCCCGTATTTGGTTTCCATTAAGGTGAAAACTCCATGCCCTGTGCTATGATTTATGACCTCAGCATTTATGCAGTCTCTGTGCCCTAACTAGATTGGTTGGTGTATTTGAAGTGTATTTTAGAAATGAAGCTGGAGATGGAAGGAAACTCTACCACCGTATGATAAAAAGCCTTGTCAACACACACGGAATTAAACAAACATGAGTTGTAATCTCTATTTTCGATGTTAGCTTCATTCAGAAAAGTCTGCTATATCATACAGTGTAGCCCAAGGTCTGGACTTTTAACATTCTTGACAACTGCCCTAAGGGGAATAATGTCCCTTAGAAAAAGTCACAGTAAAATCTGGCAGTAGATTAAGTCAGTTTCCACTTAGGTGTGACAGCAGAGTCATTACTGATTTTAGACTTAGCCAGTTTGAGAGTCGGCTTCACCACCATCAACTAAAGACTATGATGTATAGTTCCAGATGCTCTGGCCAATTGACCGTAAAATTGCTCCACATTTCTGGCAGAGCAGCCAAGCTGGAACTTTTAAAATCTCCACTCCCCGAGCTCAACACCCTCCCCACTCTGCTTAAAAGCTGCTCATTATTCTTCTTCTGCCCACTGATCTTAGCAAAAGAAAAACTTCTGGAATCAATTAGAAGTGTCTGCACCTGATGAGATTTGCACGTGAGTTCGGAATTGTGAGGCTTTGATAGTGTCAGCCAACAGCTGCAGTTTCAGGTGGTAAAATGGGGGAAGGAATTTTCCAGGATTTATTTACAATCATAAAATAAAACAAAAATCAAGACAAGTTGGAAACCATCTAATGTGTCGTTAAAATGAATCCTGAATTGAGTTATATATTTATTTTGCCTGAAAAAAACATAAACTGGTGGTTTATTATCAGGATCTTTTCAATTACCTTGCAATTATTAGGCTGTATAGAGTGGCTGTAATAAAACGCAAGCTATGGTCTGCTTGCTGTAGTTTTAACTATGAAAGAGGCATCTGCTATTACTTTTGTCACTTTAATTGCTTGACAAGACAAGGAGGTAGTCATTCTTAATAGAAATCAGAAGTGTGCAGCCAAAGATGAAGCAAAGGTGGTACTCTGAAAATAGAAAATACATATTCACATATACTGTCTGAAATTTTGTGTTTTACTCTGTCAGTGCTCACACTGATAGCTGTAAAGTTTATTTTCTGATCTTTCTTAGCCCAAAGCAAAGATAACAGCCATGCCAAGTGAAATTATTAATGTTCAGTTATACATCTGAGAGTGTCCTTGCAAAACTGAAACTGAGCTATTTCCTGCACTAATTTGCATTGCAGACTGGTTTGGTTCACAAGTCAAAGCATAATTTTTCTAAAAGCCAATAATGCCACAAATCCCATATAACTACATTCTTTTCTACATCACAACAATGGATAATAATAGAAATCTCCATACTAGTGAATTGCTTCATTGATATTAATCCCTGGTGACAACTGAGATACTCCACGTGGGTATATGTTTCTGACTGTGTTATAGAGTATTAACTGTCATTTTTTTGTTAATGAACAAATGCATATAGTTGTTTCATACCTGTATTTCTTCTGCAAAGGTAGTACTGTTAAGAAAAATACTCAGAGAATGCCTTTTTTGCAGTATTAGTTATCTGCGTAAGCACAAAGGCAGCTCTGGCTGGCGTTCACTGAAGCGAGAGGCAGGCACACAGACAGACCCTATGCTTATTTGCATTCTGCAGGGGAGATGCAAAGGGAGTTGGAGCAGACTCGTGTTTCCTATACTTGACAGAGACAGTGCTTACTGATCAGCTTACACACTTATACATTTTACATTCAAAGTTGATTTAAAGGTATAGTTTAAAGCACACTGCAATCTCTAAGGGTCAAAGCCAAGGGCAAGGTAAATGATTGCTACATCCTGAATGAAAGACAGGCTTGCTTGCTGAGACTTCCCATCCACACACACAGTGTGGGAAGAAGCTGAAGATATGTTCTGCATCCATCAGACAGTGTCCTCAAGCCATGTTGGGCAACCCCAGAGCAGGGAGCCTTCCAGCCTCGCTAGCACAGCTGGTAGGTGCTTGTGCTCTGTGGCCTGGCTTTCTTTAGACTGTCAAGCTCGCGTGTGTGTATGTGTTTGTTAGGACAACTTGCTCCGCAGAATTAGTAGGCTTCTTTCCAAAATACAACAATTTGCTACCAAAACTATTGCAACTGGCAGGTGGGAATTGTCTTGATCTTAAAGAGTGGAGAGCTGTACCTGTGTTCCCAAGACCATGAAGGCAGATGGCTTAGTTTTATCCTCAACATGACAGGCAGTGGGATTGAATTGCCTTTTAGGAGATGACAGCTTTCATTAATCTAACTATTCCTGATGTAGAATAAATCTGGGTTTGGCTGATACAAGGTGACCACAAAGAACCAACCTAGTATTTAAAGCATTTTGGATATTTTTGTCTTGCAAGATTTAAATAGAGAAAACCCAAATGTAAAAAAGGCACACAGTCTGGGGTTACCCAGTTTATATGTTTTGCAAGGGAGATGGAGGTACAAGATTCTTCTTCCCATGAATGTCCCTCCCTGCTTCTGTAACAGTGAGCAGAACATAGCTGCTGTGAAGACTTAGCATTTCTGGAATAGAATGGCTGTGTAAGACCCACGGAACTGGGCAGTAACATAGGCTATTGGAAAGCCACATCAATACTGGTATTTAGGAAAGTCAAGTTAACTCAGAATATTCTTTAATATATTTTATTAGAATTGGTGATTGGGGAAAAAAAAAAAAAGTTGTCTTTTGCACAATCTATTTTTTCAGAAGCTTCTTATGAGCAATAAAGAAGGAAAACCACAGTAAAAGCTGAGCCTGTGTTTTTCTACTAGCAGCACCTGAAATAACCACAGAGACTGAAAACTAGATCATGACATCTGGGCAATTGCATGCTAAATTATAACCAGCCAGTTCCTCTTGTCTGAATTGGGCAATAGATCAAGAAGATAAAATAAAAATATTTATCTGTGCTGTGATTTTTTTTTTTAAAAAAATATTTTTTTAAACTACTGCCTTGTTATATCATTCCTTTGTATGAGTTCTGTTTTCTGTGATGTTTAGAGGCAGAGAATATAGAGAAAACAACAATGCTTTATTTATTTTTATATTTGGGTATTACGCAAAGCAAAGAGAATGTTTTAGAATTTCCTTCTCCTGCAATGCCAAATAAAAGTTGCCTGATGAAAGAAGATTAACAAATGCTATGTTTAACAACTGATTCCCAAATGCAGAACACACAAAATGCTTTGTAAGTTTAAAAGTTGGAAATAGGTGCTATGGGGAAAAAAAGTACATATAAAGCTCTAGTTATCACTTGAAACTAAGGCAAAATAATGCAGCAACCCCCTACGGGGTCTGGGAGTGATCACATCTGTCCTGACAGAATAAGTTTGGTTTATCTTCCTGTGGAGCCCATGAAATGCCTGGAATAGGTTATTTATTTTGTTAATTGGAAGCTAATATACAATTGAAAGTGCCTGGGTTTAGTTTGAACATTTTAGTTTTTATGGAGAAAAGGATGCTTTATTTTGTCCTTGGAAATTACCTGAATTTATTGCACATCTGCTTAGAACTATAAATCTCTAGATATATTTATTTCTCTTCTTGTTGGCTTCATGTAAGCTGACTACAAAGAGCAGTGAGATATTAGGAAACAGTTAAAAGTGGGGGCCCAGGAGGATGTTAAAGAGAATCTGGCCATTAACTGCATTGTTTTATATCTACATGTCTCCATACCTATCTCCATTTTCCCTTGTCTGCAAACAGTCTAGTTAGATTATATTTTAGGGCAGATACCTGCCTTTGCATACATCAAGGGCCTACCTCACTTCTGTGCACTGTGTAAGCAGTGAATAGAGCTGTCATCATCCTAGTTAAATTCCTAGTAATTTCTTATTCCTGACTTTCAAGTGATGCCTATCAACCAGTTGCCTTATTTAGAAAACTGGGGATTCTAAGTATAAGTTCTCTATTGTGTTCATCTGAGTACATTCTAACACAGTATAAGATGTGTTCAGGAGTCTAATTGAAATATCTTGTTGGGACACCTTTGTTTTTAATAAAAATTAGTTTATGCCAATACATTAGGCTATGAGTCCATTCCAATTGCATCTTCCATACTATGTATATGGGTGGTATTTATCTTCTGAGGTTATCTGGGCCTTATTAAAATGCATCCCCAGACCATGAAACATGTAAAAAGCAGGAATTCCACTGACAGACTTGTAAACTGAACAAAAAAATATGTTGCCAAGATATCAACAACTGAGAAGAGCTTCATAAATTTTCAAAAGTTAGGGTATACCTGATTAGAGTTTATCAGGTCCTCTGGGTAAAAGTCTAAAATGTGCAGTTTACTGACAAAAAAAGCCATATGCTTTTATATGTTTTTATTTAAAAAAAACGCTGACAATTGAGACTTTTCTAAATAAAAGGGTCTGATTTTTAGCTCTTCCTTTCTCCCTCTCCTCCCTTTTATTACTTTTGTTTTTTTCTCTCTATGTGTGGAAAAGGAAAAAAAAGATAATAAAAATAAATGAGGAGGATTAATACAATGAATTATACAGAGTAACTCACCTAAGCACTTGAAAAATAAAAAGAAAAAAAATATATTACTCATAAGGGATTTCCAAAAAGAACAATTTTAACCGGTTTTGGCAATTGTGTGTTTGCATCCTAGGCCAAGATTTCTGATCACATCTATTATGCTTCAGACAGACTTGTTCATACCATTTTACGGCCCTATGTCAGTAACTACACAGCAGTGAGCATATTTTACCCTGTCAATGTACTGAATATTTGAATTGGTCGGTAAAGACCTGCAGCTCTGCTGAAACGCTCAAACTGGCATTGCTTAATGTGCTTTGCCCCATTGATTCAAGCAATAGAGAGCACTGTAGGAAAACTATTTGATATTTCACTAACCAAAATAAAATAAGATCAAAACCAAGAACCTGTTCTTTTTTTTTTTTCCCTCACCATTACAAAATAAGATTAGCCAAATGCCAGAAGAAAATATTGCCTGAAACAAATACATATCATTCAAACTTCTCCGTTTAAAATAAAGTCAAAAGTTCTCAACTTGCTGTAAGTTCATTAATGTTGAAATGACACATTTTAAGAAATAAATTGATGGAATTGTCCTATCTCTACTTCTGAGAGTAGACAGATTAGTGAGTGTTTCGTCTGAGTGGTTATATAAGGACCTTGCTGCTGGAAGTAACCTGTCCATTAGCAAAAGGAAACTGGATATTAAAAAAGCGAACACTGTCAATTTTTAACAAAGTCCTTGGTATTGGTAAAATATTAGGGCCTGAAATTCAGATCAGCTTTTTCACACCCTGATTTTTTTTCTATCATTATATGTTACTCAAAGGTAACTCACTTGAAACAGATAATTTTAGAATAAGGAATTCTCGTTAAAGACTCCATGACGATCTTAGAAAACCCTTTCATAGCTTGAAGTAGAGCTGGATACATCTGGAAGGGTGGAGCGGAAGTCTCTGTTTTATGTGTATATGTGGTGCGTAGCTATCAATGAATTAGATCAAAGAACAAGAAACAAATTTAAATAATAGCATGGTATATTCTTATAACTTTATTTTCCACTGTAATGTCAATTTATAGAGTGTTACTCTAATTACAAACAATGATAGAACAAATATAGTTTTATAGCCTCAATTTTTTAATAAATTGATCTCATTTTAAGTTGATTTGAGTATCTTATTGGACTATTTATTACCTTCTACGTATTTACTAATTTCTGGCAAGTTCTTACAAAAAGTCTCAACCCACTAGATGAATCGAATCTCTTCCTTCCAGTGCTGTAAAACTGACAGCTCTATTCCTGGCTCGTGGAGAGTTAAGAAGGAAGAAAACAGGATCTTTAGTGGATCCAGGTTTATTTTTTTGGCTTTGTAAACTCTGTGGCTTTCAGAACTTATTGACATCAAATAAAAATCAGAAGCATCAGATTGCAAAACTAACAAAAATAATAGCTGTGAAAGCAGCATGCAACCAAAACTGGTACATTTTTCCTGGACAGTCCACATAAAATCTGCCCAACCAACTACTTTGTCCTCTGCTGGTTTATTTTGATCTTTGTGTAGATCAAATTACATGTTCTTCACGATTCTATTTTGCTTTGTAATGGCAGTAATCGGTACTATTAAATCTACACAAAAGTATATTGCAGCTGTAAAATCTGCATGTGTTAAAATGTGCATATTTGGGTATATATGCCAGTCATTTCAGAGAACCCATAATACATTTGGCAACAGAGTTTCTGATTTTCAGAACTGTTTGTGTGTGGACAAATGTTTGCCTCTTGGTTTAGACGGCCTTTAGAATGCAAATCATCTTCGGAAAATTGTGGTTGAAAGGAAACTATGTTAGCTTAATTGCTAAGAAATTGAAGCTATGCTTAGTAACTTTCAAAACAAATAAAGGTAGGTCTTCTGGTGAATGTCTAGCTGTTTGAAGGAAAGCTCACCTAAACAGGTCACACTTTTGACTTCAGTCCAAGGTGCAGTCTTCTTTGAGGTAAGGACTTGGAAATTGGTGGCTGTAAAGTGTATTATCAAGTGCAATATTATTCTTGCTGGACAGAATGTATGTATTCAATTATTAGCCAGGCTAAAAGTGGAGTGGAAGCAAACAATGGGGGAGGGAAGGCAGACATGACAGACCCCTTCCAGTCCATGCAGGGCACCACATGTCTAAAGGCTAGTCTTAAGAATCTGGGAGAGAGTTAGGGTAAGGATAGAAAGTAGGAAGGATCTGTACATTCTCCCAAACTCCTTTTATTGCTTTCTTTGTAAAGGAACTGAATGATGATAATTTGCTTCTGTGGTCCCACCCCTGCAATACTTTAAAATTCAAACTTTACAGTGAGAGTGGGAGATCAGAGAAGAGCCTTGTGTTTATACAGCATTATCTCCATAGCTTATATTACATCCTTCCAGCCCAGCTGCCCTGGTTTCTGAAGTACTTAGTCGTGTCCTTGCAGACAGCTTATCTGTTTGGAATTTGGGGACAAGGTTGAGAAACTATTGTTGGATACACTAGAGACACATGGTAACTTAATTTCCCCAGTGCTCATGAGTTCTTGAATTGGTGATAAGCCTAAATGTGATGCTCGATTGTTGTCTTGTCCCAAACTACAGAGGAGACATTGTTATTGTTTATATTCATTAGCAGAAGTTTTCTCCCATAACGTTTGTATGAAGTCATCAAAACTGCGAGTTCAGCTAATGTTGTACTAATGCCAGGCAAGAATGCTGTATGACTTTTCTCCACCATCGTTTCCCTATTACAGTTAATGCAGTCCATCTTACTGAAACCAAACAGCTATAGCTATTGCCGGTACAGCTCTTAAATTATTCTCAAGCTGCTAGCTGTGCCATTTGACTTTGATCCTTTCTTTCATGGTAATTGTCATGCTGAAATGTAAAACTAAAATATATTCTGCACCAAGTGCCACCATTTGTACTTTCAAAGGATATTCATCTTCATGAGTTTTCTGCAGATTTTAGGTGCTATTAATAGTATTCTCTATGTGCTATTGCTGCCATCAAGTGTAATTATATAATTATGCATGTATAACTATTCATGTACAGTAATTCTTAAGGAATGCCAGCTCTCTGGATCTCATTCTTATCCAGCATTTTCATACTGCTTAGCTTAAAAATAACACAGCATTACATTAAACACATGGAACATTTCATTGCTTTATTTTAATAGGAGCTAAAAAATGGAAAAATGATGGTTGAATATGCACCTTGAAGTATGTTGCTGAACAGAAGAATTGATTGCCTTGTTATTAGATTAAATTTGGTAGTTTAGTAACTGGCTTTCGTGTTTTGTTTTGTTCTTACTATTAAGATAATTGAGAGAAATTCTGGAGTCATCAATGTAAATAAATCCTTTCATCAACACAAACAGAAGTTATTACACGCTGAGAAAAACAGCTCTAAAATATTGTTCTGGCCGATCTGCTTTAAAAAATGCTTTCCAAATATGAAAATTTATATTATTTCTGATTCAAAGTATTTAGAGAGGAAAATAGACTTTTCAACTCTTTATTTAGTGCTTTAGAGATCTCATTGACTAATTTCAGGTATGTTATTAGGAAAGAATCTATACATTCAGGTATGGGGAATCTCAAGAGAGATGATATATAAAAAGTGGTGGTAATATCTGGAATTATAGGGAAAGAAGGAGGCAAAATTTAGTTGGAAACACAGGAGATAGATAAATAATTTAAACTATATTTAACCTAAGCTGACAATCAGATATACAGTAATATTGGGAAGGCTGCGATTCAGTTGGTGAGGGGAAGGGGACTAAACTTGGAGAAGAGAGTGGGATCTGCATAGAGATGATAGAATTTGTGCTGGGGGTAATAATATCTAGCACAAAAGCAGAAAAAAGGCAGAGCTTGCAAAAAAACTTGATGTATCTGAGCTGCACATGGTGGCATGAAAACTTGCTATATCTACTGAGCCCTACATAGTGGCGTAAAATAAACTTTATTTGTACAAGAGCTAAACAACACAGTTTTGCAATAAAATAAAAAATTCTAGAAATATCTTTTATTTAAAGGACAATGCCCAAATATACAATAGATGAATGGATTTATCCTTGCTGAGTTCACAGTGGTAGACTTTTTTTGTTTTTAGCATACAAAAATGAAATTTTCTGGCAACTGGGACCAAATGGGATCCCTGGTTGTGCTGCAACAGCACGCCTTAATACTACAAACAGACTTTACTATTGTCGGAGGGAATTGACTGAGGATTCATCTGTGGTATAGCAGTTATTCATCCACCAATATCTTCTGCAAAAGTGGGAATAAATTGAAGTAGAATTGAGAATGCAGTAGACAATGCTTGTGACAAATCAACAGCCAGAAGAATTAGAGATCAAGGTGCTAAAAAGGAGTTAAATCTTTGCCATTACCTGTCCTGGCTGATGCACACAAGAACATACAGACACCTGCCTTTAATTTGGGCAAAACTTAATTTATTAGTTCTCTTCATACCAAAAAGGACTCTCTAAAATAAACCTTAGTATTAACAAACATTTCCAGAAAAAAAAAAAGAACAAATCCTATAGAAAATCTGAAATAATATGTAAGCAATGATACTGAAAGATTTCAGTACAGAGCTTCAAACAACTGAAATGCTAGTGAGACATAAGGACACTGGAAGACTTCATGATGGGAAGCGGTGAGGAAAAATAAAATGATGAAGTTGTGTGAAAGGATGTAATAGTAGGAAAGAAAGAAAACAAAGCAACCTGATTTTTCAGGTAAATAGGAAGATGTTATGGTAAAAAAGCCCTATTACTAAATGGTATTACTATCGCATGTTTCTAGGAATCAAACATTAATAGCTATTCACTGGATTGTTCTAATGGGTGAAAATAGTAGTAAAATTAAAGCGAAAATTAAATCAACACAACTGCTTGAGAAGTTTCGTAACAGCAAGTTTTGTGCAGCTTTGAAAAAGTAAATAGCATTCTGACGTGAGATAATCTGAGTTGGTGGGCTTTTTCTAAATAAGAGAGAATGAAGATGTGTAGGCAAACATTTATGGTGAAAGTGGTACACATTCCCTTCTGAATTTTTTATTTTTTTTTTTAAACAACTGTAACACAGTGCATGATTTGGGACTGTTTTGGAGGATCTACCGTGCCTGAGGGAATGGCTCTAAAGTTTCACTATGAGAAATATAGAGATAGTATTATTTTTTGCATTAGTTTAATATATGCATACATTTTCAGAAGTAGAACACATTATACATTGACTTACATTTAAATAGGTTATAGAATCCAGCTGAAGTGATTAGCTTCTTGAAAAGCAGTATGGCAGGAAAAGACTTGGAGGAATATAACATCTACTGTGAAGTTTTGCATGTGATATTACTATTTAAAATAGCCATAGTACGTACTTTGTGTGTTAGTGAAAAACATAACTTGGAAATGTTTGCATCTGACAGTGATCTATTTTAAGTAAAAGAAGAATATTGTTTAGGTGCTAGTGAGAAGTGTGAATATTGTGATTGGCTACTGCACAGAAACTTGCAGACAGGTAATATGTGGAGAGCAAATGAATTGCTACTGTGTAAGCTTAAAACTGTAGATGCAAAAGCTAAAAATAATATTTACCTTTACATGGTATAATGAATCTTTATTGGCAACTGGTATTCACAGACTATTTGAAAGGTGGTATTGGCCAGACACAAGTTATTTGGCAGAGATCTTGACTAGTATATATTTGCAGAGCCTGTCTGCATAAGGATGCTGGCAAGTTTACCCTGATTTCTATTCCAGGTGACAGATTTCTATCCAAGCATATGAGTGATCAAATATTTTCCACTGGAATCTGGACACTGTAAAATTTCTGAAGCTGAGTAGAAAAATTGCAGGATTTGCTTAAACTATAATAGCCTCTGCATACCAGTGTGACAGCAAAATATTTCCACTTGGATAACATCAGGGCGAACTGCACTGAATTGAACTAAACATTTTTCTGGAAGACTGATGCTATTTTGTTGCCACTGGTCAGTGGCATCTTCTCTTAAGCTAGATGCTGTGATTGCCATAGTCTTCAGTTAATTTTTACATGAAAATTAAGCAACAGCAGTGGATGGTAGTAGTGCAATAACTTTATCTACCAAAGTGAATAACTCTGTCCAAACCAGATGCAAGCTATACCATAACCACACTAGCTTATTTTTTTTCCAGTGCAAAGCCAATTAAGAAATAGAACAGTTTCCATTAGTTTATTTTCTTTCCTGGAGCAATTACAATTGCTAAACTTTCCTAAACTATACAAATGTGGAGTCTCCCCTTGTGACAGGTTGTTTAAATTTATAACTGAAGCTAGCATTTCCATCTCCAATAAAAGCCAAACAGACATTTAATTATGATGCGTGACATTTCTGACTAAAATAGAGCCAACAGAGCCTGTCAGACAGCCCTCATTGTTCATGAATTTTGAACAAATTGGGGATCTGTGAATTTATAGCCAGGTTTTTCTCTAGTATTGTTTAAAATAGCACACATGGAAAACACACCATGGGTGTGTTGTAATTCAGCTTTAATGATGTAACACTTGGTTTCAGTCAATTGTTGGAGGGTTGCAGTAACACTGGTTTAGTGCTTCAGACGTTGCATGTTCCTTAGCAATTATAGTCCAGCTTTCAATAATGGCTGTTGGCGGGATATCCACAAGTGAAGTCATAGCAGTTTTGAACAAGAGCTAATAAAAATACACCTGCCTTGTAGTGGAAAATGAGCCTTTAATATCTTTGCTTTGAAGTTGAGTGGAGCCCACAGCATTAACTAACAGATACATAACAGCATTATGATGCAGTAATCCACCTCCCCAGGGGAAGTCAGGGGATTGAAATATGAGAGGCTACCATTTTCTAGTTGCATATTTTTTAGTCACCATAACATCACGAAGGAAGAATGGGAGTAACGAGGTGATAATAAAAACTGGAAGGGTGTTAGCTATAAAGTTAGGAATATGCTAAGCTATCACAAACTGTAATTCAGGGATGCTACAACTTAAGTGATGTGTAATGAGTCAGTAGTTAGTTTTAATACAATTTCTTATTAAAATACATCCAAATCCACTTTTTGTTAGACAATATATGCAATATTAAAACAGCATTCAAGAAAAAGAATAAGAAATATTTTTTTCACATAATTTCTCAGCTTTCTGTTCTGTTTCTTTTCTGGGTAAGTTAAGCTTTTGACAACATTTTTCACAGCCACTGGATATTTGCAGCCATTAATAATCTTCAGTTGGTTTTCTTCACCAAAAGATCTAGGGTGGCTTCCTTTTGTCCTTTTGTTAAATTCTCTTTTATATTCTCTTCTGATATACTTCATACATTTTGAATTCTTTTTCATTTTAGTCAGCATGCGTGGTTAGGTCCTTGTGCATATACAGTCAAGTTATGTGTCTTTCTAGGGCAGTCCGTAATGCAGTAGTTATATGCAGTTACAAACTTCTGTTTGGAAGAGGTGTAACAAAATATATTTTCAATAAAAATGGTGGGAAAAAATCCAACCTCTCTAGCTACTTCTAAAATGAGAATAGGAACTTGGAGGATCCATTCCTGCCTATTGTTAAATTAATGACTGCTTAGGAAAATGACAGAATTGTTCTTTGTGTTGGTTTAACTGAGTGGAAAATGCTTCCAAGAATGCCCACATTATAATGCATTTATTAGGTATGATTACTACATTCGTAAAGAACCTCTAGAATTACACTGTGAAAGCCTTTAAGGAATTGGAAGTTACCTTGTTGAAGGAAACAGTTCCCTGCATTCTCGTTTTTATTCTGCACAAAACTTGCTATTGTGGCACATCTCTCGTATCACTAGTCTTACTGTAGTGAACATGCCTGATGAAACTGTAAGTAGGAATGTATAATTAGAGCTCATCTTAGGCTCGCAGTTGTTCATTGTGATATATTATGCAGCTATTTTGCAATCACTACTGTTGCAATTAAGATTAAACTGCAAAAAAAATTCTATGGGTACATACACAAATGGACCTCTTATCATAGTTGGAGGGGAATGCAAAATAAAATGGCTGGTATATTCTTAACACAACAAGATTAATCTGGAAATAGGCAGAGTTACTTCCATATTAATCACTAAGTATAAATTATGAAAAAACATTTTGATCAGGAATTTGTTGGCAACCTGACGCAGCTCAGGAGCCCAGAGGATACAAATCCTACAATTAGACCTTCAGTTTCAGCTGTGTTAGAGGCTCCTCTTCTTAAAATAACCAGAATTTGAACTGCATACCTTCAGGGCTGGATGCTGCTTCTCTCATCCTCATCCTCATCCTGACCAACCTAGTAGGGTCCCCTAAGTGGAGAGGTGAAAGATAAAGGGCACTTAACCCCATGCTGGCCTGATCAAACACCATTCCCTGCTAACACAGGAAGAAACATTCATCAAAGGGATATCACTTGAGTATGATCTTACAGAGACACGAACACATGCTTAACTTCACGTTAATGAGACTATTTAGGTGCATGAAGTTAAGCATGTGTTTTAAATTTTTGCTGGATTGTAGTCTGTATTTTCCTTTCCATTAACCTGAGCCTTTATGCAAGGCAGTTACCTTAGTGGTCTGAAATGCTGAAAATTCTCTCTGTCTATGGAGAAGATTTTATATGTCTGAATTTGCTTATTGATCTTCCATAGTTGCCATGGGATTTTAATTTTGTTACGTCTGTGTTTTTTGTTTAAGGTTAGTAGCACGTTTTTACAAATTTCAAATAACTTATATAGACTTGCTATTTTTTCAGAGCAAAGATTTATATAATTACTTTTCAAAGAAATTCAAATAATTCTTGTTTTATATTAAATTTATTAGTGATACGGACTTCTAACTTTTGTACTGGTTTTTACTCTTAAATAAGTGTTTATTCTTTCTCTCAACATTGCTATAAAACAACTAAGGGAATTATCCATTTTACTGATTTCGATTGTATCGTTTTGTAAGTGAGTGAACATGTGATGGGGTTGGGAGATTTGACATTCAGCATTCAATTTAATAAAAAGAATGTAGAGATGCTGAATCAGAACAAAATATTTAGACTCTGGAAACAGGAAGAAACATAGTTAAGTTTTAAGCTATTACATTGTTCAATCCTGTAGTTAAATTAAAGTACACTACATTCTGTGCTAGTCACGAAGATTTTGTTGTGCTGGGTAAACCAAATACATTGGGAAGTTGATCCTTCACGCTTCTTACAAACTTCATAGTACTGTCACTACATATTTTACTGCTGTTCTTTTCTTTGTAGAATTCAAGTGTGTAATTTGCATCATTACTGTGAAGGTAAATTGCCATTGAGTCTTGACACCTGCCAGCACTGGTACTCATTTCAAGCTGTAAAGCACTACTTTGAAATAAATGTTGGGAAACTCATTAAATATTGTCAGCTGTATCATCCATGTTAGCATAAAATAATATAGATAAATACTTCTGAATTCTATTTGCTACTAAAAAAAATGAACACAACTCTTTGTGAACACTTTTTGATACTTTAAATATATTTTCTAAAGCTAAGTCCCCCAACTTTTATTTTATACACATGCTGTTTTTACCATATGTTCCTATAAGAGAAGCATGTACAGTTTCTGCTTTTGTACTTAGAAAGTTCAACATCCAATTAAAGGATTAAGTGGGCCAGGTCTGACAAGAACTCTGAAAGTGAAGTTCCCCTCACTTACATTATTTCCAAATTTGGACATAAACTAAATTTAACCAAACTTAGAGATTGCATAGTGCTTAAAGTCAGTAGAACCTAGATTCTGACCTTGACTGGTCCTGGATAACTCCCAGTCATTTCTGAAGTGTGGAGTGCAAGTATCTGAGGAAATAATTACTTTTTTTAAATTTTAGGAGATGCATTAATGCTTATGATGACTCCTGCTTTGCTCATTTCTAACAGGAAACCTCTCTGCCTTGTGAAGCTTATTTATGTGCTCCATCTTTAGGTAGACTGTGTCTAACCAGCTTTAGTGAATCTGGACTGAGATGTATCGTAATAAAAATTACCCGTACAAATGTAATGTATTAAAACAAGGGTGTTTGTAATCACACATATTTTGTAGATTATTTCAGCTATATATATGGAAAATGTATATAAATTAGTATTTATAAGTTAGAACTTTCACCATCTCCAATACTAGTGAGTTCAAACTTCTTGTCTTAATCTTCAGATTTTCCATGTGAATTCTCACTCTCCTGCTCCATGCTCCTGACTGCATGGAGCTAGTCTCCCATCACCTCCCATTTCATCAGGGAGGTCAATCGTGAGCCTGTGGCTTAGTAGATGATTTTCAGCTAAAGATACATTAAGAATTTGCCAGGAGGGATCTGTGGCCTCTGTGAGGGCCCTGCTGTGGGCCATACAGGAGATGTATTGCTATAACTGGGATGGAGAAGCCCTGAAAGCAGGTACACAGTATGCTTTTTCCTAGAAATCATGGGAGAATCATTCAAATAGTATTAGAGAACATTGTTATTATGAAACCCTTGAAACTCTGTATGAGACTAGAAATGGAAACTAGCAGATAGGAGGAGAGCGCGTGGCTGAATTTGTGTTGGAAGGAGTGAAGAAGAGTCATAGATAACAGCCCAGGGCCACAGACCTTTCATGCTGAGAATCATGGCCTCAAGCAGAGATGTTAAATCAGCGTTCCCAGACTGAAAAATTTTACATCACCACTGAGACAAATTCAAGCTTCCTGCCCTGATGGAGCCATCTGATGGAAGCTTTAAGCAGGGAGTTGGACCATGATCATATAAATCAGACTAGATTTTCTGAAGAGGAAATAATGCATCTGTATACATTTACTGAGTTGTCATCCTTGGGGAGAAATGTCACAATAAGGTATATAGATGCTTTGCAAGTTCCTTTGAGGTATAATTTATATAGCTACTAGGCATATTAAGGCAGGGAAATTGTATATTGAAAATCTAGTCATTAATAGCTAATGACTAAGCATTAACCACCTAGCCAAATAAGAATTTTTCTACTTTCAGTAATTAACCATGTTAGCAATTTTGCATGTACATCTAACTTCAAGCACAGAATGATAGCCACTGAACTTGAGCCTCTTAAAGCATTGCATTTTCTTCAATCTACCTAATAAAGCCCCTGCCATTTATGTGTCCAAATCAGTTTAATGTAGACATAAGTCCATGGAAAAAAACACTCTGTATTGTTACCTTTTCAATAGTAAATCAGATATGTTTTTAACATTTTCTGCTTTAATATTTTATATCTAGAGTGGTATGAATCTCAATGTTGTAGCTTTTCTGTGTATTCTGTACTTTACACCTGGCTGCCTGACAAAAAGCTGTCAAGGTAAATGACCAGAATTAATCGCCATTCAGTAGATTAAAAATTAAATAGATATGCGGAACTTGTAGGAGCTCCACAGAGTAATACACTCCTATACAGCTCTCTACGTTATGGTTCACTAGGTGTATAAATAAATCTTCTCAATATAGTTTGTCAGTATGGAAGTAAATTGTCATTTTGAATTAAAATCTCATTAGTGAGCTAGTATACACCTTGATATCTGAAATACACTTATTTTTTGTATTGTTGCCATCTTATTGACTTAACTGTCAGTGTTCTCTAGTCACCTGAACTGGATAATAATAAAAGAAGATGTGAAGGGATTCTATTCACTTTGAATTTGAACTTTCTTATACCTCTTTGCAGTGCTGTATACCCAAGGGGAAAGAATTCCTTTATTAAGTCTGAAACCTAAAATTCCATTGCCTCAGCTCTTAAGAGGATTTTAGAAAATGAAGAACCCCGCCTACAAGAGAGGCTGAAGTAGGGGAAAATAGCCAGTTTACAGGCCTTGGGGGATTAATAAGTCTTCCCATATTCCTTGGAATCCCATTGAACTAAAGTTACAGCGAGGCCATGGAGACAAAGGTCTTATGTCTTTTTCTTTTCTGATCAAAGTAGAAAATACAATTTTTTGATGAGCAAATGGTATTTTCCCCCCATTTATTTTATCTCTAAATCTCTATGCCACTGTTTGTTTTATAGATTGGAAATTCGGAACTTCAGGATAGCAAATTACTGAATAAAAAATGAATGATAATGGTTTTGACACTGTAATGGTTAGGACATCCTACTTATTGCTAAGTTAATGTGGGAGAACTTGGAAAATATTTCTGTAATCTAAAAGTACACTGTTTATGTCTGTACTGGAAAGATTGAAACAGTGTTGAACTGAAAAGGTAGAATAGAATACTTAAAGAATTTGCCTCTACTTTAACCACTCATCTAAGAACTGATGTGGTGATATTCCTGCAATGTGATTACTTAAAAATAAATCATCTCCTGAAAGCAATGGACGGGTTGGCTAAACTTTAGTAAATCTAGCTGGAAAGGTTAGAAAAGAGGGAGAGGACAGTGGAGAGTGGATATTCAGGGTGGGGGAGGGAAAGGTACTTTTTGGATAAAAGAAGACACTTTCAAAAATAATTTTCAGGCTAGCCACAATTAGGAGACAAATACAAAAGGGTGGGGAGCTGTAGATCAGGCCAGCAAAGGAAATAAGAGAAGAAAAAAAAAAAGTATGGAAAAAAAATCCAGGAGAAAGGCAATGTTTATAGTCCAACAGGAAATGAACAATAAAATCATAGTGCTTGTGAGATGAGTTGAAAGGAGAAAGTGGAGAGCACAGAAGAGCGAGCTGAGATAATGCCTTCACTTTCCACAAACAGCAGAATGCAAAGGGTCTTGAAGTATTCCTGAATGTAAAAGGGTGAGGGCAAAACTCTGGTGTCTTTAGCTCTGTACACATCTTACTCTGGCAATATAGCAGTAAAACATACATAAGTTCAGATATTCTACCTCTGGAAATGGGACCTTCTTTGAAACTGCCAGACTCTGTATTAGAATAGCTTAAATCATGTGTTTGGACTAGGTTGTAGACTTGTAATGGGTCATGTGAACAGAGAAAAGAACGCAAATGTGAAAGAGCATCAGAGGTGTTACTTATAATGTTACCTGATGGTCTCTTTTTGTGAACTACATGCACCTATTGTGTCATTGTTGTGATTTGCTAGCATTCATATTTGTTTGCACTTGACTTGCACAGATAGAATTGACTTAAATGTTGCAAAGAGAGCAGACAGCACCTGTGCAAAGGCTTTTTTGGTAAGAAAGTATGGAATGAAGAAGACAATGTAACACTCCTTATATAGGAAAGTAATAAAAGTCAATTTTCACTTGTGCATTTAGCCATTCTGGCAGGTCTTTTTGTGTATTTTTGCATACTATTACTGGTCTGATGATACTGTAAGGCTCAATGTTTTGTTCTAGTAATACATCTCTTTCCTGTATGTTTTTTTTTTAATGGGAATTCCTGAGTTACCTTATAGAAAGATGAGAAATTTCAGATGTACTGATGTCAGAAGACATAACAGCAGATGTAGTTTCAGCTCAAAAAGGAAAAAAATTGCATAGACATCTGTGTGAGAGATTGTTGAGTATGGTTCGGTGTAGTGTCATCTAATTTAAGGTATCGAAGTCTTTTAATGGAGCTGGCCCCAAGTGACTTATATAAGTCTGTCTGTCATCTCCCATTAGCATGTGCTTGTTGCAAAAGTATGTGGGAACCAACAGCGGATTAAAAATTAAATGAAGCTTGGATCTAACATAAAGAAAATGCCTCCAGCTTCCAGAGGGCCCTTTCACAGAAAATCAAAGCCCCTCTTTCCCATTCCCAAAATGTGTACCTTGTGGTTATTGGCTTATGTCACTATTATAAATATTTGGGTTTTTAAAAATGTAGTACATATAACTTTAATGACAGTTCTTTACAGAAAACTCTGTCAATAACTGTTTTCTTGTTGATACTGTGAAGTTAATCGAATGTCACAACATAATGCATACTCTCAGCATTGTCATGAAACTTTGAGACACTCTTGTATGTAAGACTAAGAGCAAATTCCAGTAAATATTTGGGAGCAAAATCTTTTCAGATTTTCTTTGTTATAAACTTTTCAGAGAAAATGCTATGTGTCTTTTAATAAAATTTCATCTTAAAGATTTCAAACAGAAAGATTTGACAATATTCTTAGCAATATATTCTAGCGATTCAATTGTACATATTCAGTAGGATTATAAAACAAATCCTGAGAATACATGGTGCTAAATATCTTCTTTCTACTCATAGTAAAAAGCATCCGTCAAGTCACTGACATCTTCTTCTCCTTCAGTTGAAGTGTGGTGAACCGTTTGTTAAAGTGCCAAGAAACGTTTTAAAAATCAAAGGTAAAGACAAGAAGGTCATTCATGGCTATTTACTCCCTACTGAAATGAATACCAAAGAATGTTATTTGTCATGAAATTCCACTTTTTTTCCTCTTTTTTAAAGACACAAATGGAGAAAATGAGAGAACACAGACATAAACTTAGAAATTTAATTAATATCTATGTGTTCCCATATATAAAAAGAAAATATAGGTATATTTGAACATATAGTAACACGTAACATAGTAACACATGCACAAATATCAAATAATATAGTATACAATGTGTATCATAGGACATGCATTAAAAATGAATTAGTATTTGTCTTCATAATGATAAGCCAGATCATCACTCATCCTGTTTCTTGCCTGGAGACTTTCTTCCAAAGTCTTTTGAGTTTGGTTTTGCCTATTGAAAATACAGAGTCACAAATTGCTAGTACTTACAGATGTGTTGATGTTTCTTAATATATTGTTTGGCCCTACAGGTTTGTTTTGCCAATATTATGACTGAGAAAGCAAAATCCTTGAAAAATATTCATTAGAACTTAAATATTTTTTCAGTCTTGCAAAAGAAATGTTTTGATCCCATTTGTTAAAAAATGCAAACATTTTTTTGTTTGTTTGAAGTGAGCCTGAAATCACCAACTGTCCTGTCCTGAAACTTTTTTATCTCCAGGTGAACTAATAATGAGTAACTTATGTACTAATGTCCCTATGCTATTTTCTCTCATAATCATTCATGATTTTTCTTGTTACTGCTTCTGTCTAATCCTTAATCTGCTAGACATCACCCCTTTCTTACTGAATACCCACTCAGTGCTGGCTCATCTGTCCAATAGCATTATTTTTATTATTGTGGATATATTGATTTTGTCTTGAGCTGTTCAGGAGGGAATATTCTTAAGTATTAAAATGTCTTTACATTCTTGATTTCAGCTTTTTGATTCATACTTATAGATTTTTAAAAGGTTTGCCCTACATGCATCTCATTTTTGTGTTTAAAAAAGTAAAAAAAATTAAAAATTAAAATTCACCTGTCACTCTTGCAGAGTTGCTGTGTACTATAGCTATCAATCAGCTGCAGTATTTTCACTAAAGATAATTAATAAGTTTAGAAAGGAATAAAGTTCATCCTTTATTTTATATATTCAGTTTGCTTCTTAAAAACACCATATTAAACACAATATTGAAATACTGAGACCCTCTGAATGCACCCTTAATCAGCTTTAACCAATCTGCTGACAGGTGCATAGACTTAAAGACTGAATCATGTGTTTGGGTTTAGTGATGGGACATAAAACTAACAGAAATGAGAATAAATCATCCAGAGATGGTAACATATTAATAGCATATTTGTCTACCAGGGAATATTAGCTAGTCTTCAGAGATGCAAAATTTGAGTATTATTGAAAATTTAGAAAGAAAAAGCACGAAGTAATATTTGGTGCATTGTAATTGGTAATATTTTAAAAATCCTTGACTTCACCCTCCCCAGTTCTCAAACTTTTCAGCTTAAAAAATCACTTTACAAACCTTTCTGGTTATAGAGAATCCACAGCTGAGGAACATGTGTTAGCTGACGAACATGTGGCAATGAGAAATATCTGGTTATGCAGTTTATGCATATTTGCATTGCCAGGTTCCACAATGGACCTCTGCTTAATTGGTGCAGTGTGTAGTGCCCTGCTTGCTTGGGAAGACAAATGAAAAAGTACTAGACTGTTTACCATCAACTGAAGCTAATATGTAATGTAGTAAATAGAAAACCAAAAAAGAAAGGAAAAACAAAAAGGTGAAAGGATGTGGTTGATCGCAAAATGTAGTTTTGGCCTTGGAACTTCTCACAAGATTCTGTAAAAACAAAAATTTCAGAAAGGCTTAAGAAGAGACTAGAACAGTTCATGGAAAAAAAATCATAGAAGGTTTTTGTATATGTAGAAACCGTGGCTGGTTCAGGGATTCCTTAAACAAGGAGGACTTGACAAGTTAAGACATGTGTTGTAAAACTCGTTCAAATTCTTGTGCATGATATCTGAAAATTATTTTTTTTACCAACACACAACCAAGAAAGAAGAAGTGCTACTCTGGATTTAGAGGCCTGCAAGATGCTTTTTATTTGAACTCTAACCAGCAATTTTCCATGAAACTTTGTCATTTTGCTTTTATATTTTTGCAGTCAAGATTGGTATGGTTAATTCCTAGTAGATATCTGCTGATAATACAGTAATTTGTGTTCTGTAAAAACTGCTGGTATTCAGTACAGACCAGCCATCAATGATCACACTTAAACAAAAAGATGATGGAAATTTCTGACTGATTCAGAAAAAAAGCCTAATTTCTTCAGGAAATCGATTGTCTAATTTGCACAGTAGCACTGCACAGCTGGCAAATATGGACAGATGTGGCTATTGTACAATAGTACAAGATGCATCACTGATTTTGGATAAGGATTGTAAACTATTGTACCCCAAAAGCTTTTCAAAGCACTCAGGAATAGTGAGTAATTATGAATAACTTATTACTACCTTTGCCATTTGTATCTAAACAGCATATTTTTCAGACAGAAATGTGAATTTTCATTTACTAGCATGTTTACAGTAAAGCTTATGGTAGGTACACAGGTGAATATGGATATTTAAAGTACTTGAGATTTCAACTATGTGTGTTACTTATTGGAAGCTTTCATACGGAGTTAGAAGCTGTGATATCATTAGTGGAAGGGTCTTCAGATTATTAGATAGTGAAAGTTTTTTCCTAAAGTCAACAATGACAACCATATAAAAGAAACTTTTATGAATTTTCACATACTTAAGTGGAGTTATAGATACTGTAGGAGTGTTGTCAAGCTGCAAATGGCTTAGGAAATAGTGACAGTCAAGATTCTGTGACTGCCTTCCAAAATCTTTAAGCAGCTGATCATCTTGAGACGTTTTCCATGTCCCTGAGAGAGCTCAGAGTAAGGGAAGGCAAGGCAAGACAAGAATTTCTAGTGGCTCCCAGGGCCCTGCTGCTCCCAGGCTAGACAGAGTTTAGGCTATTTAGTAGCTTTATCACAGGGGAACTTCGCAGTTCCAGCCTTGGCTGTCTTCCTTGGCTTAAATGCATCAGGGCCAATACTGTGCACAGCAGATGAAAGGTAGGATCAGGGATATGCAAGGAACTGTGGGACTGCCATCTAGCCTCATGCTGTTTTCTGCATTAATCAAGAAATGAATTGGTATTTTGGCCAACTGCACTCCTAGGGAATCAAGGACACCTAAAATGCATTGCAAATAGTAAACAAAATAATAATTCTTACAAAACTCATTGGGTTTTGGGGGGATATTTTTATTACTTGCCTTTAAATAAGTCCTCATAGACAAAGAACCCTCAGCGAAATATTACAGCTGTTGAAAATTCCATTGTTTGGCAGTCAATCCATTATTTTTCTGACCAGGATTAGAAACTGTGCAACAGTTCAGGTATGCGAAACACAACACAATGCAAGGCTTATGATCTTGGTGGAATATCACAATAACATGGTATTGTTGGTGCTATATTGCTTTGGTGTCTAAGCTAATACATTTGACTTTCCTGAGGCAGCACATGGCCTTTGCCCGTGTGGGCAAGCTTTTTATTTACTGATTTGTTTTTTTTACAAACTGCAACAAGAATTTCCTTCAGGAAAATAATAATTTTAAAAACCCTCACGTACTCTGGAGCAGTGTGACATAGTTTAATTCTAGCAGAAATCGAATTTTCTTTAAAACCTTTGCTCGTGTATTTAAAAAGGAAAACACTGTTCAGCGAACATCATGCACTGCCCTTTTGTGAGCAGTGATACTACACCAATGCATACATTTCACGTGCATTTGCGTCCTCTTTACGCTTTTACACACTTAACACAGAAACTCAACTCCATCCTTGTTTTTCCTCCCACTTGCAATTCTCTTCTTGCAGTATAACCATGTGCTTCTCATGTCCTGTGCCCGTCTTTACCTACCATACCAACAGGGACATCAGATACTGAGGAGACAGACCAGGTCCACCCTTGATGTAATACGAAGGGGCGTGTGGTGGAGAGTCAAAAGTAGAAATAGAACAGGGTAAGTGAGGTGATGGGTTGCACTCTGAAGGGCACAGAATACCACACAAAACTGATAGAATTAATAGAAATGGACAATTAACTGTAGGGCTGCAAGAATCACAGAAAAATACTCTAATCCTTCTGCCTTCCCTGGGGCAGGGCGATTAACGCTGCCTAACAGCTGTCCTGGCAGATATGTTTCTAACCTATTCCAAATACTTTCAGTGGTGGTGATTCCCCCAGGCAGTATATTTCAGTATTTAATTGTTCTTGCAATTTAAAAAATTATTAAGCCTGAATTATATTTGTTATCTCTTGTCCTAGCCAATGTGGATATAGGGTTTTTTCAGGTTGTTTTTCATACAGCTATGTTAGTTGTCATGTTTTACATATGTATTTGTGAGGATTTTTTAATGCGTATATATCTGTTTGTATGTAGTTAATTTGACCTTTTGTTACAGTATGTTTCAAGTATTTCCTGTGCATTCTATCTTGTGTTTAGAATCAGGGAAAGTTCGTGATTTAGGGCAATGCATATCTTAATATTCTTTCTTCATAATGGGAGTTTTTTGTTTTGCTGTGGGTTTGTTTTTTTTTTTAATTTACTTCCTCAGTATTGTTTTTCTTAAGGTACTGTGAGCTCACCTTAACACCTTTTCACCTTAGATAGGTTTTCCTTGAAAATTTACAACCAGTTCTGTAAGTTTTCAGTAAACTTCATTGTTGAAGTGAAATTCATTGGGTTTATTTCTTTCTTAGTCCTTCTTCCTATACCAGTCATCACGAGGTAATATTTCATGGTCACCATGACCCCAGTCATCAAATTGTGTTTTTATATTCTCATTGTGTTACCCCCAAAAGTAAGAACCAAATACAGTGGGTCATTCCTTCTTACTGTTTTTACACTTTCTTATCAAGGAATCATATAGTAAAAAAATCTTAAAGTACAAGCTAGGTACTTGAAAATTTATTTTTCCACAAAAAAATGTCGTGAGAGTTACAATTTTGCATTATTACCAAGACTTGTATTATGGATTTTGCCAGTTGCTCATATAAAACCTCATACTCAATAAAATGAATTATTAAGCAGCTGAGAGGCTGCATATGGTTTTCAGCAATATCAGTTTGATTTTCTCAAGTCTTATAAGTAAAATTGACTCAAAATAGAAATGCAGACTTTTATGAAGATTTGGTATCACATTGAATATTTTTCTAGTGTCCTTGAGCAAAGGCAGCGGATTTTTGTGTTTTTTATTTTTTTACATTATCCATAATTTAAATATATAGAGTAAACTAAATAAAGTATTATTCAGAGCAACTCTGTTACCATCTGATTTTGAACTTCATCTTGAATTACATACTATAAGCAGTAAGAACTAAATCACATGAGAATCAATTAATTGGCATTATCAAGAAGTCTGTAAAAATAATTACTGAAACAGAAGTCTTTAAGATTCTGAAGTATTACACTACCTGGAACACAAGCAGCAGGCAGCAGAAATTCTGTAAACCAGGAATTTTGCCAAACCTTCTCAGGCTGAAGTCCAAATAATTTTATTTTTTTTTAACCCAGCCAAATTTTCCTTACTGAACCAAGGAAACTGCAACCCAACAGAGTCCTAGGAGCCCTTGCATATACTTCAGTGCAAGCAAATGTCTGTCTGGGGTTTTGTTTTGTTTTGTTTTTTAATGCTGTCTGTATTAGATACCAATGAAAATGTGCGTTAACAGGCTGACAGAAAATAAGACGTGAAAATACTGGAAACAGTGCTTGCATAACACAATTTATGATGTGATGTACATAATGTACAAACTGAGGTTTTGGTGCTGCAAAAGTTTACATACGTTATTAACATTATGTACGTGAGTAATTCCTGAAGGATCAGATTCTACAAGTCTCATTCAAGCCACTATTATTTGAACATGTTTATGACTGCAAGACTCAGCTTGTTAATCAGAATGAAAGCACAATAACTTCCAAAAGTCTGTAACAAAAACGTTGGTGTTGGTTTATTATAATGTTTCTGTAAGCATTTGTTTTCATAATGCCACAGAACAGTTTCCTTCATTTGACAGTCTCATCTCAGCACACTTACACATTTGAGTGCATGATTTAGATTTAGTTGTCGCTGGTATGCTTTATCCATTATGCTGAAATTCCAAAATATCCCTAAACCAAAATGTAATAATTCTTTGTGTTTGCAGACCTACAATTGCCTCATAAAGTCATCAAAATAGTTTAGGTGGTTACAGTTCTCAGATCTAGGTGAGAAAAGGGAAGTGCAGAAGCAGATAAGAGAAAACAGAAAAAGAAAAATCTATATGTAGCATGACCTTAGCAAGTACATCATGATGGCTGAAATTATGTCCTGACATGATAAATGGGCAAAGACTGGCCTGTTCTGCTATGACTGCTGGGGCATAGGTCACTCACACAGTAATGACTGGGACAGTGTTATCCAATTATAATGGGGAAAAAAAAAAGAAAAGAAAACCATTGCTAATGTGGTTGTAACCATCCTGTAAAAAAGGAGCCTAAATAACCACAGCTTTGATCACTTACTGCAACTGAATCTTTCCGAAAGCTTTTAATGTTTGTTTAAATAAAATTATGGAGTAAAAAAAAAAATCTTTAAATGAAAACCAAACCTTATTCACCAAACATGAGCCAAGTTGTTCAGATACATAGCTGCTCTCTGCTGCAGCTGCTTCTGAAAGAATTACCCAGAAGGAGAACAGAGATAGATTTTACTATGACATGTAACTGAGGAGTGATGACTTAGTTCAGTGCAGAAGATGATTTGCAGTTTTGACTATTAAAAGAGTACACATGGCCATGTATACTGGCAGCATTAATATGCCCAAGATATGCGAGTGTTCAGTGTAATCACACCTATAAACGTTATATAAATGAGAATTTTCTTACCCATGGGAGGAGGATGGGGCACTTTGTAGGTAAATAAGCCTGTGTGCAAGTGCTTAGGAGAAACAGAGCTGTACGAAGTGATGAATAGCATAGAAAAATATTTTTGTCAGAATACTGTAATTTGCCATCCACATGTTCTTGGTACAAAGCTGATTTCAAATACCTGAATTATGGAGACTTCTTATCCAGAACTACATTCCAACAGGTGTTGTGGATCAGGTAAAATTATTTAATTGCTATTATTTCAAGTAGGGGAAAAGAAGCAGTTGTACAGCGTGGTGTGTCAGGGAGCAGCCATTTGCAAGATTTCTGCTGGGGGTGCTTGTGATATGAGGAAGTTCTTCAGAAGGTGTAACTTGACTCTTGTGTCTCCTCCCTATAACTCCTGAAAAAACCCCCTAGGGGAAAGTTTTAAAGCAGCCATCTTTAAACATGAGGGAGTACTGTTTTCTGATAACGTCTGTCAGATTGCAAACATAAAGCCACTAGTCTTGGCCTGATGTGGCCAAGTTTGAAGCTGATATGTATGGCTGAAGAAGAAACATCAATAAGGTCCTGGTGGTAGCTCTGCATATTAGATTCAGTTTTTTCTGTATGAAAAGTTGTCGCAGCTGAAATGAGCCTAGTTCAAGCTGAGGTATGATTTTCATACAGTTTGAAATAAGTGTCTTTAAATGTCACATCAAGGTAGGGCAGCTTTGGCAAATATAGGTTATCCGTGGATGGAACAGCAAAGTCTCCTCCTCTCTCTCACTTATTTTCTTTTTTTAATTGCAGGAATGTTTTGTTTGTTTGCTGTTGTAGGTGTTTTTTTACCTCTTCTCACAATTACTGTGTTAAATTCTAGTGACTTATTGAGGAATAAATTAATGGCCCCACTGATACAATCTGCCTAGCCCTCTTGTGAAAGTTTGGGGTACTCAGTTTCAGGTGCTCCTTCGGTAGCCATAGAAACAGTCATTGCCTAAAAAATTACACACATTTAACTATTCACACCAAAAAAAAGGCAGTTTGACCATTTTCTCTTGCCTGGGGATCTGTTTTGGCCATCCTCTGTCAGTTGCCAGAGGAGCAGGAGCATTGCCCAGCAGCAGCACAGGCAACGCTCTTCCCTTGCGCAAGCTGCATCAGGTCAACATGAATGGTGACTTTCCAGCAACCCTGGCAGCTCTAGTTCATGGTGAAGTCTATTAGTTTGTGGAATTGTCTTTCTAGCTCCATTCCTTGGGAATACTTAAAATGTGTCAGTGCAAGACATTGGGAAATAGTGTCTGAAGAGTTTGTTACTCCTATGATCAACAATTTGATTTTTTTTTTTTTACGCATTTGCAAGCTTAGATAGAGCAGGAGCATCCCTAGGGTGTAGGGTAACTCCACACATTGGAAGAATGGGGGCCCACCAGTGGCTATTGGCTGTGAAGAGCAGCAAGGGGCAGATGCTCTGAGGCAGACTACTCAACCCCCCAATTCTGCTGCCACCTCAGTGGCACATAACCTGCATATGTGCAGTCTCACCTGTGGGACTTGGGCATTGAAATTTTGTTGACGCTCAAGTCCACCCTAGCAGGAGCTTTGTCTACATGATGGGCAAGTCCATCCTGTGTGAAGAGTAGCTTCAGGGCAACTCTTGTCAGTCAATGTGAACACTCCCCAATGTGAACACTCCCAGGGACTGAATCTGTGCTGTCTGTGTGCAGCTCTGAGGCTCCTTGTCAGACCTACCTACCCTGCAGCCAGAAAACCTTTCAGGAGACTGTAAGTAAAGACATAAAGAATGTCCCAGCAGTTGGTGTGTGCAGCATAGACATTTCCTGCTCAGAGCAGTGCAGTTGCAGCCACTGAAATAACAGTTGTATTAACATACTAATTTTTACTGAAGAAATATAATTTTAGAATTTACACTATTTAGTTGATGTACTGAGTAAGAGCCGTTGCCTCTAGCAATAGACATTGTGCATAATCATCTTTCAGATAAATCTTTTCCTTCAGTTTGTGAATTGGAAATCACTGGAGGCTGGAAGGGCGTTCTGGAAAGATATCACTGCGTGCTTGCCCTGTGCTAACTCTCTTCCCTAGCCATTAACATTTTGGCCACTGTTATAAATTGGATATTGAGCTAGACATTTTGATTTTGCTAAGAACTTCCTTCTTAATAATCTTAAGAAATGAACAGAAAAAAGAAACCTGGCAGTCTATCAGGTAAATTCATTCCAAAGATACAAATACTTTTATATTCTTTTACACACATTGCTTGTTCGGTGTGGTCTATTTCATTTAGTCTAAACATGTGCATCAGGCAGTGCTACTAAGAAAACCCTCTAAAGAAAATGTGACCATTTCAAGTGCTCTGATTTTTTATTTATTTTTTTTTTAAGGTCTGTTCCATGTTTATCAAAGACTCTCAAGCCAATTCTAGACTTCTCTCCTTTCTAAAAAGAAATTCCAAATTCCGATTCTTAGTGTCTAAAGGTATGCTTGTTTAAAAATAAATAAATAAATAGAATCTTCCTCTCAAAATTTTATTAGGCAACCATGCATTGCTGTTTTGAGATTTTGTGTTTATCACCAATATTTACTGTTACAGTCTGCTTTGAGTTATCCATGACAGCTTATATAGGTTGTAGATGTACAGCCCAGATAAAACAGGAGACACTGAGATTGATGTCTGCAACCTGGATTATTGACTCAGTCCTGGCACTTGACAAACATGATTATGCTTATTCTACAAAGTTTTTGTCCAAGAGCAGGCTAGCAGTTTTTGCTCAGAAAGGAGTGTAAACTAATAAACTCAGTGAGACATGGGTTACACAGTGAATTGTGCACATGACCATTTGAGATCTCCCTGCCCATGTCCCTGACCCAGAGGAGCTGGAGGTGCTGAGGAGCAGTGCTCCCATGGCTCCTTAATGCTACCAGTTCCAGGAACACTTGTCATTTGGGCTGTTGCCCTATTCTTTCACAGGAAAACAGCTCACATCCCAATTTGTGCCTACGCCAACAAACCTGTCTCCTCCCTAGAAACTGGTTTTAGTGAATCACAGCATAAAAGTACCATGTTCTCTGTAGGAAGTTGATCAAACAAGGAGAAATCTTTTTTTTTTTTTTATTCTGACTCAGGATGGACCAGGTTTCACCTGGACTGACCAAACAAAGAATTTGTCTGTCTTCTGCTCCTCTGCATTTTAATGTTCTAGATGGTATCCCAGATGCCCAACATTATTGTATATATTAGTGAGGTGACAGTATTTGTATTGCTGTTCAGTTAGATGATCAGAGTGCTTGCTTAGAGGCATGAAGAATTTTTAACGTAAGGAAGAGACATAACAGGAAGCGGAGGGATCAGGACAGAATTGAAGGAGAATACATGCTTAGGCATGTTATTCAAAGACACGCATAGGATAGAATTGAAGCTTTAATAAGCATTGTCCTAGGGAACTCTAAAAAAGCATCATCATTACAGAGTAGAACAGAGGATATACAAGACTTTTCCAGGTGTGGACTAGAGGAGAGACCGTAGAAACATTGAAAGACTGTTGATCTACAGTTCTTTTATCTTAAATACAAGAGATGTGTTGGGCTCCAGACTTCAAATGGAGCCCATAAACATGAAAGAGTTTTTCCCTACAGTTCAGCAGAAGTGTTTTTTTTCTCACTACATGCTTTTCTGATGTTTTGATATGGTAGGGAATTTTGGTGGTTGCTGTATGTGATTTCTGTGCTGTATGTGATTTCTGAGCATGTGTAATTTCCTCAAGCTTAATGGCTTATTTTATTTATTTATTTATTTTTTAAATGGCATACATAATTCCATCAGTTGTTTGTAAGTCTCCTCTTGTTAAGAAGATATTTTCAGTTTGGCCTGTGTAGGAAACCATCCGTCATACTGGAGCACAAACTGAACTTTATGCTGAAGATCTGTTCTGACTTTTAAACAGATTTGAGCCTATAAAATTCCAGGTTTTAGATTCTTCAAAAGCCACTTACTTTTCTTCATGCTGATAGTAATAGAAAAATTTTCAATTTAAACAATTCTGAATGAAAATCACACGCTATTCAGATCCCAGACTGCAAAGGACATCTCTTATCTGCCGTTACATGTACATACAATGTAAGATTACTATTAGTGTGTAATTAGTATTATTAGCCTGTCTTCTATATATTTTGTTGATAAATATGCCTTGAAAATTATACATATTGTTTAAAAGTTGCAAAGTAATGTAGGGCACTCAGCAATTTCAATGGATTTGTTATTTATTTATGTTTACATTAACCAATAAACAAGCCATCACCATATATGCAGTTTTCCAGAAAACAAATTCTAAAGTAAAAAGAGCCCTGATATTTATCATTCTTAATGATAACAAATGGAACCTTCAGTTTATTTTAAGTTAATACTGTCATGTGCAAACCTCCTTATATACCTTGTATAATAAAATAGTTGTCACTTTTGCATGTGGAATCAGGTATGTGGTGGTTATATAAAAATGAACATTATTCTGATTCTAAATGTGAAAAGCTGACCTTTTGAAAACACTTTAACAACTTTTAGTGTTATCATAAATCTTGCTAATTCTTTAATGTTGCAGTTTTTTGGTTGCATATATTACACTAGTTCTTCTACGAGTCAACTTTTGTTACAGGGAAACTTGGGCCTGGGGCCAGGTAGAGCTTTGGAGAGCTTTTAAGTTTGAGAGCCTGTTTCACAGCTGGAAAGCTCCCCAAAGTGAAGTGATCCCAGAAGAATATGTTTTCCATTACCCAAATCTCTACCAAATCATGCCTTGTAGCTCTAAAATAATTAAGACTTTGGAAGCCCCAAGAGGTCTTTTTTGATCCATGAAGTTACCCCAGGTTCAAATAACTAAAACCTGACTCCTTCTTAACCAATGAAACACAAAACCCCTCCATTTGTCAATGTAACATAAAGAGAATGCTCCAAAATGTCAGAGCCTTTACACTTTAAAGGATTCAACCTCAGGACACGTCAAAAGTTTTGATTGCAATTGTTGGAGATCAGGCTGAGGTGTCTGTGCAAGTTCCCAGGGCAGATGAGTTAATGTTCTATAAAATATGATGTAAAAGACACGTTGCTTTATTTTGGCGTTTGAATGATAATGAAATTGATAAAATTAGAAGAAACCCTTCAAGTCTCTTGTGTTGCTATTAGGAATACATTCTTTTGCAGAGGAAGAACACTGTGGTTAATTTTAAGAAGCAGACCACTGCTTCTGCTGTAAAAGTAAGACAGGAAATAGATATTTGTTGGAAAAGGTAGCATATCAAGACATTATGAAGCATTTTATTTATTTAATATTCAATTAAAATTATACAATAGCTATGGAAGATATTTTACTTAGAGAACACATACAGCTGTCAAGCAGTATTACTAAGAAACATTTCCAGATTCATTAGAGGAAGAAATCCATTGGCTGGATGCAAACTTCATTGAGATTCAGAAAGAGAAAAGGATGATATTCACGGACTATGATTCCTGCAAGATGAAACTCACAGGAA
Source organism: Podargus strigoides (assembly GCA_028020825.1). NCBI lineage: Eukaryota > Metazoa > Chordata > Aves > Caprimulgiformes > Podargidae > Podargus > Podargus strigoides. The sequence goes on from CM051623.1 coordinate 28,769,382, forward strand.
ACATAACAACAACATAACTTTCTTTGCATTTCTTACAGTATTTATTAGAAAAATTCAGCACTTTAAAAAGTTTATTAGAATCTTCTGTGGGATTGTGCAATGTCAATATAGTTTTGAGTCTACTTCTAAAGTCTGTGACTTCAAAAAGGGGAAAACTTCACAGGATGCTAACTTCTGAAAATTTATTCTTGTATTGTGTTTGTTTAGTGATTTGTAGACAGCTGAAAAAGAAAGCGGGATATGTATTGTGAGGGGACAACTAATGTCACTTGGGTATCAGAGAATTCAAATGTGTTCACAAAGCAACCATCCATATAAATTTAGTAAAGCTCACTTGTAATTGCTGATGAAATTTTAATTCCTCCATTATTGGCATCTGCAAAATCTGAGAACTAAAAGTATATTCCTTAACTTGAAAATTTTTTTTCTGAAACCAGTCTAGAGACTAGAATTTCTAATGTGTAACAGGTGGTATTATTTTATTATACTTCCATATTTTAATACAGCATAAACACCATAGTAGTTAAAGTATTCATTTAAACAGCAAAACTGTAGGGGAATTCATTAAATACAATAGAGGTATTTACACACCTTCCCTTTAGTGTGTGCATATTTATGATTGGACTACCTACAGCATGATGATACTGAAATAAATGTGGCTTAAACAACATTAAGTTCACCAGTGTGCCTTATTTTTGGCCAGATGAAAGTATTCTTTTTTTTCTATGTTCACTGATTAGAACCTGTTTTGGAAAAAGAGATGCCAGCTGACGGAGTTTTTTTTGTAAATACAATTATATTCACCTCATGAATTGCCATCAACTGGCAGCAACTCCAGACTCTGGCAATTGTAGCTAGATTAGACTGGTAGCTGAAGGATTTACAACCTCAAGAGAGACTATCTGAAGAGGCTAAGTAAAAAATTATCATTAAAAATTCTTCCTTGCACTGGAAGTACCCACCACAGTTGCTTTGCTTGCTCTGGGCACAAACTCGGACACAGGAGGTTCAGTCTAAACATAAGGAAACACCTCTTTATTGTGAGGGTGACAGAGCACTGGAACAGGCTGCCCAGAGAGGCTGTGAAGTCTCCATCTCTGGAGACATTTAAAACCCATCTGGATGTGTTCCTGTGTGATCTACCCTAGGATCCTGCTCTAGCAGGGGGGTTGGATTGGATGATCTTCAGAGGTCCCTTCCAACCCCTACCACTCCGTGATTCTGTGAACGCTGCTGCAGTCAGAACATGCCTAAGTCTGATGGGGACCAAGACCAATTCCAATATACTCTAACAGAATACACTCACTGACACGCTCAGGCTCCCTTCAAGGTGCAGCAGCAGATGTTTTGTTATAGTGCACGCACTGTTGGTACTTCTGCCTCTCTTCTCTGCAGTATAATAGACTAGCAAAGAGAGAAGTTCTTCAGGAAGCAGAAGAAAGCAATTCTTTTTTCTGTGTGAAGAGACAAGTACACATCATCTACTTTTCAGAGCAGTACCCGAATCAGCAGGTTTTGATTTATGTGCTGAATGTCCATTTAATGCAAAGTTGCATGTTGAAGTTGCATAAAAAGCAACAAAAGCATAGGCTGGAATTGAGATTTCTGAAGTCAGTGGTCTGTAGAGTCATATTCACCTATTTTGGTAGACATTTTCTCTCATTTCTTAAGTCTTTTATTCTATTCCTGTGTAGAGGTATAATTTCAGCAGAAGAGAAAGACTATTTTCCCTTTTTCAGGATAGATTTCAGTATATTAGTTGGAACACACAAAAGAATTGATGTGGGTGTGACTAGGGAGAAAATGGAAGTAATCTTCCTAAACAATTTCTCTCATGACTTTATAGTAGATTATTTTTTTTGGAGGGTGACATTGTAAAAGCTTGGTACAGTCATCACCACCTGCTTCCCTGAATACATTTTAAAAAGAGTGAATTTTGCTCAACTCTTTGAGGCACCCATTTGTTGGTTGCCTCACCTTAGGAAACAGACTTGAATACCTGACCCTGGAGATAGACTCATGCTATAGATCATCAGTTAGGTCCAGAAGTGTTTAGTTGGATAAATTGGATGGTTTGAAGTGCTTATTCTTTGGGGAGAAAAGGTATTTTTCTGTTATTCCTGGTTGCAGTTCTCCGTTTGGTGTCCTAGCTCTATTGGACCTCCTTTTGAATATCTTTATTTTCCCTATATGTTTATAATGTGTCTTAAACATCTCTGTAGAGTGAGTGGCATCAGGGTTACAATTTCATAGCAGGTGCCTAAATTTTATTTTTTGCACTGTGGATTCTGCCCTGGGTTATGTTTGAGCCTGTGACCCAGACATAAAGTTTCATGTTTTATTTCATGTCTTTTGAGTCATTCAATCCACCAAACATACTCTTACTGTTGCTAAATTTGTACTGCATATTGACTGCTGACAGGTGAGACTCTCTTTGTCCAGTTGCTTCACATATTACCCAGATTTGTACATCAGACCTGGCAGTGTTATTCTTTTGTTCTTAACGCTAGACTTGTGCTTATATTTTGGGATTAAAGTGTTCCAGAAAAAAAAAAGCAAAAAAAAAAAAAAAAAAAGCTGCAATATAATTAGATTTATTGTTGTATTCTCTAATTTTTTGATTAGTCACTTTTAAAATTGGAGGCCAGATTTTCATCTGATGCGAATTCCTTTAATAAATTCCTTTCCTTCTAGAGTTCCCTTAATAAATTATCCTTTTTCTTGAATGTGACAGGAAGTGCATTGATTTGTGCTTTGAGATTGCATGGATTAAATTTGAATTCAAATTTTCATCTGTTGCGTTAATCATATTTAACAAAAGACCAACACAGACAATATGTTTATAAGGACTGGCTATTAAGCATTCTGTTTCCTGTACTGTAGATAGCAGACAGTGTCAGTAAGCAGCCAATTGTATTTTATTTTACTTTCATGTTATCACGTGGGAAGGCTGGCAATTAAAATGTCTTGTGCTCATTTTTCAGTGTGTTGTATTTATATGGCTATTAGAAATATTTATTCATCCAGCTATTGGCAAATAAGAGTGTTTGCTTTTTTTGAAGAAAAAGATCACTGGAATGGATAGTTTCTGGATGAGAAGAATTAATCATGCTCTCTGTGTGAGTTACAAGTACTTAATTTGTAATTTGATGAGGTATGTAAATAATATAGAATGCTGATGACTAGCATTCCCAAATAGAGTTGGATTAACATTTTGGTACTTTTGTAATTATATAGGACAATATTTGGGTTATTTGTTACTTTTAATTCTATAATTAGTAGTTCCATTATGTTTTTAAGAGCAATATTTGTCTGAAGAGGGATGAGGAAGTGGTATATTCTTTGATTTTTTTCTAGAATAGAAATGACTCAGTTATGTTTATTTTCATTTTCTTCTTGTGTTTCTTCCTCTTCCTCCTCCATTTAGCCTTTCATACCTACCTGAAGAAACACACTTTCACTTCCAGAATCGATATTTCACTCTCCTGACTTGCAGCATCATTCATATTCCTTGCATTCCTTTTTAGCAATGCACACTTGCTCACTCTTACAACAAAACCCATGCATCGTCGTTAGGTGACAGAGGTCAGCCCTAGCCTTGCGTCACAGGTCAAACAAGATCACTTACATTCTTTATCAGGGTCATTTCTTCTCCCTGGGTGGGATATGAACTTTTCTTTTTCTTAGAGAGGAAACAGCACAGATGTTCACCACTCCTTGTTCAGAATTTCTGCTGCATAGTATACTATCATCTTTCATGTAAACTTCCAACACAACAAGACATGAATCAGCCATAACTTACCCTACTAGTTATGTTCAATATTCTAACAGCAAAGTACTGCACAGTGTGGTTTAAATACACTTGTGACGTATGTAAAAATTTAATCCCATATTTTTAAACTTGCATTTTAATATTTCTTCAATATTCATAACAAATATTTATAAAACATTCAGAGTGTTTATTTCTGGATTTTCATAGAGACATGTATTTTCTCTTGCATATGATTTCCCACTTCCTAATTAATAATTATAAATACTATTTTTGTTCCTTTTTATGCACTGTTCATGCAGAATGATAACATTTGAATGGAATTAATCTGCTTTAAAATGTTTGCATCTTTTGTGATAATCTTTCTCTAGCTAAAAATTAGTTCTTTTGCCATTTTTTTCAGCTGTAGAAAGGTAATGTTACTAGTACTTCTTATTGTTCTTGCATTTTATTGATCCTAAAGGAAAAAAGGTATTAATTATGCTCTTCCCACTGAGTGTTCCTCTTTCATGGATGAATGAGGTAACACACAAGAAGTTCTGTTACTAATCTTCCTGTTCATGTCCAAATTTTATTTTTTTTTTTTTTAGTCAGTATATGTCAGCAGCCTCCCACTTCTAGGTAGTTTTGCGTCGTATGCATTTCCTCAAAGATATGTCGTTCTCTATTTTGTTTGCTCCATGCTTACCGTTCTTTTTCTCAGAAGTTGGAATATGAAACACAAAACCACAACAAAACTTCTTTATTGAGAAGTTTCAACATTTCAGATGCTTTCTTCCATTTTTTAAAAAGTGTTTGGTTTTGTTGGTTTTCCTCCAAAACCAGTAAGTGTTCCTTGCTATTGCATTCACTTGCTTTGGAAAGCAACATTTCCTATTTGTTTTGAGGCATCGGTACAATTAATGAGTCCTACAGTTTCTCTCTCAAGTGCCTGTGAGATGTAGCTTTCTCCACACTAGAAAGTAGAGCAGCACAACCGGAACTGACCTCCAGAGCAAGCTGGCTGGTGCTGAGAATATTAGTCTACACTGTGCATGTTTTGCTTTGGCCTGGCTGTAGTCTGGTCTGTGGATTGAATGCCCAATAGCAGCTGGTGAGCATTAGGTGTGCTGCCAGAGGGCATCTTCCAGTTGAGTTTCACCCCAAAGGAATCAGTTCTAATGCTCCAGAGCTGCAATGTGAACTAAAACTCAGCAAGTGGGGATGACCAGGAGATTTGCTTTTAGAGTGCACTGACCTCAAATATAACACTGTGGTAAATGCCTTATTACGTGTCAACATCCAGCTGAATTTCTGAATTTGTCACCTTATATTCTCATATGTTCTGTCTCTGGGTTAATTTGTCTGTTCTAGCTATCAGGCACTGATCAGTTTCTTATGCTATTTTAAAGGCCTTATCACACAAATTGAAAGTTTTGGTTTGGGTTTTTAGGGAAAAAGGAGAAAAAGAAGGGCCATGAGAGACTGACATTAATTCTGGGAAAACATACCCAGTCCAGCTGAGCCCAGATCTGAAAATTACTGACTCGTATAACAAGAATAATTGGGTAAAGTCAGTTTACTGACTTAACAGCACCACCACCGTATGTTATTGTTTGTGTTACAGTAATACCTAGATGCCTGTTAAGGGTCACCATCCCATCATGCTAGAGGAGTCTGTTTTCCACAGTCCAGGGACAGGGCAGAACTTAATGAGTAGGTAAGACAGGGAAAAATGTTCAACCAAATAAAGATTCCAAATTCATTTTAGAAAAGGTGCAGGAGTTGTAACATAACTCATTGGCAAGATGTTGGAATAGGCTAGGTGTTAGAGCAGCTGTTGGTAAGAATACTACCAGGCAAACAGTATTTTGCAGTATTGCCATGGGCACATTCTTAAAATTTCTCTCATGCTTCAAACCACCAAATAAAGCAGTGTACGTGTATTATATGCTCAGAAATATGTGCAAGTATTTTCAAGTTCTGGGATGTGATGTCTGACAGGCTGATGTCTTCCTGCCCTTCTCCCACACTGTGTGTGTGTGTGTATGTAGGGATCTTTCCATAGTGGAACAGCTGTCTTGCTGAAGGGATCTCAATGGGGTTACCAACTCAGACATACTTAATGGATATTATCATTTAAGCTAAGTATTATTTGTTCTTATAAAACCTGCTGTCATGGTACAAAGCAGTGTAGATGTACCCTGTATGAATTAACTTACTTCTCATACATGTTTCTTGACAGAATGCCTGTGTATGACTTGATTACTTAGTGTTTCCCTAACTTGACCCAGAAAGTTACAATGGAGTCAAAGTTGCCCAGCGATGACTTTTTCTTTCAGTCCAGTCTTGCATCTTAAAGCCACACATAAGTGTGAGCCATCAACTTTGTATTCCTGCTCCAAAACTTCTAATTTTTCTTTTTTTAAAATTCCCAGGTTTTCAGGGTGCACATACTTGTAATTTATCTCTAGTTTTGAAGAGGTAATGCTTCATAAACCATCCTTCATAATATTTTTTGTACTTATTTTTTAATAAACCAAAATTAGTTGTAGAGATTTGTTAAATGATAACTAATATTGGAGTAGACTGACAAATTGTTCTGTTTAGTGAAAATCTAAATGCAAGAATTTGTTAATTTCTGTAAATGGAACAACTAGGTGCAACTTTTGAGCACACAAGAGTGAAATACAGATATCTAGAGGAGCAGCAGACTTGTCATCACTCTGCCCAACACTTGCATCACATTATAATCCTGAAAAAGCTTGCTGTTTTATTTCTATTAATTTTGGTAACTTATTTTGGCTGTTCCATAGACCAAATCTTGCAGAGTTGTAGCATTTAATTTCAAAATTTATGTGCTTTGAAAAATTGTATAAGGCAAGAAATATTCTTTACTTTTATGCTGTAGCTCAGATTTACATTTTTAGAGATTCCATCAGCTTTGGCAAAATGAAGATTAGTTTGATCCAACTTCTGAAGCTGGGAGCTAGGCCAAGACTCTGGTAGTCAGAGATCTGTGAAAGTGTGTTGCTGCTCTATTACCTGACACTTTTGGCCCTATTTTCAAGATTTTTGTACACTCTTTTTATTTTCTTGTGTGTACAGTGCTCATATTTTCTTTTTCTCTGAGGTTGAAATATGATACTACTTTCGCTTAGCATCTTTTGCACATCACTCAATGCATTATGAAGCAGTTCCCCAAGCCCAACTCTGCAGCTCTAGGGATATGTCAACAAACAAGTAGCCGAGCTGGCTTAACTGTGGACATTCCCATCTCTTACGAATATTTCATTTAAATTAATAAAACAAGCCTGAGCTTTTCCAAAATGCTGATGCTTACAAGGAGCAGCCTTTGTTTCACCCCATCAGTTTTCTCAGCACTTGAACATTCCATTGAAGTGGAAAAAAAGTTTCATATAATATGCAGATGTACACTTGAGCATTAATAACCCAGCTATAATCAATCAAAGTAGGAATGGTCCGATTGCTCCAAAAATATAATTTACAGGATCAGTATCTGTGGATTAAGTTTGCCACAATGTAACTAGCTCTGCTGAAATGATTAAGAAAGGTGTGTTGTGAGAATGAAGGGAAATTTCATATCTGCTTGTTTCTATACTTCCTCTGCAAACAGTATTTAAATTAATTTAACAAGATGCTACAATACAAGTTTCAAATTTGAAATTTGCAGACCTGAGTTCCTATTTAGGGATATTTTTGATAACTTCTTCTTAAAGTTATATAGCGTGAAGCATTTCAAAAATGGCTTTGAAGGCAGTATGTTTGTACATACAGCTTAACCACAGAAGAAGCTGTGTTATTTTTTTCAAGTAGGATCTACAGAGAGATAATGATACCGAAGAGATACAGGATTTGTTTTTACACTTCCAGCTGTGTGTTTAGTTTTTGTTACAATTAACTGCAACAAAAAATGTCACGTGGTTAAATTCCATCTGCAAGATAAGATATAACCTTTGCAAATTGAAGGTTGTCAAGGTATTTTAGGGATTCCTTTTCTCATGCAGAGAAGAACCAAAATGGGGAAATAAAATAAAAACGTTGGTAATTGGTCTATAACACGGTAATAATTAGAAAAATATCTATAATGTGTTCATTATAAAATACACTGAATTAAAAAGAAAATAAATTATGCAACCCTAATTATCTTATTCCTAATGAAATGGAATAAAAGGCAAAATTACTAACTATAATTTATCACATTGAAGTGCTGGGGTCTGAACCCCGAGCCCTGAATTAAGGTTGACATATGGGTGGTTCCCATGGTCCTTTAAGAGGAGGGGATGAGTTTGCCTTTTGGCTTTCCTCCGAGGTGTGGCCGACCTTGTAAGGAAAGCCCTTGGGTAAACAAGCCCCAGGTGCCCTGCATTGGGTAAATGAGTGCCAGGTGTCCTGCTTTGGGGATAAAAGCTGGGACCACTTGCAGGAAGGGTGGAGTGTCTGTCTGTGAAGTGGATGCACTTTGCAGAGCTTCCTTGTTGGGGAGGGACTTCTTGACTCTTCATGCAACTGGGCCCCAGTCAGGTTTGGCATTTGCAAATGTGGGCTTTGTGGGGGAACATTATGTGGCTACTTCTATCTTATGTGATCAGCCTATTGACTTGGTTGTTTCTCATCTCTTCTATGGGAGACTTTGTTTCTTTCACCTATGTCATTCTGTGTCATTCCTGGGATTGCTGGGGTTGATGTTTGTTATGTGTGATCTATTTGACTTGTTTGTACCCCTAGTGATCACCCATATACTGACTTCTTTATGTGCGATAGGGTCTGGTTACTGGTTTGTTTTGCTGCTGGCTGTGTCCTTTGTGCTAGGCCTAGTAATTGGCAAAACACACATTCAGCCCAAAACATTAAAAAATTAGGAGAAAATTAGGATGCTCTCGCTTTCCTTTCTGATACAAGTTAATTTAATGTCTGATACTTTAGCAGTGAATATTCTATCAGTGGAATATTTTGAAAATTTAATATTTTTGAAATTTAACACTTTGCAAAAAGGTTATTTTTTTTTTTTGGCTTGGAGGTGGTGTGAGGGTTTTTCCTTCCCAGTTCTGAATTACCATCCACACTTTGTTTTGGAGGGTTTGATTTTTTTAGTTTATGGGTTTTTTTTTTAAGTGACTAGCTGTACTTTTCTGCCTTAATAAAAAAACCCAAACAACCAAAAACCACAACCACAAAAAAACCCCGCAAAAACCCACAATCAAAACAGTCCCTCCCACTTTGTTCTTCTTCCCTCACACTCCCATCAATGCTCGTTTTCACAGAAAGAAAAAGGAAATTAGAGGCTTGGGGTTAGGGAACTTTCTACCCACTTTTCAACACAACAAGAAATAATTCGAACTCAAATGACTTTGCCAATTTGTTACAAGTGTTTTCAGCTAATTCTCCAAGGCTTTTCCCTTGACATCAGCAGAACTTCCCACCTTTTTTAGGTTCCCCTTGTTGCGAGTGGCCTACATCATATGCATGTGATTCAGCTTGACAGGTCACAGAAAGTATAGACTAGCCTTTCACCTCCAGCTGCCCCTCCATTCAACTTCCTCTAAGCAATATTGGCTTCTGCAGCTAAAAACTGCTTTTCACATATAATGAAATTCGCAAGTGCATTGGAGGAAATGTGATTTTTTTAAAAATTTTTTTTTTCTGCCCCCACAATTTCAATAGCAGTTTATTCCTTTAAAAGGCAAATTGCAGAAGGGAATAACTTTGAAAGCAAACTGGAAATATAAAGACAGGAAATGAGTCTGTGACTGTATAACTGAGTTCATAAATGGGTTCGTTTTTTGGTATGAAACTGGGCTTTTAAAGTAGAAAAATCACCTACTTAACAAAACCATTCTCTGTTTCAGCACTGCAGGAGCATGAAATAAATCCATGTTTCTTTCTAATATATTATTCAGACTATCAAACTATTTCCAAATGACTAGAGTTCTAGCAGTGCAGCAGAAGGTTCCATACCTCTGCTGGGATGGTGAGATTTTTAATATACTCCTTTGAATTTCCTTGTTCATTCTGGTTTACAAAGATGCCTATAGATCCTCCCTTAATCTGAAGGTGAGACGAGCATATTCTTTCTCAAATGACAGGCTACAGACACCCTAAGTTCCTTCAGCAATGCCTTTCAGCTCTTTTGTAGTGAGGATTTCTGCATTTTAATGCACTCAGACATAGTCTCCCATGTAAGTCTCAGAATGTCTGTACGTGCTCATTCTACATTGACAGTTATTTAGGATTACCAGGATTGTCCATAGTCATTGAGTTACAGTGGTGTCATGTCAAATGGCATTGATGGAATACCTAAATCACTTCATTATTTTAGCACATAAAAAAAAAAAAAAAAAGCTCGCCTGCACTGTTTAGGGCAGCAGGCAACCACCATAAATTCTTACAGTTTCTCTCTAGCTTGACTCCATCTCCCAGGTAAAAAATACAAGTAAGCAGTTGCTTTGTTTCCCTGCTTGCATCAGAATCAATATGTAAAAAGAGAAGTATTCTTGTTTTCTTTTTCTGAACTCCTGAGTATCTTTCCTTAGTGCACTGCTCCGTCACAGTTTCTTACTGCTTTATGGAAACAGCTTTTCTTCCAAATCAGAGGTTTGAGAAGAAAGAAATGCTGCAAATGCTATTTATGTTAAACATAAAAAAAATGGGGGATTTTTTCAAGTTTGAGTTACCTCAGATGATGTTGTTCATCAGAAGGTGAGAGGGCTGCATAGCAAGTGAACCTTGCAAGCAAATGGAGAATAAAGGCCAAAATCATTGTGCACGCTAGAAGATTAGGGATGGCTTGTGGATATTCAGTCTTTTAAAAAAGAGATAGAGGTGAATGAGCTGGAGATGGTGCTGACGTCCTATTCAGTTCATGTGTCTGAAGCTGGCAACTATGGCTGTTGTCTAGGATCTCTGCTGGTTCAGATACTTGCTTTCAGTAGAACCAGACGTAAACTTGGAGCTTTAGAATATTTCTTTCCTTTTTTTAATTTTTTTTTCTTCCCCCCCTTAAAAAGCACCCCTGTGCTGTAAAATGTACTTTACTGCTGTAGTCTAAAGGTATCATGATATTACCTTAAGGTTTGTGAACTGTAGGGATCACACATAAGGTGACTCGCAAAATGATTGAGTAGTTAGGAAGAATATCATGTATCTTGGAAAATCTCATATTGATCTTATTTAGTCTTTAGTCAGTTTTGGTTTTAATCTTGCAAGGACCTATGAAATGGGGGATAACTATTAGATTTTCAACCTAGGCAGAGCAACAAAATGCACTGTGGTATGAAATCTTGATTAGCTACTGAGAAAGAAGCTATAGAAAAAATTGTGTGGGAGAGAGTGGGGGAGGGTGTTAATAACAAATTTTCTTTGTATTTTTAAAAATTATAAAAGTGGCACTCTGCTGAGTCATTCTACTATGTGTCTGAAAATGACAGATCAAAAAAGCATGAGTTGTATTTGATTTGGCATTTAATTATGGCCAGCAAAATCTGTGAAGCTATCGTATTACTTCCTCCTCTAATTTTATTTTAGAGGCGATTTTGTCTGTCATGTGAAAATGTGGTGGCTTTTTTTCTCTCTTTTTATAGGTTTTGTAGGAATGATATTTTCATTATTCCTATCAATGGGAACTATGAGAAACATTATAATTATCCTCATTGACAGCTGAATTACATTTTTTAAAAAAGAAAAAAGAATGAACTGGATAACATCTTAAACTTATTTAAATATAATTCTTCTTTATGTTGTTTTAGAGAGAAAATGTCTTCTTGAGTAAAACAGAGTAGACTGAAAACATCTTAAACTTATTTAAATATGATATTCTTTAATGTGTCTTATGGAGAGCATTTCTTTTTCAAATTCTGTGCCAAATTACACCATGTTACAGTCATACAGTTTATATTGTTTTTAATATTTCTGTATTGAATGCAAAATATAACCTTCTACAGTACATTTTGCATTCAAAATTAAGATACATTACCTACATAATAATTATCCCAGGGCTACAGAAATTAGTGCTGTTTAAAATGAAGTAGTCACTCTTCATCTAGTCCAACACTTAAAACATGAAACTTCTGAGTGATTTGCAAAACTTAATCAACTCAAAGTAGTTTTAAATATAAAGTAGATTGAAATATTTTCTTTGCACAAGATGTTTGGCTATAATATTTTAAATGTGTTATTACACTTATTTAAGCATAAGAATTTTGGTGGTTTTTTGGGTTTTTTTTCTGGATAGTTTTCTTTAAAGTATATTTGAAATATATCAGTTTAACTTCTAGCCAGATGAGCATGCATATATGGTAAGTTTTGGATTCTGGAGTAATGTGTATGAGCAGCACTACTTTCTAAATGACTAGTTCTGTTTTCCACTTAAAAGTGGAAAAATAATTTAAAGTCAGTATACTGTCTTTCCACCAGACATTTTTATTAGATTTGTGAAGGTATTTAAATGAATTCATGTACAGAATATCACTAGAATTATTTTCGAAGTTGAACCAGGATAGATACACAAGGAGACTTAGGTATCTAGCTACCTTTCATGCAACTACATCCAACTGCTTCATATCAAAACTCACCGCTTGACCCTCTGCCCTTCACTACACTTAATGCTGCAGGGACACCTGTCCCTAAAGCTAGGAGGCAGCCATCTGGCAATGTGGCCTAAGCCACTAGCGTTTCAGCTTCTAAATACACACCAGATAAATCAGTATGGTATATATGTACTATTATACCACTAAAGTCTCAGACAAAACATTTTTCACTTATTTTGCTGGGTTATACTAATTTAGCAAGGTTCAGGGTACAGTTACCTCAGTAGTGCAACAAGGATAATCATAAGTGAACTGATTTATAGCTCTCTTAATTTGGTCAACATCATGTCTTCACATTTCTTATATGCATCAAAGAAGTAAGTTTAGCTACTTTTTTGACTACTGCATCACTGGTTTAACCCATGAATCATAACAAAATGGTAGTGGTGGTAATGCCTTTCTTAAATCTGTTTAGGAATTGAAAGCAAGATTTAAAAGTTCACCATGCTTTTCTGCTGTTTGATTTTTGCCTATGCTTTTAAAATCAGGACCCTTCACCAGTCAGGAGAGAGCCAGAGTACTTTCTGGGGATGCTTGTACTCAAGGTCTTTTCAGTTGAAGCTCTTTAGTTTTGTGTTAAAATCTTCAATATTCTATGAAGAAATTGAACTCAAGGTCTGAGGGCTAAATGCAGTGTTCAAGCCACCAAAACTGTACTCCTTGATGTCTGGTTTAATAGACACACTGAGCATACAGAAGGTATGAGAGTCTCCTTCGATTTTTACTTTAAAATTAATAACATTTTTAGGCACTCAGATCCATGGGAGAGTTCAAAATTTAAAATATTGAAGGGCAGGAAAGAGTTTCCTTTGCTCCTATGTCTTTGAGAGGCAGGTCTAAACCCTCCTATTGAGCAGCTTAGTGGATCACTTCTCCATTTGCCTGGTACTTTTAAAATGCTTATAAAATTCTGTGTTCTTTATGGAGCCTAGACACCTCAGGCAGAGCATCTGAAGGTGTATTTGGATTCAGGTGCTTGGCTCTCAATCCCTGTATGAAGGTTAGACCTCTACTACCTAAAAAATAAAAAAAATATCTTTACAAAAGTTTTTGTTCGTTTGTTTATTCCCAGACCTTGCAATTTTTGAAGTTCTCTGAGGCTCCAGAGACATGTTCAGTCCCATGGCTTTGTGTATTCTAATATTTCACTTCCTGTCGCTGAAGCATCATATTCCTGGCAGGAGTATACTCCTAACTGCTAACTTGATTAACAAAACTCCCCAAACGAGCCTGTTTTCAAACCTGGATATCTCACATAGGCCTTCAAGAATATTATTCCACACCTATTTGCCAGCTTTTTCCTTCTGACCTTCCAATTGCTGAAGCCTTTATCCACCCTTGAGAAAGCTTCCAGATCATCTTGCACATCTCCCTGGACATGCATTATCTCCTATGCTGCAGGCTTTATTCTCTCCCATAACCATCCTGGTCTCCCCACCCAGCAGTGTTATGAACTCTTGGGCTTCAGGATACATTCTCTTCCCATGCGTCATTCAGATTCTAGGGAGATATTTCAGAATTATTAATTGATATTATTATTGAAGAGTATTTTTATGATAACATTTTAAAATGTTGTTGTTTTCCATAAAGTAGGAATCATAATTATGTTTAACCTTGCTAAGGAAAAAAAATTACTAATGTATTCTGGTTTTTGGTTACAAAAATCATGTGTTGAATAAGTCCAGCAAGAGCATATAGATGTAGAAAGATAAAAGGAAGATGGATACATCAGACATCCTACTGTATAATTAGGCTTTCATGATGGAATTTAATAGAAAAGATTAGTTAACTTTTAGCCTGATTTTTTTAGGGGACCTTCGTAACTTTTGTGCTTCATCACTGCAAAGAAAACATGAGTGAAAAACAATTTCTTGAATCATAGGCTAATGTTAAATGACTCAAGGCCATCTTCAAAACCCCCACACTGTTAATGAAGGTATGGCGATCGTGGTGATCATAAAGAAGATAATATGGCCAGCATGTCTTGAATTTCAGTATTTTTTAGCTGGCTGCACACATAACTTCGAGAGCAGTTTATAGGAGAATGAAGTTACTGTGGCCCTGGACAGTTCATGAATTACTTTTCAGGGCTGGGTGGAAAGTCCAAACATTAATAGTGGGCGATGGTTATTTCTGAAATTCTTAAGCAGTGAAAAATACATATATTCAGTCTAACAACTTTGCTAGGGACAAGAAAAATCACCCTAAATAGCTGCTCTTTGCCCTCAAGAAAAAAAAAGAATCCGTTCTTGTGAAGAAAATCATTCTCTCAAGAAATAGAAATGAGGCAATATGGCCTGGGAATACCCTGAAAATCAGTTTTCAGGCAGGAATCAAATGTTTCAGATTAGGTAACTCTTCCTGTTGAGGTCCCTCACACCAGTGTCTGCTAAGCAGATGAAGAAAAGTTGCTGGAACTCATTTTTCTTGAAGAATTTTCTTACATTTCTTCATTCTAATTGGTTACTTCAGTGTACAATAGCAAGAAATTGAGAAGTGTTCAGAAGCTGCTGTTCTTGGTCCCCTGTTACCTCTTTGAGTTGTCTCATTAAGGAGGATGAGACTACAGACGGGAGTCAGTTCAGGATTTCACCCAGTGGAACATACTAATTTTCACAAGAGGAAAAGAACATTTTCTCTAGTTTGGTCCTTCTGGATACTTTCCTACACTATATATCTGTCATCTGCTTACAGCTTTACATGTGCTTATGTACATCTAGCTGAATCTTAAAGAATTGCAAATGTATGTGTATTTCTGAGAAAGGCATGCATATCGTTCTTTGAGCTAAATGGTCTTTCAAACATCCTTTAAATAGATATTTTTTTCATGGAAAAGCTTTCTGCCTCATGGGAAGCTTTATTCAAGCTAGGTGGTGATTGTAGCATTGATAATACTTAGTTAAATACTCTTAGAAATTTATAACTAAGAAAAGTTCTGTGTATATAGTATCTTGAGATACCCCCCCTATGTGAAAAAGAAAGTAGGTCTTTTTGATATACTTTTTGTTTTGTGTATATTCAGTTACTTGAGCGCATGCTCTTGTTTATATATAGTTCCACTGGCTTGGTTTTCTAGTGTTAAGCGTTATTAGACAAGTTCATAATTGTGCTTTCATTGTTCATGGTTGTGTCATTCTGTGTTATGGTGTTTGTTTTTTTTCTGAGCTTCTGTTATGGCTGATTCCTAGTAATAACATTAAAAAGATTTAAAGGGGGGAGGGGTGTGTATGTGTGTGCCGCAAAATGAAAAGAAAGAATGAAAGTCCTGAGAAATGGAAGCTGAAACCCAAGTATATCACCTGCTTAGAACTAAACCCATTTTAACATTTATAAAGACTTCTGTGAAATTTGATAATAGCATTGTTTTTCATATTTAGAGCTTACTGCAGTCCCTAACCCTTTTATGCTTTTAGCTTTGGGGACAAAAATGCCATACCAATATATTTAGGTACCAAACAGTATCTAACTCTGAACTGAGATATTATCTAACTTTTAGGTTTGTATTATTTACTTAAGTTGTTTAAGTCAAAGTGAGATCCAACAGAAGGAGGCTCATGATAAAGCTTTTCAGTCACTGAGGCAAGTGTAAAGGAAGCTGAGACTGGCAACAAATATATCGGAGTTTAGTGTAAGCATCTCTGGCTTTCAGCAGGTGGCTGGTATTTTGCATATATTGTCTTTGACCTCTACGCTTTTCAAACAAAGTCTCTCAGATCTGATTATGAGTAAGGGGAAAAAATAAAATAAAATAGATACTATTTCTGTGGTCTCAATTTCTTCTCACTCAAAACCTCTTTGTCTCAATCCAGCCACCTTCTTTCTAAGGAATTCTTTGGAATTTGCAGTTCTAAAGCATCATCAGTGCAGGAATGAGTTCTCACATACTCTGGAAGCTGATCAGTTTCTTTTTGTTACTTCCACTGCTAATGGTATGAACACTCTGCTTTGCTCCCACCACTTCCATTCTCCAGATAAAGTGTACAGGAATTTACAGATGTTTAATGCACAGGAGGATACATTCTCTGAGGAGAATTCCTCTGTGCGTTATATCATGTTGATATTCTGCATGATAAGTCACTTCTGGTGTAGATAATGTGTTTTGATACTATGTCAGTACTAGAATTTGATAATGAACACTCAGATTAACCCTTAGATTCATTTTTTTCATTTTTCAACTGTGTTGTTTTTTATTAAGATGATAAATGTATTCATAATGGCTAAAAAGGAACATCGCATATAGGAAAAGATTAAGTGATTTAAATTGCATTTTGTTTTCAATAGTGAATGACCTGTTAACAGAGAACATAAAATACCTTTCTGCAAAACTGGAAAGTAAAGGACTGCTGTGAATTCTGCTCCTTACGGCAGTCTAAACAATGTGAAAAATTCTGATACACTTGATCTTAATTCTGGAAAGAACTTCTCTGTAATATATATCCTTTGAGTAAGTTTGAGCTGCTAAGTATAAGCTGTTGAATTTGAGTTTCTTTCTTTGCCAAATCAACAGAACATCGTTTAAGTTGACAGAAAAATAGTAACTCTCAATGGGAGAAAAATCACTTGAATGAATTATTAGTAAAAGCAACAACTTTCTAACAAACTTTGGGTCTGTTTTCATGTACTTTTTTTTTTAATCACTCCAGTACATCCCACGGTGTCAGACGGCAGATTTTATAGCACAACCGATCACAATTTGAGCTGTTCAGCAATTTCTAAGTGTCAGTAAAACAAAGGCACCAGCAGATCTTTGCACAAAAGTATAACCAGACTTTCTGAAACAAAGGCAGCCCTTGTTTTTTCTTTCAGTAAATCCCAGTAATGCACTGGGTGAGAACGTGTGCTGCATCTCCTTTGAGCATACCCCAGAACTGGCAGCTGGGAGCAGGGCAGCTGTAAGTCTTTGCTAGCGCTGACTCTGGTCTGCTCCGGGACCAGCAACGCCAGCCCCAGCATGATTTAGAAAGTCTTGAAAGGCTGGGGTTATGGAGGCCTGTCTCTAGTTACATCCACTCTGCCTTATAGTAGTCAGCCTCCATTTACTTACAGGCAGGATCATGACCCATCATCTCTGCAGTGCTAGAGATTGTCCTCATGTACATATCAGTGGCCCAGCACTAGCTTGAGGTAGCTAGGTGGTTCTTGAAAAATAACTCAGGACTATGTTTGTATGCATCCGCCCCGGGAGAATATTGCTGGTTTAAACTTTATGCTGTTTTACACCTGTGATGGAGAATGGATGAGAATCTCACCCTTTGTTAGCATTTAAAATTTTATGTTAGTACACAGGCAAAATATGTATGTGCTGAAGGAAAAGGCAGGCAATTTTTCTGACAGGTTCTTAATTTTTTGTTGGGCACCCTTACATTAATTTGACTTACTTGGAATAATGAAACTAAGCTTGAATATAAGCTAGAGGTGCATTTGCAAGCTGCTGTCTTATTATTTAGTAATAGTCAACTAATTAAATTATCTCCCTAATGCACTTTCTGTCATTCATTAAAATTGTGAAGGTGAAAAAAAAAAACATTTTGAAAACTGAGTAGATAGAATGTGCCGTACCTCTGCTGCTGTTGTTTTTTGTAACTAAAAACAATGGGGTAATGTATTGCACGAAAGCAACTCATGTTGAATCAAAACCGTTTTGGAAAAGAAGATTTAAAGACATTCACACAAAACTGCTGATTGGTGTGGGCAACCAACTGTACAAATCAGTGAATCACTGCATAAATTCTGACATCGTCAATTGTTCGTGTTCAAAACTATGACCACAAAAACTGAAGTAATGGATATCAGTGAAGGCCTTAATTCTCAGAAAGATAATTAAATGGTCTACTGAGTTAATAATTTGGGGGATCTAATCTAGAGAAGTGGTTGGCTGGCATTTCCCAACTTCATCTGTTCTTAACAGGACCAGCCAGCCTGTATCACTCACTGCATGAGCTTGAGGGCAGACTGTCCATTTCCTCTTTATTCCGTTATATTTTTTTAAAACAAGAAATAATTTTCTAACAGCTGATCCTAATCTCTTATCAATAGAAGAAATAATTGGTTTTGATTTCAGCTTCAAGAAATAAGTATTATGTTATGATTTTCCTGTCAGCGAACACGTTTTTGAAGAGGGGAAATACTCTAAAATTAGGCGAGAGAAGATGAAATCAAGCAGAAATGCATTCCTCACAGGAGATACGCTAGTTTGTTTGGTTGTTTTTTTTTTTTTCCTAAGCCATCTTTGAAATCTGCTTCTGAAATCTTAACCATATCAACTGCAGATAGGAGGGTAGAA
Organism: Podargus strigoides; assembly: GCA_028020825.1. Lineage (NCBI taxonomy): Eukaryota > Metazoa > Chordata > Aves > Caprimulgiformes > Podargidae > Podargus > Podargus strigoides. The sequence continues at coordinate 28,788,019 of CM051623.1, forward strand.
ATATGTGTGGAGAAATTCTTTTTTGAACGAGTTCCATTTTCCCATAACTCCAGTTGGGATGCATGATAAAATTATCAATGAAACATCCTAATTTGATCCTTAACCAAAGGGATGTTGTCCTATGAATCATCGGTGTTTGTGGGAGGCAACAGTGAAGCTAACAGAGCAAGAATGGGACCCAGATGTTTTTTGGGAAGCTGGTTGCACTGTAGGCTGTGTGTATTACCTAATGTAGGCGACCATATGGAAGAAAAAGTTGGAAACATCCCATTACAAGTCATATATCACTGAGCTGACAGCAAGGATTTCAGCTTGTTTTTATTTAAATCATGAAAGCATCTGCTCAGCTGTCCAGCTGTATTAAATTTAACCCTTTTCCTGGCAAATGAATTTTGCTTTATGAAATGGCAGCCAAACAGCATGGTGCACTTGCAGAAAAACCCAGGTTAGAGGGTTCTGTGATAACCCTTGACCCATCCAGCAGGACAGCGCTGATGATGGCTAATTCTGCTGCTGGGTGACAGTATGGCCATTTGGTACACCTGTACTTCATGAAACCCCAGCAAGCCTCTTATCCTGGGAAGGTTGTAGAAGAGTATACACACCATATAAAGAGAGAATTTGTAATTTCTTTTTTTTTTTTCCCTTTAAACCACTTATTCTTCAATTGCTAAACGCCTTTAGAATGAACCATTACTTTTTTTTTTTCATTTCTTATGAAAGAAATTCAATTCTATATTTTTCTCTTCTATTATTATTGATTTTTTTCTTAGTTTTCCTTTTCTATTTTTGCGTTTTTATATAGTGTTCATCTCACTCCATCTCCTGTAGCCTCTCTTCTCAACTGTTCTCTGCTTTTCCTTCTCCTGCCTCTGTCCTTTTTCTTTTCTACTCTTCTTTCTATTGTTTTCTCTCTGTCGCTATCTCGGGGATTGTCCCTTCACTGCTTCTCTGTCCCCTTATACATACTGTTTACTCTTTAATGTGTGTCTCAAAGAATTTCCTTTTTCCATAGATTTGATATTTATATAAAAAAACACTTAGTTTGCAGAAAGGCTCTTCCCGTCTGTAGGAAACAATCTTTAGTCTCCAGATCAATCCTTCAGCACGTGTCTCGTGCAGCTTATTGATTTGTTATTTTTTAGCACTCTTTTGCTAAAGAAAGAGACTTTAACTGAAGCTTAATTGTTACAGTTAAGAAACAGCCATGTAGTAAGTACAGACTTTAATTTCCTGTGTAGAAATCTGTAGAAGAAATATAAGGAGTATCCAGCATAATACTAAAACAGATTAGTAGTTTTGGCACGCTAAATCATGCTAAAGTTAGTCTTTTACTATTTTGGAGGCTGTACTCTTCTGTGCTATGTCTACCCTGCTCACAGCCATGTCAGCCCTCTGTTTTTTTTTGTCAGAGCATGGAGGTTTTCTTTTTTTACATCCTTTGTGTTTTATGTTGTAGTCATAGTCCTTTAACACTACAGAATATTTTTGAAGAATTTCTTCCACGTTCGTCAATACGAGTCTTTGGCATAATGAAATGGTCTGTTTATGTTAGTATTTGTATTTGATACAAATATTTACATCAGATTAATTCTCTCTTCCTTAAACACAGTAGAAACAGAGCTCAGCAGGAATCACTTCCAGCCAGTGCTTTGCCTCAGTTACTGCAAGATAGCTCCTGGTGTAGATGTAGCCCATAAACCTCGAATCCAGGCATTAAAATGTGGCTGCAATAACATTATCGGTCCCTGGTTAGTTCTAGGAAAGAGGTAGGATCAAGAACTGAGATCTTCCACTCTGGTTAAGAGCAACAGAAGGTATCCTTACTGGCCTTCTACCTGGGTACAGGAAGATTCTTCATGCCCAGGTACTGTGAAAGGCAGCCAAAGCACTGCCCTCTTACAGAAGCAGTATCTTCTGTAATCACACTCTGTCAGTAATTCTGTGTGACTTCTCTACTTCCAGGAGGTCCAGCTTTCTTGTTATTAAAATAATGTCATCATTTTCCCCTCTTTTCCTGCTTTCAGTTCCCTTTCTATCTCTGTAGGCTATTCTGAAACAGCTATCCTAGGGCATTATTTTCTTGCCTGTAACAGGTAGTCTGTTTTCTGCTAAAACATACTATTCCAACTTTCCGGGATTTCATTCATTGTTTTACCTATCTCTCACTCCCCACTGTATATAGCATAGAGTTTGAATCTCTATGTTCCATAAGATTAATTTTTCCTTTCCAGCCTGTTAGTCAGACTTCTGGTGTCGCATTAACCCTCTGTGCCTATGTCCGACATAGTTAATAAGCATTTTCCTTACATTTGAAGTAATAATCCAATCACTAGCTGCAGTTATCTCCCGTATAGTTCTAATGGGGGATGCTCCACTCATACTGATCCTCCTCCTGCTGAAACAGCCTTTCTTCCCTGCTGCAGCAGTGTCATCTCTGTCTGTTGAGTAACATCTGCTCCTTTCATGAATACACCAGGACTTGGATCTATGGGGAGACTGTGATCTGCACTGATTAGCACGTATCTGCTTCACCAGCTAGACTTACAACCAACATATGCCTGGAGTATTGTATTTCTTCAAGGGACATATGGAAAAGTGTTCAGGTTTTGCTGAAAAGTTTTGTTTCTTGCAAATACAGCGGTTTTGGTGAAAACAGTTGTTTGTTTTTTGCTATCACACACTATTCTCTAACTTTCTACAGAGTCACTGTATTTGCATTATTTTAAAAATGTTTTGCTTTATCTCTGATTGCTATGCAGAACTTCGCTTTACGGTCATTCAAAGTAGTGTCATCTCTTTTTCTTCCCAGATATGACCTCTTGTGGGTATGTTCTGCAGGTTGTTATATTCCTTCTGAAGCTTCATTTTTCCTATGGATGCAAAATTCGTCAAATCTCTGTTGCTCAACCTGATAGCATGTTCTTCCTCACTTGTTTCTAGGTTTTTACATGAATCTAAGGCCTCAGACTAAACAGTAGTTTCAAAAAGCTACCATTTGTTCAAATTTTAATCAGTAGGGGTTTTTGGTTTGTCTTTTTTTAAAAAAATAGACCAAGTTATTGACTGAATTTTTTCTAGTGATTTACCAGTTTGCTGGGTAGTCCAGCTGGACTGGAGACCTTAACTTCTCCATTTTGCCATTCATCAGCTTCCAAGGAGCTACGTTCCATTTTTCTCAGTGTCTCAGAATTACTAGCTAACTGTGAGCTAGTGTCAGGCCATTATGAACAAGACAACTAATATAGTTATTATTATGTATACTAATGCAACAATTAGTAGTCCAACAAATATGTGAGAAAAGACAGTGTGGAGGGGAGTGGAAGAAGTATAGCCCCTATATACTTGGTTAGGTAGCTAGACATCTTTCAGGCTATGTCTGGAGCTTTTCAGGGCTCCCCCTTGCAGGGGGCAGTGGGAGGCCACGGTGGGTCTGTTCCTGTGGCTCAAGAGGCTGCTTTTAACTCGTGGAGCTTTAATACAGAATCTCACCTGATTTTGCTATGAGGTCCTCCAGGTGGCAATGCAGACAAACTAACAGGTCTGAGTGCCAGTTTAAAAATACCGAACTGAGAACATCTAAAGTTTAGATTACCAAAGTAGTAATTTTATTTGTGTTTTATTTAAAATATTCAATGTTCTGACAGGACTGCCAAGTTAACCTAAATGAGAATTGGGCACAAAACAAGAGGGATACGTTTGATTTATGTAATTCCGTTCACATCATTAGTTATTTCATAGATTAGAAGACAAGATTTTTTTAATGTAAAAGAACTAAAACCACGACACAACAAATAATTACATTTGAAGTCACTAAAATCGGTCACTGATTAGTTTTTACTATTGATGCTTAATTCTCCACAATCATGTACATTGGTAGTCATTTATCCCTTGAGGAATGCATATGAAATATCGCTATTATGACTTTAAGTCATTTGTGCCAATTTTACAAAGATACAAATATGTGTATAGTTATAATAAGATGCACATTCAACTTCTAGATGATTTAAAAATTTGAAAGCTCAGGAAATAAAAAGCAGCTAACATGTTTAGACCAGAGATTTTCAGACAATAAATTTCAGTGTGCTTATATTTTGCAAAAGATTATATATGAATGAAAAAGGTCTGACTGGTGACAGGATGTTCCATGTCCTAATTCATAAACTGTAACTCTCAAGAAAGCTGAAACAAAACTCCTAACAGTAAGAAAATCAAAATTCATGCCTGTTTCTTGGAAGATTTATAAAGGATTTTTTCTCTATACTTGCTACAGAGATGTTGCAATAGCAGACAAAAATGAAAACACCTCCCAGTGCCAACTTTACAGGGACTGATGACTTAAATGACTATTAATTTTTGTGATTATGTGAAAAGATGGTTAACTTTGACAGCATACCGCTGTCACGTAGCCTGCAAAAGAAAAGGTCCGCTCCTTAGCATACCAATCTGGCAAGGTAAAGGAACTTTAGAGGAAATTTAACCTTCTCAATGAGACTTCCATCCCAGATGCATCTCTTTGAAGCTACCTGTGACTCTCTTTTCTGAAAAAGTTTTTTCTGGAGTTTCATAAAATGACATCTGAATTTTTAAAGGACTGTTTTTCAACCTGGTCCACCATCTGTTTGAACTGCAATACTAGCTTCTTATATGAAAGGAACACATATCTATCTTTAAATTGGCCACTCAGATGGGTAGTGTCAACAAAGCCCTACACAACTTTTCTAATTTGGAGATTCAGAGTTTTGCTGATAAGATACAAGATTTAGGATTTATAACTTACTATATGCATTTTATTTCCTTGAAACGTTGTACCTGTTTATATAAACTTATTTGTTTTGATTTCACTTTTACTCGTAGTTGCATGCCACATTGCTATTCTATCTGTACAGAAGACTTTTAAAGGCAATTTTCTTAACATACATGTTTTGTTTTCTTTTTTCTACATTCATTACTAAGATATTTAATGTTGCTTCAGCTAAGCATTCCACAAATAAATGTACACAACAAATTATTTTTTATGGATTAACAGGCTACAAAATTATTTACAGAAACCACACAAATGCTCCAAGGGATAATTAATTAGTTAATTATGTGAATTAATAAATAGAAAAATTAATGATGTGGATTACTATAGTGCTATGTAATTTAGGATATTTTCCTCCCAGAAAATTCCAAAGCACTCTCAGCTACATTAGTCACTTCAGATAGTCTGGTGTGGAAAATGCATTTCTATTCTATAGTATGTTATTAGATTTTAGCTGGAGCACAAAGAGAAAAGCTGTCTCATATAGCCAGGGATCTGAGGATCTGTAATCCCATTCTGTGTATGCTTCCTAGCATCCCAATATGGTTGTATATAGCAGTTGTAGATTTTGTGATTTTATTACAGATTAAATTTCAGCAAAGAATTTGGGGAAATATTTTGACACTTGTTATGTACCATAGATTTTTCTGGACAAAATATTTGTGTGGTTTCTTACCACTACGGGTACTGAACTTGATTCAGAAAGTTTTTTCAGTCATATGTTTCTGATACTAATATTCCCTGTAACTCCTGTACATTTGTGTTTCGTTGTGGAATTGATATATATAATGGATTTCATTACAAACAAAATATATTTGTTTATAACGTTCTCATCACTACAATACCTGAACAGCAATAATAATCCAGGTTCCAAATTGATCCATCATGTCCATTTTCATAGAGGTGACTTACAATAGCCATATTTGTCCTTTAATGCCCTAGGTAGAGAAAATTCCACCCTACTTGTCAGCTCCTTATTTGCACTTCCTTGTGTCTTTCCCCCCGCTTCCTGCTTCTTGACCCAGAAGCTACTCTATTTCAACCGTTAGCCAAACTTGTTGAAACCTTCTGAGTTTTTAGTCTCGGTTTTCTTCCAGGCCTTCAATGGTACACCAGTATAAGAAAATGGTGTGTTCCTTTTTCCCTATTCGAAGAGAATGTATCACTTAGAAAGCAGTTTAATGATATGAGTATATAACTCAATACTCTTTCCATCAGCTAAAACTCTTTCTGACCTTTTTTGCCCTATAATTTATTCTGATGTTATACACATACACATCCAATGTGAGCTGTCCAGGATGGGAACTGGATATGTGAGTGGTGGGGGGCTTGTAAGTGAAAAAGCATGCTTGTAGTTCCTCCTACAGGTAGGATACCAGACTGGACATTGGTACACAGGTACCAGCAGAGATTGACTTAGGCTGCTGTGGTTAAAGGGCAGAGTGACAAGATAAAGTGACTGAAGAGGAAAGAGCTAAAAACATCAGGGTTTTATGGTTTGGTTTTTTTTTTTATTGCTGTTGGGGGTAAGAGGGCCTTGGTGTAATAGCAGAGTGGTGAGTGCGACATTGGAGGAAAAAAAAAAGTGACAGAACTACAAAGGGAGTTATAATCATCAGTGTGTGAGAAGCATTTTCCTCAGGAGAGTAGCAAAAATGAAGTTATGAGCGTTTTATGTTCTGTGGAAGAGGCAAATGTCCACTGTTCTTCATATGTTTATTTGTTATGTGTCCAAAGAGACTGGGATTTTTAGCTTTTTAACTTTAGTAAGCTTAACAAGGGACATCTACCAACATGCAGATGATGTTAGGATGCTGCTGGCCTCTTGGCTTTTTGTTATCTCTTTAACATTAAGAAGATAGTACTGACATGCTATATGAGTAAACAGGCCTCCTCGTGCCGCTCTGCATATACGAGCCAATTTCTCATTCTTTCTGAATAGTGCTTCTTCCACCATATGTTGGATGTGGCAATGACAGTTTGCAGGTCATTTCCTTCCTCTCTAAGGCCTTAGAAAACTTACCATTCTCTAAACTAGGAGCCATATTTGAGTGTACTGGTAGAGTGGTTTGCCTGCTTGCTATGGCTTCAGAAACAGGAATTCAAGTCTTCATATTTATGGCCAAAGACTGTTCCCAGTTAACGAAGCTGTAAGTGTCCTATTTCAGCTGGTGGTTGGATACTGTTAAACCTGTGCTTGCTTTTACCTAGTAACCATTAGCTATAAAAACTGTTGTATTAGACTTGGTGCACCAGATAAGCTCAACTGGACTTAGGAGATGAGAGGCAGTTCTTGGGGGGCTTCTCAGGGACTTCTTCCCAAAAGTTGGCAAGCATCTTCTCAAGTTTGTATAGGACAGCTGTCTGGAATACAATAGGATATCTTCATAAAGCTTAAACATGTTTATCCTAGATATAATAGGAAATTGAGTCAATAATATGATGCAGACACATCAAGCATTTGTAATAAGGCATGTTCTGTAGAAAAAGCAGAATCCATAAGGAAATACCCAAATTATTTTGATTAATAATTCTATTGTGAGGTCATTCTGTTTCCATAAAAGTTGTGTATGACAGAAGAGTGGAAACGTTGAAAAAATTATTATTCTAAAACTATATATCCAGTCATACCTTATAGAAACATAGCAAGCTTTTTCATAGAGATAAATCATTTTCAAATCCATTTTTAAATGTAAAATAAAAAAGAACATAAACTCAAATTCTGCGGTTATATCTTTTAGGTTGATAGGTTCTTCCTTCCCACCTCTCATCTCTGTAATAGGCTCCAGTCATATGAATACCACACAAGAGCTTAAGTACATTTTGACAGAATAATGATAGATCTATATGTGTTTACCCTTATTTCCTACTTCCAGATATATCTATCATACTACACTTTTTATTTAATTTTTAATCAACTACATCTTCTGCACGACTCCATAGTTAAGGTTTTAAACCATCAAAATGAAACTCTCATTTTGTTTTCTAAATGAACATATCCCACTACAATGCTGGGAACATCAGTTTATGGAGATAAAATCATTAATATAGGTCTGATTAGGTTTGCATATGTGTTTTTTACTTTAAAATTGGTTAGCTATGTTAAAGATATATAAGTAAATGTTACTTCTTTCTCTCACAAATTTTTGAGACAATTATTTTCAGTATTGACTATAAATTCACATAGGAATCAAGAGACTTTGAATTCATAAGAATGATAAACCACTGGGCAAAATTACAAAAATATGGAAAATACATTTTTCACTTTACAGTTATTACTTGTCCTTATTATGGATGTGTGTGGGAGAAGAACTTTACAATACACCCCTTCAAGACCTGTTTTGGAAACTGTACATAGGGATACCATCGCAAAGTGACCTTTGCCATTGCTCCGTAGTAGCCTGTGGAAGATGCCAGGTCCAGCTCACTCTGAGTGGATGCAGAGACCCTCTGGGAGCCACCTCCTGTGCTACAGTTCCCCAGTATTTTAGCATGGCTCATGGGCTGGTGAGCAAAGTAAAGCATTTCGATCCAATTTCTCTTGCATGGATCAGAATCAGCCCTGTAATAAAGTCCCACAGAAAGCTACTAGCTACAGCTAGAACAAACCTATGCATTTAAATCATTGTGTGGGTTTAGTTAATAAAGAACCCATGTTTGTTTATTCAAAAATACACCTGTGTCCAGACTTGTTTGGTTCTTCATTTTTATCTTTGTTCCTGAACACATTTACATACTACTGTGGACTGTGATTAAACTTTTTTTCAATCAATGGGTAGCTCATTCATTTCTTTTTCTCAGGTTAGCAGCAGCTAGAGGTGCTTTTTAGTCACTTTTTAAAGCTGTTAACTACTTTATTCCAAAAATTGTTTCTGTCTAATGGTGGTGTTATGATATCAGCAGTAAATCCCTTCAGATACAGACTGATCTTCCTTTAGTACCTGACAATTTCTTTAACAATCAGAAGGAGACTCAATGCCACACTCCAAATTGTCTGTAATAACCTCTCCTCAGGTTCTAGTATCTGTCATCACCATAGATGTGCCTATAAGTCTCCTGTAATATTATCTTGTTGCTATGCTATTTTACTCATCTGGACATCATTTGTTTTATGATGCAATATTTGTTCTCATAGCTGAAAAAATAAGTGGATTTCTTTCATGCTTTCAGGGCTAATCCTTTATATTTTTTGTGTGTACTCCTATAGACTTCAGTAAGATTAGTTTTATGAGTAAGAGTTGCAAGATTAGATCTTACATTGCATATATATGAATTTGTCAGAAGTGTGTCTACACTTCTGTAACCACGTCCCCTTTCACTCTCCTGCTTTAATGATTTTTATGACAACATACTTATTTCCCGTATTTTCTGCATGATTCATTATTTAAGTATGCAGGCTTTCAACAAAAAATAAAAGTAATGTTGTGTTTTTATAGTACTGTTGAAAGTATGATTTGGCTGATGTATATACATAACTGCAAAAAAAAGTTTCTGTTCTGAGAGTGCTTGAAAGTATCTCTTATTTGTATGCCTTTCAACTAAAATGGAATAATTCATTATGAGTCTGTTGAAAGGTACAAAAATAATTAAAAGATTTAGCACAACAAAATATTTTGAATAACTGAACTAAAACTAGAGATAAACATATACTATTACCTAGGTTAATGCTAGGTTAATTAGGCACTGGCAAAACCTCTTTTATTCCTTAATAAACAATTGAAAATCATTACGTTCTTATTTAAATAAGTAATGGGGGACTTATTGTCACAAAGGGACACTTTATCTTGGGCAGCCATCTGACATTTTTAAAGATCTGTCACTCAGTTTTGGGGGAAAAAAAAAAAAAAGAGAGGATTGCTTACTTTTTTAGCTGGCAGGTTGTAATATTCTGTTTTATAAATACTTGGACAAGAAAGCAGAAAGGTTAGGCCCTGGTTCTTTGGGTAGTGAAGTGAATGAGTTGCAAAGGGGAAAGTGAAACAGGGCAGAATCAAGCTCTAGTATACAACACTGGCAGCAAAATCCCCATCACTCTTTCCCCTGTTTGAACAGTTTTGTGTAAGGTGTGGTTTAAATACAGTAGTTCTTTTTCTGGATTTGTGACTTCCTTACCAGCTCAGACTCACTAACTTCTCATGATTTGGTCAAGGGAAACCACTTTCTTCCTCTTCTTCCATTCCTAGAAGAATTCTTACATGATCCATCTTTTCTGGTGGTTTCTGCCTCTAAGGGTGGAGTAACAGCCTGTGTGACTGAGCTATGAAATCACCACTCAGAGTGGATCTAACTTCTTATCTTTATGGCTTATAAATATTTTATCTACCACACTGGATTTGGCTTCATGAGCTTTAAAGCTTCTCTGGTCTGAAGGAGTGCTCAGACACCCTCTTAGAGAATACCTTTGTGGAAGCTGTCAAGCCAAAGCTATTGCTCTGCCTGGGGAATGTACTGGCTAGGAGGGCAGATCAACCCTTAGTGTAAGAACATTGGTAGCACAGTTTGATTATTGAACTTGAAGTAGAATCATAGGATGTTAGGGGTTGGAAGGGACCTGTAGAGATCATCTAGTCCAACCCCCCTGCCAAAGCAGGATCATCTAGAGTAGGTCACACAGGAACACATCCAGGTGGGTTTTGAGAGTCTCCAGAGAAGGAGACTCCAGAACCTCTCCGGGCAGCCTGTTCCAGTGCTCTGTCACCCTCACAGTAAAGGAGTTTTTCTCATGTTGAGGCAGAACTTCCTGTGTTCCAGCTTGCACCCATTATTCCTTGTCCTATCACTGGGCACCACTGTAAAGAGACTGGCATCTTCCTCTTGCCCCCCACTCCTTAGATATTTAGTCATTAATAAGATGCTCTCTCATCTTTATTTTTTCAAGACTAAACAGCCCCAGTTCTCTCAGTCTATCTTCATAGGAGACATGTTCAAGTCCCTTGATCATCCTTGTAGCGGTCTGTTGTACTCTCTCCAGTAGATCCTTGTCTCTCCTGAACTGGGGAGCCCAAAACTGGACACAGTGATAGGTGTCTGATGTTTAGGCAGTGATCAAGACAACAAAAAATTTTTGGGTCTGAATGTATATGAAAGGTCTTGATGAACAATGGAGCCCAGAGGGAGAGCAGGTCACAAACAGGTGCAGCCATGATCGACGTTGACAGAGTTGTCTTTAAAATGAGCAAATAAACTAGTGAACTGTAAGCTTAACTGATAGTGCTTCTGTTGATTCACTGAGTAATGAATAACCATTAAATCCAGGGGGTTTACAGTCTTATGTATGTGCTGTTCTGTTTACATATAAACTAAAATTATCTACCATTCCACTCTTACTTGCATTAATTAACTGTGCTTTAATTGGACTGATTAAGCCTATTGGATATAATACTTGAAAAGGTAGAACTGGAAAAAAATGTTGAATGATGCCAATACAAGGGCTTCAAACCCACTGTGTAACCTGTCCAGAACAGAAGCATAGACTTTTGACCAAATGTATCTATGAAAAGATCATTGGGCATCAAGAGGTATAGAGAAAAAATGGCAGATATGAATAGTTAATAAATAGTATCATAATTTTCACTGAAATTTGAGGTAGCTGATGTTATATACAATTCTTGGCCAAATCAAATTTGCATGTGTATTTTCTTTGACTTCAGAGTTACACTAGGGATAAATATGGCCCCACAACTCAAAATCAAATCCATATTATGACATTCAGCCTACACTCTAATAGAAAAAACAAATCTTTTTAGAAAATGCATAGGTTATGCATACTTTGTATATGCGCTTGAATTTCTGTGTACTTATATTTATGTATATAGATGCACACACTTCTATGAGAAATATATTTTTGGTAGTGTGCAGTATCATTTTTTCCCTGAAATATTCTTGGTTTTCATAATTAAGGCCCTTATGCTGATAACTAAATTTCTGCTCAAAATGGGAAGATGGGGAGCATTAGTGCATGCTTTCACCTTTTTTATAGTTTGAAATCCAGAAAAAATTATTTTTGAACATTTTTAGTGTTTAGGCAATCAGTACCTGCACTGCCAAGGCTTATTGAAAGCAGCTGGATGCCTGCCTCTGTCCTCCCCCTTTCTTGGAACTGCTGCCAGAACAGGTAGTCAGAAACGGAAAGTAGAGAGATATTTGAGCATCTGTGCGCTCTCTCTCTCTCAGGAAAACAGCTGTGGCTTCCATAGGAAGCACTCATTTTTTCCCATCAGCCAAGACTCTGGATACCCTTGGGTCCAGTTTTGGCACAGCAAGCCAAGTAGGATGCAGTTTATGGCTTAAAACTTATGAGAGAAACTGTTCAGGCGGTCCCGTCCCTGGCAGAACACTGAGAGAAATTCCCCAGGCTGCAAGCCACATGTGGGCCTCTGACCTTTTATGAGCACACTATGGGAGAGGTTAACAGTTGTTGAGACTTCAGTCCTCCCTTTGACATACAAATACAACAATACCAAGTAGCCTTTCCAAGACAAGCATATTTAGGGCACAACATCCTTTTTAATCTAGGATTCAACATGGAGGGGGTTGAGGAACAAAAAACACACTCCAAAAACTTTGAATAAGAAAAGGATATATTTCTATAAAACTGAAAGCTGGATTCATATTTTGTTTCAACGTTCTGCAGTTGTTAATGACATAGTGATTTGTGACTTTTTTTTTTAAACCAACATAATCATGAGATGGAAACAAGTTCTCACACCATTTTTAGCTCTTCATGTGGTCAGTGCCATGATTTATGGCACTAGGATTGCTCAATAGCTGGAGCAATATAAGAAATGCATGCAATTATCTGATTTTTAAGGATGTCTGTTGTGTTTATCCAAGTACATAATTGTTGAGATTAAAAAAAATAATTTGGAATTACTGATATGAGGCTTGTCACAGAAAAAAAAAAATCACAAAGGGCTGAATCTAGGTCTTTTTGATGTGTATTTGTCTTCTCAGCATTACTGTAGTGAACAAAACTATCTTAGTTTTTAGTTAAGACAGGGATTGGAAAGTGCCTCCTTTTCTGGGAAACAGAATCTTTGGTTTGCAACTAAGAAGCTGTAAAGACTAAGTGTATCGCTATATGCTGCCTAATATACGGCAAAGAACGCAGATTGAGTACCCCAGCATCCCAGGCTTTTGCCTTAACTCCTTGATTATTCTTTCAGTCTTAGAGGCAAATGATTGCTAGTATGCAGTCCAATGTTTTTAGTGTAGAGAGTATGCTGAGTGTAAAATAAGAGTGAGCTAGCTCACACTTCTGCCATCAGTCTTTGCTGTCATCTGAAGAGCCAAGGCAAGCTGATCTCTAAATGTAATAATCCTATGACTGCTCTGACGGGAAGCAGTTTCAACCCTGTCCAATGTCAGAAACTAAAAAAAAAACCCCAAACCAGAAGTAAAGCAGCAGATCCTTCTTTCCATTCTTTTACTAAAGTGGTAACGACATCTGAGAATGAAATTGCGGAAGTCTTGCACAAGGTTGGTTTTTGGGGGGGGGAAAAAAAAAAAAGTTTCTAAGCAATGGTTGTTCCATGTCCTAAGCAATCTCACCACTCTTGGCAAAGTAGATGGTCTCAGCAAATGTTAGTTAGAGATGAAGTGTTGTTTTGTGTTCATTGTGAATAAACAGAAATATCAGGCTGGCAGGGAGCCTGAACTGAAGGAGCATCAATTACAGCTCCACCATAGACACATGTTTATCTAACCATTTACAAACCCTTCACAGCTTCCTTACACAGCTGATTTCAGTGCTATAACATCCATATAGACAGCTATTATATAACGAATATTTTAGTTCAAAAAGTATTTTTGTCTATTTTTATTGCCCTGAGCAATAGCTTATCATCTTCTTTCATTTTTTGTATCATTCCTTTACATGTTGGAAGATTTATTTTATTGCCCCTCCTGATTTTTTGTTTTGTTTTTTTTCTTTTTTTTTTTCAAGAATACAGTCGAATTTCTTCAAGCTTTCCTACAGATCAACTTTTCTAAACCTTTTACTATTCTTGTCTGCTTCATGGCTTTATCCATCTTATCTATGTTTTTCTTAGTCTTCATCACCTTTCAGTAGTCTGGATCAATGCTTATGGGCTACAGGAAATGCTTCTGTTTATATCTTCCATGCTGATACCGGCACCATTTTGTAACAGCACTGTATGGTTGAGATATGGTTTTTTTGTGAACTGCTCCAACTCTCCAATTTATTTTTTTTTTATGTACTCCTGATAATTATTCCTTACTGTGTGTTTGTGTACTTGGTTTCTCTCAAGTCTAGTATTTTTCATTTCTATTAAATTACACATTTTCTTTAGTATCTCCAGATTTTTTTAAAACCCATTATGAATTCTCCTGTTATACAGGAAAAGAAAGATGTTTTATAGTTTTTTGTATTTTAGAAACAATATGATATACATGCCTGCTTTTTCATCTAAATTCTGATTCCCCTTTCATTTTGTGATATAATAATTGATTCTTCCTTTCTGGAGGTTTCTTCTTCCACTGAGTTCAGTACCCTCTATACAGAAGTTTCATTTAGACCATATTCCCCTAGTTTGCCTAGTAGAAAGTCACATGGATCACTTCCATTAATTTTATTTCTTTTTTTCTGTAAGCTAATCAAATAAGACAACTACATTGGCTTGACATAATTAATAGGAATATCAGTGATTTAGCCCATTTGAATATATCTGTGGTTAATGTAGATAACAATGACTTTTATATAATCAAAAGATGGTGAGTTTGGGGAATGGGAGTTTCCCCAGACAAGAATAGAAGCAACAAGCCAGAGGACAGGAAATTTGTCTTGAGAGCAGCCAAGAAAGGAGATCTACTTTTCCATGTAAAGGGATGGACAGAGGACTGGACTGACCTCAGCACATTTTTCTTCTCCTTGGAACTTAAAATCATTCACAGTTTACTGCTTTTGGCCTCAACAGAGGGCTGGCCAGCAGGATGGGTGTGTTTTGTCCTTAACTTGGAGATGTATCTTCTATGGCAAGATTTTTCCATCATGGTATCAATGAACATTAACCCATTTCCTTTGTTCAGAAGCTGGGTTTTTTTTGTTTGGCTGTTTTTCTGTTTGGTTGGTTTGGTTTGGGGTTTTTTGTGCTGAGAACAGCCTTCTATGTTCTCAATTTTTCATTGAAAGTATTCGTTTCTCACTACAACATGTTGTTTTCAAGAGCAGCCATTGTCTCAAATGCCTTTTAGCTTTGATCTTCCTCTGTCTGCCTTGAATCCCTTTCTGGTGTTTGTTCACTGTGCTGGAAATACCTTCTGCTTGTCACTGAACTGGTTTATCCCTCTCTGCACATTTTTATTCCTTTCTTTCACGTTTGCCATTAGTCACAGTAGCCAACTTTTTTCCATCACTTCTTTTCAACATCTGCAGCAAAATTTTTCATGTCAGTGATCTAATGTCTGTAGGTTTTAGTTAAAGGCTGGGATTATTTTTTTAATATATTTTTTTTCCCCCCCACAAAATGGGAAAATTCCCATTTTGGAGCTTGTAGCTAGTCAGCTTTCTCTCAAGAGGATATTTAGTATATCAGTGAGTAGAGATCTTCCACTTTGCAGCCACCTTTGTGAGACCTCTCCAGGCTGACAGTGCTCTTGGTTTTGTTCACCACTTTGCCAGGGTGCTTACATATAATAGCCATGCTCTGAAATGAAACCATCTCTGTAGAAACATATAATATTTTATGTGTTCTAATGATGGAGAGATTCGATGTTGACTTACCTAATGTTTTTCCTGCAATGTCAGTATATTATTGTATTAAACTGATATAAACGTGAAAGGATTGAAGAGACTGAATTACCTCTGTAGATGCTTATTTGGTGAATGTTGCATAGCGAGGTAATATGCAGCCCAAAATTTTGAGATGTTATGTATAGTGATTTTTCTTCAGTGTTCAAACTACATTAATTTTTTTTCCCTATAGCTGTAGTTTTCCTGTATTTTCAAGCAAAGATGCAGACATAAAGGAGAGATCCCTCCTGCATGAGCTCCTTTAAAGGAATTTGCCCCATCTTTTAAGTCAGAACTTACTTCACAGCAGGATTAAGCAGTATGGTGCCTAAACTTTTCTTAAACGTATGACCGTATAAAAAGAATACCCTTATTCTTATCCCGGAAATATACATGTCCAGTCTTTCTCACATAGAGTATTGCGTTTAAAAGCATTCAATTCTTTAAGCTGAAGAGAACAATTTAAATTTAATTAAATATAAGATCTGTGCAGTAAACTATCAAACTAAAACAAGCTTCATATTTCTTGAATAAGGGAGATTAAACTGCTCTTTACATATAATTTAAATAACGTATTATAAAGTGAATAGTTCTTTGCAGATGTCTGTTTTACCCTTCAACTTGTGTTTGAGCTGTAAGTGATGCAGTGGGGTGTATGTAATTATGCTACAGCTGCTGACAGGCATAAGAGTAAATGCGATGTTTCATCTCAATGGGTACATTTCCTGTTTAAATGTTTAAGAAAATAAACTCAACAATTCTAGCCAAACAGAGAGGACTATCTCAGACTTTTCATTTCTGCAACGAACAGCTATTAATAACTCTTTCAGTCTTGTTTGGCCTGTTAGACTGTAGCAGATTAAACTGGTATGTTTACAGATAGAGTAAGTTTTGTCTTCTTAACTTTTGTGAAAGCTTTATTTTTAGTGGTTAATTTAGAATATAATAATTGAGAGAATTTCCATGCCTGTTGTTTCTCAACTTTGGGGGAGAATGGAGGCTGAAAAATTGCAGAATATTTAAAGTTTTTTTAAAAATTGACATTTGGAATTAAGGTCTTCTAATACTGTTAATCTTTGAACTTGTTTTTCAGCACTGTGTTGTCAAAAAAGGAACCAAAGCAATATGAATGAACAATAAGCAGAAATTCTAAAATATTACTATACTCTAGAATGTGTAAAAGTGTATATTTGTTTGCATGTTATATGAAATTTTTAAGCTCAGATGATGATTTACTATTTATAATTACAAAATAAATTTCTTAGAGCGTATCTGCAAAATAATGAAACAGATTTGGTCCAGAAGTTATTTTCAAATGTTCATTGAACAGCTAAGATGACACTTCTTGTTTAGCAGGGTTTTAATCTGGGGACAACTTGAAATGGTTAAACATTTAAGAATGATCTAGGCATGTATAGATGTAATTAGGTAACTTACTTTGGGAAGTATTCTCAGATGTTTCAATAAAATATTTTAAAACAAATTTCATACTGAAGAGATGCAGAGAGTTTATGTATATGATAATGAGTATAATGTTGATACCATCTCCAGCTTGCATTAGCTCATCACAAGGTGAAGATTTAGTAATTATTAACATGCTTTGGAGTTCCTGTTCACATGACTGACAGCAAAGCTTCCTGCTTCAGTGGGGGTTTTTTTGTCTTTTGGGGAATGAGGTAAACCTTCCTAATCTTCGTGTTTAGGTTATGAATTATTCTGTGACCCAGGAAGGAATTTCAGAGGTAACAGTTCAATAGGATACATATATCTACACAGGAGATTTGAGAGGTAGTGGACTGGTTTCTCCTGAGTGAAGGATGTGGTGCAAGATACCATGCTGGATGCACATAAGCCATTTTAGGTCCAAATATGACTATAATAGCACTGCCTGTGTAAAAATCCCCATGTATTTAGCTGAGGGATGTGACTTACTAGCTTGCATGCAGTGCCAGGAAAGTCAGGTGCTGTGCAGAGAGAGATTTAGTAGCTTATGTCCTTGCTAGCTCAGGCATCTCAGCAGTGCACTTGATTTCATACTGGGGATGTGCCCAGCTGTGAAAGCAACAGAGGAATATATATCCTTTCTCCAGATCTTTCTTTGTCTTTCCTGGATAGGTAATATAAGCCTTTTAAGGTATGGGGGACTTTTACAGTGCATGTTTTTATGCGTTATCTGGCTTTAGAGTCTCAGACCACATTTTAATAAAAGAAGGAATGTTTAAAACATTTAACAGAATAGGAAGGAGATGTATATGTCATTTTCCAATTATTTTCTCATTATCTGTTAATAATGAAGTATGAAACTAATGAGGTATATCATAGTAGCAAAAACCCAGCCTGTGGGTGAACTATCAGTATGCTTTGTGGGGGTTGAAGATTCTTTGCTTTATCCTGTGTGTGCCAACTCTCTCTTACTACACACCTGGTTCTATGTCAGGGACATGATGAATCTGTAAAATATGTGATGTACCAACAGCATGAATGTGTGTCATGAACCCTTATGGAGAATTTTTAGAAATCTTGGACAAATGTAACTTTTTTGATAGCACAGTCTTCTTGATCTGTGGACTTTACAAGATTAGTGATTTCTGGATCTGCTGTTAATGCCATGGCATTTCTCTACTAGCCTCAGACTTCTCGTCTCAAAACATTGCACTGAGAATGAAGATCTATGTGTTTATTACCCAGATCCTGACTTCCAGAAATCTTCTTTCCCCACTTCTGAGACATATATTTTCTGTTTCCTCTGTGTAGTTCAGCACCTGAAGCAGTCCTGTGTAGAGAAGTGGGGAAACAGTGATTAGTGAAAAATGCACCATTTAGGTATTTGTGAAATCTGGAGTAAGTTATTAAACCATTTTGCTATTAATATTTTTTTACAACTTAATTTGGTTCATGATCCCCCATCTTTACCAGAAAAGGACAGTGACATTGCCCAGACACAGCTTTCTCAGATAAAGTCTGAAAATTA
Organism: Podargus strigoides; assembly: GCA_028020825.1. NCBI lineage: Eukaryota > Metazoa > Chordata > Aves > Caprimulgiformes > Podargidae > Podargus > Podargus strigoides. The sequence continues at coordinate 28,806,544 of CM051623.1, forward strand.
CTGTGTCATTAATACTGATAGTATAAAATGATTCCTGGTGCCTTCAAAGAAGCCATGCCCAGATTTATAGATAACGAATATGAAAAGAACCTTATTAATCTTTGATTTGAAATATCAGTTAAACAATTCTCAGGATCATGAGGGCTCATTGTTTATCACATTTGCCAGTATCAGGTGCACTTTATGATCTCAAAAAACAACTTAATGAAGTATGTGGATGTGCTGATCTTCCTGAGCCCTCTCTGGAGCTAAGAGTATGTTACCCAGTACAAAGGTATTCAGAGAATTCAGAAGCAAAAACATGCCCGTTCATATGGTGTTGTACCCCAGCTATAGCCAAGTTGTTACACATTTATAGACTGTCTCTGCAGCAAAATTTGGAGTGAACACGTCTGGGCAGAATATGAGAAAGGTGAGAGAATCACTGAATGATTTAGGTTGGAAGGGATCTGAAGTCTTGTGATTCAAGCCTATTCCCCCTCCTTAAAGCAGAAATATCTGGACAGTTGTTTACATTTGTAGACCAGTGTCTAAAGCTGTCTAATTCTATCCAGGTGAAATCTGCAAGAGAAAAGACACTGTCTAGGCAACTCAGATATACAAAGCCGTTACAAAAGAGAAAATGGTAGAAAATAACATTAGCTATCAACAACAAAGCTAATCATACAGAAGTGGGTGTCTGAATTTAGCTAATGGTTTTATAGTCTACAGCCTAATGAACTGTGATCACACCAGTGGGGATTTCCTGTGAAGAGCAGATTCAGTCCTGTAGTCAATCCATTTGTTAAGCTATCTTTGTTCCTGTGAAGAATGTTATTTACATTTCTGTAGGCTTGTTCAGGGAGAGAATAGGGGCTGTATGGAAATAGAAAGACTGTATGAGAAGAGGTAATGTAAATACTTAGAAGACTGTCCTCTTCCAGCAGTCTAAAGCACAGTCTATAATTAATCTGTAGTTACTTGAACAGGTAAATATAACAAGTACTTACACTAAGGTGGCAAAAAGTTTGCATTTAACTTTGCTGGATATACGGTTGTAAGAAATTCTGCTTTTAGGCCTAGCTGTTCCATAAATGACCACAGTAATTTTTCATTTGAAGACAGAAGTGAAACTATTTTGTAATATTGTTTGTGGGGGAACATTTCTCAGTGTAGAAATGGGGGGGGGGGGAGGAAGTATACTATTTAATTCTCTCTTTTTGTTTCAAAACCAACTGAATTAGGAAAATGATATGTGAATATTTTTATCAAGGGACAAATGTTAATCAGTTTGGACAATATAAGAAGGTATGAGAATTTCTGTTACAATAATTTAGAAACTGCAAAAGAAAAAAAAAATAATAACCAAAGCCAAAACCCAACCTGTCAGGGAGCAAGACAGTTGAACAGAAAATGCAAAATGTCTGCACATAGGATTCAGGAAATATGTTTTCCCAGGCGCATTAGAAAAATACCAGTCAACTATAGTTCACCTCAGCTAGTGGAATGCTCTTCTGCTGCTTCCTGCTGCCTACACTGTTGTCTGTTCGTTATTCTGGCACATAATGTCTCAGCTTTCCATTGTTGACATCATTTGATTGCACTATTCATTCAAGTGGGTCAGGCCTTGTAACTCCAAAATATGTAGCAGCAATCAAAAGAAACTGAACTCCAACCTACACAGCAAGTTTCTGCTTGGTAGCCCCATACAGCTGGCTCTGCTCAGAGTAGATCAACATTATAGCAGTAGAGCCAGCCAGAGTTGCAAGGGACGATGTGGCCCCTTAATTTTTTTCCCTGATGTTTGGGTCTTTTTCAAATCCTGTCCCCCACAACCTTGCAGCATTATTTTTTCATGAATATATTATTTCCATTGAGTACTGGCAGTCCTGACATTGATAGGCAGTGAATCAATACTTTTATAGCATCATGAAGCCAAGCTAATTCTGCAGATCCACAATGCACAGTATGTGGTTTTTCATTATGGATGTAATAACTACATTTTGAAATACGCCTGCACAAGCATTGATTGCATGCTTTAAGAAATTCACAATAAAGAATTTCATTAAGAAGGAAGAAACTACGACACTCCATTTTAAAAAGAAAAATTCACATGAGATGTTTTTTTCATTTTTTCGGGCTTTAATAGCAATAACCGTGTTTAGCTGAGGACATTTCCTGGGGCTTAATGGCCCATGGCTGTGCTGCTTCAGGTGATCATCATCTTCCAGTCGTCATTAATCCCCTACAAATGCCCTGCACCTCAGACATTAAATGTGCTTAAACATGCTTTTTCCAAAAATGAAATACTTCTATATTTAATGCGTCTTCCAGAAATAGGAATGATCTTTCTGAGGTGAGGAATGAAACACGTTTAGTAATGTGTCAGAGAAATACTAATTATGACAAGTGAATAAGATCTGTTTCTGGAGGTAGCACGACAAAGAATTTTTCCGCAGTAGGAGCATGTTGTATATTAGTCATCATTTTATGTAAGTCACGATTCATGCTCATTCCAATTACATAACAGCCAAATCAGGAATGCAGATAGTTATTTGTAGTTGTTTTTCTTCTACGGGGTGTCTCACAAAACAGAGAGTATGTGCCTGCAGCACTGCTTAAAAAGTCTTTCTATTCCATGGCTGTAAATAGAGCTATGCAGTTTTACAAGGTGTTTGTGATAATGCAAGAAAAAAAGGTCAAATCTTTCATACCTAAAGGTCTGAAACTCTTATAAGCAAGTCTTTTGGTGAGAATTTTATGAGTTTTTCTTATAAATGGGACCACAAATACAGCACTAACAGTGTCATCAGAAGTTTTAAACACAGTAGACAGCCTGCCCTTGCTCAAGTAGAATTAAAGCCTTCAATGAAAATAGTTAAAGGGAGTTTGTCTTTATAGAGGTTAAATGGGGTTTGGAATTTCTTTTTTTTTTAATTTGATTGGAATTCTACTTACTGATACATTGTGTTATTTCCATCGCATGCTACTAAATATGTAGTGTATAAATTACATGAATCATATACCTGTCCCAAGTGGGTTATGAGAGGGATCAAACCTGATCCCATCACATTCCCTTGAATGAGTACAAAATGAGTATCTTTTAGGTATTATGGTTATTTATTATTTATATTGGACATTCAGATCTCATGTACTTTGGTGAGTGATTGTGTAGATGAGGACAGAAATAAATTTTTGGGCCATGCGTTGTTAAATGTGGAAAGCTAAATGATGTTAAAGTTAAAACTGGAGCTCTCCTTTTGATTGCAGATTAACCTGAAAAAAGAATTATTATAACCTGATCCCTTCAAACAAACAAAAAAAAATTGTCTGAATAAAATACCTTTCAGTGTAAAAGGAATGCTTTTTTTAACTCACAGTAAAAATATTCACTTCAGTAACCTATAACAGCTGCAATTTTCTAAGTTAGAGAAATTTTTCTACGTGAAAGACAAAGGTTTCTTTCAGAAAATTTAAAATACAAAATTTGACATATGTGCACACACTTTTTATCTTGCTCTCTTTCTTGTTTTTTGGACAATGATATTACAGAATCACAGAACTGTCAGAGATGGAAGGGACCTCTAGAGATCATCTAGTCCAACTCCCCTGCTTTAAAGAAGGAGCCCCTAGAGCACATCACTTGGGACTGTATCCAGGAGAGTCTTAAAAGTGTCCAGAGAAGGAGACTCCACAGCCTCTCTGGGCAGCCTGTTCCAGTGCTCTGTCACCCTCACCAAAATTTTTTCTCATATTTAAATGGAACTTCCTATGTTTCAGTTTGTGCCAATTGCCCCTCATCCTGTCACTGGGAACCACTGAAAAGAGTCTGGTGTTCCATCCTCCCTCAACCCAGCCTTTATGTATTTGTAAACATTAATTAGATCACCCCTCAGCCTTTTCTCCAGGCTAAAGAGTCCCAGCTCTCTCAGCCTTTCCTCATAGGGGAGATGCTCCAATCCCCCAGTCATTCTCGTTGCCCTCTGCTGGATGCAGATGTAGTTCCCTGTCTCTCTTTAACTGAGGAGTCCAGAACTGGACACAGTATTCCAGTTGCGGCCTCACCAGGTCAGAGCAGAGGGGGAGAATGACCTCCCTCAACCTACTGGCCACACACTGCCCTGTGCAGCCCAGGGTGGCATTGGCTGCCTTGGCAGCAAGGGCACATTACCGGCTCATGGATAATTTACTGTCTACCAGGACTCCCAGATCCTCCTCCTCGGAACTGCTTTCCAGGAGGTTCCCCCCTAACCTATACTGGTGCCTGGCATTCTTTCTCCCCACGTGCAGACCCCTACACTTGCCCTTATTGAACCTCATGAGGTTCTCTGCCCAGCTCTCCAGCCTGTCCAGGTCACACTGGATGGCAGCACAGCCCTCTGGCGTGACAGCCACCCCTCCCAGCTTGGCATCATCAGCGAACTTGCTGAGGATCCACTCTGTCCCCTCGTCCAGGTCACTGATGAGTATGTTGAACAAGACCGGACAGAGTATTGACCCGTGGGAAACACCACTGGTTACAGGCCTCCATTAATCATAACCCTCTGTGATACCTGAGCTGTTCTTCAGATCATTTGCCAAATAAAAAAGTTAACATTTTTGCACCTACCTTCTGTCACAGCTGGTGTTATTGTTGTCCTGTCTTATTATATATGACTCTAAGTACTCCAAATCCAAACACAATTAAAAAGTTGGGAAGGTCATGCAGAGTTTGCCAGTTATCTTGTTTTGGTACTACTCAGAGAGAACAAATTCAGACAGGAGTGTACACAGTAAAGAATAATAAAGAAAGTATACATCCCTGAACTGAATTTATTAGTATGCCTTGAATTCTTGTATAATTTTTCTACTCAAGAGCTCTGTTTTCACCCATTCTTTCTATTTACATACAAGTATAATTTATAAAAATCTTATATAATATTTCTCATTTTAAATTCTTTGTTATAGGTCTTGTTTTCCCTCTGTGCTGCATTCTGGGGAATCCAAATTATGAAGCTAATCAACTCGTCCAAAGATAAACATCACTGAAAAAGCAGATCTAACATCACTTCAGTTATGGAAACAGCACATTGGAATAACCTTCTAAGTTCCTTGGAATTAATCAATCATGTATCTTAGTGAATCACAATCATTTTACTTATGACAGGAGATACTTGTGATTTAGTATGAAGGTTTGAAAGATTCATTAGGAGGTGTATTCATTTTTATTTGATTTTTTTTAAAAAGTATTTAATTTTCTCCCGATTTAAAGAAAATTCTTGTTCACAACATGTTTTTGCATTCAAGAAATTACAAAGTCTTTGAAACTATGTAAAACTAATTGTATTTTGCAGTGATTTTGTTAGTAATCATATATGAAAAGTATTCTTTGCAATAGGACTAATTAAAATCATATTTGTTGTAACCTGGTATAAAGTAACTGACTGTCTTCCTATTGAGGCTAAACATAAACATATGTGAATGTCAGGTTTTCCGTAATGATTGAATTACACGAGAATCTCAATGTCATGCCCAATTTGGTGTTCGTAACATACAGCTACATGAGGATGAGTAGTCAAGGCATGAAAATGATTAAAAACAGCATGATAAAATAACTTGAACTAGTATGAGTTGAAACACCTTCAGTAAAATTGGCTGATGTATGTTTTTTATAATACAGGCTTGCAGTTTAGATTGAACTATTTAAGGAGTACACCTGCGATTGCCAACTTTAGAGACCCATGTGTAAATGTTGGCTTGATCGGTATCTCATTGACTAATGTTATTCACGTGACAAAATATTTGCAGGGCTGGGCTCTTAATTTCTGGTAATTTCCTGTCAGAGTGATCTCAGGGGAGATGCAAGTCTTGTCTTTCAGGAGCTGTTGGAAAGATGGTTTGTACTCAGATAGGAAAATTAAATACAAATGGTAAAGGGAGTCTCCAAACAGCAGGACTGGCAAAAATACTGGAGGTAGTTTGTTTTTCTTTCCTCACACTCTTCCAACTTTTTATTTGGCTCCAAGATTTTTAGGAGTGCTTAAAGTCAAGTAGCTAAAATATGCAGGCTGTCTTGCATGCTTCAAACTAGTAATAATACCTGGATTAAAAAATGGCTTTAAGTTTGGGTTGGGTTTTTTCCCATTCCATTTTTCTTTAAGATGTTAATGACATGCTAGCAGACATCTTGGGTTTAGACAGATAGCCTACTTTTAATTAACCTATATTTTCAGTCTCTAGCTGAAACAGATGCCACTGTCTACTTAATTTGATGCTTCCAATAAGTTGTCAGAAACGCTATAATGCTATGTAAATAAAATTCTTCCAATGTCTAGTGATAGTATCAGCTTAATTTTATATAAATTTTTACTTTAAAAACTAAGTTTTAAGTTACTCCATTTGTGTATCAAATGCCTTGTGCCTATCTCAGCTTATGCTCAAATACCTTGAAATATTTGACTGAGAAAGCAGGTGTTAGTTTGATTAGAGGTACTAATGCCTGGGATGCAAAGTAAGGATAATGCTGTCCTAAACTGAAGCTGTGTTTAAATAGAAGACTTGTGATTTTTTTCTTCACTTTACATAATGAGAAGATGAAAAAAATGGCCCATGAAAAACCTAGAAGAATTCAGATTTTAAATACTTGTTGAGAAGTTTAGTTTAGTTCAAACTTTTTTTCGTAAGAAAGCAGGCTTCTAATATCTTTTTAAGAAATAGATAAATACAGTTACATACCTCTGAATTCAAGACTGGAAATATAATCTCATGACTAACACACCAGTGCAACAGCCAGGAGCTTTCTCTGGTACTGCCAGTTCTGACCAAAACTTACCATCTCTCTGCCCAAATTGCCCCATCTGTGGAATGGGAGTGATGGCCATACTGATGGTTTCTCTCACCGTAATTGAAGTATTTCATTTGGGATCTTTTCCTTACAAAGCTATTATAAATTATTTAAGAAAATGACAGAATCTGATTCCAAAAGTACAACACAATCTACAACGTGCTTATGTAACCACGTAAGTTTGTGTACCTACACTTTCAAAAAATTGTAATAGTTACTTCAACCTCACAGGAATATTTTGAGGTCAGTTTAATAAAATGACTAAGTAACACAATGAAGAGTCATATTGAAAGTCAGTTTCCTTATCAAAACAAATCCTTCAAAGAGACAGGAGCAAGATAAAGATTTAACATTTTCTGCATTTATAAAATGGTAGTCTGGAAGGACAATAATGAAGATCTGAATGAAATTAAATTAATTTTAAAGATATTCTAATGAATGTCATTTATTTACATGAAGTAATGCAAGGTATGTAATTTCAAAGGTAAATTAAGATTAAGATGTAAAAGTTCTATGTAAATCACCAGTTTCTCATTCTAGTCACTATTAGTTCCCTACAAAAAAAAACCCAAAAAAACACTACAGAAAAACTTGCGACAAATATAAAATGCACAGTAGTTTAAATAAGATCTTAAAGAAAGTTGTACTCATATGAGGTCACTTCTAATAAATTAAATATGCAGAAAGCAGGTACAAAGTATAATCCAAATATACTTTGGCTACAGCCTGCTCTCTCAGAGATCCTGAACTCTACAGAAACCTTGCTTTCCTACCTTAAAAGTGTCTCATTTCTCAACTTGAGGGGGATTTGGAAATGAAATATTCCTCACTTTCAGTTTGGCAGCCCCAGTTTGGCCAAATGAGGGGGAGGGTCTACCATTAGGAACATGTAACATGTCTAACAGAACTGTATCCCTTATAAAAAATGTCTGATGAAGGCCACCTAGTCATTAAAGCAGAGGCCCAATAAATTTCCTCTTTTCCAAGGATTTTAAAATCCCAATTTCCTATTTCCAAGGACTTACCATTGTGTATAGGTTGTTTGCAAGCAAGGTTCAGGAAAGAAACAACATTCTTTCCTTTGCATACTGAGCAGCACAGAGTCTAAGAACAACTCCTCTAGCTGAAGGCTTGAACAGACTTAACATGGGTGTCTAAGACTCTCGTACTTTCCCATAATGTATAAGCAATCCTTCAGGTACAGACTGGAAGCTAGGGCTTGCCTTTCCCAGAGACGAGAGAGTTTCATGGACAAGCTCATAGAAACACACTTGACTGCATCATTCTCCCATTAGCTATATGGTAGGTAGCTATATCCCTGTCAGCTTACTTGTCATGATTTTTTTAAAATAAAAACTATTTCAATATTTTGGCACCTAACACCAGTACTGGATCTAGTTCATACTGTCGTTACAGCCACTACGTAGAATAAAACAGTCATCCCAAAGATCTCTGATTTTGAGTAATCTAACTCTGGAGACTAGATGGCCAATGAATTCAATTATGTGTAGTTAATGTATTACACAGTTAATTGAATAAATTAAATGCGAACTGCAAACGTTGCTTATTGCTAGGACATATTAGTGATATTTTGGTAAGCTACTCTTTTCTCCTCAAATTTTTAATATTCCATTGTTTATTTTTTTAGAGTTTAATCATGTTGTGTGGTTTGAACAACTGTATGGGATCAAGTGAAATCAGATTAATGATGTGAGGATATTAGTGAACAATATATTGATGTAGAACTAACAGAATTTGTGCAAGTAACTATTTTTCTTTTAGAGAGCCACTGTTTCATGTCTCTGGAAACAAAAATATTCTGCAGGCTAAAACCCTAGCCTCACATGTCCAAGTGAGAAACTTCATAAAAAACATTTGTAATAATTGCAGTCTTGCTTAAGACTTCCTTTTGGGTTTGTTTGTCATTAAACTCCCCAGTGGCACACCTTGGGGGAAAAATGTGGATAAACAGAACTTTTTTACAGCAACTGTTAAAAAAGTGACTTCCCCTGCTCTTTCCAGCTGTTGTAAAGTCACATCCCTACACATGGCCTTTCCTGAACTGTGTATACAGCAATATCAAGTTACTGAAAACCCAGAAGTAAGCAGCTGAATCCTGTGTTCACTTGAGACCTGACCCTGCACCATTCAACTCACCGAAAATCTTGCTGTTGACCTCAGGATCAGGGCAGAACATTCTCTGTATGGAAAAAGGAATGATGCAATGTTTACTGCAACTCAAGCTTTGGTACAGTGCATTGATTAAAAGTAACACAGTTGCACAATTACTTGTTCCCATAAGCGCCTGACATGGTGTTCGTCGTGATACATTAAAATCAGAGCCCTTTGATGGATAAATGATGACAGTTAAAGCTGTAAGCTATTCATACCAGATATGAAGGTCTTGGGGCCCTTTCTCTTGTCTTTCCTGTCTCCAGTTTTCTCTCAAGTTTGTGGGATTAGGGACATAGTTACCAAAACTGTTATTTAAAAGGAGGTAGTTGATCAGATATTTTAAATCTTCCTTCTTACAGACAAGTTTTGGCGAGCTTTCAGGGTTTTATGTCCTGCAGTTAGACACTACTAAGCTGAACGGCAGTGAAGGTAAGAGTTGTTCAGACTTTTCTTCTTTGCTCTTTAACTTGTGATAAAGAGAGATATGGCTTAGTGATGGAGTTCATCAAGAAGAGCAGTAACTCTCAAAGAACACTCAAAGCATTGCCTCACCTTGCAATATTATGCAAACTATGTTGCTTATGGTGAAATTTTTATTAAAACTCTGGCTACTGGAATCTTGTGACTGCTGCTTTTTTGTTTTGTTTTCTTGGGGTTTACTTTTTACTTACTTACTTTCTTTAACAAATCTTTCTGACTGTTAAAAACAAGAACTATAGAAAGTTCAAAATCCAAGAGGCAAGCAAAAAGATTTTAATAGGTAGTATTCTAAAATATTTTCCTTTTTAAATCACCCTAATGATTACATGAGGCTTGACTCATGATCTTTAAACTCTTGGGATTGCTAATGCTGAATGGGAAAAATCTTTTCTTGGTCTATCCTTTTTCCATAAAATCTCTGGTTCCAGCATAGGCATATACAATGGCTGTGAGGCAGAGTTTTGCTGGGCTTCCTGATTCCCTGCTGGTGTTTGACCTGTTCAGTTTGGAATTAAAACAAAGTGGGCCACAGAGCTGGCTCTCTGGGGGCTCTCTGCCCTTAGTAACCCTCAGCACAGGCAGACCTCAGCCACAGTATGTCATGTTACCTATCATTCCCAGCAGTTCTGGTCAAAACAAACAAGAGATGTACTGTGGACTTCAGGATTTTCTGTTTCTACAGAGGAAACAAGTGTAAAAATACTGAGTTTGAAACTTCAACAGAAACCACAAGGTAAAGCAAAAATAAGATATCTCACATACGGGAGAAGTACTTCCATATTAATATCAGGGCCAATGGAAAACTTGGCTAGGTCCTTTGTCATTTTTGCCCCACCTTTGGAAAACAGCAGAAAAATGTGGAAACATTGAGTAAGAATGAACTGCTGAGTGTCCTTGTGTTTATGGTTTGGCAAAGTGATATAAAATGAATCCTCTTCTCCCCCCCCCACACTTCTTGCTATATTTTTAATGTTTCCTCCCTTTTCCTTTGTTACCATTTTTCTCTCTCTCTCTCTCTTTCATGTGTTTATTTATCTTAGCAAAAACTTCTCTCCTGTATTGCTTTAGGTTTGTTGGTGTGGGGATACATAATGGCATATTTCATATCCACAAATATTTTATTTTAATAAATGAGAGCCAAACATAGTTACCTAAAAGTGACTTTACTGTTCCTATCAGTCAACATGCTTTGCTAGTCTTCAAAACACACAATACGCTGCTCATACATTGTCAATGTTATATTTATTTCATATGCATCTGCCTAGTGCCCTCTAATGATTAATTTTCTGTTTCCATTCCAGTAATATAGCACTGTTCTTTTCCCCGTTCCTACTTCCTCTCTTGTTTCTTTGCTATTAATTCCTTTTAGTTGTTGTCCCTCAGCACCGTGCTTTAGCTGTCACCTGCTCTCTCTGCCTCAGGATGTACGACTATAGCTTTTAGGCACTGTTTTCTAACCTGCTGATTCCAGTATGGCAGAGGGAGGCTGCCCAGTGGTAATAATGTTTGATTAAGAAGAGATTAAATAAATAAGAAAAATCATGGAACATTTTAAACACTACAGAATTTGTGGTGTTTCTGCTACTTCCATTTTTCCACAAACCTTGAATATGAGTACTTATCAGCATATAAACTACAATTATAGAAATGTTTGCCAGGAAAGAAAAATATTGTAAGACAATTGAATTACAATTTTTACATCAAAGAATAGCTTATTAACTTACTGAGTGTGATCATATCTTTTACTGGTGACTGTCTGCATTGAGGTCACAAGCCTGTTATTTGAAGATAATGGCATTACTCCTTTGCTTCAAGTAGCAGCATTTGTGATTTCAGCTCTAACAGTCCTTTACCTTGTCTCCAGTCATGAGTCATGGCTGACTCATTACCTTTAATCATTCTGAAAGAATAGATTTTATTTTTTCTCTTCTTTTAATCACAGTGCAAAAAATGCTTTGAGGGAGGGTAAGGTGTAATACACTGCAGCAGTGTAGGTATGTACTGACATGCTTATTTTTGGAAAACCTCAAGTACTCCCAGTTTCCTATCCATCACCACAGTGATGTCTAACAGAGGAAAGTCTGATGATCAGGGATTGGTGGAAAAAATGAATGGGATGTTTCTGAGATTCTGACAGTAAAGTTTTCCATTGCAGGTCGGATCACCTTTGTCTTATATATAACTTTTCCCTGAAATACAGCTATAAGAGAGGAGCAATGCATTCATGTCTTCATGGCCAAAAATAAGATATATACTTGAATATGTTTTTTTAATTTTCCAGCAATATTCCTGTTACTCTTGGGAAAATCTACGAGTGCCTCATGCCTATGGTTAGTTATAGTTAATTATGCCTGATAATTGGACTGTAATATGTATGTAAATGTCCTTACTAGTAAAGAGCAATGAACAATAGTTTGTGCTACAGAAGCAGAATTATCACTCAGTACTTTTTCCCCAGGATTTCTCCTTGCAAGAAAGCCCTGTGGTAGCATTGGAATTCAGTTAGCATAGTCCTGGGTGTTATAGGACCATGGAAACTTGCTGTATGCTACTAATGGATTCCTCTTTGCACCACTTTATGAAGCCTGTAATATTTTCACTGTGGAATCAACCAGCTCTTGGGATGTTACATGAAAAATAACTGGTCTCTGAGCATGGATGAGGGACGCTGGAGCATTGGCAGAGGTGGGTGTACTGTATCGAGCTGCCTAAGCAGTGTGAGATGATCAGCCTCCCTTCCACAGTGTGTCCAGGCGGGGAAGTGGAGATGGACTTGGGCAGCAAGAGCTGCAGATTGAGAGGAGCACAGATCACAGCAGGCCCCATTGGGCCAGGAGGGGGGAATGTCCTGGTGAGGTCACACAGCTGGAGGCTGGCAGTTACAAGCCTATCAGGCACAGAAGTAAATAGCACAAAGTTCCTCTCATTCAAAATAGGAAGTTAATAAGAACTGGTATAAAAGAGAAGAAGGTACACAAACAATGCCTGTGGCCTATTTGTAGGAGTATGGGGGTGATTGTTATTATTCTTTCTTTGGGTTCTTCTAAGTCATCTGTCACAGTATGCCTTGTGTAGGTGCAAAGGACATGAGACTTCTAATACATAACAGGGATTTTTCTACCAATACTTTAATCGAGAAAACAAAATGGTATACTGGTGGGTTCGAGCATTCGATGCGTACTCGCAATACACATTTTATGGTCCTGTCAGCTTCTATCGCACTTATATGCAAGATAATGAAAACAGGCAAGATGCAGCACTGGTCATTGAAGCTGGTATAAACATGTCCACTAAATTGCATAATTTAGTACATTTTCTACTGTAATTTTCTTATTTAACAAAATGAATATAGAGGGCTGCATACGATACTTACTTAATAGTAACATTGATATTAAGAATATTAACATTACTGTTCTCATGAGACCCCACCTGGAGTACTGTGTTCAGCTCTGGGGCTCCCAATATAAGAAGGACATAAGCCAGTTGGAGCGAGTCCACAGGAGGGCCATGAAGATGATCAGAGGGCTGGAGCCCCTCTATTATGAAAGCAGGCTGAGAGAGTTGGGGTTGTTCAGTCTGGAGAAGAGAAGGCTCCGGGGGGACCTTATAGCAACTTCCAGTAGTTGAAGGGGCCTACAAGAAAGCCAGCGAGGGACTCTTTACAAGGGCATGTAGCGATAGCATGAGGGGTAACAGTTTCAAACTGAAAGAGGATAGAATTAGGTTAGATATTGGGAAGAAATTCTTGACTGTGAGGGTGGTGAGACACTGGAAGAGGTTGCCCAGGGAAGCTGTGGATGTCCCCTCCCTGAAAGTGTTCAAGGCCAGGTTGGATGGAGCTTTGAGTAACCTGGTCTAGTGGGAGGTGTCCCTGACATGGCAGGGGGTTGGAACTAGATGACCTTTAAGGTTCCTTCCAACCCAAACCATTCTATGATTCTATAATTCTGTGATTAATAAGAGTTAAAAAATATTGATCACTGTGTTATTAATGTTAGTAAAAATATCTCAACGTTTCAAGTTCAGTTGCACAGTTTGAGCTCAGTTGCATTTGCCAAAAATATGCACTGGGATGTTTTTGTTTTTTCTGGAAGATTTTCTGGAACGTATGGAAAATGTAGTTATGTAGTCTAAATATATTCTGTGGAAAATACTCAACTGTAAGGCCCATTTTCCTGTTAAGGAGATCTCAGAGCAACAGCATTAATAGTGCCTGAGTCCTTGAGCCTGTCTGGTTAGAAGTTACGCATTTGCTTTCTAAGTGGAGATATGGAGATGTGGAGATATATGCCTGAATTCTCAGAGAACAGGATATGTAGCTATACTTTTGTGTTTTCCAGAAGGCATAGCCATATTTCTCAACCTCTCTCTAGAATTTCTGGGTAACCGCAGTTATAATCTCTATGTTTTACTGACTACATATGCAGCAGACAGTAAGGTGAAAAAGGTGCAAAACAGTAACACTGTATGGCTTTGTTCTTATGTTTGGTTCCTCTGTGGAATAGCTTCTTATTAGAGAGAAGTGAGCTAAAAATAAATAGAAATATATTGCTAAGATGCTTTCTGCATCTTATTTGCTAGTCTGGAGAAAAGACGTTAATTTTTGCGACTATGCGTTGGCAGTCCTACCAACCTTTTACTTTTCACCTTTTCATAGCTGTGGTCATTGCTTATTTCACATTTTATTTTCTTTATCCCTATAGCAAGTATGAAATTATAGGCTAGATAAAATCCTACATTCTAGATGTTTGAGAAAATCTGATTAATAAAATCCCACTAATGATTTTGCTGTGCTGTGGCAATTGCTATTAGAGGCTGCTGATTTTGACTTTAACTCCCTGTATTATTGGAAAGGTCTCAGTGCCTTTCGTACACCTTCTACAGGGAAACTACATAAATGGGGAAAGACAGCTATGCTGATGACCCTAGCATCATCTGTGTTTGGATTACTCATGCAAGATTTTTTTTAAGAGGCAAGAAGAGTTGTGCTGTGCAGATTCAGTCTGCTTTCTGGCTGCCTATTTTACAAAATCTCTGGAGATGGTTACCCAAGTAAACTGCTCAGACACCATGTGTGAGGATCTGGAGTCAAATTTTCTCTAATGAGCTGATTCCAAGCTGGAGAGAGTCTCACAGATAAGGTTCCTGCTGTCAGTAGCATATCAAAGAACATCAGTGAGAGATGAAAGATTAACCCCTCCTTTAACAAAAAACAGCAGGTAAAAAGCAAATGAAAAAGCACCTTGCTATGTTCCCTAAGAGCTAATTCTAGGTTATATGTGCTCAAGTGCTGCCATTTCTCGTGGGAAGAAGCCCATATGCTCATACTTAGAGGTCTCCATCACACACTGATGCTTTTACCTTTTGGATGTCCCATCATCTAAAAGGTAAGCCATTCTTGAAAAAAAAATTTTTTTTAGACAGATGAACAAGAAGAAGATTGGTTCTATTCCTACAGTATTTTACTGAGAAGAGCCTGATCCATGGCTGGCATAAATTTGGTAGCTGTGCTGACCTTTGTGTTTGGCTGTTTGTTCTTTTTGGCTATTGAATTACTTCACATCCTAAGCTCATTAAACTGTGGTTCAACCAAATTCCCTGTAAGAAATGGTTTAAAAGGTAAGTGCAGTAACATATTGTAAGTTCTGTAGCTTAGAGCAGAAATTTTTTACAAAGGTGTTGAAGTGCTGGGGTCTGAACCCCGAGCCCTGAATTAAGGTTGACATATGGGTGGTTCCCATGGTCCTTTAAGAGGAGGGGATGAGTTTGCCTTTTGGCTTTCCTTCAAGGTGCAGCCAGCCTTGTAAGGAAAGCCCTTGAGTAAACAAGCCCCAGGTGCCCTGCATTGGGTAAATGAGTGCCAGGTGTCCTGCTTTGGGCATAAAAGCTGGGACCATGTGCAGGAAGGGTGGAGTGTCTGTCTGTGAAGTGGATGCACTTCACAGAGTTTCCTGTTGGGGAAGGACCTCCTGACTCTTCATGCAACTGGGCCCCAGTCAGGTCTGGCACTTACAAACGTGGGCTTTGGGGGGGGGGGGGGGGGGGGCAATATGGGGCTACTTCTATTGTACATGATCAGCCTATTGACTTGGTTGTCTCCCATTTTTTCTATGGGATTCTTTGTGTCTTTGTTTATTCCACCTATTGTTGGTCGTGCTGTGTTATTGCTGGGGTTGCTGGGGTTGATGTCTATTATTTGTGATCTGACTTGTTTGTACCCCCAGCGATCCCCTATATACTGACTCCTTTACGTGCAATAGAATCTGCTTACTGGATTGTTTTTCTGCTGCTGGCTGTGTCATTTGTACTCGGCCTAGTAATTGGCAAAACAGGTGTTTGCATTAAAATACGAAGGTTCCCTAAACTGTAAGTCACAGACTTTTCATTAACAGAACCATCCAGGTGTCTCGATCTTTGAATTAATGCATGAGTCTGGGATTTTAGAGAGCAAGAAGGCTTCCTAAATTAGCAGTTGGGCTCTAGGCTAGAGCATAATTACAATGAATTATTCAGCTTTGCTTGTTTCTTTGGTCCTTCAGCTAGTTCCTTGTAAACAGTCTAGCAACCTTTTGGACATATTTGTTACTCAAAATAATTCCAAACTGGAACAAGGTTCACAAGCAGATCATAGAGACCCGCGCACATGGGAGCGATTTGCATTGGATACTGACATCTTGTGGTACAATTTAAATTGGGGGTGGATCCTGATGCAGTTTTTGCAAAACTTACACCAGTGAAAATGCTCTACTACTTACTAAAAATTACATTCAACATACAGGCTTCCAGAGATCTATAGAAAAAGTCACTAGATTTTCTAAAGGTAGAAAGCCTCTCAATCCCAAGTGTGTTCCCATGAATTAGGGGCTACAAACTGGTTTTAATTTTTTGAAGTAGCTTGTTTTCCAAGGCAGTAGAGCTGGTGCAGTCATCTCAACATCATGTAGTAGAGCTGATATAGTAGCTACTACATAGAGTTTTACTACTGTGTTCCGAGCAGTCTAAAAATGAGATTCAGAATAATGAATGTTTCTAATAGTCACACAAAAAATAAATGCTTTTTTTGAGAGAGATTTAAATAGACAAAAGTAACGAAGCATCTGCTTGGTCAGTACAAAAGCTAAAAGCTTTCTGTAGCATGGATAAATCGCTCTGAAATAATTTTACTCGTAAGCCTTACTTATCTATTTCAAGCAGTGCTGTCATGTTTTGACAGGTCATTCCAAAAGCAGTAGTAAAGCTTCATAGCAAACTTAATCCAGGCATGATCTAAAACAACAGGGAAAACAAGCATTTGTATAACACAATGCAGTAATGTGCAAAGTGAGCTATAGGAAAGATAGGCCATTTTCTGTAGTTGAATCAGGAAAGACACAAAAAGCTATCAGGAAAGTGCTTTTTATCCCAGACACTCAGTAGGTTCAGTCTTACTTTCATATTCAGTGAAACTATTAGATGTTTTTGATCTAATAGTAAGGACTTAAAGAATGAAAAGACATGCACTGTTTGGTTGGCAGCTGCTCACTTCAATATCTAGCTTAATGAATTGTGCTGTCATGCTGGGATTTGAAGCAGTCCAGTGAGTAAGGCTTCCCTGCTGCCTTTCTCTTTGACTGCATTACACAACCAGCTCTCTTTTATATTTTGATAGTGACATCTATTGGAGCTTTGAAGAATAATCTTTCGGAAAAAAAGTCCAAATGTATATTGGTAAAATAAAAAAAAATTGACAACTAAAACTTTCAGTTAAAACAAAAGCAGATACATATCTGTTATGAAAATATATACAAGAATGAAAATACTGATGCAAAAAAAGAATAAAGTGGAAAGAGTTCAAATAAAATTCAAGAAAAAAAAATGTGCCTTTCTCTCTTCTGATGATAAGTGAACTTAGAAACTTACACAGATATCTGAAGTTTATTTAGAAGAAATCCATCAACCAAAGCTCCAACCTCAAAGTTAAAACAAATACAGGATATGATTGAATGTCCTATACACAAGACTTTGATAAGTATTGACAAGACCAAATCTAACAGAATGGGTACAGTAGTAGTTAGCCAGTCAGCAAAGGCTTGGCAAGCTTTCCTTGTAAGGAACTAAAGTCTGTGCTCTCAAAGGGACACAACCATCCAGATTATTTAGAATGAAATTAGCTCCATCTTTTCTAAGCAAGCCGTCTTCACATTTCTGGATTATATTGTGAATATGGCTTGTGTCTATTTACAGTTTATGGCAAGAGTCCTAGACTAGTCCAGAGATGCAAGACTGATACACAATAAGTGTGGCTAACAGATTTACATGACAGTAAATTAGCCAATGTATTTACATTTTTTAAAATGTGTGTGTACTATGAGAAGACTCTAGCATTCAGTCACTGGTGTTAGCAGTTGGCAGTACTAAGTAATGGTACCTCACAAAATCTCCAGGCGAAATTAGGACATCACCAGAGCAATTGCAATATTTTCCTCAGTTCCATGTCTTGCGATAAATCTGGCCCATGATGAATATCCTCATATGAAAATTTCATGTTTATTTGTTAAAGGTTAAGATTTGGGGCCTTTTTTGGGTTCTTCTTTTCTACAGGGGTATGATAAAGAATACCCTAACATTTCAGATGATGAAAGAAGCAAAAGATTTCTTTTCTTTTGGCCTCAGATTATGGCTTATCTTTATACATAAATGCCTTCATACCATATAAAATGATCAATAATGTCTTCAGTTATTGTTCTTATATAAATATGTCCATTTCTTCTGCTGCTGGGTGAGAAAGGTTCAGTTTTAACAGCCAGCATTATGATCTCCATTCTTATTCAGCATTTACAGAGCCTGAGGGAGAAATAAAATGTTAATGATGTTGTAAAGACACTTTTTATACTGAAAATATATCCAAATTAATCTCACATTTCATTTATTTAATGGGAATTTCATCACATTATTTGGTGCTTTAAGAGTGTCTGTAAAATGATAAAATAGGAAAGAACCAAGTAGTTTAGTGAGTGTATTGTGACTTTTCTGTTCAAATATTGCTACATAAGAATAATCCTAGTTTGGTATTCTGTCCATTTGGCTTATATAAGCAGTTTAAGCAACATCAGTACAAGTGAGCAAACACTGTAGAGTCACTTTTCTCTAACTGAGCTTTCAGTATCAGTTATTGCTCAAATGAATATAAAGAGAGAATACTAGAAGCAGCAACTGAAAGCTCTAGTCTTGAAGATAGGTATTATGGGACAGATTTATTTAATTGAAATGAGTAAACCTTACTAAAATCTGTGCTGAGTACTTAGGAAATAAGATCACAATAAACAGAGGGTAGGGACACCGCAAAGGTCTTCTATGTAGGTTCCAGGTTCTGGTATGGCCAGGAACTTCTAGTATGTGTGACTATCCTCAAGCAGACAATGAAAAGGTTTATAGGCCTCTCTGTACTGCTCTTCTATCATACAATTGGGTGCATTAATCTCAGAAAGGCTCCAGCCCCTATTTGCATGATGCTGTGCTAATAATCTTGGAACATCATGTCCTGAGAGCACAGGACAGAGACATCCTGCCCAAGCCTGTCCTGTCTTATTAAAATCCACCTTCATCTCAGCTGTGACAGACCACAACTCTGTGCAGAGCCACCTGCATGTCTGCTGTGTCACTTTCCCCAGCATTCAGGCTACAGGGATATCATGTTGGTTTGGGGACATCACCAGAACTTTGTTGATGCAAGGTAGCAGAAAGGCACTGCATTGAAGTAATGATCCCTCCCAATAACCTAAACAGATCATACAACCAGAGCTGCAAAGATGAAAGAATTTTTTGTTGACTGCAAGAGGAACATAAGTACGTAGGAAAAGTTCTAAGCCGAAGTAGATGAATAGTCATGTTAAAAATATACCAGGAGTAAATCTAAAAGGAATGGAAAAAAGAATTCATTAGCAAAGAAAACTTTATCTAGGAAATCAGACACTAGTAAGGATCAATTGAGAGCTGCAAACTGTTAAGCTCTGAAGTTGTAAAAGGAATGGAAAAATAAATTCAAAAAGTATGTCTGCAAATCCAAATGAATGCCTTATTTCAGTTTTAAATTAAGAGGAAGATATAGAACATGAAAGCAAAATGAGGACAGTTCATGAGTTTGAATATATAAAAAAGGAAATAACTATTGGAAACAAAACTAAGTAAGTTTAATGAGTTCAACCCATTATTCACTGTTCCAAAATAATGAGGAAATAAGGATGCGTTCATTACTGAAGAACAACAGATACTATATTTCTGTTAGATAAAAGGAGAAAATTATTGAAGTAATTTGATGCTCATTAGTCTGTCCTCGATAGAATTCAAAAGTGTTTAAAAATATAAAAGAAAGAAAAAATAAAAATGTGCAGGTAAATAAGAAACAGAATAAAATACAGTGTGAGTTAAACAAAGCAAGGTCATGCTGGACTAAATTGCAGCCATTTCTACATGGGGTAACTGATTTTTCAGACAAGAAGAGTATAATACATTAATTATCAATACTTTAACAGTAATTCTAAATGATGCTGCATAGGACATTATTAGCAAAACTGGGAGAGATTATGATAAATACATGCCTTAGAACTCCTGCAATGAAACAGACAAAATGGAAGACTAATACACTAGGTCTTTTCAACCTCAAGAAAAACTTACTGAAAGGGAATATGATTGTAGTCTATAAAATCACAAGTAGAAAGGGCATCAGTAGAGGATGCTTATTATCTTTCTTCAATATTGGAAAATCTAGGTAACATCAAATGAAGTTATAGACTGTTAGGTTCAAAAGAAAATGGAGTACTATTTCACCTGCCACGTAATTAAGATGTGAAGTTTACAGCTACAGAATGTTTAAAATATAAAAAGCATTTATGGAGTTCAAAAATACTTAGATGGATTTATGGAATTAAAATAAAATCTATCATGGGCTATTCAATGCAAAACTCATGTACTTTCCTTAAGCATCTATGTAGATGTTTTTGGTCTCACAGTTCACCAGTTCTAGTTTTCTTAGGAGGAGCTGTTAAAAACATCCCTGGGAGTTAATGCTTGGAATCTTTAAGATGCAGTCTTGGGGCTATTGTTATTTAACTTTTCTCTGATTACTTTGGCACAGAATGTTTGAGTGTAGAAATGAATGAACAT
The DNA here is from genome assembly GCA_028020825.1 of Podargus strigoides. Classification (NCBI taxonomy): domain Eukaryota; kingdom Metazoa; phylum Chordata; class Aves; order Caprimulgiformes; family Podargidae; genus Podargus; species Podargus strigoides. The sequence continues at coordinate 28,827,143 of CM051623.1, forward strand.
GTAGGAATGCTGAGGGTGCACTCAATCCCACTGTCCATGCCACCAACAATGATGTTAAACATCAGTGTGGGGAACACCACTTGTCACTGGTCTCCATTTGGATATTGAGGCTTTGACTGCAACTCTTTGAATGTGACCATCCAGCCACGTGGTCCATCCATAGTATCCATGTCTTTACAATTTTGAGACCAGGATGTCATGTGGGACAGTGTCAAATGCTTTGCACTAATCCAGGTAGATGACGTCCATTGTTCTTCCCTTATCCACTGACGCTGTAGCCCCGTCATAGAAGGCCACAAAATTTGTCAGGCACTATTTTCCATTGGTGAAGCTGTGCTATTTGCCACCAACCACTTCCTCATTTTTCATGTCATTCATTGAAGGGCTAATGACAAAAACCTGCTCTTAATTCAAAACACAAGTGACCAAGAGTAATTGAACAGGAAGAGCTGAGTTTGCTAGTCTGTTTGAGGGGTCTCTAAAGGGCTGTGGCTCAGAAAGGAGCAGGTACTCAGTGAGAAATTCCTTGTTAAAGCAGAAAAGTTCTAATGCTATTTTTACAGGATGTTGATGAGATGCTGTCCATAATACCATAATACTAGATATGTTTCCAGTCACCTATACACAGAAGAAGGCAAAAAGGCTATTTAGAGACTGAAAAAGGACTAATCTTTCAAAGAAATAAAACGAAAGCTAAGAGACAGTATGATTGCTCTCCCCAGGCTGTCTGTAGATTGTATGGTAGCTGGAATTAACAGGGAATTCCTCTGGGCAGATCGAGGACACGGGAAACACTGTCTGCACAGTGATGTAACCATCTGTCTGCACCACAGGGATGAAAGAAGAGGGGAAAGCTTTGCCATATGCCAGCAGGTAGTCGGAATACAACTGGGATGTTCACCAGAACCTGGGAGAATGAAAGGGCAGTTTGGATATAGCTTTTAAGTCCTCAGGGAGTAAACATCAAAAAAAGAGGAGCTGGTGAACTAGTTGGCAAAGAAGCCTTAAAATACAATGGATAAAGCAATCATCAATGAATTTAAATAAAAATTTGAAAGTAGATGTTTTGGAATTTCTTGCTAATAACGACTGGTTGTCAGTACTGCCAGAGTTCCTTGCCCTTCCGGTCCTAAATGGAGTAAATGTGCATTTTTACAATATAATGTGAAAGAAATTAAATAGGTACTTCCTTTCTTACCATCTCTTGCAAACTGCAGAATTATTCAACTGAGTAAAAACTCACTTATATTTGATGTCATGAAGTGCATAAACCTTGAAGGACTTATTTCATATTGGAAATCAACCAAACTGAGACACAACAGTGAAATTTAGTCCAATTGTTTGGGTGGGTGGCTGGAGTGGGGGGAGCGCTAGTGGAGACACTAAAGATTAAAGTAGTAGGAAATTAAGATTTCATATTTTTAGTCTTTTCCAATTTCTATAATAGTTGTTATTAAGAAGTAACCATTTGCATATATTATGGTATCTGAGGAATTACACAGATTCACATAGGAAATAGTATAGCTAAATTAGACTTCTTAATATTGTCACTTGTATATATTCATATACAAGCTTAGACCTTGAAATTGAACAGCAATTGTGATCAAGGTAAAATCTTTTGCAGATGTAATTTGGTGCTTGCAGCAATGAGATACTACTGAAGGATGATACACTCATTTACTGAGTGCAAGTGATTCTGTCATCCTGACACCTAGCATGCTCTTCATTCACAATGGGTTTATTCTCTGTTAATTTTATATTTAAATGAGGCTTTATCCTGAGTGCTCGGAATTTATGATATTGTAACAGATACTGTTCAACTTACATCATAGACTGTGGACTTCATGTGGTGTAATGCTTCCAGATACAGTGTACTTATATATATATATATTTATCCTCTGACTTCATTATATTGATACACTTACTGTAATGCATTCTTATCACAAACATATCAAACTGTGTTTTCTAAAATGAAATCAGAGGGCTTGCTTACCAGTGTCTGTCACTGTTTTCCTTTTTTTTTTTTTTTTTAAACTCTGCAGCATAGGCTAGATGAATTACTTCATTTTCTGGGAATTTTAAATAATACTTCATTATATCCTGTAACTGTTCTAATTTTTGTTTAAATGTTTTAGGAAAACATTATTTATAAACATCAGAGTTCTTGTCATTTGTTTAGGAAAGACACCAACAAAAATCCTTCGTTAAAGAAGGAATATAAATTAATTTTTATTATTATTAACTGAGGTAAAATGTTGCTAGCATTTTCCTTCTCTCTGTTTGTATTGCTCTAAAATACATGGGTCCTTTGCAACCCATTCACTATTTCACACAGCTAAGAAACTGAACACCCTATTCTCATTCTTGTCACTGCATTTCATTTTATTTACTACTTTGATCTTCTTCAAGATGTTGCTTGATGCTGTGTTAATTCATTGGCTTATTGCTATTACAGTATTTCACAGCTCTCCTTTGTTGCTAAGCTCCTAGATAAATGAATCATATGACCTTGACAGTTTCTCTCTGTTAATACTGCTGGTGTTTTTCTTTGAATTTTTTTTTCTTCCAGTTGTAACAAACATTTGTTACAGCTGGACAGTTGCAGTTAATTTGGGCTGTTAAAAGGCTAGTTGAAGAAATTTGGCTAGACCAAGAACATCTAGGGAATCTGCTGCCCTCATTATAAGTGATTGAGTTGGTTGAAGGGTAAATTGTGAGGCATATTTTTTTTAGTCTTCCTCAGACTTTTCACTGGTATGATGAAAAGAGGTATTTTGGTCTGAAGGTAGGTGTTATGACATGCTGTTACATAGTATTAATAGAGAACAACTTTGGCTTTTATAGTATTTTTGCTATATAAGCAAAAATATTTTGGTGGTTTTTTTGTTGACTCTTTTTTTTCTTGTTTAGTCAACTAGAGCCGAGGACTTTTGCCTTTAGCTTGCTTAAAAGTTTGTTTTGTTCTTTATTTTATTGTTGTTGTTTCACTTTTTTTGCTTCTCTGCATCTTACTGGCTTTCTCCTTCCTTTATTTTCAGAACTATTTTTCTTATACAACCTTAAGATAGGGCTGGAGGCCTGCTTTTAGAGGTTGGGGTTTTTGTTTGTTTACTGACAGGTTTTTGCCTGCTCTTGGAGACGGGAATTAATTACACTGAGTATTTTTCAAATAGTTGGTAATATAACATTGCTCTTTTCCTACCTGAGGACTTGTGTTCTCAAAAATTATCTGTGTAATTTTGAAGTAGCCTCTAATCAGAAATAAATTTGTAGAAAAGAAAACAGTAGAAAGTCACAGATAATGGTGGTGGTGGTGGGCACAGTCTTTCCTCTGAGTCCTGTTAATGACTGACTGGTCCAGAGGGCTGTAGGTCTCCTTTCTGGAGTGTACTGGCAAACACTTAATCTTACTGTGTTAAATGACTGTGGTTTTTGTCTGTGCTGATCTGTTATAGCTTTAGGACAGGGCTATGTCTTCTTGTTATTATTTAAAACTATGAATATGAATGGCAATGCAGGTATAACTTGTAACACTCTCTTTGCATATTAATTAGCTTAGTATAATTTAAGTTATAAGTGTCTCAGTATGTGTCCTGGGCATTCTTTTTACTGAATTGTGTCACTTTTCATTACACTGAATGAGTACTCATTTAATTTTCTATCTCGCCTCTGAGTCCATTTTGTTAATGTCAGGATTATTCTTGCATTCCTCTAAGTCTTAAGTACTCCCTTATTTTAGTATCATCTGCAAATTTAATGATCTGACTTATTACAGCTTTATCTAGACCATTGAATAAAATATGAAAATCTGCTGGTGTTAATCTACAGCCCCATAGGACTTCACTTCTCGGCAGTTGCCTTTCCATTTTCTCTCCGGTCCTCTGTTTTCAGATATGAATGCTGAAGTGCTTGATATTGGAGAAAAGTTTAAGAACCACTTTACTCCATCCACAACAAAAGTTTCTTAATGATAACAAAGATCTATCATTTTGAATTTCCTCTAAACTTTTTTAAAAATCCAGCTATGCCAAGTCTCTTGGTTTATCAAGGCTAATAACATTTTTCATTTTTTAAAAGTAACCAAATTTCTTTAACACAACTTACTCTTTCCATATCCACAATGACTCATAAATTGTGCTTATATAATTATATCCTTTAAAATGATCTATAAATGTAACATCTCTTTCTTAAAGATCAGACTCTGGGGCATAAAACTTCCATGATTTGTCCCTATAGATAAAAATAATACTAAAAGTGTTCATTGTAGGATTAGGCAAGAGACTGACACCACTGGAAAAGAGGTTTGAAATTAGGTGCTGGAGGGGATTTCCATTATTTTTACTGGAGTAGTGGGGAGAATGATACTTGTGGATTTAAGAGCAGAAGAGTTGAGAGTCAGCTTGGTTTGAGAGTGTACAAACAAACTGAGTGAAGGAACTCTGTGAAGTATTTGTGAGTGAAAACTAGAGACTTGTGAACATGGGCAAATAAAAGAAAGACACCAGGCCTTGGAGCTGTAGGCTGGGGAGCCTGGGCTGGCCACCAGCTTGGTGAGCAGAAAGAGGATGAAGCTAGGGAAGCCTAAGTGTTTATGCAAATAAACTGTATCATCATGTCAAGAAAAAAGGAAGCTGAAAGTCTGAGTGATTTTTGTGAGTAAATTAGTATATTAAGGTCTGAGGTTTTGGTTTGTTGTGGCTTGTTTTTTTTTTTCTTTCCAGAAATGTTCAGTACCTACAGTAAGGGCTTATAGAGGCATGCTATTTTTGAGACAAAATAAACATAATTAAATATTGTAAAATATGACCACTGTAAGTCCAATTATAAATCTGGCTATTATATTTAATAAATTGTATTCTTCCTCAATAGAACAATAGTGCACAAAAAGATGCATAATTTCTAAAATTATCATGCACTCTAGTCTGGATGTGGTGACGACTTTGGGGATGGCTTCTTGTTTGTTTTGGGGGGTTTTGTTACCATCCTTTTGCCTTTGCATGATATGCGTCTGAGTTACCTTCTGTTACAAACAGTAAAAATCTAGAAAGCTGAAGTTCTCAATCAAGAGGCTGAGAGGAAAAAAAGCAGATGAGAGAAGACTTGACAGTAGTACATGAGTAACACATGGAGTGTGAGCAGAAAATTGCTGCCTTATTTCTTCATTGTGGGGAGTGGGACAAAAAACAACAACAAAAATAAACCAGTAGGTATTAAGTAGTCAGAGACAGGTTCAAACCAAAGGAGATGGTCCTTCATATATGTAGCTGATCTGAAGAACCTCTTGTGAAAGAATAAGGTGTGTGCTAAAAACTAGCCACTAACAATGGACATCTCCTGCATGAGCTTGTTAGTGACAAAAAAAAAGGAACCAAGTGTAGCTCAGGAGGGGCTTACAATGAATCTCTGGAGGCTAGCAGAAAGCTAAGAAGTTCCCTGTTCTTATTTTCTCCTTTGACATTGACTTTTTTCTCCTCAGACAGAATAGTTACTTTTGTGTTGTGTTGAGCCACAAAAAGCCACAGAATACCTGTTTCTTGGCTGTGGGGAGAACAGAGATCCAGTGAGTTTGTATTTTGATCTATTCCCCTTTCTTCTCTGACATCATCTACAAGATGTGCTATTAAGACCTGGCAGCTGAATATTTGATAGTGATGGTGTTGGAAATTGCCGATATTAGATGATGTTTACTAACTGTAGAATCTTCTCAATTCTGCTGTAGTGAAGTTGGTAAGTGGAAATCTTTTAAAGGGAGAAGGAGCTTGGGCTGTATATATCTAGAAATGATTGCACCTGCTGTCCTTGTCTTCACTGTGGGCTTTTCGCAAATGCAGCTTGATAGATTAGGCATACTGTGCACCATGCAGAGGAAACACTGGTAATGTTGAGGGTGGTGTTAACAGTAGGATACAGGCACTTCCCAGCCTTTTTAGGGGGTTGGTAGCTCCAGTATGTGCTTTGCAGGTACCTATGGAACCACTACCACACTACTCACACACCCCTTCTGTAATATCCTCCATCTTGCAGGATGATAGCGAGGGAGGAAAGTGGCCATTAAATTCCCATTTTTATATTTTGCAGCTTGGGAACTTACAGTTCTATCTATATTTGTGCCTGCCTGTGGGTGAACTCTAAGGAGAAGGTGGGGGAGAGAGCAATTTTACAAGGCTGGAAAACTGCTCTTCAATAGGATTTAGTCATTTACAGGACCTTTTGCTGGCTGATATACCTTGTTAACAGCACAGGCTAGGCATTTATAGAGCCTCCGCATCCAGAGTCTCTTTCATAGGCAAGCTGTTCATACTCTGCAGGACTACAGCACTTGGCGGAGGAGGCTGAGCAACCTTTATTGAGGCAGCAGCGTGACCTCATACCCCGCTGCAAATGTAGGCATAATAGCAATGGAAGATTAATTTTCCATTTCTTTCCCCAGAGTGTGAAAGTGTATCTCTTAGTTTCATCCTCAAATCAAAGAATGAGATGGAAAAATTCAATTCTGTTTTCACTTTTCTTCATTTATTAGGTTGAGAAAAAGTTCTTCTATTAAGTCAGGTGATATGCAGTTACATTCCATCTTATATTTCTATCAACTTACCAGCATTTTTAAGTCACAATGGGGAAAAGAAAGTATGAGAAAAATAAGTTCTGAGATATAATTGCTTTATACATTCACACTTGGTATTAATACCTACTGGTCAGACAATGTACTATATTGTTTTCATAATTCCCATTTCCAGTCTTGGGATGGGATGAAATATCAAGAAAAAATGATGTTATCTGGATGAAAGGACTGTGTAGTACACTTCTTCCACTTAACGTTAGTTGATAGACTGGCGGAATAGTTGTAGCTAATGAAAATAGCAAGAACAGAATAACACATCAAAATGCAGTGGTTTAAAACCACATTGGCCCAATTCAGGAGAGCTGGGTTCATAATAGTACGAAGTAGGATCTGATCTTTGAGAATTATTACAGTGACGTAGATCAATGAACCATGTACTGAAGTGCTCTAAGATCAGTCCGTATTTGAAGCTGTGGAACCTGATAGCTTAAATTTGTGCTTTCAGAAACACTAATGCAATACCTCTAATTTGACTCATTTCATTCATGTCAGTGAATATGCAATTGGTTTTGTATTTGAAAAAAGTTAGAAATACAGAAATGTCTAGACAGAACTTTTTAATGAAGGGAAAAAAAAGTTTGTAAAGATGGTAGTGTTTGTTCTCCATACAGGAGGTCCATAGATACACTACATTGTTTATAGATCTCTGAGGCACTGGGTTTATCAGCCACAGTAGTACAAAAGCAGTCATTCTCCTAAGCCTTCAGACATTCGTGACAGTTCGAGAAAATGCTGGGAGATGTTTCCAGACCTCTTCAGGCAACAAGAAAACAAAATGTTCAGTCAGAAAATGGATTAAATTGGGGTTTCAGGTCTACTTAGCCTTGGGAGCTCTGAGGCAGAAACTGGTTGTAATCTCTGCTACTGAAATCCAAATTCAGTATTTCTGGTGAAAGAAGTTTCAAAACTTTAGAGACCATTTTTCTTATCTAATTCATGCCTTGACAACTTGGTTCAGACTTGCAAAATTAACAATATTACTATCAAGCACCTTGTTTAAGTTTCCTGGGAGTTAGCATAATCTTAATGTTAGTTCTCTTCAGATGCTTAGCTGAGGGAATAGGTAGATCAAATTCTGTTCTTGAAAATTTGCATTAAAAATATTTTTCACCATCATAGATTAATTCTGCAGTTCCTTCTTTGCTAATATCTGGTAAAATTGCGGAACAATCTTTTTGCTGACTTGTTCAAGAGCTTCATGCAATCTTTGTGAGTTTAATTATTATTATCTTTCTAATTGATGCACCTGGGGTGCATCAAGAAGAGTGTGGCCAGCAGTTCGAGGGAGTTTATCCTCCCTCTCTACTCTGCCTTGGTGAGACCGCATCCAGAGTACTGTGTCTGGTTCTGGGCACCTTGATTCAAGAGAGACAAGGAACTTCTGAAGAGAGTCCAGCAGAGGGCTACAAAGACGATTAGGGGACTAGAACATCTCTCTTAAGAAGAAAGGCTGAGGGATTTGGGGCTTTTTTTCTGGAGAAGACTGAACAGGGATCTTCTCAATGCTTATATATACTTGAAGGGTCAGTGTCAGAAGGATGGGGCCAATCTTTTTTTCCAGTGGTGCCCAGTGAAAGGGCAAGAGGCAATGTGCACAAACTTGAACAAAGGAGGTTCCATCTAAACATGAGGAAAAAATTCTTTACTTTGTGAATGGCAGAGCACTGGAACAGGCTGTCCAGAGATATTGTGGGGACTCTGTCTCTGGAGACATTCAAAACCCTCCTGGACACAATCCTGTGTGACCTGATCTAGGTGAACCTGCTGTGGCAGAGGGGTTGGACTAGATGATCTCCAGAGGTCCCTTCTAATCCCTACCACTCTGTGATTCTGTGGGGTTTTTTATTATTATTATCATTAAAAGAAGTCTTTAGATGCTTTAAACAAACATTCAAAAAGTGAATATTTGTATCTACCTGTACTTAGTAGCTGAAGGTAGCAGCCATTCTGGACTCCCCGTTTTGTCTATGCCTCTCACAATCAGAAGTTTGTCAAGTTAAAAATATTCTGATATGAACTAGTTTGGAAGTAGCTATTGTTCCATAATGAGTGGTCATGATGGGGCTATCTTTAAGTCTCTGTCCTGGTTCCCCAGGCACAGACCCATGGGCCAGCCATGCAGACAGGCCATGAGTAGCCCCGAGCCAGCTGAGAGATCCAATCAAGGCAGCTGACTCACAGATGTATCCCATACCACTTCATCATGCTCATTATAAAAGAAGGGAGTTCACTGAGGGTGGGGAGTTCCTCTTCCTGGGGCTCCTCCCTCCTGGACTTCTGCTCCTGCTGTTGACCTCAAGGACCAGGCTGAGTATAACCTTGTACACTTTATCTTGGTAGTTGTATTATTTTTGTTATTTCATTAAATTTGTTTCTACTTCAATTCATGGGGCTTCTCCTTTTTTTTCCCCCCCAGTTCCATTTCTTAGCTGGGGAGGAGGCATCAGGTGGTAGAGTAACTGCTACAGTTTAGCCTCAGGAACTGGCTAAATGTAGGCACTCTCATCCCTTGCTTCCAGTTTATGTAACAGGTATCGCATCAGTTGGTGTAATTGCATCAGTAATATATGTGTCATTAAGGTGATGCAATGTGTGCTGCTGAGGATAAGGTCACTTTGGTTTAGTTAGTGAGAATAGCATTTTTACAAATGTTCCTTTCCCAAATGTCTGTACTTATCAGTGAGCAATTAACATCCAAAAAAATCTGTCTGGCCTGAAGTTACGTCTCTAAGATGAATCTTGTGATCAGCTTCCTATGTAGCTGATGCTAATCCTTGGCATTTTGGAATAATAGGATGTTTCAAAAAAAAAAAAAATTATATGACATAGTTACCTTAGTGTATGTCTTTAATGTGAAATATAATTCCAGAGCTATTTGTGCTGACATCTGCTTTCTCCTACCAAAAAGAACAGAGAGCGCAATACCTGCAAACGGAACATTTGCTTCAATCTGAGCAAACCTGTCTCTTCAGATAACAAAACTTATGATCTGTCTTCTGCTTTAACCGACACATTTCCAAAGAGATTGTTTTCTAGTCTAAGGTTCTTGGTCAGATCCCTCTTGAAACCCTGGTAGACTGTAAATTCCAGCACCACAGAAACTTCCAAAAAGAACTTCATTTAGTTTGGTTAGAGGTTTTGTTTTCAAATGTGTCAATTTATGCAGGCATTGGACTTATGCAAGGGATATTTCTGTTTCACGTGCTACAGATAATACTGTTGTTATATTTGCTTTTTTCTGGGTGGCCATCTTAAAATGGATTTTATATTCTTTAGTTAGAAAACATTTCTCAAGCACTTGAAACAAGTCTTTTTAGAAAGGGTAGATTAAAACACCATACTTTGAGAAAGAGTTGACCTAACTGCTGTAGTTTTGCAACTGAAATAATGGTTTAGAGTGAAATTGATAAGAAGATGGATAACAGGCCAGCAAGCAGGATATCTGTATTCCATCAAGGACTAAATGAGATCTATATAAAGCACTAGTGTAATTGTAAAATCAAGACATGTAGACTGGAAAAGATCCAAAAATAACATTTGAAGACATGTCATAAACAGACCATGTGGTTCTGATAAAAGGCTAGAAGGACACTGTGCTTTGAGCATATAGGCAAAACAGATAAACCAATTAAAAAGTCTTAATAGTTGCCTGATATCCAGTGAAAAACATGTCAACATGTAAGGAACTGACTCCCTGCTTATGAAATAGTGCTGTAGGAGAGTTAAATCCTTGTAGTGTCTGGACCCAATGCATAGGGCTATGCTTATTACTTAGCATGTTGTCTGAAGAAGGAACCCACCTGATAGAGGCCAAACCTTAAGGATAGATGAACAAATATGGTCTCTGGTTTGTGCTAAAATAGTTTCTCTTCTAATTAAATCACTGGAGTGGCTCAGTGGTGATTGGATCATTGGCATATTGGCTGCAGACAGTGAAAGAGGCAGACCCAAGTAGTGAGAAGTAAAGTGGAGCACTCTTTCTGGAGCTATTGCATGTTCTAGGACACTATGGCTTCATCAACAGTTTTAACATATTAATTACTCCATACTTAGATACCAAACTCTGCCTCAGGAAGGATTTGTAAGTCACAAGACAAAGTATCATATGCTCTCCAGGAATTAATACGTTTTAGGGCTCTGGTGCCTCTGATCCACAGAATTGTCTCACTATGGCAAGAGGTATTTTTCCAGACACGTTTCCTCAGCACATAGTTGTCTTCTAAAATCTTGGATGTATCATCTCAGTCTTGCCATTACCAAAGGTCAGCTAGAAGGCAACAAGACATCAGAATTCCAAAAAGCGTGGGTTAAAAAAAAAAAAATAAAAAAAAAAAATTAAAAAATCCACAACAACCCTCCCAAAAAAACAACCAAACAAAAAAAACCCCACAAAGCCAAACAAATGAAATAAAAAAACAAACAACAAATATCCCAACCCCCAAACCAAACTCGTAACAGTTTCAAGAGCATGGAGTTCTCCAGGATGCTTTTTAGAGAGTCAGGAAAACAGTACCAACGAAGTCTTGCAACACCATCTGCTCTGGGCAACAATAGAGGTATCAACTCCTCGGATAAGTTGTGGCCATCCAATCATCTCTGCTCCTATCTGAAGGTGCAGAGAGAGGAGTAGATTCTGGTTTGTACAAACAGCACATACAGGGAAAATAGAATGGAAAAATATAGATCTGGTTGAGTATTTTTGGTTCCTTGAAGACTTTTGAATGAAAAATGGATCTGTTCTTTTATTCAACCTTAGTAGTAAGTACTGTTCTGAATGGTTTGTTCTTCAGTTAAAAAAAAATCTATCAAATGATGTATGAAACTTATAATGTCAAACTTTTTTTTTTTTAAAAAAATGTATAGGGACCTCATTTTAGCTCTAAGAAAGTATTTTGTTAATGATGTCTCTGAAGGTGGTCTATGTCTTATGCTAAGCATTCAGACTCCTACCAAAGAAGAGGCAAGACATTTTGAGGGGAAGATGGAGGAGGTTTGCAGAAGTCTTAATTCAAGCCTCAGTTCTGACTCAGCATGAGAAATAGCTATACCCAGGTAAAGCAAATAATTGCAGGATTATTATTCTGTCCAGGTATAAGCTTTCTTAGGGTAGCATCACTCCTCATCTTCACTCCAAAGAGAGGAGAGATCTCTTGCATGCTAACTGTCTTGAGAAGGAATCAAAAAGAGATTAAAATTCACAAGTGTCCTTTAAATTACTATTTTTAGGGTGTGTAATCTGGATTGTAACTGCTTTAGCAAAGAGAATTTCAGAAGGTCAAGACCTATTCAGGAAGCATCAGGGCTACAATCCTCATGGGACAAAACACAGCAGTTCTTCCAAAAATAAACCCAGTTACAAGAAATCACTTTTTTATTTAGACCTTTTTAAAGGTCTTCTATTAAATAAAAATCTAGCATGTTCTCTATCTTCCAAAAGCTAAAAAAAATTATCATGGAATGCATATTCTCCCTAACTAGTTATTTAAATTTCTTTGCTTTTGTGAGGTCTATGAAGTACAATGATTTCCCATTAACTTTAGAATGTGGATATACAGTTTAAATCAAAAGCCAAGTATTGAGTGATCCAGTCTCCCAAACTCCCATTTAGGCACTAAGAAGAATTGTAAGCATAAAATATAAATCCCAGGCAGAAATCCAGATAGTTAATTCTTCATATATAAAGTCATTGTTCACTATTTGGTACAAAAATTCCCCAGCTATGCGACTTCAGTTGCTGTTAGGGTTTCTTTGGGGGGATTTTAGGGGTTTTTTAATGCCAGTTTAGAGAAAAAGATACGTACAGCCTGTTCTGATCCAAATTTAGGCAGATAGATACAGTCCAAATATTTCAACTTCTTGGAAAGTATACTGGTTTAGGGCTTCAGTCAATCATTAGGAAGAAGATGGTGATATTGCTAATCTAATTCATTTTATTCCTATGGGATTGCAAAGGCTAAATTAAAGGCCATTATTGAAAGCTGGAAATACTTCTTTCCTCTAGATAATGTAAATGTTTGAGGCAAGCAATTCCATCTGTTTTACTCTTACCTTAGACCAACCATGATGTTGCTGCCTTTTGGGGGAGCCCGAGGGAGCAGTCACATTGCATTCAAATAGAACCACACACATATAGATGAGCCCCAGAGTGATTTACATCAAACTATCTGGAGAGGCTGAATTCTGTGCCTGTGGGGAGAATGGACACACTTAATTTAGTCATACAGGACATTCTTTCAAAGTTCTTCAAAGACATTTAACTCTCTCATTGACTGCACATAAAACACAAGGCATACCAGAGAGGCTTGTTTACTTGATCCCAGAAGGAACTTCTGCATTTCTTCTCCCTGAAATATTCAGTTTCCGGGATTGCTGCTGAGCGGTGTTAAAGTGTTTCCCACTTACTTCTGCTAATGCAGCAAATGTGGAATATTTTTTGGTATAATAAAAGTTTAAAAGCCAATGGAGAAGTGTTGATTCTGTTTGTGGCAAAAGCTGCTTCATAGATAAAGGAGCACTATACAAGTAAGAAGCTTATGTAATAGTGTCTAAAATATATACAAGTATTATTATTTAAATATAGTATTAAAAAATACTTGAAATGCCATCAGTTAAACTTTAGGACCTGTAGTCAGTGTTGCTAAATTGAATTTTATTGGCTTGACATTTGTCAAAGAATGCAAAAAAAAAAAAACAAAAAAAAAACTCACTACTAATACTAGATACAAAAAATAAGTTGAATCTAATGTGATGGAAGAAAAATATTTCAAATAATCTTTTCTTTTAAAAATGGCATTCAGTATACTCTTGATGCAGGAAGTTATTAGCTGCACATAGGGAGCAGTTCTAAAAGCCTTCTTATTTATTCCTTGAACCTTGCTTTCTGTGAAAAAAAAAAAATACACTACAATAATCCATAGAAAGCAATTTTTTCCCTAGTAGTTCACAGATGGATAATTCATCAACTAGTTTTCAAACTAAGGAGAAGTATTTTCTTCCTTTTAATTGTAATGTATCTCTCGTAGTAGCTCCTATTTAGGACCAATTTAAAACTTGAAAAGGTGCAAGAACAAAATTTCCTTTCTTCTGCTGTTTTCTTCTTGTAATCATAGTGAAAATGTTTTCTGGAGGATCCTCTAGAAACTGTTCCAGGTTAAGCAATTGCCACAAGAATTTTAAATGTTTGGAGGAGTTTTAAAAAGAATGGTGGGTGAAAGCTCTAAACTTTTCTTTGGGGACAAATCTACCTGTATTGGAGTTTCTTTACATAATTTAGTAGGTGAGCTTGTCATATAAAGCAATTGCAAGTCACAAGAAAAAGAAAAGGAAAGGAAGGTAGAGACTAGTGTCTTAGAAATCTGTGCTGTTAGCTACTTTGCATCTAGTGCTTTTCCAGTCAAAACAGTTGTAGTGGATCACTGTTTGTTGATTTAAAGCAGAAGCACTTCACAATTCTAGGAGGTGTTAATGTTGAAATATTAATGTCTTCTTCCTCTCCACCTTCTCTTCCCTCATGGTGCTTTTTGAGCTGTATGATATATTTGATACAAAAGGTTTCACATTTAGGAAAAGCAAAGGATCATGTAAGACACCTGGTTAAACGAAGACAATATGAATTTATTTTTTGTGGTTCACTCCCACCCATGTGAATTAATTCATTTGTGTTTTATCTTGGTTGATCCATCCTCATTCAACTCTTGACCTAGTCATGTACTGATAATCAACTTTGTATTCAAACACAGGCATTGAACTGACTTAATAACCCTACTGAAAGTACAATAGCCAAACATGCCTACATCAAACAAGACAGTGATGGAGTCTTGTAACGATTCATTAACAAAACCGATTAGGCCAGGTGAGAAACTGCCCAGAGCTTTTCTCTAGATTTTGAGGTGGAAGGAGGAAGAAAAGAGCAGACCATGTGAAACTGGCTCAACTGCACAGCCTGCAGCTGTGTCAACACCACATCATGACTGCTAAATGTCTCTGTGCCTGCAGAGAGCAGCTCTTATTCCATCTGGAAATAAGAAGTTGTTTTTCACAAAACATTGCCTTCCTTTTAATAAATGAGATGTTAGAATCTGTTTGAATGGTCTAATGGACTTAAAATTACTCTTTACAGCCAAATTATGATCCTGTTTTGAAGTCTGCTAGGGCCAACGTAGACACATTGCTTGTGTTAATGAAATGACACTTCAGAGCAATGAAGCATCTGGAGAAGGCATCACTGTCACTGAACTCACACCAGATTTGGTTGGTCTTATCTATTCCTTGTTTCATGACATCTACACATATCTCATGGATATACATAGTTAAGTTAAATAACATGCAGAAAGAAACTTCTATTAAACCTTTTACCAGATCACTTGCAGAATTAATCATAGAACAGCCCAGGTTGGAAGGGACCTCAAAAGATCATCTGGTACAACTTTCGTAGGTATCTAAATTAGATTATCTTTCCAATTGCATCTTGAAATCCTCCAGCGGCAGGGACTCTACCATGTCCCTGAGGAGGTTGTTCTAGTGATTGTTCTCATTGTAAAAAAAAGTCTTTTTTTTATCAAGATGAATTAGGTGGACTTCTTCAGTCGAATTCGTGTAGATGCTGTAACAGATGAATTGGAAGGGAATTAGGCTAAATGCTCCCTATTATTCTTGAGTTAGTAGAATCAAGAATGACCTAATCATCTAGATCTCTGTCCTTAAAACTTCCAATTCCACAATGTTTAGCAATGGTTGTCAGACAATTAGGGATATCAGGCAGTGAGTGAATTCAGGCATAATTTTAGACAAGTCTTTATTGTGAACCCTTTATTAATTTCTCACAGAGGTCAAAAGCTTCCTTTAAATCAACTTTCCTAACAGAAAGAGCCCTAGTGTCACCTATATCTTTCTTGAGCTATCAGTGACACTTGTGTTTGGTAGCATTTGCATTCCCAGAGTAAAAGACCAATTTGTTTTGTTGTTGATCCAATATTTAGACAACTGTCTTCAGACAAATGCAAACAGAGAACTTCAACTTCTCGCTATTTTTACTGAATAACACAGTAGAATAATATGTTATATTCCTAATAGTGTATAAATTTCTAACAGTCTTTAAGGGTAGCAGAACATGTGATAGAGAGTCTTGGAGTCAACTTTTTTTTGAATGATGACTTTTATGAGTATAGATATAAAAGAACACAAATGAGGTGCTATTTATGTTCAAGGCGGTGGGAGTTTTGTTAATTTAGTGGGAGATCTGTGATGTAGCCTATGCTTCTGCAAAGACTTCTGTGGCATTTTATGAACTCTGTGTAGCTTTACTCATTTATCAGATCAAGCTAGTGCATATGTTTGCTTGTTTTCCCACAAAAATTAACAGACAACTTTTGAAAGATATTTTATTGGCCTTAGCGAGAACCTCATTTGGGGTTTGGTTTGGGTTTGTTCAGTTTTCAGTTTCATGAAGAAAAATATTTATGTAACACTGCATTGGGATCAGTACAAGCAGATTCTACCCTTTCATCTACCACATTCATGCAAGGACAGAGGTGTACTCAAGCCCTATGTCCTCTTTTTATTTGGATGCAGTGTTGACTCTTTGACTGGTAAAAAAAGAAGTCCACTTGTTACCTCCCTCCCTTAAGAAAAAGATGGTAGCCCAAATAGTACTGCTTTGACATAGCTTTCATATTACTATTGGTATCCAGTGTTGGAAAGCCTCAGTATAGATCATATTTCTAAGGCTTTTTAGTGAGCTATGCAGGCAGCAATGAAAGGAGTTGCATGACAAGATGCATGTGGAGTACTGGACCTCAGAGTAATAGAAGGTTTGAGCATTGTTTCATACTGCAATGCAGCCCACTTCTTAGTGCCTTAGAAGTCATCTATGTTCAAATAATCACACTTTGAGAACCACTGATGTAGACCATGGAACTGGTTGTATATATTTCTATGTAAAAACTTTTTAAAATAATCTTTTAAGAAAAGAAAGGTCTTGAAGTTTGTTTTTCCTTTGTTTTTTGTGGACATTTGATATCGGTTTTAAATGGATAGTATATCCTGACAGATAGAATAGTTTTCATTTGATGAAAACTTGTTCTTTGACTTGAAAGGGAATGGTTTTGGAGGAATGTTAAAAATGGTTCCATCTTGAAGATCAAAATGGAATTATTTTTTTGAAGTGATATAAATGTTTTCAAGGGTAGAAAAAACAGATAAATTCAACTGAAGTTCAGATTTTTCTGTTTTAAAAAAACCCAACTAAACAAAAACTAAACGAAAACCAGCAACTTATCTTCCCTGAGTTTCTTATTGCCAGTGTACAGATATTGATACTGAATTAAAAAGAAGCACATAATTTCAAAACAATGCTTTATTTAATTTAGAAAGTATGCAACTATACTGACTCAAAATACCTAATAACAAGGAAACAGCTTTGCGCAATAATAACATAATAGGAAAAAAACCCTCAGAAGAAATATTATTCATTTTACTATTTCACTTGTAATATTCTGAAGTCAATTTATAGCAATACATTACTAAATATTAAAACACTTAAATCAGCAAGTCAGAAATTTAGCTTTAACGGTGGACTAAATTTTCTCTGTTATATCAAGCAAAAAATTGGTAATGAAGCACAGAGTGTTTCACAAATACATACATACTTCATAGGATTGTGTGTCAGTGCATGTGGAAGAGATAAAAGTATTCTGGAAGAAGTTCAAAGGAAATATCCTAGTAACTATGGAAACAAAAGCCCTTCTGCCCTATATTGAGAAGAAAAAAGATTAAGTTAGACTAAATGAACATCTTCCTTTTAGTACCAGTTTGGCTGAGACAGATTTGTCCTCCAGAGCTGACGAGGGATTGAAAGAGATAATGATGAGATACCTCCATAAAACTAATGCTTTTCTTATGACCTGGGGACAGACTTGAAACGAGCACCTTACAGAATCATTCACTCACATATGATTGAAATCAAGATCCATTTCACAAAAGCTCTTCCTTAAATTTGGCTGGAGTTCCAGTTTTTGTGCCAAATATGGGAATCGGCCATTTTGGTTTTAGTATGGCTCAGACTCTGGACTTTTTAATAATAAATAAATAAACTTCATAAGCTCAGTATTGCAGAAATTTCAACTCTGAGTCAACAAATGAGAAACATGAGCTTCTATATATTCCAGTCCTTACATAAACCTTTGGGTGACATTTTGTTCTATTAAACATAACCTAATCAGAGTTACATAAAGATGACAATATAAGAAAATGTTACAAAGGATAAGAGTCAAACGGGGTGAAATTTATACAAGAATTGTGGTCCACCTGACTTTCTTCAACCATTTCACTACTGTAATAGGGATAAGCAGAAAAAGCATAGGTGTAAAGGTTATATAGTACAGCATTATATATTTCATGCTACTCTGACACAACTTTTTTTCTTTGTTAAATACAAAAATATGAAGTTTCTTTATACTTTTGTCACACTTATCTCTTCTAGCTTTATCTTTATTTTTTTATTATCTAATTTTGTTTTATTCATAAAAAATGGGGTGGGGGCAGAAAAATGTTGCCCAGTTAGGTTTGAGCTACACCACTGTCAGAGTCTGGACACTGGGAAATACTGCTTGCCCAAGATCTCCTGGAAAACTGTAGGTATATTTTTGAATTTTGTGGCCAGTTCTCTAAAGACAATTCTTTTAATGCATCTCTCCTGTATCGTTTCTGTCATTTCCTCAAAGTCTTATTTGCCCATTTGTGATTTTTTTTTTTTTTTTTCCCCTTCAATTTAGGTTTCCTTTTCATTAGGTTATTATGAACACTTTCCCTTTCATTAGGCTATCAGCTGAAGTTATAAATCATATTATAAAGTGGATTACTTGCTTTTGCTTCTACTGAATGTAAATGTATTGAAGTACTGAGTAGTACTTTTGCTCTGTATTACGTGTTGTGTAAAAAATATACTGGACTTAATGTGAATTGGAAGGTACTTCTGTAAATTCATCTATGCTGCATTTTAAAATGACAATAACTGTTGTTTAAACTTGAAGGGTTTACTCCAAATTTTAAGCATTTTCTTCCCGTACTAATGAGTCACTTAATATTATGAATAGGTTCTCTAATGGTAAAATTTTACATGAAAGTTTTAGAGAGTGTTGCCTTTCTGCCATCTCTTCAGGTTTCTTACAAAACCCATAAGACTTTAAAGATTTGTGAGGATAGAAAAGACCTCAGAAAAGTGATGTTACCCATTCCAACAACCTCATCTCTGAGGTAGTTCATGACACAGTTTTGCAAGAGAGATCTGAAGTCACGCTTGCATTTTTTAATTCTGCATTATTACAACATGCCAGCTGTAGTTTCGCTCAAAATAGAATTTACTGTAGGAAATATATAACAGTAGGATTTACTTATTATTATCAAAAAAGCTTTTAATTTAGCTAACTACAATGCCTTGCCAGGGGAAGCACCTCCAAGCACTTTTCTCAGGTTTCAGGAAATAACTAATGAGTCTTCGTTACCAACACCTTTCCTGTATGTCAAGAATAGAACTTATAGCAAAGAAATGGTTAGGCTGCTGTGCTCAAAAATGCAGTCAAAGGTATTATTGTATTTTGATTTCATCACATGTAGTTAATTATGTGAATACTTAACTTGTGTCCACAAAAACTAAGCAAAGTTAAAAGCCACAACCTACCTTTCTGGTCTTATTCTCTATCCTTAACTTTCCGTATGTAGAATGAGAATTGTTATGATTACAAGCCTTCTACAGAAGACTTGGCAATTGATAACTCAGCAGACATAATGAATAGCTTTTTCCAGTTTGAGTCTGCAGCCCTAGGCAGAGGTAAAGCTCTAAGATCATCCCATTCTCCTTTTCAACTACATAATTTTTTCTGCTACAGCAGCACCTTGGAACCATAATCAAACCTGAGACTCCTTGATCCTACAGAGCATACAATTACAGGACGAAAAGAGGTCTCCGCTTCACCACACTGATGCACAAAGTAGTAGAAAGAGAGACATTAGATGGGTAGAGACTGGTGAGGAACAGAATGAAATTAGACAGCTCATAACAGTCAGAGGTCTCTCTGTGTATGTGGTGAGGATTTCACACTGCAGAGGTTAAGTTTTGCAGGCTGGCTTGCAGAAGAAGAAAAAAGAATCTTTTTTCAGACCTTTGTAGGGAGCTCCTCTCCAGTGTCTGTGGGTTTCGAGGCTGTGATTGCACTTGCAGCTCTCCAGCAGAGTAAAGCACTTGTAGCTGTTTCAAAATCCTCAGCCATGTTGCTTCGATGGTTGGTTTCCTTAGCAAAGGACGCTTGAAAAGCAGAGCTATTTGTAATGTGTTTCCTGCATTGCAGGGCTTCAAGAAAGAAATCTCTCCATTTAAAGTTTACATTTTAAAAGCAAATTTACTACTACTGTTGAACTGTCCTTAAGCAGTTTAGTATCATAACACAAACAGGGTGCTGGCTCTTTTACACACAAAATGGTGTCTAAAGACACAAGCAATGTATTTCAAATTCATTCAAAACTATTTGCCAATTCTGATTTCTCATCTACACTTTTCTTGTAAGTATATCTCTGCATTCATAGACTTCAAAACATGTGTATATTACTCTGTTCATAATTATTCTTCCATGCAATTTTCTAATTACAGGATGTGAACTTCTTAAAAGATAGTTCAACTTTTAAATTGACAAAAGAGCCCCTCTGCAAAGCTAAGGTTATTATTTGAATATGTAACAGGATCACAATACTTCTTGTGAGGTTTCAAAAACAAATGGACTCAGGAGGCTTGCTACTGTGCTTCCAGAGAACCCACAGAATGTCTCATCCATACTGTGCCGTGAATCTCTTTAGTTTGAATAATCTCAATCATCCAACAGCAATGCACTGGGGCAGGCAGTGAACCAGTCTTCAATATCAAAACAGAGGATAAAAATAATCTGTTCTTTTTACAGAGTTATTTCATGTCCCCTACTTCAGCTGACTGTTTCTATTTTCGCTTATAACCTTAGTGTCACCTGTCTTGTTTCTATGTGAAGAAATAGCCATGGAAAACTAGACTTGATCTTTCTGCTTTTTTGAAAGAGATCTAATATTCTTATTCTAATATTTCTCTTAAATTATGTTCTAAGCCATAGTACATAAAAATTGTACCACACAACCTGGTGACCTAGCTGTAACTTAGAGTACTTTTCTGCACCGTGTTCTCTCACTAGTGTGTTTTCCTTATGCTATTTTGGAATCTATTATAATGATGATAATATCCGGGTGCTAAGCAGAATGTGATTCTACCCCTTTCAATTCAGTATAAAGTTAGAAAAAAGTCTTATGGTTTTTCAGCTTCTTTGCCGAATAGTGATACCCACTATGCTATTCCAAATTACTTCATATCCCAATGAGGGAGTTAATGTTGATAGGGAAGTTATACATGGTAAGATATCATCATAATGAATAAGTTATATCATACTGCTTCCTCCTTAACCCCTCTTTTTATCTAAGAAGTTTCCAAGTTAGGGAAACAGATGTTCTAAGGTGGGTGGAAAGCTGATGGGGTAACTGTACCAAGAGAGCAGGAATCAATTGCTAGCTGTCCCACTGGAAGGATGTGTTCATTGAAGGTTTTCATCAATCTTCTCCGATTCTGGTACTGTTCTGCATTTCAAAAAGGACCAGTAGAATAAATAGTATGCTCACTGAACTGCCTGGCAGTTGCAAGTGAAGAGTAGCTACAAATCTTTTGGAAGATGGACTTTTAATTCAAAGTGTCTTAGTAAACTGGAGAAGAAATTAATAATAATAATTATTATTATTATATTATATATATTATATATATTAATTATAATTAATAATAATAATTATTATTATTATTATTACTGGAATTTCTTTTTTAATTTGTTTTTTAAATATGTGGAATGTTCTGTCCTTGTTAGAAATCATCAAATGCAGAAAGACAGATTGGGGATTTACTGTTAAGTGGTACTAGTTCCTGAGAAAAGGATCTTGTTTACCGTGAATTACAAACTGAATATGAACGAATAATTTCAGACCGCTATTAAAATGAACATTTCGGGAATTGTATAAGGAATGTAATTTGTAATGCGTTCAGTATAGCATCTCTATTTTACCTAGTGCCACAGTATTTGTAGCAGCTGGAGTATTTTGTCCCCTTTTGGATATCACATTAAAGAAATACCACAGAGGAGAGCAATTTTACAGAGGAGAACAATGAAACTTATTGCCATTTTGGAAAAGCTGAAAGACATGATTGTTTAGTTTAGAGAATTAAAAAACTACAGGTTGACCTAAATCTTCCAGCATCTCATTGTTATCTACAAATAGGAAAGGAGCACTTTTTCTCTACATTGTGGTTAAAATGAAGAATGAAGAGTAGGCAGCACAGTAGTAAATTAAGGCATATTTAAACAGCTTATCTAAACTTCAAATACAACAGTAAGAACAGTGAAGAATGGGAACTAAGTAAAAGTTTAACTGATAGTTTAAAATTATCAAACAAACATACTGGGAAGGATTTAGAAATAATTAATTCTGCCATGGAACAGGAGGTTGAACTAGGTAAGCTAATGGGTGCCCTCAACCCTTATTTTTTTCTATTCCATTAAAAATTCATGTGACTCGAGTGTAATTTCTAAAGTTGCTTAGATAAGACTAACCAAAAGACAGTAAAAATAAAAGTTAAAGTTAGGAGAAAGTAACTTTTTTTTTTTATTATTTTTAAACATCAAATGTAATTTGAGGAAAATCTGTTTAATCGAATGATAATTTCTAAAACTGATATAATCAAGACATTTCAGTGTCATGGAACAAAACTATATATATCCACAACTGCTGTGGTGCGGACAGCATGAGTTTTCACTGTGTGAAAAGCCTAGTTGTAATCTTTGGCGAAGACACAAAGTGACTTTTTTTACAATTTTATATTTATAATCACATAATAATAATAACTAAATCCAACATATTGTATCAGCACTTACCAAAGTCTCACATTTGCAGTAACATACTTTATAGCAGTTCTGTTCCAGTCTATTTCAGCTCAAACATGTAACCCCTAAAGGAACTCGAATATATGGTAGATATACAAGAAATAAAACTTCAGATTTTAAGAAATGGAGTAAAATGATATGGGTTCTCTACAAAAATTTAAGGGATAGGAAATTTACAGTAACATCATAGGAACTCAATACAGAATAGCTCTTGCATGTTACATGTAGGATATATTTCTCCACTTTTACAATGCATTGGGAGTGTCATGCTATATAGGTGTAATGCAAAATTTGGTCTAATCCACATTGCTGCACAATCCTTTAAAGATAACGATAAGAAAAAATGCTTAAAATTGGGAACTAACTTGCAGAAGAGGAAAAAAAACATAGAATTACATCAAATATGTCAGTGAAAATGGCAGAAAATGTGGTGAAAAGAATTGTATTGCAATGTCTGTCTATCCTAAAAATATATGATATTAATTTACTGAAAAAACAGCCTGTGCATACTTACCAACTACAAGTATAACTTGTTCTCAAAAGCATGGCTTGCTCATAAGTTACCATATTTCATCCTTTCTTCCTTTACTGGTGATATATAGGTGTGTCAGTGAGCTAATAATATTTTGTTAAAAGAGGGAGAAGGTTTTCCTTTTTAATGGAATACATAAATGAAATAAATTCAATTGCAAAAAATATGCCAAACTGAAAATTATTACAAAATCAAATAGAAGCCACAGATTTTCTTCAGTTCTTCTTTTGACCACCCTTTAAAACATTTGTAGAAAATGAGCAATTATTCTCTGAAGCCCAGATGGAAGTAGGCAAGCCTGTATGCACACTAGCAGAATCCATCTTTGTAAATCCCTCAGCTGAAGTTTGTGAATGTTCAGGAGGAAATCATACATCACTTCAGCAATACTCACAGTGAGGAAAAAGAGGAAAACAGATTAGCTTTAAACCAATTTGTTCAAATGATCCTTTGGTTTCTCTGAGAGGCCAAAGAAAGAGAGAAACTTTTTCAGTTTGTTTATTAAAAGTAGAACTCCCCAGTAGCTTTCCACCAGCCCATTCCCAGTTTGCTCTTTCTACAGCAGCTTCACACAAGTGTCTACCCCAGATGGTGGCTTTGGAGTGGTAAGAACGGAAGAAAAATAAATTCTTGAGGGATAGTGGGCTGCAGTCCAATTTTGTTTCTAAATAGGGTCTTACTGGAGTTTTTGATGCCTTTCCAGTTCCTTTACTGTAGGAATAGATAAAATCACTTGACGCATATTTACTGATGCTTAACTAAATAAAATTAAAAGTCTTAGGGCTTTGTTTGTTGTTTTGTTGGGATTTTTTAATTTTTGCATGGTACTTTCTATTTCCTGGAGAGCTGCAAATAGAAAATAGCAGTTCCACTGATTATCCCAAGGGGGAAAAAAAAGGAAAAACCAAATCTCTCTGTGGTAAGATCGGTGAGTTAGAAAATTTTACTTTAATGGAACCAGTTGTATTCAAATAAGACATACCTGTACTCTTAGAGAATGGAACATTTTGTTTTGTGTTTCGAAGCACTGTGTAAAACCTATGCAGGCAATATATAAGGAAGGGAAAAGGTTAAAAAGGAAAGAGATATTGACTTTTATTTTCTTTAGAGCCTGCCTAGCTTCAAATTTTCTTGGACAGGTGGACACGCTATCAGAATAACACAGGCAATCCTAGAGTGTCCATAAAGTGACTTGGTACCAGTCCCATCTCTTACTCAAGTCCACATGGTTTTACTTGAATTAGCTCCCTTTTGGTAGTCTTGTCACCAAAGTAATGTCAAAAGTAATATTTTACCAAAGTAATATTTTAAAATTTGATTTTGTTTAGAAAGGCACTTATTATAATTATCAATAAAAGTTAGTATGAAATCAATGAGAGAAAATATAGAAGTGTTTTGAATAGACCATTATGCTTACCTGACCTGTTCTTCATTATGAAACACAAGAAAAATTAAATTGAGGAAAAAAAAAAATAAAATCTATATTCTTAGACGGTTATTTTTGACACATGGCCAGAACTTCTACCTAAGTGGAAAGATGATTTTTTTAAGAACTTAATCTTTAATTAAAGATTTCAAATTATCACCTTGGGTAAACTGTTAAAAACTTTATTGCTGCTTCTTGAATTGATACCCCTGTTTCTAATATAACATCAGGTTTCAGCCTTTGTTTTTTTAACATTTTCTGCTTTTTAAAGACTCTTTTTCTGTCAGTGATCCACTCAGAAAGATATCGAAAGGCAGTATCTTTCTCAGCCCAGGAAATTTAATACAGCTTGAGCATTTGAAATACCATCTCTGTGAAACCACATTTATCTGCTTAATTTCAATATATCCTCAATATCCAGTAGTATATCTATTGGGTTTTCTTTTCCCCTTGCTTGTGCTTGAGAACCTATTTACATGACTGTTCCTAGGCTTCTGGAATATTATTCAAATATCTAAAACTAACCATGCACGTGAGTGTGTTGATTGTGATAACTGGACTCTGTGTGGAACACAAAGATTTTCAGAGAGCATGTTGGTGGCAGTTGTACACTTAATCATGAATGATCTGATTTACATAATTCAAAAATTATTTAATTATAAGAATTAAAAATGATGTTATGAAGTATTACTTTCGGGTATAGGACAGCTGAATATTATCAGGCAAATTTAAAAAAAAAAAAAAAATCCAAATTTTTTCTCTGCTGATTACTACTTCAATTTTTTTACTAATTAAAATATGACCAGTGATTATAAAACAGTATGCTAATAAGGCACTAAGGAAATGATTCATAAAACAAAAGGGAAATTAAACCATGAAAACCACTATGATGGTCTTTGGCTCAGGGAGGAGGAACCAGAATACAGGGGAATTGCATTAATTGTTACATTTGCCTGCATATAATATAAGTACATAACAAGTAGTGCCACCAAGGTAGCAAGGTATGTGCTGTCTCTTGCACGTTAGAAACAAGAAACCTTTTCTCCTGTGCAGGCATTTATACTTGTATCAAGCTAGAATGATAGCACAAAAGTAGAGACAGGAATTCCAGACCTGTCTAAAATTATACCAAGAAGTGCAATAACAAACCCCTGAAAGCCATGCTCTCCTGGTCAGAGTTGTGTGTACCAGGCACAGCCATGCACAAGGGAGCTAGGAAAGAACTCCTGCCCATGGGCCATTCAGACTTACGGTAGGTGTAAGGCTGCTGCTCAGGGCTCTATAGCAGTAGGATAGAGTGGAGCTGGTGGCATGAGAAAAGACCTTTGTTGTAGTGTGGCAATTCTGCCACCCTCTGTAATCATCTGCTTTACACTGGGAGCCCATCTGTTTTTTCAGGGGAATATGAAGGCAGGAACAGATCAAAGAGCACCTATTCCTCCCCACCATCTTGGGGACCATGTCTTAGCCAACTCTCTAGACCACAGGCAAGGTTCTCTACAAGGCAATGAATCCTGCAATTCAGGGAGATGTATACATCTTCCTGATTATTGCCCTGACCCAGAAAGCCACCAGATTACACCCTGACTGCAGCTGTGATATAATGTATGAATATGATTTATACACATGGTTCAAAGAAAACGCTGTAATTAGTTACCATGAAATAAATGTACATTAGAGACAAATTAGAATTCCTGATAAGTAACTACAGTTTCTTGAAGTGTTGTTCACTAATGAAGAAGTGAAGGGAGAAAAACTGCAGAGGAAGGATGAAAGAAATAGTGGCATTGGCATAGTGGTAATGGAATTTCTTTCTGTTTAATAAATATGCTCTCTAGTTTCAAAAGAGCTACTATTTTTCACTGATAAACACAAGGGTGGGTTATAAATCATTAGGAGTGACAACCTCAGTATTTATTCAAGAAATGTCTCAGGAAATCCAGTCTAGATCCAGCTAAAGATATACAAAGATGGCTGGGGAGGAGAGTTAAGAAGTAACTATAATGCTGTAACAGTATTAAAATATTTTTTTTTCAATTTTATTTCCAAAAGAGTTATAATCATTATAAAGAGTAGGAACTTTCGAGAAAATAGTGACTTGGATTCAGTATTCATTGTAATAGAGATCTGTACCTATGTTTGTAGAATGAATAGTCATTTTTACCAGCAGGGTGAGCAGTTTAACTGTTTCAGGCTCTGCATGCCCTAGAAATACAAATCAGCAATGGAGAACATGGTAATTCAGGACTCTATTTCATTTAAAGGCACACAAGAACTAGGAAAGCCTAAAGTGTTATGCAATACTTGCTATCTGAATAGCAATCCAAAGACAAACTGTATGTTTGTTTTTGAAATTAAATGGACCAAGTTTAATGTTTTCTGAAAGTAAAAGCCTGAACCCCTAAGGGTGCTCTCTGGTTGCATTTTTGAATGGCAGAAAACATCTGGACTTAACTTGTCTGGAATATTAGAAGAAAAAGTGCTGGATGAAAGAGAAAATCAGAGACCAGAAGTTCCAGGCACGTAGCCAATTTTGTATTATAGTCAAAGATTTTGTAGCTGATTCAAAGATTGGTGTGCCTCCAGGATATTTTTCAAACAAAGACACTGGGGAAATTAGGAGGAATTAGCTGAAGGCGTGAAGTTAGACTGTGTTGTAATACATCTGCATGGACATTCTCTTTCAGAAGAGAGGCCTTGAGTTACTCTAGTCAAGTCCACCTTTGTATGAAATAAATAGCAGTGCAAGAGTTGGATGATGCAGTTCAGTTCACACGTTCAGTTAATTCGTTTTAACTTCCCTAAGTGTCCTTTTGCAGACAGGTCCAAATTCTTGGCCAATGATATCATAATGTCATGCAGTAGAGCAAAGAAGAAAAGGCAACAAATCCTGCTGAAGTTTTCAAGGTTTAGCAGGGAACAATCTGAAGTTTCTAAAGGTGTTGAAGGCTTGACAGTGCAAGTGAGTTTCCTCACTTTATACATAAAAAACCCCCCCAAAATCCCACATAATTACTAAGTGTATAAGAATTTATTGACTCTCAGGGCTTTAGTGTCCTTCACTAAAGAAACTAAAACACAATATTGTAAAATACATCCTAAGCTATTGACTGAGGTGTGGTGTGCTCCTATTATTTCTTCTCCTGGGGTGCTGGACTCACACCCTCACATGTCTCTTAACAACCACTCCCATTTCATATATTTGCAAGTGTCAGATTATCTCATCTGTAGCAGTCAATTCATAGAGCTTGGTTAATTTAATTCCAAAGAAGTGACTACAGTCACTCTTTCCTTGAGCATCAAAATATCACATATGATACAAGAATATTTTTTGTTTCAAGGAATTAGATATGTTTTCTACTGACTAATCTCCTTCAGCTCTTTTCCAAGTCAACAACAAATTGTTTTTTTTAATAGTTACTACCAAGCCAGTTATTTTAAACTATCATTTTTAACCAGAAAAGAGAAACCATTTGCAACAGTAGACTTATAAAAATGTTTGAGTTTTGCATCTTCAAGAACATGCTAAACCATACTGAAGAAGCTATGAATCAATTAGGCAATATCCATGTTTTCTTCATTTGTTTTCCATTGATTTGCTGGATTAAGATCAGTTTAAGCATCCAGGACTTATAATTATTTCACCTGTTAAAAGTAGTAACAATGCAAGGACAGTGTCAGACAGATGTACAAGAAATGTGTTGAAGTGAGAGTGAAGGGGATTAAAATAGTTTAATGGATATCTTTTCTGTAACCCTTCTTTAAAGTAAATTAAAACTGTTAAGCAGAGATTTTACTCTGAAAACTAGTACAAGTAGAAAACAAGTAAAAAAGTAATTACTTTTATTTTTCTGAATGTGCACTTTAAGTATGGAATACATGATATTTCTCAAATATCTAATCACTGCATTCGTACAGGCACGGGCCGAGTCAATGGTCAGTAACCCAGAGCCAGACACCTGATTGAACACATGTCTCTTCACCAGACTTACTCTTCAGGTGGGAGGGACTACTACTGCCTTTAAAAATCCTGCCTCAGATTATTGAATAGATATTGCTGCTGAAAAATATTATACTTCAGTTTATTTTTTGGGAGATGGTTTGTCCTTTTTCCTGACTCTTGTAGGTAAGAGGAGCTCCCTTATCTTCCCTGGTTGATGCAGCAACAGTAGTCATAGCAGAGATGTTGGTGTTCTTATCCTTCTGCTGCAAAAGTGAATGTCTGGGGAAGAATTAGGTACAGCTATGGCCCCATCATCCTGCTCTGGCATTGCTTGGCAGAGCTATGAGAGCAGTACCGACAGATGGGTATAGGTTACAGAGCCAGGAGGGAGAGCTGAAAGGCAGAGCTTTGATCTACTTCCTGCACTAAGCTACCAGTGCAGTCATGACCATGGAAAACTTATTGTTAGGTTCCCTTAGAAACAGATATTTAAAACTGCTTTTCTGAAATTGTTTCCTGTCTCTCCTTTATATTCTAGCTTTTGTATTTCTAAGTTTCTGTAAATATACAGATATATTTGCTCTCTTATAGTCACATACAGAGACTTTTCAGTAGCTTTTGGGTTTTCACCTGGATATCAGATACAGAGCACCCTTGGTTCTTATTAAGCATACTTCTAGAAATTTTGCATATTGCCAGCACTTTTTAAGAGTAAGGAGAAAAAGAATGAGAGTGAGTGAGAAGGATGAGTACAACAAAGTGAAGACACTCTGTCTTCATTTGTGGTGTTACAAACCTGTTTTTCTCAACAGGTAGACAACTCCTTGTTTGGTTTTTGGCCATATCCCACCAGTCACTACCTTGGTATATCAGTTTCGTTTAGACAGTTGGAGCATGATCATTCCCCTTCCAGAGAAGGAGAACAGTCCCTAAAGAAACTGAAAGGACGATCTATACAAATAATAAAGGTTTTGGTTCAGTGGCTGAGCTAGAAATGTTGCAAGGTGAAGAAAGAAAACATTTAAGTTATAGTTGAGGTTCTTTTTCAGCTTGAGTGGAAATATTTTGTCTATTTGGGGAATGTTCTGATACCCTGATACTTCAGGAGTTAAAAGCAGTTTAGAAACAAAAACATATGTCAGTTGAAATACTTCCTTTTGAAAATTTCAAATGAAAAAATATTATTATTCTGAACACTCAATGCCTTGTCTTGTTTTTCCTTTTTTTCTCTCTCTGTTTTTTTTTTTTTAGATATGGATTTACTGAAATTGTATCACAAATTCAGGAAGTTATCGCCTTCTTGGAAAATTTATTAATTCCAACTGTCTTTGCTCAGGTCTATCTAAATTTGCTTCTAGAGTTAGAAGTTAGTTGAGTGAGTCATCCACAGACTAAAAGATCAGAGTGACTGTATTTCCCTCCATTATGTTGTCAAAGACATTGTAGCCGAGTTCAGTGACATAGCACATAATGTCACATGTTACTGAAATGGGTGTATAGAGATGTATTCCTAAATATTTCTTACATCACATTTTGCAACTTTTTTTTTTTCTAATTTTGTGCTGTAATTCTCGGTAGTCAAGAACAATAAGTCAAACTATTTTTCCCAAGTTCCCACTGTGATTTTTATCATCTACTGTCTCTTACAGCTATGAAATGCCTGTGAGTAAGTGCTAAATGTTCAACATTTCAGAAGGAAAATATTTTCATTGAAGCAGATGCTTCTCAGATTCTTCAGAAGCCTAAAACATTGCCTGAAAGTGTTGCTACTCCCCACAGGGTAAATAAAAGCTTTACAAGCCAACCATTTCTTTGAAATGAATATGACCACCAGTATTATTTTCTGTGTAACACTGGAAAATAAGATTACCTTTTACATGAAATGAGTAATCAGTGTTCATAGGAGATTAATTCCTTCAAATTAAATGTTCTGTTTCAATCATAAAAATGGCTCCAATGTTCATTAGCTTGTTTATGTGAACGCCTGAGTAATTGCTTCCATCACATCAACCTTCCTACTATGGCTTTGATATTTATTTAATGAGTTGGGGTTTTTTAGTTTCATAAGTGTTTGAGGAAGTACTAAAATATGAGACCCTATCAGTAATATTTAGAAAAATACAATGAAATGAAACCTATGAACTAATTGTTCACTGTAATGATATTAATTATACGTCACATTCTTGTGACATATAACTGTGGTTCATCTGTGCTATGAATACTCGCAGCTTATGAGTTGCAATCCATTAAAGCAATGTATCTCTCACACAAAGATATAATATTTAATTAACTGAAAGTGAGGCTGCATTTTTTTTACATAATTAAGCATAAGTGATGTAAAACATAAGAAAAAAATATGAAATAGAAGTTCAAATTATGAAGTAGAGAGCCAAAGCACATTATTATTATTTTGAAAGAAAAGGGCTTAGACTATAAAGACAATAAGGAAATAGGATAATAAGTTTTGTCACTGTTTAGTTCGGTAGTTCTACTGAAGCTGTTCACTGCAATATTAACTAGTGATCCTCTGTCAGACACACTACACTGGTAACCTTTTTCAACTGCTCAAAAATACTTGTAGTAAACACATTAAAACACCAGAAACAGCTCTCTTTAGAAACTGAGATGTTTACTTCCGAGTCATCACTGTAATCCAGTGATTAGATTCATATTCCTCTTCTTTTTGTAGATACCTTCCTTAGTTTAAATGAGAAAGCTTTCAGACCCTTGAGGACAAAGGTCTTGAACTGTGAAGGAAAATTGCTTTTGTATCTACTGACGTTGCATTGCTGAATATTATGATTCTGTTATTACATTACAGATCAGAAAATAACAGCTTATATGGAGGTTCGAGTATCAACTTCTGTTTTACACTGGAAAACATGTAGGTGTCTTTCTCTTTTATTTTTTCTTTTTGATTAATATTTTCTCAAAGCTACCAATAAAAGATGCTAAAACCAATCGTAAAACCAAAAGAAGACTTTCCTGCATGGACTGTTCTAGGGTCAGTGTAGATGCACATTAATTGTAAGTTAACAATTGTAGTCCTTAGCCATCTGGGGCCTGATCCAAAGCTCTCTGACGTCAATGGGAACCTTTCCACTGCCTCCATTTTGGCTCAGGTCCTGAATTTCTGTGGCAAAATATAATGCTGTGAACTAAGCTGTCACAAAAAAAAAATAAAAAATGTACTGCAACTCTTCAAATCTCAAAATAGCAGAGTGTATACAGAATTCGCAGTAAGAATTGTATTGCTGTTGTTCTGAGACGCTCAAGCAGAAAGAATACTGCTGCTTTTACCTCCAAATTAGCGGTTTTCCTCTATAGAATAAAATAACCTATCTTGGTTACGTATGTTCTGTATAGGGAGAACAATTTCACTTTAAAATTGTGCCATGACGCTGCTTCTTAGGCAATTTTAATGAGGTAAAGAATATGGAAAGGCTGGTAAAATAACGCTGGTACTTCTCAATGGTAATTTCAGTAGAAGAATTAAAGCCAAATGATTCTCTTTTCAGTTGCCATAGAGTCATTTCACAAAAATAAAGCAAAATTTTTCCTTTGCTGCTTCTGAGTAAAAAGATTCATGCAGTCAGAGAATTTAAGGATAGTATGGATTATTCGGTGCTTAACTTTCTGAATACTGTACGGTTTTATATAGAAATTCCTGCTTCTTGCTTTTTTGTTCACTGGAGCATTTCAATGACTCATGTGGATCTGTGTACAAAGCAACAAGGCTCAGTACATTAGCTTGATACATGCAATCTAAAATGTCTTTGCTATTGCATAAGAAAGCATTAATTAATAGGAATTGTTCTGTATTAAAAGATAAAATAGGAATACACTGAAAAGGTCATCAAAGATAATTACACCTCAGATAATATATAATGATAACTTGTTAGTGTTTTAACATGAAGTTTACAAAAACGTTAACTGGTTCTGCTAACTCTATGACTATACTTGTATGTTGTACAACTCTGGCTTTCAGGAAAGACAGAACTGATACTTAAAAACTAGAAATGAAGCATTGTGGGATGAAAAAATTTTAGGTGAGACATTCTCATCTGACTTGATGGCAGTTTTGACAGACCTATACTAAAAATGTATCTGTCAACGGATATTGGTTTTATCATGTTTCTTCCCACTTTGAAATTCCTGGGTTTTGGAGTCAGTAGCTAAAATATGATACCTAGTACAGGTAAGAAACTTTCTGTCCTCTGGACTGCTAAAGAACAATTTCAAGTATTTAAACTGTTTTATCCACAGGACTGTTATTTAATATAATTTAGCAAATGGGGGAGGGTAGCACTGAAAATAGTCAATGTTACACAATGGATTTGGAGAAACAAAAGGCAGTATCTAATTAAAACAAGAAACAAAACCAAAAACCTGGGCTCTCAGATTTCTGTATGGTTTGGGGAATTTGACATAAAGCTCACATTTTCTACAAACAGAGAGAAGTGGAATGCAAGGGCAAAACTCTGCACAGTATAACCTGACATCATTCTATACAGAGGCTCTGAATCATGAGGTACTATACAAACCAGTGGTAATTAAAGTTCATTATTCTTAACTCACTCTACAATGTAAAAAAACATTACTGTTTCAGAGCATGACTCACTCACTTTCTGCATGAAGAGAAACCAAAAACACAAGGTTTGGTAAAAAACTCAATAATAGAACATAGAGAGGCCCAGTACTCCTGAGAAAACATAAAAGAATTTCTCATATATTTCCATATATTTATCCTGGTTTAGGGAGTCTGATTTTTTGCAAGACTGTTCGTTCACAAGCTGTGAAAGCTATTTATAGCAGTGTTTACTGCTACGGGAACACCTCAGCAAGCACTTTTTTCTTTGCACATCTAAGCCTGTCTAGCGTATTTCAGACTAGAAATAGCTCTGCTGCAGCTATTAAACGTGACCAATTTGTCTGCCATGCACTCTCTGCTCAGGAGTGCAAACTCTTTCTGGAGAATTTCCTTGAGATTACAGGCATCTGTGTGTTTGAAATGCAGAGTGTTTCAGAGAAGGATGTTATAGATTAAGTCGAAGGGGGATTATGGATATGAAGCTTTGCTTCTATCAAATACCACAAAACAGTAATTCATGCATCTAGTTGCTTACAGGAACAATGTAACTACAGGATTATGACTTTCAGACAAAAGGTCCAGAAACACTTCAGCATCTGCAGTTTTAGAGTAGATCCACAGAGCTCTATTTTCAGAAATAATATCTTTCAATGATTGTTTTCATTCTGTCAGTAAGAACTTTTAGGGGTCCAGTGTGCTGCAGTAAAAAGCAAAAAAACAAATCTCCTACAGCAGTGCTTCTTTACATAAGAATGTTTATGCTCTTGTAAAGCAAACAAAAAAAACCCACAAAAAACCCCCAACCTTATAGGAGTAATCACAGTTTGCAGGGCAGGTTGGGTTGATTTAATCAAAAGACTATATGATTAACTGATTTTTTTTTCAACCTGTTCTCAATTTCTATGAAAAAACTAAGCTTGAAAACTAAGCTTTAAATCTAAGTTTTTTAAACAGAAATGAAAAAGTGCTTTTAAAATGATGACTTAATGTTACTGAAAACCCATAAGGATTTGCATTAAGGATTCTCTCTTCCCCTGGGAGAAGATAAACTCAACCCCATGCTGAGTTCACTCTGTTTCTAACCAGTGCAAGTGCATTGGCGTTTGTTTGTTTAATCCTGATTTAGGTGGATATCTGCAAGATTATAGTTATGTCCTTAAAAAAAAATAGAACTGCAGGTTAATCTGAAA
This sequence comes from Podargus strigoides, assembly GCA_028020825.1. Classification (NCBI taxonomy): domain Eukaryota; kingdom Metazoa; phylum Chordata; class Aves; order Caprimulgiformes; family Podargidae; genus Podargus; species Podargus strigoides. Next base: position 28,861,436 of record CM051623.1, read on the forward strand.
TTTTAATTTTTAAAAGTAAACACTACCAATTCAAAGCACATATATAACAATTATAGATTCTGCAGATGTGAAGTAATGGTCTGTGACTCTATAGATAATCAAATATGAAAATCCTGAACTTTTAAAGTAAGATGTGCAGCATTGAAGATACAGTATATTGATATGCCTTCCTAGGGCTCTGTAACTCAAACTACAGGAAAATCACAGCCGATTGTTTGAGGACTTTTTGTTTTCAAGCTAGCTGCTAGCATACAAAATCAACTCTTGATTGCTCAGCTTGATGTTCCACTTGTTTTTAATCTTTCAATGAACAGCAGTATGTATGCAAAGTAATGTGGGGAAAGTACTTCAGTGATTTATTCTGTATTCTAAAATGTGAGATTAAAAAGAATTACAGAAAACATTTGCTAGTTTTGTGGGATGACAGAGTGATTTTAAAATCAAAAGTCTTTTGAAGAAGATGGCAATATTGTATATGTCACTGTTGCTTTTATTCCTCAAAAACCCCTAAATATAAGTATATTATTTTCCCTATAATGAGTTTTATTCTTAATAGGACCTCAATTTATAAGCACTAATATAAGTCTTTGCTGGACATTCTTGATGGGTGAGAGTTGCAGCACCTAAACCATTTATATGATGTGGGGTGAAGTGATGCAATAAAACTCAGGTAGCTTCACTTCATAATGAGATTCTAAATTGTCTGCTTTGCAATTTTTTATTTTCTGACTGTCTAGTGCTCTGACTGAATATCAGAGTCAATGGACTGGAGAGGGACTTTTGCCCTTGCATCCAAAACCAATAGCCCAAATATGATGATTGTCTGGATATATGACTGGAATGTCTTGATGGCATTTTGAGCATCACACACAAAATTCTTCTGTCCACACATTTTAAAAAAGAATTGATCCATCTCCTTAACTTTCTTTAAAAATATATTCTTAAGCCTTGATTCACAATTGAGTTACTGATCAAGGTCTCAAAGGATGATGTTTAAAAAACCACTTTTTTATCTAATTAACTGTTAGGAAAGTTCAAGTTTCTGTAAAGCAATTCTCATATAGGGACATTGTCTTTGCTTCCCAGTGTGACTTTTCCTAAGGAAATCTGAGATTCATCAGGGGATAGGAGCTTGATATGAGCTGAAGATAAGTAGACAGATTTTTACAAAGAACTTCAAGAGTTAGCGTGAGAAGGACAAAAGTGATAAAATATTGAATTTTTACGAGCAGAAGGTAAACCTTAACCAAGCATAAATTTAAAATACTTTTGTGGTGCAAATCAAATGTTTCACACAGCACTTTAAACACTAGGAGATAGACCATAATCAAAGTGAATGTCTCATTATGTCCTGAGTCATCCCGTGTTCTATCAAGAGCTTGAAGTGATGAAACGTGGCAACATCTGAGCCTCGGCAGTCTGCAGCGCCGTGTGCCCCGGGGGCTCGTTTGTCACTGTCCATGGTGCTGTCTGACAGCCTCTGCAAACGTCGTCCAGCAGGAGACCTGGGGTTGTCCCTGTTAGACACAGTCGCTCTCACTTTCAGTAATATATTATGACACTGATCTTCAAATACATCATATACTCCCGTCACAATATGTCATTCCCTTACTCTTAATTCTTTTCATGTCAAGCATGCTTCCAGACACAGCATTAATTTTTGTATATTCAAAACACTGTCTCTATGAAAGTGTCTATTCAAGGCAACATTTCTGATTTGAATGCTTTTAAGTGGAGCTATTAAAACCAAATGTATGACTCTAAATGGTCTGATGTTTACAAAACATAGTACAACACTCTTGAACAAGAATCAGATGCCTTTGAAGGAGGAGACAAAAGGAGGGGGAACATGAGCGATTGGAAGGGAGTTAGTAAAAGGAGACTGAAGCTTAAGGGGGAGATATGCACAGGGGAAAGTGTAAGGAAGAGGGAAAAAGACAATAGAAAAGAAAATCTAGAGTTGTCAACAGTCCACAGCACTCCTGTGCCTAAGAAGTACCAGATCCTGCTAGTTCTAGTTGTTTTTTGTTTTTGTTTTTTTTTTTTTTCTGTAGCACAAATCTAACTACCTCTTCACCCACATCACCTGCCGACACTACCTCTCAGCACCATGTTTTACTTGATATTTCTGTTCCTTTTAATTGTCTTTCAGGTACTTTCTACGAGTTATTTCCCTCTGACAAGTTAGCTCTTCAGTGGGACTTCTTGTCATGTGACAAAGATGGAGAAAAATATGCTTATGCAAACACTGGACTTTAACTGAGTTTGGGCATTTTGGTTGTATATATCAGTTGCCATTCTCCTGTTGATGAAGCAGAATGAGAGCTAGTGTTCAGAAAACCTCAGTGTGAAATAGGTATGTTGTCCAGGGGGGCTAGTACACACGAGCTCTTGGGGATGCTTTCTTGCTGCCCACCTACTTTGCTGCCAATATGACAATTGTAATAAGTTTCTTCTGTACGTTTGAATATCATCCAGCACTGTGAGAAAGAGACCAAATCTTACAGCTGATGGACTTTCCCAATCCCAAACAGATAATGAGACTTCAGTACAAGCTTGTGCTGGTTCATCCAGCTTACAGACAAGTTTGGTTGTGTTCATAACTGTTGGGGATTATTCATGTATACCCTGTTCTTTCTAAAATCTATCATTATTTCACTCTGAATTAGAAGTAATTGAATTTGCTTCCTCAAATGTATTGTATTGATTTGATGGCTCAAAGTCAGTTTTATACCCTTTTTGATCCTCACTGTCTGCCTTGTATCACTGATCACTATGAGTAACAGCTTATTTCTCTTTCAAACTAGCCTAATTTTATGTTTTATATCTTGTGGATGGAAATCTTGCCAACATTATGTTCTCTTTTAGTTTCTTAGGAGTAAACAACTCAGAACGTGAAACATTTAGAGGCTTAAGGTTAGCTACATGGCACATTTGTAAGATCTACTTTTCCTTTGAAACAGTTCAATTTTTATTAGATTTCATTAGGCACTTGAAGCTGTTTGTGCCCTGCATAACACTGCTGCATAGTACCTATAAAAGAAGACAAATGGAACTGGTTCTAAATATTGCAAATTACATTCTGATATAAAATCGATCTCTCTAAAATTCAATTATTAAAATCTTGTAACCTTTCAAATGTCTACAAGGACATGTAGAACAATAGGCTGTTTGAAAGTATTAAAGTATTTTAAAATATACTTCTGCCATTCCTTACTGGAAACCAGAGCTAAAGTCTTCCCTGAAAATCACACTAGTAATAAATTTGGGGTTCTTTTTAAATACTGTTTTATATTACCGATTTGAACACTTGTAAAATGCAAGGAAATTGATATTTTGTATTTTCTGAGAACAGAATATTTCAGAATCTGTACATACTTCATGCTGCATTAGACTGTATTGCAGTGTACGCTAGCGAGTTGTAACATGAACCAAGCAATGAAGTGTGTTGTTAATAAAAACATGTTACTGTATTGTCCATTTTGTGTTGCAGTGTTCAGTCTTGAAGGTTCTCATTACAGAAACTGTGTAAAGGCTCTCTTTTGCCTGTCATTTAGTCTTCCAAAACTCTTTGTTTTTCAAAAAGCAACTAAACGAAAGTGAGGGTCTTTAGACATGTTTTTTGAGGCTAAGTAGCCCAGATGGAGAGCTGTGAGTTATGGCAGTTTCCTAAGTATCAAGGTCAAGCCCTGAAGCACAAAAAGAAATCTGTTTGCTAAGCATCTTACATTTGTGTGAGACATTCAAAATACAGACACATCTCACACACTTGACAGCATCAGGGGAAGTAGAAAATGTGATGAAAAAACGTGTCTGAGAAAGCAAGCCTTGGTGTAGTTTACCTCTTTGCAAGGAAACAGAATTTGTGTGCATTTTGTATACTAATTACGCTGAAGAAATGCCTAATTTTGTGTTACCACTTTCTTCTCAGAACAGTTACTTACCTACAGGGACACAAATTTTTCTGTAATTCAGCAAAGTTGTGTTATAATTAGTGGCCAAATTCTGACACTTTTTTCCTTTCATGTGGTTATTTGTAGATTCAGTGGAAGTACTATGGTTTTTCACTATCCAGAAGGCAACCCACACAGAGGTGATTTCTAACTCCCTTACTAAACTTTTGCCAGAGAAGGAGATAAGTTCAGTACTGTGTGGTGTTTCTCTATTCGAGAGTGAGAAGGAATGGTTAAGATGTGGCAAGCAAAGCTGTGTAGAAAAACACAAATGATAAAAGAATAAATATAAATGCTGTTTGAATCTGGACAAATGAGCCTGCAGTGAGGTTGAAATCATCAGTTTCCTGGTTATCTTGCCTGATGAAGCTGTCCTTGCCACCATGAGTAAAGTTGCTTGCAGACTAAGCTTGAAGACGAGCCTGGTGTTTAAGTTCAGAGAAGAATATCACAGGAAAAGGGAATTTGACCAATCCAAATGAGGCTGGGTACCATCATATAAGATAAGAAAAGAAGGAAAACTGTGGAAATAAAAGGGAGAGGGGAGATTGTTGAAAGAAATATTAATAGGGACTACAAATTTGTCTGGGCTATAATTTATGTCTATTCTAAGGGAACATTGGTTTTAATGATAACTGACAGAAACCTTTAGTGTACCAATATGATTCAAATCTTAAATTACAACTGAAGCAGAAGAAAAACTGAATGTAGCTTGAGTACATGTTTCAAGAGGAATGTTTTCTCCATTTATTTTTACAGTTAAGATTTTATCTGATTTGCACCAAGATAGCACTGGCCCCTCCACATGAAACAGATGCATTGTTTTTACTCTCAACCACTTGGCAGCACCTCTGTGTTGCCAAGAAAAGAAGAAAAAGAAGAAAATACGTTTTCAAGTAAAACTCCTTCTCACTGAAGTCAGCAGTAGTTTTGCTTTCAATTTAATGGGGCTAGTTGTGAATTGATCCATTTTCCTATTTTGTGCAAAGGAAAGAGAAGCAAAACTAGAGTTTTCTGCATGAAAAGAGAAAATCACTGGTACCTAGAACTTTGATGAAGAACTCACTGTGCTTTTGCGATGACTAGGGGGTTGAATATCACAGGTTTTTAATGTAAAGATTGATAGCATCGTTATCGCAGAGCGCCCTTGCATTTGATATGGTTATTGCTGACCATCAAAAAATGTTATGACTTTACATGATCTGATCTTCTAACTGAAGTTGTGGGTTTTTTCTCCAGTGTATTAGCCTGTTTAACATTTTATCCAGAGTGAAGTTGTGCTCTGCAGAGATTTAGCATTGCCTCTCATAACAGCATATGCGCAGAGACATAATTTCTATCAGTCCTACATTGAATTTCCATCATAATTTAACATAATTAATAAAGTTCTGCTTTAAATGTGAATCGATCCATGTTTGGAATTATAGATCAGAAAATGTTGTCAGTCCTCAAGTATCAAGTGTTATATAAAAGAATTACAAAGAAGTTTAATGCAAAATGCTGCTGTTTAACAGAATGATCAATGTCCTTTGTGATTTATTGATATTTTGTGTTGTTTTGAGCATTTCTGCAGAGAGAGTTTCATGTGCATTTTAAGGTCAAAGTGGCACTGTATTATCTCACCTGAATTCTAGAGATAATATATGCCAACCATCTGTTTTATTCACCATATTCATACTACAGGCCCATATATCTGTGTTTGAAAAATGTATTCCTGCTTGACAGTGGAACACAATATACTAATTTGGATACTTTGTGGTATAATTTTTAATCTTACAGAACCATGCAGTCTGTTTTCTAGCTGAACAGATGTCCTGTGCGTGCAGTATGAAAAAAGACAAATATCTTTTTTCTTGTTTAACTTAATCATTGTTTCTGTTGTGGCGCTTAAGTTTGATTCATGTACAAAAACAAAGGTGACATAACCATACTTCATCTATTTTCTTTAATACACTACAAAATCATATATAAGTGAACATCTGAAGACCTACAAATGTATTTCAGTCTGGAGTTAATTTCAACCTCCTGCTAAAAATATAACATTGTGGGGGGGAAGGGGGGGCAAATTGCTTATGAAATAATAATATCTTGATATGAAATAATATTTTTTTATTGTCTCTTATTCCCTTGTTAGAAAGCACAGTCCTCAGAGTGTTATCAAACTGAAGATGCCTCATTAGCAAAACAGAATAGTAGCAAAAGCTTTAAACGCTATCTCTGCTTTATCTCCCCACTGTGAAAGGGCTCAGAAGGTGGCTAATTTCCAAGAGACACTTAAGAAAAATACACATGATAAGCAATTACTGAGCAAGTAAGTACTGCTGAACTGTGGTATTTTGTGTGGCAGGAGTGCTCTTGTTACAGCAGGAGAAAAGGGCTGTAATGCAAAAGTTCTACAAAATCTCTCTGTAGCATCATATTCATATCAAACTTTACCATGTGTGGGTAATGATTGGCCTAATTACATTTCTTATATCTGTCATAGAAGTCTCATTATTTCCTTCTGTTCCCCCATCTGTCTCTGCCCATCTGGTTTTTTTTATGGTTGGCCTGTAAGATCTTTGGGGCCGGGATTGTTTTTTATTTCTATGTACAGTATCTAATTAAGGGGATCCTGGTTTACAAATAGGATTGTAAGAAAAAGAATAAAACAAACATAGAGAACTTGCATATGTAAGAAACTGAGCTATAAACACTTAAAAACCCCAAGACTTCAGATTTCAAGCAAATCAAGGCACTCTCTTTAGCATATACATAACATCTGATATCTGATTAACCTGTGCGTTAATACTCACATTTCCCTGTGGACGAGTTTCACATACATTTTCTTTAAAATTTCACTAATCATAAAACATGCCAGAGGAAAACTTTAAGGCTAAAAGGGTTTGTAGTGGAAGCAAGAAGAGTTGGAGTTTTGAGTATATGACAGAGGAATGACCTGTAGATATCTTCAAAGCCTGACACAGAAAACCAGGTTGTGGGACAGTAAACAAGAAAGCTTAGTCCACGGCAAAGTGATTTTGCTTAGTTTACACTTTAGTGAAAGGTATTTATAACAAGTCAAATAACCTCACTTTTGTTTTAGACTGGACATGTCCATAGGAATGCTTACCATGGCTTCTTCAATACTCAAAATATGTTGCAGGTCTTAAACCCTGCTATCTAGTGTTGTCGACAATTAGCAACTGTTAATGGTAATGCTCTGGTTGTAGCAATCATGCCAGTATTTATGTAACTATGTAAATTTTGTAAGACCACCTAATTCTATTTTTTCTCTAGTACATAGTGATTTTTTCATAGGTTTTTACTTTCAATTTTAGGAAAACTCTATGCCAAAACGTGTTTTATCAAATCTCTGGAAAGTTCTGATATATATTTCTAATCTTAAAAATATAAGAGGTGATAAGAAACACAGGAGTGCCTCTGTCTCCACCTGGTGGTGAATGGAGTTAAATCCAGTTGGAGGCCAGTAACAAGTGGTGTTCCCCAGGGCCCAGTGCTGGGGCTGGTCTTGTTTGATATCTTTATCAATGATTTGGATGAGGGGATTGAGTGCACCCTCAGTAAGTTGGTAGATGACACCAAGTTGGGTGGGAGTGTTGATCTGCCTGAGGGTAGAAACATCTGCAGAGGGATCTGGACAGGTTAGATGGATGGGCCGAGACCAACGGTATGAGGTTAAATAAGGCCAAGTGCCAGATCCTGCACTTCAGTCACAACAACCCCATGCAACGCTGCAGGCTTGGGGAAGAACGTCTGGAAAGCTGCCTGGCGGAAAAGGACTTGGGAGTGCTGGTCGACAGCACCTGAATATGAGCCATCAGTGTGTCCAGGTGGCCAAGAAGGCCGACAGTATCCTGGCTTGTGTCAGAAATGGTGTGACCAGCAGGAGTAGGGAAGTGATTGTCCCCCTGTACTCAGCACTGGTGAGGCCACCCCTCGAATACTGTGTTCAGTTTTGGGCCCCTCACTACAAAATGACACCGAGCTTCTGGAGTGTGTCCAGAGAAGGGCAATGAAGCTGGTGAAGTGTCCGGAGCACAAGTCTGATGAGGAGCGGCTGAGGGAACTGGGGTTGTTTAGTCTGGAGGAGATCTCATTACTCTCTACAACTGCCTGAAAGGAGGTTGTAGTGAGGCGGGGGTGGGTCTTAAGGAGGGGTAATGGCCACAAGTTGTGCCAGGGGAGGTTTAGGTTAGATATTAGGAAAAAAATTTCACTAAAAGGCTTGTCAGGCATTGGAACGGGCTGTCAGGGGCAGTGGTAGAGTCCCCATCCCTGGAGGTATTTAAGAAACGTGTAGATGAGGTGCTAAGGGACATGGTTTAGTGGGGAATTGGCAATATTAGGTTAATGGTTGGCTTTGATGATCTTAGAGGTCCCTTCCAACTAAGGCTATTCTGTGATTCTGTAGTGGAGTGATGACTTCAGTGATGCATGTTGGAGTCCTGATCTGCTGATATTGCAGTGTATAGGACATGCCCTCTTGTATTTTCCTGTCCATTCTGGCTTTCCTCCCAATGGAAACCTTTATGCACGCAGCAGTGCTTCACACCTAACTTTTCTTCAATAAGCAGTCAAGACAAGGCAATGGTTCAGACAGCAGGGTTTCAACTCACATGGATTTCTTGGCATTTTGTATGCAGTGGCATGATCCACCTTTTCCACTTCTGCCTTGGAAGCCTTTGAGTGCCTTAGGTTATGTAAAACTAAATAACTTCCCTAAGCAAGGAAGGATACTAGCCAGCCATTGCTTTAAATGGGGTACATAAAAGACTTCCAAGCAATGCCCAGAAATACAATGGTAGGTCCTGAAGGAGACTGAAGAAAATGTTTTGCTAGTATCCTTTAAGATTACAAGGAAAAAATAATTAGAAATTGAATAACATCACATAATATAGTAAAAAAAAAAAAAAAAAGAAAAGACACTTTGTCCAGCAAAAATAATAATTTCTAGGAAATTTTAATCTGCAGATATTTTGGGTCATAGAAGAGGGCTTTAACCAGTCCCAGTTCAGTTTTCATGGATAAGTTAAATTAGTGAAAACAGGGATACTACAAAAGGCCACATGTAGAAGTGACAGATAATGGTATTAGAGATAATATTGTTAGTAATAGGAAGCAGGTGAAATAAACTCATAATTTATGATATGTATCTGTCATGGATCAATCCCAGTCAGCCACTAAGCACCACACAGCTGCTCACTCACTCTGCCTTCCCACCCCAGTGGGATGAGGGAGAGAATCCGAAGAGTAAAAGTGAGAAAACTAGTGGGCTGAGATAAAGACAGTTTAATAGGTAAAGCAAAAGCCATGCAAAAAAGCAAAAGCAAAACAAGGAATTCATTCACTGCTTCCCATGGGCAGGCAGGTGTTCAGCCATCTCCAGGAAAGCAGGGCTCCCTCACACATAATGGTTAGGCTGGAATACAAGCACCATCACTCCGAATGTCCCCCGCCCCTTTCCTCTTCTTCCCCCAGCTTTACGTGCTAAACATGGTATCATTTGATATGGAATATCCCTTTGGTCAGTTAGGGTCAGCTGTCCCAGCTGTGTCCCCTCCCAACTTCTTGTGCACCTCCAGCCCACTCACTGGTGGGGTGGTGTGAGAAGCAGAAAAGGCCTTGATTCTATGTGAGCACTGCTCAGCAGTAACTAAAACATCTCTGCATTATCAACTCTGTTTTCAGCACAAACTCAAAACATAGGCCCATACCAGCTACTATGAAGAAAATTAACTCTATCCCAGCCAAAACCAGCATAACATCTTTCACCATTGTTCCCAAAGTCTTATCAGAAAACATATTTATGTAATATTTAAAACAAATAAAGTGAGCTAATAACCTGAGGTAATCCTTTTTTTTTTTTCTTTTCCTAAAGTCACACTGGTTCATGTATTTATAGTGTGTATGGGATTCTATTTCCTTTTTAAATCCACCTGTTTTTCCGTAAGTATGTAGGAAGTAAATTATGACTGACAGGTTTTGGGAAAAAAAACAAAACAAAACCCCAAACAGTAGAATAGCTGAGTTTTAATGTAAGCAGAAAAAACCAAAAAACTTTATATTCCATATAAACACAAGACATTCCCTGGTGAGCCATACTTTCCAGAAAGAAAAATACATCTATTTTTGACATCTATATTTTTTACTTAAATGTTTGTAAAAAAAAAAAGAACTCCAAATGTCATTTTAATCCTTCTTTGAAAAAGAGAGAAAGGCAGAAATAACAACTATAATTGCCTGCAATACTTTTATATTTCTGACTTATTTCAGTTTAACAAAGGAAAAGAGTTCATATCGCTCTCAAATAGGTGAATTTTCAGTTTAGAAATTATAAAATGTAAATGATTAAGGATAAAATAAACAAGTGAAAATTATTCTTTCCACTTCTTGCTCTCTGGAACTCCGTGATTTGTCTAACAGCACATTCTAGTAAGACTAATCATGATGAATGCTATCTGGAGTGACTCAAAAGGAATCAAATCTGTAATAATTAATGCAAGATGCTGAAGCCATAAACTGACTTTGTGAATAATTCATTTCATTTCAGAGTATGATTTGTTGATGAATAATCATGAACTATCTGGAATTCATAAATTCATAAGTATTTATGAACAACCATTGTCTCTGTATGTTTCATGACTCTATGTCCATTTAGACTCCTCCCGAGAAAGAAAAAAATACTCATACATCCAAAGAGGGTAGCTGAAGAAAGAAGGATCACAAATATTTCTAATTTCTTCCAGCATGTTATTTCAGAAGCGACAAAAGGTTATGAGTATATCAGTTCATTTCTCTGAGGTGATTATGTGAAAAGAAATATAAAAATAAACCTTAGTAATGCAACTGATTTACAGCTAGAGAAAAACTTTGCTTAATACTCTGATTGTTCACATATTTTTACCATTATAAATTGTAATGGGATAATCTGTCATGAAAACTTTATGTATTTATGTCAGCAACCTAAAGATTGAGAAAGTTTAAAAGAATGGGAAACACAATTTCTAGAAGCCAATTTTCTTTTGATGTAAGGTATGTCTATGTGTCACTTCATGGCCTAGTGCATTGTCATTCACAATCAGGGCAAGATTATTGTTTGTTTAAAGTTGTACTACACAACTCATCTTTTTGTGTCACGTCCTCGCAAATTGTTTTAGATATGTCATTAAAAAAATTCTTCAGTTTTTCCCTTCAGATAAACGTTCCCCTTAACTACATATAAATAATTAAATCCCTTTAACAGCAGTCAAGAGTGTAAAATCTGTTTGCATGTCATATGTTATCTGGCTGCACCTCCTCTAAGAAAATAGAAACAAAGTTTAATCCTCAGGAAATTGTAAGAACTATTTTGTAGGCTCGCAAGGTGTTTATCCAGGAAAAAGAAATAAATCTGTACTATTTACTTTCACTCTGGTCAAAAATTAAATCACTTTGGTGAAATGTTAAATGAACTTTTTTTTTTTCCTTATTCTTAGTAGCACATATGAACACATGAAAAATCAAGTTTGATACTGCAAGATTTGCAAAATGTTGTATATTTCATTCCTAAGCCATTGGACTCTTTCTTTAAGAAGGGTAGGATAACCTGACTGAGGTTAATGAAGAGCTTAATGATCTCCTGCTGTGATGAAGAGCCCCCTGGAAGCAGCAGCTGTAAAAGGAGAGGTTTTGGTACCAGCTGAGGAGTGGTTGTGGGGGAGTCATAAAAGCCGAATTTTTGTGAGGAAGGGAGTTGACCTTGGTGGTCATAGGGAAGAGTGAGGATTGTTTGCCAGATGTTTAATTCAGATTTTAGTCCTCTGTTCAAGACAGAGGAGATGTCTGGACTGACTCTGTTTACTTCTGAAGGGCAAGCAGTGGCAAAGGTGCCAGCAGTTAGGGCATACTAGAGTGCTGACTAACCTAAGGAGGGTTTTATATGTAATTGCTTGCTTCTCTGGGAGAGGAGAGATACTAAAAGTAGTATGCCACCTGTGGCCTAGGGCCCTCTGTGGCTACTTCAGGTATTCCCAGATGCTCCTTAAACCAGGGTACAGCTTCTCCTGCTGATGGATTTGTGGGCATCTGTGTACATCTGATGCTTCTGGATGTGATCAACAGCTGCAGATATGAAGAAGATATGTGGTCTGTCTTTCGGAAAGATCAGGTACTATTGCTATAGTTTAACAATGATAAATGCAAAGATCTGCTGAAATGAACCATGTTGTGCAGAAGTGTTGTGGTTGTTGATTGTCCTTTTCTATCCTTTTCTGTTTGTCCCCTGCCTCGCTACACCCTCCTTTCAGGTAGTTGTGGAGAGCAATGAGGTCTCCCCTCAGCCTCTTTTTCTCCAGACTAAACAACCCCAGTTCCCTCAGCTGGGCCTCATCAGACTTGTGCTCTGGACCCCTCACCAGCTTCGTTGCCCTTCTCTGGACACACTCCAGCAGCTCGATGTCCTTCTTGTAGTGAGGGGCCCAAAACTGAACACAGTATTTGAGGGGTGGCCTCACCAGTGCTGAGTACAGGGGGACAGTAACTTCCCTAGTCCTGCTGACCACACCATTTCTGACACAAGCCAGGATGCTGTTGGCCTTTTTGGCCACCTGGGCACAATGCTGGCTCATATTCAGTCGGCTGTCAACCAACACCCCCAGGTCCTTTTCCGCCAGGCAGCTTTCCAGCCACTCTTCCCCAAGCCTGTGGCATTGAATGGGGTTGTTGTGACTGAAGTGCAGGATCCGTCGCTTGGACTTGTTGAACTTCATACAACTGGCCTTGGCCCATCTGTCCAACCTGTCCAGATTCCTCTGCAGAGCCTTCTTACACTCAGGCCGATCAACACACCTCCCAGTTTGGCGTCATCTGCCAAGTTACCGAAAAAAGTTTGAAGAAAAGAAGATATGTTGGCTATGAAATATTCTTTGAGTTTGGTGGGTTTGTATGTTTTGCTTGTTTAATCACACTGGATGACTAATTTAATGAATGAATGAATTCACAAAATCAGACATAGTAAGTTTGTTTAAGTCTGTGTGGCTACTCAGTTTCAGATGCTGCTGCCTGGACATGCTGCTGTCTCTGCCTCTGAACTAGCCCTTCATAGCAATCTGAGAGTTAAGACTTGTGGGACTTATAAACAAAATCAGAGGCTATGGGTAGTAAGGTGAAGAGAGCCCATGGTTGAAAGCCCAGTGTTGTGCTGTTCAAGCTGTGATGCTGGAGTAGTCCCTGAAAGTGGCAGGATGTACTGACTTTTAATGGTGTTAGCTGTGTAAAAGCTGCTGCTTTTAATGGTGGTAGCTGGATGAAAGGTTGCTGCCAGGCTCAAACTAAACTGATGTACCTGAGGGTCAGGAAGCTGAACTGGGTCTTTACCTGCAATTTAGGATATTGGCTGTATATTGTATCATCTATGGCCTGTGCACTTTAAACTATACCATTAATAAAAGGAACTGTTTGGTGTCTCAAAAAGGTAATGTTGCTCATTTGATCTAAACCCTGAATCTCAGGATGGGGTAGGCAGAAAGGAGAAGCTTCTAATTTGTAAGAGGTATGGTAGTAAAGGTAACCAGAGGGGCCCAGGTGGCCATTTATCCCTGCTTTAACTGTGGAAGCTGCCTTCCAAATCATCAGAGATGTACAAGTCAAATTTAATCGTAATAAAAATATTTAAAAGTACAGAATTTTCTCTCAATTTATAATTTTGTAGATCAGCCTCCTCCCATGATCATTTTCTGCTAAATTAGTGAAGTTAGCAGTGTCTGGTTTTTTTCCTGCTGCTGTGAGCAAATGGTATTTGTTTCCTTTGTTTCTCTGAGGAGTCTTAATCTGTCCTTTCTTCAGTCCTTTCTTGTCCCAAATAACTGTGTAAAAGCTGATTCTGATCTTTTTAATGGTTGATCTTCAGCACTTGCCCTGTTTTAGGAGCCGGCTGTCTCTTGCGCTCTATTCTCTGGTCTCTCTGCCAGATGCCTTCAATACTTAAAAAGATAAACTCTGAACAGATGGATTAGGGTTTTTTTTTCCCCTCTATCTAATATTAATTTTTCTCTTTGGTGTTAGTTACCATTCATGCCAGGAGTGGAAATAGGACTTCAGTGACATGTTTAGAACTTTTAGAATGATTAATTCTTGTCAAACTTTTTCCCCTGAACTTTTATTCTTTTTTCACTGAAGTAAGACAATGTGATTATTTCTAGGTAAACATTAGTTCCTGAATGTTTATAACAATCTTGTTAAGACCAGTATCTGTGCCAAAAAGTGTCACTGTTGAGTGTGTGATTAAAATTGTATGTTACTGCTAAAGGACTCTTCACAGATGAATAGTTAATTAAATTCATGGGAAGTGCTTGTAAACATAAATGAAACTTTTGTTTTAGTATAAAAATCCAACAGATTAGGTTTTTTGGATTTAAAAAAAATACCATTTTAAATACACTGAGGAAACTACTATACTTAAATTTTAAGATTCTTTGAGCCACATATACTTTTCATGAAGCTTTTTTTTTTTTTTTTTGCTGGACCATGCAGGGATACTTACAAAGTTAGTGTGCAACTGTAGATGTATTTGTATAATTTGATTATGACTAGAGCTGGAGTCTAGCCACCCTACTATTTCCTTACTACTTTTAGAGAGCTAGAAAGAAAAGAGGTAAGTCTGGGAGGCAGGGAGGGAGTAAAGGGTGGTATGAGGATATTTCTAGAGGGGGAAGATATCTCTAGTGGATTCCAGACCTACAAAATGATTCAAATCTTATTTCTTCTTGTTTAACATTAAACTCTTTAATGTTTTTACTGTGTATATATACTGCCTTTATGCAGTACTTTATTGAGGAGGAAATTCAAGTAGTGGTTTCTTCTCTTTTAAAACACAGCTATAAAAGGAAAAATTATAATCCATTACCTGAAGCTTTATGATGTTATAAGTTAGTCTCAAAGCTGTCTTCGAGACAGCTGAAGTTTAACAGTATTGTCATGTATGGCCCATAAGTATATTGCTTCAGGGTTAGGTTTTTCACAGGTGAAAATAATTCTCATTTTATACATAGACTTCATAGAGCTAAAGAAAAGTTGAGACAAATTTTGAACTAAGAAAATGAGGACAGTAGAATCTGTGAGTGATTATTGCTGCTGAAAAGCCATCAGGTCATTTGACATGATAAATACCAATGTAAGTAACTTAGTCCAGCTCAAGTTTAAGAGCATCTGACCCTAGGCCAGACACTTGAGGTTGCAGTTAGAGGCTTTAGCAGATCTTCAGAATTCTGCTAGGCTCTGATTTGCAGTTACCTGAAATTTGTAAGAACTCCAGCAGTCAGAATAAACTGCACCAAGTGTTTGCATTGTTTAGCCAAACCCCTTGAGGAAAACCCCTTTGAAGATAAAGGAAGGCTGCAGGAGGACTAAAAGAAGGCTTAGGAGGGGAGCTTCAAAGGAGTCTTTCTTTTCTTTTCCACTTTAAAAGTACCTTTGAAGTAATTATGTTACGTACTAGCAGAAAAGCAAGCATATGCTGTGAATATTGCTTATTGCCCTGTTTTTACCTCCATTTCTTCTGTCCTTGACACTTTTCTTCTACCTTAGCTTTGCTGAATGTGTTCACTTCTCTTAACCTGAGGTTGTAAGTCAGTGTCACAGAGCCATCTCTTTATAGTTCTATGCTCCAAATTTAATATGATTTGAGTCATGCTCTGGGGGCCAGTTCAAACACATCTTAAAGAAAAGCTCTCACCTTGAGGACACAAAGTTGTTTTGTTCTCTTCCTAAAACTTAACTTTCTGGAAAATTAATTTCTATGTAGTTGCTATTGAGCACAATTTGTGGCAGAAGAACTTGCTTATTTTTCTTGATTGATACCTTCTAGGAATTGGGACATATACAACTGATCAGTCATCTACCATGACTTTCCACTGTAGTTTTGGGGTTTTTTGTCGGGCAAGAACTGGGAGCTGAGACACAGTGGGTGGACATCCCAGGTGAGACTGGGACAGTTGAGGCCCTGTTGGTGCACTCTGGACCTTGGCACGAGGTTCAAATAAGTGTTCATGGTAATGATTGCAGGAACATTGTGGTGCTCCAAGTAGCCCTTCATGGTCATTGCCCTGGCCCAATGTTTGACGTGGCAGTTTCCACAGTTACCAGCTTTACTGGATGAGGCTTATGTGCAATCTCTTGTCTGTACTGTGGGCCATAGCTCATCCATCAGCCAGATGCTACAGACTCTGTTAGAGAGGGAAAATGTGCCAAGGCATGTGCTAAGCAAAGTCATTACTGATATAGTGTCAGAACAGCATGTTGAGGACATGAGTGCTGTACATCTGGTTCAATAAGTATTTCAGCTCAGGAGCCTGGGATCTGTGGATGGTATGCAGAAAAGGGAAAAAAAAAAAAAAAAAAGACGTGGGAATACATGATGTAGTTTTGGATTGTAGAAACTTCCAGGTAGGAAGACAGCAGGACATAGACAGTTGTATCAAGTGCACCCTCAGCAAGCTTGCAGACCACACCAAGCTGAGCGGTGTGGTTGATATGCCTGAAAGCATGAAAAATGCAGGAAGATACATATGAGGAGCATATGTGGAGAGTATAGTAGAAAATTGCTTTTATGTGTCATAAATATATTTCTCACAACCAGAATATCACAAAATTCAGTCTGGGTATTTTGCTTATTTAAACAGTTTAGGACTATCAAGAGGCACAAGTCTGTGTCCCCAGTGCAAAAATAACATTATACTCATTTCCTTCCTACTTGACACCACCACTCCTATGCCCCCAAGGATCAATAACACTTTTCCCAGCAGAATGGGAATATCAATGAACATTAGCTGACTGGGGCTTATACTTGTCTTTATCTCCTTTAGACAAATTAATAGCATGTCTCATTTCTTTCTGTAACTGCAGAATGCAATTGTAACTCAACATAAACTTACTGTTAAGGTACTGCTTGGTTGCTACAGGTTGATCACATTTCCAGCCTGTAGCTGGAAGGGCTTGCAGTAAGGGGAAGAACATAGGAACGACACTATCTTACTCAAATTAAGACCTTATCTCTGTCACCTTAGCTGTCAGCAGCTGAACTTTCTCGTGAAACAGGGAAGTGTAGCCTTCTTTTGGTTTAAGCTGGTACATGTCTGCCTGCTTGCTAAAATGAATTTCATGCTAAGAGTACATGATGCAAATACTCATAAAATTCATTGGCTAACTGGGTAGAGTGATGATGTTAACTTTAACCTACCTGAAATCTTGAATACTTTGGCACTCTAAAATCTTAAACAGCAGAGATAATGTAACCTTAAGTACAGTTCGGGTAACTAATTTTTTATGTTGTCTAGCTTCATTATACATCTGCATAACTTCGACCTAGCACTACTACTCATGAAAATCATTGATAGTTCTTCAGGACAATCACAGAATGGTAGGCGTTGGAAGGGACCTCCGAAGATCACCTAGTCCAACCCTCCTGCTAGAGCAGGATCCTAGAAGAGATCACACAGGAACATGTCCAGACAGGTTTTAAATGTCTCCAGAGATGGAGACTTGACAACTTCTCTAGGCAACCTGTTCCAATGCTCAGTCACCCTCACAGTAAAGAACTGTTTTCTTATGTTAAAATTGAACCTCCTGTGTTCCAGTTTGTGCCCATTGCCCCTTGTCCTGTCCCTGGACACCACTGAGAACAGTCTGGTCCCATCTTCCTGACACCCGCCCTTGAGATATTTATAAGCATTGATGAGATCCCCCCTCAGCCTCCTCTTCTCCAAACTAAACAGACACAGCTCCTTCAGCCTCTCCTCATATAAGAGATGCTCCAATCCCTTCATCACCTTAGTGGCCCTGCACTGAACTCTTTCCAGTAGCTCCAATGTCCTTCCTGAACTGGGGAGGCCAGAACTGGACACAGTACTCCAGATGAGGCCTCACCAGGGCAGAGTAGAAGGGGAAGAGAATCTCCCTTGACCTGCTGGCCACAATCCTCTTAATGCACCCCAGGATGCCCTTGGCCTTCTTGGCCACGAGGGCACATTGCTGGCTCATGGTCAGCCTGCTGTCTACCAGACGTCCCAGGTCCTTTTCCCCAGAGCTGCTCTCCAGCAGCTCAGCCCCCAGCCTGTACTGATACCTGGGGTTGTTCTTCCCCAGGTGCAGGACTCTACACTTGCTCTTATTGAATATCATTAAGTTTCTCCCTGCCCAGCTTTTCAGCCTGTCCAGGTCACACTGGATGGCAGCAGAGTCCTCTGGCATGTCAGCCACTCTTCCGAGATTTGTATCATCAACAAACTTGCTGAGGATACACTCTGTCCCTTCATCCAGGTCATTAATGAATATATTGAATAGGACCGGACACAGTATTGACCCCTGGGGAACACCATGAGTCACAGGCCTCCAACTAGACTCTACCCCACTGACCACTACTCTCTGGGCTCTGTCCTTCAGCCAGTTCCAAATCCACCTCACTGCATAATCAGCCAGTCTGCATTTATTAAATTTGGTTGTGAGGATGCCATGGGAGACAGTGTCAAAAACCTTGCTGAAGTCAAGGTAGACCATGTCAACTGCCCTCCCCCCATCAATCCATCTAGTTATGTCCTCATAGAAGGCTATCAGATTGGTCAAATATGCTCTTGTTTTGCTGGGTATATATAGTGAAAAAATGAAAAGAAAAAAAATATATAAATTTAGCATGGAGTAGAAATTGTTAAGGAAGTATAAAAGTGAAATTTTACAAAAATAGCGACTTGCCAATGTTTTTTTTTTTTTGTCACACATCCTCATTAGCATCTTGGCAATTATATTTAGTCCACAGACACAGAGTTAATAAACATGAAATATACTGTAACAGAGAGGCTTCGCTGTAGCTATACAGTTAGTTGCAAGGCTCACATTTGCACAATCAAAAAATAATTTTTAAGTTTTGTTAGTTCATTTCAATGAATATTTGGATAAAGAGGATGCTTGGTTTGGGTTTTTTTTCCCTTTATCAGAAAATAGGCAATATCAACAAAAGCAGAAGCTGTGCTGAACTTGATTGGAAAGGATTAAGACATGTGGCAATAAAGTCTTAAAAGAAACTGGAAGACTCTTTTATTATTACTTTTAAAATAGGAGTAACCCCTTGAGAATAAGGTATTTATGAGAGAGATTGGTGTTCAGATATACCATCTGAACCCCAGAAATCTTTTTCAGCTAGTTGTTTCCCCTGTAAAAAGCTGCAAGTAAGTGTAAATAAATTCTTGTTGCCAGTCTAATTATGATCCTTTGCCTATGAAACCCCTATAAATATAGATTGGTAAAATGTAATCCTCTCTAATCACCCAGGTAAAGCAAAATACCTGTAGCAGAAATTCTAAAAAGCAATTTTTATACCACTTCCCGCCTCTTACTATGATATGCTTGTTCCTAAAAGGAGTAACTTTGCAAATGTTGTTGTTTTCTGCTGTGGAAAAGTAATGATGTTTTTCCCCAGTGCTTATATTTTGAGGTTATTGTAGAGTCAAATTTGAGTTGGAAAACGGGATCAACTACTTGTTGAAAGTAAATTACATTTCTTAATCTTTGCTGCAAAATCTTTCACTAGAAATGTTTCAGTTTGTTTTCTGAAGTTGTAATGGTGCCACCTCTACAAACTCTAGCCCTCACTTCTGGGGTCTAATGACATTAATCACTGTTAAAAGGGAAAGTATGGGAAAGCATAGCAAAAATCACACCAATCTTGATGAAGAAAAATCATATGGTATGCACAGACAGTGTTTAGCTTGATGGAAAATTGCACAATAATTCCTTTGGCCTCTAGTTTTAAAGTTGCTGTTTTGATGTTAGTGTAGTGTCTGCTTTCTGGGAAGCGTAGAGCGGAGTTATTAATGTTTGGCTTTACTGCGGTTGCTATTAGGGGTTGTCATTCTGCAGAATGTAGTTTGTATGTATGGCTAGAGGCTGATAAAATTACTTTCATTCATTAGATTACAAATCTCTCAGAAGAAATAGCACTGATATTTTCCAGCAACTGCAATTCAAAGAATGCTTAGTTTTTACTGGTCCGATAGTGCAACTTTAGCTTGAGGCTTGATTCTGCTAGGAGTGGTGCTCTCAAGTGATTACAAAAGATAGGATAAGTAAGAATTTGTTATCCTTTAATATGCATGACCAATAACTTTTCTGAGAGGAAGCATATTGGGAAGGGAAAATTCTATTTAGCAGAAATTACTGGGGCATAAAGGTATGAAAAATAGATATCACTTATGTTAAATTTGATTTACTGAAGTACTTGGTGTACAAAACTGTGTGAAACATTCAAAGCAGTTTGGGTGTTAGAGTCTATGAAGATGCTTTACCTACTTTATCAGCTTAAGATAGAAATATTTATATATTGTTAAATAGGTCATAATCACAGTTAATGAGATGAAGCAGACATTTTTATATTCTGGAGATTTTTTTAAGTGACTTCTGCATGTCTAAATACGCATTAAAAGGGGAAGAGGAGGCAACAGTCATCCAACTGTGCTCTATTCTGTCCCCCCCTCCCTAAATACCAGCGGCACTTATATCTCTACTTCCATTAATGCATTGACCTATGGACTGCCCAATATAGCTTTTCTCTTGATTACTTTCAGTGTAATTCAGTGTACAGTTATTGCAGAGTTCAAATCAATCTGGCAAACTGTAACTGGGTTAAATTCAAGAATAGTACGCAAAATTCCCCTTCACTGTAAAACTTTATGGCATAGGGTAAAGATAACTAAAGCTGATCCTGCTTGCCAAGTATGTGAAGGTACTATCCAAAGGAAAAACGGTCGAATCCTGCGCATGTCTCCCATTTGAGATGCCTTCCTATTGCGGAGAGTATGACCGTTTGTCATGCTGTGCTACTACTGGTACATTTGCTGCACATTTCTTGTGTTCTTGTGTTCTTGTGTGCTGAAGTTTGGGGTTTTAATGCAGCAATATGCAACTTTAACATCCATAGTAATTTATTGTATAAGCTAACTGTAGTTGTCATGGAATCCTAATGAAGAGAAACATTGCTGACACTTTTTGCTCCCCTCACCTGCCTGTTCCTTTGTTTAATTCACGTTTGATTCCTTCCATGTTCTGAAACAGAGGGGAATAGATGACCATTAAAAATATAATTCTCCTTGTGATGTTATTATCCAGCTTAGTATGCAGCATGATCAGATAAAATTCTGACCTCAAATAGAAAAAAGAACATACAAAATAAGTCAATTTTTTAAAATATTAGTATATGCTAAACATAAGTCTTTTTTCACCATTGACTTAATTATAGATAAAAGAAATTACAAGTAACTAGCACTCATTTTTATGAAGAAGGAATGGCATTTACTGGGAAAAAGTAAATTGAGTTGTACTTGAGTGTACTGACTTATTGTTTCATTTTTGGATTTACTAACACTTCTGCTTATACAGAATGGAGAATTGTGTTATTTGGGCCCTGTGAGATAGATAAATTGATAAGAAGGAGACGAGGATTATATTTTTATTCTTTAGTCATGGGAGAATGGAATTCTGTTGTGGTTTTGTTGTTTGGTTTGTTGTGGTTTGTTTTTTTTTTTTTTTCTTTTAAACTGGCTTGCTTTATTGGCAATAAAGCTCGTTTTCCTTTTGAAGTGGTTACAAGACTGCTCTTCCAAAGGCTTTAATCTCTTAATTCAATTTCTAGATTTTCTCAATAGCCTCTAAACCACCAACCAAAGCAAATTGGTGCTGCCTGCTGTAATCAGTCCACCTTCACTGTCATTCAATTTAAAATTTTTCTGCAGTATTACTGTCTAAATATTTATCTAATTCTATTCCCTCGAGGAGAGGCTCACTCTAATGACTTTATGCTGCAGGAGATTTGGTCCCATGCACTTGTCATTTATTGTCCTCGTTAGTATACAGGTGATTCTCTTTGCAGAGACAAGAGAACTTTCTCTGTCATAAAAACTTGAATCAAATTCAAGTTACTTGGTTGTTTGGGGTTTTTTAGAAGTGAAGAGAAGGAGTCCATGTATTAAAAACCCTGATGCACTTTTATTTTTCCAGTTTATCAACAGTTTGGTTTATCTTGCCTAATGCTAATTGGTTAATGCATTAACAAGTAACTAACTGCTTTCTGAAATATTTTTAGGTGTTTCTGGCTGTATATTATATTCTTCATTGGAACTGTCTGTTAATTTCAGGATCTATATACCTATTTATCAACATGAATGCTTCTCCTGACCAAGTAATCTTTCCTTCCCTGTTCCCAGACTTAAGGATCTGTTTTCCTCTGACTTCTTCATCAATGCTACTCTATGCAGTTACACAACAGAAAACTCTTTTCAGTAAAGATTTGAAGCAGCACACCTTTAAACAGATTTTTCTTCAGAGGACCAAATATACTTAAAAATAAGTGATTTCCCCCACCCCCCCACACCCCCCCCGAAAACTCTTCAAATGACCATTTAAGAAAAATTTAGATTTTTTTAGTATTATTTTTAGGAGTTGCACCTAGATGCTTCTTCTGGTCAACTGGTTAGAGTGAAGCTCCTAATTATATTTGGTGTTAGGCTTAGGGTTCCAGTTTAGCAGCCAGTGTACAGAAAATATAAGTTCTTAAATGCTAAAGTGCTATTATAACATTTTCTTAATACATTTAATGCTTTTCACTTCAATTTGCATGAAGAAAGAACTTTCTCTCTATATCCTTTTTTTTTTTTTTTTTTTTTTTCCCCTTTCCATCATAGCTCAGGTATGAGTAACACAGACCACACTTTTTATTACAGAATCTCCCATCTACTTATACATTGATATTGGCAGAAGTACCACCATAAAGGATGTGTGGCAGGCCTTTATCTATCTAGGGCTTTAGGAAGGTGATCCAAATGAGAACAGGTACAGACCTGTATTAATGGTATAAACTCGTGCTTTCTTACACTTACCAATTGTAATTTTCACTGGTCTCTCACGCTGCCTGTGTGACTTTCTGCAACTCTCATTTCTTCATCTACTGGGACACCCAGGGAAGGCATACAGAATTTCCTCTGAAAATACTGGTTACTGTAAAAACATTTTGACAGCTGCATGCTAACTACTTTTTAAAATATTTACAAATAATATTGCGTCAGTCAGGATAGATTTACACTATGTTATTTTCCATTTAATCTGATTTTTCTATTGTTGCTATAGTAGTTATTATTTTTATTCATAGGCATTGTGTTATAGTTCCATGTGGGGCCATTTTCAGGGCACTAGCAAAATGTAAACACTGTCAATTTTGGGGTGATTTTTAAGCCTACTTACTGCACTGCAGTGTTACAGTTTTGATTTGGAGCTAAGCTGATACAAAAAATACCTGTCTCAGATAATGCTGTTTCAATGTTAAAAAGAAACTTATTCAGGATTTATTCCATAACCTCTACAGAAATGTCATTTTTTAAAGCAAAAAATAATTTTTGCCTGGTAAAACTCTAGTCTTTAAAAATCATTTTTATTTCATATTAAATATAAAAACCTGAGGACCATATTCTGAGAAGTGCTAGATGTTCTGTTTTCATTTACTTCAGAGAGAGACCAATGATGCAGGATGACATGGTGTGGATTAATCTCAGCTTGAGAGCTATGAATATTCAGAGTAAGCCTAATGATAAGGAGAAAATAAAGTATGTGGCTCAGCACCTCTAATGTATCTTGGCACCAAAGCCTCAAATTAAAATGCATGAAAGAAGGGAAAAATATTCTTTGGCAAATTCTCCAGGTTTTTTATTACTGTATCTTACTGTAATGGTTTTAGCTATTAAATTTTTAATCTCAACTGACTACTGATGCAATTAAGATTATAAAATAGCCAGACTGACAAACACCTGTGTTACACTTTTTAACGAAGGTGAGCAGACATACATCTTAAAACAACTCAGTCAATTGCCTTACTTAAAGATTTAGTTATGGATGGTAATACTGAGCACATGGTTTCAGGTGGGAAGGTGATCTGGGGGGAGGTTGGACCATAAAATTCACAGGGCTTGATTTCTTCAAGCAAGGGTGCTAGATGAACATCTCTTCCGAATGTGAAAGTAAGTAAAATATAGAATAACATGGAAACTAAAATGTGTAAATAAACAGTCTCTTTATAAATAAAAAATGCCATCCACACAACTACATGGTTACTAACCTGACTTAACAGTAAGAAAGTTCAGGGACCAAACTTCGAAAGAAAGAAAAACTAAAAAAATAAATATTCTTTAGAGACTGATGGATGCATATGGTTTTTGGCCAAAGCTAGGTATGCTCAATTCATCTTAGAGGCTTCCCTGATCATTTGGACAAAGGAAATGCTGCAAATTTAACAGCAGTCATTTTTACAGCTGATCAAAGATTAAGCTGATTGAAATGTCTTGTTGTCCTGGTTTCCCAGGAACAGACCCATGGGCCAGCCATGCAGACAGGCCATGAGTAGCCCTGAGTCAGCTGGGAGATCCAATCAAGGCAGCTGACTCACAGGTGTATCCCATACCACTTCACTATGCTCATTATAAAAGGAGTTCACTGAGGGTGGAGTTCCTCTTCCTGGGGCTCCTCCCTCTTGGCCTTCTGCTTCTGCTGCTCACCCCAAGGACCAGGCTGAGTAGAGCCTTGTACACTTTATGTTGGTGATTGTATTAGCTTTGTTATTTCATTAGTCTGTTTCTACTTTAACTTTTTTTTCCCTGATTCCCCTTCTCAGCTGGGGAGGGGTCATCAGGTGGTAGAACAACTGCTAAGGTTTAGCCCCAGGTACAGGCTAAATGTAGAGACCCGTAGACCATGAACTAAATTGGGAAAATAGATTCATCATGAGGTAATGTAATGCGGAGAGGCTTTCAGATGACATAAATAGGTTTCCATTTCTTTCTGTTACTTTAAAAAAAAAACAAACCAAACCAAAACAAAAAAACAACCCAAAAAAAAACCCCCCAAACAAACAAACAAAACACCCAAAAAACTCTAAAACCCCCCAAAAATCCCAAAGCAACTTCTAGAAAACTACTAGGTGCATCCAGATGGGACACAGGTATCTCTCAGGGCTTCCCTTTCCAAGCTTCTTCCTTGATTGAGTCCAAATATAGAGGTATCTTACGAGAATGCAATAGAGGAGGAAATACTTGATGCTTTTTTATGCAATAACCTTGGATTGCAATATTCCTGAAGCAAAGGCTCCTAGTCTAGATGTCCCTAACCTCATGGAGCTTGACCCTAGAGATACTATAGCCCAAGAGCTGCCCTAACCATGAGACAAGATTTGATGAAGTTTTTCCTTTGCTCCTGTTGAAACTAGGACATGGTCCAGCAAGGCATACAAATTCATTTGGCTTAGCGGGAAAGCAGGCAATCTCTTCTCTAACCTAGTCCTCCTCACTGAACTATTGTTTCAGGCCAAGGGCTCTTGTGCTTTGTAATATTTGTGGGGGGGTTCTTGATCGTTTTTTCTCCCTTCCCCATTCTGACTCTAAAGTAAAATGCAAAAACATTTTGCACTGTGGTATGACCAGAAATCAAAACTGCATTAGAAATAAACTTGCTTTGCCTTTTGTTTTCTTAAAGGGTTGTTTTCATTCCGAATATTTCAAAGACTGAATGAGAATTTAAAATCTGCAAGTACAGCTTAGAATTCAAGACTATTTCTTGTGAAAGTCTAGCCCTGTGTATACAAAATAGGTATTGAACCTCTCATATAGTTTATAGTTTTAATGATACAGATCAAGATTTGTTCTCTTAAAAATGCTGGGGAAGGGAAAAGGATGTATGCTGCTGTTATCAAATATTTACCACCAAATGTATTCTGTGTCTTAGAGGTGTGAGTAATCACAGAATCACAGAATGTTAGGGATTGGAAGGGACCTCAAAAGATCATCTAGTCCAATCCCTCTGCTGGAGCAGGAACACCTAGGTCAGGTCACACAGGAATATGTTTGAGTCATCTGAATGAAACTGTAGGTAAATAAGTCTGTTTTTTCATTGACCTCAGCTAGTGATGATGTACAAGGGAATTTCATGTCTAAACTTCCTTTATGATTTTTCTCTTTCTATCGTGACACCAGGATTACTTTTTTTGTGAGTGGACTTGACAGTTGAAGAAAATGTTTCTCATTCATGAAATTGACAAGAAAGTTTTTAAATGTGTTTAGATGTTAAATAACCCTTCTTCTACTGTTTCTAATTACACTTTTTTTTTTCCTGCCCTTCTAATTGCTTGCATGTACAAATATTGCATGCCAAATCAGCTGGGAAATTTAACACCAAGATGAAATCAGGAAGGTGGCTTCTCACATTCATGCTTATTTTGTCCGAGCTGTGTGTGAATGATGATGGAGAACTAGGTTTCACATTTCTTTTCGTAGTTGCATAATTAATACAGTACCTACTCCTGTGCATATTAGTTCATTTTCTCTTTTGGAGTCAGTCCCCGAGCTGCTTCAGTGGAGTTTAGTGGTGATATATTCCTGAATTCTGGTGCGTTGATAGAAGCAGGGAGGGTGTACACTTATTTACCTTTTGCAAGTTGACATGCCAGTGGCTGTTCTCTCTGTTTGACAGAGTATAACTTTTAAATCATTAGAAGTGATGTGCTTAACTTTCAAAACTTCCACTTCATCCCTACTTCTTGCACAAATTACTTGGCAGTAGCATCAGTAAAGAGCCAATATATGTCAAATACTCATGTCTTATAATGGCAATAATGGTATTTATGCTCATCCATTAAGTGGTCTTCCTGTCTGTATGTGCTTTAGAGGAAAAGTAAACATTGCTTGATTGGCACAATGCATAGTTCCTGGAAAATAAAACCACAATAAAATCCAGATTAGCAAGAATATTTTCCTATGGGACTATCATGCTCAGTTTTTTTATGTAGCAGATGCTCTTACACCTTTATTTTCATGGGTACTACATTCAGTCCTTCAGAAATAGCCAAAAACCCCAAAACCCCACAAAAACAAACAAACAAAAAAAAACCCCGAACTTCTTTAGTTAAGAAGCACATCACTATTTGGTGCCAACAACAGTCTCTTTTTAATGCTGCCAACAAGTATCTTCTCAAATAAATAATGCTCAGCATGTTCTTACTAATGGAAAATTTCTTGGATGAATGCTTGCTATGTTGAAAGGTCTACAAGGTTTAAGATTCCCTCTAAAACTTAGCTGTTACCGAAGCATATCACATCTCCTTTTCCTTTTAACAAAATCTGAATCTATCACAGACAGTTTTCACAAAAAGAAATTTTTCATTTCATAGGGCATTAGCTGTTTATTGAAGAGAATAGATGGAGTGATCCAGGAGATAATGTATATAGAAGATTCCTGCTAGAAAACCTTTTAACCCTAGTAGGCAAAGATATTGAAAAAGGCAATTGAAATAAGATGAAGTCTTAGTAGTACTTAGGCTATTCTGTTGTCTAAACTCTAAGCAGTTTAATTATATATTTAAAATATTTTTCCAGGGATATAGGCTCTTTATTATGTAAAGCCTTTAAATCATGATTAAACATGATTAATGGTATTGGGGCTCACAAGTTTTTCTTGTTATACCAGCCAGGCTGAAGAAGTGAAATAGTGGAACCTGCAATATAAATTTTAAAGAAACCCAAAACACTACAATGTTGGACTTCATGGCTGGAAAGCAGAGAGACAGCATGTTAAAGTGCATGTAATCTGAAGAGTTTCGAAAATCAAGCAACTTATCCTTCTTGGTTAAGATTTAAGGTTTTGCATGGCTGTGTATCCTTCTAAGGTTTGTTTCATCTAGCGTGTATTCCTATAGCAAGTGAGAATGGTGGTACCACATAGAATGTTTTCCATACAGAAGATCTCCTTGATGCAAGGAAGGAGGGATGATCTGGATTCTTTAAAGGCAGGTAGAGAAAACTGTATGGAATTTGTAGGAACTAGAGACCTGTCCTGTGCTGGACATGATGTAGGGTAACCCCATGAGCAGTAAGCATGTTTTGCTTTTAAAAATCAATTGTCCTCTTCTTTCCATGGTCCTAGTACTTTTGTTTCTCCTGTTCAATTATCTTTTTCCTCAGTTATTTTCCCTTTAGATATCTATAATTTATATCCACTTACTTTTTGTTAATCATGATTGTTTTCTCTCATAGATTTCCTGTGTCTTCATAAAAGTTTTATCTTGCTGTTTTCTGGGCATTTCCCCTATTCTCCCACTTTATCTATAAGAGAGTCCCTAGGAGGAACATCAGAGCATGCCCTGCTGTAAGCGATTTCCAAAGTATATGGACAAAATCCCTGACAAGTTCTGTACCTGTTTTTTGTGGCAACACCATGCTTGAAGTTGTGTGCAGCATGCCAGGTAGCTTTGACCTTGTCAGGGTCACTTCAGTCTCTTATTCCTACCTGTAGCTCCAGTCTGGCATGATTTTTATTTTTTTGGTCTGCCAAGTGAGACAACATAACCCATTCTACCTTTTTTTTTTTTTTTTTTTTTTCAAATCCTATCTGTACATACTAGGTAGAACTATTAATATCTTTAATATATTTTTCTGGAGATGCACACTTGTAGGTACTCTGTCTATGGCTGTTCCTCCATTGATACTGGTCAAACTGGGATAAATACAGTTGACAAAGAACAGATGCTATAGGGCTTTGTCCATTTTGGGTACAATAAGAGAGAGAGAGTCCACATGTGTGTGAAAAACTGAAGTTGAGCTTAACATACTAAACATTTGCCTAACATTAGTAGTCAGCTATATCTCAGCCAACAAATATGCACTTCAAGTGAGTGGGAGGGTCAGCCTTGGCATGTGTTAAAAACTGTTGGACCAAACTGTATTCAGATGAAATTGTGAATTTCTAAATCTTATTTCAAATGCCAGATACGTTAGGGGTTTGCTAATAAATTAATTTATGTATGTATAAACATGTATAAAATTTTATACAAAATTCTATTTACCTTGCTATTTTTCCCTTTTCCATCCCTTTTTCTGCTTCTTTCCTTCTCCTTCATTGCTACAGCTCATTTAACTTTCTTCTCCTTTTGCTTCCCTCTTTACACTACTTTTCCTCTTCTTCCATTACCTGAACTAGCATGAATAGGTATATTCAGTGTAAGTAACACTAATTACAAGCTGCTAGACTCATAATATAGCTACAGTTTTCTTTTGTATTTCAGCACTGAGTACAAGCAATATATAACAGTTCCATAATACCCTAAACAGAAAACTACTCATTTAAAAATGATTCTCTGAAGAACCCAGTACCATATTGTTAAAAGTCTGAAACTCATACTGGGTTTATATAGCAATATGTTCAGACATCTGCACAGGCAAATGCTTCATAAACTCTAAAGTACTAAAAAAAATATTAGAATACCATGAGTCACACCTAGTCAGATAAATAAGAGGCCAATCGTGAAAACATGCAGAAAGCAAGACATACACATAAATAGAATTTCAGGGTGAAAGTTACGGTATGCATTTGAATCATGTATATGGCCAATTTAGTGAGATTAAAACTTAATCCGTGTTTTACTTGGAAGTGGAGCATATTGATATACATAAAGCCTACGTCAGTTACAGACGTCTCGAAAAAAGCACCAAACAAAAACTGGTTTTAGAGAATTAAGAATTTGCCTAAATGAAACAATGTAGACATATTTGCAAGACCACATTTAAATTCCTTTTGAAACAACACTTTTAGGAACTTAGTATCTGACCAAACTGTAGTAAAGGTATATTGAAAGTTTTAGAATGCATAAGACAGAGGCAACACTTTGTTTACCAGTCCAGACAGATTTTTTTTTTTTATTTTTTAACTGCTGAAGTCATTTGAAGTACATTCAAATCTTCAATTGAAAATCGTTACAAAAGTAGAATGCTGCGTTATTTATTAAATACTATGGGTTCGCTGAATTTCTGAACTTTACTGGGAGATGATTTGTCTTGCATATTTTGATTATAAGGTCATTTCCAACAAGTATACAAGAAAGAAGAATATCACTCTGCAAGAAATAGAAACATTGAGGCTTTTATCACTAAATGGAACACTCCATTTCATTAGTAAAACAAAAAGGTTTGCTTAATTATATTTTCTTTTTAATTGCCTCAAAAAAGTACCAAATATTTTAGTTCTCCTTAGGTTTTCTAAACTGAAGAAAATAATAATTCGGAATTGTGGTTTACTGACTACTGCTTTTCTTTGCTTAACTCTTCTTTTTATCTTCCAGTTTCCATTCACTAAAGTTCTTGCATTCAGCTTTCTCTTTCTTCTGGAGTGATTCTTACTCTGAAATTTCATTTCAAAGAGCTGAATAAGAAAGGATGAAGTATCTGCATTGTGAGAACAATATTTGTCAGAAAGCCTGAGACATGCTAAAGCTGCCTTCACTGTGACAGAAGCATTTTTCGCTGCTGGGTGACGCAGCACACAGACATCAACAGTTCTGCTGGCAGCAAAATGAATTAAGCATGGTTTCATAAAAACCCGTCTCCCAGTTGAATTCTCTCACACTTAATATAGTGAAAAATACCACTAATGGATGTCCATCTCTGTTCCTGCCCCCACCCCATGGTTGGAGTTTTCATACTCTTTCTGTTTTTATGTTTTCTAATGAGAATTGAGCTCAATGGGAAGCATTGGTGAGTTTTTCCTCTAATCATGTATTTCAAAAACCTTTTAAAAACAGAATACTATTAGGGTTTGTAATTCTTTGAAAAACTGGTGGAATTCAAACCATTTATTAAGTTGGAAGTAAAGGAAAAGTCTTTGTATATTTATGCATTACATTGCAAAACTCAGGCTAAACAGGCTAAAAATTGTTTCTGTTAACGTGCTACGATGCTAAAATTCATGCATTACAGAGGTTAGGCAACAGTATACTGCTAACAGCAAGCTGTGGACTGAGCTGCAGGCAACACCAATGTAGTGAATAGAGGGGAATAGTTTTAATAAAAGATCCTCAGCTGCATTCTTCTGCCTGCAGGCAGTTGTAACTGTTCTTCCTCTATTGACAAATTGCCTAACGCTTTTTAGGATGTCAACTGATTTTGCTTTGAGGTTAGTGTCATACTTTGCAGGTCCGGTGCAGAGTCCAGCTGAGGGGCTTTTTCAGTTCTATAGTAGTCCTCTCTATTTTATCAGTACTTTTTGAAAATAAAGGTATTTCACTGCTATTGACAGCACTGGAGGACAGGGAAGGAAATAAAAGCATTCAGCATGCAAGTGGCATTACACTGGTAGAACGCAAAGGCAGGCTCCAATCCCCCCCAGCTCTGCCTCCATAGTTGCTCACCAGCTTTTAACACTTCAGCCAGACTAACAATGTGCAGCCTTGCTGAGTGTATACATAGAAGCAGTGCCTTGACTAAGCTCATTGGAGGCAGAAAAGTAGCACGAACTCTTTGCCCTAATTTCTCTTAAGGCTTTGGAGTCTGAGTAACTGCAGTTAGGGAATAGCTTCACATCCTTTTCAAATAAAATAGGAATTGCCTTCAACTTCTTATGACCAGAAACGGGGTATCAATGATTTTAGATAGTAAACTGAGAAAGTGCCTGGCAAATCTTCAGTGGGTGATCTGGACTTCAAATCAGTACACTGTCAGTGTTTCAGGAGTGCAGGAGAACAAACATAAGTATTTTGGACACGTCTTTAATAGGATGTTGAAGCTGGAGAAATCTAGTTACTGCAGTCAGAGAAGGGCAAAGACACTGATGAGAACTAAGTGCATGATGACAGTGGAGAATAGGCATGAAAGGAAAAAGCTGACAGAAAACATTTGTAAATTGTGCTGATGTTGAGGAAAAGAGAATAGGAAGGGAGTGTAAGCCAGGCCTGTTTTGTTTCCTGTGTCATTTTAATAAGCTCTCAGATCCTAGAACCTATGAACAAAAGGGCTGAAAGTGAGGTTTGCTATATGATGGTTTTCAGAATTGCTATAACTGGCTTGAATAATTCAGTTACCTCTTTTTTTTTATTATTTGTGTAAATGAACAGCATATTTTGAAGTGAAAGCAATAATTTCCATAGTATGATTTTTAATACCGCTGTGCTCCATTTGCTGATGAAAAGCAAGGTAATCTGGTGGTAGGACCCAGTCTGGGCTGTAAGAAACAAAGGCTTTGTGTTTTATTCTCTGTGGAACTGTGGATAAGTCATTAACAAGCCCGAAAAGCAATGTAGGTGTTTAGAGCCTACAGGCCTAATAACTAATTTGACTCCAAGGGTGTTTATCTGGACTGAGGTATCACCGAATTGATTGTTCTAATTCCAATTTATGATACATATATATACATCGCAATCGAAGCAAACAAAAATCAGTAGTCATTAACAGCTGCAGATTTTTGTGTAATCAAAACAGAAGCCATTTAAGTTTATCCTCTGACTTTAAAGCCTTGTGTATAAAGGTATTTTTATTGTCTTCATGTGAATTTCTTTGAGGATATTCACATTCTACAAAATAGTTTTAGATGTGTGGGTATGTAGGCAGACCCTATTGTTTCAGTTCTTAGCTGAGAAAACCTTCAGTATGTTTAGGTTTTTATACAGTATTACTTGTTGTGGCTTTTGAGTGATGTATAAAATATTATGACTTAGAGTAAGTCTTGTGAGTTTTCATTTTCTATTCATCTCCTTTGTGTTGCTGCTCTTTACACTTCTAAGAAATGTCTTCTATTGTTAACACAATTACACTGCTTTGAATGTAATATTTGTTCAACAGAACATACAGGAAGTATTGGTTTTGAAAAAAAATCTGGTATATATTTTTGAATAATATCAAATTCATGCTAATTTCTGTTAACTTCAGCTTTATTTTCTAGTATAGCACCAAAAATAACCAGGAACTCGTACCTGTTTTCAGCCTCTAGGTGATTCAGTTACCAAAATCGAAATACTGAGCTGGCACTGCCTTTTTTTTTTTTTTTTTTTTTTTTTTTTTTTTAAATTATGTTTTTTCTTACCTGGGAATTCTAGCATAAGGAATTTAGTAGGAATTCAGCTGGACCAATTACCTCATCCCCTTAGCGGATCAGGGCTAAGAGTACAGTTAGTAAAGCTGGTTACCTAAAATGGTGATCTTTAAATAAATAAAAACAAATTTGAAAACCTCACCATATGCTTACAACCCAAGAAGGAATTAAAAGAGGGGTAGCAACTTTTTGTAGTGTGCTTAAGGTAGCAAACCCTTATGTTAGCTGAATTATCTAGTAATTATTTCTGTTTTTATGCTAGTATGCTAAGTGTACTACTTAGATAGTTCAGAATACCCCTTACCTGTGGTTATGCTAGAGCAAGCCTAATGGCTACAAGGGGAAAGCAGGGTCAAGTGCTTCCTTTTGATAGTTCATTGTTTTTTTTTCTAGAAAAACAGGTGTTGGTAATTTTAATTGAGAGAGATATATAAGAACTAATTCTTTTTCCAGTTCAGTTTCTCTCAAAGGCTAAAACAGAACACAGCTATTACTAAAACTTCAAAAGTACTTTCTACTTTTATTCTTAAGAAGAATTCCTCTAATATTAATAGCTGTGTATTTTTCTTTAAATAGAGTTATGAGTTTATTGCTGTAACTTAAGCTTGTAAGAAGTGGACTCCTTTTAACCAAATATGGAAACATTCATAATTCCTGCATGGGAAAATGGATTTGCCTGGAGGTTTTTATCGGGAGTGGGGAAAAACTAACAGTAGCTGAACAAGCCTATAAAGAGTTTCTGGAATAGAAGATTTAGGATTCAGCCTGTACTAGACATCCCCTAGGAACTCACGGCAAATAGAGAGGACAACCAGAAGGGTATTTTGCATTTCTAGGGAAGATGATAGACATTTCTGTTTAATTGGAAATGAAAAAAGTTGCAACACCTTTTTCCAGCTAGGCTTGAAACTAAAGATTTTGATTTTTTCAGTACTAAGTGTGCATTCCTAGGGAGTTCTACAGAATGGCAGTATCACGATGCTAGAAAGTCTTTCATGGACAATGCTCATAGACATGGCATTTGTGCTTTGAATAAGACAGCAACAGTCATGTCAGAGGGATAGTAATTTACATATTTCCTGATTAGCTTAAAGTTTAAGCTTATAGATCTGCATGAGAGAACAGCCCAGAAGTCTTGCAAGAAGGTAGAAAATTATGTCCATGCATTACTAATGTTTCCCATCTCTGCCATATATGAATTTGCCAGCCTTAACTTGCTCATTCTATGAGCTTTGAGAAGACCACAGTCTAGCATGGTTTCGTTACAGGCTAACTTTGCATCACAAGACACAGAAAAGCAATGTAAACTTAGTAAATAGCACCAAATTCAAGCAACACTGACATATTACCACACTTTCAGCAGGCAAGATATAGCATAGACATAACGTTTCCAACTACAGTTATGTAAAGCACATACAGTCAGAGCAACTTCTGTGGGATATAAATTAGGAAAGCCTCAGGAAAAAAAATTCCTCCCCAATCTCTAAGGAAATTGATACTCTGTAGCAGACCAGCCAAATAAGTCATACAAGCTACTTCATCAGGGAAAGTTTTGCTCTCTCATTTACAATTAGAGGTGTTAATTCAGTGGCTAAAGGTCAGGAATTACTCATTGCTAGCACTGTGTCTCAGAAGCCTATCCAGGAAATGGTCATCAACTCAAATCAGAGGTGTTAACATACAATTAAAGGTCACAATAGCTTTTGCTGAATGAAATTAGCTATGCCCCAGATGGGCTTTTTCTGAAGGGATGGCTGCTTAGTTGAGCTGAATATGCCTTCACAGGAACAACCCACCTGAGTATCTGCTTTTCAGAGGAGCCAAAGACACTGGTGAGATACAATTTTTGTACCAACTTGGGATAGTTTCAAGTGCTTCTCTTATCTCCCAGAGAGAGATGAATTTAAAAAGGAAAAGGGAGAGTAAATTGACTTTCATGGTGTTTAAGCAGCATGCTGAGCAGTTGAAAGAGGGTAAACTTTATATAGCTAAGAATTACAAATAAAGGTAAACATACTTACCTTAAGCTGTAACTCGTAGGTCTACTTTCAGAGCATTTCATATTGATGTTCTGTAAATTACTTTTCTGTTAGTTCAAACCCTGTTTTACCTAGTCCATACCACAGCTGTTGAAAATATGCAGGATTATTTTATCAGTTGTTCCCTATACTGTGTCTGGGCAGAAATATATGCATTTGGAGTTGTCTTAAGCTGATTACTTTCTCTTAGACAGCTTCTTCAAATTTTTGTGACTTTTTTTTTGAAGTCTTAAAATATTTCTGCATCAATTCTTTAGACTCTCTTAGCATGGTGTTGTCTGCAAATTCAAGAAAAGGGATTTTTCTATTCTATTTGTATTCTAACCAAGCCATTGGGTGATGCTGAAATTCTTGTCACTGTTGAACATAGTCTGTAAAAATATTTGACAGAATGAAAGCCAGGATATCTCTGTAAGAAATTTGATTCATCAAAGCTTTCCAGCTCAAAAATAAACCTGACAACTACCGAGATTAGTTTCCCAACCAGTTCTGGAATATTATCGATTAAATTTATCCAGACTAGACTAGACTGCATTTTCCTAAATATATAGATACATCTTCACAACAAGGATTACAACCAATTCAAATACAGTGATGGGGAGGAGAGCTCTCAGGAATCTCAATGATTAAGCACTGCTTAGGAAATAGCCCACTAATTGAGCTGTAATAATCTGCTATGTGTAAGGCTGTGAGCCTGTCATCTCATTCTGTAAATGAGTCATTTTGTCACCAAACAGGACAAAGAATTTATAAACACCAATGTGATGTTAGATAAGCTGACACTTCTTTATTGATACAGGATACAGGGGATAACTCTACCTAGTGTATCCTGGGTTACATCACCTTTAGCAGGGTTTTTATATATTTGAGTTTCATTGTATAAGCTATTTAACATAAAACTGCATATACTGCTCGCTTTCAATTACTCGTTAAAATTAACCTTTACCTTGATTGGCCCCTAATGATCTTTCTAGTTACATCACTTCATGTATATTCATTTCTAACAACAATCATTGGTCACCTATAGTCACGCCGTAGTCGCACTATTGATTGTACCCTCTAATATTCAGATTAGTATGGGGAGGAGGATAATGGGATCTTCAAGCAGCATAACTGGTCACTGTGACTTTAGCCACTATATGATTAATTATTATATTGTTTCCATGGTGGTTGCTTAAACATAATATCTTACTTTCTTGACTATACGATTTCTAGTTACAGACAATGCTGGGCCTCAGCTGTTTGTACCACCTGTTCACTTCATGTACTTTAGCTGCTGGTACCACCTGTTTGTTCTGTGTGCTTTCTGTGACTACTGAAGTAAAACACAGTCAGTCTCTCATATGATTCGATTAGGCCTAACTTGATTTTAGCTAAAATAAATCATCAAAATCATCAAAATCTGATCAGATTGGTAACAATTTTACTTTGGATTTGGCAGAGGCAGGATAGCACATGTAACTAGTCAGAAATTGCATTTCTGACCTTCAGATCTAGTACAAATTTTTTGAACACTGCCAGGTTCAGACCTATTTAACTTTGCTTTTAACTTCTAGTTATCAAACATGGTTGAAAACGATCTGTAAATTCACTCACTTTAAAGGGCACCTGCATGACTGAAACGTTTGTGTTGCTGTTGCAGGTTCTCACAAACCATGTGTTTGACTTACATGTATATAGTGAAAATAGATTTTATTTTTTTTTTTCCTCAGTGCTTAGGTGTGCTAATGTCATAATCTCTGCACAAAAAATCATGCTCTCGTCAGAGATGTTACTGTGATACCGAGAACAATCTTTGGGGCAGAACTCAGTTGCATTTTTCCTCCTCAAAATACTCTTCCTTCCATATTGTATTTTGTCATTTAAAGATGTCACAAGTTATTATACATTATTAAATACTTGAAGCACACAATGGTGCTAACAGTTACTGACTTTTATTAAACTTTCCAAGAGCTGAGAGTAGCTACCTACCAGCAGAAAAGAGTTAGATTGTTCTGGCCATCCGTTCCTTTCCATCAACACCTTTCAGCACTCACTAGATGGCTGTGTATCATTATGTACGCTTACTTGTAAAGTTTAGGAGAGTAGTAGTAATCCCCTTACTGAGGACTTTTTTTTGAGTAGTGTGCGTTCCAGTGTATGGCTCGTTTACCTCTCCATCTAGGTCATCTTGCTTTAACTGTGGTTGAAGTGACCCCTGAGTTAACCTAGATTCTTCTGCTATGAAAACATCTCAATCTCTCTCAACCAGGTTTGATTATACTTCCTCTATCAGCCTCAAATATCCTCCATCAAACAGAATTGAGTACGCTGGTTACTCAGCAAGACTATTCTCTTTGCATATCCATTGTTTGACAGAGAAAAACAGTTAATTATAGCTTTTTGTTCTCTAATATCTCTACTGTGGTGGTTTTATTCACACAGGCATGAGGAGCAACACAATATGAGGCAGTCGTGAAACACATGTAACCTCTTGAAAGTAAACAGATAACTTGAGCTCATAAATTGCATACTGAGTGAGTCCTTAGGTAAACACATAAGTCTGGATTGTGCTCTCACTGAGTTAGACAGTGCAACCTAATACAGTTTGGAACCATGCTTGTTAACCGAGCAGCTACAGTACCTGAAGACTTGTCATAATTGATGAGACTAAAGATAAATGAATTTCATTATTGACAGTATTGGCTACCAGAAAAGAAACTGCAAGATACTCCAGAATAGAAAATTGCTGCAAGTAATTAACAGTTGAAACAAGATACTTCAGTTTCTTTCTGAATTTTTATTTTAGCTAGTGAAATATGCTTATTCTTATTGTATATATCAATTCTTTTTTCTTTTTTTTTTTTTTTTTTTTTCCCTTCTCATAAGGTCTTCCCTGAAATTCTGTATTGTAGCAATGTATTCCACTTCCAAATTTAGGTGGGGAGGAATGAGCATTTCTCCTTTTTGTTTCTTTTAAGCATCTACTCCTGTTTTATGCAAAGTAAAAGACAGCTTTTAATCTTTTTTACAGTTTTATCTATCTTCTTTCCTGTTATGCATCATCTTTCTAAAATAAACTGTCCAAATATATTTAGTCCTGTCCTTATGTGAAAGGATTTTTCCTGCTTGTATTAAATAGTTGTAGTCTAGGTGGAATAATTTTTTAGTATGATATTTGTTGAAAGTTAAGTCATACAAACACATTATACAGGGGGACTGAGTATTATAACATTGACTAACATCATATTAATCTCATTTTTATTTCATGTTCCTTATTTTAAGTCTTAATATCTAGCTTGTTTTCATGCTTACAGTAGGATATAAAAATGAGTTTTGGGTCTAAATATCTCCATCACTCACAGTTGTGTAGTTTAAGATATTTAGCCTCAGTCCAGCACTCTTGACTTCAAATATACTGCTCCAAATGTTATTTGCCATTATTCTGTCCAATTACCTAGGTAGGCTGAGGTTTTCTACAGATCTAAATTTCTTTTCATATACATGGGAACAAAACCAGCACTGAGAATGGAAGTCTTAAAATGCTTTAAAAATAAATAAATAAAATTCTACATAAGTAGTAAAGAAAATATCTCTCAAGATAACTAAGGTCATCAGAACATAAAAAAGAGGTAGACTTCAAGTTTAGTTCTTCCTATATTACTGTGTGAATTGCAATGATTACGACTAAGGCCAGAGTTGGAGGTGAAGCTGTTATATGCACCATGCTAGAGTACAATTGAAAGGATGGAATGATAGGTTAGAATCAGTGCTTACAGCAGGTAAAGCAATCACTGGTGTGATTTGTACGTGTATTAATACTTCAAGATTTAACAAAACAGTAGGGAAACATTGGAGACTTTCTCGAGTATGCTGCATACAAATTTTCAGGAGGAAACACATGCTTGACTGTCAGTCTGAGTGTTAGCAGATCACACTGAACAAAAGGATCCTGGCTTTCAGTCCTCTGCATAGAAGATGGTGCTTCAGGATGATATCTCATCTTAATCTGTCTGTCAGTTGTGTTTCTTTCCAGATTTTTAAGCTCCCTCCACACAGCATATTTTGTCAGCATGAGCTGTTGTCAAGATGATTTTTACAGCCTGATACCTGTCCTGAACTCTCATGTTGCAGAGTTCTTGGCAGTGTATCCATGAAGGGAGGCAACCAAGCTGAGAGCGCCATCATGGTTAAAGAACTGGTGTTTGACTCTGAAGCAGTCTGTCTTCATGTTCTTGAGTATTAGTTACTCAGATTTTTCATTTGATCTAGAAACAGTAGAGCTAGTGAGCACTAAAGACAGTATAGCACAAAAAGCAGTCCAGGACTACAAGGAATCAAAATGTTTGTCAATTATATTTTATCGCATCCCAGCAACAAAAAACCTGACAAGTTTAGTCATGTAATGTCCAGATTATCATTTAAATGGAATCACAACTAAAAATATGTTAGTTTAAAATACATTAGTCACTTCAGATATGAGCACTGAATTAAACCCAAACACTGGGAAGAGTCTGCTAATCCTGTTGCTAAGCAGTAATATTAGTAACAGAAATACTTAAGTGGACACATGAGAGCATTTAGTAATTTTAAGAGACCTGGAACAGTCTGCTTTAAACCTATAGTTACCAGAAGCAGCTGAGGGTATCTTGGTGTAAGAATCCCATGGACTCATGTCCTTCCCTACAGGTTTTTCTTTCTACTATTTACATTCTGTGTAGCTATAATTCTAGTCTAAATTCTGACTAGAGAATTCCCTATTGTCATGTACAAAACCAAATATATAGGAGAGATGTTGCCTTCAAGTACAGGTTAGCTGGTCAGAGACTTCTGGAATTTAACTTAGGGATTTGAAGACACCTGTGTATCTTCAATGCTTCACTGAGATTGAGGAAAAGACAATGTGTTTTGACAGAGAAAAATAATTAGAAATAAATTAAAACCCACAGGTAAATCAGCCATATTTATCATACAGTGTTTTGAATAGGAATTCACTGCAAGGAACAGTCTAAAACAGGTTTTTCACCTAACATATAAAAATAGTAGTGCATTAGCTGTGAAGTTTAAAGAAGCTATATTCACTCTGTAAGTATTGTTTGTCATAGTATGGTATCTGGAGTAACTGCTGAGAGACACTCACTGTTCAGCACGCTTATCAACAGTATCTGTGCAGCCTGCAATATGTGAACTATTTTGCCATGGTCTAGTAAGGTTTTTCTCTAAAATAAATTAATTCTGGCTGTTCTGTATATGCCCTGACTATTGAATTAAATCATGGTACAGTAAGCAGTTTCTTTCTTCATGGAAACATTTTGCAGTGAGCAAGAAGACAAGAGCAATTTCACCTTTTAAAAATAAAAAACTGGCCTCTTGTAGCTGTTATAAACT
Source organism: Podargus strigoides (assembly GCA_028020825.1). Lineage (NCBI taxonomy): Eukaryota > Metazoa > Chordata > Aves > Caprimulgiformes > Podargidae > Podargus > Podargus strigoides. The sequence continues at coordinate 28,901,706 of CM051623.1, forward strand.
CCAAGCAGATAGCTTCTCTTCTTCAATACTCTGCCCACAGCGTAGCATAGTGGGTTTATAACAGCAGTGAGAAATATTTTTTAAAAAAAATTATATTCAGTGTTTCAGATTAATGCTCAGTATCACCTTCCTATATTAGATGACTATAATTCACAGGTGTTCTTAGGGATTAGTGGTGTTCAACGATACCTTATTAGATCGGTGGGGAAATTTTGATGAAACAGAACTGACTTCTACTGTGATTTGTTCATTTGTTTTCAGCTGCCGTTTCTTCCTGCCCTCTGAGATTTCTTAACTGGAACTGTTTTGATTAATTTATTTCAATATTATTTGCAGTAATATCAGTTCTTTGTAAGAAGTTTTTATATGAAATTTTAGTATTAATATTTCATAAAACTTACAGGGTCATTAATTGATAGGTTATTTACTCAATAAAAGGCCATGATCAATAAACTCCGTGTTCTCTGTTAGTTCTTTAATTATAAAGATTGTAAGAATCTAGGAGAGCAGGTACATCCTCTACCCTGATCCATTATTCCATATTACAGAAATCTGCTATTGCAATTTATATACATATGTATATAAAACTGAAGAAACTTACCAACTTTATTTGCAAATACAGTCATTTTTACGTAACCAAAATAGTCATTCACAATTGTCAGCTTGCAAAACTGTGATTTTTAAACCAGGTGAATTGACAACACAAAAGAAACATGAATGCAATTTTTAATGTGAAGATCTATTTTCTTTATTTCTTGAACTAAACTAAATAATGTATATTATCATCACACACTTACTTATTGCAAAACTGCACCAAGTTAGTGATCCTCAAGAGGATTTGTTTTCAGAGATTAAAATTTTAGTTGTTTAGGTTTAGAGGTCATAAACCTGGAATAATTTTATTTTTAATCCCCAAAGATAACTAACAGTATCCCAAAACAGGACTAGTAGGAGGACTGCTTTAGGATTTAATTGAGAATAGGAGTTCTGTTCCATCACATTTGCTTTTATATTAAAACTTGACCATGATCTTCATTTACAATAGTGATATGCAAACTAATCATATAGGCAGAAGGAGATGAAATATCACCTGTAATGAAAACTTGGTCATTTGTGGTTTTACTGTAATGAAAGATGCCACATATATTTTTGAGCTGATGGATTTGTTGCTTTAACACCTTATTCAACTAACCTGGATGCAAGGCTAAATTGTAATGATGCTTTATAAAGTGGGGTTTGTTTTTTTTTTTTTTGCAGTGGTCTATCTAGAAGGCTCTCTGTCTGCTATTTCTGTTTACTCTTGAAATCAAATTTTCTTCTGTGTTCACTAATATGATTTATTCTGAACAAATCCATTTAGATGTGCCTGTTGCATAGAAAGTAAGTGGTTTCAGTGAGGGAGATATGTTAAAGACTTAAATATTAAGGTATCAATGAAAATTCAGGGAACTTGCGGGTTTGGTTTTCTAGTATTTTTTTAAGCTTCCTTTTGTTTTGACAATTGTCCATATTAATTTGGAGAAAAATTGTTTCAAATCTCATCATGGTGTTTAAAATAAGCTTATTTGACTTTTAAAGCAGTCAGTCACAGAATTTTGGGTCAGCACTGAACCTTTGTCTTGTATTTTTCTGTAAAGGAATATCATATATAGGGATATCAGTGAAGAATTCAGTGTCAGATGATTAAGAGGAGCAGCTGGTAGATGCTGTCTCTCTGGCCTTTTGGATGAGTAATCCACTAATAAAGATATCAGTTATGAAGAACAGCTTTAAAAATAACTGCTAAAATATACCAATATTTATAATAATACTAACAATATTTTGCAAGTTAGGCATTTAAAGCTTGTTAGATAATATCTTCTTCCTTTAAGTTTACTTTATAAAGAGATAAAACATAATTTCTTTGGTTTGAGTTGTTAATGTACCATAGACGAGCGTACTTATTCCCAATTTTCATGGTTAAATCAGTAAAGCTGTTTTTCTACTTAAAGTACATGCATACTATTATATAAAAGCACCTGACTTTGTGGCAAATACTGACTCACAGGACAAAGGACTCTCTCATCTATTGCTCATCATAATACAGTTCTGGTCCAGCTTTTCAAAGCCTATAATATAACCATTTAGGGATAGTTACAAAATGCCTGAGGCAGTCAGGCCTCCCATTAACTGCTGCTGATAGTGAAGAGCCTAAGTCTTGTTTATCACGTAGTGCAGTAATTGCATTTTAAAATAAAAGATAGCCTTTCTGCTCAGTATAATCTTACAATAAAATTTGACAACCTAAGCACTGCAACTGAAATCCTTTTGGGTATCTTTATTCAGGGACCTTCTGAGAAAGAGTCTGTGGTTTGACCATTTGAGAGTAGCTATTGAACCTCATTCCTTTGTAAATCATCCTATATTCTAAGTTTCAAAATCTTTTTTATTTTATTATGAAGTCTTTGGTTATAGATATTAGGCTAATTATGGACAGTTGCTATTTTTTTTTTCCTTTTATCCTACTACCTGATCATTTGATTTGATGTAACATATGAGTCCGTATTTACGTATTCTCTTCTAAGAGACCCAGGATAAGCAATGTGTCTAGTTTGAAACAGCTGTAGGTTATGGTACACATAAGTAATCTAGGCAGTTAATGGGAAGAGAGAGGCACCTTTGGAGGACGAGTGATTCCAGTTAACAAAGATGTTGAAATGGTGGAGCGAATTGCTTTGGTAGGTTGTGTGCAGCATGGATGACTAGCTTCAACTTCAGGCCTAATGTGGCTAATATTAAGTCATAGGAAACTTAACTTGTTTCTAAAAGTTATACCACTTCTCTGTATTTTTCTTTATTCAACTATGGCTTTTATTTAAAATATTTGAGATTACAAATACATTGAATGTTCAAGATATGGGAACATACTGGATTTATGTACTGGTGCAATTATATTTCCTCTTTATTTAGAAACTGGAGAGGTATAGTGGATTAATGTGTTGAATAAATAGGAAAAAAAGTGGTCTAGGTCAGGATTCAAACTACTGTCGGTTGTTTGTGAGAGCTAACATCAGAAAACATTTTCATTAAAGTCATATCCATTTGAAGGAAACATTTGAAATCAAGACCAAAGTTTATCACCTATAGTCTGAAAATTATTTCTATTATCAATAGAGAACACCATTATTAACACTAATTTGTTGCTTTGGCAGATTTCATATATTACAAAGATCAGATTGGTATTAGATGAACTGCAGCTTTCACCTGCTTTTAGGGACAGAGTTCTCAGAGAAAAACCAGAGAATATACACTTTCTGTTTCTGGAACTTTACATGATTCTATGTCATGTAGCACTAACTGAGGAGAAAAAGTGAAAAGTTTCAGGAAAGTGACAAGTTGTAGGTTGAAGACAGGCACTATAGTGATGTGAATGACCATGAAACTGAGGGGTTTTAGTGGTCATACAGTATTTCCTAGCATAACATACTTGAAACTGAGAATGTACCACCTCTTTCTAAGGGACCATTTTCTGCTCCTTTTACTGTGTGTATCTGTGTATACTACTTCATACTGTAAGCAACTCTGAATCTTATTTTTAAAAAGGATTATGGCTGCAGAGTCACAGAATCAGATGTAGGACATCTCTGTTGTGCTAACAAATAACTGAGATTTTAATTTGTATAAAGAAATTTTACAGTTAAACTTTTTTGTTTCATATTATTCCAGTTTGGTGGGGTATTTTTTGTTTTGTTTTGTTTGTTTGTTGTTTGGGGTTTTTTTCAAGGCTGTTTACAACCAGAAGAATTAGTACAGTCAAATTTGAATTAAGAAATAGTGCAAAAAATAAATAATCTAGTGAGACTTGAAAAGAAAATCAATACAAAATACACTCAGGAATCAACGCTGATGTTTTCTCCAGATAAATTGCTGTACTGATTGTCATGAAGTATATTGATGTCACTGTCACTATGACAACATTGTGACAAGAAGTAGTCACTCTAGGCTACCTTGTAAAAGGATCTGTCATCTATATTTTTTTTTTGTATAAAAAGTAATAGAAATGAGAGCCTCTCCCCTAACACAAGGTTTCATTTAAGGTTAGGTTATTTGATATAGACATCGGATGGAGGTATTCTTGAACAAGTGACAAGACAGCTTTTCAAGGCAGGTAAGAACAACATATTATTCAAATACAATATGATTTTACTTTTCAACTAGTAAAAAGAAGATGAAAAAAATTGCATTCTCTAAAAACCAAATATTTGTATGCAGAAAGCTCATGTTTTGATACATTTCTCAAAAGTATGGCAGGATTTTATATCCGAGGAAGCAAGAAACATTTGGAAGTGCAATATGCATAATTTAACTTATAAGAGGATGGTTGTTTGTGTTTTTTCTGTATGTGATTGCTTCTGTCCTTTTAATTTAAAACAGTCTCTGTACCTTTATGTGTTACTGGTTCTGTGTTATTTCAGTTAAGTCACAGAATCTATGATGTACTGCACTTTTTTTTTAACCATATTTTACCATCCATACGCTTAGTTTATTTTCTCCTTGTGTGTCTATGTGTCTACCTGATTTCTACTGTCTCATAGATTTTAATGTTTGTGTTTTCCCACTCCAGAGGTACTACACTGGTGTCTGCAAAATAGCTTGTGAAAATTCTAGTCCCTAGAAATATCACAATGTTAACAAAAGCCATACTTTGTGTTTTAGACTACATATCACTTTTTTCCAAATCTGTTCACCAACTATTGTGCTTTTTTTATATTTGCTGTTTAGAAACACAGAGTACCAACACGATATCAACAGGGAAACACATCTAAATAAAATTTTCCCACAGGTATTCGTATTCCTAATAAAACTTAACCAGATCCAAAACTCCTGTGGGGAATCCTTTGCAAGTTTGCTTTGCTGTCTTTTAACTGTACAGGCCAAAGTGAACAGATTTATTTACCTCTAGCTCTCTTGATCTTGATTCCAGTTAAAATAAATTTAACTGGGGTTGATTTCTAAACATGTCCAAGCATATTTATCTTAGTGATCATTACTTCAACAGAGAATTTTAGTCATTTATCAAATTCACTATTCAAATATTGATAAGAACAATGATGACTTTGAGTTTCCTTTTTACACGAGTATATTGTTCTGTTCTTCAATTATTCACCAAGTGAGACCAATTCAATGGAAAAAATGGAAAATCAAGAAAGTTATCATTTAGTTAATATTTTTTGTTGAGACATAGTTAAAGAATACAATGTTGAGACAGAACTTCTGCATATAGAGTTTGAGGACAGCCATAAGTATTCAGGAATTAAAAACAAATCCCATCTGAGGAGCCAAAATGTCAGGGTAACAGCAGTACTCATTGCACCATCAGTGCTCAATATATAGAGATCAAAAAATTAGAACAAGTTCTTCCTCCTCTAAATACAGGCTTGAGAACTCCCTGTTGTGCTGTGGAACCTGATGTGCATTACCTTAATAAACAAATAAATAAACAAAACAGTAAAATGAAACTTCTCTCCTTCACACCCACCAAAAAGGCAACAGAATATTTGCTCGTAAAATAAATGACTTGAGGTCCTGGGTTTGTTGCTTTCCTCCAAGTCAACTTCATTTAAGTTTTCTCCATCATAATGTATTAGATTACTTACTTTAAAAGTACTTTAAGCCTGAATTAAACTTCTCTTGTACATGCATGCTGAAGAACTTTAAATGGTCATACTGGAATTTCAGTTAACAGACTGAAATATGAAGTCACTTGGACATATAACCTTTGTATAAAGAGAAGCAGTAGCAATAATAAAAAAAGATGGTATGGTCCTTTGTTAAATTCTGTAACATATAAGATCATTCTAAAGATGTCTTGCAGCTGTCTAGAAGTGAGTTATAAGAAATGTATTCCACTTCATCTTCCCAGATGCACTCAGTACTCATCTTTAGCTGAAAGATCTTACTCCTGTGCACTAAGAGAATTAGATGGGCAGTTGCTTTGTGGATCACTCCTAGGCACAGGCAAGGTAGGGTGACACCAGGGAATTAGACTGCAGAAGGTGGATATTCCCATAGAGGAACCTGGGGAAGCCCTGCTGGGGCCAGCAGAGGCTGGGAGGTAGAGCAGTGAGGGCAGAGAGGCTGCTCCCTCTGGTAGCACAAGTTACCATTTTCTCTGTGCTTCCTTGCTGACTTCAGAAAGGTACAAGTCCACTTCCCCTGAGCTTCATCTTAGCTCCAGCTTTTTTCTTTCCAGCTCTGTTTAGGTCCCAGTCCTGTGTCCTTTGGAAAATTTAGTTTTGACAACATTGCTGAGAAACCCAGAGCTGGTTCTACCACTCCACAGTTTTACTTCTGATACAGGTTAGTTTAACTCTGACCTTGCTTTATGGTATATTGTTTGACAAATCGCATCTGGTTACTACTGACAGGCAGTGAGACCTTATTAAAATTTAAATGATGTTTTAAAAATTGCCGAGTTAGTTGATCACTAAAAAAATAAATCACTAGCTTTGTTGCAATCAGTAAAAAAATAATAAATAATGTATTCCCATGTGCAAGTGAAAATTCTGATTTTGAAATATTTTAGAGAAATAGTAACATTAATGACATGACTGTATATTATACAAATGTGCCATCTTGGATTATCTGCATGCTTTTTTTCTTCTAATAAGGTATGTAAATAGAGAACATAAAGCATATAACTTTTTCATGGGTTCAACACTAAAATTATCAATTTCTTAGGAAAGAATAAATAATTTTAAATAAGAATAGGTAGAAAAAGTAAAAACCACCATTTTCAGACCCAGGTTTACCTAATTAAGCCTATCAATTTAAAGTGGTATAAGCAGTAATCTGTTTCAGAAAACATAAAAACAAGTTGCATTCAGTGCTCACAGTGATTTATTTTACAGTTCCATTTTATATTCTATTAATGAAATATACTTCCTGAATAACAGAAAAAGGATTCATAATCAGACTAGTTAATATTAGTCATTATGTGTTTTTACTGTGTAGCACTAATATGTGAAGTAAAATCTCTCATCAGTGTTTCAAATTAAGCTGATTTTGCATTGTTTAGAATAAAGTCTTCATTTATCTCCTCAGTTCTTCCAGGGTTGTCATTTTGTAGTGTTCTCTATAAGTAAATCCACAATTAAATTTTTTTTTTTTTTTTACTTTAAGATATAAACTGAGAGCTAAGGGGTTTTGTTTGCTCTAGACAAAATCTTAGAAAGCTTTAGAAATACTGCCATTTTCATTCCAGTGAAATTTTGTAGTTTGTAAACTTTTGAAAATTTACTGTGATTTTAATTAGGTTATATCAACTTAGAATAAAAGGTCTATGACCACCACACTCTCTTCAGAAAGACTCAGGCAAACTGAAGTCCATAACAGTGAAAGAAGAATGATACAGTTGAAAAATTTGACTGGCCATGAAAATTTGAAGAAAGTGTTTAGTACCCTTCTCTGAAAGAAAGATTATTGTTTAAACAGGACAGTAATTAAGCGCTTCCTACATTAGGAGACAAAAGAATATACTTTTCAACAAAAAGTATTAGGGAAAGCTTGTTAACTGTTAGGACAAAAAGCTGGAAATGTAGAATCTCTCAGAAATTTTGCTCAGCTGTTATGGAAGTCGGAGTTTTAAAAAGATTTAGAACCAACATGAGTTTAAATTGCATATTTTCTAAATCATGTTAAGAGGTGTAAATCTGTAAGACAGCACAATTCTGAAATAGTTGTGTAACAGCGGTGCCTTTTTAATAAGCCTGCTGGGTGTATTCTACCTTGTAGTTTGTGTTCCTCCCAGAATGGATGATTTACTGCTTTTAATCATGTAAGTGAACACACGTGAGGGAATGAAGTTTATTCTGTTCTTTCTTTTACTCTACAGGAGAATTACTGAATCCTTGTATATATGCAAAACCAATAAACAACAAAGTTTTAAGCAGGGGCATCGTACACATTCTGTAGTGTGATACACAGATTATAAAGAAATAAATCTGAGCCTCAGTTTCCTATAGGTATACATTGTGCATCATAATAATTATGATTAATTAAAAAAAAGGAAGAATCTCAATACATGAATTACAAAATAAAAACATTGGCTTCAAAATCATAAAGGTGCAATAAGAATGGAAATGTATTATTTTAATCATTTTCCTGCATTTTAAATTGTGGCTTCTGTACAGCCAGATGCATTATTTACATGAATGGGAATTAATTCTGCGGGCCTTCTCTTTATATAGTTAGTAAATTACAGTCTTTTTTTTGTCACACAGAAATAATAGCTTCACTTAGGAAGACAAGTAAAAGCAAAGGGGCTCAGAATATTTAAATTTTCATGTTGCATGTCTTGCTGATTATAATTCAAATTGTCCACAAAATATGTTAAATATTTTTGTATTTATTTTTCCTTATGTGGCTATTTTTATACTTTGTGATGCCTAGGGATTATTTAGAATAACAGTTTTATTTGGAGTTTAATTTTTTACTACTGCAACTTCAAATTTATATTAATTGCATCTTGGCATTAGCTCAAATCAATCCTCACATAAGAATAATCCACAAGGGGGAAATTGTATGTTCCCTTTCAAAACATTTTTAATACTCTTCCATGATTTTCTCTTCAAAAATAAATGGTAAGATGATCCTCTATTTTAATTTCCCTCTCAACTCTAGAGCAGATTTTTTTTACCATGCTGGATACTTCATACAAATCTGCACTTTTTCAGAGAACTAGCTGAGAAAGAAATCTGACCACATTTCTTTTACAGACAAGAAATTTGCTTCCAGTGTTCTTCTGAAAAATTGGGTGGGTTTTTTCCCTGTTTTAGTCTGTTCTTTGGTCTGATATCTCCCCCATGACGTGATGAAGGCAAGTAAAAATGAGAATTTTTATTATGAATACCAGATTTCAATGAAACATGTGCAATGTGTAATGGAAAAACAGTAAAATCACCAGTAATAGATAAATTTTCTGTTTTTCTGGTTACTAACAAAGGCCCTTGTGACACAAATGCCTTATGCTTTATGTGTGTTACAGGAATATTGAGTCTGCTGCTGCATGCCAGGAAGTACATACAGGTGGGATCAAATAAAAGATGGCAATGAACTTTGCACTTGATCAAAACATGGACACATTATGGTTAATTTTCCCCCAAAAGGGCAGAATAATTAGTCCAGGTGTTGATGCATTAGAAATTACTGGAAAGTCTGAGAACAAATGGGCATTAGTACATTGGTGAACTACTGCTTCTCTGCTTTGTACAGTACTTCCTTCTTGTATTGCTTCTGTCTCAAAGCCTGTGAAGCATTGTCATTGCAAGATTAGTCGAGATTTGAGATAACGTTGAACACTTGCACTGTGTATCTGTTCCTCAGCCCTTCGGTGTGGTAATGTCTGCCTTTGTACAGCCCCATCCACAATGCTGGTCTCTTAGTTGTCTTGCCAGCCCTTCCTGTGAAGGCTGTGAAAAACTTTCTCATTCAGATTTGAATAATTGTTTCTGCAACACGTTTATTTATAAGTATACCTCACACCACGCACTCTCCCTTTCTCCAGAGAAAATATATAGGTAACATCAGTAACCCTGACAATGGATATAAAGGCATTTGTAAAACAAATGAAGAAAACAAATAAGCCCTTTTATTGCTTGAGTAGTCTTCCTCATTTCTCTTGTCTCAGAGACAACACAGCAGCGTTTACCCAAATATTTGTTTGGGTCTCGTCCAAATCTAAAAAATAATGATTGATGTAACACTATATTGCTAATGATGAATCAGTGCAAAACATGCCACTTATGCTCTTGTATATGACAGAGGTCAGAATCTGATATAGAGCCTTTCTTTAACTCAGTCCTGCCAATACTGGTCTCTTGATCCTATTGTCATATTAGAGACATGTACTTATAAAGGTTACTTCTCTAAAATGCAGTATATGTCCAAGTTAGAGAGGAAGTTATGAGACCAACAGAATTTTAAAACAGCAGCAGTGAAAAATGTATTTTGAAGTAGATTGTTTTATAGATCTCTGATATATTAAAATTTATATCATGCTTTGCATGTTTAAAGCACTGTGTAAGTGCTGATCAGCTTTCACATCTAGCCTGTAGATAAACATTACCCCAATTTTATGACCTGGAAAAGTGGGAGATCAAAAAATTAAGAATGTAGTGAAAGGTCAAAAGCAGATGTGAAACATTCAGGTAAGATTTTAGGAAATGTGTTCCCAAAACTATTGCTAGTCATATAGGATGTACTGACTCTTACTTATACTGCAGTTTTGACTATAGTCTTGCTGTAAAAGAACTAAGGTAGAAACAGCTAGGTAATGTTTATCATTCATACTAGAAAATGTTAGTTTAAAGGGAATGTTTATAATGTATTCCATATTGTCAGTTATGAAGGGGTTTTTTATTTGGCTGGTTTTGTTTCTGGGATTTTTTTCCTGATTATTGAACTACTATAATTTCACCAGTTTCATCAATGACATATTTGATATTATATAAATAATAAGACATGCTAGGTTAGTGCGTACTCTCAGTATTGCTTCCCAAGCGTATACAATGGCCTTTGAATATCCTAATTGCTGTAAATACGAGTTAAGTTTTAAACTAATTTTATGAATAAACTTTGAAGGATTCCTATGTAAAGATGAGCTTGCTAGTCAGGTAGAACTTTTCCCATGTTCAGTCAACTTTATACTTATCAATTTCTGTGAACTGTTAAGGAGAATGTTTTATAACTTAAGCTACATGTAATTTTTTCCATCTGTCAAAACATTGTCACAGAATTTTTGCAGAAATAAGCCAAAATTTAAGTGACTGTTGGTTTGTTTTTTAACGGAAAGCTTCTTTCAAATTTAATTTCCATGCTGTGGGTTGGTTATTTTGCTGTTGTTTTTTTTCTCAACAGAATACATTTCTCTCATGCTATATTTCAGCTTGGTTATCTAAAAACAAGAAACTGGAAATTACTGAATAGCAAATATAACAGGTAAATTATTAAATTACCTCAGTGCTAATGGCAGATTCATTATGAATACATTTTATTTGCCTTCTGTATTAAACTATATCAGGAACTAGGAGTTTCCATACTGTGGTCAATGATGGATGTCCCAGTTAGTGATCCATCCAGTTACAACAGGCTCTGCCTTTGGCCCCTTATTTTCCTTTCATAGGAGCACATTGCCAGTCTTTCTCACCCTGTATTAAAGCTACTTGGTGGGAGGTGTTGTCAGTCTCTTAAATATGTAACTAAGTATGTATTTTCTGTACTTCATGATTTTTATATGTACATTAGAGAAAAAGTGAAAGGAGATTTTTAAATGCAAAGAGGGAAGAGATTATTAATACAAAAATACTAAATCAGGATGGGAGCAAAGAAAAAATAATTATTAGTGTAGATGAGGTGCTGAGGGACATGGTTTAGTGGAGAATTGCCAGTGCTTGGTTAATGGTTGGACTTGATGATCTTAGAGGTTTTTTCCAACCAAGGCTATTCTATGATTCTATGTGTAAATAATATTTTAATACATTCAACTATCTTACTTATTTGAGTATATTAATTTAATATTAGCATATTATAAATTCCATGCTAAATAAACACCTGAAACCTTAATGAAAGCACCTAGGAATTACATGCTCAATGTTTCCAGTTTTTCCTATTTTATTACTGTCGATGTATGAATTTTCCAAGAAGAGTTAGTCTTTGCCATTTTCCTGTAAAACTTGCATGATGTCATTGTCCAATTTCTGTTTATCATAATAAAGTAGTTCATCTCAGCAACTCCTATGACAAAATGGTGTCATTTTACCCTATATGTATTCTGTAGGTGAAGAAATTATAAAATGTAGTGAAATACAGTGAATTCTGTATTTGAAACAGGTAAATACTGTTTACTTCTGATCTGGTTCTGCATCTGTCCTGCTTGCTGTGGGGACTACTGATGGAAGGTTTCCTGATCTTTTAGGCTGGTACCACACAGAGTAGAGTCTCCTTGGAGAACTGTACTGTGTTAAGGAAATATCCACTTACTTCAGATGTTAGCTATGTTGGCCTGGCATGTTCTCTGGCTGAAAAATGGGCTGTAGTAGCTCCAATGGCATGCTGCATTGGAGTGGCTTTATTGCACTTTATGAGTGCACATACAGAACTTGTTTAAAGAAGACCTCTGCACAAGCAAGAATGTAGGAAAGATTGTGGGATTGTAATGCTCGCTTTATTTTTCTGTCTTTTGACAATATTATTTCATGAAATTCCAGTGAAATCCAAAATCTGTTTTGACGTGGCAGTTTTTATTAGTGTGTGACTTACCTGAACTGGCAGGTGTCTTTTAGAGGGCTCTGAGCTTCCCTCTTCTGTTAGAAAAGTGAAGGGAATATTAGTGGATTGAATATGTATTAATGTGGCATGTAACAGACTCTTTGTGACAGAAGAATGTAAATGTTTAGAGATGAAAGCAAAATATCAAAAATCGGGTGAAGGAATGCAGTTGGATCAAGTAAACTGATTAGAAAAAGAGCTCTGATAGGTAAATGAAATATTTTTCACCTCTGAAAAAGAAAAAATGCACTGCTAAAGCACTGGATAAATAATCTTGACTTCAAAGTGAAAGATTTTTAAAGTATCTCAAAAATACGAAGTAGCCATTAAAATCTTATGGGGGTTTTAAAGTAGAAATTATCCTTGTATATGCATGAGTAAATATCCTTCTAGTTAGAAAATGCAAAATTAAGCCTTAAATATTTGGGTTACCCCATAACATGGCAATATATCTTCTCTGAAGCCATTATGAGAACTCTGCACTGACACAAAAATCTCATCAACAAAATGAAAATACAACTGAAAAATTTGAACCACAGCTCACACAGAAATAAAACCAAGTTTGCTGTTGCAGATTATAGGAACCCACAAAGGTACATATGGCACACAGGATCACTTCTTCATAAATGGAAGAACTAGGACTTACCTGATGTTCTGAGAGACAGAGAGGAAAAATTAAAAAATTGAAAAATATCTGCTATTGTCCTGGTTTCCCAGGAACAGACCCATGGGCCAGCAGTGCAGGCAGGCCATGAGTAGCCCCAAGTCAGCTGAGAGATCCAATCAAGGCAGCTGACTCACAGGTGTATCCCCTACCACTTCATCATGCTCATTATAAAAGGAGGGAGTTCACTGAGGGTGACATTCCTCTTCCTGGGGCTCCTCCCTCCTGGCCTTCTGCTCCTGATGTTGACCTCAAGGACCAGACTGAGTAGAACCTTTTATACTTTGTTGGTTGTTGTATCAGTCTAATTATTTCTTTAAATCTGTTTCTACTTCAACTCATGGGGCTTCTCCCTTTTTCCCTGATTCCCCTTCTCAGGGGGGTAGAATAGGTAGAGGTAGAGTAACTGCTACAGTTTAGCCCTGGATACTGGCTAAACATAGACACCTATTAAACAAAAACTTCATGATGTTTCATTTTGAAGGCTTAAAAATCAAGGTTAAAGGAAATAGACTTAATTTATGCAAAATTGTACACAAATTTCTTGTGCAATTTCTTCTTGCAATTTCTTGTGCAGAAACTTCTTGTGCACAAGAAATTGCAAAACTTCAAAATGTGTTTGTAAGAATCAAAAAAGAGTAAAAGTAGTATCAGATGGAAGAATCCAAAAGAAAAAGTTAAAATCTCATTCAGAAATATACTTATTTAGATATTTGAAGAAGAGGCCAATGAGGTTGCATCAACCCTGGTTTAAAAAAAAATAAAATAATAATTTGAGGCACTAGCATTCAAATAGAACAAATTCTAAATGCCAATGTAACAATGGCAAATTTTAACTAGATCAGAACACACTCCAGGTAATATTGCATATTTTTATTTCTACCTTGCCCAGAGATTTGTTAAAATCTTAGAAATATGAATATAAACTTTATATATACATCAATAACCTTGAGGATAATGACTACTGAAGAAATACTCCAGTTATGTAATAATTTTTAGAAGCTAAATAATTTTAAAAGCCTGTTGTAATTTATTAGACTTAAAGAAATCTTTTGTCTATAGAAATGATGGTCGTGAAGGAGTGTTGGAGGGATCTTTGAAATTTAAGCAATTACAAAGTCATAGTTTTAATTGTTTTACAGACCATATTTAAACATAACACCTTCAATTTGATGAACTCTGATTGTAAAACATATGCACAAAAATTACAGTACCTTGATGTAATATAAGGACTCTTCAATAAACATAGAATCTTAAGGACGATGATAAAACCACCATACAGTCAAAATGTCTGCTGTCTCCAAGGAAAAGTAAAATAAATCTGATTGACTTACATAAGATTATATTTTAATGATGGCTAAAGTTTTAAGGGTGTTTTGTTTCATAAAATTAAAAGATTAAAAAAAAAAAAAAAAAAAAGGAAGACCATGCTTGCTTTATTTTTATTTAGGAGCTTGTATTGATCAAATAACCACACAAGATGAGTAGTAAAAATAAACCTCAAAAAACTCTTTCAATTCACAGAGAAAGAAAAGCATTCAACTTTCTCCTTCACAGCTGGTTTTGGAATATCTTCAGGTGTTGCTGTCTGCCAACATGAATAGTTAACATCTTGACAGCTTAAATCATGAAGCATGAAAAAATTAAAGCAAGCAAAACTTGAGTGAACTTGACAAAACAGTGTTTATCATAGGCACTGCTGACAGATCCAGTCAGTTGTTTTCCCTCGTGTTTTGCATTTATATTAATTTCATTATGATAAAAATATGTGGATTGATGTAAGCAGCCTTGATTCTTCACAGTGTTCAGTTGGTAAATTTTGCTGATGCTCTAGGCCTGCTAGCTAGAAGTTCAACAAGTATGCAAAGTAAAGATGATTAAATGTCTAGCAGTACAAAAGAAAAACACAGAAAACCAGGTTCTAAGCAAGGATAAGTATATTTACGGTGATGCTCAGTGCATCTGGCTCTTGGAAAGGAATTGAAAGTGCTTTGCTTGTACCCTTCATTTCTTATATTGCATTTTTGATGGCACTGTGATCCAGTTCCAACTGAGGGCAAGACCAGGCTTTTGCACAGAGTGGTGGTGGCAGTATAGTGGTCTGGGACTGCCTTGAGCCGAGGTGGTTTTTCAAGTCTGCATCTTTTTCTTAAGAAAGTTAATTCTCCTGATTCTGGGTTTCTGTGAAAGATTGAATAGTTAAACCCTCCTTTTGTCTTTTCTCAGCTGAGTGTTGCGAAGTTTGAAGTAACTTCATCAAGGCCAGACCATGCTCAGTGCATCTATAAGCAGCTTAATTGCGAAGGGTTTAGATCCTAAAAAGCTTTAGGCAGATAGTAATGGAGATGATAAGCTCAGAAAAGGCAGTTACATGACTTAGGAGGGTTATGTCCTTAAGCACTAACTTCCTCTAAGTAAAGGTGCAATGAACATAACCGAAATACCAGAATTTCTGTTTAAACATAAGAAACTACTCTGTGAGTGGTCAAACACTGGAATGGCTTGCCCAGGGAGTCTGTGGAGTCTTCATCTTTGCAGACAGTCAAAACACAATTTGACACAGCCCTGAGTAACCTGCTCTATCTTACACATATTTGAGCAGGAGGTTGGACTAGACAATCTCCAGAGGTGCCTTCTTATCTCAGCCACCCTGTGATTCTATGTTTTGGGTTGGCTTTTGCAACTTCAGTGTATTCTAGAAGAATATTTAACCATTTCTAGAGAAAAGAATAAGAAACATTTCTAACAAGAACTTTAGATCTGCCACAGTGCTTTTGAAAGGTGGTATTAAGGATGAATCAATTGCATACTTGAGAAATTTTAATCAATATATTTGTTCAGAGAGAAATTCTGTAAATCGGAAAAGAAGAAAAAAGATACAGGAATAAAGACTGTAGAACCTTAGTCATATTTAGAGACAACTTTCAATGGTTTATTCTTTTTCAAAGGCATAAAGATACTTTTATCTTACAATAGATAATTCAAAATATTATATATGATTTTTTCTTAAAATACTTCAACTAAAAACACCAGAGACTTGGACTGAAAATTTATTCTCGAAAACCAGAGGGGTTGCAGGAATTAGAAGAGGGATGATTTCTAGAAAAGGTATTGTTGAAGAATTGAAACAAATTCAATATTTTTATATCATAGAACTTTTATAGGTAAAGCAGGTAAATGATTCAAGACCTCTTTCATATATATTCCCTTAAGGTTTAGGGATTCTTCAAAAACAGAGCAAAACTAAGAACTAAATTTGCAGTAATATTGGTCCACCATTAGCTTTAACAAGTGAATCATTTCATTAAACACAGAGCTATAAAAGACAATCTGAAATGTGATTCAGTATTCGTTGTATAGCACCGTGCTCTACTTTTCTTCAAATATTGATTAGAGAAAAATAAAGGAATTTATTGTGGCTAACACACAGTATTTAGATTTAATGTGCAGCTCTCATCCTGCATTCAGGTTGCAGCTGAAGGCTAGACTGGTATAATAAATGAATAGACTTTTCTGCCCTAATATGATTTTAAGCTACTGCCAGTCAACAATTAACAGCTTGCTTTGAATGTGTCTATGACTTTTTAAACTTATATATGTATGCATATGTATATAAACTATAAATAAACGAAGGTGATTTCACTGATTCTGGCAGCGATGTACCCAGCATTAAATAGGCATAGTAAAGTAAGAAGTGTTGCCCTTTTTTTAGCTTGAACTGTGTTATTGAACAGGAAATGAACGCTTGGGTGCCCTAGTATAAGTACATAGAATTTAAAATGTCTGATTTCAGTGTGGTAAAAACAGTTAATCTTCCAGTTTTGAATTTCGGTATGGTTCATAATCCTCTGAATCAAAAGAAGTAATCGCTGGAAAAAAACATGAAGTATTCCAAAAAAGCACCCATTGAAAGTGGCAGGGTGTGTGTGTGTGTGTGTGTAAGTAAATCTTGCAATTGAGAAAATCTTTCAGTGAAATTTTTTGTTATTGGAACTAAGTTGATGCCCAAAATAGTTTGACTGCTCACAGCAGCTACATGCTACTCTAAGCATGAGCAGAGTAAAACAAAGGGATTTCTTCATAAGTTCTGGGAGAAAAAACAAAACAAGAATCCAACTGTTTGGCCTACTTTTTGCACTACCCAACTGTTTCAAATCTAGGGGAGAGGGCTGACGCTCCCCAAGACATGGCTACTTGTTGGTCAAGCTTATTGCATTTCCCCACAAAAGATGACCTCTCCGTACAGAGGGCCATTTCAGAAGGAGGACCCATACCAGCCAGCATCTGGTACTTAGCAGGCAGGAGAGTAAATCTGCCTCTTCCCAGATCTTTGGCAGCAGCAGAGATATGACCACAGTGAGCACAGACTTTTTGGTTGTGCTCTATGGTGTTGCCACTGCTGGCAGTGGAGAATTAGACTCCTGAACACCAACTGCAAGGAGGAACCATTGTTCAAGGGGAACAGAGGGATAAAGGTCTTCCTTCAGAGATAAGCTGGGAAAAACTGTAATTCTTGCTTGATTTATGAAGGGGAAGAAATGTTCAAAGCAAGCATAGCATTACTTTTTCTGTAATCCATCTTCAGCTTGTTATTGCCTCTGGGTCTCAGAATATATAGAAACAGTAGCTCCCTGTAACAATTTGCTTTATGATTAAGAGCTTTTATCTTACTATTGGTGCTTAGTATTTTATAGTTGCTGCTAACTTTAGAGTGTGAGAAATACTGAAGGTTTGAATATGAGGGGCAAGAGAGATTAGAAAGCTGGAGAGACAAAAAAGAGAGAGACAAAGTAATGGAGAACGGCTCAAAGGCCACAAGCAGAATATCATGGCACCTTGGTTTCAATGTCAGCAGGTGCTCTGTCTTAGGCTATGTTCTCCCAGAAAGAAATGTATATCATTATTCAAGAAGTACACCTTGCAGAAGAAAAAGTTGAATTTCATGTTCTAAATAGCACAAAAAGCAAGTTATACAGTGAGCTCTGCTTGAAATTATCCAGATTTAAAACCACTTCAGTCAAAGTGAGAAAATAAGGCCCTCATACAATAAAAAAGTCAATTTATGATGATTCCTGTCACTGGAGTTGCTTTTCAGGGTTGACAGGTCTGAGAGATATTATATTCTCTCTGAAACCTTGTCAAACAAAACCCCTGAAATGAAGGAAAACACTATCAATGGAATACTAATGTTTTCTTTGCCTGAACGAACTCTATGCTTTCTTAAAATTTTGGAAGCTTCATGGCAGTTTGTTGTTCAGTTTCCAGTAGTATTCACACCTTCAACTAAATATTTCTCTTCTTTATGAAACTTATGTACTCTTTTTAAGAAGGTAGGTAGACTTATTTTTTAAAGAGATTTACATTGTTGGTGGATAGCAACCACATTAATTTTGTGGTTGATAGCATCAAAAGCATCTCCACAGATGGTTTTGAAAGCTTCCAAGGCTGCTTCTGCTGTTGTGTGCCAAAGTTACTCTGTAAAGCACATCTTGAGAGAAGTAGTTTTTCCTCTCTTTTTTTTTTAAAATTAACATTAATTAAATTACTCTGTCTATAATGCTAACAAGTATTCTTTTTGTACTTTCAACAGGAGTAGTATCTCCCAGTTAAAAACTCTTTTTGATACTCTCAACGGTCTTCTGTAGACAAAAAAAATAGTTGAAAGTTAGCTAACTGGTTAGAAACTAAACCAATGATTGGCAGGCAAAAGAAAGAGTGTTCTCAGTCCTGAAGAACTTTTATTGTGGTACTTAGTTGCATCACTTTTCAAAAGCTGAAATTTTGAGAACTGTAAATTCTTGACACATTTATTTACCCTCATTTTTGAGGAATATTTTTTAGTATTATTTAGTATTATTTTAGTGTTATGTAAACTATTTTCCCTGAGCACTCTAAGTACAGAGTACATAGAGAAACACAACATTAGAGAAGGAGGAAGAGAAATAAACTATGTGCCAATACTAAACTAAATTTGGCTCCAATTATTTTGCAAACTTCTGCACTTCCACGTTATGACGTATAGTTATACAGAAATGCTTATTATTTGTTAAGCACCAGAGAAGGCTAAGAACTCTACATGACAAAAAAATGAATGCCAATTTTGCCCGAAGTGTATGAAAAACATGGAATCAGCTCAGTCATTGAGTGTAATTATAGATATCCCATTCTTTCTACATGGCTATCTTGATCAGGTTTCTTTCTGTCAAAATTGCAGAGGCTTTTAACAGAGGTTTGACTGAGAGGATTGTGTAAAATATGGATGAACTGTGTCAAATGGAGAGAAGTGAAAGAAATTCTCATTTCCATTTCTGAGTTAAAATTCTTGAGCTAACAAAGAATTGTTAGGTTATGTCATTATGTAGTGTAGATCTAATATGTAAATTCTATTTCAGGACAGAACAGTGGAGAAGACTCCGGTGAGTTCTATTTCATGTGGAAATTTTGGATTAATTGATTTTCTGATCTTTATTTTGACAGTCTTAACCAGTATTACAGCAGTGCTTGCAAAAGAACTTACCGTGGGTTTTATACTTACTGGAAGGTATGTATAAGCATTCACTCTTACTGAGTGTATTTTTTAGATTAAACTAAAAGGCATATTCATATTGTAATTCAGTTATATTTTTAATTAACGATAATGATTACAGAAAGGGGTTTTAGCACATCTATCTCCTATGACATCCCTTACAATTACAGAAACAGACATAAGTGCCATTAAAATAAGCATAGTATCTGAGTCATCAAATTAATCTTGACATATAGGTACTTGCCACTGCTGTAAAGAAATTGTTTGATTACAGCTGGAATTCAGAAAAAAATAAGGTGCTATCCTTGCTTCTCACATTATGTTAGCAATTACTTAAGGTTCCAAGGCACAGAGAAAGATAAATACTACTTAAAGTTTTATGACAATGTGTTGTACTCAAACCTGAACTGCTTACAATTACAATAAAAAAGATTATTTTAATTATTGCTTTAAAAAGCATAAATTTATATGAGCTGATTTTGAATACTTTTTCTGAAAAACTGAAACTATTTTTGTATATATTTACTCATTCTTTTCTTGTAATGTTACTTAATTGCAGCATCAGACTTATAAGCTAAGCCTAAATTTAAGCTTAAACTCTCAAGTTCCTAACTTCTGTACGCATTTGCAGGATATATTGTTGTTACAAGTTAAGATTATACCTCTAGATGAAATCTTGTAACTAATTTGTGTAGAGGGATCTTTTATGACCATTTGAGACCATGCCATACTTCTTTTCTTTTATTTTTTTCCTTTTTTTTTTCCCAGGCCATAGCTGTATTTCCATGGTTTAATTAGCACATTTAAAAGTTTGGTGTTTCAGTATATGCTACCATGGCCTCCTTTGTACTCAACCAAGACGAAAATGCAGTCCATGAGGGCAGTTCATACCATCCTGAGAAAGGTCAGATGACTCACCCTCTGCCACTGCCTGTGAAAGAAGTTTAGCAGACAGATTTTTAAAATACTTATCAACAATATAAGCTTACATGTGGTGGTGTAGTTTATTTCAGAAGCATTAAACACTATCCCTATGTGAAGAGATCTAAATGACTGCTCAAGCAAGTTAAATAAGCAGTTTGGAATGTGAGGTCAAGCAGATGTGATGAAAAAAATTTCTAATAGTCAGATTGATATTTTACTTTTTTATATAATCTAGCTGTTTAAACAATGCTTAAAAATGTGACAACCCTGTTGTTGTGAGGTTTTCTCTTGACAAAATCAAAGCCCTTTTAGTTGGTTTGTAATAACAGCTTGAGGAGTTATGAAATTGCCAAGGGCTACACTGAGCAAAACTTACACTGATGAGAATTTTCTCACGTGAGCCGCTTGACTGATGTCAGTGGAATTCCTCATACAAACAGTTTTCACCATGTGTAAAACCGTATAGTCTAGTCTTTAATTCAAATATAGATTGATTCAGTGAAATGAACTGATTGCATAAATTCTTAACAACTTGATGGTAACAGTATGAATTCATCTAGACAGCGATTAGTTTCTTGTAGTTACCTGATACTTAGAATATTGTGGAGATCAGAATACATTTCACAAAGCTAAATTAGGCTACAGGATCTTTTTTTAATTGCCCTGGCAATGTATGGAAGGAGGTACTCTGTACCTCAGAACAACAATATGTAAGTGAAAAACTAAAAATTAAGAGTTCATCTCCATTATATTCTTAATCTTCAACATAGTCTTCATCATAGTTCTTTAAATTAGCATTATATCTGTCCTAAAAAAGATATGTATAAATGTGGGAAGATCTGAAATCTCCCTCCTACCCTCAAACTGAGCACAGATTGTCACATTCCTGCTACTGCAGATATCTCACCGCTATTTCAGACACTGAGAATTGGTTTTGAAATATAGACTCACCTACATTCCACTATGTTATTGAAAGTATCAACATCATCAGAGCTGTGCCCCTTTTATAGCAAATACAGGTGTCCTTAAAACAAACCCCATATGTTGAATCAAATCGCTCTGTGAGGATAGTGCCAACCATCCCTAAACTTTAGGCAGAAAGGGATTAGTGGTATGAAATTATCAATTTGGGGCATAAACTTCTTCCCAATAGACTCACTGAGCTATAATTGTGATGTGACAAGGAAAATGTGTATCTGTTCTTAGTTCAGAACTAAATGTGTGTATACGTTACTTCTTATTTTCATAATTTAGTTTTCATTTCTTTTAATTCAGTGGTGTCAGCTCCAAATAAAGAGGGTGTTTATTATTTTTTCTGAAGAGAGATCTTTCCATCTGATACCAGGACAGCATTGTGATTTGCAATACTGGCCTACTTGGCAGGATTGATGGCATATCTGAGATATAATATCATGCGCTGTAGGTGTGAGACCATGGGAAACTTGACAAGGTTTCTATACCTGCTTTCTTACGAAGAAACAGCAACATTACAAATACAAAATATTTTCCAAGAAACTTGTAATCTTCAAGTATTAAGAAAGGAACAATTAGGCTATCAATACAGTCCTGATGTGATCTGATTTCAGAACTGTGTTGGAGAGTCCTTGTGTGGATTAACATGATTTAACACTGTGCAAAAGGGAAGACATATTGGTTTACTTTTGTTTCAACTGCTGCTGAGACCCATCAGTACTAGGCTCAAGTAGTCAAAGGTTTTGCAGTCTCGTCTGCCCATTGTAACTAGGTTATGTAGATAATGTAAAAGCTCTTGCCTCCCGGAGTTCTTTGCTCTGCTGCACACCCTGGCCCCATTTTCACTCGTGTGCAATTGAGATGGACCTATAGCTATTTATATTGCACTTCACATTTTGTCTGTGGGTTTTTTCCCTAGATAAGACCTAAATTAGGGCATGAATTTAATATTATTGATTGACTTTGGAATTGTAGAATGCATCTCTTTTCCCTCCCAGCTATTTTCCAAAGTATAGCTTGTTATTTAACCACTTACTGGAAAAAATTGTGTTGTCGATATACAGACAGAAAGATAAGAAGTGCAAACAAAGCAAAGAGCTTTTCAGATTTTGTGCTTCCTTTTTTTTTTAGGAATGTTTAAGTATGGTAGTTTTATTTACTCTGACAATGAAATGTTGCTCATACTAATGGTGACTCAGTGTTTTGCTGAGTCTCTGTGATTTACAAAATTACTGTAATTTGGGGCTTGGATCTATGACATGACTCCACTTTTCTGTTTGCTTTTCTTTGGGGCTGAAAAGGTTAGATGTCTATAAATAGGACATGATTCAATAATCTGTAGAATTCTCTGTCCTTTGCTTTTGAGAGTCTGTGACATTTTCTTTTGATGATACTGGGTTCAATAGCTTTAGAGAAGTACAGTTGTGGTGGAAGGAAATGGTACCAAGACCGATTTTAGCTCCATTCCCCTTTTTCTGTTAATACTTGCGATTTTTTTAATATTATCATTTCCAAGAGCCAGTTTCTAGATGGTATATTGTATGTTGGGGGGTAAAAATGCCAATAAATGTCCGATGCTCTAAAATGTATTCCTAGTTCCTATATGTACTAGCATATCAAACACCAGTCCATTTTGACTGATATAGAGAGTTTGGCAGACAGCAAGATGCTCACACTTGCCTGTCTACAGGCAAACTTCTAAATCCATGTTTAGGCATAAAAGTTCTAGTGAAATAATTTTCAGTGTTTTTTGAGGCTTGGCAGCTGCTTTTGACTTGTGGATAACTTTTAGTTATTCGCTGTTTCTGGAATCATTAATGATGATGAATGGCAGTGAGTGGGCTGTAGCAATTGTATCTTTTTAAAAGAAAAAAAAAACCAGAGGAAATATGAGAATTTCATCGTGACTTGGAATCACTGCAGTCTCGTTTGCCTATTCTAAAAATAACTGTTGTCATGAATAGATGATAGTTTTTTTCCATGTTTACAGCTGGGCAGAAAGTCAGGAGGTGCTTTTACTTCCCTTAATTTACACACAGGAGAATAATTTGCATTGTAGGCATTGTGGTGATTAAGGGAAGTTTAAAGCATTGAAAGGTAAAGGTCAGCTATTGGAGTGTACTAATCCCTCATATTAGAAACGTATAATGTTCCAGGTACTCCACTGTCCTATATCTCTGGAAAAAAAGGGTCTATAAAAAGTTTAAAAGACTGGAATGCATTGAGGGCAAAGCATTATGGAAGAACTACAAGGCCAAAGTTAGGCTAATTAAAAAAATGTGGGGTTTAGATAGAAACCCAAGCAAATGTCAGCGTTTTACCCAACTTGATTTCACTTTTTCCATCTTTTATGTAGGAAGACCTCTATAATCAGCATAATTAAGAAAGCAACTGAAGCAAAGAAGGTCTTTCATCCTATATCTGAGTTCCTTTATAGGAGGTGTACACTTTGATTCTTTTTTTTTTTTTAAACCAGTGTCCTTTGTTATGCATACTTTGAATACAGTACTTCAGGAGAATATCAAATACAAATGCAAAATGATAAATCCTAAAAAATCTTCCGAACATTAACATCAATTTTTGGCTTTAGAAAGCAAGTTCTACTCTGATGGTGCATTACTCCTGTGACATGCACTGACTTATGATGACTTACCTGTATTTACCTTTTCCAAGGAAAGTTGACATAACTCTTATTTGCATCTCATTTATTAATAGCAAATCAAAAATATAGGTGGCTAAAGTCTGGTATGAAGGCTGAAGAGAAATATCCCACTACCTGTATAAGTAACCGTGTCAAAAAGATCTGATTGTCCCGTATCTTCTGTGTTAAGCCTTTTCAGTCTGGATCTCAAGAGAACAGAAAGAAAAGTGTTTCTCAGTAGGTGAGCAGTCTAGAGACCCTTTCTGCTTTCTTAGAGCATATGAAATCAGTTCTAAAAACACCATGGCTTGTTCAGTAGCAGGCTTCAACAAACCTCATCCTGACAAGTTTAAAAGATTAAAACAGTACTTATTAGAATGTACAACTCATTTTCTTCAGTTCATTCGATTAAATGAGCATGAATAATAGAATTTGCAACAGTGCCTCACTGTAGCAGGTGATGTATGTTTATTTTTATAGAAATGCAAATATACTGAATATATAATATTTTAACCGATTTTTTTAAATAAGTTCATTTATATAATGAAATTATATCTGCCTAATTATGAAATTACAATAATTTGTGTTTTGGCAAGATTTCTATCTCTTACCCCATTTTCTACTAGACAAGAAGCTCTTGTTTCTGAATTATTTTATCTTCCTTTTTTGGGAAACCTCAGAAAGGCATAAGATTTTTGGTTTACTGTTACTGGTGAAATCAACAGAAGATTTTCAGAACTTAACTCACTTCCTTGACTTCCTTTCTAACTAGTATGATTAGCATTAAAATAGAATTCAGACATTTCTATACTGAGTCTTGCTCTACTTATAGACTCACTCTTTTAAATCACCGCGTCTACCTGAAAGTTAACTAGTACTATTTACGTAGTACTATGTATGTTTTGTTGTTTTATGCTTTTAAGAACAACACAGTATTTGCTCAACACCTGTTTACGTCATTCTGACTTAGGTCCATAACTTAACAGGTAGCAAGAAGTAATGGAAAGACTTCATACCCTTACAAGCATAGACAGTATAATTACTTTGTAATTATGACTATAATGACTTCAAAATCAGCTGGATTAAAGGAGCATCTTTGTCCAGTGTCAGTACTTATAGCGATTTATGGAGCATGTCCTTCGTTACTCACTACAGATGATAATACACTTAATGTTGTAGAGTTTAAATACAAGCTATATGAACGATAGCTCTCAAATAGTTGGAGTTCATGCACTGTTTCAGAAGGCCAGTCTTGATAGCATTTAAATCATCTTGATAGCATTTAGATCAGCAGTGGTGGTCAAAGGTAAGGCAATACCCAGTTTTAAACTCTAGAAAGTAATTACACATAGCATAAATCATTAAGGCCTAACCAAAATGGAAATTAAATTCTATTAAAAAAAATATAAACTCAGTCCTGCCTGAATATGTGATGCTGCAAAGATACATTAGGCATGTGCTATAATGAATGGAAGGAGCAAGCTTGTTTCAGGATCATAGAGCATTATTAATCCTTTCATTTTTGTTCCTTTATTTAAAAACAATCATAGAATAGTACGCTAACTATCCTGAAGGAATGAACTATACACTTCCTTACATTCTACAGCATAAGACTATACATCACTAACTGCTGGTCAACAAGTGCATGTGTATTTTGTCCAACTTAGTTGCCCAAGCAGGGTGAAACAGCAATAAATAAATAGTTTAGATAGTGAAGGGGTAAAGAGTATTTTAGTAATCCGAATGATAGGGATGCAAGGAACTTTTGTTTGTTCTAATGATTTCAATAGTTCTTTAAATGATGTATAAAAACAAACAGCCTTCAAGAATTTTCTGAAAATTCATTAATTTTGTCAATGATGATAGTTTCTCATCAGTCAGATCCCAAAAGCTGGAGACATGACTGTCCTATTTTTCATGAATGTATTCCATGCCCTTGTGAGAGCAGAAACAGTGATGGCTATGAAGAGTGCTGGTACATGTTGCATAGAATAATTACTCTATTTCCTACATAAATTCTGCTTACGTATGTTGTAATAGTGTGCCTTTTTTCATTCATGAGCTCTTTGAAATTCGTTACTCTCTCTGAATCTCTGACATACATGGTTGTTGCCTTTCTTGTATTTTCCCCACTGAAGGGGAAATTTGCTGTATTATGCAAAGGACAACAGTAAAGGAAGACTATTGTTGCTACAGATCAATAAATATTAACGATATGTGGCAGTAGTATGAATTATAAGTATGATACACATAATATTAAAAATACGTTTTATGGATACAGATGACTATTTGGGAGAATACAAAAAAAAACCCTTCCTAACAAAACTGGAATGTAACTGCCATTATTCAAATATGTCTTTTGTTTATTGTTTTTTCAGTGCAGAAATCCCCACTGTGGTTTATGTTTAATCAAAAAACATCATCTTTTTGGCCAATTGTTTTTGCTGTTGTTTAATACCTACCATTTAGTTTGTACCATACCTCTCCTACCTGAAGATACAGCAGTTCTGTAACTTTTAACTCAACTGGGACAGAAAATCGTTGTGGCAAGGAAGGCTGTGGTTTCAAATTTTTCATGTTGTGGAGCAAACACTAGTTCTCATTTTTTAAGCAGTCTGAAAGGCAAGAAATGTGTCTTTTTCCCATTAAATATTTCCTAAATATATAATATTGCCTAGAATTCATGCAGCACTCTATCTAAACAGGCTGCTTTGACAGTGGCAACTGTTGAGACTGAAACAGTCTAATATCCAATAAGATTAGTTCACGTTTGCTATATAAAATGGTCCTTCATATACAGTTCAATGTTTTTGACTCTCAGTGTCTCTGTGGTTCATTATCCTCTGTTAGATGCATAGTCAGTTGTTCTTCCTCTTGTATTGTTCCAGCTGGAGATTATTCCCATGTGTGATTACTTCTTTGTACTTTTCTTTATTGAATTGCATCTTTTTCTCTTTTTTTTTTTTTTGGGATCACTTTTCCAATTTGTCAAGGTTACTTTCAATTCAAATCCTATTCACTAAAGTGCTTGCAGATGCTTTCAGCTTGGTATTGTCTGCAAATTTAATAAGTGTCCTCTCTACTCCATCATCTAGGTCATTAATGAAAATGTTGAATAATACTGGATCCAGGACAGGCCCTATCAAACTCCACTCAGTATTTCCTTCCAGCTTGACAGCAGGTAACTGCTCAAAGTACAGCTTCACTTTTGTTGTGTACGCAGTCACAATGGTGTCATCTGGATTACTTAATTCTTAGTTTATTTATGAGAATGGTACATATAAATGGCAAACACTTTGAAACAATGAACATGTATCATATCTACTACTTCCACCTACCAGTAAATCCTATTACTAGTCATAGGGAGAAAGTAGATGGGATTAATGTTTTCTCTTGACAAGTGGATGTTTGCTCTAGTTTGTCTGTAGTCTTTACACAAAAACAGATACTCCAGCACTTTTGTGAGAATTGAAGTTAGGCTGACTAATTTAATTTATTATTCCCTGGATCTATCTGTTTTTTCAAAGCTAAACGCAACTGTTTACCTCTTTTGATTCTACTGTTCTCCATATTCTCAAGGGAAAGATAAATGCTGAGTATTTCAGCTAGTTCCTGTGTTGCTTCCAGTAGCCTGTAGCTTGCTAATGAATCAGTTTAGACATCTCTTTTGAATAAAAAAATAAAAAAAACAAAACAGCTCCAATAATAACTGATGGTAGCTTCCCCTTTTTTCTTTATCAGCTCTTTGATAATTTCTTATTATATTTCTGTACTTCGTACAAATAAAATCTTATTCACATACAGATCTTTATGCTTAACTGTGTAAAAGTATCTTCTTTTTTGCTAGTTCACTTCGTTTTAACAGGTACTTTTGCAATTCCTTGTAATCAGTTTTTCATTTTACAGCCATGACTGATTTATTACCACCAGCAACTTTATCATTTTAACGTTGAGCCTTTTATGAAAATGCTCGACGTCTTCATGGACTTCTGCTGGCAACTTCTCCCCACTATTCTCTCTTAAATTCTGTCCCTATATACTTGGGATATTCCTGTGTTCTCACTTCCAGTTGCATGAGTTATTTTCCACTCTTTGTAAAATTTCTTCTTCAATTTTTGAATCAGTGTTTTCACCCAACTCTACCACACCTCCTAAGTGTAGGGGGTTTTTGAGATGGCTAATACTGTTGTTTCATATTTTTAGGAAACTGCTAAGTCTTCTGTCCACTTTTATTAAAATAAAAATTAGTCATGTGCCCATAAGTACTGAGTAGGTCAGTGGTTGAGGTACAAGTAAAAGAATGCAGGTTGCTAGGCTGCATTATTTTTTTTATCTTTATTTTTTTATTTTACTGTGGAGTATTTGAAGCATTCTTGCTACAGCCTCAGTAGGGCCATGAAGTATAGCTCCATGGCACCCTGTAAAACAATAGGGGGATATTTATGGTAAAAAATTACCTAAATCTGTTCCTGTTCAAGGAGATTGCAAAAACTGCATGAAGTTTAGTGGGAACAAAATTAAACAATGTTGAGTGCCGAATTATGTATTAAAAAATGTATTTGCAAATTATATTTTGTTTTCATGATTCAGCGAATAGAAAATACAATTTAATTTAAGAGCTCTTATCTCCAGCAACTAAAAGGCAGATCTTGATTAAAACAACTTGCAATGAATTAGAAAACTTTACAGTCTCTAGAAAATATAGCAAGGAGTGGGGAAAAAAATTACATGAAATCTCAGGCTGAGTTTAGAGCTCGTGAACATACAAAGGAACTGCATTTGCTTCAACATTAAATACTGTACTTCAAGCTTAAGAGCAAAACAATCCAAGAAAATGTCAAGAGAAATTTTCTTGATAAACATTCTCAAAAAAGTATATTCCATGGGCATATGCTACAGCGATTTCTGATGGAATGAAGCATTCGTGTTGAAAGAGTATATGGTGTATTTAATTATTGGCAGGTTAAGAAATGTTTGTTTTACAAGTAGCTTATCAAATCAAATTTAATCAGAAGAGGAAAGGACCTTCATTTGTATGTGATGTTGTCTTAGCCAACCAAAAGCATCTTTTCATATTGAAAGTTAGGATGAATGGAACCTGAATTTTCTTAGGCTAATGAAACAAGACTTTTGTTTGAATAAAAAGGGGTTTTTTTTGAACTTGCATAATTAGAAGTGTTAAGATGTTTTATCTTAGCTTTAGCCTCAGGAGGAGTAAGCCATTATACTTTGGCTGTTGCTGGAGGCAATGGTTTCTTCACAGATGGTCAGCTATTATTTTCTCTCTTTACTTTACTTTTCTTATGATTCAAATTAAAGAAATCTAGCTACAGCCATCTAGAAGGCAAAAGATAATTATGAAATAAATGACTATAGGTAAAAACTCATCTGCTTTCATCTCAGCTTTTAGATTTATAAAAGTATTAATAAATGCATATTAAATATTTATTAAAAAGTTTAGAAGTGTCTTAATTTTTTCAGCTCTGACATATATAGCTTTTATGATATTTGATATACAAAACTATTATCCTAAGTTTTTAGGAAGTCTGAAGAAGTTCAGGAATTACTAAAATGAGTAGACTCTTAATGTCTGATTTAACTAATTACAATCAATCACAGAAGTACTTGTCAGAACAAATAATTACAGAGATGCATGAAAAAATAATCTTAGATATTCTCAGATGAATTTTCGGAAAACATGTTTGCTGTCCAAGCTGTTTTCAGCTAAATAATGAATCACCCATGAAAATAAAACTCCAGTTCCTTTGACAGATTCCCCATTTACAGATGCCTTACAGTAATGCCAAAATCTGTTCCACTGCTTTCAAGTTCGATTTTAGCTATGGGAATGATGTGAAATGATACCTACCAAAAATCTCTTAAGCAGAACATACACTCTGCGTAGTAACGCATACACACAATCTATTTTCCAATAAATAATTTAAAGTTACAAACATTTTACTTCTGTGAATGAAGCTGCCTTCACTAAAGATAGTATTTTGCCATTAATTTACTTTTAAAACTTGAAGTTTTAAAAATATTAAGTCTCAGAATGCATCGAAAAAAAGTGCTGCGCAGAATAACATCATGTAGGCTACCATAAGGAAAATGCAAATATATCAATTTTACCCTTATTCCATAGTAGCAAAATTCTTTCTCTGGGGTCTAAAGTTCGATCTTAGTGGGTGGTTTGAACTTTTCTTATACATTTCCTGTTTACATTTTAAAGGCTTTCTTGGTTATGGTAACATCATCTGGAAAAGCAAAGAGAAAGCAACTCTTTAGTGGCAAGACCCTCATCTAAAATTTTATTACAGTAAGACTGTTAGTGAAGACCTGTTTAACAAGTCTATCAAAGCTGGTTTCTGATTCTCATTTCTATAGGTTGTTTGCACAATAGTATTTGATAATATTTATGCATAATATGCAAGTACACAGACTCCATGTTTATATAGAAGTAAAATAGAGGTTCTCAGCACAACTCTGAATTTATTTTGTGATAATTTGTGCATCCCAGCTATTTCTGAGTGGAGGTGACTTGAGAAAAAAAAACCCTATCCCTTCATTTGGGAATACACCAAATCTCTTCTACAGTCCTTAACTGATGTTCACGCTCTAGAAGTGAGCCATACAGAGACCATCTTCTGATGGAACCATTTGCTCTGATTGCTATGAGCTCTACTTTTACACGCTTTGAGCACGCAGTTTTAGTGCATGTGGCCTGTCTACAGTGGGAAACTGAAAACCCTTGGATTTTGCTTTTGGGGAAAATTCTTTCATCATTATTTCAGCACTACACAGTCATTTGAAATTAATGATACTAAATCTATTGCAATACAACATTTAGAAATATGTTATTTTTATCAGACATGGTGAATTTTTTGTTTGCTAAATAGCAGCTGTCATAGTCGTATTAGTTCTTGGCCATCAAAAATGAAACATAGCTTCCGAAGCCAGTATTTATGTATGGAGAACGGGTATTGTTGCCAGTGTTGTGGTGTTTCTTCTCTAAAGAGAAATCAGATAACATCAAAAAGCCTATTTGCAGACAAGCATATATTCTAAGTGTTCACTTCTTATTTTATACTGCCAATTTTGTTTTCTTTTTGAAGCTGCAAACTACAATCCCAGAAGGCTTTTAACATCTAGAAGGCCTGTCCTTAAATGGGTTATGCTTAGCTTAAGTGGGTTACACTAAGGAGAGATTGCTACAGTAATTGTGATTCAGGATTGAAAGTCTGAGGAGCCAAATATAGTCCCTGCTGCTTTATGCAAGTGAAATATTAGTAATTGGATTTTAAATACATTATTTACACTTACTGTAGAAATGAGGTTGCTGTCAATTATGTATTTGCAGGATTTTTCAGTTGTGGGTTTATTGTGTTATGCATGCATAGACATTCAAACAGACTCTGTGCAGACTCTGCTCAAGTTCGCCAGCACTGTTCTTTCAGTTGAAACATAGGAGAGTTGATTCCTAAGTGAGGGATATCAGCAGGCAAGGTTGAGAAGGGACATGGGAGGAAGATATGGAATAAATAAAAAGGTGGGAGGTACACCTTGAACAGACACTGCTCTTTCATTATTCTGAGGCTCATGTATCCTCTTAAAGATCAGATCCTACAATTCTTTTTCAAACTGAATTTCCATAGACACTTGTTTTGCTTGAGGAACAAAGGTAAAATCCTAACTTTTTTATTGTGTATGTCAAAGTTGGCTTAGCAAAAGTGTTGAAAATGTGTTGGTTTTTATTTCAAATTTGTCATCAACTTATTAAGTATATCCATTTCTTTTTAAAAAAATAAATGAAGGAATAGCTCCTGTACGCCTATGTGAAAATAGATAGAACAAAATATATTCTAAAAGAATAATGTAGCAGAAAATGTTTTAAACTATTATGCAAAGATTATTTTAAAATAAATCCCTTTCTCATCATGCATACTTCTGCTCAAGAAATTTATTCTGACACCTACTTCACCATATGGAATTTTAATGGAGTGCTAAGTCACAGTGGATGTATCTGTGAGTACCTATGACAGTGCTGAACACATGCCTAAGTCAGCGAAGAGGCTCAGCCTGCATAACATTGTTCGTTTTGAATACTACTTTCTTTTGTAATCTGTTTGCTGAAGTAGGGCTTTGCATGCCTTAGATGTTCTCCAACATGGTGTCCTGATATAATTATTGTTGTGAGGTTCAGACTGTCCTTTCTGCAATCCAAGGTTTGGTTTTCTCTTTCTTGCTCCAAAATATATTAATGTAACTTTGCTATTTTAAGTACACTGGAAGAAAACATTTCATGCACATGTTTGAGATGAATTTAACTTTCAGCTGATTCATCCTTTAAATTTAGACAGGGGAAAACATAGCTAGAATGGTATAAAGTGATATTATTTCACTATAGCAAAACTATTCCAGTTTTTCAATTTAAAAAGTAATTTAAAAAAACCCTGCAAACAATAAAAAAATACAGTAATAATTATTTATAATTGCTGTAACTCATATCTGGAATCTCTAAAGGGCGACTGCATTGTCTTCTGCCCTGTAAGCAAATATTCCTCTTTGTTCAAAGCACTGGGAGAAGACAAAGAAAAAAATGCTATTCTACACTACATAAAACATAAGTTTTCACTGGTTTCATTAAATACAGTTTGACCTTGTTCAAGCAGAAAATAGTGTTTATTATTGACCGTTTCAATAGCCATTGTCAAAAGTTTATGTGCAAGGCCACTGTTTTAGTCTGGCATACTGGGTGTAATTTATTCTTTTTGCTATGAAAAACGTAACATAGTTTGCTAATAGAAAATTTTCACACTCACAAGCCTGGATTTTCTCAATTCCAAAGCATATCACTGTTTTTAGTTATAAGATTGCTCTCGCCCTTTTCCTTTTTATTGTTAAGATATATTTTTTACATACAGATCAGTGATGTAATCCTAAAGCTGCTGTAGATTGTACAATGCTGATATCAACAGTATGTATTTTTGATGACAATATTTTTCATGTCATGTATGGAAGTTCAATAATTTCCCATTTAACTGATATTCTTAAGCATTTCAGTAGAGCAAAATATTGTTGAATTGTTACTAGTTACAAGTAAAGCGATGAAGAGTTACAGATCTTTCTGAGCTTTTTCTGCTTCAGTTAGCAATTTAAACAAAGGTTTGCACTCTTGCAGCAAGCTGACTTCATAGAATAAACTTTCTTACTGAGCAGCAAAAATGCATGCATTTAGTTAAAATGAATTTTCCAGAAACTTTTGAATGAATGGGGAGATTCTGAGTCAGCTTCTAGCAAAAGGCTTATCTAATGCCCCATGTGAGTGCTCAGTGTATTGTTTTGATTAAAGCTTGAATGGAAAACTGCTGATCTGAGGTAGTACATGTTATCCAAGATGCAGACAAAGCCATTTTCAGCTGTGTAAACTGCAAAAGTGTTAGTGGTAGAATAACATAAATTGTGTGCCATTCAGTGGGTGTACAATATGGGCTCGGATTGTTATTCGATGATGATTAGGCATAATACTAAGCATGTATGAATAACATTTCTACTAAATTTATTTGCAAATATGCCTTATTTGCAAAGACTGAGTTTAGCAGGAATATCAAAGGGCACGTGGGATAAAGCAAATTGGAATTAGAGAAATTGTCATCCCTGACTTTTCTCCTGTCTACTGTTTTCACTTCCACATTCTTCCACCATATACAAACTTGTTTAGTTTACTGTAACTTTACAGTGGTTCAGTTTCCTGTAGTTTACACACTTCCAACTGTTTTATAACCAGCCTAGAGTACTAACTTCAGCAATCTTGGTTATTAAATTGCAAGGCCAGTTGTTGGGGGATTTTTGTGGTTTAGAAGAGCTCCCAAAAATGAAGACAATAAAAAGCAAGGCAAAATTACTTAGGAAAACACACTGATTCAGTGATGAAGATACCTTGATTTCAATAGAACTACATTATAGGTAAAAGTAACTGATTTTTTTAACAAGGACACCGTTGATGTAACTTCTATTTAGTGCTGCACTTCATACGTAAATGCATTTCAAATATTTTAACTTGCAGATTAAAGGAAACTGAATCCAGTAACAAAGGACAGTTTTTGAAACCATGCACTGCCCAGCTCAATTCTGTCAGGTAATTCAACTGTTCTGTCCTTCTCCTGAGGTTCCACAGTTATAAATGAATGGAAGATATGCAGAGCCACGGGTGATAAGGACATTTGGAATAAACAATAGCCCATGGTAGTATTTTTCTTGCTGCCAAGTGTTCAAATGGCCATGTTAAATCAGAACACACTGGTAAATCAAGTACTTGGTAAAACAACAGAACTGATAATTTTCGGGATCATACAGTTTATTTTTAGCAACCTGGTTTAGTTTTTGCTGGTAATATATTTTATTTTTCTTTCATTTTTATTATTTTTTTTTATATAATGAGTATTATATTTAATATTTTTTTTTAAGTATTTAAAACAGACAAACAAAAAAATTAATTCCCTAACTGATGCAGCACCAGGAAGATGCATACTGTTGTCTCTATACTGCTGTGTAGGAGCAAGATTTTGACAAGGCTATAAGGGTAAATTTTCTGCCTGCCCAAATTATTTATCTTCTGGAAAATTCTTTCCAGCATCTCTGAGACACCAGAGTGGGTATTTCTCATGGTCTTATGAGATTCTTATGGTTCAGACCATGCCACAGAAAATTCAAACTCATCGCATCTGATCATGTCACTTCATCTGTGTCTGCTGTTCCTGAGGTTCACCCAAGGGCAGAAGTGACCAGAGATGGGGCCTTGTTGCTTGTCCCAAAGGTGGTTGGCCTCAATAGATGCTCTTAAGACAGACCAAACTGCCTGCCTGTAAGAAAAGTGTGAATATGAAATACCAAGTCTGCGAGACACCTAAGTCTCAGGTCAGAAAATTGCAGGTACAGCCAAGACATCTGCAAAAACACATATTGTTCATAAAAGCTGGACTGGCAAAAGTACCGTTGGTCTGCTACAGGTTTTTAAACCGGAAGATTTGCCACAGTTTAATACCACAGAGATAGAAAAATCCCATTGATTTGAAAGGAACTGCTACTAATTTGCAAAAAAAAAAGTTAATTACAGGAAGGTCAGAGCTGCATTACTCCACTTTAATTAAGTATACTCTGAATATTATTTCAAAATGCAAGTCAAGTAACCCTGTAAAATAAGGAAAAAAGGAACTCTCCTACTTTTCTCTGTTTTAAACACCATTTTAGAGCAGTGCTTAGTGACAGACAACAAAAAATTCAGCTTGCAGGTTGAGACGCTCAAATTTACATGCCCATATATAGGTGCCTAGATGCAAAAAAAATATATACCCCTTATAGCCAGTAAGGATCTTGTTGATACAGCCTAGAAGTTCACCATGAAGTGGACACCCAAACTGGGGTAGCTGATCTCTGTGTTCTGTGTTTTACATTGATTGTATTTTCACTGACTTTAATGGAAAACCAGTCACCTCAAACTGTGAGCTAAATCTCACTTAAAGAATCCTTAAGGTTTATGTTATAGGCTCGCCATGAGTTTTTAAACCCACTTTCTATGACAATGGGGTGTGAACAAACATTTTTTCCAGCTTCAGTGACAGATCTAGAATTTACTATAAATATGCAAGCATCTGAGATAAATCAGTATTAGAAAAAATGAGATTTTTCACTAAATTCTGATCCAGTGGGCTGATGATGTATTTTCACTTTTTAAATTATCTTTAAAGAAAAACATATCCCAAGTAACAAGTGATAGGACAAGAGGAAATGGCCTCAAGTTGTGCCAGGGGAGGTTTAGATTGGATATTAGGAAAAATTTCTTCACAGAAGGGGTTGTCAGGCATTGGAACAGGCTGCACAGGGCAGTGGTGGAGTTCCCATCCCTGGAGGTGTTTAAAAGACATATAGATATGATGCTGAGGGACGTGGTTTAGCAGTGGACTTGGCAATACTAGTTTAAAGGTTGGAACTGATGATCTTAAAGGTATTTTTCAACCAAAATGATTCTATGATTCTGTCTGGAGGCAGGTTTTTTATCAAATTCATTAATACTTTTAGTTATGCTTTTGCTCCTGCTTTGCTGTTTTTTTTCAGGACTTGAGTCTTCTTGCGTTAATTCTACATGACTATAAATTATTTTGACTAAATAATGTTATTGTGTATTCATGAGCTTTCACTTCAACTTGGTGTGCAATGGCAATGTTTTGTATTTTATTTCAAGTTTTGGATTAATAGTATGCTTTAAAAAAGAGAACAACTGATTAGACTTTTAGGACTAAATAGGTATGTAATTATTTAAATTTTGAACTGAGGATAGTTCTTGAATAGTGTGCAATTATCTTAATGCCTCTAAGTAAGGTAACTTCACAAACTACAGCAGTTTAATTGAGTGCCTTTTTATGTGCAGAAAATAAAAAATATTTATTGTCAGTCAAAGTCTAGTGAAAAAATACAGAAGTGGAATGAAACCCACAGAAGATATGTGTACAAATACTAGACAAATCCTTCAATAAGAATCTCCCTGTTTAGTAACAAATTAAAAATAAGATATACTGACTGGTATCCAGAAGCATGTTAACTACTAGCAATGCAGGAAATGTTTCTTTAAGATGAGGTTGTACATGCAGTAAGATAGGAGAGCTTCATACTTGTCTCTCACAGATGCTTCCATGTTTCTGTTCATACTGGGTGTAGCATTTCCAATGTATGAATCCATTGGCATACCAGCCAATTTTGATATAGACGTGCACATTTGAAATCAATGTTTAAAATTAATTTTTAATTAAGGTGGACATTATTTCCCATAGTTATGAAGAATTGTTTATTGTTAATTTATTAATAATAAAACTAGACTTTTTTTTTCAAGGCTGAGGATTCATTTTGAAAGACACAAATTATTTTGGCATAGGTATCAAGAGATAATGAGGCAGCAGTGAGGCTGATTATGGAATGTCCTATGGTGTAATCATATAATATAGAGTACACGTTACTTTATGTTCACTTCCCCAAAGCAATTTTATTGCTTGAATTCTGAGTAGCCTAACAGTCAGTACATTGAAAAGCTTGCATTAGAAGTCTCTAGTTAAACCTCTCATTCTTGCTATTCCTCCAAGTTTCTTACAGCTAAAACTTAATAACTAGGACAACTGAAGAGAGCATTCTACATACTATCCGAGAAAGAAGAGGGCTCTTACTCTACTGAACTATGCTTCACCTTTTCTTTTTCCTCAGTTCTATGTGATGATTGGCCTAATGCAGAAAATCTTCTCATAACTTATAAACTGTACTGAAATAGATATGACTTGTAATTATAAGAATTAGGGCAAAATGTAAATATTAAAGGCAGTTGGTTATAAAACAAAATGAAAAAAACCTACACAGACAAAAATATTTTTCCTGTATTTTTGAGTCTTTTTTTTTTAGTTGACTCTTTGTAATGATTCTGTGGAAGGAAATTCTGCTATAATCCAATGGAAATGTAGTTAACGGGTCTAGATGGAAAATTAATTAAGTATGTGGTTTCATGCTTGCCATTTTCAGTGTTTCTGCTTTTGTAAAGAGAAAGCCATGAAGAACTTAGAGACTATCCTCTCTGGCTTATGCAGAGGTATACACTTTCAAAAGGCTGATTTTTAGTTATTTAAGTGCTGCTTCCAGTATGTATCTCAGTTGTCTCACCAAATTTCATAAGCCAATAGTGACTGTTACTGCATGCATGCTAGGAACCGTACAATAAGAAGCAGTTTTACCCAATTCACATTTAGACAAGACAAGTGGAAAAGCAGAATTCAAGTAAAAGTAACAGGAATCTTGGAGTTATCCTGCTAGTCAGCATCAGGACCAGGACATGAAAAGATTTAGTGATTCTCTCTCTAATATCCTGGGTTTTAGATCACAAAGTTTGTGATTCTTAATAGAAATTAATAACTAATTTATTAAAGAAGCACCTTGAAAATTTCCAGTTGTTTTGCAACCCACCTATTCTTTATTTTTAATGCAGCACCTGATTATTCCACAGGAATGGAGTATCTGCCTCTTTGGTCAACGTGGAGTGTCTGGGACTAGAAAAAATATTCTAAGCTGGTGCAATGTTCTTCAGTATTAATCAGTGTCAAGTGTCCCAGGATGCCTTTTCTCAACAGAAACCACTTCATAATTTGCTGAGCAGCCCAACTCTGCTAGTTCCACACACATCCAAAAAAAAAAAAAAAAAAAAAAAAAAAATCTTTCAGCTGTCATTACACAGCACCAAATTTGCACATGAAGATAAACCTGTAAAATCTGCTGTGAATTCAGGGAACTCTTTGCCCAGGCATTATCTCTTTTAGAAACTGTAAATTTCAGCTAGGTTTTCCTATTGCATGAATAAAAATCTCAACATTTCAGTAAGGCCATTAAACTTCCTTTCATCTGCTTTTTTCTTAGCTGGGTTAGTAGCATACACTTCCCCTTAGCGATCTGATCTGACTAGTGCAGAAAAAAGCTACTGCTCTTCCTTTTCCTTCTTTTTCTTTGCTTTTGAAAATATATCAATTTAAGGGGAACCTAATTAGAATTAAAAATGAAATAATTTTCTTGCTGCGTTATAATTATTAAGTTCTTGGTTCTACTTCTTTTCTGCAACATATTCAGTCCCATTCTTGCTTTAATATTAATTTATCAAGGCCATAGCTTTGGTTCTGATGCTATGGGCCTAGTCCAAATATCAATTGAAGTGATTGAGACTTTACTTTTCCTCCAGTTGGTACTGGCTTATATTTTAATAGCCCAGCAGGGAATTAGAAAAGTAATTACTTTTATTAAGAAGCTTAATTCAATGCAAAGATCCTTTCAAAGAACTTAATCTCAATTGACAGTTCATTGTGTTATTAAAAAGCAATAGAAGACTAGGGCACCAGCAAACCAAAGTGTTGCTTCCTTGCAAGTGATTTTACAGACAGTGCTAATGATTAAGTTCTTCTTTTGCGAATTATGCAGCTTTTAAAAAATGTTAATCTATTATATAAGTCCAGTGGGGAAAATTGGACTACTTCTAGCCACAGCATCACTTACTACTGCTGTTCCATAGCCCTGACAAGTATTCTGAATGCCTTTCCGTAAGAAGGTGTTTTTCAAAGTTATTTTTCTTAAGAATTAATATTAACTACTTCTTATTCAGGTGCATAATTTGCATGCAGATGTAGAATCTATGATTTTGATCCATTACTATAGTTCATAGCTTCTCAGCACTGTTTATCTCAGGGTAAGTAACATCTCACTGCATACTTCCTGAGGACTGTGTATCATCACTTTTTCAGTTGTTTTTCTGCACTAGTATCTAATGTCAAATATTGCTAAAATCGCAAAACCTCCTTATGAGCCTTATAGATATTTAGAACAAATTATGTATCAAACCCACTGTTATATTTTTTTTTCTAGCTAAGATGTGGTTATTAAGACAATGGATTGCAGACTGATAGAGCATTCTAACTTGGGGAATTTATCTGTGTTCTTATCTTCCTTTTATATATATACATATATATATTTTTATATATATATATATATAATAATTCTCCTTAATTTACATCTCATTAAACAAACTTTTGATTTCTCTGGTGTTTTCAGGATATTTTTCTATTTCCTCTTTGTCATTACTTAATTTCTTAAAAATATGAAAAGTTAATGAGTCATTTCATCTGATTGCATCCCTCAGCTTTTCCTCTGACCCCTTTATTTAAGGTTATCTTTGCATATAGTTCATTAGATTAATATTTTTTTTCTAAAAATGAGATTAAAGCATATTTCTATAATACCAACTAACAAAGATCTCTCCATTTTTATATATCTAAGATCCCATCTTTAGCCCCTAATGACAAAAAATATAACCCACCAACCTTCTTCATGACTTTTCAGTAAAATGGATTAATTCCTACCAATGTATCACAAATGGTATCATTTAATAACTTCTAATTAATTACATTTGTGACATCTAATTAAAAACTTTAAAATAGTGTGAAGTGAGGAAATTTAAAACTATAACTGAGGTCTTTTTATTTGCTGTGGTTTTCCGTCAAATCAAAGCTCAGCATTTCTCCTAAATATGGGGCACTTTTTCTTTAAGAAGGGGAGAAGCAGGTCGTATGTACTTTCTCTTCTGATAAAATTTGCAAATTTGGCTATTGTGGGAATAGATTGGTCCCGCAGGCTGAGAAAGTAGCTCAGTTATTTGAGAAGCAGCTTTGAGGAATTAATGTTTGTCTTTGCATATTAAAATTGTTTTGCTGCAACATTTCTATTTAAAATGGAAATGTGTCATTGCAGGGCCAGCTTTGCCACAAGTCCTTAGTGGTATCTTGAAAAACCTGTGAAGATCTGTGGGTCTCTGGAAGGGCTGCACTGTAACTCTACAACAGCTCACTGAATCCCTACAGGAATAGAGTGCTTTTACAGCATCAGCCTCGTGAATTCTTCTCTCCTCTACATTTCCAAGTGATTCATGTCAGGCATTACCTCTCTAGTACTTCCAGTCTCAAACAGACCTTGCACTGGGTCTATGTAAATTGGAATTCTTATTGTTACATGGAAATAACCCAAATTCTCCCTGCTTACCACTGTGTGCATGTGGGTCAGCCGACAGACTGAACAGAATAGGGAACTGCTTTGCTCATGCTGAAACCTTTTTCCCAGTCAAGGTACTAAACTATATATCACCCCTGAGATTTCTGCTCTTCTGTTCTTAACTGTGTCAAATTTAGTTAAAACTAAGCTCTGTATTAAAACATTATTGAAAGATAGATCCAATGGGGAGAAGGAACACACAAACCTTTTTTTTTTTTTTTTTTTTAATAAACCTGAAGTTGGCTAAAGACAAGCTAAGCCAAAACCCTCCCTTGCCATAATGTAATTAGATCACATGTTGACTTTTTAAGAGTTTTATATGTGATGAACACTTTTTTCTAATTAGTATTTTGTTTTGGAGAAGACTTCCAGCTTCAGTTAGTCCATTAGTTCCTCTTGGCAATGTATATCACACTGCACTACTTAATGCTATACAAAAGTACTGTTCTTCCAGAAATGCCAGAGCACAATACTGCCCTTGAATACTTTTTTAAATTATATACCGAGACAATCATAGCCTACTTCCCATCTTTTCAGGTGTCCTACTTCATTTATTTCTCTGTACCTAACTAGAGTACTTTCTTCATTATTCCTGCTTTCTGATTTCTATACTGGCTACTTGTATGACTGCTGAATTCTATGTTGTGTTTGAACATTTAGACTGAAATATACTATGATTCTGATAACTTACAATAACTTAATAGCAAGTAAATATGAGTAATAGTTACATCTATATTGCCTCGCTAATGCATTCCTGAGGAGCACTTTACTAGGGGTTTTCTCTGTGGACCAACTCTATTCCCATCAACACTTAAATTCCTTAGACTCCAGATCCCCCTTGCTGTGTTCACCTTGCATCACAGACAGAAGCTACAGGGTACAACAGCAAGCCCATACTGCAGGTCCACAAAAGTGCTTTTTGCACTTCATCTTCCTCTGCCTTTTTGCTGCATTTTGCACTTCTCATAGGATGAATTCCCTGGTGAGGAACTCATCCAACTCTTTTCCCCTCTTCCATTGGCTTCTGGTAAGTGGAAGAGGAAGGACAGCATAGAGTGGCCAAGAGTATTAAAGCCAATGTTGCCCTTCTAGTAGACAATTTTCATTACTATATTAAGTCTGAAATAAGTGAGTTCTGAAGAGGGACCATGAGAGAGATATATACAAGGATAAATCAACAACTGCTTCAGTGTCATCAAGGAAAATGGTACAAAGGAGCATGGATGCATTTGTATCAATAATTCAGTTATTTTAAGTTCAGCATTTCCACTAAATCAGACGGGGATTAGTTAATAAGGTGCTGTTATATGTCTTAGTCTTTCTAACATTAGTAACAGCTTTGCGAATAATGAATTTTTCATTAAATATTCCGTCACCTTGTTAAAAGCAAACTGAAAGCTATTTTTAAAAGCACAGTACCATTTGAATAAGACCCGAGTTTACACTAATCTCTAAAGAAATATGTATTGTACTTTTAAGATGACCATCACAGAACTGAAAAAACAAAACAAAACAGAAGCGAGGAAGTTGGACTTTGGCAATTTCAAGGCACAGTTACATTTGTGATTCAGGTGAGGAGCTGGAGAAGACTCTATCAGTATCTTACTGCTGACTCACATACATCATAGCAGCTCTACTGGCTGCAGCACTATTTTGAATTGTTGAGCAGGATGATACCTCTCTTTCTTCTGCACCAGGCCTACTTTCCTCAGTATCTATGTCAGGTAAAGGCTCTTCCAAAAGGAACAGGGACCAATCAATAAGGAGTAAAAGTAGTGGATAAGGTCTGAAATACCTACTCGCAAGTCCTAAAACATTGCACCAAAAATAACTGTATGCAGGTGGATGACTGTTCATACATATGTAAATGTAAAATATCAAGGACTTACTTTCCAGATAATACATCTGAATATCTAATGATAGAAATGAGAAACATTTTCAGCATCAGGACTGTTTTTTTTGTTCTGAGATGGGTTGCACATGTTTATTCATATTAGCAGACAGGCAGCGGTAACTCTATTCAAGACAGAGAGACTAGTGTTGAAAATAAGGGCTCATCAAAATGTTTGTTATACATTGAAATAGACTCAGCATTGCAAAGATATTAAAACTAAAATATAATAAAAACTGCTGAAGTAATTACAGAAAATGGAGGAAGCGTTAAATTAGTTGGTATACTCAAAATCTGAGTATACAATAATTAGCCTAAAAAGCGTAATTAAGATTCTTATTCAGGCAGTAGTGAATGCATGTACTGTATTTATTGTTTGGTTACCTGATTTTGGTTTAATTCAGCTTTTAGAAGCAAACATGTCCTTTGCCACATAGCTGTAAGGCTGGAGTTTGTATAAACTGGATGAATATACATAGACTCATGGACTCGGTTTATTTTAGAGACCAAACCAGATTTGATACTCCATTGTGCTGGCCACTCTATAAGTATTCACATCTGAGAAACTCATTGCTGCAGACAATTTAAGTTTAGAGAAGTAAAACATACACAAGGAGATAAAAGGCTTGCTCTAAAAATAGTATACATGATTGGTTAGATGATCTAGGCAAACATTTAGAATTTAATTCCAAGTATGTGATTCTTGCATCTTGCTGCTTAATGCTGCTTAATTCAGTATGTCTCTTCTTTAAAACTCAGAAACCTAGAGTTACCGTATTCACATATTCAAAATGGCACTAGTCTTCGTAGTTGAGACATCATGGCAGTTTATGCAAAAGTTGAACTAGAGCGAAAAGCAGATTTATATCATAGTCCTTTAAACAGCTTTATCAAATAGACTGTTCAGAGCGTATACAACAGGTATTCACATCCTCTTCAAAAGCATCACTGTTTCTTTTTAAAACTTGTCAGGAGAATGAGAAAGTGACAACATAAAAATTAGAAATTGTTTCCAACTTTTTCTGAAGGTTTTCAAAGCCTTTGCCTCCCCCTACGCCAGAGTTTTAACATTCAGTCTGGGGTGATGAAATCTGTCTCTGTCACTTCTTTTGAGTTAAAGAACAGAAATTACATTGTATCAAAACTCAGTTCAAAACCTGGTTTTATAGACCCCCTAGGTGGAAAAGCATCCTGGATTACAGAAGAAATGGAAAATAGAATCAAGTTCTTGTCCCTTCTGGATGAGTACCAGTACCATTTCTAGGGTTTTAGTCCAATTCATCTTTTCTGTTTGGTCAGCATTCACAGGCAGTAAAGGTGATTAAATACCTTCCTGTGAGGTAAGAATTGCAGGTTTGTGTCCTTTCGAGAAGAGAAGTCTGAACTGGGACACTCGTATCATATACTTCAACTGCTAGGCAACCTTGGGCAACCTGCTCTTACTGATGCTGTTTGAGCAAGGAGCATTGGACCAGATGACCTCCATAGGTCCCTTCCAAGCTCAACCATTCTGAGATTCTGCTGAATTTTTGGAATATTACCTCTTTGCCCTCTGGCTATATTTCTGTGTGAATGCAATCAATTCCTCTGTGGTCTGTACAGACCTTGATTGCGTGTTTATGGTGGGAATGATTGAAATACGGCTACTATATTTAGTCTCCTGAAGGGGATATGAAAGCAAATGTCCCACTGGAGGCCTACGCGTTGATCTCTTAAGCACACACACACAAAAAGAAAAAAAAAAAAGGAAGTTGTGGACATCTTTAAAAGTACGACTTTAGTTACCCGGAGATTTTTTTTTTTTTCCTGACTGAATACTTGAGGTTTGTCGTGTTAAGGGAGGATTTTAAAAATTGCAGTCTTAAATCACAGTGCTGGCTTCATGTGCATAGGTCCTAGATGCCAAAGTCAAGTAGTGGACCAACAGCACAACTGGAGTACACAACACAACTATCTAAGCACGCTATTGGGTGCTTTAGTCCCAGGATCCTGCTTTTTTCAAAAACCACTTCCGTTATTCTCATCCTATTTATATGGTGCAAATCTTGAACAAACTATGTTGGTAGCTGTGACAGTGCAAGTAGAACTGAACTTAGCTTTTAAATAGCATGTCCTGTAAAACAAAATACAAGGGCAAAAGACGTATTGATAAATTGCTGAATATTTCCCTAGAAGCTGTATGTGAATCTGTTCCTAGAGAAGTGAGTCAAATATGGT
Organism: Podargus strigoides; assembly: GCA_028020825.1. NCBI lineage: Eukaryota > Metazoa > Chordata > Aves > Caprimulgiformes > Podargidae > Podargus > Podargus strigoides. Next base: position 28,946,461 of record CM051623.1, read on the forward strand.
TTTGTTACACACTTTAACTGGATGCTGAAAATGTATTAAAAAATACGAGCATTTTAATGATAGTAGGAAGTATTAAAAAATAAAAAATTTACTCCCTTAACTTCTCACAAAACAGGTACACAAAAAATGAGTTACTTTAAGTATCTGCATTGTAACGTGTATATTACATATAAATACTTCTAATAAAGACATCAGTGGGCAAAGACAGCAGTACAAGGTACATCAAAGAAAAATGTATGCTTCTTTAGGGGTCTACTCTATTGTAGATGTAGCAAAATATCCTTTATTACATTATTATAAAATATGTTGATCAAGTGGTTTAAACAGATCTCTGACCTGCCAGCAAAACACAACTTCAGAAGAAAAAAAATATACTAAAAAATTCCACCAAAAATTATATAAGAATCTGAGATTTAAGGGCTATAAATATAACAGGTGCTAGCTAGCCAGTACTTCACAGAATCACAGGATTGGAAGGGACCTCAAAAGATCATCTAGTCTAATTCCCCTGCCAGAGCAGGAACACCTAGGTCAGGTCACACAGGAACATGTCCAGGCGGGTTTTGAATGTCTCCAGAGAAGGAGACTCCACAGCCTCTCTGGGCAGCCTGTTCCAGTGTTCTGTCACCCTCACTGTGAAGAAATTCTTCCTCACATTTATGTGGAACCTCCTATGTTCCAGCTTGCACCCATTGCCCCTTGTCCTATCATTGGATGTCACTGAGAAGAGCCTGGCTCCATCCTCATGACGCTCACCCTTTACATATTTATAAACATTAATGAGGTCACCCCTCAGTCTCCTCTTCTCCAAGCTAAAGAGACCCAGCTCCCTCAGCCTTTCCTCGTAAGGGAGATGTTCCACTCCCTTCATCATCTTTGTGGCTCTGCACTGGACTCTCTCAAGCAGTTCCCTGTCCTTCTTGAACTGGGAGGCCCAGAACTGAACACAATATTCCAGATGTGGCCTCACCAAGGCAGAATAGAGGGGGAGAAGAACCTCTCTTGACTTACTAACCACACCCCTTCTAATACACCCCAGGATGCCATTGGCCTTCTTGGCCACAAGGGCACATTGCTGGCTCATGGTCATCCTGCTGTCCACCAGGACCCCCAGGTCCCTTTCCCCTACGCTGCTCTCCAACAGGTCAGTCCCCAACTTATACTGGCACATGGGATTGTTCTTCCCCAGATGCAAGACTCTACACTTGCCCTTGTTATATTTCATTAAATTTCTTCCGGTCCAACTTTCCAACCTGTCTAGGTCTCTCTGAATGGCAGCACAGCCTTCTGGTGTGTCAGCCACTCCTACCAGTTTGGTGTCATCCCTCATCCAAATCACTGATGAATATATTGAATAGTACTGGTCCCAGTACTGACCCCTGAGGGACTCCACTATATACAGTTTAGTTGTGAGGATGCTGTGGGAGATTGTGTCAAATGCTTTACTGAAATCAAGATAGACCACATCCACTGCTTTACTGTCATCTATCCACCGGGTTATGTCCTCATAAAAGGCTACCAGGTTGGTCAAGCATGACTTCCTCTATTGCCTCCTCTATTACTTGCCTCTATTGATTTATCTTCTTTCTCTAATTACCTTGAATCCACTAAAAGTTTCTTTCTGAAAATTGCTGGTGGCTTCCTTGTTACTAACTTAAAGAAAAAATTCTCTTCTCTTTATCTTTTTCTTTTTCATTTTCATTGTTGAGCCTACCTTTTCTGCTTTTTATACTTAATTTTCATGGATATAAACCATCTTTGGAGAAATGTCCATTTTCTTCACTCCATCAGTCCTCTGGAAAACCTTTATTTTTAAGTAATTAAATGTAATTAGTTCTTTCTTCTTCTCTGCTATTTATTTTCTTTTCATTTCCTTTTATAGATAAGTCTTCTTAACTATTTCAAATTTATTTCAGCTTTCTTAATTCATAGAATCATAGAATGGTTTGGGTTAGAAGGGACATCAAAGATCATCTAGTTCCAACCCCCATGCTATGGGCAGGGATACCTCCCACTAGACCAATTTGAACCCTCTGTCTTGCTTTTAAGTTCTGTTCACTTTCAGTTATAATAATATACATACCTCTTGAACACAGTGCAGTGGTACCCAAACCCTTAAGTCTTGACACTGTTTGTGGTGTTGTTAATTGCTCTCTGCAGTCAAGTATACTGAAGTTAGTATAGTTCAATATGCACCTCTGGCTTACAAACGTAGTACATCTCCTCTGTATTATTTTTCAAAAAAATTTCTCTCCTGAACACCTTTAATGAAAATGGAAATGAAGTAGGTCTAATTAGTTAGTTAGATCCAACTAGGGTATGAAATGATATTTTCGAGTTCTTTGAGTTCACTTGATTGTTTTATGACAAATTATACTCAGATATAGTGAGTGACAGTCATATATGTAGTTTTTAATTTCAATTGTACTTTCAAATAATTTCTTACAATTCTTGTTCTTTTTCTGATGCTCACTTTTTACAGGGTGTTTTTTCAAGCTACAGAAAATTGCAATACCATTAGCTTTCTATGTATCTCTTTTCCTCTCTGTTCTTTACCTTGTGGTGCACCAACCAGGAAAAAGTTGCCATTTTCTTTTATGGTTTACACTGTGTGCATTTTCATGGAAATTGCTAGATTATATTCACCCTATGAATACTTCCTCTGTTTCTCTCTTCATCACTGACTCCTTAGTTCTTTAGTCAGCTGCTGTCCTTCTCGCTCATTTTTTTAAGCTCTGCACCTTTGTTCTTTGTCATAAACCACTTTGTACTAATACATGTTTAATAATTATCCATAAAAGTTCATACAGTCTGTGTACTAGGTACACATTCTGTTCTAGGCTACCTCTCAACTCATAAATCAAGGAAAAGGTAGCTGTTCTCACTTCTGTTCTGTGTTGTTCTTCTCATCAGAAATAGTGTAGGGAAATGAGTCTTACAAGTTTCTTCTGTGTATTTATTATTTGAGACATGATATCTTATTGTCCATTCATCAATCTATCTGCAGGAAGCACATATGCAGGCATAAACAACACCAGGAAAGCAAAATATAGAAATTTGGAAAACAGAGGAAGAAAGACAACAAAACCAAGAATCCCTCAGTATGCCTTTCATTTTGTTTTTTAATAACAGGAATGGTGTCTGCACAAGATGCAGACAGTGAACTAAAAGCATCTAAATTTAATAATTTTGTCCATCGGGGTTTTTTTAATGATTACCATCAACCAGTGAATATATTACACTTAGATTGCTGTTGAAGTAAGTTTAAAATAAAACAAAAAGCTTTCGTATAGCAAATTACATTGATTGTTGAATGTTAAATAGTGATTCCGCAATATGTGTTAAGATTCAACAAATGTTTAAGGACATCCCATATCTTTTCACACGGTTGATACTATTCAGTAAACATGCAGAGGGTAATTAATGTATTAAAACCATATTTTAAATGTAAAGTCATGTTTGAGATACTTTGTATAAATATATATCTTTTAAAATGTCTGCTAGCCATATGCTTCTTTTTTATATTCTGCATGTATATATAGTGAAATGTAGTGAAAAAACTATGCATGTTACTGTTATGATGCTACATCAAGAAATATACAGTAAATGCATTTTGCCCCTTACCTCCTGCTCCAGTTGAGTACTAAAGAATTTGTATAGAGCTTAGTATAATGCTTCAGAATGAGTGAGCTATCAGACATCTGCTTCTTAGGTATTCTTTAACTAAAAAGTGTCTTTTCAGAGTGAACAAAGATTGCTCATTTAGTATGACTAACGGCTCATTCCTGCATCCAGTTTAAACCAATGGTACATCCATGTATATTTTATTAGCTTGTCAACCCACTACACACTGATATCTCTGAAAATCTTCCCACTGAGTTAAGACAGTTTGTCCGAGGTACGTCTTTGAAATAGGAACAATAGAGGGGAAAAAACTGCATATGTAGATAGAAGGTAAAGATGAGAGTAAGTTGTAAAGAAAAAAACAGTTTTAAATTCACTGAAAGGTTCTCTACTATACTGCATTTGTCTTTGTTTCTTTTATAATTGCCATTCTTTCCTTTAAAGTACTAGAAATAATATTACAAAACCAGAGTACACACAAATCCATTAGTGATTTAAGTATTTTTATACTCATATAACAATCTATATAATCACTAGCTCATCGAGGCTTGTCCGGCCTGGCAAAGGGAAGGCTCTGGGGACACCTAACAGTAGCCTGCCAATACCCATGAGGAGTCTATCAAGAAGGCAGAAACATGCTTTTCACAGTTATGCTTGGTGGGAAGACAAGATGTTAAAGGCAAAAGTTGAAATGAAAGGTTCAGACTGGATATAAGAAAAAACTTCTTCGCCATGAGGCCAATCCAGCACCGCAACAGGCTGCCCACTGAGGTTATGCTGTCTCTGTCCTTTGAGGGTTTCAAGATCCAACTGAATAAAGTCCAAAACAACTTGGTCTGACCCCATGTTTCATGCTCCTTACTAGAGATTTCCTGAGAGCCTTTTCAGCCAGAATTGTCCTATGATCCAGTATGCAAGGTGTGAGCTACAAAATACTAGCTAGAAGCAGATAGTAACACCCATCAAGCTGCTGGCTGTGCTCCTGTTCATACAGCCCAGAATGGCATTGGCTTGCTTTGCTGCCAGGGCTCAGTGCAGGCTCAGCCTGCAGTCTGCCAAACCCCCAGGGCATTTTCAACAGAGTTGCTCTCCAGCCAGGCAGTGCCCAGCTTAGTCCCGTTTCTTCCCTAGCACAGGGTTTTGAACTCATTCTTGTCAAATTTCATAGGGCTCCTGCCAACCCATGACTACAGTGTGTCTAGGTCCCTCTGAATGGCAGGCCTTCCCTTGAGCATATCAATTAGTCCTCCCAGTTTGTGTGTCTCACCTGCAGACCTGAAGAATATGTACTCCTTTATGTCCTCCAAGTCACTGATAAAGATGTAAGGACAGATCCTTTATCCTTAAAGTTGTAAGAATACATCCCTGGGTAATGCCACTTGCTATGGGCATCTAGAGTACAGCCCATTAACCACCACCCTCTGAGCCCAACCGTCTGACTAGTTACCCACCCATCTAGTTTCCACCCATCCAGCTTGTAACAACCCAACTTGGGCAGAACAATGTTGTGCGAGAAAGTGTAGAAAGCCTTGCAAAAGCCAAGTACCATCCACTGTTCCCCTCTCATCCATATATTCAGTCAGTTCATCACAGAGGACAGTCAGACTGATCACGTTAGGTTTGCCCTTGGTAAATTCATGTTGATTGTTCCCACGTACTATGATCTCCTTTTCATGCCTTAAAATGTGTTCGAAGAGGACTCACTGCAAGATTCTCCCAGGGGTAGAACTGAGACTGACTGATCTGTAGCAGTTAGGGAATCGAGCAAATATACCTGTATGTCAGTGTTAATCCAATAGATGTAAATAGCTAAAGATTTAGTTAGAATATCTGGTATACTGGATAACAAGCTCACAAACAATAGTTCAGCTGATTAATATAATTTTCTCTGGTTTGCCAACAGTCCTTGATTTTCTCAAGTGTAAATATTAGGTCTGTCACATATTCTCCTTTAGTTACCATAGATTTTTTACTATATATCGAATATTAGTAACATGAGTGGTAGCAGACCTGCAAATGCCTCTGGGTGTTTCATACGATTTTTTTCCCTCTTGAACTGTGCAAATAACTGTGCTACTGTGTGTATCAAGTGTACTGTACATACTGTTCTATGCTATATCCTTATCTCTACAATAGTTAATGTAAAGTGAGGTAACCATGATCTACAAAAGATTTTATTTCTGACAAAAATGGTTTGATTCCTCTTTGGATCCCTATTACTAATTGCCTGTGAATTTGGTATTTCTGTGAGGGAGAGATATAGTCCTACTGTATATTGACATTTCCTGATGAAAATACACAAATACAGAATTACTGTGTGAAAGATGTTTTTTCACTATATTCCATTTTCTTCACAAAAACCTTCCTAAAGTGTAAGAACGGCCTAAGTTGGATGAATTTAGTTTTGAGGAGCTGCTTTTTTTTCTTTAACAAATTTGGTGAACTATATTTGCTTCTGATAACTATATATTCTGAAACAGATTTTATTTATATATAGCTTGCTGTTATCTCATCTGAATTCATATGGAGTTAGACTAGTTTTCAGTAGTCTGAAATGAGCAACTTAAAGTCATGCTTCGCAACACAATCTATTTAAATATCCAAACACAGATCTAAGGATATAGTATAATACATTTAATATTTAAAATTCTGACTGTGGACTCCAGACATCTGTTATTTTCTTTACTGTGAGGGAGTGAGCTGTTAAGAGACAAACTTGCTGCATATTTTAATCTGTTTATGGTAGGAGCTTGATTAAAGGAGAAGAGATTGGGAGCACATATAGTTTGGGCAGCGTCCTGCTTCTAGAACAGGACAGAGCTTTGCATTGAAGCCAGAACAAAGCTGCTTACATGAACGTGCTACTCTCAAACACTGTCACCGAGCTCTCTGCTGACGAAGCAGCTCTTAGCCACCAGCCATAATTCACCTATCCCCGGTACTTGACCTATTCTCAAAACTGGACATACTACACACATGTTCCTAAAGCTAGACATGTGGATAGCAATCTCCTGAAGTATTTTCCAGTGCAAACAAATAAAGCTTAATGTTAATGTTTCTTTAGTTTGGTGTCTTTTACATTGATCTTTCACAGCTCAGCTGTACTGAGTTGCCTGTGGCCTGTGTAAGAGTTGCTGCTTTTCTAAGGCAAATGAAATGTTTAGTGAAGGGTTTAATTTTCCTCCTTGTTGTCACAAGACCTCTAAATTTAACTTTAGAGTTTCAAAGCTACAAATGTCATTCCACACTGCATATGAACTTGATGGACCTTTTCAATTTCAATAGGAGCTGAAGCTGGACACTGTTCCAATATGCAGCAGAAGAGAACAGTAAAGGCCCAACTTAAGTGAGTATATGGAAGTTAAACACAGCATTAAAAATGGTTGTAATTGTGAACATAATTTTACTTTGCAATTTTCACTTTAGTATGGCTTAATGTAACTAAGAATGCTTGAAACCAATTTTTAAGGCAATATGGTCATTCAAAACCAGGCCCTCCTCCCCCTGACAACTAGAGCAAGCATTTTATTGGAAAGCCTATAAAATTTTTGTGTTGTACTGGAATGATTTATCACAATTAAGTAACTACTCCCTGTACATCAGTGTTTTGATCCATATTTAGTAACTTGAGGCTTATATATACTGGGACTGAATTCATTCCCTGGGAGAAAAATAATCTCTTGAAATCAGTGCTTTAAAGGGAAAGCAATATATTAAACATGGGAGACTAAAGCCAAGTACTCGTCATGTGCTACTATGAAGCTGCTGTTTGGAAAGATATTTACAAGCTTGACTACTGGATCTGAATTTAAAGGATAATATGTGTGATACTACACCTCCTAGAATACATTTTTCCAAAGTTACAGAAAAAATTGTGTTTCTTTGGGTTTTGTGTGCAAACGAAGAGATAAGAATGGATTTTTTTTAAGAGACTGTGAGCTTATTAAGGATCATCAAGACTACCGCACAGAAACTTCAGTTGTGAATGCCTTTATATCACTTAGTGTAAGGTATAAATATGTATCTATTGCATTTTTTTAATGTAAAAAAAAATATTTGTACATTCAAAGCTCACCTAAATATTCAAACCCTTTTGCTAAACAAAAAGCTGGAGTGTTAAGGAGTTTTGGAAATGCACTAATTCGAAACAGTTAAATATCTTTTACTGTGTTGTGTAGAAGCTAATTTACAGACAGTGGGTACCATATAGTGTGAGGAAACCACTAACAGTATGCTAGGTGAATTAAGGAATTCTCCCTTAAGAAACCAAAATCTTCATAAGCAAAATCAGGCTGGCGAGGTTTTACATGGTTACTAAAATAAGGAGGATTCAAAAAATTTCTAGCACTTGTGTGCTATGTGAAAATTAAACCCTTTAAATGCAGATTTCGGAAAGGAAGAATGGATGCAGTTACAAAATGAAGAAGAAAATCTTGGTAAAATGTTTAGTATTTTCGTACCTCTATGGGTTTATTATTACAGAAAATTATCAGCAGTATTGTAAATTTCACCTAGATTGCCTGTAACACCCTTCAAAGTGAAAGTTTTTAATGCCATATATCAACACAGTGAATTTAGATAGGAATTAATGGTCACTGTAATCAACCAAGCCATCAGGTTCCCAGCTGATGTTCCGAGGCTGGCCTGGGAATGGCACCAGAGCCATGGCAAAGGTGAAAGTTTGGCAGTGTTTGTACTGCTGAGAACTCTGCCAGTGCTCCAGAGGAATTTCTTTCTGTCACGAACAAATTGCCATTGAGCACACTGGGAACCTGCCAGTGAAAGTTTGTTCAGCTCCCTCGTTCTGTGTCACGGGAGGCGGGAGGCACTGGCACAAAGACATTCATTTTCGTGCCATTGCTACTCTGTTTCCTTTTTTTTTTTTTCCTTTTCCGAGTAAATCTGCAAATTCTTACTGGCTCGAGCTCTGTTATTGCTTCCTGCAGGGAGAGTCCCAAACCCGTGCGGGGCGATATCGGGGGGACAGGGCAGCATTTTCGGGCCGCGAGGTGCGTTCAGGTCCCTCGGCAGGGACGGCCGAACGGAGGCTGCCCAGCCCGGCACGGCTGGCGGCTGCTGGAGCGGCGCCGGGCGCGGAGCCGGTCACCGGGCCGGCCTTGCCGGCGGACAGCGGCTGCCGCCGACCGGCTGGATGCGCGGCGGCGGCGAGGGAGCAGCCTCCCCCGGCCCCTGAGCCGCGGACCCCGGCGGCGCGGTGGCGGCGCGGTGCCCGCGCACTTGCGTGGGAGCCGCTCCGCGGTCGCCTCCTCGCGCCGCCCCGCGGCAGCGGCTCGGCCCGGGCGGCAGGTACGCGGGGGCGGGCGCCGCGCAGGTGCGCAGGGCGGGCCGCACACAGACTTCTGCGCCCCCGTGGCTGCGCGGGCGGGGTCGCTGTTACAGCCCCGCCGCCTCGTAACGCGCGGGGTGGGCAGCCGGCAGCGCGTAAACTTTGGGTAAGTGCTGCGTGGGTGTGGGGGCAGCGCCTGTGGGCGCTGGGGGAGGGGTGGGGAAGGGGGCGCGCAGCGCCGGTGTCGCCGCACCGCTGCCCGAGCGCGGAGCCGATGCGGGGCCGCGGAGCCGGCGGGCGGTGCCCGGGGGATGCAGGCGCCGGCCAACAGGTACCGCAGCTGCGCGGGGGGCGGGAGGGGCTGCGTGCGGTGTGTGTGTGCGTGTGCCGCCTGTCCCCTCCCCCTGCCGCCCGGCCAGAAAGGGGGTGGGAGATGTGCTGGCGCACCGCCGCTTAAAGCCGCGGGGCTCGGCGGCGGCTGCCCGTTCCCGGAGGAGGACGGCTGTCAGGGTTGGGCCGGGGGGTGGCGGCGGCAGCCCCGCGAGGCCGGGCGCGCTGGGCTGCGGCAGCCAGCGGCGGGGCGGGGGGGCTGGCGGCGGTGGCGCCGTCGCTGGCGGTGGCCCGGCTGGATGGCCGGTGCCCGCGGCTGCCCAGGGCGCCGGGCTCTCCCGCATCCCAGGGCCGCGCGTTCCCTCCGCCCGCATCGCACTGCAGTAAGTTCGCGAGTCGCTGGGCGGCTGGACTGGCTGCAGCCGCGGCACTGGGGGGCCGTGTGTACGTGTGTGTGTGGCCGTAGCGGAGGAGCTGGGCAGAAAGTTGTAGCTACCCGTGCTGTATGGGATCTGTCACGACTCGTCGCTTTGGTTGCTGGTCAGTGGCAATTCGCCTCGCTGACCTACATCACTTTGCTGCGCCCCCGGCCGTGTCCTGGCGCTGCCCGCGCTGTCGGCGATAGTCGGGTGCGGGAATTAGGACGGGAATTACCGAAGCGCACGGTGTGGGTGCTGAGAGTGAGAGTCGGAAACAAAAGGTGCAGCTGCAAACTTGGGCTTTGAAGGCTGCTCTGCTGAAACTTGGAGGGCTGATGTGACAGCCTGCCTGACTAAGGGTCTTTTCAAGGAAGAATTAAAAATCCTGTGGTAACTGAGAGAACTTTTGGATGTCTGAAGTCAATTTAGATGCACCTTATTCTTGTTTTGTGTGATCCGGTGTTGTTCTGATTAATTTTGTTGAAAAGCGTTCTGTTTGTCAGGAGTGCATGTAATTACATTTTCCATTGTGAGTGTCCTGTTTTTGAAATGGATGAAAGGTTTTCTCAGAAGATTACTGCCTCATAAGTATTTTTTTTCCCTAGCAGGTTGTAGGATCTTCAGTTAATTCTTTCGAATTGACTGCTTTTCGAGAAATTTAGTGAGAACTGTATTTTTAAAAGCAGTTTTATCTGCTTAATGTAACTTTAGAAAGCAGATGGAATAAGTTTATAAAATCCGTATCAGAAAATAAGAAAGGCAGTGCAACAGGATGGGGAAAACCAGTAATTTTTGCATGAGAAATAGGTTGTTTTGTTTTGTTTTGTTTTGTTTTTCCCCAAAGCCACTAAACGTTTCTTCTGCTCTCATTTAGGCCAAATGACCTAATGTAGCAAGGTAATAGTTTTTTTCTTTGTACTTGAATGGTATAAGGCATCCACGTGTATTTAAAACAGTCATTATACGTCTGAAAAAAAATTTATACCAAGAGCCTAATACGCATTCCAAAATTTACTGGATTTCTGCTATGCTTGATGAATAAAATGACAGAAGTCTTTTTCCCCAAAGTGATAATCCAGAATTGCTCAGAGCCTGAAATGCCTGCCTGGTACAGAATGAAAACAAGCATCAAGAAACATGGGGCATCACAAAGCAGTGCTTTCGTCCTGAGGCTTATGTTGTCCCTTGTTCATTTGTCAAGGCGGAAGGACTTTGTTGTTTATCATGGCAGGGCAGTCCTGAAACAATTACTCAACAGTCCCAAATGTATGTGGAGTGAGATATTTTATGCTATGAATTTGAAATATTTGGGCCCCAGATGTGTAAATCTAATTAACAGAAGTTGCTGCTTTTAAGCAAGTTTAGGAAAAAATACATTTTCTTATATTTGTTTAGGAAGAAAAATTGTATATGAACTGTTACTTGCAAACTGAAGTTATCTTTCTGTAAACACCTCTAGCTGTCTCAAAACATTCAAAGAAAAGTATTCAGTAGAAATGCATAACTGAACAGATAAGTTATTTTTGAAGAGTTTATGCTGTTTGAAATTAACAAAGTTAATACCTGTTTTGAAGAGCACTGGACATATTTTTTATTTTAATTTATAAGAAGATTCTGTACCGTTTCTTCTCTAGAACAAAGTGTCGTTCAGGTGACACTTTATGGGACAGGTCTAGGTACCTCTTGCCAATGGCATGAGATCACTGAAACAGTAATGAAGAAAAGGAAACCTGCTAGAGCAGCATTTTGATAAAGCAGAGTGTAAATAGAGCACACTTGGGAGTCAAAGTAGTAATAGGTCAATGCTGGAAGACTTCAAAGTCAGTCGGCTGCATGGCTGGGCTGGACTTCTGCTTTGTGTTTGAATGACAGACAGTAGCACTGAGTTCTTGTGAATGGCACCCAAAGAATGAAAGATAATGGATTTAAGTTAATATTTATTAAATTAATTATAAAACGTAATAGATTATGTAGATGATACATAACGCTTCATTATCTTTGAATTGTTATGAACAATTTTTATGAACAATCATTGTTACGAAGTAGATCACTGGTAAGTTACACCTCCTGCACACAATTTTAACAAGTCTTTTTAAAGCCTCAATTATTTCTGATGTTAAAGTTGACTGACTTGCAGTGAGCACTTTATGTGATATCTGTATTCACAGTGTATCCTGTCATCTTTTGTCATGGTGAGAGGTGTGGATTGTTGTGAAAAGCATGTGATGAAATGTGCCAGTCTGTATCTACAGTTGTGAAAGTGACAGCATTCAGAAGGGAGAGGTGTATAGAAAGAACAGGTCTTATTTTGCTCCTGGACACCAAACCACAAAACAATTTCAGCCAGACCTCACCTGTGCAAAGGAGAAGGCACTTGGGAAAAATATATATATTTATTTTAAAGTTATATTGTGAAATCTGGGAGACACCAACAGAGTTCAGTGCTATTAGAAGAACAGGATGCTGGCTTCCTGACATCATTAGTTTTGGATTCCAGCTCCCTACTTCTTGTCGCTATCAAGCGAAGTTTGCAGCTTACTTCAGGAGTTGTGAGCTTCGCTTCGCACTACTGTCTCATACAAAAAATAAATCGATAGAATGTACTGGGCCTTGCCTGGATATCATTCACTTTTTTTTTTTTTATATCTGTGCAGAATGAGTTCTTAGCCTTATTCCGTAGGAATTACAGCATTTCACGGCCAGTTTAATCAATAGGAGGTAGTATAAAAGGTTAAGAAAACCCTCCTTCTGTGAGAAGAATACCCCATAAAGGATCTGTTGACCTTCAGTTGTGGGTTTCTGCAGTCAGAGAACTCGTCTATTGTTTCCTGCAGCACTTACAAAATAATTAATAACAGTAATAGTAGGCTTAGGACAATTATTTGTCCATAATTGTAGTTTTTCATAACAGTATTAATATTTTTCTCTTTGGGGTCTATCTTTATAGCTGAACCAGCAAATTCACAGTCCTGGAGGAATGCTGAAGTGACATGCTGTGTCTCACTGAAAAGAATTAGATGTTTGTAGTTATTTTTGATACTTTGTCTACAAGAGTGCAAAAAGATACAGATTTGGGCTCTGAAACCCATATCATCAGTTTGCCAACCTGACCTAGTTTTCATTACACTAATGATGCTCTTACCTAAGACTAGAAATGTCCTGGTGAAGGTAATGTATTGAGGCCAGTTTAGGAAACTGAGAAGTACATTTTTATTTATTTGAAATAATGATGAGTAACTGCCCCAAATCCCCAGTAAAACAACTTTATGCAATGTAGAACATATTTTCCTTTTTTAATTGTTTCTGAAGAAAAGGGAAGATTTCTCTGAATAGCGTTTGTAACAATTTAGCCCTGATGGGATATAGTCTTGTTTAGTTAGTTTGCCACAACTTTGAAAGCTTAACAAATGTAAGTTTTTGGAGGCTGTTTATTTATTTCTTGTCTAACCCCTTAATACCAATTTGGAATGTAAATGTACAGCTCTGACACCATTGTGCTGCCCTATACTATTAAAAAAAACAAACTCAAAGAAAAACAAACTTGCAAATACATTTGTCAGTTTAACGTTGCTAATTAGAGTTCTAATTACTGGGACAGATTAACTTTTTTTTAGATAATATTTGTTATTTACTATGATAAACTGACCTCTAGATACATGTTTCTTGTCTGTTAAGGATTTTAATTTTCAGGAATGGACCTTTTATAAATGCTGGCAGAAAGTCAATGCAAATGTCATGAATTATCCTTCTCTTTTTTTTTTTTTTTTTTAGTTTGATTTTCAGCCACATTTTAATGAATTGGTTTGAAATTGTGATCTTTTAAATTTTTTTTTTTCTTCATTTTATGTTCAATGGGATGTCTAGTGCTTAGTAGTAGTAATTAGTAGTTGACTCTCTAGTCCTCACAGTAGGAAGAATCTCAACAGATACATAATTTCTACGTTGGTTATTTCTTCATATTTCAATAATTTAGGTGTCATATACAGTTAAAAATTGATAATGTTCAAAATATACATAAATAGGACTAATGTGTCCTATAAACAGTATCTAAATACCATCTGGCTACCTTTTGTCTCTCCTTCTATTGCTAATGAAAAGACAAAAGCACCTGCTGAGGGAAATTTTAATTTTAAGATGAGCATCCTATATAGGTCAGTTGAAGTACAATCTGGATGTATCCAGGTCTCTCAATTCATTATAAAGGGTGCCTGGCTGGGATGACTCTTTCACAGTTTAAGGTCTAATTTTAAGGCATCCAGCTTTGGGTGAGATAAATTGTCCTCGTGGATATTTTCTCAAGTAGAAGGAAAAGTGTAAGGGAGAATTGAACTCCTAAGAATATATCAAATCTTCTCTATGCATTGCTGAAAATAAACCCTAAGTAAAATAACCTTAAAAAAAGTAGTGGCTACATACCAGAAGTTAAATATCAAAGGACTTGTTTTTAAATATATCTAAATAAACAAGTACTTTGGAGCATTTCCATTTTTCTTCATGTCCTAAAAAAATGTATACTGTATGCTTTTATCAAAAAAAGCCCCTGTATTAATTCATTATTGATATAAAATATTTCAATAACACTTTTATAGATTTTTATAGAATTTTCTGAAAATTCTGCATTTACTTTGAAACTGCAAAGCGTTGCTTGGGGATTTAGTTTTACTTTGTTCTACATGTCACACAAATTGAAAAACTACTATGGCTGCGTCCAGATTTATCTTCATATGCTGTTGTAAATTTAAAACTGTGTAATACTACAATGACTTCTGCTCAGGAGGGACAGTGGGTCATTTTGCCTCTTTGTTTTATTTTGCTTTAAAAGCACTCCTGAAAAGGTTTGTGTTTGAACAGCCTTACAACTTCAATGTCAATGAATTCAAACCTTCTAAACAATGTTATCTTATATATGACAGAGGTAAAACTTTGTACTGCCATTTGTTAGGCTTAGAGCTGTTGATACAACTCTTTCTTCATAAAAGTAGAATGGCTGGAGGAATCCTGGGGAAACCTCCCAGCTTTGAAGATCAGATGTTAATCACAGTAGATTACTCTGATAAGAATATTCATTTACTTCCTGTCTAAATTTAAAATGCCAAGTGGTTATTTTTTTGTTCCTTACATAGTGAAATACCATATTCATTTATGAAATTTTTTACCTTTGTGAATTTAAAATACTATCTCATAACGAAGCTTTATATTTTGTCAGAGGCTTTTTCCTATAAATAATGTAGACATCCAGAAATATAAAACGAGCTTGTGAGGTTAATTGTATGAGTGGTCAAGATATTTTTCTCACCTGTATTACACAGTGCACCAATATGGTGATTTTTACATGTCTCTGCTGGTGCTGAGGAAAATAATCTTGATGGATGATCCAGTACTTGTATCTAGTTGCATCTCTAATGAACAAGAGGAAATTCAAGTCTCTAGTCAAGGATTTCTGTTTGTTCTTATTCAGGTCTGATGTGCAGAGGTCAGGGTAGTTCATTTGTCAGTGGCAGAAGAATTTTGTGGAATGACACAAATAACACTTTTCCAGATAACAGTAACATATGAAATCATATTTCAGTTTAGTTTAACAAGCAGATAGCTGTAGAGGAAACTAGTAAGGGTATGAGAGCCGTATAAAATATCTTACGCTTTTGAAGAGCGCTCCTTCAAAGTTTGGACCGTATTCCCTCTGACCTTAGTTCAGTTCAGGGCACATTCCTGATCAACTCTGGTCACGCAGTGAAGCTTATACATTTCAGACCCTATATTAGTGACTCTCAAAATGCTGTCCAGCTAAAGGAAGACATGGTCTATTACCCTTTGAGTGTCCTAACATGGTGATGTATTAAGAGACTGAATTCTGCATGATTAATCCAGGACCCTAACTAGAAGGATAACCACTGCTATCGGCCTGCAGTAATGCTTTCATAATCTAGAAACCTTGAAAACTTCTGTAATTCATCCTTAATTCATTCACCGTTTTAAGAGAAAATGAATTAAAAGCGTTATTTGCAGAACCCTAAATAAACTACTGTGAAGTATGGATCTGTAATGACAGCATTTACAGAACTGAAAGACATTCTTGTTTTTTTTATTTGTGCTGAGATCAGGTTGAAATCTTTGATATATCCTAACAAATTACAACTCCTTAAATTTGCTGTGAGGTCAAAGTCTGGTTTGTCTTGCGTTATTTATATTCTTGGCCAGCTTTCACTGGAGAACATCACAAGCACAAGTTTGCCAATTTTTGTACGTATTTCTTGGCATGTTCTGCAGTTTTCATTCAGATTCAAATGCTTCATCCCTTCCCCTTGGAGATTATTAATATTTAATTTATTCAGGAAAAGTTTCAGCACTCCTCCCCTTGTCTTGTTTTGCTGCTCTCTTTCTTTGGAAATGCAAATATGTCTTTGGCAGAGCAGGTGCTATCTCTTTTAAACTATGAGCGAATTATTAACCCATGAAGGAGTAAAATGCTGTTCCTCTCCTGGGAAGTCGATATGTGTATCCCAAGATGAAGATGATCTATAGTTCCTGAACCTTGTGTTTTCATATCTGTATGTACGCTGATAACTGTGCTTGATGCTAACATATGAATATGAATCACATGTGTAGCTCATTATTGCATATTGATACCAAGATTGATTTTCATTCTTTTTAGACTTGAGTCCCAGCTCTATGTTTAAGGGGTACTTTGATGCTTACAGAGGTGTACAGAACCTCTAGAAATAGAACCTGTATCCGTACTTTCTTTGTAGAATCTAAATGTCTCAAATGCTTAAAACGAATATCTGCTACATCCATTTAGATGTTTTGGGGATATGCAAGAAATGGTAAGGCTGTTTAAAGAGAAATTCTTCATGCAAAGCACAAAGTCTGGAGAGATTGTAAGCTGTTCAAAAATCGAGCACCTGGATGCAAAACAGCTGTGGTGATGATCACCTTCAACCTGTGGGTGTTGTAGAAAGGAAGACAATCTTACCTCGTCTTCAGCAATGTTGTCTTTTCTGCAGATTTAACAAATTTCACTGAATATTTGGGGTTTTGGGTATCCTAATGGAACTGAAGAAGGTAAGGGAAAGAAAGGCTGTTCATGACAGCATATCCTTTCTGTCTTAATACTAGATGTAAAAAGCACGATGTGAAGATCTTAAATATTGTCGTTTTTTGTGGAGAAGAATCATATGTATAGTAGATGGGTTCTTCTGAAGGCCTGTTAATGCAGGTTCTGTTCCTTGATATAGTTGCATGAGCACGATTAGAACTTACGGGGATGTTTTTGGTGCTACTCATTATCTAGTTATTTTTGAAAGCTATACAGATTGCCAGTAAAACCTGTTGTTTGTATTCCCCAATGTTTATGGGAAGTGCATACGGTATATGTTGCAAGGGAACAGGCAGAGTAGAGAGTGTGGTAAACATTACAATTACTTTTTTCAGAGTAAAGTCATTACTATTACCCAGTTTTGTCTGGACTTTTTGTTTTTATGGAGTCATATTCTACACATCATCCTTAAACTTCACTGTGGCTTATTCATATCCATATCAAGACAAGGCTCTATTAGTGGGGTGAATGGGATAATTCTTCATCTCTCTTCTTAGAAGCATAGGGATAGCTTTACTGGATCAGACTAGGAAGTCTGTCTGGACTAGTATGCTGTCTCCTAACAGTGATTATCAAGGGAAGAACATAAGCATAGGCTGAGCATCCCCAGAGCATTCCTCCAGGCTTCGACACTCTGTACACATTTATTATTTTACAGATTTCTGCCGTAGCCCATTGTTTCTTTTTGAAGATGGAAGAATTGTAATGTACTCTTTTGTTCCTTATGTGCAGGTTGTTCCATCTTTTTTGTCCTTCTCTTTTCCCAGTTCTACCCTAATCAGTTTGAAAATCCAAAACCTCTATAAGTTATTTCAAAAGCAAGTGTACCAGGGATCTGTACAATGGAAAATATTGTTTTATTCTCTGTTCCTTTCTGAATACTTTTTTTTTTTCTTTTTTGAATGCTGCTGAGCACTGATCTGGTGTTTTCTGATCATAATTCCAAAATTTCATTTGAGTGATAACTCATCACTGAGGAGCTCACTGCTCATGAAGTGTAGTGCTAGGATTTTTTTTGTGCATTACTTTATATTCATCAGTGCTGAGGCGTATGAGACTATTCTAGTGGGAAGTGGAGGGTAGCATTAGCAAGCAAAAGAGAGTCAGGCTTTTAGGGGATTAGTGCCTGTATTGTCCCTAAATTCTGTTTCAACTCTAAATCTTTTCCTGTATCTATGCTTAAAAATATTATGATATCTCCCTTAAATGTTTCATTGATATGGGTATAATAACAAGTAGAAGAATGAATTGATCATCCATTGGAAATGGATCATTTTTCTTTGTGAATAAAATACATAGTGAACTTAAAATTATTTAAAAGATAAACTTCATAACAGTCTAATGAATCTCACCTGTTGCATAAGCTTATTTTTATTTCTCAGTTCTTTAAATGTTTTAAACATTCTTTTGAAATGTTTAGATTTTTTTTCTTGTTTTCTATGCTTACTAGTCTTGTAACCATAACCTAATACAAAATGTTCTGCAGTGTAATACATAAATAGCTTGAGTTTGTCAATTTAGAATATTATACATATGCATACATTCTATATAAATTTATATTGACTACATGCTGAATATGCCAGCAAATATTTATTGTATGTTATGAACAAGATTAAATTTATAGCTGTCAGGAGGAGTCTATTACAGTTTAGTTACTTGCAGAAATTGAAGTTTTGAGGTGGTAGGTAGAGAAACAGTTCCCAACCAAGTGATTAACCCTAACTAGGATTGCATTAGTTCTAGATTAAGTCCAAAACCTGTAAGAAATATTGGTTTTATCTAGACCGTATGTTTGACAGAAGCAGTTTGTAAGTCACTGATGCTATGTGTGTGTGTGTGTATCATTATGAAATAATTGACTGTATATTACAATACTAAAAAAATCAATATCGCCATATTCATCCTCTTTTAATTAACTAATATAGAAATGGAAACGTGAAACTGGAATGGGTCACATGGACCAGTGTGTCTAGTCATTTACAGCCTCAGGAAACCTTGTCATAGATGCTTCATTGAGATGGGATTCACTGAGCATCAATTTTGCACACCCTTACCACAAGCCACAGAATGTCTCTCTGCAGTCTAAAAAAAGAACTTAATATTTATAAGACAAGACCAAGACATTAGAACAATAATGCTACAAGAAGAAAGAGGGCAAAATATTGAGATAATTTTACTTTAGATAAAATGTAATACTTTCATTGTGTTTCTATGCTATCTGTCAAGATATTTAAGCAAAGCAGTTACTGTCACAATTTTTTAACGTCTGCTATTTCAAATTTAAGTATTGGAGAAAAGGTGGGGACAATATTACATCTTAATTTGTAAATGGGACTGTTCTCACTGGGAGTGTGTTTCCAAGCATTATACTTCTGAGAAGTCAGTGATCATGCTTAGTTGAAAAAAATACATTTCTCATAAATTTTTCAGTATGAATGACTCATCATAAATAATGCTTGTAAATAATAGTACTTGTAAATAATAACATATATTGCATTACATCATTTATTTAATCCTTTTAGTAGGAGTTACAGTTCTGTGATGTATTATATGAATCTAAGTGAAATATTGTTCAGTATTTCACAGGTAGTCTGAACTAATAAGATAGACTGGTGCCATCCTGTTAGGTGTACAGTAAAAAAATTTACATTACAAAGGAATCCAAGCGATTTTAGCTCAGTAAGATATGTATGTAGTAATAACCACTGAAATGTTCTGGGCTAGTAAACTTAATGAATACCAAACATGATCAAACGACAGTGTGTTATTCTGTGGATCTGAACTTGCAAAGGTGAATATGATAAAGTAAATGAGGAAGGCTGCTGCTGTCGGACTCCAATTACTCCTCTTTTTGAAGTTCACTTATTCTGAAAATATTGAGGTAGACTGAGCAATGTTTCCTATACTTTGAAGGTTTGAAGAAAAAATTGTGTAGAGTATAAAATCAATGCAACATAATGCTGACTATTGAGATATGACCTCTGGTATTGTGGGTATCTTGACAAAATTTATCAACTTTATTCTCTGTGTTTTAGCTATATTTGTGTTATGACCCTCATAGTAGATGCATAGGAAGCATATGCAGGCAGCTTCTAACCTACTGGTACTCTAAGGGAGTAACATTAGGGTATAGACATTCCTAGTCATTCCTCTGGAACTCTCAATGTCCTTCCTTCTGCATGTGGAGCTGCTGCTGACGTTCGTGGGAATTTCACTTGCGTGCAGAGCAGTCATGGTGCCTAGTCCCTGAGAGAGGCCTCAGTTAAGTGATTTGTGGTCAGTAACATGGGAACTGGTAGCGAGCTATATTTGAAATGCCTTGCTGCGGTCATAACTTCATTCATTTTGGAGCTGTGTGGATTTGATAGTTAAGTAGTTTTATAACCTTCAGATCTTTAGGAGATTTTCCTCGTAATAGACTTGCACATTTAAAAGAAGATGCATGTGCAGTTGTGAAAATATGTTGTTTTCGGTTTTAGTACAAGGAAAATATGCTTGAACTACTTTTTAAAAATTATTTTACTTTTAATCTGGATCTTGCTATACTGGAACAATTCTTAAAACTGCTTTTGAGGAATATGTAAATATATTTGTATTAGAAAATTAATATTTCATTTATCAGACTCCAGATATAGCCTTTTGTTCTAGATCACTGTTGTTCCTCTGTTCAGCTGTATATTATTTATCAGCTCTGTGTTACACAATAGATTTTTTTTTTCTGTTGCATTGGTGCCATGGTGGTAAGAATCTTAGAAATATGGAAAAATATTAATATAATCTAGGGAATTCTTTAGTAACAATTATGCATTTCTTATGCTACATGGAAATATATATTCAGTTATACATAGAAGTAATCTCCAAGTGTAAGCCTACACCATTATCATAGTCAATGAAATGTGTGACAGAAGGTGAGCTCAGCTCAAAGTTACTCTCCTTGTTTCCCACTCTTTTTCATAGCATTTTGGAAGAAAATCCTGATACGTTTCCTAAAATAGACCACTAGAAGAGCAGCTGAGGAATATTCCACCTGTGTCTTTCTCATACCCCCTTTCTTACATCCTCTCACTGCTCCTGCAGCCCTGTTTTTTAATATCTTTGCTGCTGCCTCCTAACTTTCCATGTCCTTGAGCTGTTCCTGCTTTTTCTTTTCCACTGGATGTTGATAGTGCACTCCAGGGATTAGTAGCCAGGAAGGTGGGTGCTACTTTGAGCTGATCTCAGAGGCTGACAGGGCACTGCCAGTTGTGACTGCAGTAGAAGTGGCTGCAGCAGAGAGACTGGAGTTCTACTTGGCTAGTTAGCTATTTTTTGGTATTTTTTGTTATTTAAGTTTTTGGGTTTTGGTAGGTTTTTTTCCCTTTTCCTAAAGGTTGAGGTGAACTGTTGTGTGTAGGAAATGAATGGACAAAAGAAGGAGACTAATAAAATCTGTATCTTTCTTCTCAAATAGTTGTTGCCTTGAACAGATCGTGAGGGCTTACTCCCCCTCACCCTTCCTTTGGAAATGGAATTCCAGTAGAAATTCAGGATACCTCCATGTGGCTTAAGCTCCAGGTTGGACTTAACTGTACACCTTTTCTTTCAATATTTGTGAACGTCAGGTTTAGGGGGAAAGTATAGGGGAAAGTGATTTGCTGGCATCTGAATACTGATGGGCAGGTGGTGCTAACAAGGTTGTCATATCATATGCAATCATGCTTGATTTGCATTTTATTTCAGACTATTTCACATGTATTTCCATTTCAAAATATTTACTTTTCTACTTGGGATGATTACAGCAGTTAGTAGTATGTGAAAAGTCAGTCTGCACTCCTATTTACCAAGTGCTGGGGGAAAAATTTCAGTGTTGTGCAAAAGCGAGCAGGTCCTTGGCAGAGATGCTCAGAGCTGAGTGAGTCTTACTTTAAATGAAGGAATGGACTTTTTTTTCGTTGTTGAAATTTCACTCCTTGAGAATCGTTTCTTCAGAGAGCCAAAATGCTGGTGTTATAGATGGTTTGGGAGAGCAGACAACAGACTGGCTGCCAGAGCAAGGCAGCAGGAAAAATTGGTAGGAACAACCACACACAATCAAATAAAATCTGTCACTGGGTGTTTTTTCTCTTTTTTTTTTTTTTTTTTTTTTTTTAGTGTGTTGTGGTGGTGGTACATGTGAGAGATGGTTAGATTCATTTTCCTGGCAAGTAAAAGCACAGTGGGAAATGATTGTGTGAGTTTGAGAGACACTATGGAAATGCTGTCTTGTTTTCTTGGGAAAACCTGTTGACCTGAGTGGAAGACTTGTGAACGTATCCTGCAGAGGCAGAGCAGAACTGCAGCTGCTGCCAGGTCCTCTTGTGCTGCGGAGGGAGGCACAAGAACTCAAGAATGGGAGGTGAAAGATTCAAGATGGTCACGTTCCTCCTCAAGGGTGAGAGGACCCAGGACAGCTCTTAGTCTGTGAGTGAGGCGATGTGCTGAGGCTTTGGAACGGGTAGAGCAAGGAATTTTTTGTTTGAGGGCATAAACTAAGCCCTTGGTGAATTCCAGAGCACAAGAGGAACACACAAAGTTCTGTGGTGAGTGTTTGAACAATATCCAGCTACAGAGATGGGAAATTGTGCTTAGAAGAAAGAAACACACTAGGATCAAGGATAGGTTGGAGGCTGTGATATCTGGGAGGTATGAAGGAGAAAAGGTTCTTTGACAAGGGAAAGAAAAATGTTTCTCTGTGTCGATGTTGCAATTGCTGTGATTTCATATCCAGTTGTTAGAAATTTTTTATGGTGTTTTGCATGCCACTTTTTTTACTACTAGTATTCCAGTTTGGACCTATCTTGACAGGGGCATCACCTGCATGAGTAAAGCAATTCTAAATATCTAAAAAATTGCTTCCTACATCATTGATGTTCAAACCAACCCAAAACAAACCATCCCCAGATTCAGAACACCCAAGTGAAGTGTCTGTTACAAAACCAGTGATATCTGTGTGGTGTGTGGTGGTTAGATTCAATATGCCTCTTAGTGTTTTAGAATTTTTATCTATATCTGTACAATTGAATTTATGGAACTGGTGAAATGAATATTGAAGTTCTGTGGTAATGCTCTTACTGTCATCTGGCTACATTACTGCTCTCTGTCTGGATGATTGTGCAAAAGGATACGATACCTTTGAACTAGACCATTTAACCAAAAAATACTAATAATCCAAGAGCATTGGTTATGCTATAAAAAACATTGAAATTCTTAGATAATAGCTGTTTAATGAAGTTAATGGAAGCTTTTGTCCTAATTGTAAGTCAGACATGAGATAATATGAAGCTGTACTGATGCAGAAGGTTGTTCTTTTGAAAGGAGTTTCAGATGACTTCACCAGGGGATTTCTGGGGATGTTCCTCTGTGTGTCTGTTGTAAAATAACAGCTCTGGTGCAGTGTAAATAAGGATGGTATGCCTCTTAATATTAAGTCTTCGTTTTGGACTTAAATCAGAATGTTATGATTACTTTGGTATTTCAGAGACATCTCATTTTCAAAAGTAAGTAAACAAGGAAAGTCATGGTATTTTCACAGCATTAAAATTTATAGTTGCGTTTTTTGTCAGAGAAATAGTCTTAAAAGAGAGCAGACCATAACAAGACATGACAGTATTTTCTTTCTTGATGTTCTGTAGAGCAGGTGAAGTGCATTTAAGGTGTTTGACATGATGCAATTTGTTCATGGTGTTGACACAGACTAAAAGAAAGGTCCCTCTCCCTCTCCGTGGTCTTTTCTGTGGCTCTGGCATCTGCAGTGTTTGCAGTATTTCCTGTGAAAGGACTGAGGTGGCACTGGTCAAACGTGAGGGTAATGTTAGACTGTCACATTTCAAACTTTTTTGCTTATGGCCATCTGTCGTGTCTCGGTTCATGCCCCCATGCCTGCTTACCTTTGCTGCTATGGATGATGCTGTTGGCTGTTCTGCTGCTGCCACAGCATATGCAGGTACCTGTGGCACAGGGTGTTACTGATGAGGGTGTGAGCAGAAGGGAAGGGAGCCAGCAGGACACTCCTCCTGGGAAAGCTGAGACTCCCCATGCATCCCCTGTGTCATGGGGATCCTCGCTTGCTTCTGCAGACGTGGAGCTGTCCCAAGTGTGGCCGTCTGTCCATATATCTTGTCTGCTTTAGAGTAGATGAAGATTAAGGGGTTAACTTAGTAGTAATGCTACAGCTTGCTAAATTTTTCAGATTTTTTTTTAATCAAAAGTATTTAAGCTAGGTAAAAAAAGTACTTTGGGACATCTTGTTCCATTTATTTTTAAAGACTGTTCTCCATAGAAATCGCTGGAGAGTTCTTCTTAAAACAGATGGCACAATGTGGGCCATTGTAATGCAATTTTCTTTGTAAAATGCTGTGACCCCGGGCAAATTTAGCACAAATGGAGCAATTATGATGTCCCATAAAAGAGAAGACATGTGGTTTTGCAACTTTTGATATAGTTAAAAAATATGCATAACTCCGCCAACTCTGTCACACAAGCAAAACTTGCTATTTTCAGTAAAGTATTTTTGGGCTTTTGGAGTATTTTGAAACTCCTAGTACAGTAAGTGCTTTGGCTGTTCAGGAAAACTTTGTAAAATTTTAAACATCAATAAATACAGGATTATCTGTAGTTATGGAGAACAAGAAGACATGTTAGATCTCCCCTTAAACTTTTTGGCAGAAAAAATAATACACATTTTGTGTTGATATTATTTATTGGAACTTTTTAGTTAATATCTATAGATTTTAAAGCTGTAAAATAATGGAATATTGTATAGATATGCAAAATAAAAATACTTAAGAGCCTTCTTTCTGGTTCACAACTAATCAGTGTAAGTATGTATCTCATCTATTAGTTACTTATGCTAACTTGGACTTAGTAATTCATTAAGCAACAGTATTTTTAGAAGTCTACTGCCATGATTGGTGATGCCTGTTATTTAAAAGGTTAGATAAATTTAATGAATAGTTAAAATAGGGGATAAATATGTAAAATAATACAAAGGGTTATTTCTTGTCATCAGAATATTCTGGGATGTCTATACAGAAATATGTATGTTCATAATTTTACATTTGTCATAGGTAGGTTTCTAAGATATTAGCAAGATACAATAGCAGTAATGTTTGGTGTACTTTTGTTGAAGAAAAATGAAAATAGGGAACATGGTTTTACGTTGTATATATATTTTTAACAGGATATTTTTACAGTGACTTTTGTAAGTACTCTATGTTTTTAATTCTTTTAAGATGCCAAAAGAAATGACTTGCTTATTTTAGTTGTGCAAATTTACAAAATGTAAGCTAAATCGAGTGATGCAATTGGTGTCTGGGAACCTTGGGGACTGGAAACTACTAGTAAATGTTACAGATCTATAATAATCTCTTGAATAAACTTATGTTTTGTACATCTGAGAAGGCTAGATTCTGAAAAAAGGCTAAATGCACTGAATTCTAACTGACTTCTAAAAGCAGAGTATTCCTGCTCCGGCAGGGGGATTGGACTAGATGATCTTTTGAGGTCCCTTCCAATCCCTAACATTCTGCGATTCTGTGATTTGGCATTTTGTGGTTTTTGGTTTTTTTTTAGAATCATAGAATCATAGAATAATTGTGGTTGGAAGGGACCTGCAGGGTCATCAAGTCCAACCTTTATCCCATCATATTCCTAACCACTAGACCATGGCCTCAAGTGCCTCATCAACCCGTTTTTTGAACACCCCCAGGGACGGCGACTCCACTACCTCCCTGGGCAGCCTGTTCCAATGTCTAAGTATTTCAAGTAGCAGCAGCTTTTTCTTAATTTCTCTTTACACTGCTTATGGTATATCCTTTTTTCTCCCTTAAAGGGAAAGACAGTGAAGCAGTTAAGATTTGAGACAAGGTGATCCATATTTGATTTGCACCCTAAGGCACATTGCTCAGTATCTTCATCTTCCTTTTATTTAGTGTTTTTACTAGGAGAAATAAGTTGGTACATTAGGAGCGTTTCTGGCCTTTGGGGTGTAGGCTCAGGCCCCAGGCATCTCTTCCCACCACCATTTTGGACAGAGCTTGGATTTGTGCTGATCTACCTCTATGAAAAGGAATGGAGCTGCTGGGACTGGGTGGGAGCTGTGATGTTTTCCAACCAGGTCTCCAGTGTGGATGGCTCGAAAAGCAGGACGCCGGTGAAAGCCACAGTAGACATGTTCCAGCAATTGAAAGGCGGCCACAGCTTTACGGAGTGGTGGCATTATTGGATATATGTAGTTAAATCTGTAAGTGATAATGTTTCCTCAGCAATATCCACTTCTTGTGAACTACTTCATTGTGTAATTAATGGAGTATTAACTAAAGCTAACTGTACATGAGAGACAGGGAATTTTAATTAAAATTGTGTGGTTTGGGTAATTAGATATAAATTATAATTTTAATAATCTACAGCTTTATTCTAAGTTACTAAATACTTTATTGTAGGCATTTAGACTTAAATTTACTAATTCAAACTTGATAAGATAGACAAAGCTGTTAAGAAGTAGAACTGGTTTATTGACTTACATAAATTAGCACTGTTCATCTGTTTAAATATATTCAATTACAGATCTCAGTTCACTTCCTGACTTTCCCACATGCTTTCTGTGTGATAGCAAGCAAATTATTTGAGAACAAATATTTCGGTATGTCTACTGAATTTGAAATGCAATAATTAATGCCAGCTGAGATCTAGCTACTTTTTAAAATTCAGCACGAGTTCTATATTAATTTTTAGGAATTTCAGTTCTCCACTTTCTGTAAAATGGGATATATATTTTTTTCTTTTTTCTCTAGTCTATGTACTTAAAAGTAAGCAGGTCTGTCCCTTGTGTACATCAGACTTTCAGTGTCATAGTCAATCTTATCTCAGTTTCTGCTTTTATAATACAAGCACATAATAATAGCATAATTAGTAGCTAGTTGGCATTTTTCATCTGTTCTATTGGTCAAGTTAACTGTAACGAATGAGAAAAAAAAGTGTACTTAGGCACTGTTGGACATCAGAGTACAATCAATCCAGTTTGGATCAAAAAAGCAACATAGGAACAGGCTGCCCAGAGAGGTTGTGGAGTCTCCTTCTCTAGAGATTTTCAAGACTCACCTAGATGCAGTCCTGAGTGATGTGCTCGAGGGGATCCTGCTTTTAAGCAGGGGAGTGGGACTAGGTGATCTCTAGAGGTCCCTTCCAACTCTGAAAATTCTGTGATTCTGTGATAGTGCCCAGGCCAGATAGTCCCACTTGGCCAGTTCAGCTCAGCTCTGGGATTTCTGCATGTGCAGTCTCAAAAAATAGTTAGTATCTCAAATTTTGAATCACAGATTTGCATGGATGCACACAACCTGATATGGATGACCTTTCTCTGTCGTGTTTTCATGTGTGTAGATGTGGTGCTGAGGGACATGGTTTAGTGGTGAATTGGCAGTATTAGATTAATGGTTGGACTTGATGATCTTGGAGGTCTTTTCCAGCCAAGGCTATTCTATGATTCTAATTATTCTTGTGCCAAATAGTCATCCTTTGTTCTTGGGAGACAGCTTGACATGCCTCAAATGATAAAACAGAGGGGCCAACTGTCTTTTGATTTACTGCAAATATAAGCAAAAAAATGAATTCATTATAAAAGTTACTGGGGTACTGCAAAACCACTTCTGTGAATATCCATTAGAACTTAAAACCAAGTTAATCTTAAATGCATTTTATTCTTTTGAGGATGGAGAGATTATGAGGCTTTAGCTGATCTTTGGTGAATGTTCTCAGAAGATAAACTTCTGTTCCATTAGTAAGTATGACTTTATCGTTTAAAATGTAACCTTTGGAAAAAGAGCTTCTCACGGAACAGTTTTAAATAACAAATAGAATAATTTCTCTTTTTTTTTTTTTTTTTTTTTTTTTTTTTTAAAATGTCATGAGCGATACCAAAATAGGATGACCTTAGTAATACTGAGTGATTTCTAGATGGCATATCTGCAATATTCTTGTGATACAAAGAGGATGCAAGTGGAGCAAACTTTTTTTAGGCTTATTTCATATGTAGAGTTTGTCATGTTTCATTTGTGAATGTTTTAATACAGAACAGGTAAAAGCTGTGACTCATAAATAACAAATTGTTTAATAAACACTATTTCTGTTACCATAACTGATTTTAAAATTTACGTGTTCTGTAATTGATGAAAGTGGGTTTTACATGAGTGGCTCCTGGGAAGAGTGTTACGTGTGTAGATCCTATTTCTGTTGATAATAGTAGACCACGCAAAGGACTTTGGAAAATCTCTTATTTTGAAAACTTTCATGGATCAATTCAGGATAGAATAGAGAATTATTCTCAACCTCTAAAAGATCTGCTTGTTTTTATAAAAATAAATTTGTATTTATCTTCTGTCTTGCAAGATTTCGATGAAGTCCAAGCTCTGTAATAGACATATTTCATGCACAGTCTACTCATAAAACATCTAGACCTTTAGTGATGACTTTGTGCAGGTAGATGGAAGAACAACTACTTCAGTGGTTACTGACTGGATACAGACTGAGCTATGTAAAGGAATTACAGGATAAAAAATGTTGAAAAATGAGTCTTGTGCCTATTCATAAGGAACAAGGTTTTTCTTCATAGTTTATCTCTAGTAATAGAAAGCCAAGCATAAACCTTGTAGGTAATTTTGTAATTTGCAGGATCACGTGAGCCAACTTTTAATACTTAAAACTTGCTTGCATAGCTATCTTAGGCCAACTGTTCGAAGGCCTACACACTGAAACAAAGGTCTGTCAAACAGAAATGTTGAGAACTTCATTTACACTGATAAATAAAAAAGTTAAATTGTAGGGTCATAAAGCGTCAACATTTGGCAGGGGAAATTGTTCCAAATTTCAAACTACAGTCGGGTAAAGTGAATTCACCGTCACATCCGACTCCTGCATATGCAAGACAAATTGCTCACTGGAATATCATCGGAACTTCAGGTGTTTATCCTGTGTCTCTTTTCACTTAATTTTGAGCATGTTTTATTTCTGTATTCTAAGCAGGCTGTTCCCAGGTTTATTGGTAGTATACACAAAAAGAACTGAAAGGTGGCAGAATCAGACGTTTGTCTTCAACAGGCTCTTGAGGATAGGAGATGCCATTGCCCTGAAGATGTCAGGAGGGGCAAAGTGCCACCAGTGGCCCCTCCAGCAGTATATTCCACAGTCTATAATAGACAAAGTAAGCAAAACCAAAAACAAATCCTGAAGTATATTTCCAGGTCCAGACCTGGAATATGATACTAGCTACCCTTGTCTCTCAAACAATAATGAAGCATAAGTTAAACTCAAAACTCATCTCAACTGGTACTTCGCCTGAAGTTTCCTGCATCTATTCTCAGTCTTGAGAAAAGGCTTGTGTGTCTGAAAGCTTCATGTGTTAGAAAATATTTTTACATCTTTCTGACAGTCCTGCACTTCTCCTATCTTTAAACACACTTAGAATGGCAATAATGTTAGTGCCAATGACTACTGTGTAAAAACATAAGCTAAATCTGAGGAGAGTTAATTGCAACATTTAAAGAGAGAAAATAATAATTAGGTACAACTCCAGAGAAAAACATATTAGAAAAAGATTACAGAAATGCAAAGCCTTTCTCCAGAGAAAAAATATTTTAAAAATGCAAACATAATATAAGCTAGCTCAGCCAAAAAATTCCCATGGGAAAGAGGAGACAGGATCAACTTTTTTTTTATTCTTCCCTTTAAGATGTGAAAGACACAGGGAAATACAGATTAACAAAAGTAAGATTTTGTATCAAAAGCTGAACACTGTGGAAAAAGAACAAAAACTGAAGTTGCTTGAAAGTGCCATTATATACCTTTATCAATTAAAAGTGCAATTAAATACCAATTTCTAGTTGTTTAAAAATTTCTTGGGAATTTTGGCATTTGTTATCTACAAAGCATTCTGGAGACAGCTTAACATACTTAAGATGGTGGGGTTTAGGATGGAGTCTTTGGATGAAGAGCTGAATATTTACAATGTAATGACTTAATATCCTGAAATTAGTAGGTGGAGAATGGAAATTTCATTGTCTTCTCATGTTCTTCTGAAATAATCAGCACAGTTAAAAGTGAGGAGGTAGTGTTATAGACCATCTGAAAGATGGGTCAATGTGTTGAAGTTGTGTCTTTACAGCTGTAAGTCTATTGGGTGGGATGGACAGACAAATATATGAAGGACCCTCAATCAGAAAACGCACTTCCATCCCTGACCAAGTTTCTTGTGTGGAGTTCCACAAATGCCAGTTCTTTGTCTCAATTTAGTCAATGGCAGTATATAGCCTGTAGGAAAACTAATAAGGATATGAGACTCAAGGTATGTTTATGCTGTTAAAAGAGATGAGGCCAGGCTGCCTTTAAGTAGTAGTTTCAGGTACTGATAGCTGTGAAACTGCAGCAGCATGGACCTCAGCATTGCTTGAGCTTGTCTGTAGGAGGCTGGGCGGAGGTGTAGAGCCTGCCCTGGTGTTCATGGTGTTGAGCCGACTTGGCCGTTCCTTTCTGTCTTTGCTTCAGTAAAATGCCTCACACGTGTTCCACTTGCACATCCACACCTCTGGTGGCAGCATGGACATGCCATCAGAGCAAGTGCTGGGAAACATGTCATGATATTCATGGAGCCTTCACAGACCTAGAAATTGTGTGGGTGATCAGGGAACAGTAGTTTGAGATGCTGCAGACATGCATTCCTGTAGGCAAGGGCCCATCCCACTATATGATATCTCTTTTGGTAGCTCACTAGCACTGAACTCTTCTATAGTAATACTAATGAATAAATATGAAACCATTTGTAGTTGTCTAGAAGGCTCCACACTATCCCAGTGGACAGTGACATAACACTGGCTATTCATATCCCAGGACTGCAATAATTTAATCAACTTCTGCATTTAGCTCTTTCCCTAGGGGAAAAAAAAAAGAAAAAAAAAAAAAAAATCCACCTAGTAGAAAACAAGATAGCATGAACTTCTGCTATAAAATCCATTAACCTGCTTGCTAACCTGGTTTCTATTGTCTGTACAGATTTCCTGTTGAAGATTAAATTGGGTTCATATTTTCACAAGTTATTTGAAAGGAATTCCAGTGCCCTGTTCCCAGTTTATTTTCAAAGTGCATGAAACTTTGCAATGAGGGCAGCAGTTAAGAAATCTTTTCCTCGAGCACATTGGAACATTTTTGTCACAAGACTAAAGCACATCTCTTCAAAGGCTTATTTCCGAGCATGAAGTAGGAATTTCTGCCTGAGGAAATTAAGGATCATCAGAAATCTTCCCCAGTTGTAAATTGCACTTCTCAGCTTTGCCTTCCTCTAATGTAATCACCCCTAGAGTGCCTAAATATGGAGAGATTAATTAAACCCAACAATTAAACAAAAAAAACCCTGTAGCTTATTACCAACAAAAGTTAATTGTTGTGCAGAATTTACAGTTCATCCCATGAGAGGGAATGGAAAGAGAAAAGGAGGAGCACAAGGCAGATAATAGTTGATGAGCTGAATGCTCTGCTGATAGAGGCTCATGTACTTGTGGTGCCGGTTGTGCAGAGATCGGTGTAGAATTTACACAATGGGTGCACTTCTGGAGATGGCCTTCTTGAGGAAGGTGGCAGATATACACTTTGGAAGGTTGCCCCAGAGATGTTCTGTGTAGTTTCAAATTTTGGAGGAGTGTTAGGTGGACGTATAGAAATAGTAGTGGTTGACATTTAAAGAGTTGTGGTGAATCCTTTCTAGAGAGCTATTTATCCAGTGGACAGCCAAATGTGCTGTTTTACGGACAACTTCCCACAGATTACATAGTTATACCTATCAAATCCTGTGGTTTCTCTCCCAGATTGCTTTGTTCCATTTATTAAGAAATGCCAGTCATAAGCCTTACAGATTCAGCCTTCTTTTAAGGCTTTTAATATTCACATAGTGTATTTTTGAAATTCATCAATTTCAAAATACTAACAGCTGTCTAGAAGTTTTTCTGTCTGAACAGTTTATTGTATAATTTTAGTGGAGTGAGTTCTGTTTTTTTGGTTTGTTTTATCTCCTAGTTTCAGTATGTTTATAATAAATTACTTATACAATCAAAACATTATATGGTGTGATCATTTACTCATAAAATAAATGGTACCAAATTTTAATGGCCCTATTTGCTAGTTTAGTCATTGATCTAAAATGATAAGAAGGATGACTTAACTCCTCAAATTTCCTTTTTAAATTTTTACTTTTTAAAGTCTGTTTTTCTAAAGTTGTTATTGAGAAGTTTTTAACCTTGGGAACAGCCCCATGACTCTCAGAGAACATTTTTGAATTATGTACTGTTTCTCTCATAAGCATAAAATAAATTCCAGTCTGAAAAGGTGTCAGTTTAGTTTATTTGGTTATATTATTTAAAGCAAGACGAAAGCCTTTATAAACCTATGATGCATCAGCACGTATACATTCTGGCATTTCCTTGTCCCAGATTCTCCTTAAGTTTCATTTATTTCAATACTTCTTTTGGTGAAGAAAACACAGACATTCGAATGTAGTTCTTCTGACTTGGTAGGTAATTAGTGTAGCAACTTGGAAATAGCAAGCCTAGGAGTTGCAAAAAATTAAGATCTATCTGAAGTTGCTTTTCAAGTAGTCATGTGATAAAGTTAAGGTACATGAAGGGCAAAGTAAAAAATATAATTAAGAATTTATGCCTGTATTTTAAGTGTAGGTAACTATATTCAGTGATGTTGCTATTTTGCATTCCGATCAGTTTTTATCAGTGGTTGGTTATTGTTGCTAATATTTCTCACTGTAACAAACTGTAATATTGGTGAAATGTTCTCTCAAAGATTCAAGTATTCTGCTTATCCTGTCACAATGTTTTTTGTGCTCCATATATTCCCAATGTTTGCTAATATATTCCATATAAATAATTCGAGGAAGTGAATTTGAATAATTGCTTCTCTGAGGAATACAATCCCGATCTTTGTATTAAAATTTAAATGGATGTTTTTACATGCTCCAGGCTAATACACCTGGGGATAAAGGAGTCAGGAAAACATGCTTACTTCTGGGTTATGTTGAAGTCACTCCTTTAAAGGGAGAGATTTTTCTGCTTGGTAAGCAAATTTTCACTGATTTCAGTGTATCAATGTTTAGAGTTTATGTTTCAGAATTATGTTCATTTACATCAGTAAGTATCCTTTGCTAAATTGCAAAAGAATGTGTACTACTAAAATGACTTTATATCTGCTAAATACTGTGAAAAACAAGAGGATGTTATGTAAAATATGCAATTTATGCAGGAAAAAGCTCTTGTGTTTTGTTATGGAGGCTTTTTTTTTTTATCCATGCTGTTAATCCAACAGCAATTATAAATAATCATAATACTTCTGTATTTGAGAGTAAAGAAATCAGAATGCCGATTAGCAGATGCTTTTGATTGGATTTTTTTCCTCCCAAACTCTTCAGAATAAACTTGAAACTATGCAAATTTGGAGTATTTCTGACATTAGAGAGATTGTTTTCTATAAAAAGTAAAATGAATTGTTGGAATACCTACACAAATTGTCTTGTATATCTGTACAGCTGTTTTCACAGTATCAGCCTTTTTAGAATATTGTGAGGGTTCAGTAGCAAGTGTGCTCCTTCAGGGCCCAGCAAATATGTATTTTGATCCTAACAGCTTAATTAATAGAGAATAAATGATGCAATAGTTTATCACAATTTCTTACATATTAATGTTACATAGGTCTTAAAATATGATCACAAGATAATGTATTTTAGACATGAAGGCTGAGTTGTTCTTCTACAAGTGTTGATGAAATGTGTACTTTTCTATTGTTTGCTAAACCCACAAATGACACTGGATTTTCAGATGAAAGATGCTTTGGTCTTGTCAGCAAAACCAATCTACTTGCTTTCTGAACTGGTTGCAGGAGTTAATAGAGAAAACTTTCATGAATATGTGTCAGCATGTGGTGCCTGACATGTAAAAGTTCTCCTTTGGAAAATCCATGTCACCCACGCTGAAATCACAGGATCCAACTAACTGTAGTGAAGGTGTAGGACCCAAATGAAGGAAATACCAAGTACATTCTGTACAGAAGTGTTCTTGAAAAGCATAATTGCTTCAGCCTCCATAGCAATTAAGGTATATGTTATTAATTCCTATTGTTCAGGCAAAGATCACTAATCAGTCATGTTGTGGAGAGCTGTAGTTTCCCTAGAAGGAAACTTTTTTTTCCTAGGTTTCATGTTATTTATTTTTGTGTTTTTTTCTTTTTTTCTTCTTTCCAGTGAAAACATAAGCATACTAGAACAGAGGGAAATGAGAGAAAAGGACTTGAAAGTCTCAGTCTTTTATAGCATAGAAGATTCTTACTTAAGATGTGTCACTTTGTCATCTGCACCCCTTCTTGCCTTCAGCCTTACCCTGTCCCTCCTTAATGGAGCAACTGACAATGATGAAATTGTATGTGAGATGTACATTATGAAAGGGTTGGTAAAAGCAACAAAAATGGCCAAGTAATTCCAAAAGCCAATTTCTAGGCTGTTTTCAGCTTCCTTGTTATGGTGAACAGAGAGAAGTCCCATAAGGCATGCCTTAAGAGTGTCATGCTGTCAGTCACGGCAGTGAGGATGGACCCCAGAAGAAGCCCTCCTGCCTTTAAGAAGGGAATGGAGGGAGCTGGGTTAGTTGAGGAGCTAGATGTGTTTGTACAGGCCACAGTACTCTGATGGAAGGCTGAAGCTGAACCCAGTATTGTTGATTGGTTTTGTAGGATTGAAAGTAATTTTTTTTCCCCGTACTCTCTGAAGACTCCTCTTTTCTTGCAGTGAGGACTCTCAAAGATGATTTGAATGTTGAGGTTGGCGCGTAGGGAATGTACTTTTATATTTGTTTTTTCCTCCGTTGAATATTCCTTTCTCTGTTCCTCATGCTGGTTTCTGCAGAGCAACTGAGTATTTCAGTGGCATGGGGAATTCCTGGAAATCTAAGTTTGTTAGTATTGTCAGCTGAATGCTAAGTAATATGATTTGTAGAGTTTTTAACAGAGCTTTGCTTCCTAGTTTGGGTATGTGGCCTGGTAGGAATCCTGACAGAAAACTTACTAAACCCTCAAATCCAGAAAGAAAAACACATTATAAAAGAGAGACTGGAAATCTAAGACTTATTATTGTCAGTGGATAGAGGAGGAAGAATTTTTTCTTTTCTAGTTCTTTTTGTGATAAAATTAATGATTTATTAATGTAGTGTTTCTAATTTCTCTTATTTATAAGGTCTGCTTTGTGTCTGGTTGAGAGGGCTGTGCAGCTTGCCTAAGCAGAGACTAACAAAATGTGTGCACAGATCTGAGTTCCTGGAGTTGTTCAAACTCTTAGAGGATCGGTGGAAGAGCTCCCTACCTGACATCCTGTGCATTTTAAGTGTATGCTGTAGTGTGTTCTTCAGAGTAGTTTATCTCTGCATGGAGAGGTCAGATCACTGTATCTGTTTAGTGCTGCTGGTCTTTATTTTGCTATCAGCAAGCACATTTAATGAATATTTTGGTTGAAGTTGTGAGGTTTTTTGTGTTGTTTTTTTCCCCTCACCTGCATGATAGTATTATCCCTGTTCCTGTTTTCCTTTTCATGTATTTATGTGTAGATTTCTCACTGGAGAAATCACCTTCTGGAGTAATTTCTCCTTCTGAAGAAAATGAACATTAAAATAAAGTTCAAAAGAATGCATTTATATTAAATACTACTGAAAAAGATAATGAAAATTTATATTTTCTTCTACAGAAATTAGAATGGCGCACATCATATAAAACGAATATGAATTGATGACTTCTATCCTCAGGATCTATGGAATGTGCTTGATTTCTTGTAGCTACATTATTATCTATATAGAATGGGAAAATGCCCTTATAGAAGGTTTAACTATGAAAACTAAAGAATATAGGGAGCAGGGACCTTTCCTTATTTAGGACTTGCCTGCAGCAGAACTTAATAGGAAACTAAAATAGCAAACCCTCTATAAGGTTCCTTTTGCTGATATTTTCCCCGTTAGATTTCTGTATATTCCTGCATCACATGCACTGAGATGTAGAGGACCTGGCTGCAGTCTGAAGACCAGCTAGTCATCCTCAGAGGACTACCTACTTCCCTGTTGCTGTTCCCAGATTAAACTTGGCAAAATAAAATCACAGAATCATGGAATGGTTTGGGTTGGAAAGAACCTTAAAGATCATCTAGTTCCAACTGCCGTGCCATGGGCAGGGACACTTTCCACTAGACCAGGCTGCTCAAAGCCCCATCCTGCCTGTCTTTGGGCACTTCCAAGGAGGGAGCAGCCACAACTTCCCTGGGCAACCTGTTCCAATGTCTCACCACCCTCACAGTAAATAATTTCTTCCTAATATCTCATCTAAATCTGCTCTCTTCCAGTTTAAAGCCATTACCCCTTGTCCTATCACTACATGCCCTTGTAAAATGTCCCTCCCCAGCTTTCTTGTAGGCCCCTTCAGGTACTGGAAGGTGCTATAAGATCTCCCTGGAGTCTTCTCCAGGCTGAACAACCCCAACTCCCTCAGCCTGTCTTCATAGCAGAGGTACTCCAGCCCTCTGATCATCTTCGTGGCCCTCCTCTGGACCTGCTCCAACAGGTCCATGTCATTCTAATGTTGGGGGCCACTAGATCCCCCACAGTTGTCCCTTTCAAAGGAAGGAACATGCATTTGGAGAGTTTTCCAAGATAATTACGTAACCTTAAACTCTGTTGTATCTTCCATGGTAGCTCTGCTGGCTTACACATAGACTACATCTTCCTCCCTGTGGATTGCTGTGCCCATGCTAAATTTTTCCATCGCTCCCATCTCATTTAGGTCATGTATCTTTTCTTGCAATGCTGTTCATAGGCAGTAGAGCCTGGGTGTCTGGTAAAGGGGAAAGGATATTGGAGGTGGTAATTTAGATCTGAAGTTGGAGAAGTCATCAGTGGGAAAACACCCATTTTCACTGCTCATGTACTGTGTATGCAACAAACCGTATAGATAGTGGTCAGCTAAAGGTATTGCCTGTGATTGGTCAGTTCAGAGTGTGCAGCAGTTGTTACCTTGCTAGTGATGGCAGTTCTAGTGGTAGGCTGCTTATCACAAATATTCGTATTAAATAATTGAGGTAATCTCTAACTATACAGCATTCAGCAATGTTAGCTTTTGGAGGTAATGAAGCTAATGTACTTAAGAATACAAAAAAGTAATACTGGATCAAATTGTGGTAGAAAATTTTGGTTCTATTAAATCAGTTATGCAAATATAAAAACATTTTCAGTAAAACCTAATCAGTTGTCAAGAATATGAGAAAAATATATCTATTTGAAAAAAAAACTGTCTTCAATACAATCTAATCAACTGCCAGAAATGAAACATCTCTAATCTGATTAAAATGTCCCTGTTGACCACTTATTTTCTCTTTACATAAATAAGAGGACTGAGGTTCTCAAGACAGAATGATAGCTTTTCTTATTGAATATAACTTTTAGCTTTTGTAGTTACTGCCCTTTTTCTGGCACTGACGTTGATTCACTGATGTTTGACGCTGACATGCCCCGCATGATCCACATCAATGTTGCTTTTTCCATCCCAATCTCGATGCTTCTATTTGTTTTTTGTTATTTTTTCAGTCAGTGCTTCTAGGTCTCACCTGTTCTAACTTCTCTTTATGTTTTATTCTGACTTGAGGAGATGGAGAGCATAGGAATCTCTTCTGGTTAAAATTTTAAAAAGACAAGGCAGCTGCCAAGTAGTCTGTTATTGTATTTAGATACCCTTACTTGCTCATAATATAGGTACATATGCTCAAAAAATTCACCAAAAAAAAGCCTGAGAGCAATGAAAGCATACTCTGGGACTAAGATTGTCTTTCTTCCTGAATTTCTCTGTCCAGGAATGATACTCATATGTAAGAAAGAAAACAAACAAAAAAAGGTGTTGTCTATCATTGGGTTAATGTATCTTTTTTCATGTACTTCTGTTCCTAGCTACTCTATTTCTTTTCTTTTCTTTCCTCCCCCCTCATGACATCTTATTCCTTTTTCTCTCCTTCCCCAGCTGCTAACATGTCTCTCATCAGCACTCTTTACAGTACTGTGTCAGTCTCTTCTGGTCTGAGTTTTTCCTTTGCTCTTTTTGTAATTTGACTGTTGTAATTGACACATTGCTAGGCGTGTAAGGAGATTCCACTTATGGTCTAAAAATAGCTTTCTAGTCTAAACTTGTCATCTGGGCAACCTCCGTAATCAATAGCAAAAGATAAATACCACAAGAAGGCAATTTGTCACACTTCAGGATTATGTTGGAACTGGAGGGATTAATTGCTGTCTGGGCTACCCGTCTCTTTCTGGTGATTAAAGAGAGAGCCTTAAATGACAATCTCAGATGAGGTACCTGACTTTCAGGTGGCTAAAATTAGATGAAAGTTATCCTACCTGTTGTGCAAGGAGTAGTGCTGGTAATGCATTGCCTTTGTAAGGTCTGTCCTGTGGAGATAAAAACTGCGTAAAATTGGAATTAGGTGGCACCCACAGTTTGATCCTTTTTTTCCTTTTTCTTCCTGAACTGATTTGCAACAGCACTAATGGTTATGTTTAATTTTCAGTAGTGACTTCAGCAATGTTGTGACATTCTGAAAATCAATCTCCTACGATTTTGTTAGAATAGTTTATATAGCTCTTGTGAATTTCTCACCAAACTGCAGAATCCATTTCATTTTTGACATGGAGAGTTGGAAGCTTTAGAATGTTGCTGGCAAGGCCACACAGCACTGTTCAACAACATAATTGGGTATAAACCCTGTTACCTGAATCCCCTTTAAAAATCATAGAGAACTAAGTTTATTGGTAGTTAGTATCTACTATTGCAGTGCTTGTTAGTAAAACAGAAACATCCATACACAAGCTGTCCAGATACAATTTGATTGTGAACAACTGATAATTTTTGATTATCAGTGCTGCACATAAGAATTTGGAATTATAAAAATAAAGTTTGGAAATACATAGAAAACTATTTATGGGCAAATATTTTATAGAAATATTTTGAGAAAAACTGTGTATAAGAAAATATTTATCAGTAGCAATTATTTCAGTAATAAAACTAGTATTTATGCTTCTAATATTTGATCTTCTTTTAACAGTGCTGTAACTTGCCACTGAACCAACACATTGGGAACAGTTCATAGCATCAAAACTTCATCCACATAGGCTGATGCCATCTCTCCAGTTTCCAAGCACTGTGAACTGAAGCTACGGATATTTATGGAGTTTTTATCACCTGGTTCAAAGGGAATGTTTTTCTGATATTTAACGAGGACCCTTACTGCCAGTATGACGAGCCAGGAGAAGTGGGTTAACCTTAGTCCGGGAGAGTTCTCTCAGCTTCAGAAATATGCAGAGTGTAAGTAATTTTTTAAATATGTGATTTTATGACTAACTAAAATAAAGAATATTTTGAATGCAGAATATGATAGGATTATATTATTGATACTATTCACTGTCAAGTAAGAGGATAAATTATGGTTTATGTTTTTTAATCCAAAAGATACGTTCTTTGGAGGGGGAAAAAAAATAATCAGTTGGAGTCTGTAACTGTTTTTTTCACATGGTACCATGTAGACTGACTATGCCTTATGTGACTCTGGGTATTTGGAGAGCATATTTTTAGGGTTTTGCCACCTTAAATTCACCGTAACAATTTGTAGGCCACTAGAGTAGGGGTTTTAGTTAAAAAGAAGGCTTACTCTGTCATGAAGGAAACATGGAGATTCCAGGAGAAACACATTGGGTGTTCAATATAAAGATGTTTCTAATACTGTAAACAATGCAAAGGAGGAGTTGTCCTGTGAAAGAGCCGGAAGCAAAAATCTCCCTAAGCTGAAGATCCAGTTCTTTAGTAATTGCTTAGGCAAGATTTCCTTTAAGTTGCCTGAGGAACTTAAATGGCTCAGAATTATGTGCTCAGAGGACAGATACTGAACATAAGAAGTTAGATTTAGGAGATAGTTTGTGAAGCCTGATAAGAGCTGAGCTGGAAAATGTCAAGAACATTTAGAAGGTTTCCTGTATGTAAATAATCTAAATTTATATATTTTTAAATGGAGAAAATCTCATATGATTTATGAATGTTGCTGATTTATTAGTAAAGGAAATATTTGTATATAAGGTAAAATGAAGACCGGTGATTGTTGGGTTTTTTTTTTTGTACTAGGACATCACAGTATGTAATTAATTCTATTTCAGTGTAGTCATTTAACAGAATAATCATTAAATGATTATTAGAGTTAACTTTACTAGTACATTCCACTGGAATGTGATTAAGATTCATAATATTTTCATGATATCAAGTAAGCTGTGAATGATGCTCTGTAT
Source organism: Podargus strigoides (assembly GCA_028020825.1). Lineage (NCBI taxonomy): Eukaryota > Metazoa > Chordata > Aves > Caprimulgiformes > Podargidae > Podargus > Podargus strigoides. Next base: position 28,986,628 of record CM051623.1, read on the forward strand.
AATGCAGTGTCATTAAACCAAAAAAAAAAAAAAATCACGTAGAAATGTTTGCGTGATGCTTTCTGGAATGGGTGTATTTCAGTCTCACAGTTTTCTACAACAATTGCTGTACAATTTAAAGTATTCTATTTATTAACAAAGTATGTTTCCTCCCCATGCCACATGATTATCTCAAAGGATAAACTATAGAGATGAAAGAAATTTGCTCCATAAAGTGCTTTAAATCCTTAATGATGTTACCAAGGAAGAAGCTATTTTACTTCTCATTTCATATTGGAATATAAGGCATCGATAGCCATCCAGTATTTAATCAGTTAGAACCTCCTCCTTAAAAACCTAGTATGAGTCTGAGAAGTGAAAGCATCCATGTTTTTTAGTAGTTCTTTTTTTTTTGTGTGTATGTTTGTGTAATACACAGAAGCATTAAATAAAGGAAAACAAGATGCAATTACATAGAACTTAAAAAGAACATATCCAAATTTTATATTGATGTTCCGTCACCTTCAGAAGCCATTGCAAAGAAAATTTATTTCATGTTTGATGTGAATAAGCTTGTTTCTTTTAAATTATATCACCAAATGGATAGTAGACACAGTATAGCAACTTAAAAAAAAAAAAAAAGGCAAACAAAACACTTCTGATAAATGGGGGGGTTGGACTAGATGATCTTTCGAGGTCCCTTCCAACCCCTAGGATTCTGTGAAAATACTTACATCTTCCTGGGAAAATATTTTTAAATGATTCTTCATTAATTTTTTTCAATACCAGAAATTGAAGACTTCTAATACAGAGAGACAGAATAGTTACTTTTTTTTCCCCTACACATTCATATAGTTTAAGCCTTCAGTGCAGCATTTGCCAAAATATTTGTCATCTTCCTTATGGGGGAAAAAAGGTGTTTAATGTAATGCTTTTCTTTCTGCTTCCCTTTGCTTTTCCAGCACTTCTTGCACATGCTATAGTTCAGAGTCATTGGTATCTGGATTAAGTATTGGTATCAGGATAAAGTATTTGGTGAAATTGCTTGTATTTGTTTGCGTTCAGGGTTGTGTGTACAGAAAATAAAGACATAGTATCTTTCAAGCTTCCTCTGCTTATCAGGAATTGAAGGATGTTTGCTTGAAAATGTAAAATATATATATTGTATAAATAGTTCAATTTCGGGGGTAATTAGAAAAAAAATTGTTAATGTTATATGGACTTTGATGTATAACGCCACAGGAATATAATATAAATATGGGCCTTATTTTGAATTTGTGAGCTGTCTAATTTAATTTTGCTAAATGACTGAGTAGCAGTATCTTAAATGTGTGATTTAAGACTTTAAAATGCAGCTTTGAAAAAATATTTAATTAGATCCAACATTTTTGAATTTGATACATTTTTATCTAACATGCAGAGATATGAAATGTTGTGATGGTAGATGCCTTAACTTATTATTATATAGTAAATTATGTGGGATTTTATGAAGTTTGAGTATATAATTGATCTTATTTCATTGTCGTTGTTGAACACAGCAAGATAGTGAACTGAAGATCACCAAATTTCTAGTAGAGTTTGGCTGGCTTCTTAGAGTTCAGTTTATTTAAAAACAAAGCAAAAAACCTAAGACATTGCACACTTCTCTCCAACATGTGACTTGAGGTACCAGTGGGTCTCTTGCAGGAAGGAGAGGTGAACTGGGTGTCAGAATGTTTTCCACTCACCTGCTGATATGTGAGGGTATCGTTAGCTCTGCCTTTCATTCAGTTTGGTGTACAGACTTCCTATATCTTACCTAAATTACAATATCATTTTAACTATGAAACTTTTTAACAGATACACTTTCTTGAATTTACAAAATATATTATTTATAATCCCTATTTTCATTTGAATCAGGCCCAGAGTGAGTACTGGATCAAAGAGTATAGTCTCCCCAAAACCTGTCTACCTTGAGTGTCAGTGACTTTGGCTCATACTCTTAGTGGCGGATAGTCACATCTAGTTAATGAGGTCACTGGAATCAGAGTTATTTTTGTACAGCTGTGGTGGGTTGACCTTTGCTATATGCCAGCTGCCCACCAAGCTGCTCTGTCACTCCTTGCTCTGTTCCCTTGCTCCAGTGTGGGGTCCCTCACATGGGAGACAGTCCTCTATGAACTTCTCCAGCATGGGTCCTTTCCATGGGGTGCAGTCCTCCAGGCACATGCTGCTTCAGCATGGGCTCCTGTTTCCATGGGGCCACAAGTTCTGCCAGGAGCCTCCTTCAGCACAGGCTTCCCATGGGGTCACAGACTCCTTTGGGCATCCACCTGCTCTAGTGTGGAGTCCTCTATGGACTGCAGGGGGACAGCCTGCTTCACTGTGGTCTTCACCATGGGCTGCAGGGGAATCTCTGCTGTGGTGCCTGGAGCACCTCCTCCCCCTCTTTCTTCACGTTCAGACCTTGGGGTCTGCAGAGTTGTTTCTCTCACATGTTCTCACTCTGCTCTCTTGGCTGCTGTTGCACAGCAGTTTTTGTCCCCCCTTCTTAAATATGTTATCACAGAAGTGCTGCAGCCATCACTGATGGGCTCAGCTTTGGCCAGCGACAGGTGCATCTTGGAGCTGGCTGGCACTGACTCTATTGGACATGGAGCAAGCTTCTAGCATCTTCTCACAGAAGCTACCCCTGTAGCCCTCCACTACCAAAACTTTGCTTCGCAGACTCAATACAACAACAGAGTGAAATATGAAAAGAACTGTTACGTTCCTTATACAAACATGTTGGATTATTTTTTTAATCTGAGTCAATTTATGCAGGTATTTGATAGTAGGATGTGAATAAGACTGAAATAAATTAGTATAGCACTTCAAACAATAAGACCTATGGAAAGAGTTTTTTCTTATACACTAGTGTACACACATTTTAATGAGCAAATAAAAAGTAATAACACTGAATGCTAAGGACTTAATTAAAACAAAGCATAAAGAAAGTGTTAAACTGTTAGAGAGGAGTATACTAGGCTGACCTGAGCTCAGTGGGTAGAATTTAGAGTTTACACTTACACCTCTAAATTATGTTGCCATGCTGAAATATGAAGTGTTGATGATTCACAGTACTTACTTTCACTGATGCAAAACAGATACCTTCAGCAGGTGAGCCCAAAGAGGGCACGTGCTGAGGTGCCTCATGCTAACCAGTAGGAAGCTTTAAGGTGTATTTCAATTTCTGCTTCTCTTTGGAACCTAAGTAAATTTGGTTAAGAATTTATTTTCGGGAGAGGAGTGTTCTGCATTTCATGTGCCTATCCATCCAGAAAATATTCTCTTTAAAATGCATTAGCTGGTGTTTTGCATATTTGCTTGGTGGTCAGAAAAAACCCTCATAGAGTTCCCTTTTCAAGCTGAATCCCCTCAACTCCTCGTAGCTGGCTATGGAGTGAGATAGTGTTTTGCATGCACCACCTTTCTGGTCTCATAGCCTTAGTTTTGATCCAGTGTTGGAAGGGGTGGTAACTCAGAGTATACTACTGCATAGCTTACAGAGCACACTTGTAGGAGTAAGGGATTGAGGTTGAAGTTCAGTTTGTACCCATATCCTCAGTCTTTCCCTTAACCAGAAGGCAAGCCTGTCTCACTTCTTTCTGTTTTATGAAGATGACTGTTCCTGCCAGACTTTGCTGAAATTGGTCACATCTGCAAATATTATGGTTTCTGAGAATAGCAGAGGAATGAGACCACCCAGGTTCTAAGAGACAAATTAAGTGCCTCTTCTTGTCTTTAGACTGTAACAGCATTCAGGAGGCACCTAGACGAGCTGCTTTTCTGCATCATTTGACTTTAGTCATGTAAAGGAATTTTCAAACCATATTGAGATACAGGCTGCACAGATAATAAGCCTAAAGTACTTCCAGAGTTAGGCTGTATGTGCACAACTGTAACTGATCAAGTGTGGACATTATTGATCCAGCTGACCTGGGCTTAGAGGTCTGAATTTAGCCTAAATTCTTTTTTTAGTCACCAAAGTAGGTGTGTGTATCTTTCACTATATAAAGCCCATTAAACTCCTTCTCATGTGGATTCTAGTGCTTGGACAGGGAGATGTGCTTTCCACTTTCTGACTGAAAAACACTTTGATCTACACTTTGTTCAGTGTAGTTTTGCTTTTTATTATTCTTCTGTCATCTTGATGATAGCCTGTCTACTCTTGCAAGTACAGTTAAAAACCAAGACCTGCTCCTAGCTCTGTGTGCAGGTACTGTCCTTGGTATCCCATTGAGAAGTTCCTACCACATTTTGCCTGCATGTCATCTTCATCACCACATACTTTTAGTATGGTTCTCAGCTTTATCCAAGTGTGTCTGGTGAACACAAACCCTGAATGTAAAACTTCTTTCTTGAATACATACCAGCTTTTCCTAATTTCCGTAAATGCAACTGAACAGCAAAGGAGAATGAGTTCTCCACCACTTGTTCCTAATCACAAAAGATTTCCCTCTTAAGTGACACTTGGAACTTAATAGTAAGTGAATATGTTTCAGGAAATTAATCCAAGGAATATCCATATTTTCATTTTAGTGAATTATTTCTGAGGTCAATTCAAGGCAACTTCATACTTCCAATTTAAGACTCTTCTTCATCTGCTTGCCATACTTAAGTGATTTGAGGCTTCAAATGATTTTTTTGGAATAATTTAAATATTACTTTAAAAAGAAGAAAAGTGTATTTCTAGAATTCAAAGAACATATTACCTAATGCTTGGCTCTTTGCAGTTAATATGCATATGCGTGGTTTCTGGAAGAATAATTATTTCCAAAGACAGTTCCTCTGTGTCTTCCTTGCCAGTCAAATTAAAAATCTCTTCTTGTTCTGGAGAGAGAATAGTTTAAAATATTTTGCATTAGATCTTTGCCTGGTTTTAAAATGCCTCAGAAGTACATGTGAAAAAGAGAATCGAGAACTAGCATGCTCATTATATAATAGTAATAATAGCAATAAGATCAATAACAACAACAATAATGTAGCCCACACCAAATCCTGAAGGTTCTAGTGAAATACTTACACTCAAGAGAAGAAGATTCATATTTTTTTCTTCCTTTAGATTTCATGATCAATGGGAATTTTCTGTGGGAAAGAAAAGTGAAAAGGTGCAGGGTTTTTACTGCATTAAAATGTCACTGCATAGGTTAAGGTACATACAGGACTTTTCAGGCAGAGACTGTTTCTTCTAAATGGTATAGTATCAGGTATGTGTGTAGTTCTGTACTATTCCTAGCAGCAACCTGAATTGTAAGGACATTAGATAAATAGCTTTATTGTGTTTATTAACTATATGGCAAGTGTGATTGGTTTGGGCAGTGGTTTTTTTTTGTATCCTTTTTACTAAATGAAGTTTTTATCTCCTTTTTATTAAAATAATTTTTATGGCTGTTGTAGTCCAAATTATATGTTAAGGGAAGTTTAGAGGATCCTGCTCCAAAAGCAAGTGAGAAAACAGTGAAGGAACTGGAAACAGTTAAAGCAAGACTGTGTTATGATTTAGCTAGGCTTTAAAAGAAAGAAGGAAGGTCTGCCCTTCCCTTAGTAGGCAGAGAGAGATGGAGGAAAAGGCTTCTGAGCCCTGCCGGCATGTGCACTCTGGGGAAATAGCTTGGTTTTGTGTTGTCCTTTTTGAGTTTGTCAACAAAATGTGCCCTGAGGAAAAAGCCTGAAAAAGACTTTTTGCAAAACTTTTGGCAGTGATTTTTTCCCAGGCTGGTGGAGAACTTGGGCAGACTGTCACAGCCTGAAGATAGAAATAGATGTTGAAGTGCTACTGAAATGGCTGTGACAACAGGGAGAACATCAGCAGCTGCAGCATCTTTTGATGTAGCATTAATAGCTACTGCAAGAACTAGACAGTGTAAGAATTTTATAGGGAAACAGGAAGGAGGAGCTTGTGAAAAAGATCTGTGAAGAGAAACAGGAAGGTCAGAAGAAGTTTTGGTCCAGAATTAAGTTGCCAGAGACTCCTTGGGTAGGTATGATTCTGTGGCCCTCACAGGTGGAAAATATTTTTGTTTGACCTGCAGGGAACTTCATACATGTGGCAGCAGGACACCAGCAGCTATGAGCCATTACGCAATTCCTCAGAGGGTCCCAGGCTTCTAGAGCCACATGGAATTGTGCTAATTCTAATGAGGGAATGGGCCACATCAAAGAATACAGATTGCTAAAACCAGCTATTTTTGGCTGTTTGGTAAGTGGAGAGAGAAAATTGCTGGTGATTACTGAGAATAGTTTTACCCGAAGTATTGGATTTTAGGAGTATGATCAGACTAAAAGTCTGACAAAGAGAAATTGGAGTCCCACTCAAGGGTTTGGTGGGGCACTTGCTTTAGTTCTGAGAGGTGAAATATGAACCAAGCTTATTGATACAACACTAATTTTTGTCTTAAAATCTATGTATTTAAATCCCTGATGCACATTCCTGTGTTGTACCAATTTAGAGAAAATGGGATAAAAATATTATATCTGATAGGTTTAGACTCGAATCAGATTTGTTCTTAAAAAAAACTGAAGTGTCAAAAGTAAGGTGGTAACATACAGTCTGCACTAATGAGGACTTTAGACTGAACTTTATGACTTGTGTTAGACTGAAATACAGAACAGAAAAGATATGAAGTTGTCAATTCATTTTTCATTTAACCAGTCATAATTAGGACTTGGCCTCTGAAAATTGTTTCATAGATGAAGTTGTGTGGGGTGGAGAGCTGGGCACCAATGTCAGCTGCAGAAGTATAAGTGGTTATCTTTATTTTCTCTCACTGTGTTAGGTGTTGAAGAGAATGTAAGATAGGTGTGATAAGCTGAGCATCTCTGAAGGAAAAAAGCCGATAAAAGTACAGTAATACAGCATGATCTGGATTTCTGAGGTGGGCTTTCTAATGACTTAAAATGTTTAGTGCTTCTGCCATGATATATGCCTATCTATGACTAGGAAATGTGTTTTTGCCCAAACAGAATCAGTTGATTCTCCAGTTAACCTCTCTAGGGAAAACAGTGTCATATTGACTCTGTCCACAACTGTGAGTAAGGAGGAACCTTCTCGTGGCAGTCAGGTGGGATACTCAGGTGTATGCAGAACTTATTTCCTGCTTCCATGCCCAAATTGAAGAAGGGCATCCAACTTGTTTAAGGTACAATAGGCTATTTAGGGAAAGTGACAATGCAGAAGAGAGTGCTCACCTCCTTGCTTTGAGTAAAGGGTCTATCAAATTTTTCAGGAGTTACTTTATTTCATGACAAAGGCAAATGCATTTGAGTCCCTTCAATCACTCTCAGGCTACTATATATTCTAATTTAAAATAATATTTTAGGACCTAGTGGCTTTCCTGGAACTTCATTTGAATTGTACACAGTAATGGCACAAAGTAGTCACACTGAGTGACTTTTTGAGTGTCTTAGCTAATTTCTGACTGTAAGAAACTTCGTGTTCCATCTACTGGGAGATGTATTTTAAGAGAGGAAAATAGTGAATTTATGTGCATTTGCAACTATCACATGGTAAAACTGGGACATACTCTGCTGTTTAGAAGATCCTTGGTTCCTCTGCAGAACAAAGGATGCTCCCAGAAATATCTGACTTGTTCAGGAGTTCTGATATAAAGGGGTTATAGCCAGCAAAATACATGTCTACTATTGCTGCTGCATGCTGTTGACTGGAGACTGCTGGCAAGAACATATAATGTAACAGAGATTTTTAGTCCTTTTTGTAAAACCAGAGAAGACAATTGGTGTTTAGAGTAAACTTGTAATTCAAAATTTTTAAAGATGTTGACATCCAGTGACAGGACTAGGGACAGCGGGTGTAAGCTGGAACATAGGAGGTTTCACATAAATATGGGGAAAAACTTCTTCACAGTGAGTGTGACAGAGCACTGGAACAGGCTGCCCAGAGAGGTTGTGGAGTCTCCTTCTCTGGAGACATTCAAAACCCTCCTGGATGTGTTCCTGTGTGACCTGATCTAGGTATTCCTGCTCTGGCAGGGGGATTGGACTAGATGATCTTTTGAGGTCCCTTCCAATCCCTAACATTCTGTGATTCTGTGAATTGGTCCAGAGTAGGATCAGTTCAGTGAAGCAGCAGCTGGTTTTAGGTTTAATTCCTGTCCTGAAGAGCTGCTTCTGGTTCCTGAATGATTGAGTGGCAGGGTCAAAAATACAATGTTTGGAAACTTTGAACTTTCATTGAGGGGTAACAAAAGCATTATGGAGCACATGGTCTCAGTTGTGCTAGTGTTAGCACACTTCAGTTGTCCATTTCAGGAAAGTTAGTGAAACTATCAAACTTTTGCACCTATTTAGATCTCATATGGAAGAAATGTTAGAGGAATTAGAGAAAGAAAAAATTGATGCAGCCTGTTAGATAGTAGCAAGCTGCATTGATCCCAGACTCCAGAGATAAAATGCTGTTAGAAAAGGCTGTTATTATTACAAACCCATCATTTAAGCACAGAGAGGCACAGATCATGCTTGCTGTGTGATGAATAGGACACTGTCACATCATGAAGAGCATTTGGTGGCTTCACTAGAAAGTGGTAATTTACTTGCAACCATTTTGTGCATCTGCTTCACCTGGGAGATTGGGGAGAGAAGGCAATTGCAACACTTGGAGAAGATTGTAATGTTTACTCAGTCTCACTGAGCGGTGAAACACAAGAGGTCAATACAATACAGATGTATTGCTTGTACTGAGACTGGATAGTGTTTGACCTTTATTTTTAGGATAATCATATTATTTTTTAGATTATGCTACTAAGTTTCCAGCATTTCCACTGAGGGTATAGTGCTGTTTAGGTATCTGGGAAAGATTAAGTTAGAGCTCTAGCACTGCCAATAGTATCAGGGCTTGTGTTAACTCTTAGACATGCAGATAGATCCATGGTTGTTGAATAATATAGTCAGACTGCCAAATGCAGGGCCTTCGTTGCAATAGAAGGGAATTATGAAAAAGTCTTTAGAGGAAAAGTCAATAACTATGCGTTTCCATTTTCAAGGATATTGTTTCAAGAAGCACATTTAAAAAGTTCCTACAAAGTCCAGAATAGAAACCCTAGTTCTCAAGTTTTTGTGGGTGTGGGATCCATGGTGTGCGGTGACTGGCACCAATACCTCCTGTCTTAGAATCCTGAAAGGCAAATGATGTAATCTCACCTTAGTTTCTGTTTCCTCTGTCGAAAATAATGTTTTCTTTCTAGAATTGATATACACTGCCAATCATTAACACCTGGTGTTACAGCATCAGATGTTACTGGTGTTGAAAACATTGTGGTTATTACAAACCTGACATATGGTCATGAAATTGCTGAACGTGTATTTATACACTGTAAAATGTGTAAACATTGATTATGCCTTTGTTACATTTCCTATGTTTCTATGTATCTCTCATATTTCTTTTCCTTTATTGTTTGGTTGTTTCTACGGACATTTGCATGGAAACAGTGAGAAGCTTTTGTTTCTTAAGAGTTCATCTGTTCCTATAGCTTATTCTCTACTACAAAGATTTGGAGGATAATTCAATTGGTTGCTGTGGAAATGAGCCTGATATCACAAACAGAAAATTACAGTTCACCAAGCCTTGAAGAAACAAAACAAATGGAGAATGGACTAATTGGGGAGCCATGTGACTGTGGCAGAATCTCAGCTCTCATTAGAAGCATGTATTTTTAGTCCTTGTGTTTCTATGGAAGAGCTTGAAAGTGTAATTCAAATGATGACAATCCATGACTCATCAGACAAACTGAAAAAATAGCTCTGAGAGAAAGGGTGATCCCTCTTTGCTTTTGTGGGATTCGAACTCAAAGAACCAGTGGGTTGTGGCTGGACCCCTCAGCCCAGCAAAGCACTGGGGGTGACCACTGACCTAGGCACTTGCCCATTTTTTCCCACACACTTTGCCACTCATAACTATCTGGCCTTGGGGCAGGTTTCCAGGTGGTGCTATTATTGGAGAAGGACTGTATGACCTTAAACAGGATATAGCAGACATTCAGAAAACACTGCGCTGTGAGCATGACTGCCAGGACGCTCCATGGATAGCTAAAACTCTCAAAAACTGAGAAGGTCTCTTCCCCTGGCTCACTCATAGATGGGGTGCGTCCGCTAACAAATGCCCAGGTCGCATACAGGTACCACCGGCTCACCCCCACAAGCAGTGATGCAACCATATCATAAGCAGTCGGTATCCAGTACAGCAAAAAAAGACTCTTGACACATTTTCCACCGACAATAAACACCAGCACTAGGAGCACACAGTGGATATAAGGATTAATACAGCCCCACCACGCAAGCAAATTGGCCAGCATTGTAAATATACCTTATTCAAACAATACAAATATATAAACAGAAAATTGCATCTAACAGATTGTTTCAACACACCCTGGTTAGGTTTTCGTCCTTATCTCAACCCTCTTGTGCCCCACGTTGGGCGCCAAAAAGGCTGTGGTGGTTTAGACCCTGCCGGGACCCGAGACCACGTTGCCCTCAGACGGGGACGGGACAGGGAGTAAAATACAAACCCTGGGGCTGAGATAAGGAAGATTTAATACAACAGCGTAACGACAACAAACCAAACAACAACAATAACAATAACAGTTATGATAAGGTACAGAACGAAAGATATACCGCACGGACACAGCACGAGGGACAGACCTGGACAAAAGCTGCTCCTGCACTCCTGTACCTGGGCATCTGGACATGACGTCAGCATGGTACCAAATAGCAGGATGTGGCTACCTCCCAACTGCTGGGGAAAATTAACCCTATCCTAGCTGAACCAGGACAGTGGGTTTAGGGCTGCCTGATGGTGTCAGAAGGGCTCTCTCCCTAGGCCATTTGTCAGGCTTGAAAGGCCCTGGATTGCATTCCTCTCCATTGTTTTCTGCAAATTAAAAGAAACAAAAATTTTGAATGTGCTTATAATTATGTATGTTTTCATTGTTTTTTCAAGCACTAAAAATACATTGCTTTTTGTGTGGCTTTGGAAGGTTTTAAATGGGTGTTATGGAGTGTCACTGCATAGTTTTGTTGGCCGCATTGCAAATTGTAATGGCGTTTTGAGGACATTGCTGATTGCTAAATTTGTTTTTAGAACTGTCAGTTTTTGTTTGGTTTATTATTTATAATTTTATTAAAACCATTGTGGAATACTGAGGAAAGAACTTGTGATTAAATTCCAATATAATATTTTTTTGCACAGTTTCTGAAAATAAATTCTTGATTTTATTTTCAAAATGAAAGGTTATAAATTTGTGTTATTGAGACACTCAATTGTAGCAGTAACAGTAATTATTGACAATGAATTTGTTTTGAAGAATGTATTTCTCAGAATTAGTGGGGTAGAAATACATATCTTCATTTATGAAGGCATGCTGAGTAGCTTTAAAGTGCTTTCTTAACTGTTGTTTGGTTGTTGTTGGTTTTGTTATTGTTTGTATTGCTTTTTTTTCTTTTTACTTTTTAAGTAGCGGGCCATTTCTACTTTTAGTCCGTTGTTTACGTTTAAAATTCACTACAGAGATGGGACAGAGTGTAGCTTCCTTACCTGTATCAGTATAGATTAATTAAAGACTCTGGCCATCATTATTGATGTTGCTGCTTTGGAGGAAAGCATAGGCTGTATATTGTACAAGAGCCTGTGTATTGTAGAGGTTGAAATGAATGGAAGGATGTGGGAATAGGGCACACTGAAAATTTTAGATAATTATGAGAGGAGGATGGGAAAACAGTTTATATACTAAGTGTGTGTCTGAGTGCTTTGTTGAACAGAGGCACTTCAGTATTGGATAGGCTCTAAGAGTTTGAGAAATCATTGAAATGATACTAGCAATGATGATAGCAGATTAAAGAGATGCGAAGTAAAAGAGAGAGTGGCAAGATAAGTACATTACTCGAGTTTTGAACTAAGGTTATGAATAGATGGTACCTGTGTCATTTTAGCGACATGAATATAGGAGAATCAGAGTTCTGGGATGAAAAAGGTGAAAGTCCTGAAGGGGAAAAAATTATAAAAAATAATCAAAAATTAAGCCATGGGAAAACAAACAAAAAACCCCAACAAATGGCTTCAAATAAAGTTGGAGTCTACCAGCTTTTGGTAGACCAAAAATTGTGGGTCCATGCTGTTTTTACAACTCATAGGTAATGCATTGAGTGATTTAAGGAAACTGTGAGAAGAACATAGCTCAGAAAGAGCAAAATTTAGGGCAAAATCCAAGTAGGCTTTTAAAGAGTCAGAACAGCAGACAGGAACCAAAACAGAGTTCAGTAATTTAAGGTTGATTTTTGAAAAATCTTGTTTGACCTTTAGATGTTTGGTCATAAAAAATATATTTTTTAAAAAAAAGTATGGAAAACAAATGGTGACATTGAGAGGAATGACCTGGGGTGGAAGGAGCATTCAAGTAGAACCTTCGTGGCTAGCCAAATTTTATCTTGTAACAATGATTTAAATTACCTTAAGATAACTGTCCTGTTTGCTGTAGAGAGACCTGTAGAAGTTTTTCTGTAATTTCTTTATTATTAAACTCTGTGAAAATGTGCAAAAGAGCTATTATTTTTGATTCTAAAGCTTGACTACTTGTTTAACTAATTTTGGCTGAGGGTGAATACAAATAAACTTGAACTGGAATTTGAAATAAGCCACTCACATTTCCTTTGGAGGTGTTCTTACTCTAGAATAAATCAGAAATCATTATTCATTCAGAATTATTTTAGTGGATAAGATAAGATGTTAGTTAATTAAGAATTACCTGATAGTTAAAGGAATACTGATGCATTACGTATTCCTTTGTTTTAAGTATAGAACTATATTCTTATATTTTGCTTCAGATATAATGAATCTTGTCACATTGCTTATCAAGTCCAAGCTCAGTGTTTCATCTATGGTCTAACGTCATCCCTCCAAAGAGGACCATGATATCTCCAAACAGTATGTGACATTGTGATATATTTTTAAATTATCAGTGATTTAAGAGGGTTCTAGGAGTTTGAGGCCCACAGAAAGAATGGCAATATATAATTAAGTTGTCCCTAATAGTACAGAACAGGCTGCCCAGAGGGGTGGTTGGGTCACTATTCATAGAGGTATTTAAAAGATATGTAGATGTGGAGCTTAGGGACATGGTATAGTGGTGGACTTGATGATCTTAAAGGTCTTTTTCAACCTAAATGATTCTATGATTATATAAAGCACATTTTGAAGTATTTCTCAGTGTAACTATGTGTATGAATTAAAACATGCACTGAAGTTTGTCTGGATTAGATTTCAAGAAGCAAGTGCCACAGTATCACCTCCTTCTAGTAATGTTCTAGAGGTGTAATGAATGATTATGTAGGGCTACTAAGCTGCTCTGAAAATTGCAAACACTCCAAGACAGACTCTTAAGATAAGTACTTTGAAGCTCTGTGTAAACACTGGAGATTAAAGTTATCTAATCTCATATTTTTAAAAATAACCGGAATAAGTTTACTTTGAATTTGGTGTTTTTTTCTACCTTTAACAGCATTCATAAGAGCTTGAGTTCCCTTTCCCCCCCCACTCTTTATTCAATTCCCATTTTGTTATCTCACCACAAAACCTGTGTAGCATCTTTGGCTAACAACACCCCCTCCCCTCCTACTCCCTAAACACAACAAAACAAAAAACCCCAAACAAATCCAGTCATCTCTGCAGCTTGGCATCTTGTCCCTGGGAGGCATGCATCTGAAAAGTTTTGCAAGTGTTCCAGGCACAAATATGTTAATCTTTATTCAGAGTCTGTCTTGTAATAAAAAGCAATACCAAATTTTGCATAATTATGCACAATGGGTTATAATCACATCTCTATTTAATCATTTCAGTGGAAACTAGCAATATGGTCTCTGCACTACAGAAAGTCTTTGGATTGAAACTGATTCAGACCTCATTGAGTGTTTTGTTGCTTCTAGTGAATAAAGCTGCATAAACTGCTCTAAATAACTTTGGTTAATGAATAAGGAACGTATCATGTCACTGCATTTTTGTATGTTAAATTTGCCAGTTGATGTGTGCATCAGCTTTTATTCTTATAGATGTTATTTAAGGCAAAGAATGACATAACTTTATTGGATAGGAATGCCCACCTCAGATGTTATATGTACAGAAAGTTGTTCTGTCCCATGCAGAAAGAATTTATCATGTCATTTTTCCCCTTCAGGAGTCACGTAGTAGCAGTCAGGGATACACAAGAGCTCTGTTCACGCCCAGGGATAGAGAAGTCGTGTTCATTTGCTGCTGGCTGCTATACAAGTCGTAGTGCCAAAGAGTAGTATGTGTAGTGTTCTGAGGTGGTGATAAAGGCAAAACTATGTTAGAGTTTTTAATTATGATTTGTCTTGTATATAACAACAAGTGAGTTTTTATAAATGCTCCTCTTATTCAGACTGCTAATATATCACTATGAATTTGTTTCTAAGAGCGTTCTAGTATTTTCAGGTCAAGCTTCTTGGACACCACATACCCATACCTGTATCTTTCAAAAATAGAGAGTGATAAGAAGAAAATAAATATGCCCACAGTTCTCAGCCAGTTTTAACTTAGAAGAGTGGATCATCTGCTTTGTTTTACAGATTGTTAAGCATCTCTGGGGGTTTGATTTCTGCATTGTTTTACTAAATGCCTGTGTTTATCTGCTCAGTCTTTTTCCATAAGTGCAGTCTCAATGCCCTATTCTGTTTTGAGGAGTGGATTCTCTCTCATTTTCTTTCTCCTTTTGTGAAAGAGGTGAAAATGCTTCCCATTTCTTCCACCTGTTTAGTTATTACAAATCAGTGTTGTTGTGTAAAAATGAAAGAGATGGAAGAAATGGGAAACATTTTTATTACAGAATCACATCACAAAAGGAGAACAAAGTCCTCGTCGTAGCAGATTTTTATTAGCTTTATTATGCGTTATTTTTTCTTAATCAGTTTTTAGTGTTAATATATATGCAGAATATCAGTCTTTTTTCAGAATATTTATGCAGAATATCAGTCTTAAAGTCCTAATCTTTCATGAAACAACACTTCATGAGGAGAGGTTCGCACTTTTACTACTAGCTTTGAATTTTATGTAAGTAATAGTCTTCCATAGAATTCTGAAAAAAAAATTGTTCTCTGCATACACATTCTAGAGTGTTTTTTTTTCTCCCCCACTATACATACTCAGTCTAGGTAAAGGTCCAGTAGCTCGTACTGCATAACTTCAGTTATCAATGGAGCTTTGTAAAAGTGGATGCTCCCAGCCCTTGCCAAATGACTATCAGTAGATAGCTTTTGAGCTTGCTGTCAGAGCTGAGATTTTTCAAATTGCTTTTTTGGTTGGCATCCAGTTGCATTTTTAAATTCTATGCTGTAGTACCGTTGAACTAGTAATTCTAATAGTCATTTTAGGTGAAAGTAAAATGTTCTGCTCCATTTCTATTTGCAGGTCTGGAAATTCAAACAGCATCTTAAAATTTTTAAGGTTTTTTAGCAGTCTGGTTTTGGAGTTTTGAAAAAAATGAGAAAATTAATCTTAAATCTTTCTGACTCATAAAAATTAAACTTTGTTTTAACATTTTTAATTTGTACAGGGTATGCATCACTGTTCTCGATGAAATTAATTCAATATCAGTATTTCTTCTGAAAAGACCACGCCATTTCATTTTGTCATGCTTTCTCTATTTTTAATGAATCATAATGTTGTAGATTTTTAAAATTACACGAATCCTTTGCCTTAAAAAATGATGCAGATCAAGTACAAATATGGAGAGAACAAAGAGGCAGATAAGATCTGATTTTCATTAACTAGGTATTTTGATTAAAAGATTGCAAGTATGTAGCCATCAGGAATAAAAGATAAGTAGTTAGGAGGCACAGGTGAAAACAGGTTTAGCAAGTAAAAAGGGGAGAAATTTTGGATAAAATAAAAAACAAGGTAAAGAGGAGAGAAAGCTTAATGGGAAGCAAGGTAGTATGCATGAAATGATAAAGAGTTTATGTGAGGGTTGGAATAAAGAGAGAAGCTGCAGAACCAGGAAGAAGGTAATTTAAGAATAAAAAAATATACAGTATTCCTCTGATGCATTGTGTTCTCAGAAAGGTAAGTAGTAATACTTTATAAAGAATGTATTTGTTTTTCTGAATTCAAGTTATCTACTGAATTACATGCAAGCTTTTAAACAACTTGAATTATAGCTGTTCCCTTTAAAATTGGACAGAAGTCAATTCCTGATCTTTGTAAAGTGCTCAATGCCTTCACAGGACTCACAACAGGCTGAATAGGAAGCTTTCATTCTGATTTCCCACTTTTGTGTGGTTAAAATTAACTCCATATGATGCACATTGTTGTATTTGTGATTAAAGTTCCCAGGGAATGACTTGAATGCAAGAAAATGGTGTATTTTCTTTATGCAGTGTGAGTCCAGCGCTGGCAGCCATGTTTTGAGCTTTTGAGAAACTCCAGCTGCCTGCAGGCTGTCCTTCTTACTCACACTCTCAACAGCAGTTAGTAACTGGTCCCCCCCCCTAACCCTTTCAGACAGTGTCCCTGTTGCCACTGCTTCCCTGCCAGGATTCACATCCCACTCATCTCTCTGACATCCTGTTGCAGCAGTGCCATGGCCAGTCCTCCCCCATAGCTCTCCACTTCTGCTTAAGGCTGTCCTGACAACTGTTCGGCAAGAGAAGGTTCATGGGTGAAGCTGAGAACACGCATAGTACCAGACGGTGCTCTGTGTGTACGTGTGTCGTGGATACTGCCTTGGATCTTCTTACAGGCTGTCATGTTAGGGACTTTCCTAGAGAAGCAACACACTTGTGCTGTACTTGGCAGTGTAATGAAAAGATTCCTAGGCTATAAAAGAGCAGTAAACCGGTGTGGCGACACAGCTGGAGTCTATTTGCAGTTTATTTCAGGAGCTCTAGAATTCCTCCAGTGCCTGATTTAAGCTAATCAAAGTATCTTTAGGTAATAGTGCCATTTATAGGCACACAGAACAACAAATTCTTTTGATGAGACAAAACATTGTGATGTTCCTTTTGAAACATTTGGTTGCATACAGAATTAAATATTTCAATATTTTACTTGAGGGTTGGGGGGGAAGTAAAATGAAATCTGATTGTAAAAAAATATGAATGTCAGTTTTATTGGAATATGTCATCTACTGAAGCATTTGGTTTTCTTTTTAACAAAGGAAATTTCTACTAAAATTTATCAGGTTGTTTTGATGGGATAAAAGCAAATAGTTTGCACAGTCTTATATTAAATCTGACATTTAAATATAAGTAAAATCACTAATGAGAGATTTCTGTATTGCTTAGGATTTTGATTTGGGTGATCTGATTTCTGAAGGCAGCTTCAAGAATTGCAACCTTTACTTTGTTGTCTAAAATAAGTTATCCTCCTGTCTAACCATTTTATTTATATTCATATCCTTATCTTGGGTGGTGGGGTTTTTTTTCAGATTTGGAGTTTGTTAGAAGGCACAGAAAAGGAGTGTAAATCATAGATTCTTTATTTTAGTGTGACTTAGATGAATATATTCCCTGGTTTGCTATCTGTGAGTGACACTAAGCTTGAGATATTCTGACAAGGGTCTGGCATATTTCTTAATGGTGCAGAGGACTGTGCGTCACTACTTTCAGGAGACTGGTTGTTTATTATATGACTTATCTTGGTGCCATGATCTCATACATACTGAAAGCTAGTAAGTAAATTTATTCTCTGTCATTTTTTTAATGCACAGTCTGGGATAAGCTCCCTTTTACTAAGCACACACAACATTAGAAAAGCATAAGAACAAAACCAAGTCATTGCTCTGTGAGGAACTTGAGCATAAATTTGGCCACAGTTTTCTTATATGCCTAATCAGAGATCTCATCCATGCTTTAAAAGATACCTTTTAAGAGAATTTACCTTGTAAGAGAATGAACAAGAACATGACACTTGGCCTGTAGGAGTGAAACAGCCCAGCTTAGATCATCCTAAATGCCAAGTAAAATGACATATCCTATATTTATTGTTAATTGTATTTGTTAGGGAAACATGCTACCTGCTAAATAGCATTCAGTAAGTTCTGGTTTTATTATGTTAGTCTATACAGTGGTATTTAAAATGTATGAGAAGCTCAAATACAGAAGTATTTAAAATATATGATAAGCTCAAATAAATCATGATGCCATTGCTTAAGGAAAACTGTACTCCTCTGCTTATCCTCATAGACATGGAGTTTATCTTTCCGTGAGATTAAATGTCTTCAGTCTCTTCATAAGATATTGTCTACTGTGTATTGCACTTGCTGCATGCCTAGCAGGCTCCAGGACTTCCAGTGTCCTTTTTGAAGAACATATTTCTTGTGTTAGAATGATCTAGAGCAGGGTTTTTACAACAGGTATTCAAACATTATGGTTTGTTTTTTTTCTAATTCTGAAACACAATATAATGCAGGAAAGAAAGCGCCTAGCTTGAAAAGCAAGGGAAAAGTCTAACTTGTTTCCTTTACCATCCTTTGACAAAGCTCTGAAGTCTAGTTCTGTTTTTCTTTTCTTTGCACTCTGTGATGTCTTACACTGAATCAACCAACTTTCCTTTTCCTCAATTTTTTCCTTATCCAAGGCCAGCTATGCCTAATAAGTCTGATCTCCACAAGCAGTTGAGTCAGAAAGTTCACAGATGGTTTGCTCTTCCATTTGCATGGAAGGTAACTCCACTGGATGTAACCTGAAATAGGAATTCCATTGGAATTGGAATGTAGCTCCCTCTCAGCTAGTCTATTTCTAGGTGAATTTATTTCCACTCATATTCTTGCCTCTTTTTATTTGATTTAATCAAACTATTTTATTAATATATTACTATATTAAAATACTTTTACTAATCAGACGTACAGAACATTCAGAATATTCAGCTGTAAGTTAGTGATAAATATAAAAACTTGGGAAAAGGTAAGGTTCTGCTTGTGACTCTATTTTCCTATTTCTGAATGCCTTAATATTAACTTTTAATGGTTCTTTTTTTTCCTCATGTAGAGAGTATTTGATGGCGTATCTTTATTCTGAAAAGGGAGTCATCCTTTCAGATCATTAGAAAGTTAAAGTCCCTGGAAACTTTAAGTATGAACTCATAATTTTTCTAGATTATTTAAGGTCTTTATAAGTGTTATAACATTTCTGAGAGCTTTTTCTCTTTACGATGCATGAGTTACAACTTTAAAAAAAGGCATGAGGGAGCAAAAGAAGAGAAAGGTGAAAGAAAGGAAGATCAGAAGAATCAACTTTTCTTTCTTCTTCTGTTTTTTCTTGCTGTTTTGAAGTCTTACCTGCCTCTTCCTGTCTTTCCCTCTCCTCATCTTTTCTTGGTCTTCCCTCATTCCTTTTAGCCTTTTTGGTGATTAACTCTTCATCCTTCTTTGCTTCTCATGTTTTTTTCGGCTTTCTTTTGCTCCGTCAGATTATCTTTGCTGAATTTATCTTGGTCTTAGATGCTCTGGACAATATCATTCTTAATCTTCCTAACTGAACAATATAAAATCAAATAAACGAACCTGTCCTGTGTGTGCGTACTGTGGGTAGAAGTGGATGGATCAGGAAGGGATATAAATTTGAATCCTAGGACCTGGGAGTGTTGTTAGTTCGTTACTGTTATGTTGTCTTTTGTTAGACAAGTTAATGAATGCCAGTGTCATGTTACTGGTATTTTGCTACTAGATTAGATAACTTAATATTATAATATCTGTATTTTAGGGCTATATGTACATAAATAATTTCAATAAGCTTATGTTAAGTTTATATTAAGCTTACAGTAAATTGAGATTTATCTTTTTCTTCTAAATATACATTGTGTTTAGTTTAGGGGCATTACTTTGTATTTTGAAGCACAGATGACAGAAAAGATGTTTTATTAAGTTAATTTGTTTATCTCCTTCCAAATTTTTTTTCCTTAAGATGTAATATTATGGATTGGCAAGATAAATGATTCTTGCTCCAAAGGTTATTGATGGTTGGCAGGATTTGTGGAAGGGATAATTTAAAGACAGACCTAACCAAAGATGAGGAACTCATTTGTGATTTGGAAACAGATTTTGGTGAAGAAATTCATGGTGAACTTGCCAGAAATTGCTAAAAGATGCTCTGATCATAATGACAGGTAAATGACAAAATCACTTTATAAAAATCAGTGAATTAATCAGTATTGTACTTACAGTAACTGTCCATAGTGGGTGCTAACCTGTAATGGTCCTTACGTGGACTAAATCGATACAGTATATGCTCTTTAAGATCTTTCTATATGTATCATGCCATTTTGTAATAGACCTATCATGTTTATATAGAGGAGAGAGATACTAGAAGTTTGATGATATAAGAGGAAGTAAAATTAACCGAATATGCTCACATTACAGTCAAATTGTGATAATGTCTCACACAGCTTTAAAGGAACTGGCTTAATTTAACTACTTTTGATTCCTCAAGAGTAAATTTTTGACACAGAGGAAGTCAGTATAATTTTCAAATCTGTGAAACTGAGGTCTGTGCTGTACATTTGCAGCTGTATATTTATATCTACACCCAGTCATTTGGGTATGAATAAAGGAGACATAGTTGCAACTTTTGACTTCAAAGTAGACAAAACCTTCCTTTGGTAGAGACATTTCCAATGTATTTGGTAATGACCTGTAGGATGAAGAGGAAAAAAGAGCTTTCTAGTTCATTTAGGAAGATGCACTTAGACTTCACTGAGGAGAGAAAGTGAAATGATGAATAGGTGCAGAAATCAGGCAGCAGGAATGG
This sequence comes from Podargus strigoides, assembly GCA_028020825.1. Classification (NCBI taxonomy): domain Eukaryota; kingdom Metazoa; phylum Chordata; class Aves; order Caprimulgiformes; family Podargidae; genus Podargus; species Podargus strigoides. The sequence continues at coordinate 29,007,391 of CM051623.1, forward strand.
ATTCTTATGAAAGATCCTGTTTGTTGTTGTCACCAAAGTTTTTCAGTCATTGTTTTTAAGATCCTATTCTGAAGAATTCCAAGGTGGAAAAAGACTTGATTTGACTTACATTGTCATTTGAACTGTTAAAGGATGATATTCTAACCTTAATAGAAGTTTTTTTTGAAAACTGGAAAGGGTAATGAAAGAAGATGCTGATACTGGTGAATTGGGTGTGTCTCCAGTAAAGTCTCTAAGTTAACTGATTCAGGGATGTTTACAGTTACTGCTGTAAATGGGATCTGGTGTGCTGTGTTGTTTAAAGTCTGACACTGCCGTGTTTTATTTTAAAGATACCCATCCTACTAAGCCATGGCAAAAGTCCTGAAGTCTTGCATTCATCATTAGAGCAACCTCCATAGCTTTGTATTTTCAGTAGATTTTTATAGATGTATGTTATGCAATAGTATTAAAAAATAAAACAGACGAGAAATATTTTGAATAAAATATTTGTTATAATAAAATTTGCTGACTTGAGTCAGGGACTTGTTCCTCTCCTGGTCCAAATTGTTGGTTAAATATCCAAATAAATTGCATAGATCACTAATTGATGTCTGAAAAAACCGAACAAACCCCAAAAATTTGTGAATGTTAGAAGTGCCTTTCAGATGATTTAGAGTCTCGGAAATACTAAGAATAAACACCAAGTTAATACAACTTAAGTCTGGAAGTTTTGTGCTTATTTAACAAGTTCTTTATCTTGTTTGCCATAGTGCTTGGTATTCTTGTAGGTAAGAAGCACTCTTATTATGTACATATTAAGAATTAATAGAACTTCATTTTACCCTTCACTCAGTTAAGTTATATGCATTTGTAGTATAAGCTGCATTTTTCCCCGTTTATTTGATGAGGTTTTTGGTTTCTTGGGTGGTAGTTTTATTTCATGACATACATCATGTACATCTTTTTCTGTGCTCTCTGTGATTAAACTTGTTTAGTAAATAGGAATCGCTTGGCTTCCATCCTTTTCACATGATGCATGCATAATTACATCTTTGTTCATTCATTCTAGTGTATTTATCCAACAGTCCAGGATCAGTATTTTAAGGCAAAAATCAGTCTAGATCTGTAGTACTTCTAATTCCTTTCTCAAGAAAATTCCCTTTGAATAAAGATCTGTCTTCCCTATGACTAAGATTTGCTGAAAGCAATTCATTTTGCATTTCTCTAAAGTAAAACATGGTCATTCTTTCAAAGACAAGGAGGTAAAATTAAAAGACAAGGAGGTAAATATAGGTCTGGACAGACAAGTTTTAAAACAGAGATACCAGTGTACTACTATATCCATCACATAAAAACTGTTAATTAGTGGTAGCACACGAAAGAGCAAACATCTATCCTGGGGAATGAGATTGGAGAAAAATGAAGTAAATAGTGGGAAGATATAAATGAAGAACAGATTGATGGAATAAAAGCATGGAAAACTGATTATAGGATAATTTTAGGATTAAGGATATTTCTGAGAGACTAGAATAAAGATGTCTGAGAATTTATGTATTCTTTTTGTTTGTTTTATTAGCCAAATAGGGAATTCCATAAAGTGATAGCAGAGAAAGAAATAAAGCTTAAGAGAGCAATTGGGCTTTGGCTTCTAGCCTGTAGAGGGCAACTAACCCAAGTGTATTAAACTGCTTACATTATTTAGTTAGGGAAATATTGTTTAGGATGATCAGAGAGCTCTATAAACTCACTTGAGGGAGCTACTTACCTGAATAATGTTATTACTTTGACAGGTAAGTTTCCATGACAGTGCAGTCTTCCCTGGAGTGTCCCTCTCCGAGGACTGTTTTTTTTAAACATTAAAATGTCGTTGGATAAAGTCACAAATAGTCCTAGTAGAGAGTTTAATGCTGCTTTTATCAATTGCCTCTCTAAGTTTTATTCTTGCTTTCTCCTTAGAGTCCTGGAATGAGCAACAAATTGTCCTATTCCAGCTTTGATATTAAATTGGAAGAGTGGAAGATTAAATCATTTTGAACTAAGGCAGATACAGAATTCAGGTCTAAAGTATTTGTAGTAAAATGGAAAGGGTTTGAGATGCATCAGGCAAGGATCAGTAGAACACAGCTCTCCCATAGTGTGAACTGATATTACGAGCTTTCCTTTACTTGATGTCCAAGCATGCTGTCTCTCTCCTGTACTCTATTTATCAAGCATTGTCTGTTATGGCCAGCATTGTCTGTTATGGCCAGTATTGTCCATAAACTGTCTTAAGAAATTAATGAGATAAAGCAGTTGTTTAATAAGGCGCAGTATCTAATAGCAACAAAATGAAGACTTGATATAGCAATGCTGTAAAAGACCTGTTTAAATGTACCGAACTTGGACACAGCTGGCTTAGATGGAAACAGAATATATTTAAATTTTGAACTCCACAGCTAGATTATTTACGGTAGTAGTACTTGAAACATATTTCTCACAGCGATTAATATAAAGCAGGCTTCCCAGAACAGGTTTGCACAGACAATTATTATGATAAATGGGCATATATTAACATTAGTTAATGTGTGAATGTATAAATACTGAGTTGTTTTGCTGTAGTAATGGAAATAGGGAAACTCCCAATCTTCCCAATATACAGTTAAGACAAACTTGTATCTGCTTATCAGTCCTTTATTTCATTAAACTCTAAGTTCCAGGGCATTAGAACAATGTTATCCCAAAAGTTAGATCTTGAACTGGAATTGGGACTTATGATTTTTACTATTCAGTCTGTAGCCTTTTTTCGATAAGTTTTACTTTTTAATTTTATCTAGCAGGATGCTTTTTCAGTAGGCTTATAAGGTAGTTGAATGTGTACATGGTTCCACCACAGTGGAAACAATCTCTGCATCAGATAGTACATTTGTGATTAAGCAGTGACTGGGAGGCTGTGACTTCTAGGCAGATGTCTACTTAGGAGACATCTATGTCTATGGGCAACACAACTGTTATTTTTCAGTGATTAACTTTCAACTTTCTGTCCTGGTTTGAATTAGAAGAGAACCAATTTTCCTTTCAGCCCAGCCTCAAATCATGACACTTTCTATGATAATAATATTTTCACAGGCTCAACTCCTGTAATACTATAAGTATTCAAAGATTGTATTCATAATGGAATTATGGCAAGTTTTTCTCAGCAGAAATGGTGGAAAACTATAACTGCTATGCAGTGGCAACACTTTCAACACACACAAACTTAAAACCCCTTTTTAAAGGAAACAGGAGTTAGAGAGGCTTTATATAAGTAATAATGATTTTATTTTATTATTTTTTTTTTTAATCAGGAATATTGAGTCAGATAAATTATTATGCAACTCAGAGCACAGTTTTAACAAATATGAATATCATGTAATGCCTCAAGGGGCCAAATCTGCTTATGTTGTCTAAAGATGTATAGAAGGTGGAGGAGACGACTTCCCTTCCCCAGACTGTTTATGGCCACCTTAAGCTAATTTTTTATGGCGATTTGATAGGTTAGATCATATAATATCTTACTGATTGCGAAAGTTGACCTGAATTCACCAAATTATATATAACTGCACATATACATACATGTACAAACTAAAATGCAAGAGCTTGGCAACATTGTTGGCAACATTGTATGTATGTATACAGTAATATATGTAACTACATCATGTGGTGTCTCCACATCCAGATCCAGTCAGGCAGCAGAGAATTTCAAGCATGCCAAAATAACAGTACTGCAGTGCTTGATAGAGTTTTCAGTAGTTTTAATTGCCAATAAATGTTGAAAAACTCTTGATAGAGTGGTCAAGGTTTGTTTCTCTGAGTCCTGGGGAGAACAGGTTCTAGTGAACACTTTTCCAGCTGCTCTTCAGTACTCCCGTATTTCTTAAAACGTGGAATACAAACCCAGTACAAATATTCTCAAAATTATTGAGCCACTTCCCAATTTCTGCTTAAAATTGGAAATAATACATGCCAAATTTCAAACCAAACTGATTTGATTCTTTGCTGCTAGAAAGTTAGTGCTTAGACTTAGTGTTTGAGGTGAAATATCTTGTCAATAGCGTTACTTCCTTAATTTAACAGAGAATGGTTAATCATCATTCTAACTGAAAAGGTTATAAGCTGGCAGCCTGTATCAGATATTGTGACCAGCTATAAATAAGCAGGAAATGAGAAAAGGGAAAGGAACCACAAAGTTACTTGCTGACGGTTTGTATGTGTTTCCCGGCTCAAGCGGGGTGATGGGCTGGAGAGATCTCCTAGGCCCCTTCCCAGTCTGAGGGCAAGCTGTTTCTGAAGTATGGCGTATTAACTACCTGCACAAATACTGCATTCTAAAGGTGTGTATTAGAATGGCTTTTCATGCCATTGTTTTCCCACTTCATGAATTTAGGATGAAGGAATGCTGCCTCGGGGCCCTGAGGCTGCTGCCAGGCCTGACTGTCCCTGCCTGACCTCCCCCGGAGCTCCCAGACCCTGCCTGTGGTGTAGGAGCCCATGCCTCAGCCCCTAGGGGCCCGCCAGCCCTGCTCTGGTGACTCTGCAGCAGGGCCGGTCTGCAGCTCCCCAGTCAGGCCCACCTATGGACTGACATCGCCGGGCTTGCCCCATCCCCGGGGAAGTGCCTGATGCCCCGTCCCGGGGCTGCCCCGCTCCTGGCTGTGGCGGAGTGACAGGCCCTGGCTGCCAGGCCCTGCCCTGCTGCCCCAGGGAAGCTGCTGGCCCTGGCCCCAGGGAGCCCCAAGCTCTGGCAGTGCCATGACACCCTGAACCTTGCTTTCAGAGATGAGCCTTAATTTTCTGAATGTTGAGAAACAAAGGAGTCCAAAAGCAGCTAAGTTAGCTGTAGTCATTTTAAAATTTAAAAGAAGGTCAGTTCTTTTTCTTCTCAAAATGTTTTTAAGTACGCATAGGAATTACCTGCAGTCCCACTCAAATCCTGGAGTATGCTTTTGTCTTTTACTTATATCTTCCTTTCTTGTAGCCTACAAGTATTAGGCCTCCTCCTACTCCTCCCCAAATCCCTGTTGTTTGCAGTATGCTTTCATTTGAACGTATGCTGTAGAGAGGTGGGACTTGGTGGACATTTTTTATTAATGTGGACTAAAGATGTGCTGGCACACGCAGACAATATTGCTTTTTTCACAAATAAGTCCTTGATTGTTTGCATAAGTATCATTACAAACCCCAAATAAGAGTGAAACTTGAAAAATATCCTATTCTCCATATCCTTTTAGGTCAAGTTATTAAAGATGGAACATGTTCCTAATACTAGTTTGCCTGCTCTAGGCTGAGGAAAGAGAACTAATTTTTCTGAGGAATGTCAGCAGTGTTGAAGCTTACACATGCAGAAGATTGTCAGTTGGCGTTTGACTTGAAATACTGATATGTCATTTTGTAGCATTTTAAAATATCTCTATTCAGGATAGTTTGGATACTGTCACATGAACTGAAAAAATGATTGTATGACTGTGAACAAAAGGTTGTGAAAAATGGTTCTGCCTTGGCTGTGAAATGTATGTCATGGGGCTCATAATGAATACAGCTCCTGTCCAGAATGTGGAAATCTCTTGAAGGGTTTTGCTGAGATGACTAAAGCAGAATTTATACCCACAGAATCTTTGTTCTTGATGGTTATTTCACGTATGGAGTTAGCTATGCTTTTTGCATGTGACTGCTTTGAGCTTGTGCACAAAGAAGGTAAATAGTGGTGTTCTTATGGGAACAGAGAGTATTTTCTATCTGAATGATACTTGACTAAGAACAGGAACAAAATTAAAAGCAAATATTTAATGTATTTTTAATAAGTAACATAACATGGGTTTTTGGTTTTAATTAAGGTTGCTTAGGCATAATACTCATTTAAAGTTGAATAGCATTTATCTGGCAAAATATGAAGTGAAAGATGCATGGGCATTGCTGGGAGAAAACCTCAAGATTCTCTTGTAAAACTGCTAGAAAGTAGGCCCTTTCTAATTTATTTATTTTATTATCTAAAGAAAACAATAAATAAAGATGTGTGGGGAGACCTTGCTGTCTTTCTATTTGATATGTGTTTAACCTCTTTCCTTGAGAATTTAGAAAAATCCTTATTTAGGATGAGATTCAGTCACTTCTGTCATGCATCTGCTCATCTCACACTGTCACTTTCATGATTGACTTCATTATCATAAGATGCAATGATTTTTCTATGAGTACTGAAAAACATATTTAGATAATAGATGTCAAGTAAAAAAGACATTTTTGTCAGTCATCAACACAGGTTGATTTTAAGTGTCTAATTAATTGCTTGTGTGATAGTCCTATTCTTGGTGTCCACTCTTTGTTTCTCTCCTTTCCTTCCAGGTTTTGTTGTAGAAATAAATATGCAGCCATTAAGTTTACCTGTTTTCTTCTGTAATACACCTGGTGCTCATTACTAGTTCATGGTTTACCTCAGTGTCATGACCATTAGGCACATTTGACCATTATGCACTCTACTACTGCATTATAAAGAAAAAAAAAGAGTTACAATTATTTTTTTGTATTGTTGAGATATTTAAAAGATGGTTATGTGCACACTGTAAGTGAATTTAAGGGGTTTATGTAGTGACTACTTATTTCAGTAACTGTTTTGTTCTTCTGCAAGTAGGCAATTAAAAACAAATTGGAAAGGTTATACCTTTGTGCTTCTGAACTGCAGGGATTTTGCACAATTCTATTAGACAAAAGTATTCCTAAAGTTATAGTAGCTTACAATGCTTAGAATATCTTAGAGGTCTGCAAAAATTGGAGTTTAGATAGCAAGATTAGTTTTCTGTGATGTGACTGCAGAAAAAGATTTTTTTTCAAGTTTCCCCTTTGTCTTGATATTGTCAGGCTCCTGACAGTTCCTCTGTCACTGGCAGCCATGCCAGAGATTTAGTAGCACTGTTGGGAATGACTGTGTTCTGTAGGTGTCTATGGTTTAAACCACAAAAAAAGTGACTTGAAATAGGCCTTGTAAACAACTCCTTCAGAAATATGCTATTTAACAATATTTAAAGATTGGATCAAAGAGTGTTTATTTCTGAGTGTTTTGTGTTTACTTGCTGGTTTTTTATTTTATTTTTTGATGAGAGGGTACAGTATGTTCTCATTTTCTTTGTGCCCACAGCTCTCATATAGCTGGAGAAAATTACTAATGTGCATTGAGAAAAGCTATTAGCAGTTTGATTGTTTCTTTAATTACAGTTCATATTATATAAATCAATTTTCTGTATTTTTATTTTCTCTCTCTTTATTCTTCATCCAGATTCCACCAAGAAAATTAAGGATGTATTAGAAGAATTCCATGGCAGTGGTGTGTTAGCAAAATATAATCCCGAAGGGGTAATTCTTCTTCTTTTTTCAATGGTCAGAAACGGTGGGGAAAAATATTTACAAATGTTGTAGCAAATCTAAGCATTTGAAATAGAAGATTATGTATAAGTAAGCTGTTTGGAGTATTTGAAACTATTTGGAAAACAAAAATACGAATATTTAGAAGAACTGAAAGTTTATAAATGTTACATTAGATGGACCTGCTTAATAATTTACATAAAACCACATTTTGTTTTCTAAGATTTAAACAGACACAAAAAGCTTCCAAACCTATGGTCAGGTTAACATGCTTCCAAAATATTTTTAAAGATTGGAAATGTTAAGCAGAATTTCAAAAGTTAGAAAAGTAAAATCTGTTTAGTTAAGATTTCTTCTTTATGTTGTTTCTGGTAGTGGGATCCCCATTATTAAAGGGGAATTTTCTTCTGATGTTCTGAAACAAAGAATTCAGCTGGAAAAAAAGTGTGCATGTGTGCCTGTGCATTGTCACTTCAGATTCACTACTAGGCAAAATATTCTGTTTTGACTGGTAGAAAAAGCAGGATTGTTTTCTTTTGTTATCCTCAATTGCAATTTGTATCTGCTTAGCGCATCCTAATAGTGTGATTCAAAATGTGGCTAAATAAAAAACTGTTTCAGTAATATTTCTAGCTATGTTTGCGTTATGTGGAATTTAGAATAGAATAATGTGCTAACCACTATGAAAATTACTTGATTTCGTGATGTAAAAGACAAGAATTATTGTCAACTAAGGTAGTTGTAACTCATTAACTATTGAAAAATTCTTTGACACTGAACTTTGAAAAGCATAATGTTGGTCATTTTAGTCAGTTTCTGACAAAAATGTTTCATAATTCAGTAAAATAGTACAAGTTGATCTTGTAAATAATCATCTTAAATCTCCATTATTTTAGTTAAATAGAATCATAGATTATAAAAAGATTGTAATGCTGTGATTGTCTAATTTATTCTCCAATGTCATGTAGGCTGTAGGACCTCTCTTAATTGATTCCTGTTAGAACATAGACATGCTTGGTTTTGTTTGAGGGTTTTTTTTAGAAACATATGAACTGTTGATTTACAAACTCAGTGCCTGCTCTTTTTTTTTTTTTAAAACTTTTAACCTCTGCAGTTATCTTTGTGCTCACAGCGTATGTGATAAATGGTCTTAATTATTATTCTTATTTTTTCTTGAAATTCTTCACTTTTCAGTCATTATACAACGGTTTCAATTTTGTGAAGTGTAATCTTTTAAAGTACAAAATAATTGTGTATTTTATGCATATTTAAGTAACATGTCGCCAAGTAAGAAACACATCATCAAATTACCAATGTTTATGTATAAACAAATCGGTATTTAAAGTTGTGAGATTACTCTTTTTGAACAAAGTCTTTCCTCCAGTTTGGAGGAGTGTGGAGGATGAGTCATGGCAAAAAGTGGTCAGTATAGGCACCTGGGACAACTGCTCTGACTGAAGCCGGTTGAATTGGCAGAATTTGTGCAAAGCTGGAGTTAATAAACACAGTTGGTCCTGAGCCAAGTCTGTGACTTTGTATGGCATTCCCCAGAGTTCTTAATTTCACAGCAATCTATTTGCAGAATCCTACTGATGTACTGAAACATCCAGGGATTACAGCACAGCACCCAACCCAGTGAGCAGTATGTGGGGATGAAAGGGGAGGAAGGAATGCAAGTCAAGCACCCTGTGGTGGCTTCAGTGTCTTCAGCAGGGTTCAAGCTGTTCACTGCTTATTGGGTCAATGTTGGACCCAGGCTAACCCTGCCAGCTTTTGTACTTTGCTGCTTAGCACTTCGAGGCGTGCAACATAAGGAAAACACAGCTACTCTTGAAGCTACTTTGGATCTCATAAGATTTATTAGCTTGGGTTTCATGCCATAAGCTGCTGAACTGGAAGTAAACTGGCTGAAATCTCCTCTGCAGCTGAGTGTTCCAAGTCAGACAGAACTGCCTTTTCACAGGTGTGTCTATATTTTTGGCATGTTACATGGATAAACTCTTTACAGAATGGTTTGCAAGTTGATTGCACGTGGTCAGATGAGGACTCCATTAGTTGGATGTACTGTTTAAGTAATTAATTATTATCTGTAAATAAGATGACAAATATTGTCTGATCCAGCTGAAATCAGTCATACTGCAGCTTTTTACTTCCATGTATTATAGAGAGCACTTCTGTTTTGTTGTTATGCTCTGTAGAGGATACCATCATGTTTTGGCTCTGTTTTTCCTAGATTATTATCTCATAAGCACTCCAAGTATTTTTCAAGTCTTGTCAATGTTTTGCCAAAAGATAATGCCAGTTTTATATCAATAAACATGGGGCATAAAGCTATGGCAAATTTAACAGTGTGATATATTTATATACTTAAGAAAAAGCCTTAAGAACTTCCTGTTTCAAGCTTCTCCTTTCTTAAAGGGTTCAGGAATTTATTCCATTGCTTCTATATTGCAGTTTTTTATCACAAACTGATTTAATGGGCCACAAATAGCAAAAGAAAAGCTATTGATATTCAAAGCTTGTTACCTGAAGTTGTCTGGTTTTTTTCCATTATCTTACGTCTTGTCAAGTGAGTGGATTTGGGGCTTAGTGAAAATGATGTATCTGATTATCAGAAGGTCATCTGGTATAGGAAGTTTATTCATGGAGCTTTTACTTTCTGCTTTCAGTGTAAAGAACATGATTAAAACTTCTACAAGTGCTACTGAACCTCTGCCCTCCCACCTTCTATAAGTCAGTGTCAAGTATGTAATTAAGACTAGATTTTATACTTGATGTAAGTAGGTTCAGATCAGTCTCTTGGAAAGCTGTGGTTATAAATAGTCTTTCCATCATTTGAGATTTATCTAAATTAATTAATTTCATCCATTTCACTTTGAGGGGAGCACTGAATAGGCTAGCAAGAATTAGGAAAGCAGATGGAACTCAAGACTGTGTCCGAATAGGAAGTAAGTACAGATCACTCTGTGCTTGTAGTCCTACTGTTGTCATCCTTTTTGGGGGATCTGTTGGAGCGTATCATCATTTTTTGTTTAGCTGCTTACCTACTTACTATCTAGAGCTCTTAGGTTAATCAGTGCATGGAGAATGAGGGTCGAAGGTGTGTGCAGGTGTCTCAGCCAGACAAGCAGTTAAGGGTTCAGCTTGGGTCTGCATGTGAAGCAGGGCAGTGCTCCAGAGTTCCACAGTTTGAATGTGGATAAAAAGAAGAATATGCATACACAGAAACACCAGGAAAACAAAAATTTCCAAGAAGGTTATCATAGTGAGTGCATGACACAAGGCACGTTCCATGATCTGATCTGCCCAGAAAGGTGAAGCCCAAGTCTGTCAGAATGTTTGCAGTCAGGTTGCAATCATCTGCCTGCTGCAAAGGATTTTTGCATTTTTGGAAGTAGTGTGTATAACTTCTAAGAATCTTTCTCCAGAGTCCTTCTGATTTCCAGAGGTTTTAGGGTTTTTCTAACTTAACTCCATGGACATACCAAAGATATATCTTGTAACTCTAGTTTAGCAAAAGTCTGACATAATAAGTGTACTCTGCAGAGAATACAACTGTTTATAATTGTAAGGTAGTACATCTTACTGGGAAGTAGTGACAGCAATTTGTGATAAAGGTAGAAAATTAATATAACATCTTTATTAAAAGGAGTAAAAATTATTAGAATATGAAGTAGTTTATAATGACAGTCCTTGCTATTGTTTATAGAATCATGGAATCATTTAGGTTGGGAAAGACCCTTAAGATCATCAAGTTTAACCGTAAACCTGACATTGCCAAGTTCACCACTAAACTGTCCCTAAGCACCATGTCTACATGTCTTTTAAAATCCTCCAGGGACGGTGACTCAACCCCTTCCCTGGACAGCCTTTTCCAGTGCCTGATAACCCTTTCAGTGAAGAAATTTTTCCTAATATTCAATCTAAACCTCCCCTGGCACAACTTGAGGCCATTTCCTGTCATCCCATGACTTGGGAAAAGAAACCAACACCCGTCTCACTGCAACCTCCTTTCAAGTACTTGTAGAGGGCAATAAGATCTCCCCTCAGCCTCCTTTTCTCCAAACTGAACAACCCCAGTTCCCTCAGCCGCTCCTCATAAGAATTCTGTTCCAGACCTTTCACCAGCTTTGTTGCCTTCTTTGGACACACTCCAGGACTTCAATGTCATTCTTGTAGTAGGGGCCCAAAAATGAACACAGTATTTAAGGTGTGACCTCACCAGTGCCAAGTACAGGGGGACAATCACTTCCCTAGTCCTGCTGGCCACACTATTTCTGACACAAGCCAGGATGCTGTTGGCCTTCTTGGCCACCTGGGCCCACTGCTGGCTCATGTTCAGCTGGCTGTTGACCAGCACCCCCAGGTCCTTTTCCACCAGAAAGCTTTCCATCCACTCTTCCCCAAGCCTGCAGCGTTGCATGGGGTTGTTGTGACCCAAGTGCAGCACCCGGCACTTGTCCTTGTTGAACCTCATACAATTGGCCTCAGCCCATCGATCTGGCCTGTCCAGAACTGGCCTCAGTACTGAGATCTGGGAAACACCACTTGTATTCCTTGGTTCATATATACTTGGATTCTTATGTACTTGGATGCCAGCTGTATTTAACTCCATTCACCAAAACTCTCTGGGCGCAGTGGGCCAGCCAGTTTTTTTACCCAGTGAAGATTACACCTGTCCAAGCTGTGAGCAGGTAGTTTCTCCAGGAGAATGATGTGGGGAACAGTGTTACAGGTTTACTTAAGGCCAGGTAAACAACACCCACAGCCTTTCCCTCATCTACTAAACTGCTCACCTTGTCATAGAAGATCAGGTTAGTCAAACAAGACCTGCCTTTCATAAATCCATGCTGACTGGGCCTGATCACCTGGTTGTCTTGTATGTATGGCATGATGGCACTCAAGATGATGGCACTCAAGATGATCTGCTCCATAACCTTCTTGGGCACTGAGGTCAGACTGACAGGCCTGTAGTTCCCTAGATCTTCCTTTCAGCCCTTCTTGTGGAAGGGCATCACATCAAGGATGAGGGGGTCATTAAGAGTAGTCAACATGGTTTTACTAAAGGTAAGTCATGTTTGACCAACCTTATTGCCTTCTATGAGGAAATAACTAGGTGGATAGATGATGGTAGAGCGGTAGATGTGGTTTATCTTGACTTCAGTAAAGCATTTGACACTGTCTCCCACAGCATCCTCGTAGATAAGCTGATAAAGTATGGGTTTAGTGATCAGGTAGTGAGGTGGATTATGAACTGGCTGAAGGGAAGAAGCCAGAGAGTTGTGGTTAATGGGACAGAGTCTAGTTGGAGGCCTGTGACTAGTGGAGTCCCTCAGGGGTCGGTACTGGGACCGGTGTTGTTTAATATCTTCATCAATGACTTGGATGAGGGTACAGAATGTATCCTCAGCAAGTTTGCTGATGACACCAAACTAGGAGGAATGGCTGACACACCAGAGGGTTGTGCTGCCATTCAACGAGACCTTGATAGGCTGGAGAGTTGGGCGGGAAAAAACTTAATGAAATTCAATAAGGGCAAGTGTAGAGTTTTGCATCTGGGGAAGAACAACCTCATGTACCAGTACAGGTTGGGGGCTGACCTGCTGGAGAGCAGTGTAGGGGAAAGGGACCTGGGGGTCCTGGTGGACAGCAGGATGACCATGAGCCAGCAATGTGCCCTTGTGGCCAAGAAGGCCAATGGCATCCTGGGGCGTATTAGAAAGGGAGTGGTTAGTAGGTCAAGAGAGGTTCTCCTTCCCCTCTATTCTGCCTTGGTGAGGCCGCATCTGGAGTATTGTGTCCAGTTCTGGGCCCCCCAGTTCAATAAGGACAGGGAACTGCTTGAGAGAGTCCAGCGTAGAGCCACAAAGATGATTAAGGGAGTGGAACATCTCCCTTATGAGGAAAGGCTGAGGGAGCTGGGTCTCTTTAGCTTGGAGAAGAGGAGACTGAGGGGTGACCTCATTAATGTTTATAAATATGTCAAGGGTGAGTGTCATGAGGATGGAGCCAGGCTCTTCTCAGTGACATCCAATGATAGGACAAGGGGCAATGGGTGTAAGCTGGAACATAGGAGGTTCCACATAAATGTGAGGAAGAATTTCTTCACAGTGAGGGTAACAGAACACTGGAACAGGCTGCCCAGAGAGGTTGTGGAGTCTCCTTCTCTGGAGACATTCAAAACCCGCCTGGACATGTTCCTGTGTGACCTGATTTAGGTGTTCCTGCTCTGGCAGGGGGATTGGACTAGATGATCTTTTGAGGTCCCTTCCAATCCCTAACATTCTGTGATTCTGTGATTCTGTGATTTGCTCACCTCTAGTCAACTGAGACCTGTCTAGTTAGTCAGGGCTGCTGACAAATGATGGAAAGTGACTTGGTGAGCACTTCCGCCAGCTCCCTTAGTACCCTTTGGTGGATCCCATCTGTCCTCATAGACGTGTGTACATCTAAGTGGTGTAGTAGGTCACTAGCCTTTATGCCGTGTATTATGGGATCTTCATTCTGATTCCCACCTCTGTCTTCCAGCTCAGGGACCTGGGTACCCCAAGAACAATTGGTCTTACTGTCAAAGACTGAGGCAAAGAAGGCATTAAGTATTTAAACCTTTTCCTCATCCTTAGTCACTATGTTTCCCCCCACATACAATAAAGGATGGAGATCTCCTTAGCTCTCCTTTTGTTGTTACTCTGCTTATAGACTTTATCGTTGCATTCACTTCTCAGTAAGTTGTTTCATTAACAACTATTCTTGACAACAAGTAATTTTAAATCATTTTTTTAAGGACACAGGGATGAAAGACAAACACTGAATTAACTTTTTTTTCCCCCTTGGTTATCTGTCATTGCATGGTTAAAAAATACATTGCTTGCACTCTCTAATCAAGACTAGAATGCTGACTTAGAACCATTTTCTTGACATATGTGCTAATGCAAGAAAATGGAATGTTCTATCTAATGTCTTAAACCTGTTCATCTACATCACTAACCTTTCAACAAAAATAATTCTATTATAAAAACAGAGCCTGAGTGTTACGACACTGCACTAACGTATGTGTTCTTTCTTTTCTTGCATGCGTTACAGAAACAAGATATACTTAATCAAGTAAGTAATCTTAATTTGATTTTTTTTTCCTTTTGCTATGCATAGGAGCAGTATCTTTTATTTTGTAGGCTTCCATTTATTAATAAATACTGCATGTGGCTATTCTGTCAGATAATGCACGAATATTTAAAGCTGAGAGAAAAGTACACTCTTTTTCTGCTGACAGACTTTTTCACTCAGTGAATTTCATTTTTGTCATTCACAGTACATAAGTTTGCTAACATTGAGAGAAGTATGAAAAATAAGTTAAGAGCAAGGAGTTAACTTGTTCCATACTTGTCACAGAAATTTCTGCTTACTAGTGAGATCTTATAATGGTGTTTGTATTATTCTGAAATGACAATAACACATCTCAAAAAAAATATTAAATACTGTTTGTATAACCATATAGTACTATTTATATGTAGAAGGCTTAAAATTGCAGATTTTATATTTTGAATAAGGCTTATAGTGTGCTGTAAGTGATTGTGACTTTACAGCTATTGCAAAAGAAATGGTTAAGACTTGCCCTCATCAGCCCAAGACTCTTCTCCTGAGAAGCTTCAGTAGTCTAAAACCAGGTATAAAAATACAGGGGAAAAAAAAAACCCAAAACCAACCTAGGGAAGAAGAACTAATCAAATGAACTAGTTTTTTAAATGACCTAGTTATTCGTCCTTTGTAGCACAGAGGTATTAAAAAGCCCCTGCTCTGCTGTTCTGGGAAGAGACAGCTGGAATATATGAACAATGAAAATGTCAAGAGACTGAAAGGATTAGTTTTGCAGGAACCCCTCACTTTCTGAGCTCAAAGGCCAGTTGAGCTTTTGGAGGTGTCTTACTGAAAGCAGTCCTCCCTGTTCACAAAAGGGCTCAGTTTTCTTCAGATGGCCAACATTACTTTTTTAGTAAGCTAACAGGGTGACTGCAATGGGTCCTGAAAGAGAAGGTATTCAGGTTAAAGCAGTGTGTCTAGGACCAGTCTCGAGACTAATCTCATTACTATTTTTGCTCATAATCTTGTCAAAAGAAGTAGATGAATACTAATAGAATCAGCTCACTAAACCAAATTTGGGAATCATTGCTAAATTAGAGAAGAATATTATACTGGAAAAGCTTTATGATGTTATGGACTGTAGTAAATAGAAATGGAATGAAATGCACCAGTGCAGAGTACAGTGTGGTGTACCCTAGGACTAGTGGCGTTAGATAAATTGCTGTCTGTGGCAGCTGATCACAAGATGATTGCAAAGCATCATTGTGGTTTGGTCATGAAGAAGAAAAATATTATTACAGTGTCACAGTAATACATTCCTGTGGCCATGATGGTCTGAGAACAGGGCAATACTTGTAAGACAAGGTAGTGCCTTAGACCAATTGACTTGAGTGGAAAACTAGTTAAAAATTTCAAGCACACAGAAATATGGATTGAAAGGAGGATTTTTTTTTACTGTTTCCCTCGTCTACATTCTTTGATCTGATGGAAGATATTCATTTGCTGTAAAGACGTTGCCTTATTATAATTTATGAAGTATTTATACTACAGATAAGGAAGATTTAATTTTCTATTAAAAGGTACCGCAGAAACCACATCTTTTGTTCAAATGATGGGACAAAGTGAACTCAAATTGTAACTCATTTACAGAAGGGTTAGTAGGATGTGGAGAATTGTAGAGTATCTTATGTAGGAGAATCCTGTCTCTCCCATGTAAGAAACTGAGGACTAAGAAAGGATGTTATATCTAGCTACAAAAGAGAAAAATTTAGCAACTTGTATCACAGTCAGAAAACTCTACCTTTCAGACACTGGGAACTCAGTTTTTTTTCTGGCTCTCTGGGCAGAATTTCTAGGGAAACAGCTTCCTGGATACCTAGAGAGCTGGGAAGGCAGCCAGGCAGAGATGCTAGCAGTCTGGCTGTAAGCCTGCTTTCTATGGAAAGTGCTGAGGGCACCAAGGTGTAAAATGTTTCAGATAGTCATCTTCTGCTGCAAAACTGTTCAGTTTTGAGCATTTTTGATGATCTTTAGTGGGCCCTCTGTCTCCTCAGTCTCTGCTAAAATCTCTCCCTCCTTGTTATCTTCCTTCCCTTTTGATACTTCCCCCTCTCTGCCTTAGGATCCCATTTTTATCCTTTTTTTTATCTATTTTTTGCATCACACAGTACCTTATGTTTAAGCTTTATGAGCCTCATACTGCTTTCATTTACATGTTACCTGTTGAATTCTCATAGGAAAGGACTGTTTCCCAGTTCTGATGTGAACTAGAAACTTTTTCAAAGTATTTTAAAAGAAAAAATATTTTATTTTTGGGTTTATTAGAGTACCACCATTGATATTTAGTTAGAGTTGATAGAAAATTTTAAGCTGTCTTGCTATTTAGGGCAGAAGGACCATTCTATTTCAAAGAATATGGTGCTTTAAAACTACACCATTTGTAAAGGAAAACAACAAAAAATAAGTGGTAGGAGAGGGGTCACACTGGTGTCTGTTTTATTTTTAACATGTTTTCTTTGAAGTGACAGACTATTCTGACAAAATTTCAGGTCCTCTAACAGCATGAAAACAGAGGATAAATGTGGTACCAATTATGTACATGCTGAGTTATAAAGTATGAAAAATGCTATCCTCGTATTTTCATATTAAGTTGAAATATTAGCAAAGTTTCTTAAAGTGTAATAAACACATGAAGAAATTCCTTCAGAAAGGATACATTTAGTGTATTTCTTGATTTTTATATTGTAAAATTGATGCATTTCAGCTGAAGTATCCATGCAGTGGTGCAGTGTTTCTACACAATTAGGAGTTACAACTATTTATTCTGCCAGTCGTCAGTGATAGATTTCAGAATATTTAACTACTGAGGTGCATTTATCATCTTTTTAAATTATTGTAATTTTAATTGTATTACCCTGTGCCTTCATTCACTCACTACATGTCTGAATTAATCATGTCAAAGAAATAGAGGTATTCGGCTAATGGATGTTTGGACTCTACAAAACAAAACCACATAAAGACATTTTCTTAAGAGAACAGCATTTAATATGGAAATTCTGTTTCATTTATAACAGTGAGAATTCTGAAGCCATGCAATGAGTGCTGTATTGGTACTATAGGGTTTTTTGGTTTGCATCCTATTTGTAACAGTGGGGTAATAAAGGATTGTAAACAGTTCTACACTTGTTTGTTACCTGATCAGACACAGGGATTTGTCACGGATTTGTTCATTTTGCTATTGTATTTGATTTTAATCTCAAGCATGCCACCTACCCAATTTTTCCTAATTTCTGTAGTAATTGTAATTTTTAGGTGACCAATTCTGTTAGGACAGTAGAGCTATCTACTCTTCACTTTGTTCAGTAGGTAATAATTTATGTATATTTATTCTAACAGTCTTTATTGGTAATATATGTAAAATAGACATTGAGTGATAATCTGCTGCAAGATCCTTCTAAAAGTACATGCCTTTGTACTTTTTCTTCTTAAAAAAACCCCACCTTTGTATAGTAAACATAGCATATTTAGTAAATTTATGTATTAAATATATGTATTTATGTGTTTGGTACATATGGATATACATGCTTACACACATATATAATGATGCACTAAGGAAAGTCTGCTGGTAGTAAAGTTTTATTTTTTTCTTACCTGGGTATAATACTGGGATGAGACTGCAGTGGTTGGTGAATACATTCCAGGTATATTTTAGTAATTAGCATCAATTTATTTTAATTAAATGAAAATGTAGTACAAGGTTATGCTTAAAAATCTAGGTAGTGCATGAAAAATTATTCTTCCTATTTCCTTTTTGGATGTTTAGTTGAGTTTACTTTGAAGAGACGTGCTAGCTGCTCTCAAATATTGCTAATTGGTTTTGATAGGAGACATAAAGGGAAAATTTTGGCAGTTATATATGTCTGGATTATTGATAATATCCAAACATTATTTAGCCATATGGAATATTTGGTAGAAGCAGCCTGTGAAAGCATGTGATTTTTATCTTTACTTTTTTTCTGTAAACTTTAATCTCAGTAGATGATAATTTGGATGGCGATTTAGCTGAGAAATAATTCTATTTGATTATCAGAACTTTCAAAAATAATTTTGTAAAAAAACATACTAAATCAAATGCTTAGATCAGAAAATATTAAGGACGTTCAATTTAAACCAAACTTCACAAAGGCAATCTCCGTGAGGAATTCCAAATTTAATATGAATTTCTGCCATGTGAACCAAAAACTTACGCATTCTCATGTAATTAATGTTTTCTAGCTTATTAACCCTCTCTAAATGTTCTCTGCTTTTTTCTATATAATCTGGCAAAAGTCAGAATTTGAAACGTTGTCAGAATCAATGAATTTTAAAAACTTGGACTTTTACTGGGGATGCTTTAGCATTGATTTTCACAGCTAATCATATAATTATCATTAATGCACTAGCATTAATGTGTGTGATTATTGTCATAGCATTATGTGTGAATCAAGGCCCTGTAACATCTACTCCTTTTTTAACAGCTCATTTTTCAGATGTTGGGTCAAGATAAGTTGTTTAAAAATAAATGATCAATTAAGGGGACCTACCCACAAACAAAAATAACCTGGAGCTATTACTGTCAGTACATTAAAGCTGATTATACTCTACATTCTTGGCACCATTTGAAGATTAGGCAACATAATTTTAAAAGTAATTAGTTGAAAATTGCATTTCAACATAATTCTCTTTCCATTATCTCTCAAACATTCTCTTTAGTAAGTAAAACCAATATTTCATGGAAGTCTGCTGGAGTGAATGGTTTCTCTTTTTTTGAATTCTTCTTTTTCCCTCTCTTACACTCTGTTTTTCAGGATGACAAAAACCGTGGCTTATGTTGAAATATTCTGTACAAATTTAAAAGAAGAGAAAGACCAAAGAGAATGTGGTATTTTAAAAGAATTTCTGGGTGGAGATTAAGTCCAAACACTAGATCATGTCTTGTTCCCATTTATGTGGCCAGTGTGGTGGGGAAGAATAAAAGGAGTTATTATTCTACCCCTCCCTGCCCTGACCCATCCAAAATAGCAACTCTTTTATCAGGAGACTGTTAATAAGTTGCTTTTTAGCATCTTGTGAGGAGAAAGAAAGTGGAGTGATACAGCTTCTCTTCCTTCCTTCTACATGTGATCCAGCAGCACTGCTTGGTGCATTTACACCAGATAGGAAAGCATAGGAGGCAGTTTAGACTTCTATTGCAGGCTGGTGTGAGGATAGATCTCGAGTCAAAAGCTGTCATTTTTTCCTGACTAAATTATTTTTTCTCTTCAAATGTCTTAATATGGTAGGAGTTAAAATATTACATAGCATAGTTAAAACCTCTGAACAGTTTTCTTTGTAATACAATAAAGGATGCAAAATTTGCTGTACTTGTATATATACTGTTTTTCACCGAGAAACTATTTTTTATGTATTCTCAGTATCAGGATATACTGAGTTGTGATGTCTGTATCATGTAGAGTTCTGTGTATGTTGGCATGTAACATACACATAAATGGATAAATCTTCACAATATGCATACTTGGGTTTTTCTTGATTTTACAGAAAAGCAGAAGCACAAATTATAAAATTTCACATTTTAACAGCAGTAGGAGAAAGGAGGAAGTCAAATACAGTATAGTATTGCCTTTCTTTCACTAGTTTCCCATTTCCTGCCCCCTCTCCCCACCCCATGCATCAGTTCTGCTCTGTGAGATGGAGGAACAAGGGATGAGTTTTCTCAGCTGGCTTGCTTACCTGTAGTCACATTCATAGTTAGGGACACCCGAGCCTGAAGTGCATAATTTAAGGGATGTTAACTTTTGCTTACCACAGTGGGGGAAAAAACTTAGTTGGTGTGGGAGATCCAATAGCTCTGTTAATTTTGCATATCTTGTAAGAAGTAAGAGACCAGTGAAAATTGCTGACAGTGTGTCAGATTGTTGGCTTATAGTTTCCTGTGTGTTCTTGCTTATGGTTCCTATCAATCTCATGTGCATGATTCCTCAGCTCCACCAATGCAGATTTTCACTACAAAACAGATAAATTATGGGAAATTTTGTGGCATCATCAATTTTAAGAAAATAGAAGGCAACATTGTTGTATACCAGTCACCTGATATCAGTCCTGTTCAATATGTAGTGGAGGATGAGCAGAACATAGTACATTTGCTCTAGATTGTGGAAGGACTGGTTTCTGTTTTTCGCAAAGACACTGGTATTCATAGGGGTGATCCTATGCTTTCAATTAGCCATGACAGACCTTTTAAAGCATATTTTACAACCTACTAACCTGACAGTGCAGGTGGAGTTCAGCCTCTTTCTCTCTGGCACACAAGGTGTTAAACCATTCTGCTATCTGGACAGAATCAGGTATTTTAAGGTACCTCCATAGCCTATTGTAGGCATAATGAGAAGATCAGAGACCGGAGCAGGCCCTGTGTTTTAGTTGAGTATTGATCTATATATGTCTGATGCAAAAGTAGAAGACACTTGAAATTGTCTGTTATTTTTCTAAGCACAGGTGTAGCTGCTATTTGAAAACCAGTCTTTCAGTTCCTGTTTTTACTGAGATGTAGAGACTCACCCTCTATGCACTAGCACTGAATTAGTGTAATGTACTTACGAGTTAGTGCTTGAGAAGAAACAGAACTCTTATCGTAGTGATTGGAGATTTTTTTAAGCATATTAAACATAGACTGACCTGCATTTCTTTTACCTTGAAGTCCCACATATTCTGGGAATCTGAGATTCGAAAGAAATTGAAGAGTGGGAAGTAAGAGCTCTGGTGTAGAGTAGAAAGAGAAGGAAGATATATGCATTCTTTAGTGGTATTAGTGAGGTGTGTTTTATTGTCAATTTTGTAGTATTCTGTGCAGTAACAGGAAAATAAAATTCCAGACTACTTTGTTAATTGTGAGTAAAGTGAGATTATTTTTATACCTATAAAAAATCCAAAACTAATTTTAATATTTTTGTTTCTTGAGAGTTGAGAATTTTTTGGTCAATGTGATCAGTGTCATCCTGGAAACTCTCTTGAAAAATGTAATTTATCCTGAAAACTGTAATTTATTTATCCTGTCATTTGACAGAAGTTTAATCTCTTGGTGACTTTCAACTCTTTGCTGTCAAGATTCCTTAGTAACTTTTTTTTCTAGTTCAATGATTTTCATTGGTTTGTATGTGTCTTTTTATATGTGCTTACTGTTCTGTCATAGAATTTCCTGTAGTATGTTGAAAAGGCTACACTAGTGATCATATTCCTGAGGTGGAGAATAGAAGCCCAGGCTAAAGAATTTTCTACAGAATTGGCTTTTTAAATGTATTATGATAGAAAAATAGGAAAGCATCTCAGAATGCTTTGTCAGAGCTGTTAAGGAGTTTCCCAGGAGCTTTTAGCAGCTGAGGGAGAGGGAAATGCTAAGTTCTATGGAGGGATTTTCTTTTAGATCTTAGCTCAGTTCTTCCACTGAGTGCAAATTATTCCTTTATAACTCACAAAACCCTCCTTGTGTCTGCTCATCACCGTTTTCCAGAATAGTGTCTGGCAGCTGCTGCAGGTAGATTGCCTTTAGATGTGGTTGAAGTTTCTCAAGAGTCCAAGTCTGGGGTCTGTAGCTCGTTTCCAGCCTTCTTCCCCACCCCATACACACTTACCCAGTGATGCTTCTGTGACTGATGCCAGAATGGAGGAAAAGAATTAAGGACCAGAGATACAATGGTGACACAAGTTTGAAAGGATCAATAGTCACTGCTGTTTCCCTTTGTGCCAGCCTGGTTCAGATGTTACCTTCCTGCATACTCTAGTCTGTCCGTAAATGGCGTTGTCTCTCTCTCCAGATTTTTAATTTAGAAAAAATAGGGACTATGTGGTATTCATTTTTGCAGCTGCCATTTTGTATATGCATCTAGCTAGTGTTGTTTTGGTTTATATTCTTATATTTTACATTATCTATAAGACATGGTAACTGAGTTCCTTGAGTATCTGTTTTTTTATTATCTTATTCCAAGAATATTATTATGAGGATAATTCTTTGCCTATTTTTTTTTTTTTTATCCTGGTTCTTAAAGGGCTATTGGAGGGAAGGAATTTTCTTCAAAGTAGTGGGAGTTGGCAGAGCAAATCCTAATTGTTTGTGTTTGTAGTTTACTTGTGAAGGATGCTATAAGTGTCAGAAAAATTTCCACCACAACACATTGGCTGGGTATGGGTTCTTTACCAAGACAAATTTGGCTGAGGAGGTTGAAGATCTGGGCAAATCTGTCTGTATTTGCTTAGTCAGGCATCGCAACAGGAATGTTCTTACAGTATCTGGAAATAAGACAGACTAGTCTGTCTTGTTTCACTGTTATAAAAACTGCTTCTGCTGTTCTTAAACATCATAAAGTAATAGCGAGTTATTTGAACTGATGGAACTTTTTGTATGTAATCTGTTTGTGGCATTAACATTAAAAAAACCCAAACTGTGAAGTGTTTTGGAGTAATGCGTATTTGCCAAAATTTAATTGTAAAATATAGGCAGTGTGTGAGGTGACATGTTATAGTCCCAGAGGCACTGAGTGACTTCTCTGAACAATCTGTAATTGCTGTTTGCTGCTTCATTTAATAAATAATACTGTATATAATAGTATATATACATGAATATTTATTTATATAAATTTGTTTTGTTTCTTTTAGCATAGGCTTAGATCCAAAATAGGTTATTTCCACTCTGAGTGAAGTTAGCACTCAACTCTGGCATGGCAATTTAAAAAAGAAAAGGAATAAAAAAGTTGTCTCAGCCATTTATGAGAAAATTTGCATAAGAACCTTAAATTCTTCCATGTGTCCAGAAGTACTGCCCTAACAGCAGAAACACTTTGGTATCTGTTTTGATTACATCTCTCTGACTAGCCTTATCTCTTAAACATGTTCAGATCACCTCCTAATTCAAAGGACTATTTCAGTAATTTTTTCAGTAACATTTTTACAAGTGAATATTTAATCATTTTATTGGCATAGACATACAGAAACCTCTTCCCCCCCAGCCCCCCCCCCCACCCCCCAGTGAATCTTCAGCTCTTTTCTGATGTTTGGATATTCTCTAAAGAAAGAGATGTAAGTTTGAATTTCCCCAGGCAAACGAGGGAATTCAGCCAAGGTAACCCTCACTGGGAAAGTGTCTTTACCAGGAGATTTTATTTTTTTCCAGAAAGTGGGAAAATCTGTCACTTCTGTGCTTTCAGAAGAAAATGGTGGTCTCCAGTGCCTTTTATTTTAGATTTTGGGGTTTTTCTATGAACATGATGACATATTTACGTACTCTAATTGTATTAGAAGTGAGACAAATGATGAAGTCTTCAATCCAGTGAAGACTGTAACATTTTTGCTCACAGAATCATAGAATAGTTTTGGTTGCATAAGACGTTTAAGATCATCAAGTGCAATCATTATAACCTAGCACTGCCAAGTCCACCACTAAACCATGTCCCTCAGCACCACATCTACACATCTTTTAAATACCTTCAGGGATGGGGACTCCACTACTGCCCTGGGCAGCCTGTTCCAGTGCTTGACAACCCTTTTGGTGAAGAAATTGTTCCTAATATCCAATCTAAACCTCCCCTGGAACAACGAAGGCGTTTCCTCTCGTCTTATTGCTTGGTGCTGAGGAGAAGAGACTGACCCCCACCTCACTACAGCCTCCTTTCGAATAGTTGTAGAGAGCGATAAGCTTTCCCGTGAGCCTCCTATTCTCCAGGCTAAAAAATGCCGGAAACCCCATTTTCAGAAACAAGTCTGTGGACACCTTAGGAAGCTACAGTAAAAAAAACTAAAGGGTTCATCAAGCATATCTACTTTATGGATTAGTAGCACTTGAGAGAGTCCTTTAAGATCCCAGTAGGTATAAGGACATCAACATAATACTGATGTCCAGCTCTTTGGTCCTTTTCTGAACTGACTTATATTGTTCTCATTAGACTGTAATTAGCTGCTTGGTTTTACAGTTATAAAATCGAATTAGAGGTTTCTTAGTCTGCACAGCATTGTGAAGTAAAAGTCATGCTTTATCACAGTGTATTAATGAATGGGCACAGTTAATAAAGGCATAAAAGACACCTTAGGATGCCTTTCTCTGCAAAGCTATTGTGTTACATAGTTGGATGCAGTGGAGCAAATCCAGAACCTTCTTTCTGTGGTCAGTCAATCATTTAGAACTCATTATAAACTTTGGCCTGTTTCTTCTTTTTCAGTTTATTGTATGGATCTGTTTGGGGGGAGCTTACAAAAACCCAATATTTATAGATTAAATTCTTGTTGGCAGTTTAGTGCTGGGATTAATTTTGAAATTTTGTGGATGGTTAATTAAATGTTACTGACAATTTACCATGTACAAACATACGCATGTTTTTAAATTTCCTGCGCGGTGAGTCATAGTGAATCCAGTTTGATGTTTGCTTTCAGAAAAACTAAAAAATGTTTAATGGTTGACACATTTTATTGGCTAAAAAGAATTTAAAAGTTAAAACTGTGCAGTTTTGATTCTACCTTCTGTCCTTGCTTCTTTCATTTTCTCCAAGATGTATATATACGGTTTTTTTGAGTTTCAGGTAACTGGAAATATTGATAAAATCTATAAATGGGAAAGTATAACAATAAGAATTACTTCTAAATATAGTGGAAAAATTAATTTTATGTGGGTGTTATGGTTTAAATTAGCAGAAAGTCAACGGTGGTTTTGAATGTGTACTACTTTGGTCTCACATCAAAAAGTTTCATTACCAAATGAAGTTTTATAACCCAAAAATATAGATCAGTAAGATTTTTGAAGTCTTATTTTGTAAAGTTTTTTTTGTAAGACATAAGAAAAGGAACACCAGTAAACTTGGTGAATCAGTTGTTTAACATATAAAAAGAGGAATCCAGTTACATATGATTAATATAAAAACACCTACCTTTCTGTGACCTACAGGCAAGGCTTTCAGTACCTTTTTTATTTGAATCAAAGCTAAAACAGCATAGATTTTTTTTTCTTCCCCCCTGTACTTCTAAAGATTTAGACCAAATAATTTGAAAATTCTTTCATGTTCCTTTTAATAGCTATTGGCTGCTTCAATTATGTCTTTATTTATCTCTCCGTTATGATGAAAATGTACCTGAGATTCCCTAAACTTGTGATCATAATCTCCCTATGAACTGATAGTCTATTGTGGAATGGAATTAATTAATTCATGTGCCACATTAATTTTAGTCAGTTCAGTACATCCTCTCACGCTCTCATTTCCTCACTTGGGAAACGTCATGGAAAATGCCTTCTGAAATGTTAAATCCTTTTTTCTCAGGTTAATTTGAATTCAATTGGAGCTTCTGGAAGCCAAGGAACTGTTGAAAATTAAGCAATTAGCCTGCACACGAAGGAAAACCTCATCCACCATTATAGATTATATATTATTCTGATGTTATTGATATGAACTCTTGAATTAATGCTTGTGAATTCATTACAAGAAATAAATTATTTTCAAACCATACCAAAATTTATTGACCTTTTCATCTGAGAAACTCTGATACGACTGTGAGATTTAAAAGGAAGATATTGTTGTTCACGTAGCAGAATGAGCATGATCCATGTTACTGGGCAAAAATTAATGTCCTCTGCTTTCCTTTTTTTTTTGTCTTTTTGGTTACCAGATATTGTGTGGTTCCTTTGAAAAGTAGCTGGGGTTGTGGGAAAATGCTAGTAATTAGAGAAAGGGTAGTTACTTACTGAAGTGTTTTCATATTTATAAGGGTAATGTTCCATTAGGAAAAAAGAAAAATACTGTATAATTGCAGAATGGAGAAATGTTCATAATATTGTGTGTTGTTCTTTCTTCTATGAAAGTTGTTTCAAATTCCGCTGAGGAAATGTTTTGCATCTTTAAATATTCTGTTCTAAATGAACCATACTCAATACTAAAACCTCTACTTGGTGATAATACTCTAACACCTCTAAGTCTTCTACAGTGGTCCTCGCAGGATTTCTTTTAAGAAATTACTCCATTTTTCTACAGTTATGGAATGGCATACATATACATATATATTATAGTGAGAGGGAGATGATAGAGAAATCACTGAGAGTAATTTAAAGTGAGCTTTCTTTTGAAAGATAGCCCCTTTTTCATTGGAAAGCTAGATGGATAATCTAGGCTACTCCTAGATCTGTGGTAGTTTAGCTCAGTTCTATTATTTACTGTATATACATTTACAAAAACAGATTTCCATAAATTACTGCGTTACTTTAGAGCTCGTTTCTAATAGGCTAATCTACACCAAGTATATTGGGTTCCCTTGAAAATGTTTTTCAGCTATGGAGTACTAGAATCACGTATTTTGTGTGTTTTTTCATATAGGCAAGAACCTAATCACCTGACTCTACATGTACATCTCCTTTAGGCAGGACTGTTGTTGCACATTCTTTTGATGCAGCATGTGGGCTATTATAAACATTTCTCATGTGCATTGAAGTCACTTACCAGCTCCTAACTAACTTTCAGCATCATTTGAAAGCTGAACTCTGATTGTATGAACATTGCTGCTTCCCTGGGGGAGAACACAGGTTGCAGAGCACAAAGAACTTTCAGCTGAAGAAATCTGACTGTAGAAAAACCACCCACTTTTTGCTTTGCTGAGCACCCTAATCAGTGGCAGTCAGTAAATGGAAGTTGCAGCCAAGTCATGTGTTACTTTGAGATCTGTTGTCTTTCCTGGACACAAAATATAAAGCAATTTGGAATACTTGCTTTGGAGGACACTGGGGTAAATGATAATCTGACCATCTTGACAAAATATTGAAAAGTTTGAGCATCTTTGAGAAAGAGTCTTCAGCGAGAAAGAAACATTGAATTTTAACCTTATTTATTAATCCAGATCTCTACCCAGGCATAATTCTGAGCCTGTAAATGGGAGAAATGTCGCATTAGGGATTTAGTTATTGCTGGCAGTTTGGTTGACCAGTGTGTCTCAGGCAGCAGTTTAAAAATCTAAGATGGCTGTAAACTCAAGGGATATTTTTTGCAGTATATGCATAAAATTCATTGACAAGGTAAATTAAAAAAAAAGCTTTTTGTAATACAGAGATATTTTATTGTCCATCCATAAATCTTAATTTAAATGGGATTATAATTTGTTTTTCTGTTTTCCTTTTTCACTTGGTTATTCCTCTTTGTATGTAATTTAATGAAATAGCTAAGACACATTTCATTAATGAACAGTCTTAGAAAGCAATTTCACTTCATCGAAGTCAGTTGATTTAGCGATTAATGTATTTTTTATGCTTGCAGATTAAATATACATTTATATAGTGTAAAATAATGACCTATTTACTTGAATGCTGATACAAATCCTTTTGCCATTGTAGTTTCATAGTTTATAAATGGTGAATTAAATGTTAGTGACTTTATTATTGAGGAAAAACATAAAGTTTGTAGCACGGGTGAAATAGTGTACAATTTGCCAAAGTAGAAGGGAGTGGCTGAAACTCTGTGGTGAGACAAAGATAATGAGTTCATGTCCAAGTTGATTGTTTCCATTTTATGCCCAGCTTGAGCCTTTTGGAGGCAATCTCTATTTTTCTGTTCAATAGTTAAGAGTTTTCTTGGTTTCACTGAACTTCTTTCTCAAATGAGATGTTCTGGATTAGAAATTCAGCATACCTACTCTCTTGTCAAGTTTACATTCCTAATAATAATGACTTGCACAAGATCAGTCAAATTTTGCAATCTGTGTTGTTGGTCTCTCATAAGGACAGTGATACACATTTAAAATATTACCCTGGGGCAGTTGGGTCTTGGCCTTAATGGGAAATACCTTCTTTCATGTGGACATAAAATTTCTACTTCTCATAAAGAAAAAAAAAAAAAAAAAGGGGAAGGCGAGAGAGAGAAATCCCTGTTCCGAAGTGATACTAAGTCATTGTAAAAATTGTTTATACTGTGACTCAGATTCCAAATTCACTGAGGCACTTTGAAAATTTAGTTTCAATTTTCTTTTTCTGGTATGGTTTCAAGCTGATTCTTGCTAGTCTTTTCACACCTAATGCTGCATTCACTGTGCTGAACTGAAGGAGTTGTACTAGAGTTTTCTGTGGAGAAATGGAGACTTCCTGAAGCATAGGGAAATTTCTCCAAATTGATTTTGTGGTATAATGTTACTTTATTGCTTAGTTATTTAATGGTGAAAAGTTGCTGTCCTGTTTGATCTAGAAACACAGATGGCAACACTATATTTTACTGATTAATGAATGATAAGCTGTTTTAAAATCACGTATGTAACTGAGTAGCATCATGGATAAGCATGCAGTTGTCACAGTTATTTCCGAGATAAAACTGAAATTGTCTTAAGCTCTCTCAATATGTTTAAGGACACCTTTATGTTTAGTGGTTCTATATTAACAGGATAAAATGGGATCATAATGCTTTACATTGCTGTGACCTCATGGCAGTCTACACCTTCTGCAAAGGGGGCAGCAAAGGAGGAGGTGCTGATCTCCTCTCTATGGTGACCACAGACAGGACATGAGGAAATGGAATGAAGCTGCTTCAAGGGAAATTCAGATTGGACACTAGGAAAACATTCTTCACTGAGAGGGTGGCTGGTCACTGGAACAGGCTCCCCAGTGAAGCAGGCATGGCATCAAGCCTGTCAGAGTTTCAGGAGCGTCTGGACGATACTCTTCATCATATGCTGAAGTTTTAGGTAGTCCTGTGAGGAACAGGGAGTTAGACTCAATGATCCTTGTGGGTCCTTTTCAACTTGAGATATTCTGTGCTTCTATGATTCATTTTATTACTTGAAACAGACCCCAGGAGAAATCATCAATGAAGTTTCATTAATCAGCTCTTACCTTGCTGGCAAAAGCAAAACTAAATTAAACTAAATGACAGATGTTTCAAATCAACAACTTTTTTTCCCTGTAAGTAATGTTGCATGTCTCAGCACTTTCATTTGACTATTAGAACCTATTTAAGACAGAGTGATTACTCTCTTTTTGACAAATACCAGCAAAATGCGCTATCACCTAGGAAAAGACAGGAGGCCTTCAATTCCCTGAATTAGGCATCCAAAAATCCCCTGCTTGTTGTCTGCCTAATTATGAGGAAAGCTAAGACTTGGTAGGTACATCCCTGTGAGCTCCAGAGGTGCCTTTGGTTGCAGTTTTGTATGTGCTGTTAAGCCATATTCTAATCAAGAAGCCAGGGAGCATGGAACTTAGTTTTGGGATCCTGATACAAGTGCTCTGAATTTACTCTGGGCTATCTTTCAGTGTGCCCTTGGCTATTGTAGCAATACTGTGAATTTTCAAATACTTAATTCAATAATCAGTCACTTTCAAGAGTAGATATGCCAGGCTATATCTTCAGAAATCGATATTTTCAAAGGCCGTCTAACGTTTATGTTAACAGAGTATTATTTGATGGATTAGTATGAATGCTTTTGCAAAACAAACAATTCAAAATTCTTTTTTTTTTTTTTTCTTTTTTTCCCCACTCTAGACAATTGATTTAGAAGGGTTCAAGCTGTTCATGAAGACTTTTCTGGAGGCAGAGTTACCAGATGATTTCATTGAGCATCTTTTTACATCGTTTAGCAACAAAATCTCTCACTGCAGCCCACTAATAAAAAACAAACCCCAGCATGTTTCTGGAGGTAAGTAATAAAATCACAGTAATATGAGAACTTAAAGTTTCCTCCCCCTGCTATTTTACTTCTAATAGCTATAAATATATTGAATTCTAAACTATATATATTTCTTTTTTTGTTCTGATCTTTGTGAAACTGGAGAAATGAACTCAATCATGAAGAAGAAATACCATGAAAAGAAATGGAAATTAAGTGGTTTTGTCTTTTCAATTCACAATAATGATGCAGCTGAGACACCAAGTGGACGGTCTTTGTCACATTAATGTTATTCAGATTGCTATGGTTACATGATCTGGCTGCCTAATCTACTGTATAAAGGCTTAGAAACCTTCAGAGCTTCATGCAGGAGGCTCCTGTTGGTGCTCTGCAGTTTCTGTGCCCAGTTACTGCTGCTTCTTATTTGTCTAGGTCTGATACTGCTATTAGTAATCCTACATATGTATCAGCTACTGATATTTTAAATGTCCTATAAGTGTTAGCAGTATTTCTTTTCCCAATGTAAAGATCTTCCTTAATACAGTTTGAAATTTTCATGCTAAACTGAACATTTTTATTAAAAGTGATTTTGAGTTCAAAGGACCTAAAGTTAAAATAATTCCATGCACAATAGCATTAAAAGCTGTAAACTTTACAAAATTTTATAAAACCTTTAAAGCAAATTTGCAGAAGTAGTTTAGCTTCCTAACTAGAAATATTTGGTTTAGCACTTTAGTAATTTGGGAACTCTGTAAAAATCCAGTAGCTAAAAGCAGAAGCTAGACTAAATGAACAAAATAAAATTGCATATTTTGAACAGCTGAGATAATTAAGTGCTTAGAGGAAGTTACCAAATGGTTTGATGCATACTTAATCACTTGAATTCTCTTTATGAAGATTAGGTGTCTTTATATTGCAACTCATCCAGAAGTTTTGAATTTGATACAAGTGCTACTAGCTGAAATGTTAGCTTTTCTTCCAGATGCCAAGTACTGGATTTCCATAGATGCTTCAGTGTACAATACTAATTATAGGCTTTCTAATACCATCCATTGAGTCTGTCCTGTTTTTTCCTTTAGGTGCATGCAGTTCTCAACTATATTAAGTAGATGGGTTTCAGTTATTTTTATTTATTTAAGTTTACAGTACCTGTTATTTCCACTTCTTAGCTTTGTATTTCCTGGCAAAAACACCAAACAAACAAACAAAATTACATTATCATCTTCTATTAGATTATTATATATATATATAATGGTCATTAACTGTAATTAGACTTAACCGAAAAACTTTTTTCTGCTAGCAAAGCTTGCTTACAACATTGAAGGTATGATTCTTCATATGAATTTTTTTTTAATTTGAATTGAATTCTTCAGGTATCTTTTTTTAATCCTTTCTAATCAGAACTGACATGGACATATCTCCTTCCACAAATATCTGCGGTGTAGACAGCATGTTTCCAACTTCTTGGGCAGAGCAGTGGGCTTAGTAGACTATGGCGTAATCAGTTGTGTGGCGTATTCAAAACCTTTTGTTGCTAAATACAGCTCTGATAATGATTTACAGGTTTGGGCAAGTCATTTAGACCAGTGATTCAGTCCCTTGCCCATAAAGATGCTTTGTGACATGAGTATCTAAGGGCATGTCTAAATGTAGTCTTTATTGTATGCTGCAGGGTATATTTTGGGTGTCATAAATTTTCAGCATTGTTTTGTTGGTTTTTTTTCCAACCATGAATATAGATTCTGTTGCCTATAAAGTCTCAACAGCAAAATTTAATTTCTACTTCCATTGCTTTTAATTTTTCATTTAAGTTTTCATTATGTTTTCATTATCAATGAGTAACATCAACAATAAACAGACACTCTACCAGCCACCAGAATTTGTAGTCTTTTATGCTTAACATGTTTTGCATAATAACTCCAATAGCATCTGCAATTTAGTGGTGCATATTTATTTATTATCCTGTGGTTTTATATATGTTGTCTGACTACTATTATTTCAAAAAATCATCTTTTGTCATTCTGGTGGTGTATTTCTATGGTATTGACATTTCATATGTAGAAATGATAACAGCTGGTTTTAGGTCATTGCCAGATGTACAGCTAAATTCTGCCCATTATAGGCCATGCTCAGCATTCTCCACTTTCACTATAATTCTCTCATAAGATTTTATTCTTATGTATGGTATAATAATAATGGTGGCTATTATTATTGTTGTTGTTTAAACTGTGTGTTAAGTTTCTTACTCTAATGCTACCTTCTAAATTTTTTTTTTCTTTCATTCAACTTTTCCCAGTTTGTAGTTTTCTGCTAGTAAGGACTTAAGAAATATCGAGAGACCAGATTAGTAGTCTTCCATGTGTATTTAGTGTAATACCAGTAGGACTGTTTGATAAATTGTTATGTCCAAAGCATGTTCAGAGACACAATTAAGTTCACCTCATGCAAGAGTTATTTGTGCTTGAAAGCATACTGTTTATATTGTAATTCAATTGCGTGAGATTTAAATTAGATATTACATTTTTAAAATTTGTACCATTTAAAGGGAAAAAATGTGTCTTGGTATATTTTGATGTACAGAAGAAAATTACAGAAACCTTTGTTTTAGGAAATCTGGTAATTTTAAAATGTTACCACTTGTGAAAATAAAATGACCATACTGGGAAATAAATTTGTCAGAAACATTTGACATTCTTCTGGAAAAGTGAAAGGTCCACAAGAGCTAGAGAAAATCACAAGGAAAGTAGCAGGGTTCATAAATCTCTTTGGTATGTTTCCCTTTTTTATACTTAGTTTTTCTTGGTCCATTCATGTCTATTTATAAATTGTATTTTCAGTTAAGGTGTCTGAAGAGAGATGGAAACAGATGCCAGGTAAGCAACAGCACTGTAAGTCATCTGTAAGTCAGTACATTGTAGCCACCCCTCTCCCACCTCTGATTAAGAAGTAATATTTTAACCTGTGTCTTGCAGCTGATGATATACTTAAAGATACCTTAAAATTTGTATGCCTTTTGGTTTTCAGGACTATACTTTTTTTGAGAGGAGTTAGGCAAGGTTTTATAGTACTTTTTATTCTGTGCATAAGATTCATTTAAGACTGGAATGTGAATGATTTGTGTAAATTGTGTGATTAAAGCTAGCATCTTAATTGATTAACATTTTAGAATATCTTCATTTTAAGGGCACCTAACTGACACGTAAGCTTGTTTATTAGAACATTGCCCTATTAAATATTTTTCTTCATTAAATATTTACTTTCAGTGTTTATTACCTGTTTGAAACCATGAACATGAATTTGATTCAAAGCTATGTTTTCTGCATGCCAATTTTCTCTTTTCTGCATGCCAGTTTTCTCTTATTTATTGTTTAATTTTTTAACATATGTACCTCAGCAGACCTTTGAAAATGTCTTCAGACTGTAATTAAGTTTTTCAGGATAAAAGTAAAAGGGGGGTGGGGGGAGGGCAGAAACCGCACCAGAATTCTTTCTCCATTTGCTACAGTGATTAACTTGTCCAAGACAAATGCATGAAAGAAGTTACATATGCAGGTTATGTGTGCAATGATGAATCTGTTCTGAATTACTTTGTAAAGTTTCATCTTTAACATCACTGAAGTCAGTGAGAAATGTAATGAACTTGTGAAGAAAGTTTTATTGCTGCTTTATCTGTGTTCTCCTGTCCTTTCGCCTTTTCTGCCTCTATTTAATGGTCCTGCAGATTCCAGTAATGTCATCAAGATTGGTCATATTAGTGTTCTCTTGAAACAAAAAATTTGGCGAAATTGAAACTAGTGTTCCAGGTGGTACACTGGAACTGCTCTCGATCACAATGTTTGAGCAATTATGATGACTATTATTTAAATTCTATATTTATTTTTGTAGTATTCTCTGGCTGACACTTCCATGTTTTAAATACGCATTTCTTTGATGCACATTTGGCTGTGTTTTTGCGGAGACTACACACTTGCATATTATCAAAGTTTTCTTTGACGCTAAAATATCTTCAATTAGTGTTGCTGGTGTCAATCTGTAAATCAGATGAAGCTTGTACAGGCACAAGGAAGTGGATGCAGTGTTGTGCAGGGATTGTTTTAATACTTAAATTAACATGTAATAATAAAAATATTCACCAAATTTTTTGTAGTCAAATGACATCAGATCAACACAAATGAAAAAAAGGTTTATGCCATTCCCGTAATTGTTTTTTTGTTTCAAAAGTTTGCCTTATCTGTATATTTTAAAGCTCTCTACCATTTTAATTCTGTCTTTGCTGGATAAGCTATGAACATGAATTGTTGAAAACTTCACATATATGTTTAAGTTAAGAAGTCATCTGAGACTCACATGAAACGAAGAAGCATATATGCAAGAGTTGTTTTCATTTTCTCCTTATATCATATGTTAAGAATAACAAAGGCTATGTGTTATTTCCAGGTCTGAGACTTAACAAAGGTACCTCTACATCCCGACCTCCTACTCCTGCCAACTTACATTTACCAGACATGATCCAGCTGAAAGATATTGTTTGCTATCTGTCACTGCTAGAAAGAGGAAGACCTGAAGACAAGCTAGAATGTATGTTCTTTTTTTTTTAAGTTAATTTTACTTATTTCAATAAGTCATTAAAAATTTTGTTTCTAAATTTTCTGAGTTTAAGACTCAGTTTTGAGTAGCTATATTATAAAAATATCATTCTAGGTGACCATTATTGCAAAAATGATCTTTTATTCTTTCTAACAGTATTAATTTTGAGAGATTTTAACTAAATTCTTTCTATCTAGCACACACTAAGTTGGGGAGTGAGGATCATACATTCTGCAGTTAAAGTAATCTTTTCTGTACTGTCATCTCTTGTTTAGTATCAGATCTGAGAAAAACAAATGATATTTACTGATGATTCTTAGAGATATATAGAAGTGGGAAGTCATCTGTAGAAAACAAGCTAGTTCAAACAAAGAAGAGTTGCTAATATAGGCCATGAGCTCTATAATATTAGTGAATACACAAAAGTCAAGAATGATCCAAGTCTGCACTACTGTTGGGAGTGAGTTCAAGTTAAAATTACTTGTTTGTTTGTTTTTTTAATTAGGGGCCTGGTTCATTAAAGCCAAACACCTCTACCTATTCAAAAAAATAACTGAGAGTTTGATATGCAAATTGGAGAAAAAAAGAAAGAAACCTATTATGGAATTTTAGAAGCCAAGTTTCCAGATAGATAAACAGTCAATCCAATCACATAGTCCTTACTGAGACCAAGTATACTTTGATATAAATAATTGGTCTGTGGGACCAGGCTCTAATACTGTACGGAAAGTAAATACTAAATATGATAGGAAATGCAAACAGTAGGTGGCTTCTGCCGGAATGAGAGATTCATTACAAGGTTACATGACAGCATGTTGTACAAGTATCTTGATGTTTTATTGCCTGTAGTTAGCTTACAATGACAACTTTGTACTGTAAGATCACCGATACCTTTGCCTCAGCCAAGATTATAAGGAGCTGTCTCAAAATTTGGTAATACCAGTTTGGTATCATATGGTTAGTATACAAGGATGTATGCATGAATGCGCATTCAGAATGCAAGCACAGGAAAACTAAGATCCTAGGATTAAATTCAACTTTTAATATAATAAGTGTTTCGTGGTAGCAAGTTATACAAGCCTTATCAGAGCTCTGAAGAGCTCTATGCACAACCCGTAGCATGAAATGGAGATCAGTTGCTGCCCCTGGTGTCAGGAATTGGTACAATGAAAAGGAGACACAGAGAAGCAGGTGATGATTTTGGTGTAGGGGATTTTCCTTGAACTTCCTGCAACAGGAACTTGTTCTGATTTCACAGGAGCAGAACCATGGGCCAGCCATGGCAGGCAGGCTATTAGTGCTCCTGAGTCAGCTGGGAGTTTCAGTCAGGGCACCTGACCCAAGCTGACACACAGCTGTATCACTTACATCGAGCTCATTTTGAAAGGAGGGAGTTTAGTGAGAGTGGGGGATTTCTCTTTCTGTGGCTCCTCCCTCTTGGTGTCCTGCTCCTTCTGCAGTTCCCAAGGATCAGGCTGAGTATAAGCTTGTACACTTTTTATTGGTTTTGGTATTAGTTTTGTTATTTCATTAAATCTTTTTCTATTTCAACCCACAGGGCTTTTCTCTTTTTTCTTGATTCCCCTTCTCAGCTGGGGAGGGGTCATTGGGTGGTAGAACAACTGCTACAGTTTAGCCCCATATGGAGGCTAAATGTAGACAAAACTACATAGGCAAAAGACTAAGAGCAAGAGAGCCTGATCTAATAAATGTACAATGCTCACATGTTTTGTATATTCAAGATCATTTGTTTACTACATATAATTAAGGACATGGTTATTATATAGGTTTATTTTCAACTTTGTCGTATGAAGTTGAAATGTACCATTTATTGTCTCTTTTTAGTATCTAAATTTTGTCTCCTACTGTACCCTTAATATGCAGAACTCCCTGTTGATTTTGGTTGAATTGTCCTTATAAATTAAAAGTAAAACACTTTGTCTGAAATAATTTTATAGCTGTAGGACCTGTGGCCATAAGGTAAATTATAAATTAGTAGCAGTGGGGTGAAAAAAGAAAGGATGGCTTATTCTAGGGTTGCCAACGTTAATATTAATACTAATCTCAAATAATTTTTTTTTTTTTTAATGTTGACAAAAAATGGTAACACTCTGAATCATAGCTGAGTGTTTGGAAACTTGATTCATGACAAGCAGAACATGCAAGTGGTGCTTTTGGATAAAATCTGATACAAGCTGGAGGATATTTTAAAATAAAATACACTAAGAGGCAATAGTGTTTAGGTTTTGGATCTGTGATCTATGTGTTTTCATAGATTTACAAATATTCCAGAAGATAAATGGATTCTCTGACCTGTTGGAGGTCTTAAGCACTGCAAACCTCACCTGTTCATAAACTATGTATGGCCTGAATATTAAGAATATCCCAAACTTTCCTAGCAAAGGTAACATTGGAAAAAATTCTCTTTTTAAGATTGTATTTAAGTTCAAGGTGTGTCTATATTGTTAAGTACCTTCATGCTCAGTGGCTCAAGCCTGTAGACTTGATCCGTAGAAACCATTTCCTGCTGTTCATGTTGTTTTCACATGTGACAAGCTTTACTTGCTGATATCTGCCCTATGGTTTGTGGATGTATGAGACCAGCCCCTTGTAAATATTCAGGGTACTTCCCAAGAACTGATAGTGGTATTTTGTAGCTCAGCTTTTCTTCCTTTAATGACCCTAACAGCAGAAGTTATTTTAGCTCACAATTACAGCCTTATCAGCAGAACTGATTCCTCAATTTGTATGTGTTTTTTGTCAGTATAACCACGGATGCCAGACATGTGTCTCTTGTGAAACTGTTCAGAGAAATGTCAGGAGGCAGTATGAAGGGAATTAGACATAAATGGTGTGGAGGAGGCATACAACCTCCACGGGTATTACAGCTTTACAAACATATTATGCTTACAAGTGCTCAAACTTCTCTCCACTATTATGTATAGAAACTCCCAAGAATTATGAGCTATGTGATTTTTTGCCAGTTTGTCTTATGAAGACTGTCTCCAGGTTATTCTGTTTCTGTTCTTTCCATACCAATAGAAGCTTCAACAGTGCAACACTGTTCTTTTGTACTTTTGCAGCAATATGATCAGTTATAATCTGTCTTTTTGCTATGCTATGCAGTTCTTAGACACTTAGGCTTCTGTAGTGAGTGACAAGCCTTACAGTTTTCAAAGTAAATACGCAGGTGAAAATAGAAAGTGCATTCAGTACTTGTTTGTGCGTAGGTTTTTGAGAATGAATTCCACAGTGTCTTATCAAAAGGAAATGAACTTTTGGAATTTTCGGGATACTACCTTTTGTCATATGCAATATTAGAAGTCCAGAGATTGTAGGTGAAAGTGTAGCAGTGCAGCAATTGATCTTATCTTGGTATTTTTATTTTAATACATTTTTAATTATTTACAAAAGGTATGCAGTCCAGTAATAGAAATCAGGTGGCCAGTCAGTGCTATCAGGTAAGGGGATGGGAAAACATATAAAAGATTGACTTGGGCTCTGAAGTTTGCGTCAGAGCTTTTGTTCAGTAGTTTTTATAATTCTGTTGTTGTTTTTTCTCGTAGAATGCATAAATCAGCAAGAACATGAAAATTTATCAGGGTATGAATAGAAAAGTGATTGCATGCCACACCAGTGTAGTTTTTCAGAGTCTAGCCAAGAGCACAGATTGAGCCTTTTCACTACCCAATACATATGTAATTGGAGAGACTTTGTTTGCTGAAAAGGTGAAACAGTTATAATTATGCTAATCTCTGTTTTTAAATTACTTATTAGGACTACTGATTCATGTTAAAGGAAAAAAAGTTGTAAGCACTACTTCTCTGGAGTGGGTAAAGACGAAGGAGATGCTAAAATTTGCTTTGTGCTAATAGTAAAACATTCTTTCACAACCAGTGCATTACAATCACAGAGCAGGAGGAAAGAGAACCAAATAATTTGAACTTTATCACTGAGTGATTCAGTGATTCATCCCTATGGAAACAGTGAATGCTTAAAGGTGCCTTTGCCAGATAATATTAGCTGTCATGCTCTGAGCAGCTTTGGAAGAAGGTGTACTAGCAGGGACAGTACTAATCTCTCATGGGTTTTAGCATTAACTGTTGTTTTATATGGAAACATTTCTGCTATGTAGTTCACAGGCAAAGAAAGACATTTTTACAGGTTTTTCTTAGCCTAACTAATGAATAATGGGCCTTTGTAGCTTGAAACAATGTACTGTTTCTTATATTACAATATAAGAATCTTACATTACAGCTCTTAAGAGCAGTGCAATATAGTGGCAAAAATTGCTGAAGTGGCAGAGAGGTATACCTTTTTTCCCTGCAATTAGGTGATCAACTTGGGAATAAGATGGGGGATATAATGGAAGCAAACCAATCTATATAACAGCTAAATATGTTTTGCTGTAAGTTAAAAATAACCAAATTCTTTCTGAACTTTACTTTCTAATTTTTAAGAATTTCCTCTCACTTCCTATTATATTATTTTGTGAAAGCTCTGGTAAGCTTTGCTTGCAGAATTTATTGGGCTATAACAGCATTTGCTGTGGATCCAATGTGGTGGGATTGTTCACTATTTAATAGGTCATATGTTATTTTTCCAAAGACATCTGATAAGAGAAGTTTGTAAAGCAGATTGCTTGGGTTTTGCTATCATGAAAGGCATTACAGTGTCCTGGTACCACCTGTACATGGGCTTTCTTCTTACTCCTTAGAAAATAGATCTAGGGGGGGAAAGTGAGCACTTGTGAAGGGGGATGGTGTTTAGATTTCAGAGCTCTGACTAACTGTCCCAGAAAGTAGGGACAAAGAGTGAGTAGGCTTTTGATTTTCATCTTTAGCCTTTTAGCAGTACTCCTACCTGAGCTTCATTCAGGTTTCTTGCTGCTCTGCAATCTGATGCAGTATATGATCAGCTGAGTAAGCTGCTTTGAAATATCTTGGTAATGGTGTACATACCCACTCTTGTGACTGGAATCAAGTAATGATAAAACTTGAAGGTATATATTCTTTCTGGATATTGTCAAAATGCAACTATTCTTGTCTGGGTAGCTCCCCAAATTGTTAAGAATACATTTTCAAATTGATAAAGCAATTCTTGTCCTGAGAGGATTCATGCTGGCAGTCTATGAAGAATGTTTATTGTTGCATGTGACTGATTAGATACTTAATCCTCTATTTCATTTAGCTGGTCAGAAAGCATTTCTAAAGCAATATCACTGTTGAATTTCATTTAGCTGGTCAGAAAGCATTTCTAAAGCAATATCACTGTTGAATAGTGATAGCTGCAACCAAGGGAGTAGGACAGCATTGTAACTTAAGAAGCCTAATCAACTTTTGCCTGTACAATTGTGTGTTATTCTATGTTTGGTGAGATGACAGAGAAGGGCTTTTTGTTGGTTCTCACTATGAGAACAGATGATCTCTAGGAGGAACCAAAATTAAGTTCACAGACCAAATTAGCTGTTGGAGTGATTATGTGGAAACAGTGCAATTGCACTGTCCTGCAAAGTTTCATTGGAGGTACTGTGGCAGGGTAGTCTCTAAGTGAACCTCTTGCATAATACAAAGTGTTTGGTGGGTGTACAGTTAGCGTGATCATTCAAAGAAAATGTTAATGGTTATCCTTTCTTTGAAACTCGGGTTTTACTGTTGTGTGGGTTTTTTTGGTGTGGGTTGGGTTTTTTTAAAAAATAATGTTGTTACTATGTTTTCTAACTGAATTTCTTATCTTTTTGTTTACTTTTCAGTTATGTTTCGCTTATATGATACAGATGGGAATGGATACCTGGATAGTTCGGTAATGTTATTTTTGTATTTTAATGCATTTCAAGAGTATGTCAGAATGGCATACCTATATAACACTACATTAATCCAAATCAAGGTTATCTTTCTCCTGAATTAATAGAAGCAGTATAAACTATAGTTAATAAAATATCACCCATTTTGAAAGTAACTCTTGAGTTTTCTTGTCCATTCAGCTGCTGCTTCTACAACTGTATAAATTTTCAAATGTTGACACTGCTATCATGGAGTCCTGTTCTAGAGTCTTCTGATTTTTTTTATCATATTACTGTATGGGACATATTACTATGATTACTAAAATTCTAGTATGCTGCTGGGAGATGTGTTAAAGCATCATTTGTAAAGATTTAATTAAAAGGGTGAGAGTCACACAGTGGATATATGTGGAGAGATGTCAGAAATTCCATGTTGTTACTGAGAATGCAGCCCAACCAAATCTTCGAAGGAAAATCAGAGGTATAGCAATCGTTTATAAAAGGTGACTTTTTTTTTCTTGTAAATGGTAACTAACAGAAAAGTATTTTATTGGTAGCTTAATTTTTTCTTTTTTTTTTCTGCCTTCTTTTCTATCTCCCTGAACTAAGACAGCATAGAGTGGATTGGTAAAGAAGAGGAGGTGTTTACCATAAGTCATAGGGGAATAGGGAAGCTAAGTTATATAGAGACATAAAGTAAATACTGTATCACAGTTTTAGGAAATTCAAAATATTAATTAGATAACTAGTGCATAATAAATGCACATGAGAATTCAGAATAGTTCTAGATAAGCATCTGAGCGTGTTTACAAACTGAATTGTATATGTGAATATGGAAAAGTGCTACTGGTATGTGATCAAGGGAAGTTACAGCACTGTAATGGTAAGAAAATATCTCTTTATTAGTTTATACTGTCTACTTTATGCCTATTTCCATTAGAAAGTTGTGAATTATACAATTGCTGTCACATATAGTTTGTTACAGTGGTGGCATTTAAAGGACCTTACATCATTTTATCACAGAGTGGGCTTCAGATCATAAAACCAGTGGCTGATTGAACAACTAGGAAGGAAGAATCTATTACTGCTTTCAGCCCAGAGGCTGTACTTTGGTTGTGGGGCTTTCACCTCCCTGCATGCTTTGGAATCCGAGCCTGGTGTTTTGCTAGTGAAGTGGGTTTACCTACTAAGAGAGGGCAAATTCGAGTGTAAAGGACATTTCATTAGGAACAATGATGAAACAGTGTCACTGACTGCAATATGTTTGAATTCTAAGTTGCTTGCAGTAGAATTTGTCTTGATAATATTGCGTTAAATATTACCGTTCTTCTTTCATCTGTAGGAGCTGGAAAATATCATTGCTCAAATGATGCATGTTGCAGAATACCTTGAATGGGATGTTACTGAACTAAGTCCAGTAAGCATCGGTTATATCACAAGTTTTTAATGTTGCTAGAGATGACGTTTAAATAATAGACAGAAATAATAATATTCTGTGGTCTGCTACAACACTGTCAATTAGCACTTTTACGAGTCTTTTTCTGATTAAATTTCATCTGTGAAACTTTCTTGCTACACTTGAAGGCTTTTCTTCATTTCGTAATTAACATAACACAACTGGTTTGTCTCTGAAAATTTCTTAAAAGTGACTACCTCTTATTTGTATTGCACATACTGAGTACACAGGCAGTCACAACTTGGTTTGGGAACTTTAGGTGATAATAAAATGTGAAAAGAACTATGGCACTTCATTTTATGAACTGTCAGTACTCATTTTAGTACAGGTGCCATACAAATAATATTTTCCTTTTTTGCATGCGGATGAGGGAATTAGAGATCTGCACATGTCTTGTTATTATATTAGAATATGGAATTAATGAATTTTTTCATTAAACAATGTAGATCCTTCATGAAATGATGGAAGAAATTGACTATGATCATGATGGCACTGTTTCTCTAGAAGAGTGGATCCAAGGAGGAATGACAACTATCCCACTCTTGGTCCTCCTTGGCTTAGAGAATGTAAGTATTAACATAAGTGTGTCAAGTTTCTGCTTGCATGTCAGCTGTGGCCCTCAGGTTAGTTTCTCTGTGACCTGTGTAAAGAATGGCTTTTCTTTTCTTTACTATGGCTAAATGACATGCAAAGAACAGAAGTGTGTCTTCAAAGTCAGAGGTACATTAACTTGTATGAAGCAACACCAAATGAGCCAGCTCTGGAGCTGAAAGCTGTAAAAAGATGATTAATTTGTCCCGTTAAGATCATATTAATTCCTAGCTGCAGTAGTATCTATGAAGAATGTTTTACTGCCCATGTGTATGTTACAGCTGGCTTGGAGCAGTCTCTAGGTTTCTCAGCATGGCGCTGTGTCGTGTGGCATGACTGTACTGAGTCACAGAACAATCTAGGTTGGAAAGAACTTCTAGAGATCATCTGGTCCAGTCTCTTATTAAAGGCAGGGCCACAGATTGAGTTATTCAGGGCCCTATCAAGCCCAGTCTTGAATAATTCCAGTGAGGTAGATTCCACCAGTTCTGTTGACAATGTCTTCCAGTGTTAATTTTTCTCAAGGGAAAAAGCGTTTTTTGTTAAGTGCAGATGGAATTTCTTCTGCAGCAGTTATTGCCTTTTGGTTCTTGTGTCATGGTATATCCCTGTGAAGATAATTCTT
Source organism: Podargus strigoides (assembly GCA_028020825.1). Classification (NCBI taxonomy): domain Eukaryota; kingdom Metazoa; phylum Chordata; class Aves; order Caprimulgiformes; family Podargidae; genus Podargus; species Podargus strigoides. The sequence continues at coordinate 29,050,504 of CM051623.1, forward strand.
CTGTCTCTCTAACTACCTTAATAAACTATACTAAGTAGCAATATCATAGAGAACAGTTACACCAAAGGATAGAGTGGAATGAAGAGTTTATGCTCTGTACATTTACAACTTCACGTTAAAGAAAAGACAGATGTAATATGATCAATTTTATACCAGTTCAACACAGCTGTTTTAAGACTGGCATGTTGCCAGTGCCACCTGCTGTCCTGTATTTGAGCTAATTTTGAGCACATGTATCTTAACATATGTTTTAAATGCTTTTCTGTTGTTTGTTAGAAAACATTTTTATTTAATTTTCTTTCTGAAGTATATTTCAGATATTGAGGTGAAATAATATTTACTTTCCCCATATACTACTATGGCCTGAACTAAACCTAGACTGCTGTAGTGTTTTATTTTCGCAAAGAATGGTCAAACTGAGAGTTTCCATAGGGAAATAAGCAACAAAACAGTGCGTTTAGCAGAGGCACTAAAATTCTTGTGAAATTTTATTAATAAAATTACTAGATATCTGAATTGAGAGTAACTTTCCATACTTTTCAATCACTGTAAGTACTGATTCTCTAATTCTATATGTGTGACTGAGTAAGAAAAATGTTAAATTACTTCTTTGTCATCAAACAACAAATTTTTGTTGGGCTGTATTCTGTTATTTCCACAGAATTACTCTAAACGGGCAGCAAATGCTCTCAAGCAATCAGTGTAGCAGATAACTGGTAGTCATTTTCAGTACAGGTTTTCCTCTTGTGACAGGTAGTATAGTTGTTCTGAGAGTATTTTTCAGTTTCCACACTCCATTCTTTCTAAATTTAAAACCTCAAATTATGTGATAAATTAGTGCAGATTCATCAGGAGAGGTTTGTTTTCTTATTAAAGCAAAAGCCATGTAATTAGAAGCTATGTAAGTGTATATTATCAGCCATTTTAGTATTTTGAATATTTTACTAGCTATTACTAGTTATTAGATAATTTATATTGCTGTGTGTAGTTTTACTATGGACATAATAAAAATATGTAAACAGTGATCAAAATTCTGTAGCCCGCTGCCAGAATAGATAGGTGTTGCTGTCATCAAATGTGTTCTCAGTATTTTGTGTTGAAGAGACATAAATGCACAGTTGTGAAAAAGTATCATAATGGTTTGCAAAATATGTTTTTGATCAATAAGCATAGTTTTGTTAGTTGAAAGTTGGAGTAAAATGGATGAGGTGGCTTTTAACTTTTCTTTAATATTTTACTGTGAATGAAATCCATTACCTACAGAACTGCACAAGCTGAATTGCTAATTAGTTATTTGCTAATATTTTACTAGGAAATGATGCTATCCTCTAAAAGGGCTCTCATTTTTCTTTTCATGTTTAAAAGTGCTCTTGGTTTCTTTAAACCATTCACATAATATGTAAAGAAAAGCCAGATTTTTAAATTTTCCATCAAACCAGCCAAAAGTTGCTACACAGTTTGTGTTTGTACACAGTTCTAAATGATCAAACCTAGGTGTATTTTAGGACATTGAGAAGTTAAATCAAGAGAATTAAAACTCTTTAATGCCTGTCCATCGTTATTTCGTGCAAACTGATAGCATGATTTTGCTGGTTTTACAGCATTTAATGTACTACCGAAGCTCTTCATTCCAGTCCATTGTTCCCATTAGTGAAATACTGTTACTTCTTTTTACATGCAGTTGTTCGATTTTGCAAACCCGGATTCCCAAGATTCTGCTTTTTGGCTCTCTCTCTTCTTTTAGTTATGATAATGAAAAGGAAGATAAGAGTCTTTTGGACTCCCTAATCAAATAATAAAGTTCTGATATCTTAAATTTTTCCACGGGCTGATTAGTATGTGAAAATAAAGGGCATAACCTACTGGCTTATGATACTTAGACATGTCCAGGTAGTTTTCACATGTTGAAAATAAGCAAAAAAAAAAAATCCCAAAAAACAGTGAAACAGTTCTATCTTCTTTTAACTTCAGCCAGCTATGCTTTGACTCTACGCTGAACTCAGGCAATGATAAAATTTTACGTCCATGAGATGAACTTCAGAGCCTGTCCAGTATGATAGTGACAAAGATTTGTCACTGTAGTTTATTTTTTGGGAAATGGCCTGTTGCATACTACTGACCACTAAGCCATTTATTCTGTTCCTTCATGGCAGAAACCTTCAAAGAACTTGACCTTTTTATTTCATTCTGCATTAATTGAACCATTCACAAATATTGTATTTTGCTTTTTGCTAGTTCTTCACTTGCACAGTATTATTCTACCCTGTCCTGATAAAAGGACTAGATTTCTGTTCTAAAGTAATTCCACGCTAGATATTTTGGTCTCACCTCTCATGTAACGAATCATTACTATCACCTCTGTCTGTGGTCATACAAAAGGTAGGTATAAAATGCAAGTTCACAAGTGCTAGGGTTTAAAAAATCCTGTGTTTTAGTACGAGGTATTTTATTCCCTCTTCACTGGCCACTAGGTGTCACAGTTGCACTGTATCTTGTACTATACAGTTGTTGAAAAGCTGCTGTAAGGGGAGAGAGAAATTGAACTACAGCGATTGCTTCATAACATCATCAATAATCTGAAACCAGGCCACTATTTATACCTTTCTTTTAAATCACCAATTGTGGTTTTCAAATCATTTCACCTTTTAAATCAAGGTAAATCTCAATGAAACAAACACGAAGAAATGCTCTTACAGTTTTATTTTGGATCCTCAAGCAGCAAATATTATGCTATTACACTGAAAGAATTTAAAAGGTAACTTTTTTTGACCTTTTTGATTAAATGTGGGATGGAATACTTAAGCGTGAACCCACACTTGGGAAATACTGGTTCTTATATTGTGTATTACATTATTGATGGCTTACTTTTTGAGCTCTGAGTATGTGAAAGTGGGACCAAACAGGGGACTTGCTAACATTTGCAAGTCTGATGTGGGATTTGTTGCACCATGAGGAGTCCCTCTCAGGCTGAAGTCTGAAATGACTGTTTAATACCCAAACAGTTTGGTAGAGTTGTATTTCTTTCATTTAGCAGGGAATGCTAGCAATCTGGCCTTTTATTGCCCCCAGTGATGTTTTTATAAGTCCTGTATGAAGTCTGGCAGATGAGTTTTCTAAAACTGAAGTGATGATGAGCCATATGCTATTTCCATATGTACAGAGGTCAAAGCCAAGCCTGTGCTAGAAGAAGCTGTAGCTTACCTTCTTTGTGCCAGCTCCTCATCAGCTGGGAAGCAGAGTCACCCTAAGTGCTAACGGGAGCGATTTTACCGCTATCATTTCACGGCGTTGCCAGCAGAGGGGGTAATGTTAATGCTTTGTGAGACTTCATAGAAGGAGCTGCTAAAAAAGTGCTTATCTCTTTTTCTTGACACTGCTGTCTGCTTTTATGCTGTGCTCGTTCCCACTTCTTTGCAGGAAGTTTGCAAATGCAATTCCTTACTACAGTTCTGCCTTTCGTTTTGCCTGTAGGTTGGTAAAATCCCAGGATAAGTCAGGAGTAACTGTAACCTGTTCTGTGTATAAGATACAAAATAAATGGTATTTCATGCAGGTATACAAATTTACCATTATTTAAGATGTAATTTCTGCAGCATTTCACTCTCTGCAGATGACAGTTGACTACCAATTTAGGGACAGGGAAACGCGCCTAATTCTGAAGCTTATTTAAGAAAAAAATAATTTCCCTTCCTGCACTCCCTTTTCTATGCTGTCATTTTCTTGCTTAAGCATTTCTGGATGAGCAGGATAGTACACTGGTGAGTGTGTGGATGAAAGCTGGGGAAGTGTTGGTTTTTTAAATTAATTTTTAATTAATTTCCCTTTCTCCAGCACACACAAACTATCTCAAAAGTTAGAAGTGAGGAGCCCTCCCCCGTAGCATGTCTCTTGAATGAGGTTACTCCCTCTCCAGTTGAACCAGAAGAGACTTAGAACCGCCCCCTCCCCAGACCAAATTGAACAAAACAAAACCTGACGAATTCTGTGCTGAGAGGCAGCAAAGGAATATAGAACTTAAGTGTTTGTATTAAAAGGAGGTGCTATGTGGTTTAGTGGACATTCTTCTCACCTTCCCACTGACTGAACAATACCCAAAGATCAGTCATAAAAATGTCTTCAAGTCATGTAAATATCTTTAAAATAAATGGAGACAGAATAACTGTAGGCAGCAAACAAGTAACTTAGCAGATTTGCTAACATCCTTCTCTCTTGGTTGCTTGTTGCTGACTCTTCTCTTAGAAAAGACTGAGCATGCTGGTATTTCAGACACTGTAGCTATTGTAAGAGGGGATACTTGCCTGGACAAAAATTTATCAGTGATTTCATTATCTTTTTTAAGTCTCAGAATCTTGAGTTTGGGGCTTGAAACCTTAAGATCTGTTGGCTACGTTTATTTACAAATATCTAAAAAGCTGAAGTAAGTAAATATTAAACCAGGTTACGGATGCAGAACTAAATTCTGTGACTGCATAAAATTTTCCACTAATTCTAAGGCTGACTGTTTCATGGTTGACTTACTTTTAAAGGTCAGGTCCTTTTGGCAATGAAATCCACAGTATAAGGGTCAGGACCATAGGTTAAGAGAACCATTGTTAACAAAATAAATGTTACTATTGTCATTATGCACTGAAATCTGTGTATGGCGTATGGAGGCTTCATTTTCAGTGATATATAGTGAAGTGAGGAAGAGATTTTTACTGTACCTGCCCTACTTTGAGATCTTCTTAATGACTATTTGTTTTTAAACTCTTTCTCAGGATATGGAAGCAAAATGAGTGAATGTCAGTAAATGCACTGATGTGTCAGAGTTGTGGATTTTATTCATACTTAAAGACTTGCATTGAGGGGGCTTTGTTTCACATTATATCTCTTCATTTTTCTTGGCAGTGTTTTAAAAAGTTATGTGCATGCATAATCGTATGCAACACTTTATTGCTTATTTTTGGCAGTACAGAAGAGCAAAAATTTAATTTGCTATTTTCCAAAAGTGCATTGTGTTTATGTAATGGATTTGCATCAGTTGCAGTCTGTAACACAGTTAAGTGTTTTAATTGGCAGAACACCCACATCAAGACTTGTTTGTTTTTCTGATAAGGAAAATGCCAGCTAAGTTAGTCCATATGTTCTGTTCAAATAAGAAGTGACATATTCACATGTAATGGCCATTCTTTAAAAATAGAATTAAAATGAAAAAGTAACACAACACTAATGTGGAAGAGGGGCAAGTTTATGCACAATTATGCATTTGTGTTAAATTTTCAGAAATAGAAAATATTTTGCTAAGGAAAGCTGATCGGCTTTCATTTTAAGTGTTCGTGGTTTATGGCTGTGTCTGTTGATGACCTGAGTAACGTTAAAATGAAATGTTTTTTCTCAGAAGGATTTATATGGTCTGTATTGTCTAATAAAAAGTTGTCTACATTCAGAAGAGTTGAAATATATGATGTAGTATTTTAACAATACTTTAAAAGTGTGTGGAATGTGGTAGTAAGATGGAAAGAAAAATAGAAGAGCTTCATTTAATGAAATACATCCTCTTCAGCTGCCAGTCATGAGGGAGCTTGACAGGCTTCTAGTGCTCCACAGCTGCAGAATCTATTTCTGCTTCTTCAGGGGAAATTGGAAAACTTCCACACTCTTTGCCAGCCTGAGAATCCCACATTAGGCATCTGCTCTGCTCTTTCTGCACAAAGGGGACCCTGACATTGCCCAGCTGTCAGAGATGGCATTTGAACTCCTACTGATAATATTGGGGGAACTCCACTTAGGCTCTGATCCCGATGTCTCAATACAGAAAAAATATTCCAGCTTATTTCAGTTCCTTTTGTTTAGAGGCAATTTGTAGGAATTATTCAAAGTTGTTTCTGGCTAGGATCTGGTTTTGAACCAAACATTCTTCATTTCTTGGAGTGCTAATTTTCCTTCATGTTTTTTTTGTTGTTTTTTTTTTTTTTTTTCCCCCCCACAGACAAGAAAGAAGTCGTCTTCATTATCTTTGACTTGTCATTAGCAGCTATCTTAGAATAGAGCAATACTGATTTTTAGGAACATAGCTCATGCAGTATATGCTAATACAAGACAAAACTGAATTTTTATTAAAATTTGTGTGCACTGACTTAGATTGACTGTCCTAATCAGTGAAAACCATCATATTATTGGAAATATAATCAGGAATATTGTATATACATGATGAAAAATATTTTTGTACTTTGATATGACAAATCAGAAACTGGTTGAGAAGCAGCTGTTGATGTGGCTTCTGAGAATTAGAGGTTGATGTGGCTTCCTTCAGCTATATGACAATTTATTTTTGATATTGAAATGACCAAGAAGACCACAGTGTGTCAGTAATACACAGTCAGACTACTGCAGCTCATTTCCAGCTGATAGACATTAACTGCCTATGTTTTACTGGATGTTAAATTTGTTTAAAAAAAAAAAAAAAAAAGTGATGTTACATTAGGTTACTCTATTTTTTTAAAAAAATGCAAAACCTCTGATGATTGCAAAAAGGAAAAAATCTGATAGCCACACTTGCCAAGAAGCCTGGAATTTACAGAATTAATTTATTAACATCTGTACCAAGTGTACATCTTTTTAAAAACCTTCTGTTAACAGTGTAGTCTCAGAATGATCCCATTAAGGAGGAATAGGAGAATCATGCAACTGAAAGTTTACTTTCATAAACATAAATGATTTGATAATATTTTAGTTGTGCATATGAGTCACAGTGGGCCCCTGAGTTGTAAGTGCCTATCAGTTGATCAGTGTTTTCATGCAAGATTTGAGAATAGTGTTACAGATAACTGAAAAATGTGAGCTTAAATGTAAGGAATGTAAGTCCCACCCTTAAATACTTGCTTTTTGATAGACTATTGACAATAGATTAATATAAATTAAAGCTGACAGTAGGTATTATTGTGGTGTGGTTAAATTTCCCACTTTACATATGTTGATACTTAATTAAGAATCTCTGTAGCTTTAAAAAAAATCTTTTCTGTTGTTTGTTTTGGGGAGTTTTTCCTTCTAACCTGCAACACCTTTGTTTTTAGAATTACTCTAGAATAAATTTTAGTTAGTTTTAATACTAGTCGTAATTTAATCAGCCTAGATTTCTTGCTAGCATTGTGTTGTAGTAGTGACAGCAGCCTGGATTTTTTTTCTGAGTCGTTTTTGAAACACATGGACGGACGTCCATGAGCTTCTGAAGATTTTTTAATTCTGTTGTTGCCTGTGTGTTTAGAATGATTATGTGTATATTAAATGAAGTAACAGCTTGTCTTTTACGTTCTTGAGTCAATCTTAGATTTTTATTGGCACTTATATATTTCATTGTTTATTTTATTAAGTGAAATCTGTTTCTTTTATGTCCTGTGCAGAATGTGAAAGATGATGGGCAGCATGTATGGAGACTGAAACACTTTAACAAGCCTGCCTACTGTAATCTTTGTTTGAACATGCTAATCGGAGTAGGCAAGCAAGGTCTCTGCTGTTCTTGTGAGTATAAGCATTTCAGTGTCCATTTGCATACATGTCTATTCCTAGAAATGTTGCACTCGCTGCATAACAAAGAACTAGCAGCTTCCCAGTAGAAACCCATTGCCAGCACAATGATGTCTCCCCCTTTGTCTTCTATGCTTGAGCACTCAAGGTTCCAGTTTTAATTTTTCAGGATATGGGTCTTTCAAAACCGTTCTTTGAGGGAGTTTTCTGTATCATAATAGCTCGCAATGTTAGTTCCCTTTGGAGCCTGCCTCTTTTTTTATTTTCCCCCTCTTAGCAAGTATCGTGCTTAAGTTTCAACCTTATATTTTTGTTAATCCACTTCTGTATTCATTGGTAATTATTCATATTCTTTAATGGGTATCAACTTGACTAGTGTCTAAATCCCATATTTGTTTATTTAAATTTTGCACAGAATTCCTTTTTGTTAATTGTGAAGGGCAAAATCCCAGTTTTCCAGGAATCAAGTTTCTTTAACACTTCTTAAGTTTTGTATGTTTACTTGGCTTGTAATCATAAATCTCAGACTTGCCATATTTCAGATATTAACGGATTATAGATTTTAAGGTAAAAAACCATAGAAAAACTACTGCATCTAATTTGACCTTCATTAAACTATTAGATACAGTTACTACATTTCAGTTCCTTGAGTTATATCTATGTATCTCCTAATAATCTGTGTTTGACCAGCTCATAACCTGTATCTTGAGAAACCAAATCTTGCCAAAAGATATCTCTTCTGTTTGAATGTTTCAAGAGATGGATGATCAATATCTATCTTTTGTGGTGTGTTCCAGTGATTAATCATCTTTTTTTAACAAAGACCTATTTTCTTATTTGAATATGTCTGGTAGATGGTTCCAATGATTGGTTCATGTTATGCCCTGCTCCATTAGATTAATGAGATCTTTAGTACCCACTGTATTCTTCTCATGATGGTATCAAGTAACCTTTCATTGCTCTTTTTGATAAATTAACCAGTTTCTTAGTGTAACTTACTTTCTCCATTTTTGGTATAAAAGATAGCCCATCATAGCTGATCAAGACCTTTCCGCCAGTACAGTTCTATTGATTTAGTTTAAGCTTAGTCTGAATAAATGAGAGTTTTGGAATCGGCCATTTCTCTCTCCTCTGTGGGCCACAGAACTCTTTAAAATTCAGATGTAAATCCTCCACATGTGCATTTTCATATCATACAATTTCATTCACAATACTATGGAATGAGAGATATGCATTTATTAAAATTCAAACAAATAGAAATTGCATAACTCCAGGTTTATAAATGCTGATGACAGTAACTGGAATATATATCAAAAAAGCTGGATGAACTGTTAGATCTTGAAATGTTATGTTCTTTAATATTCTTTTATGTCAGACTGATGTAAACTTGATCCTTGTGAGGAAATATAAGACCCATGTATGTTTGACAGGGAAAATTCTATTGAGCAATAATTGATGTAGATGATCTTCAGTAGTTATCAGAAGTGTTTAAATCAGCTTTGTGAAGTAAACTGCCCCAAAAAGTCCAGCCTTGCAAGAGCTGTAATTTTCTCTGCTGCAGTGTATCTCTTTAAAACTTATTTCTTACTGTGCTTGGCATTTATTTGATGAGAACAATGGTCCCAGAGTATCTGAAGAACATCCACATGCTCCTTTCAATTACTTCATGCAGCAAGGGGCATGAGTCTACTGACAAAACTCTTAGACTATTTCCTTATCTCGCTAAAATGCTTCTCCAATATATTTTCAAAGCATTGCTATAGATTGATTTCGTTATTTGCATTTTAGATTGTGTGGGAGGAAAAAAAAAAAAGAAGGAAACTGCAGGGGACCTCACCATCCCTCCATGGTCCAATCAACAATGTTACTCCCTGCAGTTTGTCTGATTAATGGCTGCGCCTCCCACTGGGTTTGTGTAATAGGTGCAAGCAAGGTGTTTAGAAGTACTTTGTGCTTAATTGCTCTCGAGGTCAAAAGCGTGAGACATATACCATGCAGGGAGAAATTCATTCTCAGTTTTTAATACTTGACTCTATTGAATATAGGTATAAGCTGTAGCATTATTTCCTCATCTAGGCACAGTTATATAGCTGAAGTCAGGAAAGCTTTGCATTGTACCCTGACGTTTGTATGTTTTCCAAATGCAGCTAGTGTGATCTTTACAGACCTGGTCAACAATAGTAGTTAGCTAAAACTGATGTGGAGGGATTAGGAAAAAAAAAGCTTCTCAGGAGAAAGTATTTGGGAAAGTAAGAGTTAAAGTTGGGGTGATTACTTAGAACTCATGAAAACAATTCCTGTCTGAAAATGGACTAATCAGCCATTTAAGGTTAATAAATCAATAGAAAGAACAACATAAACTCATTGGCTTTTATTTTTGTGCTTGCCAGCTGCTGTCATGCCTATAGTTTGTAAAATATAGATTTCCTTCTACTAGCAAATGACACCAAACCATTTGGCAGTCATCAATTTGTCTTTAATATTTTTGTCATTTGGGAATTATTGTGAAAAAATTTAGTGAGCTCTGATTTAATTAAGCATTTCCTGTTATGCAATGATAGTGCATTCTTGGATTTCTCACTTGCATAATATTTCCTGTTCTAATTGGCCTTTTGTATTCCACGGAAAAAGCAGTCTAGTTTGAGTTTTCATTGACTGATTGGATTGATTATATAGAGATAGCATGCTGGTAATCTTATTTGTTTCATAAAAATGTAGTCAGAAACACCATTGCCTCAACATCTGTTAATGTGTTTCTTTTTCCAGTTTGCAAGTATACAGTTCATGAACGCTGTGTCTCAAGAGCTCCTGCATCTTGCATCAAAACATATGTGAAGTCCAAAAAGAATACTGATGTAAGTTTTGGGTAGCATTAACTTTGCCATGTACCTAGTAATTTAGTAACCTTATGTATATCCACACTTTTCTTTTGCAGGTAATGCACCATTTCTGGGTAGAAGGAAATTGTCCAACAAAATGTGATAAGTGTCACAAAACTATAAAATGTTACCAAGGCTTGACTGGACTTCACTGTGTTTGGTGTCAGATCACAGTGAGTATACTACAGTAAAACCTTTAGCATAGGTTAGAGAGACAAAAATCTGCATATCTTTTTTATATCCTCATAATTCAAAAGGTCTCATTCGGTTTTGTCATTCGGAATGGATAGTGTCTGTTTAAGAAGTGGTGTATGCAGAATATTCATAGGAGTCCTTAATTGTTGCTACCAAATACGCTTAAAGATGTACTCTGCTTCAAGACAATATAAAAATGGAAGTAGTCTATGTCATTCTAAATAGCAGAATTCCCAATCTACATTATGGAAAGATTATAAAAGAAGTTTCAGTACTGGGAAAAGTCAAGGTCACTGTGACACTGGGGCAAAATCCTAATTTGTGGTGTACTGACAGGCAAATGAAATTGAGGACATCTGATAGGATACAGTGATTTTAAGTGTCTGGGAATAATAGCAGAGACATCTTGGTAATATACTAATCTGTGCACCAAGTCTAATATATACAACTTCTGTGCGCTCCTTATTCAGCAGGAACCAGTAACTGGAACTAATGACATTGAAGGAACACTGCCCTTATAAGTGAGATCTTCATGCTAGAAGGAGCAATGCCAGTATTTCTGTTCCTACCAGGGCAGGATTTAAATCTAAATAGGGAGATATTCAGCCTCCTTCTAGGGTTTTTGCTGTTTTGCTGATGTCATTATTATTATTGTTATTGTTCTGGAACAGCAGATGTTTGTTCAGTATTTTAAATAATAACATGAGACTGGGGCATTAGCGAATGTTTGTTTTCAGCATACAAGTTTGGATGTTTTATGACATATTTTCTTAAGACAAGAATACAAAATATGAAACATCATCAAAGAAATATGATCAGTGATAAGCTGTTATGATTACTTAAAAAACAATATTTTAGAAGAAAGCAAATATGTAGTCCAGATTGCTGTCAAAATTTGGATAATTTATGTAGAGAATAAAACACCCAATCCAAAATTTTTGCACGCAGATAATTGAATTTAGGCAACGGCTATATGTATTTAGGTAGATAAATAAGTGTTCCTCTCTAGATATAGATGTGTTTACATTTGTATAATATGCGTACATCATTCAAGAAATACATATTATGTAAGACTCCCTCTTAAAGTCAAAGGAAATTGCAGATTCTGTAGCTTCTCAGAAAAAAACACTTTCCCATTTTTTCACATGAGTCTGAACCAGGTTTGTAAAGGCTTTTTAGCTCTTGTAGATACACCTGAAGATGTAGAGAACTTCCATAAGAATTGAGATTCACTGAGGAAATACCCAAGGAATGATTTATCATTCAAATCATTGTGAAGGAGGAATCTATTTTGAAAACGTCTTAGGTGCTTGTGTGTGTCTTTAAAGGCTTAAATATCTATCAAAATTCCAATTAAAAATGAGCCTATGTTCTTTTGAAAATATTGGCGCTGAGGTTTACAATTATGCAATTGTATTTTCGTCAGAAATTTCGAGATTTTTATTTTCTGTAAAAGTAATGTTGTATTTTCAAAGTAACTTTATTAATCTTTTTATTTATTTTTTTATGGTTCAAGTACAAATTAGATGCATAGGTGAAAAATTAGTATTTTTAAGTTTTAAAAATACTGAAAATTATTTATTTATTAATCTCTTCTTCACTGTTCTTGCAATTCTGTGTATTCTATATATTCTATTGCAATAACTTTCTTTGCTGATAATAACTTTATTACTGAGAAAAGTGTTTTAAATTTCTAAAAGATGCATGATCTTTGAATAGTTATTCTGAAGTTTATCATTACATTCTTCATACATTTTTAACTCCTTGTGCAACACCACTCTTAGGGCTTGTTGCTGGCATATTTTTGTGATGTAAGAGGATGCTAATTCTGAGCTGCTTTTGTGCATTCTAAATGTTTCTACTTCTTAAAACTTAATAGGGTCATTTCTAATGTTGAATCGCTGAATCAAATTCTGAAAATTAGAGATGTTTTTCACTAAGGAGGCTTGTTATACTGAGTTCTCAGCCAGGCCCATGATTCCCTCTTCCATATACTCTGTAGTTCTCTACCATAGTCTTGTAAATGTGGTGGTTTTTTTCATTTTCTCTCCAGAAAATATGTTTTTTCCTACTTTGCAGGCATCTGGTTGTAAGGGAGGTAATATTCTAAAGGAGCTAGGTTTGGGGTAATGGAATTTTGGGGAAATGTATTTAAAATCTGCACTTTCTTGAGAAATTATCTTATTTCATTGTGTCAAAGTGTTATTTTCATTAGAGCTACATTTCTTCTACCATTTCTGTTGTCTGCTATGCAGCAATTCTGTTGTCAAAGATGAGCAGAGACTAATAAGAAGATTAAGCTATATTTTTCATAGATAAGTTTGCATGCCACCAAGTAGCAAAGCTGCTAATTACTACTGAATGTGTGAAGATACTTTTATTTGATGTAACATGGCCTGGTGTGCATTAATTATGGTACAAGTAGCCTTACCACTGAGGCAGAGAATTAGCATGACAAATGAGTTAGATTACAGGGCTACCAAAATACCCTCATAATAAGGCTTTAATACTCAGTGTAAATCGAAACTCGTTATACTTTTATTTTCTGTTGCTAAGTAACTGTCTGAAAAGGTAACTTTTCAGTATAAATGAATATGGACAAGGCTATTATGAGTTGCCATTCAGTTCAAAATTCAGAAATGCTATGTCAACATTAACTGTGTCAGGTAGCTTTATGAAGACCAAATTACCAGTATGCTTATATACATCAGCCACTGGTAGAATTTTCTTGTAATTTTAATAAAGTTCATAGTGACATAGTTAAGACATCTAAGGAAAAATGAATGAGTCATTGGAAAAATGTCATTTACAGATGCAAACATTGAACTACAGATTTTATAACAGCTATTGAACTTGTTGAAGTAATGCTATATGCTACCTATTAAACTAGTTAAATAATTTCTTAAATAAGATTTTTACATCAAATTTTCTGGTATTTATTATCCTGATTATTTTCCTTTAATGCAAATACACATATCTTCTCAAAAAATAAAGATTCATCTCCATGGGAAGTGCATGTGTTACCTGAAGAACTTGATGCACAGTTTATTGAATCAATGCAGAAATAATAAACTTTCACAGTATAAAGTTGTATTTTATTGTAACTATCTCTAATAATACTGTTAAGTAAACCAATTAAATGTGAATGCTTTTCATGATTCAGGCACACAACCATATCTTTGTACTGTGTGGCTGGATATATATGTTGAAAGAGGGACATTTGAATTGTTTTAAATCCTAAAATATCAACAAGAACTCTTGATTGCTAATGCAAAATATTTCAACAAATATATCATTATTTGTTGGTGTTTTGTGTTCATGTTATATACCCATTTTTTCTTTCCACCTTTTTAGCAGTCCAATGCTCTTTCAGTTAGTAGATCTGAGGATATTCTTTCCATATTTTCAGACTAGAGCTCATTGCTTTCAGGAAAACTGGATGAATGCTAAGAATAACGTAGAAAAAGGAGTTTTCTCAGCAGTCAGTGGAAGCCTGAACATTGATTCAACCAAGACCAAAATTTCTCCAGTATAGCTTAAAGCTCTTAGATATTCCTACTTTATTCTCTGGTTTTTCATATATATTTTCATAGATATTGCAGCATCACATTTGAATTAGTAGTGACTTTGCCATCTTCAGGCAGGAAACAGTTATACCAATAATACCAAAGGCTGCCCTGAATTACCCCAGATTGCCCACTAGTAGTAGAACAGAAGTTCCTGGCTCAGTGCAAGAAGCTGTCTGCTGAAATGAGGGGTTTGATCACCAGTAACACTATGCTGATGTTGCTGTACTGCCATGCAACGTTCTCATTTTGTGTGGTGGACCACATGTGCAATTTCCAAACTGGAAAATATTTTGATCCACTGTTCTTTGCTTCAATAGAAATTCATTGGTTTTGTTAATCCTAAGAGACTTTCCATTGCAGCATGTTTCATTTTTCTTGTAGTAGCGTAGTAATAGTTAGATTAATTTAGCATATCTAAACTCATCCCATTCTAGGATGCCCATTTTCTTAGACTGTAGTAGTGAAATGTCTAAGCTGAATTTTCATTTTCTGTGTTCCCATAGTTGCATAACAAATGTGCTTCACATCTAAAACCTGAATGTGACTGTGGACCTTTGAAGGACCATATTTTACCACCCACATCAATCTGCCCAGTAGTATTGGTGAGTTATCTGTATGTTTATTTCAGATGTAATCCTCTCTCATAATAACAGCTAAAAAGATGCTGGTACTGACTATCAGAGTATTTGTTAAATTCACAGAACTGTGTGAACCTTAAACACTGTGCGTAATCCTGACTGATGAATTTAGAGGCACAACTGTATTTTGTCCTCTGCATATTGCATTTTCCTTCATGTGAGAATGAACTTTCTGTAGGGCATGTTATAACTGAAGCTGACTCAGGTTTTGTCACTTAGACTGTACTTACCAGAAACTGTATAGGCAGAACACTTCTACATTTTACATCTTTTATAGATCCAACTTCCCAGAATAATGAAGTTATTCTTATGAACAGTTTTTGCTTGGGATGCATATTGTATATCTGCAATGCTGAGATCTCCGATCTAAGCCGGAGGTTACCTAGAATGATGACACTGGTCTTGCAGTAAGCTATGCATCAACATTATGGTATATTTTATTCTGCAGTAGTAGACAGTAAATTTCTCTGTCCACAAAAACAATAACTCAATTCAATGAAAATAAAAATGCATGCTATGTGTAGGCTGTGTAGAAAAGAGATGAGCAGTTTATCGTTAAAAAAAAGCTTCGGAATTAACTTATGTATTCATATATTAAATTGGATGTTTTATGTTGATGAAAGTTATGACATCATCATATTTGTAACAGAACAGATGTGTGGTTTTCTTACTTTAAATATATTTCATAATAAGAATTATAAATTCTTGACCTTAAGAAAGAATGGTTTATTGCAGAGAGGAAATCAAGAAACTTTACCTTCTATTCTTAAACCTGTTTCTGCTCATTAAGAATATACTCATGCCTGTTGTAAGTTACTTGTTTTCTGATTAATCCTTTTGGCTGATTGTTCATAAATCTTCTAAGAGGTAGATATTAGACTTTGACCCTCTACTTGAGTAAACTGTTACTGTTCCATTGCTGTCAATGGAAGTAAGGCAATGCAATGCTGGCTTTTGCTGGGTTTAATATTTATGAAATATTTTTTAGAATTTATGAAAAGTAATAAGGGTAGTTTTGTAGCTTGTCTGTACTAATATTTTGAAATTGCTTGGACATGTTCTCAATAATAATTGCAAAATATTTTTTTAAGTTTGCTGGATCATTACATTCTGCATTACATTACATTACTTAATTTTCAGTATTTTAGTTCATACTTTAAAAGTTATCATGTAGAAATTATGATTTTGTTATTGGACTGTTTTTGTTTTATTGTTATTTATTGTTTGCCATTCTTACAAACTGAATAAAGCCTCAGCATGGAATTTCATCTTCAATTATATTTGTGTAACTCCATTTTGTTTTCAGGAGAGGAAGAGGTATAGAGAAATTAAGATTATCATTCCACAATTGGAGTTTAGTTAAGTTGTTTAGAGGATATATAAAACCACTCTAGAGTCAAATCATCCTTGAATAGGTTTGTTTTATCTGTGAATTTTGAAGGCATAAAGCAGAAGTAAATATGTTTTCCTGTATCAGAATTATGTTTCAGTATTACATACTAATAATGTAACATAAAACATGTATTTCAGCACAGTGTATATTGTTGGGAATGGAAAATATATTTTACTGTGATTTAATGAGAACTTTATAATTTCGTAGTATATTTGTTCATCTAGTAGTTTCTTCAAAAAATGCATTAAACTCCTGAGTATACTTGTGTTACAAATAATGCATCAGTGACTTGGCTAATAGGAATTCCTCCTAGAAATCATTGATTACAGTGTACATATTATTTATATTTGTGAATTTTTTAATTAGTTTCTCCCATTTCCTGTTATGGGGATTCCTTTTCAGAAATGTAGTGATTCAGTGTATGTGATACCAGCACTCTTAATAATGACAGCAAAACCAGTGAATATATCCATGTCAAAATTATCTAAAGATACAGTAGTAAGTGTATCTTTTAATAGAAATGGTGTGTTCAGAAATAGCAAATCTGAGATATCTCACAGTGGGAAGGTCTTTTATGTAAGACACACATTTGGCTTCAGTGATCAGCTAAGTAATATTCTTGCAATGCTACACATATGTGGTAGGTGAAGAATAACAGATAACCATTTTTGCACAGTGCTTTCTGTACCAGGTTATCCTTCAGGGTTTTGACGTATCAGAAAAAAACATATCTCCTTCTCCCAAAGAATAAATTATAACATTTGTGGGGAAATAGCAAGTTGAAAAAAATCTTGTGTCTTTGATTTCCCAAATGTTTTGGCCCCCCCTTTTGTCTGTAAATTTGGAAGTCCAGACTCTTTCCAAAAACTGTCAGAATTCATCTTAGACCAAGATACCTTCTCGTGAGTTTTCCTTCAAGATTACAGGCTAAATTCCTTCCCATGTTCTCTCTTTTGTGGAACTAATGACACTTATATTTTTACCTTTCTCATCCAGCATTACTCATTTCTTCAGTTCTTGTGAAGTCCAGCCTCAACTCTTTCTGCAGAGATAAAGAGATTATTTTCATAAATTGCATTTCATGGCACCATGTATTATACCAGAGCTACCAAACTGGTCTCTCAGTTGCAATTTGTTGTTCAGGTTCACATCCTCTCAGTTTTTCCATTTCCTACATATCCATTGGTGTCCAAAATCACTGCTGCAACTGTGAAGAATAAATAAAACCTACCCTTCCTGACTGTAATATCACAAAGGGTGGTGTTTCTCTCTGCCATAAACGTAGCCATCTCAGCTCAGGTGGCTGTTCTGAATTACTCATTTGAGGTCTCTTTAGACACGAGAGATAAAGTGACTGGCATGATCTTCTCATATTGTCCCTTCTCTTAATGGCTAGAGAGAGAACTTATATTCCTGGTCATCTGAAAGTTAGATAGCTCGCCTAAGTTAAATAAGAGGACTTCCGTCTCTCCAAAACTGCACAAAATGGAACTTGGCAAATATTATTCCTAAATATGGTAAGCTACATTCTCAGCTGAAAAAGAAATCATGGGGAAACTCACGCAGAAGATGCTTTGTATATCATGAAGTAATCACCTATCTGTCTGGATTCAATGCCATATGAAGATGTGTCATATCTCACTGTAATACTTTTAAATGTTTTAGTAAAATGTAGTCCGTGAACTTTAAAACTAGGCCTTTTTACTTTTCTGTTTACTGTATGTAAGGCTTGTTGTACAGTCAAGTTTTTTGTTGAAGTTAAATGAGTTTTGTTATAAACTGTGTGCAGATCTCAAGTGATAGTCTTTTAATAGATGTCAGATACACTTTAATGTTACTCTTATTTCGGTAACGTTTTAATTAATTCATACTGATTGAATAAATGTACATTGAGACTTGTTTCCTAATGAGAGCACATTTAGAGGAAAGGTTTTGCATCATTCTGATATCCTGTGGGTAATTATATTCTAATTATATGGTGGGGGGAAAAAAGTCTATAACTCAGTGCTGATATTGTTCATTGGACCCAATTAATTACATGCACATAATGAAAGTTCATGATAAGGTTGACTGGCAGTCAGCTTAAAAATCTTTAACTCAATTGAATCCTAGCCTACCAAGAGTACAGAATTAGATCATAACCAGGTTAAAAACTGGGTATTGGAATGAGATGAGTGAGTAGTGAAGAAAAAGGATTTGTCTCTCCTTATGATACAGCTTCTCTCCCCTCGCCCGTTTATAAGGCAGAAAGGGAAAATTGCTAACATACATTTTGGCTTCTTCATTTCGTGCCTTCCTTTACATTGCTCTCTTTATTGGTGAACACGTAGGATGTTCTAATTCGTATTTATGTTTGTAGAAGAGTAATTAGATTTTTCTGTTTCCCACCAAAACAGATATTGCATTGGGTAATGACAAATCAACCAGTAAAAGCCTAGTATTTAATAAATATATGTTTATGTCATAATGTATGATGATTTTGATTCTCCTGTTCTTTGTGTGAGTTTTACAATGAGTTATTTTTTACTTAATTTCTAACAGTGGTTTTGAAAACCATAATTAAAACTGTTAATCATGGAATAAAAAGAAAATTATGACATAAATTGTAAAACATAAGGTACCTTGATTACAATGTGGGTGTACTATGCAGTAGTTATCACGGTCTCTATAGTAACTAGTTTATTTCAGTGGGGGAGGGTCTGGTATAATATTGAAGACAAGAAGTAAAAGAAATAAAATATAAAATTGGATATAATTCCTTGTGTTCAATTTTCGACTTGATTGTTCAGCATTGTGAGACAAATTGATCATCATGATAAAAAGTTTGAAACAACTCACTTTTTGTTTCTTTTCTGTTATGAATGAATTTGGCTTTTCTTTTGTCTAGTGAAGGTGCTTATAACTTTTTAGGACAAACTCATTTAAGCATAAATTCTGTTTATATAGAATATATACAGAGAAAAATTGATATATATAAAATATATAGACAATTTTTGTACATCCTAGAGTAAATTTGTTTATATACATCTAATATAAAATACCATCATAAGTTGAATTCACTTGAGCTCTTATTTTAAAATTTGAACGGCTATTTATTTTGGTAGAGGAAAGGTATGTATTTCATTTGGTTTGGGTTTGGGTTGGTTTGGCATTTTATTGTACAGGAACATAGATATTCAAAAATCTTTTGTTTATAACTAATTCTGTTTAGGGACATAAAACAATACACACAGCAGATTACAAAGGTTTTTGCTAAGGAATGTACCTTGTGCAACTAAACAATGTACGCTGTGATCTGTTGCTTCACACTTTTGTGTAAATATAGCAAGTCTGTTGAGTTGCTGGCAAAAAGTAATGCAGAATTAAAGCTGAAAATATTGTATAAGACTTGCTTTTGAGTATGAGTGTTTAGAGAGACTAGATAGAATAGCTAATGGCTGTGGTATAATTGCATCATAGTTCAATCAATATTTTTCCATGTCTCATAATATGTTTTACTAGTACTGTTTTCCTGTGAGGTAGGTAAATGTTACTCACATAGGAAAGCTGAGAAGTAGAGAGAGAGAAAAAGGTAATTAGTAGTTGCTGGTTGAAGAATGAGATTTCTTAATCCCTTTTCCAGTTTTTAATCCTAAAATGATTCTTCTGGTTTTATTATAGTAAAGATCAGTTTTAACTCAGTTGAATCCAAGCTGAACATGGAATGCAGAAAGTCAGTGCAGTGTGTAAACACCTTTGAGCAACTTGATCCTTTGAAGTTGAGTACTAGCCTTATTCTGAGTTTCTAAAAAAAGATACTACAAAAAAAACAGTTACTTGAATATATATTCTTCTGGGGGGGAGGGGGGAAATTAAATCTAGTTGTTGCATATTAGGTAATGACATAGCAATTGAAACAGATTTTAAAAACAAAACAGAACACTCTTTTCCTTTTCAATTGTGTATCATATTGCAGATTCAGTTCTCTGAGAATCTAAACCAGACTTGAAATATAATGGTGTGCTTATCTACACTAAGAGCTTTTTCATTTCTTTGAAGTCAAAAGGAAATTAATAATTGCCCTTGAGGAAAATGTATCTTCCTAACTAATTATCTGTTCAGCAAACAGAGTTCAATGTTAAAATAATAAGATGCTGATAAACTGAAATGGCAGCCATTCCATCATTTTAAGTTATATCTAGTTGCCTGCCCACAACTCATCACTACTGTCTGTCCTAAGTTTATTCCTTACATCCTCTCCTATTGAAGATTAACGTTTTATTTGCAAAATTATTTTCCAACTGTTTTTTGGACAATGTATATAATTGCCTGCTGTAGCCTAAGTTCATTTTAGATTGCAAATTAAAATAAGTATTGGGCCCTACTGTTAGTGCATGTTGATACATATATTGGATGGGTTCAAGATGTAAGGCAAGTTATCTTCTGCCAACTAAATGAACTAAGGCCAACATACTAAATGAGAAATACTTGATTGTGATTTTGATGTGTAATTCTTTAAATCTTTATTAAGACATATTAAACAGTCAACATGACGTGTGTATATATATATATATATATATAAAGTTACCATGTAGTGATTCTTTGTTCAGAACAGTCTTGCCACCAGCTATTTTAGAAGGTATTCTCAAATATTATCCCCATTCCAGCCTTGGTTTTTTCCACATTTTTTTGCTACTAGGACTACGGGTGATAAAATACCTCCATCAGGTTGACATGATGTGATATGCCGCCCTGCGAAAAAAAAAAAAAAAATGTTCTCTCATGACATGTGCACTGGCAGTATTTTTACTAGTGAATTTGCCACTTAACTTGTCCAGAGCATGATTTTTAGTTTCAGACTATGGATGTAGAACTGGTTATTGTGTTACAGCTCTATGAACTTTCAAGGCAGCATGATGTGGTATCCTAATATTGGCCCTTCTGATTAATATGTACACAGGTTTAGAGCTGAAAATGTGTAGAAAATTTTATAATAGAAATTTTCAAATATTTTAGCACATCTAAATCATGGTTAGTTGGGTATGATATCTAATAGGTATTCCAGGCAGATTGCTCCCCAGGGTTTTGGGGAAGTGGTGGAGGGTTTGGGTTTTTTTCAGTTTTCAGGGTGTCTTACTATTTGATTTTCTTTGGTTATTGTGTAAACATGGACAGAAATTGTTTAGAATGGGGTTTTTCTAAACAAGGTCTAGATTGCCACATAGGTTTACAAAATTACAGTCTAGGAGTACCTATTCTAATATTTCATAGCATATTAAAGCACAGTTTTTGCATAGCTTGGAGATCCCCAAGTCATTAAACAAAATAGCTCTAAGGAATCATGGAGCAAACTTCCTCCAAGTTCCTTTAAAAAATCCAGAGCATCAGTTTGGTATTCAAGTCACATATTTAAACTTCCGTGGCCTTCATCCTGCAGACATTTGAGGGTACCTTTACATGGTATTCTGTGCATTCCGTCTGATCTTTTATGACCAGATTTCCCTAATGATTATCGTTCAAGTTTCAGAGTTCTAGAATAAGATATTTTTTTAAGAACTCTTTCAGTTTATGCATAGTAAGATAGAATTTGATTCTTTCCTTATGCACCCCCATCCCCAAGCTGGTCTATAGAGTATGGGCTTCATCTGAAGGCATGTGGTATAACAGAAGTAATTATCATACAGAAGTAATCTCAAGTTTTCAGTAGTTACTTGACAAGATGTTCACTTATGATTTTACAGTCCTATTTAATGTATAAATAATTTGCTTTAAATAATCTCAGCTTTGTGTGAAATAATCCAGAAAAATAGATCTGCAATAATTGATTAAGAGACAAGGTGAGAAAAAGCAATTTTTACTGCATTGGCACTGAATTCTGTGTCACAGTTAAAATGTAAAGAGGTAACTATTTATTAAACCGTTAGTTACTATTCATCTGTTTTCTTAGAACAGCTATGATAGAGTATGATATTTCTTAATGTCAGTGTTTTGTGTAAAGGAAAAGACTCTACCTCTACATAAAGAAAGAGTAGAAATACTTTTTGAGGATGAATGTTGTATAGCTTGTCAATCATAGTAGAAGAAAACTTTAAATTAGATTCCTCACTTTATTCGAAGACTTTAAGGTAAAATAAAAACAATACTCCTGAGGAACCAAGTATCTCTCTTTACTATTCGAAAGAATATAGTACTCGGGTTTTCTAGTACTTTTAGCTGGTAATAAAATGATCCCACACATACTTCCCAGAATATATATTATATAATACAACAGCCAAACATTGGGGCAGTAGAGTTGCACAAAAGTGTAAAAAAGCACCATATACATTTGTTAAGTACAACTGCTGCAAGGTGACATTCCTCGTGAGTACTCTCTCCATGCCCCTTGCTGTCCCAGCTGTTCAGTGTTGCAACCTAACATTCTCTTTTTCCAACAGACGCTACCCACTTTAGGAGGTTTGCTCCCTGAGGTGCGTAACGGGAGGCATCCATGTACACACAAGTACTAACGGATCATGATATTGTACATTCTTCTTGCTATAAAAGTGCATTTTGGGGCTGAACTAAAAATCTAGACGTGGTATTCTGTGTTGTCATATGAAAGGCCTGGTTTTATTTATCAATTTTCTTATTTGGATGAATAAGGGATAGTTGTAATTGAATAGTTCTCATCTGACAGTGGTCTCTCTGGAGCAACATTGAATGGTAGAAGCTCCAGTTAATGGATATTAACTTCAGAGTGGGAGTTCAAGGGGAGAAAAGAAGGCATGAGAGGTGCAAAAATGGGTGGGGAAAAAAAAATTTGTGGTGATAAGTACTATTTTGAAAAGTATGTGCTCTGGGACATACCGAAAGAACAGAAAAGCTTGATTCTTTGAGCCATCAAAATGTACAATAACTTTTAAAGTGCTGTATTCAGTATCTCTGTCAACCTCATGCATGTCCACTAAACAAGATGGTTCACAGATACATTTAGCATTTTTATGTGTTAATTAACAAGATATTAAATACAGCACAACTGTTGTAGAAAAATTTCTTACCTTCAAAAATATTTTTTTGCATTTTATAAAACCATTTAATGAATGCATGTCAAATTTGTCTTAACATTGCTAGAATTAGTAGGCCATTATTCACAGGTGATTTTATGGCACTGTTACTATCTCATTAAAAAAATGACACTGTTTAGTTTCTGACACTCTTGGATAGCTTGGTGATGTTATAGTTCCTCAAAGTTATTCAAGCAGTCATGTACAACTGGATTAGAAATCCGGCTTTCTATTTCATGTGTAAAACAAAATATGTCTGCCACAATATTTAAAAGATATTTTTTTAATAAAATGGTACGTCTTTTTGTGTTCCATTAAGAGAGTTATTCAGAAGAATTAAGATAGACATTACTATGTTATTTCATACAAACTGTAATTCAAGTCCTCACTAGCATGGCATGTTTGTAAAAATTATAGGATATATATCTCTAGGAATAGAATCCCCTATCAGTGTCTTCAGAACTGTTTCAGAGTGCTCTATTGTTACACGTGATGACATGTATTGTGGTATCATATACATATAAGATGGGTGATACAAAATACTTTATTTGTGCTTTCTTCAAAAATCATCATTGAAGGAAGCAGAACTTCAATGATAATGAGGTCAAGTATCCATATTTGCTTCTTCTAATAACACTCAAGACAATTCTGTATCATGAATATAGTTTTTCCTTTATATTGTGTGAGGTATATGGCCTAGTCTTATGTAGTCATTGCTTGGGAGAAGCTGTCTCTGTGAGTCAAGTGATTGTTTTGCTTATGGGACAGGTAATATAAATTGGATAAGAAATGTTACTGATGCCGCAGTCATAGGGCCAGGGCCAGCTGAGGGCAGTTGCTGCTATCTGTCTGTATCATGCTGGAACAAAAAAAATCAACATCTAAAATGTTGTTCGAGGTAATCATTACTGCATTTTGCTGGTGAATGATTGATAGCAGCAGGTTTGGGCACTGTGGTAAGCATCCTTTATGTAAAGACAGTTCTCAGCAGTGTATAAATACTTTTCCTCTAAGTAATAGCATGATGTATGCAAGAAGATTTTTAATGCCACACTTTATAAGTAGGCCTCTTTAAATGCACATACTCAGTGTGCTGGGTCTGTTCCTTTCTGTTACCTTTTTTTTTGAACTATCACAAATATGTTGTTTAACTTATTTGCTGTCCATCTCTGATTTTTGTTAGAAATCGGGGCCTTTTAATAGCTGTGTGTCTGCATTACTGTAATCTGATTTGATTTTTTGAAGATATTGCAATATACAAAAGCCAGATTTGGCTGTAATATAAAATCCTCTTTAACATTGTATGCTTACTTTTTATAAAATGCATTGACTTTTGAGAATAGTTATTTGCAAGGTCATTTAAAACCCCAAAGCTGCTTCTTACATATGTAGTGAAGTATGAAGCTTCCTTGATACTGAAGTTTCTTACTCTCTGTCATTGGCACTAACCAATACTGTTGTGCCTTAATGTTTTGTGTTAGTTCACAAATGTTATTCTATTTGGATGCCTCATCCTAGTTCTAGTTTTCAAAAAAAATTGTAAGATAAATGGCTGCAGAGTCAATGATTTCTTATGCAGTGATATGAGCAGTGCTTGTCTGTGTTTTGAAGCTAAGGGCAGAGATAGATATCTCTAATTGCTTTTACCGTTTTCTGTTTAAAGCAATGATATTTTAGTCTAGACTCTTGGACCTCCTCTTGAAATGATCAAGCTACTCAAAGCATTCAAGAGCTTAGTTAACTAACCTCTTAGCAGTGTCGCTGCATATGGGAAATAGTGTAGACTCCCCTGTTTTTTTTCTGTGGCATAGGTTTGTCAGTCCTTTTATAGGAAATGTCATCAGAATTCCACAGTTGCCCAAAGCAGCCTGGGATAACTTGGACCACTGTTTGCATTGGGACTACATTAAGGCTGTGTCAGCCTCCAAATGTAAGGAAACTAAAGATGGTATAAAAGCAGTGATGGTCCACATCTGCGTTAGAAGGCACTGTATTAGGTTGAGAGTTATTCCCTTCCTGCCAGAGAATCTGTGTCAATGTTTCTTACCAGTTTAAACTATTCCAGAAAGAGTGGCATGGATTAATTGCTACTGCAATCCCTAAGACTTTATCAGAGGTAGCGCAGAGATGAGTTTGGCCTGGTATGGAACGTAAATGTCAACATTTAATGAACTGCTTAATGAGTGCAGTTGCGGGGGTTGCAACAGTGTCCTTCATGCTTCTTTCTAGTGCAGCAGCTTTGTGCCAGCCCATTCCCCTGACTAGTGTAAAGCCTTCTTGCACTTGTGAAGTGAGGAAAGTGACTGGGGTGCAGTTGGGATTGGCAACAGTGACTCTATTTGATAAACATCTGCTGTCTTAATTTGTGGTGCATTTTTGGACAATCTAAAAGGACATGCTGGGTGCAGTTTATAAATAGGATAAATGAGATACAAAGAGCAAGGAAATTCTTTATTTTTTTTTTCATCCAGAGTTCTCTGAAATGACCTGACAATAGTTTGAAAATAGGATTACAGCAACATACTTCTGAGCTTTCTTCTTTCACCTAACCATCTGATTGTACTGAGTATCAGTATCAAAAGTTGCCAGTGGTTTAGAATCTGATGTAGATTCTGTTTTCTTTCTGATACGAAATACGTATTTTATAAAAAGCCACTAAGCCAATTGATTATGGTACATTTAGAACAGGTATATTTTGCCAAAGTGGTAGAGTAGTCTTGAAGCATCCAACCTCTGACAGCAGTTAGGATGAAATTTTGATAAATTACTGATCTCTTATCAATATGCTTATTAAACAATTAAGTATATTGTATGATTGACTTGCAAGTTTCAGAATACCATCCTGGCAATGTCAGATTATCTTTTCACATCATTGCATTAATTTGTGTTGTGACTGCACACTTTTCATCCATCTATTGCCTAGTCATTATGGAATGTCCAGGCACATAGATAGATGGTACGTGAAGTGACCAGACGTTGTGTAACAACTTGACTGAGATCTCATTTTCATTACAGCAGTATCTGACATTACCCTCTAGTCTTTTTGACTAGAAAACAGCTTTATGGAGGCCCAGTCTCAGTTACAGTTGTATAGAATTATATAATGTGTTAAAATGTTCCATTTTCTTTTTTCTCTTCTTTTTTCAAGGAAAGACAGGCAACAGTGAAAAAAGAAAAGAGTTGCCCCCAGCAAATGAATAAACTGGGAGAACGGAATAAAATGCAAAGAGCAAATTCCGTCACCGTAGATGGACAAGGTCTTCAGGTGTGATTATTGTTATTTTAATTTTAAGGAGATGCTTGTAGATATGAAGACTTTAAAGTGAAATATTTCCTACATGTTCACTCTTCTAATACTTCATTTTTACGTATTTAAAAATACAGTAGGTAAATTCTTCCATCTCTGTAGGAATCCAGTGGTGCAAATCTGCTTCTCCTGTGACTGATGGGATTTTCTCAGACATTAAACGGAAGGGAAAACTAGCTCTAAAACACTTGTATTGTGGGGTGAAGCTGAATTCAATTGTATTAGTATCTGCCATGCAACATTGTTTAAATTACATTATAAATCTGAGTCTATGTCTTAATGACTGTTCACTATTCTCATTTGGACCTGTTAATTAACAGATGGATGGAGTAAACTTCAAGGATGTTATTTGTCCCGGTATTTCCAAGTAGGGTATTTGTCACATCAAAATTAAAAGTGAAGAGAAGCAAGGTGGTTTCAGTAATAGTGATATCTAGAATAAAAATGGAAGGTTTTTTCTACTTGAAAGAAAAACTTGTGCATGTGATGATCTAATGTTATTTTAGGGAAGTTACTTAGAGACATACCAGAATTTCTGCCTGAACTGTTTGACTTCTTTCCCTTGAGATATGAGTAGTTTTGAGTAAAATCAATGATCACATATATGATGCTGCTGCTTTATTTCCTCAGGAGTTAAATGATCATCATGATAACAATTTGATAATCATTTAATATACACAGTTGACTGTCCTCTCTATCTTTTGATGTGTTTCAATTGAGGTTCTGTAAAATGTAGACGATTCCATTACCATATATCAAATGCTGTATACCTCATCATTATTTAATGCTACACCTATTGTGTCAGGATAGGAAGGCTTATGTTGTTGTTTCATCTTTTTAGGTTAGTGAAACATTCTTGTTATGGCAACCCAAAGAAAAGGAAAAAAAGAAAACAAAAACTAAACTGTAAAACCTATGCAGTCACATGGCTGCTCCATTGATGGTCTAGTATGATATTACAGCTATCATTATCCATGGCTTTCAAGGCTCTGTTCCAGTACTTACCATCCTCACAGGCTGCATTGCTATCCAGATTGTCTGTGACACAGCATGAAGCAAAAAGACTAGAGTATTGATTGACAGAAAGCTCAGGTTCTGTCTAATCAGTCACGGTGTGACTAATAAATCAGTGCTAAAGGAAGCACACGGTGTTTTCTAACTTTTGGATTGTATCTGTGCAATTCCAGTGAGCACAGCTGCTCTACATAAAGGACCATCTTTGGCGTCTCCTTTCTGTAGCAGCAGCATGTATCATTATGAATTTGATTTTACTCCAAGCATTAGATTGCTTATGCTCATAGTATATTTTCAGGTATTTTTCAAGTTTCTATTTCCCACTCATGTGATACAGTGCCTGGGATATATACCTGGTCTGTTCAAAATAGCAAACTCCTAGCACCACTGACTCTTGCACACACAAACATAAATTATTAAAATTTCTGCTTTCAGGTAGCTAGGGCATAAGATTTTCTGTAAGTTTGTTATAATGATCTAAAACTTAATGTTATATCTTTATCTTTTATTTATTGCTTGAGAAGGAGAGAAAGAAAGCATGAGGACTAAGATGGTAGAATAATTATTGAATGGATTTGATGTGTTTTCTATAGTGATTGGTATTGTTCTGTAATGCTACATCTATAATATAGTGCACAATGTAAAACTGGTAAACATAGTGATACCATTAGAAATAATTCTGCAATGATGACCGTAATATGCTGATTATACTGTGATCTTTGTTTTTCTCTGTTGAATAAAATTGGTTTCAAGTAACAGGAATCCATCTTAGCACTAACTGTTAAATATTTGATCAGTATCAGTAATGATAACGTGATTATTGTGAAGGCTGAGTAGACCTCGAAGGATATCAGAGTGAAAGGCCGGGATCACCAAGACGGTTAGGTTTTTTTCTCTCACAGGTTGTATAATTTTGTAACTATTTCCACAAAGATATAAGATTCCATTGATATAAATAGTAATTAATATTAGTATTTTGCCTAAGAATGGTCTGGAACAAAAAATTTCTGTAGGTGATCAAAGTATACTACTTTAATGTCTGGCCAAAGTATGCTACTCTGATTCTATTACTTTGTTTCTGCTGGCATGATCTCATTTTAACGTGATCTTCAGTGAACAAGAAAAAGATTTTTGTGACATTAGCCTTTTTTGGAACCTTTTTTATTCAGAAAAATTGATTATTTTGTTAATTGCATATATTTATGATTTAAGTTCCCAAGGTAACATATCAAAGATACTTAGAAAATCTTCATACTACTGCTGTTAGACCTCCATTTTCAATATGGGAGAAGCTATATATAACTGGTCCACCACTTCTTTTTTTTTTTACCTTTAAGTCACTTGTCCAATAACGTGGAGATGACCTCTCGATTAAGGCTTGAAAATATTCACTAATTTAGTCTAAATCCTTAGTTGTATTGTTTGTTGCATGGGAAGATCTATGTTATGTGGAAAAGAATTTGAAAAAACTGTAAGAAATTAATTAAAAGGGACTTTATTTTAGAATTGAGTGGAATACAAACTGGTTCTTAGATTTTTTTGATGGTGCCAAACCTTTTACTTGTAATAATATGCTTAGGTTTCAAAATAAAAGATTTAAAATAGAAATAAATTGATCATTTAGCTTTTGTTGAGAAAAGTGTCAAGACCATACCTTCTTTCCATCAGACAGCAGTGAGTAGATAACTTAGTGGCAGTGGAGATCTGCACGACTTAAAGACAATTCATCATAGTTAAGCACATTCATCTTACTTCTTTCTAGCTAACCAGCATAATGATCAGGATTATTATTTCTAATTAGAGGAAGTAATAGATCATATATAACCTTAGGATGAGTCTCATTAATTAACCTGCGTCCTAAGGGATTTCAGTAGGTAGTCCATCTCTGTCACAGTGAGCACCATTGGTTTACACTTAGTTCACAGGAACAAACATCATGGGAATTGGCTAAATAACTAAAATTGATTAAAACAATAGATAAAAATTAAATACATGACAAACTTCATTATATCCTGCAATTGGATATATGTTTCAACATACAGCATTTCAGTGTAACAACATACTGTGCCAGAATGTGGTAGTGAGTTGGTTTTATGCTAGCTTTAATTCCACTGACTTTGCTGGAATTTTTAATTGTTTGTTGTATATATTGGAGTGGATTTGGGTTGATTGTTTGTGAAGTTATGGATGGAGTTGACACACCAGTGCTTAACACTTCCTACTAGAAGAAAAGTGCTTTTAGATGTCTATAGGATTATATGCCTATGTCTATAGGATACCTGTAAGACTCCTTAGCTACTGTGTTTCTCGGGTTCTTTACCTTTCCTGAAATCTTTACCTTTACCTTTCCTGAAATCTTAAGATGAAAAGATTTTGTTATTTCAGGAATTATGAATAAGGATTTGGAGCAAGAGTTTTCAATGTATCATTTTGAAACAGAGAGTCTAAGCTTCATCTCTGAAGTCGTTAGTGCATGACTTTGGAGATGTTGACTTTGAACTCTTAGTATCCTTTTAAACATTCTAGAATTGATGTATATCTAAAAGTGATAATTTTAAATATGTATAGTCAGAACATGAATAGTTTTATGGTTTAAGAACAGATAGTAGAGAGAGATCATCTGATGTAATTTTATGTTCTTCAAGTCTATGGGGCAAAGGCAGTGGACACACACATCTTACAGTATCTGACAATTCAGACTAACACTACTACTTAGAAGGAATGTGTTAGTTTGTAAAGCTAAGCATTAATGTGAACATGTAAAACTTTCCAAGCACAAAAGAATTAAAAAACACAGTGAAGTCATATTTTTCTTTAGTATATCCTCCTCTCCATTCTTTTCCTCAGGCTTGCCCTTCTACCATGTTTTGTCTTTGACTTTTTTAAGTTTTCCAGCTTTCTAAGGTATTTAAAGGATTTCATTATTGTTATGGTTACTGCATATTAAAAAGTGTGTGATTTCATATCATATCAAATATTGCATGTTTCTGTAATTTAAAAACAAAAATTATTCCATCAAGTTTAAAACTTCATATATAGCTATATTTGACCTTTATAGTACAGTGTCATTTCTCACTACAAAATATGGTTTCTTCATAGCTTTTTCCATAGGAAATTACTGTCAGAGTCAGTCATGCATTTCTTGCATTTCAAGTTTTCTTCTCTGTTGATGAATGTAACCCATATATATTAACATTTCAGTGGAATTATAGGTTAAAATGGCATTGCAGCTGTCAGACAGATAGCTAGCATTAAAAAAAAAAAAAAAGCCACTTGCAATTTGTGGCAAATTAATGAAGTGAGGATTATTGCAAATTATGGAATTGCTTCCAGCTGGATTACACAGCATAACGTAGAGTTTGCATTAAGATTTTTGTTTTCTGTCTACTATAGGAAAAAATGAATGCAACACACAGCATTAATGAGTGGCTGTGTTATTCCCTTCTTTTAGATCACTCCAGTTCCAGGCACTCATCCACTTTTAGTTTTTGTCAATCCTAAAAGTGGTGGGAAACAAGGAGAAAGGTAAGATTTATTTTATCTTTTTTTTTCCCTCTCTCTAGTATGATCTCTGTGATATGTTTAAAAATGAACATTAAAAGTTTGTATATGAAAAACAAATCCAACATTTTATACTGTGACACCTCACATTTGAACATTCCATTGCCCTGTTTAGAAGAGGTACACACTAGTGTATAGTTATACACTCTGCAGTTAAATACTAGAACAAGTTCTATACAAGAGTTTCATTTCATATCAGAAAAAGTAGCTATATTCAGTATGAGGTTTTGTGTGGTTCTCATGAAGATGTGAGTTGCTATATTTTCCATTGCAACTTTGAAGTTACAACAGTTTTAATCTCTGTAATAATTATGCAGACAGGCCAATAATTTAAGTTGGAAACATTATTTCATTTTCTTATGTATGACTTGCCTTTCAGAGATTTAGTGAGTAGTGTCTCCAGCGTCTCCATAAGATTTCATACAAACATTTTGCTTTCTGTAGATAGGAAGCATTCTAACAATCCAGTTAAAGAATTAAAGTCCAATCACACTAACTTTAAAGACGTGCTTAATGTCAGTAATTGAATTAATTTAAATTCAAAATGCCTAAGTTTATGTTTAAGTGTTAATGAGAAGCATGATAAAATAGAGGTAAGGAGCATTCTCCTTCGTCCATCAAACTGAGGTTAGTTACACCATGAGCAGATTTTTCAAAATGCTAACAATATGGATGTTTTTGGTCATCACATAAATCCCCAAATTTTTATAGCCTAGCGTACCATGTCAGTGCTGTAATTTATCCTCCAGGTATTGAAAAAGGTTACGGTCTTTTGGCCAAGATCAGGCTTAAGATGACACCTGTGGATACTGGCTGATGTGGATACCCAGAAGCACAAAAAGAGGGATCTAATGTGATTCTTAAGCTTGGAACCAAGCAAGTAAACTCAAGAGTGGGTCAGCTTTTCCTGTCTCTTCCCCACTGCTTCTATTAGATCACTTCTTTCAAACAGTGTCCCTTAAAGTAAATTGACAAAAGGGACAAAATCCTTCAGAGCAGATGTTAGGGGAATTCTCAGAGCTGAAGAACATTTAAGCAAAACGGCATTTGGAAGACCTCTGAGAGAACAGGTTGTCACTTAGGAGCTGATGATATAATCCCTGGACTGATACACCTAGATAGCAGCAATGCCAGCAATGCTAATGATCTAAAAGATTCATTCTGAACAGTTTCAAGAACATGCCTTTGCAATCACAATGGAATGCTGTCCTGAGCATTCATTTTTCAGACACAGCGGTAGTGCGAGGTAGCAGTGGTCTTCTGTGCAGTCGGGCATTGTGAAATGTAATGCACTAGCACTCAGCTTGACTTTAGTATTGATATGAAGTGAGTAGATGAGGGGTCCTGTCTGGAATTATGTAGGTGAGAGGCACATTAGAAAGCTGCACTTACATAGTTAGTTATAACCTAGAAACAATTTAATTAAATGCTGTTTCACAGCTTTCAGTTCCCATCTCATAATTGGTCTCTAGTGTTACTATCTGAATGGGCTTAATGCATGGGGGATGTCATTTAATGTTAGATATTCTCCAGAGTAAAAGCAAGTTTAAACCTGATCCCCTTCCCAAGCTCCTATTCCCATTCACGTATTGCAGTCTGACACTTCTCAGATTATGTTAATGCAACTGTTACTGAGGCCAAGCAGATCACAGGAGGGATTTGAATTTTAAAGATGAATACCTTATACACGCTTCAATCACTAACACCATTACCTAGAAGTGTCATTACACAATGAACTGTGTAGCATGAGGGCAGCCACGAGCAGCTGCGTATAGTGAAGTATGAGAACCTCTTAAATGGCTTTGATACCACACAAAATAAAATGTTAAATTGCATACTAACATGTCAAGGTCGTAGTCAGTATTTCTGTGTTAGGAGGAGCACATCAAAAGGTCAACTGCATAGTCATGTAAAGGTATCTCAAGTCATTCACCAGTGGGAGATAATATCTCATGGTTAGATCTAAAACTAGATTCAAAAAGGTTTAAAAAAGTCCACATATGGACTATTTTATGAGAAGGGGTTTGCCCTCTGCCCTTTAAATGTTAATGGTTCATTTCGATACCAGTAACAAAATTATAAAATGAGGATGTTAAGAGTGCATGTTAGCTTGAAGATTTAATCTAAAGGATGAAAACATTTTCAGGGAACAATAATATTTAACTTTCTTACTTTTCCTAGTTTTTATCTGGCTGCTCCATAGTCAGTAACCAAGAAGAGAATAATTCTGTGTTTCCTCTTGCCTCCAATTTTGTGGCAGTTATATGCTATGAAAAGTAAAATCACAGGACATTTGAAGACATAAATAGCTTTGCAAAATGCACAGTTATGGTGATTCAAGTCAGACTTCTTGATTATAGTGTTTTTGTAATCTGGTCAGGTATTGAGAGCCTAGGAGTAGAGGGTAGGCTGTAGCAAAAGTAAGATTTTCACAGCAGTGAGTGGGAAAAAACCAAACCCCACAGCCTACTAATTTTTGTAGGTGAGAATTTCATTATCTTGACTCAGTCAGATTAAGATGATCTTTTACTGAAAGCTAATCTTCAGTCTTTACTTAGGATTTTCTGTATTTGAGAGATCACAATGAATGAAGTTATGATTTCTAATTGACTTTCATTGAACACAGAAAGGTTATAGCGGGTATGGTTGAGACTCCAGCATTCCCACAGTTCCCCATATGAGATTTTATGCCTTGCCATATGGTAACCCAGCCCATTTCATTGCCCTTAGACTTGGAGAGAGTGTATGCATCCATCTGACAACCAGTTGAATAAATGCAATCCCCAATAATACACTGTCATTTCCTTTTGTATTTTGCAATTTTTTTCAAATCCCTCTAATGCAAAGGAAAAGAATTGAGGGTCACTTTAAAGTAAAATGTTAGGTGCTTGAGTTTTGTTTTTTGAATGTTGGAACAGAGAGGTGATGGGAAACAAATGGATATGTAGGAAAAATGCATTCAAAACACAAAAATACTTTCTCTACAACCATGTCAAATTACCTTATTGATACATTTTAAAACTTCGAGTCTGTTAAAGACAGACTTTTGCAAAGCGTATAGTGATAAATATCATGTTCTTGAATAGGTTTCTCTTTAAAAAACAATACTTTTAGATATAATTGCAAAATAAAGAACTATGCAAATAACCCAGTTATACTTTTCTTCTTGACGGAGAAATTAATACTTATTGCCCATCACCTGAAACACAAATGCATTTACAGTTATTTGGACTTAAATTATTTAGTCCAATGGATAATACGTATGTTTATAATAAAGTAGAACAAAAATATAATTCAATGTTTATTAATAAGAAAGTAGCAAATTAGAATTGAAGTTGATGAGTTTAAGCCTTTCACACAACAATAATAGATTTTAATTTAGCATGAGATTCGATAGGATTTCAGTCAAGTGTCTTCCTCAGGCTGTATTATGCTGCAACATATTTCCACTGATTGTGCATAAAATAGACAGATGTGGTTCATTTTATCAGAAAAAAGATACAGTATGTCCGTTTCATCCTAGAGCTAACAGTCCTGTATGTCTGCATTTAAGATCTGACAACAGCTTTCAATTATCTGTGAATAGAATCTACATGTTTAGTACATCATTAACAAAGTAGTTTCTTTCAGTAGAAAGAATATACAACAAGCAGGTAGTGCTTCTAAGAATGTTGTTCAGGGTAATGCTTCTCACCTAAGAGTCTTTCTAAATCAAGCTGTTGTTTTGCCATACTCATTACTTTGTTTTCCACTTCCCCATTTTCCAATTTATTTGCCTGACCAGTGGGTAAGTTTAAACAATTGTTTCCTAGACAAATATGCGGTTGGATGCACTGGAGATCAGCTTCCGTACACTGACGTTTCCTGCTGACTCCACGTTCAGTGTCTGTGCAGCACAGGTTGATGATATCTTTGACCTTTGTTGTTTTCAGATAACTTTGGCTCATAGTAGCTCTTCCCTCCTACCCTCTGATTAATCTGGCTTTCTAAACTTCCATTTAGCATTGAGGTAAAATGTAGAAGCAGTTTTCAAATTACCTTTTTCTAAATGTTGTATGTCTAGGGGAGATCACTAGCATTCTTTTAATTTTGGGAGGGAGTCCTTGGCTTCTTTCTTCTCTGCTATTAGGCTTAAATTAAGCCTATACTGACCACACCTTCAATAGTCACCCCCTAGATGAGTGAAAATGTATCCCCTGGTTGGCACAAGGCACTGCTATGGCCAGCTTTTTCTGCAGTGTAGTCAAGGTTACTGCCAGTTTTGAATTGTCTGTAGGTTTCTGTATACCTATTTCTTTTCTTTCTCTAAAGGAATGATCTTACGACTTCAGAAGAGAGTTCAGTCTAACACAGCCCAAGGTGCACTTGAGTATTTTCTTCAGCAGCAGAGCTGTTTAAAAATGATCCCAGCTCTCTTGACCACTCCTGCTGTAATTTTCCACCTCCTTAGTTATGCTAGTGCAGCTATTTTGAGGTTCATATGAGATTACAGACATGATTTAAGTGAAGGGCAAAAATGCCAATGGGAAACTTTTCCAAGGATTTGCATTTTAAATTGAATCTGTTTAGTTTTCCAGATCACAGAATAGCACCTCAAACAGTTACAGAAGCCCAAGTGTTTTTTGATGAACTGTGGGGTAAGAACCAACTAGAGGTGGTGGTAACAAGTGGTAATTTCATGAACTGGCTTTGTTCATGAAATTGCACTGCATCATGAACAGCTGTCTTTTGAGGCAATACCCACTATACTGCCTCATGGCTTAGTCAGCACAAATTTCCAATCACAAGGAAACCATGTCCAATTCCTTCCTTACATGTGGAAGCAAGACGTTCAGAGACATGTCCAGATCAGTAGGCTGTTTGAAGTACCGTAGGTATAAAACTGGAAGGTTAAATTACTGTCCATTTCCTCATCTATCATGTGTCACGCTGTTAGGTCTAGTCATAGTTTAGTGCAAAGACAAATGTTTATAGACAGTTTCTTCCTCTTTTTTGGAGAACATATGAATGGAAATGAACCATCAGTGTATGAATTTTACACAGATTAGCATACATAAATATGTTATAATAACTTGAAGCATGACGTGTCATTTTCAGTGAGTCATTATAGAGTGATGATCTGGTACTGATGTTCGACTAGTACCTGTGAATGGTATGCACTGAATCAAGTATGATTCAGTGTAATTTCATTATTGCAGGTGGACTTTGGGGTTTTGGCTAGAGATACCTAGCTCCCTCTTTATTAAAGAGGATTTTATGGCATTTCACTGATACCTGACAACAGTATTGTGAGTGTAGATAATGGCTAGCATGTTTTTGTAGTACCAAACTTTTAAGCAGGTAACTCTTAAGCCTTTGGGACTTTGTAATAATACTGTTCATGAACTTCTTATGGTCAGCTACAAAAATCAAATTAGCAGCACCTGGTTAAGTCCTATATTTGACTGAGAAGCAACTTACACATACTAACTAGAAAATTAAAAATAGGATCCTTTTACAGTGGTAAGACGCTGCAAATGAAATGGACGTATACTGTGCTGTAAATCCACTGTCAAATGTCTGATTTAGTCGTCATCACAGCCATCGACAATGATGTGTGCAAGCTTGCAAAGTGAAACCAGTCATTTCACATTGACTTTTTCTGTCAGGAATAGCATCAGGAATAGATTGTGTGAGTGATTACAATGATTTATGAAGAAGCCAATATTGCTAAATAATTGAGAAGTTAAGAAAATGTTCCAATTTGGCAATTTTAGAGATAGTTATGTTTGTATTCAGTATTCTTGTCTTCCACCTAGCCTGATAAATTATGCATTTCTATTAAGAAAATAAAATTTAGAAAAAAACCCTCAATGTGCACATAGATTGTCTCTAGACAGTTCTATTTTGCTGAATTTGAAAATGTGGGCATTTTAAGTTAAAATTCAGCACTTATGATGCTTCTATTTTTTTAAGGCAGTAAAAAGAAAGGAAGAGATATTTCAGTGGAAAAAGAAATACTTTCTTAAAAATATTAAAATATTATTTAGCTGGAGGACATAAACTTTAAATTAAAAACAAGAAACAGGACTTTATCATTAAAACTATTGGATCCAAGGTATTTATTTATGCATTCTAAGCTCCAGCTCTTTTATGTGTGTACTTGTTTCTACATAGGAAATGAAGCAGCTACCACATTGTAGCCAACGTAGGAAATTGCATTTCTAATATTTGTAATGAAGAAACAAAATGTTTATCATGCTTTTGGGACAAGTAACCTCAAATTTATGAAATTACAGTTTTTGAAATGTTCTGCCATTTAAAGAAATATTTGCTGGGGGTGAGACAGTAAATGGGGTCCCGTGTGGAGTAGGACAGTGCTTTTCATGCTGTATCAGTAAGTTCCTTCCTGTTATTAATAAAATTTTAAAATATGTGTAATTTAAGTAAAACGATGGTTTTGAATCTTTTTCATTTTCTTGCCATTCAAATATAATCCAAAGGAGATGTAGCTGACCATAGATTTGCTTTCTCAGAATATTGTTCAACCTATGGGGACATTTTTGGTGGGTGGCAAAGCCAATTTGCTTTTGCAATTAATTATACTTGTAATTTTGTATTAGCGATAAATTTCAGTAACTCCTTTACCATGGAGTTACTTTAATAGGAACCAATGTGCTTTTCTAAATGCCTTTTTGACTCACAGTTTCTTGTCATTATAGCTCCTTATCCTTTGTTTTTTTCCTGTCTATATACAGCATTTGAATTGTAGATTATGCCCACAATACACTGTATGTATGAATTGTAACTGCTGTGTTCAAATATTTGATTTTTTGTATAAATGAGATCCTGCAATTCAGATAATTATAGTATGTGTTAACTTTAATTCTTTCACTGATAGGTTTAAAAAAAAAAAAAAAATCCAAACATGTAAGTAAGTATTTTCTCCTTGTCTCTTTTACCTCTTCAGAATCTATAGAAAATTTCAGTACCTTTTAAATCCTCGTCAAGTTTATAGTCTTTCTGGAAATGGACCAATGCCAGGGTAAGTCTGCAGTTAATATTATTACCAGGAACTCATTTAATGAAATGCTACATAATCAAATGAATAGACTGAGACACCATATAGCATGTTTGAATGTATCAACCCTTCAGACCTCTGAAAGGCTGCAGAAATTTACAGGTATTATTTATTTACATGTACAGATATAACTACCTATGATATGTTTTACTGATAACCATGCAGTACTCTAAGAACTGTGGAGTAAATTTCATTCTATTAGCAGCTTTTACTGCTATATCAGCAACCTGAGTTCATATGGGGGTTACGTTAGTGTTACAAATATCCAGCAGCCTCAAAGAATGACCTGC
Organism: Podargus strigoides; assembly: GCA_028020825.1. NCBI lineage: Eukaryota > Metazoa > Chordata > Aves > Caprimulgiformes > Podargidae > Podargus > Podargus strigoides. Next base: position 29,088,935 of record CM051623.1, read on the forward strand.
AGGACATATTTTTCTTTTACATAAACACATATATGCATGTACATAGGTGTTCGTGTAAAATACATATATAGTGTACATATATGTATCCTTATGCATGTCAGATATAGAATGTTGTTTCAAATTACAGTGGCTGCGCATTCCTTATCAGTTCCATAATCTTGGGGATATATTGGGCAGAAAATGACTGGACAGGCTAGATTATACTAACAGTGACTTTTTATGGGGACTGAAGTGTTACCTGAACCAGGTAGTATTCCAGTCACTCGCCTAATGTGCTGCTTCTGTGATTTTTACTTTTTCCCATTCGTGTGAAGACAAGAGGATTGCAGTAAATCAATACCAACTTCTGCCACCTGAAATTGTCTCATTTTTAAGTATTGGATGCTTTGGTAGAAGAAAACAGATAGGCCAGCACTGAACATCTGTTCTGTGTATCATTTTTTATGTATTGGATGTTATTTAGTTATGTCACTGGTACATGAAATTCTGCATCAGTGAGAAGAGTTGCAGAAGGATATTAGGAGATACATGTTCACTGAGTTGAAGTTTACACTGTTGTTCAAATACTTTTTCTATTTTATCTTTGGAGTTTTTATTTGTTTAGACTTTTTTTTTCTTTTAAGTTGGAAGAAAATAAGATGACGGTGGAAATGTATGTGGTTTGTGCCTTGCAAAGCTATATTTCAGTTGTCACAGATACATTACTGGAAGGTGTATGCTCTGACAGTTTCTGCTAGTACTTCTGATTTTAAGGCCAAATATACAGGAAGCTATTCTCTCTTAAAACCATCCTACATCAGCTGTCTATTCATTTATTGTATCAGACTTTGGATGTGTGTAGCATTGATGAAGGTGAAAATTTGTTATGCTGGTCTTGACACATATGAGGAATTTAAGTAACCTTAGTCCAAAGAGTAAGTAGACTAGAAAGACTGCAGTAACTTATTTCAGGAATTTAGAAAAAATTCTAACTGAGACAAAATTAGTAACCAGTATTGTTTTACATACATTATAATAGAAATGCCATACTAGAGATTGAGAAGACAACTTTTAAAACAACTGGAATAGTGTTGCTCAAATTTATTTTATTTCATTGACCCTTTTTTTAAAAAAAAATAATCAAACAAAAATAAAAATTTCCACTTCCTGACCGCATTTCTGTCCATTACTAACTTCTGGTTTTCATGTATCTTGTGATGTAAAGGAAAATGTATTTTAAAGCTGAAGCACAAGAGGGCAGTGTTAAGTTCAAACTGAAACCCTGCACTGAAATGATTTAAAGTTTGGTCTTTTGAACCAGGATACTGTTTTTTCGAAAATATTTTCAATTTCTCTTCCTATTAGAAATTGAAATAGTTTTACTTCAGAGTCACTTTGAAGAAATTTCTAATTAATTTTCAAACAGACACTGCATTTTATTAAGTTTGTTTTGGTATATTTTTTATTCATTCCACAGAAATGAATAATCCTAAATTTCCAGTTTATCTCCTGCCATCACTTCTTGCCCCTGGCAGTACTATGTAGGCTGCATATAATTTGTCTCTTAAGCAAGCAGTTGAATACGCTCTGTATTTCACTTACCAGTCCTTGTTTCCCTTTCTGCGAGGGCTGGATTGCCTAATAAAAACTGCCCATCCATCCATCTGTCCACTCATCCATCTCTCTAATGCCAGTTATACTGGATTGTCAATCAAAATTTTACATTTATTTAATATTGTCATATGTGTCGATTAGATTGAAATGAAACGGAGTGGGGGATTGTACAGCACAGAGAAAAACAAATGTATTCTTCATGTAAATTACTGTTATATAGTGGAAAGAGATAAACATAATGTATATTTATTTTAAAACATTTATGATTATTGTAATACATTTTATTTCAGTCCATTTTGAAATATTATTTTCTTTTGAATACTATTTTCAGACATGTGTACTGAACCTGTAGAATGTTTATAGTATCAGGATAGAATTTGGATGGGTTTGGTAGAGCCAAAGCTGCCTGCTTTAACCCACAAGTTAATGTTTTTTATTTATGATAGTATTTTTCTCATGGGCTGTTGTCATCAGCCAAGATGATAACATTCACAGGTTTTCTAACTTGAGTTCCAAACATCTGTGGCTAACATGACTTAATATTTCCAGTTCATTTCTGTTGAAAATCTAAGCATCTCTTGTTTAGATAACAGGGAGAAAGACAAGAAAGCTAGGAGACCTATATCTTACGGCTACTGTGAAACTGATATATTTTTTTAAAAAGTCAACAGCTCGATCACTAGGTCTTTCGTTCTTCCTCTTCAGTGGGATAACTGAGTTCTTTCACAGAAATGTGTTGGAATAAAGGACTCCTTAGCAGACCTGAGCTGAAACAGGGGTAAAGTAATCTTTGTTCAGTGGAAGAAGAGCCACTAGGGGAGTCCCATATTTGAATTTCTTTGAAATCTGGAAATAATACATTTCATTTTCCCTTTCAATCCTCTCCCTTAAAAAACCCAAACCAAACAAAAAACCAAAACAAACAAAAAACCAAAACAAACAAAAAACCCAAAAAAAAACCACAACAAAAAAACCCACATCCCCCTTGCTCTCCCCCCCCCCCCCCCCCAAAAAGATGCACAACCCCCCACATGTATCTTTTGTATATCAATTGTATGAAATTTTTTTAATAAATATACTGTTGTGTATCAGGTTAACAGAAAAATATTTTGAACAAGTTGACAATGAATTTTACTGTCGCTATATGAATGCGCAATTACACAAGCGGATGTGTCATGTACTTCCATAATTGATGGGATGGTACTTGGAGAACTGTAGGGAAAGCAACAAAGATGTTTCTTGTAGCTTCTTAACATGCCTAAGCTAAGGTTTTCAGAGCTCTTTATGTCAAGAGTCATGTACATAATCTATATAAAAATAAGTACATGATGCAAATAAATTGCATGGCAACCGGCTCTCTGACATTGATTCCTTTTCAACAATGGAAACTGACCTGCTGCAAGGCCTGAAAATCAAGGAGCTCTCAGCAAAAGGGCAACAGTACACTTTAAATACTGGTATAATAATTAATGGTTTAGGCTTTCTTTATTTGAGACCACAGAGATATGGATGAGCTGGAGCAATCCTGTAAGCTCTGCAGCTGAACACAGGCATTGAAGGTACTCCACAGTTACGGGCTGCCACAGTTAACAAAGTGACGTGAAAATTGCGGGTCTGATACATTGTGCAATTTCTGCCTGGCACCTGTGTTTTTAGCCTTGAAAAGAGTTTCCCTGTTTGGTTGTTATATCTCTATAGGAGTCTTCTACTTCTGACAACAACTGTTATTGTGGATTTAATGATCTTGAAGAATCTGAAATTCAGTAATTGTTCACCTCACAGAGAGGTAAATAATAGCTGGATAAATGGCAGTCAAGCCACCAGCCCACATGACTCTGTAGAGAGGTCACTGTTCCACAAAGGCTTTGTCCCTCTGAAAAGGCTCTCCTTCCCTTACATCTGTTATTTAAACTGTCTAATTTATGTTATTTTTATACTCTATAATAGAAATTATATTCACAAAAGTTGTATTTCTTTGTAACTCCCTTAAGCATTTAATTTGAAGAGCATGTATTTTTTTAAATTCAATACGCAAGTTTACCTCAACAGGCCTTTTTAAATCTTAAATTCTGTCCACTTAAAAGATGCCCAAGATAGCCAAACTGAATCCCTACAACTTTGTAATCTAGTTGGGAATCTACAGTGCCTGGGCCTTTGTAACTTCACAAAGCAATAGGCCTATTTTGAAAATTACACGATTTTCCCTGATTATTGGAATTGATTGCTAGAGCATTTCTTTGCTGTTGGACATTTGGAATACCCAGTGTGTTCCGGGAAGACATATAGACCAAGAATATCTTTGGAAGGTAATAGCTGCATAGTTATTTTCTCCGGAACAAAACCTTGAACCTGGTCCATATTTTTTTGGGAGAATTACATTTTTACCCAAGAACGGCAAAGCAGGCCATAGCATGTTGGTTTTACTCTAATGATTAAAATTACAGTTGTTCACCATAAATCAGTAGTACTTAGAACTCAGTAAGTCTTCACATGTGAAACTTAAACCTTGGCTTTAGAAATATATTTTAAACAGCTATTTAACACTATTTTTACTTGTATTACATCAGTGGTGTTTACTGCATACATAGCACAATCTTAAATTCTGTAAATATCACCAATTTCCATTCCTGTTTCAGTCTAGACTTCCAAAGCTGTGAGCCAGATTCATTCACTTCTCTCTTAAGCATTCAGTAGTGAGTTTGCCACACACTTACAGCCTTTGTCTGTAATCTATTTTAAAAGCTTCTGCCACATCCTTTAACTTACTAGTTTGCTCTTCTTGCATTCTTGAACTGGTTCTCTTTTCTCGATTCCCCCCAAAATAAGGTTTTGACTATTACAGTTAAGTTACTTCTGAACGTGTGACATCCAGCATCTTTACTCCACCCACTACCCAGCATTTATTGATTCTCTTTTCCCACAAATGCTTTTGTGTTTCTTCTGACTGGCATATATCTCTCCCAGATCTGCAAGGCTGTTGTCCATCTGGTGGGTATTATGCAGATAAAGCAAATTTCATTCTTGCAGGGATCATAGGTTTGACACTATAATTATTGTTCAATATTTGTATCAGAATGATTTGGGTTCATCTACTGACTATAATGCTATACTGTGAAAATAGGTCGGTACACATCTTAATAGTGAAGGAAAACCGAAGTTTTAGTTGGACAGGGCTTTGAGCAACCTGACTGACCTAGTGAAAAATCTCCTTCCCCATGGCAGTTAGACTAGATGGTACCTTTAAAGGTACCTTCCAACCTAAGCCATTCTGTGATATTAATGGTAATAATGAGTGTGAAGTTTTTCATATGGACCCATGTTTTCAGTGTTGAGTACCTGACAGTAAAATGTCCCCTATATTCATGGAGCCCCTCAGCATCCTATGTGATCACACACTGGGATTTTGTTTTTCTAAATGTACCATCATGGTTCTTAGCAAGCCTAAATTTTCTGTTTTGGTCCTTTACCTTGGTGTGACAGTGCACAAAGCCTTTATGATGGCTTCCATTTTTTTTATTTCCATTTCAAACCACTTTTACTAATTCTTCTTCAAAAATTTTTATTTTTTTTTTCCAAACCTTATAAAAATTTTCTGTGGATAAGAGGTAACAGGTACTATTAAAACACTAATTGACTAAAGCTATCTTGTTTGGTAATACTTACTTTTTAAGTTACATTAAAAAAACCTCTCAAATTCTTTCTTTACAGTTATAACAATTACCAAGTTTGAATGAAACCTTATAAACAGAAAACCATGCTCCCTTCCCAACTCTTAATATAGGCTGCACATTCCAATTCAATGAATGAGATTTATTTACATATGTAATTATATAACTATATTTAATTTTATAATTTGATTTTATAAATATTTATATTTCTGATATTATATTTATATACACTATATTTATATATGCAAATATATAATGTGAGGTGTATTATACTTTATTTTTATTTATGTATTATATATAATGTATGTATCAAATTTATAAATAGAAAAAGTCATGTGAACTTAATGCTGTACTATGAAATAGTTTGGAAAATTCACTGTGTATGAATATAAAATGCTTCAGGGAAATATGAATGAAGCTTATTGAGAAAATTTTGACAATATGGTTTTGTCAGATTCTTCAGTCCTCTGCTTCCCTGGGAAGTTATACTTTTTTGATGAAGATTAAATATACAGTCAAAACAAAAATAATTTTGATAGCCATATGGTGAGGATGCTTGTTTTTAAAAAGGGAGTCAGGGGTTTATGTCTGTGTTTTGCCTATGTAGGTTAATGCTAGCATCAACTCTGTACTATTGATGTTGTTTTGGGGTGGAGTTTTTTGATGTTTTTTTTGTTTGTTTGTTTATTTGATTTTTCCAGACTTTCTTCTTGACATCTGTTACATGTGGTAGAAATGCTTAAATATTTATAGAAGTCAGTACCCTGCTATCACCTCTGGGCTATAATTTGATTTTATATTAATCTGAAATGCCCTCAGTACTGGAAGCAGTACAAGTATATCTGCTAACTTTCTACAGACCCAACATATTGGGTCAAAGTGGGAATGCTGGTGATGGGGGAGGCATTTGTCTCTTTGCCAGATTTCACGAAGTGACAGAGATGCACACCTGTGGGCCAGGTCATATCTCAGTGCACAGTCTTGCAGTGCTCAGACATGACTTCCAGCAGAGGGTCTTTCAGCACATATGCTTGTTAGAAGATGTGTTCCTCAAGTGTACCCAGTCAGATTTGGCATGTGACATTTTGGATCAGAAGAGATCCTATAGCACTTGTCCTGTGGATGTGTGAAGTGGAATCTAAGAGGTGAGAAGGACAAAGCAAGGTTTAATACAGGATGAGTAAGCATCCTTCAGACATTGTACTTGACACTTGAAATTGTCTAAGAGCTCTTCTGAGTAGAGAAAATTAGAGGGAGTGGGACAACAATGTGATGGACTTAATTATATGTAGCATTTCTAACCTTGACACTCTGGTCTCAAACTAACACAGGAAGTTGTCCTGTCGTCTTCTATGTCTTAAATAACAGTTTTTGAGCATCGAGCTTTTCATTTCCTTCTCCAATACTCTTTCTTTTACTCTGTAGTTTTTCATATGCTCTTGATTTTATCAAGTGATCTAAAAGAATTTTTAAAGCTTTCTAGAGACGGCAACACCATTCTTCATGCAGCATTGAGGTTTCATGTGGAAAATAGCTTGAATTAAACACTTGGAAGTAATTGTGTGTGTTTATTTGTATTTAAGAATTTGGGTACAATATACTAATTGTGCATATATTTGGAGATGGCAAATGGGAAATTGTATCTGGTCACTAGCATATAGAATATGCATTAAGATGTCTATGACACTAATGAATAGAGTTTATATGAATGTACATACACACAAATATATATAGTAATTCAGCAAAATTGCTGGAAGGTGTTTGTCTAGTCAAAATTTATGCGGAAGGACTAATTTCAGTATGTGTCAAAAGCTATCCTGAAAAGATACCTTTAAATTTGAAATATTGCAACTGAGAATTGTTTTAATATATCCTCACTTTTCAACATTATGGAACATTGTTATTGAATGAAGTGGTTAATGAGGTAGTGATACTGTCCAGCACTCGATGGATATTGAAGCAGAAATAGCCAGGCAAATAATACGAAGGATATTGCACTTCTAAATTATGGTTTGTAGGATGATGGAATGGGTGCATTCAATCTGATGCTTACTCATTTTATATTAAATCATGGTGCAAAGTTGTTTTTATCAACCACAAAATGGTCAGCTTATTGTGTATTAGTGTACTATCAGAAATACGCTGTTTTCATATGCTTTTATAGTCAGCACCTCACAAGGAAATGTTGTGGGTAATACATTTAGCCACCTTAGACGTTTCTGTCTTGACAGACTACATAACCATTTACAACTAGGTAAACGGAGAATGTTTTCTGACAATAATTTCAAACAAGATTTTAACTGAGACAAAGATTTGGATTAACCATCAGGTCCAAGCTATTTCTAGTATTAATGTACTGTAATGACCCTTGAGTTAACAATTTCATATTAAATTTTTCAGATATTATGATGTTCGATTGTATTTGTCTAACAAATGAATGCACGAGCAGAGGTGATTATTATTTCAAGTGTTCATTTGCCATTTACTATTAAATGAAATGTCTTGAGCCATAAAATATTTGCATAATGCTCAATGCGTTTATGATCATTAAATAGCTATTTTCATTTACTGTTTTTAGGTTAAATTTTTTCCGAGATGTTCCTGAGTTCAGAGTACTAGCATGTGGTGGAGATGGAACAGTAGGCTGGATTTTGGATTGCATAGGTAATCAATAGCATTTACATAGTTTTACTTGACTTGTGTTTTTCATTTAACTGCCCTTCTGTGTATAACAAAGTATGGATGCAGATATTTCAAACAAGATCTTGTTCATTTAAATTTTTGAAATTTATTAGTTTGAGACATGGTTATTTTTGAGGATATTCGAATTACAAAAGATATTCAAAATTCCTAGACAAATCCTGTGTTTGTAGTCCTCTGGATTTCCAGAAAGCAAGAAATTTGAATTGATCTATTTTAATTTCAGTTCAAAGTTATCCAAACTGAATCAAATCTAAGTTGTTTCTTTTAAGACCATTTACCTCAGCTCATTTGCTTTTTCAGTTACCAAATTTTTGTTTATGCTCCATTATTCCATACTGGAGATAATGGGCTAACAACCATTTAAGATTTGGAGTTCTTTCAGGCCATAAAAGCCTCTGTACAAATCATTAGGAAGGCCTAGAAGTCAAGATATTACAGACCTAAATTTCTCATTATTAGGAAGAATATCTTCCACACCATATGATTGTTTATTTGGCATTAGAGAGGCTGCAGAGAAAAAAAAAATACTGGAAAGTGTGATGATGGAAATTAGGAAGGAGGAAGTCAAAAAGAATCAACTGAAAGTTTGGATGAAAAGTGTTTAAAATTATGTGCTTTGTGGGAAATGTGGACCAGAATACCTTGTAAAATTCAGTGAAAAGTAAAAATGATGGAGGAATGGATCATGGCAAAGGCATATTTCTAATGTTGGTTTGAAAAAAACCACAACTTTTTGCAAATACAAGCTAATGATTGTAGTTCTCAAAGAGCTTTCAAAATCATAAATCAGTGGACATAAATAACAGATGTATTGCCTAAACTTGGAAGGGGTGAAGTTTTGCAGCTGTTAATTTTGTCATCACTTTTTTCCATGAGGTCTAAAATGCCATGCAGTTACTTGCTCTTTCAGTGGCATTATTCAAAAAAAAGACTGCATTTTGTCTTAATAAAATACTATCTTCTGCAGCAATTTTTGTGGTACAGAATTAAGAAATGATTTGGGGGATTCGGGATCCATTTGCTTCATAGGTACAGGAAATAAATTTTGAATACTGTCTTTTAGTGAACAAAGCCCTTTGGCACAAGTTGTGCATATGAAGTTTAAGAAATCACCTGTTTTGAGAAACAGACACTTTCTGGTTGGATCTTCCCGGATCTCCTGATATACAAAAAATCTTAGCTGAGAGCAAACCAAGGGCGGGGGGAGGGGGAGAAAGAAAACAAACCACATTAAAAACCAAACAAAAAAACCACAAAACCAAAAACCAAACAAAAAGCAACCAAACTCTTTTCTCCGCAATTTGAGACTTTTACGCTTTTTAAATTTATCATTCTATTACATGTTAAGTTCTCCTAAAGATTTGCAGTGCATTGGTATTGTAAACACTGTCCTCCTAGAAACTGAAGAGGGAAATTGAATATATATATATAATATATATATATATAATTTAATAAATAACAGGATTCGTCTCATTATTCATTCCCTTAAATATTATTCTTCTGCATTGGTAGCTGGGAATGGTGGAGCTGAGAGCAGCAGAGAGCACAACATGTTCAGTCTTAGAAAGATCTTGAGTATGGTTTTTGAATGTTTATCACATCTATAGTTTACAAAAGTCCTTGTGACAACAGTTGAGTAAATTAGGATTAAGGATTGAATATTGACTGGGGAAGGGGCTGCATAACGGAGTAGCTTGGTGAAATGCTTGTTGCTGAGTAGGCAGCATAGTCTTATGTACAAAACATGCATTGCTGTCTTGCACCAAGACAAAACCTCACACAGTTACTGTGTCAGTACCATACAATTAGGGTTTTTTGTTCCTTAGTTGTGTTTTTCCTTCTTTATTCACAGAGAAAGCGAACTTGATTAAGCATCCTCCAGTTGCTATCCTGCCTCTTGGGACTGGCAATGATTTAGCAAGGTGTCTGAGATGGGGAGGAGGTAAACACAAATTAAAATACAATGCATTATGTAATTAAAAGGGGAAAAAATAACTTTTGCATCAAAGTCTACTCTCAGCATTTGGATTTTTTTTTATGCTGTATGTAAAGAATTGTTATCACCTTTCCTCTTTTTGGAATTAGCTGCCTGTAAATGGTATATGAATGATTTTATAGATATTAGAGGTTGTAATCACTATTCCTGCTCTGGCAGGGGGATTGGACTAGATGATCTTTTGAGGTCCCTTCCAATCCCTAACATTCTGCGATTCTGTGATTCATACCTCGTTTGTAGCTTCTGCTGACACCAAAAAGACTCCAAGGTGCGATGAGAGCAGTATATAGCTATTTGGTTGGCTTTTTACCATCTGTATTGCAGTTATTTCTTTGATCAATACCTAATAAAGGGAGTATTCTTAAATGGATTTTAATTGGGGCTGTTCTGGAAGGGTTACTGAAAACGTCTAATAATGGGTTTGGAGTGGTTTCATCTTTTTTAATATTCATAAATATTAAATGAAAAATGTGTCTCAGCCTCAGACTAGTTCCTTTGATCCACTCCCATTCTCTTCTACAGAGGATTCCAGACAATAAGTGCTGTGGTGCCATTTATCAGGAAATGAGAAGGCAAAGAGTGCTGAAAGAATATATGTAAAGTCAAACCTTTAATACCTTTTGCATCCTTGCTTGGATGTACTCTCAGCTTCTCCAATAACTTATTTCTATTCAGGATTTGCATTACAGGATAACTTGAAGGAGACACAAGGAAAGTCTTAGGCAAGACTCAGTCTCTGGTGAAAGTATGTCAGTTTATGGGCTCACAGCCAGTTCTATTTCAGGTTTTAGTTGTTTCAGTTGAGATGTTGTGTGTTTGCAACTCAGCTGTTTATTTGGAACTTCTCAGCCTTTGTAGATATCTTCCTTCTTCTGTCTCATCATAACAAGTTTCCAGATGTTTGCCTTATTACTGGATAGTCTTTAGCAAATTCTCAGTAGTTTCCATGCTATAGAACTTCTTTGTTAACCATAATTTTCTGTCAGATAATTAAAGAACCTCCTTTATTTTGTCTGTCATGACTGGTGCTGGTGATGGTTTATTCACATAGTCTTAGGAAAGAAAAGAAGAAAAAACAACCCAAAAGTTATCTATTACAAAGTCATTTGGTCTGAATAGTATTTGGAGTCTGTAATATCACTTAGTAAAATCCCCACACTTTTTATGCATGCACACTCCTGAGTATACACAAGTTTTCTACTGAGTGTAGTATACAGTGTACTGAATTACCTAAAGACGTGTGGGTGCTTCTTGGCAAGCAAGAGTAAGATCTCTCTACAGAGAAGGATGAGGCTCATAAAGAAGCTGTTGAAAGGTGAAAGAATGTTAGTTCTGCTAAGTTTTCAGTTACGGATTTCAAATTTTGGATTTGTTACACTAAACCACACTGAAGCAATCAACAAAAAAATAGTCTCTTGTTAGACTTTAATCTAGCAGACAAATCTGCTGTATGTCTTTTTTTCCCATAAATTTTGAAATCAAAGAAATTTAAGTATTAATTCCATAGCAAGAACATTTTGCAAAGTATAACCATAGCTTTTTTGGATAACTGCTATAATCATTTGGAGAATTTGAGGGATTGGAAAGTTTTGATGATCAAATTGTTTTCTCCAGTATAAATCTGATGCCCGGTGAAAACTGTAATACTTTGAACACAATCCTGCTTTTCAGGTTTTGTATGCATAGTTTTCATTTTTCCAGTCATCTGGAAAGAGAATGAAAATTGAATAAAACTTTTTAATGTTTGATTAAATGACAATTTTCATGTTTTGCTAGGTTATGAAGGTGAGAATTTGATGAAGATCTTAAAAGACATTGAGAACAGCTCAGAGATTTTGCTGGACAGGTGGAAATTTGAAGTAATACCCAATGATAAAGATGAGAAAGGAGACCCAGTGCCTTACAATATCATTAATAACTACTTTTCTATTGGTGTGGTAAGACTTATGCTTATCCTTAAGTGATTTTCTGTTTTGAATAATTATTAGCATTGCATGCCTTCTAGTGAAGAATTGTTGGCTACAGATCACTTGTAATGTTATTTTGCTAGTGAAATGAATACATAGATGACTGACAGCAATTTACATAAATTTACTTCCACGCATTCGAACCAGAATTATTTTTCAGAACGTTCTACCTTCCTATCTATAAGGAAGATATTTGTGTTGTTCCTAATGCTTTATGAGCAGCCATAGCAGTAAATTTAGATTGTCATTATGAAGGTCCTATAAAAATATAAAGGAAAACCAATCACATAATAAGAACTGTAAGTAACCTTTTTTGTTACTGTTCACGTAATCAGAACAGTTTAAACAACAGTGGCATTCTTTATTTCTTCAAGTCAGTTTTAAATAATAAAAGAAAATAATAATGTAAACACCCCACACACCTCCCTCCAGATACCTTCTTGGTTCTGTCTTGTGAGGATGTTCACAGTTAAAATGAATTATGAGGAAAATTGATTTAAGAACCTCTCTGCGTTCTAGGAACTGCATCTCCAGCTTGTGCTTCTCCATGGTTTCCCATTATATCTGCTATCCACAGTGCATATATGAGATCAATTAGGCATGTTGAGTGAAGACATGCCTGTTGACTGAAGAGCCTTTTGCTTTGGATATGCTTTCAGACACAAGCAGAAGGGGGACTGTGATGAGGTCCAAATTTCACAGATTGAATAGTTCACAAATAAGATTTTTAACTCGGACACAAATGAAGTCTAATTAACTTGGGAACATGCCCTCCAATAGCTAGCGCTAGCTGTTCTGAAATCAACTTGTTCCACATACATTACATGAATCTCTGTATTAATTTTTAATAAAAATCAAAATCCACTTTTACAGGATATCTAATTCTGAAATCCAGTATTTCAAAATGCTACAGAAGAGTATTTAATGGGAAATTGAATGTACAACACTGTAAATGCAAGGAAATTAAGGATGTATGCTTAGTTTATTTGATCACTGTGCTTCAGCATTAACAAGGTTGTGCCCCAGTTTAAAATGGTTGATGACATTTTTTGCATGTTAGTTGCAATTCTGTGATTTTGATATAGTGTCTGTCAGCAACATGCAGAGATAGTTTATTTCTAAAAGCATTCCTTGGCTTCCTGTGCTGTGTGGTCTTAAATGCTGAAAAAACAACCAGGTCTCACCAAGGTTAAGATATTTAAGTAATAAGAAATTGTTGTTGGGGGTTTTTTTTGTTTGCTTGTATAGGTTGGATTTTGGCCTCTGTTGTTCAAAGCAAGCGCAGAGAACAAATAGATGTAACAGAAATAACAGTATTGCAAAGTACATAAATGCAAAATATAGGCACCAAAACCAGTGCAAAAATAAGTTCATAAACAGGAGAGAAAGTGCAAAGAAAAATCTTTGGTTACAGGAAAAAAAATACCATGATAACAGAAAATGCCCAGCACATGGGCACATATTCAGTGACTGGCAAAAGGGAATATTGACGCTAAAGCCTCACAAATGAAGAAAGAGAATAAATGTGTTATACTAAGGAAGCAAGCAAGAAGTGTGAGGGATGAGGGATGAGATTTTACACCTATGTATTAATACAGTGCAATTGAAGTTGTTTCTAAAATGTAGAGTACCACCACATGTAAAGACACAGCACAGAAACAGGAAATTGAATGCCAAGTAGATACTGGGACATCTGTGAATGCGCTAGGCTTCAAAGAATCCTTTAGTGTTATCCAAAGGAAGAAAACAGAATTGCATTCAAGGAAGAAAAAAAGTTGAACTGAAATTATACAGGACAATGTAAATTACTTGTAGAATACTGCAGGAAAATAGCAGGTTCTACTCTGTATACCAGGCTCCCTGAACAACCAGAAAACTCAGTTTTCAGTTAAAAACTTTAAATTCATGAATTTAAACTAGATGATCTTTTGAGGTCCCTTCCAATCCCTAACATTCTGTGATTCTGTAAACATATGATTCTTTACATAATAGAAATGTGAGCACCAGAAAATTGTACCAGAAATGGACAATACAATATGTTGCATTGAGAAAAGCTTCCAAACTTGTAAAATCACATTTATGAAGGAGTAAGAACTGCCAAGTTTTTCATACATGGAACTATATCAAATGCCTACTTCACAATTTTGTTGTTGTGAATAAGACAAAGCAAATGGAGAAAATCAGAAACTGGATTTTGGACTTGCTAAAATTGTGTAATTTATATATTAGGTAGCACTCATAATAACTCTTGAAAAGCCAGGCAAAATGGCTACAACTGAAGTAAACCTAATTTCGTAAAAGCAAAATTATTTTCAGTACTTAGTTCCTAATGCAAACTTTGGAAAGTACTGAATTAGGAAAGCAACAATCTACCACTGTTGCACACCAGTCCATAGCTGCTGATACCCAAGAACACAACAGGAGTCAAGCCTATAGCAAAAAGGTACTAGCACCACCTGCAATGCTATAGTAAGAGAAACCAAAAGAATTGATATCGTAGATGTTGTTATTCATAGAACCATAGAAAATCATTGAGTAATCCATCCATTCCTCTCACTAAGGTAGCATCAGTGGCACTTGTCTAATTCCTTACAGATGTTTATCCAGTTTGTCTCTAGACAAACTGTGATGACCTACTGAATTACTTTGTCCTTACTCTGAAATTTCTTTGTCATGTCTAACCCGAATAGTCATGGTGTAGCCTGTGCCTAGGTCATTTTGCCCTGTACAGAGTGGAGAAGGAAAACAAATTATCCCACTCTTCTGTTAAAACTACTTATTGCCTACTAGAAAAATCTATCAGATCATCCCTTAGTCTTGTGTTCTATAGCCTTTCTAATTGCAATTTCCTCAATCTTTCCTGACAGAAAATGTTTTCTAGACATCCGATCATGTGTGTTGCTTTTACCTGTGTTCAGATAAAACATGAAAATTCAAGCAAATTATTCACTTTGGTCCATATCTCTCTGGAACCATAGTGGTCCCCATTACACACAATGCTGCATTTGGTGTCTTAGCAGCACTGAGTGAAAAAAAGAGGAATTCATGTCTTCCAGAGGGTATTTTTATTAAGAAAAAATAGCCTTCTTAATATTATCATGGATTTCTTTATTCATATTTGACTTGTAATTCATCGTTAATTTCAGATACTATTCTGAAGAACCATTACTTCATATCTGATTTGGGGTTTTCATAGGTGATTCATCCTGCCTACATACAGAAACTTACACTTAATGGTATTACATCCTCTTTTAATTTTTACTGTTTCTCGAAGGCAGTGTGAAAACTAATGGTAACCTAGAACATACTGCACATTGTCTCATAGATTCAAACCAAAGAATAAGCACAATCTCTAATCCAATATGAATAGAACCTGCTGTATGAATTTTGTGACAGTATGGCAGAAATTGTATTTGACAACAATCTCAATGTATACTTAGAAAGGCCAGAGGGGTTAAACCTCGATAAAAATGTGCTTGCCATGGGGCTCTTAGGGCCTTGGGACTGTAATTGAGGTTGGATGGGTTCTCAGGAAGCCATTAGTCAAGTCTCCTGTTCTAAGCAGTGTCAGCTATGAGAACAGATCACATTGCTCAGGGCTTTATCCAATTGGATCTTATAAACCTCCAAGGATGGAGGCAAAACTTCTCCAGGCAACCTGTTCTGGTGCATGAATGTTCTTATGATGATGTTTTGCCTTATATCCAGTCCGAATCTCTCTTGTTTCAGCTTACATTCTTTGGCTCACATCCTCCTGTTACATGCCACTGTGAAGAGCCTAGCTTTGTCATCTTGATAGCCTCCTCATAGATTCCTCTTAGGTACCTGCAGGATGCTATTAGATGTCACTGAGGCCTGCTCTTCTAGGATGAGGTCATACAGCCAGTTGTCTTTGGTTTGGTTTGGGTTTTTTTTTGTTTGTTTGGGGTTTTTTACCTGTTTTCCACCAATCAAGACTGAAATATCCCAACTTGGATACAAGAATGGTGGGGTAGACAGTGTTCAAGACCTCACTGAAGTTGAGTATGACATGCAATGCTCTTTCCTCATCTGCAAGTCTAGTTTATTTTATCAAAGACAGCAGTCAGGAGGCAATTAACCCATTGGAAAGAATATGATGCACTAAGTTGAAAAGGCATGTTTTACAGTAGCATGTGTGTGAAAGGTTTGATTAGTATGTTCAAGGCAAAAAAGGCATTTTTTGTTACAGCAGTCTTGGAGCTCTGATACATACATAGGTATATGTATAAGTACAGGGAAAAAAGTAAGAAACAAAGTGAGCTATAGTAGCTGAATGAGTACGTGCAATATTCAACCTAATGAAAGCACGAAGCACGGAAGAACTATGCGAAGTGTAAGCCAAGCTGTGTGTCAGTTTCAAAGCAGGAGCTAGAAAACATCTAAGAGCAATGTAGAATAAGGTAAAGATTTTTCAAGTGCTCACATCCATCATTCTGTCAGGATGGCAAGACACCAGGAGAGAAGATCCATCTGCTTCCCAACAATACTGGAGTCACTGAAACAAGCTAAATATCCAAGAAAAATCTGTATTAAAGCAGTCAAATCCTATTTCCTTTAGAAAACAAACATACCTCAAAAAAAAAAAAAAAAAAAATCTAAAAAAAAAAATAAAAAAATCCCTCCTCGAGAATATAGTAGGACTGTCTGAAAATGGAAGCTTGTCTTGGCAAGTCACAGATTCAGCGAGCTGCATGAACATAACTGAGAATATGAGACAGAGACAGGATATGTCAGGCCAACTGTCAGACAGTGGCAAGTACAATTACTGACATATTTTGGAGAAAATAATTTTTTATTTTCCCCATAATCTATACAAACTTCTTTGATAGTCATACATTCATGCACTAGATTGATATTATCACAGTGATCATCAAAGTTCACTAATGTTAGTATTGGTGTGTTGTCACAGACTGTATTCTAGACAGTGAGCTTGCAATGCATTTCTGCACTTGCTGCAGTAATGGAATTTCAGTTGTGTCACATCATTCAGCTAACTTGCTGAGGTTATAAAGTATTAGAGGGAGCGTGTATGTGTGTGCAGAGTATGTCAGCTTTCATGTAGTATTTATCATGGTTAGCCTTTTCCCCATGGATAAAACAACACAAGTTATGCTACTTTCTTAGAAGCACTCAGCTGCTTACTATTAATGGTGGTTCAACTTGTATATGTGGGCAGTTACTTCAGATAAGCTTGTGCACTGTAATACCCCTGCACATCTAGTTTATTTTACCCTAGCTGTTTTCCATGTCTGTATGCTAGACCTTTTAAAAAACACCCCAAAACTTCACTAATCAATTATATATAATACTATCTTAGAATAGAGAAATATTTTCACAAAATTCAGTAATAATTGTTCAGTTCAATGCTTGAATTAAAAAAAAAAACAAACAACAAAAACACCCCAAAACAAACAAAGAGAAACAAACAAAAAACTCCACAGCAAAGAACTCAACCAACCAGTCAAAAACCCACCAAAACTAAACCCCATATACTTATGACTGAATGCCAACATTAAGTGGCAAAAACAGTAAGAAAATAAGTGGATGCAGATACCCACAAAACTCAATCCTATTTTTGCAATTACTCACAAGTCTAATCTCAGATCTTGCCAGGATCAAACCACTTTCAGCAAATAATCATGCAGTCACAACAAGGCATAGACATATTGTTAATTACAAAATGTACTAGTGGGCAGGCATATATTCCATGAAATTCACAATAAATGTAACCAATTCCAGAACACACAAAACAAATAAGCATGGAAGATGGTGAAATACTCATTTGCTGAGTGAGACTTGGGCAGGATGTAGAATATGAACGACCAACAGACAGTAAGGCAAACTCTCTCATAAAGCCAAGAAACATAAAAAACTCCAACTTCAGAACAGTCTTTGTGCTTCTGTACCACCATCAAACCACATAACGACATGGTCAAAAATTTTATATAATGCTAAGATGTGAAAAAAACAATCTTTTTAAGTTTAGGAAGAAGTAGCTTAGTTGTCAAGCAATTTTAGTTGGATAATAATAAATTAAAATGGAGTCACTTTCAAGGCTATGCATGTTTTATGGGTAAGTTTGTTAAATATGTAGTGAAGTTACAATGCTTGTTTTTAGTGTTTCTAAAATGATTGCCTCAAAGTGAGACAAAAAGGATATTTTAATAAAAGCTTTCTCAGAGAATGCCTCACTAAATGTTCAATTGTGATTAAATGTTAGAAACCTCAACTTTCACTGAATGCTTGATTGAAAAGAGCATGTGGAAGTGGGGAGAAGCCACTTTACATTCCTAGGGGTAGGAAAAATGTGAGATAGCAAGAAACCTCTGCTACTTAGGCTTGCTGTGTTTTCTCTTCTAGGTGGATAGTCAGGAGAAATTAATGTTTCTCTCTACCTGGACTTTCTTCTTATACTTAGGAGGGGTAGGAGAACTACAAGAGTTCTAGGTACAAGACATAGACATGCAGGATGGAGGCAAAGTTGTGTAGGAAAAATCACTGTGGAGGTTTAGAGTTTGAATTAGTTGATTAAAAGCTCAGAAATAATATGAGCTAGAGAAAGCCTGTTCACTGATGTGATTATAAAGGATAGGCAATTCACTCATGCTCTTTCTTAAAATCTTTTTTGTGACACTTCTACCTGGATTAGTCAGTAAAAATTCCTGGAAAATTGGCCAAAATGTCCTAATTTTCTAAGTCTTTTGCATACTAGCAGTGCTGTAACTGCCCCACATTCATTAAAGATTAAAAAAACCCCAAACCAACCAAACAAAAAGCTCAAACAAACAAACAAAAAACCCCCAGAGAAATCATCTCACGATGAACAGTTCTTATTCCTGAAAATAGATCAGTACTTCAAAGGCTTATCCTTGACTGGAGCAAATAGCTTTAGGCCAAACCAAAGCTGAGTACCAAGCATCATTCTGCAATAGCCAGCTTTGCTAGACCCTGATTTTTTACACTTATTATGCAAACAACTTAAAAAAAAAAAAAAAAATAATTGTACTCAGATAATGACTGACCTCAAAAAGGCTAAAAATGTTTAAACCAAACAATTCATCTGTCTCCCATTAACTTCCTTTATAGTTAGTCATAGCACTTCGTATTGTTTTCCATTTTGTGGGTTATAATGCTGAAAGAAATCATGAATAGATTTGCATTGCTGTTAAGATGAAAATCCTAAAGTAGATTTTCCAGAAGCAAGCATAATTTTGAATTTACTGTTCTACCACTGAATTAGTCTAGAGTTTAACCTTTATGGAGCCCAAATTAGGTGAAATGAATCAGTACTGAAAATATTTTACCATAAACATATTCTTCTGTTGTTTTCCTTCATTTTTACCCTTTAAATAAATCATAAATTTGTGATGTTAATAGGAGGTAAACTATTAACAACACTGTTTAACTATCGTTTGATTTTCTCTAACTGCATAGGGTATTACAGAGCATATGCTACTAAGCCCCTTGCAGCTCTTTAATTAGAGTTTTGGAGAGTAATAAACTGAACTTGCAAACATTTTCATTGCCTTTTAATACAAGGCAATGTATAGAAAGAAATATTGAGATAGATTTTAAGGCAAATTATAGAAGCTAAAGTGTGGCACAGTGGAACTTTCCCTATGTTAAAACAGTAAAGATACCGTTCTAAAATGAAAGCAGTATTCAAGGTGTAAGAGTAAACCAAATGCTATAGTAATGATCGATATTTACAGATAGCAGCTGTAAAGATTATACTAGCACCCATTGTACATCCTTGTGTTGAATTAGAAACGTTCTGTATGAATGATGGATTAGGTTACTCTCTGATTTCCGTCTCAATTTTGTTCCTATTGGGCCAGATTCCATTCAAATTTTAAACTATATCATAATTTTGTAGCTATTACGTATGTGAAGAACGTACATACTCTTTCTGTTCATACTTAGGTGGATTGCCTAATGGCCTGGCCAGAAGGACTACAAGGTGTTCTGTCTCTGGATAACAGCAGAGTCCCTTAGAGGCTTGCATTCTTTCTAGATACAGAATTGCTTCTGCCTTGTGTAGGCTGAGCAGCTGAGTGCACAGTTTAGGTTTGAGCCTACTTGGGATCTTTGCTATTGGTGCTCTTCTGCATACATACCATAAAGAGTCATTGTCAACAGAATCAAACTCCTTCAGAAACTTAAAGCTATAGCTAATCTTCCTCAGACTATTTCATTTGCACAAGGTATTTAAAATGTGGAAAACATCTTATCTGTCTACTTACTGAGGCAGGATTTAAATAAGTAGCTTCCAATGTTCCTTCAGATGAAACTTTGAATACATGTGCAAACACATACACAAGAACATATTGGAGGAAAAAAGGAGTGGAATGCTCTAGGACATTAATTAAGACAGTAACCTGGAAGAGAACTGTGATATCCAGATTCCTGTTCCATCTGTTGTTTTTGTCCATTTGATTAACTTGTACATGGCAATTCAGAAACTTCCACTACTATGAATGACTTCTTTTCTAACATCAATAGATAAAGAATTTTAATGCCAAAACAGAACGCATGCAAGTAGAATACCTCAGTCTTTCATTCAGGTTTTGCAACATGTGCTAATTGATTTCATAGCAATATGGTGATATTCTCACTTGATTGATCTACAATAACAATATCTTTTTTTCAAGTATATTTAGTTAAGACACTAAAGATATTAGAATGTACCTGGAAATGTTCTGTAAGTTCTTGGAGAAACAAGTCAATATTATATGCTGTTTAAAAACCAAACCAAAACAAAAAACCCCACAAAAAAAAACCACCAAAAAACCCCCACAGTTATCAGCTACAGGGGAAACTTCTTTAATACTAGTAAGTAACGCTACAATCGGGATGTGTTGTCCGCAAAATTATTATCAGAAAACAGTAAAGGTCTACGACAAAGACAAGTGTACTTTTATGACACCTAATATGTTACTATCCAAATGCACTATCAAACAGATATTTGCATGGCCTTGATTTAATGTCTTTCAGCCTTAACCAGTTACTAAGAGCCTCTTATTCTGCCAGTGGGGAAAAATATGACTGCTTAATTCTCATAATCGTAAATTTGAACTTGTTATGGGTCTGCTTCCCCATCACTATACTCTAAGTTGTCAACCTCCACTTCCATTACATCTCCTTAATTCTTTCTTTTTGCAAATCTGCAAAAAACCCCCGAACAAGCTTGTAAGAAAAGTCTTACATAGAAGTCTTTTTTTTTTTTGGCTTTTCTCATGAAAGAACAGTTCATTAGCATCAATAGAAACTTTGGCTAGCAGAATTTTAAGTCACAAATACCAGAGTCTGAGCAGGGTTATTCCTCTAACTGACAATGTGATCCCATCATCTTTTAATTAATCTATGTTATTTTAGCGTATATTTATTTCTGGAAAAAAAAGGAGTTTATTATGGTATATCTCATTTATAAAAGGGAATAAAATTTAGTTTTGCAGTAGCCACAAGTTTTGAAATTTTGAAGCCTCAGATCATTTTGCTGTTTGTGGTGCTTAGAGGGAATTTATTTTTCTTTTCGATAGGAAAAAATCCTAAGGATGTTTGCTATTTAGTCCCTGATTCAATTCAGAATTTAAGCACATGTACATCTTAACACTAATTCAATGTGACATTCGAGTATGTGTTTAAACTTTCCTGATTTAGTGAAGCAGTTAAATACTTGGTTAATTTTTTAGCCATTTTCTACCATTTCGTTAATATGATTGGACAAATGCACATGTTGAATTCTGGGCATTTGGTGTAAGCTAGCTAATTATTCAAGTGAGCTTTGTGGGTATATATAACTAGAAATCATGTTTATTGCTTTGCTGAACTAATAGGGATATAAGCACATGCTTAAGTGATTTTGTGAATCTTAATCATCACTTTGAATGTGCTGATGGAATGCTGTGATATATTACATTATTTCTGTGCCAGTGAGGGAAAGAACATTTCATAAATAAACAGTATTATTGTTCTGTAGTCCAGATCACATTTTTCTGCAAAAAGGGTTAAGAGAATGAACAACTCCTCTATGTATGAATGTAAATATAATTTAAAAAAATCCATGGCCTCAGTCTTGTAGCTAAATCTGTAGACGTGATTACTCTGTGAAGAGAATTCTGCTGTCTTTCAGAAGAAGCGTGTCCAGAAAAAGCTTCAATGCCAGATTTGAAATACTATCTTTTTCGGTAGTTCAATGTATAGTCATCTTGTTTAATCTCCAAACATTGTTAATCTTTTACAAATTAGCTATTCCTGCAGGGCTTTTCTATTTGCATATTTGAACCATCGTTACTCTTTTCAGCTTTTGTTGCTATTGACATTCTTTTGCAGAAATTTTGGACATGATATAGGGAAAATAGAGGTGATTTTTTTGTTGCAGGTGGTTATTTTTTTCATGTGGCAGAAAGTCATAAATACATACCATGTGCCATGGAAAGCTAGATCGGTAGCTAGATTCCATAGCTAGACATACTGAGCCTTAGAGTTGGTAACGTCTATATTGGAACACTGCTGTTGGTGTTTCGTGCTAGCTAGTTTCCTTCTACTACAGTGGATTTAGGTTACCTTGTAAATCCCTGTTGCCATCATAAGCTTCTACCATTTGTAAGGTGTATCGGGGTACCCTGGCAAGAGGTGTGCACTGTTCTGCGTGCAACATGTAAGGTACATTCATGCAGAGAACAGAAGTTTCATAGCTTACTCTACTACTTAATCAATCTTGCTACTACAAAAAGGTGATAGTTTCCTGAAGTACCATTTCTCATGGTTTATATAAGTATAAAGAAATTCAAAGGATTTGGATTACTTCTACTGTTTGTTTGGTTATTTATTTATTTAAATTGTAATGCTAAAATGTGAATGCGTGCTAGTCTGCTGGAACTTCCTGAAAGTATGTATGTGTATCATATAGATAGATTGAGAATTGTGTATGTAATTTCCCTTATAGTGCAGCAAGAATACTGATGACTATGCTGAATTCACTGTAGGTTTTTGTCAGGTTCAGTGAAAATACAGTTCTGTAGGCTATATTTACGTTAGCAAGTAATTTGGCTCAGTGGGAGTGTAGCAACTGATGCTGAGTCCCTTCTGTCTACGTGCAGTTTGGAAGTCTTAATTTCAAACTGGATATAGTCTGTTCCCCTGTGATGAACTCTCCTGGCATGTGCTTGTCCTAAAGTGACCTGAAAGATTGGGCATTGATTTAGCCTGTGTGTCCCCCATATTATGGGAGGAGCATACCAGCCACACTACATATGTTCCTTCCGAAGGTATCTGGAGGAGATGTACCAGTCGTCACTTCAAACAGAATCACGGGAAGTGGGGATGATTAAGAGATTTGCTTCAAAATTTCATTGCTGCTGCAATGGTTTTTCAATAAACCTGAGTAAGTCATATAGGAGTATAGTGTGTCTAACTTTCACCTTCCTTCTTCCCCTCCTGTTTTCCTACATAGATTTTTTTTCTTTTGGCATTTTAGGCATTTGAGATTCTCTTTCATTTAACTTTTCATGATGAGGTTAGAACGATGCTGAATACCTTGAACAAAGGTATCCCTTGTTTTAGATTTATGAGTAGCTCATGCACTTGCTATCACTTATTACCTATTCCTGTCATGTATTATTCTTCTGGTGTGAAATCATAAGCTAGAAAATTACTTGTTTCCTATAGTCAGTAAAAACTTTAAGAAGAATCATTGCAAGAGCCTTTGGCAGTAACTGAAATCCTTCTCTTTAATTTATAAGGTATTTGGAAAATAGAGCAATTTATAGAATTGAGAATATATATGTGAAATTTCATAATTGAGAAAGTTATATTGAATAAAATGCAATGAGACATTATAACTTTACTAAGCAGATACTACAAAGGGTATTTTGTGGGCAGAAATGCAGTAAAATGAAACTTACAGTCCTCTAGTGTGTTGACTTAATTTAGCTAGTAGAGATTTTGGGTCTTGTATGTTCAGGGATTTTGCCTAGGGGTATTTGTTTGCTTTATTGTTTTGGGGGCACGTGTGGTGTTTTTTTTCATAAAGAAAGGGTCTACAAAGCAGCCTAGCCAAGAGCTACTGTTGCAAGTGACAGTAATAAATGAGAGTATAAGCTAAAGACATAATTAATCTACAATGAGCTCAGAACAGCTCTTTAGCTAAATGCAACTAAATCAGCTACACAGTGTGTAATTAACTTACAACTATATTAGTCCTAGTACAATATTATTCATTATATATGTAAGTTCTTATTTTCTCCATATGAAATTTGTAATATACTAAGTAATGATTAAGAGATCATTATAGTATTTCATTCATATTATCATAATATAATTGTGATGTATGTTCATCGTGTTAATGCTGTTATTCTTAGTTGTTCTTAAAAGAAATGTCAAGGATATCAGGAAAATATGATATAATTTTTTTTTTTGCACACAGATTGAGAAGCATCTGTATTCAAATTAAATTGAAATTTTAGTCCTCATCTTGATTTTGTAATTCTACTTGTTAGTAATGACAGGAATGTATTGAGGAAAGGTAGAAGCCAACAATACTGTATATTGCGGTCAAGAGTAAGGTGAATAAGCTTTAAGGTTGGTCTTAAGACTCATTCTGAACTTGAACAAGGAAGAAGTTTAGAGGACTGAGAAAATGACATGAAGAAAAAAAAGGCAGAGATTCTGAAGACATGTGAGGCTAGCAATGAAAGTAAATTGCATCTGGAAAAGAAGTTTATGAAATGCCCAAGCTCTACAGAACACAAGGTGGTCTGTGTGTACACTGATATCTTAACTTGGCTAACCTGCATGTGTTTCTGCATACACATGTAAAACTATGTGAAAAATAGCTCAGATTTAAATTGTGATCATTCTGTTTTCATGTGAGAGTTGATCCTGATATGCGTCAACAATTTTATGAAAATGAGTTACTTTAGCAACTTCTCCCTGACATCAGTAACCTTTTTCCCATGCCATTAAAGATCCTGTCTCAAAACTTTACTTTCAAAGGTCTACCAGAGCCCTGCAGAGTCTTTTCAGACTGCCTGTCTGTAGCTGAGAGGGACCAAAGAAATCATGATCATGCTGACTCAAGTGCCCATTGAGGACATGAAGTACAGTTTTTTCTGAGATCCCAGTAAAAAAAACAATCTATTAAGAGGGAGATCCATTTTATATCAAATTAAATTTGTATATATTTAATTATATTCGTTTAAGAAACAAATTCTTAATTTATTGCTTAGAATTACTTACTGGTTCGAAAATGAGCAGTGTCGTAGCTGTTGTAAATTTTCTAATTCTGATTGGTTTAGCTTAGAAGAAGAGTCCACCTCTTGACTACATTCAAAATTGCTGTAAAAAGTAGAAAATTAGTCTGAAGTATTGATACTTTTGGTGCATGGTGAATACAGTATGATGCTATTTTAGCATATGTTATTTAGTCATAGCTGTTGTGTTCTCAATTCTATAAGGGAGAAAGAGAAATCAAAAAGGAGTGAGACAGTCTGGCCACAGACACAGGGATAAATAGGAGAAATAAACAAACATAGAATTTTGAGATTTAAAGTGGGCACCTCTGCATGTTTAAAAGAGGAATCTGATGTGTGAATTGGATGTTAAATAGGCACAGGGAATTTTTGTTTTCGCGTCTGCAATACAGTCATATGTACAATACATGTCTGTGCTCAACCTTGAGCCCAGCAAACACTGTTTGCAAAGAAATTTTTAGTTCTGTGAGACATATATATATCTGAGAAGAGTTCATGTCACAAGAGGTATAAAGATAATAA
The DNA here is from genome assembly GCA_028020825.1 of Podargus strigoides. Lineage (NCBI taxonomy): Eukaryota > Metazoa > Chordata > Aves > Caprimulgiformes > Podargidae > Podargus > Podargus strigoides. Next base: position 29,114,658 of record CM051623.1, read on the forward strand.
TGGTATATCAGCCATTTAAATTACGTACATTATTGATTTTATAGTATATGTTATACGGGGGGAAATATCTAAAAATCTCAGAGACCTAGAGTTGTCTGCCGTTTAGCATTATTTGCATATCTAGAGAGTTGATAGCTTAATTGAGATAACAGTGGCACAAAAATATTCTTTATATCTCCAGATCTGCATGTTTTCTACATTTTATGGCGAAGTCCCAAAAGGAACATGATTTCACTAAACTGAAAGTGGGTGGATTTAGCCAAGAAACATTTAGTCTTATGTTACCATCCAAACCAGGTGGAACTAGAGACAAATCACTGAACATAAGTTATTCCATGTCCTTACTGGAACAATTTGTACTAAAGAGCCTCTACAGACACATAGCCAAGGAACTCTCTGTTTACTATTTGTGATTTTGTGGTTTCTTCATTTAAACTGGAGTTCTGAGGGTAAAACATAGCATATTCTTTGTATCTGTGACAATCCCAGGAGTACTTAGGCTTATAACATGTCAAAGAATGGGTGAAAATTGTTGCCTTTATGCTGTCATAACTACTGGTGGTGTCACCAATGCTGAATGAGCTGACATGGCACACCAGAGTAAAAGTCATAGGACCATACATTTCAGTCCATGCTTTCTAGTGCATCCTTCTAGGCAGTAATCAAGAAGCTCCCATCAAGAACTGTGCAAGCACATCAACGCGTATTGTACGGTGCACTGTGGTAGAGTATGCACCCACTTGCACCTGCACCCTAGTTAGGACCACCAAGCCACATACACACTCTTCAATAACCATGTAATGTAGACAGGGCACCCTATTCATAGTTGGCTGTGGTGCCATCCTAGTATTGAGGCTCTTGTCAGAGGGTTGTCCTTAGCAATACATTCAGAACTGATGCATTGTAAAGACTGTTCATGCAGCTGTTCCAGTCCCTACAGTGATGGAGGAAGAGCTCCTCAGCTGCTGGATTGTCTAGGGCATTCACATACACTCTGCTTATTTTTCTGCTCTCCCTTTTCCTGTTTTCATTTTCCCTATACTCTATAACGTATGATATTATACTTTATAACTCACGATACACGTAACTAAGCATCAAATTGGCACCAATCACTTCAGAGCTGATCACGGTATTAGCTGCTTACAGTTGCTGTCTAGAGCTGTTACCCTAAAACTTCTTTGCCACATTTGTCCCTCATTTAAAAAGCAATTAATCCATATTTATTGCATGTTACTGCAGTACTTCTTTCTTAGGTGTATCCTTGGCATTCAAACAAATTAGGTAATCCAGAATTCTAAAATAAATAAATAGCAGAACTCCTGGTTTATCTGGAGAAGCAGATGCAAATTGGGATTCTATGGACTTTTAAACAACAAGTACTTAGGAATAGCAAGATACAACAGATTATATAGATCCAGCCTTGTCAATCTTGGCCGAAAGGAAAAAAAAAAAACCCACAAAACTCTAAAGCACATAGCAAGGGAAGTCAATTCTGACCCTTACAGGGCTTGTCTAGATTGCTACAGCCTTTTGATCCCCTTGGAGAGTAGCAGGAAAAAGGTCTGTTGCTTTGCATCTGTAAAATTCCGTAATTGGTGACTAACAGAACTCCTTTTGCCATCTCAGGCAAACTCCATGTCAAGGGGATGCTGTCAGATGTTCACTGACAAGTTTCCCTGTTTGAAAAGGTTTTCTATCACCTGACACATCCAGCTGATATATCACCTACCTGAAATATCCAACCACATTCACTTCTGCTAGGGTTACAGGGAAGGAAGCATCCCTACTTCCCAAACAGCAGTGTCTGAAGAATCTTCAGGGAAGTGAATATACCCAGGCATCAGCATTGATGATTAATGCTGATGCCTGCGTAGAAGTTGGGTAATATTAAAAATAATTTGTGTTTGGGCTCTGGGTTTCTACTTGCCTCTCTTGATTTCTATGAGAGTTTTACTATAGTGATTCTATTTCTTTTGTTCTGTCACTTTTACACTGAGTATGTTGTGAGCCTGAGAGGAGGAAAGGCCCTGCTAATGTGTAGAAAAAACACTGTTAAGGCAAAAAGAAACATGGTGGCATGGAGGTTCTTTGATAGTTCTTCAGTTCAGGAAGATAACTGTCAGTTCAAATTCTGACTATTTTCTGCTTTCATTGCAAAATATCTCTGAAGAAAGTTCAGCATTTTTGAAGGATAAAAACTAAACAATGGGGTCTAATGAGAAAAAAATCATTTTCTATGATCATTTTTGAAGTTATTAGATTAATAAGCACAGCCTTAGTTAAATGACATTTCTCTTCTTAGGAGTGTTATTGACATTTTGATATGAGACAGGGAGACCTTTAATGAGATCTCAATCAAAGGTAATATTTATATAATGATACATGAATTCGTAAATGCTAGTCAAATAAAAATGCTGTAGTCCATTTTGGCCTTCACCTTATGGAAATCTGTACAGGTCATAAGATGAAAAAGCTCAGTGAATGACGACTAATACTCTCTCGCTTGACTGTCTAATTATGTCTGGCTAATTGTGTGAGTTAATGTTTGAAGCTGAATCTTGCAGTGTAACTTAATCCATCACTCAGACAAAATGCATGGGAAAAGATATTGAAATTTTCTCCTTTGTTAGACTATGATCTCCATAATGTTTGAGTTTATGGTGTTTTCCCTTCTCATTAAAAAAAAAAAAAAAAAAAAAAAAAGAAGAAAAATGTTAGTTTAAAAAAAACCCACACAATTTTACTAATGGTTTTTGTTAGGAAATGCTTTATTTTTTACTAGTTGAAATTACAGTCTTTTACATTTTGTTGTGGATTCAGAGGCAAAAACATACTAAAATGTCAGCACAATGCATGAATTTCTTCACTACTTGAAGAGAAAAGGAGGAAAGACTTATGAACTGCTATTTCATCTCTACTTTGAAAGGGAATAAAGTTTGACTGGTAGAATCTCTCTCTGTTGCTTAAGCTGTTTTTAAGGATAGAGCATGAACACCAAATTGACATCCTCAATGATCCAAACTTGTGACAATATTGGAGCCTGAGTCTAGTTATCGGCATTATGATACCAGTGGCAGAGAGGGAAAATGAGGGCATTGCTTGCCTGTTAGCTTCTAGACACCAGAGACTATAGGACTTCTGGTACTTTCCTGCAAATTCTCAACCTCAGAGCACTTGGAAAAGAGGCAGATTTCACTGTCTCTGTTTTATTCATCTCTAAAGTGACTTTTAAGAGGCTATTCAGGAAGCCATGGGTAGAACTGGGAATAGAATCAGATCTGTTTTGTTTTAGACAAATTTTATCTAGAAGGGAAGCTGCCTCCAAAGCACTTTCATCTTGAGCTCATAAGTCCACACCCATGTGTGGAATAAAATTACTTTTCTGCCATAGCTTTCTTTGCATCTTTGAATTTATGCTATTAAGTACAGATAAAATAGTGATGTTATTCTTGTATTTCTAATCATCTGCAAGTAATCTGTGCTGTGGAATTTGCATTATATGGATAAACATCATGCTGTCTGAGCATGAGCCCAGAATCAGAGCTTCCGTCTTGTGATGCTGTCTGTGTGTGCATACCAGATCAGGTCAGAAATAGCTTTGAGATGCACAGTCACAGCATCACGGACTTTTTTCTTCATTACATCTCTTTTCTTTGTGTCTATAGCTTAAACTGACATATGGTTTAATCTGGTTCTTTCTTTAGTTAAGTTAGCCAAAGTCCAGATATTTGGAAAAAATTGCTTTATAGTTACAAATTTTGACCTAAAAATGGATTTACCTTGTTATAGAATATATAGCCTTATGTCCTGGTTTCCCGGGAACAGAGCTGTAGGCCAGCCATGCAAGCAGACCATGAGTAGCCCTGAGTCAGCTGGGAGATCCAATCAAGGCAGCTGACTCACAGATGTATCCCATACCACTTCATCATGCTCATTATAAAAGGAGGGAATCTACTGAGGGTGTAGTTCCTTTTCCTGGGGCTCCTCCCTCTTGGCCTTCTGCTCCTGCTATTAACATCAAGGACCAGGCTGAGTAGAACCTTGCATACTTTATGTCAGTTGTTGTATTAATTTTGTTATTTCATTAAATCTGTTTCTACTTCAACTCATAGGGCTTCTCCCTTTTTTCCCGCGATTCTCCATCTCAGCTGGGGAGTGGGCATTGGGTGGTAGAACAACTGCTACCATTTAACCCCAGGTACAGGCTAAACATAGACACTGTATAATCCTTCTACTCTCACAATGTCTTCAAAATCTAAAGAAAATAAATTCCTTAAAATATTTCTTGATGAGGCAAGAAAGAATATTTGGGATTTTTCAGTTTCTAGGCTAGAATTTTTTGGAGATAATATGAAGAGACAGAAAATGAGTTGTGGCAGTATTTTCAAAACCCTATTCTCAAATTTGTTATTGCTCAGTCTAGCTTTATCTGTTTGAGAAAGGCTTCTAATGTCTCACAAGGGAATTTTCCTTTTCATGACTACTGAAAAGCTCTGGGACACTTCAGTCTAGTCAGATTGATCTATTTATTTTTAATATTTAATTCTGGAAATATTGTGCTACCACTGCCAGATTATTTTCATGATGTTGTGGGGGATTTTGGTTGGTTGGTTTTGATTTTTCTTTTTTTCCACTCAGAATTTCAGGGGAGAAAAAAATGTCCGTGGCAGAAAATGACATGAACAGCAAATAGTCAGGAGCATCAATATTTCCGAATTGTCAGATGAGATCTTAAAATGAAGCTTCCAATGCAAAGCAGCACTTAAGATTAACTGTGTGCACAATATTGCATATCAGTTTTGCCTGTAATGCACCGATGTGTCTATGTCTAAACAAAATATTATAACAATCATAAGGCCAATGAATCTGGGTTCTTGTAACTTTTTTTGCCCCAGTATACCTGCTTTTCATGAGCAGTTGTCAAAAATTTAAGCTGCTACCTCACCTTGTTTCATTTTGTAAGCCCAGAAGTAAGTACACTTGATGTCACTTGATTCACAACTACATTCATGTTACTAGTTATCCCTTAAAAATGGCTCTCATGAATAATGAAAATAAATCCCCTTTCTACTCCCATAGCAAGAGGGTTTAAGTGCTACCACCTGGCATCTTAGCAAAAGATCATAATAAGCATGTTTTCTTACAATAGTTCATTGAGATGGTACATGGCAAGAATGAACAAATTTTCACTCTTGGAGCCAAATTAGAGGCTCAGTCTCTACTCAGGCAAAAATCAATAGCAGCTTTGCCAGACCAAGACATAGATGGTTGTTCTTAGAAGCATGATTTATAAAATCCTTATTTTGTCTTTACTACTTCTCTTCTTGTTTGTTCTGTAGGAAGTTTAAAGCCGAAGTGTTCTTATTTCCCCACTGTGTGCTGCCTTCTTTTCTATTTTATTCATGTATCTATCTGTTCGAGCTTCATTTGTATTCAGCCCTGCACTCTTTTCCCCTCTTCATAGTTCATTCATTTATCCTGTAATACCTATTTATTATTACCTCATCTTCACCACTCTCTCTTTTTAACTCTGTCACTTATCTGTCACTTTTGTGTGACAGGAATTGTTCCTGCTTAACAAAATCAGTTTCTAATTCCATTTAGCTAAGTAGGTTCAACTGCTTTGTGTGGACATTGAAGCAGTTTAAAAGTGGCTAAAACAGTTTTAGCTTAACCCAATTAAACTAAATCAATTTTGACCACTCTTTAAGCACTTTAAAAGCAACCACACAAATGAGTGCATCAATTTTGCCTAAATTAATTTGGATAAATCAGCATATTTCACATCTGTAAACCCTTAGTATCCCTTTTCCCGTTCTTTCTCATCAGAACACAGAGTCCCACACATTCTCTTTTTGTTCCAGTATTCTAATCTCTGGTCTGGACTGATTCTGGAATACCTCTGCAAACCGTTTCAGTTGAACAGACTGCAAAATATAAAAATTCAGAATACAAAAAAAGGTTTCAGATTAATTCTGTCTCATTGCACAAATATTGATTGACTCAGTACTAGGGCACAGAATGTGTTCCTGGAGATTAAGTTCACTATCATTAATTAGTGTACATTTCAGACTGTCAGAAAGTTTAGCAGGGCTTCTCAGCTACCAAATACTGGAAATTGCAAGGGCAAATCTGAAAGAATGAATGAATTAATAAGTATCTGACCTGGATCAACCTCAGTCTTTTCTCTCTTCTAATTTCTTGGGTGGTAATAGTTATTCTTATCAGCCAATGTTAAGGGTTTTCTGTTTTAACATTGTCAGCTATCTAGAAATGAAACATGGGAATTGCAGCCCCAAAGCAGCAACTCTGAAGCACTAATTGGCCATGTTTAGTAATCTTTTGAATATAAATTGTTGCTCAAAAGGCAAATATGATCCTTGAATTTCTTCTGAGGGGAACACTCAGTAAACCCAGCATTCTCTGGATGCAGTCTTCCTAAATTTGTCCAGCTGTGGCATCCATATTTCAAAAAGGATGCTGAAAGATTCAGGGAAGTTCAGAAAAGTGTGACAAGACTGGTTCGGAAGGTTTAAGAGCTTTATTGCAAAAGACAGTGAAGAGACAACTTGATCAGTCTAAATGCACCTTAATGGGAAGAAAATGTGTGGTAGTCAGCAGACTGTTAAGACATCAAAGATCCTCAAGATACAAGCTGAAACTAGACAAATCAAGGTTGGTCGTGAGTCGCTGAAACTAAAAAAATGAAACAAATTAATAAGGGAGACAATCTGCTTACTTTCATCACTTCAGCTTTCTATTCAAGGCAGTACAGTTTCTGGGGAAAAAAAATATAGTTCAAGAAGAAATGTTATTTATTTAGGATTGGCGATGTTGATTGTTACTCTGAGTAACTGGTGAACCCTTGGTCAGTGGGACCTTTCCCACGTACTTCAATTATACCACGAATTCCTGTTCCAAAGGAAAGAAGGAGGTGAAGCAGCAGTGCACAGGTGGGCTGTTGCTGGGGCAGCTGGGACTAGTCCTTCCTGTTCTAGCCTGCTGGAGTTCCTCTGGCTTCTCAATTCCTCTGCCTACCTACGGTCATTTGGTGCTGCAGCATACATACTGCTATACTGCTACACATGTATAGCAAAAGAAATTTCAAATGAGAAGGTAGATATAAAAATTTTGAAAGCAGCAGAGTTGAAAAAATATTGCAGTAAGTATAATAATGTCTAAGTTTATCATAGTATAAAATAAGATATAATATTATGATGATAGGATCACAATGACTATGGTGCTTATTCAGCAACCTTTTCTAGATAAGTAATACCATGAGTTTCTCGTTTATCTGCCAGTTATCAAGTAAAGGAATTTTTTATGTAAAGGAAAATCTGTGGAAAAGTAGGAGGCAAATTTCCCAGTTCTTGCAAAGCTAAAAAAGATAGTGGTTTGATGTTTAAAAAGCTAGCATACTTGATTTGAACCCTATTACGTATTTCTTCATGGGATAGTTCATCATGTTCCCAAAATGTTGTCAAAGCAAATACTTTAATTAAAAAACATTCTATTCTTTAAATATCCTCCTTGATCACATCCTTTCAGCCAATCTCTTCAGCCTTTACTCACTCTCCTCCTCAAAAAGTGATTGGAGTTGATCCATGCCATGTGAGGCTTCACTGAAGCTATTTAAAGACTGCTGAATTTAAAAGGCCCAATTGATTCATATGACAATTTAGAAGTGGGGTTAACGGCAAGAACAATTTTTTAGTTCAGAGAAAAATAATAATTGAAAATGCTGCAGAAAAAGAGCATGTACATATATGAAATTCAGTTGAAAAGCAGCATAGAATAATTATAAGGTCTTCCTCACCCTTGGCTCTCTGCTTAAACTGTGTGGAGCTGTGTCATTTTGTGTGCTTTCTCTTTATATTTGGAGATAAACAGCATGTATGGTGTCTTTTTCTGTCAAGAAGAGTGACAGCTTCTATAATTCCCTTGTTTCACAGAGTATAAATATTCCAATGGCTGTTTTGATGGCTACAGTCATTGAGTTTTAACATGTATATTTATTGATTGCCTTGTTCTGATAATTTATGGTCAGTTGCCAAGAACAACTAAGCTTTGCAGTTAAAGATGTTTTCTCCAGTTAGACTGAAAAAATAAGGTTTCTAAATGTAAAACACATGTAAAATAACACAGATTTCTTGTATTTGGGTGATGGGAACAGACTGGGCAATTGATAATCTTCTGAGAGGTGACTTTCTGGAAGCCCCTGCCTGACATTAATTTGCATCAAATTTGAAACTTAGGATGCAAACACTTATGAAATTGGTGCTGAGGAATCTCTAGCTTCAGGATGTATTACATAGCTTGGCTGATCAGGTCAAGCTAGAAGATTGCATACTATATGCCCTATATTCTTCTTGAAAATGTGTAGACGTTTACTCCTTGTGGTTGGAATATAAAGTCCTCCTGCATGGCTGCAGAAATCTGCACTTTCAGCTAATGTGGATATATACACACATATATAGTGAACAGCTAATCAGTTAAGAACACCAGGTGAATTTAGGATTCTTATCTTTGGGAAAATTTTATTACACTTTCATTCCTGATTTAGCTTAGCAGCAGAAGCAAAAATTGATATTATTAGTTGAAGTACTGTAACAGCTACAGGAATCGAAGGTCAAACTGGCAGCTAGTGTCTCAAATGGATACAAAATGCATGGTAATTACAAAGAAAAAAAAAAAGTAGAATATAGTTTTACTTGCAGTGAGGCTTTTTGTAATTCAGTCAGTATATAAAGATGTCTTATGTCAATACAAATTTAGTGAAATAGTTAATAGGCCTATAGCACTTTTATTCCCAGTACCGTGCCCAGAGCAATGCATATCTTAACCTTTCTGGCATTCTGCAAATTTAGTATCACAAACATGTGACTACGAAGGCATAGTCTTCTTATGCAAAAAAGCTTACCATGAAATTGTACATTAGTCCTGTTTTAGAACAGGAATGAAAGCTTGTCTTCTCCTAGATGAATTCAATGATGATGTCATTATCACACTTGCCAAGGATAGCATTATTATGCAATATTACTTATCTGTAGACTGAAGTGCTGGGACACCTTCAGTTTATGGCCTCATTGGATAGAGGAGAGAGTCAATATGTTCCTCTCCTGATTGCATTTCTAGCCAGTTGGTTAAAATCTTATATTCTGCTTTGTCCAGTCATTACCACACTTGAAAATAAGTGGCCCAAAAGCTTGATAGAGAGGAGAACCAAGGTTTATTTTCTTAAGAATGAGTCAAGGTGCGGCCTCTCTGGAAATTGGTGCTTTTATGCCAGAATGTAGGATCACTTTTGATTTCATCATGAAACTTGCCTATAGAGTTGCACTCTGTCTTGGGCTATTTATAAGCTATTGCTTGCAAACATGTTCCTTTGAGGATCATACCAAACTTGCTTGGGTTTTTTAAGGATTTTCACTACAATTCTTTCTTTGAATCAGACGGTATATATTTCGTTTATTAAAAAGGAACAAAAAAAAAAAAACAAACCCCACCATATTAGCACAGTTCTATTTTCTGTGGTATACCTATATTTAGCTCTCACAAAGTCAGCCAAATTAAGTCAATGTTTCCTCGAAAAGCCAAGGGAACTTTCATTCACCCAGACTTTCTAATGAACTAAAGGCTTGTCCCTTTACCTGGCCCAAGTGCTTTTAACTATGCTTTTAAATTTGCACTGACATAAAACATCTTTATATGTTGACTGAATTACAAAGAGCGTCACTGCAAGTAAAACTGCAGCCTCCTTTTTTTTTGTTGCCAGTACCATTGACAATTATCTGCCAATACTAATTATAGCATTAACTAATTAGCAGTCCCTACGAAGTCATAAGTAGTTAGCTTCCACTGTTTTTTTTCTGGGTACATGAATCTGACTGTGAAGTTTTTAAGCACATGATCAAGGTCTTAACTGATTTCAGAGGTCTGATAAAATTGCATGGTCCCATAGAATCCTTAACGAATCATGTATTTAAATTCCAGCTACTCTAGTGTAAGCTATCAGACTGACTACTGATTAAACTACTGCAAGTAATTCTGGTTGTCGATGCTATTTTAATATTAATTTGTGAATGATCTGTACTCCATTACAAAAAAAATCTGAGACTTACTGTTCTCTTCTTGCACTTGATTGAGATTCAAGTAATATTTTTGCAAGCATCTAAGTACAATATAGCATTGAACCTGGACAGAGTTTATCCAAGTATCAAAGGTACCAAACAGCACTGTCGGTATGCCATCTAAACATTAATTTCCCACATAAAGGGTTTACTAGCACTTTGCGTGTAAGTTGTATAACTTGTGACCAGCTGCTTCCGCATGTGGTGCGTAACTGATGGGAACATATGGCTTTAATTAAGTAGCCTATTCTAGCTGATTTTTAGGCATCTATCCACATGGCATAAAATATTTGTTGAATCCAAATCAAGTTTCACAGCTGTCTCTCGAGATAAACTGATTGACTGACATGAGCTGCTTTTAAACACTCTGTCAGGTTAGTTCCCATAACCTCAGGAGACACAAACAATGGGAAAAAATGGCTCAGCCATATGCATTAAAGCTCATGTGACTAGGCCATATATATAGATGTATATATGTTTAATATTTCACGCTAACCTTAACAGATTTCTGTAGCTGCTTATGCTGGCAGGCAGCTACACAGAGCCCAAATGATAAAGAAATCTTCATGGTTTTCTGATTTGATTGTATTATGTACCATGGCTAGACACCAATCTGACCTTTAACAGTAAGGACGTGCATCATAATTGTGAATTATCAAAGTGCAAAACTGGTACCTCACTGGTTCACATCAGTGTAGAACTGACTGGTGTTAGCTATTAGGAGAAACAATAAAGACAGCCAACAAATACAACAAAACTCTTGTTGTTTTAAGTAAGTTTATTTATTTGTTCAGTGCATTGAACAGCAGCTGAGTGAATCTGCATGCGATATACTCTGATTGCGGGATGTACTTGCTGATATGAAGGAAATAATATAAAAATCAACGTTTTGAAATATGAAGAAATATTCATACTGCTGATGAAAGTGCAAGTGTATTTTCAGTAGTCTTTTGGGGTGATCCGTGTTGAAAGGAAAGACAGCTAATCACAGCTGATCTCATGTAATACACTGACCACAAACTTTACTAAATGTTTCAGGTGTAAAATTAGAAATTTTATATTTTATTGGCAGGTTTGAGGAGCACCTTATATATCTGAACTAAATCTCTATGTTTGTTTCAAAAGGTTGTATTTTATTACACAATATGTAGAAAGGATTATGAAAACAATTTGAGACCATGAAATTCTTCTTGGGTAAATTAAGCACTTGGAAAACTGATTGAATCTTATAATGAATTCTGATTTACTGATTTTCTATAGTATAGTGGTGATGGCAAGAGCCCAAAACTGACAAGTGCTGTGAGGGAAGGGTGAGAGCACTCTAAATGCCAAGTTTGTAGCTCTGTAATTAATAAGCTGTCTCTGGTCTCTATGAAGATAAGAAGATAAACTAAAGATTGTGAATTTGAGAAGATATATTAGTAGAGATAACTTCTTTCAGTCCATGATTTATACATCTGTGGTACACCTGTACTCTGTGACTTGTAACACTCTTGAAAATACTGTGGTGAGCTGGAATGTTATTTAAGACAGAAAAAATAGGCTTAGTCAAAGGAGGGAACTGGAAGATATCTTTCTTGACACATCTATATTGAATAGTAATATAAGCCAGACTGAGAGGAAAATGGGTAAGTGACCCTTAAACAAAGGAATAACGAAGGTAAATGTAACCAGTAAATCTCTCAAGGCTTAGTCATTCATGCGGATTAGGAGTGGACTGGTTTCCTTATCTTTCCTAAGCCAGACAAGATAATATAGCAATTAGGAAAGATCTTTATTACTAAAAATAGTCTTGAAATGTGTTTTGTTGTTATTTATTGCTATATTCCAATCTTGTAATGAATTTTGAATTTTAAAATCAAGAACTTACCCCTTTTTCTGCTAGAATCCATTTGTTTTCACATTTAAGTTTGTTTAGTATTTAGTATGAACTGTGATGTAAATAAATTTCAAATGCCAGATTTAATCAGAACTAATAAATCCAAAGGAAATGATGTTTCAGCTAAAGCGTTTCATGTCTCCAATTCAGGACAAAAACTGACCTTTTCTTCTGTGTTTGTATAGCTTTTTTTTGCACTAGGAATCATAACAACAATTCTTAAATTCTGTGTTAATACAATAATAAATGTGTCCTGGCACAGAGCAAGAGGAGAAACTTTAATGGAGGCAATTACAATATTTTTGGTTGCAGAAGGCAGTATTTCAGTAGAGCAAGCAGTAAGTACTCTGCTCTGTTTACACCAAAATTTCTAACCAAATAGAATTAATCTTTTGGAATTAATCTCTGTGCAATTAGGTTCAGCAGCTTGAGGACTCACAGTGTCCGTGCAAACTGCTTTGCTCAGGGAATGTTTGGAATAACATATACCTGTAAACTTTATGGTTCTGTCATTAGAAGCTAACCACTTGCTGTTTGGAAACCATGGCAGTGCAACATGGTGATGTCAATGAGAAAATGACTGTGTACCAAGGTGACACTAATAATGGTTAATTAACTGAAGACAGTTGTTTTCTAAAGCATTGTTTAACTACTATTGAAATCTCCTATTAGAAGTACTTCTGATCTATGATTGGGAAGGCTCTGAACAACCTGGTATAGTGGGAGGTGTCCCTGTCCGTGGCAGGGTGGTTGGAACTAGATGATCTGTAAGGTCCCTTCCAAACCAAGCCATTCTGTGATTCTGATCGGCTCAATTTAACTTGTGTATTTGTGTGTTAGTAACTGAGTGCTGCATCGTTTCCAGGAGAAGTATGCAATAGGAACTTTATACCAGGAGATCAAATAAAAAAAAAAATCAGTATGATGTTACAAAATAGTTTTATATTTTTCTTTAATGTTTGTTAGTTTTAATCTGAAATTGACCTGCAAGTATTCTTTAAACAGGGAGTTTAGTGCCGATTTCCTCCACAGAGCAAAGAAAGCTGAGTAACAGCACAAAAGTGATTTTAAACTTGCTTTTCCCTCTAAGTCCCTTGTATACTGTGGGTTACTGAGAAACAACCCTGTATGCCTTTACCTGTGATTCTTTTGACAGTACTCTCTCTACAGTTCTAGTTTTCCGTAGCTCAAGGACTAGAAATTTTGTTTCACGGAGGAAAGCTGTATATCACCTGCCAGTGTGAAACAGAAAGGTTTGTTTAGATTTATGGGGTTTTTTTTCTTTTTTTTTACTATAATGTTAGGGTGTTTTGTTGGTTTGTTTTTTGAAACTCTGTTTTCTGTCCCCTAAAGATGTAAAAGAAAATACTGTTCTGTAGAGTCTGCACTTGGCTGTGAGTTGAGGCCAGGGTACTGTTGCTTGTTCTGCTTTTGACTCTCAGTAGGTACATCTGTGTTGGTAGCCCTGCCAGTGAGAGTGAAGGGTTTGCTCCCCTCCCCGCTGTCCTGTGCTATGTGCTTCACATGTAGATCACTTCAACTTCATCTATACCACTTGTTGAATTTGCTGTGTTTGTGGTTCCCCCCATGTGATGTATCTGTACCTTGCGGACTCCATTTTTGCAGTGGGATGAGATCAAATAGCTGAAAATAAATGTGGGCATGGAAGAAGAAAACTGTGGGGGCAGCTGTCTGGTTACTGGCAATATTTTTGGTAGAATGGAACTGAACCAACTCAAGCCAGTTTTGTGTCATGCTTGTGGAAGACGGGTTCAAATTCAAGCCAGCCTCTAGGCTGCCTCCTGAAATTCAGTGTCAGCTTTATTCTTCTCAGACCAGGACCAGGCAAAAGTACGAACAAACAGGCAGGTTGTAAAAATGGAGAAGAATCTAAGCTCAAGGTAGCAGAATGATGTAGAAAAAACACTGGGCAACTTTAGGACTGGGCAACTTTATTTAGTAAACACATCTGAGTCAGTATTTCAACTACTTAGACTCGTTTATGTTTTTGGTGGTTTCCTCTGACAGTGAATTCCTGATAGAGGAAAAAAAACAAATAGCATAAAGCCTTAAAGAAGTCACTTAAAAAAGAAACAGCAATTATAATATTATCAAGAGTTCAGGAGATTCTATATCTCTTTTTAGCAGTAGTAGATATTTTACAATCTGGATTGTTTGTATATACACATTATTATGCAAAAATAACTTTTCTGAATTCTTACTGCATTAAGTTTGAGCATGTTAATATATGGCTGTCTAGTCCATGATGCATTTGTTTATTCAGTGCATTCTCAGGATTGAACCTCTGTTTTCTAATGATGTGGTGAAAAATACTTATTTCAAACAATTTTAAGAAACAAATATGAATATATTGTAAAAATATATATATTGTGTAACTAATTTGTGACAAAACCAGTATTTCAGTGAAGAATTATCTTCATTCCAATTGTAGGGATAAGTGTACTATTCACTTAATGCATAGGGATTTTTCAATCATTAATCCCACCAGCATTGAATGTTGTATATCTAAAAATCCAAATATAGAGATCAGAGTAAGGCTTCAGATGAATCACTCACACTTTAATTACTTGTGTAGTCAAAAAGATACAGGAACATCATTTGAAAATGCTTTTGAGAGATTTCTTGAACTTCACTGTTGTTGCTGATAAGGATTAAATGTGTAGGTTTTGGAGTAAAAGAATTGTTCTGGAGATATATATCAGACACATACTTGATTTATATAAAGATGGTTTTCACTACAGTACCTTTAGAACTACTTTACCTTTACTGATGTGTATGGATACTTGTGCTCACAGTACTTTTACCACTATGAAAGCTTTTGCAATCTACTGCTTTACTTAACTAGTAAAGGAATTTTCTCCTTAAAGTTGTTATTGAGTTAAACTGAGCTGCAAAGTGTTTATGTCACAGTCTAGTGTAACTGAAAACAGAAACCTGAGTGAGAGGAAATTTCTCTGTATGGGTCAGAAAAATTGATCGAGTCATCAATTGGATATGAGTATTTTTAACAACAGTTTTCATTTGATTCTCAAGAGCACCTTTTGCCATATTACTGGTGATAGCCTGAAGTAGAAAAGTAAGCAGCTCTTCTCCAGTCAGGGTGAGGAAAGCATTGCAGTATGTTAATTACTGAAAAGATTGCTGGTCAGAGTTTGTTACTTAGATATTTTTAGGATGGTCTTACTTCTGAAAAGAATGCCAAAAAAACCCACCCAGGTTTTATGTAGCAACTAGAAATTTTCCTTTAATCAGTAGAACTAAAGCTATTTGAATCTAAGCGACATAGGTTCAAGTTACAGTGCTGGATGTTTCTAAATAAGGTAACCATCTTTTGTTGATGGCATTGAGGGCAAATCTGTAAAGTGCAGAGCTAAAGTTAATTTTATTCTTATTATCTCTTGCAATATTTTTTTCATGACACGTAAGATACTTACGGTACATGTCGTCACGTTTCTTCACTTTACAATTCCTTGAAAACACTCTATTAATCTAATCAAGAGTTTTCAACAGTTCTTTATTAATTATATTTTATAGTACGTTAGTTGCCAAATAAGCAAACTGCTAAAATGCTGTATATGTAGTTGGACATTATGAAGTCAGTACTGCCCAGTGATTTTTTGGTATAGCTGTATTCTCTGATGTATTAATCAGAAAAGTGACTCCACCAACACATTTGCAACGTCTGCTGACATAGGCTTTCGTAAGCTCTGCTGAAGAGGCTTTCGGGAACATACATGAATTCTACACTCATTAGCACTGTTGAACTTTGGGAACATTCACATATGTATGGTCTGTCTCTGTGAGCATAGTCACAAGTAGCAATGGTTTGTCACTATTTACTTATTTTCAAATCATCCAATATGAAGTCCTCTCTTGGACAACTGGAGGGTGAGGTGGGAAGGGGAGTGAAGGAGGGAAATAAATGCAGAGAAATGCAATTTCCTTGGAACAGAGGTAAATTTTGAAACCTCAGTCTACTATGTTTCAGTGGCTGAATTACTGGAGCGGGAAGTCTAAATTAATGTTTCTCTCTTTGCCTTGCTGGCTGGATGTTATAACAGGTTAATCTTCCTTTTTCAATCTACGTTTTCTGTTTCGCTTGTATTATTTATCCTATTACTTTTAAACATATATATATTTAAATTGATTAAGAGTCTTAATTGGCAATACTAATCTAGTAGGTTAGAGTGCAAACACATATGCTGAGTGTTAGAAAAGGCTTTAGTAGCTTTTAAGATTGATTCATTAAAATAAATAACTATTCTGTATTCTCCAGTAGCCAAGGAAGGTTTTGCTACACAGCATTTTACTGTGGATATTTCATATGATTTAACATTTAATAAATTTAACTTTTAGTCATGTTTAAAAGAGAAGCAAGAGTAATTTGTATGCATTGGCTACTGATTGTAAATTATAAATCTGTGGGATTGAGTTCAAATTTCTAATTGGTGGAAAAAAAATCAGTAATTAACTGGGAGGACAGAAACGATTTTCTATCAAAGCTGTCTTCCACAGAGAATTCTACTAAAGCTGTTCACGATTATAAGGGTTATGATACATGGAAACACTATAATTTGTATATAAATGTCAGCATGGTATAATCTGATTATAAAATGCTTTTGGAAATTGGAATGTTCTGATTGGGTAAGATAGTTGAATGCATTACTATCTGCTTAGAGCTGTGCAACTGTATCAGGCTCCACAAGATAAGAATGACATGAGAAGCAGGTTAGGTGTGAGCTATAGGCAGCAGGAACAAAGCAAACTGAAAAAAAAAGATTTTTGCATTCCCTAAAGTAGTAATCTGATGGATGCCTACAGAAGCATAAACTTCATGGCCCTGCAGTGTCCAAGTGCCTGCAGTTTTGCATTTATTTTTGGACAACTATATTTATGATCACTAGATTTCCTGATTTTACTGTTGAAATTAATGTTTAATGTCTGCATACTCATCTGTTCTAAATGTTCTCTGAAGTGTTTAGCACTAATTAAATGTGTTTTGTTTTTAAAAAAATACATTTTTTATAATTCACACTCCTTTTCAGCAGATGCCAGAGGAATTGAACCTTTACTTTTATGACGTCATCTACTGGGCAGATTTTTAACAAACACAAAATTCCAAACACGTATCCATATCCAGTTTATTATTTCACTCATGCCTTCATTTCCTACAGTGCGCAAATAAATTGACATCTAAATTAAAAGATACTCTGTTGAAGTTTTAGATAAATCTACCTTGCTTGTAGAGACTACTCAGGCTGGTGAGGGGACAGTTCCTTGGTGCCTTTCTTTTCTCTCTTTTTTATCAGGCGCGTGGATAGAAGGTCGAGAGAGGGATTGGTGATCTGGTTCAGATAGAAAGTCTGCTTCAGTGTTTGATTTCACAAAGGTCTACTGGAAGAGTTTAACCATGTCTGTAGGAATAATGTTGAAAGAAAAATAATATGTGCCCCTGGGTCCTGTGTTGGTACTCTTTTTTTTTAAAAAGTATTATTAATTCAGACATATTAATCTATTGGTTTTATTTCCATCTGCTTCAGATTTTAAAGTAGAATTATGATAAAAACAAACCTTTTCTTGTATTGTCAGGTTAAGAAAATGTATCTGTCTAGCTTTCTTCTCCTATTTGAAGTTTATATTTCTCTCTTCAGTACTGTGAATTTTTAAAAAATATCTATACAGATGTAGATACATATAATTACTGAAAATTTAGAAGTATTGACATATGGTTTAACTGTATTGGTTTACATGAGGTCAGGGATCAGGATCTGGTTGGTCTGTTGAGGTCAAATGAAGAAACATTAAACACTAACAAAAATGATAACTTAAGCAACTGGGTTTTTTTGTGAAATGTAATGCAGCAATCCAGGAGGATTCCATTTCTTTATAGTCTTGTATTGTGCTGCATTAAAACTTCAACTGAGGATGAATTACTAGTGGATCTGCAAAATAATAATCCACATATCTAAATATGTTGCAAGAAGGACTGTAAGAACTTCAGGTCTTCATCACTTTTGCTTATACTTGAAAAGTGTAAGATACAGTCTTGCTGAAACTCTTTGAGCAACATCTATTAGTATAACGATAAATTTATTTTTAGAGAAAAGGAATAATCCTAAGAATTAGCAATTTAGTGAAGAAAAATAGTGCTAATAGACAAAGCAAAGGTAGAAGGCAATTACACAGTATATAGAAACACCCATATTCTTCTCTTGCCCCCTTTGAAAAACACTTTTGAGATGTAGGGATTTAGTCTGGTGTTAAAGGAAAATGCAAGCAGGTGTGGCTTTGAGCTGCCATGTTTATTTAAACAGCAAATGAAGAACCAAATTATTAATATATGTCAGTAGCAATTCCTTTTAGTTTCAGTAGCAGTGCGCACCTATGCAAGGAGAGGTTCAACAAAGGTTCATGATCTCTGCTTGTGAAATTGGACTCGGTGCTAGAAACAGATCTGCAAAAAGCATGAATGGTGGAAGGCAAATGAACCTTTTCTGAGTTCTCTTGCTTTGTTGTTCATTTTTCAGGGTTTTTCACTCCTCTCTTTCTGCACAGTGTTCCTAAAGGTGGAACTGTCTACCTTGTGCACCACATCACTCTGAGGAATCTGGGTGCAGGGGGAGAGCTTGAGGAGACAGCAGGAACAGTGAGTGGAAGGGAGCAGAGAGTACCATACCTTTAAAAACAAGGTATGAGAGCACAGGTCTAGGATGTTGCAATACCTAGGAAAGACATCTTGCTGAAGCCTCCAAGGTGGTAGGAGGTAAAATCACAGATAGACATAAAATTAAAATTTTGCATATACCTGGCAACGATTCGTAGCTTGTTTTTTCCTTACCTGTATCTACCCATACTGTATCACCTTCAGCTACATAGACTTGGGGATTATAAATCAGCTAAATCAGTCTTTGTACCATTTTGAATGTCTTAAACTAATTTATTCCTCTTTGCACATTCTTATACAGGAGATAAACATATGGGCTTTTATCCCTTGAGCTTCCAAACATATTTTTTGAGGCAGAGTTGCAATCTAGTGTGGGCAACTATTCACTGAATAAATGGGATTTAGTGTTGTTTATTTATAGACTTTTATATGGCTCTCTTTGCAGTAGAAATGGTTGCAAATGAATATAATTTCACAGTGTGTTTTGATATAAGAAAATAGTATTCCATTTTACAGAACCCAGGGCCTGAGAACAAGATTTTAAAAGCACCTAAATCTTCAGGAAATCATATTCTGTAGTGAATTTGTTTGAAGAAACACAGGTAAGATTAGATGATGGTCTAGTAAAGCTTCCTGATTTTCTCTTATGTTTGCATTCTTCAGAAAAACTTGCTGTTTAAGGCTATATATCTAATTGTACTCTCTTTAGAAACTGCTGTACTACCAGGGAGTTACGAAGATACAGAAGGCTGATGTACTAGTCTGTGTCAGTCTTTCTAAGTTCAAATAGTGACTTGAAGTTAAATGGGTTTTTTCTCTCTGCTCATATTTGATATATTTAGCAAAACTATTGTTGTGTGAAAATGACAGAATCATTATAGGATGGCATTAGTGGGAGATTCTGTGAACTGATCTAAAATGTATTAAGAAAGTCCGTTTTGCAGCTTTGCTACTGTCAGTTTTGTTGGGTGTGAAATTCATGGACAAAATATTTACTTTCAGGAGGTTTTTTGGTGTTTTTTTAAATACATTTTTTTATTAAAGAGATCAAATGCATCTGCTGAGGTTTTTCAAATAAGCTGAAAGCAAGGTTTGCCGGGCAAAAGGTCTTAAAGTTATTTTAGACGGCGTACAGCCGTTGGAAAACGTATGCGTGATATTCTCTTAAATCACTTGTGAATTTTTGCAAATCCAATTCTTTGAGTAACTCTCTTGAGGAAAAGAACCTCCTTTATATATATTAAACAATGTTCAATCAATTAGTGTAATATTAGAGTAGTTTTCCTGAAACTTTTATACATTTTTGTAGAAAAATCAAAGAACTCAAAATAAAATTATATTAATTCTGACTCTAAGCAATCAATTAAACAAAGAAAGTCATTGTAGGAAATCCAGTGTAATCATAAGTAATAACTCTTATACCTGATATGAATGAGAAAAATTAACTTTTACTTTTAATTAAATATGATGCCAAAAGGTATTCAAGCCATTCTGACATATGTAGAAGATAGAATAATATAGTACAGTCCCAGTCTTAATCACTCTGCATTATTAAACATTAATATACTGTCATTAACAGTACCTGTTATAATCCATGTCATTTTGTGCCTTGCAAGAGAAGCACTCATCTCCTTTCAAATACTAATCACAAAAGCAGATGCTTAAGATACTTGAATAACCCTTTTGTTGCCATGCTTTGCACATGTGGTCCAAAGAGATTCTGAGAAGTGTCAGTGAGGTATAATATGAAAGAAATGTTATGCTTTGCCTGTGCTGTGGAGGACTTCTGTAATTACATTATAGATTGATTTAAATAGTAGATTTCAATTCGGACCCATCTCACAAGCACATTTTGCTCAGTATTGGTCAAGGTCCCTGGAAATGTAATGGCTTGCAGTCCTGCAAGCTACTGGTATTTTTTTATTGTTCTTCCTGTCCCTTGAGAATTAAGGTTGCAGTCTACTGTCACATTTTCTATCTGTGATCTGGAGTTGATACACTGCTTTCTTTGTGTGACCAAAACTAGTAGATACTGTAAAATTGCCCAGGTGACATGAGTAAAATAAGTCACTATGCAACAGAGTTGAGACAGTGTCCTGCTCCTCAGACTATATAAAAACCTTGTTGTCTGTCTGTAGGGATTGTGAGAGAATAGTATTTTTTTCCTACCTTTCCCTCTATGATGTTAAATCATTTAACATTGTCTTATTATACCTCTTTGAGGTAAGTATGTAATTGTCCCCTTGTTATGAATGGATAAGGTTAGATTCAGAATAGAAAAAGTGGGCAGTTAAATCCAAATCTGGGCAATTTGAAACACTGATGTTAATGTGGTCTCAATCATTATACCTCTACTTGAATCTCCTTACAGTAATTTTTAAGGATTGTGGAAGACAAATGGTTTTCATTTTTTTGGGTATTTATTCACTTTACTGTCCTCTGTTGCTGTATTAACACAGTCATACCTAAGAACAGAAATTATACATGTAAATACTGAAATGCAGGAAAAGACTTCTGAAGTTCACTATATTAGCAAAATGGAAAATGGAGAACGTTATTTTTCATATATGTCTTAATGGTAGTAGATTTATGCATACTAATACCAGATGAATCGTAATAACAGGAGCTAAGTCATTTTGAGGCAGAAGTGTATGAATTACTTTTTTTAGTTGACAGTTTCCCTGTAAGTGACTTGAGCAAGGTCATAAAGACACGCTAGTACTTTCAAACTCCCAGAAGGTGCTAAATGACCATAAACCACCCTGCCCTTCACTGTAAGTGCATCTTGGATTTCAGCATGTAAATTTATGATCCACTTCTAGTAGAAGCTGCTGCTTTAGTTTTAAGACTTGATAGGAATGTGGTTTTGCCAAGTGCCATGCTGAAACGTGAGGGTTACGTAGGTTCTGTATTGTTATAGGAAGATACATAGTATTTGAATTTTTTTCCTGGGTTATCAGTTCCAACTCCTTATCATTTTTTCCACATTTAGATTCACCAGTGGAAAAGGAATAGTACCCAACATCATTCTCTGCCCTTGGATAAGCTTGATAGATATTCCTCTGGAATACAACTCCTTCAGTCTTTCCCTGTATTCTGCCCTCAGCCATCTTCGCAGCTTCATTGGTTTTAAATGTGTTCCTTAATGAAATAAAATGTACATGACCATATTGTGTAAGCATTGGGCTGATTCCAGTGAAGTTAGGGAGATGTGAAGATATCAGTAATTCGTGCAAATCTGTAGCTGGTGTAGGAGAGGGGCTGCCTTTGAAAGAAAAGCAGACAGAATTCAGCTGTCAATCTACTTCATAGCAATAGTGCATTAACTGTCATACATTTAGTTTCAAAATAGCTACAAGAGGCACAGTCTCTTGGCCAGCAGGGTTGTCTTAATAATTAGAGATGCGTAAGCCTAACAGACAGGTATGTAAACATAAGAGATACATATCAGTAAGAAACCAGATTTCATTAGTTTTGCTGCTTCAAAAACAGTTTCTTAAAGTTCATTCGTCTATACCATTTTATTAATCTAGTTTGTTGAATACATCATTGGCAGAATATTCTTATGCAAAGAGTGATTTTGCTTTTTATCTTAATGACTTCAACCTTCTAGCTCTTGCCAGCTTTAGTGCAACAATGGCTATGTAGGTTCTTGCCTAACATCTTCATAGCTCCCATTCTTCATCACTTGTTCTCCAAAATGTCTGTGGTTTTTTGAATAGTCATACCTTTTGTCTTAAAGTTTTGGTCTTTTCTTCAGATATAAATTGCTGTCATTTGGAGATTTCTTGTGGCTTTTCATTCTGAATTTTTCCCATTTTAATCAGTGCTGCTGTTTGCTGGTTTTCCTTGAAGAGCCTGAAAAGATAGGTGTCATTTATGAATCTGCTTATTCATTCTCCTCCTGCATAGGACAAACCTTCCATTTTCATCTCATAATGTCAAATCCATCATGACTTCCAGGACTAAATAGGGCAAATATAGAAGAAATGTGCCTTCTTTTGGATTCCTGAACCATATTACAAAATCTGCTATTGTTAAAGCTGCCCTAGACAAATGGGAAATTTTAAAGGCTTTTACTTTCACAGTTTTGGTAAGTATTATGATGAAGCGATGAATGCCATCACCAAATATTTGTCCCTCTGCTCAATACGCAACATCCCTGTTGTCTGCATATATATGTAATTTGTTCTCTTTTGTGTGCCTGGTGGGTTTAACAGTCCAGGCAATGATCCATGTTTCTGATGCCACTTACTAAGACAAACTTATTTTTCAAGGCATAGTGGGAAGAAGTTTAACCAACTGTACATATATGGTTTACTGAAAACTTCTTGAAAATTCTTGCACTGTGGGCAAAAGTATGTTTTGCTCATATAAGCTTCATCTTTGCTAGCCTATTTTACATATAGTTTTACTATATGTTGTCTATTCTTTTAAGAATAGACAGGTTTCTCTGTAAGATTAAAATGTTCAATATGTTCCAGACATACTGCAAAAGCAAACTAAGAGCTAATTTAGCAGGCTTTTGACAATTACAGCTTTGTTTGAGATTACACTGCTTTTTTTTTTTTTTCCTGAATTTTGTTTTCTGTTTCAAGCACACTGCTCTCTTTCTGTCAGTTCCTTGCACAAGTCAAGCAATAGACAGCCTATAATCACACAGCTTTTCCTCTATAAAAATTCCTACAATTCTTTGTGATTCCTTATATAAATCTTGATAAACTGGAATTTGTAATAAGTTTACAGGCCGTTTCTTGATCCTATTGAAATCACTAGTAGGCTTTTTGTTGTTCTTCTTGTTTCAAGGGTACCAAATTTGTCTTCTTGTTTGCCAGATTGGCATATGCAAAAGGCATCCATCAAGAAATGTCTTAAGAGACTATAGTTGATAGCCTTTTGTGCATTGTATTGAACATTGGTAGATACACTATTGAATCAGCCCAAATCGTCAGCACAGATTCAACGTATTTACAGTGGTGAATTTGTAAGGGTGGATCATGTAGTAAAACTAATTAAATTGCAGCTGGCAACGTTTTCCCTAAAAACTTATATTACATGTTATGTAAACAGAAAGGTCTTGTACCATTGGGTGAATGCTGATATAGAATTCAATATTATTGCTTGAAAACAAAGTTTAGTATGCATCAGAAAATTGTTCTGGAAAAATAAGTGAGCATTTTTATTTTTTCAGTCAATTCTGTTTACAGAATGGTGTTTGTCTTTTCTCTTGTGTGTTTTTTCCCCAACATTCAGAAAGATATAAATAGTAAGTTAAATAGCAAAGTAATGTTTGTGTTGCATGGATGTACCTTTACTAGCAGGGAGCACTTTTAAGAAAAACGAAATGTAGTTATTTGGAATATCTCATTTGGAACTTAAAATTACAAAAGTTTTTATCATAATCCTGATTGTAAGAATTTTTGTTCATCCAAACAGAGGACAAAAACATTACCATTTTAAACTTTGTGTACAGTTGACAAACCAACTCAACTCTACTAGCTAAGCATAATGAAAACCTGCAAAGATTTAAGGATATGAGCTAATCACTGAAATGACTTGGAAAACAATTTCAAGTAACTAATGAACACAAAGATATCTTAATCTGTTTTGGAGCAGTTTGTAAGCATAAAAGGAATTCATTCTGTTAAAAAAAAAAAAAAATAGCTGGTTAATAATTATTAACTGTGCTAGAGTACTGAAGAATTTAAATGAAATTTGCCTAGGCAAAATCATTGCTTTGGATCTTCAGATGTAGCTGAGACACACTGTAAAGATGCCAGGCAAAGCTGAATTAGAGCTGATTTGTAGTTCCATGATTACAGGAATAGATAAGGTTTGTAAAGCTCCAGGTACAGTTGATTGTACCCAGCCATGGGTGTGTTCATAGTGCTTTGAATAATTCCTGTGAATCTTCAGAGCAGAAGAACATTTTGTTCTTTTATTTCATGGGAACAGTTATATAATCTGGGAACAGGAAGAAAGAGGAGGTTGTTGACACAATCAATGTGCAGTTTTGCAGCACAGGCATTCCCTTACCCAAAGGCTAATTCTCTGCTCTTCAGATCAAGATCTTTGGCTGCACAGTATTATCATAGCAGCAAGCAACAAGTAGAATGGGTCTGGGAAACTGGGACCCATGTTCATAGCTGTACCTTTTTTTTTTTTTAATTGTTAAATGAAGTAATAAAGAGTTTTCTTGAAACTCAACTATCTGCTGTTTTCAGCTCCTGAAACATTTTTTAGTTGAAAGATAATTTAGTACAAAACTGGATTATTGATGACAATTCTCTGTGAACATGAGCTTGTAAGATCAGGATGGACAACTGTTCAGACCTTCATAGCTGGGAATCATGCCATTACTACCCACAGCTGATACACATACATGGCTATTTGGCAGTGTACCTCAAGCCATCTGTTCAGATGGCATTTTGCCTGCTCACAAATTGGTTAGACCTGTGCCAAGAGCAATTGCTGTAGATGGTTACACTGCAAAACACTGCAAGTGGCTCCTATTTTGTACGAAGTCTCTCTCTTATGGACACCACTTTAACACTTTTGTTATGTCCTGTGGACATACCTGTATGCTGCTGTGATTGGAAGCAGAAAAAGATCATGTGCTCATCCTAACTTTTTTGCTAATGAAGTTACCTTTTCTAAATCCAAAGAGCTTAAAACAAAGTACGTGTCATTTGAGTTGAAACTATTTCTACTTATTTTTCATTTGAAAAATACTTGTTCCTTTAAAGTTGGCAAAAGCTAATCAAAAGCTCACAGAAGTCAGTAGGAATATTTGCACTCATATGAGTGAGTTTTGAGTTGCAGTTGTAAATTATAGTAAATTGTGTGCCTGCTAGTGGACAAAATCAGGTCAACTCACAGTTACTATATGTGGTTGGTTGATTGGCTTCTGGGATAAGTTTCTGAGAGAGGTAATGGGTTACAGGACTTTTCCTTTCTAGATCAGTTATTTAGGTTCAGCTGCAGTATACAGTAACCAAAAGTTATCACCAAGTGACATTTATACAACCTATAGAATAATTCTGCTGAGTCTTCTCTATGGAAAAGATACCCATGTCATACAGTTGGCACATTTGTTGACAGCCTCAGCTGTGAACCATGGAGGTGAACTTATTGCTTGCCAGCAGAAGTAGCTCCTGTAGGTAAAAGCCAAAGGATATTGGCAAGGAAACCTGTGCTCAGTGGTTAAATATAGGACTTTATGTAGAAAATACTGTTATTTTGCCAGTTTTCATAGCCACTAAAATAATTTTAAAATCAAAACTAAAATACTAATATTATTACTAGCAAGAGCTACAATGTAGAATTCAGAGTATGTGCAAGTGTAAAGGAATTATTTGCCTGTTTCTCTTTGAGTGTAATTAACTGTAGGAGTATTGTTATTTTCCTTCTATGGTCTTCTCCCTGTGCATGAATGTCACTGCTCAGTTTGAGCATGCTTAGTTGAATCAGGATGATATCATTTACGTGGGTGAGTTTCCATATATTGGTTAGTGGGAGGTATGATATTTTGCTGATTATAATCTGGAGGTGTTGCCAAAGCCCTTCATCTGAGTTTCATATAAGTAATACTTGACTACCTTTAATTCTTAGAGGAAATCCAATGGGAAAGAGCTGGGTAAGCCTTAAAAAAGGAAAGTAGAGAGATCAAAACTCAGAACTGTTTGGAGCACTATTCCATTGCATGTTTTATGTTCTAATAAGGTTTAATAATCAAATTTGTTCAGTAAAAACAGATGACAAAGACTATAGAGATGAAAAAGATGCCAATAATGATTTTGTAAAAATTGTATGCATTTTGTATTTTTCAATTTATCTATAGGGAAGACAGTTAATACTGAAATCTATTGTGTTCACACTGATGCTTGTGTGGTACTGTTAGGCTAAAAAAGAATATTTTACATCTACTTATATTTTCATAATAGAAAATTGTCCTCATGTGGAAATGGTGAAACTTCACCATTTTATGTGGCATAAATGTACTAGCGATTTGATGGACAAAGTAAAAAGCCAGTAAATTCTCACAGATCTAGTGTGCACTGCATTCTAAGCTGAAAATTGGACATAGCTGAATACTTAGTGACCCTTTAGCTGAGGCATTCTGAAGTAATCTGAATAGCAGTATTCTTCAAAAACCCCTGAAACATTGGGAATTGACTTGTTTTACTTCCATGCAAATGAATGGGAATTTTCTTTTCACTTCACTGGAAGTAGAATTGGACGTTTCTTGAGTTGACCAGCACAAAGTAACATTTGTAGGCAGAAAAAGGAGAGAATTTTTTTCGGCTCCAAGTTCATTTTTAAAAGGCGCTTTGCTGTAACCATGTAAACCTGCGTAACCCTACAGTTTGTTAAAACTGAACTTTAATGAGTCCTGATAAGAAGCCAGTCAGTGGATATCCATTTAGCTAGTGATGATCTGAACTCCAGCTGATTGTCCTAGCAGCTGTGTGACTTCATTACCATTAGAAAGGCATACAGCCAAGCCAGCTGGAATCCAAAGAGGCTACTCAATTCACATAGCATGTCAGTTTTTTGGTTTACGTATCAGAATTACAAAGGACTCCTATTAAAAAAAAAATAAAAATAAAAAAAAAAAAGAAATTCTTTATGAAGATATAGTTTAAAGCCTAAGTTTAAAATCATTATTATACCAAATGGAGGATACTTTGTCATGTGGATGGTTGGGAGGTTTTTTTATGCCATTTTATAGTTGTTTAGATCTCTTGATTTAATGAAAATTTGACAGAACATTTTCACTTTTGTTTACAAACACAACCCTATCCTGTAATTCCTAATTTCTTGGTTAAGAAGACAATATTTTGTTGTGTTTTGAATTAATGTTTTGAGAATACATTATTAGTTTCTCTTATTGTTTGCAGGGAAAAGAAACGCTGTTCTTTGACAACATGGGTTTGTGAAAAACAAAACCCCATAACTGTTGTAATGAATAATATCTAACTGCTAGAGACAATATCCCTGAGGACTATTTCTACCTGTGGCCGTGGGTATTTTTAAAGTGTAGTATGGTACAGAGTGAGAAAGATGAATACAGAGGCCTTAGCAGTGGTTTGTACATATAGCACGTGATAATCGGTTAAAACAAAATGCAAAAACACAAGGAAAGCAAATTCCAATTTACTAGAAGGGCATGAGGGAAGACCCAGGAAAGTACAGGCTGCACTAACATTGGTGCAGCCTCATCTTGAACTGTGTGCAGTTCTGAGCCTCACAGTCTGAGAAGGATGTTGAAGTACTTGAGAAAGGGCATCCAGAGAAAGGCAATAAAGCTGGTGCAAGGGCTGAGAGGAGTGGCTGAGGACACGGGATTTGTCTAGTTTGGAGAAAAAGAGACTGAGGGGTGACCTCATTGTTCTCTATAGCTACCTGAGGAGAAGTGGAGAGGGAGGTGCTGATCTCTTCTCCCTGGTATCCACTGGAGGACATGTGGGAGTGGTTCAAAACTGCACCAGGGGAGGTTTAGGCTGGACATTAGACTTCCTAGAAAAGTGGATGATGCCCCAACCATAATAATATGCTTTAACTTTCGGTCAACCCTGAGGTGATCAGGCAGTTGACTAGAGTATCATTCTAAGTCCCTTCCAACTGAACCTAATGCATCTATCCTATTCTGTTCAAATGGTCCCAGAAACTGTCTTCATAAGCTTTTGTCTAAAGTACCTTTTTATTGAATCTACTATGTTCAAGCAAATGAAGAGGATGTAATTATAGACTTGAAACTTAGGAAAAATATCCCTGCTGAATGAGAATGAGTAAAGACTCATCTTTTTAGTCAAGAAATATTATTGCTACTTAACATTTAAATTCTCTTTGCAGGTACTATAAAAGTAGTCCATATAAAATGGACCAGAACACGGGAAGGACTTTCTCAATGAATTACTTCATCATAAATCCACTATATCAGTCTGCTCTGTTCCTTGCATGCACCTGTACCATACACATGTGCAGTCATGTCTGCTTTCTTGCTCTCATCTTTTCTGCTATGTTCCTTCTCAATGACTCTTGTTTCCATTCTTCATAAGAGCACGACTTTCCCTGTAAAAAGAAAGGAAATAATTTACACTGTTGATCATACACTGTTTAAACAGTGAAAATGTGAATTTCAACCATAAATGTCTGTGCACATTCCTGAAACTAGGTCCTCTGTTTCTTGGGTGACTAAGTCTTTAGCGTATAGTATAAAAGGTTGTAGCAGCAGCACTGTTCTCTTATTAAGAAAGAAATAATGAAAAAAATAAGGATTATTATTATGCCTGAAATGTGACTACCCCTTGAATTAGTGTGTACAGTTTTGGTCCTCTCATTTGACAAATGTTATCAAAATTGGAAAAGATTTAATGAAAGGCAAAAAGAATGACCAAAGATACGAAATAGCTTGCATAAGCAGAACAGTTACATAGGCTAAAGTTCTTTGGTATAGAAAACACAGCAAAATTATAACGTCTATTTAAAGTCAGGAGGAGAGGATGGGTGGCGAATTTATGTTTGCTATTTATTCTACTGTAAAAACTGAAAGATGTCAAATGAAGCTATTGTGTGCAGTTCAATAAGGCCAGGTGCTGCATCCTGCACTTGAGTCAGAACAACCCCATACAACACTACAGGCTTGGAGAAGAGTGGCTGGAAAGGGTCCCAAAAGGGACCTGGGAGCGCTGGTTGATAGCCGTCTGAATATGAGCCAGCAGTGTGCCCAAGCAGCCAAGAAGGCCAACTGCATCCTGGCAGAGCTTGCGTCTAGAGCACAAGTCTTATGAGGAACGGCTGAGTCAACTTGGGTTATTTAGTCTGGAGAAGAAGCTGAGGGGAGACCTCATTGCACTCTACAACTTCCTGAAAAGAGGTTGTAGCAAGGCAGGGGTTGGTCTCTTCCCCCAGGTAACTAGTGATAGGATGAGGGGTAATGGTCTCAAATTGTGCCAAGGGAGGTTTAGATTGAATATTAGGAAAAAATTCTTTACTGAAAAGGTTGTCAAGCATTGGTACAGGCTGCCCAGGGCAGTGGTGGAGTCTCCTTCCCTGGAAGTATTTAAGACACGTGTAGGTGGATGCTGAAGGACATGGTTTAGTGGTGACTTTACAGTGCTAGGTTAATGGTTGGACTTGATGATCTTAGAGGTCTTTTCCAACCAAGGCTGTTCTATGATTCTATTAGTTCCAGCTTCAAGACAAGCAGAAGGAAGCACTTCTCTATACATCATGTAATTAAACTGCAGAACTCCTCCAAGGATGCTTGCAGTGCATGGGCTCTGCAAGACTATGAAATTCATGGAAGAAAAATTCAGTAAGGACTATTCAACAGAGACCTCTGGCTCTTAGGGAGTAATTCAGATTAGAAGGATCCTCTGGAGATCCTCTAGATCAACCTCCTACTTGAAGCAAGTCTAACCAGATCAGTTTGCTCAGAGACGACTTTAACTGAATCTTGAATACCTCCAAGAATGGAGATTCTTATCTGCGCAGTATTTGATGTGTGCCTTGTTGCCTTTCATCCTATCACCATGCACCTCTGTCAAGAGTCTGGCTGTCTTTTCTGCATCCAGTGATCAGGTAGCTGTAGACAGCAATAAAGTCTCCCGTTATCAGCTTTCTTTGAGGCTGAACAAGTTGTTTCAGCCTCTATTCAAGAGACATATGCTGCAGCCCCTGAGCAGCTTAAGGCTCTGTGCTGAACATGTTCTAGTACGTCCATGTCTTTCTAGTAATGGGGAGCCCAAGACCAGCCAGTACCCCAAGTATGGTTCCACAAGTGCTGAAGAGAGGGGAAGGTTCACTATCCTCGGCATGGTGGATACACTCTCGCTGATAGAGCCCAAGATGCTGTTGGCCGCCTTTGCTGCAAGGACTTACTGGTGACTCATATTCAACTTATTATCTGCAGGGATCCCTGGATCCTTTTCTGCAGATCTACTTCCAATGCAGTCAGTACCAACTTGTATTGTTGCATTATTCCACCTCAGATGCAAGTATTTGCATTTGCTGTTTTTGAAATTCAGGAAGTTTCAGCCCAGTTTCTGAGCCAAAATATTTGTGTAGAGTTAGAGAGAATTCTGAGGAAGTATCACTTAATGCTTGCCTTTCTAAATTTTTCTTCAAGAATCCACTTTTAACCCCAAAAGGAAATGAGACAGATGGAGTTATTTTATAAGCTCTGCTAAGGTCTTTTAAAGAATAGACAGGTCTCTGGATATCGAGTAACTGGAGGAACTTTGGTGAAGGCTCCAGTGAAGAGAACATAGTGGTATGGCCAGATATATTTGACTGATAAAACATACTGGATTTTGAGTGAAGTTTTAAAGTACCTGGTTATATAGAGCTTTGGATATTGTACTGGGCTGTGGGTTTTACTCTTGGTCTAAGCTTCTGAAAGCTAGGGATTGTGGATTTTTTACGTAATCTAAGTTCCTCAAATAAAACAATATTTCAGAGGTCTTTTAAAGCAGAAATCTTAATGAGGACAAAATTTTTCCTGCATACACATTTAAAAACTGGTATTGATTTGTCAACAGCTTGACTTTCAGCTCTGAGCTGTGTCCTTAGCTTGTCTGTCTCTGTTTTTTAGATAATTTTATCGTTTGCTTTGGAGTCAGAGAAACTTGAATCTTTTCAAATTTGTTCCTTTGGCGTGGTGTGTGTGGTTTATATATATATTTAATATATGTTACAGGAGTAGTTGTGAAATCGAAGAAAAATTTTTCTAGTGCCTAGAAAAAATAATCTTTCCCCCTCCCCCCAAAATAAAACAACCCACAAGCCATAGTATAAACTATTCAATAGATTCTCTTAATAAAATGTTTCTGCAATATTACAATTAAAAAAAAAAACAAACCACAAAAGAATAAAAATAGTTCAACTCTGCAGTTCAGCCTACACCACATTTGTAAGAAACTTACTTCCTAAGAAGTATTAATTAATGAGAGACTTTTAAACATAAGCATCAATCCATTCATAGTCAAAACTGCAAGTTGGGCCTTAGCTGTGAATACATTTGAGTCATTAAATTATTTTTTTTGTCAATAGGAGTGTTTGTAAATTAAGGGGAATGTTTTTCTTGAACAAGAATTTGAGAACCGGACTGTTGAGCAAATGCAAGAAGCGTAGCACTTTTCAAGGTAACTTTGGCATGCAAAAAAAAACCCCAAACAAACAAAAACCAAAGCAACAGCAATAAAAATCACCACAAAAAACCAATCAAACAAAACAAAACACCAACAAACCCTATCTATTTTGCAGTAGTACATTGACCCTCACAGGAATGAAATGCTCTGTGTCATTAAAAGGTTAATTTCTAGTTATATGACTACATGTACGATAAGAGGAAAATGGCAAAGCCAGGAAAACCTGAAATCACACCTTTGCACAAAACTGAGAGATTGCAGAGTTGTTAGAAGTTTGTAAGGTAGATAATGCTTAAAGGCATCTAATATTTCAGCCATGCCAAGAGCAATTAAGTCGACTTTCATGTAAATCTAAATAAACATCATTACTTTTGTATTAGAAATTTTTGTTACTTATATATTATGCCTCCCAAGATGATCAATATTTGACATTACAAAAACCTGGTTTATGTTGCAGCTGATTGCAGACTGTAGTTCTTTAAGGTGAAATTAGAAAAATGCCGTTTCAAAAGGAGAAAAAAAATGCAAGTCAGTAGGTTAAATATTAATTTGAATGTCTGCAATAATGGGTACATATGCTATTTAAGGAAGTCATTATTCCACTGTGTAGTCAACAAGAGTATCGATTAGAATTAATTCACTACAAAAAGTCTCCAATCATTTTTAACATAAGTTTTTCCTCTTTAACAGTACCCCGAAGCCTGTATTTTTCGTGGTCAATTTAGCAACAAATTTGCAATTAATCATTTGTTGATTGCAATGAATGGTCTGTCGATAATATGCAGCTTACATTGCTAAAAGGGTTATACCGAGCTTTATTGTTTTCCTTTTGTCTTGGGAACACTTTGTCTAGCTGAGTTTCCTAGAATGGATTTTGAATAGATGTTTTGAAGTAACACATGCCAGTTTTAAAGAGACACCATAGACTGCTCTGAGAGTATTAATCAAGGTATGCCCTAACTTTCTTCTGGCATTACAGTATTTGGATGTCTGTTCTGACTCCTTATATGTGAAATAGGACATATTGGCATAAATGAAGGGTTTCATTATCTTAAATGTCATAACATTTGTTTGAATTACTCTGTGTAGATTTTAAATGCTGAAATTGTAATCTTGTTTTTTTTTATAGATTTCATTGTCCTTTCAAAAGACTATAAAAATGGAAACCTTTTAAAAATTTCATCCATAATTCAGAAAGCATAATTTACAATTTGTGCAATAACAGGGAAATTACTGCAGATGATACTTTAGTAATTTCAAACATGTATGTATTTTTACTGAAAGTAAACTAAGGGGAAAAAAAAATAAAAAAAATTGCTGCTTATTCCAGAAACAGTGTTTTTGTCACAGATAATGTATAAATGAAGGGCATTATGAAATGCCCCTTTGGGGAATGTTGACATGAATTTATTTCTTTGGAAAGTGATGGCAGCTCAAACTGCAACTCCCATTTTGTCAGAAAGAAATATCTGTTGTGTTCCAAGTTGTCCTTAAAGGAGTGTCTCAATAGTGTGTTTTATGCATCTGGACAGAAAATGGCTTTGAATACAGTGTACATAACTGAAACTAAAGGAAAGATTAAATTCTGGTTTCAGACTTCTCCAAAAGTTTAGAAACATTTCATTTGCACTGATCTTTAAATTGCATAAGTTTTTTCTATATTTGAATTGTTCATTAGCAAAAATAAAACACTAGTAAAAGTAGGATTTAACTTATTTATGTTGCCATTATTAATGCTAGTATTATACAAAATAGTTATAACCATTAAAACATTCATATTCCTGGAGAACTTCTAATGTCATATGGATGTGATATTTATGCTTGAGCAAAAGTTAACATTAACTACATTTGTCTTTGCTAATCACAAGGATTACTTATTACAAACATTGGCAAGGTAAGTGTCTGCTTACTGTGCAGCAAATTTGGGAGTACTAGCTTGTCATTTAGTATTGATTACATTATTTAAGTAGCTGAGCAAAGCAGCACTTTACAAACAGGTGCTCTTTGATTTGCAAATTTATAAAAATCTAGGAGAAGCTTACAGCCTACTGCCTTGACGGTTTTTAAGGTAAAAAGTTGAAGGATGAGTTGACTTTATTTGGAACTTCTGTCTCATGAAGCAAATTGAGTTATTGTTATCAAAAACCAGCATGGTTCTCCATCTGTAAAATATGTTTCTAACATAACTATCTGGCCTGGAGTTCAGAGAAACTGTCATGATCAAATTGTTTGCAATGAAATTTTATGGACCTGACTCTGACCATGTGCTTTAGTTGTCTCCTTAATTGATCTGCAGGGGCTGAAATCACCATATCAACAAATTTTCAAAATGACAAAGCTCTCTAGTCATGTATTAACTGATATACATGCAAATAAAAGTAGAGTTTGTCATTTCTGCATACTTATAATACCTCTCTTACATATACATGGTTCCATACTCCATGGCTCAATTCAAACTAAGAGCATTATGTTAAGAGATTATGGCTTTGGCTTATTATGTTATGGCTTCAGAAAAGAAAGAAACTAAAGAATTTATTTTCTCACTCTGCTTGTTCCTGCCTCTGCACTACAGCTTCCTGCACCCTTAGTTTGATTTTTTGGGATGTAACTCTGTAAACTAGATAATTAAATTGTCCCCCAGTATTTAGAGTAAACATCTTAGCCTTCTGGAAAACCTCATATGTGTTGGAGATCATGAGTGGATGGGACTTATGCAAGGAGTTTTCATGCAGATATAGAATCCTCCCAAACAATTTGAGGCAGAGAAGAGGATACTGGCATAATATATTCAAAGCTACCATGAAAGCTGTAAGTTGCTAAACAACCATGACGCACTGAGCCTGTCCAGATGGTTAGGCTAAAAGCATTATGCAAGTGCACACTTGGGAGGGTTTTTTTTTTTTTACTAGAAAATTTAAGGAATTTCTCAGTTCCTTTCATCATATACTTCTATAGACTTTTTCACTAGTCTTCTGCAAACTTGGACCTATTGCTTGTGAAAGGCAACAAAAACATTTCTTTAGCCCTCTCTGAGGGATCAATGCAGCACTTTTAAAGCAATTTGGACATTTTTATTTCTTGGGTTCAAAATTCAGTATGTGTGAATCATAACAAAAGGCTTTAGTGCAGTTGCCAGGGTTTCTGGACACATCGAGAACCATATATTTATTTTACTGTGAGATCACTTTATCATAAAATACTATTGCATCAACCAATAGTGAAATATAGAATTGGTAGTTCCTAAAGTTGCTGGGTGTTTTTTCTAGCAGTTAGTTTTGTTAAAATATGTTTACGATTCTTAATTATTAGTGACTTCAATACAATAATGAAAAATTTTTTGTTGTCCTTATCAACATTATGATAATAACCTGTGACTTATTCCCATTATACCACATAATAGAACTTTTCTGTGGAATAAATAAATAAATTTAACCTCAAAACCTCATGTCCAGATACTACAAAAATCGGTACTGCATACTGTGTGCCATAAGCTGTAAAATGTTTTACATTATGAAAATATTTATTGAAGGCAGCTGTAGAGAAATGAAGAAAAAACTAAGCAGCAAAGCAAGGGGGAAAGTTAATACAGTAATCATATGAGCAGTATTGATTAAACAGTATTTTCAGAGCAGGGGGGAGAAGTGAAATCCCAAAAGAAAACAAAGGCCTCTAGCCCAGTATGTTGTTTGTAGGTAGATTTCATATCTGAATGTCTAGCATTATGACCCAGGTAGCTTTGGAGATGGTGGGAAAAGTCTGAGGAAGGTGGTTTTTTAGACATAACTCTTATGCTGAATTCAGTGAGCAAATATCTTAGTCAGCCACAGACTGTCTGAACGCATCACTTCATCACTGGAGATGCTCACTTGGAATATGCAGGCCAGTGGCACTGGCAGGGACTTTCCTTCTCCTGCAGGGCATACAAGTTGTGGTGAATTTGTCAGCTCTGGGAAAAAATGGGGAGTGGAACAGAAAAAAAGGGCACTGACACTGAGCATGGAAAATGATGTCAAAGAGGGAAATTCTGGAAGATCCTGGGAGAAATTCCTGAAAAGGATAGAGTTGGTGTTAGCAGTGAATAGCTGCTTATCAAATAATGTGGAATGTACAAGTTAACTATCCTTATTTTAGGACAGAAAAACCAAGAAGTTTGGTTTATTTACCACAAGTCAAGTGGAGAAGATGATGAAGGTGAAGGATGTCAATGATGATGCAATTAGAAAAGGTGAACAGAGCAGTCCTGAAATCTTTCCAAGGAAGAAACTTGACACAAATTAAAAACACTTTTGAATGAAAGTCTGAGTTATGAGGAGATGAAGAAAACCTATGTCTAATAGCTAGATGTCTGCTTAGTTGGGGATAACACAGGTACACACAAGAAAGTAAAGTAGAAGGATTCAGAAAATATTTTGATTGCTGCAGCACAAGAACAAATGGAGGTATTGAGCAAAAGTCAAAGTTACTTTTAGGCTTATAAGAAACAACAAAGAGGCTGTATAAAAGATGTGAGGATCTGTAGCTAAATAATCTAACATCTAGCCCTAATTTATTAGTGTGTTGGGGTTTTTTATCAACTAATGTTTTTTTTGTCCAATAGGGAAGATGATAAATAATATTCTAATGCAAAAATTTAAATTTCAAATTGAAAACATAATGAATGAGGAAAACAGTGACCTTTTTCAATTAAGAGAAAAATACTCTTTCAGAGTGTAAATCAATGAGAAATGTTTCAGTGGTTTGCATATTTCCTATAAAAATAAATATCAGCTATGAAAACAAATGAATAACATAAATATGTATTAAAATTACAAGGCTCTGTTGCCAAGGCTTTGACTAACAAGTTATGGGAAGTTGCTAAGGAGAAGTCAGGTGAACATTTATTATTTGATCCCTGTCAAGCAAATGAGCATATAAAATGGAAGGTGATGCAAGATTCGACTTGAACCCCAGTGAAGATTTCAGAGGACTGCTCAAACTGTTGCATTTCAGGCATAGCTTCTTAAAGTTAAGAAGCTAGATGTGCTCAGCTTCTTGAATGACTAATAACAAGAGATTTCCAAATGACGATTCAGAACAGAAAATTCTCTATGTGCCTTTTGGAAGAACCTTTCCAAAGAGCTTTGTTCTTACTGTTGAGCATACTGGGAAGATAGAGGTCATCCTGCCAGTTTAAGCAGCTAAATTAAGGGCCTGAATTTAGCCCCTGAGAATACTAATCTTAGTCCAATTTAGCCAAAGCTCAAAATGAAAATACCCAGAGAGATCTGGGGTTTTTGTTTAGGTGTTCTGTTCTTTTTATTTTATTAAGGAAAACCTTAAATAAGCTGTGTTTAATTTTTCAAGAGAGTGCACAAGCAAGTATTCCTTATGGCAAATATGCCTTTTTCTTTATGTTGTTTTTAGTGTGATGGTGGTAATTAGTATTTCACAAAAAAATTGCTTAATAATTATCTTTTAGGGGAGAATTACTTACTTTTCTCCCCTCAGAACTTCAAAAGTGCTGTGCATGAAAGTCTAGGTGTTCATTTCAAACTAGGCAGGCTCTTAATGTAAACTTTCTACTAAAGATATCTGTGAGCCATTGCTGTGTTTCTGAAGAACAGCTAAAGCACCAGCCCATTGCTTTGCTTATATTGACTTTCAATCTGAGCTGTGCCCTTGATTGTTTTATGCTCAAACTCATTGTGCAGAATAATTTGGGACAATTTCAACATAGTTCTCCATCAGCAGTTATCAGAAATGTTACTAAAGGTTTACCACAGAGATCTTTTTAATAAACAAGATATATAATACACTGTCTATATGGCTATGTTGGCTAATTGCCATGCGATCACTTTTCTTTTTCTCTTTTTAGCGACCACATAAACACTCAGCATGGATCTAGAAGAACCCTTCTCTAGTTACAGTAAATTTAGGGTCACCAAAGATTAAAAAAAGGAGGATGTTTTCAGTAACCAGTATATCCTCAGGATAGCTCCTGGCTTGTACCAGAAGTAGTGTGGCCAGCAGAACTAGGGAGATAATTGTCCCCTTGTACTCAGCACCTCGAATACTGTGCTCAGTTTTGGGCTCCTCACTACAAGAAGAACACTGAGCTCCTGGACCGTGTCCAAAGAAGGGAAACAAAGCTGGTGAAGGGTCTGGAGCACAAGTCTGATGAGGAGCAGCTGAGGGAACTGGGGTTGTTTAGTCTGGAGAAGGCTGAGAGAAGACCTCATTGCTCTCTACAACTGCCTGAAAGGAGGTTGTAGTGAGGCACTGGCACGGGCTGCCCAAGGCAGTGGTGGAGTCCCCATCCCTGGAGGTATTTAAGAGATGTGTAGATGTGGTGCTGAGGAACATGCCTTAGTGGTGACCTGGCAGTGCTAGGTTAATGATTGGACTTGATGACCTTAGACGTCTTTTCCAATCAAGGCTATTCTACGATTCTCTGCTTTGTATTGAGTCATGAGGCAGTTTTAGTTATCTACTCTGATAATATGCTAACTGCCTTGTCTCCCGGTCTGTGAATATGATTAGTGACTTTAAAAATACAGATATATTGAAATTTAGTGCCAGTTTCTAAAAACCAAAATATTTCCTCAAAGAAAGTCCTTGAGATACTGGTACAAAGGCTTGGTCCCTGAACTAGTCCCTGCGCAGCTGGGACGTGTGGTCACCCTGTATGAACAGATCGATAATAAATTCTGATAAGTCAATTTGTATGTGTCCACGTGTTACAGAGTTATACATAGGCAGAACATAGGGGTGGGTTGTTCTTTTTTCACAAACACATCTTTTCCTCCAAAATGGGTTACACTTTGTGTCTATGTGAAACATTTCTATTACCAAATTGTGTATATATAGTGTCAGAAACTCAAGAGAGATCTCACTTCAAATGAAAAGGGAGAGGAAATATGCTTACATTTGAAGGCCTGTTCCAAATATTTTGTTACAAGTTCCTGATATACCATCCTCTGGTCTTTTGCCTATCATTTATAAATACTGGGGGTACTGATGTTTCATCCTGGTTTAGAGATACTATCTATTTAAATGAGTATTTAAAATATGAACTGCCTCTCGGCTTAGTAATACATGTACAACTGAAATGTATTTGAACATGATCATCAGACCGCTGGCTGTCAAGAATATCAGTGACAAAATGAATAGCATTATCTTGACAGTTTCTGTATTTTTCTTGGAAAACCAGGAACACAAGTTTCTCAGATTTTTTTTTTTCTCAGATTTTTTTCTTAAGAAAGTAAATTATCATTATCTTTTGGTAAAGCTGTGTCAAAAAAAGCTTGAAATCTCTTTTTGCTCTGACCTTCTCAAGCTATCACTTCTCTCAGATATATTGGCTCAGGATATCAGTAGAAACTAAGATGACTATAATAACTAGTGTTTCACTGAAAGCGAATGTATAATTGAATTTTTTTTGGAAGATCTCTTACTTTGTTTCTGAGGTTAATGTGTGTAATTTAATCAAAAATACCTGGGTGTCAAATATGAAATGACAGCTTGATTCAGACAAGGCAGGACCTGAAGCTTCATTGGGTACCTTTTTCTATACTTGGTCATTGAATGATTCAGTACTAGCCATCTTATTTGATTATGTGAGACTGTTGATTATTATGGGGTGGGAAATACTAAAACAGAGGATGTACCTGTGGTTTTTGCTTCTTGTGTGTATTTGCAGAAAGTGGAATGCATAATCATAAGGATGTTTGTTTATCTAGAAAATAATTTTTAGTCTTAAACCGCTACAGCAAAATTTTCTTAATCTGTTTTCAGTGATATTTTTTTGTACATCTGTATTATTCCACATTAATAACTGATGTGAGTGAACTGGTTGTTCAGGTTAGATTTGCATTCTGATCCAAAGATTACAGGTTGCTGAATTATCCTTTAAGCTTCCTAGCCTTGTGGATCCATTAAGCCTTAATTAAAGAAGCATCTTAGAAAAAAATAATCAGACCATTTATATCCAAAGAAGATGCACATTGGTCATTTGTTTGTTCACCAGCATAAAAATTATTATTTAATGGAAATTTTAATCACAGCAAGCTTATAGATAGACATATATTAAATGCATTAATCTTTCTATAAAGTTATTCACAATGTATAAGGTTACTCCTCTGAAAAGACTGCTTCAGATTGCTTTCCGGTAATGCTAATACCCATTAAAAAGATGAATATATATGTGTGTAAGTCAATCATAAGGTATTAAAGAGGTATAGCAACTTAAGCTTCTTTTCTTCTTGGCAGGTCACTTTGAGAAATGTCCTAGTTCAATTAAAATATTTTTCCATTTCCTAGGAGTAGATTCAGATATGCTCTGTCTGTTCTCTATCTTATCTTCACTGTCAGGATTTAAAACAAACCTGAAGGAGATATAAGAAGGATAGTCCAGCTACTGTAGACTCTGAAGAGGTTCAAATTAAGGGTGAATATTTGAGAGATAGATACATTTTTTTAGGAGTCCGTTTACAATTCTGTAGAATTTAAACTAGGATAAATGGCATTTTGTGTTCTTCAAACACCCATTCCTTCATCTCTACTTTCAAAATGCTACAGTGGTGAGTGGAAACCATCTAAACTGAAGAGGTATACAAAAGAGAGCAAGGTGTGGTAGGTTTTTTTCAGATTAGGTTTGTGATAATATGAAATGAAAGTCAGAGGAATTATCATCATCTAGGCTATATTGCATATGACATATAAATGACTGTAAAAATATTGTATACTTTAGAAAAGAAATTAAGTAGTTTAGAATAGTAGCATACAACTCAAATATTCATATAATATTCTCAGAAACACAAAATTGTCTAATTAGTTACTTAGTTCTGCTTTAAATGCTCTGTATTCAGCAGTACTTTGTGCACCAGCATTGATTTTGATGCAAAAGTGTTCCTGAAAAAAAATCTCTATTCTTGGATGTTTTGATGAAAAATATTAGAATGCTTTAGGTATAAAGTGAGCTTTGTGACTGAAGCATGGGTGTTTCATATTACAGTGATCCCATAAGACCTTCCTCCTCCTTTCACCTTGCAACAGTCCTGACAGCATTGTCTCTCCTCAGATTGTTATTGATAGTGAAGTTCTTGCAAATTTTAGGCATGTTTGTGTGTGCTTATGGTGTGTTACTTTTAAAAATAGAAAATATTTAGATTCAGGTATGGTACTGCTGGAAAATTGTATTTGAGGCTCAGATACATGTCAATTTATTAATCAAAATTAATAAATAATGCCCACAGGTGATGTGAATTATAAACCAATATCTGACTGTCAAGTGACCTTTCTATAAAAACATTCTCACTTCTTACCTTGCTAGGTAATAATCTCAAAGCATGTGAGTTTGCTTTACTGACTCTTGGGTTTTCTCTTTTAGATCAGTTTTATTATCAAATACAAAATTCAGTTCTCATCTTTTACTGGCCATCCTCAATATCGGGTACCAGGAAAGGTCACCATATTAAAGCAACAACATGCAAACAATATTTGACTTACCATGCAAGTAGATATTGCTGTGTTTCTCAGTATGGTTAATTAGGTGATTTAAATATACTCTGTGACACAAAAAAGAAATTAATTCTCCATTGGTCCAACAACAGTTCTGTGTTCTAAATAGGTTAGGCTAGATGCCTCTTTTTGAAATGGCTGAATGAAGTCTGCTAAAATGAATCCTGTTTCAAATGTAGCCAAAACAGCTGACAGTGAAGGACCCTCTGCCCTCTTCATTCAGAAATACAAAACTTTTAATGGTTGTTCCTCAGGATTCAAGGATGGCATCTGATAATTTCTGCAGTTTTCAGGAGACAGAACTTGCATTCCTACTCCCTCTCAAGTTCCTGTTACTTTTAATTCTTCCAGCTATTTTTCATTTATTTATACTAGGCTGTATGCTACTATCTTAACAACTAGAAGATGATAGACATTTGAAAAACTTAGAACAGTGTAGTTTTTCTTTTTTTCTCTTTTTTTTCCCCTTAAAGCAAAGGATCATTTTGCTAATGCACAGCCAGCATGGACTGGTTTCAGATTTTCCTGCAGCAGTGTTATGGTTGGGAAGAGGTCCCTGTGCAAGGGAAGCTAAGGACACTCCATGTTGGACTCAATTAAGGGTTCAAAAGAGTAGCTGGACAGTAGCATAAACTAAAGAAAGCCTTAGCAGCTCCCCTACTTTCGGGTTTTTCTGTGTGTAGTTACCACTAGTTTACAGTCTTCAATAATAAAAATAGCTTTTCAACAATTTTTGTATGAAATTTGTCTGACATGTATCTATCTTGTGTTGTGCCCATCAAAATTAGCCTTGTGTATGACTTTTTTTACCTCTCAGCTCATTAAATTAGTTGATCCGTTTTGGAGTCAGAAACTGTTCAGGCAGGGGAAAATTTTGATCAAATCAACCTTGCATGGAAACAACTGCCTGTTTGCCATCTGCAGTGGGCATTGATCCCTAGCTTGTTTGTGCCTTTCATTTGTTATGCATGAGTAAGCACATTAGCCTTTTCATTTCATTCATTAGACAGTTAGTCCTTGATTAGTGTTTCCTAGTTTCTGTCAAATATGCTACTACTCTTTTATTCATTTTGTCTTGGGTCTATCTTTTTTTTGCTTGTGTAGAAAATTAACAGCCACAACAGTAGTCCTTTTATTACTTTTTCCTACAGAACTGGCTAACAAATATACTTTTCTAGTGTTGGCACATCTAATGTGGGATAAAGTATGAATGATGGGTCTTTCTAAAGTTAACAGAGTTATTATTTTAGTTCAGCTGGCAGGCTTTGTTTAGAAGTGTGATGTCTCAGGGTTTACTGTCAGCTTTATTTCATCCATCTCCAAGAACTGTGGGATCACCTGGATACATGCGGATATTTGCCTTATAAAATTGCATTGCACATAAAAATAAATTTAAAGTAATGATGAATGCAGTTTGAGAATATAGCACTGAAAGTTTCAGATGACAAATTGGATGACAGGACAGAACAATAAGGCATTTTATGACCAACACCGATTCATTCACTAGGCGTTTTTGCTGTCATTTCCTTATAGGACAGTAAAATGTTAAATGACAATTCCATTCTTAAGGATTATAGAAAAATAAATAAATAATGATGTGACGTGCATAAAGCAGCAAACTATAGATATCTTGAGAAACTACATAATAAGATTATGAAAAAAGTGGATATTTCAATAGAGCCAATACATTTAGTGATGCCACAAAA
This sequence comes from Podargus strigoides, assembly GCA_028020825.1. NCBI lineage: Eukaryota > Metazoa > Chordata > Aves > Caprimulgiformes > Podargidae > Podargus > Podargus strigoides. The sequence continues at coordinate 29,157,710 of CM051623.1, forward strand.
TGATTTTGTTTGGTCAGTGATCACAAGTTTTGCCTAAAAATTCTATGCTAGGCTATATCCTTATGTAGGTAGAATGTGTGTAAAATATTATGGCTTGCTTATTGTTTTTTTATTCATAATCTGAAAAGTTTATTTAAATGTTGTCAATCTATCTGAACAATTTTATCTTTGACATGGTATTAAAGGTCATGCATTTATTTTTCAAATTACCCACGAGACAGTAAACCAAACCTGAAGACTGGACCAGTCAGTTCTGCAGAGGGTGCCCTGCTTGAGATTCCAGTAAATAAAAAGCTGTCTTAGTCATAAAGTGTTACAGTCATGTTTGATGTTAGTAGGTACCTGTATATCCGCACAAAATGCTTGCTTATTTGAGATTTATATTAGCATTGATTGGTTTAAATAAAAAATATTTAAATAAAATGTTTTAATCATGTTTGGAATCAGAAATACAATACAATTTAAGTATTTAATTTTGGGTTTTCTCCCTAATGCTAATTCACATGGTTTTAAAATAATTTAAAATGTTGCTAGATACAGACTTCATACTTAATTTAATACTTCTCTCAAATTCTTAGCTTGTATATTTCCATAATCTTTTAAGTTGGTAAATAATGTGTGTTTTTTCATATACATGGTAATTGATTATAATGATAGTTTTACTTATAGGTTTTGTCAAACTGTTTACAAAGAAACTGGAATTAAGTTAAATATCTTACTAAGTGAACTAAATCTTCTTATATTTAGGTTTTTATACATGCAACATTTTAAGACATAATTATAAAAACATGATCCAAATGGTTTTCTCTGTGTTTACTGTATTCTGCAAGAATGAAGACTTGGTAGATTTCACTCACACCTCATTGAATACGTACATTAAAAAATGAAAAAACTTTTTACTTTCTTAATTCCCAGTTTGTAAATTTTTAATGAATTAGTATGTGAAATAAATATTACATAATCTGGAATGAGGAAAACAGTATTTTCATACCTGCAAAGGAGACATAAAAATGCTTTGAAAACTAGCACATCACTTCCAAATATTCTATTTTCAGTGGCTGCCACCACCTCAATACTTTGATTTTTTTAAAACATTATACATGTAGAAGTATTTCATACAGCTATTTCATTTCACATACATATTATTTAAATGTATTATTAGCATAATTTACTACATTTGAAAACATATTTAATTTAATTAACAAGTCTCTATTATTAAAAATATATCTTTCCCCCACAGGATTTCATACCCTGATATATAGCAAATGAGGCGTCTCCTGGCATCTAATCCCATTTTCTACCAAATTTTAGAGAAAGCTGTTGAGTGGCCTTATGCAAATATCATGCATATAAAGTAACTCTACTGAACCCATCACTCACCTTTACTAAAGGACTTTTAGTATTCCAACAATAAAGAACTGTATGAATTGTCTTATTGTAAAGCTTCACCAGATCTGGATGATACTTGCTGTACAGAAGTGGAATACACTTTCAGTAAATATAGCTATCATTTCTGTTTTGTAAAAAGGCATAATAGAGTCTGTAACAAGTGTAATAAATATTAAGTTCAGATATATCCCATTCTTGGAACAGTGTACCTGTAAGCCTTCTAAGTGTAAGAGTATTGCTCGTGTTGAAAATGACAGTTCACAAAGCACCGTACAAACTGTGTGCCTTCTTTACAATTTTGGTCTTCTGATTTGCATTTTTCCTGTCACATTTTTTCCTGTTAGGATGCTTCAATTGCCCACAGATTCCATATCATGAGAGAAAAACATCCAGAGAAGTTCAACAGTAGGTAAGAATCTAAAAATATTTACATATGAAAAGATTCTTTCCATGTTATTGAGGTTTGTTCTGTGAGGGGTTAAATTTTATACATCCTTTAAAACACTGATTCTTATAAAAGAGAGGAATTTGGTGAATTTTTTCTTAAGTATATGCTCCCAGACTGCTTGTAGTGAAACTGTTTTATATCTGGTATTTCAACTGAAATGAATAGCATTATAAATAAACTGTTCTCACATGTGAAATGTTTGACTTGTAAGACTAGCATGGACAAGATGATGTATTATGGTATCTGAGGATCCCTGAATTGACACTTTGCCATTAGGCACTGAAGTACACTTATTAGACAGCTGCAGATGGTGATCCTTATGTTTCATTCCCACACGCACGCTGGTACATTGACAGGGGGCTCTTCCATATATACTCTTAGTAAGGGCAAGTGAATACCATTATACACATAAATGCTTTTATCATTAAACAGCTTTGGATATGTAAAAAAGTCAGGAATGAGACGGCATCTGTTCCTTGTGTTGCTTTTTGAATTTGCAGTGTTATCTCAGAGCTTTTATGGAGATTAAAAATGTATTACAACATGTACTGTAAATTCACCTTCTTTCAATACCTGGTTTATTGAGCAGATAAAATTCATAATGCAATGGTTATTTTTGTCTCTTCTTATTTAGGTAATTTAGCACATAAGTTGTGATGGATAAAAGCAACATTTCAGAAACTAATTAGCATTTAAAGGCACATGGGGAGAGGAAAGTAAGACACAAAGTTATTGGGAATAAGTGGGGAATATCTAGAAATAATTATTAACACAAATGATTTGTCATTGTAAGCCTACCAATAGATTTTCTTTAGTTCTCCTTGGGGATGACCTGGAAAGTCTTGTGTAGATGTAAATCTGCATAGACCTTAGGATGGTAAAATATGCTGTTTGTGCTGTCATCTTAGAGCTATAATGGAATGGTGTTTGAATGTTGTCTAATTTCTTACTGTTTTCATATTGAAAGTGTAAATTTTACATTTAACAGTCAGGTAGAGGCTTTTTTTCTTAAATAGCTCAATCTGTTTAGCATCTATGCAGTGACATACTATGACCCTGAGCGTATGTTTCTTTTTAAGTTCCACAGTAAACGTTTATTTTGTATGACCTCCTCTTCCTATGTCCGATGCTTCTTATTCTGAAACAATTATACTATGAAAAGATCTGAACTCAAGCGTGATCTGCACATACAATGTATTGTACTCATTCAGTACGACTAGAGATATAGGACATTTAGCAAATGCAGATATTCTAGGCCTTGAAGATGAAGCTAGTTTATCAGTGATCTTTCTGCATATTTTCAGTAGTTAGCAATTATAATTTATAAAAAGCTCATCTAATAACATGAGTTTCAGATCAGATTTCATGTCACAATAAATCATATGCCATTAATAACATCTGCTAGCAGACTCACCTTGAAATTCATCTATATTTTAAGGAACCTGATGTTTCTAACATTATCTTAAGGAAATTAATTACAAAATATATAATTCCAGTCCCTATGTGCTTTGGTACTGCGATATTGAAAGAACTTGTAAAAATCATTGATTCTCTGGGTATTGAAAGACTATTCAGAAAGATTTTGCATTTCTAAAAAGGAATGTAAAGACTTGAGCAAGGTATTGTAATAGAGACTGATGTTTTAAAATGTTTCTTCTTTTGTGTAGTGAGAAAAAAATGCAGATTTCTATTTTTGTTGAATACAATTTTCCAAATGATGTTAGTTCACAAATAGTTTGTTCCACTAACAGTATTTGCATGTGGCAACACTCCATAATATATTACATCAGCATTTTCCTGCAGTGTGTGAAAAAAAAACCTTTTTAAGATGTCTACTAAACCTTAATACTTTATTGACCAGAGTGTGGAATTTTCCATGCAATCTAAAAGATTTAGGATCAGCAAGTCCAGCTCAAGTCAGATTCATAGTGGGCTCCATAGTTAATAGCACTTATTTAAAAATTGTACAGTGTCACATGTGAATATTTCTTGTGATTTAAAAAATCAATTCTTTTTTGTTTTTATGTTAGTTTTCTCTTGCCTGATTTTTCAAGGTTTCTCCCACAGCTGTCATTCAGTTTAGAAAGTGGGTCCTTTCACCGAGATTCTACTCTGAACATGAGTATGTAAAATTTTTCCTCAGTGAAGAGAAACTGTAAGTTTATGCTGTGTGCGGAGGTCTTTTAAAACCCCAAGGTGTTGAATTTGCTTCAGTGAAGTAAGTTAGGTTAAGTTTGGGGTTGGAGAATCTTTTGCTTTAAATCCTGGTAATGATCCTCAAATTTCTGAGGACATTCCTTGACACTCTGATCCCGTTTCATGTGTAAGTAGAGCATACCAATAGGGAAACTCCTGACACATTGTACCTGTGTGTGAAAGCAGAATCTTTCTGTACTTGCTTAACTTCTCAAAATGAAGTGTATCACAAGGCTTGGAAGGACTTTTTAATGACTACTAGCCAATATTGAAGAATGCTTTGGAAGTAGGTGGCTATTTGTTAGGAGCTCTGACACATTTTGAAACTGTTCATAGATGTTAGAAAGACTTAGTATTACTGACTTATTAAAAAATAGAAATAAATAGTTTAAGATGTGGATTTCTAAGTTGCCTACAGATGCTTAAACATTTAGGTCTTTGGAAAATCTCAGATTAAGTATGTGTAAATACTCATGAATTAAAAATCCACATTGTGTTGTTTCTTAAATCTTCAAAACTTCTTAGAAGCTACCTTGTGACATTTCTTTTCAATGAAGCACCTGTTTGTTTCAGATTCTTATTGAATTGAAATAAAGTCCCTTTTTCAAGAGTCTTCTGTGTTCAGAAGTTTAAATTTCACTGAAGAATGCTTAATACATGCTCAAATCACTTGAAAATGCTGTATTTGTAAGCTGCAATATGGAATGGCTCCATATTGTTTTCCAAATAATGTTCAGCATAAATCACAGAATGTTAGAGATTGGAAGGGACCTCAAAAGATCATCTATTCCAATACCCCTGCTGGAGCAGGAATACCTAGATCAGGACACACAGGAATAAATAATTATCTAACAGTGATTTTCAAATATTAATTACTTGTTCCTAAAAGTGGATCTGCAGGAGAATAATTTTTCTTCTGGTGATGGCCAAATAGAAAAGAATGAAAGTGAGAACGCAGCTGCATCCCCAGCTCTGTCAAAAGAATGAATCCTAATATACCATTTTAAGTAATCATATCTTCAGATCATTGGCACACGTTATCAGAAACCAGTACTGCCATTGCATTAAGTTTTAAATGTGTTCATAAAACTCAGACACTCTACAGGTCTGAAGTGCTGAGAACCCTGTGCTTGAGAAAGCAGGGTTCACTTCCCAGCATCTTCTGCTTAAGAGTAGGGTCAGATTTTCTGATTTCAGTGAGGAAGGTCTGAGTCAACCCCAGGGGGAAGAAAACTTGCAAAAGACAGCATTTCAAGTAACAGTATCATTAAATTAGGACAAACTGTTGAAATAATGATTCAGTTAGGCCAAAATGCCCTGCGGGGAGATCTGTGTAAACATCATAGACTTGACACTAGGAATAACAGATGTATGGGTTATGTGACTGGAATATACACAGAGAAACAAAGAATATGTTCAACAAAAAATAATTCAAGTTGATATTAACTATTTTTAAATAATACTCAGTTAAATTAGGCTTGCTAATTTGACTCTCTGGCATCCTGTAGCATAAAAGATATTTCTTCATCTCAGTAAACTAAAGTAGAATTTATAAATTGCATTTACAGTCTTAAGGACATAACCTTTGAGATTTTCGAACAAAAATCTATTTTCCTCTTTTATGAAGAAGAAATCCTAAAGCAGAAAAAGATCCCATTCCAAATAACTTGATCCGTATCATGTTTTTGACGATATACTTTTGAGTTTCCCTTTCAGCTTGCTTAATTATGCTTTTAGTTTGTGCCAGTACTATGCACTTAATCTCTCAGGAGAATTTTAAGTGATAGAAATTACCAATTTACTTTGTGCAAGTGATGTCCAAGAGAACAAGTGTTCTTTTAATGAATATGAGTGAAGGAGAATACACTTTTGTTTTGACCTATGTGTTCTGTGACATTGGTTTAATCTGGAAAAACCACAGTAAGAAAAGATAGGAAAAATGGTAGGTAAATGAATCTTTAGCAAATTCTTCTTTGTGTCCCAACTTGAGTACTGCGCTATACAACGTAGTCATCGTACTGTTATACCTTGACTGACCTCAAGAAAAGAAGAAAAAGTCCTGTCATTCAAGCACCATTACTGTATTCAAAAGCTGTACTGTAAAAGATTTCTAATTCAGCCTGGAAGCAGAGAAGCTGCAACACAGTTATTCAACTTGAATATTGGAGATTCTTCAAATCACTTGCTGTTGAAAGCAACTACTAGCTCCAGTCTGTTGACTGAATGTCACATATTAAAAAAGATCAGTGTAAACTGTCTCCTTTTATTGCTTTTAAAAGCAAAATCATTTGTCGTGAGGTGGATAAAGTGCTCCATTTGTTTTAAAGTTGGCTTATTTTAGCTTTGAATTGAAAAGTCAAAAGATTTCATTTTGAATAAAGGAAAACTGTTTTGATATTTTCATTATTCTTCCAGTTTTTCAGCTTTAGTGATGGAGTCTCTTGAATTGAATCACAACTGCATGTTTGCAGTGAATATGCTAATCATCAACATAAAATTCCTAACTTGAATTGCAGGCATTTCAGTCTCTTGCCTTCAACCTCTCCTTCCTTCCTAGTTGTGAGTGAGCTGAGAACGCTCACAAAGACACTGGCCCCACAGAGAGACCAGATTGCAGACATCTGTTACCTGTCCCATTGAACCTACAGGTTTCCTTTCATAAAAGGGTAAGACTCCAGGGAACGATACCTCTGAACTGAGGCAGTATTACTGCAGTCGTAATCATCAGAAGAAGCAACACAAGGCGAAAATATTTATGGTAGAGTGTGAAATATTTTCACATGAGCAAGAGGTGTCTTGTAGTTAGACAGCTTACTCTGCCTGGCTCTTGGTTTTAATGTTTATAGACAGAAAGAAAAAAAAAATCAACATGTTCTTTTGTCAGACCTCAAACATGTAGTAACTTGTCTTTAGGAAAAATGCCTGAAGTATTTGTGCTTGAGTTTAGTGAGCTGGGAAAAAATAAGATACTTGGAGAATATTGCTGATTCAGCCTATCTGTGTCGTCTATAGACCAAAATGACAGCAGTCTGCATCTGCAGTATCTGCACTTCTCTCTCATAGAAGATTTCACATTTTTATCGTTTCTCTAGAACGTGTTAATGGGTGAAGGCCCTCTGCTTGAGAGACTTCTTATTCTCTTAAACATTATTAGTAGCTATCTGGGAGGCTGGTGTGATTTGGAAACCTTAGGTTCAGACTAGAGGCAGTGTACTGTATGAACTATGAGTAGACGTCCCTCGGTTCTGAGCATCCCCTGTGATTTTAAAGTACGTCTCTGAAAGCAGTGTGCTGTATCAGACTCTAAGCCATGAAGTGAATTTATGCTTGTATTCTCGGGGTCTTCAACTGTCAAATTCAGTACTGCAGGGCTAAAATGAGGTCAGGTTTTGTGCTGTTATAACGGTACAGGCTAGCTCTTCGTTGGGCATTTTCCATTGGAGGGAGTTGTGAAATACTTGCCATTCTGCACTTTTAAAAGCAAAAAAATAACTGAAATATGTACTATTAATACTGGCAAGATACAGGAATACCTTTTCCTTCAAGAAAAGTTATGTGTTTTAAAGATATGTAATGATATCCAATTGTTAAAGAAACAGTTGCTTTAGAAACTGTCAAGTAAAACGTATAGCCATGTTAAAGGGTGAAAATCATTGGATTGTCTAGGAGAAAGGATTGTTTAACATGGTGCACAATCACATAGAGAGATTGGCCCAGTATGCTTTCTACAAGTAACAAACTGTTAATTCACAACAAGTTTATCCCTATGCCATAGGCCAAGGTCAATAAAATCTAGTTTTCTTCAACTGATGTCAGGCTGGTAAAGGAATTTATTGAAGATGGTGTTTCATTACTCAAGTAGGTCATTTTAGCCTTTCTATGGACTGAAGTGCCTATTGGATGTTCTACATGTTCTTTAATTAATTAAAACTACTGCCTTTTATTACAATACTTTAAAGGCAGACTTCCCTATATAGGAATTAAATTTCAGTTCTCTTCCACCGTTTGGTCACACCATTTGAAATAACAATAACACAATGACAGAAAAAGCTTTCTGACTACTTACATTTGTAGTAAATTTACATGTAAAGGGATACTATAATAGATATGAGAAACACTGACACAGAACCGCTAAACTACAGCTTGCTGTTTTTTGCTGGTATGGTCAGGTATTTCTATACAAATGAATGGGGTTTTTTTCCCTGATTTTCCTGAGCACACAATGAATAAAATGCATCATGATACAATTGTTTTTCATCAAATATTGCTTGGTTTTTTTGAAGGGGGAGTTGTGATCATGACTAGTGAATACTAAAAAAAGTGAATTTGCAGCTGATTTTCAAACTTTATTTTGGATCAAATCTCTGAAGTAAATGGCAAATTTTATATAAGTTTCATGTGGATATATTTCATGTTTACAACAGATGCTGGGATTTATAAACAGTTAAGCAGCAGCAATTTCTAGTATATATCACAAAGCCAACAAAACCTTCTTTCAGAATCCAGTCAACATTGCTAAGTGGCCACAGCGCACTTACATATGATAATATTGACAATATCCAAGCCATTAAAAGCAATGAAATGAATTGTTAAGGAATAAATTTTATACTTCCTATTTAATAAACATAAACACATTATTCTTTAGTACAAAGAAATTAAAATTTAATCACAGCTTGAAAAACTTTACTATGAACTGTGGGTACTTTATGGGACTTTTTGTTTAATTCTTTAATTCCAGTAATTAAGCCCCTATTTTTAGAGAATGTTGTTATCCAGGCATATACTAGAGTACCTATAGATAATGAGGAGAGCCCAAATACTTCTTTATTACAACGTGTGCTTTTGCTTGCCTTGTGCCCTCAGTCAAAAGAAATTGGGTCCTAGATTTGGTTCAGATCCAGAATGTTACAACTAACATACCAAAGGCTTCTAATTCTACACTCTGAAATTGCAAATTAGTTTGCATCATATTAGAGAGCTTAGGTAACTGGAAATAATTTTTAAAAAATTTAGCCAATACTCTTAACCCTATACAAAAATTTAGTATTACTTCTCAAAAATCATTTTTGAGTATATTACCTGAAAAGTAATCCTTTCAACCAATATGCCAATCCCTGATTAAATAACCTGTAGTTCTTATCTTTGCTAATTATATAACTGAAGTGATTTTAAGTACTTAATGTATCTAATAAAGAGCCTTTGTCGCCATCTCCATCACTTCAGATAACTTTGACCATTTTTCTCTTTATTCTGTTTGAATGTAGTTTGCCTGGCCCACGTCTATGTATTTTCATGTCAATGATCAGACTACTTTCTGATCTAATTTCAAGTCTCTTATTTTTATTGCAATGGGTTACATAGCCCTTTCTAAGAGATATGCAAACCTGGAAGTATTTCCAAACTTACAGTGTATAGTAAAGTATAATTTGTTTGTCTTACAAAATAAGATTAATGCTATGGATATCCCCGAGGTAAAGTTCTTGTTGACTTCGGTCATCTATCTTAATTTTATTAACATAGGGTGTATTCTTCCAAAGAAAATATTTTGAAAATACTATTTTTAATAACATAGAGCAATTCGTGTAATATATTCATATGATAATTGTATGATAGATGCAGTTGTATGATAGTACCTGTTCTTGTAACTGCATTGTTGCTAACGTTGCCTTCAGAATAATTCTGGAGTTTAGTTTTACTTGTAAAATAACTACGGCTTCTTTCTATTTCACCTGATAAGAACATAAGTATATAATCAAAATTGAGAAGTATTTATCTTAGTATTGAATCTCTTTAGCAGCAGTGTACCCACATTCTAGTTTCAATTTTTATTTTTAATTGTATTTTCTTTTATATATTTTTTTATTTTTACATTTTGTATTTTACACTTGTACCCAAAATCTGGATTTTGTCAGTATCTTTGTTTATATATGTGTGTGTGTTTGTGAAATCGCTATACATTTTTAAATAGATTATCAGAAAAAAGTACAAAACAAAAAACATCACCGGAGAAATATATTAGCTGACCTTGTGATTTAAAGGGAATGGCTGTTGCATATTCTGTTATGTCACACTACTACTATTGAAACCAAGCTTAGCTAAAAGTAATTTAAAGTGATACTGCCTGGTTTTCCCTTACCTCATTTTGCAACCTGCCTAAGAGGAGATCTGATGTGTTTTGGTCATTTACATTTTTTGAGACTAAATTCTGTAATTTCACATGTTCTTGCTCTTCCTAAAACAAGCTTCCTCATTTTAGGATATTTCCATATCCTAGTGTGGCACTGAAAGAATACCTGTCTGCCTTCTCTTGTAACTATACAGCTGAATGATTGGCGACTATTGATCTACATCTGCTTCTGAAGTAAAAGATTAGTGGATGTTCATTTGCTCTCTCACCAGCGGTCAGAGTGATAGTATCCTGCTTTCAACCTTTTTCCTTTGTCAGACAGAGAAATTGTGGGAATTTTTAAAATGTTGTTATCCTGGTCCAGCAAAAATTGTTTGTGTTTATATGGGACTCTATTCTGCACTTCAGGAAATACACAATGTATGTATGTTACACATCTCTGTTGAGTGCTTTGTATTGTTCAGCTCCGGTTTGGGTAAAAGGGTTCAGATCAACCTCAGGACCATAAGGTATGTGGCAGATTGTTGGCTAAAGGATCAGAACACCCCCCTCTTCCAGCTCAAAAGGCCCAAGAGGACTCTCTGGGGAAACTGTCCAGACAGGATACAGGACAGGCAAAGAAATGTGGGGAACAATGTAATTTTGATATTGTTTTTCAAAGTTTTGATGAACAGTAATTACAAAATTCTGAATTCTTTTACTGATCAGTGCTTGTGAGGATGAGCTGGATGGTTGTGGTATGTTGATATGTCACATCATAAAATAGTGCAAAATATAAAAATCAGAAAATCATTGGACATAAAAACTGTTACCAAGTGATTACTTGGAATTTATTAAGCTTCGAAAGTTTTCAAATTATATCCAGTTTTAGTCCCTGGAAGTATGCTTAGATATGCCAATGATTAAATTGTTCCTTAGATTAAGAAAGTAATACAGTATTTTAACATCATATTGAATTTGCATTAAGTTGTTTTCCTGATGTACCTAAAATTCAGGACAAGAGTATCATTTAAGTCCACGTGACATAGGTAGATATGGTAAAAGCTGCCTAGGATTTTGATTTAGTAGTCAGAGAAAGAGGCTGTCTGCTAGATTTGCCATTTTTTGTTCAAATTAGATTTAGGGAACAGCTGCAAGTAATATGATTTCCTGGTTCTTGAGAACCTTTCAGTTATGCTTTTTTTAATAAAGATTTGTCCATATGAGGAACAGCAAGGTCTGTTAACCTTTCTTGCAGTATGCTATTTCTGAGCCAATTATGAAGATGTCTAAAGGCATCGAATGCTCTTTGGAACAGTAACTTGTGATTTGGGAGTATAATGGCCAACTGAAGAACTTTATCTGTGGTTAGAATATTTGTGCTCACAGTATATTAAAAACAAGGGCAGCATTGATTTTTTTTTTTATGAGCTAAAATACTTCTTAGACTTTTTTCTTTTAGTTATGGTGATATATTAATAACTACAGTGGCATCAGAAGCAGCAGAAGATTCTTAAGTGATTTGAATTTTGATAGTAAAGCCTTGAAGGCTGTGTTAAGCTGTCAATCTTTATCAAGATTTAGTTGATGTTCAAACTAAAAAAAAGTGTGTTAGTCAAAGAAAAATGTTCTTGCTGGTATGAGGCAGCTGACAACTCAGTCTGAATGAAATCTTCAGTATGTTTAGCTGCTTTGATTTCATAGAGAATTGCCATGCAAATATTCTGTGAAAGTGATTAGGGAACATAAATTGTGGTGGACTTGTAAAAATTAAACCTGATTGGATTGTCCTAACTAAGTAGTCTTGTGCTTAAAAAAACCTCGCAATAGCAAAGCTGCACAGCAGCCACACCACTGCAGCCACAGCACTGTTTTTATACTGGCTTCATAGTGAGAGCATTCAGCCAGGAAGAGGGAGATTGGGCTTCATTTTCCCCCTTGTGACAAGGAGCAATCAGATGCACTCACTTACTTGGAAAGTGGTTTAATCACTAAACAACAAAATAGGATCTGGACTACAGTGCAACTACGAATGCCATAGTTTGCAACTACAGCAGAAATGCACAAAACAAGTTAGTAGGTGGGAATTTGACTCGTCACCAGGTTGCCAGGGCACTAACCATGTGAAGAGGCATTTTTGTATTATTAAAAGTCTGGTAAAAGACTAGGGTTTTAATTACTAACAATATTTATCCACAATTAATATCACGGAAACCGGACACATGCTCCAAAAGCGATGGTTTGTCTGTAGCATATTAGTATCTGCATATCAGAATAAGAGATTCTGAACTGTTTTTGTTAAATCCAGAATAAGAAAACTAATCTAAAGTGTTGGCAATCATCTGGTGTATTTCATAAACTCACACAGTAGTCTTCCTTCAGTCTGCCCAAGTTCTGTTGACATCACCTACAGTGCCTACAGACACTAAAATTATAGGATGAGGATATATAGGCATGATGCAGAACAGTCCCTGTTGAAGAGATGCATTAGTCAGACACAGCAAGCACTGCCAAAGAGAGAACTGCTTAGAGCTGCAGTAAGAAGATGCCTATCATGGCTACTCTGAACCTGCCATGACTCTGCCAGTTTCTCAAAATCTTTCATGGACAGTCACAGCTGACCTCGTGTGTAATGAATGCAAGTCTGCTGACTAGCTGGATGGCACTGCAGGGCCTGTGTGGAGCACACCACCACATGCTCTTCTGTGGTTTAGAGCAGATTTAGACTACCTCAAGCACAAAGCAATACCCTATGGCTGTCTTGCTTGTTTCCAGCACTAGTTCTGCAGTCCTAGAAGCATGCTCCATTGAACAGTGGAGACACGGCTGAAATATGGGATAAAACATGCCGTGGTTAAGTACACTGGATCACAAGGTAGTAGCCCCTAGTCTCTCACATTATGTCAGTTTCTTGATCCTTACCAAAATTTTTTTAACTGTCTCAAGTGAAGGAAGTCTTTGAGATGAAAGTTTAACTTATAAGTAAGTGTTCTTACTAAAAGGCACATTCATCTTTTGCCTACTTTTTCCTTCCTCTGGCATCTTAAAACTTCTCTTGTTTCTCTTCCTGCTTTTTACTCCTTTTTTCCTTGCCTTTCTTGACTTTTCTTTGTTCCTTCACCTTATAAAATAATCAAGGATACAGATTTCAACAAAACTATACTCTTGGTTAAGCAGGATTTCAATTTTTATTATAAAGCTAAATTAAGAGCTGCCTAATGCTCATGGTTTAGTGTTTTAATAAAAAAGGAAACAGAGAAGCTGACAGAGCAAGATAGAAGTGTTTTTCAGCCATGTCTCTTACTTGAAGTCTTAAGTGTTGCTTTGTTTGGTCTATTCATTATATTTTCTGATGTACTTTCTTATTCTATAAGAATAGTCTTTGACAATGTAAAGTTAAGTAGTCAAACCATAAATATGCCAGTTTGGTGCCCTGAACTGGTGGCACTCTAAAACCTGTAGGGTGGAAGAGGACATAATCAGTTTCTGTGCCAAGATTTTGGTGTACTGTGCGAAGTCTGAGAGCACTTCTAGAGGTGCAGTCTTTTTTTAAAGCATATAGAAATGAAAGCTCAATGCATCATGTAAAAAATGGGAAAGTGACATTAAGGTTTATAGTAGTGTTCCTTTCTCACTAAAGTTCGTTCAGAAATATGAGGCAAAGTATCAATGACACAGCAACTAAAGAACTTCTATCCTATTCTTGTAGAATTAATGTCTTCTATGCTTTTTTGACAGTGCTCTGAAATACCTCACTGTGAATAATTATATTGTTCTGTTCTCCAAGAATTTATATTTGGGAATAAGCCCAAGCCTGTTGGAAAAAGATTAGTTCTAATGGGTTAGCCAGTGTTTCACTGAAATCCTGATCTATCTGAGCTTTTGTATTTTTCACCTTTTATTACAAGGATGCTTTTGGTCTTCACATCTGTAAGTTAAAAAATGCAGAGAGGTAGAGTTTATCATAAAAACATTGACTTTATGGTTTGTTTAATTAACTCAAGTACTGTCTTGTACATTAAAATTAAGTAACCTTCCAATATTTCAGTCTGATTATCTTATTTTAGAGACTACTGCTAATGTCTCATGTATAATATCACAAAGTACTGGACATTTTTGATGGCTGGATATACCTTACCCGCAAGCCACAGGATGTGAACATTTAACTGTATCAGATAATACTTAAGGAAAATCAGTATCTTTATAGCTGATAAAGAATATAAATATTGCTGATAACCAGAATGACAGTTTTATGAATGAAATAATTATTGGCTCTCATGACCAGTTTGATTCATCTTTCTGATTATAAGATTTTTAAAATTTTCTGTATGGATAGAGTATCCAAACTTTTGTGGCAGCTCAGAGTTTTATATTTTATTACTTTTATACTGTCTCATAGAATAAAAGAAAATAATTATGTAACACATGGAAAGGACAGAAACCTGAGTTCTTTACCTTATGACATTCTGGGTTGCCTATGAGGGCAAAGTACCCGCCTTTCTGGAAGGAGATAAAAATATGTAGCTATAAGGCTCCCTCAGATGACAGTGCTGAGCAGGAAATATTTTCCCTGATGTGAGAATATTTTTTGTATGTAAAAGAAAGCTGATTTGGATTTTAAAAAATCAGAACCTGATGAAGCTTCAGTGACAGAAATGGAGCTTCACCCCTCCTGCAGTTGCTGTTATCCTCAGAGCTGCAGTGCTTGCTCGAAATGAGAGTCCCAGCTTCAACATCCTGACAAACACTCCCCTTCTCCCTCAGTGCTGCTTAAGTACAGCTTGCCTTAATACTAAGTTAGCCTATGAGAGAAGATTTGGAGTTTTGTTGTCAGGGTGTTTTTGTTTAATCTGCGGTGATGAATGTTTATTTATACAAAGTAGAGCACCTGGACAGCTTGAAACTGGTGAGTAGGTCCATCCAAGGGCTTCTTCATTCTGCTGTCCTGCTTCCAGGGGGAAAACTCCAGCAGGTAAAATTGAAAACGGTGGCTAGAACTGCAGGGTAAGAGCACTTGCCTGAGATGTTGGAGATTAAGTTCAAGCCTTTAGTGCAAATACACACAAACTGTGTTTCCAAAATCCTAGGTGATGTACACTGACTCAGCAGAGATAGTAAGGGGTAGCTAAGTATGGTTTTATATGTAGCTTTAAGCTGATATTCCATCTGTTAGCTAACAACTCTTTCTAGATGAAAAATCCATTAAAATTGACTTAATTTAATGTCGTTTTTGGTTTCACTGAATAATATAGCCTAATCAAAGATAGCTAAAAATAATCCAGGTTAGCTCTACATGGAAGACTTACTATGTATCTTGAGAGAGCCAAAAACCAAAGGCAACAACCTGCATCATAGCTTTTGAGTGCAGTAACCAGTGAAGGAAAATGTTTATTTACTGATGACCCCAATAGGATTTCTTAATTACAGGGCAGACAAGGATAACCCTGTACATGCTTACAAGCTGGATTCCTGTATGTATTCAGAAGCTATGACATTCCGCAGTTACTGTACAGAAGACCTTTAAATATTTGGAGGTGAAATTTTGATTTTAGGGAGAATGATATTTTAAATAATGACATATTAAATATTTCTGTCAAGATTTACACTTTTCATGCCATAAGTCATGGCATCTAAAGATTCTAGGGGCATCTTTGGTAGCTCTTCAGATTATGTTTGGGATTTGTTTATCTTCTAGGTTGAAATATAGAATGTGAATTCTCTGTTTTACAGAGTAAGAGACAGACATAGAGAGATCTAAGTTTTGTTCCCACAGCTTATGATTTAGATAAAAAAGAGGAAAAAATATTACGTTATCTGCTTTGTATTTAGTATACACTTTATATATTGGAAATCAGTGAAAATAGTTTAAATGTTTGCTAAATTATTACTCATAGTAATAAAAAATGCTCATAGGATCTATTTGTTTCTTACAGTTTTAGAAACAGTTGATATCCTCATTTGTACTTCATAATCCACCACAGTGAAGGCTTAATAGACCATTAAAGAAACGGTGGGAAGTTAATTTTAATATGCAATGGTGTGAGGGGTTTTATTTTTTCCTTAATACAATGAAGCTTCTAACAATTTTATTTGCAAAGAAGATGATTATTTAATAAAGTGACAAACTTTCCCACTGATAGGATACATTAATTTTCTTCTAAAGCTGTTCCTTGTACTCCATAAGAAGGTGATAATTAGGTTTGCAGATTAGAATAACATAATCAGACCACTTGTGTGGATGCTTGTTAAAATATATTTTCCTCTTCATATAAGCCTCATAATAATTAAAAACTGTTTAAAAAGAGAACCATTCTTTTTTGGCATGGACTTTTTAAATGAATCCTAATAATATATAAAGTTATCTTAAGCTAATTCAACTTTTTAAAAGGTTAATATTTGAAAAAGAATATGGGAAGTGATTAACTGATGAGTTTAAGTATTATCATTAGGTTTTGCAAGAACACCTACAGTATAAAACAATGCTCATTCATATCCTGATTTAATTTCTTCTACTGTCACTCCCGACTATTCCATTTAATCTTTCTTAAGTCGCATAAAATTATCTTGTATGTGTAAATCAACAATCATTTTCTAATTCCACTGCAAACTTGAAGCACTGTCAGAGAAAATAATATATATATATTATTTTTATATATATATATATATATGCAGTGATTAATTCTCTATTTTAAACAAAACTAAATGCAGTTACTACTGAGATAGAGCACACAGAGACTGTTTTCTTTTGGTGATCCTAGACTCAAGTAAAGCCAATAGAAAAATAACAATGAATGTGAAATGAGTGGTTCACATCTAAACAATTGAGCCTCATGTCTTTCACATTGGATCAGTGCAATATCCACTGACCTTAAGTTTTAAAACACTGAAGCCAATTTCCTTTGCTTGGGATTCATGCAGTATTAAATGCTTCTTAAAACTAACTTCCTGGCCTAAGCCCAAGGTGGGAAGTGTGTAGACTAAGATCATTTAAAATGCCTTTAAATGTTCCAATTCCATCAGTTTTAATAAGATTGAGGAATTTTTTTTTGTATAGTTGAATGAAATCTTATTCTGAGGAAGAGAAATTGTCTGTTACTTTGTTTTTCTTTACAACAGATGTAAAATTAGATTTATGCTAAAGAAGGAAAACTATTTTCACAAATATATCTTGGTATTTCATCAGTGTGTTGTGAACTTTCAAGGTCTGAAATGTTTCGTTACAGCAGTTGTGATCAGTGTGTTGATAAAGGAGGTCTGATTTAAACACTAAAAGAACAGCATGTTCTGCCTAGAAATTATTTCAATTTCAAATAACTGAAAGCAGAGAAGTGTTACATTAGCAAAGGTTCACTAAGTTATTAAATATTGCAATCATCTAATTTGTACATACGTTCTTGTAAGACCTACTTTGTGTGCACAGTTCCATATATATATTTGATATACCAGCTTAATCAAATTCACATTGCTGTGGGGACATTTTTTGTAGACAAGTAAAAAATAATCAGTTTCTTTTTATTACCATTATGGAATAAATGGAGGAATATTTTTTCTAGTGTGCTAAATATACATACTGAAAAGGACAAATATTCAGTCATTTACAGAAGGAGATGCAATACTGACTGATTTAACAACACTAGAGTAATTCTATATACTCAGTCATGAAGGGATTTATGAAATATATTTTTAATATTGTTGTCTTTTTTTTTAACCATCCTTGGATATTAAACACATTTTCTTATCATTTAAAGTAAATCATGTGACAAAGATTACCCTGTGCTCTTGCTGAGAAATCAATCAATAATGGCTCTATAAGCCTATAGGTCAGCAATTGAGAAACAATGACCACAGTTTTCCCTTTCTAAATAGACCATTCACAGCAATCATCATGGTAAATAGCTATTTTGAATGGCATTTTGTGTAACGTTTAATTCTAGGTATTTTTGGTTGGAAAAGAAGTGCTTATAAGGCATCCAAAAAATGGCATTTTTTAAAATATCTCTGAACTGCAAAATTCCTCAATGTAGTAGTCATTAACTAAAAGTCCTTCTTTGTTCATGTTGAGGGAAAAGGTAATATAGGTGAGGTGTTCTAGCAATAAGTGTTCAACCTTAGTCTCCAGAATCCAAAGCCTGATGAGTTGTCCACCAACCTTTCCTCTTAGAACTTTTGACTTTAAGTATGCAAACAGCATAAGGACAGCAGAAGTATCCTGTCAAATCCTGTCTAATGAATTCTGAACTCAACGCACCTGCGAAATACCATAACTGAAATCTTATTGGAGAAGCAGGATGGTCTCCCATCAACTTGTGGGCTGCAAGCCTTCCTGTATATGGTAAGCTCTTCAGGTTAAAAGAAGGACCTGTAGGTGCAAGTAAGTGAACAAATCATGTCACAGCTCTGGATAGAACTGCCTGTACTGGCCTTCCTTGCATAGGAAGGATTTACTTGTTGCAAGTAGGTGGTTTATAGAGACCCAGCTCTAACTCCTAAGCATTTCTGGGCAGTAGGAAATTGAAATAGAAAATGCTTACGGATCTGTAGTGTCCTGCCCCATCTGTAGTTTTAGTGTTGTCTTTAGAGGCCAGGCTTTGTCTTTCAAATAATAATATGTGCTTAAACACCTTAGAAATCATTGCAAAATTACTAAGGAAGAGAGAATTTACATTTCAATTATATTTACATCATTAGTTCTATAGGTATTTGTAATTTCTCTCTCACAGCCTAGGAATATATAAGCCCTTAGATGAGGTCTTCAAGGACAGTGAAACAGGTATATAAAGATGTAAATGATTTTTCAGGGAGTCTCGGACTGAAATGACGTCCTCTGAAATTCAGCCAAAGGCATGGCTATCAAACGATATTTCATGCTTCTTATATATCCTAGAAACACATGCACTTGTGAAAAATGTGATGTAATTTGAGAAAAGACTTGATGAAATAGAAATAGTGAGCATTCTCCCTTCTCACCTTTTGCAACAAACTTACTAATTATTGCAGTGTTTCCTCTATTGATTACATTGCTATCCTGAGTCTTCGTCTTGCCACAGAGGGCAAGCAGAGTGTGCTCTCCTAAATGAAAAAATATTAACCATTAGGAAAATTATTGTGGGACTTCAAATGTTAAAAATGTCTTAGAGAGTAATAAAGGTTAGAAAGTTTTGCAGGCCACCACATCTTTTTCTTATTACTCAGATTTTAAAGCATTCAAGTGTTAACCTTTTGAAAAGGCATAAAAAAAAAGATGCCTTATGATTGGGAGATACTTAATTATCTGTTTCTTTAAAGAAGATATAGTAAGGTCCAACCTCATTCAACTGCCAACACTTGCATAAAGCTGCTGGAGAGAGCTCCTATGAATACCCACTTGCATGGCCCTAATTTGAGATAAAATGATGCATCTAACTATACTGTTATCTATAATTGATGGGCACTTAAGAGTGTAATTCATTGAAATCTCACCTCTGGCCCAACCTCCGCCACTCCAGGAAGCAAGATTCATAGCACTTTTCTTTCTGGTTTTATCCAAATCATTGTGTTGGCTTTGTAGGGGGTTTAAGCAATAAATTGTACACAATAAACATATAGAAGAAGCCTAGCATGAAGTAGAGCCTTTTAATAACAGAGCCTGCATTTTTTTGTTTTCTTTTTCCTTCTTTAAGAATATATATAGAAAGAAAAAAAATCACTTTCTTTGGTCCCCCTGCTAAGACTAAGCTTTTCTTTGAATGTCATCCATTTTCTGGAACAGTAAAAAATTGAAGAGCTTTGCCCTTTTGGCCTGCTAGTACATCTCAGTCACAGTTCACTGAAAAGCTGTGACAACATACACACTGATAAAAAGGCAGACTGTTACATCCCCATTTTTTTATTCTTGACTATATTAGCATTACGGTGATGCACTGATCAGATTTGGAATAATGTAATTAATTTATGAGTTTCCACATAATTAAACTAGTCATGTGTAAATATATCCAAAGGGATCTTTTTATGTTACTAATCTGGATTTTTCATTCCAGTTTTGTGTATAACAAATTATTTAATCTGTTTATTATTGGATGATTGCATTCAATATTATTTCTAGATTAAGTAAGCCTTCCCTCTCATTTGTAGAGGCCAACAAATGTGGTGATATACCAGAATGATTCCCTGTACCATGTTCTTCTCCTACCTCAGTTTTGCAGAGTCTAGAGGCCCAAAAAGCAGTACCAGTGCTGTGGTTCTCTTGCACAGAGGTATGTGTATAAACAAGACCCAAGAAGAGATCATACACACTATGAGATGTTTGCTCTTTTCATGGATGTATAAAGTTCAAAGGGAACAAGCTTGTTGGTAGTATCAGTAAAATCAAGGCAAGAGCTGTGCAATATGTTGTTAACCTTTCTGTTGAACAGCCACTGCTTGATCAACTGTTGACTAGGACAGTTAATTTGTTTCCGTCTCTAGACTGGGGAAGGGGATTCTACCTCTACCACATCCTATTCATTCAGGTCTTGTTTTTAAGAATTTCCTGAAAACCAGAAATAATTCATTTTTATATTTATCCCACTGAAAATCCATTTTTAATTGTATTAGGGTTAGAAGTCTTGAGCTTTTTTATTTTTTCCTTTTATTCTAGTCAGTGTTAATGTTGAAAGTAATTATTACAGCTCTGTGTGTGAATTTCTTTTGATTCAGCAGGAATACCCTTGACAAAATGCTTAGTTTTGCAAAGGTGCCCTTTCAAAATGCAAATCAACACAATTACCTTAGTTGAAAACAGATTTTGGAGGTATGCAATCAAAATAATAAACTAGTTAAATAAAGCTTGCATGTGCAATCACATTTGGTAAATAAGAAATATTTTCTAATGAGAAACTTGATATGATTTGCTTAGTGCAGTTTTTAATTCAGGTTGTACATAGTTTCAGTTTTATGCCATTGTAAAGGTAGGTGCTTCTCTCTTCTGTATGGCAAAGTAGGAGATAAAAGAGACAGCAATTCCAGAAATGGCTTAAACAACATGTCTGGAGAAGAAAAACACCAATGCACAATATCTAGGTCTTCCTCTTCACCCGCACTCTGCAAAATAATTATGTGGGACAGCAGGACAGAGGGGAATTAAGTCAGCACTCAGGAAACAGCAGATGCACAGGCTGAACTTCATTCTTCACAATCCCCGCTCTGAGATGCAGAGCAAATAATGCCCCTTAGAGAGGGAGAAAGTACATAATTATTGTGATTAACCCTACAGCAGTTCATCTTCAGATGAAGCTAAAGCAGGCAGAGTCTTCACAGTGGCTCCCGGACAGCCACAGGAAGAGGAACATTCCTTCAGATTCGCACACTATACAGCAGTGTTGCCATGACTCTCTGCTTTCTATATGGGTGCCAGTCTGTCCCTTTACGCCTTTTGGGGAGTCATAAAGCAATTTGTAAATATAATGAATAAAACACATTTTTTGTGAGTTTCCCAGCAAATATTTTAAGCTGTATGAAAAAAACTGTGAGAATGCAGTGAATATTCTGTTGATAATTCCATGTAAACATAGAATAGGAATCAAAGAAACTGCTGAGCTACAATGTGAGCTTTGATATTGAAGGTGGGGGGGAGAGAGTTGATCATATTGAATCAGAAGGAATGCACATCTTGTAAAACCTGATAGAGAATGTGAGTTGAGTAGATTATAGGATAACAAAAACTTTTCTCTTGTTTTTATGGAAACTGAGTAAGAAATGTAGGATTTCCTCTCCCACTAACCTGTGCTGATTAGGGGATCTGCTTTGTTTGATTATCCCAGATACACATATTCTCATTAAGTGTCCGTCTAAAGGTTTATTGTGGATAGAAGAGTCAAATCTGTTAGTTTTCAATATCTTTTTACTGTAGTAACGAAAACATATTTTTAATAAAATAGGCAGAAAGAATAACCTGAGGGAGTAGTTCAAACCCTCCTGACTTACAACTGACAGTCCACAGAATGACATAGCATTTAAGCAAACAGATGAAAGATGGAGATCAAGAGCTATTAAATGTCGTAGTCTAGTTGCAGCTTCCAGTACAGAAAGTCTCTGAACTACTGATGGCCAGAAACTAGAGGTAAAAATCTAGAAGGGAAGTTCTATATATTTCTTATTTATAAAGATAGGAACTGAAGGAAACATCTGGGACATCGAATTCAATCCATTGTTGTCACAGATGTCAATGCAATAAAATTACTAAAAAATGTCCACAGATCATCAGATCTACAATATTAATACATACTCAGTTGTTTGTTATAAACTTATGCTAAAGATATCATGCCTATCACAGATTTCTGTATTTTAAAATTAACTTTTTAATTTTTAAAATTAGTCAAATCAAAGTTCCATCTATCCTATTACTTTGAGCTAATTTAGACATTTCACTTTTACAGTAGTAGAAGAAAGTGGAGTTTGCACGAAGGGATTAAAAGGAGGCTTTTATTGAAGTGGTTTATTTTTTGAAATGATGACACACTCAAAACCGAAGGCAGTGGCCAACCTTTCTTGATAAGAGAAATGTAGCATGTACTTATTAAATCCTATGAAATGAAACCGTAACTGAATTCTATTCCATTTTATTTCCCAAAACGTTTTGTCAGCTTTAGGTTTCTAGAATCCAAACCAATGGTGGATCTAGAGTATTGCCTGTGGTTTCTGAATTTGTAGAAATCAGCTTTAACACTGCCGTACATGTGATGTCATATTATTAACTTCCCTAAAATATATGGCTTTTCACATCTGACCACGTGTTCATAAGCTCACCTGGAAGTCATTGTCAGCTTCTTTCATACTGTTTAAATGTCCGAGTAGCCTTTCCAGTCCTCTGCTGCTGCTAACAGCACATATCTACCACAATTGAAGAACTAAATGCTTGTATTTTGGCCTCTCTTTTGGCCTGTATTTGAATGAAACCCCACTTACATGTAAGTTGCTTAAATTCCAGATTTACCCATTCAAAATATACAGAACTCTTAGAGAAGAGTGATTGGATATGTGGATTATTATTAAAAAAAAACCAAAACCCCACAACAAAACCAATGGTCTTTTTCTTCCAGATATATGGAAATTTTGATATATGTTTCTGACACTTCCCCTCTTACAGTCAATCAACAGTATTGATTTTGATGAAGTAATGCTCACTTACAGCCAGTGAAGATCTTATTTTCCAATCATGAAGTTGCAACTATTTTGATCATTAAATGCAATATAGCCTTTTTTCTAGTGGTATAGGAATAAATGCTTTTATTGTCCACTGAGTTTTATCAGCCATAGCCTTTACAAACAGGCAAATGTCAAGATGCTGCAAAATATAACATTTGTAAATAATACATCTGATATGAATTTCTAGTGATTCTGTTATTCCTTAGGCAGACTGCATATACATTGTGTTCCATTTCTGAAAAGTAACTTTCAGCTCCGCTTTTTTAATGATTGTACGTCCATGAATGAACGTAATACTAACAAACTGTTCCATGAGCAGCCAAACTAATGAAGACTGATTTCGTACAGATGTGTGTCCTGTGACCCTTAGTGTCCTTGCTGTGACAATCCCATTTTCACATATGGTCTAGTTCCACATGCTGATCTGTGCTGTGTGTTCCCGATTAACCAGTCAGTGTTTGCTGATTTCTGGGCTTTGTTACAAATGGAAAAAGTGCCAGACACTTTCTTTAAACTGCAATTATCTTGTTTGTGTACAGGCCATGTATCGATGAAAGAAGTACTTAATTCTTTAAGGGCTCATCAACTATTTGGTGTTTTGTAATTTTGACTGTTCTTCCTCCTCCCCACTCCCCAGTATAAATCATTTGTAGCCTTATACAGTCAGATTCAGATAAAATTTGGAATTTGATTGATCCACAGTATTGCATCCAATTTAGACATATTGTATGTGGTAAAACTGTAAGGCCTTGGCGTAATTGACTCTTGAACATAATGGGTTATAATGCTGTCATTAAATGACTGATTGGTTGTTCTATGCTATTGCAAAGAAATCCTGTGGAAAAGAACGTCTGGAAAGTGCAGATGTTCATCCATCACAACTGGGGGTAGATTTGTTTCTTTTGATATGTAATTGCAACTGATAATTGTATAGAAAAAAAAAACCACCAAAAAACAACAGGATGTTAATGTTTCAGATCTCTTTCTCTTAACATGGATGACATATCTATCCTAATGTTGTCTTATCTCTGACTCCTGACACTATCCCTCTCACTAAGCTACCTTCTATGTGCATGCCCACCCAGGAGTGACCATTTTCAATATGTCTTAGTTGTATTGTACATGCTCCCCCTAATTTCACCTACTACAGTTCTACTGGCTCTCCTTTCCTCTCAACCCACCCCAGGAGTCAGCATGTATCTTACTGTTCATATTCCTTCCAGGAAACTGGTGCCTAAAAATGCCTAAGGAAAACATTAGGATAGAGAGGGTACAATGCAGGTTATTTCCTAAGCCCCTACAGGAAATCATTGGTGTTATGCCACTTAAATCCATTGAGGAATCTGTATAAATTTTTTAGTTTCTAAATGAATCATTTGAAGGAATATACTTCTTCAATGAATCATTCACCTAAATTCAACTGGATCATAATTGATTAATAATAAAATGGCAAGGGACATCTCTACTTCTTAAAATTTTGTTTGTGTTCTTGTTAAGCCCTCATTTCTGCCTAAGCCTATAGGCCTATGTGTCCATATCAATGTACATCTGCTTGTGAACTGTGTGTTCCTTGTAATGTGTCCTGGTACCAAACATATCTGTTGAACCTCACATGTGAGCACATTTTAGGACATCTCTGTGGTGTGCATTTAACCTGAAGTACTTTCCTGAACATGAGGGCTCTTATAATTTCTATAAAACTTAATCAGAAGATTCATGGGTACATTAAATAGGAAATAACATTGCCTGAAAAAGAAGTAAGAAGTAATCTTAACATCCTATGATGTAAAATGGGATTTCTGTCAATTTGATTGTTTTTAGCCCTAATTTCATTTACTAACCATTTTATAAGATACTGTCTTATGACATTCCTCTTTTCCTCCTAAGTATATTTAATGTTCTAACTGAAAGATTTCAGTGATTTCCTAAGTTATTTCTTGTTTCCTTTGACATCTGTCATCATAAATAATTTGGACTCTTTTATACTGTGGTCAGAAGAGAGTACCCCAGATTTTAGTTGGCAAAAGTAAGCTTAAAAAAAAACAAACAGCCAAGGTAATTTGTAATCTGTCTATGACTCTATGATACTATAAACTGCCTTAAGTTTACTTAGGCTGTGAACTCCAGTTCAGATCACTCCTGTTTTAATTGCTATGCCCTTTTAATGCCACCATTGCAGCTTCTCTTTCTATCACTGTCTACAAAAATATTCTGTAATAGTTTTTCTGGTTCTGGTACTGCCATTTATCTTATAGATCCATATTTCCCATTTGTTTGGTTTGAGAAGTATTAGATACTAAGGTGAGAATTAGTGTCACAGGTCGTACGAAGTACAGCTTTAAAGTATCTTCATTAGGACTGAAACAGTCTTCCTCGTTCTTTGGTCTTTTTATATTCTGCTACGGAACAACATATTATTCAGGAATTAAAACTTAGTGAAATAAAATCACCTAATAAGTGAAATTTAATATGAGCACTGTACTACTTGTTCAGTTTCAACCACTTCTGTAAGTATATTTCTGTGAAGGAGCACCTGTAAATTAACTGTCTCCAGACAGTGGTTGAACATTTGGGTGGAGTTCTGTGGACAACTACCTGAGAAAATAGTATCATCTTTTCTCTTTGATTGGACTTGTTCTTGTGGAGTTACCAGCCCATCATCAGCTTGTTTGAAAAAAACTAACTGAATAAATTGTGTGGCTGCCTTGAAAAATTTCTGTTTCAGTGGTGTTATTTAATGCTATTTTTGTAATCTATAGAAATACACAGACAGGCATGTGAGTTACATATATGGAAGAGTATGACTGCATGCGCCCTTACAATGAGAGAACTTAAAATTTTATTTCATACTTTGAAGATGCAAATATTTACTGCATTCAGGGAATTCTAATGAGAATTATAGTGTCATCCAAAAATTTTTTTTCAGTTGTATTCCATGTAATTTCATTTGTAGTATTTGTTTTCTCATTATATGTATACTCCATTATATAATGTTTTATTTTAGTAGAGTTGAATAACTGGCTATATATAACATTTGTTTATCAAAATAAGAATTCTGTGTAGTTTTGCAATATCCTCTGTTCTACTCCTTTCCTGTAACCATGTATATTTTAAGCAACCTTTCTAATTTTCAATGAAGAATCACCAAAATTGGGTAGATTTCATTCTGAGAAAGCTTACACAAGGGAACCCAAACTCTGAATAACACTAATTTAACTACAATAGAACACAACAGATATTGTACATCAGGGCTGTGCAATAGTAAAACTATGATTGTTTTCTGTGTGAAGTTTCATAATTGTGATTAGACGTAATCATTCTTTTTTGAGCAGCCATAATAATTTCAGATTCTTGTTATAGAGCCATTTTGCAGTGTATCCAAAAAACCTATAGAAAAAGGCTTTTGCAAAATTGTGAGAAGCTTTTGCATTTGTAGAGAATGAATTAGGCCCATTTTCTTTGCTGTTGACAAAGTACATTCCTTTTAATCTAGTCATTATAGGGAAAGTCAGCAAAAGCAGGGGAGGAAATACGGAGAGATTATAGGAAATGACTGTTTAAAATACATCTGCAAATGAGTAATGCTGGGCTTGTGTTGCAATACCCCATCAATTTTTCTATGCTGCAGATATGCTATACTGTGCATTTCTGTGTCATCTTTTTACAGACTTAAAGGTGCTCCTCTATTAGTAGACATCATCATATAACCAGAATTCAAGGCATGTGTTTGAACTTGATTTAGTAGGAAAAGTACTGACTTTACAGGTTCATGTATATTGTTTCATTTATCATTGCTTAGAGCACAAGTTCACCATCTACTTTGGGGAAAATACATCTTGGAAAGTCCTAGAAATTCGACCAAATGAAGGATTTAGCTCAGAATTAATAATAATGCAATATGTAGAAATAGTAGATTAGTTTTTGATATGTTAGATAGCAGTAATATTGCTCACTTTCACTGTAAAATGATCTTTCCATCTTTGTTTCTACAGGCACTAGCTTATTAGTGCAACAGAGGGACCAAGTATTCCTACTGATTATCTTAGAAAATTGTTGTTGAAAACACTCTGAGCTATATTTAAGAAGTGACATGTTCTGTTTGTTTTTTTCCAAAATAACCAATTAATTAGTACCATTTCCAAATTATTTGCCTCCCAAAACCCATTTAAAAATCATTTTTTTTAAGTCATTAATTCCTGCGTTTTGTTGAAAACTCAAAAATAGATATATATTTTTCATTATTAAGTTTTGTAAAAAAATTCATCCCTAGCCCAACTTTTAGTGACAAGTTTAAATGTAGAACATATTTTTTCGGAGCTAAGAATAAGAATTTATTGGTAAGGAAAAGGCAAACTGTAGTGTATTTTTCACTGTAGTGTATCTGGACAAATAGTGCTGTTGTAAGAGTGATAGATCTAGCTGAAGAAACTGTAGGAAACAGAATACAGAGTTCCAGAAAAAAATACCAAATAGCTGTGAAGACTGACTATTTTTAAATAAAAGCAATGTTCACTCTGGAGTCCAAAGCTCCCTCTTTTAAAGCTAGAAATAAACATCTGTTCATTTTTCCATTGTAAACCTTCATTTTTATGGGTTTATAATAGGGTCATAAAACGTCATTCTTTGCTGAAACTTGACATCGTAAAAGGCTAGGAAAGTCCTTTGGGTAAGTAATAAATAGATTAAAGGATGATGGAAAGGTATGTTTGCAGTATAAGCACACTGAAACACACAGAAAATCTCACCCCATTGTCCATTTGATTTGTACCCTTTAATCATAGTTCAAAGATAAGCAGAATTTCTTCCTGAAAAGTGTACTTATGGATTCAGGAGATACTTCCTCAATTCCATCCCAAAGTAAAGGGAGAAAATTCAGAGGAAGTGGTTTTCTAGGAGGATCTGGCTCCATCAGCAGCAGAGGCTGCTTGGAGGTCATAAGACCTCTCCCAGAACTTCATCAATTCTTGGTCCAATGTATCTTCAAACCTTGTATGTCCTTTTTTTTATTCCTTCCTCATTCTAGCTCATTAAAAGTTGTAGTCATACAAATTTCATTGAAATCTGGAGTCTCAGTATCTGCCTTGCTAGTAAAACATATGTTTACAAAAGAAAACAAAACAAAAATACATTTTCACAATACAAAAGGCTTATAACCCAGTTGAGAAAACTTCTGATGGTGAGTTTTGTTGCATACAAAATGAGACCATAGGCCACGCTCCCTGGAATGTTAATATCAAAAATTTACTTGTCTTTGCTTGATTCTTTTAGTTCTGGATGCAAAATTGAAAAATACATACTATTTTCAAGCATTTGTGAATTCTTTTAAGAAATCACTGGCTATTCTTACATTTTTAG
Organism: Podargus strigoides; assembly: GCA_028020825.1. Taxonomy (NCBI): domain Eukaryota; kingdom Metazoa; phylum Chordata; class Aves; order Caprimulgiformes; family Podargidae; genus Podargus; species Podargus strigoides. The sequence goes on from CM051623.1 coordinate 29,186,365, forward strand.
ATTCACTTACCAAACTACTTAGATCATAAATGGTGACAAATTCTTACAATTAAGTAATGATGCAGTTGAATTTTTGAAACATCACTAATGTGAACAAAAAGAGTAATATATGGAATAAGCTGAAGATAAGGTTCTTACCTGGCTCCTGCTTTGTAGGTGGTTGACCTGAGTACTGTTAGTCTCAAAGCCCAGTGTTTGGAAACATGCATGTGGACAAGGCAGGTAATTCTATTATAAATTCACCTTTGCTAGGATGTCCCTCCCCTTCTTTTTTATTTTGAGATGCAATTACTCCTTTTCTTCATTCAGTATTTTTAAGTATAAATTTTTTTAAATTATTAGTCTGAATTTGTATGTGGTTTTCACTTAATGTTTCTTAGAAACCGCCATGTATGGTGCTAATGTCCATGACCATTTAAATGATGTTGTATTATTAAGGCATATTAAAATCAGTTGCATGAAACAGACTCTGGTAATTTCAAACTTCTTTTTGTGATACTTTTGTTTATGATGGCTTGTGTACTTGTGAATTACTATGTGGTAAGGACTGATCTGATATTCACAGTATATGTAAAAAAAAAAATGAGGCTTCTGCAGTGCTTAATATGAAAACTTACTCTGATGATGAATCGTACATGAACATTAGGAAGGTAGGTACAGAGGGAACTCCTGTTTGATAGAAAGGACATTATTGTTTTATCTCATAGGTAGTTTCTTAAGCAGTTCCAAGCAACTTCCACTATGGAAAGACTTGAGGGCAACTTTTTGGTGATGATAAGCAAGACTATCAGATATAGCTTCAAATAGACCTGGTTGTCATTATGCACATTTGAAATGCTAGTCCAAGAGCTATGAAATGACACATGATGATTTAAAATTCATAGCTAAGCACTGTTAAGATGAGGTTCATACCAGGATCAGAATGTGGCTTTTCTTTCCTATAACTACATCTCTGGTTATGAATCTGGCAGAAGATAGACACCACAAATGAGAAATAAAAGTCATTAAATTGGAGCGACATTTGATAAAGAAGAAGTTCTTTGTTAAGTAGACTTAGATGATGCTTTTCTCATAGTAATGCCAGTTCCCAGTTCAGCATAATGTTTAATAACAATGATAATTAAAATTGCCAGAAGAAAAACTGTTAGATAAATGTGAAAAATACGATCAAGTATGGAAATAGCCGAGTGGTTAGTACAGTACAATTTACTGAAGCAGCATTTGTTTCATGTTGTTACTCACAACCTCAAGTACTAATTGAATTAATTTTTACTAAAGGTATCAAGTTTCCCACTTCAAAAAATGGTGGGAGAAGAAGGAAGGAGAAGCAATTATTTTAGATCTGTTGTAGTTTGTGTCTGCTGAACAGGAGAAATGAAGCTAAAGATAGAGGTAGGTTCAGGCTGTCTACTCTAGTACAGTTGTCTCAGTGCTTAAGAAGTATGTACGGCCCAGTAATTCACAGGAGGTGGTCTGAATCCTTCTAAAATTAGCATGTCTGAGATCCACCTAAATAGATTTTAGGTAAATATAGGAGGTCTCAAAAGTGTCCATGGCATTTACCAAAATATCCAGCAAAACCAGCAGATTAGTCCCCTGTATTCATTTGACTCTGGACCATTTATCTTGCTAGAACAACTTTTTATTTGGAAAGGCCATCCTTGTTAGCATGGCCAGTTAACTAGGAAACAGCTCCAGAATATTTTCATTAACAAAGGCATACTCTAAACTGAATGCCTGAGGATTCAGTAATGCAGCTGTATGTGTTATTTATTAAGCATTTGCTCTTTCCCTTTTAGCGCTGACCTTTCTAGGGAATTTACTTTTAGTTAGACAATAGCAGTTCATTTTATATCTTTGTTACATGGGAGAATCAGAAATCAGAGATTTATTAAGCAAGCTCCAGCATGTCTGTCTGATGTTTTACTATTATAGTGTGAATTTCTTCAGAAGAGATATAGATTAGTTTATCCTCACTTAGAGAAGAAACCAGTTAATGTAATAACAGATCGAGGTTATTATATCAGTCATGTGAAACTTATAAAAAGCCAAAGGCAGGCAATAGTATTTGAATTTAATGAAACAGCAATTTTTGTAATGTAGCTAACTAAGAGAAAGAAAGATCTTATGCCCATAAAAATCTCATCAGGTGATAGCTTTGACAGAGCATCTCAGTATCCTTGTCACCCAGAGCTGTCATAAACAAACTACTGATGAGACAATAATAATAATTAACGTAGTGTTAATGGAACATAGATGCTCACAGCTATTTTTCAGCTGCAGTGAGCTGAATGAATGCCAGGCAGTGCATGTGGCATAACATCATAACATGCTTCGTTTTATATTTGCTGTGGTAGCTGTTGGTCCTCTTCTTATTTTCAAGTGCAGATCCTTGCTGTAATCTGACGATATTCATTTTTGCCCTCAAAGAAACTGTACATCAAATCATAATATTTAGAAATATCTAATGGAACAGAATCTCTTACTTTCAAAAATATGGATGTTTTTTGAAGCTACTTCACCAAGTCAAAATTCTCTCCTTCATCCTGGTGTAAAAAAGAAACAAAAATAGTGTTAGATATAGCAGAAGACTTCAGAACACCTTCCTTCCTTCCTTCCTTCCTTCCTTCCTTCCTTCCTTCCTTCCTTCCTTCCTTCCTTCCTTCCTTCCTTCCTTCCTTCCTTCCTTCCTTCCTTCCTTCCTTCCTTCCGTCCGTCCGTCCCTCCCTTCCTCCCTGCCTTCCTCCCTCCCTTCCTTCCTCCCTCCCTCCCTTCCTCCCTTCCTCCCTCCCTCTGAGGTGAGTGAAGCTTCAAACATGGGTGTTAGTGGCCATAGATTATTTTTGGCTATAATGATGGGATATTTGGCTGACAGCCCAGATGTGTTTCCTCTCTGGGACTTCTGGAATCAATGTTAAAGAACTGTAGGTTGTTTTTCATGGGTAATTTAGGCAAATAATGAAACACATTCCACTCTGTTCCTAGGCATGAAGCACAGAAATCTCATACTGGCTTTTGTCTTCGTTTGCTATGTCACCACCTAAGTTCTGATAGTAAAAAGAAATACCAGCTCTTTGCCTTTTCTTTGTCCATTTTGTCCAGTACTTGACTGGCATTTTCTCCATGCCAGTGTGGTTAGAATCTGTCCAGATACCATATCTTAACTTTTCTAATCCACTCATGCCTTCTTCACCTTGACTTCCTAAATCTCTTATCTAAGCATAATATTTAGTCAGACATATCGACACCAACCATTTAAAAATAAACTGAGGAATAAAAGTGAAATAAATGCAAACTGGATGAGAGTGTTATACTCTGAGGTAACACGGAATAATATTGCTCTTAACCTTAGTGTTCTTCCTCTTTTTTGTATGAACTTTGTCCTGCTCCTTCCGAAAGCTCCCTATGTGAATAGGAAATCTTAACCCAAGGACTGTCCTTGAGTTACAAGTAACTGATGGAACACAAGCTTCTTCATTCCAGTATTGACAAATAGTATTGATTTTTTGATATAAAACATTGGTGTGTTTGAATATTTCTCATCTCAATTCTAAATTCCTGATTATCAGAAAAGCTTGCTTTCATTTGCAGATGTGTTTATTTGTCATTATCATGGTAGAGGATATTTTAAAGTTATGTTTTGAACACACTCTTAGACAAAGTAACAAAGAACAAATATAAAGTACCTAATTCTTTTCTTTTCCCAAATGACATGCTTTTGGAGGCCTGACACATGATTTTTTTTAATATTAGAATTGGCAATACTGCTGTTCCAAATCAGAAAACACCATTATATAAGAAATAATAACATTGGCATACTCTCAGAAATCTTCTATCCTTCTAGAAAATAGAAGTCTCTTATCTGATCAATAATGGCGGGGGGGGGAGCCCAACATTAAATATAAGGGCTTTGTGATTCACCGACTATCTTTTTGTTTCGTGTTTCTGACAAAATTGTGTCCTGTTCTATGACAGAGATTTCTCATTGCTGTAGGAGTAATAAGAATGACAACAAAAATGTTCCCATAAAAATTAGGGGTTTTGCTGTTGTGACAATCTAGTGAGTCGCACTTCAATTTTGGAAAATAAGTTCTTAAAATCATACTCATAAATAACTTCAAAGCAGCCTACTTGAAGGCTGAGAGTACCTGGAGTACCTGATGTTTGTAAGACAGCTATCTTCAAAGTCAGGGCATTTGCTTGAACAGTGTATACGTAGGAGGTCAGGAAAACATTTCCAACATGTGGGATTCAGAGCACAGCTGAGCAAAGCTCCAATCTGAATAGGACTTTAAACTTCTGGTATAATTTGAGGACATAGCAATAGACCAATAGATGTAGTAGCTAGCCCTACTGTGTGCACAGCTTTACCATCCAGTCCTAAGGAACTAATGTACAGTGACAGCTTGCCATCTTAGACTGTACTGTGTAATACATAATCTACTTTGTAGAGCACAGATCCTGACATGGGCTAGGTTATACTGTGCCTTGTACACATGCTACTTCTGGTCTGCACTCCTATAAATTGTCCGAGTATAGTTTTAGTCAAATCTCAACCCATCTGAGAAGGCATCGAAGTGACTCGTCTGTGAGTCCAGCAACATGAAGCAATCACAGCTTTACCTTGAGCTCTCCCACAGATGTACAACATTTTGGAAGCAAGGCAGGCCTGGACTTGAGTATGGGCTTGAGCTCATATGCCAGAGATGCTATTGATGCAGCCACAGACTATTGTGCAGCTAGAAGTTACTTAAATCTTAGGAACACATGGCAGTTTGGTTGATGTAAGTTACATCAATTCATTTTAAACATGATATATTCTGTAATTTTGTATAATTAATTTAAATAGATTATTTTGCACTTAAAGAAGATGACATCAAAGAATGGTAAGGTAACATCTGAGCTGTAGTTCACAAAGATTTAAATAGAGATGTTGTGTCATCTTTCCATTTTTAAGTTACCTTAAAGTGTAATCTGTGCGGAGGTTTAACACCAGAAAAAATGATGTATGATTTTCAATCTAATGTTATTTCTGGTAGAAAGCCAAAAAAGGTTACATGTGTGCCAGAAAATAACTTTTCTTATTTATTTAGATAAATAATGCAAAATCGTTGTGTAGTTTTTGATTTCTTGCTAATAATAGAATAATATTCAGGGATGTCCTTGTTTCTTGTGCACAGGCTATTTACAAGTGATTTTTGTTTATATTTTTCCTATAAAAAATAAAAGGATATATTTTTGTTTGGCCTTTTTTTTTTCGTTTTTGTAATAATTATAAGACCTTGAGAGAGATTTAGAAAGTAATTTCCCTAAGGAAAGACTTTATTTTAGGGTTACAACTTCATATATTTGCAATCAACCTGCAGATTTTTGGGGATGTTCTCAGAAATTATCTGATACTCTTATAATTACTCGAGAGTGAAAAGAGATTGAATCTGTGGAAAAACACAGCTTTCTCTTAGACTGAAAAAATGAGAGCTGATGAGTAACATTCCATAAGTCATTTGTCAACTCTATATCAACTTGCAGTGCTTGGACTTGTCAATATTTTACTCCAACTAGCCACTGCTTTTGCACAGATTCAAACAGCTTCTCCAGGAGGGCAGGCTGGTGGAGGATATGCCATGAAGCCCCTTCCTACCTTGAAAGATGAAGGCTTTTATAGATTGCTTGCACTAGTACTACAGCACTATGAAATTGCATCTTGCAAACAAAGACACCTATGTATATGAATGCACAAGCAAGCATTAATGCTGATAGAAACCTCTAGATCTATATCTCTCTTTGCTGACACGTGAGCTTGAAACAATATGACACAGTCCTCCCTCAGCCTAAACAGCTCACTGGGCTTGACAAGGACTCTAATAGAAGATGAGCAGTTCTGCATCGTAAGGCTTTTGATGGAAAACTTAAAAGTACTGGTCTGTCTGACTGCTTTCTGAACATGCTAGAAAAATGACAGATTGTCAAAATTAAGTGCCATGTTGTTCACATGAAAACAAAGCAAATATGATGAGAGCTTTTAGTGATTGGTGCAAGTTTAGTTTAGACTGTTTTGCCAGCTCCTTACAACTGTATGTTAATGATACTTTATTCAAACAACTGCTTATGCATGAAGAAAGAAGATGATTTGATAGGCCAAAATTCGATACATTCTTTCAAAAATGGCTTTTCTTCTCTAAGCAATGCAGGATAAGCAACTCTTTGTCTGTGTTCAAAAATGGCTGTAAAATTCAGACTGAATTAAGACATATATTGAAAGCTCAAGCTATGGATGTTGGCTTTTTGGAGCTCTTTGATTACATCAGTGACAGAAACGTTCTTTAAATTCTGTAGTTATGAAAAGTTGGAAAATATGACCTGACATAACCAATACTATTTCTGTCTTTGTCTATTGGCAGCTTGAAACAATTATTCTAAGAAGTGTGAATTATCCCATTTTAACTTTGCAAACTAAAAACAATGCAAAAAGAAGACCACATACATTGTGATAGATGCATTTAATTGTTCCAACTTCTGCATTTTTCTACTCTTTAATCTAACATTAATTTTCTCCTGTAAATAATTTTTGGCCTTCTGATTGTTTTTTCTAGGCTTATCTTGTATAGTTCTGGTTTATGAGGTATTTACTTAATGTTGAATATTTTAAATTAAAATGTCTGATACACTGTTTTTAATCTTTAACTTAAGGGTTTAATAATATTTGTTGGTTAAAGAGGAGTTGGACTTTTGAATATTTTTAAGTCCCATAAGGTGTTTTTAGTAAAATCCAAGGCTTGCCTTAGCTGTGAGAGAAGCTGTCAGATTTTATTGACATACTAATAATTCCAAATGGGAAAATTTGGAATGAGTACATCATTTTAGATGAGTGTTGTGTGCCCTTGAGATGTCTGATTATGTAACTTAGACATTTAGGGGCTGTAACACAAAAGGAAACAGCAGCAAGACAGAAGTCTGGCTCTGATATTAAAAAAATAGAGCTTTGTGTGCCCTACGATGGAAAAGAAACAATAGGCCACATTATTCTTTTTGTATTCTGTTCTTAATCCAGATGTTTACCTTTACTGCTCTGAAAGTTGTTTTTCTCCTAATGCTCTTTGTGTTGATGCTTGATTGTATCTTACCTGCCTCTTTTGTTCCAGCTAACCCAACTTAGATGATAGTGAGAACTGCAAATATTTTGCCATCATAATCATCATCATAAATCATAGGCCATAAGATCTGCCTTCTGTTTAGAGGAATCAGCTGTTTTTATTGACTGTCTTCCATAATTAATAGCACTTTACTTTGTAAATCAAATTAGCCCACTTTTTCTATAAAGATTTAGCATGAGATCATTTTTTAAAACACTAAATGACCTTGAAAAAAAAATGAGGGATCAATAACATGTTGATTAGCAGTTTGTTTTCTGTAATATTGGATGTTTCCCTTGTCATTAGTTTTTCCTGTTGCAAGACTTGTAGAGGTTGAAGGTCATTGATACGTCCTGGTAATGCTGTTTTCCATAAATAGTTTATTCTGCTCATGTTTAACACTGATGGATTTGCTTAGGCATCTGTGTAGATTTTGCTAATGTGTCTTTTACTCTACACTTTTTAAATTACAAGGTGCTTGTCAGCTATTTTTCCAGAAATAAATACAGTTTTTGTTTTAATGGGAAAGAACTTGTGTGCTGAATGTTCCCTGAGACTTACTTCAGCATTACCATAATTAAAAATTTTGCCAATCTCTAGAAAAACATGTGGTGTGGTGGTAAAAGCAACAGACTTTGAGGTGTAGTTTCAGCCTTCTTAAGAACAGTCTTTCCAGGTGTTATTAATTCTTAATGTTTTTCAATAGAATATATGCAGTCCCTTACTCTCCTGATTCAGAGTCCTGCTCATATTCACAGAGCTGTCAAATATTATCTCCATGTCCATGACCATGTCCTAGGGTCAGCTGTGAGGCAACCAGGTTGCCTCGGGCTTTAAGCAGTCTGGCCTTGAAAATCTGAGAGGATGGAGACTGTACAACCTCTCTAGGCAAGCTGGTTTTGTGCCTTCATGCCTTCTGGTGCCTTCACGTCTTTGGTGAAAAAAAATTCATACATTCTATCAGATTCTCTCTTATTTCAATTTATGCCCTCTGTTTTTTCCTGCCACCATACACAATTGTGAAGAGCCTGGCTTAGTCCTGTAGGCACCAGCAAGCTGTTACTTGTTCCCCCCAAAACTGCCTCCTCTCCAGGCTGAACCAAGCCCAGCTCCCTCAGCATGTCCTCAAACGCACTAGCCCCACCCACCTTGGTGGCCTCTGTTGGACGTGCTAAGCTTGTTTTCCTGTGGTGGTAGGATTGCCTGTTCTCAGTTCTTCACTGATGAGGTTACTTGGTTCCTCTGCCTGGCATTACTCCTTACCAGGTATTTGTGTTTACTTTGGTTAGCCTTCAGTCAGATAAGCTAAAGCAGAACTCCTTGTGCCAGAAGCCTATGGTCAATTGAACTTGACACGTAGTATCCCAGAGAGAATATGAGACTGGGACACTGCATTACATTCATCAGAAGCCTTAATACCAAAGGAAGTCATGCTAAAAGTCATAGTCTCAGATGTGAAAACTTATTTAGTCACTTGAAAGCAAAAGCCCGTCATATGACATGCACAAGCACCTTTTCCTCAATTACATGGCATGAGCTTGGGAATTTCTTTCAAAAGAGGAATGTTAGAAAATTAAGAAGTGTCTCAAGTTCAACAGCAGTCTGCCTGCTCCCAAGTGCTGAATATGTCAAAGGAATTGTAGTTTAGTTGCTTTTGTCCCATTTTCCCCCATGGTTAAATCATCTATGCTGGCTACATCTCTACCAGTGCCTTAAGGCTGTCAGGATGCATTGTGCGAGTCTAGCTGGAGGGGTTGCTGTCCTGCCAGCATAAAGTGCCTGACCTCGGAGCGCACTGCTTGTCTCATAGAATAAGTTCCACTCTCTCATATTCTCTTAGCACAGCAAAGAAAAACAGGAGCGTCTTGAAGGTGGGCTCCCTATGAGGCCTTTGCACTACAGAAAGTCTATTTAGCTCAACTTTAAAACCATTTCCATCAGGAGGATTTGTTGCCACTGCTTCTGATAGTTGTTTGCACTTGTAATGCTTCTGGTTTTTTGATGCCATGGTGCTTTATATATGTTGGTGAGACTGCTTATTTTCTCTTTCATCTGTAACACAAAACTGCTGCTGGTATGTTGATTAACTGAGAGTGGTGATCAGCTCTGAAAATTCAGTCACTTAAACTCTTAACTATGGGTAACTTCAGCTATCTCTTTACACCTCATCAGCAAAGCTCTGTTGAAGAACTTGGTTGCCTGAGTCCCAGCATTTGGGTAAAACATACTTTAGACCTGAGAGACAGCAGGAGCAGATGAGAGGAGAAATAAGAGACTGCTTATATAGAGCTTACTTTCTTAACATAATCACATTTAAAAATAGCCAAGTTGGTATTTTTTCTTTAATTTACTCTCTGGCTAAAACCAAAGGAAAAAAAGGTTTTATAAACATATGCATTATACAAACTAAAGAACACTGCTAAAATCGGACTTCCAAGAGTACGTTAGGTTAATGCCTTGAAAGATAACAACAGTGAGACCTCACTGAAATTGGTGTGAATTTTACTTTTGAATTAGCAGAGTCAGATTTCATTCTAGGAGAGTATTACAAATGCCTAAAATAATTATCAAATTATGCCATTCGTGAAGAGTATTTAGTAGCTGCACAAAATTGTTAAATAGGAGTGAGATAAGGATAGAAAACTGAACACAGAAGAGATAATTCTTTCAAAGAAATATCTAAAGGTTTTAGTTTCTTTAAGAGCATTTAGGTTTCAGCAGTTTTTAATGTAACAGGAGATTAGATGTGTATTGATTGGAAGGATACTGTAAGATGCTACATGAAGCCAAAACTCATTTTAGGTATATTCTGTTCTAGTACTTCCTTATACATGTTTTCTGCAAACTAAAAGTGTACAGCTTACACAGGCTAATCTGTAGTTGTAATTACTATTATATATTTTTATATCCAAAATATTTATACATAATAAAGCAGTTATTTCTTACAGTGTAGCTTGATGTCTTTGTCAGAGAGTTGTAAGAAAACAAGATTTTCATCTTATAAAAACTGGAAGTGTGGTAAGTAATAATGAGGAAAGATCAATAACACCACTGTCTGAATGAATTGGTCTATGTATTTTTTAAATTGACTAAATGGAGAGTCAAACATCTGGAAATCACAAATTTAGGTCGTGAGGGGAATGGAGAACTTCATCGTAAAGAACACTTTATCTGGAAAGGACTAAATGGTCATGCCTGGTAATGAGCTAAACAGGAGCTTTTGAGAGTGATTCTGTGGCTTAGAGAGCAGGTATGATATTTGGCTTTATGAGCAGGGGAATGATGCTTATAAGTAGGAAGGTGATTCTTTAAACTTTATGTGATGTTCATGAGACCATTGCTGTGTACACAATTCTAGTGTACAGTCTTTAAAAAGAACATTTAAAATTGAAAACATTTCTGAAAAAGCTGCAAAAATTGTTAAGTTGGGAAAAAACAAACAGTTGAATCTTAAGAATTTTTCAGAAAAAAAGGAGAAGGTGAAAGCATGTGATGATCGTACCAAGTATCTGTATATCATTCAGTTCTAAAAGGTTGTTTTGTTTAGTAGACAAAGGTGTTACAAGGCACAGAAGCTGCAAGTACATAGGTTTGGAATGTAGGGATGACGAACAGAAATGATCATTAGAAGGAATAATCCATTGGTGAAAGAATTGTCACGAGTCATTGCCACAACAGTTACCTGAGAACAAACGTAACAAAGGAAACTGTATCCCACAGTAAGAATCCCAAAAGCAAAGAAATACCCCCTCCTAAAATATCAATCACATCACTGGTTTCTGACAGTGAGGTGTACCCCCAAGTCCTATGAAAAAGCAGAGGAGAGATTTATTTTTAATTTACATCTTGCATACCAGAAGAGAAAGGACAAGAGCCATTTTTGCAAAGTATTTTGGAAGGATACCTTTTGTGATGCTTTTTCAGGTGCTCCATTCTGTGGCTTTGATTTCTTTGACTTGTCTTTTCACCAGACCTCATTCTCTGCCAAAGATTAGTGACATTAAGAAGACTTTAAGGCTCCATTTTTAAGGTGTATAAGACTTATTCCACACAACGGTAATAGATATCTTGAAAGTGACATGTACGTAGGAACCAAAGTTCTATTGATTTTCATTACAGTGCTGTGTGTAGTGATGAAAAAACTTCCCCAAACCAAGTGAATTGCTTTAGGAAGAGAGCAAAGTTGTTAGCAAGATCGAGGTGAGTCTGGGTGCTCTCTAGCTGTCACCTGGTGGTGATCCCAGTAGCAACAGCAGCTCACCAGAGACTAAAGCTGTGTTTTGGGAGTTGCCACGGTCATGAAGTTCCATTTGTCCTTCCCTACAGCATTGCTGTTTGGACTTAACCTCTGAATTTAGATGATCCGTTGTAAGGATCTATGCCTTAATCTTTATTTAGGACTCTGTCAACTCTCCTTTTGGTGTGAGGACTCTTTGTCACTCACCGAAATGTGGTTGCGATCCAGATAGGCAGTTCTGAAAGAAAAAAGAATGGTTACTTATTATAGAAACTATTGCTCCTCAAGCTGCTTGCCTGAATAGAGCCATAGCCACCATCCTTTTCCTGTTTCATTCTCCCTAATAATTCTTAATTTAGAGAAGAGAACCTGTAGCAGTGTGGCAGATGTGGCTATGACTCTTGTGTATATATGTATATTTGAGGGCTGAGTATGAGGCTGTAGATAAAATGTAGCACATTCCCCATCAGACAGCAGTCTTGATGTGCATAATTTACAGTATGGATGTAGTCACAGCAACTAGTAAGTAGTACATGGTGGGTTTTTTTAAATGCTCAGTATATCTAGAGAATATTTACTAGGTAATTTAAAAAAAAATGTTCAGTGGATGCTAAAGCTGTAGAAATAATATTTTGTTTGTCATGTTGTGGTGGACTGCATTCCTTTATCAGAGAAAACGTGTACACAATAAAATGGGAGTGCTCAGATCAGAGACTGTAACTCTTTCTGGCTGAGAGCACAGCACAGATTCTGTGATCTGAGAGTACAGCCTTTTAAAACTTCAGCGTTTAAAAATGAGAGAGCTTTCTTGTGCACTCCTAGGTAGAGGGAGAGAAAATTATTTTAGTCCAGCAAACATCTGGTAGCTCAGGAATGAAAAAAAAAGTACTGATTGGTTCTGACAGCTGCCTGCTTTGCAGCCGTATTTAACCAGAAATATTTGAAACAGATTGATATGAATAATGAAAGATTGCATGATATATGACAGAAATAAACTTCACCACAATTTAACTCATTAACAAAGAAACAATGTTACATATATACGAAAAATCCTTATTTACTGTTTACCTCATTTGTGATATTTCATTTTTAATAACCTGACAACAAGTAAGATTTTTATAATAATTTTCTCCATCAGGTATTGCAAGTATTTCACTGTGAAATAGGTTGAATGGGATGTCATTGTTCTTTAACAAGTGCTGCTGATGGATGTGGTCCATTTAAATGTACAACAGAGAGCTGAACTAGATAACGAACTTATTATTACTCTCTGAGGATTACAGGTTAGTCCCAAAGGAGTGCAGTAAGCTAGAGAAAATCCATATCTACTGGCTAAACAATAGCCAGAAGGCTGACTGGAGATATTGATTTACTTTCTAGGCCATTTAGACCTTAATGGTGGAGAAAAGCTGAAGTGCTGTTTACTTTTCTGCCAGAATCGACCAAACAACCAGTCCGTTTTTTACAGACTTTTGATTGATTTCGCTTAGAGGAATTAGAGGTGATTTATTTTTAAGCTGAAAGCAACTCGTAAATATCTCCTGCTACACAAGTTCCCTGAGAGTAAATGTTAAGTGGAAATACTTACTAAGAAATACTTTGCTGCAAATCAATGTAAGCAGGTAATACTCCTAGGTAGGAATGGTCAGGTATTAGACACCTTTCTCAAGAGTGGTCCAGCTTCTGGTTGTCCTGCGTGAGACACAGCGCTTTTAAAAGTCCCAACTTTTGCAAAGGAGTATGAATCTGATTGCTCGGCTGAATTTGTGCCAGCTGTACCCTGCTGACTTAGAAAAGGGCCGCAGCTGTCGGAGCGTAAGTGGTGCTCAAGGTCAGTAGTGAGCAGCTTTAATATTTGATGGATGAAAACAGTAATTTATCACGTGACAATTGCCCATGATACTTCATACTCAGAGCAAATATCTAGCTGTAAGGAACAACTCAGAGAAGAAGCAGGCTAAGATTTTGGAATGAAGCATTTTCAAAATTAGATAAACTTTTAAAAATGCTCCTTAGTGTACTGCCACATACATAGGCACAGCTAAACAAAACATATGTTCCTTATTTCCTAGAGATAACCTGTCTGGAAAATGACTTAGTTTTACACAAAAGACTGTCAGGTGTATTAGGGCTGTGAATGTTAAAAGTGTGTTACCACAATCAAAGGAAAATATTCTTTGACGTTTTCTTGTGGAACTTACTGAAATAGAGCTGGTATGTTAATAATATTCCTGTGTGGAGATAAAGCCACAATTTTGTATTAATTACAAACACATAGTTTATAATTACCACTCTAGGAAAATTCTGCAGGAACTGTTTTTTGAAGTTGACTTGCAAAGATAAGACCTTTTTTCAGAAAGTATTGCATAGTTCTGTCTTAACATAATAGTCTCTGTTGTCTACTGAAAACAGTGCTGTTTTCACTAAACAGGCTTGGCTTTTGCCCTTCTCTCCACCCTCTTCCCTGAAGGGAGTTATACTTTGTTAATGTGCTGGTTATATCTTAACACAGAAACATGTGCCTGTTACCTGAACACTGTAATTACAGTCAGCTCTAGGGCTTGCACAAGAATGTATCAATAAGGTTCTTTTCAACCTGAAAGTTGTATTTCAAACCCTACGTGTGTCTTATGCCACCTCTCCTACCAGCTAAAACATTTGATTCAGCCTCGTCTCCATGCTATATAGCTGAAAATATCACAGTATCTTCCCTTTCTCTGGCCAAGCCCCTAAACAACAGAAAAATTGCATTACTGTGAGGTAACAGTCCTTAGGACTTTGTTATGCATTGTACAACAGTAATCATTTTTACTGCCCCTTTGTACTTGTAGGCTGATGCAGAGGAACTCCAGAAAAGCTAAGAATTTTAGTGTGTACTTCATCCTAATTCTTTGCTCTTTCATTAAAATGAGAAATGATGGATTACTATGTATTCTCAGCTGAAAAACTGAAAAAGTTTGGTACACCCTTTTTTTTTTTTAAAGCATGTCTTTTGTACTCAACATGCTAAGCTTTTACTTGAGAATTTAGTATATGCTGTTGTGAAGTCCCAAGCAGAAAATTTTACAGGCTGTTTAATACATAGTTTCTCTGAGCTTTTTTGTTTGTTAAGATTTGGAAAAGTTCACTTGCCCTTTCTCAGATGTAGTATTGTAGAACTGTATTTTATGGTTTTTATTACTTCAGCCCTAAAAAGTTTATGGCAGAATACATTTTGAAGACCTATTTTAGATGGTACGCTTATATACTTCAATATACAGTTAAGATTTGTTTTTTGAAAGAAAGACAAGCCTGAAAACTAAGTTTTGCGAGCTTTATACAACAGCAAGTGGCAATGGAAGTGTTACCTGCAGTTCTCATGTAACTACAGTGAGCCCTCTGAAGCAGCATTTTATGTGCTGATAATTTGTATTTCCTTACTGATATGTTCACAGTTCACAAAAAGCTATGCATGCATGTTAACAAAAGATGTGCAGTTGATGTTTTCTGTATGTAAAATAAGATATCTAGATTTAAAAATAAAAAAGTGCCAGTTCAATATAAGGTTTGTCTTTTTCTTTTGTCTTTTTCTTGTTACTTTTTTAATTCGATGTGTAGAACAGTTGAGCTGGAACAAATGATAGAGTAAATATATTTTACCTTTCATTTAAGAGTGGCTTAACTTGGCTTAGTTTAGATCAGTTAGAAAGTTACTAACTAACCTAAAATTATAAAGTTTTATACTGAACTAGAGTCCCAAATCTGTGAGCATAGAACTGCTTCATTTTATCTGTATATATGAGTAGCTCCTTTGATTTACATTTCTTAGTTTAATATTATACACCAAACAATACGTACTTGTTTGTTTAAGTTTAGAAAAGTGGTTAAACTGGTGCAATTTTCAAGTCAACCAGTCTTTGGAATCCTGCAAAACTGAAGAAATCAGTTCAGTGCCTCCAAATGACAGTATCCTCGTTGACCATGTTTGATTTCCTTATCAAATCTTTAAAGGAAAGAATGATTGCTTCCATTTGCCATGGGAGCTGAAAAGCAGTGAGTAAGGATGAGGTTCAAAGAAATCTAAATCTGGGGTTTTTTTAGTTGGGGGTTTTTTGTTGTTTTTTTTTTTTTTTTTCCCTTTGCAAGTGAAGTGCATTAGGAAAGAAAACAACAGCTGGTAGCATGGAGCTGTGAGAGATTTTTAAAAGCTGGGATGAAGTAATGATTAGAAATGCAATATGGAGCTGTAGTAGAAGAAGTAAAACCAAAGGTAATCACAGGTCTAATTACTAGGCTTACTTGATAGCTTAGAATTATCACCCGTGAAGGCTGATTCCTCACCAATTCTCTGGCTGTAGAAAAGAATCCTACTAGACATTGGTGCTAAATTTACCGTTCCTTTAGCATATGATTATCCAGAAATTAGAAAATAAGTTTTCTTGAAATGATCTTTGTGTATTTCCCTGTGAAAACGGTCTATATCTATAGACTTCCCCAAAGTGGAATGTATATAATCACTGACACATTGTATATATATATATAATCACATGAAGGCACATAAGAAACCGTTTTATAGATTTATTTTAAATACTCTTTTGAAAATATATTGATTTCTTCTTGATTGCATGAATTTTAAATTGCAGTGGAGCACAGGGATTAAAAAATAAGTGTTCTCACTAAAACAAATGAAACAAATGACATGTTGAGTGCATAGCAGTTATTTGCTGATAATCCAACAAGATTTTCAGTGGAATGATCTTGGTCACATAGCTTTGTACAGAGGAGCAAAAACACTACAGTGTTCTCAGCTTTACATTCTGCCTGGCAGCTGCCTCATCCTTTTAGGTGCTGTTCAGTGTAGAAAGTTTTCTAAATTTGTGTTTTGAAGGGTAAGGTGATAAGCAGTTAGAGTAGTAGAATTTATTATTTATACAGCTACCATGTGCAATTTCCATGCTAAGTCCTGATTTCTACAAAGTAAAGACCTTCTGTCACACTAAAAATGCATTCTGAAGTTTCTGCACATTTACAGAACAGCATTTTTAACCACAGCTGATGACTGTGTTCAGTTTTCAGAGGAAAAAAACATTGCCTAAAAATACAGACTCACAAATATAGCATTAATTGTAATATTTTCAGGTTTCTAAAAAAAAACTGGTGGCCTTTTAAAAACAAAACTCAGCCTATTCTACCCTACAAAGTAGAAATGAATGTACTGTTATTTAATAACTGTGAACTTCTGTTTCACAAAGAGAATGAAGCTTGGCCCATGTGTTTTGCCTGCCTGTTCTCTCCTGAATGGTCTGCACCTGAAAGCTGGCAGCTGTGCTGTAACTGTTCTGTAGGAAATGAGGTATCACAATGTCCACGCATTTCCAAAGGATGATAGGTTATATGCCTATTTGAAAATTACTAGAAGATGAGGCTAGAGAGAAGGTACAGCTTATATTGCCTTTTGTATTTAAGGTGCTACAGGGAGCACAAGTGGACCAGATTCAGTTCCTGGGTTCTTCTGTGGTAAGTCACCAAAAGCCTTAGGTGTAAGAATACGTAGATGCATTGTCCCACCTAAGTAGTTTTAAGGGTATATTATTTAAATTCTCTTTCAGGAAGTAAAATAAGGAATAACAAGACTGCATTTGTCTTGTAGGGTTTGGGGGCAGAGGAGTCTTTTCTTCTATTTGTGTTTTGAAACAAACCAGTTTTTCAGTTTGAGATTACACACCTCCATGTAGCCTTCTAAAGGTGTTTGTGTACACATGAACTGCATGCCAGTGCTCTCACTGGAGTCAGTTATTTCTCTCAATGAAGCCTAGAGAGAAATTCTGCTTACTCGGGTCTGGTGAATGACCTTCATTTCCATGGAGTAGATGTCTTTTGTCTTCAATGGGAATACAACTGTCTAGTTCACAGGTACACAAATGCATTGACATGGCTAAATATGATGCTAAGCTGAACCTTAGGCAAGTCATCTCATTGTTAGAAGTGGTCTTCTCGGATGAGTGGAATCAGGAGGCAATGAAGCTTGAAAATAGTGAGGCTTCCTAAAGTCATAAATCTGCTCTTTCAGTAAATAAAGGAACTTTAAAGTCCTGTAAATCCCAGTCAGACAGGCAAAGATGTTTAGTCCTGCCACAGTCCTGTCAGGCTTAAATATTTCTAGAAGGATCATAAGGAGAAAAGATTTTGTCAAAGATTTTCTCCTGCACGGAGTCTGATGTTTCTCCTGTGTGTTCACAGAAGAGCTGCTCATTGTTTCCCTTACAGCATTTGCTTGCTTACTACTTCTTTTTTTTTTTCTTTTTTTTCCCCTTAGTCTCCTCATTGTGTCCTACTTGGGAATGGTACAAAGCATAGTGTTTCAAGTATTTTAAGGGAATAGAAGGCTTTTTTGGCAAGAATTGAATAGCAGTATTGAGATGCTGCAGTTTTTCAGTGGGAGTTAAAATATTGGGTAGAGAAAAAGATTATTTAATTACATATAATCACATGCATTACAGGGAAATAAAACTGGCTTATATGTTTGTTTATTTGTTTTCTAAAACAGAGCTACAATTGTGCATGTGAAGCACACAAGGAGTTGCTCCTTGCAAACCTGTCCCTGAACATCTGAACTGCCTTAACAATGGTCTCATTAATTTAAGTACTACTCGGTGTCATATCTGCTTTTACATATCCATATTAGTGGATAAGGGGAAGGAAAATTGTTTTATTCGTCTGACATAATTTAAAGATGAAATGTGAAGGTCTATGACCTTGCTCTGAGATAGTAGGTCTATTATAACATAAAAAGAGAGGACTTTTTTTTTTTTTTTGAAAAAGAAAAGCTTTGTTGGTTCTCTAGTATGACCAAGGCTAGTAAATGTGGAACTGTTTATAGGCTTTATTTTTGTTCATGATAAAAGCCCTCTTCAGATTAATGAGTCATTGGTGCCTCAGCATCTGCTCCCAAGACTGGGGAATTTGGGAAAGAAACTGAGGGGAAATATGAAAATAAAAATAAGTAAAATGTTAAGAGCAGAAATCTTCATGATGAGGAATGGACACAAAAGATTTAAGAAGTTTTACAGAAATACTCATTTAATGGAGCAAAATTACAGATAAAATCACAGATTTAATGAAGATGCTTTTTAAGTAAAATTTTTGAGAAACTGTGTGGTCTTGCTCCTACTAATAACTGTTGTTAAAAAAGAATATATTCAAAAGCAAGTTGCAGAATTCCTTGTTTAAAACAGATATTTCTATCATAGATGAGAAGCGGTACCCTCCTACGTGGAAGAATATCTTGTAAACTGTACCAGTCAGGTATCACACTGTTTTATAATAGCTAGGTTTTATATCAGGTCCTGTAGGTTAACCTCCTGTAATTTGTCTCAGTTGAGTGTACCACTTTTATATAACTCTAGGAGAAATACATTATCTTTTTTTTCTCATGAACATCCTGTTGCCTATTGGCACAGAACAGATGCAGCCTGAGGCACAGCTCAAAAGTCATCAAGTTCCTCCTGCATTACTGCACCTAGCATGTACTCCGATTCTCTTTACATTATTGGAGTGTGGTGTTTATATTTCAGGATAAGATTCTCCTTCATATAAGTGTTAGTAGTAGGTTTCTCTCTGCCAGAGTCTGTAGTGTAAGGAGGGCATGTGAGAAAGACATCATAGTTAATCCAATGAGAACAGGTTTCCAATGAAGAATGTGGGTTATGGATATGACTATCATCCTTCTTTTACTCATGTTTTTTTTTCTGGTAGCTCTAGCAGAGGGAGTGCTTCCAATCTGGCTACTATTTCTCTCAAAAACCTAGACAAATTGCATTCTGCTCAGTAGCTCAACAAAATCAGGAAACAGTGCACAGACCTCTGGTGAATTTGTTGCACCTTTTTCCTGCAAATATACAGATAATAGATGATGTTCATGAACATCAGTAGATGTCTGGAGTGCGTGAACTGACTGGTACTCATACCTGGACTATCTGTACAAGTATTTCAATCCAAATGGGTAGTTGGAGCCTGAGGTAAGAAGTGGTAATGGATGGCAAGACATTAATTAAGGAGAAATAGATAATTCAGCAAAGATAGTAAGATAAAAGAGGAAATGCACTTGACACTAGAAACATAAGAACATGAAAATATCCATCTGGTGTCAGCCAGAAGGTCGATCTAGCCAGGTGCTCTTTCTCCAGTGCCGTCTACCAATGAGTCTAAGAAGAAGCACAGGGTAACATGTAATACATTTCCATGTTTGTGGTGCTTTTGTTATGTGGACTTCAGTGGCTGTTTCTTCCATGAATACCTCCAGTCATTTTTAACTGATGTAAACTTTTAGCATCCTGTTGCAGAGAGTTTAGCATCTTAATTGCATGCTGTGTAAAGAAACCTTTTGTTCATTCTGTCCTCTGCATCCTAGGTCCTTCTCATCTGTCCTAGCTTTTTCCTGGGAGAGATGGTGACTAGTCTTAACCTATTCATCCTCTCCATGGCATACATGATTTTAGAGAGCTCTGTTATACCTCTCGTTTATCACCTTTCAAGGCTGAAGAATTCAAAAAGTGTTCAATATTTTGATTTTCCCCATTTTCTTTCTCTATACATTTTCCAGTTTTCTTATTCTCTCTTTTTTTCTTTCTCTCTTTGTTGTTTTTTTTTTTCTCCCCTCTCCCCCTACTTCCCCTTTGGGGAGTGGAAAACTCTACATAGTATTCAGAGCTTCACAACACAATTCATGTAAATGCTATTAAGTAAGTGCTGCTCCAACACTTCACTCAGCTATTTATTGCAAGCTGAGTGCAACCTTTATTGCAACCTTGTCCCTAGGAACTCATCACTGTTTGTAAAATTAGGATTGTTTTTCTTTTTTCCTCTGTGCATCACTTTACATTTATTCACATTAAATGTTATCTAAATTTTTATATTCCAGTCACTCAGTATTGTGAGGCCCTTTTGCAACTCTTCATGATTTGTGTTTATTACTGAAAGTGGTCAGTGAGCAAGGTGTTGAGGAATGGGTTCTTGGACAGATGTGAGAACACAGCTGAAGGCAGGAGTAGAACTGAACAGGCAAGGGGGCACAATGGTAGCTGGAACAAACTACAGACGGTTTGCAGAAAATCAGGCAGAGGGCTGGAGAAGTGGGGCAGGCAGGTAGACAGCAGAGACTGCAGACCATCTGCATACAGAAGTGCAAGCTACAGTACGAAACGGTACTATAAAGTCTGAGAGAAAATGGAGTCAAATGCAGCTTTGCAGTAGTAGAACTAGTAAGTGTCAGGAGGAGAGGATCTCACAGTGTTACTTAATGGTATAAGCTTATATGGAGTAACTTTCCAACTAGAGGTGGTATCATTGTATGATAACTTGAAAATTTTAATTATTGTGTAAAACTGGAACTGTACTGTCAAGGTTTTAACTTTTTTGCACTTATCTATACAATCTCTGCTTATGCTGTGTGCCATAAGAGATTAACACTTAGATCTGCCATAAGTACAGTTGGTAATGGAAAAAGAAAAAATTGACAAAGATGTCTCTATTAAAATCATGCCAGTCACACATAAATCTCTTATGGATGTGCATCTCCACTGGCTATTTCCTTACCTTTGCGTATGATTCATTATAAAGCAGAACGGAATTATATGATTGTTAAGACAGAAGTCGAAAGAAAAGAAGAACATTAGAAAAAGTCATACATTCTTATTAATATATATTATGTGCTGCAATGAAATCATTTTTACCCAAGTATAAAATTACCTAGATAATAGATTTATGAACAGTAAGAAAAGATGGAAAATATGTTGTCTCTTGAAAGCTTCTGTGAGAGGGATAAGACTTGATAAAACATTCTTTATATTGAATTGTATGAAGCATTAAAATATTTTTTAGCAACTGAAGTTTTGTTTATCAGCTATTTAGCATTTAATTAGATAAAATTCAATGTATCAGCATACTTTATTAGCAGAAATACAAAGTAGAATCACAGTGACATACAATCTGCTGTAAATTTTTCTTGACTTGTTCTTGAATGTATATCTCACAGGCTGGGACTCAATAAACCAAAAGCAGCAACTTCAGACAGACCTTAGAAAGCTTTTACATGACCTGAGAAAAATCAGGTGGTAAAGGTTCCAGGCGCTTTTATTCTCAGTTGCAGGACCAGCTTCCATAGCTGCTTCTACTTCAATTGTTCGTGAGCAGAGACTTTTGTTTTCCCCATGCATTGAGAATCAACACTAGGGCTTCTATATTGGTGGGTTTTTAAATGCAACATGAAATTCCAAACTCTAATCAAGCAGGACACAGCCATGGATTAACATAAACAAGTTGGGGATTTTTTGTGGGTTTTTGTTTTTTTTTTCTTTTTAAAAAGGGTAAATTGCTCCCATGAATTTGGCTTGTCTTTTCTTTTTTCTACCTCTCATATTGCTTCATACTATAAACTGTCTGAATTAAAATCATAGAATGGTTTTGGTTGGAAGGGTCCTTTAAAAATTATCTGGTCCAACCCCCGTGACATGGATCTTTTACTAGATCAGGTTTCTCAAAGCCTGATCCAACCTGATTCTGGGCACTTCCAATGATGGGTCATCCACAGCTTCTATAGGCAACCTATTCCAGTGTCCCACCACTCTCATCATAAAAAAAGTCTTCCTTATGTCTAATCTAAACATGCCCTCTTTCAAATTGATAGAATCATAAATAATAATAAACATTCGTTACAGCTAGATTATTTCCATCTGTATACTACATGGAGTTTTACACTTCTCTCTGAAGTCTCTGTTAGTAACTACTGTGAGTGACAGAATATTGGAACAGATGTTCAGCTTTTTTGCCCAGTATGGCATTTCCTATATTCCCAGTTTCACTTTTAGACCTTATTATCCTTATTTTCAGACGTTAGAAAGTGTTTTTACTTGGGTCTCCTTTAGGATTATTTTCTTTTTCTTCCCTTCTCTATTTTATCATCATTCTTCTTTCAGCACTGCAGAACTTCGATGCATTTTGAAATTAGGTTCCTATCTTTTTCTCATTCTTCACCTTCTTGATTCCTTTGTTTTTCTGATGACGATCTCTTTTTCTTTTTTCACGTATACTTGTCAACCATTTTCTCCCCTTGGACTCTGCAGTTTCTTCTCTGTGGAAATGCACCTGTCTCACACCTCCATTTCTGCACACTTCTCTGGTATTTTTGATTCCTTCCAAAGGTGATTCTACACGTTATTCCACATTTCCTTGAAACAGAAAAGAGTGAACAAGGGGGAAAAGGCAACCAGAGAGACCTCTTCCTTTTAAATACTGACCCTGAATCTGTGGCTCTGAGCACCTTCCAGAAACGTGGTGAATGAGATGATAAGCATCCACTATATACGGCTTCTTTCATACTATTTTTTTTTTTTTACCCCATGGATTTTATTTTTTTTTAATTCATTATATTCTGTACAATGTTGCTCATGAATGGTACTCTTAGAATGGGAGATTTATGCTGGAAAATTTATGAGTTTATGATATAGACTGAGACCAACTCAACACTCACTGACAAACAAACAGTACTTCTGCAACACCATTGGAATAGATTTAAAAAAATAAAAAAAAAAAAAAAAAATTTCAGAAGACAGTGCTTATATTTTCGGGACCAGTATAGTTTGTGGAGGAAACCAAATGCTGCTTGTCCATGAGCACAGATTTGTGATATAGATTGCTTCCACTTTTCAGGGAATTTACCTTGGAAAGATTAAGGATTGTAGTAGTTTCATGGGTAAAAATCTCTATACTTTGTGTAGGTTAAAGGATAAAAGATGACAGAACTAGAAACAAAGATTTGTTCTTTCTCTGCTCTGTTAGAATATTGAAAATAAAGCTTTCCCGGAGTGTATTTCCAAATGGTCATAATATAGTTAAATTCTGGATGTATTCTCATACACATGTCCAGAGGCGTATTCTTGATGCAAGGCCATCCTTGTGCTAAATTTAAAACCTCTGCTCTGAAAGTGTAGCTGTATTAAAGCAGCTCAAAGTGTATGTTATCAAACACACTTAATATATAAGCAAATATTCATGTTTTTTCTCCAGTTGTTTTTGAAAACAGTCAAAGTATTTCAGATGAAATTTTATTAAAATTGCATTCAAAAATTTCCTGATGTAGAAATTTTTAGTTCACGTCATTGAAGCTTGACACTGCATAACTAAAATAAAGTGGAAATAAATATTATAAATATAAATTGTAAATATAAGAAGTGTGAATAGAATGTGGTAGGAAGTGTGACAAACTTTCAAATGTAGCAATAAGTGATTGCCCCAACTGTAGACCCTTAACACCAGAATGTGAATATGATTCTTAAGTTTAAAGATATTCCTCTTTTGTTGTCATGACCTTTTATTAGCAGCCTGTAGCTGGTCTATTGTTATGCATGTTGTGACAGAGTGTGCATACCGCAATGAAGTATAGATGCTCTTCAGGTGCAGAATAAAGTATTTACTATTTCCATATTTAGATACAGGACAATTTTTCAATGACATGCCTTGTAATTGCTTAATCAGAAAGGTTATATAAAATAGTTTTAGCAGTAGGGGGGTTTCTGATTAACTGATAATGGAGCAAACCTATATCACAGACTATTTTGATTATTTTGCCTTGATTACCAAATATTAGTCTGAACTTTTCCAAGAAACGTATCCAAGTTTCTAAGTCTGATATTTATCCACAGTATAGAAACACTGTAAGAAATGGCAGTGTTAGCCTTCTCATACTGTCTTGCCAATTTGTTTCATCTCTGTTTAAGAAGATCGTTCTACTTATCAGAAAATTGACTAATACTTGAGGATGTGGAACACATAAAAGGTGTTTAGGCTCTTGAAGTACAGTTTTGTTTTGTTGTTCCTCATCCATAGACTGTATATATTTTGACGTACTGTAATCCAATAGCAGGGTTAGATAGGTCAGCCTTTAATCATGATTGATGTTTTATTTATATTGTGTTTTCAAACACAAAGTTGTTTAAGAGTTTAGCTATGCACTTTGAAGCATATACAAAAATACTTTCCTGTAAAATAATCTATTCCCTTTCCTATTCCAACAAAACCAGTGTTGTAAAGAAAAGTGCTACTCTATAACACTTTTTTTTTTTTTTAACTGAAACAGACTTCATCTTTATCTTGGTCACCTCTTATTCAAAGTTGGAACAAGTCTAAATTATCAGGTCCTCTAGGAGAGAGATAACATAGACATGACAGCCGCCCTTGATTCAGTTTCTTACAGTTTTAATGCTGCAAAATTATCATTAAATATGTATTTGTTTACCAATCTAAAATTTACTTATAGCGTTGTGAAAGAAATTAGAATGACCATGAGAGTAGTTCATTAATCTTCTAAATGGACTCTTCTATTTGCTGCTGTCTTGACAAGCAGTGAAGCTTTGTCTCTTTGAAAGAGGAATTCAAGTGGAAAATATGAAATTATAGATTTTATATAGATAAATGTATATATATAAATAGATATATATTTAGTTATTATTAGAAAAATTAGAATATTTATTATATTAAGACTGGTCTCAATTATGGAAATTTTGATATAAATTTTCTTGATTACATTTAACTGTTTTGTACATACAAGAAAATATATAATAGAGTTTTCTGTTTGATAAAAAATACAGTGCATTTGAATAAAAACATGCTATCTTATCTGTTTCATGGCTGGTAAAGGGAGTTGGTAAATCCTTTTGAAAATGAAGAATAAATTTATTTGTATGTACATCTATCTTTGTACTAGAAAAGCTGTCAAGTAGGTTGTCTTTCTATCCTTAAAAACAAAGACATAGTAAACTAGAGAAAGGAGGATGGGCTCACAAGACTATATTTTGGGGCCTAATAGAATGTACAGGGTATGTTACAATGGCAAGAAATATATCTACCATCGAAACCTCACCTGATAAATGTATTTAATCTTCTGTCATTTAAGTCTACCAGGTTTTGATTTACAGATCTAAATATTCTAGTAAACCTTGAGTGCACTGACAATGATGGGTTTTGTTTTGCTGAACTAAAATTTGACACAATATATCCTGAATGACTCTAAAATATATCTATTTTATCATTGTGCAAGTTGAAGAGTTTGTTATATACAGTGCTAAGAAGTCAGTTTAAAGCAGGCTTTTCAATAAAGAAAAATAAAAGATGCTTCATTTGAGTTAAAAACAACTGAATATCAATAGGAAGGGCTCTCAAAGGAGAAGATGCAAAGGCTTGTTGATCTTACTCAACAGTAGGATCAAAAGAAATAATTGCATCACGGTTTTTTATTGTTTCATTATTCATCATCCCTGTGTAGAAAGCAGCAGAAAAATAGCTGCATCCAGATTTTCCAAAGGCACCCAACAAGAATTCAGTACTTTGTTCATGCTTGTTTGGAAATTAAAGGATTCTACGTTTCTTCATATCCATTAGCATAGAGCAGTGGATCCCAGGTTAGCATGTAACTGCTAATTATGAGCCAGCAGTGTGCCCAGGTGGCCAAAGCAGCCAACAGCATCCTGGCTTGTATCAGAAATGGTGTGACCAGCAGGACTAAGGAAGTGTTTGTCTCCCTGTACTCAGCACTGGTGAGGCTGCACCTCAAATGCTGTGTTCAGTTTTGGGCCCCTCACTACAAGAAGGGCACTGAGCTGCTGGAGTATGTCCAGAGAAGGGCAACGAAGCTGGTGAAGGGTCTGGAGCACAAGTCTGATGGGAAGCAGCTGAGGGAACTGGGGGTGTTCAGTCTGGAGGAGGCTGAGGGGAGACCTCATTGCTCTCTACAACTGCCTGAAAGGAGGTTATAGCAAAGTGGGGTTCAGTCTCTTCTTCTAAGTAATAAGTGATTAGACAATAGGAAATGACCTCACATTGTGCCAGGGGAGGTTTAGATTGGATACTGGGAAAAATTTCTTCACCAAAAGGGTTGTCAAGCATTGGCACAGGCTGCCCAGGGGATGGAGTCACCATCCCTGGAGGTATTTAAAAGACATGTAGGTGTGGTGCTTAGGGACATCGTTTCATGGTGGACTCGTCAGTGCTAGGTTAATGGTTGGACTTGATGATCTTAGAAGTCTTTTCCAACCAAAACAATTCTATCTGATCTGCAGGTATAGAAGGAATGTGTATCAGATCGCTTCCACTCACAGACTCTTGGAATCTGGAAGCTGAATCTGGTCTGAGCCCTTCTAGTTGTTGGAGATCTTTTGAGAATATGTCATTTGTCTCAGGTTCTCAAAAACAGTTTCCAAACATTTTCAGATTTTGTGTACAAAAACCTTTAGAAATGCCTGTATCTTTTTCTTCAGAATTGTGTCGGTTTCTCTCATATTATTATTCTGTTCCTCGCCCCGTGCAGGCTGCCAGGTTGGACATCCTTACACACCTTTGGTACTGCACCAGGAGCTGCTGGCTTGCATGCCAGCAGGTTTCTGGAAATGGCCAGTACTGTAGTTCCCCTTCTCCCTTTGTGACTTTAAGAGCCACTAAGTAGACTTTTATGTAAAAATTGAAGTAAGTACCAAGGGTGGGATTTGTACTTTTGCTGGCACGTTTGACAGTCATCTATGTCTGCACTTCACTCTTCTGTCTTTTCTGGCTCATGGAAACACAGTTATTTTCAAGTTCCAAGCACACTGTGCTGTGTCTGTGTCAAAAAACAGTTTATACAAGTGGATGAACTGTGTTTGTATCTGTTTCCTAAGTGTGAATAATGAATTCTAATTCAGTGTCTTTTTTGGGTTTTTTTAGTTTAGCTTCTTGTTTTGTTACAGAATAATAATTACTTATGAGAGTTAAACAAAACTGCACATACTTACTTGAAATGGTACTGCTGGTGTCCTGATTGTATTTAACAGTATGCAATAAATCTGGTAAAACAGAAGTGCAGTCTTTATGTATTTAAGAAGAAAAAAGTGTAATCTCTGCCTGCTGTCATGATAAAGCAAGCAATTTACTGGCATTTATATCCAGTTTTATTTTTCTGTCAAATCTGTTAATGAACTTCAAGATGCAGGTCCCATCACCCATTTAAAATGTGTCTATGAGTTAATTACCTGGTAATGTAGCTCTCCTACTGCAAAATACCTAAAGACTGTTAGAGCTGGAATTTTTGTTTTCTTCGAATATCTCATCTGTCATCATGAACAATAATGAACCTTTACCTTTAGATAACTTAAGGCAAGATACATTTTTGTCTTGGTGCTCCTTTGTGGTGGGAGTACCCTGCTTGCACATTCCAGTACTCTGTGGGATAAAGATTTTAACCATGCATCAGAAATCATATAGTAGTATAAGACATGAAATAAAATCAATACATTTTTCTGAGGCATGTCACTGGTTAAGTGACAAAAATATTCTGATAGTCACTAAAAAAGAAAAGTCAAAGGTACATTTGAACCTGTCAGTTCAACACATCCCTGTTATCCCTTTAGGGGATATCATACAACTTGACACCAACATTTAAGCTTTGAAAATTATGAGCTCATCTATTTCAAATGGGATGTCACATGTTCCCAAGCCTTTGCCATTACTTATAATGGAAGACAGGATGATCACTTTTTTCACATATTGATAGTGAATAAGATCTTTCTTTTTTCTTTTCTTTTTTTCTTGTTTCAGAATGAAGAACAAATTTTGGTATTTTGAATTTGGCACTTCGGAAACTTTCTCAGCCACCTGTAAGAAGCTGCATGAATCTGTAGAAATAGAAGTAAGAAACTAATTGTTGCCTTTATCCTTGTTATGTCAGTAGTTTGGCTGAAATGCAGGGAGCAAGGGTGCAGAGTGCCTGAATCCAAGAAGGCAAAGCAGTGCACATCCTTTCGACCCTATATTCCAAAATATTATTTTTATCGTGTCTATTTGTAGTGTAGCCCTGCACACTGGAACAAAGTTCAGTTTGATGATTAGTGAAGTCTTAATACAGTAGACAAGGTCAAGAGGTGAAATATAACATTAGAAATCAATAGGGAGTGCGGCTAGGTCAGATGGAAAAATGAAAGACTGTCAGAGGGAGTGAGAGCTGCTGCAGGTTTAAAATAAAAAAAAAAATCTTGTTATTTCTAGGTCCCAAGTTTTTATAACCTTTAAAACTCAATTCCCTAAAATTGTACTTACTTTCCTGAAGAAAGGTTAAAGAATGTATTTTTTTTTGAATCATTCCCCTTCATTAAATAGCTTTTCTCTCTGCCAAGGGGTCATCTTTCCATTATACATTGAACATTAACTGAAAAGACACGGGATAGTTACAGACAAAATAGGAATTTAAAATAATATGTTACTGCTTCTTTGATGGCTGACAGAATAAGTGACTACATTACATGAAGTATTTGGGAAGATAATATTTATAAATAAGTAAATGAAAACCAGGAAATGAGTGAAGGTACAAACCCGAGTTTTTAAGTTAAATAATTAAATGGTTTCTCAAGAGGACTATGGTGCTTTTCTTTTCCAATAGTAATGAGAAACTGCACATGTCAATGGAGTATTTGTATAGTAGCATAAGGCACTTGGAGAGGTATGGTGAGAGCTATGAGAGTCTGATCAAAGCCTCCTGAAAGGCGAAGTCTGAAATCATCTGAAGCAACCATGGATCTGATAGTAGAACAGTAGCAAAGAATATCGAGACTGAAACTGTAAGACCTGTGTTGCCAGACTTGCCTGTTATGCTGTTATGTTTCTTTTTAAAGCGTAAACATGCTCCACACATGGTAATTTAAAAAATAAACCCAAATAACCAAACAAAAACACACACCCAAAAAAGCCCCACAGAAACCCAAAGCAAACAAAAAAATCCAACTTGCTTCCCAAGACAGTGCTTTAGACTTTGGGATTTAATCATATATAGCCTGAAAAATATTTGATTAGTTATTGGAAGAGATGCTTACCTGATGTGATTTTATTTGAATATACTGCAAAATAAATGTACCTTTTGATTAAATATAAGTGGAAGAGAAGGCTTTCCTAATAAAATATTTCTATCTGGCAAAAATCTTACATAGCCTGATACACGTGACCTTCTTAAACCATCTAATTGATGAAATGTCAGCATCCCCAAGCAAACAAGTAAATATTCAAGTTTGTGTAGCTGCTGATGACAGTTGTATAATTTTTACCAAGTCATATCAGTAACACTGTTATTACCAAAAAATTTTACATTGCCAGTATATGAGACATGTTTGTTAATATTCACTTCATCTGTCCTGTTCATTATCATTAGTCCTACAGTTAGGAAGAAAAATCATAGGAGAAATAGTTTCCAAAATGATTACAGAAGAAGTGTTAAGAGGTAGTTCGTTATGGATTTATTTATGAATAGAGTACATTTAAATGAACAATGCTTGCCAGTATGCTTGTATCTAATTTTTCCTGTTGTTATCTTATAAACACTTGGGAGTAACACTGTTTTCATCTGATTTTTAACCTGCTGCCCATTGCTTGGGGATGTTGCTGTGAATGAGCTTGGTGTATGACACCACTTTTCACTCCAAATAAAATGCACAAAGAATGTGTTTTCAGCCAAATTTTGAATGAACAAAGTGCATGAAGATTACAGAGACAGAGAAGAGAGAGAGAAGCAGGGAGACAGTAATCAAACGTTCTGTGGGCAAATATTTGTTCAGCTCTATATTTGATTTCTGACCTAATTAAGCTTGGCTTTCCTGATATACATTCATGTCTCATGTTTTGTATATACATTTATGCCTCTTGTGTTCTGTATATTTTCTTCTGAGATGCATAACAAAGTTTGGACACTAAATTCTTATCCAGAATAAGAGATGTTTTTATTTCCAAATTGGGGTCCAAGAAGTTGGGGAGACAAACATAGGTTCTAAAGGCAAAAAACCAACCAAACAAACCAAACAAAAAAAACACCAAACCAGGGAAAAATTCAGGATTTATTTATAATTTATTTATAATAATAATGTCTTGGTAAATGAGGCTTATGACTTCACGGTTTAGAGCACTTACACTTTATTTCCACTTCAGAAAAAAAGAAAGGTATGTGAAGGGTTTTTAACAAGAGTAGGCATAGATGCAATGTAAGTGGGGATAGTGTGGTCCATACCTGCAGTGCTGTAAAAGCATTGTGGGATCAGGGGAAGACTACTATACCACCTGGTATTAATGGGTGTGGGAAAGGAGTTTAAACAGTCATGTAGTCTTGCATGATATTGCACTTGGTTACACAGCCAAGCCTTAATCTCAGCTGTTTCAGGCATGGTTATGTTCTCAATTTAGAGGTGATCTGAAAATACTTGATATAATGAATGAGGTATAAAAGATAATGCCTGAAAAAGGACCAAGGCCAGGAAAGAAGGCAAAAAAGAAGTAGAAGCACTGGTGTTGGGGTTTTTAATTTAGGTAGTCATGCTCTGCATTTTAAAAGTATGCTTTTATTTTTAGAAGCATCACTGCATTATTTTAAATTTTAAAAAAAAGCAAAACCACAAGCAGAACAGATCTGTGTTTTGTTGTTGTAGCGTATGAATGTGTTAGGACAACGCAGAGCTACCTGTAGCACAAACTTCTTGCCTGTGTATGAACAAAAGAAATCCTCCTTTACTAATTCAGTAAGTTCCACGTCACTGTGGGATTCTGAGGCCTCATCAAATAATTGTCTTAGCGTACTACCTGCTGTGTTCAATATTGAGTGAAAATGGAAGCCAGACCCTGCGCCATCCTATTTCACAATTCTTCTTTTATTTAAATAATTCCAGTCAGTTTGGGGGACGCCAGACCTTTATAAATTAACAGCAGGGAAATACCAAAGGTGTCAGATTGCATATTTATCATCTTTCTCGTGTAATACTTAAATATGTATTAAGAAGTGACTGACATAAATTAGGCAGATTTCAGAAGCCACAGGCCGTGGCTTGTAGAGGACCCCCTTCTGCTTGACATTTCATCCTTGTCAAAGATCAAATTATTTTAATTTAGGCTGCAAATTATAAGGAATGAAGACTTCTTTGTGGGAATTCCCTGTGGTAATCTGACTTTTGTTGTTACTGCTGCTTGTCAGTGTGCAAAAGATATAATATGCATGCAAATAAGGTTAAAAAATATGTACTATCTAATTATCCAGCCAGTACATTCCACTTGAAGACAGTGGGAGGCCTGACACACAGTATGTGTTTGATTCATTGAGGCCTGCAGGGTATTTACACAAGATTACTTTTAATTATGAAATTAATATCTGTTTATCTAGAATGTATAGCAGTAAGTGAGCATACACATGAGCAGAATTTTTAGTAAAATAAATCATCTTAATATTTAAGACATATAAAATATAGGGGGGAACCACAAATTTGCTTCCAAAATAACAGTGAAGACCCATGCCTTTTTTCTTGTAAGAAAAGTATGATTAAAAAGTTACACTTTCAATCACATTAGTTGCCACAACTGCCAAATCACTTCCAGGTGTATCCTTTGACTTCAAAGGTTTCCCTGTATGAATGTAATCCACAAGTTTAAAATTTAATACTTGAAGAACAAATATAAAATGGAAGCCTTAATGTTGAAATTGTTCTCTATCCAGATTTACAGTCTTCTTAGAAAAATTAGGAAGATGCAAAGTATGCCTTATTATACAGTTCTGTTTTGTGATAACAGAATGTTTCAGGGTAATTGAATAACAATGTGGAGTTATATTTGAGTTGTACTTTGCTTTTCTTCTTCAAAGCTGTGATAAAAGTTTAGGCAGAGAG
Source organism: Podargus strigoides (assembly GCA_028020825.1). NCBI lineage: Eukaryota > Metazoa > Chordata > Aves > Caprimulgiformes > Podargidae > Podargus > Podargus strigoides. The sequence goes on from CM051623.1 coordinate 29,218,422, forward strand.
GAAAAACTACCAGTGACCCACAGAGCAGCAAGCTGCACGATGTCAGTGGACTGTTACTGAAGCATGATTAATTGTTTTTCCAGTTTTCTTCCTGATTATTATATATTGGAATTACCAAATAAGACCCTCAATCAGTTTTAATGCATGACTTGACCCTCTACTGGCTTGCAGAACATTGCAAGAGCAGGATCTAAAGTTTGAAAAATACACTGCTATACACTGTAATGTGTGTGTGATTTGCCAGGGTATCTATATATTCTAGCTATCTTGTGAGGCATGAAGCTAATCTATCTCTAGCCAAGGTACAAGTATATGAATCCTGGGAACTTTGGCTGGTTCACTGAACTAATAAGTCAAACTGGATGCTCTGCCTTCCACCTGCAGGTTCAACTGTAGTAATCTGAAGGTGGGTCTTTTTTTTCCTCTGTAGAGGTTCTTCAGTATTTTACTGTGTTTTTATACAGATTAGGGTCTTTCCCTCATCCTAAAGCAATGTTGGTAGGGAGGAGGACTTAGCCTGAGTGAATTTTAGTCAGAGAAGGCTAGGTGTGTCCTATCAAGCTAGGTACTTTCATCAAATGTGTGTCAGGTGAACTGTGTTTGCAAATGTTGTAGGCTTTTGCTACCTGAGAAGCTGCTGCAGTTTGTCCCTGAACAGGCTGGTAAGTTCTCTGAGCCGTTCTTCTGGAAGTGAAAATTATGTTCCCTTTATAAGATGTAACTTGAAGCCAGATTTAGCAAAGGAGTGTACATCTATAAAATGCTTCGTTGTCCAGCTTTACTATGGAAAGCAGAAGAAATACACACTCGTGACACAAGATGACCTACAGTAATGATGCCATCACTGAAGGGACTATCCCACAGAGTCCGATTTCTTCTGTGTGTCCAGTAATTCTTGGAAGGCTTTTAGAGCACTGTTACCTCTTCTTTAGCTCCATATCCTGTGTTTTCCTTCACCAGTGCTGCATATTTCAGAGAACTGGCTGATGGAAGTTCTAGGATCAGAACTGCTGTAGCTGCATCTGCATGTTGCTGTGCCCAGTTCTACTAATCTTACCTCTCAGCAGGAGTTATGAGTCAGGCATTGCCCTATGCTGATGTGCCAGTTGTGCCTTTGGACTGAAACTAGTATCGGTGTGGTGCTCTGTGCTCTCCGGGCCTGCTTAGACCCTTTTCCATGAAGCTATATATGCACTGTTTGCAGAAACTCTCATGTGCAGTTCCATGTGGAAGGGACTCAGATGTTATAATGATGAGTATCATTGCAAAATCATAAGATGCTTGATTTATCTGGACCGGGCAACAGAAAAACTCAAATTATAACTATAGAAATTTCGAATGGTATAAATGTTTTTTTCCTAATAGCTCTACTGAATCTTCAGATATATTTTTCACTTGGGACAATGAATAGGTATCAGATAACAACATAGACCTACCAGATGGTCCCACACTTAAGCAATCAAGAGCTGAATAGGAATCACATTTTGCCTTCTGAATAAGGATCTGTTCCTATCTCATACCTCCTTTCGAGATACAAGCATATATCTTAGGTGCAAACAGTAACTAAACTATTAACAGTGTTAAGAATGATGTATTGCTGAAGAAAAATATCTGAAAGATAGAACATTCTGATTTTTCTTTCTCTTTTACTATTTTCTTCTTTTTTTTTTTTCTCCTTCCTTGTCAGTGTGATGGAATTCAGCTAGACTTAACCAATATTTCTCTGGAGGGAATCGCCATTCTGAACATCCCAAGCATGCATGGTGGATCAAATCTTTGGGGAGAGACGAAGAAAAGACGTAGCCACCGCCGGACAGAAAAGAAGAGGTCAGATAAAAGAACCACTGTCACTGATGCCAAGGAATTGAAGTTTGTATGCCAAGGTAAGCTTGCAAATTAGTATTGTCTGTCTGGCTCCATACACTCAACTCAGTTGTATAATTGCCCTCTATTGCCTCTTGTCGAGAAAAAGAATAGGCAGTTCTTAGCTATTTCTTTTCTTGTGTATCTGACTTTTCTGATGGAGTGCTTTTTTGCACTGGAGCAAAGGCATAAACAAAGATATGCTGACAATTACAGTCTATATACTTGCAAACCTGCCTCAGACGTTACCTGTTAAGCAGACTAAGCACACCATGCAGCACTATTTGCTACTGTGATACTCAGTCTAGAAGTACCTGGAGTTTTAGGAGTTGGGAAAATGCTCAGTGAGTATTTATAGTGCTTCTTAGTGTCAGTGTGCATAAAACTTGGGAATAATGATGCCCTGTTTCTTTGGCCTGTGGCTGTGGAAAATTAGAGTAACAAGAGCAAGCTGTCTATGCATTTTATGTTACTGTACTGTGATGCTGTATGCAATCCTTAAATGCATATGCTGTAGCTTGCTTGGATGGGCATGATCCATCCTTTCAGGGCTCATATACCTTCCTGGTGATTAAGAGCATTTGTTCCATAATTTTTGACACAACTTATAGTAAATAGTAATCTCTATTATACTTTGTAGAATCTGAACACTATGCATTGTAACACATCATGAGTTCTAGTGATTATAAAACATGGTTCTGTTCACACCAAGGGATGAACAGACCAGACTTTGAAAACTGTGGGGTTTTTTTGTTTTTATCCTGTGGAAAAGATATCTCCTGCTTCAGAGTTTCTTCCTGCTTCTCTTTCTTATTCACACTGAATAAAGATCAGGACTTTAACTATCTGATGTTAGTGTGATCCTTTTGGATATCCTATTTTTCACATTCCATCAGCAGTAATTTTTAAGTCACTAGTTATATCTTAATATGCATTGTAGTTTTAATCTGTCTGTTTTATCTGGATGATGAAAGTTTAGGACTAAAGTAGTTTTCTGTGGTTTGGAGGTTGCAATAGGTACTAGGACTCAAAATTTCTGCATGTTTTTAGCAATTTGACATATGTCTCAGTATTTCAAAGTAACTTACCAATACACTTCGTCACCTGAAGTCTTATCAGCTGCTAAGCTTCTGTGTACACTACAATTTCTATATTATGTCCTGATGTTCAAGAGATGGAGGCAGGCTATTGGGCAGTGGACTCACCAAAATTTTTCCTTTTGTGTTGCTTCTGAATATAGTGAGATAGGACATTTCACCTTTTTGATAGTAGTGAAACAAGATGTTATAACCTCTTTAATTATTGAATTTATGTATGCATTTGATGCAAATATAACAGTGATTTCAAGCTACTGACTATTTTAGGGGTATTAGAAAGGCATTGTTACACTCTATTTCCATTCTCCTGGACAGGAAAAAAATAATAATAAAAATATTAAAGACTGAACAGAAGTTCCTGTCTGTCAAAGTATTCATAATGTAAACAGTAAGCACATTACTTTAGAAAAACTAGTCCCATGATGTATTCGCAGTATTAGGTTAATGGTTGGGCTTGATGATCTTAGAGGTCTCTTCCAACCAAGCCTATTCTGTGATTCTGCAAAATGCCTGAAATATTTCTAATCGCTTTATATGCATTGTGGATAGAAGTAGCTTCAACCAAAAGGCAATTTCAAAGCAGAGAAACTGAGTACATGGATAGTGTTATTGTTTGCATCTACAGTAGCATTTTAGTGCTTAACAGGAGTATGCTTCTTGGATTTCCTAATTGTCTGTTTATTGCATTCTAGTTTGCAACACTGAGCAATCTTGAATCTGTAAAGTGGATTCCTTTAAATGGGGGGGAGGGGAAACATACTCTGATTGTGAGTGTTCAGTCCACAGAACCAGGTTAAAAGAACTCAAAGTAAAACTCCACCATGAAAGTGGTATGAACATTTGAAAACTAACTAATTTGCTCTATGGATCCACTCCGATTTTATACTGCAAATAATAGTCACCTAATTCTACTAGCTTAGATGATAGCACACTCTAACCTGAGAGCCTTCTTCATCTCAGTATTTAAGATTATGGCTGAATAATTTTTAAGTATTTAAGATTATGGCTGAATAATTTTTATGAATAATAATATTTAAGTATTTAAGATTATGGCTGAATAATTTTTATCTTGATTTCAGTAAAGCATTTGACACTGTCTCCCACAGCATCCTTGTAGATAAGCTGATAAAGTATGGGTTTAGTGATCAGGTAGTGAGGTGGATTATGAACTGGCTGAAGGGAAGAAGCCAGAGAGTTGTGGTTAATGGGACGGAGTCTAGTTGGAGGCCTGTGACTAGTGGAGTCCCTCAGGGGTCGGTATTGGGACCGGTGTTGTTTAATATCTTCATCAACGACTTGGATGAGGGTACAGAATGTATCCTCAGCAAGTTTGCTGATGACACCAAACTAGGAGGAATGGCTGACACACCAGAGGGTTGTGCTGCCATTCAACGAGACCTTGATAGGCTGGAGAGTTGGGCGGGAAAAAACTTAATGGAATTCAACAAGGGCAAGTGTAGAGTCCTGCATCTGGGGAAGAACAACCCCATGTACCAGTACAGGTTGGGGGCTGACCTGCTGGAGAGCAGTGTAGGGGAAAGGGACCTGGGGGTCCTGGTGGACAGCAGGATGACCATGAGCCAGCAATGTGCCCTTGTGGCCAAGAAGGCCAATGGCATCCTGGGGTGTATTAGAAAGGGAGTGGTTAGTAGGTCAAGAGAGGTTCTCCTTCCCCTCTATTCTGCCTTGGTGAGGCCACATCTGGAGTATTGTGTCCAGTTCTGGGCCCCCCAGTTCAAGAAGGACAGGGAACTGCTTGAGAGAGTCCAGCGTAGAGCCACAAAGATGATTAAGGGAGTGGAACATCTCCCTTATGAGGAAAGGCTGAGGGAGCTGGGTCTCTTTAGCTTGGAGAAGAGGAGACTGAGGGGTGACCTCATTAATGTTTATAAATATGTCAAGGGTGAGTGTCATGAGGATGGAGCCAGGCTCTTCTCAGTGACATCCAATGATAGGACAAGGGGCAATGGGTGTAAGCTGGAACATAGGAGGTTCCACATAAATGTGAGGAAGAATTTCTTCACAGTGAGGGTAACAGAACACTGGAACAGGCTGCCCAGAGAGGTTGTGGAGTCTCCTTCTCTGGAGACATTCAAAACCCGCCTGGACATGTTCCTGTGTGACCTTATTTAGGTATTCCTGCTCTGGCAGGGGGATTGGACTAGATGATCTTTTGAGGTCCCTTCCAATCCCTAACATTCTGTGATTCTGTGATTCTGTAATGGAATTCAATCAATTTTATGCCTAGGCTTCTGAAATAGTTTTGATAAATCTAAATCTACCCACTGTGGAAATAATGGGCTGCCTGTCCCTTCTAAAGCATTACAGTCCCCTTGCTAGCTTTGTACAAGCAAATTGAAGAGCCCGATATAGTCTAGCTGATTGCTTTCTTTGGGGATTGTACTTTTTAGTTTGAAGAAAACATTTTACAAAAAGTTAATGCCTGGTGCAGAAATAGGTATTTCTGTATTGAGAACCATGGTAAATTCATAACTGCTTGTTAACTTCTGGTTTTTTATTTACTTATATTGAATAAATATCCTTTCAGTTTGTTTTATGTCCAAACAAAGCATCTGATCACTTGACAGCTAAACACTGCACTTTCTAGGAGACAGTAATCAAACACCCTCATGTTTTCATATTAATACATATGTCAGGTTTTGGTGTTGGGTTTTGTGGGTTTAGTTTTTTTAAATCCACTCCTCTCATTTGGGATTTCTGAGTGGCATGCACATTTAGTTTTCGTCTTTTTAATTGCAGTGTAACTGTGGCTTTCTTAACTGTACATCCATCAGTATTCTTGTTGTCTCTCTGCTTTTATGGTTTTATAACTTGACCGTACATGCGTGAAGTTTAGTATTCAAAGTCTGAGCCCTTGAATGCGATACTAGCATGAAAAGATACTAGTGAAAGCTGTCTCCTCAGTCTGAGTAGTTTGTTGCCCTTAAGCATGCTGTGTTGCTCCTCTCAGAACAGCCCCAGGAGAACTTTGAGAGCTTCTAAAGAAGAACAAACCTCTGTGAGGTCCTGCGCTATCCTCCCCCTGCTCTTGTGTGTATCACCTAACACAAGCCATGTACATGCAACATGATCGTCGGTGCAGAAAAAAGGGTCAAAGTTCTGCCAAATATTTTTTTATATATCTGTACAATTCAGGGAACGTATATTCCTCTGAGCCTACTCCCCTCTTTTTTTTTTTCCCCCCCTATTTACTGTTGTCACCTGTTGATGCAAAAAGGCTTGTATTTTCTTTGCCCTTCCCATTATCCACCACTGCATACTCAATAGCCAGACCACAGTTTGGACTTTAATCAAATGGACACCTGCCTAGAAAACAATCTGATTATATGCACATAGTCTGAAAAACAATATACTGAAATGTCGCAATTTAAAATGTGCGCTGTTTGAATACAATCCCAGCTTATCTCATTAGGAGTTGTGCATGTATGCTAAAGAGAAAAATTTGGCACTGATAGTATATGTTTGTGTGTGTCTCTGTGTGTATCATATATTTCTATCTAAGTAGTAACTGGCTTTGATATTTTCATATAAAACATATATGAAAATATATTTGTCTGATTAACTTATAACTCAATAGAAAGAAAACCTAATTTAGTTGTAATGTACTAAATGTTATCCTATTCTTTGTTAATGGAAAAAAATACAACAGTTTTCATTGCAGCTCCTGTGCAGAAGTAGAGGGTCTTTCAGCAAATGTTATTAGGGTAAAAATCAGATATATTTTTTTCTAATTTAATTTCATTTTAATTTCTAATTTATCATTATTGTACAAAAGCAATGCATTAAGAAAAACTTTAACTGCATATATATGTGACAATTTGTGAAAATAGATGGTTTAATTAGTATTTTTACTTTATTAATCTGACATTTACAATGTTTTCATTTATTGTTTTGTTTTAAAATCTTCTAGTATGTACATATCTATGATATATTTATCCACAATCAATTATTTTCTTAGTACAGGTTTTACATGTAACTGTGAACTATCCCTGAACATTATTTGGACAGGATTTTTGTTTGGATATACACAGATACTGATAAATGCCAAAAAACAGTGCTTTCAAAAGATGAACATACTGCATAGAAACTGAAGTATGAGTTGAGAAACATAAATGTAAATAACTGAGCTACTTGTTGTTTGAAATTACATCCAAAACATAAGTTGAATCATGACAACGTCTTACGTGAAACATATACCACTTATGTTGTGTTAAACAGCAAAATTTTCTTCCTCAGAGAGACACAAATTAAAGTTTTCAAACCTTTTGTAACAAAAAAATAATTCTTTTGAAAATCTCTCTAGTAAACATTTTTCTGAGTGCAGTAGGATTCCTCTAGGGTGAATGTTGTTATGCTTTGATTTGGTTTCATTGCTGAAGTTCATTTAGAGCCCTGTCTTCTGTCTCTGAAAGTTTAAAGACTATTAAGACTTTATTGCAAGCATATACATAACTTGGTTTTGCCCAAGTAGTTCCAGTCACCTCAATGGACTCATTCCTGAAGACAACATCTATGAACTATTAATGAGTGAAAACTTTAGACTGTAAATATTTCAGTGCAATACTTTCGTCCTTTTTATTTTGTAAATCACCTGGCACACTGATACTTAACCAAGTATTTATCAAGTTGATATGTGCATCTTGTTAAAAGAGCTGCAGTGCACTATTACTCAGCAACATGCCATACTAGACTAACTCAAGACAACATGCATTCATGTCACAGCACCTAGACATAAACCAAACTTACCAATATGATTCAATAACTCCGTGTGGAAATCCCTGATAATAACTGCATGTTCTGGTTTCCCAGGAACAGACCCATGGGCCAGCCATGCAGGCAGGCCATGAGTAGCCCCAAGTCAGCTGGGAGTTTCAGTCAGGGCAGCTGACCCAAGCTGACTCACAGGTGTACCCCATAGCACTGACATCAAGCTCATGATAAAAGGAGGGAGTTTACTGAGAATGGGGAGTTCTTTCTGGAGTCCCTCTCTCTCAGCCTTCTGGTCCTGCTGCTGATCCTAAGGACAAGGCTGAGTATAACCTTGTATACTTTTTGATGGTGATGGTATTAGTTTTGTTTCATTAAATCTGTTTCTACTTCAACTCATGGGGCTTCTCCCTTTTTTCCCCCAATTCCTCTTCTCAGCTGAGGAGGGGGCATCAAGTGGTAGAGCAACTGCTATAGTTTACTCCCAGATACGGGCTAAATGTAGACACTGCATTATGACTTTCTGAATGGAAATGCAGAAGTTTTGGATATAGAATAATGTGTATACAGACAGTTCACTACAGTTAAAAGTAGGGGACGTGCAAAGACTGAAGGCCTTAAAACACTTCAAAATATCTATACATACTGACAGGAGAAAATACCTTTCTTATGAGGTGTCAAATTCCATTCTATGAGTCACAGGGACAATCTCATCCCAAGTTTCCCTATAGCCAAGGGATTCCTGACAAGAATTCTCTAAACAACTTATAAACTTCATGGGCTAGCAGACTAATTTAATTTATAGAGGTCTTTCATAAAATATGCTCTAGCCAGGTGATTTCTCTTTGTTGTTTATAATTCTCTAAACTTAAAATTTTGACAATTATGAATTTTGATATATCAAAATATGAATTAATTGCATAAGTGGAAATACAAACTCTGTTCAATATACATAGTATATATACTATATACATGGAATACACAGTATATATTCAGTATTGGTAGATTTCAGGTTATTTATGACATGGTACAAGGCACGTATAATGAACTCTATAATAATATTTTTATTAAATGCTATGGATAATGTAATGCTATGTAAGGTAATCACCCTTATTTTGTATCTTGTTTAGGCAGTTTTGGGCAACATAGTCATTAATGTATTATCACAGAGAAAAATAATTACAGTTCTTTCATAGCTGGCCTATGTTAAGACATTTGACTTATAGAAACAATGTTGCTTAGACTGAGATTCTAAGTAAAATTATTTAATTGTTGCCTCAACAATCCTAACTAGGTATTTTTGGATACATACATATAGAGTTTGATGAAAACAAATAGTAGTGATATAATCAAGTTCTACCGATTTTAGTAATCAGTGTTGTAGGTTGTATTACTTTAGAGAAAGAAAGAAAAACGTAAATTAACTGAAGTTGATCACAAAATCTGTTTAAGAACTTGAGGTAATATATTTAGTATTCAGAATTCAAGGAAGCAGAAATATATCTAACTAATGAAAACCAGTAACTAAATCAGTTAAACATCAAAGGAAGTAATAATTACATGTGCTGTTCTGAGCCAGTCTTAAACTCTCTAGAATAGATAACAGGGATGTATAAACACCACCTTGCTTTTGAGAGAGCTTGTAAACCATTTATGGTCCTTTTTCAGGAAGTCTCTACACAAACTGAGGTATTTGTCTCTATCCAAAGCAGATACAAGCAGGGCATATATGCTGGAAATACCTTGCTGGGTAATATACATAAAGTCTTATATTTCTGTGAAAAATAACAGAAAAAGAACAGTGAACCTGGGAAAAAAGGAGGCACTGAACACAGAAATAGGAAATATGTTGATGCATTTCTTGGAAATAGTGAATAGAAAGACAGCTTTCTCAGCCAAATTCTCATGATAAAACTGTTAGATAAGCAAAAAGGTTGCCTTCTGTTCAAGTCTTCCTACATTTAAAGAAAAAAGGTAATTTGTCTGTAATGATAAGGAAGAAGTATGAAAAATGAAAATTTAACTTTGGTGTTCTTTTCCTAATGAAAACAACCTATGACAACCTGCAACTTATCTAACTCAGAGATCAGAAAAAAAAAAAAAAAACAAAACCAAGTTTCCTTAATAAATAATAAAATAAGTTAAATTTAAAAGGGTTATGGCAGATAGTGTGTCTCAGTTCCCAAGAAAGGTAAAAAGAAAGGAGGATCCATATGCATCCTTGTCTGCCTATTTAAATAGGACTAAACACTGATGAGATATATATATATATAGGGTCAAAGCATTAAGTTCAGGAGAAGAGTCCAGTATTATTTCAATGTAAACTACTATAAAACCCATGTGGAACTTATTTTTAGGGTGTAAATTCAGGAAACATACACATGATGAGTTATAGTGTTACATGCCAGGGGACGTTTAGATTGGTTATGAGGAAAAATTTCATCAGTGAAAGGGTTGTCAAGCACTGCAACAGGCTCCCCAGGGAAGTAGGGTAGTCTCCATCCCTAGAGGTGTTTAGATTTGTAGATGAGGTGCTGAGGGACCTGCTTTAGTGGTGACATGGCAGTGCTGGGTTAATGGTTGGACTTGATGATCTAAGAAGTCTTTTCCAACCAAGGTTATTCTGTGATTCTAAAATGCTTTGAATGTTTGCCTCACAAATCCACTTCATGTAGATATACACCTGAATTTCTTTACTTGGAAAATAACACAAAATTGTCTTTGCATTAAATTTTCATTTCTTTCCTAAATTTTCTTTAATTGCTCTGAAAATAGCAACATTTTTCATGAGTTTTGGCACTTTATTTTCTGTCCTTGATTGAAACTAGGAAGGCAGAGAAATCTGTTAAATAAATAACAGAGTTAACCCTTCTAATCCAGGTACTTCTTCAAAGTTTAAATGTTAGAAAAAAATCCCTAAATTTATTCAGGCAGGCTTTTTTCTTGTCTACGCATGCACCGTATTCTAAACATCTGAAAGCATAAATTGAAGCTTTAACCTAAAATTCACATATTTCTGTGTAGAATTTCTTGTTACAGTTATGTGACTGTGTGTTGTTTATGGTAAATTAAATTTTTGTGAGGACTGTCAAAGTTAGGGTGCCATTAACTTTAGTGTCTAAAAGTGAACTCTACAGCCAGTTGATAGTCACCTCAAGAAGAGCGTTTGTCCCATGCCCAATAAGGGTCTAAGCTAGGCAGAATGAACTGCTCACTGGAGGTGACCCAGTCTCCAGTTACTGTAAATGGAGCCTAAGTAAGAAGCTGGGTTAGATACCTGACTTCCAGCTGACTAGGTGGTGAGATAAATTTCTCTATGTGCTGCATGAGGCAACAGCTCATTAAATACTTGAACAGCCCTCGGAGCAGGAATGAGAACCAGGTATCAATCTGCCAGATAAGCCTTGTTGAGCTGAACCATGCTCTCTTCTAAGCATCCAGTGCTGATGTGTCCCATGTGTTCCATGAGCACTGTATCACAGAATCACAGAATGTTAGGGATTGGAAGGGACCTCAAAAGATCATCTAGTCCAATCCCCCTGCCAGAGCAGGAACACCTAGGTCAGGTCACACAGGAACATGTCCAGGTGGGTTTTGAATGTCTCCAGAGAAGGAGACTCCACAACCTTTCTGGGCAGCCTGTTCCAGTGTTCTGTTACCCTCACTGTGAAGAAATTCTTCCTCACATTTATGCGGAACCTCCTATGTTCCAGCTTGCACCCATTGCCCCTTGTCCTGTCATTGGATGTCACTGAGAAGAGCCTGGCTCCATCCTCATGACACTCACCCTTTACATATTTATCAACATTAATGAGGTCACCCCTCAGTCTCCTCTTCTCCAAGCTAAAGAGACCCAGCTCCCTCAGCCTTTCCTCATAAGGGAGATGTTCCACTCCCTTAATCATCTTTGTGGCTCTGCGCTGGACTCTCTCAAGCAGTTCCCTGTCCTTCTTGAACTGGGGGACCCAGAACTGGACACAATACTCCAGATGTGGCCTCACCAAGGCAGAATAGAGGGGGAGGAGAACCTCTCTTGACCTACTAACCACCCCCTTTCTAATACACCCCAGGATGCCATTGGCCTTCTTGGCCACAAGGGCACATTGCTGGCTCATGGTCATCCTGCTGTCCACCAGGACCCCCAGGTCCCTTTCCCCTACACTGCTCTCCAGCAGGTCAGCCCCCAACCTGTACTGGTACATGGGGTTGTTCTTCCCCAGATGCAAAACTCTACACTTGCCCTTGTTGAATTTCATTAAGTTTCTCCCCGCCCAACTCTCCAGCCTATCAAGGTCTCGTTGAATGGCAGCACAACCCTCTGGTGTGTCAGCCACTCCTCCTAGTTTGGTGTCATCAGCGAACTTGCTGAGGATACATTCTGTACCCTCATCCAAGTCATTGATGAAGATATTAAACAACACCGGTCCCAGTACCGACCCCTGAGGGACTCCACTAGTCACAGGCCTCCAACTAGACTCCGTCCCATTAACCACAACTCTCTGGCTTCTTCCCTTCAGCCAGTTCACAGTCCACCTCACTACCTGATCACCAAACCCATACTTTATCAGCTTATCTACAAGGATGCTGTGGGAGAGAGTGTCAAATGCTTTACTGAAATCAAGATAAACCACATCTACCGCTCTACCATCATCTATCCACCTAGTTATTTCCTCATAGAAGGCAATTAGGTTGGTCAAACATGACTTACCCTTGGTAAAACCATGTTGACTGCTCTTAATGACCCCCTCATCCTTGATATGTCTAGAGATAGTGCCAAGAACAAGCTGTTCCATCACCTTTCCAGGGATGGAGGTGAGGCTGACCGGTCTATAGTTACCTGGGTCCTCCTTCTTGCCCTTCTTATAGATTGGAGTGACATTTGCTATCCTCCAGTCCTCAGGCACCTCTCCTGTTCTCCATGAGTTACCAAAGATGATGGAGAATGGCCTAGCAATGACCTCTGCCAGCTCCCTCATCACCCTTGTGTGCATTCCATCTGGTCCCATTGATTTATGGATATCCAGATTGCTCAACTGATCCCTAACCCAATCCTCATCTACCAAGGCAAACTCCTCCTTTATCCTGACTTCTTCTGGGGCTACAGGGATCAGGGGCTCCTGGGGAAAGCCTGCAGGAGTAAAGACAGAGGCAAAGAAGGCATTCAGCACCTCTGCCTTCTTTATATCCTCTGTCTCTAGGGCACCCACCTCATTCATCAGTGGGCCTATATTGCCTCTAGCGTTAGTTTTATTAGCTATGTATTTGAAAAAGCCCTTTCTATTGTCCTTGACCTGGCTTGCAAGGTTAAGTTCCAAGGAGGCCTTAGCTTTCCTAATTGCCTCTCTACATCCTCTGACAACTGTCCTATATTCCTCCCAAGTGACCAGCCCCTCTTTCCATGATCCATAAATTCTTTTTTTCCACCTAAGTTTGCCCAGCAGTTCCTTGTTTAACCATGCTGGTCTCCTAGCTCCCTTACTTGATTTCATACCCATTGGGACACTCTGATCCTGAGCTTGCAAGAAGTGGTCCTTGAATGTTGACCAACTATCTTGAGCCCCTTTACCATCTAGCACCCTGTCCCATGGGACTTTCCTTAACAATTGATTAAGGAGGCTAAAGTTGGCCCTGCGGAAGTCCAGGGTTCTGGTCTTGCTAGGTAGTCACTAGTCTACTGAGCAGAAAGGACCATGGCAGAATATCTGTCTTTCCAGTGTGTGCAAACCCTGCTTGGAGTATATATTGCTTCCAGGTGTTGGGGACTCAAGCAGGGGAACACCTGTTCGGGGAGTTATAGTATAGGCAGTATTGGGAAATAGAGTAGCATTCAGTGTTGCTATATACTGCCCCCTCTTTAGTTTGAACTGCATTGTTTCGTCACCTTTTGAAAATCTTCGTGGTATGCTGAATATCCCATTTCCTTCCTGTGCATTTGTGTTGCACCACTCAGCCATTGTGTGTTGCCTCTTCTATTGGCTGAAGAGCAGTAATTGGCCACCACACCAGGCATTTTGCTCCAAATGTCAAGCAAGAACTCAATGGGTGGATAGGGAGCTGCAGTCTCGCTGAGAGCAGCTGCATGGCATAGTTCATCAGTGTGTGAGGTGTTGCTTTAGTGAGGTTGTAAATTCAACAGGGGCAAAGAGCCCTTGCCAGTTTGCCCCTGTGGAAGCACCTGTTACTGCAAATCCAGGACCTGCCTAAGGCAGGGTGCAACTGAGAAGTTCCCCCTACTGATACAGTATTTCCCAGTTTTGGATCATTCCTCTAGAAACTGTGGAGCAGTGTGCTTCATGCTGTGATGTGTTACCACTAATCAGCAGTATCTTATCTCTGTGGAGGCAGTGATTTCAGAGGGAGGGGAGAGAGGAAGAAAGGAATGTCACAGTTTTTCCACATTAAAAAATTCCCATTTCTTTTACTTTAAGTGATGGATTGTAAGTTTAGATACAGTGCGTAGATGAGAAAGGTGCTGAGGTACTCAACATGACAAAGTGATGGCACTTAGATCAGAACTCAGATTTTTGGATGACTTTAGGAGGGATGGGTTGGTATTCAAATGCTTTTGTCCATATTAGCTACTGAAGGTTTTGTGGCCTTAGCTCTTTATTTTCACTGCATGTGCACATTCACTGGGATGGCAGAGGTAAATGATTCTTGGTCCTAGCCACTTAGTTAATTGTGCATTACACCTGTAAGATCTGAAAGGCAAATGTTCATTTTACCAAGCTGTTAAAGATGGCTGTTTCCCTAGTAAGAGAATGTGGGCTGGACAGTCATGATTAGATTATGCTACTAAAAAAGCCTTTTCCTCTCTTTTTGCTAGCCCCCTTCCCCAGCAGCAAATCTTTAGGGTGCACTCTTTTTCTTTAGATACTTTCATTACTCAAGAGCTGCTCTGCTCAGCAGGTATCTTATTTGTACAAGTAGGCCCATCAGCCTGCAGGATGGAGTCTGTAATTCATAATACAGTTTGAATCTTTTAGAAATATAAATACAATTCCTTGTTGCTGTGAAATACTGATTTTATTGTTATTAGGAAGTAGTAGGACCTTGAAAAATGGCTCAATAGTCTGATTTGGTTTTATATTTATAAAGCATGTATATATGTTTCTGTGCAATATAGTTCATAGTAGAAAAGCAGTTTCCTTTTATTTACAAGGCAGTCGAGATTGTCATTGTATCATACCTTTTGGTGCACAGAATGTTCATTTTCTTTCAAACGTTATTCATTGAAAGAGGATAATTATGGTGTATTTCACAGACTGCCAGAAGGAAAATGTATCTTTGAAAAGTTTCATTTCCCTTAAGTTGCTCATTTTCTATAGGAAGACAGAGCTATTAAGTAACATACCCATGACAAAGATTGATTAAAATGGCATAAAGGACTATCTTATCTCTAAGTACAGGGATTTACACATATAATTCCTATGACATTAAATGCAGTGGGTGAAATTAACTCCAGTTATTGTACAAAAAAAGCCCCAGTAAATTGGTTAGTACAGAGAGCAAGGTGAGGGTGGGAGGGATGGCACGTTAAGTAGCAAGTGAGAAGTATTGTTTTAGGGTACACCTACAATGTAGCATGCAAATAATCAGACCAAGTTCTGTGCCAGCAGCATTGGCTGCTGAAAAGCAGAAGCATCACCTTGCTGATGTGACTGAGCTTTTCGTATTCAGTCAGTTCCTTGGAGCAGCTGAGACTCCTCTACAGAGTTCAAGGTAAACTTAGCCTGGGTCTGTCTGACTTGGAACAAGGGATATGCTCTGATGTACACCTTGTGCAGGTCCTGTGGCGTACCTCAGCACAGGTGTCTGCAGAAGGCTTCTATGACCTGTTCCACTGTACTCCCAGTGCTGAATTCTGCTTTTCTGGGAGCCCTTCATGACTCTTGCACCTTATTAAGCCAGGTAAAGAAGTACTTACCTGTATGATAGCCATTAGATAAGATGTGGTAAATCATAAGGGATGTGAATGGATTATCCAAATATTATTTTTTTCCCCCTACTCATTGCAGAATTAGTAACAAGAATCTTTTTTCATTGTAGCAAAATTGACCTGCTTACTCAGGTGCTTTATTATTTTTGTCCCCTCCCATTTCTAGTACTGAGTGCAACAGCTTTGCTGATATTTGTCTGTTTAGACTTGACTTGCACTTGAAAATACACATTGCAGGAGGTAAAGCTCTATAATAATGAGCTCTTTTATACATAGAATCATAGAATTTAGTTGGAAAAGACCTTTAAGATCATCAAGTCCAACCATTAACCTAGCACTGCCAAGTCCACCACTAAACCATGTCCCTCCTGGGATGGATATATAAATACCTCCAGGGATGGAGACTCCACCACTTCCCTGGGCAGCCTGTTTCAATGCACATGATGGGAGAAGCTGAAGTTTGCTGTTCCTGAAATCTTTCCTTGAGTCTTTCCTCCATGTTGTTCTTTGCTCTGACTGTAACTTCGCTACTGTGTTCAAGCAGTTCATCCAGCATAGTGGCAACACTATGGAGTGGTCAGCCTAAAACTCAGAGTTTGCTAATATAGCAGATGAGTAGTTGTTATTTAAAATTTATTGTGCCGTGCATCAAATGTTGATATTTGTACAAGAGAATTAGCACAGGGATAATTCCACTATAATTATGAGATTTATAAAAATTAATAAAGTACCATAGCTTAGGGCAGAATTTCACATTTTCTATATATTGAAATGTGGGTGAGAAAAAATTAACAAGTTTCATGCACAAAAAAAAAGTGAGAGAGTGTGTGCATATTTAAAACCAGATATGTTTAATTGATGGTTTAGGTTTTTTAGTCACATAAATACATGCTTTTCCCTCTACTTCAGCAAAATTTCCATAACAAACAAGTGAATATATTTAAAAAATTATTTGTTGGATATGTCTTCTACATTGTATATTGGTTTATGTACAAACAGTTATATGATTTTAATTTTTTTAGTGAAGTTTACGTTATCATATTTTTATAGGGCTTAATTTTTATTTTGTACTGCTATATGTAACAACTATTGCAGAACTGTTAAACCCATCTGAGAACAGAAAGTAGCCTCATCTTAGTTATAAAATAACCATATCCTATTATGGTACTTAGATACAGAGTTTTTCTTTAATTAACAAAGTGAAAACATCTGTTGCTGTCTCAACATAGTTTTTGGGTTTCATACCAGTTCTATAATTTATGTGTTTCTCTGCTTCTGAAGTTTTCAGATATAAATTATTTGTAAATGTTACTTTTCTTCCAAAAGCTTACAAAAAGTTGGCAATTAACTAACTAGAACAGGTGTTTCCTTTCTTGGGGAAAGGAATGCATACCATTATTGTAATTTAGATTCCTATGTGAGTTAAGGAATTGGCCTGTTATTAGAAAACATTGCAAGCACGTGGAAGATGATAAAAATGAAGCAGAAAGGTTGGATGAATTTAAGACTGAGACAGTTTTAACCCTTTCAGGCTCTCTTCAAATGTGAATGTTGTGATTGCCACCCTTCCTCAAATCCTAAATGTGACTTGATATTTGCATATATGGTTTAGATTTACAGTCATATTTTCTGATGTTAAATATATGTTTTTATATTGTGACCTTTGTACAAAAAGCTGCAATAACATTCTGCAATATTCAATTTGTTTAATGTCAGACAAGTATTCCCTAGGAATGTCTGATAGCATATTACTCAGATTGTTTTCTCATTTAACCCTGACCCGGGTGCCTGAACCTTTAGATTAAAGATACAAAAATAAAAATAGAATAGCCTAGTACATCATTTTTGGCTGCTGTAGCACATAATCTTATTCTCTGATCCATTCTAGTTTTCTATTACTTGTTAATAGAAAATTTCAAGTTCCTTGAGTGCTTGTGAAAGGTGTCAGATTGACAGCAACTTAATTTTGAGTAACAACAGGAGAGACAGCTTCAGTTAATATACACATTAGTATTGCTAATAAAAAATAAGTAAAATCTTCTAAAAATATTGGTGATATGAAGATCCCAGTAAGACCACAGGTTGGGTGTATATACACTTACATTACTCACTAGAGGTAGAAGTGGAATTTACTGGAGAAAATTAGTGTTTGTGTATGAGACAGAAAGAGATGCAGAAAAAGAAGCATATATTAAAGCAAAAATATGAGGTTTGGTCTGTTGTATTAGAAAACGTGAGTTTGGTCTGTTGTGATTTTTCCCCCCCCCCACCCCCCACTCCCCCACTCTGCAAAGACTTGTGTTAACCAAAGCATTCAAATATGTGTAGCTATATATTGGAATCATGCAAGTGATTTACTAGTGTCTAATTACTCTGCAAGGAGATTATTTTTTTTTTCATGCTTGCTGTTATAATCAATTGTTGTCTTCATATAAGCACCCATGATCAGCTAGGAAATACGCTATTAGCAGAATACTGTGTAGAAAAAGCATGTGTCCAACCTCACCAAGAAAATTTGCTGTTTGGTAGCGGTGTTTTCTCAATCACATATTTACAGGGACCACATGTAAGTCTGGTGATTTTGTGCACTTGTGCTGATGATGAGTCAAATTAAAGGAGAGGAGGTTCAGTTGGACCACGTCATCTCCGTGACCTGCTCCATTTTTACCTGCTGCCTTTAAATCGTAGCCTCCCTCCTGATACTGTCAAACATTGCCAGTAAGCCACTGGGTTGTTTATAAGAGCACATTGTAATGTAGGTTGTATTGGAAAGTATGAGCTGCCCAACAAATTAATGGCATTGTGAGGTGCTGCCTGCTGGAGTGAAAATAAATTGTAAGAAAATATAGGGAGACAGGTAATGGGCACTAGCTATGCTGCACAACACTTTTCAAACTGCTGCTGACTGTGTGCCAATAGATATGGCAATAACTGTCAACAAGATTTACAATACTTTCACATTTACACAGTGAGAGTAGAAAGGTTGAAAGAGTTCTATAATTTTATTTAAAGTTTAGCCCCAACTATTTCTGGACCTGCTATTTCCAGGCAACAGGGTTACAAACACACTGCTTATCTTTCATGTGTGTCAGTGGGAGGGTTTTCTGTTATCATCGGAAGTCCTTGAAATTGGACGTAAGAAAAATAGCAGTAAAGCAGAGGTATATACTTAATTGTAAAATCCAGGCAGGTACAGATTTTGCCACTTATTGTATATGTTGTGATTTCTGATAGTACTAAATCGTGCTACCTATCTATAGCCCCAGTGGGTGGTTCCTGCAGGCAATACATTTTCTGGCTGTGCTTTTTCCCTGATACTGAGAAGGCACAGCTTAAAGCTACTGTGTTGGCTTTGTTGTCTCCTTGGCAATGCGTTCCATGCTGCAGAAACCTGCAAGAGGCTAATGGAACAATTTTAAAGGTCCATTGTGCAGGGCTCCCATCATCCTCCTTATAAGTATTCAGACACATGTCTTTACACTTACAGTAACTTTTAATAGCTGTTAGCACTGCGGAGATGGTAAAATTGTGGATTTGAGATTAATTTCCTTTTTCTGGTTTGCACATCTTCAATGGAACTCATAAAAACCTTCTCTGTGCATTACTTTATAATGAAGATGCTGGTTTCTAGTTGAATAACTTCTTTTTATCAGAAAGCTTTGCTTATGTTTTTCACTGGATTCAGTTGCTAATCAGTTAGAAGGTTTCTTTGAAATATGGACTAGAGCAGCCATGGATTTGTGATAAATCATAGACAATGTCTGTGTACTTTTTTTGTTTTGGAGGAGGAGGTGTCTAATACACCCTTGAGTACAGGAAAGGGAGTGATATGCTTCTAAGAAAAAATAGCCTTTTTAGAACCCAATAAATAATCTGAGGCTGACCAAACCATTCCTTATATTACTTTATATGAACCATATGAACAAATTGGCAGTTAGTAATTATTACTTATTTGTTCTGTGGTAACACCCAAAGGTCTCAAACATATAAGCACAGATCAAATGGACGTTTCCTTCTTGATGAATCACAGAACCAAAAGATAATTTAGATTGGAAAAGGCCTCTAAAGGTCATTTAGACCAACCCTCTCTGCTCAAAACAGGTCTAATTAGATCAGGTTGCTCAGGGATTTCTCTAGGACAATCTAAGAATTTATGATCTAAAGTTCATTTGCTAAAATCTGAGGTTTGCTTCTTGAATGCAAGGTGAAGAATTCCAATCTCATACTGCATTTATATGACCCTAATTCAGGCAGTCAGTATGTCATTTGTTTTATTTTTGTCTTACACAGTCATAGAATTAATTGACCCAACAGAACTATCCCAGAGGCTCCTACTGCTCTCTTAGAAATGAGAGCTTTCTGCTGGGGAACTTGCCTTCTGAAAAGGGCCTCAGGATCCCCACCCATAGTATCTTCTAGAAGGCCTCCCCTCCATTTATCTGGGCTCTAGATATACTTGAGAATGTAATTTTCCTTCTAATTTAGTTCCATTTCTCCTTATTGACCTACTTCATGTCTCTTTTAATTTCAATTTTATTTTGTGCTGAGAAAGTGGCTGAAAGTTTAGGACCTCTGCATTCCAAAGGGTCTACAAACCATAATGTTTCTCTAGTCTGTGTGGGGGAAAAAAACTAATAATGACTCAAGTTTTTAAATTTCTTCAGTTAAAAATATTCTTTGCCAGTTTGGGAATATTTAGAACCATTACCTAAGAACTGATAAAATGGATGATTAAGTCTTTAGAGCATGAAAAAGTTATGTTAGTAAGAAACAATCAGCAATTTCTGTTATAACATCGGAAATCATATTAAGGTGTAAACACTTTGAGAATTACTGAGTAAGACGTAATCAGAAGCCATTTAAAACATCAGAAAATAATTGCTGTATAATTAATTTGGGGGTGATGGAGTTGATTAATCTAGCTCTGTCTGAAGCAATTTGTGAAACTATCATTTTCTACAGGTGAAAATCTGTATGGTTAGTTTCATATACTTACAATGCTTCTCAGCTGTAAAATTGCCACTCGATTATGAAAATGTATAGAGCTAGTTATTTAGATACCAAATCACGAAGATATATCTGCTGTTTATTTTCAAATATTCTCAACCTACAGGCCCTTTTCTGTAATGAGGAAAAAAGGCTTAGTTGTAATATCACTGTGATGTAGTCACTCTGTTTATGTGTGTGTCCAGGTCTGTAAAACTTTTTATGATGAGTACCTGAGCTCTATCTAGGTGTAAATACTAATGAGGTAGGACAGCGTACTACTGTATCACTTTGCAGTAACTTGTATTTTAAAATGTAACTTGTGTTTTAAAGTAAGAGTCAACCTAACTGCAAGTATGTTTTCAGAAGCCATCCATTCTTTAGCAGACACATGTAACCAGGCATTGCTGGCTTTGGGCATCACTCAGTCTGCAAGGATGCCTGACCCTAGTCATCCGTATGGTTTCACAAACATGCATTATATTGCCTCCCTGATTAGTGGGGTGGGCATTTTCATGATGGGTGCAGGACTTTCTTGGTATCATGGGGTCACAGGTTTACTCCACCCTCATCCTATAGAATCTCTTCTCTGGACATACTGCATTTTAGCAGAGTCACTGGTATCTGAAGGAGCTACCCTAATATTAACGCAAAAAGTGAAGGAAAACAATTCTAGTTTACAGAAGCCCACTGGAGAGGGAGGTAATCATGTACCTGAAATCTGTATTTTTAAAAAATACTCTATTCTTTTGGGGTTTCCAAGTGTACAAATTTTCTTCTTATATTGTATCAGAAAAATTATTTGAATATAAAGAACAAAGAGGTCACTTTGATCAGACCTCTATGAAGTAATTTCTTTCTTCTTGAAGGAAAGAACACTGAATATCAAATCTAATATTGCTTGCTGTGATAATAATTTGAAGAGATATGTATTTATAGTGTTTGAAATTAAGGTGATCTGCTGATTACTCTATTGGATCGTGACCCCTACTAAAGCATTTCATTGTGTTGCTACAGGATTGTCTCAGAGTTATGATTCTTGTATATATGAAAAAGTCAGTTTAATAAAAATAAATGAACACACACAAAAAATTGAGATACAGCTTGTGAAAATCCCAGCTAGAAAGAACTGCAGTTACATTTCTTGGACTGTATTCCCCTCATACTAACTATCTTTATGGAGAAAAGAGAATGACAATAAATGACTGACAGGGCGTTCTCATCTGGGCATCACTCTTTGGCCCCACTGAAACTCCTTGGGAAAAGTGTCTTAAACAGCTTCTATTGACCCTCTGGTCTGTACTGCTGAGGTCTGTGTGATACACAGACATGTTCTTACTACCTCAGACATATTCTAAGCCTGAAAATTTGACATCACGTACATAACCACATTGATCCAGTGATAATTTTTAAATCACTTCCTACTCATTTAAATGCACCTTTATGAAATTTTGTCTGCTCTGCTGAGTTGTTTTAACAGGTTGTGTCTTGTATTCTATGTTGAGTTATGAAGTAGTCATATGTCAGAAAATACATGGCAGTACCGGAAAAGACACAGATCAAAAGGGCTTTGTCAATGTTTATCTAGGTAGGGTTTCAATCAGCCAGAGTCAATATCTATAGTACTATATTTATGGATTCATTATCTTTGTTTTCTATATATCACATTTTTGAGTATGACTCTTATTTTTGTTTTTGTTTTGTTTTTATTTTGTTAATTGTGAGATTTTATCAAAATAATCTGTTTAAAACATCCTCCGAAACTCAGTTAGGACTGCCTATACCAATTTGGTAGTATAACTGTTTAGTATGTTGGTGTTCAGAAGTTATTTCCTTACAGGCTAACTAGAAGATTTTATAAAATATACTCTGAATAACTTTAAAAATGTGTTGAATAGTATGTCTTGTCAAAATCTGAAAAAAATCCACAAATTGTCAGATGTTTCTTGAGAGTAATATCAAGGCTTTGGGTAGATTTGAGAGATAGGTAGTTAAAGAAAACTTCACTTGGCAGTTGGCTCATGGAAAAAGATGTGTTCTGCTGGGGAAATAAAAGGATTGTGTTAAAACAAAAGCTAATAGGAGAGAAGATGGGAAGATGGCCTTTTAGCTTTAAAAGTGGAGGAACTACTTGCAACAACTTGAAAGAGAGAGTGACATTGTGACCAGTGAATTCAAAAAATCACTAGATTCCTTTCATTGTACATGCATTAAGTATCTTTTGGTCTAGGCCACATGTTTGATTTTTTCTTTTTTTTTTTTTTTTTTTTTTTTTTCCGAGGGATTTGGGGGTCTTCTTAACATATGTTCCATCATTATAGGAACCTGACAGACCTATGAAGTTTATGACAAGTCTTGCCGATGTGAGCTGCTAGATAATTGACAAAATGTTGCTAGATAATTGAAAAAGGAAAATCCATTTAACTACCATATATTACTTGTACAGCATGGCAGATGACACTGTTACATATCTAGCAACAAAAAAAAAGGTGGCAGAGCATGTGAAGTAGCATAGCTAGGTTATCTTGGCAGGAATGAGTGTGTGTGTTTCTGCCCCTTATTAGAAAATGCTTTATGCTGTGTGTTATGATCCCAAAAAGGCGTTACATACAACTTGGACATTGCTGTTGCAATGGCTTTGCATGATGATAGTGGTGCTGCAAGATTTATGCTGTAAATTATGTGTGTTTACAGTTGCTGTGTTTCGAATGTAATCTTGAAGACTGCCCTAATCTGAAAAGTTAATTAAACCAGTAAACTAAGTAAATCTTTTAATTCAGTGTTATGAAGCATATTTGTGCTTGTTGTGCATCAGCTGACAACCTCCCAACAAGTATTTCATAAACACCTGTGCAATCACAGGATACTTACTAATGAGTATAGTAGCCTATCCTTAGTTGGGTAACAACTTTAGTATGTAAACATTGGTTTCCAGTAGTCTTTATTAATGCAATCTCCTTAGTAATGTAGATTTTTTTACATTAAACCAACTGCATCTTGATCGCCCAACTTCCTATGTCAGTGGCTACTTTTCCTCTTCTTTGACTTCCCTGACCTCCCACAGCAGCTGTTCATACAGCGATTATCATCTAGTGGAGCATGCTGCTGTAAAGCAAGCTCACGTTTTAAAAACAGACGTGTTAATTTAGTATATAGTTTCATTTTAAAATAAAAAAATTAAATATTTGGAGAGGAGGTTAAGGGAAAAAAAAAAAAAAGAAGCTATTTTAAAGCAGTTGTTTATTTTATAATAATAATAATAATAATATGTATCCCCATTTCACCCACCCGTAACAAAATACTTTCTAATTGGCATGAGTTCAGCCCGCTCAGAATTGGTACATGAATACAGAACTGCATAGCTAATAGTTTCATTTAGAGGACCACACACAGTTGCTGCACATGTGAGGGAAGCAAGCTGACAGATGTCCACGTCCCCTGGCTCTAAGAATAGTAATAACCCTCCAACCTAACAGACTGCAAGCAGGAAGGGCTCTTGGAGCACTGTCACCTTTTCCCGCCACTGAGAAACAAGTACATTCCTGCAACTTTTTACATGATTTTTCCCTAGTCCAGGGGTAGAAGCTGCATATCTGAGTGGTATGTAATAAACTTCCCTTATAAGAGGAGATTAATACGTGTCCCTCTATAATAGAAAAATATTGTCACTTTTCTCTACAATAGAATCACAGAATCATCTAGGTTGGAAAAGACCTTGAAGATCATCAAGTCCAACCATCAACCTAACAGTGACAGTCCTCAGCTACACCATGTCCCCAAGCGTTATGTCAACCCAACTCTTAAATACCTCCAGAGATGGGGACTCCACCACTGCCCTGGGCAGCCTGTTCCAATGTCTAACAACCCGTTCTGTAAAGAAATACTTCCTAACATTCAGTCTAAACCTCCTCTGATGCAACTTGAGGCCATTACACCTTGTCCTATTGCTTGTTACTTGGCTGAAGAGACTCATCGCAACCTCTCCACAACCTACTTTCAGGTAGTTGTAGAGGGTGATGAGGTCTCCCTCACAGGAGAATGCTGTGGGAAACAGTGTCAAAGGCCTTACTAAAGTCAAGGTAGACAATACCCACAGCCTTTCCCTCATCCAATAAGCAGGTCACCCTGTTGCAGAAGGAGATCAAGTTTGTCAAGCAGGACCTGCCTTTCATAAGCCCATGCTGGCCGGGCCTGATCACCTGGTTGTCCTGCGTGTACCGTGTGATGGTACTCAGAATGATCTGCTCCGTCAGCTTCCCTGGCATGGAAGTCAAACTGACAGGCCTGTAATTTCCCAGATCATCCTTCCTATCCTCCTTATATATGGGCATCACATTGGCTGATTTCCAATCTGTCGGGACCTCCCCAGCCAGCCAGGACTGCTGGTAAATGATGGAAAGTGGCTTGGTGAGCACCCCCACCAGCTCCTTCAGCACCCTCGGGTGTATCCCATCCAGTCCCATAGACTTGTGTATGTCTGTGTGGTGCTGTAGGTCACTGGCCATCTCCTCCTGGATTATGGGGGGATCGTTCTTCCTGTCTCTGTCTTCTGGCTGGGGGGGCTGGATTCTCTCAGTGCAACCAGTCCTGTTACTAAAGACTGAGGCAAAGAAGGCGTTAAGCACCTCAGCCTTTTCCTCATCATTTGTTACCATGTTTCCCCCTGCATCTAGCAGGGGATGGAGGTTCTCCCTTGTCTAACTTTTACTGTTGATGTATTTATAGAAACATTTCTTGTTATCTTTCACATCTTAAGACAGATTAGTTTCTAGTTGGGCTTTAGACCTTCTAATTTTCTCCCTGTATAGCCTCACAGCATCTTTGTAATCATCCTGTGTGTCTTGCCCCTTCCTCCAAAGCCCATAAACTCTCCTTTTCTCCCTGAGTTCCAGCCAAAGCTCCCTGTTCAGCCAGGGTGGCCTTCTCTGCTGCTGGCTTCTCTTACAGCACATGGGGAGATTCTGCTCCTGTGCCTTTAAGACTTCCTTCTTGAAGACTATCCAGCCTTCCTGGACTGCTATACCCTACAGGACCGTCTCCAAAGGGATACTGTCAAGCAGTCACCTAAACAAGTCAAGGTCAGCCCTTTGGAAGTCCAGAGTGGCAGTTCTGCTGCCCCCTCTCCTAGCCTCTCTAAGAATGGAGAGCTCTATCGTTTCATGTTTGCTGTGCCCTAGACAGCCTCCAACAACCACATCACCCACCAGTTCTTCTTTATTCACAAAGAGGAGTTCCAGCGGGGCACCTTCTCTGGTCTGTTCACTCACCAGCTGTGTCAGGAATAATAAAACCTTGTAAGTCATCTCAGTCTCCTGGAAGCAAGAATAAAAAGTGAGTATTCTTTCACATCACAAGAAAGACTGATGTAATGGTTTAGTAGTCTTCTGGAGTTTGTAGATGAAGTACCTGTTGTCCCTCCTCTCTGCTTCATAGAAGACTTATTTTATTTTGCCCCACATGTAGTCTGCACTGAGATCTCCAGGTCTTCTGAAAAGCTCAGATTTTGGTAATGAAGGGCTGGTTTTTGCTCTTCTGGTAGCAGGAGAATACCAGAGAGAAACTTAAAGACTCAAAATATAGAAGGAAATAAATAATGTATTTCTTTGGAGAAAAAAAAAAAAAATCTCCTGGCTATGGGATATTATTCATATATTCTAACCACCTGAAACTGGTGGCAGTATCAATTTTTGCAGCCTATTATATGGAAGAATAGGAAAAGCAGAATTTGGAAGAGAAACAATGCATTATTTACTACTAACATTTCTCAAAAGTGAGACATAATGTTGTAAATTGAAATTTAAGAACATCTAAAAACTATGTGCTTTCACTTGAGGTGTTCCTTCAAGTCTTTCCTGACATACTGAGTAGATTTCAAAATCTGCATCACTGCATGAGAGACTCAGGGAAAAAATGTTTGTGTAGGAAGAGCCATGGTCTTTAATTACAGACTGTGTATATACTAATATCACAGCCATCAGCAACTGCATCCATGCAGTGTCAGCAGTAATTAGCACTGAATATATAGGCCTGTTCTCAGGGAGAATTGCTGAATGTATGATTTAACAGCACTGGAAGTGTGCCTTCACTATCCCACACAACAGCATTTTTAGTATAAACTACTAGTGTCTGAAAAGGAGTTGCTGTTTAAGTACAGATACCAGCTTACCTTGCAGGGAGGCAGGATCCAAGTTAGTGGAAGACGGAAGGTGAGGGACATATGAGCAGTATAATGCAGGATGACCAGGGGCACATTTCATTTGACATGAAAATTTCAGTCGTAGTCCCATTGACTTTCATACAGTTACAACCATGGTTATGCTTGTTAAGGAGATAGCCCAGTGTTAAGGCACTGATACAAGAGTGTTTCAGTTGACTCATTTCTGACTTGCATTGCAGCCTCAGTTACCATAACAGAGGCTTAAATCCTCTACATTGCAGTATATTACAAGTTTGTTATTGCAAGTTACTCGACTAACTTAGTTACACAGATTTACACCAGCCTGTTCTTCAAAAGTGTATTTTTTTCCCCTTCAGTACTAAACATATCTCTGCAACATTTGTTCAAATCTGAGTTTTTACTTAAACCAAAATCCTCTATCTTCTTAATAGAGTGAAGATCATAGTCCAAAACCACAGGGAGAGTAAATTCATTTTTATTTTCTTTTCTAATATTTCCATTTTAATATTATTTTAATTTTATATTTAATTTTTTTTTTCAGTAATGGAGTCTTTATACATTCTGAAACAAAAGTCTGCCTTCAGCTGGAGGTTTCTCTCCTTGCCTTAGTCATGGGGTTTTGGGTGCAGAAAGCTCACTGAAAGATGGGTGAAAATTGTAAATAATTTAAAAAAAAAAAAAAAATCCATACATTCTAAAATCTCCTGCTCCTTTCTGAATTTGTTTTGGCATGCAGAGACACTAATGCACCTGTGGAGAGAATGTTCTCTGTAATGGATGACATCTGGTTTGCAGAGAAAAGTGGAATGTCAGTAGACATAGTTAAGAGAATGACAGTGGTAAGAGCCGATCTTGCTGGCAACTGCAAAGAGGTCTCTGAACAACTGTTTGAAGACACATGCAGCTTCTTCAGAAAACTTTGCATGTATATCTAAAATATCTTCAACCTGCTTACAGAGAATGCTTTAAAAACAAACCAACCAACCAAAACAAAACCAAAAAAACCCACAGCCCTTTTTTGTTAGAAAGAAAGATCTGCCTTATAGACGTTTTAGAAGCAGTCTTGCAACAGGCTTTTGTTTCCAATGGTGTATAAAACAACAGTACATCTATTCATACAGGCAAAATCCTGATGCCTGTGTTATTTCTTATTTAGATAAAAGTAAGGATAAATTTGCTTGAGATTTCTAGTAAGTTCTAATTTTTTCCCCATTCTTTCTTTTCAGTTTAGCCACAGTAAGGCCAAAGAGTTGTTCAGCCTTATGTAGCCTTCTTAATTTTTGTTGGATTACTGACTGTATGCATGATTAAATATATGCACAGTCCACTTAAAATTAGTTTATTAAGGAGCTTTGAAAGACTTGGTCAAAACTCACTTAATAGTTTGACCTAAAATTAAGATACAAGGTCAGGTTAATACTTAACTCTTATCAAGATTCTTGAATTCATTAGCTGTGAATTTCTCAGAAATCATTCCCTCTTTGTGCACAGATTAGATACTGATGTTTGGAGACAGAGCATCCTCTGCATATAGGTACTTAAATGTGTATAAATCAAAATATAATACAAGCAAGTGAGAAAATAAAAAGGAAATAGAATTATCTCTGCTTCTAAAGATCCTACATAAAAAGAACAGCTCCTAATTCACACTGATGGTAGTCCTTATTACTACATACCTTGTTATTAGAAATAAATTTTTTAAAAAGTTTATTTCCCTTCATTTTTGTAGTGAATGCCATGTAGTTTTTTTAGAAAGCAAGTAGTAAATACCTAGACTATTTTATTATATGTGATTGACATTTCTTTCCTACCACACTGTAAGAATACCTGCCTTCAAAAGCTAGCAAAGGCTTCCTAATGACACTTCATATTCTGGGTAAGTCCTAGGTAGAGAAAAAGCCCCCAAAAAGTAACAGAGGAAACTGAAGTAGACAGGTTGACTTTTTTAGGTGTACAGACTAGGTCTTGCAAGCCCTGACATAGAAATCAGCTCTGATGTTCATCACACCTTTTGACAGTAGCTGTACGGTAGCTGTCTGCCTAACCAGGGCATGGTTTCCTCTTGTGCTCCTGATACAGTTGTTTGAAGGAGATCAGATGAATCAAATAATAGTCATGTCTGTTGTTCAGAGATTCAGATATGTTCATGAATAACTGGGACTGATTGTTGACAGGTATGTTGCCTTCAGAAATACTTGCAAAGATGTAATTGATTAAACAAAAGATATCCCTATAACCTGCCCACCAATGCAGCTGTGACAGAACAGTCTAAAGAGGGGATAAGATAAACCTGAAAGGCTTTTCTGTAGTAATCCTTCTTCCCGCTGTCTAACAGTTTCCTTAATGTGTCAATATTTTGTTTACGTTTGTGTGACTGTTCTCTGAAGGGAATGCTAATAAAACCTCCAGATACTAAAATCATTCTGAATTATTTCTGTGTGTGGGAGTCAATATGATGCAAACCAGGTGAGAGACTCAGATGAATCAGGCCATGACAGACCTGTAGTCTTCCAGCAGCTGTCGCAGAAGTTTCTGGCCCCCCAGCTGTTTGTACCCACCCCTACACTGAAGACAGGCCACAAGGAGCTGGTGGGGGCCAAAAGCAGCTGTAGCTGAGGTAGCCAGAGGGAGGTGTAACATTTGCTCACACCTTCACTGTACAGTGTATCAATATGCTGCAGAGCTCCTCAGTAATGACTACAAGTTTTTGTTGGCAGTGTTGTTAAAGATACCCGTTTCTCCTACAGAAAGATCAAGAGATTCTCTTTTGTTTCCAAAAGCAGAAAATTCTCTGTGATCCTTTGGAAAACTTTTTTTCAATAGAAATCAGAAATTATGGCCAGGGTATATCCAGCCAAAGTCACTGTAATTATTGTTCCTACAGGTATGGCTATATAGATGTAGCAATATTAATATGATTTGGGAAATGTGCTTTAGGACTGATTGTGGTAATGAGAACAGCATTATATGAAGCTGAAAGCAGGCATGAGTTTCTTCCCTTCTTCTCTATAGCATTGTCAATTTGTGCAAAGTAGCATACGGAACGTTTAAAAACATGAGACCCAGTAGACCTATGAAGCATTCATAATTCAAAAATTAGTTCAGAGTAGAAATACCATTAAGTAAGTGACTATTTATTTTCCAGGGGAGATATGTTTGTGAATATTATTACTACCAGGCAAATAAAATATTTGCAAGTTTTTTTTGTCTGCATCTGGGAAGTTTTTCTCTTTCAAGCAGGCTAAGAGCCATCAAGAGTTTGAACTAGGAGAGACAAAGAGATTGCATCTGAGTGATGGCAAATTGAATCATTCAACAGCATTTCTTGTTTTGTCCCCTTATTAAGTGAAAAAGTATAAAATATAATAAGCGGCTACACAAGGCAGATTGCACCTGAAATGATTTATGCTATTCATAACCTTTTTAGTAACAGGCAGATTTCCATCACAGTAATTTACAGGTGTTCTTCAAGAAACCTAATCAATGTTATCTCTTATTTTGAATAAGTCTCTGTACAAGCAAACTATTAATAGACTGGTTTTGTGTAGTTTATCTCATTTTCTCTGAGTTACAGGGAACTTACATCCCAGGTATGTAAGTATATGTCTTGAGTTTTAAGGAAAAAAAATGGTTTTAAAGATCAGAAACTTTCAGTTCTTTAACAACCAATATGTGATACTAATGGACAAATCTCAGAGCATTAATGAGGCTCCTAATATCAGTCAGGAAATTAGATATTAATAATGGACCTGAATGTAACCCAGTGAAATACTCTAGAGCTTTGGAAGCATTTGTATTCTGACCTCAGTAGGAGAGAAACAGCATATGTCACCATGTGAACAGCGCAGCTAAGTCACTTACATTCAGGACAGACTACATATGGCAGCCTAATCTTTCAAGTATCCCACGAAGTAAACTGTTTCCATATCTGACTCCTGTTGACATGGCAAGGCAGCTAACCTTCCAGATGTTTTCAGACCAGTGTGTTTCACTTCCTCACTAAGAGGAAGGACTATTTCAGTGCAAAACATATTCCTGAGAGCCACCTAAACTGAGTAGGTAACTGAAACAGTACCACATATACAGTTGGGTTTGTGTATGTTGTTAGTCATGGAAGATATTTATAGACTAAAAAATGATGTTGTGCTGAAGGCCTTGTGAATGAGTTCTGTATCAAACTGTTTGAACTGGGAGCTTCTCCATTATTTTCCATCAAGGGCTATTCTCATTTTGATGATAGCATCTCATTTTTATTAGTTTACAAAGACTCCAGTGCATAAAAACCCCAAGAGAGTGATAGCAGGCTTGAATTCAGTAGTAGTTATAAAGTATATTGGAAATCACTGTTTCCTCTAATTGAATACATTGCCTTTGGCTTTGGGTACCAAAACACAGTCCTAAGAAAACTGTTTTCTTCCAGGCTGTATTTTATTTTTACCAGATTCTAAGCTGGTCATGTAAGGTAGCTTTTTTTCACATCTTAGCAATTTACAGTAGAAGCAATGTTAATTTTTGTCTTTTGTTGTTGTTTAAATGATAGACCTCCTATTTCTGAGGTAGTATGTAAAATCTGTATTCCTTCTCCAGAATAAGACTGAGCCCTTTGGGGAAAGTGTTTTGATTTCAGTAGTGCATGGGAGGATGGAGAGTGAAGGACTCGATCCACATCTGAGTGTAATACATAGTGCTCTCCTTGGGCTTGTTACTGAAGGTAATCGAGCATGACTAAGAACTAGCAAAATTCAGGTTGTACTTTGATAGAATAATTTGTGTTTCATACTCTCAGGTGAAAACCCATCCTGTCACAAAGAATTGATCGGCCTTTTCATTCAAAATAATTCGTATGACACTGATTATATATTTGCCTTTTTATGCTATATTGCATACCGTACCTCCATACCACTCTGATTTTAACCAGATCAAGTCCTGCAGTAACTGAAATGATTTTCCATGTATCCAAATGATCTGAGTAATTCACAGAATTGTGACCCTTAAATCCTTGTGTGCTATCTCTCACATAAATAACCTTCAGTGATCTAGAGGTGGTGACCATTTCCTGTTTCTGTTGGGGTGCTGCTCAGGTATCTCTCTTCCTTTTCTTCTTTAAACCACATTTTCTGCCTGATTTAATATTATGGGATATCTGATAAGGATTGGGATGGGGGGAGCCTTGCACAGTGCATAGAAGGAAAATACCAGGAAATTTAGAAGACAAGCCCCCCAAAGATGACTTGTTTCTATTATCCATTCTTTTGCATCCCTAGTAGTCTTCCATATTGGCACTTGAGTAAACAAGATGTTTTAACAATGTTACGTGTGTACATTGGATATTGAGAAGAAACTTGCCTTTAGTAGCAGTCAGTTTGGTTTTCCCCGTCTTTATTTCAGTATCAAACATGTATAGTGAAGTCAATAGATAAAATGTTCAGACTTCTAGCATGTTTGACTTTAAGTGAATGGGTAGGCCACCTCAGTTTGCCAGTGGTACAGTGTGGATAAAAAACTGTAAGGATCTACTGCATGTGAAAGGGGTGTAAGTTTTGCTGGTAGATCTTATGCCCTCTGAGAAAAACTAAAGTCTTCAAAATCCCAGATTCCAGGTGCTTGGTGGGTTTTTTGTTTGTTTGTGGATTGTGTTCTTTTTGGTACTTGTTGCCCCCTTGTCTTATGCAGAAAATAAGAAAGCTTGTAGAGACTGAGCCAAATCCTGTGCATTTGAAAGAGAATCGTCCCAGTGTTATAGGTGGTATGGTGGGCTTTGTTATGTGGAAATTACTTAATACATTAATTTAAAGCTGCCAATTTATCTCTTAAGCCTTTCCATCTGAGTGTCCAGATCCATAGATCTTATGCCAATACTGTTTTTTTAACTTTGCAAGATGTCCTAGTCCCTTGATATATTATTCATAGAGAGTAACCAAGAATCCTTTTTTCTTTTTGAATCATCCTAAGAATTCCACTCTCTTCCAGTTAATTGATCTTTCCTTATTATTCATTTTAATTTGAATCCTTCTGAGACATAGACATTCATTTTTCTGCATGTTTCCTTGATACCTGGAACTGCATTTGTTTTCTCGTGGTGACACCATACTGGTGTTGTGTTGGTATGAAGAAGTTAGTTAACAAGATCAAGAATTTTCAGTTTACATATTGGCTAATGAGAAATGATTTCATTAGGCTTACTAGGCCAGGATCACCAGTGAGAAGGACTATGAGAAACACTGTCTGTCCTTTAAAATTTTCTTTAGAAACAAGGTTCACATTCATGAAACAGAGAAACCCAACCTGATCACATGAGGAACTGGCAAGAATAAGCATTTATTCCTTTTATATATAGCATACCCCCTGCCTGGGCCCTGTGTAGCATTTTGTGTCTCTGGTAATTCAGATGAGCAATAACCACAGTTAATCTTCTTTCTAAATTTTGGTGTAAGGAATATTAAATTTTGTTCACCTGAGAACAGAATTAAGAGGTGCCTAAGTGCTATGCAAGCCTAATAGATTACAGATGTCTTTGGAGATGATCTGTTGAAGTGCTGGGGTCTGAACCCCAAGCCCTGAATTAAGGTTGACATATGGGTGGGCCCCATGGTCCTTTAAGAGGAGGGGATGAGTTTGCCTTTTGGCTTTCCTTCAAGGTGTGGCCGACCTTGTAAGGAAAGCCCTTGGGTAAACAAGCCCCAGGTGCCCTGCATTGGGTAAATGAGTGCCAGGTGTCCTGCTTTGGGCATAAAAGCTGGGACCACTTGCACGAAGGGTGGAGTGTCTGTCTGTGAGGTGGATGCACTTCACAGAGTTTCCTGTTGGGGAAGGACCTCCTGACTCTTCATGCAACTGGGCCCCAGTCAAGTCTGGCACTTACAAACATGGGCTTTGTGGGGGGGCAATATGGTGCTACTTCTATCGTACATGATCAGCCTGTTGACTTGGTTGTCTCCCATTTTTTCTATGGGATACTTTGTTTCCTTGTTTATTCCACCTTTTATTGGTTGTGCTGTGTTATTCCTGGGGTTGCTGGGGTTGATGTCTATTATGTGCGATCTGTTTGACTTGTTTATACCCCCAGCGATCCCCCTTATACAGACTTTTCCATGTACAATAGAATCTGGTTACTGGATTGTTTTTCTGCTGTTTGTGTCCTTTGCACTAGGCCTAGTGGTTGGCAAAACATCTGTAGCAACAGCAAGGGGCATTTCCACTGCCTAAGTTAGGTACTGATGTTAGGCTGATCTGCACTGCTTATTGCCTTCTGCATGTAGTTACTTTTTGGGAGGTACACGTCGTTGTTTAGATACTTCTTTCAGGTGCTGAACTTTGGGAATCCTGTTAATATCTGCCCACAACTCCTAAATGACTGTTGATTTCAACTGGTGCATCACCATGGAGTGATATATAATGCTACCAACTGTATAAAGGCATGTGAGCTGTGGACGAAATATTCAGTCTTCCTTTAGTAATTGTTACATTGTCATCTTTCTTTTGACAAAACTCAGTAAGTTAGTTTTTAAATTCAACAGTCTTCTACTGAAAAAACAGGATTCTTCTCTCTTATGCCTGACCTCACAACAGCAAACTCTTCTCCCATGCACTGGGATTCTTCCATACCACTTAGTATTACCCTGCTATATCAAAAAATAGATATTAAACGGTAAATCTGGTATGGAGCAAGGAAAAAGATGTATGACCATACTTAATAAAAGCTAATCGCTGTATATTTTATATGTGTAAAGTAAGCCTTAATCATAACCCTGTTAGGTGCTAACATTTAGTCTAGCTAAAAAATGAAGTGTTGCAATAATATCAGGTTATTATATTGGCTGTTCTTACACTGGGGAGTTACTAAAATTAACTAGAAGAACTACATGCCCATTTTTACACGAGCTGCAAGCTCACTGCTTACTGGGGTGGTTACAGTCTTCAGTACAAGCAAGGGTACTGTAAATTGCAGTCATAGTTTATGAACCCCTAACACGATGACTGATGGTACAGTGTCCTTCATTTGAGGAGTGGGAAAACTCTAAAATAGCTTTGAAATTTGTAATAGCTGGAAACATCAGCCTAGTCCAACTTCTATGTTTCTCAGTTTGTCTGATCATTAGATTAGTTTAACCCTACAAACATGAAACAGGAGCTAAAAAGTAACATGTTGCACTTTTTCCTTAGTAAAATTATGATTAAAGACTGTTCACCTGGGAAAGTCCAAATCCTCATCATAAACATAGTGGTGCTTCAAAAGAGAACTAATGATACAGTTTATGAATTTTAATGTCTGTTTCAAAGTCAGCAAGTGTGCTCTCTATAAATGTAAACCATCTGTTGGCACCTTCTAAAAGACTAGAATTCAGTTCATACAAGTATGAATTATTTATTTAGGATTTTCTTCCTAAGTAAACTTGAGGTTTTCTTTTTTTCAAAGTTTCAAAATCAACACATTTGTAACAGTAACTTAAATACAATACAAGATGTTTTGAATTATGACTGCATCATAAAGATAGTGACGAGTAGTTTCAATTTTTCCTGTGAAGCTTATTTTGTGACATGTCAGATTATTCTGGTTTATATGGGCATTTTTGGCTTCAAGTAGCATCAGTTTCAGGAAAAGAATAAGGCAATGCTGAAGTTGCTATTGTAGGTCTATCACAATGCCTTGGAGATATTTGTTACCTACGTAAGTCTCTACTGGCTTGATGAGAGCATGTATCTGCATATACCAGTTTAGTATTTATTACATATAAGTTCTTTCATTAATTACAACATTCATTAATTCATTACAACTTTCATTAATTAACAACATCTAGATTAAATCAGAATTAATACACTTCCAATGTGCATTTATGTTGAAACTTCAGTGCAAAGGACTATTAATGACTCTTTGGTAGGAATTCATAGGGAAGCAGAGCTTCAGATTCTAATGAAGCTGCAGTTGGTGCTTGCTAGTTTTCATGACACTTTTCTCTCACGTGATTTATTTATTTATTTATTTCCTGGCAGCTGTTCTTGATGAGATATATTTGGACGCTTGGGAGAGGAAGCAGAAACAGATGATCTATCTTGTTGCACTTTGCTAATTAGAACAATTCCCAGTGACCTCCATCTGCATAGGTTCAATTTTGGCTTTGAATCATGAATCAACAAACATTTTCTCTGTGTGATAGTCCACTGTTCCTTGATTCTGTTAACAAATAGTATGTTAGCCTTGTCTGTCTTTTCTATGGGCCCCAAAACACTGCTTCCTTTGCTAGTAATTGGCATTTATTGCAATAGAACCTCCAGAGGCTAGTTTGGTAACAATGATGACCACGTTGGCAATGTTATAACTACTTTTAAAAATCATCCTTGTTACGCACATTATTTCCGTAAGAGCTTTGCAACTGTCATTCAATGGCCTTTCACATTCAATCTCCAACCATTTCTTGTCTTTACCAAAATTAGTCTCTCAATTGATAATGTTTTGCCATTCCTTTGCTAGATTAATGTGAAGTGTTTACTATCCTAAAGGTGTTACTGTCACTTCCGGCGCTGTTAAAGGCGGCATGCAAAGGGAAGAGGGATTATGCTGGAAACATAAATCAGTAAAAATTCCTTTGAATTGGAAATACGTGTTTCTTTTTCACCAGCTTCCAAAATCTGTGTCCCTCAGCAGTGGTTTCTTCATAAATCTTCCTTAATAGCAGAGTCTTTTTCTTTTCATTTCTTTCCTGTTTTGTAGGATTATAAAAGTTGAACTGAAGTGCGATGAGCATATTGCATGTTTCCTCATACAGTGTGATGAGTTGCCTTCCTTGTGTGTTCAGAAATGTTAGGGAAAGGCTTGGGAAGGCAGAACTCATAAGTATTTAAGCACTTTGAGGCTCATACAGGGTCACCATCTGGGACTGCCCAGTTATCTCCATCTGTGGTAGAGAGGACCTGGAGTGACAAACTGACTTCGGGTGTTAAGTGCCTAAAATCAACTGAAATGAAGATGCCCTTTCTCTTCCCCACCTGCCCTCTCTCCACCCCACATACTTTAACAGGTTTAATTTCCTGAAATCATGTATGTATGTCCTGTTACATAATTACTCAGAGCTGTTGTTCTCTAAGTTCTTAGAGTGCTTTCAAAATTATATTCTCCAACAGAATGCATGTTTTTAAATGAAAGCCTTTTTGATCTCATTTCAATTTCAAACCAAATTTGACCCTATGTAGATCTTGATTTGGTTAAATAGTTGTGTGTGTCCTTAGCTTTAAGAACACACCCCTGTCACATTGTTTTCTGTTCATGTTCACTGGATTTACACAGACACCTAAATGTTCTCAAATATTTGCATCAGTCTCTCAGGCTGCAAGACCCCATCAATTCATTAATGTAATTTAAATGTTGAGTAAGCTTTATAGTTCAGAAAATCTATTATTGATATAAAAAGTGAATTTATATACCTACACATTTCTACGAAACACGCAACCTTAGAAGTGCTTAAATATGTGACTCAATGGTTGATCCCTCTTTGTCACAGTGAGATCAGTTAGGAAGGAAACCATTAATGCCACCTGAATCATTTGATAGTGCACTGTATCTGAAATAATAGTAGTTAACTCTTATTATTCAGCTGTCTCTTCACAAAAAAAGCTTGGGATCACAAGGAAGAACACAAAGGTGTAGTAGGGGCTTGCTTACTTACTTGTAGATTTTCTAAGCGTTTCAGACCAGAGCTGGTTCACTTGACTGCTTGCCCATGGCTCTATGAGATATAAACAACACCAGGGGTGGACCCAGTTCACACAAAAAAATGGCAAAAGGGCATTTTATGTGAGAGAATGTGTACTTTGGTAAGCCTTACTCATTCAAGTAAGAACACAAACTTCTCTCACCAATATTAGGACTCCACTAAATGCACTGACAGATCTCAGCACATGAAGACAAGAAAAGATCAAGACTGTCCACAAAAAAGTAATAAACATTTGCTGTTTCTTTGCTGCAT
Source organism: Podargus strigoides (assembly GCA_028020825.1). NCBI lineage: Eukaryota > Metazoa > Chordata > Aves > Caprimulgiformes > Podargidae > Podargus > Podargus strigoides. The sequence continues at coordinate 29,256,174 of CM051623.1, forward strand.
CACTAGAAAATCTACTACCTTTGTTAGTTAAAGTAATGAATTAATAGTACAGGGAAATAGTAGCAGAGTTCTACTTAAAAACTTCTCTGCAATTTTCACTTGAGACTTCATTTAAAGTTATAAAATTGAATTAAATAAGAATTTCAATGAAAAAAAAAATTGATATAATCATTTTGACTCTGTTACCATATTTTGATAATGGTGAAAATTATTTATGGTATTTCTACTACAGTAATTTAAAAATTATAGCATGGATTATATTTATTGTTTTTATAATAAAACAGATTTATCACTATCAAAATAAAATGTTTCAATGTTCTGAAAACAAAATATTTCCATTTTTTTAGAAATAATTTTTTTAAGAATTTTAAGAAAATTTCAGAATTTTGAATTTTTATTCCAAAATTGTTGGAAACATTCTTTCCTACACAGTGGAATCATTAGCTGCCTACTAGCTTTTCAATCTCTTCTCAGTTTGGATTTGGACTCAGCACAGGTAAATTTTGCATTTCTTCCAACTGACAGCTATGTGGTTTTTTTATCTTTGTTAGAATGCTTTGAGACCACATTTTCACAGCAGAGCAATCTTCTAGATCAATGTAAATGAGAAAATGACCCAAATTCTGTTCTCTTAATTGGCATGAGTAGTTTTACTTTTTCAGTACAGTTGTTCCATGAGTAACAAAGACAAGCCAGCAAGCACAGGAATTAAATAGCTTTTATTTAAGTGATTTTGGTGTTCCTTTGTTTATCCATTCTTCTGTCCATTCCTGTGGAAGAGAAAAAAAAGTCAGTAGGGGAAGAGAACTGCAATTTGAATTTTAAGGAATGAATCCATGTCATATGTATAGCAACCACTGAAACAAAATTCAGCACAGCATGTAGCATGGTTGTACCAGTTCAGTACAATTCATCATTTAGATGGTAACAGATCTGCTCAGCCTCAACCACATTTAAGCTCTCTCTCCTGAGACAGCAACATTGCTTAGTGCATTCAGTTTGCTACATGTTTGTAAGGATAACACATGCCTTCTGACTTCACCTCTCTGCTTGCCCAGACATGCTGCTGGCTGACGCTGAGGGCCAGCAGAGCCAGAGCTCCACTGTGTCCTCTTCCGGGGAACTGTGGAGTATGTTTTCTCATGAAAGCTCTCCATACTGTGGCATCTGCTAGTATCCTAATCAAGTTTCTACATAAACATTTAAAGCCAGAGGCAGCTTCCTTGTACTATAGACATTTAACTTAAACATTTATCATTACGCTATAGCAACTGTACGAGGCCAACATCTCTCAGTCTAGTTGGCTCAGGGGCTTGTTTTGTAACACTCTCAGAGCTGCCAGCTCTCAAGACATTTGGTGTTTTTCTTCAGTCATGAAATCATGTGACACAGTAAGAATATCTTTCATTTTATTAAAAAAAAAAAAAAAAAAAAGAAGGAAAAAAGCACCCTGAAACATAAAAGAACATTTTTAGCCTCCTTGAGCACAAAGGAACACTTGGAAATACTTCATTCATCAGCACCTAAACCTGAATAAGAGGACTCTTCCTTCAAGCTATACATTTGTGGTTTTAAGAGTCTCATTCTGAGGTGGCAAACAGATGATTTCTTGAACTGAGGATGCCCGTTCTACACTTGAGACACATTAGGTGTTCTTGGGACAGAGCCAGGTGACTTTTTCTTCTGTTTATTGAAGAGCTTTCATATCTTTGGGTGTGAGGTCTCCTTAAAATTTACTGTCACTGACATTTCTATTGAATTTAGAAGGTCTAACATCATATTCAAACATTATTATTATTGACTTGGGAAGTCATAAGAGAGGTAGTTATATTTTAGATATTAGCACTCTTCTGAGGTCACCAATTACATTTTATGGAGAACAATTTTCCTCCATTCTGTTGGTGATGTAAGTTATGAATAGTCGTAAGTTATTTCTTAACTTATTTCTTTCTCTTTTAAGAGATTGATGGGTCTGGGGTTCTGGTGAATGCATGACCTAGATTGTCTAGGATGCAAGCTTGACAGTCTCTGCCTTCTTTGAAATAATAACTCACACCTAAGCAGAAAACTGTATTTTACCATTGGTTCTGTAAGGACAGCATCTGATTCTAGAAATGCAGCCAGACATTGCGGCCAATAATCTGTACCGTGGAAGGATGAACGTACTGAGCATGTAGCCTGAGTTCTCTCTTTTCTAACATTGTCTGGAGATCATTGCTAGGGCAGTGTAAGAACTGTTTCTTACAACTGTTTTGGCTTGGATGATTTATTTAGCTTAATGTCCAAATCTGGATTGCTCGGTAATTTACAGAAATGTCATTTTGTAGAAGATCAAGTAAAAATTGGTATCCACTAGAGACTAGTAATAGTGAAGGAAAATTATGTCAGCCTGCAGGCAGGTCATTGACTGAGTTAAACGAAATCTATTTAGTTTTGTGCGTACTCTGAACTGAAGAATGTAGATTTGCCTCGCACTTGGACTTTATGTAAATGTACAAATTACAAATGTTCAATAATCCACTGCAATTTGTTATATTTTTCTTTCAAGTTATATTACAGCTGCAGCTAATAAAATACCCTACTGAAAAGTATTTTATTCTTATTTCCTTTTTTACCTTGCTTTTTGTAGTCCTCTCAAAGAAAGGCATTTGACAAACTCTAACTATATGCTTTAGACTTCTCATCCTTTGTAAATTTTGTATGTGCAATCCCATGTGGTTGTAATAGTTTTCTCAGACACCTAGTGGGTTTATTTTTCCTTTAACATTTTCTGAGACTAGAGAATTGGCTTATGCAATAGGGTCTCTAATAAATAAATATATACACACACAGCTCAAAAATATTTTTCCCACAGCTTTTTAGCACAAAAGTAGTGATTTATTTTTTTTTTTTAATATGGAAAGCACAAGAATCTTAGAAGAGTAATTGCTATGTAATCAAACCATGTTACTGACTGATCCAGTTCAACTTTTTCTGAATACCTATGCTGGCAGCCTAACAGAGATGGTAAGAATTCCCACAAGAGCTAAGTATGAATACCTGAAAAAGAAGTTACTTCCTTACCTCAGGCAAATTATGGTTGCTTTATGTCTTGAGGCATAAAGTCTCTGTTCCTCCCAAGTTGTAATCATAGCTCAATTAATATTTGTTCAGTTTGTTTAAATTTGTTTCAGAATCCCCCTTTACTCATTCCTCTTGTAGTATTTTCTACTGTGGGTTCAATAGCTTATTTCATAAGAAAGCTGGTGCTCTTTTTATTTATTTTTGGGTTTTTATTGTTTAATTTTGCTTTCTCAAAGCTGTAATTGAGCGTTTCCCTTTTCTTGCATTACAAAACAGTATGTAGGCCTAGTTAGGAAGCTGTGAAGTCCTGTATTTACAGGAAAAGTGAAGATCAGAACTGATTATGATATGACAGAGAAAATAGGACAAAATGATGTTGATGTTCATACAGAAAAGATTTATAGTGAAAAGACTGAAGGATCTCTTTTGGGCTTAGTGATATTTACGTAAACTTCTCTTAAATCACTTTTCCCATGGAAAAATTTAGGTAGAGAGGGATAGTCTCTGTCAGGTTATGCTTGAAGATTTTGTTGTCCTGTTTGGAAGAGCTCTGTTTTGTTGCCTTCACAGAGCAAAGCGAGATAGCCTGTAAAGTATTTCATATTCCTTGAGATCAGAAATCTGTTCAGATTCCTATATCTTGGATCCCTAGCGTTTCCCATTTTTCATGCCTTTGAGCCTTAAACTTTCTAGCAAACAATTTTTAATGTTACTCTGGCATCAGCCATAACCTTGCCTAAGTTTTAAAAGCTTGATGTTCAAACAACACTTTGTGCTATGTGTTCATACCCTTTCTTAGCTTGATTGCTTATATAAGTTTAAAAAAAAAAAAATCAAGTTGGAAACAAAAGCTGCAAAAATTATATGAAGAGGATGCGGTGGCTGCTGCACCATTACACTGTAGATGAATAATAGGCTAGTATGTAAACAGATGCAAGCCAAAGATGAATGCAAAATGAATGAAGGGAAGCAAACAGAAAGAGAAATTAGGAAAACAGGATTTGGGAATATTTAATCCTTTTCCTGGGAAAATACAGTGCCAGTGGCATAACGGATCCGTCTCTTCACTGTGGTATAGTCAGACTTTCAGAAGTACCTGTCTGCTTTGGGCATACATTTTTAAAAAACAGGAGAAAATCTACATATGTACTTGTTGAATTTTTTTTTTTTGCAGGGGTTCAAAGTGAGCCATTGATCAGATATATGGTTCTAGATTATTACTACACCAAACATGGTTCTACTTTGTGAACTCAGACAAATAGAAATATTTCCTTCAGAAAAATAAAAATACCTTACAAGAATCATGTCTGTAGCAAAACTGAAAACCATATTCTTATGATTTTATAACTAAAACATTGTTTAATTTAGTACCATCACCAAAACATGAAGGAAAACAGAGGGAAGACATGGAAAGCGAAGGCAGGCAAAGGGAAAATACAGAGAAAATAATCGGAAGAATAACGTTCCAGTATTGAAGAACTGAGGTGTGTGTTATTTCAATCATGCTAGTTTTATTAATGTTGGCTATAAACAAACTCATAGGGCTCGCTTGCAGTGTTTTAAGTTGGATAAGATTCAGGAGAGATTAAGTTATTGACCTACATGCCATTTTGTGACTATTATCTCAGGCAGAGGGGACTGAAAGTCATACTAACACCTAACACAAGGATAAGATGGAGCAAGAATATCTTGCTTGAGGTCATTTCAAAGTCAAAGCACTTTTTCTTTACATGCACAAACTTTTAAGCCTTATGGTTTTTCTTTCAGCTGATGACTTTCAGGCTGGGAAAGTTGTTCTAAGTAGGCACTGAGCATGACTCTGCAGAAATGTTCCCTCATCAAAAGATATACTGTTCTGTATCTGTTCTTCATAATCTTAATCTTCTCTCCATAATCTTTATAGAAGTCTGTGCTGTGTTAATTCTGGGATGGTTTGTAGCTCTTTCTGTAAATCACGAGGGCTCTGCTTTTGTATCTAGGAAGGTCTAGCAGCCGATGTATCATCTGACCTCAGTAGTATAATATTCAGCTATTTTTTTATAGTAAACTATATTATTAAATAACTATATATCTGTCTCTTGCTCTCACTGCAGATTTTTCAAAATGTTAAGAAATAAGCTGTGTTTTTTTGTTTTTTTGAAAGGTATTGTGCTCTGATGGTCATGTTGAGATTTGAACAATTAAAATCCCATTTTAATGATCTCTTGCTGTCATCACTGCCCCTCTGACAACTGCAGGAGTTGGATAAGCATAGCAACATTTGCTATAGAGTTTTCACATAGTACATTTCAGACCAAAAAGTACTGTATGCAGTCATTCCGGAGGCATAGCTAAAATGAATTGACTCAGCATATTTGTCACCTTAATAATTTTGACACAAAGTTTTTGTAAAATTAGCACCAATGTAAATTTAATGGGATTGACACTATAAAAGAAAAATAAAACAGGCAGTCTAGAAACATTTCTGTGCAATTTAGGCACATCTCTCATGTTTACTGTCATAAAATTTTATGGCTGCATAGAGCAGCCAAATTATCTACAGGAAGCTAAACATTAATAAATACCTTTTTAAGTATGCAAGAATAGATTAGGTCTTTTCAGGAGGGGTGGAAGCAGCATTAGACAAAGGAATCTACATTCACACATGCACATATCCATCTCATCCTGCTCCTGTTTAGCCAGTGGAGATTTTGCTGTTGTGCTAAGTAGGTGCTGAATCAGAACTGCAATATATGTAACTCTCTTCTGTCATCCAGCTTTATGTTGTTGTGGACCTTCTTACTTGTAACAAGAGTACAAACAGTTTGGATGTTGGTAAAGGCTGAGGATATGTGCCAGTGGCTGGGCTGGACTCTCCCAGTGCTTCCAGAAGGAGTTGAGGGAGCAGCAGGAGGACATGTGCAGTCAGCTGGGCACAACAAATCTAAAGCTCTTCTGGCCTTTCCTTTAATTTCTGTGTGAGCTCGGAGGTCATTCTCTGGGGTCTGTCCTATTGCACCTTTACATGTATGGTGCGGTCAACACACTGGAGGGAAGGGACGCCATCCAGAGGGACCTTGACAGGCTGGAGAGCTGGGCCTGTTCAAACTGCATGAAGTTCAACAAGGCCAAGTTCACCTGGGTCAGGGCAATCCCAAGCACAAATTCAGACTGGGCAGAGAGTGGATTGACAGCAGCTCTGAGGAGAAGGACTTCAGGGTGTTGACTGATGAAAAACTCAACATGAACAGGCAATGTGCGCTTGCAGCCTAGAAAGCAAACCATATCCTGGGCTGTATCAAAAGAAGCGTGGCCAGCAGGTTGAGGGAGGTGATTCTGTCCCTCTACTCTGCTCTTGTGAAACCCCACCTGAAATACTGTGTTCAGCTCTGGGGCCCCCAACATAAGAAGGACATCAGGCTGTTGGAGTGGGTCATGAGGAGAGCCACAAAGATGATCAGAGGGCTGGAGCACCTCTCATATGAAGACAGGCTGAGAAAGTTGGGGTTGTTCAGCTTGGAGAGGGCTCTGGGGAGACCTTATAGTGGGCTTCCAGCACCTGAAGTGGCCTACAAGAAAGCTGGATGAAGGATAACAGTTTTAAACTGAAAGAGGGTAGATTTGAATTGCTACTTAGGCTAGCCTAAAAATGATATCTAGGAAGTAGAGAGATGTAAATAGCCTGGTGGTGTTGTATTTATGAAGTAAAACTAGCAGTCTGGAAGTGTCATAAGTGCTTTTTCTGGAGGCTTTTTCTAGGGTGGTAACTAATCTCAGGAACTGAATACCATATCCCAAAGGGTTAGTGGCCATAAACTTCTCCTCTAACGTGATAGGGTCAACATCCTTGGCTACTTTTATGGTTCTAAATTAAACAGGGAAAAGCCTCAAGCCCTGGCACGTGTTCATTAGCAAGAATACTCCCTGGTGGAAACTAACTTTCCTAGATAATGGCTGGGTGCAGGCCAGGGACTGTTCCCAACAGGCAGTACTGACAAAGCTATACTGTTATCTGGGACCAGAGAGTTTAACTGTATGGAAGGAAGCCAGTCTGTGCCAGTTAGCTTCAGGGTCAGAAAACCTGACCTTGTTTAGTTTAGTATTACAGACAGAATACTTTGACTGGAAGGCAAGAAAAGGTTAAGGCACAATGCAGATGGAGAACACAGGCGGTCAATCCGTGGGTGTAGGAGGCATCATACTGGGTGTTCTCAACAGAAATGTTGAGATCTGCTTGTGCAGATAATATTTATTGTCAGATCATCCAGGAATGCACAGATCCAGTCTTAATGATCACCTAAGCATGATCTCAGATCCTAGAGGGCGTTTCTTTAAAACATCCCTGCACAGTTGGGAAAGCCTGAGAGCAAACATGCAGACGGCTTCCAACTCCTTAAAGCAGAAGGGGATCATCTGTTCTGTATGTACATGGAGAGCAGAACAATGAGTAATGGGTTTAAATTCTGTCAAGAGATTCAGCTAGACCAGAAAAACTTTGTAACGTTAATGAGAGCAAGAAACTGCATTGGGAGGCAGAGGAGTGAGAGGCAAGACTGTGAGAATGGCTGAGTGGCATAGTTAAGGAGCTCCTGCAAGCCTTTGGGGCTTTTTTTTTCTGTGGGTCTTTAAAAACATCTGTCATTTGGTCATTTTAAAGATTTATTGTAAAAGTGTTGGTTGCAAGGGAGCGACTGATTCCTCCTGTTGTTGTTGCTCAAAAACCGTATCTTAAAACAGTACAACACCCACTACCTAAGGTAAATTTGTACAGTTCTGTAGCCTGAGAGGCCACCATCCAGTAGCTCACCAGAGGAAACTGTGAGTACAAACCTAACTTTACACCAAAGGGGCATATCTATGCTGTTGTTTATACCATGCATCTACATTAACATATGTTTCTTTAATGGAGATAGGTTCTATTCAAATCATCTGCTTTTCTTCCTACAAATTGAAGCCCTACATAAGAAAAGAGTGGCCAATGTCAAGTCAGCTCATTGAAGGGAGTAAAGAAGAGGGGCAAACCAAATAGAACTGGTATTATTTGTTTTCTAAATTTACACATTTCCTGCTTTGATTTGATTTTCCTTCCCGTCCCCCCAGTCATGGATCACTAATGTATCTTCTGTTTTCTCTAGGAAGACACAATTCTCATTTAGAGGGCAGGACCTCTTAGGGTAGGCATTCACTACCATAAGCTCAATGTATTGCTAGAAAGTTATTCATGTTCCTGTTAACAGACCAAAAGTAGTTTCCAGAATGTTTATATTTGATTTAGTGTCTTTTCATATTAGAGATTTCAGATTTTACTAAAACAATAATGAGATTAAAAACTCACCATCATAACAGGCAGTTCCCTATGACTCTACAGCAATCTATGGTATTAAAATGATAACAACTACATTTTATGAATTAATTCAGAGCATGCTGCAGTGGACAGTGACTGGCTTTGCCAGAGATGTAGAGCAACAACTTAGCCTTTGTCCTTCAATGTTGTTAGCCTCCTGCTTTACTTCCTTTAAATTGAGGAAATAATCAATAATACCAGCTGCAGCTGGTTCTGTCCCTTTGTCTGCCAGCCAATCAGTTTCAATTGCAAAATCAAAATCACAAAGCAGCCTGCAGTCATGGAATTAGTGAAGCCCAGAGACGTATGACATAATACAGTCTCTAAGCTTTTAAAACTAGAAATTCTGCAGTGAGAGCTAGGTAAGTCCTTATACCTCTCTGCCTGCTTTCTCCCTTCATGCAAATGAACATATACCCACATATGCATACACATACCCATTTTTACACATTTTTGCTCTATCAAGATAATGTACATAATATTTGAAAGTGTGTTTGGGTGGGCTTTTTCATTTTCTTTTGGGGTTTTGGTTTGGTTTTTACAACTATAAAAGTATGTCCATAGCTGTAGATGACGTATAAAGAGGAAATATTTGCATATTGGATTTTCAAATATAGACTTCCAGATATGGACTTCAAAGCAGAGTTGCATGACAGGATATGTATGCTGGACCATTATAGAACTAAGTCACTGTAACTTAGACCATATATGAATACAGATACTTATTCACCTGTTCTATTCAGACACAAATAGTTCTAAGGATTTTGAAATGGCAGTTCTATAACCTCAGTATTAATTATGCTAACCTGGGACCACTTACCTTCTTTTGAACATTCAACTTAATTTTGGAGATTTTTTTTTTTTCTTTAATGTTGTGCTGTTCACTTGAAAATTAAGATTATGAGGATAGTCATAAAAAGAACTTCTTCATGGTTATAATACTTAAGGGTAATACTGAAATAGTTTTTTATGGAGGGTCCCAGAACTTGCAATAGAGACAAAGAAGTAGCCAAGATCCCCTAGCTGTTAAAGTATGTTGAAGTTCAGCAGACCAAAGGAGTGCCAACTTGATGGCTTATCTCTCTTCATTAAAGCAGTTTCATGAGAGGGAGTATGCTCATTCTTTATGTGCTCAGTATAAATTTTCTTATGTTTAATTTGTTTTCCAGAGAAATTCTCTCTGTGGTAGATTGCCTTCTAAAATTAAAAATTTGATCCTTAATTAGTATAGTATTTTAAAAGAAAACAGCAGTAGTCTTCCCAAATCCAAGAAATACAAATTGCATGTCTTCTTGTTCCTCTGCCAGACCTCACAGAGCAGCTTTCGTGGTCATTTATGGCACTCTTCTCTGGCAGAGAGAACAGAAACATCTATGCTATAATAGCCACTCCAAATGCACTGCTCATCTAGCAATGCTCTGTAATGGTACTCGGGAAACTCAGATCTGTACCAGGTGGGGAACCTCAAATCCTGCCCATGCTTCTACAAACTGAAACCACGTGAACTCTGGTGTTTCCTGTTTGGTTGGTTGTTTTTTTTATCAAGTATATAGATATTTCTTCATTAATAAAGAGATAATAGATGAAATGGTAATATATTTTCAGTGAAAATCCAATGATTTCAGATAGTGTACTCCACTGCTATTGCAAATGACTTACAGTAAATTTCTAAACTGTGAGTTTATGTTTGGCTGATATGGCTCGTACTGAGTTTTAATGGCTCATTCTTTGCTAAAATCTTTGCTTGTTCTTGCTGCAGCATGGTTTTGGTGTCATGTTAGAAGTGATCCAAAATTATAAATTTTTAAAAATGAAAAATACTATGCGAACGTTCATGATTTAATTCACCACAATTCAGTTCATCTTGATTCAAATATTGAAGTTAGAAATCATCAATATAAAGGCCAAATAGTTCTGAATGTTAGTGGTGTGTGAAAAATGGGGTAGAAAAATGTATATAAGGAGCTATTGTTAAAATACATACAATTTTGTTTAGTTCAAATTGTATTCCATTAAAATCAATGTCTTGTGAAAAAGATCTTTTTCTATTGAAAACTTTATACAAATTATAATATTACATCATGAAAACTGAAGAATTGAGGGAAATTATTTCAAAGACCAAGTTTCTATAAAGGTGAAGACAATTTTCAGAAAAATGTGAACTACCCAAAAGTACAGTTGTGTAGGAGCATTATAAATACAAGCAGTGTGAATCCTGTGAAATAGAAAATCTACATAATCCAGAAATTTGGGGGGGTACCACCACTTGTGTGGTCACCAGTATCTAAGCCCTGTTAGCCTTTTGTATGTTATGCTTTGAGAGACATCATTACACTATCTTATGAATTTATTGTAGATGGAATTTAACGTAGCATACAATAAGATTACTGGCACTTTAGTCCTGCTGAGTATGGACTGTGTGTCTGTTCAGCACAGTCCTCTACTCTGTGTGGGGAAAGTCTTAGAGAGCATCAGAGAATGCTCTTGTCATTACCGATGTGCTCTGCTATAGCTGTCACTGCTATTCCTGTATCTTCTTTTGTTGCAGCACACACTAAGAAGCAGGTTCTTTTCCCTTTTCTAAAGACATAATCTACCCAGTCTGACTGCCTTTTACCATGAATATAACCTTTGGTTGTGTTACAAGACCTTTTACACTTTATCACACTTAAAGAAATGTTTGACTCAGGTCAGGGACTTATGTTTCAAAGTGGTAAAGAACATCGTGACATATTTCATTCTCCTAGCCAGGTTTGTTGTTTTAGATTTTTTTTAATTTGGGTTTTTTTGGTTATATGAACCCCATTTGTACAGAGAAAGGTGATGCAATAAAATACATTTCAACTTTTTTGTTCGTGTAGAGTAGAAACTAATAAAAATTACGGGTGCTGTGGAGCAAATCCAGAGTTCCTGACCAAAACTATGCATGATCCAACTAAAGTTTGATTAGCCAAGCTAGCAAAGAGATAGCTGAGTTCAATCTGAGCCAGATTTGTCCTTTAATAGATACAAATCCCATAGTTAAATAGCCAAGACTGTGGGAACCTGAGGTCCTTTAATCCCCCCTGACACTTGCTAAATGACCCCTTGTAAGTTTGATTTTCTCTGGAGGAGGAGAGGTGGAGAGAACCACTCACATATATATACGCACACCATCTAATTGTACAATTGCAAATGCAAACTTACTTAAGCAAATCAGGAAGGGAGATCTGGTGTGTTGATTATTTTAATAGAATTGTTTCCCGGATCAGTCAAGAGATCAGAGCTTTTTAACTTATTTTTCTCAGATGCTTTTCTTTATGCAAATGTAATAATAGTATTTATGCTTTTACTTCCTCTCTGCCCCTCTTTTATGTCACTTTCCTTTGGGGCAAAATTTCTCCAATTCTTTCCTCTGTAAAACTATACACTCTACTGCAAAAGCTTCCTTTGACTAGGTTTTCATTGCTATAGAATATCTGCTCTTTAAAAATACAGGTGTGTATACTGTAGTTTGGAACATGTTACTATGTGTCTTATTGATTTTATTTTTATTTCGTTATTTTTTATAGACAGTCTGTGTATGGATTTACATATGCTTTTTCTTCTGAACACGTGATGCAGATCAATTTGAGGAGAGAAAAATTTCATACTATATATAGCAGAGTAGCATAGCATATACTGAGGTAGAATTTCTTTAGTCCTTATCGGGCCCAAAGCACAGTATTAGCAAACAGTACATATTATACATTTATGTAATTTTTACGTTGCCACTTTGAAATTGAATAAAAACTGATTTGTTGCCCACTTACCATGAGATACTGTTTTCCAGCCTGATTCTCTGTATCCCTTGGATCAGTATCATTTATTGTTTTCATTCAGTATTTGCTGAAGGAGTGGGTTTGTTTCTACCATAAGGTGCAGTGTTCTTTCAGATCAGTAGAGTATTATACTGTCACTGTCTATTACACAATAATTCCATGTTTTCATCACTCTACCAAGAGTTTATAATCCAGCTACAGAAATTCCCCAGGCCAAAACATGACATTCAGAGTTTCAAAGACAAACAGGATATTCGAAATCTCATTCTGGTGTTCAGTTTGTAAAAGTACTATCAAAACTTTACAAACTGAACACAGAGTTTTCAGGAATACTTTTTTGTGCTTTCCTCCTAATCCCATGACCACTATCTTTCTGCTTACCCATTGACAGTCCCCCAATGTGCTGTTGAAACTGGTAGGCACTTCTGTATGGTTTAAACCCTGAGGGCATCACCTAGTACTAGAAGCCATTCAGTAAGTTCTGCTGCTGTGGCTATCATTTATTTTCCTAATAAAAGGCAATCTTGATCCACCAGTGCACACCTTTCTAATGTGGCTGGAAGGGTGACATCTGAAGTGGGACTGTGACACTTGCTACTTCCCTATGCAGCTAGTGAAAAGAGAGACTGACCTAACTTGGGCATCTTCTTGAGATTTAATTGAGGTAGATCTCTCTCTGCTGACGAGACAGGGAACTTAGGTGTGTGTTTGTGGGAGGGCTGCATATGCTCATCTCCTAAGCTCCTTCTTCTTCTAGCCCTCCAGTGTCCCCTGAACAAGGTGCTAGAATTTAGATGCAGTGGATCACAGTCTGTTGTAACAGTAAATAAACCAGTTAAGTTTAAAGAAAATTAAAATATGCTGAATTTTAAAAGGAGATACTGTGACATTAAAAGAATCGGTGTGCCAGGATCCAGTAAGCAGTGTTAGTAAGAGGTGACAGGACATGGAAGACAGCATAAAATGAATGATACAATAATAAAGGCACAACAGATGGCAGTTCTGGTACTAGGAGTACCGGCATGGTTCTCCGTAAACTGAGATAATAAAGGAATTAACATGAAATAAGAAAAAAAGGAAAAGTAAGTATATATTATGAATTTTGCTAACAGAAAATACTAGGCCAGAAAACATTGACAGTTTGCAGCAATGATATAAGAAATCTGAGATAAAAAGTAGATTATCAAATAGGCAATACACACTTTACCACAGGAAGCAGTCATTGTTATTAAGGGTTTGATTGGTCATTCTGAATCTTCTCACCTTTTTTTTTTGCTGTGTAAATTATGGCTGCAGTTGCATGTCTGGTACTTAGGAAACTATTGATACTATTTCTGGATTGTTTCCCTTGAGAGTAACTGTGGACAAGGAAGGAGAAGGGGAGGGGATAGTGAGTGCTCCAAATTCCCTTGTGTGTTGGCAAGCGTGGCTGTCCATCCTAAACAGGAATAGTCCCTTTTCTCTATTAGGTGGCATATCTATGCATCTGCATCCATTTGGCATGTTTTGGTACTAACCAAGAAGAAGCAGGAAACTTGCGGGTTTTTTTGAAATATTTATCAAGATTTGTTTCGAGGACTTTGCAGGTTTTTTTTCTTTTCTTCCTTCCTCACCCTCTGTTCAGGTTTATTTTCTTTTCCAGTATAAAAACATATAAGAACAGTGAATTAATGTTTAATGAGTATCATTTGAAATGAGTGATAAGAAAGGAAAAGAATACCTAGAAAAACTAAATACATACATGAATCAGCAGGCTAGATGATGTTCAGTCAAGGGTTCTTAAAGAACTGTCAGAATAAATTGTGGGTCCACTCGCCATAATTCTGACAAGTCATTAAGAACAGGTGATGTACCAGGGGTCTGAAGAAGAGCAAATGGTTTGCCAATTAGTTGTAAACTGGCAGATTGGACCACCTGGTCCAGCTGTATCTGAAATGTATTTCCCTTAAAGTTTTCCTCCTAGATCTTTATTTCTAGGCTACTGGGTTCACAGTTTGTAACATATAAAAATCTTCAGTTATTTCTCTTTAACACAGAAAAGGAAAGAATACACAAACAAAAACAAGACCCACAAGCCTGGTTCAGTCTTTAAATCTGGTTGTAAAGTTGCTACTTGTGAAGCTCAGTCTCTTAGGTATTTTTCTTTTTCATTTTCAAAGGATCTTATTATACCTTTTCAAACTTATTTGTGAGCCTCAGCTGTGCTTTCAGCACAGAATCAAGTTGTAGAGGTTTAAAAATATAAAGAGTCAAAAGGATACTAATATCAATGATTGGTTTTGGCCATCACCTAAAAGTACAATGCTAAATAAAATGCCTTCATTTTTTAAATAAGGGGGCAGAAAGGATGGGAAGTATTATTATTACTGTTCATTTTCAAACACAGTGTTTAATTTATTTCTACAAGCAAGCATTAACACTCATAATTTCTGGTCTTAAATTGGCATGTCTTACACCAAACGTGAATTTTGATTGTAACAGTCATAACTTGGTTAAAACTGAGGAGGATAGTTAGATAAGGAAATGTTATGATATATTTAATATTAAAAGTTGATAAATATTACAGTTAAGTATCTGTCTGATAATTCTTAGGGGCTTTTTTCAATGGTTAATACTGGTTTACATACTTTAAAATCATATATTTAATCTCATATGGACAAAAATTGCATTGGAATGAAAATAAAATGTATCAAGCCAAATATAATTCGTAGATTTATCAGCTTTTGTAGCAGGGTATGAAAATAAAAATTCAGTGTTGGTCCACCATACTTCCATATCCATTCAAGTATATACTTTAAAATGACCAGATAGAGGTTTCTGTTCATCTGTGAAAGCTGCAAAATATCATGCCAAACAGCTAACTGGACTTTAATATTTTTTATCATCATCCATACAAGAAAGTACATGGTGGTATATATAAACATTAGTTTATATAAGTGCTAATGGAAGATGGGAAGATTTCTTTTTTTTAAAATTACAAAAGTCGTCATCTACGTGCTTTGTGTATGGCAAAAAGCCATTTAAAGAAAAAGAGGCTGGATGTCTGAGCAGCTGATGTTTGTAGCAAGAGGAAGAGCAAGGGCAGGCTTAATTCTGCAACCAGTAGTCACATTGAGTAACATCTGTTCATGTGAATAGTCCTATTGAGCTGCAGGCACACTCACAAGCTCAGAGAAAAGACATGCTACTGTATACAAGGGGCTTTATGATGGTCAGCCTAGAAAGATACCATTGGCATTGTCTAAATGAGCAAGGACTAGTCAGCTTGAAAAAGATGTGAAGCCTGGGTGCCCAATTAATAACTGAATTTCAGGGTTTTCCTTTGTACTATGAATTTCCTTTATAAGTGTTCTCATTCACTCATTCATGCTATTAAAATCCCCATGGATGGAAAAAATAATTGTGAACAATAAGCTGGCATTTGCAAGAAGTCTGAGTGACTGAGCTGAAGTGAGGAACACTTCGCAAGTCAGCCAGGGAAAATACAAAGTAAATCATCAGTCTGCACTGGGGTGGAATTTCTGCTGAATTGGGAAGGGAGCACTGCTCAGTGACACTGCCTTATGTGCACATATGTGTACGTTTGCTTTGGCAAACCTCCCTTGGGAGTCAACAATACAAAGTGTGCAGTTTACATCTTAATCTCTTAGATTAATACTAGCAATTATTATTTTTTTTTAATTGTCTCCTCTTGCTTATTATTTATGTATATTCCAGTACCTCCTAAGGAGCCTAATCAGATAGAAGAGTTACGGGGAACAGAGTATAGCACAAACAAGAAAAGCAGTCTGGAGAGCTCGCAGTCTGCTCAGTGATTCATTGATGGTCATGGCTGATCATCGATTTCACGTGTGAAATCAAAGCTATTGGAAAATTTTGAGGGACTGTATATCAATTAAGGTTTTCCCATTCCCATGAGATCCAGAAGAATTTAGACCTATAGCAACTCTAAACAGTTCTATTGATTCAATAGGTACAATCAGACCAGAGTCATAAATGGGATATGTTGGCTTTCCTGAAGTTACTTGGCAGTTATATAGTTCAGCTGAATGGAATTCAAAACCCCGGACTTTTCTTAATGTGTCTTTGTCACTCTGTGATTAGTATTGAGATAAAAAAAAAATGATAGTGTTTAAGTGATAATTTATTACACAACTCACCTGATATTACATCCATTTAGGAAGTTAAGATACCAAACACACCATGGTTATTTTATTCCTACAGAACTGGCAGGCTTTAGAGCAGATGCCAAATAAAGATCTATACTTCACATTATTAGCCATAGTCATGATTCCTATGATACAGCCTCAAAATATGGTCCTATTTTGTGAAACAGGAAAAGCAATAGGCATTCTTTGTCTTAGCCTTTACTGGTAAAGTCTTGAAGCAAGAAAATCTCCATGTGATGGAGGCTAAGCAAAAAAGTAATTTCAGTTTGATAAAGCTTAGTTAAATTTTTAACCAACAGTTTTGGCCAATTAAAAGATTAAAAATGTAATTGAAAAGAAGTGACAAGTAGTAGGATTAGAAAAACATAAAATTGACATAAAATCTTTCTTGTATATCCATGTGGAAAATTCTATAAATTTACTTTATGAAGTGCTTTATGTACACTGAGTGAGTGTACATAAAAGTGTGAGCTGAGAGAACAATCTTAAGGCTACAGAATTAGAACTCAAAACAATGGAAACTGCCAACTTTCAGACAGTCTAATCTTAATTCAGTCCTCTTGTGAAGACCACAGTTTTCTGGACTCCACATAGGGTTGTACATTGTAGTTTCCATAGTAAGTGCCATGAACTTCAGTGTGTATACTGTGCTTTGATGACATAAAGAACTGTTTAAGCACTGGGAATTAGCATTGGCAGTGTCATATTCCAGGATATTTTGGAAGAAAACATATGATGGAAAAAAATATCTCAAAACTTAGCAATTAACTCTGTTTTCCCTCACTGCTCTCCTTTTATCTTCCTCTTTGTTTTTGTTTGATTGTTTTTCATGCTATAACCAAAATCACATTGATTAATTTTATTTTATTCTGAGAAGATACTTTTCCATTTATTCAAAAGATTTAGGACTGGGTCCAGTTCTCATTATGTCTGAATATGAGTTGAGTCAAACTTTTGTTGAACTTTCTCTATGCCTGTTATTGAGAGAACACTTGTTCTTGGGGTTTGATTTTGTTTGATTTTCTTTGCATAAACCAGTATGAGGAATCTTAGTTGTGTTATTCAAATATTAACTGTATAGGGATGTTTCTGCTCTTGCTCTTTTATTATTTTGTGCATCTGCTGAATTTGAAAATATGTTTATATTTTAATTAAAATAAAATACCTGGAATATTTGGTTTGGTTTAGGTTTTGCGGCAGTTTGGGGTTTTGTTTCTGGTTTGTTTTTTTTTTTTTTTACAAATTCAAAAATTTTTTAAAAAATAACATAAACCCCTGAATTTTAAGCTCACATTGACTTGGCAGTTTCCTTTATATCAATTGTATACAAAACAGTTTCATACAAGTAGTCAAAACACTAATGTTTTTACTTGCACTTTTTAAAGCCTTTTTAACTGAACATTGCCAGAAATTGCAAGAATCTGATGACTACCATACACTGTTACAGATGTTTCAGCTTCTGCAGCAAGGACTCAAATAAGATTTTCAAGAACATTGTTATTTTTAGCATTTTGTAACTCTAGTGACCATTATCAAGTAAAGGCCGTGAGAAATGAGATATTTTAAAAGTAGCAAATAACAGCTTTTACCGTTATTAAATAAGGCTTTGATTCATGTGGGTAGATGGCACAATTACAGCATGTTCAAACCAACTCCTGAAATATGATTAACATAAGCTGATATTGTACTTAAATATTTAGGTGACGCAGAGGGCATTTTTTCTCATTGATTCCTGATATTGTTTTCCTTTTCTGGAAATATCAAAAGCTGCATCACACATACCTATAAACCTTGATGATCTCCCTTTTCCCTTAATTTCTCCTATTCATACAGGGGAGGATCAAAATTATACTAAATTTTTCATAAGTCTAATATCAATAAATGAATATTTAATGAAATACAAAGACACAAAGAGTAAACTGGTTTCAACAGCTGTGAACAGGTTTTCATTTAATGCATGGCACACTTACCTAGGACTCTTGATTCAAAGAAATTAGATATGTAATAAATGGATGAAAAGAGGACTGTGAGTATTCATGCTTTATAAGGAAGTCTCTTTTTTTTGCTATATAATCCATCAGTTTTGAGATCTTCTTTCAAAACCCCTAAAGCATTGTTTCTTTTCATTTTAGTCAGCCAAAGCAGCTTGGTCTTTATAGCTGCAAAATGTTTGCTTATGACCAACTGCTGTTTTGTATACTGCTTTTCATCACTAGCAAATATTTTGTTTTTCACTATTACTTCACGCTTGTCATAACTTGTTGAGGAGCAACGTTGTAACATGTATCCAATTAATCAATGACTTCTTTGTCTCTTCTGGCCTGATTCCTCCCATGATGTATGCTTAGGGAGGTGTGCACACTGCAGAAGATCCCCCAGACTACCAAATGAGACTGTGTGGACACAGAAGTCCATCCGTAGGACTCCAGCAACAGGATGATCTCTTCAGACCCTGACAGCTTTGTTGTAGTAGATTGAAAGTAATTGGCTGGCCAAAATTATTCTAAAGATGTTTTGAAGTGCGATTGAGATATCTCATGACAGGGACAACTGATGTACTTTTCAATTGGATCCTGAATAGTCACAGTCTAATATAAGATAACCACATCAGCCATATGGTTTGTAATCTGTTGCCACACGTCCATCAGGACCCTTAGACTGCGATCTCTTCCTACAGGGCAGTGATTCTGATGAGTCTGTGTTGCTACCCTTGTCTAACAGTAGTAGCAATAATAATACATACAATAAATGCAAATGAAACATATGGACATATGCATCTGATACTGTATGACTGTGAAAGCTCATCAGGCTCACAACTGCTTAGCACTAGATGCAAGACTCTCTGGGAATCCCAGGTCCTCTAGGCACAAAGTCATAGCTCAGCAATAGAGCAAAGAAATGGAATAAAGTGAGTTTTGCTAATATATAATAATACTTATTTATGAAATACATTTTAAAGCAACCTTCCAATTATTTCATTTATGTAGAATTGCAACATGCTTTTGCCAGATGGTGTTTCATATCAGGTCAAAAAATAATGAAGGAATTTGGCATTAGAACTGAAGTAACAAGAAAAGATGAGTAACTAGGGATTGCAAATTTTGTATAGCTTTTTTTTTTTTTTCTGAAATCAAGGTTTTGTAATGTTTTTGGAGTCTCTTCCCTGTGGATTTATTTGTACTTATTGCATTTTTGTCACACGTTGTTAGAAGTTAACAAAGATAATTTACAATGTGGTGAAACAAACTCCCAATTCCCAGACTAAGTGTAGACTTAAAATAATTTGTCCTTTCCTTTTTTAGATTATTTATTAGCCGTATTCAGGAGGTTTAATCAGTGTCTGGGGATGGAAATAGGTAATTTGAAATTACCAAGAGAAAGGAATAGTTTTCTATAAACATTTCTGAAGAAATTCCTTCAAAGCGTACTATGTCCAGTTGTACTATCGACAACTTTTTGTTCCTATCTTGAATAGAAATGTAGGTCTTGTTAAAAGTGCTGGATAGATAAAACATGGATATCTGTGGTTCAGACACATCAACAGTGCACCAACAAATCTACTCATCCTAGAATACAAACACTATTTTTATATTCCCATATTTCTTTTTCCTTTTTTTTTTTCCCCTTCTCTTCCCAATCCTTTCTTGGGAACAGCTTCAGCTTTCATTAATGTAACGGTAATGGCAATCAAGCCATTGATTTCCACCTGAATTAACATGATCACTGATAGTTTTTGATTCCTGAAATCTCTGCCTAATTAAAAAGTAAAAGATCGAGCATGAACCATTTAATACAGAAGCAGATCATGGTCTTAATGGACTCTGTAGGAATTTCACATATTTCAAAGATTGTTAGGATTGGACTTTAATGAGTACATCAAAAGTGACTGGATTTGCATCTCCTAGCAATCTTTTCAGCCAGCTGTCTTGTTCTTTCAAGTATTTTAAGTCTTCTACAAAATATATTCAATATTTCTATGAATCAGGTATGTCACTTGAACTTGAAATGAAAATTTTCATTTTATTTTGAAGGTTGATTTTTAAAAGTGACTTTACATGCAAACCTAGAATTTCTCAGAAGAGTGGACATTCAGAGAACTGTGACGTTTTACTCCAACTTTAGTGTCTTGGAGAGAAAAAGCTTTCTCTACAGACATTTTGATCAGCTTTAAATAGATCAAAGGTACGATTCTTCCTTTAATGTTTCTTTCTTTCCCAGGGAAAAATGCTCATTTTCCTTAACCGTACATCTGGAAAATACTAGTAACTCTGTCCATATGCTTCTATGATAAGCAAGACCCAAATAAAACAAAAAATGAGGCGAAGATCCAGGAATGGATTACAACCTGTCTTTTACTATGCTAGAATCTAAAGCCAGATGTATAATACAAATACTCTAGTGGAATATGGAGGGAAGAGAAGAGATAATCTGATATATACAGATGCTAGTAGTCAAAATTACTCAGGCTGTACTGAAATTTCCTTTGCACCTGACACTGGAGGTGTTAGCCATGCCAGTTCAGTCCCCCAACACAGATGTTCTTGTTGTACCACTTCTTATATGTAACGTTTAGGTTTCTGTATAGCTCAGCATAGCACACATAAATACTGTAATCCAAAGACCACCCATTTATTAGTGCACCTGCATCTTTTACTTTCTTTAATTCCCTTAGTGTATTGCAGTCCCCTTGTGCTGCTGATCCTAGTACACAGTGGTGTTATGGAAAAGAAAATTCAGCTATTTCCATGCATGAATTACAATAAAGAAAAATACTTTTCAATATCATTCACAGATTATATTAAACAAGGCTGAATTTTCAGATGCCTCAAATATGTAAATGCAAACCTGCTTGTTGTACCCAACCTTATTTATATTGTTTTATAATTAGTATTCTGAAATCATGTACCATAAAGTAGTTGCCATAGAGATAGGTCTGAATAAACAGAGCACTTAACAGTCATGCTTGAAACATGCATGTGGCCCATTTGATATCGCTGAATATCCATGCTTGAATCGTTTGTTGGGCAGAGACTACAATTAAAGTCCTTTAAAAATTTGTGTCATGGCCATTTGTTGAAAGTAACCTGGCAGGTGAAAATTCGAAAATATTCATTAACAATCTTCTGTCTTTCCAGATTAATTTCCATATGTAACCAAAAAGCAACCCTCCCACCCTTACTTTCCAGTATGTAATTGATTACTAACATGAAAAAAAACAAACCAGAATGATTGTTTCAAACTCAAATTCAATTTGAGTTTTGCTCCTTCTGTCTTGGACTGGAGGCAGGACTTCTGAGCCTGACAGGTGTCTTTTTCTTCTGTATCAGTTGGCATGATGAAGGATATTAACTCTCCCTACAAGTATTGTCGAACAACATGTGGTATGTATTGTGCAAATAGCACATACAATAGAACTAACATAAACGACACAACAGCGTGTCCCATCATGGCCCACCTAGAATCCCATGCACTAAATTAACCCCAGGAGCTTCTCAAGTTTGTATGTGTCTTAACTGAAAAAGAGTAATCCTATACATGCACCATTTCAGTTTTGGCTGCAATGCCTAGAGGAAGAGCTTAAACAAAGATACATAATGAAGATGAATTATGGAAGTTGGAAAGTTTAAAAACCTTTCCTGAAATGCCATCTTATCACAATACCAGTAAGTAACCAAGAGGCTTGTCCACCCTCTGGAACTGTCTGATCATATCAGAGCTGCTTTTAGGAACTCTACTTGTGATGACTACTATCAGAGGAGGATTGCCATATTCAGGTTTAGCATAATCCAGTCTCAAAACAACTGAAATGCACATGTATTCATACAACTCTGATCTCCTTACCCGTTTCTCATCCGCTTTCTCTTACTCTTCATGATTCAGAACAAAAATAAGAGAAAAATGAGAATAAAAATAAGATGAGAATCATTCCCTTAGTTTTCTAGGTCTCCTATTTTGTATTAAACTCCACGAGGATATATGTTTCTTACCACATCAAATCTCTCTAAAGATAAATTCAGTAAGGCTCCAAAGTTCAGTATAGATTTCCAGCTCAGGATCTCAGGATGAGTTAGCTCTGGGCAAGGACTTTTCTTCTCTGACACTTGAAACATTGTGAGTGGTGTTGTAGCGTAATAGTGTATGTTCAGGTCTTTTTTTAGTAAAAGATTGTGGCTTTCATTTTGTGGCAGAACATCATAACCAAATAAATTATAGCCAGATCCAATTTTGGTTTTAAGTCATCTTTTCTTGTTTGGAATGAAATAAAATTTGTTTCTGTTTGATTCTTTTCAGTACCAGAGCACTAAAAATAACTTGAGTCTCACTACTGTAATACTTGTATCTGATTCCGGTCTTTTTGTCCTTGAGAAGAAATTTGGAACTGTTCTGTAGTTGTCATGATCATGGTTATGGAAATACCTTTTCTTCCTATATGTATTGTAAATAACTGTTGAGAAAAGCCATTGAAAAATAGCTTGATATCAGTCATTAATACTTAAAATATTGAAAGGTATAATAAGAAATTTATTTCTTATTTGTAATCCTTTGAAATGTCTTTCCATGTAAAGCACATAAAAGCAGACATTTATTTTTCTTGCAGCATTATTAGAGGTAACTTTCCCTTTTGGTTTCTCCAATAACAAAGGTTTCTCCATATCCCAGACCTGTCTTCTTGTAAACCACTAATAGTACAAAAAATACTGAATTTTTAGCAATGCTGTAGTTCAGATAGGAAGAGAAATTGTTTGCTATGCTAAACATGCAATTGATTGCATGTAATTGTTCACATGTAACTAGATTAGATAGCAGAGACCAAAACCCACAGTGACAAATTATGAGAACAGAAGGAACTCAAGGAAAGTTAGCATTCAGAAAATCTGCTCACATACTTGGACCTCAGTCCTGGAGGTGGCAAGCACACTTGTATCCCGTCAAACAGTGAATAACTAGAGGGTGTATTGCTTCTGCAGAGCTTAGCCTCCACAGAGGAACCGACATGTGTGTTAATGTTGGGTTGGCAGATTTAGCAGAAAGTTAGCTATGTTGACCAAGCATGCTAGCTTGTCTCTCAAGATTCCTCTTGGTGACAACAGGGGAAAAACATGCTCCTTCAGAAAAGCAGACCTCTTGGACTCTTCCTCTGAATCACTGTCTAGAAAAAACTCTGAGCTTTCTTCAGTTCTCCATATATAAGTTCCTAACACTATTCGAGTTCCTCTCAAGATACCATCCTTTCATCTGCTGCTTCTGTTGCTCCTGTGTCAGGCTTGTCAGCCCTTCGTGAATGTCCTGGAAATCCTAGGCCACCTCAGCCAACACCAAACACATTTAGTTTAGTGTGTAACTAAATCAAAGCTTCTTTGCTCTCACTGACTGGAGGAAGTTTAGAAAGATTGTCTGATTTACTTAGATGATATGAATACCTGCCCCAGAGTTCACTGGATTTTGTAATTGAAACTGCAATCCAGAGTGTGATTGGAGCATTTATTTAATTATAATAACCTAGGTACTGAGAGAGAGAAGGCACAGAAATTTAGAAGGCCAACCAGCTACTAAGAACTTGGAGTCTCAGCGAACTTTTATAGACTGTATTGGTGCCATCACTGCTGTGTTTTCTTTCCTGTTAGTGCCTGTCCAAATAATGACCTTGGATATCTCTACCATGCTGGAGACTCATCCCTTAGCTGCAGTACTGTGAATACATAACAGTGAATACTTTAATGCAGGCATTCTAGACCATCAGAAATATAAGGGCCTACAAGGAAGCTGGAGAGGGACTTTTTACAAGAGCATGTAGCAACAGGATGAGGGGTAATGGTTTCAAAATGAAAGAGGGTAGATTTAGATTAGATGTTAGGAAGAAGTTCTTTTCTGTGAGTAGAGAGACACTGGCACAGGTTGCCCAGGGAAGTTGTGGCTGCCCCCTCCCTACAAGTGTTCAATGCCAGGCTGGATGGGGCTTTGAGCAATCTGGTCTAGTGTCCCTGCCCATGGTAACCCAAACCATTCTATGATTCTATGAAATGGCAAAAAGTGATCTATGATACATCTCATTGATTTTCAGAATCCTTTCCTGGGGTGAGGCTCTTGAGTAATATCTAAAAGTTGCTGTTGTTCAAACCAGTATCCATTCTGCATACTGTGATCTCCAAACACCACAGAATACTAGCATGGTAAAGGAAGCAATTGGAATCGGTTCTCATGAAGAGAAAGAGGGATGAAGATCAACTTCGGGGGGTTTCTGAGCTCCTGGACCAAAATCGCTACCACTTTAATCAGAAGGAGTTTTAATACTCATGTAAATGGAATCTTTCTGGCAGATAACTATAAAACTCTTTAGCAGATAAATATAGGGATAATGCCATTATTAGAGTTTGCTACCCTGCAGAAAGGGAACATTTGTCCCCTGTTAGTACTAGTCCTCTTAGAAATGTACAAATCAAAGCTGGTTTTCATTGATCAGATTTCTACATTTCCATCAATATTACTGTATTTTTCTTTTCTAGGCTGTGGCATTTTTATAGGCTAATCAAATATCCAATATTACTAGGAGCCATTTAAAGTGAATGCCAGAACTACTAAGGAGTAATTTGAGAATTAGATCTATTTGTGTTAGTTGAAATGATCTTGACTTGCTTATATTGTATTGTACCTGATGCTCAGTAATATGATAGTACCAATACAAATAGAAAGATATCCGGTTGGAAGTTCTTAAATATCTGTTAAAAGTGGTGAGCAGTCCAAGCACATTAAAATTCCATTTTCCCCCATACAAGTGTTTGCTGCAGATGACCCCCACTGATCTTAAATATATTTCTGTATCTGTAACTGAATAGAGGTTTTCCGTACAGCATGTTCTAATGGTACTCTGGCCTTTAGCCAACAAGGCACTGAATAAGGCTATTTTTAAAATACAGAAACTGGGAACAGCTGCAGCAATCAAATTTGATAAAAACAGAGAGGAACTTTGCTTTTTTTTTTTCTACGGTTTGTCCAAGTTTAGACTCCTTTCATAGAACGGCTTTTGTTCTGTTGGATGAAGGGGGTAAAAGAGTAACACAGTGAAATCCTTTTGAACAAATAACTTTTAAAAGAATACAGATTAAAATAATAGGGGGCTTTTTGGTGCAGCAGCATGTTCAATGCAATTGTACCTCAAACTAAATCTATAAAAAAAGAATACATTTTGTCTGCCAAGCTTTACCATAAAAGACTTATCCATAATGATCTCCCAAACTGGAAGATGAAACCTCTTGTTTCAAATGTTGAACATCTGAACATTGGTATTTGGAGTAGTTTTGGGGTGGAAATGATTTAATTTTAATGCTCTGGAGTGGCTTAGATTTTTTTATTTTCCTTCTTTTACTATTAATCAAAAAAGTTTCTGTTAAGAACTCTCCTCTCCTTCCCCCTGCTAAGCTGGGGGAAAAAATAAGTTCACTTAAGGAAAAGTTTTACAAAGGCCTTCTGTACACATTAAAAAGCTTCATAAAATATTTAATTATAAGGACTGATTCTTCCTTGTTTGCCTTCCTATTTTTGGGGGGGAAACTTGTCATTCAGTGATTGATGAGAATCAGGAGATGATTATATACACTAAAAAGTCCATTACACAGAAGGAGGCTGAGCTGTATCTGTTAAATGATTCTATCTGAGGACAGAGTCTCTGTGCTAGGCTGATGCAAGACATAGGATACTGGGCAAAATCTGGGCTCCACTGAAGTCAGTAAGAGTTTTGCCACTGAATTTGGCAGAGATAGGATTTTATTGATTGCATTCATTTTAAGTGTCAAAAATAGTAACCATGCCTTTTTACCCCATTAAAGCTATTTAGTGCATCGTCAATTCAGATGGTAGAGCAAAAATGTACTCAATTTCTCATATATGCATAAATATGGGTATATATCATATGTGTGTATAAAATGCGTGTGCATTTTGTGTGTGTTTACGTATATAAAATACCTGCTTAGTTTATCATCACTGTATCTGAGTATCTCACTAGGGTGAAAATTACCACAGTGATATATATAATTCTTTCTTCACACTAAGAAGCAGGCTTAGCTTGTTTTGTTTTGTTTTGTTTTAAAAACAGGAAGAAAATATGAAGACATGGGAATCAATACTGGCATGAAATAGATGTATGGAGCCACCTGAGATTTTTAATGTTTACAAGCAAACTCAGTAATGCAAAATACTCAAAACTGGGTCAAATACTATAGATGTAGGACTTGATATGTATCCTCAAAGTTGATACTGAGAGGGACAATAGACTTTCAAGAGCAGAGGGTTTAGATTCAGGAGCTGCTGATTTATTGCTTGTCTCTGCCACAAATTTCATGTGTGGTCTTGGCTAGGTCAGTTCTGTAAACTCATGCTTAATTTTACATGGTAGAAATAATATTATGACTCTTGTGAGCCTCCACACAATATATCCAGCTGAGTATGAGAACAAACCTTTTGCAGGACCTAAACTTATTTGTGTATAATTTTCACTTATAAAATGGACATAATATTATTTTTCCCCAATGTTTTGTTTGTGTTATTTGTCTGTATTATAAATTCTTGGAGACCAGAGCTGTCTTTTGTTATATCTGTGAATCGGGAACAAAACAGAGCCTTGACATCATCTGGACCTCAAGGTACCACTGGGATATAAAGAATTATAAATGTTGAGGCATGTTACTTCAGGTAGCTTCTCTAAAGCAAAGCATAACAAAAACCAGAATGTACAGATTGCTCTTGATTTACTGATTTCTTGTAAACAGGAATCTAGAAAAAGCTGTTCATTTGAAATCAGGAGAATACTGTGACACTAAACACATTTTTAGCATTTTATACTGCAGCAGTCGCTACCCCTGCATATGGAAGTGACCCCACATTCCCGCATAGTGGGTAACTGTAGATTTAATATATGCGCTTGTTCTAGGAAGATACTGAAGCATTCATGTGGTGCAGAGCATTTTGCTCAGCAGTTTTTCAGGGATCCTCTGGCATCATACCAGTTTTCAAATTCTTATCCAGTATTTTAACTGGAACCAAAACATTTGCAGTGTGATGATTACTAGGGTTTGATTACATTTAGTAAGCTATGGAGCCCCTTCTCTTTGAAGACAAACTGCTGCCAGAGACAGATTTACCACTGACCAACAGTGTTTTTATGCAAATGTGCCTGAGTGAGTGCAGTAACCCCAAGTTATAATAGAGTCATTCAATCTCTTGCCAGGACAGCAATATTTATATATTGCAAAGATAAATTGGATATCAAAACCAGTTCCATTACTGAGGTAAAGTTCTCTATGTAAATCAGTATTTCTAATCACACCATGCTTCTTACCAACACCTACCCCATTTTACTTGCTTGCTTTATTTTCATAGATGAATTCCAAATGTGTTTTTCTCTTGTGTGTTCACTTTGAATATTGAAGCATTCAGCTAATGCTAAGCTAATGGATAATGTAAACTCCTCACTAAGAAACTTTAGACTCCAGGTGTGTTTCTTTGTGCCTTGGGGACGTGCTATAAGGGGCTTATATTCACGTACAGTGTTTTGTCTGCTACTTGTGCAAGTTTCTGTTCGGACTTCTCTTTCTTCTGCTGCCTGATGGGAAGAAATGGGGAGTCATCTCCCTAGTGACTTTATCTCCTCATCAGGAGTGAGTGCAAGGGGTCAGATGCCCCTCTGCATGCTAGTCACCATCTGCTGACAGCAGCGCTCCCAGGGGAGAGCTGGCTTTGTTTACTGACGGGGCTAATATGAGGAGACACGTGAAGTACTTTGGTTTGTGGAAGAGGGCAGGAAAGGCATGGTGCTGTGAAAACATTCCCACACACTCTAATGGCTCATTCACATAGAAAACAAGCGAGAGCCTTCAGCTCTTTCACAGAGCTCAAAGTAGAACAAACGAACTCAAGAACCCCAAGGCACCAGTCAAAAAACACTTTCCTAATGCACTAATTCTCTCCATGATAGCTTACCTATGATACTTCAGCTCTCATTTAGGCGACTAAATGACCTGCCTGGATTGAAAAGCTGCTCGATATCTGGTAGTTGCTGTTGTTCACTGTTAGCTGCTAAGTTCTTTCTGAAAATCTAACCTTCAGTTTCCTAAAACTAAGCCTCCTAAAACTGGTTATAATAGGTGAAGCATCCTTAGTTCTTGCGTTCTGAAAAATACTTAGAGTACTGTCTTCACCTACTCCATGACACTCATTATTTTCTCATCTTTCCTCCATTCATCTCTTCCTGAAGGGTCCTAGTCTAATTTATTTTCATAAAGAAGCTGCTCCATAGTTGTTACCATGTTTGTTGCTCTGTCATTTCCAGTTATTTTATATCTTCCTGTGCATTGCTGAGTGGACCGGAACTAAAAGCTCCATACTATATGGATGTACCAATCATAGTGTTTGATTATTTTTGATCACTATTGAGCATTGAGCTGAGGTAGCCACAGTAACTCCATAATCTTAATTCCTGCATCACAGTATTAATTGTAGCCCAGTGAAATAAATATGCATGTATGTATGGACATATACACACAGACACATGCACCCCATATTTATTTTCAAATGTAATATATTTGCATATATCATTCTACATATCTGTAGTTAGCTCTGTAATATGTAGTTAGCTATGTTTCCCCACACAGGCATTAAGATACATGTATGAATTTTCTGCCTTTTTATAGCCCCACTAACTCAGTACTGTAAAATTCCTAAACTTTTTTTATAATTGGCTATTGTCTTTACTTCTCTGAATCCTCAGTAACTCACTGTCTACTTCTATTTCCAAAATATTTAGGGGTATATGTTGAGCAGTACAGAGGCCAGCAGAGATCTTTCTGAGGAATAAGTGGTAACCTTCCACCAGAATGAAGAATTACTTCCCCTTTCCTATCTTTTAATTTAATAGAAGACTTGATCTCTTTTAATAGAGTTTAGTCTCTTTCAGAGTCTTTGGTGGGGACCTTTTAAGAACAAATTTAATTCATTCATTGATGTCTTGACACTTCATATTCAACCAGTGTACCTATAGCCATGTCACGTCTTTGAAGAATGGGACTAAAATATACGCACTCCCTTTTCCACTTTTGCTCACTCTGAGTTCTCGTCAAAGTCAATATAGCTCAAGGATTTGCTGAAATGGATATGACTATGAAAAAGCGTCATGTCAAATACATTAGCAAGGACAGGAATGCAAACTAACCCTAAGTCGATAATTGCATGTTGCATTTGCTTTACTTTTTACTGCTTCTGAAGGAAGGTTATGTCTAATTTAAGCTTGATTCTAAAAATACTCATATTTAGCCTAAAATAACCCTATTTTGGGAATGTGCCACTTCAAATGTGAAGATTTTGAAAAGGCTTCACTTTTTTGGTAGTTAAGAGTGTTGTTCGGTTGCATTGTCCGAAGTTTAACAGACCACAATTTTTGAGATGTGTGGTATAGATCAAAGGGCGGCAGGATTTTGTCCTTAGTTACCTGCTGTTACTGGCACTGATCTCACAGCTATTGAAAAAATGATGCATCAAATTTATATCACTGCAAATGTCACTATTCTGAATCTTGCATATGTGTTGCCTGAGCTGTCAGTAATAAAAATCTGTTCTTAATTATTCTCCCATTTAAAAATAATAATTTTCTAATAACCCAGTGAATAGGAATTTCATGTTTTCTTTGGCTGGAAACATTTTTATGATTTAGTAGATCTATAAAGTTCTGTGTGCTTTTATAATAAAATAGCTTTTGCAAATGAGTAGGACTTTCCCATTAAAATCCCTATAGCTATCCAGAAAAACAGAATTTGTTTAAATCTGAGTTAAGTTTAAAAGTGACTAACTTAAGGAAAACACTTTAAGAGAAAAAAATTCCACAGAAAGGCAGACATACAAAGTTGGGTTTACATGCGTTACAGGGATGCAAACTATAAAAATGTGTAGTCAGAAATAATCATATTGTATATTTTGAACTTTTGTCCATCTTATTGTTTTTCCTTAGTTTTCCTTAATAGGAAAGAATAGAGTTTATTTTTGCTTCATTGGTATTATATGGAACTGATTTCACTGTGATAAGAAAATGCAAAATGGCAAAGAACATTAAGAAAGTATAAGAAGAAAAAGGAAGGCTTTGAATAGTATCAGATTTTCTGGTTGGAAGCAGAATAATCCAGATCGTAAATCCTATTTGCTTTTAATACTTTTTTTCCCCATCATCACAGTCCTCCTTTCAGTTAATTACCCTCATTCAAAGCCCAAAGAAGTGAACAGAAAAGACTCCCTTTGAAACTTCAGAGTAGTTTCATAGATATGATAATTAGCATAAAATTCTACCTTCATTAAAGGTTGAAGGGCTTAAAATAAACAGAGTGTAATGTGCTCTCCTTTCTTTGTTTTTTTCAATGTAATGATAGACTCTAACATTTTAGCCCATTGGTGTGCTTCACCAAATAGTGTACCTTTTGGAAACATGGATATTAACAGCCAACCTATAAAACACACATAATATACAGCTAAAAAAAAAGTGTTTCTTTTTCTTGTCTATCTGGTCTTGGCAGCATGTGTTTAACCAGGAGCATATGAAACATTTCATACAAAAACACCCTAGCTGATTCTGGATAATATTTCACTATGTTGGTTGGTTGCTTCTCAAGACAGACTGCTATATTACTGTTTAGGCTTCTGGTTGTATCTCTGTATGTATCTGAAGATCTACACGGAATTTGTCTTTGCTCCTTGAAGTCAAGCAAACTAATATTTATTTTGCCAGATACATTATTTATTTAAATATTTTTAGAGGTTTAATGCCAAAATGCTATGTAAACAAAAAGCAGTGTGAAACAAAAATATGTAACTGGATGCAAACAAGTACTACAAAGTTCAGAAAAGCTAGATGAATAGTTGCTGATATAAGGTTTTTTTCCTATCCTTTTTTCATTGCATCTGTGCACTAATTGAGACAAAGATCCAATACAAAACATAATATGTGGTCTCATAATTAAAGATTAAAATAATGCATGCACACAAAGGCTGAATTAGGCAATGAACACATCATCAGGAAAGAATCGTATAGAAGAGAATCCAATAGGGTCTGGAGCACTGACTTTTCCTTTACCAGATATTACATATTTGTTGAAACAATAGTCAGCATAAATTTCTAAACTGCAAATATCTCATTCTATGTGTGTCAGGTAACCTAAATAAAGAAGTCTCTCCTGTTTTCCCATATAATAAGATTATTTATTCAGTATATGTGTATTAAAATAAACCATGGGGATTATTATTGTATTTTAGAATCATTTTGGTCAGGATATTTTAGAAGGGTATGACAACAGGCCTAGATGTGTCCAGCCTTAAAGCTGCAATTACTTCTTAGGAATCATCATTTTTGCCAGTTCTGTTCTCCACATCTTTATCATCAGCTGGTCTTCTGACAATTCTTGCTAGTTAGGATTATGACTGTCAAAAGGCTATCTAGACAAAATGTGTTTTTTTCAATTTTTGCAGATCTAAGTGACCAGCTTATGGAAGTGGTTGGTCTGGAAGGAGCCATGGAGATGGGACAGATATACACAGGTCTGAAAAGTGCTGGAAGACGGCTTGCCCAGTGCTCATCTGTTGTCATCAGGTATCAGCAGCTTTAATTTGCACTGCACTGTTGTAATGAAACAGTAAAGTTTTATATCAATTTATCAATTGATATAAATTCACTTTCTTTGGTAGTTTAATAGTCATAATTACTATACTTATGAAAGTATAATTTTTGTATATGAGATATATCTATTCCATCCGTATTCTATGCCCATACATCATCCTTTTGTTAAATGTATCAAAAAACTAGAAAAGGGGTGTTTACGTTCAGTCTTCACATGTTGTATTCAACTGTCGTTTCATCCTATGAAGAAATATTGTCAAGCAGTTGGAGCAGAAGGAGTAAGGCATGAACATCATGGGGTTTCTTATTGACATAAGCGCCACACAATTTTGAACAAAAAGTCGTTTAACATTACTTTGACACTTTTTAACCCGTTTATAATGCATACCTCACCAGGGAATGGTACCATGTAATTAGTATTTGTAAGCATTTCTTTGATCTGTAGAAGTCCAAATGCTCTGGTTTTAATTTATTTGTTATTTACTGAACACTGACAAGTCGCTATTAATAAATGTGTTGGTATGTGTAAGTTGCCAATGGTGGAGCACACTAATTTAGATGTGTTTTATTGTTTAGTATGCTAAAAGTGACCAGAACATTCACATTTGAGGAAACTTGAATTAGGACTCAAGGAGAAAATAATTATTCTGACTTTTGGGTTAGATAAGGACTGAAAAAGAGAGATGGTCAACTCTTCCTCAGTGAAGAATTTTGCAAGAAGAATTTTCCAAAATCTCAATAAAATCATAAGTTGTACAGTTATAAGCCCCAAAAGCCTAAAATGAGCATAAACCAGAAGAACAGCAATAAAAAAAATAAGAAAATAAGCAGGATATGCCAAAGTGCCTGGCATATTTTTGAAACTTTCCTCAAGGACTGGGTGATTTTTACTTCAAAAGTACTTTCTCATGTGGATGAGGAAGAGAAATAAGATCACAGAGGCATTCCAACCTTCTCTGGATACCAAGAGATAATTTTTATAATCCCACATCAGCAGGACCACAACTGCAAAAGATTCAGAACCCTTCCAAACCTATAAAGTGAGAACTCATTGAACGTTCTTCCCTTCCTCCACTTACAGTCATAGGTGACATAGAATAATCCCATGAGCTGTTAGTTGTTTTCAAGTAATGTCCAAGCCAGAATTTCCGTTAACCAACGTGAGTGCTCAGTTGGCTCATTTTTCTATTATTAGATTTATCTATAACAGGTTTTTTATATTTTTTATGTATATTAGCTGTTTTTATAATTTTTTTTTCTTTTGGGGGTGGGGGGGTGTCTCGTGTTTCTATTTTTTGTTATTTCTAATAGTTTTTTATGCAAGCTATTATAATGCAGAAATACAGGGTTGAAAGGACCCAAAAAGATCATCCTCTTTTTCTTTTAATTTTCTCATTTATCTATACTTTTCTTAGTGTGGTATCCAAAACTGGCCAGGGAACATTGGCAGTAGCTTCATGTTAAAATCAATGCCTCTTTACAAATAATTTAAATTTATAACATGGTCTATTAAAGCCTCTGAATATAGTACAACTGTCATGTTATGTGAGTGCTCTGTCTAACCCAGAGTTAGACACAAGCGTAAATACATCTTTTATGATTCTAATAAGTGGTGATGACAGACCTAAAATTCGTTTCTCATGTCCTTTGTAGTAGTCAGTCTAAATTATAAAAAATAGCAGAGGTTCCTTTGTCTTTTCAGTTAATAAGGTTTATTCCTGAAGTTCTTGAATGATTCACTCTTTGTTTCACAAATTTCTGACTATTGTCCCCTGAGAGAGTTGTGCATTACTAGTAAGATGTATGAATGTTTACAATGTTTTTGCTTTGTCTGTTGAAAATCAAACTTCAGGACCAGCAAGTCTCTGCCTATGCAGATAGATGGGGAACCTTGGATGCAAACCCCTTGCACGGTAAGGATACTGGGGATACTGGGATACTCTGAGAAGAGAGATGAACAAAAAATTTAGGAACTTTTTAAATGAGTAACAAAAATAACGATCGTCAGAAATATTAACTGATTTATTTATTTTAACTTGTTCTTCAATGATAGAAACAGAATCTTTGTGTTTAAAAGACAACTGTTGTCATGAGCATTAACTCAATTTGCTTAAGTAACATCTTCATACACTATTATATAGTTCAACACCCACTGGACTTTCAGTTTATCATGCTGTTTTTTCCCCACAGGTAAGGATGGAATAAAAAGGCATTTATTTCAAAAGTTTAGAAAATACAGGGTGCAGTCCCAGCATCCATTTACCAAACATGATTGTTTATTTATGATGATGTATCAGATTTATACTCTTTCTTGCTGGGGAAGAGCCAATGTTAGTTTTGATGCTAAAAGATATACAGTAACAAATTATTCCTTAAAAAATTTAGGAAGATTTTTCATTATGTTCATTTCAAAGACGCTTTATTGAAAATCTTGACTGTGCTGATAGAGTTTTACAACAGAACTAATATTTTAAAAATCCTTACAATTTAAAGGAGAAATTAAGGAAATTGTTTAGTCTCTTGTTTCAGTGCCCACACATATGAAGTGAGGGCAGGTAAACAGCAATTCGGACAGGACAGGATAGGGAGGAGCTTGCTCAGAGGAGGTTCTTTGAGTAACTGATCACAGACAACACAAGAAAGTTGTAGGTCTAATTATAGAGGCTAACTGAGCATTCGGAGTTGTTGTTCAAGAAATTTAAGCTCTTTATGGTTTAGTATAGTCTTAGAGACATGTTTTAGTATACAATTTTACTAATTTTGTTTCCCTAAAATAGTCCTGTGTTTTTAAGTAGATTAATTGCTGTAGCACTGCAGCTTGTAAGTATGACAAAACAGTAATGTGACAAGGAAGAAATCTGATTACAGATGGGAGTAATTCTCCAAACCAGGGTTCTGGGTCACTTTCAAGAACTTTATGTCGGTAGTAAAATTGAAGACTACACAAAAAAGTAAAAGGGAGCACCTTCAGTAATGTGCTAACAGGTGTGGCAGCTGGTAATATATGGGTTAGGATGAAAGAAAAGGGTTGTGATAGTTTGTGTTTGCCAGATGCACCATAGTGTACAGCTGAACAGCAGGAGAGTACCTGAACTCTAATTCTCTATGGTAAGTTCTCAGATGCTGCAACAAGAGGAGAAACATGTGAACACACACTGTATAAAGGCAGAACAGTGGGGATTTTATGAGATTTATTCCAGGAAGCCTTTTGGAGTTAAGAGATATCATTATCTTTACCTCTTCTACAGCTATGGCTTGGTGCAGAGCAACAGTACTGAACCCAGCAGTTACTTCTTCAAGAAAAAGACATGTAATTTTTCAGTTGCCAGATTACAGAAGAGAACTTATGGAAGGATGCTGGCAATAACATGTGATTTTTTTGTCTGGATTGCTTGCTCTGTGCAAGATCCCTGCTATCTGATTGATAATGCTAGCAGAAGCTGCCTGCACGATTGAGGACAAAACTGGAGAAAGAGACAGTTCTTACATTTCAATTACTGCCTTGGGGAAACAGTAAATTATTACTGATAATTACTGCTGTCCAATTGAAGTACCATTTTAAAGGGGATAGAAATGGCAGATACGTTTCTGTGGAACCTATTCTTTTTGCTATACCATTGTTAAGAGAATAGACTGTGTTACATAATAAAACCATATTGTTGAATGTATTTATTTCCTCTGAGAAGAAAACACATAAACTATTTGTCTAGACTACTGCACCTCTATGAATTTAGATACAGAATTATTATTTTATGTTACATTATTAATTTTTCAGGAAATATTTTTTTCTCTGCTGAGGAGCTAAATGTATTTATTGCAATTGCTCCTTGCATTATTGTATGTCTACACCACTCTATTTTCTACATCTTACAAATGAAAAAACATGTATGGTCCAACCTCTCCCCTCCCCACTAATTCTGTCTACACTACAGTTTTTCCTTTAAGTTCTCTGCAAAGTATCTAGGAATTCCTCCTGAGACAATGAGAAAGGTGAATGTTAGCTTTCTCTCAACTGAAGTTTGAGATTTGATTTCTAAGTGTGTGCTTCAGAGGAGTCTTTGTTTGGAAGCCAAAATGTGTTTGATTACATAAGTATTAGGATGATATCTCAGTGATATGTATGCAAAACTAGAGTCTGAAAAAAAAAACCCCATACAATCAAAATAAATGTTTATGTGCAGCCAACTGTGGAGCCAATTATTTGAATCTTCAAGAGCTCAAATTTCAGAAAAAAAGTAAAAGGAGACCAATGTAAGAATCATGAGCTTTTGTCTTCTCTAGAGGCAAAACTGCATTTTTCTCCCCAAATTATCTGAAAGCAAATGATTAATGACCAGTTTTTAAATGGAAAAAAAATGTGATGATCAGATAAATTCATGAGTTTAGTTCCCTAGGAAACATATGAGAGTTTGGTTTTCCTTTATTTCCCTTTTAGGAAATTTATTTCCCTAGCTCTTACAAGGAATTGAGGCTCATATACAAAGATGCTGGCACTCCTAAATCATGCAGAGATATGGGGGGACATTCCCATGCTACCTCTTGTTTCGCATTAGGTTGCTGCAGGAAGACACTGACTACATGGCTTTAAGGACAGAAGCTACTGTCTTCACACAGTGCTGGCCTGCTTGGATATACCGTCTCACTAGTTCTAAAGGAGAAACCTCTGCACCTTGTTCTGTTGCACAGATCATATACATCAGTCAGACACAGCAGCTGATCCTCAGGTTTTTGATTCTTTGGTGTTCCAGCCAGAAAGCTATTGTTATCCCTCCTTCTCCAACTGTCTTTTAGAAAGTTTAAATAGTACATGTTTTATTTTGGTATGGTCATCTCAGGAACTTGAGTGTCATCTAAGTTCAGTAATTTTATGTACTGATCTATAAAAACTACTGAGACTAAGTGAGAAAGAAATTCATACGATCAGCAGGTATTGAATCAACCCTGGCCCAAGGTGCAAGTGGGTAAGTTCAGCAGACCTCCTCTGTTTCTGCTTCAGATTTTGATACAAATGAAAGTATTTTGCAAATGATTGTTTAAGAAATTGAGTTCAACCTGGTCAAAATTTCCCTGTTATTCTGTTATGCCCAAACAAAGAAAACAAGTTCTGCATCAAATCCCTGTAATGTATGAGATGCAAGCTACATATGCGGGCTAGGAAGCTTGTTTCCTGTCAAAGGAATCAACAAGTTTATCTTTGCTACTTCTCCTTTCTGACTGGAAAAAAGTTTTATACAAGTAGCACAAGTTGCTGACAGCGGTCCCTCTCAGGCATTTAGAGATCATGTTCCCCCAAAATAACAGTGCAGGCTCTGAGAAAATACTGTGAGACGCAATAGACAATGCAGAGATTCTCCAGAAGCCATGGTGTGTGATTTTTCATTCCTGGTATCAGTTTTAGTACTAAAGACATTGTTGTGTGCTTCTTTTAACATCTTTTGTGATCTTCTATTACACACACCCCTAGCATCCGTAGACAAGAGCAGGAATGTGTTCCTGTAGGTCTTGTGCATACTTAAAAATGTGAGTGGCTTGGTCTAAAGATCTGTCATTCAGAGTTATTCAGTATGTTGAACACATGCAGACTGCAGTATCTGACAAAGTCACTCTGCTCTAGTATAATATGATGCAGAATCTGAGCATCAAATTGTATTATTTTCACTGGTTTTTATAGAGGAGTCTTTGGGAGAAGGAAAGATGATAATGTCAATGTTATGTTAAACATCTTATCTGATTAGCTGAAGAGGAAATACTATCAGAGCTCTCCCAGACAAATATAGCAACATGAAAGATATCCATGGTTTCACCTGATCTCCAAACAGGTTATTAATAGTAATGAAGCTTCAAAGACTTTCAATTTAATTCAATAAACTTCTAGCTTTAGCCATCAGGATTTTTTTAAAGAAAAGTAATCTTTCAATTTAGCTACATAAATTATGAGCATTGTTTTGAAAAAAATCCATAGGAATATTCCATCTTAATTAGAAATAACTGCAGTTTCAGTTCTTTCATCTATTCCTGACTTGGCTGGCATCGTATCTGAAAGAGCGTCAAGCTGCTAAGCAACATTAGATTAAAAGTGGAACACAGAAATTTCTATAGAAGATGCAAGAATACTGCCTAAATGAAGGAACAAAAATGAAAATCCATAGTCAGAGCCCACCTAATGGATTGCCAGAAATATAATGTCATAGACATCTGAAACACATAGTATTTATAGAATTATTTACTGATATGAGTATTTGTCATAAGTAATTTAATAATAAAACTCAGAAATAATATTCCAAATATTATAATTTGGATGCACCTTAAAGATAAGCTTTGGATGGGTGGATGAATGAATGAATAAATGAATGAATGAATAAATAGCTCCTCTCTAGCCTTTCCTATAGTCTCTAGAGATGTGATGAGCCTAAGCACAGAGGTCCTAGTGAAGTCCTACCTTTGTAGTTAAATCCAGAGAGAAACAACAACTAAAAAGAAAAACAAAAAAAAGGCTTTTCCTAGTAATCATTTTATGCCAGTGCTGGGTGAGAAAACTAAAAGAGAGTCACAGATTTGCTTTGAGGTAGATCCATTGGCTCCAATACCCCATAGATTGCATGAAGAAGCTGCAGCTGTACTCTATACTCCATCTGCAAAGTGTCTTCTTTCCATGTCACCAAATGTAGCAATATTTTCTTATCAGTTGTTTATAATGGGAGAATTTAAACTTTTGTGTCTGTTTCTTTAGAGCAAAGAGGAACTAGGTCCTCAATATGGTGGCTGATTCAAGTAGAATATTAGACAATTATTATATAGTTAACCCATAAATGGAAGCCAAAACTAGAAAAAGTTTTTGGTGTTCTACTGAAATGCTGCATTTTTTGTCCTTTTGAGCAACAATGTGCATACATTTCTGTTTCAAGGCCAGAGCGATTTATTGAGTCTCTAACACTTTATTTTGCACCTGAGCATTATTTTTTGTGCTCACAGGTACACTACACATTAATTAGTTTTGTTTACCTATGCATATTTTTCTTAATTTCACACAGTAGTTTTTGTAATTGACAAAGCAATTTACTGCATGTGTGCTTTCTGCACCCCAGACAAGTACTCTAACATGTAAGGCACCTTTCTTTCCAGTTCAGATTGCTAAAAAAAGAATTAGTTGTGACTAATTGCCAATTAATTTGCAGTGGTTTTAGGGAGGAGGAGGGAAAAACAATTGCACATACTAATTAAAATTTAAAATATTCCAAAGTGTCATCTTTAGGTGTCTGTGGAATACATATTTCCTTTTTAGTTCTGCACTGGATCTGTAACAACCCTGAGCTTGACAGCTCTATTAATTTAAAACCTCAGTGATACCTATTAGTACAAAACATGAAAAAAATGCCATTAATCATTTATTTTAATTTTGCAGCTCTGTCATTTTCTCAGTATGTTTAAAAATTATGATGACACCATAATGTTTTCCAATCTACCTGTGTGAAGGGGAAACGGATCACACTACTTAGGAGAGAGACTAGAGTATATTATTAGAGCTTAATTAATGCCAAACTGATTAGATTTGATTGCACTTTGCACAATAATATTGTTAAGAAATCTATTTAAAAGACGTGTTGCATAATGCTATATTTAAAATAACTGGTCTACATCTGAAGAAATTTTGACCAAAATGCCGCATAATGCAAGTCACGGGTTAGTTTTGTTTAGCACTGCCTACATTCTATAGGTCTTAACTGTATCATGATACTGAGTACAGCTCTTGATCACCTACAGGAAGATAAAAATATTTGGTACCCCTGTAATATAGGAGAGTTTCATCCCTCCATTTCCTGTAAGGGGAGCAGCATATGGGCACCTAGACTGTGGCAAAACCTTGATACCCTCAAAACTACCAACATCCAAACCCTGCTGATAGCATGGAACAAAGTGACTGTAAACTAATAGATCCAACTTGATAAGTTTTTTCTGTCATTTTTTTCCCTCTGTCCTTAAAATAAAGGGTTTCTTTCTGTAAGAGTATAAGCAGAGCTGATTATTTCCAGGGGTTTATTGTCATTTAGCATTGTAGTTAGTGCATTTATTTATACCATGATCTGTGTTAATAGTAAAGATTTAGGCATTCTGTGAAGTCAGGAAGGGAAAGGTAACCAGCACATATTGTAGAAAGAGGAACATGAAAGCAAAACTGACTGATTTAATTATCTCACTAAAACTATTGATGCTCACTGTGTTTCATTTAGTGGATGTACTGTATTAATGTGGTTTCAAGGCATATTTTGAAACTCTGACCTGCTCCTGAAACAAATAAATGTCTGTTTATGCATTTATAAATATCTTTAGTATCACAAATTCAGGCTTCTCCTTTATAAGAAAATTTGCTATCGATAAACAGGAAGCGATTACCATCTCTTCTTTTAAGAATTATGCTCTTCTTTAGTTAAATCTGGTGTTCCTTCCCACAAATATGTCATTGGACACACTTTCTAATACTGAAAAGGTGATTTCAAAATTGCAATTGGCATTTTTTTTGCCATGGCCTTCAACAGTTTGAGTTTAGCCTATAATGTTGTTTATCGGGCTTACAACAAAAATCCATAATATCTTAGCAATTCGTATGGCTATTTACTTTCCCTCTAAATGGAATTCTGTTACTTCCTCATTTTGCCTATTTTAAAATATGAATTTTTGCCAAGTATGTCAAATAAAAGGTTTTTTTCTCCAGCAGCATTTCAGGCACTCCCCTAATTTATGTTCAGAATGCCTCTGTATTTTCTTTAAATTATTATATATTTTCAATAAAACTGATTAATTGATCTCAAAAATGATTTTCCAGAATTCCATAGTAATTTGTATGAGTATGTTTGTCAGTGTATCATCAGTTCCTAAAAATATGTTGGGTTAGGGTTTGAGCTTTTGGGACTTTTGTCTGAGCAGTCTCTTTTTCTCTCTGTGTATGTATATGTGTGTAAATCACAGATTCACCTAGGAAAAATAGGAAAAAAAAAAAAAAAAAGGTCTTCTTGAAAGCTTTTATAATTGTGCTTTTACTAAAAAAAGACAGGAGGTTGCTTGCTGAATGAAACAGAAACTGAATAGTAAAAGTTAGTCTTTAGATACTCCATGTACATGCACACAGAATCTATATACAGCTATAAGTAGCAATTTCTTTTATTTTTAACTGAACTAAATCTTGCCTGCTTGTAATTAAAGATTTTTCTTTTTTTTTTTCTTTTTGTGTATTTCAGTCTCCCGTACAGCACTTTCAGTGTTCAATCCTGCTTTGACCTACAACACTATTTCTCTTTCTGAGACCCTTAGTGCTACTTCCCGTCTCAAAGTGGGTTCTTTCACATGTGACCCAAACTTAGAGCACCAACTCAGGCAGTGCTGCCAGTATGAAAACAGAAGCAGAAGTGAAAGTCCAGGGCAGAAGTGCAGTGCCTGCAAGTCTTGAGAAAGACAAAATTAGCCTGTTTCAGGCAAAGTAGTGCAGTGGTCCAACATGCGTGACAAACATACTAATCTCTTTTATCAAAGATTTTTTTAATCTTTTTCTTTCCTCAGGAAAATAAGGAATCAATGGTTATCATTATTAACCAATGCAATGTTGACATGCACTACCACACATAAGTAAACAAATGTACTTTAAGTTTACACTTTATTTTTGTATTTTCATAATTTAAAATATATTTTAGACCACTGGAATTGTGCCAATTTATAACAGTTGAAAATATGTCTTGAAGAAATGCATATAGGACTCCATCCCCATGATCGTGAGTGGTTAATCACGTTCATGCATCTTAGCTGATCTCAGCTGATAGGATACAGCATACTGAAGAGGTCATGGTCTCTTAAACAGATGGCTAAAAAAGAACATTACAAATGATAAACATTTTCTCAATATGTAACTGCATTAATCCTCAACAGCATTGAAGAGCCCCAATCCAACACGCAATCTGTATGGGGTTTTAGGATTACCTCACCTCTTCATACTAAAGCCATCTTTTGAGCTTTGCTCTTTTATTCATTTTAATTACTATGATTTAGCTCTGAAAGGAAACTCTGAGGCCATTCCTCCTGCCACATCACGGCCAAATCTTACAATAAACTGAACCCTTACGATTCTCGAGGAATTCACTCACAGCAGCTACAGATTACTTCATGTATTTATTCATAGGATCAGGTTGATGTCATCCACTGTTCCTGAGCCCCAAAATATGTCTTAGGCAGCATGTTAAAGTTACACAAATCCTTGAGGTGATTTTCCAGGACCAGATCATCAGCTGGTATAAAGTAACATCAATGAAATAATGCCAATTTACCCCAACTACAGATTTGACTTCCGAAGTGGTGATTGAAGCAGAATTTTTTGTGAGAAAATATGTTGATGCCAGTCTTTGAAAGCAAGAGCTATCATCTCTGTGAAATTAATCTAGATTGACAAAAGAACCCCGTATGCTAAATTTGATACTAATGAACAATGTTGACAAAAAGAGGTCACATATGAAATTTGAGACTAATGAACTAAGGTGGCATGGAAATGAGCATTTGGAGAGTAAAGTAAAGGCTCTAATAGAGTTAAACCAACCCACTCCGTTGAGTTTTTTATGTTTCTGTCTCCTTATATTGTAAAGTAAATTTCCACCCCAAGAAATGTCCTGATCTATACTTTAATGAGCCTCTCCACATGACATACATTTTTTGTTTCATTACTATTAGTGAATGACAAGTGAAGGATATTCATTTTAACTTGAAAATGTCAGGTATGCACTTTAAGAGATATATTTTTCCAGTTTTTAATGAGGTGGTGTTTCTTTTTGAAAGAAATACCCATCTCTGATGTGGGTACTATGCAGATGACAACTGATATTTAATAAGTGATGGTTCTTGTATTAGTCGTAGTTCACTAAAGAAAATGTCTCGGATTGCTTTTGAAAAACTCTTAGCGTCACTAGCCCAAAGGCAAGATGTGACCTTTTTATTACATAATGAGAATCATTTATTATCTTACAATGTATCTTAAAGTCACAGACAAAATGCCACTTTGATAATTGCTTTCAATTAGCTTTGAGCATAGCATACATTCATAAAATGTCTTCTCTAATTTAGACTTGAATTAGAGAAAATTGCAGACATAATCTACTTTAAGGTTGTCTCATTTAAGGTGATTCGTAGTTTTATATCAAAGAAATCAAAACGGGTGGCTTTAGAGCAGTCTTACAATGTGTTTTAAATAGGCTTTTCAATATTTGAGTCTATTCTATTCACAATTAATTAACAAATTAGAATGCTAGTTCATCTTTTTTGACCTTTTTTGTGTATTAACTTTTCATTTTCATTCATAATGCTTATTTTGAAATTAAGAAGTGTGATATGTTAAATGAGAAGTACAGACTGATTAGATATATAAAGAAAGCATACAAAGGCATAGCTTATATCTTAATAATAGGCAACAGCTTGGTCATCAGCATGTATGTCCTTTCCAACTTTTAAATTCCTATTCATCTTGTAGATATGTTAAATATTCAACAGCAAGCAATAAATCCCACACTCAAAAAACAAGATCACATATTGGCATGTATTTTATTTAATATGATTTTTAATATTGATTTTGTGTATAATTTAAAGTATTTGTGAAAACAATGGTTGCACATAGATTGGTTTACTGCACATGTAACATCATTTGTAAAAAATACAGGTATTATCCTTTCATCTGTGATTAAATGAAAAAGGTTTGGAAGTTGCATGTAAAGATTATTCAGGCATCTTTGATAGCAGGAATTGAACTAGGTCAAGGGATAACTCTTTTTTTCTTCTTTCTTCCCCCAGATAAAAATTACTCACAAGAACCAAGCCCCCATGCTGATGGGACCTCCTCCAAAAACTGGTCTTTTCTCTTCTATCATCAAAAGAACAAGGAACCACAGCAAGGAATAAGCCTATGTAGCTTAGTTTTTAGAAAATCAGTTAGCTTTGTTGGGCTTTGGAATATTTATGCTGGAAATCTTTCAAGAATTTTAGAATATCTTCTATTTGCAAAATCATGGATTTTGGTTTAACAGTTTCTGTAACTGAGCTAATGTAAAACTATGCTATTAGAAAAAATATTGTCACAGTTTTGTAGGCATTTTGCATGATGAAAGCAGATGTTTACATAAAATGATACAGC
Organism: Podargus strigoides; assembly: GCA_028020825.1. Taxonomy (NCBI): domain Eukaryota; kingdom Metazoa; phylum Chordata; class Aves; order Caprimulgiformes; family Podargidae; genus Podargus; species Podargus strigoides. Next base: position 29,300,332 of record CM051623.1, read on the forward strand.
ATATTTTTTGTTGCATGCATTACCATTTACTAATCTATGGGTAATTCTGCCATGGAATATGGGAAGAGAATGCTATGGGTAATTTGATTTTCTCTCTTTTCCTTTTCAACTTTTTCTACTACAATGATCATGTGCCATAGGTTCAATAGTATCTTTTGATTCAAACATCTCCAAATCAATAGCCAATTAGGCCTGTTTCAGAGTAAAGTTTGTTACAGGTTTCATTACTTTTAGTTTATCATTTCTTTCTACCCTGAGAATATTTTTATTCAGCTAAGCATTAAAATCTTTTATCTTATTCTGATAACTCCTATGTATGTAAGTAACTACCTGCTGAAAATGTCTAACTATATGTGCAGTATTCAAATGGTAATGATTACTCTTGGGTATGTTTTTGTAAGATTGGAAGTCAATGCAAGTTTGACCAAGAACTATAAGGCTAAAGAGGTCATGTTAAGTGTGAAGATAATAATGCAAACCTAGCCATCAGTGTTGTTTGTTGAAACACTAGAATTATTCTAATGAACAATATATCTCTGTAACATGACAAACTTTAAATCATTCTGCGTATTGACTGATAGTATAGTGCATATGCACACAAATAACCAAAGCTTATGCCTAATAAAGTGCATTTCCCACCAAAGATTTAGTGAAGGATTCTTCAGAGAAATGGGTTAATGCATAATTAATCAAGCTCACTGGAGCAGACTCACTTCTGAAAATTTACAGTTCTTTTGATTATGTTGGCAATGTCCAGACAAATGTTGGAGTAGGAAAAAACATTAATTGCAAGTAAATACTCACTTTTCATTTGTTTCATAAGTTGATAGACATAGACACATACTCTAAATATTGGAAAATTCAACTTATATCTAATTTCATTGTCATTATTATTTATAAACTTATGCCATCCATAATTTACTCATCCCCTAAATTAATCTCTTAAGGAAAGGATGAACTGTTTTCTATTCTGCTTTTGTAGTCTGCAGTCTAGAATCAACACATTTCTTGTCATAAATTTTGGGGAAGCAGTTGCTCAGGTTTTTACTTTCTTAGCCCTCTGAGAGACTTCCTAACAGCTTAGAAATCATAATACAGGGATTTGTCTGAGGTTTGCACAGCACTGTCTAATGTTGAAGGGAAGTCCAAGAATGGCAGCTTTTTTCAGTCTTACATATAAACAATCTCAATTAAAACTTTTTGTGCAGTCTTAACATTGTTCTTTGTTAAGAGTGAGCTGCTTCTCAGCTCTGCATGTCTTAAGTTTTCAGAGATTTCATCCAACAAGGAAAAACTGAAAATTTGCTTGAAATGCATGATTTCCCATTTTTATCTAGACTTTAAAATGTTAATGATTTCTTAAATCTATTTTTCTATTGATTCATTCATCCATTAAAATAGTATTTCATCATTCTGTAGTGCACGGTACTGTGCATGTATTTAAATAAAGTTACTATCATTTGTTCCTCAGTATAAGATTTCAACAGAGTCCTAATTTATATAATAGACATTGAAATAAAAGTCAGTATATAGTCAGTAAGGATCATGTCTTTGAAATATACAGTCTGTGTTCTGTAAACACTAGGAGTTAAATACCAATTAATGTTATGTTCAGCATTAGGTAGAAAATATGAGGGCAATTATTTGCTAAAATTAAGATCTTGTAATTCCCCATACTTGGGTCCAGTGGTGTTGACAATTACAGTTACTGTAGGAGTAAACATATTTTTCCTGCACATTGCAAACACACACACACACACAGAAGCATTTGATGCACTCCTTAGCTTCAAACATACATAAGTCTAGAGCAAAAGATATTTGCAAAAAGAAAGAACTTGCTGACATAATACTGCAGAAAGTGTACATTTGTTTTATGAAATTATGGTTACAGGTGATAAATATTTTCACATAACTTGACATAGGATTTTCTACCAATGCTTTCAACTTTTTTTGTGGCAAAAATGTGTTTAACGATAATATATAATGTGCTCTCTCTTATTATCTCATGAACATTGTAACTCTGAAAACAAATAAAATTATACATAAGCTATTATTTAATAATGTATGCAATTTTAAATGTGCCATTCTGTAAATATCAAATTGTTCACAACACACTTTTTCATACAAAGAGGGATAGATGGGTTCGTGTAATCACAGTTACATACAATTCTGACTAGACATATGAAAGGTAAATCAGATCTGTTGGTCGATATGTATCAAATTCTCACTCTAGCAAAATATAATGGAGCAGCTATTTTACTATATTGGCACTTATTGTAGCAGTGACATTCTGTCTTTCTATTAATCTTCTTTGTTTCTTTCTTTAGCATGGCCTCTAATTATTTATAACCATGCTCAGGTTGAAAGTACTGATGATGAAGAGAAAATCTTAGATTACATAAAACATAGTATGAAAGGAAAATGCTCAATTTAATGAAAGAGAACTTCAGAGGGGTCCTTTTTTTTCACTTCAGTATGCACAGAAGTAACATCATGAAATTATACATTGGTGCATGAAGTGAAACAAAGAACATACGCATATACATATATACGGCTGAAATAGATGGACTGTTCCGACATTGACTGAAGAGTAGTAGTTGTAAACTTTCCACTGTTTACAATCAAGCATCCTTTAAGGCCTCAGTAATGATGTTTGCAATATAAATGGGAATTACAAATATGTAGGAAATATATCTGACACTGAATTTGCAAAATTTTCATCTCCCTACTAGAGCATTGCAGCTGGGCGATGTGCTGAGGAAAGAACATGGGGTCTCAGGAAGAAACCTTAAATTCTGAAATTGATTAACACTCTCATTTCACATGAGTTCCTGTTAAAAAGAGATGGAAACAGAATTTGTTGCCGAGACAAATACAGAATTACTGGTTCCAGTGCTTGAAAGATATTTGTATGCATATCATCACAAGTACTTAAAGCTAGGGGGGGTTAGACCTCGTGATTTAGGATCATTGGTGTGTGCATGTGCATGCTAGATCAGGTAACGTGGTGATATGCTTAGGACTTTGATGAGCTAGGAAGCACTTAGTGTCCAAAACAGAAGGAAGTGTTCTATGACATTTCCTCACTCTTATCAACTCTGTAAATTTGCATGTAAATCACAACAATGATTAGCTAATATCCAAAATTATTTAAGGCAAATAAAGTCACAGACTTCAATGTGTTTCAAAATACCAGTGTAAGAAGTAATATAGTCAAAGAATGTGTGACTTTGATAGAATTATTGTAAGAAAGGGAGAAAAATACTTTTTTTTTTTTTAATCTCTAGATTAATTTTTTTTTTTTTTCTGAGAATATAGCTATTCAGTGATTATTAGTGATTTAGTGCTATTCTGTAACAGCCCGAACTGGCTTCTTGGGGCTTGTAAATCTGAGGGGGATCATAGCAAGACGAAGGCTTTCTGAGAAGCAGGTACTTTTGGAAAGGGTTGTCCCTCACCTCTCTGGAAGAGTAATGGCTGCAGAAGAAAGAATGGCTACAAAAATAAAAAAAAAAATAAGTCAGGAATCATTATTTTTAGGCAAGGAAGCATGAGAAGATCAGAGAACTCTGCTAAGAGCAAAACAAGTGCTCAGAGTAATATGTGATAGGGATGAGTCACTCCAAGGCAGCCCACAAAAATGGCAGTGTGGGGCCTGGGAGGCCAGGTGAAGGCACTCAGTGTTAATTAAATTAATCTAGAGACCCCTTCCATTTAGGACTGAAGGACTGTGGCAGTGTTTCTTTTCTTCGTGGGGAGAAAGATTGTCTGATTGGAGTTGGGCCTAAGAAAATGAGGAACTCAACCCTTGCGGGAGAGAACTGGAGGATGGTCAAAGAAAGGTAAAGGATTTGGCCTTTGTTTATTTCTGAATGCTTTAGTACCCTGAAAAAGAACAAGACATTTGCCCTTACAGTTAAATGAAAGTTTGCCAAACTGCTAAGCAGTTAGCACAAAAATAAATAAATAAATATTGAAAGCTGAGGTGGGCCTGAGAAGCAGTGCTCAATGTTTTATGCAAGAGCGGTGAAGAATGTGTCAGCCTCTTGTCAGATAATTGCTGCTTGTCTCTAGCTCCACCAGGTCTGAAAGCATTTTGCTTTCTCTCCTCTGTCTATAAGGAAGGAAACTTCTTGTGGTCCTGCTGAGGTGAGTAAAAGCCTTGCTGTAGCCCTGGCTGGAAAATAAATAAAACATAGGCAAGATCTGGAAGCTGAATCTGTTAATGAGATGTAAAGTAATGGGTTAAAATCTGCAGCATGTGAGGCTCTGAGGGTGTGCTGTGCAGCAATGACTGATAGTACAACCTCTCTTCAGGTCTGACAAGATTTGTTGGTGTCTGCCCAGCCTGGGCTTGTGCCATAGGGAGCCTCCTGGCTCTTATACCCTGTTTACACTCAGACTATGAATTTTCAGTTGATTTAGAAATAAGGTGGTTTGACCTTTCCTGTTCTGAATTGTGTGACTGTGGCATGGATATGGATGGAGCTTTCCCATTATCAGGTTCTCTTAATTGTACAAATGTAGCGGAAGCAAACTTCTCTATGACTACTGACTTCCATTGTGTGAAACTGCCCAACAGCTTGAAACTATAAATAGGTGACAATAGGTTCTAGGCATCTAGAATCTAGGCATGGTGATATTTCAGAGGCTACTTTTTTTTTCCTTTCTGATTCATAATTGAAATTCTCAGACTACCTGAGAAGCACCTCAGGGATTTCTTTAAATATGACTTATACAAAGAAGAATGATAATCATCAGGCTTTGTTATTTATAGAAAGGTGGTAGCTGTGTTGATGGTAAAGCAGCAGTTGCATAGTGAGATACACAAGTCTAAGGTTGATAATGACTAGAAATACTTAGCTGCTGATTGGCCTGTTTGAAATAAACTTTTGCTTGGTGGTTTTTTGGGGTTTTTTTTTGTTTTTTTTGTTTGTTTTTTTTTTTTTAACCTAGGGTCAAGCTCACGTGTTGTGAAGGAACATAGCAATTTGCTTTAATAAGTAGCTTTTCTGGACAGGGAAGTGAACACTTCTTACTCTTTTGGTGAAACTCATGTTTATGGGCTATGTTCTGCCTGCCAATAAGAAAATGTAAGTTATCAGTCTTCAGGCTTGTCAGTCTATTTACATTAAGTACAAAAAAAAAAGAATGCATAGTAACAACACTTCTTTAAACTATTTCTATCTGCAGATAAATAGTAGTGATTTGTATATCTCTCAGTGAGACAATTGTACTTTGCAAGTGAGCATTAGCAATACTTTCTGCAGAGCCATGAGGCTAGCTGTTGCAAAGTGTGGGGTTTTTGAGTGTGATGGTTTGTGGGTTTGTTGGGTTTTTTTAGTAAATATGAGTGAGTTACGACCCCCTTCTTTTACCATGGAATTTTAAGGAATTATAAGGACTAGAACTTTTATTTGGACATACGTTTTTTTTATGTTTATGGTGTGCACATAAGCAAGCAAGCAAGGAAATGCAGGAAGATCTGTTCCATTTGAGCTGAACTTTACTTCCATATGTTTAAATTCAGTCCTATTACTGAAGGAAAAAAAAAAAAAACTTATTAATTTTAAGTATCTTGTGAGGTTTGGGGGAAAATGAGTTATGGGTATGTTGGGGTTTTCTCCTGAATAGTATGACCTTATTACAACAATATATACGTGTAGGTCAAGGAATTTTCTCCTCATCTACATCAATGGCTGTTTTCCGTGGCTTTATTCTGAACAGTGATTGTTTTCAATACCAGTTTAGTCTAGCTCTTAATGTTTCAATATAATTAGTTTACAAGAAGTTTTGAAAGATTTGGTCCAACTGTACATTCTACAAAGTCAAGCTTTGAATTGAGATGCAAATTGAGGCCCTCATAATTTGTCATCAGTGCTTGTCAAAAATTTCTTAGCCTCCCTTTCATCAAAATATGCAAAATTATGGGGAGAAATGTACCTTCCCTGATTGATCTATTTTTTCACTGGATTCCCATTTCAGAGCAAAATCAGATTTACCTTTTTAAATGTCAAAATATTTTGTGCTTGAATGTCAAAAGGAAATGTAAGGTTTTAATTTGTTTCATTCATTAATTCGGTTTCATTAATGTAGTGATTAACTAACATTGTAGTATAATTGACTTTTCACTTTAAAAAGCAAAAAGTGAATGAAATTATGTTCTTATTTCAATATAAACATAGTTCTTATTTCCTCTAAGAGAATTTAAAAATTCTTAGTATTTGTTCAAGATCCTGAAATGAAACTTTGAAATTTTGCACTGCTGCAATTGTCACCAGGCTAAAAGCCTGCATTTTAACTTCTAGTCTTTATGTAACATCTCTGTATTTTTTATTATTCCAATAGCTGCACAAGTCATAGGAGTTATCTTCAAGGAGTTGATTTTTTTGAGTCATAGTTCCTCCTGTTTCAGGTTAATTTATCAGTACAGGTCTATCTTGTTACCAAAGAAAAACAGAGATAACAGAATAACATTCAATAAAAAATATATATTGCATGTAGCTTAAAAGTTTACCAAATATCTTGATAGTTCTCTCAAAAAACAGCACTGGACTCTGATTTTCACTAAAAATAGAATGGGTAGACAGTTAAAGAAGGGTAATCCCATTATTAAGTTACCCTAATTATTATAAAATATGTGAATAACAAGAATATTTTAGACTAGGTATTGTTAAATAAATTATTGATGAGGCAGATTATATATAATGCTTGTAAGTCTTTCTTTTAAGGTACTGAATACACTGTAACTTAATTGGCAATAATTGTTCAATCACATTGATAAGGCATTTGTGCATCGCTGTAATTCACAAAATCCTGCAGTCCTTAATGTGTCTCTCAATCTTTTGGGTGAATTACCAGCTAATACTGTGTGATAGCTAATCTGTGAACACTTTTCACCTCACGGTTACCCAAAATATCTATCCCTGTCTGAATTTTTGCTGTTCCTCTTTCGGTTGCTGTACCTTTATCACTAAGTAATGTTAAAATGTCTAACCCAATTGATACCATGTTAAACTCCTTGCTATGACAATCATGTTTTATTTTTATGGTCTTGAGACACGAGGTGAGTGGACTTGCAAGAGGTTAATGGGGCTTTAAGAAAATGTTATGGTCCTTTGGCGCAAGATAAGGCTCTCTACTTCTGATGGGAATCCTGTCACTTTATCAGATATAATGGCTTTCTCTGCCAAAGAGCTGAGATACTAGTCTGTGTGAAATAATTTATAGTTTTTCCTTGGCTTGCCTGCTGAATCTTGGACAAAAAATAAATCTTATGGCAGATGCCAATTGTTCCCTGTTGGTCTACGTGTAGAAATATGTAGTACCATGAGAGCTAGTCAAAGCATTCAAGTACAACCAGAACAGTTGTGTAAACAACTGAGAGTAGAGCAGAATACCTGGGGTCAGACTCACAGAGGCAGAAGCTGAATCAAACTGTTAGAGGCTCAGAAAAGAGTTAAACTTCCTTTACTCATTTATAGAGTGATGTCTATCTAAAAATGTAAGAGTACAAGTAGGTAATAAATACATCTGTAACTTACCACTGATAACACTCATTCATCTTTGCAATATTTTCTTATCTCAAATGTAGCACAAATGGTAATTTTTAACTATTCCTACTGCATGCTTCCTCCAAAAAACACAGTGCAGTAGCGTAATGTATAACAGCAGATTTTAACGAGTGTAGTAAAATACTGTTTTAAGGAAACTGAGCTACCTTCTGGTCTAACACCACAGGACAGTAAAGGAATTTACAGGAAAAATTAAATAATGCCATTTCCATCTCTTCTCAGTAAAAGTTTGCAAAAGAAGAGAGTTCTGGCTAAATTACAACCTCATTTATTCTTTTATTCTAACTTGGAGAGTTGCTATGATATGAACCTTATGAGTATATGCAGCCACAACTGTATAAGGGAGGACTGAGAATATTTTGCCAGATCTGGTTCCACTTACATACTGAACGTCTTCTCTAATTTTCCTTGATTAGAAGCAGCCTACTTGCAAGGTACAGAAGCACAGAGGTAGTCACTATTTGTTTAAGTAATTGGTTTCTTTAAGGTGTTAAAACATTTTAATTTTTTTTAGCACAGCTCTGCAATGCCTACTGTGAATATTTTTTTGCAAGAATTATCACTAATGAAGAAAGACTTGTATAGGAGATGGCAGCACACAGTATAGATAATGTGTGTCAGGCTACTTCTGCTACAACAATGTGGATCCTCTTGAGAGAATTTAAAGTCCCAGTGTAGAATGTGACACTAAGTCATAGCTTTGGAGATTGATTGAAATACAATCTTGTTTGAGACAACGTTAAAGTGAAGTAGGCATGTGGAAGTGAAATCCCAAATCCACTGAAACCATTGGGTTGCCGTTGCAGTCATAAAGCCAGAGTTTTATTCCTATTGTCTTGTGGTAGGGCTCAGAACACCTTTGCCACCTCAAGTAAAATGTCTGCAAAGAAGTCTCAGAAAGAGACTGAGAAGTTTTGTGCATTTGCACATCTGTAAAAACCTACTGAATGCTTGCACCTGCAGTTTCCCCATGCTCTTGGCCTGGAGAACAGGTCACCAGGTCTCTTCCTTTTGGCCGAGTACGCACGTCTTCCTGTTTTTCACTCTTCTGTGTCCTTAGCAATCTTGTATTTCTGTCTCCAAGAGCTGTTCTGGAATATGTTTTCACCTACACAGTTGTATTGGTTGGTGGTTGAGCATTATGCTGAGAAATGCAAATTTGAAATTTCTCAGATTAAGGAAGAAATCAAATACTTCAACTTTCTGGCAAACACTGTAACTACCATACCCAATATGTCATAAGTCAGTTATAACATATAAATATGTTATAAGTCCTGCTCAGTTAAGGACCTGTCCTTAAACTCTGCCTTTTGAATCTCAAAGGTATGAGAATGTTGAAACCGACTAGGTGGAGTTCACACTTAGTGTTTTATTTTGCATTTGCTAATTCATGTGTGAATTTTCTGGATTCTGTGTGTAAATGTCCCTCTCCTCTCACTATAGAGAGCCTTAAAAATCTCCCCTTAGTGCTGGGGTAATGTAACACCAAACTTGAGTACAAATAAGTAGTAGCTTTGAACCTAGCTCTTAGGATTTGTATGTTCAACAGGATACTGACTTGGTACCAAATTCTGTACTGCTGTCTTAAGAGGCCCCAACACAGTGCTGCAAAACCAGTCTATGTACAGCATAACACAACCCACTCCTAATTATTTCTGCCTAGAGTAGTTGCTGCTGTTGGATTTCTTGTCTTTTATGCTTAAAACAGCAGTGACGCAGCAGTGAGTCAGGCCTTAGCCAGTGCTTAAATATCCAGTGCTAGGTGCTATATAAAAACGTCTAAAAAAATAAAAAGCACTGCAAACCTTGTGTGCAAACCCTGATTAGCATACGATATATCAGAGATATGCAGATTGTGCACGAAGTGCACATATTCAATCTCTTGCATTTACGTACAGCTTTTTGTTTGCAGTTTAATGTCTGTGTACTCTGCTGGTTTGTCATTTCTGGCAGCCATTGTGCACCTTGAAGCTTGTGCTGTCCTAAGGTATGGAGCCAATCTCATAGCTTATTCATTTTGGTGTTATTAGATTGTTAATTAACAACAATATAGTAAAACATAAAACAAATCATATTTTGTGGCATTTTTTTCCTCCACAACTATAATCTGAGGAAGAACAGTGACTACTTGCCATGAGACCAAAAAAAAGCTTCCTAAAAACTACTACTAGTCTTATTCCTTAGAAAAATGTTGCATGTGGAATTATGATTATTGTTTTGAAGTTAACTTGTTGCTCTAATCCAGTGGAAAAGGAGAACTGAGAGTATGTATTTAAAGTACCCATTTTACTTGTCACATGGCCATCCTGAATGTAGAGAAGGTACAAGGTTCTTGGCCCGCTTTCTTTGCATTCTGTCACAGTTGAGTTTCATTCTCTTATTCCCACTCATGTCATCAGGCTGGACTCCTTAGTATTTCTTTAACTTCTGGCTCATCACTGTTGTAACTTTACCTTCAGTCATAAAATAACTGATTGTTTGCATTCTCCTCAATCTTTGAAGGTTTGTTTGGTTTTCCATCGCTTTGTTTTCCTTCTGCTAGTTTGCTTCCTTCGCTTTGTTCATGCACTTCTAATTAAAGTACTTGTTATTTTGATCTTAGTCACAGCCCTTGTAAATTTTCTTTCCTGTTTGCATCCATTCAGTCCACCTCTAAAGGATTCCTCGTCTGTCAGTTCAGTCAGGAACTGTTCTCAGACCTTTCTCCCCACCTCCTTTTCTGGTTACATTCAGCACAGGCTATTTGTCTTCACTTATGAGGCCCATAGAGTCTTATGCCTACCTTAACAAAAGGTATATTTATACCTAAAATCATTCTATGTTTAGAGCTTAGATTGCATATATTCTGCTCAATACAAAGACAAGCAGCTATTTGTATGATGTATATCTAATGAAGCCATGATGACATTCTATAATGTGTAGGTTTAGATTTTAAAGCAAAGATTTTGTGGGGTTTAGCCCATAGTGATCTTATACTTGAATAAAATCCCTCTTCTACAAAGCTACTCCATTTCCTGCATCATTCTGTGATAAATTAAGAAGTGTTAAGAGTGTTGGAGGATTAGCAGCAGGGAGAAAGTATTTGCAGTGGGTGAACCCATCAGGAAATTTTCATAAACACTGAAATTCAGTCATAAACATTGACATTCAGTACCTGCCTGGACACGATCCTGTGCAACCTGCTCTAGATGAACCTGCTTTAAGCAGAGGGGTTGGACTAAATGATCTCCAGAGGTCCCTTCCAACCTGCATCATTCTGTGATAAATTACCTTCTTTCAAATCCTTCCTTTAACTATCTACAAAAAGACCATGTTTCAGCTATTACCACAGAAATGCAGAACCTATTTTCTTTCATATTTCCACATATCTGTTTTTAAATTGCAATCTTTCTTTTAGGAGTGGGGGGACAGGAGCTCCATGCTCTGTGGTGTTAGAGCATCTAGCACAATAGTTCTGGTCTACAGCTACGTCATTTAAATGTTAGAACAACAGATATAGCCTTGTAACTTTATGTTGGCAGATGCATCTGCACATGATCTGCAGGAAACATGAACCCAGCTAGAGGATTTACTTTATCACAGTTTCAGCTTTCTGTTCTGAAACTTTTTAATTCGTTCCCTCCTCTGTTGGCCAAAACAACTGTGACATACAGCGGGACATACTTCTTCCTACTGCATTCTTCCCACTAGTAGAAGGAATTGTAAGACCTCTGTCCCACAAGGGCACTTTGGATGTGCTGCTTTAAAATCCTATCCCCCCCAAAAAAGGAGGGGGAAAAAAAAAAAAAAGAGGGGAGGGGGAGAAAAAATACAATCCCAGATCCAGCAACCTTAGAGACTTTTGGAGAGATGCTAAACAGATCAAGATCATGTCCTTCCTTCCTCTCCTGCATACCACAGGGAAGCTGGCCTTGCAAAATTTTTTGCCAGTGATCCAGGATCAGAAAGAAAGACGCAAAAACTCCTACAGTCTGGATTTTGACTTAAGTTTTCAGCTAAAAATATAAGGCCCTCTACCTTAACTGTGGTACAGACATGCAAGATTAGAGCTTGAAGGCCATGTATGACTACCTGAGGTCACAAAGAGAGATTTTTGGCTTAGAGTACCTCTTGATAGCCTACAGGGTGGCACAGTAGTGATTTCTGGAATGGGGCATTTACTCCTCTCTTTTGGTATGCTTTATCCCCTGTTTTCCCTTCTGTCACTGCTTTGTTTCCATTCCTCCAGCAAGAAGCTGCATCGTTAAGGCTCATTCCATAACTTCAGTGGGGGAAGTCTGCAAGAATAATGAAGTGTATATTTTAAAAATAAAGAGAAATAACAAAATGAAGTTTGCCATAACTTCCAGTAAGATACCTCAGTTTTGTTGCCCCCACCTGTTATTTCCCATCGATGTTCGCCCAGGCAAGATGTGTTCAGGGATAAAAGAAAGAAACTAAGATTACTTGGAGTCAGGGGAAATTAATGTGTTATTTGCAACAGAGCTGAAGTGCAGTGCATTGTGTAGAGGGTAGCTTTAATTAAAACCTTTATTTCAGAAATAAAAGAAGTAGGTTGATGTTCACATGAAAAAAAAAAAAAAAGAGGGGAAAAAGGTTGCGTTGTCTTGCATTTTTCTGTTTTAGAGACTGCCTACAAGCTGAGGGCACTCTCTGTGCCAGATGAAGGGAACACTAGCCGCCTATAGCCTCCTGAATTGGTTGCCTGCTAATAGCCTTCGTTTCTGCAACTTTCTCAGCCTGCTTTATGAAGGAAGCACTACCTTAAATCTACATATTACTGATTACTCCACCCCCCTCTCTAATGTGCTCTCCTGCCCTGACAGCTTTTATTAAAACTTAGGAAAAGTATTTAAGAATCATTTAAGGGTTGGTCCTGGTATTTTGTGCCTCCTTGGATAAAGAATTTCAGGGTCTTTTGCATCACTGTGTGTAGCTGCAGTCCTTGCTTCTTTATGATTTCTTGTATAGCTAATTCTTCTCCTCCTAGACCCTCTTAACGTAGGAACTAAAACTTCAGACAAGAACTTCTAGTACAGTAGTTCTTTACCATATGTTTTTGGGCAGGGAAATGGACGTTTCACATTCCGCTCATTTGCTGGCCAGGTAGTATGCACAGATGAAGCTAAGTACTCTAAGGGTAAATATTTTACTTCTCCCAGGATTCCCAAGACAATTTTTCATTTGTTGCCATCTGATCCCTGAAAGAAAGTATAGAGGAAATGTCACTATTGCTGCCTTATGCATTTCCTTTACAGAAATTACAACAGTTGGACTGGAATCTCATTCATTGTAATAAAGTCCACGGCAATCAGCTAAAATGTTCTAGATTTTATAAGATTGGAATCTGACCTGGAATGTTAGTTAAGTAAAGTAAGAGCAGGGTAAAGAATTGTTTTCAAAAATATTTCAGACTGCATCTAGCCATCTGGATCGAGTCTACCACCATCAATGTGTTTTGCAGATGTGAGAAGAAATTCCAGATTCTGCTAGCTATACTGGCCATGGTATTACTGCCTGGAGTGGTCCTTCCTTTCAGCAGTACTACGAGTTGCAAAGTCTGGCCCCCATCCCAAAGATAACCTACTTGTTTTAGAAGGGATCTTTTGTTCAGCAGACCTGTCTTCCTTGAGAAGCAATGCTTGTTCAACTCCATAGAAAATTATTTATCAGTTATGTCAGAAATGCTTTAGTAAAGTGAAAAAGTGTTAAATACATGACTTCTGGTTTTTAAAATAAGAAAAATAGCTAGCTCTTACAAAAGAGTTTTCATCCTGTATGTTGGGGAAGAGAAAAGCCACATAAAACTTCTGGTATTAGATTATTTAAACTTCTTGGGTTTGTTTTTGGTTGTGTATGGGTGGTTTTGCTTTTTTCTAAATTACTTTAAAAGTATAAAATTGTTTGCTTTTGACCCTAGAAAGTGAAATTTGGGGAGACCTCTCAAATTCTCATTGAGAAATTGCTTAGCTCTTACTCAGGCAAAGTTCCTGTTGGGTGACGGTGTGATGTCACTGCTACTACATTTGTAGTATTCAGTTTATTTCAAAGAGGGATGACTTGTTGATGTACACAGGGTGGAATCTTATTAAGGCTTGTCTGAGGAAGAGACACAAAAACTTAACTGAAGTTTTTGAAAATTGACTTACAGTTTTACAGAAAGGGCATTATCAAGACAACTCTCTTTAATGAACAGAATAAAAAGATATAGCCTGCAAAAGCCACAAGACAAGACTGATTTTGCCAGTTAAACACCTACTTCACCACAGGCAGCTAGGACTCAGGACCTAACCTGAGATGTGTGGCTTTGCTTGTTCTTTCACTCCCTGTGAGCATTTGTTCATTTACTGCCATGCAGATAATGCATTGCATTTCACAGCACAGCAAGTTTAATCAGGACATGTCATCATTAATTTGTACTGATATGCTCTGATGGACAGGGTTTTCCAGGAGCATGACTAGCTGTTTAGCAAACGATCGTCAATTCTGGTGAAGAAATGGTGCGGTCCCCCTGTTGTTTTACAGCATCTGCTTTATCATCTGCTCACAGGAGCACCTTTTTTTTTTTCTTCCCTCCCTCTCTAGGTTTCCCTTTGTAACTGTCACTTGTAGACAGCTTCATTTATTTCTGCTGATTTCGAATTCCTTTAGGAGAGGTGTCTAAAAGACACACTTGATTTATTGAACCATGTTGTGGAACTGAAATGGTTAACAATGGCAAGACAAGACTAAATACCACAATCTGCATTTGATTTCTGATGCTTTCCTGTTATTTACAAAGTGTCTCCTCGAGTATCATAAATAATTTATAGTTCAAAGTGAATACTTCTAAGTGCTAGAAGGCCAAATTCACATTTATTTCATTTGCTAATGTTTCCACAATATAACACAAGGCATTAAAAAATTCTCTTATTGCTCTATAGTTTAACAAAAGAGCTATTAGTTTAGCACAGAAACTCAAAAATACTCTTATAACAGTAGGTTAAGGAGAGGTATTTGTTGTTCAGTCTTGTAGCCCTACTGTGGTAAAACTCTAACTCTAGGCAGAGAGGATTTTACCTAAGTACACCAGCATGCAAAACTTGTCATTTCGCAAGTGCATTGTTTTATTGCTTTGGGGAGTCGCACAATGGGAATAACTCTGAAAGCTAATCCTAGCGAATAATGATTTCATTTTAGTTGGACATACTGTGAATTGCTTGTAACAGGTAGAAGTAACACACATGACTTCCCAGATGAAATCATAATCACGAATACCTAGAAGGAAAAAACCACCACAGAAATCAAAAGTTTTGTCACTGATATCCAGTTAGGCACATTGACTTTAAACTCTTTCTGTTCTTATTACTATTACATAGTTTTAATGCCTAGTTCTTTTTGAAGCTAACCATCCCAAATGTTACTGATGTAGAGGGAGGCAGAAGAAAAAGAAAAAAGCCATTAATCTTGAGGGTAAAAAGCAAAACCATAAATTAAAAAATAACATAGAAAGCTTACTCTTAAAGAATTGAACTTAATATCTGCATAGTAATTATCCCATCTCAAGAAAAGTGACCTCATCACAAGATTTGCTAAAGGAGATCAAACCTCATCCCTCAGTTTTTGGTGAAAAGATAAACATAAATTCTATCCCGTGCATGCAGACCAAACAAATCGCTCTAAGGGACATCACAGTTCGGCTGTATCTGTAAATTATATCTAATATTTGAAATTATATATAATTTTGATACTATAGTATCAAATATTGACAAAAATAATCAAGTGAGGGAAGATGTTAAGGATCTCTATATTCCTTTTATTCTAACAAAATAGTCTTAGCATTACTCACACTGACTTATGAAAAACTTGATGTATTTATATTCTGTCATTATTTATGCACTTATCTTTTCATTCTGAATGATCAACATTTACTTTGCTTACCAAAGCTGATACAAAGGATCACTACATTCACTGTTAAAATTAGTCTCCAATGTTTAACATTGCCTAACAACTTCACACAGCAGTGTAAAGGGGAAAGGGGAAAACAATCAATGCCCAGAAGGAATTTTAGGGAAATAGATACTAACTCATCAGATTGACATTTCGGCACTGGGGACAGGTTCTTAGCTGAGGTAAATAAGAGTAGCTGCCTCCAAATCACTGGAATTGATTTATTACCAGCTGAAAGACTAGCACTAGCCCGGCAATGTCCCAGCCCCTGTGAAAGGACATGTGCTATTCTCAGTGAATACAAATGGGATGGGGTTTTTAAATGGGCCTGAGTGGAGGTTTTGTACATCGATGTGATTTGGCACGTGGTCAGTTTTCTGAAGCCTGAAACGATTTGCAAATTTGGAGAAAGAATTCAACTAGAGGAGGAGAGGGGGAAAGAAAAAGACAACACTTTTGGTAAATGAAACTGCAAGGGCAGGGTGACTGTGCAACCCTTCTATCAAGTGGGATGGAGCTAAGGGCACTTGCATGGTCAGAGTCAGCCTCAAACCCTGTCTGCCTGAAGGGGCTTGTGCCCTTATCCTCTGGTTTCTACGAGAGCTCTCTATCACAAGGGCTGATCATAGAGTCATAGAATCATAGAATAATTATGGTTGGAAGGGACCTCCAGGGTCATCAAGTCCAACTGTTATCCCATCATATTCCTAACCATTAAACCACTAGACCATGGCCTCAAGTGCCTCATCAACCCGTTTTTTGAACACCCCCAGGGACGGCGACTCTGCCACCTCCCTGGGCAGCCTGTTCCAATGTTTAACCACCCTCTCAGTAAAGAACTTCTTCCTAATATTCAACCTAAACTTTCCCTAACGTAACTTGAGGCCATTTCCTCTCGTCCTATCATGAGTAATTTGGGAGAAGAGACCACCACCAGCCTCACTATAACCTCCTTTTAGGTAGTTGTAGACGGCAATGAGGTCTCCTCTCAGCCTCCCCTTCTCCAGACTAAATGTACTGGGCTGGAAGATATTCTTTCCTTTCAAAAATGCACTTTAAATATACTTTGGAACAAGACTAGAGTGTGCTTTTCAGGAAGAAATTAGTAGAATGTCTGTTTCATGGGGAATAAATGCCTCAGGTAAGAACTTGGATTTCTTTCTGAATTGATGGGTTCCACTGAAGCTGTAATTGACAACTGAAGGAATGAGGGACTTAGTAATTTATGGTGTGCTAAGAAGGTGCTTTGTATCAAGCCCCCAGCCTCACCTCCCAGGGCCCTCCATTCCCTCCAGGATGGTCAAGCAAGAGTGCACAGGGGTGCAGGAGAGGAGCAAAATGGCTGTGGCACATTGGACACTTACGTTGCAAGTGCTCAGCTGTAAAGTATCCTAGTGCATAGAATGAGATTCTTAACTAGTATATTTGATGTAGATATTGATAAATTATAAGTTTTCTCAGGTGTATTTCACAGAATAGCCTTGGTAGAGACCTTTAAGATCATCAAGTCCATTTGATGCTATTGTCCTTCATAATGCCTTAGTTTAATAACAGAAGCCACAGTGTGTGAAGTGGGGAAGTACTGCTTGTGAAACATTTAGTTTCTTAAACTTTTTAAAAGAGTAGTTATTTGTCAACATTTCACAAGAGACTTGCAGATTGTTGAATCTGGTCCTTATTTCAGCTGACAGCATTTAGTAAAAGAATATTTTATGAAATACACATATATAGCTATATATATGCATATTTATGAACTGAAAGCTGCTATAAATGTAGTAGCTATAAGTTTAAATGTAGAAACTAGTTAAGAGGTGCAGTTTCAATGAATAGAACTTTGGATTGGTCTTAAAATCCAGTTTTTCCTTCCTTTAAAATAATCTTTACTGTTTTGATACTGTCTTCATAACTAAGGATGCAAAGCATTTCTAAAAAAAAAAGTGTGTAAAATGGCAGAAATCCTTGAGCTCTATATTAATAATCTAAAATGCAGTTAGAACTGCAGGCAGTTTTAATGATAGCATTAATTCCCCATCTCTGCTAACATTCAAATCTACTATTTCTTCTGGATTTGGTTTGGCAGTTGCATCCCACTCAATATGAAGGCGTGTGAAAGAGAAAAATCAGTCTGCTAGCATACTATATTGGACCCAATTTCTTACTCATCTCATGGCACTAAGACTTCATTTATCTGCAGGAATGCCAACTGATAGAGCAAATGACAGATGAAGCAGTCACTTGCAACAGTTTGGCTACAGAATTTGGGATACTTTTTCCCCCATTGTGAAATGCCCTTTGGTACTGGCAAAAAAAACTTCAACAAACCAACCCAACAACAACAAAAGCTTGAAAAAACAGTCACATTTTCAAAGGCACCCAAATGACTTGGCATCCAAATCTCAAATTCCTTTGTACCGTCATTTCATGAAAGCTCCACATTTATTTTTCCTAGATACAGAAATTGTTGAAAGCCATCAGTAACTGACTTCTTAAAGGAACAGAGAGGAGGGTCCTTAGTTTCTGAGAGGCTTGGGTTACTCTTATTCACTGGTAGGTTTTTTGTCTAGTTCACCAACATGTTGAATGCCATGAGAATTATCCTGCTGCACAAGGAACACTATTTATTTTTTTTTAGAGGTAGTGGGACTGTAGTACAATCTTTTCCTGTCCTAAATTCTAGTAGGTCTTGCCAATTTTTATGAAGTATTCTTGCACGAAATCACAAATTAGAACAGAAAATAATTTAGATATGTTTGGAGATCATCTGGTCTTAGTCTCCTGCTTAAAACAGGCCTGCAGGCCTAACATCTTTGACATTAAACTAAGGCCTCATCCAGTTGAGTTTTGAATATCTCCAAGGACAGCGATTCTACTATGTCTCTACTGCAGTGTATCACCACCTCCTCTGGGAAGATCTCTTCCTCATGTCTAGGAATGCCCAGGAAATGGGGGGTTTTTAAGCAATGTTGGGCTACCCAAAAAATGTTATACTTCCTGTACACTTCCTTTTCACATTTGAGCTCAGTTAGGAATTCCCATTCTTGACTTTTTGCACATTGGATTGGACAATTCTAGTACTTTAAGGAGACTGTTGTTGAAGATCAGCCAGCTTTCCTGGACCCCTTTGTCCTTCAAGGTGGTTTCCCATGTGATTATACCTACAAGTTTTATTTGATTATTTGACTTCCTCATGTCTCTCAGGACTCTACTGTCCTGCTCAGTTTTGCCAAGGTTACCCTTGCCAACTGCATTCCCAGCCAGTTCTTATTTGTGAGTAGCAGCTATTCCAGAAGGCATACTTTCCCTGCATCTTCACTGCCTGTGTAAAAAAAAATTGTCCATGACTTACTCCATAAATCTTGTGGTTTCCTTTTGTCCTGAGATGTTTCCATTTCAGCAGATGTCAGTGTGGTTCAAGTCCTTCTTGACAATCAGGCCTGCAGTTACAAGGCTTCTTCCATTTTTTTCAAGAAGGTTTTGTTCACTACTTCTTTATCAAATGGTCCATCATCCATCCACTGCAGTCCTCCAGTCATAGTGTCATCTCATATAATGTTAAAGGGTAATCTTTGACTATTTCCATAACTTTTTTTTATCACTGAAATGTAGAGCACCGTTTATTTACATATTTATCTGTTTGTTTGTTTACCTTCCTCACCCTCTCAGAAAATCAGCTTACTTGGATTGGGACTCACTTTAAAAATTAACATCCATGCATTTCAATGTTTAAAACTTTGCTGTCTGGGATGCACATTTTCTATGGTCTGAACACCCTGAGTTTGTAGTTGGATGCAGTCTCAATTTTCTGAATGCTGTGGATTCTCCAGTTACTCTCTAGTTCTCCCCCAAAGGGCCTATACATAAGAGACTGGGAAAGAATACAACTATGTCTTGTCTTGGAGAACCACATGATGCACCAGGTTCATGAGTGAGCATAGGGTCAATGATAATATAGGAACCAGGATACAGCATTGCAGTTGAGCTCTTGCACCAGGCTGTCCTGTGTTATCCCAGGTTCCAGGCAGCAAATTATACTATGCAAGTAAAGCTTTTGTGTTTTATAAGGTATGACTATATTATATCTTGAAAAATAATATCCTGTCTTATGTCATTAAAACAGAAGTTGTAAAAGTATTCTTCTGATTTACTGGAATTTGTTCTTTATCTTCATGGTGAAACAAAAAAAAAACCACAACAAACCTCTACTCCAGGTTATGTTTCACAAAACAAAATGAGACCAAAATGTTGGTTCTGTGTTGAAGTAAACAAAATACTTTCATACATGAGTTCACAGCAGAATAACTGAATTTTGAGGAAACCAACAAATGTCAGTTTCATAGTCCTGTGTTTATATTCCTCTTACCTATTCTGTTGGTCAAAGCTTTCACCTACCACTTGCTGAACATCTAAAAAAACCTGAGTGATCTCTTGGAGTAGCAAAAAGGTAGAGTTATTCAATTGTATTGCAAAGACCTGCAGAAGTGTAAGGGCAAGAGTTTGACTCTGCAAATCTCAACGAGTGTAAGATTCACTTGTGAGCCTCTAAATATACAGATCTCATAGATGATATTTCCAGTGCATTCTTGAACTGTGGCAACAGTTCTGACACGACAGCATCCTTGTCACTTGTCTCAACTGAGTGGAAAATTCTGCCTCTTTTTCAGCAAACTCCCCTTTGTTGGGGTTGTCTTGTCTCTTAAATACTTCAAATTGTTAAATATGTCCTCAGCTTGCTAAAATTAGTGCAAGCTGGTTGCTAGCTGTGGAGATGGTAGCTTGGTAGATGATTCAAAAAGAGCATTTAAGTATGTGAATGCTTTCATTGAGGACAATGGGTCCATCACCGTTCTTAATATCCAATATGTTTTTAGGTATTTTGCTATAATGGAGTTCTTTTTAGATAAATTTCAAGACCCAAATTTTTATAAGTAATTAGAAGGTACTCGGCTACTACAGATAAAAATAGCAATAATTCTTTCTTCCCCTTCTGTAGAGGAAATAGCTCAATTAGCTATTTTTATGTGCTTGCTAGTATGCATGAGAAACCAGTTACCATCCATGCAGAAGTTAGATCCATCCAAGACAGTGAGTCTAGTAAACTTCACCATCATCAAATGATACTTCTCTATCACTGTCTCAAGACAGATTTTGATGTCCAGGAATTTATGGATTGGTGAATGGTTGCTCAGGTTAATTTTGTCTCCTGTTTTACAGATTTAATGGACTCTGAGGGCTTTGTTTGGAAAGAAATTCCCTTGCATTTCAACTGGCATGTGCGCACATCACCCCCCCCCCCTTTTTTTTTTTTTAGCCTTCTAGTCTTCATCTCCATAGGTTAGGTACACAGCATGAATAGGAATATATGTTAACTGGCTGAGAAAAGGAGCTATTTTCTGTCAAGACAGATCAAATGGTGTTATTAAGACACAGATAGAAAAAACAGGTTAAATTCATCTAGTGTTAGTCAAATGAAGCTGAGATGCTGGATGTTGGTATGTTGATAAATAACTGCTAGGGGGAAAAAATAGTTAATCATTAGGCTAATTTAATGTGCTTACCTGAATGCTAGGTCTTTGACCTAGGTCTTCCATTTACTAGCTCATTGATGGCAGTGATGACTTACTCCAGCCTATTTCTGACTTTGAATTGGAATGCATGTTGGATCAACCAGAAATGCAAGCAACATCCAGCAAATTTTGGAGTATATAATGAAGGCTTTTGTAGCTTTTCAAAACCTGAAGCAAAACTGAACAGTGAGAAAACTAGAAGAGAAGCTCCTCAGAAGGGTGCACAAGAGACCTCCAGGAGAATTTCTGAGTTGTTTGGAAGCCCATATCATTAAAAAATTAAACAAGCAACCTACCAAAACAGTAAGACAAAGGTCAGGGAGAAAACTGAGGCTTAGACTTTGTAAGGTTAGAAACTAACTACTCCACTATTCTTGTTCTTATTTCTATAACTGCTTGTCTGGCATACTTTCTGGAACCCTTTAATTCACAAACATCTGGCAATAAAACTTGGAGGTTACCTTTCATGTTTTCATCGCTTTCCATCTTTGTGTCTTTGAGTGCTCTGATTGTCTTTCCAAGACTAAACCTAAGGCTTTTTGAAAATTTTTGCAGAAGTTCATGGAATAGGATTTCACTTTTGTGTAACAACACAGATATTTAATCACTGCAAATGAGTTCCAGGTGTTGTAATCTTCACTGCTCAGGCTAAGAATGTCTTTCTGGAGTAAGTTCACCTCAGCAATTTTGTCACAGTATATTGTATTTGTTCCTATGTAAAAATGTTTATTTCATTTCTTGCCACACACGCACACACACAGCCCCATTGATTTGTGGTAGTATTTGACTATTCTGTTTTTTTTTTCATCAAAGATGTCAGGTTTGTTCAAAGCTGTATTAGTTGCTTATGGATCCAGTAAAATGAATAATTCACTATGTTTCTTTAGGATATTATTTAATTTTGTCAATTAATATATGTAAGCCTTAGAGTTTCAAAGAAGTTGAAATTCTTTGAGAATATAAATCTAGGAAAATTGCTATGTGAATAAATAGCTGTTTTCTAATAAGAAAAAAAAAATCTTCCTGGAGATTTTTTGGTAGTTGACCCAATACCTGTATAATTTAAAATTTAACACTCCTTTAAAATAAAAGTATTACAATTTTGGAAACAGTCTGGGGGGGATGTATGTTCTCCACGCTTTTAAATTGAGCCTTAGCACTACTGACTAGGAACATTCATCCTTAGAATTATCTGTTACTTATTTTGTCCCTTTTTGTTTCAGAATCAGCTGCAGATTATTTTTTTTTCTCAAGCAAATTTTTAAGAACTGTGTTGATTAGCTTGTTTATTTTATGACTCAGTATTGTTTCTGCTCTGAATTTTAGCGGTTTTCTTTGGTCACTGGAAGAGAGATAAGCCCTGTAGTGCAGTCTAGCTGCTGTCTCACTATTTTTCACACTACATGCTCCACAAACAGGAGGTAAATCCCAAAAATGAACAGCGCTCTGAGGCAACTGATGGACTTCTGGCATAGGATAAATTGAGGATCTGGGGGATTTTATTATGTTTTTTTTAAAAAAAGAAATAAAATCTCTTTTCTAGATGCAAATTACAATTTGACCAGTATAAGGACCATCTTAGCTTATAGCGAATTAGAAAACTGACTGCAGCCCATCGTTTTTCTTTAAGGGACGTGGTTTAGTGGTGAATTGGCAGTGTTAGGTTAGTGGTTGGATGTGATGATCATAGAGGTCTCTTTCAACCAAGGCTATTCTGTGATTCTGTGATTCTTCCTACTCCCTCATCCAGTGAGGAAGGAAAACATTACATTGCCTCTTAGTGCGAACAGGTTTCTCTCTGAGGTACTTGGCCCTATATTCCTTTACTTTATTTGGTCCTTTCCCAGCTTTTTGTCACTGGAGTCACAAACTGAATGCTGCTGAGGGAAGGGAGCACTATTTCTCTGGATAATGCAATAAAAGCAGTGACAATCTCCTGCTCTGTTATAAAGACACATTGGACTTGTCCTCCCTTGCATGTGTAATTTGTCAACTAGAATCTGGATAGGAAAAGGATCTATGGAAACAAAAAAACTTGAGTTTTGCAGTGAGCCACTGTCAGGTCAGAAGCATGAATAGGAGTATTTTGATAGGGAGTGCAACAATAACAGTACTCTGTTCACTATTTGTTCCTTGAGGTACTTAGGTACGTTGTTTACCTTTGAAGTGTGTGTGGCATGTGTAAGGGTTGGGTTGGTTTTTTTGGGGGGAGGGGAATCATAAAGGCAGCTTTTCTCTGAGTCAATAATTAAAGTTTGACTGGTTACATCGCAGGCTTGGGGAGAGGACAGACACAGACACAGTGGGAGCAGCAGTGACTTCCACTGTCACAGTATGGCTGTGATAATAGAGACACATACACTCAACCAGGTGGCATTTACTAACATGTTTTCTGGCATTCCAGCAGAATGGGCTTATCTGTTCACCTTAAGTTATATTATGAGTAGCAAATAAGTTTGTATTAGATTTCTCAGTTTGTTTTTTTTAATACGTCAATGCTTTAGATGTTTTGTTTCTCAATCTAATCTAACATGTATTATTGACTTTTCAGTTTGCAAATCTGATCTCTGCTCTTTCTCAAACTTTTCCTTCAATGCATTTAGCACACAAGAAAAACACATATTCACTCACCTCTGTCTTAATTTAGAACACAATGTACTTTTGATCTTGATTTGTTCCTTTTCCTGACTCAGAAAAATGAGCATTTTGTTCTCTTTTTTCTTTCTGTGTGTTTTTTTGTTTTTTTTTCCCCTTACATCTGCCTGTAGTTGACATTTTTTGTTCTCATGACTTTAAACACACATCATATTGTGCTACAGCTTTTTTTCTCTCATCTTCTGTGTATGCATTTAGGGATTGTGAAAAGTGACAATGAGGCCATCCTGTGAAAGTGAAGGTTTCTGACAATCCATAAAGCAGAAACTCATAAGCAACAGAAGAAACCCTCATTCTATTATATATCATTCAAGAGTTATTTGTTGGGATATTTCTAAGGTTTTTCCTTGATATCTGACTTGTGGGCATCAGATCTAAAACTTATGGTTAATTTGACTGAGGCAAACTGACATACTTGACTCATATTTATAACAAAGTCTTACCTGTCAAAAGGAATTCGGATTTTTTTCAAGCCAGCCAACTAATTCAAATTCATCTGTTTTAATTCCATTCAGCAGTTCAGGAAAAGATCATTGATTACTGATTCTTTGAGAATTCCCTGTTTTACTACTTCTAATAGTTTCCCTCTTGAGGTTTTTCTGCATTCAAGAAACTATTTCTAGTTCTAATATGAATACTGTACTGCTAGCAGCTTGGCATTTTTTAAAAAGCTAGAGAGAGAAATGTCTACATGTGTATGTTTATTGCACTCTGGTATATGCACCCAGAGAGCTAATAGTGCAACCTACTGTATAAGACTAGGAAGTGGTAAGAAACTGTAAGAGAAGTCAGCCAGCAGCTTTATAGAGGAAAAGTCTGGAGTCAATGGTGGATAGTAAGTTGATGACAGCACTGATAAAAGGATCCAAGTATTCTACCTTTAAAGAAAATTAGAATGCAAGACCAGTCATGCTGGTTTTAGACCCCTTACCTTTCTTAGTTTGCTTTGCAATCCAACTAAACCTCTCATGTTACTAAATTCTGCAGTATGTTGCAGTATCCACTGAAATAATTTGTCTATGAATAGGAAATAAAACAGTGTCTATTAGCAGCTGCTTAGAATTGCTCCTAAAGCTTTTTATTCCTTCAAACAGCATAATGTTCACCATTTAACTTTTAGTTTGAGAGCATATACCCTTGGTTAAAATAAGCATGAGGAACTTCTGCAGTTATGTCTGTTTTGAATTAAACCATTCCACAAAGTTACATATTTTTTTTAATGATAATTTCTGATACCTATTTTCAGAGGTTTTTTTTAGTAGATTCTACTATATTAACATTTGTCTTTTTTTTTCTAGAGGAGTTATAACAACACATTGCATACTTCAGCTTCTAAAACAGCTTAGCACAATGTGTGAATGCTCTTTTCCAATTCAATAGGTGTATCGTACATTTTTATTTACTAAGAATGTACATATTAATTTCATCAGTAGGGACTGAGGGACTGCTTTACTGTATTTATCACTTTGTAGTGGTATCAGCTGGCTTCCTTCCTGCTTTATACATCAATAGAACCATTATCCAAGTTTGACTTTTACTTCCTTTTTTTTTTGGTGGTGATGATAACCAAGGAGGACATATTGACTTCTAGATTCCTGGCTGACTCTGTGGCATCTATTTTTCTTTTAGTCAAGTATATCTGATGTGCAAAGTACTACACAGAAAAGAACTCCTAACTGAGAACTCAGAATCCTTAGGTTTGAGACTTTAAATATAGATTCTCTTAATTTAGGGTGAGATTTGCCATCCTACTGGGAACAATAGCTATACTAAGATGATAGCTGCTACTTAGTAGGTCAGAAGAAAGGTCTCCCAACCTATAGCTTTTGTATCTAAGGTGGTTGAATCCCAAGTATACTGAATACACAGAGTGAAACACTTCCTGAAGTCACTGGAAAGATAAACATTTTTACCTGCAGTTGAGTTAGGTCTAGTGGGTTCCTTCTTTTGAAAGAAGCACAAGGAAAAGCACTTTCTCAGCCTGCAGACTAAATATTTTGCACTGGACATCCAAATCTCCTGTACAATTAAATTAGTAGACTGCACAAATACAGCTCACATATTCTGTGTGTACATAGGCCACACAATAGCCTAGTAAGCACTATTGTAGTCTGCTTTATCTCAGGAATTTTACCAGCCAGACTAGTATTTCTGAGAACAGAAGTGTTCTATATGAGTGTATCTTTTGTTGGTCCCCTGAAAGAAGGTAAGAACATGCCCTTGGATGGCACAGTCAACTCTAGTATCTGCTATAGTGGGTTATAATAGTAAGGAAAATATAACAGCACCAGTGTGAGTGGATGCAAGAGGATGTGAGAGGATGCAAGCTCTGTGGACACACAGAAGTCTGTGTATGTCTCAGCATAATAAGTATGATTTTCACACAGTTCAATTCCACTTATTATACCAGCGAATCTACTGCTATTGTTGGTTAAAAATAATATATAAAATAGCTGAGGAAACTGTTCCTTAAAGCATAATATCACTTACATTGTTTGTCTGTGGAGAATTTTGGAGAAGAGCTTGTGTTGCCAGCAACACAGGGGGATGGAGATTCCTTTTAGGAAAGGAAAATATGTTTTCCTGAGATTTATCTTGCAATGCACTGAACTATAGATAGACTTCAATGAAAATTTCAGCCACAATATTTCTAGTTGAACGATGGTATTTCCAAGAAAGTTCATTATGTTATAAAACTGTACCTATTAAAAATAAGTGATGTTGTTCTCATTATAAAAGTGTCTGGCAAATTTTATACTCCCACAGCATGCACAATAAGTATTGTTACTGTGTCTATACAGGTTGTTGATCTTGGGTATAGACTGGCCGCTAATAATTGAATACAAAGCATGTCAAGTCCTATGTTAACATTGCCAGAGAAAACATAAAAATGAAGTAAAATTTGAGCTTTTAAAGTAACCAAACAAACAACCCAAACCCTTGGAGAAAAAAAATAAAGTTATGCTATCTTACTAGATGAGGCATAGAAGAAAAAAAAAAACCAATCTTTTTTATTCTTAGTTATTCTTTTAAGTAATTGTCCCCAGTGACTTGGAACTGTCTCAGATCTTGATTCCCTATAATAAGCTAAGAAAAATAGTTAGAAAGTGAATGAATAAAGAACAGTTGAGTACTTACCTAATGTGATATGTACAACTGTTGCTACAGGCAATTGCTAACCTAAAACTAAACTAAATACATCTGCAAGTATTCCAGTTTAGAAGTACAGATTCACTTAACATTTGAAATGTCTAACAATGCATCTGAATATTTAAACAAGATCTAAGTGAAATTTAAACTTAAATAATTAAAAGAGACTACCTAACAACTATGTACGTCTGTCTACAAGACTTTGTCACGTAGTCAATAATTTTGTGGAGTTGGGCACTATTCAGCAGTGGGATGCCTATACAGGACTGGGGGATGTGGTCAACAGAGCCTATCTAATAGCAATGAAAAGGCCTGCCTTAAAAGCAGTTAATTTACTTGTCACCAGACCATGCCACATACTTCAACTCTGTTTTTGTGAACTCCATGTATGTTTTGACTGTTACATTTGATATCTCAAAACAGAGACAGTGATCAAACTCTAGAATATATTCGTGATAGGAAACTTCAGTTTCAAAGGCCTATTCTTTTTTCCTTCCTTATCTTTTAAACATTGCGACTTGTGCATGTCCAGCTTATTTCACTAGTTGCGCAAGATGTATTTTGTTGAGTTAGAAACTTAACAACAAGCTAGCATGATTGGGTTTTACTCTTGTATTTCTTTTAATGCCTTTTGTTCAAAGAGAAACATTTTATCCTTGAATATTTTTTTCACTGTGATACTGAAGATGAATTCAGGTACCTTGTTGTTCGTATGTGTTTTGCAACTTATAAAGCAGAACAGTCCCTGCCTGTACTGTTATTTTGTCTATATTTCATGATCTTTGATCTTTCAACCTTTACTCTGTTGCAAATCGAGTTTCCTCTAGTACAAGAAGCTCCTGAAGCATCCACTTTGGCCGTATTCAACCTACACAGGTTTCTCGAGGATGTTCACCCCGTGGTTTCACAGATTCTGGAACAGGAAGCAATTTAGCAAACTCTATTCACTGGAAGGGTCAAATGCCCTCCGCTTAGAAAAAGACAACTGACCTAATACACATTACCATCCAAGTGGAAATAACTCCTTGGGCCTGCTGCTCAGTAACTTTTATTGCCTTTGTTATTGTATTAAACATATTGTCTTATTTTCTGCTGGTCCTTTATATTTTTCACAACACTACTTTCAATGTGTGTTTTATATGAACAAAGTTGAAATTTTTATTTGATATCTATACACAATTTACACTTAAATATGGACAGATATGCATAATGCAGTACTTGTTCTCTCTCTCTGCATTGGGGAAAGGAGGTAGGGTAAATTAGGTGTGCAGCTCCAATTAAAAAGCACAAGAAGTTTTACCATTTAAGCTATGTGAATGATGACAATATACTCAACTTTGAAAATAAAAGCCATTGCTTTCAAAGCAGCTTTTTTTCTTATCACTGAAGTGGGAAATAATAAAGCTTGAGATTTTTTCCAGAAAGGCATATGTACATTTTCCACCTGCTAGAGACAGGAACAGAACTTGCAGAAGTTCATAACTATTGCTTCATCACTATACTTTCCAGTGAATAAATACTACTCATCGATAAAACCTCAGGCAGACTGTCAATAATGACCGAAATTGCCTATTTGGTAAAGGCTACAATGAATGTCTTGATAAATTTATAGGTTGGTGGTAAAGACAACAAAAAAGTCTGAAGACTAAAAGGAAGGTTTTTAAGCATTCTGTAGAGATTAAAGCCAAGTCGTTCACTGGAAATCAGGTTGTTGCTTAGCACATTGGGAGACCTAATACTAAAATCCCACCTAACTCTTAGAAAAGTTAAAGAACAGTTATGTCAACAACATTATCTTGTCCTGAAGATCCTTGCTTAGTTCTATATACAATTTAATTTTACTTATTAGTCCCATTGAAAAGCAAGATAGATATTTGTTTGCTAGACATTTTTGAGTTAAACCTTGCAGTGGAGGAAGTTTATTTTTAAAATTTTAAATGTTACACATGACACCTTAGAGCTGGATGGATATGCCAAGCAGTGCTTTAACAGATTGCTGTTACCCTACTTTCTCATGTAGTAGGTTCATGGAAGTCCCCTTCTGAGGTGGGTTTAGACCATGTAGAACCTCTTGTTTCTAATTCTGTCCTTTAAGCTTAAAACATTTTTTCTTCTATCTGTAGCAGTGGACATACATTAAAGCTATTTTTTTTTTTCTTTATGGCACCTAACAGGAAGTTTATCTATTTCTTTGTAGAGCTGAGTACAAGTTAGACAAAGAAATAATCTAAACTTATATGTTTGAAAACCTAGGCAAGAAAAAATTTCTAACTAATCCTCCTTCAGTATAGGGTCACACTTGGGAGTGATCATACTGGATATAATTTTTTTCCCCCTCCTTTTGGGTTTGAAGCCATATGATCCAGCTGCCAAGAGTATTAGCCAATCCTTATTTATCCTTTGTCTGCAATGGGTACCAAATGTAACATTGTCTAGAGCTCATCTATGTTTTTCCTGGAAAGTTAGCAGCACAACAAATAATCTACTGTGGAACAGCCTTTCTGTCCATCTCTGAAATGTTTTCAGAAACTTCTCATTGCTCACCTGTTTTGACTTCTTTCTCAGCAAGTTGTGGATAGCAGAATATGAATTAGTGTTGTTTTGTGCCTGAGCAGACTTCTTGACTGGTGCCCTTTATGGTTCCATCAGGAAGTTGTGAATGACTTGTCTAAAATAGTACTTTCAAGTGTAGAAAGGTCCTGAAACCTGCTTTTACACCAGCACCAAGATAAAACTTGAATTCAAGTCCTGTAAAATGTATAAGTGAAATCCATGCTGTGGATTTCTTTATAATTACCTTTTCTATTAAAAATTATCATGATCCTTGACTGGCAGGCACCAGGATCCCTAAGATATAAGATACCATTCCTAGGAATGAAGGGGAAAAAAGCGTATATTCACTTTTTTAGTAGGAAAGAAGTGTGTTAGGAATCTGGACATTCCCTGAACCTACATAATTAGAATAACCAGATATCATTTAGTCATTAATTACTCATGTATTAATAAATATGAAGAAATGGAGTCCTATTCATCACCATTCTCTGTTTATATAATGTTCAGGTGACATAAAGGGTCTCTTGGAGCAGGGGAGGGGAAGTCTAGAGAGAAAGGCACTTTCTTTCCAAATTAACTTGTGTTAAAAGCCAAGTGTTTCTACCATTTGGAGTGGGCCATTTAAGAATGTGGTGAGGTGGCTTTTATCTGTTTTGCATATCCCTATTAAAAATTATAAATCAGATGTTTCTGGCCTAGACTTGGTTCAATGAAATATATTCATGCACATTCTTTTGAATGTGCAGGATTACTTTACAAAGATATAAGTAGAGGTATCTACCTTAAAGGGTAGCGTAGGACACATAGGAATGCCCCCATTCCAAATATCAAAATTATGACCTTGATAGAGGTATCATTTTGGAGTCTGTCCACAGGACGATATCTGCTTGATAAAGAGAAGTTCATGGCTATTTGCAGTTGTGGATGTATCTTATGTGGGGTAGAGAAGACTCTTACAGAAAACAGAGAACAAGGCTACGTTTATCTCTCTTTTTTCTTCCTTCCCCCAGCTCCCCTTTGTGTTGTTGAAAGGTAGCAATATATTACAGAATTTTCTGGTATGATGATGCTACTCTGAATCAATAAATGAAACCTCATGTTACACAAAGGATACTGAGCAATTTTATTTTATATAATAGGTTGCAGAAAGTGACCACACTTTGCATTTCCTGCCGTTACAGTGGTTTTTGGCTTTCAAAGTCTCCATCAATACAAAGAAAGTAAGAGTCAAGTGAGATACAATGTGCAGTGAAGAGACATGAAAACTAACGATAAGGTAGGAAGCAGACAGATCTATAACAAGGTTCAGGTTACAGTCATACCTCTGTCTCCATGTATGTTGTCACACCGCTCCCAAACGCTGGAGGCTGCTGCGTCCTGAAGAAGCTATTAGCATCTGAGAGACGGGTGCTCTGTCTGAAGCATAGTAGTCACAAAAGATCTCCACTGGGCTCTGCATTACCACATTGCATTTAATTAACTAGCAAAACACCTTGAAGTAGAATTAAATTGAAGGTCTCACTTAAGCCAAGGAAGGTAGAGTTTCAGTCAGATTTGTGGCATGGTATTTCATTTTTTCGAAGGTAACCTGCAGCTCTTACATAAGATCAGTTAAGGCTAACCTGGTCTTTGACATTGTAAAAGCCTTGAATGGGTCTGTGCCTTAAGCAGAATTTCTTTTTTGGCCAAAGGAAATATGCACCGTTTGCAAAGAGTACACCAACTCCATATCAGCTGAGATGAACTGTGTAGTATATTCTGGGAGCAGGAAACACTCACTCTCTCTTTCTTTGTTTGGACGGGTGAAATAAAAGTTCTTTCTCCCTCTTTACGTTTGGAAAATCCTAACAAAGATGTAGGAAGTACTTCAGAGTGTAGGATGAAGTTTTTATTTACCTTCTTCCTTCATGTAATTTTTGTGTGTGTGTGTATGCAAACCAAATTACAGTCTATCACTCAGTGTTACTGTTACAGAGGAAAAAAAAAAACCCAACAGAACCTCTTTCTGGAAAAAAAATCCGTAACAGCTATCTGTTTAACTTGCAGAATACATTGGAAATGCAGTGAGTTTTCATACTAAACATCTCCCTTTCTGTTGTTTAGATAGGCTAGTAATATAGTCTAACTAAAAATAACGGATATTTACATTGAAAATACGAAATGTGATGTTAAAAATATCCTTTTTCTTTTTCCTTTCAGTAGCCAAATTATGTTGAGACTTTTCCATTGACATCAGAACAGTTGAGAAGTCAAAGGAAGTGGAGGAGACAGTGATCTATTATAATATCAATGGAAATATAGGACCTCTGCAATTGGCATCCTCAGTGGAAGTTAAAAGTCACTTTTCAGAAGTGTAAGATACATTCATTGACATGTATGGAATACATCTATGGATAGATTGGGCCCAGTGTCATTCTGAATCATTACTGCATGTCTTTGACAATTAAATCATGTAATGTATAAAAGGTCATAAAAATACCTACAGAGTATACACATTAACTTTCTTCAAAAATCCTCACTTTTTACAATATATACATTTTGTGTCTGTTATAGAGCTTTATCTTAAGTTCTGTTGCATGGAGAGTGCTGTGGACCTTAACTAGACTATTCACATGAGCAAAGCTGTTAACATAGTGCAAGATCAAATCCTGAGGACAAGTAACCAATGGTTACTCTGTATGGCTAAAGGATAAAGAAATTAAGAAAGAAAAAGTGTGTTTATTTTATACTTTAAATAAGCTGGCTCAGAGTAAACATAATACTGCATTTGACTGCTCTACTGTTGGAAAGATATCAGTAGGTGGTGGAGTCCCCCTCCCTGGAGGTATTTAAGAAACATGTAGATGAGGTGCTAAGGGACATGGTTTAGTGGTGAATTGGCAGTGTTAGGTTAATGGTTGGACTTGATGATCTTAGTTGGTCTCTTCCAACCAAGGCTATTCTGTGATTCTGTGAAACAATTGTAATTAGAAGAAAATACTGATTTTGGCTAACAATTTTCATGTCAGACTTTGGCTTCTTGGAATTTAAAGCAACTGCCATATGATGAACAAAACCTTCTACAGGAAGATGATGAGGGTAAGGCTGGTAACACAAAAATCCCATTGCATGTCTAATTTCATGTACTGTTAAGGAGCTTCTTCTAGTAAATACTAATTTGTGAGTTTCTTTTATATAGTTCACAACTGCAATAACCTCTGTGATTAATTTACGTTATTACATCTCAAATATTTTATTCTTAGAAAAAGTTTAGAATGTAGCTTTTATCTATATGCTACTTTATTTAAAATCCTATACACAGCTAATGCTGATCTTCATTTGAATGCAGCTATACGTGATTATACCTGGTTTGTCTGCATAAACGATAAGAAAATATGGTGAAGGTTGTAGAACTATTAGATAAGTTTGTATTTACCTTCATGGACAAACCTATGCCTGCATAATCATGGTGGTCTTTCATTACTATACTCAATACATGACTGCAGACTACTGGTAATATAAAATAGTACTAATGTCAATATTTCTATCTGGAGTATCTCCCCTCACGTTTTACCCAGTTACCTTGACTCTGAGGGGCAGAGGATGAGTCGTGTGCAAAGATGGAAGAATTGAGGTTGCTTAATATAGAAAACAGAAGATTTTAGATAAACGGGCGTAGATAAAGGGCTCTAACATGTAAAAACGTTGATGCTAAAAGGGAGAGAATAAGCTCTTTGTCTGTGAATAGGGTAAGTGCTGTGATTAGTCTGACCATTAAGAACAACAATCTTGCTGTAAAGGACAGTTAAGCACAGTAGTAGTTTGCTTAGGGAGACTGGGGAGTCTCTGTTGTTGGAGGTTTTGGGGAACTAGTTAGACAAACGTGTTAGGAGTGAGTTTTGTTCCCTGTGTGGCTTGGGTCTGTGGATGGACTAGATTGCCTCCTGAGGTGTACTCCAGCCCTATTTTTCCATTTCTACCAGAAAGCTTCCAGGACAGACTGCATGAACACCCTGACTAAAATCTATTAAAACAATTACAATCACTTTACCCAGCAAACCATCTCTTTTAATTTTTTTCAGAGATGGCTTATGTTTATTGTGGCCTGATAGGTTTTATTAAATTGATCCTTGTCATTTATCATTCACCATCTATACCTCTCCTAAGGGTTTATGCATTGATTTCCTTGTTACTTAAATTTGACTGGGTAAGAAGAAGAAGTAGTCATCTTCAGTCCACAGAACAACAAAAAAGGTAACCAACACCTGTAGCATGCCCTTCCATTTGCATCATGTTTTTATTTTGATGGATCCATTCAGCATTTTCAGTACTACTTTGCTGGCCCGAGTAACCACTCAAATCTCACAGTATGGAGGACTTGTGGCAAGCAGTTGACATTAGATACCCTTGATAGGATTTACATAACCTCCACCACCCCTGAGAGGAAGTGCTTTGATTTAGCTACACTTGAGACCAGAAGTTTCAGTCCTTTTAATCACACAGTCATTTGCTATTTGCAATGTTAACATGACTTTCTTAAAAATAGAAATATTGTATGGTAGCCCTATGAAAACTGGAAAGAGAGAAAAAGCCAAAAAAAATTGTCTCAGCTAGCTACAGAAACTTGAAAAAAGAAAAAAAAAATAAATCAATCAAAATCTGCTTTTAGATTTTATAAATCATTGATTTAAACAGCATTTCTTAAGGAACCCTCATGTAATATTTTTTTTCTACATGGAGGCTGTGATAAGCATTTTAGACTAAAAAGGATAGACACAAATTCTGTTCTGAAAAGAGAAGTACTAATTTAAAAGACAATTGAATAAAAACTTATCAGAGTTTTATGACGTTATTTTATTTTGGCATTCCTTTTCCTTGTCTCTTACTGTTAGAGTATCTGTTTTCTAAGACTGGCAATTTCAGTCATGAAATCAAATCCAAGCAGAGAGTTGTGTGTTCCTTCCATTAGAAAGTCAGATGTATTTTTAGTTTTTGCCTCAACTAGGCACATCTTGCATCATATGTTTATAATAGTAGTGTGTAATTACACTAGTAACATCTGCATTAGCAATAAAATTTCAGTGGGTAAGACTTTATTTTTGCAAGGTGTGGAGACGGTAGAAGTCCTATATTACCATCAGCCAGCCATGAACCTGAAAACTGAATGTACCCTGTTAAAGATCCTGTAAAGAATTAAATAAATTCTTGTGGATTTGTTATTTACAATTAGCAAGTCCTATTACCCTGAGCGGGTATTTTACAGGCATTTGATTGTTCTAATATAGCATGACCTTCCAGGAAAACTTGTTATTCTGAACTGAGTTACTGAAAGTCCAAATGTTAGCTAATAAAGCAGCTTTGCTTTAAAAGTTACTATGGCGCATTTCTATAGAGCCATTCATCAGAGTGCATTATATCTGTTCAAAAAATCAGCTCTATTTTGTTTACCTCTGTGCCACTATATTGCGTATTTCCTGAAGGCTTTCCATTGGAATAACTGATGCAAAGCAGAAAAATGGAACATTGAGAGTAGAAGTATTGAAACTTGGATTGAAGTGTATTGACGTGGTATAATCTGTAGCGATGATTAGTTTAACAAGACATTCCCAACATAGGAAGATGTATATCTAACACATTTATGCCATTTTCATGACACCACATTATTTTTCCAATGGAATCCAATTCACTTTCCTCTGCATATCCCCAGCAATTTAATGTGGATGTGCCCACTGAAACAGAGGGCCACACGGCTTTGAAACTGGCCTAAGGAAGAGCATCTTCAAAGCAAAAACTTCACAAAATTGCCTAGTAGCCCTGTCCTCCCGAGGAATAGTACTAAACTGGATTCTTAGTATGAAAATGCGGTTGCATCACAGTGTGCATCCTCAGTGAAACAGGAACATGCTTATTGTGACAAGTTTCTGCTAAGTGTTAACAAGTTATGATATGACAAAAGCCAAGAGTTGAATATCCAAAGTTAATGCTTATGCTCTTCTCTTTGGCTTACATTTTTGGGGGGCATGGGGTGGGCCAGAACACAAATTAAGCAGTGTGAAACTTAACTGGATGATCCTTTATTCCAAATCGCTAATCTACTATTAGAGCTAAATATTCTCAGGGAATATAACTTCCATTCCAATTAAGTTTAAAACAAGCAACTCCCACCTTCACCTACACAATGCTACAAACTTACAATTCACTTACTAAGGCAAGTTTTAGCCTAGTTTCTTCACAAAAGTTAATGTAGCAGTAAAGTGTATGAGGCAGATCAGCATTTAACATGTGAAATTAGGGTAAGTATTCCTTAGAAAAGATGTATTGGAAGGATGAAAAGAAATGGAACGTATGAAAGCTTTTTTTCATTGTGATCAAACTCTTCTGAAGTTAACCACTAACTTAATATGACTTTACATCAAGATCTAAGCGACAGATCAAATAAACTTGGTAACTTAAAGTGGGTGTAGGTAGATTTGTTGTCAAAGTTGAAAATTACGAATTCATACTTCTCTACTCTGCTTCTCCAGAGGAAGTCAATAGAATAGGCATCTTCTTACTTCTTATTTTGAGGTTATCCAGAATTAGGTATCTGTGAATGTGTGGAATTGAAAGGATGGAGCAGCTGAAGAGTTACTTACACCAAATCTTAACTGGTGTCCAGAAATTGTTTTTTTGCCTAAGTAGCAACACACAATCAGTGTATTGTTAAAACCTTTTTAAAGCCTTCCCCAGAGAGGCAGGAGTCATGTCCACACCATTGCTTGTTACAGCTGGTTATGTCCCATGGGCTGGCACAAACAAACCTATCATGCGACTTCACTTGCATGTGTCTAAAAAGCTATGGCACTAAAATTAAAACAAGTTACCGTGGTCTGAAGTGGAGCAGTTTCCATATATTCAGAAGCCATGTGTTGACTACAGCGTAATGAATTACACTAATTTTTGAGAATCTTAGTCTTTTATAGAGTTAGACTCGAAGTACATGGAGATTATATTGTTTCCAAAAGCAATATACCAAATTTTTCTGTGCTTTTTTTAATCTAGCAGCTACAGTGAAATTTTTGTCATCCTACACAGAACACTATTTTGGTATGCAATATATATATATGTGGAAGTAAACTATTTGCTTCATGTGCAATTATTATGCAATTATTTTTAAGATTAAGTGGTGTTTTAATGCTAAAGGTGAGAAGAGTTACACTTTCTCAAGTATTACACAATGACCTTTTTTTAAAGTCCTCTTAAGCCATCACTAGAGAGTTGATGATGCTCATACAAAACACTCAATTATTGATTTTTAAGCACTTTTAAGATTCTCAAGATGCAGTTTATATGCTTGTATAGTTTAGAAGATGCACCACAGCTCATGCTTTGGAGAAGATGCCAGATATTTATGGTTGTATGTCACACATGATCTCCCAAGGAAGTACTCCTATAGTTGAAGTGCAGTCAAATCAAAAGAATAAAAGAGAGTGAAATGCTTTGGCAATAATTAACAGTATCTAAAAACATCAGTCTCTAAAACCTAATAGATATGACAACAAGAAGCACAAATGGCACTTTTCATGTAATTTCTCTCTTAAAGTTTCTCAAAATCCTTAGAAATTTTGGCAGACACTTTAGCTCATCCATGTGAAACCAGAAAAAGATGTTTAGCCTGTAGCATACTGTGAATTGTTGGTTTTGTTACTATTTTATTGGGGTAGGGGTTTTTTTAGGGTGTTAACTCTTCTTGTGTTAAGGAACTTCATACACAGCACTCTTTCAAGCATGTAGCAGTACTGTAATTTAAGATGAGCTGAAGTTTGTATGTGGTCTATTGGAGTACCCATAGGAAGGATGACTTTTTTTACTTGCTTGAGCACATGTGGATTAAATTCCTCAAAAAGGGACAGTCTCATTCACATATATTGACAATAATATTTTCTTCCAAATTGTTGACATCTAGGACTAGATTTACGTTTGTCTTTAGACTTCTGAATATGTTGGTAATGCCTAGCAGCTATTGATTTCAGTAGGGGTTAAGAGCTACAGATCCACCTGTCTTTAGACACCTTTATATCTGTCAAAACGGTAGTTTTAACTCCCTGAATATAAACTCTGTCCTTTCAAAAACACAGGGATTAAATCAGCTTGTTAATGAGTCATAAGAATGAGTGCTCTAAAACAAAAATTTATATTTCATAAGTAAATATAGATCTATTTTCTCAAATGATTTAGAAGTACTTCTCAGTTTCATTTTTAGACTGAAATTTACAGAATATATAAAGATAAAATTTATATTTTGTGACTAAATTTTAACAACTTATCATTTATATGCAAATACATATGAGGGTGTACTTGTGCTATTTTCAATTTCTGTTTGTAATATGCTATCAGAAATATTTTAATAATTTTCTATTTATTGATTAACAATCTATTCTCTAATAAAATTTCAAATAGAATTAATTGTAATTTTTGATGTGAGAAACGTATTTGTTCACAGATAGGACTGAGGTGAAATTTTTACTCACCAATTTGATTTTTATGATCAATGGGAATTTAAAAATGATGCCAACAGTTCTGCAGATTACTATAAAATGCAAATCATGGGCTAACTTTAAGTTTATTATTGTAAAATAAAATCTACTACTGTTAGAATATTTTTAAAGTCACAATTTTCAGTTTTCATCAACGAATTATAATAATAATTTTATAAGCATTTCCATACATAATTATTTTTGCGTTGCTTCTTTTTGGCAGAGGATGGGGTTCCATAATATATCCAGGTGAATAAAGAGGATAGGTCAAGGACGGATAATCTGATTTTACATGTCCAGACAGAACGGTCCATTTCTATTCCACATATATATAAAACTGAATGTTTCTTCAGAGATTTCAGGGAAAAAGCAGCCTTATGTGTGATTGCGTGACTGAGAACTTTCCCTCACAGGTTCTTTATCTGCTTTGCTTCTTTGCAGCCTCTGTGTTGCAGTCTGTTAAAAGCTATGTAGTTTGGAAAAGGGATGCTTGTGTGCTTTGGCATGGCTGCTGGATACTGGGTGGAGAAATCTTTCAGATGAAAGGGGAGATTAAACTTTTCCCAGGAGGAAGTGATCACGCACAGTTGGTGGAACCTTCCAGGGTGTAGCATGGAGTAGTTAAGGTGCTCACTTTAAAGAATATTACTTATTCAGAAAAACTCTACCTTTAGAAAGGTAAAGCTTTCATTTTCAAAGAAGTGAAATTAAAAGCACTTACTTAAATGAGAAGTTGCAGGAAGTTCCCCTTAAGATATTGGCAAACTTGGGATGTCATTGTGTAGATAAATAACAGATCATTTTATCAGATACCATTTTACAGTTGGCTGTACTCTAAAAAAATTGCTCTACTGCTTAAGGATAGTACTTGAAAAAGTAGATCTTACAGAAACCTCTTCCCACATTTTCCTATTGACTTAAAAAAAACCCAACAAAAACCAAACCAGAAAAACAACTGCCACCCCACACATTCAGCTGCCAACAGCACAGATTGAATGTCTGTATGATGCTACCAAGGGGTGATCTCTGTTCTTAGGGATGGATGTGTGCAGTGTTGGAGTGCAAAAAGATAGGATGCTACATAGCACACAACTGTTGTCTTATTATACTACAAGGGAAATATATAGTTCTGAATAGTATTATCAGGCATGGGTGACATCCTTATCACCCTCCTACTTCTATGTCATCTGTCCAAATAAATCCCTCTCTAAGCTGTATTAGAGAGCCAAGGCTTACAGTCTTGTTGAATCTCTGTGTGGTATACTGGTTTATCACCTACAGAAATGAAGTACTGGCTCAAGTGAAGATTATAACTGAATGCAGTGGATGCTTGTTAAAATTATCTATTCTGCTCTACTGCTGTTTCATAGCAGAGAACGGGTGGATTAAAATGTGTGTTGATTACTATACAGCTGGGACTTTTTAACAAAACGGCTGCATACTTGTGGTACGCCAAAGAGCTAAGCTATGTTCTCAGAAGCACTTAAACTGTGAATCTATGAGGACTCTTACTTGCAGACCTGCATTCAGTCCCTCAGCACGCTGGGCTGTGTTCCTTGTGATGTTTCTGGGAAGCATGGGAAAGTTCTGGGAGTCTTTGGTTTCATATGGTCAAGAGAAATACAATGCACTCTGCTGCTTTTTATTTTGTTTCTTCCCACACACTTGTTCTGTTCAAATACAATAAAAGGGAAATACACCATTTTGCATAAAACCCTCAGAAACATTTAAAGTGCATTCTGCCATCACTTTAAGGAATTCATTTACTCCAAATGCTACGTAAATTAGGTGAACTGGAACATATGATTAACACAGCTTGCCAAGCTGAACCAAGCTCAACTCTAAATATGGTCATTGCTACCACCTCATCGGTGGTGTGTGTATGAGCTGAGACCTAACATCAAAATTCATCTTGACTTGAAACATGAGAATAGTTTTTTCCTGTCATCTCCATCAACATTTTTCAAAACTTTTCATTGAATTTCTGAAGTATGTATGAAAGTCTTAAGCAAAATTTATGTCTGTAAAAATGTCAAGCACCTGTTATTTTGGCTATACCCATTACATCTGACTGTCTAGTGTTGATGTGATGGCATTTTTTTTTTTTTTTTTACTGCATGTGCTTTTTGTTTTGTCCATCTCCCTGGGGAAACAAATATATAATTTCTGTAAATCGGAATCCTCAGGTGATATTCTACATTTCCCCCCCTCGCCCCAAAACCCCCTTCAGAGGAATGTTCTTCCTCTTCCCTGTTTCAGTGAACATAAAGGCTACAGAAGAA
Organism: Podargus strigoides; assembly: GCA_028020825.1. Taxonomy (NCBI): domain Eukaryota; kingdom Metazoa; phylum Chordata; class Aves; order Caprimulgiformes; family Podargidae; genus Podargus; species Podargus strigoides. Next base: position 29,340,534 of record CM051623.1, read on the forward strand.
TTAGACTTGCCTTCTGTCCTTCAGTACAAAACTAAGCATGACAAGTATGAGTCTTCCTAGTCCCATCTGAAGACCTCTAGACTCCGGTAGTATTAGTTATAGACTCCGGTAGTATTAGTTACACTGGGCATTACCAAGGGCAGCCCTCTAGTTGTTATACTAGACAGAAAAAGTCCTGAGCCCTTTCTGCATACTTGCCATCTCTGGAAATTTTAGTCCAAACAAGAAAATTAATGTCAGGCTAGAAAATCAGACTATTATCAATAATTAACATGAAAGTAAAAATTGTTGTGTCAAATTTCTACTGACAAGGCAAATTTTGGTTTAGAATTAGTGAAATGTGCTCTGGTCCAAGGGTGATTCACAAATTTTGACCAATTAAAGCAACAAAAAAAACCAAACAAAAAAAAAAAAAGAAACGGATATGATCCTTTCAGGTCATGCCAAAAGTCATGCAGCTGATGACTGCGGAGTGAATTGATCAGCTCTTGCAGTTTTCCAAATCTCCTCTTTAGGGTTGCTAGATGTAGCTCATTTGATATTTAACATTTTTGATAGCTTGACTGGATAGTTACTATACCACTGTTTAAAAAAACCTGCTGCTATTAATAAACAGCATATGACACTATCATCATCAGTCTAGGAAAGCTACTTTCTTTTTGTACTTGTCATTCTGCTATTTACTAATTTATCTTAAGGCTGATAAATAGGATAAATGTGGTTTTGTATTCACGTTGAGGTGAGTTATGTTTAGTGTTTCACTCTAAAGCTATGTGTAGTATTTTTGTAATAGTTGATTCTGGAGATGTTTGTACAGATAAGACAGGTCTTCTGAACATGTTTCTATATACTTATATTGCACCATTAAACATTCAGAACAGCAGATGATATCCATATGGAAAGCATAACAGATATAAAAAATGCTATATTCAGACAGAAAAAATAAATTCTGTTTAGTGGTCTTGCAAAAGCACCGCTACAGTTGGCAAGAATGCTTTTCTTGTTGACAGTCTTTGCTCAGAAGCCGAAGCCTAAATGCTCATCAAGACTCAACTGCACTCTTGCCTTAGAGTGTTCCCCTTGGAAAAGCTGAGGGATGTTTGTCAGACAGTACTGGCAGCACAGATTTCTTCGCTATATTAAACCTAATATAAAACTGCTACTTTTTAAATGTGCAATGTGGATACTTCTTTGAGTTGCCCTTCCAGCATTTTCCCAAAGCACTCAGTTCCCTACAAGCTGATGTGTTTTTTGTTGTTGGTTTTTAAGTAAATGCCAGAAGTATTTGGTCTTTCTTAGTTCTGAGCAGGGAGGTACTTGTGATTTCAGGAGAAAACTCTGAATTTAAGCTCTAATAAGGAATTTCTGAGTGAGCTTGCAAAATTTCATAGGCTGTACAACCCTGCAAGCTACATTTAGCTGACTGCCTCACACACAATAAAAGACCTATTGCTAAAAAGAGACAGAATAAACAAGAAATATTTAGAAGTTATAATAATTTATCTCAGTCTTGACTTACTCTGCTGTTGCAGCAAAGTGGTATGGAAAGACTATTGAAGAGCCTAAGCTAATTTATGCAGAAACTGCTTCTGTATCATCAGGTGTCTTCTGGAGAATCAAAAGCTACTAGGAAGCAACCTTTAGTTGGAAAATGGTGAAATGACATCCCTTTTCTAAAGCTGTCGAAGGAATTTTACCAACTGGCTCAGTCTTTTGTGGCCTGAGATCAAGCACTTCCTTCAGCTCTGAGGAAATCAGTGCAGTCTACAGTTGCCCTTTTTTAGTAAGGAGGAAAGCTAAAACAATTATAGAAGCACTAGTTCAATCATCTTTCGTTACTGTACCATATACTGGAAATCGGGACAGCATCCCTCTGTAGCTGCTGGTCATTCTGGATTAAAACTATGTGAATAATTGACTTTTCTTGGGACTGTTCCAAAAACTTGGAAGGTGAATTTGTTTCAGAACAGCTAAAATACTTTTTAAAATTCAGTCATCAAATGTGACGTCGTAAGGCACAGTCTCTCCATGAAGTCCGAGGGAAAAACAGTTTATTGCTACAGCAGTGCATATTTATGCAGTGGTTACAAGCGATTGCCTCATAATTAGCAAATCGGCAACTAAATAGTTACCTACCTTTGACCTATCAGTACTAGACAAAGCACAGCTCTAGGCTTCTTCACCTATTAGCACAAGTTTACAACTTCTTTACCTATTAGCATCGGACAACACAAATCTTGCACCTAGATGACCAATTAACTTTCTAACCACGCACAATTCTCGCGACAGTACCCCCCCACCGGTCGGTGTGGTTATTGTCCACTACTCTTCCAGTCAGGTCGGCTGGTTCTTCCGGCACAACTCGGCAGTTTTTTGTTTTACTTCCAGGGCTTGCTTCCAACCAAAGGCACACTGCTGGCCCAGGGGCTGCGCAGGGCTGGCAGGCCGATGCCTGCCAGGCTGATGTCTTCTTGCCCTGTTCCCACATCTCCCCCTTCTTTGTTTTGGAGCTGCACCTGCACGACTTGTTTCAGAGCTTTATCAATCAAGGTTTGCACAAGCTTCAAAAAACATGGTATACATACAAGAATTCCAAGAAAGGCTAAAAGCAACACAGCAGCCACAGTTACTAAATATATATCAATTTAAAACTTATCATTTAGAGTACTTTGAAATATTTCTATCTACTATTTTCAAGCATTTTTAAAGTGTCCAGGAAACCTAGTATTTTTTAAGTGCCAAAACAAAAGTGGTTTGTTTTGTTCAGACTTGGGTAGGGGGCTTTTTTTTGGTTATATTTTTTTTTTTAAAGGGGAGGAAATCAGGAATACTTGAAAAACAAATTCGTGATACATTTTGGTATACCTGAAACTAGACTTCTCAGCTGAAAAAAAAAAAAAGCCTCATCTTAAAAATTTAACTGAGAATTCGTATAGCAAAATACTTCTGGTGAAACTCGAAAAACTGATGTGGAAAGCACCAGAATGTCTGCTACGTGGAGTATCCAATATACCACCTTTAAAAGTGAAGCTGCAGCTTGATCATCCATCAAACATTTTCCATTGGTTTACTTATTATCAAATACGTGACAGCACATGGGAAATGTACGATTTTGTGAGGGATGATTTAAAAGCAATAACAAATATATCTGCTTAATGGCCGTGGAATGGTTTTAGAGTCATGATGGTAACTATGAGACTTTCACAGGTGAATTACTATTAAAGAAGAGAGGATCACATTTAGAGCCCATGGACTGAGTATCTTTAATCCCCTCCAGTTCTCCACAGAACACAACGTATGGTGATAGAGAATGAATTGAACTAATAAAAAAATGGACTAGAGCAGTAACAGAAGAAGTGATATGTATGAGCCAAGGTCTCAAATGTATTTCAGGTTCATGCTGAGGAGTGAGGAGCTGCCCCACACCTAACAGATAAGACAATTCAGGCTTAGAGATGCCAAACAGTCAAAGCAAATGAGACAGTGACACATTTCTCAATGTTTAACATCATACTTAGGCAATCTAACCTTTTTTTAATTTTATTTTTTTAGTAACTGGTAAAATTCAAGGCCATGTAAATGGTGTGCAGGCAAATCACAATAGCTTTTAACAGGTTCTGATCATGGAGGTGCCCACAGTAAGAAGCCAAGCACTCCTTTTTCTGTGGTCTATTACAAAAGGCTTGAGATAAGGAGAATAGTTCTGGAAAAACAAGCCAGCACCACCAAAACAAAGCTTGGGGAAATTTGCAACATTTAACAAAATCTTTAAACATCTGGGAAGTTCTCTACTTCCTGTGAATTTCCAAATGTATTTTTTTTTTTTTTCATATAAAAAGGAAGAAAATAAAAGGAAGCCATATTGATTTCTAAATTTGCCATATCTTCCCCCCCCCCCCCCATATTTTTCTTATTTCTTCACCCAGAGGATAAAAGACTTCATGTGCATAATCCTAATAAAGGGGCGATGGTAGGATAATGCAAATGTGTAAATCTTCAGCTTTTATGGACTGGTACAAGACAGAAAGAGGAAAGGGAAGATTTCTAGTCTCATTTTTAAACTCAGAATGATTTTCTCAGATCCTGATATAGCCATTTTAAGTAATAATTTTATTTATAAATGCCTTTTTTTGAAATTCAACTTTAATTCTTTGATTTCTTTGGATAAGCAAAGTTTCAGTTAAGTCTTCAAGCTGAGTCAGAAATTATAGTTCAGCAGGCAAATCTTGGCAAAGTTCCTTATGAAAAAGACGATATGCATAGAATGATCACTCCCATAGACCAACAGATTCTCTCATGATCCTCTTCAGACTGTGAGAGGAACTGTGCTTTTAACCAGCTACTGCAAAGTGCTTTAAGTATAGACAAATCTTTCTATATTTATGTCAGTGAAAAAGAGCACAAACACATAGAACCATGGAATGGTTTGGGTTGGAAGGGATCTTAAAGATTATCTAGTTCCAACCCCCCTGCCATGGGCAGGAACACCTTCCACTAGATCTCAAGTGCCTAGGAGATGTCAAGTAGGTGATAAGAAAACATTTGGTTTCTGTATGTGCAAAAAGTTTGTGTAGTGAAAGTTTCTTTAAAGAGAACACTGAGCTGGTGCTTATTTAGCAATATCCGGCTTTAGAATAATTACTCTTTGGATGATGAAGACATTTTTGAATTAGTCAAATGCAAACTTCTGGCAGAGCATGGATTAATCTTGCTTTTGATCAAGGTAAGAGAAGATGCTTTTTCAGAATAAATGACATAAGTGGTAAATATGAAATTTGAATGACCTCATAATGAATCATGATGACTGTTACTAACGTTTTGCTACAGGTTTGTGGGATTGTGCCCTTTTAATTACATTTTTTATAAGCAGATCTTAGAAAGTTGGAAAATTGCTTTTACAGAATCTTCAGGTCTCATGGTATGTGTCATAAGGTTGCTTACTGATATCTTTGAGGGGACAAAGTTTTTTTATGTCAGAAATGATATGATCTATGGAAGATGTTTTCTTGAGCCTAAGCAACAGATTGATGTGTCTCTTTTTTCACGTTCTTTTTTTTTTTTTTTTTTTTAAATTTTCAGTCCTAATTTTGAAAAAGAAGTGCTCTTAAATTGTTTGCCAGTTTCGAACATCCAGAGTTTCCAAAGATTTGCTTCCCTGTTTTTTAAGGTTGGTCTTTCTTCTTTTCCATCTTTTATTCTATAAAGATATATAGAGTACAAATCAGGAAATCATAATTGTAGATGTATTTATTCTAGTTCTTTATAGGAAACTTTCAGCTCCATTTAATAATAAAAAGGTGTAAATACGTTCCTTTATGAATAAATGTGGGAAGATATTAAATTGGAGACAGGAGAGAGGGCATTTTCCCCTGCTTTTGTAACAATCACTTCTTGGTTGTCTTTAAGAGGTGACACCTTCTATTTTAGAGAAATAATTTATAATTTTGCTTTCTCTAATTTTTCAAGCTCTCAGCTCCAAGGTTTAGTTTAGTCTCTTCCTGCTTTTGCTGGTCTGGATTCAATATTTACGTCTGGAATATGGATATGGTTAATGGTTGGACTTGATGATCTTAGAGGTCTTTTCCAGCCAAGGTTATTCTATGAGTCTATGTACATATTTTTATTGTGTGATTCAGCCAAAATATTTCGATATATTGTCACTTTACCATTATAATTTGTTGATGGGTTTTTGGACTAATTTGACTTGATGTATGTGGCATCTTCGCTGTCAATAGTTTTAGCTGAGTTACATTATGCATGGTTCTAACAATTCACTCATTGCTTAAGCTTTTGAGCATTGTTCAAGAATGTCCTGATAAACCAACCAGTATCTGTCAAGTACACAATTTTTACTATCCTAAAGGTAGCATTGTGCATGGAATATTTAGTTTTTGAGTAATTTTAGGTGTGTCTGTGTGGATAGTCGGTTCTTCGTGTATATTGCTGCTCCTTTGTGTCATCCAAGGAACTTGTACCAAAGATGGCATCTTTGTGATGATGACACAAACCTCCCTGGGAGGCAAGGATAATTTTGATCCTGTAACTTTTAAATTTTGAAATTAATATTTTGACACTGTATGAAGAGAACTTGACAGTAAAGAATGGCATCCAGTTTAGAGAATGAGGCAATAAAATCATTGTTTCACCTCTGAAGACTGAAAGTCCTCCTTGGAAGGTTTTTCTTTGACTCCTAGTCTAGTGCTAGCTAGCCCTCAAACACTTGGTACTTTTTTTTGCCATGAATTACATTTACAAAATGTAATGACAATGACTCAGGGGACTGTGTTTAGTAAATTTGAGCTTTCCTTTGTAAGATGTGAATAGAAGCCAGCTTTCTTCCTTAGGCAATCATCGAAAGCATAGTGATGATAATAGAAAGAGTCAACAGAGTTTGTAACGTGAACAGCCTGAATAAAGTACCAGATTTCAGAGACTGTAACCTTAGATACAAGAAGTCTTACATTCTTATGGTGTTCCTGAGGCAATCTACAGTCTGAGGATTTTTATGTCTTTCTAAGCTTCTGTTCTTATTTGCACTGGATTCTAACTGAATGAGAAGATTTTTTTTTTTTTTTTTTTTTTAAATAAAGCTTGGCCCTGTTCACAATGGGATTCCAACATTTCCTGTTAGAATGTGATTTACCAGGAATTTAATTAATCTCCAGTTCAAACTGTACTGAAGGCCTTGAAAATTAAAAAGAAAAATAAACATAGCAATTAACATTGAAAGAGAGCTAAACTTAGCACTTGAAACTAAAATTACAATAAATAAAGATGAACCCAAACCAGAATTGAGAAAATGAATGTCAGTGAAGCCTATTATGTTCAAAAGCCAAATATGATTACTGTATTTTAAATCTTAAGTTAAGAATTAAAATGGATCATGATATGAATGGCATAATGTAATTACATAATCTGAGGCCTATCAAATATAAATTGCACCTTTTACATTGCTGTTTTTCTTAGAGATGTTTATTTCTTCTCCTTCCCTCTTTCTCAACCAAGATGTGATTTCAAAACACAAGCAAATAAATGTCAAATCCTTCTGCCTCTGTTCTGCCATTCCATTTCTGAAATTCTGCCAAACTGAAAATTTCCATTCAGACTGACTGGCATTTGTTGAACTGATTTTTATTTTTTTTTCTTTTATTATTATTATTTTAACACTCTTATTCAAAAGTAGTGGAAACTTTGTGCAAGCATAGCTGTGTCTATGCGTGGCATTTTAAGAGCAGCTGTTTCTGTGAATCTTTTTAACAATAGCACATGTTTTCCTGCAAACGCTCTGCAAACCTCTCACAAAAAACATTAGTTAGTTCTAAGTCTTGGTCTAGGGTGTTTCCAAACTTGTATGCAGAGCAGGTACCACCCAATTTAACACCATGCCAACCTAAGAAATACAGAGGTCAAATAAAAAGCTACAGTAAAGAGTAAGTAAGATGAGTGGAAAATTTGTCAAAATCTCAACCCCCTCTTCCTCCTTTAAAACAGAACAGGAGATTGTACTGACTTTGGCTTCAAAATCTCTGCTCTACTACTCAGTTATGGGTTTTTCATGATAAAGAAGAATAGGTAGAACAATATGCACAAGGAAATAGAGCAGAATGGCTTATGAGGAATTCCTTATGTAAAAAAGGTTTTTCATGTTTACAGTAGAGTAATTTCTCCAGCTCGCAATGTGTTAGAAAGAAACATAAAACCATGAAATGTCACTATGCTACAAGAATCCTTCTCGGGTTTTGTGGATGGTACATAGGCTGTTTGCTCATCAAGGCAGCAGACAGTTCTCAGAAGATACCTTATTTTAGTTACAGAACCAATTTTTAAAACAAGAAATAATGGAAAGTTACATGGAATTCTTCCATGTTTTAGCAGACCTGAAAAGCCTAAAACATTTCTGTGTGGACCCACAGAAAGATATTTCAGAGAGCAAGATGTTCCTTTTCTGGGCAACTTCCTTTAAACTGCAGTCATCTCGTTTACTTCCCTATGGTGAACTTGCAGCTGTAACGGCAGCGCAGTAGCAGGTGGAGCTAGAGCATATTTGTCCCGTTTGGCCCTTGTCACATATACCGGGGCTTCAATTCCACCTCCTGCTTCCCAGTTCCATATGTATGTTTGTTTGTTTTGTTTGAATGCAGGAGATTTTAAAATATAATTTATTCTTCTAAACAGACAAAAAATCTTTAGGGCAAAATAAAATCCAATATGAACCAGTAATTTAAAGAAAATAATGCCTTATTAAAACATGCTACCTAAAAAATGAAATTCCTAATATTCAAAGATTGTGTGTTCTTCCTTTCTCCTCTCTTTTTCAAATACTGAAAACTAATGAATTGCAAAGTTCTGAATGATGGTAACCTTGTGCACTTTATGTGGAAGAAGCCTCTAAAATCAGAGCTGAGTTTGGTGACCCAATGTAGCTAGGTCAGAGAAGCAATGAAGTCCTTGAATATGACTGAAATTCTCCCAGCATGCAACATTTGTCCATCTTATTGATCCTCAGCATACTCTCAAGAGCCTAATTTTCCTTTTTACAAAAAAAAACGGGTAATTATGCCTTCCTATCTTGCTAACAGATTTTCGGAGGTGCAAATGAAAGTTTTTAAGCGCATTAAATTCACTGAATGAAAATATCATTTCCTGCTTCTAAATGTTTTGTGCCTGTTATGTTTTATAATTCTAAGGGTTCAAGTGTTATTGTGTTGGTATGTCCTCTGTGACATTTATTATTTCTGTGAAGACTTGCACAGTTTATTTGGGGGTACTCTGGCCTGTAGTTCCTGTACATCCTATTCCATCTGTACATATAACTTTAGGCTCAATTTTTAGGTGATTTCTTCCCAATGAGGAATTTATTTACTACATGGCTAAAATAGTTGTTTAGTCCTCAATCTAAACCTTACTGAACATTAGCTTGTCCAAGTCACTGTCTACCTGCAGTTTTCGTATTTCTGAACTTTGCTCTCTCTTTTGGCACCTCTGTCTGCACACACCATGTAGTGCAACCAAAGACTAGCTCCTTCTCTGTATTGCCATCCTCCTCTGGTTTCTATCCACTCTTCAACCATCTTTCATAGAAGCACATAGGAGAAGTGCCTTTGGCTCTTTGCAATGAAGTTTACCCTAACTGCGATATTGTCTGCTCTGGTTAGCTAATAGCTGTAATAGCCATACAAGCAACAACAAAAGAGTGCAGTGCGCTGCATTTGCTACTTACTTTCTGCTTTGTATGAGTAAAGTTCCCATGGAAAGCTCAGGAACCTCATACATTGTCTTCTTTCAAATGCTGCCTTAAAACCTCTGATTTAACATGCCTCTGTCTGGCACAGATAGAAGTCATACCTAGCTATTGCCTACTTCATTACCTCTGCCTCTGAACCGTATTGGTTTGGGGCAGGAGGGAGGACACATTTTCATTTCTGTTTGATGAACGAACACGTAACGCTCTCTAGGACAGAGACCAGCATCTTTATTCAGCACCTTCACAGGCACAACAGAGCCCTGCTGCAAGGCTGGCATTCTCAGCAACTAAAAACTATAGAAGATACTAATTACGGCAAAACTGGAAACATATTTGTGTTCTGATTATCCTCACAGAAGTCAGCACAGTCCTTTTCTCCTACATTAGCTCCTCCATAACAAATACATGCTCCCTACTGCCAATGGATACAAAAAATTAATTCCTCATCTGAACACAAATGGCAACACATACCTCTTACCCACTTGCCAGAAAAGCAACTTCCTAATTAAGTGGAGACTGGGACAGGGTTTGTCTCTGAAACAGCAATTACCACAAATATGCTCTTCAACTAATATCACGGTTTACTTAGTTCATTATTTGTTTCTGCTATTAAGACAGGTCTTTACTATTTAGAAAAGCATTACGAAATACCATTCATTGCCTTCTAATTTTTTCTTTCTATAAGTAATCTGTATCTGTTTTTCAGTATCTTGTTATTTTACGTGCTTGGAACTGAGCTCAGATTTTGTCCTCTTTCTTTGACTCTAGTATTGTTTCTCTTGGAATACTCAGTTGTTGTATTCAGACATCTGGGTTTCTGGATGGTAGGCATGCAAAAACAAACGGTTAGGTCTTAATGGTTATAGGTGTTTATGATTTCATATATGTTTATACAGCTCCAGATGGGAAGACTAGAATATAAAAAGGAGACAGTCACAGATAGTTAAGATACTAATGGTGCAGGTATGATAATGCCAAGAATATGATGTAGTATCAGTACAGCCATTGCCTGCTAATAACAGTAGTTTCCATCATCACTGTAACTGCCAAAATTCATAAATGAACATTTGTAGAGAGGAGTCATATTTTTTTTACTAGCCCACTTGATGCAGTTACTAAAAAAGAGCAGATTAACTTAAGGACCTTCTTTGGGTCCAAAAGCTTGTTTGGTTTTTTTTTTTGTCATTATAGCCTCTAGTTTAATAAATGGCATTGGTTTTTCCTACAGACCTCTTGCTGCTATGTTAATATTTGTGCTCAAGCTCTGAGCATGTCCAATAGTGATCTTGAGTGAGAGTCTGTAATTCTGAAAGGGCACTTTGTATCATCGTTGTGTCTTCAGGATTTCAGGCTGTCAGGAGGGCTTAAATCATGCCTGAAGCCATTTAATGTGTACCGAACAACTTCTAAACAACAGATTTTCCAGCAAACTTAGTAAACACAATCTTTAAGCATTTCTCTTCCCTTTCCTTCCTTCATGTTTGTCTTAGACTATAACTGCATCAGGAGACTTGAGGTTTTCTACAACCCCTTTGAACTATAGTGGGGCAGAAATCTCAGATAAAGCATGTGAAGGATTCTGAAGTGTTTGCATGATTCTTGGTTGGTATTCATAAGGGAGGACATGCAAATTAAAGCCATCTGTGAGATTAGGGGTTGTGCACAAATTCTTTGACTGGCCTGATATCCAAATGACTTCTAGGCTACTTCATTATCACTTAATCATGGCCAGCCATTTTGTGAGTGTAATTGCAAGGAGAGCAAGCTGGGAACTTCACTGGCCCTGCAGGAACCTATTACAATCTACATTTACATGTTTTTACTTGGTTTGTTCTTCCACTGACTCGTATATTAGATCTTGGGCTAATATCTTTTTTATTTTATTTTTATTTGCTCAGTTGGTCAGGAAACAAGCATTGTTGAGATGGGATAGTGATGATTTACATGAGTCAATCAAACTGTCATTTAATTTGTTCTCTGGTAGTTTGTGGTAGAGGAGTGCTTACTGCTTTGGTTGTGATGGTGTGCAGAGCCGAGTGTTCTTTCCTGAGCATCAATTCATGGATCTAGAAGGTCCACTCCTGTTTTGTAGCAACTGTTATTGAAGTTACTACTTATGTGTAGCACGATTTTTGCCCTTCGCTGATTCAGAGGGAGCTAGACTAGGAGAATGCAAGGACCTAGGTGTGCAGCCAGGACCTCAAAAATAAATAGTCATAGACTTTGTCCTATTTTCAACAGTATTTCTCAAGGGAAGAAAGTATCGTCTAGCTTTATAGGCACAAAAAAACCCCAGTGAGACGACAGGGATTACCCAGAAGACTACTAACAGAGCCAGAAAAATACTGAGCTTACTTTGCTCCAGAAAATGGGACAGTGTTCTAAGAGAGTTGCCAGGCCTTCTCCTTTCTAAAGCTTTTATAGTCAACCCTAAGTCTGAAGTCTTATTATGATGAAGGCTGAAAACACTGTTAAACTAAATTTACTTTTTACGTCTCTGCAATAAAATATTTATTTGGGCTTTTGTTTTCTTGCATTGTTTGTGGAATATCTCAATTTTACTTTTTACTGCCTAGCATGATTTTCTAGTACATAAATGTTCACTGAAAATTGCCTTGCATTGCATTATAAATTATAAATGGGCGTTTAAATACAGTTACTTACGGAGGCCTCTAGGTTTGTGCAATGCTGGTTCTAAATTACAGTGGTGTATGCAATGTGTTATTAATCCATATGTTAAAAAGAGTCAAACTGGGATTACTTTGTTTTCTCTCCTTCTTTCTTTGAAGATACTTGTTTGCGTGTACTTTTAATTTCACATCTGGTAGTTTAGCATATGGATATAATCATCATGTGTTTTCTTCCTACTGGTACTTTCCTTTTTCCTAATTTAAGGTTCAGCCCTGGATGCTGCATTTGAATCGAAGGCTTTACAAAAAGCCATGCTGTTGGGCAAGTACATGCCCGATTCATTTCTCTGGTTTTTTCATCTTCATTTTGCTATTATGTACTACTTTGTTGTATGCCAGTAGCATCATGACAAAATAAGCACTGTTAACCTGCTGAAAGAGTCAGCATCAGGAGGTTAAAATGTGGTCAAGGGTTAATTTACCAGACAGACATCTCATTAGGTTTTCATGGTTTTGCTGTAGTCGGTCATGTACTTAGTTGTTATTTTACTGAGTCTGCTACAGACTATATTTCAAAAGTTGCTGCTCAACAGTTGTTTGGACTGATGGCATCTCTTTTATTGTGTATCAGGCCATTAAGTACATCACCTTTACTGAGGAAATACCTGGAAGGAATGGTTAGGCTAAACAATTTCAGAAAAAAAAGTGGGATTTTTTAAAGTTAATGTTATTTTGAAATTTACTTGCCTATTATATTTCAGTTGTGACTATCCTTTTCTCTTAAGGTTTTTCTTTGGTGTAAGCATAATTTTCTGAAGGTATCCAAAACGTTTATTTTTTCAGTATAAAGAATTTTTAAGTGTAATTCTCTCTCTTATTATCAAGTCAGTCCATATTATTTTTTTTTCTTTCATATTGAATTTAGATTTTATCATACTGGAATATGATGGTTTATTTCATTATTTGAAAATGTGGTTAAATTCTCAAATTTTTCAGGAGAAACTGGTCTTTATCAAATCTTCCCCTTGCTCTGCCTGTCTGGATTTACTTTTTATGTTATAGCAATTATTTGTAGCTCCATAGTGTGTCAAATCAAGCAAGAAATATAGCTCATTGTCCTATTTCAGGCAAGTCTATGAAGTATATATTGCCATTATGAAATGGAAATAATACATAATATATAATTTTCAACATATAGTGAAGCTTTATAGTATAGTTGTTCATGTCTGTTTCCAAAAGAAAAAAAAAAAAAAAAAAAAAAGTATCTTGCTTCTAAAGCAGTGGGTTTTAAAAGCAATTTTTTCTAGTAAAATAAATTTAGCACATTTTTTTAGAATATTTTCCATTTGGTAAAAACTGTTCAGTCTTCTCAAATAAAAAATAAAGTGATTTTGAGGTGACTTTTCAGTTTTCTAAAAGGATTATTTAAAAAAAAACAACATTTAAGAATACTGCTTTCTGAAAATAGTATTTAAAACATAAAAACTTTATTAAAAAAACCCAACAAAACAAACCAACAACGACAAAAAATGAAGCTGGTAGAATTTTTGACAAACTTGCAAAATTATAAAATAATTACTGTGGCTGCACCAGTTTATGTATAAGACAGGTATGACTGGTGATAGTACAAGACTACACTTCTGCACACAGACCTTGGAGTGGGTTGCAGTAGATACGTGGGCTGATTCTTTTTTTTTTTGTTTGTTCCTGTAAGCATCTACCTCTTAATACTTAATGAAGTTGTTCTGAGTACCACTCAGCACAGTGGATGAACAGAAAGGAGGATAAAGAGGGCTTCAAAATAGCTTTACTCTTCCTTTCCTCCCCAGCATGTGTGAAAGCCTGAGAGGCGGAGGAGGGAAGGAAGAGAGGCACGTGGGTGTGAGAAGTAACAGCAAGCAATACAGTGTGTGTCCTGCCTGGACACCTTCAATGCACAGCTTCTCTTGGAGTCAACAGCCCAGCTGGGAGCACAGGGAGCTTGGTTGTTGCAGAGTGCTGGCCTCCTCTGGCTCCATCAACTGAGGTGCCAAACTGGTGGCCATGGGAGTGCGTGTGCTGGAATGGTGGCCAGAGTGCTGTGCCAGCAGCCTGTGAGGTACAAGCTATGGTGTAGGGAAGTGCAAGATGGAATACAGTGGTGCAAATGTCATAGATGGTACCTAATACCTGATGGGACTGAGGTCCCTCAGAAGCTTCAGTTGGGACTGGTTTAATTAGCTACAAGGCCATCATCCCTGGCTTGGCAGCTGCTCTAGACTGGGTATAAATAAGAAGATGATGGCCTCATTATCCAGGAAATTTCATTTATACCTGCAGCATTTGGTAGAGTTTTATTCCCCTGTTATATCACAAAAAAAAAAAAAAAAAAAAAAAAGGTTGTGGCAGAAAGTAATATGCTCCAGAACAGAGTGGAGAGAAACAACAGTGATTTTCAAAACAAAGTAGCATAGAAGTAACGTGAATACTGTTCATACCACTGCAGGCAATTTTACACCCTTAGTGGTAAAGAAAACCCTTAAAAAGGGCTGAGGGCAAAGTTGGACTTGCTAGCTTGGGGTTCTGCTTGTTAATTGCTGAACTACCTCAGATCATAAAAATCGGAAACTTCCTATCTCGCAGCAAGGCAGCGTCATGAATACCTAACTTTGCCACCTGATCCCTGCACTACCTGGGATTCGGTGCACAAAGCCAAATATAGCTGCTGTATGAAACCACACAATCTGCTTTGGTGAATTTTGGCAGTTCAGAAAAAAGCAGAGTTTTTGGACACAGCCCTCCACTCCGTACAGAACAGAAAGCTCACTTTCTCTGAGAAGTCCTCAGAAATTCCGGGCCGGATCGGTCCTGGCACCACTGCACCAAACCCCCCCTAGATCCGGTGCCTGGATGCTGCCAAATTCTGTCCGCAAAACCTAGAAATTATGTCATCCCCGTAGAAATAACAATCGCTCTATCGGATTCAGCTCAAAACCAAAGAACCCCCACCCAACCGCCCCCCCCTGTGCTGCCACCAGCCCGGGCCGAGCGGTGCAGAGCCGCGCTCCCCCCTCCTCCGCGCCGCTGCGCTCCCGCCAAGTGCTGCGGGACTGCTCTGCCCTCAGGAAAGGCGGGGGGGCGCGGGGTGCGGGGGCTGTTGTGCTTTTCGGAGTCAGGGAGGCCAAACTTTTTCTTAAATTATTTTTTGCAATAAATTGTGCGAGGGGAGGGGGTTGCCATGCCACCCGGGCGGGGGAGGTGTAAGGGGACACGGCGTGCCCGCAGCGGGACCCCGGGAGCCGTGTGGCGGCCCCTCCGCGCACCCGAGTTTGATTTCCGATGCCCCCGCAGCCCCGGCAGAGGAGCGCAGGAGAGAGCGGGCAGTCACCCCCGCGCTGGCGGCGGGGCCGGGGCAGGGTGCGGGGCAGGGGGCGCCGGGGCCGGGGCCGGGTGCGGGGCGGGCGGCGCGGCGATCCGGCGATCCGGCGGGGGGCGCGGGGAGCCAATGGGCGGCGGGGATCCGCCGGCGCGGCTCGGGGGCCCCTGGAGGAGGAGGAGAGGAAAAACCACGGGACTGAGCTCTGTCAGTGCCGCTCGCTGCTTCCAAGGGGGAAGTGCCGGGGAATAATTAATGTTTTTATTAAATTTGGAGGGAATTTTTTGCAGCCGACCGCCGCGCGTGGCCTTCAGGTGGGTCTTCCCCGCAACTTTGTCCGCCGCCTCGCAGGGACTGCGTGGTGGTGGGCTGGGAAAGCCGTCCTGGGGAGAAGGTGGCTCGGTGCGCGCGGCGGTGGGGGGGTGTGTGTGTGTCTCTGTGTGTGTGCGTGTGTCTGTGTGTGTGTGTGTGTGTGTGCGTGCGTGGCTGCGGCGGGCGGGCGGGCGCCGCCGCTCCGTGAGGTGCGCGCAGAGCCCCGCCGTTCGCCATTACGAGCGGCGCACACGTTTGCGGGAGCCGGGGCTGCCCTGGCGCGGCTCGCCCGGGGGTACGGCGGGGATGTAAATAAACCCCGCCGCTCGCCTGCTGCTGCTGCCGCTGCCCCGAACGGCTTTTATGCCGTGTTTTGCTGGCAGAAGCGTGTAAGCCAGGTGAAGGAAGAGAAGGGAGGGTTGTTTTTATGAATGGGACTCTTTTGAGGTTAATTAGCTATGCAAATTCAAGCAGTTCATTCATGATTTTTTTTTTTTTTTTTTTTTTTTAAATCTAAAAGCCATCTTGTGTTCCCCTCTAGGCTGATTGGAGTCGAGATCCCGAGGAAATCTCCAGATCAAATGCCCAGTAAATAAAACCCTGAGCTAAGACGTGTGGACGAGCTGCAGAATGGATGGATTTTATGACCAGCAAGTGCCTTACATGGTCACCAGTGTGAGTGATCAGTTCAAAGTTGGTGTTTGTAAACTTGACTCCGACTTGTTTCTGTGGGGGAGTTTTGCAGACAGAGTATCTGCTTTGTTGCCGCTGTAGGGGCGACTCTTCATCTGGGAGCTTTGAGCCCGTCCTCTTAGTTATTTCAATAAAGCATCATGTTCTTTTAAAGACAGTTTTGGGATGATTAAAAAATCATGCACACGATTAGCGGATGAGAGAGGCAAGAGCAGCAGCAGCCACATTCAAAGTTTCTGGCTGCGTTTGCTGCTTGCAACGCTCAGAAGAATGAAGTTGAGGCAAACGTTAACATCTTTCCCCCCCCCCCCCCCCCTTTTTTTTTTTCCCTTTTGGGACTTTGCAAACAATGTTATAAGTAACTCAGGGAAACAAAGCAGGCTATTATAATCTCATATCTGAGTTCTCCAGCGTTACTTCTGCAGAGGGGATTTATGTGCTATTGTGTAGGTTTGTGTACTTTACATGCTAAAAATACATTGTTAGTATTGTGTTGCTACTCGAACACATTTATGTATCTGTACAAATAGATGTCTACAAACATAGATAGAAATGTGTTGCATTTAGACAGAGGAATCTTTTGGAGGATGTTAGGTGCTCAGCAGTATCTTTTGCTAGAGACTGGAGGCTGCAAGACGATTTCCCTGTTTGAAAATGTAAAGAATTCATGCTGGCTTTGAGTATTCTTGATTAAATGAAAAAAAAACCCAAAACAAACCACCTCAGATTTCTGAAGTAACTGATCTTTCCTGTTTATAGAATCCGCGTGGGAGAAACTGTAATGAGAGACCGACAAATGTCAGGAAAAGAAAATTCATTAACAGAGACCTGGCTCATGATTCAGAAGGTGAGGGCTTGTTCCTACTCCCCCTACCCCCTTTACCCCCCCTTACTTACTCATGCAGAGAAGCTTTTTGAGATCTATTTATTTATTTATTTATTTAGGAGATAAATATATCTAGATCAATCTGAATAAACAAGACAAGAAATTTGCATTTACTACTGCAAAACAAACTGGCAAAGGCAATAAACTGGTAACGGTATTCTTTCCTTGACTTACCCTGTTGCATTTTAGGTACTGCTGCACATGTGGCACACGGATGTCATGCACTGAGGCCAAGCCTTTGCAGCATCTGACACAAGTCATGGCACCTGGCTTTTTCACCTTCAGGCCTCTTGAAATCCAGGGCTTTCTTCATTCCTCCCATCTTTTAACATACTTTTCACTGGTGCGTGTTCACTGGTGGTAGCACGAATGAGAATGCTGGTGTGGAGACTAGACTGTTGGTTTTCATTCTAGCTTTACTCCTGGTGTCTGATAGACTGTTTCTGTTGCTGTGTAACATTGGTAGGGTTAAAAATCCTGGGAAATTCGATTCAGGAAGTCTAGAGTGGACGAAGTTTTGGAGGGCCAAACATTTGTAACTTAAGTTTCATCAGTAGCCACTCATGATTGTAGCTTGAGAAGTGTAGTCTAGTAATAGCTGTTAACACTTCTTTAGGTTACAAGGTCAATATAGATGCTATTGCTACAGCCCTGTAAGTATGTAAGACATACCAGGAGGGTATATAGGAGCCTACAGCTTACCCCTATATAAATCTTATCAGGGTGAGGACACATTGATACACTTTCCAGAATCTTTCCTTACTTGTTTGGAAAAGTTTATTCTAGGGTTGATTGAAAAAGAAACTTTCTGATTTTCAGTTAAAAGATTTCCCAGTATGAACATGAGGTATCAGTCCACAGGATAAATGAATAGCCTCTGTCATTTAAGTGTATGTAAATAGTTATCTGTCAGCATTCATAAAAGAGGAAGTGTCTCTCAAAATACAGTAAATTAAAAATAAACCAGTTGTCCTACTTAGTAAACAGAATTTTCATAACTGAGTTTCTGAGCTTGCAAGTAAGCTGAATGCTGCTCCGGTTTATACCCATTGTAAGCAATTGATTTCAGGGAATTAAAAGGTAACCTGCTGCAGAACTCAGTCTATGGAGAAACTGGTTTCTCTTTAAAGAAGTGCAGTGAGTACAGCATAGAGGAAATGCTGGTGATTCTCTTCTCATACAAAGTAAAATATAAGGGGAAGTACAAAAGATTTCCCATTTCTGTTTGCTACTGCAGCATCTCAGATCTTTGCTTCAAAATTTTTATATAATAGTTATGACCCTACTAATAAAAATACTCAGTCATTGCTCAGGCAGAACTCCCATTGAAGTCTGAGAGCGCTCTTTCTGGGGCAGATATTGCAGGAGAAGGCCCGAATTGTGTAAGGAGAAAGAGTTCACTTGTAAGAAAGTTTATAATTTTTAACTTTTATATGTATTGCTGAATGAGCCTTGTATACTATGGAACTTGGTTAAGATTATGGGTGTTATTTCAAGAGTTTGTAAAATAACATAGTAAGTACTTATTTTTTTGTTAAGGAGTGTAGAAAAATCATTAAGTGCAACCCAAAAATATCTACTTTGTGTGTTTGATTGCCAAAATAGAATTCATGTACATTGTTCTTGAAGAAAAATATATATTTGAAAGTATCTTAATCTTAAAAAGAGATTAAAGATGTGAGTCTTTTATCCATGTATTCATCTTTTTGCAGAACTCTTTCAAGATCTGAGCCAATTACAGGAGACATGGCTTGCAGAAGGTAAGGGAAAAGCTGCTTGTAAAAAAAAGGAAAAACAACTCTGGAGGGGAAAAAAAAAAAAGTCCTGAACTTGCTGTCTTAATGTTCAGCCCAATTAATTGAGCTCTAAAAGAGCCACCTCATGTGTCATGCATACATTAGAGCCTCTGATGAGTTTGTCTTTGGGGACTCTGGGGCTGCTCTACCCAGTGTCATCACAAATTACCAGGAGAAATTGCTTCCAGCTCACAATCACATCTGCTTTTGGCAAGAACTAATGCACCAAGACTTCAAGTTCTAAGCCTCTGTTCAGATTTTAATTGCAATTGATCAGGTTTATATTATTGTACCTCGAGAGACTACATACAGCCAGAACGGGGCTTGCTGTTTCCTTTAGAGCAGCACATATAATTATTTGGTGTTCTGGTGGAGTACTTTTCTGATGGCAGAAATTAGTTTCTCTGGGTTCATCGGGACGGGATGCTTCAAGATTTAAGTGCAAGTGTCTTCTTTCCACCTTGTTCACAACACAGAACATTAGGTGTGTATCAAATGCTTAAAAAGTACTATTTCTTTCTTTTTTTTTTTTCTTTTCAGAAACCTTTAAGTATTTTGCACGTTATTTTTGTCTTCATATTTGTAGTTGTGAGATTGTGTACTGAGTGATTAGAAAACTGACATCGGTCTGTTTTACACCTGCTTGTGCTTTTAAGTATTTCAAATAATCTTGCAGCGCACATTCTACTAAAGAGAAAAGGTTTAAGACCAATAATGTAGAAATCTGAATTTAGAGTAGCTCTTGAGAGATTAATTTAACAATAACAAAACCCGAGCTGCTGCATTAAGAGAACTTTAATAAAATGCAAAGTAGCTTTCTGTTTGAAGTGTATTTTTCTCTTCAGCAATATTTTCTGGTTTTTTTTTTTCCTTTGATATTTGCAATTCTGTTTATTTCAAGCATAAAGATTTTTATGCATTGTCTGTTCTTAATATTTCTAGCTGAAATTTTAATGTAAACTGCATCTGAAATAAGCATGATTTTGATGCAAGTTAACATAACCTTTCCAAATTTATCCTGATTTAAATGAACGTGAGTATTCATATATGTTTAATTGTTATCATGTACTGGACTATGCACAGTTGTTTATAGAATAGATGTTATGTTTTTTTTGGGAAAGGAGGGATGTTGGGGTGAACTGCTTGCTGCTGGTTTTCATAGAAAGAGGGGAAATATTGCTGAAGACTACTTGCCTACATACCGATTTTGTTTTAACAGCTTTATATATAGTTAGTCAAGTTCTTAACCTATAAGTAAGTTGTGAGGTATTGGTTATTTTGTTGACATTTTTATTCTCCTAGCATTATTTTTAGCATGTAGATATTTGGTGCATAATCAAAAAGTCCTCTTTACATTAATGGATCAGAGGATATATTTTTATGAATTAATATGTTTTTTTTCCTTATCATTGAAAACATAATGTCCTGTACTAAGATCATTTTTGTAGTATAATGATCGGTTACAACTGTAACTGTCTCCCTGTGGTAATTTTCCTAAGGCTCTCTTTATTTTGTATCATCTCATTCATTCTAATGAGCCAGAAGTATGTTAAAATACTACTCAAAATATAGTCTTTTTTTATGGAGAGGGGAACTTTCAGTTTGATTATTCACTGGCATGGACGATTTTGTTTCTGAAAATGATTAAATTTCTTTGATCATAAGTCAGAAAAATACAGGCAGATTCATAATGCATGTGCAGATAATAATGTAAGTTTGAAAAATAAGAAGAAATTTAAAACTGATTTAATAATTTCTGCAGGTATATAAATTACTATAATGACAATTTTAAATCTGGAGGCACTGCTTATTTTAGACTAGAATGAATTGTTTGAAAGCCTTTTTTTCTCTTTAGTTGAATCTGTTTCACTTAATAAATTTAGGTAGGTTTTGAGAGAGAAAGGTGTCTGGTCCTGTGTCAGCTAGGTTGAGGAACGTTTATAAAAGCAGATAGCATCATCTGGTAAGTATTTAAAAATGAAAAAAAAAAAAAGTTGCCTTTTCAGGTAGCAAAGTATAATAAAGCTAAAGAATGCTATATTTTTTTCCACAGCATATTACAGATAAATAGTACAGATTTTTCAGTGTGCTAGAAATATTTTAAGAAATCTATGTGTTTCAGGCCATGCCATGATTTTAGCTGTTCCATAAAACACAAACTTTGCACAGCTTTTTTTAAAGGCTTAGCTAAAACTGAAATAAGAAGTCAAGATAAGAAAATCAGATATTGAGTTATTAACTGGATCTCAAATATTTATTTAAAAAAAACCCCACCCAAACCAACTTTTGGTAGTCTTTATAACATACTAGTGTTTGAGGATATTGTAGGTCTGCTCAAATGTCTACATGGGTGAGCTTAGCCAGGAAACAGATTTTGAAATCAGACTTGTTTACCCGTTGCTAGATGTGTCCATTTATGTTCTTCTGGACCTTCATAGGCTAGAAGTCTGCCAATTTGGCAGCATCAGTAATGTTTACATATTTCTTTTCATAATGCTGTGGAGCCAGGGAAATGACCATGAAATTTTAAAACATCTTGACCCTTTTTAAGAAAAGCTGTGGCAGCTGACCAGGTTTCTCCCACGAGTTCAGATCCCCACTAGGGAGTAACCAGGTCAAAAATCTACTTATTAGTTAGGAGAAGAAAGTGAGCTGCATTTTATGACATGCAAAGAATGCCTTTGGATTTTTTTTTTTGCTTTTCCTGAAGCTGTCCTTGCTACATCACATAATTTAGCGTGGAGATTTTTACAGTTAGTGTCACCTGTGACAAGTTGGTGGTAAACAAGTAAACACAGAAGAAATGTATTCTTTTCCTGTTGAAAATGGTGGGAGGTTCACATGTATTAAAAAATTAATCTAAAATGCAAACAAGTCAGTAACCTCTTTAATATTTTATTAGCCCATAATTAACAAGCTGAATACTACTTAGAGAAAACTTACAAATGTATTCCACTACCTGCATAGTAGTTTTTTTATGAAAATGAGTTTTGCTTCTTACTCTTTGTAGTGTGAAATTATGTAAGAAAGAATCTAAATTATTTTCGTGTAAAACTTACTCTGAAGAAGGTTACCTCATGTCAATTGTTATACTGGACCGAAGATAGGTTATAACTATTTCTTGATGTCAGAAGTTGAAAGTGAGAAGCCTTTAATAATTGTTTCAACCTTCCAACTTGAAAGGAAATAGTTAAAATTGCCTATTGCGAACCAAGACAAATATTGTTCAGATATTATCTTTTGTTTTATATTTAAATAACTTGATGGCAACATTTTGTCATGATAATATTATAAAATGACTTTATTGATTCTGTATGTTTGGAATCAGATTGGTTTTGGCAGGTAGCAATTGTTCAGTGACTTGAAAAAATGGTTCAAATATTAATCTAATGTTATCTCATCATGTTAGCTGTTACTTCTTACTCTGAAATAAAAAGAAGAGAGAGAACAAATTCTTAGTGAAAGTCTCCTTTCCATGGTGAAAGCATTTGGTTTTGGGGGAATAAAAGATTAACAAAAATCCAGATTTTTATTTAAAATTACTTCTTCAGATACTGATTTCTCCTACAGCTTGTTAAAGATACATAAAAGGCATCCCAAGTAAAGATAAATAATGAATTTATGTGCTATATCTGCTTCTCAGAGGAATAGATAATACGCTTTGGATGATAATAAACTGCAAAATTAAATACAATGTTCTTTGGGTGACTTGAAAAAAAAAAACAACAAAAAGATTAAGTGGAGAGTAAGTGGTTTGAAATAATAGCTACGGGTAACGGGTTCATGCCTCTTTTGCAGCTTAGCTAAATTGAGTGGATGGCTACTAAAAGCTATCAATATTTTAAAGCCAGTTCTTGGTATCTGAAAGTAGTTATTTCTCTGAAAGAATTGATATCCAAATTTGGAATGAACTTTAGGAAGTAAGTTTCTGCCCTCTTGATTTCCTGCTGTGAAGGATGCACCAGCGTCATGGTGATGTCTAAGCTAATGTTGACTTCTAGTTTATTTCTTAAATGAAGAGGTATGAAAATAAATAGTTTTGAGTTCTCAAATGATTATTTTTATTAAAAAAGAAAGTACTAGATCTTCAAATATTAGTCTAGTTAGTGTGGCTTCTTTTAAATTGGTGAAGATGTGTAGCAGCTTACTCCGGCTAATTAGCTTTCTTCTGCCAAAAAGTTGTAAAATTTACCCAGTATAAGGTATGTAGCCATATTTAAGAAATATCCACATTTTTATAGGAGCAAAAATAGTCATAAGATGATAATTTGATACCTTCATGGCTGAAATATGTCTGATGGGAACAGACAATCTAAAAAAGGTTTTCATTTTGGAATTTGTAATACCGAGAATAGTTATTTTTGTTTGTGGGGTTTTTTTTCTTTTTTTTTTTTAATTCTAATGATCTGACAGATTTGGCTTACAAATACTCATAATTCTTGATCTTAAATATCTGTGTGCATAAAAAGGGGAAAAGTTAGATTCTGCAAAATGAGGGGGAGGGAGGGGATGTTCTTTTAAAAAGAAATCCAAAAGAAATAAACCCACAAGAAATCTACTAGTCTGAAAGTCTGTGTAGTAACAAGCTTTCTAACTTTTTTCTTGTTTGCTGGAAAAGTAGATGCCTTTTACTCCAAATAATAGTTTTCGAAGGCATAGTGGGGTTTGTGAACCATGGGGGATGTAGCGAAATGTGAAATGCGACTGTTCCTTTTAAGCTAACTTTTTTCTCAGTTTTAGTATAGCAGCAAATGAAGAGCAGATTCTGCAAAACCATCTTCATATTCCTAGGGATTATTCACATAAGGAAGAATTTTGAGATCTGGAGCTAGTTTTGAACTGCATTTAAGTTTATTAGTCAGAGCATCTCACTTTATGTAAAAAGGGTTTTGGGTTGTTTTGACAGCAAATCCAGTGCTTATGGAAAATAATATTTTTTACCATCTTGAAATTTGTCACTGTTTTGCCTTCTGAATGTTCCTTTGTTAGAAATAGTTGTTCCCCATAGAAAAAAACAAACAAAAAAAACCCCACCAGAACTTGCCCCTCCACATCCCCACCCCCGGTCTTTTGGGAATACTTAAAATTTATATGATCTTTCAGATAGTCAGAAGTGACAGTGAATCAAAGAAAACTCCATAGACTCATTACGGTTGAGGCCTGAAGTCTTATTTTAGCTGAAGCCAAAATACTACTGTTCATATATAATTCCCTGTCAATTTCAGTTTCTTTTGCCGCTTTGAATAAATCATTGATATTTTAAAACGAGTTGCTCTTAGCTCTAAAAGTGAAGTGTGAGGTCAGAGAACACAGTACCGCAGGAAGTGCTCTGCTACCCAAAATAGAGTTTTAAGTGAAGCGAGGAGGTTTGCAGCTTCTTGTTTTTCTGGAAAGTTTCCGTTTTTTAACAGGAACACCTTTTCCTGGAGTGCAGCTGAGCTTTTGGAAGCAGTTTGTGATTGGGAGAAGGAAGAGTTAAATTTAAGCTCTTTATAGTTCGTTTAACTTTTCATTTATTAAATCTGTTCCTCAGCAGATCTGTGCTGCATCTTGAGACAAAGCAGTGAAATCAGTGTGTTTATGCCTAAAGTTCAAGTTTACTTTGCTGTAGCTTTCTGGAAGGGTGTGACATGAAAAGCTTGTGGTTGGGGCCACATGGTTCATGCTGGACTGTGTTTTTGTGAATGGAGGCAGAACTCCAGTTCTGACTGCTTGTCTTGAGGAATTGCTTCGGAGATCAGCTGTCTCATTCACTAGCAGAAAGAATGACTCATACATCTTCTGCCTTGTTTGGCTCCAGGTCATTGTTACAGTGGATAGAGCTGGTTTTAATTAAATATTAACTCCTTTTGTCCTGGATGCTTGTTAATGGGGACTTTTTATTTTTGTTTACTTGCAATGAAAGCAAGCTAACAGGCCCTAGTTTTACACTTTTTTTTTTTTTCCCTCCCTCAAATTGCTTTCTCTTTGCAAAATGAGCTGTCAGTTCAGCTTTCCAAAGGCTTTTTAAAGCTCTAAAAACTACAAACAAGTATTAAGTATTTTTGTGCTGTGAATGTTTGCTTTTGGCAAACCGATTTTAACTCAGTAAGGTAGTGAAACTGTAAAATCTCAACTGATAACATCCTCAAGATCATCATTAACATTTCTGTACACTTCCCAAATCCTCTTGAGACGTAGCTATAATCAGAAGAAAAAGAAAACTTTCAGTAATAATCTAGACTGAGCTGGATAGTTTATGCTGCAGATGTTGTCTGCTTCAGGAGTCTGAGACTTGATGGCTCTAAATGTGGAATGAACTAATGTAGCTGCTTCTGCTATTAGCAGTAAAAGCCACGTGCTTAATATCCTTCAAAACCTTTTATTAGTCTTTTTGGAATATGCTTGCCTTCTCAAACCCCCATAATTAAGTAGCTCGGGGAAATATTCTCATTCAGTTAGATGATCATTTCAGGTATCTTTTTCAATTTTCCTCTGAATGGCAAAGTAAAAAAAAAAAAAAGTTTTCATGATTTATGCATTGTCTTGTGTTGAGTATGTTAACAGAAGACCAGTGAAAATTTTAGGGCAGCCTTGCTGAATTTCAGTATTTGTGAATAAAAGAAAAGAGGAAATGAATGGTATACATATACAAATGTTTAGACAGTTGCAACGCTGCGTTATGTTTTCCTTTGGGACATTCAGGTTGAAGTGTCTTTACCTGTCCAAAGTCTGCCTGTAATTATCCAGACCCAAGGTACAAAAGCCCTCCTGTCTTTGGGCAATGGGATGATGTATCCCAGCAATTTGCCCTCTCACAGCAAGATGCTGGTGGAAGAAGTCCATGTGTGGGGCTGCTGATGGTTGCTTGTATTTCTGGAGTACGATCATGTGTGAGTTTCGGTTATACTAGTTTTAAAATAATATCAGATTAAACAAAGGAATAATTTAAGTTCTCATTTCCAACAGTTAGTGTGTCCTTTTAATTTCTTTGTATAGCTTGTGGGGTTTTTTCTAAGGTACTGATGCTACTAAAATTAGATTCCAGTAGGAAATGTAGTCTGGGTTGAACATTTTGGATGTTGTTCTTTGTTTTGTTTATATTTGGCAGGGTTTTAAACACTTTTTA
Source organism: Podargus strigoides (assembly GCA_028020825.1). Taxonomy (NCBI): domain Eukaryota; kingdom Metazoa; phylum Chordata; class Aves; order Caprimulgiformes; family Podargidae; genus Podargus; species Podargus strigoides. The sequence goes on from CM051623.1 coordinate 29,366,558, forward strand.
ACCTGCTGTATTCCTTCTCCAACAGAAAAGGAATACTTCGCTTTTAAGGCGAAGTAAATATTTTTTTTTTTTAAATACATTTTGACAGTGTAGTCTCCACATATTTCTGGAGTACTGATAAAGCAATGCACCTTGATCTCTGTTAAATATGCCTTTATAAATTTTGGAGACCCATGAATGAAGTATATTTTTCTTGTTTACTCCAGACCAAATCAAGGGTAATGACAGTTCTCTGAAGTTATATACTGGTTTTCCATGTAAATACAACCAGATGTATTTTATTTTTTCTTATGTCTGGTTGGAAAGAAAAAGGACCTAATTTATTGATACACACATATATCTCTACAACAGATTTGTTCTGGAGTAAATCAAGTTAAACTGATAAAACCAGAGTGAAGCATCGGTAAAGCAGTCCGGTGTGCAGAGTACACTTTACAAAGTTATATAAGATTGCTGTCCTAGTTCTGCAATCACTAAATGTAGCCTCTCAATTTCAGCAGGAGGGCTTTTATTTTCTTTTAGCCTTTTTTGGATATCCTGGATTCACAAATTAACATATATCTGTATGTATATATAAAAAATGCATGTGTGTGTATAAAAAATTAGTCATGCTAGCCTCCCAGCTGCATTTTAAAATGATAACTAGCTTAAGAAAATGTGTGGGATGTGTCTTCTGTAAACAAGAATTTACTTGATACAATTACTTTAGCTCTGAATGTACTCACAATGTACTTCAAAACCAATTGGAAATGTAAGAAATCCTTAGGAACTGATTGTTAAGTAGGATAGCTTGATTTCATAATTGGATTCTTCTGTGTCAGTCAGATATTTGGCATTTTTGTAAAGAAAATGCCCAACACTTGCATGCAGTGAAATTGCATGAAATGTCAGAAATTGCAGAGTGTTAGTATTTGGGCTCATATTGTCCCTGAGTTCATTTCTGGTAAAAGTCCTGTGGTTTCTCTGGAGGAAAGAGAAACTTAATGCATAAAAAATATTGTGAATATTTGGTTTAGTAAAATACATGTTTTATACAGCTTCAAACCGTGAGGAGCTAACATACCCTCAGAAGTACTGGTTTCTTCTGAAAGGGTAGGTTTTTTTTAAAAAAAAAAACAAATCACAAAGCATCAACAGCTATGTTTTTTTTCAGAGTAGTGCTAATTACACTTTGTGTATTTATCTTACTCACACTTCTTTTCAAATCTGTGTTTGCAGATTTCCCAGGGTCATTTATTCTTAAGGGATATTTGCTGCAATTAAGACAGTAGGACTTTAAACATTTATTTTAAAACCGAGAGCAAATAATTTTTCAGTATCATGGGCCTGATTCTGAACTCTTTATCGAGAAAAATCCTCTCAGTTAAGTCATTACAAATATTTCCTGAGTGAGAAGTGGAGATCTGGTCCATGAAGAGTACTGTAGTGCAAATTCAAAATAATTGTGAGTAATTATAATTAAATATTTATTTTTAGTTGAAATAAATTCTGTTAAAACAAGTGGCAATTGCACATCTATAAAGGGGAACATACTCTTCTTAAACTTGGAAAGTGTTCTGAAAGGCATTAAAGTTACATATTATCATTTAACATATTTAATGGTGTGTTAGTCTCTGTTCTGATAAATGACTGTATAACCAGTATTTACCTCTCAAATCTTGTTGGGTAACCAGATCATGGCAGATGTTAACTTTTAATTAAGATCATATGAATTACTTGCTTGTGTTTAGACAAGAACTGTGTAAATGGGAATATTTTCAAACAGATAATTTTATGCAGCTTTGCTGTGGTGATTCTAGTTAGTCTGTGTTGAGGACAAGATGACAAAGTTCAGAGACAGTAAGCTGGATCTCTCGAGATGTACCCAGACCAGTTGTTCTCCGAGGATGCTACCTCTCAGTGTAATGCTCCGCAGTTATTTGAATGTATTTCACCTATAATATATGTTCGGTGGTATTTCAGCTTAAATGGTTTAAATGAGTTTACAACATGTTATGAGAGATGGCTAATGTCTTAGATATACAATGGAAAGGAACTGTGGTACCACAGACGCAAAATTATGTATCAGCAGACCGTGAAACAATTGTATTTTATAGCTCAGGTTTATGATGAGAGTTTCGTAAAAGCGAGGGTGATCTTACACAAGCTGAATGGATGTTAATAATGATTCTTGCTTTAAGTATTTCCCCCCCCCCCCCCCCCCCCCAATGTCTGAAATGTCATTGAACCAGGAATTCTGTGGCCTGGTAAAATAATTCTTTTTGAGTATTTAAAGCAATAACGAAAAACCCGTACAGTGTTGGCTGACTGCCGTGAAAAATTGGAATTGCTTTAAGTAAGCTGAAGGTGTCGTAGTTTGGGGTTAAAGATGCATAAGTGTTAAACACGAAGATTTGGTTTTGTGCAGACTTCCTGTGCAGATATTTTGAAAATGAGCACTGATGGGTTTTACCAGTGGCATGGTAGGTCCTGACCCTCATGCAGGGGGTAAGACAGGGCCAGGGCCAGTGTCAGCCTGCACGTCCTCACGTCGCCGTTGCTGTGTGCCGGGGCTGCTCGGGACTCACACTGCACCACACAGCTTCACCCAGGGTTTATCTGATATTGAAGTGATGCGCTTGCCTGCTTTTTGTACCCAACGATGAGAAAAAAAATCCTAGTTTTAATCTTGGCTGTGCTTCAAATTAAGCACAAGAGTCTTTATTTATGCTTTAATGGCTTCTTTTAATTCTTTCCTTGTTTTTGTTTTTTGTTTGTTTTTTGTTTTTTTTTCCTTTCTTCAGCTCAGGTACCTGACAATGACGAGCAGTTTGTGCCAGACTATCAGGCTGAAAGTTGTAAGTATAGTCTGAATCATCACTTTCTTAAAAATATGTATTTCTATATTTATATTTGGGTCTTCATATCTGTTATTTCTTGTGCCATCTGCGGTCATGTGATAGCTCCTTTCGCCGGTCGGTGACATCAGCACAAGGAATAGATAAAGCAAGTGGCGTTTTGATGTGTAGCCAAAATAACTTGTTTGAGCTGAAGGTGTATAACGTTTAGCAGGGGACCCTCTCCTGTAATTCCCACGCCCCAGCCACAGGGAAGCAAGTTAAAACACACATTTTGGAGGTGGAGGGAGTTTGTCCATAGAGTGAGGAGTGAGTTGAGCCAGTATGGATCAGATACCATGGGACATAGGAGGCAGCTCTGCAGAGCAGAAATTGAGCTGCTCAGTACCTTTTGTGTATAAATAAATAAATAAATAAATAAATAAATAAATTTATCCACAGAATCAATCCAATACAGCCACTGCTGAAACATTTTTAAGTTGTCTTAGCATGCTGTGTTTTGTTGCTCAAACAAAATGTCCCTTTGAATTAATGGAAGGAAGCAGGAGTTACATTAAGCTGGAAGCTTTGCGTTGTTTGCTACTTTACTTAATGTGCCCAAACTTAGTTTTGTTTAGCCTGTATCCCTCAAATCTTGCCTTTACCTGGTAAAGTGCTGTTATTCTGTTAAATGCTGGCTCCTGTTTGCTGTACCTGCTGTTCGCTGGTTTTGGGTGGTTGCAAGGGCATAGTAAAGAAATGGCATGAGAAACATTATCTGACAAAGTCACAGACTTCTTGGAGCTTCTTTATGCATCTTTCTTCCTCGTGGCAAGGTTTCTCTCCAACATCGTCAGAGATCTCTTCTAAACAGTGTCTGCTGATTGCAGCAGCAGAATGCATGGTAGCTTTTCCGTTTTGCTGAATAACTTAAATAATTTATCCTATCAGAGTGAATTACTGCAGTTCACTAAACCAGATAGCTGTTAAATACAGCATTTATGTACTGAAATGTTAGGATTAAAATTAAAAAGATTAGAAAAAATTGCATTAAAATAGTCTTTAACCCAAAAAACAAATTCAGACTTGTTGAGTTTTCTTATAAATCTTTTAGAGGATTTTTTCCAGTTATTTAGAAGCTGTTTTATGAAGAATTTAAGAGTATACATAACAACATTTTGTGAAATTTTTAAAAATCTCCTGGACTCTTATAGTATACCTGCACAGCAACAGTTTATTTTTGTTTTTCTCTGGAAGTTCCTGTACATATACAAACCAACAATCATGGTCACTATTAAACTTTTAAAGTTGCCCTTTGTAACAGGCTTTGGTTTCTTCTGTCCACCTCTGGCTTCAAAGACTTTTTTTAAAAAATTAAATTATATGAAAGCCAAAACTATTCTTTAAGTTGAAAATCAGATACATTATCCTGCATATGGAGCTGTGTCCAAATACAGCCATGTATGCCTGTGTCCTTTGTGTAGGAGTACAAAGTTCAGTTAGGATTTCTATTAACCCACAATTATCGTTACACAACAAGTCAATGATTCTTGGAAAATAATTTCTGAACTGTGAATGAAAAGCTCCATTGAAGCTGGTCACTGCTTTTGGTGATAAAGAAATTCTCCCTAATATGGCAATTTTATTAATGCTGTTGTATTTCAAAGTTCCTTAGCCACAGCTTACACAGTATTATTAAAGGAACATTTATTTCTTCATTTCAGTTGGTTTCTTTATCTTAAGTAAAGGTCAGGAGAGCTTCCTGGAGAGTTACTCTGGCAAAGGTTATGGAGTTTCAGACGTATGCTTGGATATAATGTATGTAGCTGTGGGCTCTGTGAAGCAGGAATGGAGATCAACATAACCAAAGCCACGGGGAAATTACTGCTCCATAAGTAGCACAATTGTGACGGTTTTCTCTGGGTTCCAAACCTGCCTTCAAACTCTATTATAATGACTTACTATATATAATCTATAAGTCTGTACAGTGCTCACCCTGTTACTGGCACCAGCCTGGCAAAAGCATTTGCCTTTTAATTTTTTTTATTTTTCTTTTTAACCTTTTTTTTTTTTTTTTTTTAAACATGGGAGAGTATGGGCAGGCTTTCATGGGTTCAGTGTTTAATATACTTAATTGACCCCAAAAGGTGAAGGACAGAAGCGTAAACCAGTGAAGGAGGTCACAGCCACTTCTAGTTCAGGGGCAGCCAAACTGTGGTCAGCCACCTCATTTAAATTTGCTGCACAAATTTCATTTATGGAGGTATATATAGGTGGATGTGTTTGTGTGTATGATTTGTGTGTGATATGTAAAGAAAACTGAAGTGCTCCACTGAAACAGTTACAGTCTGCAGTCCAGGTACAAAAAATTAGTGACATTTTATTTCTAGCTTCATTGCTTGAGAAATGGGCTTTAAAATTGAGGTAGATCTGTTGTCTTAAATTGAAACTTGCAACGTTCAAAGGAGTTGTAAGAAACTTCAGTAAAAGTAGCAGTGCTGGAAAGCTGTGGTTAAAACTTTCTTGCCTAGAAATCACCAAGTTAGTCAACTCTTGAAGCAAAGACGTAGACGGTAGCGAAGGAGCTGAAACTGCTGAGAATATGTGCTGTGTCCTAGTGCTGAGCAGGATTAAATGCCCCTTAAAGTGCCATGAGTTTTACATTTCTGTTCTATAATAATGATTTTAACTAGTGAAACTGCACTGGTATTAGTAACTAAGGGAAACATTTAGTTTAGATTAGATATACAGTCCACTTTATCCACTTAGGGGTTTAACTTCAAAGCTAGCTTGGGACCATGAATATTTCAATTATGAGTTGCTATTAAGCTTCAATCAGTTTTCAAAAAGCAAACATAATATATATATTTATAGTTAGGTGTGGGCTTTAGATACTATGAGTGAGATCAACAGCTAGCATAACTTCATGTGATATTCTTGACATTACTGGAATTACTCATATTTCTACTAACTAAAGATCCAGCATGTCAAGCTTCCCCTCAATGCTTTCAACTTCAGTTTACCTGTTTAAAGTTGAATTTATTTTGTTACTCCATTATGTCTTCTGGAAAGAGGTCCTTCCTACTATAATAATCTTAGAAATGTCTGCACTTCCAAACCTTTCTTTTTTTGTCACAGTGTCCAAAGCCCCATCTTGTCCATCTTGTATTACCTTTTTATTAAATATTTTTTTTAAACTTCGAATACCTGTCACAAAGAATCTTTTTGTAGCTTAGCTCAGAGTGAGCAGAAGGAAGAGTAGATAACAACTGGCCTATTTGGATGAAATTTGAAAAACAAATAGCAGTTTAGTTTCTTGTAACCTTCTGCTTTCTGCAACGGCTGAGCTTTTTTGACTTTTAGGGGATAAAAATGTGTATCAAAAAGATATTTTTTTTGCTTGCAAAATAGCGCAATTACATACTAAATAGTGTGATTTTCTTACTCTTCCATTTCCATTCTCACAAGAAATTAAAATTCCACCAAAAAAAAAAAAAAAAAGGAATCACTTTTACAGGCATTTGCTTGGAAATTCTGTATTAGGCAGGTTGATTTTGCCCCATTCTGAATCTACTTCTACACTTCAGCTGACCTGTTTGCTATGTATTCAAGTGACTTCCTAAAGACTCTTCTTCTAGCAATTAGGTGAAAAGTTGTGTAAAGCAAAAATGCAAAATCTGTTTCTCCAAAAAAGTGAATTTTTTTTTTTTTTTTTAAAATAATCAGTGTTCCATATGTGACACTTTTTTCAAATTCTTATCTAATTCATAAGACTTAGTTAAGCTGTTTTTCTGTCCTTATAAAGTCAGTATTCACGTGTTGAGAAGGGTGACCTGTGTTAAATTCCTCAGATAAGGTTTCCAATTGTTTCAAGTCCATTTTCATATACTGAGGAGGAGCCAGATCCTGAACTGGTTGTAATCGGTGGTGAGGCTTTCAGACACTGGAGAACAGCAAGGACTTTCCAATCTAGGAGTAAAAATGAATAAAGCGTTCAGTTTGCTCGAAGTCAATAGCTGTTGAGGTGAAGATTGCTTGCTCCCATTGTTTGGATGGTTTCTATGACAGACACAAGAGGAAGTAGGTAGGATTTGCTGATATTTAGAGGATGTAGTTGGCAGGGAAAACGGTATTGTCAACAATACACTGATTTGTAATTCGACCTTAGTACAATTGGTTATAAATGGGGATTACCCTACACTAAACCAGACTGCCTGGTGTCTCAATAGCATAATCGTGTTTTGTTTTGTTTTGTTTTAATAATATGTATTTACATTGGTCTGCTCTTCCAGAGTTGGGTTTTTTTTTTCTTCTCTTTCTTCTTTTGCCCTAAAATGTACATTATCCATTTAAAATTCATGATAAACTCTAGCTTTTTGCTTTTTATCTGTTATTGAATTTCTGCTAATGAGGATTTGTGTTGTGCTTCACCTTCCTGATAGGTTTCTTTCGTTCGCTTTCATTTTGTTTCTTCATTGTTTCCCTGACCATCACAGCCTTAGCACTGCCAAGGGGTAAATGTTAATGTTAGACCACAGCCCTTGACAGTAAATGGGAAGGGCTGGCTGTAAAATCCGTGCTCCTCCATGTCTGATTAAATTTTAAGATAGAAAAAATACTTTTTTAGTACTGATTTTTGACGCTGATCTTTCACGACCTTTATTCTTTCTCTTACCTTTTTTTTTCCCCTCCAGGTTTAGCAAAGGAGCTCTTTCAATGTAGATGCCAGGAGCCTTAAATTATTCAGGGAGGTGCTTTTTAGATGCTCTGGCTTGCAATCTTTAAAAGCCTGTTACGGAGAGATTCTTTACATAGGCTTCAGGTAGCTGTATTCTTCTGTCATTTTAACTGATGGCTTAGGATATTCCAAATGCAGTTTAAATGAGGAAAAGTTTCAATATTTATTTACATGTTTGTAGCATATAAAATAATGATTTTTTTTTTTTTTTTTTGGTACTATCAGGTGAAAAAAGCTCTGCTTGTTTTATTTTCTTTCTTTTTCTTTCTGTGACTTAAATTTCAAAAGTGAATTTCAGAACTAGAGGAGCATTTCCTGTTAGCTTGAGTATAGCAAGAGCTCATGAGCAATTAGTAGAGGTTAATTTTCACTTATTTTGACATATTTTGGAGAAAAAACCCCACACAATTAAAACAAAGTAAAACACCAGAATAAGTTCTAATGGGCCTACTCAAGTCAAAAGGAGAGCTGTTTACTGGGTTTGTTGTTGTTCATGATGCAGAATAGTTGTTCATGGTGCAGAATAGTTTAATTTTGCAGCTTCTAGAAAAAAATAAATTAGTAGACTGAAAAAAAAATGGCAACATTTTTTAACATGATGATTCACTACATAGGCAGCTGGTAGTCATGTCTTGGTAGTGCACACTGTCCTAGAAATTGCAGTTGGTAGTGTTTTAGTTTTCTGTGTGTGGCAAGTTGTATGTACCAGCATGTTTTCAGGGATTTTTTTACAAATTTCTTTTTTTTTTTTTTTTTTTTTTTAGAGTCAGTGTGGCTGGAATCACCTTTTGAGTGTAGCTCTGCAAGTGTGGTACTGTATCAGGCAGTCCGACAGCTAGCCTACAAGATGGTGCTAGTTATTCTTGGTGCTCAGCTATTCCCTGGTAGGGCTTTCTGTTACAGCTGTGTTTTGTTTCTTGCCACTTGTCTTGAAACTACTTCCTTTCATAGGTCAGACGTTGTCAAATACAGAGACATTTACTTATTTATTTTAGTGCATGCCCGACTGTGATGGATTCTTTCTAAAGGGCTTTGAGAGACAGGGCTCTGTGGTTTGTTCCTGCCCTTAGCTTTGCATGACCTTGGGCATGTTGCTTAACATCTTTGTTTCTCGATTTGAAGTGGGTACAGAAATGCATGTATCACTCTGCTGTGAGATACACAGCTTTCTTAATGATCACTTATCTGGAGATCTCAAAAGCATTTTACAAAGAGAGTCCAATGCAATTGCTGTTGTAAGAGCTGGAGAGGTCAGACTGAGGAGTGGAGGCTGACCACTTTATCTCCCTTCGTAGTTGCCTTAGCCTCACTTTTTTCATTGTGTCCCTGAGCACTTTTTTCCTTTGTTTAAAGCAGGACTGAAACTGTTATCAGCTGTTAAGTTTCTTTTTTCTTTTTCTTTCTTTCTTTTTTTTTTTTTTTTTAAATATTCTTATTCAAAAGAAATTAGGAATTGGTGTCTTTCAGAGAACTTTGTGGGCTCATTTTGTGGTTCATCACTGGCCATTAGCCTGTGCTAATATGGATTTTTTTTCTTCCTTCTTCCTCTAGAGGATTTTTGGAAATACTGAAATCTGCCATAGTTGCAACCTTTTCCATAATTGCAAGACTTAATTCTTGAACAAGTTTTACCAGGAGGCAGACTGTCGACCGTAATGCCTTTAACTTCTGATCTTAATAGTAGAGAATTTGTAGCTTTGCTTTGATTTTAATAAGCAGTTTCTGTTTATTTGCTTTTCTGCTTGTATTTTTATACTGAATTTCCAGCTTTGAAGGTGCAAGGACTTTAGGTTCTCCTGAATCATAGTAGTGGTAGTGGCTCACAGATTGTGTAAATACTGAGGGTGGCAATAGCACTGTGAAACAAATGACCCAATTGACTACATAAGTTTTGATTTTTAAAACTTTTGAAGTCGAAGCTATTCCTTTCAGATTGCCTTGTATGCAATGATGTGTATTTTGTTGCTAATGAAAAGGTACCTCTGAGCATCCCAGCAGAGACAGCTGCAACGTTATGCAGATACGGTTTAACTGTACTGGGCTGCTGTGAACCTGATTGTCTCCAGCTTTCTGCAGCATGGAGGAGCTTAAGCAGCTGGACAGGGCTATAGTCTTGCAGGGTTTTTTCACCTTGTCTCCCCCTGGCCTTCCACTGGCACGTCCTGGCTTGGCCAAGCTGACTTAGTTTCCTTTCCACAGAGCCCCATTCTTGTTTGCTGCTTTATTGCAGATTAAAGGCTTGGGTTGCATATGGAGGTTATCAGCTAATGAATAAACTTCAGTCATGCTGTCCTGTGATAAATCTGTCTTGTAGATCAAAGATGAAGCATGTAGACCTTTTTTCTTTTAAATGGTAATTTCTTAAGGCTGTCAGATCACTTCCTAAGGTCTGTTTACATAAAAACAAAAACATTAAACATATTTTATTCAAAATGTTGAATTTTCAGTTTTGAAAAAGCCTTCTATTGAGGAAGCCTCCCCTCCTCACTTCCCCGTAAGGACTCTGTGAAGATCCCATCTGTGGAAATACAGGCGAGCCTCACATTGTAACTTGTAGTCACGGCAGTATTTTCTTAACGCTACAGTTATTTCTGTTTTAAAACAGATAGTTGTTTAGTTAATTTCATCAGGAATATGTATATATATTAGAGCATCTGTTCAGTTCCAGTTGTATTAAACAAAGTATGCAGAAATTTGTTTCAACTGTATTTTTACACAGAAACCAAACAAGACAGATTGAAGGGTCTTCACGATTCTGTTTTCATACAAAACTGTTACTCGCCTTAAACTGCTTTCCATGCAGTGTTTTTGCAAAATGTGTTTTGTATTTCAAGAGCAGCCTAAATAATTATTTGAAAATCTAAAATTGGTGTAAAATAAGGAGATGGTCAGTAAGCTGAGTCCATTCACTTCTGTTTATTTTGTATGTTTCTTTATGTAAAATGTTCTACAGTCTGCATCATTTTTTTGTCTTTTTTCTTCTGCTTGCTGCCTCAGCAACTGAAGGCAGAAGTTGGGTTCTTCCACAGATTGCCATGAAGTTTTCAAAGGGTGTAGCAGGAAAAAACTAAGGAGAGACTGACAGTCCTCAAAACATCAGTTAAACATTGGAGAGTCTGTGACACATTTATGTCATGTGGGATGGGTATTGCTAGCCCTCTGTATGCATACAGGAAAAATAGCCCTTGTTTCAGGTTCTGTGTCCTTTTGTTTCAGTTCTGTGCATTTCAATACTGGGAAGTAATTATGGTGGAGCCATCTATAAATAGCCATAAATCACAGTTTGGGGTTTGGTTGGGGTTTTTTTTTGAGTTTTAGAAGTTGTTGGTGTTTTTTCTTGGTATAATCTAAACCTAGTGTAAACTGGTAAATGGAAAACTGATTACTTTTTCAAGACATGTGCTTCAGTCTTTTCCCTGAGAAGGATTCTTTTCCTTTCACTTATTCTTCATGTTCTCCTTGTCTTCGATTCATTACTCTTACCCGTTCCTGGATTATGGTTTGACCTTGATGAGGTGAATAGAGAAGTGAACTGTCTTGGTAAAGGATATATTTATTCTTACGTATATAAGCTGAGGATTATGTATGTTAGAAAAGAGTGAATCATTAGCAACTTTATTTCTGGTTGTCTTTTTTCCTGTGGCTGTTTATGAACTTATTCAGCAAATGTGTTTGCCAGTAAGTTAATGTAGTGAAATATTTTTTAGCACTGACATTTACTGCCAAGTCCCGCAGTCACTGAATAGGAAGGTTACTGACTGGCCAGGTTTTTGTCTTTAAATTTATATATTATGAGTCGTCATCAAGAACATTTGAAAAATTACGTGTGCAAAACCAATTCCCAGTCTTGCTAATTTGATCCTCTTTGCTCAAATGTTGTTTCCTTTCTGCTTCTAATGTATACCTAAAAAAGATAAACAGTTTGATTTTTTTTTTTTTTAATACTCTGTTTTCATGCTGAAACGGAGAGTAATGTTTCCTTATTAACCCATCTGTAAATGTAATTTCACATCACCAATGCACTAACATTAATGGAGACAAAATAGACTTGGAAAAGTGTCAGTACTCAGTAATGACCAAAAGTTTCAAGCATTTGGGATCAGAATTTGAGAGCTGGATTTATACAAGTGTACGTGTATATGCACAATGTGTATATGCATGTATGTATATATATACACATACGTGCGTATAGGAAATATACATGCTGTGTAATTGTCAGTCTTACTGATTACATGCATGCGTAAAATAATCATACAACTTCAGGAACAATTGGCTTCAGAAAAAATATGCAGTATGTATTTTGGTAATGTATGTTCAGTTGCAAGCCTCATATAGAGTAAGAATGCTTTGAGTAGCTGCAGAATCTTTAAATATCTGTGCTGAGAACCAGAGCCTGGTTGCAGGTGGTCAAAATTTCACTGGCTCCAGAAAAAGCACTTTGCTAAAGAGTTTTTGAATACTGGGCTACTTATTTAAGTCCTGACTTTATGTTCCCAGACATAACCACTTCTGACAATGGCTTCTTTGTTTCCCTATTGAATCAGTGATAAAACTTGTGAGCTGAGTTTTATTGTTGACTCATTTCAGTGGCCCGCACCTTTTCCAGTGGAGACTGCATTTTTTGCAGAGGTTTTTGGTAGTAAACTAAAGATTGAGATTCCTACCTTGCTTTAATGAACTATAGACTGTAAGAGTTGCCTTACTGGTGAACATTTGTGAAAATTTAATATTGAAGCATGAAGGACACATGTATTTAGAGTGGTGACAGTCTCATTCTTCCAGTGAAGAAAACTAAAATCCCATTACCTACCCTGAGTTTGTGTCTACTTGTTTTATGAATGTATACATAATTTTACTGTTAAAGGCAAAATCAAATTAAAAATCATCTTCTCAAAATGCAATTTTGTTCCTTTTAGTGCCTATCATTGAGAGTTGCTAAAATAAAAACTGTAAATAATCTTTTAAATTAGTTGTTTAATTCATGCTAGAGAGAGCTCACTCTGTAGTCCATTTCATTATTTATTGGCTTCTCTTGCTTTCATGTATTTTGGAGTAGCTAACTGACAGTCAGGCATCTTTTAGTATGATGCTCTTTCATTATGGGGATATTTCTGTTTTTATAGGGAAGCAAACTAACACAGTGGGTATGAATCTCTGAAGGTAGACTGTGCTACTCCAAACTAGAAGCAATCTTCTGACACCAGTTTAGGTTATGGACAACAAATGGCAGAAAGAGATTAAATCCATTTTCTTTCACATTTTGTCCAGCTGCAAGTAGAAGGGCAGCAGCCTTCTCATCTATGGCTGGCTATTAGCTCTTTGCGTGAATACATCAGAAAAGAACAATGAAAAAATAACTAGATTGATGTAACTGGAAACTTTTCCATACGAGGGGAAACGAGGTAGACTCAGTTCCTGTTTGTTTTCTGCTGTGGGCATGCTTTCCTAAATACCGAGTTGATTATACCTTTAAAGCAATAAATACCAAAAATATGAAATGGTTTATTTTAAAGCTTATTGTTACATTTAGCAAAAATACTGTAATTTCTAAAGTTTCCTTCATAATCCTATTTCTACAAACCCTATTAAAATCCAGACCCGAAACTCTCAAACTGCAGATTTACCTGACATGGAAAGTATGTGTGTATAAAACACTGGAATATTATCTCACTTGGATATTTTAGTAATGGAAGTTACATAGTACTTAGCCATTACCTCTTACGATTTAAATTAAATTTTGGAAATTGCTGCAAATGGAAATCCTGTCCTCAGAAAAGCACACAGACCCTGATTTAGTGGCCAGCTCTTCTCTTTGCATTTAACTTTATTGATAATTCCCAGGTAGGAATACAATTTAAGTTTTCTCCCAGGCTTGGTTTTACATTAAGACCGTCCTCTTTCAGAGGAGCTCTAAAGGTGGATCTCCTCTCCTTGCACCCTGCCTTTGGGAGCCTTTGGAGCCGCATACATTATAAGTAACTGTAGGAACAAATGCCCCTTATCTCCTCCCAGGATTTTAACACAAAAAGCTAATGCAGATGAAGAGCAACCCTCTTTTTCTGTGGGGTCCTGGAGGTTGCAGGTTTAGATTTTGTTTTTTCCCACCAACAATCATCTTACGCTATTCACAGGTTTTAGATAATTGCTACAGAACCCAGGTGGTTTAATTTTTATTAGGTTACTGCTTGCTCCTCCAGAGAGCCCTAAGCCTCTGTTTATTTTAGGGGTAGGGGGAGAGGGAGAGCTGTTCCTCCTGCCTCACCTACTCTCCTCAGACATCAAAGCAAGCCAGTTTGTTCCTCCTAGCTTAATCCTTCCTTTTTCCCTCCCACTAGTGTTCTGCAAATTTCCTTTTTATTCTTCTCAGACTTATCCAGTGTCCATGGTATTTGTCAGCAGGTTAACTTTTGCCCTGGAGGTACTTGCTGGGAGGCACAGCCCCTCTGGCAGCACTTTCCCCTCCACTGCCTGCAACTGCGAGTAAGCCGGACAGGTAACTGCCTGGAAAGGAAGGAGAGCACTGCATGAAGGGGTCATAAATCAGAATAAAACAGTGCCCGTGACAGCATATCTGGGAGATTGCTGCATTTGGAAGCTCAGAAACTGTGTCGGTAACTGCAACTCCCACTGCATGCAAATACCTTCTAGACAATTCTTAACTAGAAGCTGAAAGCGTTTGGGGGTGGAGGAGAAGAGGGGTCAGCTAACCAAAATTGTGTTAAACTATTTCTTTGCTTGGGGGTAGAAGAGTAGATACAATCTTCTAATACTGCCTGGCAGTTCAGCTGGTTAGCAGCTGCCCAAATACAGAGTCAATTGAGACCAAAGGACCTGTAGTGTCCTAACAAGGTGTTTACTAGCAGCTTCTTGAAAAGTTTGCCTTGCAGTTGCTCCATCTTTGGGTTTAGGGAGTAGGTTAACTTTTATTGATATTTACTGAAAACTCCCCGCTTCCCCCCCCATTTCTTTAGCCAGATGGCTTACCCTTTCGGGTGGGCTTTTTGATTTTTGCTATAGTGAACATACTTGCAGACTTCAATTTTCAACCTGCACAATCCTTTTAAATGAGAAGCCTAGTGGCTGCAAATACCTGAATTATCTCAGTGGTGCCTTCAGCACTTCCAGCATCAGAAAGCTGCATGTGTACCCTCAGTCACTCTAATGAATATTTGAATATTTCAGAAATTGCAACTTCAGAGACAAGCAAATGAGGGATATCTTGCACTAAAAGGGGATTTATAGCATTCAATCAATTATTAAGCTGTATGGGTGCAACCTCTAATATTGTGCTCCCTCTTCCACACTGACTGGGAACCCCTCCACCTCTCAGGAAGGCTGCATCTGTTGTGGTAGGGGGGTCTTGGGTTAGCTGCCCAGAAATAGCTAAACTGGCAAAAAAATTTAGTGCCTTAGCACACCAGCATTTCAGTTAAAAAATGACAATTATTTCCATTTGTGAAGAAGCACCTAGAAGAATTTCTTTGCTGAACAGGGGCAGGAGCTTTATGCTCAAAGCTGTGCTGTAGGGAAGTGGCATATGTCTGCATTGTAATGATGATTTTGTTGGTCACTTTTCCCCGTGTACCAATACCCTCATATAAACCTGCTTTATGGATAATGATGCAACTTCGATGTTCTGTAGGTACCGTAAAGTCTCTGTTCTCTACTTCAGCCTTTTTTTTTGGCCTTATCTGTTATTCTCAAAGGCTTTATGTTAATGCCAGATCACAGTAAAGATAGGGAAAAATTAATGTGGATAGATAGAATTAACATAATCTAGAGATGAACAAGTGATTCAACTAATTTAGAATTGATTTCCATCAATACTTGGTTTTTGTCTTTTAGGCATTAATCTGTAATGTGCTTTGCATTTAAAAAAAAAAAAAAAAAGAAATAAAAAAATTCTATCCTACTCCAAAGCAAGAGAAAATTATTTTAATAAGCAATGCTTGTTAATACAGATGCATTACTGCAGATTTTAAGGTCCAGAATTTCTCAGTATCGGTTGTAGGAAAATGTGCTGGTATTTCTCATCTTGAAACTCTGTGGTAGTAAACAGGATGAATTCCAACTTTTACTGCAGTTGTTCTTCACCTGCTTGCTGCTTTTTCCTAATTCACATTTAGAATCAGTATTTTTTTTCTTCTCATACCATGTCATCTGAGAACTGTCTACATAGACTTTGAGGACAAAATCCCACAATTTTGGGCTGTCTTTTATTCTCCTCCCCCCCACAAGGATTTTAAGGACTATGCTATTATGTAGCATTCATGCAATGCAGTATTCAAGTAGACTGTTAATTGACGTGCATAGTATTGTATGCTTTAGGCTGGAAGAGAAAATAAGCAAATTGCTTAATTTTGCAGAGTGAGTTCTAACTGTTATTAAAGTGCATTTGTAGTTGCATATTTTCCAGTAAAGGTGACAGATTACTTCAAAGCTGGTATTTTCTTTTTGTTAAACAAGGTTCTCAAATAGATCCATCTTGCCCACATATTCTATTCTTGCCAGTTGGCTTTGAAAGCTGGTGCTTGGGCTCATCATTCTGCACTAGCTTCCAAAAAAAATGAGGTCCCATGCTGTTTCTATCTATTGAGCTGGTAGGGGCTGGAAGGATCTGATCTGAAGCCAAGGCGAAGACTGAATTGATGGAATCATATCTAACAGGTTTGCCAAGTGCTGCCCAGTCGTGGAGTTCCACTTTCAGGGAAAGAGCACTGAGACGAGGGGTGGCAGAGTGTTTGCCGTGATACCAGCTATCCTCAGATTTCCTTCCCTGGACTAAGAGCAACACATGGGAAAGAGTTAGTTTTTTGTTGAATGCATTTTTACACATTTACATCTTGTTCCTCTCTTCTGCTTCCCCTTTTTCTCCCCAGTTACGTATATGCATTGGAAGAGGAAAAAGCTTACTGCCCTTTATTACAGTATTACACATATTTTGACCATATGTAATGTGTCATTGCAGAGGCACACTTGCGCATTTGGTGTGCTTACTTCCATTTGACTCTGTACACACACCCAAACACACACGCAGACTCGGTTTCAGGTGAATGGTCAGTACTTAGTGGGACTAGATGGAGGCCAGTTGTCTTTATGGCTGAATTCAGTGTCTTAAGCACGTTCTAGTTTTCTAGATGAAACCAGAAAATGGAGAATACCACCAAGATCATGCACTTTTTCAAAAAACTACTTGTCAGGATTGCTTAGATTTCTTTCCCCCTCTTTTCTGGCAGCTTTCCATTGTGAGATAGTGAAAGCTCAGGTCTCTTGTGTATGTTCAGTTTTTATATAAACCGCCAGTGAAACCTCAGTGATGATATGCATCTGTGTGTCAGGTATCCAGTTTGTCACCAGCTTCTTCCAATATCTGGCAGAGACCAGGACCTAAATAAAATCCAGTTGACTGGAGCTCAGCTAAGATCTGATAGAGGTGACTTTGATAGATCAAATGGTTGAAGAACTTGGTGGAGCCTGTGTAGATGTAATCTGTTCAAACACTTTTAAATCAGTCCACAGTCTTCAAGTCTTGCTCATCCTTGCAGCTGTTGCAGTGGTTAGAAACAAAAGGGGTTTTTTTGCCATTGTCTAGGAAAGAGATTGCCTAGGGTAAAAACAATTGCAGATCTTGCCTCAGTCATCCATGGTTGCGATTGCTTCAATCTTCAACTGTTGCAGTGGTCTCTGTGTGTAGACTTTAATTCAAAATCATTGGGAACAGTTTAGCTGGAAAGACTCAGTTACCAGCCTTTACTGTCTTTCCACCCTCCTAGCTCTCTTCATCTGTCACTTCTCCAACATGATGTTTTTACTTCAGTTTATATTAGTATCCTAGGCTGCATGAAGCATTCAGCTGCAGCAGCAGTAACCTCCAGAGTATGAAGGAATGGTCAGCTGCGTCTAGTACCTGCTTCAGCTAATTCCTCCCGTGCATCTCAAAGATTACCGATAACATTTCTCACCTTAATGTATTGTGGAATGAAATGGAAAGGTCACCCTGCTTTGACATCTTTTCGTCTTTAATCAGATACCTATTAAATGATGGTTGAAATTCAGAGTGCAGCTATCTACAAAGCTCTGTAGCCCAAATCAAAATGATCTGGAAATAAATAATAAATAGTTTCCAGAATGCAGAAGGCTGTTGTTCCATAAGCTAAATACACATTTTTGAAACCTCTTCAGAAAATATGTATAAAGCCTGGCATTCCCACCTAGAAGGTCTTACAGAAAGTATTTAGTTTTGTAGCTCATTGCATCAGATATGCAAATACCTGTACCAAATGTATGGTTCAAATGGCAAGTAAGTGTGGCAGAAATAGAGCATTTCAGGCCTTGTATGAGCCTACAATGTTGTGTTTGGATTGTTTTTTTTAACGGCTACTGATAAGAAGACCTAGGTCATTACTATCACCTGAGAAGTAACCAGCACTTTACCCTCCTTGATGAACCGTTCTATAAACTGTTAGTTTATTGAAAATAGATTTTTAAATTATTATTAAAATGTCTGCCTGTTGTATTTACAGCATAAATAATTCGAATCATCAGGTGAGTGCTGTTAAGTCATAGTGAGTGAGGAAAATTGCAAAAACACAAATTAGGGTCCCTGTCCTTAAGTGTATTTCAGTTTGCATTTTGATAGCAGTTTAGAAATGTTATCGCCTGTTTTGTCACAGACATAATTCACATCTTTCTTCAGGCACTGTAAACAAGAGAAATGGTTTAATGGCTCCATAAAAGGCACTCTGTGCTGATAGCTGAGATTAGACCCTTTAGTAATGGATTTTTGTGTGTTGGGGGAAGGGGAGGGCTTGGCAGAGGTAAATGTACTGGAAAAGAATCTCGGAGAGACTCATGTATCTGAAGTGCCTGCTGCATTTCTGTGTGTATTGAGAGTTAAAGAGTGACAGTATTGGCTTTATCAGTACAGGGGCCTTCTCTTCTTGCTTTTGAAATTTTACCAAGTACTAGCTTGGGTCACCTCAGTCAGTCTAGCACCTGGAGTTGTAGTGGTATTAACTTAAATATTTTTACATCTGCTGTCTTTTCATCTCACTGTTAAGAAAATCAAATCCTCTCTCTATTCAAATGTGTTCAAGAAATCTCTCTAAACTTACATTGCATATTAACACTTTTGCCTCGATCATAAAAATGAAGGCGTTTATTTACTAAATTGAGTTCAGGGGGTGATTTCAGAGCATAAACGTGAAAAGCAGTTCAGAAACATGCAGCAGAAATGTTCAGGGTATGACTTACTGTGTCTTCCCAGTTACTGCCTTTTCCCTGCAGATACACAAAGTCCTCAAACTTAATACACATGAATGTAGTATTACTTAGGAGACATTGGAGTTCACTAGCACAAAAGCAAGGTTGCTGCTGTCAGTTGATTTTATACCATGTAGTAAATGCTCTTGCCCTGCAAATGTGGGTAAGATATCTTTGTCTCTTTGGTCAGTGGAGTCAAGACTGCTTGCCGGTAGCCAACGTCATTGAATTACTAGTAATATTTCATGCCTTTTAAAAATCAATTCTTCTTCAGAAAATAAAATCACATTTTGTTTTGTGTTCTGGATGGGAATCTGAATTTTGAAAATTATAAAATAACTTTTTGCTCAAAGGAGAAATGACTTGCAGTTTCACATAAAATATTCCTCATTTCTTTGTCATCTTGAATAATTATCTCTTGAATTGAAAAATATTTTAAACTATTGCTTTTATATTGGATGCAATGCATTTCTGGGGCTTTCTCAAATGATGTGATTCAGTTCTATCTGTACAGAGTGGTACAATTCCTGTTTCTTGGGCTAGAAACTATACAAATCAGGCTGTTCTTAGACAAACCGATTACTCCTTCAGTTTCAGAATTCTTAATAAAATTGTTCTTCATTTGGATCTTTAACTGGGTGTTATTATGAACAGAACATTCGGGGATTAGGCTGTTGACAGATAGCAAAGGAGCACAGCACTTCAAAATGAGGGGTAGCAGGTTTCACCCTGTGGTTTTGCATGTTCTGTCCGAGTTTACTTCATCGTGACATTGTTGTTGTATTGTATAAAATCTAGGTCTATAGAACAGCACATTATGTATAACATGTAAACCTTCTTACTCTGCCGATATAGATGTATTTATGCATGGATAATATGCATACAGTAATGCATTATACCTTCTGCTGGCCCTTTATCTGTGTGTTGGCTTCAGATGAGCTCCAGACAGGGTCTGATGATTGAGTCCATTCTGATACCAATAAGCCGGACTTTCCCCAGTAGTTGAGATGAGGTGTTGAAGCCACCCATCTAAATACATGTTGTAAGATTGTTTGCCTTTCAAGTTTGGAGGTAGTTATCTGTAAGTAATCACTTGGGATGAAATCTTGGCCCTTGGTCACTTCTTAATAAGATCGTTATTAAGGCAGAGTGCCCGTTACTTTAATAGGGTTGAGACTCTGTTCTGGGGTTAAGTAAAATGAATTTGCCATCAGGAAGAAAGAAGTGGTGAGGAGCTGGTTATTTGAAATGTCATTTTGTTAATTTGGATGTGTTGGTAGCTTGGTATGCTGCACTAAAATTAGATTGCATAAATAAGCAACCTTGCTCTCCTCAAAAGAAAAAGGATTGAAAATGTAATACAAAATCCAGTTTAGCAAAACAGCGTATGTTTAAAATCTGTTTTAATAGGTGCACTATAAAATGAGTGTCACTCTGTAATGAAGAGTGACGAGTGGAGGGTTTCAGTGATGATACAAGAACTGTTTTGAATGTTTGAAATTTTATTGTTGGAATAAGTCATCTTCAGCGACACTTAAGATGTGGTTTGAAAGGTCAAGTAGCCTTCAAGAAAGCCCCCCCCCCCAAATGCAGTATTTTTCTTAGGCTGTCTTTTTTCCTTTCTGCCTCTAGAATTATACACTTAAGGAGTTACAGATAAAGCTTAACATGGTGATTGTGTCAGGGGAATGCCCGAGGAAGGCTTTAAATTCTACAGCTACATTATCTTCCTGGCCATAGTTAAGATAAAGATCTAATATAAAATCACTCGGACTGTAATGCTTTCCCTAAATGAAATGAAGGCGTTAACCTACTTGATTTGATACACTTTACCCTAGCTTGTAAAGCTGGGAGGAAGGTGAAGTAAACTTTAATTAAAACTACAGCACAGATGCCTTCTAGCACTGTGCCCTGTACCTTGCTGGGACTGTACAGTAAGCAAAATAAAATGTACCTTGCAGCCGAGGCAGCAGGCTGGAGCCGTGTTCAGTGAAAGTAATTTAATTAGTGTTGATCATGACTCCAGATGATGGTGATTTGATAAGGAATAATTTAGTACTTAACAGCCTTTTACATGCACCAACTCCATGTGGGAAGGTAAAGCAAATTGCACAAAATGAATGTGCTGCTTTCACTTGTGCCTGTGCCAGTGAGCTGGAAAACTGCCTGTTAGCAGACGTTCAGGCTCTCAGCGCTGTGATGAAATACCCAGCCAGTTCTCCGCACAGGGCTGTGGTGTGGGAGTCTCTGTACTCCCGTTATTTAAAAATAAATAAGGGAAGTAATTTTTCATAACAGATTAACTCCAAGGAAGTAGCAAAGTTAAAATAAAAAAAAAAAATAGAGCAGCGTGTGGCCTTTGTGCAAATATGTGATACTGGCTTTAAAAAAGAGTCTTGTTGCAGTAGTGGTTTAATTCTCTGATTCAAGTCAAAGAGATTTCCTACCTTCGCGTCGGAGCCGCTGTCCTGGAGTTGTGAGGCCCATCGTACGCATTAAATGTGTGGTGTGCATTATCTGACCGAGACACGCAAGGAGACTCAGCAGAAAAAGTTCACTAGCAAAACCCGAAACAAACTCCTGGATGTCAGCCTGCTTTGCAATTACGGTGGAAAGCTGGCTGGGCTGCATTTTGCTGTAGTATTAAATTTGAGAATCTTTATTCAATAAGTCCATATGACCTTTTATTTTAGTGCAAGTTCAGACAGTTTTGTTCAGAAGGAGTTCTTTCCTTGTTGTGTGATTCACCTCTTTTCATCTCTGTTTCTTAAGTTACTGTGCTGTGTGTTTGTGTACCTGGTTTACTGTCTGCTTTTCCTTTGTGATCTTTTCAGATAACTGACTACTATTTGCCGAATATAATAGCTTGATAGCAGTTTTAGAGACAGTTCTTCTGAGTTTTGTGAAAATATGTGGAAAAATAACACAGTGCTATCTTGCAGACGTCTTGGCTGAAAGGCGGTAGTAGAAGCTGTCATGGAATAGGGTATGAGAAGACCCATTTGTGAAAGAGTTCTCTGAATGTTGCCCAACCACGGGGAAAACCCATGGTGAAAATCTAGAATCCAGATCTTACACATACTTCCGAATCAGAGCTTATTGGTTCTGATTGCTCACTTCTTAGACAGTGTTTCACTTACTTCCCCCTTCCTGCCTTACACGTCCGAGTGTATGCAGGTGCATTAGTATCAGAAAATATATAGTGTGTAACAAATTGTCTTTTCTAAGTTCAGGGGCAAGGGAAGAGACAAGATGCTATTTGATAGTATATAAGAATGGCCTGATTTTGTGCTGAGGTTCTTTTAACAGGGGCTTCTGCAAGTACGTGGATTTCCACGGAGGCACAAATGTCTATGTCAGGCTGGAGCGTGATGTTCAGTCTATGGTCTTTTGGTGACAGCATCAAAAATCAGTGATAAAATTAGTCTCCCAACTCTAGGCTTCTCGGAGTTCAAAAATGTATTTACAGCCTCATTTTATTTAAAACTTGGAGGTTGTGTTTTCAAGCTGTTACATACCTGTTCCTTGTCCTCCTAGCCGCTTACTTTAGATTTGTCTGTCAGGTGAACTTCTTTGAATTTTCTTCTGCTTTAATTTTGGTTAAGGTTGGATATGAAGTAGGGAAAGTTGACTGGCTTGAACTAGTATGCTGGTTAACCTTGTCTTTACCTTTGGCCTTTTTCTTAATCCAGACCAACTTGTGCTTCTAATTAATGCTGCATTCCTGTCACACTCCCTCTGTTCTTTTTACCTTTTAAAAAAGTATGATTTTTTTTTTTCTCTGAGTTTCTGTCTGTATCACATTTATTATTGACTTTGATGAAGCCAGGATTTTATCTCATGTATTTTTGAGAAAAATTGCTGAAGATGTTACTTGTGTATTTTGTTTGAGACGTTACTTAAAACTAAAGGCACGTGTCATCATCCACTTTAAGTTTCACTGCAAATTTTTATGTATTCTGTGGGACAAAAAGGTTGCAGATCCTGTACGTGAGGATGATACAGGAGAAATTTATTTTGGAGTAATTTGTGTGACACTCTTTGAAGTGAATTACTATTGCATTTATAGCTAAAAGCTACCTCACTAATATTACTTAGAAACATTTGGTGCCTGGGAAGTATTTTGCCTCTGACAACATTTACAGTAGTTAAGCCAAATATAAGTGGGCTGTTATTTTCCTGCTAATGAGATGGGATCCTGGCCATCATTCTATTAAACAATAAAAGTGCTAATAGCGAATGCAAAGGATCTCTGGTGTCTATTTTTCAGTTGACACCCGAAGAAATATTTGAAATGTTTATTTCCTATATTGTTTTTAGTATCATGATGATTTAATTAATCATGTGTTTAATTAGCAGTGTCTAGCTTACTTGAGAAAGCTCATTGTTAATGGTGTACTTGGGCTTTAATTACATTTTCTTTCTCTTTCCAGTGGCTTTTCATGGTCTCCCTGTGAAAATCAAGAAGGAACCCCATAGCCCATGTTCGGAACTTGGCTCCGCTTGCAGTCAAGAGCAACCATTCAAGTTCAGTTATGGGGAAAAGTGCCTGTACAATGTCAGGTAAAGCAATCAGGAGCATGTTTGCAGTGAGAACTGCTGATTTAAATGAGGACTGACCAAAGAGTAATAAAACCATAATAGAGATCTTATAAAAGTTACCTCTTCAGCAGATAACAGACTGATGAGATAATGCATTTAGCTGATGAACACTGATGGAGTTGTTTACAGTTGTATCAAACACTTACATAACCATTTTAAAGCAGTGTTTTTCATCAAAATGCATATTCTCCTTTCCTTCTCCATGGGAGATAGCCAGGGTTTAAAAACCCAGTGTGCAAGCATGAAATAGAAGGAAGCAGTGTCTTGTTTTCTGTGAGCTGTGTTGAAAGTACTTTCAAAATGCCTTACACACATTAGGAAAGAGAGGCATCTGTGTAACAGGCAAGAGATTGACAGGTCTGAGCAACATATTAGGTATTCAACAAGTTTCGCAGATGTTATATGTGTGTGTTCATGGATGATTACAATTTAAAATGGTATTTTATTAGGCTCAGTATCTTTGTTACCTATTCAAAAGCAAGTTGTCTTCTTTTATAGGGATACGTGATAAAAGCTTTATGTATTTTTGGTGGTGGAGGGGTTTTATACCACTGCATTCTTTATTGACTTTCTTTTGGTTTGCACTTATGTGTCACTCCTTCCTTCAGTGTCAGCAGTGAAGGGTTTCTTATTGACGTTTCAGTCTATTTTAGAATCTTTCATCTAGCCTGTGAGTTTTTATTCTCGTTAATGTACTAGCAAAACTGTTAGCACTTAAAGCATATATATTTAACTTTTTGGATATGAAAGGGAAAAAAACCCCAAAAAACTGGCACCTTCACCAGTCATAGAGGAGTGATTCTGATTTCAAGAATCAAATGCATATATTGATAGATTTGATGGGTGATAGAGGACCTGACAGGAAAATGTGCAAGTTTGTGCTTACTATCTGCCTAATGTCTGCATTTTTCCTTTTTAGAAAGAGAGATGATCAAAGTGTGCTCAAGTCCTTTCCTGATTTGGGACACCTTTGAGAATAGCATCTATGTATTTGCAGGACCAGCACTTTGTTTTTGAGAGAGAGGGGGAAAAAAAAACTGTCGGGAGAGGCTGCTGACATTCTAGTGTGGGTAGCTAAGCCAACATACCATTGTTTTTCTGGGTCAGATCCCTTCCCTCTAGCTGTATTGTTTTACTGTCTCACTTTGTGGTTTGTGCAAGCTCTAAAAAAGAATCTTGACAGGCACTGCCAGCTCTTTGTGCTTTAGTCCAGGTGCTTCTACTTTTATGTATTTTGTATATCTCCTGTTAGAATGTCACTGTAAGACTGAATCTTTAAAAATACATTTCTATGCCCCAGAGAAGAAAATGCTGTGTTGAACCACTTGCCTCTAACATGATTTTTTTTCTGGGCTCTTCTCAATGTAAAGTAGAGAATTCCTCTGCCCCATACTGGTTAATAAGGTAACTGTAATAAAAGCTTATAAATGTGACACTGGTTTGGTTTTGTTTTTCCTGGATTTAGATGCTACTTTTTTTTTAAAGAGAAAATAACCTGACTTTCTTTCCCCTTGCTTCCCGATAGTGCCTATGATCAGAAGCCACAAGTGGGAATGAGGCCCTCCAACCCACCGACGCCATCCAGCACTCCTGTGTCACCACTGCACCATGCCTCCCCAAACTCAGCTCAGACTCCTAAACCTGACCGGGTTTTCCCCACCCATCTCCCTCCATCCCAGTCCATTCAAGACAACAGCTTCCCTATGGATCACAGGTAAAAAAAACAAAACACACAAGGGACTCATGCAGAAGGCATTTCAGCTGTGATTGCAAGTCTCTTATATAGGGTAGCGCTGGCTTCCTGCCCACAACTATTCCCTTTTGGGTTGGGGGACCAAGGTGATAGCCAGCAAGGTTCAGTGTCAGGAATATGTGCATTTTATGAAAGGCTGGCACTCAACTTGATGGGCTTCAGTAGTAGTTTATATTGGCAGTGGTATAGTTTTAATGACCTGCTTCTTCTGCCTTGTGAGGGTGATTACAGGGTGCTAGATAATCTCATCTAGGCCCCCTTTCCCACGAAAAGTTAGACCACATGGCCTTTCAAGGTCCCTTCCAACCTGGGCTATTTGGTGATTCTGTTCACTTGAGGCTAGTAAGCCTTACGAGGTAATGAAGTCACTACCAGGCATGATCCTGGCTATAAATATCTGGCCTCCTGCTAAGCAGTTCACCTATCTAAGAGGTAAGTGGCCATGTTATGGTGTTACTGCTTCAGAATATTCTTTGGAAGGGTAGATCATTTTTCCAACCCCTTTTGAAATATAGCATTTCAAACAAACTAAGGTGCCAACATAAACTATGCTTAAATAACATTAGTCTGAGTAAAAGCCACAAGAGCTAGAGACTAGAATTAGAGCTTAAACTGTCCTTAAGTCACCCTCTTTTGTTTTGATATGTTAGAAATCCCCAGACAACTGATGATCTTTCTTAGCTCTATTTTGCAACAGATTTGCTCAGTGGATTTCGCTGATCTTTGAGACCAAAACACTTGTTTATGGAATTCTGTTTATCCTAACCTGTATTGCATGTACCTGTTTTTTGTCTGCTGTGTCATGTGATTGCTCTGAGCATTTAAAATTTCAGCTGTATGTAGAGACGTATATGTTCAGAAGCTCAACTTAGTGCTTTAACATTAACAAATTAAGAAGCACCTGAAAAGAGAATCACAGTTGTTGGGGGTGCAGTTTGCATGCTTCTGCTCTAATAAGGCTGTTATCTCCAGGGATTTGTTCAAATTGCTTCTGAACGGGTTTGCTAGGGTTTATATTGCTGTTTTGTGCCCTGCTGAGATAGTTTTAAATATCACCCAAGGTTCTCTACAGGCCCTTCTGGCGTTAAAGAAACACTGAATTGGCCCCTTCAGCTGCCCTAGTCACTATGTTTTCTCCCTCTGTGGACTGTGGTCTAATGACACAGACCCCCAGTGAAGCCAAGCAGCAGTTTTGATTACAGGATGGTGGATAAACGTGTTTCTGTTTAGACACCAAAGTCAAGTTGTCAGGAGGCTGAATTCTCCAGAAGCTAAATGGCTTCTGTGCAGAGACTACTACTAAGATTTTTCAGATGAAAAAATCTTTTGTTTTAGAGAAGCTTGTAAAGAGAGTGCTGAAGCTGTATGTCAGCCCTAATTTGAGTATTTATAGAGATTTGCATACACCTTAGTATATTTTTCTATACCCAAAACACTTGCTCTGCACAAGTTTCATAGGCTCTTTACATGATTACCCTCCCTTCCCCCATCTTTGATATTCATGTTCTTTAGGGTATTTTGCACTAATGCTTCCCTTCTGTGACAGAACATCATGTGTTCTAGTGAAGTCCAAAATAGCCGACTCAGGCCAAAAAACCTGCTAATTTTTCTCCTTTTTTAAAGAAAGGTACAATTGTAGTGGAAGATATTTTTCACCATTTTCCTTTTTATTTTGAATCTTATCACTTCCAGTTGTTGTACGCAAATGTATACCTTGTGTTTTTGTGAAATTGAAATCTTCCCAATTTATGAGACTCGCCTGGATGCAGTCCTGAGTGATGTGCTCTAGGGGATCCTGCTTTCAAGCAGGGGAGTTGGAGTAGATGATCTCTGGAGGTCCCTTCCAACTCTGAATATTCCGTGATTCCATGATACAATGAGCGTATTCAGAAAATGTCGTTTAAACAAATGACCTACCTACATGAGTTTGTATATAAATCTATAACTTGGGGCATATTTCTTTGGAACATGCATTGGTGACATGAGATAGTATTAGTATCTAGAACATACAGCCCATTCACATCCCATCTTCATACAGGGCATGAATATATGAACGATAAGTGGTCCTAACAAGTACCAACAGGAATCAAATCCACTTGTATAAACAAATGGCTTGATTCCATACAAAGCTTCCAGTACAACAAGTATTATTAACTTCCTTTGAGGCTGTGTGAGTGAGCCTGTTTCTTATTTTAACTTCAAGTTGCAATTTTCTGATTCACTCCTTGACAGTTCTTAATGATAATTTCTGCTTCTTTTTTTGGCTAATGAAAAAAGGAAAAGAGGGAAATGAATGCAGTGCCAGTCAGCCTAACTGTTTCATAATACAGTTGAGTTTCTAAGTTTATTTTCTGCAGGTGTAGGTGGAATTGCAAAACCCAATGTTATGGTGCAGTACTCTTTCTACTGCAAAATAGAATATTTACAGTAGCATTTAAAAAAATAATTTTGTCTCCACTACTATATTGTAATAGTTTCTATCTCTGTAGCTCCTATAGTATTTGTAATTAAGCCATGACAGTAAATATTTGTCAGACCAAGTTCACTGCAGTATAATGACAGACGATGGTGGAGTTTAAATTGTTTCAGAAACATGTAGTATGTATGAGTTGATAGTCAAGGATTGTATTGCCTGTGTCATCAGACCCCTGCATTCTTCTTCATCCACTTAGCTTTCTCCAAGATAATGTGTGCTTTAGCTTGCATGAACCATACTCGGTTCAGATCCAAAGTACAGGAAGCTGAAGAATGATTACTTCTTGATTTATTTTTTTTTTAGTGTGAGAGTGAAAAACTTGCAGAGAAAGGCACAGGTTTCTTTTTTTTTTAAAAAAAAGTATGTCTTATTCATAGCAGGACTAGTAAAGAGTTTGTTGCAAGAACATTGCATCTGCTGTGGATTAGTGCAAACACAGTACTACTACAGTGGTTACTACTACCGTGGTAATCTGCAGGAGATGACAGACTTTATGCAGTTCATCAGGGCACGGTAGGAAAATAGCATCCTTGTATTCTCCCCTGTGCTTCTGAACCTGAAGATGTCCAAGTAATTACATTCAGGCCTTTTAGTTCAGGTAGATATGTATTATGGAAGAAACAACAAGCATAGGTTCTTGAGTAGTGTTGCACGTAAATGAAGTTAATTGAAAACCGAATTCTTAGATTTTATGCCTGCTGAGGAGCATTTGGGAATAATGAATGGCAGCGTGGCTTGTATGGATGACTTCTTTCATGTAGAAATGACCAAGGGAACAAGTTAAGGCAGGAGGGGAATTCTTAGGCATCGTTTCTCTTGGCAAAAATTTGTACCCCCTTTTTTTTTTAGCATGGTTACATTCCTCTCCCATTAGAGCTGGAACACAGTGCCAGCCTTGCAGGTTGTCCCTGGGGGGACAGAACTGTGGACTTTTACCGTGGAATAATTCCACCTGTTATGGCAGACAATACTTTTTATTCAAAATGTGATCAGAATGGTTTCTGTGTAACACTAATAATGATAAGAGTAAATTAGAGTACAAGCAATATGACACTAATATTTGTGAAGGAACAGAGAACTCTACCTAGGCCTCCTTTGTGTCACTATGGTAGGATGTCAGCCTTTCTACTCGTTTCAAGCTGGTGCATTTCTTCTTTGCCTCTTCCATTGAGAGAAGATACTGAAAGCAAAAATGTTGGCAGTGGGGACAGGTCTTAAAGCTGGTAGTAATAGGTGGGGTTTTTTGTTCCTTTGCTTGTTGCTGTTCTACAATGCAAATGATCCTGATGGGAGCACTTGGCATGATCATAAGCAAAGTATTTGCTACTGAGAAAGTAATACAGCCACTCATCATGATCTGTGAAGATCTTTGAGAAATGGAATGTAGCCCAAGTCCTTTACATGACTCTCTAACTTGTGTCCTAGATTTCGCCGCCAGCTCTCTGAACCTTGCAATTCTTTCCCACCTTTGCCTGCAATGCCAAGGGAAGGACGTCCAATATATCAACGCCAGATGTCTGAGCCAAACATCCCTTTCCCACCTCAAGGTTTTAAGCAGGAGTACCACGATCCAGTTTATGAACACAACGCTATGGTTGGCAATGCAGCCAGTCAAAATTTCCCCCCTCCTCTGATGATTAAACAGGAACCTAGAGATTTTGCATATGATTCAGGTAGGTGAGACTCCTTTAGTTGCTCATAGTAAAGTAATAAATGAGTCCAAGCCAGTGCTACTGATGTTTTGATTGTATGAACTGAAACTTGCTCTTTTGGCTTCTAAGTCTCCTGAAGTAATTTATGTCTGAGATAGCGTACAAAGTAGTAAGCTTGCTACACAGTACAGTGTGACTCGTGCCACCGTTGCTTGCTCTGCAAAGGATTTCATTTTCCAGAATTCTCTGTCCACAAAGTGCACAGGTTAAAGAAGCCAGAGAAGAAAAAATCATGGGTTCAAAATTGAGCTTTGCTTAATAGGGAGCTTGTTCTGTACTACCTCATCTCTGACCTCTGAATTTGTGTGCTCCGTTTTATGAGCTCTTTCATTTGTCTGCCAGAAATAGAGGACTCTTTCTCCTCTTGCTTGCACTACCTTAAATCAGGAGTAACTCCGCTGAAGTGGGGTTTATACAGCTATAAAACCAATGAGGGAGAAGAATCAGCCAAATTGGTGTTAGCTTCTCAGTTTGTGCATACTGCTGTGTTTTGTGGAGATACATAATCTGTGGTGCCAGGTTGCTGATGTAGAGAATACGCTGTTGCTATTAATAATGTTTATTATGATTGTGCTTGTAGGGCAACTGGAATGGAGCCTTATTGCTCTATGGATGGTACAAAATAGAGAAGGTAGTGGCAGAGTTTCTGGTCAAAATAGAAGAGATAAGTGATAGAAAGGATAAAACCATAAATCAACGGAATTACACTGTAAATGTTTGCCAGGATTTAAACACAATATTTATATTATACTGGGGAAAAGAGAAAGGGACCTAGGGAAGCAAAAAAGGAGTTTAGTAATGAGTACCAAGTAACAAGGAGAAGGAAGTTAGAAGGGTAGTATGGAGAGAAACTGAGATGAGAACAGCAGCCAGTGGGCTAGGTGGAGTGAACAGATGATCAGTATGGAGCCAAGAAAACTCAATCAAAGCACGTTTTCCACTTTCACTGTACATGATTTCTGGAGCTTCTCTTCAGTCTCTGCTTCTGTCCTGCTTTGTGTATGCCACAGTGTTGGAAGAGAGGGATTTCAGTGAGTCCTTAACCGTGCTTCTGGAGGAGAGTACATATTGCGTGCTGAGTTGGGCAGGGGGATGGGTGGCTCTGTCTGACTTCAGTCTGACTCTCTCTTCTGGGTGCTGTAGTACCTGTAGTGCTTTCCTTCCTGCTGGTTTAGTCTCTTGGCTGGATGCTTTTGCAGTTTGTTTCCCAAAGGCTACGTGGCAGCTGAGTTGAGGTCTCCTTTGAAAGTTTAGCCCATGACAAACTGTCTTGCAATTTGATACAGTGGAGAACTGGTTTTTATTGTAATTTCTGGAGCTAACTTAACATTGTCTATTTAGTGGGGTATTTTGTGGTATTGTTAATATGAAGTGCTTGTTTAAGAGTTGATCTCTATGTTAGAGCAGGGAAACTTGGAAAGTACAGCTGTTTTCTCCTCTCTTATTCTTGACAAGCGAAGAACCAATCCTTAGACAAATTTGAGTTAGGCATATACAGGAAGGGGACTAAGAAGTGAAATATTTCTCCAAGCTGAAATATAACACAAGATGAAAATAGAGTTCAGATTGCAAGGATCAGATCTAGAACTCAACCCATTCATTGATGAAGGTTCTGAGACATGTAGCTTTGGCAATTGCGTATCTTTAGTCTTAGAGAACAGCATGGGAGAGACTGTATAGTTATGTGGCAACGGATGATAAGTGGGGGACTGTAGCTTCAGGCACTGACAGTCCCTTACAACCTTCACAAGCACTGTTACTCATCCTGCTAAATTAAAGGCTGAAAAAAGGCCCTTTTGTAAGTGTGCTTCATATTTGGCTAGGAAGTAGGATCTCCTTATTGCATGCTTATTACTTTAAATCTAGGTTGGCTGCTAGCATTCATCTGTGGAATATTCTTTATGGAACAAAAGCAGGGAATTTTATTCTGAAAAGAAGATGTGCAAACTTGTATCCAGTCCTGTCATGCCATTTTTTTTGTGGCAGCAAGAGCAACGTTCCACTTTATAGTAATGATGTTCAAGCAAAATTGTTGTTTCTTTTGTAGATGAATAATTAGTTTTTAAAAATGTAATAGCTGTGTAACCAGTGGTCATGAAAAATTAATCTCTTGGTATCAGGAAGTACTTTTATTGGCCTCAGAATCACTGCATTTAAGTTGACACATCTGTACACTCCATAAATTGCAGTCAACAACTGTGGTCTGTTGATATTTTGTCTTGTTACCATCTGTTCTCTAGAAACCATAATTATCCATCCTTGCTAAGAGTACATTAAATAACCCCTTAGGAAACATAATGTATTTGTCACTGAATCATTGATTTCATTTTTCACCTATGGATGTTGAGGGAAGGAGGAATGCCAGAGTGAAAAGTCTTTTTTGCATGGTATTTTATTGCAGTCAGATAAGAATATAGAAACATATTTTGAAAGTTCATTGTAATACACTGAGATGTTCCTTTTGGGATGTTTTTGAAAGAGCCTCATAAAAGTTCATTGCTTTTGTGCACTATACTTTTATACTTTGTGGGAAGCCGGTGAATGAAAAGCATTATTATGGAATGATTATAAATCTATTAAAACATGACATTAATTATGACATGGGAAATGGCAGATCAATTAGTTGTAATTGTAATTGCAGGTATGCAATTTCTACTGCAGAATGTTTGAGATAATGGAAAAAGGAAAAATGTCAACAGAGTAGAAGCTCTTTCATATCTATCCACACTTCTTGAAGTCACAGTGCATCATACATGTTCAATCAATCAGACCTTATTTTCTGCCATGGATTTTTTTTTCCATGGCTGCCAGTCAGATGTAGTTAGTACTTGATGCTCTAGCTAGCAATCTTAAGCACAAAGACATAACCAAGGACATACACAGCTTTGAGATTTTGCATCATTAATGAATATACTCCAGCAGGCTTCCCGAGACCTTTCTTTACAAAGGCTAATAGTGAGCATTCCTGTACAGTTAGCACTTCTAGAATTCAGTTCATGTATTCAGGTGCTTAAACAAAAAGGCCAAACTTGGGATACCTCATCTATTCTGCACTTTATTTTTAAGCAGGATCTTCGCAGGCTTGGTCCTTGCTGCTTAATGTAGTGTATTTGCAAATATAAGAAGGTATGAACCTAGCTACGAGTGTATCATTTAATACTAAAAATCTAGTTTTAAAATGACATCTTAAATTACTAAATTTAAATCTCATACTTTGTTTTGTTGAATTGAAATAGTTATTTTGGTTGGAAAGCTCTTTTGTGACCATGTCTTTGGGAACTTTGAAATTTGTTGCATGGTAGTGTTCGAGATAAGTAGAGGAAGAATTGTTGCTTGCATGTATTTATTACTGATTGCCAGGAACTTATGTGTTGAAATTTAGATAGTCTTTCTTGAGCAGGTTAGAGGCATTAGCAGGGCTATTCTCACAGTTACATTTCCGAGAAGCCTCACGATTAATATGCTTGAATGGACCTTAGAAAATTTGGATTCTCTCCCTGTCACTTAGAAAGTTTTCTTCCAAGATACTGGTCACATCATTTAAAGAATGAACTATCAAGATGGAATTATTAGCCTCCATATCTTGCTTTCTGAGTTTCTCATCCTTGATTCTGAGGCCCCACAAGCGACGAATACCTTGTGTTGGCATGTGAGAATGGATAGGGAATGGCCCCTCTGTTAAGAGAGATGAGTGGAGGCAGACAAACACATCAGATACATATACCTGTTCATTTTGGGTACCCAGTTAGGACTGGATAATTTTTAAAGAACATTATATATTACATGTGTTCAAAGCTTAGCTACTCCGGACTTTCTTTGTATTTCTAGACGAGGAAGTAGTGGAATATCAGATTAGAGTTCCTGTGTAAGCACTGCAAAAAATACGATACGCATAATACAAAAGATCTGGCAAAAGTGACATGACTAATTTTGAAAACTTTGCTGGGGCTGGAAAGGGCTTTGTTGGGGCCTAAAATTGACCATTCAGCTGTATTAATCTTGAGGTCATCTTTTCTTTTCTTGAGATGTTCTGCCTTATTAAGTACACAACTTCCAGCCTCTGTAACAAACGAAGCAGGGGCTCCACCTGCAAACCTGTTTACAACATGGGTCACCCTCTCCCAAACAGTTTTGACGTGTACACTCAAGAGACAGGAGTGCTGAGGCAAAAGGCTGTATCGTAATTCTTTTGCAACAAAGGACATGTGTCAAGGTTGCCCAGGAAGTTGTAATTATGACACTTACTAACCTCCTGAGTTTGCTCTTATAGGTATAGGATGTTGTTAGCATTCTGCCATCCATGTTATAAATGTGTATTTACCTAATGACTGGGAACAGAATAAAAAGCAAGAGCCCTTTCAAATACCTGATGTGGTGTTTCTTGAGAAGCAAATCAATGCAAGTTAACATCAAAAAAGATTCCTAGTAGCATATTCTTCCCTAGAGATCAGCTGGCATGTCCTTAAATTTAGGATTTTGCAGAACCAGCACATGAAAATGAGTTAAAATTTCAAGGGAAAAAAAAAAAGTTATTTCTTGGAAGTATATTTATCTGCAGATTGCTTTTTTCTTTCCTTCTTTAAACAACAGTTGGATATTCTATTGTACTTGGAGGTAAATTTTAGACATTTGGAGATGCTAGTATGAAGGGAAAAAGGAAATCTTGGCAGTCAGAGTCAGTGCAGGTTTGCTTTTTCCAGGATATTCTCTAGTGCATTGACCAGTGCAGCATTTAAAATGACACAACTCATAGTGCTTCTACTACTGTCTTTAATTATACCGGCTAATTTTTGTACAGGGCTTTGAAAACGTAAAGTGCTGTATGAGTGCTAAGTATTATTACTACAATTATTCCCCTGGGAGATTATTTCACAGACTAATAGACTTCACAGTTAAGAAATTTTTTTGATCGTAAGCCTAAATTTTCTCCTTGATCAGTTCCATTCCCTTGCTTATAGGTACACCTCTTTGGCTCATCCTAAACAATTTCTTGGTATTAACGTACCACCTCTAAATCTCTGTAGACAGTGTGCATGTATGCTCTTGGTCTGCCTGTGTGACTTGATGAGAGATCTTGCTTCGTAAATCCTCCAGCTGCTTAATCTTTTCCTCAAATTCTCCCTAGTTTTTTTTTTTTTTTAGGTGGTGTTTGGTTTTTTTTTTTTTTGTTTGTTTGGTTTGGCTTTTTTGTTTGGATTTTTTTTGTTTGTGGGCTGAAAATATTTGCAATATTTTTCACCATAGTTTCATAAAATGCTCTGACTCCATCCTGCTTCATTATGCACATCCCAAAACTGCATCTCCTTAAAGAAATTCTTCTACATAGCAGTGTAATTGTTCTCAATGAAAATCCAGCCTGCATGAAGGCAGGAGGGGAGAAGGGACAGGGATTTGCTCCTGAGTTCAGTAGGTCTAAGAAGTCTCCCTTCCTCGTTTTTCATTTGGCAGTTTTCCTGAGTCTCACTTCTGTGCTTTAAAATATTTCACCCTCTTGTTTTTGTTGTGTTGCTTCAGTGAATAAGCATGGAATTTGTTCAGTAGTTAAGCTGCACTGCACTTTGTACTTGCTTTTAAAACACATAAACACAAATCTGCTGTTTGATGATATGACAGTAGAAAGTAAGAGCATCTGAGGGGGAAACCTGGGAAACCTGGACTTCAGAAGTTTGCTATGAAAGGCAGAATTTTAACTTTATACTTGCTTCCCATCTAGCTGATTTCCTCTGTTCACTAATTCTGTCTGAAAGAAATCTGTAGTTTGCAAAGAATTCATTTTGTAATATTAACTTCATGAACAAAGGAAAACCTGAATACCAAAGTTAATGTGAGCACATAGGCAGGAGATCATACATCTATTTTTCTTTTTAAAGCAGACAATACGATCTGAAAAATTGTCCTGCAGTCCCTGTTTTTCAAAGAAATGCATAAATACCCTCTAAATCTACAGTTACAGTAAGTGGCGCTGGCTAATGATTTGATTTGAGGATTGAGAGCACAGTCTGGATTTACTCTTTGTGCATTAACGCAGGTCAAATGGACACAGGCTGCATTTTAAATCAGTAATGGAAGGCTGAAGCCTCCCTTAAACCAATCACATCAGCCTTACCCAAGACTGATTGATCCCGAGAGACTGAGCTCTGTGAGCATAGCTTTTATATGAATGGACTCTGTGCAGCCTGAAGTTTCATTCATAAAATGGATGCTGAAGGGGGAAAAAAAAAAAAGAACCACACACGCCAAACCCTGGAATGTCCATTTATGCAGAGCTGAAGGGTGTAGTGTTCCCTCAGCTGCTGCTTTTGCCAGTTGCCTTAAAGTAATGATTAATGCTCCTTGGCCCTGCCTGCCTGTAACCGGACACCATTTATGGCCCTGGTGTGTTTCTAATGTATAGTGAATGAGAGGGCTACATTCTCAAATCAGAAACATAAACAGGAACTGGTTGGTCTGAATTCCATTCAAATATGTCACTTCAGCCGTGCAGTGTTTGTCCAACTTTGATTTTACAGGCAGGGCATGGGGCGGGGGAGAAAAAAGCAACACAGACATTTTTTGCAGTAAAATTACCAACAAAAGGAGCGAGGGAGAGAGAAACTACTGCTGTCTTTTGTTGAATTCAAAGGGAAGCGATGTTTAAAATACATTTTACAGTTACTGAGGTTAATAAAAGCAATTACATGATTTTAAAGTATGCTCGAAAGATCAGCTCCATGTGGAATTTCAATTCAGAGCTGAATGTATGAGCCTTTGTTTTCCTGTTCTGCTGTATAAAAAGTTACACATCGCCTAGACAGGCTGTTGACATCTGGTCTCAGAAAAATGCATTAGATGTTGTCATAGATCTAAAAACCAAAGTTGTGGAAAGGAAGCTGTTTGCTTAAGGTTTTCTTTCTGTATGCATGTTAATAGTTCCACTTAGGCGTGAGCTGGTGCAGCCAAATCTAGTTCTCTGGTACGTTTTTGTCAAGTGAGATGTAAGAAATTAAACTTAACAGATTTTAATTAGCTATTTTTAGAAGGGAATGTGTGTGTATCTATGAGTGCACATACTTGTAGATTTGGGTTTGGTTTTTTTTTTCCTAATTGCTGGTAGGAAGGCTAGTGACAGGCAAAGAAGAAAACCTTCTATTCTGAATGTTTTTAAACTGCATAATGATTTGGGAAAAGAATACTTAGGGTTTAGATTGATTTTTAGAGAAGATAGTGACTCTATTTTCATCCATGTAACTTCAGTGCATCTACATTTTTCCTGCTGAACCTGCAAATGAAAAAACAATGCTGACTTTTATATTGCTAGGATTTTGCCAGTTTGTAGGACTCTGTTGTAATTATGTAGCTTCTGAGGGGATAGTGCTTTTAAAGGTGGTTGAACTAAAACCTGATGCACCGGCACTTGAGTTGTGAAATATGCTCAAGCAATTCCTGTAGGGAGATTGTCATTAGTTCTAGTATTTCTACCTGAATGTCTCTTTTTGGAGAGACATGCGAGTTTTAATGTAAATGTGTTCTGCAGGTTTAAAAAAATGATAGGTTTCATGATCAAAAAGAATCATTTGGTACTTCTGCCTGTAAAACAACAGATCAGGGATTTTTCTTAGTGATGCCTGGTACCACCTTAGCCACTTGTTGCAATCTAGTTTGAAGAATTGCCTTTCTTACCTGAAAATTCCTGTCCATTTTCCAGTTGTTTCAGTATTGCTCTTCACCCTTGAGCTGGTTAGAGCTTCTCAATGGTGGTAAACAGCTGCTTTTCACCAGGAGGCTAAAAGTGTTTCAGGGGTGGGTGAAGCACCCCTTTGTAAACAGTTTATCAGTGCCCTTGAAAAGTTACTTGCAGTGTGATTGTGATGTTACTAAGTTTGAGGCCAAAAGTGTGATGTGTTCTCACTTGAATGTTTATTTTTAAAAGGCTACCTTTGTCCTTTCACTGGGTAAAAATCTCTCTCACTGCACCAACCACCTCTCTACTTACCATAGAAATGCTTGCATTGCTCAAGGAATTACTTGGTGAAGTCCTGTAAGACACTGAAGGGAGGTAGTGCTGGCGTACTCGCAGTGAGTGTCATACAGGGTCAAGCTGACACGTGTGAGTGGCACTTAGGAGGTAGGTTGGTCCCAGCTACCCAAGGGGCTTGTGCATGCCCAGTAGCACAGAGGGAAAGAATCTGCACGCACTGTATTTCTTGTCTATGGGAAGACAAGTGGCACAGCACATTTCACGTCTGTATGGATATACCGACTCTGAGCTGCTGAAATAGGAGCCAAAGCCTGTGTAATTACTTTTCAGACCAAAAGTATCCATTAAGGAGGATATGGTGTAAGATAAATTACAGAACTGGCTCTGTCCACTGGGAACTGCTTCTATTCTTAATATGACTTAGTTGGTAATAAAGTGTAAATTGGACAAGTAGGCAGGCAAACAGTAAGAAGGTTCCAGTTTTAGTGTCATCACTTTATTTTATGCCTGTAGGGAAGGAGATAAGTTTCATGTATGAGTTGAGGTGTTTGATGAATTCAAGTGACTTCAAGATGAGTTTGAGTAACTGGATCGATGAGCTGAGACCGCTTGTATGTGTTCCAACAAGGCTCAGTGCTGGGTCCTGCATTTGGGTCATAATAAACCCATGTAATGCTACAGGCTTGGGGAAGAGTGGCTGGAAATCTGCCCATCTGAAAAGAACCTGGGGGTGCTGGACAATAGGCGGCTGAATATGAGCCAGCAGTGTGCCCAGGTGGCCAAGAAGGCGTCCTGGCTTGTATCAGAAGTGGTGTGACAGCAGCACTAGGGAGGTGATTGTCCCCCTATACTCAGCACTGTTGAGGCTGCACCTCAAATACTGTGTTTAGTTTTGGGCCCCTCACTACAAAAATGATGCTGAGCTGCTGGAGTGTGTCCAGAGAAGGGCAATGAAGCTGGTGAAAGGTCTGGAGCACAAGTCTGATGAGGAGCTGAGGGAACTGGAGTTTAGTCTGGAGAAGAGGAGGCTGAGGGGAAACCTCATTGCTCTCTACAACTACCTGAAAGGAGCCTGTAGA
The DNA here is from genome assembly GCA_028020825.1 of Podargus strigoides. Taxonomy (NCBI): domain Eukaryota; kingdom Metazoa; phylum Chordata; class Aves; order Caprimulgiformes; family Podargidae; genus Podargus; species Podargus strigoides. The sequence continues at coordinate 29,404,953 of CM051623.1, forward strand.
AAGGCAGGGGTCGGTCTCTTCTCCCAAGTAACAAGGGATAGGACAAGACAAAATGGCCTCAAGTTGCGCTGTGGGGGTTTAGGCTGGATGTTAGGAAAAATTTCTTACCTGAAATGATTGTCCAGCACTGGAACAGGCTGCCCAGGGAAGTGGTTGAGTCACCATCCCTGGAGGTATAAAAGATGTGGAGCTTAGGGACATGGTTTAGTGGTGGACTTGGCAGTGTTAGGTTTATGGTTGGACTTGATGGTCTTAAAGGTCTTTTCCAATCTAAATGATTCTATGATTCTATGACATAAGCAGGCTCAGTGCATAGGGCAGCTGCTCACCAGTGCACCCCATAGCGTTTGCTTGTGCTGCCACACGGAGACCAAAGCCAGGCAGGTAGCTCAACTTCTTTACCCACCCTGTTTCAGGTTATAGGCACTTCCTAAGCCTTGGTGTCCCATCTCTCTCTCTGCACATGCACATATGTAATGCAGTACCTCTGTACTGCACTGTGCTTTGTCACATGCACATGGGCAGTGTCCTGGGCCTTCAAATCTTCATATGGTGTTGATAAAGTGAACTAAAAAGTAATTCAGAGTTAGAGTGCAATGTAGCAACATGTCCTTAGTTAGGAAGGCTATGTGAGTTCAGAACCACAGGAATGACTGAAGAATAAATCCTGGTTCAGGTTTCCAGTTCCTGCTTTGCTCTGCTTCATTTGGGAGAAGACAGTCACTTCATCCTGTTGCCTGCTGAAGTTTTGTCTTTTGTGTGTCTCACCTGGCTAGGGACACGGGTTGAAATTCTCTTTGTTTCTGTGCAGAGTGATTGTGCGTCTGAAACATGGTCCTTATCTCTGAAAAACAATTGGAAAAGAGGATTTAAGGGTTCCTTACCCACTTTGAGTTACACAGGGCTGAGACAACCTAACCTAATATGAAATACTTCCTTACCAAAGGACTACTCAAGTGTCTTAGTCGATAATGAAACCTAGAACCTGTGCCTGCTAAATTCAGTAGCAGATTTTTCTTGTCCTGAGGAAGTCTATTTGGGCTTTTTCTGCTTTGATGTATTTTGATTAAGGCACAGCAGAGCTTGTTTCCAGTATTTTTCTCTGTGACATTCTTGGATGAGAAGGCATTTCTGCAGTGTCTAGATTACATGCAATCTTAAAATAACACCTATTGGGAAAAAATGGTTTCAAACCAACATGATATAAAGCCATATTCATTGTTTTAAAGTGACTGCTATGTTACTGTTAGCAAGAGGAGCAATGAATAAGGACCTCTAAGTGTTCCAAATCAATAATAAAATATAAATTAATTTTTTTATGTCTCTCTATTTTTAGTTAGTTTGGGTTTTTTTAAAGGGACTCTGCTGTTCTTGACATGATGTAACTTTACTATGTCAATTGCTTCATTAAAAGTCTGAAATAAGCTGCTTGTGTGTCCTAAATCTAGGCACATTTTTCTTCAAAGACTAAAAATTGCTAGAAGGTGGTAGAATCAGTCACCTCAAACACTTGGATTGTGCCCTGGAAGTATTTTATGCCTAATTCTGTCTTATTTGTTGTCTTGAAACAATGCTTTGAGGAGAAGAAAACATCTAATTGCTCTGTAATTTCACCACTAAAATGTTTTCTTTTGAAGTAGCTCCGCTTAGCAAGTAAAAATACTTCTGGGTCTTAGGCAAGCATTTAGTACAATTTAAAACTGCAATGCTAAATTTCATTGGTTGGACTTTTTATTAGATAAGGTAGAAATGAAAGCAGCAGGCAATTTAATTAGCAGTAATTTTTCTGGGCAAGTCATTACTTTGATGAACTTCAGAGCAATGTTTATGGCTCCTAATTAACCGTGTTAGTCATTTGATTGAATAATCACTTTGGAAATGTTTCTACAATTTGATTAGAGTCTGACCCACTCTGATAGTCATAAATTAACTGATAGCACTTTAGGATAACAAGACTCTAGTTACTTTATGAGAAATAAACTCTTCCTTGCTCTATTTTTCGGTCCTCTGTGGACTGTTTTAAGTACAAGCTAACCAGAAGACTAAGTAATGTTGGTACAAACAATGCTTGCCTTAAAAAGACTCCAGATGTTAATTGTAATTGACTTAGGAGCATGGGAGATGAAACCCCAAATTGGCTAAGAACATAATTTCTTGGATGCATGCATAATTCTTTATTCCGTATACTTTGCTGTATCACTTTGCAAGAGTGGAGTTCATGAGTCAAAAAGGGTTTTACTGCCAATACTAGTGAATTTTTACCTAAAATAGAAAATAGCATCTGTTTCAGTTCTCCAGCTTCCTCTTTTCTTAACGTAGATTTTTCCATTCTCCTTAAAATTCAATCTGCTTGGTAACGTGAGTGATTCCTTGCAGGTGAACCACTACTTGTAGCCTTGACTTCTAGTCTACAGAGCTTTATTTGACGTGGGTGATCACTGAATCACTGATTCCTGTGGTTGCTCAGAATGGCTGCATGAGATGTTAGTGATTATCAAGGCCTGAGCAGGCAGGCATTGAGCATTTCATCGAGAGAGGAGGTAATGAAGAGTTTGGCACAGATGTGTAGGAGAGACTGTGGACTGTTAGAGGAAACTTATTATTACTGCCCTGTGTTTCACTTGTTTTGTTAAGTCAGTGTAAAACCTCATTTTCTTATCCTGCCAAATCTTTGATACTCATCACTAGTCAGTGAACAGTGAAATTTGGAATCACAGTCTGAAAGAGTCTGTAGGCAGCGCTGGAAAAATAGTCTGCTCTTTTGACCTCTGTTTGCATCTCTTAAAGAGTTACAAGTTACTGGTAACAGATTGCATAGCTTAGGGGTAGGAGTTTATCACAAGATCAAATAGACTTGTTAAGCAAGACTTTTGATATCCAAGAAGTGGGTTAAACACGGTCTATCAGGGCAAACAGTTATGGTGCATTTCTGTTTGCAAGCCCCTGTGCACAGGATGTGGCTCCTTGGGGACAGTGCAAGACACACGGGAAAAAACAGAAAGACATTTAAAGAACACCGTTTTCATTAGTTCTGTTTGTTTTTTCTTATTATTCTTGCAGGTTTGAGTAGAGGTAGGGAATTACTTAGAATGTGCGCAGTAATTTTTTTGGAGGGTATGTGTCTTTTTTTATATAAGGATGTACAGGTGGAGTGTGAAATTGATGCATCTGAATTCCTAGATTAAATGCTTAGCAATCATAGAAAATTTCATTAACCCTCCAAATCCTTAACTGGAGTCTAAAAAGCAATATCCTACTTGAAATTCACTCTGACATTCCTTCTATTAACGTAGAGTTTGTAAGTCTCGAGTGTGATTGGCAGGCTTTTCTGTGTGTAATTGATTAAAAATGTTAGGTCAAATTAGTTACAAAGCACCGGGTTTAAAATATTCGCACTGTCTCATGTGGATTTTTTGGTCTGTGAACGGTCTGATGTGTAATTGTAATGGGAGTTAGCTTTTAGCAAAGTTGATTACAATAAGGGTTTGAGTTCAAGTGCCTATGTTAGACGGGATCTGTGATCCTTACACTATTATTTTCTCCTCCACCATGCCTTGTGCTGCTCTGAAATGCTAACCATGTGTTGACAGGTTCTCCCTTGCTGTAACTTGCATCCTTTTTGTTGCTCTTCTGCCTGCAGCCTGTCCCATTGATAACCTGCGCACTTTTAATTCCAGACAGTCTTTTGACTAGCATTGTCGTCTTCTTTCAGAAGTGCCTAGCTGCCATTCCATTTACATGAGGCAAGAAGGCTTCCTGGCTCACCCAAACAGAACAGAAGTTAAGTTTTCTATTATGTATTGCTTTTATGTGAAAGAAACGTAAAAAATCAAAAAGCCTGGAGGGTTTTGGGGCTCACTAGTTTAAGTCTGCTGCTGGGAAGGCTTGCATCATCTTTCTTTCCCTTTCCAGTCTTGGAGTTTCTGATGCACTGATATTTCTGCAGCTTGTTTTAGTGCCACAGGTTGATCAGGATAGAAACAATTTTATTATGAATTTACTCATTCTGCTTTTCAAGGCCTCTAGCAGTTGAAAGGAAGAGACGCTTGAAAATTTGTCCATTTCACCCATTCTACTCAAGTCATATTTTCCAGGCTATTGGTGTGACAGGCTCAGTTAACTGTTAAGTAATCCATTTTATACTTTAAATTCAGTGAAGGATTTTGCCTTTTCCTTTTGTTATGATTTCTGCAATGTTTTTGTGCTGCTTAGGCCCAAATTTTACAGCCATATGATACATACCAAAACTCTCAGTGGCTTCAGTAGAGCAGAGCTTAGATCATTGTCAAAATTAGTATTTCTGAGTACAAGCTCTTCATATGTATTAAAAATAAGAAAGCCAACAGAACTAAGAAAAAAATTATTTCTGAAAGAGAGATTGTACCCTCCACTCTCCTGCTTTGGTGATCTTTTTTGTTTGTTTGCTTAGGGTTTATTTGTTTTTCTTCCAAGGGGCAAATTTCACAAAATGAGGGAAATTGGTGTGAGATTGATGAGAATTCAGACAGATGTATGAATCAAAGTCCACTAGTAAGGCTTCATTCACTAGTGAAAAGACGAAACTGGAAAGATAACAAATCTGGCTAAAAGCCCAACTGCTTCTGGGGTGGAATAAAGTCAGAATATAAAAATAACAGGTAGTGTTTAGCAAGGAGGGTGAAACAGGAGATGGAAATTTATAACAATCTTGGTATATGACATTATATGAAGTATATAGAAGCTTGATAAGGGAGGTGAAAAGACATCAGGGAAAAATCCACAAACTGCAAGGCTAAGGTCAACAGATTTGAGTTTTAATCACAGCACAGATAGGGGAAAAACAATCTTAGCTGTATTATTCACTCAGAAGTACTTGGAGGTGGTAAAATTGTTATGAATGATGTATAAAAAGCAGTGATGTTCAATAAATGTTTGTTTTCTCTATTTGGAAATCGGTCAACATGATTTTATAGAATAAAGGTCATGTCAAATCTGATTCTATTCTTTGCTGAGATTAAAAGTTTGATTGATAAAGATACTTGTATCATATAGTTAGACTTTTTATGGCATTCAATTTGCCACTGCATTACATTCTGATTAAGAAGTTAGCACAAAACAGTATCAATAAAGTACACAGTAAATACATTAAGACCTGGCGAACTGACAGATCTAAAAGTGGCTGTCACTGGGCAATCATCTCTGAATAGATTGTTTCTATTATAGTTCTGTAGGAATTGATATCAGGAGTGTTGCTATTCAACATTTTCAGTAAAGATACAGAACAAAGTTAATAGATAACTTTATGGCACAAAGATAGGCAGAGTGGTAAATAAGGGGCAGGACAAGGCAGTCACACAAAGAAATTTGAATTGTTTGGAGATCTGGGCATATTAAACAAAATGGTTTTTTAATATGCTGAATGTAGATCAGGCCTATGGAACCGGGAAACAGTATATTGGAAAAAATGATTTTGAGATGGGCCTCCTCCTCCTAGGGTTCACAGTGGAAAACCAGCCCAACCAAACATTGCAACCGTATGGCAAAAAGGCCTTCTGTAATGTTTGCACAGTCAAAAGGAGGGTCATAGGGAGGGAGGAGAGGAGGAGATGTTTTGTCTCGCCAAGTAGCACTGGTGAGGCTGATACTGGCATGCAATACAGTTCTGGTTAAGCAAAACATTAAAATAATACTGAAAAGTAGTAGTGTATACAGAAGAGAGTCTTAGAAAGAATGCAGGGTTGCAGAGTCTTTTAATGACAAAAGTTAAATTTTTCAGAATGATCTTAATTGGAAGAAGCATCAAGGGGGGTGTCTTGTGTGAGTGTGAGGAGGAAATACTGAGTAGGACCTTTTTAGTTTTGCAGGCAGAAGACCTGTAGGAACTAATGTTAAAAGTCAGAGCCATGCTAGTTCAAACAGGAAATGAGACAAACATTTTGGAATAAATCATAGAGAAAAATGGGTACTTTTTCATTTTTGCAGGTGGAGATTAACAGTCTTTTGGGAATGCACACATTAATTAAACACCCCTGTACTGAGGCCAAAATGTTGCGATTGGGCGGTGTGTAAAGGATGTGGGATATTAATCTGAATCCTCTATGACTTAGTGTTCCCTCTGGCATTAAACCTATGATCTCTTCTTTCTCCATGCATCTTTTATATAAACACTTCTCTCTTTTTAACTTACAGGCTGTATGTATGAAAAGGGACCTAGGCAGTTTTATGATGACACTTGTGTTGTTCCAGAGAAGTTTGACGGTATGTATGACACATCTCTTTCTTATGTGCGGAGATGAAAAAGGAAGAGATGAGGGACTTTTCTCTGTTGCTGATCAAAAAAGCTCAGTAACGTTCCAATTTAGGATTCCTTAACACACCATTTGCGGTGCACCCAACCAAAGCCGACCTTTGTCTCTGGAAACCAAAGTCTCCTTTTCAATAGGATGTCATTTGACTTTTGCCAGCAAAAGATGCTGTATCCAGAGTTGTGGCAGAGGAGCTCAGTTCCTGTACTGTGGAGAAGTAATAGGAGGATTTCCATTGCACTGATGATCACATACCACTTGTTGTTTAAGATTTAATGAAAACTGTTCTTATAATGAACAAAATGGTGGAGAAAACAGCGGCTTTGGTTTTACTGAGTATGAAGCCTCTTGCCTCGCTGTCTGTGAAGTAACAAATAGTGGGGAGTGGATGTATAGGGCATTTTTGTGTTTGTGTCAGTGTATTTGCATTATGTTAAACATTGTACTAGTGGTTTATTTTTCAGTGGGATTGATAACAAATCAATGATCTTTTCACAACACTACCCATTACTGCAGATTTTTTTCAAGAGGGATTTTGAGGTCAGTTAAAATAAATGGCCCTAATTATCCTCAGTTACTCTGATGTAAAATGAGTTTCCTGGTGTAACTCAGTTGATTTCAGATTTATTTTGTTATAGACAAAGTAGATGGACTCAGTATTTCTTGCTAGTGACTCTGTTAGTCTGCAACTTTAGGAAGTAATTTGGAGATTACTTGAATTTGCTGGAGTGGCTTCTTTGTGCTATTGTATGTATGTCCAGCTTTATTTATTTTAGCAGGAAATATTAGATACTTTGTGATAAATTTGTGAACAGCTCTCTGACCATAGCTAAAAGTGGAACTGGAGATCTCTTGGGGCTTTTCTTCTGCTTTATTTTGTTTGTTTTCCCCTGAGAATCACTTTTACGGATTGCAAAACTATTGCGTGTCTAACATTGTTTGTTGTGTTTACTGAAGAATGGGAGACTCTAAAATGAAAGAGAAATAGCAAGAAATAGAGTATTTTAAATAATATCAGACCTAACTGAAGATTGCTCAATCCAGTATTGCATTGTCACTGGATTGACACATTCACTGAAAGGGTGATCTGTTGAAAGTCTGCTTTATACCCTGGCTTTGGAATGTATGCTTTTTTCTTTTTCTTTTTCCTTTTTTTTTTTTCTTCCTTTTTAACGCATGTCATGTCAGGTTTTTTTCTTTCCCAGAAGTAATTGTAGACCTGATCTGTTTTCAGTACCAGTAGGAAATTCGTATTTACATTTATGAGAATGGGATAAGACCCTATAGTACAAGAAGTTAAAATTCTTCAGGAGTAGCATCTGTCTATGTCTTTCTTGAAAATCCTTTCTATTTGTTTGGGTTTTGTACAGGGAAGGGAACGAAAATGGAAAAGAAATACAAATAAAGTAAAATAAATAAATGCTCAGAAATATTTGTGTGCTTGCAAAGCAAGCAGTCTGCTGCTGGCTTCTTTGGCTGTGTACTGAGAGAACACCTAGAGGTACACCCTAGAAGACTGATGTTGTGATACAAATAGGTGTGTTTATACTTGTAGCATTATGACTTTTGAGGAAAAAATAGCAGATGTGTCATCATGTTTTGGCCAGTAAACCAAAAGTGGGATAAGCCCAGTGCTAGTCTTGATGTTTCAGAAGTAGATTCTCAGCTGCTTCGTTTGAAATCAAAGATCAGCACAGGCAAAGAATCTGACCCTCTGTAATACTGCGCTTGCTATTTGCGCATTGCTCAGCTATCATTAAAAGAAAAATCCTGTCCTTGAAAATGAAGGCCTCTCAGGACTGGAACTTGAACCTCACATAAACCAAAAAGCCTTGTGTTGATTTATTTGTTTTCCACAGCTATTGACTCAATTTTCTTTGCTGATTACAAAAGGAAGTGCTCCATTTTTAATATTATTATTCTTACTTTCACTACATAGAGCTGTTCTGTAATGACCATCAGAACATCCTAATGGTGTGGTTGAATGTAAAGTCCTGGCTTTCTGTATTAAATGGGTCACACTGCTTATTGCTGTTCTGAAGCTGAAATAAGGAGTTTTACCAGCATATCAGGGATTGCTGTCATTGTGTGCAGAAAAAAATATGCTCTGCTTCAGCATCAGACCTTTCAGCTGTTGTTGTTTGCATGAATTGTTCTAGTATAAATATGATTTAAAAACAACAGAGACACAGTATGTATGTAGCAGGATGGTCTTTCATTGTCACTTTGTGGAACAGTTAGCAGAATATTATTTCTGTTATTAAAAGCTTCCTCTGGATTTGAAATTTTAGAAAAATTAACTTACTGCTTTTCAGGGGGACTACTAATCTAATATGTAGATATGAATAAGAGTAATAAGTGTATGTATGCAAGTCCAATATGCCACAGAGGAACTCACGTATCTGCAGGATTTGCATACCTGTACATAAAGCACATGCTGTTTAAGTCCAAGTCAAATACTTTGTCCAATTTGCCTTAGAAGCATTTGCATGCAAAAGAAGTTTCACTCAGTAGGGTTTTGCAGTTTTATGAAGCATATGTTACATTTTCAAAACTAGGCCTTGTGCAAAGTATAGTACACAAACATAGTACTTCATATATCAGAGTTGCTTACAAAAAATAGTTCGTGCTCTGTCAGATAGAGGATATTGCAAAATGGTTTGAAAGTGAGATTTGCATGTATCAGAGGTAAATGGGGACAGGTTTAGGGAGACTTCCATAAATCATGACTGAATTTAGGTGCTTTTTAGTATATGAATATGTCAGGGTGTTTACAATTAACAGCAGACCAGGGGAATGTTGCATTTGTGGGTGGCTGGGCAGTAAGAATTCTTTCCCACTTTTTAATTAGCTGTAATGATTGCTTTGCCAGTTTATCTCACAAACTTAGTAGTGATGCTTTTTTGTTCACTGCTGATCTAATCTTGTTGGTATTCTGTGCAGGTGACGTCAAACAGGAGCCAGGCATGTACCGTGAGGGACCCACGTATCAACGTCGAGGCTCGCTTCAGCTGTGGCAGTTCTTGGTAGCTCTTCTTGATGACCCATCAAACTCTCACTTCATAGCGTGGACTGGCCGAGGCATGGAATTCAAGCTGATTGAGCCAGAGGAGGTGTGTCAGACATACAATGTACATCCACTGCCCTGTACTGCAAATTTAATAGTGCTCCTTCGGACTTAGGCCTTGTTTTCCTTCAGTATTTTGCTTCAGTAGCACTTTGGAAGGGTGACAGAAAGGACTGACAAGAGAAGTGCTTCAGTTAGGATAGAGGTGTGGTTAATCGTAGACTTGATTTCCTAGTCCCACAAAATAATAAAAATATTGCAAGTACTAGAGTTACAAAATCCTCGGCATTAGTTGTGGGCTCAGATTTTTAAGAACCACTGCATGGGTAGAGCCGTGTTCCAAAATCCTTTGAAAACCTATCCCTGAATAGTCTTTCAACACCAAATATTCTTCAGTGTGAAGATGTGGGAATTTGGAACTTTTATGCTGTAGAATGAAAGACCCAAAGTCTGACAGATGGCAAAAGAGGAGGTTAAGATCGTTAGGCAGTAAAATCCCATCAAAATTATGAAAACTCCAATCTTTTTAGAGTCTTCTTCATTAGGTTGTTTTATGCACACTTCGATCCTAGGCTTGCCAACACTTACACACATGCACAGCTCTCTTGAACCATGAAGGACTTGTGGGGCGGATAAAATTACTTATATTCATGAACATTTGCTGAAGCATGACTTAGTTCACTTGTGTGATAAACAGGAATAAATTGAACATTTTATTACATAAACTTTTTTGGACTAGGTAACATTAAATAATCTATCCTGTGTTCTGAACAGCCATGGAAACTGTTGGAAAATCTGGTGTGCCTGAATTTTGTTGTAATACTGATGTGCATGATTTGATTAGGGTTGTCAAAAAGCAATATCATTCTGGTTTACTTTTTTGACCTTTGGACAGGATTGGGTAATAGAGGAGACCGCAGAACATTTTCTGTCAAGATCCCCTCTGAGTTAGGGCTGAGTAGGAAGGCTGAGGGCTGTAAGGCTGCTTCTGCATTGCACCAGCGATTTGTGCCATTTGCCATCCATCTGCTGGCATAAGCGATCTGAAAGCTTTCTTACATTTAAGTTACGTCTGCCAGCAGCCCTAAGGGGATGACAGAGTAGGTGGGGATGGCGACAGGACTGATATCCTTTTCCTTCCTGACAACGTCTGGCTGTGGGGCAGATTGCTGCAAGGACCCATGTGCTGGCTCTCGTTTATCTGAGCATCCCCCACACTAGTCATTGTCACCATGGCAGATCCCAGCATTGTGCATCTGAGGATTTGACCACAGCACAGTCTTAGTTGACTTCATACCAGAACTTTGCTGCCAAGTCTGCAGCCTGCTAAGGCTACGTGAACTTCTTAGTTGTGTGACCTGGCCCAGAACAGAGTGAAATCTTTGGAGTCTTTTGTTTGATTTTAGTGAATGGGGTACCTAATTTTTCCCCCTGCTCCACTCTCAGTATTTTTTACCCTTTTAGTTTTGTCTTGTTTTAAGGTACATCCAAAGTTTTTCAAGATTAAGGAGATTTATTGAAAAATGATTCCCAGCAGATGGTGCAAAAACTTTATAGATGTTATTAGCTAAGGAAAGGAAGGTAGCAAAGCAAAACCCTAAGATTTCCTTATTGTGTAGTTTCCTGAGGAACTGGATATTCTGATTTAAGTTAACCAGATCATCTGCTTGTCTGACTTTGTAGCAGTTGCTTTGTGTTTTTAAGCAGCGCTGCATCCGAGATCTGGAGGAGGCAGGCTACTTGAAACTTGCCTCACTTCTGTGTGCTCTTAGGGAGTACAAAGGAGCCTAAGTTGTTTTCATGTGAATGTCATGGATCTGAGAGAAACTGTTGATTAAAGTAAGAATAGCCTATGGGAAGTTGCAGGCTTCTATTGGTTGCCAAGTGTAAATTGAAGGGAAGTCAAAGGGCTTGTTGGTTCAGCTGTGGCAGGTTAGGATGTCAATGACATGACCTTTCCATCCCATCCCTTTCTGGAGGTTTATACCCTTGTAGAGAGGGTGACAACAGAAATGAATATTTATTAGCTCCTCGAGCACCATAGTTCATTCAGAAAGTAGGTAACTGTGAACTGGGGGTGCTGAGAATTGGGCGTAGGTCCATTTCTGCTGTCTTATGACAGGGACAGCAACCTTCAGCAGGAAGGTGGAGTGGAAGGCTAGAAGCCTGAATCCCTTCCACAGAGCAAGACTTTATAAACTCTGTGCAGTTCAGGGACAGGAATACTTGCTTACCAAGATTGTTTCTGGACCTGCTTGCTTATTTAAGAATGTCAAAATACTGCACAATATAGCATATTCTCAACCATCATTTTGTTGTAGTTTTCTTTGCTGTGTATTTATTTATTATGCAAGTCTGTTATGTTGGGGACTTTTAGGGCTCTGATTAATGCAGAAAAAAACTTGGCTGGAATAAACAGAGTGATGTAGGCATGTGTTACAAAGATGAATAGGTGAATCCAGGTTATGCATCTGGGCCAAACTGCAGCTGGAATAAATTGACATGATTCAAGGTATGTTTCAATACAGCTATAACACAGCTGAAGTTAGCAGAGCCATGATAATTTACATAAGCCTGAAAAGCTGCACCACTAAAAGGAAATAATATTTTCAAAAGAAATTTTAAAATTTATTGTTCAGATGGAGATGGAAGTCATGGATTTTGCTGTTGATATTTAGTCCCCTTCAATTCTCAGTGCTGCATGTCATCTATGGTTTGTATCAAAAGGCTGCAGACACCTATGGGAAAGTTTTGTAGAGCAGTGTGCAGGAAAGCTGCTTGGCTACTCTTTCCTTTTTCCAGAGTTGTACACATATGCAACTCTTAAACATTTTTATAAAATGTACTTTAAAGAGTTCATCAGCTCTGACTTTTTTTCCCCCTCTGGTGACATGATAGTCATTTGTACAGCCAGTCATTGAAATGTCACCAACAGCCAGTTATAATTTCAGGTGGAGAATAAGCAGTTAAGCTCTTTAAACAAAAGATCTCTTTGTCCAGAACTACCTTTGGCAATAAAACAGGAAACGTAAAGGCAAGTAGAAATCGTAAGTCAGAGCAGAAGGCATATTGTTCTCTATGGAATGGCTTCACTAGTTGCTTGCAACTCCCTTTATATTAATTTTTTTAAGGGAAATTATACAACTGCAACTATGAAATTTCTGTCCCGTTCTTCATTCTACCATAAGTTCTTCCAATTACCCTGCCTCCTCTGATAATTCATTTTCTTTGCTAAAGTAATATTTAAGAGTGGGAGTTGGCTTTTGACGTGTATCTCCTAATAATCTCAACATTGCTGTCATTCCAAGTACAGTCTGTATTAGTTCGTGAACTAAGTGTGTATGCATGTGTGTTTAATATAACTTAGTGTTCTGACAACAAGGAAATCACAGGAATAGTACAATTATCCACAGTATCAAACTAAAGAACAGTTTTCATCTTTCATGGAAGTTTTCTGGTGGAACTTGATAAATATTTTTTGTGTATAATCTCTTTATATGGCTTTATTTTTTCATTGGTTTTCTTTATTAAAAGCAAACAAAAAACCCCCCAACCCTCCAACACGTTTGCAAATACATTTGCTTCAAGTTTAATGGATGACTCTGTGTCCAATTAAAATTTATAGTGGTACATGGGAAATTCAGGTCATGGAAACCTTTTCTCTTGTGTTTATATGTTCCACCTGCAGGGTTCCCCTTCCTCCATCCTCAAATCAAGTATCTGATTATAAGATTGACTTGTTAAATGCATTTAACAAATCAATGCTAATCCATTTTTGTGGCAGGTGGCACGTCGCTGGGGGATTCAGAAAAATCGGCCAGCTATGAACTATGATAAACTTAGCCGATCACTTCGCTATTATTATGAAAAAGGAATCATGCAAAAGGTGAGTAGCTAATTTTGTATTAAATTTCACCAGAGTATTGCATGTTAATCCACAAGTCAGTGTTTTGAGGAGTACTTGTAAGTGCATTGCTTGGGTAGGTTTTTTGTCTGTTTAGGCAGACACTGAACTTTTTCACCTGCCAGGTCCAGTATATGCATCGAGATATTTTTTTCTATGTAAAAAATGTCTGTGGTTTTAGTTCACACAATGGATGTCATGATTATAGGGAAAGAGGTAACATTCAAAAATATCCAAAAGAGCTTCCTGGCACCTGGGAAAGGCAAACAGTACAGTACAGTATGAATAATGTTTTGCAGATTAAATTAGCTGCCCACCGCTTGGGTACTTTGGTAACTGCAAGATAGAGGAGAAAAATGATACCTATTAACATACCAAATACTTTAATATTTTACCAATAGTGTTGTAATAATACCATTTTTAAGTGGAATTTAATATTTTATAATAGGCTGAATTATGAGAAATATTCAACAATAATTTATGTATAACAGTCTGGTCTTGCTAACAGTATTCAACCCGTCCTTCTACTGTGGCTTGCTGATTTACACGTATGTTTTTAAATCTTGCTATGTAGTACTGTGTAGATTGACTGAAAAATCAATAGAGGAGACCTGTCTGCTGCATCTACAGAACTGGCAGGTGTGATCAAAGATCATAATGAACACCTTGTGCTGTAAAACTTGTTCCATATCTTTTCACATTAGTTTTATGACCTGTGATGACTAACATGTTTAAACCTGCCATTTGCCAATTCCATGAATGGAAACAATGCTCTCAGCTCAAGTTACTGAGCAGCTTTTCCAGTAGGTTTTGTGAAGTCCTGGTTAGGAGTTGCCTGTTACAAGTTCTCTTGCTTTGATGATGCGATCTTTGTAGTGCTCTCCTTTTTCACTGTTGAGGAGTCAGCTTGGACAACAGTCTGGGCTAGCATTGGCTTATGGTACTTCAGCAGCACAGTGCCACATCCATTTGTGTGTGTCACACAAGTGTGCATTGAGTCTTTGTAAAGTGGACTGGCAACTGATTTTGGTCAGGGAGAAGCAAAAATGCTTGATTTTGTGGGGTGGTACTTCAGGCAGAGGAGTTCCTCGTGGCAGGTTACAGCTCAGCTGTGCAGGCGATCGTGCTGGCACAGTTCAAAGGCAGCACAGAGACAAGAATAAGTAGCAAAGAGAGTGAAATGAGTTGAAAAGGTGGGGATGAGAATACTATAAAGCTCATAATGCTGCCCACCCCACACATCCATTTAATATGGAAAGTTTACAAGTACTTCTGACAGCTAGCTTGCTACCTCTTAAACTACTACTTTATTATCTACAAGTATGTATTTAACACACAATTTAAAAGCTAGTTTGGGTACTTATTTTTCTGACAGAGCAGTGTTTGAGGTCTGTTGTGGAATTGCCCTATCTGGCCAGTTAGTGTATGTTAAAAACTAACAGTGGTTGCAGATTGATAGCAGGTTTCTTTACTGCAAGGTTTGTGTGCACATTTTTTCTCCTTTCGTTTTAAGTTAAGCAATGATAGCAAGTTATGCAAATGCCCCATTTTTGAATGCAACCTTCAGTCTGTCAAACTTGCTGACATTAGTTTGATGAAAAAAATTCTGCTGCAGAGATATCCTCTACCAAAGCTTTATGGTTTTTGTATAATAAATGAGCTGGAAATTTAAGGAGGTGCTTCAGACCATTTTGCACCCATTTTTTTTAATAAGACAATAATTCTGTATTGTTTTTATAGTTTTTTAGCTTTTAGAAAAATGGAGCACAGATATTTAGTGCTATTTCTGAATAAGGGAAAACTTTAGGATCCTTGAACAAATTGCCCCTCCATAAGCAAATCCAAACGTCCCAGCTTTGCATGAGCAATTGCTAAGTACATATTAGCCTACGTATTTGCTTACGCTGTCCCTGTACAATCAGCACGCACTATAACTAAGTGCTTTTATACTTAAGCATGAATCAGTCTGCGTAAAGTGAAATTCAAATCTCTGTCATGCAATGTGATTCTTTTTTCCACTTTGCACACAGAGTGTGGAACTTAGTCATTTTATTTTGCCACTGTAGTGACAACTCGTTTACGTTTTCCAATAAGAACAATTCCATTTGTTGTTAAGTATAGGAAACGATAGCAAACACATATTTAGAAGTAGAATACCTAGTCCATCTTCCAACTGGATATTGCATGTGGCAAAACCAAGAGCGTTCTGCACAGTCTGCTTCTGCAGATCCCTCTTTGCTAGGTCATTGCCTTACCAGTTCTGCTGCTGCATTATTAATTGCGTGATGAAGATGAGTTCTTCACAAGATTGTTGACCTTGGAGTTGCAAAAGCACAAGGCCTTATGCTGCACCTTTTTCTCCCTTCTGTTGTCCTAAGGTGGCTGGAGAAAGATACGTCTACAAGTTTGTTTGCGACCCTGAAGCGCTTTTCTCCATGGCTTTTCCAGACAACCAGCGCCCCTTACTGAAGACTGACATGGAGCGCCACATCAATGAGGAGGACACTGTGCCTCTGTCCCACTTTGATGAGAGCATGGTCTACATGCAGGACGGTGGCTGCTGCAACACCCACCCCTATAATGAAGGCTATGTCTATTAACAACAGTGACAGTGAAGGGGATCTTTTTCCCTCTTCCTTAGGCTTCTCCTCTTTCACAAGACCCAGAGGAAAGCTGAATCGACTTCAGTTTGTTTTTTAAATAGTACACTAAAAGGGGCTCTTCCTGTTGCATTACTCCTATGGTCTGCCATGGACAGCGCACTTTATTTGAAAGGGGAGGGTTGGAACCTAAACGTTATTCTGTGTAACAGGAGGAAAAGGGTGGGTTTGCTTTTTACTTAAGTTTGGGAAGGGAACATACAGGTTTTAAGTACAAAAAGCTATATCATGTCTGTTTTGTTTCATATCAGCATAAGATATTGTACATTTTCTCTGGGTATCCGTAGTACAGTTAATTCTCATTGTGCAAAATAACCACTTGATGATGATATCAGCACAACATGCCTAGGGCATTTGTTTCTTGCCATTCTTAATTGTCTTTCTGCAGTTATAAAACAGAAGCAAAGCATATACCACAGCATTTAATTTAGAAGCTTGCAGTGGCAGACCTTGCACCTTGCCTCTGAAAACAACCCGTTATCTTGAGAGTTTTTCCTTTTTTTTCCTTTTTATGTCTTTTTTTTTTGTAGCCTCAAAAAAATCCTGTTTCATGACAGAGTGGCTGTAAATACAGTGACCGAGCAAAATCCCTCACTTCAGACTGCCAGCCGCATGCTGGTACATACATGGCCCATGCTATGGCTTAGACCTTTCAAGATCCATTTGAGGGCAGTAATGACAAGTGGTAGGCTTTCTGATGATCATGTCAGCATTAAATACAGGATCATGACCAGGAGGGAGAAAACATTTTGTATCCTGCCATTTCCTTTGGTACATAAATAAGTTATTTAATCAATAAGAATTAACTGTACTAAGTCACATATCTAATTATGCTGTTTAGACACAGCAAGCACTCCTTGAGAAAAATATCCAATACACTAAATAGGTACTTTAGTAATTTTTAGACACGGTACCCATTAATATGCATTTAAACCTTTTACTGCTGTGTTATGTTGATAACATATATAAATACTAGATAACGCTAATGCTTCTGCTGCTGTCTTTTTCTGTAATATTCTCTTTGATGCTGAATTTACTATGACCATTTATAAGCAATGCTGTAACTACAGGTAGCATTTCAGGACAAAATAGATGACTTGAACCATTTATTGCTTAGAAAATAGCTTACGCCATAGCTGTGCTGTAAGCAGCTTTTATGCGCATCCACAAATGACTAGTAAGCTTCAGCTTGCTAAGGAAAGCTCTGCAGAACCTTTCGTAATTTTTGGTGGAACAGAGACTTAGACAAACTGTCAAAGAATACCATGAAGTCGCTGTATCACGTTGTAGTGCTGGCACTGATGTTACCAATCAACTTGTTTTGGACACTAAATGTAAATGTGATCAGATATGCTCGGAAGACAATTTAAATTTTGAGGGTTTTTTTTTTGCTGTTGTTATTTTTTCAAATTGTTTTATTTTTGGAGAGGGATAATCTGAAACACAAGCCACACACACTATTCTGTATGTAAAATGGAAAAAAAAAGCCCTGATAAAAACCTAAAAGTTTTAAGTATTTATGAGCACCTTTTCTGAAATATATTTCCTAGTTTGAAGGGAGGGAGAAGGGGGTAAGATCTGGATTTCTGTTTTTTTCCCAGTGAAATTTACGTAAGTGTTACATGGAGTACCTATTTTCCTATATTCCCAAGAAGCCGGAGGAAAATGAATGCGTAACCATAAAACAACAAGAATAATTTTCATCATAATGGATGGATTTCAAAGACAATCCTAGGTGGTGAATTAGTTTTCCATCCTCTGTCAATTAAGACACTAGTTAGGCTATGAATATTTTAATAGAAATTAATCAAAAGTAAAGAAGTAGTGGTCACTAGAAACCACAGGGGCATACAAATATTTGGGCAGGTATTTAATTTACTCATATCCATAAGACAGGATATTTTATGGGAGTGTATATATGCCTTAATATGTCACCTAATTCGGTTATCCATAAGTATCGATGGCACTTAAATTTTTGGTGATCAACCCAGAATCAGAAGTCTAAAAATAATTAACAAAAAGGAAAGGAAAAAGGTTGGGTAAGATTGTTTAAAAAAATGTGGTTTCCATTGAAATAAGGTTCAAATGAAACATGCTTTGATGAAAAGTCCTTGGATTGGTTTTGGTTCTTTAATGTCAGCACGGAGCGCCTCTTGCCTGTGGCAGGATGTGGGTATTTGGGAAAGGGGTTGGACAAAAAAGAAAAAAAAAAAAGAAAAAAAAAAATGAAGAGGAAAAAAATGCATCAAATGTGTAATATTTAAGAAGAAATATATATATATATCTGTATACGGTAGTGACTCACTGAACAAAACAATCAGACCAACATTACATGATCTCTCAGCAGAAGATATAAGTCTTTTCACTGAACTGATTAACCCTTTTTAAAATGTACCTAAGAGGTTTATTTAAAGTCTGTTTTTATTCCACTTTTTTGTTTGTTTGGGTTTTTTGGGGTTTTTTTTTTGTTTGTTTGGGGTTTTCAGGTAGAATAATAAATCTGGCAGCTGATTTCTGCAAGATTGTTGTGTATTGGATTCCTAACCATTTGGACTGGAGAGGCCCCTGAAGTAAGGTTCTCCTTTTGGAAGAGGAGATGATGGTCTGTTCCCAATGCCTAGAATGGCAAATGTAACCCCCAAAAAAAAAAAGAAAAAAAAGAAGTGAGGAGTATGTACAATTTATGTGTATGTATATATGATATATAGCCAGGAGTTAGATTGCCAAAGCATTATATTTGACTGACAAAAGGGAGGAGGACAGTCTATATAAATTTAGGGAAAGATTGATTCTGACTAAGAACACTTAGACATTTTCACAGGGCATTTTAATACCCTACTGGATTTGAATGTGGGATGTCTGGGGCTGTGGTGGAGGTGCTGGGTTTTCATTTGGTTGGTTGGGGGTTTTTAGGTTTTCTTTTCAAGCTGTGCCACAAGTGAAGGGAAAACACAGGCTTCACCTCTGTTTTTAGGAGGAGCCGTAATGGAGTTAGCTTGTGTGTCTTTTTGCTGCCCAGAGCAGTAGGAGCCTCGGGTGGGTGGTGCTACTGTGAAGCAAATCCAAGGAGGTGTCCCTTCAAGACCCACGCATTGTTGTGCAGCTGTAGGTGTTCGGGTTTCCTCCTGCTGGAGACAGGTGAAGTTAGCTAAGGACTTGGCAGATCCCCTCAGAATCCATTTAAGAGAGTTAAGATTTAGGTTTAGGGCAACACACAGATTTTGCTTTAGGGATATGACTTTCTATGACAGAGCCTTTTCTCTCCAAAGTCACACCAGTCTAACTTTTCCGTGCACCAACTACAGTGCAAATCTTAACATTACATTCTCTGAAAGCATGAATTTCATATGCTTGTCAGACCAAATCTGCCTGCTTTACTTATACTTGGCTGCTGTGGTAACTAGGGAAAGTTGGGATACAGGATCATTAAGGATCGTTTTCTCCTGTAATTCCCTGCGGAGAGCCCTTCACTCAGAATATTTCTGTCTCTGGGATTCTCTGGTACTTGGGACTACTCCCCAGGGATTAGTGTTTAGAGTTTTATTGCCCTTGACATCTGACTAGTTTGGGCTGCAAGTCCATCTTCACAGGACAATATCATCTAGTAAATATTTTTGCCTTGTTTGTGGTTTTTTTGTTTGTTTTTTTAATAGCAGGAAATAGATCAATGTGTGCAAAAGGTATTATGAGGAAGTCTCTGAATTGTTAATGGCTGTACTTTCTCCTCTGAAGAGCATTATCTTCACATTGTGTACTACAGGTAATAGCTCCCATGAACAGCCCTATTCAGTGCTCACATTAATAGCACTAAGGACTTTTGCAAATGATCTCCTTCAAAGATGTTTTGGGAATCTTAATTAATATGGTGTCTTACACTCCTAAGAATCATCGCTCTGAAATATCCCACTTGGCTCTAGCTGAGAGAGCCTGCAAGATTCATTCCTCAGTTCTCTTAGCTAGTTGTTTGGGGGTGGAGGAGGTGGTGGGGTGTGTGTGTTTTTTTAATTTTTTTTTTTTTTTTATCAGGCTACTCTGCTTGGAAAGGATGTAGAGCTGGGGGAAAGTGCCTGTGCCTCAGAAACTCCAGTTCAAAGTCCTCTGCATTTTGCTGAGATACCAGGCTGAGAACTGGACCATTTGCAATGGGTCCTGTCTCCCTTACTCTCTTTTGGAAGAGAGAACCTCTGGCAGAACAGGGGGTTGGAAAGCTAGGGGCAGTAGCATTTTAAAACTACAGGATTGCCCAGAGGATGTTTGTGAGATTTGTAAGAACCATAAATGCATCAGCAAAGCACTGTACCTTTACCACCCAGCTTTTGTGACTGCGTACATAGGTAAAGTTAACTTCATCTTCAGGAGGTTGAAGTATTGGTTTCCCCCTTGAACACTGATTTAATTTCTGTAGGAAGAAAATATCTGTGCCATCTTCTTATGTAATACTCTGAAAATGGCTATGAAGAGTCTCGTTGACGTTTTCCCAAAGAGCTATTTTTGTGTGAAAATGATGCAACAAACCACCAAAAGAAGGGGTAAATAAACTCCAAGAAGGTATCCATAAATCATGTTCTCCAAAACTATAGCATTATTTACCCTAGAAATGTATCATGTCTTTAATACTGCTGCAGTATTATCCTTATTACATACTTTCTTTGGACTGACCTCAAAAATACACAGCATACCCAAAGTGTTCTTTGGGAAATGAGCTTCCTGGTGTTAATAGAGGTTACAGGAAGGTACTCTGGTGGCAGGGTCACAGTCAAGCATTTGGATATGGTGAGCCATAATTCTGTGTATTCTTGCAAAGCTCCGTGAGCATTTCTGCCTGTGTCCATTCTTAGTTGCATGGTAGAGAGGTGATTGCAGCCATTGGCTGGGTTTTTTTCTTTTGTTAGTTTATGAGTAGCTATGACTTATTTCAGAAGAAATGTCTCTGTAGCTCTTTCCACACTCCAGGTAACCAGCTAGATACTTCAGGTCTAAAATAGCATTGTTGCTCTGTAATCCACGGTACAGGCTATGGCAGTTCCTTGCTGCTGCCCTGAAAAGGAAAGAGTAGAGGTGATCTCATTGTTTTGTTTCCTCCTCCACTCCGTGATAGGACCCAGCTGATCTATCGAAGATAGTTTAAACCAATTCTTCACTCACCCATGATATTTTAGTGAACAGTGTGCTTGTTCGTTAGTTCAGTGGCACTTTATAGAAACGAGTACAGAGAGTGGAGTGTTTTAAATGTACTGCAAAGGGCTCTCTGTGGTGGCTTTCAGTCAAAGCCTTGCATGGGGAGTGGCATATGGCTACACGACCTAAATAGAGGCAGAAGGTGTTTTTGCAGAGATGCCAGCTCCTCAGAGCTTGAGACGCTTGCTGAAATACACAGTTGAGGCTGCTGCCTGGCTGGCTGGGGTGAGCCTGGCCTGGAAGACCTGGCGAGGAGCTCTGTGTGCTTGCAGAAAGCCGGAGAGAGTGTGATCCCAGCATGCCTGGGTGAGGCACAGAGATGGGAAAAAGTCTGTCAGGGGCAATCTGGCCCTACTAACTAGCTAATCCAGAGCTGATTAGTACAGGAAGGAGGAGGCTGTATGACCGATATAGTAAATCACAGAGATAATTATTTGAAAGACATGCTTCAGGAGAATCATAAGAAATGATTCTCTCTAAATCTCTGTAAACAGTGATTTTTTTTTAAGACCCCAGTGCTTGTGGGAGTGCTTCAGGAAAAGGAAGAGAGAAAGTAAAACACAGAAAGGGACAATAATATTAGATGAGAAGAACAGGAGTCAAATCATATGAACTGCATTAGGGGACCTGGAAGATTGCAGTGTTTTAGATAAGGAAGGGACTAAGATAAGTACAGAGTCAGTAAACTGAGATAAGAGCAAGAGAGAAAAGGTAATTGGAGGCAGTGCACTTTGTGGTCAGTGGGCCAAATGTGTTAGGCTAACAGAGCTGCACCAGGAATGTGTTTGGCCCCAGTAGTATATAGTATATCCCTAAGGACAGGAATATCAGAACTGACTTTGGAGTGATTGTTGATGATAATTTAGTGAAACCATCTGCATAGTGTTTGGTAGCTGTTAAAAGAGCAAAGGATATTGGAATATGCAGAGTGTTCTGGGCTATAAATGTTCTGGGCTATAAATGTAGTGACTTTATTGTCCCAGTATATTTAAAAAAAAAAAAAAAAAAAAAAAAAAAAAGAATATCTTACAGGGTAATGGGTCAGATTGTGGGTTGGAGTAAAAGAGTCTGTAGCGTGTTTTTAGTAATGTGTGTGCCTGTCTAGTGTGGTATATACACAGGACGCTTTTACTTGTTACATTATTCAAAAAGATATACAAATGACCAAGACATGGGGCATAGCATGAGACCAATAATAAAAGGTGAAATTAAACAAAAATGTATGTGTTCTGAATTCTGCTGATGTAGCCAACTTGTTCTATTTTTGTATAAAGCTCTCTGCTGGAGCTCTGTACATCCCTTTAACTCTTACAGTGCTCTTTTGTGACCAATGCTGGCAGACTGTATGTGCTGGAGTCCCTGCTACAAGTGGCTTAGCATTGGTCTCTGCAAAGGTGTCTGGGATTTGTAGGGTCAGGATGCCTTCCCAGCTGTTCACAAAGATCATGTGGGCATTTAGAAATCTTAAAGAGTGCACTAAGCTTCCAGCCATTCTTGGGATTAGCAAATTTCAGGTACATTGCAGATTTAGCCACAAAGACTAGACTTGCAGAGGAGTTTCAGCCACTGCTCTGCTCCATATTACAAGGCTTTGTGTGAGCTCAGCCATAAGTATTTAGGGTATCTAAGGGCCTCCACAAAATCTTTCAAAAGCTGGTCAGCTGAATCAGGGCTTTTCTGCTTCCTGCAGGAATGAAATGTGGGAGAGACAAAATGAATGAAGACCTAGATCTGCATCTACAGAGAAATAAAATGAAGAACACCTTTGTATTGTTATTATTGTGGAGTTTCAGTGTGACACTGCAGGAGGGAGTTCATAGGCTCTGAGGCAGTCAAACATTTTCTTGGAGCCCAGAATAGATGCCTACACCCAGAAAAGGACTGTTAGTTTTCTACAGTGCATGCATGTGCCTGCTCAGCATTCAAGTTTTTATGAATTTGTTCTTTGGTGTTTTTAATTCTTCCTGATACGTAGGAGAATGTTTTCCTCAGTAACAAGTTACCTTTTAGGCACTCTAATGCTCTACTTTATAGTACATAAAGTTTCTTTGTGAATCTAGCCTTAATGACTGAGAAGCATTGCCACATAAGGAAAAGTCAGTTCCTGGAACTGCACAATCCATTAAACTGGGTAATTTCTGTGATCATGATCTAGCCTTGGGTAAGTGACATGGCTTGGCTGTGGCAAAATCACTCCTTGAACCTCAGCTTGGCTTACTGATGCTTTATACCAGCTAAATTCCAGGAAAGCAGCTCCACGCATCATTTAACTCTTGCCCCTCTGACCACTTCTGTAGTTCCGATCCCACATCTAAAGTTATGGGAGACCTAGAAAGATACTGAGAGACATCATAAGAGTAAGCAAGGCTTACAAATGGCTTTTGTATTAGCAGAAACTTAAAAGGATTCAACTTGGCACAGATATTGGAGAAGGAATAAAATCAAGGTCTGTAACAGCATGACTTTCCTGTGATTGAACTAAAAAGGATGTAACACAACTGGCTTAAGTAGTTAGGGTGTTTTTATACTAAGTCTATAAATTCGAACCTGGAATCCTTTGCCTCTATGATTTGTTTTCCTTGCTAACAAATATACCCTTTACAAAGAGCTGTTGTTAACTTTTGCATGGTTACTAAGCTGCTGACAGTGGAGTGGGAGTTACTTTTAAAGGGAGAAGAGAAACATTGCCACATTTGTGTTTATCTGGTAGTTGCATGTCTTTCAAAAAAGAAGAAACAAACAAAAAAACTCAAGGAAAAAAATTGACCAATTAGCGAATAATATGCCTGGTTTATACCCCTGCCACTTAACACCTCACATCACGGTGTTTTCTCTCTGTGTGACATTTTTACATATAGCAAGCTAAGGCTATTTAGTAACATATACGGTTGAAGCAGGACTCAGAAGTTATAACCCCCCAAAATAAGGAGAGAGAGGAAAAAACGCTAATGAAAGTCTCTCCCTTCTCATATTTCCTCTAACGCTATCAATAACATATTCCATAATGCTCTAAGTTCCATCCTCAGCAGATAACATTAAGCAGTACATATCCTAATTTCATCAGGCTTGGACTCTTGCTTAAAACCTTAGGTGACTTCATGCATTTATATCAATTCTATCAACAGACCAGTGCATCTGACTCTCTGAAAGCAGGTGCGTATCCACACAGAGATTTCTCATGACAAGATGGTTTGGATTTTGATGGGATGGTTATGACAAGCAGAGGCAGCAAGAGACCCAAATCACTCATGTAAAATAATAGAAAAAGCTCTGGAAACACTGTGTATGCGGTGTCTTTAGTTAGTAATATTTTTGGAAGACAAAAGCAGATTCATTTGGCTGATTTGTGTTACTCGGCGATGACCCTGTGCATAAACTGTAATGGGAAGTCAGTATTTCTGAAAATTTATGTAAGAGGATCTAGCCAGAGAAGCATGACCTGCTGACTCATTGTCCCAAAATGGTATCAGTCTAAAATATCATTGCAAGTGTGAGCTGAATTCTCATACAAGCCCTAAATGGGACAGACAGCAGGAGAACAGTGTGTCACATATGGCTGTATCCAGTAGGGAACAGCAAAGAAAGAATCCTGAGACCATTACGCATAAGAAAAGAAGATTATAGCTTTCAGTCTTCCTGCAAATTGGCAACTGCAAGCTGTAAATTGTAACTCATGAGAAGTAAAAATTAGCTTAGAATTACTTGCTCAGAAATCTTTAATTCTGGGGCATCAGATGAGTTCAGCTTGTGCTGGACTGCACGCCCAGGATCTCCCTTCTATCTAGAGGTGTAAGTTAACTCAAACCAATGAATTTTTACACTATATGAAGTGGTCGCAAATCTGCTAATAAAAAGTCCATTTGGAATGGTCAGCCACATGTATTAAAGAAAAAGACATCAAGTTAAATGCACCTCTATATTGATAAGATAAAAATATATGAGCCAGTCCATACACAGCAACATTGCTTCTAAAGAAAAGATCCAGAGGGGCTTATATACATAACAGAAAGGACACCAAAAGAAGCAAGCCAGTGCAAAGTCTTGAGAATGTAGGCTTTGAGGACTTAAAATTGTATTTTCCATATCTGAAAATCTCAGCATCTAAAAGTTTACCAAGATGTCAGTTATCAGATTCTGAATGGTTTTTGAGATGTAGAAAACTGTTTTTAAGGAGGATCTAAGCTTTAACAAAATTAGTCTCTTTTGATCTTTATTTAGTCTATTGTAGTTTTAGAAGGGAACTCCAGATTTTGTGGGAAAAAGAGGGAAACTTTATCAGACAAGAGAAGAAAGGAAAATTAAGTTTTACAGGGTGCTGGAATGTGAGATTGCCCAGTGGAGGAGGAAAAAGAAAGTTAAAAATGCATGGATAATTACAGTTGACATATAGCTTTGTGATTTACTACATGGATACTATTCATGTACATAGACTCTATAGGCACTTTATATAATAGCCATGTAATTAATGTATACATTATTAATATATAAGTGCTTCTATTAAGAGATGTCATTAATGATCCTGCCGTCCTGAAGCTGCAAGATACAACTTAGTGTGATCCCCATAAGACATTTCTTCCGGGCTGTCAGAATTAGAGAAAAAAAGCTGGAGTAAATTCTTCCCAGTACATAAAATCTACCAATAAAACTATGGTGTTTCAGAAGCAGCCAGTCTCATTGCCCTGGAAAGGGAGCACACAGGCTGAGTTTTGTTGGGGCAGGTAGAAAAGATATGGAAGTATATCAAGGAGGACTTAAAATAAACTGACAACAGCCAGATGTCTAGGAACAAGGTAGAGGAAGAACTGCACTGAGATATAACATATTCAGAGTAAAATATATAAAACTTTTTGTTTCTCCTTTGTCCAGTTTCAAAATGGATGTGGGAATTAGAAAAGAACTTAGAAGCAGTTCTGAGGGGAAGAAACTTTAACAGATTCCTGTTACTGCCATAAGGCAATCCATTTATTTGCTACAAGTTTCTGAATAACAATAGAAAAATTTTCAGCTTCCCCTGAGAATTGTAAAACAGTCTTCACAAGACTTCAAGAAAAAGAATAATAATTAGAGAGTTTAAGGTTAAGTAGAATGATTACAGCAGGTAGCAGAGACTTTAGGATTGCAAATATAATTGACTCTGTCAAAAGAAACTAGAAGAATATTTAGTCACAACATTTTAATGTACACAGTTCAAATGTTTTCTCTGAGTGTGCCTTAAGGTCTACAGACTTGATGTCCCTCTGCCTTTTTTATATGCGTACGTGATGTATGGTTTCCTGAATGCATGAACGTTCTCTGGGCAAGTGGAAGCCTGAACTGGGAAGGGATGAAGACTAAGAGCCAAACACAATCAGCTTTTGTTAACATTTGCTGGCAGCAGAACTCCACTTGATGACTTGGTCAGAACTCCACTTAATGACTTGGTAAGATCTCCAGCATTCCGCAGTGATGCTATGATTTTTTTCTGTACAGTTTAGTTAAAACAAGAACCCCAAATTCTGTTGAACTGAACAGGACTGGGCCCAAGATATCCCTACTCTACGTCATTATCATATGGATGAAGCTAATCTTGTATGCCTTACTGTTTTATTTTTGTGTTTACTTGCTTTTAGGACACTGAATCATTCTGCCTCTGCCCTTTCTTTATACATTTTTTTCTTGTATAGAGGGTGTGAATTGAGCAAGGTCAAACCAATCAGCACAAATGCAAATGAAGATAAAAGGTAAAGAACTGGACTGTGCCATCCAGTTGTTTGCTGTCTTCTCCATGCAAATCCAAGAGTTTTTCTTCCTTTGTGGTGTTTTTTGAGCCATAACAGGCTGTTACTTATTTTTATTCTGTATCTCTTTCACCACCAGTACACTGTAATCTGCTGTTTCTTCTTTTCAGAAGAGAAAAATCCTTTTTTCTTTTTATCCCATGTACTTCACTTGGTTTGGGTTCTTCTTTCATGTTATACTCGCTTGCATTTTGAAAATCCCCCTTTCAGAAATCTAAGGCAGGCATATCAACTTATTCAGATGGGTTAACATATTTTACAGAGAGTACTGTGGCAGAGAAACAACACAAAATGCAAGTATCTACAATATTTACTCTTAGTGTATGAAATATTTGAGCATGAAGACCTCTGTAAGTCTATACAAGGATAGTATGCATTATTAAATACATCTTCCTTACTGAAACACATAGGCAGGACCATTTCAAACCCTTAGTTTGCCAGGTTGATAGGAAGGAGGTTCATCATCAACTTGTGACCCAGCCAGCCTTGGTTGTGTTTACAGCACTGCTGATGCCTTTTTGGAAAGCTATGTATTTTTCTGTTACCCATGTGAAAAATAGGGTCCTTCTGCCTTTTTAAAACGCTTTGAGATCTACAGACAGAAATATTTAGTGCCAGCTAAGAATTAATGCCATTGACTGGTTATATCAGCATTTGATGTTCAACTTGCAAATTTTCTAATTTTGTTGTCCAATACCTTTGGATCACAGGTTTCTTCTTAAGCAAGAAGACCTTAAAACATCCAAAACTAACATGGTATTTCAGGTCTCAGAATTTTTGGGAGTTCAGGCCACCTGCAATTGCATTTGAGAGGAACTGAAGTATGTAGTTTATATATATGAATAGTTTTACTGAACCTCACTCCATTCACTTTTTTCTTACCTGTTGATAGTCACAACAGTATTCCTTCATTGAAGTATGTCTTGCTTACACCTAAAGAATTAATGGGGAGCAGCTCCCTGAGGAAATACTGAGTATGTATTTTGTGACTAATGCATTATAAAGATTGCAAGAAAAGTATAAAAATATGTTTGCATCAGAGATGATGGGAAAAGCTGATTCCCTTCCTAGCATGTGTTTCAGCACATTATTAACCTTCAGCCATGTACAAAGTTATTTTAGAGGACATTACTTCACTAAATGTCACTCAACCTCAGTTGAGTTGAGGTCACTTGTGTACTTTGGAGATATAGCCTCATGAAAAAGATAAGCAATTACCTGAGGTTCTCTATATTCCTAAGCAGTTATGGGCTTCCTAACTCCACTGAGTGCTATACAATTTTTCCTCACAATATTATGGGATCAGAAAGTATATTTCCTTATTTATAGGTGAATATTGAGATATGGATGGGGAACAGTCCCATAAGGATTCTTTTGATCTGGAGCTGAAACCAGCTGCATCTAGTTCAGTGGCTGTGCACTGAATGCAATTTTCTACTTCTTCACACACACAGAGTCTCTAAGGAATTCTGATGGGGACTATGTGACCCTCACAAGGAGCAGTGCATTCAGGCAAAGCTCCCACACTGAATCCCAACCCCACCTTGTTTGTCTTCTGTGAAATTTAGCAGCCCTTCAGAAGTGGTTTCGCAGATGGCAGTACTTTCCTAGACTGGAGGTCAAGATAGCTGTCAGGAGTTCGATGGGAAGGGAGAGACACAAGTCCTGTGGAAAGCTCAGTGCTGTGTTTTTTCTGAGCAGCAGTTTTGTGCCACTGTGTGATGGGAGCCAAGTACTCCACTTTTATGTTTTGGTCCTACTCCTATTTGAAATTCTACTGAGGTGTCTTGGCATCTGACATATGGACTGATCCCTGATTTCTGCAGGAGTGCTGTCAGGACAGGCATCTCCTGCTAACCAGGACCCATAATGGCAGCTCTACTCAACTGAAAAGGATAGAATCAAGTTGATGATTTTGGAGGCTTTGTAATCTTAATAAGAGAAAAGATCAGAGTGCTGGCACAACAGATATACTCTGCATTTACTAGGAGGTTGTTCTGTCCTTGTACAATTCCATCTATCCCTAAGGTATTTAGTAGAGTTGAAGGAATGATGGACCAATACTGAATAAGTAACTTTTTTACTACCATTTGCTGTCTTATAAACCAGTACCTGTTGCATTTGCATAGTTTTTATTCAAAAAGGACGGGAATTCAGGACAGTTCTTTGTTTTTCACTTACTTTTAATAAATTAATTTGATGGTTAATAAAAACAGGGGCTGAAGATCTACTATGTGATCCATCCAAATCACAATGACCTTTCTTTGAACATGAGCTGTCAAAAGTACAGCATGAGCATAGCTCATATGAGACCTCAAAATTCTGTTTGCTTTTGCACCTAATGCCAGAACTTAAACTCTGTTCTCTGAAGACTGAAAGGCTAATGAACTAATTTACAGTGTCATGCAGCTGTCTATTTGGTTGAGTTTTCTTTTCTTCTCACAGAAGGTTGATTTCCATAAAAGGGATTTTCATTTGACTGGGCTTGTTTGGACAAGATTTTATGGGATTTGGTTTCAGTCATGGTGTTTGATGTCTCATTGCATAAAGAAATCCAGCAGAAGGATAGAGAATACTGTTTAATTTTTCACTAAACAAGCCTATCAAGTGTCATTTTGTATTCAATGTATGTGCAGGTATGTTGTCCTGGGCTAGTGGAGTATTTTTCTGTGTCTAATGCTTAGCAACATTGTGTTAACCTAGAGCTCTTTATCACTCTGGTCTTTGTGGCGCTTATTTTCAAGGTATGTAGCAGAAGATAAAACTGATTGAACTAGATGATAGGCAATAAGAACCAAATAGTTCCACTTATCAGGTCCTGGGTTCATAGTTATCTGGGGAAAATATTTGATTGCTAGAAAGTCACTGCAGAAGATTTCCACAGCCATGTGCTAAAAGCATGGTGACAGGCACACAACAACCCCAATGAAACAACACAATGTTCAAGTAGTGGATAGATATACACTTGATCAAGGGATACAGCTCTTCAAGAATTTAGTTTCAAACAGTTGGTTTGTAATTAGAGCTAATAACATTGATTAATAATAGAAGAAACTTGAAAGATTCTTTTGGTGTTCTGGTCTCTCAAGCATGCAAGAATCAAAGTATAGAACAAAAATCTTCATCAAGAACCTGTAATATAACTAAAATAGAGGAAAGAAAATTCTCAAAGCAGTAAACAAATTCATCTTCTTTAACTCTACTGGAAGAAATCCAAGTTGAATTCAGTCCTCTACAGCCTTGCTGAATTTAAAGCCATCTTCAGGGGGGTAACTGATGGCAGCATTTGCCCCTGCAACTCATTTAAAAATACATCTTCATTTGGTGCAATCCAGCAGAGATGAAAGGCAGTAGCACTTTGTGAGCTTTACTGAGCAAAAAGGTTTAAAGCAGCTGGCAAGCGTCATAAGATATTGTTGTACCAGTTTGTATTGATTGTGCTGGAGGGCACCTCCTTGTGGAAGAGGATTGATTTTTGTGTTTTCACAAAGAGATTTTAATAGTCTTTGTACTTGCTGTCATGTTGCAAAGGCCCGCAAGCAAGACATGTCTGATACTACAACTTTAAATGATCAGCCCTCCAGCCTCCAATAAGCATCAGTTAATACTGTATAAAAACATCTCCAATGCAGTTACACAGAAAACCAATTTTTGTAAGTTATAAGGTCAAATTCTGCAGTCATGCAACAACAAAGAAATTGGTGCCATCCAGGAATTAAATTAGCTCAGCTTCAAAGAGAGATTAAGAGAAAAAGTACTCAGTTTCTGATTCTTTGTTAAGAAGGTAAAATTCTTACTTAAACTCATGAAAATGTGAAAGCTGTTAGTTGCAATCATTTGAATCATTGGATAGAAAATAGTTCCTAGCGTTTTTTCTTTTGTTTCTTTACTCAGAAATTTCATGCCTCTATCATTTACTGAGGTATAAATTCACAGGGAAAAAACGAGTAGCTAGTTAACTTTTTCAAATTTGGGCAGAAAAAGTGCTGAAGAGAGTGTGTGTTTTCATGCCTTATATGTGTAGGCGTGGTCACATGTCTATAATATTCCTAAAGGTTTATCACAGATCAAAGATACTACTATCAATACGATAGTAGTTTTCAGAATGGAAAACTCCTGTAGAAATTAGCAGGGCTAAGACCATTAGGTTTCTGTTGACTTTAAGATAATATTAAAAATTTGAATGTAATGGAACACAAAATATTAGGTAGCGATTTAAAAAAAAACCATCTTTTCCATTATAGGATAACTATAGTAATTTTCAAAGAGCGTGTCAGAAAAATTTCTGTTTTTCCATAAGATGAGGAAATCCTTTGTTTTTAAGTCCGCATCCAACCTACCGTCAGGTGCCAGGTCTGTTGGGCTGCAGGGAAACATCTGCTCTAAGCAGAACTGAGGCACTGGTTGTCACAGCTGCTCCAAACAGTAAGCGGTGTGTTTACGGTTTCTCATGACTGCAGTAGGTGATGCCCTCTCCCCGAGTCAGTAGTAACTGCTGGAGTTGCTTGGCTCCTGCCATCGTTCAGTCATGAATATGCCCACGGTGCATGCCATGAAGTGCTGAGCCCTGTATCCCAGCTATGTGCCGGTCCAGATATCATATTCTCTTCTACTTCCGTTCCACCTCTAGTTGTAGTTCTCACCTTCTTACTTTGTGTATCTTATTGTAGGCCTGGGATAGAAACCGAGGTTTTGCCACAGAGCCAACAGGTAGTGCAATTTTCCTGTCTTTGCTGATTTTATTTGGCTTTTAGAAGCAGCACTGACGATGCACATGACAAAATGAGTTGTCCAAAGTCAGATAGGGAAAATAATCTCTGCTGGTCTATCTTTTATTTTGTCTTGGCATTGCTCACAAAAGCCTTTTGAATTTTCTGGAGGTGTATGTGTGAGTCGCAGTCATTATAATGCAAATTACAGATTAGACCAAATCAAAATGGAGGTAAATAAAATTAATAGGACTATTTCCGCTGATGTCCATAGTAGGTTGATCTAAGCTAATAAGATTTCTGAAGTAAAAACCTTCTTTTACTGTATATTCATGCAGTATTTTGTGAAGTGGGATCTGGAGTCTGTTTTTTACTGCTGCTACACTAAAAATAGCAGTGACGTAATGTACTTTGCAAAACTGGCTTTACTGTGGAACCTACAGCTGTAGCTTCCAACTTTTTCTAGTTTGTAACTTCTATTTGTAACTTTCCTTGCATATTCACAGAAGGAACGCTCAATTGCTTGAGTGCTGGGAAAAGCAAAGAGCAAAGAAATGAGAAGATGGAAAATATAAAATAGTTCTTAAGAGAAAAAGATGGCTTCCATTCACCATAAACCAAATAAACCTTCATTTGGTTGCTTGTTTGTATAGAACATCGAAGATGTGAGGGTGGACAGAAAAAAAAAGTGTGTCATTTTTACTAAAATGCAGTCTGGAATATTACAAGACAAATCATACTCTGGTCATTGTCAGAACCACCAACACTACTTTTTTCCAGAACAAATATGCAAACAAAGAAAAGACTGCTTCTTTTGTACAATACTGATCAGAAAAGTGGAGAAAAGAGTAGAGGGAAATGTGGAAGACAGACAAAGAGAGATTGAGTAATATGACTTTGTGAATCAGCAAGTATTGGCAGTGCTCCTTAAACTCTTAACCAGCTGGAAAAAATTGGCTCTGACTGTAAGCTTGGACACAGAATATTTATATTCTGCAGGACAGCAGAAAAAAAAGAGAAAATATATTAACTAATTGTTTGAAGATGAGAAGAAATTATAAGATTAGCTAATGTAAAATTATTTATATACTATATGTTGTTCATTCTATATTTTGCATCTTGTACAAATGGAACAACTGATGTAAGATGTAGGGCTTTCTTTATAGTGAGGTTTTCATCTTCAGCATCTTTTTTGGGGAATGGAAGGGCGAATTTGTTGTAAAGAGACTAGCTGAATAGTATTGAAGTGCCTCAGAGTTAATTTTGAAAGCCTGTATTGTTGTTTAGTATATATATGTATGAAACAACCCAAGAAGTTCTTAAAAGGAAGGTACAATGTGAGAAAAATGCTGACATACTGCGATAAAAGTGAACAGATCCAAAGCATTTTACCTAATTAAAACAGTGGATCTTAAAAGTCAGTTTAAGATGTTCAGGGATCAACTGCATAATTCTGTCACTCAAGGAGTACAGCAGCCTGATCACAGAAGCTTATAAATATCATTAAAGACAGAAAAATACTGTTTTCTCACCCAACTCTCTGTTATGTGACTGTTTCATACAATATGCATTCTACTGTTTTAAAAATAACACAATTTAACTTCCAACTGACTTTAAAACCAATATTGAGTAACTGAGGAAATATTCTCATGCAAATATCATGGTTTATTCTTAGAATTAGTGTGCAATAAGTAATGAGAGCTAGGTAAGGAGCTGTTGTGGCTGTATAGTTGATACTGCATAGAGTTTAACAGCTACTATTGCATGTCTGAGATAGATGTCAAATCTTTTCTTATGCAGTCACCAAACATTTCATGTGATCAAAGAAACCCCTAGCAATATCCTTCTGGTCCCTTTGCACCATTAGAGATACAGCTGGATTGTGGTTGTAGGACTTTGAGTATCAGCAGACATTTTTCTCTGACAGGAAGGTAGAGTGATGACAATTACAGGTCAATCATCTGAGAAAAGATGAGAAAAGAATGAGCCCAAGGGCTCAATTCTTAACCCAGAAACATGAGCACGTATGGTTGGTTTGCTGTGTTCCTTGTCAGTTTAACTACTTTGGTTGCATGATGTTGTCAATGATGCAATATGTTTTCAGACTCAACAGTGGACTTGGTTCCTAGATTATATATTTTCACCTTGGTGTGAAAGAATTTAGATAGGTGACTTTAATGTTTATCAGGGGAAAGTATGCTTAAAATTTATTGTCAAATATTTGTCGTATGAACTACAGGCAGCTAGGAAAAATGAACAAGCCACAGTGCTGTGTGCCCAGAGACCTATCTTTTCATTCTAATCCTTACCTGACCTAATTTACAGTGATGGCCTTCGTATTCATTTCTCTGTGCTCAAGTTCTCCGTCTGCAAAATGGGGGTAATTGCATTGATTTGATATTCCCAAATGAAGGGTATTATTATTAAGCATAGCAATTGATTATGCAGCCTTCTATGAAGGCTAAGGTTTTCCAGAAATGGCTCCAGTGGGGGTTGAGGGAAGAGCACGTAAGCATCCAAGAAGCACTGAAAACTCAGTAACTTTTATTAAGATGTTGACTGCTTTTTGGAGCATGGTTGTTGACATCCATAGCACACAAGTAAGTGTATGACCACAAGGGAAAGGCAGTGGACTGGCAAGTAGGGGGTGAACAGAGCAACATGTATACTACAGGCTGACAGAGCTGGGGTTGTTCAGCCTGAAGAAGGCTCCAGCAAAACCTTAGAGCAACCTTCCAGTACCTGAAGGGGCCTACAAGAAAGCTGGGGAAGGACTTTTTATAAGGGTATGTAATGATAGGATGAGGGGTAATGGTTTTAAACTGAAAGAAGGGAGATTTAGATTAGGTATTAGGAAGAAATTCTTTGCCATGAGGGTGGTGAGACACTGGCCCAGTGAAGTTGTGGCTGTCCCCTCCCTGGAAGTGTTCAAGGCCGGGTTGGATGGGGTTTTGAGCAACCTGGTCTAGTGGGAGGTGTCCTTGACATGGCAGGGGGGGTTGGAACTAGATGATCTTTAAGGTCCTTTCCAACTCAAACCATTCTATGCATCTATGATTCTATGATTGTCTAGAGATTATCAAGGGTGAAACAAAGGGAACAAGAACATGGTGTGAAAAAAAAGCAAAGAAAAGGAATGCTGCAATTGTGCACAATGTATAGTTTGTCAGATGAGTAAATCAGTGAAATACTGTTGAAAGTTACTTGAGACAAAAATCTGCTGAAATCGCAGGAGTTCAAATAGGATTTTAGAAAGGGAAGTATTGAGATTCTGAAAGTTACTAGAAGTTGCTGCTAGCTAAGTGAGATGGATTTGGCCTCAAAAGTATGTATTTGGAAAGTGAAAAAACAGCAATATTAGCCTACTGTTTTGTTAGACTTTGAATAACTGTAGAGGATTCTGGAGAAAAAAAACAGAAGTTATATTTAAATGGACCATGGGAACTAATTTGTAACTAAAACACTGATGATATTTTTATGCTTATTAGCTCCTATCATTTCAGAGGAAGATTAAGCTTTCCACAGAACCCATAAACATTTAGTTTGTTGTAACTACAGGTTTTAATGGTTGAAAAACAGGCTCATCTGTCTGTTGGAGACCAGCAAAACAAATACCTTGAGTTACCTGTATAAGCTGCTTTCTCTGTAAATGTAGTTGTAAATGGGCACAACGAGAACTGATAATACTGCTCATTCTTTAGACAGGATGTCAAATTTAGGGTAAATGATGCTAAAAAAGATTGTAAAATGGTCCCTAGCCTCTGTCAGTGCAATAAAATGATCACAACAGTTTTTTTTCTCATCAAAGCAGATGGCTTTAATGACTTTTCAAGCCATGCTTAATTCATCTGCAAACAGCAGAGATCGGTTTGCAAATGTGTACTGAAAGAGAGAGATGTTACTGTTCATAAATGCTCTGCAAGTTTGTTTTGTCCCATCATTAGTGGCAAATGGTGTTTGCTTAAGGTAAATTATTTTTGTGAACCATCTCAAAGTCAGTGTTGCAGTTGCAATAAATTACCTGTAAAATGAAATGAGCATCACCTGGTTAATGTGACTAGTAAAATTATCTGTTTTCTTTTGAATTAAAATTGCATTATAGACGTCTGCCATCTTTCCCAAATACTTGTTTGCTTTGCACTATAAAACTGAATTTTTTTTTTTTTTCATAATTTTCTATTGTGAGTTTGTTATTACTGTAATGTTATTCTTTAACACCAGGCAGAGTAGAACACACAATCAATTCACATATGGGTTCATATTATAAAAATAGCTTTGTTTTTGTATAACATCAGAAGTTAGTCAGAGAAGAACAATTGAAGAACCAGTCTGTATAAGATAACTTACAGGAGGGGAAGCTTTCAAATACACTGAGTAAATAAAATCATTGATTCTAGCTTCTTTATTTTCCCAGAACAGGAAATTCAGTTATTCCTAAAATTGTATCACTCCTCCATTTACCTAGTGACTGAAACGTAACTGGGGGAAAAAAATAAAATGTGTTTAATGAAACAATGGATGTATCTTCAAACACTGAAACTTAGTTCTGAAGAGGCTTTCTCCCATTAAAAGCTCTGGATTGATCAATAACTATATTGCTCCAGGCCATAAAGAAACTGAAAACTTTGTTTCTGTCTATAGATAAACACCAAAACTCTGGAAAAAAAGAGTTTTATTTTCCAGAACAGGCATTTATCACTTATAGATGTGAGTAATGTACCCAATTAGGCCATACAAGACTTGTTTTCTTTCTAAACTGATCTTAGTTGAAGTTAAAATATGTCTCATGATTTATGATTGATGGCTTGCCAGCTAAACCATTTAAAATGTTGCAAGAATAGACAAAGGTGTTGGGATGACACTGACTATAATAAATAACATGAGATACGTGTTAAGAAAACTGTGAAATTAGATATTGAAGAGCATTGATGCTTGGGGTTGTAGATGTTCTTGATTTCAAACTGGAATTATGAACAAAAGAAAGTTGTATTAAATCTTTTAAAAGAAAGTTTGCTGCAGGCGGCATTCCTGATATGAACATCATATGTTTCTTCGTAATGCTAAACTTGGACAGTCTAAACATTCGCACTCAAGACTCATCAAAATGTTGAAGCTTTTATGCAATCAATATGAATCATTCAGTTCATTTCTATGTCATATTCTGTACTCTTCCAAGTTGCTCCCATCAAAGGGTGTTGTAAAAAGCCACGGTCTCCACACTGCTCAGGTCAGAAAGGGAAGCTCAGAGCTCTGCCTGCACAGAGAGTCTGTGTATGCAGAACACACCTAATCTCAGAGGTTAAGACACTTGACTAAATCAGTAGCTACACAAAAGGATTTATTGACCATCCTCATTTCAATGGGTAGTTATGCAAAAAGCATTTTCTGATTTCACAGGGCAAATTTTTCAGACCTTGGCTTGCAGTCCTGATAAGATCGTCAGTAAGAAATACCCAAGGCTTATATACCATTATAACATTTTCATTAGGCAGACAATAGAAGAGATATTCAAATAACTTTCTTGTTTCACTGTTAAAAAGAATATTTTGAAATCCTTCTTATTTCAAAACCTTGCTGATATAACATTATTCCTGTGTCGCTTGTCTGGGAGGAAGATAGCAAGCCTCTACATGCGAAGTTGTGACATTTTTGAGTCACAGCAATTAGTTCAGTTATCTAACACAATAGAAGTGAAAGCGAGAAAGAATGGGCCAGAACAGGAATAACCCACAACATGCCTTTCAATTCAGACAGAGAGCCAGGGTTATAAAGATTGCATTCAAGATGTCAGCAACAGTGTTAGAGAGCATAATTTAGCACCGATGTTCATGCCTAATGCCAGGAAAGCAGCTGGCATCCTACAAGAAATACACTTGAATAGAACACAGTTCAAGACATTCAAGACCTTTCTGAGAGGTGAAAACCTAGATGAAAATGCAGCCTCAGAGTGTAAGTGAAGGATATGTCTAGCACTATGCTGTTGGCATTCTGTTAAAGAAAAAAAAGCAACCCACAACAAAAACCACAGTTGGAAGGTGGGAGGAGGGGATTGTATCCTGCTAAACTGTGAGTTTCAGTAATAAGACTTCACTAAGAAAAGTGCAGCATAACTAAATTTAACATACATTCTAGAAGAGCAATCAAATCATATAGCCAGAGCTTCAGTGAATAATTCATGTGAAACCTGATGAGATAAAAGGACTGACATGAGAGAACACCATAAATAACATACTGTAAAAAAACTGAAGACCAAAGATCTAGTCTTTCATTAGCCGATATAAGGAAACATCCCCCTTTGGAAACGCTAGTTCTTCTTCGCTCACTCTAGTTAACTTGCATTTTCACAGTTTTTAGTTGGGAAACTGTCAGAAGGCAAATTTCCCAGCAGACAAATTTAGTGTTGCTAACTTGCTACTAACTCTAATTCTTGCCAATTCTCTAATTTTCTCAAATTGATATTTTGCTGAACAGTATAACAAATATGGGACCTTCTTTCCATTCCCAGTGACTGTGAACACCGCAACAATCTCTCCTTTCTGATCTATAATCCACATGACACCTTTAACCATTTCTTCTCTACGGTGTACATAAGTCTGCCTCCTGGTCTGAGTCTCACTGCTTGTCTTCATCTTCTGGTCTTCTAGGTTTGGGAAGAGAGATGAAAAGGACACATCACAGGCATACACTGAAAGACTGACAATCACTTTGCTGGGAAAAAAGAACTTTTTTTAAATATATCTATGATGCAAAAGATTAATGAAAGTGAAGCAAACTTTAAAAATAGTGATAATCCAGCACTGCAATGGAACTAGTAGCTGCAGTATGTCTGCTGCATTGCCTAAAAGGCCATCCCTGTCTCTTCCACTGCTATATATCTCTGTTGCTCTTAACTGGGACTTTTGGTTGTGGCATTATGACTAGGGCAGTCTGTGGTTTTTTGTTTGTTTTGGTTTCAGTTTGTTTGTTTGTTTGTTTTAATTATCTTTTTCCCTCCTGGGCTTTGCAAGAACACCTGAGTCACCTTTGTCAATATGCTCCAAACTGCAGCAGGGAAAATCTCTGTTCTTGCTTCTACTAATCAAAAAGGACACCTATGCTGGTGTAGTTTACCACCAAGCCATGCTAAAGATTGTTGTACAATTTCTTTATGTTGTAGATGTGTATGCTATAGTGCAAACATTCTCTGAGGTGCAAACTGCACTCTTCCCCAAGCATTTGCTGTAGTCAACATACCTTTGACTCCATGTCAGGATGGGATGCAGGGTTGGCCCCATGTTTTCTTTGTAAAGAAATACTGATACACAGGCAATAGCAGAGCATCTGTGACTCCAACAGGTTCCTTTGGTGTAAATAATAGGAAGACCAGGATGTGTGGTGGCCCACTGAGTGTGTTTCCACTGGTGGGAAAGGGTCAGCTGGAGACCACAGTGCACTGTAAGCTATGCAGGTGCAGTATACATACTGCAGTCGTTCTTGTGTTTAAAGCTAAATATACTTACATGCTTTACTGAACCAAAGCCATGATGTTCAGCACTATGCAAACCCAAAGCGCTTATAGCATTTAAACTAGATCTAGTCATGCTATTTTCTGTTAATGTGTCAATTCTGTTGAAAAATGCAGATGTCAGGAAAAAAAGAGGTGTTGTGTTTTTTTTTTCAGGAGGAAAAAGAATCCAAGCCACATATATCATTACGGTACGATAACTCTTATAATCTCTTAACAAAATTTTATTTTGTTAAATTAAATCAAATTAATGTCTTTTCAGGTAAGTTTAATATTAAATAGCAGTTTCTGGTTTAGCTTGATGGGTCAAACAACTTGCTTTTACATGTCCTGGGTGGTGTACAGTGTTGTCTTGTCCATGTTGGAAAGTGGAATTCCAATTATTTTAGCTGCTTACAGCATCTTTGGAAGTCCAAAAAGAGTGGAACAGTACCACATGGCTCTGTGAGACATAATCAAACTAGACAGACAGTTTCATAGAAAAAAACCCACCTGCCAGCTTCACTTCTACTTGCTAAAATAAAGTATCATAATGAAATTAAGTTTGATGCTGAAATGACCAGAAGCAGGTTGCTTCACCTTTAGTACCATGACATGAATTTTTTTTCACTGTACTGTATAAGTTTTTCTGTTTCAAGTTGTCACCCCAATTTGGAATCATGATTAATGTTGACATATGGCTATGCCTGTACAGCATCTCCCCATACCTACTCAGCCCTCAAAATCTTTTCTTCCTGGTCTGTCAGAGCCATTGCATCTTAGCAAACACTTTCTAAACCAGCAAAACAGCCTCCCATAGCCCATTTGGATTGCTGTGGTGGGCCAGTGTCTGGTTCACTGCCATGCAGTCGTAAGCCACGATGTCCCAAGAGATACTGAACTTTCTGGAATGCAAAGCTGGCTTTTGTCACTTTAGCTCCCTTCTTGTTGCACTGAACAGCTCTGCCAGCCCCAAGGAGAAGGGCCAGAAACTAGCCTTGATTAACCATTGGATTCATTCATCTGGCAGTTCCCTGGGCTGATACTTCTTTATTTGTCTGTGAAGTTAGTTCCCAGGCTTTCTATTTATAATGCGTGTAATGTCCCCTACTGGTGGTTACTTGTGGAGTATAGTGGTACACAAACATGTATTAGAAGCAAATAATATTAGTCCTAGGCATGCTGGTTGTCTCTGAATTTTATTGAGCAATTGTTTCTCTTGCCTGCAGGCACTGATTCATTATAACCCAATCCAAAAAACAACCTTGGATTTCAAATAAGTAACTGAGGTCAGAAATTTGGCATGAAGCACTTAAACCAATAGCGGAGGAAATTACTTTATTACAGAGTTAGGCTGATATTTTCAGTGGCAAGAATAACTCCCATTAACATTGTTGGCAATCACGCAGCCTAATCCCAAGCACGTAACTTAGAAAACTTCCCCCTGTGTGGACAAGTGTTCTCAATGAGTTTCTAAATTTATAGAAGTCTCAAAAGCCCATAGTCTCTACGTTTTGTTGTCAGAGTCTGCAGTTAACTCCCAAAGGTGGGACTCCAGCATAGCAGCAAGCAGTGTTTTTAGTAGGCCAATAACATTCAGCAAAACACATTAGCATGTATATATTATACATTCTTATTTTTACACATAATTTTCATGATTCCTTTTTAGCTCTATTCCCAATAGATGTCTGAAGCATCATTGCTCTAATCTCTACTGACTAGGAGAACATGCAGTAGATTAGGCAGTAGTAATGATTACCAAGTGTGGGGGCCCTGCTGTTAAACTCGACAAGCTCATCATGAGCTCTGTTTCTGATGTTCAGCTGCTTTACTTCATTATTCTCCAAGACGCAAAGTTGGCAAGTCACCACTCTGCTCTTGGAACAGAGTGACAACATAACAAGAAAAGTCAAGTCTTAAATCATGATTTTCAGGGAACAAAAGCTTCCAGCAAAATGTCTTGGTGAGTATTTTCTGATTGTAATTTTAAAGGAGAGTATGAAAATGACTTATAAAATAACAGCAACACCACCAACAAGTTGCCATGACCTATGAGCCTGTGTTATAATATCCATTCTCATAGTTCAAACAATCTGTCTGAAATCTGAATGCAAGTCAGGCTCGTAGTCCTGCCATGTCTTGGAGTTCACAGAGCAGAAGTTCCTTGTTGAACAATTTTGTTCTTGAATAATAGAAAGTTGCAAAAGCTGTTAACATGTCAGAGAGAGAAGAAGCTGGAGCGAGAACATAACATCCGGATATATCCTGAAGAAGCTCCTGTTTCTCGAGTAGGTGAGGCTGTTAATTTCTTTACTTTTTTGATATTGCAATTGCTATTAAGTCTTTTTGGATAAAATTCAGCCCCTCACTCTCCCCACCTTCACAAAGACAGAGCTTCCAAGCTGTCTGTTGAGAAATCTTGAGTCAGACAAACTGGCAACTCCTCCACATTTAGTGTCTTCTGATTTTGAGGCCTCGATCTGTATACATTCATATGTAGCTAACTTAGGTATATTCCAGTGGCTCCTGAAATGTTCGTCTGCTTGTTGCTGGCAGACAGCTCCTGTATTCAATTACCATAATTTCTTCCTGGGAGGGAAGATGTGGATGAGAGACAGTACTGTCTGCAAAATGAATAAATAAATAAATAAAATGCACAGAACACTTCTGAAATCCTCACCTTCCTCTGTCCTGGTTCAAGCAATAAAGACTGTGTGAGCCATGGATGATGGATATGCCCCATCTAGTATCTGGCAACACAGTTGCACTCATCTGGCATTTTAGTGTGAAGACCAACATAAAGATGTTGTAAACAGGAGTGCTCAGAATCCCAGCTTCTCCAAGGAGGTAGAGACTGCTGCTTGCTGACAATGACTAGGTGACACCAAATCTCTTGGGGGATTGATGGAGAACCAGTCCTGAAGCTGTGTGTCCTTTCTTTGGTTGGTGTTTTGAGAAGGAAGAAGCAATGGCTACAAGGAACTGATAAAACCTCACAGGAGCAGATCTGGTATGGACTACAGAGCTAACCTGGATGGTGACACAAAACAGAGGTGGAGACCTACAAAACAGCCTGGTCTGTAAATGAGAGTAGTGGTGTGTTGTTACTGTTGTTGTCTGGGTTTGGCCAGGATAACAGAAAGACTATTTGGTCTTGATAGAGTGAAAGACAAATATTTGGAGTGAGATAATATTTGTCTGAGAAAGACAAATAGGGTGTGGATGATGAGTTATGTATGAAAGAAGATAGGAAATCTGTGTAAGTCATGCAAGACAGGTGGGTAGGCCAGGAAAAATGGAAAAAAAGCAGTTACCAGTTGACAGGTGGGAGGACAGAGAAGATAAAACAGTGGGAGGGAAGAGGGCAAATGGAAGTCTTTATAGGGAAGGGAATGTAAAGATTCAGGAGTTTCCAGTATTTTTAACTTCATTGGGAGTAAAAAAGTAGTATTGGCCAGAGAAGGAAGGCATTGTTGTGGCTGATCAAGCTATCTTCCTGCAAATTATTTGATAAAAAGATAAGCAGGACTCCAATAATGTTGTTTTCGTTTGACAGGTCGGTTGGGTTTTTTTGGTGTTTTTTGGTGGGATTTTGTTGTTGTTGTTGTTGTTGTTGTTGTTTTTCAGAGAAGACATTTAGAGATGAGTTTTCACAATGCTATTCCAAAGAAATGACATTTTTTGAAGACTCTGGGAAATACAGAAAGTCCGTTCTTTTGATCCACTCATTGACTGGCTTTTAGCCATGTTGTTCTAGAGATGATGTAATATTTTTAGATTAGGACAACCAGATACTATTCCTTGCTAAAACTTCTGAAATCCTCTCATTGTAATGTCTTTATTAGTTTGATAGCTTCATCTTATACAGAGGTACCTTAAGAAAGAACTGTATAACCAAAGTCAGTCAGTTCTCTGGCACCAAGGTTAGATGAAATATTTACTATATACCTGTGGCAGGAAAGAACCACTTTAGTTATATTGGATTTTTTTGTCTTATTGTCAGTGTACAGTTTAGATTTTTAAAAAGTGGAATCTATTAACCCTGTGCTTCAGCTTTAGTATGTGTACAAAAGAAGGTCATGTGGAAGGGCCGCTCTGGACTGAATACATAGCCGGGCTTGTGACAATTGCCCAGCTTCCTCCTGGCAAACTCAGTCTTCCCTGTATTAATTTCAAAGCTGATATGTGCAAATCATTTTGCAGCAGTAATAAATGTATTCCTGGTAAAAGGGGAAAAAGTAAATTAATTTCCTCTTGAAAGATGAGACTGGTGATGAACAGTGCAGGCTAAATTCTGTTGCTTCTAGGTAGGTGATTCAGGACCCATGACTCAATCTTTAAGATACAATATCCCTAGAATTTTCATGAGCCTGTTTAAAGAGCATGCACTGATTCATAAGACATCCCAATAGGCGTGAGCTCAGATGTATAGCTGGAATGAAACAAGGTCCTCTGAGCACCACATCTGGAAAACAGATCAATGTCAGAATATGGGTAATTTTCTCAGAATCAGAATGGCTGAGATTGGAAGAGACCTCCAGAGGTCATTTGGTTCAACCCCCCTGCTCAGGTGGGACCAC
Organism: Podargus strigoides; assembly: GCA_028020825.1. Classification (NCBI taxonomy): domain Eukaryota; kingdom Metazoa; phylum Chordata; class Aves; order Caprimulgiformes; family Podargidae; genus Podargus; species Podargus strigoides. Next base: position 29,448,595 of record CM051623.1, read on the forward strand.
CTAGAACCAATTGCCCAGGATTGTGTCCAGGCAGCTTTTGAATATCTCCAAGAATGAAAATATTTAATTAAATTTTGAATTGAACATTTGAGTTTCTGAAAGCGCTCCTCCCATCCTCTTTATGTCTGTTACAGAAGCAGCAGGCTGTACAGTAGCACATACAATAAATCACTGGGAACTCACAAGTAGACTCAAACACTTTTGTGTGAGCATGTATTTACCCTATCACTCAGGGTGTTGTTTCACAGCAGTGTACAGCAAGCCAAGGCCAGGGGCCTGCCTCTTTCTCCCCCAGCCTTTAAAAAGAAAGTGGTTTTCTGCTGGCTCAGCTCCATGAGCTACCTCACTGTCAGATCACAGAAACACCAGCATGGGTGAGAAGGAGGGGGTGAAACTGTATGTCCAGGGCAGAGATCAGGTGGAGACTGTGGTAGTTCGCATTTGGGTGTACACAGTCCCATACCTTTCACATAAAGGGAAAACTGAAATACTATGGATAAAAATAAAGCACAGATTATGCTTGTCTTGTAAGTGTTGATGAAGAGGTGATTCCTCTCTCAGTCCACAAAGTACCTCTGGCATTTAAGCAAGGCAAAGATTCAAGTATCTTTACTGAGTTTTAAAAATAGTCTATTGTAATTACAGGGTAAGGTAGAACGCAGTATAAATAACAGTGACAATCATATTGATAGCTAGGTCTTTCCTATCCAAATTTACTGTCTTCTTTGTTTAATACCCTTTGTTTTTTATTGTAAGAGATTAAGTATTTTTCTTCATAACTCATGGACAAATCACAGCTAAAGTGTTTTTCCTCATTCCATGTCATACTGAGCTACAAGAGTCAAACTAAGTTACTGCAGTGACTTCAGAAGTAACAAATTATGTTATTAATGTAAGTAAGCAAACATTGTAAGAACATAAAAATTAATTAGATTGAAGTGATTGTTGAATTTGCTGTTTCAGCTGTTTTGGATTTTATCAGAAGAAATTTACATATCTCTTCCCTCATGCCATGTGTATTCCAATTTTTTCCCCCACCTGTTATTTCTTTAGAGAAACATCATTACTTCAACCACATCAGTTTCCAACGTAGAGCTCTACATGGGCAGTGATTTGTGAAGGATTACTTGAACAGCTTACACTATAATTGCCTGAAATAAAAAAAAAAAAAAGGAAAGGAAAGAAAAGAAAAAAGCTTACGATAATGTAATGTATACTGGTAATATCAAATTGATTCTACATGCAGAGCGTCAAGCCTGCTGTCTTTGCAACAAAAAAATATTGCTTCAGTTACTGTATGTCAAAGAGCAATAATCCATCTGCAAATAAGCATTTGGTTTGAGCTGTGTCGTGTATGCGAAGATTTCATTCCAAAAACTGATAACAAAATTAAAATTTGTAACTTCTGTTGTTATTATTATTATTATTATTATTATTATTATTATTGTTATTATTATTATTATTATTATTATTATTATTATTATTATTTTTCTCAGAGGTAAAGGGGCCATTTTGAACCAATGAAACCAATGAAATTTCTTATTATGATCAGCATACCGATAGCACAACTGTCTTTGCATCCCCCTGTGTTACCAGATACTTTATAAATCCTGAGGCTCAATTATCGAAGCTGTTGTTCACTGTGTGCCTGACCAAGAGGTCTATGGACCATCTTATTCATATATGGAAAACAGGTAGAATAATAGACTAATGTCTCTAGCTATATTATTGTAACCACCTCAGGTACAACCCACCTGCAGTGAACTGAAGCTGATAGAGGGTCAGTTGTGGTCAATCCTGCACAAGTGCTGCACTGCTATAGTTGGAGGAAAAACACCACTATATACTTCATCCCTCTAAGTATAGGGGCTGTTAGAAATGTAAAAGAGGAGTGTGCAGTAAAGCTGATACATGCAACTGGAAAGCATATGTGTAGAGTCAATCAGGCTGTTTCAAAAGTGAATGCCATAGGAGGAGTACATGATTTGATCCTCTCATCACCTCTCCATTCAGTGTGGTGATATGCTGATGCAAGACATGATGTGCTGTTTTGTGGTCTTTGTCTTCTGTGATGTTAAACTGTCTTTAAGAAGATTAGTGCAATTTCTGTTTGTGTGATACTGCAAAGTACTGAGCTTCACATGCATTTCCTCTCTACATGACGTATGGTTTTTTGCCTTTAGCTATGCACTCCTTCATACCAGTGTCCAGACATCATAGGTCTTAGGCAGACTTGTCTTAAGCCATCACAAACAAAAGTAATATTGACCTCCTTCCTTGATTGTGCCAAGGGTGAGGAGCAGGGACCTGACAAGAATTAACACTGTCCTGTTAGAAAGGCCAACGGGGAAAGCTAAAAAGATGGGAGTCCTGGTTTTGCAGGCACAGACCCATGGGCCAGCCATGCAGGCAGGCCATGAGTAGCCCCGAGTCAGCTGGGAGATCCAATCAAGGCAGCTGACTCACAGGTGTGTCCCATAACACTTCATCATGCTCATTATAAATGGAGGGAGTGCACTGGGGCTCCTCCCTTGTGTTTTTCTGCTCCTGCTGTTGCCCTCAAGGACCAGGCTGTGTAGAACATTATACACTTTATGTTGGTGATTGTATTAGCTTTGTTATTTCATTAACTCTGTTTGTACTTCAGTCCATGGGGCTTCTACTTTTTTTCCCTGATTCTTCTTCTCAGCTGGGGAGGGGTCATCAGGTGGTAGAACAACTGCTACAGTTTAGCCCTGTGTATAGGCTAAAGGTAGACAATGGGCTATGGAGAATTGGACTAGCTGCTTGTGATGTTTTTGGTAGAATAAGAGGATAAGGTTGGTACTTGTGCTTCTTGGGGATCCTTCCCCTCCAGAAGTCACAATGCATACACTCCGAACTCTTACGTGGCAGGTGCAAGCCTTATTTTCTTGGGACTTGGCATAAGCAAAAGAGGCAATGGAGTCATAGCTGCTCTAGTCTATTGCTATGCTGAGATCTGATCTTCTTCATAGCATCAGAGTTCTGTAGTAACATTTTTTTTGTGTTTTTTGATGCCTTTGATGATTTTGCTGACCTACTAGTCTTCTTGGCCAGACCCTCAAAGGCATTTATGTGCCACCTCACTTGGAATTCATTGAACATTAGATATCTAGATGCAGGCTGGGCACACATATAGGTTTGAGGACTCAGTGCATGCTTCCTTTGTTGAATCATGGAATCACAGAATTGTCAGAGTTGGAAGGGACCTCCAGAGATCATCTAGTCCAGCTCTCCTGCTTTAAAGAAGGATCCCCTAGAGCACATCACTCAGGACTGCATCCAGGTGAGTCTTGGCAATCTTCAGAGAAGGAGACTCGACACCCTCTCTGGGCAGCCTGTTCCAGTGTTCTGTCACCCTTACTGAAAAGAAGTTTTTTCTCATATTTAAATGGAACATCCTATGTTCCAGCTTGTGTCCATTACCCCTCGTCCTGTCACTGGGAACCACTGGAGAGTCTGGTTCCATCCTCCTTCAGCCCACCCTTTAGGTATTTATAAACATTAATTAAATCACCCCTCAGCCTTCTCTTCTCCAGGCTAAGGAGTCCCAGCTCTTTCAGCCTTTCCTCATAGGGGAGATGCTCCAATCCCCCAGTCATCCTTGTTGCCCTCCGCTGGACTCTCTCCAGTAGGTCCCTGTCTCTCTTCAACTGGGGAGCACAGAACTGGACGCAGTATTCCAGTTGCGGCCTCACCAAGGCAGAGTAGAGGGGGAGAATGACCTCCCTTGACCTACTGGCCACGCACTTCCCTGTGCAGCCCAGGGTGGCATTGGCCTTCTTGGCAGCAAGGGTGCATTGCCTGCTCATGGATAATTTACTATCTACATCCCTTTCAAGTGATTCCTGCCTTTCCTTACTTCACTATGGTACAGGCTTCAGCTATGTGTTATGCTGCAGTGTTTACACATATCAAACAGACAGCCATAGGGTATTTTACTGCAAGGTCTGTTCTGGTGATCTTCAGATTGAGCATAAAGCAATTTTCCTATTGACTTCATTTAGATTTAGGTCAGACCTAGATGCTGGGATGGGAGGTGTATATATTTTAAGGATATAGAGTTATGCAAATTCCTGCATTTGAGTAATAAGAAAGTAGGGTGTGATCCTTTCAGATAGTTATCTGCCTCTTATGAGTGATGTGAAAGATGCTCTCTGTTCTATGTGATGCTGCACTGAAAATGCCAGCTAGACTAGGTGGAGGTTTTAGTTCCTGAATATGTGTATGTAAGGTGCATCAGGATGATGCTTGGTTTCACTTGAAATTGTATCATTTGATATCAGTGGAGGTTCTCAAGATAAGAGCAAGATTTAGGGATGGCAAGTGTTTTGAAGGAAAGCCCTTCAATTCAGTGCTTAATTCCCGCGTTGCTTTCATAGAGCCTAGGCTGGGGGATAGGTTTGGCTTTTTGGATGTAACCATATATATGTGAACTCTGGGTTTCCTGAAAGGAGTGGCCCAAACATAAGTGTGCTGTCCAGGCAGAGAAAGTCAGGGCGAAGGGAGGGAAGGATGGGTGACATACTGTGAGTGACTAGCAAGTGGAGAGGGGTAGGTGACTGATAACTGTAGTTCTTTGCGGCTATAAAACCATAAAAAATTTTGAATGATCTTTTAAATATTTGTAAAGTTTTCAATGTTACAAACAGGCATTTGTTACAGTGAAATTGAAGCAAACGAACAAATCCCATAACTCTCATGTTTCTAATCATTTAAATTTTGATTGGCAGGTCTGAACTTTTGACAACCTAAGGACTCAAGTTTTGTCTTTGGAACCAGCTGATCCTTTCCCCAAAGAATAGAGAATAGACTTGAGCTGGGAAAAGACAAAAAAAAAAAAAAAAAAAAAAAAAAAACAAAAACAAAAACCCAAAAAAACCCCACCAGGAAACAAAAGGAGAATGAAGAAAGCAAAATAAACCTCAGAAACCAAGCAAAGTCTTTCTGGCTTCTATTCTGTCTCTTTCTCTCTCTCCCTTTCTCTGTCCCTACTTTCTCGCTCCACCACTTGACTGTATCATACTGTGTTGCTGGTTGCTGAGGTGCTGCTTCACCTTCTGCAATGTTGCTTGATCTTTGATTTCCTGTGAAGCACAATGAATCTTACATTAGAGTGTGCGGAGTCAGGTGGTGCACCATCTGTTCCCAGGCTCCGAAAACACTGAGTAACAGAGAGCAACAGAAAGCAACAGCTACACCAGTTTCATCAGAATATTCATATTCACACAGTAACAAACAAGCAGATGACTCTGTTTTCAAGCACAGAAAAGCCTTTTAGTTTTCCAACAGTTACCTATTAAATATAATATGTTGAGGTTATTTTCTTAAATTTTATTAAAATATGCTTAATATTCATTAATGTCTCAGTCATAAAATATGTTAACCAATTCATACGACTTAGGTGATTTGACGTTATGGAGACCCTGTGATATAGACTGCAAAGTAGTGTTAATTTAACTGTATTTAGTACCATCTGTGTGTGCAGCTACCAAAAGATAGCTGAAACAGCTGCAAAACTGTGGTACTAACATAGCAAAGTGCAGGTAATGCAGAAGATCAGTGAATCCCTAGCCACCAACCTATGATAACACTTTTTTTTTGATGTGCACTAATATTCCGTTAAGAAAACATTATGTGTACCGGCCTTGCCATTAGAAATCTCTGTGCTACCTTACTAAACATTGATTATGAGTCACAGGCTATAACTATTTTAACTACATGTTTTCTTAACTGTGCTTTAATCAGACAAAAAAAATACCTTGAGTGCCTTAGAATATACTTATTGGTCAAGAATAATTCAGCTATAGAGTCAAAGTTGCTAAGACATATGCTTCTAATTCTTTAATGTTCCTCTCCTTATTAATGCTAGAGCAGATTAAGTCAGGTTTACAAGTGCCCAAAATTGCTTTAACTACTTTGCTCAACATTGTGCTTATTATAGAAGAAACTAGAAGAAAGATTTGTCATATTTTGGAAATGATTTCAAAAGCTTCATTGATCTTCCTGCACTTTGACTTTCAAACATACTTGTTTTGAAGCACTATATTAGAAGAGGAATATAAACATTCGAAAAAAAGTCCTTTTGCCAAAAAATGAGGAAATGGGGAAACTAAAAACCAGACTTGTTTGACATTGGTATATCCTTACCCTGTGTAATGTCCATTGTCTTTCAACATACAGCACAGAAAATAAAGTGCATTTCATGTCTAGGTTTGGCTATTCCCAACTGTGCTCATGATTTGATGAATGATCTCAAGAAAGTTACTATGTGCTATAGTTTATCCAGATATGCGTAGGGACAACAATGATGGTTTTGTGTATACAGTATCTTTGACTCAGAAATGTTCACATATTTTACAACCATGCATTTATCTTACTTCATAACTTTCTTGAAGGATTACATATGTCTAGCTGGCATCTGCATATAGAGTTCTATAATCACATAAAACAAAAGTATTCTAATATTTGTATTTTACATATGTGCATATGCATGTATATGCTATATGGATTATATATAATGTATATAAATGTAGCTATACAAATAAATATACAAGATCCTGCTGTCATGAAATAAGGTAACTGTATGGTTGTAAAACATTTGAAGATGTCTATATCAAAAATACTGTACTAGCACAAAAAAAAAAACCTGCCTAAAAAAAAAATGCTGAGCCCTCACTGTTGCAAACAGGGCAATGGGGAAAAAAGATGACTTAAAAAGCTGACACAAACATAGTCTGTGGGCTTGGCAAATGTTGGAAGCAAAATTGATTTTGCGTTGTCTGAGTTTGGAAATGACTGATGTTGAGACATAGCTGTTAGTGTGCAGAGGAGCTAAGACTTTTGGCAGATAGGGATAAACACAGAATATGAAAGTAAAATGCAGTAGGGAAAAAACCCAGTTAAATTAGCCATGACTTCTCATTTTCAGCCTGGGCAGAGCTCAATGCCCAGTTGGATCAGCCCTACACTTCATGTCTGATCGGGATGATCAATTAAAAGATTGCTCATTGCTTAACGTGCAGGTATGTCCTAGATCAATGAGGCTTAGAAGTCCTGTAGTCAGATGTTCTAAGCTTTTAACTTTGATAATTGAGCTGTAAGAGACACTTCCTTCTCTTTCTTCTCCTTGATGCCTTCAGGAACGTGCAAGTTTATTCTTTGCCTGTTGTTTTTTGAATGTAAGAGATTCTGACCCTATATTCACTGACCTAAACAGCAATATTTCCATTGAACTCATTGGATTTGACTACACTGTAGCTACCTGGGGTCAGTCCTCTCTGAATCAGTCTAAACACATGGATGTCATATATGCTGGAAAAAAAAAGACAGACAGCCGAACAGAGATAAGCTATTAGTAGGAGAGCAGGTCCAATGTTTTTCACCAGCCTGTGTAGCACAGTCTGTGAGTACAAAGAACAATGCAGAGAAAAAAGAGCTACCTCTAAAGGAGGAATTAGGAGAACCAGCTGCAATAGCTTCAAGTTGCATCCCGGCTAATTTCTTTTATTCTGCAATGTAAATGAGGGTTGTCTATCTAATCCAGCTCTCCTAGAGCTATAGCATGGCTGCAAGTGATTTACTCCTTCAGATGTAAGAAAGCACAGCCTCTGGTCTAAAAACAGACTACTGAGGCAGAGTTTGGACTGTGAGTTTGTCTACACTCCCACTGGAGATCTATGGCAGAGCTAGAAATCAGGGGCAAAATAGTCCTTTTTCAAGGTGACCGGAGCCTTGCTCCTGTCCTTTCTATGTAATGCCATCTTTAGGCTGGCTAAGGATCCTTGTTTTGGGTTAAGTAAAGGACGCCTCCCCCTCTAAATCACACATTAGTGCATGTAGTTTACCAAGCACCGTTCATCCCATTTATATGGGGCCAAGTTTTGAATTGGTGTTGCTCATAACCTTTTTCAGACATGAGAAGGATTTTCTGAACAACATAGTGATGACTAGTGCTGTTAATGTTTTCCAACAGCTAGTCTCACAAACAATCAATTTAAGGTTAACTGAACTGATTACTACTTTTTTTTTCCTCTTAAAGTAAGGGGAAGGGTTGTGCAAAACTGACCAGGAGCTGGTAAGTGCAAAAATTAGTCCTGAGAGTGGGAAAGAGCTTATCTTTCAGTTCCTTGAAGGTGCTTTGGGATATCAGCTTCTGTTCAGGAACTCCTGGGATGGTCATGTCAGCAGTTGCTATGGACTGGCCTGAATTGGGGTGCAGATGTTTCTGGGGAGGGACTATGTGCAAAGACCAGCCAGTTGCCAGGGTATTGGTGCTAGAGACAGCAGAAAGTGAGTATATGTTTCTAGGAGAATGCGGAGAGAGTTGGGAGGGGGAACTGGGATGGTGTGAGATTGGACTTGATGTATATATCTGTTTAGATTTAATACTTTAACCATATAATCTTTTTCTCTGATTCTTTAAAAAATTTCATTATCTATTGCAATACAAGCCTAAATTAAAATTAATGCTGACCCATTGACTTGAATAGGTGATGGCTCTAAATTTCAGGGAGCTGAATTTGCCTATGTTCACATTTCCTTCAATTACAGTGACAGCGGTTTTAATTTAGACTAACATTATCTGGTACATGTTTATTTTTCTGCTGCCAACTAGGATCTCCATGGAGAACCTGAGAGATTGTGACATAATTAATAGAGATAATTTCCAAAATGCTAGAAGTGAGTAAAGTTACAGGCAAGCCCTTCTTGAATTTACTTGACAACTTTTTTTGCTAAAATATGTTATGGTTCCCATTTGTTTAATATTTATGAAAAAATACAAAGTACATATCAGTAGCTATACTCTGCATTAGTCACATTTTTACTATTATACCTGTTTATGACTTAATTAGAATTAATAATTTTAAATAATATTTTTATTTATTATTTTATGTGTGTAATGTATTAAAGGCAATTTATTAAAGAAAGTGGCAATGAAATGTTTTGAGGCCCACATATCATTGCAATATATGTTGCCCATCTGCCTCTTAAATGTACTGTAGAAACTTGCAGTGATAGATGCAACCTGAAATTATCCCACACCTGAAAAGCTGCTGTGTAACAGATTTCAGAGGATGCCTGATACAAAATGCTAGCAATCTCTATCATTATATACCAGGCTCTAAGCCAAAGTTGAGATTTCACCAGACTGGACGAGTTTGGTCTGAAAACATCTGAATGACATTGAATCACAGTATAACATATATTTTCTTTTATTCAAACTACTCCAACGATCAATCCTGCTCAATATGAGATTTCTGAATGCAGAAATTCATGCTAGGATCTATGCACTCATAACTATATTAATATAAACATAGACTGACAACTGGCTTCTCATTCACAAGAACAGCAGGAATAATTTTACTTAATTCATTTGACCATATTAAGTCAAATGTCTGATATTACCCTCGTATTTTGGAAGGTAAAATCACATCAGTTGTTCATTCTGCTATAAGTTACCCCTTTAAAATTATAACCTCATTTTGTGCTCTGCCACCTGTGCTTAAGGAGAAAAGTGCATCTAGATTCAAGCCCAGTTGTGAATATATATCAGTCAAAGGTTTTATACACAGTTGACAAAAATGCCTTATTTGTCAAGATATATTTCCTTTATGCCAAGCTAATAACTAGTTTCATTTGCATCAGCTTCAGACAGTATCTGTGAAGCTGACACTGAGATTTTGCCTTTCCTGACTGAAAACAGGCAAGTGAAAAAAATAAAGGAAAAAGAAAACCACAGTAGATTTTAGAAAAATCTTAATTGTATGGTGTTCATTTTGCTGAAGAAAATTCTTGCTCTATTTATAAGACAGTTGATCTTTTTTTGACATGTCATATCATCTTTTGAGAAGACACACTGTGTCTTGAAATTGATATTAAAGTATAAAAGCTATAATACTGCTTTACTGGGGGTTGGGTTAGAGCAGCAATTCCTAGTAACTTCTCAGCTATGTATGTTCTTACACCTTCACGTGTGGGTGGTAGCTTACCCATCAGCAAGAAGGCTACCATATGAAGTGAGGTAACATGCTTTGTTCCTTAAAGTGCCTTCAAATAAGTTGGACTATTTGAACCTAATCTGATTGTATTTACTGCTTACTCTATTTGAACAGTAAGTGGGAGTCATTTTTCAAAAATTAAAATATACAGATGCCTTTTGGTCTTTGCATGTATTTTTTAGTGATGTTTGACAAATAATTCACTTCCACTGTATTTGCCTGATTTATTTTAATGGCTCAGGAATGTGAACTAACACTTGCAGCCCTCTTAGTCATAAGAATAGTGTTGGATATGAAAGAGGACAAAGAAATATTATTTTTTCACCATTTGTTAGAGTTACAAAAATGCTTTAGATCTGGATAAATTTGATAATTGTATAAGTTGAAAAATTTCTTGAACATGAGCATAATTTGAAGTTCAAAGCGAGGAACGTGGACTCTCCTGTTCCTACCAGCAGCTGAGCTGAATGTTGTAGTAAACTGGCAATGACAGACTTCTCATATTTAGGATACATGGAATAACAGAAGGAAAAGATTGGGCAAAAGTGGTTCTGTGAACTTGCCCACTGGTTTTCAGGAATACTGATACCACTTCTTGTAAGAGTAAGGGTTTCCTTATAAGAAGTGGAATGGCCCAAGTCCTATATATTTGTGTGCACGTAACAATTTTGTTCAATATAAACCAGACATAATGTAGGACTCCACAATACCAGATTTCATATGGCCAGTAAAACAAGTTGTTTTGCAACTGTTTACTCAGCTCTTTGCACCTCTATACATGACCACCACACCAAAAGTAAACACCCTTCCTTTCAAACACAGGTAAAGTAATGCCATTCTTCATGTCCTCCTATTGTGTGCTATACCTTCTAGATCATCAAGAAAATACATTTTCATGTAAAAAAAAAAACATCCGCAGGTTACAACAGATGTTCAGCTGGAAATGTCCTAAGAAATTTGCACCACAGGATGCAAACCCACCAAGACTCACAGAAAGGGCAAGTCATATCAAAAGTTAATGGTATCTGGAAAAATACTGCAGGATTTTTTTCAGGAAAAGTGTATTATTGCAGGTCAACACTCCCTAAATTCATAAGCTTTTAACATCTCCACGTGTCCTGCTGTACTCTGCCCAATGATGTATTTTTTGTTCTTTGCAGACTATCTTTAATTGGAAAATTGTTTAATAAATCCTCACATTTTATCTCATCAAAGAGAGACATAGCATGTGTAAATATTCATTACCACTTCATGTTTAAAACCACTTTGATAAATTAACTTCATAACCTTTAGAGAACAGGAAGAGACAGGAAGCCTGGATGTAACAGAGACAGTGCATTAAAAAAATGGAATAAAAAAAAAAAGTAGCTCAACACAGTCATTTGAAAACGTGCTTAGGAAGATTTTGATTGTGTCTATTAGCAGAAAGGAGATTCACATCAACTCTCTTAGAGGAGAAGTTGAATTATCTTCTTGAGTTGCCAATCTGGCTCTTCTGTCTGTAGACGTAGCTTTGTCCACTGGCTTAATATAACTGTAAGGGCACTGTGAATCTGAGTCTTGTGGATATTTAATAACCACAATGACATATGGTAGGAAAGTTCAGCTGTGCTAGGCAAGTAGCAGATATCTCTCTATGCTGCCCACTCCTCACACTTGCATACTAAGCACTAGTCTTAAGACTTTAATGACAGCATGTCTTAGTCCAAATTTGACAATGCAGTCTAGTCTCACTTAATGTAAAATGGTGTTAAGACAATTTTCATAACTTGTTTCTTTAATCCTTCAGGTGATCAGATTGCTCCTTTCTCTGCACTTTTTCCCATGTTTGTTGTGTGAGGTTTGTACTGAGTCTGTCTTTACCCCTCCATATCCTCCTTATTCATACCTGGGTCTTCACTATTTATTTCTTGTATCTTCAATCTACTTTGTGCTTTCTCTCCCTCTGCTCTTGATGCTGGGGAAATTCTCCCTGTAACTATATACACATTTACTTTATCATCCTCCTTTCACTCCCTCCTCCAAAACATTTTTGCTGGGGCCATAAATCTTAGCAAACAGCTGACAACAATTATGATGTGAATGTGTTTTGACCTCTATCAAAACTGTCTTAGTGACTAGTATTGTCTCACTTTTTCCTTTGTATTTATCCATATGTCTGTGTGTATCTGTTGTCTCTTGTTGTACACTTCAGGTACATCTTCATAATATTTACAAGGTTAGCTACAGAATAGAGAGAAAATGCTTGAAATAACTTTAAATGGAATGGTTTGAGCATGAGCAGTAGTCTCATGTACAGTATAGGCATGCCCTTAAATTGTAAGATCACTGAAGCAGAGCCTGCTTTTTTTGGCAGGAGTAGCATAGCTTCAGTTCATAAATAGGTCTCCTAAGTACGAAGGCAATGCAAATAATTACCAATAATGTCAACAAAAAAACCATCCTGTTACCAGACCAGCTGATTAGCAGCTGAAGCAAAAGTAGAGGTCTTGTCTGCCTGAAGTACTGAGAAACAAGCAAATAAAATATCCTGTATCACTTTGTACTAGCCCTCTTCAAGGTTTGCTTGTGCTAACCCTTAACAGCATATGCACATCATGCAATTTCTTCTGGTTTAATTAGAGATCTCTGAGGAGTGAATTCTCTGGAGATAAAATCTTCTGCTTATCCTATCCACTAATTATCTGCTTTTTCTTTGAACAGATATTTGATATTAGAATCTACTGTTCTTGAGTAGGAAAAAAGTTATACTGACCTTTGATGTGACATAATACATAGTGAATGAATATAGAGAATGTGATGAAATGTACTTAGATCAGTCTTTGGGGTGCTGGGATATACAGCACATCAATAAAAGTAATTATATGAGGAATCTTGAGATTTATTTTTTAAAAAAAGTACTGATATCAATTTAATTGCAAACCACTAGATGCTCTTATTCACAAAGCAGTGAGGTTTGCTTTCCTAACTAGTTTGGTTCATTAAGGTGTTTTTTTTCTGAAAAAAAATACGAATTGTTTTACAGTAGAGTGGGGCGTTATATTTCCTCTCTATTTAAGCACTGTATGAGAAATATTTCTGGTGCTGATGCACTGTAACAGAGCTCTTACAAAAGTTAGGAAGGCTGAAGGGCAAGAATAATTTTGGCAAAAAGTAAAAATTGTTCAATATTAGAAAGAATGCGGTACAGGCACAGCAACAACAATTAGCCGCAGCTAGGTGCTGCTGTTCAGGTGTTACCTGTCAGTTTTGGAGATGTTAATATTTCCATGTTTTCCTTCACGATGCTACTGGATGAATCAGATTTGACTGTTGCTATAAGAAATACTTTTACGGGGATCCTGCTGCAGTATAATGGGTAGGACTATGATGTTCCATTATAAACTCTCCTTCTGAGGAAGTTGAAACAAGAAGGTAGCACAAGCTGTGGCCAGTCACCACTTTGCTGGTTACCGTCAGATTAAACACCCTGTTCAGCGTTGGCTGTAAAAACTGTTTGCTTTGTCCTCGGCTGCATGCTGCTCAGCTGTGCGTGGCGTTGTCGGGGGTGGGAGGAAGAAGGCACCCCTGAGGCTTGGGGGCTGGAGCAGCTCCTGAAGCTGCTAATTTGATGCCCCCTCAGGCTGAGGAGGGCATGGTCCCTCTTCACTCTCCTAGGGGAGTGCCTCTAACCGCTAAGCTATTACATGTGGTTCCTCCTTTGGATTTATTTTTGAAATAAAACAATGAGGTCTGCTCAAAGAGCAATTGCTAAAGGTTCCCTCGGGAGAGGATTTGGGGCTGAGGGTCCCGAGTGGAAAGGGAGTGTCTGTCTGCTCACAGCCAGGACCTGGGAACTGAAATTCCAGAGGAGAGAAGGGATTGCAGACATGATTAGCATTTCCTATTAGCTAGACATAGGAGATTCCCACCTCCTTAGGAAGCTTCCCTTCACTATGTTGGTTTTTTTTTTTCCCCCTGGAAGCATCTTTTAGAGGTGCCTAATTTTTCACCTAAATGGCTCTGAGAGGTTATACATCTAACTCTGGTCTCAGGTTTCCAGCTGACGGGTTAGAGGTGCCTGGTGCTAGCAATAGTGTGAATAGTAGCAATAGAGTCTTGCCCTGGATCATGCTCTCTACCTTCACTTTGATTTATTAATTATCTTGGATCTGATAAAATATGACTCTTTTCAAAGGGCTCAGGAAGAGGACATTAGGATACAGCAAACTTTTAGCTTTATTATTAGACAATGTCAGGTTATTCTTACCCTGGAAATTGAACTCTTTATGTGGCAGTCACCGACTTCATATATTTCTGACCTTTCCTTAATACACAGCACTGAAGTGCTGGGGTCTGAACCCCAAGCCCTGAATTAAGGTTGACATATGGGTGGGCCCCATGGTCCTTTAAAAGGAGGGGATGAGTTTGTCTTTTGGCTTTCCTCCAAGGTGTGGCCAGCCTTGTAAGGAAAGCCCTTGGGTAACCAAGCCCCAGGTGCCCTGCATTGGGTAAATGAGTGCCAGGTGTCCTGCTTTGGGCATAAAAGCTGGGACCACTTGCGGGAAGGGTGGAGTGTCTGTCTGTGAGGTGGATGCACTTCACAGAGTTTCCTGTTGGGGAAGGACCTCCTGACTCTTCATACAACTGGGCCCCAGTCAGGTCTGGCACTTACAAACGTGGGCTTTGTGGGGGGACAACATGGGGCTACTTCTATCATACATGATCAGTCTGTTGACTTGGTTGTCTCCCATTTTTTCTATGGGATACCTTGTATCTTTGTTTGTTCCATCTGTTATGGGTCATGCTGTGTCATTCCTGGGGTTGCTGGGGTTGATGTCTATTATTTGTGATCTGACTTGTTTGTACCCCCAGTGATCCCATATATACTGGCTCCTCTACGTGCAATAGAATCTGCTTACTGGATTGTTGTTCTGCTGGCTGTGTCCTTTGTACTAGGCCTAGTAATTGGCAAAACAAGCACTTATGTAAACCAGGCAGAGGACCAAACCTGCAATTTCGTGTGTAAGAAATCTCCAACCAGAGGCTTTACACCAGTTTAATGCCAGTGTGACTTCCTGGACTTCCAAGGAATTACTTCTAATACCTACTGATCAGTTGAGCTCTAAATCAGGCCTATAGTACAGTGGATAGTTCAGTTTGCTACCCTCATTTCTTTGTATTCCAGTCTTTATTATAAAGTTAACGTATTTATGAGGAAGGCATAAATCAAGTGCTGTAAAAGTACTGGAGAAGGAATATTTTCCTTTGGACAAAGTATATATAGGCAAAATAAACCAGACTTGGTCTCATGAATAATCCCATGATACTATCACAGAAGTAGGAGCATTAACTAAAAAATCCCAGTGGATTTTCATTCCTCACTCTTTTCATATAAATGATCTTGCACTTGGAAGTTAGATTTGCTTTTGCCAGCACCTGGAGCCAAGCAGGTCTCCTAGAAGCCCCCACCAGCCAGACTGAATTTTCAGGGATGTTAGTTTGCATCACTGGCATATATGGAAATCATAGCTTTCAATGAATGGGGACAGTTAATGATGTTTGTACAGACAAGGCCACTTTGGTAAAATGTAGATATCTAAATTCAAAAGAGGGAGTCAGAGAGTTTACTTTCTATCATTGCCTAACTCGGATGGCCAGAATGAAAACAGATAAGTGGGACAGCAAATCTTTAGCTTATTGATTAAGGACACCTGCATGGTGCGTGTGAGATCCGGATATTTTGATCTGTGTTCACTGGACTGCTTATGCCTTGTTACATTCAATGGTCTGGGTGAATAACAAACAAACAGACAAATGAGACCAGACTTGTATCCCTAGTTGTCTGCTCAGGTAGGTGCTGTCAGAGACCACCATGGACCACCACTGCCCTGCAGAGCCAGGATGCTTGTCCAGGCCTGTGGCTGCTGAAGCGCTGCCTGCCTCCAGAGGGGCAGCACAGCTGCTGTGAGGCTTCCTGGCACCTTTGGGACTCTTTTGTTCTGCATGGAGTCTTCCTTCTGGAGGTGAAGATGTACACCTGAACCCATCAAAGACTGCTGAGGGAACTGAAACACAATTTCATTGACTTATAGGCATGAAAAAGATGCGCTGTCCTGTGAGAAGGGACAGGCTTCTCAGTAATTTTGTATTAACCAGAAGGGCAGTTCTGAGGGCTGCAGTAACTCAGCAGGGCCTGACCTCTCGATATTGAAAGGTTCAGAAATAAAACTCAAAGTTTGAGCCATACCCTTGCACCCAGGTTTTGATTCCATACTGAGTTTGCAGGAACATAGTCCCTTGCATTGTAAACCACCTTCCTGTCTTCAGAAATGATACAGGGAGCTGGGCATCCGCGTATGTACTCTGGCTTACCCTTCTTGGGTGACGGGACATCTTCTTAGCCTGTGGGATGCCTACATTTTATTTATTATTGTGTTCTTGAGTATCGCTTGGTGTTAAACCTGAGGTTACTTCGACATTTCAGCTGGCGTCTAGAAAGCTAAACCCTAGAATAATTCATCTTGCTGCTGGAAAAGGTGTAGCCTGTAATAGGCTTAGTCTAATTTATCTTGTCTAGTTTACCTGGTGTTTGAGCCAGATTGCCTTAAACCACATAAAGCTATATGAGTCTGATGTCTGCAGCACAATGTGCTTAGTTGTGGAAGCCTCCACAGACTTAACTAATTCAGTCTTGAACAGCAGATAAGATGAATCATGAATGTCTATTTTTGCAATAACATTTCTGATTATTAAAAAATTCAAATTTCAGATTATCTTTTGTGATGCTGGCCCAGCTACTCTTACAAAAAGTACTTTGAAAAAGAACCCTTTTTACCACAGAAGAACTTTCAGAAACAGAAATACATAAGAAAAACTTGACAGAAAAAAAATGCTGACTCTTTGATATCCTTGATTGTAATCATGTAATTGGGTATCATGTCAGTTATCATATTACTGGCAGCAATCATTGGGAATACATCTAAATCTCTTTCTTTCTGTCTCAAACACTGCCATTCATTTGGGTGCCTATTCATGCATAATGTGATAGCCCTGGGGTGCAATTAATTTTAGCATCTGCAGAATCTAGCATGACAAAAAACATTGGCAGTGTCATGTACTTAACTGAAGGTTGTATGGTATCACCTTTATTGAGGGGAAAAAAAAAGTAAATTAGCCATTGACACAAATATATTAATTAACTTAATGATTTACTAATGAAGTCAGTTATATTTTCTTATAATACATTCTACTATTCTGTCATTGTCCCAACTCTTTCAATTCTTTGGAGGACTGCCTAGCAGAAAAGGTGTTCAGTGCTGGGGAAGGATGGTGGGTAGATAACTCTAAAAGAAAGCTAAGCATAATTGAAGTTGACTATTACACTGCCTAACACAGAACATGATTTACGTATTTCCTAAGCAGATATGGAAGAGATATTCTATGACTTAGGCCAATACATGAAGTAGTAATAACAGTTTTCTCTGTGAAAATAAAAAAAAAGCCATCCATCATTGCTAAAATTTGAAGTTTTACACTCTCAGCTTAAAAATGTTTTTATTTTCTTATCTTTCTTTTGGTTACCAATAACACCAAAAAAGGCCCGTCTCACTCAATCCAGAGGTTATTTGCAAAATAATAAAATAAAAGGGTGAATAGAAAACTGATGCAGGGATGAATTCTTTTTGGTTATGGAGACTGTACCATGGTTATGGTCATCTTTGAGGATGGTTCTTCCTTACTCAGAAGATCCAAGGTCCTTGTTGTTATCCTGTAAAATAGGCAGTTCTGTTGCTTGATGTCCTTCTAGATTCACCTTTTTAACAATTTTCAAAGTGTTTCACAAATATGTCTATTTTAGGTTTAACAGTGGTAGAGGAACAAACAGAGATGAGAACTGTGGTCCAAACCATCTCCAATTACCTCTCCTGCCTCTTTTTCCAGGGCATGAGAAAAAGGGAAGGAATCTTCTCACCTCAGCAAGATGTTTTCCTCCACCATCCTGTTGTGGGCACTAAAGAGGTAATGTTTGTCAGAACTGCTCACATTTTTCCAGCCTCTGCCATGTTTTGTAAGGGGAAGGTCCAACTGTGTGAATTTATCTTCCTCTGCCTTCTGTTCTCAAGACATAGGATGCCACATAGAGATGTGTTTCTTACTGTCCCAAGTAGGCACAGTAGGACTAGTCATCTCTTGCAATATTGGGCTATTGTAAGTATCAAAACAAGTATTTGCAAAGGCATTGGGAAGATACTAAAAAGAGAAGGAAACAACTTAAGCTGTGTATTGAACTAGTGCAGATACTTAAAAAAATGTCCTTGTAACAACGATTTTAATTATTTAAAAATTAATTAAGATTCAGTCATATTTTGAAGGACCAAGGACAAACCAATGATATGAAACAATGTACTGGTACTTTTAACTCTACTTTTACTTTTTTGGTTTTTTTAAGTGAAGAAACAATTATTGCATGGTTAGTGCTACTAAAGCTATAAGGGCCAGATGGAGCTCTTCACTTGAGTAAAGTCTGAAATACAAAGACTTAAGTAAATGATACAATAAAAGCTTGTTAATTTTCATTCTGCTAATCTGCCCACTGCATAATTAACACACAAAAAGACATTATCTTCTCAGTTTCTCAGCAAGGATTTGATGTTTCAGTGTTATACTATGGTTTTGAATCACAAGGAATTTTAGTTTTACAAGTTATAATAAAGAATATTTAGTGTGGGTTAGCATTATAATTATTATACGGCAATATACATTATGTTATTATCTTACTATATTATTACATTATACCATTACGTATTGTTATAAATTATATACATGTTATATATGTAGTATTATTATAAACAGTAATTGAAATGTCAAAGTTTTTTTTAAAAGGTATTTGCTGCTTCTTATATATAATTATTTCAGTGCCATTAAATGCAGGCATGATGTACTCAGAAACTTCATCTCCTTCCCTGTGAATCCCTCTCCAGCTTTTATTAGTGAAGTTGTTAGACCATAGAGATGCATACGTGTAGAGGTTAATGGTGACTAGTCTCTCATGCTTTCTTCTTTCGTTTCTTATGAGAGGTATGAGAGGCCACTTAGAAAAGGGTGTTTTTTATTGTCCTAAGCAGACATGGTAGGACTAGTCATTCCTTGTCCTACTTATTGTTGGTAACTGTGTTGTAGGTCTAGGCTACTAGCTAGGATACTGGGGGGATTTTCAGAAGATAAGAACAGTTTAGGTTATCTACTGAACTCTCATAGGTAGATTTGAAAATCATACCATTAAAGTTCGGTAATCTTTTGAGGATATAAGGACAACTGTTTTACCTATGTAAAACGTAATTGCCGTGTTGTTAGGAGACCTGATTATTATTGGCTTTAATCTAATCTATACTTCTTCCCAACCTAAAATATTGTGATGATCTTAATTAAAAGAGGTCCTTCCAGGGAACAGGTCTGTATTATATAGAGATCATATTCTGGTGGCTCAGATGTTGGACATAGACTTGAGTCCCTGATTTCAGTTGATTATTATTATTTTTAATAATTCAAATACATAATTTCAAGTGAGGTAAAGCCTGAAATATGACTCTTGTTCTTTCATGTCAGTTGCTCACTTATTCATTATACCCTGTCTCTCATTTTTTCAAGAATAACTAGACTGGTGGTGAAAAAGTTACAGAATCATTCTTTGTGACTGTGTCATAAAGCTAATTTTAAAATATTATGCTATGATTATACACAAGGTAAAAAAATAGGTGTTTTTGTCCACCATCCAGAAAAAAAAATAAATTCTTCAATAGCTCTAATTAAAATTTATGACAACAGGTATAACATTCAGTTTGGGCTAAACTGTCTCCTTTTCCAATAGGAATGACATTTTGAAAGCACAAACAGAATATTCAGTGACAGGGAAGAAATTTGGTGAATTACAATGGACCTTGTGATGCAGTTTCAAATGCACAAGGCCAAAGAACATCAATAAGTTTGAGTGGTCATCATCTCTCTAAAGAAACCAATGCTGCTGGCTTGCTGTTAGTATATGCCCTCTGCTAGAGAAGCTATTGACTGACAATGACAATCTTACTTATTACCCACATTTTATACTGAAAGAGGTTGTGATAAGACAATCTATTCAGCCCAAATGCCCTGAGCCTTCATACTGCTTGGAAAGCATCTTGACCATTTTGGTAGAAGCCGGTGTAGAAAGTGTGCCTAATGTTATTGGTAACTTTCCACATGTGATTGGAAAAAGGAGCTTGAAAAAGTCTGTTCTGTTATGTCAGCAAGGTGCATTTTTTTTGTCTTTGTTACGGAATCAAAATTAGCCTCTGTTGGTTCCAGGATGGGAAAGCCCCTTCAAGGGCTCCATTGCAAATTTCATGCCAAATACTGTAATGCTCTTGGGGATCTATTCAGCTGAAATTATATGCTGGCTTCTATGGATCTGGCTTTTGCACCTAGATGAGCCATTTGACAGGGAGACCAAAAAGGTCAAAAATGCATCTTGGTTGGAACAAGATGGTGTCTCCCTGACTAGGCTATATATGTGTATGTATACATATATGTATTCTACCTTCTATTAGTCATCCAGGAATCACAGCATTGAAGAAGAAACAGTGTTCCTAGGCTGCTATAGGAAACAGAGCTTAATTTAAAAAAATGAATCTTCTTGAGCCAGCTTAATGATGGTATATTCCTTTAGCCATTGGCACAGAAGCTCAGCACAGATACTCTCGTTCCCACATACTTGGATGAGGGGCTGACCTATTGTACTCAAACGTGATGCACATACTGATTCTCAGCATGCCAGCACTCATGCCCATCTGCTAGGATGGAACTGTGCCCACTGCAAAGGTGGGAGCCATTCTCAAGAGGCCTAGGTGCCAATTGCCTATAGATTTAAAAGGATAGCTTAGAGAATAGAAAAAGTGGCACTTTCTTTGTGGGTGTCCTTTCTGATGCCACAACATAGTTCAAACATTGTTTGCCTGCACCAGGCAAAACTTTGCTAATTCTGTTTTATAGCAAGTATCACCAGAAATATGGTCTTTGAAATGATTCATAGACAAAATTCCAGACGGAAAAAAAATATTCTTAAGAATGTTGCTAGGCAGAGTCAGCAACCATAAGGTAGAAACTCCCCCAAAGCCACCCCTACTTTTAAAAAGAAACAATTAGCAAACTGTTGAAGGCATAAAAGCCAAGAAACAAGTATCTGGGGAAGGGCGACCCACCATACCCACTGTTGGGACATGGAGCTTCATACAGCTGTGTCTTTCCCTTCTCAGCTCTCCTTGCTTTATTTTGGAAAATGCAGTTTCTTTCAAATCAAAGTGGTTGTACACAAAGCTCAATATGCAATCAGTCAGATTTGCAAAAAGACTCTGTGTGTACCAAAACAAATGCCCATATTCTTCTCTGGGAGAAATAAAAAAAACAACTGGGATGGGGAGAAGTATGATTCTCAGATCACTTAAGCTTGTTTCACCTTTTTATTCTGGCTGAGTCAGCTTTTAAGTATAGGAAATTTCAGTTTACTAAAATTTCTTTGGCATCTGTATCTTTCTAGAAACAGGCAAATACCGTGCTCTGATTTTAGATGTCTGGATTTCGATAAACTTGTATCAGAAACACCCTTCTATGGGAAACATATGGGTGATGTCAGTGGGAAATCACACAGGTTAAGGCTCTGCTGGAGGCATCACAACCTAACACATGTTAAGAGGCCCTGCAGAATTAAAAGTAGGAAAGTCAGCACTGGTAAAAGTGAGGGGAGGCAGAGTTAGATGAATCTTGTTGCTGAGTTTGATCTATTTAACAAAACCATCGTTCCTCAAGTCACCATCCAGATCACTGCCTTATCCAGCTCAGTATTATTGGATTTAAGTCCCTGAAGTGGGTCAAGTGTGTTTGACTACCCACTCACTGCCCAGGGAAGAGTGACATCCCACAGAGAGTCAGTGACTTTTGAAGGGGTGCACACTACTTCGTAGAAGCATGCCTGCCAGGGCCTGAGTGCGTGCTGTCATGTCCACTGTGTGTGTCAGGCACGTATGTCACCTCTGAAATTTGAGGGAGCGTAGGTCTTTCTCAGTATCACACTGTTGAGAAAAGTTATTCTTTTAAAACCTTTTGCAATGAATTTTTGTGAAGTGTGTATGTTATACTTTTCACAATAAATGCAAGAAATGTTGTGATTCTTCAGGCTGAACGTTTTAGGTTGGGATTCAGTTTGCACACAGACACGTCCATGTCTGCACATATTTATTTTACAGTAGGCAGAGGAAGAAAAAAAAAAAGAGCTTGTTTCTGTGGTATGGCTTTTAGAATAGATGTTGAAAAGTTTGCACTGCACATTAACATAACATCCTTAAAACTCCGGTACCTTAAGCTGTAGTGTTTAGTCTTCACACAAATCTATGTCGGAACATGAAAGCAGAAGCCCAAACGGCCAGCCTGTAAAGATAGTCTGGTTACAACTTCAGTAAAGAGCAGGAGAGATCCCTTATCTCTAGACAGAATATCTCTAGATTTCTTCCCACTCTGCTAATTATGTTGTACACTTCCCATATTCCAATTTTGAAAATGACTAGATGTGTTTATGGAACTGTTGCCATGATCAGACATTAACACACATTATTGAGCTCAGTACAGGGTTAACTGGATGAAGTGTAATGGCTTGTGATTTACAGAGGTCAGACTAATGCTCCCTTCTGGCCATCAAACTTCATGAATCTGATTTTCTCTGAAAGGTTTTGGTCTCCTCAGAACATTATTTATAAAATAAACTAAGTGGAATCAGAAACAAATTTGAAAAGAAACTGCTTACATCTCATTTCTCTTTCTGCTGCCTATCTTGGCCATAGCACGATCAAGATATGGAAAATAATCTGCACATTAAGCATGCATGCTTAGCTAATTTTACAAATAGCTTTGAGGTTATATTTGTTATGTCTGGCTTATATATAATGAATGGGTTTATTTTCCTCTCTTTCTTCCTCTTTGTTTTCCTGCAAAGCAGAGACTGCGCAAGTGGCCTATACCCTCAATCAATGGTGTCTGCACAATTAACTACTAGAAAAGAGCCAAGCCACTAGGTAGCTGACAGCTGCTTGAATTTAGGCTGACACCTTTAAACAGGAATAGAGATAGCAAATGTAGCTGATGCTGGGATGTCTCCATGGGGAATACAGTAGATTAGCTATCTCAGGATGTAACTTCTGTTGCATAAATACAAACTACTGAGCATTTTATGGGCCTGATCCTGTGAAG
This sequence comes from Podargus strigoides, assembly GCA_028020825.1. Lineage (NCBI taxonomy): Eukaryota > Metazoa > Chordata > Aves > Caprimulgiformes > Podargidae > Podargus > Podargus strigoides. The sequence goes on from CM051623.1 coordinate 29,471,871, forward strand.
CTCCAGGCTGACAGCATCTCTGGATCCCACTGAATGTGTGGGCAAAGTGAAGATAGCTGTGTTATCCGTAGCATTTCCTTACAATTTCTGCATTTGTGGATCAGGTCAATCAGTTTTTAAGTCCACTATATGAAGCTAATAGGAAAAGAGTCTTTCAGATGCTTAATTACATAGAGAAAGGAAGAAAAACAGACAATGGACAAAAAAAAGCACAGAAATTGATCCACCGTCTAACCACAGTGAAGCAGAACTGCAAGACCAAATTGAAGAGCAACAGTTTGACTGGACAAACTCCAGAAGGAACTCAGACATTAGCACGAAGTAATTTAGCTTTCAATAGGTCCTCATTCCTTCCTTTCTTCCTTTACTATAAGGCCGGGTTAGATGGGGCTTTGAGCAACCTGGGAGTGGGAGGTGTCCCTGCCCATGGCAGGAAGGCTGGAACTAGATTACCTTTGAGGTCCCTGCCGACCTAAACCGTTCTATGATTCTATACTCTCCTTCCCCTGTACTTCACAGTTCGTTCAGGAAAGAATTCTAGAGCTGAAAACCTTAAGTATAAACTATGATGGTGCCAGATGCATCTTTTCATGTTACAGATCTTTTCAGCAGCTAGTGAGTGATATATTGACAGACATTAAAGATGACACACATCTAAAATAATAGAATTGTTTTGGTTGGAAAAGACCTTTAAGATCATTACATCCAAAGGATCGGCCCAAGTCACTGTGCTATCATTTTAACCTTTCTCATGGTCCATTCAAATTAACTGTCTCAATAAGTGGCTGAGATTTCCTAGATTGTTATGATAGATGCAGTGCTGAGTTAGAAACTGAAACATGATTATTTATCTTACAACTACATGCAATGTCCTACCAAGGATGTAAACATTGAATGGATACAGGAAAAGCAGTCTTGACTGTGAGGGTTTTATACTTTAAGGAAACAAGAGAGAAAAAGAAATATCCGCATCCCCATCTGAGAGAATGAAATGTGAGGCACAGAGATTTTGAGCATTTTGCATATGGCCATGCAGAAATAGGTGGCAGGTACAGGATTTAAACCAGGTCTCCTGACTTTCCATCCAATCCAGCTCTGTAATTATTCCTTTTATCTGAAAAATATGTCATCAGAAAAGTCTTGTGCTGTATCTGACAGTAGACTGAGGATGCAGATCTTTACACAAGAAGGTTCGCTACCACTGCTGGCATGCAATGTGATTTCAGCAAAGCTATATTCTGAATTTTCTCCAAAATTCCTTAAAAATGAAAGAAGGCCACCATTACTGACTGACAATAATTTTTCATGGCCTCCAGATTCAAAGGCTGAATATATCAGCCTTTCAATAATTACTTGCAGCAAGGGTTGCTTGGTTTTGGGTTGTGTTTTTTTCGTAAGAGTGCATGAGATAACTTGGTGGTCAAGGGCATAACCAAAATATATATCATAGTTATCTTAGCTGTTCATGGCAATGACTGACTTTGTTGGTCCTCATAATTTTTGGCACAAAACAGTCTTTGACTGATACTGATTAGTCTGCCCTGGTTTTGGGCACACAAAACAAACTAAGAGGTTGTAATCAATATTGAAAAAAAGTTCTTTAAACCAGAACAGCTGCTCTGAATAATTTATTCTTTGTTTAACCAATATACATCATTTTTCCATGCAGCTTACTGTTCTAAAAGCTGTAATACCCATATTTAAAAGCATTAGTCTTAATTCCATAATAAATGGAAGTACTATATAAAATCACATCTCACTTTAGGTTTGTAAATAAAAGCCTGGAAACAACTGAATGTTGTTTTGCTGAGTGATGGGAATGAAGCATGTATAGAGGGTGAGGGTACTTACTACATATGTGGTTAGATCACTTATTTGCTTTCTTACATAGTCGCATTTATCTTTTTTTGCTTCTAGGTCCTCTTCACCTCTCTCTTTTTGTTGGATTACAGACCTGCCCTTCTTTCCCTGCACTTCACTACCCCTAGACTAGAGCCGCGATCTTGGAAAGTGTCTGATACCGATATTTGCAGTAGATGGCGCCCTTCTCTCTTATCCTGTAATTAGGCAAGATAGGAGTTGTTCTGAATTCGGTGTCACCGGAGGGGTATCAAAAACAGAGGCCTGGATCAGTGCTGCTATCCAGTAACAGTCCCAAAGAGAGAAAGAGGTGTCAAGGACAAAGTCCGTTTTGTTATCACTTTGCAATGTCAGCTTGAGACTGTTATTCTTCACTCCCCTTTTTCTGCCATGAAGAGACAGTACAAATGGCTGCTACTTTTGTCTCTTGTATTTCGGTGATAGAAAAATGCCGTTACACCTCATTTATTGAGCAACTCCTTGTGTTTTGCAAGGAAAAGGTAAAAAGCCAGACTGTGTTTTATGTCTGTTCTTACAGCTACTGCATGTAGGGAGAAAGTTCCCTGGGTACACCTTTGGTGAAGCTGGTGTATGTGGTCCTGTCCTCAGGCTTACACGTAAAGAGTACCTGAGGGGGTTCCTTGAATGCCATTTTGGGCTTGAAGAGGCAATTACTATAGTACTGAATGTAATGGTACTATGATTACATCAATATCATCCTGGGTAATATAAAGCCATCTCTGCTCCACACTCTGTGCTTGTAGCGATGTGCCATATGATGGTTTACAACAGCAGATCACTCTGCTGCCTACTGTACTCTAAACTGACTTCACTTCTGCTTTTAGTGAAGTCTTCCAATCAACCAAATCAACTTCCATTTCTCAATACTTTTGTGGCAAACCAGACACTGTTTTTAGAAGTTGCCATTTTTATAAACCTAAAAATATATAGCAGAAAAAGCTGTGAAAAGGGAGAAATGCCTACGGGAAAAATGGATCATTAAAGTTATAGAAGATAGGCCTTTCAAGCAGTAAATCTGAAGATGGTGGCAGAACCATAAAGAGGAAGACTCGTGTGAACAGGAAGACTCAATGGGAATTAGTAATGGGGCAATTAGTCTAGGACTTGGGAAAGGTGGAGTCAGCTCCTTGCTCTGCTACCAAGAGTTGGCATGATGCTGGGCAAGATAATTGTCTCTCTGCCATCAGGGTATAATAGCAGAAGATGGGGACAACAGCACTTCCCAGCCTCACAGGAGTATTATTTGGGTAAATTAATGAAATACTGTGAGCTAGTCAGATGTCATGTGATGGGTAAAGAAGAGAAGGAGAGGGAGGGAGTGAAAGAGAGGATCCTGGTGGCCATGTACTACTATTGTGTGATCCTGTCCTGAAGGCATATGTAACAGCTACTGTCCTGCAGACCAAATCCTACATCTGGGGTTTGGGAAGGTATGACAGGAGGGCAGGAAATATATTCTGACTAGGTTGACAGGGGATGGGGGGACAACCTCCAGGCACTGTGGTGTAGGGTGGGAAGGAGCACAAGGTAGGAGGCATGGGACTGAAGAAGAATTTTGGACAGGTACTCAGGCGATGTGACCCCTTATTTGTTCTTACTACAAAATGCAGGACCAGATTTCAGTTTTCGCTCTGGGAATTATTATAGCTAGCTCTGGGATAATTACCTAAGTAAAAATAATAATTAATATTGCCATCTATTCTCAGTAAGAAAGGCATTTCCTTTTCATGCCCTCACACTCATTAATTGCATCCTTAGTAGTGATGCTTTGCAGAGGTAGTAGTGGTGAGAAGTGCAGTGCAGCCCTTTTCTAGAAGCTCTTTCTGAGACCTCAAGAAGCTTCCTGATGTGTTGAATACTGCTTCTTCACTGTCACCCCATGAGGTTGGTTGTGAGTCACAGGACAATTGACCCCTGCACAGCCTGAGCATGGGGCTCTCTCCTGAACCGAACTGTCTGGTGAAGGGCCAACCACATCTACCCGTGCTGTGCTGAGGAAAGCACAGGAAGTGCTTCATCTCCATTCTTGGCACTATTGGCGGGGTGCATGCTGATGGGGGAGGAGAAGAAAGGAGAGGTGGTAGCCAAAGGGGACGAGGCTCCTGGCTCTTCATCTGTGAATTGTTTTATGTGTCTGTTGGAGCTGTAGCCTGGTAGGAGTATAGCAGACTTAAAGGCTGCAAGGAGCGTTCTGTCTCTGTAGCCATGAGGAGACACTTGAATTAATTTGTAGATGAAGGAAATGGACCATGGGGTATTCAAAGGTCGTGATTTTCCAAGTCAGGTTTCTCAAGGTTTGCATCCAAATTTGTTCCAAGTAAAACAAGTAGAGCCATTACAGCTTGAGTCACTGCTTTGTGCAAAAATCATGGTAGCAACACATGCCTTAAAATATCACAGGGAATACATTTCCTTGTTAAGTTACATCTTGGGCAAAAAAACCCTTATGCTTTCTTTCTAGGATATATTTACAAAATAGACCAAGATTTCTACGTTTTCAGTCCTTAAGAGTCTGAAAATTTATTATTGAGCTAAAACCATAGAAAACCTGCTTTTTTGGATGCTTGAAAATAGTTATAATCCCTAAATATGAAATCTCATGATAATTTCCAATGAATAGCATATTCTATACTTTATACATGTTGCAAACACTGGAAGCATGTCTATATTTATCTTTCAAAACAGTAGTTAGGTGAAGGAAGGAAAAATGCTTTCCACTTAATTTGAGTTGTTTTTTTTTTCCTGAATTCAGTTTCATCCTCCAAACTTACCACAATGGATTCGGACCTTGGACTAATTGAAAGCAAACTGAACTTTTTCTTGCTGCTTGCAAAAGGGTCTTGATATTTTCTTTTGTTTTGTGTCTGAATCTAACTAAAATGTGATTTTGCACAGATTCCTTTTGTCAGACATCTCGAGTTTTCTATCTAAATTGATCTATGCATTCACAGTGAAGCTTCATTAAAGATCAGGCCAAGCAGCCTTTAAAAAGTACAGGGCTTCAATGATAGACAGATGGTGGCTTTCATGATGTCAGGAAGTGTCAAATATTATGGTTGGCTGCAGAATGATGGCTACTTTCCAAACAGATTGAGAAACAGACAGAAAGCAAGAACACCATTTGTTGTATTTAGATACATTGTGAACAGAAGGAAGCAAGACAGAGCATACTTTTACACATCTTTTTTCCACTCCTTGTGAAAACAGTTTAGGATTTGTTATGTTATATTAGCCCTATCATTATGCAAAAACATGTGAAAGCCAGAGATGCTGATACATTAAAAAAATATTTCCATTGTGACTTTCTGGGGTATTCTTTGCATTTCCATGGGTAATTTTTTTTAATGTTAAAGGTAGAGAGAAACCTGCTATTTCCTCTATTTCCCCCCTTTTTTAAAAAAGAAAAAAACCAAAGCTGTGCTATTAAGATACTTCGCAAAAAAAATACGATATGGTGGGTTTTTTTATTATTAATAACCTATATGCTCTTCCAAGGTCCTGTTTGGGAAAGCACTCATTTAAGTACATAGATAATTACTTTGGTGTTAAATATATGTGGGTTTTGTTTGATATCTGTGTTGATGTTTCTGGAGCTGGGATTCAGAATGGGACAGTTTTGAAATAGATGTCAAGAGCTGAGTAGCAAGGATTATACTAAAAATATTGAAAGACAAGGATTATGTGATGGTCTTTGCCTAGGTGGTTGGCTTAAGCTGCACAGAGCCTGAATGGCATCAGCAGGTCAGAGATTGCTGGTGTCTGAGGGATGGGGCAGATTTTGTCCCTAAGAAATAATTAAACCCCATAATTCTTTACTAGAGTATTTTTTGTTCCCATTAATTCAGTGTGAAAGATGATGAAAAGCTTACCCTTGGTGTGTACTAGTTTACCTTGGGAGTCTACGTTATGTCAGCTTTTTGGTAGAGAAAACTGAGTCTTCCTTATGACTGTCGTCTTGAAAAGTACATATCCTGCATGGGTTTTATGTGCCTAGCACAATCGCTGGAGTGGCTGTCTGCCCCTGTGGCTATAAGGGAGAGATGTAAGGATGCTCTTATACACACATTCATGGATTAACCAAACATCCCTGGGCAGGACCATGTCTCTGACTCTAGGAACATCAGTGTGTATACCACAGCCTCTCAGGAGCCAAGCTCTGCAGGAAATACAGCACACAACCAGGATAATGGTAGGACAGAGCCCAGAACATGGGGCAAGCTACTGAGGCATGAGTTAGCATGTGCTTACTTACAGTTTTGGTTAGGTTGGCTAAGCAATGGCTAATTTAAAGGTAAAGGAAGGAGCTGACCTATGTCAGCTAGGATACAGAGGAAGAGAGGGCCTGTAGGGAAGAGACATCTAAGAAGCTGGGAACTAGGACAGCTGCCCTGTGTGTGTTCGTGCTTATTTTATTTATTTATGAGCTTTTCCATGATACTGTTCATTATCTGCATATAATCACTCCTTTCCTCCTAGTTGCTCTCACAGAAAGTCTATTTGTTTCTCCAAGCTACCAAAATACTTAGAGAAAAAATAAATGCTTGTATTTATAATAATATAACCCCTGTAAAAATAAATGGTCACATTTGTGAATATTCTGTTATTCTTTTTGCTTGTTCCCATTCAACAGTGGACTGTCTGAATCCATGGAGCTATCATGCAAAAATAATTTTACACTTCCAAATTATATCAACATTTGCAAACAGCATAGCAATTATGGTCCACAAGGAACCCCCTTAACCAGGATCCTGTTGCTCTGTGGAAAGAAAACAAAAACTGTAAATTGGAGCTTATTCCTGGCTTGTTAAAGTGCAGTTTTTGATAAATGGTGCACAATAGAAGGACTGAATTTTTCTGTTTTTCTGCTTTTGCCAAATTTGCTGTACGATTCAGCATACCCCTCTTTGAATACTGGATATATTTGTTTTTTATAATTTTCTTGTTTTGGTCCTTTTCTGTCTTTTGTAAGGATGTTATGTGGATTGAAAGCATTTTTTTATATTAGTCATTCTTTGTCTATAAACAAGCATGGCATGAATAATACAAAAAATGTCCACAAGTAATCATTAAAGCTCTTAAATGAATTCCCTTTGCCCATAGTCACACAGAACCCATTCATATTTACTTCTTAGTGAAAGAACAATCAATTTAGTTTTACTTTTAGCAGAAAGGTTTATAAAAAGCAATAATGCAAATTTTGTCTCACACAAGCATTTATGGAAGACTGATTTTGAGGAGGAATGCACAACTATGTGCACAGGAAGTAGTGTCTCTCACACTCGTTCAGTCAGAGAGAACAAACAGTATGACCTGATTTACCAATCCCAAATAAGCTATGCAGCTTGAATTTCAAATATTTGCAATCAGTTTACAGGGTAAAAAATTCAGATATTTTTGTTGAGTACATTTAAATGAGAAAATCATGATCTGCTGATGGATATTCCATGAGAAGAAAAAGATGCTAATTTAGTCAAAGAAATTGCAAGCAGAGAATTAATCACTTAGTGCTACTGGAAAATAGTATATGAGTGGCACCAAGGTTTTAATTCTAACACTTAACAAAGAAAGCAACTAACAGCATCTTCCTTTTTCATCTGAAGTACTATAAAGCAGAGGGCTAGCCCTACTGCCAAATTGCTCTTACAGAAATGTGACTTCCACCTTCATTATTTTTACTCAAATTGCTTTAATTAAGAAACTAACTCTCCAGCCCTGACTTTGGTCTTGGTTTCAGACTGGGTGTATCCATGTTCACCTTTATGGACTTGCTGATTTGCTGCTGGATTCAGGTCAGAAATCAGTCTGCTTGTCTGCAGAATATTCCTCCAAATGAGACCTGTCTAGGGGAAAAATCAATTTGACTTGATACTTTTCTTTATATTTATAATAAATACCTGAAGGGGCAGACAAGAAAGCTGGAGAGAGACTTTTTACAAGAGCATGTAGTGATAGGACGAGGGGTAATGGTTTTAATCTGGAAGATTCCTAATATCTAATCTAAATTCTTTACTGTGAGGGTGGTGAGACACTGGAACAGGTTGCCCAGGGAAGTTGTGGCTGCCCCCTCCCTGGAAGTGTTTAAGGCCAGGTTAGACAGGGCTTTGAGCAGCTTGGTCTAGTGGGAGGTGTCCCTGCTCATGGCAGGGGGGTTGGAACTAGATGATCTTTGAGCTCCCTTCCAACCCAAACCATTCTATGATTCTATGATTCTTTCAAATGGGAAAGTTATTAGACACTTTCCTATGTTGGGAGACGCTGCCCATTCTTTTTTTTTTTTTTTTTCTTTTATATTGCAGCATTACATAGCATAGAGTTAAATAGTAATTTCAAAATCTCCTATTCATTTTTTTTTAAAAAAACCTACCGCACCTGGGAAAGCTCAGGTAGAGCTCTTCTTTCTGGAGCCCAAAACTCCTTCTTAGGCAGAATTCCACTATGGACTGATTACTTGTGTCATTTGGGCCCTTTGTATAGTGTATGGATGATGATTAAGACTTCATGTTCTTACCTTGGTTCCAAATAGTAATGAAATGATTTACTGGTGGCATCAATTCCAAATAAGTATTGTGGGTAATTGCGAGTGACATGATAATTGATAACACTAATAGACTTTTGATTGCTTGAGGAAATACTGTGATGTTTGGGTTAGGATTTGGAAGCCAGTTCAAAAGCATGACTTTGTCTGCAGTCTAGTGGTGAAAATAGCTGAGTTTAGCCTCTTGTCTGGAAGGGAACTTCTGTCTCAAGCTGTGAGCTCACTGTGATATGAGTCAGAAGAAGAGCTGAATACGCCTCTGAAAAATGCTAATCAACTAGTGGAAAAAACCCAAGTATTATCCATTGTCTGAAGGGTAGACTTCTTAAGTGTATTCTATTAGAGTCCTTGAGTTTTGTCCCTTTTTGAGGCATGTGGATTCTCATAGGGCCTCTCTTATCCTGTCTTCTTCACATCATTCCATACCTGAGAAAAGAGTCGCTTTTCCAGAGGAGAAGGAAAATGAAAAATTCTCTATATCTAAAAGTTTTTGCAAGCTGTACATTGTAGTTTCCTCTCATTGCTTGACTGGCTGATGGATGCCTTCACCCATACTCTGGGAGAAATGCTTGTGTGCATAACCACGTAATAGCCTCTGTCTGCATAACCTGTCCCAGTTACTCACTTTCAAGACAAGTTTGGGGTCATGGTGTAAAAAAGGTCCTCATTTTATGATCAGGAAACCCAAGGATACTCATTGCTCATGACTGGAAGGCCACTGTGAACAGGCTCAGGAAGCCAATTGCCATCTAAATAAATTAATTTTCTTATGGACTGTTTGTGTTCTCCTGTATATCAACAAGGTCCTCCGGCCGTAGAAAATCCAAAATGATTGTACACAGCCTAATATTAGAGAATGGTCTTAAGTACGCTTGGTTTCTCCTGCCTGTGCCACTCGTATATTCCCCTAGACACTGAGTTCAGTCATTCTGTGAAATTTGCTCAGACATCCTTCCTTAGCACTCTTCCTGAACTGTTATGATGTAGAAGAAATTTTATAGCTTTAAGGTAGTAGCAACATTTAAAAAAAAAAAAAAAAATAAAAAATTTCTTTGCAAAATATCCAGGAACAGAGGAGAGGATGGAAAAAAAACAGTTGCATATTGTAAATATATTGTAATATATTTGTAAATATATTAATATTATAAATATTTGACTTGTGATATTTCATAGGATCATCAAGTATTTTTTTTATAATTCCTATATTCTCCGTTGTGGCAATGAACTACACCAATAGAGAATTGCAGTAGGTATGTTTGGCAAGGTTTTTTGACACTGTCTTGTATGTTATTTAGATAAGAGATCATGCTCTTGGTTTAATTACTTGAGAATAGTTGTAAAACTGAGTGATAAATGCACCAAGAGGGTAGTCGTTAAAGGTTGTGAAGATACGTATTGAATTGGTTCCTCAAAGTTCTATCTGTCTCAGTTATGATTGTATTCAGTGTTTTCATTGATGGGCTGGATGAAGGACTAGAGCTTACTTTTGACCTTTTCTCATGATACCGTGATGTGTAGCAGTGAGAATACTGAAGTACAGGGTTAGAAACCAAAGTGATCTTGACAAACAGAAGCAACTTGGAAAAGTAAAACATATGACATTCATCAGAAAACTGCAAAGTGTTGCCCTTGGGCAAAAATAATCAACTGTGCAAACAGAGGATGGGGAACTTCATCAGTAGCAGTTCAGAAAAAGATCTGGGAACAATAAACTCAGCGTTAGTCAACAGTATCATTCTGTTGAAAAAAATATACTACACTAGGTTGTATGTTGAGTTGCCCCTGATATGCCAAATATATTAAGTGAACTCTCCACCATGGCTGGAACTGACAGAGCTTCAGCTTTACCCATGTACAGTTTCAGATAAGAGGATTCAAATGAGAGGGAGCCTGAATAAGTCCAGACAAGTTGGTTAGAAGTTGGGAACAAAACAGTGTAAAAATAGAGCTCTTCAGTCTAGGGAAGTCTAGGGAGAAGGGGACCATGGCAAAAATTTTCAAATTAACTCAGGGAAGAAAATAATTTATCCTTAGGGATGACAGGAAAAGAGGTAGGTTTAGATTTCAATGAGAGACTTAGTTTAAACAGGTTTTTCTAACTGTCCGGTAAGGGCAATGAAGTCCACACAGGTTTCCTTGGGATGTGATGGTAGTGGATTAATGCTCACCCTTTGTCAATGATGAAGGTACAAGTGCTTCCCTCTCCTGGGGAGCGGACTGCAGTCTGTGACCTCCTGAGATCCCCCCAGGCCCTGCTTTTTGCTGCGATTCCTGTCTTGCCCCAGATTGAATACACCAAAATACAACTGAATGTTGCAGAGTTTTGTTAAAAGGGACTATCTGTATTAACAGATATTTAAGGTTGCTCAGTTTCATGTTATCTAATTACGAAAGAAATACATTGATTAAACAAATTCAGAGGCTTTCAGTATATCACCTGCTTTTTCTGAGAGCTTATTTCCTTGCAGACTTTTTCAATAGCTATCAAGTTTGCTCAAAATATAAATAAATGGCTCTCCATGAAGATGGTACCATTCTTTATGGACTCGTGTCAGTGATAGGTCAAATTTATATTGCTCTGAAGCATGATTTTAATAACATTCTGGCCTGGTTTAGGCATAATCAAGTCTTCTGTTGAAAGAGCTCTTGTAAGGAGCAATTAAACATTAGTACTTTAGCTAAACCCATATTAAATTATGTCTTGAAATTTAAGTGTCTGGGAATCATCTTAAATCTCAGCTTGAATTTTAGGTGGTATTGTATCTGCAATTTATATTGAGATATAAGACAATCTGTTTGCATCTTGATTTAGTATTTATAGCTTGAAAAGTTATTTTATTATTAAGTGTTCTATGCAACTGTTAGTAAGGCCACTAATAGATTAAGGTACTATTATTTATGATTACAGCTTCTGCTTTTCAACAAGAAAAGAAGCTGAACATTCAACAAGCAAATTTTAACATGCTTTTTGAAAGCCTTGAAGTAAATCAAAGCTAGCTGAGTACCCTTCAGCAGGCATGAGTTCCAACCCTTCCAGTGAAGACTCATAAATCAGAGGAAGCAAAGGGCTTTGGACTGCTGTAACTCTAAGGGCTCAACAGGACCTTTCTTTTAGGCATGAGCAGGAGAAGCTTATCTGGAAAAGATTTAAACTACAATTAAGTCATATTCCCTTTGTTATGGGCTGGCAGAAGTAACACTGACCATTCTCACAGACAAGCTGATGTGTGAGTCTGAGCACTTCGAAGCAGATTATGACAGTAAGAACAATAATTCAAAGTTCCACTCACTCCAAAAGTAGCCCTGTAATAGCAAGTTGGCAAGTATAAGCAGTTTAGATTGACATTGGACTGAAAAGGAGAAAATGGTGGCTTGTATCTTGATCAAGGTCCTTGTTTTTTGTATCTTGATCAAGATCTTTGATATCTTTGAATCTTTGATATTTGAAATCTCTGAAGCCTAGGAAAAGCATCATGTATGTGATGATAAGTTTGCAGATTGATTTCAGCATTAAATGTCCAGGGTTTATGTTTTAAACATATGTTCAATTTATGTCAATATCATTTTGATCACTGGTGGAAGCTTACAGGTTAATTTCCCTGTCAGCACCGAGATGTCTCAAAGCATTAGGAAAATAAATACTTAAAAATCCAAAGGAATAAAGAAAAATAAATTCATGTTATTTACATCATAGGAAAGACAGGTTCTCTGCATAAATCTCGTGTTGAATATGTTGTATTTATTTGGGCTAGATTGGATGAGTATGAGCTGCATAATTTCCTTTTGACTTTCCATGTAAGACACAGTGCAACGCCTTTACCGAGAGAAAGCAAAGTTATACTTGCTATACCATGCATGTGCTTTGTTAACATAATCAGTAAAGAGAGGTTATAGCACATGATATTGCCTAAATATCAGTTCACCGATTAGAAGAACTAATTTCTCCATACTGAAGGTCTGTTCTGAAAACTCTTTTGTGTTTTAGAGAGGAATTCCCCTTCTCCCAGTTTTGAGTTTATCAAGGAAGAAACAAAAATGGGGAAACCAAATTTGTTTCTGTGTGTTCCTACAAGACATAAACACTGATGTTGTCCTAAGATCTAGCTACATTTTTGAGAACTGGGTTGGAAATAAAAAATACAAAATTCTGCTTCAGCAAGCCACGGGAGGACTATTGTTGGCTTGAAGAATTGGCTAATAACAGTCAGATTTGAGCCTATGAACTTTGTCTGATTGAGATTTATATATATATATATATATATATATATAAAATTAGTTTTCAGGAAGCTGGATGGAAACCATGGTCTTCGTTTTCCTAAGCACTCTATGCTTGTTATTAAAGCTCCTTATTGTGTATCAACTGATCCAAAGAGAAAGCACAGTAGTTATTAGATGATATCCTATTCATATGCATTAAGAATATTTCTGATTTGGTAATATTTAGTATCAGCTTTCCAGTAATTAGAAAGTTTATGATAGCTTCTAATAAGACCTTGTCAGAAGACAGTGTTACCTACTTAATTTTGAAAGGTGGTGTAACCAAGCCTGTGACTAGTACATCATTCAGGGATAGGCTCAGAAATCAATGCAACACAGGCACTAGTATTCAAGTTTTGGGTAGAAAAGACTCTGTCACTCTTGCCTAGTATATTCAGCATGTTTTCTAGTATTTGAGCTGCCTGTGTTAAGTAACAATGTCTCCAGAGGCTATTCTAATTCTGTAGTTTTGAATTATTCCTCTCCTACCCTATATATACAGCTTTAGGTTTTCTTTCTGAGTATCATCCCATTTCTCTTAAATCTATTAATTTTAGTCCTTTTACATTTTCAGTTAAGATACACCAGTGTTCTAGCTACCTGGGGGTGTGGGACTGAGAACAGGGGGAAAAGAAAAAAATACATCTTCCTGGTGAATTTACTATCAGAACAGCTGGAGAGAGACATAATTACTATGGTCCCATCCAAGCTTAGTATTGCCACAAAACACCAAGGATGGCATTTAGCTCAAATGTTCCTCTGTAGAGTTTCATTGCTTTACTTTTATTCATAGCTGAGAGCTTTGCCTAGAGCAACCTGTGCCACAGTTAATGAAAACTGAAAAGTTACATTATATATTGTCCTTCAGGGTAAAAAAATTAAAACATCAACTTTATCTACAAAGACGGTTTCATTCCAGCTGCTGCATTTAGGGAGAGAAGTGCACACAAGGCATATACATTATCCAAGTGTCTCTGTCCCCAAAGAATGGATGAAAGAACGTTTTCTGGGCATGAATCTCTGTTTTTTTGGAGAAGTGTTATAATTTGTTGTTTATAGTAGACTACACCATAAGGAAGGTTTTACATACAGTGTGCAGAGTGAGTGATGAAGTCACTCAGAAATTCTACTGGAAAGGGATATATGGATGGAACCAGTTATTGAAGCAGCTTTTTACTTGAGCAATATAAAAAGGACAGGATAACAGCAAATAATTTCACTGTCTGTGGGAGCTATCCCTGCCTTTTGTTAAGAAATAAGATACCATGGCTCTGGTTCCTGACTATGTCTGACATAGCAGACGCAGCAATAAGCTGTGGTCCAGGGAGTACATCGTAACTTTCTGAAGCAATTCCAATCACACAACAATCCTGCATGGTCAGTCCCTGGTCAGCTACTCTTTATGTCACTAAGGTAAATTCCTATGTACTTATATTAATGGAAGACAACACACAGCTGAGCTGACTCCAATATGAGTTCTTTCCTTGTGCCTCTCCTTTCAAAACAATTTTTCCATCCCCAGTTCTGTGAATACAAAATGGTGGTGATAGCATTTGTTATTCACCTTGTGCTTAAGATGCATAAAAAAGACCCATTATAGTCTGTGTGCAGCTCCTGGGAGTTCTCCTTAATCACCAAAATTCTGTAATGTCCCAGCCATACTTTCTACCAGAAAAACTCAGGCTTCAGTGCACTGTCTCTGATACAAGTGTAAAGTAATGAGAAGGAGCATAATGAATTGGAGAATAAAGTACAAGAAGTGTAATTTTTTTTGCTATTATTGTATACCTCAGATATATATTTTTTGCTGTGCGACATGTGGCAGTTTTGCCAGAACCTCAAGGGTTGCTTTGGTGCCATCTCAGTTCAGCAGAAGAGACTCTGGCCTGTACAGTATAGATTTGCTGGCAAAGACTATCTTTCCCACAGCCAGAGGCTTGCAACATAACCTTTACACTCCAGTAGCTGCTTTTTAGTCTGCAGTTTTTCCTCCAATATACCTTCAAAGAGCAGTGAGCAACTCCCTGGGAACAACCTCTATTGTGTTTCATGTTCTTGTGGATATCTTGATCAAAGTACTATTCAACTTGAATAATAAGTAAATTTTTCTTTATAAGTCTTAAAGTCTTTTAGCATAAGATTAAGAAAACACAACATAAGGAAACAAATTTAAAAATGTTATTAAAGATGTACATACACGTATGTATCCCTAAGAATGCCTGAGACAGAATCTAACCATCAGATGTGGAGATTCAGTGTTCACATCAGTGCTCCATCCTTCAGATGTCATTGGTACAGCATACCTCCTTCTTTACCTCTCCCAGAGCTCCTCATCCCATACTAGTTATATTCCTGGGGAACTGGGTTTTAGGCTATGCTTATAGATTGGTCTATAATAAATGAAAACATTGGTTGATAAATAATGGAGCCAGGTGTTTCTAGAAGAGGAGATACCCCATTCTTGGTTCACATACAACGAACAGGCTGTACATGTTCTATGAAACTGTTCTTGAATGTTTTTCCTGAGACACAGCATCTTCCATACTCAAGGGCTGTTTTGCCTATAGAAGAGCAATCCTGACAAAAGTTGCTGCTGGAGCTACAAAAATACATTGAATTCCAGATGTGGGTTATGAATACATTTCAAGAATTTGATGATACCTGCTGCATTACCAACTTCCTGTAGGAATCACATGTGACATAATATTAATGAACATGACAGGCCTTCTTATGAATTATGCTGCTGAGATAAGAACAACCTTTTCATCTTCTCATTTTTAGGGATTTCTGTGTCTTACCTTGTGTCTGCTTTCTTTTCATACTTCAGCCATGATATCCTTCCATTAAAAAAGTGAGATGCATTTAGGAATTATCCCCTTGCAGTTAACTTTGTAAAACAACACAAAAACCAGCAAATATGCAGACATGATACATACTCGATTCCTGTTAACATTTATCACATATAGCCAAGGTAGCCTTATGATTAAGGAAATGACCTGGTGTTTGGGAGATCTAGATTTAAACTCTATCAGTGAACCTATCTCTATTTCTGCTGCAGAAAAACACTTAAACATGTGCTACAAATTAAGGACATGCTTAAGTGGTTTGCTGAGTCCCAGGCTATAGACCTTGGGCAAACCACTTTGTCTCTCAGAGTCAGATTGTGAAATCTTTTATTCAGCATGGTGAGCTGTTTCATACACAACTAATGTCATTGATTTTAATATGGTTAGTCATGGTAGTAACCACTTACCAACCTGAGGTTGGTACCTCAGCTTTCTATTTGTAAAATGGGGTAATTAAATTTCTGTGCCTCCCAGAAGGGGTAGTGTATTACCCACATTTCAAAATCCTGCTCTTTGCAACCCCTTGAGGTATTTTCACTAAATCTCTGCATACATGCTTTTGAGGAGATGAAACAGTTTATTGTCTTTTATTTTATTTTATTGAAAAGTTGTGTAAACAATAGCATGTTACCATACTTAAGAAAATTGAAGTGATATGAAAAATGATCAGATAAATAATTTCAAAGAAATATACTCATTCTTTTTACTATAAGTCTGTGGCGTATTCGGGGAAAATCTTCCCTGCCTGTTATCCTTTAATACCACCAAGTTAATATGCTTCATATGTCATCTACCTCAGAACAAAGCTTGAAGGAAGGTTTTTGAATGGCAAAGGAATAGCCTGCATTACTATAATTATTTGCTTTTTTGACCTGTATCTCTTTTATCTATTACAATTATTATTTTTTTTAACTCATTGACAGTAGTGCCAAACCAACTGACATGTGCAAGATAAGCTATTTTGAGCTCCTTCATGTTCCATAAACCAGGGTATGTTCTTGATTAGGCACTCTCTAAAAAAGGAAAGTCACATGGTTGTTGCACTTAAATGGCAAAAAAAATATTTATTCAGAGGAGAAAAGGGAAGGTTGGAATCTGAATCCAGAGACTTCAACTTCACTTGGCCTAGCCTTTTATATCACAGTAGAAATCAATGGAAAAGGAAAATAATCAGCAAAGAAGCATCCGTTGATAAATGTAGATATATATACATGCATGTGTACACACACGCATATATATCTATAGCTCATATTTGAGTTTCATTTTCTCATTTTTTAAATCTCAAAACCAATGAGGTATGTTTGATTGCAAGCTTGTCTTCCAAAATAATTACTAATTTCTCTAATATATCGAAAATAAAGGATTTTTTCGCCCCTCTACTATTTCTGGTGGCCCCAGAAAGCAATTTTTGAATGTCGAAACTGTCAGAATAGAGTCAGTCATTAGTCTGTCTAATTAGATGCTTCAGTCAAATACAGTAAACACTTGAGTGAACCTGTACAATTATGTCATAGCAGGGCTGGGACTTTAAAGCACAGAAATACTCTGATGGCATAAGAAGTGTCAAACGTCATGAATGTGTTTTTGTAGTAACCAAATTATCCTTGTGAACTTGACCATTTCACTAAGCTTTTAAAAATGTTGATCACAAGGCTTTAATGAAATTTGTTCCCCTGTGTGCAATTGTGTGCGGCCCTTCAGCCTGAGTCAGCTGGGCTAGTCGGCTCCTTTGTGAGGCTGAGCTCCTGCTCTCTATTAACCTTCCAAACAGTGCCTAGCTCAACTTTACAGCTCTTAATTACATTTGTTCCACTCCGTGCACCCAGTCCACTGGCTCTCATGTAGGACTCCAGAATGTCGCAAGTCATGGATATTTGTCAGAAAGGTATGAAAATCATGGAATCCCAGACTGCCTTGACAACCATGAGAAAATACCAGCCCTTGATACAATCACAGTACTCAGCACCACAGCAATCAGCCGTGAGGGATTTTGAGTGCAGAGCAAGAACAAAATGACCAAGGAGATGTGTATGTGTAGAGGAGAGGCTATAAGAGAAGGTAATAAGAGTCACAGTTACCCCTGTGTGTACTCCTCCTTTGCATTGACTTAAGAGAGAAGGAGCAGTGTTAATGCATTAAGCCAGCCATATACCAGCTTCAGTAGACTCAGCTCACCTTTGCAAACATTTCTTGTTGTACACCCTGACTCCCCTTATTTGAGATACGTAAAATACAGCCTGCATATTTAGATATATACAGCTAGAACATTCAGTACAATAGTCCCTTTTTGAGATCAAGAATGAAGTTTTTATTTTGTAACCATGTTGGTATGGGTTCAAAACAATTTCCAAGGGTATAGTGCTAAGGAAAGATGAGACATGCAGTCATCTTGTCTCTGTATCTGCCTGTGGTCTCCTCCTGGCATTAAACTTCATTGAAATTTATGTATTAGTATAGATCTCAACCCTGATCAAGGTCCTTTTTCAGGAATGCAGAGGAGACTAAGACTTGGCTAGGCAAAACCATAGCTGAGCTAATCCTGGGAAAAAAAAACCCATATGGAAATTTACAATAAGCCATTAACCTGGTATTATTAGGAAGCCTGTGGGTACCTACACTTCTGCATGCAAATTCTCTGTAAATTTTATTGTTATGTAAATGAAAGTCTTCCAGAAAAAACTCACACAGACACTCCAGTGTCCTCAGTGTAGTTGAGTCTGGTTATATTATGGCTGATTGTGCCATATTCTACTTGATGATATTTTGCCTAACACAGCACATAAAATATAAATTAACATTTATTAATCTAAACCCCAGGCAGTCCCTGTGAAAATCCTGAATAAGATAAGGATAAGTACTCTTAGTATTGACCTTTCTTCATTTCAGTGGTTAAAACATCATTACTCAGATCCCCTCTCAATTTAAGAAGAATTCAGTGTAGTTGGAGGGAATGAGGCAATATTTTCCTACATATAGGTCATAATTTGCTCCTTTGAACAACAGACATTGAAAGCCAAATAATTCTTGTGCCATTAGTTTAAAACTTTATGCACAGCCTAACCTCTGAAGCAGCACTCAGTGGCCATTTCTCCTTTGTTCGTCCAACAGAAGAGTTTGGCTCTGTCATCTTTGTAGCTATCCTTCATGTGGCCAAAAAAAGAGACTGTAATACAATTTATCTGTTTTTAAGTACCTTCTCCAAAACAAGTATTAGCTAGAGAAGATATTTTCCTTAAACATTGAGAAAACATGTGAAACTCAGACCTTAACAAGTCAGCATAAAATGCCACAGAGCAAAGCATAAAGTATTTACTGGTTATGCTCTCACTTTTGTTGTGCCACTATTCTATACAGTGGCAATTCAGAACTCAGTACAGCAGTGCTTGCAGAAGAAATAACCTGTCTCCAAATCATATACTTTTAGTAGTTAAAAATAATAAGCCTTGTTGGGGCTATCTAATAAGCTTCTCTGGTGTCCCTGAGAGAATGAACTTCTACGCATGCATCGGCCTGTTGCCAGACAATTTTCAGAGCCAGTGGCGTGACACCTTTGAAGTCTAAGCCAGAAAGAAAGATTAGAATTTTTTTTTTTTCAGCTTTATCAAGGCTCCCCAATAATTAATGGTGTATGCTGTAGCTACACAAGGCCATTTTGTAAACTAATCTAAACTAATAAATGATGCACTTGTTTTAAAACCAGAGATATGCAGAGAGAACCCACCAGTCCATGCTCATGGTAGCATAACAAGAGGCAATGCACTAGCATGTTTTGTAGGTAGGACATGCATAAGCCAGATACCATTCTTTTACTCTGATAAAAGTCTTGGTTCTATCTTTTTCCTTTTAGAGACCAATTTAAACAGGCAATAGTCCTCAAAAACTTGTGATGACATCTATTTTTGCAATAAAATCCCTTTCTGGTTACATTCAAGTCTTTCAGATAATGCATGGGAAAGATTTTAGCCTTCTTATGAAATATCCAGAAGGCTGAAATTTAAAACTTCACCCTAAGTCCACTGTACTCAGGGGCCTCAGATATATATCTTACCCACTGTTAGAATAATTTCAGTTTGCATCACTTCTAGAGCCTGAAAACTTTGCTATTCCTGGATTTATTTCTGTGGTGCCAGTGAGAGATCTGTGTCTAACCTTTTTTTTTGTGCCGTGGGAATCTGTCCCACTCAATTGAGATGAAATGAAATGAAATATGATGAGTGCAGCCCTTCAGACACCCGCTCATGCCTATCGATGAGGCAGTCAGAGGTGGGGTAAATTTTTCCTAGATGAGAACAAAGAAATGTAGTCTGAATTGATGGGAAAATAGTCAGCATAATAAGGCTTTACAGCTTTTAACCTGAAAACAAATAACTGCCCCCCAGCCCTCCAAACTTGCTCACAGTCTGCACTCACCAACGGCAAGGTCTACTTTCTTGTATTAGAAAAGAAGCACTTACGAATGGAAGTCTCTCCTTGGTGCCTTTTTTATTCTCTCCTGCAGACAGAGCCTTCCTTAGAATATTCCTTCTTATCTTGTGCCACCTCTAAACTAGGCTACCAGTTTCTAAATCCCCTGTTTTAGTAATTCCACTTATTACCACTTTTGGTACTTATGCACAAGTATGTCTGCTATGTTGATGCCAGCTGTCTGTCATCCATTTCATTGTTCTTGCACTTTAAAACCTGTCATCTTACCTTATATTGTCTGTGGATTCTGGTCTGTAATTCCTGTCTCACTGCTGTCCTGTTTTTGTTCTTTCACTGTGTGCATCTTTTGCCTCAAGGCTTTTTAGGGACAAATATGCTTTATAATTTAGTCATCCTGTATGAAATATGGAATGGGCCAAATGAGCACATCATAAACATTCCTGACAGTTATTATAATGGTTATGTATCAAGGTGGAGTATTTGATGGGAATGGTCTGGAAAGTAGTGAACTCTTGGGGAGGAGCTGGAGAACACTGACTTGCATGTTCAAGTGTCTCTTGGGCAAACCATTGCTGGACAGGGAAGTTTGGGTCAGTATATTTGAAAGTGCCAGTGTGAGTGGAAAGAGAGAGGGATGCTGCCAGCCAAAACTGCTTCAACAGGAGAAGGCTGCATGTTGTATTTATTTTTTTTTTATTTTTTACAGTTGTCACCAGGTGATGCTGTTCATATGTTATTCCCTAATGAATAAATAACACATATGCTATTTTCAAATGTGTATATAAATATGGTATAATATTTTGACGTTTAGGAATCAACCGTAGTAATAAATGCAGCAGCTTCAAGATGTCTCTCAGTTACCATATTTATAATTTACATGGGGCAAACAAAAACATCAGTTCTCTCTCTCTCTCTCTCTCTCTCAACATTTCAGGCTATGAGAAATTTTCCAGTATTCAAAGGGTTTTATGATTCTTGCTGCCCAATTTTAGCACTATAACCCTTAGGCATCAGTATAAGCTAACTGTATAGATATTTGTATAGATAGTCATGTAGGAAAATGAGCACTTTCAGAGGGAGATTTGCCTAAATTATTTTAGGCAAAAATTTCTTACAAGATTGAAGCCAACCAAGCTTGTATCATTAAGAGAAGCAGTCCTGCCTTCTACCATACCCTGGCTTCCTGTTCGCAGCCTTTTGACATCATCTCTTTCATGTTGCTGAATATAACTGTGGGTTATATCAGGGAATGGATCTGGATTAAAGTTAACCTGTTTTTTTGACAGGCTTGTTTCGATTGAGTCAGTTGCCTGGCCTGTTCATCACACTGACAGCATGAGGAGAGGGACTGACAGCAGGAATGAGCCACCCAAAAGGAGTAACCTTAAAAAGTGATATTAGACACCTGGCTTAGGATGAGATGAATCACTGTCTGCATACGACCTCTCTGTTGGGTTACAATCAGAGCTTGCCCAGTATGAAAGGCACTTTAGATGGCAAACTTAAGGAAGGTTAAATCTACTTGAAATAACCACCACACTGCACACTTCTGGGGCTCCCATTTTTTCTGAATCAGACAGTTTGGCCCTGCACATTGCAATGCTCAGAGATGTGGGCATACTCCACCTGGCACCTTTTGGGAACCCTGTAGTTCCTTTCCTTAAACTTTGAAATCAAGGAATTATTTAGAATGACTTCTTACTGTGATCAAAATCAAATAGACAACAGGCAGGAAAAAAAGTTAGACAAACATTGCCCTAAAGCTACAGTTACAGGTTAAGAAATGACCAGTAGTTACTTTCATAAATTCAAATGCCGCAAATAATTAGGGGCTGTTACACAACAAGTTATGTATATCTAAAATTGTGACTACTTTACAACTTTCTACTACTGGGCTTATAAATGTCTCTAATATTGACAAATGGTTACGTCAAATTTATGGTTTGGAGTATTGCCTCTTTTGGTAGGAGTTAGGTGAGTATGATGCAAACTTGTTTAGTCTGTATATAATCATGTTTCCCTGTGCATAGGAAGAATCAAGTGAAAAGAAAATATTTTTGATCCTTACTGTGAATTTATTTCAGCTGTAAGTCAACCCCAAAAGCTTGTATACTCTTATGTTCTCAGGAGCATAGTGTCATTACTTCTGTTGTGCTGTCTTGTATTTCCTTATTCCCACCTTTTCATATATCTATGTGCAAGCCTTTCTTTCATTTTCATTAAATCAGTGCCAGAGTAAATCCTTATATTCACAATATAGATGGAAAACAATGTTATTCTCTTAATTCCTTGGTTTTATAATGGACCGTAGTGTCTTTTTCTTTTTCATAAATAAAAGGAGCTCTTCTACTCAAGAACTTCAGGAAAGTGAATTCCAACCTAAACCAAGTGATATTATCAATGTCTCTGATGTGTATATAGGGTTTAAGGTGAATTACTAATAACAAATAAGTGGAACTTTAATACCAGTTATCAAAAATATCTATTACAAAGTTCATTAAAAGCCATAATATACAGCAGGATAGATAATGATGATGACAAGTAAGTATCACACAAATTATAAAATTTTATAGTCTCTCTAGTCTCTCTTTACAAGAAAGACAGAATGAAAATCAAAACTGTAAAAAGTATAAGAAATTTCATTTACTAGTTCTTGCAAATTTATCATGTGCTTTGTGACAGCTGATTCTTTTCTGAAAGTCCCTGATCCTATAATATTTGGCTTTTATTTAAAAATGAAGTATATTTCTAGACCTTATAATTGCACAGAAAAGCCTGAAAAAGTGAGCTGAGTTCACTTGAGCATCTCAGAAACCTGAAGATTAGAGATGAAAAGGAAGAAAGGAGACTAACGTTGATTTTCTGAGTTTTGACAGGTTCTCAAAAAGTTAAGGTTTATTATATTGAAGTAATATGAACATTACTTCTGTTTTTAACCTTTAGAATACTGAAATTTTAATGCAGTGTTAGCCAACTGCATTTTCAAAGGCTGAGGAAACACAGACAGAGAATCAAAGGGTCATATAAAAATTTAGGTTATAGGGGGATTTTGGAGGCCATCTGGTCCAGCCTTCTGCTTGAATCAAGGTTAATCTCAAACTGGATCATGTCGCCCAGGGACTTGTCCAACCAAATTTTGAAAAATCTCCAAGGACAGTTTCCCACAGGTCTCGGGAAACCTGTTCCAGGGCTTGATCATTCTCATTGTTCCTTTTTTTTTTCCATAAGTCCAGTTCCATTTTTTCCTTCTGCAAATTGTGACTGTGGCTACTTTCACTGTGCACTTGTGAAGTATCTGCCTCTGCATTTTCTGTAACTCCTCTTGAGGCAAGAGAATGCTGCAAACAGATACTCTCTCAGCCTTCAGGCAGATCAAACCTCGTTTCCTTAGCTTTTCCTTGCATGTCAAGTACTTCAGGCCCCTCTAAATCATGATTTCCCTCCTCTGGACTCTATCCAGTTTGAGAGTTTCTCTTTCACATTAGGAAGCTCAAAACTGGTCTGCATGGATATGACTTTACAAGGGCTGAGCAGTGAGGGATAATCACTTCCCTTGAGCTGCTGTCCATGCTCTGGTTAGAGTGGTTCATTCTGCAGTGAGCTTTCCTCACTGCAAGGAGCTCGGCTGACTCGTCTTCACCATGTTGTCTACCAGAACCCTCCGGGCTGCTTTTCAAAGTGGCCTTTCTAGCCAGCTGGCTCCCAGACTGTATCATTGTATCTCAGGTTTGTGACTTAGCGTTTATCTTCATGGAGTTTCAAGGAGGTTCATGTTGATACATTCCTTGGTAAATCTGTGCTGGGTTCTCCAAATCATCATCTTCTCCATGGATTCCAGGAGAACTTGCTCCATAATTCTCCTTGGGACTGAAATGAGGCTGCTCAGCCTGTAGTTCCCCAGATCATCCTTCTTGTTTTCTTTTAATCATGTGAATAATGTTTTTCCAGTAATCAGGGACCTTTCCTGTGAAACTTGCCACAGCTTTTCAAAGATGCCAGACTACTTCCATCTTCCTGAATAACCTCACATGTGTCCTTTCTGATCTTAAGTATCTTACATGTCTGCACATTTAAGTAGGCCCTAACTTGTGCTTTCTCTGTGTTGGATAGTACTTTGTTGCTAACTTTGCTGTAGGCATGTAGCTTTGTGAAGTCTGAGAGTAGACCTTGCCTCCAAAAGTCAAGCCAAGAAAGGACCAAGTTGCTCAGCCTTTCCTATAACCGTTATCTTTAGGTCAATTGCCTCTCAGCAGTAGTCCCACATTTTCCATGGTCTGTCTTTTCTTTTTGACATATTTGCACAAGTCCTTTCTACTGTCTTCCACATGCCCTTCACCAGTTACCTCCAGGAAAACTTTGGCCCTCTTAATTCCACCCCTGCATGCCCAGGCACTGCCTTTGTTCTCCTCCTTGGTATCCTGTCCCTGTTTCCTCATCCTATACACTTATTTTTTGCATTTCAGTTCAGCCAAGAGTTTCCTGTGCAACCATACTGCCCCTGCTCCCCCTGTCCCTACCCCCGCCATCTCTCTGCCTGCTATGGATCCCTGGGTTATTTTGCAAGAACAGGACAAGTTTTATTGTGAATTGAGAAGGTCTTAAAAAGTTGATCCATTCTCCTGGACTCCTTTGCCCTTCAAATCATTTTCCCATGTAGGATATTTCCTGGTAATTTCTTAAAGAACTCAAATTGTGTTTGCTTCAAGAGCCTATGATAGGAACATTTCTTCCAACTGCTTAAAGAAGACATCATCTACCTCCTCTATATCACTGGGAGTTCTGTAGCACAGAATCACCACAACTTTCCCCTTTCTGGCCTCCCTCCTCATCCTGACCCCAAAGTCTTCCAGGTGCCTTGCCCATAGATGGAGGAGCTACATGCATGCACTGCAGCCACTTTGGTTATGAAGAGCACAGCTGCTGCTCCTCATCTTCCCTGTCATTCCTAAAGAGTCTCTATCAAGGTATTGCAGCTGTCTGAGGTGTTCCACCACGTCTGTAATTGCTGTGACATTGTAAATCTGTGACTGCATACAGACGTTACTGCTCCCTTAGCAGTGCACATTAATATGCATGTACTTGACATGGGCTTGGCATGGTTCTGCTTTCTCAAAGGTTGTATAAGGGCCTTCCCTGTTGCCCTGTCCTATGCCTGATTTCCCACCCTGTGTTCCTTCTCTTTTCCCCACCTTTAGTCTCTGTCCCCTAAAAAAAATCTAATTTGCATATGTTTTAACTCACAAACAGACCAGAAACCCTGGAACAACTGATGAAAAGCATTTCTACTCATGCATGATTAAATTAATTTAACTCATAAAGCATTGAACTTCGGTTGTGTCAAAGACAAGTATTAAGACAAATATTTTTAAGACAAATGTTTTTAAGACAAATATTATAATCTAATAAAAAGAGACCCAAATTTGTCTTGGATAAGGTGGTAAAATGCTTCTGATATCGGAGCAGCTACACCAGGTCAGAATCTGACATGATACATTGAATAATGAAGACGAAAAAAAAAAGGTAATACATTATATATTGGAAAACATATACTGGAAACCATTATTCTATGCTTGGAAAGCTTTGGGCATTTTTTAAAACGATGAATATCTCTGCCATTTTCAAAGATGATTTAAAACAAAGTTTACTTGCAACCTGTAACTTGAGACCATTGTGAGTTATACCACTATTTTATTATTCTTAATAGCACCAAGTCAATCCACAGATATTTCATCCTGCAATTTTCTTCTGTTATGAAAATGCATAATGTTAATCTTTGTAATACTTTATAAACTGACCATAAACCAATGTTTATGGTCAGTTAATCATTGTATTACTTTGCTTTGGGTAATTTAGTACATTACCATAATGTAACAATCTACTTAATATAAATTTTAAAGTGAGCACAGTGCAAGTTGCAGGGCATTAATATATTATGTCTTCTGACCAGAAATTCAGAAACCCAGCTAAAGTTTGGATGCAGACCAGATATTTTCTCCTTTGATTGACTTAGTTTTTTGCCTGAGGAATGCTGTGATTTTATGGTAGTCACTACATTATTATTTATTATTATAGTATGCCTTACAGTTCATTTAGAAGTCCCAATAGGACTGGAGCAACCATTGCAATAATCATGATACAAGATCATATGAGAAAGCCTGCTTGAACACCAGACGGGATACAGTGTAAGATACTTTTTCCACAAATACTGAAACATATAAAATCCCATTGAATCCAGTGGAGATTTTAAAGCTGTTGTTAGTGGGAGTCTAACTGAAAAGTATTAGTGCTAAGACATGATGACATTCATGATTACATGAAATAAATGAATACAGTGGGTGGAGGATGATGTAAATTAGTAAGAACTTGTGCTTTTTGAAGTCAGTCTAAGGTTGACTTTTTAAACATTCCATATATTGTTAGATGGTGAATTAAATATAATAGAAATTTGTGGGTCTCACCACTAGTAACTTCTAGAAATTTATAAGAGACCACTATGCTCTATGAGGAACCAGACAGCTGAAACAAAGGAAGCTTCCAGTCAAACCAAGCGACCTTTCACAATTCAAAATAAATAAATAAATGCTCCTAACAGAATTTGAATACTAGTGACGGACATTTTTCATTGGGTATTGCATGGTTAAAACTCTGCATATTTAAGTGATACAGAAAAGAGCACAACAGATACAGATCACTGTTCCCCCTCCCTAAGGAAGGAAAAGATTGTCCGCAGAACACAGAGAACACGGACATGATCAAAAGTAATAGAAAAAGATGAAGGGATAAGTATCATCCTCTAAATGATCTGGATCTGATCTGGTTAGGGAAAAAAAGTTGTGGGTGTTTTTTTTTCTGAGATCCCTGTATCACCATTTTCTACTGCATATACCACAACTCTTAGGCACCAAACTTTAGCTAAGTGCTCTGCTTACAAAAAGAGTTGTATTATGCATATCAAAAATACTATTCCTCCTTTATGTGGCCAATAACAACTAGTAATTTTTTTATTTTTTTTTTGTAATTGCTTCTATAGCTTGCTCTTTATATAATTTGATATATTGTGTGCTCATGTGTGCATTTTAGCTTGAGGTAGCTGCATTTCAATATGATTGAAGTAATGTGTTCACCTGCAAAGCTAAGCCCCAGCCAAAACTGGAACTGTTTGCAATAAAAGAGAAAGATATGGCAGGAAATGGATCCAATCTCTTCTGACTACTACACGAAAAAGAATGAAGTTTATATATTGGGCTTAATTGTTGAAGACATGACACCAGCAAAAGCATTGTACTTAATTATAAAGGATAAGACAGTGGTATTAACTTAGTCTTTCAAAGAAATACTGATGCTACTCATAGAAATCAAAACACTTTTCACAGAAATAATGGCTGCAGGGTTTTGACTGCTCTTGAGCCCTGAACAAAGCCAAGAATATTTTTGCATTACCTTAAAGTAAATGGAGAGGCAAATTGTGGCTCATGAGTCTCCTGGTTTTCCTTTCCAGTGCCTGAGCTCTTACATGCAGGTGCAACTAGGTCACACAGTGCAAGATTCCCCATTGCGGTTATTCTTTTTATTCGCCCCTTACTGCTCCCCTGGGTATTAGTAATAAAGGAGTGTTTTATTCCTTTATTCTCCCTCCTACCTTGCATAGCCATGCAAACTGGGTCACAATTTGGGACTATAATTTGTAAAACATCTGTGAATCCTTGCAACACTTTATAATCTACATACGTTTGACCTGCCCAGAACTGCCTAAACTTTGAAAGCATTTTATTTGAGGGCAGGGAGGGAGCAGTGCGAAGACCATAGGTCTTTTTTTTTTTTTAATAATCCTGTAGGAGAACAAAAACCATAAATGGTTTCATTATAATCATATTTACTACATGTGTGTCACTGCATAGCAACATTATTAGGGCTGAGATAATCAGTATGATTTCATATTTTAATGTAATGAAATTAGATTGAAGTTTAACCTCCGTTCTGATTTCCCAGATTCATTACATTTTATCCTAGATTATTTACAATATTTCTGTAATGCATCTTGCTATGTGACTATATGTATCCTGATTTTTAAATTTACGAGTGCAGCTTTTCTTCAGAATGATATCCACATTTGATTTTATTAACGTGACATAATATAGGTGTTTACTGAAACAATGACACTTTTGACAGACATGTAAGTGTATATGTACCATAGCTTGTAAAACAGTTCAGTTATTCAAACTAGATTAATAGAAAAGAAAAACTATGTTCAAAAAAATTTTAAATACCCACATAGAAAAATTAATTGTAGGCTAGGCACAGTTTTATACTTCTCATTTTTACTTTAGAACATCCCCCTCCCCCAACTAGATATACTATTAAATGGCATAAAAGGAAAGATTTTGTGAAAATAGTAGGGAGAAATGTAATTAGAATGGGATATGAGCTCTAACTTGAAATACGATGTTACACAGAGTCCAGTCATTCAGAGAGTGGTAGTAGGAGTAGTTCAGATATATCATATAACCCAAGTGCAAACAGGATGGATTCAAAATTCAGAACTAAAAGGCTATACTGAATATACTTTATCATTATACTGAATATACTTTATCATTCTTTTGCCTCTTCCTCTCAGACATTCGCATCAACATTACTGAAGATATTGTCAGTCTTCAGCTAATAGGACTTGTACCAATAGGCCTTTTTCCCAAGAGGATCTGATTCCCTTCCACCCTAGCCCATTGGCCCATTTTGCTGCTGTTTTTGGACTGCTGGGCTTTGCAGCCACTGCTGGGAAGCCACTGCTTTCTTATCTTTCACCCCTAGTGTGATGGTTCAGGGTCTATGCACTACTGAGACCTAAGAGAGGAGTTAGCTAATACACTTTTGAAGACTGAAAATTTATCCCATAGACTTGTAGTAACAAATCTGCTATTGACCAGGGCCAGATAAAACCCCACATGTCTCTGTAACTAGACAACCTGGAAACTGAATTGGAAAAATATTTTTTGTCCTGTGAAAATGGGTCAACTTCTAAAAAAAATTCAAAAACAGATATTTAGGTTAGAAATAGTTCGATTCCTCATGGAAGATTGAGGTTGAACAACACAATTTTTGGCTTCAAAAAAATCCCCAAGTTTTCCATCAAAAAATAAAGTGTCATAGATCAGACATTACAGTGAACAAGAAAATCAGATTTAACCCACTTCTCCATGCAATTTTTTGCGGGACACTGCCTATGAAGAATGTACATTAGGCTTGAGAAGGCTGTGGAAGGCAGCCCTAGAGACCGAGCATCAGTGTCCATTCAGAAGACTGTGTATTGGCCTAGTCCTGCTAGCTCAAGAACTGAACAAAGGGCCAGCTGTCTGCTACTTCCTACACATGCTGCTGCAAATTAGAAACAAAACTGACTTTTTTTTTTTTTATCAGTTTAAGTAATCTGAATCCAAGACTGAAGATCCTACAGAAACTATTGTGGCAGCTCTGTTTCTAGCAATAAATGTCAGAGCTGAAGGAGGTCCTAAGGCCTGGGGATGGGAATAAGAAAGGAGTGAAAAGGAAGGTGTTTTTCACCATGAGATAACATAGGCAGTATCTATGCCTTAAGAAGCTCAATGTATCTCTCTCAGCAGGATGCAAAGGAAGGAGCACTGCAGAGCAGCTCCATTCACAGGGACTAATGTGGCAATCAGGTGACACACATTTTTATATAGAATTATTGTCAATTAAAAATAAATACTTCTGATACATACAGATCGTCAGTTATGTACAATACTTCATGAAAATTTGATAGAACACTGTATATTTGCTCCAGAGTTGTTATCAAAAAAAAAAAGATTAAACTATCTGGGTTCTCTTAAACTAGGCGATAGATAAGAAATATGCATCAGCATTTTTTCTAGAACATCCAGTATTAACATGATAAGAATTTTTTTCCATTTTATTCACCCCTGTTTTTACACATTCTTACCATCACAGGATTTCTTCCCCCCGCCCTGCCCCCTGGCAAAAATCTGTCTACCCATCTCTTCATCTCTACTCTGCAAACATTTGGCAAAACAAACCCTATCTTTTCTCTGTAACATGCCAGTGGAATAGTTCAGTAGTTGTTCCCTAGGAAGATCTGGCCACTGAATGTGGGGTAATTGTCGCTCTGTGTCTGATACCTTTCCCACCTAGTCTTTCTTGTGTAGCGTCATATTAGACACAGCTGTGTCACATATGCTTTGTGCTTGGTGCTATAGGATTCAACTTACGTTTGCTTCTAAGTGTTTGGATTGAGCTTTCCGTACTTGGTGTTCTGCTTTTGGGTGAAAATTTCAGCTGCTTTAGGAATGCCATTTCCAAAAAGAGGGTATACAGAGACAAGGGAAAATTCTCAAAAGCATTCAGATGAGAAAATCTGACATCACTTTGTCTTGGAAGAGGCATTTGAAATTTCTGAGGAGTTGCAAAGAACTATGGTTTTTGTCATCCATAGAGAATTTTTGCCCCAATGTATTCAAGAGTGAAGCCAGAAAAAAACCTAGTTTGTAGATGCTCAGTAGCAATTTGTGAGTTTGGCATCAAAATTGTCCTGATTTTCCAATCCCTCTTAACCCTTCCAACTCTGTGTGGCAGACAACTTGCACACCATCACAAAGCTGATTTTTTTTTCCTAAAATACATTATTTATTTTTAAATAATATCCCTAGAAACACATGACCTCTTACAAACATGTGTCACCAATCTCTCTCCTGTAAGGAAAGGTGGCACCCTGACTTTAAATTACTCAATAAAAAAAGTTAATATGCCACAATCAGAGTTGTAGTAAGGATGGGATGAAGGAGGAAGCAAGATTCCTGTCCTGAACAAGATGCTGGTGTGCTCACTTCTCACCACTGTGCTATTGTGAGGGAATGAGAGCAACATAGCAGTAAAATAAAGATATTTTTTCTTTTTTTCTCCTCTTTTTCTAGTACATGTCTGGATGAAAATGATCAAATCCATGGTACAGTCCTGCTGTGCTCAACTGCAGAAAGGAATTTGAATGTACAGAACTGTATTGTTGGGTCTTGGGACTGGGATGTGCTGAGGAAAACCAGCAATGTACTCATTATCAATAACTTTCAAATAAGAGCAGCAGCTCTATTGGAGGAATATTCCTCCAGTTCACTTGAGAAAATAAAACCCTCCCACTTTAATATAGTAAGGTCTAGGTCTACTTTTTTCTATCATGCAATGAAAATGGGCACAATTTTACTGAAAACAGAATTTGTCCTTCTGTATTTTTAACTGCCATGTATGAGTCTGTGTATATGTACATACAATTACTTAGTGCCCAATAATTAGATCCTTGCCTCATAATGTAAGTAATAACAACAGCAACAACAACAATTATGATAATAAATAATAATAATATAATAGTGGGATCCTTACGTCCCATGGAAAATAAAGATGGTCTGTTACTTGCAGCAGGCACTGGCAGGGAGTGTGCACAGGTCACAGTATGTAAGCCTTGACTGCTTTTTAAAGGCTAAGCTGCACAATTTGTCTTTCATTAAGAGCTGTTGTGCATTTTTGTGATTTGTAGCCAGCTCAGTTGAGCTTCCAGAGTGTGTACTTCTATTTTGAGATCTTGTCAATAAACAAATAAGACATATGCTTCAGTGAGTCATCTGAGCAGAGCAAACTATCACAAGAATCAGTTGACCTGCACTTCCTTCCTGCTACTGAATCTTTCTCTACCTTTTCTTGTTAGCACAAAGTGTGTCCCTGTACACCTCACAAAACAGAGAAGATAGGGATGGCAAGACAAGGTCTCTTGCATCCATATGGTTTTATTTTTGTTTCACTGGCACTGTTATAGTCACACAGTAACCAACATAAATTTTTAGTTTTATTATCACCTCTAAAAAGAGACAGAAATGTGAAAATTGAAGCCAGAAGGTTTGTATCACAGGATTAATTAGGCAGGGCCAAGTGGAGTCACACTCCTCCTGGCAGTGAGTGCCTCAAGAAAGTGCCTGCCTTCAATTATGGAGTGCACAAAGCAATTAAAAACCCTGTTTCTTTTTCCTGAGGTGTTACTTGTTACTTGATAGATCTCTTTTTTTTTTTTTTTTTAATTCTCTGGAGATCTGAACTGGCTTGAGGTGTAATCTACTAGGGTAGATATTCATGAAAAATTGATTTAGCTGGAGCCTAAGTGCAATAGGTTTAAAATAAACCTGAAAGGAATGAACAGTGTGTTTCTTGGCTGACATTTTATTGGCCATTTTTTTAATACACACACACACACACATGCACACGCACACAAGACCAGATAATTAAAAGCCCAGACATTATGGATCTCCAAGAAAGAATTTTGTCACCGAAACATATGAATCAAATCAGTCAGCCACCCTATACTTTTCCTTAAGCCATACAGCACTCTTGATTAACCTTTTCCTTAGTACCATATATGGAAGTTTTTGAATGACGGGCTTGCATGCACATGCCAGTTTTATACATATGTTTCAGGCAGCCATCCTCCCTGGCCCCTTGCAAATTAGTACCCTGTTTCACCTATACCTAGTTTATAGGATGTGATAGCCTTTCTCTGGATTTATGAGCCTCTTTGCTCTCCTAGTATTACCAGGATCTCTACTGCCATCGCTGACTCTGACCCTTTGTACCAGGACTCGACATCTGATTTTGAGCAGCTGGACCTGCACGTTAATGCTTTTGCCACATTCATTTCAAGCACCCAGCTAACTCCTTCCTCTCCTGTTATTTCCCATGACAGATAAATAATTCAAAATATGATATAAAGTATGGTGTATATCTGGTTTGAATAGTGCTCTATCAAGGCATGTGTTTGAGCTATAACAATGACCTCATACTTCCTGTTCAGGAGGGAGAAGCAAAAGGATATTTAAATCAATAGAATAAGGGAGCCATAGCTGTGGATATTGCAGTGAGTGTGAGATTTCTTCACAAGTATTATGTGAAAAAAGTACAATTTGACATTACAAGGATGTAAATAATGACCATTGGTTTATTCTTGTTTCTAACATTGGAATGCATATATTCCCATGCTTCCTCATTAATTCTGCCTAAGACGTAATTATATCTTTGAAAAAAGTAATGGTGAATGTAGATTTTTTTTTTCTCCCATTGTGTACTTTATTTTTATTATTCCCTAGTTTAAATATAACCCACAGAAGAATGAGAAAATTCTTTATAAAGGTCATTAAATAAATGCTGCTGGAACAAATCTTTAAACAGGATCATCACTGAAATGGGAAGTTATGCATATGGAACACTTTTACTTGTAGTACAGATTAAACAGTTGGCAAAATAAAACCTTAGATTGCCAGACATTATGTGTCACTAGAAATCAATTCTGACAGATTTTATTGAGCCTTTTACACATATTATTGCTGCTATATTTTTTTCAGTTAAAAAAAAAGAGGAAGAGAATTGACTTCTTCATTACAGGCCAAGCCCACTTGGCAAAGGCTATCCTGTCACGTGGCACATTTTTATACTGATTTTGATTTAACGTGCATTGCATGTTTATCAGAGGCGAATGCCAAGATGACAATAGTTTCACATTCCTGAGCCATTGCCAGAAGAACTCCGACAGTCTTTCATGGTTATTTCAGGACATTTTAAAAGTTTCAGCACTAACTATTTCTACTTAAGAGGGAATATATATATAAGGACAGCCACAGGAGAGGTATATAAAATAATATCTTGTATTCCAATTACAAATCTGATCCTGTTATTTACAGTTTTTCTTATGCAAGAACTAGCTAGGATTCACTTGCAATGCAACACTTTTAGAAATAATTAGGAAGGGGTTTTATGTTCTTAGTGCATAGCTACCTTGGACCCTGCTGCCATGAGGTGTGTCTGAAGCCAGAAGTTTTAGATACTACAAAAAGACTAAGAGTCATACTGTTAGCAAAAAAACTGATAGTAGACTGTAAAAGAAACAAAGAATCAACAGCTTTATGAGTATTTTAGGATATTTACCAACAAATAACAAGCTGGAAAATAGGTTATGGATCGTCTATCAGCAACTTTATTCACAACTGCATCTGGATCAAGAGTGAGATGAGTATGGTGTGTTTCACCCACTAACATTGAATCTTGGCTTAAAAAAGTATCACTGTACTTGGAAGTGAGGCCTCATTGTGTGAAAATGATCAGTCCTGTTGGCTTTAAGAAATATGAAACACAATTCTTTAGTTCTTCTTTCTTCCTCTCCCTAGGTTTTCTTTAGCTAGCCTTCAAGAATGAAGTTCAAAAGGCTCATTTGGTTAGAAATGGAACCATAACACTGTTAAACTTCTGACTTTGCTTGATCTAGCTGGAGCAAGCAGAAGGTTGTAGTCTCAAGGTAACAAGTATCTCATTAAACTTCTTGCAATGCCTCATACTAAAGACATATTATAAGAAATATAATTAGGGGCAAAAACTTAGTAACATAAACCAAACAAACAGTCAAACTTTTTGGAAGTCAGTTCACATTTTTATTGAGGGTTTCTGTTTATTTATTGTGATATTCTTCTGGATGTTCAGATTATGCTGGTTCTGTCCCTGGGCATTGCACAGACTGAATGACTAAGTTGCAGACTGTCAGGCTGGATCTTGCTATGCTGGTGCAAGGCATTGACTCGAGCCCTGCTGCAAGCTGAATTCCTCTGTGAGAACCTCCAACAGGAGCAGGGGATGGAGGCATTGCTCAAGCCTCATTGCTGCTCCTTCCTGAGTGGCCAATATTCCTTCGTTATTACATGACAGCAAAGGTATCTGCTATGACCCCAAAACAGAGGTCATTGCTGGCATGCAAAGTGATCACATGAGGGAAATGTGAATATACATCGGAATATGCACCTACTGCATGATGTGAATAGCTTTGTTTTGCTTATATTGCAGGAGAAACTGTACCTTCGCTACCACATACCTACAGAAAGGTACAGTCATTAGTTCTTCCTTTTATACTTACTATTGCATTGTACAGTATTATACATTTACAATATGTGCATTTATGTACCTACAGGGAGATTTCGCTTTTGAATAATGTTAACTAAAATCAGGCTTCATATAGTAATCTGGCTCATTTGCATGCAAATGAACTCTAGACAGAGTTCATGTTCTGAGACTGGTTTTTTTTAAAGAAATATTTTTTTGTGTAGTGACAATGATGGTGTCAGATTTAGCAGCTGATATGTAACAAGAAGGAGCTCTATGTGTGCTTATGGGTGAGAAAGGGATACAAAGA
Organism: Podargus strigoides; assembly: GCA_028020825.1. Classification (NCBI taxonomy): domain Eukaryota; kingdom Metazoa; phylum Chordata; class Aves; order Caprimulgiformes; family Podargidae; genus Podargus; species Podargus strigoides. Next base: position 29,507,050 of record CM051623.1, read on the forward strand.
ATAGAAAGAAGTTAGAGGTGCAAGACTGTTCAAAGGGAGATTCTCTCAGGCTCCTTTATTCCAAATATTGATAAACTTTAACTGAACTATAGATCCTTAATAACAGAAGAAAGATGCAAGCCTTGGGAACACAGAGCTCCAATAGGAGCAGGAAAAATTGCAAGGCATTCTGCTTTTAACAAATTTTTTGAGAAGTAATCAATGTGCCCCTGGTCATTTTAGGTGTTATTTTAGAATAAAAAGAATTGTTCTTTTATCTTTCTAATTCTTTCTTAATTTCAATAGATAATTTTAAATATAATTGTTTCTTTTGAGGACAAAACTCAGGTATCTGTCATCTGATATAAAGGTCATTATGAGTTGAGAATGCCATTTGTCTGTGAAGAACAACATCCAAAGTCGTAATTATATCCAGGTGTATTTTTCAGGACTTCACTTGCATGATAGGCTTTTTTCCTGCTTTTTTTAGAAAGGAAAAACAGCTGTGTGAGAGCATAAAAGGCAGTTTTTATAAGATATGTGAGTTTACACTAAGCTACAGAGAGTCACCTAACAAGATATTTAACAAATCCTATTCCAGATTAAGAGTAGATTTGATAATTTACTTCTAAAAATTAAGGCCATTTCAGTAAATAGAATTCTATTTAAAAAAATATTTTTATTGAGTCAATAGGACATGACAATTTCTGCCTATTAGAAAAGTGGAGGAAGCTATGCTCCATGGGAAATTTCAATGGTGCTTTCAGGAAACATATGGCTTCAAGGATTCTCCCACTGATTTCACTGGGCTTTAAAGCAGACACTGGCCAGGATGTTCTAGTAACAAATTTGCCAAAGCATAATGACTTTCACACTGTTGATTTGGACAATAATAGTTGGAAATAAGCACAAGACAGGCTGCCTTGCACTATCTCAGTCTCTGCTCCTAGTGATCATTGATTAATTAAAGAGGCTGGAGGAACACAGCTAATCATGGTGTTTTTGATACACTTAATCACATTTTAAGGTCTTCATTGAACTGTTGAACAAAATATCTAGAAAGCTAAATTCTGCATTTTCTGGTAAGCATTTCCGGTACCATCTGATGGGTGGGAGAGCCAGATATAGCCCTTATCAGACCCACAGACAGAATGTTTCAATTAGTGACAATGTTTAATAGTGTTTTCAGCTGGGGATCTCTAATTACAAGACGGTAAACATGTCTACCTCATACTATTAATATAGTTTATCTATTTAGTCTCCTTCTGAGGAGCTATTTATATGTTCTTAGTTATTTCTAAGGACAAAACTAAGCTTAGTCTGAAAACAGAGCAGATTTTAAATCATCCTAAATCAGTCAATAGGAGTCAAGGAAAATACAAGGATTATTCAGTTTCCTGATGGACAGGCCAAATATTTTTATGTTTGTCCTGCTTTTTATTAGTAAAACATGGAGTCAAAACAAATTATTTGTTAATCATCAACTTGTGGGATTGCCTTGTTATTTTAAACTAAATGTAAATCTTGGATGTATCTTAGTATCTGTAAAGTCCAATCACAGTATGTGTTTCTTCCGTCATCTACTCCAATGATCATTTAATAGTGCACTCAGAGGTGTTCACCTACTTCAGCCATAGCTCATAATGTTAAGTGGTGACTAACACCACATTTTAACTGTCCATTAGCTGTTACCACCAATTTAAATTCTGGGAAAAGTTGCCTTATAAATGAACATCCTTCCTTGAGTTTTATATAAAATACTACTGCTCTAATAATAAAGCAAGTCCATCTTCTTTAATAAATTAAACAAGACCTTCATTCTCCTTTAATAGCAAGACAGGAAGTCCAAAACTTATTCTTAAGCCCTTAAATTTAGGGGAAGACTAAAGTAGATGCAAATTCTCAAACATAACAGTATTTCTGGTCAGCTACATAGAAAATTTCACTAAATGCCCAACACAGGAGACCACAGTTTCTAACAAGATCCACATAGGTCAACACTAGCTAATAAATTTTGATCGACTGATTGTTCTTTGGTGGGGAATGAACAAACCATAGTGCCATGATAAAGAGATGTAAAATAAACTAAACTCATAGCATTAAATGGTTTATTCTCATGTAGTGAATGCCTGATGAATTAAAAAATCACAACTTTCTTCAAGATCCTCATTGGAAAAATCATTTTGACTGAGACAAGGGTGGAGTGTTATTACTATTTTTAAGCAAAAGTCTTACTGACAGAAGTACACTTTAGAATAAAATACCTTTAAAAATTATACTCCACAAAATAAATATCACAAAGGAAAGGTGAGACTTCCACTAAATATAATTCTTAAAAGGCAATTACAAAGTCAAGTCAAGACACACAAAAAAATGGCCAAATTTTCTAGGTTTCCCTCGTAGCGTTTTTTAACAGAAAATTTCTGACATGTTTACTCAATACAAAAAAAAAACAAACCAACAAACTGTCAAAAGACATAAGTACTTACATCTTATCTGATACATATCCCTCTATTTATTAAGTTTTAAAATATAGAACAGAATTCTGCAAAACAAAACCTACTCACCCCAAAACACAGAGACTACAAGTTTTGGATATCTTATATGGCAGTCCCACAATTTCCAGTGGACAGAAAATGAGTTCTGTATTAAAGACTAACACAGTTGTTATATATTGTCTTGCAGTTATGAAAGTATGCTTATTATGAAACTATTGCTAAAATAATTACTGGGGAAAAAGAAACCACCTTAGAAAGTCTTTCTGGAAATTGAATTGAGGAAATGTAGAATGATTATCTTTTTGAGGGTAAAATCATTACTCTAATGAAGTAAATAAAGGTATTACTGCTGATTTGAGAAGAACAGAACTTTGGAATAATTGTCCGTGGAATAGACCACATATACATTTTTAGATACCAAAGAAGATGAAAATGAAGAGAGATAATACAAATATATTTAGAGGAATTTCAAAAGCAAAAAGCTTTCTAACAAGACCTGCTTCAAAAGCACAGTGTTTTCTTCCCTTCCCAATTACTGAGGATTGTGATTACCAAGGCTAGATTTGACATCTTGGAAACCCAGGTAACCAGAAAAAAAATTACTCGGTATGTACCCACAACCTCAATGTATGAAAGGCCATGTTTTCCTTTTTTGTTATAGATGTTATCTGCAGGTGTAATGGTGTGATATAGACATTGAAAATTGTGTTCATGAAGACTTGGATATTGCTGCCTGACGCCATTTTTTATAATAGTGTGACTGCATTTAAGAGTAATACGAATTTTGGTCATACTTGATGCAATATAAAGAGATCTTGTTACAGAGGTTTGTTCCATATTCTTCAGCTGACTCTTGACAGGGCCGAGCAATCTGCCTGGAGAAGTGTCAGCTTCAGCAGAGTTTTCCCTGCACTGGTAATTATCCTGGCATTATCCTTTGAGCACACTTGAACCCTGGCTGCCCTTTCTACCCCACTGTCTGGAAAGGCACTAGCCATGCTACAGGAAAAGATCACAGGGCAGGGGACATGAGCTAGCTCTAGCCTTTTCTCTTTTGACAGTTGTATCCTTACTTTCAGTGTGAACTGAGTGGCCCTTGATGTTTCTACCTAGCAAACTCCTCTCCCAACTTGTGGTAATGTTTTGCTGATGCAAGGCAGACAAAAGAATCAAGATCCCTTTTACAAGGCTGAATAGTATAGGAATTATGGACCAAGGAGCAACAGGTGCCCATGCTGCTGCATTAGTGCCATGTTTAACTTTAAGCACAGGCATACTGTCAATTATTTTCAAATAAGTGAATAATAGGCAATGGACATTAGTGTTGTTTATGAGCTACAGAGAAGGAGGTTTTATGTGTGTTGCGAAATAGTTCTGCTTTATTTCAGGATTTTTTTTATTTTCATGACATTTCATCACTTTTCATTTCCCTCAAAATTAGATTGTAAACTAAATTGTTCATTCTTTATCCCAGTCTCACAGAAAAGAAAAGGAATAAAAGCAACAAAAACCAGTCCTGCAGTATAAATATTGCTGGTGTCTACATAATACATAGGCTTCAATCTACAGTTTATACTTTTTAGTACATAGTTATGATGTATTGGTAGAAATAAACCCAGTAATGTTGGCAAGAAAGCAAGAATATTTTTTCATATGTAACCAGATAAAGCTAGATATTAAGTTTTGAAAATTATTATAATTTTTCTCTGAGAAAAACTTGCATATTCTCTTAGTCTCCATCCAAAATAAGGAAACTAAAGAAATAAAAAGTAATAAAAGATGAAAGAAAAGTCTTTGAAGTGCTGGCATGATTTCATCCCTGGATGTCTAGATTTTAACTGAGAACAGGTTCCTAGTTTAACTAAAAAGTCATTCCCGAACTTCTATTTGCTTATCAAATTTTCTTACTTTTGAAGACAAGCCTATCTGTGTATCTTAAGACATGTCACACAACATTACTGTGTTGTGTGACGTGGATGTCACTGAAGGCTTCCAAAATATCTGAGATTACTTTTGATATATAGAAAATTGACAAGATTTCTTTTTTGCCCTCTGTGACAATTACAGAAGTACTGAACTTTTCAGTGGTAGAAAAACATAAACCTTTATTTTATGTGAGCATATGTAACAATTTTATTGTGATATTCTCAGATTGGAACATTTTTTCCTCCTTCAAAGTTGAAAAGTTTCTCCTGGAATTGCTTAATGTCAATGTTCATATCAAGGTAACGGCAGAAGACCAGAATAAATGCCAACATTCACCAATATTCACAGAAACAAAAAAAATGGAAACACATATTTCAAAACACTTTTTTATTTTGCAGATCCCTGACACCTGGAATATAATTTAAATTTCTCTTAACCTGCCATAACGCTATCAGAAATTTCAGCAAAAACTCGAGGAACATGAGAGCAAAGACACAGGAACATTGAGATGGAAAAAAAGAACAATATATATAACATTTTTTAAAAATCCCCTGTATAGTCCTCACAGGTTGTAGTCTGAGCTAACTGGTATCTGAACTAATTAAGCCTACCTTTGGTTCTTGCACACTGTAAATATAATGATAGTGTAGGAATGTTAGATCCAAAGGGATGTTTTGGGAGATTTGGAGATGGATATTTGAAGAGAAATAGTAACTAGTTTTAGCCAAGAAGGCTCTCTTCTGGAGTACTCTGCTGATTAACCAAGCTGTCTGTGAAATTCATGATGCCACCACAAGATCAGGCTAGAAGAGGATAAAATGTCCATTTGGAGATCAGAAAATTTACTTTGCTGGCTAGAGGAATGCTTTCCTTCACTGAATAAATGTATTGTGAAATATATTAGAACTGAGTTATATTCTGCAGGCACAGTCTTTTTTTTTTATTTTTTTTAATAGCAATTAGTATTTCATTTTAATTACATGCCAGTGTAATTCCTTGAGAATCTATATAAGCAGGCTTATGGAAAGTTGAGAAAGAGATACTGAAGACCATCACTTCTCTAACAGATAGTGTTGTTGTTATTCAGATTTTTTTTAAAGAGTCATATGAAACAACTCACAGAGTCTTAGGAACAGCTGTCCTCTATCCTCCTTTTAAGCTGTTGTGGCTGAGGCAGTGATTCGAGATGGACAAAAAGTTTCTTCTACTTGTAATATGAAGCACTTGCTAGTGACCATTTTGCTCTCCTGGCTCATCTAATTCTCCGTCTTATGAAGTCATCTCCCTGGCAGCTGCTATAAATATGTCTGTTGGAAAATCCTGGAGGTGAAAACTTTCTTGCATATCAAAAGGCTACAGTAACGAAATCTAGCACAAGTGTGATGGAGTTCCTTGTCTTCCTTGCAACCCTTTATGTTGAAATTGACTCTGTAACTTCTAGGCAAAGCTTAGGATCCATTCAAAGATAATTCTTAACCAGAAAGATAGTTAAAAACAGCCACAGTCTTCTGTCAATATTATTGCTAAAAATTCTAGCTGAAATTGTATCTTGTTTTATTAGGCTCTAATTAGAGCATATCTTTATTCCCTGAGATTATTTTTTTTTATTCAGCAAGCTTGCCTATTGTAAGAGATAGGCATGTTATTGGCTCCGATAAAAGCATAAAGAGAAGTTACTTTCTAATAACACAATGTAATCTCAATTTAAAGTGCTACCAAATTTTGAGAAGGCTTGAATATAAATTGAAAACTGCGGCTCGGAGGCCTGAATGATAGATTTTGGCTGAATCACTGAGCAGACTCAAGTATTTTTGCATTTCCTGTTTTCAGAACACGAGGACACAGCTCAGGGACTGTTAAAAGAACCTTACTAAGTTCAGGATAGGAAAACTGATTGCACCTAGCATGATCATAAGAATGTATAGGTAAGCCTTAAAGTTTGTTTGGAGTGCTGTTTTTTCTGGGATATTATCACAACTACAGCCTATTCTTTTATAAAATGGATGAAATAATGAATGCAAACTTTGCAATATGCTGTGAGGCATCTTAAAAACAAAATAAATACAAAGCATTATTACTATAAAAGAAATAAATGTATTTGTGTGTAGTGATCTCCAAGAATTTTGCATAATAAAATAATAGTAAAATGAACTATCAAACACAATGGCTCATTCTTGGTTAGACACATGCTGAGTTTTATGTAAATAAATATTCAATTTTAATGCCAGTGTCTGTTCTGGAGAATAGTATTTTTTTAATTTTATTTGATCAATTTTGGAGAGTATATAATGTCAGAACTATTATTTTCTATTAACTGTATCTGGTATTGGCATAAACAGTCAACTTTGCCAGTTGAGTGGCTAAAGAAGTAAGAAAAAAAAAAAAGAAAGTGTTTGTTAAACTTAGTAAAAACTTCACAATTTATATACAAAAGACCTTATCTGCCTGCACTTTTTTGTTTAAAAATATTTTATAAAAACAAAATCCTTTTGATATTGTTCAGCTAAAAAAAAATAATAAAATCTCACACATGTAAGAGTTTGAATGTCTGGCTCATCACAATTTTAATTGTAAATCCCAGGAAATGCAGAATATGAAAATTAAATTAGGAAGTGCTCAATGGATTGCAGAGCAGTAAATTCTATTAAATTTCTTTACAAAATAACATTTGGAAAATAATTTAATAAAAAGCTGTATGTGCCTTACTAAGAAACAATGAAAAAGGATCAAGCAGTTTTTAGTATATCTAGAATATTTGTACAATGTGTGTGGGCTTAAGCAAACTGCACTTCAAGCCAATGTGAATTGATCAAAACCTATGTGCCTTTCATCTAAGACATAAGTTATGTATTGATTACTGAAAATACATTTTATGACAAACAACAGCATGATTCTTTAAAGGTATCTTACATGAATACTCTTTATGATAATATAGCAAGTTGTTAACAACTAGTCTTTGAGAGTTGCAATCTACTGTTTGTCACAGACAACACATTTCATTTCAACTTTTAAAAAACAGTAGCATTCAGAAACAATATAGATTTGTGTAGTATTCTTAGCAGAAGACATGGCCTGCTGTCCAGATCTGTTCTGTTGTAGAAATCCACATTTCAACAAATGGGCAAAATATTAAATTTATGTATGCTTTTTTTCATATAGAGGTATGTAGCTCTCAGCACCAAGAATGCTGATTTTTCAATGGTTCATCTTTGGAAAGACAAATCTGACACCTCTTATTTTTGTTCCTGTAGCAGTATTATAAACTAGGAATGAAAAGAAAGAAAACTATCTTGGAACAACTTTACCATGTTAGATCTTATTGTTGAAATGTATGGGATCTCTGCCCTTTGGATGAGTAAGATGAGGATTTCTGGTTTGATGGGAAAGTAATATCAAATCTGAATTTAATCTTTCTGGTCAAATCAATATTTCACTATTGTCTTTGCTTTTGCAGTTTGATGAAAGGCACAACAATGACTCCAATATATCAGTCTTCCTTCCAGAACAGTTATCATCCTATAGGGCAGTTGCAATGTCGTCAGAGCTAGATCTCCAAATCCTCCAAACCCCAAATCTCTTCCACTGGCAATCTGTTGCAATATTTTTCTAAGCCACTTTGTCATGTAAGGTTATCGAGCCAACAACACAACTACTTTTGACAAGAGTAAAAAATACACAAAGTTTTTCCATCAGATGAAAATTCCAGTGTTAAATGGCAAAATCCCACTTTGTTTCTACAGGAAGCTGTTCAGTACAAGCCATTCAGAGTCCTTCAGCTTTTGTTCATGAAACAGCTGGAACACTGCTCAGATTGATCTGCTTGATTAATTTAGATAGTATGACTCATAATATTAAGATCAGAGAATTACTTAATACTTAATTATTTGTAACACTGTCAGAGCATACACCCAGTTCAGGAAATATTGTATTAAACAAAAAAACACAAGAGGAAAAAGGAAAAAGGAGAAAGGAGAAAAAGGAAAATGAAAAGGAAGAGGAAGAGGAAAAAAAAAGAAAAAGAAAGAAAAAGAAAAAGAAAAAGAAAAAGAAAAAGGAAAAGGAAAAGAAAAAGAAAAAGAAAAAGAAAATGAAAAAGAAAAAGAAAAAAAGAAAAGCAAAAAGAAAAAAAGAAAAGGAAAAAGAAAAGGAAAAATTGAAAACAACTTTCTTAAATCTTGTAAAATCTTGATTTTAAGACCTATGTCATTGCCAAGAATTAAAACATCATGAGACATATTGTAGATCTCATCATCATGAAGACAGAGCAGTAGCTCTGAGGACATTGATGTCAATGGCTCAGGAGAGTGTGTCACACAGAGGGCTCACATCTCGCTGTCCTAGTGCCTTACTTAATGCCTGGATGCTTCTCTTTACTACAGTGATTGCCTTACATTCCTAAGGATCAGCAGAGAGTGGAGGAAAGCTTTTATTTCATGCCTCATTTCTTCCAGTATCCTTGGAATGACTTACCTTGCTCATGTTCTCCTGGCAGCTGTGGAAAAAGAGTTTCAAATGAATTGATATTTCCCACATGTGAGTACATAGGTGTAAACATCACAGTACCAGGGTACAAGAACACTTTCTAGCAACAAACATTTCAGTGGTGAACACGGTTATCTTAGCTGATTAACAGACACTTGGCTACTCCACTAGTATGGACTGAGGGCTGGTGGGGGAGTTTTACTCAGTATTTATGTGCTTCAAAGAAAAATACTATTGATTTAATTAGGGTTAATTGATGGGTCATCAAGGAGGAAGGCTGCCTGCCTTCTATACCTCAGACAGGCCAACATGCCCTGTTCCAGACACTGCTGAATTGCCAATGTGTTACTCAATATCTATATGACATGTAACATCCAAGTGTCAAGCCATTTTAAATGTAAGGTCCCCTGTCTCAAATGCAAAAAGGTGGCATGTATGCCAATCACATTTGCACCATGGATCTACCAAATCAGTAATTTTTAATGAAAGCTACAGAAATTTTACCAATCACTTGCCAGCCAGTGAAATATGCTTGTCCTTATGTAGTCACATGGTAAATCGTAAACATTTGGAATTGAATTTTGTTCAATTTTCAGATTTTATTTTAAGAATTGCACTTGGAAAGCACCACCACTGTCCATAGTAGCCAATAAAAAATTAATAATCTCTCTATAACTTGCTCTAGTATAAAGTATAATACTGACTAGTCAATAAGTATAAATAATACAGGCAATGAAAATTTCCACGGTGAGCTTAAACTTAGTAACTTATATCGCTTTACTTCAAATAACTTTCAGCCATAGTCTTTTCTTCCCCCCAGCAGTCCATCCCAGCTTTTCATTATAAATGGTGGACTGTGGTACCCAAAACCATATCTTTTGCATAGCAAATATTGTTTCATTGCCAAGACCCCTCCATTGTTGAGGGGTCAATCAGAAAGTGACACTCCTGGCAAGATTTCTGCTCAACGCAGCTCATTCCAAAAAGGGAAAAGCATGATAAAAGGGCCAAAAGCTATTACATTTATCTATAGCTGTCTGACTCTGTCTCCATTGCTAGTACAGGTAAGAGATTGGGTACGATAACTGCCTGTTCCCTTTTTTTTTTTTTTTTCCCCCCAGGCAGATGTAAGCTCACTAAATATACACAAAAGTGAGCAGACGTGAACCAGTTCTGTACTTAAAACTGGAAAGTTGCAATTCATGTGAGGTTGCTCTCTCACTGCATGTTAGACTTGAGCAGTAACATTACAGCAGTGTTCAGTCCACAGGAGAACAGCAGAGACAACAGACAAGGGATGCAGAGTGAAACTCATTTTCCTACAGCAACCTTGTGTGACATGCCTAAAGTTAACTATGATGTGGAACCTCAACCTTTAGGCTTTGACTACAAATTCATGACTCCTGTTAGAGAAAAACCCACGAGGAAAGAAGATTCAAAAGCAATCTAACAAAAAGACAAACAAAATGTAAAACAGAACCACTCCTGTTTCTTTTATGTCTCTTCTTCAGCCTTCCACATCCTTTTGTATTCTGTGTTAAAACAAGAATCAACTATACAGTATTTATAGTGACGGTACTCTCCTGATAAAGTATTACAGAGGCTGTGGCAACAATCTAGGGCTCAGCAGGGAAGCTGTAAGGCAGCTATTTTTGTAATGTTTAAAATTATACTAAATTAATAAAAATAAAATCTCCTGCTGGGCTTCCAGTTTTAAATAGCACATTGTGGTGTAAATGATGAGAGCATCAGGGTTCTGCTAATTTAGTACATATTATAACAGTGAAGACATTAAAAGATCATAGCATTTTACATTTTAAAAACAACACTCTGTGAACTGGCTGAATAATTTCAATAGATTATGTTAAGAATTGCTAATGCATGCTCAATGGGATAAAGAGAAATGGGAAACCTGCATATGGTAACTTTTAAGGGTTTGAAGGTATAACTGTTTAGAACTCTGTCAGGGAGGACTCCATTCCCCAGATTGTAACAGTCTAACTTACTAAATTACTGCCTCCTAAAATTGGAACAGTACTTAAAAAATAATAACTATATTTAATCTTTTATTGAAGGAAGATGAAATATTTCCTAATAAAGAAAAAAAAAATGGATTGCTTTAGGATTAGAGAACTTTCATTGTCTCACACCTGTCTGGAAAGCAGTGGCTTTAAAAACCCTACCCCTAAGCATAGTTAGATATAGTTAGGTAGTCATCAAGCACATATCTTTTGGAAACAGCCAGAAAACTCCCACCAACTTAACCTGTACAGTGGGTATGAGCTGTAAGCATTTAGTCAGATGTTGGAGAACATGAAGTGCTAATGTGTGTGCAAGACCAGGACCCAAGCAGAATAAAAGAGGAAGGTGATGATGTAAGTTTTCATAGAAAAGATGTTAAAAATTCAGTTGATAGTAAACCCATATACTGGCTCCTCAGATATTTTTCACCTAATACTGGAAATCTCTGCTTCCATTGTGACAATTCATCCCTGGTAGAAAAGGATCAGAGTACATGCAAGCAAAATGGGGCACTTGCAACCAAACTGCCTAGTAGGCTGTGACAAGGTTAGACAGGTGGGTAGCAGTGTTAGTGCTTTGCAAGTACGTATTGCTACCACCTGTGGGTGGCGCTATGCCCAGAGTAATGACAATAAGACATTTATAGGGAAAGTGCAGGAAAGATAATGTACACTGAGACATCTAGTTTTTCTTGTAAAATACCAGAAGCTGCATTTTAAAAGTGTGGAAAACTTATGAGTACTTCTGCTAGCATTTATGTTTTCTCATGTCAGCCTATTCCTTTTCAAAAGTACTGCTTGTTAAGTAAATAAAAGACAATGTTGATAATTATTGTGTTTACAGGGAGCTGGAACAAGGTGAAAGTCACTAGCATTCTTGTTGAGCTAGCTGATATAATGTGACCTGAAATAATGAGTTAGTAGTGAAGTCATGCAAAAAATCCAGAGTCAATACACTGAGACCACGTCAATGGAGCAATATTCATACTACTCTATGGCAGTCTAATATGTTTGTATCTTGAAACACTGAACAAGCAATAGAAGCAATATGACTGCAACTTCTTGGGTTGCATTTTAGACAGCAGTTCATCAAAATGGGCACTCAAAGTAGCTCACTTAGACACCCTGAGTCTGAAAAACACACTTTCCAAGACAGAACAAGTCTTTCTCCTTCGCTGCTCACTCAAGTTTTGATAAAAGGTCAGCTGATTTAGCACACCACTGAAATAAATAAAAATAATAAAATTTAAATCGCTCTTGCTGTAATGCACAAAACTGACCAAGAGCTTTACACCATTTTTGTTTTTTTTTTCCCTATTGGACTGTCAGTTTTTCAAAGCTGGGATTTTTAATACAAATTGTAATGTTTGGATAAAAGCTTGGATAATGGGAACTGCTTAGTATCAGATTTACATTCCCTTCTCCACCATCCTTGTAGCACCTCAGAGGCCCACTTGGCAACTGGGAGAGCAGTGACTGAATTTCTGGTCACAAGAAGAGAAGAAATTTGAATCTGGGTTTCCTGTATAATATGTTTGTATCATGATTGTGGGCTACAGTGGACTCAGAAGCTGAGTATGAATGTTACTCTTTGTGTATGTGAAAGAGCTCTATCTGATTTTAATTTTTTACTAAACTTTCAAACCCATCTTTTTTGTTAAATCAAATTCTGATTTACTAGGCAACACCAATAATAGAGGCAGAAAACAGTATTTTGGCATAGCCTTATGAAAATCCTACTTTTTGGTGTTTCACCGCTGTGTCTGCAGAGATGGATTTTGTTCTGCCACAGCAGTTGTGTGCTTCCCTACCAGCTGGTAGAGTGGGGATAACACATTCCCTCCCCTTCCCTGGAGGACTATGGAAAAGGTAAACAGTTTTAGCCCATAAGATATCCCAAGGGTAGAGACTATAAAGGTTACTACATCTGTACCAGTAAGCACATTGCCATGGCATGACTCATGCCAGCTTTGTTGCTTGCTCTCTGGAGAAGGGAGGATGAGCTCAGACTGGCTGCTGAGGGCAGAATCATCAGATGGGCCCTCATGCTGCAAGCCACACTGTGCCACTATCATGTCAGTGAGTGTACTAGTTATTAAGCAATATGATAAATAAAGTGCCTGAGTTGCTTGTTCCCTGGCTTTGTGTAATTTATTAGCACATTAAACTTCACAGAATCATAGAATTGGTTGGGTTGGAAGGGACCTCAAAGGTCATCTAGTTCCAACCCTCCTGCCATTGGCAGGGACACCTCCCACTAGACCAGGTTGCTCAAAGCCCTGTCCAACCTGGCCTTGAGCACAAAGGAAAGAAAAGGAAACATGTAGATCCCTAAAGTATTAGGTAGAGAGACATATACCCTCTTGACTCACATATCACTTTTCTCATGTTTCTGGTGAGCTGTCCTGTAAGGCCATATTCTACTGACTTTCTTTCAGAAAATCCATGTATGAATAAGTGTCCACTCAAATTTAACTGACTTTATTATTAACCAAGTATTATTTAGTATTAATTATTAAGTAGTATTTAGCATTGAAATAATATTTACTGCATTGAACACAATAGCAGGAAGTCAAATATTGATGCAAAATCTTATGTACAAGTTTAGGTCAAACATATCAACATAACCTGATAAAATTAATAATGTACAGGGAATAGTTTACAGCTCTAAAATTATCAGAAATGTAATCAATGGCAAATGGTTGGTCAGTACTTTGACTTCCTTGGTTGTGGGTCCTACCTTCTCCCACTTGTGATTTTTGCTCATGGAGACCATAGTCTTTGTGGCCCAAAGCCTCTCCTTCCTACTCACTTGCACAGACAGTGGTATAGCTGGAATATAGATAACTGCAAATAAGATATGCCCCTGTGAACACACAGGACAATTTTCTGTATTTTTTTCAACCACATATGCTCAAGTATTCCCAATCCTGGCTGTGGAAATGCACAGATGCATGGAGCAGACAACTTTCACCTTACCTCACACACTAGAATAACCTGTGTGATGGTATGTTTTTGTCTCTATGAGATACAGCATGGTCCTAAAAAGGCCTTTAGCTTAGATGTGTTCCCCAAAGCTTTGAGCTGGAGGCTTCTGCCCATCTCACACGCTGTTCACCTGAGTCTTCGCCATTATTCTGAAGCACTTTTTATTGTCTTTTCGAACTCTTTTTTTTGTCCCTGTTTCATTCCTTGTGCTGGCATGTATTCATATGGATTTTCTTTTACCATTATTAATTACAGATGATGTTTCTTCTTTTCACTTGACTGCAAAAACAGACTGAAATGGACATTTATTGAATAGAGATGCAATGCACTGCACTACCAGTTCATGTGCTGCTTAGGCAGATTCTGAGACCTTCCTTCCCCTTCTACTGCCCCCATTTCCCTGTGTCCATATTTTATTAAGCTCAGCAGCTCTGTCAAAAACCTGAAACTATAGCTCAGCAGCACTAATTGCCACTTCCATCATTAAAACTGATCCATGCTCCCTTGATGCAACCTCACCAAAGAGCAGCAAGACAGACAAAGAAATCCTACACTCCCTCAAACAGCTACCACATCATCCCAACCTATCTCTTTCAAAAGATAAATAAATACAAAAATACAAACAACAGCAGAGTGCATTAGCATATCCTGGAGCTGTGAACCTGCCTGTTTATTCCAAGGATGATGAAAATGTTGCGAGGAATATCAAGGTGGCCACAATTTACCATTTAGAGAAGAATATTTATTCAAGACATCAGCATTGTTGCAAGGAGTCTGAGATCAGATGAGTGATGCTAAGAAAACACATTCAGGATTCTGGAGAACCCATTGTTTTGAAGAACAGCAGGAACAAAGTTAGAAACAAATTTTTGGATGCTATGTAGAACTACGGTCTCCATGGAAGTGGAATCGTATGAGATATTTACATGCATGAAACAAAGCACAGCAAAACACAGTTTGTTTTGAAGAACAAATGCAGGGCTCACACAGGATTATTGCTACTGTGACACTAGAAGTAATAATAAATACCTAGATAGGGCACAGGTAGTAAAATGCTGTGAAAATCTGAGCCAGCCCAAGTGCTCTGTGCTATCTCTAGACCCTGTTTCCAAATGTATGTTTCAAAATGTATGTTTGCAAAATTCTTGCCAAGACCCAAATTATCCCAAAATCTTTATGATGTGGTGATAAAAGTGAGTACTTGCTTTCTATATAGGCATATACAGGAAGGAAAATATCCTACTCTCCACTGAGCTTTCAAGAATAGGAAAGAGGTAAAACAAACTGTAGAAATAAAAAGTCACTGTTCATATTAGAGAGAGGTCACCTGTGGAATTCCACAAGGATCTTTGCTAAGATCCATTCTATTCAACATACTTCTATGTAACACAACAAATGAAGAGAAGGACGTGTATACTGGTAACACAAACATACTATCACTACAACAAAAGAGGGCATGAAGGATTGACGAAGGATTTCATGACAGTAAGTGACAGAAATAGAGGATGATATTCAATGAAGATAAAGGTCCAATGAATAAGGTACATGGAAAACAGAAAAAATAAATCTTGACAGTCACAGCTGGCTGGAAAGGGGAGCAGCCCTGCCAAGAGCACCAGCTCCTGTTGCCTTTCCTTGGCCCCAGCAGCAGAAACAAGCCCAGGGATATGGGATGCTTCAGTGCAGCACAGGCCTCTACCCCAGTTCCTCTCGTGCCCCAGACTCCTGCTCTGGCCCCATAAGCAACAAAATACCATCTTGCTTATGCTAGTGAGCCTAGCTGCAATGCATCACTTCTGTACTCTGGGGTTGTGTCTCTATTCAGCATTAAAGAATTCATAATTCTCTGTTCAGCATTGGAAGAAAGGTATGTTAGGTGAACTAACATAGTTATCTCAAAATTATATCTCAAGTTATATATCATAGTTAAGATCTCAAAATACTAGTGTATACTGCTATCATCATTATCTTGCATGACTGCTAATATGATTCCCATCTTATTCAGTGCTTTCTTAGGCTTTTTCTCATTTTTTTTTTTCTCATGATTTTTTAACACATCTTTAAGTAAAATTAATAAATGCAAACATTTTTTGTGACTCTCTCTTTAAATTATTGTCTTTGGCCACAACACTGAAAAACTTCATTGTCTCAGCTGCTTACTCCTGTTCAATTTGTGCTCCCTCACAACTATTTCCATGAACAAGGGTATGTTTCTTTTCTTTCGCTGGGTTTATCTCCTTAGTCAACATCTACTTTTACTGATTTCTGATCCCTACTTCCAACCTACTTTATTTCATAAAGCAAATTACTTTGAATAAATAATTCAGTTCAGAATTTTCTTCCTGTTGTAGAAGATCCATGAGGCAATTACAGCTTTGTCTAATTTATTTGTTTTTGAAAGTATTTCCTAATTTTCTGTGAAGGATTTTAAACTGATAGCCCCGTCAAGCAAGAACTTTGTCAGTATTTTGAGTTAAATCTGATGCCAGTGCCTTACAGACAGACAATTGTAGGAGTGTAAAGCAGAAGTAAAGTATCCTGGCATATAGGAGAGTTACTAGCTGGGGTAAAATGCTCTTTCATTTGAGCTACTGACAAGACAAAATTTTGGGGACCAAATTTACTTTGTTTGTCCTTTGCAGAAAGAATAAAATATATATGTTACTTTGTTAGCATAGGTAATGTGATTGTAATCATGTGGTGATTAAAGAAAGCTGAGTACCAATTTCAACTCTAGTCTATAATGCCAAACAAAATGCAAAAAAGAAAAAGAAAAAGCATATAAATTCAGAAATGAAATCCAAATAATTACTTGATTTAAATTTTATTTCTTCATGAGGCAGGGACATTGTATTGGTGCTGGAGTTAGAACTCTTGGAGTTGGAGCTTAGGACTTTTATGGTGAGGTCCCCAGAGAAGTCCAAAACCACATTCATCTTCAAATGTCTAGATTTTCTGTTAATATAGAGGAGAATACCCTTTCTTTTTTACATTTTTTTTTTCTTTTTTTTTGTTAATATTATTTTAAATACTGGAAAACTCATGTTGACTAGGAAGGACAGAAATAGCAAAAACTTTATAAAGACATTTCTGTGAAAATCTCTCCTTGATTACTTTGTCCCTGCATAGAAAGTCCTTAGCAGCTTGGCTTCAGTCAACCTGGTGCCATTTTGATTTGCAGCAAACTGTACAGTAGCCTCTGATCCCTGGGAACTTATTATTTCAGCCATCTCTGAAGCCAGCACTGTTTCATCATTGCTTTTCTCAGCGGTCTCCTACTTTCCTTGAGACACAAAGCCTGCCTCTGTGCTGTGACTCTCTCCTGCCTACCACATCCTCTAATCCAGAAAGTTCCATCCTGAGTAGACCCAGTTAGTCCTGGAGAGAGGAAGAGTCTCTTCACCTTACCTGACATGGTTTATTTTTTCTACCCATGACTTACTCCTACTCAGTCTGCTTTTCTGTTCCCAGAGACCAGCCTCTGATGGTGCTGTGGATCTGCCTTAGCTATCTGCTGCTTTCAGAGCTTCCTGCTGAGTTAGTCTGAGAGGTGCTGGAGCTATAAACACAGCTGCCTAAAGCACAGGGAATAGTTTACAGACACTGGAGGTGAAATTGCTGTGCAGGAAAAGGGTAATTCTGCTTTCAGAACACCAAGACAGAGACAAGGTAGATAAATGGCTAGAAAAGGCAAAAAGGTGAGCCAAAATCATGGCCCTTTCATAGAAGACCCCAGTGAACACTCAAATCTTTACAAAAGTGCAAGACAAGCATAGTTTCATTAACTACAAATCATGGAGAGGAAAATAAAGTCCCTCAGATGCTGAAGTGTTAGACTTGGCTTTGAGCAGCACACAGTTCAGAGAAAGGGGATGTAATTTTTGTTCGGCTAACCCAGAGTTCCCCACTTAAGTAAGCAAGATTCTCACCATTTTTCTCCACTTAGGGATTTCCCTCATAAAACAAGGAAGCAGCTTTTTATGCCTCTATTAAAACTTTCACAGAGATCCCTTGGAATGGTTACTAGCATTTAAGTCTAAATAATATAACAGACCTAGACCAAATAAGACTTAGTTAACAGATGCATACCCACAAAGGTTCTGTAGTCACAAGTCATCTGAGACCACACAAAATGTCCTGCAGGTTACCCTTTCCTAGAAGCAAATTTCACCCTGCAGTTTGCATTCCTTCTCTGTGCACCAGACTCGATGACCTCTGAGAGAATGCAAATACATAAAGATGAGCCACATTTGCACCAAAAGGGATAATTAAAGAGAGGAAGGAAATTAAGCAAAGAAAAATACACTGCAAATTTCAGAAAATCTACCTAATAGTAGAATAAGTGGATTGAGGGATAAATGGTCTCCCAAGAGATACAACAGAAAGGCTATCTGCTTGGATTAGTACTAAATGGAATGAACAAAACACTAGAAATTACATTGCAAGGAATAATTTTGCACTGACAGGGGAATGGTCAATATAATCTAATAGTACTGCTCATCTCCAGCCCACAAAAGCTAAAGGAGAAAGTATCATGAACAATACTTTTTAATTCTGTCTCTCTTTGGCATTCTTCCGCACTCAAACTTTTTTTGTTTTTTTTTTTTTAATCTTGCCAAGAGCTGCTTATGATGTGATGTGGAGCTGGGTCCAGCCCATAATGAAGTGAAGACAGTGGAAGGACAGTCCATATATTTTGGGAGGAGCAAGTGTTTATCATCCTCAGGGTTTTTGGAAGGTCTAGTATTTCAGCAGGTATGACTGTTCTAGCAGGTGTAACTGCTCTAGCAGGGTGACTGAATTTTCCTCCTTTCTCATTCACTACCTTGAAGGAATATCAGAGAGGGCTACAGAAGCCTCTGTTGTTCTGAGACAGCTGTTCTGACTGCTCACCAGCACAGCATTGGTCTTAGAGAATCTGCTGACAAAGAAAATATCAGAGACTCACATTTGTGGGTTTTGTTTCTGTTTTTTAAGGGAGCACGTCCCTTGGGAAACAGCCTTGTGACAGCAGGCCAGGGGGGTGACATACGTGTGAACATATGTCGCTGCCCCCTGTGGTAACATACATGCAAACATATGGCACTGCCCTCCTGGTGCATATTAGTTGTCAACAGACACAGGAAGGACCCTGCCCTGGTTATGTTTTTTATCATCCATATGGTTTTCTATTGCTCCTGATAGCAGATAAATTACAACTACTTCCAAAAACTCTGTCTAATAATAGTTTGTGTTTATTCCAAATATAGCTGCTTACTCTTTCTTTTTCTTTGGTACTTCCACGGAATTCATTGAGAACCAAGCAACATCTTTTCATTGCAATGCAGGACTCTGATGAATTAAAAATAGAGGAAGAAAAGGAGAAGAGACAGCAAACATACGACCAACAAGGTGAATAGCTGGAAGTGGACATGAAGCTTGACCCCTGTAACACAGAAGAGGCTCATGGGAAAGAAAAGTCTTGCCTCCATGCTTTGTACACACCACTGTGGTCAACAGAGGAAAAAACGGGATAGTGACCCAATATAAGGAGGCAGTGTTTCCCTGAAGAGTTTTAGAAAATGACATGATGTATCTGAGAAGCACCTCCTAGTGGTTCTGCATTTGTTTACTATCTTACTGTCTTTTCTCAGAGGTAACACCAAGCATGCATCCAGCAGGTTCAATTGCTATAATAAACAATTCCTAAAATATCCTCAAAACCAAATGTACAAAATCAATTTGTTCGAAAGCAGTACTGACATCCCAAAGTCTGGAACACAGGAAAATCATCCAGCTCCATAAAGTCAAACACCTTGTCTCTTCCCTTCCACATCCCAATACTCCATTCGCACCATAGGACCTGAAGCAGCTTCCATTTGTTTATCATGCAGTAAACGACATACTGCTCTATTCAGTGCTCCTGCTGAGACAGAAGACAACAACATATGTATTGCACTAAAATAAGAAGGAACGTTATTCTTGAAACACAGGTTTTAGTCTATTGTCATACTTGTAGATCTGATCCCTCCCTTGCTGTTTGACTGGAAGAAGAACACCTGACCCATAAGAATGGTTGCAGTGCAGATTGAGTTCACACAAGTACAAAAGAACAAGGGCAATCAATCACAACACAGTATTAAAAAAATACTGTGGGCTTGCACTACGTCAATTCAACTTAGATCATAGAATCACCTTGGTTGGAAAAGACCCCTAAGATCATCAAGTCCAACCATTAACTTAGCACTGCCAAGTCACCACTAAAACATGTTTCCCAGCACCACATCTACACGTCTCTTAAATACCCCCAGGGATGGGGACTCCACCACTTTCCTGGGCAGCCTGTTCCAGCACTTGACAACCCTTTCAGTAAAGAAATATTTCCTAATATCCAATCTAAACCTCCCCTGGTGCAACTTGAGGCCATTACCCCTTGTCCTATTGCTTGTTACTTGGTTGAAGAGACTCATCCCCACCTCTCCACAACTTCCTTTCAGGTACTTGTGGAGAGCAATGAGGTCTCCCCTCAGCCTCCTCTTCTCCAGACTGAACACCCCCAATTCCCTCAACCGCTCCTCATCAGATTTGTGCTCCAGACCCTTCACCAGCTTTGTTGCCCTTCTCTGGACATGCTCCAGCAGCTCAGTGTCCTTCTTGTAGTGAGGGGCCCAAAACTGAACACAGTATTCAAGGTGTGGCCTCACCAGTGCCAAGTGCAGGGGGACAATCACTTCCCTAGTCCTGCTGGCCACACCATTTCTGATACAGGCCAGGTTGCTGTTGGCCTTTTTGGCCACCTGGGCACACTGCTGGCTCACATTCAGTCGGCTGTTGACCAACACCCCCAGGTTCCTTTTGGCCTGGCAGCTTTCCAGCCACTCTTCCCCAAGCCTGTAGAGTTGCATGGGGTTGTTGTGACCAAAGTGCAGGATCTGGCACTTGGCCTTATTGAACTGCATAAAATTAGCCTTGGCCCATCAATCCAGTCTGTCCAGATCCCTCTGGACAAGATGAACTTGTGGCCCTAAGAAAAGTCTTACAACATCACATGCCAATGAAATACATTTGGATACATTTATGTAGAAGCTCTCAGAACAATTTTTGATGGAGTGTTTGTAATATGACTGGCACCAAACAACTCACCATAGTAAAGAGTTCTGTGCAGTCAGACTCATACCTTGGGTATTTAGAATCATTTGGAAAGCACTTTAGTGGATCGGAACCTGTGTTGCTATTGTTAGCTGGATGTAGTACAGTAATTAAGAATGAGTAAGAACTGAGAGTTGCATGCAATGGCAAATGCTACATGAACATAAAGATTTCTCACTTGCAGTTATGACTGAAATGATTTGGTGGAGTCATGCTCTATGGCCATTCCAAACTAACTGTATTTTTAATTGGCTAGGAATATTATAAAAATTAACAAACAGGCAATTCTTAGGACACATTGATGGGATTGTCTTTTTCTTTCAGGTGGACAGGACTTTATGACAGGAAACAATGATAGGCTAATGTAAACAACTTATTTTGCCTACCTTCGTATTTCAGTACAGTAGTTCAATATAACCACATTTCTCCAAAGGCTCATATTCTGTTATCGAAAGGTAATGGTGGGAACCAACTTAAGAACATGTAAAATGCAAGATTTTTTAATCAATGAGAAGCTATTAATTTAACCAAGCCTTCCTGTAATAATATTGAGACAGACTGTCTGCCTGTTTTTACATTATAGCTAGCTTTGCAATCTGTACAGAATCTAATGAGGTGTGTACTTTTTGTGAATTTATTGATTGAGAGTAGTCCTTAGGAATTTAATGCTGCCAAAATCTTCGCATTTCTCCCTGATTTTTGAGGCATTGTTGGCTTTCTGGAACAATATAGCTACTGTTCTAGTAAAAGCAGTTGACTCTTGCCACTACATATGGAACTGATTTAGCTGGACTTCACTAGATCCCATTAAGCTCAGACCTGATTAAGCTCAGATCTGATGAGACCCAATGCATCAGAGGTCTGACTGACACCCATGTAAAACCACATCGATGCATCATTTGATAGGCTCATTAAAGTTGTGCTGCACACACGTGGACCATGGACAGCATGATCCCTCAAGTCCTCAAAGAACAACAGTGATATTCTAAGCAGTTCCTGACCCTACATATTCGGAGTTGACTAAAAACTCAAAGCAAAAATTTGGGGTAGACAGTTAATACAATTTTTAAGAGTTAGAGAAACTCAATAAATCTTCCTGATCTAAAAAGATGCCTAGGTTTAAGCAACTTTATCCCACATTCGTGATGCATCACTGTTGTCTTCAGCAGAATAGTCGACAGCTGAAATTCAACATAGAATTACGGTATTTGTTTCATTTGTGGCTTTATCATAGTCAGATTTTATCAAAAATTGCCATTATCTTAGGAAACCTTTACATATACATATAGAAGAAAATCTGTAGCTGAATATACTCAAATCACTGAAAAAATAAGAAGTTTTTACTCGTTCGTATCTTTAACTTAGTTTTGTAGTTATTTGAAGTATTTTTTGTTTGCACTGACTTTTTTGGTATAGTATCTGAATGTCTTCCATTAGGATGTTAGCAATATGACTAATGTTTCAAATATGTTACATACTCTGGAAAAATTTTGCTTTGTGTATGGAAAAACAAAACAAATGTACTGGCATGTGGAAAAAAATATAACCAGTGATACATCCCTCACTGTTGAATAGAGCTGGCTGGAATATAAGTATTCTGTTTTGTGAAAATGTCAAGTTTTTACAACTCATGTTCATCCCGTATGAGAACAAAGCTAAAAATAATTAACAATATAAAAATCCACATTGTGGGTAAAACGGTTTTGCATATTCTTTTGGAAGTCGGAGACACAGATGAAATGATGTCCCTGTTCGTTGCAGAGGACTTGAACTAGATAAACTGTAAAGGTCCCCTCCAACCCAAACCATTCTGTGACTCTGATTCTATGAAAATTCCTCAATTAGCTGCCAAAGCCACTAGAGTTTTTGCTGTGGAGCATACATGTGCCATCCCACCAGTTTGCTGCTTCTTAAGTTCTATTCTGAGAAATGGGCTCTGGGAAAGTGTGATGGAGTTGGAATGACCTGTCCTGCGGTCAGTCTGCTCCAGAGGAGCTCACCTCCCTTTGCACACGGCAACGACACAGACCAAATGAGGAAAGAGCTCAGTCCTCAATATATATTTAGAAAGGTCGTGCGTTATAGAGTCTGAAGATGGATCACGTTAAGTGTCTGAATATATTTACTGATTATTAGGGGCACCTTGTTTTGTTAGTTGTCTAGTGCATTTCTGTAACTTTTATCCTACACATCAGCTAACTGAAATATAGTACAGAAGAATTACAGCCTGATATTTAAATTTTATGATTAAAGTTTCATCTATAAAGCAGTTGCCTGCCTTGGAACGTTTTTATTTATGATTGACAGAAATGAAAAAGAAAACTTTGAGTTTCTTGTGCAAAATAATTTACTCCTAAAAATCTTGTGCTATTCCACATCAACAGCGGATCTAATGTTAACATGATACTATTTGAAAGTTGAAAGAAAATTTAAGCATGGGCTTTACTTATAATCAAAGGAGAAATTACAGCAAAGTTAAAGGCAGTTTTATTGACATCTTTTGGCCCAGAAATTTACATTTTCATTTGAATGGCACAGCTTGGTTCTTTGAAGTTTATGTTTTTAAAGACTGATTAATTAGGATCCAGGTAGATCCTTTAATATATCTCTCTAATCACAAAGGTAAAATATTTTTTAAAAAGTCAGAATAAGCTGTTCTGTATTCTGTTACCTGTATGTATCTATACCCATTAGTTGCAATCAATTTTAATTTAAAAATAGGGAAATAAATCTGTCTGTTAGTGATTTTCAGTCTATAGTTGGTGAAATCTTGAGTTCTCTGAGTGTCTTCTAAAGGTCACCCTAAAGCTTTTTTGTTACAAAAATTAATGAAGAAAATAAAGTGTGTTGCCACACTAGGCTACGGTTCAGCATAAATCTCTTGACTTCTAATGTAGAATGCATAGGGGTCTGCAAATTCATTAATGTACAGACTTTAAATCTGCATACTAACACTTACAAATTGAAATTTATATATGACCTGATTCTAAGTAATTCCAAATTTAAATGGACTTCCTATTTTTTATTATGAACTACTATTTTCAAACACTTCTAAGAACATAAATACATTTGTTGAGAACAATTCAATAATCAAAAATGTTTGACAAATGTGGTGTAGTGCAAAGACTTTTGCTGTACCTCTTCAGTTAAAGTGAAAACAAACCCAGAACTATAACAAGACTTCAATAATCATAATAGAAATAAATACCAGATACAGTACAGAGAACATAACCTGATAGTTTTTCACGGGGAAAGGAGACCTAAGGTGACTGGATATGGATATGTACCCACTAGCTAACAGTGTATGACAAATGAAACATATTTAAGTAGCCTAATTTTCTTTCTGATTTAATAGGATCCAATAAATGGAAACTGTATGGCCAGAATAATGAAAAGAGCACAAAATTTATCTCATTCTGTTGCGTCCTCTCTGTGTTCTTTTGTCCTTTGATTGCACTGGTGGATAATATTATTTTGTTCCCAAGGAAATATGTCCCTTTGATTAGGTTGCAGATATTCTCTCATTTGTCACTGTTCTATCAAGCTATGCCATGTAACAGCAGGAACCCTTGATTATTTAATTGCTTGTAAGAACTCATTAAATCTTACTATCAATCATTGGACA
Source organism: Podargus strigoides (assembly GCA_028020825.1). Taxonomy (NCBI): domain Eukaryota; kingdom Metazoa; phylum Chordata; class Aves; order Caprimulgiformes; family Podargidae; genus Podargus; species Podargus strigoides. The sequence continues at coordinate 29,531,697 of CM051623.1, forward strand.
TATGGCAAATATCATCCAATGGCATGAGAGGTTTTAACAGTGATCTGTCACTGGGGCATACCCTTTCTTTAGCAGCACAGGGCCTTTGTTTAGTTCTCTGATCATAATAATTTTTAATTAATATTGATTTGCAAAAGAGTGTTCATGTAGTGGCCTTAATCTCTGGCTACAAGGATAACCTTCCAACGGGAACATTTGTAATTCTATATAAATATCCAGAAACCTCGTCTAAGAGTGTTTAACCTGTTTACAATGTTTTGTAGGTGGTGTTAGCCCGATGATAATCTAATTTAGTCTTCAAAGTGGATATGGCTCATTAAGAAAAATATATAATAAATCACAGGGTTTGCATCAACACCTTGATGGGATCCTATGAAGTATCTGTGAAGATACGAAAGAAAAAGACATTTTTCAAAATAAAGAATATTGGCTGTAGCTAATAGAGGTAGTTGCCTATGCTACCACTTGTCTACAACAAAAGGCAAGTCAAAGAACTGGGAAGAAATCACACCAAACGTTGTTCAATTACATCACAGATACTTAAGGTTTAGAGATTATATATATATATATATATATGAATGGACCTAAAATCATGAAAAAACCTGACTAGTGCAAAAATCCTACCCTAGATTTACAGAGTTTAAAATGAGGAAATTTGCATTCTTCACACTCAGAACTTTAGCTGTATCTAATTTTACCTGAGGATATTCAAAGTGAGCAATGCCCTAACGACAACTTCCAAAGGTGCAACTTACATCGGTTGCCAATGGAACTGCTCTGTATTTGTAATCATAAAAGTTAGCGCTATATTCAACCGTCTTCTTGTGGTGACAACTCTTTTCACAGAATATTAAGGGATTGGAAGGGACCTCAAAAGATCATTTAGTCCAATCCCCCTGCCAGAGCAGGAATGCCTAGATCAGGTCACACAGGAACACATCCAGGTGGGTTTTGAATGTCTCCAGAGAAGGAGACTCCACAACCTCTCTGGGCAGCCTGTTCCAGTGCTCTGTCACCCTCATTGTGGAGAAGTTCTTCCTCACATTTATGTGGAACCTCCTATGTTCCAGCTTGCGTCCGTTGCCCCTTGTCCTATCATTGGATGTCACTGAGAAGAGCCTGGCTCCATCCTCATGACACTCACCCTTTACATATTTATAAACATTAATGAGGTCACCCCTCAGTCTCCTCCTCTTCTCCAAGCTAAAGAGACCCAGCTCCCTCAGCCTTTCCTCATAAGGGAGATGTTCCACTCCCTTAATCATCTTTGTGGCTCTGCGCTGGACTCTCTCAAGCAGTTCCCTGTCCTTCTTGAACTGGGGGCCCCAGAACTGGACACAATATTCCAGATGCAGCCTCACCAGGGCAGAGTAGTACTGGACTCACAACCTTTCACTGTACTTTGTTCATTAGTATTACTTGGAAGTTGCAGGAAGACAAAAATAAAAGTAAATCCAACCACAAAATGCTTAGTCAATGAATATATTAAAATAAATACTTGCTTCCATCTTTCTTATTCTTGGTACAGTATTATTTGGAGCGAAATTCATGAGGTTTAAGCTATTACTTTGTAATAACTTTGTCTAAACTTTTTTTTTGAAAATTGTGTATGGAAAACATAAGAATAATTGATAAAAAGAGAAAAGCAGACACTGGAAGAATTCCTTCTGTGAGTCAGGCTTCTATTTATAAAGGCTGCCTGTGACGTATTGTGCTCTTTGTTTGATATGTGGCTCTTTATCTTTTTAAGATGATGTACAGGTTTTGCCATAGCAACAGTTTAGCTTTGGGAAGGGGAAGGTTAAATTCTAAAATGACATTTGTAGGTTCTTGGAACAAATTTTTTGATATGGATCACAACTGGTGTCAATTTGATTTGTGGTTTTCATTCAGTGTGTGAGCTCTACAAAAGAAGAGGAGATTTGAGTATCCATAAATAGTAGAGAGTCATAGAAATTTTGCTTTAAAATAGAGTGGGAGTTGTGAGAAGTAAGAAAGAGCAGCAGGACCTAATTACCTGAGATATGTATCTGCTTTTAGATATGGAAATGATGAAGAAAAGAGGCAGAAAAGGAAAAGGGAGCTGGGGACTGTTTTTTTTTAATTTTTGTGTGGTGGTATTTCAGGCTGCATTTTCTTATGTACTGCTGTCTCTATATGTTTACATGTATTAATCCCTGTTCAGTTAATAACAGTATTGTACTGGACACATATCCATATTTTCTTTTATGTTATGTTGTTTAAGGACTATTTCATAGTTTGCAAAACAAAATAGCAGGTTTACGTTTCCATGTGGACTTATGTTAAGATTCCCACACATTTTCAAACAGCTATATTGAATAAAAAATAAAAAATACATATTAAAAAACTTTTCATTTCTTAATGTTTGATTCTCTTCTAAAGAGGATTCATCAATGTCTAAATGAATGTATGCATCTATAGTCCGATGACAGATTATTCAGGTGTTTTGTATTTTCTAATAAAGTAAACCAAGTCATTCTTCTGGAGGCAGAACTCAGTCCCACAGCAAGGGTAAAAACCTTTATGACAGATATTCAGCTGCATCTAGTACGTGTTTATCATCATTACAGCATTATAAGGGATGTAAAAGAATCATTTTCCTTTCCTGGAAAATGCCATATGACAGTATTAAGATTTCTCTAAGCATTGCTACCTGTACAAAACTATTCCAAGGAGCAAACCAGATACCATGGCTTATGAGTGAACTGTTCGGGAAATGCTTCAATGAATATATCCAATTTAAGTACTGTTTTGTTTTGTAGTTTACCAAAATGTTACAGGTAGATAAATCACAAATTGTATTGGTATTAAAAGCATTTCATTATTAATTTTGGTCCTGGTTCTTCCCAGTTTTCCATGTTGTGACATTGTTGAAGTCATCATTGTGCTTTTTACTCCCCTTTTGCTAAAGTTTAATAACTGTCTAATGTAAGATGATAAACAAATTCAGGTACCCAGACTATTTAGCATTTTTTCTCAGAATTCAGAGGAATTAAGAAATTCCACTGTGTCGTGCAAACCTTTATGCCCTTGGTATGCTTTCTACAGGGTTGTTTTAGCTAACTGCATGTTCTGAATGTCAAAGACCAGCAAATTAAGTACTGTCTGATATTGTAACATTGTCACATTGACTGAACTTTGTTTTAAGCAGAAACCCCCCCAGCACTTCAGATCTCAGCTCTGGAGCTGTCATCTCAAAATACTTGTTTGTTGTTTCTCAACACAATTATTCCATGTATTGCAGAGAAATAAGTCCATTTGATTTGTTTCTGCATAAGATGGTAGAAAAGTTCTCCTTTGACAACCGTCTTGAGATTATGCAAGTACTCTATTAACCATTGAGAGCAATTGGAAACACCTTGCTTTCCAAGAAAATGTTTTAACTGAAGGACTTCACAGACCTAGTCTATTAACAAGAACTACATTACAGTAACTTCATTGCTTCCAAGACAGGCTTGAACTAAGCATGACATCTCAGGAGTAATGAATGATTCTTTAGGGTAACAGTGTTATTATTTTTCTCCATAGTGATATTTTTGGGTAAGTGTACCAAAGACTTATGATTATGCCACAAAGTACAGAAAGTCTTTCAGGAAGCAGATGAATAAGCTCAGCTATGTGAGCACAGAATAAAACCCATTAAAATCCATTAAAGGAACCCAAACTGTAGACAGAAGGTAAAGGAGGATTGATTTGTTGTAGCCGTAAAGGCAATAGAATATCCATTTATTAATTAAAAGTACTTTTTATGTATTGTGATGTGATAAATAGTTTGACTGGTTAGGTTAATTCCCTCAGAAATGCACCTAAGCCTATTAACACTGATAAATTATGCACTACTACTTTTTAAATTTCTGATAGACAGTCCTCACAAGTATGCTCCACTTTATTTTCAGTTTTAGACGGCAGTTTTGCCTAATCATATTCGACATTTAATTGTTGCCCCTAAAAGCTTCTTAGCCAGAAAAAGAGTCAAGCTTTCACAGTTTTAACCCTGCTCTTTTTCCTTATTTTCTTGTCAAATATACATATATACGAAACACAAAGTTTCCTGTTTTGAAGGACTCCACTGGAAAAAAATAATATACTCTTAACTATATACTCCTTTGACTTTATACTCTCTTTAACTTCGAAGTAAACCAAGGATCCCCTGAATAAATGTTTAAAATACGACAATGACCTTTTTAGATATAAATAAATACAAAGATAATGTTGAAGACATATGTGCATGAATAAATCTATATATTCACACACACCAAAGTCCTGGGAAAATATATTAATCCTTGTTTCTTCTAGTAGGGTATTAACTAAACAAGCTATAGATGAAAAACAAAATAATTTTCATACAAGTCCAGTTTCTTTGAATATATAATGGTTTCATATCTATATTTTGTATATATATAAATACAGTGCCTGTATTCTGATATAGGCACATCTCTCTATATTCTATGTATTCTGAGTACCTAGCACTGAGCTTATTTCTGAAGGTCAGGCACCTGTCTAATACCAAGATAAAAAACTAAATTTAATACATTTTCTGTAAATTTGAACATGTGATCATGTGCATGTGTGAATGCATATGCTTCTGTATGTGTGTGTTCTGAAAAATATGGGGGTTTGTCACTCTCTGATGGTGGTGATGGAGGGAGACAAATACCTTTCTCACACCATAAGTTCTAAAGGCATTTAAAGGGTTCATTGTTTTAAATCAAAGAGCTATTCATAATAACTTCCAATAAAACGCAATCCGTCATAATTTTACATGAGCAGAAGCTTTCAGCTTGTGCATGTTTTGTCAGGAAGGCAATTTAAAGCTTATAAACACAAATCACATCTTTAGGTTTTAACCACAAAACATTTACACTATGCTGACCTACCACCTAGAGTGTCTCAGAATACAGTCAAGAAATAGAGCACTCCACCTGCAGCAGCAGGCAGGACCATGAAGCAAGGACCTGGTGACAGCATTTTCTTTTAGAGTAGACCAGGTGTTGTGACATCATTTCAGGAATTCTCAAAAGATCGTGAGAGAAAAGGACATTTGTTTCCTTGTGCTTATATCCCTTATCAATTATTATTGGACATAATAATTAAAAGTTATTTGGATCACAGACATATCTGATACAGGTTTCTATATCCAGGAAAGAGGTCTGTGGTACCATTTATTTACTCCTCTTTCCCTCCCCACGTATTCTATAATGATGTTTGTGAATTTATACCAACGTTGACCATATGCACAACTGCTATAATACCATAGCACCTCTGATCACTAGCTGATTTGGCTCAGTTTGTAAAAAAACCTTAATGCATAAAGGTGAATTATTCCTAGAAAAAAAATGTAAAGAAATATTATTCATTCTATTTTACTGGAGGAGAAATAAAGCACAGAGATGCTCTGCTGTTTTCCCAAAGTTATAATGGTTTAAGTGACTTACACAAAAGAGCCTGAATCAAACATTTCTGTGGGCTAATGTGTCTTAATCTTTTATTTTTCCTTAGTACTTCCTATTCTGACAGTCTTGAACAGTGAAGATTCATCTTGCTAGGGAACCGGTATTCATAGACTCATTATCACAGGATAATCTTAGCTGGACTGGACCTCTGCAGGTTATCTGGTCCAACCCCCTGTCCAAATCATGGCTAACATGAAAATTAGATCAGGTTAATTAAGGCATAGTCCAGTCAAGTTTTTAAAGCCTTGGGGAAAATCCACAGCCTTTCTTGACAGCATGCTGAACACTTAACTATTCTCATTGTAAATAATTTTTTCTTTAAGTCCACTTGCAAGGTCTCATGTTACAACTTTTTATCACTGCCCTTTGTCATTTCATTATGAATCTCTGAGAAGAGACTGCCTCTATTTCTCCATAACCACCTGTTATATATTTAAAGACAGAAAATAAATCACCTTTTAGCCACCTTTTTACCTGGCTAAATAGATACATTCCTTCAGTGTCATGTGCTCCAGCCCCTGCCTCTCTCAGTAACCCTTATCTGGCTTTGCTCTGGTTTGTTGGTACCTCTCTTGTAGTGAGGAGCCCAACACTGACCATGGCACTCTAGATGTGAGCGCACACACAAGCTCTCAGGGGCAATAAACACTCCCCATGACCTGCTGGCTGTGCTTGTGATAATGCAGACCAGTACGGACTTTACCTTTTATTGTACACACTGTTGACTCATGTTCAACTTGCTGCCCAGCAGGATCCCAGTGTCCTTCTCTGAAGAGCTAGCTGCTTTACAGTCAGTTGGCCCCCAACTCCCATAGATGCAAAACCAGCACTTCCCCACAAAAATAAGGTGACTAAGGGCTATATGAGACACCTAGTTATATTTTAGGAAAAAGAAGCTATTCAATATCACCTCAACATGGGACTGCAGTCTAACAATCGCTAAATATTCTGTATTTCCCATTAAGATTAAAGCAGCTTTCAGGTCCTGAACCATATAGAGCTCATAAAGAAATAACAAGAGAAGATTCATAGAAAACAAAAATCACTTGGTAACAGAAAAGTGGATAACTTGCTAGTGATTTTAATGTAGAGTGAAGTATTCTTCAGCAGCGACATTGTTTTATTCCAAACAATCAAAAATCAGCAAATTATTTTAAAAATAACACATTTAATGTTACCTGTCACTTGATTCTGTTACCATGTCCCTGGGATTTATAACTCTCCCACTGGGTCTTTACCCATTTCTTACCATTAAAGTGTTATATTTTCTCCTCTTTTTTTTTTTTTTTGTTTTTTTTTTTGTTTGCTTTTTTTGTTTGTTTGTTTTGGTTTTTGTTATTTTGTGTCCATGTACTCTCAGAATTCTTAAATAGATGCATACTGATTCTGGAACTGTTAGCTCTTACTGGCTTATTTGCACAATTGAACCATGGTCCCAAATGAATATTTTCTGTTATAAAATACTTTCCAGCATATTAAGGAGCCAACCAAAAATGAAAGAGAATGGTTATTCCAAAATCTTTTTGTCATTTGATGTTAGCAAATTGTTTCATGAATTCACATCTTTCTTCTTTTCCGTGCACAAACTGTCTACAAAAATGAGTCTGGTGCCAGTTGGCATGTTTTTAAAGCGCATACAACTCTAACCTTTCTTAATCTAATTTACAATTTAAAATGTTTGTGGTTCCAATTCAATTCATGCTGATCCTACCATGGAAATGTGGGAGGACAATATTTAAAATAATAATAATAATTCTTTCCTCTTTCAGACAACCAAGCACAGAAGAGAAGTGTTCAGAGCATGTTGAGAGAAGAAAGAAAACAGGCCTGAATTCACACATTTTTTTTGCTAAAGTGGAGCCACATACAGAATCAGTATATTCACAGTAGAGGTTTTGGAATGAGCACAGATGGCCTGATAAATAAAGGAAAGTAAGTAGTGAGAGAAAATCAAGCCACTTCCATGTTGTAGAATGTAGCTGCAGAGGGAGGAGATGGAGAGACAGAGCCATTACTGCTGGAACACAGGCTTGTTGCCATGGGAGCAGGGATAAGGATAGCTGGTACCCTGAAGGCAGCAACTGGGGGACAAAAACAAAAAAAAAAAAAAAAGAGAGGGATATGAACTTCAACACTTTATGTACGTGGAACAGACTCTCCCCTCGGTATTTTAGGTAGCCTGAATTGCCTTATTTCCAGCCTCTGTAATCACATGTATGAAGGGTCCAAGGCCAGAAATGCAGAACTTTGTAAGGGGAATATTAAGAACCTGTTACAGAAATAGTTGCGTTTCTTTTCTGACCAATTTGGAACTCATAGTTCTCTCTTCCCTTTGCACTCATTTAAAAACATGTACAGTATGTGCGATGCAAGGTGAACATCCATGCTCACAGGCTGATATCTTGTGGACCACTAAGAAGGCATTTATTCACAGAAATAGAAGATTCACAGTTTCTTCTTCCTGTAGGTTGCCATTTCCTTTATACGAATAATGTATTGCAGTTTGCCATTATCCCAAACAGCAGGAATTTTAAATAGAAAAGATTGGCAAAGGAACTTTTCTCACCCTAATTTTCCAGGTAAAGAATAGAGGCACAGAGGGTACAACTGGTTAAATTTTGTAGCATAGTTAGATACCAAACTTTGGACCCTCTGTCACATGTTTTACCTGCAAGACCTTTTTCTCTTTCTCTCCCTCAAGTCTGTCTTGCACTCATTTTCTCTCATTCTACAGTAGTACAATCTGATGGTTCAAACTCTGTGACCAAAATCCCCACTTTGTAACCTTTTTTGAAAGTGTATATTAATAAACACAAGCAGGACTTGTCAGTGCAGCAAAAAAATAAAACTGCCTGTTATATGCAAAGTGCATCTTTAATGATGTTTAAAAAGGAGCTAAACATCTCTATGGGAATTCTTAAAACACTTATCTCTTAGGCCCTTATTTAGTTTTGCAAGTCTTTGTTGTTTAACAAGCTGGAGAAATGGGTCATCTAATGTTATATTAATCAGTAAATTAATATTTTAATTTGATTTTCTTTATAGTTGAGATGCTTGCGGCATCTCCAGTGTTTTCTCTCTCCATACGCTGATGTTAAGCAGTATCATTATCATATTGTACCTTGGGGTTGTGAGATAACAGGGTCCAGTGATAGCTCTATTCTTAGGAGAGTGGGAAGTTTATGATGACACTTATACATTTTAAAAGACATACAGAGGATCTCATGTAATGAAATGTCTTACAGCTGAGTCATAGGCTTTTCTACATTGGACTTTTCAGTTCATATACTTGAAATCACAGCTTTCAGGTCCAAGTAGGTGACACATTCTGCCAGTCTTTTGATGCAATCTTTACAGTGTGTTGGAGTATAAATCTTACTTGTTCAGTTTTTTTATTAACAGTCCTATTTTGAAGGTTTTTGATAAGTTGCAAGAGATATGACTATCAATAGATGAAAAGGAAAATTCATTTTTCGAAGGTTAAGTTCTAGTTTAAGAGAAAAACTTTTATTTATTATGAGCTTTAATTACCTTTTTGAAATCTGCTTGGAAAAATCAGAATTTGTGATTAGATCGGGCCAGAATGTCCGCAGGCCTCATGCATCTATACAACAGCTGACAAAGAAAGCTTTCTCCTTTTTACTCTCTTCTGCGTGACCTTATAACAGGTCAAAATAGTGCTAAGACAGAAATGGTTCACAGGGCACTGTTAGGTGACTACAAAGGAAGAAACAGTCTTTGTTCCTTTTACCTCCTTAGACAGTCACAATCTGACCTTCTCACCTTCTCCCTTCCCTCCAGACTCCATAATTGAGGATATTTACTGCATCAAAGATCTCATGCCTAGTAGAGGCCCCCTCCCTCTGTTACAAATACACAAATCACACGTCCTAGTACATGTTTGCTCTGGTCCAATGGCAAGTTACATGTCTGAGTGAAAATATATTCTTGGTGATACCCTCACATACCAAGGTCAAAGCAAATCACATTCACGCATTGCTTATCACGGCTGGCTTACTGACCGTACTTCAGCACATGCACCATAACCATATATGACTGTAAAATAACCAATACTTTGTTTCTTCAGCTTCACTGGCTTTGTAATGCAGTCATTCACAAAAGTGCATCCAAATGTAGGTTACAATTATATTCACAGTTATGAAAGTCCAAAACTGGCCCAGCAGGAATGTAGATGTAGTGACATTTTCCTTCTCTCGCTCCCTTTTTTTTTTTAAAAAAACCAATAACTTAAGGCCTGGAATGTGCAACGACATTTTTATCTTTGTATAGTGCAGGATTCTAGGTTCAGGGACAAATTCATGTGTAGGAACCCTTAGGTGCAGTCAAAAGCTTTTTTTCCCCCATATAACGATAGTGGTATCAGCTTTCTGAAAGATAAGTTCATCTGGATTCAGTCAGCCTTGACACCAGAAATGATGTGTGGGCCATTGGCTGGATGACTGTGCCAAAATATGGTGAAGTTAAAATGCATGGAAGCATCTAAATGAATGTGCCTGTGATCTTAACACAACAACAGAGTTAATAGGTAATTATACATTGTGAGATACATGAAAAATTTTGTGATGGCTCATTGAAAACTGGTGTGGATATTCACATTGGTTTTGATTGGTACTAGCTTCCTCTGAGGAAAGTACTGTATTTCACCCATTGTTTTACAAAAGCTTACAAATAGGATAACAAACCTTTGAGTGGATTTTGAGCTAGTATGAATTTCTGAGCCTAATTCAACATCAAAATACTTTTGAATTCAAAAGTAGGTTTACCCCAGTAAAACTACTGGAGGGCTTTTAGAAACATGAGACACTTCAGAGGTATTTGACTTCATTGTGAACACTCCTCACATCTCTAGCTATCATGTTGCTAATGTCAGCACTTGCCAATATCAACCAAATGAACTTGTACCATCAGTTACTCCTCATTGAAAACTGCGGGGACAGGTTTGACCACCCATATGATTTTGAATTCCCGTCTTCTGGAGTCTTTACCCACAACAAACATCATATGTCCTCAAAGACAGTCTCACCAGCTCCAGAAGGAGCAAGTCAATGGACCACATAAGCAGGGACAGCAGAAGTTGTCTTAAAGTTTGGTGCTCCAGAAGTAAACATGCATTAAAAAAAAAAAAAAAAAAAAAAAAGCAGTCTATTTAAATGAAACCAAACAATCTAAGGGGCCTGGCTACACTCTCATTTTTACAACACATGAAAAAACAAGTTAGGAAGAAGTTGCTTGCTTTAGCTGTTAAAAAATAGATCGAAATTCTAATTCTTCTGTCCCGAAAGCACAGCAACATTTTTCCCTCTATTGATTATCAGTCCACTTTGGTTTAAACAGTCATGACTAAGATCAAAATCTCTTTGAAAAGATGACTTTAAACCTGATGAAGTATCAGCACCACTGCACTATGCTATCAGATGGGTATTTTTGGAAAATGAAAGTAAATCAATATTAATAATATAAACCAGAAACTGATTGATTTCGCCATTAAAATATGTAATGGTGAAGAAGCCCATATCTAATGATTTTTGTTAAAGTCTGTAAGTAACATATTAATTAAACTGGATACGTGAAAATATTTGAAGACATTTCTAAGACTTACTTGGGTCAACCAATTTTTAAAAGCAAAAGTTCCACCGTTAATAAATTGGAGAAGGATGATAGCTGTTAAGCAATAAGGATGAAAGTCTCATGAAAGGATGAATATGAGAAATTTGAAAAAAGAATTTGCAGTCTCCATTATTCTCTGTCTCTTACAGTCTAATAAGTTAACTTGTACTGACTGGCAAGAGAGGCGATAAAAACTGATAATTCTTTAAATGACACTAATTCCCGGATGTATGCAAAGCCTCACCGATGCCTTAGCATCTATCAAGAACATATTAAATAACTCAAGATAGTGGATTAATACTGTGTAACCATCTTCAGAAATTCTAAACCATCCATTCCAACATCCTTATTAGCATTGATTACGAACCATTGAATCAGTACTTTATGTTCATTTCCTTTCATTTGTTTTACTTTACACTGGGGAATATTTGCATTCGTACTACATTCCTGCTTCAAGTCAAACACACTTTAAAATTCATACCTGCCTTAATGCAATAGTAACTTTGGTAGCCTGTTATTGTCTTTGACAACTATGTCTATCCTCTCCTCCATCCAACAGAGGAGAATGAAAAAAAAAAAAAAAGGAGAATAAAAGAACAAGAGGTCAGTGATTTGATAAAAAAATAAACATAGAAATCATTAATTGGGAGATTTGGAAATTATCAGCTAATGCATGCCAATAAAGCTCTAGTAATGACTTCCAAAACAGAGTTAACAAAAGCACCACTGCCAAAATGAGGAGTTAGAAAGCACATTACAGCAATCAGTAAATCATTTTGAAAAAGAATCAAAATCACTACGGAGAACTGAAAACCACTAAGTCAATCCTTATTGTCAAGCCTAATGTGATCCAATGTACTATAGTGAGGGAATGGGAAGGAAGTGTCTACACCACATGTTGAATTAAAGGGAATCAACCAGCCACTTACTTGCATTTATTTAGTAACCTTCATGATGAGATCATCAAATGTATTGTCTCCTCAGGAATCATAGAAGTCTATGATACCTTGCTCTTTTTTTTTTCCCCTATAGTCCATCCTTTCCAGTCAGATTTTTCTGACACAATGTTCAATCTGTTAAATGCATGCGGTTTTTTTAGGGAGTGGGTAGTTTTGCTCTGTATAAGGAGAAAAAGATGCAAAGATAATATCCTAGCAGATTAATTTTAAGTCACTATGAAGGATACATTAATGGACCTCTGAAGATTACAGTATCATATTTGTAAAGAGTAGTGCTCACAACAGCCTGTGTTAACTGAGACCAATAGGAAATAGTATTACTGCAAGGAATAAACAAAAGGAAAAAAAGTTTCCTGTTCTGCAAAACAAAATCAACCACAAAAAGCCATATGGATTGTACCACTTTACCTATAATTCTAGAGATCACTGCATTAATCAGAGAGGACTTCTCTTATCCCTTTGTTTGGTAGGCAAATCATCTGCTGTTGAAATAATTTGCTGTCGAAGACGGATGAGATGAATGGTATTTGTTTTTCTTCTATCCCACTTCCACAGGGGAAACTTGAAGCAACAGCTTTAGATAGCCTATAGCCTTAGCTGTAGATACTTATTCTGTAGATACCTAAAGGAAGGTGAAATGGATCTCACAAGGAGTAAGAAGACTTCTGTTCCCAAAGGCAGTTAATATAACCGAAAATCAACAGGACACAGACATCTGAATGACTCAGTGTCTTACTGCAGTTCAGGATCACTTATCCATGCTACCTATCAATGACTTGGTAAAACTTTTCTGAAGTTTTCACAAGCATCCAGAAATACTTTGGTCACTTAGTCTTCTTAGGACAGTTTTTTGTCTAGGTGGCACTGCCTCATTCTGGTTAATTCAGAATTAAATTAAGCATTGTTATGGGGCTTTCTATTGAGTCATATTTACATGTTCCAGCTGTTTATGTTATTTTGAAAGCAAAAAATGAAGTAAAGGCTTCTACATTTGGACTTCCCTTCAGCTACTTCAAAAATCTGCAGTTCTTGTGTATTCAAAAAACTGGCATTTTTTCCCAACTGTGGTAGTTGGTCCAATAATAGATACTACCCTACTTTGCAAATCTTAACTCAGTTACACTAGAATATTCTAGCAGTGTCTATGTCTAGCCTGAACCTGGGGCTAAACTGTAGCAGTTGCTCTACCACCTGATGACCCCTCCCCAGCTAAGAAGAGGAACCAGGAAAAAAAGGAGAAGCCCCGTGGGCTGAAGTTTAAATTGATTTAACAAAATAACAAAACTAATACAATCACCAACATAAAGTGCACAACTTCATACTCAGCCTGGTCCTTGGGAGGCAGCAGGAGACCAAGAGGGAGGAGCCCCAGGAAAAGGAAGCCACACCCTCAGTAAACTTCCTCCTTTTATGATGAGCATGACATCAGTGGTATGGGATACACCTGTGAGCCAGCTTTGGTCACCTGACTCAGGGCTACTCATGGCCTGCCTGCCATTGCTAGCCCATGGGTCTGTTCTTGGGAAGCCAGGACAAGCAGGAAAATTGCTACTTTGAGAGTGTTTCCCTGCTTGGGTGAGTATACAGTGTAAAATTAAATTTACACTTCATGTTATCTCTAATACTTGTACTCCCACATAGTTTAAGATGATCTATTTATTGAAATATGAAAAAGATATCACATAGAAGGGATTTTTTTATTGAAGTGTGGTTAAATTATGTTTCTTTTCATATGGGTACACTGGTTGTATGTGTCCTGTTCCCTGTTAACCAGCTTCCATGATAACAGCAACAAAAACTCAAAGTTAAAGTGAAATAAAGACAAAAATAAAACAAAACCAGTTAAGAATATACCATAACATTGTTGAAACCCAAACAATTTGCAAAGGAAGGAAGCCACAGGTTCTTCGTTGCATTTTGGAATCATTTCAGAGACTTATTTTTATCTCTTAAATAGCTTCTGCAAAATTTGTAGTAGTTTTCTCTTGGTAGTGGTGATGATTACATATCTCAACAGAGTTGAATTTGGAAAATAAACTGTTCATAGAAATTTCAATATTTTATTAAGCAAGGTCAAATTACTATTTTTTTAAAGTAGAAAACTTCCAATTAGTGATAGCTGAATTAGTCATAATGCATAACTTACCTAAAAAAGTTTATTTTATTCTGTTCCAGATTATCTGGTAAAGAATTTGAGTTCCGATGAATATATTAATGCTTTCATTAGATCTGTGAACAGTTTATGTACTGAGCTTCAGTACATAGAGTGATTTGCTGACAATTTACTTCAACTATTCACAATTTGTAGAGCATACCTGTTAACTAAATCAAGTGGCTTTGTTTCTGCTTGTAAGATGGATTAATATTTTTAAAAAATGAAAAAAAATAATGGTTAGCCAGCAACAAATAAAAAATTAGGAATATTTTTTGAATGATTTCTGATTCTCTTCTTCCTCCCATGTTCATACAAGAGCTGTTTGAGCAAACTTTCACAGATACCAAAATGAAACGGCACACGCACACAGGAAGAATGACTTTTCAATTGGTTACTTAAAAGTCTTCCATTAGGTGTCAGCCGCTTACATTTCCAAACATTATAACCCACAATAATGAATAAAAGCCTTTCTAATAAAAGGAAGGCTTTTTAGAATAAACGTTATGAGTACCTACTCAAGACTAAGGTTAATTTTGTGCCTTGCATGAGCACTTTGGCTTGCAGATACAGAAAGAGCTTGATTTAGGAATGGGTCACGCTCCTCAGACATGAAATATCCATCTGTTGTGTGAACAGTCATACTCAAGAGTGAATGAAATTTCTCTGACCAGATAAAAAGAAAGTAACCGAGTATTTTGTGATGCCCAATCTCTCCCCGAGCTGTGGAAACCTATTGAGGCGTCCCTACTTATAATACGTTTTTTAGAATGGTAATTGGAAAAAATGACTTAATCGTGTGAGTCATACAGTCACCTCTGTGGACCTCATTAGTCTTAAATGAGCAAACTGAAGGCCAGAGCAATCATTCTGAGAACAGCCATACATTGGTAAAGAAACTCTCTCAGAAGCAGGCTCGTGGCCAACTTTGGGTACTTACAAATGACTGGATGGAAGTCTCGGTGGCAGGAAATACCTTGGAAATACTCATATACATAGCATGTTCCCTTTCACAGCAAAGGACAACTTAAAAACATATCTTCTTTTAAAGTAACAGATTCACTTTCTAGTACATTTTTAAATAGCTTGCAATATTTTGAGTTAGGGCAATGGTACTTTTAGGTGGCAGTAGAGCTACCTGTGGTTCTTTGCAGGCCATAGCACTGGTTGAAGTCCTTAGGAACACAAAACTTTTTGCTGGACAATGAAGTCATTTCAGCTTGACTTCAACAATTAGCAGCGACAATCAAAATAAATTATTGGTTGAGACTGAATTTCCCTGAGACGCAAACCTGTATTTGTGGAGGTTCTGCTTACCTGCATTTGACAATTAGATCTGGTTGAGGGCATTAGTAGAAAATGAGAACAGTTCTGTCACTCCCAGCAGCTAACAGGAAATCTCCAGCAGCAGAACTAGTACAAAGAGAGACAGACATCATCTACTGCTTCATTTAATTTTTTAACCTGAGAGAGTCTGCTAATGGGATAGTCAGATTCAGGAGGACTGAAGGCCAGATCCAGGAGGACTGAAGGAAGTACTGTTTAAACACATCTTATAGTAAAACTTCTTGATAGCACAAATTAAATGGAAGTACCATAGGATAACCATCTCCTTTTGATGTAATCTTGTCTACCTTTAGCCTGTACCCAGGACTAAACTGTAGCAGTTGTTCTACCACCTGATGACCCCTCCCCAGCTGAGAAGAGAAATAGAGGAAAAAAGGGAGAAGCCCTGTGGGTTGAAGTAGAAACAGATTTAATGAAATAACAAAGCTAATACAACCACCAACATAAAGCATACAAAGTTCTATTCAGCCTGGTCCTTGAGGTCAACAGCAGGAGCAGAAGGCTAAGAAAGAGGAATCCTCACTGAACTTCCTCCTTTTATAATGATCATGATTAAGTGGTATGGGATAAACCTGTGAGTCAGCTGCCTTAATTGGATCTCTCAGCTGGCTTGGGGCTACTCAAAATCTGCCTGTATGGCTGTCCCATGGTTCTGTTCCTGGGAAACCAGGACACATCTAAATTTAGTGTAAATTTGGAATTAAGCTTAAGGGTATCTTACAAGCAGGGAATTAAATTCCATGTGCTTTTTCAGAGGAGCTAAATTGAAGAATATTCTCATTAGGATTTCTGGAATAATCTCATCTAAAAAAACCTATGGAGATACAAGACTTTTACGATAACAGATATGTCTTACCTTAAATGTATCTGTTTTGTAGCCATAGATTAAGGTACTTATGTGGTTGTGAAAATCTCAAAAGTCTGATCTTTATGAATTACATGTCAACTACTCATATATGTCTGAACTTCAGAAAAATACACATTTTCTTGGTTGCTGTGCACACAGGCCTTCTTCTATCTGACCTTGAAATAAATAAAAATGAAGAAAACATTTTTGAAAACTGACAGCTCACTACAACTAAGCAGAAATAAAATAGGAGGCTTTAAAAAACCTACATTGTTACTGCAACGTTAAAACTAGCGGGGGAGCTTCAGAAGGCTATTTTAAGTAGAACTGCCACAAGATGACTAATAATCTTGACATTCCCATCATCACTTGAGAGACAGAGTTGTATCTACTCAACTCCACCTTCCTGCATGATGAAAAATAAATCTGAGACACAGCATTGAAGTATCAACCGCAAAAAACCTCAGCTCATGCGAGTTATGTCCTTTCCAACAGACATGTTTCCATTACACTTCTCAGTGTCATAATTGGTAACATAGACGTGAAAGCCACTTCACAAAAATGGCCATAAATTCCTAAGTTCCCATATAAAAAGCAACCAAATCACGACCAGTTTTTAACAAGACAAGAGGATAAAAAAATAGGAAATAAAACATATTGGCCATTGTGAGAGCCCTCACATTCAACCAGCACATGGTGCTTTTTACATTTACTTACCTGAGAGACAGAAAAACTGACCCTAGAGCCCAGCACTAAAAAAAACCCAACAAACAAAACAAAAGATGAACCACTTTTTAAACACGTGCAGTAACCTGGATATCTGCACTAAGTCACCTAAAATTTAGAAGTTCCTGCCCTGGTTTCATGTAAAGATTTGGTATTCACGGGGCTTACAAGGTCTTTATTTTTACTAAGGCTCTATTCAGGAACGATAAGCATGTATCAATTTGCATATCACTTTTAAAGATACTTCCTAAAGTAATTTGCTATTTCCATGGTTGGCTATGGATTTAGATACTGCTATGTCCCTAATATGACTAATAATTATTACCCAGGAAGGTACCAGACAGGTACCTTTCTAGTCATCTTCTTCAACTGTAAAGAAGTTTTATAACCAAATCATCAAGCTGAGAAGCTGTTATCTGAAAAATTCTTTCTTCCTTTCTTTGAGGTCCCTTTCCACTTAGAGGTGCTGCCGACACCATTTAGGTGATGCCAAAAATCTGGCATGCACAGTTAGTTTCATCCTCAGTGTTTCCAACACTGAGATTGTTCTAGAAAACCAACCAAGCAATGAACAACATTGAAGTTAATGTGAACCTATTATTCTCAATGTCAGCACTACAACAGTATGGTGATATCACTTATCCACAGTCTATGTAATCCCTGTGGAGAAACAAATTCTTTGTCCTTGGTGTACCAACAAATTCATTGTTTCTTCCTCCCAGTGAATGACTCCATGTCCATCCTTAAATTATTAACTCCTGCAGGAATGTGTCCTTCTTTGAAAATACAAAAAATATCTGCTGGCTGTTGAGTGTTACCATATAAAAAAATGCATTTTTCTTAATCATGCTGTTAAAGAAAAATATCTGCATGGTAAAACTGCTATTATTAATTGAACGCTTTGATTCAAAAGCAGAGTTGTCATTTCTTGAAGTGGATGTCCATATTTAATTTTAATCCTTAAAAGTCCCTTTCAGTAATCAGCAGAATTCGTAGTAAAACTTTTGTTACTTTCTACATATAATTTCTAATTTTTGGTTTTGGTTTATTTAGTTCCATATAATGGAACTGTAGCTTGAACATTTTAAAACAGAGGTTCAAGCAAGTTCAATGTTTTGTTCTGTTACACTATTTGCCAATATTTCCTCCTGACAGTGACACATTCCAACTTCCTTTTCATGAAGCCATGTTTCTCATTTATCTTTTTGTCCTTTTGGCAAGAAATATCCATAATGTTGACTGTTTCTCTAACCTTTTGTTATTAGGCAGGAAAAACAGCAACATCAACCACATGCTTCTCTGAGGTATAGTTTAAGATTATTTGTTCCCCAGACTGCGTAACAGCTAACAGTGCAGAAGGTACTTTGCAGTTTACTGGTTAGACTACTAGTAAACTTGCATTTTTCTGAAGTTGCCTACCTTTTCATAGATCTATTGCCCATATGCATTTTCTTCAGCCCATATTGCCACTTTGACATTGCAGAATTCATATTAGAAAATGGCAGGGAGAATTTAGGCCTCCTGCTACAAACACATGAGCTCAGTGCACTACATCTGTATTTCCAGTTGTCCGTACTTCTGACACTCCACTCCCAGCATTGTTCAAAGCTCTTGAACTAAATTAAAACTTCTGTTCCACAGAGCAGTAACATTGCCTGCACAGAGGATCAACTGTTAGAGACCAGCCTTTACAAATATTTGTGCAAGTCTTATGCTGCATCAGGCACAGAGAACAATACACATACACAAGAGTGAACTCTGTCTCTGAGGTTTTCTTCAGCCTGATCATTGTTTCTACCAAATTTAAACAAACAAGGAAATAGAATGCAAGAAGCTAGAAAGTCATGCACCATTAAGAAAATAAAATAGTTCTTTCAGAAATGCTAATTCTTTCACATAGCATATGCTGTGGGTTTAATTTATTATTAGTTATGCTGTTAAATTGACTGAAAATGTATCATTATACCTTAATAACCCTTTTGTAAGTGCAAAGCACCTCCTTAACTGGAGACCCACAAATGATGCTTTCAAAATGTGATACAGACATAGCCTGCAGAACTAATGTATATGTTAAGCGTTCATAAAATTTCTAAATGTGTAAATTAAGAATTGTTAAAATATGATTTTGATAAACAAAAATGTAACCCTTTTCAAAGTTTCACAGATCAAACCATATTGCAAATAAAGTTCCTTTGCATAACCCTGGCCACATGCTTTCAAATTTGATATAGCTAATTTTCCCCACTCAATAATTATTTTGAGTCTGGTAGTCCAACTTCCTTCACAAATCTGTAAAATTCATCATGTAACTGTGGCACACAGATACTACAGCTAGTATGATGTGCACTTTTTTCTCTTATCTGTCTACCTATTACCTACAGAGCCATACAGCACATGCAAAAATTAATCTACGAGAGACAAAACCATTCCCTCAGTTCACTGATTTTTCCATATGGAAATAAAGATCTTCAGTACTGAAAGCTTCCTAGCCCTAGGGCTTACAGATTATTGCCATATGACATATGTTTCCACATGTATTGTTTAACTGGTTTTGGGCTAATTTTTAGTGAGTTTAATTACATAGTACTACTACTACTAATTGTATTTATATATCAACATAGATTTCAAAAATCATGGAAATACTTGCTGTCATTACATTCTCTTTTTTATTGTTTCTACGTTCCAGAAGTGCACCCAATCCATATCCACTCCCCTTAGCTAATGTCAGCCAGTGTTCGCACAGGCCTGCGGTAGAGGCAGTTTGGTCCCACTCCCCAGCTGGCTGTGAAACTTGCTCCTTGCAAGCTCCGCTCCCACAACGCCCTTGCTCCCCAGGGCTGCCTGTGCCCTTCCTGAGAGCCGCAGTGCCGATGCTCAGCTCTATGCACAGCTTATCCTTTCCCTTCAGCCACCCACTCAGACCTGGTCCCAGGTGCCAGCGCCCTGGCCCCTCACCCCTGCTCACCCAGCAGAAGCCGTTGGTATTTATTTGGCAGAGCAAGGCTTGGTGAGCTTTGTGGCTTTGGAGCTGCAGCGTGGGGCTCAGGGCTGGCCTTATCAGGCTGTGAAATTCCACTGAAACCAAGGGGATTTCTTCTGCTGAGCGGAAAGCCTGCAGAAGGGTTGTCAGGATTGAGGTCTTGCGTACTACACGAGTGGAAGAAGGAAAATGGAAATCTTTTCAGTGAGCCTGTTTGCTTTGTAATATAAAACCATGTAATGAAAGCACATTCACATCATTGTAATTTTCTAATGTTTTATACTGTAGTCTTATTTTTCATAGCAGTTTCACTGATTTATTCATTTCAATTTTTTATGTCATTCTTTTTTTTTTTTGTTGCCTGTTTATTATTGGCATATATTTTTAGTATTTTTCCTTTAGATTTTTTTTTAAATTGACAAGATTTCATCTCTGTTTGTTAAAGAGAACCAGCTGTTTTCTTCAAAGATAATTTTCTGAAGCTGTTGTGTGCCATAATTACACTGCAATTACACAGCAATATCCATAAAAGCAGATGAGGATTCTATGTGTCCTTCTGACTCATTAGAAGTTGCAAAAATGATGGATGCAGTCTTTCATAGCTTGACTATTGCCCTCTGTTGGCAAACCCAAATGCTGTCACATTGAGAAAGAGCTAAAGCAAGGAATAAGAAAAAACCTTTGAAAGGAGATTCATTTCAGTTTTAGTAATAGGAACAGTGAAATAATATTGAAGCTGGAAAGTATTTTCTAGGTGCATTTTATGGAGAACACTTTGAGTGCTTTCGCTAATGTTTGCAATAAATCAACATTATATACGTTCTGTGCTCCATTTTCTGATAAATTCTTTTTTTCATATAGTCGAATTACTTGAGCAATTATTCTCTTTTCAGTTCAGTCTCACATTCATGTAATTCCCTTATAACAAACTTTTTAAAAACAATTTCTTATTTTTAAAGATATGATCACATTATATTCAGTTCTGTTTTGTTCAGTTGCTCTGATGTGAATTAGTTGAAAAAAGTCAAAATATGCTCATATGGTTTTGTAATACTTTAGATCTTCATGTTCTAATCATGGAGATTAATAAAATCAGAGAGCTTCTTTCTTCACTCAGACCAAAGCAGACCAAACCAAATTCCTTCTGAATCATCAGACCAAAAATAATTTAATTCCAGAATCAGTTCTCAAACATTTGAGATGACACAAGAGAGTAATTTGGATGAGTAGGGGGTGAGCTCTGGGGGGTTCAGAGGCCAGGGTGTGGTTTGTGGGGGTTTTTATTATTAATAGGTGAGATATTTAGTTCTGTTGGTTCATTCTCTGGTTGAGATTTAGCTTGGTGACTTCTAAAGATCCAGCATGACGAGCCTGAGCCAAAGCTGAAACTTTCAATGGGCTCTTGTTCACTTCTGTCAGAGAAGTCACTGAATTGTCTCTGACCTTGATTTGTAAAAGGATTATGGATGGGGCAGAACTTCAGAATTAAGACCCTCCAAAGTTTGATGTGAGTTGCAGGTCAGGAGAGACCTATCAGCACAGTAGTTTCTCCTGCATTCATTCAGTTTCAACCAGAGCTGGATCCTGATACAGTTTCAAAACATTTACTTTGGCATAGGCTACAGAGAGTATTCTGGTTTGGTAGCCAACTGGTCAACCAAAGTATACAAGGCAATTATTAGTCCTCTAGGGACTTTCAACAAACAGACCCTGTTTAAACAGCAAGGTTAAACAAAACTCAGTTTAGAGACTCTACTTGGGAAAAAAACAGCATCGGGAAATGAACATGAGTTTTATTTTCAATTGTATTTCTAGCTGTCATAGTAACTATACTGTGTCTCTTAGCTTGCAGAACTTTTAGATGCTCAGAATTAAAATGTTTCCTTTATTCCAGGCAAGCAGATTTTAAGGCTAACACAAGTGCAAGAATAAATTTTCTAATGCTCACAGTTTTTCAGCAGTGATAGCTAAGACAACTTGAGTGAAACTTCATAGGTCAGTTACTTCTTGTTTAGCATCACCGAGTTGACCTGAAATTATTTTATTTCATCTCTTCCCTCTCTTTTCAGCAACAATCCATTAATATTTCCAAGAACATTTTTCCCATGAAATTAGACTTGCACACCAAGACACTGTGAATGTAATAAGAAACCTACATCACTAAAACTGGAACTGTGGAAAGATACCACATTTGTAAAATGAGGAACCAGCTGTCTTTGTCCACTGCAAATGCACTGTCAATTTTCTGTGTTTGTGTAGGGCAGTGGTTCTTTCGATATATAAGACGATTGCATAATTGCAGGACTTTCAGCTTTTCTTCCATCTAGTGATTTTTGACTGAACTGTGTTGATTAGCTTTCAGTACAAGGCTTGACAATGGTTCTGCAATCATTCTGCACAGCTCATACCAAGCAGTATTTTGCTTTGTTATGAGAAACACGTGATGAAGTGTATTGTTGGAGTCACAGCTTTTAATCTGCTGGTCTTGTAGAATACACTCCTTTGATGCCAAGAGTAAATTTTCTGCAGTTTCTTTGGATTTTGTTTCTACAATCACTTTTTATTCAATATTTGGGGAGTAGTCTTTGTAACTTAATTATTTACAGCAATACTATAAAAAAAATCAACCCTGTTTTGTTAAAGTCTACTTTTAAAACAGTACATTTAACAGTTCTATCAAATCTCTAGTAGTGAAACATTAAGTCACTTATCTCTGTAAGGTCAGTTTGAATATATTTGCTACTGCATGTACTTAAAACATCAATAGATAAGAACGCATACACAAAAAAAAATCATAATTGTGAATACATAGCTAAGACAAAATATGCAGCAGTTAAAGCTCATACTTTTCATTTTTCTCCAGTTGTACAGAATCTCTACTTTTTTTTTGCGGCATATGATTCTGATGGTGAAATTGTGACTGCATGAAATGCATAAACATAAATATTATCTATCTGGATTTGTTAAAATGTAGAGATTAAAAGAGACAGACCCTAGAGTCCATTTCATCATCAATCTCTAAAAAGTATGATATTACAGTTAAATGCAGTCATTAAAAAAAAATAATAATTTGAACTATGTTTACTGGCTTCTAAATTTTCCTACATGGTCATTTTATTTGTGCTGTCAAATCAAAGGTTGCCTACTTATATAAGAAATATAAGAAAAAGAGACTGGGAGATATATACTCTGGTTATTATATGCAGAAACTTGAAAGGTCACACTGCCCCAGTTTAAGTGCAATAGCTATCAGGGGGCGAACACTCAGGCTCACTGCTACAGTAGGTGATGGTTTGGCTTTTTTTTTTTCTCTCCTTGGTGGTTGTACTGAGACTAACAGCAAGCATCGCCACTTTTTTGCAAAAACTCTTACATATAATGCATACTGTCATTTAAATATTAGAAACTCCTTTTGAATTTTTTTTTCTGTTTTCCTGTACCTGAAAAACCTTAGAAATAGTTTGAAGATGGAAGTGGTCAAATGAAAGTGACAGATGCTTAGCCAAGGTATGTCACTGTAAGTCAATTGACTTGGAACAAGCAAATGTCAGTTTTTACCAGATGAAAATAAGGTGAAGATCCTCCCAGATAGTTCTGTCTTAAAAATACCACTTGTATCTATAGATTTTCTTATTATAGATGAAAAATGACAGATGCTTTTTAACCCCCTTTAGAAGATTGTTTTAGTGGGACTAGCAATGACACTTCCAGATGTACAACAATCTGGATGCCATTCAGCTGTTCAAGCTATTCTCTTTTAAATATTTTACTTTTCCCTTTGAAAGTATATAATTCATACCAAATTGTTTACTAACCTCTGCTATCAAATTATTTTCAGTTTATTTTTAAACTCTCTGTTGCACTGGTGTTATGTACTCAATGATGTTATATGTATGTACAGCACATTGCTCACAAATACTATTAGTTTTATTATTTCTGATTTAGGATTAAGATTTGTCTTTCAAATTCACAGTTTCTGTCAACTGCAATCATTTTCTGCCTGCCTTTACACATAAGATCAATGCTCTTAGACTTCAGGTTCCTGTGAATGTCATCCTGAAGTTGATGGTATTTCTGGTTCTTTATTGCCTTCTGACTTATCAGTACACTTAAGTACAATTTTTCTCCAGTGCCTGAGGCTGAGTTAACTGAAGTAGTCCTTCAGTTGCATTCTGTCATCTGTGTGTTGACCATGACCTTCATGGTTTATTTATTAGTAGGAGCTTATGTCTTTCCTTACTCTAGCAATGGTATTTTAGTGTAGTTCTTTATAAAATTTCTTAGTTCTGCAAATCTGCAGGCTCCCTCTCTGCAGTATTCTACAATAAATAATAGGAAGCTGGCCTGGACTTCTAGAGAAACATTTCCAGATACATTTTCAGTGTCAGATTCACATTGTCTGCTGTCCTGCAGAGTCAAACAAATAATGAATGATCTTTGTCATCTCTGGATCATATCACTGTACTATGAGTTCTCAGATGAGGTCTTACTTTGAGGTCTTTAATGATCTGGTAAGGAATCTGCTCGATTATGTATCATCTGCCTGGGAGTGAACGTGTCTGGTAGACACTGAAAAGAATTAATCATGAACAGAGTATGGCAGGATGAGACCTTTATGAGCTTTGAATTTCAACAGTTGATAAAAATATCGACTAGATGTTATTAGTATTTCAGATTATGCGTAGTGTTAATTGCATTTGGAGTTTCATCTGGGATTTTTGCTAGTGTTTGAATTTCCACTATAAATTGAGGAGTGGTACTTCCTTGAGCAAAAATCCTCAATGAAATTAATGACATGATTCACATCAGTAAAGATAACAAGACGAGCTTACTTTCTAGTTTATTAATCAGAACAGGATTGTTCTATCAACACCAGAGAAAAAGCACATAAGTCTTGCATCAATAAAACCTGAGCAGATCTACCAGCTGAAAGTTCCTTGTCTGCACGAGTAAGTAACTATGAGTAGCTTCTCACACTTGCATTTTCACAGACACATGTGGATTAAGAAGAAAAAGTCACTTCAAAATTGTTGCCCTTAGGGGTGTTCAGCTAACCCTAGTGCTAAGATCCACACTAGGCATTTCTCACATGCAGGTTTATTTGTCACAATATCCTTTATGCCATACTACTTGCAAATGCTCTGAATTTCCTTCAGTGATTTTGAAAGCAATCTTATCTTCTAGGTAAACTAAATGAGACGATCATATCACTGCTATGCTTTATTCTGCACGCTGCTTCCAAATTCATCATCAGTGCAATGATATCTAAATCTTGCATGTCTACATATAAAGCATTTCATGATATTATGTCCTCTGTTGTGTCCCTAGAGGGGACATGCATGGGTGTGAATATGCTTTTCCGAGCATGAAGGCCATACCTCTTTTGGAGGAGCAGCTTCCACACAACATAGATGCTCTTACAGGAGTCCCAGACACAGATATGTTTACCTCAGCTCACAGGTTTAACACTTCAGCTGAATAAATTCACCACTGGTCAAGTGTCTGAAATTCGTATTAGGAAAAATCTGCTTATCTATGTGATGGATGTGATTAGTAATACTGACTTAATCTCTTCTATTGTACACACTGAAGATATGAAAAAACAACCCATGAAATGTGCAGAATCAGTTGATCCAGACATATTTATCACAGAGGAATGAAAATGACAGGACATAAGTCCAGTAATGAGTGTCATAGTCCAAAGTACAAAATCACAGCTAATTTGTAAAGCTATTAACACACGTAACATTTACCCTCCTATGTAAAAAATCTGAAGTATTCAAAAGGTTTAAGGGGAAAAGAAGCCAATAATACTTGATTATTCATTAGTCTGAGAGGCATACATGCTCTTGTTAAGACAATTAAGGTGTTGGTCACAAATCCTTTGGTTTTATTGATTTGCTAGAAATCATAACCCTGGCTCATTTTATACTTAACACTGAAGTGCTCTGAACAAGGGGGAAGATAGGTTAAGCAGTTATTCTGTGATATTTGAGTTGAATTGATCCTTCAGTTTCAAAACACAGATCAGTGACCAAACGCTGTATTATGGCATAATGTGGCCACAGCAAATGTCATTCATCCTGTATAGAAAGTAAATAAAAGGCTTCTGTATTAATATCTTGAAAATTTAAAAGATAAAATGTCAAGTAACTTTTGTGCAGTTTCCTGAGGGAAGACCCTTATATGTATAGATGCTCTGCTATGTTAGCTATCTAAATAGTACTCTTTGATAGAAGGAAAATTGTTACTTGCAGAGGGTGCAACTTTACTTCCTTCATAAAACCCCTCCAAATGAACTGTTGAAATCTGCCTTGCAGTCATTAAACTTTCCTTTATGAAAGAGTTCTATATTTTAACTTCATTGAGCCTTCTGTTCTGTATTTGGTACATAAAAACTTGTAACAGAGACTTACACTCAGCAAAGGTATGCAAGAACCATCACGGACAGTTCTCTAAAATCATCGTCTCAAAGTCCAACATCTTACAAAAAGAAACATCTACAATAAAATGCGGGACGTCATCAAGAATATAATTAAGAATGGACAGAAAATATAATACTGCCACTACTAACTGCATGCAGTACTGGTCGCCATATCTGAAGGACATACTGGAGCTGGAAAAAGTACAAAGAACAACAAATAAAATTATTAAGGGCAAGGAGCAGCTGTCATGACATAGAGACAACCTAACTAGCTAGAACCAGGATTACCTGCTGAAACTTGTAGCAGCTTGCATTAAAACCAGAAAATACTTGTTTATACAGAGAATAATGATTGTGTTACTTGATGTTAAAGACAGAGTTGGAGCAAATAGCACGTTCAAGAAGAGATTAAATGAACCAATGGACAACCGAGTTCAAAAGCAGATACTAAAGGGAATAACTGGAGGTGCATCCTCTGTTGTGCCTCATTTGTTGACTGTGAATGTTAGGGGAGCATACCACAGTCAGTGACTCAGCTTGCGGGTATCTCCTACTGCCAATGCTGAACACCGAGCAAGATAGCTTTATGGATCAGTTCTGCTCAAAGAACGTGTTTCTGTGAGCTATTTTACAGATAAAGTAGGGGATATGTTACTGCCATGAATCGTCTCCTTAATTATGGAAAAGTTTTATACAAATATTTGTGTTTCCCATTCAAAAAAGTTATACGTTCACTTCAGGAAATTCAATAACGATTAATTTAAGCCATGTGTAATCAAACTTTAAAGATGCTTTGTGTTATTTTCTGCCATTAGAAAGACAAATAAATTAGATGAATACCAAAATATATGTAAAAATATTGTACAAAAATTTTAATGTATCCTCTTTTGACTATTATTTTGCCCTTTCATATTAATTCTCCATCTTTTATGTTCACAATATGTTAAAATAAGACTGTCAATCTATTACAAGCAAACATTATGGAATATTTCAGGAAGTGTATTTGAAATTCAATAATTGCCATTTTTTGCTGTAGAAGGTTATATTCAGAGTACTAAAAAAAGAGAACAGTGTTGTCTAGTCAAGATAATCTGAATGTTTAAAGTAAACTAGAAATGTTTTTAAACAATCCACATTCTTGATATTTATAGAAAATATTTGGCTAAAAACTAGAGAACAATATTCAGGAGAGAGATGCAGCTCAAAAATCAGCAAACACTACCATTGTGGCTCTCAGTTTATTTGTCATGGATTATGAAACTATTTCTAAACTTCTTGTGTTAAAGGAGTTTTGAACAGAGGAAACTGAAACTGTCCAAAATATTTGTCACTAAAAGTAGGAGCTACTTAATTTTAATTAACAACTATGTGTGTAAACACACGTAAGATAGAGTCTTTACTAAATCAGGAAGTATATTATCTAAAACTTCCAACATTATTCAGCCCTGAGAATTTAAAACAGTAAGGTATGGCAAGCAGCTTGTCAGAAAAAGGTGAGATAATTCGAAATTTAAAACAAAAATGTAAGAAAAAGGCACTTCCCTACTTCTCTGTAATGTCACTCTGTAATGTCTTTGTAAATCTATCATTATTTGTGCTTACCTAATTCTTGCTGCAGGAAGTACCAATCCTTTGATGCCCTCAAATAATCCTAGCTTGTGAGCTTATTTGGAACCCTTACAGAGAAATGTCCACAGAAAGAGGCTTGACTTAGTAATCAGCCTGATGTTTAATGTGTTAGCATCTATGAGATGTCACAGTGACAGGTAATATGTTCAGAATAACTCACAGCTTCATTCGTGTTCTGTAAGAAAAGACAAAACTGCAGGCTTGTAAGATTCACAGATAACAGTAATTTGTGAAGATGTGATCATGGCCAGTAATAGAGAAATAATGTCAAGTTTAGATACCTTTTAGAGAAGTTAGGTAATGAAAAACTAAATCTTACAGGGACTAGCACATAAAGAATTTTAATCATAGCACTAATCAAGTTGAATGTTGTCTTAGAGATTTACTCATGAGATCAAATTTTCTTCTAAAAACATATCTTGTAGGAACATCTTTACAGACAGCAGCTAATGTATGGCAAACTGATGAGCAATTCAGAAATGTGCCTGCAGCTGAAAGTATTAGTCTTCATAATTGAGGATACTTTGGGGTTTATTTCTACTTATGCTTCAGAAGGATGAAATCACAACCTTTCTGAAATTTCCCATATATACATAAAGACACATGCAAAAAGGCTGAGGGTCACTCCCTCAGCAAGACAAGATCACTGAGCAGTAAACTACTTAGAATTAATACCCTCTCAGTCTCCTGCTAGAGATCTGCACGGTGAAGTTTTCATTAGTACTGTGTCTACATTGAGCCTGTATCTGGAGATAAACTGTAGGAGTTGCTCTACCACACGATAACCCCCCCTGAGCTGAGAAGGGGGATCGGGGGAAAAAAGGGAGAAGCCCCATGGGTTGAAGTTTGAATGGATTTAATGAAATAACAAAACTAATACAAATATCAACAACAAATATACAATAAACTTATATCCAGCCTAGTCCTTGGGAGCAGCAGAAGGAGCAGGAGGCCAAGAGGGAGGAGCTCGAGAAAGAAGAACCATCCACTCTCAGTAAACTCCTTCCTTTTATAATAAGCATGATATAATCATAGAGTCATAGAATCATTAAATTGGAAAGGACCTCCAAGATCATTGGACATGATGTAGTAGTGAATTGGCAGTGTTGGGTTAAGAGTTAAGACTTGGTGATCTTAAAGGTCTTTTCCCACCAATGCTACTCTGTGATTCTGTGATCAAGTCCAATTGTCAACCCAACACCACCACTAAAACATGTCCTGAACTGCCACATCTACATGTTTTTTGAACACCTCCAGGGATGGGGACTCCACCGCTTCCCTGGGCAGCCTGTTTCGATGTTTGGTAACCCTTTCAGTAAAGAAATTTTTCCTAATGTCCAATCTGGACATCTCCTGGCACAACTTGAGGCCCATTTCCTCTTGTCTTAGCACTTGTTACTTGGGAGAAGAGACCAACACCCACCACACTACAACCTCCTTTCAGGAAGCTGTAGAGAGCAATGAGGTCTCCCCTCAGCCTCCTCTTCTCCAGACCAAACAACCCCAATTCCCTCAGCCGCTCCTCATCAGACTTGTGCTCCAGACCCTTCACCAGCTTCATTGCCCTTCTCTGGACATGTTCCAGCAGCTCAGTGTCCTTCTTGTAGTGAGAGGCCCAAAACTGAACACAGCATATGAGGTGCAGTCTCACCAGAGCTGAGTACAGGGGGACAATCACCTCCCTAGTCCTGCTGGCCACACCATTTCTGATACAAGCCAGGTTGTTGTTGGCCTCCTTGGATACCTAGGCACACTGCTGGATCATGTTCAGCCGGTTGTATATAAGTGTATGGCTGTATATAAGCATATGTATCTAAGTGGTATGGGATATACCTGCCAGTCAGCTTGGGTCAGCTGCCCTGACTGAAACTCTCAGCTGACTCGAGGCTACTAATGACCTGCCTGCCATGGCTGGGCTATGGATCTGTTCCTGTGAAACCAGGACATGCTGGTACTTGGGCCATCCTGGATCTTTCAAAGACTACATGAAATTTTAAAACACTTGGCCAGAGAACAGGTTTTCCTCTTGGCTTCATATACATAATAGACCTCTCCAACAGGTGCAATTGAAAGAGTCTCACTCAGAGTACCCATCAGTCAAGATACTTTGCTTCAAGAATCACAAACATAAGTTCACAAGTTTGTGTGATTTGGACAGTGTAAGGACTTTTGGTATTTATATACATCTTATTCCCACTGGCAACTAATTAATCCGGGTCAGAAAGGCAGAAACTTCTAACATTAGCAAAGTTTCACAGAAGCACCATTTATTTAAACTTAAAATGTTGCATCTAACTTTTAAAACCAGCTCTAAACATACCACTGTAAGAAGGGATATAAAAAAATGCAATGAGCACATATCTGGTATTACTTAAATAAAGTGGAGTTATTCAGCAAAATCAGGAAAAAATGTTATGTGAGGAGAAACAATACATCAAGGTAAGCAGGTAACAAATGCACACAAAAGGCTTTTGGGGAGTTACTTTTTATATAGGCAGTTTGTGTGCACTTTGGAGGAAGCAAAGCCACTTGTTAAAATGTAGTCTTTGGGTTAGTTGTATCTTAGGAGTTAATAGAGAATTAATCATCTGTACACCAGGGGAGAGCGGTTTGATCAATACTGAAAGTATAATCTTTACTAAGGCAACACATTTAATAAGTACATCTTGAATAAAATTCCTTCATGTACTGACTCATTTTTCTTAAAACATGAAACCAATAAGCATTAGAATCTGTTTGGAGTGAGGGTGATCTCAGCAACACTTCTGACTGGTCTAACCAAAGTGTACCCATCTATACATCCACAGATATGCAATACACACATCTAATACATTATTAACGCAGGGTAAAAAAAAATAATGGATCAAGAATTAATCTTTCATGAGCAATATGAAGGTTTGGTGTTACGCCTACAAAAAAAAAATTTTAAAAAAATCACCCCAAACCTACATTTATCTAAATTAACAAAGAGAGTTAGAGTTTTCCTTCTCAAGCAAATAACTAGGAAAAAAATATCATTATACAGTTTGAATCTATTTCACTGTAAGAGTAAATACAGTAAATAATACTGAACAGTTATGATTTTTATAGGATTAATTAATTGAAGCATTCTAAGAAGGGAGTTATTAAATCTAAAAAGTATGATCTAAGTCCAAAGATCTCTTTTGATTCATTCTCCCGTTTTTCTTTTATTTTTAATAGCTGGACAGGGCCTTCAGTTGGAGTAAAAGACTGGCAGTAAATGCAGTCAGGCCATGAGTAGCCCCGAGTCAGCTGGGAGTTTCAGTCAGGGCAGCTGCCCCAAGCTGACTAGCAGGTATATACCACATTACTTATATCAAGATCATTATAAAAGGAGGGAGTTTACTGAGGGTGGAGGGTTCCTCTTTCTGGGGCTCCTTCCTCTTGGTCTCCTGCTCCTTCTGCCTCCTAAGGACTAGACTGAGTATAAGCTTGTACGCTTTATGTTGGTGATTGTATTAGTTTTGTTATTTCATTAAATCCATTTCTATTTCAACCCACAGAGCTTCTCCCTTTTTAACTCAATTCCCTTTCTCAGATGAGGAGGGTTCATCAGGTGATAGAAAAACTGCTACAGTTTAGCACTAGATACAGGCTGAATGTTGACAGTAAGTTATTCTCAGTTATCTACCCAGCAGTCAGAGAAGTTACTCCATTGATCTAGTTACCCTGGGACCTACAACTTGCTGTAATAAACTGTACCACCCTCTGATGCACCTGCTGTATACTGTAATGACCAGGGTTAATGAAAGAAGTGTAAATGTTGAAAGTTACTTAAAGGTTTACAAATCAGGAAGACAACAAATCTGCAAGATATTTAAGCAACTTGCCTACTTTCACACCTTGTGAAACTATTTCAACTAATACAGACTGCTTTGGTAGGACAGGTAGCATAGGCAAGTGACTTGCTCTGTATTTTTTTCATGGAATAAGTACAGGAACAGAGATAACTCAGAAGAAACTATAAAGTCAATTTGGAAGTTCAGAGCTGATATGCTTCTGCCTGCTTCATCAAGACAGAAACACTCTATGTTGCTTCCACAAAAGTAGATAAAGCTTCTTCTATTTCAGAGCAAGCACTTGATATCTACTTGGTTTGTCACATCAATGATGCAGTTTAGAAATACTGCTGTACCTACATTTCATTAAAAATGCATCTATTATTACTTTCAGTGTCTTTCTGATCTCTTGTAGTTCCTCTCCAAACCATTCCAAGTGAAACTCACCACTTCTACCATACCTCTGGCACCGACCACCAGTCAACTATTTCCAAAAGCTTACCAAGAAATTCCTCTGTGTTTCTATACAACTTCATTCCCTCACTATTTCCTGTATTTATTAATCTTTGACACAAGCTCTATATCACTAAAAATATACAAACAACATATGCGTAAAGAGTAGTATAAAGACAGGGAAGCAATAACGTGAAAATAATATAGACACCAAATGGGTATGAGCTTTGCTCGTGCCTTGGGATGTTTAAGAAAAAACAACAGGAAGCAGTCTCAGAGACTGAAATTAAGGTCTCTGATCCATTACTGGGAATAATTACTCTGGGACAACTGTGGTTCTTGCCCCTGTCTGTTCACCCTGTCTGTTTTGCAAGGACAGGTAAAATGCTTTTTTTAGCAGCCAGTGAAATGACAGAGATTGTGGCCTGTGTCTTAAAACAATGAAATTGTTAATTTAACTGAATGAGCTGAATTGGAAATTATGGTGATTTATCTGCCTTTATATTAACAGCTAAGGCAAGGCAGGAAACTCTGAAGATAGGGTAGAGTGAACAATCAAAGGAAGGAGCCACTATGGTTATCTGTAAAGGAAAGCTGTTCATAGCCATGAATCAATGCCCATAGGTAGTGGAGATGAAGACTTTGCCCTCACAACACCTCAGACATGTCAGATTTGCTACACAAAATGAGTTTTATGCCAGAGAAAAAGTAAGGACGTTTGGGGAGGGGTGGAACGGGAGTGGGGGGGTGAGGAAAGGGGACTATTGCTGAGGTTTAATTAAGATGTACTTTTAGCAAAGTGGAACGGGTGAAAACGGACTTGAAAACCAAATTGTTTTAAGTCCCAGTTTACCATTCCAGAGAAACACATGCATCAGAACCAAATTACTTCAGCGTATTATTGTATTTTACTGAACTTTTTATTACATGATATTCATATGATCTTTGTGGTAATGCTATTTGGGAAATGGGTAAGCAGAGATTTGAGAAAGAAACTCGCAGTATTTGTAAAAATTAAGACAGCTACTGTAGGCGTATAAGCACCGCTCCCTGTGTGCGTGATTTATTTGTTCCTGTGAGACAAATGCCACTACACCATTTGTGCTCTACTTCTTCAAACATTTATATTCATGATTTAAATATTTATATTCATCACCATATACTAGTTTTTAAATGTTCAACTGTCCCAAACAAGTTTCTGTAATGCACTCTTGAGAAGGGCTGAGGCTGGGTTGCACAGGTCAGAGATGACCAGCCAGTGAGCCATGTCAGCTGCAGCTCATGGGCAGTTCAGATCAGTTTTAGTCCTGTGGCTCTGCTACAGGACAAGCAGGGAGGCTGTGCTGCAACAGCAGATGCCGGCTAAATTGAATCAGCCAGGAAGAAGAGAGCACTTCCATTGACTCTTTCAGGTACACAAGCGTGTGCAATGGCTCACAGACCTGGGAAGAGCACAGCTTTGTACAATGAGGAAGACTAGCAGCATCTGCCATTAATAGCGTGGGATTTTTTATTTGCAATGATATCAACAGGCATCTGTGTGTGCTTCATGGATAGCTAAGGGAGCACTGGGAAACTTTAAATGTGACAAGTTACAGAGAGAAGATGCACAAGCTACAGAACGCAAATGTAAAGCACAACGCTGAGATATGATTGTACATGAAGTGGGAGGTGTCCCTGCCCATGGCAGGGGGGAATGGAACTAGATGATCTTTGAGGTCTCTTCTAAGCCAAACCATTCTATTATTCTTTGATTCTATGAATATTTGTGGATGTCTGGAGATAGCTACAGCTTCACACGGTCTCTTAATCTTGAATGAAACTAGCTGAATAGAACCTTGTCTTTCTATTATATAAGTACAAATAAAGTAGAAAGTAAAAAATTAAATGGATGAAAATCAAATAACTGGTCAAAATTATTTTGTTTTTAAATATTTAAGCTGCAAATAGTAACAAAGAAAAAAACCTAAATGTCAGAAGATTATTATCTTGCCAGTGTACCGTCTAATGGTGTTTTCAAGTCTACGATCAGCCTCATTGTCTTGTGCTGTGAAGAGCTCGACTTGTCAACTTGAGGTTAATAAGTGCAGTAAGTGATGTAATGCCCTTACTGCTCCTGTTTTCTCAGCAAACAGATGATAAATAGTAATTATAATTCACTGATAACTCTGAGTGTGTCTCTTTTTAGATCTTATATCCTCCATAAACTGATTTTGTACTTACAATAGAATTTTCAAGAAATCAGTCTGTCAACATAACATGCTTCTGTTATTGCAGTTTCTTAGCTTCTAACCAACTTTCCCATTTTTTTCCCCTATTTTAGAGGAAGACTGAGTTATGCAAGTAATATCATCTTTATGCTTAAAAATGAGCTATACACACAGGGACTTAACCTCTGCTGGAAGGCAAAAGACACTTAAAATTCAAAATAACTTTTTAGAAAGCTACAGAAACTCCTACGTCTTTTTAAAATAGGACTGAAGTAATTTGTTGATCATCACACAATGAAGGCAAGGATAAAAAAACCAGAAAGAGCTCTAATTCATTGTTTCAATGTTTACTGTGAGCCATTCTTTCTCACATTCATGTAAAAATAATTTTAATGTAAATACAGCCAGGTAAAGCTTAGAATTTAAAAATAGAAAATTATGTCTGGGGCTCATCTTTCACTTTGGCCTTATCAAGGGCAAATGTCACTCAGATGAAGAATTTCGATAACTGCCAGAAGCATGTGCACTGTAGGAGAGATCAGGGTCCTGACCAATTGTACTGCATACATTAAAATCTCAGAAGTTTTGAAAATACTTAGGCCATGTTTCTTTCCTACCCTTGAGGAATGAACTAAATATCCTCTACTACTTGGAAGGATAAGTGTTGAAAAGTGTGTTCATTTACGCTCCAAAACCATTCTTTCTCTTTCTTTTTTTTCATCCACAAGTTCAAAAACTTCTCTTTCTTTCAACTACTTTTTTTTTTTAATCCTTTGAAGTCTGGCAATGAGGTCTATGCACTTAAGGAAACTACTAAAATGTTAAAACTGCTGTTTCAAAGAGGGAAATTTCCATGCTGATTTAAATGCAAGTCCTAAACTTGCAGAAAATGAGTCAACATCATTCACTGGCAGAAACAGGTTGGGACACCGCCCCATCACAAGTTTCTTAATTTATTTCAAACACAATCTTTAATAAGACATCTCAGGACATCTGTTTGAAACTTACCCTCCTCATTTTGCAAAATCTGTATGCCTCAATACATAGAAGCTATGAACTAGACATGGTCAAAAGCCCATTCCAAAAATGTACGTTTACACCAACAGAATATTTGGCTGGAATCACCTGCATGAATTAAACCGAAGAAAACACCTGCCTGAAAACGCCACCAAAGAAAACACCCCCAATCTCTATTTAGTAATCGACTAGCATTTAATATCTCAGTTTAACTTGTGTCTGGTAGATATCCCTGAACGCACCTAAACAATCCAGCTCTACACAATGCAGAGACATTACTTAGAACAGTCTCCGGTTACAGACCTTGAAGTAAAACATCCTCCTTTACTCACAGATATTTAATCCTGAGTGTCCCTAAAGTGGCCTAACTACCCCACTGTCTGATGGCCTACAAGTCAGCTTGTTCACCTTGTAGGTAAACACCTACCAGAGCATTCTCCACCCTTCCTCCTGAAACTGTGCTACTGTGAAGAATGAAGAGAAGAACAGTGATTCAGGGCACTGATTTACATAACTTTTGTGCCTTCTATCCAATGACAGGATGACATGGAAGACTGAAAGACAACTTTGAGAATGGACTCAATACTGCTTCTGTAAGCTAAATTCCCTGACTACTGGGTTCTACAATCAAGCATGCTTTTAGTCCATTCCTATGGCCTAACACGTCATTGATTATCTTCTGGACAGATGAGAATTGAGGAGATGATCTAATCTCTAGGACTTTCTATAAAAAGAGAATGACACCACCACGTTACCGGTGTTTGATTGTACTCTGAAAGAAAGGCATGAACCTTCTTTCATTTTCAAGCAGAAAGGACAGATCACCTGTTTCAAGGGAAGGTTTCTGAGATTTCTGATCCTCTAAGCACAGAAGAAAAGCAGAATTTGCCATGCAACGTTGTCATTGGCAATTCCTTATAAGCTAACTTAATGAAAGGATGGGTCATTGTTTAGCAGGCTGGTTAATTTT
Source organism: Podargus strigoides (assembly GCA_028020825.1). NCBI lineage: Eukaryota > Metazoa > Chordata > Aves > Caprimulgiformes > Podargidae > Podargus > Podargus strigoides. The sequence goes on from CM051623.1 coordinate 29,568,313, forward strand.
AACCCCCACCACCCCTAACCCCCCCAGAATTGTATAGGCCCCTTACAGCAAGTTCCTCATTCCTGGGTCCAGCTGCCTACAAATTTGGCACTGCAGCACCTGGTGCAGCTTGTGTCTCATTCACACAGTAGGATGACATGGCAATAACAGATCCTTAACACTGCTCAGCTATAAACTGACACACTTGTATGCATAACACTTCTGAAAAGGTTTTAGAGGCTCACCTTAGATCAATTCACTCATCTTCAGTCATCTGCATCCAGACTTACAAGTGATGCTTTCCAGAGCTGTGCAAATCCTGAGACTAAGAAGCAGGAGTTTCTGTCTTTGTCCATTATTACTGCATTATTTTACAGTATGATATCAGAGCCTGACTTTATTAGATTCTGTCCTTTGCCTCTCATCCTTCCTTCAGTGTGGGAGTGAGAGAGAGCAAGGCAGTAATTAAAAAAACCTGGAAATCAAAAGTATAACATTTCCCTTGGATAATTTTATGAATTTAGACTTTACCAAGCAGAAAAACACATCTTGAAATACAGCCAACATTTGTAATCTTAACTCATGTTCAAACAAATTTGCTTAAAGGTTCTAACTGCAGGTGTTTGGGTATTTTTTTTTCTCTCCATTTTAAGAAGTTGTCTGCTTTATGCTTGTTGCATCATACTAACTTTGCTGAGCTACTGAGTTCCATTACAGACACACACAAAAGTAGAGTATCACCTCATAAAACACTTCCAAGCTTCATCATCAGAGTAAAGATATGACAAGGCTGTTTATCAGTAGGTAATAAGACAGATAATTTAACTGTACAAGCTCTAATTGGTCTAATTCACTAACTGACCTCTCACCACTTGATGCACTAGTACAATTGAGCTCTGATAAAGCCTTTAATTGTAAATTGCACACAGCTGTGAGCTGCTTCTCACGCTGGCACAAAAACACTGTCATCGACTGTTTCATCTCTGCGACCTGCTAATTTGGAGCATATGTAACTGTTTTTAATGCTGAAGGCTTGACATACCACAAACAGCAGATGTTGCAGCTGCCCCTGAGACGCTTTATTTAATTCAATTACGTCTTTTGGAGATATGTAAAAAAGCTAGGCGAGATGAGAGAGGGCAGGAGAATGTTAAAAATGGAGCCCCTGGTTGAGGCCCAGGTGGCTCGATAGGCAAATGATTGGGTGAATGTCTAAATGATCTTTTTAATTGAGTAGACTGACGGCTAATCAGGGTCATGAAGTGTTATCACACTGATGAGCTGAGTGGAGCCCTGGGCTGCTCTGCAATTAATGCTGCTTTTGTGAAAGGAGAAAAAAGGAAGATAATGTATACCATCTGGCAATTGTTTATGATAAAAGCAGCAGTTTGCTACAAATTCAAGTTAAATGCTATTCATAACATTATTTCTTCTGCTGCTGTAGAGGACAAGGACATAGAGCCCAGGTCTTTGTCTGACTTTCTCATTCTCTTTGAACAAGCAAAACATTCATTTGCTTCCACGTGTGTTGTTATTAATTATTCGCCTGCTTGCTAATGTATGGCGTAAATGATGCTCTCGTTGAAATGCCATGAACAAGTCCAGCAATCTATATTTTGGATGCTTCATGCCAAAGCATCTGATGGGGGAGAAACAAAGCTAGGGACTCAACTTGTAGCTAAAGCTAGAGAAAACAAGTCAGTTTTGTTGGTGGTGGGTCCTTGTCCCATTTCGTTTTCCCCCTCCACATGTCATTTTAAAGGTCTTGCCTCTGGCAGACACATTTAAAAGCTCAGAAAAGAGCATGTTTCTGAGAAGGAGAGGGAAACTTGAAGACTGCAAACACTAGGCAGAGAGTTTTCTCTTGCCATAAGAAGGCTGGGTTCCACAGAAGTGAAAAGCAGACAACTGGTAAGCCAGGAACGTTCTTGGTACTTGGCTCTCTAGCAAGTGTGGAGAAGTAGACAACTACTAAAGGTAGCATGACACTGAAAAATAGCATCCCAGAATACTAATGGCCTCAAGTTGTGCCAAGGGAGGTTTAGATTAGATATTAGGAAACATTTTTTCACTGAAAGGGTTGTCAGGCATTGGAACAGGCTGCCTAGGGCAGTGGTGGAGTCCCCATCCCTGGAGCTATCTAAGAGACGTGTAGATGAAGTGCTGAGGAACATGATGTAGTGGTGAATTGGCAGTGCTGGGTTAATGGTTGGACTTGATGACCTTAGAGGTCTCTTCCAACCAAGGCTATTCTATGATTCTATTCTGCTATTAGGACATGACAAGTGAAAAAAAAAAAAAAAAATCCTCGCAACTGTTCTTTAGGTTTTAAACCAGTTGTAAGCTTAAAATAATTCTGCTGGGAGCCTGCATAAAAAGGACACTCAGCAGTCAAGTTAGAGAAAATTTAGCAATGTGTAGTGCCATTTTTTACAAATAGCCAGAGACAAGAAGATGAAACCTCAGCTTAGAACTTAGATGTTAAGAACTTATTTATTGCTTACAGATTAGTTCTGAAAATCAGGTGATTCAGATTCCCTTCCCAGTTGTGTCATGAATATATTGTATGTCTTTAAGCAAGCCACTTAACTTGTACGTGCTTTGTCTAACAGAGATCTAAAACAATAGTTCTTTAAAAACAGCTGTCAAGTCAATGTTGATCAAAACTAGCAAATATCCAGTTTGATTCCTCTTTGCTTTAAAACTTAGGGCTAGAAATGGGGGCTCTGGCCTTGCCAAAAAAGACGGAAAGAGTGGGACATCAAAGTTTCTTTCATTCTGGGAGGAGCTGGAAGTACATTTTGTGTATTAGTTCTTTCATTATGTTTTATTCCTTCTTTTCCTTAGAGATGGGTTTAAGCATTTCTATCACATATGTCTTCAAAGGAAGGTGTTGCTGAACAGTACCCTGGTAAAAGAAGGCATAGACTCAAAAGCAAAGGACTTCTCAGCATCAACCTCAAGCTCAGATCTTAAGACTTTTTGTTAGTTTTTAGATTCTGTGGAGCGCAGATGAACACACCACTTGTTACCTGTTATTACTTGTTATTTTCTGTCCTTACTAACCACTGTGTCCTGCAGATGTATTATCAGTAATGTTTACAGACACCATGTTTATATCAACATATAGAAGATAAGAATACACTGCTTTAAGGACTTCACTCTGCAGTTCTCATGCAAACTGTGCCTTCAATTAAACTTCTATCTATGGGTTATAAATATACATTGTAGACTCCTTAGCAATTTCCCATCTTCTCCCTACTCTTCGAGACACTGTCATGTTCAGAAGTGTCTGGGAAACCATTTTCTCATCCAAGGCAAGTTTTACAAGATTCTTTAAACTTTATTGTTCTGAACAAAGAGAATAACTACAGAAAAAAAAACAACCCAAAAAAACAAACAAAAAACCAGATCAAAAAAAGAAAGAAAGAAGAAAAAAAGTGTGGGGAGTAGGAGAAGAAAATCAGAGCAGTAAGGCACAGTCCATAGCAGTATTTTTTCTGTACCACTGAAGAGATTCTCATCTATAGCTGACCTGACTGATGTGGTGCACAGTGCAGTGACACTACCCCAAACTAGTGTAGGCACAAAAGAGAGTGACAGTGCCTGTAAGCTTGCATACTGCAGTCCTCAGCACAGGCAAGCTGTGTAGGTCCAGCAGCAGGCTGACACAACCATACTGCTTCCAGATTTTCATTAGTCCGTGCTACTCTATAGGATAGCAGTTTGATGCTCCACTCTATGTGTAGACATGCAGAGTGCCTCCCGTGTCATCCATTAGACTCTGAATTATAGATACAAGTTGAAATGGTTCTACGATACTTAGTGAAATAAAGGCACATCAAATGTAGATCTGCCCCCAGACTCAGTTCATGGATTTAAATATCCTAAACGAGCTAGTTGAATAGTGGCTCAGTGCATCTATCTGTTTCCCCTGATCAGAAATTCTTGCCTTATTAAAACAGGTACATACCATCTTGAAAAAAACCCTTTCACTTTCAACAAACTACTGTATTCTGGGAAAAAACTTTCTTAAGAAAGTTCTCAACCATGTCTCCTCAAAAACAGCTGCTCACAAGGCTACTGCATCACCACTCTAGTGGTAAATACAACAGCTTTTTTTGTACTGGACAATTGAAGTAGAATATTGCCCTAGTTAATTTTTCAGTAAGGGTAGAAAAGAGAAAATACTACGAAAAAATGTTGCGATAACAGTATGTTGTGAGTTGTGTCAGGAAGAAGTGCCTGCTGAGGGTGTTTTGACAGTACAGGTAGTTATCAGATATTGTAGCAGGCAGCTACTCTTGTTAAGATGATGGAGTCAGACAGAAACATTACTACTAACACTGTGCTTTAGAAGATAGCTCAAAATAATACTTAAGATAGGCTTTGTGGCACTTTGAAATCATTGCATTAAGCCTAGAATTATGGATGAACGCTGCTTTATTTTAGTTTAATAAAAATATCACACACTTTCTCTTAAACCAGTATTAGACATAATAAAAAAAAAATACATTCTTTCCAAGATTTAATATGCTATTTGAGTTCTCTTCTGTAATCACAGTTTTCTATTCCCTTTCTGATTTTTCAGATACAGACTAATATAAAATCTTCACACATAAAAAAGAATTTGTGGTAACACTTCTACTTATTTCTGGGAGAGCTGAGGAATCCTAGATTTTATATGCATATAATGAGACAGCATATATGGATTCTACTGTTTTAATATTATTATCGTGTGACAGAACTTTTTCCAGGATGACTAGTACTGCATGAATAACTGAATTTTCATTTTGATGACCAGATCTAAAAAAAATATAAATCATTTTTAATGAACCAGTTAATTTATTTCAGCTCAAACAAAGAAAAAGAGGGAGAATGACTCTGTGTTGGCACTCTGAGCAGTCCCCTAGAAGAGTAAAGCTGAATTCCAGGTCCTGCATCCAGGAATGTTTGAATACTTTGGAAAACTATTTTGATAGAAGAGATTAAGAGAGAACTATCTTGAAATACTGTCTTTTAAAAACTTGGTTCAGAGTCCTGTTTCTGTCCAAATAAAGAGAAGTATTATTACTCCTCCTTCCTTCATCTCAGCTGAATGGTAAATATTTTGACTACTGTTTTACATACACACAAAGTTTTACATAAAAAAATAAATATCTACTTTTCACCCTAACTTCCTATTACTAGGTCCTCATGTATGACATTGATTATCTTAAAAGTGAGCTTAAGATGTTGTTCTGCCATATAGACTTGCCATTACCATCCTAGAAGTACATCTGTTGGAGAGGATACAAAAATCTCATCCAGGCAACTAAATCACTCTACATTTTATGAGTGAAAATATGAATACAGATTTACAGGATTTTAGGATTTCACTGAAACAGCATTAACCATACAAGTAGTTCATTATTTTGTTTCTTTGAAGGCAAGTACCTTAAACCTTTATAAAAATCACATCTTGGCACAATGACTTACAGGCTCTTTGAAGGAAAAAGCATCTAAAAAGCAATGCTACTTCACCCTCGGTTTAAAATTCTGTGTAGAATCCATTCTGCTCCACCCACAGGCTTCCCATGGTTTCTTAAGGTGGTAATACAAATAAAAAGCAAAACAGACTTACACTTCTGGTTGGTAAGAGAGTTTTGGGACTTCCCTGAATAGGTTTTCACATACTTTCCATATGGCTGGGGGAAAAAGCAGGATATCATTTAGAACCTACAGACCTGTCCTATGGGTTCATCAAATGCACTCTTGTGGCTCGAGGGCAGAAGGGAAAGCAATCCTCTGGGAAGGACCCGTCCTCTTTCAGCTTCTGTTACCAACAGCCACATATTCTTTCCAAGTAGTGGTGTAGCAAATATTCTACTCCTAAAACTATCACTGCATTTGCCTACAGGTAGTGCCAGTGCATTATATCAGCAAGCTATTTCAGCACCTTAATCATAGGACCATAAAGGACTGGATTCCAGGGGCATAGTAAAGTACATGTGAAATCCTGATAAATACAGATCTTCCCTAAAAAAAACCTCAGGTTGGGAAATGTAAGGTAAACCTACACTGCTACCTCTCCAAAACTAATAAAGATGACTTAACATTTTTGCTATGTTTTCTTACAAATTTGCTTAGAAATTTGAATATCCAAAGTGAACAGTAGTGCTAAGAGCTGAGAAAATATTTATCCAAACTGCTTTCAGGCATCTAACTTAGTTTGTGTGAATAGTATTCTGGAAATACCTATGTCCCTCTGTTTAGTGTAGGCACCTAACTTTAGCCTACTTTAGGCTTCTAACTAGGATGTTATTCAGAACAGCTACTTTAGATTACATGAATATTCCCCATGGGGTCAAAATCCAAAAGGTAACTTTGAAAAAACCTCGGTTCCTAAGTTTACATATTCATTGAATTAATTTAATTTGGGTGGAAAAAGGCCAATTATGTTTTGTAATGCAGTGTACAATACTAAAATAAATCCAGGAATAAAAATATCCAAATATAAACACAGGTTGATATAACTCAGAACATCCTAACCGCTCTTGGAAACATGAGTCTCATACAGTATATATAAACTGTGTCATCATGACAAAAAGCACCCCTGCATCCCAGAGTTTTCTACTGAGTTTGAAGTTTATGCTAAAATAAAAAGGAACTATTTTCAAAGGCACAACAGAAAATTAGATGTCTAACTCCAGGCAAAGTCAACACCTGATATGGCATATTACATTAAAATTTCAGGAAGTTTTTCAAAGCCTCTAAAAAGAGATAGGCAGAATCCAACCACTGATAGCTAAGTGTGGTTTTGTAACCTATGTAAGACAATTTAAGATTGTTCTTCTTCCAAAAAGGCTATTCCTGACTTCCCACTACCTTATGGCCATATATTTTATTGTATTTTTGTTGTGCTTCAACTAGACAAAACAGAAAGGGTTTTTTTTGTGGGATTATTTTTCAGTTTGTCTGAGGCACAGAAAGGCAGGAATGTATGGAGGAAGGCAGGAGCACTATGACCTTAAACGACTTTTGAAGTTGAAGAAAGCAAAGCAGGAGATGCACATTGTAGTGACTGCTTACATTTAGAGCTCAAAACTTCCTGTGTTGCTTGGCCCTTGTTAGATCTTCAGAGGGACTATTGAATATATGTTAGGTATACCAATTAGGTACTAAGCACATATAATATCTACTAGATATACTTGAGGACACAGCTACATAAATGCTTTGAATTTAATCCTTAGAAATCAAGGTTCTTAACACAGATCTACGGCATTTGCTGAAATTCAAAGCAAATATGGTTTCTAAGTCACTTAGAAAATGGGAAAAGGAGAGAGACAGAAGGATCTAAAATGCTGATAGGTGCCCACTGAGAAATTCCAAGCTGCTTCTCTAGTCAATTCTCAGGTACACTGAAAATTTCTCCAGAGTGCCTATTAGCATTTTTGGGTGTCATACCTTATAAAACTAATCTTTACAGCATTTTCAAAAAAAAACCCAACAATTGTTTAAAAATTTCCTTTCAATTTTCATCCTCTTTCAAGACATGACAATACTCAGAATATCATTACCTTCTAAGACATCTCTCTTCTCATAATGCAATTGGAGTTGAAATGCTTCTCCTCACTATTTTCAAAACAAGCATATTCACTTTCAGTTCAAACTGACCTAAACTTTAGTTTCCTTCCATATTATTTTTAAAAGCATTTAAGGAATATAGTCAGGATCTCTGGGGATGCAGTTTTCACGAGTCACTTCTATAAAGGACCACTGATGGAGATTACACAGGATGAGGTCCTGCATGGTCCACTACACATATACCCAACATTTGCAGGGGGGAAGCAAGACCAAAGGCTGTTCTCGTGTTGCAGTATTTCTTGGCTGGAAGAAAGTAGGAAATACCCAAATTCACATATGGATTTGTTTCCAGACCACAGAAGTTTAAATAAGTTTTCAAAAAATACTTTGAAAGAAAACAAGTGAACTTTTAATGATAAACAATTCCTGTTAGCCTCTCTATATTTACGCTACTCAGTTCCATGCAGGGTTAGCAACAAAGGACTTGAATGGTCTGCAGTGTGCCATGGTCTACCACGCTGCAGTCACAGCGGGAGTACAGCTCTGCTCCCTACCTTCACCACTCGTTTGGCAAGGGGTTGGTTGGCCAGTCTCCCTCTCCCCTGCAGTCTGGGGATGTATGTTTGCAATGGTGAGATAGAGAGCTCATGCTAATGAACTCTCCTCATCATGCGGATCTTTATGTCTAATTCATCAGGCACTTTAGAGAGAGATCAACTCATCAATGGCCACACAGTGAAATTTTTAGCCCAAGGCTGGCATATGGTCTCTTTCCAGATGTTTGAATTAAAAACCAACCAACCAACCAACCAATCATGACCACAGTCCTTTGAAAACTGACAATTCATAGACCAGTTTTCATTTTGAAAAGTTTAGATTTGGAGCACTAAAAAAACAAGTGTTTTTCAAGATGTATACGCAAGATTAAATGATTAGTTTCTGTCAGATTTTAATTGGGACTTTCCTTTATTGTCCAGTATGACCCAGTAGCTACTGATCTGTATGAGTTTTATTTGTTGGCTTTGTTTGTTTCACTGAAAAGTCTGCAGTATGCTGTGTTGTCTGTGGTTTAGAAACCTTGATCACATTTATAACTGCAGGAATCTTCAGTAAGGCATTTCTGAAGAAGATAGATATAAGATACAAGAATACAAGGGCCTAACAAGAAAATCTATTACTAGTTTTATGTCTCACAGACCTCTCTCAATATGTTCTTCAAAGCTTGAAATAACTCTATATAATTTTGTCAAGATCCAAGCAGAAGCACAACTGTTTGTAAAAGTTGTGGAAAAGCATTTAAGTCTACTTGGCATCATTTCAGTTCTTTACAAATCTATTACATGAAAAAAATCCCAGCACCAGGGAGCTAAGCTATTGTATCTGAACTGGAAGGTCTGACCCAGATATGGATTGTACCCATTATGTAGAGACCATCAACCGACAAACATTTGAAAGTGTTCAGACTACCAAAAAGAATAATATAAAAAAAATAAAAATCCATTGGCACAAAACCATATCATAAAACACCTGATATCTAACAAAGAAGCTAGTGTTGGTTCATTGTGAACAGACATTTTCAAGAGTCTTGCAGTTTTTACTTTGTTTTGTAACATGCTTAGTAGAATTCAAAAAAGCACCTGGCTCTCAGATAAATACTTCTTTTAAAGGAAATCTAGAAAGTTATGCAATGATCTGGGCATGTAGTCTGGGAATCAGGAGTACCCTCAACACTCATAAAGTTTGGGCAAGGGGAAGAGGGGTTCTTTATTTTTTTAAGTTGTAAATGATGAAGTTTAAGTGGGTTTTCAGACAATGGTGGCTGCGATGAGCTATCATAAGTGTAACAGCAGTGGTGCAAATGAAAATCAGATCTACAGGGGAGCTGGGCAGAGTCTCAGGGAGAACTTGCTGATGTGGGCTAAAGAGGAAGGACCAAGACTTTCCTCACTGACAATCAGATTTGGGAAATAGAACCCAGTCTGCATGTTAAGCTGCTTCATAGGTTTCACTTGTGTAAACTAGAGGCTCACATGATCAACAGAATACACACACTCTGACCCTCATGCTGGTTTAAACCAGGTGAAGACCTGCATCATACGTGGAGCTATTGTTGATGCAACATGCCTTGTGCCTACTTTGAACTTCTTTGTGTAACAATAAGTGAAGGACATACTAAAATGAAACATCACTCTTCATTTTGTTCCATTCAGGTTGGAGCTAAAGGAATTGGAGTCTTTCCACTGATTTCAAGGGGATTTTGTTCAACATTTTCTAAAACACCCCAGGTTTTGTGTTGTGGTATATAAAACAACTTAAGTTAAAAAATACCTCTTCTTGATGATATTAACATCATTTTTAAAAATAATAGAATAAAATGAAATTTCTGGAAAAACATCTTTGAATTTTCCCCTGGTTAACTTCCTTGGTTGCTGCCTAAAGCAGACTTAGCTGTGAGCTTTCTATGTGAGCACGATATCAAGCATTACAAATGTTCAGCTTAGAACTGTCAAGCCACACATAAAATATTGATACCTCACATTGGCAGGGTTAATATACTGTTATTTTAATTGCAAACACACTGTGGGTGATTAGTCAAACTTGGTGTGTCTTGAATTCTAAGATAAAGATGCCTTCTGGCTGGACCTCCTATGCAATTAGCACTATGACCCTCATGTGCTCTTCTCTGTTATTAATACGATTGGTCTTATATGAGTATTAGATATCATTCATTAACCTGTTGTGAACCGTCTCAGAAACCATCTTTGAATAATAGACTACATTCCTTTTTCTAAATCCATTTACTAGCAGGAGAGTGAAAAGGATGAAGACAAGCTTTCTCCATTAGACTGACTGGTATAGCGTTAAGTAATGTATAGTGTATGAAATTATGAAAGAGCAAATTAAATAACAGAGCATATCTGGCTCATTAGTAATGGATGATCAGGTGCTCATTTTGTTGAATTTCCACCCTGTTCAGAAGATGAATGCACATTTCAGAACAGAAATATGTTAACTGACCCTGCCTGAAAATAAACTAATGCACATCTGGAAGTTCACTGTTTTGCCAGCTCACTAGTGTTTATGCTGGCTTTCTCTCTTTCTTTCTTTTTTTAAATCAAGCAATTTGAATTTGAATCTTTTACTTGTTATTAAAAGTGCATTTGCCTACACACTAGTTATTCAAAAATTTCAGACTATTATTAGCATTAGGTGAATAAAAGAAAAAAAAAAAGGAAAGTATCTTGGAAGGGAAACATGCTCTCCTGTGAGGCCAGATCTTCAGCTGACAGGAATCTAGTATTCCACTGGCTTAAATGGAGTTATGTTGTTTACATCAGCTGAGGAAAAAGTCCAGTAAAAGCTGTCAGTGTTCCTGGCTCCTGATGTGGGAGGTACCCCTTCTCTGGTCTGAAGACAAAGACACACATGTGTAGGATGATTGTGTAAGAAGGGTGTTGAGGTTTACCTTATCTGATGGGTAAGGTGTGCCCTATCGCAGAGGAAGGGTCATGGATTTAAATTACTGAAAGAGAGAGAGAAAGGGTAGGATGACGAATGCTCCCTGATCTCTGCACTCCATTAGGAAGCATGCACTCCTCATTTTGTGAAATCCCATGTACTCACTCCCACTTCATGGGCAAGGGGTCAGCTGTGCTCTGTGTGCTGGCATAGGCACTACTTGGGGCTGGGTGCTGGGATGCTACTCTGCAAAGTGTGAAATGTAGGCATGACAGAGGCAGAAGGATATTCTCCAACAGGTCCAGCTCACAATGCCTGAGACCTGACAGGTTGATGTAGAAGTAAAATAGCCTTCCTGCAAAGGAGAAATCAGTGTGCGTGTTTCATAACCTATTTTTTTTTTTCGGAAGAAGGATCTGTGAGTCCCCACTAACATAGGACTGAATTTTTTATATTTTTAAAGGGATGAGACTTCCTTGATGAGTATGTATTTATTCTAGATATTCCTCTTGGAAAGGATAGGAGGCAGAAGATTTGCTGATTCTCCTCTCTGGTGTCCAGCATGCTAGTTCATTAAGGCGTCACACTTTAAATGATGTTTCTGAATTACTTGAAGAGGAGCAGCTCAAGGTGATTGCCTTTGACATCTGAGCAAGGAATGGTTGTTAAAGAACTGAATTGTGTGTTGTCATCGAATGAATATTGTGGTGTTTTCATGGAGATTTCCAGGGCCTCTTAGAAAATCATACCTATTGCTTAAATTAAACATAGAATTGTATGACTTCTGCAGAGATCAGCTACTAAAAACTTAATCATCTGTTAACAACCTGGAGATCCATTCAATTGTTAGGAATTCTAGCAATATCAAAATTGCCACTGTGTTGAATTATTAAAGGTTTGTATCAAAGAATGAGCTTAAGTTGCTTTGGTCTTGTGTAAAAATTCCTCTGATCTTTGGCAATCATAATTTATTTACAGCTTCCATACGTTCACCCTCTTTCACAAAGAAATAGGGTTTCTTAAGTATGGCCAGGAGGCACTGAATTTTCATATGTAGTACTGTCTCTCAGTCAGAAAGACAGGGAAGAACTGCTGGCTTGAAGGTTCACCAGCCAGCTTTTCTGTGTGAAAGGCAGGTTATCTAAACATTTTCTTCCCCTGAGAGAGTTATTCATAATATTTATTCTAAAATACAAATATTAGGGCTCTTTGCTCCGTGTGAATTATCCTTAGGTATAGTAAATACAGTTCAGGATAAAATAAAATCAGGGCATAGCAACAGCTCATGTTTACATTTATAAAAAGTACATGTGGAGATTATTGCGGGAAAATGTTTCAAAATTTATTAAAAAGTCCCGCTTTTAGCTGGTTAAAGAACATTTTAACATTTGGACTTGAACTCAAGTTGGCTGTAACTGTGTGTTGTGGCTTCCACAGAGTATCTCTCTGTTTAATGTGGACATCTTCCCAAAAGTTGGGATTGGTTCATTTTGCAGAAGGCAGATTAATACCAAATGTTCTGGTTTATAAATTACACAGGACAGGATTTTTTTTTTTTTTTTTTTTTTTTTTTTTTAAATCAGCTTTGGTCTGTCAGCTGGGATCCTGACAATCTTTATAGTCAAAGAGAGATAGGATCACTCATTTAGAATTGTTACTGGTCTGTCTTAGATGTATAATTACTTCAATTATCTGGTCAGCTATAGCGAACATGGAACAGAGATGCAAAGAACGTATTTGATTTACCATTGCAGATCTTATTTAAAACTGCAACACAATGTTAAATGGTGCATGACACTACTTTACAAAGAAAGATATATAGAAATAAAAGCCTAATTTCTTGGTTTTGAAAATAATTGTCACTATGTTGTTGCTTTGAACTGATGTCCTTCTGTTGATAATCTGTTGAAGTTCACAACAGATACCCACAAAGACCTGATGTTCTTTACAAACAGAATACAGTAAATGTTCCAGGCAAAACACTTGCCAAATTTTCATACAATAGTTCTCAGTTCTGACAGTTTTTATTTAAAACTGCTCATACACTAGCAAATAACAGGAACAAGATTTTGAGTTGCTAAGCTTTTCATTCTCTGGAGATCAAACTAGCTGGGAGTGGACAAGAGATCCTCAAAGTGTGCTTACTAGTTTCCTAAGGTGTGAAGATGCCCTCAGATTCTGAGAGGTACTTAATGGTTCCAGCAGTATCAGAGAGAGAACTATTAGAGGGCTCACCAGCTATTTAGTTAGTGTATGCCATTATTAAACCAGAGTAATATAAAATGGCACCAGACTCTTCCTCAGACCTTTTGCTAAAATTCCTGCTTTTGGTCCTATGTTTATGTTCTGTCTTCTCTCTACGGTAGATTTTCCCACACAGTTGCACAGTCTAACTATATGGGATGGTTGGTCTTAATTACCTCTACTCTAATACCCCTGGCCTGCTTATTTCTACTGTATAGCATTCCTTGGGAACTGATATAAAATTTAAACACATTCAGTATGCTGTCTCTCAAGAAATCTTACCTATGATAAGCCAGTCATGAAAGGGTTCACCTGTTTATTGGAGCAGAAATCCACTTCTCTGAGTATTTGTTTCACTAAATCAACAAATCCTGGCATGGACACATAGGAAAGGCACATCGTTAACAGGCAAAAGGCACTTCCTGCTGATAACCCCAGACACCCATGAAGCATGCATCTCTATAACCTACTTTCATAGTGAAGTTCTTTCCAAAATGCTCAATGCTAAGCTAGTGTAGTCCCAACTGAAACAGCAGCAAATAAATTTCCATTGCAAAGAAAGGATGAACAAAGCTGAACACTCTTGTAAAAAAAATTTACACTGTTCAGATCGGGAAAACAGCTCTGAATAGCTGAAAACTCTGTCAAATCAACATCAGTTCTCATCAGACCACTCCAAGGTGCTTGTCTTTGCAATAACATAATGCATTTCAATTTCTGTCACTAGCAGTTTTCCACGCTTAGAAAAACAATGCTACATGATTATTTTCTATCTCTGAAGACAGTGATTTTCCCCTCTAGCTCTCCTAGCTAAAGACTAGTAAAATTAAACATATATAATAGCAAAATTAAAACAAAGTGCTAACCAGAAAACAAACAGCAAGGATGCAGGGAGATTGCATATAAAAACATACCCTTCAAGTTAAAGATTTCAGAAAGTTAGGAGTGAAAACTAAAGTTTAACATAAAAGCTTTTTTGAAATGTTATCTGTAATGGTTATTGCACTGTCCTACAGTACTCAATTACCAATCCACTTCTTATATAATTCCCTACCTTAAAGCTGCATTACATATTTAAATCCTCTTGTTCATTTATGCAAGAGGCAAAAAGATTTCTTTATTTAAAAAAATCCCTACAGGAGAATGACCTTCGTAAAGGTAGCTCCCTCAGATGCTGGAAGGAAATAGGAACACCTCTATCTCTTTATTAAAACATGCAGATAAGTTAATGTCTTTTTCCTCTGTTCTCAAGAAATACACTTTTTAATATATGCTGCTATAGGCTTACATATTTTATTTTACAATATGTAAATATGCTGCATTTATCAAAAGCAATCCTCACCAATTTTTCTTTCATTCGGAAATATTAAAACATACATTTTGCAGCTAACTGTGCAATGTTATTGTATCTAATACGATTTCAGCTGAGCAAAACCAATGAATACAAGTTTGGGAGAAAGGTTTTGAAAAATGTCTCCCCTAATTTTTAGTATAGTGCTTTGTATACAATCAAGGAAAGGACTGTGATTAACTGAGAATGAAATAAAATCTCCTCTGTCACCTCAAATATGATAACCTGCTTGCAGTTTTCATAGAAACTGCCCAGAAATTTTAAGTGTTTGATCAACTTTCATATACGATGAAATATTAGACATCTGGAAAACAGTCCAACACCAAAATAGATCAATAATGGGCATGAAAAGCATGGGAAAAGTAATCATGATGTGATCCTCCACTCACACCAAAAAAATATAAGGCCTTTAACAGTCTCTTACAGATCACCTGTGCAGTAAATCTGTTGTGGGATGCTTTGCACTCGAGTTGTGGTGAGTTTTAGCGGACTGTTATATCTATCTGAAGTAAAAATTGTTGTCTTTTGTGAAGCTCAGAGATAATGTTAGTTCATGTGTATGTACCAGTATTTGACTGTAAAATAATGTGTTCTCATTGGCATACCAAAAAGTGGTCATTTGGAGTTAGCCAATTATTTATGTTAGCAAAGGGACTGGCATGCAGATTAGGGGAAGGAAATGCATTTAGGCTTAAATCCTAATTTTTCTGTGAGCCAGCCATCTTCATTTCTGTCAATTTGAGACAAAATACTCTAAAACTGGTGCATAATGTGTGCTTTAGTCTGACCTCAATTATGATCAATTTATACCAGGCTGATTGTGGTGAAAGTCTGGACCAGACCTACAGCTTTCTTTAATTTTATCCTTTGAGATCAAATCTTTGCATCATGATGCATGTGTCATCACCATATTACTAAAGAAAAGTTATCAGATTTTTCTGAAATACAGATACATTACCAAGAACAGTTTTACATTCTTAGACTTTTTCTCTGGAGTGTTGGAACTGAAGGCGGCCTTATTAACTTTCCTTGAACTTGCCCAAGTAGAGTACGGTTGGCATTAAAGTCTTATTACTTAGGAAGTTAGTAAACAAAATTCCCAAATTTTTGTGAACTGACTAATGACACAATGAGCAGAAAGAACTGGCCATGTGTAATGCCGAGTTCTGAAAGTCCACCAGACTCAAAGGAGTCCAACATTTCCCCAGATCCCTTTTCTCCGGTGACTTTTCTATGCTTCAGTTAATAAGTGCACAAGAGTTTGACACCATCAAACAGCGACTTGGTAGTTAAGAACAACCTACATGAAACATTCCCGGTACAGGGTAAGAGCATCACATATCTTCTGCATTAGAAGACCCACAAGTGTCAGAATTTATCACAGACTCATTACATGAATGGATATTTTCAGAGTCTGCTGCTTAGAGTCTTACAAACTTTCCCTACTATTGTAATTTATGTGGAAAAGTTTTATTTATCCATTAAACTAAATGAACAGGAAGAAAGCCCAAAAACCAGTCTATGACAGTCTTTGTAAAATTAATAAGAAATTCCAGGAACCAAAAAAAAATTATAAAAACAACTTAAGCAAAAAAAATGATAAATTTATTCCAAGCTTTTGATCATTCTTCATCCATCCCTCTTGGGACTGGGCTTTACCAACACATCTCTCCAGTAGTTACACTGCAAGGCAATACAGCATTAAATTTATGATGACAAAGTAAATTATTCAATAAAGAAATTCAGGTTTCAGTAATGTCTTTTTTTCTGAAATTTATGCAATAGTGTATATTTGCACATTGTTATTTATCTGTCTAGTGAGCCTTTTTAGTATATGAGTGCCTCCTAATGAGTGAATAGCCAAAATCACACTAGGATAATGGTATATCTTTCCATCTACTTTCTCTCAGTTGATTTAATCTTATCTTATTTTCCTTCTTTTTATATCTACCTAACAATTCTATTTCTCTTTTTCTCTTTCTAAGTAAATTCACTAATACATGCTTCTTACTCACTTATTCTTGATTTTAGTGACTCTTTAGGGAACTGTAAAAAATAAATCAGAAATAATTTTTTTCTTCCATTTTGAAAACATGCATATCTATGATGGTTTAAATTTCCTATACCAATAGGCTTCTTAGAATAGTTGCTCTCTGCACAAACTAGACTTCTGCATTTTGCTACTAAAATAGCTGAAAACATAACAGTCCAAGTGGTAGCCAGAAAGTAAAGATCACAGTGCCTAAGTGAACTGAATGGGTTACCTGAACAGTCTGGAAAGTGTCTTCTAGCCAGTCACAAAAAACATTGGCTGGTTCCTCTCATACCAACTTTAACATACAGCAGCCACATAAAACCCAGGCAGACTCTTAGGATATGTCATTGCGCTGAACTAATGGGAGCAAATATTTTTAAAATAATCAAGGTATGTCAGTCTTTCTAAGCATACCTCATTTTCTCTTTTTGGAGAACAGCTACAATATTTATCTTCGGCCAGACATTAATTTCAGGCAGATATGGAACCATTTAGTAAGAGTTATTTGCACCAGACGAAAGCTAAGGTTTTCCTGGGGCACTAGGATGTGGCAAATATTTTGAGGCAGTAGCCTCTTAAAGTTACTGTGAGAGACCTCATCATGATGAGTTAAAAAACAACCCAAACCTTGTAGTGTTCCAGACACAAGTGAGCATCTAGAAAGAATGAATCCATCTTCAAATCCTGTTTTTTAGGGAATGACTAATAAATTCAGTCTCTGGTCTTCAGATATATCTTCATGATCTTGAAGAAGCCAAAATTACTTCATGCTTAAATCATACATGTGCGCCATACACAGAGCTGGAAGTACTTCAAAATGGAGAAGATTCACTCTAGAATTAGTGACCTGTCTCTTTTATGATACAGTTTAAAACAATAATGCAAAGGTCTGTAAATTTGATTTTTCTTTATTTTGTTATGATTTTGTTTCAGAAAAAAAAAAAAAAAATCTTTCTCTTACCCCTGCCTAAATTCCAAGTTGCTGTTTCTTGTTTTTTATTTAATCTCCCAAAAGGATGAAAGTGATGAAATCTCTATCTTTTACCTTTTCCTCATTAGTAAATGGAGATACCTAAAATATAAATGTAAAGAAAATATTATTTCTTTTCATCTAAACTTTTTACTTAAAATAGGACATAAATTTTATTTGGAAATCAAAGAAGCACAGATCTTATTTCATGTGGTTTATCCTTAATAAAAGTTCAGCTTTTTCCCAGGTTCTGCATTCAGTAAAGAGACATTACATTGCAGGAATGAGTCTTAAAGGTCTTCTGGGTTCAGAAATGACTTATTGTTAATGAAGTCTTATAGTGCAAGACAATAAACCCTTTTTTCAGCTCTTACAGCATTGTAAAGCAGACAGATATATTATTGAGGCAGGTGATGACTAAAAAGTCATTGTTCTAGTTTTCTTGATTCTGTAAAAAATATGAAGTCAAAAAAATGTTATTTTAAAAATCATATCTTGATTTTCAGTGGGGTTGTCTTTGGAGACAGAATGGTGGTAATCCAGGTTGACATTTATCCTCCAAAAAAGGAGTTAGCTGAGGCAATCACTCCAAAAGAAATGTAATTTTTTTTTCACTATGACTGACATACAGAATTTTAACTTGCCCTTGTTTTCTACATAGCACATGAAAGACTGTTTTGTCTTTTTGAGTGTCAAGGGATATATGTAACCTGTATATTCATTTTTTTGGGTTGTATTTTTTTTCTGAAACACCTCTTGCCTCCCAAGATCAGATGATCCTTTTCTAATTTTAAGATCTTAAGGAAATATTCAGAGCAAAGTAACTCCCTTCAGTTCCTTCCTCCTCTTCTTCCAGTTCAATATTTCAGAAAGAATAAAGAAATCAAAACACAGTCATGCTGTTACTGTTTATTAAGTAATTTCTTAACCTGCAAAAAGGCAAGAAATTCACTGGTTTAAAATAATCAGAGTCTGTGTATATACCTCTGTTTTACCCTGTCCTCTCTTGCCTGTATACTCAGGGAACAGAAGAAGAAAGTGAAGAGGTGGCAGAGCAGCAAGTTTCTCTTCTCTCCCTATTTCATGCTCCTGGGGAATAAAAATCAAAATGGGTTGTCAGCAGATGTGTGCTTATACACTCCTCCTGCAACCAAAATGTATTTGCTTGGAAGAATGGTCTGGACACGTTCACTATAATTTTCATCTCCAGTCTCACAGAATTTCTTTCTGGTTGGGGATTTTGTAGGTGTAACACTGACAATCATGTTAATGTTTCATGAGACAGTAAGCACCTCCCAGTGTTTCTGCAAGGCCATATATGGTCTGCTGCAGACTGTAAAACTGAGTCATATCTTTTAAGAAATTATTTTCAGTAATTATTGAAAATTATTATTTCTTTTTAACTAAGCAAGAAAACAAAATGCAAACCAGTGGATGGGCAGGGGAGAAGTAATTCTAGTTCAATCCAATGTCTCCAGAATGCACATCTAAATGAGTGCCTTGCACAGTTTCAAATGTTTACATTTGTCTAACTTAGCATAAACAGTCTGCTATGCATACTTTCAAGCATGTGTCAAAAGTGATGTCAGTTATTTGAATACACTACCAGAATGCAGAATGGATGAGTTGTTGTAGCAAATAGTACATAATGAAAATGCAGTATTGCTACTAGGCTTTATAAAATTGGATCACCCTTTATAAGTTCCAAGAATCAAATAAAGATGACAAAATTTAAACCTCTGGTTGAAGGAATTATGCTGAAACAGTCTTCCAACCGAAAACCAAAGAAAGTGACAAAGCATTCATATCTCCTCTATCACTTTTCAAGGGCCACGAATAGGCATATTAGAAACCAACTGGAACCATTAGAAGACACAAACAGCTGAGTAGATCAGGAGGAAAAACTTATGAAAATCCTCCGTTTATATATTCTTAGTTCTACATTAATAAATTATCTAACAAAAGATTTAATTCCATCCACTGAATTATTCTAAATTATAAACAAGTCAAAGGGTTTACAGCCCAAGAAATAAATGTCTTCAGTTCTGAAACTTCCATTGTTTTCATTTTCCATTTTGTATGAATTTACATCCTAAAATGCATTTTTGATTTAAAATGAATGTCTGTTGCTTCACAATGTTTGGTGAAAAAAACAGGAAAAGAAACAAATGAGAGAGATTCTATGTAATTATTTTTGTAGCTCTATGTGTGAATCCTTAGTTCTGTGATGCTTCTTCTACAACTTTAAAAGAGCAAAACACTTCTACAGTGCTAAAAGCATTAACACCTATATCACTAAATTAATCATAGATCTGCTTAAGGATCACTTTCTATGACAGTATCATACTACACGCTTATCAGGGAGCAGGCTAGCTGACTGTTCATTTTTTTTAATTATTTCTTGAGTTTTACTGTTCTAGCTTTAATTATGTTGTGATGAGATCTTATGAACACTACAATAGTTTAAAATTCAGGCATATGCTATTGAGTAACTGCTCACATCAAAGAAATAAGGCATAAACCCACAGAATTAGTCTCCATGTAAATTAGTTGTACAGCTTATCCAAAAGGCTTCCTCATTGACACGTCCCCTACTCTGTGGGGAAGCACGTAGATGACAGAGTTTAGGCTTTTAAAACATTTTATTATGATGTTAATGTTAATTTAGACACTCCCCTTATTGATTGGCAATCTTGCTGGTGGTGGAGAGTGTAATTTCTTCTCTGCTAGATCCTGGGAAACTTCCATTTACCTCAGCAGAGCAGTACAGAACATTCATGCAGCTACGTGGTACCTGGCAGAGCTCAGTTAGCAGGTCCGGAGGAAAATTACTACTTGGAGGCATATTGCCTTATCTACCCATATGTAGCATTTCAAACATATGTTCATGACAATTTACTTTAGGTAAGTGAAAAGACAAATACATTTTAAATATTTAGTTTACCCAGAAAGTACTTTTCACTTACAATAATTAGCTTTGCTTGTGAGATTTTAGTAATTTCATTTTTTAATAAAAATATTTGGCTAATAGATATGAAAGGTATTTATTTTCGCTTTAGTTGGCTTTCTTTCCTAGGATTAGTATAACATGACAGATGGCTGATGTCATCTTTACTTGGAAGAACTCAGCTGGCAATAATAGCGTGGTACATTACTGGGGATTTGCGGTACTGTATGTCATGAAGCGGTTTTCAACCAAAAAGAGTCCAAAAGGGAATTCCCAGAAGTAAATATCTGCCTATGATATCCTACTGTGTCTTGTTGATGCATCACAAACAGAAGGAAGCATAGAGTCTTTATAAAACTCCATAAATATTTACAATATTGTTGAAAATACATTGGAAATGTTACAGATTGCAAATGGTATGGGCCCCCTTGGCACTGTATCTTTAATGTTGCTGTTGAGTCAGAATAACAAAAACTGGTGCTTTATATATATCAAAATCTGTTATGTATATTTTTGAAGTTCAGTGATTTTTTGTCACATTTGACATTTGTGTGTAATAGAGTGAAAGCATTAATATTATTAGAATGTAGACACCCTGGTTGATTGTTTTTCATTTTGCTAATGATTGCTGTGATGAGTAGACTAATGTCAGGGTCGGAGGGTTAAAGTTAATGAGAGCTTTCTGTTGTGCTATTGATTAATGGTGGATACTGTAGCAAGAGATACTCAGATTCCTCCTTTATAAAAAGAGTGAAGGTAAAAATGGAGTGATGCCAATTTAAACACTTTGACTACCTACCAAAATGTTTCTAAACCTCCTGTCATAATTGCATCTAGGCCTGACAAAAACTGTGAGAAGAGGTATAAAAATATATAAATTGTATCAGATGCTTGTAATGATACAAATTAAAGCTTGCTTAACAAATCCACACTTTCTCCATCTGCACTGGGCTGAACTGTAATAGATTTTATATTCCTCTGCCTAAACGCATGTTGAAGAGTACTTTTTTCTTTAGGTAGAATAACAAGACAGATTGTAGAATAATACATGCTTTGATATTTTAAAAAAAAGGATTCTTGCAATAGCTGATTTTATAATTATAGTTTAAGTATGTCCACTCCAGTTGATATTTGTCCTTTCTTAATCCAAGAACAGGCTTTATTGACCGGATTCCAAAGACAGAGGGTATTCACTAATAACCATAAAGCTCCAATTCTTCTTGAAGAAAACAGATACAAATGTAAGAGAGTAGACCATTATTGGTAACAACCTGAGCAAATATTTTTGACAATTATTTCCCACTTCAATGCTTTTTCCTACTCTCAATCACAATGAGAAGGAAAAGCTAAGCTGGGAGATAATGAAAAAAAGGTGTCTTAAAAAACCAAATCAGCAAAACCACCCTAAAATTTAAAAAGCTAACCTTACTTTCAAAAGTGTCATCTTATTAAAGAGATTATTAAAGTTGTTTATAAACTTCTAATAAGAGATTTTCAAAATATGGGGGTTTTATCAAAAAATATCGTATAACAGGTAGAGAATGTAATGACTTAAGACAGATGTCTTTACCTGTCATATTAACCTGTCTTTATCTAATTGAGGAAAGTGCAAATAAAATATGATCATGACATTTACATGAATATTTTTATTCTTTTTCCAATTTTTATTAGGAAATAAAATTAAATGGCTGCACGTGCCATGGTTAGGAGAAGTTAAACCTTGATCCATCACCTGAATATCATGGCCAATGAATGATAATTGACCCACAATACCTATTAGTGCCAATGTAGGCTTCGCCCATTATATGAACAAATTTGAAGAACGCCAGCCTTATAATAGGCAGCATAAAGCTGTCATGTTCCACTGTAGTTATGTTGATGGTACACTGAAAAGACCATCATACCCTGCAACGTGGAAAATAGTAGGCTGGTAGGATTTTTAATGTTTCTCTTTTGTGATAGTGTACTTCTTTCTTAAGTATGATTAAATAATCATAAGAACTCCTCTAAGGGCTAATCTGCGTTATTTCCCAGATTTTCACCTTGGGGACATATTGTCCCTTGTCACTGAAACCTCAGGGACAGAAGGGTACGCCACAGGGTGGCACAGCAGGAAGCTGAGATACTGATGAAACAGTGTTCAGTTAATGAAGGCATGGCCCATGGCCTCTGCTGGTATGCCATATGTTTGAAGAAATGCTAATGACTACAATTCAAATACCTTTTTCATCTTAACTATATGTAAATGTGTTTATAAATGCTCTCTTATAAATATACTATCGCATTTTTAAAAGCTAAGTGCTAATGTTGCTTTCAACATCTATAATACACAATAATTAAAACTTTAGCAGTTTTGCTTAATTATACCTTATGGGAAACTGTACAGTAATTTATAGAAATTAAGCAGAAAAACAAAGATTAACAGAAATAAAGCAGCAGTGGAAGAACTGAATAATAAATCACTCGGATCATTAATTTACAAAAACAAAATCATTGTGAAAAGACAACTTAGGGCCCAATTCTCAAACTGCTGAGATCTGCAAGGGGAAGATCAGTTAAAAAACTCAAGGTATTCCATTAAAAAGTTCCTCCAGCAAGTTGAACTAATTGTGACTTCTTTGAACTGTCAGATCATTTAACAAAAACCAAACAAGTTAAGAGAAAAAATTGAGGGGATTTTAATTCACCAGTGGCTCTTGTATTATTGTTTTACCTTGTGAAAACCCTGTAACTGCAGGTGATCATTAGCCACAAATGGCATTTTGCAATGAATCATCTCCTCCACAAGTGGCCAAAACAACATCTCCATTGCAACAGCAGAAGTGCTATTCAAAAAGAGCAGTTGGTGACCAGGATACTACATAGGACACTACTATTTTTACTGCAAGACAGGACACCTTGTTGCAGTCATAACTGTTCCAAAGAAGTTCCCTCAGGATCCAGGTTAAAGCAAGATATTTCTAATCTGTGAATCTACTATTTGCTTTTTTCTTTTCTTAACAAAAATCAGAGACATGACTCACATATATGCAAATTCTGCCTAACACCTACTACAGAATTTAAATAAACTTAAGATGAAGAAGGGGCAACTATTTAAAACATCTGAGAAAGTCTACTTACATTACATCTCACACAGGCAGACCCATGAAACTTAATCACCAGCTAACTCCATTTTCTAACAATCCAGTTCAAGCAACAGGGAAACTATAAACATTACCAGCTGCCTGAGGAATCATTAGGACACTCTGAGTGTTAAGGTAGAACATCTGTACCAAGCTGGTTTTGCTGATTACTTTTTTCTCTTGCATTTTAAATATTAGCATGTAAAGAGTTATATGAACGAGGTTTTCTCATCCAGTTTCAGCCAAAACTGTCCTATAAAAGTGCTATAACCCCAGGGGAAGTCATTTTTTCTTCTTTTCTCTCGCCAAAAAGGATCAAAAATTTGACCTTAAGGAATGAAGAGGAGAACAGAAAAACTATAGTATTTTGCAACCATTTTACTTACAAATTAGGCAACCGGTTGAAAAAATTATTTTTGTGTAACCATATACTGTGGAGCACTCCATGGGAACACAAAACAGGCTTCTGTGCATCTGGTTTATAAAGAGAAATATTGGAATGTATTTTATGATCGAGGCACTGAATGCCTTAAGTTCTATTAAAAAGAATCTGAAAGCTTGCTGCACAGAGGAGGATACTTTGAAGGTAAACAACAACAAAAAAGAACAGGGTTCTTTAGGCTGTGTAAACAAGCTCTTTATCAACTCTGCCATCTCTCCAAGGTGAATTTATCTCTGACTGTCTCAGCCAAAGGCAGCTTTCCGCCCTATGTGCTCTCTTCAGCCAGGCAAGACAGTCAGAGTCAAGAATTTGGCCCTACATATTTGACACATAGGCTCTGAATGTCTAATTTTTTAACCATTAACAATGACTGGTCTGTTGAGGTGTCATTCTGTTCTGGAATGCTGGTGAGGCATGGGCCTTTTGTTGTTCCTTCACACAGAATAAAATTCCACACTCTGGCAGTACATTATTTTTTCTTGACAAAAGTGTAAA
Source organism: Podargus strigoides (assembly GCA_028020825.1). Taxonomy (NCBI): domain Eukaryota; kingdom Metazoa; phylum Chordata; class Aves; order Caprimulgiformes; family Podargidae; genus Podargus; species Podargus strigoides. The sequence goes on from CM051623.1 coordinate 29,592,923, forward strand.
ATATGAAGGACAGAATAATGGACTGGAGAGTGTGTCCTTCAGCTTCGCAAGTCAGCTTCAACTTGAAGAGCAGAAAATTATTTTGGCACTTAGCACTTGCTTACTGACCTCTGTGAAGAATATGAGTAAAGTAAATTTAGATATCTTCTGTTACCTCCAGCTCTCTAAAAAGGAAAAGGCATTCCTTTATTCCTATCTTACACACAAGGATAAGACAGAAGAGGCAAATGCTTGCATTTCTAAAAAGTAGAGGTGGCCAACCCAGTGATTTTGACACGAACCAGACAACTTTACATAGCTGACCCTCAGGTTCAGACCCAGTAGATATTTAAACACTAAAAATGGGATTTATGTAGAATTTACCTGCTTCAGTGCAAAACTATTAAGCTGTAAGTTTCCATTTAGTCCTGAAGAGCATCAGACTACTCTGTCTCCTCCTATATTACTGGCTGTGGTTTGTTTGTTCATTTATTTATTTTTAATTCTTTAATTTAAAAGTGCTTAAGTTGTACTTGGATTAATTTAACACGTCTGATACCTGCTAGCTGGTTCAATCTAATTCAAATTAGGGGTAAACAGAAAGGGGTTTTTATAACACAACCAAAAGAATATATAATTTCTGTAGACTACAAGAATGCAGAAAGGGAGAAGCAGTAAAAGAGAAAGACTTCTGGATTTCAATTCCTATTAATAGGATTATCTCACTCTCCTACAAAACACAGAAATAGTCTTCAGGGAAAATGTTTGACACTAGGTCTTTGCAAGGCAGTGTTCAGCTACAGAGTTAAACCCTCTCTTACTCTCTTTTTTTCACGCTCAGTAAATCTTCAATTGTCTTCTGCACAGCATCTGAGCTTTATGAGGAGCATTTGAAAGTGCTCTGAAGAAGACAGTGGTTAGAGTACCAACCTAGGACCTGGGTGAGGTGATCTTGAAAGTCCTCAGGCAGGTCTGTTCACAATTCAATTAACAACTATTCACTTGAGAACTACATACACACAGGGCAATGCTGCTCTTCACCCTCCTGTTGCATTTACCAGGCATAAATGAGCACATATCAGATATCTCAAAATGGTCCCTACCTTATAAATAAGAGAGAATTTTGAGCCTCAGATGAACACAGCAGATGTGCTCTCCTGAAGCTTTATAAAGTTTGGAGGCTTGTCCTGTCTGTTCATTAATTCTGCAGCTGCAGGTAGCCTCACAGACCTTACATTTTATTTCACTTTCTGAACTGTCTGTCTTCCCTTGTACCCTGGGACAGAAGCCTGACTGCCTAACCAGGGATTCTGCTGTCAGGAAGCATATTTGGTTTCACATCATACTAGATGTTACCAGTGGGTGTGAAGGCAAAGTAGTGGCCCAAACCCTCAGTCTTCTGCTTCTCAAGATATTTCAGTAACTTGTTTGATGGTTATTTGCAGAGACAGCAAAACTTTCAAAAGCTGTATATCTTGGGAAAAACAGCTGCTACAGTAGGGTGACCCTTAAAATGCCTGTAGGATCCTCAGTCAACCACCTGGATATTAATAAGCAAATGTCTTCTGTTTTCTGGTTTTGGAAAAAGTAGACTATTCACTGAAGTATTGTTTATTTCTCTCTAGGTAAGAAATTGATTACATGTCATTTCTCCCTTCATCACTCACAGGCCATGTCTTCAGGCCTTCTTCTATGGTTTATCTTGAACTTTCAGTGCTCTTTGTACCTGTCTATAAGCCTGCACTTTTCATCATTAACACCCTTCATAAATCTAATCAAGCCTGCTTTCCTTAAAGGAATAATAGCTAGTAAAGCTAAAGTTTGAAAACCAAATCAAATGGGCAATATGATCACTAGAAAAGATAACTCGACAAAAATCCACTGAATTGGTGGTAGCTTTTGAATTTGATAAATATGGTTAAAGATATGACAGGCTTACATCTTTGTACAGTCAGTGCAACTAGACCAACTGTTCATGTTTCAGGAAAATTATTAAAATAATTGATTAAATCTTGAATTTCACAGAAAATTTTGACCTTTCAGAAAAAAATTTGACCAATATCTACATTTAGCCTGTATCTGGGGTTAAATTGTAGCAATTGCTCTACCACCCAATGATGCCTCCCCATGTGACAAGAGGAATCAGGAGAAAAAGGGAGAAGCCCCACAGGCTGAAATAGAAACAGATATTGTAGAATAACAAGACAAATACAAACACCAACATAAAATATGTAACCTTGTACTCAGCCTAGCCCTCAGGAAGCAGCAGCAGCAGAAGCCCTAGAAAGAGTAACTCATCCCTCACCCTCAGCGAATTCCCTCCTTTTATAATGAGCTTGATGTCAGTGCCATGGGACACACCTGTGAGTCAGCTTGGGGCAGCTGCCCTGACTGAAGCTCCCAGCTGACTTGGGGCTACTCATGGCCTACCTGACATGGCTGACCTATGGTTCTATTCCTGGGAAACCAGGACAACCAAATAGAATGAAAATAAAATTTGATGTTTCTTACAAAACAATTGGGGTGTTTGTTTTTTTTTTTAAAAAAGCATTTAAAGGTCAACAGAAGTAATATGGAAATGTTTCAAAAATATTTCAGCTCTCAAGTATGGATTACATCATAGTTATTACTACTACTAATAATAATTTTGAAACAAATAGCAACATTATACTGCAATAAATGTAAAGGATGCTGTGAGCCTATTGAAATGCTTTGTTCCAAATTAGAAAACACCTTTCAAGCAAATTTAATCAAAATTGATACTTTCCATTAAAAAGTTCAATTTTGTCAAAATGCTGTTTCCTGACAGCTGCAGCTATAACTTATATTTAGAAGCTTCCAAAACATTTTAATTTTGAGGTTATTATACAGATACATCCAGTGCTAGAAGAGAATATTGTGAACACTGAAGGCTTAGAATAGCCTTTTCAAAGAAGGATCAAAAGCTTTAAAATGTTGTATATGGATATGGCTGGGAAATTATTTCATGAAGCAAAAAACATTTGGAAAATGTTTGGAAAACATTGCTTTCCTTAAATCTATACAAAGAACTGAAGTCTCAAGAATTTCCTAAGGAAAAATACCATATCATATCCACCTGATTACTCAGTTGTGATGTATTTTGTCTATTTACCTACACATAGCATATGAGATGTGAACCTTGGGCAGAGGTGAGCAGACTTCAGTAAGAGAAGCTAGTGCCTGCTGGAACACCCTTTATTTACACCAGAAGAGCTGCCAAAGAGGAAAGAACATAAAATTAGAAGATAAAAAACAAAGGAAATCCTGATAAGAAGGAATAAATAAATAAGGACTTATCTCTCTCTCTCTCATTTTTTATTGTTTTTAATGTAGAACACATTTAAGCTATTTTTAAAGTCATTTTCATGCCACCATTCCTTACAGTCATAGAACATACAGTACCTATCATTGCTAAGCCATAGTTCATTTCACTAGAGGTATCCAGAAAGCTAATTATCTCCAGAGAACTTGCTATAATTTTAAAGTTATGCACAAGATGTTAGCTAATCACACAGCTCCCAGATATTTGTAACATGCAGTGTGACTCTGAGGTTGCATTTAAATGAGAGACAGGCATGACTACTGATGTAGTGTTTGTTAGTGCTGCACAGCAAGCAAAATGCTACATTACACAGTGCCAAATTCACAATACTTCATCGGTTATGCTTCAGAGATAACAGAAAGCATACAACACTCAATCAGTGTTCAATGTTCCACAGGCTATATTAAATAATAATAATAATAATAAACTGAGAAGTACTTCAGGAAAAAATAGACTGCAAAATTAATTACAAATTGCAAATAAGATGCAAATGAATGCAAACAGGAAAAACAAAATGTGTATTTTTCTACCAAACATGGACCTGATTTGGAAAACCCAGGCTCACTGGGGAATGAAAGCTCACAGTTCAGGCCTTATACTATCTACACTGGCTAAAAACTATACAAATTTGAGGATGTCCAAATACAAAAGGTAAAACTCATGTCCTTAAGTTGCTTACATGGTTTCTGTTGGTAAACAAACTCAGAACATATTCTCAATTTAGAACTGTTACTTTTTAATAAATACTGAAATTCAAACTTCTGTGGAAAAGTATCAGACTTTCCAATAATTTTCAGAAATGGGTGCACAAAGAACATATGGCTTATTGAATTTGAAACCAATAATTTTGACTTCTTTGGAAACTATCAATAATGCTCTTGAGTATTTCCCCCCTTGCGAATAGAAGTCAAAAACCACCAGCTAGTCATTTTATGACAAATTCGCACTTTTAGAAGTTGTAATTTAATGCAATTATCCAGTCAATAGCCAAAAGGGATTATACATGTTCTCTAATGTATAGATAAAATATGTGTCTATATAAAGACAAAAAAGAGATGAAAATAATTAGAAAATAACAGTATACCATTCCTACATAAGTTACCATTTATGTCTTGTCATTCATAATTTGAAAAAATTACGATAGATAAGTGTAATAGATAACTATTACGTCTAAACTTCTGACATGTGAATTATTTAATTAATTGTTCCCATTTTTTGCAACAACACTAAGCATATTTCAGTAGATACATACATATTTCAGTAGGTGTGTCTTTTAAATTTAGGCCTATATCATCACCAGGCTAAATTAGAAACTAGATAATTAATATTTAACTTCTGTTAAAGCAACTTGACACGTATAGGCTTAACCACTGCCCTTCATTTAGGACAGCCACCTAAAACATCTACTTGTAAATTTCCACTTCATTTTAAAGCAAATGAAACACCAATATAACTTTATAAGGCAAATCAATGGCAAAAATTCAAAAAACCTAGGGTTTTGGTAACCCAGAGAAAGCCTATCACAGAATCATGGAATGGTAGGCGTTGGAAGAAACCTCTGAAGATCATCTAGTCCAACCCCCCAGCTAGAGCAGGATTCTAGATCACAGAGGAACACATCCAGATGGGTTTTGTATGATTCACTTCTGATCAGAGAGTTGAGGGGAAAAAAAGCAAACCTCAGAGCAACTAGAAGAAAATCTATAGAGATTTATTTTCAGGGCAAATCTAGCAACTGATGTGAATTCCCAGTTTAAACTCAGTGGGGGAAAAAAAAAAAAAAGGCAAAAAAATATTTGAGGAAGCTGTGGTATTTGCCATAGAAATTGAATCTTGCCTTGAAGCAAGAAGCAGCTGTTACTGAGAAATATGGAAATAATTTACCATAAGAGGCAAACACATGAAGAAAAGAGATTCTAGTCTGGTTCATTATATTATTGAATTATTTTTTTAAAAGTCAGAAAAACTGAAGAAATGGGCAAAAATGCGAGCTGTCAGAGATAAATGTTGACACTATGAGGAAAAAACATTAAAAGATCACTTAGTTAACTAGAAGGCCAGTGTGGAGGGTCTCAGGTGTTCAATGAAACCTGCCTTCTGGCTTAGAGGGAGTCTGGTTTAAAGTAGAGAGTTGCAGACCTGAATGATTAAAAAGGCTGTTTACACTCAATGATAAAACTACAGATCAGAAATGCTGAAGAATCTGAGATCAAACCCAGAATGTCATAATTAGCTATTCCTATTTTGGAATTATGCCTACTTAACCCAGATTTCTAATCTGTCTTTGAAAAGTAAACTAGAGAAGCTCAGTTAGCCAAAATAAAAAGGTTGAAATGATCAATGGCTTGTATTTTGTTACGGCCAAGAACTGTACCCCATCCCAGGAAAAGGACTTGAATTTTCACTGTCTTAGACACCAAACAAACAAAAAAAGTAATCCACAGAAATACAGTCATATTCAATGGCAATATTTTTGCCAGCTCTAGTACTCAGTATGAAAAAGTCATTTGGGGAATAATTAACTTTAAACCCGCCTCTCCCCAAAACAGAGATTTTCAGTATGTTATTTAAAGTCCACAGGACAAATTGTCTATCAATTAACTCTGACTTCAGAGAATCAGCAAAAATGCAGCTGCAAAGAGTAGAATTTTGCTAGGATAAAAATTTCTTTCCAACTATGTAGTTTTGAAAGAGCCTAGCCTTTTAAGGTCCCATTTTTGACAAAAGACAATGATGAACTCTGCATTTCTACTGGTAACCAGTCTATGCTACTTTAATGCTTAAGTAGTTGCTAAAATTCACATCACTGAGATTTAAACACAGTCAAATAATTTCTTTAATAAGGGCCTATACCTACACAGTATTTTTTAATGATTTTTCAGTTGTGATGATTTCACAATCCATTTTCAAGCTTTTCTACATGAGGAACCATTAAGTTCAAAGAAAAAAACCCAGCATTATTTGCTTAAAATTTCCCTAAATAATCCAACAATCTAATCTAGGTCACCTCATCATGTCAGAGACTTCCTGTATTGCACATAATTTGCCAGAAACCTTTTAGTTTCTCATGTCTTCAGTGCTGGATTATATTTTTCAATTTGTGCATTCCTTTTGATCATTTAATCTCAGTTTTCTGTATATATAAAAATAAGAGCTGATGCACATATGAATGTCATACTAAAATAAGTATAGAAGATGGAGTAAAGCAGAGATTAAAAATCTATGTACAAGAGACGAGGTTGGAAATGTTCAATGGGACAGTTCAGTGTGTAAAAGAAGCTCAGAATTTTGAATGATTACCTACATTTTATTCTGAAAACGTTTAAATCTTCTTTTCAGAAAGTGTTCAAACTCAGTGAGACCCCTAATGGGATTATCACTTCCGAATTCCCTCAAAAAGTTTGGAGTTGAGTTGAAATTAAATTGTGGGTGACAGTTCAAACGTGTCATTTTCCTTTTAGATCTCTGCAGTAAATAAATTAAATGATTGTACTAGTGGTAACTTCTCTCTCAGAGGCTCAGCTACCATCTTACCGAGTAAAGTTGATGTCCACTGAGAAATTCCCTTACCATAACATTGCGAGAGAAAGCTTAAAATGGCAAACAACCAGAGAACTGACTGACAAAAGGGTATCCAGATTTGTTAGAGCACCAAAAAGCCTGGTAGGGACTAATAGGGAACATCAAGAAAATCGTATGACAAGGTTGAGTGACATTCCACATTTGGGTGGCTAAAGAGCAAAGCTGCAAGAAAAACAAAGTGATTGCCTGGAGTGCAAAGATCCTGTCAATATGAAAACAAGTTAAACAAACAATTTTACTCTTTTAATTCATATTGAAGACTGTGTCACTGTGATGTAACTGAACTCTTCAAAATCAATCAATCTCTGTAGCACTTTGTGGAAGAGCAAGAAGCAGAAAATAGAAAATTGACAGCCTGATCTACCTTTGCCCTGATGTTAGCTTGTCAACATTTATAACCCCAGAAAGATAAATCAGACAATATATAAATTATTCTTAAGAGCAGTGACAGCTGCTGTCCCTTTTTTTCTCAATGCATGAAAAGCTCACTGGCTTGGTTTCATCATCATTATTACTATGATGATTATTATTGTTATTATTACCTTTTTAAAAAGTCTCCCTAACATCATCTAGAGATAGACAAAACCTGCTGTAAATCCAAAAGAAAAACAACTAATTCCTTGAAGTGTTTGGGCTGGTTTCCTTCCACTTCCAGCAGATAAACAACAATCTTGTTATTAGGAAAGATGTCTTTGAACAGAAGCACAATCCCTCTCTGCTGGGGTCCAGAGCTTCCCAGAACTGTGATTACAGCTGAACAGAAATGATATCCAGTGCACTGAAATGACACTCCAAGCCTTTTGGACCCTCAAAACCCGTGGTAAACCACTCCATCATTCAGGATAGGAGTGATGCTGCTGACAGCTCAGCTTTGGGAGTGATGTCCTTCCCGGGCACTGCTCATTGGAAGAGACACGGAACAAATCAAACTGTTCTTTGTTCCCCTTCCAGAATTCAGCAAATACTGAACAACATATGTAAAAAGTTTCCTTATTTTGATAAAGCAGAATCCTTCAGTAACTTTTGGTGAATTCTGACATGTTGAAAAGTTAAGAGTTAACTGGAAAAACCTGCAAATGCAGCTTGGCTTGGTGCAATGTGGATGAAGGATGGAGCTAAGAGTCTTATTGTCTTGCAAGTCTTTGAGTGTTATTGGCTGAATGGGCTCAAGCCTGAAAAGAGAGGAAGTCTATTGATTCCCAAAGCAGGCTGAGGCTTTTCAGATCTTTCAGGACCTTTCAGGTCCTCTGGGAGCTCAGTAAAACCTTCAGTGGTTATAACCTGGAGCATTTGCTCCATTTCTCTTCCTGTGGACTGCAGTTGTGTGTTTTAAGGCTTTGGGCACTTCAGACTGACTTGTAGATCTCTTGTCGTTTTGGTGAGCTGCTGCTGTTGTCCAAGCACTCAGGTGAATAAAAGATTTACAGTTTGGTTTGTAGTATATGTAAAGGAGTCTTTTTTTGAGCTTCAGAAAAAGCATCATGAATTATGTCTTTAGGGGTGAGAAGGTCTAAAGAAATCAAAGGAGAGAGAGTATCTAGGTATGATAAAGAGCAATATCACTCAGAAGCAGGACCAGCATTTTACAATGTCTAAACAATTTGTTGAGGAGGCTGGTAAGAAGTGTGAAAAGAGCCAAATATGGAAGGATAATTAGAGAGCATCAAGATGAAATACTAGCTGTCAAACTGCAGAAAGTATTTTAAACTAGCGCTAGCAGATGCTTCAAATATTACTCAGAACAGAAAAAAAGGAAAATGTGTGTGGAGCAGACCTTAACCCATAAGACTAAGAAAGGGATTGAGTGATAGTACATATAAAATACACTGATTATTAATGCAGTTCTTTTGCTTCTCTCTTTGCAGAAGACAGAAATGAAAGCTGTATGTGTAGTCTGCGCTAAAAGGTTAGGTAATTATCCAAACATACCTGAATTGCTAGTGTAGAAAATGCACTCAATGTCTTAACTAGGATTTGTCAGCCAGCTCTTCAGTACAAAGACAATGTATTTCCTTAGTGGCAGTTAGTTTCTTAGTGACTGTTTCCACCTCTACTCCCTGCACTTTCAGTTCAGTCCCAGACTGTGCAAAGAAAATGGAGGCAAAATAAAACAGCAGTCCTTCAGTAGCTAGAAAGAATGTTTTCCTTTATCTACACACGGTCAGTGAGGAAAACTAAATGATAAATGCTATTACTGCCACGTGTGTCATATTGTTCTCATAGCATGAGACAAACAGAAAACAGCATGGCCTGTTGCCTAGCAGGGATGGGGCAAACCAGGTGGACCTGAAGCCGTACACAGCAGATAGCTTTGCTGTTTGGAGATGCCAGTATTTCAGTTTCCCACCCCAACTCACTGTTGTCTGCAATTCACATGTAATGCTGTTGTCTCCTTCATTCTTTCAGAGGTAAGAGATTATCTGAAAGTGTATTCGGGAGCAATTAGCAAATACGAACATCAGCATTCCAAATGGATACAATATTCTGCAGAGTAACAATGGCATATTCCTTCATTCCTTAATTTCAAACAATAACTAACAATTCAATAATGAGTATTTGCCAGAACAAAAAGGACAACAATCACACACAAATTCTTGATATAGGATTGAGCAGATGAAAAGATGCAAACGTACTTAATTTTTCAGGTTGAAACACTTATGACGTCTGGCATAATTAAGATTGTGAAAATTTAAAGATCTTTTATACACTTTACTCATTTTCAGCTAATCAGAACTGTTTCTTTATTGGTTGTTTTATGTGAATGCTGAATAGCAGTCCCTTCTTGTAGCTTTTTTCCTACAGCAACTATTGAAGTCTTCATTTACACTGCACAAATTATCCTTAGCAGCAGGTAGGAAGCAATCGTCAAGGTGTAGCTGGCAATAGGTCTATTTTCATTACAAGATGGGGAGAGCCAGGGGACATGACATTTGTCCAACACAGTAAGGGAGGTGTCTATTAGGAAAATCGACTCTGGATAATTGTAGTTTTGCTGAGGAGACACTGAAAGAGGGAATGAGGAAAAGAGTGGTTATTTTTGTTTTGGTGGTTTTGCGTGGGTTTTTGGGGTTTTCTTCCTTTCTTTTTCTCATTAGAGTAATGAAAATATAGAAGAAATAATTGAAATAATTTAAAAACTTCCTACCATGCCATAAAATGCATATATTTCTCCTGCTCTTCAGTACTCTGAGCATTTCAGAGTACATCTCTGAAATGATTTCACAGTGACTCATTAGTGAAACTATAGGTAACAAACTTGGAGGAGGAAAGCATGAGGATTTGGGGAATAAAAGAGAATTGCAGATAATGGTTTATATCACACTGGATACATTTTTCAGGAAATAGTAGAATAAAACAGGGTCGGGAGGGAAATGGGCAAACTCATAACTACTTAACTTTAGACCAAATTGCGATACACAAGTTCAGAAAACAAATGTCCCAGAGTGTCCCTTGAAGGTGATTTCAGTCTCCCAAAATTCTTAATTATCTTTTGAAAGTGACAGTCTCTCCTCTTGAACTACAATGGCAGGAATTTTCCCCATTATATCTTATTATTTCTTGTTTCAGCTTTCCTTTCAGTAATCACTCTGGTGCCTCCCTTCAGTAAGCAGTACAGTGCTTTAAAGTATTTACTGAATGTCTTACAAAGATTTTTTTTTCCTAGAACTGTCAATGCAAAGAACTCCTTTAAGAAAATGAATGCCCAGCCAGTCTGTATTTTATTTCCTTTTTAAATATTATATTTGGTTGCTACTGGTCTTGGAACTAAACTTCCTACTTTACCATAAAATAGGAATAAAATTATCCTAAGTTTCAGAGTAATAACTCATTTTTTTCATTCTTAGTCAAGCAAAATTCCTAATATAGCAAACACTGTAAACTCAGACTTGAATATAGGTCACAGTCTCTAGCTAAAGATATTAAATATAGAGACATCTTGAGCAATTCTTATATATGTAGATCTTAAATGTAATCCTCTTAATAACTTTAATATTTATGTGTATTTACCCGAATAAAATCCCTAGAATATAAGTGAATAGATGTCTTTTTCAGAGGTGGGGAAATGACATATCAGATTGCTTCCTCAAGCAGTCTGTACCACAGCAGGGTATTGGACCCTTTTCTTTTGAGTCCTAGGTTAGCATCTGAATCCCAGGAGGAGCATGCCACCACCTTCAGTGGATTATACCTTTAATTGAAAATGGAAAGGAAAACATATTAGTCCTCATCTCTTCATACACCATCCACCTCCCTCAGAACCTGAGAAAGAGGACTCTCTCAAGCTTCTTGAGGAAATTCTCTCTTACCTTTCTGTGGGCTACGGCATCCCAAGTCTTTCCCAGGTACCTGACAGTTAACATACACGTATAAAGCAAATGAACATTGAGTGGATAAGCTAAATTGTAGCAAAAGCATTTTTCTAGGCATTTTCATTTTGTTTTACAGTGTAAAGGTTAGAAAATGTAATGGTTAGATCTTAGAAAATTGTGTAAAATATTAACATCACTTCAGAAGAACGCAAATGTATTACTTCTGCTAGAAAGCATAGTACTGCTACATGTTCAATAGAGTAAGAGACATGGAGAAGAGCTGCAAAACTAGGGTGGGGGAAGGAAAAAAATATAGAAGAATAGAACCAACACCATTCTTATCTTCAGGGGTGTGGTGCAGTGACCCTGGCTGGATGCCAGGTGCCACTCTATTACTCTCCTCCAAAGCTGAACAAGGGAGAGAAAATAAAACACAAGACTCATGGGCTGAGATAAGGACAGGGAGAGATCACTCACCAATTACCCTCATGGGCAAAACAGACGTGATTTCAGGAAAATTAATTTCATTTATTACCAATCAAATCAGAATAGGATACTGAGAAATAAAAACAAACTTTAAAACACCTTCCCCACACCCCTTCCTTCTTTCCAGGCTCTACTTCACTCCTGATTTTCTCTACCTCCTCTCCCCCAGTGGCACAGGGGAATGGGGGTTGTGGTCAGTTTATCACATCACACATCGTCTCTGCTGCTCCTTCCTCCTCAAGGGAAGGACTCCTCACACTCTTCCCCTGCTCTAGTATGGGGTCCCTCCCACAGGAGACAGTCTTCCATGAACTTTTCCAACATGGGTCCTTCGTCCTTCCCATGGGCTGCAGTTCTTCATGAACTTCTCCCACGTGGGTCCTTTCCATGGGGTGCAGTCCTTCAGGAACAGACTGCTCCAGCATGGGTCCCTCAGAGGGTCACAAATCCTGCCACCAAACATGCTCCAGTGTGGGTTCCTCTCTCCATGGTCCAGGAGCCTGCTCCAGCACAGGTTTCCCATGGGGTCACAATCTCCTTCGGACATCCATTTGCTCCAGTGTGGAATCCTCCACAGGCTGCAGATGGATATCTGTTCCACTGGTAACCTCCATGGGCTACAGAGGGACAGTCTGCCTCACCGTGACCTTCACCATGGGCTGCAGGGGAATCTCTGCTCTGGTGCCTGGAGCACCTCCTCCCCCTCCTTCTGCACTGACCCTCATGTCTGCAGAATTGTTTCACATATTCTCACTCCTCTCTCCAGCTGTAGTTGCTGTGGCACAGCAGCTTTCCCCCCTTCTTAAATATGTTATGACATAGGCGCTACCACTGTTACTGATGGGCTCAGCAGTGGTCAGCGGTGGGTCCATCTTGGAGCCCGCTGGCATTGGCTCTATGGGACACAGAGGAAGCTTCTGGCAGCTTCTCACAGAAGCCACCCTTGTAGCCCTCCTGCTACCAAAACCTTGCCATGCAACCCCAATACAATGGAGAGTCTCCAAGTGAGGCAGCTACCCTGAAGTGTTGTCTTGGTCTTGAAATGCTGCTTCACTCTTGATTTTAGGAAAAGAGTATTCTCAGATCAATTTTTTTTTTTTGGTATTGGATAGAACACTTCGCATGGGGCACTTGATTACCCTTTCAAGCTCTCTCAAATGCTATCTAATGCCAACTGTATGTTGTAGAAATTAATGCTGTACAATACTAGACAATTAAAACTCAAAAAATGAAATAGGCCTCAGGCACACTATCTCCATGTGAATTCTGAACAACAAAGAGAAGTTCTAGTTTCACCTTTTTTTTTTTTAAATTGATCCCTTTATCTATATATTTTCCTTTAATTATCCTTTATCACAATTACTCTTACTGCCTGAGGCTTTGCATGGTTTACTTAGGAACGAGCACGTATCACTCACTTTACAAAGAAGATCAAACAAGAATGGTGAATAATTACCATCGCATGATCCTCAGTCTGCTTATATCTCCAGACTACACTAATGCTTTATGGCTCTGTAGAGGTACTTCAGCAGTATAAGATTATTACAGGATAAAGCTTCTTGCCATAGATATACACCAAAAGATTACTTCACATGTTCCCATAAAAACAGTTTCTATTTCACAGGCTAAAATTACCAAATAAAGAGATCCCAGTGAAAAGCCTTGAAAATAAAGAAATTAACATGATTATTTTGAAATTAAGTGAGTTTTTTGAATTGCTGCAGCTATAGACAATGGCTATCTGTAGGGAACTTCAGCAGCTTTATTCACTGAAGAATTTTTACTCTGTTCAAGAATCTCCAGCCCAACCTCAAATACTCATTAATATAGGGTATGCATTATCTTCTGTGCTCTTTGTTGCACGAAACAAGGACAAAGAGTAAGAACAATGGTGTAAGTCAAAAAAGTTTTTGACCTGAACACTGAACTTTCCAGTTAATGATTTTCTTGTAGCAGTGTACTAACGTAATTCTATGAAATGAACCAATGGCAGAAAATATAACTACAGTTAAACCTGGTAACCTTCATTTTTATTTAAACCCCAAGAGAAAAGGATTTTATTCTGCACCCCATGTCAACTGACTCGGGTTAAAAGCTTTTTAATATTCTTGAGTAGGTACAGCAGATTTAGCTATTTGCTTTCATATTTGTTGTAATGTACATCTCTACTGCACTACAGTATACCTTTTGTTGTACCAATTTGAATACCATCCATACATGAAAGGCAGTAAAATTACATAAGCAAGTCTTTTCTGAAAGCAAGCAGTGTTGGAACAAAACGAAAGCAGCAAATAAATCCATTCTACTCCTCTTCAGCTTTCTGAAACTTTCTCAAGCTCTGGGAGATGGGAGAGAAATGCAATTAAAACAATTCACTAAGTGCTTTATTTGCCACCTGCCATTCGTTGAATACCTGCTGATAAAAGTGAGTTTTTTTACTTGCAGATTTGCCCTGATAGACTGGAATTATGAAAGTTCATGAGTGCTCCAGGAGCCACATGAGGATAAATATAGATTTAATCAAATCAAACCAAATTTGGCAATAAAAAGGTAAAAAAGTGAATTACTTTCAGCCTGTCCCAAGGATATTTTTGTTGAACAGAATCAGGATAGTTTATGAAGGCAGTTTTGTCAAAAACATAGAAAATCTTGTACTGATCAATTCTTCTGTTACTTTGTTTAGTATACAAATTGCAAGCTATTACAGTCTTCAAGTTATTTTATCCAAAACTCACCATGCATTCTGAGATGCCTGTGGAATGTTATCTTCATTAAACCTTTTAAATGTCACTTCTTAGGCTATTTGTGAAGAAGAAAGTGGTTTAGATATTTGTGATGTAAATGTGCATGACCTATTCTTATCCTAATGCCAACATACTCACTGTCCAGTTTCACTGACAGAGAAGCAGAGATCTTAGGGGAACTGCAGATGTAACTACCTTAGTGTTTTATGTTAGATCACCCCTGCACTTTGGAAGTGAATGTCCCAGCTGTTCCTCTTTACCTTGTTGTGAGTTGCATCATGGATCTGGCTCCTTCTGAAGAAAACAAATTCAGAGACAGAGGTCCAGGAGAGCTCTCACTTCATGGAACTGGACAGGAGCTAACCGATCTCCCTATATCCCACTTTTTGTAGTGTGGTCATCAGATTCTCAAGACAGGTCTTTTGCCTCACATATTTACTCTTGCTGAGTTGCACTAATAGTATAAGTTACTAAATGTGTTACTAAATGAAGGGAGAACCTTGTATTGCACAACACTGAAAATGCTAAAATCCAAATATCTCACTAAACATCAAAAAAGAGTGAGGAGGGGGGAAAAAGAAACCTTTTCCATCACTAGTATTGCTTGGGGATCTCCTTGTAAAGAATCAGGTGGTAAAACAGTAAAGTGATACATATGTGCAAACTCAAGGTACCTGGGAATGCGAGATTTGAACACTCCAATTGTAACTGCTAGTACAAGCAACTAATTATTACATTAAAATATTCGTTCTATTTAAATGTATCTTTTTCCTTCTTGCCTCATAATGTAACTATAGAGGAAAATTGTATGTCCTCACAACGTATTTTTTTTAATTAGAGCTTTTATAACTAATTCTCACACTGCTTACTAAAATTCACCTCATCCTACTGATTAAAGATGATGGAAGATCTGTTACGTGCAGCATGTCTGTATGTCATAAACCCATATGATCAGACAGGGTAAAACAGAAATGCTCTGTAATTGCTGAAGTATGTGTACTATCGACAGTGACTATTCTCCTGACCTTTTATGTTAGATCATGGAATTGATTCAAATAAATAATGTAAGTTATTTTGAGAACTTAATGTAATTACAGCCTCAAAGCTTAGTTATACCAAGAAAAGGCAATTCAACTGCACTAGTCAATTTTCGTTGCTTTTAGAACTGGCTTCTTGCAGATCTATCAGAGAAGAGCTAAAAATACAGACATTATCTGTACCACAGTTATAGAGCATGAAACAGAAGACTTATGTGTACACATATAAAAGCATAGGAACTATTCTTGGTATACACAGAGCTCCATTGCCTTTTGAGGATATTAAACACAGGCATAGTGTGTAGACAGCCATACTGATGTAGATTTTATTTTTAAGTTCACCTGAATATTTTCAAATTTTAAGAGCTCCAAGACCTGGGGCTGAAAATAGTGGCAGCAGGTACTTGGCACCATTGACAATCAGGGATATTTTGAAAAAAACATCAGAATTAGCAAAGTAAAGCTTATAAACTAAATTATTTTATATTAGTATTCGTATGAAACAATTTAACTCAGTTTATACTGCCAGTATTTACAATGCCAATAAAAATAGAGCTTTATACTATAACATTGGGCAGAATTTCATTTTAGTAAATCAGGGAGGTGTAACGTTTTCATTTCAGCAAATCATTCCTAGTAAAAACAAGGTCATTATAAAGTCATTCTTTCAACAGACTGACGAGAGGCAAATCTAAAATGACCCTTTAAGGATTTTAACTAGCATGTTGTAAAGATATAGTTATGGTTTAAAATGCAGTATTTTCAAGTGGAACTAAAAAATAGTAATTTCTCCAGTTGAATACTTCAGGTCCATGATTGACTCAGTTTCTAAATCTTCCATACTGGATGCTAAACAAAAACTGAGCTAAAGACACAGAATTATTGTTAACTCACCTGTAAAATGTTAATTGCTTTTACATGGACCACTCCAAGGATACCAATTCAAAAAGATATGCAAAATAAATATTTTAATGTACACGTTTCTTTTAAACTTAAAAAAAACCCACCCTATGTAAAAAGTTTTTTTTTCCCCCTCTAATGAAATGAGCTCTTTACATATAAATTATATTGTAATAGCAGAGCTCCCTGGTGGAAAAGAGTTCCTTCTCCTGCTGGCAAAAATTAAAATAATCACAGATGGCTAATGATCAAAAATACTGACTGACAGCTCTGAAGTACAAGGCATAGATAATATTCTCAGAGCTACAATTTATTTATACTCAGAACTGGCTTTAGGCACCCACAAAATCTGCGTTCATAATGTCCTATTATAAAAAAGATCTTTAGCCACTAATGCAGTTTCTGCTGCCAGGGTTTTTCCTTAAGACTAAACTGTTCTCCATAATAATTTCACCAATAAAATGATCTGTAAATGATCTTTGAAATGATCTGTAACTAGCCAAATTTACTCAAACATATAGGCACCATTATTTTTATTTGCATTATACTTAAAATATATATTCTGAGTTCTTAGAAATACTGTATTATACTTGGGAGTTAATATACTGCAGAAGTCAGTCAGTGCAAAGAAAGGGCCTTGAAACATGCTAGTTTCTCATACCTGAATGATGGCGTACAAAGTGTCTTGTTTCTTTGGCAGTGTTCAAACACCTGTGACGAGTTTGATCTTGTTCCCACTTATGTTTGTTGAAAAGTTTAGTTGATTCAGTCAGGAGGTAGATGAGCTTATAGGTAATTCTGGTTTTCTCAAGTGTTTCTTATTTATCATTTTATAGCTCCCTTGCAAAGTGTTAAACATTTTTTTAGAGCAGAAACCTGTCTCCAATTTCAAAGTATTGCCTGTGTTGTAGGCTTGCCACAGTTATAACTTTTCAGTACATATCCAACTTGCAGCATCAAATAATTTCTAAGAGAATGCCTGCCTTCTAGAAATGAGATTTCTAGCTCCTGTAATGTAGACGAAAAGCTGGAGAGATATTCCAGACCTATTTAAAAGATTTGGTAACAGGAATGCAAGTTTTAAATACTCCAAAAATACGATCATTGGGTATTAGAAACATTTCCTGTGAAAATTATGTAGTAGTGGATATGTAGAGATGTTTCTACGTCTTCATCCATTTAAATTTCAGGCACATATGAGAAGACAGCACAAAAAGGGCAAAGTTTCTTTGAACATTACTATTATTTATTAAAAATAAGCAACCAGAAAACATTAAAAAAAAACCAAAAAAAAGAGAGAGAAAGATATGCTACTTATGGAAAAGTACACGTCTCACTGGATACCAGAAGGAAGAAATCTTCACATTCCAAAACTGCAGGAAAACCTTCAGTTAGGATTTGCACTTGCTTAGACTCTCCAGTTCATCTCCACAAGCACCACAAACCAGGCTTCATTAATCAGAGAGCTCTCAGAAATATTTGCTTAGTAAACCTTTTGATTTTAAAGTAAGCATACGTTTTGGACACCAGCTAATGATTTTTGTGCTGGCAGTAGTAGCCTTGCTGATATGATGCATAGCCTCAGACTGCAATATTAGTTCACATTCTTTTCATTCAAATGTCCGACTGGACCTCTGCTGGATGAGCTGGAAGCTTTGGATATAAGGAGCACTATTTATCAATACAGCTGCTGTTATGCCAGGACAGGGCAAATTTTACATTGGTAGGCATGGAGTTGGAGTGATAATTAACGTAGGAACTTTTCCCCATGCAGACAGTATCATTGCAGATATATTGAGCTTCATCTTAAACAGGAATGATTCCAGCAAATAAGTTAAATTAATACACCTAACTACAAGTGCAATTTAGAAGTAACAGAGTCTGTGACTTACTAGCATTCCAGCAGTCACAAAACCTTCCTCTGCTAGCTAGCTCGATAATGACTTCTTAGGGCAAAAGAAGCTAGTATAGAATGTTACATTATACAATGAAAGTCAGTCATAAAAATAAAGAAAAGAAAAGGAAAAAGAAAGAAAAGTAATAGTTTTTTGATAAAAAAGGTGTTAGGAGCTACAGAGGCTTCACAAAACAGCACCTTTAAAGAGCGTGTATTCATTCTACCCCTTTTGAAATTCAGTTACAGCTAAGTGAACTATCACAAGTAAACTATTTCACTGAACTGAACAACAATAAACCAAAAGGAGTAGAAGTACTAAAAGCATGCCTGAGGCAACAGAAACTTTGGTGTTAATTTCCATTTCTTTCAAGTGCATTTGATGAATGATGTGACAAAAGAATCCTAATTAAAGTTGAAATCCTGAATACTAAATAAATTAGAAGTGCCACTACATTCATCTTCTACAATGATAATACTGCCACTTCCGCAGCTTCTCTGTGCCCCTTTGCTTACATCTGTGGCAGCAGCTCTGCAAAGGGCCAGCACAGATGGGGGAATGGATACTGTTCCCCCAAACAGAGAGATAATAGGACAGGCTGCTTTATTTCCCTTCACTGCCTTCATTTTAAACATCAGGAGCATTCAAAATATTTTTAGGTATTTATTTTTCTTCTCAAATGACTTAAAACTTGACAAGCAACACTATACTCTGGTCTTTAGTAGCACCAGGCAACTTGCTGTGTTTATTGCCATTAATTTTTAATTTCCTTTATTACTGGAGAATCATTGGGGTAATATATAATCCTAAAGGGGTGGCAGGCAACACTGAAGGGATGAAATTCTATGGCTTGTGTCACACAAGCCAGGCAAGACAATCATAAATGACTGTAAAATCTATGAATCTTTCAAGGAGCTGCCCCATTCAACAAGCAGACTGGAACATGAATTATGACTCCCAAGAGACATCCTTTCCCTGCTCCCCTTTTGTTCCACGGAGCAATTCTGAATACTTTAGGAGAAGTTTATATCCCCAGTGTGCCCAAGCAGTAGGCATGTGTTTTTCCGTTCTCTTTCCACTCCTTGCAGAAAGAGGGCTGGCAGCGGAGGAGACCCTTCTATTCCCATCAAAACTACACTCAAAATCTGCCAATGTAAACAAAAGCGATGCCTCAGTGTCTCTCAAGTCCCATTTGTACTGTCTAAGGTGTGTGACAAGAAAAATCCTAAGAACAGGCTGTAGTCAATCAAGAACTCAAATGTAGTCCAGTATCCCAACAATGACTAACAGTGGCTACCTGTTAAAAAAAGTGTCAAAACAAGACAAGCGTGTAATAATACTTTTCCAAATTATTCTCCCAGACCACAGAAATTCATTCAAAGCTCTGATTTAGAGTTCACACTTTTACATTTAATGCTCCATGACTTATTGCACATACACAGAACACATTGACTTGTCTGACATGGTAGAAGATTCCAACCTTACAATAGCATAGGACACACAGCACAGAGTATCTTTCTTTAATCATCTCGCAGTGATACCATGCTGCTTGGCTCTCTTAAAATAATGTGTTTTCTTTGCATTTGCTAAATAACGGAAGAGACAGAACATCTCTCTCCCTTATTCTTTTACTTCGACATTTTAAGCAAGTTTTCAGATTTGTTCTATGAAATTCTTTTTTCAAAGGAAATGACAGAGAGAATTATCTTAATGAAAAAGATAGATCACTTGCTTATGTTTGTCTGATGTATTTTAAGACCTGATTTGACTCCCCATCTAGCTAGTGAAATTGTAATGGCTGCATTTTTTGAAGTACTGGAAGTAAAAATGCAGCCTGTATAGACACATTATATAATTTCCAGAATTCTTAGCATGTGAATTTTGTAGCTCTAATTTTCTCCTATGAATTTTGGATTGATATTTTGGAAAGGGTATTTCTTGAGCCTAACTGTACTAATGATCATTTCAGTGATCATAGTGAGGTTTTGGGCTAATTATTCTGTATATGTAAGTATATATTGATTTAATAAATTGCCTTAGTAAGAAAGACATGCTGGACACATATTGTGTCTTATTATTTAATGAAGTGCATATCTCACACGTGTAAAATTGAATATTTGCAGCACCAGCTCTTGAATTTTAACTGAGCATTCAGGTACTAACAGTGAGATCACAGAATCATAGAAAGTTAGGGGTTGGAAGGGACCTCTGGAGATCATCTAGTCCACCTCCCCCTGCCAGAGCAGGTTCACCTAGAGCAGGTTGCACAGGATGGTGTCCAGGCAGGTTTTGAATGCCTCCAAAGACAGAGACTCCACCACCTCTCTGGGCAGCCTGTTCTCAATGCTCTGAGATATTTTATGTCAGTTTTACTCAGCAAAAAGAAATTTTTCACCCCATCTGTAAAAATGCACAAGGACAGAACTGATTATCTTACTTCTCTCTCACACAAATACCCTGTAATACAGGCATGCAACCTGCATTTTCCTGTATGCTTAAAAAATTCTTACAGTTTGTCAGTCAAGTATCAGACTTCCCTTCTTTTTTCCTTTATTTGAATGACTTCATATTTATGTCTTGTGCAGCTGATTACAGAAGAAGGTAAGCAAGAGAGGTTTAAAAACAAAAGATTGGAATTTCAGAATTCAGTAATTCAGGTACATGCTTTGTAACAAAAAGGTGAATAGAAGCAAGAAGGACTTCTCAAAACAAATGCAAAAGAGGAAGTTGGAGATTTAACTTACCTTTTCTCATGCGGTATAGCACGGTACTCGACATAGTTTAATGAAGCCGCTGAAGACTTTTCTGTCTTAGGGCTAGACTAGATTGCATTTGGTCTTCACCATCACTTTGGCTTCATTATCACTGACCTTGATCCTTTCTACGCTGGCTGCTGTGATCCCTGGGGATTAAGTGCCCAAAGGTTATCCATTTACATACATGTATATGAGTTGTCATCTCTGCATTCTTAATAATTGATTGTCAAAGCACTAGTGCACAATGCACCTTGCTTTTTTGGCAGAACAAGTGCCCTTTCTTAACTCAATGTTCCGTTACTCTTCTTTGGGATATGTGAGTGCCAACCAGTGTGATAAAGCGTAAAAATACAAGCTTGTCAGCAATGACCCAGTTGGTAGCACTCAGAACCCTTGGCTAAAAAGTCAGAGAAAGCTTTTCAAAATTCTAGTGCTTTTTTTTTTTTTTATTTAACATGGGACTAGTGAAAAATATAGTACTAAGCATTGCCATTAGGAGAAATCTAGATTTGACTGTGAATTTCAAAGAAGATTATCCTCTTATCTCTTCTAGAGAAGAAAAAGATATTCTGGTCATTGTTTTCAAAACTGCAAATGATCAGAAATGTGGCTGCTAGGCCAAAAAAATATGATTTTTAAAAATTCTACCTGTAATCTCTCATCTGAGATTTATGTATCCAATAAACATATATAGGAGTTTTTTAAGCTTGCTCTTTTAAAAACTTTCGTCAATTTTGAAGGTTAAGAAGTGTTTTTACAGGCTGGTAGTCTTGCTAAGGACTCAGCTAAAATTATGCATGGGATTTTTTGTTTGGTTC
The DNA here is from genome assembly GCA_028020825.1 of Podargus strigoides. Taxonomy (NCBI): domain Eukaryota; kingdom Metazoa; phylum Chordata; class Aves; order Caprimulgiformes; family Podargidae; genus Podargus; species Podargus strigoides. The sequence goes on from CM051623.1 coordinate 29,614,773, forward strand.
TTTTGTTTGTTGGTTTTTAAATAAAGTTTATAAACTGCCCTGCCTTCAGTGATTTTACTGAAAGATAGTTGACTTGAGCTGCTGAATTCATGTTTAGATAGCTGTTGGTAAAGACCAGATTACATACAACTAGTGGTCTTGCATGTTGCTCAAGTTTAGAAAACAAGCTTAACTGAACACCATCATTTGTTAAATTCGTTGCATGCACCAAGAAGGTAATAATAGGTTGCTTAATACATATTTTTTTTTCTCCAAGCGGCTTGGTCTCAGAGACAGCAAGAAGAATCTTTTTGTTACCAAACAATGTCTTTTTGGAGCTATAATGGGCTGTAATTACCATAAAATAAATCTGTAATGTACTGGATAGAGTAAACTGTTCCTGTTGTGTAATGTTTCCCTGTCCCTCTAAAGGCTTATAACATCTTTTACCACAACTAGGGGAAATTTGGATCTTTTATCAGCTAGTTCAACAAAGCAATCCATTTAAATAATGTGTCTGGAACTGTAGTCTATGGAGATAATCAGTAGCTTATTAACCTTAATCATAACAACACATTATCACTATTTGGTTTCATGTTGACTAATTTGCAGAACAATGGGGAAGAGCACACTCAGCACATAAGACTGTTCCTAGTTCTTGGCACTGCATAAATACGGTGACCCTCACTTGAAATGTCAGAGACTTAAGAAAAAGCTGTATCATATGATGAAGGAAGAGAGTCAGGGAAAAGAGGATCATGTAATCAGAGAGTTAGTTAAAAAGTAAACACTTGTTAAACCTCTGGACAAAGTGAGATCATCATCAAACAGATACCTAGAGCACAGAATAAAGGTCAGTTACCTTTTATCATGTTTGTGTGGCTTCAGTTAAACTAACAAGCAGCAGCATGTGCTTAAGGTCATAGTTAAACACTTTTGCCTTGATAAATGAGCTGTGTGTTCAGTGCTTCCCTTTCAAGAGCACAGTCATATTGGAACTCTGATCTACAAGAAAAAGACAGACAACAAAAAAGAAAGCAATTTACCTGGGGACAGAAATCAGTCATTTCAGATGATAGAAAGAAATAATAATAAATCAAATAATAAAATAATAATAAGACAAAACAACCAAAATGCTGTGAGTAAAACTCAAAAACAAAACAGTTCACTTTAATTTGGGGGAGTGAAAGTGCAGATTTTTTTTCCTCCAGATTTGTCAAAATCACCAAAAATGCTTTGCCTGAATTATTTCAACATTAGAGGTACATTTATTCATGGCTGCACACTTATAATGGAAATTCTAGTTCTTGATCCTGATGAACGCCACAGATGCAACATACAACTCAGGAAGAAATATGGCTATAAGCCCTATGAGAGAATTAGATCATATGGAGTCCATGGATGGAAGTAGATGAATAAACTGCACCTTCTAAGACAATGTATCATGTTATGTAACAGTTCCACTGAATTCATTCAAAAAAGAAAATTTTAGGAGAATTAAAAAAAAATAATAAATTCTTGGATAATGTAGGGCTATAACATTTTCAGTGGGCAAATGAGCATACTAGAAAAACTGCAGTATACATCTGAATGATATTCCAAAATAAAAAGTTCAAGAAGTTTTAGGTTCTGTATTATGAAAGCAGCTTTCCTAAAACAGTTTACAAAGTAAAACTCAGTTGACAAGACCTCAAAATTTATTAGAACCAATTCTGTTAAAATGAACTGAAGAAATCTGAATTTCTTGACCTTCTGTCTTTTCACTGAATTATTCTATGCCACTGTATGTCTTTAAGTGTATACTGTAGCATAATGGCTATTGAGTCACAGGATAGCACCAGTTTTATTGCGTGACTTGCACTTCATAGAAAAATGCGCAAACTTCAATTGTCCAGAGTGTTCACACAGAGTGAAATTCTGCTGCAGGGTAAACTTTTTTATGGTGCTTGGTTGTAGCTGTTTCACTGATGGAGAGAATAGTAACAATATGTTTATGCTTTGATAAGAGTTCAAAAGCTTTTTACTATAAATCCAGTAGAAAAGTAAATACCACTAACAAGTAGTAGTGCTGCTATAGCCATGAGGGCTAAAAGAAAAGGTTGTTAGATGTTGGTTTTATTAGATCAGATTGTGAAGTTGAAAAAAAAATAGAGAAAACTTTGTGGACTAACTCTTCTTCCGGTGTCAAACAGAAGCAGCAAGGCACAATATATCTAAAAAATGCTATAAAAATGGAAGAAGGACTTGTTCTCCCTTTATAACACAGATTTTGTTCTTCTTAATATTGATCTAGAATGACAAAACATAGGAAAAGTTCTTAAAACTTACGAAATCAGTTTGAAATGCTGCAGTCCGTATTCTGATATTAGAAGAGTAGAAAACATTATAGAGAGTATTTCATCAAGAATTTTCTTGTCATAGAGCGTAAGGATTTTGTAATGGAAGTTTTAAAGGAGGAGGAAGTAAAATAGAATGAGAGAGGTAAGTATACAGTAAAACTAGGAAGGGTACTGAGACTGATGAAGAAGGTCAAATCTGAGGATGCTGGGTAACTAACAGTAAAGTTAAAATGAAGCCTCAGCCACTTATTCTTGACCAAAACCACAACAGCAAAGTTTGGGAGAGAATGAGAATTACTTCAGCGAGATCTCGTTATTTCAATGATGCAGGTTCACAATTCTGTAAATTAAATTATTGCCATTTTTGTCTCATAAAGGGTGCAGTTAATAAGGGCTCTACAAAATAAAACTTCTCCACATTTTCCTGCTAGCATCAAAGCTCTCTGTCTGAGAAAGTAACTGTGCTTTTATCCTACATGTCATTGCCCTATCAGTCCTAGAACACAATTGTGATATTGCAGTAAAGTATCTGATGAAGATCTGCAATGATTTTAGTTCTAAATCTGCTAGGGACTAGACAGAAAAAACCCCACAGTAATTCACACAGGCCATGGGATAGGATCGAGACAGAAATGTCTCACAAACGCTATACCTGAAAACACAAGGATCACACAACATATTTTAGCTTATCTCAGATACATAGTCTTGCAGATTCAGGGATCTGGAAGCAAATATCTGTCTACATCTATGTATTTTTTTCTTCAAGATGTTTAGTGATACTGCTTATAAATAAGCACAAATTGACATTATCTAAAACTGTATCTTCTTCATTTCACAGCAGTGATGAAATTTGCAACTCATTTAATAAGGTTGTAGAATTTGTATTTTACTGAAACAAAATGTTCTGCGAGCAGATTCTACTGTTACTGTACATATGTTGGTCTAATCTGAAATAATGCAGAAAATGTATCTGATTATGCGTTACTTTAGGCAAATATTGCCCATAAACTTAAGCGACTATTTGAGAGTTTATCTAAATGGCAAGCAGTAAGTGTAAAAACTGGAATTAGCTTTCTGTGTGTAATGACACAGTATCACTGTATCTAACAGTGACAAACTACGGAAGAATCTGTGAAAACAAGAGCTGATCTCATCTCTTATCCTCTTGCCTTTACCACGCATTTTGCTTATGAGGTTGAACAGTATCTGTTCATGATAAAATTGCAACATTTCTTCATTTAATAGAGAAATTACGGTTTTAGTCAGTGTTCATGTTGATATCTTAAGTACCATACACACTGCTATGTAGCAATAAGACCAAATTCACTTTGGCTTAGTTTCAACATAAAAATTAGAAGGTGTTGATTTTATTACTACTCTGGTAATATATTTAAAAGCATGTTAATAAGTATTAATGTCATATTCTTAGCCAAAAGAATTCCTGAAGTCAGAGTGCTATTTTATCTGTTTTAAATCATTAGTAATAAGGATTTAAATATGTATTTTGATAAGCATTTCATATCCTGTTAGCCAGTAGTTGGATACAATTGAAAAATCTACCTACTGTACATACAGACCTTATGCTGTATTTTGGTAAAACAGTAAAGCTGATGACAGAAGTAACTGAATTCCAATGGAATCTGTCCAGAATATTCAGACAAAACCAGAAGTAATTATACTATTCAGTTGAAGAATTTTCCAGTTGTCAAACATTCTTGAGTTTTTATTTGGATTATTTTAAGATATTCCAACCAGTCTGAACAATTAATTACATGGAAATCACTATGAAAGTTACTATGTTTCCTTTAACAGAATCTTTTATATTTTTTTCCTAACAGTTTTTTCATACCCATAAGAGACTGAATTCATCAAGGAATTAGATGAGAAATAGAAGCTTCTCTTTCAGAAAACAGAACGGCATCTAGACAACAGAAAACAGATGCCAATTATTTGCCAGTGTCCGCAGTAGAACAAAACACTTTATGACATTTACTTTGCCTTAGCAAAGCTGCTGTTGATGTCAAAGTAGTACCAGTCAGCAGGTTCTGAAAGGAGACTCTATATGATTTAGGACTGCAAATTACTTCTCACACTTTTGTAAAGATGACAAGATGAAAAATATATAGTACTTCACATAGAGTAGCAACAAAGTTAGCTCTATTAGCACAATCTGGAATAATACTGTTTTACACTGTAAAATCAGAGTTGCTTCACAAATTGAGAACAGAATTTGTACTGCTTAGACTTAGCAGCCACAAAACAGGATTTCTTTGGTCATACACTGAACAGGTGAGAATTAAGGCTGTGCAATAGAAAATAAAACCAGTCTTTTGTCACTATATTAGCTATCTTTATTTGGCCTGAGTACGTATTCGTAAGGTGGGTTTTGTAAGATGCAAAGGTGCATTAGTCTTCAGCATGTACCATCCAAGGAATACAGGAGTTGGTGCCACTCTGCTTACCTTAACACAATATTTATTAATGGTAAATATTAAGTCAGGCCAGCAGCGAATAATTCTCTTAAGCTAGGCCGACACTCAAAACTTTTAGTTTGACTCTGTAACAACATTTTTTATCCAGCAAACACTTTAATTAGATAGTTACACTGACAAAGTGTGCCATACTGTTTGTGGTATACCTTATTCCATCCTCATGAACTGCAGAGATAGAATGGTTTCTGGAGATGGAAATTGCACCAGTATTAAGAAACTATGCCCGTGTCATTCTGTCAGAAGAACTTTCTAGCACTGACTAGGTCTTAGAATAAGAGCAAATAATGTCCATACAAAGGAGTGGACTTCTTCCACTTTGAAGATCAATGCTGGCAATGGAAGATAATGTAGTTGAATGGTTACTTTTTGCACAGGACTACATACACTACATGCAAAATGCATGACAATTAATGAGAAAAAAAACCCTATGCTGTATTTTTTTACATCCAGTTTTTAAAAGAGTTACAGATTATATTACTGTAATTTCATACAGGGAACATCTGCTACCAGTGGCAAAACTGCAATATCTCATATGCTCCTGAAAATAAATTGCTCACTGTAATACTACAAGTTTTCAGGCACTGATCAATAAAGGGCAAGCAGGTACACATGATCTACCAAACACTATACTTCACATCAATCCTTCTAGGTCTGACTCATAACAGAGATGTCTGCGTGACTACAAGTTCAACTTGTAGTTTTGGAATCTTTTGTTAGAGTGGGCCTATCACTGCTCTGTCAATGACTACCACTTACATGTGTGCACCTTCATTTTCCTCTTTCCACTGTTCCCTCTAAAATACTATCATCTTCAAAGTATTACAACATCCCAAATGTATCATACGTCAACCACCTCTCTAACAGAGTACCTGATCATAAGACTAAATCATCAAGTCTCATTCAAAAAACTATCACCACAAGACTGGTGCTCACATTAACATTTACTGTTTTGGTGGCTGCATTTCAGAGAGGTCAAGGGGAGATAAGCACCTGTGAGATTTTTACTGTGGTTTTCTCAGGACCAATACACACCATGAAATGAGTCATGACACAAACAGACTAGCAGTGACCAAAGCAGCTCCAGGATGATATCACTGCAGCACAGTGCCCAAACTAGTTAGTTGCTATTTCACAGGGTCATATTTTTCCACAGTTTTAATTCAGTATTTTATTTTTTATTTATGTGTTGAATGAAATCTGCACAATGTACTTCCTTGGGGTTTTTTCCTGTATGAACTTATTTGCTCTCCTATGAAAATAATGATCTTCACAGACATTTTCATTAACATTTTCCATGAAGAGAAATTGTAAACTCAATAATACTGACATTTTTTGCAAAAAAAGAATATTCACCTAAGCATGTTAAGCATGTTGAGATATGACTTTACTAAGAACAGAACTTTTTGTGGAAAAAAAAAAGTTGCTTTTCTATGCAATGACTTTAAACTGGAGGAGGGTAGATTTTGATTAGATATTAGGAAGAAATTCTCTACCGTGAGGGTGCTGAGACAGAGGCACAGGTTGCTCAGGGAAGCTGTGGCTGCCCCCTCCCTAGCAGTGTTCAAGGCCAGAATGGATGGGGCTTTGAGCAACCTGGTCTAGTGGGAGGTGTCCTTGCCCATGGCAGGGAACTAGATGATCTTTAAGGTCCCTTCCAACCCAAACCATTCTAGGATTCTACTCATCAAAAATCCAGATTATAAATAATCACTTTGATTAGTACATTTCTTGCAGACTAAGCAAGGTCTAAGCGACACTGAACTCATCTCTCCTGGATGATGATGAGTGAGCTTATTGAGGAAGAGTGGCTGAAAAGTGGAAGAAAACTTAATGATGTCATGGGGAATATACTGTACTTCCATGGTCTAATAGTACATTTTTTACTCCTGTGAACATTTCCACTGATTTAAGGTGAATAGTCCTGCAGAATTAAGCTACCGATTATTAATACATGTTTGAAAACAAGGCCAAAGCCCTGGTCTTATTTTAAGTCTCAAAGACAGGGTAGTTTCTGTCTAACCTAATAGATCAGAACCTTGACTTGCTCATTAGCTGAGAACCTCTGCCCTCCTTATTAGGCACAATTTTCTCAGATGAACTGTCAGATGGAAACTGCTGCAATTGTACACAGGACAAATTCCATGTCATTAATGGAACAGGTGTTTAATGATTTTGGATGCATCAAGTTTACCCAGCTTCTTAAAAGGTCTCTTCTCATATGTAATAGTAGCTGCGACACCAAGGATCATCTGCAGAAAAGGCTGGTACTTCCCAGTCCTTCAAACCATCAGCTTTATGTGCTCACATGGTGAATTTATTCAGGGAGTTTGTACTGGTTTCCTAAAACAGTATTTAAGATTGCTGTTACTTGTACTGATGAGCCAGTAATTCAACCTCCACTGAGATCAATAGGAGCTTTAACTAAGTAAGGCCCACAATGAATTTAGGATTCAGATCATTAACTATAATATGTAGCTTTCATACAAGAAAAGTTAAGTGTACTTTCAAAGGTTTAAGTAACGTTTGATAAGTCAAGAATGTTTTAAATCAAAGATACCTACAAGTAACCTTTTTTGTCTATAAAAATATGAAAAGATGCAAAAATCAAGCTTTATCATCGTATTTGACTGTGATATCTCTGTCTTTGACTGACGTAATATAAGCTACATTTAACACTGGACTTTAGTACATTTTATCACCTGATTTTATTCAAACTGCCTTATTCTCTATAGTGGAATAAGAGCCAGAGACACTTATGAGAGGCCACTGCTCAGCTGAGCTGACAATGAAGCAGAAGCTGGCAGTTCCCATCACAGTTTTGAGTGTTATTTTTCTCCTCAAAGGTAACACACTGCCTCAAAGAAGCTCCCACCAAGTTCTAAATACGGACAACTTGCCTTTTTGGAAAGCCTAGACCCTTGTTACCCTGGTATTTTTAATTCACTGATAGCAGGAGCTGCTTCTTCCCCACAAATCAAGAACTTGCCTCTGTGAAAGGCAGCAGTTTCCAGCCTTCCTCAGTCTATCCTGAAGTCAGCACTGAGGTCACAGTGCAACCTATGACTGGCAGGTGATCACGTTTTGCACAAACTCAGTAAGACCAGAGATCTTTCCTGCTTAAAAACAGTATTCTGCTGATTAGCAGCAACTTGCCTCCTCATAGAGAGAAGGGCTGCTTTGAAACCGTGCTCTAACCTTGTCGTTACCTTTGGATTTTTTCCTTGCTTATAAACAGGAGATGGATATCTTGTACTGATACTAATTACATTAGTGTGGAAAAGATTCCTACTCACAGCAGCATAATTCAACATAATTCTGAATATGGAAAAAATATCTTTTTGTTGAATACATATGGTCTGCTCATGTTGGCCCTTTTTACCCTGATCATTACCATCCTCTGTCCAAAGAATAATATTCTCAGTCCATTTTTCATTGCAATCATCTCTCTAAAGGCAAATTTCAGTGCAGATGGAATGTAGGATTCTCTTCTTTCCTTCCTTCTTTTTCCAGATCTTTAAAATAAACCTAGTTTCACCAAGTTTCTTGGGCTTCTTTTGGCAGCTGCAATATTTTTTATTTTAAGACTCTCATTAAATTAGAGAAAGATTAAAAAAAAAGTTTATATTTCACATTTACCTTACTAAATTAAGTTTTCTCCTTCCTTATTTAAACAAACAAACAAACAAGACACTATTTCCCCGATGCATTTGCCCTGAAATGTACTTCACCAGACTAAATATAAGCAGTTACAATCATAGGCCAAACAAGTCTTCACTCACCGTCTTGTGAATCAGGGTAGAAAAGCAATGCCTCATGCTTTGGGCATGGTGCTTCATTTCTGGTTGAAATACACAGCCTTTTCCAAAATGCCTCTTATTAAGAGGTCAACATCATCACTCTGGCACCTTTCAAAAGCAATAAGTTCCCTGTGAAGGAAGAGAAAAAGGAAGCCTCAATTGTTAGGAATCACTAAGAGCAATCCCACTTGTAACTTTCCCAGTGTGACTGTTTGTGTTTGCCAGCCTCAGGAGGCATGCAACAATCGCTCCCCCATCCCTTCCAGTATGGCACCGAATAGAGTTTTCTTTTAACTATGGCACTGATATTAAGGAACAAGTTGAGAGATCACTCTTGGCATATCCCCTCTATACCGGTGTTTTATTTATAGTTCTCTTCTATGCCACTATTTTATTTATGGTATTAAATATATAAAGAGATTATAATACAGCAAAAAAGGCTGTTACAGAAAAACAGAAGCTGTTTTGTCCAAGAGCCATGCTTATGAACAAGGCTGCCTGGCTTAACACACATTGATATTCAACGATACACAGAACTCAGGCACTTTTTTTTTTTAATTCAATCAGATATTTTATCTGTATTCCACACTGGTGCATAAAACACAGGACATTTATTTCTAAGGGACTGACATGAATCAGATCTTATCTTTTAGGAGAGAACAGTGTTCTGAGTTTTGTTTTGAAATCAGGCCCTTGAATATCTTTGCTGCCTGGAAGTACATTAGTATTAAACAGCGAGTTTATCCCACAAGTTATTATGTAACCATTGTAAATAATATATAAATACTTCAATTTTATCTTAGCTTATCACTACTTTTAGTACTGAACTCATTTTATTAACAGTTTTTATTGGAATTGTTAGTAAATCAATCCTCTACCTTCTCTTCAAGGCAGTTAGCTCCTCCTAGTGGCTACCTGCAACCTGCACACAGTCTCCAGGATTATCTGCGTTTATCCTTGGTCTTCACTAAGCAGAGCAGTGAAGGTGGAACTGTAAATTACTTTTCCTCCTTAAAAATATAAAATAAAAAGCGGAAATCTTTTGTCATTCAAAGGTATTGATGGAAAAAATAAAGCAAATCAAATATGTTTGCCTTATTCCTTGCATTAAAGCTTCTCCTACTTTTCATAGCCTCAATCTTATGAGTCATACAAATGTGAGCTTTAAGAGTCTATATTGCTCTATTACTCATATTCCTGCCTCTGCTACATCAATACATATAGAAGTGTTTTATAAAGCTGAGCAGTAAAAGCCAAACTATTCTATAGACTGAAGGCTGAAAGTCTGAAAAAATATTTGTAGTAGTATCTTTCCTTTTTAGATCTTTCCTTCCCTTAATTTCAGCAATGCTGCTCTCACAAGTTGTTACACACACTTTTGCATGCTTGGAGTGCACCTCTGTCACTCAGCCAGCAACACATTTCTGACAATCTGCCTGGTTTTCCTTCCTCAATTTTACTGCCTATCTGGCTATTTCTGCCATGATGTTTCACCTGTTGAAACTGCCAAGTGAAACTTTTGAACAGCACACAACATTGTCACTACAGTTGTCACTTCCCCTTTCTTACATCTGAACACTATCAAAAAAACACAGAAAAAAGCATAGTCTCTCTTTCTCCCCTTGTATCTTCATAGCCAACTTGGGGAATGTCCAAATGAAAATATAGCTGGTGAACTACAAATTATCAGTGCAATAGAAGTGGCTCACACAGCGATACCTATGTATTTTATTTATTATATAGGACTACATGCAAAACTTAGTCAACCCTTGATATGTAAAACTTCTTTCAGAAAAACATTAAAGAACAGTTGAGGGAAAGAACATGAGAAGTTTCAATAAAATCCCCTGGCAACAAACTGTCAACTGCATGGCAGGATGCTTTCCACCCAATTTTCAGCAAAGGGCGTAACATCTGCTGCCATTGCTCGGATTACTGCATGCCACCAGCAATTTCCAGATTGTAGGTCCCTATATTAAGGCAATACTCTCAGTTAACCAGTAAATATGTGCTTTTGGGGTTCATCTGAAAGTGCTAGCAAAAGTCCCATTTTTCAGAAGCAGGTATTTAATGCTTTGTGAGAAATAAGGCATCATGCATCATGCCAGGCACCTACAGAGAGAGCCAACCCAAATCAATAGCTAGGATCTTAGCAGGAGGTTAAGAACCCATGCATAGCACAGCAAGCAGACAAGACAAGCTTCATTTCTGATATAAATACACAATACACCGAAGAAAGCCTGCAGGCATTGAATCTTTTAGGATTAGTGTAATTAGCTTACTCAACTATTTTAGTATTGAAAGATATAGCCTTGTGTGCCACAGCACATAGGCAACAATTAACAAACAAATTTCTGTCTCTAGCTGCTGGGAGAGAGAAAATCATAGGTGCTAACTTTAATATCAATAACACAGTAAGGCTTTTTGAACACCTTACTTAAAATTTTTGGGAAAAACTGGGGGATAACTTGTGGCCTCAAGCAGGTTACTGTAGTTCTTAAATTGGCATGCCCTCTACAACAATGTAGATGTAGATACAGTCCAGGGTTTTACTGTTACATAAATTTCCAAGATTGGGATTTTAACTTTTGCTGTACATATGAAAGTCATCTGACCAGTAAATCTTTCTGTAGTTGACTGCTGAAGATGGCTTCAAGCCAATGCTGAAGAATGTTCACCTTAAAGTAACCCCCTTTTATTTCTGAAACAACTTCTTTTCAATTGAAAAATTATTATTAATTATTATACTGGTGTCTTAATCTAAACTGAAATCAGGGACTTACTACATTAGATGCTACCCATAAAAACACTAAGGAACAGTCAATGAAAAAATTAGTTTGTAACTCATATAGGCAAGAGAGATTCAAATGAAAAACGTTCCACTTCCTAATGGAAACTGAGGTTCAGGAAACTTGAGTTGAATGAAAATCTTTATTATTTTCTTTATCAAAAGACTTTCCATCTATTAAAGATTATTAATTATATTACTAGACTTACTTGAAACAAGGACAACTTGCATTGCGTTTTAAGATTATAAAATATGTAATAAGATTATTGCTTTAAAAATATATCCCACATTTGAATGAAAATCTGAAATTTTGTATTTTTTCACAAAATTCACAACATGCATGAATTTTAACTCAGGATTATCAAATCAAGCCTTGCATTAGTGTTAGGGGAAAAAAAAAATTGAACAAACAGATTTGTTCTTTAAGAAAATGCAGAACATATTAGGACCATACATATGAACACTTCCAGAAACTGGATGTATAGGCTATTAGCTTGTTAAGCTACTAGAAAATTAATTTTAATTCCAGTGTGGGCTCTGAAGCCAGCTGTTGACCCTTTACTGTCTGGGTAGTTCAGCTGTTCTTTGCTGGCCAGGAAAAAAAAAAGAAAAAAAAAAAAAAGTAGACCAAACTAAGCAAAATTTATTCTGTAGCTGTCAGGAAAGCCTATAATGTATTCTGCTCAGTCCTGGAGTCAGGACAATTTCTAAAATAGCAGAACTGCAACTGACTCAGAACCCGATCTAAAGCTCCCTGAATTCAATAGAAATTCTTTCAGTGAGTCTAATAGGCTTTGGGTCATGACCTCATGCATTAAACTAATTTATATAGAAAAAAAATCTATTTCCTTTTACTTTCAATTAATCAGAGGACTGGGTGTGACCTATTGGTGGAATGGTAAATACAGAGAACAGGTCAGTTGTACAGAGTGCCTTGGATCACTTGGAGAGGTCAGTTCAGATCCAAACAAAGGTGTTAATGCAGCCAGGTGCAAGGTCTCATATCTAGAAACAAGGAATATTTGTAAGATGAGGAAAGCTATTGCTGAGAGCAATGATTCTATCTCCAGGTTGATAACAAATTATTATAATGGCAGGTGACCAGATAAACCTGATTACCTTCAATGAGCTAACAGGAACCTTAATTGATTTGCAAGCAAGGGAACATGGTCAAAGCGGTAAGGTAACATTAATGGCACCATTACTGGAATTCTATGTCCAGAATTAATAGTTATAATTCTAAAAGGATATCAAGGAACTGGAAGCAACTCTGGAAAGATTCCATGATGTAGTCTTCAAAATATGCCTTGCTATGAGAGACAAAAAAAAGCACAGCCTATTTAATCTGTCAAATGACCTGGAGATGACTTGAACGTGGTAAAAAAAAAAATTCTGATAGGAAGTAGGAGTTTAATCTGGCAGGGAAAGTTATAACAAGATCCAAAGTCAATCTAAACAAAATTTGACTAGAAGCAAAGGGAGGATTTGAAAAGATGAGGAGAATTAACTTTTGGAACAAAAGGGATATTACAATTACCTGGCACTGTATCATTTATGTAAAATTTTTTTGTGGCCATCTTTTACCCCAAAAGAAATTAGTGGATGATATTCTTTGACTTGTAGTATTGTTCTGCCAATTACTAGGCTTAGCACAAAGGACGCAGCCAGCAGTAGAACAAACCAGTAACCAGACTCTGTTGCACACAAGAGGGTCAGTACATGGGTGATCACTGGGGGTACAAACAAGTCAATCAGATTACACGTAACAGACATCAACCCCAGCGACCCCAAGAATGATACAACACCACCAGCAATCGGTGGAACAAACAAAGCAATGAAGTCTCCCACGGCAGAGATGGGAGACAACCAAGCCAAGAGGCAGATAATATAGGAGAGAGGTAGCCACATACTGTTCTCACAGAACCCGTATTCACAAGTACCAAACCTGATCAGGGCCCAGTTGCAGGGAGAGTCAGGAGGTCCTTCCTCAACAGGGAAACTCCGCTAAGTACATCCACCTCACAGACAGACACTCCACTCTTCCTGCAAGTGGTCCCAGCTTTTATGCCCAAAGCAGGACACCTGGCACTCATTTACCCAATGCAGGGCACCTGGGGCTTGTTTACCCAAGGGCTTTCCCTGCAAGGTCAGCAGCACCTTGGAGGAAAGCCAAAAGTCAAACTCATCCCCTCCTTTTGAAGGACTGTAGGAACCACTCATATGTCAACCTTAATTCAGGGCTCAGGATTCAGACCCCAGCACTTCGAGTATGCAGGAGGTTGAAGGTGGGCATAGGTTGCTATAATATCTTTGCACTTAAAAATCTATGAATTTTTAACATGAGAAAGATGAATATATGATATTTATTTGCTGAACCACATGTGGCACCTTTTCCAGGTTGAGTCTGGTAGATGACCTGTCTGCCCAAGACCATATTGATGATGAATTTATTAGGTAAATGGTTTTGCAATTTGCCACGGATGTTACAATTTCTTGTGTGTGGAGCTTTGTACACCCAATGTCACTAATTAATGCCAGATTTTATTCTCCACTTCCAGATGCATTCCACCAACCTGAGTCCCTCCACCCAGAGCAGCCAGGTAGTAAGACACAGTTAGAGATGCAGCAGATGCAGAAGACTGAGCAAACTCAATCATCTGTGCAAAGAAGTTTGCTCTGCATTAGTAGGAGTCTAAAGGTTCATATGGTGTGGATTAGAACAACAGAATTAACTGTCTATTTAGGCACTGACTAGATTAGGATCCCAGGAAGAGTTTATACTTATGGGTCCTCACAGGGTCTGTGCCCTGGGATAGCAACCAACACAGTACAGAAGTAGACCACCAAAGCGGACCACTGGATAGGTCTCTACAAGACCCTACCAACTGTGGACCAAAAAATCCCAATAAATGCTGTCCCAACCACTCAGTGCAGTGGGCAGACTGTGTCATGTCTGACAGGTAGTGTGGAAGTATATTCCCCTCTACAAGACTCATCACAGTGCAGCAACAGTTGTCAGGACATGCTGCTAATGCCCTGGAATGTTTGCCATTGAGATGATGGAGGAGGACCAGCAGCATTTTCCTATGCCTGGTGCACAGCCACTCCTGTGTTGCCAAGTTGCACAGACCAAACACCTCAATCAGGGAAGGGCAACTACAAGTTGCCACCATCACTGTTGGAAAAGTTGTGCATTTATTGCCCCTTGGTAGGGATATCAAGCCCAGGAAGGAACTAAGAGAGTTGTAATTAAGAGATTTCTATTTTACTAATCCTTCTCATAGTAATCATGATGAATCAGACAGTGATGAGCAAATAAAAAGCTAAAACTACTAAACACATAAGAAAATCTAAAAGGCACTTAATAAAACTCTTTGATTTGCTATTTCAACTTTTAATACACTCTATCATAACTAATTTTGATGATCTTAAGCTAAATTAAAAGCAACGGGTAGCACTGTATGGAAGGAAAAGTATAAAGGTACCTTAATGGAGCCACCCGACATAGTGCCCTGTAGGCAACCATAACTTAATTTAAAAGCACACTTGATATGCAGCAATACGCCCAAGTAAAATGGCAGGTGATTGTCAAAACAGAATAAGAAGTAGCTGTTGTATCCATCCTCAGCCACGGTAAATCTGTGTGAACGTGGTGCTTTTCATTAAGCAATCAATAATATATTTTATTAGTTCCAGAACACTGCATAAAACCCACTAGAAGCAATCTCACTCCACAGTTTTGAGTGTGAATACTACAATTAAACCAAGAAAAAATAAATTAGTTTTTCTGAAATCTCGAGGTTCTCGAGTTGTAAAAGTCCAATTACAAATTAGCAAGCTGTGAATAATCAGATTTAAAAAAACCCACAGTTTCAAAGCTGCGTGAGCTTTACTCATAAAATCCCTCAAGATTTATGAAGTTAAGTAGTAATTGGTGGCAAATGAGACCACTGATGATAGCTAACAGAATCAGTTTTTCATCTCTAGTTTTGCAACTAATACCTGGCCTTTTAGGAGCATCACAATCTTTCTGTAACACAGATGTTTGAAATATACACAAATAATGAGACAGTTTTGTGCAGTTCTGGGGTACTAACAAATATGTCTGTGTTTTGTCTCCTTCCAGTACAGCAGTTGACTAGATTTCCAGATGTGTTCATCCACCTGCTTCCATTAAGAGGGGAAGATACCAACTGTTAAAAACATTCCAAAATCTGTTCTACATCATTACAGCACTAGACTGGAGATAACCATGTCTTGAAACTTATCCAGATCTAGATGCTGAGGACTTCTGAAAATCTTCCTGGCTTCATATCAGCATAATAATATCAACTAGCATATATATGTTTCATATGGATCAGATGCAGCTCTTCATCATGTCTGTAATTCAATCTTGGTGTGGTAATTTTTAAGTTCTAAGAATGAGACAATTTAGTATATCATTCTCCTTTTAGCATATGAGAATGTAAAAATCAAACATAGTGAATTTTTCATTCAGTTGCAAACTCTCACTGAAGTGAATGACCCTTTACAAAATGTTAGGAAGCCAGGCCACTCAGAATATGAGAGGCATATTTCAATCTGGCTGCATCGGAAATACTCAAGGGTAAGAGTGAATGGCGAGGAATGAATTTTCAGGCTTACAGAGCACCTGTATTCTCAAGGACTAGGTGAAATTGTGAGAAAATCAGCCCTATAAAGTGAAAACATAAAAATAAGAAAAAAACCCTGTGTCCCAAGGACTTCACAGTCTATTCATTAAAACCTGTAAATGCTGTTCAAGTAGAACCTTACATACATGTTGACTATGAGATGATTATTCAGAGACTTAAGGACTAATTTCAGGAGTAAATGACTGCAGATTTAGGCCTGTAAAAACAGAGAAAACCTCCTGTACAGAGCCACCACAAGCAAAAGAAAGGACCAACAGCTAGGACATTCACCAAAGACTTAAAAGACTTGGGTTTATATTTTCACACAGACATAAGCTTTCAACGAATTACTTAAGGGACAGAACCTACTGGTTAATAATAAAATACAGCTAAACTCTCTTCTCTCCCACAGCAAGGGGATCTTGTCCAAACTATTTACTGGGAACAGTATTTCGTACAAACTGTCTTCCAAACCATGCTTGACAATTGTCTGGGAAACTATTAGATAATTCAGTTGAAAACTACGCCAAGAAGCATGCTAATAATAGTTAAACTTCCTGGGCAATCGGATGCCATTGCCTAAGCCTGTATCTTATCTCTATTTTGCATACTACTGTAGCTAAATTCATTGAGAATGTGTGAAAAAATGCAAGAAAGAGAACTCTCTATTGTGTAATACTCTATTATTATGGGCAAGAAAGTTCTGTGAAAACAGTAAGTCCTTTCTCAAAAATAATGAAAATAATCAGTGATATAGTCATGAACCCATGAAGTACAAGACCTTTAAATTTCTCTGATTCTACTCTTCCAATCACCGACTGCCTCTAAGTCATTGAACAAAGTTATATGACACTGTCAATACGGATGTGCAGATGTAAACCTGATACCGATACATGTGCTTTGTAGCCCAATGCACAAAAGTCCATAATTATATATCACAAAGCCATTCCAAGGTTGGTAGAGTTTGTGTTCCTTGAGAAAAGTGATTTATCCTCCAAACACACACAATTTCACACTAGATCAGGCAATCCCTTCATAAGCTTCTCTTCAAACTACAGTCCATTTCAAGAATCACAGAGCAAATCCTATTCACTAGGACTGGGAAGAACTCAATCTCTCTGGAACTGGCCCAGAGAAAGATTTTTTAATGTGATGCTTGTGTCCTAATTTTTAACAGAAATGGAAAGGCAGCAAGCAGTCCCCAATGACATAAGTGATATTTAGCACTTCTGAAAAAAAGAGAAAGGTCACTTGATTTAGAGACTTAACAGATATAATTCCTCCAAGAGTTATTAAGAATTACACTGGTATAATGTTAAGGTATATTATCACACCTCTAATCCATGGAGTTATATCAATAAAGAATTGAGGTATGACTGTTTGAACATTACTGTTTTTACCACTAGTTTTCTTTGCAAACTTCGCTGATATTGCAGACAGGATCCATGCAGTGCAAATTATCCTCTATTTCAAAGATACCAGCTTTAAAATGAAGTTCATTTTCTTGCATAAATAGGATACAATATAAACAAAGGTTCTTAGACAACTCAACATCGAGACTGAAAAGTACTTTCAATCTGTTCTAGTTAGCATAAAACAACATTATGTTTCCCTGAATGGCTATACTAAACATTTAACAAAAAAAGTCTACATTTAGAAGCCATAATTTGACTGGTTTCAGTTGCAAAGCCTTCTGATTACTACTATTAAAAAACTTACCATGATTCATGCCCATTTCTGAAGAAAAAAGCTGGCTGGGAACAAAAAAAACACAACAATCACTTGTACATTTTTCATTAAATTATGTTTTTCCTACGAATTTGGAGGAATTTAAAAGCTTTTAAAATAGAAATTGTTTTTAATTTTAATTTTATTCCCACTGTGCAGGCTATTATTTTTATGTAACCAGAAAAATGGAAAGAAAAAGAAGAAAAATAAGATCAGGGTTAAAACATGAAGGAAAAAAGTAGGAGATTAATGGATCTTTATTAAACAAATATTTTTTAGGAATACCATTCAGTAAGAGAAGAATTTTAAATGAATAAATCTGCAATTGTGATGAAAAGCCAGGTGAAAATAAAAGTTGTTGTGTAAAACCCTTGTAGAAATCTACTTTCTTGTTAGTTTCTGGGAAAAAAACCCAACAAACCAAACAAAACCAAACAAATAAACCCACCCTAAACCCCAATAAAACAAAAAAGCAACATTACAAAGAAATAAATATATTCTCCAGTACAGCACAGTCATTTCTGGTGACAACCTGTAGGCACCCAGCTATAGCTTTAGGATTACAGAACTGAGGTTGTTGGAAGAGGGAGAGCTCAAGAGGTCTTTTGACCTCCTGCTCAAAGCATGCTCAGCTATGAGTTTGGGCAAGGTTGTTTGGGGGTTCTGTCCAAGCAAGTCTTGAAAACCTGTAAGGACCGAGTCTGTCGCTGACACCACAGTGTCACAGGAAGATCTTTCTCAGGCAGAGAGGATACTCTAGTGTGATGAATCAGTTTCTTCTTTCCAGTCATGACACGCAAATGCACACACACACACACACACAGATGGGCTTTCGCGATGCGTCAATTGCTTCTCTTTTCATGTTACAGACAGATTAAGCATAGCTCATAGTTTAGGCTTTCCAATGATTCTTAGATCAGCCTTAGTCAAATGCTACATAACAACACCCACAACTTACTTGCAGGCTCCTCTTTCTAAAGGCTTGGCATCTACTGTTGACTGGGATGTGATAGGCTGGAGTGAGAGGAAAGGCAACTCTTCCTGTAGTGTGATTGCATAGAAGGACATTTTTAACCTGTTCTTGAGTTTATATAATGCAGCTATCACCTATGTATGCATTGTGCCTTGTTGTATTGGTCCATTATGGACACTTTCAGCTGTTGTATGTTGGAACACCTTAACATTTTTTTTTTTCATAGAATCATAGCATCACTATGGTTGGAAAAGACCTCTAGGATCATCAGATCCAACCTTTGTCTCATCATCTCCCTAACCACTAGACCATGGCCTCAAGTGCTTCATTTACTCATTTTTTTTAACACCCCCAGGGACGGCGACTCCACCACCTCCCTGGGCAGCCTGTTCCAATGTCTAACCACCCTCTCAGTAAAGAACTTCTTCCTAATATCCAACCTAAACTTCCCCTGATGCAACTTGAGGCCATTTCCTCTCATCCTATCATTAGTAATTCAGGAGAAGAGACCAACTCCAGCCTCACTGCAGCCTCCTTTTAGGTAGTTGTAGAGAGCAATGAGGTCTCCTCTCAGTCTCCATTTCTCCAGACTAAAGAACCCCAGTTCCCTCAGCCGGTCTCCATAAGGCCTGTTTTCCAGACCTCTCACCAGCCTCGTTGCCCTGCTCTGGACTCGCTCCAGCACCTCAATGTCCTTCCCATACTGTGGTGCCCAGAACTGGACACAGTACTCAAGGTGTGGTCTCACAAGTGCCAAGTACAGGGGCACGATCACCTCCCTACTCCTGCTGGTCACACCATTTCTGATACAGGCCAGGATGCCTTTGGCCTTCTTGGCTACCTGGGCACACTGCTGGCTCGTGTTCAGCTGGCTGTCAACCAACACCCCCAGGTCCTTTTCTGCCAGGCAGCTTTCCAGCCACTCTTCCCCAAGCCTGTAGTGTTGCATGGAGTTGTGACCAAAGTGCACTTCATCTAGATTGTGGGACCACAAGCAAGTTTTGCTGCCAAAGGTAAGAGCATAGCATCTCCAGATGTCAAGAGCTACTACTTCAGTATTCAATGACAGCCTCTTTTTCATGCATGCAACAAAAAAATAAAAATACCTGACACATATCCAGCTTTGGGCTGGGGAGGTATCATGTCTAATACTTGAGTTCAACAAATCCTAGACAACAGCTTGGAAAGGAACCATCTCAGTCTCATGGCTTACATAGTATAATTACCTATCTGAAGCTCATAAGTTATATGATCTCCAGTTGACATTTTCAAGTTAGTTTTAGTGTGCATCATAGCCTATTTTAAAATACATTATTTAAGAACTGGTTTGTTCTCTGTGGAATTTTCTGCTGGACAATGTTGTAATTTACAAGTTTGGGCCAGTCTGTTTTACATCCATAAATGGAGACATGGGGAAATGCAATGAATAATTTGTAGCAGTTTTATGGCAACATTACAGTTAATCAGTCTTCCCATATTTTTATGTTTCTTGGGATTATGTGTATATACGTGTGCATGGATGTACGTATATATACATACACATATATGTAATTTCACACCAGTTCATCATCTGCTTAAGAAAAGATTAAAGATAAGTACTGTGTCATTTCTCACGCAGTTAACATGGGTATTAATATTAAATCTAATTTACTTATTGCCAAATCAGCACCTTTTATTAAAACAGAAAAGTTATGTTAACGAAGTATGGATTGTATTCCCTGGCAAAACAAAGAGTTCAGGAAATGAAAACTGCTTCAATCATATATAAAATACAGAGTATTGTTAGTGCAGAAGCCTTGTATCAACTTCAGTGAGCCATTTACTGGTTATTCTTTCATTGTTTTAAAGGCATTATGAATTAGAGCTCTGCAGTTTAAATAGCATCAAATACACAAAAGAGAACCCCCGTGTCTCAGTTAACCTTAAAATGTTTCTAAAAGCAAGAGATACAGATTTAATGGATGTGATGTCATTACACTATATCATACACACCAGAAAGAAAGAACAGAATATAACAGAATATCAAGGCAACATAGGAAAGCCATTTTTTAGCTATTTAAAGCTTCAGAAAAATGAGCCAAACTTGTGAGGAAGAGCCTGAAGTGCATGTAGTAATGCATCCTAAAACACCAAGATACTTAAGTTTTCCCATCCTCCTTAGCCTTCCGTATTAAAAATCTGATGTTGATCCAACAGTACCCTGAAAAAGCACTTTAACTGCTTCTCCAACCTGGTACTGTATCCACTGAAGTTCACAGTGAAATCTTCAGTAACTTCATTACATTGTTCTGCTCCCCTTTCTAACTGGCTTCAATGGGAATAGGCCTTCAGTTGTAACAAATATTTGCACTCTTGTTTGCAATATCAACAGTCCCTTCCTTCCCTTTGGGAAATTACTATGGCCCTAGCTTTAACTCAAACTGTAAATACAGGAATGACTATGTGATCCGCATGAACAGTACAAGTTCCATGAAGTCAGAGGGAGACTTAACTGATTTCAGTGGAAACTTACTAGATGGTGCTGGAGGTACCTGATCTTTCAACTGGTCACTTTTTAATCCAGTGACTACTTTTTCCTTTTCTTACTTTTATTCTAAAGCAAACAGATTCAAAAGCATTAGGTGTCAGAATCCAGTATATGGCATCAGGGACATGTTCTTTGGTAGAGAAGTCTACATGTTATGATGTTTCAATTTATTTACCTTCCTCATGCAAATCATATAGATTGATAAGGTACTCTGAAGAGATAAGATAATCAAGCCTGACAGCTAAAAAGTCCTGTCAGCATTTAAGCAGAGCACCCAGGAAAAGCCTAGCTGCCTTTTGAGAACAGGAGCAGAAACTTTGAAGACTGAGGAAAGAGTTCTGAAATCTCTGCTAATGTCACTGACAAGAATGCTTTCATTTTGCCAGATTAGTCCACCTCAGCTTTCATTGTCATTTCCATTATCGAATGATCTCTATTCTGAAAAGGGATAACTGGTTATTGATTCAAATGTCAGCAGCTTAGATGCCATTAGCCAGGACGAGCATCAAAAAAGGAAGGCCACTGCATCAACAGTATTGTACACTCCTGCTCTGCAGGACTGCATGTCCTATTCTGTCCGGGCAGGCTTCTGGCTCAGCATAACCACGGATCTCATAATCATTTATATATTTATCCTCACAAAACTTCCACTGTTCTTCTTACCTTTATTTTAGAAGCAGGCAATACATACCTAGGATGCAGACTGCAGTGGAGCATAGGATTGCCTGAGCTAGCTTTTACTATCACATTGGTACCAGGAGCAGCAGTGAGGCTGCAGCAGTATGGAAGCTGGTGCAGGTCAATATGCCCTTATGAGAAGAAAGGACATGAGATGCTTCAAATGCTTGCATTAACTCTTGTAAAGCTAATTTAAGTATATGCTAAACTGTCTGACAAAAATCACAGTGGTCTAGAACTGAAATGAAGACTCCAAGTCAAATGATTGGTCAGTTCTTTCATCCTGTGACTTGAGATGTCCACACAGAGTTTGTTATGGGTTATTTCTTCTTATCCCAGGACTACCTAATAGTGCACAGCCTGGACACAAAAGCAGGCACTGAGGAAGCAGTAAGAACATACACAGGCTTCTCTCTAAACAGCTAACAGTGTAATATCACAAAGCAACATACACATCTAATGAATGAGAAGGTTGACTCTGACAAGTATAGTAAAAATATCTTTTATGCACATGGTTCTGGGGACTCCTGAGAACTAGACCTCATTTTTTGACCTCCAGGAGATTACGAAATCTCTAAATATCAATCTGAATTCCTTAGACATTCACACACATGATCTGAAGCCTGAGCTGCCTGCAAGCCTCCTGTTTCATCTCTAATTCAAAAGATCACTTCCTGGAAGCTCTGAAGGGAAAACAGTGAAGCATTTCTTTCTTTTTTCCTCTTTGAACCACCTCATCTGGATTGCACCAGTAAAAGGCAAAATCTAGACCTAATTTCCTGCAAAGAGAAGCATATATTTAACTTCACTAGAAATTACTGATCTATACCTTCTTGCAGAATTTAGCCCTATCAGATGGAGACAATAAAAACTAGCAGATTTATGCCTCATAAAATGGGAGTGTTTCTATCAGAGTCATATGACCATTTTTCTCATATAGCAATCAGAAACAGTTAAAGGTAAATTTTTTTCTTTTTTTTTTGCCATCTAGTCCATCTTCTGAAGAAGGGCTACTTATGAGCTGCTGAGCACAAAAGTGCATCTGGAAAATGTCAACTAATGTATTTCAAAGTTATTATGTGAAAATAAAATCCCTGAACATATTTTTTTATGAAACCTTCCAAGACAATTCACTTCCAAGACCTGGCTTGAGAATGAGCAGGAGACACTTTTCAGCCCAAAATAATTTTATGAGAAAGGTTTAAATGTTTGGGAAATAAGTTGGAACTGTATTTTCTTCCTTAACCAATAGCCTCAGTGATGAATTACATGACCAATAGAGTGAATCTATGTGTATACACATGTACACACATCATTTCCTTTGTTTACCTTCGGATCAAAAATAGAATGTTACAACATTTGTTTTATCATTTTCGATCCCCCTGAGGCACTGTGACATTTGGTACATTTATTTTTCCTGTTAAGAGATGATTTTTTAATTCATTGAAGCAGGTGGAGGAAATATTTAGCAGAATGTTTACACTATGACAACTATACATCGGGGGGGAAAAGGGGGAGTGTGTTTGAACATGCACAGAAAGCCAGAAGTTGATTACATTTCTGTCTTCTGCACAGTCCAATCTACAAGCTAGAGAGAATCTCTGTTCCTGGTGGAGCTAACAACAAATGTATAGGTTTCAAAGGGACCACAGGCATCTTGTCATTAACTTTGGCTCAGCACCTAAGTGCGAGTACATAAAATATGAACAGACTTCTTACTGTCCTTCAAAATTCCTTTCAGGGGATTAAAAGCAAAAGTCCTCTTGCCCTCTTACTAGTTTATGTCAGGAAATATAAAACAAAGGTCTCTGTGCCTCCAGAAAATAGCTATCTAAATTTAGAGTTTAAAACTTCTCTCAGTGCTTTGGATAATGTCTATGCTCTTATTTAGACATTTTTTCTGATTCACAATATGCAAACCAAACTGACACACACAGGTGACCTCCTAAGTTCCAGTGTTCTTCCTCCAAACTGGACAAAGTAGAAGGAGCTGCATGAAAACATGGCTATGCATGACAGGCAGGGCATGCTAACTTATGTCCAGAAAGGAAAATCTGGGAAAGTCAACTTTTCTTCTGTTAGTGAAGTACTGTTAAAAAGATGCAGTAAAGTACTGTAACTCACAGGTCGCAGTCACACAGCTACAGCTGAACCCAGACCTATTCTCTTTTGCTGTTCTGTAATGAAAGTTTATGACTGTTCTTTCTGTTTTTTAGCAGATGGACCTTTGTGTAACTGCATACCTTAAATTCCTAAGGGATGTATCAGGATGACAGTGGAAAGAGACTTATCTCTATCTTGCTGCTCCAAGGCAGCGTTAATCTATTGATTTTTTTCACAGCAAACCCCAATTTCTTGGGGAAACTCCAGATTTAAATCCATTTGGTGCAGGACAGAACTCTAAATGCCATATCAGAAGTTTTGCTGAACTGTTCCACTTTGTAGGCCAGTGAATGGAGCACAGGTCTCCTTAGGCTGAGATGGATATTCTGGCCACTGGCCACTAAAAAAAATTCATTTTTATTCTAGAGTCAATGAATATTTAAATACTGATATGAGAACTTCAACACCTGTCATATGAGAGAATGCCACATAAAATCAGCAACTACAGTGTGACACACAGGATTTCTACTTCTCTCAGAAAGAGGAGAAATTTGGATTTCCAGCTTCTGGGAAAAGTATTTGAATCTCCTTGGACTATTAGGTAAGAGGGCAACATTATTTCCACCACTAATACAGCATGTCTGTAACTAGGCTCTTCTCTTTGGATAACTTATCCAAAAAAATAGAAATAATTTAGTTTCTGATTTGAATGAGGAAGAACAGAGACACTTTTATTTGATCTGCACCAACTACATTTTTTTGTTGGTTTGCTCAGACAGAAAAATAGTTTGAATATTCAGTCAATTTATGACTTAGACAAACTTGTTTGAATGATCATTACCGATAGGATCTTTGTCCAGCTAGATAGCTAGCAAGTAAATGGTTCATTGGATAATGCTGTTTTTAAAGCATACACATGTATAAGGAAGCCAAAACATATAGCATAGACACTCACAGAAAGCCAGTTCACATTATCTATAATGAAAGCTGGAATCTGCAGCTCTTCAAACTCCATTCAAAGTTTTTGCCACTAGTATTGCCAGGTCCATAATTTTTTCCATAGTACTTTGGTCTTGTTTACCACTGAGATGATGTGCAGCAAAAGTTACTGTTTAACAGGAGTAAAGCTGATGCAATCTATCCCAGAATAATTTCCATCTTTCTAAATCAAAGACAAGTATATAAGTGAGAACATCCTGTACTAATAGTCTATTCAATGATACAACACATTTTTTGTGATAAGCATTTCTGTGATAGAAATATTCTGACTTGATACAAAGATCATTGTAAGTAACATCCAGAGAGCTATTGTGTCACCCATATTAAAAAAGTAAAAGTAATAATTTGCAAGTTATCTAGTTCTTAGCAGGGTCCACTAGAACCTCAGGGATCCACCCTGGTTCACAAAAGCCTCTGTATTGTATCAGGTATTATACCACCCCAATGAATAAATTGATGAAAATATTTCCCTTGAGTTTTAAACTTTTTTCAGAATACATGTGGGAAAAACAGTCTGATTTCATGAAAGAAAAGCATTTTGTTTTTCCTGGGTAGAGCTGGCTTCTGTTTATAGCTTGCTGGCAGTTACAAATTTTCCTCTAGATACCATGGTATATTTCCCTTGCTACTGAAAGGATAGGTGACGGAAATTTGCTTTCTGTTTTAGCTAAACATGTCTTTCTCTAGAAAAAGGGGAAAAAAAAAAAAAAAAAAAAAAAAATTCCCCCTGGTCCTGAACCATTTCTGAAAAGCCTAACTTATTTAACTATCTTTATCTACTTATTTTGTCACTATTCAAAATCTTTACTTAGCATGGCCTCAAGTTCTGGTGTGCCTGCTCTGTTTTGAAATAGTATGTAACAAAATGACCCATTTAAGTCACAGTATCATGGAGTCTATTACGTAACTAGAAGACCAAAAATCAGAAACCTGGATCCTGTCCTGAGCTTTGTCAATGACCCGTTCTGTGATTTTGTGGACAGTAAATTATCCATGAGCCGGCAATGTGCCCTTGCTGCCAAGAAGGCCAATGCCACCCTGGGCTGCAGAAGGAAGTGTGTGGCCAGTAGGTCAAGGGAGGTCATTCTCCCCCTCTACTCTGCCCTGGTGAGGCCACAACTGGAATACTGTGTCCAGTTCTGGGCTCCCCAGTTGAAGAGACAGGGACCTACTGGAGAGAGTCCAGTGGAGGGCAATGAGGATGACTGGGGGATTGGAGCATCTCCCCTATGAGAAAAGGCTGAGGGAGCTGGGACTCTTTAGCCTGGAGAAGAGAAGGCTGAGGGGTGATTTAATTAATGTTTACAAATACCTAAAGGGTGGGTTGAGGGAGGATGGAGCCAGACTCTTTTCAGTGGTTCCTGGTGACAGGACGAGGGGTAACGGGCACAAGCTGGAACATAGGAGGTTCCATTTAAATATGAGAACTTCTTTTCAGTGAGGGTCTCTCTGGAGGTCCCTTCCAGCTCTGAATATTCCATGATTCCGTGATCTCATTTGAGTCCTTCAGGCAAGACAGTACTATAAATAAATCAAAATAATAATATTCTTATTTGCAATTAAGAAACCTAAAGTTACCTTATTGGAGTGTCATTGTGGTTCCTGTGATATTTGTCTGAAACTTTCTTCTTACAGTATAACAAATGTGCTTAAACTCCATTGGTCAGCTTCTTCCTCTAATGCAGACAGCTTAATGGATTTTTTTTTTAAGCCCAGCACAGCTTGTTTCTTAGTATTAATTTCAACTTCAGGTTATTGTGAAAATTATGTCCTAGCTGGAAATTG
This sequence comes from Podargus strigoides, assembly GCA_028020825.1. Lineage (NCBI taxonomy): Eukaryota > Metazoa > Chordata > Aves > Caprimulgiformes > Podargidae > Podargus > Podargus strigoides. Next base: position 29,641,613 of record CM051623.1, read on the forward strand.
AACGACGCTGACCACTGAAAAAGAAAAGCCTAATGTATGACCTGTATTAGACGAATTTGCCCAGCCAGCAAAGTACAGTTGGATTGATTTTCATTATGTCATAATGACATTGTTTGTTAGACAAGTTCTCCACCCAGTGGCTGCAACTGCTCATGAGAGCAAGGACATGATCCCCACTATGACATTACAGGAATGCTGGAGATGTAAATCCTGCATGTACAGCCTTGGCTGACTCAAAGGATGACAGGCAAAAGGGCATTTCCTTCATTTAGATCTAAGAAAACTATAAGACAAAATGTTCAAGTCATTGAAGAGAAAAAACAGACTTAAATACAATAGATCATAGAATCTTAGAATGGTTTGGGTTGGAAGGGACCTCAAAGATCAAATAGATGTAACTATTTTCTGCCTCTCCCCCAAAACCTAAAAACCTACAGTAGCATTCTCTACATTTTCTACTTTTCAGAATAATTTATCAACATAGTTTGGGAAGTGTGGAGGTTTGTTTGCTCAGTTGCTTTCAGCACAGAACTGCAAGTATTCAATTTCCAAAATTCTGTCAACATTTTAAAGTTTTCCTGTTACTTGCAACAGGATTTAGCCCCTGAGAATAGTTGCTTTATACTTACAAAATGTACAGACTCTAATACAAATAACTGGTCATCTCTTAGGTACATGAATGTCTTTTCACTCTAACACACACATGTCACACAGGTTTAAGACTCTGTAACTTAGCTACGTCCACATAAACTTAGGAAGCAGTAGCAGATTGGAAGGTTGTTTTTCAGAGGAGATGCCTGTCACATGGAAAGGCTGTGGTATTTTGCTTGATTTTTACCCACAGTTTTTCTGAAATGTGAAAATTGCTTTAGCTGAATTTCAGCCAGGGCCAGCCCCCTTTCTGTAAAACAAAATTTGAGAGCCATCCTGTCTCCCACAGTGGCAGGACCAGAAAAGCTTTGCTGCATTTCTTCTTCAAGCTAACAGCAGCACCAGGAACTTATTTCTGTCTCTGTGGTTTTGCTCAGCAGCATCATGGGTTCACATGTGTAAGTAACATGAGATTTACCATAGGTCATTTTCCTCTTCTTATAGAACACTCACCTTTGCTTTTCCCAGCTCATGTTTTGAATTTGGCCTTGTGTCTTTCTCCAATTTTTGTGGGTTGCTTTTGATTATTTTTATATATATTCAGAAAATATATTATTTGATGAATTTGAAAGTTACCGTATTTTCATATATAAATCCTTGTTTATTGATGATATATTTTGGGGCCAATTGAAAATTTAAAAATCCATCAAGGTTTTTTTATTTTTATTTCAATTTTCAGATTTATAAAATACTAGCTGAACAAATAAACAAAAAAGACAGTACACATTTCTCCCTCTCTTTTTCCCCCTCAGGACTTCACACATTAGATGCCACTCTACTGTTAGCTGGCAGAACTGTGGTTTAGTTTTGAAAACAAGTTTTAGCTTTCTCATTTGAGAGGGGAAAAGGAACTACACATATATATAATGGTGTGAAATAAGTATCAGAAAACATGAGAGGAAACTAGAGTTTGCAATTTGGATTTTGTCCTGCAAGTTTAGTAAATGAGTACAATGACCTATAATCTAGAAGGAAATATTTAAATACAATTTATTCTCAAAATGTTGTTGCTTTCCTTGTAAGGCTGTCATGTTTTATAAGATTTATCTTTTAGGCAGCAAAAATATCTGCTTTTCCTGCTTTGTGCCACTGCACACTGAATCATGCAAATATTTCTGCAATTAGCCAGAATTTATAACATTCTAGGTCCCCTAAAGCCAAACCTGTAGGTGAATTCTCACTTTTTTTCTTGTTAAACACTGCCATGTTTTCCCAAAGCTTGTTCTATCAAAAAGTGTAGTTTGAGGGCTCATTCCAGTTCTATTAAAAATGAAAACAAATAGCTTTACAGTACAGATTTTAAATGTAAGAGAGATTTCAGTGAAAGAGAGAACTAGCCTTAGTCCAAATCTCCTTTTCACTTGTCTACTACAATCTAAATTATGATTAATTTAATGCAGTTTAGAGTCTCTCAAATAATCAGAAAAAAATTGCAGAAGAAATAACTGGAAGATGAAATATTTTATACAGTAAAGTAAGCTCATGTTGATTTTCCATGCAGACTGCACTTACTCCGAGGAGTGCCAGGTCTGCGGATTCCCATCCCCACCGCTGAGCCAGCGAGTGCCACTCAGCCTTTAGGGGAAGAATCCACTCCCCACGCAGGAAAGCACACTGATTTTGCAAACTGTTAGCCGGCTTCACCACCTAGTGGCAGTGTAGTGGAAGGTTTCGAGCTAGTGTTTGCAATTATATCTCAAGAGAAAATTGTTATCACAGAATCATCTAGGTTGGAAAAGACCTTGAAGATGATCATCGAGTCCAACCATTCATTTTTATGAAGCACAAATGCTCTGACATAGTACTACGCAGGAATTAGGGCTATATAATTGCACAGAGTCTGAACTTAGTGCAAGTATAGATGAGGGGTAATGGTTACAAGTTACTTCTGGGAAGATTCTCATTCAACACAAGAGGAAAATTTTTCACAATGAGAACAAACAGCCGTTAAAATAATCTCCCCAGGGAAGTGGTGGAGTCACCAGCATTGGACACTATTAAGACTCAGCTGCACAGGGTGCTGGGCTCTCTTGTCCAGACTCTGCTTTTGCTAAGAAAGGTAGGACCAGATTTTCCTTGAGACCCCTTCCTAGCTGGTATTCTATGATTCTGCGATTCTCTGATTTCAAGAAAAGCAGAGTACATATACTGTCTGCCCCTTCTGTAGCCTCCATGTCTTTGACAGATACTAATTTATACCTTACAAAGACCAACAAAGCTACTTGACATTGAAATGTCTTCCCTAACTCCAGGTGACAGAGCACTCCCTCTGCTTGATACAAATAACTCTGACTTAGCCTTATCTGTTTGTTTTGTTCTTTTTTCCCCTGCTATACATTTGCTTTAGCACAAATACATATATGCCTATCACATGGCCATAAGCCAGGAAAAAAACCTGAAAATGATACTGTCTCCTTCTTTAAAAAAATAATAGGGTGGAAGGCAAATGCTTTAGGGACAGGACTCTGACATCAGAAATCAGAAGATTTTATCATCAAACTTTTCTTGATGTTGCTTGCTCTAATGGCTTACAAAGACTTCATTCCTGGTTTACAGCAGAACTTGGATTTAATGAACTTTAGCTAAGTAAGGATCATTCAAGGCATTTACATTCAACCTTGTATGTATTTCAATTTACCCATCCAAAAAAAATGGTCATAATGCCCAGCAACGCTTTACAGTGTACACCAGAGAAAGCACCATATTTTACAAACCAGTGTTCAAAGACACAACCAAGTCATCATTGAGAAAATGTTCTAAGACCTCTATGACACATTAATCAATTTACAGTCAAATTTGTTGCATTACAACAATATTTAGGCTTATAACTAATTCCGATTGCTTATACTCACAATGAACAGTTGTAATACTAAGTTATATTCTTTGATTTACCCTGCAAAATCTACTTAGCTGAGACATGGTTTCATGACCTGAAACAGATTTTCATTTTCAACTGCTCTACTGCTTAAGGACTAAGAATTACTGCCCAGATTATTGTTGATTGGGACAGAGTTAGATGGACATGATATTAATAAAGATATCATAGCCTTACACTTATGATTCTAAACAGAGAAATCCAGGATGATTTCCTGAGGTTTTGGTTGTGTTCAAACCCAAAGTATAAACTCCTACTTACAAGTTTATGTTTCTATGCACAAGAGAGTTCCCCCAGGTAAAAAACTGTCTTTCCCCTAAATTCCAAACGGTTTCTGTCCATCTCATAAATTTATATGTTTAATTTTCAGATTTTGTTTTCTTCATTGACAGTTGCTGCTTTGGTCTTTGAGGGGTCTGAGTAGTTGACCAATTGCCTCTGCAAATGCCGGGTATGTTCTATGCAGCTGACTTTGGGTAGTGCGTATCACCAGAGGAATCTGTGCCATTTCCATTTCCAAAATAGTGTTTGTAGTGCTGCAAAGCCCCAATTTCTTAACTTTTTCAACTATTCTCTCCTACTTTTGCAACAGGGAGTAACAGAAACAATGGCTCAACAGATGCACTAAAAGTTAGCCAGTTACAGCACACCTCAATTAACAGGGGAGGGAAAAAAAGCCTTGGAAGTGAGGAGAACCACCTTTCCATATTTTATTACTTAGAAATTCAGACATGTACATTTCCTTTGTTGTAATATATCCTTAAATTTATTCTTGCAGAGATTTTTCTATTAATAACTTCCACCTTATTATGACTATCAAAAGGTGTAGTCCTCATTCTCACATAGTATGCAGAGTTAGCTGAAAAGCCTTCAGCTAAAACCTTGAGAAGAAGAAAAGGATACTTATGCTGAAAACAGACCACAAGACAAAAAATCTGCAATGAAAGTGGACATTTCAGGGCTTTTTTGTCCCTTTTTAGTTTACAGACTGCACTTTTAAAAAGTTTTTGTGACACGTATTAACACTCCCATATTCATATATCTTTGACCAGTAATGCTGACAACCTCGTGGTGTCAGTGTGACTCTACTGTAGTTCAACTACCTTTGTAAAGCCCTGAATGGAGATTAAAAAATCCGTGTTTGAATATCACAGCTAAATACACTGGTTATAGACCGGGTCTTCAGTGTGCTAGATGAGCTTCTTAGCAGCATTAAACAGATTATTTCCTTACTCACGGATCCTTTGCAAAAATGCCTGTTCTGCCTACACTCTTTATACTGTTGCCACAGTTCTGTCTATGAAGGTGGTACCTTGACAGTGTTGTCTGTACAGCACAGCCACTAGTGGGCGTGTAATTATTCTAGCAAAAGCATGCTATTTACCACTGTATTTATTTCACTTAAGGTGTAAGAACGACCATAGTAGTAAAACAAATGTGTGCACCACTAATACAGCTACTTGTGTTCATCCACCTTCAACCCAACCCCAGTTAGTCAAAAGGAGCAGCAGCTGAATCAAGCATTCCTGAGGTACTGCTTCTCTTTCAAACAGCAGCAACTTCCATCAAATTACAAGTCTCGCTCATCAGTCGTTTCCTAAACTGCGATTATTTATTCCTAAATGTCAATCCAGCAGCATAGAGCAGAAGACAAGAGGGCACGTCAGATTTTGTTTATCTGTAGGAAAGCTGACTTTAATTCTATAATTACCATCTGACCAGAATTCTACTTGTCCTCTTAGCAAGGGAATACGCAGGTGTTTCCTGTCTTCTGTTTTCATGTTGTCCTCTCTCTATAGTAAAGTGACAGAATTTTTCCCTTGTCCCTTTACAGCAAATTGGGAAGCAAATGGGAGTTGGAGGGGTGTTCTTGTACATTAATTGAAAGGGGTGAAAAGGAAGATAGCTATGTAAAAAAGGAGATAGATTTATGAGAAGTAGAGGGGTATACAGAACCCTGAATAGAAATTATTCTAGTAATCGAGGGAGAAAAGGGATTGGCTTTCCTTCTCCTCCTTGAATCCCTAAATCCAGAGCTCCCACTAACTCTCCCAGCCTTGATTTTTCTCTTGCCTTTTTCCACAAAACTATTACAATATTAAATTTTATCAACAATACTGAGATACATTTAACCAGTTCTAGGACAGCCAGCTGGAATGGGAACATCTTATGCTTATTCTTCATTGGCATAAATTAATTTTAAGCTAAGAAATGCTATTACAAGTGTCTTGTCTGAAGTTCCACATAATGGATCAGGCTGTAAAGAACTTCAAGCTTCTTTTAACAAAGGAGCATAGCAGACAAGGCTTAGACAAACTTGTGGTAATGAGTCTACTACTTCTGGACCTCAACAAGCCCCTTTCACATACTGCAGCACTCTACCATGAACATGCCAGGATAAGTACTTTCTGAGATGTTTCTACACTGTTCTCTATGAAGCAATGGTTTTAAATCCCCTTTATGTAACTCCCAGAATTCACTTATCAAAATCACATAGAAATGAACTTCAAGTCCTTTGTTCCTAGACAGGAAGTCCTAGCCTGATGTATCTTGTTGCATGGGAAGGAGGAGTGAATAGCACTGAAAAAAACAAGGTGTCTTTTAGCTTTAAAATAAGCTTAGGACCACTTCCAATAAAGCAAGTGGATAACGTGTTTGTTCTCAGGAATAGTGTGCACAAATAACTATTGTTCTAAAGCACTGAGTTGTACTTCAAAATTGTTAGCCATCATACAGTTGCTGCAGAGTGGTTTAATTTGATTCCTAAGCATGTTATGAAGAACATTTCTGGTTTTCTGTGTTTTTTTCCCAGTTTTATTACCTAGAAAACAAATGTCATTTTGGCATTTAACAAGCCAGCCAGGGACTTTTGTTGGCAAAACCCACTGAAGGTTTTCCCACAGGGATCATGACATAGTAAGCTGAACTCCCATTACAGAATACTGTTTCCAATAGATCAATTTTTCAAAGAGACTTTAATAATAGTTTGGCAGTATGTTTATTCAGCAGGGGGTTACTAGACTATCAGAAGATCCCAGAGTCTGGAATTACTTTACTGCTTTCCTTTGAAGTAAAACACTAGTAGATGGTTCACTGAAGCATCAATATTGCCTCAGAAGCCACACAGATATCTTGAATAAAGCTGTAGAATAACTGGTACTTCCAAGAGGAAGATGCTGAAAGTTTCATGGAGGTACAGTCACAGCTGAGTATGTTCATTTAGATTTCAAAATAAATCAAATTTTTTTTTCTAATCTCAACTAATCTTCCATGATTATCTGGAATTTTTTCTCCCTGCATAACTCATAGTTAATCTGCTGGGATATCTGTCAAAACTGCAGGCTGCTTAAGTTGATTTTTCAGACAACATATTTTATAAAGCAAAGTTAATGCTCAGAAATCTAAGGAAACTCAGGGAAAACTCTGCATTGCTTATGGTTAACTGACAAGTGGCTGTTGGGAGAGAAGTGATTTAGGGATTCAAACTGATAAAAGTGTAGGTAGGATCAGTGGGATAGACATAATTGAGGTTGGAAAGAATGTAGAGCTCCCTTGTGTTTAACCTGGAAATGTAGGAACTCAGCTCTTCTGAAATTCTTTATAATCTGAATCGTATTTTCTGTCTCATCCTCGCTGTCTACATTTGCTTTTGGCTCTGAAAACTCATCCATAATTCTAGGACTGCTTATTTGGTTTACCTGAAGTGCCTCATTATCATTTAAGATAAACATAGACTCAAAGCCGCTCAAGCTAAAATTCATTTTTCGTTTCCACTCATTAAAAACATCCAATCTAACAGCCTAAACACTAGTCAGCTGGAACCTCCAAATTTCTGTAATCACAGTTCATGCTTACTTTTTAAATGAACAGTATAAGAAATATGAACATGGTGAGTACAACCTCTCTCTCCATCATCATGAAATTACAGAGTTTGTCAGAGATTCCAACCAACGAGAGAGAGAGAGAGAGAGAGAGAGAGAGAGAGAGAGAGAGAGAGAGAGAGAGAGAGAGAGAGAGAGAGAGGAGAGAGACAGAGAGAGAGAGAGAGATGCTTCAAGGCTTCAGCATTAATTATAAATGCAAGTACTGGTATCTGATTGTCTTGTGGTCACCTTTAGCATATTGTGTTGTCACCTCGCGTTTGTGACCCCTAATCTTTTCCACTGTAAAAATGTGCTTTATGATGCCCTTTAAAGTCTTACTAGGTACAGTCTTTTGTACAGTCTTGGTCCAATCATCTATTGCTCCTAGTTCTCAGAAATGGCACCTTAGCTTCCTTGGAGTTCACTGAAAGCAATTGAAGGGGTAAATCTATAGAAGATATTTGGGAATTGAATGTATTTCACCCAGATGTTGGCTTAATGTAGTGATACATTTAACAAAAAAATTCACTGCCTATACCAGATCCCTAGCCCTGAAATCTGGTCTTCCTCAGGTGGCCGTGTGTTAACCTGGATAGAATAAATGGGTCCAAAGCATTCAGAGAGACAAGACTTTTCTGTAATTATACAACATTAAATAAGGCCTAAAGGCTGTGTCTACAGGGATGTTTTAAAAAGCAACTTCTCATTAAGCATTTTTATTCCTTTTTGTATTTTTGCTAATCTTCTCCTTTAGCTGTGTAGAGTTCTTCTAAGGAAGAAGTCCCATGTGAGACTTTAAACAGTTAATACTATCCTTTCTAGAGAGCTTGGGATTAATCAGTGTGCCTGTTGGAAAGTAATTTTATTTCCCCTGAGGAAAATAAGACAAAAATTATGCTGAAAAGAAGACTCAAAGATAATGAAGGTCCTTCTGTTGGTGGTGGCCTGGTGTGGCCTCTGGCCTTTGGTGTGAACTCACTGCTGGAGGAACAGCACAGCACAACCATGTTGCTGCACTGATGTCGAGGCTCCTTTGACCCTTGCACTGCACTACTCAGTCACAAGGTACTCTCTTGATTAGCTAACCTAGACCCTACCTAGGGCAGATAAAAGAGAGAAACACACCCTCCACTTATTTTTTTAAAAAAACAAAACAGTGGGAGAATAAAGGCAACTTAATATCAAGGATGGCATAGCTCTCATATGTCAGCTGTTCTTCAAATCTTTTATTCTCTGGCTACATAGGTTTTCCACCTGGTTTCTCTTTCCAGCTTGACGGTAGTCATTCTTAGTTGAGTGGGATAGGAGACCAGGGAGTTGTACAGTCTAAGAAACTGCAGAGGAGTTAACCTTTTCAAACAACAAATCAAGTCAGGGTGGGAGAACAGAACTCAAAAGACAGAAAAAAATGGAGTAGTTTGTTCTGGTACTTCTTTAACTCTTATTTCCAGCATATTAATTTTGCTCCATCTGTTTAAGATCTATGTTCCCCTTAACTGCTTGAAACATTCAGCTCAATCCATGGACTATATTAAGTGTGTTTGTACAAGCTCTGCTTTTTTTTCTTTTGAACTTTTGCTGAGTTGTGTAAACAGCTTCATATAAAACAGTCTAAGTTTAATCTTTAAAAGGCGAATTTCAAGAGATCTTTCAAAGTTGAAGGCTATGAAGATAATAGCTAAGTGCATTTTTATTCTTTCTATGATGTGCATCTATTTTAAGCTTCGAAGCTGTAATGTAGCTGAAGGATAACTACATGCTACAGTGAAAATATTGGCTATCCAAATGTGAGCAGTAGCTCTTCCCTCTCCTGTATAGGCAGAGTTGCTATAAATAAAACATCTTTTGTTGCTGTAGCATTACTTCCAGTGTAAAGAAAGCTCACATGAAAATTTTACTGCAGCTTGGATAGTGTCAAAGCTCTGGCACGGTGTTCCAAATGAGTAATTTCATTATAATTAATCCACAAGGGATGTGCTTATTGTAGAACTGCTGGCCTTTTGATCTCAAAGAACATAACACTGTTGTACTATGGATGCCTCAAAGGCTACAGTGCTTAAATAATACAGTCCTTATGTCTACTACCTCTTTAAAATCTAAAGATTTGAAATGTCAGCATTCCAAAGTATTGGAATACATAAAAATAACCTAAATATTATCTAATAGTAAAAATAATTTTACAACTGTGTGCTAAAATACATACATGTAGGAATATATGAACTGCTTTAAGGTCATTATTCAAATCAAGACATATTAGGTATTTTATAAAAATATGTACCTCCTTTTCATAACCATGAGACGAATACCTTTATTTTAGGCAGCTACACAGAAAAATGCAGTTGTTGATTTGACAGCAATGTATTTATCCTCTTATAAATGTGGCTATTACATACTTTAGAAATCTGGCCATAAAACTTATTACAGCAAATAGAATTATTACTTCTAAGGCAGAGGATTCAGAAGGAGCTATTGTCCAAACTTTGGATTTTTTTGAAAAAAGTGCTTTTTTTGGCCTTTGCTTGGGGTAAAACACTAAAAATGTTTTATCTGCCAAGAGCAAATCAATAGTACCAAGAAGAGATCATTTGGCCCCTCATTTGGCCATGAAACATTGGACAGTTTCTGAAATCTGTTGGGAAAAGTAACACTGAGGGGACACACTGGACATCTGTCATGAGACAGGAGCTGTTTTGCCTGCCTGATCTGAGACATTTTTCCATATTGCCTGTATCTGCTTTCCCTTGTCTGCTCTTTCCCACATTCTAGTTGTAGGCATACATCACACTCAGCATAGCAAAAGCAATTAAATGCTTGGTATTACCTTTGCTTCAGGTTTGGTACCTTGGTGCCATGTACTTGTGCCCTACCTCTGCTCATCTGTCTTCCAAGGATACTCTCAGTATTTTAAAATTCAATCTGTCTTGAATTATTCATGCTTAGTGCCTTGGTGACTACTATATAATTCACCGGTCTAGTTAGACAACGTTGTCTTAGAGAGGCAGGAAAAGGAGGTCAGACTTGCATACAACTCCACGTGCTCAGTACTCTTTAGAGCACAAGGAGAGAACACAACTTAGACAGTACAACGTGAACTACTGTTTACACCCAGACAGTAGGATAAGGTATTTTCCCACCTCCACATCCTTACCCTTCTCCTGGAAGAAGATTTCTTGGTTTCCTACTGTGATCAAGAAAATGTAGCTGTGCACAGCATACAAAAAGGGCCAGTCTGGCACAAAAGGTATTGGACTGACAGCCTGTCATGCCAAGCTCCTCTACAGCATAAAAGGAAAAAACATGTTCATGTGATAGACCAAGTACAGGCAGCAGCACTGCAAGAATCTCCCTTATGACTTGTCTATTTGACACTACTCTAGACTGCAGAAATTTTCTCCAGGGTTCAAAGAATTCCTCCAACTCCCAGCACATTAATCCTCTGATGAAATCAGTCTAACCGTTACAGTTTACTGTGTAATCATCTAATTAAGTAGGGGCATTTAGAGAAAAAGGCCTTTTCAGTTATCTCAAATACAAAAGTCTAATGAGTACAAGCATTATCTGGTATCCCGGTGGTTTTTTGTTTGTTTGTTTGGGTTTCTTTTGTCAAATGAGGATACTATTGTAGCAGATTTACAAGTCCTTCCAAAATGACATTTGTAGTAGAAATGTGAACATAACTTTACCTGCTGCTGTAAAAACTCCAGTCTTATAAAAATCACTACTTACTCCTCAAGGTTCATTTCTTATAAAGGAATTCCTTGAAATATTTTTTCCAGTAAAAGAAGCAGGATGTAAAATTCTTCCTAAAAGGCTCAATCTGGCATAATACACAAAATAAATAGCAAAGATGTGGCCTGGGAGTGGAAAAGATCCAGATTTCACTAATGAGGTTTGCTGTGTTGTTACCGTTTTATTGGGGGTAACTACAAGGCTCAAGAGGACAACAAACAACTAGGCATCTTGTTAGAACAATAAAATCCTTTCTTCACCTCGTTAAGGTTATCACAGACAGAATATAGGTAATGTCATATTTGCCCACATCCCTACCATATTCTCTGTTCAAATCCACCCTGCAAAATGTGCTAATTCTCTGGTTTAAGACTTGAATTATCTAAGCTTTCCTAGTGTTTTGCCTCAAAACCAGACCTAGCTGACACGTGCCTCCCAGGAGAACAAAGCTGTTATTTTGGCAGTGCTAACAGTGTTCACTGGCCTAGAAAATGGAAGGCATGGCTAGGCCATGAGGTCTCAGAAACACAAACATGGGCCAGCTTGTAACCTCAAAAAAAGCCCAAAGCACCATGTTTCTGGAGATAATGACGTTAGCAATTTGCTGTTACTAACAAAGCCCTTAATTTACATTGTTTTCGCCATACCTGAACTGTCAACCCCCCTGCTCCTTCTCTCTCAGGTGTTGCTGAGTAGTTTCCGTAGAAGACATTTTCTCCCACCTAAACTCTCCCCCATTCATGGTACTTTTATCTCTGCCCCAAATCTCTGACATTTCTGTCAAGATAAATATGATCAAATGAATGTAAGCTTGCTTTCTCATTACTTTTTCCTTCTCCCAGAAAAGCATTTTTATTTATTATTTTCTCTTTTCTTCTAATTCCCTATCTTGCAAGTTTCCTTGTGCTCATAGGCTGTTTCTTAGTTTTCCCTCATACATGACTATCTTTCGGTGCTTCACATGAATTCTAAGCAGAAATACAAAAAATCCACACCCTTTGGACAGTGAAGGGTCATATCCTGACTTCTATTATTTCATCCAAGTATTCCAAATCCAAAAGAATTAAACACTTCAAGTTATGACAGAAAATAAGTACTATACTGCATAATCACCACCCACATGCACTCTTCTGCCAAGATGAACAGTGTCTGATGTGAAAGTTCATCAAGGAGTAATAGGGTTGGATAAGGTAGGACATTTATTTATTTTCGTGTGTTGGAAGGACCTGTTAATTAGATGACAATTCAATTTTGCCCACTCCTGTATGTGATTTAAATCACCTAGAGGCACATCTCTTTCATATCAGCTAGACAGGCCAACTTATCCAGCTTAGCATTTTGATCACTTAGACCCTTATTTCCATTCCATAATTCCATAATCACAAAATAGATGGTACCAATTCCTTAGATAAAATCTCTAGTTAACAGAATGCAAAGTGATGTGAATGTATAGCTAATAGTACATGCAGAAAAATCATGCTAATGACACCTGAAATAAAGTACCATTTGGCTCTACACAACAAAGAGACTCCTGACATTCATCTGGAAAATGAAAAAACAGACTTGATGAAAGTCCCGTATCTGTCCTTTAAATAGACTGTATCATCTTTTCAGAAATTGTGGGTGACACCTTTAAGAGATTTTAGCTCTGCTAATTTCATCTGCAAGTTGACTATAGTAAATCCAATAAGATCAAGATTGATCCAGCTCCTCAAACTGGTTCATTCAATATTAATGTCATCAGCAGGGATGATTAATTAAACAAAATGTCTTAACTAAGCAGAGCTATAAAAATTATTTCCACATCCTTTTCTGTCTCATCAAAGTCTCTAATTTAAGATCGGAGACAAGGAAGAGAAAATTATTTGTTATAAAGCAACTATTTGTGACAATGTATTGCATTTTAAAGGTAGCAAGATAGGGACCTGCTCTCTTCATTGAGAAAAAGCAATATATAAACTCACTGACTTGCATGAAGGTGTTGCAAGGCACTGGAAGTTGAACCTGCATCCTCCAAGTTCCAGTTCTGTTTTTTCTGTGAAAATTGTCTTAATTATATTTTCTCTTGTTGAAAGTATCTCTTGCTGTTAACAAGTAAGTGTTTTTGAAGCAGCATGAGCAGCATATTTTGGGCTTATCAAGGGAAGTCAGAAGAAAGAAGGAGAGAAAAATGAACGAAAACTGGTTTAGTTAAAATCTTAGCTCCAAAATACATTTCATTAATTTATTCAAAATTACTTTTTCCAAACTAAACTGGAGTAGTTTAACACTTTCAAGACATTTCCTTTTCTTTTGATAATTATGCTATATGTGAACTTCCTAATCTTTTAATAAACTTGACAAAAGAAATGTCAAATTGCTTTTAATTTCAAGTGATGAAACATTGAAAGCTCTTTGATTGGGCTTACATACATATTAAGGCCCACAACTCTGTTTAGATTCCCGAGGAATCTTCCACTCTGTGAGAGACATACTTCTTTATTAGCCAAACTTCTCCACTTCTCATTTTTCCTACAGCAATTTCACTTATCCATGTTTTCCTCACATATCCTTCACTTCCCACCTAAGGCAGTTACACTATCAGTATCTTCTTCTAATAGTGTAAAAGCAGTGACTTGGCATTTGTTCAGCTAAATGAACAGCTAACTTCAGCGAAAATCTTTGATGTCAGGCTTAGACATGTAACCTAGTTGGATCCAAATAATGGTATCATATTGCCCCAGAGGAGTGACAGCACAAATCTTTACATGGCATATATTTTAAAGGCATCAAGAAAAGGACATATTATTTTCCTTGAGAAAAAGTAATATTTAAACTCACTTACTTGCATTAAGTTGCTGCAGTACACCAGAAGCTGAACCTGTATCCTCCAACTCCCAGTTCAGTGCTTTCTCTATATATTGCCTTAATTTTACTTTCTTTTCCTGAAAGCATCTTTTGCCATTAAAAACCTGCAATGAGTAAAGTCCTCTGTGTCATATGAAATGCATAGTGCTCCTTCTTTGGTTTTCACAAAAAAAAAAGTATTTGTAAGAATGTTCGCAAATACTGAAGACTGATCTTATCATTAACTAAAATACCATTAACTACATTAGACACTTTTACTGCAAACCTGGAGCCCGAACTATTATATCATAAAAGAGGATTACACTTGAGCTTTGGACTCAGTTCAAGTTCCCAATTCTTTTTGTGTTTTTTAAAAAATGTGTCAGGCTGAAATATTCCTATTTTTTAATGACACTGTTTAATCTTTGGCAGTATTTTGGCATGACATTTAAACACTTATCACCTGGAATAATTGAGGTCAAATTCCAAGATACAAAGGTTCCTTTTACCTCTCCATAGCTTACCACTTTGGAGAAATGGGCACTGACGGAGTAACATTCAAAGGCCCACTGAAATAAGAAGCAAAATTTGTGTTGGAATTAAATATAATCGTCTGTTTGATCAAATGTCCAAAATTCCCCAGACTTAACACTGGATTTGACTCTATTATTTACATTACTGTAACTTTAGAGTGAAGCAGCAGCTCAGGAACACGGCAATTCCCAACCAACATGATTTTTTTACTCCCTACTCTATGGTCACCTACCTGAATGTTGATCACCAAATTTTCTTGTTATATGTGAAGAAAGCAGCAAAATGGAAAAGTACAGGAACATTCCACTGTGAAAACAGAAATTTGCTCTCTACCTGGTGTGAAATTCAGACATACACATTTACTGAAAGTATCCATAGCAGCTACCAGTCTCATGGCATGAGAATTTCTCTATCCTCTGACACATGATAATGGAGCAGTTAGTCAGTCCAGGAGTTTGAAAAATAGTATAGCTTGAGATATTATTAAAATAGTATATTGCTATCCAACTCTTTTGGACTGGTTATGATACAAACAGACAGTGAATTGCTTAACTTTTCACTAAATATAGTAAACCAATTAAAGAATATTGATCAGAGGGATGGAACACCTCTTCTACGAAGGAAGGCTGAGAGAGTTGGGGTTGTTCAGCCTGGAGAAGATAAAGCTCTGGGGAGACCTTTTGAAGACTTTCAATACTTTAAGGGGGCCTGTAAGAAAGATGGGGACAAACTTTTTGGTAGGGCCTGTTGTGATAGGACAAGAGGTAACGGATTTAAACTAAAAGAGGGTAGATTTAGACTACATATAAGAAAGAAATTTTTTATAGTGAGGGTGGTGAAAGACTGGAACAGGTTGCCCAGAGAGGTGGTAGATGCCCCATCCTTGGAAACATCTGAGGTCAGGCTGGACAGGGCTATGAGCAACCTTATCTAGTTGAAGATGTCCCTGCTCATTTCAGGGGGTGTTAGACTACACGACTTTTAAAGGTCCCCTCCAACCCAGACTATTCTATGATTCTGTGATTATATTTCGTGATGATATAATTTTGATAAATATGCCTATTAAGACTATCTACTATGCATACAAACTTTTGTGTGTAGATACACATCCATTTTACTTATATTAATTTTGACTGAGATTGAGTTCATCTTTATTCTAAAGAGACAACATAGAAAATGAAGAAAGATGATATCTGCATTCCCAATTGTGTGAAATTTTAGAGACTTCAAAGTTTTCATCTAAATCTTCTGACAAAAATTCTTATATCTCCAACACAAACTTAATTTGACATAATTTCCATGGTTGAATTTAATTTTAGACTATGATCTGAAAAGCCTTTTCACGTGTGATATCTCCATAAGAAGGAATAAACCATGTGTACTTCAGTAGTGTAGGGCTCACGATGGCTGTACAAGTAAGATGAGGGTCCTTTGCCAAGGACGAAACCAGCATAAAACCTCAGTCATTAGAGGCTC
The DNA here is from genome assembly GCA_028020825.1 of Podargus strigoides. Classification (NCBI taxonomy): domain Eukaryota; kingdom Metazoa; phylum Chordata; class Aves; order Caprimulgiformes; family Podargidae; genus Podargus; species Podargus strigoides. Next base: position 29,657,567 of record CM051623.1, read on the forward strand.
TTAACCAGTTTTCTCACAGATACAGGGAGAAGTCAAGGATTAATACAATGCCAATGTATTAATGTTGCATGCTAGTGAAATGGTTGCTACCAATGCTAATATATATTTTTTAAGAGTTGAAATATCTCAAAAATAACACTTAAGCAATTGATATGAAGAATATCATATAAAAATATATTAAAATATCATGAATAATTCCATGGAAGACTTTATATTAGTGTATTTAAGATAATGATAGATTTTGAGAAAAGAGACATCACAAACAATAAGTCATTGCACAGTTTGGAGAATTTGGGAATGCTCAGAGAATTAAGGGGAAAAAAGTGAAATGATAGTTTACAAATTAAAAATTTGATTAAAGAAATACATAGGTGAACAATTATAGAATTTTTTAATTCAGTTTGGCCAGATTTACTAACAATGAATAAAAAATAAGATTCTCAAATCAATTTTTAGCCATCGACTAAAACTTTCCTTTTCATGGCTATGACTTTGAATAATATTGAAAGCATAGTCATGATTTCCAAATGGATTGAACTCTCTCATGTAAACAGTAGAAGACTACACCACATTTCCAGAGACATATAAAAGATGTAAGCTACTTTTATATCTTCTCTTCATCAAGTGATATCCTAGTGATAAGCATGTAGACACAGTCTCTTCCATAAATTCAGAATTAGAAGAGGGAAAACCAAGGTGGCAGATATCTGTCAATTTAGTAGAGTTCTTCAGCTTACAACACCTCCAGATAGATCTTTGGAAGAAGAAACTAAAAGTTCTTCCATTCAGAAAAGACAGACTGCTCCCATATCAGATCACCTGCAATTATTGCCATTTAATTAATTGTTTCTTCTGTGTCAACACAATCAGGGACTTACTGGTTGAGACAACTGTGATTAGCTGCACTGTTTTAATCTACTTGCATTACTAACCTTTCCATGGAGAGGATCAGGTTATGTACTATCTGTCAGCAAATGTTTAATACACAAAATCAGTTGGAATGTGAGAACATTTTTTAGGAGTATATACATTCCTAATATATTTTCATTATTAAGCCTGTGCATTTGTACTTCCTTTCAGTAGGACACACATGACTTTGTTCTCAGTACAAGCACAACTATTCTTCACAGTGAGGGTAACAGAACACTGGAACAGGCTGCCCAGAGAGGTTGTGGAGTCTCCTTCTCTGGAGACATTCAAAACCCGCCTGGACATGTTCCTGTGTGACCTGACCTAGGTGTTCCTGCTCTGGCAAGGGGACTGGACTAGATGATCTTTTGAGGTCCCTTCCAATCCCTAACATTCTGTGATTCTGTGATTCATTAGGGGAATTGCATAGGCAGGCAATACCACCAATCATCTCGCTTAAATCTAAATATGTGATGGAGGCCAGATTATGCTAAAATGCAGGCACAGCTGGCTCTCATCTTGCAAGCCCTCCTGTCTCTTCTGGCTGTTGAATTCCGGTATTTCGGCAATATGTACACATCCATTTTTCTCACTTGTGATTTGCAATTCAAAGACTGAACACTGCAAAAATCAATCACAGAATGGCAGGGGTTGGAAGGGACCTCCAAAGATCATCTAGACCAACCCCCCTGCTAGAGCAGTATCCTAGACTAGATCACACAGGAACACATCCAGACAGGTTTTAAAAGCCTCCAGAGACGGAGACTCCACAACCTCTCTGAGCAGCCTGTTCCAGTGCTCTGTCACCCTCACAATAAAGAAGTGTTTTCTTATGTTAAGATTGAACCTCCTGTGTTCCAGTTTGTGCCCATTGCCCCTTGTCCTGTCACTGGACACCACTGAGAACAGTCTGGTCCTGTCTTCCTGACACCTGTCCTTTAGATATTAATAAGCATTAATGAGATCCCCCCTCAGCCTCCTCTTCTCCAAGCTAAAGAGACTCAGTTCCCTCAGCCTCTCCTCATACAGGAGATGCTCCAATCCCTTCATCATGTTAGTGGCCCTGCACTGGATTCTTTTCAGTAGCTCCATGTCCCTCTTGAACTGGGGAGCCCAGAACTGGACACAGTACTCCAGATGAGGCCTCACCAGGGCAGTGTAGAGAGGGAGGAGAACCTCCCTTTACCTGCTGGCCACACTCGTCTTAATGCACGCCAGGATGCCATTGGCCTTCTTGGCCGTGAGAGCACATTGCTGGCTCATGGTCAGCCTGTTGTCTACCAGCGGTCCCGGGTCCTTTTCCCCAGAGCTGCTCTCCAGCAGCTCAGCCCCCAGCCTGTACTGATACATGGGGTTGTTCTTCCCCAGATGCAGGACTCTACACTTGCTCTTACTGAATTTCATTAAGTTTCTCCCTGCCCAGCTCTCCAGCCTGTCCAGGTCACACTGGATGGGAGCACAGCCCTCCGGCATGTCAGCCACTCCTCCCAGTTTTGTATCGTCAGCAAACTTGCTGAGGATACACTCTGTCCCTTCGTCCGGGTTGTTAATGAATATACTGAATAGGACTGGGCCTAGTACCCACCTCTGGGGGACACTACTAGTCACAGGCCTAAATACCAGTCTATTGGAGGCTGAATCTAAAATTACTTTACTTAGGAACTGTCACAGAGAGTTTATCATCTCAGCTGCTAGCCATTGAAAAACGTCACATACACAGTATTTTTCCTTCCATTTGTGCACTGCTTGTAGACTATGGGACATCTTTTGATTTTCCACATGTGAGCAATTCATTTGGATCTATATTCACTTTCAGTCAATAGAAATAAAATATGTGAATTTGCTGCAGTAATACTTTGCTGATCTTAGAAGCATTCACAAGCAATGACTGTGATTTCAGCTTCCCCAGTATACTGTTTTGCCAAGAAACAATAAAAGTCTTAGAACAGCTAATGTTAATTATGAATAATTCAGATGAGAAAAATTTGTCGGAAGACCTAACCTATTTATTTTTTCAGTGGTCTCTGCTCCCAAGAAGTATATTAAATACCAGAGAATGTCTCAGTGGGATGTGCAGGAGGGTTCATCAGGCTTTTAAAGTAGGCAAAATGCATAATGCAATGGGAAATTATAAACACATATATTTGCACAGCGCATATTTTGTAAAATAGGGAGCTAACACATTCCCCCCCCCCCCAAGTTTATTTGTGTACATTGATTCTTATTGTTGAAGCAACGAAAAAATATCAACAGTTATCTGAATAGCTGTTTCTGATGTCAAGAATTATGAAGGAGATGAAAATAAATACACTGCTCAGTAGAGGTAACACAAACAGCCAGGATATCAAAGATGCATCTATGAATGCGAAGTTAATAGAAAAGGCAGGTCTCTTCAGACTATGGCTGATAAAAAAAATCCCAATTTACTTGCTTTATACTTATTGCTATATCTTTTGTCACATGCTAGGATGATCTAATGCTCAAGTTTATAGGTAATCTTGTGATGGATTTTACAGGGATGGATTTTCATGCTCACTGGAAGCAATGCAGTTATCAGAGGCATTTTATTCTCAGTTATACTACTTTTTTCCTGGTTTTTGGATGTTATGATGGATGAAGTTCACTGCAGTTAGAAGTCTCTTCCCACAATCACCAGTAGTAGTTAAAGAATCTCCCAAATCACAGAACTTTGTCATTCAAGTCTATCTGCTCTTCCAGGTTAATCCTTTCCCAGTTAAAATCATTATGGAGTGCACTGTGCAAAACATGGTCTTAGTGAACATAAGGCAACCAAAAGAAAATCAAACCAAATCCCAACCAAAGTAAACAAACAAAAGACCTCTCCCCCAGTTTTTGCTGGCCGTTGATATAGGTATGTCTATATGAAATATTTAACAGTGTTTAGGAAGTTGTAAATATAGGATATGAATTGTTGGGCAGAAAGAAGTATTCTACAGCCACCTAGGAAGTTGAATATGCTCATTGATTCCACCAAACACTAAATTATGTTTTGCTGATGAAGAGTTACTGTTGAACCCTTCAAACCCTAATCACTTGAACTAATGTGGAGAGAGCAGCAACAGCATGCAGCTAAGATGGCCCTTTTAGTAAGGATCACGATTTTAGATGTGGTTTAACTTATTGCGTAACCACATGATAAACCATATAAAAACATCTTGTATTCTGAGACAGTCTTCTGTAGCCTTATGAAATACAAGTAGGGCAGTTCTGCAGCTGCAAGAAATTGGTGATCCTGCACTAAAATCATACAATTCTATTTATTTTTTTTTGTTTGTGCCTTTTTAATAGGCCATCTCAAATCACTTTAGGAGTCAAACCTGAAGATGTCTCTTATTCTAAAATAAACAGCACTCAGTATGACACAAATGACATTTTGTGAGGCTCCAGGAAGGAGTAAAGTAGAACTGCCACACAGTTCTTTCTTCCTCTCTAAATGTCATCACGCTGTTTGATATGGTAACAGAAATGACTTAGCCAGTTCAACAGCACAGCAGGCCACTCTAGAAAAGATTTTAAACAATTTTAGAAAAAATGTTTCACATGCACAAACCTAAAATAAAAAATTAATACAAAACCATCCCAAATGGTTCCTAATAGTTTCCTTACTCAGCACTTCATTTGCCAAGAGTATTGTATAAGTACATAATAAGCTTGATTGCACGCTGCAATAGTCTTGTTTATTGGTTCAACCACATGAACTAATTACATATTCATTTTAGTGTTAACCATTTTTTTGTCCACATGCTGTATAGAATCTAGTTGAAATATTATCATATGTGTACCTGGTGCAGTGTATATGAAGTCTCTTTACCTGTTTTAGAGCAAAACAAAAAGATCTCAAAAAATGCTAAACATGTAGTGCTGTAATCTTCTGTGAAATGTGAGTTCTGTTAGATCCTTTGTCGGGTAAAGCAGAAGTACAAAAGCATCTATGGATACATATGTAGATCAACCAGTCAATACCATTCAGATACATATAGATTACATCCATCTCTTTAGCCATGCAAACAATCACAATCAAGAAACGTCAGATAACAAGCTAACTCAGAACTATTTCTACCATTAACATCCAATGGAAACATCAAAAAAAAAAACAAGACCAACCAAATCACACAAAAACATTAACAGGAAAAGCATATGAAGCATTGATCTGTGTGGCTGTTCCCATTTTATTCATTTTTCTCTTAAAGCCCATAATTTTTAAAAACTAGATGTTAAAGACAATATGACAAACTATTTTGAGGAAAAGGAGGTGGATAGAGAATGAACTGAAAAATAACAAAAATATATATTTTATTCCCTCTTGTCTGAGCAAAATGCAGCATGGTAGATTTTCCAGTCTCCTGCTGCATTCTCCTAGCTTTTGGTTTAGATTGTCAAATCAAATGACTTTTCTTTCCTCCATGGGAGAAGTGTTTCAAAACACCTGCAAAAGAATGACCTCGGCATCCTACTCAGTCACCTCAAAACTCCACATTTCATCACAGCTACCAAACATTTGACGGCTAGGCAGTTAATAGGGCATTATTTCTTCAGATGTCAGCTGTAACTGTGTGTCTCCTAGATTCCTGTTCTTTTTTGGCTCTGTTCTTGCATTCATTCTAGGCTTGCATCTTGCATGAGGAGCATGAACGTTTTTGAGACACCTTTTCTTACTGAATGCATTAAACTATATTTAGGAGACAAAATTCTGACTTGTCTTTATCTGCTACCACAATAAAAAAAAATAAAATAATTCTGGTAAAATATCAATAGTGACAGAGCAGTAAAAAATTTTTTACACTTAACACATTTTACATTATGTTGAAATTCTGAAAGCAAAAAACGATAGAAATACTGTAGCATCTATCTTTGAAGCAATGTTTTTAGGCACTATAGTGTCCAAAGCAGTTAAGATCCTCAAACTTTTTTTTAAAAAAAAAATCCTTTGTTGCATTTTAAATTAATAAACTCTGGAATATTGCAGTTATGTAAATCTCTAGAGTCTCATTTAATTGTGTAACTATTCAATATATTTATTTTATAATTTCATAAAATCATCTTGTCCGGTTGTTTCATGGAAACAAATTACTACAACTGGGTTTCAAACCAAATAAGGAGAACTAAGATCTTGCTCAAAAAGAAGTCTCTGTTGAGGTATATTTATCAATACATTTGGCTATTGTCCATTTAAGAAACAATGCAATCATTGAAGAATTTAGTGTTCTATCTATGAGGGTTTTTCTGCTTTTCCACTTTTAAAGTTCACACATAACGTTGTCATAATCAGAGAATAACTGTGCTTTTCAATGCTCTTATCTTATTTAGCATCTGTTAGTGATACAGAGGCAGCACATCCAATAACAATTAATAAATCTCATAAGAATATCTGACTATGATAATTTCCATGCTTGTTATGTCTTTGGCCTATTGTTTTAAAAACTTAAACATTTAGTAATATCAAGTTTACTGTCCTAAACTTCCCCTCTTTTCCAATCCTAGAGTCCTGTCAGATTTTTGATGCATTTTTTTTCTCTAATGATGATTTTATATTATTTGTATTTCTTTTTTGGCCTGATCCCTACAGGACAAGAATGTCCGCAGAAGAATCTTTGATTTACATGATTTCAGACAACTCACTTTCTATGTTGAGGATGGTGTTTTCCAAGGTTACTGAACATTTTAATGGCAAGTTTTAAAGGCTATATTTACCAGAATACTTTCAACTCTCCTAATTTTATTGCAGAGAAACACTATCTTCTCCTCTGACTGATGTGAAGAATTGTCACCTGGGAAACAGCCTAGAAGTGTTATTGTAACACTTTCTACTGTGTAACTAATGCAGCATAAAAAAGGCTTCTCTTATATTTACTTAGTAGTCACAAAAGCTCAGATAAAATACAGCAAGCATCAGAAGCAAAGATTATTTTCTGCATGCAGTGTAACAAATATAGTAGAGCTTTGGTTTAACAAATGAAAAATTTCATAGAATTCAATTTTGCTTACCATGCAGGGTATCTGAAGGTGGTGGCAGACGGAGAAAAATATTGGGAAGACTATAACTACTACTAGTTATATACATCTTTCAAAAAATTTATCTTGCTGAGAAGAGTTACATATCTATCAACTGCTTAGGCAAAAATGTTGTTGTGACTTCTTTCATAGCCTCTTTCTCCATTCTTCTTTCTCACCCAATCACTTTGTACTTGTTTCCTATGGATGCTTTGGCTGCAGTAATCTTCCTTACAAGACCTATACACTGAATGTGCCAGAAATCCTTGGCATTACTCTCCTTTATACAATGACAACAGAATGCTAAATTGTTTGACTGTAATTCCTTCCATCTCCTAAACTACAATTCTTTTTTTTCTTAACAAGGGGAACAATAAAATTTCCTTTGCTACACCAGAAGTGATAAAAGAAGGATGGGAACAAATTTTGCATGTGCAAAGACATAATGGAGATTTAAACAAAGATCACAAAGTCAAGAATGTGAAAACAAAATTTGGTCAGGTCAGCTGTGTGGAGATGGACATGGCAAAAATATTAAAAGTCTTACATTTAGGTTGTCAAATATGGGTCTCCACTGAAGTGATGATTGCCAAGGAGACCACTTTCAACTAAAGATTTAACAGCAAAAATGTGTAATTGCATTTTAATTATGAGCACTCTAAACAAAGGTTCATTCCAACTTTATTAACTTCAGTGTGAAGTGGAATGATTCACAAACTTCATCAGAAAAGGTAGCCAAATAACATACCTAGGGTTATTGATCATACAGATCTTGAAGGAACTCTGTATTTTGTACTAAATGAGCAATATTTTGTAGATTTGACTCTTACTTTACAGAAATGACATTTTTGTTATGGTTTGAAGCTTTTGCCATGCAGCCTTTACTGACTGTATGTAACCTTAAGCCTATTCTGCCTTCTTTATATATATATACACACACACATACATAAAACTGATAGATTTTTTTTTTTTTTTTCTGAAAGATCTCACCAAACAAATGGCATATGGAATTTCACCTAAGTGGTTTTATTTAGTAAATTAGCAAAACATCATTGTAAATTTAAGAAACTTTTTTTAAGAACTGGAATTCAATAAAACTAAGGAAACTAATTGGTCAATCACACTATTAATTCAATTAACTACATTCATACGTGCACAGATATTATGTCATTGGTTCCACACAGAACAAAGAATATTATAAAGGATAACCAAGTGAACTTTATCAGGCTACTGCAGTAAGTTAGTACCTATTGCAAGTTAATCATCGGTGTTGAATCTAGCTTAAGTCAATTATTAGTTTAACACTATTGTGAGACCTATATTTTCTCATTCTATTCTTTACAGATATATATTGTAGTATAAGATATTTCAATATTTGATATTTAAATACATTAGTCTTACCGAAATGCTAGTGTTGTCTCCAAAACGGTTTCAGTTTCTACGTACAACATATGCTATGAGATTAATGGATGTAAAAAACAAGACAAAAGAAAGCAAAACAAAATCATAGCTATGTGTGAAAATAACATGGACATAATTATTTTATTCATAAATAAAAAAGTTAAGAAATCCTAACTTTAAGAGACTGAAAGTGCTATATGAACGTTCTAGAAGATTTTAAGGTACGAATTAGCTAGAGCTGACAATATAAATGCTTCATATTTATTGAAGCAATAATAATTATTGGGTTTTTTGCCCTTCCATGTGCCCACTACTGATCATGAATCCAATGTTAACTACTACATTTTGCTTTTTAAACCAACATATTTTGGAGCTATTAAAATTCATAGATGAGAATAGTTACACAGGTTTATCAACAAAATTGAATTATTGAAATAGAATACAGCAGACTGTATGCCTCAGAAAAGACTACACAAAAGGAGCTTCTTTGGGTACTGCTTTAGCAAAGCACTCAGGTACACATTTTATTGTTATTCTGTTCTCAGCTCCCACTAACTTCAAGGAGATGAACACGCAGCTGACTGCTTTGCTGCACAATGATAGGATTAGTCAAGTGCTTGAAATAAAGCATGTGTTTATTGCCCATACACAACACGAGTTATGGTTTACTTTAGCATGTCAGACAGAAAATTATGGGAGTTCAGAAGAAACACAGTGAGCTGTGCAGCTGATGACAAGGCAGAAAATGGTAACATGGCCAAGTATTGTGATGTAAATTGTTCCCACTCCTGAATCCAAGCAATTAAAATACCTGCATGCTTCTTTGCTTGGACTCAAATTCCCTAAGTAGCTGCAACTGTTCCTACACACGCTGCACAAACTGCAAATGTCTGAACAGGTTGATAATGGTCTTTTGCTTAAGCCTCATTGAATCTAGGAGCTAGGGAAAACAGTGCTAAAGTCTTCCACAAGTCCCAATCGGAAGTTCTCCAAAGGCTTCCAATCATACTTAGCACAATTTCAAGGGGCTTCTTTCTGAGTCTAAAAAACTTTTCACAGTGATGTAAAAGGCTCTTTATCTACATCTTTAAAGGAACTACTATCTAAACCTGCAATGAGAAAGACTGCTCTGTAAATTCATGCAGCCTTTCAGACCTCTTGAGGATGAGGCTTTGTCATCTGATGAGAGAGGTTCAGCTGTGTCAGGACAGAGGAACACGTGAGTACACACATAAGCAAAACCATAGGTGCCTGAAAGCATGTACAGCAGCTTGGGAGCTAAGTGGCAGCTCATGGGGGCGTTTCTTTTGGAGATAGCTGGAATTAAAAGAATAAATAGTGGCACATCATTTACTCACATGTAAAAGTAAGTAGCAGTATTTCCTTACCTTTCACAGATCTTAGAAGATTGTTCTCTAATACTTTGCAAAAAAATAAGGGTTACTGTCGATTCCCATTCTCATCAAATGGCTTTTGCAGCAATATAATAAAAATTAGAAGAAAAGTAGACAGGGACATTGATACTAACATCCACTGGAAAACTCATATCTTTTTTATTTATAGATGCTTAGAACAATAAGATTAGTAAATGGACTTTGGACTTCACTCCAATATCCAGGCATGTATTCATACTGGCAAAATACAACTTGTGAGCAGTTACAGTCTTGCACATCTGAGCAGCAGAAAAAGTTCTAACTTCAGTGTTTAATAAATGATTCAGCATTTATTTTCCACTCTATTATTTAGTAGAACAGTATTCTGTGTTTTAAGAACCAAAGACATTAAGAAATATACTATCAAAATAAAATTGCATATAAAAACCTAAACAAGTTAAATTTATAAATGAAAAATCAAGAAGAGAACAGTAACTGTATTTGTCATGACTTTCATATGCTTGCATGTTTACATTACTGTGAATCTGTATATTTACTTCTGCCTTACTTCATTTAACAATCTATCCTCCAAAAATTCATTGCTGCCATGCTACCTCATATTCATTGCCAATACAGCTAAAAAAACTTCAAAGTCTATAATAATTAAAGCATAACTATATAGCCACATGTACTTCCATGAAACTTGCAGACATGACCAAAGAAAACATTTAATTCCTTTTTGAGTTTTAGCCTATGCGGAGAATTAAACAGGTACAGTCCTGCTGAGTGTAGATCCATTTTAACATTGATGGCTGACTAATATATGGATATAAGGCCAAGTGGTAAAGCATAATAAAAATATTTTCAAAGCTTCTCTGAGGAAAAGATACAGTCTCATGTATACCATATTTCCAGAAACAGTGAATAATCTACAATTAATAGTTATGGTGAGAATATTTGGCTGTTTAATCCAAGAAATTCCTGCCAAGCTATCTTTCTCATTTATAATGGCCTTTGTTAATCTTTCATGCAATTAATTTTCCCCACACAATGTGTGCTTTTAATTTTTACTCATCACTAGATATAATTACACTACCACCAAGAAACAGCAAGTCTTCAAATTAAAAGCATGCACAGAATGAAAGTATAACCCACAGCAAATATTCTACTAGAGTTTAGAAACTCTAAAAACTCAATTGTTTCTTGTTCTTGGTCACTCATGGATAGCTCCTATCATCCACTCAGTCTACTGATTATCATGTTCATTATACCCTACTTTTCATGCCCGTGGTCCCTAGTTCACAAGTGGTATTTGCATTTTGGCACAGCTTCACAAAGAAGCTTAGGAGCTGTGGTTAAATGCAACTATTGTTTTTTTTCTCCTGGAAGCACAACATCAACCATATCTTTCAGCTGATACCCTGAATAGCCTGCAGGAAAAGACACCTCAGAACAGGATGCAAACTAGTCACCCTGCTGAGGGAGTCAGCAGCAACCACTGCAGATGGTCTGACACCTTTCTGGTTGAATGAGTCCTTAAGTCTTCTGTGCAGTTACCCTGGCACACCTGGTGCAGCCAGGGAGGGAGTGATTCAGCCTGGTAGGGAGTGATTAATGGAAAGCAGAAGATCCTATGTTATGTCAGGAAAAGAAATAAGCCCATGGATTTTCAGGTAGGTTTCCATATGTTCTTACTATCAAAAAATACCATCATAACCACTGTCTGTGCATACTCCAGTAGGTATACTATGAATATACTACCAAATCATGCCTGCCTTCCTTCTCCTAGCAAAACAAATGGAGAAACATCTCGTCTGTGAACTCAACAAATGTTGAGGTCAAGGGTTTCCTTAGTCTTCACATTTCCGAGGCAAGTTCTAGGCTCATTACGTCTGGATATAGGGAGTAGCTAATGCATGATATGGCAGTGATGGTATTCTCTCTCCTTTGGCAAGCAGTCTTCTAGCACCGAAATCTGCAGTTGTTCCAGATTTATAAGAGTGCAGTGTTGCATTACTGAAAGCTGTGATAACTTTGGGATACATACGGGGGCATAAAGGAATCTGGTGGCAAAATAGATACTTACATCTCTCCTGTATATCTTAATAGCTAGAGGGGTGGAAATCTGTACAGAGTAAGGAATGACGAGGGGAAAATTGTGCCAACTGGAATATTTACCCTATTTCAATTGATACTTTCTGGGTTTCTAATGGAGTCACAAGTCCTTAGTAGTTTCTAGAAATGCCCACACATGATTTTATACTTGCTAGATAATTAAAAACAGTTGCACACTTAATATTTTTATTTAGACTTTAGTGCAATCTTGAGCCAAATGCATCATCAGTATAGTTCCACTTACTTCATTTAATTATGCCAAGTCAGAAGCTGGGCTTGTGTAATTGTTTCCTGACAAGACTTTTAGAAGACTAAACTATGAAGCAATATTTATAGTGATTACTTCAAGTGCAGATTCAAAATTATGGCACTGAGTTAAAAGCTAGAGGTCTCTGATTGAGTAATCAAACCTCTTTGTTCCAAACATAATTTTGGAGTGTGACTCACTTTATTCTATTTAAAGACTAACTGAAGTCTTGCAATATTGAGGAATCACTTCAATAAGCTGGTATCATACTTTCCATTAAGGAAACAGAGAATGATATTACACTAAACTTTCAATTTTTAGTGCTAGAAAAATATTCTGATGGATGTTTAGAGTTATCTGTAATTTCACAACTGAAATCCTTACACAGATTTTTCTTTTCATAAAAATGTATGCTTATATTATTCCCTCTCTTCATCTTTAAAGATAGAGAGAAGAACCATCCATCACCCCTCTCCCAGTTGCTGCAACAAAAAAATCTTAAAAGCTCCTATATGTTGCTGGTGACCAATACTGCCATCCAATTAGTTAAGCTTAAACTGTACTAAAAGGATGAAAGAAATAGGTCCAAACAATAAGAAAACAATCAGGAAATTCAGTTAGCCCACCTGTTTCCTTTGTCAGTCAGCTATTAATCCAAATATTAAAAATAGCACAAGAGTGTTAAATACAGCCTCTTGAAATCTCCCTCTTTTAAATCAGAACTCTAAGATCTGGACATTCATCCTTGTCTTTGATCCAGAGCAGAAAACACCTGTTATCTAAAAAGTAATTAATGGTGTGCAAAGCTTTTCCTTTCCAACCTCCAGCCAATGTAAATGGGCCAATTTTATTAGATATGGTCTATTAGTAGGGTGTCTCCTGTGGAATAACCCAACTATATACTGTTATACCTAGAATAGCATCGCTTTTCTCTAATGCAAAAGGAAAGGAAAATGGAAAAATTAACAAAAATAAACCAATTAGGAACATGCACCTAGTGTGAGAAAGTACTGTCTATGACAATCCAGCATAAAGCGTGGGAGCTATCTTCCGAATTTGAAGAGCTTTGTAGCAGAAAGCGTTCAGAAAAAGGTTTTTATACAGTCATATATTCAGTGACAGTTGGTAAGACTAAGTAACTGTATTTTATTTACCTTCAAAACCGCTGCTATCTGTTCCTATGTTGTAGAGAGTTAGAAATCATCCTTATTTTACAAACACAGAGTAAAAATATAATAACAAAATCTTCTGATATTATAAAACCTAGCAATGGTATGGAGTTTTACCACTTCAACATTAACAGGATAATTCAACTGCGTGGTAAGAAAAAAGTAGTGCTTGAAATCTGCATCTTAGATTATTTGCAATTTGAAACATACATACATTGATTAAAATTTGAAATAGACAGTACTTTCAAAAAAACAGTGCCTAGTGACACAAAGATACTGTGTTCTTCTGCAAATCAAGTTCAAGAACACATGAAGTATTTTGCAAGATTTACAAAAAATGCACCAAAAAGTCTGTGGAGACAATTATCCCCTCCTGATATAACTTATCCCAGAAACCCAGAATGCACTCTCTTCTGTCTCTAAAGACCTGTAGAGTTGCTGTAGACTCACACTAAATCCTGACTTAGTCCTTGGTATTAAACATTACATGAAGGTAGTGACAGTTTATAATAGCCTTTGAAATAAAAAACGTGTCCTTGCCTTGCTTAATATTATAAATGAGAAGGTTTTGGTCTGTACAGAAATTTAAGTGGTGAATATACATAACGAATTTAGTGATACAGGAGGCTAGCAGTGTTGTATCCAAACTGCCACAGTAACACAGCTGCTTCAACCTCAGTTTAGGACCTGGCAGCCAAATGATCAACAATGGACACAAAACCCAATCAGACACAAGAAGTTATTAGGAAAGGGATAGATAACAACACAAAACATTATGCCACAGTATAAATGTGGTATAATTGCATTTTGGAAAATGCAGTTCTGGTCTCCATCTCAAAAAGATTCGCTGAAGACAGTGACACTTATCAGAGATATGAAATGGCATCAGAATGAGAAATAACCAAGCATATTAGAGCTCTTAAGCTTGGAAAACAAACAAAACAACCCCAAACCTACTTCTTTGTCTATGTCCTCTCACATTTATCCCTAGAAAACACCTTTTGGCCACTGGCTGTCATGGACACTGGACTACCTGAAACTTTTTTTGGTATGCTTTGTTCATTGTTACAGAGCAGTTAACACAACCCCATTTTCTGCTTCTCCTGCCTCCACAGGTACCCACTCTGCTTCTCAAGCAGGTCCTGCAGCTTGCATTAGCTCCTTTGCTGAGGCATCTGCAGCTTAAGCTAACAAGTTTAAAGACAGGTCTTGCAGCACAGGTGATTCACATAGCAGAAGTGAATAGACACAGTGGAATTAAACAGGTTTTAGTGCTGAAAATTCTAGGTTTGTTTGAAATATATGCATATTTGACAATAGCTTTCTGGTTCAAGATATGACACCATGAGTATTCTGGCATAGGGCAACCAAGACAGCCCACTTGACCCACTGACACATTGCTGACTATTTCTATATTCAGTGATTCATTTCTGCAACTGGACCCTTTGCTGCAATGCTTCTTAGTAGTTGGCTCTCTTTGATGTCCTGAAAATGAACCAGAAAGCAGTAATAGAGGCCTCTCCAGGAGTCATAAATATGTCAAAGTTGCCCAGCTAGATATAATTCCTTCACTACATTTCTCTCATGTGCCCAGTATTGCCCAGTGCCATTCATTGGGAGTCAAGTGTACTCAAAGCCATAGTGTTCTCAGAGTGTTTAGAATACATCCTAAATGATGACAAGAGTAAAATTAAATACCAAAAAATTAATCTTCTTTTATTAGACATAGAAGAATTGTCTCTGCAGTAAACTGACTACAAAACAGGCTGAGCTGTAACAGCAAAATTCCCCAACATTTTTTCCTGCTACCCACATCCCTGTCACACAGACTGCAACCATTTCAGGAAAGCTATAAAAAGAATTAAATTGCTTGGGTTGTATTTACCTTCTAAATGTAGAATTAAAAATCTCTGTTCCAGTGGTTAGACACTCAAAAAGTCCTTTGAAATTGCAAATACTCATCGACTTTCAGCATTATATAAAAAAAAGCTTTAAGGGCACAGTAATCATTTTAACACTCTCAAATATCCTTCTCTTATTTGAGAGGGCAACAGTGGAAGGAGAGAGCATTTGTTTTTTTCATTACTGGATCATACAGCTGTGACAGTTGGAGTGACATGAGGGCCAGCAGTGCTTCTCAGCTATGTAACTGCAGATCACCTGAGGAGCATTTACCTACATGTTCTTTTCTTTTTTTTTACAGAAAAAGAAGAAAGGACCATTCTATCCTTAGCCCCCATTATGCTTTATAACTAAATGAGCCAAAATGTACATTTGGTGATTCTACCGAAAAACAAAACAAAAGAGTAATGAGGTCAAGGAGATCATCAGCAAAGGTATAGCAATATCAAAATGTGTCACAAACTTTCAGGCTACTGACCAGTCATGTAAGGCCTGATCCTGATTGCTGAGTTCAGTGGCTTTTCTTCCTGGGCAGTCAAACACTCTCAGCTGGGATCCCCTTGTTCAAATTAATTAAGGATCAAGCCGCTACTTCAAGAAAAAGCCCTGAATCTGGAAGGTCACTGATCTCAGCATTTCAAAAGATACAGACTTCTCTGAGGAAGAAAAGGTTTTTAAAGTAGTATCTCTCCTACAAACCTTGGTTAGGACCAAACTTATGGCTGTAGGAGGGCACTACAAAGATGAAAAAGCAACAGAGTGTCTACACTTGCTTGAGAGAGGTTTCTCTGTGGAGGTTTCCCAAAGATACACACACACACAGAGTGCAGGAAAGATGAAAAAGGCAGTCAGTTGTGTATTTGTATCGCATGAGCGCTGACTATACAGTTTCTAGTATTCACCCACCACCACTATAAATCAAGACATGACATGAGGGGAACTGGATGGGGGGCAAGCTGCTTTGTGACTGAGGTCACAGGCCCACCCCCTGTCAAATCTCACACACAGATTACAGGGTTTACACCACAGAATCACAACTCCTATTTCCCATGACCTTGTCAGTAAATCAGTCCCTGAACCTTTCTCCCTTTCTGTCATCACACATAGGATCCCCAGCCAGTCAGACAGGTGGGCGGATGTCTGGCATGCCGTACTGCAGAGAGTGAGGAAGAAGTGAGGATGCAACACTGGTGCCGAGTGACATTTCAACTGCTAGGACACAGCTCCTTGTTACAGCCTGGCACTTTGGCCTCTCCCCTTTGTGTGTTATACCTGTCTTCAGTCACACACTCTGATATGCAATGGCCTTAGGCAGATACTTCAAAGACCTGCAAATGCTGTTAGTAGTATTCTCCTCCAGAGACTATTCCTTATCTCTTGTCATTACTCTTCTGGCACTCCCCATGCAACTTGACATGCTGCAGACAGCAGCCATGAACACTAAGATAGTTCATGCACACTGCCAGGGAAATTATACTGGAGCACTGGTAAAAATGTTTTTTAACACTTCATTCAATGCAGCTTTTAAGCTCCTTTGGAAATCTGACCATCGGAGGATGACATGACCCCAAACAAGGACTGGTAGAACACAAACTTTCTCAAGTCATCCCTAAGCAACAGAATGCAGCCCAGGGTTACAACAGGCAAACACATAAGTATCTCTCTGCACATGGACAGACAATTGCTACACTGAAATTTTCATCTTTCTGTATATGTGTAATTGTTTCTTCTGAATTAGAAGACTGGCAAATACTGATCTTTTGTTATGTACCAGTCAAATTTAGGTCTTAAATGTGGTTGAGCAATTTTTCAGTCTGACGGTATAACCACACAACTGCAATAAACTTATGCAGGTTGTTTTTTCAGTTATTTCATTCTTTCTCAGACACAAAGACAACTTGGTGCATAATATAAAATGAACTGAACAGGAATTCTATATTTCATTGTATCAATTTAACTAATCAAAGCCCTGACATTCTTTCTAGATAAAGATCCTAAAATGTATTTTAGTGCAAATTGCAAGCATATTGCTATATTGGTGAAAAATGTGAAAACCAGTTCGTTTTTTCCTCTCTATATTCATTAGGCTTTTTTTTTTTTTTCCTTTTAATTAAAGATCTGATAATTAATTCTTTGTTCCCATTTGCTGCCAGTGATCTGTACTTGTAGTGGGTCAATTCAGCATAACACTGGTTTGAATAATTAAACAACTGCGAAAGTAAAAATAACTCAAAGCACATTTCAGGAAAAACAAGTTACTAATGTGAAAAGATTCCTTCAGGGGACAGAAGTTCCAATCCTACACCTAACACAAGTTACAGAGAGTGAAGCCATATAGGCTATGTGTTTCTGGTATTATGAATTTTTGCCATGGAGATTACAACGTTTTTTAAAAATGTTCATGTTACTGGGTGATAAAAAAGAAGAGGGAAGAGCTAACTCAACAGCAATAAGCAGCAGAATTTTCATGCAAGAGGCTCTAAAATCATCATGATGAGAAACAGAAACTATGGCATATGATAAGAGAATTGCCCTCCATAGAGGATCCATATGCTATCAGCAACTCTTTATATTCCATATGTAGTTCATAATGGATGCTCCAAGAGGTTTGTGAAATGAGAACTAATAAAAGGAGTCAGTTTTTTTAAAATTGCTGATATAATGTTAAAGGAGGAGCACAGTCTACAAAGCTTCTGACAACAGAGAAGAAACATTTACCATTATGCATGCAATTGATTTTTTGAAAATGTGTTAATAATATCTATGATGGTCTATACCTGTGTCTGGAAAATGTATTAGGCTGGTATCAAAGTAATCCCTGCAAGTATTAATGTTAAAAATCATAGACATTTATGAACATCAAGGCCTTCTTTTTCACTCTGCTTTTATATGTGCAGAAGAGTAGAAAATCAATCAAAAATGTCAGTTAGTTTCTAATCACTCTGGTAATTAAGTAACAGCATTGTCCCAGCTCTCTGATGCACTATTTATAAGTGCACAGTGTACTTCTGTTAAGAAAGATGATAGATCTGGTAGCTCATTTACATTTGACAAGTATTTCCCAAGGGATAAAATTCCTGGCAGAGACAGAGAAGTGAAAATCTAATACTTCAAATGAAAAAGTAGTAGTAGAAGAAACACGAATTTTCAAACTACTAGTTGCAAGTATCATGGTAAGATAGCACTTACGCTATCCTTTAATGAAGAAAATGTAAAAGTCAATGACGAGGAACAGAGACTTGTACAGAGACCATTGCAGAATCATGACCTGTATGCTTAAAGAAAACCAGTTTAACAGCATGCATTGTTAGCAATACATGCTCCTTCCCTGCTTGAAAATGTAACTGAAAAGGTAACATTATGAATGAGATAACATTACATAGAGATTTTAATATTACCTGAATACATGGTATTTTTCAATATGAGTTAGGTTTTTTCTCCTTTTCCATCATCAGATCTGGCAATGTTGGATCTCAGGCCACAAGCTTTCCACTTTAAGTAAAGGAGAGATTATGAGAACTGCTGACTGATTCTAAATTATTCTATGCAGGCAAGGGTGCCCAGACACTACTCAGCATTCAATGTCTGTCAGGAAAGTGCCTCTCAAAGAGAAAAGTAATGAAACCTCTTAAAAGATCTCATGCATTTTTTTTGAGTGTGTGTGTGGTGGAAAGAAACACAGAATCATTAAGCAGTCTATCGCCACCATCAAAAGAAACAACTGACAAGACTATTTTCTGCGTACACCAGCCTGACCACATGTCAAGGCATTCCAATTTAACCCCAGTAAGACTGTTACTCTCTCAACACTTTAAAGCTGCAGAGTAGTATCCCTGATAAAAATGTTACAAAGATACATTAGTTTGAGAGGGCTAGAACTGCTGTCATGAATACCCTGATAAATAAGACTACGTAAATTCTTTGTTTTCTTCAGTTAAACAACATATGTTTTCTTAACCATCTAGTGAAGAGCAACTATAAATACTAGGAAAAGCTGCATTGGTCAGATCCACTAAGCTTGAACACACATCCCTAGGGGGTTATTGATTATCTCTTAGCCTATTTTTCAAAGCTAATCATAAAATTTGTTACTTGGGAAATCTATTCCACTTAATATGTTGGCTTGATTCAGGCTTTCGAGCACCCTAGTCATTCAATTAGAACTAGTTGTCACAGGCTTTTAAAGAGAAAGAATAGTATAAGATTATACGGTCCAAATTCTAATCCTATTACTTATGTTTCCTTATAGGAAAGATTTATTCTTACAGTCTGAGGAAAACTCTATTGTTAAAACACTATATTTGGAAAGAAAGACATAAAAATAAATCACTTTGCTGGCCTATCAGATTAAAGCCTGAAGAATCAATATTCCTGTGTTTTATGAGTGTTGTAGCCTGGTAGCCATTTTTTTATGCTACTGAACTTCATTTTGAAAGCTTCTTGAACTACTACCTGAGAAACAAGCCACTAACTTCCAATACTGCCCATGGAACTTGATTTCCTCCAGATTTAATATATTGATTTACAAGGCACCATAATATAAAGAGTCCTATTAAAGGAAAGGTGATGTAATAAAATTTACCAATATTCTACTTAGACCAACTTAAAGAGAAAATCCTTTTCAGAAAGTGTGTCTTCAATGGAGTTTTAGAATGGATAAAGAATCAGATCACTTCCATCTTGAATCTGAACAGAGCAGACAAAAGTCCAGGTCATTTCTTCATCCATAAACTTCTGATATACACAGTTCAGATTCCTAATCTTTCTTGCACAAGTCTCCATCCAAGAGCATCTTGTCAACAGTTCAAAAGGCTATTGAGTTCAAAAACCGTATGAATACAGAAACTCCACAAGATTCAGGCACACCCCATGCTGGTTGGGGCTAAAAAAAAATCAGGAGAATTGGGGGGAAAATGAATGCAAGTGATGGAGAACTATTAGCTACCCTGTTAATGTTTATTAGTCACCCACCTTCACTGCTGGTCATCTTAGATATACAAAAAGCTTCTAAACCACAGGAAAGACACATTATTTAAAGAACACCATGCCCTGATCAAAAATTGTTTTCTTTCTTCATTCAGTAAGAAAGATCCTCATGAATTGCACAACATGGTCTCCATTTAGCCAGCAAGGCTAATTCTCAGATGAAAAAGAGTTGGGTACTTTTCAGTTCTAGAATTTTCAAGGAGTTAGATTATCCCTGCATGAAATCTGAAGAGAACATATAATAAATAAAGGAATAACAGCCTTTCAAAATCATATATTTCCACTTTGGAAAAATAGCAACATTACAATTCTAACCTCAGGTTCTGTTTATCCAAGGACTATATAAAGTACCACTTCATGGACATTACAAAAGCTACAGATCCAGGCTTTACTATGACTCTTACACGGAATTTGTCTGAACTTCCTTCTGTTTACACAGCAGGTTTCATGAGATATTTTCAGGTTTGCTAGATGAGCTTTTCTTCTTCCTGCCATACACTTCACTGGAGACCATTGCAGATCAACCTCATTTAATCCTTAAGTTTATTTAATTAATGGTCTGGACTTTAATTATATGAAGCAACACGCGAGTATCATCTCCAATTGTAACACAACCCCAAACCTATCAGCTGAAAGTCTTATGTTACAACTTGTGTAGGGCATAGGCCAGATCCATCCCAAACAGTTCAAAAATTAAACCTTGTTTTGTTTCTTCCACTTGCTGCTCTTAAATTGACTGCTGCTGATGATTTTCCAGTTTTAAAAGATTTTAATCCATTATTTTAATCATTACAAAGGGGTATTAATAGAAAAACAGGAAATACAAAGTTTTAAAAGCTTTTTGAGAGTTTCAGACTCAATCTCCAAATGATGAGAACTCATGCCAATTTTAACTTGTTAAAATTATGTGTGTATCTTGATTTTGAAAAATTTATAAGCAACTAAAAATAAAGATTTTCAATATTAAAGTAACTAATACTACCATTCAAATTTTTTAATTTGCCCATAAAAAGTAGATCAATAGACACCTGCTATATTTAATTTAATTCATAACATAATATGGTTCTGTAATTCTTAGTTGGTTAAAAGCAGGTTTTGATTATTAAGCTTCAATAAAAATGTGTGACTTGATACTAAGTCAGCACTTACACTTGTGTGTAAATACAAAAATAGTTAGAGAATTGGTCTTATATTTTTGAGGCTTGTGCAAATACAACATTTCATAACTAATGATATTATTTGAATTGGAAACTTGTTGAAAACAAAAGGATAGTAGTTTGATTCTAAATATTATCTCCATAATTCAGGGTAGTGAGCCACCATCTCATTTCACTTAAATGGAATAAATTGACACTGCGGAAAGCTTAAAATCATCCAAATATGCCAAAAATGTTAAGAAACAGGAGAGTATCCTAAACCGCTGTCTACCTTTAGCCTGTACCTGGGGCTAAACTGTAGCAGTTGTTCTACCACCCGATGACCCCTCCCCAGCTGAGAAGGGAAATCGGGGAAAAAAAGGAGAGTCCCCATGGGTTGAAGTAGAAACAGATTTAATGAAATAACAAAACTAATACAATCACTGACATAAAGTGTACAAGGCTCTACTCAGCCTGGTCCTTAGGGTTAGCAGCAGGAGCAGAAGGCCAGGAGGGAGGAGACCCACGAAGTAGAACTCCACCCTTAGTGAACTCTCTCCTTTTATAATGAGCATGATAAAGAAAATGTAGAAAAATCACATGATTATCTGCATCTGTAATTCAACTCCCATGCTGTTTTGAAATGTGTAGAGGAGTATGTCCTTTAAGAGAAAACAGAGTAACTCCACACATACTACTTCTTCATGCTACTGATAATTTATTTAACTGCTAGCTTTTTACAATCCATTGCATAAATATAATGCTATACTGGCAAAGTGTTTGCCTATCAAATTATGGAATAAATACCAGCATGTTGCTGAATTATTCTTTTAAGAAAATCTATCATCTTAAAATGATGCCCAGAAAACACAGAAATACTAAAGCGTATATACAAACAGCAACGAAAGAGAATCTAAAGATCTAGATGATAATTTCATAATTGGTTTTGCTTAATACACCTTATGTTCCTTACAGGATAATCTCAGTGTCTTAGGTTAAATTATAAAATGGTATTTGAAAACTATAGCACTATGGGGTATTGTTGTACCCTTATTTTCATAAATCATTGTGTTTTAATAGAATTGCAAACTTCTTAGACCCTCCTTATACAGAAATCTTTCTGTGACAAATGTACAGTACAAGAATCATAGATTTACATTTTGCTTCTAACAGAAAAGTTTTGGTATTATCATTGGATTAGTATTAATTTTCCATCTCTTCTACTCTGTAGGAATTAGCCTAGGTACCTCATAGATACCACTGAGGTGCCACCAATTCCTGATTAATTGATATGAGGCCTTGAATTTTCTTCTGTCTTCTGTAACAGTACTGTGTATGTCTCATTACTTCCATGTTTGACATTTACTTTTTAAAATGTAAAAATACTCTCTTTGCAGTTAAGATTCTTCGGTCCAGTCTCATACTGAAAGGTCAGTGTTTAATCTATCAGTCAGGGACACCATAGTTGGAACTGTGGGACTTACAGTCTCATTGCTGTATTAGCGTAAGTAGAAATAACCCCTGGCAGGATGGCATGGACACAGAGTCTGAGGAGAAATCCACTGGGTGAGAAACTAGACCTTGAAATGAAACACTGGAGCAACCTATGTAAGGTAGGAACAAGAGAGAGAAAAAGATTTTTTTTTTTTCCTTGTCATTGGGTATTTTGTAGTGCTTGTGTGGCCTGGTGCAGTATTGTGCAAAGATGCCCAACTACTACAAAAATAAGCAATGCAGTCAGTGTATGACTCCACCTAGGTTAACATGACACCCAGAAAAAGGGTTACCTTGAACATTTCTGCATGGCACATTATGATGTTAGATCACATCAGCTGAGCAGATATAGCATCATGCCCACCGTCAATATACCAGATATATCTTCACATTTTCACTATAGAAGAAAACTGGTCTCTTATAATACATCTATGACACTACGTAAAACAAAAGGTCAGGGTGGCAAGTTGGATCATCAGGGCCCTCTCAACGCCAAGAGCTCTATTACTAGCCTACTTTCCTGCGTCGCACTGGCCTGTCGCAACAAGCTTTCCCCCTGAACAATGTCTGGGCACAGCTGGGACTGCATATGCTAAAGTCAGCTCCCAGTAGTCAGTATAGAAGAGGAAAGACCAAGTTTGGGCTCCTTTCCCATAGGATTTAATACCTTAAACATCCCCATATGTCTGCATGCCACATCCCATGGCATAAAATACATATTCTGAGTTTCACACAGTCCTCACATTATTTCATGCTATTGACACTTTAAAATTACTCCCTCCACCCAAATTCACACTCAATTATAATTTTATCTTGGGCTGCTAAGGCCTGGAAGAAACACAATACCAAATGCTATGTATATCAGGGATATGATCTCTGGCTCTACTTTCTTAGGAGTACAGAAATAGTGCCAGATACCAGCGTTTAGTAATTATTTACTCTTTTACTAGATACCATTTAAGGAACAACAACATAATATGCCTAAGTCAGTCAGACCATCTTTTCTGTGTATATGCACTTGGGAGGCCAGTGACAGGTTTAGAAAAAGGAATTTTCTAAGTGGCTTTTGAAACAATTTTAAGAACTATTGAAAAAATCTTTTTACTACTATTTAAAGAATGCTCCTCCACCCTCTCTCTGATCTTTTGCTGGCATACATATAATATCACTATCAGAGAAAGAAAATGATCTCTAAATATTTTTGAAACCATTTTGTCGTGAAGCGCAACACAGAGGATGGTATTCAGGAATGCCTTTGCTTTGATGGGATAGCACAGATGTCAGATTATGTACAGCTGTATGCTCTTTATGCTAAGGAATTTAAAACAGTTCAGCAAACTTTTGCTTCAGAATATGTACTGTGGCATGCAACAGATCAGGGCCTCACACAGGGCTGGGGAAAACAAGGTAAATCTGAAGTATAATGCTTGTATTGGTAGGCATCCCAGAGCTCAGGCATATCACAATTCACAGGCTCCAGTCAACAGCATGACAGCATGTCATGACACTTTCCCAGTAAAGCTGTAGCCAACGATAATGAAAATGCCTGATATCAGGTACCATTATTTAAAGGATTACAGCTCATCACCACTACTGCCAGACAAAAAAATCTCTGATGGTATGATATTTGACACAAATTGTAATAGCTTGTTGTTACTGGTTGTAATTATGAAAGGCGCATAATGAGTGAACGGGGGCACCAGCTGTGTATGCAAGCTGACAGAATACCCCTTTTTGTGAGAGTGTTTTGGAAATCCTACTGGTTTTCACAGGAGGGCTTATATCATTTTAGTCAAGGAGAAATTCCTGTGTAAAGCCAGAGAACAAATGAAACCATGACTCCAGAATATCAGTTTAATTGCCAGACTGCTGTCAGAGATGTCAAACTTAAGCCTCAGCTTCCCATACACTAGGGGAATTCTTCGTATTTTATACTTTTGCATAACAGTGTGCTCTCTGTAACCCCTATTTGCAGCCACTATATTTTTCTGTAAGTAACGTTAGGAGACATTTCCTTCAGTTGGCCAAGTCCTAGCAACTGAACTACAGTCATTTTCTCTGATTTTTCCTGTCAAAACATCTAAGGCTAAGTACAACATGAACTAAGAATATCTGAAAGCTCACACACATTTGTAGAGTGGAAGCACTGTCACCCAAGCACTCCATCTCTCATTTTCACAGTCTAGGGCT
The DNA here is from genome assembly GCA_028020825.1 of Podargus strigoides. NCBI lineage: Eukaryota > Metazoa > Chordata > Aves > Caprimulgiformes > Podargidae > Podargus > Podargus strigoides. The sequence continues at coordinate 29,682,501 of CM051623.1, forward strand.
GAGCTTGTCAAATTTCAGCAGACCTTGCTCAAGACCTCTGTCCTGCTGCTGACATTCAGGCCGTGAGTTCACAAAACTCAGTGGTAACATACCATGGATTTACACTAATTGTACTTGGAGTGCAGTGTGTCTGGAAACAGGGCATTTGAAGCATTGCAGCCCTGAGCATTTGTATAACATTATAGTACAACGTTTTGAGAAAAATTCAGCAAATCACTTTTTCCAAAACTTACAATATTTTGAAATTGCTGTTTTCTCAATACAAACAACCTAAAAACTACACTACAAACAAGGGATATGTCTTACGTGATGTTCTTCAGGTCTATAGCCAAAGCAAGGAAGGAACGGTTGGATTCTCAGATAAAATTAATACACTATCTGGGGCATCTGGATTACAAAGCATAGCTTTTCTAAGAGAAGAACAGAAAATAAAACCAACTTGTATTGTTATAATTACTTATATGCAATTTTTCATTTTAAAAGAAAATAAGACAATTATTATTGTCTAGTTCAAACTAGATATTGAATGAGAACTTAACATAAGTTTGTATCAAGCCAGTAACACAAAATCCATTTGACACATACTAGGAAGACATTCAAATGATTGAATGGATAAAGAACTAAGAATCTGCCATCCATCTTCCATCATAATTGTTTACAGACTCAACTAAGCCACTGATAAACTTTGAAATATTTTGCAGTTATTATCACGCAGTGTCAAATTGCTGAAAGCCTAAACCCAAACCAAAATGAAAACAATCCCTTCAGACAAACAGACTGTAAAATTCATATAAAAAATAATTTTCATAAGGTAATACCAAATCTTCTATAAATTTGACAACTACAAAATAAACCAGTTGCCACTATTCGTCTATTTTTATACCAGAAATTCAGACCCACAGCAAGCTTTGAATGGTTCTCTACTGGATGAAAATGTAACCTATTAATACATAGCGATATTACCTGACTCTGTCACAAGGATGGCTGAACAGTCCATTTCATCAGCCAAGGTGACCTTGCCAGCAGCCTGTCTATATAGACAGGTGGTAGCTACTTACTCCCAAGGCCTTCCTCTCCCTTCCACATTTTGTGGCTGGAAGCATTTTGGACATGATAAGCACGCTTCTGTCTCTCAGGGTTTGATATTAATAAGGTTATATTAAAAACTCTCTGCTACTTTCATATAGCCCAAGCTTTTTTAATGACCTCTCTAGCATTCAGGCAATGAGTGAAATTGGAATCTCTCAAAGTGCTCATCCAGAGGCTGACCAGAGTGAACGTGCACACCTAACCTATACTTTCTAATATATGACTTATTGAATCACATTATCTGGAGTAGTAAGATGTGCTTGTAGCAATGTTAACTGTATCACAAGATTAGCTACAGTACTGTGACTAGAGGTCTATTGGAAGTAATATGTCTTGTTTTGACCTGTCATGAGATCAGCTAATAGGAAACTAAATAGCCCACAGAGTGTAGCACACTTTCAGGCGATTCCGCTGTTTGTGGTCACAGCAATGTATCCTTTTGTCTGAGACAATGCCTTCTAGGCACTCCACTTGCTCACCCTTTGGTATGCTTTGATCTTCACTTTGGTATGTTTTTGTGCATGTCTTATTTCCCTGAGCCTTGAAGGGGCATGAAACTTATTTCTAAAATGAAAATGGAAAATGTTTTACAACTGCTTTAATTGATTTTTTCTGAGATCTAACGGACATGCAAAACACATTTGAAACAAAGCTGACCAACTGGAAGACCTTGAGAAGGCAGTGCAGGACTCTCTGTTAATTCATTTCCACAGGCCTCATAAAGAAACAGACAGTATCAATCCAGACAACCAGAACTAACAATGGAAGAGGCAGAAATGGCGTCACATCTTTTTATTTACAAGCAAAGCACCACTGAAAATTTACCATCATTAAATAAAGCAGAAAGTTTACTGGCAATCAGTTATTGTGTTCTCAGTCTGACAAACTGGGTGGATATGAACCTGTGTACAATGAAAGAATCTTCTTTTCATCCTTCTTAACTAGGAGTAGTGCTGCTATACAGTCTCTAAGACTGTTGTAAGGCCAACAGTATCCATTTAACCCTAAGAAAATTGCAAAGCAGATTGTGACCATCCTTGCTTTTCCAATCTTCTATTCTCACCTATACTTCTTTTTCCTAAGCAACTGAAATGCTAACGAAGAAAGGAGTAACACTGTACTTGTCCCATTGCTACCCTCTGTGTTAAGGCCAGCAGTGAAGAATAGAATGTTAACTTCCCATAGCAAACCAGTTACTTCATGTAACATTTTCCTTTGCTGTTTTGAAAAGCATTACCACCAGAAACCAGGAAAAGAGCAGCAGCTTTCTCCCAGGTAATACTTGCATAACATTGCTGAAAAAATGACAAGACTAACATTTGTTAATCAGAAGCTAGGTCTGTACTGGTAAATTGAACACAACCAGAGCATATGCTCAAGATGATGAAAGGTCATTGCTCATACGATTAAATTTTTGGAACAGCCTTTGGCTTCCTTATGATTCACAGCTACACTTTCCCAAAAAGTTCCCAGACAGCATTTTTCAGGTAATGTTTCCAAAAAGCAGCAGAGAGGGAACCATGCCATTTTGGCATACCTCTCTGACATAGTCCCTGGGTATTATTATGCCACCAGGGTTACACCTGCACACTCTCATGTCAGCTCCCCAGCAATGTAGAAGGCATGGCATTGTGATATTAAAAAATGACCCATTTCTGAGATCTCCCATTTTTCAAGATGACCTCACTCAGACAGCAAGGACCAAAGTGTCTCACTCAGGAAAGAGATATGTTTACTATCATCAAAAATGAGCTGGGGAAGATGAGAGAAGGATCTGACTCAATCTTCTTCACTGCCTATGCTGAGCTTGTGGTTGGAGACTACCACACAGCCACTACCATACAAAGGGGTAAATCTAAAAGTTAAAGCTGCCTTACTAAGAGCACAAGACTGAGAAAGTCATTAGTTTAGCATAATTGAAGCAGTTTCCACCATACATCTCACACTCCACAACCCAGTCAGAGGCATACTGAGGCTACAGTTCTGCCTTCCCCTCTCCTTGCCCGACTGAAGCATTTTTGAATCTGAAGATCAGTGCAGAGGTACTGAGATAAATCCCTCTGCACGAGCATCTCAGAAGCCCTCCAGCATCTAGCCTGGCAGTTGCTGAGCGGATATCTGATTGATCACTGGTCTGCTCTTGCCAGATGCCAGGGCCAGAGGATACACACCCAGTCCTTCTCAAAGTTTTTTTAGCATATTTAAATATAATGTTTATGTAAATAAAATTTTCACATAATTCTGATTTGTGTTACAGTTTTGTAAAAAGAAGTCACGAGGACTATTGGCTGGTAAGATAAGACCTGTTTAAGACTCTTTGTCAGGATGACACCTGTAACAGTTATGGATGATGAGAGCTTTGATTTTGTGAGTTTGTGTGACAAGGGAAACCATTTTGTAAAAATTCATGTCTCTAAAATCTGGAGAGAGAAAATAGAAATATGTCATTGAGAGGTATAATAGATCTACAAAGAGACAGAACAGGAGCTGTGGAAAACTGCTAAAAACCGGACTGAGTTTAAAATACAGTGATGAGGAAAGAGGAGGAGATCTGGGTACATGTGCTCAAAACTAGGAGTTATCTTGCTTTCAGGGCATCTTATAAACTGATGCTGGCCATAAAGAGAATTTATGCACAACTCACAGCAACAACCACAAAAAGAAAGATATCTTTAAGAATGTTCAAGCACTTGGAAAAAAAGAAACAGTAAGATTAAGGTCAACTGAATCTTTCTCCTCAGTGCCTGGATGTGAGGTGGGAAATGGCTAGCAAAGGTGAAAAGTTTGATTTAGTACCTTGCACCAGACCATTCACAGCAACCAGAAATATTGTTTCAATGGAAAATCTTACTCAGTTCCATCTACATGTGTGATTGTATACACTTTTTAAATTTATTTTTAATATACTGTGTGTAGGGTCTGTAGTCTGGATGTAACCTTCAGCTTCAGAGGACAGGATACAGATGTAAATAAATCTTTACTAACCATAAATCTCTTTGCTAGTTTTTCAGGATAAGAACAGATGAAAGTAAACCTCCTGACTGACAATCCTTGAATAAGATCTCAAGTCATTATCAGAAAGCATGGATGTTTCCCAGCTTCTCAATTATTTTTTGTTGTCTTTTAATCAGGAAAAAACAAATTTATTCCTTCATCCCCTTTGGTCTCCCTTCACGTCAACCAAGAACCATGTAAAATAAAGCATTTGAGGGTAAAATCTTCCTGTAACAAATGCCATCTCTGGGAAACTTTAATCCAAATGGGTACCTTCTGCTAACATTAGAAGCAGCAAAACCCAACATATTTTAACATAAAAATTTCAAGGAAACCAAAGAATACGCAAAGTGACACCTTAAACTATATTTGCAATAATCCAAAGAAAAAGGGACTCCCACACAGATGGGTATCATGAAGTCCATTATAAGAGTTTTTATTGAACAACACATCAAATTAAGCTTGGATGTCGGAGCCCAGGGTAATTACAATGGTAATAATGTATATAAATGACAGTTCACAAGGTCAGAAAAATCAGCTGAAAGCTTAGGTGAATTTGAATTAGTCCCCTTCCTTTGGGTGGAAGTCAATTTACTGTTTTGGTAAAGTTTCAGCTCTATAGTTCTGGTTTTAATGGAATGAGTGTGCTGCTTGCTAGCAAATGAGAAAAATTAGTCATCTTTTCATGACCATATGCTATAACTTAGAGAAGGAGCGATCAACCTTCTTCACAGAGAGTCTCATTCCAACATTTTCCAGAAGACAACAGCCACACAAAACAGCTTGCACACCACTAGGAGCCCCGGCAACGGGAACTCCAGGAACAATTCATAGAGCTCCCCTGGATCCCACTGCCTTGTTGAAAAAGAAACTGGTGTGCAGCTGACCCTGTTGCTTTGTACTACAACAGCTCCTCTGACTTGCCTCTCCTGTTCTGAGAAATATGGATATCACTGAAACATTTTTGCCACTCATTTGACCTGAAGAAATAAATTAATAGTTCAGACATACCTGGCTCAAGACTCATCAGTTGGGCTGTTGGACTCTCTTCTTTTGACTCTGGGGATAGTTTACTTGTGTTCTGCTGGGAAACTTGCAAGAAAAAAATATGTGGCGATCAAATTCTGAAGTCTTTTTTACCAAAATACACACAAAGAGAGCTTGTGGATTCTTTCTATTACTTAAAGTGCTAAATTTTGTATTCTGAGAGTATAAGCCTCAAATCATAATGGAAAAAATATTATATTTTAAAGTACATAAATACAAGATGACTGCAATTTAAATCTTTTCAGATACATTCCAGGATCCCCAAAGTAAATTTTGGCTGTGTAAATAGGATAAAGCAGACACTTATTCTCAAGCATGATATGGATCTCTAAGTAAAGACATATGGAAATAGAATCTTAAAGCACAATAGTTGCATCATCCAATGTGAGGTTTCTATAGTGTTGTTGATTTTTACAAGATTTAAAACCATTTCAGAGTGCAATCAGGTCCTTTTCCTGCCTTTCCAGCCTTTGCCTCTCTTCATGTACGCTTTCCACAGTATATCAAGACAGCCATTCCCCTTACTATTTTCCTTCATTTGAAGGATTTGTAATCTTCATGAAACGCACACACTCTTCATGTTTTTACACTTTTTTATCATTATGATGGCAGAAAAGCAATACACACTTCAAGTCTTAAGTCAATAATTAATGAAAAGAACCAACACCACAGCCTAAGACTAGGAGATCTAGTGAATTCATCCCTCCAGGGAGTGAATCAGCATGATTTGTTTACTGAATCTCTATAATGTTCTTGCATTAGCTAAAATCAAAAGAGGAGGCCAGTGGGGAACCTTTATTGATGTGTGTGTATACATATATATTCACACATAAAAATGCACAAGGCAAAAGTGAAGGGCTTTACTTTTAATGTCTCAGAGCATTGATTATTCTAGCACGCTGAATAATTTGAGTGAATTTGCTTTTTAGTTCTGCTCTGGGATTTGGAGGAAGGTGAGATATTAATATCTTATATAGTTCAAGTCTAACGCTGATTAAGTAGGACAACTCACCTCTCTCCCCACACCATTTTTCCCCTGCACTTGAAAATTACCAAGTCTCTGCTGCTGCCTCACAGATTGTGGACAAGGCCAGCCATTAAAGGGACATGAACTCTTTATATAGTTCATCCTCTGGCAAATAGTGTGTGTTAATTCTTAATTTAGTGATCTCAAACCGATGAAATCAACTGAGCTGTAAATCTGGAGGATTTCTGCTAATCATTGCCTTGAAACAATTCTCATTATAACACATCTGACAAAGGTGTCAGAAGCTTCTAATAATTTCATAGTTTGGCTACGAATCTAAGCATAGAGCAATAGGACAGCTTTTCCAATTCACTGGTGATAGACCTAGAAAAAAGTTGCAAGAGACTTGGAGAAGCAGCAGAGATGCTGTCATAATATATTAACCTCACTACCGTAGATTCTTTTAATTCAAAGCACACTTTTTTTTAAAAACAATGCCAGTTCTTTGATACCAGAAACAACTCCAGAGCAATGGAGACAAATATGCAGAAGGGATGGAAAACATTACAGAATGACATCACAAATTGATGAAGTTCTATGTTTAGAATAAATTGCAAATTTTTCACAGCCTACTTTTTGAAAATCAAAGTGAAGAGCTTTTCCCTAGGAATCTACTGTGAAATGTATTTGAAACTGCCAGATGAGCCAATGGCCAACCATCCTTTACAAATATGGTACTGGTGGATGAGATTACTGACTAAGAGCATTCTGAGAGTTTGCCTTTTCTGGATAGGTAAAGCTTTTAGATGTTGTAACATACTTTTTTTTCTTGTACAGAGGCAAATCTATCCCAAATTCAAGAAGGACCATTGTAATTGGAAAGGTACATTTCAGACTGCAACAAGTGCAAAGCAAGAGGTTTGTCTGTTCATCTAGCTACACGTATAAAATGTGAGTGAGGAAGAACAGTGCTAGAGTTACAATTTAATTGAAAGGAAGAGATAAAATATGAGAGCTTTTTTCTCCATCTTTGTCACAAAGCCAAATCTCTGACACTGTCAGGAGGGAAATGCAAGGAAGAGTATAAGAATAGTGTAAACATTTTGTGACACATCCCTGAATATTGTAACAGCCTCAAAAATTTGAAGCTCAGCCTCCTGAAACCACATTCAGCTCCTTCATATGTAGTAACTCCCAATGAATTTCCTTCTCATAATGCTACCCAACACCTCTTTGAACCACTGCAACTACCACATTACCAAGTTGCGTGAATAACCAGGCTCTTGGAGCAACAAATAATCTAAATGAATTATAAATATTCCAAGTGTTAATGATGGAAAATTTTACCTAATTTCTAAAAATCTGATTTTTCATTTCTCCATTTCTCTGTACCTCTTAAAGTGCATTTTGAAATTAATTTGTGTCCCTTAATAATTTGGACTCTGAAAATGGAAGATGCTATAAAAACAAAGACTTTCTCCCTAATTGGTTGAAGATAACTTGTTCCTACATTTTAAATTGGGCAAATAGGCTTTTTAAAGACTTGGTGTAATACAAAATAGAATTTATTTAGTAACACACTAAAACACAAACATATTCTATAAGCCAGTGTATAGGGTACTTCTCTTTTGAATTTGCCCATCAAGAAATTCAAAGAATGAAAACAAAATCCCCACCTTTCAATATTGATATCTGAGAAATTTTTTTTGTCTGTGATCCACAGCAACATGGAAAGCCATTTGTGAGATCCGGTCTTCTTTCAGACTCTAAGAAGGAAAGTAAATGCTTAGTGTTTTCCTCCTATTAGAAATTACTAACTGAAAAAAAATAAGTCGTAGAACGTAATCTTTTTTTTTTTTTAAATCTGTCATTACAGCTTGCTAAAATATATTTGTATTTAAAAAAATATTTCATGAATTTATTACTATTACAAATTTTTGTAGAACCGCACTTCAGTGAAAAAACTTAGTGCAAAAGATGATACTGAAGTACCTACCATATTTCAGCCTTTCCATCACTTTTACTGATTCAGTAGATAACTCACACTTACCCTACTGTACAAGATCAGAATATGCACAATTAGTTTTCTAGCAAGTAGCCTAAGAAATTTTCATTAGCATATACTGAAAGTATACATTAGTTAATGATATCAAAACCTTATATTAAACCAAGACAAGTGATAAAATAAATCCTGTTGTTGTAAAGCTGTTATTCAAAGGCTTAATATTATTCTCGGATAAACTGAAGGCACTTTTTTGCATAATTAATAACTTAGGTAAATTACATTAATTTATCTACTCAATGATGTAAAAAGCTAGATATTTCTCCATTTTGATCTTTAGTTTTCTGCTTTTCTTATTTTTAAATATTTAATAGGTTAACTGAATTTTAAAATCAGTCTAAGAAGTGAAAATAAAATTTTCTTTGAAGTTAATCCTCCATGCCTCCTCCACTGACAGAACTGAAAGAAGCACAATAGATTTTTTGTGATTTTTTCGTGACCTTTTTATGGCTCAGGGCTGGGACATAATATTTTTGATAGACCTGAGAGGAAAAGGAGCCAGAGAAAATAATTCTTAAAATAAAACAAAGTTAAAGGTTCTAAAAAGCACACTCGCACACATAGTAATCGCATAGTGAAAGTAATGTGGGTTTGTGTATTTTTAAGTTTTGACACGTTGCAAATTACAATCAAAACAAACAAACAAAACAAAAAAAATCAAACAGCTTAGTTCATATTACAAGCCAATAATGACTACAGTTGTTTTATAAGACATGAAGGACATTGCCCACATATTCATGTTCTTTTTTATAGTAAGGTTATTGGAAAGATATGTGAATGAGTACATTTCAAAAATCTGTTTTCTTTCACTCACAGAATTTAAGGTTTGCTACATGATGAATTTGTTTTGAAGTCATTCAGTGCAAACCTGTTCTGATCATCAGATAGAAGTACTTGAAAACAAGTATTCCTGCAGTGACATTCAAATGTTATTATCATTAATTTTATCTCTTAATAGTGGTACCTAACAATTTGTGCAGATTTATGTCAACATGCAGAAGAGACAGATTTGATTCTGATCTCTCATCCTCTTACTAGAATCAACCTGAATATGTTAAGTCTTAAACAACTGAAGTATTTGGCTTAATTTCAAGTGCATGGCCAATTCCATTAAATCAAGAGGTTCATTTGCATGCCTTCTATTATAAATGTACTGTGGGATCATGACAAACTGGTAAAGGTATCAGCAAAAAGTGCATATATCCTAATCCACTGATTCATAAGGGCCTATGAAAGATTTAAGGAGACAATGCACAAAATTTTTATTCCCTGAAACTCACCCCCCCCCCCCGAAAAAAAAAAAATTTCCCATGAAATACAGAGCCAATGAGATTAAGATTTTGGCCCTTACTTTAGGGGAATGATCTGGTGTTAATAAAACAGCTTTTCCAGGACAAATACAAAAAGAATCCATTATATGATTACTATAATGGAAGTTGCAAAATCACAGCATCCTAGAACTCATTTGAATATCATTTTCCAAGGACTGTGTAAGAGTAAAGTGAATTCTCACTATATGTAGAAGACTAACTTGCATTTTTCTGAATTAATTTGGGCAAAGATTCTTGTATAATATTTTCACCCTCTGACTGTTTTCTTCTTCTAGTTCATGCTTCCCTGGATGCCAAATTGTGATGCTGCAAAGTAAAGCGCATCGCTTTCCCTCAAAATAGTTTGACCAATAAATAGGCATTGATGGAATCTGTGTTTATTTTTTATTCTCTTCAATCCTCATAACAGCATCTGGCCCAAAGAGTTTTACTTGCTTCATGAAACATAAAATCACATCTAGTAAAAGTAATTTAAGATATTTCCCCAGAAAACTAAGGAGAATCCTATTTTCTAGATAGAGGCCATGCAGTTATAGACAGAACACTGACTGGAACTTAGAGAGACAAAAAAATACTGTTTATGATAAAGACCTGGGTAAAGGTTAAGTGACATAAATGTTACAGATTGTGTTTGATAACAAGCAGCAGAGATCCCTGGCATATTCACAAACTCTTCTTAGGCTTGTTAGAAATATTTACATCAGCAGGTACATTTTTAAAAATCTTAACTGCTCAAAATACAGCCTCCCTTTCACAGAGTATTCTGAAAATATTGCAGCTGTTACATTACTAAGTGAGTGGGAAAAGAAACTATCAGGACATAGGAGTCTAATAGTGATAAAAGTTGCACCATGAAAATATGGCCAGATCCAAATAGGATCATCACAATTCTTTTTCCTAACAGTCTAATGCAGAGATGAGAATGCAAATAATTTTTCAGCAGGTACTTTTAAGTCCCATCACGACTATCCTGTCATTTTGAACAATGAGAAAAGAGCAAGGAAATTTTCAGAGCTTTTTTCTTTTTGTTGTTTTCTTTTTCTTTTTAAAATACGTCAATGTACAATTACAAAAGTAAAGGAATAGACCTCATCAAGAGGTTTGAGTAAGTAAATGAAAATATGGATGCTTATCAGACCTTCATCTAAATCTACAAAGATGTCTGGAACCTGATGGAAAGCAGGCAAAGCCAGACAGTTCAGGAAATTCTAGAACTAGAGCTATCTGCTACTTACCAAGAGTGAGAATAAGTCATATCATTTATGAATTAATTATTTTTGGATGCATATCACTGCAAGGTACTTCTTTTGAGAGGACCTAGAGAAGCTAGGAGGTTAACTTCCATCTTTAGAATGAGACTAGGCTTCACATGTCCCATTCACCTTCACTGGAAAAGTAGCTTAATTCTACAAATTACACAAAAGCAGGAAACAAAGAAATGTTTTCATGCTGCACTAGGTGAGTCTGAGACTGCGGAAGTTTCTTGTCAGAAAGCAGGGAAATCCCAGCCTTGAGTAAGTGATTACATTCATTTAAGATAAATAGAAGTCCAACTTTTTTTTTCCCACACTGCTTGATTCAGGCTGGGAGTTCAATACCAGCTCGTGACATCTAACTCCTTTTCTTTCCCTCATTGCTGCTGGGCTGTTCTCAGGCAACTCTTTCTCTGGGTTTGACCAGAAATTGTATTTTTAGTGCAAGACACCTTTTCTGGCAATTGCTAAAACCAGTATCTTTAAATTAAAATTCAAGTTATAAAATGGAATTGATTTTTGGCAAGAATATTCATGATGCAATGTGACGGGCATAGGATCACATGCGAGGAACATAACATGTCTGCTGTTTCACAGAAACTATCGGTTCTTTCCTTTTTCTCCTCTCTGTAGCACAGTATTTCTGCCACCTGCTCCAGTCATTGGTGCAAAGACAGCATCAACATGTTCAACTACTGTGTTCTCTCTAACCTTTTGAAATAAGCTGCAATCACCCTGAAAATGTGTGAAGTCCTCTTATAGACACCTGATTAGAGCATTAAACAGGACACAATTCAGGCATTATCAGAAGTACAGTTCTCCCTGGATCCCTCTCTCAGGCATAACTTGCGTGTTTGGCACCAGATTCCCCACCCTGCGTCTCGTAGTTAAGGCTCATTGCAATACTCATACTGTCCTCCTCTTATCCCAGCTGGTTCCCCTTGCCTCATTTCACCCTCCACTTCTACATCTATCCACAGCTCTGACTGGCAGCTCTATGACACTACATAGTAGTACACCATCAGGCCTCTCCTACTTTTTGCTTGTGCCAAGCAGACAGCAATCTGGATGCTTTTGCATGCTCTAACAACTATTCCTCTTCTGTCTGGCTTTTGCACGATATGATTTCCCTCCACTTTTTTCCTCAGCATATGCATCTTGCCCAAAACTTTTAAGTGAGCGAACTGCATATGATTGATGTCTGACCAACTCCTAAATACTAATACTCTGAAATACTGCAGTCAATAATACAAGTCATTTCCATGGTTCTCAAGAATTCTGAATAGTTTGTACATATTAGGTGTTGTCACAGCCAAAGTTAAAAAGATCTTGGGAATTCCCGGTAATTTTTGTAGTGCCACATACTCTGAATACATAGAAAAAACAGACAGCATGTTTGAACTCAAGTGGTTGGTAAGGAGGTCTTATTCAAGTAAGATTGTACGGAAAAATCCGTGAATGTGTTTGCCATAAAAGCTTTGACAATCATAAAGGATCTAAGGAGATTTATTCACTTCACAGAGACGGCTACAGAAGAATAGCATTTTTTTTCCTTCTGACTTATTTTGCAGAAGGAAACTACATTGATCCAAAAACTCCACCGGTTTCCATTTATAGTGTCAGTGACAACAGTTTCAACTGCCCATATCTAGTCTTGCATGTAATACGTACGTGCAAAACACCCAAACAAACAAAAAACCACCCCATACAATTCAAATCTATGAAGTCCCAAACTCCTCTAAAACTATCCTTCCTAGGATGCTAGGAAAAAGTTTTAGATGTGGAAAAACTCTTTGATAATGACTAGATGACAAAGAACTTAAGATTGTTGCCTTGAATGCTAATATAAGCACTGTTTGCACGTGAGGTGTTGCTGAAACTTCAGATTCTGCAACAGATAGTGCCTGATGATATGTGCCTGTTATTCAGCACACCTAAAGCCTTTGCTGTTAAAATAAAGATGTCATTACATTTTATACCTACACCTCTGTCTTGCATTGGTTCTCCTTATTGTTTATCAGAATAAGACCAGCATGACAAAACTGATCACCCACCAGATTTCCTCACTTTTTTCCCAGATTAAAAGTGAGATTTTAAAATCCATAGATCAAAAATTAAGCTGGCAGGAAAACAAGAAAATTTCAGATTATGCAAGAATCAAAGGCATATTGTGATATAATGTTGTTTTGCCAGTTAATAGGCCTAGTACAAAGGACCCAGCCAGCAGTAGAACAAACCAGTAACCAGATTCTATTGCACACAGAAGGGTCAGTACATGAGTGATTGCTGGGGGTACAAACAAGTCAATCAGGTTACACATAATAGGCATCAACCCCAAGGAACAATGCAGTATGACCAACAACCAATGGAATAAACAAAGCAACAAAGTCTCCCATAGAAGACATGAGAGACAACCAAGCCAAGAGGCTAATAACATAGGAAAGAGGCAAACTCATGCTGCTCCCACAAACCCTTTGTTTACAAATACCAAACCTGACCAGGGCCCAGTTGCAACGAAAGTCAGGAGGAGGTCCTTCCCCAACAGGAAACTCTGCAAACTACATCCACCTCACAGATAGACACTCCACCCTTCCTGCAAGTGGTCCCAGCTTTTATCCCCAAAGCAGGACACCTGGCACTAGTTTACCTAATGCAGGGCACCTGAGGCTCATTTACCCAGTGGCTTTCCCTGCAAGGTCAGCCACACCTTGGAGGAAAGCCAAAAGGCAAACTCATCCCCTCCTTTTAAAGGGCTGTGGGAACCACCCATATGTCAATCTTAATTCAGGGCTCAGGGTTCAGACCCCAGCACTTCAAATGTTTAATGACAGCATTGTAAGAACTCTGTTAATTCTGTGTGCTGTTCAAATCCTTCTGTTCTCCTGGAGCCTCATAAGATGGCTCTCAATGAGAATCCAACAGCACTGGCATAATAGGGACGCTATCCAGAGATCTGACTCTATCTATTTTGGAATATGAAACGTATGTACTTTGCTAACTACAGTATCACATTAAAGATGGGTTAGAAAAGGAGAAAATTAGGCACAGTATGGTCAAAAGTAAATAAAAACTTAAGTGAAGGAAGTAAAATATCCTGATTACAATAAACTGTTCTCATCTTGCAGAGGCGACCATTATGGGAAATACTGGTGTAAAAGTTCTTGTCGTTTTTGACGTCTCATTCAGAAAAACCTGGTGCGATTTGTAGAAAACAAATCAGTTAAGGTGTTAGATGTATTTCTACTCTTTCTCACCAGTTTAAGAGTCTGCATTCTACATCAAGCTAAGTCATGACATTTCAAAGACACAGGAATTGCTACAATAGTTATTCAATGTATTATTCATTAGGACACTTCTGAATATTATGTAAACCAACATGAAAATCCCTGCCTGAGGTAACAGCAAATTCCTTGCTGTTTTCAGAAAGTCAAACAAACATTTCTGAGATACAACTTGTGCTTATATTAGAAAGATAAAAATTCATGATTTCTCCTGAGTTGAGCTATCTTTCTCATAATCCTCTTCCCTTCGGTTACATCCAAATTAGACTTACATTTTGACAAGATTTAGTTTGTTCTTACATTGTGATGAGAGATGTCAGATTCCGTTTGGAAAGCAGGTGGAGTCAAAATGTATTTGGATTTCTATTTCTCTGAATGCTTAACATTTTCCTGGCCAAAATTTTGTCCAGGTATAATTTGGAGACTTGGATCATTTGGCAGAGATTTCAGCATATTTTCATAGCCACAAAAGAGACATCAAATGTTTGGGAATTCTTTGCATATGACTAGTAAGAATGCAAAAATCAGCTTCACAGCACATGCACTAGGCCTGGAGTAGACCCCTTAAGGAAAAGCAGCTGGCTTTGCAATGGTGAACAGTATGGTATTGCTGTGAAGCATTCTGGATCCTAGATCAAAGTTTAAAACAGGCACCTGACCCACAGGGAGGGGGGAAAAATGTTCCTTTTTAGGGAGTTAAGTGTAGCAACCAAAATCATCCAAAAAAGAGAGACTCTCTCCTTAAATCAATAGTAGTTTTGAGATGATAGAGATTAGTGAGATTTGGCTACCCTTGCCAAATCCCAGGAAAAGTGTCTCTTTAGTAAATTGTTAGCTGCCCCCACAAAGTGACAGCCATTCACTGAGCCTGAAGAGCAGAGAGGACATTCTACACATTAACGTATTCTGGGCACACTGAATTTACCAAGAATCCACAGTAGTTACAGCCTTCCTGTAAGGAGCTCCTTTCTACAGGAGCTAGTTCTCCAGAGACCAAGGTTCACCCTGGGAAAATTCCCAGACATTTAAAGGAGATGTACCCCTTTTCTAGAGATACGTTCTTCAGAGGTGTTCTCTAGGTAGGATTACGGCTTCCCTAGCAGCAGATGACAAAATTCTTACGTTTCACTTTCCCTACAAAAGCCAGATAATACTCCTCATTCACCACATCTTTTCAGAGAACATCTGCCCTGTTGAACATACAGACCAATGGTATAGTGAAACACAAATAAAACTAGGCAGAGTTTAAACACTTGTCATTTAGGCAATATAGAGTTTAGCTACACCTCAGTGCCAAGATTTGGTACATTTCACCTAATTTTTCATTTAACATACTGTACTGTAAAGAACATTATCCCTAGTAGGAAGATAATTTATTTTTTATAACAGCAATTCAGTGTTCTACACTCTTCCCAAGAAGCAAACTAATTAATTTCATTGCATTATGCTTCCACAGATATTCCAAGAAGTCATTTGCAGATAAGTGCTTAATTTTAAGAGTTCAGGGTGACCAACAAGTAGATTTTGAAATATACATGGATCTTAAATAACCAAACATAATTTCAATGATGCATTTATGTTACATAAGTAGCAGTGTTAGGTGTTGATTAGACTTGGTTGAGAAGTCCTAATACCAGCAATAAAAGGAAATACATTAGCCAGGTCTTCTGAGACAAACCTTGTGGGACACCCTGAGAAGCTGCTGCATGCATTGTCCATCTGTGATCAATCTGGGATGTCATAACAATAACTTTGTCCTTGAGCAACAATAGTCATCACTTCCTTGTACGCTGTTGTCAGAGTTGCTGTTTCTCAATATATGTAAAACATGTTTTCTGAGACTGTTTTTTGTAAAATGTCAATGTGTAGCCCTCAGAGCAAGAAAATTTGGCTTCATCTGAGTAACTGAAAATATAATGTGTCCTGCTTAAAGTGATACAAGATTTTATACTTGGAAAACCCTTAATGGATTGTACAAAACACACATATCTGTGCCTCTGTTACTACTACTACCACAATTATTATTTGTTTTCCCCTCAGCAGAATGAACTATGATGAAACTACAACAGAAATAGCAAAATATGATGTATAATTACACACAGAAGGCAATATTTTGTCTGCCATCTTTGACTACTACTATAACACTAAATAAAACCAGTCCCTGGTCCCAACCGGAAGCATTACAGCCTTCCTGCATCCACGTTGCAAAAGTCTTTCTTTCCCAGAATACGGTAGCAACTTCTAAATTGATTCTTGAGAATCATGCCTGGCATTTCCTTTCCCCCCAGAATTGGACACTGCTTGGGAGAGCACCAGTAGGCACACGCTAAAACCACACAGTAGGGATCCTCCTTCCCATTGAGTCATAGGAACAATTGTGGTACAGTGCTCAAGTCCATTAAGCCAGCACTTTGTTCAGTTTAGCAGTAGATGCAGTCTTTAAACACTAAACTAGGTGCTGCAAAGTTTAACATTAATTACTCTCCATTAGGTAGTTAACGGAGATCAAATTATTATTTAATGTTTACAGTTGCTCCCTAAACCTATAAATGTAAAAAAATCTAGATATTAGGCTATTTTACAATGAGAGGAACAGATTTTCAGAAAAGCTGATGAAGAATAATACAACTAAATCTTCATAAATCAAACAGCTTTCATTTGGAAGAAAATATCTGCCCTGATTAATATAACATTAAATAAGCATAAGTAACAATAAGCCTTTACATCAGTAGAACACAAATAGCCTTTCAAAGGAGATAAGGATCACTAACTGTCATACTGAGTGATGTCAAGCAGCTTGCCTTAACTCACCCAGCAGACCAGTGTGCAAACCAAGAGTAGAGTTCAGCTCTCCTGGAATGCAGCCCAATGACCCAATCATTATGTAAGGCAACCTCGGTTTTGTGTTAGCAAATTACAACTTTCTTACAACCCCAATCACAACAAATTTTCCCCCAGAATGATATAATTTTAGTCACACTTAGTAGGACTTAAAGCAGGTAGGTATTTGTGCAAATCTAGCTTCAACCTAATCTGAGCACATTTTCAGAAAGAAATTTTTAAAAAATATTATAAAATTTCCTAGTTAAACTATTTGGGAAATAATTACTAATCATAATTTTTAATCCTAAAGCTTTTAAATTTTTTTTTAATCCTATTTAATGAAAAAATTTCTAATCAATTCAGACTGTCAAGAAGACAGGCTATGTCGCATGAAGTCATTTACTTCCACAAAACGCTTCCCAGTCTGCTGTGGATTTGCCTGTCTGTAGCTATTAATGATGGGAAATGTCAATTTAAACATATTTTGCTGCCTTAAATCTGCCAGATGCCAGAATGTGCTGAAATAAAATGAAAGCTCTGAAAAGAAGGTAACATTAATTGTAAATTTCAAACTCAACTTGCTTTCATTGAGCATCCAGGAAAGATATGCAGTGTACATAAACGCACTGATTGATGTTGACAGATACAAAATATGGCCTCATCGTATCTGACTTTTAAAAATAATGCAACTCTTCTCCAGCTGAGGTCACAATGTGCTAATTACATGCCATATAGTGAGTTGACTGACTTCTGATCACTTCAGTTTTACAATGACAAGGCATAACCTCTAGAATATATTGCAGTTACAGAAAAGCAGTCTGTTCCCTCCAAAGCATGTAAAAGCCATTTAGAAGCAGACAGAAGACAGTTCCATGACAAGGAGATCATTTGTACCAGGTGGAAAATTTGCTTAAGTCACTGAAGTTAGTATGCCAGACACATTTACACAACCTTAGCAAAGCTGACTAAAGCAGGCTCTGAAACAGAGCATGGATCTATCTGTTCACCACTAATTCTATGTTGTCTTTATTAAAATTTGAATTTATCTGTATTTTAAAGGAATGGTAAGCATGATGCTAGTCATGCAAGTAGAGGACAACACAACCTTTCCATAAACCACTACAGAGCGAAACTCAATTTAGATACAAAACCAAAATCTTCCTCTGGCTTCCCCAGACACTACAGCTCCTCAGAGCAGCACAGTGAAGAAGATTTGAACTAGGGTTTTACTAATCATAGGCTCTGTAATATTCAAGGGTATATCTATGACACTATACAGTCTGCTTCTGTTCTGAGCTTTCAAAAAAACTTGCTGAAGTCTTATCTGATCAACACCTCTTCTTTGCAGAACCACGCTAACAGGTCATTTTTCCCTTGTAGACCATTTCATAGCATCTGTAGCACAGGTAATAAACATCCACTCTTTTTCCTTCCTCCTGAGCTTCCTTCCCACTTCCTATGGCTTCCATGTGTTCTTAAAAATTCTTAGTCTTGGTGTTTGAAAGTTATTTCCTTTGGAATGGCAATCACAGCCATTTCCTTGTAGCCATCCTTCATCTAACATTGTTAGGTACGACAAAAATGTTCCATTCAGTAGCAGTCAGTAATTTAATTACCTCAGTAAGGTCTGAGTCTCAGGCATCTACCATGTTACTTCACCTGATTGTTAAATTTCAGCCTTGTCCTTTCAAACCTTAACCGTTTTTTTAAAAAAATCCAAGGTTGGAAAAATATTTTCCATTTTTAATATTCATTGTACTCACTGCTTAGTTTTCACATATTTTTGGCTTTGTTACATTTGCCCTAAAAAAATTTAATTTTCCAGTTAATTTTTTTTTTCTATCGATCCAGATTTTCAGGCTGAAATAACCAACAATTACTGATCAAAATTTGCTTTCAACAAGACATTTTACAACTACAAACTTTTGTTTGCATTTGTAAAAAGAATGCGGGGGAAAAAAAAAAAGTCCAAATGTTGATTTTTCCATAGGTCAGAAATATTATTTTCCAGACATGTTTCCCCATGGATTCATTTAAGCTACCTTTTAGAGCTATTAAAAGTTTATTTGATTTGTTAAGGAGCATAAAAGTGTATGCTTGCCTACCACTTAGGAAGGAGAAATCACTTTGCTTATTTAAATCTCTGTTCTTACTAATAGGATTTACTAAGGGCCTGCCTGCAATTCTCCCATTCAGAGGTGAATGCATTAAAGGGTCTGGGCTTAGAAAGAAGTTAAATGTGAACTTCAATTCCTTTTATTTGTTTAGTGAAACATACATCATGAAGTCTTTTTAATACTTCCTAAAAACTTTTAAAACTGTAACCTCCTGAGTGAGGGAAGGAAGTGCTACTGGGCAGGGTTACAACTCTTGCAAGTGGTAGAAATGATAAGGCTGGTCTCAAATCTTAACAGTGAAAGTAAACAAAATATTCTAAGGAGAGGAGAACCAAAAAAAGCTTCCCAAGCAGCTCCTATAATTTGTAGAACACTGTTTTCTTTACCTTCAACTTGGCCCACAATCACATGCATTTGACTGTGAACTTCAACTTCATCAAGGAATGCTAATTTGAAGACACTGGATGCTACTGTCCATGCCTGAAAGACACCCACAGAGGCAGCTCAGGAAGCATAGCTAGGATACTAATGTAAAGAGGAACTTGCCAGGCATTTAAAAAAATAAATAAATAATGTAAAAGAAATAAAACATCCCTTGAAAGACAACACAAGGGTATCTGATTTAGTGAACAACTGCACCAGTCAGACAACAATGCCAGGAAAACATGGCTCAAACTGTATTTCCTATTATGCAAGAACAGGTGCAATTATAAATAAACAGTACTTTTCCCCATAATGATTAAAACATTTGTTTATATCATAAAGTCAAAGAAAGTAAACCCATTTTTAATGCATTACATAGGTATGATTTTACAGTGCTAATAAATTTGCAGTTTCCTTTTAAAATCACAAAAGTAAGACATAACAGATGCAAATTTCACCATGATTTGTCAAAAATAGTTTGAGCCATCAGTGTTGAGAAAAAAAAAAAAAAAAAAGTATTTTTTCACAGTTTTTAATGGCAGTACTGTCATGTGTACACAGCTGGCTGAATAATGAGCTATACTTGTGAATAATTACCCCATCACTGATTTGGTTTTTTGTTGTTTTTTTTTTTTTTTTCTCCAGCAGCCCAAATTCTCTCCCTCTAATGAACTCCTGATTCAGCTTGAAACAGAAAAAGCAATGTGAATTATTTTCCAGATGGAACGTAAGGATATTTTCATGGACTGGTGTTGAAAGAACCCAAAATGTCTCAACATATGTTTAGAGGAGAGATGCTCTTACACTTTCAGAATACTGAACAGGGGCTTGAGAAAAAAGGGAATTTATGCCCACATGGAAACACTCATGCAATTTTTAAATTACCCTGTTCTTCTGTGCAAGGCAACTCAAGGTAATTTACTACTGGACAAAACCAGTGCATTTAGTCCTGAATCAGAAAGCCACCACAAAGCAGAAGATGCAGTTAGTTTCTGCGACAGCTTAACTCTACTAACTTGTTTGGTGTTCAGCTCTTCATCCAGTCTATAGATAACACAGGCAAGAAGAAAACCTCATTGATTTTTCTAGTCTGTAAGCTGTCAGTAGTTGATGATGTATGTTATCATTCACCCCTTGAAGCATTCATACTTGTTATTTTCTTGCTCAGTCTCATGCTCGCTATGATTCCTATTCTGAGGCTCCCACTATGCACTACAGGAGGTGGCAGAACACTTCAGAACGTGAGGACTTTGCTAAGAATTTGATTTTGGCAGATGAAAGCTGACTTTTCTGATTCCTTATGTACACATTTGTGAAGCATACATAAAAACAGCTATGCTGATCTTTGCAAGTATCAGGCTACAATGGTATGATCCCAGGATGTTCCTTTCCCCGTTATTATTAAGCTACATAACTGCTGAGGTACCTATGGTATTGGTTAGAAATTGGCTGGAGAGGTAGTACAGAGAACAGCTAAGCAGCAATACAATTATTCTTTACTTCTCTATGTACCGATCCTGGTACTGATTATTTACAAGACTATTTGTGGAAGCCCTAATTATGCTCATCAGTTCACTAGCCTTTGGCAAACTAAGCAGACTCGACAAACAACTGGAAAAGCGTTCTGGAACAACCTCAGGATATAGCAGTGATAACGTACTGGTTATCTTGTAGTGCATACACTTGCAATCAATATTACGCAATTACACAGTTTTTCCCTTCTTAGTTAAAGTATTTTCACTCTGATGTGGTTTCAGGACTTCTGACAGCAAATTACTGGATGTACTCAATTTCACATATTTTAAAATGCCATTAAGTAGATTTTTTTCACAAAATAACCTAGAAATTACAATCCCAACCAGTTTTTTACACTAGGTGATCACAGGCTAAGGCCAGTGATATACCATAAACTAATTCATTACATAGAAATGGAGAAGCAGAAAGGAAACTTGCTTTGGTTTGCACTTCATTCATGCGATGTTTACCTGTTAGAACTTCTAGAAAATCCTTCCTTACTACCCTTTAGCCCCTCACTTAGCTGTGAATAGCAGGATGTTAAAGGCAAACAGAGTAAGAGTTCCTGGTAGGAAGAATAAGCCATGTGGTTCTGCATCAGGCAGACACCATTAGCCTATAGGGAGGGTTAGGGTTCATATACTAAGAATTGATGAGCTATGCTTATTGCTGAATCCTGAAGGCTCCACAGGTTTATGATGAGGGATGCATTCAAAGGACTTTTTGCGAATTTTCTGATCAATTTCTAATAACATATGTTTAGGATGAAGATTGTGATTCTGCACAGCAGGACCCAAAAAGTCACATATATCGCTGGATCATGTAAACCATTAAAGCCAATGTCAGAAAATACCTGTTTTGTCTAAGTGACAGAGTATGTATTTGTGCCCTATAGTTTGTCTAGTCCATATTTATCAGCAGCTTGAAAAAAAAAAAAATTCAAATTTCACTTGTTCATAATCAGTACCATGTCTACATTTTAGAAAATCATTATGAAGAAAACATCAGTGCATCCATCTATCTGTGATTACATGTTAGATAAATTTCAGAGAAGATAGGGCTTCACAGATAGATTACAGAGATGTTTGAGAAGACATCTTATTGGAAATGGCGAGTGGGGGGGGGTGGTGGTTTTTTGGTTAGTTGGTTCTTTTTTAACTGTAAAAAAGACAGCTTTCTAAGGTGACAAAACATTCATGTAAGCTCCAGATGGTTTGTTTCAGCAAGGGATGGAGGGGTTGGGGGGGTGGGAATATTAAAATCAGGCTTGATAATTTGTTTACTTTTATTTAAATAAACTGCACCAATTTATTAGTGCATGCTAGTGTAATTCGACTGACATCAGTGCGGTTATTCTTGAATAGTAAGGTGCGAATCAGGTTATAAAATACTATCAAATCTCCAATATATGGAGGAATGGTTTGTTGGTTTATACTGGAAAATGGAATAACCCCAGTAATACAAGTACTACAGAAATAATGGGAAAACATGTTACAGAAGATACCCATGTGGTCATTCACTGGTGTTTATTAGTTTGGACTTATTATCTAGGTAAAGTAGTATATTCTTCTGTCACCTGGAGTATTTAAAGGTAATGCAGTGATAACTGCAGCATACTGGTAAATCCATGCCAAAGTCTTCACATGGGATGCAGGGGTGTTCCCACACCCTCCACAGCCTACCTAAACTTAAACAGTCTCTGCCTGGAGCCAACTTGGGTTTTTCTTCACTTACAAACAATCTACACCTCATTTAAGTAGCTCATGGATAACAGAGATTATATATTACATACTGTCATATATTATATGAGGGTATTGAGGTACTAAAAGAACTGGCACTGTTAGATTTTATATAACCTAGGAGATCAAATATCATTTACTGGACTGGGATTCAAGTGGACAAGTTCACTTTTGTCACGGTCTTACGGCTGAGTAATTGCAGCACTGCGTAAAACAAATTACGCTTAGCTGTTATTTTCAGAGGTGACAAAGAATTGTTTTGCTTTACAGTTCACAAATCTTTACATAGAAATCCTTTGCTTTGTCTACGTCTCTGTGTCACAGAGAGTTTCTCACTACATGTATGCAAAAAATATTATCTTAGAGTATGTTAATACTGCACAGAGGACTCACTCTTTCACTCAGATGTATTAGTATGTTCAGACAGAAAGCTGAGCAAAACTGAAAGGAAAAGAAACATTATTAATTTATTCTAGATTTTACAGTGGTGTTTCCTCCAACAAAGATGCATTTGTAATACCAAAGGGTAAATGTTTCATTTTAAATGATTCCTCATCCCAAGTCACCAGTTACATATACAGTGACAATTCCACCTGAAGTACCTGAGCAATGCACATGTGTTCTCTCAGCTCAAGTCATTTGTTTCTTTTCTGGCTCTGCCTTATGCTGAAAAACAAGTCTGAGAATTTATATCAAACAACAGAATTTGACATTTTCCCCATATTTTGTGACCTGCCTTTTCAATAGGAAAACAAATATCAAACAAATATTTCAGAGTCTCTTTTCTCTCCAAGATATTATTTGGCTCACCTGGCCAAATCAGTTCATATAACAAGCCTTTGTGGTATATGATAGAGACTTATTTTCTTTGGAATGAGGATATGAAAAAACATTTTAGAAAGATCCAAGATTAAGATCTTTTTATTCAAGTAAATATTGAGCACATTCCTTAGAATAGCCCTTTAGATTTGGAATAGATTCAAGAACAGTTACTTAACAGTCTGAAGAACAAATACCTCTAACCTTAATCACGATAGTGAATGCTTTGGAGTTTTTTGGGTTTAGGGTTTTCTGGTGGAGGGAGAAATCTAGGTAGTGAAGAAGAATACTTAGCAGAAGTTAAATAAAACCAGAAGTGATATCAGTTCTCAGATGCTCTTATTTGACTGTTTCTATAAAAGCAGTAATCGAAGAGGACCCAAACCAAACTTCTTGTTCAGAGCAACACAGACAAGGGAACCCCAAATCCTGAGATTCCCAGTGGGATTCAGACTTCTAATTAATGCAGGTGTAGTTTTGTGCCAGAATTTGTTTGCTCTTTGCTTTCAGACAAGTGTAACTCTGGATCTAAATTTCACTACTGCCTGAAAGATCTGGGCAACCTATTGAATACTGTTCATATTACTAGCCTCAGATTCCAGCTCTGCAGCCCAACTCTGTCTTTAAAACAAATGAAGTGAATCAAATATACAAACTCACCAGTGTACAACTGTATGTTCCTTCTACACAACAAAGTATAACTCCACAAAAATAATATTTTGCATCCTCCCTTTCTCAAAATCCCCACCTGTATCTTTTCAAACCAACTTTTTTTTTTTTTTTTGGCACCAAAGACTCCACAGTTTCTTCTGTAGCAAGTACACACAGTCAAGAAGATCTGACAACACTAAGCAGTAATGTTTAAAAGGTATCTGCCGAATACAATGGCGTGTGCAGGCACAATTCAGCATACAAACCTAATAATATCTCACCCAATATGCATGTCATATCAAGTACATTTATTTGCAGATAGAATTAAAGATGCTTAATAGAAAAAGCACTGTTCTGTGGTTTTATATGATCTTTAACTAAAACTGTGATTCATTAGTGCTATTTTAAATTGAAGGTAGGAAAGTTGGCAGACAAACACACACAAGTTTTATCAAGTGAGTTGTAATCTAAAGCAAGTGACAAATCTTCTGCCACTTCACTGATCACAGAGAGGGCATGAACAAGATCAGTTCTAATCACAGCAGGTCCTAAACCAAATGCTTCCCTTACAGTTAATTTCCTCAAATTCTTTCAACTACCTTTTTCCTATAGAAGTTGAGACAGAATAACCAGGAGCAGCTTCTTCCAAATTCAGAAACACAAGCTTTTAAGAGCATGTGTTTTCTGGAAGTAGTGCATTGCGTCCCCATTCAGACTAAATCATACAAAATTCTAGCATAACTACTACCACTTTTGCTTTTAAACTCACGAAATCCAAAGGAAAGATGTAAGCTTGCTTCAGTAAAACCCTGATTACTTCCATATGGTCCTGAGATACATAAAGCACACTGTATGCATAGAGCAGCATTTATCACAGGAATAATAAAATAGGAAATTATATTTATTATATAAATAATATTTATTATATTAAATATTATAAATATGTAATACGTACAAATTATATAAAATACAAAGCCAAATGTTATTACATGAAATTACATTTGAAATATCAGACACTCAAATGTTAGTAAATGTGGGTAATCAAGAAAACAGAAACAATTTTTATTGTCTATTAAAACAAAGAAGTTTTATTTAAGTGACCACAAGTTATTTCAGGGGTCTACCTTATTTATTGTATGGGTGAACTACATTTAGCTGGGCAGCTATGCAATATTTTGTTTACACTTTGTTTTGCAAGCTTGGTTTATAGTCCACAATTCAAACACTCGTATGAAGTCAGAACTACTCATTTCAGTGAGGACTTTTCTACTGTTACAATGTGAGTACTTCACAAGGAAGGTAAAGGGCTATTGTACTCATAAAACTAATAACAACAAACAGCCTTATTGGCAACCAAGTGCAAAATCACTGGTACTTAGGATAATTCAAGAACAGCACTTTAACATATCTATAGTCTGATTTTTCAGAATAAAAGATATTTTGTGATATGGAAGATCAAAATTCTGACAAACTAAGAAAACTGAAATTCAAGTCCCTGTTTCAAAGCAAAGTAGCATATTTTGTCAACTAATCAATTCTTTAAAAGAAAATTGGCCAAAGGTTTGTTAGCAAACCAAAGTTGAAGGGTTTGGGTTTTTTTGAAATAGAAAAGAAGCAAAGCGTTTTAAACCTCAAGTCTGTCTGTGCTTTAATTGAATAAATGAGCTTCTTACAGTAGAAAATGGCAAAAATGCTTTAAATGTGGGAACTGTACTGCTCTAAATACAGGCATCTGTGCTGCTTATAATGATGGAAAATATCCAGGTATTCTTTGGATTAAGTATTAGAGCAGTTTAGAGTGCATTTATGATAATCCACTGAGAAAGTCTGGGTTTCTCACTGGTGTGAGAGATGAATGTAGACCACAAGCATTTACTTGAGGAACAAAGCATCAGTTTGTATTATATGTAGGTTAAAAGTATTCCTGGAAATGGCTATAGCACATGAAAGAAATGATAGTAGGCTTTATAAACTACTCTTTTTTCTTTTTCTCCAGTCATAGGAATATAAAGTAACATTTCTGAAGTAGAAAGAAACCTTAGCATTTGCAATGCTGTAAATAAGGAAATGCTGGCAGGACCTAAGTGCCTTGTGGGAGTAAATGTTACTTGAGCTTTGTGGCAGAATACTGCAGTGAGCACAGTATTTGATGCAGCTGTTTCTCCTCTGAATTAATGTATTAACACTAATACTTTTACTATTCTTTTCAAAGCTGAGATGGGTTCTCCCCCATTCTTTCAAGCATTCAGAGTTATAATTGCTTACTTGAATAAAAAAAAAGTAACTTCACTTTTTTTTTTTCAAACTGCTTTCCAGTAATAAAAAAGGTAAAGCAGATGAGATGAAGAAGGAAGAACACAATGAAGCAGGTGAATTTGATACCCTTTCTGTTGAAAACCCAGTGATGGAGTCAGAGTCCTAATATGACATCAAAATCATGAATTAAGGATGTAAAAATCCACTAAAGATTTCCACACTAGCACAATGTAGACTTCAAATGTGCATGTTTTGTTACAAATATTATTCATGTCAAAACTCCTGTTTATTAAATTCCAACTTAAACTTCCATTTGTTTAGTTTTTAGAGAGACTTAAACTTCCTTTCCCCTCCAGTAATTCAGCAAAGTTTCTATACAGAATTCCATGTTTCTGAAATAAAACAAAATAATACTACAGCTCTTCAGACTTGATAATACTGGTTTTGACAAATTATAGTATTGTTTTTCAAATAATCTTGGTGCCGTCTCATAATTTCTACATTCCTGCAGAAGTTCATTTTAACATTGCAAATGTGAGGTGGTGTACAAGACTTCTCCACACTCATTCAAACATTTTAGTGAGGCATATTTTTTTTATAGTTTCCTATCACAGAAAATTTAGGGAAGTCACCCACACACAGAATACAAAATACTTCTCATTAGGTAGACTGTCCCCTAAGTGAAATTAGGGACAGAGTGTATCCTCAGCAAGTTTGCTGACGATACAAAACTGGGAGGAGTGGCTGACATGCCAGAGGGCTGTGCTCCCATCCAGTGTGACCTGGACAGGCTGGAGAGCTGGGCAGGGAGAAACTTAATGAAATTCAGTAAGAGCAAGTGTAGAGTCCGGCATCTGGGGAAGAACAACCCCATGTATCAGTACAGGCTGGGGGCTGAGCTGCTGGGGAGCAGCTCTGGGGAAAAGGACCCGGGACCGCTGGTAGACAACAGGCTGACCATGAGCCAGCAATGTGCTCTCACGGCCAAGAAGGCCAATGGCATCCTGGCGTGCATTAAGACGAGTGTGGCCAGCAGGTAAAGGGAGGTTCTCCTCCCTCTCTACACTGCCCTGGTGAGGCCTCATCTGGAGTACTGTGTCCAGTTCTGGGCTCCCCAGTTCAAGAGGGACATGGAGCTACTGAAAAGAATCCAGTGCAGGGCCACTAACATGATGAAGGGATTGGAGCATCTCCTGTATGAGGAGAGGCTGAGGGAACTGAGTCTCTTTAGCTTGGAGAAGAGGAGGCTGAGGGGGGATCTCATTAATGCTTATTAATATCTAAAGGACAGGTGTCAGGAAGACAGGACCAGACTGTTCTCAGTGGTGTCCAGTGACAGGACAAGGGGCAATGGGCACAAACTGGAACACAGGAGGTTCAATCTTAACATAAGAAAACACTTCTTTATTGTGAGGGTGACAGAGCACTGGAACAGGCTGCCCAGAGAGGTTGTGGAGTCTCCGTCTCTGGAGGCTTTTAAAACCTGTCTGGATGTGTTCCTGTGTGATCTACTCTAGCAGGGGGGTTGGTCTAGATGATCTTTGGAGGTCCCTTCCAACCCCTGCCATTCTGTGATTCTGCGATTTGAAAGATATTTTTTACTTTGATCCTTCGAAACAAAGACAGATAGCTGGTGACAGCAGTTCATAAACTCACATATTACAATTATGCTTTGTTGAATTTCAAGAATCTCACCTAGCATTTGAGAGAAATTATAGGGAGCACTGCTTCTAACCTGCACGCTATAAATTGGATTGATTTCACGCATACAGGAATAGTGAAATTAAGAAAAATGAACTTCTGGGGGATGTTAATTCAAATGTAATCAAAAGACTTGGTTTTGTCTGCAGGCTTCATAGCTTTAACAGTCTAATGGCTTTCTGGATGTTTCCATCTAATAAAAGAGTGTTCGATATTGTCTAGGTAGATATGGATTGAACACTACAGCTCAACTAGCTAACCAGATAACTCAGTGTGTGATCTTCTCCTAAGGAACAATACAACAGTACAGTTCTTCACCAGATTGCACTATCTGTATGGAATATCTAGCAAAGGACTAAGGCAGGGTTGTTTGATTCAGACTATACACTCATTTAGCGACTCTCAAATCTTTTTAACTTTAAATTGCTTTAACACACAGCAAGTGTGTGTACCAAAATCTATCCAGAGAATGCCTAACCCCTTCCAGTTCCTTCAATCAATACCCCATGACTATTACGTCTGTCAAATATGCAAAACCGACTGACTTAATTCAGCAGAGTTCTGCAAAGGAAGTGGAAAATATTATGGTTGAATCCCAAGAGACTGACTGAGAAGCAGCGGCTGGTTGCTATTTATGGTTCCTGCTTGGCAACAGAGAACATTAATTCTGAGAATGCAGAGATAAACAATACATTTTTGAGATTCTGGGACATGATAATAAATGACTTGCAGAAAACATAGCAAAATCACCTGTCCAAAAACAAAATAAAAAAACACCCCCAAAAAACACCCCCAAAACACCAAAACCAAAAAAAAACCCCAAACCAAACAAAAAAAAACCAAAAAAAAAAAGAAAAAAAAAGAAAACACAAGAAAGGTTTGGAGCACACCAAGAAACCATAATAAATAAGGCCATTACCACCAAGTAGCTATGGGGAGTGAGAGACTGCCTTTAAGTGCCTGACTTATAGATGACAGCGAGAAGCTTGTTTCTTCCCCTAAAAGACACTGAAAAGAAAGAAGTCTCAAGAATGACAGGTGATTGCAGGCCATGGGGTTTTCTTCCCCTCAATACTTTAAAGAACTGCTGGATCTCAGTGCAGTTCTGCATAAACACAGCAAACATCCACAAAGATCTGTTTTAGGATTTGGGGATTATGTTTCTATTCAGAGACAAACCTCAAATCCACCTTCACATAGATAAGAAAACAGAATTATATGGAGAAGGGAAAGAGAAATTTAGACAAAACTATTATCTTTTGCTTTCTCTTCAGAGTAACAGAAATGAATGAGAATCTGCAAGTCCCTTGTAGGGATCCAAGCATAGTAAACCACTGGAGCATAGCTCAGGAGCATCAGTAAAATGCAGAAAAATAATTCAAATGTGTATTCTCCATAAAGGAATTACACTAACTAGGTACTAAGCAGGAGAAATGTGTCTTATTGTTCCTATTAGTATGGGGTGAAAAAGAGTCTATGTTGTAACATTAAGGAACTGAACAGCAATTAGATGTTAATCAGAACAGAGCCAGGTAGTCACACAGATCATGCATTTTATACTCTTAGCTACTAAATTTAATTTCAAGACTACTTTCACTATTTTCTTATTACTGTTTTCCCATGGATCTACTTGCTGGAATAGTCACACAGTTCCAGTGTGAATGTAATGGACGTTAGTCCTTGAAATGGCAGAGGTAGAGGGAAGATACAAACCAATCTTTTGATTGGATCACTTTGAACCAGAGAGAAATTTAAACATCTGGTCTCTAGAAAAACAAATGTATATATGTTTCACTCTAAGAGAACTTGGAAAACAAGGGCAAGATTTTCAGAAGTAGTAAGGATGTGGAGTGGTTTATCTTGGTACTACTACAATGACACCAAAAGGTGTACTTTTCAAAAAAACAGCTGGATGTGATATGTATGGAGGGTAAAGTTGTGGAAACTTTATGTAAGAAAATAGTAGAACAGTCATTCTTCAGAATCCAGGAGATAAACGAAAAGGTATATCCTTTCATGGAATGAACAGAATTTTTCTGTACAGCCTAGATGGAAAATTAGATCTCAAATAATTTTACTCAAATCTTGGACATGAAAGAAAAAAACTGGCGGACAGAATAAGCAGAGAAATCAGGACAAGAAAAGGTACGAATTATTATTTCTGCATTTCCCATTATAAGCCACGGCTTTGGAAGATTTTCATTGCTGTTGTTTTTGAAGGAGGGAAATGGCTGACTGAGAAGTGGGCGTTTTCTCTGGAATACGTTTAATCAACCCACCACACACCTAAATATTTAAAAGCTAAGTAAATAAGAGATAAAAATAATAACATTAATATTGCACAACCTAAAGAAACAAGGGCCATAAGCAGCAGGATGAGATGATAATAGAATGAATCACATAGCTGAATCTGAGACCAAGCTTCCCAGCTGCAGGAGCGCAAAGGAGGAATTCACTATAGCAAGTTCTAAATCAACTTTGTTTATACTGAGATCTAAATGTAGGCCTCGGATCTTCCAGAGAGTTTTTCTCAGACTCACAAATAGGAAGGAAGAAAGAGTAAAACATACACCCTAACTAAGGAAAAAAAGCCAAGAGATCGCTATTTGGAATGATATTCATCTTATGTAGCTTTAAAGCTTTAAAAATCAGGCATCTAGTCTAAATCACAGTAGCATAGACAAGGGAGATTGGCAAGATCTAACGTACATGAGTGGATGCATCACCCTTCTGTGCCCCAACCCTTTATCAGGATAAGGTCTGTACCTGTATTATCACACTGTGTATGCCCTGTTTCCACAGAAAGCACACCCAGGTGTGAGGAACAAAACAGCAAGATAGCGTCCTCTGACCAGATCACCTATTTAGACAACCAGGAGATCTGGAGCCCAGTCTGCTTCAGCACAACATCAGCCTCTGTTTAGACACTGCTACAATTGACTCCAGATGGCAATTTAGACCATCTTTAGGTGGACAGCGCTTCAACAACAACAGAGGAAGCCTATGTGACTAACTTTGATCAAGTTTTTAACATTTAGATGTGTAAAATTTGATAGACTTCATCTAGTTTTATTAGGGGACTGTCGAAAGCAGCTTAAATTAGTACTTGTAGTTCAGTTAGGTGTTTGAGCAGTAGATGTCTATAATACATGGATAGGCAACATTCCCAAAAAACCCTATAGACAGAAATACGTTTCTGACTCAGCTATATCTATTTGAATCTATCAGCACTGATGCTCCACCTCTTTCTAACCTTTATGTATGATATCACATAAGCAACTCAGGGCATGCACTGTGGACACAGTTTCTGTTACAATATTACAAGACAAGACAAGCTATATTCTTTACACAGGTAATACCAGTTTTTCACCACTGTACCTAGTTTTACAGACTTACCCAATGGAGACCAAAGTTTATGCCATCCTCATTCCAAAAGATGGCACTTAATCCAGGCTATATAGTGTTCCTCTATAAATAATAGATTAAAGAATACTGATATTTTCTGATACAAAAGAAAAAAGAGACACGTTGAAAAATAAAGCTAGAATTTAGACTAATACCACTTAGAAATTAATCATAACATTCACAAGCCTGGGTTTGGAAAAATATTAGGGCTTTGATTTTAGTAGTCTTTTGCAATTGGTGTTTTTTTTTTCACCAAGAGACTATAACTATGTGGAGGTCTTTTTCTTTAGTTCTTTACCATAAAATTAACAACTGTCATATGACTTATTATTTATGACATCTTGCAATTGTATGCCAAATAGCTGTATTAAAGACTAATTAAAATTGATCTTTATAGATTGTCCTGGATATGTGGGTGATCCACCATTTAAAAATTCAGGAATTCTGGAACAACTGGCTGATAAAATTTTGGTTTTTCTTTCTTCCAACCACCCAAAGCATGACAAAGTTTAACCATAAGGTTATTTGAAGTGCTAGAGATCAGCTAGGCTGCAGTACTCTGTTTACACAGATGCTAATACAAACATAAATTGCTTCATTTTCTCAGCAGAATCATTCAGCTGGTCTAACTTGCTTCACATTCAACAAGATGCAAATATTTTAAAGACTGGAAATATTTAAAAGAAAAGTAACAATAGAACAAAACAAATTGTTATAATACCCTCTGTATAATTTTCTCAGGCACATTTACAAAACAGATATTAAAGAATATTTGAGCATCTTCAAGGAAACAGGAAAATACAAACCTAACACTCTAAGACATATCTGTCTTCTGCTAACAGAGACACAAACAGAGCAGTATTTTACATAAATTTTCTCACTGCCATGTTCAGCCTTGTGTGGCAGCAGTATTGAAGTGTCTCTAAATGTGGTCACATCAAAACATCTTTAGGAAAATTAGTTGAACTGCCAAATAAGCTGGACCAGTCAGGAGTCTTCATCTTATTCCAAAGAGCAATACTGCATAGAGCTTTATTTCATCACCTTTCACAAGTACTAGATTCCTGTCTCCATCATCCATCCAAGCACTTCTTGTTTGTCCCAATGTATGTTTATGAAACTAGTTTCGGTGTCAGGAAATGCAGTAATATATTATACCGCAGTGATTTAAAGTACTAATCTGTGATCTCTGGAGTTGTATGACGCAGCACCAAAGACATCAAAACGAATGAGGAAGGTAAACAGCCTTATCACCCAAAGATCCACAGTACAGCTAAATTAGTCACCCAGTGGGACTGTCTCTCCATATAACAGGAGACAAGTAGCACATCCTCTGGCAAAACATTTTAACTCATTTCCCACTCTGACAAGCTTTCTGTATTCACACCTGCTCTTAACCTGCCCATTCATGAAGGAAAGCCTTTTAAAGTAAACTCAAATCTTGACATCTATCGTGAGTTAAGAGAAATAAAGTATCATCACCACAATTTTAAAGCTTGGTACATATTTTAAGAGAGGCCAAAGTTTCTTGTAGAAGCTAAAAAGCTCTATGTATTTCAAGTATATAAAAATTAAATAGCTTTCTTATTTTTTCCCTCTAAACCACAAAAAAAATCTCTATATCTATACTGTGTAATATGACTTGCATTCTTAAGTTGAATCCAATGAAAAAACAGTGATGATGTTTTGGACTACTATAATTAATGCATGGGTAAGATAGTAAATTTTTACTTTCATCACACTGGCTCAAATTAATACCATATAAATAATTAATCTCAAAAAAAAATCTTTTCTAATTTTCTAATCTTTTCTCTCTTGTTCTGAGTTTTTGTGGTTTTACTCCAGTTGTGTTTATTATAAGACAGCTGATTATTATTCGTTTCTTATATTGGCAACAAAACTTCCCTATTAAAAGCTATCTTCTCCTATGATTTATAAACATGTTTCTATGAATTTTTAACCTTGCAAATTACTATCATACAAAATATTAGGTAGCAATTATCAATTTGTAGGCAGGTATGTATTGTTAAAAAACAATCAGAAAAGAGAAAAATTATTATTACTGCACTCAAAAACTAGGCGTCTATTGCTGTCACTCTGCAAGACTCACAGAAGCTTATCTGTACTGCCTTTAACAGCTGTGCTCATGCTCAAGTCTAAGTCTGCAAAGCCAGTTGCATCCGCATTGCCTGGGGGGACAGAACTTGAAAAGGAGTTATCCTTTCTCCCTTCACCCTTGCCCTCTTTTCTGTGACTGAGGTTGCTTGCTAGGAATGCCAATACACTTCAGACTAGAGCCACCACAAAGGAAAAAATGAAGAAAGTCATGATGTGGCAAGACTGTATAAATGTTCCTGAAGACAATTACATACACTAAATGTATCTGAAGAAAAGCTGTGGAGTTATCAGAATGTAATTGGAATGCATACTTAATTACTATTCTGCTGCAGCATTACTCATATTTTTGAGGTATATTTAGTGCATCCTCTCAATGACACTAAAATACATGCCTCCCAAAAATGTCGCTTAGAAGAATACAACATTCTAAGCATTGGCATGCTGAGCTGCATACTTTCTTCTCTGTCATTAGGGTATCACTGCTTAATAAATACAGACATTTCAGTTGCAGCTGCTTCCTTTTTCTAATCTCTTTTGCCAAGATTAAATGCTTTTAAACAAAGCATTTCTGCCCCTGTTGGATTAAAAGGTAATATATCTGTTTTGTTTCCTCTACCGTGAAAGCTTTGAGGTCCAGTGTTCATCACCAGACAGTATCACGAGTATTTCTATAATTCTGGCTATCTTTCATTTCCTTAGGAAGTTTGGAATGAGAAAAAATGGATGGATATAACGGATGTTCATAAACAAGTTGCAAAGTTTTTTACATCAATTGTATATAACAGAATCATAGAACTGCTTGAATTAAATGTCTAAAAGTTGTCCATACTATACCTGGCATTCAGCTGATCTAAATCAATATAGATTAAAGTCATCTGTAATAGGATGAGTGGGTTATTCATAAAAATAGCTTAGGTAGCTGTAGCTTCTGTATCTCTAGCATATCATTCGGCATACTAGTAGGAAGAAGTGCTTTAGGCCAATTCCATCATACTAATTTATTTTACCAAAGTCTTTGAGTCAGCATGTGCAAACAGTAATTAGGTTAGGTCCATTGCCCAAGAATAAGAATAAAAAATAAGATAATGACAAAAAAATGAGATAAACATAACGAGGAATTTCTTAACCATAATAAATAAATTGGGAATACAGTGGCAGAGCAACTTAAGCATCTCCATAGAGCTTCCAAGTTACTGTTAGGAGTCTCAAGACATGCAGCCCCCAATTAATTCAGCAGAAAACCTGCACCTGTTACTTAGAAGAGAGCCAAAAGGACCTCTCCCACAGTGATATGAGAGTGCTTTGACTGTTTCAGTCCAGGAAGGCAGTTAGACCTCAGTCGGCCTTTGAATTCCAGCTGCTCAGAAATTCACCCTTTGTGAAATCATTCTGTTTACTAAGGATGTTCATTCATAGAATATTTGAGAAGGGATCAATACAGATTGGGACCTTAAGATCTTGATCATAATTTTGCATGGAAGTTGTGCCATTGCACGTGATGGATCTTTTAATCTAACTGAAATAGGTTTTTCAGCTGTTTGCATACCCTGGATCAGAATTCAACTATAATGTTCATTAAAAATCCAACAGTACAGAGCCAGATTATACAAACTATAGATCTGGTGACTAGCACTTTGGGAGCTAGGCAAAAAATTGGGGAGCAAGAGAATTTGAGGCTTCCTTGAACATTTATAACTGCTGTATGAGCTCTTATGTGCAGTTCAGGCTTTGCTGTTATTTTTAGGTAGGGACTGATAATGGGCATTTTCTTGTCAGCAAATAACTATCATTATCTGAACCAAATGCTGCTAAACACATGTGCTTTTATATCCTGTCCTTAGTGAATGCTAGTAGCTTAGAAGATCAGAACTCTGGAAGATGACATGGATTTATGTTGCGCCAGGCTATACAACTATAGTGCAAAATAAGACTAAGTGCACACTTACAAACAGCCTCATGATGACAACTTTTGGCATTCAATCTGTATAGGTGCGTAGGCTTTCCAAGGTGCAGTAAAACAGAAAGTCAGAACTCATGGAGTCTGATACCTAAACAACATACCAGGATACTACTTGAACTTCTGTCAGCTTCAGAAGTTTAAATTTTTTTAATAGACTCCTCTTCCATGGCACCAACACCCATATTCCATATAACACAAGCCTTCCTAATTATATTAGTTTAATGAGATCAGTAATAAGATTTGATGTAGCTGATGGCAGAGGTACATGCTATTTGATCAGAAAGAATATTTAATAGAGAACCTCACAGAGGGCAATAGGAATTTCCTTCAGCTCTTAAACATAACCAGAATAAAATAAAGTACTGGTGAAAACTCAAAAGTTAAATAGAGTGAAGAATACTGCAAACATTATCTGCTCAGATGAGAAACAAATATGAGAACACAAATTACTTCAGGGTTGGATTTAACAAAACACCAACTATTTTGTGTTGCTCAAGTAAAATAAAAGTGTCACAGAGGGAAAGAAAGAAGGATCTCAATGGAAACTTACTTTCTTTTCCTAGCAAACCTCTGTTTCTGGTCAATTAAAAAAAAAAAATTGTCAACTTTGTTAACAGCTCCTTCTCAGAGAGGAAATTAAGAAAATAGTCAAAGTATAAAAAATATATTCTTACTGTCAGAGCCCTTTTCTCCGTGTTTGTACTTGTATTAGGTAGACCTAAGAGTTAACCTTCAGAAGTTGCTGTGAGCGTGTTACCTACTAAGCAAGAAAGATGAATTGTGAAAGATCTTTTTGATCTTACTGCCAGGAGTTCAGAATCATTCTGCTGAGTAAAATGTATGTATGGAGAAAAAAAACAGCCATTATTTTCAAGTGATGACTCTAAGCAGAAGTACTGTAAATATCTTGAAAAACAGGCAACCCACATTAAAAACATGGCTGGGGACCGAGCAATGGGGAGAAGCTCCTGGTCATTGACCTAATGAAAATACTCCCAGTTGTTAATTTTGCAAACCAGCAGGAATTTGCACTTGCCCACATACACAAGCCACCAAAATATTTGTGAATAGATTCAGCTGTTAAAGATAACAAGGATTTTATTTTTTTTTCCAAATAGGTACAAATTAGTCTGCTTTCAGAAGACACTGATTTTTTTTCTTCTCTTGCTCTTACATGCTTTGCAATTGTACAAAGAAAATGCTTCTGTAAAAAAAAAAAAGGATGGGCGGGGGAAGAAATATATATTTGCCACTGACAATACATGTCTAGCAGACATGTACTTCACCTAAGATATGTTTTTAAACATTAGAATATCCTAGCAACCTTTGAATAATGAAATAATAGTGGAATTAGAAGTACTTGAAAATCTCCATTAACCTGTTTTTATTTGAGGCTGACTGGGTCTTAATGTTTTTCAGCTTGGTAAATCAACTCAATGCATAATATATATTTTTCTATTGCTTAGCAATGCATTCAAAAACAAGACTACATTTCAAATGTTTTATGCACGTACAAGGCCAAGAAAATTCCCACAGAACAGTACCAATGTTGCTGGTTTTGATATGTTAAAGAGAGCTGTATATTACAAAAATTCTGGCAGTAAACTGCAAAGAGAAATCCAGTTTTTCTCCTCTTTATAGCACTTTGCCTTCTGGCTATTGCTTAAACAGCTCTGACTTTACTGACTCATCCCTGGACAGGTAAGGGAATATAATCTTACTTCTGAGATAATGTTTTGCTTTTTGAAACAAATCTCAAATCTCTGAAATATTTTACCAAAAAGATATTGTCAGAGATTTTATGCAGTTTCTCATGCAATACTCTCCTAAGCACTATATTGTCCTTGTTTTTTTCCTCAGGATACTTTTCAGAAAGTTAATGTAGTACTTCTGCCAAATGTGAACCATGTATTTTTGACTGCCCTAAGGGGAAGGTCCTTTCCTTGGATACTGTTATGAGTGAGGTTTGTATACTCAGAAACCTACTCCCTCAGTTTCTTTCTCAGGTTAGAAGTACAGTTTAGTATATTCTTAATTTAAGTCTCTGGCAAAAGAAATATTAACATTAAAAAAAATAGTTGTAATAAAACAGAAGCCAAATCTTCTACCTTAATAGAGAGTGAGAGGAGAGACAAGTGTTTAGTTCACTTATAAACTATTCTTTATTGCTTGATTTTCTTTTCTCTCCTTAAAGAAATGCAAATGTGGTATTTCATTTAAACTGGTAAGCAACTCATCTAACTTCACCTGTCCAAACTGTATGTATACAGTGCAAACCAGGCACTGAGCCTTCATCTGTATAAAACAATAAGAAAAATACTATCTTAGGTTTGTACCATTATCTCTAGCTCCCTATGTGGTCACACATAGAATTCCAGATCTTGTCTCTTCCTAAATATACTGCAGGAAGTTAACCCAACTGCGAACCCTCTCCCATGCATAACTCAGATGCAATTTAGATCTTACACTGGCTTGTTTACCAGCTTTCCCTTAAGGCTTCTTTCTGACATTTCTCATTGCAGGTTTCTCCTCGTTTCCTTGGAACCCCTTCTCTGCTTTCAGCAATAACTTTCAGATATCTACCTAGACTGCCTCTCCGTATGTAATGTAATTGTTATAGTTTCTAGCCTATCTGAACACTGTTATTCACAGCAGACTGTATTGATTTATAAGAACAGACTCCCATGACAAGGACCTTAATGATCCATCAGCAGAAATAATCTCAGTATTTGCCCTCACTTACATTGTTGTAATAAACAAAACCAGGAAAATTACACAGGATCCACTCTAGGGAAGGATATTCCAATTTACTGTGTCAGGCCTCTGAAAGATGATTCAGGTATGGGCTTCTACCTCTAGGCCTGCCTTCTGTTTTTCTATCGTCTTCCCACTTATTTCAAAATAAAGAAAGCATAATGAATAAAATACACTTTCAGATCAACTGGACTAGGACATGATGCAAAGTTTTCCTGCTCAGTCTACATAAGAGCATCCCATGGTTTTATCCAGTTTGTTAATAGGAAGCATGCTATAAAATCAAAGCAATCTTCATTTCCAATCCCATCTCATTTTCTGAACTCTGAATCTCATCAGATCTTCATATCAAAGTTTGTGGCTTTTCTGGACATCAACATCAACACATGAACTTTCGCCCCAAGAACAATAAGGAAAGGTTGACAAGTGAGAAGACAGCAAAGCTAAACAAGGAAAATTATTAATTCACATTTAAGATCAGATTGACAGTGGGTTTTGTTTGTTTTTTTATAGTCATGCCTAGTTAATTCCCTTCAATTAACAATTGTAGAAACTTTAGTTTGATTTTTTTTAAATCCTATTACAAAGTAACAACAGTTATTGCCACTTATGTGTCTCAGATGTGCAATTATGCAAATCCACCACCAAGCACAGTTCTGACTATATTTTATTTACTTCATTCAAATCACTTTTAGAAGAATGAATTTACATATTGGCATCTGCTACTCCTGTTATAATTTGTATTTTTAAAATAAAGTATACATAAGGTAACTTGCACAACAGTTTCACTCTTCCAGATTTCAAGTAGATGGCATTTTGATTTTTTTCTTGTTGTTTAGTAAGGATGTAAGTGAAGGACTGAGAATGAGCAAGGAATCAAGAATATAGATTAGGATATTTGCCAGTACTGGTCTCATTTTCAAAACACAAGATTTCTGAAATAAGTTTTCTACTTGAAAGTTCCCTTCTCAGTTTTAGATAGGAGAAAAAAAACAAAACAAAACAAAACAAAAAACCAGCTCTTTGAGAATGTCAGCTCTTTCTGAATTCTTGATCCGTGTCCTTGCCTAAAGATATCTAACTTTGTCTCCAACTTCAGCTTTGAATGACAAAATGAAAATTAGATAAAAGAAGCTGAAGTTCAGCATTGCTGCTGTGAACACATTCTTTTTGAGTCCTTTTTTTCACCATTTTCACCTAAGATAATTCTTTTAGTTATTCTCATTGTTTTCATTAAAATACATATCTGACATATATCATGCTGTAAAGTTTCTCAGATATGGAAACACTGAAATTGAGTGGGATTTCCTGTCTTATGAAACAAAATTCTTGAGCTATGGAATATTTTATAAAATGGTATTTCCATTTTTTTGGAACTTTAAAATATTAAACT
This sequence comes from Podargus strigoides, assembly GCA_028020825.1. Taxonomy (NCBI): domain Eukaryota; kingdom Metazoa; phylum Chordata; class Aves; order Caprimulgiformes; family Podargidae; genus Podargus; species Podargus strigoides. The sequence goes on from CM051623.1 coordinate 29,722,199, forward strand.
TGATGAAAGAAGTGTCTGCCATTCCCCATGTTTCTCTGGAAATAAAAGCAAAGTACTGCACACACATTCAAGGACTTAAATCCCATGTCAGTATATCCTAAAAGAATCAATATTCAGAATGATTCAAAGCCAACTACTAAATGTGTCACTTCTCTACACTATGAATCACAGAAATAAGAAAACATTCAGTAGGTGATCATTGAATTATTACTAGAAGTGGTGGTAGTAGTGTGTACATATTGTCTTGGAAGATACCAAGATAATACCTATGCTGCAAAGAGTATACAACCTAAATTAGGGAGACAGTATAATGAGAAATTCATACAGCCTTTGAATAGCACGTTTGCAAACAAATGAATTGAAAATAACAAATATGTCATATAATAAAATATATGACATAATATATGTCATAAAATATGTCATTTTGTGCTATTTTTCTGTTAATGGCTCTACATTGACACGTCTTACACATTGCAGCAAGATTGCTAAATTTGCAAAGATATTAACACCAAGAAATTCTATATAGGTGCTTATTTCTGCTTGAGGCATACATTTGGGAACTGTGAGGGAACAATGAGGTTGGTCTAGATCCAGATTTCTCTGGAGTCCATAAATTTCCTGTTTTGCTGTATCTGTAAATAGTTCAAAAATCAAGTTTCCTTAAACACAAGGCTGACAGCTACCTACCCTCTTGTCATTTGCATTTTAACCCCTACCACTAAGTACTTATTTGGGTTTCTACATTAAGAAAATTTGCATAAGTAATAATATCCCTGGATATTCTTTACTGATTTTGCATTTTCTGTAGGTGTTCTAACCTAGAATTTATTGATTCGATAATGATAACAGGCACTACCCACCGTATGACATCTGGTGAATCAATCACTATTACCATAGTGCTACATTACAATTCAGTCCAAGGATTTTGTATTCATTGCACAAAGTAAATAATGCTTATTGCTGAAAAACTACCAACCTCAAGCCAAGCATGCTGTGTTATTGTATATTTCATTATAAGTTGCGATATTAGGCTACGCTCAGCATGCTCATCTGCTCACTGGTTTTCTGAGAGAGGAAATGGGGGAGTCTCATCACTGCCGAAATGAACTATTAAGAGGTACTCGTTATAGCTGAGTCCATAATGAAAAACCGTGCTGTGCCACCCCTAATTCAAGCAGTTCCTTAAATTCAACTGCACTCAGTTTTTTGCCTGAATACTGAACTAGTTAATTTTCTCTCTCACTGACAGGTTATTACTTTTCCAAAGAATTTTTAAGAAAACCGGGAAAATTAATGCTGCTGATAAACTTGCTCTGTACGATCAGAACAAAATTTTTTTGAAGAGGAAGTCTTTGAGCATGAGTCCAATAATTTCTAACATGTAAAATCAGTGAGTTTGTTTTCTGTAAAGTGCATGTGGAGGCCTCACAGGCTGATTTCTCTACGCAGTGCCTAATGTTACAGAAATGATAACTACCTTCTTCTGCTAGAGTCTGCCTAAATAAAACAAACTAAGCAGGTTTCACTGGGGACAACTGTTGAAGTTAAATGGCAATGGATCATCCAGTCTCTGAGAAGTTAATATCACTATATTTTGCACCCAGCAATATCATGTTTACTGTAAAGTTTACATAAATATTCACTGGGTGAAACCCTGCTTAGGGTAGGTATCCTCTCTCCAGAGGCAGGTAAGATACAGTAGAAGGAACTAAGCATACAAAGAGCAAATGACATAGCTACACCAAGAATGAAAATGGCCTTCGCCATCAGCTCTGTAGTTTCTAAGCAGCATCCCCCCATGTTACTGAACTTTTATTTTTGTGGAGAGTTTCTTTCACATTAAGTCAAATATGTACAATATAGATCTTTCCATGTCAGTTCATCCTCCTGAGATTCCTCTACAATCAATAGAGGAAAAAAAAAAGAAAAATAAAGACCAGACTTATGACTTGAGGCATCTAACCAACCTTTGATGCCAGTTCCAGGATGAATCACCAACTGAAAGTGTCTGTTTCTCTCTCCTAACTGTAAGAGGAGACTAGCTGATGTAGTGAGATGCAGAATTCTACATTCAGTCTGGTGACTAAATTCAGTTTCTTGAGCCTGCAGATTAAAACATCTTTTCACAGAGGTGCTCACCAAAATGGAGTGAGATTTGATCTTTTCTAATTTTTCTGGCTGTCAACACTATAAAGACAGCAATATACTTAATATAATATGCAGATCATGTTAAAAATAGGTAAGAAAAGAAAGGGACAGTCAAATTATAAAATCAGCTATGAAAGTAGGAAATAGCACTTCACATATGGAAGTTAGTGAATCTTATTAAGAAAAACCTGCATTTGCTGGCTGTTTGCAGATGACATGGAAGAAGTTCACGTCACTGATTTCTATCAATGCTAACGGCACTTTATGCTGTCAGTATTGTGCCAAGTGGTCCTACTGTAAATAGAATTCTTTTTCTAAAGCCAAAATGAAAATGAACCTTAATTTTATACATTAAATATCTGTGTGTGTACGTGCACACATGGGTGCATCTGTGTGTTAGTGAGTGTGTGTATGCATGTGAATCAGCTCTCTTTCATATCACAGGAAGCTGCTTGCATACAAGGACATTCCCTTCTCCATTTGTGCTATGCTGCCGTTAGATTAATTTATCCCTTAGACTAAAAGGTCTTATTTCTGACATGGTGATGGATGAATGTGAATGACAGTTCAGAGTGAAGGATTCATTTCAGCCTTTTTTACTGTGCAAAACAGAGAAGGGAACCTAATTTAAAAGTGTCTTTGATTAAGACTCCAGTATCTCGTTCTTTTTGACTTGTTGGTTTTGTACTGTGGAAACTGTCCTCACCATATGGACAGAAGAAAAATTAAAACAAAAGTCACCTTTGCCCAGTAGTCTTCACCTACAAAAGACATTCATATTTAACTGACATCACAAATCCAGTTCTTATCTCCTTCAGAATAGTCTGTTCCTTACTTTTTTTATTCACTTCTTTTTTTTATATTTTTACATTCATCCAGTATAGCAGATACTTTCATTGGAAATGCTGAGAAATACAGATGACTGCTGATCTGGCCTGGAATTTGGAAAGAAAATTCAGAAACAGAATGAATTTAAATGTCTCTGGATCTGGCACTGCTGAAAGAAGCATTGCTGAAGCTCTCAATTTATTCCACCAAGAATTTTCAAAATAGTATATATTAATAAATATTCACTTTACCTCAAAGCTTTGTAGTTAGAAAAATGCTCTTTTTTTAATCTAAGTTAGCAAATTCTATTGAAATATCATGGTCTCTACAGCTCATCCTCTACAACTCACCACTATAATCAAAATGTTAATGTGAATGACCCAGAAAGCATGCAGTCACTCATCATCAACATAAAGCCAACTCTGTCAGGCCACATTGGCTCACAAGGTACAAAAGAGGCCACTTCCTCATGCCACAGTATGAAATATTAAGAAAAATTTCCAGAAAGATTTCAAGCTTCCAATCCTTTGTTGGTCATTTACAGAGCAAAATGCATCATTGTATACAGACAGACAGCTCTTCTTGCTCACTGATGTCCTTCTTGACTGATGTATACCCAGAAGAGTTTACGAAGGGTAGAAGGAGCTCTATCTCCTATAAGTGTGAATTTCCCAACCTGCTTGGAGAGTGTGGAATCATTAGTCTTAATGATTCAGTCAACTCATCTGAGGATACATCTGGTCATGACTGCTAAGCAAACCTTGGGAGGTCAATTCCCAACTTTGGCAGTGCAATTTATTTACATATAGGTGATGAAATATCAGCTCAAAAATTTAATATAAAACAATAAATCATATAACCAGATACAGATGCCTGCCACAAATAAAAACACTGCAATAATAAAAAAAATCAGTGAAATAAATTTTAAACAGAAGTGATCCAAAAAGCACAGGACTAACTACTCAAACTAAAATCAGTTAGTGAATGACACTAAAAATAATTGATATTCAGTAAACATTACCCTGAATACTGCTAATTAAAATCAGGTTTCTTAACCTGCGGAGAAGGACTGACAGAGAAACGAACAGAATGGAATGTCACTGTGCTGGTCCTTAAACATGAACAACTTTATACCCTCAGTCATGGGAAAAGAAAGAGACAAATGCAGTCTTTATTTAACACTCCATGCCACCATCGGTCACAGAACTCTCCCAAGACCCTGTTCCCAGTAACTGCCAGGTTTTCATCAAGCTTCCACCCCACCAAATAACCTACATGAAGATTAGGTTTTTCATAGAATCACAGAATAGCTCAGGATGGAAGGGACCTCAAAAGATTATCTAGTTCAACCTTTCATGGGAAAAGGAGCCTAGAGGAGATCAGCTAGCATTCTGTCCAATTGCATCTTGAAAACCTCCAGGTATGGGACTCTACTACATCCCTGGGAAGGTCGTTTCAGTGAAAGATTGCTCTTACTGTGAAAAATCTCTATGTCAAGATGAAATCTCTCCCAGTGCAATTTTTACTTGTTTTCCCTTGTTTTCTCCATATAGCTTTTTTTAAAAAGTGCTCTGTCCCTTCTAACATCCAAGCTGATATTTAGAACCACACACTTTAAGGTTCTGAAAAGCTGGATATTTATGTTTGTGCTTAGATAAAACCTGAACTTTGAACAAAACATGGCCCCAAATCTTCCTCAAGCAGCAATGTCAGCTGCTCAAGCCATTAAAATCCACAACATTAATTTAAAAATACCTAAAGGAAGAGGAAATTCAGCAAAGCCATGTAAAATTTTCAACTTAAAGCACCTGACTTCTTTTACACCAGCTTCACATATATCTAAACCACAACTTCTTTATGAAGTATCAACAAGATCTTCAAGGTTTTAGCGAATGAAGTCTGTGTGCATTTTGTCTTACTCTCTTTGCCAACCTTCCCCTCTGAAAACATAAGCAGGTTTAAAGGGTGATTAAACAGGTAACGGAATGAGACATAATGTGATATGGTACTGGAAGATATGAGGTGAAATAAAAGTATTTAAACCGTTCTTTTAGCTCAATAGATAAAATAAGCATCATTGGGTGGAATAGCCTTCATGTTACTTTAAATATCCTGCACATCTCCCATAAAGTTTTTGTGTAAAATCCTTCCCTGCATATATAGAAATGAATCATATCATATTACCACTGGATACTCATTCCTCCCTGACCATACTATGTTTTAAATTGCAAAACCTATTTTTCTTTTCTTTTCTTTTTCATTTGTAACCTCACCACTGAAAGGAAAGTTTCCTGGAAGTTGTTCCATTGCATGTCTGACAATATCAAGTCTGTCTTCAATACTTTAGTACAAAAACTAAAGATAAATGATTTACATGAGGTCAATGAATAAGTACAGGAGACAGAAAACCTAAAGGATTCATTTTACCTTCTGCTATAAGCCTGTCAGAGACCTTTTGATGAGAACAGAGATGTACAAAATAAGAAGTTAAGGGGGAAATAGCTCAATTTTTCATGCTCAGATAATTTTCAGATAATCTCACTAGTATTTGGGTAAATAAACTTGATATAAAAATGTCCTCTTTGTTATCTGCCTTCTCACAATACAGCAACACACTGCACAGTGTTAGCCCCTCTTTGCCCTACTATAAATCAGCCACTTTGAGATGATGTACTGATGGATTTTCTCTGAGGCATTCCCTCTTAAATTCTGAATTACTACATCCCAATCAATATATACATTCATAACATGCTAATGTAATAAAGCATTAAAAGCTGTCAGTACAAACACAGTATAATGTTTTGTCATTTATGCATGTTTTAAAAAAAAGAAAAAGAAGTAAATACTTGTGAAATCTATCTAAAGCAGAAAGGCTGAGCATTTTCAGAGCTAAAGCACTCATCAGGATACTGAGAGATTCTGTAAATACAACTACAAAAAAGGAGTTAACAAAATAGAGCTCTTTAATCAATACCTGCAACATCATGTATTATTTCTAGCAGGCATGAACAGCAAAATGCCATTTATTGATTAAATCATGCTACACATCATTGAAGCTTAATATAAGAGGACATGAAATTCTCTTTTGATCAGGAGTAAGCCATTATCCTGACCTTAGCCTAATCAACCATTTCTTGCACCACAGCAGCACTTGATGGTTTCCAGCCTCATTTTTTTTCTGGGAGCTTTCCAAACCATAGGCAAATTCATTCTCTGATATCAAGAGGTTAAAGTATGGGATAACTTAAGATGAAATTAAATAAACAGAACAAATGGAAGCATGAGAAGTGAGAAGGTAAAAAAAGCCCAAAAATATTTGGGTTCATAGACTAATGTGGTACTCAATTTGTAGTTCTGAATAAGAACCACTTTTATTTTTCTAGCTCATAAACATGAAAAACTGTTGCGGTAGCTTTTGTCCCAGTTTCACTTTATACAATGCCACAGAAGCCCAAAAGGGACAGCAAAGGGGAACACAGCAGCCAAGCAGAAGTTAGCACTTGTTGTGACAAACCAAGAACCACCTGATCAGATTCAATGCCCAGTCTGCCCCAGACAATGTCCTGTATTAGATATAGAAAAACAAAGCTCAAGAAAGCAAATTATAGACATCTGTGAAGCAAACAGTCTGTAAGGAAACATTATTTGCCTTGTTATTCTGAGTCTCTTAAATTGCAGGACTGTCAGTCATTAATCTTATTGGAGTGCATGTGAAATTATCCAGCAATACTTGGGAAAAAAATCAACCTGTTAACCTAATTCTGCTCTTTTAAATTTCACGTTCTTCCAGTAGCTGAAATGCCTTGAAACAAACAGTATTGTTCCCATCTTTCATGCAAAACCCTGTTGCACATTTGACTGCAAGGGACAAACGCAAACAAGGAATTTCACATCAAAGCAATTGCTACTGCTAAGACCTTTGGAAGAAATTGTTGCAGTCAGCCTGCTCCTCAAAGTCATCTCCCATTCTCCACCCTTTCTGCTATTGTAGCATGTAACATTTGTTATATTTACATGAAAGCTTGAACTAGATAATATACCGGATTAAAAAACAACAAACCACATACTCCAATTTCTAACAAGGAAAAACTTTAGCCAAGTAACACTCTGTACTTCACTTTCAATTTCATATATCATACACCTCTCACGAGGTTTTTAAGTGACAAGTCTAAAACTAAATGTGAAAGTCCAAGGAAACCAGTTAGACACAACCATATACAACATGACATAAAACGTCACATATTCCTCGATAATGAATCATGAAGTACAAAATTCATCCTGCAGAAGTACTAGCTAAGATAAGAGCTGTAAGTTAACATGGAAAAAAACCAAACCTTGACATCCATTCTTACAAATTAAGCAAGAGAATGCAAACTATTAGGAAACAAATGCTTAGAATGCCTCACCATGCAGACTACATCTAAAGTTTTCCAGACTATTTTTTATTCAATTAATTGTTTGGGACCTCTCTAATCAGGGCAAAATATCTCTCTTCCTGGTGTGGTGGTGGAGCATAGAGAGATGAGTTTTGGGAATCCCACATTAACAGCAAATATTTTGTGTTTGTATTTCGTTCAGAGATCTTGATTGTGTCAAGTATTGTAACTTCAATGGTGTCTTGCACACATTTATCAGTGGTTACCATTTATTTTTAAGTAAGGTGGTACGTGATTAAATCATTAGCTTGATTCCAATCCTTTGAAGCAAAACCTGGATAAGTCCCTTAAATATATTTTGCATAGAGACATAATTGGTGGCACTTTGAATTCTGGTCCTATATATCCAATGAGTACACAAAGATAACATCCAGGATTCTAGATTTAATGCATTATGATGGATATTAGATGAAAGACTTACTTTTGGTTATAAAATTCCGTCCGACTAGCATAACTCTGCAAGAGTTTCCACAACACAGAAAAACACATCAAAAGTAGAAGTCAAGGTAGAGGCAAGAAGAGATCACTGGTTTCTGCTCAGTAAAGCATGAACTCTGGGTCTTTTACATGCATAAAGTGCTGTCGTAGTCCTAAGTAAACAAAAAAGATAGATAGAAAAGTTAAAAATTTTATCTCTGTAGCATCATTTTCCAGAAACTGTATTCATTAGAAAAGGTTATAATCTTTTGACAAGATGGATATTCATAGCATTAACCTATTAACTGCTCTTTTCCAGAATTACTTAAACAAGACAAATACTTCATATGGTTTCTCCTGCCCAATGAATGGTCTTTGTCCCAGATAATCGCAATGAAAGACAAAACAATGTTTTTCAGGATAATTTAATATCCTCTGATTTCCTTATCAAGAATTTGGAAAAAAAATAGTTTTCTGGAATATTCCATTACAGATTAGGATGGCAGATAAGGATGCATGCAAACTTACACACATCACCATTGATTCAATCTGCTAAGAAGTTTCTCAAAGAGGATCAAACATAACGCATGCTTACCATTAAAGATGGGATTATACACTGTGTAGAAGTGATTTTACCCTGAAATTTCTGCATGGACATGGCTATTCTGTTTCATATTGACCTATTACATTTTTTGTTATTGTCTGGATAAATTCTGATCAGATGGTTTCAGGAAAAGACTATTTGCATGTGTTAAAAATCACAGCTGTGTCAGTTTCTAATTTTTAAGTTGCTTTATATTGTATTTCCTTCATGAAAAGCACAAAAATCAGCACAGCATTACTGTGATTCAGACTGAAATCTCAAACAAAATCATTATTTGCAAATCTGCAAAATATTCCATGTCCTAATTTTTTGCTTCTGGTACACAACCATCATTAGCAAGAGGCCACAAATCCCATTTGCTTATTGAATGGGATTTAGGTAAAACTTCCAAGACTATAGGACAGCTGGCATATGCATTTAGCCTGAACACCTGTCATGGGCAAAATAGTCTTAACCAAGGGATTTTTTACTTAATTTAATTCATTGCCAGTTAACAACAACTTCTGATTATTGATTCAGGTACTAGGAAAAAAAAAGAACACAATAAAATAGAAACTTAAGTAAACACCTTTCTTCCCTCTTCTCCAGGCTCAACTTAAACCAAATATCTATACTTTCCTCTTCCTCATTTCAAGTTGTTTTCACTTCAGGTTATAGTCAGTCCATTGTTTTCCCCTTTGAGAGGCAATGGGCAGCACAGGTGGAAGTCATGTGCCTAGCAGTTTCTCTCTACTGCTTCTCCGTGCTTCTAACTGGGTGTCCTGTGCCCCAGTGTGGATATCCTGGTGGACAGGAGGATGACCATGACCCAGCAATGTGCCCTTGTGGCCAAGAAGGCCAATGGCATCCTGGGGTGTATTAGAAGGGGTGTGGTTAGTAGGTCGAGAGAGGTTCTCCTTCCCCTCTATTCTGCCTTGGTGAGGCCATATCTGGAGTATTGTGTCCAGTTCTGGGCCCCCCAGTTCAAGAAGGACAGGGAACTGCTTGAGAGAGTCCAGCGCAGAGCCACAAAGATGATGGAGGGAGTGGAACATCTCCCTTCTGAGGAAAGGCTGAGGGAGCTGGGTCTCTCTTGCATGGAGAAGAGGAGACTGAGGGGTGACCTCATTAATGTCTATAAATATGTAAAGGGTGAGTGTCATGAGGATGGAGCCAGGCTCTTCTCAGTGACATCCAATGATAGGACTAGGGGCAATGGGTACAAGCTGGAACATAGGAGGTTCCACATAAATGTGAGGAAGAACTTCTTCACAGTGAGGGTGACAGAGCACTTGAATAAGCTGCCCAGAGAGGTTGTGGAGTCTCCTTCTCTGGAGACATTCAAAACCCACCTGGATGTGTTCCTGTGTGACCTGATTTAGGTATTCCTGCATTCCTGCTCTGGCAGGGGAATTGGACTAGATGATCTTTTGAGGTCCTTTCCAGTCCCTAACATTCTGTGATCCTGTGGACTGAAGTCCCTCACCTGGTGTGCTTTGCCCATGGGCTGCAGCCCTTCAAGGATATCTCTGTCCCAGGCTGTATCTTCCATGGCCAAAGTCCCACACCCTGCTAGGTGTGCCCAACGCATACATACAGCAAAGCTAACAAATGTAGGAGGCGCTAGACTCACAACACATGTCCAAACCAAATCTGCATCATCAGTGCCAGTCAGGGCTTTGAATTTAGTTTCACAGTATAAGTAAGAAGAATTGATCTCTGTGTGTGCAGCTCAGTATATGGTAACCACTATAGGAAAAGCTGATGTGTCCTTTTAAGTCTTTCTAGAGCTGTGAGTCCTAATAGAGTCAATAAGTATGCACAACAATCCTTGTTTAAAGCTCTCTATCAGATGTTTCATTAAATAGGGAGTTTGCTGAAACTGCAGGAGCAGTCAAAGCCACTGCTCTCTTTCTGTCTGCAGGACCTCAACAGCTTCCACTGATTCCCTGGGGACTGCAGTCCTGTGAGGGGGCTGCTCTTCACAGTGACAGGCACTTTGCACTTCCACTAAGGCAGCCCGAGGGAGACAATGATCAAAAACTTACTCAATCTAATTGAGCCTGGAAAAACAGTTTGAATATTGATTTGTGGCCCCTTGACCTTTTTCAAATTACATAATTGGCCCTCAGGAAGAAAGAGCTGCACACTGCTGACGTAAATAAAGATATTAATTAGGTCCTGACAGAATATGTTCCATCTTCTCCTAGTTCCACAAATTAACTTCCATGGTAAAATGTATACAGCATAATCTGAGAGTTTTTTAAGCTAATTTATAGAATATATATTGGACCGTGACATGCAAAGTTGAAATGTTAAGAAAAACAAATGGAATTGCAACCTAGGTTCAAGTCTTCTGGAATCTTTCTCAGATACTCTTACAAGAGAAGATAAAATCTTAAAAACATTCTTAAAAGGTAATTCTGGATTTATTATATACTTTAAGGCAAAAAAATAAAAAATCAATTTGTTGTTATTTCTGAATGTGATTTACTATAAACAACACACTACCAAGGGCTATGTCTGATCAATTACTGTCTTTGTGATGTCTGCGCTATATTAGATAAAGCCCAAACTTCATACAGTAGTGGTTAGAAGAACTTGTTCCATAATAATAAATGTTTGATACATCATTTTCCTTACAAACAAAAAGGTTCCGATCCATTATTTATATTTGCTAACTCCTGACCAAGTGTCAGTTAGCAGTTTTACTGCCTCCAGAGCCACGCCTCAGTGACACCACCATGTTATCTCCTCTCAGCAGACAGAACCATGAGTAATACACCCTGACTTACTCTGAAAATTGTACAAAACATTCTGCATTCTTAAAAGCGTGCAGTTGACAAGACGTTTGGCTTCATGAGCTCTGACAGGTGTGGGGCAGAAGAGAAGCAGAGCAGGCAGCTGTCCAGAAGGCAGCTCCCATTTTGGGACTCGGCCACAGGTCGGGGGCAATTCAGAGCTGGCACAGCCAAGGGTGCGTTGTCCTGCTGTGAGCCTGGGGAGAGGCTCCCAGACCCATGGTGCAGAGGCCACAGACAAAGCTGATCCTAGGCCCATGGGAGCTGCTCTCAGCTGAGGCCCCACTGGGGTCCTGGCTTGGGCACCAGTCACAGCTGGGCCTGGGCCTGCTGTGGGCCTTGCTGGGCCAGACCCCAGCCTCCACCCAGCCATGTCCTGGGGTCCTGCCTGCCCATCCTGAGCCTGTGTCTGACCCTGGCTCCCCTCACCAGGCCTGTGGGACAACACTCAGGCCCAGCCTCAGCCCTGCCCCGGGGAGGTGCCAGCTTGCTGAGGCTGCCCTCAGCCCTGCCACCCCTGGGAGCCTCCATGGCCCCTGGACTACAGTAAACTGCTGACCCCCACTGCCTCCTCAAAAACTGAGTCCCTGGAAAGCTTTCCTTGAGCTAGTGTCTTTCTCCCCTCCCCTCCTGCCTCGCTCAGGAGACACTTCTTAATCTTCTACCACATACCTAATCTTGAACCTACATATGGCCAAGTAGTGTTACCCAAGCCAATCTTATTTACTTCAAAACCATTTAGCTGCCATAGTGCTTACAGTTTGTAAATCCAGGGATGCACTGTATTAAATGATGGGACAATCTGGTTTCTAACTGAATACCTAGATGAAATTAAATAAAGGGTGAGGTTACAAACCTGAAGAGTAGAGCACTATGGGCTGATCACAAAGGGAGTCCCACAACAAAGAAGGAAGACAGTGATGTGTTTCATACCAGATATCAGCTGGCTGACAGCAGTGGAAAATCTGAATCAAGGCGAGAATAACTGGAAAGCTGTATGCATTAAATTATAATTAAACTCTTTGCCCTTTTCCCCATTGGTGGGATCAATTCACCTCACACAAATCATTTCCAGCCAAGCAGAGGCTGGAAAATCTGAGAAGCCCTGAGACAACTAAGTCTCAGCTGCTGAGTGACAGCTCACAGAAATAGCTCTATTTTCTAATTTTCTTAGTTTGCAATCCAAAATAGAAAAGAACATTTATAAATCATAACAGCTGTTGCTTCTGCTGTGGTTGCACTCTAAGTCAACATCATCTAGCACCATCACTATTAAAAATAGTATTTCTGTCTCCAGGTACAACCCAGGATGTAGAACTTCTACAAAACAAAAGCTATTCTAAGGTTATTATGTCCTTTTAAAGTATTGTCTCTTATAATCACATTCTTTCAAGTGAATGTACTATTGCACATTCATTCAAGTTTAGAATCTCATTGAATAAAAACCTAAGCCATAAATCTGCTGTATAACAAGATTTCTTCAGAGACTCTGCTTTAAATCAGTAGTTATTCAATACATCAAATGATAATCACATCATATTTACTTTTCCCCATTCAGTCATTGAGATATGACTCTTGAGCAAAGAAAGTATCATAAACTTATTTATTTTAAGCTTTGCCACATTTAAAGAACAACCATTCATCCTCCACATAAACCATCTTGCTACAGATATAAATAACTACTCATTTGGAAAAATTTCTCACTATACCTTGCAACAATCATTCCACAAGTAGCATAAAAGCTGCAGTACATATCTCTTCAGCAGAGAACCATTTAGAAATAGATTTAGACTTCTGAACTCGGACAGGAGTTAAGCATTAATCACCTGAAGGTCTGTTCAGAATTTATAGCTGGCAGGAAGAGATGCTTTTAATGGCAGAACTGAGTTGTTGGCCTGTTGGCTACTGTAGTGCCATAAATTATTAAGAAAATTTGCACTGAGGAGGCAACAAAGGTATTTGAAATGCTCATTAAAGCTTAGAGGACCAACAATGATTGTCCTCAGTAGTGTAGCCGCACAGCTTTTACATGTCTGTGAAGTATGTGGATACTACTAAGACTTTCCTAGGTAACAATACCGAAAATACAGTTGCAGTTCAGGGTACAAGCAGCAATAACTGAAGTTACAAAAAAATTACCCTTGATGTGGCAAGGGCTTCTGTTATAAGAAAGCATTTAACTATGACTTATACTGATGACTCAAGGTATTTTGCTGGTTACAAAATTAAAACAATAGGTAAGTCATGAATCAAGGCCATATGTTTTTCTTAAGGAAAAAAAAAATCCAAAAACATTACTACAGACTTTATTTACTTTATTAGGCTCAAGACACGTTTCCACTTTCTTTTTATGTTTCCAGATGTCACTACTGTAATGCATAGAGTAACTCATCTGTGTCTTAGGAAAACCCTTAGGACTTGTCCTCCTGAAGTTTGTTCATGGCAAAGCACTATGCTGTCACCAAACAGCTAAACAAGCCTTTGAAGTATTCTGAAACTGTTTCTTATCATAATAGCCTCCAAGATTACATGCACTTGATAGGTGAGAGTAGTACTATTGATCAGACCTCTCAGTCAGCTGCCAGATAAAGAGAAATCTAAATAAGCCTCACCTGAGGGGATACAAATACCAGTATAGCCAGTGTCAATGCAGTGTAGCAAGCAATCTGACTGCTGACAGTCCTACAGACTTCTGCATTTCCCCTGGGATATAACATATTCAGCTACTCTCAGATCTAAGGGAATGTACAAATCCTACCCACTTCTTCATGACTATTTCATTTTCCAGTGGAAGACTTCTAGTCATTATTTCAGGTATGTTCAGAGGTTAAACAGACTTTGGCTCAAATTCTGTCTCATATATATCTCCAACTCAGCAAGAACTGTGTACCTATTTTTGAGAGAAAAAATTAGTTTGTTTACATAAAGCTTGGGAAATAACTTATCAAATAAATTTTGCTGTGACTATACAATGCTAACAGATGGTTAATTGTTATTCAAATGGCTTATAAATAATCATAAAACCAGCTTCTAATATTTCACTGATTTACCAGGAACTCCCTACAGGCAGGTATGCCATGCTATTGGGAAGAGGTTAGTCAGAATCACCTGGAATGTGACTCATTTCAGATTGGGAGGTGGAAGTGGGAGGGGCAAGGGCATGCCCTTGCTGCCCTGCCACAAACAGGGAAATGCTACACGCAGGGAAACGAATGAGGGAACATCTCTTCTCCATTTCTAAAACAGAAGCTGCAGACTCAAACAGAGCAAAGTCAGAATGTAACCAGTCTAGATAATCTCAGCAACCGAAAACAGGTGAAGGAATTTGGAGTTGAAAGGAGCTGCACACAGAACCAAAAGAGCTTTGTTGGCTGCTATTACTGTACATTCAGCAATGAGTGGTTGTGGAGGAGTTCACTGCCATTTATTATTAGATGGAAATTTAATTTGAAGTATCATTGGAATCTGTTTAAAGTAGAGTGCATTCCAAAGTATTTTGGGATATTCATACCACAAGTTTTTCAAAACATTTCCCCTTTCCTAGTTACTAGAACTAATATTAGCTGCATATGAATATCAAACGTAATTCCATTTCAAGTATTTTTTTTCTTAAAACAGTATGTCAGATTCAACCTCTTCTATAAATGGTTGTTAAAGGCAGTTGTTTCAAATACCAACATACCAACCCACATCTTTACTGGGGAGGAGAAAGAAAGGGTGTACGAGAAGAGAATTTATAAGCTCCAACTATAGATTAGATATCCCCTCTTCATTCTTTCATCCCATGCCGTTCATCTAAACAACCCTCTTTTTCATTCAGTCCTGTTTAACCTCTCCGTAAGTATTTTTAAAAGAATTGAAAATAAGTGTGCTTAGGATTGCATTTGGCTATCCAAATTCAGAAAGATTTTAAAAGCTCAATAAATCAATTAGTAACAAAAAAAAAAAACAACCACAAAACAAAAAAGGTTTGGTCCAACAAGAATTATTTTTTAAAGTTTTAATTTGATTTTGACTTATTCTTTAACATATTATGATAAATTCAGTTGTTTTTACAGTTTCTACGTTTTCTTAAGAAGAAATGAACCCTTCCTGGACAAGAAACCCACCAACTCACACAACTCTAACAAATTGGCATTATTTTTTCAGCGTGAAAATATTTACTCTATAAATTCCTGATCACTTACTTTAAGTTAGCACTATTTAGTACACATTAAGCAGTTTAAAAGTGCAGTAGGATCTGGTTCATATAACTACTACAGAAAGGATTCAATCTGACTATAAGTAGCAACTGAAGATTATTTGCCAGAGGTACAAATAGCACCAGGTTTTATGGCTATATCACCTGTGTCTCTCCACCAGTAGTCTGTCTGCCAGGTGCATCAGAGAAGACTGGAGTACCAGAGCAAGAAAGAAGTCTCCCCGATGTGGTTTACCAGGGATATTGCAAAATACTTGCAATTTAGAACAATCCAGAAAGTGCTCTAGGTCAGTGAATCCATCATATTTGAAAACTGAATATTCACAAGGTGACCTACAACAGGAGCTTGGGGAAGTCCTTATCCCTTGTTTTTTTTCCCACTTAATGCAGTGTCAGTGCAGGACCTAACAGTGAAACTTCTTGGAGAACCTGTTAAATCTTCATTATAGGGATAATACAAGATATAAAATTTCTAATATAGGAGGGGGTAAAGCTAGAAAGGAATGAAAGCTTGCCTGTGGGAAAGTAAGACTAAGAAAACCTAATGATTTCTTTCTTTTTCTGTTTTTCTTTTTTAAATTATCATATATATTTTGCAGTATTTTTGAGGAAGAATTGGTCCATTACAGATCCATGAATTTGAGGCACTAAAAACGCTTGATCTAGATTTCTTTTCAGTAAACCTTTGGCTTTCACATCGTTGCCTTACATCTGCAATTTCCAAATCGTTATTCTATTGCCAAGCTATTGTACACATTTCAGGATGCTAGCCAAATTTTAATAATGGCATCATTAAGAGAGAGCTATTGCAATGTTAAGCACTGTATTACTTTGCTCATTTCGCCAATCAGTGATGTCAGTAATATCCTGTTCTTTAGGAACTCTAATTAAACTCTTTCATTGAAATAATCAACGTTTGTGCTTCCAAGCACTTTGCAACTACAGTAATTCTTTGTTTGCCAGCTGTGAGAATTTCCTATCCTACCCTCTCACATCAGCAAACTG
Source organism: Podargus strigoides (assembly GCA_028020825.1). Classification (NCBI taxonomy): domain Eukaryota; kingdom Metazoa; phylum Chordata; class Aves; order Caprimulgiformes; family Podargidae; genus Podargus; species Podargus strigoides. Next base: position 29,738,618 of record CM051623.1, read on the forward strand.
AAGGGGAAAAGTTCATTTCACACTTATATAATGTATTCATGGTTGAGGTAGGTAACAGACATATTTCGCTCGTAATACTAAAGCCTAAGCCACAAACTAAGACTTGGAATAGTCTCAAGTCAAATAAATAATTTATCAAATGCAGCTTTAATGTAGTGTCTTCAGAAACCACTGTCCTTAAATTAGTAGATCAAACAGCTAATCCACTCGATGCAGAAAGAATATAATCAGTCTTCATCTGGATCTAAATCAACCAAAACTAACAAACAGTATTCTTTAATTATATCAGAAGTCATTTGCAGAAGCATTGCATATGAATAGGACTCCAGTTCATGAATTCTGAAGTATGAAACTAGCCATAAACTATGCCAGCAAAAGAGATTAAAAACAAAGAGGCAGACTACCTGCAAGATAAACTTCAGAGGAATGTTCTTCTGTGCACTTTTGACCCTCTTAATAACAGTGTTACACTGCATAACAGCTTGAACCTAGACCCAATAATTATTTCTTCCATAATGCAGAGCCTCATGTCTGAGCTTTAGGCTGAATACATTGCCAAGGAAAGCCACTAGCTCACAGTGGAAACCCAGAGAAATATTCTAGCTAAGCAGAAAGCAAGCTGCCAAAAACTACCATGTAGGAAATGTGAAACATAGGAATATGAGCAGCCTTATTTGACTGGGATCCACACCTTAGAATTCTCTTCTGAAACATCCCTTTAAAGAAAGGCTCGTATTTTTCTTTGTAGATAGCTTTTCTACAGGAGAGAATAGCTAGAACCCTTCTTCTTGAGAGACTCGCGTCTTGGGAAGACTGAAAGATCAGAAACCCACCTCTTCCATTTCACAGGAGGGTGAATGAAGCTGCCTTGCACTGTCCACTGAAGCTTTGATACTGTGCAGAAAAGAATGCAGGACTCTACATGCAGAAAAAGCCTAGAATGATACAGAATTTTAAGCTGTAAAGTACCTCTGGAGGTAGTCTAGTGAAACCTCCTGTTCCAAGCAACTTGATGTAATTTCAGAGTAACCTTATCGGACTTCACAGTCACTCAGGGCTTTCTCCAGACAAGTTTTAACAATGTTCAAGGTGTGAGATTCCACAGCCTGTTACACTGCTTCATCATCCACAGTAAGCAAACTTTTCTTTCTTTAAGTCCAGTTTTGTACTCTTGTTTCTTGTCCTTTCATCATGCACCTCTGAGAGGAGTTTAGCTTTATCTTGTCAGTAACTCTCCATTAGGTACTAGAAAACTGCAATTAGATCTTCCCTTTACCAGGGAACAAATGTATTTCCCTCAGTCTATCTTCAGCACAATTGGCACCATTATCAACCACTTAGATATGCCATTTGAAATTGCTTGAAATGGACTTTGATCACTATGCCGTTGATCTAGCCAGTTCTCCACCCACCTAACACTACCAATCCAGTTCATATCTCTCAATTTGGCTAGGAGGACACCATGGGAAGCTATGACAAAAGGCTTAAAACTAAATTAAATTATATCTACTGTTTCTCTATATCCACTGAATTAGTCATTTGATTGTAGTTGGGCACAATCTGCCTTTGATAAATTTGTACTGACTGTTCCTCCTCCTTGTCCTTCCCTCAGACTTCTAGAAGGATTTGTTCCATAATCTTCATAGGTACAGAAGCGATGCTGCCCAGGATGCAGATCTCCAGATCCCCCCTATTGCCTTTTAGATGGGCATAACACTTTTCCTCAGCCAATAGGGACCTCTCACAATTGTCATAACCTTTCAAAGGCAACAGGAAGTGTGGCCTTGCAACTTTGGCTAATTATCTCTGTACACTTGCAGGCATCCAACCTGGTCCCAGGCATATGTTTGTCCAGCTTACTTAAGCAGTCCATAATTTGATACTCCTCTACCACGTGTAACAGCTCTCTTTGTAACAGCAGACCTTGCCACTAAAGACTGAAGCAAAGAAGGTGCTAAGCATCTCAGTTTTTTCCACACTTTTCATTGTAAAGTCTTCAGTCTGATGACAGAGCTCAAAACCATGTTTTCTTCAGTCTCACTGTTGTTGCCAATGTACTTGTAGAAGCCTTTCTTGTTACCAACTCCAGATGAACTTTGGACTCCTAATGACACACCAGCATGCCTCAGTGTTGCTTATTTCTCCTATATTCAGTTCCCACTTTCACTCACACATAAAGGATCATGACTCTGTAGCTTGCTGGTTAGTGTACTTAGTAAAGTGGGAGAGTCCTAGGTTTTAGACCCTGTTCCAAAAATTAGTTCTGCAGTTTAAAATCAATAAACTAGCAATACTTAATTGAATTCACCGATCTACCTCCACTTTGTCATCCTTCTCCAGCCCATGGGGCTGGCTTTCCGTTCTGTACTGTTGTTGTATTCCTGCTGAGAAGGAGTAGAGAGCACAAGCTTAGCCAACATCCTCATGAGTAAGGTGCTCCTGAAACATGAAAGACCTAGTTGTGAACTTCTTCAGGCCAGAGGGGACTTGACTGCATGTCTAAATTCAGAACTTGTGAGCTTTTCTGACCACTGGTTGGAGTACGAAAGGACACATTTATCTTTTTTTTTATAGTTCAGAAACAAGTGATTGGTGCTCTTCCTAAGAAGGATGATACAATTTGTTGCTGTGTGTGTTCTGAAGATATTAAATGAACTGAATGTCTCAGAGGTCTCAAGTGGTAGAACACATATTAGGTGAGTGTCAAGAGGGCATAATAGAAGAGAAAAGAAATCAAGGATTATTTCACTTCAAGAAGAAAGAAATCATATTCTAGAGAAATTATACAAATTGGATCAGGAAGATTTAAGATATAGGCTAGTAGTGGTCTGAGCCAAATGTGATCTCTGGATTTTAGGTCTAAGTGAGAGATGGCTGATATCATCCACAGTAACTAGAGAAGGGAGGAAGAGACTTTGGAATACTGATGAGATTTCTCTAAGCTGATGTCTGGACATTCACACATTGGTGACAGAAATATATGTCAGGACAATGAGCAGGAGACACGAGGTCAAAGAAAGAAAATGTGTTTCCAGGTGTGCACAGTACTGAAAGGTACCAGCCCTACTAATCATCAACGCTATTGTATATCTGTGACACTTTGTGTCCCTGTCCACATCAGTCTGTTCAGCCTCTGCTCAGAACTGACAGATATAGGGAAAGTGCAGTGACAAGTGGGTGCCCATGCAGAGGGGTTTGTGTTGGGCAAGGGGATTCTGTGCTCTTTGGCAGAGTGGTGAACAACACAAGCATTCGTTCAGTGCTTCTATCACAAACGTGAGTGAAGGACTTGGCCTACAGAGGTGGGACTGACTGAGGATCACAAAAGCAAAGGTAATCCCCAAACTGTGGTTTGCCCCTTAACTCACTTGTTGCCCAAAAGACCTAATAAAACTACTATGTCTTCTAGTGGTGTCAGGATGCTTCTTTGATAACAACAGGAGGAAAGATTCAAATGGCATTTTATGCAACTGACACAGATGGAAGTAATGAATTTGGAAAAAAGGGCAAAGTGACAGAAGAGCCAGACATACAGTCCCACTGGAACCAATAAGATTAGAAGAACAGGACTGAAACTTTGACTAGAAGAACTCACCAAAGATTAATTTGGAACTCCACCAACCCCAGTTACTATTGAGAGACAAGTCTCCTAATTAAGAAGCAGAAATAGAAAGGGCATCCAAAGTGAAATTTAGTATTACATACTTGAAAAAGCAGTTTAGGAAAAGCCAATATTGGTGTAAAAAAAGTAAAACAGTGTATCTCGACTAGAGAGAGACTAAATGTTCAGAGTTATCAGCACTAATTTTTATCTCTCCACACATCAAGTAGAAGCACTGTTTTAGTGTGAGAAGGAAGGGGAACAGAGAGTAAAAGGTTTGATACTAAACCAAAGTTAGCTCTCTTTTTGTTAATTTTAGTAGTGGTCTGAGTATAAAAATAAATACCAATGAAAATATTCTCTAGATGCTATCAAAGCAGAAGGCAAGAGGCTACCAAACCATGAAATATTATTTAGTTCAAGTGTAAAGTCTCCATCAATGGGAAGTTAGTTTATTAGCACTAGGCACAGATGGTTCTTTGGATCACATTCAAAATAGGGGTGAAAAAAAATTGTTCAAATTGAGCAAGTTAGCTCTGAAGGCATGGAAAAGTTGTTTTACTAGCAGCAGGAACAAAAGCGTATTTGTACTTCTTAATGGATTTTTTCCCATTAAAATAATAATTTCACTGTATAATTAACTAATAGAAAACCTGAAGAATAGCCACATATTATGCCAATTACTGTAGTAGGAAACAGATCAGATGTTACTGTCTTCCTTTCTATTGTATTGTGTTTACACATATCTTTTTTTATTTGCCTTCTATCTGACTCCTGAGTCTATGCATCTTTTCAACATGCACAGATTTCAACTATGTTACTAGAAACAAAAAAGTACAAAGTTTACAGCATTTGTTTTTAACTGTGCAATGGAAAAGACAGATCCCCTTAATATGCTTAGAAAACACATGGGAAAGAACTACATTTTTCATGGCATGACTAGATTGTTTTACTTTACCTGGTGTTTCCTGCCATAATTGCAGAGTCCCCATCTGTCAACAGAGGTGCTGAAATTTAGCAATGACTTGATAAATGTCTCCCGTAGTGCAAGTGGTGTTAGTATTCCATGTCACACAGGGTGATAATAACAGCTACTGTTTCTCAGGACAATAAAATAATTTTTTAGATTTGGTGACCTCTTGTCATTGATTGCACTAGTTATATGCATCTTTTAGTTGAATTTCATTCATGACTGTTTTGAAAACTTCATGAACTTCATTCATGACTGTTTTGAAAACCATGTATTGCTTCCTATATATGCTTTAAGCAAATAAAAGCATAGGATGTTTACACAAATCAATTAAGAATTATTTGTGATCTCCTAGAGAGAGAGACCATATCTTTCTGGATTCTAATAGCATACAAGTTGGGCAATAAATTTGCTGGCTGGTTCCTGGCTTGAATGTCAAAACTGGGTTCTTTGGCTCTCTGTCTAATGCTTATAAAGAGTCTTTCAGGTAGATACAAAATGGGAGAGTCACTTACAGTCCCTACATTTGGCATGGAGCTACTTAAAATTTGCCAAAGAAAAAACGTATAGTTTATACAATAAAATATTGTATAATTTTATTCGACTTCCAAGTAGCTAGAGAACCCAACCAAAAAACTAGACTTACTTATATTTCCTTCTCACTTTGAAGAGCTTGAGCCTATGCTTCCCATTTAGAAAAGTCTCCTAGTCATCAGTTCATACACTATTTTAGATGCACAGGGAAAGTAGAAGTGTACAGTTCAACCCAGGAGCAGTCAAAATTTTGCCATGAATACATCATAAAGAATCATTTTTTTAAATTATAACTTTTCCCTTTGATTCACAAAGAGATAACAATTTCGTTGTTGTTATTATAGGATTATTTATCAGTTGGAAAGCATTTTATATGGAGTTAATTGGAAAGTGTCATATTGGTAATTGGAGCTGTCTGTGTTGGATTCAGTGATAACATGATAAATATATGTGCCAAAGCTGGGAATTCTGGAATCATACTGCTGGTATGCAGAACAAGTAATAAATGTAAAACTTGCTTTCTGCATTTTAGAGTAGCTGATATTTGCTACTCCATGGTATTTCACTAGCAAAAAAGTTGATGAAGCAAGTAAAATCATTCAAAATTTTGCATATTTGTAGAAAGGCTGGTAGCATTCAACTACTGTTAGCCATTCTAAATTCTGCAGATCATGTTCTTTAGAGCAGGCTAGAAAAAAAGAAAGGTGGAAACAACTTCAATTTCTTCAAATTTAAGCTAACTTGGAAAATGAAAATGAACAATCAGAAAAAAATCAGAAAAGAGATTCTTTATTAAGATCCATTTCTTTCCTGGTTATTCTCTATTACCTGCGAAATAATCTGTGTATAAACATTCAACACAGTTCAGTCATGCAACCTCAAAGAAGGTCTTAATGCCTGTATGTCATTTTTTCATAAGCTGATAGTGAAATTCTGCTTGGAGCAACTGAGTTCAACACATTAGCTCTCTGTGACAGATTGTATGATGGTACACACTATATCTGAAGTTAAAGGTTTTCTCTCTAGTCAAACCTGCTCCAGTTTAAAGGTGTGATTTCAACTCCACAAGACAAGAGATGTGTTAAGTTTGTCTTCTACAACTCAATTCACACTTCATAGACATTTTCAAAGTCATTTTTGTCTCAGGTGAAATCAACACATGTCAAGAGTGTACTGAGTGCATCCTCATGGGCAGACTAACTCAAATCCCTTGTAATGAACACGAAATTACACAGATAAAGCTTCAGTGTGTTATACACCAACAGGGCTGGTAGCTGTAACAAAAATAAAAGGTGTTATGTGACTCTTAGATGACATAGCCAACTGTGGAAATCTTCAAGTCTAAAAAGGAGGCTGTGGAAAAGGTAGCATAAAAAAAACAGAACAGCATTGCCTAAATAGCATAACAAAGATTTCCAGCTTGTACCATCTGCACCTTATTTTCACAATTCCTTGAATATGCTTTCACTGTTCTATTTTTTTTATTTCACAGGCTGTGTCAAATACTAAACAGTTTAATCCACCTACTCTTTGGTATTGCACAGTTTTCATAGCCAAGATGCATAATTAGGCTTTGATTTGCAGTTTCTAATTAGTAGCAGAACCAGCATCTAAGTAACGAGCTGTAGTACAGAAATACCAGATTTAAGGAAGCAAGAGGCATAATAATTTAAATTACTTCTACATATCGTTGGATCCTAAAAACGTAAACACTTAGGTAAAAGATATGAACATACTGTAGGCAAGTCACAAAAAACAACAACAACAACAACAAAAAACAACAACCAAAAGTTATTATAATAGAAGTAAAGTTTTAAAAAATCAAGTTTAAAAATTCTTGTTTAAAAATCCAAACTTGGAAATAATTTTGAAAATCTGTAGTATTATAAGCCAAGAAATCAAGCATAACTTCTTCCAATACATTGGTCTATGTCATAGAAGATGTGACAGATGCAGAAAGAGTCATGGGATGAGAGAAGACATTGTTAGAGTATATAAAGAAATTTCCTAATATTAATTAAGTGGAAGATCTTTTGAGACATTACAAGTGTGTGCACACTGTCAGCATAAGAATTTCTTAAACTCCCACACTAGAGGATCACAGAGTCCTGGAGCTAGCCTGAGATAAGCTCCAATGTTGAGGAATGCAGGTAGGGATAATTTCACCTCCAAAAGAAACTTGTTCTAATCTTCAGTTACCGAGCAGGGATCAAATCCTTATTTACAAAGTCTTTTAATCCTAATAATATCTTTTCGTTAGTACTACGTATTCCAATAGTCTTTTTCAGAATTGCTAAATTCATCAGTTCAAGGACTCATCACTCTCAATGCAACAGTGCCTTTTACTATGTATCATAAGAAGAGATAAAAGAGAATCTGAATTACTAACCTATTCAACTATTAAGCTCACTATTATTTGCAGTTTTTCTAAAGTAATGTCTTGCCAATTACTAGGCCTAGCACAAAGGACGCAGCCAGCAGTAGAACAAACCAGTAATTAGTTTCTATTGTATACAAAAAAGTCAGTACATGGGTGATCGCTGGGGGGTACAAACAAGTCAATCAGATTACACATAATAGACATCAACCCCAGCGACCCCAGGGACGACACAGCATGACCAATAACAGGTGGAATAAACAAAGAAACAAAGCCTCCCATAGAAGAGATGGGAGACAACCAAGTCAATAGGCTGATCACATAAGATAGAAGTAGCCACATATTGTTCCCCCACAAAGCCCACGTTTGCAAATGCCAAACCTGACTGGGGCCCAGTTGCAGTCAGGAGGTCCTTCCTCAACAGGGAAGCTCTGCAAAGTGCATCCACCTCACAGACAGACACTCCACCCTTCCTGCAAGTGATCTCAGCTTTTATGCCCAAAGCAGGACACCTGGCACTCATTTACCCAATATGGGGCACCTGGGGCTTGTTTACCCAAGGGCTTTCCCTTCAAGGCTGGCCACACCTTGGAGAAAAGCCAAAAGGCAAACTCATCCCCTCCTTTTAAAGGACCATGGGGACCACCCATATGTCAACCTTAATTCAGGGCTCGGGGTTCAGACCCCAGCACTTCAACATAGTTAGGTTTTAAAACTGTCTTCAGGTTAAAGTGTTTCTCCCTGTACCACTTCTCGTCCCCTATATCTGGCCTCTCCATAGTCTTTCAGTACCTTTCCTGAGACCAAGTAAGAATTACAGTATAACTGCTGAGATCAGACTGTTGATTTATTGATATATCAGCATTACAATGTATTCCTTACTACTCCCCACCCTATTCTTTGTTACCATAACATCTTGTTTCCATTTTGTACAACTGCTGCTCATTAAACCAGACGCTTCATCCAGCTATACTCCAAAGCAGACAGGCTCATTTCCTGAGTTAATACAGGTAATTTGGAACTCTGTATGGGAACTCAAAAAATTATGTAACAGCTCTGGAGGCATCTAAAGACATCTTTTCTCTACTTGAGAACCACAGGAAATAAATACTGCTTTCCAGTCTCCTGCAGACCATAAATATCAAGCCAAACATGTCATCCAAAAAACCATGCAAAACATGAAGAAAATATAAAATATATGGGTTTACTAGAACTGAAGTAATGCTCTGACCTATCCGCTGGGACAAAAAAGTGTATGAACTTTTCCTTTCATATAATTAGTTCATCTAGAGATGAAGCCACAGGGGGAAATAAACAAATACCTCTTGTAGTTCAGGTCTTGGTGAGGAGAAAAATGTACATCTATGCTGGAGAAGACAGACAACGGGAACATAACGCACCACAGGCATCAAAGTGTCACGTCATTTCAGTCTGTATTAGCTATGCAGGAAATGTTCTCTGGATTCAAATATGTTTTTTCTTCATCCGGGTAATAGTCCTAAATTTACTCTTTCCTGTCTTTACTCATTTAGAAGCAGCTTTTACTTACAGAGCCCAAATTGAAGCTGATAATCTTTGTATTACAACAAATGAGATTGAAATCCCTTCGCATTGTCCTCTAAGTACTGCACAGTACCTGTAGCACAGTCATAACCCATACAAGCTGGCATTACCCTAGTTGGCACAGATGCCAGCCATGGCATTAGTTTAGCAAGCGAAGAGCTCAGATACACTTTGCAGTGAGAGCTCAGCTCCAGGCAGTTGTGACTATATTCTTACCTGTACCTGACACAACTATGTTAAAGTAGTCAGGGTTTGCCTACAGTAAGTTGGAAGTAATTCCTTTCAGTAAGTTTGACATAGATACACTCACTGTTGATTGAGGTAAAGCAACAGCAAAATTCAGTTTCCCCTTCAGAACTGAACGCTTCTGCCTGGGCAGCACCATTCTCAGAAAGCTCAGTTGATTCATCTCTGGCCAGAATTAACTGCATTTCAATTCTGTTAAAAGTGACTCAATTATAATAAGGTTTTCATCCATCACCTACTTCTATGCATTTGGCATCATTTTGGTCGTGCCTCCTACAACCAAGCTGATTTCTGAAATATTTGCAAACAGAAATATTGGCTCATTTGCCCCTAAAGGACATCATGTCATCAGAGGAAGAAGCACATCACGTGGATGTCACTGTGCTCTCGTGCACAGTTTACTGTCTGAATGCAGTCAGGAGGCTGGTGTCAGTCTGTGCTGCACTAAGAAACACTTGGAAGAACACAGGTTTTTCCACCATTGTGAACAGATTTCAGGTACTTTTGTTAGCTTCATCTGCTAAAACCGAAAATGTTTCCTGTAAGGACATCTGGGACTCATAGAGTGGGGAAAGATAATGTGCTATAAAAAGAGTAGTGTCTTGGTCATAGTAGTGTAGCTGAAAGAAATGTAATAATAAAATGGACAGTAATCAGAGGAGACTGTGCTAGTGATGAGCTTCAACTGTAGGCTTTTCAAGAGCTGTTACTCAGCAACTGAGTTACTGAGAGCTCTCTGCCCAGAATAATGACCCAATTCCTTATAATATCATTATATTAATGTTCGGTTCTCCTTTTGCTGTCTCAGGCAAGATACAACAAAAAACAGATATTAATAAATGATGATGTAACCAGCTAACCATGTAATACAGTATTGGCATTGCTAGTAACAGGCCATTAGCTTCGTACAGAATTACGAGGCCTCAGGACTGAGGCTTGCTCTACCTGAACTTTTCTTGACCTGCCTCCAGCTTTGTTTTACTTAGTTTAGCTGTGACAGCAATTTCTTTTATTGGCCATGTTTATGGTGAATTTATTTTACTTTTGTTTATCTTTCTATAGTGCAACTGTATATACTTTTATATAGAAAGTAGTAACAAGCAGCTATCCTATGCAGTATGAGGTATTTACAACTCTAACATGATGATGCAGCGCAGAGAAAGACAAGTCTGGTATGACAGCAGAGCCCTTGAGTAGTGAAGAGAGGATGCCGTGAAGAGGTCCACAAGCACAGGATGATGAAAGAAAGGGCACGAGCTGGTGCTAGAACCCCTCAACTATAAACAACTTAGCCCCAGTCAGTTAAAGAAATACAGACATGGATCTGGACAGGACTTGTTTTTAGGGGATAATAAAGAAATATTGTCTAACATATGGAAAAGCACCATATATAGTAAATTCAGGTATAATGGCAAACTTCAGACCAATAAAGATAGAGCAGAGGTATACAAGCATGTTAGCAAATGTATAAAAATCACTCCTAATCAATCCTAGAGCGAGCAAGAAGACACCATCAACGTGAACATTATCTTCCTTATGGCAAAGGACACAAAATACTGACAGTTCAGTGCAACACCCACTGTTACCACCAGCATGAAACCACCACGCTCAACACCCAGAGAAGCAGTGGAGACAGGAGCCTAACACTAGCAGATGGGATAGGAACTAGGAAGTGTGTGAATAACAATTTTAACTGTGTTATTATTTTTTCTTTCTTTTTCTGTAAGAATTAGAAATAGACTTGAACTAGACTGTTAAATTTTCAATCAGACTAACAATTTGTTCTTGATTTTATATATATGGGGTGTTTCTTCTCTGCCTGTAAACAAGATTTTGAGTATAACAATGAGCAGAAATTAAGAACGCTTCTGTATGTGCTAAGAATGAAAAAAGCCAGCTCTCCGAGTAGGAGTACTCTCTACTTTCCATTAATAGTTGAATATACACAGATTAGCCCAGCCAGCTAATTTAATCAAATACACAGATGATATGAATACTCTCAATTAAGATGAGCATAAAACATAAAAAATAGTGTGATACAGACAGAAGGTAGGTCAGAAACTTCTGTTTACATTTTGATAGAACACACCACTACCAAAGGATTCAGTGATATCAAAGCATATTGCATTTAAGTCTGGCCACAAACACAATTGCACATTGCACATACTTAACCCCTAATATTCATTACCACGATAGACAGTAGAAGCCAATCACATAAAAGGATTCAGAAAAAGTATTGCATGTTTATTTAAAGTAATGTGTACATCTTAGGAAGGATAGAATGGACTGAAAACAAGGAGACTCTATGCCTCTTGACAAATATCAGATTCTCATCTGAAATTAAATGACATAAAGCCACTGACTTCCATCAGGGGGTGATCTGTTAGGGACATAATGGCTCACATGCTACAGGGCACAAAACAATTTCTAGTGGAGGTTAAGGAGAATCCCTTTCTCTGGCAATATTGCCTGTTTGCTTGCCTCTTCCTCACTGGCAACTGTTCAAGACACTATTCTAAACTATAGAGACAACTCAATTGATTCAGTATAGCAATGACTAGAAATCCAAGTAATATCCTGAAGAGATAGAAAAATTCCTGTGTTTTTGATTAAGACCACTGTTGATCAGTGACACCCAGTGCTTAGGTTCCTGCACTACATAAGCTCCATCACAGAAGAGTAGTCATGCCTCTTCTCAATGTTGAGTTACCACATAACATATTGTCCTTCTCCTAAAGAAAAACTGCCTCAGGAAAAAGAACAATTTAGCAGATAACCATTGAGAGGAAAAGACATTTATAGAAGATGATGAAGAGAGCCAAATTTATAAAATCTTTACTAGAGCCATAAAAAATGAAGCCTACATTTTAGTTTTGATGTAACTGTTTGATGAATGTAGGATTACTTTTTTTAAAAAATAAATTCCTTCATGCAATTATTACTACACAGATACCTAGATGTCCTGAATTCTTCTAGGGTTCATTCAAAGTATATCTGACAACAAGGAGAGGGGGAGCACACAGAGGCAGTAGCCCTTCTGACACCAGCTAGAGGGATCAATGAGTATGTAAGCAAGGCACAGACAACAGACGTAAGTCTTTTATATAATTCTGCTAATGTGTAGAATTCAGGTTGTCAGAGACACTGAGTAAAATTATTCATATGCTGTGAGTAAAGCAGATGATCTATATTAAAAATGTGATAGAAACTTAAATACAATAGGCTTTCTTAGCTATATAACTGTGTTGCCTGGTAAAATGGTGGATATCAACCTAGCAGAAGGTACCCTCGAACACACGGAGACAAGAAATTCTTTTTCCTAACATTTCTCAGGGCTGAATATATCTCAGTTTACAGGAGTCAGCTGTTTCTTTAGGTATAAAATTTCCTCCCTTGGTGTTTCAATGTTTAAGGAATTTGGATCCAGAGATAATCCAATGCTATTTCTGGAAAAAAAGGGAATAGGGATGTCAAGTTTCTGAAGCTAGATTTGACAGTACTGACAAACAGGAAGCATGCTTCCACTGATTGCTACTCGATTTCATAACAAGAATAATTAAAAGACCACACACAGAGCCTTTTCCCAGCACTCAGAAAAACACAGCAGCTTGTCGTAATCCTCTTTCAATTATTGGTGAACATTTTTGGATTTAGTTGCTGACTCCTCATTGCTGACAAGCAAGCAACTGTAAAGCAAAGCTTTCTGTAACCTCTTGGTCTAATTTCATCTCAGCCCAAAGGCAGGCACTTAACCAAGCACTTGGGAACCTAAAATGCTATTTGCGTACTCAGGAGAGCAGCTCAGAAAACCTTCTGCAACTTGTTTAGACACTCAAGATCTAAAGTTTCAGGCTTTTACAGTACAACAATAGGAGAAAATAATGGTCTTTCAACAAGGATAAGAGTAAGCTTGTTTGCCTGTCATTTTGCAGAAGTCTAGCTTTAGCCTCGGTGCTTGGACAAGCACTTTGGCAGTGAGGTGGGATGGCATTACTAGCATTCTCCTGCAGCTCATGTTGGTCCTCTCTCAGACTCCACAGCTGCTTCCTCTGCTGCCTCTCTGCATTTTCCACTGCTCACTCAAATCTATTTATAACAGAACAAGGGATATAATTTGTATTGAGTATTAGGATAAGCCAGTTATAACTGGGATAAACCCAAATAACATTAATAATCCAAAAATCCCGAAATAAAACCATCATCTTCTATTCGTTCACAACCTGAAATTTGCACAGGGGTACTGAATTCATAGAACTGGCAACAAAGTAGATTAAAGTTCTCCACATAGAAAAGAAGGCACAATCTGCTTCTTAGCTCTACAGTCTTCATTTCTAAAACTCTGCTTTCCCTCCACAAGGAGCAATTTGAGTAAGTGGTTTCTCCATAGGCAGTCTTCAATGGCCTTGTCAGGAATCCAAAAGCAAAACAAACAAATGAAACAAACAATACAATGAGAAATAATGGCTAATAAACCAGGAAGTGCAGCAATCTAATCCTATTGTATTTTCTATTTTTATACACTGGGGACCAAATCCAGAAGTGATGTGAATCAGTTCAGACTGAAATTGGTCCTGATTCCTGTCGTCAAAATTCCTCTTGGTGAATCAGAGAGGTAATTGGGGGGAAGGGGGGGAGGGAAGAAAAAAGCTATCTAGTTGAATATTCACTTCTCAGTAATAGAAAGAGTGAAGTTGTTATTTTTATGTAGGAGGGTTTTCTACATACACCATTCTAAAACACTGTTTAAACCCTCCTATATATTCATATACATACATAGATATACATATTTTTATATATATGTGTATATATATACATATGTATGCACACACACATAGACATTAAACCACATTTGTTTCAAAAACCTGATTATAGTTTTACTGTCATCAGTCACTGGAATAACTTATGCAGACAATGTGTACAGACCAGGAGGAAATGCGTGATGATGGATGATTAGTGTATTAGCAAAGGCATTGTTTTGTCAATGCATACATGTGTAATTGAGGAAAGTAGCAGAATTAAGACATAGCCAACATTTTGTCCAGCCTGCACTTAAATCATTCACCCATGGTGCAGTCAGCTGTTGAACATAATCAGATTTAGGGTACTGAGGCTTTGCTCATAGGACTGGCTGACAGTAAAATGGTGTGACATTCCCAACACTTACCCTAACCAACAGGATGAAGTTTTAAGTCTTCTTCTTCCATAATTGTGAACAACCAATTTACTTCAGCAGATGGATGGAGAAAGACAGCAGAAAGCAAGTGGTGTGTATCACCACCACATTTTTGGGTTTGCATGTCAGCATCAGTACTGGGGTCTGATTTTTGTCAATGCAGTTCTGTTTTCATGCCATTACTGTTTTGCCTTCCTCTTCTAATATTGCTCTTGTCACATACTGTGCAACACTCTTTTGATTTTTTTATTATTATTTTGATAATTTATTTTGGAATGCTCATTCCTACCTCCTTAATAATAACAAAGTATTCAAGCAATAAGAGCATTGTATCTCTTACCTGTGTGACCCTAATGACTGTTGGCAATTCCTTTCTCAATTAAGGCTTGACAAGCACTAAGCAAGTTCGGCACCAAAAGTAAATAAAATGCTTCACTGTTTCTTCCTGAAAGTGTTACGTCCTAGGGAAGAAAAACTGAGGTGGTTTTAGTTACTTCTGTGAGAAGAAGAAAGATTCCTTTCCTATCATTTTATTTCTAATTTGTTACGAAGCTTTCTCATTTCATGTGGCTAGTAGGGGGGTTTGGTCTTCTGAACGTTAAATACAATCCTCTCAAAAATGGACAAACTTTTAACCTTCTGCTGAGACACAGTGTCCTATCATTGGATTACCTTTGACTTTGGAGAAAAATAGCCCATCATTAGATGATCTGTGCATTTGCAAATTCAGCTACATTTAACAATAGCAAATTGAATAACAGAGGGAAAACATGATAATTTCTTCCTGCAGGAAGAACAAATATGAGACTGTCTCCTCTAGAAATCTATACGAAAGTATCACGCTTACTTTACAATAATTTCCCATATTATGATGAACTTAGACTACTGCAACAGTACTGGGAACATTTCCACTGGTCAAAAAATGGTGAGATCTTAATATCTGTCTAATGGCTTTTGATACCAAGTATGTTGTATGTCAGCAGAATACAGCCTGCTCTTAATGAAACTAGTTCTTCAAGAAGGACATAAAATCTGGGCCCAGGTTCCTCATACTTTAGTGAGGTTTTTGGTGGGGGTTGGACTTGTTCTTATTTCTTGTTATGAGTTTTTTGGGGGGGGGGGTTTCAGTTCTTCCCTAGTAACCAATTATAGGTGTATCCTTAAGTGCACTTTATTAGTCAGAATCAGTCTTACTGAATTATTAGTGAATTCTCATGCTAAATTGACTCGGGAAGGAAAGAATTATTCTTAAGTATCTCTTTAAATACTTCCAACAATTATGCATCATTTCTCTGACAGACTGTTGTGCGGACGTTCTTTTGCTCCCTCATACAATTTGGGAAAAGAGATATTGATCACTACTAACAAGACCAGTGTGCCAGGCAGATAGGTCTTTCTCTTTAGTGCCCTTTTCTAATCTCAGACTATTAATTGACCAGACAGGTCAGCTATCGACTAGCACATATTCATTCAATGACTTCTAATTGCTTTTCTAAGTATCCTCTGAAGTAGTCAGCCATCAAAATTTCACTAGATTCTCACTAGTTAAACAACAGTTACTTTTCCTTTAAAATTGAACTAAGATGTGTGGGAAAGAGATGGAAACAGGTCAAATTACTTTCCCGTAAGTTTTTTTAAAAATATTTTTTTAATATAATTTCAGCCAGCCAAGAAACCTGAACCCAAAGGTTTCTAACCACAGTTTTATTGAACTCAAGGAACTAGTAAGAGCCTCCTCTCATGAATGCAAAGACTTAATTGACTTTGTTGCCAATTTGTAATCTGGTGTAGGATTCTCCTGTTAGCTTCATTTCAGTCTTCTGGGTGCTTCTGATAAACTCTTTGCATGTATAGTTAGTAATGAGAAACGTTTTTTAGACTTGAAGGGTAAAAGGTATACATTAAGGCAAATTTTTCAGAACAATGCAATATCATATAGGTACACGTTCAGGCTTCTACATAGAATTGGCTTATATTTTGATACTAACATCCGTGACTTTTACTTACATTAGAAAAAATGTCAGAAAAATCATGCTACTTTTATTGAGACACCATATGTCAATGGGTTTATTCAAGGCCCCTACACAAGAAAGATATGGGATTTTTTACACTTTAGCCACCAAAAGTTAAAATAATGCTACAGTTGTTAGTGATTTTTTAGTAGCTAAAGGACTCTGGTGGCTGAAGATCAAAGAAAACCACAGCTGTAATCCCTCCTGCAGAACCTCACCCACAGGCCAGGTGCAAGCGAGGCCACCTCAGTTTCTAACCTTCTGTTAATTAGAGCTTCCCAAAACCAGGCCATAGAAAACAAGGGTGATCTGGGTCTCTGCTGGTATTTCCTTTTTCCTACCCATATCTTTCTACATAACAGCTTTGCTGGATGCTGAAGTTATTTTCCCAACCTCAGCTTGGTTTACCTTTATTTTGTTCAAGAAATACTAATCACATTTCCATAGAAATAAAGCTTAAGTAAGTCATACTGTGCCCTACAGGCATCATATAGAGAAGTTGAGATAGTAGCTCTGCCTTTTTTGTACCACTCCCATTATAGTCAGAAAGCCATCACATGCCAGACGTTGGTGAAAAACTTTCAGGGCTATTGAAGCCTGCAAAATGTCTTGGAGAATTTCAACCATGTTCTTTTATACAACAGTTGGTTGATCTGCTTTGCAATGGAAAATATGCTAAACTAAATAATCCAGAACTTGAAATGTTATTGCTTAAAAAAATAGAAATTATTGATTAACTATTAGTAGAGAAGTCCACATTACGAAAAGAAATAGTTACAGGGACACTAACTAAAAACATTTGAAATGGTTAAACAAAGGTCCTCTCTAGGGTGGAAAACAAAACCCTTCCTGTTCAGTCTAATTCATAAACTTACAAGAAGGTCTTTCTGAGTTCATAATCCCAATCAAGAAACCTGTAATTGCATAACACTTTTTTGTTTGTTTGTTTTTCCCCCCCTAAGAGTGTCTCTGTTGCCATTCACTGGTTAGTTTTTGGTTAAAGGGTCAGTTGCATATTTCTTGAAAGGAGCTGTCGCTTGCACACTTATCAATATCCTAGATAAAATTATTTTCCATTCAAATTAGGAAAACTGGAGCCATTCTGTAACAGGTATGAGTAAACAGTGGGATTTTTTTCCCCCCGTTAATTTACCTACCAGTATCACTGACCTTCTTTTTAATCTCTCACCATTCCAACTTTCTGGGGTGATATGAGCTAGTGAAAACAGGAACTGTTATCTTGTCACCTTCCACTTATTATTGTTATAATAATACCTCTTTCTTCCATATAAAACAGCCAATGAGAATGTTCACTGAAATAACACTTATGCCATCAATGTAATAATAAGTGTGTAAAATCAGAACCTTCAGAACACAGCATTTAAATTTTCTTCAAGTTACTGGGATGTTGGCTGTTGTTATTTTTTGTAAATGGAGTAGAAATTCACAGTCATTTTCCATTTGCTTTCCTTCTAAATACAGCTTATTAATATGTAAGAATGCTAAGCCTTTTGACAGTTTTACATGTTTTCGTCATGTTACACAAGCATAGACCACTTATGAACTTTTATAACCATCCAGACCGCAAAAGTAATTGTTTTTGTCAAAAAAGCCAGATTCTTAATAAACCTGCCTTAACATTTCAAAAATTCCTAGGTAGAGAATATAGAGTGATCAACTCCTTATAAAGATTTTGTCTTTAATTCTGTGGAAGAAGCAGCCTGCTGTTTTAATGGATAACCACTAAATGACTGCTATGCTGGTAGATATTGATTTCAGCAGGGGCTACTTGTCTCCTAGGCTGACATTTAATATCTGTTAAAGTGATTCGCCTGCTGAGCGATTTCAGCAAAAGCATCACATTAGGGCTGCAGTCAAACTTTTTGGGATTAGTAATTCTCCTTGAAAATATCTTTCAGTCAACAATCTGAAAAGTCAAAAGCAAGGCAAAGTTCTGATTTACCAAAATTAGAATGAAAGGCAGCAGACTACAGATGTGAGAAAGCCTCAACACTTAACTCTCCTAGTTTTCTGCACTGCACATAATATGAGGTAACAGATCACCTAAGAGAAAGCATCCTACCCCAATAACACTGAAAATATACTCCACACTCCCATGTCACTTGTAATGACTGTGTCAGTGTACCTACATAAGCTCTCCTATCCAGATAAGGAAAGAGAGATGCCTTGGCTTGTAAGAAGCAAAAACCCCAGAGACACAATAAAATACATGCCCTTACTTCCCTCTGCTTAAATCGGTGGAGAAACTTTAGTTTATAGCAATTTGTTCATGCTTTTAATACATCTGAAGTGTGAATCCAATCTTAACCTGAGTCTCTTTCTGAAATTTAGAAGCTTTGTTTCAGCCTTACAATTTTCCTCTGCACCGGCTTCTAGCAAGCTGCATGACATGTTCATATGTCTACATCTGAAACAGAGATTTGTAAAAGTTCACATAGAGACCATTTAATATTTATGAAATTCTTAATTGCAATTCTGCTATTTGATGCAGTCAAAATTCATCCAACTCCTGTAACGAAGAAGTGGCAGCAGCTTATATATCTAATATTCTTTAAAAGCCTCCCAGGAGTATATTATCACATGAAGATCTAGGCAGTTCCACTTTAAACCTGGGGTCACCTTAGGCATCTGGTCAGAATTAGATTAAGAAACTCTCCACCTACCTTACCCATAGCTGACTTATTACCTGCTATTTTCTATGTTTTCCCATGCACTTCATGAATGTAAGCTTGATGACTAATTTACAGCTGAGGATTGAAACCAAGAGGTGGGAAGCCCAGAAGTTAATTCTTGCTATTCTGAAACTAAGGCCCTGCAAGGATTCAGTTCCAAGTCTCAAAGACAGAACACTCAAGCTTTATTGTCTGTGTTTCCAGAGAGTCTGTATAAGCGCCAACATAACTTTTTTCCTAAAGCTTCTTTATTTATTGCTGTGCACTTGTGCAAAATGCCTATTGAGATTATGATTGTGCCACCACAAGGCTGGTAGCATTTTGATTCACTTTGCACTGGCATGAATGACAACAAAATAGCAAACAGTGACAAATCATATCAATAGATAGGTTTCCTAGGAAACTGAAATTGTCTGAGCTTTTCCAGTATCAAATTTAAAATAAAGTATTTAAAAAAAAAAATAAAGGTAAGTGGTTGTATGACTTTTTCCTTCTTTTATTCCTGTGATAGTTCTAATGGTATCTCTTACAAAAATTCTCTCTTACCATTGAAGACTTTGCCAGAAATCTGGATGAATGTCCTCTGAACATCAGTATGCATTGTAATAATCTCCTGCAGCTCTATTCCAGGTTAACAGGCAAATGGGAAAGGAAATTATGCTTTTCATAAAGAAATATGACAAGAAGATTTGTTTGCTATCAAATTCTAAGAGATGAACATCTGGGAATTTTGTAATAAAACATTGTCAGAAAGTCTGTTTTTTTGTTTAGAACAAATAAAGCTTATATGTTGTAAAAGCCTAGAGGAATACTGAATGTGAAAGTGTAAATTCCATTTCTGGGACATACTGTTTCTGATTTTAGTTTCATTTCACTAACAGCAATAGAAGACGTTCTTAATGAGCTTAACATAAATATATTTTACTGAGTTAGAGGTAACTCTCCTCAAGTCATCTTTTAAAAACATCTTGGAAAAAATGAGTAATATTCATTTTCCCAGGTCTCTCAAGGCAGGTGTGGCTCATCAGGTAACGACCCTGGCCCACCCTTACTGTTCCTTCAAGAACCCCGTCTTGTATGGAGGGAGGGGTGTTCCCACACAGGAACGCAAGGCAGAACTGGCCATATTCTATGTATGAGGCCAGACTCCATCCTGCGCAAGGACTAGCTCAGAGTTATGTTTCCCTGGCAAAAAAAAAACAGGTGGTGTGAGTTATTATTCACTGTGCTGCGATCGCAAATGTGATACAGTTAGCTCATTTTCATATGCTCTCTTTGGCCTTTTATCTCTTCCTTCTTGTTCTTTTGTTTCTTGCGTATGATAAGGATGTCTTTTACAGCAGATCAGGAAAAACAGATATTTTTCACTCATATATCATTAGCATGAGGTAGGTAGGAAAAGACAGATCATTTATCAGGCACTTTAGCAGATCATTAAATAGCTAATAAAATGTTTATCTGATTTCTAACAGTTGGAACAAAAAAAGCTAATCTATATTTTCTGTTGAATCTAAAATATTGGTCATTGTAAAGACTGCCTGTGTTTTACTGAATATTCCAGATTATTTTTTCATTTTAAATACAATTGCAAAGAGAGTTAAAACAAACAGTATCTAATTAACAAATCTGCACAATCTACAAGGGCAAAGAAACTTACTGTGAGAATGGAAGACCACAAGAGGAGAACTTAGATATTCACCGGAAATAGTGTTCAGTGTTACTTTAACACGTTTTTCCACAGCCTACTTCTTTGCTGAAGTACACTGCTCTTACAAGGTTTCTTCTGTGCAGTTCTTCCTGGCAGTAGTATGCTAATCCAAAAACCTTTGAATCCAGTGGTAGTTTATATATTCACTTCACTGAGTCCCAGATCAAACCTTATGTGAGCAGAAAGTAGAGAAAAAGGTTTCTGAATTTCTTGTAATACTTGTATTATAAAAGGATTTTGATCTGTAGTACAAAGACACCCCAAAGAGCCAGACATGATTTGAAGTTTCTAATTACTTGCTCTAGGAGAGCTCTACATCTTATTTTTTATATTTGTGTAATCTTTTCCTGAGAGTAGTTCCCAACATGAGCAGCACTCCCCTACTTTCATAACACTTTAGAAATGTGCTGGGCTATTGCCCCTTCCACCTCTGTGTCCTCTGGGCACTGTTCAGCTCAAATTGTACTACTGAGAGTGAATTTGGCCCTGAGCACTATGTTAACAATATATTAGCTAAGATCCACATGTTATAACTCAAGCATGGTGAGTCTCTCTCCTACAATAGCAGTATGCCCCTGGGCTTGCAGCTAAGCACTTTGCCATCTCAAGCACGCCTTCCATTAGCAATGGAGCTTGGGGTGCTTTAGTGTTTTTCTTCTCTTTTCTCATGGTATGCGGCTTTGTCTTGTTGGGTTTTTTCTATTCAGCTTCTGGCATCCTTCAACTATGGAAAGATACAGATTTGTTTATGTGCAGGCAGGCTGCTGCTTTCAATGAATACCTTGCAGTATAGAAAAAATATGAAGGTCACGAAGTGCTCCACTAGTGAAGCTTTCTTCAGTCAGCAGCCATGCAGATGTAATATTTCCAGTGTCTTTTTATGCTTTTCCTTACAGTTCATGCACTTTGAAAACTGCTGTAACTTTCTCTTATGCTTAATCTTGCTCAGTTAGGGAGCTGGAATCCAGGAAGAATGTACACCAACAGGAACAATGGTTTGCTTGCACATTCCCAGTATTTTTTACCAGAGGCTCTCAGCACATTTTGCAAACATTTATTAATTACTCATTCTGTGAGGCACACACACATTACAGTCTAAATTACACAGCTGAGGAAACTGAGGGTTCACCAAATATCAAGCCCTAGCATTTGCAAAGGCTGGGTACCCAGTGGTCCCTACAAATCAGAAACAGAAGCATTCAGTACCTGCAAACACCTTCCTGCGAAGTTACCCATAAAAAGCACTCCAGATCTGGAAACAACCCAAGAGTCTCAATTCCCAGCTGATATACTCATCAGATCATTACATTTCCTACAATTAAAAGAAAATTAAATGGATGGAGACAAACAGCATGAATAGGCTCAGACATCTTCAGTTACTGACCATGGCCAAATCAATTATTGTTACCAGGTGTTTTAAGTTGGACTAGTTAATGTTTATTATCATGGACTGTAACATTTTTTTGATATCGAGAAGCATCAAGAGACTGACATTCATGATTCAGATTCGAGTGAATAAAAAAGTTAACACCCATCTAGTTAAAAAAAAAAAAGTTTTTTCGAACCTCTCTCTGACAATATTCTATGTTAGTGGCAAAATACTATCATTGATGTTCTGCATCTAACAGTGTTTCAGGACAGGGGAATTTCAAGGGGAGTTCCTCCTTTTTAAGGCTAGACAATTCTACTTTGGTCTTAGTTTCTTAACTGCTTTAAAAACTCCAAGCAAAATTCTCCCTTGCTGCCCAAGCATTTGGATGTGAACTGTATTAGCCTCTTCTGTGCTGCATTTCTTTGAGAGGCTGAACAGAAGATGAGAAAGGACTGAGGTTTCTGGAGGTGGCTTTTGTGCACCCCACGCTCAACCAGCTACAGACCTGGGAATGGCACCAAAAATCTTTTTATTGTACTCACAAACTGCTCTCAGTTATGGTGGCCTCCTCAGACTGATTCCATATGCATAACCCCAGTTTCGCTCAAAATTGATACCCCTCTTTCAGGGCTAGCAGAAACCTAGGGCAAGGGTGTAGCACTGCTGTATGAACGGAGAGGATAATCGCCCTCTGTGCCCAGGTGATGGGCACAACTAATAGATAAAAATACAGGTATTTCTCTGATACACACTGGAAGAACCCTTCCACGTATTCTTACAAGCTGGGAAGAAGTATATGTTTAGAATAAAGCCTGTGGTTTTTTGCTGCTCATGAGGTAGAAGAACCCTTTCTATGTGCAACCATAGAATTAGGGTTCACAGCATTCTTTTACATAGCTTTTTTATGTGTGGTGATTTTGCCCAGATTTTCAAGCAGAGCATGCTGAAGATACCCAGTAAGTCCAGGGAGGGAAAAAAGGGATTTGGTCTTCATGCATAATTTTTAGAACTGATGGTGAAGGATTATTTTATGTTTATCCATTTGATTCTCATCTGATCAGGCAGTTCCATGTTTTGAATAAAAAATCCATTCCCTTCTCATCCAGCAACAATATACCAGGAAAGAAAATATCCATCACAGAGGTACTGGGATGTGTAATTTCTGCAAACCCTGGTTCTATTCCCTGCCACTGTGCTAGAGATGTGAAAAGACAGTAAACATGATTTGAATATAGATGCTGATATGATTATGGGGTTGTATGTTGTTTGAAATCTGAAGCCTTTATAGGCTTCATAACACATGGTTTAAATACATTTTCCGCCTTTCATTGGGTTTCTACCACAGTCATGTAAAATTGTTTCCTTAGACCACTGGAGTTTTTATTAGGCACTGTTTTTCTTCCACACTACCCCTTGTGCCCTAGCACCATTTAAAACATTTGTAATAAATTAGAGAACACTGTTAATAGTTTTAGCAGCACTTTTTTTCCCCTCAGCAGGAAGGTATGTGATTTTAACACAGGATGATGGTTTAACAACCCCATGCAACTCTACAGGCTTGGGAAAGAGTGGCTGGAAAGCTGCCTGGTGAAAAAGGACATGGAGGTGTTGGTTGACAGCTGACTGAACATGAGCCAGCAGTGTGCCCAGGTGGCCAAGAAGGCCAATGGCATCCTGGCCTGTATCAGAAGCGATGTGACCAGCAGGAGTAGGGAGGTGATTGTGCCCCTGTACTCGGCACTCGTGAGACCACACCTTGAGTACTGTGTCCAGTTCTGGGCACCACAGTATAAGAAGGACATTGAAGTGCTGGAGCGAGTCCAGAGAAGGGCAACGAGGCTGGTGAGAGATCTGGAAAACAGGCCTTATGGAGACCAGCTGGAACTGGGGTTGTTTAGTCTGGAGAAGTGTAGACTGAGAGGAGATCTTATTGCTCTCTACAACTACCTAAAAGGAGGCTGCAGTGAGGCTGGTGTTGGTCTCTTCTCCCGAATTACTAAGGATAGGACAAGAGGAAATGGCCTCAAGTTGCATCAGGGGAAGTTTAGATTGGGTATTAGGAAGAAGTTCTTTACTGAGAGGGTGGTTAGACATTGGAACAGGCTGCCCAGGGAGGTGGTGGAGTCGCCGTCCCTGGGGGTGTTAAAAAAAATGAGTAAATGAAGCACTTGAGGCCATGGTCTAGTGGTTAGGGAGATGATGAGATAAAGGTTGGATCTGATGATCCTAGAGGTCCTTTCCAGCCATGGTGATTTTATGATTCTATGAATTCTAGTAACCTGTCTCACATTGGAGGTAGAGGGGGTTGTCGAGGAAGGAATGAAATGGTTGTGCAGAATTGGGGCTTTCATTAAAAGCCAAATACTATTCATCCACTGATTTCTCTATCCTGGTAATCGTAACTAAATGCAGCTAGAATGTAGACATTACCTCTCTGCATATGTGAATTTAAATGAATTCTTGTGCCATGGAGAACATCAGTTTAATTTTGTTCTTTAAAACCTAGAAATCCCTTGAGCTATTTTGGTCTCCATGTTATGAACTCTTCAGGCTAGATAGCATGATATCTATGTCTTGCACAGCACTGAACATACTATCATTTTTAAGAAAATAATAAATAACCATAACACTAAATGTTTTGTACAATAAAACACCGTTTTCCTGGCTTTAAAGTGTGCCTGGCAAAACTTCAAAGGTCTGGAAGTTCTGTCTGGATAAATAAGTTGAGTCAAAACAAAACTCTGGAGACTCCATGTCCCCGAAAGTTTCAAACCCAATTGTCAAATCCAGACTTCAGCATTTAGTAGCTGCATATATGTAATTTATTCCAAATTTTTCAGTGTCTCAGTTCAGCCAATTACAAAGAGAATTTTGGAGCTGATGTCAGTGCTACAAGAAAATTTTTAATCATATTTTTAACGTGAAAAAGCATTGAATCTTGGGAATATGTATTTTGTTGTTAGTTGCTTTCTTTTGAGTCCACAGAAAGAGAATTTTAAAAACAAACAAAAAAACCCCCCAACAATCAGACTTTGCTTTTTTTCCTTAGTCTCTGATTCAGAGACAGGAGCTGGAGCTGCTCTCTAGAAATCAAGCACATAAATGAAACCAGAAAAAAAGGAAAATAATAATAGAAAAAAGACTGAATGTGCTTCACCTTCTTTGTTACAAGTCCTGTGTATGTGTCAAATATATGATTCTTAACATGTATTATAGTTCCACACTTTCGTTTTCTCTGTTTGTGAAGCTGTCTTGAAAGACCCCAAACATCTGCTATTGTCTTAACAGAGAGATGATATTGGCATTGGTATGGAAGAACAGATATTTCCTGCTGAACTCTGCGCCAAAACTCAATTATAATTCTGAACTTTAAATCTAGGTATCTTTTTTAAGAAACTTTTAAATCATGATTATCACAACCACCTCATGCTCCTTTTTTAAGCCCACAAGGGCTCACTTGCCACAGCCTCTAGGTACTGGAAAACCTTCTCTTTTATGATTAATCATCTTTTCATAAAATTCCCTGCTCCCTTCTGACAAGCACTAACCTAGCCTCTAACCAAGCATTCCTCCTAATGTCTATACTGAACCACTCCCATCCTCTATCTTCATTATGTTCTAATGGGACTCCAACCTAATACATACACCCTCAGAAAATATCCTAAATTCTATATTGTCTGTCAGTGACAAACAGACACTTAGAATCTCATTTGTTAAAAGGCGTTAATAGAAGAGCTAGCTTTTCCCCTATGAATTAGTTATTATCCTTAATCTGATTTTCTACTTGGATTATTTTATTGATGATAAATTATAACATACATTTTTCCTCTGCTGATTCAGTCTGTTGTCCATGTATATTGTTCTGGATAAGATACTACTTTTAATTTTAGAAATACAGCAACAAAATGCAGTTAACCAAAGCTGACAGATATCTTAATGAAAAACTAGAGAAAGAGAGGGAACTATAGAAAGCAATTAGAGGTTGTTGCTGCCCCGATTCATTGTCCGAATCATTTTAAATAGTCAACATGAGCTGTAACTGAAATAAAATTGCAAAATTGCAGTTTATTTAACAGTGAGTTCAAACAACTGCACAGTAACTAAATACTGTCCAGAATTAATTTTTATGGGATTTGGATAACTAATTCACCAAAGCTCCTTTGAAAATCCCAGCCTGAGCTATTTTAATTTACAGTTGAACAAGTGAAAGGAATGTGTATGTTGGTGCAAAGGTTAATTAAGAGGTGATTTTACATCCCAGATAAATGAGATTTGTTTTGGACTGTATTGGATGGGTACTAGGAATATATGACACCCAGATTTTCTCCTGCATTGGGGATCAAAGCAAAGTCAAAATGTGGCTCTAATCATGCACTCAGCCATCATGACTGCTTTCCACAGGACTCATTTTCACCCTTAAGGTTATACCTCAAGTTATAACTCCTCCAAACACACTGCAAAATCTGCTTTGGTATATCTTTTCAGTAACTATTTAAAATAAGTCATTTCTATTTTACTTTGCTCTTAGAGTAATATGGTTTTCTTTAACACATACCCCTGCCACCCATGTCATCAGTACACAATTTTCCTCAACTCTAATCTACAACAGTGCCTCCACTAAACTGTTCTAAATTGAATTCATGGCATTTCAGCTGAAGGAAGCTTCTCCTTAACAAAGCAACACTAATATCTTTAGAACATATGCAAATATTTAAGAACATGTGCAAAACAAACACAATAAATGGCATTTGTTTCTGCTTACTTCAGTCACAGCATTTTAGAATTCCCAACAAAGCATCTGAAAAGCAAACGCTGTTTACAAGACTGAAATCACCAATAGACCCAAGAGAGACAAAAGACTTTCAGCAAGCCAACATTTAACCACTATCATAAAATAAAGATCCATATTCCCTGTCAGAGCCCCACAGCAGGAGAGCAGGGGAGGAGTAACCAACTAGTAACATTTTGATAGTGTTACATATATGGTGGGCACTTCCCATGTTTCTCCTTAGCTCCAAAGAGTACACAGAAAAAAGCAGAAGGTCCTTGACACAGTAGAGGTTGCCTAACAGAGGCACAGTTGACTCAAGCATTTCAAGATCACAAGACAGTTCTGGCAGCTGCAGTGGGAAAACCCCTGAAACACAATCATTTTGTAATCAGTGAGAAAGACACCCGCAGGAATCCATACAGCAACCGCACTGGGTACTCCAATAATTTTAGTGAGTACAGAACACAAGACAAGTTATATAAAAACACAGTCTAATTCCTTGCTGACTCATTAATATGTTAAATTAAGTCAGGCGTGGACAAGTTGTTCATAAATCTGTGGGAAATTGGTGCAAGGAATGGAGGGGGAGGGAAAAAATTATACCTGTTCCAAGAGAAAGGCCAAAAAAAACCCCCAAAACAAAACCTGCATATCTGAGGCCAGACTATTGTTTCAATCAGTTCTGTGTGACAGAAGCATTATGTTCCTCACTAACCCAGGTGATACAAATCAGAACGAGCAGCAAAAATCACAGCTCCTTCTTCTCATGCTCAGTGGCTGCTCACAGTCGCTGGGACCCCTGCGTTGCCTTGTGGAGTGCCCCTGCTGACCCCAGGCAGGAGAGACTGGAAGGACTGCAACCTACACAAAGGGAAAAGCTCTTTCCTCTTTTTTCCTCCCTTGCACAGCCATGAAGAACCAAAAGGCAGAAAACAGCACTTGAATAAATGATTTTATCATGCAGGATAAAGAATAGGAAAGGCCTGAGTAAACACATGCAAAGAATAAAATTCCAAAGCTTGGTGTAATTAAGAAGCCCAGACTCTCCACTTCATGTGTCTGTACACCATTTCCTTTTTCTACAGAGGCTAAAGCCAGTACCGTGACTGTCAATATAGGAAACTGGAACAGTTGCATTACTGGGCAATTGTTAGCAGCAACAGAACTTTTTCACAGGGGCAGTGGACTTCATGGAAGAAAGCTCCCAGCGCTTTTAAAAGTTTACCAGTTGGCTAACACTGCATCATCAAGTTCATAGAGCTCTAAGGATTTTTTAATAGGAACTCTGTTTACGTGCAGAAAGAAAGAAAGTTTTGAGAGTGCAGGATAAAGGTGTGCTTATTTTGTGCCTGATTTCTACCATACAAAGGACTTTGTGTTACTTGCATAGTCATACAATAGTCTGGAAGGTAATAGAAAACTCCTGAATAGAAGGAAAGAGAATGGCTTTGGAACAGGAAGACAATCAACGATTCAAGTGAAATACAAAGGAAGCACTGTGAAGGCCTGGTCCGTAACCTTGACAAAGTTTTACATCATCTATATTTGATTCAATTTCATGATTTATCTGTTCTCTGAAATGAAATGGTTTCAGTAACGTTACTTTGAAAAAGGAAGTGTATAAGCAAGGGGAAAGGGGCGGTCCAACCTCAGTGGTGAGATATGCCTGTTCTTTTGTCTTTCATTAATACGTGGTGTGTAGTCTACAAAAATAATGAATGTGCCACTGAACTTCCCGTTTTGAAGAGAGAAATGTGATCACACAAGGCTTGTCCATTGAGCCTGTTAAACATGGTTAAAAACCATATGGATATTAGAACACAAGTTCACTTTTAAAATTGCAGGCCCCCAACATAAGCTCAATCCAACAGAATGCTTTGGCGGCATCTAATAATTTTTTTTTTTATATGTAAAGTGCACTGATAATAGAGGCAGCTTTACACTGTGGCACCACTTCCTTTGTACATGCACTGACTGAAACCACAGCTAGGAAGCCAAAAGAGAGAAAGGTGAGCTGTGTGATAGAAAACAAATGCAAGTTCAGTTAAAGTTCTATTCTATGATTTTTCTATCACACAGTTGATTGCTACAGTTCCTGCTTTTGCACTTTCTAAAATACTTGATTATCTCCTAACTACTTTGCTGGACTCTGAAGATTAATAATAAAAAAATAATTTTTAACAAGTTAGCACTAGCTTTCCCTGTGAGCTGCTAGAGCGAGTGTAAGGAGAGAGGACATAAGTGCTGCAGGGTGCCCAGCAGGACGCCGGCCGGTACTATGTGCACAGGGGATCTACAATTGCCAGCCTGGTGAAGCCTGACCTTATTTCTGCTAGACTTATGGTTTTCTGAACAGAAATCTGGCAGTCAATTTGGCAGCGAACGGGAGATGGAAAAGTTGATTCCGGGCCAAGATCAACTTCCAGATCAATTAAACATGCTGTGTAACACAGCCTAGGAGATTTTGTTCAATCTGTTGTAAATACAAACACCTACAGAGTTCCTCTCAGAGCTGGGACTTCAAAAGCAACCACCCAGCTCTAGTTAAAAAGATGAGACAGAAGCAGCCCCACTTTCTTGGTTCAACACAAGCAATTGCTCAGTAGTGCTGCAAACAGGACTTGCATCACACTGCCTGTTATGTGACACCTGACCCTCACTGTTTGCTGCCCTGCCCTGGCACATTTTCCAGAATGAGCAGAAACCTTTGTCCTGTAGCTCTTTCAGAGTTAAAGTCACTGCACGAGCAATAAGATCTGCTCTTTCATTTGCCTTGTTCATGGGAAAGTACTGTTTTCTTTGACTTACGCTTATGGGTGACTGTCAGTTTTGCTTTATGCTTCAGTGAACATCTAGCCTGAATCTGCCTCATCTGCTGAGTACTTCAAGTTTAAAGTAAACCCCTGGCAGGCCATATTGTGTGGGACTCCGGTGTTCAGTCTGGAGAATCAAATCTGTCTTGTTAAGACAAGATTTGTTGAAAAATCAGAGCTTGCAATTCTTGTACTTTTCCACTATCAAGAAGTAATGGGCATGTAGATGCTACCATGTTCCTACCTGGAAATACTGTAATCCTTGGACAATACATCTAGAACACATGCCAGGTTTTGCACTGCAAAATCTTGTGAAGAAAGGAAGAGCAAGATGACAGGTGCCTATGGCATATTTATCTCAAAGACATGTCCCACAGTTCCTATTCCCTGATTTTATACAATGGGGCAGAGGAATCTCTGGGATGTGACAAAAATGTCTCTTGCTCATGTCTGAGTTTTCTTCACAGAAGGCAGGGCACGGGAAGAGCAATGGTAGATGATTCAAGTCTTGTTTCAGTGTGAACCTGATCTGCATCCAGACTCAGGAGCTACAAAATTGGAATATATAGGTGTACAGTCCTTCCTCATCAAGGAAAATCCAGTGATAACATCTCTTCTGAATCTAGTAGTAGATGCTTTTTGAAAGAAGAACAACTTGAGGAAAAGACAACTTGAAACTCATACAGCTTCATTTACATTAAATATGTTAAAATAACTATTTGCAAAAAAGGCCACATTATTTATGTCACTTTTGGAAATGCATAGACTCAACCATCATGTTTTATTTCTTACTGTATCTAGGATTAATAAAGCCTATATGCAGAAAGCAACAGTTATAGCTATTACAAAGTGCAATCCCTTGCCCAAAGTGTCTTACAGATAAGAAACTACAAATTCATTTTTGCATTTAGACCAGAGTGAAATAAAGGTTCTTAAAAATTTACAGTAGTGAAGTTGTTTCTCAGAGAGAAATATGTCCCATGAGTCTGGGACATACCTACTAAAGCACATAGCCACAGAGGCTGGAGATTACTGCACCCACTGCTGTCTCCTCTGTCTCTTTTCTTGAGACTGCTAAAGGCAAAATATCTGCCCACAGCTCAGCCACTCTGTTTCATACTTTTCACACAAATCGACCTTTGCAGGTAGTTTAAGCTTATGTGTGAACGGCAGGAGCAGCAGCGGAGACCTGAGCATGATCCTGTTACTGTTGCTCGAAGGCAGATGTGCAAGAAAATCAGCAGAGACGACAGCTGCTGAAAGCGCTGCAGCAGGGTGAAGGATTACATTAGATATTAGGAAGAAATACTTTACCATGATAGCGGAGAGGCACTGGAAGAGGTTTCCCAGAGAAGTTGTGGCTGCCCCCTCCCCGGCAATGTTCAAGGCCAGGTTGGCTGGGGCTTTGAGCAACCTGGTCTAGTGGGAGGTGTCCCTGCCCATGGCAGGGGGGTTGGAACTAGATGATCTTTATGCTCCCTTCCAAGCCAAACCATTCTATGATTATGTGGAAGACCACTGGGCTAA
Source organism: Podargus strigoides (assembly GCA_028020825.1). Taxonomy (NCBI): domain Eukaryota; kingdom Metazoa; phylum Chordata; class Aves; order Caprimulgiformes; family Podargidae; genus Podargus; species Podargus strigoides. Next base: position 29,769,978 of record CM051623.1, read on the forward strand.
GTGCTATGGGGACATAACCAACACCCACCTCCAGCTGTGCACTACCATTGCTCTGCAGATCTGCCCTGTGGTGGTTTAAACCCTGTCGGGACCCAAGACCACATTGCCGCTGCCCCTCCCTCATCCTAGCCAAACCAGGACAGGCCCCATAACTGGCTTCACCTTCAGAGGACAAAGGTTAGTCACAATCTAATATTTAAACAGTTTAAGCTTAAAGATAAGTTGTAACTCGAGTGGCTTAAGGAGAGCTTGTATAAGAACCTCCATAAAGAGATCTGAGAGAAAGAAAATAGGGGCTCTGAGAAGGGGGGCAGTTCACAAAAGAATGTCTATCCACACAGCACTAAACCTCACAAGGAGCTAATTTTGATAGAATGAAAGAAATGTGGCTACTAGCTCTTGCTGATGTGAAGCACCGCAGATTTGCAGAATTTCTGATTAGCTAGCAAACATTTTATTAAGTAAGAACTATGGTAAATAAAAGTCCTATGACAAATGGAACTTTAAAATGCAGAATAACAGTTCTGCAAAGAAAGAAAGGTTTCCAATTTTATTTTATTTTTTTTAATTCTTGATCAAATTATTTGATCCGTTTTAGTGTTCATATACTTGTGGAACAGTTTAGTCTGGAAGGAACCTCTGCAGCAGGCCCATACTCAGAGCAGGGCCAAATTTAAACTTGGATCCAACCTGCAAATTAGACCAGGTTTCTCAGCTGCAATCAATGGCTAACCACTCCAAAAATAAATTTTAAACCCAGCTGTTTTCTAAGGGGCAGCTTTCTCATCCTTTAAATACAAATAATAAGTGTTAACCGTACACTTCATTTTGTTTCACAGCAGAATGAAGAGACCAGACTTTGTAAATCTGATATTACTATGAGTTTGACTTTACAAAAGGAAAGTCCTGTAAGAACTAGCAATGTGCACACCCATCCTTACTTTAAAGCATAGTGAGTACAAGACATCTTAAGCTGAGGTAAACTACATGCAGCTCTGCCTGGGATAAATCTCAGCAAGTATCTCTCATAGCACAGCTAAAGCACCTCATTGTGAGATGACTCACAGCATTAGGCACTGAGGTAAAAATATGGCTTATTTAGTATTTAATTAGAGGTTTTTAATTAAAAAAATATGTTACAGAAAAATGTTTTAAATAAAAAAAAACAGTCCTGCATGACACAGAGAAGCAGGAAGAGACCTGCCTGAGCAAATTTGCTTAAGCATCTCAGGCTGCATCTGCACTGTTTTCTTTGAGATCACTATGCAAATAGAAACTCATTCTGTGTAGTTTATGCTCTTGGTTACTAGGTCAAAAAGTCAATAGAAAAAGGCCTGTTACAAAAAATCTTACATTTGACTGTAAGCTTCATTAAGAATTCACTGGGAGAAAAATACTCTTCAGTGTCATGTAGACCACAGGCACACCTGTCCAAGTCCAGGGACTAGTGCAGAAAAATAAAGCTTGAGAAGTCGTGCTGCCATGGTTGACTGATGACAAACAAAAGAGCGTACCATGAGATATTTACAGCCTCAATGTATCAAAGCAGGTTTAGCACTGCAGGTTTCCATCTCAGAAATAAAAACTCTTACTTTTATTAGGCCAGTGTCTGAAAAATAAAATACTTCAAATTAAAAAAGACATTTAAAAGCGTATCTGTGTAAGAATAATTGTATTGATTGTTCTCTTTTTTTCTCTTTCATTTCTCATCAGTCTGAATTATTTAGCAGAAAGCTCTAGTTCTTCTAATCTCTCTACCTCTCCAAGAGTTGCAGATAATGGACAATATTTCTGGTTCTCCAGCTTCAATTAGGAGTGTTATTCTTCCCAAAATAAAGGGAAACATCTGTGTTTGTATAATGTTATGTTAGCCACCTAGCAGCTGGATCACAGCACTAGAAGCATAGCCTAGTAGCTCTAGAGGACTGAAGAGAATTAGTGCCCAGAGAGCATAAAATATATACCCAACAAGAGCTGAGTACATAACCATATCAGGCCATTTGGACAAAAATACCAGGTTTTTAGGGGTGATTCTCCTAGCATCAACATATGTATGGTATGTTATGATAAATCAGCTTTACAAGCAGATCTGAGAAATTAGATACACCTAAATTATACTGCAGGGTTTGAAATCACTATGTCAAAACTTTAGTCTGTTTTTTTTAAAATGCAGGTATGTCTAAGTTTGTTCTCAGAGGACTATTTAAGTTCTTTCTCTAACAAGATGTACATTTCTGGACAGGCAGCCTTTGAAAAATCTTCCTGTGAAGGTTTAAGCTGTGCTCAGTTATCCCTCTGCTACCCATCCTTCCCCTCTGAAGGAACTACTGCCTGGCTGTGGAAAACAGTGGTTAAGCCATGACACGTGTTACATCCCGTAAGGAGGGCAGTAACATCCAGCAGAAGGCAGGCAACAGCTCACATCACAGCAGCTCTGCGTATGGCTTGGAAGCTGGAGGCTTATGAAGGCCACACCTACTCCAGCAAAGACAGCCTGGCAGATTATCTTTACTAGAAACTTTATGCTTTGGTAGTCCTGAATGAGTCTCTTTGATGGCTCATAAGGCAGAGTGTGAGCACTGATCATTATCCTGATGCTTTGATGCTCACATGTCAACAAGGCTCACTAGGCCCTTGAAAAGTAGCTTGATATTTAAATGACTTATGTTTATGCTTTCAGATGTCTAGATTTGTGTAACTGTGACCTTACTGGTGATTTTAAACTTATATTTCAGCAATGTTTTAATCATTTTCACCTATTAATTACCACTCTCTCACTTTTGACAGAATTCTTGTAAAGTTATTTCTGAAGGAATACACAAGTTTTAATGGCCTTAAACTAAACTGTGGTTCAGAATAATACATAGAAGCTTGCTGGTACAGTGCACTGTGCCAAATTAAATAACAAAAAGTTTGAGGTTTTTTAGGTTTGGGTCCATTGGTTGACAGAGTTCTGAAAATTCCTTATAAGAGATCAGCAGAATGACCTCTATAATGTACTTTTGTATTTAAGTAGCTTCCAGGTTAAATAAAAAAATCCCTCTGTCCACTCCCTGAAAGCACACTCAAAACAGAAATCTCTTCCCTACAGCTGCAAAGCTGCATTATCCATAGTCCTTACCCTAAAAGCAGTTCATTCCTTCCTGAGCAAGCAAGTACCAGTTACACAGCTCTGCCTCTCCTGCAGCAGGATTTATACCCACAGTGGAAATAGATGTAAACGTCTTTACCAGATGCACAGCTGGAGACATCTCACCTGCTGTGTGCATGCCAGAAAGCATGAATGTGACCAGACTGAGTGTATGGCTATCTGAATACCCAAAAATACGTGCTATGTCAGAGTAGTGACTTCACATGAAACTAAAACGTTGCTTTTGATAAACCAGCAGGGAAGTAGTTTCACTGCCTAATAAGAAGGGAGGGCATTTCAAGGCAATGCGTTTGAGGTATTTTTAACTTTCTTTTTTTTCTCTCATTAATGATCAGACTGAACCAAAGCACCATGATTCTGTTTCCTACATCTTCCCCCACTCATAAATTTTAAAAAAATATATAGGTCTGCCAAATACAGGAAGCCATATATTTATTTGTGCACTGGGAATTTTACACAGTACAGCAACACAAAATTGTGCAGGGACTGGTAGGAAATTATGGCAGTATTTCTAAAACATACGTTGAAATAGCTTTAGAAAGGAGTACAGGGCATGCTTTCACTTTGATGCTAAACAGAAATTAGACCTAAAATTATTTCTGCTGCTAATAATTTTGCTAATTACTTTTACATTCAAGCACTTAACTAGTTTTGTTTCCACTACACAAAAAAAAAAAACCCAACATTATTCAGCATCACATAGGCTTGAATAAAAGTATGCAATATATGCTGTTCTTTTCCTAACACAACTAATGTACACTCAGTATGTGAAATAGGTCAGCTAGGGCATATCCATTTACTTCTCCTTTGGAATGTGCCATGGGGTCAGGCAGTGCACAAAGGAAAGTAGTTTGTGGGTGTGATTTAACAGTTGTAAACCCAGTGCACTCATCTGTCTGCATTGCTCTCATGTTTTAAATGTTTGTCATACGTATTGCAGCAACACTCAGCAGACCCAGACACACGCCAGGACTAAGCACTATACCAGCACAAAACAAACCGTGGCCCTTGTTTCAAAGACTAAAGTCTGCTCTTTTAGGTACAAGTTCACTTGCTTTCCCTTGCTCCTGCCCACTTTAATGTTAAGTCTCAGTAGTTCAGCTAACAGTTCCAGGGAGGTCTATTTTCAAGATACTTTACCAGCTTTGAGGTAGGACTTGGATCTTATTATTCTAAGCCCATCTTATCTTGGATCAAATCAACACACGGCCTCTATTGTCCTCTGAAGTCAAACTCATCTACAGCCTCTATTTCCAAGGCTGACAAACTGTCCAGCTACCTAACAGCACAGGTCTTCCATCCTTCCATGTTCCTTTGAAATAGGGTTCCTCTTATCCTGATCAAATGGGAACTATGGATCCAGAATTTTTTTTTCAGAAGATTTGTTCTTGGTATTGACATAAAAAATACCTATTTTATGAATGTGATTCTGACTCTCCACTAAGCACTCTAAATCACAAAACAAATGTTAGAAGGATAAACTATATTTTGATTGGAACTTCTGTGTATGGATACATCTCATAATTCAAACACTATCATTTATTTAAAAGGTAGAAACTAATAATCAGAAATAATACACTAAGTATAATGGAAACTAAGCAGAACTTAATCAAGCACTGAAAAGCATGAGATTTCCAGCATGGACTTCCAGTCCATGAAATATCCGTTTTTCTTAGCATACAGTATCAGCTCTTAGAGGAATACATAAACTCCCTAGCTTCCCCAAAGCATAAGCAGATGAGTGAAACACTTTCACATAGTTCATCTCTTTCTACTTGTGATTTAAAATGAACAGCAGACTGCATTTTTCATGTCAGTGAAGATGTGGTTAGGATTTTCCTTGGGTCTGTGGTTACTTTTCTGGTATCTCTTCTAAACAATTCTGTCACTCTTCCCTCAGGACACAAATATCATGCACATTCCTATATCGTATATAAACTGTAGACTGTGTGCCTAGAATATATATTTATACCTAGGCTCAGAGATGGCTGCAGAACATCTAATGGCTTTTTGGTAAATGGAAAGCTTGACCAGGTTAGGAGGAGTGCCACTGTCCTGTGGAAGGGCATACATTTCTTACAGGGTCTGGCAGAATACCCATAAATCCCTCTTCACAATCTGGTCTTTTTCCACTTCAAAAGAACGAAAGGAAAATACATATACAGAATATCAGATTTAGAAGTTTTTTGGTGAGTGTATAAAAATACATATATATCCACTTATTTATTAATACATGGTTGCACAAGCTCTACAGAGTATCATAATCAACTGTAGAGTTAAGATAGATTTCAAATTAATAAACACCAGAAGACTTATTGTTCACCAGTATTTAATTAAAAACTGGATTATTATTGCATTAATTGCTGTGAATTTTTCATAGCAAGCCATATAGAGCTGATTGGGAACATCTGGTACAGATATATGGAAATAATCTGCATGAATTATTCTCTTAGTTCTCTTCAAGGCTCACTCTGTTTTAATCTTGATACTAAAACAAAGGCTACTTTGAGAAAATATTACAGATCAGTACAAGTATTATTTATTACAATTGATTCAGGAAAAAAAGAACTGTAGAGAACTTGTGGGTCTATGAATATTTTTCAGAATACAGAACTGTCAAGTGATATGATAGCTATTAATTAAATATAATGGAACTCACACTGTAATTTTAATACTTACACAGAAATAATTAAATCTAAGTACTAATAAAACAACCCCCCAAAAATATTTTTTTCATTTTTCATAATTACTGAAGTAGTTCCAACCTCAGATCTGCCAGCAATAGGAATTTCCCATAAACTTCCAACAAGTTAAGCACAACTTACTACCTTAACAAATTTATCAATTTAAAATTACTTAGGTTAAACCTTGCAAACATTTGTAGAAGTAAAAATAAATAAGCCTTTAACTCTTAAAAAATACCCCAAACAACCAGCCAAACAAACAAAAACCAACTAGAATGGCAGCAAAACACAGGCAGATTGATCAGGTGCTTAAACCATGTGCACAAAGCACTGGCTAATGGTACTGCGCATCCTTGAGGAAAAACGTGGGAATATTAACAAGAGCAGTAGTGAGATTTAAGGAAAGCTGGTTGTCGAAGAAGTAGTGAGGCAAGTAGTACTGGGCTGGTGAGAATGGTGAGGAAAAAATGGTCTACTCTCCAATTCATGATGTGTCAAACATGAGACTGACCATCCTTTGCAAGCTAAGAGGGACTATATATAAGAAATAACTGTCATTGATTTATCCTCATAACCAACACAGAAGCCATAAATAAGGTCATAAATTAGAAGTTCTGTGAGACCAGACTGAAGCCTAATTGCAAGCAAGACCAGTTCCCTGTGGATTTGCAGCTCACATATGGCTGATTTAGCTATTGAAGAAAGCGGCAAGCCTCAATTAAGCTGCTCTTGTGACTGAGTTACAGAATTTACTTCTTCCTCCTAAATTACATCTGAGTACTCAACGACCTCTTTGAAACGAGCTGAAATCAACAACACTCAAAACTGACTTGAGCATATCCACACACAGCATAAATTTTTAACACATCTTTCTTTGACTTGGTAAGGCTTGAGCTTTTCTGGCTGCAGAAAACCACTGAAAAATACATTAGATAAGGTGAAAACTTACAAGAGGATTAAAAAAGAACCTTTACTTTTACTATTCTTCACCATTTCTGGAGTCAAATGTTTGCACACTAGCCACGAACAGTATTGTAATCATGTAACTTACTTCTGTTTGTCCTATTATCTTCAATTTTCCACCCTCTATAGCATATCTTAATCTCAAGAATACTCATATGCTTCTGCTAAATTAGTGTTATAAGTATTATTGCTTAAGTTACTGACTGCTGAAATCTGGCAAACATTACAGAGGCACTGCCTTCCTTTCACTGTCTCCCAAAGACTCAACTTTTAGATTCTCCAAGCTGGCATTTGACACTTGAGAAAGTTGAGGCAACTGGCATGTATGATCAGTGCCTATTACATTAAGCATAAATATACCACTGCTATCTTGAGCTCTCTGCCTGCTACCTTGTGCTTGTTGTATCCAGCTCTTCTCTCATTAGATTGGAAAGCATTCCAGGCAGGTACTTTCTTTTCTTCTCTTTGCTTGTACAGTGTCTAGCTCAGTAGGACTAAGTATGTGAATGAGTTCTCCAGTGTTACTATGACATAAATTTACAATAGTTCCTTGCAATTTCAGATCTTGTCTACTTTGAACACAGGCAAATGACAATCAGCCTGAATATATTCATCAGCAGTAGTTCTTTCTTTCTTGAACCATATACAATCATCGGCTGTAAAACATGAATGATACCCAACCATTCACTTCATTTGTTTCTTATTTCCTAGCTCACTGTGACAGCAGATGGCTTTGTTACAGTTACTAACTATAAAGTAATATGCTAAATATCTAAGATTTGTCATCTTTGTCATCTGAGTTATTCTGCAGCCATACGAGCAATTCAAAATACAAACAAACACACAGACAATGGCTATCTAATTTAGGAAGCACCCAGGCTTTCTCAAACTGCAGGGAGTCATGTAACACCCACTTTTCATCCTGGAAGGAATGCTTCCCTGGCCAGCAGATTCCAAACCACACCACATGTTTCAGCAGCAGCTGCTGTTGAGAGGCACTCACAGACCAAACCTCCCAGATCTCTTCCCACTAGTTTGTCCGTGTCCCTGCATGCACCACAGTCCTGATTAGCATGGGTTAAAAATCCCCAAGTGTTTATTTTTTTTAAAATACATATTTTTTATGTTTAGTGACTGAAAGATTGATAAGAAAGAGTATCTTCTTCAAAAGGAAACATTTTACCTTGAATTACTGGTGAATTTCCACTTTTTTCCCTAAAAACCCCTAAACTCTTAAAAGACAACCGAATAAAAGATTCTCAAGGGTCTACAATCTATAGAAATCAGGAACTGCCTATACTTTATCCAAGACTGAACTTGAATTTTGACAGTGAAAAGCGTTGCTAGATGTAAAGAAAATACTTACAGCTTTGTCAACTACATAAGGAAATCAAAGACAAGCTAGCCAAACTATCTTTGCCTTTTGAAAAGAACTTTACTAAATGTAAGTATATTCCCACTGAAGCTATTGAATGTATAACGTCAGTACTTTCTGAATTAAAAAAGTTTCTGTGGAAAGAATACTAATAATTTCAGTTAAGCTGTTTCCTCTACTGTCCCCTCACCTTCCCCCTCACAAAAAACCCCCGAAAACAAACCAAACCCAACAAATGAATGGATTACCTAAATTGCCAAATATAGAAATTTTGGGACTTAATGAGTACTGGACAGTTTGAGATCCTTCATGGGAGAAGAGTAACCTGTTATCAAATCTAAGAGAGACATAGGCTGAGCCAGAAGTCACCTTCCTATAGAATCTATAGGAAGTTAGACAGAGTCTGGTTTAACTAGAAGATAGTTATCTGTTTTGTTAAGCAGCATTCTCTGTTTTGAGATCTGCTTCTTTCTAAAATACCTTAATCTATATAAATAATGATTTGGTCTATAAATTCGACCTGGTCATGAAGTAGCAGCTGCTTCATCTCTAGAGAAGAAAACAATCTTGCTGGGCATAGTTTTCATTTGCCATAATACTATGGTTGATGCAATACTGATTTTTGGTGATTTCATTTCAGGAAAAATGTGTTGATTAGAGGCTTCAAAGACAAAGCACTAACGCCACACAGGGAGAAGGTATTACAGTCACTGATGCATGGTTCCTGGGGAAAAAACCCAATAAATAGGATATTTGCCAATAATGTCTGCATGCCTTGTCTCTTTATTCTCCTTGTGAGGGCTGGGAAAAATTGCCATCCACATACAGGAAAACACAGAAATTTCTCAAGGCAAGAACAGAGTTTTACTGGTCTCTCTGACAGCAGCAGTACAGTGAGACCAAACTAAAACTCTGCCCCTGTACTAGCCAGTGGGAGAGAACATTTCTATCTTGGCATTTCACCTATTTCATGATGTGGCTTGTTCCTGCTGTGTCCTAGACAAAGACATGGAGTTTTGTGAGTCATTCTTGTTTCTCTGTTCTCTAGAAAGAAAATGGAATAACTGGTCAAATCAACTAAGGCCTAGTTAGCACCTGTACTTCAGCTTTTAATCCTGTTACCTAGAAGGCAGGTCTGTTTGGCATATAAGCAAGTTAAAAGCAGACCTGATTGAATGCCTGCAATCATCTAACAGCTATTATAAGTGTTACAAGCAAGATAAAGGCAGTAAATATCACATTTTAAAAATCAGCCTCCAGATAGACTTCATTCTTTCGTACTTATAGTTAACTGTGGTCATCAGTAGCATTACTTCAAAACATATTCTGCAAAGCAGCCTGTAATTCATAGTCAATTAGTTTCTAAATTCATGGCTTTCAATATGCAGGATCCACTTTTTGAAGATATGTAAGTAAAACTGTGACTTAAAAAATGAGTGACCTAACATCAGCAAAGACACACTTCAGGACAGACGACACTTTTCACAAAGGCAGCCTGGAAATGGGACATCAGGTTTCTGCTCCCTTACCATTCTGCAGCACCAATCTCTTTGATCAGTTACTTTAATCAAGTGTAGACATTAGTCTTTAACTATCCATTATAAAATTTTGGGTCGTAGCACATCAGCATTTGCTAGGATGCCCTAATAAGTAGATCTCTAACCCTACCCTGCTGAAGTCAGCTATTGACTTCAATTAGGACAGAGGCAGAACCTACAAACCAGAAAGCATGCTCTGCAAGGACAGTCCTAACCAAGAGCTAAGTTTATTTTGGAGCTAAATAGAAGGTTTTGGTAAGTGCAGATGACAACTTAATGCCTAACAAAACATACATCCATTCCGTGACAGCCTCCTTGAATGATATAGTCAAAGGAAGCCACATCATAAACATGCTGATTTGTTCCCTCCCCTCTTTAAACATATATAGGGCTAGGCACTTATAAATGCACACGTATGTGTGCTGTAAGAGAAGACTGTCGCTTCAGGTTTCATGTAAAGAGATATTAAGCACCGTATCAAAGCATGTCTTTTGGGACAAGGACACCTGGACCAGGAGGTACTTCTGATCAGCACGAGTAATTACATTCTACATTCTGTCATCTATAATATTCATTTCAATGGTAGAAGATCAATCCAGTAAAAAAGAAAATGAGACAAGAGATAGCAGAGAAAATTACTTCTTATATGAGAAGAAACTACAATATCTAGAAATCCCTTCAGAGCAATTTTACATTCTGTGGCAGTATAAAGCAAGGATCTCAAACCTGGTTTATATACAGAGGACTGAAATCTAACCTGCAGACCACCCTTTGAGGGAATGTTTCTGCAGGAGGTACTTCTTGGTTTTCTGCAGTGAGAAACAGCAAGATTTTCCTATGCTGTCCAGTTAATAAATTTAGTAAGTAAATTGCAGTAGCAGTGTAGATGCTTCTCAATTTGAAAGAAGATATGATGGTCTTTAAAAAGAGAAAAAAAAACCAAACCTACTCCTGGTATTGCTGATGTATTAGACAGAATATCAAAAGATAAATTAGGGCCAATGTTTGGTATGCACTGTAATTTTGAAAAATTATGTATATATAATTATATATGTGGTTATTCTTGGTCTGTTCAGAGCATGGCATCTTTTGGACTGTTATTCATTAACATGAAGCTTTGGCCAATACAGATAAACACAGCCAAAGTTTCTTTAAACACAGAGGTCCTAGAAGCATTTGCTGTACAAGCAGGATTCAGCTTTGCACTGGCACAACAACTTCTCATGTGTTTCTCCAAAGGCCACGCAGAACTGCAATGAACAGAGCTCGATGCAGAACAGGTCCTGCATGAACAGCTCATTACTCATGTTGTACTGTCCTGTGCTTGCACAAACAGGCAAAATGAGACAACAATTTACATGGGAGATCAGACAAGTACTCTGCACTCAGAACCTATTAAGCCTGTGTAAAGATGAGAAGTGCTGCTGTAATATTAAAATTGCCACTATTCAACCCTGCACTGGTGAGGATGTTTATAGGAACTCTGCTTTTTCTACAAGACAGATACCAAAACAAGTTACACTGCCTGTATACTTAGATCCTAGGCATGTGCTCCTTTTTGAGTTGTAGCTTTAAGAACCAACCAGCAGCTGCAGCAGCCTTTAGTAAGAAATTTGTTGAATTCCAGTCATGCTTGTTTCACAGCTGTGCTTCCGAGTCCCATGTTACTCTCACAAGGCAGTTGGGCTTTATTCACGCTGTTGCAGATGACAGCCCTTTCAACAACTCCACTGCTGAGGCACAGCTTTTCTCTTTGGACCAGTTTCCTATCTTGTGGTTGTGAGAGCATATGAAAAACTAAATAAGAAAAAATCAGCAGAATAACACATATTTCACTCCCTTTTTAGATCATTAGAAAATGGTGTAATTGCTTCAAAAGGAGCATAGTTAATGCCATAATAAAACAATGAATTTTATACATTTAACTCCGCAATTTCCTCACAAAAGTGATCCATTACCAGCTCAGAGAAAGATATTTATGCTGTTTATAATAGTACATAGAATTAATGAGAAACAGTAGTCCTAACATTGTATTTACTATTTAAATTATTGAAAATCTAAGCTCAATGCATGCACAGCATCCTATGTCCTGTGGCATACTGGAAACTGTGTGCAGATGTTTAAAGGGACCGTTGAGATTGCCATTTCCCTTTCCACAAATAATTTAACCGCATTGGAAGTTGAATAAATTGGTCTGTATCCATAACTAAGTTATTTCATTAAAGAAGTATTGAAACTCAGTAAGTCCATTACACAAATGTTATGAAGCAATCTACATGGAGTAACTTTGACATTATTTCTAACCACAGTTACAACTACTTGACTTAAATTAAAACACCACCACTGCACTTTCTAATGGTAAGAAAACACAAGTGTGTCTGCATAGTACAACAGCATCCTTGTGAACCCCCAAGGAAACACTACCACCATCATCTACCACAGGAGCAAAACCCTCTAACAGTACAAAATCCTATGCTTACAACGCTGAGAGGGAGAAATGATTGTTTGTTTTTTCAGAAAATATTAAAAGTCCTGACCTTATTACTATTCATTAACAACAAAAACAAAAGTTGAATTTGGACCAATGTTTGATATGTACTATCCTTTAAAAAATACTGATGAAAAGAATCCTGGTGAAGCATCTTATGATGCTGAAAGTCCTTAAGAAACATTTATTCCTTTTTTTCCGTATGTTCTGGTCCCCATGTATAGGTGTGTCTTTAAAAAATTTATACATGGCTTTGATTTGCAAATACAGTCATTACCCGGTAGTCATCAAAAAACAGAGTCCTAAATATGCAAGCAAGCGAATAATGATGTACTGGTAGTAGTAGTGAATGCTTATTTCATCAGGAGAACATGCTGAGCTTCCCTGGAAAGGCTGCTTGAAATGTCCAAAGATAAGAACATAGACTTCTTAAAGTTAAGAGCTTCTTCAGCTCCAGAGAATGTTTTCTTGATGAGTAGGGCTTGGACTGGTTGCGTTGATCTTTTTTAAATGGATTTATTTAAATAGGAAATGTAACTATTAATGACATTAACACATTTTAAAACACTGTAAGATTAAGTTCTCCTCACAAAACCTCCTTTCCAAATATAATCTAGTAAAGAGATGACTCATTTGCTAGAAAAAAATCTTAAAAAATGGAACCACTGTGAAAGATGGACTTTTACAAGAGTTAAATATCTTTGCACTAATCCCTACAGACAGCTCTTCACCTTCTTCATGTTAATGCAGCTCCCAGGGCCATGGAACTGCAGCTGGGGATCTGGCAACCATTTGTCGCACCTTCGAAAAACGGATGTCAGGGGAAATGATGGTCAGTCTCTCTATTGCTCATGGCTGAACTTCAGCGGGACAGTCAGTCTGCAATAAATATTTTCAAAGCTGGAAGGGAGGGAAGGTGAGTCCAGTAGTGGGAAAGGGAAACCCAAACAGACACACAAAGCTTCACCTCCTGGAGCAGAAAGGTTGTAAAGTAGAGGGACAGCAGCAGAAAAAACTAAACTTACTGAGAGATACTTCTCTCCCATGTCTTAAAACCCTGCAAGCACATAACACAGTTTCATTTACTTTAGTAGTGCTATTTATGACTAAATGCAAGGCAGCAAGCAAAGCTTTGCAAAGACTTTCTGGTATAATAGGCTTTGATTGATCATTACAGTTTTTCAAGTACTCTTCAACATCTCCATCTAATCCCAAGGGCTTTTAGGGCACCCCAGTCTGTGGAGCAGTTGAAGGTAGGGGGAGCACTGCCCCAGCCACAGGGGTGGGTCCTAACCACCCTTGTGCTGTCATCCACTCATCCTCCCTCCCACCCCCGACCCACGCTGAGCTGTACCAGGGAACTGAACCAGTACTTCTAGGAAAATATGTTTGAGTAGTAACCATTTCAGGACCATTTCCCAGATCTGCCTCACTGCAGAGCCATGGAAATTGTTGTACTGGTGTAAGGAAGGAGGAGGAAATAAGGCACCAGGAAGAGAGGAGAACCATTTTTTTTCACAGCAGTCTCAGCTTAAGCTGACTGGGGTGTTATAACAGGAGTCTATTCTTCCCCTTTCTCTTTTTTTTGAAAAGGATATGGTCAGCCCTCAGATATTCTCTCACAAGTGTGAGCAAACCAGGGGAAACTGTTAGGTATGTAGTGTCAGAAAACTCCTGCCGTTGCTACCAACACTGTCCCTAGAGCAGTCCAGGTTCCAGGAAGATCTGCTTGTGTTTTAGACACATGGTGGTTCACAGACTAGGTGATATGCCGGTTTACAAAGCCATTACTATATTGCTATAGTAGTTCTAGACTGTATTCTAACTAGAAATTAGCCTTCTTCATATGACTGTGTTGTTTAAATTGTGGCATGATGCAGCATATACGTCCCAGCTAAATGGTACTATTAAATGCAGTTCCACATGAGCCCCTGCCCCAAAACACGTAAAGGACAGAGGAAAAGAGGGGGAACAGGGATAGTTCAGGGGGGAATAAATTTTTTAAAAGCTCCACAAAGCCCATATCAAATAATCCACTAAAATAACTGATAAAACTTAATATTCTAGTCTACTAGGGATTTTCTTTCACCTCTTTCACCTTTAGGTTCAAAAATATCTTTAATAACCCATCCTTAGTTAGATTCCTCTGAAAAAAGACTACAAAACCATAAACTGAAAGACACTGGAACAGTATCTCTTCCCTCTTTGCTTACAGACTTGGAAAAACATGAAAGAATTAAAATTAATATGTTGTTAAAAAGAAAAAAAAAAACAAAAAACCCTCACTAATATCATAAAGTTTAGAGTTCAGCTGATTTTTATGTCAAATGTACATCTGAATTTTATTAGTTTTTTGTTTATTTCCCCAAAACTTTAGTAGGAAAAGAATGGCATAATATAATACTGTGACATTATAGCATTATGTAACATATTTAAATCAGGTTTACCCCAACAAGGGCATATTACAAGACACTATGAAGTCTAAGTCTAAATATGAAGAAAAATTCAATGACTAATCCACGACCATATGCAGAATGAAAACACAGTACAACAGTACTTTAAAGCTTCAGAAAAAGAATGTATTCCTATCGCTCAGTTCCAAACCATGTCAAAACAACAGAGAAGATACTGAGTAACCAGAATAACTCTCTCCTAAATTTTCACATTATAATAACATTTTCACAAGGATTCAAATTAGATTTGGTTAGAGTTATTTTAATAGTTAGCCTTTACCCATGCACTGATCAAATGGAGAAAACAAAGTAGTTTATAAATTTTGCAAACACCACATTACCACACTGACTTTGTTGCCTAGGGAACATTTACAGGCTGCCACACTTTTGAAGGATATTTTGTTTGTTTGCTTTATGTTTATTTGCTGCTCTACCACCCCTGCTTTGAAAGTTTTGTGCAATTCAGGAACAGTCAGGCATTTTTTCAAAAAGATGCTCCTGAGGTAGTCATATACAGGAGCTAATGAGGCAAAAAGGCAGCACAGTCAAGATGGGGTATCTGCCAGTCACACCGTGCTGAAGCTGAGGCTATTTCCCTGTGAACTTTATATTTATAGTGCATGTTCATTCATTGAATAAATTGCTTTCAAATGGTACCTTTCCAAATGTGAGCTGTACGTTTTGTACATCTCAGTACTATTACTCATGTGATCCCTCTTAAAAATGCATGTTGTGTTTTTCCCAAATACTGACTTTTGTTAATCATTCCTGGGAGAATTCACAGTGCATTTGACTTTTATGAGATGCCTGAGGAAACAAAATATTCTGTCCATAGTTTTCTTAGGTGCCCAGAAATATAGAAAGCAATAACTGTATCAAACCATTGCAAGAATAGATGAAAAAAGTTAAATAAATGCCTGCGTAAATTCTCAGTTTCTCTGAAGTCAGACAACCTACACCAGTTGATGACATCTGCAAATCTGAAGCATAAGTTCCCACCATTATTTTCAAATAAGAATGAAGCAGAGACTGTGAAAGCTTTGAGTTGAAAACACAAAGTGCTTCAGAGATTATGAGACTCAATGTATTTTAGTTGGGTGTATGTATGTTTATGCAGATGGACTATGGATTATTAGACCTTCTGAAATAATACGAGTTAGCATTTTACTTCGAGCTTGCAAGTTTCACTTCTCAACAGCATTCCTCAGTTACCTTGGACCACATGCCGTACAAATTAAATCACTGTGAATTTGTCCCATAGAGTTAACCTTTTGGTTTTGCTCCATCAAAAACCTAAGATCATTCAACCAGGGCAAACGGCACTATCAAGGTGTACAACTGTGTAAACAATTCAACCCTTCGTGTTCCTATGCCAAGATTTTTCTGTTGCAATAATTGAGTGATGATTTTTGTTTCCTTATAGCTACTCAAAATTGTGCTGTAAAATGTATTTATGAGGTAAGTAGCAGCATAAACTTGGTATGGGGATTGACCACCAGCATGATAGACTTAATTACTTCTGGTGAATTGAAAGGAAACAATAGTACATAATTGAAATTTAAGAACAAAGGATGCGGATGTTAATACTCCAATTCTCTATTATGTGTGTGCCTTTATAAATCTAGATTTCACAACATGATTAAAGACAACCTAAAATATGAAGGAGCACAGCTTATTATGCCTGTATAATACAGTCCTTTGTCTGTACTTGAACTAAATAGCAGCCTCTGATTCTGCTTAATGACAAATCACTTTTAACCAAGAACAAAGTCATCTAACTGTAATTACCACTTAGACATTGGTGATTTGTTTTAGTAGCTCCTGTCAAAGAACAAAAAAAATAAATAAGTGGAGCAGCTACAGGCTCTTGCAAGGTGCTTATGTACTTATTGACTGCTGCATTTTTAAAAGTCACTGCAGGTACTGCAGATAATTGTTTCTTTTCTGATTCCCACCAAATAACAAGGAAGTCTGTATAAAATTTATTTGTGAACCAGCAGATTTAATGACTGCTGAACGTTTTGCTATTCTTCACAAAGCAATGAAACCTAACACATCAAGATTTTTACTGACATGAAAACTGCATTTTTTCAGGATTATTTCCCCTTACACATCTTAGAGTTTGGAGGGGTACATGATCTAAAATAAAGTAACAGATTTGGGGCTATGGGAGAAGTTGACTTTCTAGTAGACTTCTTCTGGATAACTGAAGAGTAACAAGGATGAATATCGAAGTGACTCTACAATGCCTTAACTTTGCTGGTAAGGCTCTGTAGGCTGTTGTGAAGTCAGGTTAAGTAACCATATCTTTTCCTAACTCCTAAAAATGATTACTGCTAACTGCTTACAGACTGCTGCTAAAATGATTGCAGCATTGGCTCAGATGCTATATTGTACTGGGGCAGGTTGGGACGGAGTTAATTCTTTTCACTGTGGCTGTATGGTGTGGTTTTTACATTTGTGACCAAAACAGAGTTGACAACACACCAATGTTTTAGCTATGGCTGAATGGTGCTTACACAGTGTTAAGACCATCTCTGTTTTTTCACTGTGTCCCCCAGGAAGCAGACTGTGGATGGGCAAGAGAAGGGGAGGAGGAACAGCCAGAACAGGTGACCTCAACTGACCAAAGGGTTACTACATACCCTATAATATCATTCTCAGCAATAAAACTGGGGGGGAGGTTTTCCAAAGTAGCTGTCAGATGGGGACTGACTGGGCATCATTCAGCTGGTGGGAGATGGCAATTGCCTTTGTGTCACTTGGTGCTTTAGGGTTTTTTTTCACTTCATTTATTAAACTGCCTTTGTCTTGACCTGTGAGATTTTATTGCTTTTACTTTTCTGATTCTCTCCCCTACCCCCTTGCAGGGTGGGGGCTTAGCTGCCAGCCAGGGTCAAATCGTTACATGTTTTAATGAACTATAAATATATGGTGTACAAAGAATCTAGGATAGAATATTAAATATGACCAAGCAGGGGATACATGATCTTTAGATACTGTCCAGTAGAAGTATCAATGTTAAACATCAGTAATATAGCAGGAGAGCTGGTTTTTAAATTTCTTCTCCAGATGAAAAATCATGAATCTTTAATCAAACTAGCCTTGTTGTTTTGAAGAATTACAGTAATTGGGGGTACTTTGAAGTGTTTTCAAACATGTACATTGAATTGTGAGAGAGAAAAATTCATACATAGTGCCTGATAGAATAAATATTGCACAATATATGAAAATGATGACAGAAGTCTAGGAAGGTGTCTCAACCATTTATAAACTTTTTGCCATGCAGCCATACTAAGACGTTATACAAAGCACTTTTATTATATCACCCTTTAATATCTTCCCTCTATGCCAGACAGCCAGTCATGCAGATTTTTTTCTGCTTTGTGAGCCTTTGAAGCTTGACTGCTGAGTGAAGTAAATCCAAGCTTCTTATTTTTCCCATTTTCCAATGCCAAAATGCATTTTTTTCAGAAAACTACAAAAGCCTTCTGATTTTTTCCTGCTCAAGTCTCCTACTTACATTTTAGTCTTTCCTATGACTGATATATGGTAGTAAAACAGAGACAGTTCTAACACAGACTATTAAAGAAATATCAAAAAAGCCATAATTCTTTCCATAGAATACTTCAAATAAGTAGCACCACTGCTATCTTGTGAAGAACATGAAGTTTATAGAAGGGTGCCATCTTCCCTGAACACATTTGAGTAAATTCTTTTAAGTGCACTACTTCTGGTCAACAGTGTCAACAGCACCATTGGAAAAATGGAAGAAGAGAACTGCTGAATCAAAGTGCTGTATTCCTCTCGTCTAACATTTATTGTGTAAAAGTTTGTCATCTAGTCTATGCTACTCACATCATCTCCCTCCTCCATCTATTGTCTGTGGAAGACAATATCATTTTCTGGAGGCAATTTCAACATCCTTATTTAAGACCACTAAAGAATGAAGCCTAAAAGCCTCTTTTCAATGCTAGAGAAGGCTGTCACTCTCCACTGACCAGAGAAGAAACTGGCCTGCCAATTTGAGAGCATTTTGAGCTGCGGGTTACAGAAAAGTAGGGCAATGTTTTCTAATGAGTTGCTAGAATTAGCAGAAGGCTCTTCTATATGCAAAAGACACAGCATGAGCTGAGCTACTTTCAGAAGTCTGTCCCTCTTTCAGCTTTGCAACATGGTGTGTAATGTCTATTCCACTTTGGGAAGCCTCTGTGCTGCCATGTGCAAGCTGACATTGAAGTAAAGGGTTCATTCAAGACCAGGTATTCATTCACCTTTACCATCCCACAGAATAGTTCTATCACTCATTTTTTTATGGGAGAAGTCAGGTGATAGACCACATCCTTTCCTAGTATTTCAGCTGTGGTTTCTGTACATTTGGTCAAGCCAGTCATCACTTCATTTGAACCTTTATTCTGTCTGCTCCCTCTCCTTTAGAAACAAGTAATTTCAGGACTTAATTCCTGCACCAGCCATGCTCATTGTTGGTGTGCCAACAGTTTGAAAAAGAGGCAGGGAATGAAGGTTTCTGGGACAGTCCTACTGAAGCACCTCAAACACAACCCTGCCTGAGGTTTAAAGGACAATTCTAAAGCAGGCACTCAAAAGCGTAAGCGTATCATCACAGATCACCACCACCCAAACCTTCCTGTCCCATGGAAGCACGTGGCGAAAAGCTTGGCTCCCCAGCCCTTCCCATCCAGCACAACAGCTCATTCCATGCAGTTGAGTCAATAAGTCAGGAAATTCAGGTCTATCAGTCTCCAGAACACAGATGGTCTGTTCCCAAGAGAGAAATCGAGTATCAGACTATGTTCAAAATATTAGCTTGGTTCTGAGATGTGGCCTGCTTTTGCAGTACTTTGTTGCCTGAAATCCAATTGAGTTTTAAGTAAATGGTAGACAACTGTTTCATTTTGTTTCTTCTCTTTAATTATCCTCCCATTCAATTAGTCGAGATTATAAAAAGTTTTTAATCTCTCTAATACAACTATGCTTTTAAGAAAAAGTGTGATTAAGTTCAAGAGCAAGCCTTGAAGAGTAAGTGAAGATGGACTAGAGATGGCATGGCAACTATAGATTCATAGATATCAACTGGTATTTGGAGCATACATCCCATCCTTAGCTTTATAGGTGCTGTGCATAGGTGTTTCTCCTACCCACTACTTTCTACAAGAAGTGCATTCCACAATGACTTTGATTTTATATTAAAACATTCTAATCCATGAGGAGAACCTACATACCTGAAGCTATGACAGAAAGTGAGCAAGAGAGAAGCAAGACTGTCAAAATTTGTACAGTCCTGCTAATACATGAAAAATACAGCTGTTTCCTAGTGACAAAGTTATGGATAATGTAAAACTGCCCCAGGCAATAAATTTGCTGTACACTGTGCCTCTACATGCTGGAAAACCCAGTTTGGGATAAGAGGATGAAAATAAATCACTTTTAAGCTTGGTATATCAAAATATTTTTCTTAAAAAAAACACATAGTTTAAGGGTGCAGCTTGAAAACGAATGCAACACCAAGTTCTAGATTAAAAACCAAACGATTACATCACAAACAGAGCCTGCTAAAAGTATTGATCATAACTAGGGTGACTTGGGAGCTTCTAAAATTCCAGACTGTAGCTTCAGCTTTAGCATGGCTTTGATTTTCAAACTAGAATAGTTATCCTAAGAGGTTTCTGAAATAATCCATTTAAAAGACAGAGAAGTACATGAGCAGGTGTCATGGCAACCCCACCACGTTACTGTGTGTACTGGCATTGCTTTTACTGAAGTGCTTCATTTTCCTACCAATCAATGAAATGTCTAACTAAATGCTTTTTACTTCATCAAACTAAATGTAGACAAACTTAACTCTGTCCTGGTTTGAAATAGAGTCCAGTCCAGCCCCAAACCATGACAAACTCTTATCAACAATGTATGGTATGAAGTCTCTGCAGCAGTTCCTTTTGGACCCTTTTATAGGTCTCTAAAGAAACAGTTTGGTGCCTGACTTGGATGACATAGCATCAGGGTTTTTTAGAAAAAAATACAAACAACAAACAAAAATGTCCCAACATTCAGCAGCTCAGTTCACACTTATAAATGAAGTGCATGTCCATCCTGGGTCCATTGTACTCAATGAACCACAGCACAGCACTGGTCTTCACTAAAAAGCATTCATCTGTTCATCTGATAAATGCCCAAAATCTGTGTGTTTGAAATTATTGGGTGACACCAGTCTCACAGTAGCTGCACTCAGAGCACAGCGCGATCATGTAACACCCCATGGTCAGTGGCCCCTTCCTTCCACAGAGTTCAGGGTGCAAATACATGCATGCAATGGCACTTTTCTCAGAGCGAATTTCTGATCTACTCATATTAAACCCCACATTTTTAGAGGGAGATAATGTGCTTGTGTTTCACAGATGAAGTTGAGTAACACAATGTAAATCAGCAGTGCAGGCAAGGAAATCTCTATCACAGAGTGCAAAGATTTGTACAGCCTCCAGAATTTCACCCTTCCTTCAGACTTCCACAATCTTTAAAAAGCACCTGCTTATCAGCACACACTCTGCAGCATACTGTAAGAGTTCTGATACAGCATGATAAAGATAGTTTTGTTATAGCTACTATTAATTATGAATTTACAGCACAAGATAAAATCTGCAGGGACAATTTGCAAATGAGATGCTTACTACATGTGGTTAAATGTTTTTTAGTCTTCCCTGAAGACTTACTATAGCTAAATGCATCTCTGTCACTTACTTATTTCTGCAAGATCAAAAGGTAAGCAGAAAATCCTGCTTTCCACTTTGCAGAGTGACTCTCATATGCATATACTGCATTTCTTCCATCTGAGAAACACCTTGTCAATGCAGAAATTTCGCATACATTGGTCAACATTCTGTTCCGTGCACCAGAAAGAGGAATGCTTTTCCACATTATAAAAGAATTCAAGCGTTGGGTCAAAGTTACAAAAAATTATGATGCTTCGCTTCCTTTTCATTTGCCACCATCTAATAACTTTTATCTAACAAACATTTAACAGAAACATGGAAAACCCCATAAGTGCACACTTGATATTAAACATTTATATCTGCACTAAATATTTCGCAAGAAACATTTTAGTGCAGTGCAAATCTAGATGCATTCTTGTTGCCTTATTTTGAAGATTTTTCTGTATTTCGTAAGCAAAATACAATGCCACACTTTACAGGTCCTCTAATGTTAGCTCTCAACTCATCTTCAACTTCGAATGTTCTCTACTACAATCTGTGGCCACTATTATGGAAAGTTAAAATAGGGTGTTTCTGGGGTTCAGTGCTTTAACACAAGCACAGATGTGTGCAGATATTAGCGAACAGTCATACCAGTATGTCTGTACATGTGTGTTCTAGCACAAAGGAGTACAAAGCAGCCAATCAACCAAAGAAGTTTGAAAACTGTTAACAAAGAAAAACAAAAGGTTAGCCCATTAAAATTATATTATTGCTCATTCACTTGGTTGTATTTTTCAATAAATAGCCCCCATTTCCCAAAATACAAGTTCAAGAAAAATGAAAAACTGTTGCTAGTTACTTCAAAGGAATTTTTTTCAGTAAGGCCCAGATTCTTCCAAATCACTAAAGTTAATGTACAAAACCCACAACAAAGTTTTACAGTTTAATTTTGCGAGCCATATTTTTCTCTACCTATGTCAGAGTAGTAACCAAAATGTTGCTTTTGCATTTCTGCATCTTTCCCCATGTGAGAATAAGATTCTGCATCACAAGAATGAGTAAGGGCTGAATAATATTATCCAAAAACCAGATGCCATGTGAATAGAAACAAAATAGTCATTACTGAAACATCACAGCATTTAGTTATTTATAGACTCCATTCAGACATCACCACTAGTAAGACAGCGCATGCTACAATGTTCTTTTTAAATAGCCTTTCAGAGCACTTGAGAGACCTGTTTTACGAGCCTGGACCACCATCCAGAGAAGAGTCGTGTATATAAGGATAGAAGTAAAATACAGCAAACACATAAACACTCAAAGGAATAAAGGACATCTAATCACTTTTCATATAAAAGGAGTGTGGAAACATTTTCCTGTTATGCTGACGTGCACTCTGGGAGCCCTTCTCATAGAAGATCTATTACCCTTAGAGATGCAGTGTTTTTGAAACATGTGCTGCCATTTTTTCAGAGACCACTTGAAAAAGAAAACTGCTCTTCCCCAGCTAGCATATCCAATTCTTTGTCTTTTTCTGGCAGTAAAGACTCCAAAACAAATTTCACCGAGAAGTGTAACTTTCCCTTTCACCCCAATCTGTTAATCTTTCCAGTGTGGTCCTGCCTGCAGAGTAAAATGATGGAATTATGTATTTGCAAATAAGCAGATGTGCTCAAAGAAGAATGTATAAAATCCTGTTTCCACAGGTAAGGGAAAAATCAGGCAACAGTGTCTTATGACCAATGATCTCCAAAAGCTTCTTCTAGGCTGTTCTTTGCCCAAAATCTTTCCCTCTTGTTGCTTTTTTCAAGGCAGGAGGAAGGACAGAAACTCCCAGGCAAGCACAGAGTTAACCCCCCCTGGAAGCACATCCGCCTGCACGGCCAGAGCAGCCTGTGCCACACTGCACCATCACTCCTCCTTTGCTCCCTGTCTCTTGTACCTCTCTTTTTCCCTTGCTCCTCCTAGTGCACATACAAACTTGCCTGCACAAGCCAGTAGCCAGGGGCCACTATCCAAAAAATAATTCAGGTTCCCAAACAAACTCACACCTGTGCTTCAGCTTCAGAGATGCTGTGCATGTACTCTTTGTTTCCAGCCAGCCAATGCACAGGTCTCCTGTTCTGACAGGTCCATGGATGGAAGAGTCCAAGAGGCAAAGGGCCTGCAAAGATCTTCTTTCTGATAGAAGTGGAGATATTATTCCTACCATTTCCTGGAAGACACAATGTTTCCCCCAGAGTGGGGGAGCAGCCAGCAGCATGGCAGTTTCAACCATAGGCATAGAGCTGTGGTGGCATGTTACACAAAGGTAATGGGGCAATGTGAACGATGCCTTCAGCAGGCAGTCGGCTCTGCTATCCGTGCGCCACCAAGGCAGCGTGGTCACCTGCCAGACCTAAAGGTGCTTTGCCTCATAAACACACCAGGCTCCTGAGAAAGCAGTATTTGATCTAATGGTTCTTTCCACTTGGATTTTTACATGCAAAAGAAGTTGGGACTTCCCCTTGGTTGTTTATGTCACTTCTGTTGTCCACGATGAGATAAATACATACCTGAAGGCAGAAGCTGACATGATAGAAATAGTTGTAGTATCTCTGTTCAGAGATGAAATGAGGACAGAGAATAATCACTGGTGCTTGACTCTTCCCCATTTTTCTGCTTTTGAGACCATACTGTATGAGCAGACTCCAACAAAAGCATACTGTACAGACAGCAGCAGTGACGATAATACTGAAAGGAGGACTGTGAGATCATTTCATAAGAATTATGCTGTGCCCTACAACTACCTAGTTCATGAGTCACACATGGGGGAGTTTATCAGGGTACCCCCATTTCATTCTCTTTCTCAGTTGCGTATTTATACACACTGTACTTCCACACTGACAGTCCTCCAATAGCCATTACAGGGTGCATCTTAACCAGTGTAAGAAAACAACACTAGTAAAAGTCAGGAGAGGGGGAAAAAAAACAATCAACTTTTTTTTTTTCTTCTTCATTTTGTCAATATCCTTTTTTAAAAGTTTGTGTTTAGTATCTAGTTGGACTTTGACCTAACTTTTATGTCCTTGGTTAACACTCAGATTAGCAATGTTGTCTAATACATAATATATGCCATCAGATTGAGTGTGGGGAGTTTACTATTTTCAAGACAGAATCACTGATGAGACATTATTCACCAATAATTTCTCTCATTCTTATTGCCCAAACAGCCTCACTGCACTGGATTTGTGTCCTTGAACCCAGCTTTCGCTGTCTGAGATTTCAGTTTCATACCTGCACTTCATACATAGTGCTCATGCGATTTCCTTATGTTCCACATAAATATTGGTCAATGAGGCTGTCTGCTACAGATATGATTTGATGCTTCAATATTGGATAGGTCTAGCATATACAAAAACAATGGTAGCAATGTCGTTGTCAAAAAAAAAGCTGAAAGTGGCATCAACTCCACGCATTGCTCCAGTTCCCCTGCCTTCCTACAGATAAAAATTTTTAAATTAGAAACACTGCAGACAGTTTAAAGGCCAAGTCTCTGTCCTTCCAGTCATTAGATGCATTCTTGAAATGACTGTAAAATTGAAGCTCTATAAAAAAAAAGAAAAACAACAACCTATTCTATGCTATTGTTTCCAAAGGAAATATGTAGCAATATAAATTAAACATTAAATGCAAAGCTTTGCTGTGAGGCTACTGAGTCAGAAACAGAAATGCAGATAATTAATGAGAATATCTATCCTTTGCATATTCAATTCCCTCTCCAGTAGAATTCATTAATCTTTAAATGTGTATGAAGAAGATGCACAAGTCAGTACACAAAGAGAATGTATTAAGGACACTAAATAAATTAAAGACACCTCATGTGTCAGCACAAGAAATCCATTTTGCACTTCCTATCTCTCCAGGCCACATCTGCACAGACCCCTTTCTGTTCGTGTTACAGAGACAACCAGGGATTCCTGGGACAGAAGAACAAGGGTAATCCCTGCGCCTATTCCAAACCATTTCAGTGTTTTACAAGTGTGTAATAAGACATCTGTGGTTTTGATTAACCTATAGAACATTTTGTCTTCTAGATAGATATGCTTAAATCCCACAAAGGTGGAAAATCATAATTATGAGTTGAGTCTTATTAAGGCAGCTTGTCTTGCTTCTGGCAGCAACTTCTTACAGTCTTTTCTTTCCCCACAGTCAGTGTTTACAGTGAGGAGAAGACATAACTGTGTTTTGAAGCTAAACAAGGTTTTTTAACAAGAGTAATTCTGATTGTAAAAATAAATAGTAAGATGAAGGAATGACAATATTAAGTGTTCTTACTTCTTATCTCCCCCCCAGGATGTTCAAACACTTCAAAATCCTGGTAGACTCTGTTACACCTCAAAACATGCTTTGTGAGGAAGGTTTCCAAGCAGCTTACTAGGACAGTTCAGGGGTAGCTGGATATTTGAAATTCCTTAGCTCTTCCCCATACAAAACAGTAATCATTTTGCCAGGTAAAAGTTTCAGTACTAAAAAAAAAAAAAAAAAAAAAAAAAGTAACTTGGGCCAAACCATTTTTCTGAGATCCATGTAACGTTTAAGTTTTTCTGCCTAATTATAATAAGCTCTTCACAAAGGGCTAGGCTGCACTTCACACACTTGGGGCAAAACACCTCGATCAGTTCTTTTAGTTCCTTCCAGACCCCCCAGTTGGATTTTGAGGAATCTCATCTATATTTTTATTTAAGTCTGCAGTTAGGAACTTCTGCACTTCAAAACCAGTGTCGTACCTAAAGCTGCCCAAATTGTGCAGCTTGGTGACCATATATATTGTCATTTCCACTTCTGTTGTTTCTCAACCACCTTATGGACTTCCACATGACTACTTGCAGGTTCTGGTCCCACACACCCTCTGCAAGAGAGTGCTTCTTAATCCTGGAAAGCCTCATATGTAACTAGTTTTCTTACCAAACTTCTCCTATCTGAAAGAGGAACTGTATCTCCTGCCTCTGGCCTCAAGTCACACAACTTTGCTGGCCACATCTCACTCAAAGAAACCTTTGAGACCTACAAATTTAAGGCATGAACAAAGGGGTTGACTGAAGATGTCTCATCCTAACTGCCTTTCAGTAAAGCTTTTCAGAGAAAAAACTTTTTCCGGAAGTGTCTGATATGCATGATATTTTGCCTGAAATACTTCAAGTTCATAAGTTTTTCATGAACTTGAAGGTTTGCATTAAAATATCATGAGAACCAGACAGTGGTTGAGGTTTTCTGATTGAAAATTTCCATATTAAAAAAAACCTAATTAAAAATCAAGCTAGCCTTATGCACAGACTAATCAGTGATAAAGGAAAACTGTAGCAGAGCTGGAGGGCAGTCCCCACACTTTCAGACTTTACCCCAATCATAAGATTATCCCAGTGTAACCTTTCAAAAAACAAATACATACATTATCTGGGAATAATGCAGCAGTATGTGTTATCTAGAAAACAGAAAAGGATGGAAAAAAAAAAATCAGTAAAGTTGTAGGGGTCATATGTACTCTAATGTTTAAAAATCTGTTTACTCAGATGTGTGTGAGTGCAATACCTATTTTCGAGAAATATGTTTTTTCTTTGCAATGAAAAAGTAAACATGACTTTGGAGTGTTCCTCCTTAGATCTATATTTCATGCTAAAGTAAAAGTAAGATGACACAACACATGGTTGGGAATTTTCTGAACAAAAGACAGGGAAAATAGAAATAAAAGTATTATCTTCAGGAGATTTTTGTGTGTGTGTAGGTACATACCTATTTATATTAGATCTCTAGGCACTAGGTAGGCTTATTAATCCCACTGGAAAGCTATTTGGACAGAATCACAACATCAGACATCCTCTAACACTCAATTAAGCAATATTCTAGTTGTTTATGGCTCCTATGTGAAATACGGGGGAAAAAAAGATAAAGTCCTTCTGCCTGATGTAGACAAGGACTTAAAGGAAAATAAAAAGAGCAGAAGATACTGGATTCTGAGATCCAAGCACACTACAGGATTGCTCTGACCATAGGGTTACTCTATTTTTGACAACACTAGAGAGGATATGACTCTTAGGGGTTTTTTTTGTTCTCCCTCCACAAAAGACTTCAGAAGAGCACAGATTTCCTTTAGTTAATAATAATTAAAAAAAAACAACCTCTAAAAATTCTATGGGTATAAAAGCTGTTTTCAAGAGCTGAAAGCTCTTTTAAGCAGGAACTGATACGCAACAGAAAACACAGCTGCAAGGTTTACATCTCACAGAACCATTGGCAGCAGCTGCCCAGAGAGACAGCACCAACACTTTGAGAACTCCATTAGAATCTTTTTGGTCAAAGCCTGTTCCTGAGCTGCCTTTCACTCATCACCTTCTACTACCCAAACTCTTTTCAGTGATAATGACACCAAAACTTATAGCTTTTAAGGATTTGCCATGATCAGGGAACAGTGATTGAGCAAAGCCTTAGCTGGAAAGTGCCAGCTACAGGGTGAGCTCTCACTGGCCACCTCGGGCAATTTCACACTGTGCAGCCACTGCAGGCTAAAGCACTTCCCCTCACAAAGCTCTCCACACTCATGTTCGCACACTCCCTCTGCATCCTTCACGTCCCTTCTACTGTTTCTCAGATCTCTTTTGTGAATTAAATCAATTTTCCTTTCCTGGCAGGAAAGTAACCTAGCAAAAACAACTGGATAGTTTTCTATGGAGTTATTTTGTTGAACAGCTTCACAAAGTGAAGCCCGAGTGCCAGAGCCACGAGGGACTGGGGCGCAGGGGTCAACCTGCAGGAAAAGGCAAGAGAAGAGGTGGAGCAGCATATCCCCTTCACAATAGAAACACAACACTGAATCAGCTCAGTTGCTCCTGAAACAGCAGCCTAAACCTAATCCTAACAGATTTTTTTCTTCTGCGAATAAATGCAGGATAATGCTCATACTTCACATTTAGTTGGTCAAGGCAAGCTTTTCTTATATGCTGTAGATCACTAAGTTTGGATAATGTAAGTTGGTTTGGTTTTTTTTTTCCAATTTAAGTTCATTAAACTTTGAGTAATTAGAAAATGCTAAAGGTTTACATCCCCTTGTGAGACTCCCATTGACTTCAGTTACATTCAGATCAAAGTCTGGAACTTTACCATTCTACTATAATTACTTAGTCTTAGATGCACGCCTACAAACACAAAAATACTGTCAGTATCTGAAATGGAAAAACATCTTTATTCAAATAAAGTTCTGTTTTGATATGCATTGCTAGCATATTCTTATTTCTTTTGTTACTCTTGATTCAAACATTATCCCTGGTGGGTTTGACCAAATGAAAGCAGAAAGCCACTTGCATTAGAACAATTATCAAATCAGTTTTGCATGTAGCATAGCCACAGAAAAACAAATTAGAATATCCTGGGTTTGATGCCAGGTTTATGTATTTCTGAAAGGGAAAAATGAAATTTAACTTATAGGTATATTTGTATCATCAGTAAATAAATATAGCCATGAAACATTTAAAAGCAATGAGGTAGGACAGAAATTAAATGGGAACACTGCAGTATAACATTTACAAACAGTCAATAATTAGTAGTACTGAGAAGCTCACAGAGCTTGCAAAACAGCTGCAGGTTTGTTTTTTTATTAGCTCACCAAAAGTCATGGTCGCAAGACTGTTATAGAAGTATTATTAGAAGTATAGTTTTGATGCAGTCTCTAAAGCCAAACAGACTACTGTTTTTCTTTGATAAAAAGAAATTTATCAAATTTAGGCATTTTTTTTAGCAACCTTTAACTGTTCCTTCCTTTTACACTGCTGAAATCACAGGTGTAGATCAAGTGATGTTGACAAGAACAGGAAAACTCCATATTTTAAAAAGCAGGTCATTCTTATTTCTTTTTCCCTTTGGTTACCTCACTGAACAGCACTGCTGTGCTTACTGCCCAATAATACAACCTGTACTTGTTTCCTCGCTTTGTTAGTCTGAGTGGCTTTCATTAACACAATCTTCATCAATCTTTCTAGGGCTTAAATACAGGCAAACTAGAAAGATTAACTTGCTGGTGGGAACACTGAAGTGCAAGTAGAAAAAATTGTTTCATGTACCCCTGGAAATAAAAAAAAAAAAAGGCATAAAATTAAATGAGCAGTGTCTAACAGCCCACCAAAATTCCAGCTAGGGAGGAATTCTGCAAACAAGATTGCTCACAAAGGAGAATATTGGAACAAGCTAAACAGAAATGATCTTGCCTTTATAGTACCATAATTTTAGGTCATCATAACTTTGCCACAAGTTTTCCTGATTAATGAGTAAGTTCCTGAAATCCAGCTTTATCATACCTATTTATTTTCTCACTATTTAGCCAACACACCCACATCACAGAGTACAGGAGAAAGTTGCAAAGCTCTCTGGTCACAGCCAAGGCGCAAGGTCCAACATGAGGGCTAAGTTGACATAAAGCATGCACTGCTGAAAGCATCACCCTACTTTTCCACCTCGGCCAGGACATGTTCTCCTGCCACTTCCTTTCTATTAAATTAAAGGACTCTGAATACATAAATGAATATTTAAGGAGAAAATTAACTCTGCTAAAAAAAAAAAAAAAAAAAAGGTATCTTCTCTTTGATTATGCAGTGAGCTGGCTCATCGTGAGGACAACAGTCTTCAAGATCTGTGGGTCTGTGGGTCCATGGACTGTAGGTCATCTGTTGAAGTAGAGGATGAGCAGCTGGCCCTTACCAGGGTCACTTCCCATTAGATCAACTTAAGTGTAAGGTCACACTGCATAAATGGTGCAGTGTCATTCAAGTTCCTTTTGCTAAGGAATTAACTAAGATCAGGGAGCCCAGGAGGCTGAGGTGTGCATGGGCCTTGTAAATCATTTGACACTGAAAGCAGAAGGTGTGCTGTGCCTGAAGAAGGAAAGCAGACAAGCGACAGTCTCATGGCTGGGGAGACTGAGTGACTCTCTAGACTCAGTTTCTGTCCCACTCATCTCATGTGTGATGAGAAAGAGATCATTAAGGCAGTTCCTCAAATATGTTTGGTAATCATGCATGCCCCATTTTTTAGATGCCTGGCTTGAGTGGCTGATGCAATAAATGGAGCTGCAAAATTTTGCAACAAGATATACCTTCCACATAAAAAATAATAATGTCTAACCCAGTGAGACAGAGCCATCAGTGGGACTCTCCCCCCAGCTTGTGCAAGTGCACAGCTCAGCTCCCAGCCCCTGCCTGAGCTCATCCTCAAAGCTGCAGTCTCATTCTACCAGCTGGAGCTCTCAGCTGGGACATCATTTCCTCAGCAACTATCTCACAGCTCAGTAGTCTTCAGTGTGTCTCTAGGGTGGAGGTCCCCATGCCTCACCAGCCACTGACACCAAACTACACACAGCTGGGTCTTTTGCACCAGTTTTCCAGAAACTGAAGGTCTGGTCTGATTCATCACCACGCTACCACAGGCTTTTGAGAGAATAATTTCTCAGGAAAACTTTGCACAAAAAGCTGTAACACAGTCATGAATTATTCCTCCAGCCTTTCCTAAGTGAAATTATACACCACCTAATGTGTGGATCCTTCAGATACTCTCAATGTACTTGATCAAGCATGCAAACAGATCACCTGAGCCCCCCTGAGCCTACTCTTGACCATTCTCTTGGAAAGAACATTTCTGAGCTCACAGTACACCAATCATCCATACTAGTGAAAAGGAAAGAATAATTCAGAGACTTTGTTTAATGCACTAACACCTTTAGTGGCCATTAACCAAGCAGGTTACTTGTAAGTTTATTTATGAATACAGTTGTAACTTAAGGAATCATCCATCCAAATAATCTATGTATACTATACCCAATGCTTACAAATATATACCAGAAAACAATTCCAGCACAATTAACCAGCTGTATCTTCTAGTATAACCTGAGCAAACAAATCAGAAAAATGGAAGACCAATTTCCAGTTTTATTTTGGAGCTGCATGAGTGACTGACTTTCAATAAGTTATTGTTGTTAGACTGTGAAAACATACAATTCAGCACTTTGTTCCTCTCGAGTCCCAATTATTCATTGAATTTACTGTTTTTTTCCAGATTTAATACTACTATTTTCTGCTTCTAGCCTTTGTTTTAAATTGTAACCCTGATCAGGTAACACAACATGTACACTTATAACGTAACATGGTGGCTTCATGTGCATACCCACTACAAAAAGAAAGAATGAAGAATTTGTGAAAGCCTAGAAACATCTCTCCTCTCCCCTACTTTTACTAGAAAAGCACTTCTGGAAAGAGAAAAGATGCTATTTTAGACTTGGCCAGTTCTGGATTCAGGAGAAGTAGATGCTGGTTTAAAGCCAGGACTGGTTTCCCTTCTTGGTCTCCTAGAGTGTTTGTTAAGTGTGTGTATGTGCATATGTTTAGGGCAAATAGATCATGTTTGCTGTAATGTGAATTACTCCAGCAAATTATAGGTGTAATACTTAAAATGGGTTATGAAAATAGCTATATTTAGTCTGCAGCTCTAAATGCTACATGCTTTCCTCACCATAGTAACATAAATGCCTTTCAAACAGAAGAGAGGAAGGAGCTTGAATTCTTGCACTGCAGAGACTAAGAAAGAGTGGGGGAAGGGAAAGTGCTCACTTTACAAGGTTATGAACTTCAGATAGCAACTAAAAAAAAAATAATACTATAACTGCACTTATTCTGTTTAATGTTTTGTCAATACAGGATTATAAAATTTCTAGGAGCCTATTATAGAAAGAGTAAATATCCAATGAAAAAAGAAAATAACTCATTTTTTCCAACCTAAATTAAGTAGGTGAGTTATGGAATTTCATTCCATGGTACCCAATAACAGCAGCTAAGGGAGGTTTCTTTTTCAATGTTTTACCCTTCACAGAGAGCAATTTAGTTATGTTACAAATGGAAATTGGAAAGAAAATATACCAAAATTTCAATATATCATGTCCACTTGGTGATGGGCAGCCGGCAGAATATCTGGTAGTCTAACAGAAGGATTCTGTTCAGCAGAGTGAAGGTGCAGTAATGAAGAATAGGCCCTTCACAATTGCCAGAATAAAAGTTGCTGCTGGAACAAAAGGATGCTGAAGTAAGGAGCCTTTCAGTGCTGTGATCAGCTAACATAATTTATGTTCTGCTGACTTTTCATTGATACATTTCATGTACAGACAGTCAAGACCTGTAAAAGGGAATTCTGCATCCTAGGCTCATAGTCAACATTTATATTGTACCATTAGTTGTAAGTCCAGGGTCCAAGCCAGCGCCCAGCACTTTGCCTACAGTGGGTCTGCCTGGCCATAAAGTTAAGGTACAGGCACAGCCTGTAGGTTGATGCACAATGTCCTTGCTGTAAGAAGTCAACACCAGCCAACCCATTCTGCCCTGCTACGAGCAGATGGCAACACTGCAAGGCAACGACAGTGCTGTCTGTTCTCCTTGGAGGGACATGCAGGATACACAGGGGTGCTCAGGTTGCTGGTAAGTCCAAGTTCAACAGCTGAGTCCTGTACACCAGTGCTTGCTCTGAGTCTGTGTGTAAGCATGGGCTTATAGACATATCATGTGGATGCTAAGAGAGATCGGATGGTCAGTTCAACTGCAGACACCTCCTATGCAGTCATGTAAAATTTAGAGGTGAAATCCATGCAGAGTAATTTTAAACTTGCCTTTGAAATGCAGTATTGATCTAGCTGATAGCTTTCTTTTAGTGGTATTACTTTAAAAGAAAACTGAAGTCAATTGTCTTTTTCTTTCACACGCTTCATAATTTGAGTCAGTAACTCCAGACTGGCTACATAAAAATCCAAACCAACCAACCAACCAACAACAAAATACACCAAACCCCTCACCCCCTCCCCTCCCCCACGCACACACAAAAATCCCCAAACCAAACCACAAACAAACCTAGGAGAACACACATCTACTGCTTTGGAGGAATGTGGTGGAGCTGGTCACCCATGTTTGGCACTAAATCCACACTCTCAACACAAAGTAGTATGACTACATATGGCCTAAGAAGGAATTAGAGTGTCTCACAGTATTGTATGCTATTATTATGGGATATACTGTGAGTACATAAAGAATTGGATCATGACCGCATTACATGCCCACTCCTGATGATTCTTTGTTTACCAGTAGCTTATCAACAATTACCATCCCAAATTCTTTCCAGTATATGCACAGATCCTTCATGGCCTTGTCTGTCCAGTCTATGCCTCTAATATTTATTGTAGTGGCAAGCAGTAGAGTAAAATGGAGGAACTCAATACATCAGGTACTTCAGCTGTACAGATTCCAAAGGACTAAAAATACCTTGCAGGAACAGAGCTTTTCCTTGTAGTGTTATCCTCGATAAGCAAAAATAAAGAAGGTACAAGATAGTGAACAGTCATTTAAAACTATTCACTAATACAATATGGTTCATCTTGCAAGGTTTTGTGGTTGCAAGGGAAATAGAACTAGGAAACAGCTTTAGAAGATGAGGAAAACTCAATCTATTCTACTGAATTTCCTGTTAATGCTGCTAAGGTAATGAGGACAGATACCTTATTCTTAAGTACAAGTCCTTTGAAAATAGGGATTGTAGCCTACAAATACTTTTGTTTTTCCTTTTAATTTCACTGTATTGTAAGCAAATCAGAGCTTGAAAACACCAGGCAGCAGGACAGCCTGTGTAGGTGTTTATACCACTGTAGAACTGGTCTAATTAAAAATAAACATACAAATAAAATAAATGCACTGCACACAATGCTTTAGAATAGCATTTTTGTAAGGCAGAGGTTTAGGTACCCTGCCCTACTCTCACCCTTACACACAGCCTCAGAGGAGCAAGACTCTTCTTAGACTTCCACATGTGGTGATTTTCCCTTTCTGTAGAAATGTGTCTGCAGTGTGAACTCTGCCCCACTAATCCTTTCCCCTTAGTTCAGAGATTGCGAGATTTTTAAATTAAAAAAAAAAAAGTCTTCTTAGTCGAAGTATGGCTATTTGCAAGCTTGTTATACAACAGTGCCTCTGCAAGAGTCTCGAGCTGTTCCAGTTCCTGCTACAAGCAGCAAGCACAGTTGTGGTTTTAGAACCTGAGCAGAGTTTCATGCCCTTCTCTTAGTCACAAAACTGGCACAAGGAGTTGAAACTGGTGTACAGTGATTCCTGAGCAGCTGGTGCTCCTCCCTTGTGCTAATCTGGCTCAATGGCCGATCACTGCTTCTGTGGTGGCGGTACACTGACAAATCAAGTTGGAAAACTCCTGCTTTAAAATTTAGTATTACAGCCGTACATGCTACAGAGTCTCTGGAGAATAAAGCAATCACAGCCTGCTCCTGAACTGTCCTCCTCAGGTGGAGCCATCTTCCTCTCCCTCTCCTCCTCATATTGAAGGAGTTCAGTGTTTCAATTGGGGGGGGAGTGGTGACAGCAGCCAAGGAAACCAGTACAATAGGTTCACTAATTATCCAAAAGTATATTAAAAGACTGAAAAGATTTAAAAGTGAATGAGAAGGGCATTTTTATCTGTTTCAATCAGTTTAAGTTAGATCACAAATTCTACAGGTGATGTGCTGTATCAGCTTGGGCAGATGGGTCACTTGGTTTACACTTCCAACTTTACAACTTCCAACATGAGATCATGATGTTAAATTCAAATTTGTACACAGTGCTCTGAGATCTCAGAGCCAAAGTGATGGCAAAAAGCAAGTATTCCAGTAGTAGACAGAGTTAAAACCCAGCAATGCAAAATGCTGGCAGACGATTTAAAATGCCTCCAATTGCAAAGCCTCTCTACAGCAGCTGTCAAAAAGTGCAAAGGAAAAATCATACAACTAAATTTTATCAGCTGAGGTGGGGGTAAGTGCTGTCACTGAGAGAACGTGGTGTGAGAACAAGAGTGCTAATAAGCACACCAACAAGGTAAAGGCCAAATGCAGAATGGATTCTTTCCCCCAAGTCTGGGAAGTGATTTTGTCAATTTGAAAAACATTTTAAATAACATGAGGAGCTTTGGTGCTTGCAGAAAAACACAAGTTTGAAGAGGGAGAAAATATTTCTTTTTCTTAAAGGACAAACCTGCACTGAGGGAAAGTCCTTTAATCGAGTTGCTCTGCAGTGATCTCAGGAGAGCCTAAGGCCGTTCCATCTCAGTAAGCAGGCATGTTGGGTCAGATGTTTTACCTGTTTCTGAAATGTTACCTGCCCTTGTGTAACCTCTAATTATAAGTTTCAGTGAGAGTCTTTATGAACTACATTGCAACTGGTGCTGTTTATGCATTGTAAGATTTTAAATGGCTCAGAAACTCTAATACACATGCCTTTTTCTCTTTGTATTTATCAGCCTTTTGTCTGTCTCAACCTTTTCTTCCTTGGTGTCCCTACTTGAATTAAAGCAGGATCAGTCCTTAAGAAACGGTTTCATTCTGTAGAGTAGTACAGTCAGGAGAAACAATTTGGAAGAATTTAAGAAGCTACGTAATAGAAGAAATTAGAACTATATACAAGTGATTAGAACCTGGGGTCGTCCTGCATGAAGATAAGAGGAAGCAGTCCACCTCCTTAAAACTGGACATCCAGTTGCTGACCATTTCACTGGAAGCTTGATAACACTTTCCTCATATAGCTCCACTTCACCATGCAACACTGTCACCTGATTACTCAACAATGCAATGCAAAAGCACTGCAAGTTGATGCAAGATTTTTGCTACCTAGTTCAAAAGGACAAAGGTTTGCAGGGCTTCTCCACTTGACAGCCTCCTACTCAGCCATCAGAGACTTTGAGAATGAAGCAGCTCTGTGTTGAGCTAGAACAACCACCCTGTATTTTATCTATTACGCAAGAGAAGAGTTACAGGTTTCACCCCCGAAAAGCAAATTTTCATCAAATGTCAAAGTAGTACACTCTGTGATTCCAGCTGTTGAATGCAAGATGCTCTTGAAATGTATAGAAAAATAATGCAATTAAATCAGAGACTCCAAAATCTTGACTGTCAGCTCTTTGAGTTACTGAGACTGAAAGACTTTATTAGGACAAAGGATGTTTCAAAACACCCTTTTAGAACTGCATATTCAAGTCTAATTTGAGGCTTCATGTAACACTTGCATTTGGCTTGACACTTGCTTCTTACACATGTTCCTCAGGTGGAGGACTGCCAAAATATGCTTATTATTCCCATTATAAACAAATGGTTCTGCTTGGGGAACAATGGATCTGACACTGAGAAACTTTGTGCACTCCCAGGTATGTGAACCATACTTGAGAGTTCGTAGGTGCTCACCTCTTTCTGTGTTTTCCCTATTAATAGCATTAAACCAAAAGCAAAGCACGGCACACCCACTCTGCTAAAAGGTAGCCCCACAGGTGGTGACACAATGACAGTAATTATAAGGATTTTGGTAATGTTTTGAAGGTCAGCCAAATCTGTCTGTGTCCCTTCTAGTAACTCCAGTGAAAGCAAAACAAGTTCAAAGCATTCACTCTCCAGAAAAACAAATATTGCAGACTATTAACTGAGAATTACCAGGAGAGATATTTAAATTCACAAATATATGTGTATACATATTTGTGTGCATATGTGTGTGTATCCACCTATATATGTATATACATGCATACACACATAAATTGCCCTTTCAGACAACAAACAAAAGACTAAGACAAAAAGTTTGTGACCAGTCAAGGAGAGCAGTTGGCACACCCAAAAAGGGGTAATGAGCAGCATTCATTTCTCCAGTCTTCTGTCCTGCAGGCACCTGTAGAAGGTGGAAAATTAATCTAAAGTGTTTGTTAAATTCAAAATAAAGGTCTAGGAAAGTATGTTGACTAGAGAAAAAGAAAGGAGTAACACCTTGGACTGGAAATAGGGAGTGATAATGAGAAACAGAGAGAGTTCAATATTTAAGAGGAGGCAAAAACTAGAGCAGGACTAATAGAATTAATTACATATAAATATAATGTAGCTTGAAAGCAAAATGTTATCTTTAAAGGACAGAGAAATCACAGAATGTTTTCCAAATACTGCTAACTACCAACCCCAGCCTGTGAAGCACACGATGCTTTTCAAATAGCGCACATAAACAAAGCATCTCTAGAGTTAAATTGTGGCAAAGGATACATACCAAAAATCATAACCTGATGGTGCTCTATGTACAACTGATGAAAAAATGGGAGTTCTTATTCATGCATATACAAGAAAACCCAAAGAAACAAACAAAAAACCACAACCCACAAACACTACAGATTTGGGAACTCAGTTTGGATCTAACCATTCCAAATGTTTTGTGCAAAAGGTAAAGTAGCAGAAAACAAGCAAAAAGACCATTCCCAGGAAAACCAGCAGCCCAGCAGTTAAGAGACATGCTCAGTTTGTGGTAGACAATTTTAAATTCCCAGTCTGCGGGACCAGTCCTGACGTGCCAGTGGGTTGTACTCTCACCTTTCAGCTATCGGCTTTCCACTCTCTCTCTCTCTTTCCTACCCCAAATTCTAAACAATATTTTGTCAGATTTTATACCTTTTGATAACATAGTTGTCTTTGACAAATTAACTCATGTCAAAACCAGCACAATTTTAACCACAGAATTTCTAAGAAGCTCTTTCTCTTATGATGCAATCACGACCATGACAAAGATGAGGGAAATGTTAAGAGACTCAGAAAACAGCTAATAGTCCAACTTTTATTAACTCTAGCTAATTACATATCTTCCCTTTGAAAATCTCTCCTTTGGGGCATACTGCTTTTACTTTTCTTTTACTTCCTTACTGGTTTTCTCACTTGTCTAGACATTTTCATGTCTCCAATTGTTTTAAATTGCCCTTTTCAACTTTCATTAATATTCTCACTTCTCCTTCCCTTCTTTATTCTTCTCACTATCCTCGCCAATTTTTATTTTCACATTGCATGTTCTTTAGTTGTTTACTGTGTTTTCTTCCTTCCCCCAGCTCTACATATCTCTATTTATTTCCTTCAATTTGGAGAATTAGGACAGATCACCTATCCCACATTAACTCTTAAGGAGACAGAACAGTTTTAATGAGGAATAAGTAGCTTTTTATTTCTTATACTCTTGAGAATAAAACAACAGATGTATGAGTAAAAGGAAATATAGTGTAACATCTAGCTAATGTACACAGTCAGTCCATGTCTTTGATTACAGAGTTAAATATTTGTTTTCTTTCTTGCTTCATATCACTAAATGATTCACATTTATTTTCTGATTAAAAAATGCTGCTTTGGGCTGTTATATTTATAAGGTAAATCCATAAACTAGAAGACATTAGAAATATTTCACTTAACTTTTGTGGTAGCTTTTTTTCACCCTTAAATATCAAAGTGAAAGTCGAACTGTTATTATATGGATGCAATTCAGGATAATGAGCATTTTTAAATTTGGGCACCCAGTCTGAGCAGCCAAATCCACACTGAGAAACTTAGTGCCTAGTCTGAAGGTGTCTTAAGGTCTTATATGTACAGCTAAAGTAGAAGTCCCAAGCACGACACGTTTCAAAGTTGGGCATAGTCAATACAGGACATAAATGCACCACTGCTGTGGAAATGTGAGCTGGCCATGCCAACCATCAACAGGGAAGCACTGAGGACAGCAATACAAAGATGCAGAAAGTGCCGCAGTCAATGAACCTAACAAGTCTTAGTTTGCTCATAGATCTGGGATTCTTGCACCACTACTCTGTGGCATCGTGTCTGCACATTTTTCTAATATTTGAAAATCTGGGCTTGCTGGTTTCCAGTGGCTTGGGCAGAAATAGTCTCAATTTGTTCCAGTTTGGTGCCTGACCAAAAAGAGTAGCCAGCCCTCTGCCCTACACTAGCCTAATGGGTTTCTGGGTGGTACTCGCAGTAAGGAAATATGAGTGGGATTCTTGTAGAAGCTGAGTAATATCTGGCCCTCAATATGGAAGGCTCTGGAAAGCAGAATGAGAGACATTTAGTATCAATGTAGATTCCAGGACAAGAAAAGTACAAAAGGGACAGAGGGTAAAGATCAGCTCAGTTACTACTTACCATCATATAAGTCTGTCTAAAGAATAGCAAAAGGTG
This sequence comes from Podargus strigoides, assembly GCA_028020825.1. Lineage (NCBI taxonomy): Eukaryota > Metazoa > Chordata > Aves > Caprimulgiformes > Podargidae > Podargus > Podargus strigoides. Next base: position 29,809,392 of record CM051623.1, read on the forward strand.
CATTGGGTTTGCAAGTACTTTAGATCCTCCTGCTCTGCCACAAATGAAACTAACCCCAGCAGGTTTCCCATTTTAACCCCAGGAAGCTCTGCAGTGTCAGAGCTTCACAGGAGATACACTTCAACCCTTCACAAAAACAATGGGCTTTATTACATTACCTATGACTTGCTGCTCTATCCTGGTCCCTTGTTTCCTGCTTTGGTATTGAAAGAGACATTTTCAAGCAAGTTAAAAGCCCAGAATAAATGCTTTGAAATTAGATACTAACATGTGTCTGATTTCTAGCATGCAGTAATAAACAACCACCACAGATTAAGTTCAGTAAGAAAAAGACAGCTACTAGTCAGCTACTTTTCTCTGGAAAGCCCTAGGACATTTTTTCAAGGAGGTAATTTGTATTCTTGGCATTACCTGCTGTATAAAGAAGGTCCCTTCTATAATTTTTATTTATAACTGTATAACTGCTACTAATTTCTACTGGATTATTCCTTTTCTTCTTTAAATATTTAGTAGCTTACACTCATAAATCTGTATATTGAAGTAGCTTCTTATTTTGCCTTCATACAGGGCAGAAAATATATTTTCAGTGGCTATACGTCAGAAGGTGAAATAAATTACGACAAAGCCAGTAATTTATGTAAAGGTAAGGATTATTCTTCCACAGAACAAAAGAAATTTTCAGAATAACATCCTAAACTGTAGATTTTAAATGGTGTGTTCAGAAGAATCTTCATCCCAACAAATCACAGACCACAGCTAGTACTTAGAATATCTTTGGTTTAAATGAGAACACCAAGAACAAACACCTTATTTGGGTGAAAAGAGTTTCCTATGTGTTATAATCCTGACAATTTAAAACAAGAACATTTCAGAATTCAGACTGTAATGCTCTATCAGCTTCATTTCTAACTTGCAACTTTTGCTCCAGCGGTCTGGTTTGGAATTAATAACTATGCTGCACAACACAGCTTTTTTTCTTCTTTTGTTGGTGTTTTGTTACACGGTCCTGCTCTGCAGGAGAAACACAGGATCAGCAAAGCTTATCCATTGATTTCTATAATGACAGATCACTAACAATGATAGATTTTTAATGAGGTGTCAGCAAGTGTATGAAACTAACTGGTTGTGAGGTAGCAACTGCCAAAAGCTGCTCTAAATGTCATATAGAACAGATATATTATAGCTTTACTTTGTCACTGACAGCCACTTCTGATGATGTACATTTTACATAAGGAAATCCTTTCTCTGAATGAGGTCAGATGATAATTCAGATAACTGCTTTGTTTGGTCTTATTTTTAAGTTTCTAAGTAACATATTTTAAGGAAGCAAGCAGAAACCTTTTTCCCTCCACACCCCTCCCCCCCCCCAAAAAAAAAAAAAAACACGATAGCAATTCACAAAAAAACACAGATTTAAGGCAATTTGGTATGAATTATAAAGCACAGACCACTACAGCAAAAAAAAGTGGAAATTAATTTTTGTAAATAGGCTAATCTGTGTGTTTAATACACTGAAATGCCACAAAGTTCTTTGGTTTGTTATAAATCAAACAGTCGAGTGGCTAGAGACTCATTACAGCATCTTTTTGTTCTTTAGAACTGAAAAATAATATGACAGATGCAATACATGCTGGTCAACAATGATGATTTCCCTCAGCCATGAAAAACTGCACCAGCTGTCTCTCTACTCCAATTTTACACATAGTCTGCACACTATCCTAAAACTACCAGGTAATAATGCAACACATACCACACCAGGACCGATTTACCTATCGGGTTATTTGGCTGATGTCATTTGCACAAAGAGGCAACAGACACACTTCTCCACAATACACTAAAAAACAGTTCACAGAGGGCACCGTTTCCTGAAACACCAGGAATCATGTTATTATGCCTCTAAAAGTCTTTGCACCACACAGAGAAGTGGAGGAGGTGGAAGAGTACTGATGCATGGCACTGTTTACACTCACTTGCCTTCTTCTCCTCCTTGTCAATGCACTATCACTCTATAAAGTGACCTCTGCTATTAAGATAAGGTAATATTGAAGCAGAGCAGGGAGGTTACTGCCTTCTTCTAGATAGCTCCAAGACTTCTCTATAGCAAGGATGTAAATATAGGTGCAATTAACAGCTAATTTGCAGCCTCAATAGAAGCATATCAGTTTTCTAAAAACTGTCTTCTATACTGATACAGTTTATCTCAGCTTAGAACAGAGAGAAAGTGTCCCTCAGGAGCACTGTAGATGACAGCTCTTATCTATTCATGTAAAGGGTGTAGGTGGTACCATTCATGGGCTGCTAGCTTGAATACAGCAACTTCAAGTAGGGTTTATCATAATCTTCCAGTGCATTTTTGAATCACTTGTTATGCCTTTCAGGAACTAATCATCCTGATAGAAGAGTTGATCCACAGCACATTGTACTGAACATCTTCTCCACAGAATGTGCCATAACAAGGACATTGGAAGTCACAACCATTGTTTGATTATTGTCACAGCAGTACAAGCCATTAAAACTAATGCAGCTAAGTGGCCTGCACTCCTTTAGAAAGCTCCATCAGTAGCAAATTAGCCCCTGCCCTCTTAGGTCATATCTAATACTTTCGGAGATCTGTTCTCTCTCTGGTAGTTCAGCTGTTCTCCTGTGAAAGAGTCTACTTCTCACTACAGTTGCTAAGTGTTGAATTCAAACAGTAAATACAGTTTTCAGAGGCTTTAATTAAAAAGATTTCTGAAGTGTGAGGATGCACTTGAAACCTAACAAGCAAGATTCTAATCTCCTCATCTACAGTAATCACTTCACAGCACAGGTGCTAATGAAGGCAGCAAGGATGGGAGACACATTGATAAACCAATGCAAACCAAGGGAAGAAGACAACAGAATATTTTCTCGTAAATAAAGTTTGCGTAAGTGACCATAAGTAACCAAAGGTTTCTATGGTCATTCTGATACGCCCCAAACATGTTGATATGCCCCAAATATGTTTACAGAGTTGATACCCTAATAGCATTCTTGCCAACTTTCCCTACCGTATTGAGATTGATTTCAGTTTGTGCTGCCTCAAAGGGCTAGGCCAAAGAAAAACCCTGAGGCTTCAAACACATCAGCGGACTTATCCAAGTACACAACTCATTAGCAAAAGAAACTGTGCAAGTCCTTAAAGAACTGGATCTTTTCTGTTTAGTTATTCCAAACCATTTAAAACGTTGCAATTTCTAATGTGTCTTATCAGTTCATTTCAAGCCAATACAACAAAACTGTGTTAAAATATATCCAGAAGTTTTCAGTTCCGTCCCGTACCAATGCAATCTCTGCAGTGCAACGCAGAGAAGAAACCTGTGACAAAAACACGAACACACACACATTTAACATCTTGGCAGTCCGTGGCTGTTTTGAAACTTCTGGATTGAAATTCCTCCTCCATAAATCCACAGCCACTGTCATATCTACTGGGAAATGAGAAGCTGCCATTTTCTAACGCAAAGAGGTTGTGTTTTAGAACATGCTTTCAGACCATCACTAGGACATCTGCTCTGAAAAGGCTAAACAACTCTTGAATCAAAAGGTATCCAACTCAGAATAATACTGGTTGACAGCATGCACATACATGCCTCTTATTCTAGACTGTAGCAATCTTGATAAGTGCCTGCACTTTATGAGAATCTGGGACCACCAATCCATTGTGCTATACTGGAGACCTCAGGATACAGCAGAGATACAGAAGCCCATATATTCAAACATGGCATGGCAAAGCACTTCAAAGCCAAGATTTCATTGCTCATTGATTAAGGCTTTAGGCAATGCTATTTAAATATTGCATATATTTTTTAAAATATATCAACTTGTAACAGCAAAGAGTACGAGCATCATTTCTTCACTACGTGTACTGTACAAGTGCCTGCTGAAATGAAGGGTTGAAAGTACTCCTTAGCATCTCAAAGGAACAGAGAAAAATTCTGTTTTGTTTACTGTTAGGGTAAATAAAACAGTCCAGAAAACACGCACTTCTAGTTTTAACAGTGAGTTCAACTATATACAGAATCATAGAATCATTAAGGTTGGAAAGGACCTCCAAGGTCATCAAGTCCAACTGTCAACCCAACACCACCATGCCCACTAACCCATGTCCTGAAGTGCCACATCTACATGTTTTTTGAACACCTCCAGGGATCAGAACTCAATCACCTCCCTGGGCAGCCTGTTCCGATGCTTGGCAACCCTTTCAGTAAAGATTTTTTTCCTGATATCCAATCTGAACCTCCCATGGCACAACTTGAGGCCATTACCCCTTGTCTTATTGCTTATTACTTGGGAGAAGATACCAACCCCCACCTCCTTTCAGGTAGCTGTAGAAGGTGATAAGGTCTCCTCTCAGTCTCCTCTTCTCCAGACTAAACAACCCCCGTTTCCCCAGCCACTCCTCAGAAGACTTGTGCTCAAAACCCTTCGCCAGCTTCATTGCCCTTCTCTGGACACACTCCAGCACCTCAATGTCCTTCTTGCAGTGAGGGGCCTGAAACTGAACACAGTATTCAATGTGCAGCCTCACCACTGCCAATTACAGGGGGACAATCACTTCCCTCGTCCTGCTGGCCACACTATTTCTGATACAGGCCAGGATGCTGTTGGCCTTCTTGGCCACCTAGGCACACTGCTGGCTCATGTTCAGCTGGCTGTCAATCAGCACCCCCAGGTCCTTTCCTACCAGGCAGCTTTCCAGACACTCTTCCCCAAGCCTGTAGTGTTGCATGGGGCGCTCCCCCCTGTATTCCTATCTCCTTTGAAGTAATTGTTAATAGCAGATGTCTTTGATAAGCTCTGTGGTAAGCACAGTCAAGAGCAGTGAAGCCCAGAATGAGAAATAATAAAGTTCCACTGTGAATTAACACTTTTATATAAAGAAAAGTCCCTTAGTAATCAAGCTACTGAACAAATTGTCTTCGATGCTGGATATCATTAACACCAGTAATTTAGTGGGGGAAAAAAACACAGACAGAACAGGGGAAAAAAAAAAAAAACCAACAACCAATGAGACTTAACAGTATTTAATTAACTTCCTTATTGCATATGTTCATCTCTGGATTTATTGATTCTCATATGCAATGAGCTGAAGAATTACTAGTCATTCCACATAATCAAATCTAAAGCACTCTGCATGTGCTAAGAAAGGTCTATACAAAGACAAGCAAAAATGACAGGACCTTTTTCAGAGAGTATCCAGATAGTACAGATGTTCTCTTCTGATTCTATTTCATGATATATTCTTTAGGAGAAAATTTACAAACTTATCACTGCTGAGAGACACCCCTTACTTCATGGAACTCTTAATACTCATCAATGATGGTAATACCATGGTTATACATTAATATTTAATCAATGGCTGACAAGTTAGGTCAGTACTAACATTATTTCAATGGATAACAGATTTCAGTAACACATTTTACTGCAAGTGGGAATTACATTAGCACCTTTCCTTTCCTTTTTCAGCTCTGAGAGTCTTTCTATAGCACCAGATGATGTAAGGCGGAGAGTACTGTAGGCAACCAGCTTGCACCCTTACATCTGTATTTACAGAAATAATGTTCTCTTAATGCCAGATGCTTTGTGTTCCTTTGGATTTTACTTATGAAGCAAGACTGAAAATTGTAACAAAAACTCAAAAAGTTTGATTCACAAAGTTGAATTAATCAACATCATTAATCAACATCATTAACCTGCGATGGAAAGTTAAGCTGATAAAGCATTTTTGTCAAAATTGCCAAATTCACTTAGTGGAACTGAAAGTTTTCTCAGGAGACCAACCTTTCTCAGAAGAAAATACACTGCTAGCAGTTTTCAGAGAGCCTCTCTCCCTTAACCTATTTTTTCATGAAGACAATTAAAAGCTGCCAACCTTTTCCTGGGCTGTGAAACAGGAAAACTGCAATCACAAAGTACCTTGTAGAATCAGAAACCACTTCCTGCCCAGCTCCTCTGATGCATTTTGAAGAAAATAAAAATACAAAAACCTGGAAAAAGCCATTATCACACAGATCCCATTTGCAACAGGGAAACAGAGTTAAGTATGTGTGCAGATAGATCCACATTTGTTTCTCAAATCAAGACTGCACTATAGAAGCAGATCCCACAATCATACCCATTTCCTGCATTTTCTTTTGCATTGCAAAACCATCTCATGAATCAGATTTCCAAGAAAACAAGCTGGAAGATGCCCTCAAAGAGGGCACCCAATTTACTCCATCATCTACTAGATGTTCAGTCTAAAGGACCAGGCTAGAGCTACCCAAAAGCATATCCTAAGAAATATGCATTACGTGGACATCAGTACCTCACAACCAACTGCTTTGCTGTACAGAAACACACACGTTGTTGTTCCAAGCTAACTGCTAACACGAGTATAGACTAGACATAATCTAAATGTTAAGACTTTCTCCTGAAAATAGTATGCAACAGAAATATTGGCAACTGTACAGCAATGGAAATGCTCGCAACTGTACAGCCCCTAAATACCTTTAGAAGCATTTTAAACAAAGAATCAGCTCTGGAGGACTTGAAGAACAGTGCTGACTGTTATCCAAAGTCAAAAATCCCTATATGCTTATCTATTAGCACTAATATGCTGATCAAATCCTCACATTCAAAGTCAATTTAACTTGTTTTATTAAATTTGAACCCAGAGACATGACACATGCAGAAATCTAGAGATGTGTCCCTAAAATTTCTTCTGGGGAACAAATTACCCTCATTTATACAGTCCTTTAAGTTGCTTTTCTGCCGGTATTCAATTAAATAATAGTAAACAGAATTGAGAAAAGACTGCTAGTACAGATAGTATGTTTCTTCCCTTCTCTTGACACATTATTCTGATGGAAACACTCCTACTAGCACAGAGTGCATCTGTTAACAAAAACAACTCTGCAGCTGCTCCATTTTAGAATAGTAAGGTTTTCAGAAATCATATTTGTGATTCAACAAATAATATTCTAATCTTGCAACTTATCACATCTTATCTCTGTCACACATACATATTTGTATAATTTTATAAATATATATGTTTACATATGTTTATTTGAGATAATCGCACATATTAAAGCTAGAAATCACTGTGTTTTCCAGAAAACTAAAAGCCTAAGAAAAGCTAAGAGTGTATTTATAAGGACCATCACAAGCAGACACAGGTATGTTCTTCTTCTGATGCTCCATGCTGGATGGACACCAGCCAACTCAGTAGAGAAGCTGTTAGCACACCTCTGTAAGCTACCCCTGGGACAGGCAGGTAACCTCCAAGAGTTACCAGGGTGTAACAACACTTCAGGGTGTAACATTTGTTCACTAAGGTAGGCAGAGGGCTTTCAGGCTTGGGAAGGTCCATTCCTGTCCACATGCATATATTCTAAAGCAACAAGTTTCAGTAAAATGTTGCTCTGTCTCCCACATGCTCTAAGTATAGATACAGGAGAATCTCAGTGCACTGAACAGTTGAAACACCAGACTACATCCAGAAAACCTTGCCCAGTTGCTGAAGATGTACTTTTCTGTGAGTAGAATCATAGAATACTTCGTGGTGGAAGTGACTTTTAAAGGTCACCTAGTCCAGCCTCCCTGCAATGCATCTTCAACTAGATCAGGTTGCTCAGAGCCCTGTCCAGCCTGAACTTGAATGTTTGCAGGGATGGGTCATCTACCACCTCCCTGGGCAATCTGTTCCAGTTACATAATTATATATAATAAAAGCTATATCAAGTAGAGCTGACTAAAGTATGTTCTGAGATTCACAGTCACATTCCTGAAAAAAAAAGGTTTTTTTAAAAACAACAACAGATCTAAATTTTAAATAAGTTAAATCATCTTAGAGTGAAGATTTGGTAGCATGAATCTTCCACTTAGCCACAGAGCACAGCAAATCAATGATTTACATTTCCCTCTCTACATTGCAAACATCTCTTCTTCTGTGCTGCATAAACATCTTTAGGAAACTGAACAATCACATGACCTCCAGGCTGTTAATTTGAGGTTTCAAAAGAACAAAGCAAATAAATTATAAGCTATCACACTTTGTTTTCCTTATTTTTCTCTCTCACTTACATTATGTACCAATTCCCAGCTGTTTGGGCACATAATAAATCCCATGCCAAATTCAGACAAGCTTAATCTCATAAATTTTAAGCAGTATTTCCATTTACTGTCCAAGACAGTTGACACCATGTTACGTAGCTGTAAGAATGTCTGGATATACAAGACATGAGGAAGCGCTTGTGAATGCTGTGCTACCTTCTCAAGGAAAATTCTGTAACAAAATCAGTGTTCAAGCTTCCTTTCACTTCATTGAACATGTTTTGAACTTGGGAATCTGAGGAGACAAAACCATTTGTGAATGAAGTAACATCCATGTAGAAAACTCATTGTGCTTTAGCATTTTCTCTACATGTTATCTGGAATGCTGTTCTTAATTCTTCTTTTAAGGATCCATAAAGAAATCCTGTACATTGTATTAAGCAATTTGCTGTGAATGTGAATATCTATGGTGAACTGACGCCAGAGATACACGTAAGCTATGCATGTCTTGCCCCCAGCCACTACTGTAAAAAGGACTACAGCATGCAAACCTTAGGACTAGGAATTTTGTTCAAAAGTTGCTTCACATTACCTAAATAAAATCTTAATCCTAAAGGACTCCTGTTTGCATGCTTGAGTCTCCTGTATCGCTTAGAAACAGTTAGAACATCTATAAAACACAGAATTACCACTAGTCACTGAAGCAATTCAAAGATCCTTTTGAAAGTATACTTACTAAAGATCTGTGTAGAGGGAGACATTTTGCCCCAGACACTGTACTCCAAGTGAAGCTGTCCTGCTTCAAGCAGTATTGACAGTAATAGCTTCATGTCCTGCAATTGAGGCAGTGCTGGTACATTAAGTACCAGATAATTTTTATAAGGTCAAGTAGCTTCACTAAGTAACCATCAAGATAAGGAGTGCCTTTCATGATGTACAAAATGAACTGTCATGACTTTTTCCCTACATTTGGCCATAATAATGTTCATTTCCAAGTGAGAAAGGCACCCAATTATATTTAAAGCTGTCCTTCATCAGTATGACAAAGAATTATGTTTTAAAATAACTTTCATACTTCTATGAAGAGTAAAGACTCTTTAAAGGTTAGCACAGGAATAATGGTGATGGTGTTCCATGCTCAAAGGGGAAAAAAAAGCAATTATGCTTAATTAATTTGATGAGTAATGCTTACCTAAATTAATGGTGCCGTCTAAAGTTCAGCTCACTCAATCTGTCCCAATTTGTGCAGCAATTACTTGTTCTGTGGACAGATAGCACCAGGTCTTGACCTTTATAAATCCGGGTAGTGGTACAATGGTTCGCTAGATTATTGCCTGCTGAATGGTGTCTTGGCATAATACGCAGGTGCAGGTAATGAAAACACTGTTAAATACACACAATTTCATGGGTGCTGAGGCATAAACAGAAGATGAGCCTGATTCACCAATGTCTGGCATCTTATAACGAGAGTAAACAAAGAAGCATTGTGGAAACCCTCCAAGATGCCTAAAGATCTTGATCTAATTTGGAGCCAAGGGACTTGCTGGCCTCACTTCTTTTGATGCGGACCAGGATACAATCGGCTTTCTGGTCTGCAAGCACACCTTGCCGGCTCACATTGAGCTTTTCATCAGCCCACACCCCCAAATCCTTCTCCTCAGGGCTGCTTTCAAGCCATTCTTTGCCCAGCCTGTATTTGTGCTTGAGATTGCCCTGACCCAGGTACAGGACCTTGCACTTGGCCTTGTTGAACTTCATGCAGTTTTCATGGGCCCTCCTCTCAAGCCTGTCAAGATCCCTCGGGATGGCATCCCTTCCCTCCAGCACATCAACTGCACCACACAACTTGGTGTTATCGGCAAACTCGCAAAGGGTGCACTCGATCCCACTGTCCATGTCACCAACAAAGATGCTAAACAGCACCAGAAGCCTATAACTAATTAAAATAAATACTTGGACTACTACTGAGTGAGAAAAGGAGATGCTAGCATTACAAAATAATTTTTATTTAACTTGTAAATGGCTCTACTGAAACTCCCTTTTGTTGCCAAAAACGAGTGTGGTGTAAGTACCATATCCTACAGCAGGCATGGTTATCCTTCTCCATTCAACACTGTGGTTTCAATAAGCCATCAATATTGCAGGATATGTCATGGTCTGAAATAGTTGACAAGTTATCTTTAGGAAATAGTTATTTTATCAGCGATGTATAATGCTTTTCCTGGGGAGTCTACCTATTTAAATCAGTGTGACAATTCATAGTCCAACAATGGCCTTGTTTGGCAGGACTACGACTGGTAGAATTTTGTATGTTCAAAACTAAGAACAGCTTGCAGAACCAAACAGATATTTTTTTCTAGCATAGATATTTTTGGATAAGTCTTTTCTTTTATTTTCATCTTCCTGCCAAGATATAATACCAGAAACCTCAATGGGATGCCAACTCCTGTGAGAACAGTAGCCAATTTTCAATAGAAAACTTTGGTTAGTTCATCTAAGCTGCAGAAAGAAGACAAACACTTGGTTGCTTATCTGAACAATAATATATCATATATTTTTAGTATCCCTTCAAATTATTTCACTAACAGAAATCAGAAAGGGATAAAGATATTTAATCTCCTGTCAATAGACAAGTTTGTCTATGTGCTTGGCTTTCATCCAAATATAGCACCCCAAAGTACTTCAACAATAACAATTAATAATGATTTATTTGCTTTGCTTCTATACTGTTTTCATCAAAATTTTGAAGTCAAGGGTTAGCTGATGTGCTTGTATACGACATTAGTGGTAAAACAAATGCAGGGAAATTAATCCAACCTAGTCTGAGTGTGAACCTTACTCCTAACACTGGTTTCTTTGGAGCAAAAGCTGAGAAAGGTCTGCAGTTTTTCTGTAAAGATATTTATTGAGTCATTAACAAAAATAAATCTAATTATTAGAGTTAGGGTTGTTTTCTCAAGGATGACATTGTGACATGGCAAAATTCACAGGAAAATAAGAGTCCCTTTAATCATCAGACATAGAAAGTAAGGGATTTAAAAAAAAAAGGCAGGAAAATATCTTTATTAGCATCAACATGAAATCATTTGCATACCGTGAAATATTTATATTTATGTATTTTCTTTCTGTTGTTGGGTTTTTTTCTCTTAAACAAAGGTTTCTGAAAATAGTTGACAGGATGCAGGCACTCTCCTTGCTTTTCCATTTATTAAAGGATATAGGCTTGCATAGGCTGCAAGATCACTAATGCTGTAATTCAATTACACTATGATCTAAAGATACTTTATTATTCATATTTCTTTCAAAGCTTTTAATATTATCAAAACTCTTCAGGCAAATTCCAGTTTTGTTACTAACATCTCTATCTCCTATTGCATGCAGCCACATACTGTAACAAATGTGTTCCTATATGCTTATCTTAGATTAGCAGCTACACACAACATGGCTTAAGAAGTCTTTGGATACCACCAAACAAAAGTTACATCTTCACTACAGTCCCAAGTGTGACTGCAGCAACAAGAGAGAGAATTTGACTAGTACCAGCACTAGACTGCAGACTTCACTATGCACTGCCTGTATTCACATTCCTGGCAGCCCTGTGTAGCATACACCAATGCTTTTGCTGCTGGAAATACGCCCCTAACATAAAGGAAGCTCAAATGCAGAATTCTGTGATCACAATATAGGGTGTAACAACTCACCATCACCACTGAAACATGCAGTTCCTCCTGCCTCTTCCCACTTTTCTCCCCTCCACCACTTTCCTTGTGTCAGCTCATATGGCAGTCTTTGATAACCAGGTTGTCCGCTGCCTTTGTTAAAAACTCTACGGGAAAAGAAAACAGCAAACAAAAAACCACATGCAAAATCCCACCAAACATTTTGCTGCTCTTTTGCTGAGTGAAAGCAGAACAAAGAAAGACCTGGAAATCTCTAGGGAGGCAAACTAATAGGACCAGTGGAGCTGAGAATCGGGGAGGGGAACAGAAAGAGCATCACATAGTGAGAAACCTCTGAAAAACATTACCTAAAACATCTTAGTAAAATATGCTCTGTTACATTTTTCATAGAGAAAGCAGAGGTGCATGAGTTTTATGGTATTATTTCAAGTGATGGATAATCAAGATGAAAACGTTCACAACAACTAAAGTCAGTATAATGAGTTCTTGGAGGTTTCACTCCTCCCTCATAGATCAGTTTTGTTGAAACAGAAATGACCAGTGTCTGGACAGAGTCTCATGTGAGCCTTAGTTATTTATGATTTGTAAATGGAAAACATAAAACTCAGTAATTCTTGAGATTTTGACCCCAAATCCAGGGGAACTGAAGCATTCAAAACACTTCCAGATTCATTTAATCCATGTACCAGGAAATGGTGCAAGGCTACAAATAGAACATTATAAATTGTATTACAATGATCCAAATGCATCATTACATCTCTCAGAGGGAAACTCTGGATAACTCTGAGTATCCAGGAGGTATACCTGGATAACTCCTGGGTAGCTCCTTGGATAATTTTACACTGCTCATTAACATTTTCTGTATTTTCCTAACTAAGCCTAAGATGTAGTATAAGTAACTGATAGTGTCAGAAATAAAGTTTAATTCTGTCATAAAACCCACATTTTCCAAGAATTTCCAAACACAGATAAATGTTTACATTTACTAAGCAGAGATGGCCTGAGAACCTTTGTTACCACTGTACTTTATTCTAGTATTTTAAAGTCTAGTTATGTTTCAAACTCACAATATTAAAAATGAAAACAGCAATTCATATTTCTCTGAGCTGCAAGTTCTACCTTTGAGGTTTGTTCTCTGTCAAGTATGAGTGTCAGTAACTATACTGCCCACACAGCACTACGTTTCTTGTATTTGGACTTCATATAACTTCATTCATAGCCTAAATCAGTGACTTCAAAAAGCTTGGGAAAAATTCTAAGATAATTCCACCTCTCCCCAGCTGGACATAACTGGATAAAAGTTGCATTCTCCCTGCCTTCTTTCATACTTCACTAGTAGTAAAAAACAGTTTAAGTGTCTGAACACAAGCAAGGCAACATGTTCCACTCAGAAGTTAGGCACATCAGCAAGTCCCAACACTATATATAACACATGAAATATAATGATTACTGATTTATTATTCAGACTGTAAAACGCAGTGGAATCATTTTTTTTTGTCTAATACAAACGTCAAGACAGTAAACTCGGCTCCTAGAATCCATCCAAGTATTTCCATCCTCTCACTGTAGGTGTCCAAAGGCTGCACAGGTTTGCTGCACTCTGAAGACACTCAGAAAACTTGCTGAAATGCCCTCGACTTTAAACTGATCTGTGTGCAATGGGCCCAGGACCCTGAATGTGGGGAAAGTACATGCAGACAAACATTTGCTATAGATCCAGCCTCTGATTCCTTACAAGATTACCATTTAGTGAAAAGGCCCACACCTATCAATGCTGATTGCTGATCTCTGTTTTAGGAAATGACACGAGGTACTCCCTTTGTGATCACAAAAAATATAGCTGCTCTTCCCCTCCTGCAGGAAGGACTTCTTCCATTTTGTTAAGATATTTTCTGCACACATATGCATTCTGCCTGCAGGTTACCACACAGACACTCAGCTCTTACCTCAAGCAAGATTAAAGTCTCCAAGATGTATGCAACTTTAAGATCATGACACCCTTAGGACTACCTTTTTTATCTGGTATAATCATTTGGTATACAAGTTTGGAGATTATACAAATAATTATCTGAATAGGAAAGTTGAAAGATGAAAGGCAAGGAAAAAACACAACTTTAAATGGACAGAGAACAATTCAACTTTTGAATATAGTATTCAAAGTATTATTTAATTGTCAGAATTAAATTCAAAATTAAATTTGAAATTAAATATAATTTTCCTGTGAGTAGTCTTAATATGTTCATGTTTAAATGAAAATCCTGAATATACCTGAAGAACAAAAAAAAGTGAAACTGACCACAGACAAACCTTAATGTCAAATAGTGAGACTTTCAACTGTACTTTTTCATTAGGGTGCCAGCTCCTGAACAGATGAGATGATATGAAAAGCTTAGCTTTTGTTTAAGATATGCACAATTAGTCACTTGACTGCAAAGAAAAGATTAAGGATTTGAACTATGAAAGGCACAGAAAGTAGAAAGCAAATAAGAACTCAAACAAGGAGTAACAACAAAATAAAATCATGAAAGAAACAAGACAGCTTCACCCTTCGGCCAGTATGTCAAGATTTTTTAATATGTAGTATCAATGATGAAGATTATCATATGGCTTTCCTATTCAAAAAAACCCAAAAAAACCTCCAAGTAAAGCTATGGTTATCTCTGTGTAGAAGACTATATAAAATACAGAAAGTATTATAGCACTAAATAGCACACAGAATAACCTGGAAGAAAAAAAACAACCTCTGAATTAATTGAAAGTCTCCTTAGCTATGTCGCTTACCCTAAGAACATATAAAATTACTTTTTAGGAATGATAAGTAAGTACAAAATGCACAGTGAGGAGATAAACGGCGATCAGAGAAAACAATATGTTCCTGCCGTCTCTGCCACTCACTGCAGCACAGGACAAGCTCCTCCTGCACAGAGCTTAGCAGAACTCTTAGAGATCTACAAGTGCTTATTTTAGCTGCAGAATATGTATAAGCATACCTTGAGCAGAAAAGAAAATATATTAGAACACTTCTTTTACTACATATGCACATTTTGTCTACAGCTTTTAATCACTTGCACTAAGGCGTCATTATATTAAAATTTTTCTTGAACCCCATAAAAACAACCTTTAAAACAGTTTATAATGGTTGCCTCAAGATACAGATCACAAATGATAGCATCCTCTCTTCTACACCCAACATTTGAATAAACTGGGACACTACAGAGAAAGAGTTCAAGCAGATTAATTGCAACAGATAAAAAAAACCCTATGAGACTAAGCTGAATTGCCAAGACTCTACAAACATTGCACAAAAAAGGCTGACCTGATAAAAACAGGCCTTATTCTCCTCTTACATGGCTGGCTATACTGGAGTTACCCCAATTTACAGAGTAGTTGCACAAGTCTAAAACTGATGCTGGTTAGATAGAACCTGGCCAAATGCCTACAAATGCAGTAGCTTTAGATGCTGGCTTAAATTGAAACGACAGATGTACTATCACATGGCAATCTGGAAATTTGTTCTGCTTTCTTTCCCAAATTGCTACTGACCCCAGCCATATCCTTATGTCAATAAGGAGGTGTGAAAACAGGAATCTGGGGAAAGAACAGACTATTAAGCAGCTTCAAAATGTCTTTCAAAATTGGGTTTGTTCCAGCAAGACTTAAATATCTGGTAGCCTCTCTTCAATACTATTTTTATGTTGCTAAAATCAGTTACCTAAAATCCAGGGCTCTTTCCCCAGGCAGCTTCCTCTGTCTTTTATTTTAATCACATAAAAACTAAATAGAAATCTTTTCAGACACAAAAGAAAGCTGAATGCACTGTAAATAACTGACCCATTTCAGGCTTTCTCTTCCATTGTGGCTAATTCCATTTTCTGGGATAAACGGAGAAAAGACTGACTAATCAGGAAAGCTTTTAAGTTACAATGGGCTTTTATGACAGTTACCACATATTGGTGCTTCTGTAATGGAAGGGATTCAGGACAGCACTTAAAGTACCTCACTCCTTTCCTGGAAGATCCAGCTCATTCACTCCACTGGCAGAGAAGCCATAGCAAAGCAAGGTACAACCTTTCAAAAAGTGGCCTTTTGTTGGTACGAGTAAATGCACAAGTTAGTGAAAGGAAGGTTTACAAACCTTGAAACAAGGACTATAGCAGAACTGCTTTGCCAACAATATTGTTGTAAAACTCCAAGTATCTCACTGTGAATGCACCTAGTACCAGAAATCTGTAGCCTGGCTCAGGTTTCTCTGTATAGTGGCTCACTGCCTTTTCAGGGCTTCTTTCCTGGGCAACAAACCACACCCATGAAAAGAAAGGTTTTGACAAAATATCTTTACCTGCCCCAGGTCCTTTCATCTGAAGAAACCATATTTGTCAGAGATTTTATTAAATATTCCTAACATTCCCATAGCCAGAAATCTTTGTTTTCTGTGGCAAAGACAGGTCTTGAATGGTCCAAGGTCAGTTACAAACAAGAAAGTCAGACTCTTGTGGGTAGAGGTAAGCAGGCTAAACACAGACAAGAGCCACAAGCTGCACATTGGGGTACTAGGAAAAAACTTTAAAAACACATCATAAAAAAATCACCAAAGAAAGTACACAATGAAAAACCCTAAGAGGGCCATGCAGCACCAGGACAGGCTAACCAGGGTACCCAGAGGGACTGCAAAATCTTCATCCCTGACAGTTTTCAAAATTGGAAATAGTGGTGGCAATAATCCCTCTTTGAGGGAAAAGTTGGGCTTCAAGAGGTCCCTTCTAGGCACCTTTGCTGTGATTCTGGGAAAACAGAATGATGGGTAGCCTGGGTCAGAGATAGTTAAAGAGCTTTATTAACCTATTGTCAGAGCCACGCAAAGCAAGAAGGAGCAACCACCCCCAAGCTGAACAGGCACTGGCAAAGCTTCTTAAAGGAAAGGCAGGCTCCAGGGAGGTATATTTGTCACAAGACTGTCATAAAAGAGGGGTAGTGAGACCTGAACTAGCGGGGCAAAGTAAAAGACCAGTGACAGGCATCAAGGCTTGGGCCTAGTGAGATGAGGAGCATCATGAGTTTTTCCAGGTCCACATGAAAAAGGAGTGAAACACACAAACCTGTCACCAAGGTACAGCATATGGACCAGTACAAAAGCTACCTTATAAAATGTGTTCCTGGATGGAAGATTTGTTTAGCACCATCTGTAGGAATGTTGGCTAAAACAGCTGTATGCGACATCTTGCTTTCCAGAGTTGTGGCTTGAGCAGACTAAAGATTTCACAAGACAAAGAGGTAAAAGATCATTTTGAGTTTAATGCCACCACTATGGTAGGTATGAGTCACATTCATAGAGACTTTCTATATTCTTAATATTCTAAGTTATAAGCTAGGAATATTAAAGAAAAAAGCAGAATATTCTTTACTTGTTTAAACTGTTCCTACAGAAGGCCTGTTTCAGATAACAACATTAATAACGACAGACACCTAAACCATTTATTTTCTTTAGAGAAGTCAAGGCTTCTTGGAGACAGTTTTCTGTACCTGTCTGGCTGCGTATCATGAAGGTGTTATGCTTATATCCCACTGTTCAAATAGATATCAATAACTAATCACCTTTTCAGTGTTAAGCTCAGATCCCCTTCTTCATTTCAATGTGAGCTAACACAAGTGTGACAGGATGTCTGAGATTCAGTCTAGCATTGAGTGATCTCCTGATGACACAAAGCAGTCACATCAGCCGTCATAGCTGTGATTTAGATGGGTGATTGCTCCATTAGGTTGTCCCTATTTCCTAACCACCTCTTTCAGACACACTGTCAACTGCCCTACAGTGGACAGGGAAAGCAAAACGCCCTCAGGAACAATCATACTGGAAAATATGAGACCTCTCACTCAGCTTCAGTGTTTGTAAATAAGAGAAAGGAGACGTCACTCCAAGGAAATAAGACTGCTGTAAGAAACAGTGGAGTTGGATCCAGTTCAGGGTGCTTTATTGTCAATAGTAAAAGTTTGGGGTTTGTATTACATCAAAGTTTTTGTCTCATACAGCTGTTATAAGCCTATGAGTTACTAATTATTACTATTGTGCTGGTTTTGGCTGGGGTGGAGTTAATTTTCTTCACAGTACCTAGTATGGGGCTATGTTTTGGATTTGTGCTGGAAACAGTGTTGATAGCACAGGGATGTTTTAGTTGTTGCTGAGCAATGCCCACATAGAGTCAAGGTTTCTTCTGCATTTCATACTACCCCACTAGCAAGTAGGTCGGGGGTGCACAAGAAGCTGGGAGGCGACATAGCTGGGACAGCTGCCTCCAGCTGACCAAAGGGATATTGCATGCCATATGACATCATGCTCAGTAATAAAACTAGTGGGAAAGTTGGCCAGAGGGCTGCTGCTCAGGAACTGGCTGGGCATCGGTCATTTGGTGGTGAGCAATTGTTTTCAGTTGTATCACTTCTTTCTTGGGTTTTATTACTCTCTCTGTTATTTTCCTTTTCATTAAAATTTATTGTTATTATTTTATTTCAGTTTTTAAACTGTTCTTATCTCAACCCATGAGTTTTCTCACTTTTATCTTTCCGCCATCCTAGGGTGCTTAGTTGTATGTGTGTGTGTGGTGCTTAGTTGCCAGCTGGGGTTAAACTACAATAATTATTTAAGAAAATAAAGAACAATAAGCAAAGCAGAGGTCCATCCTAAGAGAACAGGATGTACTGTGCTACACTTCCTGCACGCAGGGAAGGGAGGGGGAAAAAAAGAAAAAGGATGATTTCCAGCTAATTGTTTATGTCATAGTCTGTGGCAGCTATGCCAATAAAAGCACTGAATAATGATCCTAAAAGGACCAAAACAAGAGAAATTACATGTTCAGCAGTTCTTTGTTATTTGAAATCCAGTAGTGTGTTTTATTTGCTTTTCAGCTGTACTTTGGTGTGGCCTTTCAAAAGGAAATAATCCTGTGAACAAAATATCTGGCCAAGAAACAAAAGGGTTGCCAAGTCTGATCCACAGGTGATGAGTACTTGGCCAGCAACCAACTTAGGCTAAATTAAAGACAATTAAAAACAGACAAAATTGTCCATCTGCTTATATAGTTAGTACAGACAGAGTGTAAAAAGGTGCTAATAATCTCTAAAAGGAAAACCTTACACTACATGCTGAAGACCAAATGTCCAGCAAAACAACTCTGCTGTACAAAACAAGCCAAAGCAAGAAGTCTGGAAAAGAGAATTCTAGCACAACACTAATGCAAAGAATTCCCTAGTGTTTTCATGTTTAGTAACAATAGAAAAAATAGACAAATTCTTCAGAACCACTGTGAACTACAGAATATGATCCCCAAATCTATCATGTTTTCCATTTTAACTGTAGGAGCTAAAGGGAAAGCTAGGAAACTCTTAGAAATATAAATCAACCTGAGACTAGAGTGTGTACTGAAGTGATGTGTGTGAGCATCTTCAAGTAGCACAGATGTGGTGTGCTTAAATGCATGTCCATAAAAAGAATGCAAGAAGTAGTGATACGAATAATAAAACACCGTAACCACTTAACTATGACATTTTACATGACAGAGATTCAGTCTCTGTCAAAAATACAACACAGTGAAAACCAAACTGGGTTTTTTTTCCTAGTTGTCACCCACATGCACACCAACTCGTTCTTCAAATTAGCCAATAGTTAGATAGCTGCATTCACTAATGGCAAGTGGGACACCCAAAAGCAATTTCTTGCTTTGACTCAAATCCCCAGAGCTAACCCTTCTGTTTGCTTCTTACTTTACAGCTAAATCCCTTACAGTTTTTCACTGTCCATAATTAATCCAGGTTTCCATGCTGCGTGTTGGCTTTGCCCTGCACCCATAACACACTGATTCAGGAAATCAAAGTGAAAGACTATTCATCTTCTTGCAGGTGTTATATGTCTTAGCTGACCCCACTGCAGACCTGTTCAGGCATCTCACTCAGCAAGGTGTTAGTGCTGGAACAAGGGAAGCAGCTGAGCATGCAGTATAGCAGGAATGATAAGAGACACACAACTGCATCTTTCAGCAACAGCCTGTGGTTATGTCTCCTTAGTATTATCCTGAAGTTATAACGCCAGTTTAATAACTATTTTAAAAGAGTGGGTTGTGGAGTTTTGTGGGTTGATGTCAAAACACAGCAGTCCCACCCTTGCTTTCTTGGCTGTTTATACTTCTGCTTACCCCTTCCCACCTGCCAGCACTAGTATCCAAGCAGCCTTGCAATGAGCCACATTTGGAAACTCACTTTTGGTTTTGGTTACC
Organism: Podargus strigoides; assembly: GCA_028020825.1. Lineage (NCBI taxonomy): Eukaryota > Metazoa > Chordata > Aves > Caprimulgiformes > Podargidae > Podargus > Podargus strigoides. Next base: position 29,829,391 of record CM051623.1, read on the forward strand.
TTTTTCAGCCTGTTAGAAACATCTTTAGAAAGACAGAAAGAATGGAAATACTTTTCAGATACTCAGGAATTTTCAAAGTGACGTTATTACTTTCTCTTGCAAAGAGATGTATATTTTTAGCATATGTTCAGTGCCTCACTAGTGGATATTCATAGTTTCAAGCACATTCTGAACACTTAAAAAAAGCTTTTTTTTTGTGATTTAAGTATTTTTTAACAGTTCCTTTTATTTCCCCTCCTTTCTCCACCCCACCCCCACCTCTCCCCCCTATATGGGAGGTACTAATTTGAGCCTGGACAAACACCATGGGATGAAAATAAATTACCACCTCCAAGAGGATCACTAATAGGAATTGGGGAGTTTATCCTACCAAGTGTCTTCTGACACCTTAAATCACCCCTAAATGTCAGTGAAAGTTCAAAGCACCCGACTTTATGCAGAAGCAGGGCTCCTACAGCCTGAATGCAGCTGTAGAAAAAAAGTGTCACAAAAAAACAGCCACTGCTATGACTTTTGGGTTTGTATCATAAAAAGATTAAATGGAGATGAACTAATTTCTCAAAGAAAGGGACATTTTGACAGACGTGTTTAGCTTGGTCTCCCACAGTTGCCAAGTAGACTGCATTGGCTCTCCATTTACTGAAGTCAGTGCTGCTTGTGTCTGAATTATGCTCCATAGCACAGCAGGAGTCAAACTCACTGTAACACTTGCAGACCAGCAGCACCATCAGTTTGGGCAATCCAGCCCTAAGCTCCTCAAAACCACCTTTAACCCATAGGTCTTTTAGTTCTTGATCTTTAGGAATTCTTCCTCTAATGCTCAGAAGGAAGTAGGCAGAAGAAGAAAGGAAAGGGGAAGAATCAAACTTGTTCCCCAAATAACCAGATGGAACCTGGTAGCAAGTGTTTCATTAGACAGGGTCGACATTTTTTACCCATTTATTTATTTATTTACCCATTATCCAGAAACAGAGTAACAAAGAATGCTCAATATGAACAGCAAATCGTTTATGTTGCACAGATGTCGCTCATTTCACTTAAAAACACATAAGACAATAACTTGTGTAGTCCTTCTCTCCGGTTACATCCACAAGCTATAGCTAATCATCAAAGATTAGGCAAGTTCAGTTAAAGGAAAGCAGTAGGACAATATAATGGGAAAAGAAAATTTTAAGAAGTTTATGTTTCTGGACAATCCATAACCTGAGTGCAAAGTTTAAATACACTTCCTCCCATGCTCAGCCTTAGTGGAGACAGATACATTTATTGCATCATTTTAGAAGATATGTACTGAATCTCTGGAAAAGATTTCTGATTAAGCTTTCTACTGTATTAAAGTACTCTCTCAACACACAAGGCATAACTTGTGATTTCAATAACCAAGAGCACATGTTTAAAATACACTTCTCAAAAAAGAGGTCTGGACTGAGAGCTTCAGCACTCAGAGAAGAAGCATAGAAAGCAGCAAGTATAAAACATGCTTTTGTTTCCTGAAAAACAGACAGAGTATCACTTATCCCTTAGGCTGGCTATTAACCCTCATTTTTGAGAATGAGGTTTTTATCTGTGGATATATGCTCCAAGAGGGAAGAAAGCAAGGTTGATTGGGTTTTCCCAAGTTTTTTTCTAAATGCACCTAACTTCATGCACACGACTAGCCTACCAGGTTTAATGCATTCCCCTAACCTGAAGTGGTCTGGGCTTACACACAGCCAGCTGCTCCTGAGCTCTGTCATAGCAGCCCAAAGCTGTCTGTAGCAGTGAAAATGCACAGCAAACCCACCAATCATACCCTTATCAGCCCTATAGCCTCAAAGCTGTGCATCGTTCATTTTTATTGCTGAAGAGTTTGGTTTTGGTTCCCCCCCCCCATTTTAAACCACACTAATTAACAAAATTAAGTAAAATATATCATAAGATTTCTCCAGCAGAAGCCCAAGGGCTACTATTTCAACTAGAAGGCAATCTTATAAACAGAGTTATTATTGGTAGGGAGATTATTATTAGCTTGCCTCCAGTACCACTGTTGTACTGACAGCCAGAGGTACACACACAGTGAACACATGAGCATGGTGTGAGAAACCAGCCAGGACTGCAAATAAGGCTCTGATGCTAACAAGGAACTACAGGAATCAGAGCATGAGGAACAGCCAGTCTAAGATGCCTTCCTGTCTCAGCACTGCTTAATTTAACTGCCTCAAAGGGCCAAGTACCTTCAAGTACCCCCATGAACAACATTAAACTTAATTCAAATCTCACCAGAAACCTTCTGCATTCAAACCTGAGCTCACAATCTTTTTTTATTTTGTTCAATGGCTATAAGAGCAGGTGACTGTATTTTACATTAAAATGCTGTTTAAAAAAAAAAAAACAAAAAAAAACCACACCAAAACGTACTCTGCTTGCAATGTATTCTTGTAGCAAACAAAGGCTTAGGTGAGCTATGTACTTATCTTCTCAATTGCCCACAAAATTTAACACTACACATTCAGACAAAACTAATTCAATGCTGGAATAAACCCAATATCTGAAACTTTTCTGCTCTTTCTTCTCTACAGAAAGGTAGCGAATTAATGGGGAAAAAAAAATGTTAACAGTAAAACTCAAAACCAATAAGCCTTTAGTCACACATGAACTATGTTTTACACTCTCTCCACCACAGAACCTGCAAGAATGCTGCCAGTAAAGAGAAAGAATAAAAATAGCAGGTTTTTGCCTGAGGGTTGCCCAATATAGCAATACTAGGCAAGACTGTATCTCAAGTTACATTTAATTTTTATTTTGTTTTGAATTTGGGACCACCAGAGTTATTAAACACTGCTTGAAGTTTATTCTATTAGCCCTTAAACTGATAATTGTAATCTGAGGCAGTAAGTAGAGAAGATGATGAACGTGATGGAGAGTGGCTTCAGACATTCTCCAGAGTATACTGCTTGCTGCAGGGAGTAGGCAAAAAAGGATCAGCCAGGTTGTGACTTGCAGTGCTGCAGAAGCCATGCATATGCTCTCCTTGCCTCTCCATTAAACTTCCTCAGGAGAAGGAGTAACATCTTCCACTGCTATAGGTAAATAGCCATCAGAGACTTCTACTAAAATATTCCTGTCGTGTTATAAAGCAACTGATGGAAAAACAGAAACTATTAGAGATTGAGATAGGACTAACCAGTATTTGTTACTTCACTGCAGGCTTCAGATGAAACCATGATGATCAAGGGAACTCCCTCCCCACCCTCCACTACCTAATAGCGTTGTACATCAAACACACCAGCTAACAAAGCTCCATGTCAATCTAAATGCTTTCATAACCCTGATCTGGCCAAAGCTTTAACCTGCTTTTACTTTTGCAGTGGGAACAAGGGACACCTAAAGAGCCCGTGAGCAATCTCAGACAAGCCTTTTCTGGGCAAGGAGAGAAAAGACTGTATTAATTCACTGCAAAACTGTATTTGAACAGTTTAACTTGAGGGCCAAGCCAGTCTAAGTAAAAAGCAGGCTACCTAATAGTGCCGAACAAGGCTTAAAATACAAACTCAGGGAAAGCCCTTTCTTTTCCCCCACCAAAAGTGAATTCTGTGAACACACTTTGAATTGCTCATGTTAATTTGATATTTACCAAACTGGTCAAACACCATTTGAATACGTCATTTTGTGAAATGTTAATAAGTTTTTCAATTATTAGAGCTAAAGCTGGTCAAATATTAGTCTCAATGAAAACAGAAGACATTCATTTGATGTAAACTGGCTTAGGTCCCTTTAAACATATGAAGCAACACATATTTATCCAAGCCTGAAATCTTTGTAGAGTTCAAACTTATTTACAAGCCTTCTTCTGTCATTTCTATCTTTTTCCTTAAGCCAGTCTTTTAACAATTACAAACATGTTTCAGCTAGTAGATTATTCACTAAATATTCATCAATATTATTTTTTCTATTAGCTACTGAGTTGACCACAAGAGAGAAACAGTTTTGTTCTATTGCTAGATGAGATGACTTTCAAGTTCAAAAAGCTTTCAGGAACGTAACTTGAATGATTTTAGTCCAAGCACTTGTGCAAGTGTAGGTTTGTGAAAATACTTGCTTACTGATGTATACCGATCAGAATTTTCACAACCAGTTCTACTGAAAAAGCTTTATTAAATTCAAAAAAAAAAAAAAAAAAAAAAATCTACTGAAAGAATCTGATCACTACGATTACTCTTGGAACAAATTCAATTTACATGAAATATATTCACTAATGCTTTCTGCAGCAACTACCAGATGCTAAAGAAGAAAAGAAAGAAATTAAACCCATGAAGCAAGAGATAATAGGTGATCCTTCTATGAGCTCCTCATTTTTTCTGTCTAAAGCTGCAACTAAGCTAGGAACTAAATAAAAAACACCATTAGTCAGTTATTTTTGCCCTGTAGCAATTACACAATACTAGACTGAACTAGTCTAACATCTCAAGACTGCAGAAAGAGGGATGTCCTCCCTCTACATCTCCTCCCTCTCACTTCAAGATGCGTGTTCCTGTGGTCTCCCTTGTGCCTTCTCTGGAACAAATACATCTACCCAAACAGTGAACTGTTTCAACTCAATAGTTTTGGGGGGGGTGGAGGGGGGCAAGACGTGTGAAAAGCGTTTAGTTGGGATGGTGAATTTAAGCACCAACCAGTCTGGTGAATCCCAGAGCAAAAGCAAAGCAGAGCAAGACAAAGGTCCTCGAGGCTGGGAGCAGAGGACAGACAGAAAAAAAGGAAGAAATAAGGACAATCAGTGACAGCCGCTGAACTGGCTTAACATGCTATCATCTCCCCATTCTATTAAAAAGTAGTGCAGTCTTTTTGCTTACACATACACCATCAGCAGCTGTGGTACATACACCTGCAACATAGTCTCCCTAGCAAATATTAGATACTTACTTACAAGACATTTCCAGGAGATATGCTTCTAAAATATTTAGAGAGACTTTTTATATGGTGCCCTGCTCGCATGACAGGGAGGAAGGTAATCTGCTAGAGCAGAAATTACAATGGAAATAATACTAGCTCTTTCAGTTAAAATTAGCTATGCTTCAATGTTTCTACTGCCACTTTGATATACGAGTATGTGCAAGGTCCATGTCTACATCAACAGCTATAATGCAGGTGCTACCTAGACTAGCCAAGTACTTTTCCCATCTCCCCACTTCCATAGCCAAGAGACACATTTGTCATAGCATCATTGTTTTGCTTGTTTTCAAGCAGTGCAAAACTAGGCTCCCTTCACTCCAAGAGTCACATTCACTTAAAATCATTCTGTTGCACCTGAAAAGCCTTTCGAAATAAACATCCTCAATGCTCAAATTGTCCAGGGGGCACAAAACTGAGGAGCAGATGGAGTGCAGCATGGAAGGCTAGAAGACAGAACAAGAAACTACTTTTTTTTTCCTCCTTAAATTTGCCCTATGAAGCAGTAAATTGCTTAGAACAGAGGTAGTAGCCACCTGTACAAGTCCAGCACGCACCATTTCTATAAAAGATAAAAAACCAAAAGGAGTCAAATGAGAGGAGAAGAATTAATGGGGTGAATCCTCAACAGTCTAAGTCTACATAGCACTGCCATTTTCAGCTTCGCCATATGATTTACCTCAGCTGAGACTGAAATTTTGCTGGTCTACAGCAGCTGTTTCACATGCAATGCCCGGGTCAGTCGCCCAGTCGGACCAGAGAGCTGCCCCCTCTGCTCCTCCCCACTCCGTACTACAGCATTTCCCCCCTTGAAACTCTGGCAGAACAACCTGTGAGGCCATGCTATACATCAGGTGACATGTATTGATCCACAACCAATTGTAATTGTGCAATCGATGGAGAAACATGGTTTGGGGTTAGGAAACTGATAGGTAGGATCAGCCAGGAACTTAAACTATTTTTGTCATCTAAGCTGCTACAGGAAATTGCAGCCTGTACAGAGGATGTCAATCTCTACTGTCATATACCTTTGTTAATGGCTTAGGCCTGTGCAAAGCTGTTGTAATACGCAACTGTCACGACCAACATGAGAATGCTCCTGGTTTGCAACAAGTTTCAGATTTTCTTCTGCTTTCTCACAAAAGCATTCAACAAAACTTCCAGATGATCTCACAAAACAGAAGTGCCTCAGAGGATCTATTATTCAGAACAAAGCTATCTTATTTCTTTTCAAATCTTTGAATCTTCATTTTTACACCTGAATGACATATGTAAAATATTTTAGGTAAAAATTAGCCTTTTGTGTTCTTTTTAAAGTAATCTTACTGATATGGCAGTGTTTCCTATGGAGGTCCCCTGGCAATGAAACGCCAGCCAGGGTTTCTTTCCCAAATGGATTCTGATCTTATCCAGGGGTTGGGAGGGGAGGTCAACTTCAATGTTTTCCAGTGGGATTACACTGGGAATTTTTTCCTCTAGCATTTGTAGAGTCTATGAGTATTTCTGAGGCATCACATGGCACGTAGTCCCTGGTTATTACACCACTACAATTTGCTCCCAGTTTCATTAAAATAACTCCACCCTGTTCCAGTGAAACAGAGTTAAGGTTCATCCTGAAAGTACCACAAACAAAGTCTTTAGCACTGATCACATCAGGAGACAATTGTCCTTAAGCACTTTCTAACAACTCTGTCTAAAGTACTTTCTTACAACACACTCCTTAGTTCTTCCTTCTGTAGTAAGAAAAACAAATTGTCTACATTATTTAAAAAAATTTGGAAAAAGTACGACTCTACTTGTATTATCAAGGGAACTGTTAAAAACGGAATTTCAATGGTTTAGAAGGTTCAGCTAAAACTTATTAACAGAATAAGGATAAAGATTGAAAAAACACCAGTCAACTTTGAACTGAAAAACATGAGAACAACTTGTAACGTAACAAATTTATAAGCAAATTTGTTTAAATTAAGCTAGATACATAGCTGTCTCCTTGATTTGCAAAATATTTCTAAAAAGGTCTTCAGAGCTATTGGACTAAATTGAATAAAGAATCCAGGTGGAAAGGAAACACCTAAAACTCAAAGCAGTTAACACCAGACCATAACCCAACCAGGCCACTGTCTGGCCTCACCAGGTGCCCCACGTTCTGCTCCTGTCCACCTGCAGGACCACTCTGGGCTGAGCCACCAAAAATCAGGCTCCCATCCAGGCTGCACAGTTGTCTACAGCTCCTCCACAAACTCCCAAAGCACCTCGCCCAGTAGGTAATCTCAGACCACATTTATCTCTTTTTTACAGATTTGAGTTTCACTCAAAAAAATGAAGTTGAAGATGTTTTATTTAGGGAACCTTGGGGTTCTTGTATCTGATACATTAAGTCAGGGAACTTGCATGCCAACTGAAAGATAATCAGAGGAGCTAACGCCCATGTAACTGTTTCTCAGGACAGTCCTTTTCTAAACAGGCCTGGTGAATCCATCCTCTGATCCAGAGGAGAAAAAAAAAAAAGGAAAAAAAAAAAAAGATTCAAAGATTCATGGCTTTCTTAATCTTGACCATAGGAACCCTTTCATTCTAATACTTGCAACCTAAGGATTTTTCTGTTGTTAGTTAGTGAGAGCCTATATACCACATATCCCAGCATAAGCAGTGTGAACCCATGAAAAATGTTAGTAGAGCTTTAAGGACTGTGTAAATGAGAACACAAAGAGAAAGATCGTGTCTTCCACCTGTATTTTGCCAGGTAGCACCAACCCATGCTGCCTTGGTGCAACTCTAAGACTCTAATCATGTTATTCATGAGTAGAAGAGTGGACTTCTCAAGCAGGTAGTCTTTTCAAGGCCTTGAAGGAGAACAAAAACTCCAAATTGCCTTCCCTCTTGCAGACTGTATTTATTCTACTTCTCTGCTGCAAGGTTGCCTTCACAAAGCAACACTGGCAGAGAGGAGTGTGTGCCTGCGCTACAGACACGATGCTGTACGGTATGGTCTGACACAGCATGGCTTCAGCTCCTTTTCTGAGGCAGGTTTAGCCAGGCCAGCTAACAGGGGATCTCCCGTTGTACAACACTTCATTCTACTACAGCTGTGACCTTGTAACTGGGCAGCTGTAATGATGTGTATCCACACCTCAGCTGACAGAGTTTGCAGATGTTATCAGTGTCTAGTGGGACAGTTCACAAGCAACTAAGAGTCCTGTTCAGCTTTCCCTTCCAACCTTTTGTATGGGGACAGGGCAGACCCTGTTTAGCAGCAGCTAAATCTCCCTGCAAACATGAGTCAGAACCATTATGAGTTTAAGCTACAATGCCAGGTTATGATCTGAGGTAGCTATGGTGTGGATACATATTGCCTTTTCCAGCTCTAGTACGGAGACTACAAATTCCTACAAAAGGGTAGAATAGGCAGCTGCAAGTAGTAACTTTTTAAACTGCTGCAGCACATACTTCAAAATCATCTGTAGCATCCCTTTGTCTCCTAGATATCAATACTAGGCACGGGTACATAATGCTCTGGACTGAATTCAAGAGAGACATCTAAAACTCAGTTACAGAAATGTATTGCTTCTTTTTGACCTAACACAAGCTGACTGTGGTAACAGCACAGTCATGAATCCAGCATTGTTAGTACTACTTGAGTTGGTTAAGAGTACCTCTTAACCTTCCAAGTTTGCACAGAGAGACCAAAGTTGTAACAACAACCTGTGTTGGCTTGCCTGAGCCAGTCTGAAATGAGCCCAGGGCACTGTTGCATAGATGCTTTACGACCACATTGCTGTGAGAAGAGGCAAGCCACCCTCCCTTCTGCCAATCCAAACTCATAACTAGCTTTCATCTGTATTAGCAAGCAGATTCAATTCAGCAGTCATCTGTCCAATCAATTCTACTGGCTCAAAAAAAAGGAAGGGTCTGGCTTAAAGTTCTGGGTGGGAGAATGGACCTCTGGCACCCAGGAGTACTGACTTCCATCAGTGTTAGCAAACATGAAATCACACCAATAAGCACCAGCAATGCTTCAAGTACAGCAGAATTCATATGGAAACCTGGATTTTTGTTGGGTTGTTTGGGTTTTTTTCAATCCTAAACAGTATGCCTAGAGTTAGTAGATGGATTGCAAATGCCATAGCATTTACCCTTTTTATCAGAGGAAGCATTCATAAGGTACAAACGGCCTGTGAACACTTTAGTATCACTTCAGACCAGATTCTAGTGCTCTGGTCACATAGATACTGAATTCAACATCAAAACTTCGTACATCACAGCTTGAGTTCTAAGGCAGCGAGAGGTCCAAGAGCTTGGAAAGGAGTCTTTCTGCATACAGGTTTTCTTTCAACAATTTCTCCGTATCAGAAATCCTCTATTCAGTCTCTTCATCAAGGTAAAATAAAACATTAATAGCTTTGTGAATACTGGAAAGGCAGGAGAAAGTCTAAGAGACATGGGAGTTTCACTACTTCAGCTATATGAGTTAATTTTTGTGTATTCTAAGAGATCTTTCCTTATATGTGTTTTATTTCAGAGTTCTCTATGAATTTTTTTTTTTTTTTTTTTTTTCAAATGTTGCTGCAGATTATTTCTAAAGGATGGCTGTGGTGATGAGAAGCACAGGTCCAGATCTGGGTAACTGCACAAAACTTGCCTTGAATGGAGTTACATATGAACCTTTCTGAATCAAGTTCGTCATACAGGTATACTACTTACAAAACACCTATTCTAGTTACAGACCCTACTCTTGGGGCATAATATTTTTTTAGGTGAACCAGTGATTAATCCAGTTCAGTCACCTACGTTTCTACTCTGAAGTATGCTTAGCTGAAATTTTGGTTTTATACAGTTTTTTATACAGCAGTTCTTGACAACTGCTTAAAAATGTGTACTTTTAAAAATAATCCAGGCATAGGTATGTCTACACAACTTTAAACAGCTGCACTAGTAGATGAATAATGTGCAGTTTCACATGAGATGCTTGAGAGGTTTTCCATGTCTTCACCATAAATTGCTGATAAATTCTTTTTATTACAGGCTTTACTAAGTGGGTAGCCTAGCAGGTCTGAACATATGAATCAAAGTATAGAAAATCTTGGTATAACGAAACCATGCCTGGTATTTGCCAGTTCCCACAATGTCTCTTCTAATTGCACTTTTACCCCAACTGATTTGCCTGCAATTAACGGTTCTGCCTCTCCCGTCTTTGACATGGACTTAATCCCTCAAGAAGACACATTGTTGCAAAAATTGCTCTTGGCTCAAAGGATAAAGACCCAAGTGTACTCAAAAAAGGGCAGGGAGAAGAATTCCTTCCTCTGGCTTTTTAGTTGCGTAGTAATAGATTTGTGGCTCATACCTTTATAGAAATGAAGACCAGGGACTTCCCTGGTGAGTAGCTGTTATTAGTTAGATGCTATCATTTCCCCCCAGACACCTCCATCTCAGATCCAGGATAATATGTGTTAGTCATATAGTACAGACTCATTTACATAGAGCACAATGAATTACATTGACTCCGAGGTCTCGGCTATTTAAGAGCAAAACTAGACAAAGCCGTGTTCACATGGAGTTTGGTTGGCAAGATTTGGTCAAACAAAATAGCTTTGTATACTTCCAATTATAAAATCTCATCTTTCCATAACCCTTACCAAGCTGTGTTGATGTCAGGTGCAATTAATCCATAATAAGAGGGCACAAGTGGCAAAAAGCAAATTTAATAGCTGTGTCACAGGCAGCTTCATTCTCCTTCCCAGAAACACAATAGAAATCACATCCCAATTTCCATATAGCCAAGACAAGTTAATTTCTTCCTGCAGTGTGTTATTCTGGACAGTGGTGCTGCAACGTATGTTAAGGTAGAACAGAAGCAACAACAAAAAAGTATCTAAGGACATCCCTTGACTAAATAACTATTAGTTTAGTCTTTTAGTTGTTTCTTCCATCTTGCTCCTATTCAAAATGCACAAACACAAGGGAAAAAAACCAAACAAACAAAAAAACCCCCAAAAAACAACAAAAACAAACACAAAAGTAACACCTCAGTATGTTTTGCATCTGATACTCGTGATAAGGCCCATACAATGACCTCAGCTTGAAACCTTAATAGAAGAGATATCCTCCAAGTCTTTTCTTCCTACCTTGCAGTTTACATTCAACCCACAGTTCCCAAACTCAGCTGTGCTTCCACTTCCCCCTCCAGGCTTTCCATCCCACCTCAGATGACAATCTGCAATCAGGGAGTGTTATTTAGAAAAAGCACTCTCCTGGAGAGGTGCAGAAAGTAAAAAATCTTATGATGTTAAACAAACCTGTGAATCTGTAGAAGGCAAGTAAAAGAACAACCTTTTACAGATCCACAATAGGGGAAGCATGAAATCTGAATTATATGTGAACAGCAGACTCCCTAGTTGACAGAAAGGGGTCTGGCAGAGAAGAGAGTTGGGGTCACTCACCTCTGTTTCGACCATAAGAGTAAACTGTTTTATACATAACTCCATAGTTTCCCTTTCCCCTAATAAAACTCCATCCTTGACTTGCAGTTGCTTCACTTGCAACACTTAGCTCTGCATCCAGAAATACTAAAAAGCAGTGTTGATAAAGGTTTTCCAAGCCTGTGTTATTTGTGTAACAAGCAGGGATCAGGCAAGAACCAGGATTACTAACCAGATCAGACACAGTAGGAGTCAGTCCACTCACTCTACAGCCAGCCAAAGATAGAGATACTTGTTTAATGAGGTTGGCAGCAACTGGTACAATAGGGTGGGGAAAATTAATAGCTCACAGCATGCCAACTTTAAAAGCAAACACCCTAGAGTAAACATGCAGACAAGGATCCTCTTTCAATTTCACATAGCCCCTAATTTTGATCCCAGGACAGCCTGCTCCTTCTGCCCCTCTCCATTTACCCGCATTGCCACGGCTACCTCCTCCCTCCCGTGCAGGTGGTGAGATGCTGACAGCGCCTATGGGCACCTTCCAGCTGCACCTGCCTAAGACACAGTGCTGAGCAGTGCATTGATGTCAGCCACGTTTTTATGAAGAGCATTGCCTGTAAGTCCTTATCGCAGCACTTGGGTGAGAAGAAAATTGCCCAAAAAATGACTAATGATCTCACCAGGCCCAGAGCATGCATACAGACAAGAGGAAAAGGGGAAAGCCCCATGCTTGGGCTGAGCTCTCAGGCCTTCAAGAAGTTCTGTTGCAGTACCTACCCCTCCTGCACCAGGCTGGAAAGCCAACCCACGGCTCAGAGCTGTCATCCCACAAGGGCTGCGGGGCACTCGGGGAAGCTGTTTTCTAAGGCCACTCTGGTGCTCTGTCATGTAAGATATGGGCCCAGGTGCCTCCCCAGCACAGCTGGTAAGGGTGGGGGCACAGCAGGGCACCCATCTGACAGCAACTTTGGCATTGGAAATGGAGGGGAAGCAGAGCCTGCATGGATCACTTGGTACTGGCCCACACCAGGAAAAGTCAGAGCTGAATTGTCCCAGCAGAAAGCAGCAAATTCAGAAGCACCCACAGATACAGCCATTACCTGTCCCAAGGGGCTCTGCAGCTCATTAAGCTGAGGTAGAACCACCACTGCCACGTCCAAGAGAACATTCACTGCCACCATTATACCCTCCCTGGCAGGCCCAGCATCCAGAGCAACAGACTCACTCCGCCCTTCTCCACAGAGAGGAAAGCAAACTTCAAAAGCCTGATCTTGCTGTTAGTGGCACTCTTGTTACTGAAAGGTAACCCTGGAAACTGCTGCGAGCTTACAGTGCTACTTGGTGTATATTTGGAATAAAATAGTCACCATCTCCCAACAGTTTGCTGTTCAATCTACACAGCACATACAGGGCAGGTGAGCAGGAGACAATCTAACATGCCTATATTCACAGATGCATGAGGAACCACTTGAAGATAAGCTCTGCTTATCTCTGGTCAAAGATGGCAAAGCTCCAGAGGAACAGCCCTCAGCTGGGGAGATGAGGTTAGATGCACCTCCCAGACCCCAGGTTGGTCTGAGGAGCTGGGTCAGGCTCTGCCACAAGTTACAGCAGTTTCTGGAGATGCACTAGTCCAGTCAATAGATACTGCCTGGTCAAGGCCACCAAGGCTGCCCACGAGCTCCGAGTTACGCAAAACCAAAGCTCTGCAACCTCTCTCCATCCCACCCCTGCAGCAAGGCAGTGGGAAGAGGCCTGAGGAGTGGAACACTGGAATTTCCATAAAGCAAAGGTTTTCCCAGAAGTTTCATACACTGAAGTGTCCAGAAAGCAGAAGCCAGAGCAAATGTCTGCAGGGAAGCATCTACAAAGGAGGTAAGTTTAAAAGAACCCCCAAAGGTGGCTTCCACACTTTCTATCCAACACGTTTCACCTCCACTTAAGTCCTGTTGCTTTCAAGACCAAAAGCGCAAATTTCACAGTGCTATCAGCCCACAGCAGTATCATTTACTGCACCTTTTTATTTCAACATCCTCCACTGGACAGGCTTTCTCTGAAAAGCTATACTTTACTGCCACAGGAGTGCTATATTCTATCCAAGTTCAGTTGTAAAAGTACTTGGAATTTCAAAATTAAACCCGTATGAGTAAGGATCCAAATTTACACAGCTACCCCAAAATAGAGATCAGTATTGCATCCTTTACATTTTTCTTCACTTTTCTAATGAATATAACTAAGCAGTTCATAGCATATTTTGATGTTGAAAAGGAAAAAGGATTTTATTTTGCTGTCCTTGTAGGGTTAAAAAAAAAAAAGTATTTTTAGTTAATATTAAATCTGTTTTAACTCTGTTCCCTACTCTGTGAATGCAGATCTGGTTTCAGGATTCCTCAATTTGTTCTAGTAAGCATTGATGTAGTCAAAAATCCTTTGTCTAGACCAAAAGTAGCAATTTAAGTGCTACATAGGGGCTCTTTTTGGGAAAGGATATTGAAGTGGTAAGTTTCTGGAGTTTTACTTTCTTAGTTAAAAATCTGGAAATCAAGGCACACATTATCACACTACTGAGTCTCTTACAGTGACTAGAAGACGTAGCTCAGGTTAAAAGCCACAGACAAGATTAAGAGCTACATCCGTTAGCAGCTGACCTACCCCGGCAGATAATCAACTCCATGACCTCTTCAACGTTTTACATTGGAGCAACAAAGCACTAATGTCACCTGGTATTGACATTAAAACTTCAAGGGGAGCAAAGAAAACAACCCAGTTTAACATCTTTTTTACATGCAATCTATGACAAATTGAGAAATAACAGAAGTGTCCCAGTCTGAATTGTTTTTTTCCTTTCAGTGCTGGCTTCTGCTCAGTACAGTATGTTCCATCTCCCACTTTTTTCTTTTTTCTTTTTTTTTTTTTTTTAGAAGGCACATAGGAACTTCAGAAAAACAGCACATGCTCGCAGAGAAAAATCTTGAAGGACTGGCAGATACTTGTGATTTCTGAGCATCAGTGGGGTTTTCTAACTACAAACTGTTCAGATGTTGTGGGTTTGACAGAATCTATTCCAAGCTTGTTGTTTCCCTGCTCTTTTTCACAGATTTAGAGTCACTGATGAATGCTATGTGTACGAGCCCAGATGCTCTGTTCTAGCTATAAAACAGTTTTAGTCAGCTAAATGGGTAAGAGAGCTTAAAATAGTGCAGCCCTTTACTCTTTATCAGCTTAACATTTTTCAGCACACAACACTAGACTGAGAAGTACAAACCACCCTGATTGTAATTTACATACATTTTCTGGGGCATTATTTGATGTTGCTTTAATATTAAATTGAAAGAAAATAGGATTTAAGTCTTTACATTGTTATTCTAAATAGTGACCAAAGATCTCAGCTAACTAAGCACTTCTCTATTACAGCAATTCCCTTCAAATTAACAGACCGTTTGCAGGGATTTCACCTTTCTTTAGTTTTAGAAGAGACTGTTGGGGGATTTCTGCCTTGTGTCCTAAAGTCAAATTCTATTTTCTGGATTTAATCTAGATAGAAACTGAGTCTTATTGTTCAGCCTTTATAGACGAAAAGGCTAAACTTTCCCTTATTCCTCATCTGCATACCTGACACAGTTCCGCTGCCATTACAAAGACCATTTACCCAAACTTCTAAGATTAGGAAGTGAGATCAAAACCTTCTCTAGTACTAATCATTGCAGAGTAAAGTATCAAATGACACTTACTTTAAGACCAAAATCATTTTGACGTGTTGAATCGCTCAGATCCCTAGTGGTACTGTGCCTTTTGGCAAAGCTAGTCATGACAATAAAACAGTTTCAATTGAACTGCCTTTTTGCCCAATCCCACTAAAACCAGCTAAAGCTACCAGCCAATCTTGACAAAGTGTTTTTTCAAGCCTGGCAAAATGAAATGTAAAGCAAATGTTCCTGATCATGTCACTAGCCTGAAAGGTTTATGTATTTCCAACCTGATTTTTCATGTGCGTTCATGTCCCAGGACGTGTTGACGCGTTTCAACCAAACATGCCAGAAGGGAAGAAAGGTGTTAAGTTCCTAGACATCTAAAGAAAAATAAATGAAAAACCGATTAGCCCCTAACTGAAGGGGGCTGTATGAGTACAACTCAGAAATCCTTATAGGAAGAAGATAAACAGACAGTAAGAGATTCCTTCAAAACTCAAACCACTTCAGATGTCAGAAAATCCATCAAGAGACACAAATCTTGAAAGCCACTGTTCAACAGGCAGATCCTTTGTCCCATGGATGTACTTGGCTTAACAACAGTTAAGTCTCCTTATAGAAAGGATTTTCCAGCTCTAGAACAGAATGGATATCGGTGTGCTACTTAACTTCTTGTAAAAGTGGAACCAGCATACACATTCTCCTTAGGCATTTGGGAAGCACTTGCTGTCAGAATTGTTATGTCAGAACCTGTCATTTTGTGGCCGACTCAACATATCTGTCTAGATATGGCTGTCATTTTATCAAAACCAAATATTAACACAACAAGTAATAATAGCTCCCTCACCAGGTTCAAGTGCTGTGTAAAAATGTGTCACCTTTATGTTTTTCATTATCCTTCATTAACACAGCACCAGCCACATCACATCTGAACCTCCAAAGCCAGGGACAAGACCTCTGTAGTCTTAATATTGAAACAGTGATGATACTTTGGCTGCCACACGTGATCCATACGAGAGATGCAAAAGCAATTTATTTTCACCAGTCCTTCCCAGTAGCAGTTTGATGTTTCAAGGAAATAATGAAGTAAGCTTTATGCAACTTATTGAAGTGAATTATTTAAGTATATGAAGAGCAGTTAAGGCGACAAGCAAGCTGGACAAAAAAAAAAAAAAAAAAAAAATTTCATGTACCCCAACTGAAAATTGCTTTGTTATCAATCTTGTTTAGAAACAAAATGGGGATATCTCTAATTGGTGATTCCCTCCTTCCTACCCCCTATTCCTCTAGCAGGACTCCTCAAATCCACTTGGGAGCAGCAATCATACAGAAAAGAGTCAAACTGATAAAGTTCTCCTTCCCATCATTTTTTTTTTTTCTCTTGCTGACCCAGCATCTCGCACATTCTCCAAGCCTTTTGCCTGCCATGTAAATGAGCATGTAAATTCAATCTAATATTTTAGCATCCTGATGAAATATGCTTTCCGTTGCTGAATTCTCATTCTCTGGCACCTATTCCCCAGTTCTGCAGTAACCCCTTCAAGGGTAGACAATCCACATTTAAGAGACATTAAAAATGAATAAACAACTTAAAAACAAATTAATCCTTCATCTTATGTTACATACTAGAAGGAAACAAGATATCTGCAAATTCAGAAGAAGAGGTATGAACTATGCTTCCCTTTTACAGTTTGCTTTGATGCTATTCTAAGCAAAGGAAAGATGATTCTTCCAGTTCTCCCTTATTTGGAGCTGCTCTGTAATTTATTTCTTACGGAAACCTCTGAAAGGTTGAAGACTCCAGGGATTCTGTAGGTGCACTGAACTGCAGCACTGCACATTTCTAACCTTCACATGTGCATTCAGTTATGCCACCAAAATCTTTTCTCCCAGTATCTGCATCATTAAGGTTCAAGAGCATTTTAGTAACTGAAGAGTTTCTAATGTAGCTCTGATCTCTGAAGTGTCAGACATACGGATTTCCCCTGGCAAAACTCCTAATGACATACTAGTCTTACAGTAACCAGATAGGAAAGCAGAATAATTTCCCTTACATAAACACTACTGTGGAGTATACACCATGACCTGGATTTTGATCTCATTTACATCTCACTTATTCACTGACTACAGTAAACTTGGTATAACTAGGGTAATGCTTTTGTGAGAGTATGTCTGCAAGCCCCTCAAACTACAGCTAAGTATAATTCTGAATTCAAAGAAAGGCAGATTCACTATCAAGAGCAATTATAATCTCTTAAAGCCTCTCTGAAAGCCTTTAGCTGACGTTTTTGAGTTACTACTAATGTAGAAAGCATGCTCTCTGTGAGAAATGCACCTGTACTATTAGGATTCTGTAAGGCCATACATAGGGCAGCAAGTCTTTTTATGGTTTTAAGTATTTGTCCTCAGATTAGTCAAAAACATGCAATGCAATTGCACTTTGGTTTCACATTTTCCATTTCACAGAACCCCATTCCTTGTGCTTAGAGAGCACAGGGAGTTGGAAAAGTCCTTGATTGAAAGGCCATTTCTTGTGAAGTGCTCACTCTAGCAAGTACCTTAAGAAGCACGTAAAATATAGTCTGTAACAGGGGAAAAATCTGTTGAAAATCCTCATTTCAACATTTGTGGAGTAGGCAAGTAAAAAAGTCACTAGTCCTAGAGAACCTTTATGTATCCACTGTTCTGCACCATGTCCAACCTTAAAATCAGGAGTGTTCCTATCCCATTCAAGCTTATAGTTTAATCTTCAGGACACTGTGTTTTAAGAAATGAACATGGGCTAGAACAGCACTCAATCTGAACTTCTGCTTCCCATGTGAAAGCTGTCCATGTTCTCCTGTTAGACACATGCTCACAAAAAAAAAAACCACCACAACCAACCAAAAAATTACAACAAAAAAACAACCAAAGATAAACAAACAAACAAAAAATAGGAGATTAGGCTACAGCTACCCACCTGACAGCAACTGCAAGGGCCAAAGAAGAAATTTCCTGTGAGGAACAGGCTTAGACTCATCACAGTTTTCTTGGCCTTCTTCATAGCATCAACACAATACTCTTGGATGCCAAGGAACAATGTAACCTGAAATTTATTGAAATTGGGACACATAAGGTAAATAGACTCAGTGGTGAGCCTTGCCTGCCCTCCATCATCTGATTAAGAAAAATAAGACCAAAAGGAAATAACTAGGGGACTGGCTCCAATCTGAAAGGTACACCTGAAGGCCAGGGTACAGTAAGCTTCGGAAAGGTTTAGAGGAGACTTATGCTTGTTCCTACAAGAGTCTTAACTTCATCTGTTCTAAAAGCAGTGTGGACTTTCTAGCACTATACTTGCAGCTAGAAGAGTAGTACAGATGACCAGTGCCTGAGCCGCAGTATAGAAGCTATGAAGTTTGTTCACACACATTAGGAAAAGACTGAAAGTCAAATCTGCAAAGGAAATCTGAAGTAGGTAGGCAAAGGATAATACAGCAGGATATGCAGAGCACAGAGTGGCAAAGAGTAAGAAAAAGGATTTATTCTCCTCCTTGGTGTGTTCTTTCTCCACTGCAGACTCACTCCTGTTTGTAACAGATGGCATATCAAGAATGTGCTGGGTGAGCATTGCTAACGTTTAACATTTTGGAGACTTTTTCTTTAAGCTAGCTCTTCACAGAGGCATGAGCAACAGTTCTAGTGAGTGAAAGCTGCAAGGGTGCCTTTCTGAGCTGCTCATAGCTTATAAAGAAAACACTCTCACACTGAGAAAGGCTTAAGGGGGAATTGAGAATGGGGAAGCTGGGGGGTAGAAGACAATACAAGTAGTTGTCTCAAATTTCGGGGGGTGGGGGGAAACAAACACCCCACAGCCATGAATAAAAGTAAGGATAACTGGATGGGAAACCTATAAAAGGAGAGAAGCCTACAGGAGGTTGTAGGCTGTAGGAATTCTATAGAGAAACATCTGGCTTCCACACTTCCAAAAATTGTCCAACTGTGGTAAAAAAACAAAACAGCACAGAAAGCACTTTTTGATGAAAATAAAGTACTGTTTTCTTGTAAGAGCTAGAGATGTTAGAGAGGTCTTACAAGGCAGGGGTATGCGTCTAAGCCAAGAAAAGGATGAACAGACACTTACTTTTCATGTTAATGCTTGTTTTAACTCAGAAACAGTCACCCGCTTCTCTCTACAATCTTAAACAGCCAGAGGGAAGCAGGAGAAGAGACCAGAGGGAGCCCAGTAATACATAAATTGAAACTGAGCATGGGGAGCAGCTGAAACAATGATAATATAAAGTTGGACAGGATTAGATCAGCTAAAATGAACCTTCCTCTTACTGCTTGCTAAAATAAGTGAAAAACCCTTTTGATGCTGTGCATCAGAAACAAGCTTCAATTTCACAGCTTCATTAACCAAACATCAGTATTTCAGGTATTTTTATTTTTAATTTTTTTGCGTCTATTATTTAAATGTAAGGTATGAAAGAAAAAGTCTTGCATTAAATTACAGTTTATTCATTCCAGTGAAGATGTTGCAGTATGTAAATGGTACCTTTTGAAGTCAGAGCAGAAATTGCCATGAGGCCCTTCTGGGATCCATTCTGATTTCCTAGGTATTTGCTCCATTTCTATATATGACTGATGGAATTGCATTGAAATAAGTGTTTCTTTGTTGCTGTCAATGCAAAAGGGAGAAAAATGGCAAGTAACAAAAGAGTGATACAACAAAAGGCTCTAAATCAGGCACTTCAAAGAGTATGGGCTGGATTCAGATGACTTATTTCAGCACTGCAAAGGTACACAGACCAACAGGCTCTCAAAAAACTTGAGCTAGGAATTTGTTTCCTCTATGGTCAGCAAAAAGAAATGCATGCCTCTGAAGAACAATTCTAAGCATTTAACTGAGGCAGCTTTGGCTCCAAACATGACTGAAATTAAACTTGGCCTGATAGGCAATCAATAGAGTAGCCTGTAACTTACATTAAGTAATCAAAACACAGGCATGCATCAAAAGCCAGTGTATAGGCATGGAGCACCACCTATATTCTCCCGTGGATGTTCCAAAAACAAAGCACAGCACACTTACAAGAAAAGGAGCTAGGTCATCCTTTTGCCTTGATGTCATTACTGCAAGAAAGTTGACACAGCTGGAGGCTCAGGACTTGCCTGCACTGCAGAACTGAATACCTGTGGCGATGCCACAAAAAAACAGGCCTAAGGGTGCTCCTTACGGATGTGCATTGCAGAGGGGCACACGTTTCAACAGTATGATCACACTCCCACAGCCCCCGGCCTGGAAGAGTACATAACCCGCAACCAGGGACGGCATCCCAGCATCTCCCAGATGCTGTTTGAAAGAATGGGTCCAAATAAGAGCTAGGAAATTAATTTGGCAGATGGAAGTAAGCACATATTAAAGCTGTGGAAGTGTTTTCCCAATAGCAATAACACATCCTGCAGGAGGAGCTTCTATCACTGAGAGTTTCCCTGCTCCCAGTAGGAATGGCTGGCTGAGCAGCAATCACTGCTCTGCTGGGGATGCTGCACCTTGACATGATTAAAAAAAACCTGCTCAGTCTTGCAGTGTAGATGAAACTGATCTGCTGTTACTGACTTTACTGAGCTCTTTGAACTTCCAATGAGAAAACAAATGTGACAGTCCTAGAGAACCCCATTTGAACACTCTCAGGGGGCTGCTGTTTCGATATGTACCAGTGCTCCAGTACAATTGGCATGATGAGACCTTTGTCTTCAGAAGCAAATTAAGATGGCTTTTACCCTGCCATTTCCTTTCCATCCTCTCAGGAACAAGCACAGGCTGACATGGATGAGGAAACACACAGTGGCCCTGCCAGGGACAGAATAAGGGAGTGTGAAATCCTAGTTCAAAATACTGCTATTTTCAACTGATTACGTGACAAACACAAAAGAGAATCTCAGCACCGCACACAACAAACCTATGAAAGTTGGCAGGTTTCTTTGACACGTCTGGGAAGCAGCCTGCTGCCATAGTGATTTTGCTCCTCCCTCAAACTGACATGGCTGGGAATGCAGAAAAAAAATCAGAAATACAAAGATCAGGAACTATTTGCAAGGGGATTTAACAAAAATCTTCTCTTCAGGTAGAACAAACATGATTGTTTTCAGTGGAAAAATGAAAAATATCAAAGTCCAGTAAAAACTTACTAGTTCTTTTTAAAACAGCAGTGGGAATACTAAACATACAATTGCTCTGCATTTCCTTCTGAAGGTCTATTTTTAGGGTAGTTACAGTGTGACCAGTATTTCCTTATTCCTAAAAGGATCCTCATTGCTGCTACCTCAGGAATAGCTTAGGAAGTGAAAGAAGTGAGAGAATGTCAGGTGCCTGCTAGACTTGAACCCCAAACCTCATGTAAACCTTTTTGGCTCATCTCCACAAAGATGATAGTGAAGTGCCCAGAGTGAACTACGCTAGGGCTAGTAGAGACGCATTGATGCCGATAGTGAAGGAAAAAGGATGTCTTGCAGCATGCAAGCAAGGCAGCCATGTTTTAGACCCTCTTATTAGTGTGAATCAAAAGGTGATAGGCAAGATAACTTCCTGATGCAAATGGTGGATGAGACAACTAGGAGAGAAGCGCTGCTGGATCTTATCCTCACAAACAAGGAGGGTCTGGTTGAAGCGCTGAAGGTTGAGGGTAGCCTTGGCTGCAGTGACCACAAGATGGTGGAGTTCAGGAACTTGTGTAGCAGGAATAGAATACCTAGCAGAACTACAACCCTGGACTTCAGTAGGGCCAACTTTGGCCTCTTCAAGCAATTGCTAGGAAAAATCCCACAGGACAGGGTACTTGAAGGTAAAGGGGCCCAAGATATTTCGTTAGTGTTCAAGGACCTCTTCTTCCAAGCTCAAGATCAGTGCATCCCAACAGGTAGGAAGTCAAGAAAGGGTGCCAGGAGACCTGCATGGTTAAACGGGGAACTGCTGGGCAAACTCAAGTGGAAGAAGAAAATGTACAGATCATGGAAGGAGGGGCTGGCCACTTGGGAGGAATATAAGTCTGTTGTCAGAGGATGCAGGGAGGCAACTAGGGAAACCAAGACCTCCTTGGAATTAAACCTTGCAAGAAAGGTCAAGGACATCAGAAAGGGCTTCTTCAAATAAATTGTAGATAAAACTAACACTAGAGGCAATGTAGGCCCACTGGTGAATGAGGTGGGTTCCCTGGTGACAGAGGATAAAAAGGCGGCAGAGTTACTGAATGCCTCCTTTGCCTCTGTCTATGCGGCTGGAGGCTGTCCTGAGGAGCCCAGGACCCCTGAGGCTCCAGAGGAAGTCAGGATAGGGGAGGAGTTTGTCCTGGTTGATGAGGACTGGGTTAGGGATCAGTTAAGCAACCTGAACATCCATAAATACATGGGTCCTGATGGGATGCACCTGTGGGTGCTGAGGGAGCTGGTGGATGTCATTGCTAGGCCACTCTCCATCATCTTTGTTAAGTTGTGGGGAATGGGAGAGGTGCCCGAGGACTGGAGGAAAGCAAATGTCACTCCGGTCTTCAAAAAGGGCAAGAAGGAGGACCCGGGTAACTATAGATCGGTCAGCCTCACCTCCATCCCTGGAAAGGTGATGGAACAACTTATCCTGGGTGCTGTCTCTAGGCATATCAAGGATAAGAGGGTCATTAGGGACAGTCAACATGGCTTCACCCAGGGGAAGTCATGCTTGACCAACCTGATAGCCTTTTATGAGGACATAAGCCAGTGGACAGATGATGGAAAAGCAGTGGATGTGGTCTATCTTGATTTCAGTAAAGCATTTGACAGTCTCCCACAGCATCCTCGCAGCTCAGCTGAGCAAGTGTGGTCTGGATGATCAGATAGTGAGGTGGATTGTGAACTGGCTGAAGGAAAGAAGCCAGAGAGTTGTGGTCAATGGGAGAGTCTAGTTGGAGGCCTGTATCTAGTGGAGTGCCTCAAGCGTCAGTACTGGGACCAGTACTATTCAATATATTCATCAATGATTTGGATGAGGGAATAGAGTGCTGTCAGCAAGTTTGCTGATGACAACAAACTAGGAGGAGTGGCTGACACACCAGAAGGCTGTGCTGCCATTCAGAGAGACCTAGACAGGCTGGAGAGTTGGGCGGGGAGAAATTCAATGAAATATAACAAGGGCAAGTGTAGAGTCTTGCATCTGGGAAAGAACAACCCCATGTGCCAGTATAAGTTGGGGACTGACCTGTTGGAGAGCAGCATAGAGGAAAGGGACCTGGGGGTCCTGGTGGACAGCAGGATGACCATGAGCCAGCAATGTGCCCTTGTGGCCAAGAAGGCCAATGGCATCCTGGGGTGTATTAGAAGGGGTGTGGTTAGTAAGTCGAGAGAGGTTCTCTTCCCCCTCTACTCTGCCCTGCTGAGGCCACATCTGGAGTATTGTGTCCAGTTCTGGGCCCCCCAGTTCAAGAAGGACAGGGAACTGCTTGAGAGAGTCCAGCGCAGAGCCACAAAGATGATGAAGGGAGTGGAACATCTCCCTTATGAGGAAAGGCTGAAGGAGCTGGGTCTCTCTTGCTTGGAGAAGAGGAGACTGAGACAGTATTAATGTTTGTAAGTATGTAAAGGGTGAGTGTCATGAGGATGGAGCCAAGCTCTTCTCAGTGACATCCAATGATAGGACTAGGGGCAATGGGTATAAGCTGGAACATAGGAGGTTCCACACAAATGAGAGGAAGAACTTCTTCACAGTGAGGGTGACAGAGCACTGGAACAGGCTGCCCAGAGAGGTTGTGGAGTTTCCTTCTCTGGAGACATTCAAAACCCACCTGGACATGTTCCTGTGTGACCTGACCTAGGTGTTCCTGCTCTGGCAGAGGGATTGGACTAGATGATCTTTTGAGGTCCCTTCCAATCCCTAACATTCTGTGATTCTGTGAAGATAGGGAAATCAGAAGAGGACTGACAGTAGTCAGATCCAGAAATCTGTTCAGTTTTGTTTTCATGTCATTCTTCTTCGATTAATAAACTTTCAGTGCAGTTAAAACTATTCTTTGGTTCAAGACACAGGTCAGCATCTTTGAAAAGCACTATTTTTAGGTCATTATCATGAAGAACCACCACTAGTAAGGACTTCTACATATATAACATTTCATTCATACATTTAAAAAAAACTCTTAATTGGAGGCAATCTTTGAAACATTTGATTTTCAGTAGTGCCTCATGATAATTATTCTGCTGCCAACACTTTTAAGCGGAAGGTCAAAAGTCAGAAGTCAGTCACATGTTAGCAAGAATGTCCTCTAGACACTTAGTCTGCTAAGAGTCTTACTCTAATCCTTCCAAGGTATTCCTTAATGCTAAAAAATCTGCAGTGAAACCTCTGCGGCAAACTCCTGTGCAGAACATAACACCTACTCAAGTAGCTATTTATTGCAGAAAAGGCAGAATTAAAAAAAGAAGAAAGATTTTGCTTCTTTGATACAATGAGATTTTATCATCTCTTTGTGCAATCTCTATGAGCATCATTCAGCTTTGGATTTCAGATTTTTTAGTCAGCTTCCAAATTGCACTTTCCCAGTAGAAAATGAAATAACATATAGCTTGTGACCTTCAGCCACAGAGACTCCTGGACCAGACAGCATACCATCAGTGTCACACAGCACGATTGAAGCATACTGACTATATCATGTCTGTGGCTCTCGAGGAAGCTCACACACAGAGAATGAAGTAATGAACAAAGTTACACACACACACCCCCTTGCTTTTTTACTCTGGATTACCAAACTTAAAATAAGTCCTTGGGGGAAAAACAAAATGAAACATACACAAAGAATCATCAGACACAATATTTTAACTTGCTCTCAATTCTGAGAAAACAGTACAAAGAACTTGAAAGGTCTAAAGGCCATCAAGAATAGGTTAAATGTAGCTGTGATTACTCACTTCAATAAACCAAGTGTGTGGGATTTTTCAGACAAGTAAAACTATAGGACAAAATTATACACTGGAAGAGAACAAAAAGGAAGAGAAAGGATTTCATCGTGGGTTATCATGGTAAGAATATACTTCAATTTAAAGGCAAACAAACAAAATATAGAAGTAGGATAAAAAAACACTGCTTTTAGTCTAGTTAAAGCAAGCCTCATACCTGTGCTGTGGTTAGATCTCTTCTCCTCCTACCCTTGCAAACATGTACCATATTGTTCAGATTAAGAGACAGGAAAGTCAACACTGACTGTCTATCAATCACCACTGTAGCTAGGTAACTGTTCCAAGACATGGCAGAACTACAAAAGCATAGGTTATTTTCTTCTTGCTCTTACTGCACTGGTGAAATATCAGTGAGTCCCTAATACTGAAATGCTGAACAGTTCTTTTCTCCCTGTCTTTTGCTTTTTTATATACATTTTTAATTAGGCAAAGAGAGCTAATTCAAATCAAATTAAATTATGACTATTAAACTGTATCTCTTGGGGAAGATTTTCAGCATGGTTAGCAGGGAATTAGGCAAACTTCTCCTTCAGCATTAATGAGAGTTTTTGCTCCCAGTTCCTCTGCATTACAGCTATGACAGCTTCTGTCCCAGCCAACCCTTATGACTTCCAGCATTTCTTCATGCGAGTTTATATTGGGCCCATTAAGCACTGCAAAACTTGTACATTTATAACTGCAGATGTGGGCAGAGGCCCAGGGAGATTCCAGAAAGGTGTTATATTATGAAAACAAGGAAGTAGAAGGTATTCAGGAGCTGCTATTGAAAATAAATGTTTATTCATACAGCAAAGAAAATGAGTTTAAGTGTTAAAGAGGATATCTTCCTCTGCAAAACTCCACCATTGCCAGATGAGCAGCATGGCCCAGAATAAAGTACAGATATACAAATAGCACAGGTACTCTATCTAAGGGGCTCAGGAAGGCATCCTGCCTCTCTGCAGACCAGGTATCACCATGCTGCTACCCAGGGTATTCCCCTCCCTCCACAGCTCCTCCAGGCTAAGCAAGGCCAGAGGGTGAGATCACCCCCCAACAATGCTGGTAGTGGTACTGATAAGCTCCATCAGAGCCAACACTATGTAGGCGTACATCACGCCAGTGTTAAGTGAAAGGAGGTTACTACAATGCCCACATTTCTCATTGTAAAACAGTTTTCTGCTGTAGGAAGACTGGGAAGCAGTCATTGAGTTGTATTTTTTGGTACTACACATAATTCATTATAGAGGAAAATCAATTGCCAGAACAGCATTTTTCTTTATCCTGGGTCCATAAATGACAAGATCGTCAGTGAGCAGTTTTGATGGAGGTTGCTTTTGCCCTTTTAACTCACTTTTCCTTCTTTGATTTTGAAAGAACTAGAAAATAGGGAAATGGAAAGTTGGCACATATTCTTCTTTCCTTCTTGAGCTCAGAAAAGGCTAAAATCATCCAACTTTTTAGATATCGTGATTGAGCTGAAGCATTTATGAAAACATATGGTTTTCATACACAAAATTACATTTATTTGCATTTCTGATGACTTTTGTTACAACATACTAAATTCTAAAAAGTAAATTAACTTGAGATAGCAAGTGAAATAGCAGAAGTCTTTTAGAAAAAAATATTTTTATATATACATGGAATTGGAAATCACTCATAGAAAGAACATTTTCTATTGTTATAGCATAAAATGTATTCTAACTAGGAAATTCTGCTTTTATTTTTAATACTCTCCTTGATAGATGCCAAAACTTTTTTCCACATGATTACATATTCCTGTAAGAAAACAGACCTCCTCCTCCTCCTTCTGTTTCTTTTTAATTTTATTTAAGCTCATATACTGCATAAATAAATAAATAACAGGTCAGAAACACATCCCTATAAGCAGGCAAGAACTGAAGTGATAGCTCGGTGTAACTTAACTTCACATGCAGTGAAGGAATAATTCATGGGAGTAGAGAGAACTGAACCTCAGAAGGAACGAAAATTGTATGACTTGGCACCTGAACACACAACCTGAGGTATTCAACTGTCTGCTTTGCGGGAAACTAAAATGAAACAAATGAACATAACACATAGCAGCTTTTACTGGTACCTCTTCATAAAGAATATTTTCCTTCCAAAGCCAGCAAGAAACAGAAAGCTGGCAAAAAGAGTAAGTCCCTTTACATGCAGTGTTTACGCTGAAAACACAGGCAATAAAGATAATGTCAACTGCAGCAGCTCCAACCTTGTTTGTCACTAGATTATCTAGAGAGCCAACAGGGACAGTGACTCAACCATTCATGCCTATTAGGCTGGCTGTGAAAGGCTCCATTCACTCACCAGCTGGCATGGTGGAAAACTATCTAAAGATGTGAATAAGTGCAGTGCAAGGGGTAGAGGCAGCCTGGCCCTGCTGCAATCTGAAACCAAAGCTGCAATTTTTTATATATGGAATGCAGCCAGGCACTTCTAGCATTGTAATCAAATGGGACCACACAGAATAGAAAATCCTTTATCACAGAACATGCACTACAGAAAGACAGTTAGGATTCTTGCAATAGAAGAGATTTATTTTTTTAAATTCCTTACGGCACTATTCCTGTTGATAGGCTATACGAGTTTATACCCTGAAACTTCCAGTTCACTGCTTCCATTTTATTTCCAATAAAAGGTTTATGTGCCTAACTGTTTCTCTATTCTTCTACCACCAAAATCAGCCACTTCGTTATAGGTTTTATCCTTTCATATATGCTTTTTCTCCTCACATTTACAGCACTGATTTTATACTATTCCAGTGCTTGTACCCTAGAAATATATAAATCTTCTAGATCATCTCTCAAACTGCTTGCAAATCACAAGTCTAACCTGGGAAGTTCCCAACAGTCTCAACCACACATTGGCACAGTCTACACAATTCAAGATGCTACAGGCATATTTTGGATGAGAACAGCCTCTGATAATTTCCCCTTAGTGTAATTCTCCAAGACTGCACAATCGTTTTTCCTTTGGTGCAAACAATGTAAAAAGCATGCCTCAAAAGAAAATGACAACAAAAGTGGATTCCATAATTCTGGCTCATCATAGCCATTAACACCACTCATATCACGAAAGAAGAAGCATTCTCAAAATTTTTCCGAGATGGGTAATGCTAAACTTGTATATTCCCATTATGATCATCATTAAACACTATTACAGTACTATTTTGAGTCTGTAACCAAATTAGGACCCCAGGGTGTACTACCTGGCATACATACTAATAGTAACATA
This sequence comes from Podargus strigoides, assembly GCA_028020825.1. Lineage (NCBI taxonomy): Eukaryota > Metazoa > Chordata > Aves > Caprimulgiformes > Podargidae > Podargus > Podargus strigoides. The sequence continues at coordinate 29,857,622 of CM051623.1, forward strand.
CTCTTACTGAAGAACTTGGCAATCTAAACTAAAACAAAACAGCACACAACCAAAAAAAAAAAAACCCAAACCAAACCACACCACAAAAAACCCAAACAGCACCCCCTACATTATCCATTTCTTTTGCTAAAAAGGTCGAAACACAGGCAATCCACAGCAGAGCCAGGAAGCAAAGAAAGCTGATCCTAGGAAGGGATTTCACCCCATATGCATCCTTCTCTATCTTCAACCCTCTTTGCTCGTTATTTCTGTTCTTTGCTTATTTTCTTGATTAATATCACAAGACTCATTCCGATATACTTAACCATCTAATTGCTATTCAGTGTAACACTCTAAAATCAATGGGAAGTTGATTGCTTAAATAGAAGTAGTCTACAGTCTTTGCAGAATGGGGTACAAAAAGCCATCTGAGGATAGCATATTACTTCAAGCTTAATTTTTACAGTACCAGTAGATCTTGGATTTTAAAGTACTAAAATATTGAACTATGATTAAACGATGTCTACGATCAATTAAAAAATCATGAATGCAAAGTCAAGAGTGTTAACGGCACAGGTTGCGAAGATACACATCTGCTTTATTACAAGTTACACACAACCAACCTTAGAACTCTTAAAAAAGGTAACGCTGCAACTACCTTTACTTATTATGAAGGTATGTTATGCATTCACTATGGAAAAAAATGTATGATTCAGTGCCATACTGGAAAGCACCAAAAGGCTGAACCAGACCCAGCTCAGTGCTTGCAGTATAGCTCTTCTTTTACTGCCTAGTGTATGCCTTGTTGGCAGATGTTATTTTCACAAACTGTCACCATGTATTTTGACTCAGAGAAGAAAGAGGCTGATTCAATGTGCATTCATGGATACATACACTGCTAAAATATGCAGAGATCCAAGTCCCCACATAATACAGCACATAATAGAACACCAGCTAGCATATCTCAGGATCATTGGGCTTAGCAGAAAAATATATCTTTCTGAGAATTTCTTGGGGTTTGGGTTTTTTGGGTTTTATTCTCAGGGTTTTTTTTGTGGTTTTCTTGTTTTTTTCTTTTAAATTTATTATTTTTTCTTTATTTATCACTGACCATTCAGTATCTCCATAAGGCCACAACATGTCAAAAATAACGATCTGCAATTTCCCTTCCTCCTTTCCAATGACCAGGTCTGGCAGCACCAGCACCCATCCAAATTCAATATGAGCCTGGCAGAAGACCCTGCCAATGAGGCAGTGCAAATAGGAATGCCCGAGGTCCTCTCTACTGTCGGTAACCTCTGTGCAGGTATGTGGAAATATGACAAACAGCAGTAGGAGTGCAGAGAGGGACAGAAGAGAAGCACCCCTTGGGAGCAAAGAGCCCTGAGCCACAGCTAGAAAACAGCTGGCTTAGTGCTCAGACAAAAAATCTTCACAAAGAGGGGAAAGGAGACACACAAAAGGAGCCTTCTGGCAGCAGCCTGGAGTTATATTGTCTCTACTATATTGTAAAATTTGATTTCCTCCTTAGAGCTGGAGAAATACAAAAATCTCCACAGCATGACTGGGCAGCAAAAGCAGGTGCCTCCCATCACGTAGGGGAAGAGGTTCGTCCCCCAAGCACAGCTGAGTGCACTAAATAAAAGGAGCCCCAGTAAATAGATCTTTTGTTTTGTTGGTTTTAAGCCTGATGCTGGGTATATCTGGGGCAGCTCGGGTTCTCCCAACTGTGTAAAATTCCTCTGTTTAAGGTAAGACAGTATTTTCATCCTTCACAGATGTAAACAGACTAAGGGCTATATTTTCAACATGATTTCAAGAAAGTAAATAAGCACCAAGTGGGATTTTCAAATGCCTGTAGGTACTCAAGACTACTGATGATTATGCGGAAAGGGGAAGCAAGGAGAGAAAGTAGTCATCCAGGATTTATAGTGCTATTAATTTTAATCAGTTTTGGTGGATTTGAGGCACATGAAAGAAATGGATCTACCATTTACCCATTGTAATCCTCTCCTCGGGAGAGCAGAAGCAACTTTTTTAGCATACAAGTAACTATACAGATAAAAGAGAGACACACACAACTTTCAGTCCTATTAAATTGGACAACCTACAATATCACATGAAAAACACTTTGAGACCAGTTGTCCAGTGATTGGAGGGGATGAGAAAAAAATCCAAACAAACAAGAAACCCACGTAAGACACAAACATTTCATTTCTAAAAATTGAAAAATTGTCATATTCAGCTGGATTGACCATCTGAGTTTAGAAAGAAGAAACTCTCACATTCTGCTTTAGGATTTAAGCTCTCAAAGTCAAACATCAGATATGGATATCATCGGCAAGCACAGCCCAATCCAATATCTTGGTTTTAGAGAAGAAACCAGGAAACCTGCAAGCAGCTCAACACAATGCTGGCGTGGGACTTGTCTGCTTTGTACCACCTGAACGTACATAATGACCAAACTGGAAAGAAAGTGTGCCTCTATGTGGTAAGTCTGATAGAGATGGGGGGTCAGAGGAAGGAAGGAGGCAAGATGCTGGAACTAAACAGCAAATCTCAAACAGCTTTCAGCCACTTGAAGACATCATTGTTTAGCTGAAAAACTCCCATTTATACTGGATTCCAGTTTCTAGAATGCTATATTAACTACTGTAAGAAATGGTCCTTTTTTTCACACTGGATGTGAAGCTGAACCAAAAGCACTGCAGTCTAGGGCCATTTACAGTCCCAAGAGACCTGGTCTACAGTCAAAGGCCTCCCCACACAATTCTGCAACATTTTTCATTGCTTCTAATTTACAGTTCTTTAATCCACTCCATTACTCCAAAAGAACACACAAAATCTGTGAAGACTAAAGGGAAAAAAAAAAAAAAAAAGCGCTGTTCTACTTTGATAATACACTGTCAGCACTGCTGTTGACAGTAATCCTTCCTCTAGTTTTCATAAAAATGGATAGCTTTGTAATCAGAGCAAGAAAAGTCTGTCAGCACTTCACAGCAACCTCGTTCATACAGAATCTGCTTCTCTTGTGCCCCACAGAAGTTACTTTGAGAACACAGAGGGTTGTGAATACTTCAAGATGCAAAGACCCTGGCTCCCATGGAGGGAGACTGTCCTCCCACCCGGGCAGCAGCTTCCCATCTGCACACTGCCACAGCAGCGACTTATTGGCATTGACCAGGCCGGTACAACCAACCCTGAATAATGTGTTTATAATATCTAAAGGAGAAGAAAAGAAGTGCTAATGAGAAATCAGCTCATTGTCATCTCATTTTTTCCACATATTCAGTTATTTGTCATTTGTTTATGTCTTCTGACTGACAACATTCATGCCAGCTGCTGGCTGAATGGGAGCTTTCCAGCGATGCCTAAATAGACTGTTTGTCTTCATTAGTGCTTTGTACAAATTCATTCAGCAAGGACTTGCAGACTGTCATAAGGCAGGTCCAGTCTTTCAAGTTCTGCTGCCACAGTCCAAGATGTTTGCTTTAGCAGACTTTCCCCTGCTTTTGTTAGTTTGGCATAGGAGAACCGGTTTCTATTACCCCAAGTTGGTTTTTTTGGTTTTGTTTTTTTTTGTTATTGTTGTGTCCTGTCACTGTGGTTTCCAAGCATACTTTCACACTACACTAGAAGGAGAGAAGGAAAAACACACCAATGCTACCTCTTTGGGATAATACATTTCTTTATATTGTATTTGCTTTCCACTTTTCCTGAAAAAACAATTTAATAGTGAATCCATATCAACTAGATGATTGAATATAAGTGAGAGACACCTAGCCTGACCTTTGATTTTTCTTCATCAAGAGACTGATGACATGACTTTACAGTAATGCAGATAAAAATGCACATAACCCCAGTAGCTAAAGTTGAATGGAAAAGATTTTTAAAGTGGCGGCATGATGTTGTTGTATTTCAAAACAAACATCCTTGTTCTCCAGCATGCTTGGGAAAGGGCATGCAAAGCTGGAGTCAGGCTTTAGATGCAAAACACTGATATTCAAGGGAAGCAACAGCTGTTTTCTCTGTGGTTCTAATAATTCAAATAAAAGCTCTTTTTTTTTTTCCTTTCAAAAATTCTCAACAACAATAGTAGATCTTTTTTCTACTCGTTCTCTTTCTAAGATCCAAACCCTTAACTCCTACCTATAAGCATGGTTCTCGGGCATCAAGATTCTACACGCAATTCACCATCTTCTGAGACTATTCATCATAGGGAATACATGCTAACCACAAGGTATGTGCTATGCATTTCCCTTTCAGGCATTGCTCTTCAAAAGAATGCATCTTCACCACAGTTCCAAAGCATTACCAAGAGAAAACAGCCCTTCAGAACGTGGCCACAATCTGCTCTTGTACTATACACATATGTGAGGCACCAGGGGTTTGCAAGGGAACTGTACAAGAGGTGCTGAAACACTATTGCCATTAATATCTTTTTTTAAAAGGTATCAAACTTCGCTACCCCTAATTGAAAAATGTAGGTCTAGGTCATTCAAGTCCTGTCTCTTACTATCAGACATAAATACACCATATAGATATATCAAGTGTTATCTTAAGATAGGATTATTCACAGTATTCCAATACACTTATTATAAGAATCTACTGGAGGAATGCTCTACAGTAACTTCTAGCTTGGATGCTGACCTGTGATCAGTCCTTGAAGTCACCCTTAAACATCTTCTCCCTAACATTTTATTGCGAATCCTATGACATCTGTGGTTTGTTGGGGAGTGAAAGTTTATTTTCAGAATATCTACAAGAACATTTCAGCCTTCAGTTAGCTTTGATTTAAAAATAATTACTTCTAGCTTTATTACTTTATGGTTGTGAAGAGAAGTTTGAAAGTAGCAAAGCATGCTCAAAGAGGTAAACAGAAAAAACATTGAGGTTATTTTAGGACACACTTTTGAGGAGGGTCTGCATAAGTGACATTTCATTGATAAAGAGAATAATGCTTTAAACATTTCTGTAATTTACTGGCACTTTTAAGGACAGAAAATTCAGCAGAAATAAAAGATAACTTAGACTCTTCTAGAAGATGACTGTTTTGCCAATTACTAGGCCTAGTACAAAGGACACAGCCAGCAGATAAACAATCCAGTAAGCAGATTCTATTGCACGTAGAGGAGTCAGTATATAGGGGATCACCGGGGGTACAAACAAGTCAGATCACAAATAATAGACATCAACCCCAGCGACCCCAGGAATGACACAGCACGACCCATAATAGATGGAATAAACAAAGATACAAGGTATCCCATAGAAAAAATGGGAGACAACCAAGTCAAGAGGGTGATCACGTATGATAGAAGTAGCCCTATGTTGCCTCCCCACAAACCCCGTGTTTGTAAGTGCCAGACCTGACTGGGGCCCAGTTGCAGGGAGAGTCAGGAGGTCCTTCCCCAACAGGAAACTCTACAAAGTGCATCCACTTCACAGACAGACACTCCAACACTTCCTGCAAGTGGTCCCAGCTTTTATGCCCAAAGCAGGACACCTGGCACTCATTTACCCAATGCAGGGCACCTGGGGCTTGTTTACCCAAGGGCTTTCCTTACAAGGCCAGCCACACCTTGGAGGAAAGCCAAAAGGCAAACTCGTCCCCTCCTTTTGAAGGGCTGTGGGAACCACCCATATGTCAACCTTAATTCAGGGCTTGGGGTTCAGACCCCAGCACTTCAATGACAAACACCAACTAGTTCCCCACAGAAAAAGGAAAACAGTGGCAGTCACACACATCTCCTACACTGCAAAGAATACACAGTTAAAGTTTCTACCTCAATTCTGAGTTCTTACATTTACCAAATTAAACCCAATTTAGAAGTCACATTGCCTTGTATCACTCATCTCAACTCATATGTAATTTAAAGCTGGGAGACACTTAAAGATCATTCCTAATGAACAGCAGCATTTACTGGAAAAGGCAGATTTTCCAGAAGAAAAGCAGAGTTCTCACAGTCTTTAAAAAAATAAAATTGTTTTTTAAAGGTTTAGAAGGTTTTACACTAGACTTTCAGAGAGCATGATTTGGTTGTTACAAGTATCCTCTCTCTTTGGTCTAGTTTAAAGTACATCAAATTAATATATTTATCAATAAAGCTTTCTACAAGTAAAAGACAAAGAATAGGTTTCAACAAGAGTCTTTAGGTGTGTAAGTCTCCATATACATTAATATCTGCATACAAAAGCTCTGGATAGATGTTTTCAGTGTTAAGTATAATGTCTTATTAGCATTTTCTTTCAAATCACTGTCCAATTTAATAATTTTTCCACATCTGATTTACTACATGTCAGAGATAATTGCATTTTTGAAAGGCAAAAAAAAAAGTAACATCTTGTCAATGGAGGAGGTGATAAGATACGTACACACTGAGTGAACTGAAGTTCTTGGGAAAAACTGCAAGAGCAACAAGTTACATCTATGTGAAAATTAATGATACATTGGTATTTTTATTTTTGGCCATTCATTAGATTTTTGTTCTGGCAAAAGGCTTTGAGTTAAAATGCTCTGCTCTGCATGGATTTTATTTAACTGCTGCAGGAAAGCTTCAACATGGTTAGCAGCTATGCAAGCTTCTATGAATTTCCAAGGGAGAGTAGACAACAGCTTAGGAGAGACTGCAAAAACATGAATCTTCTCGTGGACTGTGAGTGCACCATTTCTACCACACAACCTGAAGAATGAAAAACTTGGTAGAACAGATTCCAGGTACTATCTACAAAGAAAGTCAAAGCCCACAAAAGACTTGGCACTCAGTTTCTTTGGACCACAAACACCATATTACTGGAAGAGAAGATTTTTTCCTGTAGCCTTTGATGTTATAAACACATTTTTCCCTACCAGGAAATAAAGGTAAAAATTGATTGATTGTTCTTATGGTGTTCAAGTTGGGAAAAGAAGATTCTCAAAGCTGAGGAGCATGAAGGTCCTTCATGCTCTCCAATTGTCTTTTTGTGCTGTCTACGCATTGTCTTACAGATTGACACAATGTGTTAAGAAGTAGAACATCTATGAAACAGAAAAATGCTTCTTTAACTTACTCATTTTCAATATGCTCATTTAACAACCAGCAAAACATTTTTCTTCTGGTTGTCTTCAAGGCAGTTGATATTGCTCATATTCTGGAAATGTACCCTACTATTGTTTGTCCTGTTAAAGAATTTCAGGTTTTACCATTCATTACTTATTCTTTACCTCTTGGACTGAATTCCCCCCCCCCCCCCCCCCCTTTTATCACAAAGGGTACAAGTGAGGAACTGTTTTCTTGTTTACTCTCTTGTTATTTTTCTCCAGAGATTAAGTCCTCAGAAGAATTTCAATACTGATACTCCAAGGAATAAGTCTTGGTTGTTGGAACATGTAGTTAGTTCATTCTAATTTTTATCAACCACTTCTAGAAATAATTAAGAATTATATACTTCTCTGTCTCCTGTTGGCTAAAAATATAGCTTCTAAACATACAAACAAAGCCCACATCTGAATTTGAGACAAAGTTTTCTGTTCTGACCACAGTGAAAGGGAAACTAATAGACACAAGCTAACATACAGCACGTCTTCCTGTCCTACGAAGGATAAAGCATGTGAGGTCTGGCAGGCATCTAATTCTTTAATTTAAAAAACAAAACAAAATAAAAACAAAACCAAAACACTGTGGCACTGAGTAGTGGGAAACAAGGAGGGGAACAAAGAACTGGAAAAATTGTAACAGTCTTGAAATACGTTGGTTACTGCAATCTGTTTGCTATTTTTGATATGAATAGAAAGAAAGAGACTAACATCACTGCAAAAAACATATGCTTTGACATCTACCTGCAGGTATAGTACGCCTTTCAAACAGTTTGCCCAGGAAGGATGTGGAATTTGTATCCTCCAAGGTTTTCAAGAACACAACCAACCACGCAGAACTAACTTTCACAGGATGATACTTTTTTTGAAACCAATGAGAATATTTGCATGTCAAAGTTTATGTATCCTTAAATCAATGTCTCTACTCTCCCAAGTCACCCCCAGAGCAGGAAAAACAAAAATCAGCAGTCCAAATTATTTAAAGCATTAAGAACCCACATAAAACTGTTACATTTACTTATGTGAAAGTGTTATAATTTGTTTTCACAGAAAAGGAGGGATAAAAAATATCAGCAGCTTTATTACCAGTTTAATAATTTCTGATTATTTTACTTTATTTTTCTGAAGTCCTACTTTCTTAAGAGCAGAACAGCTGTCCTCATGCCCCAGTGATAATGGCAAAAAACCTCAGAAAACCCACTCAAAAATACTGAGGTAACTGTTTCAGGAAGAGAATATTCATTTACAAGAAAGCCACAAGGTTTTTAATGTGGAAGTCAAAGACATCAGTTAAACTCCTATAACACTTCCAGAGTCTAAGCCGATATGAATAACCAATTTATCAAACTGTCGAGTTACAGATGGAAAATGCTTTCTACAATTAGCAGAAGGACTCTAGAAAAATCTATTTGGTTCCTAATGAGGTTAAATTCTTTAAAAATATTTTAAGATGGATGGTGAAAAACAGCAAACAACCCACGCCTAATTATTTCAGTAAATAGACCTGGGAAAAATTTTGCCATGAAAAAACCCTCTGGAAGTCCCAGTAGAAAAGAGTGTCAGAAGGAAAGGGTCAACATTCAGGACTTGGGAAAACTTAGTATCAGAAGGTGTGAGAGCAGGTTTAGTAACAAAGTTTAGGGGCTTGCTTTCCCCACCCCATAAAATTATGTAGTTGTACATGGTCAGCCACGAGAAAATAAAGAGTAAACACCTAGAAAACAAAAGTAGGTCCTCTTCTCTTTATCTATGCATCATACAATCACTTGCACCAAGACAATGATGTTCTGGAGCGTTCTGTCACAATATTTCAAAAAAATACCAAGGCTATCTTTACACGAGCACTTGGCAAAAATAAGCTTTGGTGACTTTCACTGCTCAACTGGAAGATAACCAGGAGCACGTTGCACTGGCTAAAACTTCCAAGAACTCATTAAATCTATAATTAGAAAGAAAGTGAAAAAAAGCAACTGGTACTGCTCCTAATTTCTTATACTATTTAGTGGGTTGCACTGTGCAGTGCCTAGAAAGTTTAATAAGAGCAGTATATAAAATTATCAGCTCATCCTTAGCTACTTTGCTCCATGTTATGAGTTATCCTCCTTCTGACATAGCACTACATATTGTCCAATTAAGCCTGTATTTATTACATAGTCACAAGTAAATCCTTCAGTACAGGGAGAGTATTAATTGTTGGATGTTAATGAATCTGAATACACTTTTCCAAACAGTATTTCCTACAACAGCTTTTCATAGTTTTATTTTTCCCTGCTCCTTATGTGAATGCCATTTTGCCTAATATAATGCCAAGCCATTCTAGTTGCCAGCAACAGCTGCACTCACAGCACCATCCTCTAAGCAAAAATAGCTTTAGAAATGCTGCAATCCTGCTGTCTCATTGCTATCTGTGGTAGAATAGTTATGATAGACATGGGTGAAATTCCACTTTCTGCAGAAATAAGAGCTCCAAATCTCTGATAGTGTTTAGTGTGACACTGTCTGATGTTACCCTTCTGAAACCTGCATCTTCCACACTACAGCATGCAGTGCTACCAACAGAGCCTTCAGACAAGGTTTCTGCAGCCATAATTTAGCATAATTGTCAGGTGCTGCTATCTAATGTCCAAGACCTAATAACAGTTCTAAGTTAACTTGAAGAATTAACTTCATTAACCAGTTGTGATTGCCAGCAGAGATACATGTTAGGAAGCAGGGTAATGCAGAGGAGCCTCCAGGGGAGTAGTCACTGTAGATCCTTTCCTAACACAGTGAGTGCAGTCAATACCTTGAACACTTTACTAGATGGGATCTGCACATCTGGAAGTTCGGAGCAGTTCCATAGCTTTTCTGCGATCTGTCGCTCTGCATCAGTGTGTCTGTCTGAGCAGTTACTCAGTCTAAGAACCTTCATCTGCCCTTTCCTTCAGTGTACAGGTCATTTTCTTACAGGCAGGCAGGGTTATTTAGCTATTATGTGTGGTAAGATGATTGAAAGCCTAGGAGACCTAGTTTTAGCACATCAGCCCCAGCGTTACAAGGGATGCCCATAGAGATTCACATGCAAATAGCTTTAGAAATGACTGATGGGGATGAAGGGGGGAGGGAGGAATTGCTGTTGGCATGGCAAGCTCCCACATATCCATGAGAATAAAGACAGCATAAGAATTATACACATTTAGACCTCAGCATTGTTCATACTCATCACCTCTCACTATTGTAGCAAAGCAAACCACAGTGATTCGGCAACACAGGCCTTCCATGCACTGGCTGTCCTGCTGAATGCAAATGCAACAAACAATGAGCAATTTCAGCTCAGCTTTATGCTTATTCTCCTTGGGAGAGAAACTGGCTGTCCCACTCACTCAGCACAAACGAAATATTTTTGTCAGTTCAACAATTAGAAGTGCAAACAAAATTCTTAAGTCACTCTACTCTTGCTAGAGCTGCTGTTTGCAGCTACAGTGACACAGGGACAAACAAGCAAGAGATGCTGTTTGGAAGAGACAGCCACTTAAAGAATATAATTTCAGTCAATTTTCTTTAGTTACAACAGACATCCCTTGGAATCTGTTGAGCTGTATGATTAACAAGCGTTAAAACTTTATTATAAACCTTGACCTCAGATATGGTGGGGGATTTCCTGGTCTTGTGGCTAACTTAATAAATACGTGTGGTGGGAAAAAGCAAACGCATTTACTACCAAAACACCCACAAGGAACACAGGATACCAGCAGAAGGGGGTGCAAAGCAGCTGAACAAAAGACAAGGAGTGCTGGGGGCTCCTAAACTAGAACTAATATTGACACTTTTCCCACAGCAGTATTTGATTAAATAATCCACAGAGGTAACATAATATTATCAAATATTTCAAGTCTTTAAAAAGAGACATACAGGGTTAAGTGAAACATCCCTGCCCTATCTCAGCCAGGAGAACCAAGATGGTTGTAGAAAATACAGGGTGACATTTTCTAGATGATCATAATGGTCTGACTGGTGATCACATCCGAGCACCTCCTGCAACCCAAAGGAAAATATAGTGTGCTGTTGCTTATTTTTATGCAAGAGTCAATAAACTGCTAAGGAATTTAGCTTCCCTTTAGCATTTTGCAGCCTCTCCCTCTGCTTTCTTGATTGAGCAGCTGTTTATGTTAAACCAGAGGGACACTACAGGAAAATTCAGCTTGGAGAGGGGTACAGGAAAACCAATCAAAAAGTATGCAATAGGGCTCTGGAAAGGACAGAGTGAAATTAAATAGCATTTGGATAACCAGAATGGAAGCTGTGGGTATATTATAACCACACTCAGTGTATCTCTCCAATTTACAGCTCTAATAAAACTTCATCAAAACTGTCTGACCTGTTAGACTCCATTTCTACTGCAACAAAATTTCATATAGGAAGAGAGCAACAGAAGTGGTGGAAAAAACCCAACTGCCATATTTGATTAGGGAAAAAAAAAAAAAAAGAAGAATGCCAGAGGCAGATATAATATCAGTTCTCAAACTAAAAGAAGACAGCAAGCAAATATTTTTCATGGCTGCTAGGAACAGGAAAACAAGAACTTTAGCTTAATTTGCAATAGCTAACACTCAGCTTAAACACTGGAGGAAATTCTGAAGGCACTGAGGAAGAGATGAAACACAAAGTTAGACAGCTATGGAGACTGGAAAATCATCCCTGAAGGTTTTCTTGAGCAGACTCTAGCAGAACACATGTTAGGGAGGGCTGAGTACACTTGACCTCACAACAGCACACAGGCACAGAATAACTGGTGCCTGGGATTCCCCCCAGCCCGTAGCAACAGACTTGTACAAGGACAGAGAATAGAAACTGTCTTATCTGGAGAACAAAGCAAGTTTCTGTTGTTCTTTTTTCTTCAAGGGAACACAATATCCCCACCTGCAATCAAGATATCTTTTAAAGCAGTCACCAAACTACGACTATTTCCAACATTGTTGCTAAAGGGGGGAATGGAAAGTTCTGCTATGATTTGAAGTCATATTCTCTACCAGACACTTCTACTCATTAATCAAAAAAAGAGCTTCAGCGCACATTCATACTGTAAACTTCAATTCTTTTTCACAAACATTGCAGAGAAACCTCGGGAAGGCATCAAGCAGTTTGTCTTAAGTAAGGTCTATTTCATTTACAAGCTCTGAGAAATCGAATTTCAGTCTTGCACCATTGTATAGGATTGGTCCAAGAGAAACTGCAGCTGCTCCAGGACTAGAGCTTATTTTCTGAGGACATAGAGATGAGAGCTAAACTACCAGGGACCATACCAAAAAACTAAACAAAACAACCCCACACACAACTGAAAAAAAAAAAAGCCTTCCACATCCTACTACCGCTTCAGGTCAACATCACGTCTTTGCCACCACTGGCACAAATGCCAAACCTGTGCAAGTCCAAAAATCACAACAATCCACTTGTGCCTACACTTATATTAAATATGCACTTTATGTATGAGTTACATATGCAAACTTTTTAAATTTAATTAGTTTTCCTTGGTTTCTTGTCATTTTAGAAGTGCTAGCGTAATATTTTCAGGATCCTCTCTCTGCAATGAGATATGTTTTAAAAAAAAACACCAAAAAACCCCAACAAACAAACCCAAACCCATACCCACCCACAAGATTGCCAACTTCTAATCGTTGAGTTTTAAGAAATGTATTAACATTCCAGATTTTTCATAGCCAAGTTAAATCACCTAAACTTACTGTAATACTAAAATGTTTGTTTTATAGATTGATATGCTAAAACAGCTTCTGTGACAAAATGGGCTTCTACACAGATGTAAACATGACCCTGTAAGGCAGAAGATACCGAACTGAAAACAAATCACAGAGTAAGTACCAGGGAAGTCATTACTCTGACTCAGACAGCTCCACTCTGACCCAAATATCATCAGCTATTCCAGCCTTAAAGTGGAGAGGTCAATGAGCTGGTAGGAAGGGTGCTAAAACAAATGTCATTAATAATTAATTGACCAAGAAATTTACTGCAGGGGAATGAAGAATGTTGAATATATACTCAAAATAACCACTTTCCATGCGAAGGAGGACATGTTACCTTTTAATCAAGGGCCTCCTTTAACAAAGGCAACTCTTAGGGCAAAATATTTATAATTCTCACAAATATCTTCAAAAACTTTGTAGCTCAATAATATAGAAGGGGGGAAAAAAAAAAAAAGTTATCCATGCAGAAGCAGAGAATGGATTATTTTAGCTCTGCACGTGTCTCTAGCCCATCTCTGTGGTCCATACTCAGGATGTATAAGGTTTTTATTTTTAACCTCAAGCCTCAGGTGGCAAATGATGCTTTCAGAGTGATGGGCAAACAGCATTCCATTCCTAGGGGAGCGGCCAGCCCTCCTAACAGTGCTCTGCATCATTCAGTACCCAGCCCTGTAATTAACAGAGGAAAAGAGAGGTGAAAGACTACCCTCTTCATCTGAGCCAGTCTATGAACTGGTAACTTGCAATGCCTTCACTGAGAGAGGGTTTCTGTTGACAGGTATTAGCCAGGAATTCCTTGGCAAGCAGGCATGACTGTGAGGACCGTGCCTGAACTCGAACAGAGAGTTGCCAACACACGTGTAAAAACCAAAAATGTATATAATAGTAAGTTGGCAATTCAAGATTCATTTATTTACGTATACACCTCTCTGGAAGCAAATAAAAGATTATCACTTCAGTGAACACTGCTTCACTTGAAATAAGCAGACCCTCTTTATGCAAAGACAAGGAATTCACATTCCTTTAGTGTGCCAGCAATGATTAGAAACACAGACAAAAAAAATCCCCAAACAACAGAATAACAGTTGGATGGTCTTCTTAGCCTGAACTGCTGCCAGTCACTACATTTTTAATTAACCGGCAGTTTCACCTATGCAAACTACACTCAATTTTACACGTAGGTCTTAGGCGAGACCTTGGCTCCACAGCCCCTCACATTTGACACTTAAATTCTAGCAGCAATCCAGATACCCAAATGAGCTATTATGAACAAAATATTGCTCCTGATCATTTAAAAGAAAGCATCTTTTGATCAGAGCTGCCAAGGGCAAGTCTTAAACCCTGTTTCTGAAACAAAGCTCTGTTGCATTTCTCGCACAGGGCATGGCAACAAGCCACAGGCTTCTGTTTTGGTGCCAGCCCTGATGCTGCAGTGTAGCTGGGTGTATGAGGCAGCCAGCCCCAGCACATCCTGCTGCACTTTATGTAGGGTTGTTTACACCCAGCACACCAGCACTGATGATTTTGGAGCAAGTTGAAGACTGTGCAGTATTTTCCTTTAAGCCCCAGCTACCACACATGGTGGTGAAAAAAAAATACCACCAACCCTCTGACACTGTCTTTCAGGTTTACTGCCCAGTGTTCAGATTCAGGGAAGTGCACTAAAACACTGCAAAGTTCTTGGGTTTCCAACAGTACAATTATAATACACAAGCCAAGCCTTGCGCTAATTATATGTTCACCTGACTCAGGAAGCTGGAGCTTTAAGGCCAGAACCCAACCCTCTTGACTCAGAGGTACAAGCATCTGCCTCCTGCCCAGCGCAAGAGCTGGCCTTTGGTAGCACCCTGCTCTTTAATTGTTCCTGTCCTTTCACATTAAACACTGAAGTCTACAGCTCATGAACCATCAGGGGAAAGCTTAACACAAGCCAATGACATAAAAACGAAAAGGCACTTTTATTTCCTTGTCAAATGGTGTTTGCCCAATGCAAGGCTGTTCATTTCGAAGGGCTTTAGAGTATCTCATTCTTAAACTTGGAAAACTAATTCTGTTAGCAGAGAACAGCATCTAGCAACAATAACACCTCATGCAGGAGATAAGTAGCTCTTTAGACATGCCACTAACATGAAAACAAGGAACAAAATAGCTGCAAAATGGAGTCCCTCTGGATGCGGTGCCCGAGCATATTTGCTTCTTAATTTGTTAATACATACAGATTTATTCAACATTCCAGACCAAGAAGCGAGGCAATTTGTTTGCAATTGACTTCTCATTACACCCATCTTGATTTTAGTTTCATAAAACAAAGATTTGGAGGTCTTAATTCATTAATTATTACTCAAGTATCTCATGGAGGTGATTTGGAAAGCATGGTCAGGTACAAACATTCTCCATGGATCCTGTATCAATGCTTGGAATGAGAGAAAGTACAGGGCAGCTCGGACTGCACGTTTTCATGGAATTTATAACTCTTTCTTTGGATACAAGGAAAAGGACATTCATTTCTTTGAGTTCTCTCTGTGTTCTCCCCTGTGTTCTTGAGCTGCAGAGCAGAAAGGGAAAAAAAATAAAATGCCCCAAGCTACTGCCCCAGGACATGAATAAAGGGGGAATAAACCAATATAATGCAAATAGAAAGTAAACACAATTCAAGAGAAGACTGCAAGAACTTTTCAGTTTGAATCACAGGGTTTTGTTTGTTTGTATTCATATTTTATAAATAGTTGACAGAGCCAGTTTGCCAGTGTGGACATTCAGAGTAAATTAAAAGCAAACATTGAAAATCATTCATGAGAAGCAATTTTGATGCAGTAAACCTACTATGTATGAGATTCTCATAGTTACCTAATCCAAAACTTAACTCACAAACTACATTAACAGTCTTGCTGAAAAGGACAGGGAAAAAAATAGACAATGAAGCATTTTTCAGCAACATTATCTGTCTAACACCAAAGACTTCTGACTAGCTACCTTTGTGATTTATGTATCTGATTGTAACAGTTCAGCTTTCTAATATCATGGGCTTTCAGCTCATTCCTAGTGAAGCAGCAGCAGACCAAGAACTTTTCTATAGAGTCAGAGATAATACCTTTGATAATAGAGGATCTTTTTCCGGAAAGCTGCTTGCAGAGCTGTCTCAAAGAAGGCACCCCATACTTTGAGGCTTGCAGCCCAGGCTCCACGCAGTCAGAAGCAGATCAAAACTAGTAATGCCAACAGGACTCATGGAGGCAATGGTTACTTGTGTCTGGGGCCAGGCTGCCCACGGGACCATTTTTAAGGGCCAGGTGGGAGAGATGCAAGACAGAAGTGGAAAAAAGGTGCTGCAGCACAGCCCTGCTCAGGGCCTACATCCAGGATTTGCACCTATATATCCCTTGCCACCCCCCTGCCTCTTTCTCTCTGTAAGAAACAGATAGAAGGGTCAGGCAAGCAAACTCACTACTCGCTGCAGGGGTGGCTACATGAGGCAGCATGCTCTCAGGCAGCTCCAACACAGGGCAGGGAGAAAGTGGATGAGATACTGGGACCACATCAGGAAGCTCACACAATGGTGCCTTCCAGATTGCCAGCCACAGAACACTGCAGTCACACCCACACTTCCCTCCACCACCAATTCATCAGTAGGATGTTTGCCCAGAACACAGGGAAGGGCTTTCTGCAAAACCCCACTGGAGTAGCACTATCAGATGGGGCCACATGAAGGGAGCACACCCACCTCCAAACTTCCAGTACTGTCACCCCAACCCTATGGTCCTAACTTGGACAAGTGAGCTACATATATATTGTAGTTTGCTATCAAAAAAGAAGTATAACTAATTTGTAACTTTTTTTAAAAAATGAACAGCATGCTATCAGTATTAAAATGAAAACAAGTTTCTGTGGTGAGGGCTATTCTGAAAAAAAATGAATTCTTTATCAAAAGAAAACACTTTTCAGGCACGCCTGAAGACACTGCAGAAAAAAACCACCCTTCTTACCTCCACAAATATTGCAGGGAAGCCAAACTCAAAAACAGAAAACATAACTCTATGAAAAGAAAGCTGTGGATTAGAGATACCATAGCCCTTATAAATTGCAAGTAGGTAAGAATATTATTCAGCCTCTTGAGGTTTCCAGGTAGTGGAAAAGCTATGAAGCTATGCAAATCATATTGGAGCTGCCCTTGGTATAAGTCTATCCACATTGTAGCACTGTTATGTTTCAGATTCTAATTCCATTCAGCTCTATTAATAAATTCTCTTCAGAGACCTTGAGTTTCCATAGAAAATTAACCAAAAGGTACTATGTATTCATACACTTGGTAGCAGGTATACATACATGAAATAATGCATGGTGAGGTCCTGAAAAAAATAGGAACCAATGTGTCCGGAAATATATAGGAGAATCTATGTTTCTGTGTTGCAGTCAGTTTGAAAGAGATTTAGAATAAAGGATAAAAATGTTTGCTATGATACAAGTTTATACACCCCCTGAATCGGTGTGTTTGTTCATTTTGCTTGTGCTAATATACCATAAAACTGATCTTTCAGAGGCTACAAGCACCGTTATTGACATTCACACACAAAAAAAATTAAGGGGAAATCAACCCTAAACCCAAAAAGTCCCCAACACCCCCCCCACACACTCCCCCAGACCATTTTTTGGTAAAATCCAGGCCTATTAAGTATAAGGTTTCCTGTATAAGAGAATGTGAAATCACCAGGTACAGCTACCCAATATAAACTAAGACAGCTGGGTCTCAAGGACTACATATCTGTCCTCATAGATTCACTCTTGCATTTTTCATGAAACTGCCTCCCTCTACACATATATAAACGCACAAAGGTAGTCAACATTCAAATTATATCAACTGCCAAAAATTAAGCCATCTGGACTTCTCCTAATTTTAATTTTCTAGTTTCTATACCAAGGAGGCAGATGTATAACCAAAAAAAAAAAAAACCCAAACAAACCACAAAACCCCCTTTGACCTTCAAGCTATCCTTTGAATTTGACATTGAAGAACACACTCAGCAAGCAGGTGGGGACTTTGGCTGACATGTGCTTACCCCAAATAGACATCTTCAGTCAGAAAGAACATCTGCTACACACCTGCATCAAATGGGAGTCAGTGCCCTTAGGAAAGCAAATTGGGTAACAGGGGAAGGTGGAAAAGGAACTGATGAGCAGAGGTTTACATTAAGAGAAATGATTTTTTTTTCTCCAGAGCTACAGGGAATATTACCACAGTGTTTAAATTTTCCCCCAGTTATCTGCCATCAGCTACTGTCTATCTTGAAGATACATGGGAGAAAAGCAAGCAGACACATCCTAATAAATCCTCACCCAAAACAGAGACACACCTTGGGAGCAGGGATCAAACAACACAGAGAATAACAGACAGTGTGTGGTGGAAAGGCTGAGGGTCACAGCTTTCAGAACAGGCAACTTGAGGAGAAGGAAGAAAGAAAATACCTGATCATTATTCAACAGCACTGAACAGCAGTCAGCAGTTTCTGAAGTTATCCAGGGGACCATGAGCTCTCCCCAAGAGCTACTAGTGCTGCCCCAAGCCAGTAGATATGACATCTGAGCAGATACTTAGGCACTGATGGAGATGTCTGGAGCTCCCTCCCTGTTTGCAAGCAATTAACAAACCAAAGAGGTTTAACGGCAACAGCCCGCATCTGGAAATGCTTTGCTTGATCATCACCCTCAACCTGTCACTGGGCCATCCAGCACAGTCTTTGGGAGGAAAACACACATAGCCAAATACATGGATTTATACTTCATTTTTTGTGCCTATACCTCCCACAGATGCATATTGCTATCATGGCAAGCTGGGTGTATTCTTATTTTATTCAGCATCAAGAGATAACAGTAAGATCCTCAGTTGGTCATAATTGATGCAGTTCTGAAGATGATAACATTCAAGCATTGGAACAGGCTGCCCAGGGAAGTCGTGGAGTTCCCATCCCTGGAGGTGTTCCAAAAATGTGTAAATGTGGCACTTTTGGACATTGTTTAGTGGGCATGGTGGTGTTGGGCTGATGGTTGGACTTGATCATCTCAGAGGTCCTTTCCAACCTTGGATAACCTTAACTCTGCAGTAGAACTGTCAGGCTAAAGCTGTTTAAAAAAAAAAAAAAAAAAAAAAAAAAAAAGGTAAATGTCTGGTCAGGGAAAGTCCTTTGCTCACATTAGTCATTTTAGAAACAGTTCACAGAATGGTAGCGGTTGGAAGGGACCTCCAAAGATCATCTAGCCCAACGCCCCTGCTAGAGCAGGATCCTAGAGCAGATCACACAGGAACACATCCAGACGGGTTTTAAATGTTTCCAGAGACGGAGACTCCACAGCCTCTCTGGGCAGCCTGTGCCAGTGCTCAGTCACCCTCACAGTAAAGAAGTGTTTTCTTATGTTAAGACTGAACCTCCTGTGCTCCAGTTTGTGCTCATTGCCCCTTGTCCTGTCACTGGACACCACCGAGAACAGTCTGGCCCTGTCTTCCTGACACCCGTCCTTTAGATATTTATAAGCATTAATGAGATCCCCCCTCAGCCTCCTCCTAGTTAAAGAGACCCAGCTCCCTCAGCCTCTCCTCATATAGGAGATGCTCCAATCCCTTCATCACCTTAGTGGCCCTGTGCTGGACTCTTTCCAGTAGCTCCATGTCCCTCCTGAACTGGGGAGCCCAGAACTGGACACAGTACTCCAGATGCGGCCTCACCAGGGCAGTGTAGAGGGGGAGAAGAACCTCCCTTGACTTGCAGGCCACACTCCTCTTAATGCACCCCAGGATACCATTAAAAGGAATGTGGCCAGCAGGTCAAGAGAACTTCATAGTTCCTACTATGAAGACAGTAAGGAGACTAACCATAGTACAGTGAGGGTTTAATCGTATGATCCAAGTTCAGCTGACTCGGAACACAAGTTTAAACAAGTTTTCTTGTCAGACACTACATATCAAACCAGTTGTGAAAGAACATCTGGCCAGATTTGCAGTTCCATGATGCTGGAGTCCTGTTATGATCTGTACAGCAGTGCAATGCAGAAGCAAGCACAGCCCCATGCTTCCAACTACGTGCTCTCAGACAGGCCTTCCAGAGCATGGCTTACTGCTGCTGTCTTGCATAATATACTTCTGGAAGGAAGCCAGCGCTGCAACTTGTAGATTTTTATTAACACACACCTCAAATGAGAATCCAGTGAAACAAAATTAAGTTGTTTAATTACTGATTGGAATTTAGGAAATAAATTATGAGATCAAATTTATGTTTTGTGAGGGTTTATTTTTTTAATAACACATCCTAAACAGTTAGAAGTTAATGATTGGAGATGCTGAAGAGTTTCTGGTATTGAAAAAAAAAATAGTTATGCAATTAGTGAAGAGAATTTTAACTGCTCAAGCAGATAAGAGGTTAGAGAAACTTGTATTCAAGGAAACTGAAAATGTAGTTTTTACTCTATAATTTTCCACAGTACTGTATTAATGCAGGAAATCAGTTCCCAAATGCTTCAGATATTTGATGAAAGTCTTTGGACTCAGTTCATTGGGGTATCCAAGACACCTGCCTAAGGCTCTGTATGTAATCAGACTTCATGGGACCTGTCCCCTCCTGGAACAACAGCTAGAGGCAAGGCAGGAATAACAGGCGTGCCTAGTGCTGTTTGAGTTATCCTATGTTACTCTAGGCAAGTGAACTGAGGACTTTCTGGCAAGATTATCTGAAAAGAAAACAAATAAAAAAACAAAAAAAGAACAAATAAAATCCCCAAACCACCAACTTTTCTGCAGAGTCTTGCAATTTCTTTCCCTAGTATTTCCACAATTAGTTCAAGTATATTCTTACAAAATGGACTGTTTGTTTTCACAGATTTTGTTCTTTCACAGATGCTTTCAAAGATGTAATCAGAATTTCTAAGTTTATCAAGCCATAGCTCAAAAAAATTGATGTGTACCAGACAGAGAATACAGTATAGTTACAGGCAGACTCCTCAGGGTGAATTGCTGGTACCTAAAGGTTTTACCTTTCTGACTTTCATAGCCTCACCGATTTTAAAATTTTTTAAATACATCCTATGCTCTCAAAGCTAGCCTGCACTTTGGCATTGGTGAGGAAACAACATACACCCCATGACAAACGTGTAACAAATTGCCTACTATTATGACTACTTATACGAGATTATATACTTGCTAGAATACGTGCTAGCATTCAGACCATGAATATGCTAATCTATTTCAAATTCAATTACTTGGCGACTCTGCAAATTGCAGCACTGCTTATCAGGCATTAATACTTCCTTATTCTTGGTTTAACATCTGCGTCATAGCTTATAAAATAGCAAGCCAAGCCAGTGAAAGTGAGAGTCACGTCGGGTTGCAAAAGTCCCACAGGACTACTTGTTAAGACTTCAGTCTCCATTCCAAAGCCTGGTTTGCTCAGCTTTGAGAGAACCCTCAAACATTTGAAATACCACAGCGGCTTTCCTAATTAACCCTTGGTTACATGATTATAGATAATAAGCACCTGAAGGCTGCATTTCTCTTGATTCAGACACCTTCAGGGAGACCTAAATCCCATCTCATTCTTCCCAGAGCTGCTGGCAGATACTAGATAATGACTTCCCTCATCAGACTCTTCTAGGACCTGCCAAAAGAGAACTGCTGCTTTGCAATCCTAACAGGTCTCTCACGACCGCTGTTTCACGATGCAGTCACAGGGCTGGGGGAGAAAGGAAAAGAACTAAAAAGGGCTGTTTATAAAGTGTTTTGTTGGGTTGGTTTTTTTTCCAGAAGGTGGTAACAATCCCTCACTCCTTACCACTCACAAGACCTCTGACTGTACAACCAATGCCTTTATGGGAAAGGAATGTATAGGGAAATAGAGTCCTGGAGCTATCTGTGCCACAGACTAAAACCAGCTAATTAAACCTGATAGACATTTAGTACTGCAGTCATACCCCCTAAACATACCATCTGATAATATTTTACTTATCACATTTGCAGCCTCTGATCTGCCTCAAAAAAAAAAAAAAAAAGCTGAAGAGGCTCTCTGGTTACAGCTGAAGACAAGGAGACACTAGAACAAGATGCCACCTCCAACCATAGTGAGCAGTGTCTCAATAAGACAAAGCCACTAAGCATTGAAACTCAATAGTGTTTCAGATACAAACAGCTCTGCTCCTTGCCAAGAAAACCTCCTAACTAAAGACCAAGCCCCAGTTTTACTGGAGGTTAATCAAACATGTTTAGAGTTGCCAGACAGAAGCAGAAGTTACTTTTCTTGTCAGGATTAGGAAAAGCATTAGTACAATCAAGGCTGATCATTAGAGTGGTAAAACAGCAGCAGTGCCATGAACTCAGGGATATCACTGCACAAAGACCAGTCAAGACACATTCTCTCTCACTGAAGTAATGCCTGAGAAGAATTGGCTTTTATGTCAGCAGCATGAGCAGCTGGAAGCAATGGAGGTACATTCCTAACAGTAACACTTTACATCAATTAAACACCTTTCATCCAAAGCATCTTACAAAAGGAAGAATTACCCTCATTTTACACAGAAGGGCTGAGGAATGCACACTTGGTATAACTCACTTGGATGTCAGACAAGGATCTGTTTGCATTGCATACTACAGGCTTCTGCCAAGCAGATGAAAGATTTTTTTCAGTTCATGTGCCATGCTGGAAAAAAAAGAAGAGTCTGTGTGAGCATGTTAGGACAGCACCAAGCCCAACTTCGCAGAGAAAGCCTTTCACCATGACTTTGTAGCCTCAGGCATAGTACTACCTCAGCTGACACAGTCACCTGGTTTTAAAGCAAAATTTGTAGACAGATATGTGCTCATATCTGCCTCTGTGTCAGAGACTGGACAACACAAAACAAAAACCCAACAGACTTTCAAGCCTAATTTTATAGAAATTACTGAGAGCTCAGCTACTAATTTGACTAAAGCCAGGTGTTCACCACAGAGCTCTGACTTGCATTAGCACTACCCAAAGTCACTTTGTGGTATAACATGCAACGGGCAGAGACAAATTTCCCAGTGCACAGCCTAGTCTACACCAGAGCCCAAGAATAACTTAGGTGTCAGTCCTCTAGCATAAAAAACTGGAAGTGGCAAGAGTCCATCTCAGTTTTGTTCAAGGGCCCACGAATTTTTACCTGCAGTGTCATACCAGCGAGGCTATTTCAATTTAGAAAAGCCAACTGGTACTAAAATAGGAACACTCACTCAGAATGCCAAGTGCAGAGCAAGCTTATTAAGTAAACAAAACGTACTCTAAGAGAAGAGCTTTCTGAAGGAAACTCCTGGGTAATTATCAAGGGAGGTAGATGTTCTGCTGGTCAGGAAGCCCAGCCTATTATAAAAAAGTCCACTAAACATAATAAAAGCCTATTGTTGAAAAGCACTGTATAAAAATAAAATGAAAACATCAAGTCACAAGGGGGAGGAGTGGCTACACCACCCAGCCCCTACTAGGAATGATGTTTCCTAAGAATTTGCAACCATCTATTCCAATGGAAGACGACATTCAGATGACCTTTAAAGGTCCCTTCCAACCCAAAATATCTTATGATTCTATGAACTGCCTTTTATTTGATGACATTGCAATACAGTCAGAAGAATTCAAATTAATTTCTTCCTACACCTCCCTTCTCATCATGAACATTTTTGTTGTCGCATTGGATTGTATCACAAAGATATCCAATTAAAAAAAAACAAAAAAAAAACCCAAACAAAACAACTGGTCAAAGAGTAGCTGTGCATAAGGTTTGGCATCAGTGCTCGACTGATTTGTACTGACCCCAGGGAAGAGCACAAAGCTGCTCTAATGCAATTTACAAACACAGTGCTCGTTAACCCATTGTGTGAAAACAGGCTGCTGCTCTTAATAATAATGTTATCTGAGAGAGAAGTATGGTGACACAGCACAAAACTAACACACACATATGAACAGATATTGTTAGTTGCAAGTTCTTGCAACTAACAACTGCAGCAACATGACAAGTATGTCCCTACTGCATCCACAGTATTTTTCAGCCATACTTCACTTCTCCCACTACAAACATGAGCAAAAAGTGTTTCTGTCCCAATAAAGGAGGAAATTTTTTACCTACAGAATCTTTTATACCCCAAATTAGTTACAGACTGTAAAAACAAGTCTATGTTTTCAGGAGGCAAGCACAATATGCACTACTGCTGCTCTGTATCCTTGCCAAGGAGAGTGTTTATGATTCAGAGGGTGACAAAGCCTTTGTGTCTGAGCGCCGTGTGCATTTCAGGATGTGTGCTATTCAGAACAGCACATTTCAGAGCAAGATGCCATGGTCCATCATGTCACCCTGAGTCACCTTGACATTTCTGAGATTATGTATCATTGAGATGATAGCCTCAGGGCTGTAAACCTTCTTTTTAATACATTATTAATTATAATGGCTGTTACAGACTGAGTGCATAGTCCTAACACCTTCTTTTCCTCTCAGAAATCTAATCAAGACAATTGTGTGCACTTAACACAATAATATTCTGCAGGTCTAGATTAGGTTTTTCAGAATCATAGAAGACTTGCAAGAGACCCAAGTGCCTTAGCATTAGCTAGTGTCTGCACAGGAAAGTGTTGTTCAGGTTCCCATTTTACTCCCTTGTACTATGAACCAAAGGAAACAGAATCATAGAATGGTTTGGGTTGGAAGGGACCTTAAAGCTCACCTCGTTCCAACCCCCTGCCATGGGCAGGGACACCTCCCACCAGACCAGGTTACTCAAAGCCCCATCCAACCTGGCCTTGAACATTTCCAGGGAGGGGAAAGCTACAACTTCCCTGGACAACCTGTTCCAGTGCCTCACCACCCTCACAGGAAAGAACTTCTTCCTAATATCTAATCTAGATCTACCCTCTTCCAGTTTAAAACCATTACACAGGAACTACAAAGGCAGCAGTACATATCATCTAATACAGATCTTGGATGCAAGTTTGTTGTTTCAATTAGCCTTGAAGTCAACCTAAGTTGCCCTTGATGGTTGTAGTGAAAAAAAAAAAAATCCAGGCTACATATCTATTCTACACCCAGAAGAAAATGTTTGCCTGGCTCTCAAATTGTACACAGAACTGAAAAGTAACATTAATATACTATAGATGAGACTACAGCTTAGCTAGGTAAAAAAATTTAAGAAAATTCTATCTGAATGCTTCCTCCAGAGCCATGGGTGATTTCTAGGAGCAGAGATGACATGCAGCTGTACAGCTTCACGTTCTTGGTACCAAGAGCAGCTCCGAATATATCATCTGATTTTTCTACCTACCTCCCATTGGCTTAAAGCATGTCCTTCTCAAGGGCTGTGTCCACCCAAGGAGCCCAAGGCTGAGTAGTTTATCCTAAAAATGTAGTGAGCTGGTCCTATTCCTGCACAGGGTTGTGCCCACACCCCCCACACCCCAATCCTAGTGGTGAAAAAAAAAGCTTATAAATGCCCTTTCCCACTCTGTAATAAAAACAGCAGTACTGGTTTACTCTAAGGCTTTTTTAGTCCATCAGTTTCCTCAACTTCTCCCTTCCCAAGGAAGAAGCCTTCTCAGAAGAGCACTAGCTACATTCCTGCTGCTTGCATGTTTTTTCTTAGTTGTGGGCAGTGGTATAAGTCTGTTTGATGTGGAACCTCCTCTTCATTTACCTGCTTAATTACACACAGGAGCACAGCTGAATTTGTTGGGGTTTTTTGGTTGGTTTTATTTTTTTTTAAACCTGTCCTAAATAAAGGTCAGAAATTTCACGTACACCCCTTTTCTCAGTGGGTTAGCCCTGCCTATGTGTTACAATCAGAAGTGCCTGGCCGAAAGCCTTCCCTTATCTCTTGAAAGTCAGCACAATATGACCATTACCAACATTATGTGGATATTCATCTCACGCTCCGATAACATTGTTATCTCCCAAGCTCTTGGCTGTAGAAACGGGTGGCTCACACTCCCACTCAGCTTTGCACATCAGAAGAAAAGCGACAACAGCACGTCTTTGAAAAATGCCTCAAACAGGCCAAAGTCCCGAACTCGTAAGCAGCCAGAGCGTTCTGTTTATCGGGCAGGGGGTGCGGCCCAGGCACGCCGCAAAGGCAGCTGCCAGGAACACCCCTCCGCTGCCCTGACTCAGCGGAAAGCAGTGGGAAAGGAAACACACGCCTCGGTTTCCAAACCCCAAAGCCACGCTCTCCCTCCTCAACGCTGTCATAGCAAAAGAGGAAAGGGGCTCTGCCAGTACTAGGAGTAATAATAATTTTTAAAAAGTTTAGACAAGAACAGGGAGGAGGAAGGAAAAAAGTGTTACTTGGAAGAAAAGACACCGTATGGCATCAATGCACTTGACTGTTTGACCTCATGCTGACACTCATCCGCTCATCGTGTGCGATTCGGAAGTAGTGAACGGAGCCATGCAGCTTCCCTCCCCCCCAGCAGGGAACTCTGCAGGGCCACAGCAACCCAGTGCTGGCACAGAACCGCTCTGCCCTGCTGACACAGGGTCAAGGAGGAGGGTGTGAGAGGCAGCCTCGTAACACACAAAAACCCAAATACACGTGTGTGTATTTGTATATGCATGTATACACCCCATCATTAGAAAACTGCGTTTGAAGAGCTCTGAGCCACCCACATCATGGGTTCATTCCTGCAGTATGTTTTAAACTGCTGCCAGAGTTCAGGAATACAGGGTCAGAATATTTCCATCTTCTCCCATGTTATTCCAGAAAGTCTCATTCCACTTTTAGACAGATTTTCAGACATTCAACTCGGTTTTCTCTACACTAAAGTACAGTATTTGAGATACATCATGCAAGCAGACAGCAGCATGACTTTGCAGGGGATAAAAGAAACAGGATCATGAAATAAGAGAACATCACCATGCATTTCCTTCTGCTTGCATTTGTTTTGCCTAGCAGAACACCACTTCTCAGCTCCAGCTAATCAGCATTCACCAGTAAAACAAGATATCAGGGAGCAGCAAGAACCCTAGAGGTGTTTATCTTCCTCTTCTCTGAATCACAAAGCTTTTCAGTGGGTATTTTCACAAGACAAGAGGATTGTTCATGAGTATCATGTAGATCAGCACTGTGACTTCAGAGTGACTGTTGAGAAGCAAAAAGAACAATAGAAATGCTGCATCTCTTAGGAACCTCTAGCCTTTCCCTATCTGTCTCTAGGTATTTGTGACTTTTTTTTGTCCTATATCGAAAGGAAAGGCCTATTAACAGGTACTAGAGAACCTGAAAAAGTTTTTCTAATGCTATGAATAGCCAGAGAAATTCTCTAGCCAGCAAAAGGAGCCCTGTGTTTATACCCAGAGAATGTAGACAGAGGAAGATAAAGGTTTATTTTGTTTAAGGTGGAATGACTTCGACATGGAACAGTTGTATTGTTACTAATTTTTATACAATTAAATACAATATTTAGTGTACATTTTAAGACAGTTAAAACACAGACTTAAAGACATCTGAAATACAGCTTGTATATGCAATCATCAGCATAAGTATGTAGACAGTCACAATGATGGTAACACAGACAGGGCTTTTTAAATTATTTGCTTGGTTTTGCTGGGGTACACCATGGTACAGTAGTACTCCAAAGTTTGCATTCATACAAAAATCTTGCAAAGCCAGGTTGGAGCTGCACGTTGCATTTATTTGCACTACAGTAACGTTACCTACTACAGAAGTTCACTCCTGCATAACACCCAGCTTCCTCTCCTCCAAACCACTTACTTGTTTTCATTCATTCACCTGTCCACAACTGCTTGGCACAGTTTCAATTCTCCTCCCCATTTTTTTAATTTATTTGGAATAGACTTTGTCAAGTCCATTCCTAAATCTTCCTGTTCTTTTTGTTTCAGGGTTATATTTGAGGTGGTTTAATTTACACAAAAGAAAATCCAGGAGTTATAGATAAAGTAAGACTTACTCATGAAGTCAGCAACAAGGAGTTACAGCCCAGCTAACAGCACATGTCACCACATGAACTATGCCATCTTCCTGAAAGGAAGGGGACATGCAGAACTCACTGCATGTGAGTGCACTTCTTGCCATAGTCTCAGCTTTGAGGTTCAGCCTGAGTAGCTCTGCAGCCTGCAGCATGTTTAAGGGCCTATGAAGAATGGTTGTCATAATATTGCAGTACAATACTCTAGAGAAGGCATGAAAAACACCACTATCCCCACCACCAAACAAAAGTATGTGGCCAGAAACACCCCATAATGAAATCCAGTTCAATATTCCCCCCCTGAACTGCTGGTGTTGCAAGACAGCGTTTACTCTCTGGTGCAGTGCCTGCATGCCCAGCAGGGGATTAGCCAAATCCATGCAGCTGTGGAAGCCTCCTGCCTCCCAGCCCAACCCTAGGCACGTGCTACGGATCCAGTCTTGGAGATCAGAAGCCTTCTATCCCCACTCACTTCCACCCACCAAGCCACACCTACTGATTTCCTACTCCAGCAGAGTACAGTGTCATCTGAGTAACATCATAAGGCTTTAGATTAGCCCCAGAATTATAAATTAGTGTTTGGATTTAATTCCTTCAATCCATTTTATACCAGACCATATTATTCAAAGGGATTCCTCTAAGACAGAGACCTGTAGAGAAGAGGGCAAAAAAACTTTTTAGAAAAATATATACATATACACACACACACTTATTGTTTTCCAAGATGGTGTCCCTGTTAAAAACAGGAGCATAAACTGTACCTTGCCTTAATAAGTGTATACTTATGGGCGTGTGTAGTTCTTGAAATATGTATTCAGGAACATACACCCCGATTAGCTAGAGCACCTTCAGTTAGAGAGCTATATCAGCCAACTTCACTGAGGTCAGCCTGATGAGCTTTGCAAGGAGACAAGGCACATTAGTTGAGGAATAGCATCAGGCTAACACAGCTATGGTCTCTATCATTGAAGCTAACATGGCTTGTATTGTGCCACGTGGACACATCAGCCACCTCAAAGCCAAACAAGGACTCTGAACTTCACTCCGAAAAGTGGATACACCCATATGTTTGCACAGAATTTCTGTTTGCAGATTGATGAGGGCAAAGTACATGCAGATAGTTAAATTCTCTACAGAAAGGCTTTGGAATCCATCAAGCTTTTCCACTGGGATTATAAATTGTAAAGGGTACCTAATAAAATAAGTAAAATAAAATCACACGACTAAAAAAAAAAATAAAAATCTTTAACCTCACATGGACTCAGATGGATTAGTGTACATTAAATCTTAATCTGCAACTTTTTAGTGTTTGTACAGACACACACACCCCCAGCCCACCATTCAAATCTATTTCCCACCATTCAGAAGTACAATGATAGTTTAACAAAGACAAAACATGGTCTTACCTAACTTAGAAGCCACTACAAAAGTAAAAAGGGGGGGGGGGGGGGGGGCGGGGAAGAGTAAGCAAAAAACAAGGTTGGTGGTATCTACAGCTAAAATGTAATCTAGGTTTGGAAAAAAAAAAAGAAAAAAAAAAAAGAAAAGCAGCTTTGGGAAATGACTTTTCTGTTTGAGGAATCTTTAACCAAGCACTCCTCTCTTGTTTTGACAGGTCATAGGGTTGAGCCTTGAATTACTCCTTCCTTATGTATTGCATCAACAGAAATTTGCACTCTTACTCTAGGGTTTTAGTTTGTCATCCCTACTAGGGATGACATACCAGGTCACCACCCATGACTAAAAGCATCACAATGGATGCTAGTCATAATCCACTCCTGGCTAGTACCTGCCATACCTTGAAGTAACAGACAAATACAGCTGGGCACATGCCAACATTTAATAAAAGTGTTGCTTCAGCAGCGCAAAGTACAAAGCTAAATTAATACAACTTCCTAACAACAAGCAAAGCCATGCACTGCAGAGACTACCACTCTTGCTCATATCACATGGATAAAGCTCACATGAACTTTTACAGTGGTCTCATCCATTCCACATTGGTGTAATATCACTTTGAATGCAGGTTAATTATAGCAGGATGTGACAAGATAAAAAAAAAAGGACAGAAGACAACTCTGTGAGCATAAATCAGTTTAAGCCAACCACCACCCACCTACATGTTGCAAAGAGACCTATGTAGATAAGAACTCATGGAGTCAGACCTAAGACAGAAGTCCAGGAAAATATGCCAATTTAGAACAAGTCTGTCTCTATACATTTATTTAGGTCCAGACTAACAGTGGTCACTACATTGTGATTGTTCATTACTGCATGCCACTTACAGTTCACTGTTTTCCAGAATTAATGTGAAATGGGAAGATTCTCCCACAGGCCCAGCAGCCATCTGTTGCTATTGCTGTACTTCATGAAAAATTCATTGCCATTTTATCATAGTAAAGTTATTTCAGAGATTGTAGTGATTTATATTTTATAAGCAGAATATTTTCTTCACTTTTGATGTTTGCAAATCTGCTTCAGCATCACAATTCAACAGATTATGTTCTTTCTGGCTTCATCCTGTGGATTTCTAGCAGCCTTGAAGGCAGCAGCAGTTGCAAAAAAAATCAGTTTTAGTAATACCTTTATAAAACAGACAAAGTAGTCTGTTTTCCCAAGCTAAATAAAGCAAAAATCAGTGCCAGTAAAACATGTCCAGACATTAAGAATCACAGTACAGCTCCAAACTCTCATTCAGTCATTCAACTCCAACAGAGCTACCTGTCAAGTAACACAGCTTAGTTCGATGTTCATTCTAGCTCAGAGAAATCTTACATTTCTATCATGTTCTACTCGCAGGACATTCTGCACCCAGACGCATTTCAGGGAACTGTAGAGACCAAAATGAAGTTAGTGGGTTAAGTAGTGCACAGGATAAACCCCTCCTCGTGAGTGCTGGCGAAAGCATCAGCAGTGCAGTAAGTGACTGGACTTGCAACTAGTCATCAGAAGCTTGGCTGTAACACCTACCCTGATGCTGTCCTGCTCTACCACACCAGTATGAGCAGCCTGTGCTGTGTCTTTTGGACTTGGAGCATTAAAAGTTTACATGCTTTTTCTTTCCCTGCCTTCAGGCTAATATGAATAAGGCAAAAAGAATTCAGGTAATATAGCCAGGTAATTTCTTTAATCAGAATGAGAGTGCTTGTGAGAGTTGGAAACTCCTGAAGAGTGGGTGTAGAATATGTCCCCAGCAATTCAACACACAACAGGCTGCAATGCAAAGGAGCTGCTGAAATTGAGAGTGAATATTCATAAATTCTCATCAAAACTAAGATCACCTTCAGTAGTCCTTCTTCATATCTGCAAGTACTTTATCAGCCCACACAAGACTTCAGTCTCAAGCTCTGCAAGTTACCTCCACCGTAGGTATTCATATATGCTAGTAAGGCTTGATTGGGGTTTTGGTGGTGTATTTTTTTTAAGTCTTAAAAATATTGCCTTTACCCAAGCAAAATCCCAATGCAGGTATTTTTATTTTGTTAGTTAAAAGAACTAAACAAGCCCTGAATGAGTTGATGAGATCTCACAGAAGAATGCAGAAATTAGATTAATGGAAACAGGAACATTGCCTGGATATGTAGGGATGGATCTAGGGAGGCTGAAGCTCTCCTGGAGCCCAAATTAGTAAAACATACAAGAGGCAACAACAAGGGCTTCTCCTGGTAAAGCACCAGCAACAGCAGTTTTAAAGAAAACCTCATTCTGTTGCTGAATGGGCTGGGGGACTTGGTGGTAACAGAAGCAGAAAAGACCTTTACTGGTAAGGCCTTTTTAGCTGTCAAGCCTTTTGATTTCTCTGCCTAATGGAAGAATCTAGGAGAGCAGACTCAATATCTGTCTGGTCCTATGGGCCCTGTGACAAACGAGGCCATGAGACTGCTGGCCAGCACCATTGAGACACCACTTTCAATCACCTTTAAAAGGTCATGTTGATTTTAGGAGGGCCCAAATAACTATAGAAAAGCAAAAATGTCACTTTCCTCCAAGAAGGATGATCTTGGGAAGCAAGCCTTCAAAGCCATTTCTAAGCACACTAAGGATGAGAAGATCATGGGAAACTGGCAACAGGGAGTTACCAAAAAGTAATAGTTTTCTACTGACCTGATCTCTTTCTATGAGGAGTAGGGTGACTTTAAACAAAGGAAGAGCGGTGGATAACATTTACCTTGACTCTAGCAAAGCCTTCAACAGTCTCCCTCAGTATCCAGATCAGCCAAGTCATAGAAGTACAGGCTGGATGAATGGTACATAAGGGAAGTAGGGAACTGTCTGGACCATTATGCTGAAAAAGTCAGTTATAAAAAGCCCTTGGCTTCCTTGGAGGAGGGGGATCAAAATAAGGATGACCAAATACTAGACCAGTCTGCCCATGGAGGTTGCACAATGTCGCTCCTTTGAGATGTTCACAACTTGACTGGGCAAGGCTCTGAGCAACTGCACCCAACTTCAGAGCTGGCCCTGCTTTGAGCAGGGAGTTGGACAAGGCATTCTGCAAGAGTTTGATTTGAGGACCTCGAGTGCTAAGACCCAGGCTGTTCTTGCCTAGGGAACAAGAAGATACTCAATTACAACCTCACTCAAGTTTCTTTCACCTAAAGGAGGGAAGAAATAACTTGAAGCAAGATGTTCAGAGGCAGTCAGTTTCCCCTACTTTCCACTTATTTTTGAGATGGAAAATTCCAGTCTCTTGAAGATTCTGAGCAGAATCCACAAACAGGCAGAAGAGATTATAAACTGCCAAGTTTAAAAGAGTAAACTATGCAAACTGCAGAACAGCTTGAACTTTTAGCTTCCCTGCATTACAGATGTCTGCATGGTTGGGCTCTAGTTGCTCTGTTGAGCTACCTTTGCAGGAAATACCTACACACCTAAACAAACAATAATAGCAGGAAAGGTAAGGCCCCCCCTACCCTACTGTTTCAATAAGGTCACCTCAAGATGGTCTCAGAACCATTTATATGCAAGCCAGTCAAACAAATCCTTAACTTTGTTTTAGAGTTTAAGCAGCAAGGAAGAGACTTTCTGCTTTCAGAACAGCTCTTTCCTGCTTAGGACAGAAAGAGACCATGGCCTCTCTTCAACTATAGAAATCTTCACACAGTAACATTATTGTCAACTGCTGTGGCATAAGGCAGGCAGCTGTTTTAGTTAGTTATTGCTTTAAGCTGCTGATAAATCATTTCCCAAGGGAAAGCATGAAGCCATTGCACCTGCATGAATTCTCACAGACTACTAAAACCTCTTTCCAAAGTCAGCAACATCAGCATTCAGATAACAGAAGGGAGAATAATCCCCTATTTCCTTCCAGTATGTCCTCTGGAATGGTCTTACCCATTTCAGCTTCAAAGGGACAAAAACCTACAAATAGAGGGGCTTTGGCATGTTTTTTAAGGCATTTGAAATTCATGGGTCAAAACAACAACAAAAATAAAATAAAAATAAAAGTCACTATAATATTCAAAGCAGAATATTCATATTTGAATGGGTCTAATTTAGACGACAGCACTAGGAAGCCTCAGAAGCCAGAGTTGCCCCAATGGGTTTTTCCGCCCCATTACCAATATGCTGTTGCTGCATCCCAGTTCTGAAGGATGCTGGTCTTATATATGTATATATGAAGCCACATAGCACACCAGTGTCTGCTCTCTTAGTCTCCTCCCATTTTCCATCATCCTGTATTCCTCTTCTTCCTATTCATCTTGTTTAAGTTACAAGGCTGAGTATTGCCATTTTGGTCTGCATTTGCATAGCCTTTTGCACAGCAATGTGCAGATCCATAAGCAGGTCTTAAGCACATACAAATTAGACCAGTTAGATCTAACTGGGAGAGCACTGTTCCCATTATTACTTCTAACATACTTTCTTCAGTGCTTCAACCACTCTAATTTATTGTATAGCAAGAGTAATTCAACTGCTGTCCCAATTCTAAGAACAAAGTCACCAGCAAAATAACATAAGTTTGCAATTAAAAAAAAAACAAAAAAAACCCCCCACAACTACTCCCACATTCTACAACTGAACTCCTCTCTCCAAAAAAAAGTTAAATAGGCTGGCTTGGAAAAATTAAGCAATTCAGTCAGTGACCAACCAAGGACAAGAGATTTCAGAGTCAAAAATCCCTTGCAAGGAAAGCTAGTCTTAGCCTTCACTAACCTGAGAGTCCTTCTGTTTAACTGTCTCCATCACTGTCAACCATGGCTGTTCATTAGTATTCCCAGTGCTCAACAAGTTTGGTTAATAGCCTAAAGCTCAATCTGTGATAGGCAGCATTTACTTAACAAGGAGCTAGCCTACAGGCTTCAGTGGGATGGCTTATTTCTGCTCATGCTGTAGCATGCCCCAAACACTTTGTACTGGTAGAAAGGAAGGAGATAGGATCTGGTCTTCCTTAGCTTACATGAGAGTCTTTCTGCTAAGAGGGAACAGAACAAGAATCTGAGTCAACATCCACTGAAATCAGTGGAAAGTCTTCCATCCCTTTCTACCCACTCCCATCCTCCCCCCCCCTCCCCACTTTTTCAAGGCTTGATCCAAGCATATGCAAGTAAGTAAAAGACAAGATTTACTTTTCGCTGCACACTTTTGAATCAGACCCAGAACTTCAGTTTGTTTCTTCAGCTTAGTTCATTTTGTTTTCCCAACCAGTGCAAAATGACAATCAGGTTAATAACTTTTATAGCTTGCTGTATGTAAATATTTCAGACACCTAGCTCATTTTTATAAAACATTCTTCAAACAACACCCCCTCTACACACACAAATTTGTTCATAACATGTTACCACATTTGTTGCAAAAAAGCATTTTCCAGCACATAAAGGGTCTTAGCTTAATTGAGACTGTTGACAAAAACATAAATATAGTTTTTAAGATAAAGACATTCTTACTAGAACATTCAATTACAGTGTTACTGTAGTAACAGTTGTGAGAAACAACTTGTGTTTTTGCAGTGTTGTGAGAATCATATTTTTGTAGAACCAAGAAAAACACCACGGCCTTATACATCCAGGTGCCAGATAGCATGGAAGGATGTAAGAACTGACTGATGTTTTTTTGTGCAGCACTACAGAAAGAAAAACACCAAGGCCTTGTACAAAAATACCAAACTAGAAAGGAGCCCAGGATAAAGACCGTCTTGTTCAGTACATCCTGGTACCAGATAATGGAGAAGGACAAGAGCTATGCATAACAACTTTTTCTTAGAATGTTGTGTCTTACAGGGATCAGGAGATAGGGTGCACCTGAGAAAATATTGCCATCATTCCACAA
Source organism: Podargus strigoides (assembly GCA_028020825.1). Taxonomy (NCBI): domain Eukaryota; kingdom Metazoa; phylum Chordata; class Aves; order Caprimulgiformes; family Podargidae; genus Podargus; species Podargus strigoides. The sequence continues at coordinate 29,892,628 of CM051623.1, forward strand.
CTACGCATAAAGAGCCGGCTGGTAAAAGAAAAACCTATTATGGAAACCGGAAAAACCTCTTATGGAAACTTATTGTAATAGAATGCGTCCGATAGGTTGTGAGCCTGCAGTATCCAACCAATGGGGAAACAGGAGAGGATAACCCACGTCGGGATAAAATACTGTAGAAATGCTTCCTTTTCTTTGTAACGAAACGCGTTTCTACTCCGGCCATGGGGTGGCGCGCCCGCGATTGCACTCGCGAATAAACAGAGCTGCTTCACCATGATCCTCACCTAAGCAAACTTTTTCGGCGTAAAACTTCGTTTCTCACACAGTGTACATACTTGTACCTCATCACAGCCAAGAAGAAAAAAATAAAGAAGAGTCCAATTGTGAGGAATGTGCTTCAGCAAGACTGTTGGATCACACCCAAAAAGAAGTGGTCACAACAGCTGAGGTGGCATCAGACAGTGTGGCTGATATTTCAGTAACTCACTTTGGTTTTCATTAAGCAAGGAGTGCTGATTCATATAATCCAGCTGTCAGGTTTAGCCAGCTACTCTGCTGCAGAATTATTTCTTCAACCTAAAACTGCCCGTGCACACAGTGCTGGACACCATTAGTAGTTATTTGGATCAGGCAGAGCAAGTAGGAGACCAAGGTTCCTACTACAAGGAGTCTAGAGCCTACTGCACTTCAACATGTACATAAAAGACAGGTTGCCTCACAATACAATTTAAGTTCAGCAGCAAAGAGAAAAATATACTTTTACTTGTCCATCTGGAGGAAATGGTAACCAAAGTTAATTATTTTAAGTGCACTGACCAAGGAAGAGAGCCAAGCCCACAGTTTCAGCTTTCCTAAAATCCAGTTGCATTGCCTAGTCTCATTCAGGCTCATTACTGAACTTACCTTTTTTTTTTTTTTTTTAACTCACTTGCCTTTGAAATATGCAGTGCTTTGCCTTTGTACTGCTGAAAGGACTTTGCCTCCACCATGTCCTGGCATGTGCCATAAAGTATGTGTTATGTGGGGAGGCAGTTGCACTTTCCTCCCAGGTGTCACAGAGCCACCCGAAGAGCATTCCAGAGGGTGATAATAGACTTGGTCAACAAACGAAGCTTGGAGACAAGCCCACTGTACACAGCCAGGGAGGCAAGCGGTCACAGTGGAGCAGTAATGTCAAGATAGTAGCAGCTCAAGAGAGCAAATCTTTGCAGTCACCATGTCTCCTGGTTTGACTAAAAGTGGCCAGCCCAGCGTTAAACTGTGACACCATGGCACACGACAGGTTAAGTATGTTGGAAAGGAAAGAACTAACTTCTTAGGCAGTGACAAAGACCTCTCCACACATGCAAGTGGCTACAGCTGTCCTAACAGATGCACCAGCCTTGGTCCCATACACCTTCACAAACTGAAGAAGGAAAGAAACTTCCAGGTAAGTATTTTGTTTCAAGTGGAAGTGACAATCTTTCCTTTGAAATTGAAATATTTTCTAACTGTTTATCACCATTAGGTTATATGAACAGATTCATATTAGGTAGGTTGAGAAAGACCCACTAAGATCACAGACGTACCCAAGACAGACTAGTAAAACTGGAAGGTGCTTCCTTATCTGCAACTTCACATTATGAGCAAAAGCATTTGTTGTGGTATAATGCTTTAACTTCACTTACCTCACCAGCATAATTATACCAGCACAAGCATTTATTCTGTTGTGATCAAGTCTACCACACCAGTACACGTAACAACATTGCCAAGGTGTCATCCTGCATCAGTGCTTTGCCAGGCAGTTTCAGAGATGGAACCATGAAGCCCAGCACATAAAAGGAGAGATACAGCTACATCCTTGTTGGATCTCCCTTTTCAATACTGCCTACCCCCCACTAAAGAATTATTGTTGCAGAAATGATTACAGAAAGAACAGGCATATGAAATACCAACAGTGCAACAGTAGGACTAACAGCTGGGGACAACAAGCAGACAAGTATCCCATGAGAAGGAGTGAAAGAAATATTCCCAAAGGCCCTTACATTTGATCTTATCCCCACTTCACAGTCTACTCATTTTTTGGCAAGATGACAGGTAGATTGAGAACAAGTTAACTTCTCTAGCAGTGGGATGGTTTGGCATGGTACAAGAGGCACGTATCCTTACAACTACAAAGTCAGAAGGTTTAGCAGAACCACCCTGTTTACTTAACAAAGTGACGTAAGCCACACAACCATGCAAGCGTAGCCTTTGTTCTTTCCTCCAGCTATCTCTGTTTTTGCTAGACTTGAAATTAGTGGAAGGGTATCAAGGAAAGTAGTCTGTAAACCCTAAAGCAGGTACTGCATCTTTTTAACATCCAAGTGTGGTCTGAGTAGGCAGCAAGCAAGTACCTAATCATGATAAGCCTGAATATAATAGTTGGCAACTAGAATGTTTCTAGAAATTCCATTTACATTTATATATATGTATGTATGTTTTACCATTAATAAATTCTGCTTTAGGAAGTCGAGTACTTTGAGGAAATGATCATGCTTCACAAAATACATATGAACATCTCTTCACACTAAGGAATTACCAAACAATTCACAGATGATGTTATACTGTAAGTTCAATACTTTATAGTGATGTACATAGAGACAGTGAAGCCTTCTACTGATGTGCTTAAGACATGCTACTCACATGTGTAACAAGACTGTGGCATCTATTAATCAATTCTATTGTGCATGAATTCCTGATTTATAAAATGTGACAGAAAAAAAAAAACAGTTACCTAAACCAATAGCAGACTAGGCAGAACATAGCTCAACTGAACTGTAAGATATTTGTCTGTACATCACAAAATAGGCAATTAATATAAAGAGAATCACACCAGTTTTTATTATTATGTTTTAAGTCTCAGCAGGCTTGATTTTAGTCATTTCAAGATCTTTGGTCATTTCACTACCCAAAGGGTCACAGAGATCACAATAGAGTTGGTCAGATTTAAAGGGAACTCACATCCCTCAGCTAAGTTTTCACTTTAACTAATGCAGTAGAACTTCATAATCTGTCCATCTTTGTCTCGTTAAATATACAAAAAGCAAGATAGTCCCCCATAGCCTTTTGTCCTAAATATGAGTTGTGATTCTTTCCATTTATTAAACAATAAATATATGATTACAGTTTTCCACATATAAACACAGATTTCTGGCCTGATACAAGCAGTGCCACAGGATGCAATGGGGAGAGCCCTAAGTCTGGGGTCTGGCTGGGCAGGGGAAAGAGGGATGCCATGGGCGGCAGGCAGTTCCCCTGGCTGGCAGTACTGCCAGGGAGGCTGGGGAGCTTTCAGCATCCACCAGGGACAGCCCAGGCTCCTAGTGCTGCCACCAATAGTGTGTTAATTTAGAAGGGAGTGAAGAAGAGGCTGAAACTTCCTTAAGTACACACACACCCCCATTTAAACCATTATAAATCCACACACAGGATGCAAGATGATGGTTTACTGTGAAAGAGGGAGCTCATTGATCTTTGTAAATTCCAGTTTACACAGTCATCAGAGCTGGAGCTGCCTCAGCAGTGAGTCATCATTTCCCATGGGTCAGAGGTGACCAGCAAGACAAGAGAGATGCTTCCTACCAGAGCACCTCTTCACACTGTAGGGAGGGCACCCAAACTGTTCAAGGTACCTTGCAGAAAGCAGCACCTTACAGGCAGCTATTTGGCCTGTCCAGAAGCCCTGATGTGGTAGCATTCCAGTACACAGGTATTTCCCAGTCTCAGGGGCCACTGCTGCACACCACCTCACAAGCTCCTTGGCCAGGAGGGGAAAGGAGGGAATTGCAAGGCTGTTGTGCCAGAGGATATCAATTGAATCCTCCTCCCCACTGTTATTAGGTAATCTAATTACTAATCTGAGAATTTGACAGACTGACAGTAGCCAACTCTGCCATTACTGCGTCTCTAACAGAGTTATTTATATTCATCTCAAAAGAAGCTACAGCTCACCTCCTTTTGAAAGGAAAATAAACACTGCCTGAGCCAACCAAGTAATGTCTCACTTCAAACATTCAATTCAAAAATATAATGAAACTGGAACTGTGACATTTGCTTCATTATCATCACAATCTTTCATACGTGTCTAAAATTCTCTAGCCAAGAACTGAGTTAACCAAGATTATTTGAGTTGCTGTCAATAGACAATATCACTTCAGAAGTTGAATCTGATGTGAAATTCTTTATCTACAAATTTCATAAATTCAGTTGCAGTATTGCTTAATACTCAATTCAGGTATTGTGTATGTTGAACAACCCCACACTAATTGAAGAAACAAAGGTTAAACAAAGTAACAAAGAATTACTTAAGCAAGCATGACATTTCTAAGGTATCATTTTTTTTCCCCTACAGCATTGGGAAGGAATAAGAATAGGTATCATTAAGATAAAGGCCTGCCTTTCTTACACACCACATCAAGAAATAGTCAGGCATACTGACGTATTGTATTATGACCCTCAGAACAGACAGTTCCTTGTCCTGAGCCACCATGAGGTCTCCAGGCTACATTTGCCAACCTTCAGAGGAAGTTCACGTTCTCATCCTTCTGTCCTTGCAAGCTAGGAAAAAGACCAAACCAAACCAAACAAAAACCACCACCAAAAAAACCCAACAAACCACCAAAACCACCACAAAAAAAACCATTTTCCAACTCTGACAGTCATCACATCTTGTAATTGACCTCACGTACTTCCTGTACCTCAGAAATTATCAAATATAAGAGTTTTATCTCTCCAATTTCACTTTTTGTTTTCCAGATAGTTGTTTTGAAGCTTAAAGCAGGTTTCTAATATTATAGGCTATAAAATTTCCCTGTTGTGCAGAAACAAGCTTGTATTTTGATCGATGAATCAGAGAGTGAATCACCATAAATAAGTATAGCAATTGCATACTTAAATTTTTAGAAACTTAGAATTATTACTTTGAGACTGAAAGAAATGCCATCAGTACATTGAGTAGTGATACAACAGAAGTGACTGTGCATTAGAAAATATCAAAATGGCAATCATAAGAAACCTTTTTAACTTAAAGCAGACACTTAAGAACTGAGCTTCACCTCTTCTGCTTAAAGCAATTTCAGCTCTTTATTTTAGTGATGGCAGCCAGCGAGACCAATGACACCTGTCTAGCAATCCTTTGGAATCCACAATATTATTTTGCAGTTTTTCAAAGAAAAAAGTACAATTTTATTGAATTATGTTTTGTGCATGTTATTATTACTTAGCAAGCATCGAGGCTCTAATTCATAATCCAGAATCCCTTAGCAACTGCACTAGTTTAAGGTATTGTCACCATTCAGCCTCATCTTTTGAATCTCTGCACAGCCCCCTCTAGTTGTGCTAGCATGAGTCCAGCCAGCTGCAGCCTGAACCGATGAACTGGGAGATAACCCAGAGATTTTACTGAAGGCAGATCAGTTCACTCCAAGGGCCTTAATACAGCTGCAAGGGCAACTGTGCCAGCACAGCCATGGAATTTAAGGCAATGTTTTTATCGAATACTTCATACCATAAAGATAGAGCCAATGAACCTAGCTGTTTACATTTTTAAAAAATGTTTCAGCTTGTCTGCCTCATCTTATAAGTATATAGGAGTCAGAGATTCCACATAAAAAAAAAAAATCCAGCATAATATTGGAAGAGTCTTAATAAATATATAGACCATAACCCAAAGGTTGGATAAAAATCCCAAGTTATTTTGAAGAATCATCTAAAAAAAGGATAAGAAAATGCTAATACTGGAAATAACGTTCTTAAAAGACTGCAAACTTCGGCTATAGGAAAGCCTTTATCCAGACCACATTCCCCTGGGCGAAGCAGCACTCCACTGGATTATATCCCTTTTGCTTCATCACAGTGAAGAAACATAGAAATTGTTAATACTTGGAAGACACAGAAAAGCTTCTAGAAGGAAACACTGAAGGAGCTTGCCATAACAATGCCAGGTACACACTACAAACCACAGAAATAGCACTGAGTTTTGCCAAAGCACTAGGAAAAGGGGTCAGGTACACACTACCTAGACCAGACCCCTCCACAGCCTTGGACAGGCAGCGAGGAACAGCAGACCCATCTTCTGCTCTCTTCCAGAAAATCCCGAGGCAATATCACACCAGCTACAGTGTTCAGGGCTTGTGTTTTGCCAATTGCTAGGCCTAGTACAAAGGACACAGCCAGCAGAACAAACCAGTAACCAGATTCTATTGCACACAAAAGGGTCAGTACATGGGTGATCGCTGGGGGTACAAACAAATCAGTCAGGTCACACATAACAGACATCAACCCCAGCGACCCCAAGAATGACACAGCACGACCAACAACCGGTGGAACAAACAAAGCAACAAAGTCTCCCACGGCAGAGATGGGAGACAGCCAAGCCAAGAAACAGATAATATAGGACAGAGGCAAACTCACTCTGTTCCCACAGAGCCTGCATTTAGAAGAGCCAAACCTGATCAGGGCCCAGTTGCAGGGAGAGTCAGGAGGTCCTTCCCCAACAGGGAAACTCTGCAAAGTGCATCCACCTCACAGATAGACACTCCACCCTTCCTGCAAGTGGTCCCAGCTTTTATGCCCAAAACAGGACACCTGGCACTCATTTACCCAATGCAGGGCACCTGGGGCTCATTTACCCAGTGGCTTTCCCTGCAAGGTCAGCCACACCTTGGAGGAAAGCCAAAAGGCAAACTCATCCCCTCCTTTTGAAGGGCTGTGGGAACCACCCATATGTCAATCTTAATTCAGGGCTCGGGGTTCAGACCCCAGCACTTCAGCTTGCAAAAGAGGAGGCAGCAGCCCCCCATGGGACTGCACCGTGGAAGTGTTTCAGAGCCACAAGCTACAATGGGACCCACTGTTCAGGGCAAGGCTCAGACTCACCACAGGAAGTGTTTTCCTCCCTGTTGATTATCAGAAGGGAAAAAAAAAAAAAAAGACTGGGACCTGCCTGATCTCTCTATCTGAATACTTCCCAAATTGAGAACAATTTATTCTAGTTCATGGATATCACCAAAGAAAGATCTGCACAGAGCTGGTCCCCAGCCCTGCCTATCAAGGCTGGGCAGAACCATGAGGTAAGACCTCCATCTCATCCCCAGCTTGTTGCGGCTCCTCACACTCATCAGCCTCTCAAGATGAGGCTGCCAAGGACTGAGCCCACACAGGCTCTCCCATCCCTCCCAAGGCATGACTGCTTTACAGGAGCAGAGGACTTTGAACCACTAGGCCACCGCCTCAACCTGCAGTATACTGAGACTGCACAACAGCTATGTCAGTACAGGACTTCCAGGAGACCTGAGTCCTTGCTGGGGAGAGGGAAGTCAGGAGAGGCTGGTGACACTGGTGTTACTGGATATGCCCTGGGACAGGGCAGCACCTCCAGTCCAGTCACCCAGAGGCAGCAGCTTCCCGAGACTCCTCATTCCCCCTGCTTTGTACATACACCCATCTGTACCCAGGAGTCCAAACACCCACCAGCCTGAGAATCACCGGTGGCAGTATCCAAATGGGAAATATAAGAGACATTCACTGCTTTTTGCACATCAGCTTCAGCAGAAGTTAGATCACGCTACCAGCACAAACTGAAACAAAGCACCACAGTGCACAGAAATTTAAGTGTCAGCACCTACCGTGCTGGCAGTGATAACCACCCCGCCACCAGTTACTTCTTCGGAGAAACAAATATTACTCTGTTCAGCTTTTATCATTATGCAACAATCTATGTCAGAGTGACTTTAATTGCTTTCCCCGGGAGAGATTTTATGATTAGTGCAGCACATTTTGGAGCCCATAGAGGTCAGACGAAGCCTCTGGCTGGTCAGGCAGGGGAGAGTAATGTGAGTGGCATTGGTCTGCAGCCTAGAGACACCAACATTGACAGTTTCTACCTCTAGACACCCCTGAAACTTGACCAAAGAAATGCAGCAAGGGCTCTTCAAATACAGTAACAAGAAATTAGCCATTAGTCTCCCTACCAAAACATTTCTCAAGAGATCCTATCCTGGTTTTGCAGTCTTTATGGAAGAGTAGCCAGGTTACCACAACACCCTCAGCATTCTCTTTGAGCTCTTTTAAAGGCAAGAAAGATTCAGCAGTCTGTTGGATACAGGATTATTTGATCCACACAAGGACTTAAAGAAAGCTTTTCAGAATCACAGTACAGGACACAGATGGAATTGTGTCAGAGTCCAACACCATTGCTGCAGGGGACAGGAGACTGAGGTATAAGGAGGAATCCACAAACTGGATCCTCATTCGCACTGAACTGCTGTTGGCATGGTAAGAACTTTTATTGCATAGAACACACAGTTTTGGGGATTCACAGAATGACAGAGTGGTAGGGGTTGGAAGAGCCCTCTGAAGATCATGTAGTCCAACCCCCCTGCTCTAGCAGGATCCTAGAGTAGATCACAAAAGAACACATCTAGATGGGTTTTAAATGTTGCAGGGATGGGACACCACCAAGCGCTTGGCACACACACACAAGAAAAAAAGAAAGCCACGCAAAAGTCTCTACTAAAAACCATACACATACACACCCCCCACCCTATAAAGTATTACTATTATCAAACAAAACCTCGAGTCACTTGTTTACTGAAGTTCATTTATTAGAAGGCAGTAATTAGGGCCAAATAAATAGATATAAAAAAAAATTCTAAAATTCAATTTAACTTATTGCCTACCAACTAGTGTTTATAACCATGTTAAATAGCTTTTCTTTAAATAGCCTCCAAACATTGCCATATCTTCTTGCAGACTGCATTTTTGGGTGGTTTTTTTGTTTGTTTGAAGTCTTTGTTCACACATCTCTACATTTCAATTCATAATAATAATCACAGCAGAGTAAAAAAAAATATAAAAAAATAATCAACGGCTCAACAAACATCATTACCACACATATTAAAAGTGAGAAGGAACGGGGAAACTCCTAACTACTTTACCCAAGACATCCAAGCATAGCCTTTTATTGGTCATCTAGTCCTCTGCAGGAGCATACCCCTGCATCACTCACCTCTTACTCATAACTGAAAATTCTCTGAATCCCAGAAAATTCAGCACTAGTAAGTGGTTGCACTATGCTATGAATTATTAATTCACTGCTACAGGCCCAAGAAGCAATAGGCAAATGCTTTCTACACACATTTGCAGTGAAAGAGAGAAAGCAAGCCAACAGGCACAATGTAGCTTTTCAGCAGCAGTCTCAGATCCAGCTTAGACGTCTTCACAATCCCAGTTTAATCCACACAATACACAGAGTGAACAGGATGTTTACGAAAGCAGATAATATCTACTTTGGAGTCTATGTACAGTTATTTTCTCACTAGAGATAGCTGATAGGACGTCATAGCACCTGGTCTCACATCAGAGATAAGAAGCCTTCAGGAGGTACAACCTTACTGTGCTTTCATATGATAATATGGAGATTTAGGGGATGCAGATCTCCCAGGAAGCTTATACAACAGCTTTCTTTTTGAGATCAAGCAAGTACCTCAACTAAACAAAGTCTCACACTGTTCCCCAAGACTACAGAAATACACAATATGCTCAGTTTCATCATTCACTAAACAACACAGGTCATAGCACCTTACCCTAAAATCTCTACTTTTTAGTTCTCTTCCTTTCTCTACTGCACCTCCCAGCATTTCAGTTGGGCTTCCTGAAGAAATAAGTTGTATGTCATTTCAAAGCATTAGCTGTAGTGGCTTTTGAACCCTTTAACCAACAAGGAGTTTGACCATAATAGATACTTAAGAAAGCATTAAATTATTACAATTTTCACCACATGGGGACACAGGAGATCCCTTTTCATAATCCCTCCTAAATTAGGGTTTTCTCATTAAAAAGGCTATCAGTTACTCATACCTTGTTAGACAGAAGGAGACCTGGAGACACCAGAACAGCTCATAATTTCTTCTGCTTACAGAACTCCTTACTCACATCTTGCTTCCCCGCTCAGGCTAGCAAACTTTCTTTTAACAAATCCCTCTCATCCTCTAACAATTTCAGCTTGATTGCTGGTAGCTCTTCTGTAGTCACACGAGAGTGACTGCAACCCCCAACACCTGGAGAAGCAGGCACAGGTGTTGCTAGACTCAATTGCAGTATCAACGAGTAGGTGAGGATTTACTTATATTTTCTAAAAAGAAACATAAAGTTTAATATCTAAAAGCTTTTATGGATGGCAGTTTCGTTGCACAATTCTACAGCCTTATCTTGCTCCCACTGAGCTCAATGAAAAAGATACCTTTGCATATGCAAGTCATTTGACTGAGCCAAACACTGTAAGAGGAAGTAATTTGGTTTACTGATTCCTCTAGCAAGAATATCTGTGAAATGTAGTGTTCACTGTAAATAAAAGCTTTCACTTCACTTTTTCTTAATATATATTATTATTTAATAGACTGGTCTTTATATTTTTCTTCTACGAACAGTGTGGTCATTGACCAGCACCCAGAAGCACTGGGTTGGCTTTGCTAAGGAAAAGCACTGCAAAAGCCTCTCAGCTGTTGCAGCTTGACACAGATTTCCAATGGCAGACACCTGCACTTCCCAGCAGAATAGCTGGCACAGCTTTGGGGCTATCACTGAGGACATAAATGTAGACAGTTGGTGTAAAAGGCAGGTGTCTATATTTGAGTTAATCAGCTTAGGCTTTCTTTAGAGCAGAGATAGAAACAAGCCATGCCACAGGGTGATTTATCTGACCTGCCTTAGTTACTACACCTGAACCAAGATGAATCATACCCTAGACATGTTTCTTTACATAAACTGTAAAAAGATCTAGAGATGCCTCAATCAGACAAGAATGCCTAATTTTTAGAGGTCTAATATTAGGTAAAATAAATTCTGACTGTTGTGCCTGTATTATACTGAAAACCCGCAGCACTGCTTCAGGGAGGGCATTATAGATGTGGTAAACTTTCCTTAGGGAGGTAAATAAAAGGAAAATCAGTTTGAGTGGAAGAGTGCTCTAGATTTGACTCAAAACACTTGAAGTGGTCAAGGATTTTCCAACACAGAATAGATAATTATGTCCATCCTACCGAAAGTGGAAGTTGCCATCTGAAAGGAAGGAAAGAAAAAAAAAAAAAAAAAAGGAAAGTGCTTGGTTTTTTGGGTGGGTTTTTTTTTTTTGGACTACATAGGATTAGCGCTCTTTATAAAATTGGCTGGGCAAAGTAAGAATGAAGAGCATGTCTAGTCTTCTGAGAAGATCAACTCTCCCCAGTAAGGAAGTGGAAGAGCTTCTTTGTGCAGGCATGTACATGCAACTAAAATGAATGCAAACAGAGGGCAAAATATCGCAGATTCAAACAGCCAGATTCTACACCTCCTGTGCAGAGCCTTGGGTGATTTACGTCAGACTAAAGCCATCATTAATACAGGATCCCTGTATTAGTTCTACCTTTAAGAAAAAATGCTCTTCTATGCAAGAAGCTGCTGTGCCCAGCTATGCCCTTAGTAACCCTCAGGATAATCTCAGGGTTATCTACATGGGATGAGCAAACATCAAAAGATTCAGCATTTCTACTGAGACTAGAGCCTGCTCCAATTTTTTTTTTTTTTTTTTTTTTTTTTTTAAATGGTTTAGAAAACAGCCTGGAAATTTCACAAGCACGGGTTTTTCCACAAGACAGAGAAAACCCTGCATTTTATTTACTTTCATGCATCACCACTGCTAAGAGTGTGTGCTTAGCAAATGACAGGACTTGAAACTGTATTTTAAAGAAACTAAGGAAAGACATATCCATGTTTCTGTTCTCTGTATATATCTAGTCCTACAACTGTTACTGCACAGGAATAGCTCTGCTGACACTGATGAGAGAATTTCACTCACCATGAGTGAGCTCCATAAATTCGTGTGATGTCTGATTTGCAAATGTTAATGACTGCAGTTTTAAACTTAAGAAAAAAATTTCAAAGGTTTCCATTTGGAACTGTGAGTTCACACCATTTTTCATTTCAATAAACAAAATTAACTTTGAGATAGAAAAGGCTGCAAAACACAATAAGCTGCCTTTTTTTTTTTTTTTTGGTTTATTTACATTCCCCTCTAATATAGATTTTTATTTAATGTGGCAAAAAGGCAAAATTAATACTCTGTGCCAGGTTTCAGACAACTGTGAAATTTCAAGGCTTAGTAGGTTATTAAGCTTCTGAAATAAGGATTTATATTTATAAAAGAAGTGCTGACACAACCTGAACTCTGAGCGGTGGTAATGCCACCACAACAGCATGGTTCATATGTAGTGTGAACAGCCCAGACTACTTTGTCTTAATAAAATGAAAGATTTAAAACAGAGAAAATTATTTCAAAGAATTGTATTTCTAGCGCTGTCATGTTTGCAGTCACATTTGGGTTTAAACGATAGGAAAACATGAATCTATTTATCTGTTCTCAAGTTACACTCACAAAACAGGATCCCAGAGAAATTCTCACAAACAGGGTTTGCAGGAATACAACAGAAGTGTGTGTAGGTAGGTGTGTGTGCCAAGATGGATTATGTATGTAATCAACATGTAGAGCTCCATAATGCTGAAAATAATAAATTGTTGTGAATGTGTAAGGGTGGAAAGTGTATTTTACATGGATTATCTGCCCTAGTTCCTGTTCTTATTTTTGGAAAGCAATCAGCTCTTCGTGAGAACTCAGCACCACGGCTGAGCCACCCTGGGGCTTTGCATGGCCCAGCCCTTCACTTTGCATTATCATCTGTTAGCAGCCACATCCTGTGCAGACTGATTCATTACAGCCAAGAAAGGCAGTGAGAACAGGAGACTCTCTGAATCCTGAGGTCTGAAATCACTCTAAAATACTTCTTTCACCCTACTATATGAAATAAAGCTATATTTTCAAAGGAATTTCCAGCCTTTTTTGCCACTATTCCAAATAAAAGCTTATTTTAAGATAATCTGTTATTTTAACTCAAGATCTTTGCAAATAACCTTTACTTGATAACTTTCATATACCTGATTTGGAAGACCATGTATTCATCTCGATTTACATCAAACATAAAACTGAATAATTTTGACTACTTTTGTTCAACAGCTATGGTCAAATGCAAACAAAAATCAGGTACAGATGATCCAGTTTATGAATATTTATTCACTGATGAATATGAAATACACTATTATTTTCAACTATGGTAGTATTTTTGTTTTCTGTGAAGCTGAAGCTCATGCAATCAGAGATAATACAGTATGTTCCACTTATATTTTTAAACTCTCAAATGGATTACTTTTGAAATGGTACAATTTCCTGATGTCTAACTGTTGAACACAAATATGTTACAAGTAAATTGAAAATATCCAAATTACACTTACAGTCTTTCTATTACTTTCCATTACACTGTATTTCTGTAATATCTTAATCTCGCAGCACTTTTAATCATGAATTTAAATGTAAGAGCAATTATGAAATTCTTGCTTTACACATAGACAAAGAGATTTCAGGAATAAAATGAACAGTGCTCAGTGGCTGGACTGGATATACCAATCTTCAGTCTTAAACTTCCAGCTTTCAGTATTAACTCCAGTACTTTAAATTACATAGTTTGATGTATTTTTTTTAAAGTTGCAATGTACGGCTGAGTCTTTGTACAGAATGTTTTCAAACAGTCCTCTATCACGATTACAGGAATAGCAGGATGTAAGCAAACATTGTATATAAGCAAGTTATATGACAGAGTGGCAGAGATACAGTTGCTGAATCATATAGAAATGTAGTTTGCTGGTATCAGTCCTACCATAGCACACATTGAGGGATGTGTATTGATGTAGCAATAGGAGATCTGTCAAAAAGCATCAGTGTGGGCTCAGTCCATGAATCCCATTTGTCTCCAGCATAACATGACTGATTACAGCTGAATTACAGTGACTTTAAACGTACAAGTCAATTTTCTAAGCTAATGAAAATCAGGGAGGCTAGTATTTCTAAGGTTAGCTCAATTCAGCTCCTATACAAAATACAGTATAATCAAGAAAAATTGAATATATATTTCTGATTCAAATAGAAACTCAAGAGCTGGAGCTCAAGGAAAATAGTGCTACTAATAATCTGTAGATTGCCATTTTACTATATTGCTTATAACAGGAAACAAATAGGAATAAACTGAGTTTGCAGAGACATTGATACATTAATCTGTGTTTCACAAAGAATCAAATTGCTTTGAGAAACTAAATTGACCCACAGAAATACCTCAAATAGACAGCTAAAAACATGCATCATGGATGTATAAACCTAGTATTCCTGTGGACACCTTACACTCATGGTCTGCAAACAGTTGAAGGCATCTTAGAGATCATCATGCAACTAGTGTCAAAAACCCAACAGCCCATGACTAACAGTATCCAATAATTATAAGACCAGTGGAGTTCAGCTAATGTTAGAAACAAGAAGATATTTTTAACAAATTTCCCTCTTTTAGGTCAGCTTTGTCCATATTAAGTCAGCTTTACAAAAAGACTGGTTGTAGCTAACCAAGTCACTGCAGCAAAGGTGAATACTCTTTCCTAATCCTCTTCAATCACAAAGTCATCCTTGTGACACCCAACTCAATGATGATCCAACATCAAAACCTGTTAAGGCTTTCAGGGCAAATAACATTGGAATGGGAAAGGGCTGAAAATGTTATACTCCAAAGAAAATTATTCTATTTGATCATTCATAAAGGGGTTACAGAAGATAAGCAGTTATAGGATTGGTGGTATCTCTGGACTGTGTGTGGTGTCTTAGGTACCAGGCTTCACACCTTTACCTAGCCTGACCTAAATTCTACCATTCTGCTGTTTTTAGAAAAGACCTTGAAATCCAGCAGCTTGTGAGCCAGCCAGGAGCCCTCAGCACCTTCAACAAGGCTCAACACCCCTGTTAACCTTCTCCTTTGTCAGTGGACTCTGAGATTAATGTGGTGATTAGGTAGCTTGCTTAAACGAGGTATTGTTTCATTTCAGCAATAGGAAAACTACAGTGCATAAAACAATCAAGATTTTAAACCAATTAAGCAGCCTAAAAGTGTATCTGTTTCCCTTAGGGCTCGATGTGTCTTGAAAAGCTAGGAAAACCCAGCAGTTTCAAATCCTCTCTCCCTCCACACACCCCACAGCCAACAACTGCACTTGACCTTCTCCTTTCTAACTATTCTGTCATCTTTAGCTCTTAATTCTGTGGAACAGCTGTGTAAATATAGCTGGAGCTAAGAAAGCATAATCTTCACAGCTCAGGGATTATCATCTCTTACCTTCCTGAGCTGTTTGCAAGCAGGTATTTAGTCTGGAAGCACTGTCTGGCCTCCCTGCTTACTTTTTCTCCTTAGATGTTGGGTTTACCTTTGAAAAAAATCAGTCCATGAATACTCGGGGACTGTGCAATTCGGAAGGCCCCACGGGGTGCAAGACGGCATTGCCCAGCCACTGCCCTGGTGCCTCAGATCATTCACAGCCAATGCCAATAAAACAGGATACAGAGAGGGAGGAAAGTCCTTAAAGCTGTTCCTTGGGGTTTTTTTTTTCAGCTAGGTCTTTGAAATTGTGTTTTTTGCTTCTTTACAGCTGGTTTAAGAAGGCTAACTAATGCTTTAAATAAGAGCAAGGTACCAGCTACATATCACCCCTTTATTTTGTTCTCAGATAGGTCAGATGGCTGTGGGAGCCCGTATGACAACCCCAGACGTCACCCTGCTGCCAAGTCAGGCTTTGTATTTCCCTTCAGTTTATAAACACACGCAAGAGTTTATCCACACAGCTCTGCAGTCTCATACTGCTCCTAAAAATAATCACAGCCTGCAGAGCAGCATGGGGCGCGGGTGGGAGGAAGAGGGGCAGGCCTTCACCTACCTATGTCAGTCAGGATTAAACATAAAATAAAACAAAATGGTTGAATAAAATGCTTTCCTCATCCCCCAGACTAAACACACAAGAGAAGATGCCCATTCACAGCTCCCCACACATCCCTTCCAGCAGCAACGGGTTGTTTTGGCTCAGGGACACGAAGGTCTCGGCTGTAAGAGCATGGCTGTAAGCTGTGACTCTCTCCAAGGGTGAGTCACCCAAGAGTAAAGTGAAAACACTGATCCAGAAAGCACCAATTCATGCCTAGATTCTCTCTCAGAAGAAGTTACAGGAAGATAGCATTATGAGCACATGTTTACTGGCCTTCATGCACTGCAGTGTGCACAGCTGAATCAAGATGCCATGTTAGGGTCAGTGCCCTGTATATAGTGTATCCAGATTGCCTACGTTTTCCACACTCTGCCTTTCCAAGCCCTTTGTAGTACCAATGCACTAAATCCTTCTCCCATGTCAAGAATGATGCTGAACAAAAAGTTTCAGAGAGACACTAATTAACACTTATCTGTAAACAAATGATCCAAGATTCAGTTACTCCCCCCAGGACCTGCTGGGGTCCAGAAGGGCTTGCTAGCCCCTACCTGACCAGACTTCTTTCAGCTTCTTGCTGCTCTGTGACCACTGCACCCCAGGTAACAACCTCCTGCAGGACCAAAGCACTGTGTAAGGTGGTACAAAAGCACTTCAGTCAGGCTGGGAACTGCAGGCGGGCTGTGGGTACTGCTTTCCACACAAAGCATCAATCATGCCTCAATAAAACATGAAAATTTGAAGACAGGAAGGCTTCACCTATCACCTGGCTGAAAAACAATATTTATTTTTTTTCAGATGTACATTCAGTGCAACACAACTTAAAAGTGATGTTAAGAACTTGGAGGAGTCTTACCGTCCTACAGTACTTTTTCTAGCTGAAAGAGTCATAAGCTAATGCACAGCTACGCAGCTAGAGAACAGAGCCCAGCCCCTGAAGGCTGGTTAACTTTAAATGAGTCCATGTGCATAAACAGCTGAGCCAATGCCACACCAACTTTCGGAAGCTAAGACAATAGTGATAAGGTTATAAGACCTTGTGGCTTGTTCATTTTCAACAGCACTGTACCCATCTAAATGCAATTCCGTACCTCCTTTAAGTAGCAGCAGTTCAAGGTATTTAACCCTCCTCGTGCCTTGAAGAACAGTGTGTCATTTATAGCACATTTCAGCAAAATTTGTTTAAAATTTAAGTTGTATAACTCCAGCATTGTAACAAAATTACACCTGCTTATTGAGCTCCTCCAAAGATTTTCTTACACATACCAGTATGTAGGCCAGAACTGTCAATTCCTTGTATGGAAAACAGTGATCCCAGGCTGACAGAACTACACCAGCAGAAATTCAATCACCTACAGTATCAAATGCTCTACTGCTATCACCATTTTGTTCATAGCTGAAGACTATCAAAATAACACAAATCACAGTTTTGAAAGTACAGCTACATTGGTATATTTTACTCAGCACAGTTACTTTAATACTCCAGTAAAACAGTTCTAGTACAGATAAGGGTATATAGCTTGAACATAAAACTCAACCCCCACTCAAAATTTTCTACTTCTAAGTCATTATTAAATATCACATGGTAACAACCACGGTATTTTAGAAACACTACTTTCCACCTTCTCTCACCAACTCCTCCATCCAAAGTGCTAGAGTACAGATCCCTCACATCTTTGTGTTTAAAATCATTTACAGAAGTTTTTATACGTTGAAGAGTTTAGGGAGACTGTCACCAGATAAACACCAGGTTCAACATGCAGAACAAAATACAGTTGGCTTTCTCAATCAGGGTGCTTTTTTAACTATTCCCAATAGAAGCCTAATGAATACACAAAATTAATCAATTATTACTTGGTATGGTACAGTTTTACTGGGTACAAACAGCCAGCCTGTCATCTCACCTAGTGATACTATGCACCTGATAGGAAGGAAAATGTTAACCAGGTTGTACCAATTACATCCCAAATCCATAGGGCTCAGCATCATTAATACAGCTCTTTCTCCAGATTGACTGTTAGTAACCTACATTTTGATGTGCCATCAGTTACATAAACAGAAATGAAAATATCAAGTTTTTGAGAGATAGGTTTGGATATTCTAGTTCAAACGTAGCAATTTTGATTTGTGGGCTTCTAAACGAGGTTTGTCCTGTCTATGTTCGGGTCATGAAACTAATTAGAAGCTTCCATATCTCATCACATTCTACTCACTGCCATAAAATCCGAGGAGGAAATTCACTCAAGGCTTAAGTACATGTGAATCCCTGAGACAGACTCAGATACATGAGCCTAAGGATACTAAATTAAGTACCACCTGTGAGTACAGGTGATAAATGCCCAACATCAGCTGTTAAGCACTGCATGTAACACAAAACAGGTTCAGCTATATAGAAGATTTTTCAAGTTATGCAAGATCCATCACTTCAGAGCAAAGTCACTGCAGTTAATATTTCTTCTGTGAATACACAAACATGCCCTTGATTTCAGGTTTTTAATGAGACACCTGCAATTCATAACACCATGACATTTATGAGCCTCACCACATTTGTAAGACTTCGGTTTTCAACAGAAATAGCTCTAGTGCTACCACAATCAATACATGCACAGAGGTTGATGAGAACGTACTGCTGCAGTACAAGAAGTCAGACACCTTCTCTCTGCAGGCTTGTTTTCAATTGTTTATTGAGGTTTAAGAAGTCATCCACATTTCTATAAATATAGACATTACTTGAGTAAGTGACTTACAATGTCACCAGTGCAGGTACATATATAACCAACATACAAAAGCTCCACTGGAAGCTACTTCAGTTTATTCAAAAAGGACCAAGATGTCATAAAAAAACCCAGCTGTCACTTGCAGTTATTGAAGACACTAAAGTGCATTTTTGGTTACCTCCTGGACCAACAGCTGCTGGTTAAAAAGTTTGATTATTTTTTTAAACATATCTAAGTTACATTGATTGACATTCAGGTTTGTAGCTATCATCCTCCTGATACATGGCAGCAGGTAAGAAAAATGTATTACTTTGCTGGTTGAGTAAGAGGAGGAAATAGATTTTGCTGTTTTGTTTTTTTACTTTTTTTTTTTTTTTTTTTTTTAATTCAGTGTTTCCAATGAACGTTTAAATAGAGTCTAACATTCTGATGAATTTTTACAGCACCACTAAAGTTAGTCTTAAAAATCCAGGCTCTGTTTCAGCCCTTTTAATTGCTAGCCAAGTATCTAAAGAGTCACTTGAAGCTCTGTACCAGTAAGAAAAACTACCCTCCCTTTTCCGTCAAGCACTATCCTGCCCAGTTAACACTGTTTGCACACTCTGTAAACAAGAACAGCTTAAAGCATAATTAAAGCAGAACACAGGCCCATCTTGAAAATCTTCTTCCCCCATTCCTCCCCCCACCCCCGGCAGTGTCAAATGTTTGAGTGTATAAAGCATTATTACATTCCTAACCACAAAATACTTTAAGAGTCACAACAAAAAAAGCATACGTTGAAAGTGACATAGCAATACCACTTTAATAAAACTGGGTATTTTGGGGAGATACAAGATGTGCTTTGCTAATTTTAACTCCATCTTTACTTCGTTATAATTTTGTTTTATTGCCAGAAAAGTTACCAGTAGAGCAAAGAATGCTGCACTGGTTAGAACCACAACAGCCAGAGTTGTTCTTTATAGCTCCTTTACTGTAATTAATTTACTTTTAACTTGGTAGTAGGAGGACATAATACTCATCATTCAGAAATAAATTACTAATTTTGAGTAACAGTTTAAACCTGATTAGCACTGTATAATGATGAATGGCTACTTCTAAAAAAATAAAAACCTTACCTACCAAAACCATCCTATATGTTGGGAAACCACTTTTTCATGCTCCAGCATGTTGTTTACATTTTTCAGTTGTCAAAAAAGTCTTTCTTTTATCAGTTGAAGTATCCACAGCACTTAAATTTCAAGTATTTCAACTGAAGATGATTCCATTTCAAAAAGTGCCAAATTAAAAAAAAAACACTACACGTGTAGCCAAGCTTTCACAGAAATCCCCAAACAAAAAACAGCCTCTCGAAAGAAATGGGTTACTAGCTTCATACATGTTTTTAAAGCTGTATAATGTTCACCTAAACACTCCACTTACGAGCATTGGAAGTTTAAAAACACAGAACACCTTCAATGCAAATTGCTTGCAGAGGGCACCTTCAAACATATGAATACAACACTAAGCAGAAACCCCTCATTTTATTTGGCTATTTAGACATCCATGTCACATATACCCACCCATCCATTTCCTGATAGTATTACATCATCTATTAGGGCTTCTGAAATAATGCAGAGCCATACAACTCAGAAGAGACTAGGATAAAAAAAGAAAGAGTCCCATAACTGCACAGCCTTCCACAAAGCAAGGTTGTGCAACTGATTGTTTAACGTAACTAAGCTTAACGGCATCCAAACAAGCAGGCCTGGGCTTGGAAGCTGTCTTATGTCAAATTTTGACCATGTAACTACTCTAAAATATAAAGGTCAAAACAGAGTTCATCTCTTCTTTTTTTGCTGTCTCAACATTTTCCTTCGCTTAATTATCATATCATGTAGTTTCTCCAGTCCCTCTTTGAGTCCATCTCCAATGATTGCACAGGTAGGCTGCAAATGCCAAGGAGTCGAAGAACTCAGCTCACTCATTGCTAACATTTTCTCAATTTCAGAAAGCGAGAGAGAGTTCCTCAAGTCCTGCTTGTTAGCAATGATAAGGACAGGCACTCCTTGATTCTCAGATATCCTAGTAATTTTATGAAGTTCTGTTTTGGCCTCCTCCATTCTCTCAACGTCGACAGAGTCCACCACAAACACAATGCCATCAGTGCACCTCGTGTAGGACTTCCACAGTGGCCGTAGCTTCTCCTGGCCGCCCACATCCCAGAAGTGGAAAGTGACCGTTTTCGAATTGCCTAGTGTCACTTTGATTTTCTCCGTATTAAATCCCTTAGTGGGGACAGTGTTGACGAACTCATTGAACTGCAGTCTGTAGAGCACGGTGGTCTTGCCAGCCGAGTCGAGTCCCAGGATGACAATGTGGAAGCTCTGGAAAGAAGGCAGGCTGGAGAGGATCGGCGTCTGGTCCGAGAGTCCATTCCCCATTGCCAGGAGGGAGGGGAGGTGACAGCAGGCTGCCACGCGCAGAGGCCGGCTCCCACGGCTACGCTCGCCGCCGCGCTAGGCTCGGATCCTGCCAACGACACAAGCGGCGTTAGCCAGCGGCCGATGCCCCCCTCTGCCTCGGACGGGGCTTCGCGGTCACAACGCGCCGGCCAGCGCCACCGCCCCGACTGCGGAGGCGGCCGCGGGCAGCGCGACGCGGAACGCCGCACGTCCCCCACCCGGCCCAGCAAGCTCTGCCGCCTCGCGACGCGGCGATGGCCGCTACCGACACTGCAGCTCGCCGGGCACCTGCGCCCCTCGCCCCCATCCGCACCGCACCCCATCCCACCAAGCGCCGTCCCTCGCCTACCGCTTGGCGCCGCCGGCGGGCACGTCCCTCAGCGCGGGGAGGCGACAGCAGCTCGCGACCCCATGCCCGCGCGCCGTATCCACCGCACGCGCCACCGATGTTACTACGGCCGCGACTCCCCCGCATCTGGCCGTGAGGCGCCTCCCAGCCCGCGCCTAGCCCCGCGCGCCCCGCCCCGCGCTCCCCATTGGCTCCGCCGCGCAGCGGGGGCGGGGAAGAGGGCACGCTCCGCTTCGCTTATTGGCCGGCCGCACCGGCCACTCATCGGAGAACGCGATTTTTACCGGCCTCCACCGAACGCTGGGCCCGAGTGCGGTCGAGGAAGAGGCCGTGCCCTCTGCAGCAGTGGGGCGAACTGCTCTCCGCCCACGCCCTGCCTGAGCGGCCCCACTCCTCCCTCCGCCCCCTGCGGGGCGGAGTCACTGCCTCTCACGATCCCTTTGGGGAAAGCTGCCGCACCCTGCGCCTACAGCGTGCGGGCCCATGCGCCAACGGATGGTCTGCACCAGCAGCCTTTCGGCCCCTGCGGCGGGCGGGCAGCAGCGCCCCACCACCCTTCGCGCCCCGCCCCTTCGCCGGAGACGCGTGCGCTCATTGGCTATGGGTGCTGTCACTCTAGCCCCGCCCCCTAGCGGCCTGGGTGGTAGCTCGGAGGCGCCTCACAGCGCACCTGCGCCACTGTCCGGGGGAGGGGAGGGGTTTGCAGCCCGCCGGGGGCTGGCGGTAACGCCCTGCTCCCGCCGTCCTCTGCCGCTGCACCCCTCCACGGCACAGCCTCGCGGTGCGGGGCAGGCGCCTCCTCGGGGCAGCAGGGGGTGGTGCTGAGGCGGCCCCGCACGCCCGGCCGGTGCGTCACCCGTCCCCTACCGCCGGCCGCTCCCGTAGGTGCTGCGCGCCGCCCCGTCGCCTAGCAACGGGCGTCAAACCGGCCGCTTGCCGACCGCCTTCCGCCAGCGGCGGCCCTGACCGCAGAACGCGCCGCAGCCAGCGCGCAGGGGGTTCCGCCCGCCCGCCGGCCCGCAGCCGTGGCGGGGCTGGTGTTCCCTCTGGCCTCTCCCCCCGGCACGGTTGCGGGCAGGCCCGGGTGAGGAGCAGCGCCCAGCGCGGTGGGTAGCGCCTCACGGATCGCAGTGACGCAGCAACTATCCCAGGCTCTGGGCCGCCGTCGTGTCCCAGCGGCTGTGGGCAAGCCCCTGGGCTGCCTTGTGCCCAGCGCCTGGGGCCTCTGCGGGCACGGTGCGGCGCGGTGACAGGGAGGGACGTGCTGCGAGCGGGGCTTCTGGCCGGCCCTGCACGGATGAGAGCGAGCAGCCCAAGGCCGCAGGCTCGGCCGTGTCCTTACCGTACTCCGTGCCTTGCGCTTGTCCCCGTGAAACGGGACACAAACAGTCCGGGAGGAGCTGAGAGCAACTTGAGTCGATGAAATCGTTGTGTTAGCCGCCAGGCGTGTGGAGACAGCAGCAGTCCGAACAGAAACGTCACCTAGATCAGTTCCGTGGAGGGTTTCCCACAGCACAAAGATACGTGCAGTAATTCTGCGTTGTGATCTGTAAACCCGATTTGAGCAGTCAGGCCTTTCGAAGTCAGAAATAATGACTAGTGTCTAATAGGTCATTTCATATGTTACTGTTTCCAGAGCATATAGGCTTTAGAGGAGGCCTGGAGAAGTGTTTTGCCTCAGATACTCTTGCTGTCTCCTTACCATTCTCTTCCCTCCTAGAGCTCTCACTGTTTGCCACTACAGCAGTTTTCATACAGTAGGTGGTTACTTCTGCCAGTGCTGGATGTACACCAGCTCCGCGTAAAACACCAAGAGGACACAAAGGGATCAGATATGCTGACTTCAGAGCAGAGCAAACTAGAAAAGTCTTCATCTGTAACCCTTAAAGAAAAATTAATTAAATCAATCTTTTTGATAAAAGCATATATTTAGCTGCTAACTAAAGCTATTGTGTCTGCCATTCCAAGTGTATGTTTTCTCTACTTTGTACTACAGTCATCCAGGTCTTTGACCAGTTAGGTGCCAGTAAAAGAGAAAAGATGACATTTTCAATATTAACCTTGCATTTTTTCTAGCAGACTTCCAAATTTCTTGATCTGGCTGCTGAAAAAGGATGAATTGTTACAAATATTCTGCCAATCATATGTCTTTTTTTTTCCTTTGAAAACATAGTACTTTAACTCACAAAGCATTATAATGTACAAAAGAGAAGTAATTTAATAGTAAAAGGACATTGTATAGCAACAAAAATTCCACAGTGTGCTACAGTCAAGGTTTCATGTTATTAAACTGTTAAGATACCCATTAAAGTCCTCCTAAAAATAGCAAAGTTCTCATTTGCTTACATCTGAGATTAATGTTTCATTGCTTTTATCTTTGTTAGTTATTTGCATGCCAATGTTGCAGGTGACTCTCTTTGGAGGAAGTGGCCTGTTTGTATAGGAAAGTGATTTTACATCTATGGAAAAGTAGCGATAAGTTACTACTCCTAAGGCCAACTAGTAAGGTTTCTGATTTGTCATTATTTTGCACTACTTTTTGTATAGCATAAAGAATTGCACAGCATACAATGTAAAAGAAGAGCATTTATAGTGACAGTAAAAGTGGGCCTTAATTATTGGAGGGTTTTCAGTAATTTTAAATTGGTGGAAACCAGATAGAAATACCTTGTTAAGGAATATTACTAGAGACAATAGATTTATTCATAAAACTTGACAAGCAGAAATAAATCAAATTGACCTTTATCTCTACCTACAAAATTATGTATTCCCTATTTTTAATGGAAAAATAAGTCTATTAGATATTACAATGTTCTAAACTTTAATGCCTGCTTGTTACCAAGATCTGTTCACATTTTAACATAGCTTTATAATATTTTACAATTAATTCCACAAGGAGGGATATGTGCCAGCTCGTACTTCTATTGAAGGTATTTTAATTTCTAACATAAAATGTGGAAAGATTGCCTTTATCTCTTGCTCAGCTGAAAAGCAGTCGATACATAATAACAGATTTCAGTGCCCTTGAAAACAGAAGGATACAGAACTGAAGATATTCTGGAGTATAGCATATCCAACACACTGAGCAGAGAAGGAATCTCATAGATTGTTTCTTTGGAAAAGAGTTTAATGATATCAGGGAGATTGTTTTAAGATTAGAGAGAAATTAACATCTTCAGCAAAATGAGTTGTAATATATACATGAAAATGATCCACACTGTCCAGAAGATACTTGGAGAAGTAGGTTATTCTCTTTCCCTCCCTATAGTTAATTAATCTTACCCACCAGTTGTAACTTGCTGTCAAGTGAATGATGAAGTCTCTGGGGCAGGGACTATTTTTCATTGTAAGTCTTAGTGTTTAGCACCTTGATCTTAATTAATGCCTGTAGGCATTTCTGCAAAACACCTATTAAATAACAATCTAAGTTGATCAACTCCTCCCATTCACTTCATGCTACTTCAGAAGTGAAACGTGCAGACTGGGCAGGTGTTCCAGGTGTTACAAAGGGATTAATGGTATCTAAATTAGTGGGAGTGTAAGAAAGCTGACACATTCAACCTCTGAGAACTGAAGGAAAGGGTGAAGGAGGGCTTTGATTATTCTGTAGAAGTCCTGAATGGAGGAGGTATACAGCAAGATACTTCATTTTCATGTATGTAGCTAAATGGGGGAGTGGGCTGTTATTAGACAACAGGTGAAAATAACCACAAGGTATGCGTATGAGGAAGCTGAATGGGAAGAGGCTCGAGCCATTTGTAGACTTTGTAATGCAAAATAAGCAGGTGTTTAATTTCTGTGTTTGGGTCATTTCACATACCGATACTTTTCTCACTTCCTATCTGACTTGTCTATGGCTCTTTCTGTCTCAGCATTCCTTAGCTCATGAAAACAACTGCAACTTCAGCTTCTCTGGGCTAAAAATCTTTTCCCCTTTCTTTGATACCAATGTACCAAGGAATGTCATAATATATGGTCTTCTACATATGTTTCATACATCTAGTCTATGTACATTTTCCACACAGAGAAAGTAGCCTGGGACAAACCTTTGTGTTTCAAGAAAAAGAAGCAGCACCTGCGTAATGTGTGGCTTCTGCATTATGGTGATTTTTTTTTTATTCGTTAATGGTCCAGGAATAATTTTGGTTCAGGGTGGGTTAAAGCTGCAGCCATTAACTATCTCTATGAAACACAGGTAGTCCTTATTCGGGATACAGACCACAAAACTGATAAGTGGAGAGAGAGAGGTGGTAAACATTGCCAAGAAAGAATCGGCATAGAGTGGAAAGAGAAGACTCTTGGAAATTTTAGTATTATTACCCAGCAGAGATTTAGGTTACCTTTTAATATGCATCACCTCGTGTGCTGCAGGAGCTATCTCACAGTGCCCAGGTAACAACAAAAACACAAAGGGTCATCAGATATCGACTTGCAAAGCTGCATGCGTATTTCACAAGAAACTGTCTTTCATACAGAAATAGCAATTCATGGAAATTAAAAACTAGTAGTTCATGGGAGGTTCACTGTAGCAAGACATTAAATCAGAGCTTTCAGTTAGTGCTGCTCATTTTAAAGGCAAATTCCATTCAAGTAGATAGGGCTGTTACACAACCATATCTACTGACACAGCAAATGAGAAATTCTTTCCAAAGCAAAGCCAGTGTGCTTGAATTTCCTTGGCCAGATAAGCAGAGTATTCCTTTTGTTTTGGTTAAATGCTATCATTCTGTAGAATGGGCTAATGATATTTATTATCCAGTTCAATAGCTAATCACCTTAGCAGTTATTTTTTAATAACACCATGTGTTGTGAGTAGCATGCAAATCAAATTAAAAGAGAAACATAAGACAAATGACCCAAATCCCATACACTGCAGATGGAGAGGGATATATATAGCCAGTACCACAGAACTGTAAAGGACAGAAGCAAATGTAAGCAAATGCAGAAGGAGGGAAAGGAAGAAACCAGCTGCATCATGGAGCTGAATTAGTTGTAAAGGACAAAGGAATGAAGTCATAAGAATGAAATTACTGCGAGGACAATGCACTGCCAGCTACAGGTAGCTGGCATATGGTGATGGGATCCCGACACCTCTGTCTTCACAAAGGAGACATTAGCCACCTCACACCACCAATTCTTGCTGCTCCACGTGGCAACCGAACAGATTTCTCAATGTGTGTGAAATTCAATTGCATTTCAGTACAATGGCATGGCAGACCTAGGCTAGGGTAATATGTATAATAATAATAATAATAATGTTTGTTATTATTACAGTAACCAACTGTAGCCTGGTTGTACATGCAAAAATTGAAGTTACTCCTCTTCAACTATACCCTAAATCTAAAAATAGAACTAAAAAAGTATTGCTTTGAGATGAAGTTATATGTGTCTCAAAGGTCAGGTTCCTACGTAAAATCCTACAGCAGTTTCACCATGGATTTTGAGAACCCCCTTGAAAATAAGTAGTAACAACAAAATCACTGACAAATTGCAACACATGAAGTTTTGCTCTTAAGACTCTCCTAAATTGACATACAAAATGTTTTGCATAAAGAAGCCTTTTATCATCTTTGCTGTGTCTGCTGAATTCTTTTATGATAACTTACATGCTGCATGAATTATTTTGCTTTGATTATTAAAAAGTAGTCAGTGGTAGAAAATCTAATTTATTTCTTCACAATGAATAACAAAGCTTAGAGCAGCAGGAGACTGAGTCGCTGTGTGTTACAATTTAAGTTACCACTCTGATTAGACGAGTAAGTTAAACCTATTCTCATTTCATACATACCTTCACATGAAGTCCAATGTTTACATTTTACTGCTTTCATTTTCATAAATAAACATTATGCCATATAGCAGGCTAACAAACAAAAAGCTGCTGCTTTTGATGCTGACAGTCACACTGAGCTGCATCTTGAACGCTGCTTAGGTGTGCGAGCTGAAAAAAAAGTGGTACTAGCTCATAAATGTTCTAAGTCCTACTGAGCAAGTCTTGTCTCAGGGTGAGTAAAATTATAATCTACACCATCCAAGTTCTGTGAATTTTGGTTGCCTCATCCTCTGGTGGGATGGCTGTAGTGGCAGTGACTCCAGGTTTGCAGAGCACAGGGAACAGTCTGACCATGTGTGGTTGTGCAAGTAGCACACCTTCCCAAGTTCAGGTGGAGCAGCAGAATGGCCATCCCCAACAGCATCTGTGTGTTAAGGAACTGCATCGCAAAACTCTCTACTGTCCTGATTGTTCATTTAAGAGCAGCATGTAATTAATAAAGGTTAAGCATAGATTTTGTCTTCATATGATACAAAGCTTATAGTCACAAATGCCCAACCCAGTCATACAATTAGTTATGGGGCAGTTTTAAAGAGTAGAAGAAAGCATTATTGTTGCAAGTACCCCTGGTTTCCAGTCCCCTTACCCCTACTTCACTAAGCAGCTGGTGCTACAAAAATCAGCAAAGGTGTTTCTGTAATAAATGGAAAAATACCTCCTACCTTAGTCCTTCAGTATGTGAGGTAAGACTTCTGCACCACGAGAAATTCAGAAGTGTTCCATGTGTGATGCTACATATGAGCTTTACAGCCTTGGCTTGTGTACTTTATACTGATCAAAGACTTCTGTACTTACATTCACCAACAGCAACAGGTTCCTCACCCCCCTGCCTCGACTTCATTTTTTGGGTACCTGACACCATTTGTGATGCCATTTTTGTTTTTTTCTAGAACTGTGACTTGGGTCAAACACACTCTTTTGATAAGACTGCTGGGCTACTCAATGCTACTATTCAAAAATCTTCCCAGTTACAGCACTGGTTCCAAGAGCTGTATTTTTTTCCCCAGTATTTCTTCCCCCAGAAGGCTATGGGCAGTTTAGTGCTTTTTTTTTGTACGGCAGAGTTATTCTGAATGGTTTCAAATTCTATCAAGCTGAGATTTCAATATCAGCTACCATCTCCTCCCAATGCTTTCTTTGAAGAGAGTTGCACAATTTTTAAATGTATCACTTTAACAAAATGGAAGCAGTTTGCAAGCAGATTAGAGGTACAACGATTTCAATTGCAAGAGCAGCACCTGTTTTATTTTGCCCTGCATAGCTAGGTTTAATATGTGAAGGTATTTCCAGAATAATAATGGAAATAGTAGTAGTAGTATATCATATACTGCTGTTTGGTTTGTGATATTGCTAGCACAGAGTAACAATGAAAAAAAATACAATTAAATGTTTTCTTTTCTAAACTTTCTAAATATTGTTTAAGTATTTAGCATATAAGGGTCATGAGATTTGCTGGAATTATAAAAGACAGGATAAACAAACAGTCCTTGAACATCAGAACTAAGAAGGCTTATTTTCTGATCATTTTATATCTCAGTTGATTGACTGTAGTGGAAAAAAGAGATATGGATTCTGACTGAGACTTCTGATTAAGTGTTTGTGGGATGAAACATTCATTTAAGCCAGTTATTTCATAGTAATCCATCCACTTACAGCAGTTATTTATTTAAAACTCTGCTTTGTCCATCCATACTGCATATATCCAAAAGGAAGTACAAGAACAGGAAGAAGCACATAGCACTTAGTTCACAGAGGAGGACTTTGCATACAGTTAATGTACTGCTGAAATGCCAAGTACAGTGTGCTGAAACTTGCTATGAGAGAATTGCAAAGATGGTCTCAAAAGACAGAGCTGCAGCTCCAGTAATTTGCAGGGACCGGCCTGTCCCTGCGGCTGGCACAGGGACACGCTGTGTGGTGTGCACACAGCTGGCTCTTGGTGTGTTCTGACCCTTTTGGCAATGGCCGAGTGAAGATGCCCATCCAACATACTGTAAAAATGAGCAGGCTATTGATCTGTAATAACTTTGTGTTAATCAAATTAAGTGCACATCTTGAAGAGGAAATTCAGTTGCTTATCTCTCCTAAGAAAATCATAGCAGCAATAGAAAAAGATTTCAGAGATTACAGTGTATGGAAATAAAATTTTATGGGAGATACTCCTAAGGTCCCAGGAGGGCTGTGAAAAATCTGAAGTCTCTGCTTCACTGTATAACATTGTAGGTAGTACGGTGATTTGTCACAGCTCCTTTTTCAGAGGCAACAGCTAATGTAAGTCCCTACTGATACAGTGAAATAGAGCACAAACAACTTGTTTGATGTTCTCCAACCCCTGTTCTGTGATTTATCAGTGATCCTAATTAATAGGAGCTTGCAAGTGCTCCGCATAACTCCTGGTCATCTACAGAACAAATATGTATGGAATACAGCTACTCTCTGGTTTTCCAAAAGCAGCTCCAGCTCTTTGTTAGATGAGTAAAAAGAAAGACTTGCTGGCTCCCTGGGTATTGGCGGGGGGGGGCGGGGGGGGGGGAAAGGGTGTGTATTTTTTTTTTCAAATTGTTGCTTCTTTAAAATTTTAGATAACTGAGCTCAGGTGTAGTTGTAACTTCTTTAATAAGGTAATTAACTTGATCGTTTGTAAACCATAGAAACCCAATAAAGTTCACTGAGCATCTGTGCAGTCACTGGTCTCGTCCTCCATAGTGGCTGCTTCACTTCCTACCAGATGTCTTTCCCAGTCACTTCATTTAGCACTATAGTTGAGGCATTTGTGAGGAGTTTTCAAAAACTGAGTCACTGGGCAGATCTTTTAGTCTGTCTATTGGTCAGTAGCCATCTGAAGTACACAAGGGAAAATCCTTAAATCTGGCCCAGCAAAATAAAACATAAATTTGCACTCAGAATGATACATGACCCAATTCATTACTTGCAAGGAAGGACAGACTTCTGACTGGCTTTGCATTTATGTATCTACTGGGGACGAGGAGTTTTGAGCTAAGACTTACTTGCATTTACCCCTCTTCCAAGCCAACAGCACTCCAAGGTGTAGCATGCACAAACCACGATGTAGTAGCACCTGTGCAGGTCTAAACCTTCTCCAGGTGTGTGGCAGTTGCATCCAGCCCCCGAACATGTTTGGATTTTGACCAATACATTAAAGTCTGCGTTGGATCAGAAGAGTGTTATAAACATCAGCTTTACCGGAGAGAGTGGAAAAAGCAAATACTCCCTTGCTTTGATTTCTGACATTAAAAGTAGACTTCAGACAGCAGAACAGGAACCAGAGGCAAGCATTCTAGTTCAGATTTTTCTCAAGCCTAAACAGAATTGTTTGGCTGCAGGTGGTAAGAACTCCAAAGTTTCAGTGCAAGCAGAGGAGTTCTTACCCCCAGGGTCACGGATAGTTTCACCAGCTGGCCTAACTGCTGCATGAGGTTTCAGTCTCTTACATGGACATGCAATGGGCATCCGATACTTGTGTAGTACTGGATATTTATTGCAGTTTCTAAAACTGAAAATGTAAAAGTGAAAAAATGTAATGAAGTCACAATACTTAAGCATTTCAGTGAGTAATCTGAGCCTATTGTTGTGTGCTATATGCATACAGCAAAAGGAAAACCAGCCCTTATCCTAGGGAACTCACAAGCTTGTATTATGGTTAGGTGAAAAAAGGAGGAAGAAACAAACCAAAGAAAAGAGGAGGATGAAAGAACAAGGTTTCAGGGTAGACAAACATTGTGTGGGTGGGGAGCAGTAATTTCAGCTCATTGCTCAGCTATAGTCTAGAATTTTTAAGTCTTATCAGCTTACCATGTCTTCTTTTTAAGTTAACAGTAAATCTGAAAATTATTACAGTGAATGCAAGATTGGGCCTACTGTTTCATAAGAGTTTAAAAGCTCAGTCAATTGAAAACTGATTTGAAAGCTGATCACAAGTGTGCTAGGCAGAAATATTTCTTTCACACTCCTAGGTTTCAATTCTTGGATGGAAACAACAGTAAACTCACTTTGAAGACCTTATAAAACTGTCTCTGCAAAATCATTTTTGCTTTCATCTCGCAGAGAATACGATTCAAACAAACCACATTATGCATTCTATTTTCATCATATTGAAAGAGTAGAAGTCTTTCAGAAAATCTGGCACCTAACAGCTGTTTCCACTAGAGCTGTAAACTCTACTTATGTGAAAACCTGCCAAAATATTAATTTTTAAATACATACTTTTAAGCCTTATGTTGACATCACAGCTTTTTATCAGAATATAGGTTTCCCCTGTTCTGGCTCTCATGGCCACACCACACTAGTTTGCAGGCTTTAAACAAAGTAAGGAAGGCAGATAAACAAACGTGGGGAGGAACAGATTGTTTAGCTGAGACTTTAATCACATCACTTAACTCCAGTGAATGGAGACAATACTGCAAGAGCTAGTTCTGCAAGGGTCTGCTCTGCAGCTTTCCTCTCGTCTTTGAAGGCCTTCCTCTGTGCCTCTACCAGGACAGGACATAGGAAGAGTCCAGGCAGGACTCTAAGAAGAAGAATCAGCAGCAGGATACTATAAACATAATCTTACTTTTTTCCCATTTACTTATTCCATTCAAGGCCTCTCTACTGCTAGGATATAAAAGGAAAATAAATACCTCTTTATGTAAGGAAAAAAATAAGCATGGAGAAACTGTAAGCAGAAAGGGACTATTTAGAATTCTTCTTGCTTTGAAGTCTTTGAATTTCACATGGCAAGTAATACAATAGATTTATGATGCATACAGCTCGTGAGTACATGCAACCCCAGTCTAAATCTTCAAAGGAAGCATCAGAAAACTTTAAAGAGGACAAATGGTTGCATCCCTTCCTTCTATTTTAATGATGGAAGGTCTTTGAAACCATAGGTCATTCTGTGAAAGCCTGTTATTAAGTCTGAGATCCTACCTGCTGAGTCTCACTTCAGAGCCCAGCCCTTTTGTTTAGGGACAACATCTGCACAGTCTTTCATCTCGGCATAACTCCAGATAGAGGGTTTTTCAGGTGAGACACCACTGCACTCCCTTCAAATCACTGATCTCTGAGCCCATGCTGAGGAATGATTGAAGGCCCAGCAGTCTAGCACCTAAAGCATATAGATCTTTCTGTGTTTTTCAGATCTGTGATAATTCAGAGCTGAAATAAAACAATAGACATTAGCAGTCACTGTGGAGTCCCTAACTCCAAGCTTTCACTGTTACAGCACCAGGAAATTCTTCCTTTTATGTGAAACCAATAGCAGCATCCAGCTGACATTTCAAGAGTAAAGATATCATTAAAATGCAAAAACAAAGCCTCAGAATGAACAAGATATTTGGCAGGTATCTTCATCCTTCCATCTGTAGTCAGCAGGCACTTTTGATTCTCTTAGTTCATACACTTTACCATGGCCAGGACCCCTCACACTTATCCTCTGGGTGGAAGCCATGTCAGCAAATGTCTGTTACCCAGTGTAATTTAGAAACAAAAGAAGGAAGATCCAGTGAATTATCAACTGTCACCATCCTTGTGTCACCCAGAAAATCCCACTTGCCAGAAATAAAATGAGCTGCACTGCAGAGAGGCCTTGTGTCTTTAACAGCAGCAGCAAAATCTAACGACATGGGAGAACAGACAAGTTGACAGATCTTTTAAAAGCAGATGTTCTCACTCTCCAGGTCAAAGTAAAGAGGCACTGGAGGATTTTGCTATTCCTTTATAAACACAGCAGAGCCTTGTCTTCCCCTCAAACTTACTGTCCCCAGAACAGCTGCTCCTGATCTGGAGAGGAATTTGTATGGACCTGATGCAGATGCACCTGTAGTTACAGCTTACAGAGTGCTGTGACAAAGCAACCCTGGACTGCACTGATGGGAGGAGTTATTTTTGCTTGTATTGTGCTATGTTATAAAAGCTTTACTTCTTAGCTGGGCTGGTTCCAGCCCTTACTCTCATGCCCCAGTGTCACCGCAGTGGAGCTGCACCCATGCTTCAGCAAGTCTCCAAGACATCGCACTTGTCTCATTGTCTCATCTTGCTCTGAGCAAGTCCGTGCAGCTTGGCACGAGTAACCCTGGCAGCTGTCTGGATTCTGAGCAGTACCTACAAGATGACAGCCTTGAGAAACAACTTCACTGGGTCAAGCATTGTACAAACATATGGTAAAAGGCAGCACAGCTTAAGTAAACAGGATGGAAGAAATTCTCATTTAATAGGTGGAGAATAGAAGTTCAGTTCAGTGATTTACTTCAGGTTATACAAGGATGCACAGCCCGCAGGAAACGAAGGTTACCAGAACCCTTGTTTGCCACTTTAAATACAGGACAAATTTCCATCACCTTTCCTCGCACAATCAGAAAAACGATCACTTTGAGCTTTGGGAATTCATACATAGGATGTTTAGTTAGTGGATGCTGGAGTGCAACTGTAAATGCTAGGACAGGACAAAGTCTGGCAGCAGAAGGTGTGCGAGATATCTACTGTTAACTGGGACTATCTAGCAAAAAAGTAGGAGATTGTTAGAGTGGGCTTCTTACCTGACCTCCTTGCTGATAAGACATTCGCTGCCACTCCTGTCTCTTCTCCTTGCTACAGTTTCTCGCCCAAGTCCAGAAAGAGAGCAGCTGGTTAGCAGTGGGAAGGACAGCAGTCCTTGGCACCAACAGAGATACAGATACCTACAGCCCCACTCAGGTGGTTAAACAGGGACTCAGCTGTGCTGCCCTGTCTGTTACAGAAAACCTGTGACCTTTCTGAGCCACTTCTCTAAAATCCAAGCCCAGAAGTAAATTCGTCTTAGGTTCCTCCTAGCAATGGCCTATTTTAATCAGGATAGTTGCTGTAGCTGGTTCTTCTGTAGGAAGGGCATGAGACAACACAAAGCACTGTGAACTGTGAGGTAAATAATGTTAAAATCACCTGGTTGCATTTAGCCTTGATGTTAATATTGCCAACTGCTGTGAAATCACCCTGAGTCACCTCTGTGACATCTGTTAAAGAGCAGCAGGGAGAGCTGTTCTCTTCTAGCACTGGTCAAGAGGCTTTGTTAGAATGGTCCAAGTATTATTGCTCCAAAAGCAAACATGCCTGTCTCTGGGCCTTGTGGTGGGATGTGGTGGACTAGATGATCTTTTGAGGTCCTTTCCAATCCCTAACATTCTGTGATTCTGTGATAAAGGCACAACATCAATGGATGCTTAGGAAGCAATTGTATTCTAAAGCAAAGTTTGAAGGGTTTTTTTCCAGCTTCATATAGAGAAGTAGACTCTGAAGAACAACTCAGTACATGGAAAATAACAGAGATCTAGTAGAAATGAAGATCGCAAAGTTTATATCAAGAAGTGTTCCTGTAGCCTATAGAGGTATCTGAGAGCACCTCCTGCAATAGTCCAGTGAGCAAAATATTTTCTGTGTGATTCCTTAGTTCTCCTGTGAGGGATAGTACCACAATCCCACTGTCTACCATCTTCATTATTTTCTTGTTGTTGCAGGTGAAGCCTATGTGAGTCTGAACTGGCAAGAGAACAAAATGTTCAGCTGATTTTAGCTACGTTTAATGTAATCATTTACGGCAGTTCTAATGCCATATAGCTCTATGTGCTGTGGTCAAAGTGGGTAGAGCAGTGATTCCAGAGGCTGGCTCCTCTCCTGTGTGCAATCTGTAGTTATACTCTAAGATTATGCTATTTTATGTAAACTACCAATACTGTATAGTAGTATGATGTCCTGTTGGCTCTAAGGATTCCTAATATCTTTCTGCTGCAGTGAAATTCTATAAAACAAAGATGAAAAATGATGCTGTACTTACAACCAATAGAACATATGAATACTTGCTGTTTGGTAGCATAATGAAACTGCTGACTTGGGGTCTAATTTTGCCATTACAAATAGAGTGAACATACTATTACTGTGTGATAATACTGCAAGATATAGCTTATTCTTGACTGAACTTGACTGTATTGTATACATGCGCACAATTTTTTCTATTTATACTGAAAACAAGGGAGATGGGTTTGCTATGTGTATTAATGAAACTATGTGCTTAAATATTTTCTTGAAAACAGCTTAATCTTTAATATTTCCAAGCATTCATAGTCCATCCTGTCTGTCCTCCTCCTCTCTCTCTTCTTCTTCAGAGAGAGAAAGAAATACATCTTTGTGTGCTGCACATATACGTATGAAAAATAAACTTCCTCGCTGGCAAGTAAACCCAAGAACAATGTTGCTAGCAGCTGTTGTGCATAAAGCCCAGTTGAGAACACTGTTCCGTTATGAGCTCTCAAAGCTCTTCTCAACATTAGTTATCAACATGCCAGGACAATGTATTGTAAACCCAAATGCCCAGGCCAGAAGACCACAAAAGCTCCTCTGTCTTGTGCGAGGGAACTGAAAAGAGGCTTTCACAGTGCTGCAGAATATGCTGGCAGACTGTGCTGGGTTCAGAGCCCTCAGTGTTCTGGAAGATATTTATGTACAAGGAGGGCAAATCTTGTGTAATCTTTGGTTAAGAAGCTACTATAACTGTTATTTTTAAAAAATGAGAAGAATCATATGTATGTGTTGAAGACAACCATCAGATAATTACAGGCTGCTCAGTGATGGTATGAAGCGCAGCAGCTGAGGAGCTGAAAAGGTCTCTGTGCTCCTTCCAGCAGGAGGACATCTCCTTAACTACTTTCACAAATAAAAACAAGACCTATCCTTTAAAAAACAAGCATACATCTATTTCCTATTTTATAAAATAGTTGTTTCTATTGTCAATCATTTTTGCAAGCAGAGAAGCCGAAGAGTTTGATAAGAACAATGGTAGTTTTTCTTAAAAATTAAATCATAAGCTAATAAGCACCCAGTTCTTTGATTTTCACGTAGGTTTGTAATTTTTAAGTTGTTGGGAATAGTTAGTTTTCCATTGGGTAAAATGGCACCAAAGTAAAAAAACCCCAAACAAACCAACACCGAAACCTTCTCATTGCATTGTCCATCTAAAAAGGAAGGTGCCTACTGGGGTTTTTACAAAGTTTTGCCAGACATCAGTGGAAGCATCGAGCAACAATATTTCAGAGAGAGCAAGTTTAGTTGCATTTAAAATACTAAGTTTTATAATTTTATTTGAAATGAAATTACATTGAGATACAGACCAGTTATATTAGCGGAGATTTAAACAAATGTTTGAAGCTAACTCCTATAATTAACCTCTTAGCTTTACAATTCTTTTGTCATTGTTATTGATTATGAGTTCACACTAAATTCAATCTTTTGCATTACCCAGATTCAAAATCACAATCATATTAAAAAAAAATACAAAAAAAGTCTAATGTTTCACTTTCCAACCTAACTTACAAGAATAACAAAACCACTGAAATGCCTTCATTAAAAAGCTACATTGATATGATTACAGCTGTACAAACTGTTGTTTAAAACAAGCATTATAGGCTAAGTGTTCAAAGCAGTGCTAAAGATTTGAAGCAGATTTTCCCACTGCCCTTGCATAGCCTTTTCTGGCTAAACTACAAATAAAAAACACTTTAAAAATGTACTCTTAAATTCACCAGAATAAAAAAAATATCCAAAAAAACTGACTGAGAGAAAAGAGGAAGGCCACATTCTGTGGTGTCAGCTCACACTCCAAATTTCCATGATGGGGAATGCTACTGGAAGAGTTTCCTTGTGCTGATGTACTTGATATTTGGCTAAGACTTGCACAGAAAATAAGTAGAAACACATTCTGTGCCTGAGAAGGTGAGCAGTCTGCATGCTGGAAAAGCACCGAGAACTGCTGATTAAGGCAACTAAGTATGGCTTAAGGACAATCTGGTTAAGGCAGAGTACATATTTTTGAACCTGTTGCTTCTTCTGTTTCCACTTAAAAGCAATAGTGCACTAGAATGTGTTTAAGAACTTTGGTTAAAAAGACCTGGTGGAGCTGGAGGTGGTTCCCAGAGATAAATCTAAAGAAATTCATTACAGTGAGCTAGACAGTCCATCAAAAAAACCTTTGTCAGCTTCATATTCTTCTAGCCATTCAGTCCAAAGCTCCAAATATATGCACTAACAAGACGAACAAACGTGTGAAGCACAACCTTCTCAAAATACCCATCCCTTATTTGCCCTCTGCAAGACAAAGTCCCCGCTCTGGATCCAGCATCATCTGAAATTTTATGTGAGTGCAGCAATATTTTGGCCTAGTAAGTTATGTCCAGTCCTACCCTTGCAACAGATGTAGAATTAGGCCTTTATCAGGATAAATTCTGCGTAATATTATGCTGACATTAATCTAAAGGAATTTCTTTGGCATTAGTTTGGATTTTTAAGTGAAGGCAGAATTTGGCCCATTTTAGCATGTTAACATAAACTACCCACAGCTTCTGTTTGAAGAATCAATAGATTAAACAAAGTATTGTTGGCACTTTCTGTATTTACTACATGAAAAGCCTCACTCACCCCATTTTTACCCCAGCTTACAATTACCATTTATCCTTTCCAGTACTAAGAATTTCTAGGTTATTCACAGAAATATATTGAAGCTCAGGAAAACTGTAACAACAGATGCATCATATTGTTGCATAAGCTTATGCTTAAAAATACTAGAAAGTAGCTGGCCTCTGAGCATTCTTTGGCTTTAAGCTGAAGCCTCCTTGGATAGGTCAGTTCTTCCATTTATTGGAGTCCCAAGCCAGGAACCAGCCTGTGAATGTTGGGGGTTCATGCCCCTGCTTCACGATTACAATGGGCGTCCCCTTATCTCTGCCAGAAGGATCTGTTTCAATATAGCGTTTGGCTAAAAACAGAGAGGAAATAAAACATGTAATATATTAGTTCATTCCTTTGGTATAAAAAATACATTAAAAGCCCTAGCGAAAGAATCCAGGGCTATTAGAATACAGCGTTCAATTAAATTATTTCAAAGGCAATGAAATGACCAGGTAATTGCTGATTTCTCCCAGCTGCCAGTGAAGTACTTTCCCACGAAGTTAAAACAGAGGGATTGTTGCTGTGCTCAGTTCGTTGCCATACAGCCGAGCTCTGGCTCTTGACCAGAAGAAAGCGCTTGCTGTTGCCGTGCAGATGCACAAGCTTCATTCCCATTTTCACTACGTAAAAGCCAGTAGAGTTTCCCTTGGCCTTGCAACGTGACATCCGTACATATTGGAAACAGAGCAAGGCAGCCCTAGCTGCTCCAGGGAAATACCTGCAAGCGTTTTTAGCAAGAACTTTATCAGAATGGTTTAGCTATGTGAAATCACACCAGAGGTGCACTCCACGTGAGTTGTCTTGATTTGTTCTGCAATTGGAATTTCATCTTCCAAATTTAACTCAGTGAAGGGTGGCAGCATAAGGACTTGAGGATTTCTTGGCGTTCCTTTGACTATAATACATTAGCATATAGGGTGCAGCTCACTAGGTATCTTCTTTTAAAGTCTGTCTCGGTTTAGTGCAGTTTCTTTTCATTGAGCTCACCTGTGTATTCTTTAAAAAGCTCTGCAGCCTAGTAATGCTATCTTGATTAATTTTACCCTTCATAAACTTACAGATAAGAAAGATACAGTGAGTTTTAAAGTACATTTAAAGGAGAAAATAATCTTCTCTAGGATTAAATCCTAATAAGATCAGTAACCCTTTTAAACACTGTAAATGTAACTAGATTTCTTCTACATCATCTTTTTTACTTCTTTAAGTAATATTGATCCTACTTGGCTCAGAATTCTGCAAAATTGATTT
This sequence comes from Podargus strigoides, assembly GCA_028020825.1. Classification (NCBI taxonomy): domain Eukaryota; kingdom Metazoa; phylum Chordata; class Aves; order Caprimulgiformes; family Podargidae; genus Podargus; species Podargus strigoides. Next base: position 29,931,568 of record CM051623.1, read on the forward strand.
TATTTACCAGATTTAACGGATTCCTGTCGCTCAGTTTCATTAGCATCCTTCCCAATCCAGACAAAAACCTGTAAACAGAGAAGGGAAAGATATAGCTCCCATGGTGTTATGATGAGGGTGTTGTGTAGAGCAAGTAAAGTACAAAATAGTTGATTCCACTAGGAGAAAGAATATACACTATGAAAAGACTGCAGAGATACACAGCTCTCACAAACCACAATTGATGATTTTTTTTTTTTTCCCTTGGTAGAGACTGTAGTTCTGTCCTCTGAAATCTCTCTGCTCTCTTGACTCTGGAAGGATGGACTTTCATGCACTCTGATGAAAGATACTCTAATTACCTTTTCCATGGGTATCTTCTGCAATTTGCCAAGGAAATTGCTTTTCAAGCGCAGTTGAAAACACTGAACGGGAGCTGTCTCTGGTGTATGCTCTGCATGTGCATCAGTGCTTGTGCCCTGTGATCAGTGCTACCCAGGGTAACTGCTAGATAACTCACTGAATAACCCAACCACCAGAGCCTCAATCTGTAATCTCCACCTTTTTTTTTTCTGTCAGATACTTTTGAAAACCAGCTACATGTCCTAGGCTTCTTTTCTTCTTACCCAAGTCAGTATTTCCCAACTACTTTCCATCCAGCTCTTTCACCCACCTTAGCCCATCACTGCTTTCCACATGGACCTTGGATTTTTCTTCTCCTTTCCAAAAACCTCAGCCATTTTTCCTTACGGTTAGGCTGAAGAAGACAAAGTGTGGGATCTGTGGCTTCCTTCCCCTTTCCCTCCAAGGGGAGAGGAAGGGTAGGGAGAATGTTCTGTAAGAGATGTGCTCTCTGCACCCACAGTAAGTTTAACGGTCATCCAAAAAGCTCTCAACATTTTCAGTTTTCAGGGAACCTGAGACAATGATGGAGATTATTTCTGTCATCCTCCACCTCGTTCTTCTGAAGAAATCTGTGTAAGGGTCTAGTGTTTGTCTCCTTCTCTACAAAGACTTTTTTGAGGTGTTTTGTGGCCTCTTATGCAACAGCTATCCTTTTAAAATTAATATATTTTAGTAATAAAGTCAAGAACACTATTGAGAGCCTTTGAGAACACTTATATTTGTGCAGCCTCCATAGGTTTTAATGGGAAGTGCCTGTCATGGTCACACATTATGCTTGCAAATTCAATTGTATGTGTTCACACTAGAACATAGTATAGCTCAAAAAATATGGTGTAAAAATGGTATAATTTAAAGAAAACAAAACTTCTTCCATTGTCACAAAGATCATATTTCCTCCCATCTTATGATTTAAGTAGTTAAGAATAAATTATCCTTGTTACCGTAAAAAACAGTGGTCAAGTACACAGCTTACCTGCTCCCAAGCATCCAGCAACATGACATCATCTTCAGCTAAATCGTCCTGAGTGAATTCTCCCGGGACCTCCTCAATCTGAAAAGAATATAGTGTTTGGGTTTTGTTTGTTTGCTTTTTGATGATTTATCAAGATATTCTGATTTTGCACAGACCAAAGATATTTTTAAAAGGCTAAGTCCAGAAGCTGGTGTGCAATTCTTTTTGTTCCTAAAAGGTCAAGCCCTAAACTGATTTGATGAATGTATCAAGGGTGTTCCACTGAAAGGAAACAAATCACATAATTGCATGTCCTATAAAATCAGCTCTGGTTTGTCAGAATTGATAGGACATCCTCAGGGGAGGCAGACATTTATACTGTAATTGTGACTATTGTTAAGTTGGGACTGAGGTCTGCCAGAAGAAGGGGACAGGGAAATTTCCATAGAGCATCTTGTACCAAGCAAACAAATCAATCAGCTGGTATCAGCTTACATTCATTAATACGGAAAAGAAGCTGCTTTGGTCTGCAGTGGGTGAGCTCAGTGATGAGATACACACCCAAGCAAGCTTTCCAGTCACTTGGCGATGAGACATTACAGTTGACTAAGCCATCAAGGATTTGTCCTCAAAGGAAAGGCAGACTGCTTGCTTCTTCCAAGGATGTGCAGGCAGATAGGAAAGCAGTTTACTGTTATTCCATATGAGAAGGAGAGATAATAATGTAGCCAGTGCTCAGCCCTCTTCTTTTAAAGGACCATCAAGGGTTTGGCTGTGCTTAGTCATGTAGGAGTGCTAGAAGGATTACAAGCAGATGGTACAAAAGACATTTGCTTTCCCCACCCTGTGTTATGGTGGCCAGAAGGTCAGAGTGATCTGACCTACCTCTTCTGGTGAGCTCTAATGGTGGTGATTCTGTTACTAGAGAAATGCTATAGGAAAGAGGGGATTTCACAGAATTTGGAAGGAATTTAAAACAGAAACCAAACAAGTGCATAGCTCCCAGCAGACTATTATAGAGACGCTGGGTCCTATTACTGTATTTCAGAGGAGTGTTTTAGAAGCTTGTTAGAAGAATACACTTTACTACACTCATAAGATTTTAAAGTCCTTATTAAAGGATCCTATTTGTTTTATCCCTCTCCAAATGAATGGGCTGTGCCTTAAGGAGACTGCAGAGATGACAGCCAACTAAGTCCCCTACCTAAAAATTAGTGCATCCTTGCCAAACAGTGATACAGCGTTGCTCTCCCAGAATACAGTAGATAATTAAGCCTGAATCACAAGCTTAATAGCCAGTGCACAGCTCTGGGTATTTCTACTAAGGATATAGGTCTTCCAACCTCCTGGAACACAGGCCAGTACCTTAGAGGCATAATTACTTGTCTTAAATCTCTATGGAAAATTTCAGACTGCTTGGGATTTTTGGCAAGGGACATTTTTTTTCCTCACCACCACTATCAAACACACAAGGGGCAACGAACTGACCTGCACTTTGTCAGTGAAATGATAGCAGTCTGGCAATGCTCTGCAAGAACACAATTGCCTTATCTTTTTGCATCTGCAAGCCTCTACTCCAGGCTGGAGCAGGCGATGCATGCAAACATCAGCAGTATTAACTCTGTCTGTCCTTTGCATTTGGATTGATTTAAAGCACCAAATCTCAACTCTTTCTAGTTCTTGCCATGCATGGCTAATTAAGCCAGATCCCCAAATTCATTTAATGTTTGATGATTCCCAAGGCAAAATATACCAGAAAATATATAATTAAACAGAGAGGAAAGTATTCCTTATATACTCACAATAAATCTGCCAGTCTTATTAGAACAACCATACAGGCGAGGGGGATGATCTTCAGCCTTTGTCAAGAGTTGTGATGAAGTCTGATATTTTTTTTTACCTCCAAGTGCTTTCCAGAATTCCTCTGAAATACACAATATATAATTTATTCAGGAGTGGATTTAGCATTTGATGTTTAAGTTTGTTAAATATTGTTTCAAGAATCCCCAAAGAATATCTCAAAGATGGGCACATTTTCTTACAGTTCTTCCTGCAGTTTGTCAAAATAATAATAAAGGTATCATATAAAGAGCAATGTGCTACATCTTTCTCCCCTCCTAGGCACTCAGGTTAAAGAAAGGACTACATTCCTCTGCAGCTCCTGCTACTGTCCTGCAGACTTCCAGGGCATCACACTGCTTGTGGATCAGCCAGTTCTGGATAGATCTCCATGGTAAAATGTCAGACTGAATTTTCAAAGGGAGAGAGTGAGCATATGCTTCTGCCTATGAAATTTATAATCGCAAAAACCATTTAGGCTGTATTTCCAGCCAGTGCTGTGTATTCTCAGCTGCCTATTAGCAACCACATGGCCTCATACTAACCAGGTTCCTGGCCTTCATTAATCTTAGCAGTCTGGCATTTAAGAATGCTGGCAATGTATTGAGCTCCTTGTTCTTCTTCTTTGTTTGCTCCTTTTCCTACCCAGGTGTAGCCAGAGTTGTTTGGCAGTTTCAGAACAAAGACATCATTAGAGTTTAGTGACATTGCATCAACATCAACCTAAAAAAAAAATAAAATGTTTTATTCTTCATATTTTTTTTTTTAGATCACTATTTTGAATGTTTATTTTAAACGTGTAGATAGATGTTATTCAGCTATGCTTTTTTTCTTCAATTTTTCCCTAGATTTATACTGATATAAATTAGAGAAGAACATAAGTGGAGACCAGGAATTGACTTGAAGGGCAAAACTTAGGACTGTTCGACAGTAGGAAAGACTATCTCATAAGGGTTGCTGATTTCTTGTCTATTCTTTGTCAGCTGACTGTTTGCTACACATTTTCTTACAGTTTCCTCTGAAAGATGTAGATTGGCTGCAGGCAGTTGAAGCATATTCTCTTTGATTTATTAGATGGATTGATCACATAGAGCAGTGGATCTGAAGTTCTGCGTTCCTACCAGATGTGACCACCCAAGAAGATTTGTTGGAGAGGCTCATGACAGCTATACCATTTCCTATGAGGAATAGTTGGTTTACTTAGCAGGTGAACTTACCTCTGCAATCCTAGTGATGGCTGCCAGGTTTCTGCGGATTTGGAAGAGTCGTGTGGGTGGAGCAGGTTTCTGACCTTCCTTCTTGGATGTCCCATCCTTGTAGACAATAAGTGGTTTGTTTTTGAATAAGCTCAGTAAATGTGTGGGCTCTTTGCCTTGGCTGACTCGAATCTGTACATATTGAAAGACATGCAATAAAAGAAACAAAAGGACACAGGTAGTTATTTTTGGTCTTTGTTGAATAGTACTGGGGATGCTAGCCAGTAATGCTAAGTATGTTAGCAAGAATGAGAAGTGGCAAGCTGAGAAGATCTAAAAATACAGTTCCAGACACATTAAAGTTAGAGCATTTGTGAGATTTTTTGTCAATCATGCTGACACAAAGACAAGATTCAAACTTCTAACATAATGTTTAACTGATTAAAATGGCTGCTATCTACTGTAATAAGAAAATTACTCTTTTTCAAAAGACCTGTCATTTCTTAGAGTTTCATAGAGTGACTTAATTCCCCTGAAAAACTATCTTGAAAGTTTACGTGCCCTGTATTAAGCAGAAGAGAATGGTTATTCATCCTGTTCATTATTTCTATGTTTATTTTACCTGCAAGAGATGCAAAAAGATGAGCATAAATCTATCTTGCAGAGGATAACACGGATGACAAAAAGAACTTCTATTACAGATGCAGAAGATGTTATTGTAATCTCAAAAAAAAAAATTGAGTTATTAAAAATGACTGCTTTTAGGTTAATCTATGATAAAAGTTACTTGTACACAACCACTTTTCTTCCTTTATAACAGCGCCACCTGCCAAGGTGGAGTGCTTCGACTTTCACTCCAGGAAAGAAAGGGGAAAAAAGGGACTGAGGCATGCTGCATAGCCAGCAGAGGAGGAGAAGTGGGGGGCCCCAGCCCTTTAGCCCTGCCCGCTGAGGCTTGGGGCAGGTGGGAGCTGGGGCACCGAGGAGGGGCGGCTGCAGCCGGGAGCAGGTGCTTTTGCCTCTCACCGCCGGATGGAGTAGTGCAATTGCATGATAAGGATACCCTAGGACACGTGTGCTTGTAGGTGCCCAACTGCGGCAGGATTTTACAAATGCAAAAAAACCCACCAAAGAACCACCAAAATAAATAAATTAAAAAAAAACAAAAGAAAGCAAAACCAAACCAAACCAAAACAAAAAAAGGTAAAAAAAAACCCCAGCTGCTGAGGGAAACATATTCCTGCAAAACGAATAGGGGAATGACTTTTTAATAGTCATTTATACTGTAGTGCCATCTAGTGACCACAAGATAGTACATTTAAACCTGTCAAATAATCCTAATACAGACATTAAGAAGACAATATATTCTAGGTAGCCATGTACATACATACAAGTGCATACATGCATATATACATACGTGTGTGTATATACACACACACATATATATACACATATTCCTAAATTCATTGCAGGCTAAAAGTACTTTTAAGTATCATATCCATTGCAGTGAGATGGATCTCCTTCAACTTTAATAAAAAGGCTTTTTAAGCACATTATTATTGCAGCTGTTAGTTAGTTAGTTAGTTAGTAAGTAATATTTTTATTTCTTTAGTGTTAGTATTGGCCGTAGGTATGAGGCAGGACCATATTGTGCTGAACTCTGTCCAAATTTAGAACATATGGTAGGAATATTTGAAGGAGTAATTACTAGAAGTGTTCTAATCCTTCCTTAATATCATTTCAATCATAAATCATAACTGATTAATAGCTAAAAGCATGGTCTGCCATCTAAATTAACTGTGCCTTGGTGGGTGGGGGAAACTCTTTGGTAATTAAGAAATGGGAAGCACAGAATTATCTCCTGCTGCCTAGAAAATTTCTGCCTGTCTCTAGTCATCTTCCAGTTCCAGCCTTTCTGAGAAAGGATGAGACCTCTCACCTCTCCACCTACCCACCACTCCTCACTAGTGGTGAGAGGAGAGCACACATCCTAGACATGCTAGGACTAGTTTATCTCCTCACACCTTTTAGCTGCCGTGTCCTGGGCCTTGCCTTGCACACCCCATTTCTACAAGCGAGCCTGTGTCTCCTGCTTTCACAGAGCTGCAACCACTATGGGATGGGAAAATCCAAGTTACATTCCTCACTACAGCAGAGACACGCCAGACCCTGTGGCACAGTTCCAGCAGGCTCTCCTGTTCTGGCTATCAGGTGGCTTTCATGTCTCCCAGTTTTGGCCCTCTAGAAGTCCAGCATCTTGTCTGTACTAAACATCACAGCTTTCTACACAATCAAAACGAGACAGGGGAGCTCACACAGGGCTATCGCCCTGTCAGACACCTGCTTCAGAGTGAGCTGCCCTGGGAGGATCTCATCCTTTGGTCTGCACTGACCATGTACAGAGTCTGTAAGGCTAGGCAGGACTAAAACCTAATTTTTAGACAGTGAAAGTCAGAAAGAAAAGGAAGTTTTAGGCTGTGTTACATCTGTGTTCTTTTGGACATCTACATTCAGAAAAGGTGATTTGAGTGGGAAATCTCCAGCGGCTTTAAAAGGCGCCCCTGGTGCTCGGCTCAATACAGACCATGAGCAGTTGATATTCCCAGTCTTCAAACTCTACTTCCTCCTTTCAGTTCTCATTGAAATTTGCATATATTGCATGCTCTGTTGAATTTTATCCAGAAGACTCTAACCTGCACAGCCTGACCGTTCAATAACCGATCCAGCTGAACAGTCAGAAATGCAGACGCAGTCAGTTCATCTTTTGTGGAGTGGGCTCCTTGCCTGAGGAGGACAAGGAAGAAGGCAATGGTTAAATCCAGTTTCAAAATAATCCAGATCTTATACTGCATGACAAGTGCACAGTACACAACCTTGCATTTACATGTGGTTCTACTCAAAAGGACATAAAGTCAGCATAAAGTAATATCCACATGCTGGAGGTCTGTGCAAAGCCAACCAAACATACCAGGTGTAGATGATCTGCCCTTTAGGGTAAGTGTACAGGATAATGTAGCAGTCACCACCGTAGAACTGTCCGTATGTCTCAGGTTCCACAGGAACTCTGCCGCTGCTTTCCACACGCCAGATCTGAGGAAACAGATAAATCACTGGAGAATGCTGAACTTCATCCTGAGACTCCTCAAGAAGCAATTTATCGTGTCATCCCTTGAGTAACCTTTGTTTGTGTTCCCAAGTGTTATGGAATAAAACCAGGAAGGATTCTTCATTAAGTAGATAGATACACCCTGTGCCCACTGAATGAATGAATAATGACCATCAACAAGCCATTGCAGTACACTTTTCTTTGTCTTGATCCTTTAATGCCACATGATTACCTCATAATGCTATGTTGAACTTACTTTCTTAACATCTTAAGATGATAATATGACATGAATGGCACAACATTATGATTCATAATAGAACTATCATATTATTTGGGAGAGGCACACTGTAGTCAGGTAACACTTAGGCAGATTTCTTCCTATTTGATTCACTACAGACCAGTTCAGTTTACATCTGATCTCCACAAACATACTGCTAAAATCGTACAGCAAAAAATGCTTCCGATCTAAGCTGCTTTGGCTCAAGCCTATGGACCGTCCCAAGTATGAGGTTAGAAACCTAGAGAAAATACACCAATGAGACGGTAGGTATTTATATTTTCCTTCCAGTATCCCAACATGCAGACCTGTATTCAACAGGCTGTGTTGGTACAATGCCAAACCAGCCCTGTATAGTCCCAAAATATTCCTGCAGTGCAATATGGATAGATCTAGAAAGACTGTACAGTCATCTTTTTCTCTCTAAATCCAAGCTACGTGACAGACACTAGGGACAAAGAAGGTTCCTCTATAAAGCAGATTGGATACATACATAAACACATGGAACAATTTCTGACTCCAAGGGCAATTATTCCCATTCCAGATTTCAGGCTGATGTGAGCCAGTTTTTCTTTAGGCTAAGGTTCATATTTAAAGTATATCTTTAAGAAGTATTGTGTAGAAGGGGAAATGTTTCTGCTGTTTGATTTCTGTTGATGACTGGTACAACTTATTTCATAAGCACCAAAAAAGCATGACCCAGCATACAGCTGACAAAGAGATTCACTTTCTACTTCAAAGTACCTTTTCTGATGGTAGAAATAACAATGCCACTAATGTAATGTTACTCTACACAACAGTGTAAATGGCAAAATATAGAGTAGCAGCTTATCCCATAAAAGAATAAGCTAGGTAGGTAGAATACAACTTAATATAACACAAAAATTACCTCTACTTTCCCCGAACCATCATCTACCATGTTATGCCGGGCAGCCATTTGTGGAGACTCATGTAACTTGGTAGCATCAAATTCAATCTGCTCAATTTTAGCCACTCTCTCTGTGACATAGACTTTGCCAAAGCCATCACTTTGATCTTTATCCTTCCAGTCTTTGAAAAAATGTTTGAAAATTGGCGTTTCACCTCCTTCAGGAAGGACTTGAATCTGAAATGAAGCAAGACACATGAAATGGAAGGAAAACAGTACTGACACAGTTACTCAAACAGAAACTTTTCGGAATTATCTGTTACTGAAACATTGCCTTTATGTCTTACAAGCCCTTAAAAATAATTTTTTTGCTGATTTAAAAAGAAAGTCCTTAAAAGAGCTCATGTTCTCCTGGTATCATCTCATAAATAGATCGCACCTGTGTACTGGCAGGATAATTCATCTGTTGTATGAATTGTTCAGCATTCTTCATAGCAGCTTTTCTCTCTTGTGGGTTAGCATCTTTGCCTGGTTAAAAAAGAAGGATAACAATACATGGGAAAGGGCAATGAGCTCACAGATCCTGCAGAAACAAGATGTCCTTGAGACTGGTTCTCTTTGACATTGCTCTTGCCTCAGTCTTGAACAAACACAAATGCTGGACATAGCATGAACAATAAGATTCACACAAAGTTGAATGGCCAAAACAGTACCTCAGTCGCTTTGAAAACAGTTAAAATAAAATACTTTTTTTTTTTTAAAAAAAAAGGGGGGGGGGGCGTGGGGAGGGACATTGGTTTTGCTTACTCTGTGTGTTTCTGTCAAAAAAATGCTGTTCATAATATATGCTTGGTTCAAGGTGTAAGAACACCCTGGCTCTTTTCCCTGAGTCTTCCCTCACTGGGCTGCAATGTGGTAAATAAAGCTGCTGTCCAGAACTGCCTTCAGTTCTTCAGGCAGTGCCACAGTCAGTGCCACAGAGTAAAAGGAACTCTCATTTCTTCTGGCTAGGCTGTGCAATTTACCACCACCCTTCCCCATCCATTGCTCCTTGTTCAGCCTTGCTCAGTGTCAGACATCTCTGAAAGTCTCTGTGGGATGATACTGTGTCCCAGCTGACTGTCAGTGACTATACTCCAAAGACCTCTTAGTCTAATAAGATGCTCTAATAAACTATTCCTTGTATTACATTTTGAATGAGTCTATTAGCAAAGTAATTCACACTCCTCAGCTTAGCTGTCTGAAGATTTCCAGCAGAGGTGATAGCTGCAGCCTCCCAGTACAATGGGGAGACTCACAGACTAAAGAGGTTTTTCCACACATTATTGTTACCAACAGTAGCAAAGTAAGGATGCACAGAGGGCCACATTCAAAGGGCCTAAACTGCATTTTATTTATTTAATGCCTGATCCTATTGGCTTGGTTCTTCTAGGAGCTGTCAGGTAGAGAGTGAAAACCAGGAATCAGGGGGTCAGACAGACCTTAGGCCATCTGAGCACAGTGCTCCCAAAGTGCTCTGTTTTAAAGAATGTTTCCCTAACTGCAAATGAAGTTTTCAAATAAAATGCTTACAATGCTTCCGGGACTGACTTCAGTAGTTTGACAACTGCATCACTTAATTTTCTGCTATTGCACCTGGTAAAAAAGAAATGCAAGTGCCACACACTAATTAATTAATACATTGCCTCAGACAAAAATGGGGAGATACTCAGTGCTGGATGCAATGGCAGCAGCATCACAACAATCCAGCTACGAGGTGTCCAGACCTAATTCCGCAGTACTATTCTTCTGGGAAATGTTCAGTCAAAGCAGTTACAGACACTCCTACAAGCATTGGTGATATCACAGAAAAATACTGACAAGAAAAAAAGAAGCATCAGAGTATTTTCAAGCTTGTGCTTTTAGGTGATGCCAGGAATACTTACCTTTCAATTTCAGAACTCTGCAGAGCAATGTATGGAAATACAATAGCTACCCATTATCAAACCTTCAGCAACCAGATTTTGTCCCAGAAGACAGGGATTTGCTGACAATTCACAGAACTTGTAGAATTCTTTAGATTTGCCTTGTAATTGTCACTTAGATAAGCAGTTAAGCACCCAAGCTTAGAGATACCTCAAAAATCATCAGGATCCTTAGACAAGACTCAGCCTCGAGGCCCTTACCCAAGTGAGCAATCCTTGTCCACTGACCACACCAAGGAAGAACTGTCTGCAGGGTAGTGTGTCCAGCCAGTATTAAATTCTTGCTAGTGTCCCGAGGGTGTTGTGTCAACTCAGACATATCCGTGTGGCTTCTGCATTTGCAACAGAAGTGATCTCTTACCTTTCCACACAAAGATCTTCCTTGCAGGACCATTGTCCAAAATGAAGCACTCCTCAGACAAAAGCATAGCCATGGAGAAGGGGTTTTCCTCTGCTACCACAGACACCTTCATGGATCCACTTGCATCTGACACCTAAGAAAGCAATAATTTCAAATTTAGATCACCTCTGGCTTTTATAACCAAATTAATTTCTGCTCCCAAAATTACTATAAAAATCAGTTGCCATTCCTATATAAATGGCTGGATGAAATTTGTGTGCTGCTGGGAAGTAAGGTAGGCTAATGATTATTTTTTTTGTTTCATTTCATTTTACATCCAATAGAGGGAGACGTAGTGTTAATTTTAGTGAGTCTGCTGGATCCCTGTCTCACAACTTCTTAAAATAAATCTCTTTCTCTTCCACTTCCACTTCATCTGCTCATTAATGAACACTTCACAGTTAAAAATCTGTATTTTCTTCAGCCCCTCCTATACGCTCAGCTGAACTGGTGGAGTCCTTAGGTGTCATCGGCTAAAAAGCAAACTGCACTGAAGACAAAGGTACACGTACATGCTGAAAAAGAGCATTTGAAATTATAATAAAATAGTCCTACACTTATACCTACACATTGCCCCTTGTCCTGTCACTGGGCACCACTGAAAAGAGTCTGGCCCCATCCCTCTTGACACCCACCCTTTAGATATTTATAAGCATTGATGAGATTCCTCCCTCAGTCTTCTCTTCAGGCTAAACAGACCCAGGTCTCTCAGCCTTTCCTCATAATAGAGATGCTCCAGTCCCCTCATTATCTTTGTAGCCCTCTGCTGGACTCTCTCCAGAAGTTCCTTGTCTCTCTTGAACTGGGGAGCCCAGAACTGGACACAGCACTCCAGATGTGGTCTCACCAGGGTAGAGTAGAGGGGGAGGAGAACCTCCCTTGACCTTCTGGCCATGCTCCTCTTAATGCACCCCAGGATACTATTGGCCTTCTTGGACACAAGGGCACATTCCTGGCTCAAGATGTGCCAGAATTTTTGGCATGAATGAAATGATTAATGGGAACTAAACACAGCACACAGACAAGGACCAAAAATGGCCTTGTAACAATGACCACCTCATACAGGCTTCTTATAAACCCCAGCCACACACACGGGCAGGGGAAGAATCACGTAACAGGCAAGCAGAGAAGTGGCCCCATCCTGCTGTGGTCTGTGGGATGCAGGAGCTGAGGAGGGAGTGACTCATCCTCTCACAATTCACAGAAGCTTCAAAGCTACTGTAGATGGCACTTAAAAGGTCACATACATGAGGACCCAGTAGCACTTAGTGCTCTCGGTGTTGCCACTTATTGACCTTCTTATTACATGACCATGGGGAAGGGAAGGGCGTACAGTGGAAGATTCTTTTCTGTCATACAGGGCAACCTTGTTGCATAAGCCAGAGAACAAAGCGCTAAAGAGAAAGGCCCAGACCTCAATGCTAATGAAGACTTGTAAAAAAACTACACGTCTTGCAATCTTCAGGAGAAATATTCTTTTTTTTCTTGGGGGGGAGGGATAAAAATATTTTCTCGATTTCATTACAAACACCCCTTTTTTTCAAATACTTTGTCACTTCTTTTCTCAAGTGGGAGAATATGAAACATATGGGAGCTGTGTGGGGAAAAAAAAAGAAAAGAAAAAAAGAAAAAAACCTGTCCATCTCTCAAACCCTGCTAAGGATAACTAAAATATATCTGACTACTAAAACTCCCGCTTTTAAAATCAAGGAGACAGGAGATATAGTTGAAGACCAGTTAATTCTTCTTTGACTTGCCCTTAGCGGTTCATAGGCCATGCTTAACTTGTTTCCTGAGTAAATAGGATTGTAACGGTTCTTTTTTTTGTCTCAAATTACCTGGACTGTTTTGATTGACATCCTTTGAGAAAATTGTCCATTGGGTGCAAATCAACTAACACAACTGCAGTTCTCTGATGCCAGAATACCATATTTGAGGGTATTATGTGCACAAATACTGTTGAGTGTACCTAACTAAAAAAATATAAAGTACTTACCATATATAGTTTAGCACTTCTCCTGTTTGTAATATCAGCCAGCTCATCATCATCATCACCACATTCAGGAAGTGCTGGCTTGCTCCCTAAAACCTGTACAACAAGAGAAATACAAATTCAATACAGAGAAAAAGTATGTTCTGTAGTATAAACACCGAAACACTGTAATGTGTTGTCCCAGTAATTGAAAAGTCAAGATCATCTTTACCCGTAATCCAATCTAAATCCAAACTCAAGGATGGATGACTTGTTCACAAATATATGGGTAAGTTTAAATAACTGTGTCCGATCTCCAGCTGGATTAAATGTACATGCTGTCATTCCTGCAAACCAACTTTCTGGTCACCTATGGACTAGGATAGGAAATGATATAGAGAAAAAAAGCTTAAAAGGATACATACACACATACATGCACAGAGTAGGTTTACACAATCCTGCTCTATGTGTGTGTTCATATGTCCGTCTTCCCCTTTTCCTCCCAGTAAATTCTAAACTGTCAGCAAGCCTTAGAATTTTTGGAATGACATTACTCTTAAAATGTTTGAAAATAGTAAAATTAAAGTAAACAAAGTGAAATATATGAGTTGAAATTATCTTTTAAAATATTTCAATTGACACTTTAAAATATCCAATTATAAGTTACAAAATCTAAAAAATTACAGATTCTTAGTCCTATTTTTACAAGGAAAAATTAGCTAAAGTACTGAAAAAATGTATGGGCTGAGAAAAACATTTTCTTGCTCCACTACCAGAATGTCAATTTTAACACTCTGGTATTTTTACATCATAGTAGTTCTTTAGTAATCTTATAACAAGAATCACTACAAGAAATATACAGAGGTTCATCAAGAATATATAATGGTCAGGTAGTCACTATTAGATCCTAGTGACTCATTCTTAATGATCTTTCCTTAATGATTCATATATAACCAGATCCAAATGTTACATACAGAGTTTTATGGATTCCTATGAAATTATGTCCCAGAGCGAAGGTAGTTTTAATTGATGCATCTGAGTAACTAAAAATCAACATCAAGTACAAGGGTGGTGCCAGCCTTCTGTATGGGGTTAGTGTGGCAAGGTTTTGATAGCAGGGGGGCTACAGGAGTGGTTTCTGTGAGAAGCTGCTAGAAGCTTCCTCTGTTTATGTTGAAAAAAATTTTAAGTTCTATCCCAAAGAAATTCCTTCCAGAGGCATTGTCTTTCCTCTTTCTAAGGCAAACTCCTGTGCTACGGCTGGGTCCACACGCAGCCACACATATGGCCTGGATGTTATGACAACGGCGTATCAATAAGATTACGAAGTGTGTATTTAACAACAGCTAATTGCTGTGCTGGAGTTGGGTCGTATCTAAGCATATGGCTGGCTGAGTTGCAGCTCTCTAGGGCACCTCACCTTTATATATATGATGCTCATGTGATACATCAAAAAGAAAACAAGTCATTCCAGCTGAGTCTATAGTTAAAGGCTCCTAAAGCTTTTCAGCAGGGTTCCTAAAACTTTTTCAGGGTTCCCCAATAAAATGACTTACATCAACAGCTTAAGGGACACTGAATCTTATGATCCTTATCTACATATACTCTTAGTTTCATACAGATCCTGTGGTAGTTATTTACATGGGGCTTTGATCATATAATTCTCCCTATACAGACAGTCAGGCTGCTCCACTGGGTTGTTACATCTTATGACTCAGTGTACTGACAGCCCAGTTAGCATTGTTTTAGCAAAAGTATTCTTTAACTCCAGACCTTTAGATCTTGTCTATGGGGGGCTATAACAGGAAGTCAATCTGCAATAATTTCAAAAGTTTTGGGTTTTTAAGTTCTATTAAACCTTTGCATTGATGCTCTTAGGTTAGCACAACAATACTGTAGTGGAAACCAACAGAACATCAGTTTCTCTACAACTGCCCAAGTTCATTCTTGTGGTAAACACAATGTAGTTTATCCTGGCTGCAAAACCACAATCCCCTTTCATATTCTTATGTGCATGAGCTCTTCTCTGTAAATATCTGCACCCCCTCAGTGAACTGCAAAATACAGAGCCAAAGCTTTTACTGACAAGTGAAATTCCATTCCCTTGCCCTTAAAAAAGAATAGAATTAATCACAGACAAAAGATTTCTAATCCGTAGGAATGTGACAAGGTAAATAATTTAAAATAAACTCATCAAAAGAAGAAATTTAGCAAACATTGTCTTCATAACTGGAGAAGCCAGCTCTGCGTCATAAAATCGTTGATTTAATGGGAGAAAAAAATTTAAAGAGTTCAGTGAGGCTGAAAATCCAGCTAGGAAAACAATACTTGAAGAACACGTCAGGTGAAGGTTAATTAAGAGAGAAAACCCGTTTTGTACAGTCTGTGTACACTAACATTGTGTTTGTGTTTCTTCTTACTATACACAGTTTGGGTTAGGTTTGTGGGTCTGAAACTGAACTATTTGTTGTGGCTGTGATCCCAAGTGTGGATCTCAAAAACATTCAAATTCCCCTCTCTATATGCTAGAAGCAATGGAAAGAAAAGCAAGACATTTACATAGCTTAAAGCTGTCTTGTGGGCCTGACATTTTATTACTTAATACTTTTGGAAAACAATCAGGATTAGTAGCTCATCATTTATTTTCTCGCACACTCTGACATAAGCAAAGTATATCCTGCTCCTGCAAACTCAAGGTACACATGTAGGCTATGACAAAGAATAAATCTTCTATGCAGAACAATGGGTCTGAACTACAGGCACAGCATGAACTCATTGCTAGATAAAGGCTTAGATTTTTTTATAACCTTCAAAGCAGAGAAGACTATTGCAAAGAATGTCTCTCTGAAATAAATACTGCCTCAAATATCTACTCCAGCAGCCTGTAAAAGGCAAAAATCCAGCAGAGGGAGAAAGAGATGAACATGATGCAGGCTAGTAACCACCTGGCTGACCCTGGGTACCAGCGCAGACATATACCCTGAGGCTCATTGGGCAAAGGTGGCTTCAGGGCTTCTCTGCTAAAGTAACTGGACACAGTTTTATTTCTAATAATTTTGGCTTACTGGTTCTCCTGCCAGAGCACCACCACTGCAGAGGATATTCTAGTCCAGACAAAAATGACTTTTGATGTTGGTCAGATTATGAATAGCCGAGTATGCTTATTTCGCTGGTTATTGTAACCTGGAAGGCTTTCCACCAATCTGAGCAAACATTCACAGAATCACAGAATAGCCTTGGCTGGAAGAGACCTCTAAGATCATCAAGTCCAACCATGCATAGTCTTACAAAAAATTATACCCCCATCAGGAAAAAAAAAATCCTCTCACTGAACTGCTCCTAGGTAGCTAGCAGCATTTCTGCTTGGAAGTGCCTCTCACGAGTAATTCCATCAACGGATGTCACTACATGCTCACCTTGAGCAGAAGACCTCCCACCTGCCCAAACAGAGACTGAAAATAAGATGGAAACAGCCATAATGTGCTGAGAAGTGGACACAAGGATGTTTTATGCTAGCAAACAGTTCTGGCACATTACAGTTTTTTTGGTTTTACCATGTAGTTTACCAAAGAACTTTCTGGTACTATGGTCTAAACTTGATCTGTATGCATTCAGCTTGCTATAAAATAGCAAAATGCTAAACAATATTCTAACATTAACTTTCTGCTCTGTGAAAGCAGCCACGGATAACATGTTCACAAAAAAAAAGTATCTAGATCAGTCCTGAGAGTAAAAATTTGATTGTTTTGAATAGTTTGCCTCCAAGGTAAAACAAGCTACCTTCTGTCCTGCTGGGACTGCACAGCTGGCAGTATCTAAGGTAGCTGTTCACACTGAGATCAGGTATGCATGAAATGAGTTGAGGAAACCCCCAGCCTATGTTATCTTCAAATGTTTGGCTTTTAGGATGCCTCCAAGATGAACAGTGATCTCACACTAAAGAAACCTGGAGGATGAATGGCAGTAACTATGCAAAGACAGTAGACTTTTTGTAACCATTATGGCTGCTGAACATTGAGAACTGAGCTGTTCAGTGTCCTGCCTACCTGCAGCATAATTAAAAATACAATAATCACTTCTGCATCTTTTTTTTTTTTTTTTGCATTTATACTAATCCTTTCTACCTTAGTTTTTTAGTCTTACATCCTCTTCTAATACCAGCAGAAAAGAAATTAGACCCAAATCCTGCAGACACCTGCACATGGGCTTGAGATGCCTGTTTTTCTGCTTTATTGGGACATAAAGTTACGGACACACTGAAGCCTTCATAGCTTTGCAGATCTGGGTTTGAAAGCCTCGTGGATAAAAAAACTTACATGCTGTATGACAGTGCATGCTTAAGTGTTGGAAAATAATGGAACTAAGTCAGTAACTAATGCCAACAGGGAGCCTCAGACACAAAGCATATTTACCTGCTAAAAACCACAAAACTCCCAGCTTTTCCTTCCTTAGGTGCCTCCACTTTTGCAGAGGGCATTTGCAGTGCTACCACACAGGCTGGTCCCAAGGCTGTGGCAGGCTGAACCATATCAATATCAGGGTAAAAAGAAGGGTATGGCAAATACTCTGTGAAGCTTGAAGCAGCAGGGAATGAGCTGGAGGCAGCAGTAGGTGATGAGCATCCAGTAACCCTGCTAGAAAACCAGTGTTCCCAGGGCATCTGCAGTGGCTGGAGGGAGAAGCAGGCAGCTGTGATACACAGCAGCATTAGGACGAGCGGAGGGAGCTGCAGCAAGGTGTTTCAGCGCTCAATCCATGAGATGGGAAGGGGGAAAAAGCAACTCAGAGTACTGAAATATTTTCCCAGTGCACCACTGTCTGTATTCACAAGCTCAGAATTTCCAGTCTCATACAGCCCAATAGATCAGGTATGCCCGGGGATCCTCTCTGGTATGACACCCAAGACAGAGCAGAGATTTGGACTCTAATGTTTCCAGGCCTGGATAGGGAACAGCAATCTGTGCATATGCAGACTCCTCTGAAAAAAAACCCACAGAGTTTTCCTCCCTGAGCCCTTCCTGCGCTGCAGGACTTTCACTAAAGGAAATTCAAAGGCAACCTTGAGGAGAGATCCCTTGAGAGTTGCTCTGCACAGGGGTTGGGATGAGGCAGACCTAATGAGAAAAAAACAAAAAAAGAAAAACCATTCCTTTCAAGGTGTATTTGTCTTGGGGAGATGTGGGATTCCAGGAACAGTGTATCTCGGAGCTTTTTATACAGCAATGAAACTGCCCTTTCAGTTCTTCTCCATTAAATCCCCCTGTTACTATAAAGTACATGGAAATAACTGCTAAAAACTCCACGTGGAGATAACTGCTAACAACTCTTTTCTTTGGCCTTGTCTTCTTAATTATGCTTATTTAATAACTAAACATTATAGTGTTTTTTAATGAATAGATTTCCTGATAGTCTAGCATAAAAAGGAAAAAAGCCATTACAAACTCCATTAATATGCTAACATGTAATTATAAAATTATAATTGACTAACATGGTAACCTTGCAAGCATTACAGCTGCTGAAGAAGAAAACATTACAAAGATGAGTGGTTTTCCACAAGAATGCAAATAACACTTTATAATTTAATTCCACTTCCAGAAATTCATTATGATTTTAGAAATTCGTTAAAATACCTAGCATAGAAGCATCTTTCTTAGCATAAGAAATTAGGTTTTCAACCATCTATTATCAGAGCTGTTCATAAACAATTTAGTTCATGCCACGCAGTATGATATGCCTGAACATCTTCCAAAGCAAATTTCTAATGCAGGCACTGAAATTCATATTCAGAGACTTAATTAAAAGCCTGACTTTCAGATGTACTTGCCACCTGCAGCTCCTATTCAGTTCACTGTCATTTAAGTACCTGGCTTCAGACAGCCAAGATTGAAAACTGCAGCTTGAAGAACATTATGGGTAACTCACGAAGTTGCTGAAGAGCCCTCCTACTACTCTCTGCTATTCTGGGGCAAAACTCCTGATGATTTTCTGCCTGGGCCTGGGGAAACACTGGGCTAAATGCTCAGCTGGTGCAAAGCAGCTAAACTATAGAGAAATCCAAGCCATGCCTGTTTTGTATCAGTACAGGTTGCATAATTAAGTACTTTAAATGGAAATTTGCATCAAGAAGAAGGACTGTCCTTAATGAAGGAGATACAGTCAGTAATTAGAAAGAAAACCAGACACCTGGTTTGGACAGCTTGAAACTGGCTCCCTGCAGAGCAAGGGGTTTGTACTTTGTACCCATATTCATAGCCATCAAAATGTTTAATTAAACAATGTAATGATTAATAAACTTGCACTCCTCAGACTGGACAGCAGCAGATGTTGCTGTGAAATGCGTACGAGCATGTGTAGTATTTTTCCCCTTGGACTATTTTGAGTTCGTATCCTACAAACTCTTTCTCAGTGTTCAAAATGTGAAGTCCCAAATTGTGTTCTTGCTGACATCTGCATATATCCAAACCCGTTCCAGTGAAGAAATGTATTTGTTTTCCTTAGGGGTAAATTTGACCCATAGTTTCAAAGCAGCCTGAGAAAGTTGTCTGTTCATCTGAGTAGTTTATGCAACTACAGCTATTAACTACATCTAGTAATCTTGCTATTTTCTGCTCATTAGCTTTCTTAAGTCTTTCCATTCTCATGAAAATGTAGTTAACTTCTCTGTGTGTGTGTCTGACTGCATAGCTGAGTCTTTGCACTGGGAACTGGTACAATTTCCATTGTCCTCACCCCTCTCTGAATGCATTCGTTTTCCTTTGTATGTGACTCTTCAATATTGCCCTCTGTCCTGGGACTGAAATTAATTTCTTGTATTTATTTCACAACACTTTCTGGAAGCTTGTCTGTTTTCTTCCACCTGCCTCAATTTAATAATAAAAGATACTACTTTGACTTACATATTCCCAAAGCCATGCATATTTTTGCCTGAGGTCACTTTCATATTTTGCCTTTGCCTTAGGGTTACTTTCATATTGGGCATTTTCTTGCTAGTGAACAGGTCAGGCTGGACCATAATAGTTACATGCAAGTCATAGCATATGAATTCATAGCATTTGAGTAAAAATGTGTACAAGCTACACGATTAAGCAATTGTTTAATCCCTAACAAATGTCAGGACTTTGATAACCCCTCCTCATCTTCCTCCTGCATCACCCTCACTCCCACTATTTCTCCACTCCACTGTATACAAAACAAATAAACCTCTCCTTAGCATGACTAGACCTCCTAATAGAATCAAAAGCAAGGAGATAGAAGAAATGCAAATGTTATGAGAGCAGCAATAGCAATTTTTGCTTTTACAGAGTTGTGGTGGCAGATTCTACTCTTGCTGGCTCTGGGAAAGGAGCAGGTCCAAACCAGCAAGGCACACACTGCTCTTCCAGCCTTATGCAATGATCCATGTGACAGGACCAGAGACTGCAGGAACCTGCCTAGCTCCTTCAGAGAAGCATGCCCTTGCACTGTCAAAGTCATTTATGCTAGTCACAAGTCACAGCAAGCCTTAGTTTCTTTTTCCCAGCTACCTCACTGTGCTCTGTGCAGCCCTTGGAAATTATCTTTGTTCTGTAGCAAATAATTTTTAGGTGCTTGAATTTAACAAAAAGGAGGGGTGGTCCTGCTCTTCTGTCCATATGGTCAGACACCTATCCAGCTAATTTAAGGTTTACTGGAGCTTGACACTGTTTGCAATATTTGGGTCTCTAGAGAGGCAGCCTCTGTAACCTGCATTTGCGATGGGTACTTCTTAGTTTCTGTGCTCTTGAGATTTTATCCACCTGTTGAGTTAGGACTGTGTAGTGCTACCAGCTCCTTTCCAGTTACAGAGGTGGAAAGGTGTGACTGGCTGTAATATGATCAAGCCATTCCCATACCTCCGTGTGTAGTATTTATTCACACCACATGCAAAAACAATCATCACTGAACACAATAGCATTCAGGAATTTGCAGGATTAAGCATTTCTTACGAACCTGAAAGAAAAAGGAGGAAAAAGAAAGGCTGCGTTATCAGAAAGGAGGAAGAGGTTCATTCTGTTGCTCAATATGTAAACAAATATAAACTAGGTGAATATTTACACAATTATTTTATGAGAAGTGAGTTTGCAGCCATCTGTTGCAAGGCCACTAGCACTCTAACAAAACCAGGCACACAACAGCTGCAAATGCTGAGTAAACAAAAGTTGTGGCATTTTTTGTTTAATGGCAGGAGTGATTTCAAAGATGTGTACTAACATGATCCTTCATTTTCTTGTGGGTTTAGACCTCAGCAGTCACATTTCTCAGGTTCCATTGTTTCAGCCATGACATCAAAAACCTTTACAAAAATCAAACAAAAGCCTTAGCAGTAAAAACTGCAGCAATCACAGGATACCAAGAGCTGCAGCTTTAAATGAGTCATTTGTGGGGAAACAATAAAACACTCCGAAGAATCGGACACTTTTGACTGCACAGAAAACAAGAACCATCCTGGAAAGTGTTAGTGTAATATTTCATGATTAAGTAGAAGGGACAGAAGCAGGCTCAATACTTAGTTTAGTTAAAAATCAGATTATTTTACTTTTTCATTGGCTCTAATGCCCTGCAGACACTGTCACAGCTGCCTTGATACTTAATAACTAGGGGGAGATGAGTCTATGTAGTCAGAACAGTACTGTAAATCTAAAAATCTTTTAGGGTGTCTAATATTTCAAATCACACAAATATAGTAAAACAAATATACTAAGACTTTGTCTTCCTCTCCTATGTTATCTTGAGAAGTATGATACCAGATCAAGGTGCTGGTGCACAATGGAGTATTGGATGCTTTACATCTTTCCCTCGGGTGACTCAGAACTGAATTTCTGTGTTTCCTGCATTATTGCAGGCAGCTTCAGCTTGCCAACCAACTAAAAACTTCACAAAACCAGACATTTCTGATTTCTCATTTCTCTCATTTGCCCTTACTCTGAAAGCAGAGGTACAGCTCATACATCCACTAGCCAAACAGTGGGCAATAACTTCACTGGAGAAAGGAAACAGAGTACCTCAGTCATTCACTCACCTCACTCACCATTTCCCATAATGCTAAATAATGAGATAATAGAAAACTATTTTTAAAATTTAGCTTCCCAAGTTTTGTCCTCTCTTCAGAATTAGAGCAGAGATTCCAACTATGGTTAGAAAACTGTCCATCCTGAACCAGATACCTGTTGCTGTGGCTGCTTTCTCAGACCTCTGTGATCTCAGCGATCTCTTGGGTATACAAACATGATGCTGTGAGATCTCTGCTTACCACTGCAAGCAGTCAGAAGGACAAGAATCAGTGTCAATGCAGTTGGCCCAAGGGGGTTTCCAATGGGGCTAGCAACTGACCCTAGAAGATTTTGGTCCTGGGTTACCTTTGAAACAATGTATTTAGAGTTCCTTTTGGTTAAAGGAAAAAAAGAAGTGTAGCTAGCTCTTACCTTAACATGGTCACTCTAGAGTGACCAAACTGATTCAAGCATTGCTAAGACCTATTTTTTGATTGGTTCCATGCAGATGAAAAATTTCCTGTAACACAATTTGAACATTCAGGCATAAGATTCAGCAGAAAGAGTAAGTCTATTCAGCTGTTCAAGTGAGAAAATCAGAGCAGAGTTGGCATCTGGTGAATTTTACTATGGGCAGCTGTGACTGTGGTGACCAGTCACAGTTCCTGAGCATTAACAGCATCAATTTGTCCAAGGTGGTCAGTTTATTTTTGAAATTCCCAAGGCATCAACCCTATACAGCACTGCTTATTTAAACCTTCCAGTTAGTACCCCACCTGAAGTGCAAACACAGAGGTGAAACTAGGTAAATACCTCTGATGCACTTGCAAATTTTCTGCCTTGTCTTTGCAAAGAGTTCTAGTGATTCCTGCAGCACCTTGTAAAACCTTCTGTGCACCCTCTGCAGGTCTGAGCTTTCCAGACATGCCGCGTTTCCGGAGCACAAGCACACGAAGGTCACTGTGTGTTTCCAAGTGGCCCCTGGTCAGTACAGCAGATGAAAGAAGGGCTTGCTGCTGTCAAAACTACTCACATACCCAGCTGCTAGCTACTCTCCTTTCCCAGGGCAAGCAAGCTGTATCATGCTGGCCTGCCACAGCAATTCATCCAGCCCTACAGCATGCTCCAGACAGC
The DNA here is from genome assembly GCA_028020825.1 of Podargus strigoides. Lineage (NCBI taxonomy): Eukaryota > Metazoa > Chordata > Aves > Caprimulgiformes > Podargidae > Podargus > Podargus strigoides. The sequence goes on from CM051623.1 coordinate 29,954,668, forward strand.
TCTCTGCCATGAGCAAATTGTTCAAGCAGTGCCAGCCTGTTCCCAGGTCCTGGCTAAAAATGGTAGTTGGGACCAGGCACCTGCCCTTGTCAGGCCAGTTCACCCACAGCTCCCCAGCTCCCAACAGGAAAGCGGGCAGTCTGGCACAGCCACTGCTGCCTCTGCTAATCCCATAGCAGAAATCTGGCAGGGTTTGTAGAACCAGCCTGTGTGTGTTCCCTCCGAGGTGGGGCATAGGAACAGCAGTCTTGCTTTACTGATTGGGAGACACAGCTCTGTGCTTACAAAGTAGGGATAACATCACTGTCGGCTCTTTACATTGGTACTCATGGTGGCTATGGCAGCCCCTGCCTGGTGAAAACTTTTCTAGCAGCCCTGTACCAGCAAGTTAAGCCACTGATATGGAAGCAGATTTCTAGCTCATAGGAGGGGAAATAATTCCTGACATTAATCCGAGGAGAAAATTTTAGGAAATCTCATTTTGATTTCAGTGGCATACTAGATGACAAAATGAATATTTAAAGTACATCATTCTTTTCCCTAGGAAAAATCACATCCTTTTTCTCAGAAGGCTGGAGATGGCAAAAATCCATCCTTCCTGATGTGGAGAGAAGTAGCACAATGCTAGTTTCAGAGCAGACAGCCTGGGCAAGTGCTACAGCAAGTTAGAGACAATTTTGTGGGAGCAAGGTGGAATCAAAATGAAGAACATCAGGAACCAGATAAAATTTGAGCAGGAATAGGGATTAATAGTTTTTATATGTTTGTGTGGTGAACTACTCTCCTCGTTTATTAGCAGCACATTTCAGAGCTTGGACTGGGATGGCCACGGCCAAGCTGCAAACCATGTTGTGTGAGCAGCACTTCGAAAAACAAAGCTACCCAGCATGATGCAGGCTAGAAGGTAAGCCCTGACTGCCAACAAACTCACTCGAATCAGGCTCATCACAGTGGTGGTGATAAAAGCCACAAACCTACTTGCATTGAACTACACATTTTTCTTCCCTCTATATTCACAATGCAAAAGGAAACGCAGAAACTTTGTCATACACTGCTGAGCAAGTGAAGAAAAGATTTATTCCCTGATACAATAACAATGTACTACAGGATCAAAATGCAACCTTGGCCTTTTTCCTGCTCTTAATCATGTGTCAAAATTGCTACAAAACAACAGTTGCACCCAGCTGAAAAAATCTGGCAAATGGATGCAGGGGCAAGGCCAGCATATCCCTGCTGTTCATTGCCTGCCAGGGGGAGGAGGCAGCCAGCCTTCCTAAGTGTGACCTGGATAATCGCGTAGTGGGGTGGATTAATGAGGAAAGGCTGAGGGAGCTGGGTCTCTTTAGCTTGGAGGAGACTGAGGGGTGACCTCATTAATGTTTATAAATATGTAAAGGGTGAGTGTCATGAGGATGGAGCCAGGCTCTTCTCAGTGACATCCAATGATAGGACAAGGGGCAACGGATGCAAGCTGGAACATAGGAGGTTCCGCATAAATGTAAGGAAGAATTTCTTCACAGTGAGGATGACAGAGCACTGGAACAGGCTGCCCAGAGAGGTTGTGGAGTCTCCTTCTCTGGAGACATTCAAAACCCACCTGGATGCGTTCCTGTGTGACCTGACCTAGGTGTTCCTGCTCTGGCAGGGGGATTGGACTAGATGATCTTTTGAGGTCCCTTCCAATCCCTAACATTCTGTGATTCTGTGTGATTCCTGACCACCATCCCTGCAGCAGCCACGTCCTTGCTGCAGTGGCACAGAAGTCTGACTTTGTATCTGCATCTGTACCTTCATTGCGTAAGAGGTGCAAATTGCAGCTGTTGTGGTCAGTGCTCCCTACTCACATGTGAACTTATTGGAAGCCTTGTGCAGAGTGTCAAGTGATAATCCAGGGATGGGCTTCGCAATGGGAGGCTGCTGCTAAGGGACTGTGCCCACAGTACCACCCAGGCACAGCCTGCAGCCCACTGCAACCCTGATTTAAATCAGAAGCAGGTTGGGCTCTAATTGTCCACCTGTGCTCTTTTCATAGTAGCTATAGGTGTAAAACATGCCACATCAGAGCCAGTGTGAGAAGCCCATACGAGGAAGTAAAAAGCTAGACAGAGGATTTTCAAAAATCTCTGGTGCACTGGGTGCCACCTCCCCTACCTTGAGCACAGCCACATCTGTACTCACATCCACAGGCACAAAGTCTTTGCGAGCAGATGGACAGACCATCCAAAGGGGTCATACCACAGCTGGCATGGCCCAGGGCGGGCAGCTCAGCACCTGGCATGCTTTGCTGCTCAGGCAATAACTATTTACAGTCCACATGACAAAACTGAATGTAAACACCATCAAAAATAATGGCATACCTGCATGCACCATTAGCATTACTTCCTGAAGTTAACCTGAAGTACAAACTAATATTCTAACTGTACATTTTCCATTTTATCAGACTGCTTTGTGACCCCACTTCCCTCTTCCTTCTTTTCAGAAAGTGAATGGAAAAAGCTTAATTTAGCACTCAGATGACAAGTGACAATGCTTTAATTAGTATGTGGCCTGCAACAGTGTATCAGTGCTCATTAATTTTTTCAGGATCTGAAAACTCCATGAACTGGGGAGTGTTGTTGGGGTTTTTTTGCAATCCACTTTGATCAACTCAGTTATGAAATTTAAATTCTGTTTTTTAAGTAAATGGTTAAACTTTCAAAATGAGGAAGGGGCTCAGTAGGAGGCTAGGTGCAAACAGTTTGCAATAGAAGCGGTCTACAAAGCATTGTGCTTGACCCCACGCAATTTGCTACATTTGTTGACATCCCAGACGTAGTAATTTTATGTCTTTCCTCTTTTTTGGTGCTGTCCCACCTTGATACTGCTCTTTCCTCATACGGAGCAGATAGTGTGGTTCAGGTACAATCTGTGCTGTTAATTCAGTCATCCTACAGCTAATTCAAAAATACAAACATTTACTTCTTGAAAAAGTATTCTCAGGTGATTAATTATCTCAGACTCTACTGCCCAATAAACTTAGCACTGCTTGGATAAGGAGGGAAAAGAAGTATAAACCATAACCTAAATCTGACTTTCTAGAGTCCTTGAAGGACATAAGGTTTGAGCCCAATCCTATTTAGCTCCTGAGGTATAAAAAAATTTTACTCACAGCTGTGTCAGTAACTGGTACGCATATTACAATACCTCTATGAGCTGGTCTGGTTCACTCCCTTCTTCCACGGTAATTAATTTAGACCTTCCATTTCGTTCATTGTCCCGAATGCCAACAGCAACTTGAGTAGCCTTCAGCCGCTCGTATTTATTGCATGATGAGCCACACCACTGATAGATTTCCTAAAATATTTAAAAGCACACACACATTAGCAATGAGATTCAACACTGCGCAAAATTATGAAATTCATATTTTATTAATAATTATCTTACTGGATCTAAACCACCAGAACATCAGTGAAGCTACATCTTTCAGAAATACTTTCCAGAAGAGATTTGCTAAGTCACCTAGATATTTGTAATATGCAAGGTATTTATGTAATGTAATTTAGCATCCACATATTAGGAGATAGCTCGATCTCAGAATAGTCAGAGTTTTGGTTTGACTGAGTTTTATCTCAAACACAGATATGTCTTCAGCTATCTAAAGAACTTGAAACTCCTAAATTTGCTACTTCAAATTGGTTTTATTTTATATTTGGCATTCCCTCTTCTATGCTACTTCAGCAGTGTTGGTTCTCATCTGTGGCAAGAAACAAAGGAATTTCAAAATCTCAAGGATTTTGAAGATACACTCAAGATACACTCAAGGAAAACCCTGAGTGTATCTGCCACTCAAAGGTAAAGTTAGATGTTTCAATCTAGGTTTTATTGTGGTGACATTTTTTCTGTATAATGATACTTGTTACGCAGTCTGCTGCATTAAACCACAAAACCAGCTCAAGTGCAAACAGACGACGTAGGTGTTTTCAATAAAAATTCTTCACTGGTCCCCCCTTCCTGCCTCAGGAACTGAACTGACTAAAATAAAGACACCAGGTACATCTGTAAAGGATGCCTCCATTCAGGAACCACAGCAGCTAGGAGTAAGCTGCTGCCACAGCGGCACTCCACCCCACCATGGTTGCCACCTTTACAAGGAGCCCCTCAGACACTGAAGCAGTGGCTCTTCATGTTGATGAGCAAGCACTCTGGTGGCAGTAGCCCACTCCCAGATACCATCTTATGGGCCTTCAAAGCCTTCCTTCCATCTGGCTGAATAGGTGGTAGTGAGTGGGTATGCCCCACACATGACAGGGAAAGCACAATTCCACCACAATGGAGCATGTTTCCAAGGCACTTCTCAGGAAGGAGGGCCACCATAACCAGCCTAAAACAGGTCACCTAATCCAGTCACACCATAGACAAAGGACCCCCAGCTTTGGCAAGTCCTGTTATTCATCCTGAATGCAAAGCATTTCAGAACAAGGAATTTAGGTTTCAGTCTTGATGAAAATTACTGAGAAGAGGCAGAACGTAAGGTGCAGAGCCCCTAGAGGCTGAGCTGCAAGGAGCTAGTCAAAGGGAAATAATCAGCTTGGATGACTGCTTTTTTGGCCCCCCCTCCCTTCTTTTGGAAGAGAGTCATTTGATTCTTCTTCACATGATTCTATCAAATACCCAAATTGTACTGCAATAAAGACAGTCATTTGCAACTTCAGAAAAGGTTGAACTAGTTTGTGTTCACCTATAACGCAAATAACAAGGATTTAATCAGAGCCCTCACTGAGTAAATTACTGGGGTCTTAGTTTTACAATGTGTATACAATTGTGTAAAACTTAGATTTCAGGTGAAAACCTGCTAACTACTGTTGTTATTTAATAGTACTTGAAGTGGTGGCTTGAGACAAGCGAGAGAGCAAGTACAGCTTCTCAATACTAGCAGATGCAAACTTTTAGAAGACAGCTAATGTTGATGTCATCTGCATGTGAAACAACACTAGTAACTTCTGATATCTACTTTTCAGCAGCTTGGACAGAAAAAAAACACCCCAGCCCCAAGCTCAGTGATCTCACAGCCAAATTCCCTTCCCTTTGGAAGCATCCTTCAAAGACAGAATTTTAAGCTTACATCAAAATTACACAGAGTCCCAGAACTGGATGCTTTTCAATTTGCAGATGTTACGCAATGAAAGCTGTGAGGTTTCCAGCTTGTCTTTACCAACTTGACTGTATCCTTAAAACAGGAAAAAAATAATCTGCTTCCAGGTTCTGGTTTAAATACTGTCATCTTACTAAGTATCCAGAATCTGGAGACATACTCGGCTTCAGGTCTGAGCCTTATCTTAAACCTGACTTTTGACATTTCCACAGGAAAAAAAAATACCTGCACATCCTCAGGGAAACAAAATTTTCTAAAGAATTAATGAAAGACTGACTCAAGTGTGTAGAAAGTCAAATGTTTCAGCTTAAGCAGATTTTTTAATATAGTTATTATAGCTATGCACTGCTTCAGCCATCTCCCAAATTTTGGGAAACATCTTTCATTTCTGAGAATTTCAGCACTCAACTTACTCATTCTCATCTTGGCCCACCTCCTACTAATTGAGCTTATTTGAAATTATCTGAGAAAACAGGAGTCACTAGAGATATAGGATCAATGAATAGGAATTCTTTATTTCCAACAGTCTATAGAAGCAATAAGGAAGAGGAAGAAGACATACGTAGAGAATTAGCTGAAGAGGTTAGGCAGCTATGCCTTATCTCAGCGTGTAGGCTGCAATTCACAGAGATTACTCATTCAGAAAGGTTAAAAGTTCAGTTTCAGTTGTACATGTTGGCCGTCTTTTGGTAGCTGGCCATGCAACCTCAAACAAGTATTCTCATCTACAAAATGAACAGTACGTACTGTACTGACCACATAGGATATGGTGAGACTTAAATTGTCACTGCAAATTACAAAGACCTTTACTTCTCAGAAGATAAATTCACATTTTCTTTTCTTAGCATCCTCCTCAAGGCCCCACTGCACAGTGCCCTGGTTACTCCACATTCACAGCATATTCTCCCACTTTGCCTTCAGTCAGCAAGTGACTAAACTGAGTTTTCCTACAGTCTGCTGGTTCTAGGCTTCCAATCAGCCTGAGGAAGGAGAAAGACCTTTAAAAATCTACAGTAATGGATTTCAGATTTTTTCATTAGCAGACTTCATTATTTTCCTTACGAGTCCACTTTCCTAAACTACAGAAACATTCTCACAAAATAATGCGGCCTAAATTATTTAGTTAGTTTAGGACAAAAGAAAGATGAAATTTTGTTAGCTATAACCCTGAGAAACCTTGTACAGTAATGTTTTCTTCTGCCACATAAAAAAACTTGAATCAACATGCAGTGTCTGAAAACATCCTTAATCTGGACTTCACATGGAGAAGCCATGCCATTCCTATAAGCTCCATCTTCCTTGGTTATGTAAAAAATAGTGATTTTTAAAAGCTAGAGAAACAAGAATCTGATTCTTTACAGCATCAGAGAATGAAGACAGTATTCTTTATTAAAACTCTGAAAGCTAAGTTTCCTGTACTCTGTAATTTAATATAAGGAAGCGAGCAGCCACAAGTCATAAAAGTGTCCCAAAACAATATTTTACTGTATTTACTATGAACACTAAACACTAATCTTAAGCATTCAGTACTACAAGTCTTCAGGAGCTTAGATCTAGTTAACTTTGTGTTCTGAAGTAAAATCATCTTCTCAATTATTTTTAAATGTACCTAATTTTGAGGCCTCATGGTGGAAGTTCAGCTGGATATTTACAACTTTGTCTTCCTGGTGTGACTTACCCATTTCGATCTCTAGGCAGATTGGGTTTTTAACGATTTTAAGCCAGAAAAAAGATATTTTTAAAAGTTAAAGGCACTCCTTGTCAAGACTAATATTTAGATCTGGATTTACCTGAAATACAGTCAGCTACTTATCTAACCATGTCCAACAGACCACTGAGCTTTTGGCTTGTATTTTATTATGCATGTATTTGGTTTTATATATGTATATGTGAATTGCTCAACTAGGGCCATAATAGGGTATTTAACTTTAGCTCACTTTCACAATTTCTTAGCTGTACTACACCTTCACTAGTTTTAGGCTTGTTTTGCTAACCTTATTCTGAATTGGCAGGCTGACAAAAATGTTTCCATTAAAATTAAAATAGACTTCAAGTGTTCACTCCCTTCAGAAAATAAAAGGAACTTCATTCACTAGTAATTCCTTTGCCAAGCCCAGTTTATTTTCAGAAGTTAGTATTAGCAGCATTTATTTATTTTTTAATGCCTTCAACAGAGTTTGAGAGAGGTGCTATGGAAGAGAGCTATTCTGCTACCTGATATTAATAGTTGGCAATATCAATATACTTGTCCCATCACAGCTGGACAGTTAGCAGCTGAGGGTGAGAAATGTTACCATGAATGATCACACTAACCATCCTAGAGTTCCCAAGGGAGGTCAGGAAGGCAAACCAGGTTTGTGCCCTACACACTCCAGTCATAGCAAGGTCTCTCCTCATCTGCACGTTTTGGGGGATGTGGTTTGGTCTTCTAGTTATAGAGTAGCAGGATTCACTGTTTTCATTCCTGATAGTTTCTGGCCTGCAGAGTGACCTTGATCGAGTCACATGAGATTTCTACAGCACATTAGAAATGACCCTATACAGATGTGTGTGGCAGGATGATTATCTACAGCTTGTGCAACTCCAAGTAAGAGTACTTTAACAGTCTCTCTCCATATAGGAGAAAGTGCCAAAGTACACCTCCCGCATTCCTGCTCCAGCCCCAAAGGGCATGTGGAGCAAGAGAAGGAAAAGTACACACAAAAAATTGCTTATTTTAGATGTGACATAAAAACTTATTTTCCTCTCTAACACATAGCCACCTCTGTATTCAACTGGCAGCCCACTCAGTTTGGAGGCAAATGAAAATATACTCTGTGTCCTGGTGTCTTTTCTATGAACCTTAGCCAGGACTACAACAGCAGAACCAAGAAGCTTAAATCTGTGAACTCTCAACTTTTAGTTACAAACATGTTCTGAACATAAAGTGTCTTAATCCTATACCTTTGTTGAAGAACCTAGTAATTTCCAGGCCCATACTGTAACTGCTGATTTGCGTTCCCTTAAATGAAGAGACATTAAAATGCTAAACAAATTAAATAGGTTTCAAAACTCTATTTCAAGCAAATTTGTTGCAAAACTTCAATTTTGGTAGAAAATAACAGTGAAATGTTTAAAGGATTAAGTCTCACTAATCTTACAATACTAAAATAAAGATGTAAGTTTTCATTAAGGAAAAACTTTAAGCCAAGTGTCACAAGATGGTGTGCCTCTATTCTTTGTTGGGAGGCCCTGATACACCTTAAGCCTGTCCACCTTTGCCTGCATCTACTCCAGAACACGCTCCCAGAAGGTAATTGCACCTCAATTTAAAAAATTACCAATTTTAGTTAAGAGTCAGCTAAATCTATAGTTTGGGTAGTGTCATGTCCGCATGTAGTTTATGCTGCCTGAATGTATGTCAGTCAGGATGTTGTCTTCTGTTTCTCTAAACCACAACATTAGGTACAGAGGCACAGCTATGAAGCAGAGGGGCTTAGTGCAAAAGAGACCTTCAGTTAAATCCACTCACTCATGTGAAACACCATACCACACTCTCTTTACCCCCACAACTCATACAAAAGCAAGAAAAGAAGGTTTGTAAAGTTATTGCTGCCTTAATTCCTCTCTTCTCTTAGATGCTTCTGATTATTAGCTAGAATCAGATTGGAGCCTGGGCACATAACTACACCACAGAAAGCCACTGGAGTGGTTTCACAGTGGGTAGGTAGAAGAAAGGCTGAGAAGGCTTCTAAAGAAAGGTGGGTCAGGAAGAGAGGAGCTGCGGTGCAGCAGCACGCAAAGGAGCCTGCACACCTCACATGAGTGAGCCTAAGATACCACTTCTCGAGGAAAGTAGAAAAAAACCATCTAGCAAAGAGGCAGATTGAACATGCACAAATATGGGCAAAGCTTTTATATGTATCTTATGATGCTCCCGTTTGTATCAAAATAATTGACATGCACCCCAATGAGACTCCATTCATTCACTTCATGGTTGTTAGTAAACAGCTGCTCTGATAAGGCAAGAGTTCATTTTAGCTGAAACCGTTCTTAGTTAAAGTCTAGTCTCTTAAAGTTAACAAATTTAAAGGAAAAATGCTGATACAAAATTGGTTTTATATGAAAAAAGTTTTTGTATGAACTGCAAACAGAAATGCTTCCAGTGCCTTTACTTCTCAGTAAAAGCATTTGTAAAATAAATGCACATTACCTTGGTGTTTGTAATGCAAACCTTCAGTTTGTTAGGAACTGACATATATATTAAGACTGTTTCGATTGAAACAAATTGATATAGGCTTCTGGAGACATTCTTCTCCTTAAATTATTGATTTTTTTTTCTTGTCTTGACTGTTAAATTCCTGATACAGGCAAAAAAAATTATTTTACATTTTCATCAAATCTGCCTTTTCATTTGTTGAAACTGTAATACAGTGAACCAAATAAAGTTGTGAAGTTTTGATAATCCAAAACAAACTCAATTCATTCAGCCAGAATGCTGCTGAGACCACCACAAGCCTGGCCCTGGTATAATTACAACAGTCTCTTTGTAGTCAGTCTTGAAATCTGCCATCTGATTCAAATGGAACAAGCTGTCAGACTAAAAATAAGTCTGATGTCCCACAGTCATACACTTACTACATTACTACATTTTTCCTCACACCTGTTTGGCTAGTATGTTCTGGGAATAGCTGTCACTATACCACAGTGCATTACAAGGTGAGTACCAGAAGGATATGCATTCTGAAGAACAGCAGCTCAAGAAGCAAAACATCTGGGTTTCTTACAGCATCCGTAAATAATCTAACTGAATCCGTGTGCATACATGTATGTCCTGTCCACCTGAAGCTTTAATGATGGTCTCCGTTTCAGCCACTTTTCTGCTTACAAGTGGAGGCAAGGGGAAGCTTTCCAGTCCATAGACTATACCCTGAATACTCGAATGGAAGTGGGGGGAAAAAAAGGCTTAATATTTAATTTTTCTCCATCTGATGACTTAGGGACTGTGCATAGATATAACCACATTTTTAACTTGTTAATAAATCCATGAAGTTAATAAAGAACTAAAGCAGTTTAGTTCAAGCTCTGCTGCTTGTTTGGTAACTCCCTGTTACAGCAAAAGAAGTAGTTTAACTCTCAGCTGGGGGAAACTGGGGAAGAGGTTAGTTGTAGGAGAAGCACATGAATAAAACACATGGAAAAAGGACGTGACTAGGCAGTTGTTAGTGCCAGGGAAAGCAACTAGAAATAGAAACTTACAGTGATGAACTCCAATACGTAAAAATCTGCTCTTCCAGTCCCATTTATACCCAAACAATTACTTTATTAAAGCAGTTAATAAGCTCATTGTGAACTGGTATCTCTAAAGGAAGAGAATCAAAGACACCTAGAAGAGAGAGTGCAGGCAAGACAGATTATAGAAGCAAATAAAACTACAACTGTGCTTAAGGTTGCAATGTGATGCTGAATCACACCCTGCAGTCATAATCATAATGCAAATATCTGTCCTCTTGGGCTTTTACACTTAGAAAGCAGAAGTTGATTTTTTTTTTTTCTTTTTGTGAACATAATTTAATCTATAGCAAGTTAGCAGTTTTTATGGAAAGCAGCTGTCAGAAAGAAGCCAGTGTTTTTGCTTGATGTATTTTTTCTAATGTCTTTGTGCAAGACAGCAATCTTTTTCCTTTTGACATACCTCTTATGTCAGGAGTTCAAGCAGGAGCATACTGACAGATACACGATCACAACAGCTTTATTCAGTCTCATACTTTTCAGTTCTAACATCATAATTTTCACTTGTGATTCCTGGAGCCCTTGAGAAGTACATACATTTATTGCTGGATGGCACAAGTTCTTAAGCACACCACAGGTTCTTAGATTTCCAACCAGCAACCTCTTGGCTGTTTATAAAGCAGTTTATAAACACCACTGTAGGAATGGGAAGGATTGACTACTGAGAGCAGTTTACCTTCTGTTGAGGTACAGCTGAACTACTTAACTTGAGATACAGCTATCACCTCACCATCTGCATTCCTCCTTTGGGAAGAAGGGTAATATTTTGTTAGCAGAACTTTGATTGTAGTGACAGAACTTTCCAGCCTCTATCAGGCCCAAGCTCAGAACTGCTTGGTACCTATCACACATTGCCCTCCTTCTTATTTTAACAGCTGTGTCCTAATTTATTTCAGGAGGCAAAGTGGTACACATCCCCTCTCTCTGCCCTCTGCAGTCACTTGGCTCATAGCGCTGCTGCTGTCTCCCAAGAAGAGGGAAATCATCCAGAGACAACTAAGTCTTACAATTTACAAAGCTCTATCTGAACAAATGTGTAGAGAATATTTTTGCAGGTCACTAAGAATACAACTTTAGACATCCTTCATACAGCAGAGCTTCCCAAATGGAGTTGAGAAGCTTTCAATAAAATCAGCTAGCTGATAACTTCATGTTGTTTTATTGTATTGCTACTCCCATTACTCCTGCTCCATGTTTTGATAACTACCCATATTATCAACACTTCTCAACGCTCACATGCTGCACATCACCAGTGTACACCAATATATGCAGGGTGAACTTCACAATACTGATATATTTCCTTCCCACTTTAAACCAGTCACTGAGAAAACTGACAAATGAGATGAAAGTCTTCAGCACATCTTATCAGAAATATACATACATAAGCTATATCAACATATGCATCTGGATAATACTAAAATAGCCTCGGAAACTGTGTATATGTTATTCACTGAATGGCACAGCGATTCATTTTTTTCCTTCTCTTCCATGGTCATTTTCCATGCCCTCTCATGCTCCTTGTTGTTCTGAGAATTTGACTTGAAGGTGGAGGAAGAAAGAGGGATGTGGCTAAGATGGGGTGACACAGGGAAAACAGCATCTGGAGGTAATGGGGAAAGTACAAAGCAAGGCCAATTTATGACCACCAAGAAGTGCCAAATCCATCCTGGTGTCTCTCAGGTGGGACACCAGGAAGAGCTCAGCACCCTCCAGCCAAAATGACAGGACAGGAAGTGTGGCAGAACTTGCTTAGCCAGTCCCATGGCTTCTGGGAGGGCTTGAGCACAGCTGTGCCAGGATAGGAGATGCTAAGCAGCACCTGACAAGGTAAGGTTTACTCCAGGCTTGTACAAAGCCCTCTCAGCAACTGCCTTGCATTTGTCCTGCCTGCCCAGTCCCAAAGGCTCCCTTACAGGGAGATTCTCTGGTTCATCAAGGAGGTGTCTTGGTAATCCCTTGTAGATTAAAAAAAAATTAAAAAAATCACATATCAGTGTCTGGCACCCCAGGCACCCTCACTGCACTGCAACATCAGTCTGGTGGTCACAGCACTCATGCCATGGTCTTACAGAAGACTGTTTGAATAAAAGGTCTTTGCACATTACCCACACCTAATTACTCCCCTCATACCAAAGACAGTGTTTTCTCTGCCATCTGCAGTTATTTTCTGCTCCAGCCTAGAGAGTTCAAAGGAGGCAGGATAAGATGTGGGCAGGATACTTGAAGTGTGGTTTAGTAACATATCTAGGTATGAGGTAATCATCCAAACCTGAACTGTAAATACATGAAATGCACACAAACACTTTTTATTTAAGGCATTATCACTGGGAGGGAAACCTTAGTGACTTTATTTTTTTCCTGACAATTACTACTTTTCTTAATTTTCCCTTATCTGTTCAAACCACAGGTTTAAAATACTGCTGTAATTGAGCTCAGCAGGAAAACTGAAATTATTTTTCATTATATTAGATAAGTAGCTTGATAAAATGTAACTGGAAATGGGCTGCACAAGCAGATTTGCAGTGACACGGAGACCATCCTTCTGGTTAGCTAAGAGACTGGGGAAAGGAAGTCTTGGAAATTCATCTTATTTGACATGCTACAATAATTTCATATTAAAAGCACTGACCATAAACTCATTATTTTATGCAATTACTGCCCATTATTCTCAGACAATGATTCAGTAGTGTCCTGTAATAAATCCCAAGACTCAAGAGCAACCCTATTTAAGATTAATTCTATTTCAATTATTAAGTAAAGGAATTTACTTGAGCCAAAATCCTTTCCACGCCCCCTTCCCCCCCCCCGCCCCCCACGCCTTTTGTTTTAAAGGGCCCCTAAATTCAATCAAGAACTCCTGTAAAGACTCCTCCATTTACAACAGACCTCTAGTAATGGAAAATTTCAATCCAAAACAGTTATTTCAGCTTGAAATATAGTTCTTCTAAAACTTGTTCAAGATTTCCACCATGACAGTGTATTTTTTACCACATCTATTTCTCTATCAGCACTTCACTAGACTTACACATCTTCATTTAAGTATGTCACACATGGCCTTTTTATCTCCTGAAACTACTACAAATGTCTGGATGCTGAAACACTTTTTCCTTAACTTGTTAATACAGCCAAGAAAACCCATCCCCCATATACCACTGACATGGCACGATGAAGAGTTATTAGTCATGTGATTTGACTGACATTTCCCATAGCATGGTAAAGAACAGATCTAGACATTGTTCACATCTAATCTTTCTTCCTACAATGGCAGAGTTGCATTGCTGCTTGACTTCTGTCTTGTCAAACAGGAAATCAGAAACCAGAGTGATGCTATACTAAAAAAGAAAAAGGCTCACAATGTACATCCAGTATTACAAATGAAGACTCTAAAGCCGTATTACATTTAAACTGATTAGCGACAGTGCTCTCCTCTCAACACATCTCATCAAAAGGGATGAACCCCAAGCTATACACATAACACCACTACATACCCACAGTGTGTTTCATCAGTGTCATTGCCATGTCTACAGTGTGACCTAAGTAATTAAGTGAACTGGGTAACTGTGGCACAGTAAGAGTCAGGACAAGTCAAATTCATGGAGTACACCCAGTTCCACAGGGTGTCCATGGGAGGTTAACTCCAAACTAGAAAACTTAAGCCCTGTGACAGCCTGCCAGCCAAAGCAGCACTTTCTATCAATGTTTAGTTCCACCTTTCCCATCTCCCATGGGTTAACCCTGAAAGGGAACAGATGATTTGAGTCTTCTATGCATCCTAAATACAAAGTGACATTGAAAGACAGCTGTTTGGATACTGATCACTTGGCTGTTTCAGATGATTGTGGCACTGTGGTCTAAGAAGAATGGGATAACGTTAGGAAAATACTGGTGGTTGTTTTATCTGAAAACTGATAAGCATGACAAAATTCTAAGAGACATAATCAATATAGCTACTTGATACCAATATCTTCAATTATCACACCAGGGGATGCTTATCAGAAGAAACAGCCAAACCTATAACATGAGTTCAGAATAGCTCCTCTTTTAAACAGGTCAGGGAACTGTTCTCCGAAATCTTGCTGAAGTAGCTGACCACTTCCTTGTGAAGCACTACTGTTAAGACCAACTGCAGTTGCTGCTTTGTAGGTAAACTATTTTCTTTCATATACTCTGAATTTTATACATGTCAGCATATCAGACATGGAATAAATTTCACTGATAACTCATGTGTAACTAGCATGGACTATATCCCAGCTGCTACTTTTATAATTCATTTTAAGACTTTTTGATACTAAGGTGACAGTACTGTAGTTCAAGTGATCTGAAGTAAGCAAAATTACCTTATCTGTCCATATGCTTCTGTGCTAAGTCTCTCTACTTGCTTTCAGCAGAAAGCCTTGAAGTATGGGATTGCTTCACAAATGGTTTGTTGAAATACTCAAGTAGTTTTATAACACATTGTATGACAAGTTCATTATGACAGCTTCTTTTGCAGCTATTTCTTTAGAGTGAATTGTCATGATTAAAGTTTTATGAAGATGAAGAAATGCTCTTAAGAGAAAAGTCCAATCTGTGTTCTGCTCTGAACCCTAGCACTGATCCCATTCAGCTGCAAAGTCAGACTCGACTTACTTACTGTGAACAGCTTAAGGTTCAAACATCAGTAGTAAAAAAATCCCAATACCTTGAGTGGGAAAGAGAACTGTTTTCTTAAGGATAATCTATGCATACTTCAGAAAACATTTAGGGAAGTTTTGAGCCTTCAAAGTGTTGTGACACCAAAACTGATTTTCTGAAGCAGATTATTTCTGTCAGTTCAGGTGAGTGACAAAAATAGTTGTGCATTTTAGGAGATGATTCAGACTTTAGAGAGGATCCTGCATCTCTTACTTATCAGTGTGTTTTGCTCTAGGATTCAACTTACAGTTCCAAGGTCAATAACAAAACAATCTCCACTGTTGAAGCTGGTCCAAGCCAGGGGGACTTCTGTGGCTCTTACAACTCTCCGACCCTTGATATGCAGAAGCCTCTGAGCACTCAGATCATTAGTAACAACGTGATTAAATCCAGAGGCAACACCACCTGCCTGCATAAAACAAAACAACAAAGCAGCAAGCTTTATTTCAGTTTGATATACACAAACTTACCTTTTTGCTACAGCTGAGGAGCTAGCAGAGGAAAAAGTAGTTTATGCAGCGAGAGGTGAGCCAGAATAATATACTGTTTAATAGGGTTGACCACAGACCAGACAGACTTGGGAACACTGCTGCTGCTGAACTCTCAGGTGTGAGCCTTTATCTCAGGGAGCAGATGTCACCCTGCTTCAAAAGGTTTTCAGATGAACGGGGAAAGGAAAAGCACAGCATTTATGGCAGTTTTCCCTTTCCCACATCATCCAGATAAGGTAATGCTGAACCACACTGTCAGTAGGTTATCAAATAAGGACTGAGAGAAAGCAGGGGAATATGCAGCTCCTATACAAGTTTCCACAACTTCCTTAAATTCAAAGGTCTGGGTGGTTTTAGTATCTGGTTACATGTAGAGAGAGGAGTCATTCCACAGAAGCTGTGTAATTTTCTGAAAGGACTATTTGCATCTTAGGTGGCAACCTAGCAAAGAGTATGAAACTGGGGGGGAGTGAGACCAAACTATTTATTTACAACCTATAAAGTCTAAGCTTAAGCCTAACCTACTCCTGTAAACTGGCTTGGCTCTCTGCCTCTGTGAGGCAGCATTCTCCACTTCTTCAGGAGACCCAGGTCTTGGGCTGGAATTGAAATTGTCTCTTGAAATTACAAAGAGAAAAACAACCTAAGAGAGTGGGCAGGTCACTGTCAAGCTCTCTTACACAAGCAGAGTTAAGAGCTTCAAATTGGTTGTGTCGACTGTGACAAGTTACAAACCTCCATAATGGGAAAAAGGCTGACTAAGCAATGGCTTCCAGAGCTCCTACTACAAGGAGATTCTCAGGAGATTCATCACTTTATTCTTAAAAATGACAAATATCTCAATATTTTCTTCCAAAGATTCTGTTTCTGGAAGTTACACAGCAAGAAGGTTGATACTACAGCTTTTGAAAACAAAGTTTTCATGAAAAGTGTTTGGGAGGTTTTTTACCTGCCTCAAAAAAACCCTACTGGAGTAGGATTGCAAAAGCACCGTTTTTAGACTGAAGTGAGGTTTTGGTCTTCGACACTCTGCTCGTGTTTCTAACCACTTAAGCACATTGGGTTCTGCATTTGAACAAAACGATTCAGTCCAAAACATAGAAATAGTTTCTCTGAAAATTACTGCCTCCTAAACACAAAGTCCCTACTGTGAGTACCCTTAGGCAGACAAGTACAAAATCTCAGGATAGTTTGATGTGGGGGGAGAAAGAAATAAATCACTGGGACAGGAAGACACACTGGTAAACAAGCTGCTGCTTTCTGTAAAAGTACTGAGACTCCTATAGCTTAGGATAGGTAGCTCAGATCTAAAACCACTAAACATTAAGAAACCATTTTTAAACTTTCAGTAACAGATACAAAGCAAAAGATTTTAATTGGAAGACAATGTTACATGTATTTTTAGAATATATTTTGACAGCTGTCTCTTTACCTTGTATTTAATTCCTCCTTTGAAGTAGCCCACAAACTCGGTGGACTCATATCCTTGAATCTCTCTGCTTTGCACAGGCTTTCCTCCTAAATAGTCATCCATTTGAACAGCGAAGATAGCTGCAGCTGTGCTTTCATCCTGGGTACATTCTTTACCTGAAATAAGATGAAATATGTCTATAAAGCACTAATATAACTTCACATTCTGTTGGAGAAATTGTTTATGTGACAACCAGGCACTGCCTTCAGCAGGCTGCGCAGCCCACGTATACGTTGCAACAAGCACTACATCATAACCTTGCTCTCCATGAAATGTATGGCCATCCAGACCATTTCTTAACTACTCATACAACTGCATTCACAAGCGAAAAAAAAGTGAAAAATAGGCAAGTTTGCCTTCTCTCAGCCTCTTTAAACAATAGAACTTTTTAATACAGCAAGTTTAGTATGACAAGTGTCTACAGTAATGATTTTTGGACTTTGAGTTGAAGTGCAAAGACCAAGGAAGGTCATAGATGGTAAACCATGTATTAATGCTAAGAGCAACTTGCCAAGCCATAAAGTTAAAATAACTCAAGAGCAGTCCTACTGACACTATAATGCAAGCAAAGGGTATTTTGCTTAGATATCTTTTATTAGATTGCCTCGTACAGCTGGGAGAAAGAATAATGGAGGCATAGGGAAGAAAAGAGCATGAGGCATGCTCAAAAAAAAAAAGTAAAAAACCACTGAAGGCAGAACATAACAAAAGAACATCTGAAAAAAAAATTTTAAAAGAGTCCACATCACTCAGTGACAGAAGAACTTGCCATGTGACAATCTGCTTTCTCAGACCTGGGTACTACCTTAAAGTTGGTGGCAAAGTTTTGGAGTTTATTTGGTTGGTTTTTTTTGGTTTGGGTTTTTTTTTAATAGGGTTATTCATGTCCATTAGGACTAGATCCTTCAGATTTATTGCTTGCAATTACACAACAGGGTTCAGGGTCAAAGAAAACTGGGTTTGGAACAGTGTTAGAGATAAGAACTACTACCAGGCTCGGTCTCGCAGCTGCTATGCAATAAAATACTTAGTGAAGCCCTGTTTAAGAAAATACAACTGAGCATCAATCCAAGTGTAAGTTATTCAAGCTTGTACAAAAAACAGATTTACCTTATAGTCTAAGGCACAAACAGCTATAAATAAGACAGACTATATAGGAAAACATTAGATTTTTTACCAGACTGGATCCTGATTCACATAGTTAGGTCTTACTGCTTAACCTCTCGGGACAAGGGTTAAAGAATAGTTTAAAAACACCATGCATTATTTTATTAAGGATACTAAATGGGGTATAGCCAGTCTTACTCCCACAACTAGCCTCATACTGGCTTAGTATATGCTGTTTCCACTAATGACAGTTTCAAATCGAGACAGCTCTCTTAGAATTAGTAGTTTAGCTACTAAGTCATCCCACAAGTGCCAGTGTATACAACTGAGCCAGGATGTCTTAGAGTTAAAAAATGATACAGGTACCACAGTACAGATTCACATTGATTGCTTGGCCATGCTAACATCATCACAGCACCCAAGTTAGCTTGTTTAGAAATTAGCTGACCAGGACAGCACTTCACCATATGCGAGATATTTGGTAAAAACGTGGCTTTTGCACAGGAAGCTCCAGGCCAATAGAACAACTGTTTGGTCACTTTAACCCCAGGATGCCAGTCACAGCACATCAAGGTCACAGACCATCCTCCCATGGTCTAGACCTTCTTCTAATATCTTGTGTGTGCCCAAGCAAGGTGTTAGGAAGAAACATGCCACTATATAATATGAAAATTCAATACTCTGATTTTATTCTGAATTTGGGGTCTTTCTTGGTGAAGTCAGAATCTGTTCAGACTCAAAGCCACCATATAAGGCCTACACAATAACACATGCCACAGATGACAGGCAGGACTAGGACCATGTCACCAAATGGCAAGACCCTTGTAAGTATCTAAGACCAAAGTCTGTATGGCTTCCACCAATCTAATGCCACAAAAGTTCTTTCCTTTCCAAAGTTTGACTGATAATGACTGCTGCAGCTGTTCAGAGACAGCTTATGGGATACCTTCAGAAAGACCCTACTGAGGTCTTCCTGGCCCACAGATTATACAGCCTTTGCTCATGAGGGAAATGTTTGGCATACGTAATAGTGGTGAGAATCAGTCAGCAAAAATACCAAAATAATTCCAACTCTTCCACTGAGCATGACTGCCCTTCCCCACACACCTCATGTGAAATTCTGCTCTGCTGTTGCTATTAAGCTTGCAGCAGTGTCTGACCATCTCCACCACAGTACTGGAGTATCTTGCAAGCAGGAAGGGATTTCCCAGCAGTTAGCCACACTGCTGCCAAGGCTGTGAAAGAACAATGTGTACCCAGATCACCTGAAGCTATTTACAATATCTGGATATCACCACATCAGTGCAAGATGTGCATCAGCACGTACAATTAAAGCTCTCCAGCCAGCAGCAACTGCAAATGCCAGTCACTGTTTTGACTTCACTTCTAGTTATTGCATCTTTCCCTGGGAAGTGTCTACTATACCTTAACTACTACGTAAATAGTTCTAACTTCATTAACAAAGGTCTAAATAGCCAAACACTGAAATTAACTAGCAGTGTTGTTGACATAAGAACATCTCCCAGAAGTTCATTTACACTGGCATCTGCGATTATACTCTTGTCAGAGACAGATACTGTCCCACTTGCCAGCTGGATAACTCGTAACACATGCAAAACTACGCAAGCTTCAAACATTTATCCAGAAACAGTCCCAGCTTTATCTGCTATTCTTTTTCAATGCACTTAAAAGAGAACACTTACAATGACAACCATGGCAACTCAAACGCATTAGCATTAATACACATTGACCTGCCTTCCTGTTCGTTCACCGAGATGATTGCCTACAAACACAAACCTGATCATGAAACAAGAACAAAGTAATAGATTTCAAGCAACGACACAGCAACCACTGTGGTCAGATGACCTGGCAACCAGACAAGGAAGTCTCAAGAAACCTCCAAAAGATGAGGAAGTCACCTAAAATGCATCCTTATGTCAGACTTCTATTTTGCTGTGAACACTCTGCTAGTCAAGGTTGAAGGCAAAAGCCATCAGCCCAGTTCCAGCGTTCCCTGTTGCTTCGGGAGGGTCTTCACCAGGCTGTTATTAAAGAGAAGAGGTTTTATAGAAAACCTGGTGACATTGCCTGCAGTCTCTGTATCATCCACAAGCAAAATTAGTCCAGCTGAAAAAGGCAACACCTGGCACAAAGCAGTACAGCAACGCCACAGGGAGATGACAGAGATGAAATTTTGGTCCTCGTGGAAACAAAGGCAAGAAAATTCTATCTGACTGAAGGCAGGATTGCACTTGTGAATTTTGGTTGGATGCAGCCAATACTTTACTTACTTCACCCTTAACCAAACTAACATCACCAAGCAAGCACACAGCCACCTTTCTGTCACCCCCCAGCGCCCCCCAGCACGGCCACAGAAGCAGCGAGGCTGGGCATCGCCCCCATCCTTGCCTGTAGCCCCGCTACTGTAACTTCAGTACCTCGTCTGGGAAGAAGTACAGACCCAGCACTTCTGGAAAGGGAGGGGGTAAAATTCAGCCCCCATCCGCCGGAGCCCCGAGAAGCTCCGAGCCCGCTGCCTACCGAGCCAGTAGTGGAGGCGGTACGCGGCGGCGGCGGCGCGGCGCACGGTGTGCAGCACCAGGTACGCGTCCCCCACGAAGAAGTCGCCGTGGCGGCTGGCGGGCACCGGCACCAGCTCCAGCTGCTCGACGCGCCACACCTGCAGCCCGCTCTGCTGCCCGGCCTCGGCAAAGGCCGGCGGGGCGCGGTCGGGGGCCATGGCGAGCGCCGAGGAGCCGAGAAGCAGCAGCGCCAGTTGGCCCGCACCGCCTTTATAGCGCTGGGCCAGCCCCGGGCGGAGCGGAGCGCAGCGGGGCCAGCCCCGCCCAGCCCCGCCCAGCCCAGCCCAGCCCAGCCCGCGGAGGGCGGCGGGACCCCGCAGGGCACCGGGCTGTGCCCCACCGCCCCGGCTGCAGCGGGCAGCCCCGGGGCCGGCGGGCTGAGCGGTTTTACCAGTCTGTAGCACGCTTACGAAAGCGACCCGGCACACCTTTTTTCTCTGTGCCCCAAAGCCGCGGCTCAGGTGTTACAGTCAGCATCCCTTGCTGCACAGGGGTAATTTGCCGCTATTCTAAAATAATAATAAGAAAAAAAAAAAATAGCCCAGAAAGCAAAGCACAACCAGCGTACCCCAGGGGCTACACGTGGCTAACCCAGCTGCTAACTCGGTAGTTACCCCCCTCTGCATTTTGCTCACGTAATTCGCACACCTGCCTTGGTTTTACAGGCTGCTCACATCAGAGTGCAAAGAGGTTTCATAGCTTGCACCTGCTGCCAGGCTCTTTTCTTACCCCAGGCTGGAACGGCAGAGCATGGATCTCGTTCTCCATCCAGCAATTTCATTTTGTTTGTCCAATATTGCCAGGAATCGTTTTGTGGGGGGAAAAATCTTGGGTTTGTTTGTTGTTTTTTTTAAGAATCCAGATAAAGCCCAGAATTTATGTAAATTTCCCCTTCTCAGAAAATACAAAGCATTGTGCTGGTGTTTTTCCGTGTGTTAAAGCCACTTCATACTTGTCCTTCATAAATGGTTCATGTG
Organism: Podargus strigoides; assembly: GCA_028020825.1. Taxonomy (NCBI): domain Eukaryota; kingdom Metazoa; phylum Chordata; class Aves; order Caprimulgiformes; family Podargidae; genus Podargus; species Podargus strigoides. Next base: position 29,976,372 of record CM051623.1, read on the forward strand.
TTATCCTGGCAGGTCATTACAATATGAAAATTATAGCAAATCACTGTTTTCATCTGATATTGGTAGGAGGTAGATTAATCTGGATAGGATATGGATCAGTACAACTCAAGCTGTTGATATATCAAAAGGTACATTTCAGAGAGGGTTGTCTTTAGGTCCATTATCTTATCCACCTGGATTCATTTTGAGGCTCATGATTTCCCCACTAGTTTGTTTCAGCGAGTTAATACAAGCAGAGTGCAAGTATTCACCTGCAGGTGAATGGGGGATACCTCAATAAGGAGGGAGAGGCATAAATAAACACAACAGAGCAGCTGGACAGCATCTTCTCCGGCAAAAAGTTAAAAATAGCACCACATCTAAGAAATCTTTTTAACTATCTTCCCTGCCTTCTCTTCATAGCCTGATGTACAGCTTAGCAACTGAGGAAACTCTGTCAGCAAGTTCACTGATGACACCAAACTGGGAGGAGTGGCTGACACACCAGAAGGCTGTGCTGCCATTCAGAGAGACCTAGACAGGCTGGAGAGTTGGGTGGGGAGGAATTTAGTGAAACGTAACAAGGGCAAGTGTAGAGTCTTGCACCTGGGGAAGAACAACCCCATGTGCCAGTGTAAGTTGGGGGCTGACCTGCTGGAGAGCAGTGTAGGGGAAAGGGACCTGGGGGTCCTGGTGGACAGCAGGATGACCATGAGCCAGCAATGTGCCCTTGTGGCCAAGAAGGCCAATGGCATCCTGGCATGTATTAGAAGGGGTGTGGTTAGTAGGTCGAGAGAGGTTCTCCTCCCCCTCTACTCTGCCCTGCTGAGGCCACATCTGGAATATTGTGTTCAGTTCTGGGCCCCCCAGTTCAAGAAGGACAGGGAACTGCTTGAGAGAGTCCAGTGCAGAGCCACAAAGATGATGAAGGGAGTGGAACATCTCCCTTATGAGGAAAGGCTGAGGGAGCTGGGTCTCTTTAACTTGGAGAAGAGGAGACAGAGGGGTGACCTCGTTAATGTTTATAAGTATGTAAAGGGTGAGTGTCATGAAGATGGAGCCAGGCTCTTCTCAGTGACATCCAATGATAGGACAAGGCGCAATGGATGCAAGCTGGAACATAGGAGGTTCCATATAAATGTGAGGAAGAACTTCTTCACAGTGAGGGTAACAGAGCACTGGAACAGGCTGCCCAGAGAGGTTGTGGAGTCTCCTTCTCTGGAGACATTCAAAACCCACCTGGACATGTTCCTGTGTGACCTAATCTAGGTATTCCTGCTCTGGCAGGGGGATTGGACTAGATGATCTTCTGAGATCCCTTCCAATCCCTAACATTCTGTGATTCTGTGAAACAGATGTCATTTCACAACATGTACCTACTACCACCTCCCATTATGGTGAGCATCCTGTCATCAGCTTACCAGAGACATACAGGCACCCTAAATTCTATCCGCACTCTTTAAGAAAGGAACCTGCGTGTGCTCTACCTTGTCCAAGCTTCAGCTGAACATGTTACACTCATCTTCACCTGTTCACAGCCAAGCATTTTATCCCTTCTTCTGTCAGGGTTGAGGACTTGGTGAGGCTGAGCCTACTTGATAAAGCACTATACCTCCCAAATGAACTACTTTTCTTCAATCCATTCACCACGTGAAGGAGAAAAAAAGCTTTAGGAAGAGCAGCCAAAAAATTCCAGCAGTTCCAGTTTCAATACAGTATCAGACATTTCGAAATGTTCAGAAGTGGTTTCTCAGATTTACCCTTCCATCTGTGCCAGTTGTTCTTCTTTTCACTATTACTCACTTACTTACACCAAGTAGTTTTTCTTCTCATTTCGTGCCTTTTTTCATTCCTGTGCATTAGTTAGCTTTCGTCAGTGTTGGCAGAACTTGCCACATACTCTATACTTGTATGGGCTTACCATTTCTTCTGAAGTTGGCAAATTGCACTCACTTTGGAAATGTGCTGGGTTTTGCCCATACGTGAGTTCAAACCAGCCCGCCCGGTGTTACGCAGCCTCATGTCTCTCACCTGTTCTGCCTGTCTTGCCCAGCTAAGATTGTGTCAAATTTACATCTCCTTAATTTTAGCTTTATGTTTTCAATCAACAGACCAAATACTACTCTCAGCTGTAATCCCCCTTGCTGTTGTAAAGTGCACACTAATGCTACTTGTTCAGCATTGACCGTGCCCAGTATCACAGACCAATGGACAAAGGTTAAAGACACAAGACCAGTTTAACTGTTTTGTTTCAGAGTCTGTAGCACTACTCAGACACAAAGCATGTTGGTACTGACAGCAGTTTTCCCATGCCCAAGTTTGTCTTACTAGAATTACATACTATGTAATCACTTACTGGGTGCTAACAAAGAAAATCTTGGGTTGAAGTTTGTGTTGTAAGTGCCAGAATATTTGTTTGTACTCTTCAACATTCAGTTTGGACTCTTTGCAAATCTTCCGTTTGCAATCTCACTCCTGTTATGTATGTCTGTGATTTTATGAAAATGGTACTCTCTTTTGTCTTGGTCCATTTCCATCTATTTTTTGTAGCAAAAATAAGCATTGAGCTTGTTAACATTACACAGATTTTCATAACATTTAAAATTCTCAACAGATTTTTAACATGCAGTTATTCAAAAGTAGAATTTTGGAGAAAAAAAATGAGAAGTATCCTAGGATTTGTACATTCAGAAAGAATATTTAAAATTACTTTTTATGTGCTTTTTCATGTTGTTTGATGTGGTAATTGGAGAGGACTACAAAACAACATTGTTTTTATGACTCAGAAGATTCAGGTCAAATTGTAATTACTACACTCATTAGAAATTGCACTAGAATGGAATTTCAGACTACCTTAACATTTCAAAGAATTCTGTTCTATTTTCCTAAAGATTATATTATACTGATAAACTATGTCTTTCTCGGAAGGATGGCAAAGGCCTGGTGCCATTTTAGGTTTGGAGTAACACAGGGAAATAACTTTGCCTCACACCCTTTCCTCAGGGGGAGGTTGAGTATAGCAATCAGCTGCTGTTGCAGATCAGGAACGCAGTCATCACAGAATCACAGAATCACAGAATGTTAGGGATTGGAAGGGACCTTAAAAGATCATCTAGTCCAACCCCCCTGCCAGAGCAGGAATACCTAGATCAGGTCACACAGGAACATGTCCAGGCGGGTTTTGAATGTCTCCAGAGAAGGAGACTCCACAACCTCTCTGGGCAGCCTGTTCCAGTGTTCTGTCACCCTCACTGTGAAGAAATTCTTCCTCACATTTATGTGGAACCTCCTATGTTCCAGCTTACACCCATTGCCCCTTGTCCTATCATTGGATGTCACTGAGAAGAGCCTGGCTCCATCCTCATGACACTCACCCTTGACATATTTATAAACATTAATGAGGTCACCCCTCAGTCTCCTCTTCTCCAAGCTAAAGAGACCCAGCTCCCTCAGCCTTTCCTCATAAGGGAGATGTTCCACTCCCTTCATCATCTTTGTGGCTCTGTGCTGGACTCTCTCAAGCAGTTCCCTGTCCTTCTTGAACTGGGGGGCCCAGAACTGGACACAATACTCCAGATGTGGCCTCACCAAGGCAGAATAGAGGGGAAGGAGAACCTCTCTCGACCTACTAACCACTCCCTTTCTAATACACCCCAGGATGCCATTGGCCTTCTTGGCCACAAGGGCACATTGCTGGCTCATGGTCATCCTGCTGTCCACCAGGACCCCCAGGTCCCTTTCCCCTACACTGCTCTCCAGCAGGTCAGCTCCCAACCTGTACTGGTACATGGGGTTGTTCTTCCCCAGATGCAAAACTCTACACTTGCCCTTGTTGAAATTCATTAAGTTTTTTCCCGCCCAACTCTCCAGCCTATCAAGGTCTCGTTGAATGGCAGCACAACCCTCTGGTGTGTCAGCCATTGTGTGTCATGGAGTAAAGATGTAGATCTCTACCTGCTTGACTGCACTGCTTGAGCTATGTCCATCTTTAAATGCCTGCTTTTTCTCTTCATCCCAAGCCATGGTATATTATATCTCAAGGAGTCAGAGGGAGGGAATTGAAGCACTCCTTTAGCAATCCCCTGTCTTCCAAGAGACGGATCTCCTTTGTGTTTATGTGACATGACATATCATTTCATGGTCATGAGAGTAGACAAGGTTCAGAAAAACATTCTCGGACTCATCATTTTACCCACCTTGGCTATCTAAACAGAGAAATACTATCATTATTCGTATCAATGGTATATCAGCCTGTCTATGTCTCCTGCTCGTTTGGTCTACCACAGGAATAAATCATGCTGTTGTCTATGGATACGTGGCTCGGTAAGCTTCACTAAAATCATCCCACTGATCCTTAAGTTTGCTCCTTTATTTTTAGATATAGTGGTCCCAAGTTTGATGGGAAAAATCTCCAACTCTTTGCAAAGTGTTTAAGTTCAAGTTTTCAATGAATCAGTGTGTCTTGGTTTGGAATAGAAAAATGGAAAGACCATTCTTTATTAAGAAATATTCAGAGGTATTGGCCAGAAATTATAACTCTGAAAGTTTTAATTAAAACAAGGGTACTTTACATCAGTTGATAACTTTGATTATTGCTACAAAACCTCTTTCACTCTCTTTTATCAATTTCCACAGTATTTCTGGAATTCAACTGCACACTGCTTTGTGAAACAAGATGTCCCATGAAAAATGGTTGGTTCCATTCACATGGTGCACTAAAGGTTATACCCCGTCATAAGGCATAAGTCAGTATCAGCTGTTTGCTCCAGCTCATCCATTTGCTTTGCATAAGTGGAAGAAGCAATGTGTCAGATGGGTGACTTCTTTTCCATTACAAAAGATTATGTGCAAGCATTGAGCTGAGTACTTAAAATTACATTTTTCATCAAATATCACATATGAACTTATTCTGGATTTGGAAACCATATATTTTCGACACTATTTTTTTTCAGAACATTCGTTGACCTTCACATCAAATTTGAAACACCTTCTAACATTTTTTTTTTTTCCAGTTTTTAAGTCACTGACCCTGAACACTTACTTAAATCACTCTAATATCTGAAATAGAAAAGAAGGGGAGGGAAATGTGGGAAAGAAAGGGAAGACTTTCTGTTTTCTGACTTTCTGAAAAAAAGTCTGTTTGAAGGTTTCTTGAATTTGGTGCACAAGCTTGAGAAAATAAACATTATCTAGATTGTTCAAAACACCCAGTTCTTACCAAGCTCCTATAGGAGAGTACTTATGCCTCCCACTTGTTTTCTGAAAGCACAGGTGTATTGTTATATTTCAACTAATGAAAGGCTTTAAACTCTCTGAGAATAACACATTTGAGAATTATGAATTTTGTTACTGTGTGTCAGCTTTTGTGTATTAGACAAGTTTAAATATAACAGCACAAAACACTAAGATGACTAACAAGAGTCCTGTCACAGCATTTTAAAATTAATACTCTTAGCATTGCTTCAGTTTGAAGAGGGCAAGAAAGTTTCCTTGATCAGCCTTCCCAAATTAAAAGTGAGTAGTTTCTGAGATCACTGAAATTTATTGGGGATCTACCCATTGAGTATAGCAGATTTAAAAGCAAAACTGTCTGAAGGAGAACAAAGGCATCCAAAAAATTGTTTCTACATGAGGGTCACCAGATTTATATAATTACTTCTTCCCTTTTCTCTGAAATATTGAAAGTATACTAATTCACTAAAAAGCTGCTGAGATCTGCAAACCTTCTGGAGGCGGCTTCTAAAATAGTTATCTTTTGGTGGCACATGTTCAAGATGGGGTCTTGGTGTTGCTCAAGAGGTCTACAGAAAGATCTATTTTAAATCAAAGCTTAGGACTGATTCCTGTTTCAAGATTCTGAGGCATATCTACTGGAAAAGGACTCAGCCCCTCTGTTTTCTGATTAGCACTACCATAGAAAGCATGGAGGGGCCTCGACATTAAAATCTGTACTGTCAACATAACATTTATTTCAAAGTTGATTTCATAAATCTAAGTGACAAGGAAAGACACAGAGCAATATTTTGTTTAGGTTTTTTGCCACTCATCAGGAACAAGGTTTTTGCATGAGAAAGTCTGAAGAACCCACATTTCAACTCAAATCTGATTAGCAAATCATGCAACTCCCTCGGCTCTAAACTCCAAGGAAAAAAATAATCTTCTGGGAATCAATACATTTTCTTAATGTCTTGTTTTAAGCAGCCTATTATTCTTGAGAAGGCATGTCCTCAGGGACACAAGCTCTTTGCAGAGGCTATTCTCCTGACTCCTCTTCCAATTTGTTTGCCCACTTACAAAGTGCAGATACCAGATAAAGTGTGAGGTAAAATGCATAATTGATGTGAGACAGTGAAGTGCGCAGATTATTTACACATCCTCAATCCTAACTAGCATTAGGCATAGTTCCCAGAATAAATGAATCCTCTGACTGTAAAAAAAAGATCTAATGTCTCCAATATTTATCACTCCCTTGTTTCCTTTGTCAGTAATACCACATGTACTTGTGCTCCCAAACAGAACTACAGCATTCACTCCTTCTGGAATAAAACAGTTGAACAGCTACCCTTTAGCTTCTCCCTCAAACCAGTAGTTTCATTAACTTTTTCCCTGGGTCTCCAGTTTATCCTGCTAATGTAAATCCCATCCCACTATCCTGGTGCAATGCTCTAAGGTCTCTGTCACTCTCCTCTTCCATGTTTCCAAGCTCTGCTCCTGAGCCTGTTTGACTAGATCTGTCTAGAAGCCAACCATAAATGATATCTCTATCCCAACCATTCTCCCTTCCTTGCTTTATACATATGACTCCTGGGAGTACATTTCTCTAATTTCTGCTTTTGAAAATCAAACCCTGAACAGCAGCACTAAAGACTGGAGGATGCCCACTCTTACGGGACTTCCAATGTTGTAAAACTGTGATAAACTCTGTGGGGCTAGAAAAAACAAGAAACACTCCCCCCACCCCCAAAAAACCCCAAAACAAACCAAACCAAAAAGTGAAAAAACAGATCAATAAAGTCAATAAACAAATTTGATAAATTTTGTGTTGTTTTTTTTCTTCAATGACACAGCACTATGAACATGGACTGTGTGCTTGAAATTCCAGATTTGGAAGTCACTTATAGCTTTGTACAACTCTTCCTGGATTCAAGAGAAACTTTTTCCTTACTCAATGCAAGGCAGCCAACATTATGTGATTACACAGCCTTTGTGTGCTTGGGCTCATGTTTCACACTGAGCATGCCAGGCAGCTTTTAGAGACATGATCAAGAGGGAAGGGTACATATTAGTACAGAATTTTGAAGTACACCAGGCCATTATATTTCATTTCCTTGCTTGCCTTTTCCACAAGGCCAGAAAATTTCCTCCGTTGGGAAAAGAAAAATGCCCTTCGTGTCCTTGGACTTTCTCTGTTTCTAGTTATTTTTCACTAATAACACTGTTTGTTGTTTACTTTCAAAGGTACATAACCATCAACAGGAACAAATATACTCTCAGGAAAACACGTACGGGAACACATCTGTTTATGGCTCCGTGTTTTGACTTTCCACTGGCTGCCAAGTGATTGCTGTTTTCCTATCCATCTCTTGAGATGAACATTCAAGGAATATCACCACTACTTGGTTACGCTCTTCTTCAACTATGTAGGAAGCAAGTGAAAATAAACTATTTCTCTTTAAGAAGTAAAAAATAGGTAAAGACTCAGCTGAGGAACATGCTATTACAGATAGATAAGTTTATTGTGCTAAGTGTAATTTTAGTACAACCTGTATGACAGGCGCTTCCTTGTTTTATTTTTCCAACTAAGAAAAGGCCTCTGTGGAGGAAAAGTAGCACTCCAATGTTTATAAAGTTTTATGTTTTGAACAGTTACAGAACAGACCTTGTGTGCTTCATGGCCTGACTGTTGGTTTATAACTTGAGGAAATCCCATGGTACTAAAACTAAACTGACTCTTTATTAAAAGAACCATATACAGGCATCCTGCAGTGACAGCAGCCTTTTCAGCCACACACATCCCACTGCCCTCTCCAGGGCCCTCTCCCCACAGCTCCCTACCCCCTTCCCTCCAGCCTTCTCTCTGTTTGTCATCCTTTGTCATGGTGTGCCCAAAATTCAGCCAGAAGTCAGCACTTCCTCAACTGTTACAGCAGTTGGTGGTAAAGTGAAAGAGGAGATTAGTCTTAACTAAATGAAAAGAAGAATCTCAGAATATTTTTCATTTAGGCTTCACTCATTTATTATTGCACAGCTCTCCTATGGGTCTTTTTAGATGCAGTTAGTGCCTTTGTAAAAAGTCTCTAAAACAAATTAACATTTTTCTTCCTTATATGAACTAAATAGCATGTGTCCATATAGTGTTAGCTAACTAATTGTGTTATTAAGGTAATACAATTACCCTACTGATATCACCATAACATGATAAGGTATTATGCAATGCTGAAAGCACTGTTTAATAGAGCAGAGAAGTATGTGGCAGAAAAAAATTCTTTATATTTTTTCCAATATGTTAATTTTAATTGTGGTCAATATGAAATTTTTGTATTGCAAAGAATCTGATAAGTTTACCAGCTTTTGTAAATCAGGTCTCAGAAAGATCTTAATAAATTAATAATAATTCTTTAGATTGTTAGTCTATTGTTACTTAGGTTGTTTCATGTCTTTTTATGATTTTGTTCCACGGAAAAGGCATAAAATTTGGTTTTTCAAAGGCTTAGTGTGGCAAGGATATTAATATTTTCAGCACAACCAGTATGATCCTGGGACCATTTACAGTAAAATTTGCTGATCACCTGAGTACTCCATGTATATGTGCTTATTTTTTTCGAATGTAGAGGTTTGCATATGGAGGAAGGATATGGAGAAGTGTCTTTTACTTGAACCTAGGCATAAAATCCTGGCAAATAAAATACAAAGTTATAGAAATGCTGACAGAGTTTAGATTAGAATTAGGAGTCCTGTGTATAATTCAAACACTGATTTTAATCTGCATGGTAATCATTCACATGAGTAGGATCTCAGTTCAAGAAAGCACAGGACACATGGCTAAATCTAGCCCAACAACAGCTTTAGAGATAACACTGAATTTGAACTACATGAGGGCTGGTGTGGCAGAGGATGTCCTGAACAGAGACCTTGAAATCTGTTTGTTTTATTAAAAAGATATGTAGTGTAAGTTCTATACATACACAAAACATTAGTATTACAGGATCTACTGATTTGTCTTTATAGAGTCACTATGCGTGGGTGGCAGATCTGAACATACTTCTGTGTAACACTTGCATCTTCTGGTTGTTTATGAGATCATGGTATTTACAGCTAACCTGTAAGGCTGTTTCTTCCTTTTAGTATTTCAGAAAGTATCCAAATTCACTTTCTGCATTTATACAAGCTATAGAGGATTTTATAAAGCAATTCTAAAGCAACAATCCAATAGTGCTGCCTAAACCAAAACGATTCACCACCATAAGCCTGTTCTAAAGTACACCAAAGTCAAGGGAAAAATACCAACTGACTGGAACAGCTTTTAGATCAACAACATTTTTGGTGATGGTTACTAGTCATTTCTCATATGCTGGGCTAAGGGGTGTCCACGCTGCAGTTGACCGTGTGCCCAAATGGCTTACATAGCTGTCAGAAAGGTTTACAGTGCATTTGCACCCCCACAATGAGAATGCAAAAGTAAAAAGGATGAAGAGATTTTGTATGTATCTCCAACTGCTGAGGCACGAGAACATTCCTTGATACTAAAAATGCAGTCTGCTTTCTCTGAGGTTTAAGAGCTTTGTGAAGCATGTCAGAGGAGATGGAGATCAGTCTGAATGGCAGGCATCTCTGAGGGGGAATCTCAGGCCCTCTTTGGGGTCTGAAAGGACTTGGATGTGAAATAGAGGATCAAGGAGATGCTAAACTGGAACTAGCATGAAGAACTGCCACAGCACTGTGCTCAGGTGAGCACTTTTTCCATGCACACCTATGAACCATTACAAGAGGCAGCAATGTGCAGAGACACAGCAAAAGGCCAGTGACACTGCACTCCTGCTGGATGCTGGAGTGCACCAAGCCGACATTGCATCCAGGGCAGAACTGCTCTCCGGAGAGCATCTAAATCTCCATGTTGTGTGCCAGCATCACCAGCTCCTTCAGACCAAGCCACTGCATTGTACTGGTAAGCCAGGCAGAGTAACAGGGACTTCTAGCTGCACAGCTGGCTGGTGGCACTACATCTGCCTTTCGTGAAAGCTACAGCTGGGTCTTACACCCCTGTGGGAATTTGGAAGCAAGATATCCTGTCAGTAACAATAATGCTCTTTAAGCTGCTTCCTAGCAGCGGTGTTGGAGAAAAAAAAAGAGCGCTATGATGAAGTATGAAGTTAACAGGAACATCTGTGTTTTTCTTACTTATATATATCGCATATGGTAAAGGTATATAGCATATGTATTAATTACATCAAAGTAGGTGAACAAACTGAGCCAGCATTTTCAAGGAATTCTCAGGTCCACAACTCTCAGTTTAGATTCTTAGGGTATCTCTTATTGTATATTTGGCAGTAAAAAGCATTACCCATGCATAGATTTATTGCAGGTATCTTAATTTCCTTAACAGCTTTGGTACCCCTGAGGCTCTAGCAACTTGCACTCTCCTCACTGCTGAGCAGCCCCATGTTTTTTTTCTGGCTCCTCTAATGAAATAGTGAAGTTGCTTAAGCCAGGAAATGAGAGTCTCTAACATGGAGACTGCTTCCCCACTGGAAGCAAGCACAAGGGGCTACCCGCTTCTTATGGGTCAGAATGAAGATATACCTCTGTTATATACATTTTTAAAGATAAGGTGTTGTGCACAAAGGTTAAAGACAAGTTCATTCTCTTTTCCTCAGGAATGCTGGAAATGCCTCCATATGTTACAAGCAATCAAGTTTATCTGTAAGAATTTGCCTGAAATGGACTCTTCCCTCATGCTTTTGGGACAATTAATTAACCTGCTTCGTGCCTCCTTTTCCCTATCTGTAAAAAGACAAAGTCAATAGTATTCCTTCAAAGGCCTGCGATGTGCATCGTTTCATTACAGTGTTACCCCTACTACTACAGGGAGGCCCAGCTAAAATTTTATCATTATCCATGATTAATATAGATACAATGCTGTTATAGCATTATTGTGTCCACCAACAAGAAGTCCAGATCCTAACAACCTCTGAAATTGAATTTGTCCCAAGTCTTTCATTAGCCATGCATAGAGAAAGCACCATTTGCTGGGCTGGGTTTGCCTGGCATTCAGAAAATGGGTATTTCCAGGCAGTCCAGGGACTTTATCCTTTCAAAACCCAAGTTTGGGGAATCCCAAATTTCAAAAGTGTGTCTTGTGATGCAATGCAGTTGCTCCCTGACTACTAGGAAGCTCTCTTTAACAAAAAATATGCCCTTTTTTAGTGTTAACACCTATAAACAGTTTTTCTTTTCACTAAGGGTTGCATCTGGGAAATCCTGGAGAAACGCTGAACTCCACAGCAGTGCACACAGAGCTGTGAGATCATTGCTTAAGGAATTCTTACTAGTGTCCCAAGCTTTCCACAGTGGTGTGTAGCTCATTATCTTTTGGACAAAACAATCCAATATGTAATTTTCTTATGGTATATCACTACCTGGGGTGCACTTACAGTGCAGCTTTACTTACAGTTTAAATCTAGAGGTTTAAGTCCAATTCTAGCTCTGGGTATGCCTCCAAAGCCCTCAGCAATGCAGACTAAAAAGTGCTAAAAAGAGGAAGTGTGGGAGGGTTCATTTTGGCACAGTCAGCTGATCACCAGCACCAGAGTAGAGAGGATGGGGAGTTTCCAAAGTAAGCTCATGATGGCACTCAGCCTCTCTATGTATGTGTGTGTACTTTAACTAATGTGTAGTTAATTATTTTCAAATACACTATCCTTATAAGGCAGTCCTACCCCTAAAGGGCAGACATCCCATTATGGACAATCCACCACAGCAGGAATGCAGATATGGACTATTGTGTCTACAATGAGGACAGCAGAAATTGGACTTCGTTCAGTTCCCTGGGAATAAACCACCATTACAAGCTTGAAATTGCAGTTTTATCAGCAAACCTACATTGGCAAGCAGTTGTTTGAGCTAATAATCCTGCTTGTATCAGGTATCCTTAAAAGTGAGTATCTTTGCGTGAGTGAACTGGTATATTTTCTGTGATCTGAGTCTGTTATTTAGAGCTAGGAAGCAGACTTTCTCTGATACTGAAAATTAGGGGAAAACATTGTTGTTAGGTTGTTAAACTTCATCTGAGGCCACTTCAGCCAGCTACATGGCAGCAGAGGGGTTCTGTGTCTAACTCCTGCTCTCTACAGTTCACATACTGATTCCTAATTTCTTTAACACAATAAATGTGCATCTTGTCAAGGACTTACCTGTGTTCAAATGCTGTGATTTTAACCTTCAGATTTAAAGAATCCCTGGAGTAACTTGTCATGAGATTTGGTAAATTAGCTTCATACTGCACTTGAAAAGAAAAATACATTGTAACATGAGATAAGCCATCACACCTAGAACCAAGAACATTGAAGTTAACTGAAGAATAAACTTCACATGTCAGATTTAGGTAAGGTAAAAAAATATACCTGCAACATTTCTGTTAAAAAAATGCAAGATTTAGGAAATTTAACTGTTAATTAATTTGTTAACAAGTCAAGCTGTTGAGTTGAGGAGTTATGGTTTTCCATTACCCTAAATCACAGAATCACAGAATCACAGAATGTTAGGGATTGGAAGGGACCTTAAAAGATCATCTAGTCCAACCCCCCTGCCAGAGCAGGAATACCTAGATCAGGTCACACAGGAACATGTCCAGGCGGGTTTTGAATGTCTCCAGAGAAGGAGACTCCACAACCTCTCTGGGCAGCCTGTTCCAGTGTTCTGTCACCCTCACTGTGAAGAAATTCTTCCTCACATTTATGTGGAACCTCCTATGTTCCAGCTTACACCCATTGCCCCTTGTCCTATCATTGGATGTCACTGAGAAGAGCCTGGCTCCATCCTCATGACACTCACCCTTGACATATTTATAAACATTAATGAGGTCACCCCTCAGTCTCCTCTTCTCCAAGCTAAAGAGACCCAGCTCCCTCAGCCTTTCCTCATAAGGGAGATGTTCCACTCCCTTAATCATCTTTGTGGCTCTACGCTGGACTCTCTCGAGCAGTTCCCTGTCCTTCTTGAACTGGGGGGCCCAGAACTGGACACAATACTCCAGGTGTGGCCTCACCAAGGCAGAATAGAGGGGAAGGAGAACCTCTCTCGACCTACTAACCACTCCCTTTCTAATACACCCCAGGATGCCATTGGCCTTCTTGGCCACAAGGGCACATTGCTGGCTCATGGTCATCCTGCTGTCCACCAGGACCCCCAGGTCCCTTTCCCCTACACTGCTCTCCAGCAGGTCAGCTCCCAACCTGTACTGGTACATGGGGTTGTTCTTCCCCAGATGCAAAACTCTACACTTGCCCTTGTTGAAATTCATTAAGTTTCTCCCCGCCCAACTCTCCAGCCTATCAAGGTCTCGTTGAATGGCAGCACAACCCTCTGGTGTGTCAGCCATTCCTCCTAGTTTGGTGTCATCAGCAAACTTGCTGAGGATACATTCTGTACCCTCATCCAAGTCGTTGATGAAGATATTAAACAACACCGGTCCCAGTACCGACCCCTGAGGGACTCCACTAGTCACAGGCCTCCAACTAGACTCCGTCCCATTAACCACAACTCTCTGGCTTCTTCCCTTCAGCCAGTTCATAATCCACCTCACTACCTGATCACTAAACCCATACTTTATCAGCTAAAGTTCTTTATGTACACAACTCCTATCACCATGGTCCCAATCTCAAATGAGTCCTGTTACAATACAGATGAGGAATAATAACAGAACGTAGTTCTACAGAAAGGAGCTGTGATACTAAAAAAACAGGGGATGCAATTTCTTGGAGTAAATGTGTTCCATGCTTTGGAGTTATTTGCATTATTTTTCAGACCTTTCCAGAGAATTTAATTAATCATTAATATACCCTGCAGTCATCTGCATTGCAATGTGCTTAAGAGCTTTCTGTTGCTGGAGAATTTATGAGAGGGCAAAACGCAAGGCTGAAACAAGGGGGTCATTAAACTATTTTTTTAGATATGTATTCTCATTGTTTGGAAGCAACAGTGGTTTTGCATTCAAAATGGATAGGATTTTAAACAACTGGTAATGTTTTCTGCCAGTTGCAAGAGGAAACTGTGAGTTTGGCTACTGGTAGTGCTGCTGTTCACCAAACCACACTTTGTGGAGTCAGATAAGTGTAGAACAAGATATAACATCAATCTTAAAATCTTTCCCAGACAAGGTTTCTTAAAAGGGTAAGTTTGCTCCATCAGCCCCTTCTTGAAAAGCAATTTGCTCCTTTGAGTAGATCACCTATATCAGACTACATTGCTAGGTACACAGATTTGACTGACAATTTTCCCTGATCTTCACAGGTTAAAATGGATGTCATAAACCAGTTGATTTCTTGTGAGTCACAAGACAGAAAATCGATAACCATGATGTTCTGGAGGTATCAGTATCATCTGCATCAATAGGAAGATATGTTTCTTTGATTAACTGATGAAGATAAAACCAAAACGGTGGAGGTAAGCAGCAGGATGAAATCAGGGAGGGAATATAAATGGTGCATGTTGAAAACTTGATGGTAATGAATGTTTAACTGGGGATTGATGGGTATGATGCACATCAGAAGTGTACAGGAGAGAATGCCACAAGGAGGAAGAAACACTGTACACTGGTAAATTACATATCTTACTTATTGCCTTTCTCTTAAGACACCTTTTTCTATTTTTTTTTCTGATCAAGTTCCAATTTCCATTAATGAAGGATTTCCCATTGGCCTGAGTGGTGAAAAAGGGACTCCCCATCTAAGTGAATGCAGAAATCACCTCTTTTTGTGTGTGTAAGATCAAGTCTATACTTGAGCATTTTGGACCATAGAATCACAGATTCATAGAATTGTTTTGGTTGGAAAAGACCTTTGAGATCATCAAGTCCAATCATTAACCTAGAACTGCCAAGTCCACCACTAAACCAGGTCCCTAGGCACCACAACTACATGTTTTTTAAATACCTAAATATTTAAATACACAAGTACAGCTTAAGTACATTTTTTATTTAGAGATCTTGCACTGATTGCTCATTTCCTTTTAAATTCCTGACAATGTATCATTGAGGGTTCTCATTTACATTGACATTAGATTACACACACATTAGATTTCCGGGACAAACATGCTTTTTATTCCCTTCCACTGGTTTTCCAAATTTATTTTTTCTCATGTCTTGACCAGTAATAAGACACACTTAGTTAAAGAGAAAGGTTTTGTTTAGCAGGTTTTAAGAGAAATTAGCAATTAATTACTATTATGGAAACTCAATCATCTTGAAATAAAGCAAATTTTCATTGAGTATTATTAGACAAATTTATTTTGGCTGTAATAGCTAACTAGAAGTTTGCTTTTAATTATCTTGGGTAAACTCAAAAACAGGGAAGTTAAATTCCTTCCACAGCAGCTTAGTAAATACATGAAGATCTGATCTATACTCTCATGAAGACAGAGGAGGAAAAAAAATTATTTTTTTTTTCCCGTGGAAATGTAACATTGGCTATATGCCATTTATGTGGTTCGTCAATAAACTACACATCCAGGTATAATAGTTTGCTTCAGAGAACAGAAAGGGTTTTTTTTTACTGTCTCAGTTTTGTTTAGTGTTCTAGAAACACTAAGTTTGGTGAATTGCTCTTTGGGCAAGATTCTTTGAAGGGCTCAGAGGAGAGAGGAAGGTTTGTAATTAAAAGTTAATTGAATTTGGATAGAATACTGAATCTTAATAACAGAGTCTTCTCTGTTTTTCTGGCATCTGATTTTAAGAGATATTACAAAGCCAAACCAAACCCAAACAAAGACTGAAGAACTCACTAGAGAATGAGTCCCTAAAAGAAAAAAAAAAAATCTTTAAAAAACCTGAATAAAACCCATTTAGATTGAAAGCTTCTATTCTTCAGCAATTTTAATGTTAAACACACTGATTTTGGAGGGATGTACTGATCCAAATTGCATGTTGGAATTTTTAGTTTTCCTCGCAACTTTTCTGTACGTAATTTTATTTTCAGTTGTTGGCAAGAAACTGTCCTTTTCTCACATGTGTTATATATAACAGCTGGCACGATGAGATGCCAGTCTCAGAGCTGCTAAATGGAAGCATTACCATAAAATCCTTCCATCCAGTGTGTCAAGCAATTCAACTGCTACCTGTCAGTCTGCAGAAAGTACAGGCAGATGTGTCACAGGTAAAGATGAACTTATTAGTCCTGATGTCTGTATTTCACTCTGCTCTGACAAAATGAAAACAATCGTATCAGCTACAAAGCACATTAAAACATAGAGCTCCAAACCTGTACTCGTCAGTTTTTCCTATCAAAGTCTTTTTGGCAAATAATTTGGGGCTACAGAAGAGTCCTCTGTCAAAGTTAGATCCTAACTGTGGTACTGCTGGATTTTCTTTTTTTTTTTCTTGTCTAGTGAGACTGACATCTAGTGGCTTCATTTACTGATTCCCAAGCATCCTCCATTTCAGCATGTTTGCTTTATAAAAGTGTGAGAGACAGACACTTTACCTGCCGTAATCATGCCGTTTAGGGTCTTCATACACACCAGTCATATTTGCCATTCTTCACAAACAGTTATTTTGGCCTCTTAAGAGCCAGCCCGTGGAAAGCAAGTGGCAAGATGAGGCTTTTCATTTCTGAGAGAGGAAGGAGCAGTCTGGACAGCTGTTGCATGACTATGGACTCAGATGTCATTTTTTGCTTCAGTTCCCCTTTTCCCTTTCTTCATGGCTTCTGTGAAGAGTTGGGTGTTCTGTAGAGCCAGTAACTAAAATCAGGAGGCTGCTTTAGCCATACATCTCTATGGGCTTTGGGTTGCTGCACTACAGTTTGTTCCTGGGAGAAAATCCAGTCAAGGCTCACAGAAAGTTTTGTTTGAGTTTCAAATAAAAATTGTCACTCATCTTGGCAGAGGGTGAACATACTGGCCTGATGATGGATTTTTTCTTCTGAGATGTTGTAATCCCTGGGAAAAAGAAAAAAGAAAACAGAACACACATATACAACAGAACTATTATTAATTGCTACTTGTAGTCTGGCTAGCCCTGTCAGTATAACCTAGTACATTCACTGAAGATAAATGTGTACTTGTACTTTAATATTATTTTGTATCTGTGCTTAGATGAAAAACTATTGGTTCTTGCTTTCCTCTTTCAGTTCTGCAAAGTAACCTAAAGAAGGAAACTCCTAACCCTAGAGAAAGCCCATCTAAAGCCAAACTCATGGATGTTCAGGAATTTGCATGTTCATACTAGCCTGTAGGAACAGGAGCTCCGATTTTTATTTTGCCTGAAATACCCATCACTAAGTAGGAAGCCCAATACATCCTCTCTAAGTTTTTATTCTTGTCTCATTAAACAGTACATGCTTGCAGGGACACTAAACCTGTGCATGTGCAGCACAGCACAGTTGTGATTTAGAGTTAGCTGGGCAGCACTGGGTGCACACTAGCCTCACTTCACACAAGCAGGAGTGACAAAACGAATGTCAAATCAGGGAGATGTTGAAACTCTGGTCTCCATCCTTCTTGATGTATTTATTTTCATGTTTCTCTGCATACCTGGGCTCACCCAGGCTACAACATTAATTAGAGTTGCCCCATTGCTATCCTAATATGAGGCCAGGTGTTACATCCTGTCATGGGCTATCTCATCAGCCAGTGAGTGCCACTCGAGCTTCACCTTTTGGCCCAGTGAGAGAGGGAGGCCCTTTCATATACCCAAGGATGCCCCTGGGCAGGGTGAAAGACCACTGGAGCAGCACTGACACCCTAATAGGCAGTAAAGTATTTAGCTCTGTGCATGAGCTAGATACCACATTATCTCAGATGTGTCTCTTGATCATCTTAAAGACACTCCCAGACTCTGTTACCTTTCTTACACTATGTCTGTAATAGCAGCCTTAAAGAGCTCCTTGGATGTCCTGCAAAATCCAGAAGACAGACATAGATTGCAAGAGTATTGCAACAGGCCTCGACACAATACAAACCATATTTTGCTACTTCCTTTAATATTCAGTCCTTAGGAAACCTGAAGGAAAGCTATAATCTTACAACTTTCTCTTCTTTATGATTACTCATTCTGAGGACACAATGTTTTTATCTAAGAGAAGATGGTGATCCATTGAAGGATAAGGACAAGTGAAAATGTGTCCTTACCAACAAAACTTCTATTTTTTGAATGAGGATTCGGGTAGGCGGTTTACTGGAGATAAAATAAGTTCCCACAAACTTTCTGGAGAGTCACATTTCTGTGTTTTCTTTTTCAGATGATTTTGGTCCCCAAGCCATGCTCAGCTGCACTGTGCTGTCAAGCTGGGCTCCTTCCAGTCCAGGACCCTGCTGACTGGAGCACTCCCAGCTGCAGCAGGGCCTTGCTGTGGGACTGTTGAGGGTTTTTTAGCAAGCAATGGACATGTGAGCAATCCAAACTTTGAGCCTGACCCGGATGCTGAAGCAGGACGGGGAGGTGGAAAAGGAGTGATGGTGTAAACGCATGCTTTAAGGCTGTAAATCAATCTATGCTTCACGCTAGTACTATTAGCCAATCGGTAGCTAGATGAGTCTCATGATCTGGTGCTCTGTCTATATAAACCGGGTTGTAACGCCATTAAAGTGCCTTTTCACAAGATCATATTGGTCCCTATGCGATTGCTTGCCATGGTTTCCCGCACAGGACTGCCTCCAAGAAGGGGCCAAAACTCACAGTCCGTGCTCCACAAACTATTCTCAGGCTATGTAGACACTGAAGCATGGCCTGGCCCTGTTCCTGCTTGGGAGGATGTGAGCGGGCTTTAGTGGGCTTGGGTAGGCATTCTGCTTTTGTCCTCTAAGGTGGCCCAGGCTTCTCATCAAGTGTGTGTGTGGGGCAGCCTACAGGCAAGGCAGCTGTCCCACTACAACCAGCTGCTGTGTTTATCTGATTTAATAAATTGGGGAGAAAAATTGACAGCTGATGTTTTTTACATTTATAGCAGCCTTTTGTTGTTTGCAACTAAAGGGAGATGCTGGCAAACTCACCAGGCTGGCTTTAGGTTCAGGTAAAATAGGGAGCTGCCAAGGTCAGCAACCAGCTGCATGAATGAACAGCAAAGGTGCTTCTGCTTTTCTACTCTGTGCCAAAACTGATATAACCTGGACATTGCATTGCATCATGAAAAGGGTATGTATGCATTCACCCCTCCATAGGTGTCAGGAGCAGAAACGTTGAGCCCTGTGGAGCTGCAGGTCCTTCTCTGCCCCCCTCTCTCTAACAGTCCTACCTCCGCACAGCAGTGTCAGTCCCACAGCCTGGAGACAGCAAAATTCAGATTTTTCCTATATTGCCAAGAAGTCTCAAAGCTGTGCCGCCCTCTGCAGAGATTGTGTCACAAGTGCAACTCCTCTCCTTTTCATACATTGGAAAACATCCACCACTACTGCATTAGTAGTGTGAATACCCACTTCCTCCTTGCCTCTCAATCCTCCACCTGTTTTCTCCAGTCCCTGTTTTTTCCCAAAACCAAGGTTTTGCATCCAGAGGAAGTTTCTAAAGCAATGCAATTCTATCATTCTCCATTAATTTCACCAAAGCAAACAAATCTGTTTATTTTCACACATCCCACCTCTGTCAGCTTTGATACCATTGATTTTTCCATACATATGTTTGTATCCTAGAAACTGAAACTCACTGATCCAAAGTACCTACAATCCATATGCACAGTGATGAATAAGAACACCAAAGAGATGCAGTGAACAGGAAACAGAGATACCACTCACCGCTCTACAAAAACAGGGACTTCCTGACAAACTTCATATGCTGTATCACAGAAGGTTTGTCTTTCCTCTCTGCTAGGGGAAGTTCAGCAAAGGAATGAACTCCCTGAATATGGATGTGCTGCGAGTTGTTTATTCTTCCATTGTACAAAAGAGCTGGAATATACAGTCTACCCATCTGTGTTGCTAAGAAACAGGGCCCTGTTGCCTTGGGACTCGATTCAGAATTCAAAAACAAAAATACTGTCTCAGCAGACTGGATAAATGCAGCTTGAAACCTAGCAACAAGGCCACAAGTTCAATGTGATTCTCTTACATGTTAGAAAACAAGGTTATTAGAAGGAAAATATAAATGAGGAAAAAAAACCCCAGTAATTTGAAAACAAAATGGATCTGTTATATCACCAATTATCCTACAGGATGTAACGATCTTATACTAAACATACTTTCATGACCTGTAAGATCTGATGCTTTGCTACCTTGTGCTTTGAGCAGGTTCAGATTTAATATAACAAGCAAATCCAAAGCAGCATCAGTATTTACACCAGTATTCCCTGAATATCCAGCTTGTGCAGTGTAAGCAACGACACAAGAGTCAGGATAGCAGAATTAATTTCCAGTTTGTGTTTCAGCTTTCAAGCACTCTGCCAACAGAATAATTTAATAGCTGTTCAACGTGCCTTGAAATGATCACTCTTAAAATGGCATGGATTGTATAACTGGGAGCAATTACTTAACCACGTACACAGAGTGTTTTCTATATTTGCTTATGTTCAAGTGAAGTATAAATAAGAACACAGCACAAGCTATGTTATAGCACCCTTTCACCTTAACAAACTGTCATTATGTGCCATTGGAAATTATATTGGTTCAAACAGCTATTTCACTGTAAATTCTGTTCCCTCTGGTTGCAGAACTTCATTACACAGCTGAAACTTTGGCCAGGACTCCAGCAGATTAGGCCAAGTTTGAATGGAGTAATAGTTCTCAGCTGAATAAACAGGGATCAGTTATTTGTTCTGGGGTTTTTTTTGGTGTTTCATCATAAAATCGTAAAGAGCTATTTTTCATCTGCATGATATGACTGCGTACATAGTGAATTTAACTGGAGAGGAATGAGGCAGCAAGAGTCAGTGATGACAAGTCACCTAGACCCTCGTGAACAGTTTTCAGTCATTTCTCCTTGCTTTTCTTCTTATAAGTATACAATTTCCAAAAGGAAAGAAAATTTAAAAAAGCTTTCTTCCTTAAACATTTCTAAGTTTGCAGTACTTCCATGCAGTTCCTTCAATGTTTATATTGTTGCAATCACTCCAAGTCAGGGCCAAACGAGTATCTGGGAAAGACCTTTGCTTTTTGTTTGGTTGGTTTTGAATGACTTTCAGAACCCTTTGAGAGGGTACACTGCACACTCATGCAATATCTTTTTCTAAATTTTTAGCAAATTAACTTTTATTCAGACTTTCAGATCAACAGGGAGTTGGAGGCTGTAGCTGAGGTTTGTGATAGGACTTTGTATTAGATCAAATACAGAAAGATTTCACAGCTATCCTAAAGATATCATTGGATGGTTCTTTACAAGTTTATGCTGCTGAGATACCTACAGTTTTACTAAAGAGAAAGTGTCAAACAAAAGTCCTTAAAATCACTTGAAGAAATAAAATCGTGCCGCATTGCCAGTAGATGGCAGCATGTTACTTATTTTACAAGGTAAAGGAGTCTTAAAACCCAGAAAGCTAAGCAGTAAATGTTTTTGCTCTACTGCAGCGTAGCAAGAGGGCTTGAGATTTTCCTGCACAAAACCACCTCATGTTTTCAGCTAAATATAAACCCTTTGTACACTTAAATAAGATTAAGGAGACCTTAAGAGTACAAGCTGGAAAAAGCAGTAAAGCTAGTCAGGATCCTAGTCTGAGCTGCAGAATCTTCTTAGGGACAAGCAAGCACAGATGGAATATCATACTCAGATTTCACCTTGAAAACCATAACCAATGGTATATATACTTTTTAACTCAAAAGAAGAGATTTCAGAAAAAAAATAAGAGAAAAAAACAAAACTCTAAGCTGCCCATTCACTATTTATAAATGGTAAAACAGAATGGGCTGAAAAAATATTTTGTTCCATCACCATATCATACAGAAACATTATCAGTCAGAATCCAGACTATAAGAAAAACACATCACTTGACAGAACCATTAGCATGACCTTTTGAACACGTTGTGTTTTTCAATGTTTAAAAAATCCTAAAAAACTTTAATTGTTCTATGCTATATTGATTCTGAAGAGTCAAAAAAAAAAAAAAATAAACATTTACTTTTGATTTTGAAAACATTACCAATTCTTATCACAAACTTCCAGCCCATGTTAGAAATAAGATCTTTCTTTTCCTTCAGCTTGCAGCTTTTTAGGATAGTGACCTACTTTTTTTCCTGTATTTCTGTGGCAGCTGAGCCAAAAGGGTTCAGGGCCCTTGTTTGTGGTATATCATAGCAATGCTCCAGTGGTAACTCAAGAAACCCAGGAAGATGTCACTCGGTGTTTGTAGTTCTACACTCATGCAGAATCTGAGTGTGTCCACTGAAGTCAGTGTAAAAGCAGTATGAATCAAAATTAGCTAAAACTACTGCTGGAGCAACAGAGAGAAAGATTAAATTAGAGGTTTGCATTACTGTGTAAAATGCTCATCAGTATGTGATAACAGGGTAATATTTCATTTTTCCACAACTAAGATACAGACTGGTGTTTAAGGTCAAATGGTGGCTTAGTGTTCCCTTGCTATAACTCATGTAAGCAAGGAACAAGCCTACAGATTTCATAAAACCACTTCTGGCTTCTGAAATATTGTTAGAGACTGAGTAGAATAAATTCTGGTTTACAGTAAAATAACTGTTTCATTTCCCTTATTCTGAGTAGTTGTTCATCAAGACCAGGAATTAGAAGCATGTCTACCCCATGCAGTGCAACAAATATCCCAGCTAACTCTAAGACCAATGCCTACAGGTCCATGTCAAGGTGACACGTCCATCTCAGCTAATTAGCCTTCCATATTCACAGTCATGCAAACAGAACTCCATTGCAGTCAAGTGCTGAGTTAAGAAATGTGAGCCAGCTCAAAGTGGTTTTGGGCTTCTCTGCACTACACAAGGAGTTATAAGGATAATTCCTTATCATCATTCCTTCCACAGAGATGAAGGAAAAAGAGAACAGTCTCACAGGCTAGGTAGGGGTATTTCCTATTTCTTAAAAATGCAATAGACAGGAGAAACAGCTGTGATACCTCAAATTACAAACCAAACCCAAAACCTGAGAATTAGCTCCCACACTTGTCAAATTTTAGTCCTTATAAATTTCTCCTTTTATCTGGTTATGCCTTCAAACATCTCCATTATAGTTTACCTTAAGACATTGTATGGCACAAAACTAAAAGCCTCACCTGTGTCTATTGTGAGAACTACCACAAAATTATATTTTTATGGAAAAGTTAAAGTGACTGGTTAAGTTGTCGCCTTTTCCCATAAGAACCACAAATATAGGTGGGTGTACGTTTATAAAATCAGCTTGCAAATATGTGGTATTCCTACACCTCAAATCAGTTACCACCTCATAGTCTCAGTCTCGGTCAGGTCATAGCCTTAGCCTTTACCACAAAGTTCTAAATCCCTCACTAAAAGGATTTAATTTACCCAAACTGCTGACAAAACTGAAAAAGAGGAATGTATATTGCTGTGGATTTGAGTCATTACATTAGGTGCTGCTGAAGTAATGATGCTCCCTTTTCTGAGTTTGAGACCAGTGGAACTGGATTCCCTGAATTTTTAATTGATCAAAATCTAGAAGCCACAACATATAGCCCCAGTAGCTCAATGTACATAGTTTATATGTATTTGGTTAAATAATTAGCATTTTTCTTATGAACTAGCTAACTTTGTCATCATACATTTGGCTTTTATTTTCCTGTCCCACTCTTCAAGGGTCTTAGTTTTAGTCCTGCTTTTTCTGAAATAAGACAGCTTTTTTCAGACATGCCCTTGATCTCCATAAGGCTGGAAACCATCACTTAAGAGGCTGGAAAATAACCACTATAACTAGGGTCTTTACATCTGTGTAGATGATATACATAGAATAAAGTATCTCAGTTGAAGGAACTGACACATCCATTGTCTGCTAGGAGAAAAAAAAAAAAAAAAAAAAAAAAAAGCAGATTCACAAGTTATTTTCTAAATAACTTGTAGAAGAGTGTTTCTGTCATGAACAGCAGTTTTGAGTGACTATAATGCCACTTTATCACACTGATAATATAGTTAGGAGTCAAATAGTCATACAAATTATACTGAAAAATAAACATTTACCATTAGCTGTTTATTGCTGCCTTGTTTAAAGTATTTCAGTCTTCCAGCTGGGGCATATAACTTCTCCCAACAAGGACATGCCTTTTTATTCTGTACTTGCAGAGTTCCTACCAACAAAATCCTGCTTCAGGACTACAGCTTTTATGCTCTACTACATCATAGAAAAATACTGACTTTCTAGTGGCAGAGAAGTAGGAAATTAAGTCATTTGAAGTGACCCATCTGAAGTAACCAAGTCAGGTTATTCAATCAGTGAGAATCATCTGGAAAAAAATGTCTGTTTATCATTTAAGAAGTGCTGGAAGAGTTCACTTTGGAAAAATGCCTTGACTGAGGAAGAAGGATTCACAGAGGTATAGGAGAAAAACCCCTGGAAAGTTTCTTTTGGGAAGAGGACTAGATGTAAGAGATTGCAATCTGTTCTTAATAGTGTGTCCTAGGAAAATACATACTGCTGTTACTCACTTTTTTCCCCCCTCATTCCTTTGCCTGTCTGGCTGTTCTGCCCTTTGTTAAACACATTTTCCCTGAGGCATCACCATCTTGGCTGCAGGGCTCAGCTATGCCCTGTGGTGGGTGGGTTGGAACTGGCTGGAACCAGCAGTGTCAGGCACGGGGCCATCCCGCAGCCCCTGCTGCTGCCAGTACCTGGGCACCCGCAACCACTACAGCTTTTTATACAAAACCTCACGTATTCCAGTGATTTTGTGCCTAACAGTAAAATGGACCTTGTAATCCAGTACACCAAAAGACAGTGCTAGTGAGCCATTAAACTGAACTCAAGTAGGCCATTTTTTTAAATTAAGATAGTGGTGGAGAGCATATGCTTTGATTCAGTTATACATTGGAAAAATATCATAAATTAATCAGTTCCACAAATTTGGGGTCCTGCAGTTTCTATGTTTCTGTTCACAGAAGAACTCTTGATGGATGAGAGATGACGGTTCAAACTTCATCACAACACTCATACACAAGAAATAGTTGAACGAGTCCAAGCATAACATATGATCTGTGTATAAAACATAATAAATATTCTGAAAATCTGCAATTCTATGAGGGTTGTATATTAGCGAAAACTATAATGTTATTCCCACCCCAACAGCCAAGCAGGGGAAGGGAGGAAACCAATATCCTTAAGTACATAGCAATACAAAGGTCTGACCTCTCCTTACAGACCTTGGTTTCTTTAAACTTTACAGAAGTGTATATATGTATCAGAGCTTTATGATTCAGGCCAACTTCTACAAATCAAGAGCAACACAGAACAATTTCATAATTCATGGAAATATATCCTGTTTTGCCAATCACTAGGCCTAGCACAAAGGACGCAGCCAGCAGTAGAACAAACCAGTAACCAGATTCTGTTGCACACAAAAGGGTCAGTACATGGGTGATCACTGGGGGTACAAACAAATCAGTCAGGTTACACATAACAGACATCAACCCCAGCGACCCCAAGAACAATGCAGCATGACCAACAACTGGTGGAACAAACAAAGCAACGAAGTCTCCCATAGAAGAGATAGGAGACAACCAAGCCAAGAGGCTGATAACATAGGACAGAGGCAAACTCTTGCTGTTCCCACAAACCCTGTGTTTATAAATACCAAACCTGACCAGGGCTCAGTTGCAGGGAGAGTCAGGAGGACCTTCCCCAACAGGAAACTCTGCTGAGTGTACCCACTTCACAGATAGACAGGCCACCCTCCCTGCAAGTGGTCCCAGCTTTTATCCCCAAAGCAGGACACCTGGCACTCATTTACCCAATGCAGGGCACCTGGAGCTTGTTTACCCAATGGCTTTCCCTGCAATGTCAGCCACACCTTGGAGGAAAGCCAAAAGGCAAACTCATCCCCTCCTTTTGAAGGACTGTGGGAACCACCCATGTCAATCTTAATTCAGGGCTCAGGGTTCAGACCCCAGCACTTCATATCCAAGAATGGTATTTCCTTTAAAAAGAAAAAACAACACACCAGAAGAAATAAGTAATCCTGTTTCTTGAGTTAGGTGTTCATACAACCCACTGGATTGTTGCAAATTGGATCCTGGGTGCCTAACTGTCCTCATTCAATATGCTCTGTCTCAGTCTTATGAATTACTTTCATAGCCAGGTACCTAACCTGGAGGCATTAGAGTGGTATGTAATACAGTGTCTAAAACATTATTTTGGATACATTCTGCTGACTCTTCAATATTCAATATTCATGAAACATGTATAATAGTATTTTCCTACATCCACAAAAGTAGGCAGTTTTGATGGGTGCGTATCTGAACACCAAGTCCTATGACAGGGACACATGTTGGTGTCCTTACCAGTGCCTTTAACAGACTGTAAATGGGAGAGGAAAGAGTGAGTTGCAAGCGAAGGGAGGGGGAATGGACTAGTCCCAGAGAGCATCACAGGCACAGTTGTATGGTATGGAAGGAGGAACTGAGACCAGTCTTGATCAGCACTGCATCCAGACTTCTTGCAGACAGTGAACAAGAGAAAACCTAATGGTTCTGTCTACTGTGAATAAGTAGGGACCTAATAAATGTTCTCTGCAAATCATCTTTGAAAGATTGTTTCAAACCATTACCTTGTCCTCATTTGCTAAATACAGTAATTTTCTGCAGGATGTTTTTCCCAGTAGCAAACTCATTTCTTAAACAGCAGACAAAATTTACTAGAATTCAATAATAGTATAATAAAGACAATTCTTTAATTGTATAATAAGTCCTCTTTCAAATTAATTTTCCAGTAATCCCTGTATTTCTCTAACAGATGAGAATAATTATATTGGCTGTGCTGAATAACCTTAAGCCATTACATTCCTTTAGCTAAGCATAGTTTTATGGAACAGCCAAATGAACATTGCCTTTGTAATGACGATCTGCAATCTTGAATGCTTTATAGTCTAAATACAAAATTCTACCATGAGAGGCTGGATATTATTTCAGTCAGCCAGGACTCTTTCAGACAAATTGACTAATTGTTTTCTAACACACTCAGCTGTAAACTGTACAATAAGGAGTTAAAAGTTCTGAATTCCCAAGATTCTTTGTTCAGTGTTTCAGAAGCCAAATCAAGAATAATTTGCATTACTACAAAGGTGCTAATAAATACGCACTGCTTCCAAAGACTTAATATCAACCCACATAGATTGTGTATATGCACAACTCTAAATCACTGATTCATTTATAAGTTGAAATCATTAATTCAACCACTATATTACAATAATGTGTCATATTGTAGGACTTACCATATATTCACATGAAAGTGGATGGAGTTTGCTTTCATTATTCAATATGCTTACCCTCAAAAATAAATGGAAAACAATAATGAGTTAGACTGATGTAGGTAGGTAGATCAGTACATGAAGAAACCTGGCTTTTATTTATTTAGCAATAAAATAAATTAAAATATAAAATAAAAACACTCAAATATTCTTTGTGTTCTCTTAAATATGTCTCTGCCTTATAGTCACAATCTTTTTTCTTGTGAAAAGGAGTGTTTGGTAAAAGCACTCTCACACTTATGAACTATACCTTTGTATTGGGGTTCCCTTGTGACAGAACTGTGAAAACAGATGGCCTTTACCATCATTTCCTGGAATATCAATTTTGACCTGTTTCGCTATTCATTCACATTTTTCTTTCTCCTTCTGCCTTAGTTTTAGGCCCTTGCTTTTTCTCCTTTTACTTCATCCTCTCCCACCACAGGGCTAGTAGGATGGTGTAGCGTCTGTTGGTGGCTCTGCAGAGCCTGGGCACCTTTATTCTTGGCTAAGCTGAACGTTGAGAAATTAGGTGTACAGCTTTGTTCAGTGAACTGCTCCCAAGAGCATGTCTTTATGGCTCACTGTGCAGGGACTGCTTGCTGCAGGTGCAGGAAAGGAAAGCAAGTTGCAGGAAGCCATTCTTTATAACACATTTGTACTTTGTCCTATTCAACACGTTTTTTCAAAGAAAATCCCAGATTCTGCATTTCTCCCAAGTGAATTTTGTTCTCTGTCTGAAACTGTTCAATTCTGATCCTTTCTTGAATCATCTCAATGATGTTGATGTCACATGGAACTAGAACATACTGCTTTGTACACGAAACTGTGCATCTACTACGCCTTTATGTTGTATTTCTGTCCTCCTGACTTTGCTCTTCCATATGTCCCATGTTAACTGCATGGTTCTCATCAAAAGGAGGTACACCTGGTAAAGTGATCTGTAATTTGATTATTACAGCAACACACTCAAAAAAATTTTGTTACTATCCACTGTTTTATCTAAGGCTCATTCAGCAATTAGTCACTAATTTGTGAAATGAAATGTCAACCCCATTGCTTGGCAAAATGTAAGCATGTAGTTAAGACATTTTCTGAATAAACATAAGTTTAATTACACAGGTAAGAGCCTTACTGAATCAAGTTGCTTGCCCTAAAACATAAACCAGCACGGTACATGATTAAAACCTAACAGTGCCCAGTATTTGGTGTGCCAAATCTGATAACAGCATCCTATACATGGTATCTGTGTATGTGCACTGGTTCCAAATGTTACTCTTCAATGCCAAGTGCATCGACTCTTGGTTGTCTATGCCAAAAGGCAGTGAAACATTCAGAAGAAAGAGCTATCCAGTGAGCATCTTTATTTCTACAATTTTATGAAAGCTATTTAAATAAAAATAAAACAGGACAACATCTTTGGCAGTCACAATGCTGCATATTTATAGTCCAAAAAGTAAAGTTAAAATCTTCCACTGCAAACTAAGTGGTAATACATGCTCAGAGAGATCAAATAAAAATCAAGATTCTGTAGCAAGAAGGTTTAGATCTTACATGGTTGACCGATAGACAAACCCCCTTTAATAAGGGCCGACGTAGAGGGTTAGATGTTAAAAGTCAGGGCAGAACAGCAGAGTTCAGTGAAAGCTTAGGAGTGAAACCACAGACAGTAAGTCCTAAATCCAGACTGGGATGTGTCATCTAGCAGGCAAGGCTTATCTGGGTGTATATCCCTCACTAGGCATAGTTTGAGCTGCTGTTCTTTAAGCAAGAGATCAGCTACAAATATCCCTCACTTCAAAAGACAAACAATTCCTGTTCTGAGGGGCTTGAAATTATGTTCCCCAGTTAGCAGATATTCTGGAATATTTCCCCAATGCTGCACGTTGAAAAAAATAGGTGGTAAAACTAGCAAAAGATGAACTCACTACATATCAATAATGATCTGGAAACTCACAACAGCCTTTATGCAGAAATGTAACAGTGACTGGTATGGCAGAGAATGCTGCCCAAAGCCTCTCTGAGTTCAAATTGCTTTCAATCAGGACATTTGAAGGTACATATGGATAAGCTATTGTAACAGCTTTGAAGAAAAAGAGCTAGCTACTTCCTTCTTGAAATGGAGTGGAAACACTCAGTATTGCTTCATAAAGTAAAAGAGAGAGTGAAGGCTAGCAAAGATTAAAGTGCGCTCTTATAGGCTTCTGTGCTGAGATTTCTTCAACTAAATGAACTACTCTTCATCTGCACAGTATGCCTGCAGAGAGAGCTGGTTAGAAAACGCTGTGAATATGGCCATGTGGATAAGTGTTCCCAGAATGAATATTAATACCTGAAATCCTCATTTTTATTTTTAGTTCACTTTCCCAAGAATAATGGTGTTTACTTTCTGAGAGGAAAAATACATTGCATAATCAGAGGGAGCTGACACTGAAGAACAGTAGACACCAGAGAGCTGGAAATTAGCAGTCTTTGTGGAAGACAATACAGAGGTAGGTTATGTATCACAGATGCAAAAGATGCAGAATGGTCCAGATGTCTTTTGGATTACAGCTTTGGAGAGCATAGAAATATTATAAACATTCATAAATGTGCTGCCTGTATTGACTGCCATCATGATTGCATCCTGGAAAAATTGAGATACCCAGAACAGCCAGGATAAAGTCACAGGAAAATCTTTTTTGTCTCTTAATCTGTAACTCATAATGAACAATACATTCATTTGCAGACAGGACTGGTATTGATATAATTTAAGGATGATCAGAAAGATAGATTATATTCCATCTCAGAAAATTCCTATTTCTGTTTGCTCAATGCAATATTACTGAGGATGTACTTCAGACAGCCTGACTGAAAGAGACTTTGCTCTGCATGCTGTCACTCTGCCTCCAGCTCCCACCTAGGGTTACTGTTTTCCCTACAGGGGAAAAACAAAGATGTTTTTTCTCATCTGCAGGTACTGAAAAGCAAACTGCAAATAGACTGAGTTTTGAAATCACCTGCCATCATTTCAAGACAGGCACCAAAATGGCCTTGTAATCGCTTCCCATCTCAGTTTGTTTGTTGATAGTAAAATACCTGCTTTCTGCTCAATTTCCAGCTTGGTTGTGTATGTCTCAGAACATAATTCTGATCTCTAACAAAATTTAAAAAGTCAACAGATTAAAAGAAATGTTACTTCACTTTGAGTTTAGAGTATTCTCTCACTTTCTTACCCCATGTAGGCTGTAGAATGCCCAGGTCTGGAGACATATTTTATTGGGATGTTGAGATAAATGAAAAGGATTATAAATCTGTGCTTAAGTCTCTGGAAACATCAGAGCCCTTTAGTTTGTTTAATTCATTTGATTCGCACCTGGCTCTGTGCCAGGTTCAGCTCAAGATACAAGTGCAATGGAAGATGTGATGCTGTCTTGCACATAGAGAGTAAATGCAGCATTCACCTAAGAACTTGCTATGCATCCTCTTCATTTGGAAGGGAGGGAAGAAGGGCAGAGCTGAAGCCATAGTTCCTGGTTCTTAGATAAGTGCTTCATGGGAAGGCAGCAGGAATGTTCTTTGTTACTTCTTCTAGTGAAGCTGGACCACTGAGAAATCAGGAATGGAAGAAACAGGAATTAGAGAATGAAAGCGAAGTGGGTTGACTCCATCGCTCAGTGAAGGTCACTGTCCTGGGAGATGGAGTTTTGGGTCCTCTTATGGAGAACATTTCTCCATGAGAGTCACTGGAGTCATCTTTTTCCTATGCCTATTACTCAGCCTCACTAGAGGGCACAACTTTCCTATGCTCTTGCTATTGTGTCTGTCCCGACCAGGAATGCCGTGCAGTAAGAAAGAACACGGGATAGGTAACTGAAGCTCTTCACAGATTTTGCTTAAGCAAAACCAGTTTATTCCTGGTCCAAGGCTTAAGATTTTGTGTTACATCTAAGTCAAATGTGCTTCCCACATGATTTCTTAGTGATAAACAGGAATCAAACAAGATAGTCTATCAGATCCCACAAACAGCTCTCTTGACACAGCTGAATAGACAGGAACTTCTTAAGTCAACATATCATGAAATTATGGTTTACCATGTCAGGAGTTAATAGGATTACTCTAAAAAACAGCACAACTCGTTTCCTGTCAGACAGGGCCTGCAGGTTACGTTCTATTGACCAATAAATCCAGAATTTCACACAGAGTGTATTTCAGTTGAATACTCACGCGGACAAGTTACATGCATACAGCTGGGTAGGATTGTGCTCTTCCATTCTGTGGCAAAACCCAAGTCCTGAAAGACACATTAATCAAGGTGGAAATCACAATACAATTTTTACATTTCTTTTAAATTCACTACAGGCTTTATACTATATGAGCTTAATTGAAAATTTTGAAATACAACAAATAACCATTCCTCTCTCAAAGTTACCAAGTTTTCTAAGCATATCGTGATCAGTGGAGTAGTCAAAGCTTCCCTATGTCAAAGACTTTTAAATCAATCAACTTTATGAAAAGATTTATGATAGGTCAGTTGTTCACATCTGACTTCAGCTCACAGCTGAACAGTTCCTGTTCTTACGTATCTGTGTACATAGCTGAAATCCACATAACTAAGCCTTGTGAACATCAGAAAGCTTTTTACAGCTCCATGGCAAAGGGCACTTCAGCAATTAGTTCTCAGTAACCAACACCCCTGCCTGTTCTGACCTGGAACACCTGTGAAAATGAACTTAATTTGTGATAATGATGTATCTGGGGTTTGCTTTTTCAACTTCCTGAGGCCACTTTTTGATTTGTTAACAAAGTTGCAGACAGATAGTATGCCAAGAAAAATATGGTTTAAGATATAAAATAGTCATATTTAGTTTTGTATAAAATAATTAGTAATTTACTGAAAAATACTCTTCGAGGTATCTCTAATTCTATCCTGATTATGCAATGTAACAATATACTTTGCTTTTTCTAATGGCTATTTTTCCAACTTTGTTTACAAAATTTATCCCTGCATATATTTTAACACAAGCAGAAGCCACTCTGACTGGACCTGTTACAAAAATAGGTCTCAAGAACTTCCTTGTTTTCTTACCGCCTATTAAAGCAAAAGGTTAATAAAATTATATTACACTGCTTATAATTCTCTGTTAGAAAATTTTGGTGTTTGCTGCAAGGTGAGCTGCCTTAAAAAATGTTGTATTCTCCTCTATAAATAGTGTAAATAAAGTATATAAAATACGGAGCAGACTAACACAAATTCATGTAACAAGTCTGATGAAGAACTGGGAATTTCAAATTTAGTTTTTGTGATGAAAGCAGCTGTTTGATTTTAAGAGTAAACAGCATATTGTAGAGGGAGCACAGGTGCCTGACTTACCAGCACAAATAACAAGACTGAGCAGAGCATCACACTAATGCCAGTGCAGGATTTCCAGATCTAGATGCACTCATTTTCTCTAATATTCCAACACGTGGACATTCCTAATGCCTCTTTAAGATATTTACTATCAAATGTTGCTGAGATTAAATTCTGCACTTTCTCACCAATGCTTATCTCAAGCAAAGCCTGGATACAGGTGCAGTAGGAGCTCTCCCATCCCCATTAGCATAAAACCGTAATAGCAGGTGTATGCAGTCGCTCATTCATTCTTTGGTGTTTCCATCTATAGTGTCTGACTGTCTTACACCTTCTTGTCATAAGGTGTCCCAAAGTCAGGGTATAACTGCCTAAATTTTACAGAAAAGCATGTGAGACACAGAATGTCTCAGCCAGATAATGTAAGTAGAAGCATACACTGAGGTTGTCTAAAGTGAGTTTTCAGCAAAATTAGGGATATATGCAGAAAAGTCTTGTTTCTAGCAGGAATAATAAGTTGTATTTAAAAAAAAAAAAAGAAGAAAAACCACCCAGACATTCCCTATATTTCTTCATGGACCATTTCATTTTGACTACCCTGAATTATTTGGATCATTAGCAAATTGTCATCTTTCTATTCTTTTTTTTTTTTTGGCAGATCATTTATGCTTATATTGAAACCTGTGTTACAGGTACAAATTACTGTTTCTTACCAATAACCTCTCTCTCTTATAATAACTACTAATTTTTGCCCAGTGTTTTTTCAAATATTTTAAACAGTTGTTATTCCATAAAAACTCTGGAGCTAAGTCCAGAATGTCAATCTCAAGAATCCCGTGCTCAGTTTCAATTGCCACATACTCCGGGGTGCCCAAGAAACTTTAAACAGC
Source organism: Podargus strigoides (assembly GCA_028020825.1). Lineage (NCBI taxonomy): Eukaryota > Metazoa > Chordata > Aves > Caprimulgiformes > Podargidae > Podargus > Podargus strigoides. Next base: position 30,010,118 of record CM051623.1, read on the forward strand.
AATAAGCCTACAAATTTATGTTAGCATTTTCCCAGTGCTTTTGGAAATAAACAGTTGGGCATCCAAATCATGTCATCAGAGTCCAGAAACACAAAGCCATTACACCTAATGTACCAGCAGGCTTTATCTGCAGGATACGCTTTCGTGTGCCTAATAAGTTTCTATGACATGGTTCCCTTTAAAATTAAGTAGCAGCTTCCACTTTCCTGTAATATGTGGCCAAAGGAAGAGATGAAAATATTTTTGCACTTTTTATTTAATGAATACTAGGATTATATGTACGTCACTGTACAAACAATGGTGCAGGGTCCAGGGCAAGGACTAGGTGCTTTCAAGTAAATGTTCACATAAGCATTGACAGTAAACCTAGGCTTGGACCTAATCCCAAGAGTCATAATGTTTTTCAGACAAATTGCAATTTTCAGTGTTTCTCAATGTTTCTGAGCTCATTGCATTTCTCCCATGCAGAAGAGTCAACATGTCTTTTTTGCTTTTAGGCATTTCAGGCACAGCTCCACAGTCAGCACTTTAACAGTATTCACCAGTATTCCAGGGTTACCTCTGTGTTACTCCATTGATTCCCAGCTGTTTAGCCTATACCTTCTACCTCTATTCCACTAAGAAAAGAAAATGTTTTTGATGGAAGTAGAGATATTCCCAGCCAACAGTTTCTTCTCCTGCTGGCATCATGCTAAATAAAACATGGAACCAATACTGAAGTGATGAGGGATAGAGATTGTCAGAGTTTCAAGGGGCTGCTTTCTATTAAATGTTTTATTAAAATTTTTTTTAAATTGCCTTTCCATTTCAACTGCTGCTATTTTGCATTGGATGAGCCTGGTTTGGTGGAACAAACACTGTCTAACAGGATGTAGACTCCTCTTGTAAAGTGATCTGGTAAAACAGACCCATTATATGAGAACCATGGAGTCCATCTACTTTGCTAATCCCTTGTTCTTTCGTCTTCAAGCAAAGAGAATTATTTTGTCCCAGCAAACACTATTCATTCAATGAGCCTTTTCTTTGGGAGAGGTTATACAAAATTAAAAAAGCATCTTATTCCAAACCAAACATTCTTATTCTATCAAACTCCTTCCTGCCAGTGGTGATAATGTCTGTTTTCACTAAATAAAGATTAGATATTACTTATATAGGGTGAATGCAGAATTGCAGAAATGTTTTCAATAAAGTCAGTGTATTGGGCATCTCAGAAAAGAAACTTATTCTGCATCTTATTTCAGTATGATTCTTCCAACTAAACTGTTGGAGCTGGGGAGCTAAGCTGTGCTATATACCTGAGGCACTATCAAAACTCTTCAATTTGTAGAAAATACATGCGATCTGTAGATCAGCTTTTCTTAAATATAGGAGAACTGACAAATATTGCAGAAGCTTTAGAGAATTTACATTTCAGTACCAAACCAATAAAGATTTAAATATTAGATGCTGTGAGTTTAGGAGGAAACCAGTATATCCGTTCTATATCTACTTCCCCTTGGTAGATATACTACCAAGACCTTGGGTCCTAGTGAGAAGAAAAAATGTGTATTTTCTTGCCTCCATGTTGACAGAGAAGGTGCAAAGGCAGGTGCTGCTCCATTTTTGCTGACAAGAACACTTGAGAAGAGGCCAGTGGTATATTATTTACCTCTGGAGGGGCAAGGCTGCAAATGTCTCTCATGACTTACTGCTGCTTCTGAATGACTGTGATTCCCACAGCTGCTACAGCTGGTGACACATCTTGCTCCACAATGTAGCTCATTGTTTGTAAAGATGGTGCATAAATGACATTATAGCTTGTGATGTCATGTTATTGTGTTGGTTTTCAGAAACTGCATATTAGTATGTATCAAGTAAATATATTGCACATTAATTGACTATAGGAAAATATTGTCTGTTGGAAAAGAAAACTGGACAATTAATGCTACAGAAATACAATAAAGGAAACTATTCTATCTTAGATGTTCCTGACTCAGACAAGCAATTATTGAGAAACAGGCCCTAATCAGCTGCTGTTCTGGGTTCAGAGAAGTCCACAGATCAACAGTGACCTGATGCAGTAATTTATTTGGTGGGGTTTCTTTCCCACGACTCTAGCCACCATCCTTACTGCGGTACCTGCTTGCCACCTTGTCATATATGTTTCTTTTCAACAAAATGCAATGTCCTCCTATCCCTGCAGGAGCAACCTGACTGTCCACTACCTCTTCATCTACAGCGGCCACCTAGCCCTGAAGTCTGTGTGTCACACAGCATGCAGAGACAGAGCTATGGCTGACTCTCTGCTGCTCTGCCATCTGCTGTGGCTGCCCAGTTGCAAGCTGCCAGGCTGAGCAGCAGTGCACTCCCTTGCCAGTCATTCCTGCCTACATTGTCTGCTCAGAGTGGTAAATGAGAGAAAATGCTCAGCAGGACATATGAAGCCCATCTGCTATATACTTTACAGATACGTTCTAAAGGAATCTGGCTGAAGGAAAGAAGCCAGAGAGTTGTGGTCAATGGGACAGAGTCTAGTTGGAGGCCTGTATGTAGTGGAGTCCCTCAGGGGTCAGTACTGGGACCAGTACTATTCAATATATTCATCAATGGTTTGGATGAGGGATGACACAAAACTGGGAGGAGTGGCTGACACACCAGAAGGCTGTGCTGCCATTCAGAGAGACATAGACAGGCTGGAGAGTTGGGCGGGGAGAAATTCAATGAAATATAACAAGGGCAAGTGTAGAGTCTTGCATCTGGGAAAGAACAACCCCATGTGCCAGTATAAGTTGGGGACTGACCTGTTGGAGAGCAGCGTAGGGGAAAGGGACCTGGGGGTCCTGGTGGAGAGCAGGATGACCATGAGCCAGCAATGTGCCCTTGTGGCCAAGAAGGCCAATGGCATCTTGGGGTGTATTAGAAGGGGTGTGGTTAGTAGGTCAAGAGAGTTTCTCCTCCCCCTCTACTCTGCCCTGCTGAGGCCACATCTGGAATATTGTGTCCAGTTCTGGGCCCCGCAGTTCAAGAAGGACAGGGAACTGCTTGAGAGAGTCCAGCACAGAGCCACAAAGATGATGGAGTGGAACATCTCCCTTATGAGGAAAGACTGAGGGAGCTGGGTCTCTTTTGCTTGGAGAAGAGGAGACTGAAGGGTGACCTCATTAATGTTTATAAATATGTCAAGGGTGAGTGTCATGAGGATGGAGCCAGGCTCTTCTCAGTGACATCCAATGATAGGACAAGGGGCAATGGGTACAAGCTGGAACATAGGAGGTTCCACACAAATGCGAGGAAGAAGTTCTTCACAGTGAGGGTGACAGAACACTGGAACAGGCTGCCCAGAGAGGTTGTGGAGTCTCCTTCTCTGGAGACATTCAAAACCCACCTGGATGTGTTCCTGTGTGACCTGACCTAGGTGTTCCTGCTCTGGCAGAGGGATTGGACTAGATGATCTTTTGAGATCCCTTCCAATCCCTAACATTCTGTGATTCTGTGTGATTCTGTGAATGTGTAAAAACTATAAATTATGCACACAAAAAAAAGACTTCCTCCTAGGTGGCTTTCCATAGTTCCAAAATCCATTTGATTTGTTTTGGCTTTTTTTCCTGTCCCTCTGCAAGGCAAAACTGCTAAGAGTGTAAGGACTTCAGAAATAGAGTAAAATATCCAGACAACTTTGGAAGCAATTTCTCAGTGGGAACTGCAAAGCTGAGGAGACTTCTTTATAATATTTCATGTTTATACTGTAAATGATATATGGTACTTTATATTCTATTCTCCATATATGAACAGATGTGTGACCATAGTTTAAACACTGCAATAAGTCACTTAGATGAATTAACATTTACTTGGAAAAACAGAAGGCCTATCATTCAGTTTCTGTTTATAAATAGTGCCTAAATAGTGTCAGTCTGTATTTCTTTGTTTCCAAGTACCTCTCTCCCATAAGTGTTTTGATTTAATCTTACATTTTCTGATTCTTTGTAAAGAAGAATAAAAAGTTCAAAGCATCGCTTATATAAAGCAATTTTCAAACACTTTTACTTAGATTTAGTAAGATCTTATTTTGGAAGAATGTAAATTTAAAAAATAGTAGAGCTTGGCTCTTTATGACAGACTAATCACAGAATCACACATCAGCTACAATTACAGTTATAAAGGAGTATGTGCAAAAGCATGAAAAAATGGACAGTAAAGAAATATTCCAGGAAAAAATATAAAGTCCTCAAGCATCTCCCAATGAACTTTGCTCTACACGTGTTTATTAAAAGATGATGACATGAAACACAGGCCTTTCACAGCATTTTTGTCCTTTAGGTTTGCAGTCCATATGAGATGGGATCCAAGAGGCTTGCACGCTCCATATACTTGCTCCATATACATGCTATATACCACTTCACCACTGGTTAGATACTCTCTTCATACCTGCTATATAACCAGCAAAAGATATAACAACTTCCAAGTCCACTGGCCAGGCATCGCCCTCTCCTGCAACACATAGCCACTCCTCCAGGCTGATTCATTCTTTGTTCCCAACCCAAATGACATTTCACTATTTTTCAGTCTTTCCCCTCAACATCACAGAGTCAGTCCCCATCCTGCCAGTCCAGCACACCCCACACTTGCAGGACCATGTCAGTACAAGTTCTACCATCCATTCAGCCATTTTCTATGCTCTTCTGTCTCTGAAATGTTTCCCTCAGGTAACTAAGGACTTTGTCTGTTAGTGGGGATCTATTAACAAAATCTGTCAGAAGGCATGAAAATTTGGATTTAGCACTCAGTCCTGTCCCTACTGCAGTCTATGGTAAAACTTCTTTTGCCACAGTTTGGGAGGCGTATAAGAAAATAATGGGAGGGTCTGAAGTGATCCAGGATTTCAGAAAACTGAAAAGTCATACAATGTGGCAGAGATCAGGGTACTGGAACTCAAGTTCTCCCTAAATATGAGCCCATCACTGCATGCAGCTGTGAACAACTACAACTAGCAACTTCTCCCATGAATTTTAGAAAAGCCTTGCACTGTTTTTACTGTTGCTGAAAGAAATTGCCAAGCCAACAAAAGAGATTGTGACAGAAATCTCATGCTTAAAGAGATTATAGATGAGTTATTTAACATGCATAGCACCTGGGATCCAGTTAAATGAGGAATGTAGACTGCAAATGCTCAAAGGGATCTATTAGCAACAATGTCCCGCAGTGAGAGTACCCAGCAAGGTAACAAAATAATTTGTAATAAGGGTATTCCCTAGAAAAAATAAATCATTAATGTGTTCCTGCTGTGCTAGGAGTATTCATGACTTATGGAAAGACAGTGGTGGTAACTGGGCTGGAGGAGGAAAACAAGGAGACCTTTTTACAAGATTGATGATGTTATTTTATACCAACCAGGTATAGAGGGGGAGTAAAAACCAATATGTCTAATGACAGCTCACTAGAGAGGTTATTTATGCTGTGCCAAAAGATTTCAGATGCTGAATTTAAACAGCCACCCACCAAGGAGGTGTGGAGTAAGAACAATAAGTTATAAAACTTAAGACTTAGTTTAGTTTCCAGGTTTATTGCCACTAAAAATATGTTTATTGATTTTATATAAAGAGTGAGATTTGATGTGTGTTTGATTTTTGAGTTTCTCTCTTAACCAGTATCTGATCATGGTGTAAAAACCGGAGTTCAGCAGAGGTTTGGCACACGACCCCGCGACCTCAAAATTTTGGAAGGCTCCTACCTCACAGTCACTACTCCACTGTACATGACCAAGAGTGAGATTCTAGTTCTAGATTCAAAAAACATCACCATTTCAGATACTTTTACTGTAATTGTCAGACCAAATTTCAGAACGCTTTCTGAATGTGAGAGCCAAGTCCCATGAAAATGAACAAGAGAATTGCTATCAACACTAATGAGCATTTAATCAGAACATAAAAAGAAAGGAAACTAACTGCATACATCATCTCTTTCTCAAGTTATACTCTTTTGACAGTAAGAGTCTGTGCAATCTATGACTGACTTTCTTCGAACATACTCTATTTTTCATTGGCTTACTCTGGGAAGCCCTTTGATAATAGAGAGTTAATGGATTTCCTGGCACTTAAAGGCTTTTGAAAATTCTGTCTATCTGCTTCACAGGGGATTACTTAAATTCAAGTAATGTTTACTGAATGCTTTTGAATCCTCTGAAGGAAAGCTTTAGATAAAGCGATGGTGGTGTTGTTGTTGCTCTCTGATAGTTTAACCTGGGATTTGCCTTGATGCTGAACAGAACATTCAGCACACAGTTAGAAAGCTTCTGGACTTCAGAAAGATTCAATCTTACTTCTTAAGCAAAAGAAGAAAAAAAAGTCAGTATTCATTAATTTTAACCCCCTGATGATATATGCAGTTATAAAGAGTTTCATTTTTAAGGTCTGAGAAACCAAACATTCAAATTTGACAGCATCTCTCAATAGTGTCCTTTGAAAATGGTCCTGGGAGGGGGGGGACAAAATATTATTGATTTATTCCAGAAGCTCAGGATTTACATGAACAGGAAATATACCCCATGATGGTCTCTTATAAGCAACTACCTAGAGCCAGGAAATTGAATTCATTACTTTATGCTTTTCAACCTGGGATTTAGGAATTTAGATAAAGAATGATTCTCTTTATGGAAGAACATGAAAATTTCTCATTTCCCATTCCTCTGGAGATTTTAGTTTCCCTTTTTCCCGTGCACTAATGTTATTGTTTTTCCTATTTATTCATTCTGTCATGTCAAAATATATTAGCATTCTTTTGAAAAATTATAAACAGAATGAAAAGACAGATGCTTTCAGCATACTCATTAACTAGTTCAATAACTCCATTTTATTGCTCTCTCAGGTTTTGCTTCCTGGAGTACAGTAGGTTAGCTCTTGTCTTCTCCCCCCTGCCACTACATCTGGAAAAGGGAAAATACTGAGTAAAAAGATTGATTAAATTTATTTTCTTTTGCAGCACCACAACATTATAATATAATTTCTAAACCTTTCTTTTGCAAGGATGGTCCAAAATGTTCAGTGCTGATTTCTGGTTTGCATTGATTTGTCTTACAGAAAACAGTTATTTCACACTTTCTAACAGTCATTTTTGTGTAAGTTTTGAAGACCTTGAAACCCACAGCTCTACTACATTAATTCTGGTGGTCACATGTGATCGTTTTGAAATGTTGCTTTAGAGTTTCTGCTGTATTATCCTCCCTATCTGCCTTCTAGTTATTAGTGATATAACAATACACAGTGTCCAGTGTCCGCTTCTGAGCTCAGCTCTCCTGTAGAGACATGGATACACTGGAGCAAGCCTAGTGAAGGGCCATAAAAATGACTAAGGGACTGGAGCATCCTTGATATGAGAAGAGGCTGAGAGCTGGGACTGTTTTGCCTGGAGAAGAAGCTCAGGTGCATCTTGTCAGTGTGTAAATGATAGATTTGTTCTCCATGCAGTTTCGATGTTTCTCACATCAGGGCTTCAGGGCTGCTTGTGGCAGTTAAAAGATAAATGTTTAGTGCAGCTCTGAAGTTTCTAAAATAGTATCTTATCAACACTGTCTTCTATTTTTTTAGTGCTCAGTGTTTAAGCCATTCTTCCACTCTGAAAAGTCCAAGACCCTGTGTCAGGATAGTCACATTGAAAAATTTAACATAACTATTTAGCCACAAACAAAGCAAACTGTCTCCGTGAGACAATGTGTTAAGGAATGCCCGTGAGCCGTGCTTGCAAAGTAACATCCTGCAAATCCCACAATAAGAGGTAGAGAGGAGAGAAATGTAATTGAACCTATTGAACCTTATAGACTGGGGAAGAGAGAGAGAGAGAGAGAGAGAAAGAGAGAGAGAGAGAGAAAGAGAAAGAAAGAAAGAAAGAAAGAAAGAAAGAAAGAAAGAAAGAAAGAAAGAAAGAAAGAAAGAAAGAAAGAAAGAAAGAAAGAAAGAAAGAAAGAAAGAAAGAAAGAAAGAAAGAAAGAAAGAAAGAAAGAAAAGAAAAGAAAAGAAAAGAAAAGAAAAGAAAAGAAAAGAAAAGAAAAGAAAAGAAAAGAAAAGAAAAGAAAAGAAAAGAAAAGAAAAGAAAAGAAAAGAAAAGAAAGAAAAGAAAGAACCTGGTTAAGCTTTCATTTTCTGTCCTACAGCTTCACTTCATTTTAGAGAAAACATAACTCTCTTCCAGACAGCTATATCTTTCTTGTTGTATTATAGGAACCTGTGATCCCATGAAAACCTGTAGGCTAAGTGTCTTCTTTTGTATGAGACTTTTAGCAACTCACTTGTTTATAGCTGTATTTTCGATCATATTTCTACAGACCATATTTTCCCTTCTGTAATCTGAATGTATGTTCAGGGACTTAAATGGGAATTCTGTTTATAAGCAATTCCAGAATTAAGTCCCTCATGATAAAGTTGGAACACAGCTATCAAGAAAATTACAATTATATACAGAACTGAGACTGAATTCTGGGCTGCCTTGTACCATGTAAGGCATAAACCAGACAGCAAAATAATGGATATTTCAGAACCTATCCAAGTTATCTGCTATTCATTTTTCATCCGCTTTTAGTTTAATTTCTTAATCCTTTGAACCAGAAAGCTGTTTGATAAAATGCCTAAGAAGAAAGTAATGATCTTGTCAAGCATTGGAACAGGCTGCCTAGGTCAGTGGTGGAATCCCCATCCCTGAAGGTATTTAAGAGATGTGTACATATGGTGCTGAGGGACATGGTTTAGTGACTTGGCAGTGTTAGGTTAATGGTTGGACTTCATGATCTTAGAGGTCTTTTCCAACCAAGGCTATTCTATGATTCTATGATTCTATATTGTAACAGTTATAAAATAAATTACAATTCTACATGGAAGATTCTGCAAAGAATATTGTTTATTAAAGTTTAAAAATTGCATCACAGGTATCACTAGAGAAAAAAGAATAAGAAAAAAACTGCAAAACAATAAGAACAAGAAAAGAGGACTGAAAGCAGCTGTGGAAACCAATATAGTCTCTACAAATAATATTTTTAATGTCTTCTTCCAATTCTTTTATGTATAGCAGTATCTGCTTGAGGCAGCGCAGAAGGTTGCAAATGAATATACCCTCAGCATGCCAGCTGTTGCTCTACAGTTAGATATGCTATTTTATGTCAAGCAATATTTAGGTTTATAAGAAAACTCCAAACATTGTTTTGGAATAGGTGGCTCAATGGGATTCCATTGCCAGGAGCAGCAAGATCAAATATACTATCTCGGATTATAATTACTAACTTGTATTGCAGAAGCAGGAAGTAAATCCACCATCAAGAACAACAGGATGCAGAGGCAATAATCCCACCCTATGAAGCCACCCTGCAGGTTCTTCTTAAGCAAAATTAAGTTCATTAAACTGTTCAGAATGTGGTAACCTGCCAGGTTCACTGACCACACTTGATTTTGGTGGGTGGGCATCTTGGTGAGAAATCTGATTAGTAGGAGATAGCTAAAAAGCCTCAATGAAATGTTTTGCAAAAAGAGACACCCCTGCTGTGCAATATTGTTATATCTCAGCCATGCCCTGCTGAGATAACAAATAAAGCAGAAGTAGTTATAGCTACAAAAATTTACCATATGACTACAGTGCAGCAGAAGGATTAAACTTCTTTCAGTGACGGCACTCAACTTTAATTGTACCAACATCATCAGAAGGGGGAAAGGCTGCTGAACAGTGAAAAGAGCCACAGCTTTCACACAGTTTTCAACGTGGCTACCAAATATGCAGCCCCACTCTGGCATAACCAATTTCTTAGCAATTTTGAGTTTTTATATCTGGGAAATTATTTTTTGCACATCAAGATGGTTATCTAATGTGGTATGATTAATAATGGTATGAGTGTGGCAGAATTGAGACTGTAAAAGAGTATAAACTTTTGAATATATGCACTAGCATGCTCATGTAAAACTATGATGTCTTACATACTTTCACCTGCAATGTGCTTTTTTTCCTAATACAGGATATATTAAGGTGCAGATGAACAAGTTTAACTCATTTTGTCAAGTGCTTTGGCTTGATGTCTTTGAACAATGCCACTTGTACTCCTGCATTGTCAAACCCTGGGGCTTTTGACAATAATTTTTGATTTTTTCTTCCGAAAGCAATACAAAAATGCCTCTGTGAAAAGCTATTTTCAAAGCTAGTGTCCCTTAGTGTCCCTCCTGCAACTGCTGATATGTCAGTAAGAAAGATAAAGGCATGACAAAAAAAAACCCAAAAAAGTGCCTTAAGTTCCTAAAATAAATTTTACCTGTTGACACATAGCATCTGGGAAAATCAGTAACTTGATGGGCCCTGCCCAAGTTTCCTTCCTCCTTTAACTGCCACTGTAGTCTAACATTTACTCTCAAATTAGATCCAGACTAGATAGGGCCAATTTTATATTCATTGTTTTGTTAGGTTTACTCTGAAGGAAATCACAGCAGTGATGGAAGCATGAATGAACACTACTTTATTATTGAAATCCAAACTGCTGCATCAAGACAAAAATCACAGCAATCAAAAAATATTACTAGATATGTCTGTACTTCACTATATACAAAAGGAAATTTGTTATGCGTTGGAGCTTTAATTGCCTCATGTTGCACGAGCAAAACTTCTGAGAAAAATCAGATTCTATAGAAGTACTGTTGGAATTTGGCCCCTTCAAATGTCCCATTTAACAGCTTTTCTCTATCACTTATGAGATAGGACTTTAAACCTCAGCTCCTGAGGGTTAACTCTTTTGTCTCTAGTTTCTTCCTGCAGGAAGTGAAAGCACAGGCATTTTAGCAAGATACCCAATACACTTGCAGACCTAGACACAGAGGAGAAATGTTAGAAAGGTTGTCTTTCAATAAGATGTGGAAGGTGACCTTAAGATTTGGAAACTCACTTTCCTTCTGAAGAGCTAGGATAAATCAGCAATGAAGAAAAATTCCAACAGTGTAATCACTAGGGAAACTGCTGAGTTTTCAACTTAAACAAGGAATTGTTTTATCTCTAGTTTGGCAACCTAATGAAGTATTTAAGCCACGCTTTCCCTGCAGCAATCAGACTTGTAAGGGAACTGTCCTAAAGAAAGGAACCCACGCTGTGAGCACCAAAACCTACATGATCTAAATACTGCAAGTCAGTAAATCATAACCAAAAGGAACTCCTATATATTTGGTTGAGGCATCAGGTAAAGTAATGTCCTAATTTCATATTTAATGTCCATAAAAAATGTTTTCATATTTCTTCAAACACTCAGAATCTATAATGTTCTATTAGGTATGCAGTCGAACAGAGGATATGGAATATTGTATGAAAACCTACAGACATCCTCCTTCGGAACATGAAGACTGGCCTGTTAAAAACCTTGTCTGGGAGACTCCATTTCAGTACTAATTAATGCAAATGTGTTTATGCCATTTCCATGTACATGTAATGTTGGATTTGTAGAAGCCGTAGGCATAAGTTAAAATCTGTTCCTTCTTCCTCCTAGCCACACTGCAGACATCATATATAGTGCTATCTAGTTCTTCCCAAGAACCCTCTCTTCTTCCCTGTATCTTGTGATTTGGTAGCTTGCTTCTAAATGCAATCTCAGTTACTTTTACATAAATAAGATTGTGATTTGCCACTGAGTTGGCACTCCAGGCAAGTCAACAGGGAAACTTTGTTGAATCTTTTATTGACCCTTGGTTCTGCTCAACTGTAGAGCTAGGAAACTTGCAGGCTTTGAATGTAAGAATCGTAGACTGCAAATCATCACAGGTTGAAGAGCTGTGGGGCCTATGAAACCACTTTGTGCTCTCCATGCCAACACCTCCCTGGGACTCTGGAATTTCAGATAGGAGCAATATGAGCTTCAGTAGAAGATTCTGCTGTACACACAGGCAAATCCTTGCAAAAGTGAGGCCCTACTTTCCTCTTTCCCTCCTCTTTGATGTGTACATGAGAAGGTGAAACTGTAATGCATGGCACTTTCCACAGAAAATAGACATGACATTAAATTACGCAATAGTAAAGGAGGTATTTCTGCTTGGTATGTTTCTTTCATCCTCATTCAATGAATTGTATTGACATCTATGCACTAGAAGGCTTAAAACAGTCTTATAAAATTTGAGGTAGACAGTTATGTTTCCACTTATAAGAATCAAGAAGTGTTTTTATTTTCCTTGTGGAGAAAAACTCTAATACTGTTTATAGGGATAAAATAGCTGTACTGTTCATCCAGTATGGGACCAAAGGAGTCACAATAAATGTCATTCTATGTATTATATTAGCTTATTTTTGTGATAGTACTTGTTTAAGTCTACTCCTCATGCTATATTTTTTCTGTCAAGGTTAGCTCACATGCTACTAATTATACTTTTTAATTAAGTTAAATTTTTAACTGTGTCATCAATCAGTTCTGAGAAATGTAATTTTCTGTAACAATGGCTTTAAGAAACTGGTACCGTCTACAGACAGAATAGCCATTAGCATATGTAAATGGAAAAACATGGAAAAGAAGATGAGACCTGTCTGTGGGCTCTAAAATTATCAATCTCCAAGACAAGATAAAAGAACAGCTTTCCTGTGGGAGACAATGACTTACTTCTTCATGATGGTTATTTAATGTCAAAGTACTTTATTCAGATAATAAATAAGAGGAGTTCCCCTGAGCCTGATTGCTTGTATAATGTGTTCTCATATATAATTATAAAAGAATGGAAAGCCAAACTGGTGCGTGAGGAAGCAAACTAACTTCATCACTTCCTAGTGAAACCTGGGCAAATTGGCAAAAGTGTTTTGTTGTGATATGCTAGCATTTTCCTAGGGAGTTAGGATGTTAGTACAGAGCAAAAGTACTCTGTTTCTCCTAGAAAACAGCTACAATTGACATAGGGGTTTTTTAGTGGAATGCAGGGCCAAACACTTATTAAAAATCTTATCGTATGGGGGCTCATTGGGGTGGAGTCCATTTTCTCCATCATAGATTTGTGAACAAACAGTGTTGTTAACACATCAGTGTTTTGGCTGTTCATGAACAGTGCTAGCATAGTGCCAAGGCTCTCTCTCCAACTACTTCACCAAAGGTCAGTAGGCAAGAGGTTGGGAGAGGACACAGCTGGGACAGCTGACCCTAACTGGCCAGAGGGTCCATATAATGTTGTGTTCAGCAATAAAACTTGTGGGGAGTTTTTCCAAAGTAGCCTTTGCTCAGAGACTGGCTGGGCACTGGTCAGCTGGTGGTGAGTGATTGCTTTTGCATCACTTGCTTTTTTTCCTGTTTCTTCCCTTTGTTTATCAAACTGTCTTTATCTCAACCCACAAGTTTTCTCGCTTTTGCTCTTGCAATTCTCTTCCCCACCCCACTGGGGGAGGACAGAGTGAGCAACTGGGTGGGAGCTTAACTAATAGGTGGAGTCAATCCGCTACAGTTATCTAAAAGTCTTCTCTACTTCTAGCTTCCCTGTTTTATTGTTTGAGATTCTCAGCCTCAGAAGAAGTCATGGTGAAGCTGTCAGGGACCACAGACTTAGGAAACCTGGTCCTATAAGCAGCCTGCCAGGCAAAGGACCAGATTATTGCTTCACTGAAATTTCACAGGAATGAAGGTATTCATCAGGATAAACTGTTTTGTCAGAAGTTTTACCAATCTGCTCTAATTTGGACTAGATTTTTCTTGTGCCATGCATTCATAGGCCTCCTGTTACGAAAAGGAAGGAGCTGAAAATAGGCACAGTTGGGGACCTAATAACAGCATAATACCAGACCTGTCCATGTTGATATTTTGGAGAGCCTTAGAATGAATACAGAATAGCTCTCTGTACCTCAGTCGAATTTTATGTCATTCCCTCAAAATATTTCATTTGGCTATTTGGCCAATAAAATCCTGAGCCCACTGCCATCCTGATATGAAGGAGCAAACAGTGATGTCTTGTGGTCTGACTTTTTCCCTTCCATACATTTTGGGATATGAAAGGCAATAACAGTTCTAACAAAGGAGTCACTATGTATTATGCATCTTCTCAGGAATCACATGCAGCAACAATTAATGGAGCTCCTTTAGAAATGCTCATGCATTCACTACTAATGACTGTGGCAATAGATACATGTTTAAGATGATCAAGTGGAATTAAAACGTGTATCGAAAGTTGAAATCAGGGATAGAACCAAAAGATTTCACAGACAGAGAAGTACATATCTATCTACAACCAAAGGCAAACATCAGGTTTCAATAGAGATATTTTATTTTACCGCACAACTCAAGACAAGAGAGAAGTTTCGACAGAGTAGAGACAGCAGAAAACTTGAGTTGCTTCTAGGCCCAAAGCACTTCAGATGCAGTAATACTCATCAGAAGATTTGAGCTTTTCTCTTAGATCTGCTAGAGGTGCTATCTCATAGGTACAATACTTAGAGACAATAACTGTGAGGGGACCACGGCCACAACTTAGAGATAATAACCAGGGGACTATGACCTCAGGGTTTGCAAGGGAGATAAATTTTTGTGATAATGTTTGAGAAAAACTCATAACTGTGGCTTAGTACTAATACTTTTCAAAAGGTAAAAATCTACTCTTGCTCTCATCAGAGGTAATACCAAAATTGCCATGACTTTTAGCATAGACAGAAGTGTATTTTAAGTAATGAAGAAGTCAGTGGTACATTCACATTATGGCTCAACCAAGACACTACAAGAATAATCAATTACAAAAAGAAGTAATAGTTTACAAATCTTGAATCCTCTTATACCTTTCTTGTTCAATTTAAAATAATTTAAAATATTTCCTTCATAAATAAGAGTATGTCAAACTGGACATCAAAGTGTAGAAGCCTTTAAGTTTATCATAGGATATACTTCATCTGAAGAACCCTTTAAAACCTTTTTTTCTGTCTTTCATCCAGTAACTGGAGAACTGCAAATATTTTCTATAACATCAAAGCATTTAAAAATTTTTTAATTTAGAGTTTTTAACAAATAATTTAGGTTTTCACTGAAAGTCCAACTTAAATGCAACCCAAAACTTCAATAATGAAACTGTTCAGTGTAGCATTTTAACATGTTCAAGATTACACATGGGGTAAATCCTTCCTGAAAGATAACTCTGTTAGCTAGCTGTGCATTTTATCCCAAGGGGACAGTGATCCCTTCAGCTATTTCCAGTTTCACTCCAAAGCCTTTTTTGTTTTGCATATATAAGAAATGTGACCCTATCATGTCCATAAATAGCACAGCAGGAGGACAGTTTTCTTTTATAAGGGACTCCACAAAAGGTAGAGCCAAAGATCAATACAATATGTAGAATCTTTCACAGGGGCACCAGAGGCTGAAAAAAAATTTGTCCCCAGTAAATTCAGTTGCTGCTGGTGTCATAAAGACAAGCAGTGACTAGGATATGCACTTCCTTTTGAGTAATACGAGCTGAATAGCAAGATAAGCTGTGAAGTATCACATTGCTTCATTCAGTAAGCGAGTTTGACCATTTGCAGAGCCCTGTGTTAGAATTCTTCATCAGCACACTGTTTTTCATCAGTCCTGGAAGCAAACTCCCACTTAGTCCACTGGTGCTCATGACTGAAAAAAAAGATCAGGAAAACATGCACCCTGGAGCAACATTCTGCATTTGACTTGGTCAAGGAAACAAGCCAGTTTCAAAGCCATCATTATTGTCTAAAGATCATCGTTAAAGCTGTTTTTTAAATTGCATGCTTCACAAGAAGCTACTTGTGCTCCAAATCCTTACAGCATTCTTCATGCTTTCTGCATTTCTACTTAGTCTTATTTAGAAGAGCTTTTGAGATATGTGAAAAGTTGTCATAGAACTTTGATTATTTTTTTTTAAGTATAAGGTCCTCAATTAAATACTGACATCTAAGTAAAAGTATGTGCGGAATGATTTTCACATCTATCAAGTATTCAGACTTTTATTAAACTAAATTCCAATTATAGCAATCCATCACATTACATTTTTGCTTTCTAGGAAAATGAAATCACTGTATGGCGTAACCTCCAGGCCCAGTCATTGCTTTCACCTAGATCTAGTTTAGAAAGTCACACAAAATCAGAGCTATTCCTATACATATAATAAAAGAGGTCTTGTCTGAGTGACTTTAAAAAAACTGTGTTTAAACTGAGTCATAACATTAAATAAAATAATGTGTTGTCCCACATCTCCTATTTAATGGTATTTGTAGTCTTCAAGATTCTTCCAAATATGCAATTATTTAAATGATGGTAATACCTTACTCCATAACTGCTTATACTGAAGTAATCTACATACCAAGGTGTGGAGAGGAAACAGGTTGATACTGTTCCGGGTTTGTGGCAGCTCTTTAAAGAATCTGAGAGTCCTTCAGAAGATGGTGTTTAGAAGGGAGGAAGACTTATTTCATGGCAGGATGCTGTCACAGCTCTCTACACGATTTACCTGAATTGGAAAGTTTCTAATCAAAATGTTTGCTCTTACATTTTTGTAAAATTTGCGCCTAAAGTGCTCTGTCTACTTGAGAAAACATGACAGTTTGTTCTTGAGATATTTTGTTTGCAACTACTTCTAGGGACAGCTAACCTTTCTGTCTGACAGGTTCTCTTATCGTCTACATTTTTTCAGAGGAATATACACAAGAGACCAACATTTTAATAGGAGGAAAACCTTATCCTACCAACTACACAAATGTAGCTTTTATTTTGTTATCATGCTGCTATGAGCAATGGCATACATCCAGTTTTTTGTTTTTGATTGCTTTGGTTTGGTTTTCTGGCGTGTATGTTTGAAAAAAACATGATAGCAGAGCTTTTAAAAAAACAAACAGATGTTTTTATTTTCTAGTGCAAATGAGTCTCAGTAGCTTACAGCTATCTCATCCAGGGTTTTTTAAATGGTTTTAATGTTTACTCAGTAAGCTTTTATGGAACTCTTTGTACTGAAAACTGCCTCTAGAACTACCACTGAAATAACCACAAACATGCACACAGACACGCACACATGCAGCCGTCTCAGTCCTGCAGAGTTATAGTGTGGGACATCTTCAATCACATCCATAGTGCCAAATGTTTGTGCTACAGAGTGTAAGGCTAACGCAGAGCCAAGGCCAGAAAGCACATCTTCATACTGAACTGCTGACAAAACATGCTGTCCCCAGGCAGCTGAGAAATGTTTCTCTGAATAGTTTTGATGATTTCTATTACTCATTTGACTCCTCTAGAGCCCATGGGTTACAAGAATTACAGAAAAATTCATGAGAATGTGAAACACTATGTTCTTGGTGCCTGTACTGGTGAAAATCTACAAAACCTACCTACTGATTTATGGTCAGATTATTCAAAAACAAGCACTTTGCAAGTATATTCCAATAATTTGTCTTCATTCAGTTACTGCTATTCTGCAAGCTTTAAGAAAAATCAATCACATTTATAAATACTGTTAAAACTAACGAATTTGCACTTATACATTAAGCTCACAGTAAACTGTCAGTGATTTTATGTGTTCATTAACAGATGTGAATTGTGCCATGGAACAAGACACGATGTCTCATACATGAAGTTTGATTATTATATTTACATATAGCAATGCCTTCCATAATTTTAAGTCACTAATATGCCCTATTAGACTAACAATATCTTGTTAGCTACATTTTATGAAACTTAGTCTAAGAAGAAAAAAGGAAAAGAAATATTTGGTGGGTTTAACTGTTTTCTAGTTTGCACACTAAATGCTAGTCAATTGTCCAGAATATTGAAAATTGCCTTGAGCTTTGCTAGGCAGACAGAATACAGGGAAGCAGTGGATAATTTACAGAGCTGGCCAGAAAACAAAATTTCCACAAAATGAGGGGAAAGGTTTTAAGGAATATTTGGCAATTCCTTCTCCCACTTGCTTTTTGACTCCAGCAAGCTTATTCTTGTCATTATCATGTCTACATATTTAATTGCATGAGTACACACATACACACTAAGGAGATTAGATCACTCAAACAAGATGAGAAATCCCAGATGCAAGCCATGGATGTTCTCCATTTATACATAAAAGACAACGCCTTGGGGAATCTAACCACTCTTCAATTGCCAAACATTTAATGGTGCAGAGAGGATGTGGATCTTGATCCTGCAAACACTTAAACATGTGCTGCAGTATAAGCTGTTAAATAGTCCAAAGAAGTCAAGTGTGTAAAGCTAAGTACATAATTTAGCTGCAAAGTGAAGGTCTTAAAACACTGCAGAATGTATTGCTCTTAAAACTCACACTACTGTTTTTTCCCTTACCAATAGCACACAAAGCAGGAAGAGATAACCACAGCTTGAAAATATTTTTGCAGAATTCTTGTAAAACCAAAGATTACACTTAGAAGGAGCAACTGTCATAACCTTTATGTTCACAGATGCCGACAAGATGCTGGTGGTCTAGGGATTATCTTCAGATACACAATGCTAAGGCTCCAGTGGAACAGCAGGATGCCTGTTCTTAGCGTAGCAGCAAGTCTGGAAACAGAGAGGTAAGAGCACCGCTAAGAGTCAAAGATCTATAGAAGGGGAATTCCTAGTTTTACAAATCAGAAAGTGCAGTATCTCTACATTAAATCTGTATCATCAAAGAAGAAAGATGTGAAATAAGGTCTGACTGATTATATTGCCTTTGCAGAGGGCTTACAGACTGAATGTTTTAACTTCAATAAACCTGCTGTTAATGGGTTGTGGAGTTTAAAATTACCCTTCATTCTCAACATACAAATCAGCCGGCTTCCACATATGTGAGGGTACTCTGAAAAGAGAAGCCAAGGATGTTATCAAGGACTGAGTGGGAAAAAAAAATGCTACTGAGGACATCTCCTGCTTAAAAAGATTTTTTAGTTCTAAGACTGTCATTACACACAAGGCAAATAATCATCTATTTGAGTCCCCTATATTATCTTCCTTCTTGATTGAGAGCCCTTTTTCCTATGAACAAGTTTATAACAATCCAGACAAAATGAAAATATTTTAAACAAACTGTTCCTTTGTCATATATGGAAGCTCAGACCAGTTTAAATGCAGCAGAATGAAGGAGAGGAAATGTTTCATTGTATTGATCACATTTAATTCTAAATATCTTCACTTTTGAACAATTGTCACTTTAGCTTAGTAACTAATCAGATCATATTTGCTTGCAGATAGTTAAAGAACAGCATTGACCAGGATAATTATTTTTTTCACCTGAATGCAAAGAGCATCAGCTTGGAACAGTCCTGGTGGGACACTGTAGATGTGTCTCAGATACGTGTTATCCATCAACCTGTACATGAAGCTATAAACTGCGATATTTTACATTTTCACAAGGGACTCACAAGCATTAAGCTCCGTCACATTTCACTACAAACACACAGGCAGGACTGAAAGAAAACCCACTTAAATGTAAAGCCTTCTCTCTCTAATTACTGGAAATGTATTATAACTATATGAATTCCACCCTACAAACAAATTTTACCGGCACAAAGTCATGTAGCTCAGATGGGTCACACCAGTGTAACTGGGACTATTGAAAAGAATTTCCATCCTTTTCAATCTCTCTCCCTCAATTTGCATTCAGACATTACTGTAGTATAACATTATAATTCGGCTCTGCTTTTTGCAGGTTTTTCTGATTCCTTTTAGGTTGATTTCATCTGACAGTTTCAGCAATGACCTGCTGAAAGCATTCTCCAAGCTCATGGGTAGTCTCTGAACCATACAGCAAAGGAGTTGAAAACTGAGCAGCATTACAGACCAATACAAGAGATTATTAATAATAAGATACATCTATTTAATTTTATATTTCATAGCTCAGGCCTATAAAGAAGAATACTTAGAATACCAATAGCAGTAGGATGCTCTGCTACTGATAGTAACACAGTATTTCTGTAGCTCCTTAGAGCATAGCAGCTCAAAGCTCTTCCAGCTGATAAATTTCACTTAAATGAAAATTGAGATACAGTAGGAAACAGAACTGTTTTACTAGCACTAGTCTTTCTGCTGCTGACAGCAGAGACACAGAGGTTCATGGGTTTGTTCTCTTCACCTACCAAAACCTTCAGGTATTTGTCAAAACCACATTTTTTCGTCAGAAAGAGTACGAGCTGCTGACATGCCTTCTGAGTATTTTCAGGTTTGAAGGAGTGTTGTATGGTACTGAGTAGATGAGAACTGGACATTAGTAATTATGTCAAGGACATCCATACTGTGAAATAAAGTATTACAATTCTAGTAACGGCACTCAATATCTTTCTCTTTATCAGTTATACAGCCACACATGTACATTGTTTAATACATCCATTTATTTAATAATTAGTTTTGTTTAACTAATACTTACTTCTAGATGGAAAACAGAGTTTCATATATCCTTATATTTGGTATGCATACCAGTGTCGACACCTCAACCAAATGTTAATCACAGGTTCTCCAGCCTTGCACTTATATGCCCTTTCTGTTTTAAGACATATATTTACAACTACAAAGTAGTAAGGTTGCAGCCCTGAAAATCCATATGCATATGTTTAATCTTAAATCCAATGTCTGCCAGAAGTCGATTAAATTATTTATCTGTCAACTAAACCATGAATTTGTATATAAGATAGGAGCAATAAGAGAAAGAAAAGGCATAGATTCACAAGCCATCTAAGGTTTCCCATGTAAACCTGGCAGTGATAGGGTACCTCTTGCTGCCTTGTTATTTTGTGTATCTTTTGTTCTGTAGGTCCACCCCTTGTTACAGGCCCACCCCCCTGTAGGTCCACCCTAAAGGTTAAAAACATAAGAAAAGTCAAACCATATAGCGCAGTACCAGTACCTGAGAGTGACCAGTATCATATTGTTTAGAGAAAACAGAGCACACAAGTTAAATAATCTCTTGTTCTGTTCAGTTTTCTCCAGTCTGATGCTTAGGGCTTCCTGAGCCAGACACCACAGCTGTATCATGTTTTACACTTCTTGAAATTAATAGCCCTCAAAATAGTTCAGTGTAATGAATTTAGCATCAAGCTTTTAAATTTGGTGTACTATTGAAATAATATTGTAGTGGATTTTCACATTGTTTGATTTTTTAGAAATCCAACATGCAACACTACCTTGCACAAATTTGTAAAATATTTTTTGAACATTTTGTTTGTTACTACTTCAAAACAAGGTCTGTGCTTTGTTCCTGTGTCAATAGATTTCTGTCAGTTCACATCATGCTCTGTTCTTTCAAGCATTTTAAAAAACAGTGGTGTTAACCTACAAACTCAGATGGCCAAACCATCAGAGAGGCAAGTTGACAGGGCACCAGAAATTGTCCTTCCAGTTTCTTCAAGCTACAGATGATAAAAAACATTTTCCTGATTTGCTGTGCCAAGAAAGTGCTATCTGAACTGAGATAACTTACTCCTATCCAAGAAAAATAAATAATTTTATCTAAGGAACAGACAAGAAACTTATTTGCTGTTAGTGTGAGGCAGGGGGAATATGTATTCCTCTAAATACTTGTTCAAAGCCTCCACAAAGTCTAATGGAAAACTGGGAGAGGACAAAAAAATCACATCTGCTTCTCTCTGTGAAGACTTACTTCTCAGTTTCTTCTTACTGTATAAAGATATGCATGAAAACAGGAATTCCAGGTGAAATCCTCAGAAAAAAACAATGCAACTCCACCCAGCTAAAGCTAGTTAATGATCTGTGCTTCTGCTCCTTTAGAGTGCATCTGTTCTTACCATCCCAGTCTTTATTAAATAAATATTGCCTTTCTCTACAATGCAGGCAAAGGCTTAAAGAAAGACAGACTAACTTAGTGCAGTAGTCAAAGCTGAGGAAGCCTTACTCATGTGCTTCCTTCCTTTTATGATCCTCAGCCATGAACTCTCTCTCCTTGAGTCAGGGATCACAACTTTTCATAAAACAAAGCCAAAGAATGTGCTTTTTCTGCATTGATGAATGCATCTTTTCCTTGGCAAGCTAGCCACGATTTATTTATTTGTATATTCATTGTTATCAGGCAGCCACTGAATGTGGATAGGATGTATCAGGGGTGCCATGTCTGTACTCAGACACAGCCAGAGTTGTCTGCTTAGTGATCTTACTGACTCACAGCCTAGTAAGCTGATCCCACATATAAGGTAAAAGCTAGGAGGAGAAATTATAGGCCCAGAAAGAAAGAACATAGCTCTAATCACTTCGATGTGGGAGTTTTGATTTTAAATCCCTCTTCTTCATGAGGGATTCCAAAACACATGTTTTAGTCTTTACGGGACCAGGTTCTTTGATGCTAACAAAGGTAATCTGAGAATTTGAGAAAAATATTTCATTATTTGTTCATCATCTGAATAGGCTATATATTTTAAGAATATTTTTTCTCACCTGCATTTTAGTAGAGAACGTAATTTAGCCAAGACTTTTACCGAATAATGCTAATTTTTATTTGACAAATATAAAAAATAGTGGTGCAAATACAAAGAGGATAAAGTCAGTATGAAGTACATGATCACCTACAAGATCAATGCTTTGGACTTTATTCAAGTAATCTTTATTTTAAATAGGCTAAAGAATGAATTCCATGTTTTTTCTACTTTTTTTTTTTTTTAGATTTACAACTTACTAAACTGCACACACACAAAAACAAAGCATGGGAGACAAAAAGAGAAGAAATAATACATCACAGTTGCATCACATGCAAGTGATCAGTGTAATTACATGTCAGTGCCACAGTTCAGTATGGGTAAAACAAAGATTATTCCATTAATATTTCATCAACCAAGGGACTTCCCAGACTTCAAAATATTCCTGTTCATTCTGAGTAAATACAGCTGATAGACCTTTGAGTTAAGTTTCAAGCCATTATGTAATATATAAAAGAGTAAGGGGCCAATCCAAAGACAATTGAACTCAATGGAAAGCCTACCACTGATTTTATTTGGCTCTTAATACCCCTGGAGATAGATTTCCTATGATTTATATTAAACCTCATACTGCTTATCCAAGCCAAATTACATTAGATATTTATACTGAAGCCCTTTACTACATAAGTCAAATATAGTATATACAAGAGGTCAAACATGAAAGAGAATTAGGAGCTAAAATGTACTAAATATGTCATTACTTCTGAAAGCTAAACAGACTGTCAATGATGAGTACATTTACATGGCAGTTCAAAAAATACCCTGTACAGATTTTAAAAGCACTTTGAAAAACTAATGCCACTCATAAGCCATGCATTTTTCAGAAAAAGCCGCCAGCAGAATAAACATGAGCAAATTTAACCTCTTGTAATGCTGTAATGTTAGCCACAGAATGATCAAAACAAATAAATGCATATGATCATTACTGACTCTCTGTTTCTATTCATTTGGTGTCAGTGATGGAGATGGGGGATTCTGAACTGGAACTGGCGATGTATCTTAGCGTCTCTTCTTATGTCTTGGTGATGTTTCAGGGCATTAGTTTCAGACCTGTTAAACCATGTTTTTAAATCAAATGATTTAGCAAAGTTAAAAGTCACACAACCCACGATTTGAATGGAAGACTGGAATTTGACTTTAAGGACAGAATTGGTTAGATTAGATGAAGAATGTTAACAATTTATCGTTTCAGAAAGGACAAGTTCACTTATCATTCCCATACATGAACTGGCATAATTGAAAAGAAATTATTTTTACAGAGAACTAAAAACATTAAAGGGCAAGTGCAAGAGAACTCATGCCTCTCTGATGCTTTTGGATCTGCCCAGAGCTGTTGGCTATCTCTCAGCCATCTGCTCCTTACAGGAGGGGTGTTATCTGCTGAAGGCAACTCTTTCCAAACATTCAGCACTTGGCATTACTACAATGACCCTTTGAAGCTTTGCAGGGAAATCAATCCCAGCTTCCAAGTTCTGCTTACAGCTTTATTTGGAGTTACCATCCATGTTCTATCTCTGGACAGATAACAAATACAGCAACACAGGTTCAAAGGGCTTATTCAAATTTACCTTGCCTACAATAGCAGACAGGCTTAACAGTACAGTACAGAGGAATCAGTTAAGAAAGACTTCTCGTTCATGCTTTTAGCTACACAATTTGAAAGAAAAAGTTTATAATAAGTCAGATATAGTGGGCAATTTTAGCTAAAACTTATCCAGATTCTTCTCTAATTGCTTACCTTTATTTACAAAATATCGCTAAGAATCTCTAAGTGGCAGAGCTGGGGATTCATTGTTCAGGACAGCATCCACCCACCCAGCTGCTGCCCTCAGCTCAAGATCTCTGCTTCCCCTCTCCTGTGCACCAGCATTCACACTAATTACTTGTTATTCCAAGTAGTTTACCACAAGCACAGCCTTTGTTCTGGATGATCCCCTTATTTACCTTTGAGTTTAACTTGGATATAACTACAAAAAGCATTCATGGCTTTATCTGGAGCCAAAACTCAAAGTGATTTCTCATTTTCAGTTCACATCTGAACAGCTATGCACACATTTGTGAATGTACACATTTTGGCAAACACTGATGATTGTTCTTCCTAACCTAGTTACCTAAAATAATTATGGCTATTACTTCTTTATCTGTAGTCAGCCTGCTATCCACTTGCCCGCTGCTCACTCTGGACTGTTCCCCCAAATGCAATTCAAGATAACGTCTTGTTAAATATTGTGTAAGACATACGTGAAGTTCATATATATTAAGTTTATGATCTAAGGCACACTGTTATAGAGATCACATTAGTAGGTTGTCAGTAGATGTAGCAGATGAAGTAAGAAGTTGCTATGTTGGCTGTATTTATGACAAAGTTTCCATTTTTCTCTTTCATGTTTTTTCTAGGATTCCTGTTACACATACAACATGTGCCAGAGCTACACAGTCACAGGTGCACACATATACAGGTAGCTATTAAAACAGAACAATCTAGCTGTGTCACTGAGGACTTAGCATCAGCAGAGCCACCTTCTTTTGTATCTGAATTGTTAAACTTCTGCAACAACTCTATTTTCAGCATTGCCCCAGTCCCTGCTCCTTGTCATCCAACATTCTGTTTTCTCTGATCTATCATTATGTTCTTCCCTCCCTAAGAAGTCAGTCCTGAGTCAGCAAAAGCACTTCTGCTCAGGCTTCATTGAAGCAAATCGTTTAGTTCATTCATAGACAAAGATTAAGAGTCCCCCTTAAATTACATATATATTTAAAAGCTTTACTGAACAGACTTAGATTACTAAACTAGAAGTTAGCCCTAGAATAATTTACCTAGAAGCAAGCTTACATCTCTCTTTCTTCATTGCTGTTCACAAAATCCACTTCTGGGAAATGCTGCTCTGTGCTGCAATGCCTAAATGCTCCCTAGCATTGATACTATTGCTCCTTGTGTTGTGTTTTTAGTCAAACTTTAAACTGCTTACAACAGTAATGACTTGGCCTTCATAATAATGTATAGTATCTTGCATTCTCCCTCCATTCGACAGTCTTGGGTTTTCCTCCCAATCATCGTGCTACTTAATACTATGCGCATACAAAATTGTAGTTTGACTTCATATTCCATTGTAAATGAAAGGGGTGTCTTCAGTAGTGCAAACCTATTTAACATAGCCCACGATTTATGTAATCAAAACTGTCTAAACTACTGTCTAAAACTTTCTGAAATTACTTTAATTTTTCATAAATTCACTGTCACCAACACATCTCTGTCACTGTGCGCATCGAGTACTACTTTTGGCAAGTTGTCAGCTCTTTTAACCACAATATGCTCTTGCTCTGCTGTCAGTAAAAGAGGCTACAAGGCTGAGAGTAGCAGAGGGAGCTGGTAGAGGAAAAGCAGCACAGAAAAGATGAAAGGTATCTTTACCCCAGAAGCCATTATTGCCACCTCTTTTGGTTTCCTGCATGATCCATGATGAAAGGTGTTAATCCTCCTGTAAATACCACTCCATCATGATTAGCAGGGGTCAAAGAAGTACCTCAATGTTTAGATTTTGTCAAAGCTTCTCAAGTCTGTCTTTCTAGGTCCTTATTTTGTAACTTGTTTTGTAAAATACCTCTTTCCTTTTGTCTTCTTTATAAACACACACTTTGGGAAAAATAAAAACAAACCCCAAATTAATTTAAGACATATGCAGCTCTCCAGGATAAAAGTTCATCATATCTGGCAACAAATAACCCAGACAGATAGCTGACTAAACAATTAATAAAACTCATCATTAAAATTTTCCTGAATGCTTAAGAGAAAAGTATCTGCCTCAGAGAACTGACAGAAATCCAAGACTGACCTCAATGCTCAGGCCGTGCCAGTGATTCCTTTTAAAAACTCACTGCTGTCATGGAGCTGAACTGCTTCTTCCAGTGAAGAGGCTCAGAGTGTGTGCACAAAAGCAGACTGAGGTTACCCTCACAATGGTGCTGTGTCATTGCCTCGGCTCCAAGCCCTGATACCTCCTGCAGGGAAACCTTCTCTGGACAGAGCCACCCCAGTTGGTACCTTCTGGAAGCTGTCCACACAGAACATTTTACCCTTGCAGATGTTCAGCGGATGGCAGTAATCTGTGTTTTAGTGTCAGCAACATTTATTTGTTTGATTTAGGTTTGCATATCCTAATGAGAATGCGAAATATTTCTGTAGACTGCTGTACACCCTTGTGTGTGCAAAGT
The DNA here is from genome assembly GCA_028020825.1 of Podargus strigoides. NCBI lineage: Eukaryota > Metazoa > Chordata > Aves > Caprimulgiformes > Podargidae > Podargus > Podargus strigoides. The sequence goes on from CM051623.1 coordinate 30,036,668, forward strand.
CGTTCAGTGCCTGCACAATCCCAGGTCTACAGAGAAAAATACCAGCATTGCCAAACCTTAAATGCTGAGTTTGTCCTCTTTGTCCTCTGCTAGACATTTCCAAAGAGGAGCATCTCCCAGCAAGCCTTGAAACTTGGTTGTTTGAAACCATTGAATATTTGCTTGACTCATTCTGCATTAATGGTGTCAAACACAGAACTTTGTAATTACTACTGAAGCAGAACTATAAAACATTCTTAGAGTCATAGAACTATTTTAGTTGGAAAAGACCTCTAAGATCATAAAGTCCAACCATTAACCTAGCACTGACAAGTCACCACTAAACCACATCTACAGGTCTCTTAAATGCCTTCAGGGATGGGGACTCCACCACTGCCCTGGGCAGCCTGTTTCAGTGCTTGGCAACCCTTTCAGTGAAGAAATTTTTCTTAATACCCAATTTAAACCTCCCCTGGCACAACTTGAGGCCATTTCCTCTCATCCTATCACTTGTTACTTGGGAGAAGAGACCGACCCCTGCCTTGCTACAGCCTCCTTTCAGGAAGCTGTAGAGAGCAATGAGGTCTCTCCCCTCAGCCGCCTCTTCCCCAGACTGAACACCCCCAGTTCCCTCAGCTGCTCCTCATCACACTTGTGCTCCAGACCCTTCACCAGCTTCGTTGCCCTTCTCTGGACACGCTCAGTGTCCTTCTTGTAGTGAGGGGACCAAAACTGAACACAGTATTCGAGGGGTGGCCTCACCAGAGCTGAGTACAGGGGGACAATCACCTCCCTACTCCTGCTGGTCACACCGTTTCTGATACAGGCCAGGATGCCATTGGCCTTCTTGGCCACCTGGGCACACTGCTGGCTCGTGTTCAGCTGCTGTCAACCAACACCCCCAGGTCCTTTTCCGCCAGGCAGCTTTCCAGCCACTCTTCCCCAAGCCTGTGGTGATCTAAGGAAACGATCAAAGGAGTCACAGCAAATAATTTGAAACTAGCTCTTTTTCAGCATTTTACTGCACATTAGAAAACAAATACAATTAGGGGTCGGAGGACAGTAGGACATTGCTCTTTCATGACACCGGCCAGCTTTGGGTCTGTCTAGGGTACAGAAACGCATCTTCACAAAGCCCCCGACAAGAATCACCGGGTGTTTCGGTTGTTTCCTTGCTGAACATCACGCCCGTGGAGCACTCGCAAAGGGGAACCGCTGGCGCCCCGGGCCCGACGCCCCCAGGCCGTGCCCGGCCACAAGCGCCGTCGCCCAAGTGCCGGGCGCTGACCCCCCCACCGCGACCCCCGGCGAGGCCGGGCCGGGCGGGCAGGGAGGCGGGCTGAGGGCCGGGCCCGCCGCGGACCCCCGAGGGAGGGGCTGCTCTGAGGCGCGGGGTGGGCGCACAGAGCCGCCTGCGCAGCGTGTGGACGGCGCCCGGCCCGGGAGCACGGCGGAGGGGAGCGGAACGAGCGGCCGGCCATGCGGAGGTGTGCCCCCCCTGCCCGCCGCATTTGGCTCTGTGCCGCCGTGCTGGGGTGCCTGGCGACGGCGAGGCCCCGCCGGCCAGGTAAGCGGCCACAGGCACCGGGAGGGGGCGAGCGGCTGCGGGCCGGGGCACGGCCGCTGGCAGGTGAGCGGGAGGGCTCGGGCGGGGCAGCGCAGGAGGGCAGTGCTCGCCCGCAGCCCCGCGGGGTTTGAAGTGTCCCCCAGCGGGGGTTCGGTCAGCCCTGCCCCTCTGCCCGCACGTCGCCTGCTTCCAGCCCCACGGTGACACCTACCTGGTGTCGCTGGAAGGGGCTTACCTTTATGAAGTGACAAAATAGGGGTTGTCATTGTGACAGAGCAGCTGCAGGGAAGACCGGCCGAGTGACACCCGGAGAGCAGGGATCGCGGTTCCCCCGGTCCCTCTCGCTCGGGGGCACAGGCGGTGCGTTGGCACAGCCGTAGCACTCTGCAGAACCTCGGCAGCGTGTCTGCATTGACCCACGCTCGGAGAGAGAATCCACGACGAGTAGATACAGGAGCATATGATATTGGGAACTACTGGGAAATACTCTATGAGCATATATTTTACATTTTTTAAAAAAAGGTTATACAGCTTTGCTACAAAGCACCCTTTAGGGTGTGGACGTGAGTGGTTGAGAAGTGTTTTAAGCCCCATTCAGGTAGTTCTGTTCATACAGATGTATTGATGTGTGCATGCTGATTCTGTTCTCTTGTGGTTCTGCATACAAGAGTATTCATATTCCTGTTGCCTGGTATTGTGATACTGTCAGTACTACAACAGCTGGGATCATGTTCTGTCATCTGTCGCATCCAAACCAATGGTGTCTTTTAGGTAAATAGTTAAATCATTTTTATATTTTGCTTTAAAAGTGTTTCCCCAAACTTCCAAAAAGTTAATTCTTTCTATTTTAATATTTTGAAACAGTTTAAATCCAGAAGTACACCTGAGAACTTTAGTTAAATTCAGTCCTAGTTCTAATTTCTGCCTTGGGATGTTGATATGCTGCAGCCTTTGCAGTCAGTAGATGCAAGAAAAAGCACATTCAAGATTGCAGTGAGCACTTCCTAATGGCACTATGTTTATCTGTAGTCGTTTGCCAGGTCCTGGCCTTTGGGCAGCAGGAGAGATGAACTGATAAGCTGTCTGTACCTGAGGAACTGAATTGCCAGTCCTGCCACTCTGCCCCTGCCTGCCTGTACTCCATGGGTGGCTTCTTTTCCCGTCTCTACTCTGGTTTACACCCAGGAGTCCTCAGACTCTGACTGCTCTGTAATGCTGGCCCCGCCCAAGAACAGGTGGAAAATCATGTGTCAGCCTTTCCCTGCAGATAGATGAGAACAGAGGTGTGAATAGGGAATTGAAAAGTCCTTCCTTTGTGGAACTCATTTTCCACTGCCTCAGGTGTCACCGGGAGCCACTTAAATATCTCTGTGGAAAATGGTCTCCTGTGTCTTTCAAGAACTGCTTTGACTTTTGGTTTTGGTGTGGTGTTCAGAGTACCTATTACCTGACGCTGTTTGTGGCAGCTGTGGTACAAACCTCCCAGAGTGTTAGCAAGTAAGTGCCACTAAGTGCAAGAGTGCCGTTGCCAGACACTGAGCCCAATGGTCTGCCTAAATTAGTCCAAACGGAGTTTAAGTAACCAGGCCTCTCAGAAGACAGTCCTCCAGAAACAGGTACCATTGTCACTTTGGAGATTTCATCTATATGTCTCTCAGAAAGACCTGATGTATATGTATTAGTTTGGATATTTTTGTATTTTAATCTATTTGGGCAGGTGACTGGAAAAATCTGCCCAATATAGAAAGCAGCCAGGAGACAAAAAACAGCTCTCAGAATAACCCAATGTAACAAATAAAGTTTGGGTACCAAACAAACCAGATTATATGGTGTCTGAAATGCTGCATTAATCCTGAAATGAGCTATTTTTACTGAACAAGGAAGTTTTCATAATATAAACTCAGGACTGGATTTAGTTTTAACAGAGCCTTTCAATTGTGAGCAGTAGTTGTGATCCAGTGAAGCATTTTCTATTGCTCATCCTCCAGCACAATGCTATCCTTGTCTTTAAGATATTGCAAAAGTTGAACTCTTTTCTGGTTTAGAGTCACGTATCTCAGTATCTGGCAGGACCGAGTAGGTCTGGGATGGATCCAGGCAAAGCTCACTGTATTAATCCTGAAGACTTGCAGAGACCTCAGTTAAAGAACAACAGAGAGCCATAAGGCAGTATGTGGGGTGTTTGTGGAAAGAAGCACTGAATATGATAAACAAACTCAAATTCTAGGGAAAGAGCTGCATATTTTCCTGAGATAGATTGCTTTTCTAGCAGAGAGTATGTAGTATTTGGACCTCCAGACAAAATGGGGGAGTTAGGCTATGAGGTGAGACATTTCTAGGAAGTCAATCTCGTGTGTCTCCACCAGGTTAAGTTAAACCAATGGTGCACAGTCTACAAAGCAGGCTGAATTTCAGTCTTAAGTATTCATTTGTGTATTTTGTTATTAGAAGTTTGATTTCATTGTTCTAAACCAAAATTTATTTAAATTTAAAGTTACTAAATCACTAATACATTTAAAGGTCCTAAAAGAAAAAAATTAAAAATAATATTCTGATATACATGGAAAGATTTCCATCAAGAATAATCATTCTTAAATGATAAATTCTGTTAAAATTAACATGAGTTTTCCATTTCATGTCAGAATATGTCAGAATATTCTGAGATTGTGGATGGAGATGCTATAAATCAACAGTAGCATATATGCCTTCCAATACTTTAATGTTCCTCCTTTACTAGGCAGAGCTGGTAGGTAAGCTTGCCCTGTAGGTAAGCTTCCTTAGCACTTTCAAGTATCAGACTTTGTTTTCAGTTCCTTAATATTTTGTCGGAATTGACTTATTGGGTTGTAAATTGCTTGATGTTAGACACAGGCAAAGCTTTTCTGGAGAGTTACAGCAAAATCAGTATTCATGATCCTGAGAATTAAGTTTGAAAGAATGCCTCGATCAAAATTTTTTTTTATAAATTTTGAATAAGGAAATCATTATTTCAGTTAAAAATTTAGCAAACTCCCCTCTTAATGCCTGTGATTCAAGTGGGTCTGGTCTGCAGGGGTAACTTTTTCACAGAGAACATAACATTCAGTGTTGCCTATGTGTCTACTTGTTTCTGCTATTGCTAGAGTTAGCACATCAATTACACACTCAGATTCGTAATAAAATATTTTAATTTGTATAATTGATGATGGCGATTTTGTTCAGTTGTTTTGCAGAATGGGTAAGGAAAATAAAAGAAAGAAAAGGAAAAATCAACCAGTGTTACACAACATGAGATTTCCAAGCACTAACTGTGGAAATACTATCATACTTCTAAAAAGGAATAAAGAACGCACAAAAAACTGGGTGACATTTTAAAAGTGATGTGCATAATAATAAGATATGTATAATTTGATCTTTAGTAGGATTTATAACCCTATTACAAGTGAGTATAGTCAGCTGTTTTAAAGATCTATCAAACGATGATCTAATTAAACTGTGGAGGAAAAGAAAATAAAGACTTGTCTCATGTCTAGCTTGATTTATTAATGGAAAAGGTAACATATTAGTTGTTTCAGGAGTGATTCAGTTACAGGAAAGAAAACTAATTCAGTTACTGGAAAGAAAACTAATGAGGGTGCTGTATGAAAGGGAGAATTCTGATAAGAAATAGTAGGCAGGAAGAAACTTTCACCATGGTTCGTAAACTGCTTGTGCTGAAGCTTGCTTGGAAAACATTTCAATAACACACATGACTGGCCTGTGATTCTTCAAGGGCTTTTCTTCAAATTCCAATGAGGGATAAATTCTCAGTAAGGTCAACTTGTATGGACACAAATAGCCTACAGGCTATTACCAGCAACTCAGAAGCACAGTGGTGGCACAGTCAATCACATTGACTTCCATCTGCCCTTAGAGGATAGAAGATAAAGCTATTGTTACCTGCCTGGGTAGCCTAAAGCCATATCAGATTAAATCTTCAGTCTTTGAAAGGCTATAGGATTCTCATACTGTGCTTGAAAGAGATGAAGTCTGTTCTTTCACTGGGGCGTCTTCTCCATTTGAAGGAGGGAATTTACCTGATTTTGAAACTGTTTTACAATTGTGGTAATCTGAACAAGGATATGAAAGAATGTGGTAGATAGGGTAGATTGTGTGATGTGAACCAAAATATGTTTGTGATCAGTGACACAATTACTCCATGCAAAAAAAAAGGGAAAATAAAAAAAAAAAACAACACCAAAACTGAGAGTGAAAGCTGATCAGACTATTACATTCAAAATGGAGGCCTTTGCTTACAGCTGAATTTTTTAAATTCATTAGTAGCGTAGTAGAAGCAAGAATTAAGATTAACTATGCCATTCAATATAACCTGAAGTTCCATTCTCAGTCAGCATCAGTTGGTATCCGTTTTTAAAAGCAAGGTAAATAGAGATGTATATTATAAATGTTATTTGTTTATAAACATTTCTCATACTTTACTTTTCCCTACTTTCACTTCTCAAGCATGTTTCCTGAGCAAGCATGGCCATTCAGTACGTTGCATGAGCTACAAAGAACTTTTATTGTCAGTCTTTGACAGGACTCAACTGAGCTGCCAGATCAGACTCAGAAATCTTGGCATTCTGCTTTATTTCTGAATGAATCTGCATTTTAAAAAAATTATTGTAAAGACTTCTTCAGGTTCTGATCCCTGATTTTACTGACCAGCAATTTTGAGATTTTTTTAGAGGCCACAACTTATATGTCCAAAACCATGTTAGTCAGTTGTATTTACTTTATTAAAATTTAGCATGTCAGTTGTGCAAATTCACTTAAAATGTGTAACTAAGTATCTACCTATTTTTGTACACACTTTTGCTATGATCTGCATGTATACGTGCCAACTGTATTCTCGTCTGTTTGAGGGAATTCTTCATTTCATGCATAGGAACCTTGTAAAGTGCTAGGCTATTTACAAAAGACCTTTGGATAATCCTTACTCCTTTTGAGGTAAGATTTTAATCCTCTTGTATATCTGACACCTCATTTTTATTCAGGTTGTTAGGTTTCATATACATCAGTGGAACTAGAAAATCAAAATCCAGAGAGAAAGTATAAACACACTCCTTTCCACTGTTTTTACATCTGGGGTAAATGCCTAATGTGGTTATTAATTTGCATTTATTGTCCACTTAAAAAGAAGGGGAAATTACCACATGATGAGTTCGATTAAATTTTAGGATGCTGACACACTCTGTTGTTGTTACTAAGACTTCAATATGTTTTTTAGTAAAAGTAGCTTCACATCATATTGCAATATATCCATATTTTCCAGTTAAAAATACTTAACATCTTTTGTAACATACTTGTTAGGCATTCCATCTTGATACTCGAAATACTCTTACTCCACAGTTCTTGAATGCTCTCCTGGTGGACATGAGATCCTGCAGAGCCCTTACCGAAGCGTTGATTTTGATTCATCCCACCTCCAGCAATCAGCTATTCAGGATTTAATATGTGACCATTCCCTAACACCAGGATGGTATCGCTTTATGATTTTTGATAAGCCTGCTGAGATGCCGACCAAATGCATAGAGGTATTGTTACAACTCATTCTATCATGAGAAACACATGTTTTCCTTAAGAATTTTTCAGTAGGATAGGTGTAATAAAGAATACAGCTATGGAGACTGATGTGGAAGAGTACAGAGTATCTATTCCCTCTATACATGAATATGTTAAAATGTGTTAACTGTACAACTAAGTCTTAAGTATTGAAAATTTTACACTGAATGGGCAATAGCAGAGGATGATAAATTACATCCCTTTTAGAGCACTCAAAAGCTGTAATTTGTAGTCACCACTGAAGAAGATACTCTCAGAGGTAGCAAAGCAGGGATATCATGTAAAGCTGTAACTATGTGATGGTCAGTCTGCTAGGAAGACCATATGAAAGCAGTATAAAGACTTGCAGCCTCATGCATCCAGTAATTGTGGAGCTTTTAAAGTGATCATGTTAGAGAGAAGAGATTACTTCTAAAATGACTTGAACTAACAGAGCTAACTGAAGATTAGTTGCCTTGTTATTTTCAAGTCCCCTAAGACTCAAGATTTACTTGGGACATTTAATACTTTACACTTGTAATGCTTGATTTTGGAGCTGTACCAACGTGCATGTAATTTTTATATTTTAAGGAGATACATGTATGTAGTTTCCTATTTTAAAACATTTCCTTGTTTAAAAAAATTTAAAGTGTCATTAGAATGTTAGAATGTTTTACCTGTGATTTTTCTAATAAATTGAAATTGCCTGGTCACAGTCTCTTAAAAAGAAATCAAAATTAAATCCCAACAATGATACACTTTTAAAGGAATACAAAACAGTTAAAACATACTAATAAAATTTAATTAAGTTTATAGCAGCCCCTTATTTATTTATTTATATCTTATATTTTATTAAATATTTACAGCAGTATAAAGCCACTGAAGTACCTTTAATGTGCAGCTGACTCAAGGACTGAAAGGGCTGTGTTGCAGAGGCTGCTGATATCCAGGATTTCATACTGCAAAAAACTGGCAAAAAGTATGATTCCTGAGGGAGTTTCTTTCAGTTAGATTTAATGCAAACAAATTAATTAACTAGTTGCATTTTCTCAAAATGGATACTTTTGTGCAAAGAACCAGCAAGATAAAGCAGGGGAAAAAACAGTATGTTTTTCAGACCAAAGGTTAGACTAGCAAGATGTCTGCTCAGACCGTCTAGGAAAGTTTTAGAAATCTGACTGAAGTTCTCAGTGCTTCGTAAATATTTGGTAAAAACAGGCTGCTGTCCTAATACAGAGGAGTCCAGATAATTACTGTTGGAAAGAGATTGATTCAAAACTTCTTCAGCAAATGAAATTTATGCATTGACATCTGCTTCTTTGCATCTGTTGACAAAACCCAATACATTTATTTTGAAATCTGGAAGTCAAACCATTAGAACTAAACTAAAATGGATGTCTTGTTTGAGAAGTTTCCTCCTTTTTTTCCCTTTAGGAGAACTTTTATTATAGCTATATTTAATCCTTGTCAAAGATTCAGACTGTTAAACAATCCATCCCATTTCTGTCTCATTAATTCTGTCTATCCGATGGATTGGTAGTGGGATCAGATATTCTAGATTAAGAAGGAAAAGTGTACTTTTGAGATGACCAAGAGGTCTAAAGACAAGATAGTCCGAGACCTTGTTTCACTGCTAGGTCAAAGAAAGAAATACTTGAGGTGATATATAAAGGAGAAGAGGTTCTCAAAATCACACAGGTTTATAGTTTTCATATAAACACCATCCAAGTGCTGGCTTTAGCACCCTGTGTCCTTCTAGGTGTTTCTCTTCAGTTTGCTTTCTGCAGCACGTGAAAGACAGGAGGTGATTTTTAACTCATTCTGGTAACCCATGGAACAGATTACTTGTTCATCTTTTCTCACGGTTCATTTTCTGTATTCCACTGGTAAGTTCTGGTGGCTGCTAAATCAGACTTAGGCTTTGGTTACCCTGACTGCTACTACTGTTAAGCTGTGACCTGCATGGCAGCTTCCTTGACCTGAAGACCTCACATAGCCAAAGTGGTGAGGGGTGAAAGAGACAATTCCACAGCACACTTCTCACTCTGTGAGGAAAAGGACTGAGCAAAGCTTTTGTTTGCAAGAGGGAACAGCAGCCCTCTTAAATCACCTGTTGAATCGGCATCTGAACCACAGACCATGTGAAGCCCACTGCTTTGTAAACACCAAAGCATTTAGGGTTTCTGCAGAGTTACTGTGGGGGGTGTGCTACAAGCATATCTGCTTCTAAAGGTGGGGAACTGAAAGACAGACAGGGCTTAGCAGGTGTCTTGCATTTTTGGCTTGGGATGGAAGTCAAGTTACCTCACATCAGCTGGCCACATCTCTTGGAAGAAATCCAGGCAGTTAGCTGAGCCTTCAGACCATGGCAAAGGGCAGATAAAACATGTCAGCTTTAGAACCTTTAGTTGATGTTCAGTGTATGTATGTTCTACCCTGTATTTGCTGTGCTCTGGTAGCATTCACACAGTCCGTTACTGTAGGTTAATGGATGTAGAGAAGCTCCCTAAGCTGTAACACAACTTAGCTTTTTTGGGCTTTAAAACACTGAGGTGTGGCTCTCGGTTAAGTTCTTCAGGCACTAAATTATAGCCTGTCTATAGAAACACAAATTCATTAGACTCAAAGAAGGACTTAAGTCTCTTTTGTGTGTGTTTGTATTCAACCTTGAGGAGGAAAGTAAGCAAGCCCTCTATTACACTGTCTAAACTTTGCTAAAAGCTCATGCAGGAAATTAATTGAATACACATGTACCTCGTTAAAGCACGGCAACAGTTTGACATAGCATTAACCATTTTCTGATGTTTTTTTCTGGTGCTGAAGACGAATCACTGTGGTACTCAAGCTCCTGTCTGGTTGTCTCTGAGGGAGTCAGAATCCATGCCTCGACCCGGTGAGATCAAACAGTTAACAGCTTGTGCTACATGGCAGTTTTTCTTCAGCACTTCAAGAGACTGCTGTCTTTTCCGAATCCCTGTCAGTGTGAGGAACTGTGGAGATTTCTTTGTTTACTTACTGCAGCCCACCCAAGGATGCATGGGGTATTGTGCAGAAGGTGAGAAAACACATGCTCTAACTTAGCTAAGTGTGTGTGTTTATTGGTGTGTTTCTCTGTTTGGCTGAGCAAAAACGTCTGGGAATAGTTATACATGCTAAAATTTCTTGCAGTCCTTACTTTTACTATTGATATGATAGAAGAATTATTTCGTATGGTAATGTGGGCTCGCACCATTCCTTTTTATCTTAGGTTTAGCCCTCAAGTATTGTTCAAAGCCCAGAAACTTAAGAATTGAAATTTTCCACATAATGAGGTGGGGATATAAGACACACCTAGAAGTCAGAGTACCTGCAACAGCATTCATGCTCTGCAAACACCCATTACTGAATATGTATAGAATTACATATCAGAATAAATTTTGTTTAAGAATTTGACAAAACTGTATTTATATCAATTATTGTTTAGCGTCATTAAGAATATTTTTCTTACTGTAACTCTTTTATTATCTTTCTGGAGGGTATACATGTTGTTAGAAGAAAATTCAAAACAGAAATACTCTACTGATACATACTTTATTAGAACTATGAGAAAGAACTGGAGTCCTTTTGCAATATCTCGTGTTTTCTTGGACCCTTGTACTGCAAGAGTGTGTTTGTGTTCACAGCTCAAAACTTCAATATTTCATTATTGATGCTAGGTGTTTTAGATAACTTAAGGAAGGCATGGTTAAATCCTTACAGCTCTAAATACTGTGAAAGAGTGACAAATTAGTGCTAGTAGGAAATTCTTATTAGCTTGTATAGCACAACGTTATGAAATACTAGCAATATTTTTATGCATCGCATACTGTATTGTTCTAAGTCATATTCTATATTACTGACCGCTTTCAGAAGCTTAATGGCAAAACTATCAGTGGGTTTACTGGTGCTTTATTGGCCCGTCATTATACCTTTAAGTCCAATTGTTAAGGCATTCTCCGAGAGTTTATTGACAGGAAAAAAATACCAGAAATGGGACATTTCAGCATGCAAGTGACTGAAGCAATGAAGAACTCCTGCATTATAGGACTTTGCCTTTACTTTGGATGATGGTTTATGATGAGGAAAGAGGATATGAAAACCTTAGGCAGCAAGCTAGCAAATTTTTATTGCCTCAAAACAAAGTAGACAAGAAACATAACTCTGTTTTGACTCTGCTGAATACTGTAAATCTGAAACACATTTTGAGTTTAAGAGACCTCTTTTAAGATGATGTTTTCATGTGGAGTACATTGTACTCTTGTGCTGCTTTTTGTATTTAGGTTCCCATGTGTACTGTGTTTTCTCTTTAACACTTGATAATAGTAAACACTTGATGCAAATTTTCAGTCAGTCTCTTCTCTACATGCTAAGGAATTCAAATGTCGTATCACTGAAGTGTGGAACATCAATATCTGCTCTTCTTTCTTTTTGGCAAATGGGGTTTTCAGTGTTACTGCTGCCTTTTTGACTTAATTTGAGTGGAGTGACTAAACTCTTTCTACTCCTGTTACAAAACCACCGGCATTTTCATGTTTAATCAAAGTTCCACTTATTTTTTTATAACATACAAAGTACCAAACAGCAGTGCACAAGCACTTTTTCTTAGGCTCCTGTAGGAAAGATGATTTTTTTCAAAGCAAGTCTGCACTGAATTTGGCTCTCCAGGGTTACAGTTAACGAATAAGCATTCAGATGGGGATTTGGGGAGACAAAATATATATTCAAGAGAATACTTCAGCTCCTTTTTATTTGCTAACAACTTCCGTAAGTATTGTCTGGGTACATCTGCAGTAAAAGATGTAGAGATGGTAGAATGTTATATACCCTTCCTCCTAGGTATAGCCAATCTACTTGTGATTTTAAACACAAGGCGTTGTACTGACTGCTACTATAATTGTATATGAATTGGATTACAAGATTGCTTCTGTTCTGCAAATTTACACTTCAGTTAGTGTCTTGTCATATTTGGTGTATTTTTAACATGTGGCAATAACGTAAGAGCATTGGTGTACATGCTCTATATGTGCATGAATACACAATTTAAGAACGGTTTATAGTTGTTTCAGATGCAAAGCCACAGACCTGTGATCCTGAGGGAATGGAAATTCAAGGTGTCTGTAGCAGTGAGTATTTTGTTCTGATTTTCAAGATTTTCTGTGTATCTGTGACCCAGTAATGTCAACACCGAGTCATATTCTGTCTTGAATAAAAACCTGTTCACGCTGTCAACAGTATTGCTCAGTCTGTTGCAAAATGAGTGGTTTGGTGGTAACTTCAGACCTTGGATTACAGAAGTACTTTCTCAGCATAATGTTCAGAATAAGTACCAAAATGTAAAAAAGTAATTTTAATAATGCTGATTTACAGATTACTTTGATTCTTTGGGAGTCAAATATAAGATGAATCTACAAATCATGCTGTTGCTTATTCTGTTCCTTTTTATATAGCCCTGCCCCTCAACCCCCCATCCCCCTTTCTTCATAAGTAGAGAAAATATTCTTCTGTCAGGCAAATTCCTTTGCGCGTTGCTCTCTCCTCTTTGGTAAAATAATTAATTGTATTTTTGTATTTTATTCCTTTGGGTTTTTTGTTGTGGTGTTGTTTTGTTGTGTTTTTTTTTCCCCTCTTCAGCACCTTCCTATGTCCTATGGGCTAGAATGTAATCAAAGGCTGATAGTTTGTTATCCCTTCAATAATTAGTAAAATGAATGTACACATTTTCTCTGATTCTCTAAGCATTTATGTAATATTTCCACATATGAGAAAAGGTAAATATTACAAGTATGTTAATTGGCAAAATATATGTCAAGGTCATTTCATCTAATATTGCTTTTGCACAGAATAAAAGGCACAAACCACACTTCTGTTTGTCTAGGTAACCTGGCTCCTTCACCATCTCCATCTGTGTCACCCCCACTACCAGCCATTCCTGAAGTTGTTGCAGAGTTGATCAAAGGCAGCATTTACCTAAGGTGTACCTTTGGCATTCCTTTTGCAAACAGCTCAGTCGGATTCATTGTAACTTGGTCAAGACTTTCTCCTGAAGGTGTCAAAGAAGAACTGAAACATGAGATTGCAATTCATATGTTCTCACTACTAGAACTAGATGGGATAAACGTCAGACTTGGAGACAGAGTATGTTAAAAATACTTATAATCTCTTCATATCTTAGTAAATCTGTTACTTTTACTCCATAGCTATTTTATCTAAAGGCATATGATTTCGGCAATGTTCAATAGACACAGCACCTTTGCTCAGTGGACACAGCACCTTGCTGTATAATTTTTCTTGGCAGAGGCATACTGCTTCTACTTCTTGTTTACAGCAAGAGTGCCCATATATTCTGTGGTATTTTCACATTCATATCAATAGTTATCATTGCTGTTAAGGTTTTGAGACTGTCTGTCTTGGTACAGTGTATTGTGTCTCCAGGAGATAAATGTTTATTTAAGTTGCATCGTCTTCACCCTCTACTGTGATTTTGTTTGATACTGTAAATTAAGAGGATTTTTTAGTGTAACTGCATCTAAGTGAGAGGCTATAAGAGCTAGAGGTTGTGAGAAGCTATGTTGTTGATTAATTAGATACATTTCTCTGAATCAATAATGAGCTGCTGCTTGATGACTTTGTCTCTAGGATCAGATTTAAATGGTTTAATCTCTGCCATCAAAAGCAGTGGGAGTACCTGCATTAGCTTGCATGATAGAATCAAGATCTAGGCTTTCGTGGTAACTTTGAGAAGCTTAAGCATTGGAAAAATAAATAAGCTTTCTACCTGTATATACCAAAATACGGGTTAATTTTTCCTGGCCAAAATAAAAACCAAAAAAGGATGTGGTTGGTGTGCATGTACATGTGTGTTCAAGCCAAAGCTAAGCTGCTTAGATGTTTTATGGACAACAATAGCAATTGCTAATCCTCAAAAATCCTTTGGGGACTTTGTGAATAGTTGCCTGACAGTGTTAGCTCAGTAACAGTCAAAAGGAAAGGCAGAGTCATAAGCTGCCTATTGCTGCTATGAATCCTTGGTTTTCTTAGGATCTCAAATATTGCATGTGTAGTCAACACATCTCAAAAGGAATACAGCAAAATAAAAAATGCAAAACCGCAGCACCTAGTAGCATGAAACTGGTTCAGTGGAGGGAAATTGCAGGAAATTCTTCAGTCTGAAAAAGATTATCCAGGCCCATAACATCAGGAAAAAGGTAGAGTAAGAAGAGGGGGAGGAGGGGATGGTTTTGCACAGTCTGAGATTTAATGGGCACTCAACAAAATGAAAAGGCAAGAAATGTGAAATGGACAAGAAGTAGTAAATAACATGTAATTAAGCATAGAATTCATTTCCACAAGATGTTACAAGGCACAGAAATGCTCCAGAAGGGATTTGTTAAATCCATAGAGATGTAGGTGCTTGTGAAACACAGTAGTTTGTGTGTGGCCTTTAGTTCAAGAAGTCTCTGCACCACTGGTGGGGTGTGCCAGGAAAAAGTCTTAGGCTGCTCAGTTTGTTTCTATGTTTTCCTTAAGCAGCACCACCAGCAACTGGTAACTTCTGGTGTGAACAAAGGACTGGGCATGATGAATCCATCAGATTGACCGATGATGGCTGGGTTTTATCTTCACGTGCCCACTTCATACCAAAAATGTATTCTATTATTTTGTTTTTGCCCTACAGGTTTACTGTAGCAGTTCTGCTTTTTTCATGGAGAAGCCAGATATACAAAGCTCTTTTGTGGAGAGCAAGGAATTTTTTGCTGGAATTAAGGTAGTTTTGAAAGAAAATAATGTCTTACTTTCTTGTAGTGGGAGTCTTTCTGAGTATTGCTACAGCAGTCAGTCCTCTGACTAGAAGGCGTTCAAAATGTGTTAACTGTGAATTAATAGAGCATATTGTTGGCTGTATTGAACTTAAATTTGCCAAAATGCAGAAGAATCAAAGCTGTTTCTGTGGTTGCCCTGTACTTGACATGCTGGAAGGCTGAATTGGCAACTCACACAAGTTATAACAACGAAGTAAAAGCCCCAGTCTCCAGCAGCAAGAGTCAACTCTGATGCTGTGTCTGCAACCTAAGGAGGGCCACAGCTCAGACTTGAGCCCTGGCACACTCTTCTCCATTACATTTAGCTGCTGCTGCTCTTTCTGACATGGTTCTGGCTGGCACCAGTGGGCTCTCCCAGCACATGGCTCATGGGATGGCCTCAGCAAGGGCCTCTTCCCATCCCATGGGGGTGAGGGAGGGGTGAGGCTTAGAGAGGGCAATGGAGATGTGAGCTGTGCCATGCTGCTTGGTCAGAGGCCAGGGTCCAAACTCGTTTTTTTTATCTTACTGTAGGTATAGCTACTGGGACCAATTTGCTGGCTAGGAATGGGACTCTAATCCCAGAAAGACATACTGGAGGTGATTATTTGTTGGGAATAGTCCTGTTTCACTCGGTGCACAATGCTCAGTTGTAGGCCTCCGTTACTGACCCCTAGTTGCATTTTCGATTATGTATCAATAGTGAGCTGTGTTGTAAGTTTACAGAGAGGAATCCCAGGAGAAATACAGTCCTTCTAAATTCTTTTGGGATGTTGCTGCCTGTAGCTATCTTGCCCCTGCTTCCTCATAGACAATTCAGCAAATTGCTTGTATTTTAGTTTCCAGAAGTTACCCAGATAATACATTTTTATGGTGTTAATAGGGTTTGCTAATTCCTTACCTTTTTAGCTAGTCTTTACTCTTGCCTTTTCCTTATCCTTGCCCCTTATTCTCAGCTCTCTTGCTGCTGTGTCCTCAACTTCTCCCCAGTACACCACTGCTCTTCAGACCATCTAAATAAGCCTGATGAAGTGGAGCAGGCCATGTACCGTGGCATTTAGTCATTTTAGTCTCTTATACTTTACTCCTAGCTAGTTATTAAGCAGTAGTTCACCCATAAAGACTGCATTTTAAATACAATTTCCTCCCTGCTAGATACATCCAGAAACATTTGATATATCAGAAGATGGGAAGGAATACCGAGTGGCAATAGAAAGTAGCATTCCTATTCCTTGTCCTGAGTTTAGTCAGCTCGAAAGTGATTGCAAGATCTCACTAACAGTAAATACTGTTGATGAAGTTAAGTATTATCCTGATTTTTGTTGCGCTTTCTATGTTTAATATGTTTTTCTAAATATTCCTGCTGGTCTGCTTTTGAGAGGCTGTTATATTGTAAAATACTTTCTAAAATGTGGAAAAAAAAAAAAAAAGGTATTCACAGGCTGTGTATACTGCTGCCGAAAGTATGGAAGAATGTGTCCATAATTCATTACTTGTTGAAGTTAGCAGGTGGTTTTGGCAGCTACGGATATTGGAGCCATATTCTTTGACTTGAATAGACAGAATACCGTAATACTTGCAGAGTTAATAATTTAGTTCATTTTGTTGACCTGTTTTGTTGTAAGTATTGCATATGCAGTTGTAAGTCCTCATTTTTTACTTTTATTATTATTTTCTGTAGTACGTTCTCCAGCACAAGTCCTGTGAGCCCCAGGAGGAGCCTAGCCTATGCAGACAACCATTTTTATGTCACATCAGCTATCATGATTTGCATTTGGCTGTCAAACTGGAAAATGCAAAAGCATTTTCTTGGGCGTATATATATATATGAAGATATAGAGAGGGGGTTTTGCATGACCAGACTGAAGGAAAATGCATAGTTATTTTCGTTTATGAAAATGTTTGTAAATAAGTTAGTATCTGTATTAACAGTAGTATACAAAACATGACTTATGTAGAGGAAAACTCACTAATTATGTGTTTTCATTAAAACAGGTAAAGAGCAGTTAGGCTTAAACTTGGCTCTTTCTTCTTGTCATGTGGATCTTCTCCAGAAGCCCTGCAATAACGGAATCTGTAGTCAAGCTGTAATTTATTTCACTGCTGTGATAGACTTCATGCAGGATGGAGACAGAATTACCAGAATTGCAATTGAACCTATATCCAGTGAGAATTTCCTGTGGAATGGCTATGTTCCAGAAAGCACACAGGTTAAAAATCTTCATGTTAAGCTCTGTAAAAGCAACTGGCCAGGAATGTGACTGATGTAAATGAAGCGTCTATTTCAGTTGTGATATACTGGCTCACAGTGAGATCTCTTAAGTGGTCAATTTTTCGTTGTTTTATTTTCATTCAAATGCTGCATTTTCATTTGAATTGTTTGTTTGGTTTTTGTTTGTTTGTTTTTTAACATTTAGATATTAATATAACTACATAGACTGGTTAAAAGTATAATATAACATATTTATTAGCAAGTAAGCTGGTATTATGAGATAAATAATGTGTCTGAGTGTTTATTTCTTAATCTGACAGGGCTTAAATGTGTTTCTTTGTTTTGAAGATTACAGTAAAGGATTTACCCACTGCCTACTGCTACTCATTTACTGACCCTCATATAATTACATTTGATGGAAGGTAATCACTGGATTGCTGCTCTTAATTTTAAGTGTTTTTTGGTTTTGTTTTTTAAATCTGTGCTGGTGATACAAGTTAGCAGTACTTTTCCACAACTGTGCTCTGCATTTCATACTTTTTCCTGCACAATAAGGATAAACAAGCTGTCGCTAGTAAAAGTCGGTCATGATGATGCCAGTAGTGGTGATGCTTGTGATGTTTGTATTTCTAAACACAAGTTTTGGGTTGTGGCAAAAGAGTGAAGCAAATAGACTATTTCCGTTTTTACATAAGTATGCCAAGTATATCTACAGCATAGTTTCCCTGTTTCTGTGTGTCAATATCTGAATCCCTGTAAGGATCAAGTTGCTAGAAGCTGCCTGCTGTCTGTGCAACATTATGCTGAGTTCATTAATGGCATTGAAAGCAACTTATGCACCATTGTCACTTGCGCATCACTGACCTTCTTTCTGAAGTGAAGACAGCTTCCTTAGCTACAGCTGCCATGTTTTTGGTATGCTTCTGTCTTTCAAAATGTTTCTAATTGATGGAAGATGTCAAAACAGACACAGGTTCCACACATGGACTTGTATATTCTCTGCTCAGCAGAAGCACTTTTCTTCAAGTAGCAGGGTGAGAGGAAGAGGATATGTTGCCTCCTAAAAAGGATGTTTAGTCCACAACCCTATTGTTCTTGTGAACTTGATAAAGGAAAGGAAAAGACAAGTTGTAATTGCTTCTCTGATAGCACTGTGACTAGTAATAATAATGAAGTCACTGTGATTATCCTGATCTTGCAATTCATCCTTCAGTAGAAATTACAGAGATGGCTTTGCTGGACATTTTAACCATCAATGCACTGTTATCAAGCTTTGTTGTGAAGCAGTGATGATGCAGGGAAGTAACTTTCTTCTTAAGGTTAAAGTCTGTTGCTACTTTATTTTACAAACTGGGGAAACAAATAGAAAAGGAACTGTCCTTACTGAATCGTGGGTAATCCTGTGCAGTCCCAGTAGAGTGGCCATTGGCAGTTTGTCTGCTGGCCCATTATACATGAAGCAAATCACCATTCTGCAGTTAACTGTCAAATGCCATTTATAGCCAAGAGGCTGTTAAACTTGCAGCAAAATTTTGGGGACTTTTTTTTTTCCTTTTTTTTTTCCCCCCTTCCTTTCTTACCACTGAATCATTAAATTGGCTATTTTAACCTTGCTTCAGGGAACAGATGGCTATGCCTAAGGAAAAAAAAGGAAGTCACTATTGTTTTCATCTTAAATAATTTTCATATCTTTGGGAGTAAGCACTCCCCATCTCCATCTTAGTAAAGCAGGCCTTTTTAAAAGTATGTGACTTTCTAAATCATTTTGTCAAGGGTACTTAGGCAGTCCTCAGCAGCTGCCCCTCACATGCACACTGCTAAGCATCTTATTACTCTTGCTGCATAGGTGTACTGTTGTAGAAACACAAAGGCTGAGAAGCACCCTCCAGTTCCTGGTGGTAAGCACTGTTAAAAAAGTAAACAAAGAATGGCAGTGGCTTCATGGTTACGCTTCCATTCACAACCTTTGTCATAATCCTTTTATTCCTTATTTTTCTGCTGTAAAACATGTTTAATTTTTGATTTAGAGCTTCACAGAGGAAGATACAGTGGTGTTTGTTTATAACAAAGCTGTGTGTAGGTTTGTGGGCTGTACTGTTTGGTTTTTCTGATGCGGGAAAATGAATTGCAGTATCAAAGTTCACCAAATATTAAAAATCTGTTTTAAGATAATGTTGCTAATATGTGGTGATACAGTTATTTTATAACCAAAGTGATATTGCACGCTATTCTTTTGATTCCAGACTCTATGACAATTTCAAAACGGGAACGTTTGTTCTCTATAAGAGTACGTCTCGAGATTTTGAAGTTCATGTTCGCCAGTGGGACTGTGGAAGTCTTCACTACCCAGCATCCTGTAACTGTGGCTTTGTTGCCAAAGAAGGAAGTGATATAATTGCATTTGACATGTGCAGCGGTCAGCTACGTGAGTCTCAGCCACACTTATCTGTAATAAGCAGAGACACAACAGGAAGCAATGTCAGAATCACTGAATCCTACCTAGGAAGAAAAGTAACAGTAAGTAGTATATAATTGCTTGTGGACATAATGGTTATCTCGGCAATTATTTTTACCAATTCACACCAACTTCAGAACTAAAACATGCTTTATTTTCTGCAGTTAAACAATAGCATAATGTTTATTTTACAATTTTAGTCCTTTGGCCAGTGTTTTGTTTGTAAGTGAAAGGTGTTGTCATCAAAAACAAGAAGGTGTCAACATGCATACCTTTCTGAAACTATGTTGTCAATCACATTATACAACCCTTGTGTGGAAGGTACAGTTTTCAGGTTCAATATGCACCTATTCAGCAGCCCTAATGTTCCAAAATAAGATCTGTGTGCTGTGTTTTGTACATGCCAGTGTCATATAGGAAGGCTGTGTGTGCAGATAATTAAGTATGTCAAATGACATCCACAGAATTAGAAGTGTAGGTGGTTTCTCTAGAGAATGTGACCCTTGGATAAACATTCATGTTTGCTTTTATAATTTCCTGTAGCCTTTATTTTGTAGATAGAATTGCTGTAGGACTCCACTGAACTTCAAATGAAGCAGAATGTAAAGATGAAGCCCTCAGCTGCTCTTTAATCACTCTGTTGGTCTGGATAGTGAAGTGCTGGGGTCTGAACCCTAAGCCCTGAATTAAGGTTGACATATGGGTGGTTCCCACAGTCCTTCATCAAGGATGAATGTGCCTTTTGGCTTTCCTCCAAGGTGCAGCCAACCTTGGAAGGAAAGCCCTTAGGTAAATGAGTGCCAGGTGTCCTCCTTTTGAGGATAAACAAGTGCTAGGTGTCCTGCTTTTGGGGATAAAATCTGGGACCACTTGCAGGAAGGGTGGGCTGTCTATCTGTGAGGTGGATGCACTTTGCAGAGTTTCCCTGTTGAGGAAGGACCTCCTGACTCTCCCTGCAACTGGGCCCCGGTCAGGTTTGGCACTTGCAAATGCGGGCTCTGTGGGAACAGCATGCACCTGCCTCTTTCCTATATTGTTAGCCTTTTGGCTTGGTTGTCTCCCATTTCTTCTATGGGAAACTTAGTTTCTTTGTTTGTCCTTCTGGTTGTTGGTTGTGCTGTGTCTTTCTTGGGTTCCTTGGGGTTGATGCATATTATGTGTAACCCAATTGACTTGTTTGTACCCCCAGCGATCACCCATGTACTGACCCTTTTGTGTGCAATGTAATCTGGTTACTGGTTTGTTCTACTGCTGGCTGCATCCTTTGTGCTAGGCCTAGTAATTGGCAAAAACAGATGGCAAGCCATAAAAAGAGATATGCCTTTTCAACTTGGGTTTGGCTATTGGTATAAGGCTATTTTAAATATTTATCTTTTATCTGAAGCACTTCATCTGAACACTTCAGGTATTAAGATTAAATTTGGAAATATGGAAATTAAGAGGATACTAAGGAACCAGAAATGTTAAGTGACTCGCTCAGATTTGTACAGCAAGTTAGTAATAGGAACAGCATTTAAACTTGTAGTGGATTTTTTTCTTGAGACTTCTAGTATTTCTTTTAAGAGATTGTAAAGTTGCTTAAAATTAAATAGTAAATATTTGAGACTGTTCTGAGCTATCTAGAACATTTAAGATCAGCTTTGCAGGTAGAAAGTGACTCTCTATTAAGCCACTAACACAGGGACTCCTATAGCTGACAAATAGAAAGTTGAGAAAGGTGCTGCCAAAGAGTCTGTTCATGTTACCGGAATCACCCCTTTCCATATGCTAGCATGTGAAGAGTGAGCAGCCCAGCTGATCTTTGCTTCTCTGTGGTTTTACAGTCACTGACCTTCCACAATATACCTACTAATGTTGGATGAAGTTTATGGACCTATAGTGCACCGTCTAGCTGCCTGCTAAGGTTAAGATGCACAGGGGTTTTATTTACAGGGCTTCATGCAAAGAAGAAATAATGAAATTTGTCTGATCAAGTATAGTTGGAACCAGAATTTAATAGGATGTCTTTATAGACCTGCCCTTTTCCAGTTGTTTCTTGCCAGCAAGCACACCTGGTTTTATTAGGTAAAATAAAAATAATGTTTCTCATGATGGTATCATCAATCTCTTCTTAGGTTTTGTTTTCTTCTGGAGCTTTTGTTCGTGCTGATGTAAGTGAATGGGGAATGAGCATAACACTTAGGGCACCCAGTTCAGATTACAGGCATACAATGGGACTCTGTGGCACCTTTGACGGAAGTGCAGAGAATGATTATCACACTGCAAGCGGAGTGGAAATCCCAAACCATGCTAATGGGCTTCTCAATTTTACCAGGGAATGGAGGTAACGAAGTACTTCTGTTTCAGTCAAATGTCATCACTTTTGGTTAAAGCTTTCCTTCGCACTCCTAAAAACTTTTTGAAATAAAAAAATCTTCCTAACTTTTGAAGTTAATCTTAGAATGTCATCAGTATGTTTCATAATTTGTTTTAGAGCAAATTGAAACTGAAAAGCCAAACTAATGTTTAATTAATATGACCCAAGATTAGTTTGATTAGGTTTTGAACAAAGTATCAAGGTACACAGAAAAGATCTACTCTTTTCAATTGTTCTATTGCAATTACTCTTGTGGTTTTGTGATTTAACTGGGGTCCTTAAATATAGTTGCATGGTGCAGATTCTGTGATCTATGCTGTAGAAGTATGAAACAACAAAAAGCCAAACAAACATTAATGCTTTACTAAAGCAATGAAAATAGGCAAGAAAGTTCATATACGGTTTGGCCTTTTCTTTCTTCTCCAGAATTTCACCAGGAGATAGCTTGTTTGACAAGACACCTGCTTCTTTATCATCTTCTAGAAAAATAGTCTTCTGTGACTGTGCACTTGAAGATGTTGGATTACATCGATCAGTGGATAAACTAGACACAGTTTCTAAATCAGAACTTCCTCTGTCTTGTAAAGATAGTGAAAGTGGTAGATTTCTTTCTTTGATACCAGGACTGGATGTCACTGCTGAGTATCTCGGTCCTGTTGATCTTGTCAGAGGCTTAAAGAAACGTTCATCTGCACATGAAATGGATTCATCTGCACTTCTGCAGAGGGAGGATAATCAAACCAAACTTCGCAAAACATCACTAGTAGACACACGTTTTTCTGCAACCTCAGTGGGAAATACTGGTGTAGAAAAAGAAGGAACATCAAGCTCGGGCATTAGAAGAAATTCTCACCGGTACAGTAGTCATCTTCACAAAAGTCAGTCTGTTACAAGTAGGGGGAAGCGCCAAAATTATTATGAATACCATCCAGTAATTCTGTTCCAAAGTCTTAGCCAAACAGACTTAGAGGGGTATAGTTATTTTTTCCCAGAGGACCATGCCACTGACACAGACCAAAAGTTTCTTCCTTCTTGGCCCACACCTTCTGGTCTCACCAAGTCCAGTGCTGTGTTACTGTGCCAGCAGGCAATAGCTAATTCCACCATAGGAAGATCTTGTGGTGGCCTGCTTGGCCGGCGAATAGAGGATGCGATCAATATATGTGTTAAAGATTTGCTGCTGAAAGATGATGTGGGTTGGGCAGAAGCTTCGTTAGCTCTTCTAGAGAACGAATGTGAGAAGAGAGTTTTAGAAGAAATAAATTACAGCCAACAGGAACTTGAAGGGTCAGTTGAGAGCCTACTTACTGCATTACAGTGTCCCAGTTTCTGCAGTGGTAATGGGGAATGTACAGAATGGGGCTGTGCATGTTTTCAAGGCTACAGCTCATATGACTGCAGCATACTGTCTGGTAAGTGGGGGGGAAAAAATGTGATTTACTTAATGTTCTCGGTGTTTGTGCAACATACATTTCTTTTGATGCCTTTCTCTCCTGCTTTTGTACGCTGACAGGAATTCCCCACGGTGGCCCTGTTCATTGTCCAGCAATTTAGTTCCACTTTAATAGAGACATAATTGTCTTCTGTTCACCTGCCTTGTTTCCAAAGGGTAAAACGTTGGCTTATTTTCTGTAATGGCAGATTTAAAAAAAATATGACTCGGTGAGTTTGCAATCCAGAGTATTGCCCCAAGAGATCAGCAATGTTTCCACCTGCTGTCGTCTTCAGGGAATATCTGCCACATCCATACACTCCCTAATTTCTTACAGTCTATGTGGTTCTGTTTATTAACTATAAGTGGGATGTTTTTCTCTTTGGTGATGTTACATGTCTGTTAGCTAACTATTAGCTGTTGTGGGAACAGAATTGATGGTGAAGAAAAAAGAGGTGCAACAAATAGAGCTGGGCAGAGTTGGGTCTTTTTCAGTAAATAAGTAATTTACTAAAAATTCAGTTAAGGGGGTACACTCGAAAAATATGAAAGTACTACAAAAGTCAAAACCCTTTCAAAACAAAACCTGTTAATATTTTGTTTTGCAATAGTGCATTTGTTTTAATGACCTATTTAAAAGCAAATAGAGAAAGAGGTAAGAGAATAATAAAATGAAATATTTGATTCCTCTAAGTCAAACAAACTGGTTTTGTTTCCCAAAAACTATTTTTGCGTGTTCTAATCTTTGTCAGTTTATTTCCTGAAATAACTTCCACCTGAGATTTTTGTTTAGTTGTTAAGCAAAAAATTCTCATTATAAATTATTGGATAACTGTAACCTTTCCAGTTCCTTCTACTAGGGCCTGAGTTTCATTTAGATTTTATTCTGCATGTGTGATGTAAAGAACCATAGATGAGAAAGCAAGACACATATTCACAAGTGTTTGTTACCAGATGAAGGACTATTTTCTCCTCTTCATAGTTTTCAAGTTCCAAGAGAAGACAAAAAGCCTAGCTTTAAAATTAAGATTAATTTTAACAATAAAAAGTGTTTCTGTTTATGCCTTTCTTCAGCTGGCTCCAGATTTCATTGTTTATACAGTTTTCTTAGTTGAATAGAGAAAGAAACATACTGCTTAATGTAAATGCATACAAATGAGTTAATATACTGACATTCATTCATCTCTACCTCGAAGACCAGGCTCCAGAAATTACAGAGCTGGAGAATGCTGGGCTGTGCGATATTCGACAGTATGACTGCACATCAGTGAGAGCTTTTGGACATGGCTTCAGAGAGTCATTGAATCTGAAATGTGAAATTATCAAATTACAGGTAGGTCTCCCTCAATAGTAACAATCACATTGTAAACTTCTCAGAGAACCAGGGAAAAGCTGTCTAATGTATTATTCATTGATGTGGGTACAACTAAATGCTTTAGTAGAAGCTAAAAGCAAAGGCACTCAGCACTTTACAGCAGACACTCAAGTCTTTGCAAAATTGCCATTTCCTCCATGATAAGAGAAATACAAAACATAATGGGAATGTTCAGCAGTTGAGAGGGAGATAACAGCATATGGCAGCTATCCATCAGAAAAGGGCAAGGGCAGCCCTGTTAGCAGCAACCAGTACATCGTTGTTCACTTTTTTTTTTAAGTGCTTATGGAGAGGAATTGAAGTACCACTTCTTTGAAGAAGGACAGCAAGGTTAAAGACATTACTAGATTTCTGACTCAAATCTAATGCTTGAAATGGCCCTTTTATAAACATAATAACTCTGTTATGAAAAGAGAAATGTATTTTTGATGTGTTGTCCATTTTCCTGGGGTAGAATACCATGGCTATTTAATGATATATGTCAGCTCTATACCCAGGTTTGAACAGGAGATTAAAAATGTTGTGCTGTAAACTAAGAGGAATCTGTATAGAGACTGTTGTTACTCAGACATCAAATTTGCTCAAGGCAAACTTACAGTCAGTTTACAAGTGTTAGCCTGGAATAAACAATCTGCAATTTCAAGAATTTCTATCATATTAGACATGAGAATAAAAAAAACTTCAAAGTAAAATTGGGTCTCACTGATGTGATGATGGCGGATGGCAAAAGGGGAACTATTCAATGGAAAACTTTTGTTTCTGAGACAAAGTAGTTTTCCTTAGCTAGTTCCAAGAGGTGCTAAAATTATTTTGACAAATTGAGCAATGGTGGCTATAGATTTTTCTTAAAACACAACATGTATCTGCTCAACTGCAAGTTGGCTTGAAATGATGAAGTTAAGAGTAACTTTACACTCCATTAGGTTAAAAGACTTTTAGACCAAGCTCACAGTGAGACGATCATTGGCAATCCACTTATCACAGTTTGAAATGTCTTGGTTTTAACTCATGGCAAGATATTCTGATATAATACTCTCTGTAGTAGTGTACTTGGCTCCTAACTACAAAAACCTTTCTATTTGTTAGAAAATAAACACCACTACTGTTAACAGCAGTTGAGAAGGAAGCTGAGAATTCTTTCCTTGGAAATATAAAAGAAAGGATGTTTGGGGTTGTGTTTTTTTGTTTGTTTTTAGTTTGTTGTTGGTTTGGGGTGTTTTTTTTCGATTTTCAGGCCAGAGTACTAGTGACTTTATGCAAATGTCAATGGACTTGCAATAATATAGAACTCCATGTATTTTGAGATAAAACTTAAATGATCAAAATTTCAAAGAGGCATGTTGGCAGAATTTAGAGCTAATACACACTGAATTTATTTTTTTTTTTAATTTTCACCTTTGAAAGATTAAATCAGATCCATTGTCCATGGGCTGTCCTACTACATTAGGAAAGACATAGGTCTTGTGCATGATGCTAAAAGAGGTGATTCAGAGAATTCTGTATTGAAGTATGTCACAGATGCAGAAATACTGCACATCTCTTAATAGAATTTTGGGTAGGACATGGCCAAGAAACCTACTTTACACAGAATCAGAATTTACTTAGATTTTTATAGAGGATGAGACTGTGTTTAACCTCCCCAAAACAAAAGTATAGTTTTAGTTCCTTCTTATTTACCTTGAACTGCAGGAGTAATTTTTTCTTTGAACCTAATGAGCTAGAATGCTAGTAGATCTGAAGGTTTTTTAACTGGTTTTTGAAAGATTAATAAGTTTCTGAAAAAACTATCTGTTCTTGCCTCCAGTTAATAATAAAAGGTTTCTCGGAAAAAAAAACTTCATCACATTTCAAAGGTTATGGTACTAAATGCTCTCAAAATGATGTATTTAGAAATATTTAGCTGTTATGTTTTTATTCACCCTTGCTGTCAATTCCTTAACTGAGTATAGGGTGAAAGAAAAACAAAATGTTTGGCTGGAATGGAAATAGCTCATATGCCTTTTCTGCAAAGGTTTTTATTTTTCTGTTATTTTTCTGTTTGTAAGAAAAATTAAATTAAAAATGCAAGGCCTTATCAGCAGGTGACTCCCCATGTCAGGATTGGGAAAGAATAAATATCTCACTTGGCTCCAGTAACTGGAAGAAGTGTTCCAGCTCAGTAAAACCTAGTCAAGCTGAAAATTAATGAGATCTTGATGTTCTCTTGATTCTTAGTCTGTCTGGATTCCTACTTCCCTCTAACTTTTATTTTCTGTATGCTTCTCCCTGCTTCCACATCAGTACCTCAGTCAGATAGTATTATCATCCCTGTTCTGTTATCTTGAACTCTCAAGATAGCTCCTTGGATGAATTGTCTTCTCTGCAGTTTTGAAGAAAAGTCTACAGGGTTAATGGCTTAACCCACTGGCTTAGTTTAATGGCTAAATGACAGTATCCCACAGTATCCCGCAGCACCCAGAATGACAGGTGAACTCTGCCAAAAATGGCATCTGTTCCTTCGACTAAAGCTTGTCGTCTCCTGGGAGCAGGGCTGGAGAGGAGTAGAGGCACCGATACATCAGATGAGTGCTGTTGGAGGGTCACCCACGGCTTAACCCTTCCATTACTCTCCAGATGGAAGAACTGTTCGTCTTTGGCAATGCAGTGCCAAAGTGCCACGGGGCAGGAAAGACTGCTCTGCCTTTTTTTTTCCACAGTAAAAGGCTTAGGTAGAAATCTATGAGTGCAAATAACGGCACTTAATACTTCCCCCTGCGAGGGTTGCACTTGATGATCCTGGAGGTCCTTTCCAACCATAGTGATTCTGTGATTCTATGATTCAGTCTAGTCCAGCGACATTAGACTTGTTCAAACACTGTGCAATACATGTCTTTTCTCTGATAAAAATATTTTCATAATGCATTTAACA
Organism: Podargus strigoides; assembly: GCA_028020825.1. Taxonomy (NCBI): domain Eukaryota; kingdom Metazoa; phylum Chordata; class Aves; order Caprimulgiformes; family Podargidae; genus Podargus; species Podargus strigoides. Next base: position 30,064,331 of record CM051623.1, read on the forward strand.
GAAAAACAGATTCTCTGTCTTACCATTTAGTATAGTAATAGCCAATGGATTCCTGGAGAACCCCTAACTGTGCCAGCTGCCTTCCAAAATGAAAGGACTGTCGACTGCCAGTTACTCAATGATGGCCAGCAGTCTGATGTCATGGATCTGGTTGATGATAAACCGATTGCCAGGTGGCAAATAAAGGTACTTGCAGAAATTTCAAATGTTTACGGACAAATATTTCTATTAAGATGAAAATATATTACATAAATATTATCCTTTTTAATCATATGATGGATGGAACTCAACTGCCTTAACTTGGGGTCACAGTTTCTTCACCTAAGTTTGTGTAGAGTGCCATTTGAGAGTTCTCTCCTGCAAGAGGACTAGTAAATATGACCTAGGACCTGCAGAGACACACATTCTTCAAGAGCAGAAGTTGAAGGCCAAGTGGTTACCCAAGAGCCTTTCAAGTGACATTAGACATGTTTATGGGAAAATTGACTTAAGCCCACTCTAAATGCATGAATCTCTGTGTGAGGTATATATCCAGGATCTTATACAGATTGACTCAATAAGGTCCATAGAGCCTACACACTATTCAATTTACCCTAAAGTAGATGCCTACATGTGGTTGGTCAGACATCTGCCTAGACTTATTGGCAGGATTGATTAGATTTCTGCTGGCTATTATGGGAGTTTAAATAGCTAAATGTAGGTGTCTATCAATAAGCTGAATATCATGTTAGCAGTCCATGCTGGTGATATGTTGATATCTGTATGGGTTAATCTATTTTTACTATACATCTTGCAGATTTCTAATGATGGATTCACTTATAGCAACTCTAAAACAATTATATTATATGATGGAGCCTGTCAGACATGTGAACCACAGGAGTCTGGGTTATGTACGTTAAAGGTATATATTTCATTGCTCTCTCTGTTTATTATGAAAATACGCATCTTTTCAGGCAGAAAAAAACAAATCTAGAAAAGTAAACAGAACATACCCTGTTCCTTTTTCCAACAGGGATTTTCCATGTACAGAAATGATGAGCACAGAAAGAGAAGCTGTGATGAGGCAATTTTGAAGAAAAAAAACCAAAAGCACTTCATATAATTACCAAATAAAACCAAACATGCTGTCAGTTGTTTAGGTTTAAGAACAACCTTAGTTGCTTAGTGGAAGTGCAGGATAGATTAGATTTTATTTGATTCTTTTTTAATTCATCCAGATTTACTGTTTGATAACCAAAAAGTAATCACAATGTCATTTCTCTAAAAGGAGAAAACATGCAATATAGATGGACTCTGTTACGGTGAAGGTGACACAAATCCAACCAGCCCTTGCTTACTCTGCAGACCTGACGTATCAAAGTTAACATGGTCAGTTGTTGAAAGTAAGTTCTGAACAAGTTTTTTCTAAATAGCATGAAGTTGAAAATCTACTAATTTTAAAAAATGTATGGAAATAGTGAAGTTTTATCTAGTGAAGTGTTTCACTTAAAGCTCAGTACCCACTACTTCAGTTTGTAATTTGATCTTGTTTTACATCTGACATTTCCCCTAATTTCTGAAAATGATATTTTGTTTTCCAGGCCATATATGTAAAAGTCAGGCTTCCCTCTGCCCTATAGCCATCACAAATAACTAATGAATATCTTTCGATATTTGGCACAGCTACATCTACAAGTGTGTCTTCAACATTTAGGAATAAAATGTATTTTCCAACAGATGACTTGGGTTTTAAACAAGAGGACAACACAAGAAACTTAAATGGCATGTCGTATTTATTAACTACTTAATACTTGGACATAATTCACATTGATATTGTAGATACATGGCCTAAACAAATACTTGAAAGTATATCCAAGGCTGTCAGGCTGTCATACTTCAGTCCAGTTAGAAACCACACTATGAAAAGAAAACTCCAATCTAGATTCTTCATTTTCCTTCTCCATAGTACAAAGTTCTAGCCTAGCAGTTTTAGCTCTTCTGGCTCAAATCTTGGCCTTGGGATATAGAAATCATATTGATCCCTTCACCAAATGAGACATATCTTGGGACTTTACTGGTAACCATCCAGCCTGCCCCATCAACCCAAGTTCCTAACATCTCAAATACAAGAGTTCTGTCAGTGTTTTCATGGGTGAATGTGTAAGCAAGACTGCCTGGATTGGGAAGAGTTGTGTGTGAGTGGGACTTCTGGTGCCTGTCTTGCTGAATCTCTTCCTAGTTCAAACTTGTACTGAAATCCAAGGTAGCTATGCCTATTCTGAAAGAAGGAAACACAAATTCAATGAAACTCATCCAGCAGTCAGGGGGTCAAGGGATTTCCATATTACAGCCATGAACTGGAATTCAATATTGCTAAAGTCAGAAATGACAGAAGAATGTAAACCAGAGGGAATTCCTCAAAACCAAAGAGCCACAACCTCTTCTCCAGATTGGATGACATTAGGAACGGAACAAGGTGTCAGAATCTTACTGCTGGGACATTGAGTCCTGCTGTCTCTTCCTCCATGGTTTCTGCCAGAGTGTGTGGCTTCCTGCTTGGAGCAATCACTTCACTGTAACCCAAAATTTAGCAATCTTAATCACCTTCCTATGTCCCAGCTTCAAAATTATGCTCTCCTCAGTGCTTCTGCTTCTCTCTTTCACAGAACTTGTCCTGGTGCTAGGGTTTTGTTTGTTTGTTTTCACGTGGTGTCTCTGGAAGTCTAGTTACTCATGCTAGATAGGTTATAGCTCAACAGTGCAGGCATCTAAATATCTAACCAGTGTAAGTTGTAGGTTGTGAGTGAGTTGTAAGTTGTGTGGTTGAAAACCTTCCAAGGAACTGTGACTGAATGATTTCTTCCATCATCTCATGCTCAGTTTCACCAAGATAGTCACTGCAGCCCATTCCCAAGTGTTGCTTAACAATGTCTGCTCATTTCTTAAAGGAAACAGCAATCGCCTCTGAGTTTTATGGCTTCCTATACTTTCATCTGCAAACTATCTCTGCATAGTTAAATACACTGTTTAAACTTGATAAATTCTGAGGCTTTTGTATGTGTAGATGCAATGCATCTTTACGAGATCTTATGTAGTAAAAGTAATTTCTTGGTTATATTATTACAGTTACAATATATTTTTCTTGTGCCATTCAAATGATATCAGAATTTAAGACAAATAATTACATTTGACTTCCTTAATAATAGAAAGATGTACTCCTTTTTAATTTTCATACATATATTGCAACGTTTGCTTAAAAGAGAAAATATCTCTTTTGTTACAGACAACCAGCCTCCAGTCCTTGAAACTTTTCAGGGTATGCTACAGACTTTTTATGGAGAAGACTTAGTATATCAGTTTTTGGCTTCAGATCCAGAGGGCTCTGCTATTCATTTCACTTTGGATTCTGGTCCAGAAGGTGCCAGTCTTTCCCCATCAGGTCTACTTTTGTGGAAAGCTGTGTCAATGAATCCTCATAAATTAACATTTTCCTTGACAGATGACTGCAATGCAAAGACTAAGGCAGAAATAGAGGTAATGAATATTATAGTAAAATGACACATACTAGTAAGATGTTTAAGATACCTCATTACAAAACTCCTTGCTAGTTCATTTAAAAAAAGAAAACTGTCTTGTTGGGTATGTCTTGTAGGTCAGTGTAAAATCGTGTGATTGCCTTAATAATGGCTCATGTGTGACAAACATTAATTTCCCACCTGGAAGTGGAAGATATCTCTGTGTGTGTGTGGCTGGATTTGAAGGTGATCTCTGTCAAGTGAATACTGATGACTGTAAACTTAACCAGTGTGGTATTGGCAGCTGTGTGGATGGAATAAACAGCTATTATTGTGAATGTCCACCTGGACTTCAAGGTAATTTGCTACTTTATTTACACACGTTTATTTATGTTTAGTGATAAGTAGGACTTTTGAATTTTATGCCTACCTTTTTTTTTAAAAAAAAAATAAAAAAAATTGGCTGTAAATAGCTTACTGTTAGTTTTTGGTTACAGTGATTCCTCCTATGCCTGCAGATAAACATATCGTCCCCACAGCCCATCTTCTCCATATTCTGCAACAAGCAAGATACATGCTGCAAGATGAAAAAATGTGAATAGCAAACTTAGTCAGCTGTACTTATTAGATGTACTGAAATACTTCGTTGCACTTCATAGCTGCCCTTCTTGTATTTCAGCACCTGCATACATTCTACTGTTATCTTTTAAAGGACACACTGTCAAAGTCTAGTGACACAATATCATTAAAAAAAAATATTTCTGTATTTCAATGCAGGTAAAAATTGTCAAGATGATGTAGATGAATGTGTCTCCAGTCCTTGCTTCCCTGGAGTATTTTGCTTCAATACTTTTGGTTCTTACTATTGTGGTCCATGCCCAAATAATCTGCAAGGAGATGGGAAGTCATGTTATGGTAAAATTATTTGTTTTTCTGAAGAATGTCATTATCTTATTGTCATTCAGATAAAATATCTTTGGCTGTGCTTCATGTTTCTAACAGTAACTTAGAACACACTTCAGTAGTCAGCAAAACAGGACTGTGTATCTGTTGATGGCTGGGACAGAATCTCAGTTGGTGTCATCAGACTGCACTGGGTCACATAGTTGTAAAACACTTTCAGGTGACTAGAAAAAATAGATACAAATTACCCCAGTTCTTTTATATCAGAGTAGAATACAATTAAATGTATTTTTTCTGCATTATTTTCATAATATGAGCAATTATTGACAAAATATCTTTATTAGATTCCTTAACATAGAACTATTTACCCAAATCAAGGAACTTGCCAAATAAGATGCCTAACATTTATTTACAATGCAATTACTGAATAACTTGTACTTTTAAATACTCTATTGAAAACTCTTAAGAAAAAGTTTTTACTCTTTATCTGCTTTCTGAATTTTGAGTTATTTTTGTGTACTAAAACTTTAACTCTGTAATTATGTGCAGTCGAAACAAAAGTAACAACTAATGTGCCTTCACATCTTTTGTTTTTAGAAAGCTTTGAAGACACCAATGTTGAAAGAAAGGATTCCAAGGGAGAAATTGGAGGGAATAAAGGTGATTTTTTTTCATGAAGAAAATGGAATTTCTGATTCACATACTGCTAAGAATATAGCTGGCAAATAAAGGTTCTAGTCAGTTTTATGTTATTCACTTTAATTTTTCAGTTTGACTCAATTTAATTAATTACTGGGATTGTATTCTGATCTGAAAAATGAGACTGAAATGTCAGTATCAACAAATCCCTTAGGTCAGTCAAGTCATTTTATTGACAGTTCTTACCGTTGCCTTTTGTTTTTGTGACTAACCACTGACATAGAATAGGTAACATGGGGATAGAGACATCTGTTATATGAGATAAGCAAAAGTTTATGGCATTATGTTGAATACCATTTTCCTACTTTAATTCAAAGGAAAGGTGAAGGATATGGCAAGTGAATATCTTAATTCCAAAATCCTGCAAATGTTGTTGGTGGCATTTCCAGCTCTGTGCCTGCTGGGGCTCTCTTTGCAGGAAACTCTCATGTGTCTTTTCCCTTTATCTCTGAATTGTTAGTGGGGAAGGAGGAAAACTCACTCCACTGCCAGTGCTGGATAATTCTTCATCGACTGTAAACTGGTTTGCTTTTCAGCAGTGGGAGACAGCACTCTGTGATATGGTTCGGAAAAGTTTAATCTTTTGTAGAACACTTTCTACTACCATTCTAAATGGGGTTATGGACAGAGCTTAAATTAGATAGTAAAATCTCTTCCAGTTTCATTCCTCCTCTGCCCCATAATGCTAAAAGCCCATGTATGTCATTCTGCCATTCTGGGATTGTAGTGTCATACTCCTTTCCACAACCCACCAGACCACCTTCAGACTATGAAGAACTTTTCATTCATTTTGCACTCTTTTCAATGAGGAGGCTGAGTCAGTCTCTATTGTTTTTTATAAAGCACATGAAACATCCTACTCATAAAATCCATGCAGAAACCTTAAGTTGTTAAAAAAGTTTGTAGAGTAAAACATGGTAATACTTTTGCTACAAGGTGGTGGATTATTCACCTAAAATACTGTCCGTGCTGTATCAGTAAGTATAAGCTTGTACACAGTTGTGATTAAATATCTACTTGTAGAATCTCTTCTTTAAACTCTGTTTCAGTTATCGAGTTGGAAGCAGTATATGGAGCTGGTAATTTGCTCTGACAGTAAAACTGTTGATTGACCCAGTATGGGAAAATCTCTGCTGTCTGCTTTCTCCTTATCTTCCAGCCACAAAAAGGTCATGCTGATGGTAGGAAAAGGTGTAGCTGGAATACCTTGATCTTCTCCAGTTCCACCAGTTAGGAGTTAGGTTCTACTACACACATATATTCTGTAGCACACAGAGAGATTTCCTGAAGTGCAGAATGAATGGGCTGTATGTTTTTCTGTTCAGAACACAGCCCCCACCCTCATAAAGGAAAAAAAAGTTTTATAATATTCCTGTACTTTTTTGCCCTCTTTCTTTCTAACATGCTGTAGGTTTTCAGCAATCATCCTTTGCCAAGATTGTAAGCATCTCAAGCTATATTCCCAGTTCTACAGCTGTACCCAAGAGATTTATTTCTACAGAAATGCTCAGTAGCAGCACTCTACCAGCCTCCACAATAAAAACAATCACCACTTGGAAGTCACTTGACGCTCAGAGAAGTGCTTCTGTACAACCTGCTGTTACTGGAAACATTGCTCGTGCTCTCAGCACCATCAGTGGTCACCTTGCTAACGTGCAAGAGAGTTCTTCAGTATATGCTGCGATGACACCATCTCCAAGGACCCATGCTGTATCACCCAAGAAGAAAACAAGGGCACAAGTGGAGGCCTACAGCTATTTTGAGACCAGCAGGAAGACTTCTTCTAGCAGCAGAACAACTATAAGCAAAGGGCTTTCTTTGCCGAGCAAAGTATTTAAAGGTGGAAATGCTCGCAGAGTTCAGCACCTGTTAGCCAAGCACAAAGTGAGTCCTTTACCTTTTGCCCTTGTTGAAGTCACTGTCCCACCGAAAGTGCTTCCCGAAGAACTGAGTGAAATAGTGATACCTAAAGCAGTAACCTGTACCGATTTACCCTGTTTTCCTGGCGTACCTTGTGAGCCAAGTGAGGATGGAAGCATCAAGTGCGGTCGTTGTCCTTATGGTTATTATGGAGATGGTTTCACTTGCAGAGGTATTACAAATAACTGTGCTAAAAGCTTTGCAGAAAAGAATCTTGTGACATCTATTACTTGAAAGTACACTGTTACTGTGTGGTCAGTAAAATACGCAGAGTATTGATTTTTCTCATTTTCAGTATTAATATTGGCATAGCCTACAGGCTTTTAGTTGTATGGATGCACTTAAAAATATTTTTCTGATGTATCTCAGGCACCTAACTTACAGGCAAGGACCTGATGGATTCTATCTGATCTGTTTGTTGTTAGGCAAGACACAGTTGTACTGAAATGCCACTTTCATTTTGCTTATTCCTTTCTTTTTCTTCACTGCCTTTCAGCAAGATGTAGACAAATGTGTGGCAGAAACATGGAGTGTGTGGCACCCAATATTTGCAAATGCAAGCCTGGTTATTCTGGTTATAACTGTCAGGCCGGTGAGTATGGCATTTTGATTTAGCCTGAAGTAACTCATATCCAGAAATTAATGATTTGAAGGTCACCATTCATTTTTTGCACAGCTCTATGCAGACCTGATTGCAAAAACCACGGGAAGTGCATTAAGCCCAATGTCTGTGAATGCCTACCAGGATACAGTGGCTCCACTTGCGAGGAAGGTAAATAGAATATTTTTCACTTTTGAATCCATAAATACCCAAAGGATGCTGTAAATAACTTCCATTGACTGTTCATTCTGACACCAAAGAGGTGTGTTCATTTCACTTGTTACTCAAACAGTTCTGTTAAAGTAAGTGTTGATATATACTATACTTTTTTTGATATATACTATAGATGTTACTTGTGATTGGATATTCCTAAATTTAGCTTTCACAGTAAGTAGAGGAGTTCCCCAGTGAATGTAGATGCCTCTAGGCTAAACATTCCCAAAGACTGGGAAGTCCTGTCTGGAAATTGTCTCATATTTCTTTCTTCAGTGACCACCACTGTTGGGACTCTATTGGAATTAAGTTCTTCTTGTTACTTATTCTGGTCAAAAGGCATTGCATACATCTGCTTGTTTTATTTCCAGTTCTTTGCTCACTGTCAATTATTAACATTTCCCTTTTTCTAAAGCATAACCAATTCATGTATCTTTTTAGAGGTGATTTCTTGAACAATGTAATTCTATATCTGCAGCACATTGTAAACCACCCTGTCAAAATGGAGGTACATGCTTGGCCAGAAATCTCTGCACCTGCCCATATGGTTTTGTGGGACCAAGATGTGAAACAAGTAAGCAAAAAAGCATAAGGGAAGAATTCTCCTTAGAAACACAGAACATTTCTCCTGTTCTTCAGGAGCAAGAAAGCAAATTATGGTTTAATTTTTTGAGTCACTCTGTCTAATGCTATCAAATTATATAATACCTGTGCTTCTTTGAAGGCTCTCTTACTTGGGCTTTTCGAACATTAGTTACATGGTATTTGCATGTAACTTAGAAAATAGAATGTACTATAAAAGTTGCAAATAGTATATTATTTATGATTCACAAATGTGGAAACATGGAGAACATTGCATGTGTGATACCTTCACAGCAAGCACAGATGTTTAATATGTCCTTAAAGCTTTTAAAATTCTATCATCTGAAATTGGTTAGACACTGAGGTATGTTCAGAAGTTGGTATCAGTGAATGGTGGGTCAGAAAACCTGGGATACAGGAGAACTGAATTCAGAACCACGTGATGGGGTCTTTTTTTATTACCTGGCATGAAAATTGGAAAATTTGCTGTGATCATAGCTGAAAAATTGGAATCAGTTAGCCTCACATAAATTGTCTGTCATGTAGTGAATTCTATATGCTGCAATTTGGCAACTCCAAACTTTCGTTAGATTTCATACTAGTATTATTTATCATTCAGAGAGTCCAAATTTAGACATGCTGTTTATATATCACTCACCTGAATGTGCCACTGCTTTATTGGCCCTGAACTGAGAAAGTCCTTTGTTCATCTTTTCCTCAAATCCCAGGACTCTTCATTCTGTCTTTCTTGTTCTAGTTTCAGCTGTGACGACAAAAAAAAAATGCTGCTCTTTGTTAAGCAATACTAAAGAGAATGAGATGTTGTCTGGAAGAAGTGATTCATGGTTTTCCCCAGCCGTGATAATTTCATGTCTTTGCTTGTTAGTCTCATGTCACTCTACGCATGCAACTGCACTTGCTGAAATGATGGAGAGCATTCGAGTGAACTTTCTTGGACTCCATCAAATCCACCATTTAACATGGTCCATTTGTCCCTTAGTATTGAATTTCCCAATTTTTTTAACTTTTTTTTTTTTTTTTTGAAATTTTCTAGATTTTTAACACTGACTGTAACCAGACCATGGATATAATTACAAGGAAAGACATTTTATTTACCTTTATGCTCTAGTGCTAGCTTTTTATGGCTTTGAGACTGGATTAATCTATTCAGCAATTCCTCTTCAGCTAGTGGAATTGTATGTTATTTGGGAAAGAAAAATTAATCGAGCATAACTTGTAACATATCTCTTTCTCTCTCTTCCTCCACTTCTTCCCCTCCCCCCCTTCTCCTTTGTTTTGGCCCAACTTCTTGGATATTAGTGGTTTGCAGCAGACACTGTGAAAATGGTGGTGAATGTCTTACTCCAGACATCTGCCAGTGTAAACCTGGGTGGTACGGACCTACATGTGGTACAGGTAACACTCATGTAACTTCCATGTTCCTGGGAGAGCATACATAGGACCTCCCACTGTCTGAAATTTGGAACGGTGTGGGTCAGACAGCGGCGATGGGTGGCTGCTTGCTGCTGTGGAGCCCCCGCGCTCCCTCTTGTGTCTGTGTGTTAATTCTGTTGCTGGTAGCATCTCTAGACTGCTTCTAAAATTGTGGGTAAAGATTTTATGTGAATGGTGTTACCTGTGGTTATTGTTGGTGTTTAATTCTTGTCCTTGCAACAGAAGCACATATTTTATAGCCTTTATTTGGATGCCATGATTCCCACTCTTCCTAACCCTGTTTCTGCAGCGATGTGTGACCCTGTGTGTCTCAATGGTGGTTCCTGTACTAAGCCAGATGTTTGCCTCTGTCCACATGGATTCTTTGGTGCCCAGTGTCAGAATGGTAATTTTTTTTTTTCCTTTTTCTCCTCTCCTCTCCCTTCTTAGTTGCTATTATGAGGATATCTACGAGAAAACATTGTTATCTTAAGATAAAAAATTCACAAACAAGTCGTACCTGAGAAGTGGTACAAAATAGAGATGACATTTATCTTTTAGATTTTATGGCTGATTCAGTGAATGTCCAAGGAAAAGGAGACTTAAAATTTGCCTTGTCTTCCACTCAACTTTTGAGCAGTGTTCAAACAGTTCCATTGTATATTATGTGGTCTGGTTACTTGTATACACAAGTTGCCAACCTTCATCCCTTTTTTGTCTGATTTTGTGTTTACTATTGACATAGGCACTGATCCACATTAATATGATTTTTATAAGACACACCTGATAGCGCTGAATGTCTATATAAGCTGTCAGAATTTTAGTGTTGCACTCTTGTTACCTAGAAGTATATCGCTAAGTCAAACAAAATGCAAACTATAGCTTTTTCCTTCTGTTTGTACCTTTTAGCTGTCTGCAGCCCGCCTTGTAAGAACGGTGGTCATTGCATGAGAAATAATGTCTGTACTTGTCCTGATGGGTACACAGGCAGAAGATGCGAAAAAAGTAAGCAAGTGTTAGAATCTTTCCAGGGTCTGAAAGTAACCAATAAATTATTCTGTAATCAGTTAAATGTATTAAACAGCAGATGTTTTTGATTTTAAGGTGTCTGTGAGCCAAGGTGCATGAATGGAGGAAGGTGCGTAGGGCCAAACGTTTGCTCTTGTACTTCAGGATGGAGAGGAAAAAGATGTAACACTCGTAAGTATCTTGTAGTTAACAGGACAACTATACATTAAAAGTAATTAATATATGACTAAAGGACAACTCTGTCCTTTACTAATATGAAGTTAGTGTCAAAGAACTCAAGAATATACACACACTGAAAAAATAATGGTCTATAACTTGGCAGAAAAACTTAGGATGGAGAATTGACACTATGCAGTTCTTAGGCTAAATTATGAAACCAAAATATCTTTTAAATTCTTCTATATCAAATAATACTTGTTTCTTAATTCTAAATTCTTAAGTCTAAATAAGAAACATCTGTATTTCTGCAAAGAGGTGAGTCAATGAAGTGAAAGAATTTCAGTCTTTGCTTTAGGACATAAAAGCAGATATAAGAGAAAAATAAGTACCGTGAAAGATTGGAAAACTGTGGAAACAATGATTGGAATAGAAGATGCAGTGGGCACAGGCTCTTTAGAAAAAGTAGAAATAGGAATGTGATGGTAGCACAGCTGTGGGTCACAGTGTATCTTAATGAAGGTATTGATGGTACATAAATAAAATGTGGCAGTGTGGATAAAAGCACAGTCTGTGTGAAAATCAGCATGAGGATGGGTGGTAGAAATCCAATAGATGAAGTGTTAATGTCTGTCATAGTACCTACCCGAGGCTCAGATATTGATATGGCCAATGAGCTCTCTAATGGCATGGATGAAAACCAATTTTCCCTGTATTACTTTCTGTAATTATTGGAAAGTTTTATTGGAAAAAAATATAACCCATATTGACAGGGCTGAGGTAGTCTTCGACACTGTGGAAGAGAGATTTGATTATCAAATAGTTAACCAATGAGAAATAATAGTGGTTTAGATTATGGCTTAATAAGCAGGGACGAATGCACAGAAAAATGCATCACAGAAAATAACTTTGGATCAGATGTTCGTGAGTTGATTCACCCTGTGTTGAGTTGCATGACAGACAAAAGGTCTCTCACTAAGGTGTGGGTTTTAGAAAGGTAAATTTGGAAAAAACAAAGCTATAGTGGTGCTGACTTAATTCAGTATTTCAGGCTTTTGTAGCAATCTGTGATGCATCACAATATCTCAGTGTAGGGCTTTTTGTCTCTAGTTGCCTCTCTCTAATAGCCTGTTGATCTTAGATTTTCAGTGAAGATGATGTGACTCTTGTGTATGGAAAGTACTCAACCTCACATGGGCATCCTGAAATGTAAATAATAAGTAAAAATAATCACTTGGGAAATAACCAAACTTTGTGATGATGTTTGTACAGCAATCTGTCTTCAGGAATGTAAGCATGGTGGGGAGTGTATTGGACCAAGTACATGTCATTGTCCTCCGCAGTGGGAAGGAGTCCAGTGTCAAACACGTAAGAATGATGTGACTTGAAACCTCTTGCTTCAGTGCAGTTAAGAATGATTCATCCATACACAGTGCCTAGAAGTCCTATACCTTGGTTGTATTTGAACCCAAATCTGTGTCAAAGGCAGGATAAAGAGTAGATACTCCTCTACCTGTTCTGAAGCCCTCCAGAATACAGCAGTAGTCCGGGACCATGGCAGTATGCAGTGGCTTGCTCCAACACCATACACTGCTGCAACAGCCCTGAGAGGCCACTGCAATAGCTTGAAATAGTAAGATACATTAAAGAACACCTTACTTGTATCCCTCGCTCAGTCTCATTCATGCTTTCATTGTGTTCCCATATTAAATCTGCATCAAAGCATAAGGGGGGTGGAATAGGCATAAGAACACTGTTGGCTCCATGTGACTGAAGTCTGCTTACACTGAGGGGTGTTTCCCTGTGAAAACACCTACCAAGTTCTTGGTTCCTATAAGCAAGCAGAATAAGTATATAGAAATAGTAGCCACTTTTCCTTCACCAGGTTGTTTTCATGAGTAAAGCCACATACGTACGTCTCTTGTTTTAGCTGTGTGCAACCAGAAGTGTCTGTTTGGAGGCAAGTGTGTGTTGCCTAATGTATGCTCTTGTCGTCCTGGTTATGCCGGAGTCCTCTGTGGGAAGAAAATTCAGGTATGTGTGGAGTCAAGACACCATCACAGATACAGTGATTTGGGAGTCATTATTGAGTCCACCCTTGTGCAGTGAAACAGCATGAAACACAGCAAATGTTTGTCTCACTTCTTCCTTTCAGTGAGGGAAAATTCTTAAAATTCCTAAGAGCTATTCCAGTAATTTATAGGCTCTAATACTTACAGAAATGTTCTCAACACCTAACGTAAGTTTCCTTTGTTTCAAATTAAGCTGATTATCTCTTGTCATTCCCTAAGTGGCTGCAGCAGGAGTTGATAACCACTGTTGCATCAAGTCAAGCCCTGATCTTTTTCAACTAACTACCTACACTGTCACTCAGTTCATCTCTGTTTTATACAAATGTCCCTTATTTCCCAGTGTAGCTTTGGGAATAGCTTTACTTTTTTGCATTATACTGAATGATGACCATTTCTCTGTTTTGTCACATAATCTTCTGTTGAATTCCTTTGCTTGAGTGCTGACAGTCCCTCACAAAAGTAATTTAATTAAACATTTCATTACAACTAACTTTTTTGTGACATCTGAAGTAGAAAGCATTCTACTCTTCTTGCATCATCTGTGATGTTTCTCTTTTACTTTCAACATATTTAGACACTTTTCTGGTGCCAGCAGAATTCATTTGGTGGAGCTGGGACATAAGCTGATTTTAGCACTGCATCCTACTGCATCATCTTCATGTAACTGCATGCCAGTGTTCACACCTGCACTGTTTTCTTTTAAAACTAATTTCGTTTTTTGGTCTCTTGCTGCAGCCAAACTAGCATATTCTATCCTTCCCATCGTTCCTTTTTTAGTACTTTGCCACATTATGTGCAGGCATTTCTAGTGATAAATGAGTAAAAAACAGGGAAGATGGCAATGTTTTAATTTTCATCCAGCCTCAGTTTCTCTCAGTTGAAACTAGAGGCAATTCAGATCTCTTTTCTACTTTATCAAGTCCAGTATACAATGCCAATACCATTTATGGTCAGATAACTTGCCAGAGATAGGGCAAATACATTTAAGAAATTGAAACAATAAATGCTCATACACATTTTGAAAATATAAAACTCCCTATCCTATGATGATAAAACTATAATGTTTGCAATATGGATTTCCAAAATGTGACCTAAAAAAAGAAATAATTTTTATTTAAATGTTTACATAAAAATATCCTGTAAAACATTATTATATTTTTAATCTAGAAAATACATTGCTGATCAGTCAGACAGTGCTGTCGGACACTGACCAAAATGACACATTTTTTAAAAGAAATAAACAAGCTCTATACACAAATTAATGTTGTGTTTATGCATATCAGAAAAGCAGAGATTCATTTAAATTGTTTGTTAAACTTTAATGACACAGCCAATTTTTATGCTAAAGTCTCTTTTTATATTTATTTATTTATTTTTCTCCCCAAGGTACAAAGGCCTCATGGTTGAAGAAAGGAAGTGTATCAATTTAAGTTGCAGTGCTGCATGGGTGTCTGAGACTTGAAAACAGCAAGAGGGTTGGAGGCAGTTCTGTTAATCCAGAAGCATTATTTTAAAAGATTCATATTACAGTCATGAATTTTGGTGAGCTTCAATATAACAAACTTGTAATGCATACATTTTAGTGACATTTCTATCATTTTTTACTACCTCATGCACAAACCCCACAGCCTCTGATTCTTCACTGGGCTCACAGATTTGATGAATGATGCAAACTCAAAATTCTGCAGTTCATTGATGTAGTCAGCTGGACGATGAGATTTCCACTGTGGGAACGTGACTGCAATAGCTGCTAAGTGTCTCTAGGAAAGAAGGCAGCACTTCATCACTTGTGAACACTACCTTGTTTTTAAACATTTTATTTGTCTGCATACAGAAGAAAAAGCAGTATTTTTTTCTCTGTTGTCTCTGTCTGCATCAGTCTGTTATATTGACAAGCAAGTAGTGAGGAAGGAGGGGGAACCTAAACCAAGGCCATATATCTTGTTAACCATCAACCAGATGCAGAATAGTTCTGGTTTATCTGTGGCCGGGAGCCAGATACTGACTCTGCTGTTTTGACTTATACTCAGTTGAGTACTCTGCTGCTGAATGATGTATGTGCCTGGAAGACTCTTTTATGCCCCTGTTTTTAGATGGCATTCAGCAATACCAGGAAATTTTGTCCCTGAGTCTTTTAGAGAAATTTGACAATGCTTTTAGCCATGCTAAATCTTAAAACAGAAACTGGTAAGAGGAGGAATTTCCCATGTATCATGCCACACATATACAGCAAATCAGAAAGTATTTGTAAAATCTTCATAGAGGAGTTTTATTCCATTACCTATTGCTCCAATGAACTGTTTGCACCTACTAGCAGCCAGATAGTTTTTGAACAGATAAAGTGCCATTTTTTTCCTGAAGTTTCCTACGGAGGACCACCATCTTCACAGAATCACAGAATGTTAGGGATTGGAAGGGACCTCAAAAGATCTTCTTCCCCTAGAGCCGTGAAAGACATTTCTGTTCCTGCCACAACCATCTGAGCTCTGTTAATAAATACAAATAACCCTTTAGGTAAGTTATTGAAGTTTACTGTTTTGTTTTGTTTTGGTTTTTTTAAACCAAAAGTGTATGTTTGAGTACTGCTCAGGAGAACAGGAATTCGTATTTCCATACACTAATTCTGAATGGGAAGAAAACAGAGCTCATTTTGCTATTTACTGCAACTGTGGGATGCCAATTCCCACATCTTAGCTGTTAGCAGCTCTGCGTCTAGATTTCTCCTCACCCTTTGAGGGTCCTTTTAAGTCATTTTACAAAGTAAGCTGTCATTTTGAGAGCTCGGCATCATTCCAGCATAATACCTGATGGATTTCCAAGTGCCTGACTGGTGTATTTAAAAAATGTTTTCAATTTCCCACTTGCATTTTAAAGTTTCCGTGTTTCCGTAGTTTCTTTTAATCAGGCATCTAAGTGGCTGATAGCCTGAGCTGCTTGGAACTGTTCTGTTGTTTAAAACCAGCTCCATTTCTACTGTTTCCTTTCTCCTATCTCACAAAGGTCTCTGTGAACAAAAGCTGACTAGCTATTGAAACTGATGCCTCAGGATGATGTTTTGAATACGCATGGTTCTGAAAATGTTTTTTAAAATGCAAACAGACCAATATAATGTAATCTAATACTGCAGTAACCCCCATTCCATGTATCAGGTACAGAGGTGCTGTACTAAAGAGATAATGACTGCCAGGAACACTGTTAATAGCACTTTGGTTAATGAGTTTGTGCAACCTTCCATTCACAAAACTAAATCAATATGTGTGTCCCTTTCTAGGATTTCAGGCTGAATAAAGGGGTTTTTTTTTAATCATAACACTTAGTATTTCCCATTTATTTTCAGTTTCTAAAGGCAGAAATTCTTTCACATTTTCCAAATGCAAGCTGTGTGAACAAAAGCACAGCCAGAGTTTTGCTAGAGTAGTTAAAAATTCTTGGTGCTAAGTTGTGCTATTTTCCAGCAAGCACATGAAGCAGAAAAATTACTAGTACAGGCATAAAGACAGACAGCTGCTTCAAAACTGCCCAGTAATTACATGATTAGTTGAAACTATTTTGCTACTAGATTGTCCATCATGGAAACCAAATCCACTGTAATTAGAAAGCATGTTGCAACAATGCAGCAAAATTGCTCAGTTTAACAAGAGGCAGAAGCATATAGAGGGGCTTGTGTACACAGGTTAACAAAATTGTTCTAAAATTGCATAATGCAATCTGAAATTAGGCCCAAAAGAGTTTGGGGATTTGGAAAGGGGGAGAAGGGTTGCATACTGCAGGAGCTGTCACCGTTCCAGTCTGATGGAATGAAGGACAACTTGTGCCAAACTGAAGATCTGACAGTGACAGTGTATTAGATAGAATACAGGTATCGTCACGGAATTTTCTTGCATGATTTCTTTAAATACTAAACAGTGCTGGAAGGTACCTATGTACATCACCCATTTATTATCTGGTTGCACTAAAGTTGCTCTGCAGACCAGCAGAAATTCTCCCAAGTGCAGATCGACTTTTGCCCATGATCATGAAAAGATCTTTAAAATGCAGTGTAATTAAAGTTTTCTGAAGGAAGGACTCATATCACGGAAGATACCACAGATTTTAGCAAGGCCTCAACTTCCTACATTTGTATACATGGTGAATGTGATTATTTTTTTTTTTTTTTTTAAAAAAAAGTGGGCCCCATGTGAAAGGCTCCTTCTTTTTACAAAAGCTAATTATATATACTCTCATAGCTGAGAATAGAAAGTGAGTTAACATTTACATCTCCCAGAAGCAAACCCATGGAGAAGAATCACAACAAACCCTGAAGTAAATCAGTATAAAGCTTAAGCTACTTGACAGATTTGCCATATCCACTCCATTACTTGCCCAAATGGGAAAATACAAAGTTTAAAGTCTCAAGAAAACGTAATACCCGAGTAGATATGCAAAAACCAAACACAGGGATTGGGAAGCATTACTAATGACTGAAGACATTTATGCTGTTTCTCATGTATAAAGGTAGCACATGGCAACGGCGAGTCATTTCACTCAACTTTGACTCACAGCTCAGTTTAGCCAATGCAGGATATTTTACAGATAAACCACGTAACTCCATTCTTGCTATAACCACTCAGAGCCAAAGAGAAAATATAAATGGCAAAATATACGTGTAAGCAAACTAAAAAGAAGAAATGCTTCCCACCTTTCCACACACGCTCTAAAAAGACACAATAACAAAAGAGCAACCAGTGCACTACCCCTACAATTTTCCCAGTTTTTAGTGAAAATCAGAGCATCTTGATACAGAACAGATCTAACATAATTTTTTCTTGACCTTTGAGCTGCATGCATAACTAGCTTTTCACATGAAGATACATCTAGCTCCAAAAATTACATGCTGTAATAGTATGTTCAATCCTCCACTGAGTAGGAAACAAAAAAGAAAAGGAATACTGACAGCTCTTTTAGTAAATATATGTGGAACTGTGGAAATAATAATTAGGGACCTGGTCTGTCATTAATAATACATTCTGAGACTGTTCTACTTTAAAATAAATACTAGAAAATTCACTCTTAAACTCACTTAAAATATTGTGGATTTAAAAGGTTTTTCTTAAAATCAAACCAAAAAATCCCGAACGGAAACCCCTGCAGCCAGCAGATGGTGCTATATTCAAGCAGTATTTCTAAAATAGCCACCACATTCTGCATGCCATCAAATTACTGCTTACTTCAATCATTTCTAAACAGGGAACTATTTAAATTAACATTTGTTCTGGCCTGCTCAGAAATACCAATTACAGGTCTCTCTCACCGAGTGCTCCTGGTCTCATGCTCCTAATGATGCTAATAGCTCTTTTCGCTTCTAATCACCATTATTGTCACTTTTGGCTTTATTAGCAGAAGTAAAGTCTTTTCAAGAACAATGCTGAACAATCTCTGCCCTCTTTGCATTTAAATGCTTCTGCTCATTTACTCTGAAATTTTGAGTCTGAGTCAATTAATTTTTTTCCATTCACTTCCCTGCAACTAGTACGTTATCTAAGGCATTCAGCTCCTGAATTTCTACGTTATGGCATGCTTATTGTAGTGAACTACAACACAGACACAGAATTTCAGCGTAAAGCCTACTTCAGAACTGTTGATGAAATCGTCTTGTTCTATGCACAAAAAACATTTTTCACCAGCAGGTCTGAAATATCCAGTCTATCACAGCAAAAGCAGCACAAAACCATATGCTCCTCTTACTCTGTCCCCTGCCCCGGCAACAAAATCTGTACAACATGTCTGTAGCAGGTTTCATCTGAACCAAATGCAACAGCCTCAAAAGCAAGGGCAGAGGAAAGCTGCTCAAATATGCAACACAGCAATGGCTTGTAACAGAAAACAGCAGTCTTGTAACTATACCCTTGTCTTTCATCTGCCCTCTGTATGCTTGGGTTCCCTCTTTTAGAGGAGGTTTGTAACTGAGAAGACCCCATTTCCTTTGCTTCTTGTCAGTGCTTGGTGTCTGCCTTTAGCCTGTACCTGGGGCTAAACTGCACCAGTTGTTCTACCACCCGATGACCCCTCCCCAGCTGAGAAGGGGAATCAGGGACAAAAGGGAGAAGCCCCACGGGTTGAAGTAGAAACAGATTTAATGAAATAACAAAACTAATACAATCACCAACATAAAGTGTACAAGGTTCTACTCAGCCTGGTCCTTGGGGGTCAGCAGCAGGAGGAGAAAGCCGGCTAGGGGGAGCCCCAGGAAGAGGAACTCCCTACCCTCAGTGAACTCCCTCCTTTCATAGCGAGTGTGACGAAGTGGTATGGGATACACCTGTGAGTCAGCTGCCTTGATTGGATCTCCCAGCTGACTCAGGGCTACTCATGGCCTGCCTGCATGGCTGGCCCACAGCTCTGTTCCTGGGAAACCAGAGCACTCAGTGGTTTGTAACCCCTGGAGAAACATCACACAGGTCACTCTGCCCATGGAAGCTGTGTGTTCTGTTGAGGGACCTTATAAACAGATACAACATTATTCCATCAAACAGACTAAAATAATGCATAGGCAAATGGATTACAGTAATACATAGTTTTTTCTCCTGAAAAAAATCCCAGTTTCACCTAGGAGACAATGAAAATCAATCTCCATCTCAAAAAAAAAAAAATTGATCTGCCCATCATTCAGAATGCTGACTGATTCAACTTGGCTATTTTGGCAAACCTTTCCTCAACCCAGAAAGAAACAGCACAAATGAGACATGGAACAATGAACATGAATCGGAGTCTCAATCTGATCTGCAGCCCATTCAAAAACCTGCAAAAGCTAATGAGGCCAAACTGGAACATGTCCAGCAGACAAGCTTCAGCATCCTTCACACAGGTGATCTGTGACAAACATGGCTATTCCCCACTGCCTGTAGCCTCCCATTCTATTGCTCCTGTAACAACACAATCTTGAACAGGAATAAATCATCAATGTCTGCATCTCCAGAAGGGAGATAAACACAGTTCCCTGTCTTACCTGGATAAGGAAAAGAAATAATTGGAAGTTGAGAGATGATCAGATAATATGACTGTAGAAGTAGTCAAGATAAGAACCCTTTTAGAATATCAGCATGGATTAAGGTTTTAGAAAGTAACAGTGGAACTGTCTGAACAAGTACTGTGTTTTGGGCTCTTTTAAATACTATTTATCTGATCAAGATCCAAATCTGACTGGGGGGAGGGGCAGGATGCATACATAAAATGATAACCAGGATTTTAATAAGATGCTTTGCAGTTTGCTGATGTTCCAGAAAGATGCAAACTCTGCAAGTTCCCTCCTGCAACTTAATCTTATTTAAGGTAAATTGAACTAAAATCCACTTCTAATGATCTAAATTAAGGACGTTTTGTTTCATGTCCTTTCTAAAAACACATCATTAGTATAACGCAATAATTCGAGTCAAAGGGGGGAAAAAATAAATCAAAGAGAAGAGCACAAATTTATTCTGAAGTACTTTATTTGAAGAGTACATTTTATTTCAAGGTCAGCTGTATCAACCAAGACATAATACTTCTGCTTACAAAGAAAAATGAGAACAGAAAAAAGCATGTGCCATACACTACTCACACTTGGATACTTATAACAGCTTTGTTACAAACGGTAATACTTTTCTTCCATATAGAAAAGCATTTACTTAATATACTGAAGACAAAAAGCTACCTGAAATCAATTAGTTACCATGGTTTTTTTTAAGGTTGTCCCGTCCCCACCCCCGCAGACTTCATCTCTGCTTGAAGAGTTACATGAAGAAATTGCAGCTTATCTTCACTGAAGTCACTTCATTCCTTCCTTTTCTTTGTACACTGTAGACCAGAGTACGGTGGTCGACATCTGCACACGTTTGGAGCTATGCATTTTCCTCCATGTTGACAGGGTAGTTTACATACAGCTGAAATGAGACACCAGATACACAGTATGTCTTCAGCACAACACAGGATCATTTTTCTTCTTTGTCTCACTGTGCTAGCAGAATTGTTCCCTGGTGACCGCACGCGGATAGTATAAATAAAAGCATAATGGAAGAACTAAAAAGCAATGCCTCTCAATTTATGGCATCGTGGCCTTCACTGGAATACAGCCACAGCACCTCTAGTCTTATCCATGCTCCATTCCCCTTTTAAAATACTATCATTTCTGTTGTTCTTTAAGACACGGGCTATTTTTAAGATGGATGCCTCCATGAAAATGAGGGCACAATAAAAATTCCTGCTGAAACTTATTCAAGCCAGTTCTCGGATCCGCACCCATGAGGAAACACTTGCCGCATACTAGCTGTTGCCCACACACTGCCCTTCTGCTCCCCCACCCCCCAAAAGAGGGGCAGAGGAGGACTGAGCACAGCGTTAGTTGTCCCCTAGCCACACACCAGTTCAATTAACAAGCCAGGGGCTGCAATTCGCTTGTGAGCATCTGCACCAACAGAAATAAAACTGGATGCAGATCTAGTTAGTTTGGGAACAGTGATCATGTTGACATTAAGAACCTGAACACTTCTACCATTATTGCTGGTGCAGGAAATGGCACTAAGTGTTTTGTAAGTTCTCTGCATCTCCCATACTTACCTTTTAAAATCACTCTCTATCTTGATACACCGATGAATACAAAGGATAAGCATTTGCTGGTCAAATGGGAACGTTGAAGTATTATTTGTTAATGTTCACTGGACTATATAAGTTGCAGAAGAACTAACACTAGCTGATTTGGTTTCCCACAGCCACACAAAATTTCAAATGCAGAGGACTTAATCTGGACATCTTGCACCCACAATATCCAGTTCAAAAGCAATGTTTAAAGGAGCTTTCTCTCAGTTTCCCAGAGCACAAGCCAAAAAACTTTCTGTCTACATTTACGCAGTATCTGGGGCTATACTGCAGCAGTTATTCTACCACCCAATGCTTCCTCCCTAGTCGAGAAGGAGAATTGGGGCGGAAAAAAAAGGGAGAAGTCCCATGAGTTGAAGTAGACAACCGACATAGACTATACAAAGTTCTACACAGCCTGGTCGTTGATGTCAACAGCAGGAGAAGGCCAGGAGGGAGAAACCCCAGGAAAAGGAACTCCCCAGCCTCAGTGAACTCCCTCCTTTCATAATGAGCATGGTGAAGTGGTACGGGATACACCTGTGCGTCAGCTGCCTTGATTGGATCTCCCAGCTGACTCAGGGCTACTCATGGCCTGCCTGCATGGCTGGCCCATGGGTCTGTGCCTGGGGAACCACGACACTTTCCTTTTGACAGACTCAGGATTATTGCCTTTAGCATCAGCGAAGTGCTTTTACAAGCATATGAGGACCTGCCAGAGAAGGGCAGATAGAATTTTTTTATAATCAGCGTCTGCTTTTGTGCATCAAAATTTGGGAAAATACAAGTGGTTGTTCAGCAAGAATGTCAGTAAGTACTAATCCTGATTACAGGCAGCTTCCTCTTACACTTTTAAGAGCACCAGGAGTTGATTCTGCTGACTTAAAGTGAGAAGCAAGTTTCAATTTTTTCATGTCCATAAAATTTAATGAAGCTTCCAATCCACATCGGTAGTGATAGTGTTTCTGTAGTGATAGTGTTTCTGCCATTTTCAGTTCTTTATACTGGGGTCTTGGTTTATAGAAAATATTTCAGGAATACTGACAAGATATACCAAGTCATTAACTTGGTGACAACCAAAATCTGAATCTGAATTTACTTAAGGTGGAAAATTCTGTCTTTCTGAGCAAACTGAAAAGCCAGCTATTTCTTATATGTACTTGCAAGATCCCCAGTATGCAGAAGCAGCTCACATTTGCTATTCTAAGATACTTTCCTAGCAGCTTTGTAAGGCACTGAAGATTTGAACACTATACTGGTAAATCAAAAAAGTAGAGGAAAGGATAAATGAAAAGTCATTTACCTAAGTGGCATGCTCCACCAACCCATCCAGCTGGACAGCTACAAATCCCAGGAGCCACACAAGCTCCATTGTTGCGACAACCTTGAGGACAAATTGCTAGAAGAAAAGAATGGGTAAGTCAGCAGGATTTATAAAACTGATATAAAAGAGTTCTGACAGAATGAAAGATTCAGGATGAAACAAATCAAAATGGCAAAACCACATTTTCTTCCAGGCCAGATATTCAACTGGAATAATTCTAAAGGCATTTCCAGGACCACGGAAGTGTAAAAAAAAATAAAGCTATGTTCTGCGTGAAAAATTTTGATTTAAATCTTAACAGATGTACACTTGAATACAAAATAATTTGCCACTATTTTATCTGAGTATGTACCAATAATGCATTAATATATAATTCTATTTCTTTCTTCCTTCATTCCTGTAGTAATGCAATGACATTTCCATAGTTATTAGGCTCTTAATCCTTTTAAAATGTTTTTGTTACTGCAATTATATTTTTAATCAATATAAATGTTTTCATTATGTAAGTACACAAGGTACTGTGAATGACCCATGCCATGATAACGTCACCTTTTTATCCTTATTTAATAGCAAAGTAACACAGGCATTTCAACGGAGGGAACAGTTCCTTCAAACTTTTCTCCCAGGAGAAAGACAGGGTTTAATTTGGTTTGGGGGTTCTATATTGCTTTTTGTACAAACCAAATTAGTAAGAATTCTGTTCTTGAGAATGCAGTGATAAAAAAAACTGAGACTACTCCAATGATGTATCTAGCAAATTATTTCTATTTCCAGCGCCCTCTCAACAGGCTGCCATCAGGACTGCTTACAGGCCTTAGGGGCTGTAGGCATTGAAGTCACCTGTGGTACAAATAAAGCAGGTGAATGTAGATACCCACCTTCTTGGCATCTTGATCCTGTCCAGCCAGAAGCACAAAGGCACTTCACAACTCCATTGACAGAGATGCATTCCCCACCATTTTGACAGCCTCCTTCACAGCTTACTGTGGAAGAACAGCAGGCACAGTGCATTTCAGAAGCAGCACAGGACTTCAAATAATTATCTTTAAATAGCTGGTCTATCATCTACTGCTTGTTTTATCACATCTGCAAAGACTAAAATTTCAACCATTCAGAGCAAGGCACAGTTCCATAAGGAGTGTGTGAGGATGACAGAACCACATCTGCAAATGCCAGCTCAAAATGCCATTAAAATTAAGCATGTGCTTAAAGGTTTGTTGAGCACTTAGGCTAAGAGTACCAACAAACAAACACGATGATTGCTATGGCACAGCTCCTCCCCTCCTCAGCTTTGAACCAGCAATGCCACTGCTCATCAGCTACACCACAGTAAATGCTAACATGCATATTCTTATTGATCTTGCCAAATCACAGCTGGTAAGTCAGTAACATGTGGTCAAGTATTCACATATTTCCTTACCTGACAGGACCTACACATAACAAGAGGAATAAGAGAAGAGGATATTACTTGGACAAATGAACCTCTGACTACAGTCGAGTGGTGCCTTCCCAAAGACCAACTAAGTCAGCCTCCTCATTCCAGAATCGTTCTACATGTCAGAGCCCTGAAGGCCTCATTAATGAAGCATTATTTATGCCAGACATATGATTGGTATCAACTGTGGTGTGTGCCATCTTTGAAATATGACCTAATTACTGTTCTGTACAATCAAATGCATCCTTTTACAAGCATGAATGTGTCTACACCACCTTCACTGTACTGAGAAGAAACAACTATCCTTCATTATAAGGATGGACAATTGGAATGTCTGTGTGATCCAAACAAGTCCAAATCTCTGTTCTACCACAAGTTCTGAGCATGATTTCAGCTAACAGATTTTTGGCACAAATGCTGAACATGCAAGGATAGGCAAGTCAACTCCATCACAGATAGAAAAGCTCTTCAAAGCTTGTTTGCGTATTTCTTTGTCACACAGCATAAGTTAATGCATTTAATACTGATTGTATTTTATCGACTTCAGTGACTGGGAGAAGTGCCTGAAGACTGGAGGAAAGCAAATGTCACTCCAATCTTCAAGAAGGGTGAGGAGGACCCAGGGAACTACAGCTCTGGTAAGGTAATAGAACAGCTGATCCTGGAAACCATTTCCAGGCACATTAAGGACAAGAAAATAATCAGGAATAGTCAGCATGGCTTCACTGTGAGGGTGACCAAGCATCAGCACAGGTTGCCCAGGGAAGTTGTGAAGTCTCCATCCATGGAGATATTCAAAAGCCATCTGGACATGGTCCTTGGCAACTGACTCTATATGGCTCTTTTTGAGCAGAGGGGTTGGACAAGATGACCTCCAGAGATCCCTTCCAACCTCAACCATTTTGTGATTCTGTGTGATGCTGTAAGAGCACACTGCACCGCAATGCAGGTTTGTATATCCAGGCTCCATACGCCACAGTACTCCACATTAAAGATGAGCAAAAGCACGTCCGTTGCTTTACAGGGATGATATGGTAACAAAACCAAGTAGGACTTTTACCCAGATACAAATGCAAGTTTAGACTGCAGTATTAGCACAAACTGAATCCTCACTCTGCTTTCCCTATTTAAGTAGTACCTCTCACCTTGCTTCTAATTTAGGCTCTTCTGAGAAGGTCAAGTTCCCCCTTCTGTACAGACCCCACAAACCTATGCTTTCAGCTGGCTTTTAAGAATTTTTTTTTTGAAAAAGTCCTGCTGGAAAATGATGCTGACTATGCATAGTTATTTCCCAATGCATTACATAACAGCACTGTGTTATACAGATCTTCATTAGAAGACGCTTCCTGATCTTTCTTATTCCTCTATACTGTTAACAGTTTTAATATTAAATTGTAATTGCTAGCAGTTGAATTCCCATTCAGGATAGTTAATATCTCACAGCTACAGTTTAAGTTTCTGCAGACTTAGATGTTACTATGTTAGGTACCCTCAGGTCATGCTTTCTTTATAAAATACCAAATACAGCTTTGTTTAAAAAGAAAACAAAAAAAAAAGCCCCAACACTCCAGAAAACCCAACAACAATACTACTCCAGAGAGCTGCAGAAGCTAGCTGAGCTCCTTTCCCCACTACCAATTAGATTACACTCCAAGTAAACTCCTGTAGCTATTTCACATTTGAAGGAAATAAAGAAAATGCCCACAGAATAAACATCAAGCTTAAATAGAGAGTGCTGTGACCACAGTCAAACAGAATGCTTACTAAGTTCTCAGCAAGTGATGACTGCCCAACTAATTTATCAACATCTATTCAAAAGAACTTGAAGAAATTTTTGAGAGTGCCACGCTGAGGCTTTCTTTTTCTTCACTCTCTGGGGATATCTTGCCTATAACATTTTCCCCTCAAACTATTTCAAGTTTTCTTCTTCTTTTATCCCAAAACTCAAGTTATCATCAGTAGTCTGATCAGTTCATAACAACATAACGATGTTTTCTTGGATTGCCTTTTCCAATTCACACATATATTCAATAGACTCCACAAACCCATAAAAACTGGTCTTTGCTACTCCTCATCTCTGTCATCTCCCATTACCTATCTACAATTCATTGCCACGCATATCTTTAGCAACTTGCCCTCAATATTACCATCTTGCAGATACTACACAAAAGTTTTAACCACCTGATGCAGATATATGTATCTATACAAGTCACTTCATTAAATTATTTAGAAAGAGTCTGTTACAGAGCCAGACAGAATGTTTACATGACACATAAAGGTATTTTCCAAGGGATAAAAGTCTCTCAGATTCTCATAACGCATTTCAGTACATTTACTCCACCCCATTCCCCTGCAAGCATGCAGATCCTCTAGGCCATGCATTTTCTGACAGTAAGTCCACAGGTCTAAGGAATTAAGGTCATTATTTCAAAGTGCATTACACCCTGGACTTGAGGAGTCCTAAATTAATTTTTTCCATTTTCAAAATACTTGTATTTCTAAGCTATCACTCCTTTGGGTTTTACTCACCTTTATGACAGTATCTACCCCCATAGCCAGGTGGACATCTGCATTTTCCAGGTCTGAGGCACTCCCCACCATTTTTGCATTTTGGATAACATGTTGCTGTGTAAGGCAGACAAGAAACAAACAAAGCTTACCAAACTTGCTACTCAAGTACATAAGAAATTTGCATTATCTTAGTCTGTGAGCACCCACTTTGTCTCCACATTTCCCAAGATATATTTGTCCTACCATCCCACATAGCCGATCAGGTGAAAGAGTTTCCCTGCACAGACAGCACTCCACCATTTTAAGCTTTTAAACACTCAAAAACTAAGGAAGCTTTTGGACCCTAGACAGAATAGACAGAAGAGAGAGCCATACTGAAAAGGACCCACTTTAAGCAGGAAGACTAAGCAGGAAAAACTCTTTTCTAAGCACTCCATGCAACTAGAGAGAACCAGTCCTAGAAAGTCTCCCCCAAATTTTTCCCTCCGTTATATCCATGTTTTGCAATCCCACAGGCTAGGGTATTCCGAAACCTGTAATGAACATAGCATCTGTGTATATAATTAGATCCATTTAGCTTCTAACCACAAATTCAAGTAAGTTTGAGGATCATCTACTTAAAACAAGAGCAAACACAACTTTTTCCAAACTGCCTTCAACTGTAATGAAATTCACTTCACCTTTCATGAACTACAGAACAGATTTTTCTCTTTTTCCTCTGAATCATCTCAATAGCCAGAAAAGGCTAGAGGCATCACAATTTTTTTTTTAACCCCACTATTTCAAGAACAGGACATTTCAAGCAAAAAGCTCAGTGCAAAACTGAAAAACACACACACGCCCCCAGTTAGACAGACATGTCCCACCCTTCATTTGTGTGTTTTTGGTGAGAGGGAGGAGGGGAAAAGTTAACTTATCTCAGTGAGTTTTCTTGAGAGAACAAGAGATGGTTAATGGTTGGACTTGATGACCTTAGAGGTCTTTTCCAACCAAGGCTATTCTGTGAAACTTCATTTATTCCATTTTTTTCTGCACTGATGACCTTATCAGAGCAATCATTCAGTGATTCCCTTAACAATACCAGACAGTTCACCTCTCTAGTTCAAAAACAAATCTGTACCTCCAATGACATTTCACACTTTTGCTAAACCCCAGAATGTCTAGGATGCAACAGTTGTTTGGAACAGTGCACACTGAACAGCTTATTCATCCCCACTAATTAGCTATACATCATTTATCACCACCTGCCAGCCTTAGCTTCTAAATAAAACAACACTCCATTGATGATTAGAGTGCTGAATGAAATTTTCAGCATCCCATTTCAGAGGTTAAAAAAAATCATCTTTTAGATGAAGGACATGGAGAACTAAAACAAATACTGTACAAATTATATTACCTCTTCACACAGGACAAGATGTAAGGCAAAAGAACTTCTCCTGATAGGGAGTGTTTTTCAGCAATTCTTAGCCACAATGCTCTGTAGCTAAACTTCTAAACAAAGGAATTTGAAATTGGGCATGTTATATTAAACAGGTTTTAAACTGAAACCCTTCTCGTCATTGTTTACTTTTGCATACTGGGTGGCATTTTCAAAAATACTTTATCACCCCTGGAAAATCATCAGGAAGAGACTTCAGTTCACCCTAGCTTTACACTACCCACCATGGAAATGCGATGTACAAACGATTCTGTGGGTCAGGCTCAGAAAGCTGTCAAGCTTCTGAAAGCACCATTCCTTACTCAGGCAAGTATTTAAACACACACAGAGAAAAGGGCAGGAAGAAGCCGAGGCAGAAGCCTATCCAGTAACTGGACATTCACCCAATGTTCAGATGGTAAAACCCAGCCTGCTGACAATACGGACATTCCTGACAGCTGGGTCTACTCACCTACATAAGTGTCTTCACTAATGAGCCGGTCGTGCTTTACCAGTTTGCTGTCATTGCCTCGCCTCACTAGAAACTGGGTGTCTCTACCCCTCTTCAGAGAATCATGGAACAGCCTTGGTTGGAAAAGACCTCCAAGACCTAGTCCAACCATTAACCCAGCACTGCCCAGTCACCACTACACCATGTCCCTCAGCACCACATCTACACATCTCCTAAATACCTCCAGGGATGGGGACTCCACCACTGCCCTGGGCAGCCTGTGCCAGTCCTTCACAACCCTTTCAGTTCTTCTTCCACCCCACCTTGTTTGCACCCCCCGGCAGCTAACCTCCACCGTCTGACACCAGATCAGACCCGAGCTCCTCAGCCCCTGCCGCGACACTGCCTGCGGGAGGGCCGGCAGCTCGGACCCACACACGGGTACTCGTGCCCAGCCCCGGTCAGGCCCAGACGCGTCCCACGGACCGCTCCGGACAGCGGGCAGGTGCCGCGCGGCGGGGCGCCCACCGCCGGGCTCTCCGGGCAGCCCGGGGCCGTCCACCGTCGCGACTCCCCGCCGAGGGACCCAACGGCGACCCGCCTGCCCGCCCACCGGCACCCCGAGCGCGCCTCCCGCGGTACGAGGCCGGGCCGTACCGTGCTGGCAGAGCTCGCCTTCGTAGCCCTTGGAGCAGAGGCAGGTGCCGTTGCCGAGGCAGAGCCCGCCGTGCTGGCAGCGCGGGCTGCAGGCCGCCGGCGGGCCGGGGCCGAAGGACAGAGCCGCCCCGCGGGCGGGCAGGGCGCCGGCCTCGGCACCGCGCCACAGCCCCCCCAGCGCCAGCCAGAGCAGCAGGCGGGGCACCCCTCGGGGCACCCCCCCGCCACCGCCGTCCCGCCGCGCCATGGCCCGGGCGCCCGGCCCGCCGGCAGCCGCTGGCTCGGGCAGCTCGGCGCCGTCCCGCTGCGCTCCCCGCGGCAGCTCCTCTGCGCTCACTCTGCTCTCACCCCCGCTCCTTCACGCCCCTCTCGCTTTTCCCCTCTCCGTTCTTTTCCACTCCTCCTCCCCTGTCCTCACCCCCACCCCAGCGACAGCCCCCCCCTCGCCTCGCCGCCCCCCGCGGCGTGTCACGGCGGGTGGGAGCCCCCCTCGGGGGTCCGTGAGGGCCAGCGGGGCACCCCTGCGCGCAGCGGCCTCCTGCCAGCGGGACAGTGCCGCGCGGCTGAAGGGAAGCCGGCCCGGGGGCTGGTGAGCGCAGCCCTGCCCGAGCCCCGCCGGCTGAGACCCGCCCGGAGGCCGTCAGCTCTCGGGGCCGAGCCGCGCGCTCGCCTCAGCGGGGAGCCCAGCAGCGCGCCCCGCTGCCCCTGGGCCCTTTCCCCACTGCTCTGCTCTTGCCATGTAACTGACCGCCCTCCCTCTTCAAAACCCTCCGGAATCTCTGGTTTCTATTCACTTTCATCTTCAAAGTCACCGTAAGATGTGGCTATCCTGACACGACATTTAAGGGTGATCTGAGAAAGGACCGACATGCTGAGCTCACTGCCACTTTGCAGAGTGTGTTTCCAGAGGAGGGCCACAAAGGTGATCAGAGGGCTGCTGAGGGGACAGGCTGAGGGAGCTGGGGATGTTCCAGGGAGACCTTACAGCCCCTTGCAGTACCTTCCATGCCCTAGCATTCTGTGATCCTGTGAAAGCTGGGGAGGGACTTTTTACAAGGGCTTGTAGTGATAGGACAAGGGGTAATGGATTTAAACTGAAAGAGGGTAGATTTAGATTAGATTTTAGGAAGAAATTATCTACTGTGAGGGCAGTGAGACACTGGCACAGGTTGTCCAGGGAAGTTGTGGCTTCCCCCTCCCTGGAAGTGTTCAAGGCCAGGTTGGGTCTAGTGGGAGGTGTCCCTGCCCATGGCAGGGGGTTGGAACGAGGTGATCTTTAAGGTCCCTTCCAACCCAAACCATTCTATGAGTTTCATTCTGCCGCCTCATCCAGCATGCCTTGTCTGGGAATGGCTTGAATACAATTCCGTGACAAATAAAATAGCAATATATTTCAGTTCAGTTCTGAAAATATGTTCGGTTGCAAGAACACAAACAGATGATCAGACAACATTTTCCCCCTTGTTATTTCCCATCTTCCACAAGCACTTCCTGTAATTTTAAATGTTTCCCAGAGAAGGCACACACTTTGATCCCTTTTCACATGTACAGAGCATGCAACATACAGTTCCTAGAGGGAGTAAAATACAAGGCAAATCTGTTACTGATAGTATGAGGTGCTGCCTGGCTTCTTTGCAAAGATTAAGGCACATGTACTATGATGTTCGTGAGACTGTATTTAGCCTTTAAAGAACCAAAGTAACATGTTAAATGATTAGACAAGAGAAGTGCAATACCAAATAATCGCCTAAAATGGGCACTGTTCCCCTCTCGCTTGTACCTATGCAACCAGAACAACTTTTAGATGATACATATATGCAATTACATTCATCCTGTGCAAACCCATGTTGTAAATATCCTTTCAAGTAGTACTGATGTTAAAAAAAAAAAAAAAGCAATGATGTAATTACTTGTGCATAAGTTGCTGTAGTCTGTAAATTTGCTATCTATTAAGAAAACATCCAAACCCTGTTCGTATTGCACTTCCAGTTGTGGTGGGGAGAACAGGGCCTCCTGGTTTTTTATACAGTATTCCCTCTTGCAAGTACAAGGGTAATGGGATTGTGCAGTGAGAGCACTCTTGGTAAAATTGCTTGCCAGAAATATATTGGGGAAAAAATTCTTCCCAAAAGGAATAGCTTTGTTTATGCAAACCCAACAAGAGCAAAAGGAGAGAAGAAAAGACCTGATACACTGACTCTGGGCTGTATTGTTCTCTGGGTATATCATAATTTTACACTTCCTTGACTTCTGCCAATAATTTTGACCATATTGAGTTCTTCACTGAATTATTTTCCTATTTTTGTCTTTTCTTCAGTTTAATGTGCAAGTGTGCCTTTCTGATATTAATGCCTAGCAACAGTTCATTCATTCAGAATTCTTTTCAGGTTTTAACAGCTATTCTTCATTATTCATGTAGAGAGTCTGATTTTTAAAGTACTATTTATTTTTAGTCCCATATCCCAGCTTCCCTATTCCAAAAGATGACTTCTGGTGGCTCAGGTTAATTAATACCCCCCTTTTAAATATTTTTTTATTTTTATTTCTCTCCAGGTTTCCTTTAAGGACCCTAAAATAAATAATACAAAAGAAAATAATCATATTTTGAAATATGGCAAGTGTCCTTTCAGTGGAGATAATTAAATGCAAAGACTATATTAAATAAGCTTGCCCAGGTGTTCCATTGAATGAAACAAATTTATTTAAACATTATCTTCTGTAGGAAGGATTAGACTGCCTCACCATCTTTGTGCATCTAAATTCATCTCAGGGCTTATTGAATTTGCTGAGTGCATGTCTGCATTTTAAAGGGATTGTGTCACATTAACAGAGGTTCTCACTGAAAACAGAAATGCTTCCAGGCATCCAACATGGTTTAGCCTTAGAAGCACAATCTGGTAAAAAAAAAAAAAAAAAAGAAAAAAAATGATGATGATAGTTAATGGAGTTGTTAAGTAGAGAGTTGGACAAAGAGAATTCACATTCATGTCATAATGGTCCTTAGTTTCAAACTGAAAACAAAATAAAGCAGTTTTAGGCCTAGGACATTCACAGGCTCATTTTTTTCCTATTTAAACAGTAGAGGAAGGAGTATCAACATCCTTCTGCTGTACTGGCTACCTGTATCATGGACAGCGATATGTAATAGCGCCTTAAGGGGCACTGCTGTCCAGTCCAGAGGAGACAGGGAAGAAGTGAAACCTGCATTATAATCTGAGCTAAAAGTACTCTGCGATATATTGTGGGAATAAGGATGCTCACCTGGAGTTTGGGATTCTGTGCCCTGTGAGGCAGACCAGGTACAAGGACTGGGCTCTCCCACAACTCCATGGGAATGCCCCACTTCTGGCCATGCTAAAGCATGTACATGTGTGTCTTGCTTATATCAAACACTTTTATTTAATTACAGTGTGAAAATTATTCAAGAAGTATAAGCTCAGATCTTCATGTGCCCTGGGATTTTATGAGTCAGCCAGCTGTAATACAGCACAACCTGCTCTCAGAAGTACTGACTTGTAAGAAAACAATAAGCCTGGAAATCAGGATATGAAATTTTAGATAATGCTTGCAGAGTGGTGATGCACAATAATCTAATAAAATGTCAGTAGCTCATTAATCAAATAGATTTGCTGGGGTGGGAGTTAACATAGGAAATGTATTACACAGCTAACCTATTTCCAAGCGCTCGGCAGTATGTGCAGTTCAAAGCTCTGGCAACCATAGCTGCTCTGTTACAGCTGGACTCGGTGCTGTACTTAATTACATCTAATAATGTGTCATCCAGAGCTGATACTTTGTTTATCAGTGTAGCATCACAATTATCACTCACAGTTACATGCACTTTTCATCATAATTTGATCTCCATTCTACCATGTACAGATGAGCCATCAGGAAACGATACAGTTAAGTAGCATTGACCAAAGCTGTATCTCAACTCAAGTCCACATCAAATCTTCCAGATAAGAGGGACTTATGACCAACATCTGTCTTCTTTGTTGACAGTTTGAATACTGATTTATCTTCCAGTGCAATTGGGCTATGGTGGCATTTGAAAAATATGTATGAAAGTCACTATAATTCTGCTAAAAGAAGGAAAATGAGATATGGGTTTATTTTCAAATATGCCCCTGTGTGAATTAGGTGAGCAGAGTATTTTCTATATATATATATACACATATACACACACACAGACTGCATACAAACACTTGTCCACAACTGCCATGCACGTTTCTTGTTGGTGGCCAAAATTAAGGGCCTCTATGGATTGCATATACAGATTGTCACAATTAGCATACCTAGCCCTGATTTCATAATATGACGCCGTATTTTAATTTATCTGAAACAAATAGATTAATCTGAAGGATGCTAGCCCTGTATGCAGCTTTCAAACCCATTATTCTAATAAGTAATTTTGTTCACATAACAGCAAACTCTCAATATGTGATGTTTAGTCTACAAGACTGATGTGCACTGAAGTCCTTGTTCGCAGATTTATCTTGCTTACTTGATAGAAATATGGAAGTGGTATATGTTAGTGAGATATTACAGAATTAACACTTTAATCATTGCAAATCTCTCATATTGTTGCCTTTCCTAGGCATTTCCAATTAGACTGAGGAATAAATCTGTGCCTGGGGACTCTGGGTGTCCCAAAGCAAAACAGGCGTACTGTCAAAAGACCAGCCAGGCTCACTACAAACAGTTTAGCTCTGTTTGAAGCTCTGTTTTATACAAGACAAGGTCACCCAGTCACAACTCCCTCTTTTGAATCCTGGATGTAAATTACCTGACAGGAAAAGAAAGGAGTTTCTTTTGCCCATTAAAAGATTACTGAGCAAAAAGATCAAGGCTTGTCTTACTCCCTGGCAAACAGCTCAGCTTTCAGCTGTAACCTTAATTCCTTGTTGGATCTGATTCTATCTTTCAGGAACATTTGGTGATCTCTACGCTAAGAAACCTTCTGTTTCCACAAAGTGGGTAGGCCAGTGACCCTTTATCTTATTTCACAAACATAAAACGTTACTTCAAAGTTGCTGTTTTATAAAACAAGGCCCTAATCTTCCACTGCAGATCACCTTGGTTACTAGCTGCAACGAGGAGGAATCAAATGTTTACACAAGTATTGCCCAATTTAATTTTGAAAGCTGAGGCCAGTTCATTATAAGTAAGGAATTTTCTGCTCATGTCTTAAGATCAGCCTCATTCCATCTGAAAGACGCTGAGCAGATTCCCATCAGCAGAAACTAAATCTCCAATTCATGTATAAAAATGACTCTTAAGGACCAAAGTCCAGATAAAGCAAAACTGTGAGACACTTAAGTATCACATACAGCTTCCTTTAGAGTCATCTGGAAACATCCTTATTTTCTTCAGCACTGTGGTATCAGACCTTACATCCTGGCAATTAAAGGGCATGATTTTGCAAGGTGCCAGGTACCTTGAATTTTTATTTGGCCTGGAGTTTTAAGGGCTCAGTATCTGACAAAGCCATCAAAGGCAAGCTGAAATAGTCCTCTTCCTATCCTCTTCTCTTTCTGCACTGTACTTTGCTGAGTTGCTGAAGTAGACTTGCAATCAAATGAAAATAATTTGATTTTCTCACTGTTCGTGGGCTCTCAACCATGTCCCTCATAAATAAATGATTTTTGTTGGTCACTGAATCTTATAGTTTGCCCTCAAAGAAATTTGGCATAATATCCAATGAAAAGAATAATTGAACAGCACTTGGTATAACTATTGACTATAACTCAGATACCACACCACTGCATACAGTATAAATACCAGGGGCCTAATGTTTTGTAAATTAATTGAAGTGGAAAGTCCATATTCACAATTCATCCCAATGAACTCGAGGGAAAAATCCAAGATAGGGGGTTTTTTAGTGTTGAGTAGTGAATTTGATATTGTTCCAGTAGTTAAATCTCTGCCTTACAGGATTCAGCTTTATATCCATCAACTGTCTACAGTATCAAATATTATTAATCATTTGATATTTATATAGATATTATTGTACCACAATCACTACACACACTTACGCTGCTGTAAGCTAAAGCAATGCTACTCAAACTGCCCCAAAGCAAAACCAGTGTCTGTGGAGGCATCCAGAGAATCACCCTTGAGACAAAGATATCACTTTGTCTGCCACAAAAATGTTGCGAACTTGAGGGTGAATGTGGCTACTGTTCAACATGGCACAGCAACACAACCCAGCAATGAGGAACAGGAAATGAATGAATGAAAAAAGACCACATCTAATTGATATTTAGATATGCTAGGATGTAATTACTCATGCTGGAATTCATTCAAAGCATCAGCACGCTGAATGCTCCCTTATTAAAAAAAAAAAAAAAAAAAAAGAGAAAGTACAATCAGTCCTTTACTGTCCACCAACAGAGAAGACTTTAATTTGGCTAATTTTCATAGCACTCCTGAGGGAAAATTAAACAGCAGAACCACTTTACAAATGGTGAGGCAACAGAAAGTTGTTTGGCAACACACATGTAGAGCTGATAGCAAAGCTGGAGTATACATGGTGTTATTTGTTTGGTCCACTTTTCTAATTATGACAGCATGTCTAATAAAAACATACCTTCATATGATCCTTGTAAGTCCAGCCAGGAAATGAATATGACAAAAAGAAGGAAATTGAGTAATAGTTTATTTCTGAAGAACACTGTCATTCATCTGAAAACCGCTGGTAGACATCATCTTTCCAAATTGCATAGGTATGGTCACTTCAAGGGATCCCACCTCTAGTTTGAATAGAGCTGGAATCTGGATCCAAGAAACTTAAAAATTATTAGTTTCTAACCTAAATCTTTAACAACAGAGGAAACAGGTTGACACCAAATTAAAACTTACGTTAGGCAACAAACGAAAAAAAAGAAAATTATCATTCGTGTCAATGAAAATATCTCAAATCTACCCCTGATTCATGTATGTGCAGGTAACAAGTGGAGGAAATTAATATATCCAGGAAATTTTAACATTTACAGAAAAAAATCCAACATCTTTGTTACTGTCAACTATCTGTCTTTAAAACACCCCAGTAAATAGGCAATGTCCAGTGTATCAGCTCAGCTCTCTGCCGTTCATGCACTGTGCTCCCATTTAAACTCAATCCCCTGCTGGACATCAACTCTGACGGATGCTTTTGTCGGCACTGACTGTGAAAACTTGTCATGTTGTATTTAGTAGTAACTGTCATATTTGTGTATTGACAGTATTGCTAATTGTGAAGGGTTTTCAAGTTTGTGTTTTGGTTTGTTGGGGTTTTTCTGTCCCCTAAATCTTCAGATTCTGGAATCCTGTGTGTAGTTTTAATACTCAGTTTTAATTATAAAAGCTGTGAAAAGGAGCCAACAATGTGATCCTAGAAAACTCAAGCAGATAAACTTCTTAACCTCTGCCAAATTCCTAATAATAATATATTTTTTTTTAAACTAGTATTTTCTTTTGGTGTCTGTTCCTAGAGTTGTTAATACTGTCCTTAATTTCACTTTTTATAAATATGAAATGGCAACTTTGTACATACACACACACACCTCAGAACACACTTTCACGAAAACAGAGCCTGAGGTGGCCTGACATTCTAGCACAGTCCCAGTCCAAAAATCCTGAAAATCAGACTTCCAAGACATAAGATTCTCTATTTGGTAATTTAGACATCACATCTGCAAGCATTACTAATGCAATCCTTTGTATTACCTTAAGTGATTTGGACATTTGATATTTTTAAAATCCAATTTCTTAGGCTGCGACTCCTCTGGAAAGCTTCCTTCTCCTTGTTACAAAACAACAATTACAAGTTATATTTGAATCTCAAGTGCGGATAAAGGACATTGACTCTTATTTTATCACCTAATTATTCTGAGCTGGCCTAAATCCAGTACTGACAAAGGTGGCAGTTATCAAAGTCCGGTGTCCTGACCACCACAACTGGTAATTCAATGTAAATAAAAGTTCTCTTCCTGCACCTAATTGTCAACCATTGGGAGACTTAAAAGTCAGAGGTCCTTGGATGACATGTGCCCCACAGGCACAAAACAATCACATCACCTTGTATATGCTGATCCTACCTATAGCTGTAAAATGGATGTTGTACTGCATATATAGGACTTAGACGTTGAACAGAGGAGTTCAGAGCTGCTGCCAACATCACTTTGGCTTGAAACATGGTAGAACAACAAAAATGTTTCAGACTACTGAAAACAAAACATTGACTGTATACATTTGACTGAGTATACTTGATGAAGATGAGCATAATGAAAGTGCAGCTGCTTAGCACTTTAGACTTTCAGCTCACACTGCCTATGTGTAAGATGACTTTTGTCCCAAATTGGATGTTGCTGGCTGGAGACTTATAGACAGACTGGAAATAAGAGCTATGTCTTTTTTTTTTAGGAAAAAAAGCACAACAAAATTAAAAAAAAAAAAGAAATCTGAAAACCAGCCTCAATAATGCAAACAGATTGTAAGACAGCCTCTTCCTCTCTGCAATGATTAATGTTGAAGTCTTTCATTTTTACTGATTTCAGTGATGAAAAAGTCCAGTCCTGCATTACTTATCCTCTCCCGTGCCTTAAACAAGACAGCCAGACAATGCCAGAACACACCATCCCCTTTTTAATTTTTTTTTTTTTTTTTGGTCAAACTTTCATTAAGGCCCTTAGCAGTTTTTTAAAGTGAAAGCTAAATGAAACAGTATAAATATGAATTAATTCATAATGTCAGATTATAATAGCTCCATTTCCTCTTTAGAATTATGCCCAGTGACAACAGATTCAATTTCCAAAAATAATTTCTAATCCACAATTTTATCTTGCCACCATGACAACTAGTAACAAATATGCCACCAATAATGTTTACCAGCAAAATCTTTCAAGAGGCATCATACCTGCATAAACAATTATGTGACATTCCTGTCTTATACATATTTGCTCATTTTTGGAGACATGGGGTTCTGTTTTAAGACCCTTTACTAGTTGACTATAGAGGTTGGCAAAAATACTTCAGTAGAGGATGTCAAATGTTGCTCTGCAAAGTTATTTTAAGGCTCTGTTAGTATAGATTGCAGAGTTACCGTAGGTTGCAGGACCCTGTTTTAAGACAAATCATTTTTAGAAGGTGGTTGACCTAATTTTTCCAGGGCTGATATTTTCATGTTTTATACTGTATTAATTTATGGGCTAAAACAAACTGCATGGCTTGTGAAGTAGAGGACAAAACTTTTGTTTTCTGCTGTCTACTAGAACTGCTAAAGTTGGTTGCTTCCCTTGATAAACTTGGTATCCTACTGCCCTGACAACTTAAAATAAGCCTGCCCTGCGAGTCCAAATCAGTATGTATTTGCAAGGAAGAATCACAGAATCACAGAATGTTAGGGATTGGAAGGGACCTCAAAAGATCATCTAGTCCAACCCCCCTGCCAGAGCAGGAACACCTAGGTCAGGTCACACAGAACAGTCATAATTTTTTCCTATAAATCATACATCCCCCATTTCCCTTCCTTTTTAATAGCACTTGGAGAAGCAGATGGGTTGAAGATCTCAAAAGCAGGGCCACTGTTCCCCTCCTCAGCCAGCTCGGGGGGGCATTCAAGCATTTCAAGTGTGATTTGTAGCGACCTTTACAGTCAGTAATCAATATGAAACATTAGTAATGTTTGACTCACCATTAAAAGTGTTATTTTTGTTACTCTGCTGAAAGAAGATGAGGCTGATGGGAATCTATACCATCCCAATAGCTCCAAGGATACCTGGTCCCTAAACCTCTACTTAGCACTGAGCCATCCAGCACCAACACTGCACAAACTAAAAACTCCTACTGCATAACATCAGCCTCTTAGGAAAAGTGCATTATTCCTCAGAAAGAAGGCAAAATATAAGCAAGACATTGCCAAAGCCTTCATTGTTTACACCTGCATGGAATTTCCTTAGTGAAAACTTAGATAAGCCAAGTTATTTCAAGGAGGAAACATTTCCCATCATTAAAAAAATATGCCACCAGTGGCTCCTGGCCAGCCCAGTCTGTGAGAAGAACACAAGCTCCTCTTGAGCAGCACCATCAAAGGCAGGTAGCAGTCATTTTGACCACACAAAAATCATCCCACTGAAGTCTAGCCAGTGCAACAGCAGCCCAGATGCTGGCCAATAGCAGCCTAATGCTGCTGTTCCTGGATATACTTATGGATATTATCTTTGTGAGTTACTTTTATTGCTGCAGAGACAGTAAGGCTAATCACAGAAGTAAAATTAGTGGTATATAGTCAAAGCCAAGCAGGACCGATTTTGGAGTAGTATCAAACAAAGGAAGTTGCAAAAATTATAATCGTAAAACCTTGGGTTATATTGGGTTATATTTCTGTTTCATAACATGAATAAAAATAATCTAATAGTGGTCTGGACGAAGAAAGTTTTATTTCCTATTTTCAGTGCTAAAACACCTACGTGGAATAACACCATATTCGTAGCTATTTTTCCTCTACCCCTATTATCTGTGAACTGACACAGAAGTCAATACACAATACAGTCTGGCACAGTAAATGGAGTTATTATGAGACTGTAAGAATTTGTGTCTCCTTTGCAATCCTCGCATTCAGTATTGGCCATTATGGATTTACAATAGGAGGAGATGACCCAGCAATCTGCACAGCCCATATAGTACATCATATTGTCTCACTGGGACTTGGTGAGTTTTCACATCTAAGCTGTTCACAGTTTATTTATACAATGGAGCTAAAATGGAGTGTAAATACCTTAATGTCTTTCTTGTGTATGTCATTCCTGAGCATTAGCTCTACATCTGTAGAATATTGCTCAAGCTGCTACAGATTCATCTATTCAAATGTGTCTTAATTTTTAGCTGACTGTGGCTTTTTGACATGTCCCATCAAATAGCCAGTAATGATGTATTTTTTTGTCATTCCTGAAACTGCTTCCTGTGTCTCTCAATTACTTGCCCCCAGTAGAATGGGTGCAGTTAT
Source organism: Podargus strigoides (assembly GCA_028020825.1). Lineage (NCBI taxonomy): Eukaryota > Metazoa > Chordata > Aves > Caprimulgiformes > Podargidae > Podargus > Podargus strigoides. The sequence continues at coordinate 30,104,802 of CM051623.1, forward strand.
TAGCTTTTGCTTCACTGTGTCATTTGTGTTACTCTAGTTCCATGTGAAGTATGACTTCCTGCCATTTATTTGTTAATGGTGACCAGCTGCCTTTCCCTCTCACGAGGCTTTTTTTTTTTTCCCCTCCAAAATGTACTAAGCTATTTGCTGGCCAGAAGTGTAATTATTCTTCATTGTCAGTACATCCCTCAGTTTCCTTAGGTTCTGTTTACATCCAGCAATATAGGTACTAGAATTACTTAGCCACAAACTTCTAGAGTAAAATTAAGAGGTATTTTCAAAGTACCAAATCCAAACAGCATATAATATATTATCCAACGTGGACAAAAAAAATATAACTCCGAAAGATGTCTTGAAACTTGCAATATTTATTTTTTGTTGTGAGCATCTGAGGTTATAGTCTTTAATTCTGAAATAAAATTCTGTATTAGCATATGCACAGTAATGATGCAAGCAGTGTTAGCAGGGTTTTTCAATTTGGTTTTGTGAAGAATAATGAATGTTTAAATTAATCTGCTTGGAATCAGCCAAAACCAAAGCCCACTGAAATCCACCCCTCTCTGTGTTATTTCCATTTGCCAGAAGAAAAATCACAATTTTCTAGATTTGTTTACTCAACTTCCATTAAATACTGGTTACTGAAAAATTCTTTTGTGCATTTCTGGGCATCACAGACTGCCAGCTTGGAGTTTGCTGATGAACTTCTGGTGGAGGATTGTAAACCTCTAGCAAGGAGTGAAAAATAATAAATAAAAAATTAGAAAAAAAAAAGCTTCAGTCAGGATAGAAGGCAGTCAAAGCACGGAGGGAACATGTGTCCTATGCAATCCCATGGTCTGGCCTACTTCTTTATTCCCTTTACTATTTTGAGTATACGGTCTTTCCAAACTGTGTAGTTAGAAGACGCTCTGACACTTTTTGCTACCTCTGTATATTACAGGTGGGAATTTAGTATTTCCTGGTCTGTTTAAGCAACAAAGTATGGCCAGACCTCTCAGTGTTCAGCCTCAAGTCCCTCTGACCAGCCAGCCCTCCCCTCCATGCTTCACTTGGGAAAGTGGCACCTTTAATCATTCAAATCACAAGATGAATTTGGGATGCAGAGAACCAAGTCCACAGCTAAGCATCAAGAACCAGTATGGAAGTGGCATGAAAATCATGCTAAACATGTAGTTCTGCATTAAACAATACCAGGGACTATTACTGGAAAATTGGTGCATTCTGTTTTGATAAACTATTTGCATGGTCTGCTGTGCTCTGGGCTATATCAGCCAGCACTGTCCCACACCACCCCTAAGGACACTTACAGAGTTTGAACTCCTTGAGGACCATTCCCAGCAGGCACTTTGTTTCCAACCACATTGCTTTGTGGGGTAAGACAATTTACACAGGCGGGGTACATCATGCCTGTTGGTCTCTTTACCAGCAAATGGATCTGGATACTTTTAATATCCTAATCAAGATGTAGAATTACAGTCCTGGCATCCCCTAATGCACCACAGGGTATGTGCCCCAAGACCTGCACCAAGCAGATTCGCTGTTATCCAGTACATCACCACAGTAGGATTTGGAAACAGAGGAAATTCCCAGTTGTGATCTGTCTGTGACCAAAAGAGCCTTTTAACTCAGTGGAACAGCAGCCAGCAGTTTACTTATATGTCAAGTACTATTATATTTCTATCTTAAATACACAGACACAATATTGGGTTAAATGTGTAAAGTACTATCTCCACATTATGTTGTCAAGGATGAATTGCTCACCATTCAGATGGCAAAGTATTTTACACAATATTAAAGATAAAAAGTTAATATGATGAGAAGTGTGAGAGAAAGTGCTATAAACAGATAAATAGAGAATGTTTCAGAATAACTCGTATTACATATAGCATCCATATGGATATTTGCTTTAATACCACTGCAGGAAATGTTCTCCTCTCATACTTTTTTTAGCTAAAAATATTCTACTTCTGCCTGGTCTGTCTATTTCAGACTAGATAGTAGGAAAAACATTGAAAATACATTTTCTTTATTGCTATGACAACTTTGTGAGAGATTCCATGGTTTGACATGATTTGGGAAAGAGAAAGCACCAATAAGAAAGCTTGTGGAAGAACGAGGGACCTGTAATTTACCAGCTATTAACTTGATAATAGAGGCAGGAGGAAAGCACTGCTGGACTGCCTATCACAGCTTTTTAATTTCCAGTCTATGCTCAAAGTATCACATATTCCACTTATGCTTTTCTCCTAAAATCAGGTTGACAGACTGTAGCCTAACATATAATCAACACAGATATAGTTGCAACCTTTACAAAAGAATGCAAATTACTACTCACAGTATTAATCAATTGTCCTACATTTTACTGGGGGAAAGACATCAGTGTAGACAATAATCATTTAAAAAAAGAAAACCAATCTGTCTCTCCAGCAGGTTCGGTATTGCTAAAAAGCACAAAAATGAGAAAAGACCACACATTGTGACAACTGTTTATAACTAAGATAGTTGGGAAAAACAAGCACTTTGAATCCATCCTGGAGTCAACAAACATCCCTCTAAATTGCGTGCATCTGAGGGTTCACATGTATATCCAGTTCACATAGATTTTTATGTGAAGCTCTAACTATACTTTCTATTGCTCAGCAACTCGGAGAACCTCAGCATGAGTCTTGCAGAAAACAAAGACAGGATAATCCTTTTACCTATGAGCCTGCAATTTAATTTAGACTGTAGACAAAACGCATATATTTTAAAATGTTTTCTTATTTCTTCCAACAAAATATGAAGAGAAAGTGTTGTAGACCACAGTTTGAGTAGAGTCCTGCTAAGCCTTAAGAAAGGAATCCTAGTGTCACTTCTGACCCAGTGTAAGACATCAGCAACAGGAAACCTCACATCAACAGCGCTTACCTTACTCTTCCCAGGGTAAGACCATATAAGTCCTCTGAAGCAGACACAGCAATACTTGGCTTTGCTTTTAACACATGTGACAAGTACATGTCATAGAACAAAATTCACCCTCCTGTTCTATGAGTCAATGGTTTGGCCCCACTTACACCCAGAGCGACCCCCAGAGCTTGAGCATTTCCATCTAATGGTACCAAGGGACAGCTGTTGGCAATAGCTTCTGTACAAGCCCCCCAGACTGAAGCCTGCAGAAGCTAATTACAAGACATACTAAATGAAGATGATCGGATGGTAAAGAGGGGAGAGGTTAAATCCTTTTCAAGCTAGGATAGTAAGTTTTCCCATTTCCCAAAAAGTTCCCATCTATAATGCTGCAAGGGATGGAAAATCTGCTTTTCTCTTGGCAAACAATTTCAACTGTTAATTAACATCATGAATAAAACTGCACCTTACCTTCACTGTGATTTTTTGAGGTCTTAAATATTTTCTTGTGAGAAGACTCTTTTGGAGTTCTTTTTGCAGCTAGAAAAGCCAAACAAGATCTGATTTTATGTTGATACAAGCCTTGAAACTAGTCATAGAAAAAGCTCCTACTTAGTTACAGAGGTGGTACACATGGTACATGCAGCCGTTGAAGTGAGGGCATCTGGCTGCAAGGATCGCTCCTGTTTCTAAAAGATACAGTTAATTAAACAAAAGGGTTAGGGCTGGGCATGAAATAATGCAAGAAGTCAAAACTCCCTGGCATAGCTCTGTTGCAAACAGCCATCAACGCAGTGAAGTTTCAGCCGGGAAAATGTACCGTTTTGGTGCATAATGCCAAAGAAGGAAGGCTAATAGGAAGGAGGCTGAGAGCTGCCCCTGGCTGGTAAGTAAAGCACTTCTCTGCTGTCTAGGAGGCCAGCAGAAACTGAGATGTTAACCTATGCAGGGGAAGGCTCTTGTATCCCAATACCCACTAGGATGTAATCAGCAAGCTGGTGCAGACTGCAATGCACACCTTGTCCTTATTAACACTTGTTGAGCATAATATAATGGAAAGGCCATGCAAATGTGAAAGCAAGACTGGGAAATGAGTTTCTCAGAGTTGACTGCAAAAGAACAGGATTTATGTTGCCTGACACTAGCATTTTAACTTACCACCCCTGTAATGAGGCTTTGACATGGTTACATGTGATGCTCTCACCAGGAGGTGAGGGAAATGTGCTGGGGGAAATGAGTCTGCTGCAGGGTGAGAGCAGAACCGGTTAGAGACACCCCAAGCCCTTACCAAGAGCTCTCCAGCAGAGCGGGAGGATGTTTTGCAGAGGGTTCATCAGTGTTACAGCCCATAGATCTGTACCTTAACCTAACCCACACAAGCAGCTGTTATAGCCTGAGGGAACTCAGCTATCTTAAAAGATGTGTAAGAAAATTATACATGTGTAAATTGGTGAAACAGTGGGATGTTGTGTGTCTGGTTGAATTTAAAATAAATAAATGAATAATGTTTTTGTGTGTGTTGTGTGGCTTGGATGATGTAGTTTATGGCTACCAGCACATCCAGCAGCACCTGACACTGCAGAAAGAGTCCTTGTAATTCTATAGCAGTGTCCAAGTGACAGTGGGTGACAGCAAGCAGAACACATTATAGAAGCCTGCTTATGCTCCACATGGGGCTGCTGACTGCTTCAGCCTCTAGCACAGTGCAGATTTGGAAAAGCACAGCTATGCCTTACAGCCACATTAGCCCACATTCTCTTGAATCTCACCCACACATCCCAAGGAATCTAGTTAGTGCTTCCCTTCTTAATACTAAAATTAGAACGAGACCTGATTAACCTGCTCCTGGTGGACATCCCCCCTCGTTTCAGTGATTCAATCCAGCAGCTGTGGCTCACACAGGAGGAAGCAGTCAGTACCTTTCATGCTTAAGGGAGACTGTAGGTTTGTTCTTCTGAAGCAGCTGGTATTTCTGAACTTAAAAATAAAACATGATGCCATGAAAAATGTGCATGTCCCACATTACTTGATAGCTTTTCCATCACTCTGTGAATACAGGAAACACTTTCAGCCCATTTACACCTTTGTGGCTCAGTAATGAAAGTCTATGTGAAGAAAAAAAAAAGCCTAGAAGAGTTAAACCTAGAAGCTAGTCATTAATCTTCTTGTCAGTGATTGTATCTAAGTGAACTTTATAAGTAATTCATGAAATTCAGGGTAGTGGGGTTTTTTTCTTTACTCCACAGTATAGTGGGACTACCCACTGAGACTGTCATTCCTTGTGGGGCTTCACAAAGAGTCAATGGTTGACCAAGAAGGGACAAAGAAGGTTTGTGAATCTGTGTCAAACTGAGGGGCTATTACATTTTGAGCTAAGTTTGAGAGGAGGAAAACGTCATCTAGAAACAAAAGGACCATACTCAATCCATATGTCAGAGCCTAATAAATCCTGTCTTTGATTTTGTGATTGTGAATGGATCAATTAAATGGATGTTACATTCCTGAATGAACCCTTGTAGCTTTTATGCATTTGTGGCACGAACACGCTTTCCTGAGTGGGAACCAGGGGTTCAGGAAACAAAGGGCTCTTGAACCCACTTTCATTTCCTTTTCCCAAAGAGCCCAAGTCTGAAATGGTCGTCAGATGAAACCAGAAATTAAGACTCCACACTTAAGTGAAGTAATAAATGACGCCTCTCCACAACAGTTGTATGTCTGGCTAAATGATAAAAACAGTAGACAAAAGTTTTTCATTCAGAGCATTTCATGAAAGTATGTCTGAGAGGTAAGAGCACTTCAGATGCTGAGGACAATTTGTTTCCTCCCTCTCACAAGCTATAATTCTTTTGTAGAATATGGAAAAGTGGCGAGGTACTTAATTTTCCTTCCCACCCGCAGGAAGGTGGTAGCCACAGAGCCCGGAAAACAGGTGAAGCCAAACACTGACAAAGTGCCTGCAGCTCTGGTTCAGCTCTACAGAGTTACACCATAAACTGAGCAGTCACAAAGGCCAAGAGGAGATTAGCATGCCAGGACCAGCATGCCTTCCACTTTCCACGATCAAGATGGAAGAGGAGGCTTCAACCATGGCAGCATTGGCCAGAGTTGACATATGTTTAATGGAAACTGAGCTGGGAAAAAGAAAGAAAAAGTAGAGGGCATTGCAGTGAGTGTCTGCCAAGATGCCTGGTGCTGTGAGCCAGCAAGCTGGGTGCTCTGCCCCAGCAGCTGCCCTGCCTCAGCAGGGTGTGTGCAGCAGGTCAGGGAGCTCAGGTTTTCTGAAATCGAATGGAGTGCAGCAGTCCCCAAAGAACTATGTTGTTAAGAACAGCAACCACCCTTCTGGAACCTCTGAAGTGTCTGACTCCTCTCCACTGCTGGTAACACATCTCAAAGGCAGAGATTTCAGTTCCTGCCAGTTGTCGACCCTCTGCCTTCCACCTTCCTCCCCCAGACTGACACAGTGCTAAAATTGGTGCGGCATGTGGTCACTTGCACAGTGCAGTGACAAACATAGATGAAGTTAACTGTAATTTTGCTTATTTTGTGTGATGGTCTGCTCGCCTACCTGATGTCATTATCAACACCTGGGCTCTGTAGCTGCAAAAAGTCATGAAGAGAACAGAAGTTTCCGCAGTTCCTATAAGAGACAAGTTGATCAGGACATTAGAGAAGGAAATCTAGTCATACATTGCGTTTATATAAGGCTCTTCCCAAGTGTCCAGGCACCAGAAAAGCTGGGTTCATCTTCACCTCTCCCTTTTTCAGATGTGGGAAAACTACAATATAGAGAGTGCAAATGACTTTGCTGAGGTTAGTCTTGAGTCACCAGTGTAGCAGGAAACACATCACTGATGCTAGGGCTTATTCATACCATCCTCTACCACCAACACAGTAACTCAGCAGTGAAGCCAGTTTCAGAAACCAGATCCAAATCCAGTTCATCAGTCACACAAACTGTAATGAAAGATGCCTATGTATCTCATGAACAACCTTGTTCATCCATGTTCCCTTCATTACCATGACCTGCATCTGCAGGGCACGGTGCAGAGAGATGGTCAGGTTTCACACATTCGTGTGGCACTCATTTATTTGACTCCTGCATCATGCAGAACCCCATTTACAAAGGAGCTTTGCAAGACTTCTCCAGATCAAAATCATGTGAATCAAATCTGTGTGTAAACAAGCTAGTAAGTACAGTCTTAGTAAAACAGGGGCTATTGGCTTTTAGCTGGGTTCTAGGGAAACCAAGCTTGAGCATACACTCAGTCTATCTGTCTGACCCAACCTGCCTATTGCCTTTGAACCCATTAAACATGACCAACCAAATGTAGAAATGAATTCATTTGAGATACTGGGCTCTTACAAGTGCTGCAAAAACTGATGGTTGTGTAAAAGAGAGATCTCAAGAATACCCCCACTGTAGGAAGTTTACAACTTTTATGGGTCACTGAAGAATCCACATAGAAATGGTCCTGTTGTTAAATATCTAATCTAAAGGACTTGCTGACTTACCTGACCAAGGAATTACCGCTTTTTTAAAAAAAAAATGGAGAAGAGAAAGTTCCTGATAGCGTTATAAAAGTTTTAAGGTAAGGAAAATTAGGGGTGTCTAGACTTCCAAAACCAGCACCCTTCTAAGAAATAAATCCAAGATTAGTCAGTGCCATAAGTAATCCCGTAAGAGCCTATGCTTCTGAGATTGCAGGCTCAATTATTTTTGCCATGTTAGATGAGATTAAGAGGATACGGGTGCAGTGTGCCGATTAAGGAAAAAGAAACATGCTTTGCTCAACAGATGTCCTGTCAAAACCACATCCTTCAATCTGAAGTACAAACACTGAGACCAGCATTACAATCATCTGTTTTAGCCATTAGAGCATATAGTATTCTGGGGTGCAGCAGCGGGGCAGATGAAGGAAGTACAGTCATTAGGGTGCAGAGGAACTGCAAGGTAAATGTCTTTCTGTGAAAAGATAAACACTGTTGTCTAGACGGTTTCCCATGAGGAGCTGGCACAGCCATCCCCAGTTGTTAACACTCGAGCAGGGAGCGCGGTCTCCCGGGGAGGCCCCAGGGATGGGCTCACCTCTGCTAGACCTTCTGCAGAGCAAAGATGCTTCGCGCAGAGCCCGTGAGCCAAGCAGCAGGCTGTGAGCAGGATCAGTGGTGGGACTCTGACAGGAACCACCGGAGCGCCTGGGAAGCTGGAGGCAGAACAAACCCACCTCTCTCCAGAGAGTACTGACAAGCACAGAAGATTGACTTGTGTGTTGAGCTCAACTCCACAGCTGAGACTTGGTGGTCTGAAGAAATCTGTGACCTGAGGGGCTGAAGATGAGGCTAAGAAGGAGGAAATCTGTCAATGTTGTCACTCTCATGACGTGTAAACTTGTTTACATGAGAGAATCTTCACCTGTCATATTTGCCATGTCAGCTGTACTCAAGTGCTTCAAAATGTTTGTTCACACAAAATTTACAATAGCAATTTTTTTATTTTTTATTTTTTTAATCTGAATGCTGGATAGATTTAATAAGCTCTTCCACAGTTCAGCAGTTCAGAGGAGACTTTGTGTAAACAGTACCTGTACAGTCAGAAATCAGAGACTATAGACAGTCTTTTGCAATGTTAATTCACAGTTCAGTCATGGTGTTGAAAGCATAACAGCAAGAAAAGCAACTTTTCCAGCAAGAGACGTGGGGGAAAAGCCCACTGATGTATATACACACAAACAACTCTAGGATTTTGTTCAGTTAAGCTGGCTGCAGTCAGCATGTTGCATAAAACTAGCTCAATGAGCAGTGGAACCTGCATGTTACTGCAAACTCTTAGCCTAAGAAATGCCTTTGTTTCTTCCCCCTAATGTAATTAAATTTCATTTACAATTTGTCAGAATTTGCTTGAAGGCTTGAATTTATGATGGGACACTACCTCATCCAAGTATATGTTGTTCAACAATATAAAACAGAGTGGGAATTGTATCCGCAGTATGAGCTTTGTCATTTGTCATTTATGAAAATGCAGATATATGGCAAAGAATATGTTCTCCACAGTATTTTCTCCGTCATACCCAACAGCGCAGAAACATAATTCACTTGAGACTTTACAAAATAACCATTTATGATAGTTGCCTTTTTTAATTTTTATTTTTTTTTAAAATCTATTCCATTTTCTGAACTTTAACTTGGTGGAAATCTTACTAGGGAGTTTGATTAAATATTAACAATGTATTACACACACACATATTTTTCCAGCTAAATGTACAATGACCCAAGAGTGAGTAAACACACATACAAAGTCCCTGCCTTGAATGCAGGCATGGAATTAGGATTAAATAAAGAAATAACTTCTGTCTATGGACATCAAATCCTCAAACTGATGTGGCCTGACAAGCAGGGTTTGTCACACGGAGTGTAGCAGTCTCCTGAGGAAAGGCTGGAGGCACTTTGCTGCAGGATGCACACAAGGTGTATAGGAGAGCACGTCCCTCCTGCCACCCCACGTCGGTGGAGCATCTGCAGGCACATTCAGAGCACCTGCTGGGGGAAGGCAGAAGCGTGCGAAAAGCCACGGGCACTCATGGAGAAGGCACAAAGTTGTGTAAGATGCATCTTCACACATGCCCCCGTGGGTGCTGTGTGCACCTGAAACTGAATGGAAACTCTGAAACCCTGGCAATGCTGCCCTGTCCTTCAGTCCCTGCACTTCCAGCAGTGAACTTGACTGACAAGTTCACCAGATCAGCAGGCTGGAAGGTCCTTCCAACAACTGCAAAGCTAAGGGCTATTTTCCAGTTGTCCAACAGGACTGTCACATCCAGTAGGCCACCAAATGTAATGGGTAGGAGTGTCCGGACAGTACTTCACATTGCATTACAACCCCTGGGTATTATATGGATCAAGAAGCATCTCCTGTTTGCCTGCTCCCCAGTTCCAGCTCAGTGCTGTTTCTGAGCAGAAAGCAAATGTCATCATAGCTCTAGAGATGCTAGCTTTTCCAGATCATATTAAAATCATTGGGAGAATGATGACTGCCCAAAAGAATAATATAAGTAAGTATCTTTATCTAATCTACAATATTCATTTTGTCTTCAAAAGAAAAAAGCAACTTTTTTTCCCCATATTTAAATTATATTAAAAACTTTCAGTAATATTTTTAGATATCTTTGAATGAAAGATCTCAAAAAAAAAATCATAAACCACACAAAACTCTTATTTTAATGGAAGTTAACTTTAAAATTTTAACAAGATAAATGAACAAAATTTTAACAAAAGAGAATTTTCTCAATTCAGGTAAAATGTGCTCCAAAATCCTAGTTCAGTGGAATTCCTCTGCTGACTATACTGAGGCTTGCACCTCATCCATAGCTAACTTCTAGTAGAGCAATGAGCATTTGTTTTTTCATCTATTCACTGTTTAACTTAACGTTTGCAGAATGTGACACAAAAGGATGTTTCTGACTGAATACTGAAGGTTTGCCAGGGGTGTAGGAATAAGTTTTGCTAATAATTTTTTAATATTCTTATATTGTTAGTCGTGTTTGTTGCTGCAGATCCCTCCACAATTTTGTGTTATAAGTTGTGTGAATATGTGCACAGGCATATCTGTTCATGAGAAGAAATGGAAACAAACACTATGGGAAGCAATGTTTTAAGCAATCTCCTGCCAGCAAAATGTATAATTATTTTCCTTGGAAATGACAAAAATTGAATGTAAGAAAACTGATCATTAGTTTGCTCTGTTGGAAAACACCTCAGCATAGAGGTGAACTGGGAGGTTACAAACCTGCAAGGAAGAACATCTCTTTTCTAACCTCATTTTTTCCTAGAATTCTGTTAATGTGTTTTGTGGATATCAAGTAATTAATTCCCAGAACTAAGAAGTTTTTGATGTTTGTTCCTTCCTCCTTCACAGTCCCACTCCAGCTGCCCACCTGGGCAGCCACTGCTGATCATCTGAAACTACCAAGTCCTTCACTTTGTGAGTTAGGCACAAAAAGTCTACTTACATACAACAGTGTAAGGCTGTAAGACGCATTTCATACATGGACACATGTTAAGTTTTGTTCTGGATATCCCAAGAAAATATATGTTACCTATATAAACATAAGCTTTACTATTCACTTGCAATGCATCTCAAATGACAGCTAAACTAGAAACTGTATTTCCAGCATCCTCCACCCGACACATCCAGGGTTATGGCCTCCAGGCATTATTGTGGGTTTTGCTTAATATGCTTTCAGCCTACAAGCCAGACATTTCCATCACACATGTTATGAGTCAGTGCTGCACCCTTTGTAGCCGGGCATAAGGTCAGACAAAAGGGAGAAAGGCTGAATAAAATATATCAGGAAATCATTTGGATAACAACATACCAGGAAGACGTGATGTATATCAATATTCAGGACCCACCTTTAGCTTGATATACTGTCATATGAAAACTCCAGTCTGTTTGTCAATTCAGTTTGGGCCATTAGCCACTTTCTCCCTAGTCACCCTGTTCCAGAGGATACATCACTCTAGAGACAACACTGGATGATACAATCATTATTTATCATCATGACATCCCTCCTGGGACTGTTAACAAATGAGTCCCATGTGTCTCTTGAAAATCTGTCAAGACCATCAATATATTACAGAGAAGAAACAGACAGTCATTATGTAATAGTTCTTCTGCAAAAATACAGTTTAAACAAGGCAATATTAAAGCCTAATAGCTTATTCATCAGGGAAAAACAGAACAATCCTTAGACTCACTGATGCCATCAATGTTTGTATCTTTTATAATGGGCCTTCAGCGCTTAATAACTCAAATGTGTATTTAAATTTAAAGGAACAAACATACACACTTTTTCATGCACCAGAGTTCAAAATTACAGTGCACTTTTACTCACTGAAGAGAAACAAACTCTACGGGCAAAGGCTGTCAGAACACCAGTAGTACCAATACCATTGTTCTTCCCATGCAGATGTTTAATGTCCAGTCTCATAGGTTTTATTTTTTCTAGTACAAAACCCAATCATACTGGTAGGTCTCATATTGAAGCCTTTACCAAATTCAAATGCCTTTCATCTTTAACCAATTTTAGGTCCCCAAAATCCTGGGTTCAGCTATACCTAAGAGATACCATAGAAACTCTGGTGTCTTTTTGTAAGCCAGAAACCATGCTCACAAACTACGACAGGGACTGAAACTGCTTATGTGACCCTGCTCCTACAGCAGAGTAAAATGCATTACCTGATAAAATCCTCATAGTTTAAGTTTCCAAATAATATTTTAATCAGGATATTGCTTCATGGAAAATTCCTATTTTTTCTTCCAATTCAAAATAAAATATAAACCTTTCCATGAATACCAAATTTCAGCCAGCAATGCTAATTTAATATTAAGACTTAGGCATTAGAACAGTAATCTGTAACAGTCTACAGAAGGAAAAATAAAGGATAAATAAGCCTATTAAAAAAATCAAGATATTACAGTGACAAAATCCAGATACATCTCTAGAAAATTGTTCAGGAATTTGAGTTTTGCACCACACTAATAAAGCAGCACTTAATGCATTTGGAAGAACTCAGTTTAAAAAAAAAAAAACAAAAAAAAAACCAAGCCATTTTCAGATAAAATCATAACAGTTTGGGAATGCTTTTAAGCTTTGAACTGTCCAAAATACATTTTCCAGATATGTGATGCTGCTTCATTGGTATCCTGATTATTTCATATTACTTTTTAATAGAGTTAAGGATGCAAGGGATAAACCATCCTTTCCCCCCCATGGAAGAGTTGTGTATCTTTCTATCCAGCTACTTGAAATTCTAATAAAATTGTCTTAATTACACTTCTTGCAGCATTTGAATGACTGCTTTTCTTATGCATGGCACCCATATTTCATTATCAGGACCTTCAGTTTTTCAAAATTACTCAAAATCATTTGTTTTATACTTCTAATTAAATGCTTAAGTTGAAAAAGGAAAACACCAAGGGATGTAGAACAGTCAAAATAATTAAACTACTACATGGTTCTTCTTTCTATTGAAAAAATAAGAAAAAAAAATAAAAGAGCTGAGAATTAGGTGAGTTGTTTTGCTAAACAATGGTGTAAGGTTTATTTTCACGTCTATTTTACAGTTTCTCCCTCTGACACCTGCATTCTAATAGTACAGTTACGAAAGAGCTCATTTTACTTTTGAGGCTTTTTTCTTTTAGTCAGTTCATTGGCAGTGCTTCTTTGCACAATTTCATTTCTCCTATCACCACCTGCCAAATGGAGAAGTAGAGAATTTAAATCTGTTAAACAAGAAGTAATATTCTTGCCCAAGAATAAAGCACAGAAGCCAGAAGCTGGATCAGACATCTATTCATTCATCTTTTAAATGAATGGCTTCATTTTGGAAAGTACTACACAGATGCAATTCTCATTAGCATTCCAGGGGATATTTAAAAACTGGTCCACTTTATCAGTACTCCAAATACACAGTCAGCATTTCAGTGTAAAGTACTAGCAGAAGTAATACATCTGTTCTTCCTTCCTGGTAGTTTCTATTGGTGTATTAGAGGTGAATATGTATACATGTAGACACACACATATATATTTTGTGTATATATATACTATATATTCAATATATGTATCTTATATAAAATATATATCTGCATATATACTTTATATAATTTTTTATATAATTAATTTTTTAAGCAACTGATATTTTGGTTTTTAAAAGAAGTCACCTAAGCGCTTATACATTGTATCACATAACTCTGAGGGAGTTAGTGTTCTGTTTGAAAGAGGGATTTATTTTTATTTATAAAAACATTTCAGTGACATTGTATGTACTTACATATCCAGATGTTTCACGAATTATGACTATACTTTGCTAGTTACACAAAGATTCAATAATCATAATTTTGGATGTTTTTTTTCCAGGGATGCTCAACGTTATTCAATGAAAGTGCTCACTGATCTTGCAGCACTGCATGACCAGTGGTGATGACTAGAAATAAAGATCTTCTGTGACTTCTATACCATCATCAGTTGTAAAGTCAGCTCTAAACTCCCCTGATGACATCACCATTTAGCATTCATACAATTTGAATGGATTTTTTTCAGAGCTGAATTTGTTTACTTCAGCTACAGAATAGTCACACAGACAAATTAAAAGTATTTTTTACCTTCAAACGACTGACCTCAAACCATCCTTTTTTGAACAATGCTATGCTAATCATAAATTTTATTTCCATGAGTTTTCAGCATAGTATCCACAGGCTTAAAGGGGAGACTGCAAATGCAAGGGACCAGGAGAAATGTGGGAAAGGGAAATGTGTGCATGTGCACAGGTGCATACGTGCACATGCAGGCTGAATCACCAATCACCTCATACCCCTCTGTAATAAAGTAATTGCTCTTCTTGACACTTCAGATGAGATTTGGGTCAGATTCTGCACAGCCTCAGCTTATATCTCCTGGCAGTTACTTGCACACCTCCATGCTTCGCACACCTCCCACTATCAATCACCCACCCTAATGGAGTGACCACTGCTGCTACAAGGCAATGGCACTATTTGCCACAGGAACCCAAACCCCAGGAACCTGGGTACATTCATTTATAAGTCTCTTCGGTAATTAGTTCAAATTATCAGGCTCAAGAAAAAAAAAACATACCAAAAAAACCCAAAAAAAAGCCTGCAAAATAAGGCAGTTTGCTCTTTAAAGGTCCCAATTTGAGAGCCTGGGAATGAATTCAGGATTTTTTTTTGTTTTGAATGCTGGGTCCGAGCCATTAAGCAATACATCTGATTTTAAATAAATTACTAGATACAAACTTCAAGTCTACTATGTGAGTGCGCTAAAAACTACATAGGGAGGCAGGTCTGAGAAATAAGATTTTCCCAGGCATATGTTAGAGACTGAATTTGGGATAAGTTTCTCAGTGTACTGTTCAGAACTCACTATGCATGATCATACGGCAAGACTAAAAAATTGGAGCAGGTACATTCTGTATTTCCTTCCCTGGGTAGCAGCAAAAAGTACCTTTCCATGTTAAATATTAATTTTATATACTTTAAAATACCGATGAAGACATCTAGTGGAGAACAGGGTCAGAAATGGATACTGAGATAGGTACATTTCCACGATGCAAAAAAGGCTTTTTACATATTAGTACTCTGTAGCACAATATGTATTTAAAGGGATCATTCTGACATGTTAAGGGAAACATGCATAGTGATGACATCTTGGAGCTGCCTCAGTAATAGCATAGGTGCCCCTGGGACAGAGTCCACAGCTATTGTTTTTAACCAAGATCATCTCTTAACCATGTTTTCTTAGTCCAGATGCCTGAACAGAGTACGTGCTTGGCCCCTCGCTGCTGTTCCAAAGGCACAGGCTCACCCTCTGCATTTCTGCAGCCAGAGGTGATGGGAGAAGTGGCTGATGCCCTTGCAAAGCCACTCTGCCATCTTTGAAAGACTATGGAGATCCAGAGATGTCCAAAACAACTGAATAAAGGCAAATGTTGCCCTCATCATCAGCAAAGGCCAAAAGCAAATCCAGAAGCTATGTACCAGTCAGCCTCACTGGGAAAATCGGAGCAAGTCCTGGAAGCCTTGCTCCCCCTCCTGGGAAGGAGGAGGGGATGGAATGGGAGCAGTCAGAGCTGATTTATGAAGGGTATATGACCACCATGACTTGATCTGGGGATAAAGGGAGAGCAGCAGACGTCATTTATCTCCACTTTAGCTAGACTTTTGAGACCATCTCCCACAATATTCTTGTATCCAAGCAAGAATATCATGTTCTGGATAGGTGGACAGCTAAATAAGTTTAAAAACTGGCTGGATCATTGGGCTCAGAGGGTAGTGGTTAACAGGCAGTATTCCAACTGCAGTCAGGCGTCTGTACTAGGACCTGTCCTATTTAGCAACTATATCAGGGACCTTGAGAAGATGACAATGCACACATCGAGTTTGCAGAAGACACCAGACTGGGAGGGACTAGCTGATACACTCAAGTGGAAGACCATCATTCAGAGTGACCTGGACAGGCTGAAGAGACGGGTCCTAAGGCTCTGATGAAATTTGACAAGTTAAAATGTAAAGCCATGCACCTGGGAAGGAACAACCCCTCCAACAAGACAGCCTGAGCATCATGGGGCTGGGGAGCAGCTGTAGTGAAAAGGGCCTGGGGTGCTGGAAGACAGTGAGCTGAGTATGAACAAGCCGACAGCACATCTTGGCAGGAAATTTTTCTGCAGCCTTTTTCTAGTCTTCTGAAAAAGACTATCATCAGTACCACTGACGCACTGCAGAGAGCAAAGACAGTCAGTAGCACAACTGGGCAATAATGGATTGAAAAACCAAACCAACAAAGAACAACTCAGCTTGAATGTCAAAGTAGACTGTGGTTACCAGGCCATTGCAAGAAGAGCAAGAGGAGGGACAACAGATTTTGAGTTTGGCAAGCCTTATGTAGCTATTACACACACACAAACAGGGGTTGCTCGAGGTCTTTCATTGAATTCAACTGCTGTGCATCGACACTCTCTAGCCTCACTGCTACTCAGTTAATACATACTCAGGTCTTTTACGTTTTAAAATCCAAAACAAACCTCTGAATAGCAGTGTGTCATACATTCAGAATGAAAGTCATAAACTAGATTTATTAGCCTGAAACTCCATTCCATCTGAACACTTAAACTGGGACAGCTCTGCTCTTTTCTGGAATGTTATTTTTGCATCTGGGTGCACTTAAATGCTGGGGTGAGGTGGATGGGGAAGGGCTGGGAAGCAGAAACACACTTTTAACCAGGTTCCCTTCCTCAGGAAGCACTCCAGCTCCTCAAGCAGCACCTGAACTACACCCACCTCACCGAGGAGGCTGCTGCCACCGGCACATGCCGCGGGCTCCTGGCACCACCTATCGAGGGAAGGCAGCAGCACACACCCGGCACAGATGAGTTCTCCATATACAAAACAAAGATTCAACAGCACAAGAACAGAAACCAGGGTGCCCCAGACTACACTGTAAGGAGCAATCAGTTATATCTACAAATAAATTGGCAATTATAGTGGTGGTGTTTTGGGGCAGATTTGGGCTTTTTTTTTTTTTTGGGGGGGGGGGTGTTGTTGTTTTTGTGGGGGGTTTTTTTTGGGGGGGGGGTTCTTTCTGTTTTTTAAACAAAGGACCCTGCATACTCCTTCCCCTGGGTTTAGATGGTCTCATCAAGGTTACAAAGTAACCTTGAGTTGTATTCAGCATGTCCACCACTCTCTTGAGAAGGAAACTGAATCCCTCCCATGTTTGAGAAGCCCAGCTTTCAGTTTAAATAGGATTTTTCAAGTATTAGCATATCAAACAGTGTAGTCATCTGCATGCAACATAAGATTAGCACATTTTATTTTTTCTAAGTCTCAGCTTCCTTCCGTCCTACTTTGCATTTTTAGTGAGAACAAACCCAAGACAAGCTCAGTAGCCACCTGCAGGAACAAGACAACAGGTATGTCTACATAACAGCTTAATTTCCTTCCAGAAATCAAAAGAATGGCTTAAATCTGCTGGGTCCCTCCATGATCACTGCTGGCCCTCCTGAAGCCTACAAGGTGACTCTTCATTCCTGACCCCAAAGAGTATTTACCAATACCAAAAAGCTGGCTCCTGGCACTCCACAAAGGGTCTCTGGATCATAAATAGTTCACAGGGAAGCGACATGTCAGGTCACATAACATGTTAAAAGCATCATGGAAGTACCATCTCTGCCCCATCTCTGGATTGGCAGCAAGCAAAAGTAGTTGTAAATGGCATGAGTTTTAGAATCTACGTTCTGCAACAATATTTTACACTTATAAGGCTTATTTTAATATTTCTTTGCATATTTGATGAAAAGTTCAGAAATTTAGTGTCAGCATGGAAAGTTAAGTAGTTGCACTGATTGTGTCAACACGTTTAAACACACTGAATGTAAAATTTGGCCACAAGTTTATGGTGGGTGAATTCAAACACTTAAATGGATCCCTGTGCAGACAGCCACTAACATTCCCTGAAATTAAGCTGTTTAAGACAGGTTTAACACTTAAGAAATAATATATATCCCGGTAGTATATAAGGCTCCAAAACTCATGAAAAACAGTCAGTGTTTCTACTGTTTTCCAGACATATCATCAATTGAGGTAACTCTTGTATCGCTCCTCTGATCAGTACCAGAATAACAGCCTGGCAGTATGTCAGGGGAAAAGTCAGACAAAGGCAAATTATGTTCATTTCTCAACCTCAATTATACTGCTAGGGCTGCTAGAAGCATTACTTCCTAAAAACCTCTCAAGAATGATAGCCATCATTACCTTTCAGATACCCATAACTGTAGTCAGTGGAATGTTACATTACAGTGATGCCACAGCTCCTTAATCAAGTTCTAGTTTTACTGTATTAGGTGATTCTTAGATGATTCACTGGCTCATGAAAAAGCAGCCTCATTATGGAGCTATGTCAGCTCCATAGTGCCCATGACAGCTCATTAAACTGCATGGCACCTGCTACCCATACACAGGAAACATGAGTGAGGCATCTCAGCTCTCTGGCTTAAGAGGCAGGGATCCATGGAGGAGGAGGAAAACAAAACAAAACAAAAAATCAAAACAAAAATGTAGAGGGATCTTTACCTCATTTGACATCAAGAGACTTCTAGCAAAATTAAACATGCAATTTGGTATTCTTTAGGTTGTCAGATAGACTTCTTCACATTGGAAGGCAATTAGTGTCATTCATCGCAAGTGTACCCAAAGTTCTCAGGTGAATGTATTAGCACAATAACATATCTCAAGTATGTGCTCAGTTATATAGAAAGCTGTATGGAATTTTGAGAAGTCAAAGGAAAGCAACCTACACCCAGCCAGGGAAACCTCCAAAACCTTTCAGAATTTTCTGTCATTGCTGGGTCTTAGAAACTGGGCCATTTTAAGATGTCAGATCTTTCACAAGTTAGATCTCAAAACCATCTAGTTTGGGTGTTCTGGAATAGCAATTTTTAGATCTTTACACCTGCCCAAATTCACATTTCTTTACCTATTCCCATCTGTCAGTGTATTCCCTTTCAATCCTTTTCACACTGTCCAGACAAGGTAATGTTTGAAATTTGCCTGGTAGGAATTCTACCTTTGTACTCCCCTACCTGCTCTAGATAGAAAAAAAACAGGAGAGGAATCTAAACAATGTAGTTGAAGTACTTGGATCAAATAAAGCTGTTCACTGCTGTAGGCATACTTTTGCCTACCTGTCCTCAGACAGGCAGAACAAGAGAGAAGCAGTTCTTCACATCTTCAGGTTCTTATTTATATACAGTCAGATACTGCTTAAAGGTTATTGCTCTCCAATTTACAGCATTCAATAGAGGGCTTGTACAAACAGCTAAGTCTGGACAACAGTTACAACTATGGGAAAGAAAAAGAACTACGTGGGAAAGAAAACAGCAATCATGACTAATTTTCCCATGTGAACTTAGTTTTAAAAAAAAAAAAAAAAAAAAAGCATTTTGAAAGAGATGCAAGAGATGCACAAGCTGAAAAAAAAACTAAAAAGCCCATACACCCTAAGCCCCCATTAGCTATCCATTAGAAGTCACACCATAAAACCAATGCAGCAGTCTTGAATATACAATAGGTTTCCCCAGAAGAAACCTTGAAAAACCCACTAAGGTTTTCCAGAACACTTGGAACAGACTACCTGTAACATTTGGGCACGTTATGAATGTTTCAAAGGCTTCAAACAAAGCCATGTTCTTTGTTGTCCAGATTTTAAAGATCAAAACATTTAGGCAATAACAGTTCTTTAAAATGACTTTGTAAGTAACTGTACTGGGTCTGGCTGAGAAGGCATTCATTTTCTTCAGAGCAGCCCATGTAGTGCTGTGGTTTGGGTTTGTGGCTAAAACAGTGCAGATAACACACCGCTGTCTGGTTAAGACTGAGTAGTGCTCATACAGCACTGATGTTTCCTTTTTCATTGCCTCCTCCTCTTCTTCTTTTCCAACCCCACTCTGGTCCAACCTTGCAGTGACTAGGCTGGGGGTGGGCAAGAAGCTGGGAAGGGACGCAGCCAGGACAGATGCCCTCAACTGACCCAAGGGAAATTCCATATGAGCTTGTGCTCAGCAATAAAAGCTCAGGGAGAGGAGGAAGGAGAGACATGCAGGGTTATGGGATGTGTCTTCCCATTGTAAACACCTGCCTGCTGACAGGAAACAAATTCCTTATTTTGCTTTGCTTGTGCACACAGCTTTGCCCCCCCTATTAAACTGTCTTTCTCTTGACCCATGAGTTTTCTTGCTTTTGTCCTTCTGATTCTCTCCACCATCCCAAGGGGAAAATTGTATGAGCAACTGTGTGGGGGCTCACCTGCTCTCTGGGGCCAACCCACCACAACATCCTACGATTTTAAACACTCTTACTTCAGTAGTCCAGTCACACAACAGTAACTCATTCACCTATGGTGCTTAGATTCCAGATACTCAGTTTATTACAGACTTAACACAATAAAACATAATATAAAAAAAAAGTAGATTGCAAAGTCTTTACATCATGGAATGCCAATAGTTACAGAAACTGAAATCGTACCATTCAAAAGACACAACAGCTTGTGGGAAAAATATGAGGAGAGAGGGGGAAAGCTTGTGGGAGACAGGGAAGGGAGAAAAATATTGTCAGTTTAAAAAAAAAAATACATGACCCAAGCTTTTTTAATAGAAAATTTAATATCATTCTTTGAATCAAACAATCTTGTCTAGAAACATATTCATAATGAAGTTAACTCCAGATTTTGAACCTCTAAATAACAGGGCCCCTTACCCCAGTTAACTTACATTAAGATAGCTGTGTCCTACAAATCATTCCCAAATACCCCTTGACTTACAGAGTGTTTATCATGCTTAAGTTGATAGATTGTTTGCTACACAGTTACAAGAACAACAGTTTACAATTCTTAAGTTACAAAAATAGTTATCACTCATTAGTATTTCTATACATATCTCAAGCTATTATATGCACACTTGGTACAGTGGATGTTAACAGTGGTTAAGTTTGCTTCCTTAAACAAAACAAAACTAAGATCACTGAGGTCAGACCCAAAATCTTCAGGCACCATAATATACTTGCATGTCTGGGAGTAAATCTCTGCCCACCCAAAGCAAAAACAGTTTCAGTACCCAAAAGACATATGCATCCAGGCTGTAAGACCTTTATGGCGGTTGGCAGAAGAGTATGGACAGTATGAGGATCAGTGTTGTGCTACACTGCAGGGCCCAACACTAACTTCAGTTGTGCAGCTGTTCCTGTCCAACAGGCCTGCCTACAGACTGAAAGGTAAGCTTACGTGACAAAAGCTGTACAGCAGCAGAACAAGCTACCACAAACTGCCCCTCTGGTCTTGACCAGAATTCCCCAGCTGAAGGTAAAATAGGAAGGCGACCTCTCAAGTAGACAAACACTGGATGTTTTTGCTGTACCCAAATTACTGTTCTCAACATGTTCTGGTTAGGATTTGGTTTGGGCTTTATTCTTTTCCCCCCCGAAGCCAACAAAAACAATCTAGATTTTCTTTTGGCATGATCAGGGCCAACACTTACAAAGGTTTTGCTGATTGCAGCAGTCCAGTACTGAAATACATTGGTTGCACTGACATTACTTCTCCTTCACTTTCAGAAGTAACAGTAAGTCTGGAAACATCATGATGGTTGGAGCATTTCATTAGGGAAGTAAACTTATTTCTCAGAGGTATTACTGCTCATCTTACTTACCTCTTAACTCTCAAAGTCCAGTCCAACTGATGTTAAGCTTCACATAGCTGTCCAACTCTGAAACAAGTCACTCATTTCAGACTTGGAAGATTGACATCAAGTAACTAAAATGTGTATCTGGAAAATTAATAATGTATCTCCTTAAATATGGATTTTGATCCCTAACCTCCTCCCTTCTCTCTCTTCTCCATCCCCACAATTAAGGGATTTTTTTGTAATTATTTTGGTTATTATTGTACCTTATCTTGAGAGCTTGTGTGATTCCCTGGAGGGATTTGGGAGACGTGTGGATGCAGTGCTGAGGGACATGGTATAATGGTGACTGGGTAGTGCTGGGGTGGTGGCTGGACTTGGTGATCTGAAAGGTCTTTTCCAATCCAAACTATTCTGTGATTCTGTCATTTCAGAAGATAGATGTCCTACTATAGATTTGAGGGATGGGAAGAAAACCACAACTAACCACCCCATAGAATCACAGAATTGCCTAGGTTGTAAAGTCCTTTAAGATCAAGTCCAACCATTAACCTAATACTGATAGTCCTTGACTATATCATATCCCTGAGTACCATGTCAACATGACTCTTGAATACCTCCAGGGACGAGGACTCGACCACTGCCCTAAGCAGCCCATTCCAATGTCTGAGAACCCTTTTGGTGAAGAAAGTCTTCCTAATATCCAATCTAAACCTCCCCTGGCACAACTTGAGGCCATTACCTCATGTTACATGGTTAAGAAAACTCATTCCCACCTCTCTACAACCTCCTTTCAGGTAGTCGTAAAGACCAATGAGGTCTCCCCTCAGCCATTCTCCAGACCAAACACTCCCAGTTCCCTCAGCCATGCCTCATCAGACTTGTGCTCCAGACCCTTCACCAGCTTTGTTGCCCTTCTCTGGACATGCTCCAGCAGCTCAGTGTCCTTCTTGTAGTGAGGGGACCAAAACTGAACACAGTATTCGAGGTGCAGCCTCACCAGTGACAAGTACAAGGGGACAATCACTTCCCTAATCCTGCCGACCACACTATTCCTGACACAAGCCAAGATGCCCTCGGCCTTCTTGGCCACCTGGGCACACTGCTGGCTCATGTTCAGCTGCTGTCAATCAACACCACCAGGTCCCGCTCTGCTGGCAGCTTTTCAGCCACTCCTCTCCAGGCCTCTAGCACTGCATGGGGTTGTTGTGGCTGAAGTGCAGAACCCAGTATTCAGCCTTATTCATCAACACAAAAATAAAAAAGCAGCCTTAAATGCCAAGTAAGAAATAACACTTTCTTTTAACATCTTCTGAATCTAGAAGTTTTTTGCCTACTACTCCAAGCACTATCCTTCCCATTGCAAGGGTACAACACTTCAGTCAGATGGTTAAAGACCTTAACATGCACTTCAGAGCTTCAGTGCTTAAATGGGTAGCTTTATACATCACACACTAAAAGAGCCCAGAGTCATGTTTGCAATGTACTATTATGAAAAAAATTTATTCACTTGCAGCACTTCAAGGACAATTTGGAGCAAAGTCAACTAAGGCATGTACTTAAGTCTGGAAAATATAAACACCACGATGTTAATATCAAGGTCACGCACATATCAGAAGTGCATTAAGAACTCCAAAGCTATACCACACAGGAAAAAGATAGTTATGCTTGTCTTTACAAAAGATTAATAATTAAGCAACTATCCCCTAAATATGAAGATGAGTAAACAAATTATGAATGAGCTTCTACAGGCTTTTCCCCACACCAGGAACTGAAGAGTAAGTGCCAGGTGCTCCATCTTTTAATAAGAGTGCTTCCCTTTAAATCTTTCCAAATGGATACTTGATGGTTACATAAACTTTGAGTTCGTTTGGTGGCTTTATTCATTCATTTATTTTTAAATCATCATATTTAAAATGTAAAATAATTTTGTACTCCAGGTCAGAATGAGCAAAGAGCCAACATTTTTACACATTTAAGTGTTCCGTATTAATTTACCTTAAGTTAGAATTCTGAAAGTTTGCAGTTATTCTATACAGAATACATTAAGTTTTGTTTTCCAGTTGTGCCATTAAGAGTGCAGCATCTGGACCACCATTTTAAGAGCTAACTAACAGACCTTCCACTTTCAAGTGCAACAGATTTTGGTACAGGAACTGCTACAAATAATTCAAGTGAAAAGAATTATACTAGAAATGAACCCCTTGAAACACAACAATGCCACTACACGTGTTTGATAGAATGTGAAGATTATGAGAAAGTTACAAGTGAAATATGAATTACTTCAGAAGTCGTCCTTCAGAAACTATCTTACACACAGGAAAACAAACCAGAAAAAAAAATAAGATTCTTTAAGCTGACCTTCTGGAGAGAATTTGTACTTATTGATTTACAGTGAACTGAAAGGCCTTTTTAAATTTTAAAATAAAGATAAAAATGAACATGAATTACAGGTCTGTCACTTGGATCTATTCTCATAGCTGGTTTACAAAGTTATACAAGTTAATACTGATTTCCCTTGCTCCCTTAGCATGCTTTCAAGCTGAGCCACAGAAACCAAGTTTAAGTATTCAAACGGAGGCTTACCTGCTTATCTGACGAGATGTTATAGTAAAACTGGTAGTTAAAGTCAAATACTTGCCTTGTTGGTTAGGAATACGCTGACAACTTTGCAAGGACATACTAGCACATGCAGAACCTTAATCCTTTGATTCTCCTGTAACTAACTCGATTTGAGAATTCATCAATAGGATCTTTACCTCACCCTTTATTTTTTAAAATGAGAACTCTTAGTCATTCAATAAGTCTACTACAAATTGATGGTGTTAAATGAAGTTTACATCCAGATGACAGAAATTAA
Source organism: Podargus strigoides (assembly GCA_028020825.1). Lineage (NCBI taxonomy): Eukaryota > Metazoa > Chordata > Aves > Caprimulgiformes > Podargidae > Podargus > Podargus strigoides. The sequence goes on from CM051623.1 coordinate 30,129,295, forward strand.
GAGTTGTATTTCCCCCCTTCTGCTACATACATGGCAAGAATAATCCCACTCACAAGTCTTTATTTTAAATTAGCCAATACCAAGCATTTCATGCAACAGAAGATCCACAGACTTGAGTATATATTTTGCTCAGCAGACCTGCCAGACTTTCAAAGGTCAGTTTGAATATCAACACTGCGTAGTGTAACCTGCCTCCCCCGCTATGCTTGTTCAAGCAGCATTTGCTACTGTCACCAAATAGTTTTATCATTGTGCCATTCCAGTTATTTCAGATCATCTTTTATCTACTTTGAAGAAAAATTTGTTTAATATTGATATAAGTATGTGCCTAGAGCCATTTTCTTCTTTTTCTACTTTAAAAAACAAACTCCAACAAACCCCAAACAAACAAAACCAACACTATGTATAAATACTTGGGCCTAGGAGGAAAAAAAAAGTACCACTTGCTGACTGACTTCAGATCAGAAATGATTTAAACCAGAATTCTCTTTACTGTCCAGTATAAACAAAACTTTCTATAACAGATGACAGAAGAGTTTACCTCTCTGCTTCTAGCCAGCCTCCCCACTATCCTGGTCCTTAGCTACCACCTGCATCTTTTCAGACTATCAGACAAGCTTCTACATGCATTTTATCAGCCACAGGTCTGTAAACTGTAATGAAGAATATTTACTTTTAAGGGCCGAGATTCAAGAATAATTTTCAGAACGTAACCACAGTAAGTCATCATAATTAACTATTCCAGTCCAGAAGTTCTCCAAAGCCAAAAGCTGACAACTTCATCAGCAATTATATAAAATTGACAGTTTAGATTTCAAAATTTTTCATAGACATCAGAGTAAGTACTCACAGTAATTCAAACAGGAGTGGTTTTTTGTATGGTTACTTAATCTCTTTTAAATCAGTCTTACATTATCTATAGTCTGTGTTCCCCTGCACCCACCCACTCACTCAGTGAGGTCCACCTAAGAAAGGCCAATAAAAAGAAAAGACATGTACCTTCAGTGAAGTACTGGAGCGTAAGAGACTGTTAGTTTCAAGAAGTTATTCAGCAGCCTTTTTCCAGTGTTTATTGCCAATTCATTTTATATAGCTTATTTCCAGGAGATAGGCAGCACAAAAATCACATGTATTTTAAAAAATATATTATTCATTACAATGTAACAGTCTCAATAGAATCTTCTCACAGCTGCATCTTATTTACTTCGGAAATAAAACAATCCTGATCTATTTAATCAAAAAGTTTTGTACCTAACCCTTAGAACAGTCAGCCTTCAGAAGTCAAGCAACTTTGGACCCCAAATTTACAGTCACCATGTTTGATAATAACCCTGGAAATTCTCACTGTGCAAACTATCCCACTAATAGCTTTGTTACAAGTCAGTCTCATGATTACATCAGCATTTACTCTTACAGAAATAATTGCTTTATTCTTCCTTAGGTAACTTGGATGTGAACTGTGAGTGCTCTGGAGATTCAGGTAACTACTGCATTGCTTACTGAGCCTGTGCACAAACCCCAATAAGTAGCGCAGATACATGGTATATTAAAACAATAAAAATGATGAAAACTTACATCAAGCTGCCCAAACTCATGCTCAGTTTCCGACCAAGGTCCAACTGCACAATCTTGATTTCAATAGCTGTACTCAAAAGTTTACTAAAAAACCACATTTTTACTCATTTGTCTTCTATAGTCTTGCATTTTTCCTTTGTCAGTAAGGATTCTGGGGGTTGGGTTTTGTTAGATTTAGAGTTAGGTTTAAAAAAAAAAAAAAAAAATTGACATACATTCTCCTTAGAATACCCCAGAGGTGTTAGGAGAGAACATGAATGAAAATATGCCAGATTCTAGAAGCTGCACATTCAAGTATAGTGTCATCCAAGAGAGCTTTCCTGGCTTTCACAGACTGCATGTCACCTCTAATCACGTACAGCAAAGGAAAAGTAGAATCTCAAAATAAAGAACTATCGCCACTGGGTTACTAATAGGAGTTTCACACCCAGGTACCTCAAAGTAATCTTGTTAAGTAGTAATACTGTCAGTTTCAATAGTCAAATATCAAGAACTGAAGTATAAACTTAAAATTTATGAGCATCAGTTTTTCCAAAATGCTCATTAGTGACACATTTCACCTAAACACAGACATACACACTATTACTCTAAGTTGATGTACCACACTGTAAGGAAAGGTCCCAGTTCAGTTCAAGACTCTGATATTCCCCCTCTTCCTCCCACCACACAACTTGACAGAAGTGCTTACAGTAATAGAAAGCAAACAGAAGGGGAAAACACAACATTTAACAAGTGCATCTATATACATTTTGCACCTTTTCCCTCCTTGCATCTAAAGTGAACAGCTCACCATATTCGCTATTGCTTTACATGCACATACTCTCCCCTTCACCTAGTACCAGTCCTAATCAAAGGATCTCTGCAAGTATCAACAGCAGTCATTCCACACTAACCATCAGGTGCTTTTATTGTGGAGGCTGAAGTACATTTAAATATTCTGACTGGCCCAGCTGGTAGGTTGTGTTTCCTCCACAGTCCACGTACTGGTATCTCTCCTGGGATATTTGCTCAGAGTGGCCAAAGTAAGAGGTTGTCACTGTCACTCTTAAAGAGACAAAACAGAAGAGACATTTGTTTTGTAAGAGGCTTGAGTTTCTATTCTAAAGATCAGTGTTTTTACATTACTAGAGTTTTTAAGGAAAAAGTTTTAGAGCAAAGTAAGTCTTAAATAAAGTTAAAACCAATACTAATTACCACTATAATTTTCTCCATGGAAAACATTTGGTTCCCTGAGCAGACTTTTTTTTTTTCCTCCCCTAAAGAAGATGGTAAAGCTGAGGTTTACTCATTCACAGAATCACAGAATCACAGAATGTTAGGGATTGGAAGGGACCTTAAAAGATCATCTAGTCCAACCCCCCTGCCAGAGCAGGAATACCTAGATCAGGTCACACAGGAACATGTCCAGGCGGGTTTTGAATGTCTCCAGAGAAGGAGACTCCACAACCTCTCTGGGCAGCCTGTTCCAGTGTTCTGTCACCCTCACTGTGAAGAAATTCTTCCTCACATTTATGTGGAACCTCCTATGTTCCAGCTTACACCCATTGCCCCTTGTCCTATCATTGGATGTCACTGAGAAGAGCCTGGCTCCATCCTCATGACATTCACCCTTGACATATTTATAAACATTAATGAGGTCACCCCTCAGTCTCCTCTTCTCCAAGCTAAAGAGACCCAGCTCCCTCAGCCTTTCCTCATAAGGGAGATGTTCCACTCCCTTAATCATCTTTGTGGCTCTACGCTGGACTCTCTCGAGCAGTTCCCTGTCCTTCTTGAACTGGGGGGCCCAGAACTGGACACAATACTCCAGATGTGGCCTCACCAAGGCAGAATAGAGGGGAAGGAGAACCTCTCTCGACCTACTAACCACTCCCTTTCTAATACACCCCAGGATGCCATTGGCCTTCTTGGCCACAAGGGCACATTGCTGGCTCATGGTCATCCTGCTGTCCACCAGGACCCCCAGGTCCCTTTCCCCTACACTGCTCTCCAGCAGGTCAGCTCCCAACCTGTACTGGTACATGGGGTTGTTCTTCCCCAGATGCAAAACTCTACACTTGCCCTTGTTGAAATTCATTAAGTTTCTCCCTGCCCAACTCTCCAGCCTATCAAGGTCTCGTTGAATGGCAGCACAACCCTCTGGTGTGTCAGCCATTCCTCCTAGTTTGGTGTCATCAGCAAACTTGCTGAGGATACATTCTGTACCCTCATCCAAGTCGTTGATGAAGATATTAAACAACACCGGTCCCAGTACCAACCCCTGAGGGACTCCACTAGTCACAGGCCTCCAACTAGACTCCGTCCCATTAACCAGAACTCTCTGGCTTCTTCCCTTCAGCCAGTTCATAATCCACCTCACTACCTGATCACTAAACCCATACTTTATCAGCTTATCTACAAGGATGCTGTGGGAGACAGTGTCAAATGCTTTACTGAAATCAAGATAAACCACATCTACCGCTCTACCATCATCTATCCACCTAGTTATTTCCTCATTGATACCTTGCTTTGTGAGGAACAAGCAAATGATTAGAAGCTATCTCCATGGTTGGTCCACTTCTCTCCCCACCACCCCAGCCCCCCCCCCCAAAAAAAAAAAGACCCCACCATGCTGCTATTTACGCAATCAGTCACAAAAAGCAGACTCTGGGAGAGTACTAAAGCCTGTAACTGCTTCAAGATCACAAAGATCTCAGCAATTTTTGAAGTGGCTGACAAACTAATTTCAAAGTATTTAAGACCGTAGCTCCATGGCTACAACTGCCGAACTGCTCAGCAAGTACAGCAATAACAGTTCTGCCTATTCAAGTGTCTTTACCAGAACCAGTCAAAAGACACAATTCAGTTTCAAGAACTATGAAGCTACTATGCTAGAAAGCAAGCTGATTTAATTTTATCTATGACGCACAGACTCCAGGATTAAGTATTTACAAGTAATACTTCAAAGAGAATTACATGACTTTAAAGTTTTTTCCAACAAATAGAAAGTTTCCATACTTACTGCATCATCACTACTATGTTATGCACTTTGATAGATGCTAAAGTACAGAAGTCACTGCAAGAAAAGAAAAACAATTGCTAGATTTGCATCAAGCTTTTACAGGTAATTATCTAAAAAGCAAGAATTGTGGCTTCAAGTGGAAACTCTGCTATCTGTGTATACAGACTATAGAGTTGCAATGGCAACTAAAACGCTTGTTGAAAAACACTGCCAGTGACTGTATGCTCACCCAGGTCTACTTTTATATACAGTCTTGCTTTTGCATGAACTAATAAATTCACATGCACTTGCTTACATGTAATGCTTGCCAACAAAAGTGACCTGTGAAGCAGTGTTCACTCCATCTTTCAGAAGCTAACCAAGGGTAACCTGACCCACTACATTAAAGCATGTCAATGCCACTTCGCCACTGATGAAGACTTTATATCTATATCCCTTCATAGTAAATTTGCTGCAGTTTCATTTTATGTGAAATTTATATACAGACAGGAAAATTTACAAAAGATCAGTGTTATGCCAACTTCAGCATATTTTCATGTAAAAGCAGCAATTTCTATGAAAAAAAGTCTTGAAGGCTTGCTATTCTTGCTCAAAAAATATCAAGAACTCAGGAAAGTATTTTTTTACTCATCCATTTCTGTATTATGCAAAGTAACCTTTAACGAATCTGCAGAGATTTTCAAGTCAGTTATTGTTCTCTTGTGAGAGAACAAGATTTCAGATTTACATTTTCTGACATGTACCTACAAGTTATACAAAGCACTACATAAGTATATACATTCCCCCTCCCCCGCCCCTATATAGAGAATAATAGAATTAAATACAAATTCCCTCTGTTAGAGGAACACACCTGCACTTTCACCCCCAAAGCAGAGGGCCCTAGCTATTGCCAAGGCCTAAACCATCAGGACAGATACACCATTCAAAGTGCTGAGAGCCAGGTACAGCAAGCCACTATGTGAAACTATTGAAACAACCATGGTTTAACTGTGGTTTTCAGTACTATTAAACTCGCACAAAGAAAATGCCACAGCATCTCTGCAAACACATTTCTGCTGACTTTGAAAAAAGTAATTTTTAGCACCATTATAATTTTTAGTAAGACTCGTGTGATATTTAGAAGTGAGTACACTTACAACATGTAGCTCATTTCATCTTGTATGACTGTGGGCACCATATAGTCAATCTAAAAATAAAAAAATAAAAAAAAAAAGAATGAAAACACAAATGAGTAGACTTATATACAAAGATTAGCATGTACTCAACTTCAAAAGCCTATCCTATTTACCTGTTTCATATCCAGAGGACCGATGTTGGTGATGTTGTTTAACCGTGCTTTGCCAATAACTGTTTTTGAAAACTGAACTTGGGCTGTGATATTTGCCACTTCAACAGAATAATAGTTGTTGTTTGTTATATTTAGTGTGTTCTGAAAAAGAAACCAAACACAAAACACTAATAGCTATCCATTCCATATTGATAAGCACACATTTTGAAATCTGTGCCTGAGAGAGTAATACCTGAAATTATACAAGTATATTTTTCTACCTTCTAGGACTGGGGAGGAAGGGGGGTAAGGGACAATCATGTAATCCCTTGTTTGGTTTTTTTGTGAATATACTAAGCAGCACAAACATCTGCACAACTGTCCTGATGACCACCCTCCACTGCAAATACTGCATTTCTTCCTGTCCTCAATTATTCCTTCCAGGAAATTCAGCTATCACAGAACTCTCTTCTCCCATGGCTGCTTTGTTTAATTTAAAATGAGGAACTCTACCAAAATTCTTTAGGCAATCCTGTATTGACTGCATCACCAAGAAGTTAAAGGAGTTCTCTCCATATGCTTGTTAAGTCTGAAGGTGGGCAAAATATCATTTTTCCTCAAAACCAATTCTGACAGATGCCTAATACCAGGGCAGTATTTAATAAACATTCTTACATATACACACATTTCACTCATATTCCAAACACAATGCAGAGAAATTCAAAGTCACTGCTCCCATGAAAACAGAAGACCCAATAGTAGCTTGCAACTACACCTCTATTAGCTATAGCTACAGTAACCAGCCGCAGCTGATGGTGGTGGTCCAGTTACATTTTTCAAACTGGTCATTATATCTGCTTGTATTTCCTAAGCTGCTATCCAAGCTTACCAGCTAGCCCACAATTTCTATGTATATTAAAGTGTCACAGGAGTATCCCTTGTTGCATTTATCCATTACAAACAATAAAACAGACAGATAGACTTACTGTAATATTTAGATATATTATACGTCTACCCTGTTCATAAGTGACATATACTGACTTCACACCAATGTATTCAACGTCGATTGAGCGAGGAAACAAGAAGAATACAGCCAGCCCAGAAAGTAGTAAACATACAGTTACAGAAGCAGTCACATAGAGCTTTCTGGAAAAAAAAAAAAAAAAGAGCACATTTCAGAGTCAAAAGCACGTTAAACAATAATGCCATGTTCTTTTAAGTAATAAGTCAGTACAAGTAGTTCAGCCTATTTCTAGATTCCAGTAGCTACCAAAGAGGGGGGGAAAAAAAAAAAAAAAAAAAAAAGCTATGCTACACTTCACACCTGTCTCAGACACACATGTTACTCTTGTATATACATCAGAAATCAAGTTTCAAAATGTGGTTATCTCAGCATTTGTAACATAAAGAGGAAAACCAAAGAAGAAAATATTTATTTGCTTTTAAACATAAGCACTTCCTCTTAAAATTTATTTATAGCAGAACTTCTGTCATGCTGTGGGACTCTTGTACAACACACCCAGAAAGAAGAAAAAAGCTCTTACATGGGATTATTTGTCATAAAAGATTTTCAGTGATAGCATTAGACTCCTGCTAAGGAACAGTAAATTCACAATTAATATAAAAGGGTGGATGTATGTATGATGATAAAAAAATACACAAATAAAAGGCTCTACTGTACCCCAATTTTTCTCAAAATTAGAACACTAAAGTAATATGTTTCAAATCTGTACTACTATTTCATCAGATATATGATCCAGGAGGGTATTATGTGAAGTTACTGTCTTTTTTCCCTATCACCAATTTCTGTTTACTACAGAAACATCCAAACATTGAGGGGAAAAAAAAAAAAAGTGTCAGAACATGAAGCCCTGCGCACTGCAGTTAAACCTTTAAGTAGATCCTAGACAAAAAAAACCTATATCAGAATGATGAATTTATTGATTTTGCTAGCTGCTCAGAGCTTTACAAATGAATTTATAGGTGACTGACTTTGTAGTAGCGGCCGAAGAAGTTATCGCCTTACTCAGACTTTAACACTGAAGGTGTAAGTGCTTAGAACAATTAAGATGCTGCAGAGATTGATAAGTACTTGCATAACTATGTGTAGACATTCAGATAAATATCTACATGAAGAGATCATACAGTATTACTTAGCTTCCTAAGACATTCTGTAATACAGCATGCACACCTGTTAATAAATAACTCTAAGAGTTACAGGTTAAGCCTGATACTATTCATAAGCAGGGTTCTTTCAATACTGAATGCAAGAAGCAAAATTCACTGGAATGTTTTGATTCTTCTCAACATTATTCCCTTTAAATTGCCGAATTTTAACTAGAAGAGAAGGATTAACTGTAGACTCATGTATCGGAACTAACTTGTTAACTTACGTTCTTCTTGGCCTCAATCTCTGATCACTGTATGGAATTAATGCTACCAGCTGATTTTCCTGCCCTGGAAACAAAAACAGCCTTTCAGATTTAAATAAACAAAAGTATTGATGCAGTTACTTCAAACAAGGAGTACCCATTATAACTTAATGGCACCAAAGAAAAAACACTAAACATTTGAATTCTAGATAAGGATTCAAGTAGAATACTACTGTAGCTTATGTCACTTTCTGAAACACAGCATGGCTTACACAACAGGGAGAGGAAAAAACACCAAGCCCACAAAAACCAAACCAGCAACAGATTCTGCCTCTGGTGCTGCATACATGCACAGGAGGTGGCATGCCTCTGGCACCATGTCCTCCAGAGAAACAGAGGTACATAACAGCTTGCAGCTCTATGCTAGACCATATAAAGTCACAGGACAAAACATTCAGAAGCTCGGGTAGTAAGAATTGATCCAGAAGGCATTCAACATGTACTCTTCTGCAAAGCAGAAGTCAGGTTTGTTTAAAATAAAAATACATGTATCAATTTGGGTGGCTTTGGCAACACAAGTTGTACATACACTGTGTTCTGGAAATCACTGGTATTTACAAACATTTCTCACTGAGCAGCAGCACACTGGAAGTCAAGAAAAACATTTACTGGAATTTCTCCAAACAAGTTACTTAACTAGGCAGCATTTTTAAAAGGTGGCTACCTTAACAGGAGAAATAAAGAACACAAGCATAGATGAGATGCTGAAAGTACATGGACTACATCTGCCTGTATAGCTTTTGCTGTACAAGAAAATGGAATTGAGATTCTTCCATATGAAAATGGAGAGACCTCAAAACCAAGACAGATCTGCATTAAGCCAAATGCAGAACTTGACCAGCATTATCACCTCGCTAATCAACCACTTTGAAGTGATTCCATGCCAAATTACTAAACTGAGCAAAGCATGCTAAGAAAGCAGTAGTATGTAATATCAACCTTCTAAAAAATCTCTACCAATTTAAAACAGATTTTCATCTCTGCTTCAACAAAGGATCTTCAACCTCTGAACGAAACAGCAGTCCTACTTTCATACTTTATCATACTGAAAAGCTAAAGCTGTCTGAGTAACAAAACACAATTTCATGTCTTTATTATACAGTTTACCCATCAAATAACGTATTAGTCTTCCCTACTAGTCATACAGTCCTTCTCTGAATGCTAAGTTTTTCCCCTCTCCCCTCAAAAAACCCCAAGCGTGTTTTTTTTTCCCCCCTGAAGCACTGAAGAATAATTAAAAAGACAGCCCTATTTGTTCTAATAACTCATTTAAAGTTCTAGCTTTAATCACATTATTTCATTACAATGTATGGACCACATGCATTTTTAGTAGTTACTGCAAAATATTTAATAAATGAATTTACATTTTTTAAAGTATTACACCCAAGGAAGGATCCTGTATTCAAAGAAAAAAAGCTTTTGAACATAGGAATCCCACTCACTATTCCTGCATTTTAGCTAGCACTATTTTGAGTAAAGCTTGGTATTGATATTATCAAGTATTTCAAGTTAGCAAGCCAACAGAAAACTTCCTTTTCTATAGTCTTTTAGGTAAGATAATTTTTAGTTGCATATCATTTCCACACTTAAAATTTGCCAAATTCAGATGTACTCAAAGGATAAACATACTACAGTGTAACAGCTAGACCACAAATCTCTTATCATATTTGCAACCATTTAAATATACTGTGCCCCCTGCCACTTATTCGCAGGTGAGACAGAAGTATTTGTGAACTACAGCAGAACCTAAACTGAACCTAATCTGACTGAAGCACGTGTACAAGGATGATATGGCACAGACAACAGGCAGTTTTCACAAGCTGCTGGTCAAAATCAATGCTGAGAGCTTTCACACTCACTAATCTATTTTGAAGAAGAGTTCTGGCAAAAGCAAAGCAGTCCCAAATATGAAAACCTCTCATCAATTCCTCCCTCCACATCAAAGGGGAGGTCTTACAGCTGAGGCAGAATGCTGTGCCTTGGCACGCTGCATTTGCTGCTCTCTTCTTTTGCCTAGTTTCAGGTATCCTCAATTCTCCTTTCAAAGGTATCTTCCTAAGTAGCTAGTCAGGTAGCTTATCATATAGGAAAGAACTGTGATAAAGCAGAAGGTTTTATTAAAAGGAAAAGCAAAAGATGAGGGCAGAAAGCAAACAAAAAGGTTAGGCATGAAGACTAATGCTGTGCAGCCTACTCCTTCCCAGGACAGCCAGAAATCCTATAATCAAATAGTTTAAAATAGGTAGTTAAGAAAAGATGTAACAAAAAAAAAGGTTTGCCAATCCAACTTGCAAGAGCTAGGGTTATGTGCAAATTTAAAGCTAAGAAGCAAGGAACACTGACATTGTACAGACAAGAGAAGACCCAACAGGCAATAGCCAAAGCTGCCTCAATTTGTTTTGCTCACCCAGTGTAATCATGGCAAAATGCTTAGTGCTAAAAAGTCAGAAAGATGAAAAAACTTCATCTTGACTAGGAGAGCTCTCTGTTACGGATTATTATAGTTCCAACTGCACATGGTTATGAGGTAAATTTGTAGGTTTAAAAAAAAGAAATAAAGAAAACTTACCTCGTGGAATTCTTCCTGTTCCCTGGCAAGTTGGGCAGGTGACACTGTCTCTTCCTGTAAATTCCACATAGGGAAACTGTGATACATCTCCACATCTGCTGTCTTCGTTGTGCAATTCTGAGTGAACTAACCCATTCCTCATATTATCAGAAGCTGTGCCTCCATCATAGCCATCTTCCTTGCACGTATGCATAGGCAGGTGAGACAGTGATTTTCCCATATCTAAAAAGTCAAAAGAAAGTTTTCAGGGAGAACGATTCAAACACTACTCTGCATCAGTCTATGATCATTATTCCAACAAGACTCCTGTTGCGCTCTGTTCAGATCCCTTAAGACCTGTAAAGCACTAAAAGCCTTCAAGCTGGAATCAGCCCCAAGATGTAAGAACCTGAACTAACTGGGAGCTTTGCTCAGATACTCTAATATGCAGAGGTTGAAGGGGAAATCAACAATAGGCTTTCAAGTTAGAACAGTACAATTGCTGGCAAAAGGCTGCAACAGTCTAGCAGTGCTTTTCAAAGGATTGTTATTGTACAGACTTTCACACAACATATTAATCTTTGTACACAAAATATTTCAAGACTGGGCTCTAGAAAGCAAGTTTTCAATTCTCAGTGGATTCTACACACACTACAGACAATTCTAATAAGCTTTTTAGGTTGGATTTGGTTTTGAGAACAAGGGATCAGCTACTAGTTTCCAAGCTAGAAACATAGAATTCCAGGTTTTTAAACCGATAATTCCCCTTTAACTCAAAAGAGGACTGATTCACAAGAAAGTCACGGAAAAAATGGAGGTTCCTTTAACATAGCTGCTGGCAATATGTAGCATTTATAAAGACCTGCTAAAAGGAGTATTAATTGCAAAAGCATTTTTGCTACCTATGTAAACTTTAAAATTTTTTAACTACTGTAGCTTTTCAGCCATGACACACAAACCATCTTGAAATACAGAACACTTGAAACTAAATGCTGTAATGAAGTGATGCAAGTGAAAACCTTCCTAATTTGCAACAGGTGGTAAACAAACTCAAAGTTAAAAAAAATAAACCTGTACAACAGTGGCAATCAGTTGTCCAGCTTATCCTCATAACCCATTTTAGTCACTTAACACACAGAGACACCAGCCACTCATTCACCAGTGTCTTGGGAAACAGGATGCTTTAAAAAGAACATGCAAAACTTCAGTTTTTCCATTTTAAGTGGCATTTTTAGAGTGACTGCTAGTAATTATGTTGGTTCACTGAGAAAGGAAGCCTTAAGTGGAAGATTAAAGGAGCAAAACAAGTCATAATATTTTAAGCCAACTACTCAAGGCAGAACAGAAAGATCTCAAATACAGTGATGGTAACATAAACGCATTAATTCATTATATTGCCACAAAGGCTAGGTGAATGTATGAGGGGAAAAATAATTCAACAAATGTCAATGGGTCCCAATTACTGTTCCAGTAAATATGCAGCGTTATTTTATTAATTTAAGTCATTAAACACCTATAAGAAGAAAACTATTTATCCTTATGCTGCTGCAGCACTTGTTAAACATTCTATGTTTGGGAGCCATTCAGTAATGGAAACTGTCAACAGCTTTTCACAATTTTTTTTTTCCAATAGCTCGGTAGTTTTAATTTTCAATTCAACAATGTTGACAATTATTTCACATGAGGTTTTTGCTTACTGTTCTCCTTGTAGCTGACCTACAGCCTTTAAGCTATGAAACCTGAGTTGAAGCTTAGGCAATAGCTGTCACAGTTATAGGTCTGAAAGCTTAGAGACCAATCCCTGGTGCTGCTGGGCCACAACTGTACTCCAATTACCTGCTCTGACAGTAGGCTCAGGCTATGTCTACATTAACAACTAAATCCATACCAAGCAGCAACTCCATAGAAATAAATAGTTATTGAGGATCCAACATCCACACTATACATGGGTTTGTGTTTATTTCATCCTAGCTCTTGTCTAGACTGACAACACCCACTCGCAAATGAAGTGCACCTTCTAGTTTTACCTTGTTCCCAAAGTTCACGCACTCCCAGATCACAGCAACGTGAACCAAAGCACAGCAAGCAGGGCTGACTCATTTCAAGAGCACACCCTTTATTTGAATTAGAATACTAATGCAGATGTATCTTCCAATGCCAACTGTACCTGAGCTTCAACAATTCAAATTCAATAGTGATGTGCTACTGCCAGAGGCTTCAGAGACATGCCTCAGTTCACAAGTGAGAAAACAGCCAGCCACCTTCAAGTGAAAAGTGTTCCTCCATGTTCCCCTCAGCCAAGCACTGACCCTAATTACAGCTGACCAAAACAAGAGTACTTTGCTCTTTTATTCAGCGCTTACACCCAATAGCAGCAGTTCTGAGAATATGTCATCCTCACGCATGATGGCCTCTATACGGTCACCAAAGTCACGAACTCTGCTTTCTTGTGCCGTGCCAGCCGTGTCTCAACCCCCACACCGCACGCTCCCCCAAAGCAGGGCCCGCAGCAGGGCCCGGCCATGACTTAGCAGCCACGCACTGGCTCGGCGCGGCTGGCGCGTCCCGCCATGTCCCTCCCGACCCGTCCGCAGCCCCCGCCTCGGACACCGCTGCCCGGTGACGCTGCCCGACAGGAACCTCTCCGACATGTACGGCTTGCCTCGCCCATCGCGACAGAGCGCCGGCTGCTCCCGCAAACATGGCGAAGTCTCCAGCCGGCGGGCACAGACCAAGGCCCGGCGAGCTCGGCCGCTGCCTGGCTGCCCCGGTGAGCCCCTGCGCCGTGCCGGCCGGCGGGAGAACGGGGTCTGTGCGCGGACGGCTGCGGGCAGCGCCCCCCGGGGCCAGCACGGCCCTGCCACAGACCTGCCCGGGCCGCACCGAAGCCCGCAGACCACCGCGGCGGCCCGCGCCCCGCTCCGCCAGGGCCTCGCAGCCACAGGCCGCGCTGCGCCCGGCTCACGCCCCCCGCCTCCCCGCCACCGCAGGAGCGGCCTTCCCCACCTCCAGCGCGGGCTCCACGGGCCGAGCCAGGTGAGGAGGCCGGGCTGCACCGGGCACAGCGGGCAGCAGGACCGGAGACTCCAGGTACGACGCAGGTGCCCCGGCGTTAATCCCCGGATAGGGGCCGTGCGCAGGCGCGGGGCGGCGGGCGGCGAGGGGCGGTGTCGCGTCGGTCCCGTGGGTCCCGTCGGTCCCGTCTGCGGGCGGGGCTGGGCCGGGCTCCCCGGCGGGGCCGGGCGCGGGATGTCCCCGCCGATCCCCTCGTCGCGGGGCGGTAGCGGCCGCCGCTGCTGCCCGGCTGGGCTGCGCCTGCCCTCTTGGTCGGGGGAAGGCTCGGGAATGGCACCGGCACCGCGCGGGGTGCCCAGGCCCGGCGGTGGGAGTAGAAGCAAGGGCAGGAGAAAGGGGGATGGCGCTGCCCCTCGCCGCGGGGAAGAGCCGGAGGGCAGGGCGATGCTCCCCGCGTTTCTGTCAGCAGCCGGCCGCTGCCTCCGCCTGCAGCGTGTGCTGCTCTCCACACAGGCTCTGCGTGGCGTTAGTCACAGGGAAAAAGCGGAGGTTTTTCTTTCCACGGCTGAATTTACTTTGTGGTACCTTCGCAGCCACCATCGCTATTTCCTGTTCCCTGTTGGATAGCTCAGGTGGAAGCAACACGCCCCGCCGGTCGCGGGGTAACGAGATGCTCGGGCACGGAGAGCTATGGCAGGCCAGCAAAAGGTGTGGGGAGCGGGGCACGCCGCCGCGCAGCGCTGTCACTCGTGTCGCGTTACACAAGGCTGCTGGTACAGCCGATGTTTATTCAGGGCATGGGCAGTGAGAGGTTGTCTGAGCGATTCACCACAGCAGAATGACGTACATAGGGAACGAACAACTTGTGACTGCTGCTGCTCTTGTGCTGCTCCTGGTCCATGGAAAGCACCGCTCTGTCTGTGGCCGCACAGGAGACCACTGCTGTGTGGGAATGTGGAGGCAGCAAAGGGACAAGAGCTGCGCAGAGGGGACACAGTGCGAGATGACGGAGGCTGGGGGACCAGGGAGAGCTCTGCCCGGTTTGGGAGCCTCGTTGCCAGCAACAGGAATGAGTTGGGCTGTGAGTCACACCATGTATCAAAGTACAAGGGCAAGCATAGGGTCAGGGCTTGAGGGAGAGGAGAAGAAAGCGAGGTCCTTAAGACACCTCGGGGTGATCACAAGGCTAGGGCAGGGTGCCAGGCTGCTCTGCAGGCTGGGAGGAGACAGGCTGCCTCCAGCAGCACCCCAGTGCTGGTGCAGGTGTGAGGCCGCCTGCAGTACAGCCCTGCCAGCAGTGTGCCTGCACCTCACTGCGGGTCCAGGAGATGCTCAGCACAGAAAATAACCTTCCCGCACCCAAACACGTGCTCAGAGCAAAGAAGTCTGCACGTATCTTTACCTGGGCCAATGCCATCCCAATTATTCCTTTTGTCCTTGGAATTTCCTAGTGGTTTTGGGGAGTTTAAAAGGTCTTGGCTAGCAATAGTCTCTAGCTTCATTATCCAGTTCAAGCAATGGAGAGTCCTGCATGCTACTTACTGGTGTCTTGACTTTACTTCTCTAGCCAGCCATTGTCAAGCTCCTGACACTTCTGGCAAAAACTGGCATGTACCTTGTCCCTCTGGTAGACTTTCATCCGAGTCTTTGTCCCATCACTGTTCAAGGTAACTGAGGTGCCCATACAAAGCTCTTTGTGCAGCAAGATTGACCATGGTACTTTGTGGCTTTGTAACTATAAAATGGTGTGTGTAAGATACTTTGAACATGGCATGCTTATGACCTATATGGAGTTTGTATCTTGCTTTAGAGCACCAGCAAATGCCAAATGATGTGAATTTGGTAGGCTCAGGCCTGGCTATTAGTTTCACTGGCTATTGGCTTTTGGTTCTGGCTCAACTTTATATTGAACCAAGGAGCACAAAGCATGGTGTAAAAAATAGTCATAGTTTTTAGCTGCCCAAACAGAAAGTGAGAACACCAAGTCGTTGGCTTTTACATTGTTTTAAATAATAGTGGCAGCCAGGTACATTGATCTGAATCATCACACAACAGGGGACACACCAGAAAAGTTGTAGCAAAAAGGTTTTTGGAACAGCGCTGAGAGGCTGCGCTGAGTTCTGGCAACTCCAAGTTATTCAGTCTAACAAATTCTCTCAATACAAATTTATTCAAGAGAAATACTCCTTGCAAATTGTAATTAGCATGGAGATTTTGATCAAATCAGAATTTTGCATCTGAGACAGCAGGAGTTTTAATCCAGTATTTCCAGCCCTCAAACTAATCTATAAGGCCCCATGCAGGTAAGGATGTTACAAGGTTACTGAAGAGGGTGTTTCACTTGCCATGATAGAAGCAACAGTTGAAATCAGCATGGGCTTTACAGATAATTCTGTTACTGTAATCAGTAGAGGAGATGTCTTTTAAAGACTTCTCACTACTTGCCATAGCCTTTCCTCTGTAGCTTTCACACAACCAGAATGGTTTAAGGTTTTTTTTTTTCTTCAAAGGTGTCTTGATAGAAGGGAACACATCTCTGGATATTTGTTTGCTTTGTGTTATTTTCACTTAGAAGCTACATGTTAAAGATGTCATTTTAGAAAGAGAAATTGAAACACTGGAAGAGTCTGGCTTATCCTTCAGTGGCCTCAAGCTCATCCATGAATCCTCAAGCTCACCTTAAATATAATTTATTTGCTAGAGGCTAAACTAATACAATGAAAACTGAGAATAGACGATGTTATAAAGTGTCACACCCACTGTGCAGGCTTGAAAAACATGAAAAATACATGATAACAAGTTGTACACGTTAGAAGCACATTAGAAGTACTTAAATATGCAATGAAATGCTTAAAAGTGTTCCTGAAATGGTCCACCAAGCCTGGGCTAATTAAGACAGGGTTCCTGTGATCGTGGAAAGGGTATTTTGCAGTAAGGAAGTACAGACTGCACAGCATCCAATATTGCTGTTTCATGAACTGAATAGATGAGGATTGCATTCTTAAACACAGACACACAAATCAATCAGTTCAGAAATGCATGGTAGAGGGGCGGTATACAATGCTAGTGCTAACAGGAGGGGTATGAAATGGAAACTCTCCAGTGGCATAGAGAGGCTGAGATCGTCACCTTTGGACTGAGTCATGGGACAGCTGCAAGGAATACAAGCTCTTAGTTCTTGTAGGTCACTAAACGAGTGCAGTTTATACTTCAAATAGTACATCAGTAAAGAAATCCAAGTGATGAATCTGGTTTCAAGTTGAATTTTGTGGCTGGGATATGCTGAGCAAGATACGTCGTTGAAAGGGCTGGAGTTAGCAAGTCCTACAGCAGCCACTTGTGCCAGTGTGCAGCCTCCCAGGTCCTGTGAGCACCTGCAACAGACATAGACCTTAGAAGTACCAGTGAAGAATTATACTTACTTCTATTTCCAACACCCCCCCCAGTGAACAACAATCCACTAGCACTGGTTATCTGAAGGAACTTCAGACTGCCCACATTCATGTCATCTATCAGAAATACAAGCTACTAGTTCTGTGAACACTGAAGTTAATGAAGCCTGGTTTCCTATGGATTTGCCTCTCAGTTGGCTGGCTGTTTATTTGAATTATAATAATATTTTCTGTTATGACCACATATACCTAGCATCTTCTCTTGTGGAGCATTTTGGCAGCAACATGCAGGCTGCCACGTTCAGTAGTGGAAATTTATAGAAATTTGCTGACTAGATAGAAAGTTATTAGGTGTTAACTGCTAAATGTTCGATCCCTATTGTCTCCCCTGCCTGGTTATCTATTTTTATGAAACGTTATTATCTCTCAAACTCTGCTGAAACTGGCGGAAACACCTTCAAAGTTATTGGAAATTGGGACACAGACAGAGAGATGAGGTGATTGCATAAATCTGGTTTTCATATAGCCTACCAGGCTAAAAATGGATGGCATACTATCTGAACGCAGAGCTAGGCACAGAACCCATTTTTATCTCCAATCTATCTCCAAGTCCAGAAAAACAAGCAAACAATGACAACAAAACTCCCAACAAAACCAAGTAAAAAGAATGTGAAAACTGTAATCCCCATCTAATCTAGAGTATAAAGTAGCAGTATGGGGGGATTGTGTCCCCTTACCTGTTGCTGATAGGAGAGAAGATGCTTAAGAAATCCTGTAATTATTTTAGGTTCATCATTACGTCACTGGAGTTTTTGTATATGAGGAAAAGCAGGCTTTGCAGAACTATTACAGTTGTCTGTGTGGATTACACTCCTCCTCCACCTTAAGTAGCCCAGGGAATAGTTATGCTGTCATGTTGTGAAGATCCTGCTTTTTTCTAAATTTCTCTCTATCACTAGTTCATCAGGACAGCCAAAAGAAAATGGTGATTCCCTATACCATGGTTTTCTTCTTGAGAAACTTCAGAAAAGAGATACAAGTTAACCTGATAAGAAGAAGAACAAGCCTAATTTTTGGCGCTTTTGCCCTTGATTCAATAAAATGACAACAGTCTTGTGTTTTCACGAGTCGTCTTAGTCCCAGGATGCACTAGACTCAGCTACATGGTGGTTGCAACGGTGGCTGGTGCCAGGTCTCATGATTGAAGGGTAGCTAATATCACACTCAGGACAAAAAGAAATAAAAAAACCTACAGAAAAAGAGGGAATTCTGAAAGGTGTTTCCAGTTGAGGTGTATGTAATCTGAGGCAACCTTACTCCAGGCACAGGACAGTAATACGCAGCCTATTATTTGACCAGGAACATAACAGTCCCTTTTGATGTTATATCCTATGTCCTAGTGCTGCTTTGAGGAGTGGCTGCACTAAATGTAAAGAATTAAAAGTGTATATTAAAAAACCCCAGTGTGTTAATTTGGTCTGTTTGGATTTTTTTAAAAAGTTCAGTTTTGAAACGTCCTTTTTTCCTATTGTGAAGTATTCTCCGTATTTCAGAATCGCTGATCTTGATGGTGTTCTATGGTAAATTTTTTTAGACACATTTAATACTTGAATATAGTTCACCACAGATACTTTCATTGCTGTGTATTTTCTGATGGTAGGGCCTGTGCAATGAGTTATTTTGCATGAATAAAACATAAACAGTCTTTTATAACTGACATGTTTCTTCTGTATTTCACAGCTACTGATAACTGTCATTCTTGGAACACTCCACAGTCATCTGCAGTGAGTACTTTATACTTTCCCTTTGTTCATTACATGTGCACTAACCTTAAATTCTGCATTAGTTGACAAATGAATGATATGATTACGTTCTTTAAGAACATCATTTTTTTCCTTATTCTTCCACAATTCTGATGCTGTGTAAAACCTGTGACTTGCTCACTGCAATACATGTTTCCAATACTTTCTGGGGAAAATAGTCCCTATTTCTGCTGTTTACATATTCTCACTTTTTTTAAAAAAAAACCCACCAAACCATATAGCTGAATATTGATGAAGAAAAAACAAAACTGACAACAATCCACAGATCTAGATAAAGAATAATAAATCTGATCGGTTGGGTGAATGACCTTGTGATTATACTTTAATGCTTTTGAATAGCTTCTTTCAGAACAAGGTTTTGACAAATCATGTGCAAAACCATTTGTCTTTACCTTGGAGGAACAGCAGTGGGTGGCAGCTGTGGCTGCCTTCAGCCGTGCGTACAGACATAGAATAATACTTATTGAGCAGCCCCATTGATCTTAAACTCATCTAATTTACATATGATCTGTGCTGCAATTTCTGATGGAGGAAAATAGAAGCAAGGAGATTCTAGCTGTATTATTTCTAATGTGTGGCTTGACTAGCTTTAATCAAATGGGCTATATGCAGTGTTAAACCTGTTCTTGAGAGGCTTTTTAGCTTCTGTACCTCCCCAGGGGGAGACTTGAACAAGCAATGGAATATTTGTCCTTTAAGAATTAAATTTATTTAACTTTAAAAAAGAATACAATTTTACATACATTTGGGAAAAGGAATGACATACGTGACAAGATCTAGTTTCCTGCATTTGGAAAGTCATGTGAGTGATGATGACTCAGTCTCTCACTGACTTTGCTAACACAACAGAATTAGTATGTCACAATGCAATAAATAAATGGGTTGTGCTGTTGTTTTGGTTTTATGTAACTTGATCAGCATCAAGAAAATCCACTTGTACTATAAAAAGTTCCCATATTATTTTTCTAAAACATCTTGGGAAAAATCTGGTATTGAGTCCTCTATCTTTCCTTTAGGACTTTCCCACCTGGTTTAAGACTCAGGAGTCAATCTGTGCAACCTTCTGCACAGTTTATTCCATCATTTATACATAGAAATCGATTTATGGCAGCAGTCAGGCACATAAAGTACTTTTCTGAGCTGCTATTAAAATACAAGAACAGTACCCATAACAGATAAGTAAGAAATAACAGAAGATGCAGCATCAGGAGCAACAGAGTGAACAGATAACACTGAGGAAATTATTTCACATACAGCCTGAAGCCAGCTTGTTCCTGGCGTTTTAGCGTAAATGTTTTTTATTGTATGTATTGCAGCAGTGAATATCATATTCATCAGTAGTGTATGTCAGGACAGCTTTGATAAGCTACCTGCTGCAGCAGAATGATAAGTAGTTTGGCCAACATTTAAAATATCTTCAAGTGTGTTAGCCTGCCAGATCACCTACTTGGAAATATATATATATTTTGGGAGTACTATTCAAAACATTAATGCTGTAATGATCTCATCTTTCTAGTCATGTCTGTTCTCACTCAGCCTCTCCTGAAAGTTTTCCAGGTAAAGGTGCCAGAAGACGTGATTTTTTATTTCTTGGAAAAAGGATAGAGGCAACCAGTTCACTTTCAAGTGATTACAATTTTTACTTCTTACTGACTAGACCAGAGTCAGAAGCTTTGTAAGGCACCTAAAATTTTATAAGTGTCCTAGAAATGGAACACCCTGAATTCTCTTGCTTTTCAAAAGGATCTTCCACATAATGGCAATGGTTATTTTTCAGTTTTGCCTGCTCAGCTGACTCTTTAGCTTTAATAATTTATTTAGTAAACAAAAACTTTCTTTTTTTTTTTTTTCCCCCACGTCCATCTTTCATAGGTTTTATATTTAAAAACATTTTTTATTATAAAAAACAGCATCACCCTTTGTGAAGGCAAATACAAATAAATGCATCTGTTTAAGTAACTATTCAGACAAAGATTATACTTACAAGTGCATTTTCTTTCTTCGGAAAAATACTTAAATAATTATTTTTAGTTGGGATATTTGCTGTGAAAAAATGCTTCCAGAGACAGCGTTTATGTTTCTGTTGTAATATGTTCTGCAGAATTCTAGTGGAAACATATAGAAGAGAAGGAATTAGAAATGAATATTTTAACTTTTCATCATCAGAAAAATAATTTGTCATGGAAAAGATGATCATATAATTGCATTGCAATTAGCTTAATGGGTATAATATGTTATGTCTGATTTTTTGTCCATTTTTGCACTTCTTTGAAATAGGATCCTATTAAAATGTTTTTCATTATTGTCATGACAACTGTGTCAAAATATTTTATTGGAAATTTAATCAACCTACTACTGTCTAGTCTGTTATTGCAAAAGTAATTTGGCCAGAATGGACTATGTTCCTACAGAATAGTGTTTCAGTACACAATGGAAATGTATTTACTCCTGTAATACACAACATAATTTTATTCTTTTTAAAGGAAGTATAGAATTCCATTGCGACAAAGAGCAATGCCATCTTTAAACAGGATAATACTGTATTAAATTACCCTTTTATTCTTTGTTCTCTAATACAGGAGAGTGGGTGGCACTGTATAGATTTGAAGAATACAGCCTTCGGTGCTTGGAGATTAAACTAACTTTTTCTATTTTTTTTTTTTTTTTTTCAATGAACCATGTTTATTTCAAAAGATACATAGTGCTCACAGATCTCTGGTTTCTAATAGAGTCTGTTACTCATTCATAATAGATTGCTCCTCTGCTGCTATAGCTGTCAAAATTAACTGCTAGATTTTCCTTCCCTTCTTTGAGTGGTGGATACCACAAATAATATGCATTTATTGCTAAATAGATTACGGAATTCCCATTTTATCTTGCATCTGCAGATGTTAACCTCAGAGAGGTTTGGTTGACATTACCTGTTGCCTCAGTAAGGAATCCAGTAACATGATTATATACCTGCAGTTAAAGGACCCATGTCTTGGCTAAAGCAGTGATCATTAGTAAATCTAACTGTGCACTTCCCTTTCTAGCTGTTTGGTGTGTTATATGCACTCCTACAATGTTTTAACACTCAGTTTCCCATGTGTATGTGTATCCTAAATAGTGCCACTGAAACTGAGAAACAATCTAAAATAACCAGAAATAATTTGAAGCCAGTTGTGAATGGGAAAACATCTGTATAACATTGCTATAACATATGAAGAAGTATATAGCAGAGGTAAAAATGTCCTTTTGACTAATTATGAGATTATAAGTAATTTAATAGATAACTAACTGGTTTGAAGTTAAAACCAGAGTTGTCATACAGGTAGCCTGAACATTCAAAGGAAAATATACAACCACATTTATGCTCATGCATAAGGCAAACAGTGGAGTGGATGACATCAGTTGCCCTAAGTTAGACCTTGAGAAAATAAAATTCAGAGATGAACACATTTTAAACCATATAAAAATACTGTTTAGGTTGCTTGAACAATGGGAAAATATGAGGAGTTCACAGCTTGTTTTGAAAGCATGAAATTTCACTGATGAAACACAGTCATTGAAATCTGTGTTTCTGAGAATGTTTATGTGCAAAGTAGAGTGTTTGGACATTTCTGTGAGTGGGTGTGAAGAAGAAGAGTATTTTATCTCTCAGTTGGAATTAAACATATGGAAAAGACTGGGTTACATTTTCCCAGACTGCCAATTTAATTTCATTTCATTTAACTTAATGTTCTGTGAGAAGAATACTGTTCTCCAGGGAGGACATGCCGCCAACATGAGGGTAGGCAGAGTGTAAGGATATCTGGTTTGCAAGGATATCTGGCTAACAGCGAGTCATCTTAAAAGACAAGAGGCAAGAAAAGTAATAAATTAAACACTCTGATACCGCAAACACCAAGGAATAGGAGATAACAAGACAGTGACAAATATGGGGATCCTTAGGGTGCTGATAGATGGGCCACTGAAGGAACCTCTGAAGCATGTCCCCGAAGAGGTTCAACCAGAACTTTGTTGCTGTTAAGAAAGAGAGAAACAAGATTATCATAGATCTCATGGGAGGGTGCAAACTTCTAATGGGATATTTGAGGTGACTTGGCAGGTTCTGTAAAACTTATTATGGCTTTTTTTAGGAATTGTGGGAATGAACAAAATTTATTGTGGCAAATTTAGGAAAGGGGCCAAATGCAGGGAAAGAAAGAGATGGAGATGGATCAGAGAGGAATGAGTGGGAGTATGAAGAGGAGAAAAGAGGTGTTGGTCATGTGTGAAACAAGCTGCTGACCAGTATGCTTCTCTGGCTAAGCCTTGGGCTTGATTGCCGCAGTGTAGCTATTCTTCCCAACTGTTTTCCCATGTGGATATGCCTGATCAACAATGAACTTCACAACAGACTAGCTGGTGCCTGGGACGAGCAGTCAGGGTGCCCGCATTTGTACACTGAAGCCATGGGTCAGAGGGGCCCAAAGGTCTAGGGGCCAGTGGCTGGAGAGATGGGTCAGCTGCCAGAGGGGCCCATTTGTGTGCGTGTGTGACAACAGCACAGCTGGAGTAGCTGGTGAGTTGAGTAAGAGGACTGTGAGCTTGATAGTGGAGGGGCTGGAGGTCTGATAGTCAGCTGCTGGAGGGACCACAGATCTGGATCAGCTGCCAGAGAGCCCTGTGAGCGTGCATGCTAGCAAGCTTTCAGCCTGATTAACCAGCAAGTAAGAACATGATCAGGCCACCAGAATTGTTCATGTTTATGTGAGTGCTTTTGGTGTAAACCTGTGGGTATGTGTGTGCTGGTGAAGGCATTGCCCTCTCCCTGGGTCGCTCTGTGCTGCCAGATGTGTGCATGTGCATCTCTGGGCCACCTGCCTAGTCAGGCTGCTGCCTGGACCTGGGAATGGCAACTGCACCATACATAGCAACAGGGAAAAGCCCTGGGGTCTCACAGCCCATCAGCCTTAGCTTACCTTAACAGCTAGCTCCATGGCCTTATGTCTGCTTTTTAGCCTGCAGTGTATCCATGCCATGTCTATGCTGTGTACGAATAAGAGAAGAGCTGGGTGTTGGCAACCACAGGAAGCAGTTACATGTATGAAGTCTGTATGTCAGTAATTTTTAGCGTTGGTTTTTAGTACATTCTCATAAGTGGTGATATGATTTCATAAGTGTACAAATACCCCAGATTTGAAAACTTGATTTGAAAAGAGTAACTGAAGGTAATATGCAAGTGCATCACAGAATTCCAAAATGTCTATCTGAAATATAGGTGAGTTTGTAGGAGCCCCATTCATATATTACAGTAGCACATTGATTTAATATCTTATTTCAAGTCCACCTCGTGGATGTCTGGGAATGACATAGCTTTTGCCATCAATATGATCAGGCTGAAAAGTTGCTTTTCTATCTTCATTTTTATTCCTGAATGTACACTTTTGACACTTGATTTGTGATAGCTGACACCTCAAAGCTGATTTATGGCTCAAGAGTTAAGAAGCAGATGGCCAGGCAGAATGAGCTAGCTATAATCTCTGAAATGTACAATACTGTCTGACATCAAATGTGGAAATCATCAGCATGTGTATAGTGTCATCCAGAAAAAAAAATACTAAAATGAAGTGGAAAATTACTCAAGTTTTGACTCAGAGGAAGTTAAGCTTTAAACTACCTGCTATCTATTTTTCATCTCTTTCCATTTCTTTTCAAGGGTACAGAAACCAGAATTATATTCCTGTATTTCATATCCACCCCTGTGTCCCTGTTGCTGTGAATTCCGAAGGGAAGGGAAAGGAAGGGAAAGGGAAGAAGAAAAGGAAAGAATCAAAAGACTTTCCTAGCAGGCTGCTGGTTTGTTCAGTACTGCATTAGAAGTGGCAACTAAACTACAAAGATAGCCTTTGTTTCCCATATTTGTTTTGAAAACAATAATTGAAACAAGGTAGAAATTACCAGGCTTTTTTAGAGGGGAGAAGAACTGAAATTGCTACACCATGAGTTGCTATACCAAACATATGTCTGTATAAAATCAATTTGCTGTAAATTAGTAGTTTTCATGATGACAAGAAACGCGTTTTGTGTGTCTTAAAAAATCCAGAAGGTGACTTTGCAGGTTTGGAAAAGTATAATGACACTAACAGGTGAGTGCAGTGTGAGAACTGTTCCAGTAGTGGTCAAAGAAGTTTGGATGAGAAAGGGCTGCCTGTCTCCAATAAAACAAAGGTGGAACAGAGACTGTAGCTAATGTGTCACCAATGGCTGCTAAAAAATGTATGGAGTATGAGGCTCAGAAGAAAAGAAAAATGCGTTATTTCAGGTATGACTATGAGATCAAATCTGTTAAATATGTTTTGAGAGTAGCCACACTCACAGTTTGGAGGGTGAAATTTGAGTGTATGGAAAAAGCTCTTTCAATTTTCTTGAATTAGGAAATTTGTCATAATGTGCGAAAGAGATTCTCAGCCACTGAAAGGATTTTCCATGTGAGAAAGTCAGAAGGCCTTTCAAAGAAGCCAGATTTAACCCCACTACTGGTAATTAGCTGCATCATGCGTCAGGGATCAGAGGAAAGACTATATGACATTACTCCCCAAAACAGATCAATAAGAAAGTTTCAGCAGAAAGAGATGTAAAGATAGACTAAATGGTTTGTTTCATTTAAGCATCTTTGAACAGGGACCAAAACCAACTACAGTGTCAGGAAAATGCTTGCTACATCTCAGTGGGTCAGCTATTTTCAATTCTGACCTACCAAGTAGAAGCAGTATTGTTTTGCTCAGTGAGTCTACGTCAGGAAACTGTCATGTTTTATGATCCTGTTGGAATGGCATCAATCTCACTGAAGCTCACTACCTAGGAGGGGGAAGAATACTGTTTTACAACCATTTTGTAAAAGTAAAGCAATGATGACAGTGTTTTATGAAAGGTTCAGCTCTGCAGATGCGTGCCAGCTGTGCTGTGCACACACCTCTTGTTAGGTTTAAGTTTAAATTATTTTGTTAATTTTTTAGGTCTCACTAAGGCTTACAAAGAAGTGTAAATGCCAAACTCCCAAGAAGGGTAGTTTGGAGTTTGTGTAGAAGAACTGCAGTGACTGGTGTCAGGTGAGCACTATGCATCCCCCAGAGCTGCAGCAGGTTCTGTTCATGGGGCCTTCATGGCTCTGGACATGAAGTGCATTGTGAAGCCTAAGTCTTCTTTTGGATCTGGCTAGATATTCTTGGGACTTTTTAAATTTGAAGTTTAACTTTTCTTTAAAAAACTGAAGAGAAGCTAAGCAAGCAGGGGGAGATTCAAATCACAATCTGAAGTTTATTTGTTTTTTTTTTAAACTTGGAGATATTCATGCAGGATATAGAGCTGAGTCAGCTTATTTTTTTTTTTCTTTGAAGCTTGTATGTTGACTTTTAATAAAGAAGAGGCTACAGGCTTATCTTTTTGTAACAATCTGGTCCTTCCCCTTTGCAGTCAGTAACTCTGCCACCTGCCCTATATAAATGCATGCTGCGCAATACCACAATACTTCGGCTGCCTGGGGTTAGGGCAACTTCAACAGATGGAGAATCCTCAAGCAGTGCTGTGCCTGAGGGTATATACTGTCATGGGGATATATAACACATACCCCAATGGGGATATCCGTTAGCCCTTGTAAATCTTCTTCCAGCTCAGCATTGCAGTGGCTTCTAGTTACTAATACTGAAGTTACATGGACAATTTATCTTACTTTTATTCTTTGTTTCTGCAGACTTTTGAGGCTTAATAAACAATGTATGTGTGTTCTGTAACTATCTAGCCATAAGTTATTTAACTTGATTATGTTTGCTTCTGCGTAACGAAAAGCTCCAGTAAAGTAAATGATGTAACGTGTAAAGAGAACACTTTTCTTATCAGCCTAGTTATAGCTTTGGACAACATTTTGAAGCCTCCTAGCAATTGTAAATCAATACTCATCAATTAAATGTACATGTGGCTGCCAGTTTAAATTTATTCTGTATTTATTTACTCAGGTTTGGCTGCTACCAGTTATTTCACCTTTTATGAACTACAAGCAGCATGAACCTAACAATGAAGAATGATGCAAATGTAATGATCCTATTGATTGAACTTGAGGTTTGTTCCTGGAGAGAGATTGAATGCACCTACTGAAACAGAAGCTACTTAGGTAATGGACTTAGATGAGCTAAGTATCAACTGAAACTCACAGAATGGACATCACGGTATTCGCCTCCTGAGGATATCTAGGTAACAGCCAATTCTTGTCAGAAGTTGTACTGAAGCTATGCTTCAGGGAACATTAAGGTGCATCATAATGTCCTCCACAGCTCAGAACAGTTCAGAAATACCAGGGAACAAAACCAGAAGGCGTTTCACCTCAAAATACTGAAAGTAGTTTACAGATGTGGTTTTGCTCAGCCTTAGGGAAGATTCTTTCTTACACCTTACCAGTTGTATGGCTAGGTTTTCTGTGGCTTGATTCAGCCCTACCTGTGGTGCTACACTGCAAGAGGATGGTGAATATACACAGCTCTCAAGACAAGCACTCTTTCCCCTTAGGAGCAAACAGGGAATTGATACTGCCTGAGCTCATTATCTGCTAGTGCATCTGCATTGCCTGTATAAATTGTTATTCCTAAGAAGTGACTAACTCAGCACCCATTTATCTACAACAATGTGATCATTTCAAGATTTTGCTTCATTTCAAACAATTCTCTAGACAATTGCGTAGTTACAGGAAGGTACCACCTCTGTGATGCTATCATGGTTAAGTTAAAATGTGTGATGGGAATTTCGGCTTATACACTGGAAAGGCTCTTTCCACTTATTCTTTTAAGGTGTGTGAAGCAGATTTTCCTTGTTTATCCAGTGGCCAGTGCACATGAAATGCTATCTTTTAAAATGTATTTTTAATGTAGACTTAGCAGTCTTCCAAGCTTAGTAGGTGACTGCCATTTCTGGTGCCTCAGACTGACATCCAGCTCACAGCACTGAATTGGTTAAGCTTGATATGCCCAAGTATATCAGGATGGGCAATATTTTTAACATTCTTTCTTCAAAAACTATCTTAATTCCTGAACAAGTGGTCTTGGAGCAAATAACTCTTCCCTCTTCCTTTCTGCCTCTTCATTAAAAAATATCTTTTCTGTTGTTGTTGATTAAGAAATTTCAATATAAAAAGGTCAACTCAGATCATTTTAATCACAGATCAAATTATTGATTAGGACTATGAAGAGTATAACTAATGAGTGAGAGTACACAGCCTAACTCTGCATGCTTAGGGATAATATTTTTACCTCCAGATAAGTATGATTCTGCCTCATACTAACCCACATATCATTCAGTGCTTTTACTTTACCTAAGTGCAATAGAAGAGATACAGCAGTAGTCAACATTCAGTCTTTTAGGATAAAGTCTCATTCCTGCTGATATTTTTTGCCTTTTCATTCTTCTTTCCCGCTAGATTAGTACCATTTCTTACTCTGTATTTGTTTATAATTTAAAGCCCTATAAAGTAACTTAATCTGCATCAGTTTGTCTCCAGACTGCTCGTATAAAAGCATCAGGCATACAGGTTACCTTTTACTTGTGGCCATGCACCATGAATGTGGAAAACACACAAATCATGGTCTGATACTGTAGCCCTTGCTCAGCAATTCTTGAACAGTTCACTAGATCAGATATAACAACGCTGGGCCTAAACATAAATGCATGGGATTATGGAAATTTTGTTTACAATTTGTTACAATGGCCTTATTATAATGAAAAGTAAAAGAGATAAAATGCTATGTGACACATCAGTTTCCATTACTTATAAATGGTCTCATTCAGAACCTGGGGAAGATCATGTACGTACATTTTTTGAGCTCTCTATGAGTGAGGATACAATGATTAGAACAGAGGGGACCAACTCTTCATGAAGATTTTTAGGATCTATTCTCATAAAATGATAAATTATTTTGTTCCTCATGAATTGATGTTGCTAGTAAAATATTTAAACAGAAAATGTGGTTAGCCATCAGCAAAACTGTGTAGAGGTAATTTCACACTGTATTGCAAAGTGTACAAAATACATAAACATGAAAAAGAGAAAATACTGATTTTTTTCTGTTTGGTTTCTCCTAGTAATAGGCATATCATAGTTATTTATGGTAAGAATATGTTCACAGCTTTTGATGAAAATATAGTTTCTAAGTGTAACACTTGATAAATTATTTCATACATGCAAAGAATTGTATCTTAACTGTTTCAGTTCTATTTCTGTCGAGTATAATTTGTAATTTCCCAGGACAGCCAGTTGCTTAGTTTCACTACTATTTGCAGTTTCTACTAATGATGTCCCAAATTAATGCTTGGCATCAAATATTAATTTATACTGTGATTATGTCACTAGCTGGCAAGTCAGTCTTCTACTGAAGAAAATACTTTAGCAGATGAGAGACAGAGAGCAGAGAGATTAAACAAGCTCCACCAGGCAATTGCCACCAGATATCTTTTTAATTTTGGTTGATAGGGGATAAGACAAGGTATCACACTGCCAAGCCTAATTATGGCAATCAGTAAAGTTCAAGTTTGATGATATTAAGTTAGCAAATAATGAGATATTGCTCACATGAAAGAGCCCTTAACAAAAAAGACATTTAAAAATCTGTGTTTGCATCACTAAAGGTACATTATAAGAAAGTGTTATATTGAAGGCATGTGAACAGTGGTTGCACTTCGTGTGAAACTTCTAATACACACGTGCCCTTTTTATGTTCAGTAAACTGAAAATGGTTAGGTTTTATCCTGTTTCTGGGATTTTATTTGGTCTTTCATTTAGATGAAGCTGTAAGTCAAACTAAAGGCTATGAAATTTTGTACTGATGTACTTCTAAAGGTTTCGTACTGGAATAAATCACTTTGATATTGCAAAAGCCATCTTAGATCACTGTAACCCGTCTGTCCCTCAGGGTATAAAACCAGAACAGCATGAAGGAGGATAAACTTGTCCTTCCGGAATTCCAAAGCTCTCATGCAATGGAATGGATTCTTTATTCATTTCTCAGTTTTGTCTAAAATTCACTAGATGAATTCCTGACCCCATGCAAGCCAGTGGCCAATCTCCAACAGACTACAGAGAACCAGAGGTTCACCGATTTTTGGTGAATTTTTTCAAGAATTTCAAATACTCTATTTTTTATCCTGCAAACATTGTCCTTCCTCATGCCTGTCTTTTCTAAAATTACTTCTTCCAATAAAGATGTTCGTAACTAGTGATATCATTATTATTATTGCTATTTTTATTACTGATAATATTCATGGTGTTTTATGAATGTGCTTTAAATATATTGTCATCAGAGGGGGAAAAAACACTTGTTTCAGCAGATATAAGATATTCAATATATCAGCAAACTTGGAACATTGTGTCTGAGAACATGCCATGTAAATACTATGTTCTGTACATCCATTAATGCATTACTGTATTGTGCTATTCCATGCTTCTTTAGTGGGATGCTGGATACCACTGGCCAGGTTCCAAGACACAGCATGTTTCAGAGTCAGTAATGATATTGAAGATCAGCTAGACAGCTGAGTCCTCAAAATAACAAATTATTTCTCTAAATTCAATCAGAAGGGAAGATAAAACAAACTATTTGCTTCTTCAATTGGCAGTTTGTGTAATACGCCTGCCTCACCAGGGATAACCGTATTTCCTGATACGATCAGCAAAATGCTGTGAAAATGTACAAAGTTTGGAAGAAGAAAAACACAAGCTTCCACTCAAAATTGAATCATAAATTACCATGTGATTAAGATGTGAGACTTATTTTTGCATCTAGGAAAGAAGAACATGCATCATCTGATTTTTTTTTTTTATTGTAGCATGACTCATGCTACATGGTTCATCTGAGTTCATCTCCGTGAGTTTTGGTTTTTTGCTCTTTATGTGACAAATTCCTGCATTTTTACTCATCCTACTCTGAAAATATAAACATAAAGTATAACACTGCTTCTCTATTATCTGAGAAGTAAAGAAAATTCAAAGGTTAAAATCATAGATTCTATGAGTGAATAATTAAAATCAGTAATGTGCCACCAACTAAAAACCACATTTAACACATTAATATATTAACTAGAAAGGGTAAAGAGAAGAGCAATGAGGGTATTGACAGATATATAAGAAGCAACTAAGCAGGGCAGGACTCCTTAGTCTCAGAAAGAGAAGACAGCTGGGTAATAGAGGTATATTAAATTATGAGTAACATGGTAATGATAAATAGGGAAATAATGAGTACTCAGTATAACTAAGAAATGAAATTATCAAGTGACAAGTTCAAAACAAATAGAAAGAGGTGTTTCATCACAAAGTAGAAATTGCTCTCAGAAAATCATTCCTGTAGGTTTTTAGGGATGCCAGAAGTTCATACAGGTTCAGAACCAATTCAACACATTTACAGAAGAAAAATCCGTCAGGAGTTATTTACATGGAGTAAATTTACACTGGTGTTTCAGAAGGATGTGTTTGCCCACCTTTATGCTGTTCTGACTTTATGCCCTCAGGTACAGATGTGTTGCAGTGGTCTAAGGTGGTGTTTACAGCCTTGAAGTGATTTATTCCAGAAAGAAACCTTTATAGAAGTACATCAGTACTGAATTTCATAGCCTGCAGTCTGATATACAAGCTGTTTACAAATCTACACTTTCTGGTTGAAGAAGTCCTTTGCTGCAGGACTCTGGAAGATAGCTGGGTGCATTGGGGAATTGCTGCCATATGTTTTTCATTCCTCTTCTGCCACTTTCAAGGACAGGTGATGGACTGAATGAACCTTTAGTCTGACCCCATACAGTCTTTTTGACTGTATCACATACAGCTTGGATACATGTAAAGCAAAAAGTCATTCACAGACTCAGAAAAAGTATATCTGGGCAGCTCTAGAGCTGTGTAAGAGGTGAGGTTCTTTTTAAAAACAATTCTTTCACTTTTTGGATACATTATTGTAATTTGTGTAAAAGATGTCCTTACACAGAAGGAAAGAACAAAAAGTAAAATTTGGTATTAACGCTGTTGCTTTAGCACTAGCAAGGCACAGTCTTCTCTGGTTTACGCATAGGTTGTAATAGGTATGGTCTAGCTGACTTTAAAGTAAAAAAGCAGAGCAGATGTGGCAGAATATGCTATAGTCTCTCCAGAATTATTTACACGGATGTTTGTCTGTTCATGTACATACACATACGGTGACAAAATGGTCTTTTTCTTCCTGTGGCTTGCGCAGAGCAATGCAACCTGTTCATTGCTGTAATGGGCATTAATCATTAGTCATACATATGTATGGAGGTTGCACTTACTGGTCAACCTGAGAGGTATAATTATTACAGTTTCCATGAGTTAATGAAATGGTAAATGCTTCTGTAACAAGTCTTGGAAAGGAAAGCAATAGTGTGTGGTGAGATGAAGCATTGAAACTTATATTGAGCAATTAACTTTTTAAAATGTAACCTTTCTAGTAATTCAATTATTTATAGTTTTATGCATTATTTTTTTAAAAAAATAAAAATAAGAATTTACATCATCTGGTTTTAAAGTGTAAAGACGTACTCCACATCTCATCCACAGAACAGGGACAGTGCACTGGCAGGCTGCTTGCGTGCAGACTCATCAGTGCTTCTTCATTAAGAATTAGTTGTCCCACACAAGTAGGCAAATGGATAGTTTATTTTTTGTTTTCCTTTCATGTCTGACAATTCTGTTGGGGCTGTCAGCATGTATTCTGACACTGCAAACGCTTACACATGTAGTGGTCTTCATGAATATGAGATGTTCCCGTGAACACAAGGCCAAAAGCAGAACGTGTTTGAGTCAGTGGTGCTGCTCATGTGCATAAAACCGTGAAGCCATCTGCAAGATCAAGGCCCAGGAGAGGAATTACTACAGATGGTTTTGTGAGGTACATATCTGTTTGTTAGGACCTGGCCTGAGACCAACAACTCATTTTACATTGGTCAATGAGTAGCATTTCATATTAACTATGGTTTACCCCTGGTCTGAACCAAACTGGAAAGAATGAAATGGGATTTGACCTCTTAATGGGCCCATATCGCCTTCCAAAAATTTGGTATGCTAATATTTGTAATTTTTATAAATCTCTTTGAAATTCAATTGTAAGTCACGCTATAGCTACTATCACTTCATTATACATTATCGTGAAACATATAGTCAAGATAATTGAACTAAATTAATTTTTGAATATTTTCACAGTCTAATTCACTGAAGTTCTCTTCTGGCCTGAGTTAGTGTGTCTTTATTTATTGCCATAGATTCCTCACTGTTCCAAAAGAGGTTTTCAGGTTGTCTTATGTTAGACCAATCTTCCTCCCATGTGAAGTATAACTGATTTTAAAACTAAAAGGCCATTTTTTGCATGTGGGTGGCCTTTCCTTTCTGAAGGCCCAACAAGGCTCCAGTTCCTTCCTTTGAGAACACATAATATTTTAAAAGTATAATTTAGCTAAAGTAGTAAATCTTGTTTCACTAGAAACACAACACCCCCCCTACCCCCCCCCAAAATGAGCAGAGAGCCTAATTAGATATCAGCCCCCTCAGGTATACCTCCTGCAGATGACAACAACTCATAGGTGTGAGCCTGTGGGTGATTTATCTCTCCCCTCCCACCTCTCCCCTTATCCAGACTGGTTATTTTACCTTTAAATGCTGCTGAACTGCCAACTCTTGAGCTGTGATGGATTCTGCATGGCAGGGTGGGTGACAGTGAAACAGATGTGTGAGGACCAAGACTGGTTTGTTGGCACTTGTGTGGTTCTCTCTGTAGGGGTGTTTTCTTTTAATGGCAGCAATTTAGGCATGCAGTAATTTGATGGTTTTGCAATTACATTAGACTTGTGCAACATATTTAGGAGTAGCATAGTTATCACATTCAAAATCCTAGCATCTCTTTAAAATAAGAGTGGTTATAGCACAGCTGCCTTAACTTGCTAAGAGCACTTTTCCACTGTTCTGTGTAGATCCACTAATCTTTCCCCCCTTAGTTTAGGGGAAATAGTGTAAGAGAACATAGATGAGGAGAAGAGTGTGGTGGGAAGTAGGGATTATATATATCTATTTAAAATATTTTCTGAGTTCTTTGTTGCTCAAAACCTCTCTAAGATATTTTCTTATAAGATGCTACGTTTTCAATATACAACATGGTTTATTTCTATTTGCCTGTAAATTTAAGCACCCACTGCAACTGAACAGATAAGATACTTTAATGTTGGTATTCTGGATTTAAAGTAAAATTCAAGACTCTCATCCTTCCTAAGGCAAAGGAGCCCAAGGGCAAACTAGCAATTAACATGTGAAAGAGACTGCTGGGGGAAAAAAAGACTTGATTTATTTTCATGCTAATGCAAATAAGAAATGAATACATTTTTGGAATAATTAAGATGATTTAACATTTACAGCTTTGTTCAATATTTGAAGTTATGCTGCTAAAGCTTTCCAAAACCACTTGTACTTTTAGCAAGGTGACACCATGTGGATTGCTTTTAGTATTTGTTCTTTAGTTTTCTTTATAGTTCTTTCAGTTTTGCTTTGTAACTGACCACAGGAAAGATGTGATAGTCCTTCTACCCAGAGAACAATCTGCAAGAATCTATAATACCTTTTTGGCATACAGCTTTGCTAACAAAATATGCACGTAGACAATATGAAACAAACTTTCTGGTTTGGTTTTTTTTTGTATAATTGAAAAAATTCCTGAACGTCTAAGTATGCCATCAGAAAAAAAATAAATTAATATAACTTCTATTATAGGGGGGAAATAAGAAAATGCAGAGAAAGTTACATGGAAGTGTGCTGGTTTTTGCTGGGGTAGGGTTAATTTTCTTCATAGTAGCTCATATGGGGCTATATTTTGGATGTGAGATGAGAACAGTGTTGATAACACAGAGATGTTTTAGTTACTGCTGAGCAGTGCTCACACAGAATCAAGGCCTTTCCCGCTTCTCACACCACCCCACCAGTGAGTGGGCTGGAGGTGCAGGAGAAGCTAGGAGGGGACACAGCTGGGACAGCTGACCCTAACTGACCAAAGGGATGTTCCTCACCATACGACGTCATGCTCAGCAATAAAAGCTGGGGGGAAGAAGAAGGAAGGGGGGGACACATTCAGAGTGATTGATGGTGTTTGTCTTCCCAAGTAACCATTACTTGGTTGGAGCCCTGCTGTCCTGGAGATGGCTGAACACCTGCTGCCAGTGGGAAGTAGTGAGTGAATTCCTTGGTTTGCTTTGCTTGTGTGCACAGCTCTTGATTTACCTATTAAACTATCTCAGCCCACGAGTTTTCTCACTTTTACCCTTCCTATTCTGTCTGTCGTCCCACTGGGGGGGTGGGAATTGAGTGAGCGGCTGGGTGGGCCTTAGTTGCCAACTGGGATTAAACCATGACAGGAGGTAATGGAAAACTCAGTGGAAGAAATGGATTCTTCTGATACTCAGCAGCTTTATATGAAGCAAACAAGTTTCTATTATACGAAGATAGACAAGATGGAAGCATGGGAATTGGCAAGTTGCCTTCTAATTCAGGTAAAAAAATTTTTCAGGTAAAAAACCCACAAAAGACTGAAAGAGACTGTGTTTCTTCAGCCTTGAATGTCTCATAGCTTGATTTCAGAGTCTTATCACAGATTATCTGTGAAAGGATATATAGATAACCAAGGCTTCAACAGAGTCAAGTATATTTTCTTTCATAATTTCTCCCTACTCTGTAGCACATTTACTTTTCTTTTTGTTTTTACTCTGAACTGGAATTGGTTTTTTGACTACATATCAAGTTTGTGAGATAAAAATTTTTGAACAGAGTGGAAATTGGGCTTAAAAAGAGGAAAAGTGAAGGGAGGCTGTGAAGGGAAGCTTTCTAGAGAGATTCATGATGCCTGGTTTTGGTGAAAGGCCGATCAAACCTCATGTTAGCAGGTGCTTTATGGTATGAGGCTTTTTCCACTGAAGTGATTTTTACTTAAAAGTGATGAGAAATCTTAAGAACTTTCAAGGTCTGAACACTAGTCTGAATGAAAGGTAATCTTAGATCAGATATTGATATCAAAACAAACAGCAAAGAGCATTTTGTGTGCAACTCAAGTTGGAGAGAGACATTCACTGATCTCTCTTCAATTCTTTAGCACACCTGAGAAACCAGATATTTTTTAACCCTGAAAAGCGGATGAATTTTCCAGGGAATGCCTCAAAGTTCCACCAATCTGTTGTTTTGTAGTGCACATATGTGCACAGATGAAGGCGTAAATTTTTAAAAGTACTTCTGTGAATGTTTTATTGCTATGAAGTCTTCCATTTCTTGTATCTGAAGTATTGGGAACTGAAGTCTCCAACAAGCATTTTCCTCCTTGTTGCTCATTCCCACTGTGAGAAACTGGCAATGTACTTCACAGCTGTGATTATCTAGAATGTAAACAGTTTATCAGATATATTGAGTTCTTCAAGAATTACACCTTCTCTTTGAGTCATTAATCTTGTTGTAGCAGAATTCCTATGTGCTGTTCACATCAGCAGATAGAAATCGGTTGTTTATTCCAAATAATTATCTATAGGGCACTGATCCTCAGTAGATTTTACGTTCATAGTCACTGAGGCAAGCTGAGGGGAAAAATTTTCAGGAATAATTATGGTTTCCTATACCAATAAGGCCACAAGGCTGGAAGTGGAATGAGAGATTGTCTCTCTTGTTAGTCACGGACAGGAAGAATTTCTTATATGCTTTATACTAAGAGTTGTGTTTAAATCTGCAAATGCTTTAAGTAAGAGTATTTGTTCCTTATGCCCAGTCCATGTAACAAGGACAGTGGCCGGAGTTACAATGGTTTCTGTTTTTAAATTCTCATATTGTAATATAATAAATGTACTTGACTGAAGGTTAACACATATGCATACATGACAAATTTAAATATTTTAATTAAAATGCAAGTATACTGCTTAACCAGGGAGGGAAAATATTTTAGACCTTATTAATACAGAATTGGTATTGAATCAAAAAGTTTTAGGTTTTCTCAAAGCTACACAGGTATTCTTGACATGCTCCTTCTCAGAAAGTTTACTGCATAAGGAAAAAGTTTGGAAAAGAAAACAGCATGATCAGCCCAGGATATTTTAGGACAAAATATCTGTGCATTTTTATTATTGGCTTTGAAATTTAGCTTTTTTAATGAAAACAGTCCAGTTCAGGGAACACAAATGCATTTAAATGAAAGATTTTTATGCTGGTTTACATAAAACCTTTGCCCACCAAGCTAAATTCATAAGATAAGAATGATATTTTTGCATTGGAATTCTTGTTACATGCTTACATACACACATTAAATACATATAATCCAAGCATTTTGCTGATGGTACTATGTCATTAGATGTTAACGTAGAAATGACCACAAAATTTCCCAGAAGCAGAGACTGGTCTTTTTGTTGTAGCTCTTGGAAGATGTGTAAAAGATAAATTGACCATATTGTATTTTGATTTATGTTAAGGATTTGACAAAATATTAATAGATAATGACCAAATAAGATATGTCAGTCCTAAAATTTACCTAAAACAGCAAATTAGCTGAAAGAACAAAATTAGAATATTTAAAACAGAAATGAAGGTAATCTCCATTATTACCCTTTAGATTCTCTACTGTTATAGAAAAAAATCTAATAAAAATGTTTCTTGTGCTTTTGAGAGTCTTTTTGTACTCAGAGCACAGCTATGTCATAGAACTACAGCACTGTAACAAAACACAAACAGTATTTAGATAAACATTTATTGGGGGGATCCAGAAAGTAACATTAATTAGTTGAGGTGGATTAATGCTCTAGGACACATTCTAGGATACAATATCTATGGCAGGTTCTGTACAAGGATGATGTGAGTGTAATGTCAAGTAAATTAAATGCATCTTCTTCAGTGGGTGAAGTGACAGAATAATGAAATTTAAATAGAAATAATGGCTACATTTAGACCATGGTCACCCTAAATCAGGCAGAGATATGAGATAAAATAGTATGAAAACTGACACTTGTTTGTAAAAATAGTTGATCTGTAAACTCTGTATTTGATCAGAACAGGAGCTAAACAGTTCTACTAAACTTAGAGCTGAATAGATACTATACCGTTTAATATAATTTTTTTTAAAAAATAGCATTATAACAAGTCCAATTTAAAAATGTGTCAAATTTACAATATTAGGGAAGAAAGGTGAAGAAATTATTAGCATGAAAACATTTTTTAATTAAAAAAATAGAAGAATTCCTAAATTAAAGTATTACATCCGTTCTTTAAAAATTCTAAACTTACAAGATATAAAAATGTCATATAAAGTGAATAAAAACTTGTGGCTGGCATCATTAGCACAGAAAGGACTTCAGCTCTTTTCAGGACTTATCCCTTTGAAGTGTGTTTTGAACCTTCTAATATGTGGCCTGACCATCAATGGTAGCCAGAAATTCTTCAAAATTATGGTTCATGTGGGCTGCTTTGCAATATTCTAGTTATGAGTCAAGAATTTACAAAGACAGATTGGGTAGGGCAAAACCCTCTCAAAACTGTCTCGGAGCTAAGCTCTGAGGTGTTAAGTGTTTTTGGGTTTAAAATCTGAGCTAAGAACCTGGGTGCGAATATGACAGTTCTTAATAGTTCTTTATGGATGCTTTTATAATTGGACAAGTGGGTTATACAGAGCCACCTTCTTGACTTTTTTTTTTTTAATTTCTCTTTCTTTCATAAATAAATGAAGAAAATTTCAAGCTGTTTGTGCTCAGCTCTTTAAGGTAGTTTACAATATGAGCGATTGCATTTCAAATAGGATTGTGGGCATTTTTGCCCTGGGTTTTGAGGCCAGTATTAACATTTCATAGTTCCCTTAATAACGAAAGGCACAATAGGGAAAACTAGCATCTATCTAATGAAAAAGAATATCTAGTGATTGCTATGAATAAACCAACAGATCTTCTAAAGTGTATAATGGCAAGCTGTAGAGTTAAATGAAAGCGAGTGATGCTCATTAGAGTCTGCTAGGACACCTAGTTAGACTCATTAGTGCACAAAGGTTTAAACTGCAGAAGACAGGTGTACAGTTTCATCTGCAGTGGCTTGTATTTGAACAAAAGGAAAAGGGAAAAATTATGAAAAAAAAAAATGTATTGCAAGTGCTGTGTGGGAAACTAACTCCTGTTACTAGTTGCTTATCCTTTAAAAAAAATTCTGTTTGAGTTCCTTATAAGTGAGCATCTAAAAATAACAGAATCCAAAATGAAATAATCAAAGCCTCTAAATTGGCCTTTTGGTCCCTAACAAGCTTTCTGCTATAGGACTACCTGTCTGAAGTCCATAAACCAACCCTCCACTGAGGAATGTTCCCACTGGTCTGCTTGCCAGCAAGAGAGCTTGCAGCAGGACTGAGTGGTGATATCCCATTTTAAAGGATGCTGCCAAATTTCAGTGTAGGGTTTTTTTAATGTTCCATCTACTTATATTAATTATAACATTTTAGGTTATAATAAGGGAATATTAGCATGCTAATTTCTTGGTATTATTTATGCCACTCCTTTCCTTTTTCACTGGGCTTGGGCAAATACAATGGCCTAGATGATTTCATTGCATTTTTAAGCTGCTAACGTAACAGCATTGAATTTAATAATAATATAGTTACGATCCCAGCTCCTTACAACAGGAAGGGAGTTCCTGGGAACTCCTTTCAATGTGACTTCCTACATTCACACCCACAGTGGGGAGCGGGCCAGGGCAGGCGAGCAGCCTGCCTTCCCTGAGCATGGGGAGGAAGCTAAGAGGCAGTCAACTGCCGCAGGACTTCTCCTCCTGACCTCAGCTGGAAGGAGGTAGGAAGCTAGGAGCAGAGGAAGTGGGCACAAGAGGTGCTCTCCTCGCTTGTGGCTTTTGGTGCCTGGAGAAGTGGTAAGGGTAGAGCAGCAGAAGCAGCTGAGTGCTGTCGGAGTTCCCTTCCTCAGTGTTGTGGCTGCGGCATCCCTCAGCTTCACCAGAGAGC
This sequence comes from Podargus strigoides, assembly GCA_028020825.1. Taxonomy (NCBI): domain Eukaryota; kingdom Metazoa; phylum Chordata; class Aves; order Caprimulgiformes; family Podargidae; genus Podargus; species Podargus strigoides. Next base: position 30,169,347 of record CM051623.1, read on the forward strand.
AAACTGCTGCCGCAGGCAACGTGCATTTCAGAAGATCCTCTTCCCCATTGAGCTGCCGTATGATGACTAGAACCAACAGCAGCCACTAGGCAGAGAAACATAAATTTGTTCTTAAAAATGTGTATAGGTTAGTAAAATGGTTCAACTGATCTCAGTGATAAATATATTAATAATACAATTATACTTTTGTGATGAACTTTGCCCTGCTTCCTTTATGAGTTTTTTTCTGGCTAATCTATGATCATTTCTTTACTTTCTCCTGTGTCTGTATACAAGAGGGTACTGGAATTATAATCAGCATTTCTAGATTTAAGTCCAACTAAGGGATACATTGCAAATGAGCTGCTGCAAATACTGCATACAAGCTTGTAGTGTTGTACCACTCCAGTATGTTTGCAGGGCAGTTGTTCTCTTGCGGATTTTATCAACTGGGAGGAGCTTTTGTTTGGATCTAGCCACTACAGTAAGAACCTGTCTTTCAGGTGAGTGTTTTGGAAGTGATAATTCTGTGGGAATAGTCATTTGGTGCCTTACTTCAACGTAATTAATAATAACTGAATTAATGAGTTCAGTGAGGTTGAATTATTGAGTCTAGCATGCAGCAAATTGTAGGCCTTTCCACTAGAAAATTTAAAGTTTTTCTTAGATATTCTAAATCAGCACCATTGCCAAGGCTACAACCGAGTTTTTATCACAACAGAAGTTCAAATGGTTTTAGTCATTGCCACATCTCTTTGCAATTCTCTGTCATCAGCCACATCAGTTTCCAAACTGTTAGGCAAGTTCTGGGGCACCAGGTTTGAAGAGAGGCAAATGATGGGTTCATACTCAGAAGTGCAGTACAAAAGTTTTGTATTTGATGCCAGTCTGTAGAAAAGCAAAAGTCACTAACTGCCTTAAAACAAAGAGGGAATTTTGATTATTGGTCTTAGCAAACAAACTAATTCCAGTGATGCAAATTATCTGAGTAATGTCAGGTTAACTCCTACCATAAATCAAAGCTATGGGTGAGCTGTGTAACCTTGCTAAGCAATACCTTCACAGAGCTTCATCCTCTAGCTTGTAGGTTGTTAAGAACAAGATAGTTTGGACTTCTCTGCCTCTCCAGACAACTCCTGAACAAGAGAAATCCTGTGTTACAGGAACTAGAGAGCAGAAGTTTTCTGGGCTTCAAGTTTCTTTGCTCAATGAACTGTTTGCATAGTTCTAGAAACACTCATTCCTTTTCTGATCAACCTAGTGCTTCTTTGGGAGAAGGTTCTTGTCTCTGTGTCTTTTCTAGAGTCACAACTAGCACAAAAGAGCCACAGTGTCTGACTGGGAATCCAAACAGCCAGATAAGAGAAGAAATTGAAAATAATGCTTTATTAACTTAAGGCAGCATGCTGATATTTTACAGAAGTGTGAAAAGACCAAAGTATCTCAAAAGAGGTTTCTGTGCAATCCAAATGTGAATGTGCTGTAAGCAATGTGGTACTTCCCAATGGCAGTGGGAAGCCGCACCGCACAAGCCCCAAACGGATGAATTGAAAAGTACTGTGTTACTGTGGTCAGGAGACTGCAGAGAGAGCAAGTAGCCACAAGGTTACATGACTGTGGAATGACCACAAGCCAGAGAGCAATAGGGTTGGGTTTATTCTTTCCAAACTTCCACTTCACAGTTTACTGAGCTCATTTAAATTCTTCCTCCTGAAGGAGAGATTTTTGGGGCAAACCCTGTGCTTTATCAGATGCCCACTAAGCTAAGAGGTTGGCTAAGAGGTACATGGGCTTTTTGTCTCTCTTCCTCACATTTTTTCCATGACTCCCTTTAGTTTCTGCAAAGGTTCATCTAACATCACAGTTAGATGGGCCAACTCGTAAAGGGCCAACTTGAATAAGATCTGTATTTTGGGCTGTACTCTTTGCCCAGTGCCCTGGCCTTGTGGCCTAAATCTGCCACATGTTTAACCCCTTACACGATGCTTGGAATTTCTAACACTATAGGAACCGTGGGCCTGAGGAGAACAAAACAGCTGGGGCAAATTTGAGCTACCCTCTGTGTACAGAGAGTGTAAGTTAGGTGCAGACAGTGCTGGTAAATCAGGCTACAGTTTTTTGGAGCGGAACCTCAGCCTGAGTTCTCCCTTCCTCCATCCCTGCTGCACTAATGCTCCTCAGCCTCTTTTCCAAGACAGAACTTTTTGAGCAAAAGGATGACAACAACAAAACCCTACCAAAATCACAAATCACCATTTCAACTTGCTAACTTCAAAAAAACCTAATAAAACATGGAGTGTGTGTGCTGGAGTGTGTCCAGAGAAGGGCAACAAAGCTGGTGAAGGGTCTGGAGCACAAGTGTGATGAGAAGTGGCTGAGGGAACTGAGGTTGTTCAGTCTGGAGAAAAGGAGGCTGAGGGGAGACCTCATTGCCCTCTACAACTACCTGAAAGGTAGAGGTCTCTTCTCCCAAGTAACAAGTGATAAGACAAGAGGAAATGGCCTCAAGTTGTGCCAGGGGAGGCCTAGATTGTATATTAGGAAACATTTCTTCACTAAAAGGGTTGTCAGGCATTGGAACAGGCTGCCCAGGGAAGTGGTGGAGTCCCCATCCCTGGAGGTATTTAAAAGATGTGTAGATCTCATGCTGTGTGGTGGACTTGGCAGTATGTTACCAAAGCTACTTCATCTTAAGCTTTAAACTAAAATAAATGATAAATGGAAGCACTGCTAAATGATTCTCAGTAACATTGAGAACATCTAACTTCTATGTGTGTAATAGTGTATAATAACGCTCATAGACTACTCTACATGATACAACTGTTTAATCTCTAAATATCTGGGGGGAAAAGGCTGCACCTACATATATAGTCTAAGCATTCATTAATTCTATGTAGGCATAAAAGCAGTAATGAATTTATATTACTGAGTGTTTTGAATAATGCTATATTAATGTTGAATTCCAGCTCAACGTTGAGTTGAGCATTTAACATTGAGCTCCAACTTTATATTGTATTACTGTTACTAAGGTAAATGATGCCATTTTCTTAAGTTTAATTTCACATCAGTCTCAATCATTTTATATTGAATTAAACTATTCTCTTCCCTCATTCCTCATTCCATCTTGTGAACCATTTTTTATTCCATTTTCCACTTTTATTTGGCCTTAGGTTAGGGAAGAGAATTTGAAGAAACTGAAAAACTGCTGAAGAGATGCAGCAGTTCTAGGTTTTTATGCAGTCCTGGAAAGAAAATGAAAGAAGTGGGTGAGCTCTGCAGGTTAACTGCAGAAAGGCGACAGCACCTCTGTAGCTGTGTGCATGCAGCTTGTTCCTTACTGGAGTGCTGTTTGCATTGAGGTGGAAACACGTCTTAACTTGGAGTGCGCAGGATCCTAAAGACACCAGTTTTATTTTTAAGTATCAAGAGATACAGAAAATAACACGTCCTCCATAAAAATTGTGGGTTTTTGGGGGGGAGTTGGTTGGGGTTTTTTTTGAGTTTGCCTGGTATATGTTGTGCCAGTCACAAATACTTTCTTACTCTTTGTATGCTACAAGGAAACAATTATGAACTAAAAAAAAGTCCTACCTCTCAGCATTTCCACAAGTGGCCTGGTTTTATATTTATGCAATGAGGGAAGTAACTGGTTAAATTTAACTTGTAATAACAGTAGCATGAATCTTACAGGAGTTTTTAAAATCCAAATGTGGCAGTGCCTTTTTCTGAACTTGCTTCCTTCCAGACTTGCCTTTGAGTAGTAACATTATCTAGAAATAACTACACATAGGTGAGAATATGGAAAGGGGATTTTTTAACAGTATCTCTCTACAAAGGATGAGATCTAAGTCAAAACAGTGGTGTGGCAGCAGTGACCAAGACTTGATCAAAGAGGGAAGTACTGCATTTCAACAGTCAGCTGTAAGGTGCTTTAAGACAAAGCAAACTGACAAAATCCTATTTAAAATCCTGAAAGCAGTCATATGAGAACTCCAGTTCATTTGGAAAAGATGATGTGAAACATGAAGTCGTGCTTTTGTGCTGCTAATGTGGCCTGGACGTAGTCAGAAGGTCCATTTTGTTTTCTTCATCACAGTTTATATGTATATAGTGCATGTGTAGAGAAAGTGAACGTGTTTTAATGAGTCCAGCATGTCTCTTTCCATACCATGGCAAACTGAAATGGTTTCTTTTTTTCTTTTTTTTTTTTTTTTTTCTTCCCATCCTTCAGTTTCTCCAGGAGTCATCCCAGAAGTATGTCCCAACGCAATGCTATGCTGAATCTTAGGCACTTAAATTCTTAGTAAATGATAGATCTTGCTACCTGCTGTGGCTAATGGCAGATGGTGCAGAGAGAGAAGCATGCACCAACCTCACCGTGTGATACTGATGATGACTGCAGCGCTGGGAGGGACCCCCCATGGCAATTCCTTTACAACCTGCAGCATGAGATTTGATTATCCCATCTCTTAAGAGATATAAATGTTACAACTGTAAAATTATCCAGCTTAATATGAATATGGAGATAATTTAAGGAGACACTGTTGCAGAGTAGGTAATGTAAATGAATATATAATTTAATATAGGTAAGTGCAGGAATGAGCTGTTGATTTAATGAGACACCATTACTTCTTGTTACCGGAGTCTCAAAAAGATGGAGGTTTATTTCTGTGTGACTCAATTATTCTCTTTTCCTTGCCTGCACAGTAAACAGTATTCTAAGTAATGGCCCTGACTCACTTGAGGTTAAACAAGTGCTACCTTCCTGTCTAGTCATGTATGGTATGTAATGACCTACCTTCCAATTAAAATCCTTTAAAAGCTATAGTTAAAGCCCAGTCTTTATTCCTGCTCTGGCAGGGGGGTTGGACTAGATGATCTTTTAAGGTCCCTTCCAATCCCTAACATTCTGTGATTCTGTGATTCTGTGTGATTCGGTTTACAAAGATCACTGAAGAAAACCAAACCTAGTCTCAGACAGGCAATGTGCATCTGAGTCATCTTTAATGTAATTCAAAGAAAAACAAGAAGAAACAAAAATAATTGTTGAAAATCTGGACAAAAAATAAATGATGCATCTTTTGAAGATATTAAAGGCAAATGGTAACTAGAGGAAACTTTCTGACTTGAGGATTTTAAAATAGGCTGTTAGGCATAAATCAAAGTAACTTTTAATATTTTACAAAATAGTATGCAGACTGACCTCGGACCTCAACGCTACAAATGATTATAAACATACTTCATACATTTAAATAGCATCATTGTAGTCAATCATCCTTAGAAAACCAACGCATCTGTAAACGTAGCTGTTAATAAGATTTGACTGTTTTTTTCCTGACCATAGTTTTAGGTGTTGTAACTTATTGCATTCAGCAGCAGCCCGTCTTTCAGAACACTGGCAGAAAATTCAGTGGTTTGAAGTGATTTGGAGATGCAGTTAGATACAATAGCCCACAGATGGAGATGGTGCTTTTTGATCATTCTGTGTACCTTTATAGATGTGGATTTAATCTAGGAAAGGGTCTCCACAGTTATTGATAGATGAGTTTCTTTAAAGAAATGCTAAATAAAATCTATTGTAATGTTTTTCCTTTAGAGCTTTATTAAAACCACTAATGTGTTCTGAAAAGATGAACTGAAAGACGAAGTAGATTGTGCCGATAGTATTTTCAGCTTTGGATGCAGGAAATGACATTTAATTTTAATATTCAGAAGTAATAATTTAAATATCAGACTGCTTCATTTTTTAATCATCGCAGAAGTTTAAAATTTTAGGATAAATCCTTTACTTTTGAAAGAACAAATGATAGGTGTGTCAGTTATTTGTGGGTTAATATTTGTATATTTATTCTTTAGCAGCCCGGCTGAGTTTATCTGTTTTTTATTGCACTTTATATCCTTCATGCCTTGTAGCTCAGTCTCATAAAGCCCTCTGTCATCTATTCCCAGATAAATATTACCTTGTGGACCATTATACACTTTTATGATTTTTCTGCTTGAAACAGTGATTCTTCATGTATTTCTGCTTTCATTTCATGCTATCTAAGCCTCTATAATTCAATTAAGTCTTTTAATCACAGTGTTACCGTGAGACGGTAACTTTCCTCTGGTTTATTTAAATCATGTTTTAATTTTCCTGTTCTGTTACTCTCAGAGGTCTAGAAGTCCATGGTTGATACTTGGAGGAAAGGTGACCTAGCACAGGCGAAGTTTTACAGGCATCAAAAGGAAAAAAATATGGATTTTTTCCCAGTTTACCAATTCTGTCTCATGAGAACCTGCATTAGGCATTGTAGGAATCACAGTGAAGGCAGTGCATGCCTACAATGTTTTTAACACAAACTTAACTTGGAAAGGAGGAACCTGGGTGTAGAGAGACAGAGGAGGGCATGGTCATAAATTATTTGAATATTGCCTCACAGCAGGGTTAGGATTCCAAGAAAACCATGTAATCCTGGCTATTCCTGACTTCCAGGTATTAAAGTTTTTAAATAGACTGTCCTCCATGTCATATATTGCATGATGTAACACCCATAACAGTGCAGATAAGGGCATATTCTTCCTATGTTGTGGGAAACAAGAGGAGTGTTCAGAAAACTGCTATTCTTTTTCCTGCAGAAAAAGTGAATACGAATATTTACCTGCAGTGAATGTGAATACTTCAAGAAGTAACTTAAACCATGTATTAGCTATCTCTCAGCAACTTCACACCTTGAGTTGGACACTGTCCTTTGTAGCATAACTCAAGTGTAGCTTTCAATGTTTTAACACAGGAGTTTTGGACTGGTTTTTGAAAAGAGGCTTTTAATGGGATTTCTTCAGGATGTTTTTCCCTTTTTTTTAACAAGGAAACTAAGTGGAAATTCACACAGGTATCAACAGAAAATCTTATCTCTGGTTAAAACAGCAGAGTGAGATGAAATTATCAGAACTACAGCATGGAAACAACAAATAACTGCCTTATGGGCAATTAAAGGAAATGACTACAAACTTCAGGGGCACTCAGCTGGAATCTCAGGCTTGGTGAATTAACTTATTTTCGTGCTTGTTAGTTTGATCATTGAAATGTTATATCAAAAAATTGTTACATTTTTTTTCCTGTAAATTAATGAGCTCCCCAAAGTTTCACACAGCAACAATTTTCTGTTTGGTGTTCACCAAGTCAATCATGGTCTTGTGTTACTGTAAAATGGCTGAGCTGATTAATAGCTGGAGGAAAAGTGTAGAAAGCCAGATGAAAGTGAACAGTGCACTGGCATGCTGTCCGTTGTGTGGTGACCATTTTGCTCCCAGGATTTATCATAGCTCCCAGGACAGAATCACAGAATCATAGAATGGTTTGGGTTTGAAGTGTCTTTTGAAGGTCATCTAGTCCAACCCTCCCTGCAGTGAGCAGGGACGTCTTTTACTAGATCAGGTTGCTCAGAGCTCTATCCAGCCTGACCTTGAATGTTTCCAGGGATGGGGTAGCTACCACCTCCCTGGGCAACCTGTAAAAGCACACTGGTAAAATTCTTTGGAAAAACTAAGTGACCAAGCCTGACAATGGAAACAGATGATGAAGTGACTGGAACTGGTTGCTAAGCTGTGGAAAGGGTTTTGCTAACGGGTGTATGTAAGTGGAGTTCGTAAATAGCAGCATCTTTGATATACTAAAGCTATTAATTGTGTTACTGGCTCTTAGCAGATGCAGTGCAGGTTGTCTTTATAAAGAATACATTTGCTTGTGGTTAAAGTGCGACTCTCTAGTGAAAATGACTGTGCTTACCACTTGCAGCTCTTCATATCCCACTAAAGGCTGTTTCTCAAGTGTAGTACGACCCCTTTTTTTAAGGGACAGAATAGCCTTTTATGCTTGACAGCTAATCTGAGTTGAAGATTAATGTCCAAAGGTTTCCAGGTTTCAATTAAATGTTTGTATTTTAAGGAAGCGTATTGTTTTCAAAATATGAAATGTGGTTAATATCAAAGCTTCAGATTAGAATGAATAACCTAAAATGTGAGTAATGAATTGTAATAAGTTAATACTATCACCTCACAAATAGGTCTGCACATTGTCTAGATTAGATAGAAGTGGGAAAAGAGCCATTTCAGACCAGATCTCTCCTTATGAATCACTTCTAATGCAGGCTACCTGCCTGGTCCATAGAGTGGAAAGGGTCTTGTTCTTCCTGAGCACAATAAAGGTATGTCCCTTTGCTTCACAAGGGAAAGACAGTTTGATAACATTAGAAGACCTCCTGAGGTAACAACTCCATTCGCTTACTCATTTACAGGTTTTCTTCAGTGTCCTCCTGGCTGCTCAGAGTACTTTACAAGAGTTCTTGCTAACTGGTGGATAAAGCGCTCTTCCTCTCCCCTAACTATCTCCAGTTGCAAGGATCTGTACTGCTGCTTTACCCCACTCTGAACTGGTATTCACCAAGTTACTCTGTGGTTGTAAGGTACACACTTTACCTGTGTTCTATACCTGTTTTTATTTTAGGTGTGAACTGGAACATGTCATCATATTCCCTGCCTTCAACTCTCATTTTCTACCTCTTCTTTATTTTTACGATACGGTGCTTTTTAGATGTTATTTTATTTTTTTAAGCACAAATACCATATAGCACTAAATCAAAATTTGTTCTCAGATATCTCTATTTACAAGCTGGTCTTTTGAGCAGCATTGCTGAAGGACAGATATTTGGGAAACTGCTTTAAGCCATTTTTAGTTCTGTAAATCAGAAAGTAAATCTAGGATTAAGCTTTGCAAAAAAATTTAGTTCTAGAAACTCAGAATGTTCCTCAATATGTAATGTTATAAACTGACTTATTTTTCTTAGTCTTCTTCAAGCAAATCAAATGTAATCAGCAAATTCATCTCTGTAGAAAACAGAATTTGAATTGATCAGGATTGTATTAGTAAAATGAGTGAGTCATAGTACTGCCTAAAGTTATGGGAAGCTCTACTTCTGTTTCACACTAGCAGAGCATCTGTCCCCTTACCTCTCTTCACAAATTAAATTTACTTTAAACAACAACTTCTTGTTCCAGAGATGTGCATATTGAGTTTATTATACTTTTGAAATAACACAGTACAACAGATGTTTCCCACTTTTGGGCGGGGAAGTAATAAATCCGTTATAATGAGGTAAGGAATCCAGTTATTGCAAAGGCTTAAGATAAGCTAAAGAGGAAAGATTTTTTTGAGACATCTCGCATGTCATAGAGGTTCACCAAAGATTAGGATGTTTTCTAATTACAATTCCACCTCATTATTACAAAGGTAAAACAGCTGTATTGTACCAGTTTCCATTTTTCTCTCTTTTTTTAAGAGTAGGATTTTTCTGCTGCCTACATTGGTGGTTGCACCACAGCAAAGTGACGCTGCTGGGTAAGTCTGTCCAGCACTTCTGGTGATGGGGAAGCAGCTACCTGAACTGGCATCTTTCTGTGTGCATTGTAGTAAACTATTAGTCTGATCGTAATGTAAAGAGCATGTCCTGATTCCCCAGGCACAGACCCATGGGCCAGCCATGCAGGCAGGCCATGAGTAGCCCTGAGTCAGCTGAGAGTTCCAATCAAGGCAGCTGACTCACAGGTGTATCCCATACCACCTAGTCATGCTCAATAAAAGGAGGGAGCTCAATGAGGGTGGGGTTCCTTCTCTCCCTGAGGCTCCTTGCTGGTGGTCTTCTGTTCCTGCTGTCAGCATCGAGGACTAGGCTGAGTAGAACCCTCTATACCTAACTGTTGTTTCAGTTTTGTTATTCTATTAAATCTGTTTCCTTCTTCAACTCATGGGCCTTCTCCTCTTTTTCCCTGATTCTCTTTCCCAGCTGGGGAGGGAGCATTGGGTGATAGACTAACTGCTGTGGTTTAGCCCCGAGTACTGGCTAAATGTAGACAGAGCCATAGAACACTATAGGATCAGGCTCTGGTGGTTGAAGTGCCAGAACTGTGAATTGGCAGATCCTTTTCTGCAAGACAGATATGCTCCCCAAATAGATGGCTTAGCTTTCAAGTTTTTCCATTCATTACCTTAGCTTTGTACCTGTTGCATAGAGATACTCTAATATTGGAATACATAGAGGGATCTTCCTCTGTGAAATAACTGAGATCTCTTTTGAAAGCAAATGATGAAATTGATCAGATTAAGCTTTGGAAACATAGTCAGCAAATTTTCTTGATAGAGGATGAATTGGTCAAAGCAAACTAAACCAACTTTCAGAGGAAGAAACACTTATACCTAAGATAACAGGGTGACCTGATGGTTTAAATGTGCAGCTGTAAAAATATTGCAGGAGTTAACTGTAGGACTTAATGAAGTAATATTATAGAACCTAGAATTAGTCTGAGTAGATCTTGACACTTACTACTTTGTGACTGTGAAGGTGATGGAGCCAGTGCTTGGGTCTGATCTAAGGGTGAAGGAATTTCCAGAAATTTGTTAAGACCCTCTTACACTATTTCTGTAATCCTCGAGTACACAGTCCTAAAGGGAATACTTGACATAATGTAATTTCCTTCCCTCCTCACATCTTCTCTGGAATAGGAGCGTAACTTAAGAGGTCAAAGGAAGTCACCTATGAAAGGAACTTGCATGCCACTGCAACTAGTTTTGCTGTATTCATAAACCAGCATCTGTTCTTGCAAATTGGCTAATTGTATGTGCAAGCAGGTATTCACTAATTAGGTGCTCAATTATCCATTTTGCTCAAACAATGGACATTTGCTTATATAAAATTAAAGGTTTTATGGACAGCTAACTCTTCCCCTGGTAATGAGCATTAAGCAGCGACCCTCTTCAGGACATCCATCAACATTTCAAGGCTTCAGGGAAATTGAGGGGGCTGAAATTCTCTTAAGAATAAGCACTGCATAGCGTTGCCTAACAATTAAAGTATATATGCAACAATATTAATATCAGAAAATAGCAGAACCTAATATAAATGATAATTAGGAGAAATGACAGCTCAGCAAAAAGGAGCGATAGCATCATTAGTGCCACTAGGGTCTTTGTGAAGCAAACTTGTCACTGTACAGCTATAGCAAAGGGAAGGGGGTGGGGAACAACAGCTTTTGATTAGGCCGGGTAGTTCTCTGGAAAGTCAAACCATTGCCTAGACAGATTGCAATAATTTTCTAATTTTCAGAAGGGTCTAAGTGTGCCTTTTCACAGGGCTTTCAGTTAGCCATCATAAGGGCTTTTTGAAAATAGGACTTAGGCTTCATTCCAGAGCCTTTGTTTTACCTTTCCTCCTTATTGTGTTAGGACAGTTACTCTAGAGTGACAAATTGATAGCCCTGAATGCTTTTTAAAATACATTCAAACCTAAAATATAATGAACTATACATTGTGGAGTAGAAGATAGGATTCCATGTATCTGCTATTCAACATTTCTTTCTGCTTCTTGCATGAGGATTTTATCTGCTTTGTAAGGATAATGTCAGTTTTAACCATGTTCATAAAGCAACTTCCTAAGCTCTGAGGCAATTAGGGGGAAAAATAAGAAAAAACAACCCATAAAGTTGAAAATTGTTGTCATTTTCTAGTCCATATCATATTTATAACTTTTAAACCATAACTCTAGTACCTTTATTCACCACATCAAAGTTGAATAAAAGTTTTAACTTATTTTACTTAGGATATGTAACTGCCAATAGTGATTTCCTTTTATACTTAGAGAATTATGCAGTGATTTTATTTTTTTTTGTGTACCTCGGAGCCCATTAACACACTTCTGATGTTTGTCAATCTTGTAAGCAGGAAGTGTTTGTCCAGTGAAAGAAAAATAAAAGGCTGTAACTGAAAACCCAAATCCCAGCAGCTCTCAGCTACTTAAACAGTCTTCTGCTTCGATTCACTGTAGCCTTCTAGCCTCTTTTTTTTTTTTTTTTTTTTTTTTTTTTTTTTTTTTTTTTGAGTGAGTGATTACTGTTCAGTTTGTAGAAAGGTAGAAGCCATGGAGAAAGCAATGCTTGTCCCAGGCCCCCTCCAACTGAAGGGTCTTGTACCCTTAGGAGTCCAGAGGATCAGCCTTTAACGTTTAAAAAGCAGCTCAGTATCCAGCTCTTAATCCTTAACTCTGGTTTTGGGGTTTTTGTGGTATTGGTTTCTTTTGGTTCTTGGTGTGGAATGTTTTTTTTTGTTGTTTTGGGGTTTTTGTTCTGTTGTGGTTTTGTTTTTTTTTTTTGTGGGTTTTTCTTGTGGGTTTTTTTTTTCAGTCAGCTAGAAAAATCCAAACCTACAAAACCCTCCAAAGAGTAACTTTTAAGGTCTAGAGCCTTATGTTGAAAAAAAAAAAAAAATTAAGTTTCTCAATGCAGAATTTTGTTCAAAACCAAAACTTGTATTATTTAGATCACAAACGTGTGTGGTATATTAGTCAATTTTTCTGGCTTTTAAACTTATAAATGTGTATCGGACATGGCAGCAAAGAAATAATATCCTCATCAAAGCTACAGAAAGCTTTGTTTTCAACCTCAGGCATGAGAACTGGGCTGCCTATTCTTTATTTGGTTTCATAAATTCCCTTTTTGACACTTTTACTCAAGTTTAGATAATGCTACTGGTATCAGCTGTAGCATTTGTGGACAGAATTTTGTGTGAGAGAGATAGATTAGTTATTCCTGTCTTTCCTCTTAGCTACACCGATCATTTTGTTAGATGCTGAGACATTATTGCCTCATTTCAAAACAAAGAAATAAAAAAATTCAACTCATGTGAATAAAATCTAAAAAAACCCCAAACCATCAAATATTTCTGTAGCCAGGAAAGGAAAATTCCCTAAGGTGTCAGAAGACCCAGTCATATGAATAGACACGCAGAGCTATTTCCCCCTAAGGGATTTTAAAGATACAAACATAGCTTTGCAACCATTTCTGCTGGGAGGTTTTTATTATGATTTATCTTCTTCTGGTAATGCTTATGTGATGTCAGTTTGAAGAATGACAATACTCTGTGTGACAGTAAAATGTCTTTGAAGACTACCACAATGAAATATTTTCATATTCTACATACTCTAAAAATGTACTAAATATTCTACATCCACATTTCCAGAAGTATCCTATATAGACCATTCTATAGTATGCAGACTTCATGCTGTATCACTGATCAAGTCAGCTTAGACAACATGATGTCTTTCTGTAGGTATTACAATAATGCTCTATTTAAAAAATTATGAAATCAGTATTTGCATAGGCTATGCAGTATTCCAGTCTAATAGAAAACTGTAGTTTTTGTAAAAAAAAAAATCATCACAGTAAAATTGATGATAAAGAGCAAGTTGAAAACTCACTGTGGAAAATAATTCCTATGACAGACACACTGTCTCTTGTTGCTGTCACTTGGAATGGTCGTGTTTCCATTTTTCTGGGCCAAAATCACAGTGAGGTACAGCCTGCATTTGGCCATACCTGAGCAATCCATCACAGAAAAGGACATATGAAGTTTAAAATTGAAAATGATGTTGTTTAGCTTGTAGTGCTTTAAAAAATGACCACTTCTAGTGGTCGTGTTCTTTTTTTGTGTTAATGATAGCATGACCTGATACCTGCTTTTAGTGAATGAAAAGACCCCGTGAACCTTTATATTGTCAGACCAGACCCTATAAATCTTTTATGTAAAACATATGCAACTTATATAATCTCTGCATAGATAATATGCATTTTTTCCACTTGAAAAAGCTCAGTAAAATTTTATAGTTAAAATTGCAACAAACGAAGGCCTCGGAGATCTTTTCATACTGCACTGCTTCTACTCTCAGCTCAAGGGCTTTATCTTGCTCCATATAGCTGTGTAAGGAGGCTCCCTTGAGAGAAGTAGCACACTGGTAGGGTGGGAATGGGTGATGTTGTATTTGTTCTTACTGATAAATTAGTGATTTCTTGCAGCACGCTTAAGGATGATGTTGGGGATACATTTTCTACAGGCAAATCTGGGAAAGTCTCCCCAGTAGTCTTCAACCAGACTGAATTTTTACAGCTCCTGTTTTAGCTGTGAATCGGGTCCGTTGTACCTTTGGTATATTGCCCTTTGTAGCAGATTCAAGCCTTGTTCATTCTGCCCAAATTTCAGATATGCTATATGTCTTGAAATAGGCTTGTCTAGATGTTTCCTAAGGGATGATGAGAGCAATGAGCAATTAGTCTACAGCAGGCCAGCTTTTCATGGAAATTCCTTCCTTCTATGTATGTTCTGCTTTCGTTAACAGAAACTGACCTTTGTATTTTGAATTGCCAGCTCCCAGGAGTTTCTCCAGTCTCCAAACTACACACACAAAAAACACAATGTTTCAGTAAATTATCCTTACCCTTTGTCAGTTTAATTCTAGTGTGAACATCACAACTGGCAAGAAAGTACTCTATTTAGTAGGTAACTGATGTTAAGGTTCATTATCATTAATAAAGGTAATATCCAACTGAGGTTTCATATAGGCATTACAAGTGTAATAATGGTGTGCAATAAAGGTTCTTGTTTTCATAAATCAGCTTTTATAATGCTAAAACTGACATGCTTTTGTTTGGTAGATATTAGATGTGCAGTGAATGATAAGAGTTTCAACTTTCCAGGTAAGTACTCGTGGAAGAAAAGCAGGGAGTCCAGTGCAGGGAGTATTCTAGGAGCATGAATCCAGGACTGGCATGTTCTCCTCGCACTGCTTGTGAGCGTGAGGAGCCTAAAGCAAGGGAGAGGTAGGTCATGATACTGACATTAACTTGGGATGTAACAATCTAATTTATCCCCTCTGTGGAATATAGATGACCAGGGATATATATCCCATTGTAAAAATTCATTGAATTTTCCACTAAATTAATAACATTTCTCTAAGAGTTTTAAAAATCAGACAGCGATTCATGTTTCATAAAGAAAAAACATATCTACGCAAGATATGTTTTGAAATTAATTTCTATTAAAATATTCTACTAAGGGAAAAAAAACCCAGTTCAGTGAGTATCCTTAGGTACATCTAGATTAGCTACAACTTGCAGAACTCGGGAAGAATGAATGGATGTTTTGCTGCACTGTAACAATGCAGTCTTCTGCACAGGGATTTCTATACTCCATATACCCTGCCCCTATAGATTAGGGTAGACTTTCAGCTGTCCTCTCTATCTCATGGCTGACAATTGACATTCCTATGGGTCTACTGCAACAGCTGTGTGCCATCCTGTTCTGCTGCTAAGAAAGTGGATGATCATAACTTTAATTCTTCTTTCAATTTCTTAAAGTATGAAGCGTTGGAATGGTCCTATTAACCTCATTGATCTGAATAAAATATTCACTGCTTGTTGTACAGAGCTTTTAATGGCAAAGCTAGCAGGCCTTAGGCAAAAGAAATTTAACTGAGATGCTAAATCCCCATGTGGCTTAAAAAATTAAAAATTAGCTGGTTCTGCCCTGAAAACATTTTCTGGGTTTAGTTACATAAATGTCATTCTCAGCTTCCAGCAGCCACTTTGTGAACCCCATCGCTGTTCTGCCCTTGTGCCTGTCCTTGTTCTGGGCAATATGCTTTCAAGCTCTTCTTTCCCTCTTTCCCTTCAGGTTCTCTCCAGTCTTTCCTCCTGCCCCTACAAAGCCTTCTAGATTTGACTCCTGACAATTGGAAATATTTATTGCTCTGATCTTCATAGTATTGCTGGAGTTAGTGGTAGATATAAAATATCATGATATCTCTCTTTAAACCTGATTCAAATATCAGTTCTTCCAAGACAAGCTTTTATGGCATGGCAGAACTTTCCTCAATGAGCAATTTCTATTCTAGGACTTTCAAGTGTTCAGTTTTTAGGGGATATATAGAAAAAATGGATTTGAATAGGAATGTCCAACACCTGCTTCCATTGAAGTATATTTTTAATGATTTATTTCTAGTAGATCAAATGCACTGTAAACAATTCAACTGATCTTCTAGGAAAAGAAAGTTCTTCAGCAGAAGCCTTTTCAAAGGTGTAAATCTGTTAGGAAAACTAACACATGGAAGATCTTCCAGTTTGAGCTACAACACGAGACAGTTTTGTTTCTGAGGCAAAACCAGAGGTTTTATATAGATGGAAAATTAAGTGTTCTTTTGTGTTTCTTCTGCTTTGGGATGTGTGGCCAAAATACCAAGGGAAATGGTATTCAAAATGCTTTATTGCTTATTTTTGTAAGGAACAGTTCTTGAATAAACAAAAAAAAAAATCAGATTTTTGACTTTGTGTTGGGAATAATGTTTCAAATGGGGAAGGAAAAATACATTTATTCAATGAAAGCTTTTTTCCAAACCTGTCTTCTAGTCTTGTTTTTAAAATGAGCAGATAAGTTCTAAGATGCATCATAAGGCATAGGCAATGTAAGTCTGTCTGCACTTCACCATCATTTTTGCCTTAAACATTTCAATGTAATCAGTGGTATAGTTGTGTGCCATCTGTGTCCACATGGTGCTGGAAAATAAATGCTTTCTGTGTAAACTGTGAACTGGAATGCCAATTAGGGTCTGCTGTGCTGGTGGTTTCTTGGATAGACTTCTGTCCACTGAAATAACTAATGTCACATAAGACAGAATATGTAAAATAGTAACAACTCAGACAATTTATCACAGCTTTGCTGAACTGTGGCACAAGCTTTTTTATCCCACTTCAGCTTGTTGAATTCTTAAGCTCCTTGACTATGAAGATGTGTTTTTTCCTGTCAAGTCCCTTAGGGATGATTTTTTTTTCCCTTGTATTTTTTGCATCATTACAAAACCTCTGAAAGGTTTCACAAGTTCTTAACAGATTTAAGAAGATAATTTTTCCTTGTTTCTTTAAAGATGGTCTCCCAGGATACTTGAGCCAATTTCTTTTCTGTTCTCATCCTTGATTTGCTCGAAAGGGCCTGAAAAAAACCCACACAAACCAAATTACAAACACACCCTGCAAGGATGCTAGGTATTTTTAGAAGTATTTCAGAATATTACGTTTCATATATACCTGCCTGCTTGTTCCTGGTCTGAAATGGGGATTCTTTAAAACAAGAATGTCTCTAGCCATGAGATGCTTAAGATTATATGCCTTATAAGTATATCTATCTTTTGATAAGTTATATATATATGTATGCAGGGAGAAAGACTGCAGAAATTATGTAATGAAGAAATGGAGAATAAATGAGAATACAAATAGTATTAATAAGAATACTAGTAAACAATTCAAATGGTTTAAGATGAGTTTAAGACAAACCAGAGCTTGTGTGAACAGCAGCTGAGGAAGCTGATCAGGCTTTGAAGCTGCCCTGCCTTGAGCAAGGGGCTGAACTCAATTATCTCTACAGGTCCTCCCCAACCTATATTATTCCGATTGCATATAGTGGTATTCCTAAATCATAATGATGACCTTGCTTTTCACGAGAAGTGTTAGTTTTGCCATTTTGACTTAAAAAATAAGTAGGTTAAAGTTAGGAAAGATCACACTTGCATGCGAGACTGTTTCTGCATCAGATACTGCAGCAATTTAAAGGTGATTCGGGGTACAGTGCTCAGTAAGTCCAAATACTGACAGTAAGCTTAAAAAAAAAAAAAAAGCACTTATGTTTTGTACATTGCTTTTATTAAAGTTTAAATGATGAAAATTAAGCTGTTTAGCATGGTAAACGGTTCACATATCATGGGGTTAGCATTTGAATATTTTAATAACTATTGTAAACTTTGTGTTTTGGACTGTGGTTCCTTTTATGTGACGAATAGATGCTATTACTGAATTTATAGCTCAGGTTTCTGCAAAATTCTGAATGTCCCTGTAGATTGATCACATTTTTGCAAGATATGCAATCAAGCTCATAATTAGTCATAGATATTGGTGCTAAGCTTATATTTAGACAAGCATTTGACATATCAATCAATGTGATACCATGAAAGATTGATGGAAGTTGATCATGGCATAACTCACTTTTGCCATGTGAAAAAAACCAGGGGAGACTAATGAAGAAAGATTTTTCTCTCCACTTGGAATATTTAGATTCCACAGAATGTCTGATGTTCTTTTAGAAGTAGTGAATAAATGTGGCACTGATTCACTGCTTTCCTCAAAGTGTCTGAAAACAAATAAAACTTGAAAAAAAATTATCTTCTGCAGTAGTTACTGCAAGTAAAGATAAATCTGTTGGAGATATCAGGACAAACCTATCAATTTATAACTTTGCCTGTTTATTGGAGAAGGGGCATTAAAGCAATGCCGTGAGTACTCGTGTGGTTTGCCAGGCTTTGCTTCGTGTCCTTGTCTGAAAGATCTCTGTGTGGAAAATCTTGTTTCTTTTTCAGGTTTGAGGTGTCTGACATCCAGGAAGGAAAACTTGATACTTTTATTACTTAAAAAAGGGAAAGGTAACAGCGACTGGAGACACTCTTTCACAATATGAAGCTGAATATTCATCTTCCTAAGAAACACTTCTCCTTAAGAAAATGTATGAGATTGTCATTGGCCGTTCAATCATTCAAGTTCTGGAATTATTAATGCCAAACCTGGGGAACGCTGTGTTTGCCTGCCATCTGTCCCAGCTAATCTCTGAGTTCCATCTACAGACCTGGGTGACTTACAGCTTCCCTGATTAACGGCATCTATCATTTTCTTCGTAACACAGAGCAATTAATCTTGCCCTGTCCCAGGGGTCCGCTGCAGAAATAGGTTTGGAGGGCGGGAGAAGCAGCCCGCAAGTGTCTTTCCGAAAATAAGACCCTTTTCGTCCTTTTTTGTTTAAAAAAAGTATTTTTTTTCTGGGTGGTGTGGGGTTTTTTGGTTTTGTTTTGGGGTTTTTTGGTTGTTTTTCCTGTTTGTTGTCTTTTTCTCCTTTTTCCCCTCTCCCGTCTCTCCTTGTCTCATAGCCCTGACCCCGGTCTGGCCGTGCGCCCAGGCGCAGTGTCCCCGCTCCGGCGTCGTCCGTCCGTCCGTCTGTCCGTCCGCGGGGCCGCGCTGCCCGGCGGGCTGAGCTGCGACCCGGGGCCGGGGCAGGCAGTGCCCGCTCGGGCCGGGAGGAGGAGGAGGAGTGCGGTCGCCGCTGCATTGCGGATGGAGCCGGTGGCTCCCGGGTAGGGCCGGCCGCGTGATGCCGGGGGGGGGCGGGTGACCGCCCGCGGAGGGAGCGTGGGCGGTGCGGGACGCGAGGGGGGCGCGGAGCCTCCGCTCTGCCCCGCCCCCGCCGCAGGAGGGAGGCGCTGCCGCGTCCCGGTGCGGGGAGAGGTGCGGGGCGGTGAGTGCGGGGCGGTGGGGCAGGGCCCGGAGCCCCCGCGGAAAGGTGCGAGGGAGCCCCGCGGCGGTGGGGCGGGGAGCTGCGGGGACTGGGGCGGGCGGGCTCGGAGCCGGGCGCTCACCTGCGGGGCGGTGGGGCCGGGACCGTGGCCTGGGCGCCCGCCAGGAGCGGGGTCCCCGTGCCGCCGCCCGGCTGCGGAGGGGTGGGGAGTTGGCCGGTGCGGAGTGTTGTCGCGGGGTGTCCGTGGCTGTCACGCAGTTTAACAGTGTCAGGAGCGGCCGCTCGGCGCGGGTACGCTGTGGGGGTGGGGGTAAGCAAAAAACCGTGACGCGAAGGGATGCCCATAAAAAGGAAAGAAGACGCTGGGCACGGAGAAGCCGCCGAGAGAGGATTCGCCAGGCTGTCCCCAACGGGCTGCCGGTCTGGGTGGCACTGTCGGGTGGCTCTGTGAGAACGAGTAACTGCTGTCTCGGAAGGGGTTAGGCAAAAATTCTCCTCCGTCAGATGACTCCGTGCGGGTTGCCGGGGTCGGGCGGGAGTTGCTCCCTGTCGGTCGCAGCAGAAGTGCAGCGCGGTGCCTGGAGGCGTTCGTGGCTGTCGCGGGTGCGGTTACAGGGGTTTGTGACAGCTCGTGCTGAAGGAGCAGGAGAGAGGCGGGTGAAGAGAAAGCAGAGGGGCAGGGACAGGCTCATGTCCCCTGTGCTGAGTTCTCCCGGAGCACTCGTAAACAACTACAGGGAAAGTGAAGAAAAAGATAAAATGTAAAAAAATCTCTCGTACAGTAAATGCTGTTGGCATAAGGTTAAATCCAAGGTGATGGTATTTTCTTTTAATAACTCAGCTGAAATGTAAATCTGTGGTATTACAGAAACTGGGAAAAAAATAGTTCTGGGTGACGGGTGCGGGTTTGTGTGTGGCACGCACTGTGCAGTGTGTAGCACGGAGCTTGGGGTGCTGAATTCCGAGTTAGAATTCTGACGTGGCTACATTTAGCGGTTTATAAATCAGCACTGAGTTTGATGGAGCTGCGCTGATGCAAGTTGTTTTAACAGACTCCTGCACTTCGTTAAAAATGTCCACTTCTTCAAAGAATGATCAGGTCGTCCTTCAGTTTTAATGTTTGTAGGATAACATATTAAAATTACTTCATAGAATCATTTGCCACATATGTATAGGTCACAGGACCTATCCTCTCCTTTCCTAATTTTAGTCCTTTTTTCCAAACATCCTATTGAGAAAACCTTTTTTTTTTTTTTTTTTCTTTTTTTTCTTCTTGACAGATCTCTTGGAGGGCATCTGGAAGACAGGGCAGGATGAATGTCATCAAAGTTGTTCAAGAACAGCATCCTGCGCTTTGCGAGGAGGTGATTTTTTAGGTACATGTTGTCCATGATGTGATGTGATGTGATATTGTTTTGGCCATGCAATTGCCTTTATTTTGGAATGACTTGGTTTCTATTAAGGCCATTAGTATAATATTAGATAATAATTTCAGACCATTTTTAAATCAAGACTGGTTGATTTTGTTAGACCTGTTCTGAGTTGAGATTTAGCAGGACTGTAGTGATATTTTTTTTTCTCACCTGAAGTTATCAGAAATTTCATTGGGTTTATGGCAGCACTGGAGAAATGCAAGTTTTGTGCTGAGATGGAACTTGCTCTACTTTGCCCAGTTATTTTGCCTTTGGAACAGATTGAGGGTTAGTATTGTCAGTGACTTGTCTTGCTAAAGATGCTCTAAAATTCTTAGTTTACAAACTATCACTTTATTCCTGGTGTTTTATAGTTCGTTTTACTGTGCAGTGCAACATACCAGAAATTCCAGCTGAGGTTAGGCACTTACATCTGCATTTATTGTCCCACGTTGTGTGTTTTATGACAAGAGAGAGTGGTGGGAAGCTGACAAAGTGATAATATTCTGACATAGTATTTCTATAGGCTATATATCATGTCAGTGTACCATATATTACAGCAGTCATACATAGTACATTTGTCACAGCTGGCCATAAGAGAGGAGGAAGGGAACTAGGATTGCTTCAGTTAGGACCTCCCTCAAACCCATATGAGAGCACCAAAGTTTTTACTTGGATCTATTGAAACATTAATGTGATCAGTGGAGAAAGGTATGATTTTAATGACTAGTTTGCACTTGATACTAAAAATCTTATTGGGTTAATGATTCCACTGAAGTAGCCAAATCTCCTGTGTTCCATTCTATAGCAGTTCCTTTGGTAACTATTTGGTCAGTGTTAGCTGTGTGAAATCCCTTGTCACTTCTCTCTCCCTGACCACTTAAATTCTAAAGGTGCAAGTCACTGCTTTATTGCAGTTAATCAATGTGTACAAAATGTATTCAGAATGTAATCAGGAAGAGAGAGCATTCTAATTTTTGCCTTAGCAGCTGCAAAGCTATGTTTATTTCTTATCCATAGCATAGTCTACCGTCTACCGCTCTATTTCATTAGAGTGAAAAGATAATGTGTAGATAATATAAGGGATATCCTGGGATTTGTTGGACCAGGTATTGAGCAGAGCTGACAGGATACTCTGCATCTATAGCAAGCCTGCCTTGTCACAGAGATAAGGGAGATCCTGGTTTGTTTGACCAAGTGAAATCTGAAGTAGGATATGGACTCCATCTACAAATTCAGGTGTGGATCAACACAAGGGAAGCAGAACCTTGTCATAAAGGACACTGCTGGCACAAGAACAGCTGAGTATCTACTACCACTGAATAAAATTTTCTTGCAGAACTTGGGAGTGCATCTCTCTGTTAGAGAGCAGGTGGGTTCTGAAACACCCAGCAGCGACAGAGAGGGGTGTGAAACATGACAGAAGTTTTGAGATGGAGTTTGTCCATTTTCCAGGAGGGATTATATGCTTTACAGTGGTATGAGCCCAGGGAAATGGTTTCGTTTAGCTTCTGTCAAAGCTTTAGATGTCATGCCACGTAACATGCCAATCCACTTCCCCTTCAATCTGTTCAAAATGCAGCTTCAGAAACCCTTTGTTCTTTTTTGGCTCTTGCCAATGTTTAACCCCTCTCAAGTGACTTCTCTTCTACGTCAGCTTTAAGCTGCTTGTCTGTGCCTTAGCAGGCTAAAGCCGCATTGTGTGCAGCCTGTCTCTCTGTTCTGGTTTCCTTTGCCTTTCCTTCAGCAGCCCTCTAGGCTGCCTGAAGTGGGAGATTAATCTCTTCTGCTCTCTCATTCCTCAGTCTGTTCTTAGGACTGGCTCCCTCTCATATAAATTCCCCCTGAAAACACACATTATTAAAGATGTTTTCCAATCATAGCCCTTCCATAAAAGGAATATGAAAAAATAGGCAATTTAGACTTTTTATTAGGCATTCTTCTGTCACCCTAAAATATCAAGAGCAGCAAGAACAGTGTCTGCAGTAGTTTGTGAAGCTGCAAATCTGTTAACAATGACAGAGAATTTTAAAGGAAAAGTCAAGTTTAGAAGAGCCTTAGTCTGGAGACTCTTGCTCTTTTTTCTCTCTCTCTTTTTGTGTAGTGCATAAGAAAGCGTAATTTTGCTTTTGTGTGGCATGCCAGCATCTTCAGCGGAACTACTTGCATTTCAGATAATAGCACTGGCTTCTATTTAGCTCTCCATTGTTCCTTAGAGATGTCTTTTATATTAATCCATTAGCAGCCATCACAGCAGATGTGCTGTACTTTTTCTGGCTATAGTCAGGTTGACAAAGTTTGGGAAGTACTACTTTGTTGCTTGGCGGGTAGTTAGGTAACCCTTTGTGGCAGCTTGTTTGTCTGTTTGGGTAGAAATGAATTTATGTCTAATACAATTTTGTTTAGAAGAATAGTATTTTCTTTTTTAGTAGAAATATACTTTACATGGGTAATTTTAAATGCCACAGATTCCAAATGGAGCAGGATAAGTGATGCTAGCCCCTCTCTCTCCCCTGATGCATTAGATCATCAGTAGCTGTAGTGTTATGGAAGTGGGAATCCAAAAGGCATCAGATGGTTGGGTCTGAAGCGTGGACATCTTCACTCTGGCCAGTGGGAAAAGAACTGTGAGAAACACGTTTAAGCTATTGTTAGAAAACTTTGATTTTTGGAAGTATCTCACTACGTTGATGAGACTATTTGCCTCCTCTCTGGCTTTTATGTCCTCACTCTTGATTAGTGTCCACTTTTTTGTTTTTATTTTTTTTTAAGCAGCTTCTACTTGTATTTGGTCACTTTGTATTTATTGATTTTTCTTTTTTCTTTGTGTTTTTGCTAAGCTTAAGATTTGTTTCTGTTTGGTTTTTTTTTGTTTGAGGAAAGAGAATGAAAGTGATGAGGAGCCTACACATGTCAGTAACAATTTTGCCATAATGTTGTGACCTACTTTAGTGCATGTATAGGTGTTACAGTCCTGTTTTGAAATTAACCAATATCATAAAAAAGCTAATCAGAAGTCTGTATTTTTTTAAAAATAAGCTTTATATAAATACTCTTCTGGGTGCTGTGATTCTTGTTTTAAAAATTTGCAAGTCAGAGTCCTTTAATTAACAAAGCTTTTCCTGCTTTGCTTTCAGGGAGAATTAAAGTCTAAATGTAGTTTTTAGACTCCCTCAGTCTTAAAGAGTTTAGTTCTGTCACTGAAGGGGAGATGTATTCTCCCATTGACTTTAATGTGTGTAAGATTGGATTCTAATTGCCCAGTAACTGTATAATATGGTGGTGTTCTTCCAATTAGATACATACAAAAAGATTAATCTTAAAATAATAGAGGACAGGTCAAGATGTTTTGAGAAATCCACTACAGTAACTATGTAATTATGTGAATTATCAGTTGCATGTAAATCTTCCTAAGGATGATGGATAGAAATCCCAGATAGAAATGGTTGTAACAATACACCTTTTGTGGTCTCTGAAACTAATTTAATAAATGTTTTGGAGATTGACTAATATACATATAATGACTATTTTGTTTAGGTCAATGTAAAGTCTAATATATCTTGGAGATTAGTATTGATCAGAGTAAAGCCAAAATCAATCTTGGATTTTGAGGGTCATTACACTTGGAAATAGGATGTAATGCAGAAGATACAGCAAATGTTACCTTGTGGAAGGCTGTTACAGTAATCATGGAAAAATCAACTTTTACTTAGTTGTAGTATCTAAAAAAAAAAAAATAGACCACCTGGTAAAAATTAGTTATTTAAATAAGTAATAGGCTACACCCCTTACATCTTTTCTTAGTTTGAAAGATGTTATCCAAGCTTCTTGAAGTTGGTATTAAAGTTCCCTTTTGCTGCAGAAGGAGAGGAATTTTGTCTTCCCTGTTTAAATTAATGAGTTAATGCTGAGGACAAAGTTAACCTGTGTCTGTTTAAAAATATAATTTTTTAAATGGTACATTGCTTTCTGCCTTGACTCACTTCCTTAGATGTTTTGATCAAATTAAATTGGTACAGTTGGAGAAGTATATGTGTAGAGAAGTGAAAGAGGTAAAATACAATACGATGTACCCTTCAAATATTGCATAGCAAGCATAATCGATTTTGCTGAAGGTGAACTAGTGCTACCTGCTAAATAAGAAATGTCCAAACAGAACATTTTATTTATTTATTTAAATAGATTATTTTTTTTCCTGATATAAAGTCTCTGGCCTGGGTGCCACATTTAAAAATAACCTGGTGGAAATTCTGAAGATATTGGCTGGGAGTTTTCAGCAGAAGTAAGTCTTCCTGAAAATCTGACTTGACTGAAGTGTCTATTCTCTCTATAGTTTAGCTGATAGATTATGTATCTATATTTATGAATGAATACTTATTTATAATCTTAATGATGTGGTTGAATGCAATGTTTATATATACACGCACATGCATATCAGATTCGGGGACACTGTAGCATTGTCCTTGAAAATGAAAGCCTTACGTAAATGCAAGCTATTGATATTGGAAGTGATCTTCAAAGCTGTTCCATTTAAAGATATTTAACTATTAATAATGAGCTACATTCCAGATATAGCATTAGTTCATATTCTGAGAGATCAAAGTGCCAAGATTATGGACAGCAGTTCTCAGGCTATGAAAGTCTTTTTACCAGAGCAGCTCTTCTTATCAGTGGACTTCTCCTGAATTTCCCATAATAGTCATCCTTGGAGAAAATCTGAAGTATGTATATTAAGAAATTCACCTTTTTTGTACCTGTAATAACACTTTGAAATATATTAGCAGGAATTTTTAGAGAGAGGACTAATATATGCTGCATATTGCTGCACTGGAAGCGATATAGTTGTTTTGGATTTAAGGCAGGCTGAGCCAAAAAAACCTCAAAAAACTCTGCTAGCTATTTTTCAGAAAAAAAAATAATAATCAGAACAAATCTATTTTTAAAAAATGCCTCAGAAGGTATGACTTTTAGTGTAGAAATGTTTTTCTTCTTATTCAAATGTTTTGGATGAAATTTGGAAGATTATTTTCCGGTTGATATTGTCATGTGGGATAGTATTTAGGTCAGTTTTACTAATGAGAAGAAGGTTGTCTACAAACATATCCAAACGCTTCCTGTGCCTCTATTTCAAATGCTGACAAAAGAAGATACTAGAATTAAGTTAGACTTCTCATTCTACAGCTTCCCAAAACCACGAAGCAGTATAGTAATAATATTATAATAGTAACATTTTATTTTCTGATTTTTTTTTTTCCTTCAGTGGGGCTAATGCATTGTGGTCAGAAAAGCAATGATTTTTCTATTGTGCTTGACGTTTATATCAACACTTGTTTACTGTAGGAATTACTGAATAAAACACAGAAAGAACTAATTTACCTTTAGCTGACTAATCAGCCTGGAGGTACATGTGAGGTTTTTACAGCAATCTGTTCCTCAGAGTATGGAATTCAAATGCTAATAAATATGTGAGGCCTTTAATGCAGAAAAAATGTATTATGAAAAGTGATGCAGCCACTTTATTTATTTAATTATTTGTCTATTTATTTATTTATTTTTGAAGGGCTCACTCAAAATGGGTCAGGCTTGTGCTGTGCAAGCTGACTTTGAGGAAGTTTGGAGACAGTATGAAACTCGACCTATAATTTTGAACTGGGACTTCAGAAACTGGGCTGAAGGAAAAATCAAGCTTTATAAACTTTTTTTCTGTGCACAGAAATGTTGATGTTTGGACATTGATTTAATCCCATTCTAACAATTCATATATGAAGTATGCATCTGAGTTAGGGACTATTTTATTTTTTCATTACAGTCTTGCTAAGTGAATTGTAATTTGTATCTGTGTAAGAGTACGGGAGGCACAAGTTGCATTTGGTCTAAAGAGCTGGTATTCTATGTCTGAAGAGCAGTTCCTTATAATTTTTAATGCTTTGTGGCTTTTCAGTAATGGAATTGAGTACTCTTGAAGTAAACCATTATTTTGCTTTTAAAAAAATGAATATTATTATAGCATTGATACTTTTTTGCAAAGTGCTGCTGCTGCTTTGATTGGTATCACAAGTCCCCTGTAGTGTTTTGCTTGAACCCTGCCTTCAGCTGCATTAATATCCTACAGTTTCTCAGAAAACTGATCACAATCCGGATCTTCTGCCCCTTGTGGTATTAACTGTTCATCATAGAATACTAAAATTGTCTGACTTTGCGTCTGAAAATTTTACAGAAATTACATTCTATTTCTACTTTGGGAAAAAAAATAATTATTTTTGTGTTAGTAAAAGCCTGTTGGTAGTGTGGCTTGGTGTGTTGCTTTTTTTAGTTACTGTTATAACTCTACTTTTCCAAACTGGAAAGGTGGCCGCCAGAATACAAAAAAATTTTGTGTAAGAAGAACTGTTTGCCCTTAGTTACTGCAGGTTTTGTTTTGTCCAACTTGCTAAATAAAAAGTACTAACAACATTTACTGTAATCATTTAAAAGTAAAATCAAGCTAATCAGTTGAAGTAATTAGAATATTTTCATTGCTTAACTTCTGTGGATTTTATTTTTTTTCCGTTAAGTTCGTTCTGTGTAATCTTGCAGTTAGTCCTATAAGCAGTTTCCTAATGTAATGTCATTATATGGACTGAACCACAGCTTAAGCCTGGCAGGCAATTGCCATTCAGTGCATGCAGTGTAGGAAGAATGGCTTTGGGTAAAATCACTGTGAAACATTTTAAAAATTAACTTTTGTCGTTTCTGTTTGCTTGTATCTTGTGAACAAAGGAGACTTTTTCTCTTAGAAATATAAATGGAGAAGTATGCTAATGAGTAGAAAATTCTTTCACATACTCCTAAAAGAGGGTTACAGTACCAAGAAGAACTGAGGGTTTGAATTCAGGCTTCATCAGCCAAAGGATGTTATTTGGAACAAATTTTGCCTGAGGTCACAGCTAAGACATTTATTTAACTAGCCTTGTTTTAAAGCTTTGTCTCCTAATAGGCTTCCAAAAGAAATAATTCAAAAAGACATGTTAGTAAATAAGTAACTGATTTTAAGCTAATAGTCATTAGTTACCTATGTAATATTTCTGAAGAACAGAAGGAGCTAAGCTGCAGTTTAAAGTATACAAACGTGTACTGTGTGACCAGTTCCTAATAAGTATTACATTTGAGTAATGATTTAAGGTAAATTTTCTGTTTGGTATCTTCATTACAGTTAGAAAATGTTCTTCCTTTAAGTCATTTGGAAAACAAAAACATCACCTACTTTAAAAGGAGCTCAGCTGTGAACTTCGGATAGTGTTGATGCTTCTGCAAGGATTCACGTCGTGACATTTGGAGACTTCAGGGTTTCTTTGGTGTGTACAGACCTTTTGCATTTATTTTTGCAGACCTCTGTGCATCTCTCTTTCATGATGAAAAATACTTTTCTTATAAAAGTCACTGTATAATCTCTGAGTGTCCATGTTGCTATGCCCTATGCACTTTCTAATCCCTGTGTATCCTTTTATGATAGAGTAAATAGAACAGCAACCAGAACTGGAGCTACTAAGGAGCTGTGTGTTTTTATAAAGTAACATTATGATGATTTTGGTTTGCTATCTAAATCTTTCCAATTAAACCTCCTCCTACTCTGTCACATCACTAAACCCATAGATTTTTATCTGCTGCTCAACATCAAGGTGACATTTCCAGACAACTGTCCTTGATGACTCTTAAAATATCATCCATATAAGCTGGTATAGAGCCCATCTCTGTTTATGTGTAATCGAGGTGTTATGTGTGTATTTTTAAAACACATTACATTTATAGGCAGTGAATTTCACCCATAATTCAACTTTTCACACTTGTGGTTGTGAAATTCTTCTGCAACTTTGACCATCCTGAGTTATTAGCAGGTATTTTCCCTTCACTATCACTTTTTGAACAGTTACCTTTTCTTCATGAGAAGATTTATTCAAAGAAATACCAAACATGTTCATACCTTCTCGAGACAGTTCCCTGCAGTACAAGAAGTGCGCATGGAGTTGCAGCACCTGTATGTGTGCATTCGTCACCAGTGCACACAGTGCCATTGAAGCATGTTCACGAGTGTGTGGGTTTGGTGAAGGAGTGGGTATGTTCTCTGGGAGGCTGTATGCACTCTTCGTGAATCCTCACCTGGGGGTAGAGGGAAGTCTCTCTGCCCTGCGTGCCCTGTTTTCACATAGTAAAGCAGCAGGGACTCGCTGGTGACAGAGTGCTGTCCATGGGCTTTCAGTGAAGGTGGAGACTAGACCCAGGTAAAAATTGTTCGTGTGCTATGAAGTGTTGTGATTTTAAGGATTTTGTTTGAGAGCACTGGCTTAATGTCTGTATTCAATACTAATACTGCTTTATGTCATATGTAGAGCTTTTCAGATATTCAGGGGATTTTTTGGCTGTTTTCATATGTTACTCATTGGTGCTTATGCATTTGGATGTCCTATGCTATTAATTTATAAGCGCATTTAAAATATGGCTCTTATTCTGTAATGGATGAGGACATTCTTGTTTATTGTTTTTCTAGTACTGGATTGCAACAAAGAGCCTCTGTTTGCTGAACAAACTTCAGTAACAAGTTCAGCTGCATCTGAACAACAGCATTAAGGAATATCACAACGGTATTAAGGAATATCAGACTCTCCAAACAGACCAGAAAGGACTGAACCAATTTTTTTCCAGCTGAGAGGCTGTCTTAACAGAATAAGTAAAACAGGAGAACAATGACCTCCTTATTTAAATAAGCTAGAAGAGTTTTAAAAATGTGTTTGAAATCTGGATGTCACTTTTCTTTTGTAATGTAATTAGATCTGAAGAGATGTATGTGAGACTGAGCCAATGTCACCCAGTCAGCCCTGCACTGCAGTGCTGCCAGGAGGAAGCTATTGCAGATGAGAAGTAGGGTTTGGGTGTGTTTCTCGTGATGGTTTTTGTTTTAATTTGTGCTCGTGGGGTTTTTTGTTGTGTGGGTTTTTGTGTTTTGTTTTTTTTAAGAGATGCTTTTTCAATACCCAGTATTTCTTTGCTGTGACCTCCTGTGTGGTATTGATTATAATTAGTGTTGAACTAGGGTACATCTGCATTTCATTTTAAAAAGAATGAACTGGAAAGCATTGCTCTCGCTCGTTAAGTAATTGTGCTTTGTTTTCACACTGAGAAAAGTTGCTTCTTGTTAGGAAACAAACCAAATGTTTGTGTATTTCCCGAAATGATCCCATTTACCATTGAGAGCTTCTATCTGACTTACAGTTCAAGCAATGATGGCAAGACTTAGTCTGAAGATTTTTAATAACAGTAGGAAGATTTAGTTGTTGTCTTTACTTGATTTAATCTTGCCTGTCAGCTATGAAGGCTTGTGCTTCTTTACTAGCTGTCTGTTAATTGGCTTTTGGGCAGCACAGGATGAAAAACTTCTCTTGTACACAAACAGAAAGTCAGAAGCCTGAGGGGACTGAGGCTAGTGCCATTTCTTATTCACTGGCCTCAGAAGGAGCCAGGAAGAAGCCAGAAATGTTGCACTGTCTTCCTCATGGATGCCATTTTCTCCACAGCTCCTTATCTGAGTGCAAACTTGCTGGGAAAAGCTGAGAAATTTATGTGAGCTTTTGTTGTCCTGGAATCTGATCTATGTGAAAATACTTTTTCCTTGTTGGTGTAAGAAATGATCAAAATAATTAAGATAGAGAGAAATGAAACAGTCTTTGAGTGTTTATCATGTGAGAGAGAATTAAAAAATAAGCCATGATCAGTAATTTAGTATTTATTAAATTACACTGAACTGGGGCTGTAAGAGGAGGAGGGATCTAGTGTTTTAATATTCAAGATAGAAAGAAAGGAATAGTTTTGTTTTATGGATGGACATTCTTCTACAAGAGGTGGTTGTTTTCCTGCATTGTGTACTATATCCACTGAAACAGGCTTTCATTTCTGTATACTCCTGCTTCTTTCTTCACTACAAAAATGAAAACATTACTTGGAGGTATAATGTGGCATATCCTTACAGGTCCCTTATGGTCCTTTGTGGATAAGGTTAACATCCTACCTTAACTTTAAGCCAGCCAGAAGTTGTACAGAAAGCACTGAGTAAATGTTAAACTCTAAACAAGACCTGAACTATTTTCCATTAGTAGATTGTCTTGCTACAGGTTTCCCTCTGTTTTTAATACAAAATAGGATTAAAAACTGCTGAACTTTAATCCTGTTCTATCATTTTGTTCTCTCGCGTGTTTAGTTGACTTCAAGTGAAGTATTCTGTGGCGAGCTTGCCAAAGTAGTCCATGCCCAGCATCTCACAGAGGCCAGCGTTGCACCACTGGTCCCTCTTCTGCCCCTTACTGTGAAAAATGCCTCACTTGTTTGATTGTTCTTGATTGTAGCCTCTTAATTTTAGCTTTTTTTTTTCTCCCTGTTGCTTGTGGCACTACTGGAAGTTTCTGAGAGCAGCCCTTTGCCCATGAGCTGTGTGTCAGAAAGCCCTGATCTGCTCCAATGTCGTTCCACTGTTGCTAGGAGCTGGGACAGGGACCCTCGCCATGACTTCACATGGCTGAGTGGTGATCAGAGCTGTAGTTCTATTAAAGCTCGGGGTCACCTGAGGAGTGCAGCCACATCTCTGAGAGCTTTCACACCAGCTGTTGCTCACAGGTACTTCAGGAAACCCAGGAGGTAAATCTGCTCATTGCACACCTGAAGGTGAAGAGCAGCAGCACACGTCCCAATCATGCTGTCCTCCCCACAGCTGCCTGAGGTGGGGGCCAGGACCCCTCAGGGCTGCCTGTGCCCCTCTGGCTGGTAGAGCTCTCTCTGCCATTTAATTGGCATCCTGTATTCCCTGGGGGCCATGGCCAGCTCCCTCATTGCCTCGTCCCTCAGTGCCACAGCACATCCCTCTGCAGTACCGCTCCGCCTGTGACTTCTCGTGTTGGTCTGCTAGTGTGGACTGAGTCCCTCTGGGGGTCCTCCAGCAGTGCTGTCCTCAGGATTGTTTTTCAAGATATAGTTATCAGTTTAATTTGCTTAAAATTTGCTGTGAGGGGGGATAGGCCATGAGGTCTGTCTTCCTGGGAGGAATTTCCAGCGGGTGAAATCTGTCACAGAGCGTTAGCTGCACACTGTCACACTGCGCTGCTAAGGAGAAGAGCAAGTGAAACTAAAATAGTTTGAAAACTATTCATATCTCTGTTTAAATTTCACTCCATTACTCTATGGACTATGTGTGCTGTTAGGAAGACAGGTTCTTTTAGGAACCAAGCTGCTCCAGACAACGCTTTAAATCCTGAAAACTCAGATCTCTGACTTTTTTGCCTCTGCTGTAAATGTTTTAGATTTTGCAGGAATTTATGACTTTTGATGAGGACTGAGGAGCAAATGAACTCTTTTAGCATTTGGAGAACCTTTCCCACAAAGTGGGAAACCATGGAGTAGATGGATTTAATACACCAGGATGGTCTCACTGACCCTGATAGAGAGACAGACTGCTGCTGAGCCCTTGAAGTCATCTTTAATGATAAGATCAGTCTTAATACTTGGTGGTTATGCAAATGTTGGAATAAAAAATTCCATGTTTACGAGTTTAGATCCACCGTATCTGATGTTTTTGACTAGATTTGGCATGAGGTAAAGTTTGCATGCTTGGACTCTGTAGAGGCACTCTTTTTTTCTTTCTGCTTTCAAAATATGCTAGGCACTGACAACAACAAAGTAGTTGTTATTTTTCTCCTGGAATTTCTTAAATCAGCTGTTCTTGAATCAGTTCTTTGTATATCTGTGGGAAGAGCACAACTTCATATTCCTAACAAAGGGGTTGTGTTTTTTGTCCCAAGGGCAGATATGTAGGTTTTAACTTTTCTCTTTTTGAAGAATTTTTTTCTAATCTTTAATACCCAATGCAAATTTAATAACTAAAATTTATTTTGTTTGAACAGATCTTCACACCAAAAGATGAACATAAATGACCAGTCATTGGTGTTCGATATGAGGAAGACTAGGAGGGAGTAGAGCTGTAAGACTCGGGATTATTTTTTTCTTTTTTTTTCTTTTTCTTGTCAAATCCATGATAAAATTGATGTGATGCATCTTAGGCAGAGCAGGTTAGGCTGACACCTGATCCGTCCCTGTCAGTGTTTACAATTTAACTACTTCATCACTGGCAAATATTAGAACTGATTAGTAACAATTACTTCATGTTTACTTCTGGATTCTGGAAGGTTGAGAATAGCAAAAGGCCAGGACCAAAAGGATCTGTTTCTCCCTCTTAAAACTAAAGAAAACCATCGCCGTGACCAAAAAAACAGTCCAGCAGTATTGTTTAGCAAGTCCATGTCTGAAGTTCTGTTTATCATTTAATTGGTTCATATTCCATTTTAGTATGAGTGTTACACTTGACTTACTTTCTTCAAAGAAAAGCAAATATATTTGTTAATACATTATTTTCATTAAACAATCTCATATCTTGTTAAAATAATCAGTCTTAAGAACATAGTTATTTGCATTAAAGATATTGTCTGTTTTATATCATTGCATGCATTGTTGACCTTTCTGTGACATTTGTGGAATCAGTGTGACACTAAGTATACATTTGTGGGTCATTAGGTTTGGTTAGTTGTGGGGTTTTCTATAATAACTGTTAGTTTTCTCTTTTTGCATTGTGTTACTTTGTAATCTTTTGAACCTTTCCTTTGTTAAGGCAACATTCAAGGCACAGAGAGCTCTGTCAGCATTTTTTAATACTTCAGGATGCGTGCTTTCTGCTTCTGAAAACTTAAAAATATTACTTACAATAATTGCTACTTAATAACCTATTTTTTTAATAACTAGAACATCATTATCACTGTAAAACACTGATACATTGTTCTACTTAATATACAGGAGAAATAGCTTTGGAACACTTCTGCTTTTTGTCTTGAAAATAACATCAAAAGATACAAAGTTTTTAACTCTGAACTCATTGCTTGGTAACTTAGGCATTCCTTTCCATATAACTACAAGAGCATCAGCGGAGAGTGTGAATTTCATGACCAGACTATCCAGGATAGTTTCAACATAGTCTTAACAATTCCTGGTTTGTTTGTTTGTTTTTTTTTCCCTAATGAGGCCTCATCATAATAGATTTTTTGTTTGTTTGTTTCATGAAGTGTAAATTAAGCTATGATTTAATTTATCTTTTTCTCAAATCTGTGTTATTAAATTGGATTCTGGAATACTGGAAGTGTGTAACACCGAAATGTTACAGGATCTGCTCTGCAAATTCTCTTTGAGTTGATTAAAGCAGGCAGTTGCTAAAAAATATCACAGCAGTACAAATGTTTAATTTAGAAACATTTAGAAAATAGATTAGCTTGTCTGAGTTAAGGGTGAATTTCTTTAAAACATAGTTTTTGTTTAAAAAAAAGTGATGTGTTGTATGTTCTAGTCAAAATCCTGTGGATATTTTCATTATGTTATCACCACATTAGGGAATATAAGATTACTGAGAATATTTAGGATTATTGTACTCCTTTCTTTTTATGTCTCACTTTTACTTAATTTTGCACTTTCATGCTTATAAATAAGCATTACAATATTTCGACTTGTTAATTAAATTACACGTTCCATGATTTGAAGTACTCTATTATGAACTTGTAAGGAAACTGCTTTACTGCTGATGTTTCATTTCTATATTAGATATTTCTATATCTCTCTCTGTCTTTTTCTAGTAGGATGGTAGTGTCTTCTTGTTGAGAAAACTGAACTTGGATACTACAACTGAAAATTTATTGATAAAATTAGTGCAAGCCCAGTCTAATTTTAGAGAAAGCATATTTTTTAGGGTTTTCTTTCCTCAGCCAAATCATAGTAAGAAAAAACAGCTGTGAAGTTAATCCAGCCACTTGGTGGAAAACAACATATCTCATCAAGAGTAAATTTTATGAAATATCTTATTTGAGGCAAGTAACATCAGTATCTTTCAAACATTTAACATGATAAGTTACTAAATATTTAAATATTTGGGCATCACTTCAGTTGGAAATGAGATGTTGTTACCTGTGGGATAAGAGAGGTGATGTGAAAAAACTTATTGCTGTAAGTAAAGCAGATTTGGGTTGGTCATACTGGTTCGTAATGTAGGTTTTAATTTACAAGGAAGCCCATGTTTAATATTGTCTTTTGTCTCTGGATTCATCAGAAGATGCTGTACCCTTCTGGATGACAGTCACTTTTCCTGCTGTTTTTGGCATACTTTTCCCACTTGTCTGTTTTAAACTGTACTCTGCTCATACTTCTTTTATTACTTAATACTTCTGTTAGTAAAGGAGATATTTGCACCTGGGTAGCTTTAACTATCTAGCCTAAATTCTTCAGCTCCTCATTAGCCTATGCTGCTGGGATCTCATTGAACCTAGTTTCTCATCTGCATGTTGATGTCCCAGGCTCAAGATGCCAGTTGTCCCACATGGAGCACTCCCCTGATGGCTAGTACACCTCCAGGAGCATCCAGAAGACAATGAGTTGGCAAGGGTTCATTCATGCCACTGTGGGGGCTTTTACCATGGGGACAGTAATTATATTATTGATATGAAACTGCTGCATAACCTTTGCTAAATATCATTAATAATCATCACTTTCTCCAACACAGCTAGAGCTGTTAAAAAGTGTCTGTGGGCTGGTTTTCACTGATGTGCAGACAGCCTCTTAGTTGCATACTGGAAAATCTTTTGTATTTGTAGTAGTTAACTGGTAGTTAACCTCAGTTCAGTAATAAATATATTGTTGCCTTGCATCCCTGCCATGACTAATTTCTTGCACTACTAGGTGTTCAGCAGGAGATAAAATGAGTTTTCACACAAAATCATGAGAACAGAGTGAGATGTTCATGCAACAATATCCTGTCAAAATTTTTCATACAAACCTTGCCAAGTCTGATATGTGGCACTGTGTGTCTTATGGTAAATTCTTCCAGAGCAGGCCCTGGGAAACGCTAGCAAGAGGAGGTGTTTGGGTCAGTGTGGGCTGGGGTGTGAGATCCTCAGTGCCTGCAGGGTACCGCTAACTGGAGTCAGTTGCTCCAGAAATTGTCTCCTGCACAAATTGACTTTCAGGTTTCCTGACCTGTTCAGGTGACTCTGAATCCTGGTAGAATGACTCAGGGGTCTTTGGGCTTTGTACTTGGAAAACAAAAGCCCTTTCTCTCCTAGCTATAAGTGACAAGTTCGTGTTGAGGCAGAGCCTTCAAAAGCGTGTTTTGTTGGTTGACTGTCAGAATGCATGAGGCTTCTTCCCTTAACAAATGGCAACAAAACAAAGTGGTGTTTGATAAGCACCTTTGAAAGTCTTGAGGAGCCCTGCTGACACTCAGTTGTTTGTTGAATTGTCTTCAATATAGTCCTGCAAGTTACAAAAATAAATTCTATGGGTTTATAAGGAAAGAACCTGAAAATGAAGGTGCATAAGAATTTGTGAGCAGTCTGTTATATCAAATGAGTGCCATGAAATGTGCGCTTTAGGGGTCTTTGCCACCACAGAGAGTTAAGACAAGTAGTATAATTTTATCACAAAAGGAGTAAGTTGAATGATGTAACAGAAATCACAAATAGATGTGGATATTATTTGTGTTTGACTGACAATATGAGAGCGTATGTTGTTATACATCCTTGTCATTCAAAGGTTTTATTTTTAGTATCACTTTCACAGTTTTCATTATTTCCAGCAGCAGCTTTCATGCACTATGAACCATTTAAGGTGTGCGTGTTTCTTCCTGAAATATAAACTGGAGTATAAAATTCATTTTACCATCTCATTGGTATCACTTTTAAGACTATAGCACTCTGTCCTTAGATCCAAATTCTGCTTGGCTTGACTCTCAAGTTGTTTTCTAAGTAATTAACAATATTAAATGACACCTTTTTAGTGACTGAAAGCCTTCCAATTTTAGTTAATTTTAGATTTTATTATTAAATACTTTAATATGTTCAATTTCTCCCCTTTTGTTGCTTTAATCAAAGATGTAAAAATCTGGATTGTTATGAAATCTTACAGGAATTTTCATAGTTAGTATCATTGAGTCTTAAGGTTTCCCATGATTGCCAAAAAGCTGAATGTTGTAACTGAACTCTTTTTGATAAGACCTGAAGAAAAGTAATTGAACTGATTTTGTAGTCCTTAAATACTCAGCAAAGTGGCTCCTTATAAATTTTGAATTCCTAGCTTGTGACCATGACAATGAGCCCATTTTTTTTTTTTCAGACTCACAACTGTTAAATGCACATCATCAACAAAAATCCTGCTGTTACTTCAGAAATGATACTGTAGCCTATTTTCAGTCTCTTAACTCCTTCCAGATGGAACTTAGATTTTTATTTTATTTTATTTTATTTTTTAAAAATACCTAACCTATTCCAGGCTAAATTCTTTCAAAGGCTTCCAAAGAGGTGTATTACTAAACCCTCCTCTGTCACTGTCAGTCAGTAAAACCATACTATGGTTTCCTTGAAGGTCACAAAGAGAAAAAAAATGTGTGTTTTAAGTTTTTCCAGATAGTGACATTCTACAGCAGAGTACTTGGTTTGCTACAGTATGAGCTCACTCCTGACTATGGCTGGAATTCAGCTAGGGAAACTTTTCAAGGAAGGATCTTGTCTTGTGCGTCCTTCTTTGAAACTGGGCCATTTTTCTCTGTTGTCACTCAGGAGCAACATGATTTTGCAGATCTCGTATATAGCTATATAGCTGAAATTGGCTATTGCAAGTTATATTTCACTCTTTATCAATACAGTTGTGCAGAAATTCTAGTTACTGTCTATGGAGAATTATTCTTGCATAATAAATGAATTTAGAAACTGTCATTCAACTACCAAAAAATGTTGAATTTGAGTCTTTCAAAATGAGGCACTGCAAATGAGTTTAATTAGGGCATGCTGTCCCAGAAAAGCTCTTGCTTCACTTTGGAGATCTGGAACAAAATTTGTCATTAGACAACAGCTGACTACAGGAGAGAAGAGGCAGCAGGTTTTTGTTTTTTTTTTTCCTCTTCATTTAAATTGCTGTGTTTACATTTTTTTTTTTTGCTTAGTGTATGTTGGCGTATCAGTTCAAAATACAGCACAGTTCAGCATGAGTAAAACTTGGTTGAAGTGCTGGAATTGCAATTGGGCAATTGTTGAATGTAGTACTAGCAGCACTGAACTAATAAGTATTAGTAATATTGAAAGTTAATTTTTGAAACTTTGTCCCACTCTCCTTCCCACCCTGTTTTAATTTTTGCTAATATATAATTGAAGGAAAATTCTCAGATAGCACAAGAGCTCTCCTGAATTGTATTTAATCAGAAACAGTACTGTTTTCTCTAGTGCCTTACATGTTAGTGTAGGCATAGACTTTTCAATACATATGTCCTATTTAACTATAAATAACAGAAAATAAATGGATCACACTGAGACTTCCATTGGGTGTAACTCTCTATTTTATTAAAATCCACTAATCTTCATGCTGTAGCTGTGAAGTGTTTTTTACAAGACAAGAATAACAGGCATAATTAATTGAAGCAAAGTGCTCTTAGACCTTGTTACATATAATCTAATACTTACTGGTTGTTTTGGTTTACCCTCTAAACCTAATTGTTTTTGAAAAATGAATATTTCACTGTGCAGATAACTAGATAGTTAGCTGACCAATTGCCCAGGCAAATATAAGACTTCAAGCCATATTATGCAGATGATAGTAATGAAAGCAGACATTGGTTGATCAAATGGTTTGTTCAGATGCCGGTGCTAATCTACGTTTATCAAAGAACAAAACTAAATTATATTTTTTATTTTCATTATTTTTAAAATGGAAGCAGAAGCAGGTTGTGGAACATTCCTACCAGAACATCGATAATTGTGTAAATTTTATTCAGTTTTTATAAATTCTCAAAATATGTGATGTGGAATAAAGTATGGCAAAAATAGTAGATGAGCCTATTTTAATCCCCAGCTAGGAAACTGTTATTTCCTAATCTGTGTTTCTTATTTAAGCACATGTGTGATCTGAAAATATTAGCCAAGTGTGCTTTAGGCTTGTGAGTTGAGTTCTTGCATCTGTCTCTGCAATATTGCGGGTAGGCCCTTTGCAGCATGTGTGTAGTCACCGCCATGCCCTGTGGATGGGACTGATTGCACGTGTGGTGCTCTGGTAGTTTTTGTGTGTGAAGCAAGTCTGAAGTAATGCTGAAGAGTATTGAAATTTCTGAAAATACACAGGACATCCGTGTGGTGGCTTTTATTTTTTTTTAATTGAACTTTCATGTTCTTGCATCTTCTCTGAGGTGTTAAGTGAAGATAATGTAGTAGCTAAATAACTGTTCTAACTCATCCCAGAGACCAAAGAGACGCCTTGTCTTTGTGGTCATGTGCTAGAAGAAATAGCTGTAAGGTAAGAGATCTACGATGGAAAAAAGATCAGGAAACAGGAAAATGAGGAAGTGAAGGTAGGACAAGAACAGAAGTAGACTGTCTAGTTGCAGCTTATTCAGACTGTCTCCTGAATGCTTACCAGGAAAACCAGAAAGTCAGTTTTGATCTGAAAGTCCAGAGGAGCCAGACTCATGCATAAGATCCATGGAGTGATCCCTCTTCCAGCATCTGCAGAGGGGTTGGGAGGCAGCCTGTCAGTGGGGCACTGAAGGAGAAATGACACTGTGAAAAAAGTAGAACAGTGTGGGAGACGTGCCGGTCACCTTTGGGGTTGTGGAGGATGATCATACTATTTTCCCTATGAGTTTTTGGCAGCGTAGCACAACAAAGAGATGTAGGGATGTGTCACAGATTGTTTAGAAACTCACATAGCTTTATCTGGGCCTGAGTTTACGTATTTGTTCTGTATGTCTTACTGCTTACCTGGCATAGTGGATGTATAATAGGTCATCAGTAGAAAACGTAAATCTTACTTTTCTTCCCCTGAGTCTGATCACTGAGGTGTCTTCTAACACCAGAGATTTTGATACGGAAAAGAGGAATTAGTAAGTGCTAAAACAGCCAAGTCAAGGTTTCGCATTCTATGTTTCACATCCCAAACTTGGAAAGCAAAGCCTTCCTGTGGTGGGATAAATCTGTTTGGCCCCTCAAGGAGAGAGTCAGGGTCCTGCCTCTTCCTGTGAACTAATGTGGAAGAAAGGATGGAGATACTGAGGTGAGCAGGGTGATATATCTGGAGAATGGGACTTGCTGCTTCTCCTGCCAGCACAGGGACAACATGAGGGACTCATTCTCTAAGGAGATGCTCCTCCTGTAGTAAAAACTGTGTGACCTGAAGAGAAATTAAAGCACTAGTGGCTCCCTCTCTTGCTCCTCTTTGCAATGTCTCTTGACTAGGTAAGGCATTGAAGCTTTGGTGGTTGTATTGCTGCCATGCCCTCAACTTTTCTATGCCTTGATGATCTGCTTGCTCCTAAATACAGTTTTCTGCCTTCATGTTCTATGTTCAGAGTAGTAGTATAAAACTGAGCTACTTTTTATCTCCTTCAGCCCTAAATAATATGAAGGAACTGAGTTATGTAGCTAGCTTTTGTATTTATTCTTTCCTTGATCAAGATAGTGGGAGGATGGTGAAATAGAGTTAAATACAGTGTATGTACAGAACCGTAAGACACTAGTAGAGTAACTCAAAACATTTTGTTACTCAGTTGTTATTAGTTGCCTGTTGGATGGTAAGAAGGTGGAATATTTGTAATGGTAGGCAATCTGTAAAGGAAAAAACCAGAATAGTAAAGCATTTGGTATTTTTAGTGGGAATTATGGTATTGTGTAATTTTTTCTTGCTATTTTAAAAATTAGTTTTAAATGCATGTGAAGACTTTGCCTTCTCTAATGGTGCCACTTGATAACGAAGTAATATAAGGATACAGTCATGCTCTAGGGTATTTGAAAATTGCCTCAAGTTTTCAAAGTAGGTCAAGACATTTTGACGAGATAGAAATAGGGCTGTTGCAGATCCTACGACAAATAAATGTCACGTTTTGTATTACATTTTGTAAGATAGAATTTACTGTTTCCCTCTTTTAGATAATCTGTATGAATAGGAGATGCCTATCATTTAAGAGATTAATGCATGGTTATCTGTGAGTAAAAATTATTTTCCATTACCTCTCAACTGTTTGTGGTAAAATGATGTATGTCATATTATGGGATTATAGATTACTAGGATGACAAAGCCAAATAGAAATTATAATCATTCATGTGAAATAAAAGAAAAAGTAGTCAAAATTGAAGCACATTTCAATTGAGGTTTGATTTCACCACAAAACTATTGAAGTAATCTTACAGGCATATATAAGTGCAAATTGGCTAACAATTTTTTGCTGTGATCTTTGACTATAACCAATCTCAAATAATAGGATTTTTTTCCACTGTGATTTTAGGAGCTATTCGCATCACCTACATCTTATATTTACTTTAGCTACTATGTTTGAAGTCAGGAACCTAATTTTTAATGGAGATACTCTTGGCTTGCACCCTAGAGGAGATTTGCTTATGTTATATATCCTAGCTAGATGGTGTGAACACCCTCCATGAGCCAAACTGTACGTCTATGGTTGTTCAGTCAGCTTCAGGGCATTAGTCAGGATCACGTGGATACAGCAGAGATCAGAAATTGTTTATTATGCTCTATTAGCATATATTATTTTACTTAGAATAATATTCTAACATATTACTCACTCCTTTCAGGAAATCACAGGGGATGTGTGTAATGAAAATGAACATTATGGGGTTATTTTCATGCGTGGTAAATTGTTTATAAAGTCCTTTGTATACCCAACAAAAACCTCTCTCACTGGGAGAATTGGTTTAGGTGAGTATGTTAATTCTGTAGCGAGAGTAAGACTGTATGCTCATACTAATCAGTTAATTCTTGAAAGGAATTCCAGTAAAGTAAGTAATCTAGGCCAAAGATGTGTCCAATACTAGATCCACTGTAATAGAAGCAAATTGCTATGGGCTAAATTTCGTAAAGTGGAACAATAAATATTTCTAAGCCTTCCCTAGGGAAAGAAAAATATGACCTTTGGCCTAAATTTACATTCTAACGAAGAGAAAACACACTTTCATTCCTTGCATTTTAAGCTAATGTTACTTTTCCAACACTTGGTTGGAACCTCTGTTCTTGAAATTAGCAGTTTGTTAAGAAACTGTAAAAATTGCAGGTGCACTGGATACGGTAGCATTCTCTCACTCAAATTTTGAAGTGCTACTATGAGTCTTTCAGGCT
Source organism: Podargus strigoides (assembly GCA_028020825.1). Classification (NCBI taxonomy): domain Eukaryota; kingdom Metazoa; phylum Chordata; class Aves; order Caprimulgiformes; family Podargidae; genus Podargus; species Podargus strigoides. Next base: position 30,211,140 of record CM051623.1, read on the forward strand.
TCTTTTTTCCTAATGGACTATTGAACTATGTGGTTTTAGATACAAACATGTGGTTTTATATGCTTTTCTTGTGACGTAGTGCTCCATCCATCCATTCTTTTGTGTAGTATTTCTTGTAGAAGATCCTAATGTAAGAATGTTAAACTAAATATGACTGTTGTGTAAATAAAAATATTGTCGAAATGGAAGACAGGTGTTAAAACTGTACATACAGAAGACTAATTTGAAGACATGTTTTATGAGAAATAAGTGGTTTCCCTGCTTTCTAAGAGGCAGTTACCATGACAGTTTGTTGTTAGGCCACTTACAATGCATATATGAAGTCATCACTGGAAGACTTAAAAAAACCTGTTAAAGCAAGTGAGCTTGTGGTGAAGGAGAGAATCAGCAAGAATGATTCCAGTGTAAATATGACCGATATCAGATTTATCTATGTGCACAATGGTTATGCAATGAAAGGCCTCCATGGGTTTTGGGAGTCCTGGCCAACAATTCAATACAAGAGAACTGAACTGTGGTGTGAGTAGTTTGGTAATAGCGTCTTTGTTGTAGATAACAGTAAAACAAGACCATATTTTGACTGAAATGTGAGATAGAAATGGAAAGCTTCTAATTCAGAAGTGGTTTTGAAGAAATGGAATTTGTGATTCCTGTTTAAAGCTCATGAACTACCTTTTATGGCTAAGAGTGCATTTTGTTCAAGGTGGTATTTTCGGACAGCCAAACCCATTTTTGACTTCATGTTTGCTTTGTAGATTTATCCAAAGTATAAATGAAATCATCTTTCAGCTTGGTGCACTTGCAGATGTCAGGAAAGTGAAGAGGTAGAGCTAGAGGAACATCCGTTCTTGCTTTCAAGTTTACCAGGTAGACCAGTGGCTCAGACATTTTCTTTAGTCATAAGTCTGGTATTTGTCTTCTCCTTTTGTCCAGAGGACTTGGATCCGTAGTTCTCACTGGATAGACTAGGGGTAAAAAATATTTTCTGTTAATAGTTACTTACCTTCGTTGAAGCATTCTGCAGCAAAAGATACTGCACTTCAAGAGGTTAGTTAATTGCAACTGCGATAGTTGTTCTTTCTCTTTCCTCCAGTGAATATTCAGTTTTGTCTTACAAAACTGGCCAAATCTTCTTGAGCAAGCTCTCATGTGAATCACTCTGAACTTTGATCTCCGTTGTTCCAGGGGAGTACACTTACAGTAACTCATAAAACACAATCTGGCCTTTCGTACAGTTGATTCTGAAAGTTAGTGCCAAGATCTTAATAGATTAGAAATTTGCAGGGAGGCATTAATGTCTTGTGACAGGAATTTCTGTTGCAGAGGGTGGCCCCACTTTAGGAGAAGTTAGGTAGCTGCTTCAGCATATCTACAGCTTCTGTGTTATCCCTTGTTTCAGTGTGCATCATCTCTGTGGTATCTGATAAAAAGCTACGTTGATTTCTGTGAGATGACTTTCCTGAGAAGAAAATGGCTGAGAGTGAAAGACTATGTTGCCTTGAGGAGGCCCTAAATTCAATTTGCCTTCCAGGCTTAGTGATAATTTTGGGTTTGAAGATGAATTAGAAATATTTGGCATGTTCTTCATAGTATGGAAGGAAATGCCCATATAAATGCCTTGAAGCAGTATCAAATACAAAAACTTGACAAATATCTCATATCCCGGAGTCTTTCTGTTCAGAAACTGGTGTTACAGCCTGATAAATGGAAGTGTTTTGTGTGTGGTTTTTTTGAAGAGATGCAAGCAATATGAAAAATATAAAATTTAACTTTCTTCTAAAATTTGTTTAAAAGCTTGCCCTTTTCAAATAGCATCCAAGATGATCATTCTTTTCGTTGTGTATCTGCAGATACTGGCCTGGGTCAATAGTTACTGGTGGTTTCTGTTACGCATCATGTCAACATACTAGAAACATGAATAGGTTTTTTAAATTTTATTTTCAGTGAATGTCATCAAAAGTAAAAATGGGAGGAAGTTAGATACACCAGAAATTCGGAGAACAATGTAATCATTTGACAGAATTCAGTGTCTGAGAATTAAAGTCCTTAGATTAAAATGCTTGTCAGTCATTGGGATTGTTGGATTTTTATTTTCACTGAGGTGGTTCATTTGTTTTGTATGCTGTTTCCCTGCAGTTTGGCTGAATGAGAGTGTGGAAACCAACTGTTTAAAATGTTTTCATTATAATGATCCCTGTTACTATCTCCTGTATATGTTGCGTGGAATTAAGTGCAGTTGTGCTTGGAAACAATGTAATAAATTGCCAGCACAATGAAGCACAAAGAATGCTTAAGTGAAGATTAAATGAATGTTCTTCAATGCTGATAGATTTATTTTTTTTTGAGCAATGTCAATCAACAAACAAGGCACTGCAATATGTAAACCTTCAAGTGAAAACATTCATAGTGTATAGAAGGACGGATGAAAGAGTATGGGAAAAACAAAGCCAGTTTGTGGTAAAAGCAATGTATATGTTTTTTGACCACTGATTTAAGAGAGATTTTTTTATTTTTTTTTTTTTTTCAGAAATTATCTATACAGTAGTTAAGGCTTCGGGTGTGTTTTTTGGTGGGTTTTGTTGTTGTTGTTTTTCTTGGCATATCATAAATTTGTCTGTCTTAGTGTTGATTGATTCTTTCATGTCTCTTCACTACTATGTCCCTTTTTGCTTCTTCAGTCTTAAATGTTCGTCCAACTCCTGCCACATTTCTGGGCACTCAGAGCTCTTGGCCATTCTTATGTTGCTCAGATGTCTTCATGTAACCTGTGTATTTTTACCATTTCCAGTCATAGCCCTTGGCCTTCTGAAGATTATTTTTCTCCTTCGTATTGGATTTTCATGGGATGCCTGCTGTAGGATGTTTAAATGAAATTAGTCGACCTTGACATTTCCTTGCCTACTGAGATCTGTCCAGTTTTCATTCTATCTACATCTCTGTACCTCTTATCACATATTTTTTTTTAGCCCTATGTTATTCCCTTTACTGGCAATTTTACTTTATTTCAATTTTAATTTTTATAAATGCATTCTTCATCTGGAGATGAGTGTTAGTGTTTCAATTCTGCAGAAAATAATAAGCTGTATAATGGCCTTGCACATCTGAAATCTGTCTTTCTCAGTAACTGTGATTTAATCTTTTTTCTTCAACACTTTTTTTAGGCTTAATGTTCCTTTCCACCTAAATGTTCAGATTAGTTGGTATTCAGGGTTATCCAGTTTAGCTGGCTAGTTTAAGACCACTTTTGTCAGTTTACAAGACATATTTGGCTTATCTTTACTAATGTTAAGTCACATTTCTCTTCAAGTTGGACATTGTGATCTTTATCATGTTGTTGCTTTCTTATGTTAGCAGAGTTATCAGTGTGTCAAAAAACGTGCTGCAGGCCCATCTTAAAAACTCCACAGCAATCACACTGGTTTTCCAGAACCACTGTGGGAAGCCATAGGTATCCAGCCGTAAGGAATCATGTATCTCCCTGCCTTAATCCTTTATTAAGATCAAATGGGGCAAGGACTGCACTCAGCGTTAGTACTATTACTTTTTGAACCAGAAACACTCCATTGTATCATTGTAATAGTTTGATAAGAGGTTCCTGACTGATTGCATCCCAGAGGCCATCTCATGCTATGCAATGATTATAGGGTTTCTTTAAATCTGTTAACTGTCTACTCTGATCTTATTTCTTTTATCTCTCTTTCATTATCAGCTGTGTGATTTGAAATATTTGAAACGCCATGGAACTGTCTTCACTTATTCCCTCACTTATTTAAAAATAATTAGATGGGAAAGTTATTAACGTTGTTAATAGCCTAGGATTTTTTTTTTTTTTTTTAAAGAATGCTGTGCTGCAATGGAAATTCTTCTTTCCCTTAGCTTTTTACTTCACAAAAGTTATTTAGGTAAGCCAGAAATTACTAACACAGTTATGCTGAAACATCACAAAATTTTTATGTCAGTAACTCTTCAGTTTTCGACCTCTTCATAGGATTAAGTGTTGAGTTTGGAAAACAGCAAGAAATGTAACAGTTAAGGTTCCAGTGAAACATACCAACTTGTGGACAGCAAAAAATAAACCTTAAGCAAGTGAAAAAGAGACTGACGTAGGCTTTCTTCCCTGTGTGTTGCTTCTTGCCAAAATGCTATAGGCTTACACTTACCAAGTTAGCCCCAGTGTAATAACTCTTCTTGTTTGCCTTCCTTATAGTTGAGTGGATTGCCAGGCAGGCAATTCCACACCACCTCTTTGGTGGTGGGTATTGATGATCCTTCATTGAGTCTTGCTTTGTCTGATGGAATGATGCATGGGGATCATCACTAGACAAGATATTTGGACACAAGAATGTTTATTTTAAAACCTAGATTTATAATAATAGAGCCAAGTTACAAAAATATACAACTACAAGTTGTTTTTACATTATACTGAACAGTAATGAATCTCCTTATCAGCTCCAGTGTCTTATCTGTCTTTTGAGTTTGGTCAGTGTGACATGAAATCTTCTGAGACCCATGCTTTCTCTATTCCTACATTTAAAGGAAATATCAAGAGCGGGCTGTTTGTGAACCTTCATTTTCTCTGACCAGGGAGAACATGGCTTGATTACATCTTTCTTTTTGGATGATCCTTATGCCCAGAGATTATACCACTGGACATCATATGGTGATACTCTTCCTCATCTTCCCCAAATTTCTTAAAAATATTTGTAACGCCTTTCTTGATTAGGTAATATTTCTGGGTTTAGGCTTTAAGGTGCTATCCCCTACCTGCAGCCTTCTTACGGAGAATCCCTTTGCAAAATGTGTATGTAAATAATGTTAGTTCTTTCAAAATCTATGTTGTTTTTTACTGTCTGTCATAAGGAAAGATCTGTTTTTGTTGTGTATAGCTGAGTTAGCATAAGCTCCACTTACAGCTGGAGGAGACAAAGAAACACTTTAGGATGTGTTTCGTTTATTCTAGATGTCTGCTTGGAAAGTGCCTTACTTAATCTGTAAGCTGCATTGCCTAGGAGGCTAGCTTAGGTATCTACCTTATAATGTCTATTTTTAGATAGATTCTGTGTATGATAAAAGGTTAGTCTGAAGATGGTAGTTTTCAGAGAGTGTAGCCTTCACTTAGTTACAAAAATGTAGGGCAGCCCATTGCACGAGTGCTTGGTTTAGGTTAGGTTCAGCATCATCCCAGAAAATAGAGAGATATATAAGGAAAGAATACAAAGAACGTTCTAAGATGCTGGAATATACATTTTCTGAGAGGAATGTATGGGTGAAAGGGATTAATTTCAGGGGGAATTCTCTTCACAGAACATTGACATTTAAACCTGGTTTGCCAGAGAACCAGTAATGAATATGAAATCCAAATGTCATTTCAGTGCTTGTGTAGGTTTGTTTCTTTATATTGTGGATATCCAAAGCTGTAAACTATGGTATCATATTTGTTTTAAGAGTAAAGTTCAGGGTGGTTTTGTTTGTTTGTTTGTTTTTTTATTGTAAAGAACACCAGACAAAGTAAGGAAATCACTGGAGTGACTATTGAATTGTAACCTCCAAAATCAGAAATCAAATAAACTAGCCCAGGTGAGAAGCACTTTCTGGAATTAATGCTGCATCTTTTCACTGCTGTTAGTTGGACTTGCATGGTTAAAGAACAATATATACTGGTCAGTCTGATAAACTTATATGAGCCTGGGTATCTGATTTTATATATATATATATAATATTTTTCTTTTTGGTCACAATATACTCCAATATTTTCTTTACTGTCAGTATCATTGTGGAAAGCAGTGATTACTACTCATTTCTCCTGGGTGATTTACAGAACTTAATTTGACAAGAATGGCATAAATTGAATTCTTCCTTTAGGCATCTTAGTGAGCAGTCTCTAATTCTTCATCTCCCTGGAACTGCAGAGTAACTTCCTTAAGTGCAGGCATCCCCACCCACCACTGACACTTACTGCAATGCTAAAGCTGAGGCCAATAGGCAGACCAAATGTTAATGCTATGCAGTGTCTTGCTTGCTTGCTAGTAATTCCCAAATCGGAATATCTATAAATGGTTTGGTTTAGGTCATAAGAAATACTAATCTGTAAATGAACCTCTGAGATGCAAATAGAATGTGCTGAATAAATATCAATTATTATTCATTAAAATGCAAATGTGGATAGGCACTTTAGAGACAGTTTAGGTAGTCAGAATAAATGAAATAAGAGACAGAACATAAGTAATTAGAGATTTATAAGACCACGATTGCTGGACACAGGCATCATAAACCTCTGTGTGTTTCCTTCAGCTTTGTGCTGCAGCCTCACAACAATTTTTGTGTTCGATGACTGTTTAAAATATACAGCTACCACAGTTCATACTTAAATGTTATGACATGTGTTCTAAAGATAACTTTTTCTATGGCAGTAAATTTTAGCTGTATGACTTGCACTCACTTTAATGAATTCTGTAGTTAAATCACTATATGTTTTTTAAAAAGCCTACTCTCAGTTTACAGAGCATAGTGGATTGGAATATTTCAGTCTAGCACTTAATGAGCATATGTTTTTCCAGGTTTACATAGGTTTTATACTTCCAGTTCAGTGCACAAGAAAACCATTAACCCTTCTACACACAGATGTCGGTCAAATAACAAAGAAAAGTGACAACGAAAATTTTGCAAATTTTTCTTCTGAATGATATGGAGAGATCGTTGAAGTACTCAGAAGGGTGTAATGCTAATTAGTAATCTGTTGATTCCTTTGAATCTAGAAGGAAATGGGATCTGAATATAAATTGAGTAATGGTACCCTGTCTACTAATAACCGTATCTTAAAGCAAATTTGTTTTAGATGTTATTGAGAACGTGACTTCTTTATATTTGAAAACTAATTTATTTGTTTATTTTTAGTATTTTCAAGTGACTGATTTTCATGGTGTACAGAAGAGCTTGTTTTGATCTTCTTGTGGAATATTACTGTGAAATTTAATCATGTGAGATCCTTTCATAAGTACGAAATAAAATCTAGTAAGAATGAATTGCTTTTTATTCATTTGTTTGCCATATGATAGCACCAAAATGGGAGATTATTTTAATGTCATCAGAATTAATTAACATATATTTGGCAAACATAAATTCTGGTCCAAGTCCTTGGTGAATTCAAAATTACATCCAAATTTCAATGCAATGAGTGGTATTTTACAGAGGACATTCTCCAACATTTTTTCCATTTGTGTCAATCCCTGAACTATAATGTGAAAGAATCATTAGGTAAAGTCTCACAGGAATTGTTTTACTCTTTCCTGAAGCCAGACGTTCAGTGGCATCAAAACCAGATACAAAGCAGAATAGATAGTGATCTAGAATTGTAATGACGTGAGGAAATGAAAACGTACAAGAATTAAATATTTCATATCTTCATTCTGGTTAAGTATAGCAAAGGCAGAGGAAAAGGAGAGTTGCAATAAAATGCTCTGTGTAAATGCTGAAGCCGAAGTTGGGTGATTGCCCTTTTCCTTTATGTATGTTGACCCTTAAAGTAATTGGGATGGTGATGTGTGTAAATTTTCATACTGGTGTCACTCACTGTTTGCTCCTCTGCCAGCTATAAATGCCTCCAAACAATAAAAAAAGATGGCAAATCTCATTTTCATATGGGGAAGTATTTTATGCATTTTCTTCAAATAAGTAGGCAAAGGGCACAGTGTGCCGTAAATGATAGCAATGGAAATTCTCTGTATAGTGGCAAGAGTGAAATAATATCACTATGAAGGCTAGAAATAAAACTCCTTATCCCCTCCCCATGTGAAGAACATGGATCACAGACAAAACCTCATTTATTCCTTTGAGTTTGTTTCCAGTAGTTGTATCAGGACCTTGCAATACTTAAAACATAGTGGTCACTTTATATTGCCTTTTTACTCATTCACCTAATTAATACCTCCACTCATCTGCCCTACTGCCTGTTATTTTTTCTCTCTGTTAAGATGAACTTGTACCTCTACAAAATAGAATATTTCATAATGGATTTTTTAAAATGTATATGATTTTTCATTTCAATGTCATTTAAAGGTGCTTAGATATGGCAGCAGTGACAGCCATATAGAAGTCTGCTTGGGCCCAAGGAGTCACAGATTGTGGAAATAAATTTAAAGAAAACCTTCCAGTGCCAAAGCGTTTATAGCTATGGTGGGAATTCTTTGATTTAAATTTATTTATGTAATTTAAACCTCTTTGTAAAACTGGTATTTCTGAGCTCATTTTTAATCTGTTCTGATGTGTCTGTGGCTTACAAAATGTACAGTTATAAAAATACTCTTTCGTCCTGTGTTAGGATAAAAAGTATTTGCAGATGGGACTATTATATACATGTAAATGTCAGAAGAGACACAATAAGGAGACAAAAGATCCAAAGTGTATTTGGACTACTAATATATCTGCGACACATGATTTCAAGACAATATTACATATGCAAAATTAGGATCTTAAGATCTGAATTTATATTTCAGTTTGGATTTAATTGCGTAAATGATTCTTCCAATGAGCTTGTAAGGTCTATCATATATAACTTTTTATGTTCTGCCAGTTATTTTGTTTTTTCACTTATGTGATGGGCATTGCAAATCAAGTTTCCAAAGGCTTAGAAACTTCTCGCATAGTACTCCCAAGTGTAATGAAAAAATTTCCAACTCTGTTACATCCAAAAGAGAAAAAGGAAAAAGTGAACTATCAAAAATGCCCTCTGTGTGTGTGTGTGTGTGCACGCTCTGATCATATTTTATATTAGAAAAACATAATTTCTGTCAAGAGGGGCTATTTAACTGAAAATGAATTGCATGAACTGTACGTATTCATACAGTTCAACTCTGCAGAAGGTGAAAACACTAGATATTATAATCTAGGACTATTTAATAGAAGTACATAGAAATGACAGAATGAAACAATGTATGATTCATAATATAACAGTTGTGATTGAATGAGGTATTTGCAAAATAAATCTTCTCAAAACTGAAATGTATATAGATGAAAAAAAATATGTATGGAGAAGGACTATCTAGCAGTGACCATTTGTTTTGGAAATTAACAGAAATGAATCAAACTAATGTTGAAAGAGTATGTTCTTATTGAAAATGAGATTTATCAAGTGACGATCAAAAAAAAAAAAAAATAAAATCAAAACCAGTGTAGATAGCAGTAGTTCTACAGTCTTATCAGCTGTCAGGAAAATAGTGTAATGAATTTTGTAGTTTACAGGGAATTTCATACAAAAGGTAGCAAGCACAACTAAAACAAAAAAGACACTTCTACATATGCTAAGCTGTACCTTTCTTTTGCCAAGGAATGAGAAAAACGTATCCTCTGATGAACAAGGTCATCATATCACGGCTACTTTAAAAAGGTTTGATGAAGATCCCCATTTCCTGGGTTTATATGTTTTAGTAACAAATTACTACACTGATCAGAAAATCAAGTATTGTTTAGGTCTCTCTTTAAAACATACATTTTAACTCATCATCTTCTATGTCTTAGAACAGTAAACTGAGATACTTCTGGAATTCTGATTTTAATAGGTTTCTGTTTGCAAGTTAAATAACTGGATTCATGTTCTTGGTTATAAGTTTTGGGTGCTCGTTTGGTGTCCTGATGTTTCCTTGTGCAATCTCTTGCAGATTCTTGTGGTAAATAGCAGCAAATGACAGCCTGTCACTGCATGCATGTTTCTTCTGAATGCTGTTTGTGCCACCACTATTTATTTGTGGAAGGCTCAGAACTAGGTGTTTTCTGTTGTGTGGCAGGAGGATGGAGATCTACGTCAACTGTTGCATTAAATCACTGGATCTGCACTTAAGTCATAAGGGTTGGAATTGAGTCACAGGAACATGTGTCTTTCTGCAAAGGATACTTCTCTTTTTTAAATACTGCTGTCATGTGAGGCTTGATAGACCTAGTTGGCCTTAGAGTTGAAGTCTGAAGCATTTCAACTTCAAACTTAGGAAGGGAGAAGAATCAGAACTTTGTCTTGTTGTTATTTATTACATATCTATCAAAGAGAAAAAGCCATAAAGAGTTACAGTTGCTGAATGTGAATTGTGTCTCATTTCTTAAATGTAAATTCATTTATTTTGAAATGTCAAGAATAGGCAATCCACCCTCTAGCAGAAACTATTTTGTATAGTAAGAGCTTGTCAGCATTTTATTAAAGTTCCATTCTTCAGGCTATAAAAATTTGCTTCAAGCTGAAAGTTGAATGTGAAATATCCGCCTCATGATAAACTTGCTTTATCAAGTTTTGCTGAAATTGGCTTAATTTTAAACAGTTCAGAGGTTCAACCAAAAAGAAATTTGTTGCTTTTGACCATTCTGCTGTGTGCATTACTCAAATTAACTTGCTTGTATATAGTAAGCCATTTTGTGGTGCTTGTATGAAACTCTTGAAGAGTTTACATTAAATGGCTGCCATTTATGTGCACAAAAAATAAACATTAACATGGATGAGATGTCCCCTCTATTGCCTCATCGGAATATCTGCATATTAGAGTTCCTAATTGTGCCCATAGACCTTGGTCTGAAATACTCTGAATTAGAGTAAATGTGTACCATGGTTTAACCCCGGTGGGCATCTCAGCCCCACCTCGCCACTGGCTTACCCCTCAAAGGAGGGAGAGAATCAGAAAGTCAAAAGTGAGAAAACTCATGCATTGAGATAAAGACAATTTGATAGTTAAAGCAGAAGCCGCGTGCACAAGCAAAGCGAAACAAGGGATTCATTCACTTGGCTGACATATTTATCCTAGCTAAGGAAACTTGACGGCGTGATTGTATAAACGCAGAATCATTCTGCCTGCCCTGTTCATTACTTTGTGCCAATGTGCTGTATTTAGTATGTTGGACTATGATTATATTAATTGGTTGCCTGGGCTGATTAATTTGTCAAAAAGTTGGACTTTTTTGACTTTACTAAGCCTGTGTAAAGATTTAATCATTTGGGGTAGTAATGGCTGATGGATAACAGATTGTGAACAGCTTGTTAGGCGCTGGAATGGGCTGCCCAGGGCAGTAGTGGTGTCCCCATCCCTGGAGGTGTTTAAGAGTTGGGTTGACATAGCACTCGGGGATATGGTGTAGTTGAGGACTGGTAGTGTTAGGCTGATGGTTGGACTTGATGATCTTAAAGGTCTTTTCCAGCGTAGGTGGTTCTGTGATTCTGTGTTTAATTCTTTATTTTTTTAAAATAGCTTTAGACTGAAAATAAAAATCTCTTTCAATATATTTGGAAAAGCATGGGCAAGACTAAACTGTGATTCATTGGAATGTCCTCTGAAATTAAAACTTTGAGGTGGATGGAAGTAATGTGATCAAATAGTATCAATGGAAAAAAAAATAATGGGAAGAGGTTCAAAACAGATGACTGGGAGCAATTTTTCATAGAAACAAAAAAAATGTATGGAATGACCATCCAGCCATAATTATGCTGTGGAGAGTTAAATATTGGGCTATTCAGGGAAATTAAAAAGTATCCATAGGCATGTGGAGCACAGTACACTTTGAAATGGGGGGAGCCATTAAAATATGCTTATTGCCATACATTTTTGGATATACAGAGAGATTAATGCTGAATTTACTATTGGTTATACATAGTTTAGATCGTCACAACACACTGCCCATCAGTACTCTCTTCTTAGCCAATCACCAGGGGAACTTGTATGAGTAATTTTTTTAATTTTTGCCTTCTGTCTTTTTGTCTGTTTGTTTATAGGTTTCCTTCTGAATTCGCTGCACAGAAGTTGCCTGTCCCCGTGGTATTGCTTTAGCATGCAGTGGAATCATGACAGCTGTGAAATCGCTCACTAGCAGCGGAGAACGAATGTTTACCACGGCAGGAAGGTGTGTTTAGTTTCTACTGCTTATGACTTCTTAGACATGGAGGAATTCTATGTGGAATGTTAGTTTGTCTCTTTCCTATCAAGTCTTTGATACTTCTTCCAGAAAATTTGAAACTTCTTTTAAATCAACAGCAATTATCTTTGCTTAACTGAAACATAATTTACGTTTACATGATTTATGAGCTACTATTTGCATAAAGCAGTCCCAACAAGTAAACTAGGAAACCAGACATGATTCTTAAGTGGATAACAGTAAACTGCAGTTTGCCTAAATTAAATGTAGAGAGTTTCAGGTTTATATTTTTGTTCCAGTTATAAATATGTCTGAGCAAAGAAAACTATCTCTAGGCAATAAAAGATAACTTGCTAATTGGTTCTGAAACTGTACAGTTCATCATAAGTAGATCTATTTTTGAGTAACTTAGATTTGACTAAGAAGGTAATCATGGTAGCAGAAAAACTGTTCTTTTCTTTTGAAGCTTATATGTATATATAGTTTGAGCATAATCCATACAGTGATCAAAGCAGGAAAGATTAATTTCTGACCACGAGATGTAAGATTCTTTTCTCTAAAACAGCATGACTTTAAGTCAGTTTGATTTCTGGGGACAAAGACATGAGTTTTCTGTGGAGTCACTATTTTAATAGAGTCAATAGTCTCACTAGGGTAACAGCTTTGTATTAGTTATATTTCAGTGAATGAAAACCTATTCAAGTCCCCTTTACATACTCTGTTCTTATTGATTTCTTTTTCCACTGTATGTGACAGATCTGACCTCACAATAGTTTGGACATTTCATTTTCATAATCAGAAGGCTGCAAGCATTTATTTTTTTTTCTGAATTGTTTGGTTTAATATAACAAGTAATGGACAAAATTCTATGAAAACTACAAGAATTATGGGACAGGAAGTCCCTTGGAAGGCAGGTGTGGCTGCATTGTCTACAAAGTACTAAAAAAATTTAAATCCTCTCAAACATCCCTAAGACTGTTTTTGTAAAAGCTGTATAAAATATGCCGTGCATATTATGGTGTAGCTGTTGGATTATTGGCAGTTAAGCTGTCCTAACAGACAGATGTGCTGTCATTCAAAATTCATACCAGTAAATCCTGTAAAATATTATAACATTAAAATATTTATTGTTCTGCATAAGTCATACATCTTGCATGCTGCTATGAATATTCTGAAACTTCGCCTTTTTCCATTTTTTTTTTTAAATTTTATTTTAGAAATAAGGAAAAAATCCACTTAAGTAAAATGTTAATTATGAAATCTGCATGCAAGCAATTGAAGATGAAATAAAACCATAATGTTCAAGTATTATCATGAGAAAAGGGAGGGAATGGTAGCCTTTTTGATTGCTATATTGTATAAAAATAATTGGTTCATTATCATAATTACATTCTTGTTCATGATATCAAGGTCGAATGAAATACTAGTAGCAGTAGAGAGATGTCATTTTACTGATACTGTCAGGTATTAATTGAGGAAATAAGAGTTTGGTGGTGCTGAAAAGAGACAGCATCAAACCCAGAGGACCTTCCCTGTATTTCGTGTTCTTTACCATCTGTGTTGGGAATTCCAGATTCAGCCATGGACTGGGAAAGGATGGAAGGTTGCAGCTCCTTCTTTTCCATTTCACTTTTTAAAAAATGCCATTGTCAAGATAATGTTATAGTGCAACGTATATATTTTTAATTGTAACTTTAAAGTTTAGCTTTTTTAATGGAGAAGCATTAAGTTCTGTGTTAAATGTTTGCATTTTGAAATGCTGAACTCTGCATTATTTATTCGGGTTGTAGCATTTTTTCCTTGGTCATTAATGAAAGTCATTAATGGTTTCAGCGAATGAGTGTTGGCTGTTTCTCTTACCCCAGAAATTAATAATAAGAGGAGCCCTTTATTTTGACTTGTCAGTGGTAAAAAATAAATAGTTTAAAAGATTTATGCCAGTAGAACATGGGAGAGTATAAAATTAGCTTAACATTTGTTCTAAACCCAATAGATGATTAACTGGACAGTATTAATGGATGTTCAAAGGCATTTTGATTAATCCATACTACCAGCTCAATTTACTAATACAGAAGACATGGTGATAAATGTGTTCAAAGAACTGTATTGAATAAACAATGTTGTTATTTTACACAGTCTCTGGCAATGTATCAGCATATGCAGTATAAAGCCAAAACTTTACCAGCTGAATAAACATAAGAATGTTTTGTTTGGTTTTTACGTAAAACTGCTGTTGTGGTAGTTAGCCAGTATTTCTACCTACGTTCTCCAACAACTCATTTTGCTTTATCTAATTAAATTTTCTACATGTTAAGGAAACATTCTTGGATATAGGTTTGAAATGACAGTAAGGTTCCAAAATTGAGCATTCAGAGTGTGTGTCTTTCAATTACAAAAGCAATGATTTTTTTTTCCTGAACCTAATTGGCTGATCTAATTAGCTAAGACTTGATACAAATGTCATCTTGATGGACATATGGAGCTTGAAAACATCATGTGAGCAGTTGGTGAATGTAAATGTGAGCTTAAAAAAATCTCAGAATGGAAACAGTTTTTGGTTAATGAGATAAAGTTCTGGATCATTCACTGACACATCTGGCCTCAGCTGATCTCTGCCCATGAAGGGAGTGCAAGGAGAGAGGATGGGGTGTACCAGCTGCCTCTGGTGTCTTCCACGACCCCCAGCTCTCACCAACACAGCGGCTGCATGGTGGGTGGCTCATGGACATTTTTGGCTGTTTCAACAAAAGCCATAATAATGTGACTAAATGCTGTAGTCTTAGCCCTTAAAAGATGAAGCAGTGTTTGCTGAAGGTGACCTTTTCCCCAGAAATGGATTGGACATGTTTTACAGTGACTGTAGCACATACAGTGTTCCTGTGTTATGAAAGATTTCATTTTCTCATTGTGCTGCAGAGCACAATGTTTGAAATAGAGTATGATCAGTACCAGATTTATGAAACTATTTGAATGTGGTTATGCTAAATATTTGGTCTTTGACACTGTGAGCTTTTTTAAATTTGTTTTTATCCTGTGGGTAGATGGTGGTGTGTAAATGAAAGGAAAAGCAATGTTTTCTCAGAGCACCCAAAGAAAAGTTTAAAAATTACTGACATAGCTGGCCATTTCTGTTAACACATGTGTCAGTGCTTGGTTAATATTATGTCACTTAAACAGATTTGCATTTTGAACTGTCAAAAAGAAAGTGTTTGGGTTCCAGCTGGTAATTAATCCCTGCCCCCCCTCCCCAGCCTCGGCTTCTCTGGCAGGGTGTGTATTCTAGAGGGAGGACCTAATCTGTCTTTTATCCTCTCTAATTGCTGCTATAATTGAATGTGTATGTCTGTACCCACCGCAGTGGCTGTGACTCCATCTTCCACTTCAGGAAGATGGCATTACTGCATCACATCTGTCAAGGGTAGCACGAGAACTTCAAGTTTGGAGTTTAAATGTGATTTTAATTAAGGTTTGTAGGATTTCTGGGAAAAGCAGAGAAAGGGCATCTTGAGGTTTCATTGTTGTATTGCTTTAATTTGCTTTTGCCTCCCCACCTCCAGGTTCCCTTATTTATTCCCTGTGAGCCTGTGGCAGTTGGTGTTGCCCTTGCACAGATTTGAGTGGCATGACTTTTGGCAGTGGGCTGCATCAATTCTCACTGCAAATATCTGTTTACTACCTGCCCAGCAGCTAACCCTGCTCTCTGAGTATCTCATATCCACCCATTAATCAGCGTAATCCGTTACTGGCCTTCTCCTATCAGTCCTGTGCCTTGCCCTGCTGACTTTTATTCCTGCTTTACCCCTGCCTGTCATGCACTGTGGGACCTGGGAGCTCTCCCAGCCTCCTACGCATCACATTTTTCAGTAGCTGGAAGGAAGAATTACATAGTGATCCATGGACATCTCTACGAGATGCACTTAATGGATGGCCAGGCTGTCAAATATTTGAAAGTGATGTAGGAGGAATGTTTCTTGCCAGTTTGAGTAAGTGTCAGGAAGCTGGGCTTTGCAGTGTTGAGGCTCTCAACTTGCCTGAGTGGCAGCTGCCTGCCCACAAGAGCTCTGGAGCCAGAAATTAAACTGTAGCATGGCTGTGCTTGTAAAAATGTCAATATTTGCCTGCTGTGTTGATGACACTTTTTAGTTCATCTTGTAAAATGTTCTTTTAGTTCTTCTTGTAAAATGTTCTCTAATTAACTACTGGCATGTGCCTCTCCCTGGGAATTAAATGTTTAATTTTTCAGAAAGAAAGGAAGAAATATTTATCAGCTGACAGGGAGGAATTGGCAGCTGTGCCCAAAATCTTTGATATTGCTAACTCAGTTATTGAACTGAAATAGAAAGTCAGATTAAGGCTTATAAAAGTTGTGTGATAATTTTGTTTCCTTCTTATTGGTGTGATGTGTATGTGACATGCAGCTCTGCTTAATTGTTACTCTGTGTTTTATGTGGGTGTGTATAAATATGCTGCTTGAGCTGAGTCACATTTCCTTTGTCCTCACAATCCTTCATGAGCAATGCAGTTAAACTGCTCATGACAAGTGATATACTGGTAAAATTTGGTTTAGGACAGTGTTTTAAACACTTGAAAGAGTGTATGTTAGGCCGATACTGTGGCAACATAAAGAGCTCATGTAGAAAAATGTGTATTATTAAGGGTATACAGCTACTAATAATATGTGTGCTAATTGTATGCTACTCTTACACCCTTTAAGAACTTTTTCCCTATATACACACTTACTTTGGATAAGAGGGGAACTTTTAGGATTTTAAGTACTGTCAAATGTGAGTTAATACATGAATTCTGGCACCAAAACAGGTGTAGACCATTAGTCTGTGCTGTGATACACTTCTGATGCTTCTAAAATAGCAGTTTTTCTGGTTTTTGATAGGTGCCTTATCTTTGCTCTAAAGTGAAAAATGGAGATGATTCAAAAAGATCTCGGTTGGAATAATTTTCACTAAGAGGAGGAAAATCTTAGTGTCAGATAGAAGAAAGTATTATAGTGATATTTTAATGGATTTACATAAATAGGGCATTTTTGTAACAGCTACAAAAATAGGACTTCAGAAATCAAGGGAACTGGTACTTTGCTTCCTTCATTTGTACAAGTAAGACCTCAGTCTTCTAATGCATGAGAGCCTGCCCCATAAGGAAAGGAACTTCCACATCTGGCACTACTGATGCAGCAACCAGGAATCTGGAATTACCTCTTCAGTAACAATGGCTCTTAATGAATAAATTGGTACTTCTCATCAGTCTGCTTCTTACTTTTTGTTGTATAATACTATTTAGAGAACATGCTGACGTAAATATGCCAGCTGAAAAAGAGAGTCTTGAAACTCGGAAGTTGTTTTTAAGATTGTGTGATGACTTGCAGACTTTTTAATTAATTTATTGAAAACTTAATCTTTGTTTTCTCAGAAATGGGTCTGGATTAGTTAATGATATACAACACAGTAAAATAAATTTGTAACTTATTTCCCATCTAAAAAGTTTAGACCAAGAATGTTTTCTGATTCATGACATTTGCACCACTTTCTATGTTGTGAATAACATTTTTGGATACAAAGTGACTCCTCAGACATACCATAAAATGAGAAGAGCTTAAGGGCAAGTTAGGCCATTGGTGAGTGATGATACCTCTATCTGGCAGTACAGTCAGCTTGAATAATACAAAGTTTATGTGATTTATTACCTTACACTGCTGAAATAGTATCTACTAATACAAATGTTTCTATTAAAAAAGAAAAGGAACTCACTAAACGGAAAAGATAATGTTTTATTAATTTTTATTCTTGGTTTTATATTCTTGTGCCCTGCAGCTCTAGTGCAGCTCCTCTAAGTGCAAGTACAAATATCAACTTGCTAAATGGGGTAATTAAAGACAGTGGAGGAAAATTATGTAACAGATACTTACTAAGTGTAAACCATTCAAGCTATACCAAACGATATATTGTCTCCTGAGGATGGAAAGGCATTGCATATCACATCTTGAATAGTCCTTTTTCTAAAATTGGATGTGAAGAAAAAATGGGCATTCCTTCGTTCTGCAGATTCTGAATTCTTTTTGTTCATTTTGCTTGAGTGGGATAATTTAGCATTTTTCCCCATTATTAACCAAGCTTCCCTATATAGTTAAAAAACAATGTATTGAAATCCTGGCTAGCAGCTGCATTATCAGGAAGACCATTATGGAAAAACAGTTTTCAGGAAAATTGCTTTGTCTTCAGATTATGTCCAGCATTGCTCTGTACAGCTTTGTGTAGAGCATTCTGAATGTAATTTAGGATAGAATCCAAGGACAATAGTACATTATGTAGTTTCGCAGGGGAAGTGAAAACTGCATGTTTAACGTGTTCAGAAATTTCTGATTGGGTAATTGAAGACTTACATTTTCAAAACTAGAAGCTTTTGAAACTGGGCTTTATTTGTCTTTTTAAAACTAGTATGTAACATTCTGGGACAGCTTTCGGTATGCTTCTGAAATTTTTCCAGTGGTGTAATATTTGGGCTACTCACTAGAATGGTTTTGATTTAGTAAGAAAGTGTAAAATTCAAATGTAAATTGCAGTATAACTATAGTGATAAGGTTATAAAGACATAGAATTAAATACACACTTGAAAGGAGATTTCTTTACATTTAAGCTGGCTTTGGTCTTAGCAGAAATGCATGTGGGAGAACCTCATGCATGTTTTCAATGAATTAAAAGTTTGGAGAAAATATACAGTAGTTTAAACGTAGTGTAAAATTTTCTTTTTAATGATGAAGTGGTAGATTGTGATTCTGAAAGTTTTGGAAGGTGTGCTCTGATGACATATGACACTTTGTCTTTTTCTGCAGCTCATACCTGATCATTTTTGGTAGGATCCAGCTTGTTTCAGTCCTGAACTACCAGCACTAGTGTTACAGTTTCTCCTCCTTCCAGTCCTCAGTCCTACTTCTTTTCTAAGTTTTTTGTTTTCTGATTCCTTAACTAACATTCCAATCTACGAACTTATTTCCACTCCCTGCCATCATGTGCCCTTATGGAGACAGTGTTGGGAACACAGGGACAGCTGCTCCAAGTCTGCCTCGCAGTGGGCGAAGTCATTGCCAGCAGTCTGTGCTTGGCTGTTGTAGTGATGCTTCTCATGCTGGCAGTATTGCACCTGTGTAATTAGTCTCACATGCAAGGTGGAATGTAATTGATGTAATGAAATCTTTGATGAGTGCTTTCCAATTACTATCTCTGCTGGGAATTGCATGACTTGAGATTCTTAAACCTTTATTGTAATTCTAAGTGTTCTTCTCTTGTTTTGAGTAGGTCAAGAGTTATATCTCGGGTGCCAGACAATCTCTCCTTGCTAAACTTCAAACCCTTCTAGCTTGAAAGAGTATCACGATAGTTCTTAGGAAAGACATTGTCAGTTGTTTATTTATTTTTTAATTTCTGATCTTTTGTTTTGTTTGTTTTGTTTGTTTGAGCTAACTTCTTGTTAGTCATCACTCCGTAAAAAGAATCCAGACACAACAAACCCAAAATTGTTACCTCAAGCATCACTCTGAGGAATATGTTTGTCTGCAGAAGAGCTACATTAAATTAGTAATAATCAACTAAAATATGGTCTTTCAATGGAAATTGTTAATATCAAGCACAAGTATTACTCCCATAAACAATATGTTTAAGGCTAGTATTTGAATTGCAAAGCCTTCTATATACACCACAGAAACATTCCATTGTTATTGGAATCCTATTATTTTTATAGAATCTCTAATAATTTTCTTTTGTTACTTTAGGAAAAAATAGGGTTGTGATTTTTCTCTTTCTTTTGGAGAGTGGGGTTGGTGACAGGGTGCAAACAGTTGTTTTTTTTCAGTACTGGTGCACTTCTTGCTCTGTTACGTTTCATGTGCATTTCTTCCCTGTCTCATGGGAAATTCTATATTCTCTTTGTCTGCTCTTCTTCATGAACACAGAAGGTAAATCTTCATTTCTTTTAAAAAAAGAAGTCTTTCATGGATCTTGTATTTTGGAAGTATTTCTTGCTTACCTAAGCTTATTTACTGAACTCCATTACAACATAATTACTAATTAAGATGTTAAATGAATCTTAAATGATGTGGTTCACTATCCCCATGTCAGAATTTTGCAAGGTTTACTTGTTTACTCATTTTCTTCTGCATTTCTCTTCTGGAGTTTTGCTCAGGGGTTCTTCATGAGTGGAACTAAACTTGTTTTGAAAATCTGTTATAAGAAAAATTAATTTATGTATAAAATCTCATCTCATACAAGACTGCAAGATACCTCCTGTCTAACAGTAGTGATTCAAAAAGACATGTGCCTTTGTTAATCGAGAGTAATGAGGTGCATGTACATCTCCTCGAGTATTATTTCCTCTGGACACACTTCTTAAAACTTTGTTAAACTGTGATTATATTCAGGTTATATTGTATTGCATGCATGTCTAAAATCTGGTTGGTACATACACTTTTGTTTAATGTATAGATATTTTATGAGTGCTTAATTTTGACAATTTTTAGTCATGTGTAGTATTAGATACTGTAGTTGAAATGTTCCAACAGTGGATTTTTTTTTTTCTCATGTCCTTTTTTTTTTGTAGTACACTCTTCCTAAGACTCTCTGAATGCTACTGTAAAATAAATTACACAAGATTATTGTCAGTTTGGGTCTACCATATTGAAGACTTAAAGGTTTGAGTTTTTAAATTCTTTTTTTGTTTCTATCTCATCTCTGAAATCTAGATGCTTCTCCACAGGATTGACTGCTAACACTCCAAAACTTAAAGCAATTTAAACTCTTAGTCTTCAAATTAACTCAAAATACGATATTTTTCTTCTTTTCCCACAAAGCTGAAGTATCTTCCATGTTTTTAGCATGTCCTCTGAACATGTATGAAAAAGTCAGTAATTGTACAGGATAACAGTTGAATCTTATAGTAATAATAATTTAGAAAAATAGTAAGTTTTTACTTGATAAGGCATAGTTTTATATTGAAGTACATTAACTGACACTTACTCTGTACCTCATCTTTAATTCTTTATTTTAAATATGTTGTGTATACTCTAAAGTATTTTAAGGTTATTTTAAGGTTATCTGATAAAGATGGGTGTAGTAAACAGCCAGGTTTTGATTAGACACGTGAAGTTCCTGGTGAAATACTAAATAGAAGTTACATTTGGAAGAATTCTAAATAGAGGCATCCCACATTAGCAATGAAAATATGAAGAAAAATGCATCAATAGTTAATGGTCACACTGCAAAAAGAAACAACTGGGCTCATTATTCTATTGTATTGTTTCTGTTGAAACACCTCTGCTTTAGGAAACACTGATATTTTTATTTTACAGAGAAGCCTGACTTTTAAATTTCAAAACCAGCACCCATGAAACTTGCAGTTGGTAACTTTTTTTTTTTTTTTTTAGTGTGGCCAAACAGTATTCCTGGGAATAGCCTGGACCGGTTGCTAAAATGGATTTATGCAGAGAAAGTATGATTTGGTCTAACCAAAGTCATAATGATGCATCTAGAAACAAGAAGTGCACATTTTCAGAAAGCTTCTGGATCCTTGACTGAAGAAAACAGTGACTCTAGAGAGGACTTAGGGAGTCAGAGTAAACAAAGAAATCCTCTTGAGCTCCCAGTTTGACAGAGCTTAGTTCAGTCTCTGTCTGTGAAACAGTGCAGGAAAGACTAAAAGTCATAATTTAGTAGAAAGTCTAATAGGCTTGTTCTTTAATCTGTGAAATTAATACTGGAAGAGTTCTTAGTGATTGATGTTCATAGTTTAAAAGGGTGCAGAAGAGCAGGAGAAGGTATAGAAAAATGTCACATAAATATTGCTTGAGGAAACTTAGCAAAAATTCCCATTGATTTCACCAACAACAATCTTTTAAGTATTAGTAGGTATAAGATGCATAAATTCCTTTGGGGGGAAATAAATATTGTGTGCTAAAAATATTCTGTTAAAGTAGATGTGTTTCTGAAAAATACATGCTAAAGAATAGATCACATTTAGTGATTTAGAAATATCTGGGGGGTTGAAAGTTTGGAAATAACCCAGAAAAATCTGTCCCAGTGAACCCTAGGAAACTGTGAAACTCAAGGGAAACATATTTTGTGTATAGTCAGAGATGCTGTGTGAGGAGTACAAGTATCTCATTATAGTCCACCTGCGTTGCGGCAGACACAGATAAGCAAGGCTGACATTCCCTAATGCTGGCATCTCTTCACTTTGAGGTGTTTGTTTATTATTTATATTTTTTTTAAGTTATTTAAATAATAATTGTTTCAATATTATTATTGTCTTTTGAAATAATTACTGGGGGTTGTTTTTGGTGTTTTATAAAGTTTATAGGCTGGTTTTTGGTGGTCAAGACAGGTCCAACACTGACAAATGTCTTGAAATACTTAAGTTATAGCTATCAGGGAGAACTTAAAGTATGGTGATAAAGACTTCAGTTAATGTAGTAAAAACAACTGCCTTGCTGGTTGCTAGTATACACATGTGTAGCCAAGTCCCCAGCCCTTGAATGTGTATTTCAGCCTGGCTTCAGAGCATGTTTGCTTGGTTATGGCATCTGTGTTATTACAGCTTTGGGGCTGCTGCAGCAGAACATCCTGGAATTGGGGATTGGGGGTTCTGCTCCTGTTTTCAGGTTTTTTGTTTCAGCCCATAGTTGAAGATAGCTGCACTAGCACTTGTTATTATTTGCAGGTTGTAGAGGCTATTCTCTTATTTGGCTACCCAGATCTCTACATTTGTATGTCATACTGGAAGCATAGAAAAGGTTTAAGGTGAATATTATGTTTGGAAAATATTACATGTTTATGGTCCAGGTTTTGTAAATATTTCCCAGTCCAAAAAAGTGGTTGGCTGGAAGAGAAACCTGTGAGAAGCATAAGAACAGGAAATAGACTGGTTTATGAACGGAAGTATTAAAGAACTTTAATTGCCACATAAATGAATTGCAAATTTTTGTTTAATTATTTATTTATTTTCCCCTGGTTGTTGCAGAAGGAAGGCACACAGTCCAAATCTGGAAGCCAGAGAACATGGGATTAATCTAATTTAGGTGTCTGTGTTGAGTAGGTGACATGGCACCTCTTCTATATTCAAATATAGTTTTGATATTTTCGGGCAGGATTCATCTGACTGGTTTTAGAGATACACTTCCAGGCAAGACAAATTGTATCTTATTGACTAGATCTTTATTGACAATAATGAAGTACAGCTGAAGTGTAGGTAACAACAATGGACACTAATGAATCCTATTCAAGATTTGTACTGGAGATCTCCCACAGGCAGTGCAATATTGCACATTTCCATTAAAATGCATGTACTTTCTGAAATAGTTGCGAGAAAATTATGTCCATTCTTCCCAGCATAGCAGTATGAAAGTTCAAGCACTTGATTAATGGAGAAAAAAAAAATTCTAATGCATTGTAGGGTTGACTGATTTATGCTGAAAAGTGCTGTTTATCTTTGAACTCTTGGATTGCAGGTCAGACTGGATTGTGTAACTTTTCCTTTTCTTCAGAACATTCTGTGCAGATGTGATTGAACAGATATGTGCAAGAAAGATTTCTTTCAGAAAAAAGCCCAGCAGACCTTTCCAGCTGTTGCCTATCTTGGATATAACAAATACAGGCTTAGGAAGTGACCCCAGCCCCCATAAATAGCACTAACCTTTACGTGGTATTTTGGAGTGGGGTGAGAAAAGTTCTTATGAGTTGTTCTGACCCATTTTCCGTGACATAAAGAATCCTGAGTACTTTACTGAAGTTTGCTCTTTGTATTTTGAAGAAATATACAGTCTGCTGTTGAAGAAATGTACAGTCAGCTCTAATGAAAACTATTGGTCTCAGAAGTTACATGGACTGACTGAATGCTACTTATAAAAGCACTTCATGTCAGAATATGAAAATATTCTTTGTTTGTGCTGAAAATAATTGTATTCCAGATGGTTTATACATTCCAAGCATTATACTTCCTTTATGTATGGAAAATAGCTGTTTGACAATATATTTTGTAGATAAATACATAGTAAACCTTGCTTCTTTTTCCCCAGTAGTGTATCACAGATGGAGTAAATGGGGCTGTAACTCCCGTGGGTTTTTAAAAATGCACTGCTGTAGTTCGGATGCTGTGGCTGCATCACTGCCTCACTACTAAAACTGTCTGATTTGATCTGGCATACTGGATGTAAAGCCCTGCTAGATTAAACTGATAGCTTTGCTTAAAATCTCTTTATGGATTTTTAATCACCAAAACAGAGACTATAACGCATTGCAAATATTTACTTGACTGCAAGTGCTGTCATGCCTGGATAATCTGGTAGATTTGAAAGGCAACAGTGACCAGCTACTGTGAATTAAGAGCAAGGTAAAATGTAGAAGTAGTAACTTGAATTTTGACTTACCTAATTAAAATGCTTGTATGTTAGCCTGGCAGCAGTCTCTCTCCCTGGAGTTTCAAGGGAAGATTTCAAGATTTACTCTTAAAGTGATCATTTTTAAATGACAGGAAATATGATTGAAGTGAATAAAAGCTTTGTCTAGAAATACTTTTTATGTGTTGAATTTCCTTTTTTTTATGTGTGATGCATGTTGGAACACAGAATACAGTTGGAATTAATTAAAAACTGTCTCCTTGTACGTTCATTTCCTTTCATATTTTTTCTACGAACTAATGTGTATGTGGATCTGTGAAAGCTGTTTTAAATATTCCATCCCCTGCCCCCCTTAATTGTGGTTTAGTGTTACTTAAATAAGTTGAAGTAATAAAATTTAAGTAAAGTCTTTTTTGATTCAGTTGAGGAGTTTGTTTTCTGCCAAATAATTTATTTTGAAAACTTGAAAG
Organism: Podargus strigoides; assembly: GCA_028020825.1. Lineage (NCBI taxonomy): Eukaryota > Metazoa > Chordata > Aves > Caprimulgiformes > Podargidae > Podargus > Podargus strigoides. The sequence continues at coordinate 30,235,884 of CM051623.1, forward strand.
CTTGGGTCTTACCCTCTCCTCACCCAATGACAAATATATAGAGGAAGTTAATGTGCTAATCTTCCTGGAAAGCATATTTAACTGGAAATAGGGGCTATATTTAAAGCAGGAAAGGAAAGTGTTAATTGTAACAGGAGCCCCTAACCTAAAAAGGACGTGGACCTGTTGGATCGAGTCTAGAAGAGGGCCACAAAGATAATGAGAAGGCTGGAGCACCTCTGCTATGATGACAGGCTGAAAGAATTGGGGTTGTTCAGCCTGGCAAAGACTCTGGGATGACCTGATAGCTCCTTCCAGTACCTGCAGGGGCCTAAAAGAAAGCTGGAGAGGGACTTTTTACACGTGCATGTAGTGATAGGACAAGGGCCAATGGCTTTAAACTGGAAGAGGGTAGATTTAGATCAGACATTAGGAAGAAATTGTTTACCATGAGGGTGGTGAGACACTGGAACAGGTTGCCCAGAGAAGTTGTGGATGCCCCAATCCTGGAAGTGTTCAAGGCCAGGCTGGATGAGGCCTTGAGCAACCTGATGTAGTGGGAGGTGTCCCTGCCCATGGCAGGGGGGTTGGAACGAGATGATCTTTCAGGTCCCTTCCAACCTAAACCATTCTATGATTCTATAATTACCGTGCAAAATTAACTTAAAATTGTATAAACTAAATTATCTCAGGGAGGTATCTAAATAGGAGAAATGTAAATTGTGACATATGTATGTTTTGCTAATATAACTCACAGGTTGTATGAATGTATTGTGTTGTATTGGTAGTGTCTGAATCCTAATGTTGACTGAAATGTCTTGAAACTTTTCTCTTCTTTTATAAAGTTTAACATGTACAAAACCCCCCCCACTTCCATTTTTATTTTTGTAATTATTTAATTTGGCTAAAAGATCTCCTATTTTCAAAATCCTGTAGCACAGCCACAGAAGACCCAGTGGATAGCAATCTAATGGACAGAGATGAGGAAGACAGATAGCAGTCAAAGGGTGCTAGCACAAGATGAGGATAGTTTTCATTTCAATTGTAGCTAAGTGCTCTTGACTGAAGGAATGCCAAGGGTATTTTTTAGCCTCATCTGACTGGGGTGCTCTTACAACTTAGCTCCTCTGTGCCCTTTCAAAGCATGAAAATTTCCATCTAACTTTATGAATTCTAAACTATTTTAATTTCCTCAATTTTCCTCACATTTCTTAGACTTCCACTAAGGCTAGGGTAGCAATTTGGAACTGACTACAAAATTAAAAGATGTTTTATGAAGATATCATTATTATAAAACTTTGTGGTAAAGGAGTATCTCCTCTAGAGTTAAAGATAAGGTCCAGACTTTCTAACACACTGCATGTTCAGTTGCCATCTGACAGAGAGTTGCAGAATTGCTGATGCACTATTCCATTTCCAGGCATCGTCCCACTGCCCCTAGGCTGGGGTCCTGTGCAGCACCCCACGGTCTTGCTAGCTGCTGAGTCCCTTTATTGTCCTGCAAGCCAAGGTAGCCCAGCACCCTCAGAACTGGTCTGAGTGTCATTCTTTTGCACTGTTTAATGGACTGGTTAAAACTTATTGTTGTGAACTTATTTTTGTGGCTCTTCTGTTTTGGATAAGCACAAGCATAGGCCTTGCACTTTTCCTGTGCTGATTTCCTGGTTCAGAGTCTGTGCCAGCTCCCACTAACATCAGTGCTGGGGCTATTCCAGTAATTGTTTTGGATGGAGATCTTAGGAGGAGTCCTCAATTAAGCCAATTTTGAGCAGATTAACCATTTACTTGCTGGTCCTTCTAATTGCATTTTGTTTACACGACCTGTAGTTATGGTGTCATTACAATAAAGATATGAAATTTAGATATTACAAAATCACTTTAGTCTCTGCTAAATAAGAGGCTGTCTAACGGTGGCAGACATACTCCTATAAATTTGAGCTTCCAGATTTCTGTGGCTGCCCGTCTCTCCTGTACTTGTAGTTGGACAGCTATGTTTTTAATAAACTAACTTTCAGACCAACTATAGATATTGAAGGTTTTGAAGCAATTTCCTTTTGAAGACTTGTTTTTCCTTTTCACAGAATCACAGAATCACAGAATGTTAGGGATTGGAAGGGACCTTAAAAGATCATCTAGTCCAATCCCCCTGCCAGAGCAGGAATACCTAGATCAGGTCACACAGGACCTTTTTTTAACCTTTGTTAATGGATTGTCAGGTATAGTTGGGTTAATAGTCAAAGGACTTGTAAATGTAATCTTCAGTAATATCTAGTGTTGGTTATTTTATTACCATTGTGATCAGAGTGGGTGAAAGAGAGAAACAGGTAAGTCTTGTGCCTGTGGAACAAGTGAAATCCTGAGGATTTGTCAGAATAGAGCTCATTATTTAGTTATCTTCATGGGTGAAGAGTCAGAGGCTGAGCTGAATGCTACAATTAACCCTTGGAGAGCCTGTTTGAAGTGGGAAGGGTTCAACAAAGAGGTTGAATTTACCTCAGAATGTGCTTCATGTAGTGAAACTGCATTCTGCCACTTTTAAATTAAAGGCACATCTGGCATGTGAATTTTATGAAAGTGAAGGGTTTTTTTCAATGACTTCAAAATTTTAATTTACACTTTAATTTTTACAAATTGAGTGATTTAAATATGTTTATGGATTTAAAGTTATGGAATTGTATGATAATGAGAGGTTTCATAAGTGTTTCTTACGTACAAGTTATAATTCCAGTACTGTACTTGACATATTGTAGTTTGTTCTAGTATGAATTTATGTCTGTATTAATCTTTGAGCTATTTCTTCCAAAATAGATTTGTTTTCTGACTGTACCTGCCCTTACAATGTCAGATATGTCATTTCTCATTCAACATCTGATAATATTCTACATGTTTTGGAGCTTTAATGTAGTCCTTATTTTTTTTTAAAAAAAAGAGAAGAGCAATATAACAATTGGTCTCCAACTCTGTGTAAAAAACCCACAGTTTGCTTTGTGAATCTACTTTTAAATGTTATCCCAGCCAGATTTGCTCAAATCTGATGTTGCTTTTTGTCATAGTAATGTAACTTTTATGCACGTTTATAAGGCAGACAGTAAGGGCCTCTTCTGCAGCTTTAAGAACAAAATTTGCTCTGAAGCATTCTATTCTTGTTACTGTCTGTTGAGCTAGACAGTAATCAACATTAATGATAGTGCCATTATGCAAGTTCTTTTTAAGATAACATATACATTCATGAATTCTAAGACATGTTGTCTTGTTCTCCATCAACAGTACCACTGAACCAGAAGAAATAATAATACACTATAGTTGCAAGTAGAAATTGTGTGGGCCAAGAAAATCCTCAGCATTGTTGCACTCACTTTGATGAAAACAAAAGAATTATATTTTTTAAAAAGTTTGTCATTAAGCAAATAACACTTTGGAGCAATCGAGACATAAATATGAGCAAACAGTGCACTGTGTCAAACACACAATCTTAAACTTCAGTTGTTTCATTTAGCATTTAATCCCTGAAGTGAGGCTTATATTAGCCCCATTACTGTTACAGGCTTCATCAGACACGAGTCAGCCACTTGTAACATTGCCTTTTTTAGGTAACTACAAAACCAAATAACTTTCTATTTTATTTTGCCTTTTAAAATTAGAAATACTTAATTGTTTCAGATATGGAAAACAGCTTTAAAGGGGTAGGAGAGCAGTAGATTGGACCAAATCTGGAGAGTGGGAAAGTGAACAATGGTGGCTTGTTTTCATTAGATTAGAAATACTATTCTTTGGAACTCAAGGTGCAAATTATTCTGTGCCATAATGTTCTTTTCAAACACACAAGATAAAATTTGCATATCTAAATTGGATCAGCTTGAATGGGTTTCCCTGCTGTCTCATCTTCTCAGCTGCAATCTTTCTGAAATGGCCTGCAGGTGGATCCAAATAGTAATTTTTAAGCCTATTTTTAAGAGCATCTCTAAAATAAATATTTTTCTTTTAGTTTTATATGGATTTATTGCCGTGAACATCAAGCAGAAATTCTCCTATGCGTCATCTGAGTATAATCTACATGATAATTGGAGATGTAAATTTAATTCTGTTGACACTGATTTTAAGAATAACAATTTCAACTGACTCAATAAAATCACTATTTTTTCACAGTGTTAAAATAGCATTGGTTTGGGTTTTGTCTGTGGTTTTTCGTTTTTTTGGTGGGTTTTTTTTGATAAAATACCTTAGAAGTATGTGTAGTTTCTTTATGAAAGTGTGAAAAAATTTGCCATCCGAAGTGAGCTGGGGGAGCACCCTGTGAACAATCTTGTTCTGCACTTCTGGGTTTTTCTTGGTTTTTTAAAGATGAACTTACTGATGCTGTACTGATTCAGATTTCCCTTTCCATAAGCTTCTTCCTTGAAACTTTGATAATATTTTATTACATTCATCTTGATGGAAGTGTATAGATTATTTTCCCCATTAAAACCATTATATTATTAATAGATTTTTATCAAGTATCATTTTAGTTCATTTCATCCATCTGCTTAATTTTGTGTTCATTTGGTTGTATGACTTCTTCTGACTTAAAGAGAAACAGCAAAAGAAATACTTCTGAGGACCACAGGACTACAGTTCAAAGTTAATGTTTGAATTCCTGTAAAACAGAGTAAAAAAAGTTTTAAGGGGAGTATTTTTACGGTGTTTCTGCATAGATACACTTTGTATGTAAAAAAAAATAAAGGTGTAGCACAGTCTTAGACTAAAAAGGTTTCTGTATGTGACTCTAAAAAACAAGGCATGGATGACCTCACGTTTATGCCAGTTCATCTGTGTTTTACTAGCTGTGCATGTATTTTAACAGTGTGAAATTTTCGTGTAAGAACAAGGAGTATGTTGCAGGGAAAGTCCTCATGCTCTGCTTAATGAACGAGTAGAATCGGGAAAGCATTTGACGTCAGCGGAGCCTCGCAGGACCCTGTCCAAGGTCCTGAGTCGCGGGATTCTCAGCGTTGTGAGGCGGCCTTGCTCCCGCTGGGGAAGCATCACCCAGCGTCTCTGAGGTGGAGCCTTCTGTCAGTCACTGCGCTCACCACGAGGTTATGTTCTGGCTGGGTTTGGGGTTTTGGTGATTTTTGGTTTAGACTGGGTCTTTTGTTGTTGTTTTAGGTGGATTAGGGTTGGGTTTTTTTTGGTGGTTTGTTGGTATTGTTGGTGTTTTGTGCCTTTGTGTTTGTTTTGTCTATGTTTCTTTGGGTTTGGGTTGTTGTTTTGGTTTTTTTTTTAACTTCCCATCTGGTATATGTGGAATGTTAGGGTGTTACAGAAAAGTGAAATACAGTTCGGTAGTTGTATGTAGGGATGGTTAAAACTCAACATTAGCAACTATTTATCAGTTTACCTACTGGCCTTAACTCAAGCTAGTGCTTCTGTTCCTTTATTTAGAAGATTGGAAGGCTCTATTAAGTTCTATATATAGTTCTGATTTACATATTGATGGAGTTTGTTTCTCTTGTTCTTGCCAAAGTATCTGGAAATTTTATGACAATAATCTAGGGATCCTGTTGTATCCCATAATGATGATACTCTTATATGTCACTCAGAAAACAAAAATCTTCCTAATTAGTATTTCTGGAAGCAATATTAGCATTGCATGGTTATTTGACGATCACAGTAACTGTCTTCTTCCATCTGAGTGATATTCAAAGAGGTGTGATTGACCTAGAATCCAATGACTATGTCTAACTAATCTTTTCTTTTACCACAGCAAGAGATTAATAATACTACTTTTGCAAAACCTCCTTAAATATCAAGGGGGTGTGTTTGTAAGGAATAAGAGATATATTCTGGTGATCTTTCACTGTAGGATTATTTCTCTTGCTTTAGGCTTTTAGGGAATACAGTAAGGTCAAAATGCAATTTTTATTATGGAGAACGTAAAATACCAGCATTCTGGGAGAAGATTCTATCTATGCTGTGATGGGGAGAGAGAGAGTTGAATACTAGACAATGTGGTGCTGTTATGCTCAATTTATTAGCAAGCCAAGCAAGGAAGGATGGACTATGTCAGGGAAAGCTTCTGACATATGTGAACACAAATGTGCACACCTCTAAAGTTAACTGAGACATGCCCCAGTTAGCTTTGCAGTGGTTTGGGACAGCTGAACTGGGGTGTAGAATGCAGCACTCACTCTGGCCAGTCCCAGTGTCAGGCTTTGGGCAACAAGTTGGTGACAGCCTGCACTGCTCTCCCCTTGGGCACTCTGCTTCTTCAAGGTATTGGTCCTCTGTGTAACCAATGTTCCCTCACTATCTCCGTTAGTGTGTGTGTGCGGGGGGGGGGGGGATAGGCAGACAGCCACAGACCACCACTCGAATCAGCCCCCAATGTTATCGGGGTGCACCTTTACAGGCATTTCACATGCTCTTCTCCTGTCACTTGTTGATCAACAACCTGTACCGATGTTCATAACATTTTAACATAAGTGCACATTTCCAGAGGTTGTGTCATGGATGCTATGTTGTAATTCTGAAAATGGATGAGTAGAATAATTTTGTCTGATAGTGTAACTGTTTGGCTTAGTTTGTATTATACCTATATATGTCAAGATAATATGTTTGGCAAACTATAGTGTAATGTTTGGCTTTTTATGGGAAGTCTGAGGCAAAAAATCATTACAGTTTAATAATTTGTAGTGAAATTCCGTGCTGTTCCCTTTCTAGTTAACCCTTAGTCTATTGAACTGTATTTACTCTTTATAATAATGTCAAAGTGTTTCAGTATAGAAGATATAACACCTGTACGAAGTGTCCTTTCTCATCTTCTTTTAGATCTGTTGAAAGTATTTACCATCAGATAAATACAATATGGATTATTAGTTCATTAGAGAAATCAGGATACAGAAAAGTTAATTAAAAATGGAATAGTAGCTTTTCTGTAAGACAAGAAATACCTTGAAAGTTTACCAATACTCTTCGTTAAAAAGCAATGCATGTGCTTTGCAAAGAAATTATTTATTCTGCCATAGTGAAGCTAATTATTCTTAACACACACTAGCTATGTCAAATTGCAAAACGAACATCAGATTTTGTATGTTGTAGGAATTAAAACACCATCACTTGAGTTAATGAAGAGCATACAATGAATATGATCTCATTTTTGCAATGCAGTTAAAGTGAAAGCCATTTAAAGAACTGTTGTAAAAATCATAATTTAGGGGGAAAAACAAACAATAAAGCAAATGTTTACTATCTATTTAATTACTTTGTGCTTAGAGGTATGCATTAGGTTTATTTATTGTTTGATTTCAAATTCTTTATCTTAATGATTTAAGAATACAGTGGCTAATGGTCCATTCTGAAATCAGATGAATACAGTCTTCTGTATTCCATTATAAAAAGCCAAAGAAACTCATTTGGGATTATTTCATTATGATATCATGTGAAGATCACTATTTGAAATTGCAGGTGAATGTAAGGATGGGAATGTGAAAGAGAATGTGAAACAGAGAAGAGAAAGAAAATTATTGCACTCTTTTTCAAATGGGGAAAAAAATGAGACTGGGTTTCTGAATTATGTTCTGAAGATGTGAATGCAATGAAAATGCCATTCCCTAGTCACATTTTAATGATTTTTCTTTTGTAGAATTGCTTACAAAGAGAGCACTGCAACAAATCTTGTCTGATGGTTTCCTTTAAATTTTCCTAATGCTTGGTGAAAATAAGAAGTTCTGTCCAGTTTGTTCTGGCCAAAGACAATAGAAATTTTCTTTTTGCATACACATAAGAGAGATAGGAAGATTGATTTTCCTCCTTTCCTCCAAAGATCCAAGATACATGGTTCTTCCCTTAGTCAAAAGTATGTATGCACCTAGAAAACATAGGACAAGAAGTCAGAAGTCTTGACTCTAACAGAGGCTGGGATCCCTCCGTGCACTTCACAAGTCCCTTCAGAAATGAAAATTAAATTTTAGTAGCTCAGAAGAAGCCCCGCCAAGTTGCCTATACCCAAATCAAGAATAATTTTTATTAGAGATCACTGTAGTCAAATAACTCAATATAGTTAAGTTTTACATTAAAAAAATTCTGATTCACAAGATTGGCAATCAAGCATGTATTTTATTGGCTGCCAGTCAACCAGTTGGTGACAGTGAGAGGGGATTTCGTGTAGGCATATGCTTGTTTAAAGCGTTTGACATAATGAAGGGAGTTCTTCTATGAGTTTTTCAGTCTAATACTTTGCTATGGCAACACTGTAACTTTACAGGAGATTAATTTCTTGAATTTTACCCTACTTGAGCCTAAGTGAGGTACAGTGTCCCCCGTGATTCAGCAAGTATCAGTATTTAGGATGTATTCAAATACCTTATAATATTTAAAGTCCTCCTTTAGATAAGTGCATGTGCTACAGTAAGATATGGGCAAATGTCTATATATGTTGTTATTATCACTGTGTACCTGTAGGAAGAAGGAAGAACTAAAATGATCTGGGAATTTAACATGGAATTATCCTCCAAGGTCTCCAAAGCAGGTTGCTTATAATGGTTTTCTAGTAGCTTTAGGAGGAAGCAGAATATATTTTTTGTTTTCTTCATTTTTCTTCACGTGAAATTCTGAATTATTTGGGTTTGTAGCTGATACAAAAGTTACTAAAACTAGCTTTTGCAAACATTGAAAAAATACCTTCTAGAGCCATTAATGTTGGAGCATATGGAGAAGTGTCTGCAGGCAATGGATGGAGTTTGGCCTACTGGTGAGACTATTTTAGTCACATATTACAAAAATTGCCATTTTCCTTTCACTATTTGGGATATTTTGGAAGAATAAGCTTCTGCTTAGGTGTTGATGTATCAGACAGACAACTGAAGTTAGGTGTGTTATATCTGTATTTATATGTGGGTGCTAAGAGAATTTAACATGACATAAATTGTGTTGATAATTTGTTTGTGAAAGTGATAAATTCAATATTAAAAAAGCATTAAGATGAAAGAATAATGTTATTTTTAGTCCTACTGATACATCTAGGAAACAGGTTCTTATGTAAAGTTTGACTTCTGCTTTATGCATGACATGCCTTTTTTGCACTGGAAAAGTATTTTTTTCTCTTTACCTGAACTCAGGTTGTTACTGTACCTGTACTCAGTGTCATTCAAACATTGCTGTTGCAGTTTCATAGTCACTTTCATAGTTCATTTTTTTAGCTCTCCCCACCCCACTTCATCTGTGTAGATCAAATTTCCTCTTCCCAGGAAAATCATTCTCCATTCATCTATCTGGATGGTAACATCTGAACTCCGTGATGATGCAGAGACAACTGTTTTGCAAGTTTCTGTACTATTTCAATAGTAGTGCAGTCACCGAGAAAACTCCTTGTTTTTTTTTAATCTCCATACTGTTTCTTCCTTCAGTGAGCAGTATGTCAAAGTAAGTTGTCATATATACCGCAGAGAGTATATAGATGCAACTGTCAGTTATTTAGACCAAGATTAGTTTTGAGTCTCCTGGGAGAAACTTGTGGAAGTACGAGATCTGCCACTAACAGTTAATTGGAAAGCGTTTTCTCTCATTTTCAGATACACAAGTATAATAGCAATTGGAGAAAACTGGCAATAATGTCTTTTGTCACCATAGGGGCGAGCAATGGTACCAATTTAATGATTTTTTTTTCCTGTCCTGAAAGTGTCACATCACCTTAAGCTTGGTTTGATCCCCCTAGTGAAGCTCTAATTTTAATGCTAATGCTGATAATTTAGAGAACATTTTTCAGCAGCACACAGAATGTGTTAAGTGGATTGTGATCTGTATGCAGAAAATCCAATTATATGTGGTTGTGATGTCACCTATCTCAGTGCATAGATTTGGCTACTTGCTTTCTTTTTGCTGCAGAAATATTGGGGCAGTGGAGTGTAGGAGAGGATGGTGCTGCAACAGCAGAGAAGAAAAGTCAGCACTTAGGAGAATGGGAGGTTTTGTTAACACAACTCAGTGTTTTGGAACTAGTTATTGATGTGGTTTGAAATGATATCATGCTTTCATTAATATGGGCTTAGAATTTATTGATTTTGTTGACTTCCTTATTTAGATTTAGTTTTTACATTGTAGTTTGCTACAGAGTTGACCTCAATGAGTGACCTATAATTTTCAATAGGAAGATTGATCAGTAGGAACAGATTTTCCTTCCACCCTCCAGTTGAAGCACCTACTACATAATGAATGTATGACAGATGAAACACACTTGTGAATCTTTCATATAAAATTGGAGAGTGAAGGATCTTTTTTCAGATATTATCTTCTGTGCTGTAACTTTAATTGTAACCTAAGATTCTGCAAAATATGATTATTACTGATATAATGTGGTTCCATCTTACGTCTTGGTTAGTTAGCAAATCATGGTTGAACCTTGGTCATTAATTTAGTATGGTTTAAATCTTACCTCATCTTACCTCATGTCAAAATGGTGTGAGATCCTTTAATCAGTTTCCTGAAGTTATACTCCTCTTGTTTATTGATCTGTTGAAGTCAGCACAAAACACACAGCTGTACTTTTGGCCAGCTAAGTTAGGACTCTTAAGATGTTAACAAATCATTAAAAGCTATTTCCAACTATATTGTGTTTGTCGCTACTACAGAGTCCATCCATTTCTGGAAATCATTAAATGCATTGGTTTAGTTAAAAAAACTCAATGAAACAACAGCTCACTAAAGAAAAGAGCCTTGTTTAATTTTCTAATTAATTTGTATTACTTAACTAATTTGAGAATTGATAACAGAATGAGTGATTTATGGCTTGAAAAAGAAGACCAACATTTCCCTCCTTGAAAATGGAAATTGGCTTGTCAGACATTTAGATGAAGAATGATCAATCAATAGGATTTTAATAAGGAGAAGGTTTAAAATTGACTGAAGGTGGCTTTTGTTTAAAGGTGATTTGGTATGTGCAAATTACTAAGCTCTCCCTAGAGAGGATTTTCAAAGGCAATAATGGTCACTGATTTTCTTTGTTTATCCCATTCTTTCTGTTCCCCTTGCCAGGGATTTCAGTAGTTACCTCTCCATTGTGTCTTTGAAATCTCTCTGCCTGCTTTTCAAGTCCTGTGAATTATTCTACTTATTTGCATTTACAGCTCTCAGTTTTAACTCTTATTTTTCTCCAGTGAGCATGTTGTCTAGATAAACTTACTTGCAGTTTAAGTTCATGTTAGACATAGGGGCTAGCTATTCCCATTGATCTTAGAAGCACAAATTCCAAAAGTGTATGCATGCATTGAAAGAACAGAGTTGACTTGTAAAGTCCCATTAGTCTTTTGGTTTCCTGACGGAAAATCTCATATAATGGACTTGCTGATAGAAAACTGGTTCTACTGGCAATTACGGTCACTTTGGTTGATTTGTTTTCTCCATTAGTGAAGTCTGTATTGGACTTTCTGAAAGTGGTAAGGTTAGATTTAAAAAGCTTCATTCTTTGTGCAGTCTTAATCAAATAGGTGTACAAGCTTAGATCTGTGCCAAATGTGTTAAAAGAGTAAACAGTAAATAGCACACCCACACAACTTCTGGTTGTCCCTACTTCTTCACAGTATTTTTCCCAACTTAGGTTTCTTACCTTGATTCCAGCCTGTTTTCTTAGCTCTTCCAATCGTTTACTCTTTACAAAGCTTTCTATTGCAGTGACTGTGAGGCCAGCTTTATGTTTTAGTCTCGCTTTTGTAACCAGTTTTAGTTTTTTTTTCCCCTCATTACCTTGTAAGCAAGTGCATACTGGTACCACAATTTCAGAACAGGTTCTAATTATGTGCAAACTTCTTTTCAGGTGTTAGAAGAGCACAGTGATCACTCCCAACAGAGCAAACTTCAAGTTTCTTCCCTAAAGTACAGGTTACCAAAAGCTTTTAAGTGAAAAAAAGCACTGCTTTCCTTATGCACATTTTTTTTTTCCTTTTTTATCTCTTTTCTTTGTTGAAATGACTGGGACCAGGATGAATATATTTTTTATGCTTTTTCTTGTCTTTGGCTTTATCTGTAAAGTTACTATGAAACTGCAAAATTGGCTTTTTTAAGAAGCTGAAAAGTGTAATTAAGAGAGTCAGAATAGTGATGCAGATCTCGCTACAAACCCTAACTGTAATTACTATTTTACTTGTGAATTTTGTGTGTGATTAGGATTATGCTGTATGTATGGTCTCTGCAAGAGGAATTTCAAATACAAGGAGTTACTCCATCAGCTTCTTAACTTGTGAACATTCTCAAAATCTCTTTGACCAAGCTGGTGTATCAGTGCTGTTGGCTTTCCAAGGAAAAATGCATACTGTATTTTCCTGATATGCAGCAAGTTCCACCAGAGGCTGCTAAACAGATCTCTGAACTGATGAGAAAGAATTGAGAGCCTGGATTCTCAATAGAGATGACAATTCCTGATAGGGAACTATCACAGACACTTTTGCAGCCAGTTCTGATCTTTGGAAATGTTCTGCTTCATGCAAAAGCCAACGTAATGTGGGCAGAAAGGACAAAATTCATTCACAGAGTTCAAAGCCAGAAGGTAGGATTAGCTGGTTTAATTTGACCTTCTGCGGTTCTTGGGCCACTACATTTTACAAAGGTATTGATCTATTTAGCCCAGTAACCTTTCCTTGATTAAAATGTGTCATCAAGTCAAAACTAAGATTTTTCTGGAAGACAGACAAAGATGGTAAATACACTCTTTCACCAGATAGCTTGATCCAAAGCTAGGTGGCCTCCTTGATAAATTCATTGATTTCTTACTTGAATTCCTTTAACTTTATCTTCCAGCAAGCAGTTCTTGATATACCTCCTGGTTGTATGTTAATGTGCCCTTCTCACAAAGAGTACTTTCTTTCCATGAATGTTCCAAGCAGTGGATGTTGATTGTTACCTACGAAAGGGTTCTACAAACAATGCAACAGCCAGGTGTTAAACCAAACCTAGAGAACTACTGAAATAGAGCAACATAGATTAAAAAACAAACAAAAATTTTAAGAATTATCTTTTTTGCAACTGAAAAAACCCACCCCTTACCAGTAAAAGAATGGCTGGGAAAATGACTAGATTTAAACTACTTTAAAAAATCAAGCAAACAAACACTGCCCCACCCCTCCGTATAATAAAAAAAACCCAAAGCTCAAAAAAGAGAAGTCTGTCCAAGATTTGCTACCTTACCTTAATAAAAGCAAAGCATTTGTAAAGTCAGAACTAGATGACTAGATGTTTGATAATCATGCATTCATGCAAGCAGAATCTTTATTAATTTTAAAAAAATATCCTTGTTGCAAAGATTTTTGAGGTAATTGAGAAACACTGAAGAGTTTAAGTATACATTATTAACATATTCTAGTGATTTTGTACATGTAATGCTTTCTTACTTTGGCACAGCTCACATATATAACTCTTAAAGTCCCTGATTTCTCTAACAAATCCATGATCCAAAAGAATGATATAAATTTAACAAACAGACATCATGATTCTTCTAATGTATACAAAAACATTTACTCTGGCAAACCCAAATATAATCGTACTACTTGTATGAAAGAGGCTGAAATTTGCTGGGGTTCTTTGGTTTGTTTATTTTTGTTTTGGTTTTGTTTTTTTTACATTACAAGCTTGAAAAGAGGATGTGTTGTAATGTCACTTCTTGAAAGGATAAAATCAAGATCTCTTACCTGATATGAAAGAATAATAGAAATCCCTAAATAGCATATTATGACATGGTCGAGTGTGACACCTAGAGGCCATATGTTTAGGATCCATAAAAAATTTCTTTTCACCTGCAAGATTGCACAGCACATTTATTTTTGGACCTAGAGAATGGAAGTGCCAGAATTTGAGCAATGACATATATGCAACTTATTAATATTTTTTTTCAGATTGTTCATGTTTAGGATATTTTTTGTGGCTTCCCTGACTAGACTTCTTAGCCCTGATACAAAGAAAAAAATAATAGATCATTACTGAGTGCGGTGAGGAGTGCTCGATGCTCTGCAGCAAAACCTAGAAGAGCCCTGTACCGCTTATTCCAGCCTGAAGTTCTCAAAATCTAATAAAGTTCTTGCAGGTCCCATCTCAGGAGAAGCCTTATAATATACTTGCATCTTCAGTAAAATATCTGCAGGAAAGTCAGGCTCTCGCAACATGCAGAGCTAAAAGTTTTGGCCTGTCAGTTTATGTCAGGGAATAAAGAGATCAAAAGCTTTTTGAGTTATGTGGGTTATTTAGATCATGGATCTTGCAAAACAAATGTACACATAAGGGAACATACCACGCCTTCCTAACTTCTCCTCTAAAAGTATGCAACCATGCCACTGCATCCCAGACAGGGGACATACCCAAGGGCATCCTAATATGATGACTGAACCAGATCAGTATGTTTACAAATTTAGAGTGCTTTTTAGAAATCTGTGGTACTGTATTATGCAATGGGAATTGGCTGTAATAAACTAATCATAACTAGAGCTCTTCTCAGGGTGATAGATGACTTATTAGTCTTTGGCAGCACTTTCATACCTAAGTCAATTTCATACCTAAGTTGAGGGGAAAAGTCTTGTAGATAAATGAAAATAAGCAGATTTCAGATGAGGAGATGAAGTGCTGGGGTCTGAACCCCAAGACCTGAATTAAGATTGATGTATGGGTGGTTCCCACAGTCCTTCAAAAGGAGGGGATGAGTTTGCCTTTTGGCTTTCCTCCAGGGTGCGGCCGGCCTTGCAGGGAAAGCCCTTGGGTAAATGAGCCCCAGGTGCCCTGCATTGGGTAAATGAGTGCCAGGTGTCCTGTTTTGGGGATAAAAGCTGGGACCACTTGCAGGAAGGGTGGAGTGTCTGTCTGTGAGGTGGATGCACTTTGCAGAGTTTCCCTGTTGGGGAAGGACCTCCTGACTCTCCCTGCAACTGGGCCCCAGTCAGGTTTGGCATTTTCAAATGTGGGCTTTATGGGGGAACAATATGGGGCTACTTCTATCCTATATGATCAGCCTATTGACTTGGTTGTCTCCCATCTCTTCTATGGGAGACTTTGTATCTTTGTTTATTCCACCTATTATTGGTCATGCTGTGTCATTCCTGGGGTCGCTGGGGTTGATGTCTATTATATGTGATCTGTTTGACTTGTTTGTACTCCCAGCGATCACCCATGTACTGACTTTTTTGTATACAATAGAAACTAATTACTGGTTCGTTCTACTGCTGGCTGCATTCTTTGTGCTAGGCCTAGTAATTGGCAAAACAGGAGGACTTTGATTTTTCTACACAAGAAAGAAAACATTTTTCATTCTTTAGGGTTTGAGTGGTTATTGTGGTATTCTAGTACTTGCACAGCACAAATGGTTTAGTGGGGTACAGAGTTTGTAAAACATCTTCTATAGATCGAGAAGAGTGGACTGAAACTTCTCTAAAGGTGTCTGACTTCACCAGACTGTGAAATTTAAGGTAGACAGAAGTCATGCTAGACTCAAAAAGCATATGTGCTGTATATATGTTGTACTTTCTGCATACTCTTTGATTTTACTATATGTAGAGATACAATGTATTCAGATAATATGATCCTGAGGCTCTTATTCATAGCATTTCATAAACAGAGAAGGGCACTAGCCTGGGACTGCCTGCTAGCAGAGGAGTACCAGCAGACGGACTCTGTTTGGCAGGCAGCTTTTCATGCCCAGTGGCTAAGAAATGTTTATCTTGTTCTCATTTCCCTTTCCACTATGTAAAAGGTATTGCATGTTTGTTTTGACATCCTCTAATGGTTTAATACTAGGAACAAATAATTCCTGTATTTATGGCTAACCCTACCTCATTTTCATAAAGGTCTTTGAGGTTAGTAATATTTTTCCCTAGAAAGTTAAAAGGTGCTAACTTGTTAATCAGTTATGCAAGCAGTTCACAGACTCCATATAGCTACTGTGCCTCAATTAAATAAATATATCCGAATATAAGTCTACTGAGACTCATATGTTAGTGCTCCAAGGCACGACGCTGAGTATATTATCTCAGTGATACAGACACTAATGTTGATTGTAGTTTGTTTCTATGCTTTGTCTAGAGGTTTCTTCTGAGAAGTACTTAAACTTTATTTGGGGATGTCTAAGCTGTAAACAACTGATAAATTATGATCATTAGGTATGTATTAAAAGATGGGTTGCCACCATAGGCTGGAAATAGGGGTTGTACTGTTGACTGGGAGGGAGATCCTACATTTGCTCTAGCAAACAGGAAGAGGGTTAAGAGCACATTGGATACACTGGGGTAGAAAAGGCTAACAGCAGCTCTCTGGTCAGGCACGCTGATAGCAGCTGAAGCTTGCAATCAAGATATATCACCTTTTGTGTCCAAAGTCTAACTCCTGCAGTTAGGTTGGTGTGGATATCTCTGCAGGCATCAGCCTACTCTGGCCTGTGCTTTCCCTGGCCTTTCCCTGCCTTGATTAATAGGACATGAGTGTGTACTGCAGAAGTGATCTAGTGTTTGCCAAAAACAGCTCTTCAGGAATCTTTTTCTTTTTTTTTTTTTCTTTCCCCCCCCCCCCCGAGACACACGAATACATTTGCATAATAAATATTCCCTCTGTTCTGTCTCTGTGACATAGTTCTGAAGTTATAAATGCACCAGAGCTTCTTACCAAAAAAGAAAGGTGAAATTACTCTTTCATAGTTCATTGACTATTGACAGAAAAAAATGGCACAACCATAAAAAGTAGTGTGAAATTATTTTGTATTAGCAATCTCTATTTTAGTGAAGTTTTAAAAGTATGTAGTCCTATAGTTGAGTAAATATAAGAAAATATTTGCGTATTTGTGTATGTGTGCTCACCCTCTTTGGTGATATTGCTTTGTTCTGCTGTCAAAACCCCCTTTGATTCATTGTGCCAACTACATGGATGATCTGTTCCCTGATGGTGTTTCTGGATGATCTGAGTCACGTACAAAATATTTTCAGAGGCTTTCTTTATACATTCATAAAAATTCTAGGTAGAATCCATTGTCTTTAATAACTCTGAAAAGAGTGTCTTTTCCTCTAGTCATTCTATGAACTTGTTTTTCCCCCGGTAGATAGTTCCAGCTAAAAAGCCAACATTTTTACTCTTAATTTTTCAGAGGAATGTATAAGTTAGGTATGTTTTAACTATGCAAGTCAATAAAACTATGACCACAGATTTCTTTATGATCTTAAAACTTTTTTAAGCCATTAAATTCTTAGTCTTATTTTTGATAAATTATGATTCTGGCATTGTTTTTATTAGGCCAATTATTTTTGAGTCCCTCTATGTAGCAGGTAAAATAATGTGCATCTGACTAATTTAACCCCACATTTACCTGTGAAATTGCTATAATTCTGTAAATTCAGAGAGCATTTTGATTTAAAGCAGTATTCTGTCCAGTTCAACAAAGTGAAGGCTGAAGGGGTTTCCATGCTTCCTAAAGTGAATACAGCATGATGTAGCATAAGGGAATAAAATGTATTTCCAGAATTGCTTTAGCTGAGGATACAAGGATATAGCATCAGGATGCTATAAATTTGTAAAGATCATGGCTTTCTATGTATCCCTTATCAACCTATAATCTCCTGATTGTTGCCTGTTTTTCAACAGCTGAGGAACAGTAATCCACACTTGCTTATCTCTCTTAATCACAGCCTTGCGGTGCTAGAGCTCCCTGAGCCTTTAATTCCCTCTTAGAGGCGTAACAGAGTGGAAAGTAAACAAAGACGAATTTGCAACCTTCAACATTGCTAATTTGCTCTGATGTCAGAATATTTAAACAGGCAAGGACTTGGGAATTATTTGATCACGGCTGATTTTAATCTAATGCATGTGAAAAGGCTGAGTCTGGGAAGGTTGTGCAAAATGACAGGCGTCCCAAGAGAGGTTGACTGAAGGTTTCTTCTTTAAACAACAATAGCTCCATCATTTTCAAACTGTGTGTTTTTGTAGCTGTTTGCATTTTTAATGAAACTTCTTGAATATGATAGCAGTTTTCTTGAAAATTTCTCATTTGCTTCCCAGTTTATAGATGTCCAAACCCCAATATTTAGGCTTGTTACTGCATCTGTTCACTAGGTAGTGGATGTGAGAGATGGAGATCCCTGTTTAAAAAGCTTTGTGTGTCTCCACGTTTTTGTATCATCGTGACAGCCTAATGTATCCTGAATACTTTCATATGTAAAACTCAGTGTATGTTTTAAAAATGATTGATAACTTGATCTTCAAATTATTTTAAATTACGCAGTTGACATTTATGCATGTATGTATGTGTACATAGGAAAGGATGTTATATTGCATTATATATTGCATCTACCACAGCGGTGATATGCTTACATGCACATACGCATTATCGCATACTTACATTAATCTATCCTTACAGCAGATACCTGTATGTTGTTATCTGAAACAGATTTGATAAATATGCAAAGCAAGTTAGTGTATTTTTTTCCCCTGCATTTTCTTCCGTTTCCCTTCATAAGTTCTTGATTGTCTATTTCATGCATGTGTAATCACTTATTTTTTGTTGTTTACAAAATGGTTAATGCAGCATACATATTGTTATCGGGGCAAATGTCTGATGCTCTCGTAATTAATATGTATCGTTCGGGTTATATCTGTTCTGGTTGTATAACTTGTGTTTCTGAAGCATGTCTGATGATGATTTCCTCTTTTCTTCTCAGTATGTATCATTTGGGATATTCCAGGGAGAGACGTGTCTGGGAAGCGAGCCTTTTGCAGTCACTCTGCATTGAGATTACAGCGCTGGGCTATTTGTGTTTCTCCTCATCCTTGTTTCTCTCTCTCTCTCTCACTGTCTCCAGCTGGTGTAAATGACTGCTGCTGCCTCCCCGAGCAAGATAACCTGCTCAGTCAGCTGGAGCCCCCTGCGGACAGCTGTCTTGCTGTTAGCTGATGGAAAACTGCTACTAAGTGCTGAATGGAAGAGCGTGGAGCAGCAACCATACTAGAAGCAGCCGCCGCTGCTGCAGCAGCAGCAAGAGCGAGCAAGGACTCTATTGTTCCCTGGTGTTAAACAGTTTTTCCTTTTCAACTGCCATGCACAATAGCGGGAGAGAGGTCTCCAGTCCCCTGCTCCCCATGAAGAAATTCTGAAGAGGGGAATATTGTTTGAAGAAGGTTTTGCGGTTGTGCTGCAGGTTTTGGAGGCGGCAGTGGGCTGCTGGAGGCATGGGGTTGAGTGAGGGGAGTGATGCTTTCTGCTGTGGTCCAGAGGTTTCCACCGTGCCAGTCCGGTGCATGAGAGTTCTTGTGCTTCTGCTGCTGGGAATCTGGGACGCTCGTGCACAAAGTGAATTTCAAACTTCCTCGGTGTATTTGTGGAAGACGGGTAAGTAAGGATGCTGTGTTAACACAGCAGCAGAGTATTTATTTTTCATTTTAAGTAATAACCTTTTTGTGTGCTTTGTGTATGTGGAGAGAGAAAGTTAAATCTAAATTACTAATGTTTACTTGCAGGATTATAGGAAAAAAAAATTAGGTCATCTTCCAGGATAACACCAGCCAAGCGAATGTGGCAATTAATAAAACCATGTTTGTGACTCTGTGGCACTGTTACTGGGGTCACCTGTGTATTTTTTGTGTCTTCTCAGGTTTTTTATTTTTTTTAGTAGCTCTGTGTAAATAGCAAAGGTCAGGGCATTAGTCCTTGTCCACAATGAGAAGGAACATTTGTTACAATTGGAGTCAACAGCATTAACAGTGCTCTAAAAATATTGACTTTTCACAAAGTAAGATATAATTCAGCATGTTTAATCTTTGTGCTCTATGCTGACATGTAATATATTCGGTGTGGTAATTGATGGGGAGTTGGGTTTGTTAAATTTAGGTTTGTTGCACAGTATATAGGACACGTGAAAGCTAATGATGGATTAGGTGAAATAATCCAAGTGGTACCAGATCTCATAACCAAAGAGCCAAAGGCAAATAGGCTATGTGGATTCAGCACCACACTAGATAGATTATTTCCTCTACTTCTATACTAATGAGTTACGTGTCTGTTTTAAAGATTGCATAGTCATAAGAGTGTTCCAGCCTTAACTTTGCATTAAAAATTAGTGGGGAATATTTCTGTGTCTATTAATATATTACATTAATTCAGAACTTTAGCAGTGATGAATATGTGCATTTTAATTGCCTAATACAGTTTTAGTTCCTGTGTGAGTAGAGTCAAAGTCTCTTTTAGGAAATATAAAAATTTAAGCCAGTGAATATTTCACATTGGTTTCAGCAGTTGACTTTCCTTCTTATACATTGTCAGGAATAAAACAATCCACAAAATAGTAGTTTGGTTTAAAACCTGCTTTTCCATTAAAGGATAATATAGTATTAAGTGAGAGTGCAAATTAATAATTTGTTTGAAAAACAACTTTGGGAAGGCAGTGTCTTGCCTGGATGGAGAGCCCCAGCCTTCTGCCACAGAAGCAGATCAATTTACAATTACAGTGATATCCTGAATTTTTTAAGAGGCTCCATCTATCCAGCAGCTCAGGGAGGAGATTAAAAGGAAATTCATTTAAACAAGAAGACAAGCTTTTCAATAACACTAGAAAGATAACTCTGAAGAAAGGAAAATCCTTTGTAACTCTCAGTTCTGACTGAGAGATGGGTCGCACAATGACAGTGACCTGTTTTTTTCTTTTGAACCATTGAAACATTCAAAACATAGTTTGCAGTTGAATTACAGATTTATAAACGTTCAGCACACATGGTAAAATACATGCACAGGTTTATGCAAAAGCACAGTATTAATATAGCATTTTCATAAAGCATTTAACATTACCCTAAGTTGCTAGGCATCAGTAGAATAAACTCTCCAGCATTTTATTATGCCTCCATTTAACAGTTTAACAGATTGTATTTAAAAATGTTAAAATAGTAACACAGGTAGTGAACAATAACTCCTTCTTAACTAATACTTACGAACATGAACTGTCAATTTGCTATGGACTTAATTAACTCCATTTACTTTGCATGTAGTACATGTACTCTGAAGTCATGTCAGTTAAACCAGCAAGAAGGAAACTGGGTTGGCTTGTGTTTCTTTCCCCCCTTTTCTCCCTTTCTGCCAAAGACTGCTCTTAAGGAACTTTTGTTTAGAACAGGTATGACCTAATTATGTTGCCTGATGAAGAGCTAGTTCTTAACTTCAGCTTTTTTTTCTGTGACCTCTCTGTTTTCCCTGCAATAAGGAACAGTATAAACATGTTCATTGTACAGTTTTTAATACAATAACATCAGCAGTTTGATAATAACATGATGAAAAACAAGTCACAGTGGCTCTTGTCAAACAATGAATGACAAGATGCAGTGAATAAGGTAGTGCATCTGTGTTTGGCTTCTAATTAAATCTTCATGCTCTTTTTCTTAGCTGTTTGAGTTTTGCTGTTTTCCCCCTCCTCTTTGTGGGAGGTTCTAGAAAGTGAAGTAGGAGAATCACTGGCCAGTGATCTGAAGGGATATCTAGTACAGGATGTATAAAGTTCAGCTAAAGTATCAGAGGGAATAATAAAACTGAAGAGTAGTGAGCTCATCCAACTCAGATGGTATTTTGCTTTTCTTTCTGTGAAGGAAATGGGTCAGGGGAATATGTGGCTAAGACTGTCTAGGAAATCAGCTTGATTATATGCCTTTTGGGACCTGTTATGTCCATTTTTTTTGAGAAACATGCTGGTTTTGTACTGAATTTAGTTTGGAATCAGCTTTTGTAAGTGCTGTTCGTGACTTGCATGTGTCTGCGTTTTATTTTTAAAGATTTTTTTGGATAATGTCTTGGTGTACACTACTCCATGTCTTCTATACTGGTTTATTGCTTTGTGTTTTTTTAAGGATGCTCTTGACAATAATCTGCAGGGGTTATGAGGTTTGAGTTGGGGTGTTCTTTCTCATATAAAATAACAAGTGTGATATCTAGTACAGTTTCTTTTTTTTTTTTGAGGGGTTGGTGTTTTGCTCTATGGGGTTTGGGTTTTTTTATTTTGGGAGCAGAGGGGGGGAGCATTCTTCTAGTTCGAGTTCCAACTGTTTACTTCTAGTCTATGAAAACCTTTCAGGGGTCATGACTTTTCCTGTCTATTACCATCCTCCTGTCTACTACTGTAAAAATCTGAAGTGTTTGTAATACTCAGATTAACCATTTGGGGGGTTAATTATCTTTGATTCATCATGGACTATGTTGTGAACAGCCTGCTTTGGTCAGAGAGGTTGAACTAAATCATCTCCAGAGATGCCTTCTAATCTCCACCATCCTGTGATATGGATGCCATCACTAAGTCATTTCTACTTTTCCAGCTGAAACTGCTTTGAAGTTTTGGCATTTGTGACTTTTTTTGATCTCTTGTGAGAATGGGTATTTACTGTTGCATATTTATGCTGCAATTATGGTGGGTTTAATGGACCTTCAGTGTTTTGGATGGCATTTAGATGAACACAGTTCTTAGTCTTCAAACTAGTTCAAAATGTTTCTTACCAAACTTTCTCATTCAGAATGCAGACCATGCAGACCTGGTGTGTGCAATTTTTTTATTTTTTTTCAGATAGAAGTACACAGCTAGATCATTTCATGTGATCACTGGGAAAGCATTCTGGCATCTAAAGCAAAGTCTCCATCTGTGCAGAGTACCTGGCTCTTCACAGCAGAGTAATGAAACAGATTCCCAGAGCTGAGTCATGATTTCTCTCTGCTTGATGGTTTGAGGTGATTTTAGCAACTCATAGAACAGAAGTTGTGGCATTAAGGGGGTGGTGATTCCACTGATGTGAGGTGAACACGTATGGCTGAGCACTGGACTTTTGAAGTTGAAAGAATTTTTGAATGACCTGTGTTGTTCGTCAGCACTTGCCCTTCTCTAAGTCTGCTGATTTCACTTACAATGAATAGTTGTTTGGTTCAGCTTCTATACTGCTATATTGAACTTCTGTGAGTTCCTGAAATGTAGAATATGAATGAAATTTAAAACTTTAACTATTACAAAGCGTCATTGAATTGTTTTCTATGCACAAAAAAATATAAATATCTATGTGCCACAATTCAGTAAAAATTGCTTGTGTGTTAACTTTTGTTAAATGTTATTGTCCAGTTTATTTTTAAAGTGAAATTTTCATGCTCAAGAACAGCTTATATTCTTGTTTATATGCCTACCATAAGCTAAGATTGTCATGTGTCTGTAAGTTTTGCAGTAAGCAATGAGAGGACTGCTGATTCCTAAATAAAGACTGGCATACTGTTATCACTCCTCCAAAAAAAGAAGGTGCATATTATTCTTGGTCTGTCATCTCATGATGCAGGCCATATATGTACTATTTCTGTACATGACTGACTAAGAGTAGGCATTTCTTGCCACATCAGAATTCTCCTTTACTTCTTTCTACCCTTTGCTTCATTTATTTTTGTTAAATCAACCAATATGGTGATCTGTGATGTGCTGTCAGTGTTGGGTGTAATGCCTGTCTATAGTTACTAACATAATTACTGAAGAGCTGCACAAAATCAGCAAGGTTTGATCACACTGTAAATTACTTCTTCTGACAGTTTGAAGTAATGTATGTTACACTCTTGAAGTGGAAGACTCAGCATTGGATTGATACTTCTGGAACAAAAAAAGTCATAAGAAAAAAATCTGGGTGGCAGTGCTTTTATCATCATTATCTGTTTTAAAGACTATGGATCACATCTCAGATAGTGTAGACCGATAGCTCAAATAATCCAGCAGAGCTATATCAGCAATTGTGTGATACCAAGGCTTGGTCTTTGGTGTAAGAGTTGCAGTTGGATGTCTTTCCCTTCTCCTCCCTGGCAATGTTCAAGGCCAGGTTAGATGGGGCTTTGAGCAACCTGGTCTAGTGGGAAGTATCCCTGTCCATGGCAGGGGGGTTGGAACTAGATTATCTTTGAGGTCCATTCCAACCCGAATCGTTCCATGATTCTGTGATTCTTTTTAACAAAGGTAGAACTTGAAAAATACTTTCTTTGTCAGGCATTGGAACAGGCTGCCCAGGGCAGTGGTGGAGTCCCCATCCCTGGAGGTATTTAAGAAGTGTGTAGATGAGGTGCTAAGGGACATGGTTTAGTGGTGACTACAGAGTATTAGGTTAATGGTTGGGCTTGATGATCTTAGAGGTCTCTTCCAACCAAGGCGATTCTGTAGGTAACAGTGGCTTTTTAAAATTAAAGGGAAAAAGTCTTTGTTTCCTGAAGAGAACAACTTAACTTTATTTTTTATGCTTATGTTAAGTATCAGTATGTGAGAATTTTTCCTTAGAGATAACTTGCTCAACGTTTGAGGCAGTGTAGAATCAGAGGAATGACAATAATAAGGGTGTAGGAATCGTATGGAAGATTGAATGTGCTCCTGGGGAAGTGGGGGTCTAGTGTGAAATCAGTGTTAAGTGGTTTCTGGTGGCACCAGCAGGTTGTTGTAAGTTCTGCAGCCTAAGAGCTGGCCTTAACCTCTTTCTGAGCTTTTTCAGACAGTAGCATTTCTCCTTGATTCTTCTTTTCCCAAGAGGATGGAACAGAGGACTGCAGAAGGGCCACTTACTTTGCCTAAAGAGCCTATGAACAAATCTTTCTGTTGTTTCAAGGTGTTACTGTGGGATCTTTTAACTACTCATGCTTCTTCACTACTTGGTAAGAGCTTCAGTCTCAAAACCGCTCTGATTTTTGAGCTCTAGGTTTTCCACTAGCCCACAAAGTAGAAGCACAACATCTGTACCATTGTGTGTCCTTGTCAGGTTTTACTGTTTTACATGTTCCAGGTCCCAACTTAATTTTAAAAAGTTTGGTGGCACAAGTGGAATTTGAGAGAGGAGGGCTTCCAACACTTTGTCTGAAATTCCTCATCTAACACCTTTTGTGGCTAACAAACATAAAATCACTGAATTAAATGTCCTTATTTTATTTTCCCTACGTATGCCCCTAGGACTGTCCTTATTTTCACAGGACTGAGTGTTCCTATCTCATATTAATGCCTGAGGGAGGGCAGAAGTCCTTCCTAGGACCAGCAGGCATTTCAAAATGTGCCTAAATACACACTGGCAGGAGTGATTACAGGGAAGAGAGAGAGAGAGAGAGAGAAAAGAAAATTACCTAACTAGCCCTCTGATTAAAGCGTGTACTTTCAAGGGTTGTGTCAGCTTGTTTGTTGAAGCTGTTCCATCATATAGCAGAAAATTTCCCATTTATGTTATTTTTTTTCTAAAACCAGAGTAAAGAATTTTTGCAGTAATCACAGTTTGAGTCTAGAGACAGATAAGGCTGTGTCAGTAAATAGAAAACTCCTAATTTTAAAGAGATTATGAAGAAATGATCTGAAGAGGTGGATTAGATGTGAAGACCTAGGGAAAATGCTAAATGAGAGAAGATGTTTTAACTTGAGGCCTGACTGAGAGGAAGGGAATTCACATGTGGTGATCAAAGAGGGCAATGAGGAACTCTTCAAGGCAAAATAGAGCTCTAGTTATGGCGTGGTGAAATCGAGCTGGTACCTACATATCCTTGAGGAGGGGGAGAGAGAGGTGAAGTAAATGTCAATGTAAAAGGTGTTTTTCAGGATTCATCTTTTTGATTCTCAGGTCTTCGATTACAGAATAAGATAAGAGGAATATTAGTAAAAACTGCATTTCATCAGCTTTTCAAATAATAAAAAATATTCAAGCAAAATGTGCTTGAATAGTGAAGATGTGCTAAAGATGCCTTACTGTTCCCTCGTAGATCTAAATTATAAATGATCCTCCAGGACTGAATGTGGTTAAGTGTTGGTTACATACACTCGGCATAAATACATATTAGTTAGAGTTTGAATTTATCACTTCTATTGCATTCTGTAATGTGCATCTAAGCAGCCCCACTGTTTACTGTCTGTCTCCCAGTTAAATTTGACTTATGTAGTCAAATGGGTATTGTCTATCTATGACTTGAGTAAGGAAATATTAATTTACATTAGGCATGTTCATCACTCTTGCTCTTTGCCCTCATTTATAAAATATCCTTTCACATTTTTTATTCCACAGAAATTATGTAAGGCAAGTATTATGTCTTTTATTAATGCAAGAGGTTTTTAGTGCAGCCTGGCAACAAAACATTTGGTAGAGATGCAGAAAATGGTTTCTTTAAGGAAATTATTTATAGATGTCCTTATTTAACAAAATCAGAGTAAATATTTAAATGTTTGGAGAAAAATTTTGTGCTGATGAAGGTTTTTTTTTTTTTATGCAGTTACTTTGCCATATCTGAAATAGGAAAAAGTGTGGCTGATATAAGCCACTAGTTAAGATAAACAAATAATATAGTCTGGGCTAGTGGTTGCCTTCACTTATTGGATAGCCTTTTGAAGCTGTCAGAAGAGTGGAAAATGGTAGTTGATCATGTTATACTGATAGCTGAGAATGTCTGGATTGTTTTTAGCAAGTGTTCTGGAGTGCTTATGCTAACTGGATCAGCTGAATCCCTCAGTTTATAGGGATGCTGGAATAAGAGAATACTTCAAAAGCTATGGGTTGTTTTGTTCTGTAGGCTGGCTGCTCCAGTGTTGAATTAATTCAGTTTATTAATATCTTATCAACAAGGTTTTAACTTTATGGTTCCCAACTCGACTTCATGTTGATGCCTTCTTTTATCATGTGCATCCAGTCAGCTGTTCTGAGGTCAGAAGCATGTATCTTTTAACACAATAACTCCAGATTTTATAGAAGACCTAATTCCCATAAGAAAAATACCAGTATTCTCAAAGACAAGCAGTAATTTATATTTTGAGGCAATATTTGCCATGGTATAAATTAAATTGCTTATTAAACGATGTACTGCAGCTGAGAGAGTAATTTCTGGGGTTTAGGACACTAGGTATATTTATTCTGTTATTTGCAGGTCCTTTCCTGCATTCACAACTTCCTTTATTATATATGACACTTCTTTTCTTGCATTTCTCTGTGATCGTTTTTCCATCCACAAACAAGGCCGCTGTGTAACGGGGATGGGAGACCCTTCTCTTTCCATTTCGTAGAATAACAAGGCTGAAAAAAAGTGGTGGATTCCTTAGGTGGGTAATGATCTGTTTAAATTCAGAGTGATGTAAGTTGAAGATCTGGTTATTTGGTGCGGAGCCTCAGAGGAGGCAAGGGACTGGCAGAGCCTACAGTTGGAGACAACAGCAGCATTGACTTATTTTATTTACGAATTTCTTCTTTCTTTTTATGTCTGTTTCTGTCTAGTAAGGCAGTAAAAATATATGGAGTTACTAAAATAATAGAAGAATTAGATGACAGAAACGTATCTAGAAACTCTAAAAAATCACATTATTTGGCAAAAGTTTTCCTAAATGATCACAATTAAAATAACTGTATGGTATCTGATATTAAATCTCAGTCAAACAGAAGTTAATGTAAGCAGTTTTGCTATAACTAGCACAAATCTCCCCAAGAAATACCATTATTTACCACTTTCATGTGAATGCTGTACACAGTTAAACATATCAGTGTCTGGGATTTCACACAAAATCCAGCAGACGTTTATTGTAGCAATCAGCCTGTTCTCAGCATTAATTAGCACTGTGCATTTGGTGCTGCTGACATCTCTGGAAGTTCTCAGTAGACCACAATAGCTGTCTTTTTTTAATTCACTTTCTGTATTTTGTGAGGATTGCCAAGAGTGTTTTAGTGTTTTTATGTATTTGGAACAGGGAAGGAAAATCTGATGTATTTGCATGGATTTAGGGAAGGAGTGGCATTAGATGGAGCCCTTATTGACTGGCCCAAGTGGAGGTTTCTTATGAGAACCCTAGTGAATGGTGTTGCTAGAAACACAGCAAGCTTTCAACTGTCCAAATATCAATAAGAGTTTTCCATAGCTATTTTGAGAGAGATAATAAGTAACTGTTTTTTGTAGACTGTTTATATTGCATGAAGTGAGGTTGAGGATATTAATTTGAAATGGTTTCTGATGTAATGAGACATACTTAAACGTTTTAAAGATTGATGACATCTGCTAATCCAATGAGAAATTTCTTAATGAGGTACGTTATTACTTTCTACCTTCTGTATTATGCAAAATGAATTGTTTATATTAGTGAACAATAATATAACTCTCCCTATGTGTGCTGGGGAGTAGCTATTTTAGCACTAAGCCATTAGAGAAATAAAGAATAGAACAGAGAGAGATTGTTTTATAATGGCTCATGTTTGTGCAGTGCCTAGCACAACTGAATTCTCTTCAGTTGCTGGTATTCCTGTGTACCACAGCTTTATACAAAACGGCATAATTACGACTTGTTAAAGATGCTGTTTACAAAGAAAATTATTTGAATGTTCTTTTAGAATGTTAATAATGTATAAATGCCAAAAATAGTTCAAATGGCTGATATCAAGATGCTGTACTAGAGGATAATAGAGGAGAAAATTATTTTCATAGGAAAACAGTGCTATGAAAAACCTTGGAAGTAGGATTGTCTGTGTAATAGTTCCAAAATGTGTTGTTGGAAGAAAATGTCTTCAGTAGTTAAAGTAATATTTTTAAATGTTACTTAGTGTTTCCACATTCACAGTTTTGGCAGTCATCCCTTCTGTTTGCATGTAGCAAAACTCTTGTTTTGAATTTGATATGAATATTCTTGATTATCCTTAAAAGATCAATTGCATTATGTAAAATTTTGCTTGTTTTTCAGTTTTTTTACTGACTGGTTGGATCAAGCGTATATTGTGATGATTTTTTTCCCGTTATATTCTGGTTTACTTGATTTGCTTGTGATTTTTCAATCAAAATAATGCCCTGATTAGGAGAAGAGGTGAAGGAAGTGGGTAAAAGTCATCACAGTAACAGTAAGACTACTTCATCTTGCAACAGAGAACATCAAACCAAAAGCTAAAATTGGGCAGTAAAAATTTTACATTTTGGATGCAGAAGTAGGTTTTCCAAAATAGGTATGTTTTTTTGAAGCCTCACATGTAAAGGGACATGGTTGATTAAAAGCAAAGTAAATATTCAATGAACTAAAAGTTACTGCCATGCAAAAAAGAAAAAATCTCTCAAAATTACTAAATCTGTTGCTTACATAATATCTTAATCACTCTCATTTAAGAAATAAAATATAGGTGTGTTCATATCTATGAGAAATCTTTAATCTTGTTATTAGACTAGAAATAGATGAAACTGAACCCTTATCTCTGAGAGTAACTGACACATTGTTACTGTTCATACATAGATGCTAGTTTGGGTGTAAGCCATTGTAAGATAGATAATAGATAATTTGCTTCTAAAGTACCTTATGTGTCTCTTGGAAAGACTGAACATACATATTCTGAACTAATAACTTTGCTGTTCTAGTAAATTAAAGGCAATCTTCAATATGCACCCATACCTTCCTAAATAAATTATTTTCTCAGCAAGTAAAACACTGTTATTCAGAAAGTTTGTCATTATTGTGCTATGAATGGAATCCAGTCTGTATATAATCCTCAGAGTGATGAGTAGCACTCCTGGAGGCAGGCATTCGTTAACGAAATATGGATTTAAGGAGAAATTGAGATTAAGAAAAGGTGCAGCTTAATTAAAGATAAAATATTAAAAGAATGAGCAAAAAATGAGTTTTCAGTCTTGTGATACCTTTATTAGTTGCTAATGTGTAAAAATTGATTTATAGAACACCAAAGATAGCATGGTGATTAGAAAAACATTACTTTTGTGTTATATCAGTTCACCTGTGTCTGGAGCTAACAGGCAGTGAGTTCATCTCATTTGATGCAGTTGGTTGTAAACAAGGAGTCCATTTGAAATAGTAGTGTTGCTTTTGGTTTTGAATTTTTAAAGTAAAGATGAAGAAAACTCCATGGAGACAGAAGCTCATTAAGAATGCCAAGGGCTTTATGGAGAATACATTCTGTTCAGGGTGTTTTTTTCGCTCCCCACTTTGTATGTCCTGGAGCACACTGCAGCTTCTAATGAAAAAATAATGCAGTTCATTAATCTGGAAAAACTTCTGAAAGTAGCTACATTCTCACAGTATTCTGGGAATTAGTTTGAACATAATTGGTTAGATGTCAATATTAAAAAGCATTCTAATGAAAAAGGAAATGCTCAAACTATGATAGTTTGCTGCTTCTGATGAAAAATTTAATGATGCTGAATAATTACCCATTCTGTCTTCTTTCTTCCCAATCTGCCATGTCTTTCCCAAACTCTGCTTTATATTTATTCTAAATACTTTAAGCAGTAGGATTTCTATCACTGTAATTGAAAGAGTACACTATTGTCTGTGTTGCACTATTTTATAGCTGGTTTGCCTTTTTCTGTAATCCTTTTTCCCTTCATGACTAGATTACTCAAGAAGAGTATGTCAGTTGTTGTGCCCCTCAGCTATCATTTAGCCGAACTGTGCTTAGTGAACTCTAATCTTTCTTGATAAATCAACCTATTAGTGTTGCGCCAAGCAGCACAGTATCAGCCATTTACATAAGTTACTCTAGTTGGTTTATGTGACTTTTATCTAACTTCAGGTTGAGAATTACTTCCTTCTGACATGTGATCATTGCCCAAATGCATATACTTTCCAGTTACTGAGTGAACTGTTAAACACTTATTTAATAAAGTTATTAAGTACATAGAAGTTGGGATTTTTGATGGGGAACCTATTGTAAGAAAAAAAACCACAACAAACCAAACCAGAACAACACACATAGACAAAGAGAAAAGCCACAAAACCACATTATTTGAGTGGAGAGCCTTTTCTTTGTATAAATAAAAGTTATCTTAGTTATAACTGATAACTAGGAGTTATCTTAGTGCTAAGTTAGCTCTAAGAGTGCTATAGTATCAGTTTGATGTGATGTGATATGTGCACGGGTTTTTTTAAAGTAAATTCTAGGTGTGGTACAGATAGATGAGAAATGAAGCATTCGGACTAGTTCTTTAAAAAGCCATATGTTTTTGAATCTGCAGAGGTTTTAATGAGTTTTCAAATCTATAATCTATGATTTTTTAATTATTTTTTTTTGAGTAGAGATGATAGTTTTCAGGTTGCCATCCCAGTTTCTTGTATGACTGCTGTTAGCTCTTCCATATCCTACCCCTTTTCTGTCTCGGGGCTGATGGATGCTGTATGAGCTGTTTGTCCACCTGACCTAGGTCTGTATTAGCTGCCTGTTCAGTTAACTGCTCAGTATTTGGAGAAGAAACACATTCTCTTACTGCCATAGACCCCTGCCTGCAAGAAGAAATAGTGGTTCACCTTTTTGTGATGTATAATGTACTTCCAAAGACAAAAACATTAGAGACAGAACGACAGCCTCATTTATGCCATGCTGTCAACATCTTAGAATTTTTATCAGAGATGAATTGAAATTAGAAGACAAAGCCTGAACCATTTCGTTCAGGCTATTTGTTTGTGCTGTTGTCTATTCTAGACTTGTAAATTACAAACCCTGAAAATCAATCACACTGTGATGGTGATGCAAAACTTAATTTTAGTATTCAGCTGCACTCCACAGAGACATTTGGTGTTTCACAACGCATTTGCTGCTGTTTCTTTAGACCCCATGGCCTTCAAGGTGACCTGGATTGCCAGATTAGGAAATTGATAAAGCTGTCAGTGGTTTGCTGTGCTTTCCTGTGTGCCACCTTTGTCACATGTAGTGCTCATGATGTCATCAAATATGTGACATGAAGAGATCACACCTTTTTTTCTCACTTCACAAGAAGGTGAGAAACTTTTAGTGTAATCTTAATAAGCAGAATATTATGCATATCTACACAATCTCTTAACAGAAATTTTTGTTTTTTTTTTTTTCCTAATTCCATTTACATTTAATAATTCTGAGTTTTCCTTTTTTATCATGGTCTTTCTAGCACTACGTTTAGCGCAAATGTATTCTTTCATAGTAACAGTGTATTTCTGTGGGATTTTTCTGTTGAGAAAATAAAATTTCTGGCTTCAACCTTATATGCATTTAGCTCCTGTGACTTTAATGTCATGGCTCAAGGTAACACTTCAACAAGTGCTCAACATCAATTCTGGAACATAAGAATCAGGAGGTAGAAAAGCCAGCAATGTTTTGCCCAAACATAATTTTTAGGTGTTCACAGAGAAGATATTTAACTACTTTTTTTTTTTAAATTATTTTAACTAGAAAATGAAGGCTTGAGAGTAACAATACATAAATGCAGCTTCCTGGTTTTTGGATTAAAAGGGGAAATATTCTCCCTGAGAAGTTTCTAGATTTTTTTGCCATTTTAAGTTCTATTTTATGCTTAAAATACTGCTTTTTTCTTTAATCTGTATTTAGTAGTATCACACTCTTCTTAAAAATACTACGCTTTGTGCAGATCAGTACACTGAAATTTCCTTTGGT
Source organism: Podargus strigoides (assembly GCA_028020825.1). Lineage (NCBI taxonomy): Eukaryota > Metazoa > Chordata > Aves > Caprimulgiformes > Podargidae > Podargus > Podargus strigoides. Next base: position 30,268,179 of record CM051623.1, read on the forward strand.
ATATCAGTAATACTTTAATACAGGTCATAATGATGAGGCTTTTCCCATCATGGAAGCATCCTTAAACATTTATTCCTTCCTGTGTCATTGGAATTACACCTAACTGTGAGAGCGACCTGCAGAGCAGCTTTCCAGAGGCTAATGAACTGTCATTTGCTTTTCAATTTTATTTCAAGTAATGTGTCTTAGTTGCCTTCACTGGTGCAATATACATTCAAACAAAATGCCCGGTGCTGATTGTCTTATGTTTAAGTAGTCATGTTAAAACTTACTTTCATTGAAAAAAAAAAAAAAAAAAAAGGTATAGAATGTGTGTCTTGATCTTGTTTCCTTTTCAGGACATTCTTAGCTATTAGGTAAATTAGCCTTTATGCTTTAGTTAAGGAATAACACCTAATCTCTTGAATTAAAAGGAATGGGAAACAGAAGATGAGATTGAGCTACATAGCACTTTGTTTCTTCTTGTTTTGGCAGAATTTTTAGAAAAGATTACTCCTTTATCCTTCAGAAATATAGGTGCCTTTTAGAATTAATCCTGAGCGTAATGCCAGTGTGGTTTTAACAAGCAGATTTGGTAAACATGCATAGGTTTTGGATTAGCATAAACTGTTTTGGCATCCTTTACTTTTTCAATTGTAATGAAGGATGTATTCTTTGGGTGACAGTTGGGGAAGTTTTAATGTGAGTTTTTGGCAGTTCCTATAGTTACTGTGCATGTGTAGTTGATGGTTCAAGATCTTATTTAGGAGTTGTTCTGTTTTATGTGCCCAGCCACGTCTGTCTCCGTTTTGCAGCTACCGAGACCATTGTCTTTTATGGAAGAAGTTGACTTCTATGGAATTGAAATAATGACAAATGCTACTTACTCGTGTGGTTCTTGCCACCTCTGAGGTCCTTTAATTATGTGGAAAAAATAATTTTAAGTTTCAATGCAGTACAGGCAGAAAGTAGTTTACCACTTGTGATTGCAAAGAAATCTCTGAGAGTTAAACTTTTCCAGTATAATACTTGTAGTTTTGAAATCTGGTAGATGAATACCCTTGGCCTGGCTGTTGGCAACAATTGTATTTAAACAAGCTTTCCATTGTGTCCTGGTTTCCCAGGACAGAGCTGTGGGCCAGCCATGCAGGCAGGCCATGAGTAGCCCCGAGTCAGCTGGGAGTTTCAGTCAGGGCAGCTGCCCCAAGCTGACTCACAGGTGTGTCCCATGGCACTGACATCAAGCTCGTTATGAAAGGAGGGAGTTCAGTGAGACCTTCTACTCCTGCTGCTGATCCTAAGGACTAGGCTGAGTATAACCTTGTATACTTTTTCTTGGTGATTGTATTAGTTTTGTTATTTCATTAAATCTGTTTCTACTTCAACCCATGGGGCTTCTCCCTTTTTTCCCTGATTCCCCTTCTGAGCTGGGGAGGGGTCATCAGGTGGTAGAACAACTGCTGCAGTTTAGCCCTGGGTACAGGCTAAATGTAGACATGTTGCTATTTTGTTTTCAAAGCAGAGAATTTCATGTGTGTTTAAACGTAAGTAGTCTCAAGAAAAGTTTCAAACCAAGAATATATTGTTTTAAAATCTAATTGGTGGAAAAGCTTGCAAACTGAAATTTACTTCATGGTAGCTGCTTCTGAGAATCACAGAATCGCAATTCGGTACAGTTCCAAGCTTTTCTTTTTCTCTGCCTTGATAATAGTGCATTAATCTTCAATGCTGGAAAAGATAGAGAAATTGCTCCTAGCAGCATAAAAGCAATGCTCATTTTAAAGGTCAGGCATGTGCAGTGCCTTTTGATGAATTAGTAATCAAGTTGTTGCTTTTTTACAGTTTTGGTTAGACTTTGGTTCTGTTAAGTTTTAAGATCATATTATTTTTCTGTTTACAAACAAGAAATTGAGTAAGGCGTTTTGGGATGCAGTATTTCTTCTCGGGCTAGTGCAATTAAGAGTTTCTTAGTTTGCAAATTATTAGAGTCTATGCTATTCTTACTGATGGGCTTGTAGGAACGCATTTCACCAGCATGGTCCAGTGCTTCTGTGTTTTAGAACATTTTTAAATACTTTGTGGTGATTAAGTATAAGTAGCCTCTTGGAAATATCTGTATCTATAGAATTACTTAATGTAGTTTTTGTCACTGAAAGATCTTTACTGTCTGTTTCTTAGTGTCAGGATTTCTGACATCCTGACAGATTATTGTAATTTAGCAGATGGCCTTAGACTTGATCTTTAATCAGTAAACTCAGACTGAAAGGTTGGGATTTATCTGTTTCATTCTTAGTTATGGACTAGTGGGACAGATGGATTCACCCCACTCAGTGAAGTTGCTATATATAGAGCACTCTTTGGAGCAGTAAACATTGCTGTGAAATACAGCTAGCACTGCTGTCATTTTAGATTGTTGTGCTTCAGTTTTAATGCAATTTAAAATCCTCATTTATTAAAATTGACAATTTTATTCCACTTGTTATGAAATGCCTTTACAATTTTCAAGGGAAGCTCAGCCTTTAGTTAACCCAATGTAAAAAAAAAAAAAGGTGAGCATGTGAGCATAAATAAGGAAACAAGAGTCGTCTTTATTTTGCTTTAGATGTATGGTGATTCTTTCATGTGGGTTTTCAGCTTAGTTACCTATTGTGTAGCGTTTTTATTACTTGTAGGTAATTATTTTTATGAACACTTAAAACTGTCTAAAAATACATCATTAACATTTTTCAATAATGTAACAAAATTATATTTTAAAACATTATTTATATATGTTAAGTTCTTAACTGCAAAAGATTTGTTGAGTTTTGGCTTTTTCTTTTTTTAGATGTGTATATGTTAAAGCTGTCAATACAATGGTTGGTTATAAGTGAAACCCACAGTACTATTTATACTGCTTTATCAGCCTGTTGTTTTCATACAATATGTTCTCTTTGTGTCAGCATAAGAGTACTCTGCCATTAATTCAGTGGATTTGGTGACAGGTTGTTATAACTGTATCTCAGAATATAGAGATAAAATCATGGTCTCCATAAATACATATCTCTTAACTGGAGCTAGCTGCTTCTCTTGAAGTGTAGAGTAACCTTCCTTCCTGCCAGTTTTCTAAAGGTTTCCATTTTGTCAGGAGCAAAGTTTCTTGGTAACAGAGAAAAACTAACGTTTTGGGGATCAAACCTGTATTTCTCTGAGTGTTTCCTTTGTAATACCGTGATGTTTTCAATCATGAGCCTTGGTTTTATCAGCGTAGATGTTGACTGTAAATTGGAAGGGAAAAAGATGCAGTTATGTTGTCAGTTTTCATGTGTCCTGAGATAATCTGTCGTTCTCCAAAGCTTCTGCTGCTCTTGGTTTCCCAGAGGAGAATGATGGCTGGCTATTCCTGCTTGGAAGTGTAACTTTAAATGATACTTGTTCCTGGTGTTTAGAAGTAACACCAATTCATATAATGAGGGAAAAAAAAAAAATTATTCTAAAAATCAACTTTAATGTAAAATACAGAGGTTACATGGGCCTTTTGTGTTTTGGGCAACATTCCCTAAGCAAGAATTTATTAATTGTAAATTTATTTAGTTTTGCTTAAATGTCACTATTGAATGGTAAGAGGTCATGATAGGAATAAAGCTAAATAACGTAGAGCAAAGTAGACTAATTATTGGTGATAGGGTTGACTAATTATTAGTAATGGTTGGGTTTCAACTCCTTTTTTCTTCTCCCTAAGCAAGGTATTTTGGATATTCATTGTTTTGGACTGCATTAGAAAAATACGCCATATGGTATTGCTTGTCTTTCCTGATTGGATGTAACACCAGCTGTTACTCTGCAGATTCCTGAGTAGAGAGTATAGATTTCATCTGTAAATGCTCAGACATTCACTTTCATGTTTGTTTTCAGAGTGGTTTGTTGCAAGATTTGGTTATGATTTATTTGAAAATATGAAAGGGATCTAAGTATAAATATTGTTTAAAAGTAAGTGTAGTTTCAGCTGTTTGAAATTTTATGTACAAAATAAAAGCACAGCATGATGTGGCTTTTTTGTAATGCATAGACCTTGGTTTTATTTTGCAAAGCTGCACATGTAGAAATAAATAATTGTATTTCTTTAAAAAAATAAATGACCCTCTTTATGGGGTCATTTTACATGTATTGTGTTTCCTTGTAATATAGGTGACTGAATTATCTAAACATTTCATGCTTGAACTTTTGACATTTATGGGAGTTACTGAACTATTTCAATTTAATTAAAATCTCTAAATAATTTTTTTTAACAATATAAACACTTGGTTTTGATAAAGCCTAAAATACTTTTCTTAACACTTGGGAGCTTAGTAGTAACTGGATCAAAATAATTATGAAATTGTTTTCTGTATTGGAGGCTGGATAAAAGTAATATTTATTTATTTCAAATTTCCATTAAATATTTCTTCTATTACATCTTGCTTATTGTGAAGGTAGAGTCAGTAGAACTGACCAGTGACTTCAGAGAGTGACGGTAAGAGCACCCAAAATCGTGTGATGCAGCAAAATTTCAAGCTTAAGACCTTGGCAGGCAGGGCAGTTAAGTCCTCTCATATAAGATGAATGAACACCTTCGTGTTGATTTTATTTTCTCATGGTATCAGCTCTGTTCCCTGTGAGTTGATAAGATGTTATGTGCAAAGATTCAAGTCCTGTGGAAAAGAGTATACTGTATAGCATCAGCTTATTAGTGTCTTTCTGTTCCCCATCCTTTTCACCCCAAACTGGTGGATGAAAACCTTTGTTCCCTTCGGGTGTTTTTGCAGTGACCTTTGCTATTGCTCCCTTAGAGTGCCACATGAGTTCCCCGACTGCTCTGTGCCCACCATAGGGTGGGTGGACAGTTTCTAACATTCATGGTCATTCTAGTTGGATGGGTTATTGATGAAATTGCTGTTCAGATCTGATGACAATTTAATGCAGTACATGATAGCTGGACTGAATGACCTTTGCTGCAATTGATGTTGGCCTTTCTGTCTGTTAAGTGACCTCTCAATTTATCTAACTTATAGGAAATATTGTGATTGCTGAATAAACTGTCTTGAACAAAGATATCCAGCATTCATCTTGAAAAGGTTGAGTGGGCACTAGTAATCAGAAAAAGGTCAAAGAGCGTGATTTAAGATTGTTTAAATCTAGTGCTCTTTTTTTCAGAAGTAAAAGTACATGATGTAATCAAGTTCCTAACTGGTATCAGTGAGTCTGGCAGAGGCAAACCAGTGGTGTAGAACACTGTTCAGAGTGTCACCTAGACTGTCAGTTTGTAAGTGCTAGACAGAGCAACAAAGAAGTTTTAGGCTTCTGAAGAGCTTTCACAAATGACATGGTTATTTAGTTTTATCAGAAAGTTGTGTGGGACCTTTAGTACACATGCAATTAATATTTCATAAAATGAGACAAATGCTTATCTTTAGGGGAAATTGGTAGATATTTATCAGATAAATGTGATGTTTAGATTAATTTATACAGAATATTTTCCTAAGAGGTTCTGTTGTTGCAGAACTTAGCACATTCAAATGGTGTTAACTACCACTGATACACTGAAGCACAAAACGATCAAAGAGAAATGAAAAGCAATCGATCTGTATGCTTTTCTTCAACATATATTGATTTAATCCATGAAGGTTATTTTCTGTTTGATTATTCTGAATCCTGAAATGTTTTTGCAGGAGATGATTAACACAGTGATTTTGTTCTCCTAGTGCTTTCATTGTTGACCTAATTGCGTTGATGTGTTACTTGTGATGTGTGCATCCAGAGTGCACAGGAATTTACTATTTACTTAGAATATTGTATAGAATGTTGGGGTTTTTTTTACTACATCTGGTACTTTTCACCTTTTTTTTTCCAATTTCAGTCTGACACAATTGGAAATTTTTTTTTTTTTTTTTTTTTTTTTTTTTTTTTTTTAAGATTTGACTCTGTTCTAAGTCATAACCATGACTGTATGATTTCTGGTGGGTTAGTACAGTGACACCAACATTTAAATGGATGGAAATGTTGTGTGAGAGTTGCATAAGAGACCCAGTCTGTCCTAACATGAGTGTTCACAATTCTTCACTCTAGGCACCCAAGTTAACTGGCTGGTTCCTTTAGAAGTCATTCTGTTTGACCTGTAACTAGGGATGTTGATTTACTCTGAATCATTGAGGTAATCTAATAAGCATTACTTTTTTTCATTTAATTAGGTAAAGTTCAGTACGCATTTCTCATAGCATTGATGCAGTATTGTAGGGAAGGGCTATGCTTATATAGTTGTGAGATTTGAGTCTCTTTGGGATTGTCCTAAATTGACCTGTATGAAACAGCCTGGAGATAGAAATTCAGCCGCTTCGATTTCTTGTCCTTATCTTTGGCAATGATGATACATACATAAACATAGGGCACTTTAGTCTGTTTCAGCATGTTTTACTTTTACCTTCACTTATTACATAGGACTACAGTCATCATTCCAGGGTGTATACACTCATGTGTGTGTGTCTACACGTTTATTTAGCCAGTGCACAGTGTGACTTGATTGAAGTTTCGTTATGAGCTTGTTAACAGCTAGGTTAAAGAGAGTGTGTGGACTGTCTGGTTGTTATTTAGTTCCCATCAGCAAAATTAATAGCACAGTAGGTCAGAATTACTCCTGCCTAACGAAAGCTTCAATAATCAGTATGGTATCTGGGTCAGAGACCAATCTGGTCATAAATACTGTGATTGCTTGGGGCTGGAGGGTGCAGGGCCAGAGTCAGCAGCGCCGCAAAGCTGGTGACGTAGAGTTGCTCCTCTGTCACTGATAAAACTGTATGCTGAACTTAGCAGTAGCGTTTTTGTTTTGGTTTTTGCTGACACTGTGGAATATTGCCTGTTGTCAGTAATGTTCAAGCATGGGGCAGCAGCTTGCATACTGAATTGTCACAATGGGAGATGTGTGAATTGGGATGTTTGCTTTCAAAATATTGCACTAATAAGGATCCCGTCACAGGAGACAGCAATTAACAGTTAAAATTCAAGAAGAAGCACTGAATGGATACACTTTCTCATGTTAACTAATCTATCTAATTTGCTCATAGGTTTTTTGTTTACACTTCATTTAAACAGAAAATCATTTATTGTGTTACACATGTATACACCTCTATTTTATGATCCTGTAGAGGGCATCTTGAATGATGAAGTGCTTTGTAAAGGAAGTTAACAAGACTGAGAAACAGTCCTCCTGATTTTGCTTTTAAATGTCTGTTTATGCAGTTCACCTGAGTAAAAGGACAGAAGGAAAATGAGACTAGGGACAGTTGATTTCTTACAAAGTGGACTGAGAGCTTTCCCACTTTCTAAAGGACAGCTGTAGTATTGCTTCATCTGGAAGAGTGAGTCTTGCCAACAGATCCGTTGGAGCTATGTGAATAGAATCTTAGCTCCAAAGCAAAACCACTGTCATACATAGTATATTGTTTCCATCAAGGTTGGTTTTTTTCTGAACATTAAGCATATACTTACAGAAGAACAGATGGACACCTTCTGTAATAACCTGAAACATAAAGATATGATTCCCTTTTCTGGAGGGAAAGAAATCATGAGCCAAGTTGCATCCTAGAAAATACTGTTGATTTTATTTTTGTGGGAAAGCAAAAGGATATGGTAGGTGCAAGTAGGCGATTCAAGGAAATATTTCCTTGTTGAAAATACAGTAAATTTCATTTTTTTTTACTTTGATTCTACCTATTTATTTAAAAATAAAGCAGTGTTGTTCCAATTTTTAAAAATAACAATATGGATGTATTTATAAAAATATGCTTCCTATGAACCTGTAGATAATTTCAATTACATTTAATATTGTTCACTTTAGAAAAATATTATTTCTGTGTATTTTGGTTTATTCCTCTAGCATTTTGTATAGAACTACATACAATTCAGATTTCTTTTTTTGCTTTTTATTGTTCTCTTAAATATAGGTGAATGAGACAAATCAATTGGTACTGTCTTCTAGATGGGTGTCAATAAAGTTCTCCTTTTGATCTATTAGTAACAAAGCAATGTGGCAACTTTAAACTATTTTTGATGTGTTAATAGTTTGTAATAGGACAGAGAACATCTTTTCAGAAATCATGAGCCACGTCCTTAAATATTTGTTTGAATTAACCATGGATCCACAAGCACTTGAGGTTGTTTTATAATGGGTTGAATATCATAGATGACAAACCAATATATGATGTTGTTTAAACAGAAAACTATGCTTTTACCTCTTCAATTTCCTTTGCATTTTCTTTTTTGTTATAAATAAAAGTTCTTTATAAAGAACTTTTCTATGTCCTTCTGTGTCAGCAGTCTCTGTGTTTTGGGTTTCCAGTTTGTGTTCATAAGCAGTGCTTTTTATAAGTTACATTAAGAATATGGAAAAAGATAGTTTGTGTTCTTTGATTTGCTTCTGAAAGTTGAAGCCAAATGTTCCAAAGACAGTGCTATATTCTCAAGTTTTGCTCCAAACCTGTAAATGTATGGATCAAAAAAAAAAAAAAAGGAGGAAAAGTTACCCAAAAAAAGGAGGAAAAGTTACCTTTGGGTGTTCATGCATTATTGTTTTATTCATTTACCTAAATCTCCTGCATTTTGTATTTTCTTACGTTTTTTTAGTTCCAATGTATAATCCTAACACTTGAGTGATAAATGGAGAGAAAAAAAATCCCTAGTTTGCCAGAGTCTTGCAGTAGTATTGATGACATTTAGGATAACATTAACAGCGTATAAATTAGTGGTTTTATTTCATACTATATTTTTGCAATTGCTGTGTATACATTTTTGTTAACTGGCCTGGAATATACAAATATGTTTTTTAGGGAGGTTTCATCGCCTAGTACTAAAATCTTGTGCTTATAAGGTCACATTCAGTTTCAGTTGGCGTGATCTACTCTCTGATACAGACTTGCACTGCCCTGCTTCTTGACCTTGCTTTTGTTAACTCTAGGGGTTTTTTGTCCCCCTTATCACAGCACAGAAGGTGCACTCTGCAGTTTTCACCCTCAAGGTCCTGTGGTGCTTCTTTCCACTCTATATAGAGCTTCATTATTCTCTTAGCCAGCAGCTTAGTGTTGAATGGCAAACGTGTATCACTCCTTTATTATGTGTTGGATGCCCTCCCTCCCCCCGCCCCCTTAGTGCTAGGAATCAAGCCAAGGTCTCTTAAAGGGCAGAGTTTCATGCCCTGTGTCAAAAGGCTTGTGGGATTATTTTTAGTAAGCATACCTTCTTAGTTGTCAACCTCACATTCATCTTATTGCTTGTGATATGACTGAAATAATGTAGTAAATGAGAAATCTCTGGGTATTAGTGGTATGGGACAGAGCCACAGAAATCTTAACATACCAGTTTGCATCCAGCCCTCAAGAAATTCCAAACCTTAGGAATTTCTGGGTTTCATATATTTTTTACAGGCAGGCTTGGCCAGGAGTTTGGTAGTGGATTACTCCGATAATGAGTGATACTGGTGGAAACAGCATATGCTGTAAAATTAATGAATGCATAGTATAGCAATAACACATAGATCTTCTTAAATCTAAACATCTTTTGCAGTTGTTGCCATAATGCTGTTTTAAACTTGTCTAGCCCTTAGACGGCCCCTTAAGGAACAGAAGTAAGTTTAAAATTTTCTATCATGTCAGAATTACATATCCCAGGTCAAAAGTTTAATATATAGTCTAAGTGAATTCTTAGCCAAACTCCAAAGTGGCCTATGTGTTTGCATATTGGATCTCAAACCAGTATTTGGGCCCTTTTCAGTTTTCATGAGACTGTGCTAAGAAAGAGAAGCCCCTGAATGGTGCAGTCAAATAGGTTTGCTGTGCCTTATGTTTTCACTCTTCTTCATGTTGCTTTCCTTCCCCAAAGCCTGTTACTTCTTGTAGCATGCGTTTCTAGGGAACTGACCCTGTTGTCATCCTTTTTACTAATTTTGGATTTAAATACAATAAATTCATCAAATGCACAGTTTGAAAGAAAAGTGGGATCCTCAGAGTGACTTAAAATATCCTAAAAAAATGTGTAACTGTGAGTACCCAGGGAGGGAAACCACTAGTTGCTGTCCCCACTGAGGGAAATCAGGTAAAATCTGTCCACAAATAGAATCAGGTAAAATACTGGCCACACTTTTACATTGTCCATCAATTGTATATTGATTCTTCTACATACTGTATATCAGTTTTTCTACACTGTCAGTTCCATCCTACAGCTGGAATAAAGGATTTACCCTAAATTCACAGCTTGTATCTTAAACTTTTTCATATTTCTTCTCAGTGTTTGACCCGATTCAATATTTTACCCAGTGTTTTGAATCCTTCCTTGACCCCCAAGCTGTGATGCTGCAGATGAGCACTTCAGAGGGGAGTCGTGCTGTCCTTGCCCTGTGCCCATGCTCCTGAGTGGTGCAGGCTGTTGAGTGAGCCCAGCACCATGGACTCTGGTTCATCTGTGACGTTTTGGCTAAGAAATTGCTCAAATGAAATTCTGCCAATGGCTGTGGTGCCTGTGCTGGCTGCACTGGCCAGGGCATCCCTCTCCCTGTTTGAGCTATTACATAATTGTTTGTGTAACACTGCCAGATTCACAGACTGCATTAAGAAGCTTCTGGTACAAGGCATTAACCAAGTTTTTAAATAGTTACAGTGGGTACTTGGCAATCCGTGAACAGAGTGGGAGAGCCCTGTTGGGGCATATTGTGTGCTTTGATGTGACCAAGTAAATTGCTGCTTCTCTGGGAGAAAATTTCCTCCATGCTGAAGTAGTTGCCCCCAGTTCTAGTACTTGCTTATAGAAATAATAGGATTTTTTTGAGACATGCAAGTAACTGCTTCTGGCACCAATGGCATGACATGTCCTTCTCCCCCACCTTCCCAAAATCTAGAGTGCAGCTGGTGGTGAAGGTACTAATGACTGTGGTGAGCTGCTTTGTTAGACATTTGGGATGTTCATACAGGTTGCATCTTCCTCTCTGACTTTAAGGTGGGATTTAGTGATAATCAGTGACTGTAAACAGTGGATTTTGGTATCCTATGTTTCTACAAATACACAGCAATGTACAGAATGTGAGAAAAATGCTGTCAAAAACTGTTTGTGCTTATGAAACATGTAGAGCTGAGAAAGAAATGACATTTGACTTCAAATTCTGAGCAGCCTATAAAATACTTTCTAATATTGAATGCATTATGTAATGCTACAATTTCAGCTTTGAAAATTTTTGTATGTTTGTACCCATCTAATTACAGACCTCTTTGCTTCATCACAGGATGACCCAAACCACATATTCAAAAGTTTGAGTGTAATGTGAAGGCAGTAATATTTAATACATGCAGAACTAGGAGACGGGAACTGTGGGTGTGCAATGAGAGAGGGTCAGAAGTGGGACAAAATAAGAGTTGATTGTTAAAAGATAAACATTGGATGCAAAGGAGAACAAGAATGTGGAGATACAAAAAAAGAGCAGAGAGCGTATGAGGAAGATTAAAATAAAAAGTCTAATGAAAAATTTAATATGCAGTCTATTGACTCCTCAGGCTGCTGAAGAGTTGCTTTCCTCTGATAGGTACAGAAAAGAGGGATGAATTCTCCATCCCAATATTTTTGGGTTTTTGATGTGGGGCAAATTCTTTTAAACTGTCTTTGTGGAGATACTGACTTGAATTAGATGGCTCTTGGATAGAAATGATATCCATGAGATGTGCCTTATTCTACTGTAGTATAGAGAACTTATTTTTCATCATGTTGTCATTTAATGTAGAACTAACACTGTTGGCACAAAATGCCATTTTTGGCATTCTATTGTGCAACTGCATAGATAATGCAAAAAATAATCCTGAAATTACTCTTCTGATTACAACTTGTGGCACATAATTGGAGGCCAGTCACTAAACGATGTACCCTAGGGGTCAGTCCTGTTTAATATCTTCATTAATGATCTGGGTGATAGGACAGAGTGCACTCAGCAAGTTTGTTGATGGCACCAAGCTGGGAGGACTGGCTGATATGCCAGAGGATCATGGTGCCATCCAGAAGGACCTTAACAGACTGGAGAAATGGGTTGACAGGAACTTCTTGAAGTTTGACAAGGAAAAGTGCAAAGTCCTGCCTGCACCTCCTGGGGAGGAACCATGCACCAATATATGCTGAGTCTACCCAGCTGGAAAGCTGCTCAGCAGAAAAGAGCTGAGGGTCCTGGTGGACACCAAGCTGAGCATGAGCCAGCAGTATGCCCTTGTGACAGAGAAGGCCAGTGGTATCCTAGCCTGCATTAGGAGGAGTGCTGCCAGCAGCTCAAGGGAGGTGATCCTTCCCTTCTACTTGGCACTGGTGAGGCCCCATCTGGAGTGCTGGGTCCACAAAGATGAGTCTGGTCACAAAGTTGATTAAGGGTCTGGAGCATCTCCTCTATGAGGAAAGGCTGAGAGAGCTGGGACTGTTTAGCCTAGAGAGGTGAAGGCTGAGGAGGAATCTTATTAATTCACATAAATACCTGAAGGAAGGATTCAAAGAGGATGGAGCCAGGCTGTATTCAGTGGTGCAGAGTGACAGGACTAGAGACAATGGACACAAACTGAAACACGGGAGATTCCATCTGAATATCAGTAAACACTCTCTTACTGTGAGGTTGACTGAGCACTGGCACAGGTTGCCCAGAGATGTTGTGGAGTCTCTATCATTGGAGGCATTCAAAAGCTGTCTGGATGTGGTCCTAGGCAGCCTGCTCTACAGTGGCCCATCTTGAGCAGCGGAATTGAACCAGGTCACCTCCAGTAGCCTCTTCCAATCGCAGCTGTTCTGTGATTTTATGAATGTGTAAGCAGTAGAAAAAGTTCTTAGTACTTTTTGATACTGCTCTAAATTACAGGAAAATATTATAAACAAACTTTGCACAACTAAAAAAAAAAAAAGTCGAAGAAATTCCCCTTTGGTCACTGCCATTTATAAATGCAAAGACACACTCAACAAAGCATTTTTTCCTGGTTGTAGGTTAATATTGCTTGAGAACATCTCCCCCACCCAGCACCCTGGAGAATCCTTCACCCATGTAGAGTCCTTCAGACCTCATAGCTCCCCAGCCATGTCCATGTGCACATCTGTAAACATGCCGGCAGCTTGCATGCCTTAAAATATTCCCTCCCCTCCAGCGGCACACATTCCTTCATGTACCATGACCTCCGCTTTCACTGCTGAGGCTGTTTTGTCCTTCAAGCTGAAAAGCCTTGAGCTGGTTATAAGGAAGGGGAAGCAGTTATTATTGTAACCAACTCCTTCAGAAACGCATACACAGCTAAGTTGGGCTGAAATATTTGAATAAATCGTTATACTGACATTTTATATGTATATATTTTATACATAATGTCTTGTGATCTCACCCATGGAAGAGGCAAGATTGTCTCTTTGTTTCTGTGCTGTTCTGAAGTCAGAAAATGGCATTAGCTTTGTGCAGTGAGTGCATGGTGCCACTGAGCTCTGCCAAGGAAGAGGCACTTGGGCTCTGCTCTGACAGCAGCAACAGATTTTGGTTCCATTGGGTTACTCTTAGTTACATCTACAGAGAAAGTTTCAGCCTGAAAAATGATTTATCCAGCCAGGCAGTTATCTGAAAAATAATGTTTTAGCATTATTTTGGGTTGTTTTGTTTTGATTGGATTTTTTTTGTTGTTTTTCCTGATCACTCCTCATACTGATTCTTAATCTAATGTGTACTTTCTAAAATTAAACAATATGAAGTTTCATAATAATCTTGTATCAGTGGACCAGGATTTCTTTGGACAGTGATAATTGAAGAGACAGTGTTCGAAGACACTACTGGTCTTTACATACCTTCTACAGTTCTTTGTCTAAGAAACCCCCTAGCATTGTTGAAATATGAGGGTTGTTTCGCTGTTGGATTTTTTTGAATTCTTGCAGGTTATTTGACTTAAAATAACCAGTGATTCATGCTGGAACTTCTGTGTTGTTCACAGAAAACCTGTGGACAACTGGTAAATCTAGTACTTAGGTTTTCAACATAAACTTTTATCAACTTTTGATAAAAGTTGGAATGTTATTTCTTTTTTTTGCATACTTCAAAGATTTTAATTAAGTTAACACTTTGACAGTTACATGACTTTTTCTTAAAAAAAAAACCACCTCTGCAGTGGTATTAGAGAGTTAGGGGGTGGGTGGGTTGGTTCTTTTTTTAGTTGTTTAGGTTTCATTAGAGTGTGTACATAATGTAATTGTCTCTGATATGTAAAACATTCTTATTTTGATGGAGACTAACATAGCTGCAGTTTATTTACTTCATATTCACTGCTAAGAAAACAGTAGGTGGTGGCCTATTTAGCCGTAGTTGTTCAAGTGAATGTAACCTTTGCCTTTTAGCTACTTTGAAATTAACATATTTGATAGGTAATACTCTCTTACGGCTGCCATTCCTGCAAATAAAAAAAGACTGACGTTGGTATTGTTGGCAAAGCATTGGTCTTGATCCATTGTTCTTTTGCCAGACAGTAGACTCTTATAATTTGAAAGTAAATCTTTCTTACTTAGGTAAAAATTAAAGCTTAGAATCAAATATTTGTGGATCCTTCCCCCCCCCCCCCAATTGTAGCAATTGCTATAAAATGATACAGAATGAAGTTAGAAACCCAATGGACACTGGAATCACATTAGCAGTAAGATTAGTTGGCAGTAAGCCATTCTGTGACATGGCAAAACCTGGGTCTCTCTAATCACTCCGAGTATACTCAGAATTGCCTGGCTTTTCATCTAGTGGGACTTGTTTTCAGTCAGTGCTCACACATAACAAATAAATTAAAATGTGATCAGCATGATGGATTGTTTAACCCAGCTTTGTCTCTTTGCCTATCTGATTTGAGGCATATCTAACTCTTAATTTGTAAACCTGAATCAAACCTTGAAGTATCTTTCATGCTGCGTACATTTCTTTTTGCACTACATACTGCATACCATGTATGTTGGTAGGAAAATTCAAAAATGGGTATTTGCTATGTGCTTTGGTTTCTGATGCTTTGCAATGTAAAATTGGAATGCCTGTTGAAAGAGATTTTGTGCAGCTTTAAAGGATTGCCTTGGAAAAAAATCAATATGCTTAATTTAAATTTAAATCTTCACTGTTTTCAGGGAGTTTCTGTTTTGGTTTGGTTTTAGTGTCTAAATTCAAAGAGTAACAAAGTAGTGGTATCTGCAGTAGCTGTTTTGTGATTTATAAAGATGCCTTTCCAAAGTGGCATAAACATTGACTAGAACTTGTTTTTTAAGTGTTGTGAATAAAACAAGGAATATAATCTATATATTAATAATGAAGAGGAAGTATTAATAGAAGAACATTGTTATTGTCGACCACAAAGTCTTCCTTAAGTCCATGGTCATTTTACTGCTGATTTTAAACTAGGTTTAAAGAAGAAAAGTACACTTCATGTGTACTCTGTTGATAGGTGCTGTGTAGCTTTATATATGTGTGTGTATATACAAATATATATATATATAACTGCAAGCTGCAGCTGTACTCCATGCAAGAGGTTAAGATTATGCCGTTAAATTTTGTTTATATAGCTGATCTAAATTTAACTTCTAATTCACTGTAACCAGCTGGCTTCCAAATTCTTTGGCCTCCCATTAACTTCAAGCAGCCCAAGTGCTATTTTTGCAGTTGCTCAAATTTTTGTATATGAAATGACATGTTTCCCTAACTCCAAACGAACAAAAGGTAAGAACATTCTCCATTTATAGGTAGTACAGCAAGCCTGCCTTTAGATCCGAGTCTTAGCAATAAATTAATAAACTAAAAATTAACTCATCATAAAGAGCAGATGGTGGTGTGCCACCTCACAGAATGCATATAAAGTTTAAGGGTATAAATATTTGAAGTATAGATGTGACATCAAAGGTGTAGACAGTGCATCTGATATATGAAAAACTTAGGTTCAAGTCCTTGCTTTACCTACTGTGGCCTTGTCAGCTGAAAACAAAGGATTCATTCTCACTTCCAACTGTGGCTGGTCGAAGCAAGTTTCATGTGTCTAGTCAAATGTTTTCTTCTGGATCTGAGGTCTGCGTGTATATATATGTATGCATATAAATAATACATTATTAAGAAGTTATATTATACAGTATAGTATCAATATAGTATAGAAAAGAATTATTATATATTATCAATACATTATATAACAATGCAATAAATATATGATATTTTTATATAGAACACTATTATACTATAAAAAGTGCTTAATATGTAAAGCGTATTACACATTTCATATTACATATTTTAAATATATACACACACAGCACTTAATACACTTCAGTTTCCTGACCACTGTGTTAGCTTTTTCTTGTAATTCACCAGCTATCAGTGTTATAATTCTTCTGTATGGTCACATGTCCTTCTCATTTGTTTGTTTTAGATAGGACTAATTTAATTACAAGCTTTGTGGTTTGAAAGATCTGTTACATTTAGCCAAATATTCAATCAATTTCTTCTTTTTAATGAGATGTGTGTAGCTGTCAATTCTGTTGTCTTTGTTGTTCCTTCAATATCCTTCTGTACCATGACAACACACCATTTATCCTGGTATCCTGAGTTTTGGCTTGTGTCAGCCATCACTCTTGTGTTGAACAGATAGGATCGCCTGTTATTGTCAAACCCTTCTCTACAGTACTTAGGAATAGCGGCTGTCTTATCAGAGTACAGTGGAAGCTCAGACGGTGTGACTTTTTTGTTTCACAAAGCTCGGCTAACAGTCTTGCCTGTAAAGCTGTGTAACAGCAAAAACCTGATCATTTTTACTGCAAACAACTGACTCCAACAAAGCCCAGCTGAGTGGAAAATAAAACTGGGGTGTGGAGGGAGAGCAGTACATGCTTTGGATAATGCTTCTGGCAAGGGGAGGAGGGTAGCATAAACAGAAAAGAGAAACCATTCTCCTTTCTTGGTGCTAAAAGATATGCCTTTCCAGTACCTTGTCTCTTACTTCGTAATCCACCTTCTGTGGAAATGCCCAGGAATCCTAAAGGGAAAATAACATTTATAGGGTAAAAAGCAGATCAAATCACAGATGACTGTGGAGAACTGCATAGTCATGTATGAAGAACATCTGCATTAGTGTTTTAATTTGGAACAGGAATGTGGTTTTTGCTCTGAATTATGCATTGATCTTCATTTACCATGCTTGCCTTTACACTGTAAATCAGTATGGAGAAACTGGTTTCCTTTGGGTGTAACTAAACTGAATGATGCTCTTTTGGAGTGTACTTGATCTGTCTCCTATTCCTAACAGGAATTTGGTCTATGTGACCATACCAAAGCTAGTCCTTGAAGAAAGGGGTTGCTATTGCTACTTTGACATTGCTTATCTGGGAACCTCAAGTTCCACCCTGACAGTGTACAAGTAGCATGTACAGGACTGGAATGAGGAATTCTGTGATCACTGTAGATTTCTTCAGTTTCTGATAGTTTCCGTGCCACTTCTTGCAAAGGTCTTTTTCCCTCTTTATATAGAATACGTGAAATGTATAGCTGTGCTTACTGGAGAACACATTACTTCCTTCTTCAGTAGCTCTGAGTTAGTCTCTTTTCTTTGCTGTATGACTATTCACCTGAGTACAAAAGGAGGTCCCCAGAGTTTGTAGACTTCTTGTGACTGTTTTCTTCCTTTCCTGTGTGGAACTTAAATGTTGCTTACTAACCACAAGGGAAGGCTTTTTTTCCTATTACAAATTTACTTTTAGCTGCCTCTTTGGAATTCATTTGTTACAGACCAAATAAGATGTAAATAAGATGAGAAAAGAACCAATCTTTCTAATAAAACAGTTCACTCAATAGAAACATATGTATTTTTAGTTGACCTGAAAGCATATGTAAATCAGGGGCAGCTCTGGGAAACAGGTTTTATTGACTGAAAACTGTTAATAGAAATTACAGAGTGGTTCTGGGTTGTTGATTTTAGGTAGAGAATATAGTCTTGTAAATTTTGTAGTATAGGATAATGAAGTAAACCATACCACAGCTATTCTTCATGCATGAATGCAAACAGTGTGGAATTTGTATTAAATCTTTCTTAGTAAAGAGAACTCTACAGGTACAGAATGTGTTTTATTCACCTGAGGACATTCAAGTGAATTAGAAAGGATAGGTGACACACTGAATGGTCCTCAAGTTTATGAAGGTGCCTATGGGTTGAAACTGCATTTCAGTGTGTCGAGCACCCTTCCTCATTTAGTACCATCTGCAAATACAGTGCTGAATGAACAGTATGAGCCCCAGCATCAGTCCCTGGGGTACTGCGCTTGATACTGAACACTAACTACAACTCAGGCTAATGTTTATCAGTCTTTGAGCCCAGATGTCCAGCCAGTTTTCAAACCATCTAGCAGTCTGTCCAGTCCTCATCTTATTAATGACAATACTGTAGGAGCCAGCATCAAAAGCCTTCTTGAAGTCAAGTTATATTGCACTACTTTTTTCTCAAGTGATCTTCCCATGGTAAATCTATTTTGACTATTCATGGTACTACCTCATTGTCCTTCATTTGTTTGTGAGTAATTTCCCAGAAGACATGCTTCATGACCTTGGCTGTGACTGTGCTGGGGCTGGCCCAATCTGTGGATCCCTGGGTCTGCTCAAGTGTTAGAATTTCTCCCATTGTCCTCCTGCAGTTCTGTAGATCACAGACAGTGGCCCTGGAGGCACAGCAGCCTGCTTTTCAGCACACACAGGTAAATCCTCTTTACTCCTATGAGTTTTCATGTGTCCAATTTCTTTAAGTAGTTTCTAGCTTGTTACTGTCCACAGTTGGCTGTCACACTTCTCAAACCTTGCTGTTGTGGTCTGTGAAGACTGAGGCAAAAAAGTTGTTGAGCTGTATCAGTCTTTGCTGTATTATCCTTCACTAACTGATATCCAACCCACATTTTTTTTTAACCTCCTTTTGATGCTGACGTTGTATTTAAATGAGTGTGTTTTAGAGATTAATAGATTTGGGGATAAATTATTTACATAGTGCAAATCTCTGAAAGTTTTTTAAGATGTTCAGCCAATTCTATAATATTTAGCAGCTATGTCCAGCACTCAACACTTTAACTGAACTTGAATATTAGGGTAATATTTCATTTGTATGCCTCCTTTGAAAGTTAGATTAATATTTATATGCTTTATTCCTTCTCTTATTACAATCTTCTTTTTGAATGTCAAGCAGATCTCATATTGTCTCTTTACAAAAGGAAATGCTTCCTAGGTGAGCATTCACTTTTCTTCTGGACTGTAATATTTTAATTTCATTTAAATTGAGTGACAGCTGCATAATTCTGTTTTCTTGTAATGTCCATGAAAATGGATGAGCAAAATCCATATACAGAAGAAGAATGCAGTTCCTCAGATTCTGAGTAATGATAGTACGCAATCCCTTATTGGTGTAATCTTTATAACAATAGATTCAAAGGTTTTCTATGCATGTGTAAATCAGAATAGTAAGCTAATTTTTAAAGTTCCGTTGAATTTTAGCATTGTACTTATTTGAACATGTGAAACTGGAGCAGTAAAAATCAAGCTTTCAGGGGGTTATTAGTGATTTAGCAGTGGCTGCACTTGACTTACACTGCTGCTACCCGAAAAAGGTTGCACTAGAATCCAAACAGAATTATTTGTTTTAACCTTTCTCCTAATACATATGTAAATAAGCCTGGGCTGATTGACTCTGGAATTTAGAATACCTAAATATGATTTGACACAATCTTTAGCATGCCTGTATGTATCGTTAAATAGTAAATGAGCAAAGATAGCTGATTAAGTCTGAAGGTGAAACCAAGATTTAAATCACAACTATTTAAATTCAGTGGTATTCTGTTCTATTTGTTCGCTACTTCAGCTACAGTACAAAAGAATCAGCTTCTGGAAAAAATTGCAGGAGCTGGCCATTTAAGATTTTTTTTTTGGGTGAGTTGGGCAATTTCCTGTCAAATGTGCCTGCCTGTATCTCATAAATGTGCAGCCAGTACACCAGGTTGCTGTAACATGGAGGAATCGCATGCTGGTAGAAGAGGAACATGTGTGCTTTGCTGCTTATTCTTTCAAACACTCAGATATTACAGGGTTTTTTCTTTCAAATGCTGCAAAAATAATACTGCACAGGAGCCCAGCACTCTGCCCACCAACAGCCAAGCACCTGTTCTGCTTGAGGTGAAGCGCAACAGTACTTTGCTTGAGGGAAGGCTTCACACAGGGATTATAATTTGTTCTGTGTAGATTTATGGTATCTGAGCATGGACCACATGCTTCCCTTCATGGGAAGTGGTTCTGTAGGGTAAACTTTTCACGACTGTTGGAAAGAGTAAACTTTATGCCAGCCAACTCTGCCTATGTACTTCTTTATAGACTTTTCTGTCATGCTAACTGCTAGAAAAGTGTTATTTTTATATTGGTGATCTTTGAGTTAACATCATAAGTAGAAAAAACACTTTCAGAAGTTAAGTGGTTGTTTAAGCACCTGTTGTGCTGCATGAATAAATGTTCTGACCATGTGATATTGCCTGATGCGGTTACATCATAACAAAGCAAGGGCACAGCCTTTTTAAGGCTCAAATTTCCTAGGCTGATGTCATTCAAAGTGAATCGTGATTAGTTTTGAAAGGTAAATTAGATCCAGTGTTTATAGAAAAATCTGGATTTGCAAAAATAGTAAGTGTATCAGTGCTTAGAGAAGGGAATGCTGTGAATGAAAGGTTAAACTATGCATGTTTAAATAGTATCAGGATTGATTTCCGTAATCCCTTGTGGTATCAAGAATTCTTTTCTCTTGAAAGTGAAATCTTATTTATAACCAACAATGGGAAAATTCTGTGAAGTCTATTTTCTGAATATCATCGTAGTCAATGCCGATTTAGGACAATTTGGAGCAAAAGGATGGAAAAGGAAATCATTAACATACATACACAGAAATCCATCTATAGTATCTGTTTGCCAGCTGACCTCAGGCCAAAATAGATTGAAGATTAAAAGTAGTCAAAAGGGAAATTCTGTGTCATTATGAAATGCTTCAACGTGTTTTCTATTATGTGAGTAATGAACCTTTAATTTTGGATTAGCGTGTTTACAGTTGCAGCTTGATGTTTGATTCACAATTATGCATGGTATTGATAAGGAGAGATGGTTTAGACTGAGAAGGAACTGTGAAATGTTCATTGTGACTGTAGGTATCATTTCAGTTCCAGGTACAGAGAAACAAAAATAGATTTACAAAACTGGATGGTTAATCAAAAACCAGCAGTAAAATATAAATATTTCCAGCATTAAAAAAGTTGCTTTCAACCATCTGGTGGAAATTATTCCCTGTAATATTTGGACTTGTAACGTAAATTCTCATTTTGTCCAGTTCACCTGCCTATCAAGAGATTTCAGCAATATGGAGAAGAATATGTTCTATAATTTATTAATAATTTATTACTGGAGATGTTGATGAATGATTTTTAATCAGACATATACAGGAACTCTGTCTTAGGCTTTCTAGTTAACCGTGGACTTTGGTATATTGAAAATGATGAAATTAATACTTGTTGAGTATTAAATTTTTCTCACGGTATCTTTCTGGTAGTGACAATTGTTCACCTTTTTTGCTTCTCAGTGATCTTTCATTTTGCTTGATATCTTAGCATTTTGAAATATGGTAAACTTCTACTGACAGTGATATGAAAATGAAGTTCTTAGCTAGTTGTGACTTAGTAGTGCCTCAATATTTTAATTTTACTATACTGTTTTCTGTAGTTATATTGACCGGTATTAATCACTGAATATGTTGAGAGTTTTTTTTCAACTCTCTTCTGTGAGTAGAATGCATATCTTTTGAACGTTTTAGTTAGTACTTTAGAAGATGGCTGTTTATAAAGGTAGGGCTTTTTATGTGTTTTGATATGTCTTGGTTTCCCAGGAATAGAACCACAGCCCAGCCATGGCAGGCAGGCCATGAGTAGCCTCAAGTCAGCTGGGAGTTTCAGTCAGGGCAGCTGCCCCAAGCTGACTCACAGGTGTGTCCCATGGCACTGACATCAAGCTCATTATAAAAGGAGTTTACTAAGGGTGGGGGTTCCTCTTTCTGGGGCTTGTCTCTCTTGGTCTCCTGCTCCTTCTGGTGATCCCAAGGACCAGGCTGAGTATAAGCTTGTATACTTCATGTTCTTGTTTGTATTAGTTTTGTTATTTCATTGAATCCATTTAAATTTCAACCCATGGGGACTTCTCCCTTTTTCCCTCGATTCCCCTTCTCAGCTGGGGAGGGGCTATGGGGTGGTAGAGCAACTGTTATAGTTTAGCCCTGGGTACAGGCTAAACAGACAGTGTAATTACTAGAAATTCTACCATGTTTTGGGGTGTGCCTCTGCTCCCCTCCTTCCCTCTCCAAAGGGCTTTAAATTACTTCCAAGTTATGAGTAATTATTTGTTCCTTATATATAACACCTTCCCACCTCCAGTTTCAAAACCCAAAATACTAACTCTTTCCCCCCCCCCCCCCCCCCCCCTCCTCCTGATCCAATTCAAAATAGACAGACAAACAACCATCTGAGTGTTAAATTCAGCAAATCTGCAGGTCAAATGCTGATGGTTTTATATCCCTTTAACTTCATGGAAGTCAACTTTAATGTGCCAAGTTTAAGTAGCAAAGTATCTGGCCCATTAACTTGCCCCAGAGAGAACTGTCATGGGAGGGTCAGGATTAGGTATCATAATGTGGATGCACAATGTTGAAAAGCCATTTTTTTAACATGTTAAGGGAGCATCTAATAGGGACTCCAGCTGTAGATAATGCACTGTCCTCTTGTGATGTATGTATCTCCTCAGAGAGGATTTGTGCTTTCTGTTTACATAATATAGAACAGTGCTAATAGTAATGTTTCCTTTTGAAAAGTCGTTAATATAGAATAGAAAATTCTTACCTCCCTCATTTTAATTTTTATATACAATTAATTCTATCTACATTTAGAACTGCTTGGTAATTTTAGAATTTCCTTTATAAAAACAGACTTCACTTTTTATCTGTTCTGTTAAGAATTTTGTCTTCAGAAACACCTGAATATCTGTTCATATGCCTAGTCTTATAGACAATTGCAAATGAGATACCTGAAACACAAGAGAGAACAAGCTTTATGTTCAAATCTTGGATGTATTTTAACATTAATGATAACATGAACTTTCTTTGCTGATCTTTGAAAAAATACATTGCACTAAGAAAAATAAATGGGGAAAAAACTGTGAATTGCTGTCTGTTGTACAGAAAAAAATGAAAGGAAAAGATGAAGACAGCTTTTTGCAAGGTTGTGCTCTCACAAAGCAAGCAGTCATATCTTGACTGGAATAATTTGTTCCGTCATGCTTTACATTTCTTTAGAACAGAACTATAAAGTCAGTGTCTTCTGACCGAGATGCACTCCATAGGCTTTAAGTAATGGCATGATATATTCCATCCTGATATGTATGTATGTTAAGCTAAAATATAATCGAAGTAGTTTGAGCAATATTCTTTATCTCTAGGGGTTCTTTTTCTAAAATAATTCTCCAACCTCACATTCAGCAGTGCTCATACTAAAAGTACTGTACTATAAAACAAAAGTAAAATATCATTAACAAAATACTTTAACTTTTTCATGCAGACAGGATGATAGTTTTGTTTGAGGTTTTCTAAATTTAGTTGCACAAACTTCTAGGTTCATCTATACTCATAATACCTTGGGAGCTTTTGTGGTATTTGGGAACTGTTGGTGAAGACTGCATTTATGCAGAGAGTTTGGTTTTGATCAGTCCCGTTTTTACTGAAATGGATTACGTTATCCTCAGTAGCTTAGAGTTGCATGCTGGATTTACTGATATCCAAAGTTTAGGCTACTATTTGCCTAAATCCTTCAGGGACACACACCACTTTTCTGTGTATAGTTGCCTGTGCATGAGTGTTTGGAAAATGAAGTCTGTGTCTGGATATTATGTGAATAGGGAGGCACAATATGAGATGACATTTGGCTCAGAATGAAGAGGAAAATGGGTTGGGGGGAGTAAGGGAGTGTGCAGTTTAGCTCTGGATGCTGTACTGGGACTTTGAAAAACAGGACTGGGAAAAGCTCTGAGAAGGAAGAGGCTGGCTCAGGTGGATCTGCAGGAGAAATGTGGATGGGGAGGCTGTGTGATGTGCAGGGCCAGGGTCCAGGCTTGTGCCCAGCATGGATACAGGTAACCACGATTCCGGGTAGGGCAGGAACATGTGCACAGTTTTAACAAGTGATTTAACATATTTCTTAGGTTTTATGGTTTACTTTTATAAGTACATATTGACTTTAAGGCCCAAGTGCACAGATTTCATGATATGTTACTTGTATTCAATAATTATTAGCTGATCTTTACTGAAAAGCAAAACAAACCCCTTCCCAGTAGTTATATTACTGTAGTTACCACACTTATTTCTCCATTTTAAAAGGTCCTTTCTGTGAATAGAGAATTGTTTACAAGAATTTAGAACCACTGGAACAGTATGACTGCATGTGCTTTACCCCTGAAGAAAAAAAGGACTCGAGAATTGTCTATTGGTTGCTCATTAAATGATTGCAGCAGTTGCTCGACCTTCAGAGAAATGGGACACTGACAGTGTTCTCCAGAGGCTGGTGTTATTAGTGTTGGCTGACCTCGGGGAACCAGGTGACCTCCATTTCACCTTCCAATCTCCCAACACCTAAACAAAGCAGTATTTTGCAAAATAATGCAAATATAAGACAAAGGATGATTGTTTTTATATATTGGGGAAGAGTGAAAGAGGCTGCTGTAGCTTTGATTAAAAAACACAGTGCAATATAAATCCATCTTGTAACAAATAAAGACTAGTCTCATACATATTTTGACTCTAAATTTTGTATTTGAGGTTTTCACTTGGACGGTGATGGACATAAAGCTCACTATATATACTACAGTTATTGCTGGTTTTTAGGAAAAGAATGGTCCATATTGTCTTCCATCAGTTACAGAATCATCTTTCCCATTTCATTCACAATAGTATATTCTGTGTAACCACCACGTGCATACTGTTAAGAATTCACTTTTTTAATTTGATAGGCATCTTATGTTTTGTTTTTGAAAAAGAGGTTGCAGTTCAGTTGACATGTTAGGCCATTGTTAGAAAAATCCAGTAATAATTCTTCCATTGTTTCAGGAAAAAATATGTCTGTTTGACTTGCTCTTTTCAGCTTACTGAAAAAAAACAATTGATGTATTTTCCTAGTCATTGTTGGTAACATTTGGGATAGAAGCTTGAAGTCTTTCAAGTTAAAAAAGTAAGATCAAACTTGAGAATGTTCTTTTTTAAATTTAAAATTTTCATTCACATCAGCTTCTTGTGTACTAACCTATGTGTATGCTTGTATGTATTGTATGTATGCAGCACAATCCTACATAATCACAGCCTAGTATCATCTAATGATGTCAACAAAAATGAGTAATTGTTTGGACTCACCTTGTCAGCATAAAGTTTGCTGTCTTTCAGGCTGCTTTTTTTCTCTTCTTTCACTATAGATTCTAACTGTCTTGTTTTTGGAAAATTAAGATTTCTGTCAGTGACAAAGTCATACTTGATTTGCAGCTGTGCTGATTCTGCATTTATCCCTAGGAAAGAAGATATAATAGTAATTATGGTTTTATTGAACATACCAGTCTTGGCCTTCTTCAGCTATACTTATCAGTCTGGCAGGACTCCAGAAGTTGTTCAAGGACACGAGTGATATTCTTGAGAAATGCTATGGGGAGACAAATGCTTACCAGGTCTTCTAGTGTATAACTTGGACGTGTTGTGAAATGCCACCTGTCTGAGAGAGTGCCTCACCACTGTATTTTCTCTAAGACTAAGTGGAAGAAAACTCAGCTTTTCCTCCTCATTCTTCTGGCTGAAGACTGAAATAGTTGGAAACTGATCTTCAGTGGTGGGTTAAAGCTCTATGTGAGATGCTTTGGAACAGGCATCCAAGTTTCAGATAAACAATGGATTAACACAACATGCCAAATTGGCTGCTGTTTGATGTCAGGCTAATTAGCACTTGCTGTTTGTTAGTGTATTAATGAAACTTGATTTGGTCCTACTGGTGAAACAGCTGAGTTGTGATTTATTGCTTAGCTGCAAGTGTCACTCTAGGTAAGTTGGCCTTCTTTGACAGTCTCAGAGGACAAAAGGCCATGAAAGGTAAACACATGGGTTTGGAAGACAAGTGTATGTTGGTAGATAATCCACTTCTGAAGGTAGCTACCTTTGTGTCCTCTGCTGTACCTTACAGTAACATCTGAAGCCTGTATGCCTCCTCTCCGATGTGCTCTGAGAATGGTTCTAAAAGCAAATTTCAATAGAGCTGTGTATGTGAAATTCACTGAAAGAGATTTCTTTCCGTGAAATAAATGATGTTTTGCAGCATAATGTATCATAAATATATTCTTGCTTAGAGACTTACATTTTTGATATCTGCAGTCTTGAAAGCCCGGATATTTGTCTACACGCATGCCAAGATACTCTGGTAATTTTAAATGTGTATATATATGCTACATTCTGTTTTCCCTAAATCACACAAGCAACTTAAACTATCTTTCCTTTCAGGGGTCAATGTGTGAATTGTTTAGAGTTCAGTAAGATGACAGTCTTGTCAGAATATTGAAGCCAGAGGCATTTTCAGATTGGAATGGGTTTAGCTAATCAAATAACAGTGCTGACTTTTCTGACACTGAAAAATTATGATATATTGTAGTATAAATTGGACCTTGGCTCAGTACTGAATAACACCCATAATTGACCTTGGATCATCTAATTTTTGTAGGAGCGTGTGAGTAGGAAGAACTCCATATTTTAGAGCAACTCTCTATCAGAGGTTTGGAAGGTTTACTAGCAGGTGAGGTGTAGGAGGGAAACAATTGTATATATTTTTCCATTAACAACCAGTGTTTTCGGTTGCTTCTAATAATTTAACTATTAGCTTTTATCATTTTAACCTCTGTCACGCAACTTAGAACAGATCTGAGTTATCACATGGTGAAGTCATGAACAATCTATTTCATGGCTGAAGCTATGGGGTTGTTTTGTCTGGAGAAGAAGAGGCTGAGGGGAGACCTTATCGCTCTCTACAAGTGCCTGAAAGGAGGTTGCAGTGAGGTGGGTGTTAGTCTCTTCTCCCAAGTAACTAGTGATAAGACGAGAGGTAATGACTTCAAGTTGCACCAGGGGAGGTTTAGATTGGATATTAGGAAAAAAATTCTCTACTGAAAGGGTTATCAGGCATTGGAACAGGCTGCCCAGGGAGGTGGTTGGGTCACCATCCCTGGAGGCATTAAAAAAACATGTAGACGTGGCACTTTGGGACATGGTTTAGTGGTCATGGTGGTATTGGATTGACGGTTGGACGTGATGATCTTGGAGGTCCTTTCCAAACTTAGTGATTCTATGATAGCAAAGTAATAGTTAAAAAGTAGTTATAGAGGTGTGTGTTTCATACATGTAGCTCTGACACCAGGGATGTATATATGTGCAGATATAAAAAGCCCTTTGTCATCAAACAGATGGTGACTTTGTAGGTGGAAATGTCTGATCAGGCAGTCTAGATCTGCTAAATATATATCAGGCAGTCTAGATCTGCTAAATATATATGGGCTATAAATAAAGATATAAGTGAACATGTTTCTCCAGCAAACTGTAATGGCTCTGGCTGTCACTTGTTCTTACAGAAAGCTACATTCGTGCTTTCTGTTTTGCCAATCCAAAAGTGATAATTTATGTTAGAAAACTTTATAGAAAAAAACTAATGTTCATTGACAACCTAGGACACTCTGTGGTGAAGTTCAGGCAAGAAATTCGTTTATTGTCAAATGATATATTTTAGGCTAAGTAAAATTCATAACTCCATATTTTATCAAATTGCAGAGAGTGAGACTGTTTAACCATTTCCTTAAGAACTGTGTGCATATGTAGAATGAGATCCCAAATTCTAAGCTATATGTATGCATCTGGTAATTAGCAATGTCAAGCCTGGAGTTCTCTGTTCAGGATAAGAACACTAATAAACATCATTCAAGTAACAGTAAAACACCGAAATATTGGTTTATGTGTGCATCTGTGTGATCACCTGAACTTTCAGTCTAAACGTCTTATTAATATTAGGAGTAAGAATTTTGAGCAAGAGTGAATAATAATTTTGGTTTTACAGAAAGTAAATGAGAATTTCTATACAGCAGAAAGCTGGAAAACAGGCGGTTCATACCTTCAAATATACCCCAAGAAGGTACCCCAAGAATAGGAAGTGATAATAGGTCCCCAGGTGATTTGGGGACCTGAGAGCCCTTAGGATGATCATGCTAGTGGTTTCATGATCCTTTTTGGCATGCTTTCTCCCACAGCCAAAGACTTAGACTATATAGTGCCTTTGTTTAGCAGTCTTACTTTGTGACAGCTGTACTTGAAATGTCCGTAAGTGATGTGAAACTTGGGAGTTGCATTCACTGCCCTGCAGACTTTTAGAAAGTCATATATTTCAAAGCAATGAGAGAAAATATTAAGAGAAGTGCCTATGTTGAATTCATGTTGGGTAAGCTGTTGTTTTCCAAATGCCTATTTCTTTTTTTTTAGAAACAGCCTCAGCACAAGCCAAATCTTTTCAAAGAGAAATCAAAGACAGTGAGTTGTGCTGAAGTAGAAGTGCTGATGTGCTGAAAGCTGCAGAAAGATCCTTGGGGTGTTTGGATCTCTGGTACTGGTGTATATATTTTAAGTGAACCAAAAATAATTATCTCATACCTGAAGGATGTGCTTAGTTCTGCAAGCTATCGAGACACTGTGAGGTGTACAGATACAAGAGTTTGAAAAGGAGATCCAGCTACGTTTGGAAAAAAATAAATTACATAACCCATTTGAGACTTAGTAAATGACTCATTCTTTTCTGAAAGACGTATTTGATGGGGTACTTGTTCTGCAGCAGAATTGTGTGCTCTACAGAGAGAGTAGGCTGCCTAGGAAGCTAAAGTAGAGCTGAATAAATAAATAATAAATTGCCCAAGGGCTGTGATACAGATAGGAAGCGTAGAGCCTATGCATCTGAGATCCTTTATAACACATGTGTGCACCAGTGTGGAAAGATGTTACATGTTGGCTTAAAGGAGTAAAACTATGTGTCCCATTGGTTTTTTAAATCTGGAACTTCGTTCTATAGAAATACATGGTTCCAGTTAAAAAGGTGGTCCCTAGTCTTCATTACTACAGCCAGTTGCTTGTTATTGACAGTCCCACAAGCTAGCTCTAGACATTTATGTGGCAGTTGTATGAGGTAACAGTTAGTTCTCAGCTGCATCAGCCCACTGATGATTTTTGGATAGTTGTGGCCATTCAACCCAAACCATGTGTGTGGCGTTTGTTCTTCGGTTTGTTCATGTTATGTTGTGCTTTTTTTAAAAAAATTAATTTCTGGTCTTATTCGTGTCCTGCAATCAAATTGCTTTTCTAAGGGCTTGAAGTTGGCTGTCCTTGAATTGGGTTTACTGATTTTTCTTCCTGTTAAAGATTAGAAGTAAATGATTTATACTATATGTAACTTTTTACTCTGGGGCTGAAATTGTTTAATGTGTGGGAAGCCTGGCATGAATCAATAAAAGTGATGTTGTGTTTTCATCCCCCTCTACTCTGCCCTGGTGAGGCCTCATCTGGAGTACTGTGTCCAGTTCTGGGCTCCCCAGTTCAAGAGGGACATGGAGCTACTGGAAAGAGTCCAGCGCAGGGCCACTGAGATAATGAAGGGATTGAAGCATCTACCATAGGAGAGTCTGAGGGAACTGGGTCTCTTTAGCCTGGAGAAGAGGAGGCTGAGGGGGGATCTCATTAATACTTATAAATATCTTAAGGGTGGGTGTCAGGAAGACGGGGCCAGACTGTTCTCGGTGATGTCTAGTGACAGGACAAGGCGCAATGGACACAAACTGAAACACAGGAGGTTCAATCTTAACATAAGAAAACACTACTTTACTGTGAGGGTGACAGAGCACTGGAACAGGCTGCCCAGAGAGGTTGTGGAGTCTCCATCTCTGGAGACATTTAAAACCTCTCTGGATGTGTTCCTGTGTGATCTGCTCTAGGATCCTGCTCTAGCAGGGGGTTTGGGCTAGATGATCTTCGGAGGTCCCTTCTAACCCGTCATTCTGTGATTCCCTGTATATGTCAGATACTAGTTTATCCATTCATGTCTTTTCTGACACAGAACCGTGTTCCAAAGCCTACTTATGATGACTTTTCTGCAGTGAAATCTAAGTGAATAATCTGGCAAACGGGATGGAAATGCCAAAGTTCTAAAATTTCCAGAAGGAGTTGTGAGAGGAGCAAAGGCTCAGGTCTGGGAGGAGTTCTGTAGGCTCTGAGAAGGATCAGACAGATGTCTTCATACACCAAGGGGGTAGTGCTTCACCTTTTGACATGAGTGGCTCCAATAGCAAACCAACGGGAGGGTCTAGGGATCCTCCGCTCAGTGTGGAGAGTACTTTAGAGAAATTATGGATCAAAGATAAGTGTTAAGGATTGACATGTTTCTTTGGATTCCTGTATCTCCAGTGGTTAGTATTAATTATAGCTGCATGTGGGCATGTGTGTGTACTTCAGCTGTTAACCTAAACTGGAGGTCTGAATCATAAGACAGGAATATACCTGGCAGAAATGTGGCTGTATCTGAAGTACTTGGCAGGGTGAAGGGCTCAACACTGGTTACAGCTCCTGGATAAACTGGTCTGTATGGTTCTTTTCCTGTGATAGCATAATGTACATTTTTTCCATTTGATGAATGAATATTCAGAACACAACCTGTCTTAGGCCTCACAAATGTAAACAGTGCAAAAAAAAATATATATATACCTCATCTGGTAGACTTCACCAACCCTGTAACGATATGAATTGTATATTTAGAGACTAGGACACAGCCAGATCCTTAATAGAAGCTGCAGATATGAATGGGTGGAAGGCATTTAAGGGTTCATAGCATTAGCACTATAAAAAATGGTGACTAAACCCATAAAACAGACTCCAAAACTGTGATCTCGAGAAGAGTCTAGAAAAAAAATATGGATATGAATACTGTTCTGTGTAATGACTCCTATTGTCCTATGATAGCCAAAGTCAGTTGACATGACATGTGCAGGGTCCTAAGACTCTAGCTGTGAAAATATTAAATGATTCATATTTTACAGGACTGAGGGAAGTGGAGGTCTGTAACAACATCAGCCCTAGAGAAAGCATGAAGATTTTTTGGTTGCCTGTGGAGCAGGCTTACTGTCTGTGCCAAAAAAAAGGAGAAGGCAAAGTCAAAGCTAACTTTGTGCCAGGTGCCAAAAAACCAAAAAAGCATTATAAAAAAAAAAAGAAAAGGTTTCCGTGATCAACAGTCTCACTGGAGAAAAATGAGGGGCTTATAAAGAATAAAATAAAGTTTACAGTACGCACAAGAGGGTGAAAGAAGGATTAGAGAGCAATTGTAAAAATACTGAAGGGGAAGGAAAAGAATCTTATTTTACTGCATGGTTTCATGGTGATTAATCAAGAACTGCATGTTTCTGATTTTCGTAGCAATGGTAGGAATAAGCTCTGATAGCGTCATGTAAATCAGAGGGCACATCAGGAATGGGTGTGTACTTCAAGTGGTGGAATAAATGTCTCTGTGGCAGATGGCCTCATGTTTTCAAAGGGTTCACATGATAAAGAGGTTTAGGGACTGAATCACTGCCTACTTCATTTGGAAAATCCTCATTGCCTCTCTCAGACATGATGACACTGTGGAAATCTTCAGGGCAGCCTCACAATGTTCTTCCCCTTGGTTTGCCCTGCAAGCTTTGCTCAATCCAGAAAAGCAGGATTTGGTCTCAAGTCATTAGGGAAAGATAACAGTTCTTTGTTCCTAACTCAGTCCTGAAATACGTCATTTCATAACACTGCAGCCTTTGAAGGTGTGCTAACAATGTATATTTGCATCCTTATTGTGCATGTTCACTCATGTGATCCATTTTCTTTTTGATTATTCAAGTTGGTACAGCAAAATGATTTTTGGAATTTGGATTACTTTTCTCATAGATGTGCTTAATTTGAAACAAGTCATTTGTGAGCAAAGCCAAGAGAGCTACCATTGGTCACCCCTAATATATCAGTAGACTTAAAAAGCCTGCAGCTGGAATCAAACTTGATCTGGTTGTTGATATATCTACTGTATCTGGGTCACAGTATGGCTATGATGAAATCAAATAGCAAGATGATAGTGATAAGAGGAAGACTAATCGCTTACTTAAATACAATTGAAAAGATGGCTTATGTACCAGTCATTTCTGCCCTTTGATAAATGCATGTAACTTTTGTTTTTCTTTTTTTTTTATCCCAGGCTTAATCTGCTAATGGTCTTCACAGAAGGTGATTACTTTTTAGCTTGGTACAGATTTGACTGGACTTGTGTTGTAACTGCAGCAAGCATAGCCCTTGAGGTAGTGTCAGGTTGTGAAATCAAAATGTAACAGTCATCATCTGGAGTATATTTTTTGGTAACAGAAGTCTCTCTAGATTACATACAACACAGCCTTTTGTGCAGATTCTGTACTGTCCTGAAGCTCTGAAAATTCTTTTAATATAAAAAACCATGAGTGTTGAAGTTGAGCTTAGATATTTTTTTTTGCGTGTAGAGAAAATGTATCTATGCTTTCTGAACATAAAGTTGACACATGCATGACTCGAGTGATCGCAGCACTACTGTTTATGTGAAAGCTGCACAATCATTGTTTTCCAATGTACGACCAATTGTCTTATTTACCCTTCTTTCCCCTCAAATTCAGCATTTTTAACTATGCAACAAGCATGTTTTCTCTCCTTTTTTGGTAGTGCTTGTAAACCATTGTAGATTTGCATTTTGGTTGACATGCAATTTACAGAATATTTTTGTTAAAGATCTAAATTGGGATCTCAGAAAGCCAGCAGTAGATGCAAACAACAATGTTTAATGAGTACAGAAATGCCAAAAGATGATGTTACGTGTACAGGAGCATTTTTTGCAGATGGTTGTTCCTTTATTTAGCCTTCTAGGTATTATGTACTGGTACTGTTTCTGGTTTGAAGCTAAATGAGTAGGTCACTGTAAGATCTTAAAAATGATGGTATGACTAGTGATGGTAAATTTTTTGCCAGTACAAAACAAGTAACTCATGAAGCTTTTATAATAAAAAACGTCTATAGCACAGCTACAGCACTTTAGAATCTAATCGGATGCCAAATCTGATATTAAGATTGATTTCACTGTCAATCTTTGTTCATTTAAGGAAGGAAAAAATTAAAATTTAAAATTCATATACATTGAATACTTTCTGAGTGTGTTAGGTGGAATTCTGTCTGGTTACTGCCAAATTTAGAATCACAGCTGGAGGAACATAACACTAGGAATCTGACTTGAAGGTTCTATGTGGCCACTGAGAATGTGACATAAAAATGGTGGTGAAAATGCTGCTCTTTTGTATGTCAATGTCATTACATTAATCAGGTCCTTTCTGCATAAAAGAAACCAAGAGGAACCGTTCAATTTGTCAGGTTGGTGCATAAAATATGTACTTGTGAGCATCAAGATGTTCAGTCTGCCCTATAGGAAGGACTTAAATGAGGTTGCTTTATTTACTTGGGCAGTGAAACTTGGGAATGAGTTTCACTTTATGCTCCAGCACATTTAAAAAAACCAAACACGACAAACCAACAGATCAGTAAGTGCAAAAAGTAACAGCTAATAGTGCATCAACAGATAGATTAAAGGTGGCTATACAGATACAAAAAATTTGGCAACAAACAGAAATACAGAGAGAGAGACTTGGAAACAGGTTTCAAGTTTCATACCAGTAGGAGCAGTTAGGGTAAAAGGCCTAACCTCTTTTAAGAAAAAGTCAGAAATTTCAATTATTTTATTGAGAAAAATGAAATATTTGTTTAAGAGAATACATCAGGTATTTGCCTTAAGCAGCAGAGGCTTGTATTTGCTGACACTCTTACGTCCTTATTTTAGAAGGATACTGCCAAAAAAACCCACAAAGGCAGAAGGACAGAAAATTGTGTGTATATTGCAGTGCTGTCCAAACTGCTCTGTAAAAAAACATAAAATAATTCTACTTGAACTATCTGTTTGGCTTGAATGTACAGACCTGTAGAAGATATGATTGTAATTGCAAATCATACAGGAGGGACATGTTCTGTCCTTTGGGGCAACCTTGTTCAGTTGCTTTTTTTTTTTTTTTGGTGCACTTTATGCTGCGTGAGCAGCCTACTGATCCCTAATAGCATCTGAACTGTGAGGCCATTGCACCCTTGTGTGTGGAACATGTGCACTACAGAAATAACTGTATTGATTGTGCAAAAGGAAGAAACAAAAGATACAATTAAAATGATGGGAAGAATAAGCTTGTTTTCAGCTCTGTTACTCCTTACCTTGTCACTGAAGGAAAAAAGGATTGTTTTGTGAGTCAAGCAAATTTGCCCTTGTCTTAAGTAGAAGCCACAAATTGTCGTTTACATGTTGTATAAATATGTCCCTTTCTATATTTTGTGAGTTTTGACGGGATTGGCAGGTGAGAGAAGCTCTTAGCTTCTAACAGTGCTTTGAAACAGGAATTGTTTCCCCCACTACATCTTCTGTCACTGCTGTGTTGATTGCTACCATACCCACTCAGACATGACCAGAATCCCGATACGTCTATCAGCAGCACTTTTTCCAGGTAACTATTTGCCTCTGCTTACATCTTCCACATAGGTTAAGCCATAGCACCACATAGAAATATATTGTCAAACATAGCAACATTTACTGTGCTTTGTTGTGTGCTACTCCTTCCCTTCATGCGAAGGCTGTGGCTGCTCATTTACAGCAGTGCTTCTTGAAGAAGTTTTGACCCCCTGGAGAGGTTGTGCACATCAGAAAATCACTGCCTGGCTTATCAAATGAGTCAGCCCTTTCTGAAAGGAAGATTACGTTAGGAATTACTGAGACTATTGAAGACACAGATTCAGTGCAGTGGATTTGACACAAGGCACATTCTCTTTTCTCTGTTCCTCTCCGTAATCTCATCTGCTTAACAACTTCAGCCCATCATCCATCACAGCTGCACTGAATGCCACCTCTCACTTCTGACCCTTCTCACTTGGGCTCTGTCCCCTTACCTGTTGTGTTTCCTCGCTGATTTCTCAGAACAATTTAAGCTCATCCATTCCCTGGCAAGCTAAGCCATGCCCTGCTGTCTGAAGTACAGGTTTCTGATCCCTTCCTTGATCCTGATCTTTGTGTCAGTATGGCCTCATGTACCTACTTTCCCAGTATTGCCCCCTTGCTGAGTTGTATTTAAAGTCATTAAATCGCATAGTGACAGGAATTACATTTCACATGGAAAATGTATAGTGCACAAACACAGAATAATGAAGCTGTGAATGTTTTGGTGCCCATGTGCATCCTGAAGGGTGTTTGTCTTCAATTTTTTCTAAAGGATCCTGGAGTTGGGAACCCTGTGACGTGATGAGGTGATGTATTCTGGTACTTCATTACCCTTTTCAGAAGAAATTTTTTTTATAACCTATATGATGCTGCAGTTTTAGGACTCTCCCTCTGATACTGCTCATATCACAGATGTGAAGAGTAGTAGCTCGTCCTCCTTGCCTTCAACACAGCCTGTAAAGGTTCTTTTTCCCTCCTGTGTGATCTGAATAGACTTTCTAAAAACTGCAGCATTATAAGCAGTCAACCACGACAGTAAGTCCTCAAGTCATTCATTACTATCAAGAAATTCTGTAGAAAAGGATTATTCTTGATCCACGTTATTTTCATCATAAGAAATGTTACCATGACTGCTTTCTACAATGGTATTTCTTTATGTATCTCATGATACATTTTGCTTCAGCTGATGAATTTTTAAAATCTTGGATTTATATTTTATCTTCAGTGTTGTATAATAGGCATAAAATGTCAGATAAAAATCACACCCATTTCTCTGTGTTTTTATGCTTTCTGCACTACAGATTCTACAAAGATGTGTAAGTAGTCTTAAGTAATGCTGTAAATGAATCAGCAGATTCGCTTAGGCTTATCCTTTAAATTCTTCTTGTGTAGATTAAATATCAACATTTCCTTATGGTTTGGAGAAGAACTAATTAAGTAATAAGCTAATAAATTCAGAAATCTGTTGCTCTGACAACAGTCTCTGACTGTTGTCAATTATAATCCAATTAGTTCCTGTTTTACTGTCAAAACAAGTTCATGAAGTGTTTCTTAATGCTGCTAATATTTATTGATAGTAGGCATTTCACTGGAGTTTTTTTGAGCTTTGTTTCTCTTTCAGAAACCAAATATATCATAACTGTTAATAATTTCGTACATATAGTTAAGTGAAGCACAGAGAAATAGTATTGTAATTCTTTGACATTGCAAAATAACTGGAAAAAATAGAAACTTAAAGACAAAAGTGCTATATTAAGAAAAAAACCCTTTCTTCAGATGTAATTATCTGTCAGATTATTCAGTCTATTTATTCATTCTGTTTAGAGATCAACCTAATACCCGTTTTCTTCTCACTATTTTAAACTTTTACATTTCCAAGTCCACTCACTCAGGAAAAAAGAAACATTCAAGGAATAGAATAGCCTTCTTAAATACAAAAAGAAAATGGCATAGAAAAATGGCTGATCTGGGATTTAAAAATATCTTTATTCATGCTTTTAAATAGAAGCTATATGCCAAAATCAGTATAAATTTGATGAGATCATAAAAGATCAAATGCTGTTACAGGCCTGCAGGCAAGTCTAGTGAATAATCATTATTCTGAGAAGGGGAATGTGCATCAATGTAATCCCTTAAAATAATCTCCAAAATAACTCTAATCCTGAAAATAACTTTTCTGAATTTTTAGAAGGATTAAAAAAAAAATGAGAAGAATTAGATGAAATGCTTATAATAAAAAATCAGAGTAGATAAAATACTTAAAAGCCGTGGAAGTAATACAATTTTGATTCTTAAACAAATGATAGGGAAAAAAAAAAGTTGTGAAATATAAGTAACATAATAAAAGCTATATGTGGTGTTAAGCCATCAAGGCATTCTTCAGAAGTGTAAGCTCATATGCACTCTAAAGCAGGATTTTGAATGCAGGCTCTTTTCTGCAAAAATGAAATAGAAACCTACTTTTTCATAGAAAGCAGAGAACTACCTGGAATTCAGAAGCACAGTTTCGAAAACAATGTCAGAAATGCTATTATGGCTTACGAAATAGCAACTCTGAATTGCTACCAACTGAACCAAGATGTAAGGGACTGTAGTGCTTGATACCCACTAACCTGAAAATGTGTTCAGCTGCCTCATTCTCTTATTCCTGAGACTGGCTGATGTTTATTTATATTGCTCTTTCTGTGTAAATACCATAAAGTATCTGAAGTTTTAGAAGTCCATCCTTACAGAATGAAATTGTAATTTGAAAAATAAAATCAAAAATACTTCCATGGCTGCATCCCTTTAATGCCAATACCCTGATCCATGTTTGAGGATTTCCCTGAATGCCATTCATACAGTGGCATTGTGCAAGTAATAGACAAGGTATTCATTAGTGGCAGTCACATTTTCAATCACAATGGGTGCTAACCAATTATTTGTAAATCAAAAGATGTTATAAAAGTTTTTGGCAATGTTGAAGTGTATGTGTCAGTCCAGCTTTATAATTTTACTTCCTGTGATTCAGAACATAAGTTTCATTCTGTGCCAGATTTCAACATTTTGGAATTTTGGAAGCCTCTGGATAGGGAACAGTGGGTCTGCACTCAGAGTGGCTGCTACTATATCTATGATCATAGAATCATAGAATCACGATGGTTGGAAAGGACCTCCAGGATCATCAAGTCCAACCTTTATCCCATCATCTCCCTAACCACTAGACCATTAGACCGTGGCCTCAAGTGCTTCATCTACTACTCATTTTTTGAACACCCCCAGGGACAGCAATTTACCACCTCCCTGGGCAGCCTGTTCCAGTGCCTAACCACCTTTTCAGTAAAGAACTTCTTCCTAATATCCAACCTAAACTTCCCCTGATGCAACTTGAGGCCATTTCCTCTCATCCTATCATTAGTAATTTGGGAGAAGAGACCATCACCAGCCTCACTACAACCTCCTTTTAGGTAGTTGTAGAGGGCAACGAGGTCTCCTCTCAGTCTCCTCCAGACTAAACAACCCCAGTTCCCTCAGCAGGTCTCCATAAGGCCTGTTTTCCAGACATCTCACCAGCCTCATTGCCCTTCTCTGGACTCACTCCAGCACCTCAATGTCCTTCTTATGCTGTGGTGCCCAGAACTGGACACAGTACTCAAGGTGTGGTCTCACGAGTGCCAAGTACAGGGGCACGATCACCTCCCTACTCCTGCTGGTCACACCGTTTCTGATACAGGCCAGGATGCCATTGGCCTTCTTGGTCACCTGGGCACACTGCTGGCTCATGTTCAGCCGGCTGTCAACCAACACCCCCAGGTCCTTTTCTGCCAGGCAGCTTTCCAGCCACTCTTCCCCAAGCCTGTAGCGCTGCATGGGGTTGTTGTGGCCGAAGTGCAGAACCCAGCACTTACCCTTGTTAAACCTCATGCAATTGGCCTCAGCCCATCGCTCCAGCCTGTCCAGATCCCACTGCAGAGCCTCCCTACCCTCAGGCAGATTGACACTTCCACTTAATTTTGTGTCATCTGCAAATTTACTGAGGGTGCATTTGATCCCCTCATCCAGGTCATTGATAAAGACATTAAACAAGACTGGCCCCAAAACCGAGCCCTGAGGGACACCGCTTGTGACCAGTCTCCATCTGGATTTAACTCCATTCACCACAACTCTCTGGGCTTGGCCATCCAGCCAGTTTTTAACCCAGCAAAGAGTCCACCTGTCTAGACCATGAGCCGCCAGCTTCTCCAGCAGAATGCTGTGGGAAACAGTGTCAAATGCCTTCCTGAAGTCCAGGTAGACAACATCCACTGCTTTTCCCTCATCCAGTAGGTGGGTCACCTGATCATAGAAGGAGATCAGGTTGGTTAAACAGGACTTGTCTTTCATGAACCCATGCTGGGTGGACCTGATCTCCCCATTGTCCTGCGCTTGCCGCGTGATCTCCCCCAAGATGAACCGTTCCATGATCTTCCCTGGCACCGAGGTCAGGCTGACAGGCCTGTAGTTCCCCGGATCCTCCTTCCTGTCCTTCTTGTAGATGGGTGTCACATTGTCAAGTTTCCCGGTTCCTGCCCTTCTTGTAGATGGGTGTCACATTGTCAAGTTTCCCGGTTCCTGCCCTTCTTGTAGATGGGTGTCACATTGTCAAGTTTCCAGTCATCCGGGACCTCACCTGATAACCAGGACTGCTGACAGATGATGGAGAGCGGCTCGGCAAGTTCCTCTGCCAGCTCGCTCAGCAGTCTTGTTGTTGTAGGATTATTTTTTTTCAGTATCCTGAATTGAGGAGAAACAACAAAGATGTTTGGGTTTTATAATAGTATAGCAGAATTGACTAAAAAATAAAGAATGAGGTACTAATTAAAATGTTGGGGTCTGGGTTTGGTTTTTTATGTGTATAGCTTTGATACTATTAGGGAGATTGCCTACATATGAAAATAAAAATGGCATTTTGCCCCAACTATTTTACCTTTTTGATGGAATGGGAATGTGTGTGCATATGTTAGGCTGTGTAGCTAAAGCAACAAATGAATGCTTCAGTATTTGATAAAGGTGATTTCTACCAGATGTTTTTCAGGAAGATTATCTATAAGTAAGCCATATATTTGTGATTTCTGAGATAATGGTATGAATCAAGAATAGACATCTCATTGCATCAGTAGGGTGGTTCAGTATATGTAGAACTGATGCTGTTTAACTTATGCCCAGGCTTCACACGAGTAGTTGGCTGGCATTTCATATGCTAAGGGAATAGTGACTGTGGTTCTTAGTTCTTTTAGGTATTTGGGCAAGTGTGTGTATAATTTAGTTCTTTCTGATTAAGCTATTACAGTGAATAATCTCCAGCTTTAGTATCTTTCACTGGTCTTTGTATACTAGTTAGTAGATGGTCATCACAGTTGTGTCTTTCTTGATTTTCTTCAACCAGCTTCCTTTGCATCTTTTATGATGACAGCTTGTATTTCCATGTTATTCACCGTACCTAAGTATGCAGGGATAAGCCTATATAAAAATTATGATCTGTTGCAGGGTATTTTTGCTTTCCTAAAGCTAAAAGAGAATATTCTAATATGAACAGATGATAAACCAAGCTATTAGGTTATCTATTAGGAGATAGTAACATTTTAACGCAAAGTAGCAACAGGCAATCATAAAATGACAGTACTATCCAAACTGAAAAGTTTTGAGGATACTTTTTTAAAGTAAGATGGGTGAAGATAACATCAGTGCATTATATTCACTCAGTAGCATATGACAGGGACTTTGTGCTGATGCTGCAGTGAATCTCAGTCATTCATCAGTCATTTTGCACTCACTGTAGTTTCACACATGGTATTTCACAACAGGAACTGACTAATGTGATAATCTCACACTAAGGTGCAGTGCCAGCCTTCAAATAAAAGGTGGAGTGCGCAGAGCTCCCAAAGGGTGCAGGCAATTATCACGTTCTCTAATGGGGTCTTGGTGTCATGGGAGGAGAGGTTTGTTTTCCTGAAACTGAAAAATATTCAGGCTCCTTAAAGGTTTGGTTCTTGGGAGCTACTTTATATTTTCAAAGTGGGGAACAATTAGATAAAATGCCTGTCATGTTATTGAGTCTTAAGATACTGATTCTGGGTACAGCTGTATATGTTTTACTTTCATATTTATTGGTTAGAATGGTAAAGAATAGAAATTATTCCAGTATTTAGATCTGAGGGAGTTTTACCTTGCTTCTATACCATTTTTGTTCTTTATCTGCCTCCAAATTTTGTGGTATAAAAACTTGGTAGCATCTGTATGTTCCCCCAGCCCATCATGTAATTCTTGAGTTAAAAGCCCTGGAGACATCACCTATTTCTACATCACAGAAGACATTTAATCTAATTCTACATAATAATGAAGGAAACTCCACTTTTACAAGCATTTACCTTGCTTATGATTTACTGAAATATCCAGAACTAAAGGAGAAGGAAACCTACAGTAGCTCTGGATCATGCTGTTTTCCCTGTGTACAAATAACGCCTTTTAGGAAGTTTTCCTTTACTTAGGCTTTGTTTGGACTCTCTATATGCAACCCCTTTCCCTCTAAACCAGCACCTTCTTGATCAAACATGTCCTTTCACGCTTTTCCATCTCACAGTTCTGTGAAAATCATTTTTTGACAGAGTTCCCCATGTTAAGAGTGGTGTCTTGGTATACAGTGAGCAGCACGGATTTTTGCTGGATCTTATGGAAGCATACGTGATAATTTGGTGACAGAAGGAAAAATTTTATCAGCATGGATTTTTATGCATGCTGATTAAAAAGAGGGCAATCATATCAAATCAAAACAAAGGTCAATCTAATACAATATTCTTTCTGTGACCTTCTCCATTTCTGGATGCCTGGGGAAGAGTATGAAATGAGGACAATCACATAGTGATACCACCTGTAAATATTATCCCTGCCTCCAGCATATTGTGTCTTTCTAAGCCAATGGTAATCCCATTCTGTGTAATAACTATTGTTAATTTTTCCTCCATAGCCATGTCCTGCTACTTTTTAAGCATAATAGCTTAGAACGAGAAATTCCCGGGCTGTTTTTACATGTTTGTGAGGAACCTCCTGTTTTGTGTTGGTTTTAATTGCAGTTTAGTTCTAGTTTTGTTTGAAGCCACTTCTTCATTTGCTAGAAAAGATGGCAAATAGTCACTATTGATTAACAAGTTCTATGTGTAAGTATATGTAAATGCTAAGTATGACACCCAGCGTAGCTATCCAGCACCTCAGATCTGTAGTTTTTCACAGGAAAAGGATGCAATTGAGACCTGTACAATAAATTGTTTTTCAAGTCCCTTGCTTTCAACAATATTAGCTGTTTTGAAGTAGCAGATGTTTAGAGAATGATAAAGTTGTTGAGGTCAAGAGCATAGCAGATTTCACAGAGGAAATTAAGGAGACCAGCCACAGAAGGTGGTCATACAGGATAGAAGAACTGTTCAGTTGAAAGGGACCTACACTGATCACCTAGTCCAACTGTGTGACTGCTTCAGGGCTAACCAAAAGTTAAAGGATATGTGGTGGTAACCCAGCTAGTACTCCAGCTTCTTCCAGGGAATAGGCCTCAGGAACATTATAGCACCATGACCGTGACAGTTCAATCATGTAGAACATGTCTTGTCCCCAAGTTGCTTTTTTTTTTTTTTTTTCTTGTTTTTCCATGGCTTTAATGTGTTTTTTAGCGCATAGTTTTCAGAACAATAATACAGTTTTACAGTTGTGGAACAGATTGATTCACTAGCTGTGCTCCTACTGTGTTGTTGCAGTGTTGTTGGAGGATTTCCCTAGGTCACATTCCTGACCTTGACATGATCCTTGGAGCAGGTCTAAAATAACGCGAGTAGAGGAGCATGTAGCCCTCCTCATGTCTGTGAAGGAGGATGTCAGCAGAACATGCAGAGAAGCCATGCTGTATCCTCGCACTGCTGTTTGGCTGGGAATGCCTCCAAAAAGAGCTTGGCCGTAAGCCTGCCGTGAATCCCTGTCTAGCAGGAGCAGCGTCTCTACTAGGAGTTGCTGCTTAGCCATGGGTTGTAACCATCCAGCCCCCTGCTACTGCCTTTGGGGGATCAGCTTGTCTGGATTGCAAGCATGGACTTCATCTGGGACATTTTTTGCAAGTGTTTCAAAAGCTTATATCAGCACTAATCTGATAAGGCAAATTTGGGTGATGAGCAAACCATCGCCTTCCCAAGTGCTAACTTCCCTAGTGGATGGGGGTTGAAAATCTGTTTTGAGCCAAAATTTTAACCTGTGATGTGAAAGTGGACCCTAGAGGATCTGAAGAGTCAAGGGGAAGACTGGGAAGCATACATCCAGCTCAGCTGCCTGCTGTTCTTTTTACTAGGGGTTGAAGGGAGCTACCACATTCAATCCAAGAACCGTAATGAAAGGCTAACTATTGAAAAGAAGGTTTTCAGGGATGTTAAAGGATGAAGGAAAAAAACCTGTAATGGTTCCATGTGCATGAGAACAGCATGGCCTAATGTCTTTGAGATAGTATGTTTTGAAGTATGTTTTCTGGGTAGTGGTTTGAGAGAGGCTGTACATCTATGAGATGCAGATCAGTGTCCTTGACAGCCTGTTATAACTCAGGGGTCCAAAGCTTGCACAGATCTGAGACTTTCAGTCTCTGGAGAGTAAGTAGCTCACACTGACTTCTGTTTGCTGCCTCTAGCATAAAGCATGTCTCTGAAGAGAAGTCCACTGAATGGCATCACCTCTCTCACTGCAAAACCCTCAGCAAACCCTCCAGTTCCTCTCCTGCCATGCATGTTATGAATGTTAGCCTGTCATAAAATACCTCAGTAGGAAAATTTATGTGGACACTGAGGCAGCTGGCGTTTTGATAGGGTTAGGTGGTATAGGAA
This sequence comes from Podargus strigoides, assembly GCA_028020825.1. Taxonomy (NCBI): domain Eukaryota; kingdom Metazoa; phylum Chordata; class Aves; order Caprimulgiformes; family Podargidae; genus Podargus; species Podargus strigoides. Next base: position 30,311,774 of record CM051623.1, read on the forward strand.
TGTATATAGAGGAGGCAAAGGCTTTTTGGATAATAATTTTTCACCTTGGACAGTCTCAAGAGATGCCATTCTGGCCACAACGTGAATGCAGTTAGGATATTTAAGATAGAGATTCACTTACTGGCTTGGGATTGACCTACAAGAACAAGATTGACCTATATATTTTGTCCACTTCTTTCATAAACTGCTGGGAAATAAAATCAGTTTTGCTAGTTGGTGCCTAGCACTCTGAAAGAATGTGATTTCAGGTCAAGAAAACATTCCCTGTGTGAGTATTAATCATCCAGCATCTTGGACCTTTCAAAATATACAGGGAAAAGCAAACTAGACTGTAAAATTGTTATTGGTGCTAGAAACCTATTGGGGCAGGGGTGAGAGGCCTTAGCCTGATTCTTTTATGCATCCATCTAGCAGAGAGAAATGGGAGTGAAAGGACTTGCTGACGGTAATGTATGTGTGCTCCTCTGAGGCTTTGATGGGTACAACCAATGGTGTGCAGCAGTGATCTTGTGCTTCTTCTGAAACATATTAATATAATTATCTTTGAGTAAATAAACTTTTTAACCAGTTAAAAATGCTGTTAGAAAAAATGACATACTTTTCAAAATGTTTATTCTCAATATATATCTATCATGGAATCTTTTACTGTATTATCTGCACTTTGAAAGTAATTCTGACCTGTAAGGAGTGTCAAACAAAGGCATTATGTGTTTCCCATGAACCAAAAAGGTACTATGCTGGAATGCAAGGGCTCTTGGTTTTGTCACTGGTTCTTTGAATTCTGTATGTCAAAGCAAATTTTCAGGGTCCCAGTTCTGCACTGTTGCAAAGGAAGTAATGAGTTTTTAGTTCACAGTATCTTTGCAGATTATAGATTTATTAGTGTAAAACTGTGCCTTCCTCCATTGCTTCTATTTGCTCTCTGTGGGAGAATAGAAAAAGTAATCTCATGTTCTGCATGACCTCTCTGGGCAAGTGCTTTGCTCCCCACCAATGCTGGTCCCAAGCTGCAACCTCAGAGTTTTCAAACACTCTATTCCCAACCACTGTCATTCTGATTTTCTTTAATAATAATAATAATAATTCTTTGTGATGTTTGCCATGTTCCCAGTTAATAACCTAGGAGATCCATATGTACTAACAACCTCATCAAAGGTTAGAGGAATTATTAAGCATCACTAGATAGAAGTAGGCTACATGTATTGAATAGGTACCACCACATGGGTACCACAAAGTAACAAAATTAACCTTTCCCCATTATTACTGTTAAATATGTGATAGCAATCAACTCTTTTAACATTTCAAAAAAAGTGTTATGTATATATTTGACATTTATATTGAAATATTAACAGAAGGCCTCAGTTAGGACTGAGTTGCTTTTCGTAGATTTCTTTTAAATCGTGTGGTACGTTTATTGGGAATGCTTTTGACACTTTATAAAGAGCATATACCTGAATAACAGGGAAAAAAGAAAAATCCTTATTTTTGAGTTTTTGTGAGATGATAATGGTCAGTCTTTTTAAGCTACTCAAGAGTGTCTTGCAAACTAAGATCAGAATATTAGTCTGATGGTTGTTGCAACACAACTGAAATATGGTCATTCTCTGTTAGAGAAACTGCTTTTACTATTTTGTTGTTTTCAAACCTTTATGTTTGAAAGATTTCAGAGAAACAAAGAGAAACTGAAGAATAACTAGAAGATACCATTTTAATACAGAGTCTCAGATAATTTGTATTATGTGAAGAAAATCTCTTGCATTTCCATTCAGTTTTTTTCTTATTACTGCTCTAAGTTGTGTAACATGGTTGATGTATTTAGTTGCTGATAGTGAAAAGCCTGTTGGCTGTAAAGTGTGTTTGAAGTGAAACATGAAATTAGTATTGAATTTTCTCAGATAAGTGTTTCATTTCTTACAGAGAAATTATGAAGGCTTCCGATATCATTCCTAGTAATAGAGGAAGGTCTGATAGCATCTGGATTAGTGACTGAAACCAATGTCTTAAAGGCCACCAAGGGAGCAGTAGAATCACTGTCTGAGCTTCCATTGTTGGATTTTAGCTATTAGTATTTGAATTATTGAAAAAGGAAAGCCCTAAAATAGCTGAGTTTTTTTCAAATCTCTCACTGTAATGTGTACAATTTGTCTACTTATTTAAAAACTGAAACGTACTTTCAGTAAAAGCTATTGCTTTAAATACATTTCATTCAAATTTATTAATCAGTATAAATATATTCAGTTACTTCACAAAAATAGTGCTCTCTGCAGCTTTAAATTAATAGTGATTTGTAGACAGCACATGTTGTATTTTACCTTCACTTAGAAGACAAGAAAACAAACATTCCAAATAGCATCTTTCAGTCAGGTTTGTTTGTGTCATATTTTACTCTGTTAACATATACCATAACAGATTGATTGGGTAATAGTAATAGAGTGCTCCAAATGCAATTATGCTGGTGAAAGGCTTCTTGGTCCATTAATGGTATTTTCACTTTTACTTTGAGTTAACATCTAAATTAAATTTAATTCTGGGTTTTCGACTGGTATCTAATTTTAATGGGTGGTTAGGTGCGGTGGTCTGAACAGTAATGGGGTCTGACAACGTGTTATAAAACAAAGGTTTGCTGAGGCAGTAGGAAAGATAAGCAGCATCACACTCATAATCACCAATAGCAAACACAGGGTCATAAGCAATGCGGTGGCCCTGGTGAACTGGCAGGGATGCTTGGTGTCTGGGTCATCTGGCAGCAACAGCCAACTGTGCAAATGCCTTTTGCATGTGGGTGAGAATCACAGCACCCCTTGGCTCCAGCAATAGCAGCGTGATTGGAGAGAATCCTACCTTAGGTCAGCAGTGTGGGTAGCATCCTGCCTACGCTGCTGATGTCAGGCAGGGACAGGGTGTCAGCTGTCTGTCTAAGCTGCTGTACTGGTCAGTGGGCAGGGGGTCAGGTATAAGAAAACAGTTACTTGTGTGAACAACTTCAGGTGCTCTGCAGTCTTTAGGGGACTGTGCAATTACTGTCTGTTTTGAAAATTATTTAAGATTCTTGCTCAGCTGAGGCAGGATAATTTAGGGTTTGAGACAGTTGGAGACTGCCGTCTGTGGTAGCAGATGCAGAAGCAGATAAAGCAGGGGCTTTTTGTACATGAAATCCACTATTTTGAGCTCTTGTTCTTTTCTGATTGACTGTTTCAAATCGCTCCTCCTACCTTCCTCACGATCACTGTTCCTCAGCTCCCCTCATGCTCCTCATTGATTCTTCTCTACAGTTTTCCCCTTTTCTTTCTGTTAGATGTAAACCTTCCCAGGATAACTCAGCGAAGGAAATGATTGATCAGAAAATTAATCCAACTAATCTATTTGGAGTGATCTCATTGTTTATTCTGCACTTGCATTATACGTATCTCCCTTGAGCCTGATCTAGCCTGTGAACTCCTTGGGGTACCACCTGGACATTCTAGTTCTCTGAAGCTGCACTCTGAAACAATAAGGTCAGATGTGGTTGGTCCTTAGACCAATAAAATGAATGTGAGTAATAGAGTTCATCTTCCAGAAAACATCTAGTTTCAATCCAAAGACATCTAGGGAGAGAATGCAATCTTTTTGGTGATTTGTTTGAATGGTTGAAAGAGAAGAAAGTTGTCTCATTTCTGATTTTAGTTCATGTGCCTGTTTTATAATACCTAGCTCTGGTAAGATTTACATGGTCCTGTACTGTTCTAGGGAAATTCTGATCAACTGGCGTGAAGTCAGGTCTTTTACTGCTGTAACCTCCTAGTTTGGAGTGGCTTTATTGCCTTTAAAAATCAGAACTGGAAGGAAAAATGCAAAACTTACAAATTATGCAGGGTGCAATGATTTGCATGTAATAAGCAGATGCCTGTGGTTGGGATTATATTTTATTCCCTTTGCTACCCAGAAGACTTCTGCTCCTTTCAGCAGTGCCATACTGGATTGATCTTTCCTTTGCTTACATTAACCTGCTCTTGAACATATTACTGTGCCCTTCTTAATGTGTGCCCATTCTCTTGATAACTGTGACTATTTTTCACTCCAAGTAAAAGAAGCATCCTAAATAGTATTACAATAAGGAAAAAAAATTAAAAAAAAAGGTATCAAGGATTCAGTAATGAGGTCAAAGTATATATGACAAATCTGGGTTCCTGTGTTTGATTTATAATTAGTTTGATATACTTCTATCTGATGCAAGTTGTTGTCATCCAACCATAAACTTTATATTTCAAGAGGGAGCAAGAGCTTCTTCAGTTCTTCAGTAAAATTGAATTTGAGTCAAATTATAAATTATGATAGAGACCATCCTGCTTGGACAAAATTTGTTCTTCTGCAGTGCTTCTGAAGAGGGTGAGAGAGGTTTTAGGGCAGCTAATGTAGCCTGGATGGATAATTACGTCTTACACATTCTCCAAAAAAATAGTGCCCATAAGATCACTGTAGATGTCCTTTCAGACACTGCAATTGCCATAACAGATTTTCTTTCTTTCTTTCTTTCTTTCTTCCTTTCTTACTGAGCTGAGCAAACATTTTCATGTTGATGAGTTTTAAAAATGATTAGGAAAGACTTTTCAGTCACTCTTACCCCTTTATAAGGAATCTCCTTGAAATGAAATGACCTTTCTGTTTTTCAGAGCCTTTTGAAGATTTTTTCAGTGTAATTCAGGCTGATAAGGATCTTTTTATCATCTATTTGGCAAGAGGACTAGTGTTTCTTTGTCCAACACTAACCTTCCTTCTCTACTCATTATCTCTGGTGAGGGCTGTTTTAATTGAAGTCACCCCTTCTGAAAGACATCTCCAACCCAATTCATTACTGATTTTGAAAGATCTGACCTGTTCAGATTTCCTTGCCAATGAGTTAACCTTCTTACCTGAAGGTGAATTAAAATAGAGAATGACATTTCTAATTTCCTAAGTGATGTAGCCAAGGAGCTGTGCTGAAATGGTACAATTTTAGCTCAGCCTTTTAAAAGGATAAGATTTGCTATTTAGCTTGATGAGCATTCATGAGCTGTGCAATAATAGATCTTCATTCATGTGCAGTTGCTTTCTGGAGTGGTTTTTAATTGAATATTATTATATCACAAAGACATGCTCTCAGACATTGACTTCTCTGTTTTTGAAGTTCTGTTGTAAAGTTACACCCAGGAATTCAGGTCTAATCAGTCATTTGCAAAATTGAAGAAGGCCAAGTTAAATAAACTATATAGCTACGTAGATATTTGATTGACCTGACATCACAGCATCATTTCAGCATGTTCATGAACTCGTATCTGCAGGTACATTTTTCCTAATTCCATCTACAATGACCTCTAACAAGTAGTCAAACAATGTCCTAAAATTTCTGCTAGTGTAACTGACTATAAATAGTCGTGCCCTTTCAGATATATAGATCTCTCCCAATACTTATTTCCTCCTTTAATTTAAACTCGCACATGGACTGTTTCTTCACAATGTATAACATGAGCTTCATATTTATCTAATATTTTGAAGTAGTGGGAGGAAAAATTTTTAAGAGTGAATGTATGTACGCTGACACACATTGTTCACAAGCTTAAACAAGGAGATTTAATGCTTATGGTAACTCAGAAAAAGTGCATTTAAAAAGTTTTCTTGATGTATAATTTTGAATATTTTCTGCTGGTTTTTTTTAATATGTCACATTTCTTTCTCTATTTGACTAGAGTTAATAATTGTAAAAATATTTATGAATTAATTTCTAGTGTAATTAATATTTAATGAAGCATTGAATACATGTTAAACATTTTAAGTTTATAGGAATTATCTGTTAGTTAAATATTTTAATTCTGTAGATGGTTTTCATAATAAATTTATCTTCCTGTCAGTTCTCTGATACAGAATATCTGGTGTGGAGTTAAATAGCCACTTCTAGAAAGGTACAGACTTTATATTAAATTCTGCAATTTATGAACCTAGAACTTCAAGAAATAGCGTTTTTCTACTGTCTATTTTCTGATTTTTTCTAGTTATGAATACCTAATGCATTATAGTCTTTATATAGTGATTTAGACTTTGGCATTGGGAAGTTTGGGAAACTGGGAAAACACATAACCAGATACTTCCTTTGTGACTTTTGTGTTTCATAATATTATGTCTGTATTTCACAGAATGGGCAAGGTTGGAAGGGACCACTGAAGGTGGCTCCTCAAGCAAGGCCATCTAGAGCCATTTGCCCTTGACTGTGTCCAGATGGCTTTTGAATATCTCTAAGGATGGAGACTTCATCACTACCCTGGGCAACATGTGCCAGTGCTTGCTCACTCTCGCAGTCAAAAAGTATTTCCTCATGTTCGGATGTAACCTCCTGTGTTTCAGTTTGTGCCTATTGCCTCTGGTCCTGGCACTGGGCACCACTGGAAAGAGCCTGGCTCCATGCTCTTAGCACCTTCCCTTCAAGTATTTATACACACAGATGAGATTTACCCTGAGCCTTCTCTTGTCTTCCTTTCTGTATTTAGATTAGATACGATATTCTGTCTGTACTGCTTTGTGTTCATATTTTGTGGAAAATTAAATATTTCCAAGTTTTATCTCAGAGGCAGATAAAATGTTCCCTACATTTCTGTTGACAATGAGTATTTGGTGGCAGTCAAGACCTGATTTAAACCATGGTTTGTGAAATATAATGGAAGCCTTTAAACATCCTACAGTAACGTGAATTTTACTTATTTTAGCATTTGCATGCCTTTCACAGAAGTGTACTTGGTAGAGAAAGTACTCTCTGGTTTATTGTCTTTACTGGATGGTCTTTCAGAATTGTGGCCAGCTTTCTGAAAGAGCAGAAACTAAAGGTTTATTTCCTTTCTTCATTTACTTTTTTAATATCATTTATATGTGACAGCTTTCTCTTACCATGTTTTACTTTATACTGAGCTCTCTGGAAGAATTTCTCTTTCTGATAGAGTTTCTTGGATTTTTTTTAATCTATACAAGTATTCTGTCAGATCTACATTTTGTTGGAGTTTCTTTCATAAAATTTCTAATTTTTTTTTTTTCTTAAATTTAAACTAAAAGAATTGGCTCGATAAATACCTGATTAATACCACATGATGCATATTCTGTCATGTTTTCTTTCTGGAGACTTTCACAATGTCTGACAAAATCAAAGTTTATGGTTTCCTTGAAGGCTGAAAGAGGACCCGTGTAGAGGAGAATAGAAAGGAAATCTGTCTTATTTGAAGACAGGAAGATAGTAGTGACATAAAATCATTTTGGCAGAGTGTTCAGTGGTATTCCTCACTGCTGCACTTTGACACTTTATCACAGTATCCAAAGAAGCAGTAAATTAATAGAAAAGACAAAAATTCATGTCTTGCATTTGCCTTTCTGGAGAGAAGCATGCAGTTTGCCATCATGCCATGTTCCTTCCTCAGTCTCACTGTCTCTTAACTGGGAGGTTTGCCAGTGTAACAATTGAGTAAATCCTTCCAAATCTACAGAAGGTCTGAGGTGATACTAAAAAAAGAAAAAAGTTTTATCCACTATTTAGGGATTCTTCTGTCAAGAGAAAAGTATAAAAGAGATGTCATATCCCAGTAGCGTCTATTAAAAGATTCTGCTGTTACTTCTTATTAAATCACATCTGTAAAGTAACTTTAGAAATCGAAGGTATTACTGGCATTGGAAAGGTAAGTGATTTTCATGGAAGACTAAGGCAGAGGTCAGTCACTGTGTTCCTGTCTCTGTTTCCGTGATGGATCAGAAGAATTTTAAGATATCCCAGAGATTTCCGATATGAGTGTTCTTGTGATGCCCTCCTTAAAATACTTGTATACTTTAAATATTTTTTGCCGTAGTGATTCATTGCATTTTTAATGGGACATTTTGGGTTCTTGTAATAGATGAGTGTGATAATACTGGATAGAGTTCATGTATTTTTAAGCAGAAGTCCCTGCTGTGATTAATGGGGAGTTCTATTTAAAAGCCGAAGTTATGATATGGTCTGAGTTACTGAAATGTCTGCCTACATTAATATTTCATAGAAGTTATTACTTACTCTAAAACATTACAGTTATTACTTCTTTCTAAAACAAAAAGTCAAAAAACCTACAGAGCAGAGTTTTTAAGATATATTTCCAACATCACAAAAATAGACAAAACCACTTAATACAATTGTGCAACACATTTGCCAGATGGAACTAAGTAATAGTCACTTTTTTGAATTATTTATTTATCCCAGTTGAATCTGTAACTAAAGTGATTGATTATAGAGCACTCAAATGAAGACATTACTTATTTTGCATATATTGCGATGACAGATTTCATATGATCCTGACAAGACTTCTTCAAAATTAATATAGATCTATCCTTGTCCGATATGCAGCAGCACCTCTGTTTCGAGTAAATCCACGTGGTTTAGTTGGCTTTCCTTCCTGTAGTTTTAAGTAGTATGTCTATACAGTGAAAGCAGCACAAGTTTAGGTGAAAGCTGCCATTTAAAAATTGAAAATGGGATTCACAGGAATTCAGCAAACTGCAGATGATAATGAATAATAAATGAAGATAGGATATGCTTGGAAGAACGTATCTCAGCAAGACATAAAGTTTTAGTGCACTTCAGAAGATTTATGATTGGATTGTTATTTCAGTTCATCACATAGGCAATTTAAATAATGAAATATTTAAAGGTAAATAAAAATAAATATATAAAATTCACCCTTTTTGTAATGTTCTTTACATAGAAGATTATAAAATTTTCCGTGTTCCAATGAACTAGAAGAAAATGAAACGGATGACAGGTCCAGAACATTATCTAAGTTATATTCATTAAGTTCAGGTCTCCTATTTTATTTTACTCCATTAGTGGCAAAGAAAACAACTATGAAGAATCCAGAGTTATGAGAAATCTTCCTGTTTGATCCTTGAATATCTATATGAGCTCCCTTGTGGCCAAGGGAAGACACAGATAAGAAGTATGCATGCTGTGCTCTGTAAATCATATTTCTGCCAGGAGTAAGAAAAAGCAGTAGCTTATTGTCTGGGCTTCTTATTTTTTTATTAAAACACACCTTTAAACACGATTAGGATTTAGGGCAAAACTTCAGGGAAAGCTAGTGAGTAAACTGTATACTTCAAGAAAGAAAACGACAGAACATATATCCTTACTGCTCTTTACTTCTTGCACACCGTTTTTCATAAATACATCTAAATGGGCTTTAAAAATTCATATTGTTATCTTTGCCTCACAAAGAAGAAGCTGAAGTGCAGGGATACAGAAATGGTGTACATAGATCATCCTGCAGGCTAGCAGTAGGGCTGAGAGTACAACCTAAATCTCGTTCTGACTAAATTGCAGTGTTTTTCTTATAACCAACTTCCTGCTACCTTGACTGACGTTGTATCTTGCAGAAAATCCGACCCTTTTAAAAAGTCAGTGCTCAAAGGGATTACAATTTAATTTCTGATGTCTGATTCTAGTCATCTAGTTGAAAAGCTGTAGCTGGTGTCCGAAAAGCTGTAGCAGTAAATTTCTTTGTATCTCAGTGAAGGAGGTTTTTGACTTGTTTGCCCTTGGCTAATATAAGCAGAAACTGGGATTACAAACTGCTGGGCTGGCACAAGCGTGATGGGCTGTGTTGACGGATGTACCCTGTGTTTGCGGCAGCCTCGCAGCTAGCACTTCTGGCCATCATCACCACAGCAGGAGGCTACAATGAACAAGGGAAAGAAATAAAAGGGCAGAAAATGAGACAGAGGCATAAACATAAAAGCATTCACTTGATCTTGATGCTAATAGAGAGAGAAATATTTTTTCTTTTTTTAATATATCAGCCTCTGTGTACTGAAGAAAATCACATTTAACAAACGGAATTGCAAAATACTCACGATAGAAGTGTAAGTGATCTGATTTAAAGTCTCTGAACCTCTTCAATGTGGCTGATTACCATGAGATTGCACAACACTCTGCAGAGAAATAAACTCTCCTAATAATACCAAGCAACTGGTGCTGCGACACGTGCTGATGCCCAAGTGTTGTGACAAGGGCTAGGGGTATTATTTCAAATGATCTAATTGGGGTTCACTCTGATGAAAAGTGAAGGGCAAACCTCAGTTGGTTGAATTAGTGCAAAAATCTGCATTTCCATGTGTAGTCATGAGAATAGTACTAGCATTGAGAGTCTCAGGTTGAGATGTTCTCTTAGCAGTGTTTCAGCAATTTCCACTGAAAATTGCTTTGAGATTTGCAAGTGAATTGAATGTAAAATGGGGAGAAAACAGTGAATCTTTGTTCAAAACCAAGGAGAAAATCTCTTCTTAATCTATAGAAATCAAATCATACTCTTAAATATGCAGTGGGTCCTGAATTGGTTTTCTCAATAATCTATCCTTTAAAATCAGGTTCTCATACAGATAAAGCTGTAAAAAGCTACAGGGACACGGATAAGAATCACTTGTGGTGATGTTATTGCTGCTCATATAATTATAGAGCTTTAATTGTAAAATGTTAATATTTAGTCATGATTACAGTCTCTATAATTGCAAGTCACTATTGATTTCACAGATTCACTTGTAATTGGCTCTGCTGTTCATGGAGTGTTTTTTGTTTTGTTTTTCCTTGCCCACTGCATAAGAAAAAAGGTTCATGCCGTGTGTTCTCTGTCATTACCCTTCTGGTAGCCTTGCATGGAAAAAAAAAGAACAGCCAATTTAGAAGTTTCTAATATGATTTTTAAAACTGATCTTCTTTAGAAGGCAGTTGAAGAACACGAGTGTTCTTTATCTGATGTCCGTGTATAAGTATTAATTGTATTAGAAGGGTTATACTAGCATGTCTGCTGTGGTGTGCAAGACGGAAATGTTGGGAAGCTGGGGAGGGTACCAGGGAAGTCATCATAAATACTCACCATATATCTGTACCTTCAAGCCTCTGTTCCTTGTTGCTGTGGGAGACGGGTACTGGTGTAGGTAGGTCTTTGGTCTGACTCGGTATAGCTGTCTCACGCAGGAGGCGCAGAGCAGCTTTGAACTGTTAGTAATCAGAAAAAAACAACACAGACGTGTGCGAGAGATACAAGCAAAGGTTAATAAAGCCTTTCGTCCAACTTTCAAAGCCCACAAGGGTGTTTGCTATGTATGGAAATCATTGTTTTGTCAGAGGAGCGTTATCTGGCTTTTCAGACAGCAGAGAGAGAACATAAGGAGAGGAGTTTGAGGAATACGTTAGTATTGTTTAACACCACTTCTAATGAAACTAAGAAATGTTCATGAACCAGGTTTATATATAAACAGACTGTGGGCTAGAAGAAGCTGTATTCAATATCTTGCAATATCAGAAATATTTATTACAACATGACTAGAGGCTCAAAGCAGTGCAATTGCTTTGGAGAACATAGAAGCTCTATTTCTCTTTAAAGCATGCTGCTTCAGTTAAGTATTCCTTTCGTGTATTCATTCAATATTCATTTTGGCTGCTACTGCTATACTATGAAAAGGAAAAATGGTTAGAGGAGCTCATGCTAAAGAAAAAGGGTTTATAGGAAGTACTGTTTCAAAATATGAATAATGTTTTGAGAATTAGCTTAAGTTTATAATAAGCATAAAGGAAAGGATTTCATTACAAGTTTTGACACCAAGCCAGATACTTCTGCACTGTGAGCTGTCAGCCTTTCATGTTTGTGTATGTGCTAGCATATACTTGAGATTATCATGTTGCACCACTACTGCGAGCTGGAGGCTCTCAATAGCTTCAGTGTAGATAGCAATTTTGACAGTGTTACGCCACTGTACATTCAAATTACTTTAGGAAGAAACATGATATGAAAAGTGTGAGCCCTCATGCAATTTATTTAAAAATTTGAATCCACGTAGCCAGAGCAACAAAATAAATATTAAACAGTGACAAATATAAGGAAGTGGTTGGCTTTTCTTCATTTTTTTTCCCCTCTTCTTTTTTTAAGTGTTGAATTAGTTTTTCAAATCTGTCTGATGAATGAAGAATTAACATTATATTATGTAAAAGAGAATGTTTCTTAGATAATTTTGTTACTTTATGTATTTTTTGGTACTATAGAAGTAGGTACTTTTTACTCTCTCCATGTTTTTAAGAGATGAAAAAAAAATCAATATCTATTATAATTGTCACGATGTTAAGGCACAAAAAGCACAAAGCAGACAAAAAAAAATCCTCTACCTCGTGAAACATGGTGTTAAAGCTTTCATGAATTACGCCACAGGAGACCACTGCATCAACACTGAGAAAGCATGTTAAATTTAAAATTATTTCATATGGAGCACGCAGCCTTGTTTTAGAGACACCAGTTTATTGCTATACAAAAGGAGTACTAGCTGGAGTAAAATAATTAAAATTGAGTTCCAGCAATTTTTAAGGTTCTGGTATGAAAATACTCAGTAAGGGAAACATTGAATAAGGTGTAATGCTTTTTGTGATGTTGATGTCAGAATTTAAGATGGTATGGTCACTCTTAGGTTTGTTTCATGTGTATTACATTCATGATTTTAAGATAAATTTGGAAACAGATGGATAATGTTAATTACCATGCCATTAATAGTACCAGGAATATGTGTGAGTGTATTTTCCCAATGGATATTAGTAGAGGGAAAAATAAAAGGGCCCACACTTATAAATTGTCTTAATAATTGTGTGCACAGCTAGGAAGTTTTCCAAGCAGCTGATTTTTATATACTTTGAAGTTTGTCTTTATCGTGTTGTTTGAAAGTGTGCCCTGGAAAGTTGGGGAAACAGTGTGAAATTTATAAATTATATTCATCTACATCAGTGTTTTTTAATGCTAATTTTTATATTTCCTTGTTAATTTCAGAAATGTGAGCAACTAGTTCTTGAGATACTGAAATGATTTGAACTGCAGTGTGGCTTACGCTCTCCCTTATGCTATCAGGAAATTAAAAAATCAAATAATTTGTAGGCGTGTTTGATTCTCCATTATCTTCCTCTGAATCACAGGTGTTACATTTTATTATGTTGAGAATCCTTTCCTTTTTTATCTCTCTTCCATAACCTGAATCCATTCTCTTTGACGCAGACACTGCCTTGCATGTTCTTTTCAACCTCTGAAAGAGGAGCTGGGAGAGACAAAAGCATTGAGTAGAAACGACAGTCAAGGTGATCCATCGCACTCCTGGAAGGGCGAGTTTGCTGGCAAACCGAGCAGGCAGCAAGTCATACAGCACCCAGGGAGTCCCGCCACGGGTGGGAAAGAGGCAAAAATAAAGGTTTTCACTATCAGTGATCTTCTACTGTCTTGGCACTCCTGGCAGCATAAATTACAGAATCTGTCTCTCCAAATGATACCAGAATGTCATGTTGGCAGCATCTCAGATTCTATATTAAGAAGATAATAAAAAAAAGCTATCAATAATTTATCTAGAATTATGATCTCATACTACAAAGAAATTTGAGGTCTCCTATATGGGTAAGGTTAGCTTGTTTCTGAACTTAGGAAAAGGACGTTTCTGCTAATCAGTCTCTTGATAGTCTCTTTAAATACAGTCCTCTCAAAATACTGAAAACTAAGCTGCTCATTGTCTTGTGCCATCCAAGTCTCTCTCTCTGGCATTAAACTGTTAATGCTACTTACAGGCACCAAACCAGTAACACAAAATGGGTCAAAACCAGTTCACACTGAAAGTAGAGGAAAATTCAGATGAAATCAGTGATGCAACCCTCATTTGTTAAAATTGTCTTGCTCAGTGTTTTAAGACGTGTTTTGAGTTTCATGTTCGGGGACAGTTTTGTCTATTTCTTTTTTGTATTTGTATGTGGAGAAAAGCTCAAGGGATTTTTACATAGCCTTATTTGCAGTAGATCAAAGTTCAAAATAATTTTTTTCTTCTTCAAATAGTGATAACTTTAATACTTGAAACAGTATTAATATATAAGATATTAAGTACTATGATAGTGTACTTTCTTCTCAGTTAGCTGCAAAGCTATCAGTGCTTTAGTGGGGATTTTGTCTTGATTTTTGACTCCATTGGGATCATTGTCTGAAATTTTAGAATAAACTTGCAGTAATAGTTATTTCACTTCCTTTCTTACTCCCTTACAAAACTAAATGTTAATCCTTCAGAAGCTTAGAAGGAATCTTAACATTGTATTTTACAGTAATCCCTTTAGAAGACAAATAATTACAAATGACATTTTAAACTCAGTAAGACTTCAGTGACAATTCCCGAGAACAAAAAAGAAGCAAGCTTCCTATTTATTTCTGTAATTGCCATTTGTAATACTCTGATTAAACAAAAAGCACAAACTATGGCATTTTCATGAGGGAAGTACAGGTAAGCTATGGCTCTTTCATCTAAATATGTTTAAAACAAAACCCTTAGAAAAACTACTTTGCATTCACAGCAGCAGCTTTTTTTTTTTTCTCCCCAGTGTGAAATGGTTTGAGTGCACAGACATCCCATTGCCCAGGCATAACTGGATCAGTGCACAGCAGGGAGAGCAGAGCACCTGCTTTAGTGGGAAAGAGAGAACCTAAAGAATATTCATAAAGACCAAATTAAAACATCATATGAGGCCTTCATTAGGCTCGACAGCTTCTCCTAAAGACTTTCTGTTACTACTGCTTATCATCAGCTGAGGATTTGTGAAAGAAGAGCCACCACCCACCTTCTGCAGCCTTTAAGTGGTGGTGGTGGGTGAGACTCTTTACATTGTGTTCTGCTAATCTCTTTCATTGATGAGTTGCATTTCTGTGCTACACTAGTTCCTCAAGATTAATTTTATCCCAGAATTTCAAATTTATGAATGCTGTGGTAAATGTACTGGCAATAATGATACAATATAAAAAGCATGTTGCAGGTGGTCTGTCTGTGGTTTTCTCATACTTCTGAGGATCATTCAAAGCCTCTGCCTTCACTGTTTTTTCATCATGTATCTTCAGTGATGTCTTCAGTGATGCTTTTACTCTCTCCATGTTTATAAAAGATGAAAAAAAAAAATCAGTTTCTATTAGAATTGTCACAATGTTAAGGCAGAAAAGCACAAAGCAGACAAAAACCCCTCTACCCTGTGAAACGTGGTGTTAAAGCTACCATGAATCATGGCAAAGAATTATTGTAAGCACGTGCTGAGTGTTTTCAGTCTGTAGCAATGAGAAATAAAATGACAGTGGATTAGGACTACTTTGGAATGCATTACTTGTTATTTTAACAAAGTCACAAAGCTCCTTTACTCAGTTCAGAGATTTCTTTTCCTGCTTTTCTGTGATTATTTTCAAATGAGAATGGTGTCTAGACTTGATGCTTGCAATGTGTTTGAGGCCGCTGAAGTTAGAAGTGAATTATTGTAGGCTCTTCTTATAATTAGGAGAGAGAAATGAGTTCCTGTGAAGAGAATTGCAGAGGAGCTTCTCTCTCTTTTTGTGAGGTCCATATAAAGAAAGTATGGCAACTACATTCCTCAGCAAGTGCTTGAGGTTAACAACAGTGACTTGTGATCCTACAAAAAAATGTGGATTACTTAACTGAAGATTTCAAAGCAGTATGCAACTGAAAACTGACAGATAATGTGGATGCTAGAAATAGTTTTCAAAAGGGAAAAAAACCCAAACTGGTATTCCTCAGAATAATTTTGGTCAAAGCAGTTTTTGTTCGTATTGCTAGAAATATATCACTTTTTTTAACTTCTCAAAAGCTAAAGAAAATAAAATCACGGCAATTCCTCTTCTTCCCCCCAAATAGGATGACTAAGTTAAAGTAAGCTGTTGAGATTACTGAGATATTAATAGGTATTGTAAAATGAATTCATTGCAAGTTAGCTTGATACTCTTACTCTATTAGGGTTTGGATAGTTTTTCTTGTGTAGGGTTTTGGGGGGTTTTTTTCCATATCTTCCGTAACCACAAGTTGAAATGTGGCTAGTTGTGAAGAATGGTATCAGTTACACTTTTTTGCTCCTGATTGGCATTACATTTGTTGAAAAAGTAGTTGATGGAGCCATCTACAAAGATGGGGGAGATAGCATAGAAAAGAGAGAAAGTTTGAGAGCATGGCGGGTGTGACAGGGAGCAGGTGGCCAGATTGCAGGGGGAGAGAGGTTTCCAGAGGCTGCAGCACACAGGAGAGTTTGCTTCCACTCAGTCACGTCACTGTACAGGAGGGAAGCACAGTCACCACAGAGGCTCAGCGGGCAGAGGAAGAATTGTGCATCGCTCATTTATTTTTTTATTTTTGCATTTGCCTTCGGTTTGCTTTCTTTAAGACCTCTCTCCTCCACAAGTTTTTAGGTTTCTATGCAAATGAAATTTGATTTGGTCAAGTGTGCAAGTCTTTTAAGGGAGCTCACTAAGGAGAAAGCCTAAACAGATCCATGCCCCAAAGCTATGGCTCGCTCTAGGGCCCTGTCATAGTCGTATGAAGAAGTGTGCAATGGAGTAAAAATTTAAGCTTTCGGAGTACTTGCAGTCTTATATTCTAAATGGATTATACTGTATTTACACTTAAAAATCAACTTAATTTAGATAAGGAGGTGGGTCAGATACATTACTAATAGCTCTGTGTCAACAGCCACATGAACCTAGAGGTGCTAAGCAGTAGTTTGCTCAGAGGTTTATGTAAATGTGGTTTGTTGGTACTCTCTGGCAATGCTTTTATAAAATTGCATGCTACTTCACAGCAAAAGAAAAATAATGCAGTTTAATACATGAGCCTATCTGTGCACCTTATCATTATTTTGGATCCAGTTCTAAAAACAGCATTCTTGTAATCTAACAAAAGAACTTATTTTTGCCCAATTATCACACTCAGGTACAGATTTTTGTTTCATATTTACATTACCAAAGGTAGTAGCTAGTGCATTGTGGTGGAGATTTTTGTCATTTGCGTTAGTATAAACCTGTCAATGAATTGGATTGCAGATACTTAGATGTCAAGCACAATTTTTAGGTACTATGTGATTTCTTGGATAATCAACCATTGGAAATTTGGTAGAATCCCAAATGGGCAAACTTCATCTGAAGTACAGTAAAGACCTGATTTTTAAAAAGGGGGGTTTCTTCATTGAACTCGCATAGTATACACAAGATGCAGTGATATGATAAGACAGAAATTTGTAGTTTGTGAGATGAATGATTTAGCTTTATTTCAATCATGATTATTTTAGTATCTCTGCTGTAATTGGAGGTTTTCTGCTGTGTTTATTCTTTTCAAGTTGGAAACTGTTCAAACTGATTTTCTGAGGAAATGATATCTCTTAACTCAGTGTAAATACACTTAAATTAAATACAACAAGACTGATTAGAGGCTAATCTTGCTGAAATGGAAACTAAAATACATTTGTATTTAATACACGTTTCTTTTTCTGGATAACTAGCTAAACCTTGGAAGCCCTAATTCAAAGTTAATCTGCAAAAAATATGGAGGAGTTTCCACAAGTTGAATCAGTCTCTGCCAGCTGGCATTGCTATAGCATATTAAAGCGTAGGATTTTAGAACTAAAACTGAACTGTTCAGCTGCAGTTTCTTCTTAAGAAAGAGGCAATGAGGAGCAGAGGCTAAGTGTATAGCCTATCATCAGCCCGTTCCCAAACTGCTACTGAAGTTAATGTTGGATGAACAGCTGAAAATTACATTGAAGAGTCAATGAGAGTTTTAAAGCTCATGGGAATCAGTAGTAAGATGTGGCTTCATATTCCTTCCAGTCATTCAATGAGAAAGTGTTGTAAATTGTACCTGCCATAGTTCATTTAACTTAGTCTTGTCCAGTACTAGAATTATTTTGTTAGCCTGCTTTGGAAATAACAAAGACTCAGCCCAGCATCTCCCACAACTTTATTCACACAAATAGCCTTGTAACTGGGGTCATTCAGGCGAATGAGGATTGTGTGGCCTGGCTTCCGTTCCTTCACGGAACATGAGCGCTCCTCAGTCAGAGAAAATGTCCTCCATGTGACCGACTCTTTGCAGATGTATTTGCTTTGGGAAATGGTTACACGTTTTTTTCTGATCTGCTTGTTCTTTCCCTCTTTCTTAGTAAGTCAGTGCATGGTGTGTATGAGGGGAGGTCTTAAACCCCCTGAAAAATACAGGTGTTTTGCCTTCTGATTTGTGGGGTTTGTGAGTTCAATCAAGTGAATATTAGTTTTTAATAATGGAAAAAGCAACCATATTAGCTTTCAAGGATACAGGTTTTGATTGATTTTGTTGACACTAATTATAACAACATAGTGAGTATTTACCATAGATCTTAGAGATTTTTAAAAAGCAGTAACTTCTGTTCTTTGGAGAGTTAACAGCTGGTATGTCTCTGTCTTCAAGAACTTATTCCATATAAAACTTCACAGATCGTGTGGGATAAACACTTCTTAACTGGCTTTTTGTTTTTATTTTAGCTATAATAAAGGAAAGAAGTGGCCTACCTGAAATTACCTCTGTTTTTCAAAATGTATTATGTTTTTGTTCTCATTATTTAACACAATATGGAAGGAAGAGAATGTGATATTAATTGGCATTGGGGTATAAAGAGAGCAGTGCAGTAGAAATGCAAAGCAAAAACCAAAACAGTCCAGGAAAGGGTATTTGTGCAGATGAGAAGGTTATATTCATGCCTTGGAGGGGAGGACTTTGGCTCCTATGTTGCTAGTCAAAACTGCGTGGTGAATTTGTGATTGCTCAGTTCTTAGTTCTCTGATGTGATTAATTCCTGTGCATGTTCTTGAAATTAAATATTCGGGCTTTTTAGGATAAAAAGTAAAATGTATCTGTAATTGTAAAAAGAGGAGATGAAAAATAATCCCGTACTTGTTTTGTGTTTTTCAAGTGTGAGTTTCTCCAATAATGAAATTCTTAGAGATACAGAAAATGTGAAACTGGTTCTGTGAGCTTGGTTTAGCACCATGGCAGAAAAACAATTAAGTGTGCAATGTTAGCATCTTCTCTTGTTTTCCAGGTCCATGGGGCAGATGCATGGGAGATGAATGTGGTCCAGGTGGCATCCAGACGCGAGCAGTGTGGTGCGCCCACGTGGAGGGCTGGACCACGCTGCCTACGAACTGCAAGCAGCCTGAGCGGCCGGACAACCAGCAGAGCTGCTTTCGGGTCTGTGACTGGCACAAGGAGCTGTATGACTGGCAAATCGGCAGCTGGAACCAGTGCCAGCCCGTCCTCTCCCGCAGCCACGAGAAGCCCCTGGAGTGCCTCAGAGGGGAAGAAGGAATCCAGACAAGGGACATCACCTGCATCCAGAAGTCCAATGGGGTGCCAGCTGAGGATGTCATCTGCGAGTACTTTGAGCCGAAGCCCCGCCAGGAGCAGGCATGCCTCATCCCATGCCGACAGGACTGCATTGTGGCCGAGTTCGCCCCGTGGTCAGAGTGCTCCAAGACCTGCGGCAATGGGCTTCAGCATCGAACTCGGCACGTTGTGGCTCCGCCACAGTTCGGGGGGTCTGCTTGTCCTAACCTCACTGAGTTTCAGATCTGTCAGTCCAGCCCATGTGCTGCTGAAGAAAGCCTGTATAGTCTAAATGTGGGACCCTGGAGCGCATGCTCAGTGCCCCATTCAAGGCAAATAAGGCAAGCGAGGAAACGAGGGAAGAACAAAGACAAGGAAAAGGACAGAGAAAAGGCAGTTCGGGATCCTGAGGCTCGTGAGTTAATTAAGAAGAAGAGGAATCGAAACAGACAGAACAGACAGGAGAACAAATATTGGGACATACAAATTGGGTACCAAACCAGACAGGTCACATGTACTCACAGAAATGGGAAAACTGCTGCTCTGAGGTAATCACTACTTATTAATTTGCACATCTTTATTTTTCTCTGTTTAAAATAAAGCATGCATAAATGCACACTGATATTATTTTACACAATCCTGTATCTCAGTATGGGGCACACACTGTTTCCCATATGAATATACTTCATCAAGCTCAAGATGTTTCTGTGACATGAAAGATGGAAACTGTGCTGGTGATCATACTCAGCATCATATAAATATGTACTATTAAACTATACTAATCCCTAGATTCTGTTTGTCTAAAGAGATTTCCCCCAAAAGCCTGAAGATATTTGTCAAATATCTGCTCTGTTTCTGTGGGTTCAGGGAGGGTTTTGTGCTCTAACAAGTCATGCACGTTTAGAAGAGTTGATGTTACTGCTTTTAAGGCTCTGGGCGCAGAGGCTAACAGGAAACTAGGCCAGTTCGGACTCACAATAAAGGTAGAAAACAGAGAGAAATAAGCATATTTCGTACGTAAGTACGTATACGTATACGTAAGAACATAGTATCTATTCTTTCCAGTATCTTTTGTTTTGAAATAGAAGAATGTGAAATATTGTTTGTTCTGGATTTCTAAGGCAAAATTCCTGAAAAGGAGACTGTGAAACCTTTGTGTCTTCCATGTACTTCCTCTTTGTTTTCCTCATCTGCACCTTTATGCTGTCTGTCTGTTTTTTTTTTCCTGGTATTTTTATTTATTTATTTATTTATTATTTTAGTTTTCAGGAATTTTGACAGTCACAAATGTTTTGATAACTCTTTCCATGGGCTTCTGAGTACTTTTCCACAGCCATATTGTCTTCCACTTGTTTGTTTTTACTTGGTGTTCTCTTGATAGCTCATGTTTTTTCCTTCATATCGCCCAGACTTTTTTTGTCCAACTCAGTCTTCTTTCGGTCTAGTCTAACTTTTTCTGTCTTTGATGTGATTCTGTCTGTTTCCTTCCCTCTAGTTCAATGCATGATTAATCAGTTCTACTTCAAGTGTTAAATGTCGAAGATAGTTTGCTGAATGAGGCTGACACCCATTGCTTCTAGATTAGTGTTTATGAATTTTTTTCAGGGTACTTTGAAGCTTTTGTCATACCAGTTAAACATTGTATCACAGAACCTGTAATTGCTTCGATCTTTCCTGTCAGGAACCATATATTATTGTTTTTCAAGTGTTGTAAACATTGTTTTGAGTATATTTCCTTTCAAGAGAGGATCCAGCAGTGAAACAGGAAAATAAAGAGAGGTCCCTGGCTTAAGGAAAGAACGGAAAGATTTGGGTTGTTTGGTTAGAAGGAGGGACATAAAAGTGAAGATGTGAAGTGTCTGCGAGTATGTAAAAACTCGTCACAAGGAAGAACGGAACGAGCTGTTCTGTGTATATTATGGATGTATAGGAAAAGTGATAGCAGGCTAATCACAGCAGCACTGAATGAGGTTAGACTTCTCAATACTGGGAATAGTCCTCAAAGGTTTATAAGAATAGACTAGAATTGCGTGTGTCAGTAATGACGCACCTTCAGTAACACACTTTGGTTAGTGAAGAGGGACTGACTGCTCAGATTTTTTGCAGTCTTTTCTGGATCTGGTTTTCTACAGTTCTTTCTACAGATTTTGACCCACACTTGAATGAATGTCTGCACAAGGAATCTCAAAATCGGCTTGCTCAGGCAGTCCCAGGTGTTGGCTGCAGCACTGCCTCAGTGCTAGTACAGGAAGAGGTTGCTTTTGCCCCTTCCTTTTCCAGCTTCACATCATGCAGCTCACACTGTGCCTAGCCCAGGAGCATCATTACACTTTAAATACAGGGAATAATTTATTAAGCATATCACTTTCTAGCAGAGAGCAGCCAGCCACTCTGCTTGAAAGTCCTGAAGTTTTTGTAAGGTTAAACAAATAATTCAGAGCTACCATATTTTTTTAAAAAAATAAAATGGAGGGGACCAGGCTATTCATGTGCCAAGGCTCTGATAAATGGTAAAAGAAAATAAAGTAAATTACATACTTTATTCATGATCTTTACATTCACTCTTGAATTCACTCGGATCAGTAACGCTATCTTTATTTCAGATACCTCATAACATATGCACATTTCAGGCTGTAGCAGCGAAATGGATGAAAACCGCTTGCCTGAGGCAGTGAAACAATAGATAATACAATGTAGGAGTGACTATTCACAGGGGAGAAAATGATACAAATGATGCAGTGGACATTTTGATGTCTAATGGATATAATTTTATGTTGTAAATGCATAAAGGATTTCTAATAGTCTTCCACATAGAATATTTTTTTTTCCAGTTGCATAGTGAAAACAAGAAAATTTGTTTAAATAACTCATGTGAGAAATTCCAACACTGATACCTTACCTTATATATCCATTTGTTTTATTTGCACTGCAGTCTTCCTTAAGTGATCAACTGATTCTATGATTGTCATTCCAGAATTTCAAACAATAGAATTGTTTTTCTGCCCAGGTTGTCAATGCAACCACCTCAAATGATTTGATAATTTCCATTACGTAGTTACTAAGTAATAAGTAAGGTGACTGCAAAACCTGCCATGCTCATGTTAAATGCTTTTCAGCGTGAATAGTCCATTTTCAGGGAGGTTTGACTTTAGCAATCAGAAGCAATCAGCCCCCTGGCAGCATGACAGCAAGAAGAAGAAAAACCCTCAGGCGAGTAATATTTTTTACAGAAGTAGCAAAACTGGTATGGTATAAAAAGGATTTCAAAAAACAAGTTTCAGAAGGGTGCTCCAGAGAAAATGGTTCTGTAACGCTGTCAGCAAAACTTCAAAAAGGCAAATTCTCTTGACACATCAGCACACCAGGCATGGTAAAGAGAAGTAAAACAAGAAAATCAAAGTGTAATTTATACACTTTATTGCCAAGTGAACAATACACTATCTCCCATGAAGGATGAAATATTGGATTTTGCATTGCTCATTCTGCAATAATGTATGTGTTACATGGCCTGTATTTGCTTTATGTTTCCCTTAGTCTGAAATTCTGGTGCACTGAAAAAGTTTTAAAAATAGATAAGTTGGAGAAGAAATAATTCCGATTGAAGATGACTTATCAAATGACTGCTCTAGGTAGCTAACAAAACCTGGACAGTGTTACTCTTAATGTAGAGGACAATACTGATCCTCTGATGTGTTTCCTTTTTTTTTTTTGGTGAAAGTGGAGTTTGCCCGAGGTCCCTCAGAGCCATTAGACAACTATCCGTCAATATAGAGAAACATAAAATGCATGTAAAATTTTATTTTGAGTTTTAGATCTGTTTACATTATTACAAATAGTGATGGTTGTGCCTCATGTTCAGCCTATCATTTTCTATTGTAGTATATACTCTGGTTTTACTTTCTTCTGCTCTGCCAAATCGTTACCATTGCGTCTCAAACATTTCCTCATAATTGTTTTCCTGAGCAGACTTTTTGGGGAAAGTGTAGTGAAAATGTTTTGGCTGGTTTTGTACAGGTATAAGAAAAAATACTTTAGCATTTTTTTAATTCATATAACCATTTTACTGAGATGTGTTGTTGAGAACCCCCTCGACTGGGGAAAGAATTTGATATTTGGAAGGACTGGAGCCAGTTATGAGCACAGACATACTAGAGTATCTTCTTGGCCTGTATGTTTTTGCACTTCAGCAAAGATTTTGAAGTTCACTGACAAAGCACATCAAGTTCCCCTGCAGCAGTTCTTCCATAGGTGTGGGGACAACCTGCAAGTGCTAAGAGTCACTGAGTTCAAATGGCTGCAAGGGTGGCTGTAGTTTAAAGCAGTTCTGCAACAATATAACTGCCTATTAAAAAAAGGTAAAAATATCTCAGGAATTTCTGCACTATTTCCTTTCTCTTTCTCCATCATTTGGATATGACTTGTTTATCTTGCTGAAGCTGGGACCAAAACACCCCTGTCTGAATGGGGGGAGAAATGGAGGAGACCGAGTAGGGAATGATCCCCACCAGCCCTGTTACTGCAGTCCCCAGAACCGGGTAATATTCCTTTGACAGCACCTCTGTGGCAGAGACCTGTTTGTGAAGCTGAGCATTATTGATGACTTGAAGTAAGAATTCAAGAAACAGCAGTAAAATTTTAGATCTATTCAGGGCTTTTATTTCTTTGTTGGGAAATAACCGTACACAGTAACAACAGCAGAACATAATGGTGGGAAAGAAAAACATCTAAATTAAGAAATGCTGACCAGTTCCTGGGCAGATTGGTTTAGCCCCTTTATGCATTTGATCTTATAATCATGTTTCATTTGTTTCACCTCTGTTCTTCTCAGAAAGTAATTATTTGTTATTTCTTTTCATCCTCATCACTGATTCTGTGCTTCCATGCAATATCTAGCAAACTATATCCACACCTTATAATGTACTAAACTCTCTTGGGAGTTTCCATAATGGTCTCATTGCAGTGCTTTGATAACTTTCAAGTTTGGGAGAGTTCGAGCTTTTATTTATTCCAGTATATTAGTTGAGACATGAGAGATGACAGTAGGGTTAAAATTACGGAATTTTCTTGCTAGTTTGGGGCATCCAGTTTGAGGTAGATAGAATGCCTGATTTTTCAGTTTGCTTTACATATGTCTTTATCTGCTTAAAGCACAGCCACTGTATTCACTGGTGGCCACAAGCCTTGAGCTGAATACCCAGGGACTGAGGAATTAGCAAATAGCCAGCTGAGTATTTAGGCTGATGAGCAAGTGATACTCAGAATGTATTGGCAGAAAAAGAGAGAGAATCTACTCCTCTAGGATGACATTTTAACTTTGTTCACCTTTCTGTGTCCTGAAACCTCCTAATCCAAGTGCTTACCTTCCAAATAACGCAACTAATGCCTCCATCTGCTTTATGGATTCTCACTGTCCCTTTAAGTTATAGACTGTGTGGAAGAGGATAAAAAAAACACAGCATAAGCCAGTTGCTTTCTTTATGGCATTGATTTGGAGAAGCAGACAAGTCACCCTGAGGTATATTCTATCAGAGAGCAAACAGAAGAGACATTCAGATCCATAATACAGCAGGTCAGTTTGTTGGACCCTGTAATGTATTCCTTGCTTAGAAATAGCCTTAAAAGACTCTCTGTACTTCTCTGAGATGCTCTATGAGGCAACAGACAAAGGGTGATGTGTATGAAGGTGGCGGCGGCTAAGGCGGAGTAGCTTCAAGGAGACAGGCTGCAGGAAGGTGAGGGAACAGCAACGCAGAGAGAACAGGTTGTAAAGATGAAGGCGCATAAGCAACCTTTAGCTTGTCCATTGAAGACCTTATGGAAGCGTTGCATGTCTACAGATGTTTTTTATGTTACTGGCAAGGCAGCTCTGCAGCTGCTTTCTTGGAGGAAGCCTCCAAGCTCACCACACTGTTGAGAAGCCATAAGTGGTTCACTAACAGAACACCTGTAAACATAACATATTTGGATGATGAGCTGTATGTGTACAGCCATCATGATAAATTAACTTGGAATCACTTAGAGCACATGCTGTTAACAAATAGAGAACAGGGAAAGAAGAACGTCATCTTGGAAGAAAAAAATCTCCTGATAACTAAAAACTGCAGGGTGATTGTCACATGCATTGTGGTAATAAAACTGTAAAATATTATTAGAGAAACAGGATGCCAACAGATTGCTTTCCTACCAGTTTCCACTGTGCTTTTAGAATTTTCCTGAATTTGAGAGTCAGAAACATCCTGTAGATTTTTAATGTGGTTTTGGTGGAGGCAGTAGTTTCTGTGGATATGCATAATATTATTCACTGTGTGTTCCTTTCTGTTCTAAGTACCTGCTCCATCATCTTACCGAGGGTGCTGTTTTGACAGTGGCTTGTCAGCACTGCTATACATTTGACATACCATGCCAAAATCTAGATTTAAGATGGAAACAGACACGCTGTGCTGAATAATTGAAACAACAGCAAAGAACCATTTCTTTTCCCATGCTGTATTTTAACTCTTTTCATATAGCGAACAGTTGTTCTGTCATTTAGATGTATGACACGCATATATTTCTGTGCAAAGCATCGACTGGATGCCTTTCTAGAATATATATTTTTTATTCAAATACATGTAATTGGTCTTCCTTAGCAAAATATAATAGCTTGTAATGTAATGAGGGTCGAGCTACATGTTCTGATAAGATCTTGTGGCCATAAATCCTCTGAATGAAAGAATGAATTCTATGAATGAATGCTGTGTTGAATTTCTAGCCTTACTTTAGTAAGAGATTAAGGTGAACAGTGGTAAATGGAATTAGGGCCTGGGATCTTTAGCAAAGATTCTCCTACTCTGTACTTCTATGCATCTTTTCTGCCTCGTTGCCAGATAACTTTTATGTTAATTAACTTCAATAGGCCTAAGTAAATAAATATGAATCAAGCAATATTTTTCTAAATTTTGCACATTTCTATATGGGTATCATATTATAGTCTGTAAATAGTCCCATAAAGAACAAACTAGAATGTTTTACTTCTTTAGAGTTATTTTGTTTTTTTCTATTATGTGACTGCTAAGCATAGTCTGGGACATAAGAGTATGCTCCTGTTTTCTTGATGGGCTGTGGTACAGCATGTGAGCTGAGCATCCTCCCAGGAGACACTTTTCCCCAAGGGGTGGGAGACTGCACAGGATGAGAAGTCACAGAGGTCTGCTTCACTTGAAGATCCCCAGAACAACAGAGTTGGGTTCTTCAATGCCAAACTTAGTTAGGTCCCACTGAAAATAAAATGTCTAGCCTGCCTCCTAATATGGACCACTTTTTTTCAGATGTTGGAGACTGAAATGAAACCAGTGATATTGTCAAAGCTAAGCATCAATAACAGGGAAAAAAATCTAAAATAATACCTGAAACACAACTAGTACTAGAAATATAATTTTCATTAATATTTTATTTTGTATTTTAACTTCAGTATTGCATATTTTTATTCATGAAGTTGGGCACTGTGTTTATTTTTTCTTTGCTGATAACTCCATGAATCTAACTGTTAGTTAGGGTGAAAGTAAATGCTGATTAATGCTATGTGACAAAAATGCCCGCTGGCAGAGGGAACCCCTCCAAAAAAAGCTTTAATAAGTCATCTATGTAGACTACTGCCAAATAACTTGCTCTACCAATTTTAGAAATATCTACAGCATGGGAAGTGCATACATGTCACTGTGTTATTGCACTGTGCAAGATAGTACCTCTCTTTAAACACTTCTGTTTTCGTGTCTCGTTGGACTCTCGTGGTATCTGCAACAGCCTCACAAAAACTGTTGCCACTCATATGGGTGTAGTAGAACTTAAAATAAAAGAGGGTAGATTCAGACTAGACATAAGGAATAGATTTTTTACAACGAGGGTAGTGAAACACTGGAACAGGTTACCCAGAGAGGTTGTAGAAGCCCCGTCCCTATTATTAGGGGTTTTTTTGAAACTATTTTGGCTGTGCATCTTTGGCAGAATTAAAGCTGTGAAAGTATCATGGGAAAGCAGTCTTGCAAAAAGCACTTAGGTGGATAGTACTTGAATTGTAAATGAAGAAAAGTGGCCTCATTGTTTGTGTGATTATAACAGCCCATTATACTGTGAGGTACTAACAGTTTCTCAGAACAATATACAATATGACCAATACTAAACAGTGCAGCTGTTGGGAAAATAAATCAGGACTATGTCATGAGGGATACTCATTACATTTGCCACTAGGACAAAATACAGGCACTGTATTTTCAATAACTTGTTTAGAGAAACAAATGTGTACCAAACATAAACTCTTGAGGATGACTAGGCTTTACAAAATACATTTTATATCTTTAGAGTAACTCATAGGTGTTATCTAAATTCTGGATTTAATTTACCTTTCTACTATTCTTGCTGTCTAGTACCTGCTCATTAAACAGAATTATTTTTCTCATTTAATTTTATTTACAAGAAAATAAACTATTATTTTCTTTATACCAAAGAGTTTATCACATTCTGTTTCAAAATCCAACTATGCCTTTGGTCAAAGAATGGAATAAAGTTCATCTGACTGTTTTGCTTTAGAGTTTAATGCATCCAACAGGCTTTATGAACTCTGAGGAGACCACGGCATAGAAGATAAATAGCATGTTGCAACACATTGGGACATTGTGCTTGATTCTTATCCAAAATCCCTGTTACTTATCTTTTAAGATTCCATGGTGATCAGTTAAAGAGCGAGCAGGAGACCCTACACAGGGAATATTAAGATCTGGATTTAGTCCCAAATAACACAATGGATTAATATTCAGCATGAATATTACTGGATTTTGTCAGGCCTCCTGACTAGTAGAGTGATTATTCAAGGTTGCTGTAGAAAGTTGAACACATGAGTATATATATATTTCAAAGGTTGATTTGACCTTCTGATGTGACCAGATTATTTCTGCGAGGTGGCTCCATTAGAGGGCATGAGGATCTAGGCTATGGGACTGCCCACAGCTAGTCAGATTTCCCGGTGGTGTAAGCCTAAGCTTTTCTGGGATGTGATGCTAATGAGTGATGTGGTACATGTTTTACCCCTTCACTATGAGATTACAGTTATGAGAAGCAGATGTGGTCTTTGGAAAGTGTTCCTTACAGTCTCTCATTTCATTTAGCAGTCTACTGAGATCTAAGCAAACTTTAAGCAATCTACTGAGATTCTCTCTACTGAGAAACATAAAATATGCTTGTATTCAAATCCCTGCTTGAATTTCTTAATTGTTTTAAGGATTCTTTGGGAGTTGGATCAATGTTCATTTGTGGCTGTAGGGTGCCTTGCAAGGACACTGTTTATCCAACCGGCTTAGTGGTTTGTTTTGGTGGGATTTTTAAATTGTTATTGTTTAAATTACAAATTTACTTTCTGATTCTTTGCCAAAAGATTCCTCTAGCTTTAGTTTGCCCTTCAGTCAAATACACAGCCTCTGCAAGCCTGCTTTTGTATGTTCATGTGTGGGTGTTTTGGTTTTCAAGTGCTAAACATCTAGTTTTGGTGTTCTCTAAGCCATTTGTCACTGTTCCAAGTCTTTCTTCAGACAAGTTTGTTTGGTCAAATGGGCTTGTATGTCAATAGTTTTCATCTTGTGGCTGGTGAGAAAGATTGAAAACTGTTTTGCTAATGGTATTCAATGATGTAATGTCTCCTGAGACCAGCAAGAAATCAAGAGAGACT
The DNA here is from genome assembly GCA_028020825.1 of Podargus strigoides. Lineage (NCBI taxonomy): Eukaryota > Metazoa > Chordata > Aves > Caprimulgiformes > Podargidae > Podargus > Podargus strigoides. The sequence goes on from CM051623.1 coordinate 30,340,662, forward strand.
CTCATGGTTCCTGATGATACATCTGCTTGTGTAAGATGCCTGATGGTTTGCAGGACATGCAAGGCTGGAAAATGGTTAAATTAGTCTGTTCTGAGGGAGCCTGTTGTTTTCTTTTAGCTGCCAGATAGTCTTCACTTTTTTTACTTAGTATTTAGATGAAGTCAATTAAAAACCTGTTAAAGATTTCTGGGTTTCTTTAGCATGTTGACAGTGCTTTGATCTGAAACCTTCAGAAGCAGCATGTTTTTTCTGCTGAACAATTGAACCTCCTCATACCATAGTCAGTATGGGTTTCTCCCAGATAGCTGGTCTAGTTTTTGGTTATGCCTTCTTCAGTCCTCTTGAGTTTTTAATTCATTCAGTCTTGGGTGTTCAAAGTAATTATAGTATGTTGTTGGGGTTTTGCTTTGCAATTCAAACAGAGCTTGTGTTTTTTGGTAAAAACGGAGTAGCCTTCTTCAAAAAGAATGATAGAGAAATTTCTTTCCCCAAAGGTGCTGACAGTGTGGGTTCTCACCCCACAGGCCTTCCGGATCACCAAGGGCATGTGATATCTATTCCCTGTGATACTATATAGTATGAGAGAGGCAGGGAGAGGAAGAATACCCTATCTTTCTAGGTTTTCGTGTTCTGTCTGAAAATATAGATGTCTGTTGGATGTCTCTTTGACATCTGTTGTGCTGAGCTCTTCTGAGGATAGTAAGATACTGGGGTGTTTGCTTTCTGCACTGAGGCTGAGGGTAGGTCAGCCATGTCAGGGCTGGACCTATAGGGAACTTCAGAGCCACAGGAGCAAAGGGCCTGTGGACATAATCCACTACTACATCAAATACTGATTCAGGCTTGAAAGATCACAGTTTTCTTTTTATAGGTTAAGTTGTTCTTAAGTCCTTTTCAGTCCAGCTCTAAACCATGGCTTTTGTTTCCCATGAGTGCCAAGAGTTTATGTTGGCATCAGTCTCCTTCCTTAGCTATAGCAATGTGAATTATTTCAGAACAATGAAAATCTTTGTATGTAATCAAACGGGAAATCAGCTAGAGAAAAAGAAAAAAGAAAATCAGAATTCCAGGAGAATGTACACAGTGAATGACAATAAGGAATAATAGCTTTGAAAATGTCATTAAAGAAACCCAGAGCTGAATGTTGATAATGATGAAGGAATGAAGAAAACATGACAAAATAGTGAAGTCAAAAATTATTGAAGAGATTATTTGGCTTGCATTAACCTTGTCAATAGGGCTCTATTACTTTACATTATAGGTGAAAACAGTAAACAGTACTTCTTATTAAATATCAGCACAGGGTGAATGAATTGAATTTATTGCAAAGGACATGTTCTCAACTGTGTATTTTTGGATTTAAATGGCAAACTCCACATTGGAGCTCTTTTACATTTGAATGTGAAGAAGAGTACTAAACTGATCTTCAGAATGATGTCTCCTTAATATATTGAATGTATGGACTCATATTTCCATTAACTTATAGATTGTCCAGATAGATTAATGTGCAGACATTTTGAGAGGATCATCAGAATGAATCTTGGACAGCCCGCAAATCCAGATGAGTTTTACATCTCAAAGTTGCACATGTGGAAAGGACCTGTAATTGCAGGATATGACTGTGTTCAAATAAAACTAGACTAAGTGAAGAGAGCTCTTGAACCTAACAGAGACAGTCAAGGAGAGAGCTTATCGAAGTCTGTAAACTCACAAATGCTATAGAGAAAGTAAATATAGTGTGGTTATGCAAGGTCTGAAGCCAGAAAATGAAATGAATAGAGCATTTTTAAAACAAGAATAGCTATCCACAGTTCATGGTGAGTAAAAAACAATGCGTAACTCATTGTTTCCAAGATGATGTAGGTGCCAAAATCTTATCTGGGTTTAGAAAGTGTTTTCTTGGAGGAAACTCTATAAAGGGAGGAAACTCTATATTCATGGAGGAAAACTCTATAAAAGGGCTCGTCAGTGCAATGGTACAACTTGTGTTCAGGAAGTCTTTAAGCCACAGTTTGCTGGAAAATCAGAGGGTATGTTGGAAAAGTGTGACCAAATACTGTCTTTCCATTATTGCCCTCCATTTGCTGCTGTGAAGGCAGGTATCAGAGTGCATCAGTTATCAGTTAGAACCACTCAGCCATTCTCATGCTGCTCTTTGTCCTTTCTCATTAACTCTTCTTTCTAGTTATCAGTCCAATATGGTATGGAGAAAACACCAGCAAAAGTAGAAAATCTCTTAGTTGTATAAGTTATATATAGCTCATGGGGTAAAATGAATTCTACGGCCTTGCTTAAAGCCTATTTATTTTTCCTATTCATTTTGTGTAAGTTTAGCGATCAGTCCTATGGTCATGTGTTACCATGCATTTGGCTTTATGCATGCAGTATGAATGGATTTATCTGTTGGAAAAAATAAATATATGTAAAAAAAATAAATTCTTTTTTTTCCTAGTTGAGCTTATAGAGGAAGAAATTCCAATAGTCTCTTCCATGACTTTTCTACAAAACTTAAAAGACAAATTTTGAGACTGAGGTTACAAACACTCAAACAGGTCATTGGCATATAAAATCAAGTTGTCCTTATTTTTAAAAATTGCAAAAGCATGATTTCTCTAAGTGAAATTTAGGATACCTCAGAAGGAATTGTTTTACCTCTTGACTAATCCAATTTTGTAACACATTTAAAAGATTATTTTCCAATTAAGAGACTACTTTCAACTGCACAGCTTGCTTATTTGTACACAGGTACTATGGTCCACTTTGCTCCAGGCTTATGCCTCAAGCTTCATTCTCTATTTGTATGTCCATAGCCTTAATTATCCCATAAATTACTTGAAATCCCCAGGGGGAACCTTCCTATCCAAAGCAATATTTAGTTTTTATTTATTGCTCTAAGAGAAAAAAATGAGGCTACGGAACGTGAGTAGACACAAATTCCTGACCACACATCTCCAAAAGAGGTTGAGCAGCAATTACACTCTGTATTTTGCCCTTTGAACCAGCACTGCCCTTTTCTTTAGTTCATTTATCTAGTCTAAGTCTTTGAGGTCAGGAATAGATTTGATGTTGGCTTAATAGCTATAGGACTCATTCATCCCCTGTGATCTTGTTTTGCTTGAGATTGACTTATCTTTCCACTGTCACCTACATGCTTACATACCTTAAGCTTCAGTTCCCCACTGTTTCTTTTGTCTGAAATGGTACTTTCTCAAACCACAGCCTTACTTCAAGTTGTATAATACCCTCTTCCCTGCAAAAAGACAGACACTTAGGGCACTGTTCTTTGAATATATTTACTGGATTGAGAGCAAGTTCCTGCAGACGACTAATTTGTGCACTGCTGTGCTTTTTGAATGGCTACCTTTGCATATAGTGTATGCTTAGATATTACTGAAAGTACACAGAACATGGAGATGTTTGATGCAGAACTTCCAGTGGGTTGGGTGGTATCATGAAATGAATGTTAACTATCTATTTTTATCTTCTGATCTTCTACCTGACCATTTGCTTTTTCTCCTGTGAGAAGATTCATCCAACTATGGGTAACTAATTCATATGCATAAATCCATCAGAAAGTGCAGAGAGATTTGTATGAAATTAAGCTTTGCTTTAAATTATTTGTGGAAATAAAACCTGTAACATTAGTTACAGGGAGGTTTAGATTGGAAATTAGGAAACATTTTTTCACTGAAATGGTTATCAAGCATTGGAGTAGGCTGCCCGGGGCAGTGGTGGAGTCCCCATCCCTGGAGGTATTTAAGAAATGTGTAGATGTGGTGCTGAGGGATATGGTGTAGTGGGGAATTGGCAGTGTTAGGTTAATGGTTGGACTTGATGATCTTAGAGGTCTCTTTCAACCAAGGCTATTCTGTGATTAGGTAACAAACCCAGAAGACTCTGGTGTAACAAGGACATTCCCAGGTTTCAATTAAGAATCAATCTATGAAGTTTCTTGGATCAGACATTTAAAGGGAATTCAGAACCTCATTCTGAATCTGCTGACACTGTCTGTCTCCACAGCCAGGATCTTCTGTTACAAAGACGTAGAATTGCTCTGCCTCTTGTGTATGGAAGTACTTTCATTTATCATGTTTTCAAATCTCCTGTTAGTCTCATCCAAGTATCCCAAGTAACCTTAGTATTACAAAATTTTGTTAATAGCAATTCAGCTCTGTTTTTGATATATGGGTACGTCAAAGTTTTATTTATCAACAAAATTGTTGTAAATATTCATTATTCTCTATTATTTTCTATTCTATTAGGAAAAAAATGTGCCTTTGTTGTGTTCTTTATAAGACTGGTACTGAATGGAGCGTTTCATTGTGCCATCTGCAGTGCAGATAAATGTTTTCCCTGCCTAACTACTTCAGAATCCAGAATCTTATTTCAAAACAGACAGGTTAAATATCTAAAAATCAAAAATAAGTGATGAAAAATTGATTTATTTGCTCTTTTGTACTTCTATATATGTATGAAGATTTATGTTTTAATTTTGATCACAGATATGGCAATACTTGTCATTTCTAACTATAGCAAATCCTATGTATCTGGTTTGAGTCAGTTTAACCAAATGCCCTTTTGCCTGGCTTTTTGGGATCACATACATGTGGACTGGAACTTCACAGCTTTACAAATATTTACTGATTTTGCATGTTGCAGTGGACAGCACTTTTGTGTACGAGTTTCATGACTGTATGTGAATATGTGTACTGAGAATTGTACTGCTCTCTTATTACAGCTTTTGCAAACAAGACAAATTGCCCATTACGTTCCAGTCCTGTGTGATCACGAAGGAGTGCCAGGTGTCAGAGTGGTCAGAATGGACCCCCTGCTCCAAAACCTGCTTTGACATGACAACCCCTAAAGGGAATCGTACAAGATCACGGACCATTAAACAGCTGCCTATTGGCAGTGAAAGTGAATGCCCGCAATTAGAAGAAACAGAGCAGTGTGTTTCTCAGGGAGATGGTGTGGCACCGTGCATTACGTAAGTTGATTCATTTCAGTTCTCCCTATACTAAAAGTAAGAATTTCAATTAAGTGTACATGTCTGGTAATGGAATATCAATCAAATCATTATTAAATAAATAATAGATTTGGGTTTTTTTAATCCTTTGCTTATTCAGTGCTCCTCATAAAAGCCTAAAGCCTGCAAATAGCTACTATTATAGTGAAATCAATTCCTCCTCTAAATACAGGAAAAAACCCAAATACATTTTTTTTCATCGATGACTTTTAAAAGAGAATGTTCATGCATATGCAGGCACAGTCAAAACCATAATAAATTAATTGTATTAATTTGTCAGTGAGCTTTTCATTACATGTCTTTCCCTCCAGAATCATTGTTTTCTGAAGTACTTGTCTGTTTGCAGACAAAATTGAAAAGAGGTGATAGGAAAGAGGTAATAAACATCCGTTTAACAACCAAATTTTTTAGTGAGACTATTCAGCTCAACAAAGGCAGGACTGGGCCCCACGTGGAAAGTGGAAGAGGCTAACAGGGGTAGTAAATAAATTAACCCTGTTTTCAGTTTAGGAGCAATGACACCAAGCACTTTACGATTCAAGAGATCAAGATTAATATTAAAGTCCCAACTGTGCTTTTTCTTCATCAGACTGAGAAGAGGGTCTGGGGAAATGTCATTTGATGTTAAGCATCTTTGACTGCTGTACATATTTTTCATTTAAGAGTTGAAAGGTCGTCTTTCCCCATCTCCAGCCACATTAGGAAGCAGTTTGTTTGGTTCTGTCTTAAAGTACTTGTTGGGTAGAGAATTCTGTGGCATTTCTTGTGGTTTGTAATCCTAGTGGGTGTTTTAACTGTGAGTCACAGATCTTCTTTCCTGTGCATTCACTGATTATAAAGCTCACAGCTTCTCATCATTCATCAGTACCCAGCAGGGATGCTTCAGTACTACAGAGCCATCTTCCTCTTGACAGTGAAAAGGGAACTTAGTGTAAGGTTTTTCTTAGGTAATAGTAAAAAAATACAACTATAGTTTTATTTTGATATTTAGGAGAAACTTCTGTCTCTCTTATCAAATATGAACAAGAGGCTTTTGGGTTTGTTTTCTGGAGGGTTGAGTAGTTGTGGATTTTTCCCCTCTCCTCTTCTGACTCTTGTGTTTCTCAGTGTGCACATACCTTTGATACTTTGGCTTTGGTTCATATAAATTGTCTAGCTTTAAACAAATGCTGAGGGTCACAGTCTTGAAAGTTAGCTTACCTGAACATAGACTACATGTCTCTCTATATCAAGTTTTTCTTCCCTCTAATAAAATATTTATGTGCAGTATGTTTCAGGAAATGAACAGAAAAGATCTTGCTAAAAAGTAATGATTTCAAAAATGAAGGAAAAGTTTTCACCTGCATAAAATACCAGACTTAAGACATCTCTGTGTACAAGAAATTGTGGGGCTCAGGCCTAGATAATGAAGAAAGCTATAAGGTGTTTCAGCTTGTATAACTTAATGATGTGTAAAATGGCTTCATGATTTCTAAAGACTCAATTAATCAAATTTGATCCAGGTATGGTTGGCGGACCACAGAATGGACAGAATGCCGTGTCGACCCTCTCCTTAACCAACAGGACAAGAGGCGAGGAAATCAGACAGCGCTGTGTGGAGGTGGCATTCAAACCCGGGAAATGTACTGTGTGCAAGCTAATGAAAATCTCCTCTCCTATTTAAATACCCTCAAGGAAAAGGAAGGTAAATTTGATTCACTTTCAATTGAATTAGTGTGAAATCAGGGTACTTCAGCATTCCAGAGCTCCTTGACAGCCACTGTCTTCTGTCATGAGTGCCTTCTTACCTTCATATCCATGCTTAAAAAAATCTAGTTCAGATGAAAATACTTAATTGCAGTAGCAGAGATGCTGCAAATAATGGTGCCTACCTACAAATTACTTTTTCTTAATATTTGCTAAAAAGTATTGTCTTATGTGAAGAATATCTCTCAGTAAGAGCATGTTAAGGTAGGTCAGAAATCCTGGATTTGGTTCCTTCATATACTGTAGATTCCTGTTTGTCCTTGAGCTGGGTGGTGAACCTGGGTGGTTTGATGTGCAGACGGAATATGCCAATTCTGGCATGTAAATTCAGTGTAGAAATGTGTAAAAATATTACTCTCATTATCAGAGAGTTGATTTTTTTTTTTTTTTCTTCATTTGTTCAGGTTTTTAAGTCACTTTGAGGACTTTAAGCCAGTATTATTTCATGAGTTTTTTTCCTGAATGGAAAGAGATTATTTCTTGTCACTGTTAGAGCTTGTAGAGCTTCTTAAGAAAAGAGGGAATAGCTTAGGAGACAAAATCTTTAATTTCTTTGGTATAATATGTACTGAAGAACAATACTTGAGTATTTTATGTTACTTCTGCTTCTACATAAATACAGATTTAGAAATTAATAATTAAACAAATTTAGCTTGTTAATTAAATTTTATCATCTTCTGTAGCTATTTCATATGAACACATATTATTATTAAAAAATAAATAACTAAATATAGCCATATGCTCCAGGAAAAGTGACCTAATTTTACGAGTCACGTGTAATACAAAATTTAGACCAGAGCTGACCAAACTGCGTGCTAACGAGGGTTCTACTGTGGGTTAAAAGTAGTTTAAGAGTACATAGAGGTAAAGTTTGTGAGGAATATTAATGCCGACAGCTATTTCAGCATCACTGGTTGGATCAGCAGGGTGTGTCTTGTGTGCTCCATGGGCCCCACATCTGTATTTATTAAAGAAGAAGCTTTCAAGCTGCTTCATTTAATGCAAATCAGCTCCTGCCCAAGGGCTTTTAGTAAATCGCCTCTACTGAACAAAGTTGAGATGCCCCTGCCTTAGAGTAAAGGAGTAAAATCTCCCAGCTAAGGAGAAGTAACAATAAAATCAGTGGCAGCTTACTGTTCAGAATGACGATTAGGATTTGGGTAGGCTGTGAAGTCTCGCTGGCTTAGGCGGGTGTGAAATCTGCCCTTATCGGAGTGTGACAGGAATGTGCAGAGCCCATCGGGAGGTAATCTCTGCAGGCCCTGGAAAGCTGATTAAAATGTAACTAGTCTTTGGATGCATAAACATGAGAACAATTTTTCAAGAGCTCAGACGAAGGGTGAAGTGGGTCTCAGTTTAAAAAGAAGCTCTGGAGTGTTTTCTGTATTCAGGGAGAGATTTTAAGAGGAGAGAGCTGCTTCTTCACTCTCCCTCCCCCTCTCTCCCCTCCCACCTCGGATGCGGTGTGGGCAAGAGCTGATCTCCAGGCCCTCCTAGGAACGAGCAAATCACTGCCTCTAAAAACGACACCATTTGAAAACTAGGAGTAATCTGAGGATGAGAGAAAGCTGGGGGAGACACCTAGCAGTTTTAGCCATGGGGAAACGCCTTAATTTCAGTGTAGTTTGCTGTTGGTTGTAGCAAATACTGTCTCAGTAAGGCTGCTTTGAAGACCTTCGTTCTTGTCTGCTCATGGTGGCGTTTCCCTGTTATTTCAGAAAGTCAGTCACAGAGCAAGTCGAAGGCTAGTGCTGCACCTCTGCTATCGATCACTTTTGAAATAACAGGTAGGTAAATGAAGGCCTCTGACCCAGCCTTTCAATCAAAAGCGTGCAAAGAAGGCAACCTCCCTTTCAGGGGAACTACGTTGGCTGTATGTGTGTAATTACATGTTTATATAGCTCTAAAATAGCTTAATGAATTTGTGCCTGAACTCAAACTAATGAAGGTCACAAGCTAGCCAGGATGCCAGGACAGTTCCCTGCTCCTGAGACATTTCAGCAAGTGACTGATTTTCCTCTTGATTCTGAGTGCTGGGAATTGCTTCGCAGTGTTCATCACAGCTGCTATTTTCAGTCCCTTTTGTAGATTTAAAACACTGACTTAGAGTCCAGTAAGAATTTGAACTTCTAATACTTAGGTGAACCAGAATTCCTCATAGCGTTCAGGTCTGTGTTGTCTCCGATCAGAACTCATAAATTTAGATTTGAAGAAGGGGCAATGTTTGGTGTAGTAATTAGGCAGCATGATAATCAAGGTTCCTGTAGCCTGCTGTCATCCTGCCGTTTACTTGCCACTGACTTAAATAGTTTCATCTCTATTCACCTGTTTAACCTTTTAGTCATGAAGTTTCTCTCACAGTAAGGCTGTGAGGTAGATGGTGTTACCTGTTCCCAGGTACCTTTAAAACTCTCAATATAGTATGAGGGTGGGAGGAAAGTTCCTTTATGAGCATAAATTTATTATCTGTGAAACCCGTGCGACAAATTACTACAAGGAGGAAATTGAAGTTGTGCCTGCTGATGCAGCCAAATACAAATTCACTCTTTGCCAGCCTGGTCATTACTGGGCACTGGTCTGTGATGGTTCCTGGATAGGAATAGGGAAGTTGAGATCTTGATAAATGTAGCAAATACTTAACAACAGAACTGTGTTTTTTTCTTTTCAGTTCTTTTTAAATTGCAGTTATTCCAGGAGGTGCTTTACAAGGAGGTAAAATATATTCAGCTGAAATTACCTAATATAGTAGAAGATTTGAGAGCAGAGTGATTGAATCTCGTTTTAGGTTTTGGGTAACTACCTCAAACCTGAAATTAATTCAGACTTTTAGGCTGAAGAAGAAATTATCAAAATGCATTCTCTTTTCTTTCCATTTTTTTCCCCCCGAATTTGGTCAAAGTCCACACAGAGCTTGTAGTATTATACACAATTTACTCTGCATTCAGCATCACTGCCAAGGAATAAAGAACAATCTTTATTACTGCCACAAGAGAATATGAAAGGACAGAGATAAGACAAGGATTTAAACTGTGAATTTCTGTATCCAGCATCATCTTCTCTCAAAGTGACTTTGCTAAATAATAAGTAGGAAAAGCTGAGCTCATTTATACTTTTTTGATGCTGGAAGAAACCTATTTAAACTAACAGGAGCAAGATGTTCGTAAGATGCCCAGGTGAAGTTTTCTTATTTTACTGTCATCCTAAAGAAAGAATTCTGCGTAATTCTTGGTGAAATACACCCTGAGTCTTCAATGCTGAAAACATTTTTTAATAATGTGGAATAAAACTTGCCTGTCTTACTGTTTAATTCTTTTATTTTAAAAGCAATATATAGCAGATCCAGTAGCAGACATTTGCACATCGAAGAACTGCATTTCAAAAACATATAGAGAGATTTGTTGATACCACTTACCTGTCCCCAAAGCATTTCTTTCTTCCCCTGTGCTCTAACGAGTGATGGAAAATGCAGCTATTTTCAGTAGGTGTTTTCATAATAAGTTTATTTAACCACGTCTACTGACAAGACCTAGAATTCTTACTGCACAGATGCCTCAAAAAAAAATTGAAATACCATTCCTCTTACTTGTCAGCATCTTTAAAGCCAAACATGATCACAATTCCTCATATTTTAGAAGTTCAGGACCATCACAAATTTAACTTGAAGCAAGCACAGTGGTACCTTCTATTGGCAGACGCTTAAAAATTTCTGGTTGAGATATAGAAGATCTGTGATACGAAAATCTGCTATTTAAAGCTTCCTGATGAAAGGTCTTTATTATTTTTCTGAGTAATATCCCATAAACTAGTGTGATGGTAAGTGCTTTATCCTGATGCAGGCTGGAGATAAAGCAAGGCATTCCCCTGAACACTTTCCCTGATCCCTGAAGGAAGGCTGCGTCTCGGGTGTAATTGACCTTTAATTTCAGCTGTCTCACTTGGGCAATTCCCCAATTAAATTAAGGTTTTAAAAGTACAGTTAGCAATTACTTACTGTTTTTCTTAAAAAAAAAAAAATTATTAGAAACTATTCAATACAAATTCATTTACAGGCAAATTATGTTTATTTATATCCATGCATATTATGTTGATTTTCATGCACATTAGGTGCACATGTCAAACTTATCATAAAATTCAATGTTCTGTCATAAAATTTAATTCCAACATAACATTATGCAAATGTTAGAATATTTGCTCTTGTATTATTTTGTGTTAATAGATTGGTGAGCTGGAGGCAGTAATGTTGAATGACTATCTGCCATCTTGATGCCTTCATTATGTGGAGCATCACAGTGTAAAACTGTGCCAAAAGGCAAAATAGGAAACCAGAATAGGGTGATGATTTTTCTTTTCCTTTTCTCCTTAAAAAGTGAGAGTTGAATGCTTTTTCTTTCACTTAGAAAGTCTGAATGGAAAGAGACTTATGTATCTACAAATGAGACCATCTTGATGTTTACTTTAACATTATATCTGTGGTTATTGATCTCATCTTTCAGAAGGATATTTTGTCATATGCTGAACTTATTTCAGAATATGTTTTGTCAGAGAGCTCTTTCCATCAAAAGAGACTATTTCTATTGGTGGCAGAAAATTAATGAGGTAACTTTGCTGTGAAAAAATACTCAGAGAGTAGGATGAGAGTGTTTTAATTTAAGGAATTGCATGCTTCTTCAATCAACCAAAATGAATGAATATGGCAGACTTCACTTTGCCTTCTACAGATATTCTGTACCTTGTTTAATCTTTTAAGTCCTATATTATGAAAGTCCTATAATATGAAAGAGAATTAAAATCTTGCTTGTAATGAAATGGTACATTTTGTTTTAGAGTTCTGTGCTTTACTCTGACACCTTGTAGAGTTGTCCTATTATTTGTATAACCTGGGAATTAAAATCTTGCTTGTAATGAAATGGTACATTTTGTTTTAGAGTTCTGTGCTTTACTCTGACACCTTGTAGAGTTGTCCTATTATTTGTATAACCTGGGAATTCAAAAGAGGAAAGCATAGAAGGAGCGAGGTGATTTTGGCCTCTTCCAGGGCTTATGGGTCCCTAAAAACCAGAAGAATCTGCCTTCACAGGTGTCTTTATAGATTAATAATACTTTAATTAAAAAAAATCAATTGTCTTGTGCAAATTTTTAATTATTTTTAATATATTATGTATATATATGTATACTTATATTACATGCAAACCATATATGTATCTAAAACAAAGCCTTTCTTGAACTAAAGCTGCTACCATACAGATCTTATTGCTGAGTGTGCATTTGAAGGTCTTCAGAATAAAAGAAAAAACAAAATTTTGTCATAATTTTAACTTTCAGGTTATGGCGTAAAAATAATATTCTAAATATTGATTAAATAGGCTTTTGAAGTTACAGTATCATATAGGAGCAAAGGGATTTATACAGCTTTTTGTTCAGTTTCTTAAGTGAAGTCATACTCAATAAGACAGCAGGACACTGATTTACACAGAGAGCACTGTGAACAACTGTTGTAGTAACGTAACATCTGTTAAATGAAAGGACTAAGTCTGCAAGGGTGTTCCAAATCTACAGTCTTCCTCACTCCATGTGATCGGATTTGGCTCTGTTCATGCAGAGAGTAAACTGATTTCTGTTTCATTTTTTCAAGACAGGCATTTTACCATCACTTCATCAGATTAAAATGATGATAGCAGCCTTTCTGAATGAAGGATGGTTCTGTCCACTTAGAGCTGAGTGGTGACACATGAGAAATGTGTTGACTTTATTTTGACAGCCTCGAGGCCAGTGGACCGTAGGCTGTGTACAGGACCTCTTCCCAGCACGTCCCAGCTGTGCCATATCCCTTGTCCTACAGAATGTGAGACCTCAACATGGTCAGCCTGGGGACCATGCACCTATGAAAGCTGTGATGACCCTCAGGCCAAGAAGGGTATGTAAAAATTCAGTGAAGCCTTTTAATAGTGATTATTTTGTATTCCTAAGTCACCTCTGGCTATGCAAGAATACTAAATTTTGTACCAAGAAAGGTATAACCAGTTCCTCTGAGCATCAAAAAAAGGTCATTGAATTGGGAATATATTTATCATTACTGCTTCACAAAAGCTGGCAAAAATGTAGGCTGTTTATTAGCCTCTCAAGATCAGTTTGGATTAGGACAGGTCAGTTCCAGTTTTAAACCTTCCTCTCAAATTAACAGGGGTACAGTTTGTATATGTGTTCAAACCACAATTCTGACACTGTCTCGAAAGGATGACAGAAGCAGCCTTTGAGTGTCCAAGTCACTCAAAGATTTACAGTTTGATGAAAGCTTAAGAATTCACCAGTAGACCTTAAAGCATGCTCTGGCAGAGAGCTGGGACAATTCGCTGTGATAAGTGACACTGTTTTACTAATGACATGTGCTGGTTTCAATTTTCACGCTTTACAGTTTATTCCTATGCAGAACAGATTGTAGTAACCTGACATCAAATAGGAAAGCCAGAATGCAGTGACAAGGACCTCGTGTAAGAAGTCTGCAGGTTTCTGGCCATAAATGAGAAAAACTGGCTTGGTCATTGCTGCGATGTGATTATCTGCCAAAAGCTGAGAATGCAGACTTGGTTCCTTGACTGAAAACAGTCATATAGAAAGGGCAGGCACATATGTCTGTTTGAAGGAGCAATTGCAATTACCACTTTAGCGTAGCTGTTTCTTCCTGGTACACTGCTAGCTATGCTTCAGTCTGGGCAGCAATAATGCAAGTTTTAGAATGCTGTCTCACAGTAATGTGGCCCAACCTTGATCAATTCAAGAAGGAAAAAGCAATTCTGTGTGTAAGCCCATTGGATCAAATCTCCTCTGAGGACAGTCATCAAGTAACCTATTATTTCTGTTGCTGTTCTGTCACTGAAAGATTTGCTACATTTTCAGGGGTAATTTTTAGGTTTGTGAGACTGATTTGGACACCTGCCTAATGGAAATGTATTAGGACATACTTTATGCAAGTCTTTAATCCTGCAGACGTAAGGAGGGATCTTTTCTCAAATGCCGATGTTTTCCTCTTATCTGGAAATTCTTGTATTTTATTTTATAATTGCATTGACAGTTCTTCTGAGAGAATGGTGTAAAATTTGTGCAGGCACTCCTGGTTTTAGCAGCAAGTCTTTCTACATATTTCAGAAATGGCTCTTTACTGTGAATCACTTGCCTCTCTTGTTGCAGTTTGTGTCCTGGTAGAAATTAAAGAGTTATGTGTTATATTTTATTTTAAAAGTCTCTGTATTAGCATACTGCCTGAATATTGAGATAAAACAAAAGAGACTGTGAAGAGATGTGAAAAGAAACAAATGTATACTGAAGTTAAAATATTCCAATCAGATATATCAGAAACTATAGAAAATTATTACCTGAAAAACTATTTCCTGAATCCATTCAGTTTGTTTAGTTTGTTCTGGCTGTAGATTTAGTCTGGCTTTTTCAACATGACATCCTGAAAGTAAGAGAGAGTATTACTCTTGGAGACTGACATTGACCTGGCAGATGAGACACTGTATCAAGGCCCATCAGTTTCTCCAATCCAAAATGAGTTTAGGTAGTCTTAAGGAAATTTGTAAGTGCTTGCAAGGGAATATTGTGATGTTAATTACTGAAAATTTGCTCATGGGACTTCTTGGGTTTATTTCCATGCCTTGCCTTTTCTGGCAGTGTAGTCTCTTTTTTTTCTTTTTTTTTTTGGGGTGGGGGGCATGGCAGTGTGAGGGGACAAGTGTTTAGTAGCTGATTTCACTTGATAATCCCTGTTGGAAGGTATCTAGGAAGAAAACAAACATATTTGAGAAATGACAACCTAGTCATCTAGTCAAGATTTGTTAGATGAGATGGATCCAGCAAGTGTGATGCATAGGAAATAACTCCTGTCTCCCTCCTGGAGTACGTATGACTAGGATAAACAGGGGTCTAAGGCAAAGATTACCGAATAATCTCAAAACTTGTGTTGCTCTTGTTAAATTTTACCTTTCTTCTTTCTTTAATGAGTTCTTCTACCCAGTTATCTAAAATGCAGTGTTGTGGTGAGTGTCTATGGTATCTTTTACATGGAAGAGAAACAGAACTGTTCACTCATGTGTAGACAGAAAAAAATCTCTTCACTTTGCATTTTAGATTTGGATTATTCTGCCCATTTTAATTTCATGCACATTTCAGGCTTTAAACTAAGGAAACGGCGCATCACTAATGAGCCTACGGGAGGAACAGGAAACTGCCCTCACCTGCTGGAAGCCATCCCATGTGAAGAGCCCTCCTGCTACGACTGGAGAATCGTGGGACTGGAGGAGTGCATTCCCGACAATGAGAAGCCATGTGGCCCTGGTACACAGGTTCCTGTAGTCATCTGCATCAACAGTGATGGTAAGATGCTTTTTCCCATGGTCCACACTGACTAGAGTGAAGATGCTAAAATGTAGTCCAGAAGGGTAGCAGTTTTTGTTGTTCTTGGGTTTCTCAGTCCTTAAAACCAAACTGTCTGGACCAGATGGAAATATCCTTTAGCATTGGCTAGGAAGCATAAGCCTTCTATTTGCTTTAGGATCAAGCTCCTTCCCCTACACACACTGCAGGTTTTCAAAAGTTCCTGAAGAGACTTTGAGTAAAGTAAAGAGAAAACAGTTATTGTAGGTCAGACTCATGCCTGCAATGACGTGACTGAATTCCCTGATGTAATCCCACTAACAAAGCTGTTCCTCTGAGTCCGGAACCAAATAAAATGTGAGTAAAGTAAGATGCACTGCAGTTAGTATAGCTGGAAGAAAAATAATAATGTGTTTATTAAAAAGCATGGTTTAATATGTGTTACAGAGTTGGTTTGACAGTCCAAGGTGTCTTGCTTCTTCAAAAGGTCAAAAAAAATACCATCATTATTCAGTTATCCTCTGAGAGAAAACAGATTTTGCAAGACATAGTCATAAAAGCCAAATTTGAAAGCTGCATACAAAATACTTTATGAAGACTCATGAATTACTCTTGTGAAAATATTCCTTATTCATTAGTAATATTATAGTCTAGAGCAGCATATGATTAAAATAATTGTATTGACTACAGTGTAGTTATGGTAAGAGACTACTAACTCCCTATAGAGGATTAAGTAAGGGTGCACCTCTGATGAGTGTTTAACAGCTGCACGAAATATTTTTTAATTAAATTGGTCCAAAGTAATAAGAACTAATTATAGAGAGATTTAAATCTTGAGCTTTTGGGGATCAAACTGGAAACCTTTGAGTTAAGAGTGTAAGCTGTATTTTTTCAGCATACACCGAAGAGAACTGGTAGCCATTTTTACAGCTCAGAGAGAGATTAGCCTAGAATTACAATATTGAATCTACTACCTTTTATGTCCTTTTCTCAAAAAATTTCCCCTCACAGTGTAGATAATTTCTTGGCAATAATACTGAAACTATTTGAAGTTCTGTTTGTATGCATTTTCAGCTGAAAAATGGCCTTTTTCTCATAAATGAAAGTATTTCCTAAATAGTTCTAAATTTTGTCTTTTTTTAATAGCAAAAAGAAAGTCTATAAAACAAAAAGCAAGTATATTTTTTTGCTTTACTAGAGTTTGGCTACTACCAACCTTGATAGTCTCACCCTCCAAGCTAACTCTGCTCAAGCGTCTCCTTACTTTGCCTCCCACAGCACCAACCCACTGAAATCCTGTAAGCAACTCTGAAATGGTCCTCTAAACACACACCACCACCTATTTCCACGTAGCTCCCATCTAGTACTCTTGCCTCCCACCCTGGCACAGGATAACGCTGGTATCCTCCTTCACCAAACACTTGTGGACATCCAGATTCTGCTCTGCAAGATCTAGGAGAGCAGTACATCAAGCCCCACAGCTGCAAGGTAGCTTGCAGTAAAATAAAGTTTGGAGAAAGCTACTCTTCCCTTGTCTAAACATCATGCTTTAAATTAATCATTGTATTAAACTTATGATATTACATCTTCTTTGAGTACTTCTTTGAGCACTATATTGATTGTCAATGTAAGAATGTGGTTCAATTAACAGGATACATAATTTGTATGGTAATCATGTGTTGCTATAATTTTGATCTAAATGTCATGCAAGGGATTTCTTTCCATTTTACAGGTAAAAATTACTGTGAAGGGAAACAATATGTGGAAAGCATTAATTATTGACTAAGTTTGTTATGCTACTTAAACTGAACTAACCTTTCCGTAACAATACTCTCTTCAGTCTCTTCAACATCTGGGGTTTTTTTGAGTTCATATGAATTAATTAGCTCATCTTAAATCAGTGCCTGGATAGGTGGGGGTTAGATCAAAGGGACTTAAGTATATTAAAACAAAAATGTATTTTCCCCTAGGCTTGTGCTTTATAAAACAAAAAGGGCTGGGGTTGTAATTTTCAGAATAAGCATTGTACTGTAAATGTACTGCTTAAATGTAAGACAAACCTCACACTGATGAGTATCTTCTCTTTCTGTTGACTGTTGCATCATTCTATATGTTCAAAACATAATTAGTTAGGCCAGATAATGACCAGGGTGTTTTACTTGACAATTAGAATCTAGTAGCAGTGTTTGTGGAATTGTTTTATATAATTGGAATGAGCTTCTCTCTTCAATTTGGTGTAAAGATAAGTCATTACAGCCTGTGAGACAACAGCAGACAAAGGATTATCCTCCCTTGTTGCTCGAGGCCTATGATTGTCATACTCTTTCCACAGTGGAATTCAGTAATCAGAATTTTCATTCAGGCCAAAAAAAAAAAAATGACAGTCAGTACCCCGGGTTGTCATTGCAGAAGCTGTAATGAACTTTGATACATTTTATTATATAAATGGAATTGTAGCCTTCTACTGTGGAAAGAACCTTTTCAGAATAAATATTCTGAAATAGTCTTCCAGGAAATTTTAAAAAGAAGATCCTTTAGGTGAAAAAACCTCCGTTCAGTTGTGGAAACTCCAAGATTGGACAGAAGCTGATCAGAATTCCTCCATTGTATACATTATTTTAATAACTAGAGATCTGTAGCTAATGTCCCATGCTACAGAATAACTTTTGCTCATGATAGAATGACTTTTTTTAAAAATAAGTTGTATTTCACCTGTTTTTTATATATGTATTATATGTAAGGCATACATGCATGCATGCACATGCACAGGTATGTAAATATTATCTATTATTAAGTTATTTGATGCTGTTTGGAAGAGTGATTTTACAACACATAAATTTGCTTTATTTCTCTGCAGCTATGGCAATCTATGAAGAAATACCGTTTCAAAAATATTTATATATTATTTAAAGACTCAATGTATATTAGGAAATCTGGCCACTTCTCCACTCCGTAACAGATACATTAGTGCTACTCATATGTAAAAAGGGCAAAATAATTTCTGACATAAGAATTTGCAAAATTAACTACTGCTGAAAATGCCTACAAAGCGCTGGTTCATTCATTATGTCTTTTTTGGTGTTTATCTTTGTGCTGAACTCTGTAGCACAGATCCTAGCAGTGGCTCTAGTGTCAGTAGTGTGCTTTTAATCCTCAGATAGGAGACTGAAATTACTTGTTCATTTTGTAGGAATGTGTAAATAATAAATTGGTTTACAGGCTTTATGATATACTGGGCTTTGTACCACTGCATGTGTTATTCTGGATAAAACAGATCTCACTTTCGAAGGGCAAATTTCTTCCGGACCTTGTTCAGACTCACTAATTGTTGGGTTACAGTAAGCTCCACAGGGGAAAGGAATGGACTCATTGCCATCTCCTGCCTTACAGAGATGACTAGCCTTAGAAGAGGGAGCCATGGCAACAGGAAGGCTCTCCGTGTATATGCAAATGCCTGCAACTCTTTGAAGTAACAAAATTGTTCCTGAAGTTGTGCAGACAGAGGTGTGTGCTGGTGCAGCCGAGTGCCGCGAGTTCTCCTCTGGCACCTGGATGTATGTGGGTGATGTGGGTCTGGCCTTCCTAGAGTGCACATTCAAACCACTGGTGATATCAGTATATACTGACGTAACATGGGTGGGCTGTGCCCTTTTTGTGATACTGAGGGACAAAACAGTGGTCTTGGTAGGTAATTAAAAGACATAGAAGTAACCTAGTTTGTTTTGTTAAGATACTCAGATATAAACATTTCAAACCGATTAGTTTATCTACTTTGTATGGAGTGGCTCAAACATGGAAGAGTGTACATTTCCTTTATCTGTGTTTATTCTCAGCTAGCATGACTGACTGAAGTCATCATCCTTCAGCTGTATGACAGTCCTGTAGGATTTAGCTGCTTTACCGTTTTTCTTAGAAATATCTATTTCGGAAATATTTGCTGTATTCCTTTTATTGAATTTTACTTTAATCCTGTAAATTAATCCTGTAAGAGAACCCAGATCAAAATCTGGCCAACTCAGCAGTGAATTAGTAGAAAAATACAGTAGCTAATGACAGTTTCTTTCAGCACATACTGCCTTATGCTTACAGGAACTTGGTTATATGGGCATTAGTCATCATTTCCCCATATTAATTTCCTAGCTAATGTCATTACAGAATTGGTTTGAACTGCTCTTTTTTGCCTGACAGCTTTTAGGCTGACCATCTGAGGCATTTAAATCAAATGGAAGATGCATACTGTAAAGACATAGGGTATAAAATGTCTAACCCAGGCCTTTCTTTCCTTTGGTTTGTCTGGTTGCATAAAAACTATTGAATATGTTTACTGGATGTTTTTTATATGTAAGAATTTTTTACTGACGGTAAAATACAGTGAGTTTAAAGGACCTTACATTTGATACTCTTAGGGTGTTGTGTTTCAGAGCACTGGATTTTTAAGGCTTTTTTTTTTTTAACAAGATTTGCTTTATTTAGTGTAAAGGAATATAAGGAAAAATTAGTGCAACGTACTTCTTAAACTATCCCATTCCACTTCTCAGGAAGTCTGATAACTGGTAATTCTTCTGTCAATAAAAGGTCACATTTAATATGTCATACCAGTTCTTTTTTGTGTCTCATCTTTCCACATTAGGAAAGTGTATATATCTCCATTAAGTTCCATATAACAATGGATGCTTTTAGTGTTTGTATAACTTGAAGTGATTTCATTATATGGGGTGACTTAAATACATCACTTGCTTTGTAAAGTTCTATAATAGTTGGCCTGGAACACGATGCAATAATTTCCGATAAAGGGATAAGTAAAACAAACCCAGAGTTTCATCTGTATAGTGCAATAAACAATTATCACTTATGACAGTGAAATAAATGCTTGTTTCCAATTTAGCATATATGTTTGAAGACAGAGTTGCACTTGGTCTGGACAATGCCTGCAGAGATATTAATTTTCATAATGAATATAATTAAGTTAAAAATAGGTGGCCCAACTGTCCTGGTTCAGCTAGGATAGGGTTAATTTTCCCCAGCAGTTGGGAGGGAGCCACAGCTGGGTTATTCCATCCCATGCTGACATCATGTCCGGGTACCCGGGCGCAGGCAATGCAGGAGCGGCTTTTGTCCAGGTCTGTGCCTCGTGCTGTGTCCGTGCGGTATATCTTTCGTTCTGTACCTTTTTATCACTGTTATTGTTGTTTGGTTTGTTGTTGTTACACTGTTGTGTTAAATCTTCCTTATCTCAGCCCCGGGATTTGTATTTTACTCCCTGTCCCGTCCCCATCCGAGGGTGGAGGAGAGGCAGCGGCAATGTGGTCTCAGGTCCCGGCAGGATCTAAACCACCACACCCAACCTAGTTATCAAAATCTTTTTCTTGTGTCATACATTGTATTTTGACTGTCTAGTCAGATGAGTGTGCTGGCTTTTGCCATGTTTACTTCAAAAAAGTGCTATAACATTTTTGCGTTTTTTGACTACACCTATACTGGTGTACTTGGACATTTAGGAGTAGAAGTTCCCATAGTGGAAAGCACAAATGTTTTGGAAATATACCAGAGTGTACAATCACATTTCACATGATGCATGCTTTTAGTAACCTGCATTTGTTTCTGATGGCACAACCAGATGGAAGAGTAGGATATTGCAAGAACTGCTTGTAATAGCTGTAGGCAAATCAGGAGAGGGGAAATTTGATGCATAAATTGTGATTTATATAGCAGCCTGCAAAGCATGAGCCCAATCCTAGTTATACTCCAGGCTTCATCATAGTAAGAATAGAGAGAGGGATAATTAGAGACACATTTGAAAATACGGGTTTTTTGGAAGGTCAGTTTAATGCTCTACAATCTTTCCATTTGTTACTTTCAGTTATGCTGTTATGAGACAAGAAAAAAAGGTGTTTATGGACTCATGGATGGATTACAAAATGGGATTTATAGACTCAGTATTGAACTTCTTTGGTTTTGGATTTGTGTGTCATGTGTTAACTCCCTAGAACAGACTTAGAAAATACTTCAAATATTTTTACAAAACATACTCAGAAGAGATGGTGTTATATTTAATATTACATATAACAATAATGTTACATAGTTTTAAAATAAATACCACTTTATTGGAAGATTATATTACATAGTGCTAATCATTAATCTTTATGATAAAATGTTCTAAGACAGTATCCTCTCATTAGATTTGATGGGAGTCAATTTTCCATCTGAGAGAAAAAGATTGCACAGGCCTATTTATATTTTCTGACCCTCTGCATATCAATAGTAAATTTTATTACTAAATGTTATCAAACTTCAAAGCTGTGAAATTAGTGTGTTAATAAATGGCAACAATTGAAATATCTTTATTAGCCAGTCACACTGAGTCAGAATAAATAGGAATTTTATTCTCAGTGCTTCCAGCCTTAAGCAGCTCATTGTCTGACCTTTCATTCAGATCATAATTTGTATTGAGTACAAATGGAACGTAGAACAACACTTATCTGCCAAGAAATACTTGATTTCACAAGGTAACTGTTCCAGTGGCAATTTAAAGAGCCTTAAAATAATCTCTCATTTTGCAGTTCTTGTAACTCCTGCTCACTGCACAGCACCGTCTCCACTGGATACTTAAGAAAACTTCAAACTAAGAGTTAAACATACTCAGCCACAATGATTGCTCCAAATCAGAGCAGGATCCAAGTCTTTCTAGTGTTCCCAGTGATCTGTTCCAGATTTTGGGGTGCAAGTAGCTTTTGACAGGGTTTCAGCTACATAGAGTCACATACCTGTTGCAAAGGGAAAGGAATAGATTTGTACCCAGGAGCTGGTGAAAAAGGGGATGGAAGACGAGAAGGAGAAACTGATACTGGCCAAGCAATGAGGTTAGGAGCTGGGGAAAGGTAGGATTTGACCCTGGTTTCCTCCAGGGCAGTTTACTGAGAGCAAGTAAGGAGCTCAAAGGAAGTTAGAGAATGTCTCTATATGGCAGAGATTAGGAGTGAATTTGGGGAAGGATTCAGTCTGGTGATGGTCAGCCCATGGGAGGATTTGACAAGCAGCTGGAGAGAACTTGGTAGGGATGGGTGAAAGGGAGAGCGAGGTGACAAACTATGCTTACTGTCTGGAGAAAATAAGAAAATAAGAAGCCAGAAAAAGGGAAGCGAGAAGGAAATTCATCACTTCTAGAGCTGGAATGCAGCACGTTATAGTCTACTTCTGCTTTTGTCCTATGAGGTCACACAGCAGAGCAGTGTCCAGAGGCACTGTACCACCCATGGCAGAAGTACCGTCTTTCATTGGTCTTCTGTTTTAAACTAGAAAATTGAAAAGAAATACTATGTTTTCCCCACAGAACCTGATACTTATTTGAGAAACATATATATCTCCTTTAGGAATTAAGTGGGCATTTTTTAGTAATGAACCCTTTGTCTTTGAGACAACTAACCTTAGTTGTCCCATTCTGCAGGGTTTAATTTTGCTCTGGTTTTGTTCAGCATCAGCAAAATATAAATAATACAGACCTTTCACATCTTGAGTGTTTGGAGAATAAATGTAGTAATGGGTGTCAGATAGCCATGACTGAAGGATCTTAGAAAAATTACCAGTTCTGTTTCAATAACAATATTGATTAATGTGTGGTAAATAAAACATAGGCTCATGCCTTACGCAAAGAGAATAAAACTAAAAATACCAAATAGCTACTCATTAAGGAGTGTCCAATCTGTGAACTGAAGGAGCAAGGGACCCAGTGGAAAAATAGTAAGTGTGTGATTATGCAATTGAAAAAAACCTGCATTATATAAAGGCAACTTGAATTCTGGCATTTACTGCTGTTTGGTTTCTTGACATAATTTTGGGAGTAATTTAGGGATTAGCTATGTAAATGTTGCCCAAGGTATCATCAGATGCTTGGTTTTAATTTTACTGATTTGAGACATCCTTTATTGGTACTGATACTATTTTATAAATAGCAAATTGTTGCATTAGTGTTTTCCAGAGGAAAGATATTAACTAGAAATTACATCAAATGTCTTGTTCTGAATGTCTCTGAGTAGATTATTATTTTTTTTTTAAAAGAAGGGAAAAAGAAGAATGAAGCTCCTTAGATCTTGTGGGGAGCTCCTAGAAAGCTAATGATGCCCTTCTAGGAGGGGAAGGGAGCTTTACTTCCAGGGTACAGCTGATTTCTCTGAGTAGGTGCCAATCTGCAGTGAAATCTGTCAGATTTCTCTGATTTGGGGACGTTAGCTTTTATAACTTATTAACAAAGCAGAAAAGTTATAGTGTCCATATACTTGCAGATGTGTTCCTGCTGCTTTTGGTTTTGTTGTGTGACAGTGTTGCTGTATTTCTTTAATTTAGCATAAATTTAGAAGATAGAGTGGTATTCAGGTTTGGTTGCTTTCCTGAGAGTTCTTTCTCTGAATCCATGTACTGAGAGGCTTGGATAAAGGAAAAGTCAAAGGGATGCATTAGTGTTAGCTTTCTAGAGGGGAATCAGTTATGAAAATGCTTCCAAAAGACAAGATTAATTCACAGTCTGAGCTCCCTAAAGGCATGCCATGCCTTCCACTTGTAATGATGAGAAGACATTCATTGCAAGATGGATAAAAAGATGTTCTCCAAAGACTGCATTTTACCTGCCAGTAGTAGGACACGGACAGAAACATCTATGAAATTAATTATAAAACTGTTTCTCAGAAATGTGTAAACATGACAGTGGCAGCAGTCTGTTTTACACCTCTTGGGTCCTGTGTTTTAACTGTGATTGAATTGAGCTGTCAGATTACATATAGAGTGACAACTCTTTACTAGCTGCAGCTGGATGAATAATGCAAAGAAAATGTTTGCAATCATCTTTTACTCTATAAAATAATTTTTCTTATTCTTTTAAAACCTCTTTTGAGTTACAGGTATATTTGTGTGGCAAGAGGTATCACAGATATTTATGAATTTATAGTTGTAATCTTGCTGCAAATTCACTTTATAGTAGCGAAATATTAGATAACTGACAAACTGAAAAATTCATCTGATGTTCTGTCAGCTGCATGCCATTAGTCATTCTCTTCAGTTGTGGGTCATGCTCTCACAGAGAGAGAGAGAACATTAAAATATCAGTGGCCAAATTCTAGGAAAATACATAGTGATGAAACTGCAGTGCTGGAGTATTTATGAATCAACTGATGCAACTTTATGAACTTCTCAGCTTAAATTTATAAAGTTATCCTCCAAAACTCATATTTATGCAGATAATGAGAAGTATTTATGCAGATAATGAGAAGCCTGAAGTTCAAGAAAGTTATGGATATTTAATGTTTCTTGAAAACCTGGTCATTTGAGATAGCTGGTTAAAACATGCAGATTAGTACCTCAATGTAGGGAATTGTTGAAAAGATCCACTGTCGTGAGCACTGTTGTTCTACTGACATTAGTGAAGCTGTCACATTGTTTTCATGCTACTGTTTTTGTAGTCTTGCCTATTATGTGCTTCTTATGCTTCTAACTCATACCTCTGAATGTTAATCTAGTTTAGATCAGCATATCAGAATTATCATTTCTAATCCAACTTGTTTGAAATCACTGACATTCCATTGCACTTCCTGGACTTGTTCTCCACCTCAGGTTTTACTTATTGGAGGGGAAGGGGAAATGTCTAATCTAGTAGTTACAGTGGAATACCTTTGAAACCTTTTTAAAGGCTACAACACTCTATTTGCTCTTATCTGATGAGTTTAAAAATGTGATGAAAATAACCAGTAGTGAAAAAATTCTAATATAATAAAAGTTCTCATTTTCTGAATAAAAATACACAGTTCAGTGCTAAAATACAGACATGTTACATATTCAAATCCATATATTTCAAATCCTACATTACCAATGTTCAAAATTACACTACAAATTTTTCTAAAGTCTGTCAAAGGCATTTTTTTCACTGGTAAACACAACAGATTTTCTGTAACAATTTACAAAGAAATGGAGAAAGTATTTTTTAATTTTATTTTGGCAGTCATACTTTTCTATTTTTTTGTCACGGCATAAACTGCGGCTTGATTAGGCAAAGTTTATGCAAATGTCCAGTTGATCGTGGGATCAGCTATATCTTTTTAAGATTAGTTGGTGCTTTTGCCAAGTGTTCTTAGAAACACGGAATTTTCAAGTGATCTCATCCTCCAGATTCGTACTGTGTCATCTTGTTTCCTTATAGCTCTGTCAGCACTTTTACCCTCCTTTCCCCATTCTGCTTAAAATGGCCTATTGGTCTGACATATTGATTCCACTTGGTCCCATGACTAATATTGATTTTATTCTCAAAGGGACTGTAGCCTGTCATCAAACTTACTTTTTCTTTCATATCAAGATGACGTTTGATTGGCTTATTTGACACTAGAAGGCAACTGCTTGGTTATGATCAATACACTTGTATTCTCTGTTCCTTATCATTCTCAGTAAGACTACATTAGCAAATGAACCATGAAAATGCTTCAACTACCTGTCAAGCAGTAGGAAAGTCTTACTCCTGTTGTTAGGCAATGTGTAGGTACTCTGCTGGGCTCTTTATTAGAAATATTCGACTACTGTTCCTGTGGTACAAGTCTACTATGGCATAAAATTAAAGTATCACAGATTTTCAGCTAAAGAAATGTTTCAGTTTTTGTTTAATTTGTCTTGTCTGCATGGAGACAGTTAGGAAAGTTGACCCAAACCAACTGCAAAAACAACACTTGTTAAATTATGTTATACCTGTATGTGAATCCTCTTATACAGAATTAAAGTGGCCTTAATTCTTTTTTTTACGAATTTTCTCTTTCTTTCTGAATAAGGATAGCCATACAAAATGTTAATACAGTTCAACTAATCTTCAAAGGCCTATTTTAATTAATTTTGATTAATTCTTCAGTATTCCTATTTAGATCAGTTTTTTTCAGCGATACTCACATTATCACTAATAGTTCAGATACAGCTTCTTCCATGCTGGTGGATATTCAGTAGTATCAGAAGTAGTGAAAATTCAAAGAAGGTATCATCTGCAAGAAGTGTTTTCCATTCCTCTTTGATGCATAATACAAAAGATGCACTAAGTAACTTATAGAATCATAGAACAGTCTTGGTTGGATAAGATCTCTAAGATCATCAAGTCCAACTATTAACCTAGCACTGCCAATTCACCACTAAACCATGTCACTCAGTATTGTGTCAGAGATAAAAAGGCTGTGTTACCTTTTAAGCCTCAGTGTGCTTCTGTGTGTATAATGAAGGAACTGACCTCATGTATAATTATTTATTTATTTGGGAGCTTCACAGGTAGCCAAGTGATTACTGTATGCTTGGGGAACTGATAATGTGACTGCCATCGTCACTACCACTTACAAAATAAAATAAACACAGGGAGAATTGAAAAACCTTTTTCCATATTTTTTGAGTGAAATGTATATAGTTTAGTTTTGCAACTTGAGTAAATCTAGCAAAGGATAATGAAAAATAAGAAAGTGGATAAAGGAATAAGAGGTAAAGTTTGAAAGTGGATACCACAAAATTTTGTTCTTGTTAAAATGACAGAGAGCAGAACAGTTACTTTTACTTTTCTCATTCTCATGGAGTAAAGAATTCAAGCATAAATAATAAGTTTGCACTGTAATGGAAAAAAGTAAGGATTTCTTTCTCCCAGTCAAATACCTCAGGATACTGTATATTTCTGAGTTACTATACTTAGTCTGGCCAGATGACACTGAAAAAACACATTGTATTTTTCAAATACATTGAAAAAAAAATATTTGAATAAAGACATACTATTTATTTCTCTGATTTTATTTTTCTCTGTCAAATTTAGACTGTATCTACATGACTGTAATCCTTATCAGTGACGCCAATATAAATGGAGGTACATATGTTCTTCTATTACCAGACATGAAAATGGGATTATTGGAAGCATTAATATCATATCTGAAGGTGTGAGTTCATTATTTTTAACTAGTTACATCCAAAGAACATCCAAAGAGATTTCCAACTATTTTCCTTTTGTGTAGTCTTAGTTCCTGCTATTATCAGTCATTGCTCATTGCAAATGTTTGCTTAAATAAAAAGTATCCAAAACTACATTCTAAAATTTAAGATTATATTTTAAAAGTTATTCATATCTTCCAGTATTTGCATAGTGACAGGGAAGTAGTCAGTGGCCTTTTCTGTATGTCACTGGTTTATATGTGCAGTCATGGCAAATGTAAATAAGATGAAGGTGTACGTGCTTGTGCTATCAAGTTTCTCATTTTGTAGGATTTTTTGTAAAATCCATCCATGTTTATGAAATTCATGATATTTTTGAATAAGTGGTCAAATTATCATGGTTTTGTTTTTTGTAAGGAATAATCTGCAAGATACTACTTGAAATTCTATATTGAAAATAAAATGACAGTTTTCACTCACAAATCACTGAATCAAACAGTTTACAACCCTACAATGTTTTCATATCATTAAACTATTAGACCAACTTTCTTTCATTTTTGCATAATGAACACGTGTGAGAAAGTGGTGTATTTGTCTTCATTGAAATCAGTGCCATTTCTACTTAGGCTTCTTAGAAGAAAATGACTTCACGAATATTAACCATCAACTAATTAAGATGTTCTTAATTAAATGCAAATGCTACTTAGCAGAAGCAATTGAGGGGAAAGGCTTGTGATTAGGGAATTAGCAACTGATTTAACTCTTGGAGCAACCAGCTAGGCGTTCCTGCTCTGGCAGGGGGATTGGACTAGATGATCTTTTGAGGTCCCTTCCAATCCCTAACATTCTGTGATTCTGTGAAATGAATGCAGAAACTTCACTTGATAAGAATAATACAAGGGAAAAATACACCATCTTTTCACATTGTGTTTGTTGAAAAACTTAGGAGCCAATGAAGTAGAATAAATTGAGAATATAAATTGTAGGTTAATGTTGCTTTCTGTTCAATAATTAGAGAGATTAAAAATTATTCAAAATGTTGCAAATTTGTCAGCCTATCTCATGCAGAGATTTGTTGACATTTGGTCATTCGGGAACTAAACCAAAATAATTGCATATATCGTAACATAGTGTTGCTATCGTTTTCAAGGACACTGTCATTTTACTAACATTAAAGCTTATGTTAACAGCCTTTATCTTTGGAACAGATATGAATAAACACTATCAAGTTGTTATGAAGCCCCCTGAGATTAATAAAATATTTAAAGTTTCCTAATGTTTATCAAAGTATGTGTTTTATACAAGTATTGAACTGATTCAAGAGCAAAATTTGTACTGTCAGTCAGATACTGTTGCATGTGCTGCTTTTTTTCCTCCAAATACTCTTATGATTGTTGGACTAAACAAGATGGTAATTGATGAATTGCATGTAAATATTATCGTTTCCCCTTTCTGTGGCTTATTTGATTAGGTTTTCAAAGATGAACTTCTAAATTCTCCCTACTGAAAAATCTGGGTCAGCCTTTTGCACTTGAGTATACATTTTAATTAGAGACACATGCTATGAGAAAGACAGCTTTCCTCAGAGAGTGCCTCATGTATAAGAAAAAACCCACAACCAAACAACAAAACACGTAGAACTGACAAAAAAAATTCAGTCGTGTTATGAGACTGAATTTCCAATTAGCAGTTCTGATAAAGTCAAAGATAAAAGAGGTTTGAGAAAGACAGATCACAAGTGCCTGATTATGCAAAAGGACAGAAGTTGAATGAAAGTATTATGGGCCTGCACTTTTTCCTATGCATAGTTCATAACACAGTTCTCTACCTGTTCTGTTCATTGAAAATAAGAAAAATCCACACTACTGCTGCAGCACCATGGTTTGGAAGGAAAAGTTAATTTGCTCTGACAGTTCATGCTAGGCAGGCAGGATTTTTCCTTTTGCGGTGAACTTTGGGGACTGTTAATTGCTTAGTGATTTGAAAGGAATGCAACAATATTAGAAATTAAAATGGTAGTGTTAGTTTATCCTGGTAATTGACTATCTGCTTATTAGCAGATATAAGGTGTCCTAGCATCTGAAAAATGAATGTTTTTGTGATAATTACAGTAGCCTTCCTGTAATGTGAAGAATTGCCCATTTTGCATTGGACTAATCAGCCAATGTGTAGACAAGGTTATTACTAACAAAAGGCTAGTACAGAACTTCTAATTTGTATGTTTGTATGTTTTCTCTTATTTCAGCGGTTTTCTTGAAGTTGGACTTGTTTTTTTTCCTTAGCATAATGGCAGTTAAACTCATCAGTGGCTTTTCTGTACTATTACAGTCTAGATGTGATGTTCATGTAACTTCGAAGCAATTACATTTCAGACTGATGTTTTCTTGCTTATTTTTTGCCCTGAGTTTTAATTATAACAGAGTTCAGGCACTTCAGAATTTTAAGAATTTTTTATTTATTTTTTTTTTAAAGAAAGGCATTTTCTTCTCCTCTGGTCAAGCGATCTTTGTATATCTATAGGAATAATGGAAAAAATGTAAAATTGTAGCATGTAGAAACTATTTGGTGGAGAATCATATGCTTTACTAACTCTGGGTACAGAGAGGGGTTAAACTTAGTTTCATATGAAAAACAGTACTGAGCACATACCACAGAACTGGTTTTAATGAGTTTTGAACATAGATAGGCTTATTTTGTTCTTGACAGGCAGAGTCCACACAGCAGCTTTGGCTCCTGAGCCAGTCTGAGGAAGTCATTCAACACATTTGAAGACTGACGAGGGAGTGAGCATAAGGACATGTAAAGGTCCTCATGTGGGAGGAATGCAGATGGGAAAATGCATGGGAATTCAAGATAAAGAGGAGTCTTGTTCGCTATTTCAGTCTTTACAACCCATACAGGAGGCAGTGCAATACTTTCATGTTGATTATTTTTATACATAGGGAAGGAAGGAAACAGTGAATGGCAACCGGCATAGCTCACAGATTTTAACATCGTGTGAACTAACTACGTTTTTTTCCTGCAGCCTCCATGCTTAACAGCACTGTTGAAGGCCATTGAATAATAACAAGGCCTTGTTCATCCACAAACACCAACCACTTTAAGAATTCTGCTCTGGGGTGCCTTACCAAGTATGTCAGGTGCCTAGCAGTTTTCCAGTGGATGGCACATTGTGTGCGTCCTTGTCAGCTTTTCTGTCAAGACAAGAAAACAGGTAAGAGAGGCATCAGCTGAGAAAATGATGAAAAGCCAAGAAAACCATCAGCCAAGAAAACATATAGTCACATATACACAGCACAGTATATACCCTGGTATGTATAACCAGTACATCCAGATCATGCTGTGCTTTGAACTGCCAGTCTTTCCCTCCTTATTTTTACATTGTCCTTTTAAATGTACAGGTTTAAAAACAGTTGAATGTTACACTGTCATTTCCTGTGGTCTGTTCTACTTAAAAGCAGACTATCATATGTGAATGCCACAAAAAGAAGATGCTGGCATAACTCAGACTTTTTTTTCTCAAACTTGTAGATATACTGGTAAATTTGAACACATTTGACTAAGCAGTACAGAGTCTGAAGTCTGTAATTTAAGCATTTAGGCTCAGTTGCTGTCATAATTCTTTTATGAAATTTAAAATATAACTGTGTGACTGTGTGATTTGTTTTACTACTGTGGTGGTTTGACCTTGGCTAAACACCAGGTACCCACCAAGCCACTCTGTCACTTTCCCCGCCCCCTTCTCTCAGCCAAGCAAAAAGGGGGAAAGAAAATAAGATAGAAAAAATCAACCCATGTGGGTAAAACAAAAGCAGTTTTAATGTAAGCAAAGCAAAGCAAGGTCTGCGTGTGGAAGCAAAAAAAAAGAAAAATTTCTTCTCTACTTCCCATTAGCAGGTGATGTCGGGCCTTGTCAGGAAGCAGGGCTGCCTCGGAGGACCAAGGGGGACCCCACCCCCCTTCCTCATTTTTCCCAGCTTTATACTTGAGCAGATGTCACATGGTATGGAATATCCCTTTGGTCAGTTCGGGTCAGCTGTCCTGGTTGTGTCCCCTCCCAAGATCCTGCCCACCCCATCCCACTGGGGGGAAATGTTGGAAAGAGCCTTGGTGCTGTGTAAGCACTGCTCAGCAGTAGCCACAACACCAGTGTGTTATCAGCACCCTTCTAGCTCCCAACGTAAAACACAGCACCATGAGGGCTCTTATAGGGGAAAATCAATTCTGGCTCAGCCAGACCCAGTACAACCACTCTGTGGTATTCTGTTCTTTAGTCATTACACAAGCGTTTAAAAAAAAATATTCAATATTAATGTTCAAAGCACTCTCTTGACTTTATCCCATTTATTGTGATTTTATTGTCAATTTTTTACTTGGCTTGCATCAGGTTATAGTTCAGCCTTTCAGAGACTATAGCTGGCTTCCAGGTACAGGGACCAAGTTCATTGCCTTATTGTGTAGGACCCCAGCAGCATTTTTATTTCAGTTGTTCTCTAAGTCTTATTGAATCTTGTGATTTTACTGTTCATTTTAAGACTTAAAAAAAATTTTGCTCTCTGTTAAGCACTTGCCTTTCCATTTACTACAGGTCAGAATTTGACAGCAATTTTTTACTGTGCACTGAAGCATGCATCATACTAAAAGTTGCACGATAAGCAAGAGTTTTTCCTTACCATGTCTCTCTAGTGATACCAGCTCTGGGAATGCTTCCCATTGGAAAGATCTTAAAGCATTTTACAAGAAACTTAAATATCAGACACATTTTACAGATGAGTAAAGAAAAATGCAAAGGAGTGACATGATTCAGCTACATTAAGCACATTCTGTAGGTCTAGTTCGACCTTCAACACCTAGACCAAATTTTCACGGATACCATATCTGCTTTGCAAATGTAATAGAACAAGAATGGTGACATGAATACAGTCTAATACTTATGAACAGTTAGCCAGTTACTCCTGCATGCTGTTCACAAACTTCCTTTCTTTACTCTGTAAAAATTTCCTATTCAGTAGGAGGTTTGGGGTTTTGCTTGTTTGTCTATTAGTTTTAAATCAATTAAAAGTTCAGTACTTCACTGTTGACTCTGATGTGTGCACACATACTAGAAGGTCTTCACACCAAGAAGGTGACCACAAGGAGGTTTTAATGTAGCGACTTGCTTTGCTGACTGTCTAGCTAGATCCAGCATAACAGTTCAAGGAAGACATATGGATTTGAAAGGCTATCTCCTTGGTGGTCTTTATTGATGATACAAGTCTGTAAAAATCCCAGCAAAGATTTAACAGTTTTTGACATTTTAAATCCTTGAAGAAGAAAACATCTTTTGCCTTCTGCCTTTTCTACGTGGAGAACTTGAGTAATTTACCCCAGATTTGCATCTGTTGCATGAGAGAAATATCATTCAGCTACATAGGCATTGTTTCTGAATATGGATTATTGCTAGATTCCAGATTTTAATGCACAAATCAACTGATCAATGGTGAAGAATGTAAACATTCTGTTTTAATCTTTTTGGTTTTTACTTTTTGTTGTTCTGTTGCTTAGAGTATAAATAATTCAGGGTAGTGACTTTTGACTTGTGTTTTGGAGTTCTGTCTTCAACCCTTGTTCAAATGAAATATTAGAGTACACATGACAAACTTCTTCAAAAGAGACTTTTTCTAAGTAGCTTTAGTCTTTAAGTTGGCATTATTCCCAGCGTATGGTCAAGTGGTTCCTGGTGGTTGACTACATTGTGCACTTTAAAGTGGAAGACAACAAAGGTCAAGCTGTTCATAAAATCAGTAGTGAAATGTCAGAAACAATTTAGTCTAAATAAAATATCTCTCCCTAAAGATAAGAAGTACCCATTATAAAATATGTCTTCTAACTGCATATATGTGCTGTTGGATTCATCAGATAAGAATTGGACAGTTGATAAAAACTCAATACTAATATGGAAGATACATATTTTGAGAATATTTTCTGTGTAAAAGCAAATGATAAAAGAGGGCTTTGATTCTGGGAGAGGGTGAAGTATATGTGTTTGAAATATAAACTCAGACTGAAATAAATTTAGCAGAGTATCTCATTGTGACCCCAAATTTAGCTTAAGTTTCAAGTTAACACCACCTTAGTTGGCAGGCGATAAATAATCTCAAGATAGTATTGTATGTTTACACTATGACATACTTTATTGTAGTTGTAGTATTTCGTGCAAGGTGTGAAAGTGTCCTAACAGTTTATCTCATTGAATCTCACCTGGTGATGGAACAATTTGAGACTAAGGTTCACTCCTTTTCTAGCTTTCTTTTTTTCTATTCTTTTGAAAAGAAGTTTGCAGTCTGCTTCTCCATCTTATTAACCCAAACACGTGCCATTCTGATGAAGCAGACAGGAATCCCTCCTTCATTGGTGTCAGCATGTAATGACCTGTGATACAAGAGAAGGAGCAATTGATGCAGAGATTGAGTCCAGTGAGAGAGGTGGAATTTGATGTGAGAGATCTATGAAGCAGGGCTCAAATTTGTATTTTTAGTATGGGAAAAAATAGCTATTGAGAATAACTTGATCTCAGTGGGCTTTATAATTCAGGTCATTATGACTACTTTAGACTATTTTAAAAGCTTCAGCTGTAGGACTTCCTCTGGTTTGCAGAGCCAGGGAAGATTGATGATTGCAGTTCTGTTGTGCCTAAAAATTCTGTATGAATAAAATATTTGACACTGGTTAAAGGGACATAATGTTGGATGGATGGCTCTCATCTTTTTGTCTTTTTATAAAGAATTTGGTTGGTAATAGTTCTGGGACTCAGGATATGTCACTAGAACTGAAGAACCTACCATTTTCAGGAACTCAGTTTATCAGAGATTCTTGTTTGAAAGGTTTTAAGACTCTGTAAACCTTGAATGACAAAAATGTATTTTCTGTTTAGATTAGTGTTTCATTAATTTTATTATTATTTTTTTAAGCAGTGGAAGCCTACTTTGAAGCTTGGGTGAAGCAGTGTTTATAGAACCTTGGCTTCATTTATAGCATTCACAGTACTCACTGAATTAGCTTTTCAGAATCCAGGTGGTGGTTATTAACACTGGCTGATGTCTTTATCATTAAATTTTAGAGTATTTAATGATTATTTCTAATGAATGTTTTGTTTTATCAGAGAATTCTGTTCATTGCAAATCTTGATGAGACACTGTTCTGTTGACATTAGCTGTTAAAAGAAAAGGGTTGATCGATAGCTCATACCAAGTGTGATGCTATAGACACTCCTATTCAGTCCCGTCGAGGTCACATATGTTTCAATAATGTTTCAGCAGATCACAGAATCACAAAATAATTATGGGTGGAAGGGGCATGATCACTCCCCTACTCCTGCTGGTCACACCATTTCTGATACAGGCCAGGATGTCTTTGGCCTTCTTGGCCACCTGGGCACACTGCTGGCTTGTGTTCAGCCGGCTGTCAACCAACACCCCCAGGTCCTTTTCTGCCAGGCAGCTTTCCAGCCACTCTTCCCCAAGCCTGTAGCGCTGCATGGGGTTGTTGTGGCTGAAGTGCGTGACCCAGCACTTACCCTTGTTAAACCTCATACAATTGGCCTCAGCCCATCACTCCAGCCTGTCCAAATCCCGCTGCAGAGCCTCCCTACCCTCAGGCAGATCGACACTCCCACTTAATTTCATGTCATCTGCAAACTTACTGAGGGTGCATTTGATCCCATCATCCAGGTCATCGATAAAGACATCAAACAAGACTGGCCCCAAGACCGAGCCCTGAGGGACACCGCTTGTGACCGGTCTCCATCTGGATTTAACTCCATTCACCACAACTCTCTGGGCTCGGCCATCCAGCCAGTTTTTAACCCAGCAAAGAGTCCACCTGTCTAGACCATGAGCCGCCAGCTTCTGCAGCAGAATGCTGTGGGACACAGTGTCAAATGCCTTACTGAAGTCCAGGTAGACAACATCCACTGCTTTTCCCTCATCCACTAGGTGGGTCACCTGATCATAGAAGGAGATCAGATTGGTTAAACAGAACTTGCCCTTCGTGAATCCACGCTGGGTGGACCTGATCCCCCTGTTGTCCCGCACTTGCTTTGTGATTTTCCCCAAGATGAACCATTCCATAATCTTCCCCAGTACAGAGGTCAGGCTGACAGGCCTGTAGTTCCCCGGATCCTCCTTCCTGTCCTTCTTGTAGATGGGCATCACATTGGCAAGTTTCCAGTCATCCAGGACCTCCCCCGATAACCAGGACTGCTGAGAGATGATGGAAAGCAGCTTGGCAAGTTCCTCCGTCAGCTCCCTCAGCACTCTCGGGTTGATCTCATCCGGCCCCATAGACTTGTGGGTGTCTAATTGACTCAGCAGATCCTTCAATACTATTTCCTGGATTACGAGGGGTTTATTCTGATCTCCATCCCAATCTTCCAGCTCAGGGAACTGAATACCATGAGGATAACTGGTCTGACTGTTAAAGACTGAGGCAAAGAAGGCATTAAGTACCTCAGCCTTTTCCTCATCCTTGGTAATAATGTTCCCCCTCGCATCCAATGAGGGATGGAGATTCTCCCTACATCTTTTTTTATTGTTAATATATTTGTAAAAACTCTTTTTATTATCTTTTGCAGCAGTGGCCAGGCTGTGTTCAAGCTGAGCTTTTGCCCCCCTACTGTTCTTCCTACACAACCTAACTAAATCCCTATACTCTTCCTGAGTAGCCTGCCCCTTCTTCCAAAGATGGTAGACTCTTTTCTTTCTCCTTTTCTTTCTCTTTTCTTTCTTCTGCTCCTTGTCCCAGCAGAAGCTCCCTGTTCAGCCAGGCTGGTCGCTTTCCCTGCCAGTTTGTCTTACGACACCTGGGAACAGCCTGCTCCTGCATCTCTAACAGTTTCTTCTTGAAAAGAGTCCATCCTTCCTGAACCCTTTGCCCTCTAGGACTGTTCCCCAAGGGACTTTCTCAACCAGTGTTTTAAAGAGGTTGAAGTCTGCCCTTCGGAAGTCCATGGTGATGGTTTTGCTGCCCCCTGTCCTAACTGGGCTAAGGATCGAGAACTGGATCATTTCATGATTGCTCAGCCCAAGATGGCCTCCAACCACCACATCACCTACCAGTCCTTCCCTGTTCGTGAATAAATCATAATTATAATTCAACAAAAGGTTTTATGCCCTGGTACAGCAAGGATCATATGACACAAAAGGCATTCAGATGCTTTAAAAATGTTATGTTTTTCAGAAAACTTTTTTAAAAGCAAGTTTCATGTTTTCAAAAGAGACTGCCTCTTTCCATGCCTTAATTGTAGGTGATTAACAGAGTATCAGAAGTCTAGTGTGCTCTTAGATGCAACTTTTTCACAGTTACTTGTAACTGGTGTTACATATTGAGCTACTGCTTAGTTCCTGGTGCTTTTCATTAGAAGCACTTTGCACTGGTTTGTATGATAACAAGGCTATAACTCTAAAGCAGTGAATCCGAATCTCTCCCTCCTTAGTTCATTTTTCCCTCATCTGCTCCAAAGTGAAGATTTGTCCTGAGGCTTTTGTCACTGGTGGTGAGACTTACTGACCTCTGAATATGTGCTCAGTCATTCGTTGCTTGTTTAGTGGATATTAACTGATTTGATCAGGAAATCATCTCGGTCACCTTACAAAAGGAACCATTTTGTGATTAGAGTGCTCTTGAGACAGATATCAGACACAGTGTTCCCACAGTTTCATTACTGAAAACAAAAGCAGCCTTGCTACTTAAACACTAGCTAGTATTTAATTAAAC
The DNA here is from genome assembly GCA_028020825.1 of Podargus strigoides. Lineage (NCBI taxonomy): Eukaryota > Metazoa > Chordata > Aves > Caprimulgiformes > Podargidae > Podargus > Podargus strigoides. Next base: position 30,377,476 of record CM051623.1, read on the forward strand.
AATTTATACCAAGCTGGATTTTTTTATTATAATGAAGTGTGTACGTTGATGTGACAGAATACAGAGGCACAGATCTTTTGAAACTTCCATGACACGAAGACTGATATATTACTGACTTGGCTAACAAATTAAGATCCTTCTAACTAAACAAGACACTCTGAGTGCAGCTTACTACATCTCTCTTCATATTTTGATTCATAGCTGCATTTCAAAGGAAGAATTGTGGGTTATAGAGCTGTCTGAGCTGGAAGTTAAGATACTTTTCCCCTTCTCCCACAGACATGGATGAAGACTAGGTGGTTAACATACATGCATTTCCAGTTTTCCTAAGTGTATTATATACTCTGTTATTCACTTTAGGATTTTCTGTGAAATCAAATATGCAGTAACAAAATGAAAGCCTAAAGACCACCCAGACTGGCATTTGCTTCAGAAGAATATAAAATTAAACTAGGTCTGAGCATGTTCTTTTAGAATCAAGGCAGAGGAGACAGGTCATTTTAATAAAAAATCTATTTACCTTGTTTATATAGAGGAACAGAATCTAATTTATTTGTGTGCCCATCTGGACTAGATTGCTCATTTTAAGTTAATTTAACAAATGATAGACTGCTACTGGCCTTTTGTTTCCCAGGAGAAGAGGCTGACAGACAGCTGTGTAGAGATGCAATCTACCCAATCCCGGTTGTCTGTGAAGCTCCGTGCCCAAAGGACTGTGTGCTCAGCATGTGGTCTGCGTGGTCCTCCTGCTCACACACCTGCTCCGGCAAAACCACAGAAGGGAAGCAGATGCGTGCCCGCTCCATTCTGGCGTATGCAGGTGAAGGTAAGGTCGCATACTCTTGCCGACTCTTGTTTGGTTGTGAATTCTCAACTGCCTTTGCAATGTCGAAGTAATTTCTTGATAAACAGAAACAAATTATTAGGTAGAGTTGTGGGGTTTTTAAGTATAGAAAAATATTTAAATTCTTGTCCTACATTTACTCATGGTACCTAAAGCTTTAAAATTTTTTTTCCTGTTAAAATTCCAGTGCTCTTTGAGTTCATAATTGCAAAAGAGGAATTATGCTTAGAGCTTTTTAATGTGTTTTCTCTTCTTACACTTGTTTGGTTGGTTTGTTTTTAATTTTTGTGTTTTCCTGGCTTTAATTAACAGTGCTCGGTAATTAAACCTGAAAGCATAGAACTGAATAATTTTTTTTCCCACCAAATTACTTATTCACCAAAGCATCATTTTTGGATTAGTCAGGGATTTTCATGAGTTTTAACTGGTGTCAGCTGAAAAAGGAGTGAAAAACCACTTAGTTTTGGAACTGGGAAACCTGAAGTGACAGGCTAGACTTGCAAAGTGACCTGGGCACCTACCTGTGAAAGATAGCCAGGGAGACGATGTCACTGTGCTTCCCCTTTTGCTCAGGAGCCCCTCAGTTCAGGTTGCTGCCTGGAGTGTGGGTTTGGGGTGCAAATCCTGTCTGAGAAAGGACTTGAGGACAGACCTCTCATCTCCCATAGGTGCACCCTAACTCTTGTCCTGCTATGTATTATAGGTCTGTTTGGTTTGTATAGCTGGTATGCACCAGGTGAGGAAGCATGAATGACTACAGAACTGGAACAGGAGATCTGCACCAACAGGGCAGTCTTTGTCTTATGTTAGCAGTCTGCATGTACTACCCATGTCTGTCTTTGGGAAGTGGAGCTGCCTGAAGGAGTGCCTACCTTGGCAAAGGAGAAATGAGTAACACCTCACTCTCTAGATTACAAGAGGCACTTCAGTCACATCTGTTTTCTCAGACATTAAGATTATTCCAGCTGTTTTGAAATGCATATATAAAAATACATGCATTTGTAAAATGAGTGCTATCAAAATGAGTAAATAATATGACCATAAATGCTTTAAAAATTGTGAAGCATTTTGAAATTTGGAAGTTATCAAGATAGTGTCACAAACAAGACTTATAAAATCGAATCCTTCAATATCCTAGAGCAAGATGTCTTACCCATTACTAGCTCCAAATCAGGCAGAAAAGCAAACTCGGCATATGACAATTCTGTTAAAGCATTCAAGGAAACTACCCTCATGTTTTCAGAGAACCACAAAGCCTAGAGCTCCAGGGATACTGAGGCTGGAAAAGGCATGCGTATAGGAGCATGGCACTGCACCGATATTGATCCCTCCGGTTGACAGCCGACTGAACACGAGCCAGCAGTGTGCCCAGGTGGCCAAGAAGGCCAATGGTATCCTGGCCTGTATCAGAAACGGTGTGACCAGCAGGAGTAGGGAGGTGATCGTGCCCCTGTACTCGGCACTTGTGAGACCACACCTTGAGTACTGTGTCCAGTTCTGGGCCCATAGTATAAGAAGGACATTGAGGTGCTGGAGTGAGTCCAGAAAAGGGCAACGAGGCTGGTGAGAGGTCTGGAAAACAGGCCTTATGGAGACCAGCTGAAGGAACTGGGGTTGTTTAGTCTGGAGGAGACTCAGAGAAGACCTTATTGCTCTCTACAGCTACCTAAAAGGAGGTTGTAGTGAGGCTGGTGTTGGTCTCTTCTCCCAAATTACTAATGATAGGACGAGAGGAAATGGCCTCAGGTTATGTCAGGGGAAGTTTAGACTGGATATTAGGAAGAAGTTCTTTACTGAAAAGGTGGTTAGGCACTGGAACAGGCTGCCCAGGGAGGTGGTGGAGTTGCTGTCCCTGGTGGTGTTTAAAAAACGAGTAGATGAAGCACTTGAGGCTATGGTCTAGTGGTTAGGGAGATGATGGGATAAAGGTTGGACTTGATCATCCTAGAGGTCCTTTCCAACCATAGTGATTCTATGATTCTATACCTATTTTAGTTTGAGGGAGCACAAGGTACTGCTGTTTTCCTGGAGAGAATGGCACACTGATTTATAAAGAAATAGTATATTTTTTATTATTATAAAGATTTGGTACTAGTGATACTTGTTTTATATTTCAGGAATATTATAGAATCATAGAATAATTATGGTTGGAAGGGACCTCCAGGGTCATCAAGTCCAACCTTTATCCCATCATATTCCTAACCATTAAACCACTAGACCATGGCCTCAAGTGCCTCATCAACCCGTTTTTTGAACACCCACAGGGACAGCAACTCACCACCTCCCTGTGCAGCCTGTTCCAATGTCTAACCACCCTCTCAGTAAAGAACTTCTTCCTAATATCCAGCGTAAACTTCCCCTGATGCAACTTGAGACCATAACATTTCCACGTTTTATTCATTCTTTACATAGTTTTTTTAACTACTGGTTTAATCTGAAGAGAACTGGATTCCCACTGAGCTGCCAACATTCATGCCCCAGTGTTTTTCATTTACAAGTCAATGTCACTTTAATTTTTTCCCTGAATATACATTCTTGCATAGCTGTCAAAACTGAATCTAAGTTGTCATTTTATTCTCAAATGCCTTAGGAACTGGTGTCTATGGCATCCATTCCTGGGGAAACATTTCTTCCCACACACACCCCTCCAATTTATGAATTTGCCTAAATATTTCCCTTGTGTTCCTTCTTGAGCTAACATCATATGGAAATACATAGTTTAGTGATCTTCCTGATCTCTTCTAAATGCTCCTTTTTTTAACTCTTATACTGGGGGAACATTTCTAGACTCCTCATGTGGATCAGTTTTCTCTCCCATGCCACATAATTTGTGACTTCACTATCATTGATTTTTTCTTTTCATTTCAAAATACTCTCACTGTCCTAATTTCCTTGCTTCTATTCCTGTCTCCTAGTGTTAGCTGGAAGATTTTTTTATTTCCTGAAGGAAGCTGCTTGAATAACTTTTTGAAACATTACATAACTATTATTTTGGTTTACCTTTTTTTTTTTTTTAATTTCTTTTTTTTTTAGGACAGTGCTTATGATGTTTTGATGCTTTGCGTATTGACATATATTTTAAGCAATTCTGATAGACGTGAGTTGCATCCATTCTGAGAGAAAAAAAAAAAAAAATATTCCAGTCATTGTTTAGTTACATTCATACATTTTTAGGTTTTTCTAATTTCTTTGCAAAACTTAACTGGTCTTTGGCATGCTATCTCAGTTAGTATGATGTTTACTGTTAATTGGTTACATCAGTTTTTTTAGACCAAAGCCAGAAGTTCATACTATCTCTATAGAAATAATTTCAGAATTCGGATTTTGTCTTGTGGTTTCATTAGAATGGTCCTTTCCTCATGTTTACTGCAGATCTAGATATCCCACAAAAGCAACTTGGGGTATAAAGTATTTTCATGCTTGTGAAACTTGGCTTACTTGTGTTGAAGTACTTGAAGAATCCTTTTGTTTTTTAATTGCATTTAGTTGTTTGTTTAATTTCTCTCAACAATGAATGTTTAAAACCCCTTGCCTCTTCCATGTCTGTAGAGCAGGAGGTCAACCTCAAGTTCAGTGTTGGGATATAAAGGCTAATACACTCTCTCACATGCGCTTGGTGTGAGCATACATTTTTATTTTTAGAGAAAAATTGTATGGCTCATCTGCAGCAGCTAATAAAAAGCTCTGCTTTTGCTTATCTTTCTTACTGTTCTTGTCTTTTAGGAAAGACTAAAATGATATTTAGATATTCCCTGGCTTTCCATCACTTGAAGATAGGAGTCCTATTGTTCCTGTATAGGTCATGAATGTTTAAATTTGTAAACCTAGATTCTGTATGTCTAGTAACAGAGATCCAGAGGAGATCTAGTCTGCTCACAGGACTAGACATCTAGTAGCCTATTATCAAGTCTGGTAAGAAAGACCTCTTTACTTGTGGAGGATTGGGAGGCTGGATTAGCTTTCAAGTGCTTGAATATAAGAAACTGAACATACTATCTGAAACTGGACACAACAAAGATAGCATTATCTGAGCTTTTCTTCACAATTATTGACACACGAATGCAATTTAATCTTAACCTGCACCAGCCTTTGTTATCTCAGTCTGGACCTGAAATTGCCAGCTGTGCCGTCCTCTTTGGTATTCACGTAACATGGATAAATATCCACTGGGAGCTAGGACAAGAGCTCCAAAAATCTTTTTAATTGATCCATGTATTAGACATAAATAGTAGTCTCTATACATGCCTAACTAGAGTATTTAACCATTTCTTCTGCCTAGAGCCTTCATATCTTCTTATGTGATCTCTTGCAGTCTCATCTAGAGAATCCCAAAATAAAGAGCCTGTAGATTAATCTACTCCAAGCACATTGAAGCAGTGTGGTATAGAAGTCTTGATTATTTTGGCATCCTTATTGTGCACATTTACATTTACTGTCCATGTATATAGTATGTTGACTGAAGTTTGTCATAGTCAATATTGGGCATATGAAGAGGAGGATAAAAGAACAGCATTTCTTTCATGTAATCGAAGTGATAATATGTAACTAATAAGATTTCAAAGTGAGTTTGGGTTTGGTTTTTTTTTAATAAAATGCTTTATTTCCTTCTACTGCATGAACTTTTGCCCTGTTTTATTGTTGCAGGAGGAATACAGTGCCCAAATAGTAGTGCCCTACAGGAAACACGCAGCTGTAACGAACACTCTTGCACTGTGTATCATTGGCAGACTGGCCCATGGGGACAGTGCATAGAGGACACGTCTGTCTCTGCTTTCAACTCCTCTGCCAGCTGGAACGGAGAGGCCACCTGTTCTGTGGGGATGCAGACAAGAAAGGTCATCTGTGTGAGAGTCAACGTGGGACAAGTGGGCCCCAAAAAGTAAACATCTTAAAAAATATCTTCGTTCACTATTTATCTTTGGATTTTGCTGCTTTGTATTTATATCACCAATGACTGCACAGAGACAAAAAGATCCCCATCTTTGTGTTCTCATGAGAGAACAGTTCACCTTTTAAAAATATAAAACTCAAGCTACAGGACTATATAATACCTTTCTCTATATTGGTTTTCGTGGGTAATATTTACAGTTATGATTCTACTGACAGCTGACTGACTACTAAATCCAGTTGGCTCCTTGCTGTCATCAGGTTGTGTTAAAACAATAGTCCTGAGGTGTGTGTGGTGTGCAGTGCAGCATCGTTTCCAAGATCCTTGTGGTACTTCCAAACAAGCAGTGCACTATATGGATTAGTGCAGTTCCTTGCAAAAATACTGTTTTGGATCTAAATACAGTACAACCCATGTTAGTGCATCTTCTCAGAAGCAGACCAAGGAGGTGAAGCATTGTGCAGCTCTAACAGGGCATTAGTTTAAAACATTAGTTTGAATATTAGTTTCACAACCGATGTGAGGTTTCTTACCCGTATGCGTGTTTTTTTAAGAGATCCCTCTGGCCCAGTGATTTAATTTTGCAGTTTAATATATGACCAGGGTTAAATACAGATTAGCTGCTAGTAAAATGCATTTGATAATATCTTAATAGTTTGGCAGTATGTAAATATATTCCACTCAGGACCAATTGAAAGCTGAAAGAGCAGAGGTCGTTTAGAAAGTTCATGAGGCAGCTATTCTCGCACTAAATATTTGCACAATGCCTGCCATTTGTTGCTTTATTCAGCATTAGACTTATTCCTAATGTACTCTACATGGAAATATGGGGAATAATACCAGCACGTTGAGTAATCTAAATTGTTGTATATCTGCATTAAATTGCTGTTCTATTCAGTCATGATACCATTATATCTTTTATTTAGTATTCATTTTACATTTTGAAAAAACCCTCTAATGATTTATCTTCCTTTTTAAATCTACAGTTAATGTCTCTGCCTTTGATTTGACCTTAAATTTTTGGGAGGAGGGCTGTTTTATTGTCTCATAAATGAATGCTGTGAAATGAGGAAAAAAAAAAAAAAGTCTTGGTTGATCCTTCAAATTGTCACATTAAAATCACTGAATCGTTTTTAAAGACCCAGACATTTAACATGAAAATGTAAATAGGAATCTTGTTTTAAACTCCCCTTAATGAAAAGGATTACTGTGGTACGATACAATCAATATTATTGACCTTATCTACCTCACAAGTTACAGACTTCAGCTTGTATCTTTTCTGTTTAATTTGACCTTGAGTATGGACTGCAAAAAAATCAATACTTTGCTTTAAGCCATATATACTAAATACAAATATAAAAGGTAGAAATAGTGTTCTAATTGAACTAATTTCCTTACCCAAGTATCTGAAGAGGAATTGCAATGTTCAGTGCTCCTGAAAGATGAAGTCCTCAATGAAACAGTGAATGTGTATAATTCAGACTTTTTCGTATGCTTAGAATTTCTGTAGTTCTTTAAGGAAAAAGCCATTAGCAAGCCAATGTTCAATACTTTTCAGAAGCATTTTCAATTTTAACCTTAGAGAAAATTTCTGAAAATGTAGTCTTAAAAATGTAGAGATCTTATGCAGAGGTGATGAATATTTATGTTACTATAGCTGTAATATTTCATGGTCTTTCATGCTGGTATTTCAGGGGAGAAAATGTAAAGGGTGGAGATGCCATTATGAGAGTGCACCAAGTTGGTTCTTGTTCACAGTAATGGATGATACTCTGAGAAGTTTATGTGGTTTGACAGGAAAACGCAGAGATAACCTATGGAAATGATGAACTAGCAAGTGTTATTGCTGAAGAACATGTTCCTGTAAAGCTAGAACTCAACTTTTTTTCTCCTTTCTCCCTGCTTCTCCTCCCACTCTGACACAGGCGTAGTTCTCCACTGACCACGTTTTCTCAGTAGTTCATCATTAGATTTGCCTGTACTCCCTTCAGCCTGGCAAGATGCCTCATGCAAGCCAGGCTTCCCCAGCTGATCCAATCCAAATATAAAACTGGTCTCTCATCTCTCTGGTCCAAGATGCCCTGCAGCCACAAGAGGAAAAGCTAGTCATAGTAACATTTTTCTGCAATGAGCCAAAAGTTCCAAAATTTAGAAGTGATGTGTTTTTTCCTCTTTACATATTCCTCTGACAGTCCACATTCTGTGTGCTTTTAGGGCAATAGTAATTTTGAAATTATTTTAAAGATTTGCAGTACTTCTGCAAGAATTATTGCATCATTCTGAAAACAAGTATTGCGACATAGAGAGTTGTTTGTCCTTGATGAAAAAATAGGAACATAGAATGGGAGAAAGTGACCTGGGTTAATGAGTACCATATGTGGCAGTCCAATAATCCCTTTTATATGCTGATCAAGCCTCTTCCTAAAACAAGCAAAGGTTTTGGTCCTTTCTGACAGTCTTTCACAGTCTCATTGATCTGGCAGTTTCAAACCCTTTTCTGGTTTCTGTCATAATCATGTCCAGTTTATACCTAGTTATTCCTGGGTTAGCAATGTTATTTAGTTTAAATATGCCTCCTTCCAGAGTTTATTTTTCTGGTAAATTTATGAAGAGCTAAAAATGTATTTTGCTAAGCTAAACTAGGTGGATTTTCTCATAATCATTTGGAAGCTTGAAAATAGCACTCAAAAGGCAGAATCTGGAATGGTGAGTGAGGAATCATGGTTTTTTTAGTTAAATCCCCAGATGCAGAATGCACCAGTTTTGGCTTACTTCCACCAGCTATATTTAAATTCTAGCAGTTTTCATTTTTGAGCTCAGTCCTGGTGACTTCTGGGCAGCTAGCACTCCCCTTGTGCCTGCAGGCATTCAGTACCTCTCATGATTCACCACTTCACTGCAGAATGATTGTTTATTTGATAATGTTTCTTTCTCGGCTTTTTATTTTTTAGATGCCCTGAGAGCCTCCGGCCAGAAACGGTGAGGCCATGTCTGCTTCCTTGTAGGAAGGACTGTATTGTGACTCCATTCAGTGACTGGACATTGTGTCCTTCTTCATGTCAAGAAGGTAGTTTTATCCATTGTGTGCTAGTAGACAAGATTGTACAAAAAAACCCCAAGTTAGATGAGCAGTCACTTTTGGCAGAATACTTATACACATCTCTTTCTGACAGAGGACATGTAATAACTGGTAGATGAGCTGCAAGGAGGATGTAGTGGTTTTGCTGAATTAGGGTAGTTATTTCTATACGTTTTCTATCAGAGTCTGTCTGGAGTTTTTTCCAATTTTGCTTACTTTTGTGTTACAAGCTCCCATTTGCATCTTCCACTCTAGATAACTAGTTACAGAGCGGACACATAACTCTTAGTGTAAGACCAAAACAGATACTTGTACAAATTTAGGAACTCTATATGAATTGTCAGATTATAAAATGGTCAGATTTGGTGTTTGAAAATATGTATGCTGCTTGCTCATCAGAAAATCTGAGGCTCTATGTACCAGGAGATAGATAGGTATGCATTTTTATATAATTTTGGCTGGTTTCTTGTATTCCAAGAAAAATTGAAGGAGAGTTAATAAAAATCAGCAGACTTTAAGTTGATGTTAATGGCCTGACTTAAACGTACATTGCAATACCATTTTAATACACTTGGCAAAGCTCTTAAAAACAGTGCAAGGTCTCCTTTGAATTTTTATTACACTGAAATCATACATAAAGTCAGTGATGACTAGCTTAATATTGCACATGTTTTTCAGCCTTATCTCTTTTTCTCTTTTAAGCTTAACAGGAGGTATTTTTATATTATGTACTATTACAGACAGAGTCTGTACTATTACAGAGTCTGTAATACCCCAAGTTCCATGGGGTGCTAATCCCCATGTGGGACATGTAATTACTCATAGCTACCATATTATCAGAATGTAAGATATTGTTACATCAAATATATGCACTTCAAATGTCATGGCCAATTCTTTATGCTTTATGAAGGACGCAAGCATAAAGTCATATTTGCAGTAATTCCTATTAGTGGTTAGTGCGTTCTAACAAATAAAAAAGGGGTTAGGAAGATTAAATTTATAACCTTAGAAAAAGAGCAGTGAAGTAAGACCATTGAATCTGAATCTATGAAATAGTTATTAATTATTAAATACTGTGTTATTTTACAGAAATGTTAATGGTTCTTTATGAAATATCTTTTTGTCATTTTTGGACAAAAATGCCATCTTCTGTTCTTGTTTCTGTGGGTTATAAGAAAAGTCTTGATGCAATGAACGTATTTTCATGAATATTGACTACAAACTAACATGTATGTTGCTAAAAAGCACTATATTTGTGAACCAATACAGGCCTTTTATCTATTCAGTGAGATATCTTCTTATACTACACAAACAATATTTATTTCATGGGTGTTATCCATTTGTGTGAGGAAGTCAGTCAGCAGCTTTGCTGGGCTGCATGTCTGCCTTGCCCCTTGTGCCAGCTCCTGGCATCTCCTGGAGCTGATTGACTGGGAAATGGAGGGTTTCCTCTGCATTGAAAAGTGGCCAGGTGGTGGAGAGCCACCGCCGGGATTCTCCTGCCACTTGCTCCTAATTATAATTGCTTGGCCGTGCGCCAACACGCTTCTGTGTTCAGACAAGCTGCAGCTGCTGTAATAACCCACCCAAAGCTGATATCAACCCAGTCAGCCAAATGTCTGTGCTACAACTCTCTGGGGGGTGGAGAGGGGGAGAGGAAAGCAGAAAACCCAAAAAACCCCACAAGATTTTAACCTAGAGATATTTGTGTATTAGGTGTTGCTACAGAATTAATATAAATTCGTGTGTTTTCTCTTAATTTTCTGCCTGAAGAACTGTTATCTGAAGATGATAGGAATCAGAATTCCTACAGGAACTATTTACAGTTTATCATTAATAATGAATGACTATAATAATTAAAAACTGTAAAGTGTAAATTAATACCAGAGTGGGAAATAAAACTTCACATTTAAATGTAAAGCATGATCTTTTGGAATATTTTTTGTTTATCTAGATAGGGTAGTGCTAGTCTCAGGTGGGAAACAAGGGTATAGGGAGCAGAATTAAAGCCCAGCCTGGAGAGAACCAAGACTGTAAATTAGATTTGTTGTATTCCTGGCTGTGGAGATAAGCAAAAGGCAAGCAGATTTTCTGAATTTAAAAAATGTGAAATATAATAATTTATTTCCATTAATTTCTGTTTCTGGTTTTGAACGCAAATAATTAGGACAAGTTTACACTTTGAAACTGTAAAGTGTAGCAGCAAACTGAGCTGGTTTAGTTTTCATTCTCTTGAACCATGTGTTCACTTTACCTGTATATTCATTTGTTCAGTATTGCTGCTGTTTCTTTCTGTTTAGTTCTGCTTCCTGGTCTTTAGCTGAGATTAAAGTGTCTTATCTTTTAGACTTAACTTTCTGCTTGTGGACAAAATAGCATGTCACTATTATAGCAATCAGCTCAAATACCTGTTATGTTAAGTCTTATTTTTCCCCTAATTACTGTCATCTCTATGTAGTAGCAGGAGAAACAAGCTCTTCTACTCTTTGCAGGGGGTGTCACAGTAAAGAAGCAGTCCCGTCACCGGGTCATCATCCAGCTCCCAGCCAATGGTGGTCGAGAGTGTCCAGACTCCTTGTTTGAGGAAAAGGAGTGTGAAGCTTCTCCCATCTGCTATAGCTACAGGTAGTCTAAATCAACCAGACATGATTTTTCAACTTGTACTATCTCAAAAGCTTATTGAATTTCACTTCTTAAGAAAAAGAGGATACATAGCTAAATCAAGGTTTCAGAGCAGATACGTAGACTCCATTGGGCCCATAGTGAATCACTAGTTCATTTTATTCTGATTCCTTTGCAGGAACATTACAACTACTAAGAAATACTTTACAGGATAAATCTTTCATAGCAACTATTTTGAAATGCTATACAATTAAAAAAATCTTCCTTTCTAAATGATCTAAAGCACTGAAATATGCAGCCTCATCTGTTTAGGAGAGCTGAGTTCAGCTGCCATGCTGTGCTGTGTGCTGTATCCTCCATCTTTCCACCCCCATCAACCCTGAGACAGTCTAAAGTTAATATATTGTCTAATGTACAGAATTCTCTGTGTTGACTGAATCTTCACCAGAGAATGATGAGGACTGTTCCAGCTGCTGGGGATCTCCACCATAACTGCTTAAGAAAATTTTGAGGCAATTTTGTAATGTCTGAGTGGCATGGGAAAGTCTAGATGTATGGCAAGATCTGACTGTCGATACAGACAAATTCTAGAAAATTCTGAATTGGTTGGTTGCATTTACTTGATTATTTTTTTTAATAAATAATAAATATCTTTGAATTTGAAAGCCAGTGTTCTGTTTCTCCAGTGGCTAAAGAAGAACACCTGCTAGTGCCCATGAAACTCCTCTCTGTTGCAGTGTTGCAAATAGAATTTAAGCTTATTTTAGCCAAAACAAATTGAGACTAAAGAAATGTGTTGCTTTCATCATCTGGTGAGAATTATCTTTGCAAATTCTTTAGGAGATCACACTGTATATAACTGAAAGATATGAAAGGATGTAAAAGAGCATCGGGAAGCTACCAAAATCAGTACTCCAAACGTCAGAGGAATAGAGCTTGAGAACTTTTTCTAGTCAATACCAGAGTCAGAGTTTTACCTTTTAAAAGACTGGCTGCTTGTCATCTCTTTAGTACCTTCAGTGTCAAATTTTACCTGAGCTAATGCATGATGACGTGCTGAGCAGAAGAGTTGCTAGGGAGCAGTAGGTGAGGTGACTTAATTTCATGACACAAACTAATATTGAAAACATTTTCTGTAAATTTCTGTAAATGTCTTTAGCATCTTTCTGACCTATACACATGCTGTGATAGATGGACTCACAGACTCAGCTTGTCTCACACCTTAGTTTAGATGCTGGCCTTCAGAGGCAAGTTACAATGAAACTTCAGATGCAAAACCACTGAGATAATTTTAAACATGAGAGCAGATGATGGTTTGAACTGTGGGCATAGCATTGTTTTTCCCCCGACTCTGAGAAATTCATAGAATCATAGAATCATTTTGGTTGGAAAAGACCTTTAAGATCATCAGCTCCAACCATTAACTTAGCACTGCCAAGTCCACCACTCAACCATGTCCCTAAGCACCACATCCACAGGTCTTTTTAAATACCTCCAGGGATGGGGACTCCACCGCTTCCCTGGGCAGCCTGTTACAGTGCCTGACAACCCTTTCAGTGAAGAAATGTTCCCTAATATACAATCGAAACCTCTGCTGGCACAACTTGATGGCCGTTACCCCTCGTCCTATCACTAGTTACCCGGGAGAAGAGACCGACCTCCACCTCGCTTACACCCTCCTTTCAGGTAGCTGTAGAAAGCAATGAGGTTTCCCCTCAGCCTCCTCTTCTCCAGACTAAACAACCCCAGTTCCCTCCGCTGCTCCTCATAAGACTTGTGCTGCAGACCCTTCACCAGCTTCATTGCCTTTCTTTGGACATGCTCCAGCAGCTCAGTGTTCTTCTAGTGAGGGCCCCAAAACTGAACACAGTATTCAAGGTGTGACCTCACCAGTGCTGTGTCACTTCCCTAGTCCTGCTGGCCACACCATTTCTGATACAAGCCAGGATGCTGTTGGCCTTCTTGGCCACCTGGGCACACTGCTGGCTCGTGTTCAGTCGGCTGTTGACCAGCACCCCCAGGTCCTTTCCCACCAGTCAGATTTCCAGCCACTCTTCCCCAAGCCTGTAGCATTGCATGGGGTTGTTGTGACCCAGGTGCAGGACCCAACATTTGACCTTGTGGAACCTCATACAGTTGGCCTTAGCCCATCAATCCATCCAGATCCATCTGTAGAGTCTTCCTACCCTCAAGCAAATCAACACTCCTACCCAACTTGGTGTTGTCTGAAGACTTACTGAGGGTGCACTCAGTCCCCTCATCCAGATCATTGATAAAGATATTAAACAGAACTGGCCCCGGTAGTGAGCCCTGGGGAACACCTCTTGTGACTGGCTGCCAACTGGATTTAACTCCATTCACCACAATTCTTTGGGCCTGGCCAGCCAGCCAGTTTTTTACCCAGTGAAGCATATGCCCATCCAAGCCACAAGCAGCTAGTTCAGACAATTGTGGATTATTTCAGAGATGTGACAATAACGAGACTTGCCTGGATTTGTTATATTTAAGGCCTAGGGTATTCTGCAGTGCTAGAAGGGAACTTTGTAAAAGTTTCATACCAGTTTATATTAATGACAGAATAACTTAAGCATCACAATATTGCATTTCTTATCAAAGTTTTTTGCAAGTTACAGAATCATAGAATCATAGAAGGGTTTGGGTTGGAAGGGACCTTAAGGATCATCTCGTTCCAACCCCACTGCCATGGGCAGGGACACCTTCCACTATACCAGGTTGCTCAAAGCCCCATCCAACCTGGCCTTGAACACTTCCAGGGATGGGACATCCACAGCTTCTCTGGGCAACCTGTTCCAGCACTGCACCACCCTCTGCCATTGATCTACCAGAGACCTCAGGTGCTCCGGGACTGTCTGAGGTACCCTCACAGTCATTTAAACCTACTGTCTCAATGCTTTGCTGTAGCTGGGGTCCCTTTTTGCTTCTGATTACTCCTTTTGGGATAGTGTTTGGAAGATGAACCTTAGCAAAGGAATTTGTTGTGAAAACTTTAGCCTTATAATTCTATTATTGGAAATTTGAGAAAACCAAACAAAAGTCCTAAGACTCCTTATCTGGCCTCATCTTTGTAACTCCAACTTGTTTGTGCTTCAAGCAAGGCAGAATTGCTCCATTTGTTGTTGTGTTGGAAGGCATGCCAAAGGGAGGGGAATAAAAGACCTGGGTAAGAAGAAAGAAGGAAAAGAGAAAGAAATGCACTAACACCTATATGTGACAGTATTCACTGCCAAAAGACACTCGCAATACTGCATGAACCAGAAATCAACCCTGGAGTCTTATCTCTGGAGTGTGTTTGGGAAACTTCAACACATCTTTACTTCACTGAGATAGGTGGAAAAAAGAAAAGAAGGAAGGGAAAGTGAGAAAGAGAGGAGGTTTATTAAGCATGCTAGTGTTTAAAACTCATCCTCATTTAGTGGGTCTATGTTTTTATGAGACATTAGTGTCACGTCACTGAATCCACCTTTCAAATTTTATTATATCATTTTGTTGACTGGTAAAATACTCTGAGCATGCTCCATACCAAAGGAGTTCTTCTGTTAAATGAGAATTCAAGTCACATCATTTTATTGTTTTGTATGGTATTCCTTTTTGATTTTTTTTTCTCACATCTTGTATAAGTGTGTTAATGCTTTGTCTTAGTGTATAATTCTCACATTGTGGGTTTTATTCACTGCATATTTCTTAGATAGTGATAATGTACCTTTGTAATTTGAAATCCTTGAAAATATGTATGGTTTTCTTTCTCTTCCCTCCTTTGCCTTCTCCTTCCTTCCCTGTGTTCTTAATGACCTAATCCTAAAAGGAGCAAAAAAGTTAACAGGAAAGAGGGAAAAGTTTATGGTATTGTTATTGTTTGTTGTGAATTGTATGTGACCAGTTAGTAATAATAAGCAACAGCTTACAGTAGTTTCTTATATGGTCTACCACTTGTGCTGCCTCAGTTTTGATGGATACAAGTTTAGATGGATTGTTTGAAGTTTATTGCTTCCCCCCTCATTTCAGGTGGAAGACCCACAAATGGCGCAGGTGCCAGCTAGTACCATGGTATGTGCGCCAAGACAGTCCAGGAGCACATGAGACTTGTGGACCTGGGCTACAAGCAAGAGGTTAGACCCTTTGTTTCTGTCACTTATTCCTCAGAAACCTATAGCTACACTGGTGTGGGAAATGCCTAAAATTATAACCCAACATTAATTTTGTCTATCTTTATGTGCATCAGCAAAGGAAAGTACTGAATGCTAGAACAGTAGGGTGCATCCTAACCAGTATTTGGCGAATGTTTTATTCATAAATTATCAGTGTTAATTTATTTTTAAGTGTAGATGCCATATTAGTTACTAATTTTATGGTATTTTTTATTCAGTTTATTTTACCATCCTTACCTGAAGCAAGTTTGCAGAGGTGTTTGTGGAAAACATGTTTTCAAAAAGAAGAAAAAAAGAAAGGGATAGGTGACTTTGCATGCTTCTTTTTTGTGAAAAGGTTGTGTAAATTCCCCTGTGAAAATGTGACATTTTTCATATGGCGAGGATCTGCAAACATATTTAAGGTATATCCATTAGACTGAATATGAGACTTTTGCTACCAGTAACTGCTTGGAAATTTAGAATCATAGAATGGTTTGGATTGGAAGGGACCTTAACGATCATCTCGTTCCAACCCCCCTGCCTTCGGCAGGGACACGTCCCACTGGACGTGGTTGCCTAAAGCCCCATCCAACCTGGTCTTGAACACTTCCAGGGAGGGGGCATCCACAACTTCCATGGCAGCCAGGACCAGTTTCAAAATTAGATACCATCCAGACTAGAACAGGTTGCTCAGGGCCATGTCTCAACACATTTGGAGTATCTCCCAGGATGGAGATCCTGCAGCCTCTCCAGGCACTTGCTCCAGTGCTTGTCCAGTCTAGCACTGCGTTTTTCTCATAATATCTATGCCAAAACTTTTCTTGCTGCAGTTTGCATCTGTGGCCCTTTATCCTTTCACTGTAGATCTCAGAGAACAGTCTGGCTCTGCCTTCTCTATACCTTTGAATTCAATAGTTGTAGAGAGCAATGAGAGCATGAGAGATGCAGGACTTGCTTTTACACTGTTAAAATTCAGTGCAAGCCCATTTCTCCAGGCTGTCAGAGTCCTCTGAATGGCAGCCCTACCCTCCAGGGAGGTATTGACTGCTCCTCTCAGACTGGTGTTGTGCCCAAACTTGCAGAGTATGCTTTCTGTACAGATTGTTAAAGAAACTAAACAGAACTGGTCCTGGAATGAACCACTGAGGTACAGCATTCTTAATCAGCTGCAGGTTAGACTTCAAAATCGCTGGCTCTTTGAGCCCAATGATCCAGACATTTTCCCACCGTTTCCGTTTAATGGCAAGTAATTTTTGCATCCAAAAACAGCTTTACTGTCACCCATCTTCATTGAGAATTTTGTGGTTTTAATAGAATTGTTTATGTGTGACTCTTAAGTATAGTCAGGAGGAGGCTATTTTAGGTGCATGAAATAAATTCAGTAGGAAAATAATTGCAGTTCCTACTTACTGTGTTACAGTAATTGTATTCTTTGAACTACTAGTCAACCCTGAATTCCAGGAAGGTTTTTTTCTATTGCCTTTTCTGTGTGCAGACTCCTATCCGTTAAAACAATATTGGCTCAGCAGCTTGTGGAATTCCTGAGCAAGGACACTGCTAACTGTAAAAGTGAAATGTTCAGGTCATTAACTTCCTTGCAGTGTTAGTGGAGGTTATGGTATACTTTAAAAAGCCAGAGAGTAAATCTTAAGCTAGTAACTCCTGCCACTTACTCAGAAAGTGTTACAGGAGACCAATTTAGGACATACCACAAAATGAAAGCTGAAGATATTGCCTGCTAATACAAAAAACTTGTGGCTGTGGTAATTCTTTCGAAGGTCTATCACTAATGCAAGCAATTTCTGGCAGCTCTGGAGGATACATTCAGATTACACAGTGAGAAAATAAGATTTCTGTCTTTTACAGTAGGAGCTCAGATAGTACAAAATATTGTCTTCTGTGCTTGCATAGTAGTACCTGAAGCTCTTGACTTTGCCTCAAGTCAGTTAATAAAGAAAGATAGCTAACTGTACTCTATGCAAATTGGTTTTTATTATTCTTATGCATCTTGAGAGTTTCCTTTTTTTTAAACTGTAATTTTAATCATGTGCAGTTCACACACGTGCAGAGTAATGCATGCTTTTGGAATTACTGGGCGTACAGTTTTCAAATGTGTTAAAACAGATTAGCAGAATTTACCCCTGGTACTATACAGAGTTTGATCTTGCAAAGGATGATATATTCAAGCAGTAGTCTTGTTCCTACAAGCAGATATAATGGAAGTAGTTCTCTAGTATAATGTGGTCAAGTGGTAGGATGAGCAATCGTTAATTAAGAACCCTGGGAGCAGCTAAGTCTAGAGTAAGCAGGTGGTTTTGGTAGAATTCTGTAAATGTTTCTGAGATCAACTGTTAGAAAGGGGAGATTTTTGTTTTCTCTTGCTTTTTATTAAGTCTATCCAATGTATAAATTTTATTGTAGAACTCACGGAGAAAGTTTTTTAAGTTGGATAACCAAAGATTATTTGTGCCTCAGTCCAAGTATCTAAATATGAATCTCAATATTTTCTAGCCTTTTGCAGTGGTGAAAGTTATAGGCAGTAAAGACAGAGCCTTTTTTGGCTCAATGTTTTTCAGAAAATGTAAGTTTTGAACACAAGTATATGACATTTCATGTCTTAGTGTTTTAATACCTGCCAATGTTTTTAATGTGTCTTTTACTTTTCTGCTCAGCAATGTAACTGATATTCTATAGAATCTAAACAAACTAGTACAGCTTTTCTTTATATTGAGAAAAGTAAAATATTTTCTGTTTTCTTGAACACCTTTAAAATGAATATGGCTTGAAAGTAATAGTTAAGGTTTTGCACAAAAGTAACTTTCACTTTGGAAAACATACTTCTGCAATTCTGGACGTTGGTTGAAGTTTTATTTATTTCCCACCTCAGAAAATTGCATTTTGAATATGGATAGTGTGTTTTATTTTTTTATATAGGTTCTCTCCTACACAGGACACTTACATGTCCCCTCTTACACAGGGAGGGAGGGGAAATAGCCACGAAAATAGCCATATGTGAGTTTTCAGTGGTGCACTTTCTTTTGTTTGGTCCCCTGCACAAGAGTTGATTTCATGCAAGGTGCTTGCTGAAGGGAGGCTGACCTGAAAGCAAGCATCTGGCTGACTGAACTCTGCCCTGGACAGAATTAGAAAGATTTCAGCAGTTTCTGAAGGAAATCCTCTGAAGAGGGTTTGTCTCCTCTCCCTGCTAATGCTTGGCTCCTGCCTGCATATCTGGCTTGCCGTAAATAAAGTTTCTACAGGCTATGGAAAAGTTTGCATGACAATGTACTATTGAAAGTTCTGCACTATAAATCATTTATTTAAAGCTTAGTTTGTGATGTAGATACAGAAAAGACTGAGCTATGACTGTGCAATGCCATTTAACCACCCCAAAATCAGGAAGTGCTAAACACTAAAATATGAAATTCGTTTGGTATAACATTCTGATACTGCATTTATAATGTGATACTGGAGTAAAGATATTTTGAACAGATCATTTAACTATTTTTTGGTGATTTCTGTACAAATGTTTACCATACTGTGAAAACGTAGACATAGCATCATTTATTTTTCAATTGAAAAGGAGTTCTCTCTCAAATTTCTGATGCTCATGAATGCAGAAATCACACATTCATTCATCTGTTTGTGGCAATGTACTTTGGATGACAAAGTGAAACAATAATTTTATAGAAGTAATCTCAGCCCTTTGGTTTCCTGTGGATTGTCCTTTCATTTTGTGTCGATACTCAGTAGAGCAAGTAATTGCATTCTTGTATGTGAGGACAGTTCTCAGTTCCTCTTTTTCAGTGCAACGGGATGTTGCCAATGTTATTAGTTTGTCTTATTTCTGATCTGATTGCCTATGCACACTGTAACACCTAATCTATCAGCAAATGTATTAGATAAGGAAGAACAGGAATGCACACCAGGGAAAAGGCACATCTGACTGTGCATTCCTTAGCTGTTTATTTTTGACAAAAGAGTCTGCACTGTCTGCATTTTGGCTAGAAAGATAATTAAATCTAAATGAAAAACTAGAAGTTAGAAATCATTAAAAAGAACTGGTTTGGTGTCGGATCTTAAGAGTCTATGAGTAACTAGAGCATATGCATGCCTTGCTTTATATCACAGCTTTACTATCTACATTTCCATTCTTCAGCTTTTTTATCACATTGTTCTTCCCTGACAGAAGAGATATTTGGGTGAATCATAAAGTTTAGAATTGTGATTCATTGTTAAAGACAGCTCTGTTTCTAGCTGTCTTGTATAATGAAGGTTTGGTTACAAATCATGTCAGTTTAAATGAACATATCACAATATTAGAACTTGAGTCAAAGCAGAGGAAAAAAGAATAAAAGGGTTTGATGTTTTGTTTGTTTTATTTTAGAGCAGATTTATTTAGAATTTTTTTAAAGAAAAAAGTTTCTTAATTATTCATGCAAATGATGGACAGGTATTTAAATCTAAGAAAAGTGATGTATCATTTAATACTTGAGCAGCAAATTAATTTTTGTAGTCATGAACCTTATTTGAACAAGGTGGATAGTCATGACAATTGCGTTTAATTTCTGTGGTGAATGAAAATTTGCAGTTGTATCACTAGTAAATCCATTTTAACAGTGGATAAGCAGGATGGGAATGTATTATAGAATTGCATTACTTTAAGACTTCTAACTGTCTCTCGTTCAAAACCCTCAAGAAAGGATATTATGGGTACATCCAGAACAAATTTGAAACTTCCTTTTGACCCTATCAGGAACAGGAAAAGTAGAGAAAACCCATGTTTTACTGCAGCAGCATTTATGTTGTGTTTATTTTCATAAACTGTTTCTCAGTTAATAAGAGTAAATTGACCAGTCATCTTGCTGAGTCACCTGAAACCCAGG
Organism: Podargus strigoides; assembly: GCA_028020825.1. Classification (NCBI taxonomy): domain Eukaryota; kingdom Metazoa; phylum Chordata; class Aves; order Caprimulgiformes; family Podargidae; genus Podargus; species Podargus strigoides. Next base: position 30,397,943 of record CM051623.1, read on the forward strand.
AGGGAAAGGTACAGAATGTTAGCAAATACAAAATACCAAAAAAGTTACAAAAACTAGAATAAGAGAGTAAATGCTTAATAAAGCCAGGCTACTAGGACTTGATGAGGTTCTGGGCTATAAAACTCACTGTGAGAGGAACCTGCTCCATCTGAGGTGTACTAAGAGATAATACTTCATATTCTTAAGGTTGTGTCCTGGCTCCCCAGGCACAGACCCATGGGCCAGCCATACAGGCAGGCCATGAGTATTCCTGAGTCGGCTGAGAGATCCAATCAAGGCAGCTGACTCACAGGTGTATCCCATACCACCTCATCATGCTCATTATAAAAGGAGGGAGCTCAGGAAGGGTGCAGTTCCTTCTTTTCCGGGGGCTCTTCACTTGTGGTCTTCTGCTCCTACTGTCAACATCAAAGACTGGGCTGAGTAGAACATTCCATACTATATGTCAATTGTTGTATCAGTTTTGTTATTCTCTTAAATCTGTTTCTACTTCAACTCACAGGCTTTTTTTCCCTGATTCTCCTTCCCAGCTGGGGAGGGAGCATTGGGTGATAGACTAACTGCTACGGTTTAGCCCTGAGTCCTGGCTCAACATAGACAGGTTGACATTTGTTAGAATATAGATAACTTCAAAGTAGTGGTCTGCTCAGTGAGATAGATTAACGTATGAATTTTGAAATTGTGAACAACCTAGGCAGGTATGTGTTATGTTATGCTCATATCTTAAAAAAATCTCTGTTGGTAAGCCTCAGCTCCAGTGACTTCTAAAGGAATTTAGAAATACAATTCAAATCCCTTTTGAATTATATAGGAATGTCTAGGGCACTTACTTAGTAAAATGTCTTGTTTTGCCAGTAGCTTCTGCAGGTTTATTGGACTTGTTGGACTGCATCCCAACACTAGTGAAGAGATGTAGGAGAAGCTCGAGTGCCCAAACTGCAATAGGCTAGTCACATCATGATGTATATGGATGGATGCACATGGTAAGGGCTAGCCTAGTGACCGAAAAGAGATTTGCAAAAGGTTGCACAGCCTGCAGTCCTTGCCACCATAAATCTTCCTCAGAGTTTTAGCGGAGGAATGGGATGAAAACTGTGGAGTCTGTCATCGTATTCTGTAATAGCAAGAGGAAGGTTATTTATAAAATTTAAGCAGAAGCTGAAGTAACCCCGCTGTCATAGAAAATATCTGAATACTGTACTTGATGTTGCTAGGAACTGGCTGTTATTAAAGAGTTGATCCTGAGCTCTCGCTGTTCTTCGTTAGCAGTGTGTAATGTAGAGTTGCTTGAAAGACAGTGGAGTGGGAGAATTGGAAGAAGCTTTCCAGGGGGACTGTGAGCACACGAGGAGGCCTCGCAGGCTAGTTTGAGCCGTGGGGAGGCTTGGAGGCAAAACTGGTGGTCAAAAGCATTTTCCCGTCACTGTGGCTAAGCAGGGACAGCAGCCTCCCTCTCTGGGCATTGCTTCCATATGTGGGGGGAGGATTTGCTCTTGTGGGAGTTTTGTGCTCTTGTTGAAAGCACAAGAAGGGAGACAAAGTCGTGAAGGATTACTGCTCCTTCACGAAACTGTAAAGTACTATTATAATGTCATTGAGACGTAACAGATGAGAGTGCCTTATTGCCTGCTTCGTGTTTTAGCCACTGCAAAGGAGAGCCAGCATCTGCAGGTTTTGTACTGAAGTAAGAATTTGGACATCAGTGCTCAAGAGCAGTATTTACATGAGAAATTAATTTTTTTATTGACAGAACAAGAGCCACAGTCTCCCGATAGCTTTGTTCAGCAGAAACACATCGTTATTCTCTTTGGCACATAAGGAAATGATCAGGCTTTTATTTTCACGATATTATTGGCATGTGCTCCTGCTTCAGATACTTCATGATAGAAACATTTCATCCTGCAGTGTCTAGTCTGTTGTGTCCCACAGAAAAAGAAATAAACATAGATGAAATCATAGCCTAGGCACCATTGACAGGAGGTGCAGGAAAAGTTATTGTGCTGAAATAATTCTTGCCTTTCTAGAAATAAAACAGAATATTTATTGTTGCTAAAAATACTTAACTATTCAAAAAATGGTATTGTGAGTGTGCTGTAAAACAAGGGACACAGAGCATGTTAATTTATAAAATACTTGAAGTTTTTGGTGTAGGGGTCACTGAATGAAATCTCACTCAGAATTTCACTCAGTGAAATCTTGATGAAGTCTACTAATGATGGGAACACTGGCAAGGTTTTTATATAAACTCACACATAACAAGGCTTGTTAAAATGCAGTCTTAGTGGTTTGTTATGCCAACAACAAATATATTAGCCTATAGTCCCCTGTGGCTTGGTGGAAAGAATACTATCAGATAAAGTTTTAATTACATCAAAGTCCCTTGTCCAGAAAATTTAGACTGCCAATTATTTCACACCTTTCTTCTGGGAGATAATAATTGTTAAATACCAAAATAGTTTTGTAAGTGAATGGTTCCATGTTAAATTTGATTTTTCTGTTAGCAGTACTCCTGTTTTATGTTTTCACTTAACAATTACTTGGGCTTAATTCAGTAGTGGAACCATGCACTTTCCACTTACTGCTAATGTCTATAATAAATATAGCATGGTTGTATAGGCAAAATAATTAGTCTAGCACTGCATGGCCTTATAGTAGTTGAAGACACTTCTCTGTATAGTGAGTTAATCATCAATCTCAGCAACTTCTACAGAATATAATTAAAGAACTGTGGGTTTGATCAGAGAGGCAAGGGATGAATTTATCCAAATTAGATTGTGAGTAGAAAAAGCAACTCCACTAAGAGTAGGAGGATTTCAGATGTCAAGAAAGACATTTGCCTGGCTAAAATAGTGTATTAATGGAATGCATGCAGTTGTCAAAATCCCTACATTAAGTAATGGAAAAATACCTACTCTTCAATAGTCACAAGGAGTACAAACCTTTCAAATTGATACTTGAATCTGTAGAATAACAATAGGAAAATGCAATATAAAGCCAGTCATCCAGGTCTTATCAACCAGAAGTAACATGAATAGCTATGGATGGGCATTGTGAAAATTAAGATTCAGGAACTGATTTCGTATGCCAAGCTGTCCTCTAATTTGTGTTGTTATTAAGGTGAAATATTTAGATCTCAAGAATGAAGTTTTCCCGCTTTGATTGCTACAGTACAGCTGACAGTTAATCTGGAAAAAAAACCAATGTGTTAATCCTCACGGAAGCTTTTCACCTGGGTCTGATTGATGTAAATTAGATGCACTGATATGAGTCTGAAAAAATTTATGAGTGGATAGCTGCCCACACAGTAATGTCTAATAACCAAGAAAGATAAGGGAGTTAGTATTTGCTTTAGAAAAATTCTATTTAGCTACAAAGACAGTATATTCTTCAATGGACAATGTTTATGTTCTATCAAATGACTAGATGGAGAGGCAGTATCTAAAATGGGTATTAAACTTCTGAAGAAGGCTATTAAAAGTTATTAGGCTAATCAGTGGGCCATCTTTTAGCTCTTGGCTAGGTATAGTTTTCATTGCTAAAAATGATGGCCCATATCTCCCTGAAAATGCAGTGAAGATAATGCAATTAGTTTTGCTGATGCATGTACATGCCAAGATCAAACTCAAGGTAGAGGATTTAGGTTTGATCTCCTTGAATTTCCACATGGTAGAACTAGTTTGAATTGTGTTTTTACATCAGAGAAACTGATGTGTGTTATTAGCAGAGAAGAATATCTCACTGTCCTGGTTCCCCAGGCATAGACCCATGGGCCAGCCATGCAGGCAGGCCATGAGTAGCCCTGAGTCAGCTGGGAGTTCCAATCAAGGCAGCTGACTCACAGGTGTATCCCATACCACTTACTTAATCATGCTCATTATAAAAGGAGCGAGCTCAGCGAGGGTGGGGTTCCTCCTCTCTCTGAGGCTCCTTTCTGGTGATCCTCAGCTCCTGCTGTCAGCATTGAGGACTAGGCTGAGTAGAACCCTCTATACTTTATGTAAATTGTTGTTTCTGTTTTGTTATTCTATTAAATCTGTTTTCTTCAACTCATGGGCCTTCTCCCTTTTTCCCCCTGATTCTCCTTCCCATGTGGGGAGGGAGCATTGGGTGGTAGACTAACTGCTGTGGTTTAGCCCTGAGTACTGGCTAAACGTAGACACTCACAAGAATCCAAAACCATAGCCTAGGCTTTTATTGGAAGATACTGGTTTGACTTTGGTTTTTCCAAAATATTTGTGCAATTTTAGAAATCTTATAGTAGGTACAGTTAACACATCCTTAAAATAGTTGTTGTATGGGTTTTCAATTTTTAGATATTCACTTTTGTTCATTGAATCACTATAACTATATCTGAAGAAAAAAGGGTTTCCTCATATAAACTATACCAATAATAGGATTCGACAGAGTAATTGTATTAGACAATGTACAGCTGGTCAGTCCCCCACTAAGCACAACTTAATGCAGTACTGAGTCTATTACAAACAGTGCTGGCAGCCCTGCTCCAAAGGGCAGTCAAGGATCAGGGAAGTTGTTTGCTTAGCATCTCTGGAAAAAACAAAACCCTCTCCCTTTCACAGTGTTTTACCACAGATGTGTGGCAAAAAAAATTCACTTGGGACCTTTGGATATATATTAGTAAGTGCATGATGCAATGGACTATGTAGGTCATCAAGTTCAATTTCCTACAGTCATCATGAGGTAGAAATTTAGTTTAGAACTGTCAGACAAAACTTTATTCAGGAATCATAGGTTGCTAAACCTTTACAATTACCTTACAGCAATCTAAAAAACAAACAACCAAAAAAAAAAAAGGAAAAGTTTCTCAAGTATTCTTCCTTCTTCCTCCTCCAGGAGGACATAGTCACTCATAGATAGTTTTCTGTTTTATTTTGAAACTTTGCATTCAAACCCCATTTTTCTCTAACACTTGAACTTGATTATGCCATAATAGTTTTGTTAGTAAAATTAGCATTTTTTTTTCAATTCACATACCAATAAAACAATTATTGTCAGTACAATTGAAGTGCTATGCTTAAATTATGGAGCAGAGTATAATCTAAAACATGACATTCCCTCGTATGTATACAGAATGATCTATTGTGTTCGGATGCAATGTTCCTGCAACAATTGGTGACCCAAATTACTTTCTCAGTCACTATGAGATACTGTATATACTGTGTGCTGTCAGATGCCAAGAAGCATAAATATAATTCTATAACTATTCTATAACTATTCTATACTATACTATATATTCTATACTATAACTATTCTATAACTATTCTAACTAGAAGTTTCCAATCTTGTTACTGCATAATAATTTTTATGTTGTTTTGGGCAAGAAAATAAAATTAGATTTACTGAGTCTTAGGTTAGATTAATAGATCAGCAGCCATGTTACAAAAAATCAACATTAGCCATGAGGAACAATAACAGACCATTGTTAAAGACTCTATTAATGAAACAGCCTAATTCTTTGTAAATTGTTGTGTTCCAGCTTTTCTTTTGTGTCACCTGAAGTTTTCTTAAGAAACAATTATTTTTTTTTTTTTTAATAAGTAAGGGGCTTTTATTTAGTATATGGCTATCCTGTTATAAAACATTGTAGCCTTATTGGCTGATACTCCATCCTTAGCAAACATGCTTTATCCTTCAACTCTTTTCAAGACTAAAAATTGCTGAAGAACATCAGGCAGTAATACTGTCGTGGGTGGTTGAGTGGTATCAAAACTCATATGTTTCTAAATTTTATATCTGTCCCGTTTTCTAAAATATATGCTGCTGTTACAACTTTATAGCTTATATGCTGTTCAGCTACTTAAAATGATATTGCAAGGTTTCTAGTGTCTGAATCATAGTCTCTAACTGTAGGAAAAATGCTAATGTGAAAAGTGGTGAAACAGATGTGGATAACATGGTGCAACCTTTATAACCTTTACATTTGTCCATAAGATTTTTCTTTTTGGTAAGACCTGATAAATAGTAATTTTAAAAGAATCTCAAAAAAGATATATCAAATCTGAAATATCAAATGTATTCATTCAAGATATAACTGATTGTAAATATTAGGTTGTTGTATGGCTATTCTGGGACTTCAGTGTGATTTCCTGGTAGAATATTGTAGACTTACTAAATTGAATAGCGACATTTATGAAAGAACTGCTGAATTAAACTCCATCCAATTTTGCTTCCAGCAATTACCTGTCGCAGACAAGATGGAGGACAGGCTGACATCAGTGAGTGCCTTAAATACTCTGGCCCATTACCATCCTTAACACAGACATGCCAGATTCCCTGCCAAGATGACTGTCAGTTTACAAACTGGTCAAAGTTTTCTTCCTGTAATGGGGACTGTGGAGGAGTCAGGACAAGAAAACGCACTCTTGTCGGTAAGAGTAACCAGAAAAATAATGCATGTTTTTATTAATTATTCCTACTGTTTTGATTAAAAACTGCATTGTTTTAAGGTTCCCTTATGACAAGCAAGCAATGCTTGTCGTTGTGGCAGAAAGCAGACCCACTGTCACTGTCATGCTCTGTATTCTGTTGGTGGAACAAAAAAATAACCTCTCAGGAGAACAGTCTCCTGCTGTACGTCTCAAACTCTTGATCATGGGGAAGTGGCTAAAGAGAAGATGAGAGAACACAGGAAGCCAGAGTTTCTTCTAAATGGAGCACACATAGTAAACTGCAAAGCAGACCATTTCTTTTCCTGACAGGCAAGTCAGCATTTTCTGTAGTTCCAGGGAGGTGAAAAACATAGAGCAATGTGATTAACCAACAATCTGATCCAGTCCAAGGAAATAAAAAAAATAAAAAAAATCTTTACCTGCATTTTTATCGAGCCCTGTGTTATCTTTTCACCAAAATGGGCACCATTGTTTGCTATTTATAAGATTTTCATACCATGTTTATTCCAAACCCTGGTTCTGCAGTGTGCTTCTGTGCACAAAGAGGTCAGGAAGGTCATTTGTACAGGATTATGTGCTTGAGGTTATCTATTTGTGCTGAGAATTTAACAAATATAAGAGACAGGCCTTTGAGGTTACACTCTCAAGCAATTTCTCCAAGTTCTCCATTCTTCCATTGCCTTCATCCAGCAGCTCAGATGAGGCAATGTGTCTTAATATACTGCCTTATTTCTTGACACAACTAAGAATGATCTTACTTTGTGTCCCGTGAAAACTCTTGAGGTTTTAGGTAACAGAGTAAAAAGTTTTTGCAATTATGTCTGATTCCTTGCCACAAACTTTTCCTTGTTCCATGTGATGGACACCCTTCTACTTTGAAATGTTTTTTTTCTTCAACTTCTTTTTAATATTTTAATATATTTTTAAATTTCTTCTGCATGAAAATAAGAGGGGAAAAAAAATACTCTGCTTCTAAATTACAGCTGAAACCTCAAGAGTGAGATTTGGCCTCTGTCGCAGCACTATTTGCCAATTAGTCTGTATTGTCTATGGTGGAGGAAAGCCAGCTAAGGGGGGTGCCCATTAGCAGCCTCAGAAAGAATGTGATAGGATCCAAACCCTGTCCCCTGCTTCAAACCCCTGTAAATCAGAAGACCTGTGGACAATGAATAATTCATGATCTTCAAGAAGGCTCACTGTGACTGTCATATAACTCTAGTGAACTTTATACCAGGTTTGCTTCCACAAGGGAAAAATAGCCTAAGATTTATTTTAAATTTTAAAAACCAAGCAAGAAAGAACAGATTCTCTTAACACACTATTAACACTTTGAGATACTTCTCTGTCCTGAGTTAAGTTACCCCTTCAAATTTGCTGAGACTCTGATACGTGCTGTGGTGTATTCTCTGTGTCAGTGTGCTACCCAGGCTAACACATAAAGCTGACTTGGAGTGAATTCATAATTATTTATGGTGAAAATGAGGAGAAGTGTATTTATAGTATGAAGTCGTGTTATCAAAAGAAAGATAAACTTTTCAGGTACCTTTTTTTCTATTCTAAGTGAAAGCAGAAGTAAACATGAGCACCAAGAGAGCTGCGGAGTGTCCGGTACCTTGTTTTGAATAGCAAGGAGAATACTAAAGAATATTAATTTACAGTACTGTTGAAGGAACAAGCATTTTTAAAACTGCTTTTTCAAAGACTTCTACATTAATATGAACTTTCTAGCATGGAAAAGAATATTGAGCAAACTTTGCCAAAGAGAAGATTAAAAATAGTTTTAATGGGAAGTGGAAGGTGAGTGGATGGATATGCTCCAGTTGGGGAAGGAAAATGAGAAGAGGTTTGAAAAGAAACAAATTCACAGAAGTTTATTCTATTAGGAAGAACGGTAATTATTAACAAATGTATGATAACAAGTGATGAAATTAAAGGATTTTAACATTTTGAAAGAAGGTACTACTGTGGTAAAGTTGCGTGTTGCTTCTGCAATTTCATTCATCTTGAGAAAGTTTTACTGAGAGACATTTTTTTAATTGAACTGCACACTGCTGGTGAAATAGGAAAAAGGATATAATTTTAATTGCTAACTTTTTCAACTGTACTCTTCAAGCACTTTTGTCCAAAGTAAGTATAAATATATGGCTTTATTTTAAAAGATGCTGCCTTTCTAAAAATTGTAGGCATCCATTACTTAAGAAATTGAAGTCGTTAACCTAAATGAATAAAGTTTGTCATAACTAGTTTTAGGCATATGTATTTGATTGCAGGTGTCTGTAAGAGAAGTCTAAATGAAATTTTTGAGGAGATGTAAACTGATACAAATTTTCTAAAACAATTATTTCTTCTTTCTAGGAAAAAGTAAGAAAAGGGACAAATGCAAGAGTTCTCAGTTGTATCCTCTGATTGAGAATCAGTTTTGTCCGTGTGACAAGTATAGTGCTCAGCCTGTGGGAAATTGGTCCGACTGTATTTTACCAGAGGGTAAGCTGGAAGTATTGCTGGGAATGAAGATACTGGGAGATGTTAAGGAATGTGGACAAGGCTATCGTTACCAGGCCATGGCATGCTACGACCAAAACAATCGACTTGTGGAAACATCACGATGCAACAGTCACGGTATTTAGAAACCTCTTTTCTTTCATCTGTTTACTCATCTGTTTTATTTCATTTAACAGAATAAGTGTACAGGTAGAATTAGGAGTTTAATATTTATTGCTCAGGCTGTGTTTTATCCCAAGGTATCTTCAAACCCAGCACATCTTTTTGCTGACTCACAAAATAGTTAACTTATTTTTTACTGATTATTACAGTGCGGTATTTAAAAGTAAAGTCAAATTACTAAATAGGTATTTTAATAGATAAAAGTAAAATCTTTTTGTTTTTTCTGATGACTGTACCTGTAAATTTGAGAATAAAGCAATTTAGAAGGCTCAGATCCTTAAAAAATAAACAGGGACAGCACATGACTCTTTTGGAAAGGCTGAAATTATTTCCACAGATTCTTTAGATGGCTTTAATCTCCAAAAATAGCCTTATCTCTACCATTTGCTCTTCAGCACCTCAACAAGCACACATTGACCTGAGTTCAACAGCACTCACCATTTTCTCTGTGTAATTCTGTCATGTGTAAAACCAGGACGTTTGAAGACTTTATATTCTTTGTAATCATATTGCTCCTGAAGGGAACAGTGTTCCTTCCTAAAGTAGATGCATCTATAATGTTAGGATCAAAAACAGCACTTTCTGATTTTCAGTGAGCCAGACGTGCTAGTTTACATCACTGGGGTTTTTGTGTTCATTTGTTTTCCTGCTTGCAATGCAAACTTTTATCTGAGCTATTGGTACGAGAAGATGGATGTTAGTCTCAGTGCCATTAAAAGGTCAATGTGAGTTTAATTTGTCTATGTATTCTACTTTATAATGTTAAATGAAGATAATAGGAACTTCATTTATTTACTTGGATAAAGTTAAAATAGCTAATCAAAGAAATTGAATAACTTAATAGTGCTAATTAAAATCCCCTTAATTCCTGTTTAGAGCTGTGGTAAATAAGAAACTCAATGTACCAAGCCAAGCTGTAGCATATTAGTGATTTGATGGAAAAGTGAGCATCCAGCTTAATACTTCAAAGCAAAGATGGAAGATAATTTTGTGAAGAATTTTCCCCCATGTTTATTTTTTATTCAAAATCACTTTTTACTGTAGTTAACTCATACTGAAATATAAGTTTACATAAATACATCTGAATGACAAAGTCAAAATCCTGAACTCACATGACATGGGAAGTCTCTCTTTCTGCTCTGAGAATGTTCTTGAATTTTGTTCTCAGCTGCTTGTTCTGAGGTCTGCAAAGACTTAGCTTTATTCTTTTGTGTAACCTAAAGAGGACATGCTACGTTTGCGTAGCCTGACCAGGACCACTTGCTTTCTTTGAGTACCAAAAGATGCAGCTACCTCTAACGACCAGCAGTTGTGTGAGCACAGATCTGACTGGGCTGGGTAGTTGTCCTGAAGGAATTAGAAAGCTTTGCAGAAAGTTGGTAGGAAATGCTGAAAATAGAGTTGTGGAACAATCTTAATTGTTCAGAAGACACCATTGTAAAATACAGAACTGAAACTTTTTCCTATCTCTTTGTTGATTTTTATTAAATTTTAACTATACGTGCAACTATGTTAGAAATTAGTCTTCTTTCAGCTTTAAGTCCAGAGTAACCTTTAAAAAGTGGAAAATTATAAAGGAACTTAAGTCCATGGGAAGCTAGAGGGACTGATGGCCTACTGCCAGTCAGTTTTAATTGACTTGAAGAGCAGGGACTGTCAGGTTTTGTTTCAACAGCCAAGGGAAGACACATGAGGGAAGAAGCTGTCTGTCCAAGAGCAAATTGTAGGTGTTGTATGTGGAGGGTAATATGCTGCTTAAAGTAGCTTGCAAAAAGAGGTGGAAACTCTTTGTATAGAATGAGCATGGACTTTGCTACTTTCAAGCCCTGGCAGTGCACACTGAGGTGCAATTCCATTGCAAGAATCAGAGACATAGAAAAGGAATAAAAAATGGATTAAAAAATATTCTCAGCCATCTTTGTTTACCTTCATATAACTCTTCGTGATAGCAATTTGTAGTTTAATGGATTTTATCAGTGAATGTCACCTGCACTCACAGTGACCACAATGAATAATAATAAAGTGGAAAGCTACTAACAGTATATTGCTATTGTACCTGCTATAGCTGGGGCTACCGTTTACATGCTATTGCACTAGCAGTCTCCAGAGGCAACCTTCCCAAAACACAATATAGCATTACTTTATTTTGGTTTTTCTTTCTACAGTTCCATCCCATTTTTCTCACGGGAGATTTGAAATCTCTTTTAGCTCTCTTTGTAAACTGGAAATGTTTGTGAGTCATTACTGTATTTATTGTAGGCTGGAAAGTCTGAACTATTTGGTTTTTTGAGGTGGTTTTGGTTTGAATTTTTTCTCTCTAGATCAGCTTATTAAGGTGTCTGGTTCTTTGATTCTCTCTCCCTCTGCGTCTGTTTCATTACCTGGTTTTGATAGTGAAGCATGAGGCATCTGTGTGCGTTTTCTCATTGGTTCCATTTGGGGGAGAGGGTGCATTTATCTTGGTCCATGGTGTAGTGCATGGGCAGATGAAGCTTGGAATTGCTGTTGAACTAATCCTGCGCTCCTTGCACTTCCTAAAATTGTTTGACAGGAATTTCAGGTGTACAGGGAATGAGGTAGCTAACCTGCCTTGGTGGTAAGGAATTAAACTGATGTGAAGAAGTTTGTCACTAAAAAAGACAGTAGCTCTTCTAGAACAAAAATCTATTATTGATGGGTGTTGTACGTACATGTAGTACAGAGTATTTCTGAGACTTACCTAATGTATTGTCTGCCTTCAGCATTTTTCTGGGTTTAGGTACTTTTGAAGATGCAAGGGGGCTAGAACAAATGATATATAGATGTTTCAATCTAATTTCAGTATATTTTTGCAGCCTTTTCTGAATGTCTACTTTGTATTCATGGATTACATTCTGATGATTTGTTTTATTTTTTTCAACATGTATAAACTGCTGTTTTACCAGTTAAATCTTATTTTATATCTTGCCAGTATTTATGATTTTTTTTGTTATTTTCATGCCCTCAGTGTGTGACAGTTTTTCAGTTTGGCATCATCTCTAGATTTCAGTGTGCTGTTTGTTTTTTTTCCTTTAAGAATAAACATAAAAGCTATATTATGCCAAATCAACAAGGGACTTATGTGGTATCACAATAGCTACCCCACCTGCTAGCAAATAAAAGTGCCTTGTAACTTCTCATCAATCTGCTTTTATGTTTTCAAGCTAAACTTGACAGGCCTCATAATTCAAGCCTGCCTGGGTTATTTTTGTAAATTCTAACAGAGTTGCTTATTTCCCTATGGAAATGATTACTCTGTTTTTTTTTCACTAGTTTTGCAACTAATCCAAAGAAGAAGTGTTGAGTTTGTCTGCTATGTTGTCTGCTTTATTCAGAAATCTGTTTTACTGTTAGCTGCTGTAAGTCTGTAGTTTCTTTTCCAAGTAGTATAGTATGTAATCACAGATTTTATGGGCCATGATTTGGAGAGTTAGCTTGGACTAGGAGAGAAATCAAGACCATTATTTAAGGGAAGATGTTTCCTGTGCAGTGTCCAACTTTTACTTGAACTTCTGTTATCTCCTGACACTATGAAATCATGAGGTGGAAAATAGAGGATGTAGTCACTGGTGAAGAAGTACAATTATCCCCAAGTCTGATGAGGGGGGCAAGCTACACCCACACTGATGTTAGTATATCATGGGATATGTTGTATGATATACTAAAATGCCATAAAAAAGTCAAATTGTGAGACCGTCAAGTTTTGTGTAAATACTGCTGTGTAAATTTGTGAGGCCATGAATAGGTCAGTGTTGCAAGTCATGCAGCTTTGAGTGGGAGGAATCAAAAGACAAATCTGTTCTGCTGCGCCAAAAAATTCATAAGCTGTTTTGCAAAATGTTGTGTGCTTATAATCACAATTCAGTTGACTTGCGAAAGAAAAGGTAAACAGGAGCAGAAGAACAAATACTTCAGAGCTCTCTTTACTGCTTGATGTATCTCATTTTCAAAAGATTTGAGAAGAGTTAACTAAGAGTTTCACACACACCAAGGAGCTAAATGAGGGATGCAACACAAGGAAGACCCTAAATTAGTTGACCCATAAGAGGGTTCTTGTGATAATCTTTGAAATTTTGGGTGCAGCTCTAAAGTCCCAAGTACGAACAAGTTTCTCTCAAAAAGACAGGAGTAACTGTGAGAGAAAAGGAAAGGCAAAATATATTTAAATAAATCTGTTGTTACTACTAGGTGAGAACACTGGAGGAGCAGAGGGCAGAGTTCTTCTGAATAGGGTCCATAGCATTCTGTAGCTTAACAGATGCTTCAGAAGAAATCCCAAACTAACATCTGAAAATAGACCTAAGTTTCAGAGGGACAAGCTGTGGGTTGGTTTTTTTCTTCTTTTCTTTATCTGTGTTTTTTTCAGTATTATATATTCCTGATATTTTAATTTTTCTTGTCAAAATATTTTGTTTCAAATTTGAGCTAAATTTATTGATGAGAGAGTTTAACACCATTCAGCAGTCATTTGAAATATTCTGCCACTGATATTCTTCAGCCATACCAGTTCTGCGGAGTGTGGGTGGGAGCTAACAGCTGACAGTTGTCAGCAGATGTGGTACTGTCAGCTGAAAGTGGTAACTGAGCTGTTGTTTATCTGTTTTCCTTAATGGAAGACATAAATTGCGCTTTCTTGGGTTCCTGCTTTGTTTCAGTACTACATAGGCAATTTTGCTGAATACAAAAATGTATAGTTTGCTCGATAGTCAATTGTGAGAAAGGTTTTTTTCCATTTGAAAAGCAGCAGTTGTTTTTCATAGCTTTATTCCTGTCATCACTAGCATACTAGAGCTCTATGGATAATGACATGTGTCTGCCAACAATCTATTTCAGTTTATTTGTGAAAAAAAATGAGAGTCTCTTCGTGTTCCCTTTAAACTGTACCTTGGAATTTTCATGACAAACCAAAAGCAGGCCACTGTCATGCTTATGAACTACATTAGTTACTCTTCAATATTTAGTTTTCCTCCATCATGTATCAATTATGAATCATGACCCACATAAACTGAGTGGTGGTTGTGTTTGTGCGTGCGTAGTGAAAGCAAAACATAGTAGCATGGCAGACAGATGCAGCATTTTTATATAGGTCGTATTACCCTTCTTAATTCATGTCAGTTTACTGTTAAGACCTTAGGCACAGTCAACCAGTCCAGGATAGTTTGTCTACTGCCTTATTAGTGTGAGATTATTCCTCCCTTTAGCATTAATTAAGTGAGATGCATTGATTTGTGCTGACTCTACAAAGCCCTCCATGGCTACAAGGCTTATGCGGGGGATTAGAGAGGAATATCTGCATATCAGTGAATACTTTTACAACAGCTTCTAGGAGTATCAATGTGAGTCGAGGAATTTTGTATTTAATTGCTTGTGTGTGTGATAGTAATATCTCATACCTTAAAACAGAGTCTGCAGGGTCCAAGATGTCAGTTAGAACTTGCTGTATCCACTTTTATTAGGATTTTTTTTTTACTTTCAATATTCTAACCTGAAACAATGCAAATTTACCAACAGAAAGTAGTGGAGTGTTAAAATTTAATTGAGACTTTCTGTTAAGTGTTTATTCTAAAATAAATGTACTTCCCACAGGGGATTCTAATCTATTATAGTAGCAGGCTTAGGTTCTCAAAGTGTTATTAGGTTACTTTGCTGTTCAATAGCACATACATTTTAAGATTTTTTTTTTAATATATGCAAGATGCCATATTTCCCCTCTTGTGTGTTCTCTAGGAATATGCTACCTATCACTCTGCACCGGAAATACTATCTTAGGCCTCTGCATTATGGTGCCAATGTATTTGCCCTATCAACAGGACATCGGTCATGAAGCAGTCATCCGTCAACCCAAAGACCTGTAGTTAGTTCACCAGAGACAGAACTGCTGATGCAGAAGATAATTAAGCATTAACAATTGCTCTCAGGTTTTGAGGCTTTGAAGGGTAATCCTGAAAAAAAAAAAGAAAAACTTATTATGGAGTTTAGTCTGTCTTTCCATGGCTAGGCAGATACAAGAATAGTCTCAAGAAATACATATATTCTGTTACAGGTGAATTGCAAATAATTGTATATTTCTTTGTCCTTGAAGATGAGATCCAAGAACTTTGTATTTCATTGAAAAAAAAAAAATCCGTGTTAAAGAACATAAGCCATTCTGACATTTGCAGTTTTTTTCTTGGGAAGACAGACATTTTAGTCATGAAAGCAGGGGCATAACTCTGTCAGTCGTAAGGTCAAAAGAGTCCATACAAACACTTTCTAAGATATTATGTCTGCATTCTTCAACTCAGTTAGTCAGTCTGTTCTTATACATTGCAGCTGCTTTTTGTGGGGAAAAATTTTATATCCACCTTCTTAACTTGTTTCGTCATTTAGACAAAGTGTGAAGTCCATTAAAGTCCTTCATTATAAATTATCCATCAGATCTGTTAATGACTTTGTTCTAAGAGTCCAGATTTTATAGCCAATTAGCAATGGGACAGTAAACCTTTCCCTTCATATAATGAGTTCAGTTCATACTCCTAGTGGTTCAAAGCCATTTGTTAAATTGTAGTTCAGTAATAAATCTTTAATGATAGAATAGTCATGTTCTTGCTCATAGTAGACAACTGCCCATTTCACAGCCTTGTGAAGTTCAGCTGATAGGAGTTGACATAATTGAGAAACTACTGCACTGGGAAAAGGAACAGGCCTTAAGAGATGGGCGTCAATACCCTTCTGGACCACGCAGGGCCAATACTCTGTACCACAGTATCCCAAAGTCTCATCTCTCCCAACATCCTTCAGATATTGTAGGGAGAAGGAAGAGCTGCAGGAAGCATGCAGTGAAAGACTTCAGTCAGGAGAAGAAACAGCAGGCTAAACATGAACTGGTGATGTCCTGAGAACATATCTTCAGCCATTACAATGTTGGTCTTCTATTTCACTGTCCCTCCCTTAGCTTCACACTCTTTTCTTCAGTTCATCTTCATAGCCACTTTACTGCTCTCATTCTTTCCTTCTCTCTGCATCTATTGTATTTCTACCTTGGTGTAATTTCTTGCTTATTCTTTAAACCTCAAGGCTCTAGCATGACATCTACTGTGATTGTGTGTAACAACCTGCCTGTGCAATATAATTGTGTGATATTCCACTAAACAGACACCCACACCCCCCCACATTAGATGACTGTTTATTTAATAAGAGTTTATACTGTCTAACACAAGGGGAACCCTTTCAAGGATTATTACATCAGAGTGGAAAAAAGACTGAAAATTGAAAAATGTCTCATTTATGTTCTTTTCATGTCAGAAACTGTGTCTTCATGACCAGTCCCATTTGCCTGTAATATTTCTGATTTCTCTGTTTCTGTGTTTCCTGTGTATTTTTTCCATATCACTGTGTGCTCTCCTCTCACTTGCTAATATTTTTACAGCATGGACAAAGTTTACAAGCACCCAAAATTTAACAACAGCAACCAAAAAAGTATAAACTTTTCAAAGTTCCTGAACATCTGCGTTCTTCATTTTGAGGGGGCAATTGCTACTAACTCCTGGAGATTATCATCCTTAATCACCCCGAAAGATATGTTGACATCATACAGACAGAAAGGCATCTGAGGTGATGACATGCTTCAGAGAAGCTTTTTCTGAAAAGTACAATAAGATGGGTAGTCAATAGAGTGGAACAAGTCATTTGCAACAAGTAATTTTTTAATTTTTTTTTTAATTCAGTCTTCTTTCTTGGCTAGAGAAATATCTGCAAGTAATTTGAAGTCTGCTTCTGCCTGAGTTCTAAGGAGTCCAGTGGCACAACTAAACACTAAATAGTCTGTTGAGCAAAATAGTGAGGTGCCTGAGAGGAAATAAAGATTCCAAGGAATGAATATGCCAAAAATGTGTTGAGGTCAGATATAACAGGGTCATTTTTGTTCTACACATTCATTACAAACAGAATGAAATCAGATGCCACAGTCTTTTTATTTCTTCGCTTCTTTTCCCTTCTTCCCTTCTTTTTTTTATATTGAAACTAAAGGCAGCGTTTCAGAATCTCCAGAAAATTCATAGACCAGTAAAATCTTCACTTAGTTCTATCAGACGATAAATATCACTAAACATTTATTGCTTGGAGGGAATTGTCTTCTAACTTTTTTGTTACTGTCCGTTTTCATTCAGTTTTTTCTTGATTGTATGAGCATATGGTTTTGTATAGCACCTAAGAGGGCTTGTTGAAAGTTCATTTCTGGTGAAGAGAAAGAGTTGGATATTTATGCAAAGTTCAATGTAGGATGGGACTCTGAAATAGGGTACCTCTGATTTCTAAGACTCACTCAGAGATGTCAGGTAAGGTGAAATGTAATCAATTTTGCATTTACTACTGCAGGGCAATCTATGTCACCACCTCTGATATGCAGTGATAAGATTTTCAAAAATGTGTTTTGTCTGAGACAGTATAACTTTCACACAATATTGCTGAGCTGAACAATCAAATGGCAAGAGATATTTAATAAACGTGCCTGTAATTCAAGCTAATAACATTCTAGCCATTTTAAGGAAGATGCATTTAGTGAACAGTAGTTTTGCAGTCCTCAAATTCAGGATGTGCTCTGTGTATTTATTTAACTATTTAACAGTTCCAAACAGAGGAAAACCATAGGATTAAATTGTCAACTGATTTTGACAATAAAATATTCTGAATGTTACTGTACATTTAAAAAAAAAACAAAACAAACCCTTCTATTCTTTAATTGCTTCCATTCATTTGTTTTATATATAAAAATAGGTATATGGAATTGAAATCTTTTAAGTATTTTGATTCTTTACACAACTTGTGATTGTTTGGTATTGGTTGCTTTTAGAGGAGATAGGATAGCTTTGCTTAGAAGTAGAAGTTAAAAACGTAAAGCTGTTAACATCAGCTCTGGTGAAAATGACAGTGATTGCTCTCAAACTAAAGAAAAGCTCAAGATATGTCTCAAACATTTGAAACCATGCCTAGCAAACTGTGACAATCATTTGAGAATCATCTTACCCAAGATTGTGTTAATTTTGCAACTGTGTTCATCGAATGTTTTAATTCACTTTTAAATGCACTGAAGCATCTTTAAAGTGAACATTTGCCAACAGTAAATGCATTGCAGATCTGACACAAGAAAGATGAGATGAGAGTTCATATAAGTTTAGGATATAGTTGTAAAAATACAGTAAGGGCCAGCTTTTCATTTGAGGTTTTGCTGTAAATATTGGCATAAATGACACATTGTAGAGCTATGGCATATGTTGCTTCTGAATGAAAGACACTTTCACTTACTCAGTGAATTAAGGCCTCATGTTACTCCCTGCAGACCATGTCATAACCCTTTCCAACCTCTCAGGACCGATGACTTATCCAAACCAAACATCTGCTTTTCCATTCAGTGCAATTATCCAGTGTGCTACTGGGGACAGATGGCTGTTAATCAGCAAATCAGTAATGTAGCAGGTCACTCTCTCATTCTAGTCTTAGAAAGGCCACAAGTTGTTAAGTTCCCTTGCTCCAGGCTGGTAAGATGGATATCTTTTGATTCAGTTGGATTTTTGATATATAACTGCAATTGAATTACTTGATACAATTATGGAGAGGCTTTCAATTAAACCTCTTTTCCTTAAAAAATAAAATACTGTTTTTACAGTGTAAGAATGATGCAACCAAGAGATGGTTAGTGTCAATTACACTGTGGCTGTCAAAGTTTGAATGCTGAAATCTGGTGAGTGTGAATCCTAATCAGATAGCAGTGAGGATGATCAGCTGCTACTCTAACACAGTCTCCAGCTATATGTGTCAGTTTTCTGCAGAATTAATTTAGCCCTAATGATGAAGAAATCTCTCTATTCACACAGTCCTGTCATCTCAAACTTTGGACAATCTAAATGAAGTAGACGAGGGCTTCAGGGAGAAGTGGCAGAGTGACATGTTGAAGAGATTTCACTTTCTTTTCCATTCACACAGGTTATATTGAGGAAGCCTGTATTATTCCATGTCCCTCAGACTGCAAGCTCAGTGAGTGGTCCAACTGGTCTCGCTGCAGTAAATCCTGTGGGAGTGGGGTAAAGGTTCGGTCTAAATGGCTCCGTGAAAAACCTTACAATGGTGGAAGACCCTGTCCAAAGCTAGATCATGTCAATCAGGTAATTTGATTTCTATTTATATTATTGATATAGCTTTTCCATACTTCAGATAACCCCTTTAGCTGTATTGTTTCTTGAAGTAGAAAAACTATATGACATAAGGGGCAGATGTAGGTAGAAGGAGGAGTATGCATTGGTTTAGATTTCTTCAGTCAGCAGAGGATCTGTCTTCATTACTTCTTCATTGGCAAGAACTTAGTACATTATCTGAATTGAAGACTGGAGACAATAAAACGTTCTCACATGCAGACCATGTTTCTGAAGATCTTCTCTTACAGTGGGTAACATGACTTGTTACAGGTGCTCAAACTGGGAAGATTCTTAGTGTCATTCCTCAACCATCTTAGATCAGAAAGAAAATTAAAACTTCTCAAACACTCACACAGTATCATCCCAGTGTCCCTTAGTGGGTTTTAGTCAAGGTGGATCTTGTACCTTCTGGGTACACTGGTCCTGTCACTGCAGTTTCAGACTGGAATGCACTTCTGAAGTCAGTCTCCCAGTTGTCCCACTAACTGCACTTGATTTTCCAGTACGGAGCAATTTGGCTGCAAGTCAGGATCCTCTTCAAGTGAAACTAAGCCAGAAAATGTGACCCAAGAGCACACTGGAAGTGTTTTGACCACTAATGAGCATTTAGTCTTTGGGATCAAGTTTAGTACTGGTCCAAATCAAACCCCTGAAGTCTGTTTGCTCCTGTTTGCTTGGAGAGTTTTAGAAAGAAAAAAACATCCTTGTCAATTAACTTATGATCTTCAGAGTTGATTTGTATTCATATTACTGCTGAATTTAATTTAGTCTGCAGAGGCATGTTAAACAGCCACAAGGTCTTCTCTGTAAATATTCAAAGACCGAAAAAAATGTGCTGTCAATTTACATTTGAATAAAAATGCAGGTACTTAATATTATCCTATTGACATTTTGCTAGCACAGAGTATAACAGCTTGTTGATCTAATTTTCTACTTTAGGGAATGTAATTAGTTCTAATTTAGGAAATAATGTGTTAAACTACAGCTAATAAACTAAGTTTGTGATCTACTTTAATAAAATACAAACTAGAATGAAGGTTGCTGGTTTTGGGTCAGCATGTAAATATGCTTTAAATTAGGAAGAATGTGTTTCAATAGGAGCAAATTATAGTCTATATGGAAGTATTTTTCCTCCTGTAATATTCACATGGTACATAATAGGCTTGTATTTTTCTGCACCAAAGATGGATTTTGCTAGACATCTGTTAGCCACTTATATGCAACGCTATTGCCCTCTACTGGTACTTTGGCTCAAATTTGATTTGTTACAATGTTATGTGATACTTGCCAAATAATAATAGATTATACAAAATGTAATTATTAAAATAAAATTGAAATATAGTACTTTCATAAGAATGGAGCTCTACAGATAAGAATGTCAAAGAATATAGAGGCTGTATCTTTCAATTTTAAATACATTCACTGTCAGTTCAGAAGCCTGAAGGGAATTCACATACATTTTAATTTTGAGTTCATTATTTAGTTTGTGTGATCCACCATTCATTCAGCTGGAAAGCTACTGCCCCTTCAGATTATTTCAATTAAGTGTAATTTGATTTATTTATACATTTATTGCTTATCTATGTAACATGCTTATTTGCATAGTGGTCAGACTGGGTCTTTGGTGCCCAGAAGGAAGTGGAAGATGATGTACAGAGGGGCTATTCTGTAAGCTGAGCTGTAGAAATTATGAACGCTGAGGAAAGACTGCAACATGTTGTTTAGCCCATGGAAGAGAAGATGGGAGGGAGGATGCTGGCTGTCTGCTGGCATGTACATAAAAGGCTGTTGCAAAGAAGGAAGAAATAATCCATTTTCCATGGCCATCATGGATAGGATAAAAAGCAGTAGGCTTAGACTGCTGCAAACAGACTTGAGTTAAGCCTTAGGAAAACTTTCTAACGGTAAGGCTAGTGAAACATTGCAATAAAGTGCTTAGGATGTTTGTCAAGTTGTAAGAGCAAGTTGCTCAACATCTCTCAGGTCTTACATGTGATTGTATTTTGGAGGGAGACTGAATACAGTGAATACTAGATGTCTCATTGAGCATCTTTCCTCCTGGGCCACACATGCCAGGGTGACTCCCAGACCACACTCCAACTGAATGAAGCTTGCTTAGAGCTCACTTCTATTGGCTAAAGTCTTCATAATTACAATAATAATAGTCAGCTTTATTACAAAATCATGTCAGTGGCCTTCAGAGGGTGTAAAAGGAAGAGGCTAACCTGAGACATATACAGAAAATAAGGACATCCCTCTCTTCATTGGCTCCACACATTATTTGTCCCCCTTACCCAGCAGGTGGGTATGCAATCCTTACACCACCCAACTGCCCTGGCCTGCAATCATAGGAACAAAAGTGGAAGCAGGAGTGAGGAGAACACCACTAAACACATGCAATGCAATATAGTTCTCTTTTGGCTTTCTGGCAAGATATCCAATTTTTGTGTTACTGGAAAGGCTGTTGAATATGTGAGATTTATGTATTTCTTGCCTACCAGGGTGAGACATATTGAGACATTTCCCTAAATTCTTTATTCTCATTTTGAAAGTTATGGACAAGAATAGATGAAGTGCCACTTCCTATGTGACTACGAATTGTGCATTGAGTCCAGTCAGTACCTTCCTGAACATGAATTTACACCATCCATATTTACAACTGAGTTAATCCTTATGTAGTTCAAAGAAGGCCCAAATATGCTGACTATGCTGGTCTTCTTGTGCATGGGCTGATCAGCTGCATAGTGATATATCAGACCCTATATATTCATTGTTCAGGGCATTATTTTTTTTGTGACTGATAGTATTTTGTTGAAGCTTAACTGATAAACTACCAAACCATCAGCTCTTCTTTTATACCCAAGCAGTATTGCTGAAAAGAAATCAAGGACTTGTTTGAGACAATGTCTTAGATTGTCTAGAAATACTAGTTGTGCTGACTTACTGCCCAGAATGATGCATGAAGTTAGCTAGTATAAGATAATTTTGAGGCAATGGGCTTTAAGTAATCTATGCATAACTTTGGAGGGATGAGAACTGCCAGTTCCCTTTATTCCTCTGAATCTTTTGCACTTAATGCTGTCAGAACAACTTCAGTCAGTTGAGGATTTTCTATCTTAGGGAAACTGGGTTCCCTACTGTGTGAAGAGTTTGTGCTCATTATACATGAAAGAGGAAAACAGTTTTATCGTGTGTTGGGGACTGAGAAAGAGACTAGCTGATTTACAGTATCTTCCCACTAGTTGTGATTTATAAACTTTAATTTTCTTCCAAGGGCAAACTTCTTACAGAAATTCCTCATGACAGCAAGGGAGATCCAAGAGGAAGAATTGGATGTGGTTTGCTTGGCAGAAGTCATAGAATATTGTTTGTAATAAAAGCTAAATGAATGCCATTTAATTACCTGTGCTTCACTCTAATAATTCTTTCTTTTTATCTTTGTTTTTTGGCTTCATGAAAATACTTTCTTCAGGCTCAGGTAAGAGTTTCTAAAATAGAGACATAACCTTAACATGTGCTTCCTGATTGTGCTCCAATGTTTATATTGCCTGTCCTTTTTCTGCAATGTGTGTTTGAGAAAATATATGGCACACTGTATGAATTACTACATGAGTTACTATTTCAAATTTTTATTCATATCTAAACATAACACTAATGCTGGTACACAAATATATGAGAGTGAATTTAAGTATCCACAATGAAAAATAAAGTGAACCATTATATATTGGTATAATTTACCTTGAGCTCACCTTGAGAAATACAAAACCCCCACAACTAATAACAGTGGGATGGAATAGCTGAGATGTGAAGGATAGAAGTAAAGTTTTAGCATTTTTCGAAAAGGTATACTCACGAGCTAGCCTAGATACAGATGTTATGTTAGTTGTGTTGCTGTTATTGGTGAAAATGGTATAGTATGGACTTAGTGGCAGAGAAAACCAGGGAATCTATCATTAGATGTCTTGGCTTCTGGCTTTTTGTTATTTCTATAGTTTTCTCTCAAGTATTTTATCTGTATTATTACTACAGCCTCTAAATGAGCACATTTACATTTGTCATTCTTACCAAAAAAAGAGCATTGTTTCTTTGCATGATCATGATTGCATGTTTATCACCTCTTATGTGCAACAAAACTGACACTCGATGTGGATTCCAGGTATATGAGGTAGTCCCCTGCCACAGTGACTGCAGCCAGTACGTATGGGTTACTGAGCCCTGGAGCGTCTGCAAGGTGACCAATGTGGACTTAAAAGAGAACTGTGGAGAAGGTGTTCAGACAAGGAAAGTCAGGTAAAACAGTGTTGCTCCTCCTTCACTTTAGAGAAACTTCACTTTCAGTCATGGCTGAATTTAATTTGATGTAATTCTGTGTAATGTATAGTGTTAAGTCCATATGTACTATACTGGACCAGAACCCTGGCTGATGCAAAACAGAATAGCTTCAGTGAGTACAATATGTCTACTGGTTAGGGATATAGATCTTGATTCCTAGTTCATAAACTCCTGTATAGTGTACTTATGCTACTAAAAACACTGTAATGTATGATTTTAGTGCTTTTCTGAAAGGTGAAATGGTCCTTTTTCTATATGAAACTATGATTAAAAAAACCCTTTTAAGTATGTACATATGCACTTGGGAATAATAGTTACACTTATTATAGGAAAAAGTGGCAAAAGTAAATGAAGTGAAACCTTCTGTCGTTCATTTAATCTGATCAGGGCATCTTGTATGCTTGCTCATCATCCTAGAGCTCCAATCAAAGGTTAAATAAAATTAGTCTCACATGGTGTGGTGCAACAGCAAGTAAAGCAGTACATGGAGTTTGGGTTGATTGAGGTTCGTTTTATTTTTTTTAATGGCTAACTGCAAAGCGACACACAATTTGAGATTATAAATCTTAATAACAAGGCATAATGTAAATTCAGTTTGAAGGTCCAGAATGAGAGCTGTATACAGTGAACTGCTTCATGTTCTCTTTTCCCTGCCACAAGTAGTTAGAAACTGTCAGATTCACACGATTTTGTTCACAATAGCGCTTTCCACAGTGTAACCCTTTACCTCAAGAAGGTCAAAATCTTAATCTTTGTTGTCCAAGGTTACAAAGACTATGCAGAGCTGTTCTCACATACTGACATGTAAGCAAATTCCCATAAGAATACTTTTAGAAAACTCCAATATGAAAAATCAAAATTTTTCAGTGTTTTTATTGAAAAATAGACTCTAACTCTACCATCAAAGACAGATAAAGTGTTTTCAGCCCTTTGGGGCTAAAAACATCTAGCTTCTCATTTATTGTCATAGAATCCTATTAAAGTACTAATTCCACAAAGCTAATATATGCTCCTGCTGTATCTCTTGTGTTTACCTTAGAACACAGAGTGTTTCACAAGTTAGTTTAGTGTGATAATGTAAGATATTTGTAAAAAAATTAATGTAGTCAAATGGAAACAACTCCAAATATTTCTGTGTGTCAAAAGTTTCCTGTTGATGTGATCTTTTCTCTTCAAACTCTGAAAAACAGATACAAGCCGTTTGAATGGTCCTAGTCATGTACTAGTTGGTCTTCTGATGATAGGTGGAAGGGGTAAGTTAACAGTAGATGCCACAGCATTCAAAATACTGTGGAATGAAGACTGTTGTCTTCAGCTCTACAAAACTAAGCATATTCATTTCTCAACTGGGCCTTCAGCTGCTAATTTAACATAATGATATTTAAAAAGCGTCTGTGTAAATTAGGGATTAATACTAAGAAGCTAAAATTTAAAAAGTTTTAGTAGTTAGAGATTTAAAATTAGCAGTTGAAGCATGCATAATATATGTCTAAACAACAGATAATTTGCATTAATCTGGTTTAGAGGTAAGCTAATGTCAAGAAACTCTCAGCAAATCACTGATGGGGACTGTCTGAATTCTGTCCTTTTCTTTATATGGCTGTCATCTGTGAAAATGAGGATTATTTTTTGCTCTTCAGCTTTTCTTGGATATTCATAGATCAATACTTAAATCTGTTACTTCAATTACTTCATGATTGTTATGTGCTGACAAAATCTTAAAATGCTTCAGAATACTGTGGAACAGTTACTGCACAAGATCCATGGCAAATGCAGTTTATGTGCAGTTCTTTTTTCCAGGTGCATGTTAAGCACTGTGGATGGTCCTTCTGACACCGTAGAGGACTATCTGTGTGATCCTGAAGAGATGCCACTTGGTGCTAGAAAATGCACGTTACCTTGTCCGGAGGACTGTGTCATGTCTGAATGGGGATCATGGTCTCAATGTTCTTTGGTAAGAAGTGTACTGAAGTGTAACATTTATAGTTTTAGGAGGATACTTTAAAAATTTATACGTGACATTTCGTGCAAAGATGCTGAATTGAGCAGTGATTACACGTGGAAATATGTATCTTTACTGTTATTTTTGGGTCATTGGTAGTTGGTTGTGAGTAAGGCATGCCGATATTTTCTATTAAGTGAAACCAAGACACAAAATATAATGTCCCCAGTGGGTTCTCTGTGATAGAACAGCTTTGACAGTGGCTCGTGAGTTGATCTTTGAGCCTAGCTGTGAGCCTCTCTATAGCACTGCAGTCACTGCCCTGAAAATGTCACTATACTGTAATGAGGAAAGTCTGTAATTATGACTGAGCATAGGAAGATAGTTTTGGGTGTTCTCTCCCCTTCCTGTCAGCAATGTCAAAAAGAAATGTCAGAAGAAACCCCAAAACCCATAAGAAAGCATTTCAGGACCTCTACGTGTTCAGGCTTTGGTATACCACACTACAGCGTTTGGAAAGTGAGCATCTCAATATCCAGTTTGAGTTAAATATTTCCAAAGCACTAGTACTGAAATATGAAGCAGTTAGAAAAGTACTGTTGTGTTGCCAAGTTAGAGGATGTTTCACCTTGGGTGGTACCAAGGTGAAAGAGCAGACTAACTTATCTCTGAAATAACAGGAGATGGTTTTCTTACACAACAGCATGAGCCTGTTATTTTACATTTGTGTTTTGGGAAGGTATTACTTGAAAGAGTATTATAATGTTGCATGAAAAAGTATCAGGATGCGAAAATACCAAAGCTCCTTTTCAATTCCAATCTTCTTTTCAAGCCATGCAATGGAAGTAGTGTCCGTGAAAGGTCAGCTGAATCCCTGAGACAACCTGATGATGGAAAGTCTTGCCCTGCTGCCACAGAGACAGAAGTCTGCACTTTGAACAAAAACTGCTACCACTATGACTACAATGTGACAGGTATTTGTGGTGTTATGCTCTAGTGACAGCCTGGGACTATGCCTTAGTTCCAGTCACCTCACAGGGCAGACTTCTCAGCTTTCTGCTCTTATCCAGAGGGAGCTGTGGAGCTTGTACTGTAAACTGATTCAGGCTGTTTGATCCAAATAAAATATTACCAGAGGCTTCACTTTGGGTGAACTGTGCATGCTATAACTTGAGGAAATGTATTTCTCATATCATTTTGTGATTCGCTCAAAATCCATGAAGACGAAACCAAATATGAACTTTTCAGGAAGGCATCATGGCACTGACTATTCGCAGCAAAAGTCACTGTTTCCAAAAATGTGTAGCAGCTAGGCTCCTTGAGCCTTCGTATGTGTAGAAGTTGCTTGTGAGGATTTTGTTAGGCCATCAGAATTAGAATTAGGTGGAAGATTGGATCATTATGAGTTTTATCTAAAATGTCTGCTATGCTAATGAATTCCTTAATTCCAGACTGGAGCACATGTCAGCTCAGCGAGAAGGCTGTCTGTGGTAACGGTATCAAAACACGGATGCTCGATTGTGTTCGCAGTGATGGCAAGTCAGTTGACCTGAAGTACTGTGAAGAGGTGAGTGGGTACCTGTGAGTACTCTGCCTTCTAATGGTGCTAATTAATGCTGAGCCAACTGAGCTAGACGACATGTAACCCACCTTCACCAGATGTTTTGCAACAGTATTCACGGATTGTTAAGTACCTCTGAAATGAACTATGCCATCAACAATGATTTTTGTACAATTTTCTTTGGTTGCTTTTAAGTGCCTCTGTGAACGTGTGCTAATTATTATGTCCTGAAGGAAATTACTTAGAAACAATAATTAATAAAGTAGAATAAAGGTAATAAATCTTAATCAGAACACTAATCATCATTCTAATTTGATACAATTTTTGCATGGAGCCTTGGACAGCTGCCAGTATCAATCATTTACTCAATGTGTTGGAAAATATTTCTCACATGCCATTTTGCAGCTGTGCTGAATGCTAACTTCTTGTATCCAGCTGTGCAATGCAAAAGATACCCAAGGTAGTGTGAAAAAATGCGCAGCATGAATGAAATATTAAATAGGAGCATGTATGGAGAACTAACTAGCAGACAGGAGCCTTTAATTTTTGAAAGAGCCACTTTGCAAATGTTCAAGTTAACTTCAAATTTGACAGCACTGGTTTTCTGATATTATGTGTGTTGTTAATATTTTCAATTGTATGGAGATAGTGTGAAGGAAAATGGGAAGATAACACAAGTGCTGCATCAAAGGCAATCCTACATGTATTTCTGTTGGAAAGTATCTGAACATATTTCAGCTGCCATTCCCCCACCACCTCGGCATCAGAAACAAAATCACTTGCAATAGGGGACTAAGGTGGAGTGGCATCCACAGCAGCTGTGATACCAACATGTTTTCTGTTGGACCTTCTTGGCTAGTAGCTGCTCTTCAGGATGTGCCCATAGAAAGAGTCTCGTCAGAAGTGGAAGGAGTCAGGAAACTCATCCTATACTTTGGACTATAGCTTTGTAATGATATATCAAACCTACTTAGACTTCTCCAAACCCCTCCAGCAGTCCTGCATTCCTGAATCCGTAAGTTCTTAGCAAAGGCCGGAGGCACCCTACTTTTGTCCCAAGTTCCTCCTTTCGCACATAGCTCTTGGGTTTATAATCAAATCTAATAGTTTGATCATTTATGTCTCAGGAAAAAACTCAGGATCTGGCTACCTACCAGAAAGTTGCTGTGAAGTTAATAAGGAAATGCATTAATACATTCTGTTAATGTTCTAATGCATTAAAGGGGGGGGGGGGGGGAGGGGAAGGCTCTTGGGTTATTTGTAAGAGACTGCAATATTGATTAATTCATGCCAAGATATGATATAAAATCTCCATCCACGTGAATATTTCAATAGAAAAAATATGATCTTCCTTAGATTTTAAGGGGAAATCTATTTCTTTTACTATAAAGCCAGGAAATTATTCCTGTTGTTAACCAAAGATTTTGAGCAACATTTAGAACAGATGATCATATTTTACACTGGAATCTCATTGCAGAACACATCTAGAGATTTCCTGTATTTTAAAATTAAAGTTTATTACTCAGAGAAATAAAAAGCTACTTGCTAGAAATGAATGGCCAACAGACATCACTGCAGTGGGGTCCTGGCTTTATCAGCAACCACTGTGAATATACAGTCTTATTTGCCCTTTTGATTTGATAGACCATATAGAGACACATTTTCCTGTGGAAAGCTCTGATCCACTCCCCAGTTGTACTGTTGAATTATGGATGTGTAGGCAGTGGTACAGCAAGGCCAAAGGCTGATCCAATATCTGTGAGGAGTAAAACCTGTTAACCTGATTAACAAGAAAGCCAAGCTGTTCAGATCTTACCAGACCCTTCACTCTAAAGATGTGAAAGACAACTCTGTGACCTTCCAGGTCATGAGAGGAGAGTGTTCAAGAAATTATCAAAATACGACTACATACTATGCACTTCTTACTGATCTAATCACAGATGATCCTTCGGGGTCGGGGTTTTTTTTCTGTGTTTTTGCATTATAAGGGCAGTGCAGAAAGAGTAAGTGAAGTTCAAAATAAGGTGCCTGTGTTTAAAGAAGTTGATGATAAGAGAAAGATGAAATAATTTTGTAATGACTTAGCTAATGGAACTTTATCACAGAACTTTATATAGATATGTGAATAAAACAAAAATTTAATTTATATGTAGATATAATTTGTGTTATGTAGATACATAAGAATTATGATTCTTATTATTATATAATTTGTGTTATGTAGATACATAAGAATTATGATTCTTATTATTATATGCAAAGAAGGAAGATCAGAATTGCTAGATGTATCTTGATCCCTAAAAAAAATGAAGACACCTGATTGCAGTGTCTGAGTTCCTGTATAATATGTGGTTCAAGAAACTAATAAAATCCATATATAAAAAAACCCTTCACACTGTCTTTTGACCATTGCCGTCTCCAGGTATGAGCATTAGTGTAGTTAAGTACTAACATATTTCTTCCAAGCCCTTGTGTTCTGGTTTCCTAATACATCCATATGATCTTGTTTGTTTCAGTCAATCAGCTAAAGAAGCTAGCCAGTCATCCTGATTACTGCCAGGATAAATCAGTTTCTAGAGCTTATTTCCAAGTCCTCTTTATGTTAACATAGTTCCCTTCAAACTCTCAAGGCACAGTAATACTGGATTACTTGGTCTCTAACTCTACAAATTTAGCACATCACAAGAACTTGGCTTGTCTTTTGCTTGAGTATTTGACAATCAAATCACCTAAAGCAAGCTGGTCCTTGTCATATTTATATTTATGGGCTTATTTTCATTCATTTACCTTCAACTAAAGATTGGAAAAGCCTAGAAACCAGCAGTTAAGTCCGCATTAGAAAGCAAACTTTTCTGGTTTATTGACACAGTCTGCTTGTCAGATTACACGATTAACCTCCAGCAGAGGTTAATCTGTGGTGCCAAACATTCCTATAAACAAAAACAGACACTTTTTGTGGATCACAGGGTTTATAGAGCATGTTGGTCTGGCAGCCTGCTGCGCCTGATGTGTGTGACCAGGAGTACAGGGCGCTCAGCAGTAGCTTTCAGTGTAACTCCTCCAGTACTTATTGATTCTCAAATCAGAAACCACAACTCATCCATAACAGAGGCCCTTCCAGCTAAGGGAACTGCTGAATGCTTTTCCACGTTTTCTAAGCTCTTCAAGGTGAGTTGTGGTTCATCAATTGAAGGAAGGAGAGGCATGAGAAAAGAATATGATTAATAGCAAATTGCAGCCTGCCAGTTATTCCCCAAATCTATTTCAGCAGCTCTTCAGTATCTAAGACATGCAAATGGCAGATCAGTGTGGGTAATCTGGCCTTCAGCATTCTTGTCTTCACCTTTAATATCTCTCTTGGGCTTTTCCTTCTCTAGCTGCCAAAGTCCAACTGAAAAGGACCTGTCTTGAAAGAGAGCAGTCATGCTACTATAATTGACAGTGATCAATTCAGCAGGCTTTAAAGCCTTTGCTCAAAAGATTTGACTCAAATATAGACTTGAGAGATGGTATTCTAACTTCCTACTTATCCAAATTCCAGGTTATCCAGAGGTTTCAGGTGTTGCCTGTGTACGACAGCTGAATAATCAAGGTTATACTGTACTGCAGAGAAAAGCCAAGAACTCATTCTTTGATATATAAAACAGAACAGAGGTCTAACACCTCATTTGTCTCAATAAATGGTACTGCAAATGCAAATTTAAGACCTGATGAGTCTATCAGAGTGAGATATTTCCAGTACTTGTGGTAGTTTATTTATGGAGGACATGTTAATGTTGTACCTAATTATTGCTCTATGCTTGCATTTAGTAGAAAAGAGTGTATTTATTTCCTTTTTTAAGTCCTAACTTCTGGGTTTATGTCATTAACCTTTCCAGTCATTAAAATTAATAGGTTTTGAAATGTCTAGTTTTCTTTTTTTTAACTATGTGGGAATTTTATTTTCTTAAAGATATCCCCAATCTCCTCAGATTCTGAAAGGCCTCAGTGATGATTGAGGTCCACTGATGAGGGCCAAGGAACAGGACAGTCTTTTATGCTGGGAAGCTGCAGATCTGTTCATATTGGCAGAATTGTTTTTCTTTCATGTTTTATACCATACAAACTATAATTGACCTATCCTTTTAACTCATGCTGAAGCTGTGCAGGCTGCAGGGATCATTATTGTCATGCTAACATTTATGCTATCAGTTGTATTCCATATTGCGTCACATATGCTCCGGTGTGTTAGTGAGAGTGTCGCTTCCTTGGATGGGGCAAATCTGGAGCCTGGGAGTTTCTAAGAACACAGGAATAGCTTTACATGATCAGACCAGAGGACCACGTAACCACTGTGCTGTCTCCAAGCATGGCCATAAAATTCTTTCTTCCCTGTGTGGAGTCCATCATTTATTAGTGTTAGGGTGACTCTTGCCCAGAGAATTGCTCAGTAAAGAATGTATTTTTGGAAAAACATGTGAGTGGCTGTTTTCTGTGCCCCCTTATCTCATACTCCTCCAGCATTTGCAGCTTTTACATTAGGGATGTTAAAGGATTTTGGGGTTTGTGAAGCTTTTCAGAAAAACATGCAAAGTTGTATTTGTTTTAGAACAAATCATTGTCAATGTCATGTCAATATATTTTGCACAAAGTAGAATAGATAGCATAAGATATATATAATAAACTGACATACCACATTAGGGAAAAAAAAAAACAAGAGAGAAGCATAAGCGGATGCATAAGGAAGAGTAAGGAAGACAGACATACACAAGTTTCATCTACTCTCGCAGCCTCCGTGTGTTTTCAGCTCTTGGACTGCATTTGCCCAATGTGGTTTTTTGTACGTTTAAGTCTTCAAATTTCTCTTCCATTAACTTGTTCAGTCTCTCTTGAGCTCCTTTAAACTTTTGGCTTCTACAACATCTTCTGGCAAATAAACTGACTATCCAGCACAAGTTCATCCTTCTCCTTTTGTTAGTTTTGTACCTTACTCCTAGCATCACTTGAATTCAGCTGTTAATAGCTGTTGGTAGTTCGGTATTTGTATATTCCTATTTCAAAATACTTTATTGATACTTCATAACTCACCTTGTCCTTTACCTGTTGTATAAATTGGTTCTTTAGAGCTGAAGCCCTCCTTTTATAGACTAATTTAGAAACTAGTTGATGCAAATAGGATTTAGGCATGTATTTAAAAATCAGCATAGGCATTAGAACGAGCTTGATGCAAGATTTTTAAATGTTCTAATTGCTTTTTCAAAATGTGAAGGTGGGTCACTGTCTGAAATCCCTGTGCTTTCCAACTGTAGAAGTAAGAAGTCATTTAGTAAGGACTTCATGCATGCTTAAAGCTTTAGTTGTCTCAGATTCACCATGTCCAAATGCATTACCTGCACTGATGACACAGACTGGGTGTTATGTGCTGACCACTGAATATTTTCTTTTAGCTTGGTTTGGAGAAGACATGGCAAATGAATATGTCCTGTGTGGTGGAATGTCCTGTGAACTGCCAGCTCTCTGACTGGTCCCCTTGGTCTGAGTGCTCTCAAACATGCGGCCTTACAGGTCAGTATATAACTTTGGCATATTTTAAAGACTGAGGGGGTTTTTTGTTGGTTTTTTTGTTTTGTTTTGTTTTTTTTCCCCTTTAATAAAAGCAATATCTCTTTTCACTAGTAAATGTAGATAGCTAGGGAGAAGAGTGATGGAGGTCTAAATCAGCTTTATTCATGAAAATAACATGCTTCAGTGAGACTGTACTCACTGAAGATAATAAGAATTTGGCCCAGTATAGTTTCTAACTCTGGGAGCAAAGTGAGATATGATGAATGATATATTGAGCAAAAATAAGCACTGACGGGAGTATTTATTTTTCAGCAAGTAGGGGGAGGAAGAGGAGGGAGGGATTTCCTCTTAAGTTTAATTAGTGGTGACTTTAGAACAACTAAACTTGGAGAAGAGCACAGTGATTAAAATAAACAAATTTACTCACCTCAGAATTCAATATTTTTAAACACAGAACAAGGACAGGGAGACAAGTTATATTCACTGTGATCATATTAATTTGCTTTTTCCAAAATATTGCTGACCACTATCTAATTTTTTAAAAATCAAATTTATGTCAGAGAATGACTGTCAAAGGCACATTCTAGTTATGGAGAAACTCTTGTTATTTATTTGTACTGATACGTCTCAGAATAAGGACATGAAAGTCCCATTATGCTAGGCAACTAAGGTGCACAGACTACTGAAAGACAAAGTTAGAAGCCCATCTGTGAAGCGTCTTCGTTCTGCAATCATGTCTGGAGTATGTGTGTCACTACAGATACTGGATGATTAGCAGTATATGGAATCCAGTTTCAACTGCTGGGCTCAGAGTAAAAGGATATTGCACCTTTTTGTGTTCCTTGGGGAGTACACCACAGGGGAAAGGTCTAGGCAAAACCATCTGAAAGCTCTGGCCATCTGAGGATCCCAGCAGAAGACCTAATGATTTTTTTAGTGATTACAGTCAATAATTTGATTCTTCAGTACCTAATAATAATGTTTTAGTTCTTGACATTACCTCTCAAAGCATGATTTCTATATTGAAATAATCTATATTCAAAATAATAGAGTGAGACTTGAACTAACAGCTCTACTGAAGGCTTAAATATGTCGTCAGATTTTCCGTTACAAGCTTCTGTTTATATACAAGACCTGAACAATTGACCTGATATTTTTCTGAATGAGAATTATTGTTG
Source organism: Podargus strigoides (assembly GCA_028020825.1). NCBI lineage: Eukaryota > Metazoa > Chordata > Aves > Caprimulgiformes > Podargidae > Podargus > Podargus strigoides. The sequence goes on from CM051623.1 coordinate 30,431,755, forward strand.
CTATGCTTTTTCAGAACGTGAAGGTGGGTCACTGTCTGAAATCCCTGTGTTCTCCAAGTATAGAATTTATTTGCAGAAGTGAGAAAATTTATTTTAAATAGTAATTTAAAACAGCTTTCACATTTTCAGTGTTTTTAACAGATTATGATAACCCCAAATGTAAGTCTTGAAGCTGTAATTTTCCTGTTAGGCAGCAAGTTGGTAGTAACGGCTGTTTTTCAATAAGCAATAACCATCTAATAAACCCAGTGACCGCAAAGCTGAATCACTCTTGTGCATCCATACAGATACCCATCAAGTTGAGGGTGAATTCTGCACATAAGCATTTTGCTCACTGCTGTTCTTTCTTTTTTTTCCCTCCAATACTTTTCAAGAAGATCTTTTTTTCTCCTGTGACATTTTTTTTCCTTTTTTTCTCCTGGGAGACTGATATAGTTCTGCTGCTGCATTGTGGCTTGTGTAGCTTGCTCTCAGCAAAAGATTTTTTTCATGATCATTAGGTTGTTCAATTCAAAATGCATCAGATTGAAATGTGGAATTAAAGATTGTTTTGGCCAGCTAACACTGATTGTTACGTACATAAATCTATGCCTTGGTTTATTATAAGCCTCAGTATACAAATTTAAATATATACATCTTATTTCAGTCTTGGTTCATATTTTTGTCTATATATAGATTGAAATACCACAGCTGTGTTGGTTTTGTGGAAACTTTTGCAAGGTGCCAAGTCTGGAGCAGCCACTTTACCACTACTGGCACACAAAAATTATTTTGGTTATATGACATGACCTCTCTGTAATGAAGCACAATGGTCTAATGTTCACTTCAAGATTAAATAAGCAAGAGTTGCCAAAAGGATAAAAATGTCTTCCTCTCTCTGTTTATATAAGTATTTGAAATAGAACTTGTATCTCAATGATGCTGAGTAGCATGCTACTCATGGTTGAAGAGAAGATTAATATTGGATAGGCCTGTGTGTTTTAATTTTCTTTGGGTCTGAGTGAAGAATTCTCCATCTCCTGCAAAATCTGCATGTCACATTGTCCAGACAGACAGTGAGGGAAAGTTACAAACTCTTCTTGGTTGCAGGAATCAGACAATCATGAGACACATGACTCAGTATTAACTCGGGAAGAACAGAACATGTTGATTTCTTCTAGCAGCAAACTCCAGATGAGGAGCCAGAATCTCTACTGAAGTAACACAAACGTATTGTCACATTCAGAGTATTTTTCCCTAGGCTTCTGAACTAGGAAATTACTACTTTTGTTTGCTGTTACAGAAGCAATCTGAAATCCTAATCGGACACCCTCCTACACTTCTTGCAGTACAATGATAGCATGTAAAGTGTCTGACTTGTCTCTTACATGGATTTACATTTTCCAAGAGTGAACAGATCTGCTACTACAATCAAACTTGTCAAATGTGGAAAAAATTGCTTTATTCAAACACTGCTTTTTACCAAAATAGAACCATCTTGAAGAATAAATCAGTCTAACCACTTTGTTGTTAATTATATTGCTATCTCTCATTTACAGGGAAAATGATCAGAAGGAGGACCATAAATCAGCCGTTTCAGGGTGATGGGAGGCCTTGTCCCTCTCAGATGGAGCAATTCAAACCCTGTCCAGTAAAACCTTGCTATCGATGGCAATATGGCCAATGGTCTGAATGCAAAGTAGAGGTAAAAGCCATAAGGGACATCAAAGTTATGGAGCATATTTGTGATATGCTCAGATACCCATTTCATATCAGTGTAAACAATTTGCGTCCACCTCTCTCATACAAAAACTAAAGGTTTATTCTTAGAGTTCATATTTGTCAATAGATATAAAAATGTCCTACGGATATTCAAAATATAAATGTAAACTTTGGTACCCGAGCAGCATTTTTGCCAGTAATTGAAATCCTTCTATTGTAAAAGAATGTCTGTGGGAATAGATTGGCATCCTGGAAGAGATCTCCACTTGAGGTAGTGCTATGGTTGCAATTCAAAGGCATAATTAGCTCCATATATTAAGAAATAGTGGTAGCAGCCAGCAGAGTTTTTGGTTTGGTTTTGGTTTTTGTTGTTGTTGTTTTGATTCAGTAGTAAAGAACAAAATATTTTATTTTTATTTCTCTACTGTAATGAAAAATCAGTTAAGCAAAAAATAATAGGGAGCTAGTGTGACATGTAACTCCAGTCTAGTCTTTTGGCACTTTCTTCTGTCCAGCATCCATGTATGTCCTCCTTCCCCAGGATGCTCAATGTGGAGAGGGAAGACGAGTGAGGAACATTTCCTGTGTGGTTTTTGATGGATCCATTGAAGACGTTGGCAAAGTAGTAGATGAGGAATTCTGTGGAGAAATAGAGCCTATTATAGATGGTAATAAGAATATGATACTTGAGGAAACCTGCACTGTCCCTTGTCCAGGTAACAAAACTATTCAAATAAATGTTGTATTTCAAGATTGGTTGGGTATCATTGCAGTTACCAGTGCCTAGCATTAGCAATTAAATCTTTTTCACATGCTTTACTGTTTGGATTAATCCACCAAATGACCAACAGAGTTATTTTCCGGTGGTGGCTTCATGACAATAAATCAACTAGAAAATATACCAGGTTTTAAATATTAAAAGACATGTGTCTCAGTCACAGATTGTATAAGAATATATTGTTATACAAAATCTTTTGAAATAAAAACCTGTTTTTATAAGAGAGAGTTGATTTACAGCTAAATATTTACTTTAAGTACCTAGATCACCTAACAGCTTTATTACTTTTAACAGTGACTGAGAAATTGATTTCTTTTGCAAGTGTTGAAGGCAGGCTAAGCTAGGGAATCCTATATTTTTGTTTAAAGGGGTTGTTCCAAACGAAACTAATATATTGGTCTCTGAGAAAATATTTCTAGGAACTCACTGGACGTGACATACACTGTCATTGCCCGCGTAGACTGAACCCAAAAGAGCTGTTATAAATGATCAGGTCCGTGACCCTCATACTGAGAAGGATTAAGAGCCTATAACTGCTGTTTAATCTCCAGTAAAACCCCTCCAGTTCATTTCAGACACTTATTTGTAGAATTTGAAGTATATTGCTGTTGTTCAGTCATTAGTAATTAGTGAAGTAGTGACTAACTAGCTACCACTCCATGCTAGCACTCTGTTTTTGTTCTCTTGCAACTCTCCTCTTTCTCAGAATTTTTTCCAATTTATTTCAGATTGGACTGAAAGTAAAGTTGCTTCAATAAATAGAAAATAATCCAAAATGGAGAAGCTTCTATCACTTCTTTGTGCACAGCATTCCAATTGCATGATTTTCACATTTTTACTTATTAAATAAAAATTGGAAGAATAAAAAGCTTGTAGCTGTGTTTTCTTGTTAGTCAAATATATCTAAAAAAATATGCTGCTTACTGCTCACTTTTAAAATTTTGCTGAGCAGGAACCTGCTCTTCAACAATCTCACATTTAGCCAGCAAGAATAAGTGCCCTGTGGGGATGTGCTAATGATAGGCTCCAACTAATGTTTCCAAAAATCACTACTTGTTTTCCTATTATGTATACATCAGTTCTTCAATTATTCATTTCTTCGTATGCTTTCCTAACGTTGGCAAATAAAATTCCTTCATTAATCGGGCATCTGGTCAACACAGTACTGATTGTATCTGTCATCAGTGTAATGCAAGGTAGCATGAATTTTTAATAGCTCTTTCACTGAAATAATGAGAACTAAGAGGTTTATTTATGAGTCTGTGCACAGTCTAGTCCCATTTTCTGCTGCAGTTTTTACAAAATGGTCTCTTTATGTTGTGCCTTGGATCTTCCTTAAATGTTCTTTAGCTGATCGTGTTAATTAGCGCCATTAGTACAATTTTATTTTTTAATTTTACACTATAAGAAAACATTCTACAAATCTCTATTATCCTAACATGAAATAGACAGAGTAGAAATTTTAATCACCTTCCTATTTCCCTTTCTTGCAAAGAATGTTCCAGTAGTAACTTCTACTGTCTGTTTAGAGAAATTCTGCATGAGGATAAGCAACAACTAATATTTTTAAAACAAGACAACGTTTCCTCTTTCTAAGATCAAAGAAGAATTGTGAACAAGATATATAAATTTAGTGTAAGGCATGCAGTGCACAATACCCTAAAAATTACAAAAAGCCAAGCATTGTGTGGAGTGTTACTCAGAAATTCAAAATGAGAGTGATCTTATGGAAATGCTAGAGGAAACTGTCCTGCTTTAGAACAAATAGGCTTTTGTTTAATCTTTTTATTACTATATTCTACTGCATAGATATTTAGTGAGTGTCAAGCTGTTATCTTCTCTTAAGTGTAAGTCATGTTTAAAAAGAGGAATGAAAGGAACTATAGAGAGTGAAAATTAAGAAACTGGACTTGGACATCTTTTTCTAAGACATATTCAGAGTGAAAAACTTTTCACATAAAAACTCTTCACATATGATGATCATTCATCTTATAAAATTGCTGTTTGGCAGGGGACTGTTACTTGAGAGAGTGGTCAGAATGGAGCCTTTGTCAGCTAACCTGTGTTAATGGTGAGGATCTCGGCTTTGGAGGGATACAAGTTCGATCTCGGGCAGTCATCATTCAGGAGCTAGAGAATCAACATCTGTGTCCAGAACAGGCTTTGGAAACAAGACCATGCAATGGTAAGCACCAGAATACATATAAGGCCACTTACTGTAAGAAAAAAGGTACAAAACAGTGATAGATTTTTTTTTTCTTTTTCTTTCTGTTCATGGAATCAAATTTAGACAAATACGGATCTGATAGATGCACTTAAATTCTTGTTTTCTATATATCAACTGTAAACAGAAAAACTTTTAAATGCTAACTACCGTATGTTACCACTGTTAACACAGACTTTGAAGAATTGATAATCCTTTTCTAACAATGAAACTTCTTTTTATGATATGGGAAAAAGTAGTTGCCTTATCTGCTTGATAACATTAATAAAAAGAAATCCTTAAGTTTTGATACATAACCAAATTTAGATTTCTCTCTACTCTTTGAATTGTTGTTAATTGCATGACAATGACATTTAAAAGTCTGAGTCGTGCTTACCACTGGTACTGGACAAAGTATCTAAGAAAAGGAATTTTCTGTACAGACATTTCTTCTCCATTCAGATGTCAGACAGGTCAGGCAAAAAGGAATTTTATATTTATAAGGGAGGTAAGGTACATGGTTTATCTCAGGCCATATGAGAGGTGAGACATGAAGCCAGATGCATCCCAAGCACTAGAGCATTTTACCAGGAAAGGAACCTGACTCCTAAATGAGTTTTGCACAACGGATGGGCAACAACCATTATGAGGTTATTGGAAATATCTGTTTTGCCCATTAACTACATTAGCTTTACTCCATATGCAGTGTGTACAAGCATTTTAGTTTGTGTCCAGGACATATCTGGTCTATTCTGTATATATCCAGTAAGTGCAGGAGACCTTGGGGCCTCCATGTTTGCAGTGCACTCTTCTAAGTTGTTGGGTGAAGGAGGAAGGGGTCTACTCAGCCATAAAAGCTGTTAAGCATAATGAGTATGGTCTACTATGTGGCTGCTGCCAGTAGTATCTTGTCATTAAATTTCTTGAAAAGTGAATGTTCTCTGTGTAGATGGCCAGTGCTATGAATACAAGTGGATGGCTAGCCCATGGAAGGGATCTTCTCGAACCGTGTGGTGCCAAAGGTCAGATGGTTTAAATGTCACAGGTAACTACTCTTTTTATGTACACACAAAAGCCTGGAAAACCGGTGGATAAAGTCTTTTCCCAACAAATGGAAATATTTTCTTTTAAAGAATCTTCTGTTGTCTTTAATCATTATGTGTTTGCATACTAAAGATGTCATTTCTTTTCCAGAATTATGCAGCATGTAATGCTAAAAGTAAATATAAATATTATCTTCTGTACTGGACCTGGAATGTTTTACATTGTATATTTTTTTTGCCATAGACATCCTTACACTTATAAATTTAGGGTTTCAGATTTCAAGCCCTACAACAAATAGAATTTTTATGTATTGAAGTTCATTTCAGTGCCTACACAGAGGCAGAGATGCCAGTCTTCGTGGTATCATGTATATCATGTAGTAGTATCAGGTACTATCATCTATCTCCTTAAAATTACAAAATATCAAATTTTAATAAATATGCTAATATAAGGTTATGACTTCAGTGACATAAACCTATAGCAGGATACTTCAGTGGACAGTTATGGGATGTAGTTACTTTTTGTGCATGAACTAATGAATTCTGAATGACTGTGGTCTCCAAATTCAAGAAAATCTTCATATATATCTATTTAAATGAATTTATTTATCAGAATTAGGGATTCATTTAAGCTACGAGTTATGCATTAGTTGTTTAAATAAGTTTTATATCAGCCCAGAATGCCAGAGATTATAAGCATATCCTCAATGTCAGCCACTGTCAGGTCAGTCACTTCCTTATGATGGAATCCACCACTACTGTCTGTTTTAACAGTAGAAAATATCTGTATTATTTCTACAAGGTTTTGAAATAATACTTAATAGCCCAAAGTCTCTTTTGCAAGTGTCACCTTGTGCTGTAATATTGAAATGCATCATCTTCACGATGGATGCAATGGGGCATTATTTATGCACCTTGATTGCTTCCGCCTAGTTAAGATGCTTGTATGGTAAGTAAAACTCTAAATAAGAATTCTTATGAAGGTTAATATATTATCTATTAAAGGTCCTATGGGATTTCAAAATATATAGCTTCTTGGTGATTATAGCTCTGAGATGTTAAAATCAGGATATATTCATAAATCACAGTCAGTCACATAAAAACAATAGTTTGTTCTGATATGGCAGAATACAGCCATGTGATAAATTCCAGGAAAGACAAATGTATGAATATATGTTTTTGGCAGATTTTTCATGATTGGACCTCCTAGGCAGACTATTCTGGGACCTATATTATCTCTCTTTTTTTTCAAAGTTTGTACATGTTTTTAAACCTGTGATAACTTTCTGATTTGAAATGAAGACTAGTGGAAAATCCCAGACAATCTAATCACCAGTTTACACGCAATGCAAAACTGTATTTTTTTATATGTTCCTGATAGTTTTCAAAGCAAGCACTTAAGCATAATGTTCTGTGAAAACTTGAATGTAAACTCTGCATGAAGTATACAGTCATGAACTAGACTGTAATTTACATTTGAACATTTTTTTTTAAAGTGATTTGTATAAACTACAGTATTTAAGAGCTCAAATTGACAGATGCAGATACACAACTGATTTAAATGGAGATTACCTATTTTGATCTAGAGCAACCCATATCTCTGAATACTGTGTTTCTTAGCTGTCTTATTGCTGCACATTTGGCTGTAACATAGTTTAATTCAGGCATTATCAATTTTTTATTAGTAGTCCTGTTGGTATTTTAAGGCCTTACTTATTTATTCATTAATTTACTTGCATTATATTACTGTGCTGAATAGTTCTTTTTTACTTGAAGGTGTTGTTTCCCATGGGCGATGAGGCAACTCTTTCCTTCTGCAGCTTCCTTGGATGACTGATATTTTATTACATAGATTCCCACAGGCATGTGATTTGTATGCTAGGATGTAAAATTTGCCTTTCTGGGGGTGGGGAAAACTTAATGCAACCGGCAGGGTTTTCTTTGTTCTTCATCAGCCATCCTGTTAACACTCAGATCTATGTAACCACATCTAACTGCATCTGCTATGGTTGTGACCAAACTCAGCTATCAGGATTTCATCATCATATCACACCAGTATAAAAATATTATTAATTTGGGAAATGCAAGATAAGTCTTCCTATAGCAGTATGAATTCTAAACTGCACAATGCATATACCTCTTCTGTAAGGTGAAAGGAAACTCAGGTACATTCAAACTGATTCAAAATGTATTTTAAAGTCATTCTGGCTGAAATGATAGTGAAAGCCTGATTGTGTGTATTGGTCCATAACAATAACTGCACTGTACGTGAAGCTGTAGCGATGAGAACTAGGACTGTATAAAAAGGAAAAAGACTGAAACCCACTATAGTATCAGTATTATAGCATTCAGTACATGCTTTACTGGTAATACTTCTTTCCTTCAAAAAAATCTGTCTTAGACTAGCATGAAATGTGGCTTCATAAGAGACAAAACTATAACGTGTAAAAGTGACTACTGAGGAGCAGCAGAAAACAGGTATCAATTCGTAAACTGGATGAGTAGTTTTTCAGTGTAACAGGCAAAGATATAAAACAAATTATGCTTTTATTTTCTTTGTCACCACAGTTTTAATATGTGAATCATAAGGAGGGCCCTAGAAAACCAAAATCTATTCGCTGAAGTGCAACATTTAACTGTTTTTTGAGCAACCATCCAAAGGAACAAATCACAGAATCATAGAGAAGCATTGGTTGAAAAAGGCCTCTAAGGTCATCAAGTCCAACTATACAAAGGGAAAAACAAAAGGTTCACTTGCCAAATAGTAGTTCTCTAAAATGCACATGAATGCAAATGCATGTGCCGTATCCTTACTCCATCTATAAGAAAATACTTTATACCAATTATCCTTTGCCTTGGAATAAGAAGAGGACTCTTAAATTCAAATTAGCAATAAAGTAACACGTGACATACTGTAGCAAATAATGACATCCGTAATTTCATCAGTGCTGAGGTATTACCATGTCAAAATATGATTTTCTGTCCTACAGGGGGCTGTTTAGTGATGCGCCAACCAGATGCTGACAGGTCATGTAACCCACCGTGCAGTCAACCCCACGCTTACTGCAGTGAGGTATGTGCTACTGCATTGGAGCATAAAACACCCCCATGAGGGCTTCCCACACATCTCTCTGCATTACAGAGATTATGCCAACAAAAAGTCTTTTCAGAGATTTTGCTAATCGTTAATTTGTTAAAATCAACCGCAGACCATTTTCTACCTTTTAATTAAATGCTGAATAATTTCTGCTTTGGTACAAACCTGAATAAAAATATATGAAGAGGTACTCTCTAGGCTAGCACTCATCCCAACAGTCTTCTCTTCCAGTCATCCATGTTGTTATGCTTTATGGCTCACAGAAAACTGCATTTTTCTGCTACCAGTGTAAAACACTTGTTCCCTACAGACTAGAACATGCAGTTGTGAAGACGGATACACTGAAGTTATGTCCTCTGATGGCACACTTGAACAGTGCACTCTCATCCCAGTGGTGGTGATCCCCACCATGGAGGACAAAAAGGGAGATGTGAAAACCAGTCGAGCTGTGAACCCTACCCAGCCCTCCAGTAACCAGTCAGGACGAGGAAGGACCTGGTTTCTACAGCCTTTTGGGCCAGGTGAAGTCATGCAATGAGCAGTTCTTAATGCGAAGTACTGCTGCAGGGTCTGGCATTTACATTTTTGTGATGCCAAGGAAGAAAAGAAAAACCCTTAAGTGTTCATTTAAGAAGACGGGCATCTGCCCTGACTGAAAACAATGGAAGAGACATAAGCAACCCCCTAGCCTTCTCACCTACTCCATCAGTATTTTTAATGAAATCTTGTATTGTGAAAGATTTCCTTTTAATCCCTTCTTCCTGTTAAAATTCACAGAAGCTGTTTGAAATATGACTTTAGAAGGGAGGTGGCTGCAAAGTTGCAAGCCAGGATATTACATTATGCTGTCTCAACCAATAATTCTGCTGACAGAGGAATGAAAAGGTAGCACTGAATACTGCAGAGGGAAAGGGCTGCTTAAAATTTGCAGCTGTAGCTTAAATTGTAGGAAAAGAATCAGTATAGATATGCTAATGCTTTTCTGCCATATCCATTTTTAAACGAATTCATGTTAGACAAGAGCTAACCGTATTATTAATATTTAGCGTATACATGCTCTAAGTCTCTATAGGCAATATTTGCTTTTATGATGGACAATGTTCTTTAGAGCTGAGCAAGGACTGTGCAGGAGTGGCAAGAAATATAAGATAGTTATCCCATTAAAAATATTTTATAAAGTCCATCATGTAATCAAATTTCAGTAAAAATTTCCTGGTGCTATTAAGCATTCAGATTAATAAAACTTTAAGTAACAAATTGCTTTCACATAAAGAGATATGATGCTTGTCCAAACTATTAATTATATTAAGAGAGCAATTGGTTATCTTCATAATTGTCTTTTAAATCACATAGAGCTAAATATTCTAGCACACTTGTGTCTTAGAGTGTTCATTTCTTTCTAAATATTTTATGAATGTTTTTAATCTGAAAATTGAAAACAGTATCTTTACATGCATAAAATGCTGCAAATTGAGAACTGCAGCTATACTTCTAATGAACAGATTGAATCACGTTTGGGTTAGAAATACTTATGTTAGATCCCATTAGTCCTACTAATATTTACTGTTATTTGTACTGTGATATTATATTTGATATCTGCAATAAAGTGGTCTTTACTCCAATTAGTTAATACTTTAATTCACAATAAAAAAGAAGAAAATTAAGCTTTTCCAGTCCTCCTTTAAAAAATAACATCTTACCAAATATGTTATCTTTTAATCATTCTACCTAGCTCCACCTGAAAATGCCAGAGAGTAGGTTGTAGCAGCCACAGTGGCAATAATAAGCAAATGTCAGACAGTCGCCCTCAGCTACTTAGGAATGTGGATCCTCATGTGAGCTCAGACATGGCTTTTGGAGGAAGGAACAGTTGAGAGATTTCATCAATTGATTGATGCAATCAATCAAAACTCATCAATTTTCCAGTAATTCAAGTTAGGAAGGAAGCATAGCTCAGCTCAGATAAAAATGACAATATTCAATAGAACTAATACTTTATTCAGTGAAGGTATGAGCAAATGTGGAAGAAAGTGAACATTTTGCACTTCAGATGAAATTTGTGCTTGATTGTTTTAAGTCTAGGGTTAGGTAACTATTGGAAAGGTTTTTATCTACTCTAGCATGATTATTCCTTTCCTCACAGTTTCTAAGTCTAGATTTAAAATAGTTCTTTTACTGTCTTTAACAAATTATATTGCAGTTCCAGAAAGGAAGGTACTTAAACTATCCTCTTCAGGTTTCTGTGCTGATGAGTTTGAGATGCCAATTCCCTTGCCTATGTAGAAATAATCTGTCCGGGGGAATTCAGAAAACCTGAGTTAGGTGCCTGTAGTTGCACAATATGAATGACCTCATTAACAGAGTTCCCTGCTTTGACAAGAATAAATAAATCCATACACAAGGTAATGCCAGTCTTTTTTTCAAGGAGATAATACTATTTTAAAACAAGCAAACCCAAAACAACTTGAAACCCCTTATATTTACCAATGGAAATAAGCCAGGGAGAGAAGAAACTAACCTATTTAGCAGTACTGAAGTCCTCCTTCATATTTCCATATCATTGGATATGTCAGGTCAAATCTACTCTTCAACCCATCTTTAATGGATCAGTTATTTCAGTTATATCAGTCATTATCAGTTATAATGTTTTATTAGGTCGATTAATGTAACGAAGCTAAAATGTTTTTCTATTAATTAGCCTTGAACAAGTTGTCCACATGACTGCAAGATTGCACTGCTAGAGAACAGAAAGCCTGAACTTAACTGCACAGCAGTAGAGAGGGCTACTGTGAATCTGAGCAAAGTCATTCTGACGATTTTTTTGTCATTATTACATTGTAAGAAACATCAACTGCATTGGTTGATTTGTTCTGCAGAGGTGTCAGGAAGCAATAAGTATTTGTTCAGAAAAAAATTTAACTGTGTTTTCTTGCATTGAAAATACACATGACTTCATTAAATAATATTTTTTTTCCCTTGTAAATGAAATAATTCAGCTTTTCATGGAATTTTCATTGTCAAGGAGGTGCAACAAGGCTAACTAACCTCCTGTAAAAGAAAGTTTTCAAAAAGCCATTTAGAAATTTGAAAAATTAGTCAGATTAAAGTACTGAGTCAAACAGCATGCACTGACCTTGGGTTGTGACATGCTCATTTGGGGTTCAGAGCAAAATGCCACAGACAAAGAAAGTTATAACATTTTTCCTCAGAGAAGTGCGTGCATCTAGGATCAAGGCAAGCAGGAGAGTGGGATATACATCTCAGTCTGTAGGAACATCATGTCCAAAATACAAACTGCACAGGCTGCACATAGATACAGTCCTTATTAACAACAGACATTTGTTCTGTTTATGACCATGGATTGTCTTTTTTGGTGTATTTTTGCTTGTTCTGTGAGGGGAAGTTGTTTCTAACAGCCAAGCGTGCTTTTGGTAGGGGAAGAAATTGAAAAATTATTCATTTATTCAGTAGTGAGAGTTGTGTATGTGCAGTTAAGGTATTGATGCGGTAAAACATGTTAAATGTATTTTAAAATATGAAATTAAATAGCAAAATAACAACCGGATTGATTTACCAGAGCTGGAATGGCAAGTGATGCTAACAGCATAAATGAGTCCTGGGCTGATAAACTGCCCTGCGTCCATGCTGAACAGTTGCCTGCTACCAGCGGGCCCAGGGACTGGGTTTCTGGGGTCTCACTTGCTGCCTGCACCCCATGTCTTGGCTCCATCTGGATTATCCAGACTTCAGCTGAAAAGCAGAACACAAGTGCACAGAGAAGCTATTGCTTAGTTGTTTAGTAGTATTTACTCTTATTAAGTTGTGATTGTCAGTGAAGACATTTATTTTGGATTATGAAAGTATTTCTATACTATATCAGAACTAATAACTCAACAAGACTAACTCAAACTCTACTGACTAACATTCATTCCTTTTAGATGGGAGGCTGAAGACCTGGGTTTATGGTGTAGCTGCTGGTGCATTTGTTTTACTCATCTTTATTGTTTCTATGATCTATCTAGCCTGGTGAGTTCTTTAATTATTTACAAACAAGCAGTCCCACACAGACTGCAATGCAAGTGTTACATATGCCACTGTAGAAACTGTGGGCCATTCTGTGAACTGCAGTATTTAATTTTTCATACCCTTTTGTCCAAGCTCAGGGTAGTGGGATCTGGAGTTTACTTTTGCTCAGTTTATCACGGTTAAGAATTTACTGTGTCTGTGATCATTTCATTGCATTTTTATCACAAAATGAAGAGAGAAATAGCAAGAAGTAAATTTAGTAATCAGGCAGGTCAGATGTGATGCTTGGCAGAATATGGAGATACACAAAAATTCTGAAAACTTTCTCGTGTTTTCATATATGAAATAATATGTTGAAAAATTTTAGTGCATATGAAGGCAAAGATTTTTTTCAAGAACAGGTCACCTTTGAGAATGCTCTCCCTGAAGTTTTCTAGGTCCTGTTTGGAATTTCTGATCCAAATGACTGTGCAGGTGGAAGGTGAGGGAAGTGTGCTCGTAGACATAGGCTCTTGGCTGTACTGCATTAGTAGGCATTTGGGGGGGGCTTCTGGATTTGTTTGGGTTTTAGTTGAACCTTCCCCAAGATCTCATTTCTGTCTAAGTAAGGAGTAAAATCTTTTAATTTTTGAGGAAAAGAAAATCCATTAGCATACAACTCCACTGCAGATTCTTTGGACTGGAATCTGTGGCCACTGCAAGCCACTGTAACAACTGGTTTGGTAATAAAGATCTAGATTTGGGCAGCCTAAGTGACATAGCTGAGATAAGATTTTGGACATGACTGAGGATGTTTAGGTCTGATTTAAAGAAATCATTACTTATATTACACTCTAAAAGAAGACAAGTACTAAACCATGCATAAACATGCGTTTTCCTTTGGCTTGGTAATTTTTTAAAACTGTATCAAATGGATTGGAAATTCTGCTGGATTAAAATCTAATTCAAGGCTAGACAGGGAATGGTTATGGCTAATGGCCTTATCCCTGATATTTATGACTGGTTTGATTACAAGATCTAGAATTAACTGTAGTCATTCTAGCAAGTATAATGAGATAAAACTAATCAAAAGATGGAACTTGCCCTTGGAAGCCTTTGATGTGTCAAGAGAGGTTAAGATTTGAGCCATATAATTTAAAAGAACCTGATTGCACTTAGATACGTGACCAAATATTGCACTGAAGGCTCTGGGTTCTTCTGAAAACTGACTGATCTTGCAGCATTACCTGCCAAGGATTTCATCAAGTCACATCAGTGCCGTAACAGCCTGTTTCTGAACAACTAAATTTTGAATTAGATGTTGTTTTGGGTTGATAAGGAGACAATTACTGATCCAAGTAAAGGCTTTAGGCTTGCGGCTTTTACAAATGGACAATCAAATGCATTAATTTAAAACAACACAGTCATCTTTCATTTAAGACTGAAATCCATCTTTGCTATGTTATTAGTTTCTTGTTCTATTTACAGATTATCTTATTGTTTCAGCAAAAAGCCAAAGAAGCCCCAGAGAAGGCAGAACAACCGACTGAAACCTTTAACCTTGGCTTATGATGGAGATGCAGATATGTAAAATATAACTTCTCATGGTGACAAATGGAGTCTAAATTAATGTATTGAAATCTGAAGGTATCCAACGCCACAGCGATTTTCTATGGAGTGGATTAAGTGTTTTGACTTTTTCTTTTCTGTAACTGCACCATAGATAAAGAAGGATGGATTTCATAATGCCTATAAATATTCAAGGTATTATTGCTTTATTTTAGACTATCAGCACTGAGAAATCTGGCAGAATCATGTTAATAGAAACTGCAGTTGGAGATTTCTGGTCTTTCCTCAGTTTTACAAACTGTAAGCGCCACTTCTGTCTCCAGAATACTGCAGCTGACATAGTATTAACAGTTGGACGCCCCTGCAGCATTAACCAAGTATAATCAGTACGCATGAAGAGTTTGTACCAAACTGTCTATGACTCTTTATATTCAAGCATAACATATATACTCAGCTGAACCATATGTATTACTTGATCAGATTATATACTTGTTAAAGAGCATTTTAGTGCTTAGTACAATATTAACTTTTAACTGGGATTATTAACCCACTGAGGAAGTTCAGCAGTTTGCCAGTTGATGATAACTTGTGTTAACCTGCATTTCAGAGGACAATGACTCACTTGCAAAATTCTGTCCTGTTATCACTCCAAAGTATAAAGGCCTCGTATGTACATCCAGAAAGGAGGCATTCTCAGAATCAGTATTTTCTAGTGGTTGCTGTCTGGAAAAAGAATACCCATTGTAAATGTTACAATGCATTTCTACTTTCTTTAACTCAAACTGTTGCCTGCATCTTTTTTGCTACATGTAAGGCAAATTTTTGCACTATATTAGTGCAGCATGATATGCACTTAACTAGTATTGCCATAGAAACTGCCTCTTTTCAGAAATGATGATGATGTATCTTGTGCAAGGAGCGTCAAGTAGACAGATCTTGAAACCTGAAGAGAGTAGCATTTGGTTTGGACTGCAACTGGATGGAATTGGCTAACAACGTGCACTGTACACGCTGTTCCTCGTCACAGTGGCCATTTGTAGTCTATATCATGGCAGTAATACAAGTGTCTAGTTTCTTGCCCCATCTACCTATACTGGTATAGATTGTCCTACTGGTTTCTAATTGTACTTTGAAGGCTGTTTATGACTAGATTTTTTATATTTGTTAACTTTGTTAGAAAAAAAAAGAAAAGAAAAAGAAAAGTGGTTGCCCTGTAATCGTGAGTGGTATACTTACTGCCTAGAAAGGTATTCTGATTGTTCAACTAAAATAAAATGGTTTGTTGTTTTTTTTTCCTTCCACTAGTGAGAGCGTTTTCACTGTTGCTGACAGTGCAATACTCAGAGCCCTTTTGTCTTTTCTAATTAGGATAATTGGATAGACTCTGTTAATTATTCAGTTAAACTCTTGAGTGTACTGGCAAGTAAACTATGAGATCAATAGTTCTGCCGTTTTAATACTCATGACTTTTTAAAAAACTCTGGCAGTATAAAAACTCACTGTTAACCTTTTCCATGCTTATGGCTTTTCAGTGTTATGCTTCCGACATGAAGCTCATTGACTTGCCACTGTGTCTACACGCCTGTTACAGATGTGGTTCATGACCTGAGAAGGGTTATTCTCATCAAATGGCTTCGATGTATAGCCTGAACATATAAGTGACTGTGCCACTACTAAGCAATACAAAACTTTATCAGGCAACCTCTCAAAAATAATTGTTATATAAAGTTCAATATTAGGTTCTCAGGTCTTTTTTATAACCTACACCATTTCTACCTACTCATCACGCTATTTACTGAAGAGGCACCAGGTTTTGCACACTGAATAAAACTGTAGCTTTGCAAACTTTGGCCCAGATCCACTGAAATCAATTACAAGACTCTCGTAGACATCAATGGGCAACATCAGTGCTTAAAAATACATACTTTTGTTCCATATAGAATAATTGGAACCAATATGTATTTTATGCAATGTCCAAGAGAGATTATGGTCCTACTTTAATTTAGGTAACTTATATTACCAGTGTGGTGTTACTGCATCAAGAAGATGTTCTTTCTCCCACTGCATAAGTATTCCCCGAATGGGAATGATTAGCAGAGAGGAACAATAGTAACAATCTTTTGTACAGGTTTAATTTCTCATTTTATACCTTAATCCAGCCACAGCTGATGAAGTGCCATGGCCCCCTGCCACAGATGTGGTTCATTCATATACATGTTTGCAGGACTGGGGGCTTCAGTCTTACATCACTTTGCAAAGATCCATAGGAAAAAAACAAATCTTGATGAATTTAATTACTTCGGCATTCTTGAGTAGGAAACAAGAAAAACCTAATTGATACCTACTTTGTCAGACATATGAAAAATAACATGGAAAAGTTATAAAGTTTTAAAGAATAACTCATGTGGAGACACAAAGCTTAATCATGATTTCTGTACTTTTAGAAGTCTGATTCTGTATTGTCAAATAGTATTGGACCAATAGGGAATTGAGGGAACAGCGTTTCTTTCATTGGCAATGAGTCATCTTTATTTATTGTACTAGCTGGTCTTAGCAGGAACTGTTGTCTAGTTCTTGCCTTGAAGATTTTTATGTCCTAAATCTAAGGATTTAATAACTTGAATTAAAGGTATACCATCTTCTTTTTCTCACTATATAAGGCGAACAAACAAAGAAAGAGATAGGAGGGTTGTTTAATTATGTTTGGCCTTTGAAATCCATACGAGTATTTTAGTATGTGTTACATTTTATATCTAATCAGTGAATTTTGCTGGTGCACATCCGCATCATACTAGTGCTGCATTTGAAATCTAGAGTGCATTTTTTAATTATTTTTTTTTTTTTAACGAACAAAGTGCATGGAAATTTGAAGCCAGAGTGGCTTCCCTCATTATCAAGAAAAAAAAATGTGCTATAGAGAGGGCTGAAATTGTATGTAAAGCTAAAAGTTTCAAAGGTGATTAAGGCCTTTGGCTTTGAAACAGAAATAAATAATAGGTGAATTATCAGTATCGAATGAAAAGCAATTTGCTTTAAAAATCAGAGTGCTTCTACAAATCCAGTGCCTAAAGCAGCCACTACCGTAGATTGTTAGTTTGTGAAAGTAATGTCTCCAGTGATCAAAGAAACCATTCAGAAAATAGCAAAGTAGACATTTTCCTGTTGATGTGGTGATTTGTATTTTCCTTTTTAACTCTGTAGTTTCTAGATTACTGTGTCTGCTTTGAGTCCTGGAGCAGTTCCTTTTTGAAGCTTTGGTGCAACTGCACAGGCTTGTTTATATTTGATATAAAGCATCAATTTTGAAACTCCCTTTCTCCTGCCAAAATGTAATAAAGTTTGTTTTCCAATACTACAATCTGAAGAGACCAATTTAAAAACTCTGTGTATAAATCACTGTAAAATATACCTTGAATGAAATGGAAGTCTGTCTCTTTACCTTTATGTAAATTGTGTTCACCCAAAGTTAAGAGTTTATTTTGCCTAACTTTTAATTTACTTGAATATTTATTTGTAGAACAAGGAGGCAGCTGTCTGAGGAATGTTTACCTTTTTTTTGTTAATGCTAATTTGTAAATTGTGTAATGCATTTTTATTTTTTCAATTATGTGTATTTCTTTTTTAATGCATAAAATGTTTACGTACAACTACTGCAAATTTGTGTATATTGTCACTAAACTTTATTCAGTTAATGCAGATGACATGAAAATGTAACAAGTCTTACATTTTCATCTGGGTTATTTTTACATAACTGATGTATTGTTGACAATAAATATAAACACAAAATCATTTCATGTCTTTTTTTAACAGATGTAGTGTATTATGCTGGAATAGAGTAACAAAAGCCAGATCCCTCATATATGACCACCTTTTAAAATAGTCTCTTTTTTGAAAGAAATTAGCAAGGTTACCCTTGTTACAATTATTATTTCTATTTTAAAAGAAAGAAAAATACATTCCAATGTTAAGGTAACTATAAAAGCCCACTGCTACAGTCCTTGTTGACATAGAATTTTACAATGCATATTTACTTTATTGATAAATATCCAGTAAATCCAATGAATCAATTGTATTTTAAATTTTCTACCTTAATTACCATTTTTAGGTCAGCAAAAACAACCTATTTGTGGAGAATAAGAGGTGGATCAAGGTCTCACTAAAAGACATTTATTCACTTCATTGAAGCTGAATCTGTCCCTGTCCCTATAGGGGAGCAAAACAGGGAGTGAAATCCTCCTTCTCCAAATAGACACAACCAATGCAATTGATAAAATTGCATTTACATCCCAGTTTTTCAATAACGATTACCAAATTCACTCTTAATTTATTGTAGAATCAAGAATTTGTTGTTGATTACCTACCAAAAAAAAGTGACTCCGCATCCTTTTTTTCAGAATTGCTGGTATGCTGTCTCTGTGCTCTCCAAAACTCAAATTTTTCATGTTCATTTCTGCAGCATATATTAACACACCAGTTCACAGGGTTCTGTTGAATTTCAGTAGTTATTACCTCCCCAGTAGCCCTTCCAGGCTAACCCTTAAAAGTTTTAAACCTAATTTTGAGAGCACACAACTCTGATTTTAGAGGCTTTTCAGGATTTTGAAAAGCACCTCCTACCTATGTCTTCTCTTGCTGAAATCAACAGAAAAATAACAGAAGCGTTGGACTTGTCTTCCCACCTGCAATTTAATAGGGGAATTGTTTAGATCATTTAAAGTTGGTTAATTCAGTACAGACAGAATTCTACAATCAGTTAAAAAAGATACTTGAGAGAAGAAAAAATTCTCATTTTGAGTTCTCCAGGAGATAATTACCTATGATATGCTAAGGAAGATCATAAGGTCTTCACATTCAGTAAGGAAAACTTATGACTTTGACAATTGGTTGTGAGATTTCTAGAGTAAGAGTTTACAGATTGGGAAATGTATTCTTTATTTAAAAGGTAAAAAAAAAATATTATTTTCCAATACAAGTATAATGAAAGGAGATAAATGGAGAGGTAAATCAAAAGGCTTGTATGAGCATTGTTAATATTTTAGCCTTCTAGTAATCTGAAGATCGACAGTAGAAGATCTAGAAAATTACCCTGCTGAAACAGTAGTGAGCTTAAGCAGCCATTCAGGATCTGTTTGGCATCACTAAGCACAGTTTGGCTACACAAAAAGGTTATTTCTCAATTTTCTGGTTGTTTTCATGGATACAGTAAAGGTGAATGTCTATCCAAAAGCAGCCAATGACCAGACAGATGACCAATTTGCACTTTTTCGGGGGCATGGGGGGGTGGGATTTGGTGGGTCTTACTATCTGCTTTCCTCCTCATTTATTTTTTGGTGGAAAGGAGCACGTCACTCATTTAGCTTACCTTCATTTAGGCAGTGCCCCAGGCCATGGAGGGGGTTGTCATTTGGTGACATGCTGGTGGAGCATCTCCTACATCCTGTTGGAAACAAGCATCTTAGCTAAGTCCTGCTTGATCTGAAAGGTTGCAGGTTTACTGTGAGGCACACCTTCAGCAACGTTCACAGAATAACGTTTGGCAGACGCCATTACTATTCCTGTTTGCCATCAGGCAGCTTTGCACTGGGAAAGGTGCAAGAAGCCTCATGAGAGTGCAGTAGTCTCAGAGTGGTAGACATTAACACCAATCTGCTGTCACTCACGTGTGGCAGTGCTTTAAGAAGACCCTTGCAGAATATAAACCATTTCTGGTATTCATATTCTGAGCTGCCTTGACAAGCTGATACTGTTGGGTTCTACCTGAAAAGTACGTAGGGGTGGTGGTCCTGGTGGACCTGGTTGACCATGATTCAGCTGCAAACTCTGACAGCGAGAGAGGCAAGCACATACAGATCTGCATTGGCAAGAGCTTGAAGGAAGTCATTAGTGCCCTCAGCCCTCATGAGGCTCTGTTGGGAGTCCCATTTCTGGTTTGGAGCCCCCTTTAGGTAAGGGAAAAAGCCCTTCTATTTCTTACTGTAGTGAAGCTAAAACAGCTATATGATCATAATCCATGATCATAGCTGTTGTTGTTTTTCATACTCAAAGAAATCACATTTCAAATAGTTCAACATTGAACCTATTTACTTACTACTATGTGTTTATGTCTTCACAAATCCTTTGTCTTCTTAGAGAAAAAAAAAGATTTGGTACTTGTATCTTTGTAGGTAAGGGATTGGTGGCTCCCACATGTTTTAACATTTGTGGGTTGTATTCAGAACCTAGACCTGAATTTTACCAGAATTATATTCTGAAATTCAAATTATCAAAAATACTCTTCATAGTGTCATTATAATGGCAGAGGATTACTTATTTGTTTCTCAATAAATATCAGATCAGGTTTGCTTAGCTTACAAATAAAAAATGTTTAGTCACAAATTCAGTGTTGTGATTGAAAGCAAGTCTAAGTTTTTTCCTTCTCTTAACAGTCATTAAAAAAAAAAAAATCCCTCTGTCTTTCCCACACATGTCAAACTGTGACTGAAATGTCAGGTTTTTAATTCTTCTCAGTGCTGCTCATTGAGATATATACATGGAAACAGCAATAAAATTTGAACCCATGACCAGAAATTAGTTAACAATTCTGTGAATACACATTCACAGTTTTTGGCTATCCAGTGTTGACAGATTATGTTTAATGCACTGCCTAAAGAAGTCCTACAAAAACCTCTCCCAATCTGAACCCAAACTTATTTACACAAAAATAATTTATCACAGAAAAACTGTCACATAAAAACAAAGGGTGACATATTGTGTCTTGCTTTCATAGTCTAAACCTGATTCCCTTAAGTTTCTTCCTATGCCCCCATTGTGTCTTAGTGTTTGAAGCAAATGCTAGATTTCATCCTTACCTGGAAGTTTTCTGATTTGCATTGATTGCTGTCATACCCTTAATTCTCCTTTGATGTATTTTCTCACTCTTAAGATCATAGTTAGAAAAGAATAGTTACCAGCTGACAGCTTGCAGGTATTTGAAGGCATGCTATCAGAACTAAAAATAAGCATACTTAAAGTGTGAATTTTGAGTATGTAATAATTTGTTTGCTCTCTTCATGCAACCAGAGCTGCAGCTATATATTTGGAAACCTTGAGGATACCTAATTCTACATATTTCAGGTTCAGTTACAGCATTCTATTGCTGTTATTTCACACTTTACTGTTCCCTTGTTATACACATTCTGTGTTAATTTTAATTGTAAAATCATAGTAGGGGCTATCTCCTCTGTGTGTGCAATTACAGCAGAACAGACAACTCCCACTTCGGAAACCTGACTGTGATATAACAATAAACAATGGTTAACAGAAGCTCAAATCCTCAGTATCCATTATTTTCCAAGAATTCTGGGATGAAACCTTGGTGGACTAGCTTAGATATGTTCTGTATTTGTGAGGTCCCTGAAGAGTCAATCACCACAGAAGCCAACCGAACCCCCTATTCCTGTGAACATCTCCATGGCAGGAGGTAATGTATTCACATTTCCTGTTTCTGAATGTTATATTAAACACACACAGATGTTCCTGGTTTAGTTACTTTATCTATAAGCTATGCTAACAATGTAAAATCATGGGTAATACAGATGATCTCAAGGTATATTTAAAACAATTTATCACACATGCAATAACACAGAGCTGAGTTCAGGTCAATGTTCCATACTTAAGGGTGGGAGGAGAATCTCCATATGTGTGTACTTCATCTTTGGATCTCATT
Source organism: Podargus strigoides (assembly GCA_028020825.1). Classification (NCBI taxonomy): domain Eukaryota; kingdom Metazoa; phylum Chordata; class Aves; order Caprimulgiformes; family Podargidae; genus Podargus; species Podargus strigoides. The sequence continues at coordinate 30,453,856 of CM051623.1, forward strand.
TTTTGTTTTGATATTCCACAAAATGAAAGAAATTGTCATCACTTTTAATTTTATTTGAATCAACATAACAGAGACTAAAACACCCCAGATACTCAGTGCTGAAGAGTAACACTTCTCTGCTATACGTCTGCTCCTTTTCAACCAGAGGGTTGAACCTACCTAACACATGTCTCCAGGGAGCCAAGCAGGCCATTCAGACCCTCACTTCTTTCCCTCATTGGCTTTTTCTGCCAGGACTAGTTCTTGCTGAAATCACTCTCTTCAAACAGGCTGTTAAGTGCTTGTCTGGTTATTAGTCCCCAAAACATAAGCCACCAGTTACTAATACTGTCCCTGTGATCTGCTAGCAAAGAACCAATGCCCCGTACAAAGCTTGACTCCCAAGGTACTCTGATAAACTGGTAGGAAGTAAAAGGTTTCACTGGCTCAATGTTACATGTTATTTTAAGGGTTAAACTGGTATCTTCCTCATTGCTGTTTCTTCAGTCTCCAAGAATGAAGAATTCTGTAGCTCCATTTTATGAGAGGAAATTGGTGACACCAGGTTTCGCTCAGCCAATGAAAGAAAAAAATAATTAGCTGGCAGTTTTGTGACTGCCTGAAGTTGAATTTAATGAACTGCAGCAAAAGCTTTCTGCAACATTAGAACAGCAGCTGGAGCTCAACTCCACATTTCTGCCTTAAATAGCCTCCACTTACTAGTCGATGAGCAAAACATTAGTAGCAGTCATTTGTTCAGTTTTACAGAAACATAAAAGGAAGCTTTGCAGCACAAGTGAGAAATTAATTGTCAGTCTCAAACTGGCTCTCCAATCCCATTGCAGAGTTATAGTGCTAAAGAAGCCAGGGCAGAAGTCCAATGGCCTCAAAACTGCTAACGGGCCCTTTCAGAAAGGCAAAACATTATTTACATTAAAAATTGCTATATTCCATCTCTGTTAATGCATTCTCTTATAAATGAGGTGGTACTGCAGATGACAAGAATTCCATCTGCCATCTCGGATCAATGAAATGACAATACAGTGTGTTTCTCCAGAATACTTCATATGTCTCATCAAAAAACCTTACCACCATATCTTAAAAATTGGCTTTATGTTTAAAAAATTCTTATTAGCTATAACGCTTTCTGGTATTATTTAAGACTTCATATACCTATAATAACACTATATAGATTATAAGAAAAGAATATAGATGATAATAACATTTATTATTACCTGATGTATGTTGTTTAAAGCTTTTAAGTCGTACTTCGGTAGTTGTCAATTACTATAAAAAACATCCTGGGCATTCCTCACATAAACTGTATTGAACTATGTATGTAAGAAGAAAACATATATGCAACAGGGTTGGGAGGAGTTTTTTCCCAGCAGAATCACAGGATAATTAAATAAAAGTAACTTGCATTAAATGTCTTTCAAGGAGAGGAAAAATATTATTTTAAAGAATTCTCTAAATCACTGCATGCAAATTTCCAGCATTTTATTCTCATTGCTTTTCAAAAACACTCCAGATCTTCCATTTACCATACAATCCCTAAGTACAAGGAAGAGAATTTATTCATTGTGCTCTCAGTTTCTCAATGGAATGTTTGCACAATCCATTGTCTGTGCATTTCTTCATATTTCCATAGCTTTTCTGGGAGGAAAAAAAAATATCTTTCCCCTTTTGTCTTGTTGTCAACATTGTAGATATTTGACCATCAGCCACAAAAATCTATGTCCATGTTTCATTCTATTATGTCCTGGAAGTCTTTTTACCCAGCTGAACGAGTTGCAAAGAAGAGCATCAACAGAGGAGAACAAGTTGGACTAGCAGGAAGAGTACCAGATGTCTACAGTTAATTTGTTTTGTTTCTGTTTGTGTAGTACAAACATAGTCTCACATAGATAGCAGTAACTGGAAGTTATTCTATGCAGAATAGTGTTTACAACTCTAACATGATGATGCATTGCAGAGAAAGACAAGCCTGATATGATGGCAGAGCCCTTGAGCAGTGAAGACAGGATGCCATGAAGAGGACCACATGCTGAAGGGAGGGGCAAAGGCTGGCACTGGAGACCCTTTGACTATAACTCACCCATGTTCAGTTAGAGAAATGCAGACCTAAAGCTGGACAGGACTGGTTTTGGGGGTAAAAAAGAAAACAAAGAAATAGTATCTAACATACATAAAAGACACAATATATGGTAAATTTGGGTGTAAAATGAACTACAGACCACTGAGGACAGAGGTGTAGAAGGGTATTGGGAGACATATAAAAATGACCCCAAGCTGATCCTAGAGTGAGGAAGAAGAAACCATCAGCATGAACATCATATTCCTTACAAGTGAAGGACTCCAGATGCTGATGATTCACCATAACACCCCACCACTGCCACCAGCAAAACCACCAAGCTCAGTAAGCAAATGAGCAGTGGAGACATAAGCCTAACATTGGGAGAAGGTGTAGGCACCAGGAGATGTGTGTATACCAGTTCTAACTGCATTATCATTCTTTTTTAAACTATCAGATCTAGACTAATAATGGTTAGACCTCTTTGCTTTCAGTGTGCCCATCAGCAAGATTTTGAGTGTAACAGCTCTGCAGCAGCAGAGAGGATTCTGGGGCAGATAAATGAGAAAAAAAGGATAAATTAATGTATGAATTATATGAATATAGATACAGTAATCATCTCGTGGTACATCAAATTTAAAAAAGAAAGAGAAAGACGTGAAAACTAGATACACACTGGATTCAAAACAAAGGTTGCCATTACCTTAAGGGAATATCTTGCTATTTTTAATGGAGAAATTCAAGCTAGTTTAGTAGGATCTTTTCATTCAGAACTAAACCAAAAATCCTAAATTTACCTAATACGTACCATGTGCAAAACAATGTGATGACAGAAAAAAAAATCAACAATGACATTCAATGTAGAAAATATTTAAAGTATTTATTACTATAAGCAAGGCTTTTATCTGAATCACAATGGCAGATGATGTGTCGCTGGGGTAACTAGTTGAACTTGTTTTGTCTGCTTAATATACCAATGATCTGAAAAATGTTCAATAAGGTTGCAAAATTTGCTAATGCTAAAAAAAAGTGCAGACTGAGCAGACATGGTAAAGAAAAGCCTACAGGCTAGTTACTGAAAGTAGTAAAATTATGAGTAACTGGAACAAAAAGGTGCCTGGAGTGAACTAAAGAGTATCTAGGATTAACTGTAAACCACGGCAAGATAGCAATGGGGGACAAAGAAGAGCAAGGGAAAATGTGTCATAAAGCAATGAGCCACAGAAAAATCTGATATGATCGAAGTCATAACAAAGCATGTGCTGTGAGGATTCTCTCCCTCAAGAGCAGAGCAGAACTATTTCAAAATAATTTAAAATTGTGATAGTAAATAGCCACATAGTGCTTTTAACTGTAGCTCACAAAAGAACTGAAGACAGGAACAGCATAAGTAAGGAATTAGTAGTAGTACAACATCTCTTCTTACAAAAAACCTTATTATCAGAAGCATTCACTGCTCTTCTTCTCCAGGGTGCTTCGGTAAGAAGTATATCCAAGGTATGGTCTACAGCAGGTACCATTGCTGTACATTCATGAAAGGCAAGAAGCATGAGTGCCTGACAGTCTTTGCTTTCCTCAGAGGGTGATTCTTCCTCAGGCAGCAGGGGTAGCTTAGTGCACAGGTAAGTGCCTGAAATGTGCCTATTCACCAACAGCATGGTTGAAAGAGTCTTGAGCTGAAGACATCTGAATAAAATTCTTTTGCAAGGGGTATCTGAAGGAATGCGAATGCCATTAATGAGGTGAAATAAGAACAGAATTAAATTCTAGTGCGTTCCGATATTCAGTGTACCTTGAGAGTAAGGCAAGCAAAAATATGTAGCTGAAGTGCATCTAGACCAAAAAAAGACTTTGATAAATGGCCCGGATATATGGCTTTCAAAACAGATCTGGGCAAATTTCAGCTTGAATATTCATGATTTCTAAGGCTAAAACATACTCTTTCCAGGAAAGTAGTAGAAGTCCCATCTGGTGAATCATTCGAAATCAACTGCCTACAGCAGTGGAACATTTGCTGAGCCAAACAATCCTGTTAGCTAGAGGAAAGCACCCAGGTACCCACCGTTAAGGAAGCCAGGTAGCCTATGGTGACAGTTCTGCAATATTGACCGTTATAAAAACCTGTTTTGATTACTGTTACCTTCGTTAATCTTTATCCAAGTTAATATTTTTTTAAAGCTTCAGCTAAAATTGGATACCATATGTTGACTTTCTCGTTTTAAAAAAAAAATGGCAATCCTTTTGTTTTGTTACAAAGCCTTACTGTTTCTTGACTTTGAAGGCCCATAGTTCCCCAGATCCTCCTTCTGAGCCAACAAGTGTCTCAGTAAAGTCTTTCTTTTTCAGCGTATCTGTGTTTGGTATGTTACACATATAACCAATTGCCAGGCTCTCAGTTGACCAAAGAGGTCAACTTCCTGCATATACTGTTTATCTAATAGAAACATATTTATTCACTACTTGTAAAATAGTCCTAAAATATAGTGAAATCAGGGTCCAGAGATATTAACTTATCACCTGCAGATTTTTAGGTACCAAAACTAAACAATATTGTGAAATGACTACATTTCGTTACTGAAGATTTTGAGCTTTGCTTTTACAAGATTTGCTGTTTGAGAGTTAAATGCTGTCCAAGTTGGCATCACCACATCAGTATATCAAATTAAACTGACTTTTCAAACTATCTTCTAATTTGCTGGCTGAAAGAAGATAAAAAAACCAACCATGATCTTGCCACATATTATTTCCCTTGATGCCAGGCTGCATCTGAGCAATTTAACCTCATGGCATATGCTGCCATGTTAGATGATTAATAGAGCTTATTTGAATTAGCTTCACTTTCCTGGCATTGTCTAGATTATAATTAGAGCAGTCTATTTCACACACTGTACACTGGTTTTATAACAAACATATGTGAGACTTCTGGGATGGGGGAGCTGATGCACTAATAAGCATGCTAACAAATTCAGCCAGTATGTTGTTAATTTTCCAACTGTAGGCCCTTATCTTCATCTAAGAGGGTGATGTAAATTTTCAGTAGACTTCAGTGAAGGGGTATGTAGCTATACCTGAATGGTTTCACTGGCAAAACAAATATCTATTTTATGATCTTTCAAAAGCAAACACTTAGAGGAGTGTTTTTGTGTCTTCTCCTCAAAAAAAGCACTATAGTGCTGCAAGACAAATAGTTAAATTAACAGGTTTGTTTTCACCCTCATGCCACGTATAACAATGGCCTCTGTGGCTTACCAAAAGCCTCTTTAACATTCAGGATTCTCAAGTGTTGAATTCCCAGGCAAAGTTAATAGCACCTTGAGGTAAAATAAAGTCTGAAGCTATAGGATAGGTCCATTCAATTTTGATTCTCAGAACAATTTCCCTACAGCCTGGTGAGCACAGAGCAAAGGCACAACTGTTCGGCACCAAGTTCTGTCCAGGTGTACAGTGTAGTATAACTGTGTGAGCCTATGGAAAACAAACTACAGCCACAATGCTGGAACAATTTATAAGCTATCATATATGTAGGAAAAGATTAAAAAAATAGGGAAAAACTGCTTTGCTTATTTGCACAGCAGAGGGCCGGAGCAGCAATACAAATATGCTGGAAGCACATAATAGCTAATGACTGAAAGGATGAAAAAGACGCCAACTTCACTGAATTAAGGATGAAAACAACTCACTGTTCAGCTGACTCCTACTGAACTAACAGACAAGACCATAGGTAACCATAGAAACTTTACAAAACCTTCTAGCACTAATTATTACAGATTTCTTTTGTTTTGTAAATAAAAGATAAAAAAGATTATAGTGTCTGATTACATGGCAAAATGACAGAAATTACCAAAGCAATGCCAGGTTGGGAAAACCTTAAAATGTTTCAGGAGATCAGTTGATAGATGGTATGAGAAATGAAGCAACAGAAAATCGATTTGTTCACAATCTCTGCTTTGCTCTTACAGCTTGCACTAGAAATTGCAGTTCCAGCGAACACTGTACTATGTACTCTCTCCAGCAGAGAGCTGCCAAAGCATTATGAGATTCTGCAACAAGAGCAAGGAAACCCAGCCCAGCAGAAAGCCTGACACAGAACTCTCAAGATCGCTTGTTTTTCTTGTCCAACACTAATGATTGTTCAAGAAGAAATGATAAAAAGCAGAAATAAATGAGAGTACTCACAGAACATGGACGGATCGGTGCAAAAAACCACAACCACCTCCTCCCAGAGGCAATACCAGAGAATTTCAGATTCATCAGTTGTGATTACAACAGAGTCTCCACAGAGAATACCGTGGTATATTGACAACTGTTTAATTTAGAAGGCAATAAATGAAGCATTTATTTCAATTACAAAGGGAGAAATAGACATATCAAGGTCATAGAGGATCTGCTATATCTGATTTCATAACACCATTAATAGCAATTCTTAAAAGATTTAAAAAAAAGAAAAAAAGTGGTACATACCCTCCTTGGCGTATACATTTGGTAAGATATACTGTGAATATCCTTGGTCTTCTTCCCACTCTTATGGAAAAGTTACCCTAGCCATGTGCAACTTACATTCACATGCCACCCCGTAAGTGAAGTGGCCATGGACTGACTGTCAAGGACAACTTTCCCAGTCAATGTGTACCTGGAGGCACAGCATAGCCGTTACAAGGCAGTATGCACAAAACCTGTCTGGGCATGGAGGGGTTAAAGGCAAAGCAATTGAGAAATGCAGCTCTATTAATGCAAGTTGTGCCATGCTGCTTGTTCTCAGTCCTGAAGAAGACACCCTGGTCATGGTCCATCATTAGCACAGGTGGATCCATAAGGGCTCCAAAGGATGCCTTTATTGACTCAAGTACTCAGAGAAATGCACCTATGCTTCCAGGTGTCACTGTGGTACTATAAAGTCTGCAAAATAAAAAGAGTCTGTGAATATCTTAGACTTCATAGGTATGTTCTATAGGACTGATTAATATTTTGACAATAACATATTTATACTTCTATGTGCTTTTTCAAGTACATGATGTATGGAATTGCTTAGTATCCTTTTAACCAGTTCAGTAAACCCAGGTATCCCAGTCTTTTTTACTGCTGTGAAGGTAATAAGCACGTTTATTAAAATCCCATTGTGTGGACTCTCAATGTTCTTGCTTTAGAAAAAGAACAAAGACCCAACAGTTTCAAACATTTTTCCCTTTTCCATTAAAACCCCCTGTAGTCTGAGGTAAAAGCAATTTAATAAAGCCTCCTTCTGATGCTTACAGCTCTAAAAAGAAGAAAAAAGAAATTTCAGAAAAGTTTACCAGAACTCTAAAACAAATTGGGGGCATGGGTTTTTTGTCACTTTTGTGATGTCTTGTAGACGCTTGTACATGTCATCAGACCAATTAGCCAAAAGGAGACCTATCACTGAATAAACTGAACCAGAATGACTTCATCATATAACAGGAATAGCACCTTTTCAAAGATTACCATCCAACTTTCATTTCTTTGCATCAAAGTGGGACATCAAAGATGTTAGAGCAAAGAACCATAACTGCTAAAAAAAAGTGATGGTCCAAGAAAAAAGATTAGTCAAATAAAGGTGCAAATGAAAGCAATGAATCTCTAGCAGAGCTTTTAGTATAAACATTGGTCTTTGCACATCAAAATATGAATGGTGAAAATAATTACAGAATTTTCCAAGTGCTAATTATAAAAAACTTTGGGCTCCTGGAAAATTTACTTATAGTTTAAAACTGATCTGCTTGCCTATATATATGTCTTAAGACACTGGAACTACTAGTGTGTGATAATGTCTTAGTACAAGACCAGGGAGGAAGAACGAAGTGGTTTATCAGAAACCTTTCTACATGTATAAGCTGGTTTTAGTCTCAGTGTGTCCAACACCTCTTGCTAGGGGACTATCTCTGGAAACTATATTAATAATAGCATTAATAAATGAGAAATGGATATTTGAGCAACTGAAAATAGGATACCAGCTATCTGAGCATGATGCTAATGAGACAAGACATGCTCCGAAGCCCAAGACATTAGGGAGTTTTAAGTATGTAAGGCCTTAACTTGGACATGTGGATGAAAATACAGTTTCAAAGGCACTGGCTTCCCCTTTGAAGACCTAACTGTAACACTACATTTTCACTCTTGCAGAATAACAGAAAGCATACAATACCTAGGAGTCCTCAGGTGGTAGTCAGGTGTCCAGTGCCTTGCATTTTTGCAGGGACTGCAAAAATAGCTATGCCCTCTGGACAAGCAGCTAGTCATTTGCTAAAGTGACAGAAAGATAATTATTCATTTTTAAGCTTGATATTGCCAGTGAAGGGCTCTGCCTGTGTTTATAGACAGATTTCTCTTGTATTACAAGTCAAATAGTATCTCTTTCAGAAACGAAAATGCCAAGCTTTTTCACTATCAAGCAAAGTAACATCTCTTTTTCCTATCAATATTAAGCACAGTACAGCTCAGAGTGAAAACCCACACCACCTATCCTGGACCCATTCAAAAGCGTCACATGTACCAAGCTGAAGTGAAGAACAAGGAGTGACATCCCTTGGAACAAGCAGCAAGATGTGAGGTGGTCACTGTGCTGTTCTGGGGGGATGAATTTCCTCACAGGTCTAGGCAGGTTAAAACTGCCTTTTGCCAGAGGTTAGACCTAGGAAACTTAATGGTGGGCCTGCAATGGGGAAACACATACAGAACAGTAACTCTGATACCTTGTTTAGAAAACTATGTCCTGTCCTATTTTTACATATGGCATCTACAATTACTATCACTATTACCAGAGGTTTTGTTACTCTTTCTTCATGCCACTGTTTCTGCAACAGCACAACAGCTATTTCCAATTCCTTCTTCTGTAAGCGATGGGTTTGAAAGCTCCTGTACTGAACACATCAATAATGAGCAAGGCACACATTTGGACAGAACCTGAACAACTGAGTTATCTGTCCCGTCCTTTGCTTCTTTCTGTTGTCCATGCCATTCCTACTTAGTAAGAGTGCTTTCAAAGAATTTCTCTAGAGAGAACACTGGAATGAAATCACATCTCTACTTTTGCTTGACTGCAAAGCAGCTGTCAGACAACCAAAGTGTCTCCAATCTCCTTCACAAATTACAGTAAATAGCTGCTACAATAAACTTTGCCAAGCTGGTTATGGCTAGTAGCACTGATGCTGAAACATGCACTGGACTTAAATAAGAAGAGAGAAGAGTATTTGGCAGTAGGTAATAAAATGAATAGACGAAGCTCAGAGGACTCCAGTCAGTGTGGGCTTATGTGTTTTGAGAAGGAAAAAAAAAAAAGTGGAAAATAGAAACAGAAATAAATACAAGCATGATGCAAATATTTCACATTTGATTACCAGAGGGCTTCATTACCTGAAAAACATTGAGGCTTCTGTTGTGAAAACACCTTAGCTGCATCTGAAAAATCCTGTCGCTGTATCCATCGTCAGATCTGGGTGGTGAACATTTTGGATGGGATAAAATGATATTTTAATTGAATTCCTGGCTCGGGACCCCTCCATTCTGACCTGTCCTCTGCACCTAACCACAATACCTGAGTTTTTATGACCCTGAGTGTCACTTCAATAGCATGCTGGAGGTCTGGCGAGAACGGGGCCGTGCTTTCGTCGGGCTCTGCAGTGAACCATCTCCTTACCTGCCGCAGGGATACTCTGCTGGGGTCAGTTCTACGGTGTTAACTATGCAAGGCAAGATGCACTGGGGGAAAAAGACATTGGGCAGGGCAATGGGAGAGGAGAAATGTAAGGAGGTATCAGATAACAGCTTCGTAAAGGCAAAGCTGCCTTCTGCAAAATCAGACAGAATCTGACATTAGGCACATCTTGTCGACTTTAAAATACTGTCAGGTTCTGCCCGAGGTGTCGGTACCCATGGAAAACCCTTTGCAGTGTCAGTACCCACTGCCCTAAAGCAGCCGAGGGGACATCACAGCCCCGGCCCCCGCAGCAGCGCCCGCACTGCTCCCACAAGGTGGCACTCCTGGCAAATTTATCAACCGGCTTCTCGCCAGCAGAAGTTAAAAACTGTGCTTCCCGTTCATTCGATTCCACTGCTTAAAACCGAAGACAGCAAATTACCATTTCCGCCGAAAATACACACTTAGTTAGCTTTTGGAGGATATGCATATCCCGTAAATTCTGCCAAGATGTTGTCTTTGTAGCAGATGCAGAAATAAAATCAAGGCAATGTGGAAGTTTACAGACACAGATCACCACACCAGAAAGGCCCTGTCAGAGACCAAAATTTCCTTTTTCTATTTGTGCTCTCATTTACATGTCTTTGAATACAGCACTGCACTATCCACTTCAGTACATCTGTCAAATCCCTGCTCTGCCAATGTTTTGTCTGGCTTTGGTTATCCCCGTTGCCACTGCCCCAGACCTTTGTGCTCCTTCTTCATGATTCAGCACCCCCAGAAACGTAGACATGCAAATCAGCAGTATATGGATCTGAAATCAGATTAACACATGAGGTACGAGCCTGGTGAACACACAACAGCTTTGAGGAAAGACTTCAGTACTATGAATAAGCTTTAAAAGAAGATGGAAGAAAAGTCATAAAATGACAGAATGAAACAATACAATGAAATCTTCTGATGAGATGGTACAAAGCACAGCACAGTTCACACTGCTGATGAAGAGCGGGTACCATCATATGTACTAATAAACAGTTTCTGTAAATAAATAGAAGAAAGGAATAAGGAACATAAGTTTAATAAATTTATAAAACATTTTGGGAAAACTAACTTTCAAAGGCAAAAGTAAATCCTGGTTAAAAAGACTGATCTTATAAAGAGTGCAGCATGCTTGCAGAAACTAAAATCTGCAGAGAGATTTTGCCACTCTTATTGCCTGCAGAAGCTCAGCAAAGAGGACAAGTTGTGCGGGAGAGCAGCTTGGGCACAACCATTTGCTATATACATAATGGTGGAAACCTTCAAAACAAGGGCTTTGGTTTCTATCAGACTTCACAGCCATCTTTTGGCTCCTAGGAATGATACAAATAAAATATAATCACTCTGTTACGCTCTGCACCTGCATACTTTTCCCTCTTTGGATGAACTGTCAATGTACTTCCATTGGAAATTCAGGGTGGCCAGTGCCATTCTCCAGTTAATCCCAATGGTCCCCAGACCTCAGTCAAGTCAACATAGTTCAGAGAGTTAATTGATTAGAGGTCTCTAGCCAAGTTTGTGCAACATGAGCCAATCCTCTTTTCTATTTCTTGCCTGAAAAGCTAACAGTTGCTTCTTCCCGTTCCTGTCACTTTTTGGGCAAAATTAAGTGTCACCACTGGCTAAACTAATGATACACTTTGCTTGATTATTTCAAAAGGTGTAAAGAATTTGATAGTAATTATGAAGATACAAAACAGAAAGGAACATATCCTTACAAATATTGCAGAGAGATTACAGAGGTGCTGAGATAGCTCACAGGCCTGGAGGTGGATCCTGGTAGACAGCACGCTGACCATGACTCGGCTGCAGACCTTGGCAGTAAGGAGGCAACTGCACACAGGGCTGCATTAGAGCAGCTTGAAAGACATCATTAGTCCCCTCTGCTCAGCCCTGAATTTATATCTCTACAAAGTGGTCAGAATCACAACCAAACATAGTAAACAAGAACAGCTCTTCTTTCTTTAACAGTAATAATTCAATCTATTCTATTCTAATCTAATGTAATCTACATGGACAAAACCAGATTATAGTCATGAACACCAACAATGCTGTTTGCTGTCTACACTAAATAATTGTCATGTTACCTTTACCTGCCATAAAGGGCTGAGCTTTCAAATATTTTATTAAAACTAATAAACAATAAAATGCTATATTAATAAAAATTCTTGTAAGGCTCTTGAGCATAATTGCAATATTGCTGTTTACATTCTTAAATATGCTTTCAGAAAATGCACAGGATACAATATAGCCATGTTAATCCTGCTGCTAGAAAAGCTGATTATAGCCATGATTCTGCCATGCTTATTATTTATGTAGCATGAATACTGATACGCCTTCTACATCTGAGCCTTCTCTGGATGAATATATTTCTAGGCACAGTAAGAAAGCCCCTCTCCACATCATGCGTACACTCAGTCTTATCTTACCCTCGCTTCCCCACCCCCGTCCCCTTATATTCTGCTTCATTTTTTTTTCCCCTTTAAAAGCCCTTGAAAATACACTGGAAAGGGCTGAAAAGCCATCTAAAAAGGAATGAACAGTCATTTTGGTAAAAACACGTAACTTCTTTACACTGTTAAACCACCTGGAGCTCCAAGGACAAAGAAGCCGTTCTGATGGTCGGCTTGTCAGCTCCTATCCATCCTGTGAACAAATAGCACTTTGGGAAACTGTTCCTTTGGCACCGGCTTAGCCTCTCTCTAAAGAGGAGACATAATAGAATATCGTAAAAATGCCTTCTCCCAATCTCTCCTGAAATATTGTACACTCAAAATCTACTTGCTTTTCCTTTGTAACTCTCACTCTATTTCACAGGACTCACAAAAGCACACTGATTATGGCGTGATTCTTTAGACTCCCTCTTTTCAACGGAGAATATCCTGTCTATAAGCAAAAGAATACAAGGCTTGGCTACACAGAGAAGCTGGTATGCAGGAGCTAGAGGCTGCATTCACAGCACATCAACAATTGCAGTAACTCCTCATGGAAGCACAGTTTGCACTAAAGATACCTGTAGGACCTCACTTACTCCCCTTTGAAAAGGGGCTGTACTCCTTCAAGGGTTAGAGAGGACCAAATGTCTAATTCCTACCCCAACTTACTGAACAGGGTTTATTTGGCAAGAGTAAATTCAGCCTCCTTAAAACTGTCTGTGTGTTTTTAATGATGGTGATACTCTTACATAATTTATCCTTAAAATCGCTGGTGCTCACAGGGATAAGTATTTGCATTAAGGAGAACTGTTTCCTCAGCAGAGGTGGCAGCAAGAATTTATATCAAGGGAATTAAGTGTTTCTCTCTAGTTGAGCATTTTGCTGTGTATGTGTTATATCAATGAACTCAAGTAGCCTTTCCAGAAACAGATTGAGTACAAAGTTTGCAGTAGAAATTCTCAGGGTGAGCCAGAAGGGGGAAGCTTATTCTGTAGCCTGTATATTCCCTTAGAATCCTGCTGGATAAAACATGCTCTAAAATATGTAAGATGTAGGGCATATTCAGACACAAATATTTGCATTAACGACCTGGATGAAGGGGCAGAGTGTATCCTCAGCAACTTTGCCAATGATACAAAGCTGGGAGGAGCAGCTGACGTGCCAGAGGGCTGTGCTGCCATCCAGTGTGACCTGGACAGGCTGGAAAGCTGGGCAGGGAGAAAATGAAATTCAATAATAGCAAGTGTAGAGTCCTGCATCTGGGGAAGAACAACCCCAGGTATCAGTGCAGGCTGGGGCTGAGCTGTTGGAGAAAAGCACCTGGGAGTCCTGGTAGACAACAGGCTGACCATGAGCCAGCAGTGTGCCCTTGGCGGCCAAGAAGGCCAATGGTGTCCTGGGGTGCATTAAGAAGAGTGTGGCCAGCAGGTCAAGGAAGGTTCTCCTCCCCCTCTACTCTGCCCTGGTGAGGCCTCATCTGGAGTACTGTGTCCAGTTCTGGGCTCCCCAGTTCAGGAGGGACATGGAGCTACTGGAAAGAGTCCAGTGCACTAAGATGATGAAGGGATTGGAGCATCTCCCATATGAGGAGAGGCTGAGGGAACTGGGTCTCTTTAGCTTGGAGAAGAGGAGGCTGAGGGGGGATCTCATTAACACTTATAAATATCTAAAGGGCAGGTGTCAGGAAGATGGGGCCAGACTTCTCAGTGGTGTCCAGTGACAGGACAAGGGGCAATGGGCACAAACTGGCACACAGGAGGTTCAATCTTAACATAAGAAAACACTTCTTTACTGTGAGGGTGACTGAGCACTGGAACAGGCTGCCCAGAGAGGTTGTGGAGTCGCCATCTCTGGAGACATTAAAAACCCATCTGGACGTGTTCCTGTGTGATCTACTCTAGGATCCTGCTCTAGCAGGGGGGTTGAACTAGATGATCTTTGGAGGTCCCTTCTAACCCCTACCATTTTGGGATTCTGTGACATCATATGTTTTCCAGGCAAATAAGGTAATAAAACTGCTCTGCCTCTCTATCCCTCAATCACAAATAACATTTTTGACCACATCTGACAGGACAACAGCCTCAAATACTTCTATCTTGTAATGAAAATGGATGGTGAGGTAGAGATGTGCTCCTAATGACGGAGCAACTTGCCACATAAATTCAAACACACATATTCTTAAGAAAGCAGAGAATCTCATCCAGAAGATGTCCTCAGGAAAAAATGCATCAGAAGTTCTCCTACTTGTAGAGATCTTTGCTTCCCAGGGGCTCAGTGAGGATGGCTCTGTGACTGGATCATCTCGGTTCTTTGACTGGACAGTGACATATTTTGCAACATTATTCTCAAAATTTCATTCTGCGCTCAGTTTCATGATACATGAGAAAAGATTTTAGTATCCATCATTTGGACAACACAGCCCCTATACACAAATATCATGGAAATAAATACTTGAGGTTTTGTTCTTTTTTTTTAAACCATTTATATTCTTGTAGAGGCTAATTAAAAGAGTGAATCAGAGCAAAATACAGATGCATTTCAGTGTTACCTAAAGAGAAGAAAAGACAATTTCCAATACTAAGAAATGTATGGGTTTTGCAAAAAAGCACAAATCTACTTCCAAAATCAACACACACAGCTGTGTCAACAATGGACCATGACTGTCGAAGAAGAAAAGTACCTTAATCGGAAAGACTGGCATTTATATTGCAGAGTTCGAAAAAACTGCTACGTCATATATGCAAAATCTCCCTTAGTAATATTCAGTGGAACAAAATAAAACGGTTAGAAAGCCAAGAACACCTTTATCCAGTGCTGGTAACTACCTTACAAGTTCCACAAGAGAGCAGTATATACTTGACTTTGAGAAATAAATGATACGGACCTGCTCTTTCCCCATTCTTTTCCCTCTTCCATTATTATTATTCCACTGTAAAAAGGTAATGAATGCAAACGTGCCCAGGCATTTGGCAAAACAGCAGTTGCTGAATGTTGGGAGGATTGCTATGTTGCTCCAAGCTGACAAAGCAGAAGGTGGCCACATGAAACACATGATAACTGTCAAAACAGTTGAAAATTATGAAATATGTTTTATCATGTAGCTTCTTAAGGACATATTCACATGTAGAAAAGGGATGTATTTTATTAATGTATCACAGATATATTGTGGAACACTTAAACCCATGTTTTGGCACATGAATATATGAAAATATTTTTAGGTGGAATAATTTGGTAATTATTTCAAGAGCACTGGAAAAACTAAGAAAAAGGAGGAAAAAGGGTTTTTTTAATCTTCAGTTCATACAGAAAGATGGTTTTGCCATTTTACTATGCTACGAGTGTTACGTTAGTAGCGCACAAAAACATGTGCATTTCTACAGGCTTCTGAAAATTCCAGAAAAAAACAAAGCAAAACAAAAAATGAAACAGATTTATAGATGCCTTTAGCTGCATGCCTTCCACACTTCCATAAATCCTGTAATTCAGGTAAGAATGGTACTGGTCTGTACAGAAGCAATCATGATGTCCAATATCAAGCAGACTTGCAGAAGTTCAGCTGAGTCACTCTGGAAAAAGGGAGAACAGAATTGTCCCTGTTCATGCAGACAAAAATATCTGCACCCTCATACTTGCAACAGAATTGAGGAAAAAGCCAAACCAAACCAAAACGTGTTTAGGAAGACTTTTTCTTTAGGTGAAAAACTCCAATTAAATCCTCCTCACTGAGTGAGGAAGTTTGTGTCTAACACAGATAATGTGGTTTGGCTGATCCTGTTGAAGTGGCCACAGCGAGCATAGGCTGCAATTATTTTGATTTATACTGAAGCAGCCAAAATGGCTGACCATTCCCATTAGGTTTTTTTGCTACTGAACTGCCATGCTGAATGCTGGTTGTCATCACTATCATGTTGTGTGGAAGACAGGACCTGTTCAACAGAGATTTAGAAAGATGCTGGGAGGCCGAAAGAACAGAAAAAACATCAGGCAAATATTTAAATATTAGCAGTGCTTGGTGAACTAGGAGATTTGTTCCATTTAGAGCTTTAGAAAAGAGTTAACTAATATGGATGCCAATTAACATCAAACCACTTGTAAAACATCTGCAGATGACACACAGGCTCTTCCTTCACTTTAGCGCATTTGGAAATCACAGTATTTATCATTATTTGGGCATGATGCTTGTACTCCCCTCCCTCCTACCCCTGCATCTGTGGAGACAAACCTTCTGTTATACATGCCTTTCAGATTCTTTCTTTGATACTCATTTCCAGAATAATGAAAAGAACTATTAAGGGAGAACCATGCAGAAAACAAAACCGGGATTTCTGATCTTTTTTTTTCCCACAAGCAACAGAGGAATTGTGCTACAAGAGGTAGGCCATCAATAAAGAAGAAGGCATCTGGACAGTTCTAGCTGTTTGACTAGATTTTTGTCTTTCTGAGGCTAAGTCTCAGAGCCTCAGAGACAATCCCATCAAAGAAATCTGGGGCAAGATTGATACTCCAGCAGCAAGTCTGTCACCTATAATCTTTCTTAAAAAAGCAATGATGCAAACGACTGCAATTTGCATCTTCCAGTCTAAAGATGGCATTTAACTGTGTCAGAGCAGCCTTATGAATGGACAGATAAACACCCTTAAGTATGGTAATGTTTTCTTGCTAAACATTTTGGACTTGAGACTTCCCTAAATGCCAAAACTGCATCAGTCCAGGATCACTAATGTGATCTAGAGGATTCATGTTAGTCCTCAGCTCTATGGATGATTAGGCCACATGAGTCTACTGAAGACAGGCAGCAGGAAAGAAACATTTAATAGCGGGGCCTTTAGATACAATTCAAAAACTGATATTAATTTTTTTATTCATAAAAATAGAAGGATATTTAAAACAACAATAATAACGATATGGCAACTATTGATGTAATCCCTCTCCCCATCCCTTAAATGAATTTAAAGTTACAAAATTCAGATGTTTTTCATGTGCAAAACAACAGGGTCCCAGGACTTTTTTTTCTCTTCAATTACTCTTTAAAAATGTAGTTTTCTAAATACCTGATTAAAAGTCCATGTTTTATCAGTATCATTTAAATGTCCTTTTGTGCTAGAATGATTTATCTGCAAATATGCAATCTAGTGCTTTTAGAGATTTTATGGTTGGTGGGGGTCTCTGCTCTTCATAATCCTTCTTTTTACTGAAAAAAAAATCCCCCCCAAAAAGAGCTCCATTACAAATTCTAAGAAACTTTATATAATGGGTTATCATGGTTTTGCAGTCATTAGTAGTTTATTTCACTACACTACTATTTGTTACAGGCTGCAACCATTTGAAAAAGACATGAGTGCAAGAGAACTTTGATATTTGGGAGATATATTGGGCTGGTAGGTAGACCCTCATTTCAGGACAATCTATGAGCTAGCCAGAGTACTGTAGGATAGTTGTGTGTGTTTGACACTTATGAAATTGCATTTCTGGTAATGATACACTTTCCACCTGCCTACTATTTGTTTTCTAATCAATTCCAATCTGCTTCTCAGGATAGTGAAACTGTTTCTGTTTAACACATACCATTCTGGTTAATGACGTCTTCCTTCCTTTGTTGCACATGATAGGCTGAATGCATATTAGCAGCCATAATTTAACCATAATCATGATCAAGTTTATGTTTTCTTTAAAAAAAATCTCCGTTACTCACAGATTATTATTACACTGTGTGAAAAAAAAAAAAAAAAAATTGTGATAATGTACAGGGGAAAAAAGCACCAGAATTAATTGTCCTCTGGACCATACACATATAGGACCATATATTCACAAACAGAAAGTTTTCATGACTACATATTACATTTTATTAGTTTCAATTTACCATGAGATTCAAATAATAGCTTTTCAAATAATAGAAATATCACTACTTTATATAACACAGATACTTTTTCCAAGTGGGTCTCTGCTGAGCCATTTATTTTTGGAGGACTTTTGAAAGATAAGGATTTGAGGACACTAATTTTGCTGCTTCTCTGTTTTACACATTTTAGCCATTTTTTCCAGAGAAGAAGAAAAAAATGTGCCACACTGTGTAACAAAGCACAGTACATTCCCAGGTATGGACAAAAGTGACATGGCATATTTTACTTTCTGTTCATGTATCATTTGCTTTCTTTTGATGAACTCCATCTTTTTCCTTGGTACATCATAACTGTGTTATATAACAGTAAAAGGAAACTTTAGTTATCATTCAAATACGCTTGCTGTCTTACTAAGTGGAGAATGTCGTCTCTCTCAGATATTTTGGCTTCTGAAGGGGAAGGTCCTGGGGATTCTGCCAGAAGGCAGATGCTGGGCCGGCAGACGGCATATCCTTTCAGTCATGGGGGTGTTGTCCTTCACTCCTTCTGAAAGAAAAATCTTTTGAATAGCTGTACAACAAAGTCTTTCAACTTGCCTTTTTCTACTGAAGAACATAGTAGTCCTGTAAAAGGCCAATGGTTCCTTTGTGATCCATTCCCCATCCCTGTCCCCAAGGGTGTTTATAGTTTTATGGCCATAATCTACTTTTTAACTTTTGTGTATCTTTTTTATGAAGAATAGCAACAACAATATACTAGGGTCTTACTTCATTCCTTTGGCAGAGCAAAGTATTCTCCCATTTGATCTAATATACTACTAGTTTATGTGTTTCCTTACCTCCCGTGTCACATTCTTGATCCATGTATCCAACC
Organism: Podargus strigoides; assembly: GCA_028020825.1. Lineage (NCBI taxonomy): Eukaryota > Metazoa > Chordata > Aves > Caprimulgiformes > Podargidae > Podargus > Podargus strigoides. The sequence continues at coordinate 30,472,747 of CM051623.1, forward strand.
TCTAATCCTAACCAAGGGCAACCAAGGGTAACTCTGTCAGAAACTGGATTAGCAACAGAGCTCTGAGCTTACTTTATGAGGAGGGGCTGCCTAACTGCACTTCTCAGTTTCCCTGTCCTACTTAGTTTTTCAGGTGTGGGACATGAGAATAAGAAAAGATGTGTGACCTGCACTGGAAGAACTGGAAAGGACAATATAACACAAAAATCATGGTGTTCCCTGAAAAGAAAAATGATATGAAGAGAGTGATCTTAAAATACTTTAAAATAGCAGGAAATAACTTTTTTTTTCCTCTGCCAGTCAGAATTTAATAACTTTTTTTTCAATCTTATATTAGGTCTGTTTCAATTAATATAGGTCTGTTAGGATCTTGGGGGCAAAGGACTACTGCAGGGCAGGGAAACACCAGGCTTTTATTGAAGTTCCAACTAGCCCATGCTGTTTCCTTTATCAGGGATTTTCTTTACCATCACAGTGATATATAAAGGGAGGGAAAAGAATTCCACACCAAATGACTTGCAGCTGGACTTATTTTTACTTGCAAAAATGTGCATTTTTAAAGTAGGTCTCTGATTTTCGCGTTATATCCACCATTTGAGTCCAACAACTCCCGTCCTCTCCAACTAGACTACCTGTTAGCATGGCAAGTAGCCTGAGAGCAATTTCTGCTTAAGGCAACAGAACTATCTCAGCTGTTAAAGATAGATGCTCAAATAAATACCTAAATGGTTACACAAACTAATTCCAGCTCTAAGAAAGCGTAATTTCTATCTCCATTTTCAGAAACAAGAGGAAAAATGTATTTTCAAAATGAAAATGGAATTGCCTAACTATGTGCACTTTCACTTTCCAAAAGTAATTATTAAACTACTTAACTCTGGCAATTTAAAACTTCCTGCTGTGGGAAGCAGTTACAGAAAAAAAAAAAACATAATGAGGAAGACAACTCTCTTCTCAATACCTGTAAGGACTGGCCTGAAGCAAGGATTGACTACAAAAGCCTGCATTCCTGGCTGAGCCTCCAGTCATGTTAGCTGTGAGACTTCACCTCCCTGATACTGATTTGGCTGCCACTGGTACAATATGTATTGTCCAGAGATGCTAATGGCAAGGGACTGAGTTCTTGAGAGGGACAGCACATAGGCTCAGAAGAAGGAAAACGCTTTGCCTCCTCTTCGCTAGTTGCTTAGTGAAGAGGTTCAGGGGTAAAAAAAACCCACCCGAGATCTAGAGTTGTTTCTTCAGTCTTGAAAAAAACCAAGTCTGAGTATCAGAACTTCCTTTTTTATAAGCACACTGTAAAAGCAAATTCTTATTTATAAGACAATTGAAAACTTAGTACATAGGCCATCAGTCTCTCTCAGATGGTATAATTATCATCTATCAACAGTAAAAGAGAACATTGTTCAATTACAACATGCTCCAAGAGTTTGTAGGCACTTATTTCATAGTTCCCCAAATACAGCAGCATATTATCTTTACTTAAGGGTTGGAAGACTGAGGTAACAAAGACTAAACGTCTTGCTTTGGGAGACAGAAAATTGTCCATAAGGTCTAAGAAAAGACTACAGATTTCCTACTGTCTCAGAGATATTTTATAAGGCTGTTTTACCCTCTTCATGTCGCATACTTTTTTAGCAAGTCTAATTATTGTCCTTTGGCAATCATTATATTGAGTCAAATTAAAATGAAATTAGATTGGACCTAATATTTTTCTTATTTTTTTTCCAAACTAAAAATGAAATTAGTAAGATACAAATACTGAAAATACAGGACAGATTGAGCAGCATGCATTTCTTTATACCTCAGAAGAGAGAGAACACAAAGTATCAAAGAAATGCTTCATTTTAGTTTACAGAATATGTTTTGGTAAGTACAGTTTTGTCAGATTTAACTTTCAAACACGAAGTTTTACATGCTTGCAATGTTCCCTGTTGATTTTCACAGAGCAGTTAGAACTACAGCCCAAGGGCCTCTTTAAATTCAGTATTTTGGCTCATACATTGGCCAGTTTCTGTTCAAAGGCTCTTTGTGAATAATAAATCAAATGAATAGCATAATAAAAATCAGCCTTCCTTTGGAAGCATTCGTGCACTATAATTTCTTTGAGAGAAAAACTAGTTTTCCCTTTGTGAACCAAGTAAAATAAAGAAAAATAGTTAATATTTCTCCTTATCCCCATATATTTTAGGGCTATTTGTTTTAAAGATCATACTTGATCATTGCAAACATTTTAATGAAAAACAGCTGCTTATTTTACAAGAACCATTTTGAAGATAAGCAAATCCAAACATTCTGCTGTAATCACAATGGTGATGACTATACACAACTGGTTTTAAAATAGTTGTTAAAGTGGAATTAAAAGAATAGCAGTGATCTCCTACATACTTTCTTGAGAAAACACCACTGTATATTGTAAACACAGAATATATCTACCCAATATACAGTTGGGTGGCAGAAAGAAGATAAAAAGCAATCCAATCAAGGTTGGAAGAAGGAGGGGCATATATACATATGCACACATATGTATTCAGATTTAAAATGTCGATATATAACAACTATTATATAAATTACTCTTGTATGTATTTAAAATTGTATATTTATATTTTATATAACAAAACATTCTTAACATTTTTAATCCATACAAGAACTAAATATTTAGTTTGAGTTGAAAATTTTAAAGCAAAATCTGAAACATTTAAATACTAAAAATAAAAATGTAAGCCTTGTTCAACATCCAGACAAAATTATTGCTTGAATTAGACCGAAATTCATAGGCAGGTACCTGATAAGAGAGCTTTTGTATCATTCAGACCTGTGCTGAAGAGCTATATGACAGTTATTTTTCTAAATACAAGAGTCTGGTTCTACAGCACTGCATGGAGGGATGTGTTATGAGGAATGGCTGAGAGAACTGGGATTGTTTAATCTGGAGAGGAGAAGACTGAGGGGAGACCTCATTGCTCTCTACAGCTACCTGAAAGGAGATTGTAGTGAGGCGGGGGTCAGTCTCTTCTCCCGGGTAACAGTGATAGGACAAGGGGTAATGGTCTCAATTTGTGCCAGGGAAGGTTGAGACTGGATATTAGGAAAAAAATTTTCAATTAAAGGGTTGTCAGGCATTGGAACAGGCTGTCCAGGGCAGTGGTGGAGTCCCCATCCCTGGAGGTGTTTAAGAAACGTGTAGATGAGGTGCTAAGGGACATGGTTTAGTGATGAATAGGGAGTGTTAGGTTAATCGTTGGACTTGATGATCTTAGAGGTCTCTTCCAACCAAGGCTGTTCTGTGATTCTGTGTTCTGTGTTGTACAAAGAAAACTCAAATCTGAAAAAGATTTTTGTTTTTTCACACAGAGCGCTGTTAGGCAGACCTGTAGTTGTGGCAAACGTGTCACTGATTTTTGGCATTAAAGACGGAAAGGATTGACTTAGAGTAATCATGGTAGATCATATCATAGTCACAACAATAAGTTAATGGTAGGAAATAAATGGAAAAGTTATATGGTGTCCTGCTTCATGGTTTCAACTATTTGTTCTGGTATGAATTATGATGACATACTTAGGGAGGGCATGTTATCCTCCTTCTTTTTCCTCTGAGGAGTCTGTACCAATTGATTTGTCAATTATTTATCAGGTTTTCTGCTATTTCCACTAATGCCAGACTGTAGCACAAGCCTGGTACTTCAGAACTTTCTGTCACTCAGGGAAATGATGTACTGTCAGTCTACTGAAGGAACACATCTTAGGATTTTTTCCCTTGAAAATTGTCATAGAGATGCAATAAGTGAGCTACAAAAATGATTAGGATTGTTTATATATTAATCCTTCTATTATTGAATTGCTTTGAATTTTTGCTATGTAATTATACTGGCCTGCATAAATTAATGTGTAGTTTTATCTGACTGTTATTAAATAGATTGCTTTTTTGCAATCTATTTTTTATCTTCCACGTGTATCCAAACTAATACCACAGTTTTGCAAAGACAAATGTCTTGAAAATATGTCCTATAGGGTGTCACTCATCAATAGATCTACCCTACTAAAACATAAAATAAAAGGATAAGCCTATCTCCCATACTATCTATAAATTACAAACCTAGTAACATAATCAGAAAACCACATAGAATAATAACTGTAGCAGTAAAAAAATGAAAAAAACCCCCAGAAACATCCCCCCCAAGTATCTTAATTTTTAATAGTATTAACTTAAAAAAAATGAGAAGTTTGATAAGGAAGATGGTTTTCTTAATAACGTATAAAAGTAAATACTAAGCAAAAAATTGTTATGCATTTTAATCCATATTTAAATTTCTGTTAAAAAATAGTTTGACTTTAGTAGTCAGTAGTAGTCACACTTGAATAGTTTTATCAAATTAACTTTTGGTTATGTAAATAATCTGAGAGTTTGTCATTATTGCTATTTTTTATTGAAAATGGAAACAAGTGACTTTAAATTAACAAAGATCTCTCATAACTCAGGTGTAAGAGACTGAAAAGAGCAAAAAAGTACCGTGCCTCAAAATTTTCACCAGTGTTCCCAACATTACTTGTATTTACAAGAAAAACGCTATTGAAGAGTATACCTTTCCAGTCTTTACAACATAAAATCGGCTGTTAGGAAAGGTCTGGCAACTTCTGAAGGACTCTTATAAACATTACAATCATTTTTTAAAAGCAGAACATAGTGGATATTTTGTAAACAAGATATTTAAGATATAGAAATAGATCTCTCAATCAGGGACCCTAACCATCCCTCAGTCATCATGAGATGAAAACAAGAACATGGAAGCTCCAAGTGTGTAATGAGTCCAGAGAGCATTGCTATAGAAGCTTAGGAAAATATATAGTAGAAAACTTATGAGAAAACAGTAAATCTAGGAAATGTATTTTGTTTACCTCCATTTATGGTTCCTAGGCTCTTGAAGATAGGAGCTGTGATAGAATGAGTTGCATTTTATGTGAAGATTAACAAATTTTTGGGTCTTTACACCTGTTGTAACACTGTGTTCTGAAAGAAAATAAAATAAACACCACGTACAATCAAAATTTGTATTAATAATGGTATTTTATTTAACTTGCATTGATTACTTGAAATAAGAAAACAGAATTCTGCAAAGAAGAAAGTATTAAACTAATCTGTGTGAGCACATATATTTGTGGTTCTTCATAGACAAAACAGGTTAAAAGGATTAAAGCGGTAGATCTATGAAAATACTAACATACAGAAAGATTTGCTGAAGGAGTCCACACTTGGTCTGACCTAATAGTTACTAAGACTCCTTTAGAAGCAGGAGATATGCTGATGAGCAAGTAAAGAACTTGAACCCACATGTCCCATACCGGGTCTAACAAGTGTGTTCCAAACTCCGGTACTTCTGGAAAAAGTAACGTAAAAAACCCCTAACCTTCAAAGTGAGGGGCCGCCAGATATAAAGCACTGGTGAGGCTGCACCTCCAATACTGTGTTCAATTTTGGTCCCCTCACTACAAGAAGGACATCGAGCTGCTGGAGTGTGTCCAGAGAAGGGCAATGAAGCTGGTGAAGGGTCTGGAGCACAAGTCTGATGAGGAGCAGCTGAGGGAACTGGGGTTGTTCAGTCTGGAGAAGAGGAGGCTGAGGGGAAACCTCATTGCTCTCTACAGCTTCCTGAAAGGAGGCTGTGGTGAAGTGGGTGTTGGTCTCTTCTCCCAAGTGACAAGTGATAGGATGAGAGGAAATAGCCTCAAGTTGCTCCAGGAGAGGTTTACATTGGATATTAGGAAACATTTCTTCACTGAAAGGGTTGTCAAGCACTGGAACAGGCTGCCCAGGTGAAATGCCGGGGTCTGAACCCCAAGCCCTGAATTAAGGTTGACATATGGGTGGTTCCCATGGTCCTTTAAAAGGAGGGGATGAGTTTGCCTTTTGGCTTTCCTCCAAGGTGCGGCCGGCCTTGTAGGGAGAGCCCTTGGGTAAACAAGCCCCACGTGCCCTGCATTGGGTAAATGAGTGCCAGGTGTCCTGCTTTGGGCATAAAAGCTGGGACCACTTGCAGGAAGGGTGGAGTGTCTGTCTGTGAGGTGGATGCACTTTGCAGAGTTTCCCTGTTGGGGAAGGATCTCCTGACTCTCCCTGCAACTGGGCCCCAGTCAGGTTTGTTGCTTGTGAACGCGGGCTTTGTGAGAACAACATGTGGCTACCTCTCTCCCATATTATCCATCTATTAGCTTGGCTGTCTCCCATCTCTACCATGGGAGACTTCATTGCTTTGTTTGTTCCACAGATTGCTGGCCGTGTTGTATTGTTGCTGGGGTTGATGTCTGCTTTGTGTAATCTGATTGACTTGTTTGTACCCCCAGCGTTCATGCACATACTGACTTTCTTGTGTGCAGTAGATTCTGGTTACTGGTTTGTTTTACTGCTGGCTGCGTCCTTTGCGCTAGGCCTAGTGATTGGCAGAACACCAAGGCAGTGGTGGAGGTATTTAAAAGATGTGCAGATGTGGTGCTGAAGGACGTGGTTTAGTGGTGGACTTGGTAGTGATAGGCTTAGAGTTGGACTCAATGATCTTAAAGGTCTTTTCCAACCAAAATGAGTCTATGCTTCTATGTTATCTCTGGTTTTCACTGTCGCTAATGTTCATGGTATCAGGCAAAAAAGAACCGTCTGAATTTGACTATAAGTTGAGAGAATCAGTTCCTCTTTCAGATAGATTTTAAATAAACTCCCTATGCGTAGTATTTCTTTTTATCTGTTTGTTTTCTTTTTTTTTTTTAAAGAACTTGACAAGGAGTCTACCTTGCAAAACAACTATAGACTGAGGACCCTAAGAGGAAAGAAGCATCCTTAAGTATTCATAAGTTTGAGTCAAGGTTTCATAGTGATGAGCAGGAATTCAGATACTCCCTCTCCTCTCCTTGTAATTTCTCTTGTTTGTTAACTATAGGATGGCAGTTCCTGTTTTAGCTCCCATTCCTAACCTGTCTCAGGCATCCAGCTTGGTCTGGATTCTGGTCCAGGGACAGGTACTCACTCATTATGCACCCAAGTCGTAGGCATTCATTTACCCTACTATGTCTAGTGCTTGTCTCTCTGTATCTTACTTCCCTGTTCCTAAAGCAGGACGACCTCACAGATATGGAATGAGAAAAGGTTATTACTGGTTAAAAGGCATTAATTTGCTAACTAAGCCTAAATATACAGATAGGTTCAGCTGAAACAAATTTATGAGCAAATTGGTACCCTCCTCACTGCTTTCCTTCATGATGCAAAACTTCGTTGCGCAAAAAAGTTTGAAATCAAAAATAAATTTATTTATTGACACGAAAGCTTAATATGTAAGGGTAAAGTAACCAGGAAGACTAAAATTGCAGTTATATCCCATGCACATACATGAAACATCTCGTATAATTTTTTTTTTAAGTTAAAAGAGCTATTTTTAGAAGTGCAGCTCTTTGTGGGTAAGTGTAGCAGATGGTGCATAGGAGTGAGTGGTGAGCAATTTACAGTAAACAAATTCTTTATCTCTGACAGGTCATGGGGAGAACTAACATGGTCCCCAATTCAATCAGGGAGTCGTCTGGAAAACAGTGGCATTCAAATGTGCTAATCACAGTGAAACACATTTAAAAAGAAAAACAAAATGAACACAAAGCCTTCAGATTATCAAACTGAGAAATACTTTTTCTGCAGAAATTTTAAGGATGTGCCTTCTGGGGCTGACAGCATGATGCAACTTATAAAGGTGCTCCGGAATACTCAGCATCTACTACAGAGAGCACTATTACAGGCTAAGCACTACTGAAGCAATCAAACTTAATCCAGGTGTTCAGTGATGCACCATGGTTCTTGTTAGTAGCCTTTATACATGGGCTATTATGTACAAATAAGACTTTATAACTAATTTAACCATGTGTCTTACAAGATAAAACACAACACTTACCTGGGAATGTTCAGCAAGTTTTTGTCATCTTTTGAGGAGATTGTAATCTGTGTCAGAAGCAGATTAATCCCTTTGAATAAAGCACCCCTAATTGCTAGTGCCTAGCAGGTAACTGCCACCACCAGCTATAGGTGGAATACGTATTTACCATTTCATGTGGATAACGGGCTTGACTGGTTACAGATATTCTGCACTGGTGTCTGCCCCCTTAAGTTTGACCTAAATTAACTTTGCATGAAAAAAAGAAATTATTTTTACTTATTTATTTTTAATCTGGTTAGATGTAATCACTCTGGGAATAATTTTAGTCTGAAAGAAAGCGGTAGTCAAGCCAGTTATCTTCTCTATAATTCTATTAATTTACACGAAAGTACGTATTCTCACAGTCTTTGCAGACCATAACAAACTACCAAATTCTGTTTTTCTTGTCTCAGCACCACAATCCTAACAGATCACAGTCTCCATCTGAAGCCTCTGTCTCCCTCTGCTTCTTCACTAATTTCCCTTGTCTTCCACACACATGTAACCCCAAGATGTCATGGGCATGTGGGAAAGCACCTTGGCATAGATGTTGCTTCCCAAAAGACTTAGCAAAAGCACAGTAGTCCCTAAATCACCATATTTTCCATGCTACTATTTACTTTTCTAAGTTTAACTGACACATTTTCTCTCATTTATAGCTCATAAACCCTCCAACTTCTGTACATATCCTTTTTTTCCTCCTTTAACTTGGGAATAGACCTCTTTTCTGAACCTTTCATATTCCTTGCTGCTTTGGCATTCTTTGTGAGACCTACCCTTTGCATCACAGCCATACACTACAGCGAAAGTCTCTGCAGACCTACCTGTGCGTACTGTATCTTAAAACATGAAACTAGCATTTGCCTATGGAAGATGGTGAGGTTGGAAATCATTTCCTGAGAACAATGACTTGCAGAAATAGTAATGATTCAATTTTAAATAAATAAATAAATAAAGCTCTGAACAGATTACTTCTCAGTTTCTTATCTCATACACTTTTGAAAGCCTCAAATCTTCCTTTGCCTGGCACTAAAAGGACCATTAAAGCTTTCACAGAGCCTAGTTAGTCATTTGCCCAGGGAAATTGCAGTGCCTATCACTGACATCAAGACCAACAAAATTACTTCTCTTCCCTCCCCACCACCTTCAACAATGAAAAGATGACCATAGGTTTTAAGTAAATAAATATTCCTGACCAGTACTTGAAATCCAAACACGGAAAGAAATGCTATCATCACTGATTTTCACTGTGTACAACAGTAACAGAAAGGAGAATTCAGAAACAGGGTTGAACAAATGTTTTTGGTTTTTAATAGCCTTTCCTTTTCCAAATCAGATGCCATGAAAATAATTGGTAAAACAGTTCTCACTTATACAAGGGATTTTTGAATCTGAACTTTCCTGTACTATTTCAGGATGAATAATCATTTATCTGTGTTGTTTTGTTCTCTGACATAAAGAAACGTAGGTTTTACATTGCTAACACTCCTTGTACATTCTGGATAATCCCATTTAAGCCATTTTTAGTAAATTACATTAAACCTGTCTGTCTGTGTCTGTGCTCAAGATAATGGAAGTCATCATCATAATTCATGTTTGAGACAGTGGGCTTGACATATAGAGATGTTACTCAATGAAATTCAACATCTCCAGTGGTTGTGGAGTATTACTGTGAGAAGTACTACTGTGAAGCAGAATTTAAAAGCTGTGGCATGTTCAATCTTACATGAACAAGAAGTAGCCAGGGTGTGCATGTGCCACGTTCTGAAAATACTGTCTTCACAGAGGTCTGGCATTCCTATCTTCATGAAAGTTTTATGTTTACTTTCTAGTGTCTGATTAACACTGTAATGCCTTGAAATTGTAGTAAAATATATTTTTTTTTTTAATTAATATCTTCTGCTCAAGAGAACTTTGGAATGTTTAAGACTTTACAAAACATCATCTGTGTTTCAAGTTAACAGAAATAAGTCTAGGGCATCAGGCAGGTTTTAGATAAATGGTTACGTGTTTATGTCACCTGCAAAAGATAACACAATTCTATATGCTTTTTCGGGGTGTTATTTAATTGTTATGAAAATTAACTTATGCTGTTGTAAGTTTTCTTGGTTTTCTGTCAGGTACTTGATTTGGTACTTCCTGATATTGCAAATTACAAAATAAACAATTTACAAAACAAAGTGAATAATATAGCTAATTTTTACTGTAATAATAAATCATCTGTTAATTGGAAATAATTATCTAGTTGCACCCCAGATAGTTATATTCTTGGCCTGAAGTTATTTATATGTCTTCTAGTTAATGGTTATAAAATACTAAAATTATTGCTTATTGAGGCTAAAGAAGAGAAAAAATATTGGGCTGGGAAACAACACTGAAGGTCATTTAGATAAACAGTCATTACTTATATGTCAGACTCAGTCAATCAGCTAATGTTTGAGTCCATGAAAATTCTAGGAAAGAGATGAAACTTCTTCATACGACCTTTGCATCCAATAAAATCACATTTATTTTTACAATGAAAAATTGTCCCTACCAATCTACACAGCAATATTTCTATATAGAAATGATTGTGTGTACACAGCTTCAAGAAGATATGCAGGCAAACATTTTATTATCAGCATTTTTTTCATAATATACATCCATCTCTACTAATGGAGGCACTGTTTGTGAAATACAAATTACATTTGTTCTACATAAATATATTTATTCTAAGAGCTGTAATTACTGAAGCATTAATTTAAGTGAGATTTCTATGTACCTTAACTTCTGTAATTCCGGAAAAGCTACTGAACTACATTGCAAGAATTAAAGCAGGATAGTTCTACTTCAGATAATAGCTCTGAATGCACAGGTGTTACATAGTACCAGGTCTTTTGTACAACATTCTGTACAAATTCTGTTATGCACATCTTATTTCTTTAATAACAAACATGATAGAACTGTGGGTTCAAGAATATGAATTTCTACCTTTCTTCCTCTGGTTCATAGAATCATAGAATCACAGAATGTATTGGGTTGGAAGGGACCCTCAAGGGTCATCTAGTCCAACCCCCCTGCAATGAGCAGGGACATCTTTACTAGATCAGGTTGCTCAGAGCCCCATCAAGCCTGACCTTGAATGTCTCCAGGGATGGGGCCTCCACCACCTCCCTGGGCAACCTGTTCCAGTGATCTACCACCCTCATATTGAAAAACTTTTTCCTTACATCTAACTTAAATCTACCCTTTTCTAGTTTAAAGCTGCTCGTCCTATTGCTACATGCCCTTGTGAACAGTCCCTCCCCTGCTTTCTTACAGGCACCTTTCAGATATTGGAAGGTCGCTATAAGGTCTCCCCAGAGCCTTCTCCAGGCTGAACAACCTCAACTCTCTCAGCCTGTCTTCATAGCAGAGGTGCTCCAGCCCTTTGATCATTTTTGTGGCCCTCCTCTGGACACGCTCCAACAGGTCTACATCCTTCTTATTTTGAGGGCTCCAAAGCTGGATGCAGTACTCCAGGTGAGGTCTCACCAGAGCAGAGTAGAGGGGCAGAATCACCTCTCTCAATCTGCTGACCACACTTCTTTTGATGCAGCCCAGGATGCGATTGGCTGCCTGGGCTGCAGCCGTGCATTGGTGGCTCATGTCCAGCTGTTCATCGACTGCTACTCCCAAGTCCTTTTCCTAAGGGCTGCTTTCCAGCACATTATCTCCTAGCCTGTACTGATAACAAGGACTGCCCTGACAAAGGTGAAGGACCCTGTACTTGGTCTTATTGAAGCTCATGAGGTTCACCTTGGCCCACTTCTCCAGCTTGTCCAGGTCCCTCTGGATGGCATCCCGTACCTCTGGCATGTTGACTGCACCACCCATCTTGGTATCGTCAGTGAACTTGCCGAGGGTGCACTCAATCCCGCTGTCAATATCATTAATGAAGATCCTTCTTATTCTTAAAATTATAGAATCACCATGGTTGGAAAGGACCTCCAGGATCAAGTCCAACAAGTCTTGCCTTCCCCCTGACCCCTCCCCCTTTTTTTTCTTTTTTTTTTTTCCTTTTTTTTAAGTATTGGCAGTTAATCATGTGTCAGTCAGATTTTTGGGTACAGCAGCCAGCAATCTCTGACTGCTCCCTTAATGATTGATCAAGGCCTTTTAAAATATTCCAAGCTGGCTCCCACAGAAATGGGAGTATCCAAGTTGCTTCTTAAAAACTTTGATCATTACACTCTTCTACTTTATATTATGATAGATTAACTAAATTTTTCAAATGGACTGTTTACTGAACACCAAATAATTTTAATTAGGTTTAGGTCCTTGTTTTATTCTGTCTTAGAGACGATGATCATAACATCCCAATAAGTAAATCTCTTAAAATGCATTCCTGATCCTCTTTCCAGTTACATATTGTAGCTCAATATGCAAATCAGTTCTGCTTCTCTCTTTCTCTCACACATAGTCATACAAATATTTTTGCCTCTTTCTCAACAGTGCCCCATGTTATTAAAAAAAAAGAGGAATTCTGAATTGACTTGTTATCAGAAGCCATCAGATGAACATAGTAATATTATTTATAATTGCTGCACAGTTGCCTAAGGAGCCAGTTGCCAAGGGAATCATTAAACCCACTGATTCTGACTTTTGTAGAGGATTTGATAAAATTGCTTTTAAAAGAAATGTCTTTCATTTTATCCACAAAGTAGAAAAAAGGCTAAACTAGGCAGAACAAATAGAACTTCTTTGAGATGTCTGATAGAAAATTCCCCTGGGTGGAAGCTTCAAATGGGTACAATAAATCTTGATTTTTTTTTTAAAGGTTTTCCTGGTACCATATACGTCAAGGGAAGAAGGGTGAGGAATTTGCACAATCATTTTGCAAATAATACATCTACAACAGAGTATGAACAATAAACAGAGGCATTATAACTGGCTGTTCAGGAGGAATAATAAAAAAAATGGCAGTGTAGATGTGTTAATTCTGTGCTGATATACAGAAATATAAAAAACAAAGCACACCATACCATCACCCTTTAATGTCCTTCTTAGATGCTTGCCTATGCATCTTCTATGCTGCCCTCTATACACTCCCTGTGTACAACACATTTTATTCAGTTCCTTTCTGAAGACTCTCCTATGGCACACAAATACTGGCCTATAGCATGATTATTTTCTCTCAGTGTACTAAGTGGGAACATAACAGAAAACACCATTCTGTTAAAATGGCAGTCCTATCTGACACCGCTTTCTGTCACCCTTCTGTCTTCATTCTCCTTTTCTCAGCTCCATTCTCAATCCTACCATTGACCCTGAGAATCACAGAATCACAGGATTGTCTAGGTTGGAAAAGACCTCTAAGATCGAGTCCAACCAATAACCTAACACTGACATTTATCAATTATACCATATCCCTGAGAAGACACTATCAAGTTGTGATTAGGTAGCAGACTCTCTGGGACTGACCGAATTCCAGTTCCACTCACTTAGTGAAGGCACTCCGGTTTGAAATACCTGCCCGTTAGTACTAGATCACATGGCACAAGAGGCAAAACAATAATTTCAACACGGTGCAATTTTCAGTCTAGTATGCAGCTAAGCCCTATCAGCTACTGACTCTAAAGCACCAGCTATTTTGGAAACACTAAAAGACGAAGCAGAAAGAAAAATAAAAATTGCAGACATAATCAGCAGCTGGGACATTGCTGAGGAGGCTGATCCCAAGGATCAATGCATTCAGCAACAGAAACAAGCAGAGGAAGGTAACCTTTTTTTTGCCTTGTAGCATTTTTCTAATTTCAGCATTTCTGTCTGACTTCATGCACCCTTTTCCAGTCTCTCATTGTCCTCAACTTCAGATCATCTTTCCTGCTTCAAAACTGGAGATCATAACATATAGAGCTTTTTCTTGTGTTAGGAGGGGGCTTGTTTGTAGGCGGGTTCAAATTTTATTCTACATTTTAGATTTTAGCTTTTCAAGTTCTGACCATGTTGTGAACAGTAATTGCCCTGAGAGGATTTTTCGTCCTGCATCACCCAGATTTCAACATTCCAAAATGTAAGCAGGCTCTGGGTCTCTACATTGAAATGTTTAAATTTTTGCCAAAAAATGATACTCATTTCCTTTATCTCATGGCTAGGTATAATGACTTGATGCATAGTTCTAACATCAGACATACCAGTGAATCATTTCCACACAACAGAATGGTAACATTTCTGTCTGTAAGCTCTTCTCTCAGTCTTAGTAGCAAACATGCAAAATCAGCCACAAATATCTTTTCTTTAAATCATGTACACTACTGAGTGACTAGTTCTATTAGCAAAAACTGTGCATAATTACTTAAATAGTGTTGTAAGGGTGGATTTGCCAACCAGTAAGTACATCATAATTTAATCATACCAGACGATTATCATTTTATTTTACCATTGAAATAGACACAAAAATTTCAGACAGGTTGGCAAATGTAACCTCTCAATCCAGTTATTAATTTTGTAAAAGTTATAAAGATATATATATATCTGTCTCAATAATTTCATTGGTACAACTGTCTCAATAAGTAGTGGAAGTGTGTGCAAACATTACTCAAGTCATCCCAGATGAATGCCTTTTTAATCCACAAATACCCCATGTCTTATTCTATAACAAGGATTAAAGTTCAGAAAATGTCTGCAGAAGCATTTGGAATTATGCTAGATTACAGAATACTTTGAAATTGTGATAAATTATTGAACTTTTACCTCAAGAATTATTTAAACTTCAAACACTAAAGAGGTTATGGAATAAAAATGACATTTTGCTTGCAAGGAATATCCGGTATCAACATAGGAGAAGAGAGGATGAGAGTATGCTTTACTGGAGACTTTAAATAATTTCATGAAAACTTGTTAGCAAAAGTCAATGAAACAAACATTCATATCCTTTGTCCTTTTGTAAATTATCATAGTGTTAAGGATGCATTTATTTGCGTTCTTATCATTTTCTTTATATCAGCATCTCCAAAATGTAATATAAAATCTTTGTTCCATATTATGAAGCATTAAGCAATAAAAGGATATAAAATGTCTTTGTTCTCCATTCTATAATTTACATAAAGAACATTTGCATCAGAAGATAAGTTCATGTTAGTCCTAAAATGGATCATAACAGAGCAACTGTGCTGAAGCATGGATAAAAAATGTCTATAAAGACCACTGGTGAAGTGTTAGTAGAAAATGGTTTCTGAAACCTTCAAGGGTCTGCGGACTTCCTGCGATCAATTTCTCTGTGTCTTAGTTAGGACTTACATGACACAAAATGTTTGTTATTGCTCTGAGATGGCCTCAGCAGTCTGCAACGTTTAGAAGCTTTTGAGTCTTTAACTGTAAAAATTTTTTTTGCTCATGGTTTAATGGTAAAATTTGTCCTTGGTTGCTGATAAACTTCAAAGATCTTTCTCTGTGTGTGCTGAACTTTCTTGCCTCTTATCTATTCGAACTTTCTTCTTTTTGCAAATTTTTGAAGCTGAAACATCATTAAGAAAAGAAAATTTACATACTTCCTAAAGACAAATGTTAGATAATTCTCACCACTCTCAGAATCTTCTCTCTATTAGCACAGTTATGATCTCTGATAGCTCAAAGCCAGATGTTTCCCAGTTGGACAGAGCTGGGCACAAAGCAGAGTTTATGTGCTTAATTAATCTTAAACAGAAAATTTCTAGATCTTCCAAGACTCTGAAAGAACTATTATTTCAACTTTTAAATCATTTTAACAATTTAATCTCTTAAAAAACCTCTCTTTTGGATCTGCTTCCTCTATAATATTTTACTTTTTTTTTACAGAACTATTCCTCCACTTTCAGTAGCATTCCATTGCAGGATAAAACACATACCTCATCAAAGCAGCACATGATTTGTGCCACTACATGGGTTTTTTTCCCCATGTTGGACTAGAGACAGTTCCTGGAGCTGAACATAGGTGTTGTCTGCAAAATTTTTGACTCAGAATTTCTTCATCTGGTAGAAAATGGTCAAATCACCCAGACAAAAGTTTCAAAATTAAAACACCATTTTTGCCCATGACTGTGTAGGGACTGCCAGAGTGAGCAAAGATCATATAGTGACAAAAAGATTTGGGCTACTCACAAATTTTATACTTTTTCTCTGAATTAATAAAGAAGGTATTTCAATCTTTCACAATTCCAGTGGTTATTCACATTATTTATTTCTGCTGTTAACTATCCTAAACAGTGGGTGACTTTCCCCTAACATCACCTGAAAAGACAAGAAAAGTTTCACTCTATCATGGAACAGAATCAAACAATGAAGCCTATAATAGTGACAGTTTTTTGCAAGTTGAAACTCCTATTTTCAAGTTGTTCCTAGCAATAAATCCTAATATTAAGTATTAGTAATTTCCTTCTGGTCGCTGAAGGAGTATGTTCGATGCTTGATCTTTTTTTTCCAGAAACATGGACAGGACCTTCTTTGTCAGATCACTAGAAAATAGCTCAGTGACTCCCATTCTGAGGTATATTTTGTGTAGCCAAGGCAAGTCTTTGTTTTCTACTTCCATCTGTCTAGAAAGCTTCATGAAATATTCATGAGATAGGAGTTTGCTTCAAAGGAAGACTACTACATGCCTTATTTCTGAGTCAGTAATTTTAGTAGGAGCTGGAGTGCTATAAATGAAGCCCTGTGTGCTTAAAAGATCTGCTTTAAGAGTATGCCATTTAAGAGTGCCATCTTTGCTACAAAAGGAAAAGCAGTGACACTCCTTCCAGTTATTACTTTATAAATAGGAATTTCTCTTATTGTCTATAATTTCCTTTTTTGTTTTAGTCCACAAAGCAAAGAACCAGTATTATAGGTTAGCTGAAACAACTCTTTGTTAGAAAAATGCATAATCTTGAATAAATAAGAACACTCTCTTTTTAATGTTGCGCCTTTCACTGTATGCCAGTGTGAAACCCAGAGGACAAGCGATGATTTCCCTGTGTTTGCAGCGCACACACACTTAAAGAGTTTCCTCTGTTACAGACCTTTTATAAAAGCTTAATTCCACAAAATTTCCTACGTTTATGTCTCTCAGAGTATAATCCAGGTTTGGAAAGAGTACAGATGTTACCTCGTCGATCACTTAATCTCAGTGGGTAAACCGCCAAAAACAAAAAAAAAGCAAACAGATGGGTGGAAAACCTTTCAAATCTCAGACTGAACAGGACTGTTTGTTGGAACCAGCTGAGAGAAAACTGTCTTGACCATTTTTTATTTCATTTCAGATATTTTAGAGAATGATACTGAGGAAATGAAAACACTTCTAAGTATTTTAAAGGCTTGATTTAACAAAACATAAGTAAAAATTACAGTATCCATAAAAAAGACAGTCTACAGGCCCTTATAACTTTCAACATTTTTCATAAATAGACTATATTTTTTATTCTGTCAACATTTCCATGAACTTTTTTCATACTTTATCTATACTCTGAAGAACAGGATTATTCCTGGTAAGAAGACAGAGAAATCTCCATTCAACTAAGTGAACTTTTTAGAGTGTCTTATATCTAAGACATCCTCAATCACAATTAAAACAATTCTGAACATACTTATTTCAGCAAAAAAGCAAAACCACTTGCCTCTTGAAATGTATTCTTTACTATTTCCACCAAAGTAGCCCCAGCAGAGGCTGTTAAAGTAGAGGTGGCAACTCATTAGTTATCGCTTGTGCAAGGAATTCTGTAAACAATATTAAAAAAAATATTGACACATTCTGATGTTACTTGCCACACTACACTGTTTGATCTGATCAAGACAATGAATAATTTAAACTTGCATATTCAGACTCTACAGTGTATGTTTTGCATGTCCGAAGCTCAAGAGGAAGAGATGCTAACAAAACAAGAAGATACTCTGCAAGCAACTCCATCTAAAATGTCTTTTAAATGGTGAGCACATCAACAAACAAGCAATGACTTTGTGTGCACATACAGCCCTGCATACTGGACTCTGAAGTTGCATAGACTCTTCTAGTGCCTTCTGAAAGCACGACATTCTCCCTGGCAAACACATTCCTGGGCTGCTCATCACGCCAGCAGCACCAAAGAGGAGACAGGTTTTCTGTTGTTCCTGTCATCTTCCAGTTTGTTGAAAAGTGAGAAATTTGTCTGCTGATTTGTAGAAACATCGCTCGGGAACCTTCAGGCTGTGTCAGGAATATATTTTGCAGAGTTAAGGAGAAGTCTCTGACAACTTGCTGAGTAAGAGAAAGAACCTATACATGAGTAAAATCCTTTGCAAATCTCCTTAAACACTGAAAAAATTTAATTAGCCCCATTCTATATGGCTTCATTCCCTAATAGATAAATGAGGGCCACATATGTTAGGAGACTGCCTGTGGTGATAACAGTTTCTTTTTTTCCTGGGCATCATGCAAATTTGCAACATCTCTTCAGTCTGGGCACTTCAAGTCCTTTTAATATGACTGCTCTTATCTCCTCAACATAGCAGCAGCAAGCTTTTTTAAAATGTATGCATAGAACTGGTCTTACACAGTGATTTCTTTGAATGTCTAACTCTTCCTGGAGGGTCATCACACTCAAACAAAACACATACACAAATTGCTGTAGCTCCAATTTGACACCTTTGTGCTCCTTCTGCATCTGCTAATTCTTTGTGATGTCTCTGAAACAGCACAAGCGGTATAGTTCATCAAACCATAGCAGGCGTTAAGAAAACAAACACGAAGAAAAATAAAACCCAAACTGACTCTAGAGCTCAATTACACTGACCTAAAAAGCCTCCTACTATGTAGTTCTTGCATTAAGATACAACTTTGCAAAAAGCTTTCCTGCTGGGTTATGATGTGCTTATTTTTTATTATTATTTTTTAAATCTCCCACTTGTCAGGGAAAAAGCCCTGATGTGGATGTTGGAACATTATGAAAACGAATTCATAAGCCAAGTCTGTCTGCCAGTATGTTCTTCCTAAATGCTGCAATGAGTGAGAGACTCAGCATGTAGCCAACCAAAACTGCTTCATGAAAGAAAATAAGAAAAAAAAAAAAAAGTAAGGGAATGAACGAGAGAAAACATTTCTGCCATCTATTTAATGATCATTCAGTTACATACATGTAAAATACCCAGGGCCAAGAAAAGGTCTCTTGATTCAAATTAGTAACCAGTCTGGTAAAGGCAAGAGAATAGAATTAACATCAGTCCCATGGTTCCCCCACAACACTCATCAGATGAGAGTGTGCCTGTGAAGCATGGAGCCCAGAATGCTGTTCATGTGGTGTGCTCATGGCCAGCATCTATGACTGCCAAAGCCAGTGCAAAGGTAGGGGAGGTAAGATACAGCCACAGCTGTGCCCACAGTGTCAGCAAGGGTCCAGATGAACTTACACTGACTGTAAAAGCAGAGCCAGAAAGCATTCTCTCCTAAAATGAATCTGCACAGTCTTTCTGTTTCATTTATAGTTCTTCTGACAGTCTATCAAGCCTCACCTCTGAATTGCCCTCTCCTGCCCAAGCTGCCTGGTGTCTGCTGGCAGAGCACTGTGTGCAGCTCTCCCTCTCCCACCACAGTTTTGGTACTTCTCTTGTAGCATTCTTTGCTAACCTGTTCCCTCTCTAAAACTGTGTATCAAAGCAATTAGTCACCTCTCTTACACCTTCTAACAGTAAAGGCCTTGGTGTTACTGCATCATCTCATCACAGGCAAAATCCTGGTCTTACTTACAGTGACCATAAAGGCCATTTCACTCTCCGTTCTGAAACTTTTCAAAGGGTCACATGCTATTGAGGTATTATTAATTTGTCATCTCTGTAACCTTAAACAGTTAAATATCTCTGTCAAACACAACAGCACAATGCTAAGTAGACTTTTAAATCCGTTTTATACAATTAACAATAAATTCAGGGGTGAAACTGAGACTAGATTAAAAAACACCCTGGAGATTGAAACTGGACCAAAGAGTTAGCATAAGTCCAACATAAATGCCCATAAGATCAATTTAGAGGACACTGGGATGTGCAAAGTAAGATTTATAAAGCCTGCAATGTATTGTGGCATAATTAATAAAGTATGCCTGGGGTAAAAATCAAAAGAACTAGTTAAGGAAGAGCCACTCCCTTGCAATTAGGTTGGAAATATACTGTGTAATGCTCTGGGAATTGCAAAGCACACATCGAAGCACAAATGTGACAAAGATAAGGTGAAAACAAGCTTTGCACTGTATTTGATGTCTAAACTTCAGTGAAATTTTAATTAGGCAAACTCTGTTCTAAATGTTTTCATTCTGTCTCGTAAGTGCTATTTAGCATTTTAGTACAGCTTCCCAGGTTCTCTTTCTTCTAAAGTACATTCTTCCTTGTTCATAACCCTCCTTTCTCTATAAAAGGAAACCTGATTGCTGATGTTTTGACCAGCAGTGTCACAGAATGGCCCATTAGCCACCTTCCTCAATGGTACAGCACTTGTCACAAACATCACAGTGCTACCACTGTGTGTTACCAAATGCCAACCAGTTGTAAATTGGTCCTTTAAATAATGGCAATCTCACTCTCATTTCCTGAAGACTCTTTGGAGGGGAAGCTGAGACAGAAACATAACATTGTCATTAGCTGATTTTTTTTTCTGTAAAACTAATGAAAATAAACACCACAACTGTGGTGCAAGCATGCCGTTCCCATAGGCAGTCTAAATAAAGTAGGAAGATGGGGGTCATGATCATAGAGAGTAGTAGTGGAGATCGATGCATTGAACCTAACACCAGACTTTCAAATTCACACCGAGAACAACGGTCCTGCTTCTGCAATGAACATGGGCTGCTGTCCTTGCGATGTACAGGGTTTGTTGCAGATGAAGGCAAAGCTACTACATTTTATGGACATTCTTACTCTGGTTTGCTGCCCACAGAGAAAAAATTAATCTTTCTTTTCTAGACTGTTGTTTTTCTAGAAAGAACATGCAATACAGACTGCCTCAGCTAAAAGAAGAAAATCCAATTCTCAGGCCTGTCAACATCTATATTCTGAGTTGCACTGTTAACTCATTTCACAGTCTTTTTCAGCTATTAATTTGCAATATGCTGATGCAGCCTGTACATTTTCCTACCTCCCCACATACAAGTTATAAGCACTACTGTCACCTGCCATCCATCAACCTGCTGTGTGTTAGGCAAGAACACTGGGCATCAAGTGGGAAAGAAATTTCTCTTTCACAGGATCTTATACCGAGACGTGTTAAAAGACACAAATATAGACTTATGTTTTGTGCTTCTTCCCATCATATTATTCTACCAGACTCCACCACAGAAGTGTTCCATGTGGTCTTTCAGAATACGTGACATTGTACCTCCACTGAGTTTTAAAACTCCTTTATGCTGCGTACACACTGACACAAAACACTACAAATGTCTTACTATATATCACTGAACACTTAACACTTTCCTCTGCTAGCATTTTTCAGAGCAAGAAAACATAGCTCAGTGATCTGCCAGAGAAGAGGTGCACTGAAGGAGCACGTACCCCTCTTTCCTTTTGTTGCACAAGGTCACACAACTCCCTGCGCTGCCATCAAGAGGTGGACAGTTATCCCTGTTTGTTCAATTCACAGTCACACTCCACTAAGCTGCTCCAATTAATTCTTTCACTCATCAGTTCAGTGACAAGTCAGAGTGTACAAGTATCTCCACCCTTCAGATAACCACCACTAGCCTCTTCCAGCTCTGTGGTGGGACTCAAACAAATTTACTGGGGATCATGCTTGAATTGCCTGTCCTGGATCTCATGAACTTGGTTTTGTGCAACTTGGTATTATAAAATGGGCCAGAATGACCACAAATAATTTTCATTCTGCAATAATAAAGTTAATGGCCATCCTGGACTAGGCTTTCATATTTGTCTGTGGAATATAATATGCATTTGATTGACTGGACAGACTTTTCATCTTCATATTAATTCTCATCATGATTTCATATATTAAATTATTACTTTCTAAGAAGCAAATTGTCCAATTTCATTTTTTTTTAATATCCGCTCACATCAATTTTTAGTATATATGTTACTCATGATCAAGTATTCAGAGTTCTTTCATGTAGTCTCAAGCTAAGGGCCCTGAGTAGAACTACTTATTCAGGGCATTTTGAACTCAGGGCAGGGACAAAGTCATCAAAGCAGCATAAACTAATCCAAGAACTCAGAAATGAGAGGAAAATGCTTGTGATGACCTTTCACTTTGTACAATAATTTATCTAAAACAAATGTTCCCTTGATTTGCTTTATAATGGTAATCACAGGAAATGACTGGCCAGCTCTCAGAGGTTTATCTGCAGTAATTAAGCATTTTCTACTCCAGAATTTCTCTTTCCATTGATGAGGGTAGAAGTGCAATTCACTTTGGCTGGAAATGCACTTCTAGAAGGTTAAAAAATAAACTTGTGCCATTTCCTTCACCTTCTATTAAAGATGTATCAAACTACCAATAAACATTCATACTATATATCATTGAACATGAATGGGCTCAATGACCTGTACAGAACAAGGGTATTGAGCAACCTATTAGACATGCTGACAAAAATACAATATTTGGGTCATATTATACAACATAAAAATAATTAATTCAAAGTTATACTGAAAGATACAACTTACTTAAAACTACAGAAAACTTTTATTCTTCACAAGTCATTTTTCTAATAGAGAAGGATAAATATATTTTTGTTGGGTTACCATTATATTTAAATGCAGTCTTGAAGTCTGCCTTATAGTATTGTATAGTCACAAGCTGTATTCAGAATCTAAAAATAAGAGTGCATACAACAAGTATTGTTGGGTCTTCTTTTTTTTTCATTTTGCCTTTTTTTCTACTCAAGAAAAACATTCTGAGTATTTAAACCCTCCAACAGAGCCTTAATTTTTTTCTTTCACAATGCATTTGCAGATTAAGTAGCAATCTGATATTACAAAAGATCTAGTTTTCTCATTTATGACAGAAACTTCATCATAGAAAAAAAATGACAAAAAAGAAGCCAGTAAGTGTTCTACATTATAATCAGGTTCATATAAGGTTTGGCATATGAATAGTCTCCATTATACAAGAATTTTGCCTTTAAGAAACTCTTTCATGCAAAAATATCTCAACCTTTACCAATCTGTCTGCTAAAGGACATACTTGAATGAATAAAAGCAAAACAGGAAGTCTCATTAAATGTTGCCAGCAGTTTCAAATCATTATGAATTTTCCAATACAACATCCAATAATTCTATTAGTTTTCCAATAATGTAGTCAAATGTCTCTCATTACAACTAATTGAGCAAGTACAACAGATTACCCAGTCTCGCCATTTTATGAAAATAAAATCATGTTTGGTCAGCTCTGCTAACAGTTGAATGCATTGACACGCACAAAAAGACACATTGACACGCACAAAAAGTCACAAACACATCAGCACTTACCTTTCTGTGGGTCAGAATTCCCCTATCGGATACTTCTTCCTATGTAAACTTCCAAAACTGACCTACAAAAAGTGTGAAGCTTTATATCCACAGTGATTCTTCTATTACAATCATAAATATTTATAGTTACCAAGTCTAAATAGATTGTTAATTTTCTTTAAGTGTCAAACTCAGAATTTTCCTGGTACTCCCGAGACTTAAACAGTCTCTGATCTTTGGGGACACAGTTCTGGGGACAGCCCTGTTAGCTTTAGACAAATGTCTCTCAGACATAATCTGTAGGCAGTAGGACAGGGCATAACTGGAGCTGCACAGTCTTCACGACTGGCAATGAAGAGCACATTGGAGGAAATCCAGATGAAAATTGTAGGGTTGGCAATCAGACTGGTTCCCCCACAACAGAACAATAAATTAAACACTGCTACTGTTATCATGGTTACTACAGTTATCCAGCTAAGCAGAGCTACAGCTAGTAGAGCTCTGTATAGCTAAGTGTGTTAGGCACTGAGGTGGTAAAACATGGAGCACACAGAACCTACTGAGACAGTTGTGGCAGAATCCCCCTTTAGACCTGGGCAATGGGCATCTCTCAGTATCTGCACTACAAAATCACATCAGAACTATGAGGACTATATGGAGGCAGAGATTACCCAGAGATTCCAAACTTGTAGTTGCCTAAGAATGACAAAACGAAGATGCAACTCTGAGATTCAATTATTCATGACAGCTTTTGGAGTCACGAGCATGACACCAAAGGTGTACTGCCCTGGCTCTGTTATGACACCATCTCTTGTACATCACCCATGTGTTTCAGACACTTCAGGGCTGAAGGCCATAAGGAGCATATGCTTTCTATCGCTATACACAATTGTGTCTACAGGCTAGAGAGCAGTGTGGTCACTGCGCTCAGCTATTTAGTGCTGAAGTCCCACGCTTCATGTCCAGGGCAGCAGAAGGTGCCACGGTTCGATGCCACTTTTCAATGCCACAGAATGGCTCTTCTACGCCTGTCCAAAGGATAAAGTATAGATGGAGGACTAAAAAGACAATTAGGAGGACACAAGAACATCTCTGCACAGCTAAACCCAAACACGTCTTAGTATTTCACACACTTGGCAAAAAAACCGTGTAGAGACTTTGTCTTCATATACATATGAAACAGGCTCCTGTCTAATAAGCACAAGGCTACAATAATAGGATGCTATAGTAATATCAATAACAATAACAATTATATTGATAAAGGAGACACTTCTGTGATAAATATTACGGTGATTAATTTTCTAGAACTTTTGAATGGCCATTTCAGACCACTTTCTTTATATATTATGAACACTGCATATATATCATCGAAATTTTTTTTTTTAACTTAGAGCTTTTGAAATATTTATGGCATAAATCAGCAACAGACACAAAATATGCATGGAAAAGGTTGCACAGGGGACACTTGTGACACATTTGAGAAGTGCTGCATGGCAAGAGGTAACAATTATTAAAAGTGTGGCAAGACATAAAGATACCGCAAAAGTGATCACACTGTGAGAGAGAAAAAGTATTTTGCAAAAGATCTAAAAGGATTAATTCTAAATCTAAATTAAGCTTTCCTTTCTTCTACATACCATTCATTTCTGCCCTGACAGCAATTTTCCTGATTAGTAAATAGGGTACCCAAAGCAACAAATTTATTTACAAAGATGGGCAATGGGAATGGATAAGAGAGCACTGCAATGAGCCAATAAATTCTAGCTGTGTCATGTCTCCCTATCCAGGAACCACTAGCTGCCATCCTGGCTGCTTCCCTGCAAACACTACTTGGTTAATATCAGCTACAAATTTATCACTCGGCAATAATCTATCCCCTCAGAAACTTAAACCTGGGAATGGCTTTTCAGTGACTGGCAGGATAAATTATTCAGAGTCCTTTTCAGTCTGCATCCAACATATTTTTTTTTTCAAAAAGTTTGAGAGAAAGCAGTCATTATTTAAAGGTCAGTTTTGGAGAAAATTAATGAATACAGTTTAAGAGTCCTGAAAACCATCTAAACCAAACCTGAACAGAGAAGATGGATTGTTAGAGCCGACACGGGAACACAGTTAAGATCCACTGCTGAGTATAAAAACTTACTGGCTCCCTCAGTGGCCATTTTAAATGCTTCAAGCCATTTGCAGCCCTTCAAATGACCAAAACCACCATTCAGAGTGACAGTGTGTGTGCATGCATGTGTGTGCATGTGCACGTCTGCATTTCTGGGGGAGGAATAAAGCTTGAAATCACAAAATTGAGATTAATTTATTTTGCTCTCATTTAATTTGGCATTTTTCTAAGTGGGGCAGGCAGTGCCCCAGGGACTGAAAGGAACCTGCAACCCATAAAATTTCAGCTAATTCAAAAGAAAATCTAAATTCTCCTTATCATGAAAACAACAGTGATTTAAATGTTGGCAAATAGAATTATTTATCAACAGTTGCATGGCCTCACAGAATGAAACCCAATTCAACATTATTCTCAAAGAAACCATATCCCTTTCTTTAATGCAAAGATGGGAATGAAAATGAGTACTGTACTGACTGATAAAGGGGAGCTATTGCTTTCCAATAAGGTAAATGGCACAAGCCTGATCCCAGAGTAGTTTGGCATAAAACTGGTTTTCCTGGTAACATGAAAAGGACATTGTGTATGGAGTCTCTTTCCATTGATTCATTCCCTCTTTTCATGCTCAGGCGCTGCTGGAACAGATTGTCCCCTCTAGTGCAAACCCAGGTGACATCTGATTCACCCACTGGCAGCCATTCAAGCCTATCTGGACAAGCACGCCTCCGTGAACTGGGGACTTCAGTTTTTTTCCACAGCGTTTATCAGCGGTTTTCATGCTGTTGAAATGATCTTGGCAGGGCTGCCCACAGTAATCCCTCACCCCTTTGTGCAGCCGCTGTTTGGAAGCACAGCTCTCCTTACCTCTAGGTATGTTATCTAAAAAGACCTCAGCCTAGGAAGGCTGTGCAAATTATCAGTTAAATTGGACTTCTCAGATGATTCAGATGATGTGCAAAATCAATGCCCTGTAAAAACTAATATAATTTTTTAAAATGCAATTAAGTTAACAAGCTGCCTATTTAACCTCAGCATTTAAATCCCCCAAGGGCTTGGAGCCTGTAAATGGTAAAGCACTCCAAACATCACCTAAATACATTTCCTCTGGGTCCTAGTCATGTCCTCAGGCACCAGGAGCCACTTTGGGGGTTCAATTATCAAATGAAACCCAGTATGTTAAATTCACATAAGCAAGATGAACCACATGCTTAAACACCCATAGTGTCTGGGGTGGCAGTGTGTGGAAGAGCAGAACAATTTGTGGTATATATGAAGGGAGGAATTTAATTTATCTGAACTTACAATCATACCCAGGAGCTGGATAAAAAAGACGCCAAGTGAAACAAATTGTGTTAACAGCGTGCCTCAAAATATCTATGAGTGAGTGTCTTACAACTTATTCCCTGAGGGAAGAAAAGGAACCAACCCATACCTATATATAACCATCAGCACATGGTACAGTGTTTTGTATTGTGAATTAGCTGTTATCCAGTGAAGGCTCCTATGAATAAAGCAAATTAAGACCAAAACCAGCAATTCTGGGAGTCCTGGAAACAACTGGAAATGAAAGCACAGCCTATTTTAGGCATTTATTAAAGTATTTATCTATTTGATACATAAGCATCAGTTCTTCAAAGCTAGTCTGAAACACTGTAACAACCAAGATACAAGCAAGTTTAAACCATACCAGGCAAACTCATTCAAAACTACAAAGGCTAGATGAAAAAAAACTGTCACGGGTCAGTGTAATGTCAGCAGCAGAGGAAAGATTTGATATCTACACTGAAAGATGTCCATGCTCAGCACACACCAAAAAATAACTTCAAAATTCAGCAGTTTGTATACAAGATGACCAGAGTCCAAGAATGAAACCTACTTGAAAAAGATTTCTACAGCTGTTCCTGAAATGGCACATTAACCATCTTTTTGATCACACCAGTAGTGAAAGAGCTGAGAGAAAAAAGGTGTAGTAAGTCCAGCCTTCAAAGTAGAAAATGCATACTTCTTAAACAAAGGAAAGGCAGTACATACAAAAGCTCTCCTTCAAAATAACCCTTAAACTCATTAGTATTTTGTGCCATTTAAAGATCAGTGAAACATGCAAAAAGGTGATGGCAGTGTTCTAGTGACAGGATGAATTAAGTAGTAAAACTCTATTATTTTTCAATAAGGAATAATTTATTGTCAAGATTATACAATGGAGAAAAAATAATTTTTTTTTTACATACCAGGACAATTCTCAGAATCATTCAAACACAATATACTGTTATTTGATGTGGTAGTACTCCAGATTCAAAGCTCATCAGATTTCTCTTATTATCAATCATTAAGGCCAGATCAAGTGGTCTTTTCAACCTCTGAGAAAATACAGTTAAAGCTCTGATGCTACAAGAGCAGAAGAAAACTCTCCATCAAAAGCACCTTTCCCCAGGATACAGGTCTGGCATGTTTCATCATGTCATTTTTAAAGGAGAGTCCAGGTGTCATCTCCTGAAAGCTGGTGTTGACTAGCACTCAAACTTAACCCACAGAAACTCTCTTATTTTCTACTTGTAATCTCCAATTACAATATAGACTAGATAATATACAATGGAGGAGACTGAGGGGTGACCTTATTAATGTTTATAAATATGTCAAGGGTGAGTGTCATGAGGATGAAGCCAGGCTCTTCTCAGTGACATCCAATGATAGGACAAGGGGCAATGGGTGCAAGCTGGAACACAGGAGGTTCCACATAAATGTGAGGAAGAATTTCTTCACAGTGAGGGTGACAGAGCACTGGAACAGGCTGCCCAGAGAGGGTGTGGAGTCTCCTTCTCTGGAGACATTCAAAACCCGCCTGGACATGTTCCTGTGTGACCTGATCTAGGTATTTCTGCTCTGGCAGGGGGACTGGACTAGATGATCTTTTGAGGTCCCTTCCAATCCCTAACATTCTGTGATTCTGTGACAGCAGAATTTCTCAGAAAATAGAATAACCCAAATGAGAAAAATCTCATTTTGTAAGGTAAATAACACTTCAGGCAAACCTAAGTTTTGAGACCCTATAAAATTACAGGGAACACAAAATCTTACCTTCTGGGTGGAAAACATCTTAGTAACTAAAACAAAATGGTAGAGATGTTGCAGCTGACCACCCCCAAGTACTGGGAAAACAGAAAAGAACATCCTGATGAGCATAAGAAGAAACTCATCAGAATTACTCGAAGTAATGGTGCCAGGAGACATACTCTCCTTGTCAAATCCTTGTATAGGATCACGTACCATATACGGGAACACAACAAGATGCCACTTAGTCAGTAAATGCTGCTGAAACACCCTGGGCCAGAGCTGTGCTCCATGCAGGACACGAGCTGCACAGGGAGCAGAGTCAAGGGGGCTGCTGCCTATTGCCTCAAGTCATCAGCAAAGTCCGTGAGGCTAAATTAAACTGTGAGGAATATTAAGTATGCCCAGTAGCATGTTCTACTATGTAGCCCAGCAGCAATTTCTAATTCCCCAATTTCTAAGAGAAATATCCTAACCAACTGAAAGTAGGAGCAGCTATTATCCAACATTAACTGTGAATATACTGTAGAACCTATTCCCTTCTCTTCCTGACAGCAATTAGAAACCAAGGACCATGAGCTCTGGAGCTCTCTTATGTCAGCTAGATAAAGCTGACAGCTGATTCTCAGCAATGTTTTGCCTGACTAATACATGATATTTCTGGACTCACTGGACTTTGTGACACTCAGAAACTTTCAGAACGCAGAGATTTTTAATTCGGTGATGAAGTAGGGAACAACCTGCTGAATGAAAAGTAAGCCCTATAAAGAATGTATTAAGACTATTCCTGGGAAAGTGTCTTTCACACTGTCTGTTATATGCATTTAAATAGCCTGAATAGATTGTTTAAATACTTAAAAAATTCTTAGGGAAAAACCCCCAAACACTTATCTTTTTGTGTAAAATACACTTGATAATGTAGACAACATTTTGGGGATGAATCTCAGATCTATGCAGTAGCACTTTGTATTGTCTACTAAATATGACAAAATGAATACCTAAAGGTTACACGTTATGAATAAAGATGATAGCCAACGTGACTGTGTGGTACAGTTCCTTACAATGTCAACAGCATTCCTCAGTAGTTTTAACTACATACCACTTGCATGCAGTATTTCTGTATTGAAAAGAGAGACCTTAGATGATGGACAGATTATGAAAGCAAGTTTACTAGATCCTTTCATTTTATAGACTGACTTACCAGTCCCTTCACCATGGAATCAAACTCTTATTTTTTCTGTAATAGCAACCTGTAGCCTATTTTCCTCTTTGTAAAAAATTTCATGTAAATGTAAAATTACATGTACAATGTAAAAAATTTTTAATCCAAGTCTTCTTTTACTTACCATAGCAGTCATTTAAACTATGAAATAAACCAGTCATGTCCAGTCATACTCAAGGTATGTTGACTTAAAGACTGCCTCCAGACTGAAAACAGGACATGCTGCTATCCTTCATCTGCATACACAGTAATTTTTTAATATGTCTGCTCTCCTCTTACTTTACATAATCTCCTGATATACTTACCACATGAATGAAAAAATGAAACAGTCTGTGATTTTTATAGTAGCCAGTATAAAAGAACTTGGGCTGTAAGGCACTATCACTGTCTAAATATGATATAATTTAATATAACACCCCCTTATGTATATAATTTAATATTATATATAAAACACATGATCTGATGTAAAAACCTTCAGAAATTAATCATTAATCATCTTCAAAGCTTAACTTTATGCATATGGGAAACTTGTTTGGATTTCTTATATGTTACTGATATAAAAATAGATTGCCCTAGCATGCATTCAAACACAAGCACATATTTTCATCGTTCAGTATTCAAGTCCTGGCTACGTACTTTATATATGCCACTAATGTGGCTTCATGCTACACCATTAAACAAACACCCAAGCAGTAAGTAAGTAAGAAGGCATCACTAGAATGTGTCATTTCTGTTGCAGTTTCAGGTGTAATTACAGTCTATGTACATGTGTATATATTTACAGGATAATAGGCATTATGAGAATGTGGACTATAATTTACCATTTTTAGTGGAAAACGTCCTTTATTTAAGCTTTCATTTACAGTCAGGCTCTCTACCAGAAACTTAAACCTTACTGAAGATAAGCCTCAGGGAAGTGGTACAGTAATTAGCAAGTACAAGAGCTAGTTCCATTGGGAGTTCAGAAACAAGTGCTTTCCTGCTGGGATAAATAGTGGCAGTATGGAAATCAAAACGTTTTGTTATAACACTTGATGCTATTAAAATCAGTCTCTGCTGAATTCTCTCACGTGGGAATGAAAACTCTTTTGTGCAGTGACTGGCACAATTAAGAAATGTCTAAAGTCAAAACAGAAGCTTAAAGTAATTTTTTAGATGAGAACTTTAAAAAAGAGCAGAATTGCATTAAGAAACGCACACTGTTTCCCCAACATCCTAAGCAAGCAAAGTTCTCAGATTTTTCTCTCTCGCACTGTGAATTAATCTTCTAAATAAACTGGACATTTGTAATATGCAGCAAACAACTTGATGTCATTTCTCATTACAGTGATCCTATTATTCTATAGAGTACCTATGGATAGGCATAATAAAAATATGTAAATTTGCCAGAAAGCCAGTATATTTTGCCCTTAGTCATGTGCACCTCTTTGCTTTCTGTGTATAATTAGCATAAAAAAATAAATTGTTGTCAGGTTTCTTATTCAGTTGCTTTGCTATAAACAAAAGTTGACTCAACAGGTCAAATTAGGTTTTACACAAGAAAAGAAATAAAAGCACTAGTTTTTAAATGCAGAAGAATCATTCTGCAGCCATTCAACAGTCAACACACTATATCATGCAACAATCTTGAAAAAGTTGATTGGGCAATACAAATGTGATTTGAATATCCAATAAAGGACATACAAACCATTTCCTTCAATTAGCAAAGTTAAGCTGATAAATACCAAGAGTTTGAAATTTCTTTTTATGCCAAATGAAACAATTGTAATTTGGTTAGAGTTCTATCACAGTACAACTTCATTGTATGACACAAATGTAATTTGACCACATTCTAATATATTTTTTATGGGAATACTCATTGGATAGAATGTCATGAACTATGCTAGTTTTTATCACTATTAGAAGACTACATCAGCATCTCTACTCAAGCACAATGGTGAGACTTTTCCTCAAGCTCCTGTTTCCCAATGATGACAACTGTATTAATAAACTAAGAAGTTTTTCAAGTGGAAATTAAAATTAGTTCCTACTATAAATTAAGTCACTCTGTAATAGAGTTTAATAGGAAAACAGTATTTCTTGTGGCATACAGTAAAGTAAAAATCAAGCAAATGGTCACATAAACACATATTTCCTGTGTTTCTATGTGTGCAGGCCCATGCGTGCACACGTTATTGCAGATCAGAGGAAATGATTCATTATTCCATCTTAATTCTGTGTAGACACTTGTCAGCATTGCAAACCACTTTAAGTGTAGCAGAAATGAAAACAAGGTTTGTCTCTGCTTCAGGAGCCCAACTCAGAAAAGGCTTTGCAGGTTTGCCTTCAGAAGCATGAACAGGACAGTGTTGCTTACATTGTACTGATTTAAAGAAAAGTTGTCACCAAATAAAGAATTTATGACTATACATGGCTTTTTGACTCGATATATAGACATAATTGATTTCCTCAAATATTTAAAGTATTTAGGGAAAAAATGCAGGCTCTGCTGAATCAGAGCCAATATACTTCATCTAAGCAGTGTTACTTAAAAATGATACATTAACTGGAGCTGAAAGCATTGTCAGCTCAGTGTTCTTCCAAGTGATGATGAAACCAATATTTCAATTCAGAAGAACTAGTGGGCTCCATCAGGAACAGACCCACTTGTAGCAGGGAGAGGAGGCAGTGAGGGCTGAGGGGATTCCAGTGATGCCTGACCCCAGCTCCATCCACATTAGAGTGCTTAATGCCACTATGTAGCATAAACATTGTGCTGCTGACAGTGTAGCAGGAGTCTGCATGTGGCCTCAGTCAAGGTTAATGCACCAGGGTCAAAATCTGTACCATGCGAGAAGGTCTTCCTGGTTACGTGTGTTAGGGTAGGGAAGATTACCCACGAACATGGTATTTTCATACTAGGAGAGGTGAACGAGATGAGGGGACAGGAAGCCTGGGTTTCCAAATGATATTGTTGCCCTGCAACAATGATATTGTCCTGTACACTGTGATAAAGCAGCAGTTTCCTAGGTGAAGCCTGTGAGAAGACATACAACCCACAGTTCCTTAGAACCCTTCTGCCATGGTGATGTACTTACAAAGCAAATTGGCTTTTTTTATTTTTTTCCAGAAGACATGAGTGTAGAATAATTTAGTAAGGCAAAACCAGACAGCTTGTATAATAATCTGTCACATGAATGGCTCTGTTGCTTGCCATCCGAGCATAGGTTAAATCCAATGAGTTCTTGGCAGCTTTGATTGTTCCCCTCCTTTTTATCACAGTACCTTTCCTGACATCAGAGTGTCTGTTGTACTTCACTCATAGATCTATTTTCCCCCAAATTCACTGCTTCCATTACCTGTGCCCACATAACTTACCTTGCTTTGGCAGAAGGGAAAGAATATACAGCCTCCTCCTCATGAGGTAATCAATAGTGCTTCAAAGATAAGCCAGCAAAGGCTTGTAAATAAGTGCCACTTCTGTCTTCAACAGCCCTCCATATGTGACATTTGCAATGCTTTTAGTCTCAATTGATCTCACCCAAGGGAAAGATGTCAAGAGGCCTCTGTTGAATCGGAGCTCCTGAGGTTGCTGCTTCACTGGAGAATCACCATTTTATGCCACACTGCTTTTCTTTCATAAATACTAAACCCTTAGGCTTTATTAAGATGTTATATGCATCACCGGTGACCCCTCTAATGAACGATCATCAAAAGATGAACACATCTTTGTTTAAAAGAAGACTATGCAGGATGTACCCTAAAGCAGCTAACACTGTAGATTATGCTTTGGGATGACTATATCTCTAACAGAGGATTTGGCTAACATAGATGTAATGAAACACTGACCAGGAACTTCTACAGAAACACAGAGCAGTGACAGCTTCTAAACCAGCTCTGCAGCCAGCAGTCTCTCTGGGACATATGCACAGCAGTTCTGTCAGCAGGGTGAGACAGGCAGATCCTTACAGAGCAAAAGCTTACAATCCATCCTTCTGAGGAAAGAGTAGGCAAGGGAAATGCTATAGTCAAGGCTACCTAACAGATGAAAACACTGATTTAAAACATTATTTCTACCTACAAACCCCTCCTTTTTTTTTTTTTTTCTTGGTATTTATCAGGTGTTTCATCTACAGTGAGACATAAAATAAAGACACAAAAATAATTATCTTGATGGAAGTAAAACAATAAAGGAATACAAGAAAAATACACCTTTATCAGTGTTCTCTTGTAAACTGCTCATAAACTCAAAAATATTAATCCCTTCCAAGGTATATCTAGGACACTGCCACTATTTTTTAGAAATACCACATATGTATTATCTTGCAAGTTTAAGCTTGTGTGTGTTACAGTCCAGAGGTCAGTCACTTTCCAAAGATACAGTGGTCAGTAGAGCAGGACACACAAAGGAATGGAGACAAGTTCCTGAAGCTCCTTGTCACTGCCAGAGCTCAGTGACATTTAATTGTGTCAGCTTGAGCTCCACAAGCATCACCTAAGTCTGCGTATGTTTTCGTTGTTGAAAATTCAAGGAGAGGAAAAAAGAAAACCGTTAAATAAACCTCCCAAACCAACACCCCATTTCTACTTTCATTATTACATATTTCTGAACGGATAAACAAGAAATCAATATGCCCAAATTGGTAACGCACTCTGAAAGGGAATACTAAAACCTGCTACTCATTTTTAGAGGCTGCACTATGAGTCTTATTTTACAAGGCAGTGTCAGTCTGAGCCCCAGGAGCTCACCTTGACCCCCAGAGCCCAGGGCAATGCCTGGATTCTGCTCCAAGTTGGGAAACTGGATGCAGCATGAAGCTCAGGGTCATGCACTGGAAAGTGAGATTTTCCTCACATTCCCAGAGTGAAAACAGAGACACTTGAAGTTTATAAGCAAGGTCTGTTATTACCCTTTCTATTTGCACATACTAGCTGCTAAATATATAAACCTGAAATATTTATCATGGAATCATAGAATTCAGGTGGGAAGGCAGCTCAGAAGGTCTCAGTTGAGCCTCCTGCTC
Source organism: Podargus strigoides (assembly GCA_028020825.1). Classification (NCBI taxonomy): domain Eukaryota; kingdom Metazoa; phylum Chordata; class Aves; order Caprimulgiformes; family Podargidae; genus Podargus; species Podargus strigoides. The sequence continues at coordinate 30,507,460 of CM051623.1, forward strand.
AAAGAAGGGTCAGCTTGAGATTTGACCAGGTTGCTCAGGGTTTTACCTTCTACGGATGGAGACTACACAACCTATGTACCTATATAACTTAAATATAGATTTTTATGTATGTGTAGATAGATATAATACTATGCATAATTGACATACCAACTTAGAAAAGCAGCTGATCATGTTAAAAAAGGTTTGTATGTAAGGTATTATGGGATATATACTAGACAGGGTGGTGATCTAAAATTAGAATTCATTGTAAAAGAGGCAAATAAAGGTCAGGTTTGTTTCCTCATGCTATAGATAAAAGTGTTTTTAAAAGCAACAGAAATACAATTCATAAGTGAAATATAATTAAAAAATTTTAATTTGACTTTTGATGGCACGATGCTCCTGATGAGAAAATCACTACTTAAAAATGAAGATCTTTGAAATGCAATGGTACAAGCTCAAAGGCACTGACACCAAACCGGCCGCTTAATTGCTGCATTTCCCCAACTCTTCACTGCCAGCTTGGGCAAACATGGCAAATTGACTGTTCCATTTTTAGGCCATGATCATGAGATGCAGAGGTATTTCTACTGGTATGCCTGAATGTTTGGACTTTCTGATTTGTTTCTGTGAGACTTCAAAAATGACAAAGCTGCAGTGGTGTTAGAGATCCATACTTCTCTCACTGCACATACTTTGTGAACAGTATGTACTTTAATATTTGAAAAACATCATCCTTCTGTCCACTGAACTGAATGTCTAGATTGTAACTGATATACAGAAATACATGTAGGTGCAACATGTTAATGGTGTATCTGATTTTCCTATCAATACTACAGGCAGAATCCTGATGCGTGTCAACCTTATTCTTCTATTTTTACCATCTGTGGTAGAAACAGAAGGCTATTTTTTTCTAAATTAACTATACAGGTTTGAAAATTGGTGCATTTTTCTACTTCTAAAACATTATGTCTGAAACACATTTGTTTTCCTTCACAGACTCAGATGACTCCAAAGGTAAACCAATCACACTCTACAGATCTGTTCAACATAGAATAAATGATGGAGAGGTAGAAGTCATAATTTTTTTTCCTTCCACATTTTAGCTGTGTTTTGACATTCTTAGACATCAAAATTTTAAATAACTGTCACACATTGACATGGTTAATGGTGAGCCTTAGTATTAGAATTTGATATGCCATTTGATCTTGTGCTAATAGTTAAAATACTAGAATTAAAAATTACATGTCTTAGCTTGATCATTTTTCTAAGGTAAATGGTCTTTGTTGTCATTGTTTTATTAAAATCCCGTGGGGTTTGTGCAGTGCTCTCAGGTTTGTTCAATTTCCTTTGCATGCAAGTCAGCAACTAGGCACTTTACTTGCGTGTAACAAATATAGAGTTTTAAAAGAATCTACAGACTTCTACCCAAGACTAACTGCTTAAACAAGAATACAAGGTGATTGACCACACTGGAAAAATTACTTGGTAATTAATCATTTCAACAAAAACAGTTATTTTCATTGTTATAACAGTTGTATCGTCAGACTTCTCTCAAGCCCTAGCGAAGATGGGTTTTGCCCTACTGCAAAACTCTGTTCTCTGAAGGTTAACAAGCACTGGGCAGTAAGAAGGTGGAAAATTAATTCAGACTTGGTGTCCTCTCAGAAAACACTTTAAATTGCCTTCTTTCATGGTAAGGGGACCTAAATCAAGTGAGCCTGCATGACTTCAGTGGTGGCAATGTGCCCAAACAAGAGGAAATGTTTGAAGAAAGGACACTCCCAGGCTCCAGGGCAGAAGCAGGGTGGTTGGTCATAAATTTGTACTTAAATCGATACCAGAGACCAACAAGTAGGCTAAGAATGGGAGCTTTGTGTCTTTTTCCTTCTTCAGTGAGACACTACCTTTACTTGAGACTTCAACCAGTTTTGGGGATTAACATTACACGGTCTTGAGGAAATGTGGAAAGATAACAGGTCTGATGTCTATGTCAAACAAGCTGTAACTTCCTAACCAGATGTGGATGGCAAAATCTGACCAGATTGAGAATAGAGTGATTAGATGACCAGAAAATGTGGGTCTAAAGACCTAGTTGTCAGTTACAGCTATTAAGAGAAAAACTTACATGTTCAGTGTAAAGGACTACTTTTACTTCTGCTAACTTTTCAGCTGGTGACCCCAAACTTCATCAGCATCTCAGTCTTGTCTCGGTATAGCCAATTCACTCTTGTTCATGCTCCAACCTTGGTCAAACTCTGGCTGAAGGACTGAGCTAACATACAGCTCAGCAGGCTGCATTACAACTGTCCCACACCAACTGTTCTGTCCCCTGTATACTCACTGTTGCAGGCAGTGACAGATAGCGACACCATGGCACGCTGCTCTCAGCAGATCCTTAGGAAGAAGAGTTACTGCCCGCAGCCACATAGTGAGATGCTCCTGGGGCTGCAAGCAGCAAAATGACTGAAGACCAGCCTCATCCACACCTCATAAACCACTTGTAAGACAACAGTGCCTGCATGTAAGTGCTGCTGAAGTCACTTAATAGGTTTGGTCTGTCTCTGAAAGTCTCATCATGATCAACTGGGTGGGGATAACCTATGAAAAAATACAAGATTATTCTAACAGTCCTTTCTTCACATCTGCATGGCTTTTTAAAAGGCAATAAAAGTGTGCATCAGTTACTGTGTACAGTGATGAGCAGAGCAATATCTGCAAGCTTTCTCCTGGGAGATGAGCTGGTGAAAAGAAATTGCACAACTGCTTGGACCCAAGGATGATACTCACTGAGACTTGGTCTGCCATTTTTGCTCCAGCATGGCCTGCTATGTATCTCAAGCATTCAGCAATGCAGTCTTCTACTCCTGTCTTTCTTAACAAAGGCCCCCAAAATACAGAAGACTATGTAAGGATCTGCTAAAAAACACAATCCGAGCTATACCTCTTCTTCAGTCTAGGTTTCCAGGCTGTTGACATCTGTAATGGAAACAAAGCTCTGGGGAATGGAAGTCTTTTCTCTGCCCTCCTGTCCCACTTCTGGCAGAAGCCTCATCCTGCTGAGTCCCATCGTGATGGCATCTCTGAAAGGTGACAATTCTTCTGGCTGGTCTAAAAATGTTTTAGCCACAAGGAAGAAAGGCTAGTCTCAGTTTTGTTTTGACTCCAAATCCTAAAAATGTGAATCAACAATGTGTCTTCACAGCAAAAGAAAATTCTTAAAATACATACAAAGATTTAGATAAGCAAGCTGGTTAGCAATTAAAGACAATTCCATAACATGACGAATGGAGGCTAAAGGGAGGGTTTAGCAATGTCATGTATTATCTGCACTATGCTTGGGCAGGAAACTTTTAGGGAACTAATGAGGACCAAAAGAGGCATTTTCCACCTAAGCACTTGGCTTGACATTTGTAATAAAGAATGAACACTGCATTTCTTTTCAGGGACAAAACATCTCATAATACTGCAGCTGATTCAGCATTTGAAAGAGGTTGATGTCTGAAAATATAAAGACATAAAAAATTCAACTGATTATTAAAATATTTAAGTTATTTCATAACACATCTTTCATAGCAAGGTTTTAAAAATAAAATTTCCAGTGTGAGTCAAAAAAAATCAGATATTGAAAATTGAAACAATGACCCTTAAAATAAATACTAAGCAATTGTATTTCAACAATTAAAACAAAAAAAATCATAAAGTCTTTTTTGTGGGTAAGAATTCTGTTATGTTCCAGCTTTAATAAATCCCATCTCCTCAGCAGCTAATTACTGTATCTTATTCCACAAGGGTTTTAAGCACTTGCTGAATAGTCTCAGATAGCCTTTAAAACCTTCACAACTTAGTGATGATTGAGGTTGCCTGTATATTTTTTTTCTTTCCAGATCACTGGAATTGGCGGGTTTTGACTCCATTTATGTCACAGCCTCAACTTGCAGACTCTCTCTAACTCCTACAGTTATCACATCCCATCTACAGAAATTAAAGCTCTGACACTGATCTGGGAAAAACAGATCACAGTAAGAAGTAATTTGCCTATAAGCCATGAGTTACTAGAACTGCTATACTGGTGCTTCTCCAAAGTTTCTCTCTCCATTATGAGAACAAGGGTGTTTCCCCCAAAACTCTATGTTCCTGTTCAGTAACAGCAAAAAACTGTTTTTTCTTAGTATCGCTCTCTGCAAATTTAATTAGGTACAAATGGTAAGATATTCACTATAAAACCTGGTGGCAACTTTATGCTGTAAAGGGCTAGACTTTATTTTTCCAGTAGAAACTAGCAGAAGTATATAGCAGGGTGGTGACATTAATTGCATTCAGCTGTAATTCCTTCTTTGTATGACTTCAAATTGCTGCTGCCTTGCTAGAACAAGAATGCTACAGACTGCCTGGCTTTATCCAAAAGAATACAGGCAATGAGGTGCTATCAGCTTGTTCTGATATGCTTCTCTTCTACCATAAGATGGCAGACATAGTACATAAAACTTTCAACAATATACTATAACTTACAATTTTTTGATCAATATGTATACAGTGTTCACTACTGTCCTTACTGCATGAACCAGAAAAAAAAAAATGGTCTCACTGTACCATTATCTATTACTGTATCCCTCATTGCAGCCTTTCAAAACAACATTACTTGTCAAGAAAAAAAAAAAAAAAATTAATAAAAATTTGATCAGGCGTAAAATGACTGTATTTTTGGTTAAAGTGCAGAACAATAGCATGATATAGGTATGGTATAGTTTTTCTTTTTATTCAGCTGTTTAGTATGCTGTAGGTATAAATGAGAGACTTAAACCAAGCATCAAAACTGAACCTTTCAGACGTTAATGTGATGATAGCTGTGTTATTATGAGCCTAATGATATCTAGTGCACACAAGAATACATAGGTGTCATGCTGAGAAACCAATGATCTGGCTCTCATTCTGACTGCAGGCAAAGAATATCTCATCAAAGCTATAAATTTCATGAGTCTGTTCCCAAATTTAAAACCCTTAAGGAAATGGCTTTCATGGTTCAATGGTTTTAAAGGGCTGCTCTCACTTGGCTTTGTAACAAGGAAATTAATAGTTCTTCCAAAACAAATCAGAATTATGCCATAGCTGCACGCATTTTCATGCTTTTGCCTTCAGCATTTTACTTCCTTCTCCAGATAACATCGCTGCAGAATCTACATTGAATTCACTGTGGGGAAACATTTATTACCGGCTATGATTTCGCCCTATAGCCTTAGATAGGTGATAGAAGTTGTTTACTCATTGCTATGTAAAAACTGTTTTCTTTAGGTCATGTGAAATAGAGTCAGTTTCTAATCAACCTTCACTTTTCACAGAGTAAAACCTATCCAGCCTAATGTCAGAGAGAGTTAGTTTCTGTAGCATGATGCAGAGCGACCGACCAAGAGGTAGACGGCTTATGGGACTGCAATAACAAAGAAGCACTGGAGTGATGTACTTCTCTGTTTTTTTCTCTTTAAAAATTCTGACTGTGCAAATATTGAAGCTCCTGAGAAGGAATAATCATGTTTAAATAATTTTCTTAAGTTAAAGGTATACCAATGCTTTCAAATGAGCAGAAATGAATATTGTGTTAGGATTAGCTGTTGTATGTCACATTTCAGGCATAAAATGCACTACAACTAGTGCTGTTCAGGAGAAAACCCACAAATGAGCACCAAATGTCCAGGGTAGCAATACATTTCAATGTATCATTAACAAACTAACAAAATACTGTCAATTCTTATTTAACCAGCAAGAAGTTACATACACACTGATTAAAATACCAAGGTATATTTCCTTTTGTGCAGAATCCTTATGATTACACAACATTTCAGATCCAACTATTTCAGTGTTTGGGGAGCTACAAACAGGAGACTCATAGCATCTGTGTCAAAAGTTGCTTTGCTTTTTTAGCTCATGCCAATCATTTGGAGTCCTATCTTTAACATGAGAATAAGAATCCTTGTGTGAAAACAACAATTAGGTAATGTAGCAAGGAAATTCATCTAATAGCAAACTATTGCACATATACCTATGGTATATCTATGATACAATATGAACCATACTCTCATAAATCAGAAACATTACTCTGGTTGACAAAAACTTCCACACCTCAAATTGCTGACACACCTTATGAGGGAGTCGTGCAAAGGTCAGACATTTTCTAAGAACAAAAATTATAGTAATAGACAAATTTGCTCTTCTCTAAGGATGAAATGATTGTCTGTAATAGAAAACACAGTGTTGGAGTGTACAAAATTCTCAATAGCCCACTGTTCCAAAGGGGGAAAGGGCAAACATGGAGGACTGAACAAAAAACAACAGTAATTCATCATAAACTGCACAAAAAGCAGTAAATTTGCTTTAATATGAGGAAAATGACAGTTTCTCCTCAAGCATGGAAAACATAATTATCCCCTAAGCCACCCTAAAATAGCTATCACTGGTGCAAACCAGAAAACTGCAATTCCCAGCTGGGGAGCACCACCACTGTCATGCATGAGAGGGATGGAGGGGGAAACTAATAGTTCTCCATTTAGACTTTCTGAGCAGCATGTGACTTTTATTATTAAATAACTGCATTGAGGGAGAGAGAATTAAATACAAAGGACATTATAACTGGCTGCTTGGGCACATGTACCTAGGAGTATCTATATATTTACACACAAGGAATATACTGCTCCATAAAAAAGGCTGTTAAAGCTGAATTAAAGCTGTCTGAACTTTTGCTCATCCCACCTCTAAGTTAGCCTTTGAGCTCTCCAACTATGGTTTGAGATTCACCCTACAGGAGCTAGGCTGCTTTCAGCATCCAAGCTGGCTTGTGTTTGACTGCAGCGTGGACATTCCTTTAACAAAAGCCACAACATTCAGGTTTTCAGCTTAGTTCTGATGAAAAGTAACACTCAAAAGCATCATGTCATAGTCACATAGGACTGTTGCAGCCATCTGCTTTACTCAGTACATTGTATCCAAAATGCTTCAGACAATGAGAAAACAAACATGATAAAAATGAAATACTGGTAGTCCAAAACCTCAAGATTATATAAAAAAATCAATTCAGCTGCAGATTTTAATTAGATCAGAATCAAGGTGAAGGAAATAAAGTCAGCTTTTGTGTATAGTCCTTATTTGATCTTTATCAGTTAAAATCCCCTTTATTTACTAAAAATGTCTACATACATCATTAAATAGGTGGTCTCCATTTTTCTGGAAAGGATGAATTTAGGACGGCATTTTGACTCAGTCACATTTGTCTCACTTCATCTCAAACCCAGTTGATTATGATACAGTGCTGATAATTATTTTGCAGTGAAAATCTCTAAATTCCAGTGTTTAAATTAAATAACTCAACCAAGGGACTGGTTTCTGTTTATCAACTCTGACTGTAGACTTCTGATGACATATGTTGGATTTCCGAAAAAGGAGTTAACTGAAAGTATGATTTATGTAACTTTCACATTAAATTTTTAAGAATTTAGGAAAGATACAGAAATACTGCCTTTAAGCTCATCAGCATTATGCACCAAATTGAAGCTTCTGTGTCTTTCAATGTCTGTACCATTTCTCTCACTCAGGTGTTTGAGAGCCAAGTAATATATTTTAATACAAACCATGAACACTGAATAACCACCTTTCTCATCTTACACACCCATACTGTCACAGAGCTTAGACTCGCAGCAAAAGGACAAACCTACTGCTATGGACAGAATAGAAATAGATTATTTTGCACAAATTAGATCCTATCTGCTCATTTTGGATTGGGTGGATAAACCTCAACACCAAGTGCACAGGGGATGGGGGTGTGCAGGGAGGCCAAGTCACAGCCATAATCCATCCCAGCCAGTAAGTCCCCCCGCCATTATCCTACCTTTCTGTAAGCCCTGTGTGAAACCTCATTATCTCACCTTTTCTTATAAGTTACTCGTTCTGTCCTTCAAATTTCAGAGGCCTTTCAGCCCTTTCCCATGGCAACCCTGCCCCTTCTTCAGATCCTGATGAGTACTAAGGTCTGAGAACTGACTGTGGCTTTCTGGGTTAGTCTGAAAAAAAGGAAAAACATTCACTTCGCTCTTGTCTATCCTACACACCGCTGGGCAGAAAATGGTCCATAATGTCCTGCATGTTAAATCTGCACTTCTATCTTCCCTAAATCTGTCTCTTCCACTGCAGTGAACTCAAAATCATATTCCCCCTCTTTTCTGAGATGGCTAAAGCAGTTGATCTGCACCAAATGGACCAATGCTGAATTTATTTTATATGCTAATTTACATGATAGCTGCATTCATTAAAATGAGATCTAGTGTTATTAAACTCCTGTAGAGTAATTGTGATTGAAATTTGTCCACAAGCTACACATATTTGAACCTCATGAACCAGAAAAGAATGTATAAAAGATATTGTTTAAGCATAGGCATGTTGTTTTTAAAATATCTGAAACTATAATTTATACAGGCAGGATAAAATTGAGGACAAATACTATTTACAGTCTGATTTAACACTCAATATACAGACTAACAGTAAAAATATGGAAGAATGGGAAAAAAGGTGAACTTTCTCAATTGAAGACGATTCATTTCTCCTAGAGCAAGATAAACTTTGCTTATGGGACTTCAGTGAGTGTTGCTTTAATCCTAAAACAGAATCAGTAAGATTTTGGGTTTCTTCATTGCAACCTGGGAAACTATTTGGCTATGAACCTACATCTGAGTTTCTTGTACTAACCTTCCCATTTACTGGCCTGCATAAGCTAAAAAGCAGAGGTAAACCAGAAATCAAAATGACAAGTACAGGAAGAAGGAGGTTTTATTTTAGATTTTCACTACTCACTTAAAGGTCTAACGAGAAGGCAAGAAGTTATTCTGTTAGATTGGAAAGACCAGTATAGGATGGCCTAATCAAGACAAAAGCTTGACATTCTTTAAAAGACAATGATCACGTAAAGATGGAAAAGGTTTACAGGGATGAAAATGATAATGTGACTTGAAACCAATTACAAACATGTAAAACTAACTACTTACGAAAACATCCTGTACATACCAAAAAATCCTTGTCTCCACCCAGTCCTCAGCCACATTCATTTAATCACTGATCAGAAGAAATTTCAGAACTCATTTAGTAGAACATATTTATCTAACTTTTAAGAATCACAGTTCTTGCTCAGAAATACCAAAATATGTCTGAGTTCTAAACATCCTTTAAGGATAAAATTGCTTTGTAGAGTTAAAAAAAAAAATTAACCTGTTTGCTTAGTAAACACTATTAGTGATGAATAACCCATCAGCTTTCTATACCATGTTCAAAAAGCTTTTAGAATTTTATTGGTATGGTGCTCAGTTCTGATAATTCAACTTTTAATGCAATCAAGAATATCACCAGGAGCTACTTAATTAATTCCCCAGTGCATCATGAATTTAATTTTCAATTACTTTATTGAGAACTTTTTTTGTTAATTTTACAATGAGAAACTATAATCACTGTTACACAACTTGCAAATATGTCAAACAAAACAGCAATCTCCTATTTTTTTGATTTTTTCTGTTCCAAATTCAGCTCCTGAGATGGATTTTCTGTCTCAGCTTCGTTTTCATCTTCCTGTAAAATAAAATGAAAACCTGAACATTAATCAACTTATTGGAGTACACTTTTTGTATTTATGCATATGTATAGAATTCCGTACAGAGTTGTCTTCTTTTGTCTGACCAATAAGAATAAAAATAAGCAAAAAAAAGTCATTTATTCAAGCATTTGATTTTGCTCAATAGTTGAAATAAGAATTATTTAAAAATCTAATCAAATCTAATCACCTACACTTGTAGCAGAAGAATAATTTAATGAGTAAATATTTCACTGACCAATTCACTGAATGGTTACGTAAAGAAATTACTAACTCATACATGGATGACAAGATATTCAAATATCTGCAGCAGATAGTATTACACACCTTTCCTTTGTTCTTGACAAGAAATTCCCACTAAATTACTTTCAAATGCAAGAACTTTCATCATTGTTCTAAAAATTGCTTTTGAAAAGCATCTGCCATTGAAAAATGTTTCATTTTTTTGAGACCAGATACGTTTACTTCACCATTTGATAAAAGACAATAAATTTAAATTCAGAGACACTTTCTGTGCTGCAGCATCGTATTTTTGTCCCATCTAGCATATTTTCTTGACAGGTCTGTCAATTTTCCAATTACTTGTACCACCATATGTTATCTGAAGATCAGTCAGGTCTAAAATAGGAAACATGAGCATGTCAGGCAGCAGCATGCTCACAATATTCTACAGCTTCAGCTCCAAGAGTAGGGCTCATAATTCACTACGGGTTCCTCTGGATTTCACTGAAAAAATGAAGTGACATCATAATGCCCGTTTCCATAGGAATGGATACTATTTTGTGTCCAGTACAAAATTGTGACCTCCAAAGTATAAATTATGGAAGACTGAGAAATCGGTTTTATAAGGCAACTTGCACCTCATCACATCATGAACAGTCATATTACACATTCAAAGTATGGCCAGTTTTCCTGCCAGCATTTTAATTCAATATACAGAGAATCTTCCTTGTTCCAAAAACACAAAGAAGAAGAAATAAACAGGCATTTGGGAATGAAGCAGCACCCTGGCTGCTGTAACACCACCATCACAAGTCAACAGCTGAGAGAGAAAGGAAGTATCAGTGACATTAGGCAGGACCCAGGAACCCAGGGTGCAGGGTTTTAACACAGCACCTTCATTCTTCCAGGAGGATAACTTTATCTTTCTGCATCCTAGTCCTCCTTTCACCATCAAAGTACGTTTTGTAAGGATAATTATAATAAAGGTTTAGAGATACAAAATATATAGGAAGATCACATGGGCAGCATAAAATAGAATAGCGATGCAAAAACTCATTAAAAAATGCGATCTCTTACTATGTTACACAACCTTAAAATAAAATTGAAAAGCTAGGCATTCTTTAAAAGAAACATAGATTCCAAACCATTCTGCTTCTAAATCCTCCCCCCTTCTAGGGACAGACTAAGCACTGAGAAATATTTACATGACTGACCACTAAAGGCTAAATGCTTCTTTTCTTATCTTTCTGGACTGTCATCTCTTCAGTCACCTTACAGTGAGCCCTGTGGTTCCTTTAGTTCAGGTGAGGAAACATGTTTGTGCATGTGTGTGAAACCAAAGATTGCTGATTCGTTGAAATGACAAGCATAGCATAAATTCAAGAGAGTGTAATGTATAGCACATCTACAAAGAGCAAACTTCTAAAGAAAATAAAGGCAAGGCAGAACGAGAAACAACAGAGGAGCAGTGTGTACCTAAGATTCGAAGTACTGCTTACAGGTGACAAAGAATATTGCTGAATAAAAAAAGCCCACCCCACCCCCAAACTTTCAGCTGCTATAGAAAAAAAGCCAGGTTCCTTCATAAAGGACTTAATAAAGAACAGCAAATCTGTTTGTTTCTGAAGGTCCTTACCTACAGAAGTTGCATCCCTACTGACCTCAACGCCAACTATTCCACCTCCCTAGCACACAGCTGCCATTATTCCAACAACCTGACTTGTACTCCCTCATACAGGAAATATAAACCCTATACAATCATTCTTCTCCCAGTACACTTGACATATTGCTTAGGGCTTCCTCTCCTAGTGGAGGGAGCATGCAGAAATTGCAGAGACTACGAGGCCATACCTTCACTGAGGACTACAAGAGGGTGAAGGCATATTAGGCTCAATACTGAACATCAGCTTCTTGAGTTTCTTTTTTGAGGACAAAAAGGGTTTTATCCAGTGAAATAGGTTTTGTAACAGAATCTTCTGGTTTTGTGTAGACTTCTAATGTTTTAATTCTGTGCTTACAAGGTTGTCCTTCCTCTCTGGCAGAATTCCTAGGACACAGCAGTAGTTGCAGTGATCAGTGTTTTCTGAGATACAGAAATGATGGCTGAGTGGTTATGGCAAGTCCAGGATTTGCTCTGTGTGAATACTCAAGATGGAAGTATCTGATTTTGGATATTCTGCAGTACCAACACTCTTTCCTTTGTTCATCCCCTGTTGCTTCAACCAGGTAAAACATATTCAAACAGGTAAAATCTACCTGCAGAGTATAAATTGGATATATGAGGGCAGATTCCCACATACAACTCATCCAGTTCCGACTGATATTTTGTTATTTTGTTATTTTTATGCACAAAGCTTTCTGAATAGTATTGTATTAAACCATGCTCCATATAGGACATCTTAATCCATCTCTGTTATCCAAGAACATAAACTCACATTTCATTTGGAAACAGAAATCTAAGTTTAGCTTTTCTGAACATGGGTGACTGCTGTGCAAAATGTGGAGTAATGATAGTTAATCTTACTCATAGCACAAATTATCAAGGGGAAAAAACTTTTCCTTTGTCAGATATGACTTCAGTCAGATCAGTTCCCAGATCTGTGTGCTACTACATGAATGAGAGTGCCAGCACAAAAGAGATGGCAGAAATGATTGGCAGGGGACAATGGAAAGTACGAACCACCAGTTCTGGCACTAATGCAGCTTTCTGCCAGAAATTTCAGTTTGCTTATAGTGCAAAATTTCTATGAAATGTTTTATCTTATTTTTTAACAGCCTAAGAGGCATCCCAATAATTGCACAAAGAATACTGAATTGGTTGGAGTTTCTACTGTCATTAATAACGTTTGAATTTTCAGCTAAATAGCCTATATAGCCTAATTATCAAGAAATTATACCAAACAGACTGCAGATTAAACATATTTAATATATTTGCTTTACTAATTAACACTTATCATTATCATCATTATAATGCTTTTAATTCTAACGGATAGCAAAGAAAACCTTTTATTTTCATGTTACCTGTTAAAAAAGTCCATGATGTCAGTGCGTAAAGCTCCTATTACCAGTGGCTACACAGCAGATGAAATACTGAATTCCAGTTTCTATTTCACAGAAATTCAGTTCACATTATTTCTATAAATGACTCACATCTCTATTTTATGTTATTTATTTTGCTTCCAGCCACCTATGTCTCTAGTGCTTTCTATTCTAAAAATTCTGAAACAGAGGACAGTCATTTTGACGTTAAAATGTTCAACGATCAAAGTAGTTTTTGCCAGCAGATGTCACGAATCAAACTTCTCTCCTTATCTTTTCTGACTGCAGACAATCATAGACCTGAATATTATACAGTGAATTTTGAACAAACTCACCTAAAAGATGCCTCAGCACAGATCTGGTGACTTGTAAGAGCAACAAAGGAAAGTGAATTCCTCAAGACTGTATTACTACTTTTACTGGAAAAGTGCATTTAACAGCCCAAAGATCATTTTCATGTTGAAATGAATGAAGTTTACAAGGTTGGAATTGTTCTTTCTTTCAGATTTCTAAAACCAACAGTGGTAAGGAAAAATACTAAGGGCTTTACAAAGTGCTGTTAAACCCAACACCCTGAACTGAAATGTCAGCTCAGGAACTCCTTAAGCCACTGATGACTGCACACCTCACAAGTGTCCCGATGATGCTGATGGACTGATGGATCTTCCACATCATCTTTTTTCCTACATCCTTTCCCCAGGCATCCCTTCTTTTCCCTGACGGAAACAAGGTATTAGATTAAAGGGTCCTTTGGATGCTCTATGAATGTCTTCAAATGCCCAATGGATATCTCTTCCACCAAACTACTTAGTTTACACTTGGGAGCTGAGCCATTATGAGTCACAATAACAGAACAGGGGCAAGAATTTAAAACTGAGACTCTACAATCTGCCACCTAAATAATTATTCTGAATTATTATTAAAGTATTGAGAATTAAATAGCTCTGCTAAAGTTAATGGGAATACTTTGAGATTAGATACATTTAGGTGCCAAAAAATAAAGGTAAGAAGCTGACTTTTAAGATTTTATTTCTGAAAAATTTCATCTGACAATAGAGAGAGACTGTCATATGACTTCATTCCCTATGAAAGTATGTTTAAGGTCAACCACAAATGGTGTTCTGAGTTGAGAGTAACAGGTCTCATGTGGAAAATTTTGTAGTAATTATTCCAGAATATTCCCCTGTAGACAAATCCTGGCATGAAAAAAAAAAAAAAGCCTAGAAATAGGGGTTTGGGTATCCCTTTCTCTTTTCCCCCCTCCAACCAATTTCATTAAAAATATCTGAGAATTTCTTTTTATTCCAGTAGTTAATTATATAAAATCTGGAAGATGACAGTGAATTAGGCAATTCTTAACTCTACAGGGAATCTGACACTAGTCTGTGAGTAGAACAGATCACGCCTGAATTACCTGTTCTAGGCAATGCAACAATTCACAGATTTGTGCATTACACCACACCTGTAATTTCTAAAGATGCATTACAAAGGATTACCTAATAAGATAAACTTGCTGTTGGTGTGCTTTTGCAAACTGTAACCCATATTCTAAACTTAAGAGACAGCTATATATTACAGTATGATGATGTAAACATCTGAATAATAAGAAAGTATGCAAACCACAAAAACATCCTACTATATAATAAGGAATGGCTAAAGGGTTCCCTATGCTATAACACAATCTAGAAATATCATCTCAAAACCACTTAGGACCAAATTCAGATGCTATTACTTTTCATAGTATCTTAACCCAAAAGAGCTGTAATTTAACTAATATACTAAGCTCCAGTGAGGGTGTCCAGCTAGTATTTCACCTCCCGCTTCACAGATTCTAGCTAGCAAAACATCAATTGGAAGTAGGTAAAAATACTTCTAATACTCTTCAAACATATATCGGAAAAAAGGACTTTAGAAACTTCAAGAGCTTTTCTTTGTGTATGTTAAAGTCTAGTGTTCCAATGTCACATCCCAAATTTGGAGGAAAAGGAGTTTCAGGGCTAAAAATTGGGAGTACAATCAGCCTCCCTGCTAAACTGGCAAAAGGTGAGCATTCAGCACTAAAATTCAATAGTTATTTTTCTTCCAAAGCCTGTGCTATCTTCTTGAAATGTATTACTGACAACCTTTATAACAAAGAGCGTGCAAAAATACAGAGTACAACTGGAACAGTTCTTTACCAATGGATATTAGAAGCAAATATAAATTTCTTGTGATAGATGACAGTTTTCTGTCACCACAGCTCTGCAGCGATAAGGCAGCTGTTTGTTTCCCAAGAAAAGGAGACCCTTGCTACATGGATCATTTTCATAGTGACAGTCTTGACAAGTTTGACATTTGCTTCATGAAGTATTCTGAAGCAGCCGTCAAGAAAATGCCCCCTCTGGGACCACTGGCAAGCTGACAATCGTACCTTTTAATGCGCATCTCCATTAATTTTTACTGTCAAAGCCCACCAAATTCCTACAATGAAATCTCTGCTCATCTGGTACATTAAAAAATGGAGGCTATGAATGAACTAACCATTATAATGTAAGTAAACATGACATCAATTAACTGGAAGCAGCTCTCAACCCCATTTTGTTCAGTAAAAAGAACAAGGTTTAGCTGTTATTTTCCTTCCCCGATGCAGTATGTGGCA
Source organism: Podargus strigoides (assembly GCA_028020825.1). Lineage (NCBI taxonomy): Eukaryota > Metazoa > Chordata > Aves > Caprimulgiformes > Podargidae > Podargus > Podargus strigoides. The sequence goes on from CM051623.1 coordinate 30,522,960, forward strand.
TCGTGCTCTAGGTGGCAATGCAAGACTAGGAGAACTATTTTATACTGAAGCTCCTCTTCAGAAGCTACAAGCAGCTGCACTTTTAACACAAACTCTTTCCTTTAACTCGCACCAGTACAAGAACTTTAAGTCTTTTTGAAACGTTTGTCAGTGTTATGTATTTTCTATTTCCTTGTTTCTAACGCTGATTATACAGATAAATGTACCATTGCAAGAGCCCTTACAGTCAAATTTCATTTAACGCTCAGTACAGAAGTGGAATTTCATGCCAGATTTCAAATCCTCCATCTGTTTCTCTCCTTTTTAGGAGGCAACCATTCCACTGAGTGGCCCTTTTGGCTGACTGCCACTACAGTTGGGATGCTCATCAGGGCAGGTGGTGTTTGAAACCCAACCATTGTTTTACAAGTTCAGCTGGTTCTCCTTGAAGAAAGTAGAGGAAAATGTTTCCTCTTTAACAATTCCAGTCACTAAATGTTTAGGGTTTATGAACGTTACAATGTATCTACAAATGTTTCCATATCACAAACCTGAAACATCAACTAAGTAACAGGTAAAAAGCAACTTTAATGATTTCCACTCTGGTCTCAGACTGCATACTTGCATTAGTTTTTAAGCCTTCAAGTCTGACACTGTCCTGATTAAGATCCTTTTTTCTAAGGCAAATTTGTCACTCAAATATAACACTTTCAACTGTGCATAAACACACCCATATATAGAAACCACAATAGCATTTTCTACTTATGTGGCAATGCAATAATTATTTTTGAATAATTTTATGAACATAATAGATATATTTAATATAAAATATATTCCACTTTATATATACTCATAATGCTACTACAGAATAATATTCCATAGCCTAGATCTGCACATTCTAATTAAATCAACATGATTTTAAATATTCATGATTATACTCCCACCATATTTACATTGTACATCTACTAAATTATAAGAAGCAAAACTTTTTCATGTTTGTATTCTTGATACTAAGAAATAAAATGGCTGCTTCTTACAATAGCTACATGAGGACAAAAGGTGCTCAGGCCAAAACCAAGGAATTATTAGCTTTTTAAAACAATTTTATATCTAGGTACTATTTAATTTTAAAAGATAAATGAGGCTCATTTTTAACTGTTCAGTTGTTAGGCTACACATGTATCCTGATAGCAACTAAATGGTAGCTGAAGATTTTTTTTCATGTTTTAACTCTTTTCACAAATAAGTTTGGCTATAGCCAGCCTCTTATCAAATGGTCTGAGCATTCTTTGTTTCTAAAATGATTAACAACATTAAATAGAAAAGTAGGCATAACTGAGTTAGTTACATAAAAAAGCTTCCGTAAGCTACGATCAAGAAGTGCTGCCTACAGTGGAAGGCAGCTGGAAGACATCACTCTAAACATCACTGAAGTAACGTTTTTAACGGGAAGAGATAGCACTACTGTAAGAAAGGAATAAATTTATCTCAATAGCAGAGAAAAACTAGACCCTAATGAAAATGTTTTAGGAAAAATGAATGCATTGCATGCTTCTGACCAAAATTAATTAGAGTTTTAATGTTTTACATTTCCACCATAATTCTTTAAATGGTACGTTTATTTCATAGTAATAAACACTCGGTTCATTAAGTAAAGTTCAAAATCTGTGTTAGTCGCTACATTTAACAACCTTTGGCCTTCTTCTTCACTATTTCTTGATTCAGGTTTCCAAAGCATTGAATAAGCAATTGAGGAACACAATTAAATTTCATGACTCTGCATATTTAGGATTCTTATTTCATGTAAGACAAAGGGCTATTAATCTACCATTCTATACTGAATTCCAACGTTAGTGAGCCATGATAGATGCTGAAATGAACTTACAGGAAATGCTTAATTAAATTACTGTAAAAAGCATAACTAAAGTTTTTTCTTTCCTTATGACAAAAGAAAATGCACATTTAATTAGAAAAAGTCTACTGCAGTATGATAAATTTAGTTAACTTGGGAATTCATGAAAATATTCCTACAATGTGACAGCTAACAATTCAGAAAGCTTTTTTCTCCTTTGTTTTATATTTCATCAGAACATTTCACCTGAGTACAGCCATGAAATTCTGTTCAGGCTCATGGCATAAAAGATGGATCTCTCAATGGTGTTAAAATGATGACATAGGAGCCTGAACAACACAGCGAAGGCCTACATTTTAGTAATCTATTTTCCAAAATTTGATGTAAGTAAATGCTGTAAAAATGGTTTTATATTTGTTGTAATACCGAATGCCTACATTTAGTCACAATCCATGAAGTTGCAAAGAAAACTCATAGAAATGGATGAAGCTGTAGAAGTAGATGGAGGATAGACTATGACAGCAAATAGAACCTGTACTACTGATGAAGAAATTGGAGATGGAAGACTTTTACTTTTTTTTAAAAAAAAACACAGTTCCCTTCAGTAGGTCCCCCAAAACACATACTGACATTTAAACTCAGAATCCAACAACTGTATCTAGACAGACATTTCAATGATTTCCACATCAATCAAATAAAATCCCCAAAAGAGCATGCTATGCTAGGACCAGAGCCACGTCTTCACACAAACAACCGAGGTACAATATGTCATGGAAGACCTACACCTTCCCTACTGTTATCACTCATTTACTCTAAATTAACACTAGCACTGCTGACTGCCCCAGAAGTCAAAATTACTCCTTTCTAAGCTTAAAGATACTTTTCATTTGACAATATAACTCAAACATTTGGCTATGGCCCTGAAATCAAACAAGACAAGAAATCTATGGCTTTAGAATTTGGAATTTAGTTGTTTTGATGGAAAAAGAAGGCTTGCAGTTTTGTTTGGTTTTATATTTTGACTTTTTTTCTGTATTTGAAGACAGTACTTACTGTTCTGATCCTGTAATGATGCCTGAACATTCCTGTTTCACACAAAAGATCAGCTCAGTTGCATCTGAAGCATCAAGGGTGTATTGGTAATAAACACATAGTCAATTTTGAGTCAAAACTGTAACATTTAATATACCAAGGTTTCAATAGTTTCATGCTGATCAGCTTCTAAATTAAAAAATGAATGTATTAGGTTTAACAGTAGAATGAATTCTGTTCAACCTCCATTTGTCTTTGCATTTCCAAGTGAGGTTCTAAAGCCAAATGTTATTTAATTCAGTGGGTATACTGAGGGATGCTTTGGTAATTTGTCATGATAGCGATGTCGCTTCACTGTAATTTTCAGAAGCCTGAATCTGATGAAACTCTTTCAAGTGAAAATAATGCAATGTCCAAACATTTAAGGTAATACTATCATCAAAAGGAACTTTCAAAAAAACTGCCCTGTAAAAGCAGCATCTGGCTCCAAACACACTGTGGTATCCTTCCAAAACTTTTTCTCTAACAATATTTATACACATTGTCAAAAAAAACCCAAACCAAACCAAAACAAAAAAAGATTAGTTGCCTTTCAGAAACTTAGAAACAAATTCATTGACAGACCTCACCTTGGTGCAGGTGGTCACCACAAACAGGGTTCCTTACAGGTTCATGACGCATTTCTTTCCCATAAATTTAAAAGTTACTGTTTCACTATACTACATCAAAGTCATCTTTTTGGTTTGTCAACAGCTTGCTTCCCATTTCTGCCTGCCCTCCAACAAATCACACATTACTTTGTCAGAATAGCACGAGAAAAAGTACTTTGATGTGATTCATTACTGAAAAGCTATATTAGAAAAGATTCCCAAAGCTAGGGAAATTTGGCTATAAGTAATTAGTGTTTTGCATATTTGTGGTAGAAGACCTCATTACAGAGCTCACATTATAAATCATTATTTATCTACTTTTTCCTGAAAACACTGAAGCCACTTAATATCATTAGTTGAAACTCCTTCAGAAGCTCACAAAACTTCATTCCTCAGAAGATTACTCGGTCAGAAGGTTTTTTGTCTCCCATTACGTTATAACACAGTGCTTCCAAGATGTAATATTCTTCATAGCCATGAAGGGCCACTACTTGCAAACACATGTACACGCACCGTTAAAATTCAACTCATCTGATCACTGAACTGAACAGTATTATTTACTGGGGTTATGTATGAAATATATTGTAGAACAAGGCTTCTCTGGAATGGAATATTGAATTTACAGCTCCTGGATCAAGCATGGCATTTAAAATATGGGTATTGAAGACAAAGTTGAGGCTATTTTCAGAGGGCTGTTTTTTCCTGAAATGCTAGTGCTCAGCTGCCTCTAAAGAGCTCCTGCCCAGCACCTTATGTAGGGCCAAGCAATGGCCCTGCAGTGATGTTTTTCTCACTGCTCTTGTACAACAGCTGGTCTCAAAACTGTCAGTGTTACCTAACAATAACAAACACATGCTTACATATTCACTCATTTTACCTAGTTGTAATATATTTGTCTGGTTTTATTCACTGGATTTTCTCTGTCTGCACATACAGGAGCTCCAGGAATCAGATATCATGGTTTTAAGAGTTAATAGCTAGTAACTACTTGATTATTTTCTGTTTACTGATCATCTAGGATAATCAACGTACGTCCTCTTTACTCACGAAACAGAAAAGATAGAAAAAAAAAAAAAAGGTTAAGCGGAAAAAACAGGCTCATGTTCTCCTGTGGCAAATACTACCTAGTATTTGATACAATTAATTTTACCTGCTTCCTCTCATCTAGATGTACCTCAGATAATGCAACACATTGAAAACTACAAAAGCCTGTACCACTGCCATTTAAGCCAACATTTATATTTAGAAACAAACATGTAACTATACTACTTCATCTGCCAATATAATTTTAAAATACGATTATTAAGAATATGAAGACTATGAAGAAAGTACCATAGAATCATAGAGCAAATTCTGCCTATTTTGGTAGACAAGAAATCAAAGATCTTGCTCTTCCTATATTAATTGATGCTTCATTTTGTCTGTCAGTATTCTCGTCAGTGACAGTTACCAGCATTACTCATTTGTGACTGGAAGTAGACTGAAGTATTTTCAATTAATTTAAATTCAAGGAAACCTTTCAGCAGGGAAATTCTCAAAAAAGGAGAATCTGAAAAATTTTGTTAGCTCTTGCTTCTGTTACCCATTTAAAACCCCCAAAATGATTCCTTTTAAGACCTAGACATAGAAAGGTCTCTAGCTCCTTTCAAGATTTTGCGGTTCAATTTGATAAATGGTAATATAGTGATATAATATTTATTAAACTATAACATTAATTAATAAGCCAAATCTTGGACAAGTCATACCTCATACTGTACAAACACATCTGGGGAGTCTGATCTCACAGAGTCTAAAATCAGTTATGAAAAAAAGTGAAAGAAGAGAAGGTCAAGTAAAACATCATAAAAGCTAAGTGGGTCAGGATAATGGGCATGTATTTCAATCACTTTTTTGTGCCAAGTACGGCTAATAAGTGATGACAGTTTTTTAGTCATTCTTCAATATATATAAAAAACTATTTCATATAGAAATATTCTACATTTATTTATAAAACACATATACTGACTATGCAGGACACACATAAAAACAGCTATTGCAGATATTTGATCAAAACAGTCTGTAGAGGTCTGTTTTTGGAGGGGAAATGGATTCGGTGTCCAGGTAAAAACTCCCTGTATGAATCATGGTGTGTGGAGAAAGCTGAGAAAACCTCTGGATAGTGACTAGATGATTTTTTGAGGTCCCTTCCAATCCCTAACATTCTGTGATTCTGTGATTCTGTGAGCTGGAAAATGTCATTGGAGGAGAGGAAGAAAAGGAGCAGTGGTATGTAATAGGATTTATAGTCTAGAGGAGGGTCACTAACAGAAACCAGGATAAAATTACTGCATGTGTCCATCATAAAGCAAAGTCTGAGACTCTTATGAGGTATTTCTTGGCTAAAATCTCTGACATTTGTCCTCCTACTATAATACGCATTCGGCCTGGAGGGCGTGGAAATTGAACTCACTGCTACATTAAAGAACTTATCCGTAAAATGTGAATACTACTACTCTCAGTGTCAGGATGGAGCTCTATGCATGAAAAGATTTATATAAGTGCTAGGTGCTGTCATTGTTATTACATTCAGAAAGTACAGAAGGCTTTACAAGCATTAACTTTCCTAGTGTAGGACATCACCTGTTCTTTCTGAAACCAGCAAAGCAGACATAAAATGAGTGCAGTTATTGCAAGAAATTGTCTGGTTCTAAATTCTAATGCATATTTTTTGTCTCTGGGAAAAGTAAACAACCATTAATAGCAGGAATTTTATGATACATGATACAGGATAACATGTAGCAAGCTATAAAGCATATGAAAATCAGTTCTACTTCATATAAACTTGTTTTTCATCAAGAAATTATTTAATTGGAAAGATGCTTTGAGAGCAATCAGAAGGCAATGCATAAAAAAGGTGTCTGGTTTGGAATGATGAAAAGAGAATAGAGTCAATTTTTAAAACATAATGAAATAAGGAAATAACTACCAATTCAGCACTAGTTCCTCAGCCAGCGGGATCAAATGAAATTGATGTGTATATTCCTTTTTTTCAGAAGGACAAGTACCTGCTCTCCAAGGAAGACCACATATTAATAGCATTTAAGTGGCAGTCAGTATCCTCTCTGTGAAAGCTGCAGTGGTCAGCTTGAGTTACATCAGTTTTTTCTATGTGAATACACTTTATATTATATATTTAGGTTGTCCTGCATCAGATGATGACAAATTTTAAGGTTGTGGGCTAGAATTACAACTTAGAGTGTACATACTTTTGGATATTTAGTTTCTGATTTCAGATTTTTTAAATATATCATTTATGTCCTGTCTTGTGCTTGCAATTCAAACTTTGCTGTGTACTCAGTGGACAGTGGAAGTTTCACACAACATTGCCTTCATCCAAGAACAGCAATAATTCATTTGCCCTGTCAACACAACATTTTCAGATATAGTAAACGTTGCCTCTCTATAAAACCAATTTTTCCTCTTGAAAAATCTGTATTTCACTGAGAAAAATGAAAGGCAGAATTTTCTTTTGTATATTTAAAACATTAATTACAGGAGGAGAGCTATTGATACCGCCCAACAGGTTAAAATACTAGCTCTGAACAGAGCTGTCACTAATACAGTATTTACACTTATAAAGCGATTTCTGCATGAATGAGATTGTTCCAGGCTTAAAACAACATTTTTAATACCATAAACAAACAAGAGATGAATGCAGAAAATGAGCTGTTTAACAGGGGTTTATGTACCCCCTGTGCATTGTATTTGGAAATGAAGTCCTTAAACTCAGAGGCGGAGGGATTCTCCGTGGATTAGGAGAGAGACCCACAGTCCTTTCAGCAGCATCCTTTTATACAAAATTTGGCACTAGCACTCTGTTTGCTTCAGCAAATGACTTCACGCTTTGTCCTTTTAATCCAATTTCCACCTTTATATAGACTAAAGTGTACTGAAAATACTGAAAGAGAATGCCTGGAAATGAACTGCATTACAAATCTAATCCAGGCGGTAATCCAACCCCACACACTCACCTCCTCATTAACTGAGAAGTTTAACCCACAGATAGCTTCATACGAACCAGTATTCAGTACTAGCTATGACCAGATATAATTATCTGACATCAAGATATGACTCAACAAGGCAGGTAAGAGGCTAATGTCTAACAAAACCAAGATGAACAGGCACTCTACTAAAAGCCACAATAATTTATTGTAACACTTATCCCAACACTTGAATAACTTGGGTTTGTAGCTTATTACAGCATTAGGTACTTTGCTGGTGCAGTCCATGAGTGTATAGGCTACCCTATTCAGCAAGTGCTTCCTCATTAGCAGGTATTATCTCCTCTTTTTCTATAGGCCAAAGTACCCATATGTATCTTAAACAGCAGACAGAAGCTCATGCAGGAGATCCTTATTCATATTTTACTGCCACAGAAAACAGTAATTTCCTAGTCAATTAACATTGCTACTTTTTTTTTTTTTTTTTTTTTTTTTCTTTCTTAGACTGATTAACCCCAGGTAACAACTTGGACAATGTCCTGAAAACAACAGACACTTGTGGACACCAGCAGCTTGCCATCTACATGTCTAGGCAAAGAAGGGCCAGAAAACCAGTGTCACCATGTCTCCCTTGCAGAAGATCTGACGACTCAAAGGCAACAAAACATTGCTGCTCATTGCTTGTGGATACAATGTCAGACTTTCTGTGAGATTCACCAGGTATTTAAATCAAAAATAAACCCCCATAATCTTTAAGCAACACAACACGATGGAAGCACAGCACTAAGATATTCCCATCACCATATTAAGTGCCACATACATTTTTACCCCAGCTAAACTAGACCTATTCATTAACTTACGCCTTGAGCAGAGGAGAAAGAAAATGGTACCTACCCAAATTAAAAGCAGATTCCAATAAACTGATGGATTACAGTCCTACAACTCAGGATCTGCAGAAAGCACAATGCAAGGGCATTGGGTCCCAGAGCTCACTGGCAGCTCACTCTTACACCTTCAGTACCTAACTGTAGCTCTCCTGCTTCCCTTCACAGTGGGAAAGCACAACAAATGTGAGCCAGCTGTAGGTAACTCAAGTTAATTCTGTAGTCTGGGATAAGTTCTCAACTGGCTACTGCTGGCAAAAAGGAAATGGCATTTTCTATCATTTGTGAAGCAAACATTTTCTTAATGTAATTTCTTTGGTCTAACCAAACTTGCCAGTTTTACTCACTTTTCCACAGAAAGGTAAATTGTTCCTCAATAATTTCTACAATTTCTCACAAATTGATTTTGTTTATACAGGACATTTCAAAGTTAACCTGTTAGAAGCACAGAATGTGCAGGACCAACGAAGAAGACCCAAGAAAATGGAAAATACGTTTCCTGGCAATATTCTTTCCAAGGTGATTTGAACTGCACTTTGCTTGCATTGGCTCTCAGCAATAAGCTAGTATTCCTGCTTAATGAAAAGGATTTGCATCCCTGGCCCATGTAAAAAACCTGTGATTCCCTTTTTCCTGTTGTTTCTCTGAGTCATTGAGATGACAGCTCAGATTTTTGTTTTGTCTGAGTAGTTTCATTAAATGCAACACAGCCCCCCCCCCCCCCCCCACTCCTTTGATAAAGTACCAAATGTATTTTTTTCATTTTCAAGGTCTTATCCATTGACACAAAGAATAAAAGAGAATTTTGTCCAGGCCCATTCGATTGTTTTGTTTTGAGCTGATAGCTTTAGACAAGCTGGTGAAAACAACATGTCTCAAGGCTGTGCCACCTTCCTCCCACAAACTATTTCCTTTTGCTGACTTCTCAGCATATGTACAACTTCACCCTTTGGTGGATGTTTCACCATCTTGGTGTCTTCTTCTGTTCTCTGTCTACTTCGTTAAAAGAACATCTTCTCTTGGTACAAGGATAAAGTAGAAATAACAGCTTATCGCTTACAGATATGTTCATGGTGGAGGGAATGAGGATATTTTCCTAGAAAGGAAATATCTGGCAGCTTTTTTGTTTGTTTGTTTTAAATGACAGCCCACCGCTCTGTTCCACAGCCAATAACTGCAGTTGCCAGACTTCAGTTCTTATTCTCTCCTTGGGGAAGAGAAAGAGCCTGTGACTAAATCACTAATCCTTGTTTAGCAGCATCCAGTTACTACTCATTCCAGTATTATATTTTATTTTTATTTTATTCTGTACCTAGAAAATTAAGCTTCTAGTCTTTTCATGCAAAAGGGATTGTCAAAAACAGAAAAATTTTAATGGGGTTGGGAGGGGGTGGAGCAGAGAACTCAAGTTGTATTGTACAGGTGTATTTGCTGGTAAGCTGTTAGGTCAGTCGTTGCCACTAAATCCTTTTCAGACTAAGTGACAGATTTCTGTCATCACTTTCATAAGCCAAACTTCTTAATATTTTAAAACGCCAATCACATTAATGTTTCACCACTCTGAAAAAAGATTTAGATTCTTACAGTGATAATAGCAGCTTTTGTTTCAAGTGTTACAGATTTTCCAAGGAATACAGCAGGTTGTAATCATATCAACTGAGATAATTTTTGTAACTAACTTTCATAGATAAAACTATCCTGCTTTCACCACGCCAGATGCATATTCTCCACTAATCCAAAAATGTTAAATACATAATTGAATTTCCTTTCCTCAGGGCATATGATTTCATAACTCACGGCAGGAAAGGATAAGGAGTCAATTGACAACAAAATGTCATGCCTGTCCAAACAGACAAAAGGCCAGATCTTCTCAATAGCTTGGCTTGTGCATCATTCTCCTGCTTTCTACGTTAATGTTTATGAACCAATGATCTATCAAACCCTCTGTAGTCACCAACTTGAATTGTGATTCTGAATTGTGTGTTATTCACCAAGTCAAGGTTTATTTTCAACACCACATGTACTGGTTTTAAGTAGAACAACACTGAGGAAAAAGATTGTACCCTAAAAAAAGTTTACGATCTCACTTAAGTTTGTAAACTCGTTGTAAAGTGAGTTTACAATCTCACTTAGGGTAGTCGGTGGAAAATGGAAGGGTTCAATTGACTTCCTGCCTTTATTACTACTAATTTACTCAGATTCCTTGCGAAGTAAGAGGACCCAGTGAATCTGCAGGACAAGACCAAATCTAAATGGTTGCCTGCTGTCCAGAAAATAACAATCTTTCCGGTATGATGCTGCTTATAAATCAAGTGCCTAGAATTTACAGATACAAATGTGATTGATGCCATTGCTTCTCTCTAATAAGCAGTGGAACCTACCAGTTGAAGGAGGTTTTCATCTGACATGTAGGCACTGTTTGGGTTGAAGTACTGTGTTACTCTGAGGCCTTTTGAGTTGGCTGACCAAAATTCAGCATACACAAACAGCATAATCTTAAAAAAGATGCCTAAAAACCTGAATGAAATATGATGAAAGCTAATAAATTCATCTCTACGTAGTTTGATACAGAACTGCTGTTAATTTCAACAACCATGACTCAGATTCATCTTTCCTGCATTTGAACTGTTGGAAAGTTAGACAATTCGCATACACAAGAAGCACTCGGACAGTGTCCAGAACAAAACTCATCACCCTTATCTTTCACATTGATTTTAAGATAGGGTAGTACCACAATTCCCTAATACATATGCTAAAAACATTATGGCAAGGACAGATGGCAAGCAAATGGAGTCACCCTTAACCCTTTGTTTCTACAGAGTGCCCATCCAAGAGTAAATTCCACTCTGTCTGTAAATAATCACAAAAGGTAAAGATTCAGAGTTTGTAGGAAATGTTTACAGAATGAATTAAAATTGAAATTGCAAGTTTCTTTCAAGCTACCGATCATGCAGTATTTAACAAGGTTTTTTGCCTTATCATAGTAATTAATTTTTGTTTCACATTAATGACATTCTTATCATGCCTAAGATGCTAATGCAATTTGACAACAGCAAATACCATAAGATCACTTAGCTTATTCGTATCACTGGCAGGGACAAATGCATAGCTCTACAATAATGACCTTCCTAACATACTAATTGCTTGCAAAATGAAGGACTGCTTCTGTGTTTTTGTCATGGAAAGGAAGGATTCATTCTCACATTGTCTTTTAATATCTGATTTCTAAAGAAAACAATTATCAAGTTTCTAGGCAGCAGTTCTAAACTGAAATGTTGAGTATACCTCATAAAATTATATTTTTGTTAAGTTTCCTATTAAATATATGACCTTACAAAAACCTCCTGCTTGTTTCAACATCAGTGTGATGTGATACCACTGCGTGACTAAAGTTAAATTTATTGCGAGAAAAAAACCACTTGGAGTTCAAAGTAAAATTCTCATATACATCAGAAACACTGCAACTTCGTTTCAGCTTTCTACTTATTTTCAAAAAGCTGTTCCAGCCTGTGATGATGCTTTGGGTCTTTTGTGGATGGGACTGGCTCTACAAAAGAAATGTCTCTGCTGACGAAGTGCCTTGGAGAGCACCTCTCTGAGAAGGCACACACTCTCCAGCTGCAGCTGGGATTAAGGAGCAAGCGGCTGTAAATGTGGGAGGTGCTGCTGCAGCTCAAGCCTTGGGAAAGGAGCACTCACAAAGAAAGCATAAAACTTAACCACTCGCCCTTGAAGGGGAAGTGGGTACACTTCTCCCCTTGTTAGAGAAAAGTGGTGTATGACCCTTTAAAGTACTTCAAATCAAATGGTTTTAAAAAATAATAAAGGGACAGCTATGAATACTGCAAAACAGGTGCAGCATCGCACATCTTACCACATACAACTTTTCCCTTGTGCTATTACTTCATTATAAACAGTACCAACACCTTCCTTCATTTTACTTGTTAAAGAAACTGGAAGCATCACTGAAAATGTGTTAGGATACTGAACCATAACGTTTGTGTATAAAATGCTTCATTACAAACTTATTTTGAATTCTAATTATACTCCTATTAACCCAATTACTTCGCTATGTATATATTTAATATATTTAAACATAATTATATACTGTGGTATGCACCTCTCTATTACATTTACTGCTAAGGCTAATTTTAACTAAATTAAGAGTTCATTGAAATATAATCAGTATACACGTATTTTGTGGGGTTTTTTTGCAAACTATATTACTAGTGTATAAAATAGCAAAGTGCTATATATATCTTAAGTTCAGTATAACAATAAAATACACACCTTTAGATTGATACTAAATAAGCACCATAATTTGTTAATGTGTTCCAAACAAAATACTTGCAGAACTAGTATGAAGTTTACTGCAAGCTTGTTTTAACTTTCACTTGACCTTCACTTTTTTTTTAAAAAAAATGTTTTTGTATTCATACATACATTCCTGTTGAAGATGGGGTTAAACTTGTCAGAAGCATTTTAATAAAATACTGAAGACCTCCTTTAATTTATGGCAGATATATTTTCAAGAAGGAAAATGCTGATATTATCTTGGTTATAAGCTTGCTGCTGAAATGATTTAGATATTCTTTTCCTTTCACACAGTATCAGTATAAAGCTTTTCTTTGCAGGCAATGAATTATAGTTGACACTTCAAACCTATTCTATCAGTATCTTCTAGTTCAGAAAAAAATGAGAAAATATAAATATTTATTCTATATATACAGAGGAGACACAGGACTCTGATAAAAATGATCCATTATGGAATGATGAATAATTGTTACATGTGTTACACTTAGAACAGCAAAGGGCAAAAAAAATGCCACTTTTTAATACGAGGATTTGAGGTTATTGTGTAAATAAAAATGCATCATTTTATCATATTGAGCTGATAAGTGGTCAAGCCCAGTGATTTCTGATGACATTCACTTCATGACTACATGGATGATGAAGCTGCTTGATACAGACCCTTGGTCTGATTTGATAAAGTCTATTAATGATGTGCTTTAACAGTGGAAAAATATTTATGCAAACACCATTCTGTATTCCCAGTTAATATGTGCAATACTTCTCTAGCTTAAGCTTACCAATTAATAAGACTAGGAATCCATTTGTTCCATTAAGTGATCTGTTCACTGTCTTTAATCTTGTTTCTATTACTAACTTAAGTTTCTGTATTATGCAGAGAAGTAGAGGCTATTATAAACTGGTGAACAATAAACTCTAGGATAAAAAAAAAAAAAAAATTTCCAATATTTGAAACAATATTATCAGTCTTTCCTTTTAAAAAAAGCAAACCCCTCCTATTAAGTGCAAACACTAGCCGAACTACGGTAAACAGAATACAATTTGATTTTTTTAAAATGTTTTTATCTACAACACCTGGTTTTATACTAGAAATTAAAGCTCTTTGAGGTAATTTTTTTTTTTGATTCAGTGCTTTTAACCATATAGCCCTGACTCAAAATCGAAACATATTCACAATACAAATTATGGAATTAAAAATATATTCTCAAAATGACAAGCTCTTGGGGTAAGATCACCACGAGAAAAGTGTAATGTATAATTGAAAAGGATTATTTGCTAATTTGTGTTATGAGAGCATCACAGACTGGAACATAAAGACCCCTTGTTTATTAAATTTAAATTAAAATGCATATTGATTTAAATTAAAATAAACTAGCATTAATTCAGTGAATAAAAATCAGGAAGTTCTAAATGTATCATACTCTGGAAAAATTGGCTAAGCCATCTTCTCAATGTGCTATATTTGTATTAAACAGTGAAATATAAACATAGATGCTAACTTAGCAGAAAAAAAAAAAAAAGAACAGAAACCATACCATGTACGTAATATCGCATCTGAAAAGTTTTAATTTTTGACACTATTTCTTGGCTTCATCACTCCACCCAGACACTGGCAGGCTAAATTTCGGCATAAAGAAACAAGGAGCGGCAAAGATATTTATCTGGCCCAGTTTTTTGTCGACATCAGTGGCCACAGGCAGAGACACTCAGGGAAGACTGGAAGACAGAGGCAAGAACAAACTAAATTTATCCCTATTATTTATCCCTATCCCAAATTAAACGTTATTACTAAACACAACAACCTTTGAGATAAAGAAATTTCACCTGAAATACTTAGGAAATACTCATGAAATCATATGAAGATTTTAGACAACTTAGACTTTAGGAATTGTAATATTATTTTAAAGAGCACTATGGATTCTTCCACCTTTCAATCTCAGATAAAATAATTCAATTCAAAGTTTGTTTTCAAATTTTCTCTAAGTGTTCAGTGTTTCTACATGAGACCTTGAGGAAGGAATGAAGGGAGAAGATGTATTTCCCTCCATGGCACAAGGAGAGATTTGGCAGGGTGTCTCGCTTGCAGTGAAGAAGGGAAGTTTTCTCTGCTCAGTCTTTCTCACAGGAACTGGGGTTGAGTTTGGCTTTTTGTAAGTTTATATGTGCTTCCCCTTTTGAATAACTTGGTGCCTCTGCAGATACTGAAAGCTTTTTCAAGTAACAACACAACTTCAAAATTGGGTTATTTTTACTCTGCTGCTTATCAGGATAAAATATGAACAATGGTGACTTTTGGATTATCTACACGCTCTGAATGACACTGCATCATTTTCGTCTCTATCCCCACTTTAAATACCACCCTTGAAACTATAAAGAGGCTGTTAAAACAAGCAACATTTTTCAGAAACAAACATCTAAAATTTTGCACAGCATGCACACATAAGAATTATATTCTATGGGTGACTCCACTTTTAAATGCTGACATACTGAGATATTTTTTCCAGAGCTAACTATATAAACAAAGACTGTCAGAAAATGAGAACAAAAATAAGCATCCAAAATGCAGAAAAAATTCTCTGCTCCTTTTTCTTATGTTCTCTTTCTTCAGATTAAGAGCTACATTAGAACAAATATACCCTTATTCTTGACTTTGTGTTTAATTTTCTACACTTCTCTAAGAAGGTATTTTCTAAAGGCTTGTCTTTATTCTCTTAAACTATGGATATTTATCTTCATACTACTCACCCTGTCTGACCAAAATTGGATTAACCGGGTTAACCTATAGTGAGTGCCTACATGCAAAAAGTGTCTATTGAAAATTTGGAGAAAACTGGAGTCAAGTACAACTGAAGGTTTGGAAAACATCCAGGGAACATACATTGTCATTCAATTGTGCAGATTTAAGGCAATTTCCTACACTGACTGCTCAATTTGCAATTTTGGTTGTAAATCTACCCCAAATTAGAACCTACTACTTAAATTTACTCTGTTTTTTGAGAGAGAATGCTCAGGCTAGCATCCTAGCTTTGAACATGTTTCCCTATATTTTGTTGAATCCAAGCCAACAGTGAGAGTTTTCCAACAAGAAAAGTGTGGATATGCCTCTGTGCACTAATCACCTGAAAAGTCTTATTCTGATAAAGATCACGAAAAAGGTCACAAGGATGCAAGCACACATATACCACTTTCTGTGCATTCCAATGCCTGTGGTTCTTGATTCCAAATCACAGTCCAAATTTTGTGTAACTAAACACCTGTCTGAAAATCTTAAAAGTAGGAATTTATCCTAATTTGCATAAAGAAGGACCAGATTTTTTTTAGTTACAACATTAAGCAGTAGCTCTTAATTGTAGTCAATCTCCTGAACAACCCAAATATGACAAACCTACTCTTGTGGGCTAAAGAGAGAGGAAAGCTGTAAAAAGATTTACTCCATTTGAATGAATAAATAGAGAAGAACTGGCCAATACACTAAAGACGGAAACATTAATGGGTATTCTGAGGGCTATTTTAAGTTAATTTTTCTAGAGCACTGAAATTACAGTGCAGTCTCACTGTCAGTCTTGGACCATTTAACTGCAGGCTGCCACTGAAGAGGGAGGCTGCAGTCCACAGCTATGCAATCCCTCCACGGATGTGACCCCATGGTCTGCCAGATCAGCCCACTGACTCAGCTCACTCATCTCCTGGTCCAACAAGACCGGCAGTTGGGCTGTGGGAACAGGCTGCCCTTTCAGCAGCAGCATGGGCTTGGGCTGGTGTGAACTGACTGAAGACTTGCTCTGTTGGCTGCTGAATTGCAGAGCAGCTCCAGGTCTCTGCCTTAGCGAGCACTGAAACACATTCCCCTAGGTTAAAGACTACTCTGGGTGCCTTGAAAAGCCCCCTGCAAGTGTCTTTCTCAGTGAGCACTGGCACAATCTACGGAGGTTTTGACAAATAATTTTAGCCAGCTAAGTTGTGCAGAAGGCATATCTCCACCCCTATTGTGTATATGGAGAATACAGAATAATACCAAAGCAGTCCCTTATGAGAGGAGAAAAAAGCATTTTTATTGGTAGAACGTGTGTGCTAATTTTCACTACTTATCTTCAGTTTTCTATGCTGACTTCAATCGACTTAAACAAGAATCTTACCAGAGTAAAACACATCTGGACTAGATAATGGATAACTAACTACCCCAAAATACCACTCTTCATCAAACTCTAAGTCTCTCTTAATTTAACTGGATTTTCAGTAACATTTTCACAGTTTCTAAATAAAACAAAACCCATAAGTATAGCAGAGGATATGTAATTCTAGGTATTTCATGTAATCTAGAGGTTTTGGGAGACTAAGCTAGCTATGTAGCCCCTTTAAAAAATAAAAAAGTTAACTGTAGGAAAACTGTTCACTTAAGAAGGACTCAACAGGTCAATGAGGGCTATGAAAGATAATGGTGTGTGTTAATCTACTTCAGTCTTCAGAAAAGACATACTGGTGTAAACATAAATCTAGTTTTAATTTACTGCTAATTAGGGTAAATTCATGTATATATGACTATCACAAAAATACATATTAATAGCGAAAAGAACGATTCTTATAAATAACACACCACTCATCCTACTGTGCTAAAATATTTAGGTAATACAAACTCTTCAGTGTCTGCTAAATATTCTGCTTAACGGTGAGAAAAATTTAAAGAAACAATACTTTGATGAAGCAGCATTGTGACACTATTGGGATTGCACTGCAGTTCAGAGATAACCCTGAAACAACTGGGTAGGGAAAAATCTATATAACCTACGTTATTAATGACTACTGACTGACCTCTGCTTATCTTCACTACCTTAAAGATGACATTGAAATTTTCAGCACTGCTCAAGCTTCTTTATCCAAAATCTAGACTATAATAACTTAAAAGAGTTCTAATAATATTCTCAACCTGTCATATTAAAATAAAACAGAAAATTTATGACAGTATTTTTCACCTACAGAAAGAATAATTGCCATGTTCATATAGTGCAGTGTGATATCTGATATTTACACTGCATACAATGACCAGAGAATGTATTTGCTTAATTTTTCATTCAAATATTACAGATAAGAGAGAAGATAACAAATCCTCCAGAAAAGAAAGAATATGGAAGACTAAGAATGTGCATATAACATATTAAAGAAAGGAGTTAAATTTACTTTCCTCCGTGAAAGAATTTCCATTGTGTATCATATGTGCCACACAGTAAATGGCAACAGTAGCTTACACGACATCATACAGTGCCATGGCACAAATACCTCGGACAATCCAGCCATAGATTACCAGGCAGCGCACACAAGTACACTGAAGTCCACTGACATCAGCGCAGCTATCAAAATATACAGCAAGTGGGAAACAGCCTTCAACTTGTAGGACTTGCTGCTATTTTCCCACCTAAATCTTGCTTAATTCTAATTTTTAATTTCATTTTCCACTCTCTTCCTCTAGCCAAAAATAAATTTTTATGATTTAAAGCATGTCATTTAAGCCGAAATCAAAGCTGTTCCTTCTTCTTAGAATATAACTGGTTGTTTAATGCACCATAACACTTTAAGGTGGTCAAATGTAACAACACGTTCATTTCAAATTGAATTTGCAAAAATTAAAACTAATCTTTTTTTGTGCATAAGGCGGCAAAGAAAAACAGTATGTCTTTTAAAATATGCAGTCACTGTAATTTAATTGTTTATTCAGATCCCATCCATTTTAAGGAATGTTTCAGATTTTTTTTTTTTCAAATAAAAAAAGAACCTAGTATCATTCAGGGAAAGTTTGTTCGGGTTTTTTTGGAAGGAATGAAATTCCAACTTATCTGCATTCAGAAGATGAATGCAAATTTGTACACAAGTGATTCTAAATGCCACTGGCTTTCCATTTTCAATGCTGCTATTTTTGCAGAGAATGTATCTACAGATCAATGACCCTTTCATGTGATCTGGAAATGCCAAAGAACAATACCTCAGGCAAAATACAGTTTTCACTTGTGTTAAAATAATCATTTTTACAACAGAGAGAGAGCATGAAATCCTAAAATCACTGACGATGACATCCAGAAAATATACATATACGGGGGAAAAAAAACAGTAGAGAACTAATAATTGTTCAGACAAATTAGTTTTAAACTAAAGCCATGGTAAATTAAGAAATCTCACAGATTAATAAACTGCTCATTTGGCAGCATTTATTATGGCACATTTGTGCATGTTTCACCATTTTCCCCTTACTTTTTATTAATTACGGCTACTTGGAATTGCTCTCCAGGGTACACATCAGTGCGTATCAAGATTGATGAACGCGCCCCAGATGTTGTAATCACGCAGAGGGTCTGTCCATGCACAGGGTCTGTGCTGTAACTCTGAATGTTTTCCTGCAGTGAACTTGCAGGGACTCCTGTCAACAGCAGTGCAGCTGATGGAGGAAATTCCATGAGCGTCTCTCCTTTCCCCTCCATCACTGCATGAGAAAGATGTGCAAGTATGTACTTGTGACAGGGTACTGCCTGCTGCCCTGTGCTGTCTTTCATTCCTTCCCTCCTTTTTCTCCCCCAAAGGAGTGTGTGATATCAAATTGTAACACTTATCTAACTTTTATAGCGTGCTTTTCTCTAGTCCATGTGTAGAGAGTGGTGTCAATTTCTGAATTCAATTATTTGGGTATTAGGAAAAACACCCCACAATGGTTATTTTTTATATTTCTAGCACATTTTTAAAATTGCTTTTAGAAATATGGCTGAATATCAGGCAATAAGAGAGAATACTGTAGAAATTCTTAGCTCTTGACATTTTTAATTGCCTCTGCTTTGGTTATTACACGATATATATTTTCATCATCTAAATACAATGTATCTTTGTAAAATCCTTTAAAATATGATTTCAAACCAATGAATGCCATTTTCTATTTGCCTTTAATTTCCTCTCAATACTAAGTTCATCAGAGTGTAACAATTAATTAACTTAATTAAGCTAACTTAATTATGTTCTTTCATAGGTCAATATGTAGAGCTACTCAGATTAATAGCAGAGCTTGTAAAGTTAATCTTCTTGTATAATGCAAGTGATGCCAAGTCATGTATTAAATACCTTCCTGAGTAACAGATGATATAGGACTGAATGTACTTTAAAGAAGGGCAGAGACTGTGAAAAGGTTAAATAAAGAAAAATGTCTTGGAAATATTAAACAGACCTAATTCATTTTTTAAATTAATAACGTGCTTCTAAGAGAAGCCCTCATTCCATAAGGCCATTTACAGCTTAAATATACATAAATAAATTTTGACTTCAAAAGCAGAACTGCATGACAGCATTTTCCAGTCATTTTGCGACCTTTAAGTTTTGTTATTAAGAAGATTACATAAAACAGTCATGTGAAGAGATTAGACAGAAAATATGAATTCCTAACTCCAGAGCATTTGCATGCTTACTGTATTTCCCCATTTATTTTACAGAGGAATCACTTCAGTAGTCAAAGGTATTATGTTCTCTTCTCTGTTCATTATTAATTCACTTTTAACACAGTTAGACTCGAAGGCTTTTTAGGCATGTGGCTTAGCACTTTTGTTATGAAATATTAATGGGAACTACAGCAATCATAATAATTACTTGTAGAAGCATAAAAAGTAAAATCAAACATATCTCCTGAGTGCCAAATTATCTGACTAGGCAACTCAGCTCCTCTGTTTTGATAAATTTGTCTGATGGTTGAAACCCACACTCTGGCATGAGGAGTTGGATAATGGGCCAAATCATCAAATTTCAGACAAGTAACCAAATTTCAGTCTTCTCCACAATGAAACTGACGTGGGTCCAGAAAATATTCTAAATGTACATCAATTACAGATCTGTAATCTGTTGCAACTCTTTGTTGCCACTCAAAGAAAACAAAGAGGACGGGTGCAATAAATATTCTGTAAGGTGCTTTGAACCAGAATGTAAAGGAAAAGGCTCTTAAAGTGTGAAAACTGTCATTGCTTAGAAGTTTTAAAACCAGAATAGAGTACTAATAAATGCACTGGAGTGATCAATCATATGTCTACTAGGGGATGGATGTCACAGATGTTCTAATATGTTTTCTTCTCTTTGTTAAAGTATTCCATATAGCATTTGTGATGTTGCTCAAAATGAACACTCCAACCTCAGTGTAGCAGCAGGTTCAGAGTACAAATCAGGCTCTGTTCCAAAATCAGAGTCCTCCAAATTCTGATATAAAGGGGGATTATTTATCTATGATATAGAATAACTAGTAAATTATCACTTAAGCTTTTTCATCAGAAAATACCCCGCTGGATCCATACAGTATGGAAATTTCCAATGACTTTTCTAATCTTTAGAAGTTAAACAAAAAAATGTAGTGTTCAAGAGTAAATATGCAGTCCAATCCCCTCTATGTGGGCAACTGTATTTTTTTGTTTTTCAATTAACAGTGTCAGGAAGAACAACATATTTAAAACAATAAAAGTCTGACACAATTCTTCCATTAAATGAGTTCAAGCTAGCAGCTACACAGAATCGAGGGAAAATATTGCTATGCATATGAAGTTCAGGAAAGAATGCACAGCCTTTTCACAAGCAGAAGCATAAAAGCTTTGCATTTATACATATAGATATAAAAATGTATATTTTCTCTAATATTTTCATGTGTTCTCTAAGACTGCAAATCATCTTTCTGCTTCTTGCAAATACTTATTCTACATGATGATTATTTTCTCAAATGAAAGATGTCGGTGATGGAAATCCAGTTATTTATCAGTCTTCTAGTAACAGCAGATTGAGGTAATATCACATAAGCATTATTATGAACTTTGCCGTGGAACTACTTCTTATTCAATTCTTTCAGAACATAGAATCAGAGAATAATTTAGGTTGAAAAAGACCTTTAAGATTGAGTCCAACCATTAACCTAACACTGCCAAGTCACCACAAAACCATGTCCCTCAGCACCACATCTACACATCTTTTAAATATCTCCAGGGATGGGGACTTCACCACTGCCCTGGGCAGAACTGTTCCAATGCTTGACAACCCTTTCAGTGAAGAAATGTTTCCTAATATTCAATCTAAACCTCCCCTGGCACAACCTGAAGCAATTTCCTCTTGTCTTTTCACTTGTTACTTGGGACAAGAGTCTGACTTCCACCTTGCTACACCCTCCTTTCAGGTAGTTGTAGAGAGCAATGAGGTGTTCCCTCAGCCTCCTCTTCTCCAGACTAAACAACCCCAGTTCCCTCAGCCACTCCTCATCAGACTTGTGCTCCAGACCCTTCACCAGCTTCACTGCCATTCTTTGGACATGCTCCAGCACCTCAATGTCCTTCTGGTAGAGCAGGGCCCCAAACTGAATGCAGTATTCTAGGTGCAGCCTCATCAATGCAGAGTACAAGGGGACCATCACCTCCCTCGTCCTGCTGGCCACACTATTTCTGATACATCATATTTTGTTTAAAAAGCAAACACCACAGTGTAATAAAATAGCATACAGGTGGATTGGACACTGTTGATTAAGTTTACAGCTTTGCATTTTTTAAAAAATAATTCTTTTTGTACTAACTCGAAGAGGCAATGGGACAGGGCAATGACTGCATTGAGAACAGTCCTGGGGAGAAGGACTTGGGCGTGTTGGTGGACAATAAGATCAATATGAGCCAACAGTGTGCACTTGCAGCCCAGAAATCCAACCGTTTCCTGGGATGTATCAAAAGATGTGTGACCAGCAGGTCGAGGGAGGTGATTCTGCCCCTTGTACTCTGCACTGGTGAGGCTGCACCTAGAATACTGCGTTCAGCTCTGGAGCCCCCAAAACCAGAAAGATATGGAGCTGTTGGAGCAAGTCCAGGGGAGGGATACCAAGATGGTCAGAGGGCTGGAACACCTCTCCTATGAGGACAGGCTGAGAGAGTTACGCTTGTTCAGCCTGGAAAAGAGAAGGCTCCGGGGAGACCTCATAGCAACCTTCCAGTACCTGGAGGGGGCCTACATGAAAGCTGGGGAGGGACTTTTTACAAGGGCCTGTAATGACAGGATGAGGGGTAATGGGTGGAAGCTGAGAGAGGGTAGGGATAGGTTTAGACTAGATATAAGGAAAAATTTCTTTACCCTGAGGGTGGTGAGGCACTGGAAGAGGTTGCCCAGAGAAGTTGTGGATGCTCCATCCCTGGCAGTGTTCAAGGCCAGGCTGGATGGGTCTTTGAGCAACCTGGTCTAGTGGGAGGTGTCCCTGCCATGGCAGGGGGGTTGGAACTAGATGATCTTTGAGGTCCCTTCCCACCCAAACCATCCTATGATTCTATGACTTTGGGAAAGGTTTTATCCAGACATCAAGGAAGGAAGAAGAAACAAAAGATAATATCAGCAGCCGACTGTGTTCATAAAATTTAAGAAACTTTCCCTTTGCTCATATATGAAATAATGCAGATGGGTCCCCCAGATTTTCTAAGAATAATGCAATGATTTTCACACTGAATTCTATAATCTTTTTAAACTACTTGTACCATAATTATGACTAATGGCAGACAACTTAAGTGTGGGACACATCTTTTTCCATAAAACAAAACACTACTTCAGCTGTGCACCACTAATGGAAAAAAAGTCTGTGCTCTATCCAGATAAACTGCAAGCACTGAATGTCTAACAGTTCAGAAACAGATTAATGGGTACATATCTTAATCTCTCTTTAGCTGAGATTCACAACGCTTTGCACAGCATTTCTAGTTTTAATACAGAATTCAGAAAGCACCACAGATATGTAAGCTATTCATGTTCATATGCTAGAGTCACATCATTCATGTTTTACCCTAAAATGCTCCAGAACATATATACATACTTTTTTTTGCAGAGGAAAGTAGGGGGTTGGCTGGTTGTTCAATTCATTTTTTTATTTGAAAGAGAATGGCACAACATTTCATCTGTATCTGTATCTGTACTGCTCTGGCAATGCAGCCATTCAGAAAGAACAGCTCTGTTAGCCTCTAGGCTTACACTATTAAAACATGATTAATTGATTTGCCACAGGATCGGCAAAGGAAATTAATACACATAACTCATGTATTTCTATTTTATTTCCAATTAAAGAAGATATACCTCTTATGAGACTCAGGTTTAAGGGAACTGTCAAAACTAGTCTCTGCTTACTTAGATAACCAATCACTGAGACACTGCTCACCACACATTAAAGTGCTGCTTATCAGAAATGGTATCAAGATACAGCCCTTGTCTTGCTCTTTAGCCACTATATGAAAAAGGGAAAGCAAAATTACTTTAATGACAAATCTTCATTTTCTTCAACGTCACTGTATATTCATCTAAAAAACTATATAAATATATTTACTAAATATACTGCAACTGCATAAAGAAAGTGACCATAAAAACCAGAGTAAGGGTCATGAAATCTAGTTCATCAGCCTTTCAATTTTATCAAACCATTAGAGTGTTATTCAAGTAAGTCTATTTGTACATCTAAAACATTTTAAAAGCTCTGAATTTTAAGTAATTTTCTTTCATCAGTTCATGGTAAAGCATGTGTGATATCAGAGATTTAATTCAATGTATTAACTCAGGGCATACTAACAAAAGTGCAGTTTTGCAATTTTGAAATGGTTGTGGGTACAAAATTCTTATTTTAAGCTTTACTGTTGGAGGGAAATCACCAAAACCATATAATTTAGTATAAAACTCTACAAAAAGCAGTAGACATTCCACACTTTCCTAAGAAGCTGCTAAGGTCTAATGAAATGCCAATGGCACTCATCTGTCCCCTTTCAAATGCATTGAATTTTTCCTTCAATTCCACTTTTAAATTCCAATTCTTAAAAAAGACAATAAATATACAATATTAACTCATCAGTCACACAGGAAACTTACTTATTTTAGTATGGATACTAATTAACATCATTCAAGCATTCAAATCTATACAACTTAAATTTTATTGAGGATTGCACCACTTTTGAAAACACAGAATAATGGATCTTTCTAACTCTAAACACAGTTTGGTTATTTTATAACTCAAAGTATTTCTGCATCTGAAATATACCAATGAATACACACACTTCCCTGAATCCTTCATAAGTACAAAAATTTCAAAGATATCTAAATCTAAACATCCAACACTCTAATTATTTCTGCAGTGGCTTTTGTCATATGCCACATAGCTGGACACTGTCCCTATCCCATACAGAGTTAAATCTGATTTTAGAGCAGGAAAAGAGGCTGGGAAGAACGGAGGCAGTAAGAAGTGTGGGTCCCATCCGGCCCTCCTGTTGAGTAGAACTCCAAATTCAACCATAGTTTCTACTACGAGGAATGACTGGACAAGCAAAACAAAGTCTCATCTGAGTGATCAAATGACATCCCACAAAGTTTAAACTGATGACACAAGTAACCGAGTATTAGATTCAGACTGGCCTATCTAAGAGGAAAACAAATTGTACGCATGAAAAAGCTATGGTTTAAACAAATGTGGCAACTCATGGGATTTTCCTTACTTTGTCCTACTAGAACTTGTTCTCCACTCACATTTGCAAGTCCAGGACTCTTTGAACATCACTTTCCACATCCTTCTCAATTCTGCTCCACCTTCCTGAAGTCCTCAGTCTGTTAGCCACACTGCCTTCTTTAAACTTTTGTCCTATTTCTCATTTCCATCGCTGCATTTGAGCTTTTCCTCAACAACTACTTTCTCACCAATACTGATAGGTCAAATTCAGATGAGACATAAACTATTATACAAATAATGCATCAGTTAGCAGCTGTAGTTAATTCCAAATATTAACTCATTAAGCAGACAATGAAAGAACATAAGGGAGTGATGTGCCAGGAGACTTCAAATAAAACGAGAAATAAAAAAGGCATTAGTTGAAGTAAAGCTCTGAAAACACTTATTTTGATTTGTTTTGTTAAAGACCTGGTTTTTAGGGTGTAATTCACAAATGTTTGCCATGCCGACTTACCCATGTGTAACTTAGATGGGTTGTTTCATAGTGGGTTCTGAATTTGGAAATTCAGCATACTGGTGCTCCCCTCTCAACGTTCCCTGCAAATCCAACCACAAGACTCTTTCTGACTCACCTCTCTGTTTTTATACAAACTGCAGTACAGATGATTGGAGGAAGTCTCATTCCCTTATAAAACACATATAACACTTCATGAACCCACATTCAGTAAAACAACTTCAACAGAAACTATTACTGAGATATTTAGTAAAATTCAAAAGGTATATTTCCATCTTTCAATTCTCTGAAGTTTCCCCCACATTTTAGCTAGTTTTATTCCACAAAGGCAAAAAATGTATACCCATCTTCCTCTCAGATGCCTTTTACTAACTAATCATATTTCATTCCTCTATCTGCAGCCTTTTTCCTCTATTTTTATTTTTAAATATCATCTGTACTCTCAATTTTAATTTCTCCAGTGGAGTTAGGTAAATTGGCAAAACTGAGACGGAAAAGGCAGAATCCATGGACCTCCACAGACCAGTGGTCCCTTTGCTACTCAAGAATGTATAAAAAAAATATTACTAAAAGCTTATATTACTCTATCCTCATGACTGCTTAGATGCGATAACCTGAATTCCTATCTTAGAATATGGCGTGATACTCCAAAATAAGTGAAGTACCTATTTGGTCTTAATCCAGAAGACACTCTTAAGAATTCTCCTGGCCCTGTAATGCAGACTTCCCTCTTCTTCAGACAAAGTGAGAAGACTATCAGAAGAAAGGAGAAATTCAAGAAGGTATTTGATAATTATCTAAAGGCTACACTAAAGAACTAATAAATGGCACTGTATTTCCTCTGGCCAGTATTTCATACTCCACTTTGCTGGGAAGCTCATAGTCAAAAGGAATCTGAGAAAAAAGCAGGAAAAACTAGTCTCTGTATTACCTGGAACTTTGACTATATTTAATAATAATAATAATAATAATAATAATAATAATAATAATAATAATAATAATAATAATAATAATAATAATAAATAATAATAATAATAATAATAATAATAATAATAATAATAATAATAATAATAATAATAATAATAATGTTTGAGAAAGCTAAGATTAATAATGTTAAGGCTACTCCAAATGAAGTACGTTCTTCTCACAGGAAGGGTTAATTTAAGGATAATAATGAATTTCCAAAAGGATGACTGCCACCATAAAATGAATTTCTGAGTCTGAATTCTGCAGACAAGCTCTCCTCCAGCTATGGTGTACTGTGACAAGCACACATTGCAGTGACAAAAAAAAACCCAAATCATTGTCTACTTTATGGAAATACCTTACAAGCTGGCACATTTTCTTAGAACAACAGGGAGGCTGGACTTATGATCATACTACACGATTAGCATCTAGTGTCATTTTTTTGAAAACAAGGGCACAAAAAAAGGCACAGTATTAGCGGGGGTCTTTCCTTTGCACAACCCATCAGTTAGCTGTGTTTACGTTTAGTGAAGGATGACAAAAGCTTTACATCTACCTATATATCTATGTATGGATTCTATTTCTGACTCTTAAGTGTCATAAAGTTTAATTTGCCAGAATCTAACAGGACTCTTGTTACTGTCATGCCATGAAAGACAAGAATAAGAAAAAATATTTTCCTAATCATTGATAATAATAAACTGTAATAAAAAGGTAGTAGAAGGAATATACTTGGCTTACAGTTACCACTAATCAAGGTCCTGAGATTTACTTTGATCTTATATGTTGCTGGTATGGGAGGATAAGATTGAGCTTCAGCTTTAAAAAGTCTCTGCTCTGAGTAAAACAACACTAGGCATGAAAAACAGAGGCAAACGTGTATCCCCCAACAGTTAATCTTTGAAAAGAATAGACACAGAATGTCCTACCTCTTCTGGACGTTTCTGTGCCACCGATACCAGCTCTTCAGAGCTACTTCTTGAGGTAGAGGGTACCACATTACCTGGGGCCTCTGAGACCACCTCATTTGACGGCTCGGAGTCCTGAGGGCAACAGAGACAAATAGACCCCTCAGCAGCGTGTTGATGGGGCACGCCAAGAAAATGAGACTTTTCAGAGGAACTGTGCTCTAAAGCACAGAGAAATGAAAAATACTTGAGGTCTAAAACTCTGCTCTTTTTACCCTAGGAAACTTCTTTTACCACAAAAGCAAACACATCTGTCATATTTTCTCTTAAAATGGTAATACTTTCTTCACAAGAGCATTATAAGACTTATTAAATAGCTATACTGCATTTCAGAACTGCAAAGTTCTGAACAAGCATGCTTGTTTTGCCCATACCTACCCCTGCTTCTGAACTGCAAGGAAGGGAAAATTACATTTCATCCCCTTATTCAAGATGGAGGTTTCTGCAAAACAGCGGGAACCACGCTAGAAGAATCCTCCACAAACATATTTTACCAACACTGCAAACCAACATAGCATACAACCTAGTGAAGTTAGAAAAGTTAGTAGAGTTGGCTGTCTATTAATAACTTTAACACTACAGTAAAATACATAAAATAAAAATTCTTAAGTAGTTTACATTCTAATTTCCAAATTACCTTGATTTTGCAATGCAACTTAACTAGAACAGTCAAAAAAACCTCCACTTTTAATACCTTCACTGTTTCACACAGTGGTTTTGATAACTGCATAGAGTGAGATATTTTACTATAGAGAAAAAAAATCCATTAATCGGTACTATCTCTACTGTGCTTGCTGTAATGCCCATTACAGAAGATATTTTAGATGTCATCACTTAGCAAGCAGAATGTGTGCTTTTGATATATCACTTTCTCTCTACAGTCATTAATTGCAAGAAAATTGAGATTATACTTTCGGAAACTGCAAGCTGCAAAGCTCATTATAAAGTTTTCCAACATAACAACCTCTAAAAAGTAAATTAAAATTTCATAATGATAACATTCAGCATTTGCAGTTTAGCCCACTGTATGTTTGGCTGTTAGAAGGGAAAAAGTGAACACTGGTCCAACAGCCGTTACTGGATCACACAGAGAATCACAGGTTAAACCAGGTATTGTAAAAGAATTAATACATGGAGGGGGTTGCTGGAGGCCAGAAAATTGGAAAAAATCTCTTTAGGCCTGGAGGGGGAATACTCTAATATCTCTATTTCATACACTTTTTCTGGAAAATCCCTTTAGAATAGCTTCTGAGCTTAAATACTTCAAATAAAGCTTTTTACGACTTTCTCGTTGCATCACCTGTGACTTAGAAAAAGAACATTCTGACCCATTCTGTGGCCTACCACCTTATGTTTAAGGTTTGGTATGAGGAAGATATTTTAGGAAAAATCAACTTTCAGTGATGACTAAAGAATACCGTTGATTAAAATGTTAACAATGAAGTCCAACTGCCATTTCATTGAACTGTTTTATGGGCATAAGCACTGGATAGGTGGAACAAAAGGAAAAATGAAATACTTTGGTAGAGCTACCATCCCAAATAATTCCATGACAGGAATAATAAAACACTATTTTTCAGCTTTCTCGGTTCCTCAAAAGAATATCAACACCACAGCTAAAAACAGTGAGCTACAAGGAGAAACATCTCTAGCACTGTAATAATAAAAGTCTGATTTTCCTCTACCATCTGTACAAAAGCCCTATGTTCTATATGCCACCAGAAGAAACTTTGCATTGTGTTCATCCCAACAGCTCACTGTTTTCCCTAGCAGATCTGGACTTGCACTGGCAAATGTCCTCTCTCTCAAAGGCTTCCTCAGTCTGGTCCCTGGTGACAATGAGACAATCCCTTCTTGTTGACGGAATTAGTCATGAACTGACTCAGAGTACTGAACAGTACTACTTTGTTTTCTTTTTGAGAACTGGAAAGCTAAATCATTGTCATGCAATTTATCAGCTCATGTTTCCAGAAGCTCTTCTATGCTACTTACAAAAACAAAAGTTAACAACCACATCTGCTGGAAGAAAATGATATACTTGTCTGAATTCTTTGGTTCAGTGATTTCTCTCCTTGAATTCTGCCTGTCTTTTGTGTCTGAACATCTTTTATTATGTTGTTATTACCTGTGGCCTCTTGCTAATGGTAGCAACATTAATTATTTTTTTTTACTATGATTTTTGAAAGTAATAAACAATGGTTTTCCAAAATAGTCTGAGTAACTGCAATTTGGTAAACATACATTCCTGTTCCATTTCTCTTGCCTCAACAGGACCAGCACATCATGAATTCTCTTCCTCCATGAAGTCTCAAATATCTTCTTTCCAAGCAGCTTGGCCATCCTTCTCAATAGTTTTCTTAAGAACCAGCTGCCTAATATACTATTTAAATTTTTAAGGAGATGGATGGAAATCAAATTTAATTTATTATTCAGAAACCAAGCCGAGAAAAACCATCTCCCTTTCCAATTACACTAGTTTTATCATCTCTTTTCAAACTGCTGTCACTTCTTAGGAAAACCATACAGAACCTGAACATACGTAAGAAACGCAGTGTATGTTGCTCTGAATTAGTTTGGCAACACGTAGAGTCCAGCTTTCAGAAATAAACATATTCAGTAAGTGAACTGAGATCCTTTCATGGAAGGTACAAGAATAAAAATGCTGCAAGGTGCAAGTGAGAACTTTCATAAAGCTTCTCTGTGTGTTATGAGTACATGGCTAAGTGAGCAACAGTTCTGGTAAGAAGTCCTGGTACCATGACTTTTACTCAGCAAATAAAACAAACTGAAAAAGTATTAGCGTTGTTTACTTTTGCAAAGAAATGCAAAAAAATCTGTATCTCTGACCTAAACCAACCTTTTTACTGAAGAAGTGTTAAAAGGAAAAATGTATTTCAAAAATAATTAAAATTAATTTCTTGTCCTTCCTAATTATTATTTATATCTTAACATATGGGACTTCACAAAAAGTCACTTCTTTCTTTTTTTCAGGGCTTTGTATGATGAAAACCATGTCAATTGACCTGTGAGCCTCAGCTGCAGCAGTGATGGACATGACTGTTCATGGACATGTAACCTACAAAAGAAGTAATTTGGTACACATTGCCCTTCCTATTTCATTAAAATATTATTATATTTTCCAACCTATATATGAAGTTCACATATGTTCATTTTCAAGCTAGACAGATCAAGACATAGCTTTTTTATGGATCACAGTAATTATATTAATTAATAAATTATGGATGAAAACCACTATTAAGGACTACTTCTAGTTTCCTGAAAATACAGAAATTCTTTATCAAAA
The DNA here is from genome assembly GCA_028020825.1 of Podargus strigoides. Classification (NCBI taxonomy): domain Eukaryota; kingdom Metazoa; phylum Chordata; class Aves; order Caprimulgiformes; family Podargidae; genus Podargus; species Podargus strigoides. The sequence goes on from CM051623.1 coordinate 30,553,839, forward strand.
TGGAAGTGCATCATAAATAAATTCAGAATGCTCAGTAATTTCATTTTTCCTGAACAATGTTGATTTTGCTCAAAGCTCCTCAGAATATGATCCTTCTTGGACTTAAGGAACCTTGGAAAGGAAACATGAAATGTTTATGCAAGAAAGACAGTCCTGCTTTGAACTATGTCTTTTTTCAGATGACCTAAATGTTCAGGTAGTTTAAGATACCACAACAACATTGGCTTGAATCAGTCACAGTTCTGCAAAAAACCCCAAACAGTATCTGAATTATATGTCGACACAAACACATAACAAAATGGATATTCTAGTCCTGGAATGGCTTGCTAGTCTTGGCAGCAGACACAAAAGCATAGCTGATTTAATTCTGAGTCCTGGATATTCAGCATTTTGTTATTTATTTTTGTTTTTAAATTCAGGTCAGCAGAGATCAAGGGTGACAATGACTGGTAGAGAGGTGAGAAATCAAAGGTGCAAGGTACATCCAACTGTAGCACCTCCCTCAAAGCGTTCAGCTCTTCTCTTGGTATATTTGCTATTTGCATCTACTGCAACAGAAGCAAACATCTTTCCTTTAGTTTTGGCCTTTGCTGTGCAAAAGTATCACTGATAGAGTACGCTGAAAAATATATAGTGCATACAAAATAGATATGGATTTCATTTGTGAACTACATAGAAGGGACAGATTTCAAAGGAAAATACTTACATTTTATGCTATGCTGATTTTGTGGCTTAATTTGATGACTTGACTGTATTTATGTTTTTTAAAAAACAGACTATTAAATACAAGATCAATACACATATACAGACATGTACTGTATATGTAAATATGATACAGATATGTATATACAAACATGTATATTCATAGAGAATGTTCACATTATAGTAACAAAATACTGTAATTGCTTACCAATTCATGTCACCATCAGCACAGATGTTGACTCACACAAAATAGAAACTGTACAAAGCTTGTGATTTTGAAGAAAACAGAGAACTGATGTATATATTAAAAAAAGTATGCATAAAATACTTTGCTAGAAAGCGTAAGAAGTTGCATTTAAAACAAGATGATGTAAAAATAGTATCTTACAACTGTATTTATACCAGCCAAGCATCTGCTATTTTTTCTGCCACTGCTAGTTTGAAACAAAACAAAACTTAAAAAGAATCAAAACAAATCAACCCACAAACCCTTTATGAATGATTTGAAGCTGACAGGTATGAATATATTATGTTAACTCTGTATCGGTTTTCATATATCATCCTTTACCTTGGTCCAGTTGAAAATTGCACAAGTCATAAATTAGCTTTAAACAAGTTTTGAATCAGCCTGGAACTAGTTTTCAAATTAAAGAGCCGTCAGTATATTACATGGTACTGTCATTTTATTACCACAATCAATTCTGTGTGGCCTGAGGTAGAAAGAAAATGGATGCTGTCTTCATTTACAAAGGGTTTATCTCTCACACCAGGCTCTGAAAACATGACTGCAGTAATGAATCGGAAGCCAAAGTTACTAACAAAGACTTTTAACAGTAGCAAAGTAGAAATACTTGTCCCCCTTTAGACTTACAAAAGGGAGGGGAAAAGCCCTTTCTGAAACATGAAGCCAGCTTCTTAAAGCTGAAGGACTGTGGGAAGAAATGAGCACATTTCTATTGAAATGCTGAAGTGCTTGTAGCCTCACAGAGTATCATTTTTAGTGCTGCACAGGAAAAGCCTTCCTGGGTCAGAGTGAAGGTGCCTCTCCAGCCCAGACCACAGAGCATCCCACCATCAGTGGACTGACCACTCCTACCCGTCGTTATTCTTTCTTGCATCCCAGGGGCATACTTTGAAAGTATTCACAACATCTTAGCCAGAATTTGGTAAACTCTACTGAAGAAGAGATAGCTGTAGTCCTTCACAGTTCATAGGTGGCCAAAGCAAATCCCCAGGAGAAATGTAGAGTTTATCTCAATCTACTTACGCCTGTGAGATCAATAGCTTTGCCATTCCTAGAATTTTACCTGCACTAGTTAATGAGCGAAGAACGCGGGCTTTAAACTTCGAAGTCACGCTCCACAGCTGTAAAATTTCCCTTCCTCTTTCTATTCTGCCTTTGTCACTCTCCTCATGCTGATTTTATTTAACATCTGACAATCTCTTCTCTTCCTCTGCCCTCTCCAAAGAGAGGAAATTACAAATACAACCTTCAACATACACTGCCAGTCACAGAGGCAATGCCGTTGTTCTGTCCTTGGCTATTTTTTCACTCTTGACAAGGGGACGATGACTTCAATGTTTATACACTGTTAACACAACAGGGTCTCATTCTCAGCTGACTGAAATTACCTCAGTTCAGGTAATAAACCTCCACCTACCTCTAAAACCTCTGCCTTCTTTTAAAGACAGAAACAAAAGAAAAACCTTTTATAATTCTCTGTTCTCCGAATATAGAAACTTAATTACATTCTTAGCCTCACACTATTTTTTTTTTCTTCAAATACACTGTGTAATATGAAGGAACTAATAAAGTTACAAGAAGTTTCCAATAATTACCCATCTGTTTCAATTTACTATCCCTCTGTCTTTCAATAAACTACAGTACTGACAAAGAAAGCTTCCATCTTTGAAATCCCTCTACATTTCCAAGTGTCAAAGGGTAAATTCCCACTTTTGCTCTTTTTTTTTAAAAAATAAGGATGCTACTATTGCTAATAATTTTCTAGAAGTGTTTGAACAAAGTAGGGAAGGAAATAGGGTCATGTGCTTTCTCTGGATGCCTTCTTCGAATGGAAAAAAATAATTTATATATATTTAAAGCTACGAAGAGCACTCTCAAAATAATGTTTTTCATGTTTATTCTTCCAACTTTATCACATGCAAATAGAAACAGCAAACAGGACAACATTTTACCATGTGAAGGTATTATCACTCATTCACCTCAGGAACCTGAATTAGTTTCCCCTTTCTAACCCACATATTTTCTACATTTCCATTAGTGTACTGATTGTACCTCTTTTTGGACTGAATTCTCCACCTTTTAAAGTCAAACTCTTCTAGATTATTGTATTTCCAAAAGGAAAAAAAAGACCTAAAGTTGCAAAACAAATTCTCAGACACAACACAAGCATCTCTGGCCACAGTAAGCATGATGCTTACTGTGTTGCTATATGTGCATTGCATACAACTTACAATTGTTGACTTTAATATATTTACAGAATGATAGCAGCACCTTACACTGAAGATTTAAAACAAGTTTTTATGAACACCAAATGCACAAAGTCACCTGATATTACTTGTGGAAGGCAGTGCTGCAGCTACAATTGCTCCATGAGTAATGCTACTTTTGGGTTTGCAGTGGTCTGTCTCCTTAAGAATGTTTTTTCCTTCAGAAATTATAATTGACAGACCACAGCAATATATTCATATAGTCTCTCTAAAAGATAGCTTTATTCCATTTTTGTTTCCTTTCAGGTCATGTTTAAATTGCTCCAAAATTCCAATGCTCTTTGATTGCTGAGGCAGTGACTGCATTAGGAATACAACTTGGGAGTAAGGTACAGAGGCAAACTTACTTCCACCTCTCAGGGTCAAGCTCCAACAATTTATGGTCAAAGTAGTTTGCTTTGCTTCACTTCAGCAACTTGGGAGAAAGCATACACAAAATTTGCGCACAATACTTGGCCAATACTTAACTTGAATTAGAAGACTGAGCACTTGAGAAGATCTCTGCTCCAAAAAGCAGCTGCTTTATTCTAACAAAAATAGAATGTAGCTCAGAAAAGGCTTTCTTTCAAGCACACAATCTTCAGATATTATGCATCAGCATGCAGAGTGCGTCTGTCAGATGTTGGAACAAAGCTTTAAATTGTATCATCTAACTTAATTCTCAAGACAGGGTCAGCACATTCATAGTGTTCGGGGGTTTTTTTCCCCCTTTGAAAAGTTCTTTGAGTAATATTTATTTAGTTTCTTACATCTTCATCAGTACTGCTTCTTGCTTTTTGAAGTCCAGATTTTCCCAACAAAATGCAAAACAGAGCGATATTAAAATGTGTGATCACCAAAAGCATCACAAAATTGTCAAAGGCTACTTACTAAATCAAGACTGGTTTTCATCTCTCCCCACTTCCAGAATTTTTTTCCAGTAACAAGATGAAAAAAAGGGATTGTGCAGTACATAATTTTTTGCAGTCTAAGTTTATCATGCAAGTCTTACAGCTCCCTAAACTTTCTTTATATGGCACCCACTTATCTGTCTGTGCTTCAGAGGTTTTCTACAAATGCTCTGCCCTTCTCTGGGGGAAGGCTCTCTGTGTGCCCTCCACATCCTTCTCTCCAATTTGCCATGGCCCTATTTCTTCTCCCCTGTAAAGGTTTCTGTGTATTTCTTCAAGTGGAATTTTCTCATTCTTATGACTGTGTGTGCATTCACACTTCCCCTTCTATGTCAAGGGCACTTCTTGCAGCCCCATTAGCTTTTCCCAGCCTGCTTTTCCCTCTCTCCCTCTTTTCTCCCTCCCTCTCAGCTTACAAAGTACCATCATCCATTTTCAACTGATAAAGCAGAGAAATAAAACATTAATTCAAAGCCATAACAATATTTTTAAAGTTATCATCTATCTATAGAATGCCTTCTATTAAAATGTTTCTTACATCCTTCTTTTCAGACCTCTCTAACATCTGAATGTGTCAAATTACAAAATCTCCTGGACATCCTTTAAGAAGTTTCAAATGTTAGGAACCCTGTTTTGTGGTGCCCCCGACTTACTTGTTCATGCTAGTCACTACAGTAATTAAAGAAAATTTCCATATAACTTTATACTACTAAATAGAGATACATATTCTTATTAATACAAAGTAGCCAGCTAAAACATAAGGATATTTTATTCTGCAAAACTGAGCTAAATATAAACGGGCTGTTTACTAAAAAGGGAATGAACAGCACAGTTGACACAGTTTAAGATGTGACATTAACCAGCTATCTTTTGCTGAGCCCACAGGAACTGAAAGGTCACAACTATTGTCTCTGTTTTAAAGCACCCTCAAAAAGGCCTGGAAATTCCTCATTCTTCCCTAATTAAGAAGACTGAAAATGATACCTGGAACTATGAGACTAAATTCACTTGAAATGTTGACATTCCTGCCTTTTCCCTGTGTTTTATTTTTTAAATATTACATCTACCAGACAAAGTTCCCTTTTACGTTTCTCATCTCACAGTAGAAAACACACACCAACCCCTCTTAAACACAGTTGCTTAATAAAATTGTAGACCAGATTCTTTCAGTTAAAAGCATATGCATATAGTGCTTATACAAACACACAAATGATAACATTTAACACCCTATCTGTATACATTCATGTATCATTTTTTAAGCTTTTCAACCTTGGGACTACTGATATGTGAATTCCACAAATTCTGTTACCAACACAGGAATGAAATAACTTTTGTAGTCAGTGAAACTAAACCACAAATATACAGCAAATATAAGAGTGGTTTTAAAAGCCACTTCATACCGGTAACTATTGTGGTACAGCAGGAATGGTTCTGTAGAGCAAAGCAGCTGGTGTTAAGGATCAGCCAGACGTGCTATGTATGTTTCAAAGCTACGACTAGTGTGGCCACAGAGAGGGCATGTGCTTTCGCAGCCAGAATACATCCTCACCTTTAGTGTCCCTTGACAGGAACTTGGTTTGCACACTCTTGAGACCACTCTGTAGTATGAACCAAAGCATATTCCTATTGATGGCAACTGGGTGATTCCTTTCAAAAATGCCTTCCCGATCTTAACCGAAACAGTAAGATAAATACACACTAAGATACCTCAGATCTGTGAAAATGAGCATATTGCAATGTAGAACCATTTAAGCTAATCAATAGGAAACGTCCGAAATAACAAGGTATTTTAAATATCAGCTTTATTCAGAATTCAGTAGTGTTACCTTGGATTATCAACAGTTCCCTTCATCCTCCTGAGATTCACTACACTGAAAGTTCAGACACACTCAATGCCTTAGTTTTAGCTGATGGTTTGATTACTGCCCTAAATTAATTGGTGAACACATTCAACCATCACAGGGAAGATCCTGGTTCACTTCCCTCTTCCTCTTCTGAACAAAAGCACATTTCCCAAAATCAGATTTCCCAAGGGATTGCTTAAGCCATCTTACTATTCTTTAGCTGAAGCAGGCCGCTTTGCATGGAGGAATGATTCACTGGGTAGAATGATTCATTGTACATTAATCAGGGTACCTGAGAAAGGGTACAAATTGTCTTCTGAATATTTTACTATTTTATATCAAGGAGCTTTTCAGTCTCTGTCTATGTTGTACCCCAGAAAGCATATAAACAACAATAGGTCTATAGGTCATTGCACTCAGAGAATTAATAACAGATTAATAAAGTACTTCTCCCAGATCTCAAGCTTTTTGTATTTTCTCATAATTACCTTTTATATGTAAGATTCTTGAAGCTATTCTTACATGAATGCAGACCCTTCATAATCTTCAAAAAGTTCCCTACCACCAGCAACTGAAAATGCATTTAGAATATCATTTTGCTCTCAAGTTTCTCTGCCTTCTGCAATACTTTGAACCTAAACAAGCAGTGGAGATATTAGGGACTAGAAGAAAACAGTAGGACAAACTGCATATTCATTTAATACACAATATACTTGCAAATATTAGTACCCAATCTGTATCCTTATTTATTGCACAGGACTGGTTACACACTTAATAGTCATTATGTCAATGACTGTATCAATTTGCTGATGCTCTTCTATTTTCAAAAATAAATACGTGACGTGATTAGCCCACTCCAAGTACACTTGCATGTACCTTCCATAAATACTAAGTTATCTTGCTATTTCCTTTCTGACACTTCTTTTCTTTGGCTATTTATATCACATCTGAAAGGATACCATCTGCCCTTCAGTCTTCATGAGATTACTAGCTAGAAGAAATCTTGATATCTACAGATTCCAAGGCTTTCCACATACGAAATCTTTTGGGACTGTTTGACACAGCTGAAATACACTTAAGAGTTTTCAAACATGCCCAAAGGTGTTTCAAACAACTGAACCAGATAATAATTTTCAGTCATTACAAAAGACACATTTACTAAAACATCTAAAATAATCTTAATTGCTACCAGAATGTAACAACGCACTGTACATTTTACAGGTTTTCTGAAAATCTTTTCAAAAGCCACCTTAAAATTCCACATATTTGTGCTTTTTCTTGGTAGAGCTGCTTGTAATGCTCTCACAGTTATATTCCCACACAAGCTATTTACTGAGCCAATTTTAAGAAGAGGGAACTTTTCTGCTACAGAATGCTAAAATCCAAGCGATGAGACACTCAATTGCACAGAAAGTGGCTGACACAGCACAAATCGGCAATGCCCAGCTGTCTTCTGCAAAATGTGATTAAATGTGGCTGGCACCAAGAGAATCTCTATTGGAGAATGGTGACTAAACCTCACTGCCACTATCTAACACTATGACGAAAAGCAAATCTTGACTCTGCTAAAATTCATTACTTGCTTTGCATTTCATAAAATGGCACTTTTTTGGTTTCTTCTCCCCTCTCCTTTCTCTCTCCTGTCTCAATATGATCAGATTTTGCCCAGGTAGCATTAGTAATTTATACTGATGAGTGACACATTATTTAAAGTGACATATATAGCTGCGCTTCTTTGAAAGACTTTAAAATAAAATCAACCTTGAGTGTAAATATGAGCAGGTAATTAGGCAACTACAATAATGTGTTCAGCTCTTGTTCAGAGTCTAACAATTACAGATCTAATTCTTCTTTCGTCATACAGAATATGATTACAGGTGACATGCTAAGATAATTTACAGGGTAATAAAGTTGGACTAGTGAGGAATTAAGGTATATAATTCTTCTTTAATTACAGACCTTCTAGTTCTATATAAAACATAAGGCAAGGAATATATTTCTAGGTGAAGAGATTTATCTCAGGAATTTGGTAGCAACAGAACACTACTTTGCAAAATTAGAGTGGAATGGGATGCCATCAGACTCCAGATACACCTTTGCACCTCTCAGGATTCCCTTTGTTTATGTCATTGCAAAGCACACACCTTTTGCTATTTTCTGCTGAGTCTTCAATTCATCATGAATATTCAAATTAGACTATGCAAAATGAATATGGTTTTTAATACTGCCCTCCTGGCAGCTTATATCATATAAACAAATTATTTAATCAAGGCTCAAAAGGTTAAAAAAATTCAGAAGTCATTCACACTTTTCAGACACTTTCAAAATCAACATGTGTTCTACTGAGTAACAACCAAAATTTCCATTAGGGTCATTCATAGAAAGTAGTAATGGTCAATTATAATTTAGTGGTAAATTTGTTTATGACTCCACTGGCAGCGTGAAGCCCCTAATTATCAGTACTCAAAAGGCTCATTATTTTACAACTCTAGAAGTAGGAAGACAACTGGATTGATGAAGTAAATCTGAATGTGTATCAGCGGTGTAAGCTATGATGCTTTGGCAGCTACAATGTGGTGACTTTCACACATGTATATCTTCCTTTTGCAACTTCACTTAAAAAGGAATATAAAACGTAGAAAACTTGAGTTAAAACTGCTGCCTCCACATCTTTTACATTTCAATAAAGCATCTTCAAAATTCACTGTCACAATGCTCAACATTTTAAATACCTAGAAACTGATTTTCAAAAGCAAGAAAGAGAAAGCCTCCAGTTCTTTAAGGAGAAGCATTCCCCCAACCTTCCTAGACACTAGTCCTCCATCAGCCTTCTCACATCCTTTGAGAATACGCGTAGCTGCGTATCAAAGAGGAGGTATAAAATCTTCCTGTTGTGGAGCGCTGCTCAGGACTGAGAAAGTGCTCTCGCTGTTTTATTCTCTCGTGCTATGTTATCATAAAACCAGGTTTAGTGGCGTTACTTCAAACACGATGCTAGCTGCTTTTTGGATTTTTCCCAATTGTAGACAGGTCCCAGCAGATATTCCTTGCCACTCGGCACTACAGTAGCAGGCAATGTAGGCTGTAAATTCATTGTCATGGCTTAGGTAGGGTAAATCACAACTCAGTAGAAGAGCTATTTCCCAGATAAACTGTAATTGTAAGCAGATTTTGCTAGAAGCATAATCTAAAGGTAAGGAGTAGCAGCAGCATTTTTAACAGCTGCCCATGAAGAGATTTTGCTTCCTTAACCACTACCTTAGAGTAGGTAATAGTTATTCTATCTAAACTAAATGACATCTTAAGTAGAGGTTTAGTTATTCAAATACTAGATCATGTATATTCAGATTAGATATATTAGACATACAATCACTACGCTGTGTTTGTGATTTAAATTTTTTTAAGTCTAGTTCTTTACTAATAAGTACTTCTTAAATGTTCCAATGGAAATTAGACATGGGTGCATATTTTAATCAAAGCAATAACTAATGACTAAGCTCGTTTCTAATCTAAGCCATCCTTGTTTGTTTTTACTTCAGTGACATATTTTTAGTTGCAAAAAAGCAAAACTGTCAAGACAACTTATGAAAAGCAGGACTACCTCAGTAATGATTTTATTTGTGAGACACTCAAAAAGCCACTTAAAAAAATAATTTGCTTCATTTTAAAGATAGTATAAGGTGTGTGTGTATAATGACATCAGAATGAATCACTCTTTTCAGTAGTACTCAAAACGTTTTTTCCCCCTGCTTTTGTCATAAAATATTCAGTGTAATGGAAGGCATTAAATGACACTGCTGCTGTCCCATTAAGAAAAAGAACTTATAACAGTGAAGTTTTAGCTTTGGAAAAAAATCTGTGTTGTTGGGTCATTTATGAAGAGTGAATGAAGTTAAGCAGCACTGATTTCTTCAGTCTCCTGGACAAAAAAAAATACAGGGAAGAAAAAAATGAATCTTGGAAACCAAACATTTTTTGGACAAAGTACCATTAAAATGAGGCTTTTTTGACAAAAATACTAATTCGAACTGCTGTGTATAGTTTGAATCTTCATTTTCTAAGAATATACCACTGGGAAAACAGACTCTTATCAGGCTTATTATAACTGCTGTTTTTTGACAAAGTTTAATGCAAGAAAAAATTACATATTTCATTTTGCACTCCTACTTGGTACTTCATTATTTTAAAAAACATTTTAATTCATACTCTTTGATCTATCCCAGTGATATGCTTCAAAGTCAGAAATCTGGTTTTGCAATTGGAACAATACCTCATGAAGAGAAAGATCTCCGTATTCCAATTTCTTTAAACTTCAGGCTGGTATTAGATGTACTATCATACGTGCAACCAGTCAATAAGAGACTTGCTCTGACAAGGTTATGGGAAAGACAATGCTGTACTGTATTGCCCATTTTTAACTATACTTTTTTGACACAGTTAAGCTGCACCTAAGAAGAAGTACAAGCACTAGTGATGATGAGGATCCGGCAGTTAGTAACATGGAGTATTAGAACTGGTAGAATTGATTTTGATGTAGAGAATAATTAAAATATTTAAAATAAGCATCAGTTCCACAAATATTTTACAGTGCTTAACCTCTTTTTTCATTAAAACCTAAGCTTCCAACTTACACTATGGGAATGTTCTTCTGCCAACTAAGTGTATCTGATTATTTGGATTAATTTGGGGATTTAATACCAACTAACTTTATGCTGAGCTTATCCGCTCTTCATAAATCAAGTCCCATCTTAAGTTAATTTCAAGGCTGATTATTTTTGGAACATTTTATGGTATAAATTATTCATTACATAGACCTATTATACCTGTTTGCCAGAAAATAACAGAGGCTGTGCCAACTTATTTTTTTAATTATGATACCTGGGGAGCAAATATTAAAACACAGTTGGCAATATTTCAGCCAACTGATAAGAATTACTGTACACTGCAATTTTATCTTTTTTTTTTTTTTTTTAATATCTTGATAGTGAAATTCATTTTGGTGCCAAAGTTTGGCATTACTGAAGTTCTTAAAACAGGACATAAGTAGTAGAAGGGCTTGTGTTAAATCTTCGCACAGCCTTACAGATTTAGATGATTGTCACTTGTTCAATTTTAAGGAATACATTCCAGTGTCAATGTTTGACTGCTCCTCACAAACCTAGGAAGAGAATGATGATTTCAAAATAAACACATATTTTCTAGTTGCTATATAAAGAACAACTATTTTGTCCCATGTCACATAAGAAATCAAAGTCCTAATCTGATTTATGTAGCATAATTCAACTCTCCTCAACCAACTTCAAAATATATAATATGCAAAAAAATGTTCAATTCTATCCTTCTTGATGATCATATAATAAAATAGGTCATAATATCCACATCTAGTAAAAGTGAAGATAGATTCTACCTTTACGAATGCAGTCAGTGAATTATACTATGCAATTTGTTACTCTGTAAGCCACTCTGAAATAGTCTTAACTTCTGTCTGAAAAATGTTGCATAAAAATGTAACTTTTTCCCATTATATTAGCTTCTGCTTGTATCAGCAAGCAGATTTATTAGCAGCATTTATTAATGATTTTTCAGCTGTTTGCCATGGTGGCAGTACATTTGCTTGTACGCTGTGTTCTCAAAAGAAGGTGCTCTGATGAAACAGTCTCTCTGATGTGAGCTGACTAAATTAGGGTCAGTTTCTTTACAAGCATAGCAGTCACTCTTTGTCAGAATAAGCAATCAGAACAAGTTCAAATTAATACAAAAGACCTTTAGGGGTGTGGAGATTTTGGGGGGTTCTTTTGAAAGATGTATTTTAAATGTGACTACTTAAAATCACATTGTATTAAATGATATCTACAAAAGCACTATAAAACACATTTAAGAGATGATTAAGCATGCATATATACTACCACCATGTGCCAGCCTCACATATTATATTCAAATAGGATTTTCTCATCTATATTAAATGTTAAAGATATTTGCTATAGTGAAAATATGTTGTTTGGTATGTTTCCTAAACACCCAGATAAAGTCTGTCCATGCAAGACTGATTCAATCATCTTCTGTGTGTACTCAAGCAAGGAGAATCCCATCTAAACTATAACACTTGCTAATCTAAAGTAACTGTCTCAGCTCCCTCCTATAGTCAGTGGACAGGAAAAAAAAGCTCCAGAGACCAATTCATCCAAGTTTAAGAAAAATGTCTTAAAAAAGGAAGCGGTATTGATATTTTGCAAAATGGAAGCCAAGACACAGGGAGAGCAAGAATTAAAATTTCTATTAAACTCGTTACTCAATTTGCAATAGTCCCGACCACATCATTATGGAGACTTAGTATTTTCAAAACATAGCTTACGCTATCACCCACTGCAGCTCTGAGAATTCAGTGCTTCTGCATGTTGGGCCAAGGGATCCAAGCTGGGCAACAGCAAACAAGGATAAAAAGTTACTAAACATTTGAAAATTTTAATTTGTCTAGCACTCACAGGAGCTCTGGGGTCAAACAAAGGTAAAATTCAATTTTCTGGTCACAACTCAGCTACTTCAAACATAAGGTCAAGCTTCATTTGCGCCCCCCCTCCCCTTTCCTGAAATCATTGCTTCAGCTTTCACGTCTTGCAAAACCTGAAGATAGCACATTCTCCTAATACTCAACCCAAATTAATCCATTTCAGTGGCCCCCAACGGCTAAATCAGAGAAGGCAGGGGTCCTATAGAAAAAAAACAAGCACAGCATGAACTGATTAAAGGCTGTAAATTCCCATATAGCCACAAAAGGACTTAAAGCACTCCATGCCACCTTAATTTTGATGTTTCCAAAATTTTTAGAGCTTGATATCAGGATTTTTTTTTGTTGTTTCATTGTTTATTTTCTCACACAGCTGTGTGAACATATGCTTGTGTCAGAAAATGCTCCCTGAGTTTGAGAAAAAGCAATAACGAAAAAAATTAAATTTGAGAAACCATAATGAGATTGTTGCCTGCATAACTCATGAGTAGATCAGAGACTTCTACGCTCCTCATAGGCTTTCTTAACCACCAGCTTTATCTTTTTTTGAGAATAAAATTCCACGGGCACAGGAATTAAATTGAATTGCTCAGTTTTTCTTTTTATCTGACCAAATTGAGAGACTTGAAATAAAATTTACATTTAAAAATTGCTTTTTAAAAAAAAAAAAAAAATACTACTTCCAACATTAAATTCCATACTTTAATATAACAGTGTTCAATAAATTTTTATTCACTATGTGAAAGTGAGATATACCCAAGGAAACACTTCTACTTGGCTAATATGTAAAATTATCCCTGACTGATTTCCAACACTCAAGGTGTGCAAAAAATATTATCCGCCGGGGTTAGTGTGTCCTGTATTTGTACTTCCAGAAAATATTTCCTGAGGGGTTTAGATGAGAATTCTATGCATATATACTGACAATTTATTTCCACCGAAAAAATGCAATACTGTAAAAAGACGAAATAAAAGCAAACTAAACAGAAGCCTAGAGACAAGGCAGCTGATCTTGCAGCACTCAAATAATGACTTGGCATATACACTCTGCAGCATTTTGCAAAATAGACTGTATGCAAAGATGAGTGGATAGAAACCTAACTAGCACAGTCATTGTTAGCACCATGATATATGTTTAAACTCTTTGCTGCCTTGGTCCTTTGCAAAATATTTAAATTGGAGGAGATACTTTAAACAGTACATTTAAAATGGAAGGCAATAAAAAGTCCACATCTAATAATAAGGAGACTTGTTGATGAGACTCTTATTGCACATAATGAAGAAATGGCTAGGCCACATTTATTCCTATTGAATATTAACACATAATAATATTGAATAATTTGGTTTATATTTTATTTGTTGCTTTTTTATGAAATTCGACTAAAATGAGGTTCTATATTAATTCTGAATATCGCTATTTGAAACTAACAGCAAATTTATGATTTAGAGCGTTGTTTGGCAGTCCTGAAAGCACACCGTAATCTTTTTGCAGGGTAGATGGATAGTGTTATAGAAATGGAGAGCTTATAGGTTTACTTCAGCTTTCATGTGATCTAACACGTTTTTGAGATGAGAGAGCTTGTCAGACCTTAGTAGTGAGCATCACCCATTCCATAAAAGTGACAGGGAGTATTACCAGCAGAGAAGCTGTTGCCCTCATGCCCTACAGCAAAGTCACTGTCTTGTCTATTATTTGACAGGCAGGGTAATATGGGAATATGTTATGCTGGTGGAAAAACTGACACAATTCCTGGAGAGTCCTGTGACCAGCATGAGCAAAATGGAAGAAGCATGTCCAACACTTGTGACAGATAACAATTCAAAGCATATGTTTTTTACTGCTAAATCACAACCCTTGTGTTTAGTAAAATGTGAAAATAAAATCGCATTCTTCGCTGTCAGCATGCAAATATTCCTGAACATCTAAAACTGAAATTCTTAATCAGAAATAAAAACTAACTGAGCCATTATATGCTATGCACTATAATCTCTCTTGTCACTGAAATAGTGTAATGTACCTATCAATTGTTTGCAAGGCCCAATACTGCTACAGAAGATATTGTTGGGGAATTTTGAAAAGTTAAAGGGATGAAAACTAAACAATAGTCTCCTTAGCCAAAGCTGGAAATTCAATTCTGTTTTGCTGCTATAATCCATACAAGAAACTTCACTGTGACACATCAAGAACTGGATTTAGTGAGTGACTGAGAGACTGAAATTGCTGGCAGCTCAGGCTTGCAATTCATCCACAGGTGAGGCAGAGTGCAGCAAACAACACAACCTTCTCTACGGTTTTCCTCTTCTGAGCTCTAAGTACACATTTGAGAGACTACCCGCTCTAGTAATGGGTAGACAAAGCGTTTATCATATCAGCTCCTCCTGGCTGTGCAAAGCTGTGCAAAATCGTGGATGCCTAATATACAATCCTAAAGCCATACAGAATATTGAATTTGAAAATTAGTCCCTAATCCTTTAAATAATATGTTCACATTAAGGAAGATCTGTAAGGAGTTTAACTCAACACCATGTTGTTTGAATTTGTTATGCAATATAGAATAAAAGAAAAAAAAAATATTCAAAATACTTTTTAAAACACAGAGAGCAATACAGCTTTTTCAGAGAAATTTCTCCACACAGCTCTGTGGAAAAGCTACAGGAAAGTGACTAAACAAAACCACAAGGAGTCCCCATAAGACAATTGTTCAGTATCTTTCATATTCATTACATTTTGACTTGTACACAATTCAAATTGCCTGTGCTTGAAGAAGTGTAAAAGACTTTATTTAAATTTACTCATTAAAAATCTCTATGAATGAAAAAGAAAATTAGACACAGTAACAAGCATGTTTTTAAAATTTGCAATAACCACTAAGATAACACAATATATATCATCATTCTAACAATAAATTTTACTTACTCTTCAGAACACTGTATTTTTCAACACACACCTTAAAACTAACACACGATCTGCATTACGTGAAGTCAGTCATAGTTAATTTACATGATGAAGTATTTTTAAAATTTCATCTGGTACATAGTATGCCAATCTCCTGGAAAACACATTTAGGAATTTCAACCCCCCCTTTTTTTTTTGTTTAATCAGAAGAAGCCAAGAACACAGGAGACGGAAGATTTTAACTAACATTAGCAAGAACCCGTTTTAGTTTAAGCAGGTGACAGAAATTCAATAACAATTTTAATTCACTCTTGGAACATCCCTTGCATGTAAGTGGTACTCAAGAAGATTGCTTGATATCCAGACTGTAGTGGACAGCTAATTTCCCATGTCTGTCTTCATATCTCCTTACAGAAGCACAATTTGATTAACTCCCCAGGGTGAAATTGAATATCATATTTTTCCAAGATGGAAAGGAACACTAATAAACCAAAAACTTATATCTCTCTCTGAACATTTTATATGTCCTATTCTTAAGACTAACATCACCAAAGAGTTTAAGTATCCAAGTATGCTAACAGGTAACTTATGACAACATCTCTGCATAGTTGTGTCCTTGTGAATCCAAATACTAAGTCACTTCTCCACTAGTTAAAAAATTCTGCAAAATACAAAGAAAGTGGTAGAATAGCCTGTAAAATTTTAAAAGACTTTTAGAATGCTCTGTTATTTTAACACTGAGGTATTAGATGCATTTATAAATCCAATTTAGAAAATCAATTCAAAGTGTCTCTTCAGAGGTTATGATGATGATAAAGAATGTCAGTACTAAAGAAGCTTCTTTGCAGACAAAGAATCAAAATCTTTATTTTTTGAAAAGTCAGTACTACAGAAGCATACAATTACTGTCAATATTATTAAGTGTTAATCCATGACAAAAATTTAGTTCTAGTTTTAAAATGTTGTATTTGATCAAGGCATACTGACCAATATAAAGTATTAACAACCACCATGTGATTTTCCAGTGAAAAAACCCCACAGGTTCAGTAACTCAGATCATCTTCATTTATTTAGGAAACCATGTATTTTCTATCTCTGTCCATAGAGATTTGTATTCTGTACCATTCCTGAAATACTTTCACTTTTCAACAGTGTTACTAATCCTGATACAGTATCCAGACTCATTCCTTTTCAGAAAGAACATGTGAAAAGAAAGCATCCAACTGGGATAATAAAATCATCTTTATTGATTAAGAATATTTCCATTTTGCATACATTCTATTTTTTACCTGCTTTACAGAGAAACATAAATCATCATTTTATGACCTTCTACTGTTTTTCAGAGAAGACCTATGTATAACGTTTCAACAAAACCTTAAGACGCGAAGACTGCTAAAACCAGCATACTTTAACTATTTCACAAGACGAATTAACTTACTTTGGAGGATGTAGAGTCACATTCCTGACAAATCCATCCATACCCAGTCTGTTTAGGTGACTTTTTCAAAGGAGGGTCTAGACAGCCAAAATGGTAGCAAAGCCTGCATTCATCACACCTGTAACAGAAAGAAAAAACAAAACCTACTATATATAAATGGTACTTCTATACTATTTTAGATTTTAGAGTTTCTCTGTGATTCTCAGCACAAGATTTCCTGATCCATTATCATGACACAGAAAATCCATTTTCTATAAGGGGTATTTTCAAACACAATCACTTCAAGTAGGTTCTGCCTAATTTGGAATATTCTGATGCAGACACACATATATCACCTTTTGTCATCATCTTATATAAATGACATTATTTCTGAGATTTGCATATTAAAGATAAAATGTATAACCAGCTCAAGTTTTTAGATACTTCAATGTCATTCACTGTCATTTATTTTCAGAAATTCGTAGTTTTTTTAGACAACGACAATATTGATCTTTCATAGTTTTAAGACACTATTTTACACATCTACTTTTTCAAAGAAAACTCTGTGAAATGTTTGCTCACATATTCAACAACTCAAGTATAATTTAGAGCAATAAGGTCGGGGTTTTTTTACACCAGGACTATGTGGTTGATAAATAAATGCACAAAATATTTTGTTTCACTTTGAATTTTCTGGAAAGGGGCATTAATTTAAAGGGATTACAGTGTGATTTTTCACTTACAAAACTGCGCAATGTACACACAACAATTTAATGTTCTTTTTTAATAAACCTTTCATTAGTGTTTTGTACTATGCATGATACACATAAAAAGCTCAAAACATGTAGCATAGCTATGGTTCACCAATTCTTAATGGACCAGCATTGAAGAAATGCTACAATGTAACAAGTGCTTCATGAAAGGATTTTAAAATCAGTACAATAATATGCTCAAAACAAGAAAAACATTAGGAAATAAACGTTTGAAAATCAAATTTTCTAAGAATTCTCCTACACATTATTTCTCTGCTTCCCCAGCCACTCATTTTCTCCTCTACAAAACACACAAACACAAAAAAATCTCCCCAAATTGCTATAATAGCATGGCACAGGCATCATCAGATCAAAGACAGAGGGATATAATTTATCAACAGAACCCACAGTGCATCACAGAAAGAGGATTCCACTAACAGAACATACTGCTGTATTAACAGCAAGAAAAAATGTTCATTTGACTTTTCTTCAAGGATTAGGCTCCAAATAAAAAGTAGTAACCATTTTCTGATTATGATTGTTTAACCTAAGTACATACTTTTGTCCTTGCTGCCAAGGCTGTGCTTGCTAGGGAAGCCTTCTGGTTTTTGCAGTTATATGTAAGCCATGAGCACTGGTAAGGTTAATGCATGCATCATCTTCTGCTAAACAGAAATTAAAAGCCATAATCTACCTATCAACAGTGTGCAAAGTTGGACTGACATGGTTTGAGGATTTTTTTAAAAATGGGATATACTATATTCAATCTATATCCTTAGGATTGCTTAGTAATAACTCAATCTAGTTCCAGGACAAAGAAAACATCTAAAAAAATTAAACCATTTCCAGTTATTAAAGATGCAAGAGTTCTAATGCAGAAATATATTACTTACAATCTGGAATATATGCAGTTTTATTTCTTGTGAAAGGTATATTAAAATAATAAAAAGGGTGAGAGTGGGAGATGAGATAGGTTATCCTCCTACATCCCAACAGCCTATGTGACCTTCAGCAAATGATTAAGCCTCCTTTTAGCCTCAGTGTTCTCATCTGTAAAGGAATATATTTTTACTAACCTATTTCATTATCTAGAATCTTATTCACATAAGTGCTTGCATTTGAGCAGTGCTTATCAGAACTCCCTTCTTGTAAACTATCTGTGATCCTCTAAGTAATGCAAAATAAAGCATGACACTATTTCTGACCAATTTAGTATATTTTCAGGGCTTAATCCTAAAATCTACATCTGACTTCAAACACTGTTAATTTAGATATTTTCTCAAGTTATTGTATATAAACACAAGCATTTCTCCATTCAAAAGAAAATGTTTCCCCTTTAAAATTATGCTTCGCTATTTCTTTTTACATCTTATCCATTTTGTATCTAGAACGTGGTATTTCCTGACTACACCTTCAGCCACGTTTCAGAAATACACTGAGGGAGTCAACAAGGCTAAGAGGAAATAACCAGAACATTATGAAATTAAATACAGATCTGGAGGTGCCATTCTAAAGCTGTTTTTATATTAAAAGCTGTTTTTATTTTAATATTTATTGTCATTAATTTTTATCACTTCAAAGCTGTTTAGTTTGGCAGAAGAAAAACTGCATTTTCCTAGACTGAGTTAAAAATATTTATATGAAAGTTGCAGATACTAATAGCTTCTATCTGCATCTGCACAGCTGAGAAAACGTAAATAACAAAAGCATATTTTCCTGTATCAAGACATAAAAAGCTGCATGACAATAAAAATGAGACTGTACCAAATATTTGGAAACGTTTCCTTCATACTGCTTTCTAGTGGCAAACAAACTCAGTATTGTGGAGCACAATGCCACTGATTCTGAAGTTCCCAGAGCACGATGCTGGGAAAATGGATGAATACACACTGTACCTTGGTTAAAGATGATGTCCCAGCTGCCTGGCTGTCTCTTGTCTGCTGAGACTGATGTGAAGCTTACACAAATCACAGCAGAGAAACCAAAACTGGCATTCTTAATTCCTAATTCCAAAAGAAAACCTTATACCCAGGTTAAAATGGCACTAGTAAAATGAGATTAAGCCCTCAAGTGTATAATATTACTTGTGGTCTTTTGTCTAACAACATAAAATTATAGAAAATCCACTGTCAGATTCAGAAAGTAAGAAAGCAACACAAAATAAGGAGTACTTTCAACTTCATTAGCGAATGAAATTGTTGGGTCACAAAACAAGTCATGCTGACAGTTGTGCAGCCTTTCAGTAAATGCACTTGCAGATCAATCACAATGCAGACATTTACAGAGCAAGGGAGCCACACGGCACTGTCATTTACAAATATCATCCACTTCCATCCTGAAGATGGCTTAATAGTACAAGTTAAACTATTAGGCTAGGGGGGAAAAAGGAAAAGAAACAAATTTCTCCATTTTAAAGGTTCAGTTAAAATTTTTACTCTCGTGGATTCAAGGTCACAACTTCCCGACAGTCCTTAAACTAGCAAATTTTGTTTTTATCTTGCTATTATTTGTGGATAACTTTTTTTGTGGTTAAGTACATGATTTACAAATGCAATTAAGTGCACAGCCATCTTCAGTGGCCTCCCTAGCAGTTGTACCAAAAACTTACTGAAAATAAAAACAGACCTGCACACGAAGACAAGCTAACAGAACCTCCTAAATTACCTCTAACTGACAGATTGCTTACTATCAATGTTTTAACAAGCCTGAAATTATACATCAAAATTAGAAATAACTGTGTACCTCATTCCAGCAATTAATGAGGATAGATATATGCCCACTCTATACTGAGAAAATGGGGTGTGAAGAAGAAAGGTGAATTCTGAAGAAGTTTGGTTAATACAGCAAAAAATAATAAAAGAAAACATTTTTCACTTATAAAAGTATAGAATGCAGGTCAGCTACATCCTCACAGCAAGAAAGCCTGATTAGGCATTTCCATACCTGAAATACGTCTGCTTTGTTTTTTAATAAAGTGATCTCCGTCTGCTCATGCCCTTGGATTGTTTTTATTAGTTTTTTAGCAGTGCACCCGGCTGTGCTCAAGCCCTACATAACTCTGCATTTTCCTCTTCATAATTAACTAATTATGCTCTAATCAATAGTGTAGATACTGATTTTACAATGTAAATGAGATAAATGAGATAATGGCTGGGGTCAATCTCATTTTATTTACAAAGCCCAGCACACACATCCAATTTCATTACATTGCATCTACCTGCACAGGAGGGAGTCTTATCAGTTGGCCTGCAGAAGTCTTCCTGGGAGCACAGGGGAAAGAGACTTGTGCTTTTACAGAGGAATAGTGAATGCAAAACCTGCCCATCACTGGCACATTTGTAAGTCACTGGTTAATATCATCAAAACCCACAAAGAGCTGATTCAGCCAGAGTGAAGAAACCTATTTCGCATTCACAGGACAGCATCACCCATCTGCAGCTGTAAAAGTAATTACGTACATGTCCCTGAAACACAACATTAATAAGCTAATCTTTAAATACAACTTTCCAAATATGCTTCAGAGACTACAGAAAATCTCACTTATGCACACATCATTGCACATCATCTGCAGTGTCATGCCAAAAGGTACTATGCTGAACAAAATACAAAACTGCAAAATATATATACTGCTCCCTATTCATCCCGACAGCTTAGAAAGATTTATTTGGATGGAAAAAACATAAAACTTTGATATATATTGACAAACCATCATCACCATTAAAATTACAGAACTTGTCATACAAGGCTTACTCTGGCAAATTTAGAATTAATTAGAATTTATTAGAAATTAAATTAATTAGAAAGGTAGAATTAATTAGAAGTAATCTTAACCTTCTTAAACTCTCAGAGAAGCGCTGTGGGATGGGTGTGCATTTACACACCCAGTAGTTGGGAGGATGCAACATGATGGCTATTCCAGCACCTGTGTGGATTTACCTACTTATACGCAATTTTCTTTGTTGGCTGGTTCTGGACCCCATTTCTGACTAAAGGCCCTTAACACCTGAAGAACAGATGTTTCTTCTCAGGCACTGTTTCCTCCCCCCTTTAATTTCCCAGTGTCCAAGTGCTGGGCCCCTCTGAAACTACAAACAGCTGGAGACATGTACAGGGGTTCATATTAAATTGCAGCACATTCTTGGGTTCAGATGAACAATTTAAAACCAGCTATGATAGTTCAAGGCACTGTCATAATTTTGTTTCTTGCTAGTGGCTGTATGATAGAACAAATGTAAAGAAGCATATAAACATGCCCAAAAAGAACAGAGTAAGCTGATGTAGCTCAAGTGAATTCAAACCATAAAACCAAGATGACTGACTGGACTGAAGCAGGTAAGGAGTGCTCCTGTGATACTTTAACTGCAACCAGACCATGGCAGTGATAAATTCCGAGTGATAGGAATGAATACTATGGGATGGGTCATATCAGTAACTCTTACATGTAATGTCAAAGAAGGCACTTTCCTGTGCTTTATTTAAAGAATAAAATCAATTCAAAATCTAATGGTGAAATAACTGTATAATCATATATTTACTGCACTGTTATTAATGCTGTCCAAAAAGTACATTTATTCTACTTACGGAGGGAGAAGCCCAAACCAATAGTACTTTTTCATTACAGAATATGTGGAAAACATTCTTCTTTTTAGCTTTCTCTTCTGATATCTCTTCAAACAAAGTGAAGATAAGTCTTCATATCTTACCCTGCCATTCCACACCGAAACTCTTCAACTGAGTCTCATGGATTCCAACAGAAATTGCCTTCATTTTGCT
This sequence comes from Podargus strigoides, assembly GCA_028020825.1. Lineage (NCBI taxonomy): Eukaryota > Metazoa > Chordata > Aves > Caprimulgiformes > Podargidae > Podargus > Podargus strigoides. Next base: position 30,576,129 of record CM051623.1, read on the forward strand.
GTGATATGTCATAGGTCAAGCACAAAACAGAAGTGATCCAGTGATGTATTTAGAGTCTAATTTAAAATATAAGGTCTAGATCCTTAGCCACTCCTGGTTTTAGGCAGGATATTATATATATATAAAAAAAAAATATTTAGTACAAAATGGAAAAAGCTGGATTTCCTCTTCCTGATTCCTATACTTTTTCTCTTGGCATAACAACTAAAAATGGATGGTCCAGTCATCTTGCAGTTTTTGTTCTACAGAACACTTTTAAGAAACTATTAGCACCAGGATAATTTAAAAATCTTCTCACCTAGGCCAGCCAAGCTTCAGATGACTTCACCATCAGGAGTGTGACAGATTCCAGCACTAAAACTCTTAATTGACTGCACATTCTTATAATATTGAATATAAACCACGATATAGCCCAATTATACAGCCTCTGCTAACGTAGGCACTGGTTATCCTGAACGGCTGTCTATCTCCAAAGATGCTCAAAATTTAGCTGCATATAATTTTAAGAAACTTGATCTAGTATCAAATTTAGATCTACCTTTGCAGTCAAGTCCTGCTTTGAGTGCATGGCTGGAACAAATGTCCTCCAGAGGCTCCTTCCAACCTGAATCTTTCTAGATTCTAATATTTTCATAATTTTGATTTAAGCAAATGAAATACTCTTTCTGGGAAGGATAATGCTTGTGGTATTACACAAAGTAATTAAAAGTCACATTCAAACTTCTGTTATGGTGGGTACAATGCAAGCACACAAAAGGAAGTCCTTGACTTCCATAGTTGATAATGCCAGATGAGACAGCAGACTATTACTCTCTTCTCTTATGCCTGGAAGAGAGAAGCATGGCAATTGCTGAAAGGTGAGAGAATATACCACGTGCAGAATGATCATTACATTCTGTTTTTTGTATCTACCTACTACTGATGAAGTGTATGGGGAAGATGGACACATGACCTGACAGAGAAGGATGAGCTTTCTGATCTCCAGCTAACAATAGTTCAATGATAAAGTACTTATATGGTTTCGGATGTGGGAAACTGTATAATCTCTTACTTAATTTTCTGGCCAAACTCAAGGGCATTAATAAAATGACTATTTTTTCTATTCAGTGTACACTAATCCTGTGGAAAACCCTTCATTCACTCAGAGGATCTACACTACACTTTTCAGCATCTGCTATATGAAGTAAGTTTTTAAAAAATCCTGTGTTTAGCACTAGTTATAATATGTAACAGCATGAATTTCTATGGCTTTGACCTTTAGAAGTTCTACTTTAAAGCCAAAGAGGTAAACAAGACATTCTACCTATAAATTCAAAAGGAAAAATACATTTTTTGCACCTTCTACTCCCCGCCTCTCAGATGCTTATCATCACATAACTGAAACATCGAATACTTCATTTTAACAGAACTGACAAATACTGTCAATCAGTAATATGAGCAAATGAAAATAAGATTAATCTGGCAGACATTTGTGTATCTAGATTTATTATGCTAAACCCCAAACTGCCACCTCTCCTACTTGATTTAATTCATGCTTTTAAATATTAAAACAAACAAACAACCCCCCAAATTCAAAAACCTTAACACTGATTAGTTATGGGTAAAGAGGAATATGAATTGGCTATCATTATGTGCCATTCCTATGTAATCCAGATTTTTTCTGAAAGGTCCACAAGTCATCTGTTTAATGAAACTTAGTTTGCATGTACACAAGGAATTACAAGAATGCTACAAAGAAACTTTATTTACTATACCTGTACGTGAACAGCTTCCTTTCAGCAAGAAGTGTTCACTTCTCTCTCTCATAGTACTTCAAAACTGTAAAACACATAGCTTTGATAAACTATTTTGCAAAATTCATTAAGGGCCCACTTACACAAGGGGAATATAATGATGTAAACACTATGTCAAATCTGTTTGGTTTTGTTAATATTATACAGCTACTGAACAGAATTTATATTTACAGTATTAAGTTTAAATTAAGTATTTCTGTGAAGACTATGCCTCCAAGAGACGTATTAAGATAATACTACATAAACTGCAGCCCTCTAAGAAGTCAAAAGTATTTACTGGGAAAACCAGGAAATCCTGAAAGAATCAGGATAACTCTCTTGACAAACTGAACAGTTGAGAATTTAAGGAAGCTATTTCTCAAATTAAACGCTGCATTAGTTTTTCTGAAGTACATTCTAGTTGTAATATATGATTGCATCCATAGTGCCATTCTCAGGGATTCAGACCAATAACTATATTGAATGGTGTATTGTTTGTGAACTACTGAAGACCACTATATTTTTCAATATTGCCATCAAAATTCTTTCAAAATGTGAAATATTGAGTGTTGACATCTGGCTTTCCAAGAGAAGAGAGGCGAGTGAGAGAGACTGAAAACTAAACTAGTACCTACTGTCAAAGCAAACTGCCAAGGAATGAAATCCTACAAAGAAGCTGTACTGGGGGACAAACATACAAAATACATCAGGAAATCACCTTCAGATATCAAGCAGGTCCAGGGGAGTATCAACGAACTCAAACACTTTTTAACATGCATTAGTCTGTCCTCCAATAGCGGAGATTACTCAATTTCCCTAACAAACTTTTTACTGCAATTATTCATAATGTTAAAAAAATACTTTCTACTGCCTGACTAAAATCATCTTGCTACAATTTAAATTATTTTTGGGTTGACCAGATTTGAAGAACAACTTATTTTTTTCCCTTCTTTGCAGCAACTTCTCTCTTCATCATCCTTGTATTAATTTAGGCTGTTTGATGACAGATTCCCCAGCCTTCTCTAAGTTTAAGAAACCCACCTATTTGAAGCTTTTTTATTATGTCTCCTGTAGCCTTCTTATAACTCAATTCGGTTTGCTTTGGACTTTCTCTACATATTTCTTGCCAAAGTGGACATAATATGCCAGCTGAGGCTTTTCCAAGGGTGAGATACCAGTCTTCTGAATATTCAGGAGCAATACTTTCATGTGCTGAATGCAACATCTCTCTTTCTACATCTCGGGTATGATCAGTTTGATTGATGGTCAGTTTGTGATCCAGAGTCCCTCATATGTCCTTTTTGAAGACACATCTCTTAACTAGTTACTCTTTGTATCATAGTCAAGCAGTACACAATGATTTGCCTTTTCTTTTACTGCACTGAATGCTTTTTCTGGATGCTTTCTAAAAATTTCATTTTTAATTCTAACACCGTATTCCCTCGCATCATCTGCAAATGTAACCAAATACTTCATTCCAGCACTAAAGCAAAAATTAACAAAAATATAATAATACTTAATCCAGGAGAGTCCTGACTGGAACCAAGTGAGTGGACTATCATTCTAATTTGACTGTATGTCCATGGTAACTAGGCTACTTTTCTAATAGCTACATATTTTATTGCAGCTTAATTAACAGAGTATTTATCTAGCTTATTTAGCAGAATGTCACACACAAAAGTATTTTAAAAGTCTTACTGAACACAAGATTTACTACATTTATCTTTCTCTCCTACTCACAATACCTAGACTCTGTTAGTTTAATAACTGATCATAAATCACAGTAAACATTATTCCCCGCCCCCCTCCTAATTTCAGCATGACATTTGGCCAAACACCTTTTTTTTTTTTTTTTCCCCCTCTTCCCCTCATTAGCACAGCATTTGGATATAACTTTTTACTTCCAGAATTCTAGACAAGTCTACACTTGGTCTTTTCTTCCTGAAATGGATCAATATATTCTTACAGATTAAATTCCTGCGTTAATGTCTATTTCCTAGTGCAAATTTCTTGACTTTAAAGGTGTCTTTGTGTGCCGTGCCAATACAGAATGGTAAGCATTTCTGACAGTTCAGACAAAAATCTTGCTCTGGTATCATCCCACCCCTTTCTTAAAACAAAACGACGTGTAGACATCAGGTTAATTTTATTTAATGTAATATCCAAACATGAAATGCCCTGGTAAGATATGACTTGTAGATAAGTATACACAAATTTATATAATTCTCCTATCACTTATTACAGCATTTAATTTCTTTAAAAAATATTTTCAAATGGAAATGTGCCTTGATAGATGACAAAACCCACCATATCTCAAGAAACTGAAAGACTATATGTCATAAGGTTACAAGTGTGATTGCATTTGAGCAGAATTTCTCCGAGCAAGTTCAAGATGAAAACGATGAAGATGCCAACACACTGCTACTGTAGATTTAAGAACTGGACCAGTACCATTTGTAGATCAAAATACTATATCTGCATCTACCAGAATATCTATGGACGAAGACGAAGATCTCAGCTGTCATGCTGTGTGATCAGTTCTTCATTCCTTCCCCAACTTACATAATTTCGTATTTGTATTGTGAGGAGATAAGCTTGTCCTGAACACTGCCAGAGAAGTAAGCCAAATAAAACAAATGTCTGCATATACTCAAATTTTTCTTTTTCTTAAAAATTTTCAGAAAGCAATATAGGTATAGTTCTATTCACTCAGGTGTCTAAGGTCAGAAACAATTAGTTCATACTAATAAGCATAAAATTTTTCCGTGGCAAATCTATTCCTTCAGAATAGCAATTCTCAAGTGTTTTACAGGTCTCATTATCACTGAACATTTTTTTTTTTTTTTTAAAGAAACAATCCTTTTTACAGTAAGGTCTATGTACAACACGGTGTTCTATATAGAAATGTTCTTATTAAACTGCATGTAAGTAGAGCAGCAGGCGGATGGCAAAACGTTGCTTATTTCATTCTGTATCACCACAGAGGAATGCACAATATTTAAGTCCCACAGGCTTCTGTCACTCTTCAGTGAATCCAAGCATTGTATAACATCATTTGCCAAGGAAGCACAGGGGAAAAAGACATTACTTAATAGGACAATTCTGACAAGACATTTATCTGGGATTTTTCAACAATGCACATACGAAATGTTCCTGATTAGTGGAAAAAAAAAAAGCAAAAAAAAAAAAGCAGGCAAATTAACTACCTTGTCAGTCCAAATAACAAACCAATCAATTACATTCTATCCAAGCCTGACAAGCAAATTCAACTTTTTGTCATAAGCTTATAGTAGAGACAAGGTAGCTGTTCTCCTTTACTTTAGGTACTCTATTGAGAGCTTTATCCATATTTAAAAATCATATTATAAAAGAGGTTTCCAGGATTGCCTCCGAGGATGAGTTGTGGCAGAGTTGTGTCTCATGAAGGGTATCTACACAGTAAAGTGATAAGAAAAAAATATTAACATTGAAAGATCATAGCAGCTCCGCTCTGTCTTATGAAACATGTTAACATCACACTAAATTCAAGCAAAGTGAATGCTCAGATCCAAATAGTTTCAGATACTCATACCACCCTTTCAGGAGTCTCCAAGTGTCAAAACATTCAACTGAGTTAACTATAGCATCCTTTTAACTTCTCAATACAGCTCAAGGAACAAAGCCAGTCCACCATAAGACAGAGAAGATAATTTTTAAATTATTTTTTTTATCATCATAAACCCAACAATTCAATACAAGCAGACTTAATTGTGAAGCTAGCATTTCCCTCAGATTTGAAACCCACACAAATGCAGCTATGGGACTGACAACATGACAAGCACAAACAACATGATACTGTGTAAAAACTTTGAATAATGCTTGTTTTATAGAATAGCATTTGAATGAAAATAAGTCTTAGGATTTAGGAAGCAATAAGTAAGGGAGGGTTTCTTTCATAATGCAAATTATTAATTCAGTACATAGAAGCTTTAGTCACTTCTGAAGCAATGTCTTTAAGACAATAATTCAAAAATCTTCACAGATTTTTTTTCCTACTTGTACTTCCCATCTTTTGACATGCTCATGATATACGTACTTTTCAAGGATGCTTTTTCTTGGAAATAAATAGAATTTTAAAGTGCTGATTCTTTACATTTGAACTCTTTACAGCAAATTAATGTAACTGATAAAACTGTGAGATTTTATGTAGAAAAAAAATCCATGTTGTCTCTAAGCTGTGCTGGCATATCAAATACACATCATTTTTCAAAGAAAGACCTATATAAAGTCTCCATTGCATTTGTTTTGTTTTCTACTTTGAAATTTATTGAAGTAGAATTCTAAATAAAAAAATAATTCTAAACTGCTGTCGTACTTTCATAAAACAAAAGGTAACAATGTGAAGAATGGCAGCCATAGTGTTGCTGTATGTTCCAAAAACAGTTCTTTGCAAGCTACTTTTGAGTATAAGGATTATAAGTGTAAAAATTGGAGGTACAGCAAGGAAGTAGTATATGTAAATCTATTTCAATTCTCACTTCATCTCTTACTCAGGACATGATTAGATTTTTAAATCGGGTGCACTGAACTGCAATACTACAGTCCAATTTTGAACTTAAGAAAACTGAAGAAAGCTGAGCTGTAAAACAGAAACACTTTTAACAGTCATCTCAATACAATCCCCTTCTCTAGCTAGTGCAACTTGTTTTGTTCTGATCATCTCAGAGTGAGACTGACATGGGTGTGCATTCAAGGACAGAAACATGAAGGGTAGCATCAGTGAACAGTTCAAGATAAGGTGAAGGTCTTTGTGCCACCTCTATCCTCCTCTCAGCAACAGTATGAGTGGCTGCAATCGTACCATTCGAGTCAGGTCATCAGAAAGTGCATAGCCCATGACAATCTGGGCTAGCAAGGTTTGGAGACGAATACAACAATCCATACTTTTGATATGAGCTTTTATTTCTGTTTCTCAAAATGTGCATGTGTGCGTGCATATATATACATACAAATACATGTATGTATATGTACTTATATATAAATATGTATTTATAATTTTTAAAATAAAATAGTATTTATGTAAACATACATTATTCTATATGAAACTTCATAGTTGAGCTAATAGAATAGTAAGTTAAGTTTTAACAATAAGCTCACAAATCAAAGTAATAAAAGACAAAGAAGGCTCACAGAGGAAACTTGTAAGTCCAGAGCAAAGCCAAGATCCCACTTTTGTAGTACTTTAGGTAAGGCTGTAAAAACAAAGGCATCAAGTAGGAAGTATAAGTTGCCTATACCTGCACTAGTGAACCCTATATTTCTTTGCATTGCATTTCCATTGATAGCAACATATCAAGAAGTTTTAAAGACTATTATAATATTTACTGATACATTAAAAGGAATTTACTTTTTAACTAGTTGGACAATTTTTCCATTCCTAATGTTTTTTTAAATTTGACTCGGCATCACTTATTTTATATAATTTAGGGTTATCTTCACTCCTTTCATCTCCAAAGTATTATTTAGTCAAGGAAATACTACTGGCTGTTTAAAGACAATTCAAATCAGCAATGGATTGGTAAAAGTCAAAGGAATAAAAATGGATAAATACAATAGCTTTTTAAAGCTTGTAACCCACAAACTCAGCTGATAACTGCCAACTGATTTTGAAGAACTACTTATTAAATTTTTTTCCCAGCATGTCTCATGCTGACTTGATTTCTCCTGTTCTGTTCCCAACTTTTGCTTTTTTCCTCTTTTTTTCACCTCTACATACCATTTCCCAACCTTCCCTCATCCAAAGAACTGTTCCCATTCCTATACATGCTTACCAACCTCCTGGCACTTACTCAAATACGATGAAACGAACTATAGAGGTATTATACTGAACTAAGGCACATATACATCCACTCTAAATTTCTACGGACTGCAGTACCCAGAGCTGTCTGCAACATCTGAGCTTGCATTTTCAGCCTTGCTTGGGAAAAGGATTTACTGAACACAAAAATCTGAAATAAGGACAGTGAGCAAACCTGAACAGCCTTCCCATCTTTCTCACCAATGGGCAGATAAACATCAGACAGAAAAATGCATCAGAGGTAATGCAGTAATAAGCACTTTCAACAGGGAGGTTCTGCTTTATTATTATTTATAACTGCACTATATTATATTATTTATAACTGTATTATTTGGTTCTTTAGAAGAAGAGTTTTTCTCTACTAGTTCTCCTTTGTTCCAGGACAAAAGAACTAAGAAAGCACTTTCCTTCAGGTTTTGGTACAATGAGAGAGAAACACATCAACCTCTTTCACTCTTCCCTTTACCACACATGGCTATAATCTGCTTTCTCAGTTAAGCAAATATTATGTAATGCAGGTGGGGGAGGCATGTCTGTGAATATGTACAGATTTCCTCTTCTAAGGAATTTACAGCACAAGAAACCCCACAGATCCCGTTAATACTTTCTACTGGAATTGCCAAAGCCACTCTTCATTTGTGTAACAGTTACTGAAAAGTATATACAATTTGCAATTGTAAATGCAATTGTAGTTGTAATTGTAATTGTAAACAAATGAAATGCTTGGTAGTTTCGATCCTTGTTCATTTTTAGCCATTTTCATACTTGCTTTCATCAGTTTAAATATCTGTTTCTGGCTGTTAACTGTGCACAAGTAAAATACATTTGCAACTATAATGTAAGCTCTGTTTATCTTCAAAGGTCTGCTTCAGCATACCTTACCACTTCTAAAACATTAGGACTCTCCCACCAGATAAGTCTGTCAAGCCTAAAGAGGTATATTGGGTATATAGGAAAAACTTCAATGAGGTAAGATGGTAAGGAAAGAGCAAAAATTGAGCAATGTAATTATAGAGGAAGTGCCGACTAAGACCAGTTTTAGAAGGCAAAGAACCATGTTTGCAGTGAACATCAAACCACAGCATCAGAATCATAGATCATAGAATGGTTTGGGTTGGAAGGGACCTTAAAGATCATCTAGTTCCAACCCCCCTGCCATGGGCAGAGACACCTCCCACTAGACCAGGGGCTCAAAGCCCCATCCAACCTGGCCTTGAACACTGCCAGGGAGGGGGCAGCCACAACTTCCCTGGGCAACCTGTTCCAGTGTCTCACCACCCTCAAATTCAGGCTGCTCAAGGTACACCGCTTGACTCCAGGAATTAATGTCTGCCTACAACTTCATTAAATGGATGAGAGCTCTTTAGTGAAAAAAACAAAAACAAAACAGGACCAAAGCAATGATGAGTGATGTGTCTTCTAGACACTGCTAACTACTTCAACTCTTCGCAGTATTGATCCAGTTATAAACATTAATAAACCTGAATGGTTACAGATTTCTATTTGATAATAAACACACTAATTAGCCTGTTAAAAAGTTATCTGCAGGACAAAACACCACAGCATCCGAGGTACCACCACTGGAATAGAAAAGCTCTGCCTCACTCTAGTAACTGGCACAATGGAGCATAAATAGCAACATTTAGAGCTCATCACTGCATAAACATGTTGACTGAGGTAAACAAATAAGAATAAACGTAGTCTTGATTTACAGAAATCTGTTCTCCAAGTACTGGTATGCCCACTTCAAAACAAGAACACATTTTCAAACCATTTCAAAGCCTAGAAGAAACGACATATCCTATACAAAAGATTAAATAAAATATTGGTATCACATACATGAAATGGTTTCATTCGGTAATAAAAGTGTCATTTTCCTTCATTCTGCACTGTCTTTGTGAATACGAGCTTCTGAGAACCCATGAAAAAAATTTCAGTCAATACACTCAATACTCTACATGAAACCCAGCTTTCTCTTTTAAGTGACTGCATTTACAGACCTTGTCACAACGAGGTCCTTGATGGTATCGAAGCAATTTCAAGATACTTTAATCACTGGCAAAACTCAGTAACCTGACAAGAGAAATTTGGGCCCGGAAGATTTCAGTAACTTGAAAGGAAGGTTATTGACTGATGTAATTTCATTTGGATTTGACTGAATCCAATTGATCTGTTTTTTGCAATGCATATCTTCCCTCTGCAGCTGTTTCTATCTGATTCAGTGTGCAAGTGCAAGGAGTGACTATCCCTTTCCACTTAAAGCAAAACTCTTCTTTCCTCCTGCTATTATTTTGAATAAGCACATAAGGAAAGCATTTTCAAGTTTAATCTCTGTACTGACTGTAAGAAAAAATATACTTGAATGGCAAGTTGCATGAATGGCAACCCATGAATTCAATCAAATCTTGTGACTGTTAGCATATTCACTATGTAGTCAAAAAAGCAGGTAGTAGAACAATTTATTTTTATTATTTTTATTTACCAAAATACCGAGTTAGGGCTGGTATAAGACAAGGTCATATGACAGAACAAAACTAATTCTCAACTCCACCTGCACAGTATCATGTAACCTACACTGTGAAAGACTGTACATATTTTCAGCTGAGTACTTAAGATGTGTTCAAAAGGAAAAAAAAGAGCATACTAATTTATAAACATTGATACGGTATGTATGAAATCATATCTTCCCATACAAGTTTGGTTTAAAACAGTTTTAACAGAAAAGCAGTGTACCAGGGTGTACGAGCAGGAACTTTAGAATTGAAGCCAAGTTTAAACGGCATAAATCTTAAAGAATAAAAAGTGGTCTAGATGGGGAGTTAAAAAAGCCTTGAGGGGAAATGAGTGGGCCACTGTCTATAGATCCTGTTCATGTAGGTTATTGCATTGCTAAACATCAGACATCTTGTCTACATTTCATCAGAATTACAGGGAACAGAGACTGACACTGATGCTCACCTCAGACTCCAAGTGATTTACATGTACCAGTGTATTCTCAGCAAAGATACTTTCTCCAAAATTCAGTACAACTTTTTCAGCTTCAGACAACTCATTCAGGAAGTGATCTTTTCAGATAGTTGGATAACTGAATATTGATGAATAATATGGTAATGAAATTATATCTGAATCCGGATGTGGCAATAGATGTTGCCAGCAATATGTAGCTGGCAGGTCAATTTTTTTAGGAGTACAAAACAGAATTCCGTGAAAGGTCTCTCAGTTTAATTAATGAATGACTAATAACTGGAATATGAATTCCACATTTTAGGCCCAACTGCTGCCCGAACAAAGGTGTTGCTTCAAAAAGAAGCCTTTTGTGGAGATTCAAAAAAGCCTTCAGTTTAAATATAAACCAAAATTTTACATTTAAACATACTTTAATATACTAAACTGTTTTTCACTCTCCTGTTTAAATGACTAAGAGTTATCTTCCTTATATACTGAGATGCAAGGCAAATTTATCAATGGAACATTAGTACAAATAAGCCAGAAGTAACCACGTTATAAAGTCAGTAAGACAAAATACAACTAAAATTGACCTGAAACTGTGGAGCTCAGTAGCTTAATGCACCGTCTCCAGCATAATGCTTTTACTACATGCTTAGTTTTTCTCAGTTTGTATGCTGTCGTGGTTTCGAAAGCGAACAGATGGGAGTCTTATTAAATGTAGATCTATCCAGACAATAAAGTTACATATTATGTTCAATTATTTCATCCAAAAGATGGATTTAACATGCAAAAATGTCAAAGCAACAAATGAAAAAGGGAAAGGTAATACAAGCATAGACATTAAAAAAACCCTATTTTAACTACCGAAGTATATACCAATTTAAGGACAGAATGTTTTAATTTTCAATTATGTGAAACTTGGTCTTTTAAAACAAAACTGTACTTCTTAATCAATTGAAATGCGATTTTCAAAATACTTCTTGATCCCCTACGTAAGTATACATATGATTTGAAAAGTAAAACTTTCCCTTACAAGAAAGCCATTTGGTACTTCCTCACCCAGAGTGGGGTTTATTTCCCCCTTGCTTTTGTTTGTATTTCATCAAGGTGGAAGGAAGTGAAACAGAAAATTAGGAAAATATTTTACTGCAGTGCTAAGTTGGCCGTTACTCACCCAGCCTTAGACTTAGGCTGCCTGCACACACAAAATGTGCTTGACTAACTAAACCTGATGAGCTGACTTAAAGACAAAAGTGTGAGCTTTCCTCTGATAACCTAACTAGCAATGAAAATGAGATAAAAATCAATTACCAGTTCCTTCAGAGCCTTCCCAACATTTTGTATCACAGAAGATGATATGACTTCTGCTGTAATTCAGTTTTTATATCTAATCTATACACTTGAAATTTTTACGAGTTTTGAGACATCTGCAGCAGCAGGAACATTCAGGCTGCTCTGAAGCACTGTGCATCCCAGGCATACCTGTAGAGACATTTGCACAGAGAACCCACAATCCAACCCTCAGCATCAACCACTTTGTCTACCTGCTCCCAAAGCAGTCTAAAAAGGCTTCGGATTCTATTGATGATGACAGTCACAGAATATCTTTCCAGAAAAATTCTCTCTTGCATAAACTGTGGGTAATTAAGACTTAATATATCACTGAAGTCAACAGCATTTATATTTCATATATTACACAATTTCTAAGTACTGTCATTCACTGTACTGTAAGAACAGAGAATTTTTGCTACACAAATACATCAACATACCATTAATCTTTCAGATAATAGTAATACTTTGGATTTTAAAGAAAATCTAAATGTCATTGCAATGTCTAAGTTTTAACACTCGACAGTCACCATGAGGTCAGCCAACTGCATAGCCACTGGACTGCATGGTTTTCCTGCTGCTGTTAAAGATAATGCAGGCCTAAAGCCACTAAGTTAGCCATCAGTTATTGATCATTTATTGATATCTGTGAAGCATTCAGAACCTCCTTTATGAATTCAATATGTTAAAATCTGAGCACGATTACCAGAGTGCCACCACGCAAGCCAAAGTAGGAAATCTGGTTTCCCACTCAGCTGCTCTGTCAAGGACACGGCTAATAATAAGCATGAGGTGTCTCGCTGTAGGTAATAGGCTTCATGTAACTATTTTAGTCTGCTCAGTCTAAAACATAGATTTAGGACTAACAGATGGGTATTTTTTTCTTCCTTTTAAAGTAATTTCTTCTTCAAGACATTTATAGGGTTTTTTCCTCCCAAAACTCCCACTCTTAGAAACCTTAAGACTGTAACAGTTCTACTGTGTGCCATTCAAGTCTCTACAGCATCATGTGGAATCACTTTACTGAACTGCTGTATACCATAGCTCAGGTTAAAATCTGTGATGCACTTGCTGCTATGACTGAGAAATGCAGAAATCAATCAAAATCAGGTTTTATTTATAGTTTAGCTTAAGAAGATTAATGGCACTACTGAAACTTTATTGCTTACTGGAACATTGTGTCCAGAGAACAAAGGGAGGTGCAAGTACAGTCTCTTATCACAGTTACGGTTTAATAATTACAGAATTTACTACTGCTTCATCCCAAATGCTACAAAAAGTTGTATCACGGCTTGGGAACAGGAAACCTTGACCTGTTAAAAGAACTCCTAGGCAGAATCCCGCAGGTGGCTGTCATGAAAGGGAAGGTTATCAAGTGAAAGAGGGATGATTTTTTAAAGAAAATTTACTCAGAGCTCATAGAAACACATAATCCCCTTGTACAGGAGATGAAGAAATCCAACAGAAGGTATGTTTGGTTAAGCAAGAAACTTCTCACTGAACTAAATGTGCAAAATGAGTGGTGGTAAAATTCAGCAGGCAAAACCCCAGATGGATCCAACAAGAAAGTAGTTCTACAAGAACGTTAGCAGTGGAAAGGAAGTTCAGAGGACATATGGATTGGATTTCAACTGATAACACAGAAGAGGCTGAGGTACTTGATGCCTTTGTGCTCACTGCCTTAGTCTCCACAGTGAAAACTTGCTGTCAGCCTTCCATGCCTACTGATGCGACCTGGGAAAGAGAAGGACAGCTAACAGCAGGAAAGCAACAAGTTAGGGTCTACTCTGTTTGAATATACCCCAACCCATGGAGATCACCCAAGGGTTCTGAAAGGGATGCTTGTTACCTCCATCAGGTTCCTGCGCAAGATCTAAGAGAGATCATGACAACCAAGGCAGGTCTGTGACAACTGAAAAATGCTAAGACTAGCTCATCTTAAACAGCTAAGACATGAACCTAGGAAATCACAGGCTGGTCAGTCTCATCCCTGCCCTGGGAAAGATCAAGGAGCATGACCTCTCAGGATCCATTTTCAAACACATGAAGGACAAGAAAGTAATCCAGAGCACTCAGCAAAGATTTAACAAAGGTAAATGAGTTGGTCACGTTTGAAATGACCATGGTGAAATGACTGCATGAAAGAGGGAAGAGCAGTGGTGGTAATATATCAAAGTGCACTCAGCGTAAGGCTTGTCAGTCTCATACAGCAACTTTGTCCTTATCAAGTTAAGTACAAGGCTGGATGAATGAGCTGAAAGCCAACTGGACTCAAAGGGCAGCAGACAACAGCCTGAGATCTAGATGGTGTCCAACAACAAAGTACCACGGGGGGCGATTTTGCAGATAACAGATTTCATAAAATATCATCATAATGAGACAAAATTCATCCTCCGCAACTTTCAGAATGACAGTAAGATAGGAAGGGCGGCTAACACATTGATTAGGAAGAGTCCCAATCAAAAATTTGCTTGAGAAATTTGAGGAGTAGATCAGCAGATAATCACAAAGTTCATCAAGAAGTAGAATGAAATTTGGCATGGAGGGGGGATAACTCCATGCATCAGTGCAGACTGAGAAGCAACTGGCTGAGTTGCTCTCAGCCCTGCTAAAAGGACCTAGGACTTAAAGTGAATTTAAAAGTTGGTATGACTGAATGAAAGCAGAACCAACAAATCAAGGGAGGTTATCATTCCTCTCTACTCAGAGCTAATCACACTGCTTAAAACACCATAACCTGTTTCAGGCCACTCAGTTCAAGATACATGAGAAAACAGAGTCCATTTAAGAGCTGCCAAGGTGGCAGGGGGTCTCCAGCATATTAATCTACAAGGAGAGGCTGAGGGAGCTGGCATTACTTTGTCTGGGAAAGAGAATACTAAGGGTGGAGACAGGGGAATCGAGCTGCAACCCACAGCCACCTGAAGGGCAGTTACACAGACAGGGCAGCCAAACTCTCTTTACTCATGACTGATGACATCACATGGGCTCACAGCCACAACCTGCAGCTTGGGAGGTTCTGAGTGGACATTGGCAGGTGCTTTTTCATTACAAGGAGTAGTGCAGAGAGCTCAGGGGGGGTACTCGTGACACAGCTGTATGGGAACAGTCAAGTAAGAAGTTAAGATCATTTGTTCTTGATAATCTACAAGCTTTCATTTCAGGTGTTAGAAATCCCTACATCAGCCATTATTTTTAAGTATTGCCGATTCCTATGAGCAAGATGGGAAGCAGCTATGTCAAAAAAACCCCTGTGATGCCCAGTGCCTGGGTCAGTAGTGGATTTCTGTCAGTCACAAGGAACAAGAGATTTGCTTCCCAGACCTCTTACAGAGAGCAGCTGATTGTCCACACGCCAATACTAGATCTCCAAGTGGTGTTCAAGACTGATTTAAACTCAGTCTTATTGTGAATAAGTTTGTATTGTGAATAGTCAATAACACATATTGTGCCTGATGCCATCCTAAAATTCAATGGTATTTGTCACAATAAAGGCCCTTTTCTTTGATTGAAAGGTGATTTTACATTCTATTGAAACCTAGATACTACGAACATTTCACCAAGTAAAAGCCAGGAAAGGTTATCTGGGTAAGTTTTATAACTGTGAGCACAATCATAGCCATCAAAACAAAAAACCCTAGAAAACTAGTATTACTGATATATATTTACAACTCCACAATGAAAAACTTTACACATAAAATGGCCTAGGTAAAAAGTTGCCAAATGTGTTTACAAACAAAATATAAAGTAAATCAGAAAAGTACAGAAAATGTAATGCATTCACTTGCACAGTACATACACATCCCTATATTTTAGAATATACATTATATTTACATTTATATCATAATCAAGCTATATACAAAAAGCATCATACAGCATTTCTGAAAGTAACCGTTTAGACTATGTATTTAGAACAGCTGTTCTAACATGGCTATTCTATGCCATGGCTGAAAGCACACATGCAAATATAATTCAGGTATTATATATAAATCTTAAAAGCAATGACAAAGACTAGTTGTACTATATACAAAGATCTGTTAATTAATAGCATATAAGACAATGCCAGAAGTCAGATAAAAGTGCATTAAGAAGATGCTCTATTTGTGGAACTCTGTACTAAATTTTATACAAGTCATTTCCCAGAGAATTAAAAAAAAAAAAAAAATCAGTGAAATAATACCACAATGTACATTGTAACATGTTTACTTAAGATCTTTCTCAGCTAATATAAAAAAAGGCCCTCAACAAAATTGTTTCACTATGACAAAAATGGAAGTCAAGTAAGAGATTTTTTGCAGATTTTTGGCAATGTCATTACCACACAAGTGTATTCTTGAATATTACTTTTAGCGGGTACATCAATATCATAGTGTAGATGAAGCATGAACTATGGTTTGTCTTAACTGATTCAAAAGATGCAGTAACTTTTTTAGATAGGAAAATAACGTTTTATTTGTAATATATATTCTCATTATATTACAGCTTGGCAGTAAAAACTGTATGAAACATACCTCAAGCAAAACAAACCAGGAGAGTGAACTGATGCCTCACCCTGTGCCATGCTAGGTGTAAAGTGAATCAAATTACTTCTCAGTTTTACCAGTTCCCTAAACTTTTGTTACTGCTGTTCTTGGGCACTTTCAACAAGAAAGTTCCACAGTAGTTTCCCTCTGCAACATGTCAACAAACTCAGCACTTAGTCCAGGCAGAAATGAAACTGATTTTAAAAGCAATTAATAACAGTCTTATATGCATTTCAAACAATGCATCTACATAAATTTCCAACTTCAGAACATGTATTTGGGGACAAAAATATGAAATAAAAGAAGGTTTGTCATTCTGCATGACTTTGGAACTACAGAGAGTATATTTGGCCTTGGGCCTTATTAATAGTCATGGTCATCCCGAAATGCCCTTGTACCCTTCCTATTCCTTTTCACTATTTTTTACCTCTCAAGAAGAAAATTATTCTATGATTCTAAAAAAACACAGAACGTGAATGTATCAACCCACTGGAATGATAGACATAGAGAAGGTAAAAATTATGGATACAAAGAAGTTAAGGAATTTGATTTCAAGAAAATTATAAAGTGCTTGAATCTGTGAGACGAGCTTACCACTGTCTCTCAATCCTATCTCTGCACATTTACCATCCAAACTCAGATCCTTCTCCAGCCCACCAGTCTCAGCACCACCATGAGCTCCATACTTGGCTGTGAGTACCAGTCTTTTTGCCTAGACAACCATAGCTCAGGGGTTTATCTGTCTGTAACCCAAGGCCTTGTTTCATACAGCACATCTGCATGACTTTGGCTTACCTTTACTGAGGAAACAAGTTAAGATGTAATATAGTTCAAAAGCCAAGCCTGCTAGATGAGTAAAAAAACTTCATCGTGTCTGTTGATTTGAAATGGCATACAGTAGCGACTCAAGGAAAAAAAAACAAAACCAAAACCCATTCATGAGCGTTAAAACCCCAGAGAATACAGTGGAGAATCTGAAGATGGAAATTCAGCAAGATCAGCACCAGCCCGGTCCAAGGAACAACTGAGGGTGAAACATCTTCACCTTACCAATGACTGCCTGACCAGCAAAGATTCATCAGACATCTACACTGGGTATGATAACCACACTAAAGCTTAGCCTAGCAACAAGCTAGTCCTCACCATAAGCGAACAGGTAATTGCTGTGTATTCTTGAGTTATGCACATCCTGCTTGCATCTCTCTGTGAATGACAAAAGATAACTGAAGTGATCCAGAGGCAGAGTTACACACCTGCCCATATTCACTGCCCCATTTTATTCTTCTCATCTAGTGTAGTACTTGTCCACTCTGCATCTAAATCAAACTGTCACTGACACCATAGTTGAGCTCTTTGTTCTCAATCCACATTTCTTTTCTTTGCAAGTGCTGCAACTGCAGTGATAAGTATGCTCAGCTGGCCCACAGCACGCTCAAAGCATTTATGACAAAAGATCTAAAAACTGCTGTACCACAACTCTGGGAGTTACAAGGAAACTATTCCTCTCACTGTATTCTTAAAGACTTCCCATGCTTCAGATTTCATCAAATTGACATGCATATATTTCTTCTCTGTCCTTGGGGAAAAAAAGGAGGTCTTTGCCAAAATTAAATTTCCTGAACAAAGACTTCACTTTTTTTCTCAAAGGCTTATGTATGTATGTGTTGGGGGGGACCTAGGCAAGACATTACACTTGTCCAAATCTCAGATTAAGAATTTTGCCTGAAAACATCCAACTTGAAAAAGATACAGAAGAGATACGGATAATTTTGAGTTCAAGCGATTAAAATTTTACAAGTAATAAGAAATTGAAAAGGGGTCTGGTACTGCAATTATTAACACTGCTCAGCATATCTAACTTTCATCTGTACCAATGCCAGTTAAAAACCTTCAGAGAAAACCTTAAGTTAAAAACTTATGCTTTGCTCAGTTTCAGTCATGGACATTTTGTTTGATCGTTGCCCCATTTCTCCTTTCACTGCCTGTAAGTCAGCATCTCATACTATAACCACTGTATAGAATACACATCGTTCATGATTCTTGTTGGAGTGGTTAGCTTTCACTATTTCAGAAACAAAATAATAGTATGAATTTGAAATAAATGAATTGAAACTAACATTCTAAAAGAACAACCAAATTTTCATAAGAAAATGCTTCTGAAAAAAAAAAGTAATCAAACATTAACTTTTAGCTCATTCAGCAATGGCTTCTCTAATGAATTCCAGATATTTTTGCCCCTTCTGGACAATAACAGAGACATAGAAAGCCTCAAATACCATGACCAACAGAAGCTGAAGCACTATTTTTCCCCACGGCTCTGGTGCCCAAGACAGCAGGAATTCTTTTGTCTGTTTGAACAATGAAAATGTTACATACATCTTACGAAACAGCAAAATGAAAAATAACACTGTAAAAACATACCCATTTCTGGGGCTGGCAGAGAACATTAAATATACTGAAGCTACCGAAAAAGGCAACTGCAGCAATATTTAACCAGAAACACATTTTTTCCATTTCTTCAAGTAACCTGTTAAATATATGCATTAAGCTCATAGGGCTAGGATTATTTAGTCTGGAGAAGAGAAGGCTCAGTAGGAATCTTAGAGTGTATAAATACGCGATGAGGGGAGAAAAAGCCAGACTTCTTGGTGGTGCCCAGTGAAAGGACAAGAGGCAACAGGCAAAAACTGAAATAAAGGAATTTTTTTTTAAACATAAGAAGAATCTTTTTTTCCTGTGAAGAGGGACAAACAACAAACAAGCTGTCCAGAGAGGTTACAGAGACTCCATCCTTGGAAATATTCAAAACTCAGCTAGACACTGCCCTGAGTAACATGCTCTATCTGACCTTGTTTTGAGTAAGGGGCTGAGGACTAGACCAGCTCTAGGGGTTTCTTTCAATCTCAAGCATTCTGTGATTCTGCTTTTAATAAAAGCAGAAATGGTTTAGACAAGCCTTTCAGAATTAAAGAAAATTAAAGTCCTGCAGTTTACTTATTGTTCTTTAATGTGAAAAACTAAGATTAGCACTGGAGTTTTAAAAGCCCGCTGCTTTTCTTATCTCTTTTTCACAGCAAGCGTTATTAAAAGAACTGTCAGTAGGTACCAGCAGATGACAGGCTGTTTTTATGTAAATTTAAGCAATTTTTACTTAGACTGGTTACAAAGTAACACTTTTTTGTTTCTTTTCATCTGTTCTCTGCTCTGCATTTTCAGATACTAAACTGCTGCTTTCCCAAGTTTGACATGCCAGTACATGCACAATCTCTACAAAATGTAGAAAAACTTCAATTAAATATTACTGGACTGATTCAGATCACACAATTGGACTACTAAAACTAGCACTATTGATTTTACTCATGCAAACATAAAATCTTAAGAGATATTACATTTGCTTTCAAAAAGGGACATTTTACGTCCTCAAGTGCTTTTCTTAACATCCCTCCACAGACTCGTATGTTGGCAGTTACAAAAAGTCTTCATGAAGCCAGAAAAATCTAGAAGTTACTCTCTTTTCCTGTCATTTATTACAAAATGGTCTTCAATACTGAAGCAAACAGTTTTATAAATAAGGTTATCCCTGACAATTTTTCATGCTATTACTGAATCCTGTTGGTTATTCTTTCTGAACATCTTCAAAAATCTACTATTCCTTTTCAGTGCTGATTTTTTTGGTCACATTTTGTACCATCCTCAAATAACTTCATCCTTGCTCTTCTCATTTTCTGCATCATCAAATGGTAATGCAAAATATACACTGTCAGGAAGTTGTGTCCCCAACAGCTTCTACACGGGATTCCTTCAAGCCTCCATGTAAAATTTCAGATCTTTGTTCATTACTTCGAGGTTTACAGATTTTGAAAGTTGATTTTTCCTCTATTCATCACTCGTTTACATTCCTCCCTGCCTACTTACCCCTTCTTCTGTCTCATTTTCTTAGCTTCTCAGAAGCTCCCTCTTGAGCAGCATTTCTGTATTTCCACCTTTTTCTCAAAATATTTTTTAAAAAGCAATTTATTTAAATAGAAATATAATTTAAATATCCTAAATGTCTCAAAAAGAGTTAATGTTTTCAAATAAAAACTGCTCTGGACTTGCACAGATTCTTGTCAATTAAACGAGTTATATATTCTATTGCACCTATTTAATGTCTAGTTCAGTAAGCATTTACAATAAAACACACTTCACTTCCAGAAAACTCTTTCACACACCTCCTCATGTAGTCCAAATTTCTATACATAAGTTAAAGGACGGCCAATTCAGAAATGCATATAGAGTCCATTACCTCAAAAATGGCCCTAGAAAGGAAATGACAGTCAAATTTACAATTTCAATGGACTTCACAATTTCATAAAGACAAAGTTTAAAGATTTTTTATTATTATTATTTTAACTGCCTTTCACCAGGCATAAACCACAAATCTGAGCTCCCACATGGTTGCACTAATCAGCATGCTCTCTGTTAGATGCAAAAATGCAGGCAGCAGTCTCATCCATTCTCTTTTATGTCTTATTTGCCTGGATTGCTGAACAGAGATGGGAATACTTAAATAAGCAGTCCACAAGGTCCAAAGAGACTTCTATTTTGAGGCCTGGGAAGGCTTAATACAAGCATACTTCTAGAACAGAAGATTTAACTCCTCTCCTCTATTTCCCTAGGTAGCAACATCAGCACCAGGCATAATTTGTCTCTGACTTCTAGTAACAAGAACACTTCAGAAAGCTCTTCAAATTTATGAGATTTTTAAATCCAAGGATAAACCTTAGCTGCAGTTTACACTGAAGTGCACACTTTTATTCATACAATATTTTTTCACCAAATTATAATCAAGTTTCTGCTATGCAATTTTGGTGCTGCTATTGCTAGCTTTTATTGCTGTGTTAAATTGTTAGCAAACGGCTAAAGGCTGCCAAAACCACTTCATCACATCTATTTCATTTTTAATAGCCTTTTGTAAGAAACAGCTCTGAAGTTATTGTTTACATATTATGGTCAAAAAAATGTCAACAAATTGTATCATTTAGGTTATTGCCATTAGGATTTTTACAATTATTTTAGCCCTTATTAGAACATTACTTTTTAGAATTTAGTAAGTTGGCTATCAGTCCACCACTATCACTGAATTATACTTATATTTAGTTCTATCCACTCAAGCTAAAACTGAGCGCTACTTCACCACCATTTCAAGCTTCCTCTCGAAAACACAAACGACTCATCAAAACTGTTTTAGCATATGTGGAATGGTGAAGCTTTTATAAAGTTGTGAAGGTGCTATCAGATACCACACAGTTTTTGTAAGACACATCTTACACTTAAAACCCAATTGTGCACATTAGCTTTCAGAAAAAGTAGGGAGCTAGTCGTCTGTGATCACTTTTAGCTACAAATATTTAAGTTATGTATGTGATTTTGGTTTTAGATTTCAATTGAACAAACTGAGGTTCTCTGCCCAGAACTTAAATTTGTCAAATCCAGCATGACTTCTTGGCCAACCAATAAATAATACGACAACAAACATGTTCCAACATATATTTTTTTTTTCCTCTCAAGTAAGTTCCTGTACAACTGAAAACCTATGTTTATTTCCAATTACTCCAAACTAAAATATTTTATTCATATTTAGATGCCTCCTCAGAGAAACAGAACTACTTACAACGACAAGAACCATCATACCACACATGAAAACTGGATGGTAGAAGTATAAATGAGAAAATTTCATATATCCTTAAGAAAACAAAAGGAAAAGCTGTGTTTTTCAAAGATAAATTTGTATACTGTGCTAGAAACAAGAAAGGCTTTTCATCACTTCTGAAACAGGAAATCAAAAGCTGCCAAAGGATGCGTGAACCACACTTTAGACAAGTAATTTTTCTGTACAAGCATTCTTACATGTATTACTTTAGATACAGACAAGCTCCTGTACATCAATGGGTAGCAGCTTTCTGTTTTCTCTACTCCATAAAAATTTATCCTTTTCCAAGTGACAAGTCCTGACCTTTCAGTGTACTATGTCTGCTCATACTTTGCTCCCTTCTGCAATCGTTTCTAGTAATATACATCAAAAATGACAAGCAGAAATAAGTGTACTGCGTGTGCTGTGCTGTAGAGCTGACATGCAAGATCTCTGTGATTGCTAATTAGAAAGGATGCTTTACTGAATTACTATGCTTGGTATGCAATTACTGCAGAGTAACAACATGAATTAACCTTACAAAACAAGGTGTTCAATATTGATACTGGAGATACAAACATTTCTCTTCCCCCGAAACCAGTAAAATCCAATGTCAGAAACAATGTATATCTAGAATGGCTTTGGTTTTGACTTTAAAAGAGAACAGATTTCTGAATTAGAATTCAAATGCTTGGCCATCCTTCCTCTACTTTCCTAACCTAACTTTTGTTTCTTTTTAATGAGAAAAGGGAAAGTCAGCAAAACAAAATGTCACCATTAAATCATTTCACAGCATTTTGTGTCAGAAATGTAATGGAAAATGTGCACATCATGGGAAAGGTTACTGTTCTTCCAGAACATCTTTTCACTTGGTTCAGGGCTCATCCCTCTACAAAACTGTGCAGGCACTACTGATGGTTGTTCTCCCTGGGCTTAATTTGGCAGTTGAAGGATTGTGGCATTTTCAGGAAACCACAGTGCAGTGATTTTAGTGGTTATCCAGCGGAAAGTGATGCTACGATTTAGAATAATTACTCTGTTTATGTGCAATGGTAAAAGTCAGTTACTACACCACATTCCAATGTCAACTTATACTTCACTGCATATTTCCCCAATATGGCTTCACATCAGATCTCAAAATCAGAATTAGAGGGATTTATTGTTTCTCTTCCTCAACAGTAAGTACACATGCAACAAAATAGCATTACTATACTTAGTTTAACTGAAAAAATCTGGGGTGGGGGAAATTGGTTCAGCTTAATCAAAGAACTACAAATTAATTTACACTTGACCTTTGCATTGTTACAACCAATGATATGAAAAAGGGAAGAGACCCATATTAGACTCTGCAAAAAGCTTTTAGATATTCTCGAAGAAAACGTAAGCATTTTTTTTTCTTCCATATCCTTTCCACAGTCCTTCTTCTCAAAACTAAGTGATGTTACTAGGATTTCCTCAAGATTAAGTCAGAGATAGGCTTAAAAATTTAGCTGTAACCTTATTCAAGACAGTATGGCAAAATTCTTAAATTGTGTAGTTCTCATCTCCACAAGACAACAATATCCAAAGAAGACTTCTTCAAATGACAAGAGCTGGGGTTTTTTAAAGGACACTTCAAGGCAAAAAGCAAGTATTAAAAAATCCACTCAAGGGTAAATGTTTAGAAAAAAAATCTAAAGAAGAATGAGGTTGTTATAAGGTAGTGAAGTGCTACCTAAAACATTCAGTGACACTGAATTCCTGTCTTAATACAGAATCTTGACTTTGGCACTTTAAATAGCCTGAAGCAAATCAGACACAAAAATTTAATTTTATCGAGATGAGAAGGCAAAGAAATCACACAAAGTATAAGAAATAATAACAATCTCAACTGTTGTAAAGGAGACGCCAGTTTTATTAATTGTAAGGCAAAGCAAAACCTAAATTTGGCCTTCAATATGGTACAGATGACAAACATTAAAAACCAAAATAAAAAAAATAAAATCATTTATAAGAAAATATCAAAATTAATAATAAGGCAGGAAAAAAATGAAAAAAATAATTCTGTTTTACAAATTCCTAAGATTTGCTTACAGAAAAAAAATTACCTTAGAAGATTATTATTCAATCTGTAATTTCAAATGAGAAAAACTAGTGGATGTCAAAATTACGCTGAAGAACAGGAACAACAAAACCTATGACCCTATTCCTTTACCCAAAACACAATGGCATTCCATAAAAAGATTAACTTTCACCATTTTCAGATTATCTATTTAGATGTTATTATATAGAAATTATTTTAGCTACCTCAAAGTTCAATAATAAAACTGAACTTTTCCTGTAACATATGCTGAAAAAAAAGCAATCTTTACCAAATATATCATAATGTTTAAGAGGCATTATGACAAGAAGGCTTTTTTTTTTCATTTTTCATTGCTTATGTTTTTAAAAGTATGTTCTGCAGTAAGTAGCTCTGAAATACCTTAGCCTATAGAACTACTAAGCTAAAAAGAATAATATCCCACATACACATGGATTATCTACAGCCTCTCAGGCAATAATACCATATGCAAAATTCTTGATTTAGACCCAAAATAGCAACCAATTGCATGAAATTTTTCTCCACTGATATATTAATAAAAACCTGTGTAGTATGCCATTTTAATCATGTGAATAATAACAAATACTGAGAAAAGTAACTCAAATTCCTTAAGGTCCCTGTACCCCTAACTGCTTTTCAAGTATGGGCTTCTTTGGTGATATAAAACATACTCTCACATTACACCAAGATAAAATTTGTTCTGCATCCAAACCTCAGGCCTCCTACTATCAAAACCCCATACAGATTAACTAACTACATAAACAAAGACTTGTAAAAGTACTGGGCTGCAGTAACAAAATTGAGGAAAAAAACCCATGTGTAACAGTAAGAATCACTATTTTGCATATTAGGATATCTTACTCAATTAGACCATAATTTACATTATGGTTCTGTGGACAGACATTTAATTCAGAAAACTGACTACACAGATGCTCACTTGATGCTAATTGTGACAAGTCAAAACCAATGCTGCAACACAGAATTTAAATGGTTATTGTCTTCTGCTGTGGTCTTCTACCACATTATTTTAATACTTGAACACGAACATTCTCAGGCTGTAAATTTTGTAAGTATAAATTTCAGTTTCACAGCTTCTGTGGCAACAGCTCAGCTTAACGATGCAAAACACTGAATTGATAAAGAATTTGACATCTGTTTTCTGAGCATCCTATACTATGAAATGCTCTGATGTGATAACCTTGCTGCATTGAAAGTGACTGAAGCAGTTTTGCCAGAATGATGGAGCATCTGACACATTCAAATGCCAACTGAATTGAATTAATTGATGCAATTTTGATGGTGTAAGAAAAAATTCTTAAGAACGCCTACAAAAATAAGAAGCTACCAACCCCATCCAGACAGATATTTTTGCATCCGTAACTTATTACTGGTAACCAGACTGGGAAATAATTCGATATGTCACCAGCCTCCCCTCTGCCATCACAGGTAACGTGATTTCTTATTCTTCTGCATCTTGTTTCATTAAAGTCATTTTAATCTACTGAAGAGGTATCTCACTCAATGACTGCTTTATCTAAAGAACTCATAGCAAAGATAATTAGAATATCCTTGGCATATTTTTTGTTCTGTAAATTCTTCTGAATCCTAGGAGTTATAGAAGACAAAAAGGCACAAAGGTCTTTGATGCATGTATTTCCTAAGGCAAAGAAATAATATATAAATCCTGAAATACATAGCTGTTTTGGGAACAGATGACACCTGCCAAATAGTTCCAAGTTGTAATACACAGATCCATGATTGCAGGACAGACTTGATCAAGCAGCTGTAACTGGAGAAAAGGATAACCATGTTTCCAAAAATTCACAGATCAAAAAAAGGTAAAATACTACGTGTTAGTAGAAAACAAAGTAACCATGTAGAAAGAATTGCATGAAACTCTTATTTACAAGTGGTTATGTTGTTACATACTTCTGCAGTTTACGACACTGGTACACAAAGTTCATAAACTTCTACTGTTCACAAAGGTTCTACAGATTAAAGCCCAGCACACAAGAGCTTGGCAGTCACTGATTTAGAACCCTAAAAAGATCTAATGTTGAACTTCAAGGAGGTTTGACTGACAGATCACTAAACAGCCCAGGAAACTTGATGAGAAAGCACAGGGAGGCAGAATAACCTTTCATGCAGTTTTGCTCTTTTTCAAAATGAAGGGTCAACGCTAAGCTTTACACAAAAATAACATCAGATGGTCCTGTGCAAATTTCCCAAACTGGCTTTCCCAACTCTGATAATGCAGAATTGACTGGAAAATAGTCTTTTAATCATGGCAGTATCTCCAAAACTTCACTTCTGGGTCAGTCCTACACAGACTACCTCTAAGTTAGTACCTTCAAGATCATACAGCATCAAGAATCAAACTAGAGATGGAACACAAAATCAGTATCCAGAGACTTGAGCTTTTATTCTGTAGGTGGCTCAAATTTCCATAAGACTTAACCAGTAAAACAATCAGAGGAAAAAATAATCTGGGCTTCAAATCAGATTTTGCTGTCTAATTTCAGGAAAGTAACAGACAAATGTACTAAATAAATCCTTTAGGTACCAGGTAAATAGACTGATTCCTAATTAACATAAAATTCACAAGTCTGCCATGGACTTTCTGCAGTACAAAAATGTTCAAAGCCCGTGTAGCTTTATGGAGCTGGGTAGCCTAAATGCAAACATGCCCAGCACTCTGCTTCTAGAGAAGCCCTGAATGGCAGCAGTATGAGTCTTGCTACCAGGTCTATGCCTGACTTTCAGGTACTTCACAAGAAAGCTTCACAATGCCTACAGCTTTTTTTTAAATGTCTGCCCTACCACATGAATTTACTGAAAATGAAAAACTTGCAGTATTTTACAGTAAAATGCAGCATAGATAATTCAGTTTGAATAAAGTCAACAAAAAATGTGCATTTGTCATTACATGTAATATTCTACTACCTCGGATGAAGTGTTTCTAAAAGGAAACACTTTTTAGAAAGCAATAAAATGAGGTGACAGAAAAAATGATCTAACAGGTAACTTAAGCAGTGAGAAAAGTTAATACACAGAATTAATCCCTGTAAATTTTATACCAGAAATAAACTACGCAACTGAATGTTAAGTTTCCTTTCATTCAAGTAGTTCATTCCAATAAAATAATGCATTTGTAATCCTTTGTAAAACATAAGATTGTTGCAGACTGTGGTTGAATTAACTAACATTTTCCTTGTGATTAATCTCTACATTAGCAGCCTTAAACTTCTAAAACTACTATAAATCATAGGCTTTCAATTACTATGATGGATTGTTAATTTTGTTGCAGTGCATTTAAAGTAATTAATAATTAATGTACATGTTCTGGAACAAACTTGAGCTCATGAAGAGCTTCAAAACAAGCAGCTAACAGATAAGGAATAAATCCTTAACTTGAAGGCTGGCATGCCCCTCTGCATGGAAATGCAAGAAATAAAAACGCAAAGATGAACCTATACAAGACAAATGTCATTGAGGAAATATGGCGAGAAACAGCTGCAGAGAGAAAATTTCCAGAGCATTCAGAAGAACCTGTCTATAACACAATTTCTGTTAAAACCAGAATTATAGTAGATCACTTTGTGCAGCTAAGGACTCAATCCCTTATACAGTGTAAATTATTATCCTAAATTTAATACATACATTTGTAGCACCAGAATTACAGATGTTGCATACATATTAAAAATTTTCAGTTATAGTATAATTTGATGACTCAAAGTTATGTCAAAACTTGTAGTCAACTTTACTCAAAAGGTTTTTTTTCTTTAGTAAATATGACACTGCGTATGTTTTCTTCTTTCTCCTTTCCTACTCCTTACCTTCCTCTTTCAGGTCTCCCTTGACATAGCAACTGCACGTGCAGAACATTACACTTGTTTGACATGTGAAACTTAGTATATTGGGAAAAATACATACTTTCACATTTAGCTTATTTCCTACTAAACATCTGCATTAAAAAAAATACTACATACATGTTTAATAATTTGATTTGCAGTTTTATGGTTTTTGAATACTTCATAATCAGCATTCACATCTAAGTTTTCAAAAAAATTGCATTACATATTTTTTCAAATACATAACCTTAGTTTATTTTCCCCTCTTTGTTATGCTGAAGTAATAATTTTGCCTCAGCTGCTACAAATCAAACAAAATGGAAAATTCTAACTTAATTGACAATAAAGCATAAAAATTCAATACACAAAACTATAAAAGAACGTAGTACTATATGCTTGCTCTAAATTGTGGGATGAATAAATCGAATGTTTTTTTCAGAGATTTCTTTAACCTAGTCAAATATGATTTTGCCCCATACATAAATGACATCCTGCTTTTCTCAAATCTAGTATTGAGATAACAATTTTATCTGACGCATTATATTCTTAAATATTACCAAATCACATTTTAAAGCCAACAAGTGAAGCTATAATTTTTTTAATAGCATCAATTGAGAGCTGGATTAGTTTTTGAGAAGAGCCCACTTCTTTAGAAGTGAAATCATTTAGAAGTCTTCCCTTGGAAGATTTTAAACTAGATTAGTCCATGGAGTCTTCTTTTAAAAAAACTGCTCTACATATTAAAATATAATACACGGTTCCTCCTATTTTTTTCTTTTACCAAAATGGAATAGGCAGTAATACTGTATTAGAAGCATTTTGTGTGTACAGTAGTACAATCACTTACTCTGAAGTATGATACAGGATGGAGGGCAAGCTTTACCTATTACATATTGTATTACCTGAAATTATTTCCTTATCCATGTTTCTACTAAATATGGCTAAATTCTAAATGAAGCTATGAGAGTGCCATTTTTAAATGACTGATTTTTTAAAGATTTGCATTAGTGAGTTATGGCCTCACCAGAAAAAAAAAAAAAAAGGCGATACTTATGAATCAAGCAATACCTTTGCAAGATCTATCATTCTTAGTGACTGATGTAAGACTGTAACAAAGCACTTGGAAAACCTATTAAATGTCTAGACTATATACAACTTTAAAAGATGCACAAAATTAAAGAAAAGCATCATTACATAAATGGTTTCTAAACCAAACAGTAGAGGTCACATCTAAAAACAAATATATCCTTTAAAACTCTTTTCTGAGTTTGTAAGAAAATTTATCTTTCGCATCAAGCTTTAGAAACTCCCGTATTTCAAAATATGTCTTCAGTTTCAAGAAAATACTTTCAATATTTGATTACTCCTTAAGATTGAGCAGTATATTGTTATAGGTACCCTCTGATTTCACAATACTTTAGATTCAAGCGCACATTATAACCCATTTCACTGAATTCTTCTCACATTTAAAAAGTGCTGTGTCTCCACACTTCACATCAAACTCATGTCAAACATATCAGAAGCCCTCCATACTTTACTACTATTCCTTTCAAAACCCATTTATAGTTCATTTGAGTAAAAAGATATTCAAAATCCACACTTTTCTCCAACTACAGATATAGCTTCCTTACTGTCATTTATAATACTACAGATTAGACTCCACCTCATTCAAGTAAATGATTTCAATTAACCTTTCACTGTTCGACTAATTTGTAAATCTTGTAAATGTTGCAGAAGTATTTTGTTCAATAAAGCCTACACAGATATATAAAAAAGAATTTATAAGATAAATTCACTGTAAATTCAAAGAAAAATAAAAAAGAAGTGTATCACAGAAGGATCACAAGATTGATCCTTTTTCGTGGACAAAACCATAAAACCTGAATTTTCAGTTCTAGTACATGCTACTATATTGAAACAGTCCATCTATATAATCTAATAAAAAAGCACTGTTCTGGCACGTCTACAAAATGTACATATGGCAAGTATTAGCATATATAAAAGTAGGAAACGTCAATATGTTTTTGACAAAAGCTAACAATTAAAGATACTCTAACTTTAATAATTTTTTTGGTACAAAATTAGCCATTTAGGCAAATTTCACCCAAATGAGCCATTATAATTCATCAGAATGAAACATACTTTTTAGAGAAGAATTTTAGATCCTTTCACAACAATTCTTTAAAGATTATAAGCCATATGAACAACAGGTTGAGTAAAGACACTGCACATATAACAAATACTCCCGCAGCTATCCAGTGCTCCACACAAGTATTAAAAATGGAGACCAAAAAAGAATCTCCATTAGTCACACAGTAATAACTAGTAAAACAATTTATTTTTTTCTAGTACAGATTCATTATTGCTGCATTCTTTGAAATAAAGTAATTGCTTATCTTTCTCTAATTCTTATTCAGTTAACAACCCCCAAAGCGAGTGTCACATAAATTTTAGAAAAACCTACAATTTTGAAAAGCAGATTGTTCAAGAGTCATGTAACCGGCTCTGTCAGAGGTAACGCACAGCAGGAAAAGCCCACTAAGACTATTCCTTAAATCTGCAGTTTCAGTAGTTGTCTTAGTGATCAACCATCACATTTAGAAAAACCTTTTCTGTAACTTCCACATAGACTTCCCTTTTCTTAGTTGCAAATGGGAAGGAAAGGGTGAAAATAAAATTCAATAATTACAAAACATTTGTTTGAGTTAAAAGCAAATATGATGACAAAGATGACAAATTTTCTGATAAAGTTTTGGCTTTACTGACAGTGCCAAATGAAATGGATAATAAAGATCTATTTTGTTTTCCCTCCTAAATGTTTCTTACTTACAAGTATCCCTACCAACTTGCACTTAACACTCTACTTCTGCTACCACAAAGGAGTCCTCCATGATGGTACAGACAGGAGAAAGAAGCAGTGCAGGCAGCAGGTCACTTCTCTTACTTTGTGACACTGTGAGGGGAAAAAGGGATTCTGAAAATTTTATCTGACATAGCAACGCTCCATGGATCACACCCCTGCACAGCTTCGGCTGCACAGCAGAAAGTCTATCTGGCAGCTAGCATCTTAGCACAGTCACTGAATTTACTCTCATCAAAATAAATACAGCTTTAAGAACCACAACAAAAAAAAAATTACTGAAAAATTTCAAATTTACTACATATTTTACCATCATTTAGTAACTAGCAAAAATATTTGACCACCTAACTGATAAAATTGCAGCTATTTATAGGAATTATCTGAAGAAAAGCAAGTTTTAAATTCCTAATCTCTTTTAAAAACTAATATGGAAAATAAGGCAAAATATTTAAGAAAATATTTTCAAGGGAATTATGAATAAAGGATTAGAACATAAGAATCTCCTTTTCTCCTCCCATGCAGGATTACTATTCTGTTTCCAAGTCCCATTATGAGGATGGTTTATGAGAATTTTGGGGGTTTTAGCATGTAGTATGCTTATTTTTGGCCCATCTAAATTACTACTAAAATCCTTCATGTACTAAACAAGGCACACCACAGATCATCTACCATATTTTCTAATTGCAAACTTAAATACACAGTTCTTCGGGGCACTTTATCATCTTATTCTTTATGTCCTCAAATGTGGCATGTAACACTTCTAGAAAAAGCCTGAAGAAGAAAACTACTTCACTGCCTTTTCCACAGTAAAGCACAGTACATGTTGTTCCCAGGATTCCGACCCACAACAAAATAGTCTTCCTGCATCTTTTATTTCTTGTGAACAGTAACAATGAAGAAAGTCCTTTATCTTTTTGTGGGCAGTCAAAAAACTGTTGCCATCAGTTCTCATCAGTATAACACAGTCTGGTACTGAGCAGGATGTAGATGTACCTAGCAGTGGTAGCTTGCCTGTGTATTAAAGAGTCATACAGTTACTAAACAGCTCTTACTGGCAACTCTGCCTCCAATTTGGAAATAAAAATATGATCTGGCACACAACTCTTGAAATTGTATCAACTTCTACAGTAAATCATATGCTGTAATTGACAAAAAAAATCAGCTATTCTGAGTACAAGACATCTGTACCTGGGACACATCCTGATTCTCAAGCTATGTGTTGCTTGCACTGATTCTGACTTTTCTCATAACTCTCATCCCTTGAAATAAATTAAAAGATGTATTTTGGAATAATCCTTCCACTTAAAAATAACTATTATAGCTGACCTAAAGATGAGATTTTGTCCAGAAACATCTAGTTGAAGCATACAGGACCTAAACACAAAACTACTTTTTACGGGAACTTATTATCAGGTCATTATAATGAAAACTCAGTATATTCAATTAAAATTCACTTTCTGGTTGCTAAGATCCATTATTATTCTTTCAAGAATTGTGAGCAATTTCTACAGCACTGCAAAGAGGCCACAATGCCAGCCATAAAGTCAAAATCGGGAGAAGCTGTGGTCAATAGCAGTTACTCAGTGGCAGCTATTCTACACTTTAATTAGATTTCTGCACCTACTAAAACACCATTCAACAGATTTTTTTTTCCACTTCTGTTTCAGACAGGAAACATGATTATCAAACCCTTTCACGACCTGCATTAATGGAGGTAGCATTATTACATTTTTAAAAGCATAAATTCATCATAATCCACATTTCAGCTCATGAAATTGTTAATGATGGTAATTTAATTACTTTTAGGATGCTTCTGTAGCTTTATTATCATTAAATTGCTGGTTTATCTTTCTGACCTAATCTAAAACAGTGACAATTCACCCTGACAAGAGAAAATTAACTCGCTCATGTTAGAAAAACAGATTATCTTGGTTATTTACATTTTAATCCACAGTGTAAAATGTGTTTGGCAGGTCAATAAGTGAATCAAGTCAATATTTCTGATGTAATGTTTCCTGTAAATAAGTTTTTGCTTGTTTTTTTGTTTTTTGTTGTTTTTTTTTTTTAAAAAGCACGTTTTCTTCATTATAATCATGACGACGAAGTGATGAAGATGGGACTTCAATTCCTTATAAGGTCAGAGCATCAAACCTACCTGACTAGATTTTCATTGTCTCCAGTCCCTTTGCAGGTAGCACATTCAGTCCTTAAATCCTCTGATTTGGGCTTCTTTTGTAGAACAGACTGTCGTTGTCTTCTTTCTCTGGGAATCCGTTCCTGTTATAGCAGAGGGCAACAGAAAGGAATGGGGGGAAAGGAGGGAAGGAAAGCAAATATTTTCAATTATAGCACTGAAAGTAACACTTCAGCCCAAAGTTTAATTTTTTGTGAAACTGTTAAAAACAAACAAACAAAACACTATATTCCAACCTCAGGTTTTTCTTCCTCAGGCACAAAGCTTCGTTTTCTTCCTCTAGTTCTCTAGAAGAAAATACATTTAAAATTCCATATTAGGTAACAGAATGGTTTTGCTACTTATCTACTAATCACAACAACAAAAACATACTACAGGAAGTAATTTAAAGCATTAACTACAGAACCACTGCAAGACAACTGCAATAACCAATGTTAGAACAACAGCTTCAGATTCTGTATATATAAACCTACAGAACTAGCCAAAAAGTACATATCAATACGTTTGTTGACCTGAGCATGTGGAGTCTTATTCTAAAAAAGACTGCTGCCAGAATTTCCGAATCTCTTAGAGACTTTGCACAAACTTCCCAATACTAAAAAGCATAATTTGAAAACTGATATGAACAGTATTTGACAGTAAATTCCTTGAGCACTTAGAAGTGCTCTATTTGTAAGCCAAGTGATCAGATTCTAAAAATATCAGAATTAAAAAGCTTCATCAAAACAGGAACAGAAAATAATTCTTACAGCTTTTCCGGAGTAAGCAAGAATTAAAGCTTTCAAACTGAAGCTTAATATAGTGGGTATATGGCAGATGCTCATAAATTTGTAGCACATACCAACATATGACTGCTACACAACAGACAGAATGGGTAATACAAAAAGTGGAAATTATTTTAGTATTGCACTTAGCCAGAAAATCTAAATACCACCAGTGTGGAGGAAAAGAGGTTTCCACAGACTGTAACAGCGAACACTAAAGGTTTACAAGTAGCTCGAAGTAACTACAAACAACTCACACAAGTCCAGCTTCAGTCACTACATTTTTATCTCTGAAACAGCAGCGTTATAACCTGCACGCATTACGTAACTGCCACAAACTGACAATAGAATCATAAAAGTTGGAAAGGACCTCCAAGATCATCAAGTCCAACCATCAACCTAACACCACCATACCCACTAAACCACATCCTGAAGTGCCACGTCTACATGTTTTTTGAACACTTCCCAGGGATGGTGACTCCCACCACTGCCCTGGGCAGACTGTTCCAATGCCTGACAACCCTTTCAGTAAAGAAAGTTTTCCTAATATCCAGTCTAAATCTAATCTAATTTCACACTATCGCCTCCTTGTTTAACAAGGAAGGAAAATGACAAGGGAGGCAGAAGGAAATGAAAAACATCAGAGAATAATCCACTAATTCATAATATCTGATACACTGACACTAATAAAATAAATACACTTTTAAATGCTTGTTTTTCTGGGAAGAAATCATCACCTTAAGAAGTCATTTGACATATGATAAAAAAAAAAAAATTCCTACTTTATTTCTTAAAACTTTTTTTCAAGCAGCTAGTGTTCATCTCAGAAAAAGCAAAAAACAGCTAATCAAAAAATCTTAAGGCAGTTGAGAATCACAAGCAGCCATAAATCCAATTCCAAATAAGCTACTAGTATCATGTTTCTCCTGTTTGAGGTTCTCTTTGGAGGGGACTTATACTAGTTTCAAATTAAGACTGTTCACTATTTTAAACCGTTTTACACATTTAAATATTGTTATACTGTAAATAAATCTGCCACTTTGACACATATACACCTGCCTCCCTATGCAGATTTTGATCTGTGCACGTTAATAACATACTGTCTGGGAAGGTTATTTTGATTTCTAGGCAAGAGTTAACTCTGTAGTTAAAGAAGATTTTAAAAAACTGTAAAACCTTTTCTATTTAATACATATCAATATTTACTATACATTTAATAATACAGTCATAATTGAGGTGTTCTACCTTCCACAAGACAGACAATAGTGTCCAATTTATTACCGGTAACTGAATTTATCAATGTAATATTAGAGACGTTAATGTAACATGGGCTACACAGCAACTACATGTTACACAGCCCAATGTAATTTTAAATTAAAATTAGACAAAAAAGTCTCATCAGATATCAGCACATTAACTGCCAGTTTTACTACTTTCAACCTGTGGCATTAGTCCTAAGAACACTTACGAACTTCAGCAATTTTAAGCCATGTAGGCCCTGCTGAATGCACCTGTGTAAAGATTAAAAATAAGTAGGTATAAAGGTGCATGCCAATATATTCAGTGTTATGGTTCTCATTCTCTATGTTTAAGCAGCAAGAGACAATAATGCATGCTTTCTATAGTCAGAGTAATGCCATGTTGAAAACTGATATATTATTTGGAAATATAGGTAACAATGAAACGACATTTTACCTTAAGTGGAAAAGTTGTAGTTAATAACTATATTTTAGTATTTTTGATGAATCATACTTGAACTTCAACAAAATGAAGGTACAAGATTTACAAGTAATTTAGTCACCTTTATCCAAAAACTGTTGTTTTCCATCTGTCTGCTACATAATGTGTGATGTGTATGACAAGGAATGTCACGTTAAATTATGCTTGCATTATCCTTCTGTAAGATTTCTAAGCCTTCAAACATACTTCAATCTGTTTGACAATCACTAGAAAACAAACATTAAAATCAATACCTTTGACATACATACTTGTAGGATATTTTATGCCCTTTTAAACTAACAGAATTTTACATTAATGTTTTTCCAAACTGATTTCCACACTTCCAACATATTTGCAATGCTAGCTTCTGCTCACAATCATTATACTATTGCCAGCATTCATAATAGAAAAAAAAACATTAAATTCCCAACTGAAAATTGAATATTCTGTGATTTTCAACAATAGCCTTCCAGTAATTAGGCATTTGTAATTTTATATTTTCACTAAAGTTACCTTACAGGTTCACAGAAAAGACTGAGATAAACCTGGATTACTTTCTCCAGTATTTTTCCTTGCTGTTTGCTTCAAAGTACTGTATTTGCATTTTAAAATGGTTTGAATAATTTACTAGTTATTAGTGGACTCAGAATCAGAATATCAGAGTTTATAAACATCAAATATTAGAGCTGCATGTACTTGCCATAAACAATTTAAAATTTAATTTAAGATTTCTTATAAAAGAAAAGCTTAAAGGAACAGTGTTGTTATATACATACAAAAGTACATACTACAACTGAGATAAACTTGTTGTTATTTGAAAACAAAGATGTGAATTCAGTGTAAGATGCATACAAAGGTCGTGATTTTTTTATCACAACACTTGGCAATTCGATAGCTATACTTAGGACTTCTCTATATCATAAAACAGAGCAAGCTAGTTTTTGGAAATGCAGAGACAAATTTCACAAGTGCTCAAACACTAAGTCAGGGAAGCAAAAGTTCATGCTATCAGCACCCAAGCATTATCCCCATCAATGCTAGTGCTATCCCAGCAGGTTTTTTGTTTCATTGCAAAAGGCAGATATGCTCTAAAATATCTACTATTTGGAATGGACAGCTCTGTCCAGAACAAAACGCAGCTAAGATCTGCACTGGCAATTGCCACAAGGTGACACTTTAGGACACATTTTTTTTTTAAAAAAGTACCAAATAATGGAATGCAGTTCAAAATATTTAACTATATAATTTTCTATATGTAGAATTAAAAGGTTTCTGTAAAATCTTACTTCAAATCTTGACATTTAACAGCAGCTGATTGGCAAGCCTTTGGTTGTGTCTCATCCTAAGTTCCATACTTGCACAATTCTGGAATTCATTCAATGTGCACTCAAGTAAGAGGCAAGTGTGCTATGTG
This sequence comes from Podargus strigoides, assembly GCA_028020825.1. Taxonomy (NCBI): domain Eukaryota; kingdom Metazoa; phylum Chordata; class Aves; order Caprimulgiformes; family Podargidae; genus Podargus; species Podargus strigoides. The sequence goes on from CM051623.1 coordinate 30,613,091, forward strand.
CTCAGACACTTCCCTGCCATTAACAGAAAGATTCCAGCCACCGCGCTTTAGATCTCTCAGCATCAATGGAGGCACCTACACTCTGGCTACTATACATGCAATTTAAGATTTCTGTTGGCAAATAAATTACATGCCTATAGAGGTAAGCACTCATCCTATATAACCTTAACTACTCCAGAAAATCAGATAAACTTATATGACGTTCTTAAGGTCATAATCGTAGCACACAAGGCAGATACTATTTTTCATTCAATATCCTTTCACAATTAGGGCCCTCTAATAAGAAAAATAAATAAATATATGCTAAACCCAGCCAAACTAGTCAAATTCCTAATGCTATACCATAATACTCCTATTACTCTCCTTTTCTCGTGACTTCTTAATCTCTCTTTCTCTACTACATTCAAACTGTCTCCCACCATAACCCCAAGTTCTCCCTGTGTTCCCCAAGTAAGGTGAAGACACACAGGGCAGGTTCCAAACTGCATATATTCTACATTGGACAGCAAGAGACCAAATACAAAGGGTAATCGAGCTCATAATTGAAACCTCTTCCTTACTCAGCACTCATCCTTCCCATCCAGTTACTCTAAAAAATACTCAAGAATTTAATTACCTTCAGCATACATACCTCTCTATCAAATTTTGCAATAATGGGTCAACAGGTTACCAGAGACAACGCTACGAGAATGGCAGGCAATACATAACTTATTTTCATTAGAAAATCAAGTTAAAAGCTATTCTTTTTTGAAATAAAGATCTCTGAAAAGGTCTAGCTGCTGTGTCACAAAGAACATACCTTACACTGAACAGAAATGAAAGAGAAAATTGAAGTGTTGTATTTCATTAGCAATACGTCCCAAAATAATCTGAGCAAACTAAGAAAGATCAATGAATTAAAATTAAGATGCAACCATAAAATGGAAACATTTTTAAACAATAAGATAAAAAGAAATGATGAAAAAGTTTAACATATTTTTATCTTATTATTTTCAATTCTTCCTATAAGTAATTCTTAGCATAACATTTTGAGGGGAAAAACACACCTCTATATGTTAGCAGACAAACTTTAATTAAACTCTTTTAAAATCCCGTAAGATGATGTTCTTCCAGTAAACAGACTGAGTCAATTGATTCAATGAAATCATCAAGCTGAAAGCAAGCCATCTTTTCCAAGAATACCTTACTAAGGTTCAGCCTTCGCAGTGATCTTAATGCCCTCTCTCAGAAAACAGTAATGCTCTAGATAAATGAAACCTAGAGATTAACAACATTGGACTTTTACTTCAAAGCTTATCATCTGAGGAAGCTGGAGAACCATCCCACAATATTAAAGCATACACCATTCCTCTGAGTTATTTCATTTACTTATGAATTTGCAATCAAAATTTTGAAAAATCCAAACCAACAAACAAAATGAACCTGCCTCTTCCCTCTCTAATGTTTTAAAACTTCATACAAAATATTACAAGACTACCTACAGAAAAACAGTGATGAACATGACATGCAAATAGCTATGAAACCTGAAAAGAAAGAGGAGTAAAAAAAACCCAACATTTTTTCACCCCGTCTAACCTTATTTGTAATGATCAAAGCCAATAGTTACTAAAGTACTCCATATAATATATAGTGTTTCATAACATATAAAGCAATAAAACACAGTTAAGAAAGAATGTTAGAGAATGTGTCTAAATCATTTTTTTTTTTTAAGAAAAAAAAAATAAAAAATTAGGAGAACTAGAGCATACATTTCCATAGCCAAGGGAAAGATAAATAAAAAATGGGTTTCTTTCTGCCATTGTGTTTTGTATCACACAGTATCCATCTGTGCTGTGCAGCATTCTATTGTTATGGTGTGGAAACTTGTGTATCAGCTTAGGAAATTCTAAGAATTGGGACATAAATGGATGAAAACCAGAATACTAACATAAGAATTTAATAATGAACGATGAAGCACTAAATGATACAATGTGATGTGGATCAAGCACTGAGTGATTTGGAGTGACATTTTAAGATATATATAGATATATATAGATATAGATATGGACAAGAAATCAGTAGAGATCTGGGGATAATGTGATTTCAACACATGGAAGGAAGCAGTGTACTCAAGACACTTAAAATCGGACAGTTAAAAAAACCTGTCCAAAATGGAATGAAAAATGTTGAGGGAAAATGCGATCAACAATGGAATCAAATTGTCAACCCAAAACTGGGATAAGAAGAAAGACTGAAGTGGGAGTTTCTACTTTGTACCTAGAAAAGCTAGAAGTGAATGCTTGAATTTCACATTCAAGTTTTTTATAAGCAACTCAGTAACAACTGGACAACAATATGAAACATGTAAAATGAAAAAAGATTAGCTAATGCATGACTGTAAGATTTCGAGTATTTTCAGAAAAATAAATTCCATACATAAGACAAATGAAAGACATCTGTAAGGGACAAATAAAGCCCAGGATGAATCCTACACTCTTTGAAAGGAAACAGACTGTTTGCAAAACAGCAAAACTGCAAAGGAAACAGTCTGTTTGCCATGACTCACAGATGCACCAAGTTGATATGTTAGTTTCCAAGTGTGAAAGCAGAATGGTGAACATGATAGAATGGGTGCCCACATGATCCAAAATCACCAGACCACACTGTTATGCCTCTGGAAGACACATGCTTTAAACCAGCTCACCCAGAGACAGCAATAGAAGGCAGAATGTTCTCTTGGAGCAGTTTTGCTTTGTCAGCTGGAAGAAAAGGAAACCAACACGATCCATAACTCGACAACTGACCAAAAGGGGGGAGGTGAGTATACATTCCTGCTAAGTACCAAGCACTTCCTAAAGTGCTTCTGGAGGACAAAAAAATTATACTGTTACCCATTTAATTTATTTTTCTACAAGAGAAGATATATAAGAGTCATAAGTATTACAAAGAAATGGAAAAGCATATGAAATACTGAAAGCATCTGTGGTCAGTGGCAATGGTTCAAGCCCACTTCACATAAAGTGAACTAGTATGGTTCTGGATTTCATCTGTTCAACCACTGTTTTTCAGAAAATCAATGGTGATTTCTGCATGGCAATTTCAAAAAGCTATTTGAGAAAGCGAATTTAAACCTGAGAGAGCTTAGAGCACAATGATATTTAACAGAACTCAACGAGATTCCCAGTCACTTGAAAAAGCCATATTCATTCTGCCAACTATTTCAAACATCACAGTAGAAAGCACTGCTCTCAGTTTCTCCTTTGCTTAATATGTTAACTGGTTAGAATTAATAGTTTGCACACACACACAAAGGCAGCAAAGAGGCCAGCACACCTGCTGATGCTGTTGTATCTTTGTAAATTCAGGGGTTTCACTATGTTAGTGCATACTGCTTCTGCTAATAGACAGGAAAGATGACCCTTATTACGCTGGTGCTTCTATACCTCTTGGATGTCACAGAAACAATAATGTTATATAAATAAGGCTCTTCTTTTTGGCACCAAGTTTCTGATACTGCTAACAGTGCTGGCACCATGAACTAAATATTACTCTTCTTCATAAAGGTGAGCACAGGAAATTCAGTCAGTACTCCAAGTGCTCCTGGAGTTTGGGGGCACATGGTATGATTAGGAAGGTGTACATTTTCATTTCAGAATTTCACATAAATAATTCAAAACCAGCCACAGATTTCATGTTAAAATTTGATTAAATTACTGAAGACACACCTGACTTAAAAGTATTGGTACTATGATTTCTTTATTGTCTAAAAAGTCTATAGACATTGCTTTGTGTTGTAAATATCAGAGGGTGAAATGTGAAGAACTTAAGACGCTTTGATTTTTGTAGATCTGTAAATCTCACATTTCTTTTCTGAAATAGCACATATTTTTGTTCCCCTGACTGACCTGCAGCTACAGTGACTGCCCTGGAAAGACATGTAGCTACATGAAATACACAGTGAAGAGGGCCAGCATAAGATTACAACTATATTTTAATTCTGTTTCCTATCTAAAGGTTTCAGACATTTTATTTTTTATCTTATGTCACCTTATAGTTGACACACTAATAGTAATGATACACTTCCACAGTTTTACCTTTTATCAAACTATGGTTGATACATACCACACATATCAAAAACTTTCTAACCCTAACCCTCTCACTCATGCAGCCTTTAACATACACTTGTTAATGAGAATCTAAAGACAAAAAAAATAAAAGAAATCAGGAAAAATCAGAATGCTATGGAATCATTCCAAACAAAGAGGTCATGGCAAGGAGTCACTGCATTACTACAGAACAGAAGATGACTCCAATACAAAACATACGCACAGCAACACACTCTCAGAAAACAGAATAGGGAATACTTCCACTACTACCAAAAAAAGTAACCTAATGAAATCATTGTGCTATCAAGAGCATGCGTAAAGCAAACTACAGATTTGCAAAAGGCTGAGAAAAAAACAGGAGGAAAATGCACAGATAATGTGATCTGTCTCCAGTTAAACACAAACCATGACCATTTCGCTAAGACAACAATTTTTAATCCATGATGTTACTCAGTCCTTATTGAGTTCAATGTTATAAACATCCTTTGCCCACAAAATGTTACAATCGAGCCAGTTGCAGAAAAATCCTTTTGATTTCCTTTGCTTTGTTAAAAGGCAGAATAAAATATTCTATTAATGGCACCACACAAGCATAAGTTATTTTTAAAAAAGGTAAGGACAGCTATACAGACACCAGATGGCACACTTGCTCAATACAGATCAAAGCGAATACCTGAAATGGTAAATATCACTACTATTCAAAATATATCTCTGAAATAATTATTTAATTTTCCGGAAGGTTGGCAGGAACAAAAAGGGAACTGCCAGACAGAAAAAAAAATAGCAGCAAATCAAAATATGATTATACAGAGAAACAAGCTGACCATGAAGCTTAATTACACAGAATTTTCCCCCATTTTAGTTTCCATTCTCTTGAGAACTTTCATTTTCTAGGAAAGTAAAAATTTTGCAACACTGCCACTGTCAAACTATACTATCACTGAATCTGGCAATTAACTTGAAACTACTGTTTCTAAAAGTTAAACATATAACAGAATTTGAGAACTAGCAGAATTGCTTTCTATACTTTTTAACACTAATTTCCTCCAAAACATGTTTGGAGAACAGAACAGAAAAACAGAAGCGGGAGTACAAAAAGGCCAGAAAAGGTCAGGTTGCAGACACTGCTAAAACAAGGGTTTCTCTTCTGGAAAACTTACTTGCAGAAGCGATAGATATGTTAGTTACCTTTACTTTCTGAGATACTGATATTTACACCATTGGAAAATAGGAGGTTCCACATAAATATGAGAAAAAACTTCTTCACAGTGAGGGTGACAGAACACTGGAACAGGCTGCCCAGAGAGGCTGTGGAATCTCCTTCTCTGGAGACATTCAAAACCCGCCTGGATGCGTTCCTGTGTGACCTGATCTAGGTATTCCTGCTCTGGCAGGGGGACTGGACTAGATGATCTTTTGAGGTCCCTTCCAATCCCTAACATTCTGTGATTCTGTGAACATCATTTAGACTATGTCCATTGCTTCATGCCTTTGCTACATCAAGAAGACATGAACTTTCATCTATCATTTTTCTTCTTCCATTTTCTTAAAAAACTAACTAAGCAAGCAAAACAATTCACAAACACCAAACAAAAAAACCTGCAAAAAACCGATACATCCCATTCACTTCAAGAATTGTGCAAGAGCTGCATCAATTTATCTTACTTCCCTCCTTTCTAAATTTGACCTCAAGCCAAATGAAAGAGTCCTATTACCATCATGCATCCATGTATTTGGCAAGCTGATTGATCTAGTTTTTATGTTTGTATTGACATGTCATAGACTCAATTGAGATTTTATACTCAGTGATGATGAAAAAAAAAGTATTTTACAAAGTTCTTTACAATAAAAACCTGAAGTTTCAGAAAGCTGAGCAACTTCTGATTATTTTTTTCTAGAGCATTAAGATTTGGTTGACAGCAAGTTCTATTAAGTTGACTATGTCAAAAACACTACTGACAGACAGTTGCTTTTTAAAAGTCTTCCAGATTCTTACTTAAACGTCACATTTAAATGAGCTGACCAATCACTGACAATGTTAATTAAAATGATGACTGATAAGTATAGATCAGCGTCTTAAAACTATTTGCTTCTTTTTATGAAGCACTAATACTTAAATTGATGTTCCTTTTTCCTCTTTTTCCATCTTTTATTCAAAACTTTTATCTATGACATCACATAATTAAGTTACGTAATAAGTGTTTGGAAACCATTTTGGTGGAGATACTTCAGTTAATAAGATAACAAACCTGTTTATCTTTTAATATACTTGGTAAGAAAAAGAATAATCACTGCCTCTGCTACCTTTCCCTATTCCAATCAAAAGCAAGAAAAAATAATCTATTCTAAATAACAGTATTTATTTGTAAAAGAAAAGCAGTATACACAACAATTCTGTATGCTAAGAACAGTTTGTAGGTGCTTTGACAGTATTTTTTTATTATTATTATTTTTAAAAAATAATCTACTTAGACTATAGCCTCTCAGGAACAGATTTGTTTTCTTCCATGTTCCAAAGAAAAAACAGCATAGTGTTGGCTAATAATTCTTTTCCCCAAACGCAGACTTTTTACTGGTAAACACAAAAACCACTGTCTGTTCATTTGGATTTTATATAATGTAATTATAGGAAAAAAACCTATCAGATTTTCAGGGTTTAGATAATGAAAATAAGTTTGGTATCAGAAGATCAGAAGGTTTTATTTAAATCCCTCAAAAAATTATTCACATCCCAAAATTCCTTTATAAAAAGCTTTTTTCACCATTATAACACAGGATAGATATTTCTTTTTCAATAAAAAGGAACCAAAAATGGAATTTCCACACAAAAATCCCCAACATAACACCCTCTAATATGCTCATTAAGAGTACCAGTATCTGACAGCACTTGTTGAAGGATGGAATATTCAACACCACAAACACTATTTAACCTCAAAGGATACACCAGAATTGCAGGAAAAAGCATCCTCTACCTCATTTTACAGCACACAGCTAGCCCCAGCTGCACAATACTGCTTTAGAAGATGTGCATGTATGTGACATTAGAGAGACTCCGTTACACTTCCAGATGACAGCACATACAGTAGGTAAATCATACTTCATGAAATTTTAAAGTAAAAGAATTCAGTGAAATATTCTGTGTGAGAACACTTATTCTGGGAAAAAAAAAAAAGCACTAGACTAATGAAATTATTTTAGCAATGACATCTTAGATAAACAACAACCTGTGCGTTCTTTTTTATTCAAGGATAGCAAATGAAGTTGGCAATTTGTTAAAAGCTGTTTTTTATAACTAGACAACGTCTCATAAAGGCTCTGAAAAACTAAACATACACTTGAGCAGACAAAAAGCATTAATCTCTCATCTTACTGCTGTAAAGTACTATGCGTATCTCTTTAAAAATATTTTCCAAACAAACTATTGCACACTTTTAAATATCCTATATGAAAAAATTGTACCGTTCTGAAAAGCAAATGTTAAAAAACATCTTCAGATTTTTAACAAATATTAAAAAATGTTTGTAGACGTCTGGTTTATGCAGATTAGCTATTGATTGCTATTAGCTAATCATTAGCTATTAATTTCTCTGAAATTAACTAGCGGCAGAAATAATGATTTGTGAAGCTTATACAAGTATGAAATTGGAATTATAGAGATAACAGATTTTAAATAAAGGTAGTTTAAAGAGTTATGCACCGAAATTCAGTACATAAAAAGATCACTACATATGGCTTGAAATGTATAATGAATTAAATTCTGTCCACAAACACAGCCCTTACGCAACAGACTGAAGTATAAAGGCCTAATGTCTTGTCTATTTGTATTCATTTATAATTTGCGTAGACCCTGACTCAGAGTAGGATTCGGAGACGTTTAAATTTACCCTTGTGCATTTAGGTATATTCTTTTCTACAGTCTTTGTTAGGAAGCTTAAAATCATAAAGGTCTTCTTATAAACTTTAGTTATATTTTAAAGTACAATATGATAGGTGCTCTCTCCAAAACAATGCAGTCCAAATGGCTGGACTTTCTCTCTGTCTTCCCATTTTCTTTGAAACAGTTGCTCTTCTTGATATAAATATCCTCAAAGTTTTTGAAAGCTAAGAGATGGAAATACAAGAGAGAGCACTCACAGGGCTGTTTTAAAATGCTTATACAGCATTAGGATGCAAAGCACTGCCCTGAAACACAATTAACAGAGAACTGTACAAAGAAGCACTGTCCTGACTCTGAATAACCTGCTTCAGTGTTACCCCTCTCACATTTTCAAATTATAGAAGGAAGTCTCCAATACCACACAGAAGCTGTGAACACTAGTGTACTCCAACTGCCACAGGTTTCTGGCCATCGTTGTTCTGATGTAAGATTAGATTGAATTAAGATTTGAACAAAGCAGTCCCTAGAAGAAAACCTGAGTTTTCATTAAACAAATGAGTTGGAAAATGAGTATTCCTCACAGCTCTTCCCAGCCAGTAATTAGTTATGAGCCACCTCATTCAAAATAATGCAGAGCATCCCACTCTAAATCTCTGCTAAGAGTATCCTGACACAGATGTAAAGCTAAGCAGTTAAGAGACTTAAGATGAGAAAAACCTGAAAAGAACTATTAAGTTCATAAATGAAAAGAAGGAGAAAAAATAATATATGGGTTGCAGAAGTTAAAATTAGATGTCCATATTATTTCTTGCAGTAATGCAAAACAGAAGGGAATTATAAAGCTACAAATTTATCCCTAGAAAAGAAAACCCACAACATCAAAGAATTCAGGTGCTTTGAAGCATAAGAAAAAAAAATTTTAAAAACTTGCAGGATTTAAGAACACATCCATAATTAGACTGGATGAGAAACAATGGTAAAATCATGAACTCTTATAAAAGGGTCTTTTATAACACTGTTAGCTAAGCAGGCTTGCCAATTTCTTCCAAAATAAAACTGGATTGAATAAAACATGCCCAGAGATACAAAGCTCACTGAGAAGAAAATACTGTGAAGTAAGTATATTTTCAAATTGTTATTTTTTTCTTCTTTAAACTATTTCAAAAGATTTTCTGCAGTGAGTACACAAAGGACAGAACAAGTATCTGGTTGTTGTTGAAATGCACCACACAGACGTTCTCCATGTAGTCAGACTCAACAACTTCATATAACAAGTTGTTCAAAGGTCAGGTTTTTTCCCCTCTAATATACAGACAGATCCCCAGAGCTAATGGATTAAAAAGTATTCTCTTCCTAAAAACAAAACAAACAAGCAACAAAACCTAATACCAACTTTCCTGGGTTCATAGCAAACATGAGTGGGAATCCCATACTACCAGGAAGCATCTATTAAAGTCTTCAGAGGTCTGTTATCTTCATTTTCTTATACAGCCTAAGCGCACCAAGATCATGAAAGAGTTGAAATGAAGGAGTTCAGCGCAGTTCAGAGAAAGAAATCCAGCAGGTATCAAGGGTGTGGACCTGCTCTTGCATAGTTAAGTAGAAGATAGTAGGAAATAAAAAAAATAAAACCAAACAACAACAACAACAAAAAAAAGTCCAACTACTTGTCAGCTATGGGAAAGCTAGAACATTGGAGAACTTTGACAGAGGAGCCCTGCCCACCGGGCAGCAAAGATGTTATCTTGCAACTCTATATGTTGTAGAAAAGCAGAAAACTGAAGAGAACTGAAAGACAGCCTGAAAATTCAAGCCAGGAACAAAGTCTTTCTTAGACTAGTAGCAGTATTTTTCCCACAGTGCAATGCTGTACTGTGCCAACACACTAGTCCACTCAAATTTAATCTCTGTATTACATACCACAATTGTGTAAATATACTAACACAGGAGCTGCCAAATCACCAATGTAGCACCAGTGTAGCACATCACAGTGTCACAGAGTGAGGGGAACACTTCAGAGCAATCAGACTTCTCTCCATTTAGGACAGAAGCAGCTTGGCAGTTATTATGTAGGCATTAGAAAAAACCAATCTTGTCTTCCTGTGGATTTCTGTACAATGCCTTATATCACTCTTCTGTCTGTTACTACTATGAGTGTCTTTCCTGCAATAGTTTTAGTTCTCTTTAGTCCCATAATAATGAAACCCAATTCCCTAATACCACTACATTAGGTATAAAAAGAGGGAAGAAAGAAAAAGGAAAAAAAAAAGGAGAAAAGGAAAGAAAAGGAGAAAAGGAAAGAAAAGGAGAAAAGGAAAGAAAAGGAGAAAAGGAAAGAAAAGGAGAAAAGGAAAGAAAAGGAGAAAAGGAAAGAAAAGGAGAAAAGGAAAGAAAAGGAGAAAAGGAAAGAAAAGGAGAAAAGGAAAGAAAAGGAGAAAAGGAAAGAAAAGGAGAAAAGGAAAGAAAAGGAGAAAAGGAAAGAAAAGGAGAAAAGGAAAGAAAAGGAGAAAAGGAAAGAAAAGGAGAAAAGGAAAGAAAAGGAGAAAAGGAAAGAAAAGGAGAAAAGGAAAGAAAAGGAGAAAAGGAAAGAAAAGGAGAAAAGGAAAGAAAAGGAGAAAAGGAAAGAAAAGGAGAAAAGGAAAGAAAAGGAGAAAAGGAAAGAAAAGGAGAAAAGGAAAGAAAAGGAGAAAAGGAAAGAAAAGGAGAAAAGGAAAGAAAAGGAGAAAAGGAAAGAAAAGGAGAAAAGGAAAGAAAAGGAGAAAAGGAAAGAAAAGGAGAAAAGGAAAGAAAAGGAGAAAAGGAAAGAAAAGGAGAAAAGGAAAGAAAAGGAGAAAAGGAAAGAAAAGGAGAAAAGGAAAGAAAAGGAGAAAAGGAAAGAAAAGGAGAAAAGGAAAGAAAAGGAGAAAAGGAAAGAAAAGGAGAAAAGGAAAGAAAAGGAGAAAAGGAAAGAAAAGGAGAAAAGGAAAGAAAAGGAGAAAAGGAAAGAAAAGGAGAAAAGGAAAGAAAAGGAGAAAAGGAAAGAAAAGGAGAAAAGGAAAGAAAAGGAGAAAAGGAAAGAAAAGGAGAAAAGGAAAGAAAAGGAGAAAAGGAAAGAAAAGGAGAAAAGGAAAGAAAAGGAGAAAAGGAAAGAAAAGGAGAAAAGGAAAGAAAAGGAGAAAAGGAAAGAAAAGGAGAAAAGAGCAAGAGCAAGAGCAAGAGCAAGAGCAAGAGCAAGAGCAAGAGCAAGAGCAAGAGCAAGAGCAAGAGCAAGAGCAAGAGCAAGAGCAAGAGCAAGAGCAAGAGCAAGAGCAAGAGCAAGAGCAAGAGCAAGAGAAAAAGGGGAGAGGAGATGCAAAGGGTTCAGTAAGCAGGAACATCAGATAAGTCTTATTTCTGTGTGAACAACAGCATGACAACAATGAGTTCAACTTACCCAGAATGCTCTAAGAACCTACATGTTCTTACACACAGGGAAGAAGGGAGCTTTCCCCCAGCGAGAAAAAGGAAAAAAAAAAAGTTTCTCCCCTACAGAGGTTCTGTTATTCACAGAATTTAATTTTGGATTACTCACACTCCTAGTAGTTCGAGCTAAATTAATCATTTTAGCTTGAGTTGTTAGCTTGAGTTCTTCTTAATCATAGACCAAGAAAAGGAAACCATTAGGTAAACCAAAGCTGTGGCCCAAACATTCCAAATATTTTGAAATGTAATTAAAGTAAATATTTAAGGTTAGGTCAGGAAAATACTTGCTTAATCCTATCAGTGTATACTCAGACGAGTTAAGTATGGTATCCGCTAGCACCAGCATAAAAAGTCTGGAAAGCCCTCTGAGGAATATAAAGTTGTGCTGCCTAACAGATGAACTACATCCAACCCTAACATGAGAGGGCTTAAGAATTTCCTAATACTAAATGGTATATTGGAAGATGAACCAACATATAATTACTACTCAGGTCCAAATGCTCATGGGAAGACTAGTCATTCCCTAAACTGGACCTAAAGGCCCTCTGATACTTTTACGTACATTTTATAGGTGATGTGACACATCGCACATGAAAAACCTTGTTTTATGAGCAAATCGAAGAGCAAAATTTTAAGGATTAGAGCATCAGAGAAACACAGAATACAGTGATTAATAAAAAAGTTCTACTTTCAAAATAAAGATGCTAAATATTTCATCAGTACAGGAAGCAAGAGGTTTTGCTTCTCTTCTCCAAAAACTATCCACCAGGAAAGTCTGAGAACATACACAATGACTAGTAAGACTAGGAAGCTAAACAAACTCAAATAACTGAGTTTGGTGATAGCCACAAAATATGCAATCAGTAAGCAGGCTGCCTGTACGTAGGGAAATCACTCATTACTTCACAGTTGTAACTGGCAATTCAATATATTTAAATCTTAGTATACAAGAACAGAGAGTCCTTATTACTAAGGTGAAGAACGGCTGTAAAGGCTAAGTTTAAGTGCAAACTGAATTTTGCGTTTTTCTATAATTTACAGAGGACTTTGTGACCCAGGAAAAAGGATAAGCTTGTCCAGCTCTTGAGTTTAGTACCATGTTTCCCAGCTTTTTACTGTAGCAGAGCTATATATTTAAACACAAGTAACAAAGCATTAAACAGAGAAAAGGGAATTTATAACAAAAATAGAACATAAAATTGAAATCCCACAATTCAAAATGTTCAAAACATAAGTAATCTTAAATTATTATATGAGCTGCGTAACAACAACTCAACCATCATTTACCGTGTTTCTCATTGGAATTTTCTTCGGTTCTGGTGGCACATCCTGAGGAACAAATTTCACTGGTTCCTTAATCTGCCTCCTTGATCGTTTGGTCCCATCTGGCAAGGTTTCCATGGCAATATCAGCCTCCATGTCACTGCTACCTGCCTGATCACACTCTGAGCACTGCCTGCAAAGTGGAAGATTTTCTATTTAAAAATGCAGTCACAAAAGCAGAAAAAGAAACATACTGATGTGTTCGGGTTTAAAATAAATTTGAAAGTCAGGAAACCCAATGGATACCTAAAGAAGTTCCTCAAATGTACGATTTTTTAAGCAACTAAGCAAAAAACAATCAAGACTTTCTTATTGCTGTTTTTTTTAATGACACTATTTAAACTTTGAAAAACAAGATTTTGAAAGCAGGATTTAATCTTCAAGAAAGATGTACCTTATTTCACCATTTGCATCCTACCATATCCCCATTTTTAATGGTGCCTACTGATCTGTAATCTATTCATTATTGTAACTGAGCAGCAGTTTAATATTCACAATGACACACTGCTAAATTCGTTCTGATGAGTGTGCTCTTTAGTGGCAGGGATTTAGAAGAAATGTCTGTTATGAAAATCAATTTTAATATGTATTTTCTAAGGGAGTGGGTTTTAAATCTGAAAAAAAATAGTTAAGAGACAATTAAAGATATAGAAGGTGGAGACATACACTAACAAACTTTGAACACCGAGTTGGAAAAAAATGCCTGTTGCCTTCTTGGAAAAGTACAAAATCACAAACAGAACTTAAAAAGTGAACAGATGCTAAGGTAAATGCTATTAACAAGCTCTGTGACAGAATTAAGATGGGAAGCCATCATGTTTCATTCTTGTTTGCAAAAAATACTGATCTCGTGCAAAGTTATAAATATGGATGCTACGTTAGCTAAAAATACATTAACGAAAACTTAAAAATTATACCCACAGATAAGAGCTCTTTTTTTTTAGATCCTTCTCACATTACACTTCCAATTCAAAAAACTATAAATCCTTTCCAACAAATTCCATCACTGTTCACATATTTAAAATGTTCTTTTTATAATAACAACTGAAAAAAAAAAAATCAGTATTATGTTCTGCTATTAATTGGCATTAACAGGGATACACACATTTAAATTATCTAAATGAAGGAGTAAATTTGCTTTGGAAGGAGACAAACAAAAAACATGTATTCAATTATTTGAAGTTAAACGTTAATACACACTTGTGATGAGAAGGCATACTCATCCCATATGTAAATAAAAGCACAAAGTTAGGTATGTATATATGTCTGAGCTGATAACAGGAATAGTTTTTCTCTTGTGAACTTCAGAAGGGCTAACACAGTATCAACTCCCATCAACTTTCCACGTTTTCTAATTCTTTCTAAAACTAATCCAAGCAGGATAATCACAGATCTCTCCTGGCTATACCAGAAGATAACAGCAGTCATCATGGTCTGCTGGACAGACCAGTGGCTACCAAGTCAAAACAGAGGGAATCTAATCCTGGATTAGGTAACTGTTATCATTGTAACCTTGGCTAAATCAACAGCTTTCTCCTTGAATTTCTTCATATGTAAAATTAAGATAATTGTGGCTACATTATAATGTTATGAAGACTAATCACTTATCTCTAATCACTTGAGACCATTGGAAATAGGACACATGCCAGTGCTAGAAGTATTTGCTCGTCTAGAAAAGTACTACAGGATAGATTACAGGAAAGATAACAGTGTCTCCCCTCCCTCATATAAGTATGGAGACTTTGTGAGTAGCCAAAACACAAGGAAGTCTGTTCATGCAGTTTCCATACTTTGCAAACAGTTTTGGGCCAGCATACAGGTGTGTAATACTCTGTGCTTCCTCCTCTTTACAAACCTTAGTCCACTACAGACACAGTACCTGTAACACTTCTAGGTCTCTTTAGGACACTAAAATACAAAACCAATAAAAAATATAAGGTATAATAACTTTCACAAAATGCTACTTTTTACAGTTACATGTTTACATAAATTCACATGCATAAACACACATAAATATGTATGCACACATGCCCTTAAGTAAATAAACAAAAGCACACAGACCAAACTACTGTTATTGTAAAAGTTTATGAAGAAAGGTTCTCCAATGACCTAACAGGAGAGAGAAGCTTTTGAGATAACAGCATTCCCTCAAAATTTTGAGTCTGTTCAGTTAAAGGTTACTTTGTGTTCTTTACTTTCGTATGATGCATTGACTTCAAGTTGTCCAACCCAAAACTCTAAGGAGATTTTGTGTTTGGTAAGCATCACGGAATACAGCCCTCCAAAATACTGCAGCATCAGCCATGTTATTAATTTATGTAATGGAAAGCACAAATGAAAGTACTTACTATGATCTGCTTATGCAGATGTAAGCAATAGCTGTGAAAACGTTCAAAAATACTGTGATAAGCAATTCTTACAAAAAGTTTATTTTCCCCATTATTATGGTAAAAATATGTACTATGTACAAATTAAAAACCAAGCATTCTAAAACTAAAGAGCTGCATTAAAAAAAAATGAGGTTTTTGTAAGACAATAACATAGTAGTATGATTTTACAGAGCATCTGGAGTTGGGAACCCAGTCTCTTGGATCTGCCACTCTGCACCTATGATTTAAATCACTCCTGTTCTTTAGCTCTGCACTGTTAAAAAGGAAAGACACTGTTTTTCTGCTACATAACTCAGACAGCTGTACAGAAACTATGTAGATCAGTAAAGTATTTTAGTTTCATTAGGACCCTATTTAAATATAAATAGATAAAGTATTTTAACTTTGATATTAGTGAGGAAGACAAACAAAATCTCTGTCAACAGATGTGGTACTGCATTCACGTTCCTGAAATTCCTAATTTATGATCAAGCTTGCTCTGAAACAGGTGGTGCAAGTGTCACAGCAATCAAAATTAGAAAAAAGCTAAACCTATGAAAACAAAGCTGCAAAATCATAGTATGGAGGGGGTGCGTGTGTGTGTGAGAATCACAGAACAAAACCACAAAGGCACCAAAGGTGAGAGAAAAAAAGAAAGTTACAAACATGAACTTAAGAGCAACCTCTTGACTTACTGGAATAGCCTCTACTATCACAGGCAACCACATCTTACCAACCCTTTTATAAAGGAGCCAAGCTTCAACTATAAAGTAGTTTGGTTGCTAGCTCCCATAGGGCCCACAGAAGAGCTGTTACAGACACACTCCTCTCACCTGGAAACAGTCTCCTAACTTCCAGCTCCTATTATGGTTTATTTCAACATGGTTCTTGAATTTAAATAATTCTTTTTCCATTCTGCTGTTTAATCCCAACATATTAATAGAAAGCAGCCATCGGACTCCTGTTCCCTTTGGCTACTCTAAAGTCATGCACATTTAATTTCATGTCTTCAAGGACAATTGGTGCGGAGAGAATCTACCATAACAGATCACCTTTTGAGCTGTTCCAACAATCTTCGACTGCCCCTAAATTAGCAAGCATTGCCATGCAGCACACACAAATTAACAGAGATTTAACTTCTGTACACAGGTTTTGTTTTGCTTTTAGTCTGGACTTGCCTAATCTAGACTCACAGAGAAAATCAAGAGTAGGCAATAATATGCCTACTACTAAAAGGTGCCTACTACTAAAAAATACTGGAAATGTCAGATCCATCAAGAAATCTCAGTGATGATTTGAAACATTTTAATCATACAGAAAGTCTATGTGTAAGTGCTAACAGCCTATAGAAAAGTTGCACAGTTCTGTTGTGTTTTCAATGTGACTTGGTACAAGAACCAATGGTACCAGAGATACCTTCCCATCTCACAAAACAAATGGATCTTCTAAACTCACTAGCAAAAGACATGAACAGCAAGTGAAAAGGAACACACTTTATTATTTTTCAAAAATTATTAATGGTTCAGGCTAACACTGAAACACTGTTGTTGTGTAATGGCATGATGCAAATGTGTCTGCATTACCTGACAGAGAACAGATTTTTTGAGCACAGGCAGCTTCAAGAAACATGTGAACTGATAATAGGGCTTTATTTTGGGGCCTTAATAAGCACTTGAATATCACAGAGTGCTTTCCGTTTCTGAAGTTTTAGAAACACATAGTATGAGGCCTTTAACTAGAAATTTACAAAGCGAATTAACATCTACATCACTGAGAAAACAAGGAGAGGGATAGTTTGGAGAAGGGGTGGTTCTTTTGGTGAAGTGGCAATGAAAACTGTAGTGAGAAAACCCTAATACTTCCCCAAAAACTTAGTGCAAACAATGACATTATGATGCTTCCTTACGCTGCAGCTTTACACATTAAAAAAAAAAAATCTAAATGCTCTTTAACTGATGGGCCTGCCACATGGAAATTTCTGAAATGATGATGAGAAAAGATGAAGAACACTGAACACCATTCCTTTACAAATGAAAGGTCAGGAAGCTGAAGATCTCACAAACAGGGCTCAAAGCCAACATACTGGTAAATTTAACACAAATCTATTTTTATTTTTGAAATTTTCATAACAAAGCAAACAACATCTCTGCTATATGAGACAGAAAAACAGATAAAAATACATTAAAGTATTTTATTGAAAAGGTAACACTACAAAAATTTGTTTAATTATCACATTATAGATGAATGAGAGTGCCTTAACTGTGCTACGGTACACAGTTTCAGAGTGGCTTCTGTGATGAAAATACAAAGGACTGTCTGATCAAGACACTGGTTCTTATAATCACAACTGGGCATTAGGCCGAAGAGGATTTGGAAGAAAACAGCATCCTCTGCACACAGTGCTTACTGTGAAAAGAGTAAATTCAAATCTTCTGTGCTGAGTGAACACCACTACAGTGCCTTCAGAAAACAGTTCTGCCCTCAGCGTTTAAAAAGGAAAACTGTACAGTTATTAGTTAGAGTCTGGCTTGGTTTTAACTAGGAGGAAACAGGTCTCAGACGTACACTGTAATAAACCACATCTTGCAATATGAGCAAAGAATTAAACCACTTTGTACTTGAGAAACATGGACCATAGCGTTAAGATGACACCTATGCTCTGGTAATTTGAATAAATCACACATGTTGAATGATGTACTGGAAGTGGAGAAAAGGAGGACTGCTCTTATTCTGGAGACAGCATATATAAACCATAAAAGGTTTGTCAAAGAGCATCTTTCAGACAGTAAAGGTACTGAAAATTTGCCTTTTGCAACAATCCAAACATCCTTCAATTAGGACAAGGGACAAATACTCAACAAGTTATATGTTATATGCAATATTATATTGCATTTACACTTATATGTTAATAATTTTATATCATTATCCAAGGATTTGAGAAGAAAAAACAATCAAGATGTGCTGGATCAGTACTGAATGAGTGGGGTCAGGAATATGAATGAATGACCACATACTGAATGAGTGTTCATGGGGCTACTGGTCAGGAACTCCACAGCTCATTCTGCCCTGTGACCAACACTCCCCACAGCAGAGTTAACACTAAAATATCTTGGCCTTCCAGAGCAAAAATAAAAACCACTAAGCCTAATATGATCATTAGTCATTGTTTGGTTCATTGGTTATCACTGTTTTTCAGCAATCTCATTTCAATAGAAAGAGCTAGTCCCAGTTGGTAGCCGCAAAGTATTTGCTTAATGAAAATGTCAATATTTTACAATCAGATTTTGATTCATTGTATTATCTACCAACACTTATGCACTGCTTTCGTATCAGTTCAGATAATTCTCAACCAGGAAAATACACAGTTCCCAGTTCATCCATAATGGGTAGGAGCATAAAAGCACACAAGTTGCCAGAGAGAATGACAAGACTTAATTTTATGATAACATGAGAATCAAAATAATATTATAGTGTTTAATCAATAGGATTTCTATGAAACTAAAAATTTCCAAATTTTTAAATAAAAGTATGCCACAGCATTTTACTCTGATTAGAACTGGTCTACTCTGAAAGCACCACATGAAAACAGACAGAAATTAATGCTTTTATGTTTTATTATGTAAAATAGTTGTTATGCTCTTCCTTTCAAAAGAAATCCATCTGAAATGAGGACAGGCTTTGAACTTACTACATTACAAACAATTTCTTTCTAAAGTATTCAAGATATATAAATGTTCCCTTGGAGAAAACTGTCAAGCCTCCGAACAGGGGAAATTCTTAGTGTTCAATGCTTGAAACTGGTTTCTAATAAGCTGTGAGACACTGATGCTTACCAGGTCTAAACACTCACTATGATTTCACTAAGGCTAAAATCACGAACCCCTTTAATGTTCAGAAACACTGAGATAACTATAACTTGTGCTTTCTTAAACAAAATAGCTTCTAAATATAGAAAAGGTTTAATTTTTTTTTCTTACCATTACATGTAATAATGGATTTAATGAAACAATTTCAAAATCCTTTTTCGTATACTATAATTTAAATTTCTACTAAAGGCTGAGCATGAAATAGACAAAAAGTATAACTTTTAACTAATCTACAAAGCATCAGACACATAAACTGAATCATTCAGCATTCTCAAACATAGTATAAAATATGAAGCATACGGAATAAACTCATGCTGAACTACCCAATGTTTAAATAAATACATATTGAAAAAGTATATGACTAATCATTAAACCTTTAGCAAAGGCTTAAGTTAACAATTATGAATAAATGATTATCAGTGATAATAGAATACAAAGCAAAAATTGAGAAACAATTATTTTTTATTGTTTCTTGTTTACTACTTTAAAAGAGGAGTAAAGTCAACATTTTAAACCACTTTTTAGTCTTTCAACCTGCCTAATGTTTCAAGGAATTTCCCACTATACCCATTTTCTTACTTTATCTTCTTGCCTAAGTTCCCATTATATCCTATACAAATATCTGAAAAGAACATGGCCCCTGTTTAAAAAAGTATGCACTTTTCTTCATCACATAATCAAAAGATTGGAATTGTATTCAAAACAGCAGGGGGAGAAAACCTGCTGAACTCAAACTTAGATTAAGGGTCTGTTCTATATGCTCTCTACTGATCCTGAAAAGACTACATAAAGGTATGTCCAATGATGAAAAGAATGCAATCAATACAGCTCAATTTGTCTGCTATAATCTCACACTCCAGAATATGCCTTAGCTAATTAGAAGTAAAAGCTAAGTTTGTGATCTGAGATAAAATTGAAGCATGAAATTCACAACAAAGATAAGTTATAGCTTTGAAATAAAAGTGTTTTACTACCTAACCTGACCTATTCTGCCTTTAACACCTACTGAGAATTGTAGTCTCACATCTTTTGGACTGATGGCTTTTAGTGAGTCTTTTCAACCTGGTTTAAAAGCAGAACAAAAATCAAGAACCTCCTGTGCAAATGCAGAAGCTAGCAAAAAAACGTTAAATATGTTTCCATGTCACATAACTGCTTGGTAAATTTGACCGAAGAGCTCAAAATGCCCTTGAAATAATGAAACATCCAAAACTACAGGCTATATTAAATAATTAAAATAAAATTAAGTTCAGAAAAATATTAGTGACAGCGAAAACCTTTCCGACATTTTCAGCTTTTCAAGGAAATCTCTATTAATTTATTAACTAAATTTACTGAGGTAAATCCAGGTTTTGTTATGTTAAGATATAAAAAAAAAAAAAGAGAGACCTCCCATTTCATGTACTGGTCATCTTGCTTTGCACACAATCATCAACACTACCCAAAAAGATGACTTAAGTAAATGCTTTATGAAAGTTTTTTAAAACAAACAAAAAAAGAGACATATAAAGAAAAACAGAAACCACATTTTCTCAATTTGAACAGTTTTACTGTATTTTGAGACAGAATTCTTATACTACTGTATTTTTTAAAAGGAATTATTACACTATTCTGATTTGGTACCTTAACATTCAGACAAGGTGATGATGATTCCAGGGGAGGCTGTACAGTAACCTCTTGCCAGATAAAAATTGCTTCTGAATAGCTGATAGAAGTAAACCAAACTGATTTCCCATACTGCAATATGGGATCTACTACTTACAAGTTTATTTTTAAGTATTTACAAGTGTTTTCCTAAAGATCTGGACAGAGAGTTGCATATATGGGTCCTAAGATAAACAGAAGACCAAGGCAGCCTATAGTTTCCTATCATCATTATATAGCAGCATTAATAATCACAAATGAACTCAAAAGCTAAGAAAATTAACACTGTAATCTGTTTCTACACAGGGGCTAATAATGAGAAAATATTTTATATACAACTTTTTTTACCTTGAAATATCACTGCTAATAACCTGAAAATAAAATAACTTAGTTCAGACTGCATTATAGCAATGTCAAAAAACCCCACTTAGAATTTGCCAGTCTATTCATGTTTATGTCCTACTTTAAGTATAGAGACAGCACAAGACAACATATCAACCACATTCTTACCAATAACTGTTCTTAGTCTTTCTTGGCATCCTTGTAAGAGGTGGATCCAGGCAACCAAGATGATAATGGAGTTTACAAGTATCACACAATAGCAGTAGGTGTTGGTCATGGTTCTTCTTGCAAATTCCACAACTTTCAACATAGGCAGCAGAAAAGCATTATAATTACATTTGAAATGATAAAAAACAAACCATACATCCCAGCATTCCCCAGTTTCAACACAAAAATGTGGCAACTTCAATTTGAATGCATCATTTAAGTGCATAATTACTTAAGGAGCTTCTACCTATGTACAGTAAAGCATAAAAAGTACTTATTATAGTTAACAATAAAGTGGCTTTCAATCTAATTTTTGAGAACTTCTAGCCAGTTAGCCATCACTTGATACTTCAACAAAATATAACAGTAGCAAAAGGAAAAAATACTACCTGTGCCATCCAGATGCTTAAATAGAAAATTGTGCTGCTATTACCAGTCTTAACAATCATAAGCTTACTTTAATAATGCAGGCACCCTGAAATAGGTCTGTGCTGCTATTATGCTGGGCTATGTATCAACTCACAAGAAATTACATTTCCTTTTAATTATTATTATTTTACTGGAATAGAAATTTTAGTTATTTCAAAAGGATCAGATGTTCACTGATTCCATTATAAAATGGAAAGAAGTAAATGACTGGATTTGAATGAAACAGAAATAAAGCGTAACTCCTATTGTTTGTTTGTGTACACATCTGAATTGCCAAATCCTCAGCCCACTGCCATGTTCTCAAGATTTCCAGCTCTCACAGCAATACAATTAACTTTTGTTTATGTAACCCATCTTCTTCATTTAGTCTGCTAGCTGGGTAAGACACTGCCCAATTGCTGTGGCTGGAAGCCTGGGTGCTGCTCTCTAGATAAGCGACAGACCATGCCACTTCTCAGCTGGTGGCATGAAAAGACCATCCAAGATGATATGTATATTTTGCAGTCATGCTCTGGGATCCTAGTATATGTTCCACTGTTAGTCTTAGTTAAAACTCAGTCAGTAGCTTCAAAACTTATAGAAGAGGGGAAAAGGTGGAACAATGACAGACTAAGCAGCTACATTTTATTATCTTGGGAGGTAAGACAAATAGAAGTAGGGAAACTTAAAACACAAGATACAGCCCAAGAGCAAAAAGTAAAAATACTTATATGACAAGTGTTTTATGCATCCAGCCGCTGTGACTAAACAGCAATAGCACTGTTTGCAAAGTCATAAACACAGATGATTGCACTCAAAAGACAAGTTGACCAGTTAAAAATTTTCACATCACAGAGTCAAAGGACCCTTCTATCTGTAAAGGGTTGCCTTTGCATTAAAGCACTGCTGCCAAATTAGCAAAAAAAAACCCCAAACCCAAACCTAGTGATGTGTAAAGAACTGACTACCATTCAACTTAGCCTTCAGAAGTAAAATGTATAGACAGGTCTGAAGCATTTTGTTAATAAAAATGAAGCAAAAAAATTTCTCTTAACACTTTCATGAAACTATAACTCGCTAGATATTGTATCCATTCCGTCAAGACTTCATTACTTGCCTATAAAGTACAGCTGGAAGCGTAGATGTCTTTTGCGTTCCTCCTTCCTTTTTACTTGGTTTCCTTTCCTTAGGAGCACGTAAAATTGCTGGTATGTTCAATTTCTATTGGATTTGAACAAATGCAGCACACATGAGTCTTGAGACATTTAGAGAATACCACTCCAATCTCAATGCATGAAGAACAAGGCTCGAATTACAAGTGAGAGATTGCTTAGCTAGCTATTTTGGAGACAAGAGCAACTACAGATGTTCATACTGCAAAATCATACTGGGATTAAGTACTATTATACTCATTTTTTCAATTCAATAAATAAAAAACACATTGAAATATTAGCTTTTAAATTTTCTCTTCAAGCTTCAAATAGAGAGAAAGACAAGGATGCATTTGTCTAGGCAGGTGAAACAAGCAAAGGCAAAAATCACAAAACTGACGGAAGAATACTGAGGCAGTTTATTCTCCCCAACATGCCTGCTACACTGGTGCTCGACAGGTTAATTAGAAAAATTATCTTATTGGACCAAGCCTTCCACAAAGCAGATGAGATTCTCTTCGGGTTTCTACTAATCTGCAGTATGCTAGCTTCTCAGACAGCAACCATCTATCAAAGTCATTTCTCAGCAGCCCCGTGGGCCTGCATCTGTTCAACCAACTGGAAAAAAATGTCATGCAAGCTGTGCAAATGAATCCTGCTTAACTTTTCTCCTTTTTTAATTTAGTAACATTTGCACCAGGAAATATATTTGTGAATACTTACTCAAAACCATCTTAAAAAGGAGGGAAAAAAAATAATCTTGATTCGAGAGATACATTATGCCTTTCCCACAAGTAACACAGACAGACAGACAAATAGAACCAGAAAAAGCTAGCATACTTTAAGAACTACTACTGCATAAAGAAAGGGTAAGCTTCGTTTTCTGAACAGTGGCACAAACTCAGCAGTACCAAAAGGCATGACGAAACTGTGACCTAATTGTATGTCTGCATCTTCACAATGAACAGTTTCTTCAGTCTTCCTTAAAATCATAACTGGAAATCATTTCAATCTCTCTCTGATATCTATATGCCATTTAATACCTCTGACATAAAACATATCAAAACACAGCAAGAATCTATACCTCTCTCTTTTCTCTGTGTGTATCATGGAGAACAAAAATAATTGCTGGCAACAGGAAGTAACCCAAATCTTTTCTCCTAGATATTTATATTAATTTGACCAAAATATTTTGCTCTGTCCAGTTAAAAACCAACACATCCATACTGCAGTTGTAAAGATTTATAACTTACGAAAGCCATATTTACCATATCATTTGAAGTCTACAGTAACTAAAGACAATGTTACAAAAATGGTAGGATTAACTCACGCTTCACTTTAAGGTACATCACAAGTGACAGGTCAATCAGTTATACCAAATGAAAGAATTTTGCAAACAAGATCACTATTACAACAACAAAATTAACCCACAGGTTCCCTGTAGGTGGTTTGCAGAAGTCTAGGTATTTCAATCAGGAAACATGATCCCCAGAGTAAAGCCTGCATCTCATCACATCTATTTATTCAGCCATAGAAGTGACAGACAGAAATGAAAAGGCCTATTCTTGGAAAACCAGGTCTTCCTTTAAACTATAAAGAGGGAAAACCAGGTCTTCCTTTAAACTATAAAGAGGGAGCGAAAAAAAACCACCAACCTGCCCAATGATTCTACCCAGCAGAGCCCAAATGCCTTGCCCTTCATTTCGCAGTTTTCCATTCATATTTTGTAGCTCTTCCAAGGACTCACACAGCTGAAAAGTATAAGAAAGGAAAACAAAATCAACCAGAATGAAAATCCATTAAGAGTTATTTAATAAAATTTATTCAAGCTCTCACGTATCTCTGATGTATTACTTTTTTGTGGGATTAAAAAACAATGGAACTCATGTCAATATAGCTAAGACCAGTGCAATCATTCAGCAATTTAATTTTATGCATTTCAGCATAAAAATAAGATTCCATAAAGTCAATTGGAAAGCAAAATTAAAATACAGCAACATCTTGCATGTGTTGTCCGTACTACTTAAGCAAGAAGATTGTAACAAGTAACCGCATAAACAAATTAAGCTCTACATTGCATTACTGAAGAACATTCACCCACTCTCACAGAAAGAGATACTATGTATTAAAGGATGTAAGCAGCAAAGCAAGTGATTTTTTTTCTTCTAGAAGTAACTGTTAATTACCATACAGCATATACAACCTATTAATTTGGTTAGAAGCCCCACGCACAATCTCCTTCCTCTTTATCATCTTTGGGCACTTCACAAGGACCTGCTGCTTCATTTCCATAAGTTCTCATTTAAAACACACACCCAACAGTTCAGGAATCAAAGGTAAATCTACTTCTGTCATCATTAACCACCACTTGATAGGTTGCTGAATTCAGCAAGAATTGCATCATGTCATCTGTCACTAAAGACACAGTATTTCTGTGTTCTGCTTCAAGATATTTAAAGACTAAAACAAATAAATAATTATTTAGTAAAAAAGCAATTTTTTTTAACTATGTTTTTTTAACATAGTTTATTTTTTTTAACAAAATGTTTTTTTAACTATGATGATGAATTAATGAAAAATTACATAGGCAACATATTAGGGGAGCAATGCTATCATTTGTGTGTCCCAAATTTCCTATGCTCAAATGAAACAATCCGAGGACACCGTGGACATGTGAATATTGATTATTTCAGCCTGAAAAATTAGTCAAGTCATTAAATCTAGGTTGAACACAACTGGAGTTGGAGCTCTTAAAAATAAATAAATAAATTAATAACATTTTGACAATCCTAGATTCCCAATTATCAAGTAGGGTTCTAGGAAGAAAACCAAGCAACTTCAAAAAGAACCTAGAACTACACACAAGCAAAACAAAAGAAACACGGAGAGAAAAGCCAAAATGTCTCCAAGTTTTAAATGAAATGCATACAAAGAAGGAAAAAAAGAAAGGCCTTGAGACACATTTCATTCATGAGATGGACCTGACTGTCTGTGTGCAATTTGTTACTGAAGTTCTCAGTGGAGTCAGTTAAAGAACTTGTGCCCAGCCAACATATGACATTTTAGAAGCTGATGCTGCTTGCATAAGGGGGACAGACCATAGAATATTTTTAAAAGAAGAAATATTTTTAAATATTACTCTTAAACAAAGAATGGTTTGTATTCTTCTTTCCAAGTCATTTTGTTTGGAAAGCAAAATGTTATCGAAGTTAACAGCAGCAATACTAAAACAGTACAACGGTTTATTATCCCTTTTGCTTCACCTTATTATACTCCACATGAAGCTTTTCTTGCTCATTTTCTAATTTATCCTTGATATTCTTCTGCTCAGCCATATTCTCCTGGATTTGAATCATGCGCATATTTCTCTCTATTTAAAAGAAAATTGCGTTATTTCCTATCCTTGGCTATATTTTCAAGTTTTATGCACTGCAAAAAGCAAAGCAATGAAAAGCATAAAACCATAAAAACAGAAAACCACAAAACTATAGCCTATAGGTTTATTACACAGACTGAGTAGAACGAACAGTCATAACCTTTACTTTGGGCTGCACAATTTGTATAGTTATTTAAATGGTGAACTTTGATCAGTCATCTAGTGAACAGTCTCAGAGACAAAATCATGCCATTCCACACAGAAAGGGAGGAAAACATTAAGAAAAAAAATGCTACCAAAGGTATCTAAGCTTCCACTCCCTTCTTAGCAAAGGCACTGTCTCCTGTTCATATTTGAAAGATTTTCTTCTTTTCCGAAATGTCTTTTTTAAAAAAAATTCCTAACCTTCTGCATTAATACAGATACCAAGCAATAACATATCTGATCTAAAATGAAGTCATAATTCATATTTATCTATTAATAACAAAGAAATACAAGTAAAAAAGCCAATGAATCAGCACAGTACAGATACAGCAAAGCACTAATTTTTCAATGAGAAAAACATGCAATTTTCATTCTTACCAAGGTAATAATTCACAAAATCAGCAGTGAGAGCTGGCTGTTTATGTTTTCTTCTTCCATCAACACTGGAACTCGTATCTGAAGTATCCACTGGAAAAATGTCTGTACTAATTCCCATTAACTCAGCTTTGCGCATAAGCTTACGTATGGCTGAAGCACTGCTCGTAAGTGGTCGTGGTAGCTTCTCCCTGGGAACCCAGGCCTGCGGCCTCGTGGTGCGGGCCAGCTCCGCCTTGGCACGATACTGCTGGAGCCTGGCATTGATTCGAGCCTGCAATAAAGAATTCCGTAAATTAAAAACATCAGGGAAAAATCCAAAGTTGGTTTTGAGTTATACACTTTTGGAACACATGTGCGATTTATTTGCATTTCAAAAGCCGCATGACCTAATCAAAGCTATTTTCATACCAGAACTCTGTGACTCAAGAAACAGTCACCGATTCAGACATTTTGTTTTACTTCAAAATGCACACACAAATAACATTATCCTTTCACTAGGTTTTGGAGGTATTCACAGGTTTCTTGATGAGATTTCCCCACCAATGAAAGTAACACAAACGACTGCGGGCTTTCAGACAGTCCCTTCCAATAACGATAATTTGACGGGACTGTGAAAACTCACTAGTGGGAAAAACCTTGGCTGATCCATCAAATATACATTTTGATACACTTAAATTGGTATCTACATGAGCCATAAAATTAGCATTTTTTCCATATTTTACATCCTTTTGTGAGAACTCCTTTCTCAATGCCATATCTCCGTAACGTTAAACTAGCTGATTACAATGTGCCCAAAACACAACCCAAACAGAAGGGAACTAGGTAAGAGAAGCTCACGATATATATTGTTGATGACATCTGTATATTTGTGACCATCTGGGAGATCAACCCCAGAAGATCAAGTTGTTACTGACAGTTGGAAAACACTATCTGGCAGGAACTCTATGTAGTGGCAATTCCAGCAGAAAATGACATCAACATACAAACCTTCAGAGGCAAAACTCCAGCTGACTATCAGTTAGAAGTTGTTTACTTGCCTGCAGAAAGAACAAATTAAACTAATCCAAGTGACCCACCATATGGTATGAGATACTCCTGAGACAAAAGCAAAAAAAGTGTGCATATATATACACGCCATGGTTAAAGAACATCTCTCACTATAAACAGTATCGTTCAAGGTAATATTACAGACAGTTTAACACGTCACCTTATGAGGTCTTGAACATTAATGACCAAGAAACACAGCAGATGTGGCTTACAGGCTAGCTCTGACCCCAAGGTTTTTCTTCTGAGACCCACAGCAGCAACAGATCCGCCCACAGCCACTGCCTCACTTTATTCTCCACTGGAAGGACCAAGGATGGTTACAGCTTCCTCAGCTAAGATGCTTCTTCACTGATTGCTAAATTCTGAAACCCTTGGGGTCATTTAGGATGTCATAGAAGTGTATAACCAGAGCTTTAGTCCAGAAATAGATGACATTAAAATGACTAATATCCAAATGGAATCCTGAACTCAGGTATACACTTTACTCAGGGAATGTACATTTCCTTTACTGATACAAAAAAAAGTATTTCAATGTAGAACATCTTCCAACAATTCATAATAGTTCTAGATAGCTTTAAATATCATATTATTTAGAGGGATTTATTTTCTTGGGCCACAGGACTTGCCAGACCATTGGCTCAGTTACTCCTGCCTGGGCACCAAATACCCACTTTTTTCTCCTTCAAAAGCATGCCTCAAAAATCCACTTTTACAATACCAGATAAATTATTTGTACAACTGCATACTTATTTACACTAGCTCAATGTTTGTAAACCTTACTTAAGCCTACAAACTCCCCTGGAAGTGAGCTTTTGTGTATATATATATATATATGTTTTTACTTAATCTATTTTTCCAGACTAAGCTGTCTCAAGATTCTTACTTCTCAGACAAAAATCTTAATTTAACAAAGATGGTTGAAATTACTGGCAGGATTTTAACTTCCTCATGCAGACAACATACAGTAAGGTGTGAATTTATACGTACTTTGTGCCAACTCCCCAGTCAGACATTTCTAATATGTATTAAGTAGCCCTTACAGTTCCGCATTTCTAAAAAGGCACAGAAACCACTCAAACAATTACTTCATAAAATCCCAGTACGTACAACTGGACATGAAAATGTATTTTTCAAGCATCCAATCTGTTTCTATCCATGTAAGTTCAGGCACATACACAACGCTAATGCAAACCCACACAACACCAGAGCCATCAACAGTGAAATCAAGTGGTTTTACAAAACATATGCAAGTTATCAAATTTGTATCAAGATGCCTATGACAGCATGTCAAGTAACTCCACCTGCAGTTTTCAGCATTCATTCTTTCAGTTTCTAAACATTTAATCCAAATAATTTATATTAAAAAGTCTACAGGGTCTTGGTTTGGAGGAAAGAGGAGGAGGAAGAGAAGGAAATGCTGGGAACTTACCAGCATTATCAGCATGGTAAAACAGATGCCTGAAAACAGAGCTAACAAACCCTGTTGGACCCAAACTGCACAACCAGCACTTACCATTATGTTGGGTAGTATTCATATTATTGTGGTTTCTCCACTACATAGGTGCATATCACATAACTGAGAGCTGAATATATTCAGCAAGAATTACGTAACCAGTTTCAAATCAAGCTACACGAAGCTCAACACATACCCCACGGAAATATTTTATTCAAAATTCTTCTATTGACAGTTTGCTCATATTCATTCTCAAATGCACACATCATTTTAAATTAGTACTCTCTTCCCCTATTCAAAGATCCTTGAAGAACTAGAAAGGTATGGTTTCTTGATATGAATATTTATTTTCTGATCATTACACCACAGTTCTCCCTTCAGAAAAAAAGCAGTTATTTCTCTCCTATAACTGCCTCCATTATTTACAGCATTTGCTATTTTCTGCAACAAACTAGGAAGGACTCATTCAGACAAGCTGCTTTTCTACATAGGTAAGATTTTACTACAGAATGCAGCTCAGCCTAAGCAGTGAAAGCAAAGTATGCTATAAATTCCTTCAAAAAAAAAAAAAAAATTACACACATTAAAACATACTGAAGTACAGACTCCCTCAGAAGGACCTTTATATCAACAGTACATTTAGCAGTTGAGCTTATGCAGTAACTAATAGTTTTACATGGACCTGCCACTAGACAGGGATACAGACTTTGCCTAAGATTTTCAAACAACTCCCAGTCAGCAGCACAGACTCAGTTCCTGTACCTACATGATTTTTTTTTCTAGGAAATCTTTACTAGGAAAAAACCCAACAAACAGAATTCTAATTAGGTCTACAAAAAGTGAAAAACAATCTAACAAGAAAAAACTTCAGACAAGCTAAACTCTTCTGCCAAGTTCAAGATATTACTAAGGTAAAAAAGTGAATTTTTACTGAACTCAGATGTAGAAATATACTCAATTTCTTGTCTGATTGTCTTTTTTTTATTAATAATCTTGAAGAAAATTTTAAACAAAATCTATGAATTAGAATGAAAATGTAATAATCAACTTTTTTCCAAAAAAACCAAACAAAATAAGATCTTTTAATTCAGACAACCATAGATACCTGTACTGGATAATTAGTTTAGTGAGAATGTATTTCACATTTAATTTCCTACTATAATAACTATTTCCCATCCTCTTGATTTCTTTTCTGTTAAACATGAATGGTGAATACAGGCACGTTTGTGTCATGAATACAATACCTGAGCTTCTGGTGAGAGCTGTTTTTCTCTTTCCTGCAAGGACATTTTACAGTAAGATTGTAATGCCAAGTAGTTCTTCCGCTTCCATTTTCTGTCTAACCTGTCTGCATGCTGTTTGCAATAAGCAAAAAAAGGGTCAGCTATATCCTGTTTCACAGAAAACAAAGGGAAAGGAATGAAAATAAAGTAAGACATACAAGGCCAAAAAAGCTCAGAACAGCACAAATATTCTAGCAATCAGTTTCTATGTTAAAATAGACATGACTTTAAGAACAACTAATATGTACACTTATAAATCAATTTTGTCACGTTGATGTAACTTACCATACAAAGTGTTTTTCAGTTGTTTTCATTGTGTGATCTAGATGTTTTTAAACACATTAACTATTTAACTCTCTACTGTTCAATCTCTATTTTCTCATTCCCAGAAAAAATAGCAGAAGAAATTCCTAAGTACAAATCCATTTAACATAGAAGATGTATTGTTAACTTCCTATTGCTTCACTGTGGCTATCTTTTGATTATATCCTACAAGGGATTAACAATTCTGAATAATACAAAAGGCAATACATACGGTTTTCTCAAATTATTTTCCAGATGGTTTTGGTGGCTATACCACTACATGATTTATCATAGCTCAGATGATTTTTTTTTCCATTTTTCATTCTTCACTCCATCAGATCTGCACATTATCCTGGCTGTAAGCTTACAGTAACTTTCAGCACTTGCAAACATTGCAAGCAGACTATGAATGTCTGAGCCATGAGGAGGTGTGGTTTCATTGCCAGTATATTTTCTAAAGTGTAAAAATACCATCATAAATTTACAGACCAAGAAGAAGAACTTAAAGCAGTCTTCCTTCATAAATTAATAAAAATATTAATAAATAATTTGCCTATCAAATTTTCCTTTACTCCACCTATAAAACACAGACCAATAAAATCTACGCAGGCTCTCCTTACATATTTTATTCTCATTTAGATTTTCAGAGTGTGTGACAACATAGTTCCAAAAATTAGCAACACCCTAAAATTAGACTCTGTGAGGCCTTAATTAAAAATATTTCAGTTACGGAAAACTCGGAAGAAAATTTTATGGTGGAAAGGCAAGTAAATGCATATGCCTAGAAGAAATTAATACAAAGTGTTTGAAGAATCAATATTACACAATTTATTAGGGACAACAATAAGGTAATTGTACTGTCTTCCTATTTATCAGTCTCATGGAACAAAGTATTTTATGACTCCTTTAAGAATCACTTTCTGGCCTGCTGTTTTCAGAAACAAATGTCAATGTCAATAGTGCAAGTAATGCTTGTGTGTTACCTGTGGTACTTCCTAAAGCAATAAGAAGTTCAATTGTGCAGCTATGAACATGACAGGCTTAAAACAAATGATATGTGATGAAATTTGGCAACCTGAAAGTACTTATATGGTAAAAATGAATTCTGAAGTAGAAGCTTCAACTCTAAACTGCTTTAATCATATTACAGGAAGAAAACTGGTAAGAACAGATATTGAAAAGTTATCAGTAGATAATAAATGTTTGCTTTTCATTCTGACTCCTAAGATTAATGTTACCACAAAGCAAGTCGTATACCTGTACTGCAATTTGAAGAAAATACTGAAAAATATGCATGGAAAAATGTCATTAGAAATACAATTAATTTCTCAAGACAGTCCTATTTGGTATGAAACAGATTACTATCCTACATAAACAGCTAGGTGAGTATGGCAACCTAGGTGAAATTCAAGAATTAGAGTTAGAATTCATGTCTGTATTGACTGATAGCCTATTAAGCCAACTTCTGTGTTAACCTTCTCAACCCCTTTTTCTAGGCCATTTCAAAAGATGCTCGCAATTGGGCAATTTGGTGAACAAAGAGCCCTCCCTGGATACTCCCTTTACTTGGCCTATGACTTGCTACCCATCTACAAAAACTTTGCTCAGGGTTAGTGAGCAAAAACGGCACAACTTCAGGTCATCTTCACAAGCTTTCAGATACAACTCTTTTAGTCTATGCTTTCCATAGCTACCTCTTCTGCCGCTGCTTCTGAAAGGAGGCCTTCCTTCTGAGCACAGGTCACATGGAAATAAGCTCTGCACATCCCGGCATCACAACTAATGCATACACCAGTTCTGGCAAAACGAGGATCTTCACAAAAACTGCATTCCTATATAAAGAAGGGTGGAAAATGCCACAGTAAATATTTCAGGTGTGTTTTGCCTAAAATG
This sequence comes from Podargus strigoides, assembly GCA_028020825.1. Lineage (NCBI taxonomy): Eukaryota > Metazoa > Chordata > Aves > Caprimulgiformes > Podargidae > Podargus > Podargus strigoides. The sequence goes on from CM051623.1 coordinate 30,645,741, forward strand.
GGATAATTTACATTGTACATATAAAAACCAAACAACTATGTTTACTCCTGTGTGGTACAGAAACCAAGTATGCTGCTGACAGTTGACACTACTTAAAACTTCACCCCTCCCCAGCCCTAACCATTGATTTCATTTTCAACAAGCAATGGAAAAGTGCTTAAATAACCTAAACAGCCTGTTGGACGAATTTTTATATGAACTTGTATGTCTTCTATTTCACTTCAGAGCTACAACTAAATACAACCCAAGCAATTCATGCATCATTAATTATATAAGCATGGTATCATAAGACAGCTTTACTGCTCAGCAAATGCTCAACTGTTCAGCAAGTTCAGAGGACAAAGAAGAAAAAAAAAGAGCAGTGTTCTGGATGACTGAAAGTCATAGATAATTACATAAATGTCCTTTGATAAGCAATGACTGAAGAGGAAATGTGTGAACAAGAAGAAAGAAATACTCAAAAATCATAAGTATCAGTAAGAAAAGTTGTGATTCACATAAACATTGCACTATGGCTTCAGCTATATGCATGGCAGGCACAGCTGTTTACAACACAGCAAACTGACATTCCCTAATGTGACCTGGGGAAAAAAAAAACAAAAAAACGAACTTACTTTTTCAGCCAGATCAATTCCTCAGGCTGTTTCAACACAAACTCAGACCAAACAGCCCTGTCAGTAAACTAGAGTGATGAGCACATAAGCAGGAACAATCAAATGGGAACACAGGCTGCTTAAGCAGTGCTGCTATCTCCAGTGCATAAAGATATGTAAAATTATAAAGACATGTATTTCTTAACCTCTTACACTCTGAATACAGAGCAAAGCTGTATATCACCTACTGAAAATATCTCCATGTAGAAAGTTTAAGAACAAGAGAAAGGAATGGCAAAGAAAACTCAGTGACTGAAGAATCTCAAAACACTGCATACGCTGCCTTAACAGGGCACTCATTAGCTGTGCAACAGCAACACCTAACAGACAGTGAAAACTGAAACAGAAAGTAAAAAAGAATATTGTATTAAGCTGGTTTTGCAGAGGGAGATTTAGCTAAGTAAGCTGTAACTTTCACACTTGATACAGCAAACAGCATTTGTTTACAGCTCTGCAAGAGTCATGAGGACTCATCTGTGCGGTTCACTTTCACCTTTACTCACAGTGATAAAATACGCTCAGATTCTTGTTCCTGCTCCTATATATCACTCATGTTAATTAAAAAAAAAATAAAATAAAATGCATGATTCATTGCAACAACAGTTTGTAGGGCTTTGGAAGCTTGCTCCAATATTTTTTATACAAGCATTTCTAAACAATGCTAAGTGCCTCAGCAGGCCTATGCTGAACATGCTCCAGATACAGGTATGTAGCACACAGGCAATCCAAGTGTTTTAGTTTACTTCATATATTATATGTATTTTTTAAAATGTGCTATATATTTTCATTTAGTATTCAACTTGACATTCCAAGAAATTAAATTGACTATGCACAAATGAAGCTTTAGAGCAGCAGGAGTGCACCCACATTCCCTCACATTAGCCTGATCGATACAGCTTCTCCACACTGTCCCCATTAGCTACAGAAACATTTAGCAAATCAGCAAGTGCTGTCTTCTACCCATTGCAATGGTTTTCTGTATGGTTTGTGCATGATCACTTTTGATCTGGACTGAAAACATTTTTTTATGCAACCTTTTTTTATGCATTCTAGCTCATAATTATATAGACCCTAAAGCAATTCTTACTGAATGTACATCTGTCGTTTACTTAATCAACCTAACCTTCCATTTCTCATCTCATAAATCCTCTTCACTTTTCATCCACATTTTGGCAATTTGCCACCAACTGACTTCAAAAGAAAGTAATTAGCACCTGTGTAAAAAATAAGGAAAATTAGGGGGAAAACAGTGACAGAAATTATGAAGAACGGTGGTAAGGAAAACAGAAAGATGGAGGGAAGAGCAATGGTAAAATAACCATGAAAAAACTTCATCTCATTTTCAGTCCTCAACTTCAGTGCATCTGGTATAAACAAGAAAATTAAAGTTAGGAAGATGTATGCTATTCTACTATATGTAAAAATGTAAAATAAAGCTACTCATTGGCAGTGTGTCTCTTCTGAACTTACCTTGGCACCATACTTTGAATAATTCATTTCTGTAAGCGTTACCGGCCGCAGTTTGTCAATATCTCCAAATGCCACTCCTGGAACATAGAGGGCACAAACAATATGGACCCACCTAAAATAGATAAAACTAGGTTACTGTTATCAGCATTTTGTTCCTATATTATACTCACCATTTACAGATTTCAAAGAGCCTTATAAATGCTACAGATGCTAGAAGAAATGTGTTTGAAGGCAAGTACATTAGAAGCAGGGACAGAATGCATATTTTGAATTCAGCAGCTCATACACTGAACCACAGAGCAAGGCTTTTCAGAGCCACTGGAATTGCTCTGCCTGTCTGGATCAAGGGATGGGCTACCATCATGTTTCTGTTCTGATGGCTCTCACATGGGGCTCCTCACCACTTTTTATGCAAGATGAAACTTATATGAGCATTTCGATGTTACTTAAAAAGCTAAGGCAGACAGATTCTTTCATGATGGGGCAGGGGTTGGGAAGGGAAGGAACAAATTATACAGGTAGTCACAGCAACACTGAGCTCTAGGCATATAGCTGTGAAGTACCTACAACACAGCATCAGTCAGACTGCACTGTGACAGTTACACCTGTTAGTATCACCAAAACTAACTACTTTTAAGCAACATGGACAGGAGCCGCATTCAGCTATAAACATACCTGAGCTGTGTTACAGAAATGCCTATCTGAAACTCAGATGAACAGACTGTTAGTTAGCTGTACCCTTCTTCACTGGCCATAAACAAACTGGACGGTAATGGTCTAAATCTTCAGCCCTGAGGGGCATAAAATGAGACAGCATGAATCTGGACTTCAGCGTCTAATAATTAAATACAACACAACGGTAAAGGCTTCAGCCTCAAGTCTGCCTTTGACAGACATCTTTATAATCTCCTGAAATTTCCAGTTACCAAAAGACAGCCTTGCAGCAGAAGACACATTTTCTTCTTCTCACATAATGAACTCTTTCTAAAAGAATCCAACTCTCATTGTCACAAACCATCAGTCAGTGGCAAACTCAAAATCTGTTCTACACAGCATGCACAGCTCAAATCAACTGAGACAAACTACTCCAAAGTGTTCCTCCCCAAAATAATCTTTCTGCTTTATCAAAATTCCAGAAACAATCTGCTACCCCTTGTGAAGTCACTAGGTGGGAGCAAACTGTCATAGCCAGAAGGTCAAGATTGCTGCCTTATCTTAAAATATTCAAGAAAACAGCCTTACACTTGCAGATGTGTGTAACTACCAGTCTGAACCTACGAGCTCCCACACGACATGTGATACAACTAGAGACTTCAGACGTAACTGAGCTGAAATACCCTGTGTGTGACCCTTAGTGTAATGTGTATGTTAATGCAGCACTTTGATCTTCCCAGCCATTAATTTTTAACAGTAAATATATCAGAAGTGAAGACTAAAACTTCTGTTCTAATAGAATCTACTCCCTGTATTCAAGAAGACTCACGATGATGCCAGAAACACTTCTTCCCTTGGCTCTTTCATTACCCACATACTGCAATATTCCAATCTCCTTAAAGACCAGCAGTTCAGCACAGACCTGTTACTACCTGCTTAAATCAGCATCCATGCTGCTGTGCTCTTTTTTCCCAACCATCTACCACTGATTAACCTATCTCTTCTTCCTCCTCTTTGTGTTTTATATCAGTTAAAAAAATTCAGCTGGGACCAGAGCAATAAGATCCTGGGTTTAGCTGCACTTAAACAGCATGTTTAATAATCTGTTATTAACTGGCTGTCTACAGATGAGAGAAATACTAAAGACAATGGTTATAATACTAATCAGGAGCTACATGTAACCCTGATTTCCCATGTTTCCCAAATCAGCAAATTTCTCACCAGTGGTCTTTAAGACCTGCAATGCCGGAATTTATCACATTCAGAATTATTAAATTTCATGTTAATTATATACGATTCGTATGTCCAAACAGAATTTTTTTTTCGAAAAAAAAAAGGTTCAGTAGCAAGCTCACATATATATATATATATATATATATATACACACACACATACACACACATATATTTAAGTTTTCACAAAAGAAAACAATGATTTTGCAATGTACAAAATTGGTAGACAGACATTGGTAAACAGACTGTTTATTTAGCATTTTCAAAAAAAAAGTCCACGATAATAAGTAGGCAACAGAAAAATCCCAGTAACGGTAAGAAACTACTCAGAAGCAATTAACTCACTTCACTCTATAAGAAATTTCTCAGTAAATCTAACATAAGTCACAAACCTGACTAATCCATAGCATCATACCTGACAAGAGTTTTCACCCGTTTATTTGAAAACAAGTTTTTAACCTACTTTTAAATCACTCAGGTTTGCGGTGCTAAGTGGTAAATTCCCTTTAAAACATGAAAACTTAATGAGAAGAATATACATCCCAAATACACATTTACATGCAACAATTGCATTGCTTTGTCTTTACAGATTTTACTAGGGTTCTCCACCACCACAAAATAGTTTGGTCACAGCACTGTAAGCACTGCAAGACTCAAAGAAAATTTAAAGTTTAAAGATGAGTTGCAACCTTGTCTTTAAAAAACATGGTACAAATATGACAGCACGCTAGCTGCCAAATACTCAAGCATTCTGCCAAACTTCTTGCTGCTCAGATAGGGAGTAAAGCTCATCATTGTTTTTATTATGATATAAACACTCCAGCACGCCAGCACAACCCCCTAACTTAATACGATGTTATATGCAAAAATGAAATTATTTTCATTACTATATGAAAAGTGCACCTTCTGCCTGCCTCCCCACAAAAGCAATGGAGGCACAAGATATTCCTGCGGGGCTGCAATGGAGCACCTGGTACCATCTCTCTCCTTCCACATTGTATCCAGAACTGACAATAGTTTGGCCTAAATCACTACTACACCTTTATGAAATGCTCTTCTACAAAAAAGCATATGTGTGTGCATAAATGTGTATTTTGGTAAAAATTATGCATTTACTAAAATAAATACCTCATTTAAATGAACATGTTTACTCATTTTCAAAAGGAATCAAAATTTTTTTTTTTTTTTTTAAAGTAAAAATACTACAGAGAGAATCAGACCTGTAACCTTGAGATAAAGAGACTGCTTGTTTGTAAATAAAACTATGTGAATTCTGTAGGGCTTCTTTTCTATACTCTTCCACTGATTTAAGATGTGTTCTATAGAACACATTTGTACAAACAGAAGTTGTAAATCTCCACAATTACTATTCTTAATAAAAATCCAGGGTTCAGGTTGGGTACTTTTGATAGTAAGTTTTAATACAGCCTCCTAAATGTACCCTCCGAAGTTCAATATAAAGATACACATCTTCTACAAGCAGCTGCTTCTCAATTTAATTTGCACAGTTTTTTCATGCTCCACTGGTGTATTTAATGCTGCTGCACTCTGTAGTTTATCTTTGATAAACCCAACAGCTGGCTGCTTGCTTCATACTGACCTTCTGAAAATGTTTAATACATGTCACCCAAGTATTACAGTGTCACAGATTTAAACTGCCATTTCAGTGTGATTGGCACACAAGTGCCTCATTTCTTTAACCACCTACATGTGAACCCAGACCTGAATCTTTATTAAAAAACATACACAAGTCAGTCTAAGTTCACATCTGAAGCAATTTCAGCTGCTTTTAATACCAGTTCTAAATATTTTCCTGCTCATTTGTTTAGCTGCACATGTTTTAGAAGCTTGTAATTAAGACAAATTGGGTAATCAAAGAAGAATAATCTTCCTTGTTACTTTACCATCCATTTAGCTTGGAGCAATGATGACAGATGTTGATTAGGGAAGAAGAAAAACTCCATACCAAAACAAGGACAGAACTCATACTCTCAGATAATAGCATTTTGAGAAATAAAATTTCATAAATTCACATTTATGCTCATGAAACTGAGAGGTTAATGTGAAAAGGCTTCTGCTGAGAAATTAAGCACCTCATTATTCTAATGATTCACCTTTCATGTAGGAACAGAGAAATTATTCCAACTTTATAATAAAGAAAAACTGAATAGGTTTGGTTTGTGTAATTTCTAGCACTGACGCATATGATGAATTTATTTTTAAAAGGTGGAAAGGAGACGGAGAGCAACGGTGAGTTAAAGGATTCGATATTCGGTAGTCTCTCTGCTAGTATTTCAAGAGAAAAACTGAACTGGTTGCAATTTACCAAGTACAATGAAAACATAATGGACATTGCCAGCCCCAAGACCCTACCTTGAGAATTCAAATTTGTAAATAAATGATAGAAAGAAAGAGATCACAGGAATTTTCACATGGTAGCTGGTATTTGTGTTTTCTAGTACGTAAACTCTATTCATCTGAGAAAACGAACTTATTCACAATAGCCATATCACATTGTCTAGCAGGTAAAAATACAATAGTAACGATAATAAATGATGGTGATTGTGGACATTAATACAAAAGTAGACGTGTTACTGCACAGAAAACCACTGTCAGAGAGAAAACACTTCCATATTAACCAAAAGCATACCACTATTTTACAATAAGAAATTTAAGCAATTTTTAAAATGTTGACTGTAGTTTCCATTATGGTTATATGGAAAAATTACATATATAGTCCTTAAACTGCCTTACAGAACACAGCAATAAGGTTGAAAGAAAACTTGCCAAGTGATACTGATTCTCACATTTCCTGTTAGACAATTGACTTTAGTCTTTAAAAACATTTTTTCCATATAGCAGCATTATTATTAAAATAGAAAACAGAACTGAAAAGCATAATTTGTTTAATTGTGTAACAGCTTTATAAGGGAGATGCACAGACACAGCTGAACCTAAGACAGACCAGAAACTGAGAATTTGAATCCTAAAAGTATATAAAAGTAAGCACAACTGCTTTTGTGGGGTCAAAATTTTCACTACAAATCCTGACTCACTTGTGTAATTTATTTTTTTTTTCTAAAATACCACAGTATTTTCTTCTGCGTTCAATGATTCCCCTTTGTAAGATGCACATAGAAGACATGCAGGGAAAAAAAGATTCCTTTTACATGATGTATGTATATCTTTAAAATGCATCTCAGCTACAAATTGAAAAGTTGAGCTTGATGTATATTCAGTGCAGAAAGGTAGATATCTCCAAAGATCATTGCCAGCATCTGCATCCAACGGTCAAAGTTCAGCATTATGAATACCCTCCTTATCTCATTATTCCCAACACAAACTCAAATTGGTTTTGCTATCAGGAAAAAAATACAAACTAAGGGAGAAATGCAAGGGCATGTACAATTTCATACACAAAATCTGAATTAACTTACGACATCTTAATACCATACTTACTTTTCTGAAGACAGAAAACACAGCATGTCAAAAAAAGCTTTCCAAAACATCATGCTGAGCTCTGCTAAGCTTTTAATGATGGCAGGACCAGATCGTCAAAGTATTAGCAACAGTAAAGTCTGTCTACGACCAGAAAGTACAAAAAAAACCCCCAAACAAAACAAAACAAAACAAACCCAAAACCCCAGGATGAAGTCTACTTTTCCTTCCTTGAAATGGAGCACATGCTTTGATTTTCCCAATGGCCACACTCCCCCAATCCAGTACAACAAGTCTGGAAGGTGTTTTCCCTCTCTGCTGCAGACTTCATCATGCTTTTTTGTGGCGTTACTAACTAAAGAGCCGCACTTTGGTCTTTTGCTACTCTTCAGGATACAGCTTTCTAGCAGCTGATTAAACTGAACTACCAGAACACATGCTCAAATTCCACAGTGACTGAAGGCAGATACTGAACAGATATGTGTCACCGTCAGAGAACGCCTGTGACCAGCCACACCAGCTGTCCTTGCTAGAACATTATACTACTGTTCAGTAGTGAGGCTCAAGGGACTTAAACACTGCTTTTCTCACTGCAACCTCCAAGCTTGAGCAAACCCAAACGACAATGTTTCTCTACATTTCTGATCCCCAGTCCCTACTGTCAATAGTTCAAGCCATTGGTTAAGCGAGAGAAGTCTTTCATGCCATTATCCTTACAGATGTCTGAATACTGAGTAAGAGTTCATGGGATATTAACTTCCTCTACACAGGAAACCTTTTTGTTTAAGTGTAAACTGCATTCCTGATGCAAACAAAAATAAAGTTGTTTTTTTTAAGACTCCCATTGCTTTCACCAGTATGTTTTTTTTTGTAAAAAAATATCTATCAAACAAGTAGTTCAAGGGAACAAAGAAAAGTCTTCTAGTATATCCAGTAAGGCACCTATATACATATAACAAGACAGGGTGACTTCATACTGAAGAACAGGATTTGTCAGTCCCTGAAGTAAATGGTGATCTTTGTTTCATCTAGGTGCATTTTTTACTCATAGGACCATAAATCTTCATGCTCTAATTCACCTTAAGAGAACATCTTCCTAATACTATAATGGGCATAATGAATATTAGGAGCACACAAAAAATTATGTGGTTGACTATCCAAAGAACGCCCAACTCATGACCTAAGACAGAAAGGATATCAACAACAAAATTTAACTTATGGCAGTCTCCTATAGGAACAGACTAGGGCAAAACCCAATCTTTTAAACGTGACATCAAATTCAAAACATCACTTCTTCAGTCTTACCTGCCTGCATCAGTCTCCTTGAAGATCCCATCCTGGTTAGGACACAATTCACAACTAGGTGTGACACCACATTTGCATGCATCACAAAACCAAGGTTCCGTGGAATTTTCTGAAGCTGAGCTCATGATAGAGTCACTCTCTCCATCAACACCATAGCAACCTAAACACACACAAAAAATGGAAGACCAATACAAGAAAAGACAATTGTAGAAGTGGACAGTTGTCAGTTACAACCTCAGCAGGAAACATACACACAGATACATTCAGAGGAATAATACTGAGAGTCCCAAGAAACTTTAACATGTTTTTTGCAAATATTATCTTTACGGCAAAATTTACATTCTAAAGACACTCCAGTTCCAAGAAATGACCTAGTTTATGTGACTGTCTCAGATTACGATTGAAAAACAAGAAGAAAAAGGCTGTTTTACGTTATTCTTTTAGCAACATTTGTTGTTCTTTCAGAATATCCATTAAGAAGGAAAGTAAGAAAACAAGACAAAGCAATGAAGAAAGACTGAAAAAACTCAAAGAATTTTTTTCAAATTAAGAAATATATGTCAAGTTAAATGCATCAAGCTAAGGAATTTGTGAGCATCTGCAGGCTTCTCTTGGCTATTGCTATCTTTTTCCTTCTCCTTACTCTGGAAATGAACATTATTTAGGGTTTTGTTTGGGTTTTCTGGGGTTTTTTTTATTTAGAGGCTGATTATGTCCGTAGCAATCAGTCAACAAAAATGTACTCCACTTTTCCACTTTGCACTCAGCATCCAAACCAGCTAAAAGAGAATATACACATGAAATAAAAAACACAGCTTGCACACTTTAGGAGTTGTAGGACTGAGCTTAAAAGGCTTTACTTCAAAACTGAAGTACAGTTTGCAGAGCAGATTGACAGTTTTGAGACACCGCATTGGTGATTGATGAAGTATAATATTTTTTTTTAAGCATTCTCATTTTTACATAGTTTTAAATTATGGCTAGACTCAATAATTCAATTTCTCCATTCTTCTTTGGTACATCCACTGTACTCTTTATGATTGTTAAGGTATCTATGCATGCTTAATCATCACAAATTTAGGAAAACAATACTTTTAAAGTGATTCAGAAGCTTGTTATTTAAATTTTGCACAAGAAAAAGAGTAGTAGTATTACCACTGCAAATGACAAGAAGGAAAATCTTAAAGCTTATCACCACAAAACTGAATTTCTGTATATGCCACATTTTAAACACCTGTTATTCAATAAGAGAAAAATCTTATTTTATTGTCAACACTTACAAGAGTAGAGACTTTACTAAAACACTGAATTCGGCTATTTGTCAAATAAAGTAATCAAGTCAACATTTGTGCTTGCAGAACAGTTAAATTATTGAATTCTGCAATTAAATAGCAACATGATTTGTTACTTTGGTTCATTACCCACTGACTGTAATAAAATAGCAGCAGTACTCTAACTCCCCTTGTGACAGAAAGAGGTCTGCATAATAGTCTAAAACTACATTCAGGAAATAAGCAATAACACTGTAGGAACCGTTAAAGAAATACAGTCTTCCATTTCAGAATTAGGATCATCAATAAGAATTAAAATAAGAAGCCAGAATGTTTATTTTCATTATGAAAGTATTCCAGAATCAAATGACAAGTAATGCACAGAAGTGCATCCACAAATAAGTTTCATTAGCTATAGAAAAGATCATATAGTTCACACATAAGATAACTCCATTTTCTATATGGTATCAGCTTTAAGCAGTATGCCAGAAAGTCATTTTTTATTAAAACAATATTGAATACGTGCCAGTAAGGCTACTTTTAAGCAATTACATTAATGTACAACCACATAGTCCATTGATATCATAGAGCTGATGAATAATTAAGCTTTTTATAATTCCTTCATACTTCTTAACATATTAACTTTTTCCTAAATGTACTTATTCAAAATTACCTAACACTATAGAAGCATTAATGCTGTCATCAATCCATACAGCAAAATAAAATCAGTTTCTTTCAAACACTACTGCTTCTTCACCAAACAAAAGTAATTAGATTTGCTTTGCTAACCTAAGTGCCATCAGTTTGCTAGAACTAGAATGGTGACTTCCCCAAACTGTCTTACCCTCATTCTGAAATAGTTGCCTTATTATACTTATCAGTCATTTACACCTGATTTTTTTTATCCTTCCTCCTAGAAAATGACACATATGTGCAGTAATTATTTCCATTCTTATCATATGCATTGACATTAAACATTGTTTCTATAGCAGTACAAATCTATGTCCTTTTTTCAAGTAGATAAAAAAACTAACTGGATTTTTAACCCAAATTTTTAGTCCCAATTTGTACAGAAGTCCTAGTGACAGCTTTAAAGAGTTTAAGATCTCTAACCATAATGAAAACCCTGGTAAAGTTGAGAAATTCTGCTCATCTAGTATGTGTCTGCAGTGCCAAAATTTAAAAAAAAATAGTAATTTCAAAATTTCTCAATATACTGACTTTTTTTTTTTCTTTTGTTATCACAAGTTGCAATACTAACTGCCAACACAAAAACTAATTTGGTCAGAGTAACACCACTTTTTTAAACAACAGAATGCTGTACACACCTTGTCAAAATTTAGAATTGTGGATAGAGATTAACAAATTGCATCTGCTTGCTTGAATGTATTAATTAACAGCTTTCACTTTCCAATTTCAAGTAACCTTATAATAGTCATGCTATGGGATTCATATTTCCCCTAATAAGTTGAAACGGGAAAAAAAGTTTTCTGCTGCACAGCTGTTAACTGAATTTTTGTATCTTCAGTCAGACCTACAGTACAAAATGCACTTGATAAACAAACCTAAATGTGCTTTTGCCCAAGTCTGCCTGAAAAGTTACAACATAGAGACTAAGAGTACAGATGTTTTAAAAACTGCAGTATTTTCATATTTTTACCACAGTAATACTTTTATCTGTTACAGGCAATTACCTCTATATCATTTTAGGATCCTTAAAACTCCTGAGTTCAAGAAAGGTTCAACTTATTACTGCCTGCCTTCTTTTCCTATGCTGAAAGAACCAAAATTCATTAAATCCTCACGTTTGTATATTCTTAGATTACTGTATCACAACCCCATGCTCGCGATCTCCTTGAATACCTCTTACACTGAACGATACAACTGGTTTAGTAATATTAACTTCTGAATTTAAACACATGCTAGTAAAGAACTTAAAACTCTAACAGCATTTACTGTTCCACAAACGGCATCTATATACTATGATTATGGCCAAGTTGTCTATTGAATGTATGTCATTTTAAACAGAAAACAAACTTTTTTATTCCCCAATTTTCAACTCATTGTACTCTGTCAATAGCTGCAAACACTTTAAAATGCTACCATTAAAACAATTGTTGTGAAGTCTATACCACTGAGGGAAATGGGGAGACCCAATTCTTGCCTTGGCTGCATCTGTTCCTCCATTTCTCTGGGATGGTAAATTTTTGTCAGTCAAATAGGACACCTGCATATGCTAAATGCATCTACATACACTCTGAAACATGACCTCATCATAAAGATCACAAAAACATGAACTTTAAGGTAAACTGTAGGTTTGCAAAATTAGATGCTGTGAGATCACAGTATCCAAAATGTGTTACATTCAATCCTTAACTGGACCAACATTTTAAAATAAAGACATTCATCAATTCACGCATCATAAATTCGGAACAGTATTTTTATTTAGTAAATGGAGAGTACGTACATGATTACGCAAAATGATTTTTCATACCAGACAGCAGAAGACTAGGGTAAATGGTAAAATTAAAATGCAAAAGTGTTTTACTACACTGTAAAGCATATGGCAACTACACTATTGCTTTTAGCAAGAGAAATTTTATTCCCTGCCTTACACATCACAGTAAAGTAAGAAAAAAATAGAGGTAATGCAAAAGACAGCTGGAAAAAAGTAGAACTTCTCTCCTTTAATTCACAGCAACTAAGTCAAGGGCAATAGCTGGCAAGCAGACTACCTATGGTTATGGTACATGCTACGATATGCACCAGACATTTTCTTCAGACACGCTGCAATCAATATGTCAAAAAACCTGACACCACAGTTGGGGGTGTCCTGCTATTACAAGATCTCACCACAAAAGCTCTTATCCAAAATGACAGATTAGTGCCTAAAGAAGATTTGTATAAAAAGAAACGAGTAAACACTGAAAAGTAACTGTACTACTACAAATTCAGTACAAAAGATTTTTTCCCTAGCAATGTAAACGTTTTTCCTTTTTTTGGGTTGACACATGAAATGAGAACAAATTTTTAATTGATGGACTTAATTAATTACAGGCTGCTTAAACATAAAAGATGAATGCAAAGTATTAATGCAGATATTAAATTAGCATTACATGTATGCTACTCACACATTTTGGTTCATTTTGAACCAGTTATTTGCTCCACAAAGTTTATAGATTTTTGGACATATGTCTGCAGAGCAAAGATAGCTTTTGGAAAGCGATGCAGGCGATATGAATACCACACAGCAAACAGTTGCATTGGAAAGGAAACTAAATTTCTAGCAATCTTGAAACTTGTCAGTCAGGCAAGTAAAAGTGTTTAGTAAAGGGCCCAGGACTCTAGGTTTGAATCAGAATCCCCCTCTAACTCTTGGTCATGTTGCTGTGCTCCACGTGAATGCTGGAAAAGTTGCTCCCAGATGAGTTATCACCCCTCCTTCCCTCTTTTCCCATGGAAGACCTCATGTAAAATCATAAAATCATAGAATGGTTTGGGTTGGAAGGGACCTTAAAGATCATCCAGTTCCAACCCCCCTCCCATGGGCAGGGACACCTCCCACTAGACCAAGTTGCTAACAGTTGATTAACACAAGTGAGCAAACCAAAAGGAATACAAATCATGACCGAACAAGCAGCTGCTGCACCACATAACTTGTAAGGAAAAGGCACTACTAGTACCAAGTACCTAGGCACATGAGGAATGGAGCAGTATGAATAGTGATAAGCTACCTTGTGCTAGAAAAGCCAAAACTTACTGGAGTAAGGGAGAATGAAGATCTAGACCCTGCCTGACTTAAAACACAAGGCAACAATAGCTTACCCTCTGAAAGAGGGTAACAGATTCTTGCCAACAGCTATGCTGGCATGCAGCCACTTAGGGATCACAATTGGAAGGCTCACCTTCATGTGAAGGAGCCACACTATCACAAGGGTCCTGCCCTTTGACCAATAGCTGCAAGTAGAGCAAGAGTCCCCCTCCAGGGAAGGAAGGGAGCCCTGGAATCCTGAAGAAGTAGGTTTGACTCAAGGGCAGCATTTTCATGGCTAAATAAAGAGGCGGCCACCATAGAAAAACCTTTTCCAGTCACCTGAAGGTACTGTGGTAGACAGAAACTACCACTTTGGCAGAGCACAAAAGCACAAGCCAAGGGTGTAAGACCCATCCCTGTGAAGTGAAACAGTTTCTGTAATACTCAACAAGGAGAGAGAAAATACGGCCTTCAGGGAAAAACAATCAAATCACCAGTATCATCATTATGTGGGTCCCTGGGTGAGACACCAACAGGGCATGAAAGGAGTGCATTTCCTTCCCAATAAATATCTACAGTGCTATAGAAAAGTAGAGAAAACATACTAATTAATAATACATACATAATTTATAATTGCATACAAAAACTATGAAGAAAAACCCTGGGGCATTCCAGCAACTTTGTGTGGGCATTTCAGGACAACAGGCATCTTGAGTTTGAGATTCTAGGGAAAAGACAACTGCTAAGTATCAAAACCAGTTCACAGGAAATGGGCATATTACTCTTCCCAACTGCAGGCAAACACAGGTGAACATCACTGTGTCAATTTCTATCCAGCTTATAAATATGAGCCTCTTCATACAGTACTGTGGTAGAAACTGCATTTTCTGAAAAACTTAAAAGTTCAAATATTAGAACAAATTTGAAGACACACAGCATAGTGTCTGCAGCCACAGCAACCTAGGTATTAAAGAAAATTTGCAAAAATAAGAACAAATTCTTAGATTCCAATGTGTTTATAAAACTCACTTATTACTGGAAGACATTTTTCAAACTATAAAGCAGTTGTGTATAAGAGTACAAAGGACTTCTTACAATACAGCCTATGTCCATGATCTGGGCATAGTTATGAGGTACAGATTAAAGCCAATGATATTAAGAGTCAACCTTGCCTCTATTAACATTTAAAAAAAAAAAAATAAAAAAATAATCATTCTCAAGGTTGCAAGCACTGTTTATATGATTAGACAGTAATTATTTCTTCAACTAGTTCTCAGTTTATTCTTGGAGATCACCTGAGTTGAAGGATTAAGCCAACAGGAACAAAAAGTAATTGTTGCATTGCATTTTGATTTTGACTGCAACTTCTTCATGATAGTCTGTGTCTTCATTTATTACTCATGCATACAGAAACAATACAATGATCCAATGACCACTGGGCAGGAGTGCAGAAATCTTCAACTTACTGAATATATATGTGTATATATATAAGATCACTGAATCAAACTAAAGCTTCAAGGGTTCCATTTTTTTAAATAAAATTTTTATTTGCTGCAAGCAATTATTTAACCAAATTACTGAAAAAAGCTCCAATTTAAAATAGCACCTGGTCTTAGTTATCACTATAAAATAGCAAGGTACAGAAAAAATGCACCAAAATAAATGTTCATTTCTACTTAAAACTATATTCACATATTTACAAATTGATATACAAATCTAGCAATGAAACATACACATAAAACATCAAGTAAACTTCCAAATTGCATTCACCACAGATTTGAAGTTCAGCTTGTTGCCAGGCAAATTTACATTTTTATTGCAATTACTTTCACCTACACAGCTTGCTTATCTTTTTCTAAGACTTCACCTATTCAAACAGAACTTCACAACTGCTTTACATAAACTTTTAAGTATTTACTATTAAAACAAATTGTAAAGAGCTAAACATTCAACCTTAAGTGTGAAAAATAAACCAAAATCCACAGTCAATTAGTTGGTACAGACCGTAGAACTTATCAGAACAAACTAGCAGTTTAAGTCTTTTGAATTAATCTATTTACTTCGTTGCAATAACAACAAAACAAACATATACACATTGTACTCTTTACATTAGTGGGACTATAGGAAATCTTTGCCTATAACACTTTAAAAAGAAGAATGGCAGCAATTACTTTTAGACAGATTTTGAACTACTACAATTCAAGTGACTTTTGAACTATGGAACTATTTTCCTGTGGAGGAAAGACAGCTATAATCTTACCTTTTGTAGGGACAAAGGTTTAGTAAACTAAACAAAATGAGGAAGTGATCTCTTGGGGATTTTTAAGGCACTCCTCTGGAATAAAAAACAAATTTGCCATAATTTTATTCTAAAAAGGCAGAAGATCATTTTTCCATCACAATCATTCTGCACTTTAACATGTCTAACTGTACAATCATTAAATAAATCTTACAGAAGAATTTTCAAGGAGCTCCACAGCTTTAGGGTTTAGATGTATTAACTGTATGTAATGTTTGGGGAATTCTCAAATAGGTATTCATAACTATCAGCAAAAGACACTTTAATTCAATTTTTATTTTCCCATGAGTTAATATGAGACTGTGCTACGGGGTAAAAAATAAATATCAAGGTTCTATAAAAATAACATTTAGTAGTTTATTGCATCTCAAATCGAATATATTCTGCACATTAGTTTTCAAAAATTTCACTGACACAGAGGAAGGAATTCTGCAAGTATACCTAGACAGCTAAATTTAGGAGTCTAACACTTGTTATAGTCAATGAATACTGACTAATGCCCTCAAAGGCACCTAGAGTGTGATTCAGCTCACCATAAATTAGGTCAACTAAATTGCTCTATAAGCTTCATTGACGGTATTGATTAGCTCTTCAAAGGACCACAACAAGAATTCAGGAGTCAGAGTACATGTTGACACTTAGAATAACGCACCTGAACCCGAGGACAGAAATTCCACCCTCAGTTTCCTAACTGATATTAAGCAAAGAAATGAACTACAGCTCAATGCATGAAAAATACTCTTTTGAAACAATTTTCAATCTAGTATGAGAAAAGAAAAGGAGAGTAGGGGATTAATAAAAGCACTTCCTACCTGAAAAGTCATGCTAAGCAGCTCCAAAAAAATTTAAAATGAACAGAGTTACACAAATTAAATACATGCCTTTTCTGCTTTTGAAGAACATAAGCCTACTTTCTTTTAATTTCAAGGTCTGAAGCAGCCTATCTCATTTTCCTGGGAAACCTTAAAAAAAGCAAAGCCCTAAAAAGGGATACCATATCAGAAATGAAAAAAAAAACAAACCCACAAACCAAAAAAAACCCAACCCAACAAACATCCAACAAAAATTCCCCTGATTAATCAAGAAAATAACAGGGTTTGTTTTTCAACAAAACAAGTATGCCTCTCTGTTAGTTATCTACCCTACCTTCCACCCTCAAGAAAAAGAGCAGCAACACACAATACAGCCTCACCATCCACATAAGGCTGTTAAAATTCCATACGCTCACCTCAGAATTATTCCAGAAGTTTTTCCTTAAAACCAGACCTCCTACATTTATAACACACACATAGACTAGATTTTGCAGGAATTAGTAAAACAACGATTTGTGTATATTTTAACTTTAACATTTCCCCATATCAAATTGTCAGTGAAAACTGTGAGAAAGTTCAAGGCTAGCTGTTTTCACTTATAACTAAATGTCATGGACAATGCCTTTCTGGTACAGCAAAAATATTTGGAAAAAACCCTTTCCTTTCAGAAGGCTTCCTATTCTCATTATCTTATATCCCAATTATGCAGTCAAATTCATCTACTGAAATAGGTGAGACAAAAATACATTTAATATAATATCCTAAAGCCCTGGATATACAATGTATAGCTCCAGTATCTGTAGACTGTGATTCATTATATAGGTATTCATAGACTACGTCCTGCCCTGTAGCTGCTTATATTTGCTTTGCTAAAGTAGGAGACGGGTATTTCACCACTGAAAAGGATCCATGTAGTATTACAAAAAGTTACCTGCCAGAGTTCAAAGACTTTGGGTTTTTCTGAAGAAAGCAAGTCAAAATTTTATTAAAAGCAAAGCATATGCTTTCCTCCCATAATGAGAATGAAGGGTCGTATTACCTTCATGAACTGTTATTCCACAGTTGTCACACTGGATTATTTCATCAGCATCTTCACTGTTATCTCCAAGACAAACGCAACAAATCAAAATATGGTCCATTTTCTGGGAACTCCAATTTTGAGACTTCTCAAGGATCAAGGAGTCCTAGTATTGAAAAATGGAAGACACATGGATTATGCCAGGAACTTCAATTTTGTTTAAAAAAAACAGAACCTGTTATTTGCTCAAGTTTTTAACAACAAACAAAAAAGACAGAAAATTATTTTCACAAGACTAAAAGCTTCTTTGTTGTCAAAACATTCAAACACTTCATCCGCAAACGTCAGAGCTGGGAGAAAGGATGGATACAATCTGATCTCAATATACCTACAGATCTCTTAAGATTCAAAGGCCAGAGCAGGGTCTTACTTCTTCAGTCAGAAACATACATGTCTTTAAACCATTTATGTTCTACAAAAAGGAACAAACACACAGACCTAAGAAACCATTTAAAAGCAAAAAAAAACCCAACAAACCCAACCAACCAAGGCCAAAGGTGACCTTTAAATGTCCCAATATTCAGAAAAGTTCCTTCATTTTGTTAAATTGCACCTTCCAATTAAAAATAGTTACATGCCTCTGAAAAATCTGAAAATAAACAGCTAACACAAGCCTGCCAAGTTTTCACTTACGTAAAATATAACAAATTATCAATTCAGTTCTATTTTGCTGTAATGTAAATTTACATGTCTCTATGCAAAACCATATGGTTTAATAAAACTATAACAACTTATATTCCTCTGATTATATACAGGAGTAAGGATTTGCAGAAGTACAGCTCTGGTTTGGCAACCTTCAATGAGAACTAGATCACTTTAAAAGAATGTGGCTTTTAATAGGGAATTTCTCTAAGGAAACACAGAGGAGTGTTTCAAAAACCAATGAAAGCTATATGTAAATTTAAATTTCTTCAGAAACACCATCTAGGCTTCTTATTTTCATTGTGATACAGCCACTATCTCTTCTGCAAAGTTACACAGCTTCCATACATTTTCTTTTATTTTTATACTAAAAGCAAACATTGAGGTTGAACTGCCTTCATTGGGAAGTGTGAAATTAGGCACACTAGTAAAAAATAATCATTGCAGTATAATCAGTAACCGTTCCAGAGCAGAGGCTGACAGTTCAACCCTAAATGGCATCCATTCAAAATATCAGAGATCTGAAAATATTCCAAAACTGCTGTGGTATCCTACCAGAAAAAAAAAAAAAAAAAGGTGGGAGATGTCCTCTCAAATATTTTTCTCGTTCTAATCCCAATTTCTAACATAAAACACAGCACCGATACTGTGCTCGTGTAGCCTAAGCAGATAAAAACTATCATGAATGATACCTAAAGTAGGTATTCTGCCTCAAGGATCTTAAATTCTCACACTAACTTATGCACTTATTATTCATGATAGCCTCTCAGTCTGATACAGTAAGTATCTGATACAGTACATCTCTGCACAAATTTTTTAATGAATCATTAATGAAGTCTCTTTGTACTTCAGGTTTACCTGGGCGGGTATTTGGAGGGTAAGGCGGAGAGCCTTTGCTTGATTTTAACTCAAGATAAGATATAGGGGTATAATAGCCTTACCACTTAAAGCTGGCCTCAAATAGTTTACTTCAAGTAATAGATGTGGCTCGTTATAATGTTTTTGACCTAGGAAAGGTCAAACACATGCTTCTAGCACTTAGAAAAGGCTTCGGGATCTCCCATTCATTTTGTCCAAACAAGTAAGGAAACATGACCTATAAAAAAAAAACCCAACTCATCTAGAAGTAAAAATGAAAGATTATACAACCATTCACATGCTCATGCTCGCTTACAAGAAGGAGCATTTCTTCCAACAGCCTCCTCTGAGGACAAAGTTGCAAAGCATTTTGAGGAAAGCAGGAAACTTGCACATTTTTTTTTCAAAAATATCGTTGCCCATCATCACTCAAAATACCCACGTTTAGCTTACCAGTCACGCTACAGATAGGAAAATGGCAGTAGATACTCCCTAACTTTGGCAGATTAATTCTGCAGCGGCACAGGCTTCTCAGATGCATCTCACAGCACTACAGAAATCAGATTTTTCTGACAACACCTTCAACTTAACCTGTTATTTGGCTTCACTAACGCAAGTTTAAAAGAAATTTGCAATCTCTGCTGTTATAGAAGCCCAAGGACTGGTATTTTAAAAAAGGAGGAAAAAAAACCCAAAACCAAACAAAAACCAATCTATTACTTTAAGTTAAAAAGACCAGAATTGCACTGTAAAAACAACATTGAAATAACATTAGCTGTTTAGGCAGTGAGAACATATGTGAATACAGGCAAAATAAAAAAAGAAACAAACAATGATGAAAAGGCATCAAATTTGCATCTAACATTAGGGTCCCCACCCATTCTGGTTTACCTTATGTGAGGACAGCCAACAGGCAAAGAGCAGCAGAATAAATTAATTTTCTAGGCAGACATTGAGAGGGAGTGATCTGGAACATATGCTGCTCATCCCTGCTTAGTCCATGTAAGCACCTGACAGATCTCCATCCCAGAAGCTGATCCTACTTGTCTAAAGCATGAGAACTTTTACATAGAGATGGAAACTGGTGCCAAGTCCTGAACAAGTCCTGTTCCCTACACAAGTGAAAGGATTTCAGCTGAATCACTACATAACTCCCATCATTTCTGTGGTGTTAATGAAGAAAGTGAACATTTCTAGCTATATGGCTATGTACTTTTAACTTTAAAGAAATTTAAAAAAAAAAAAACCCAACACCTCACTGAAAACAGAAGAATCCCATAAAATGGTAGCAATTATAAAAACAGAAAAGCACAATTTATCTACTAATGATGCTTGACCCCAGAAGAGAAAGATAAGTTTGTCTTCTGTGCTTAATGCAGTAGAAAAGCACATAGTGTTTCATCACAGCACAGGTTAAAATACTGTATATGCAGACCTCAAAATATTTTTGTAAAATGTAGAAAAATAAAATAAAAACCACACAGAAAAAAAATAAACAACCCACCCCCAGCACTCGCCCCCAACATCCACCCCAAAAAGTAAAGGAAAGGAGGAATGCACATAAGGACACTACATGATGTTCGGAGTTAATTACCTGAACATTCTTTCATAAATTAATTACGCATTCAGACATCTAGTTTTCTAAGAATGTAGTTTCTGCAGTATGAAATTTTGCTATACAGGATTTTTTACTTTTTTTTTTATTTTTATTTTTTACTATTTTACTATATTGCAGTTGTAGAGCGTATACTGTTATAATACAGCTGAATATCAATTCAAAAATTACAGTTTATAATCCAGCCTACAGATACTCACTTCATAAACAGTACTTTGCTTTATATGCAGTAAAGATAAATTATCAGATACAAAATCATAATTTGAATTTCAAATTTTCCAATTTTGATTTTATCTTTTGATCAATGTCCAAAATCCAAGGCAAGAATACAATCTGAGGTCCATGCATATTGAGAAGCTTTATAAAAGGTACATCAGAGTCAGCTCTGGGTTTCTGAAACAAGCCTAATTTTCCAAGTCAATGGAAATTATGGACATATTCAAGAATACATCCCGAAGAATATAGACTCCCATCTCCATTCTGATATGGGAAACAACTCTGAAGGAAAATTGTCTATCTCTATTTGAAGTTCCGATCATCAGTATTGGTAGAGAACTTTAAGCTCCTGAGCCAAGAGAATACACATAATAACACTAGAATTACAGAGGTAAATAATGATAGAAGATGCCTGCAAAAAAAGTAAAAAAACCCCAGAATTATGCTTTTTTTCAATCACAATTATTATTAGTAATTAAAACAGCACAGCTGATTTGCTATCATGTGTATATAATACATAAAGTATCTGAAACAAAGTCAACTGATTCTTCTAAATACTCTAATTCCTGTCCTTTTACTCATTAAAGATTAAATGGAAGAGCAGAACTTTAAATAGTGTCATACCGCTATCATTTATCAAATGTTATGTTGGCATTGCAATTATTCCTGAAAATTGCATGTAGATTTTACAGCAACTCTTTTTACTTTGTTCAAAATTTTGCTACTGCAGAACTCAAGCATCCTGACAACCTAATATCTTTATTTTTCCATAGGCACAACCTTCAAGGTAACTGTAATTGTGCACAGGAAAAAAAAGCTGCATTATGAAACACTTATATAATTTTCAAATTCTGAAATTAGAAGATATTTAAAATAATAATAGTTCCAAATGTGTTCTAGTACTGTAAGAAATTACTTCATTTGTGAGCGTTATAAGAAAACCCAACATAAATTATCATGATTATTCTATTTGATTTTAAACCTAGCGTGCATATTTCTTTACTTAGAATTCATCTATCAGTGAACTTAGTGCTCAGACTGACGTTTGTCACAAAGAAGGGCTAGGATAAATAACCTATCATTTAGCTATGACTATGTCACAGATGCTTTTAACTTTTAGAACATTACAGATACGCAACGTTTACACTAAAACAGAACTAGGAGTCTTGCTAATACATGTTGATTTGCATACTGGACCTCCCATTTGCTTTAGAACTAATCCAATCCCTCCTAAAGCCAAAAGAAGTCTCTCTATTGACTTTAGTGGCATTATATTGGCCAAATGGTCCAATCAAGGTTATATAGTATGCAGTGCCTACTTAGCACAATTTTGTTGCTTTGCTTATTCCTGTAAGCACAATTCCAGACAATCAGTTTAACTTTTTAAATTAACAGAATAGCTACTGGGGAGTAGTTTCCATTCGTCAACAGATATGATATAGAAAGTTGGTTGCACTACCTCATTACTCTTGCTTTGTGAAAGAGCCAGGCTATCATTTGTCAATTCCTCATCATCTGCATTATTCCTGTTAAGAACTTTACTCTTCTTCTTCTTGGATCCTCCATCACTAGCTGTGCTGCTATTATCTTCTTCATTACCTTCCTCATCATTGTCATCCTCATCACTTCCGCTCCCATCATCTTCATCATCCTCATTATCTCCATCACTCCCCTCTTTTCGCAGTGCGTTTTTTCCTTTTTTTTTCCCAGCAGTAGGCCGCCAGTCATTGTCATCTTCACTGTCATAGTCATCCATATCATTTAGTTCTTCCATTGATACGAAATCTAGCAAAGGTCGGTTCCTGCGCAAATTCCATTTTTTTGGTTCATTTGTTTGCTCATCAGTCACAGCATCAGGTTCAGCTGCTTTCTCCTTCTCTTTCTTCTTTTTTGGCTTTTCTTCTTCATCTTCTTGCTCTTTCTTTTCAGTTTTAATCACCTCTTTGTCTGCTGTTGGCACCTCTTCTTCAGTGGAGCTTTTTGGCTGTTGCTCTTCTACTTTGACTTCTGCCGTTTCTTCCTCCAAGACATTTTCTT
Source organism: Podargus strigoides (assembly GCA_028020825.1). NCBI lineage: Eukaryota > Metazoa > Chordata > Aves > Caprimulgiformes > Podargidae > Podargus > Podargus strigoides. The sequence continues at coordinate 30,669,075 of CM051623.1, forward strand.
CTGATTCAGTACAGGAACCTTCACCACTGTCCTTTGATGCATCTTCACTCCCATGACCACTTCCTTCAGAATCTGTTGAGCATATGAAAATTTAAAAAACGTTCCGACACAAATGTACCCCCAAAAATAAAATTTGTTGAAGCAAGTTGTTAAACAAAAGAATGATGCATGTTCCTCCCTCATAAGGTACTCCACCTATTTTTTCAGCTGGTGTCCAAATACTGCTATTTCGAGTGGTATGTTGAGAATCTGTTAAACATGAGTGCATTTTAAGATGGCAAAAAAAAAAGGCAGAATTTATTAAATGAACGTTAAATGTTCCTTTGAACTGCAGCTCATATTAACAACAAGCAGTAGCACAGCATAATTTCCATGTGGAGTCACATCTTAAAGAGAGAGCATTCCAGCTTTTAATTTCTGGAGGCGTTTTCTAAATCTTCAAAATAAAATAGCTATCCAATAGAAGAGGTTTCAAATTACAAAATGAAGAGTTTACATAACAAGTACTAACAATAATATGGATAATCCCACACCTTCATTTTTAGTACAGGTTTGTTCTTCCCAGTTTGGGGGCTCTTTCAGTTTCCAATGTTACTTTACTTATTAATCCCACACAAACTATACCTCACTCAGTGCAGTTGCACAACAACGCATAAATTCTAACCTTATACCACTCATATGGTATTGTTCTGTGTGTAATCACTATTTACATTAATTAATACAGGCTAATCTGTTCAACAGAAATGAGCAGAAGAGGATTCGTATTAAAAAAAAAAAAAAAAAGATACAAAAATAAGGCATTGTACTATAAAGTACATGTTAAAAATATTGAAAGAGGTGACAAGTGAACTTGTTAAATTTCATAAACATCATCCACCTCAACTATCTCTCATCTTATATTCATCTACTACTTTTCATTTACAGTATTGGTTTTAATGAAGAAAAACTCAGAAAGTATTTTTATAATTAACAAGAGAATATAAAGTTGCTTGATCCAACACAGGAATTAATTAGGCACTTTTCAGTTTGTTCAGAACCATCAAGTTCTTGATGCACTGTCACAATAGAAGCAAAGAATAAACATATTGATGCTTGCAAAGTAAAATTAAAATCCTTGATCGCTTTAATTACCCCACCAAAAAACCTCACCACTCAGTATCACCTAACAGTGCGTTTCTCTGCACATCCACCTTTGTATAAAGTCAAATAAACAGTGGGGCCAGTGTGCTACACACTTCACATGGTATTTATTTCAACTCCACAGAACATTGTCTACAACTAGCCTGTAACACAGTTGATATAACACCGATATAATGGTCAGCTTGCCTTTTTATGTGTATGCCTGTATGTGGAAGTATTTGGTGAGGAGATTATATATTTGTCAACAAAAAAGTTCATCAGTGCTACTGATGGGCTTATTAACATTATCAGTCTCCTTACAAGCTAATAGAAAGTAAAAGATTCCTGGAAACGTTCTACCCTTTAAAGAGCCAGGAGAAAAAAAGGAGAATGCAGTAACACAAGTTATTGTACAGTCTTTAGAGAAAAAGAATAATTCAGTCATTTCCCTACACTTACCAGCCTTAATGGTAGTAATGGAAGTACAATATAATTAAGTGAAGTTTTGAAATAGTAGAACACTCTTCAGGCACGCCTAAGAAATAAAAATCAGTATTCTCTGATATGCAATCTAAAAAAGCATTTTTAAATTACAATAGCTTTGTTTGGATACATATTCATGGACCTGTTAGAGTAGGTCCAGAGGAAGGACACAAAAATAGCTTGAGGGCTGAAACACCTCTCCTGTGAAGAAAGGCTGAGAGCATTGGGATTGTTCAGCCTGGAGAAGAGGCAGCTCCAGGAAGACCTTATTCCGGCCTTTTGATATTTAAAGGAGCCTTATAAGAAAGAGAGAATTTTTACCAAGGCCTATAGTGTCAGGGAAAGAGATTTTAAACTGAAAGATGGTAGGGTTTAGATTGGACATAAGGAAGAAATTTCTTATAATGAGGACGGTGAGACACTGGAACAGGTTGCCCAAAGAAATTGTGGGTGCCTCCTCCCTGGAAATGTCCAAGGCCAGGCTGGACGAGGCTTTGAGCAACCTGGTCTAGTGAAAGGTGCTCCTGACCATGGCAGGGGGTTGGCTTATATGATCTTTAAAGGTCCCTTTCAACCTAAACCATTCTGTGATATTTGCCAGCTCTCACAAACAAAAAGGTAACTCCTAAAGCTATGCTCTCATACTAGACATTTATACGACAGATTAAATGCCATATGTATCTTTAAAAGTAAAATGTATTTTTGTCACTCATTACACAGGTTCCGAGTGCCATTGTGCATTACTTGTCTCACTGTAAATAAGGAAGTATAGGGTTTTTCCATGTTAAAATTAATTTAACTGGATTTTTAGGTTACCTTCTATTAGTTTCTATTGGTTTACTTCCCCACTGTAACTCCTCAAACCATGACACTCCATGCCAGTAATTTGTTTGGATGCTTTAATTGTGCTGTTCCATTTCTAAATATGCTTCTTGTGAATTTAAGCTTCTTTTTCATTTGGGGGGGGATCTTAATCTGGGTATAGTTTGACCCCTTAACAGCACTCTAAATTACCAACAGCAGTTCTTGTACATCAATACTATAGCACTGAGGATACTCTCTAGCTGCTTTATGCCATGCAAACAATATAAAGCAGAGAACAAATAAACGTTAGTTTCATTTACTTCTCTCCTTCAAATTCCCTTTGCCTCCTGCCTGCACATTATGCTTTGTACTCTCCTTTCTGCTTGCACGTACACACCAGAGACACTTGCACTAAGGGATATCTCTCTTCCGTCTGAATGCATCCGCCATGAATAGGTACTTTTCTAGAAAGAGCTATTCTGTGATAACAGCTATTTGTACAGGTGTTCTTCTGTCAGATGCACTTTCAGTTAGGAAGAGGCGGTAGTACACAATTTGCTCCTTGAAAGAAATTCTTAAAGAATGGCTCTTTCAAATTGGCAACCATATCATGTCATTCCCTATGAGAGAGAAATCAAGTTACTCTCTTTGAAAGATGGGGCCAGATACACTGCCGAGTAGTGAAGAATACACAGTTCCACTGAGAACAAATGTGAGAGCTAACAGTTGTGAGAAAGACATCATTTGTTTCTGTACACCTTGTATCTTTAGCTCTACTGAGCACAACAGCAGGTGGCAGACAAAACTAAAGAGGGTAATTCAGAGAGGAATTCTCAGGGACAGAATATTATGCTTCAGAATTAACATAAGAAAAAACGTAATAAAGATCAACACAAGTGACTAGTAATCTCCATGTCAGTTGTGGAGTCTTGCAGAACACCTACACACTATGCACAAGACTTCAGGGGAAAGCTACTGAAATCACTACAGCACTTAAAAAATTCCTCCCAGGGTTTTGCAGGACCAAATTACAAGCAACTTTAAACATGATACTCTGTGATTTTTTTTATCTATTTGATTTTTTTTTTAACATTCTGAGAAAATCCATGTACACAGAGAGTAAGTGCTACACGACACAAGTACATGGCCACCCACTCACAGAAGACAGGCTGATTCTTCAATGCAGTATTTAGCTTAACAAGCAGCTCTGCAAAAAACAGCTTTATTGCTTGTTTTTAAGTGAAGTCTGAAGGATAAGCTAGTTAAAGGACATCATGGACTCAACAGGCTTGCCTGTTCCACTAACAAAGCCTTACCAACTCCAGATAGCAGAACAGAAGCATCTGGCATGATTTTGGAAAGCTGGGTTTTTTGCATTGCATCCTGTCTAGTTGAGTCTTACCCTGGTGCTCAAAGCTACATACAAAGAACACAAACCAGGATCCTGGAACATCGAAAAGGAGTGAAAAACCTGGAAAACTGAGCATGCAATACAAAAAACAACCACCATGCCTGAAGTTAGTCCTACTAAATAATATTGTTCAATAATAATCTAAAGGCATCACGTGAGAAGTCACCCAGCCCACAGTGTGCCTCACAATACCCTCTTTTTGAGGGCAGTAACAAAAACAGGCTACAGGTGAGGTTAAAGCCACTCAATCACCACCACCCTGTCTAGTGGTCCCTTAATATCTTCCTCCCAATCACAAGGCAGACAACAAATCTTTGACATGGTGACATGAAGTTGCCGAAGTATCTCTGCTAAAACACCACCTTGTACGATCCCTCATCCAGGTTGCCTGATCCTCACAGAGGGGGAAAGTGGAAAGCACTTGCAAAAGTGTTTGTTGACAACAGCTTCTGCCCATAAACGTCCTTAAAAGAACAGTTCAAGAGTCACAAAAACTCCTTTGCACATGTGCAATACCCCACATGTGTAAAAGCAGCTGTACTTTCTACACATCTGATCTAGAAATTGCAAATAATTTTAAAGACTTCAATGCTTAAACTAACTAGAAAGTTCTGATACTAATAACTGGATGTAAAAATAAGGCAGGAAAACCTAGATAATATATAGAAAATGTGAACTTCTAAATTCCCAAAGGCAGAGCTGTGTAGCCGGTAAATTCCTGATCACATTTGTCTATTACACTAAAAGCCACAGAGGTCCATTATGCTAAGACCAATATAACTATATCAAAAGCAAGAACTGGAAAGGCTTAACTTTCAACATAACCTCAAAAAAGAGAATCTAGCATCAGTTAGATATACGCCACTGGCTTCCTATGCTATGGTGTCGAGCATGACGATTGACCACTGGTAGGCTACTGGCAATCCAACATTGGTAATGCTGGCAGTCAAAAAACTGGAACTGTCCAAAATAACATAATAAATAACATGCAAAACAAAAACAACGTAGAGTAAGATACCACTGCTCTAAGGAGAGAAATTGACTTCTCAAATTATGTTTTGAAAAGAAGTATCTAAACTCTGTATTAACGGCATATACAGATTGGGCAGAGTAGGAAATGAAACCGATCACTGCTCTGTGATTATACATGTTTCAGAAGACAAGTATTTAGTTTAATAGAAAAAAGGAAGAAAAAAGAACATAAATGAAAGCTGTTTAGTAAGGAGTTTCCTCACTTCTACGCCAGCAGTAATTATGTCAGACAGCATTTCAGTAGATGTCTATTCAAGTCGAAAAAGCACTCAGAACTAAAGGCTGTCAACTTTGACTTGAGTCATTTGGAACTGCCTTACTTACAATGTTAAAACACAGGTGGAATTGCTTACTCCACCTCCTGAATTTGCCTGACATTTTGCAGCTTCCCTGTTTTTAACATTATCAAACTTTACTTGTTTGGGATGAAGTATTGCATGCCCCATAACTTCCCTCAGCAAAGTTGCAGTCCTCAATAATCCATAAAATTGAACTCCAATACACATTATTGAATAGTGAGGTAGAATATATATTTTTCCCAGAAACGCCTAGAAGTTTCACATCTTGTACAGGTGAAGTGATATCTGGGAGACAGCAGAACACGTGTCTGGTACATGCTAAGTCTAAGACTCTGAGGAAGTGTAACAAGTATATGTCCAAGAAATACTTGAAATATCCCATCCTCACTGAGCATGTCTAAACTCTTAGAGGCGGCCAGGCTGCAAACATCCACGAAGCTGAAGTTAATGAAGTGCAACTCTTCTCCATGTGGCATGAAACAAACAAGAGATGGATAAGGGACAGAAAGACCGGAAAGATGATGCACAAAGAGTCGCAGTAGGGGGAAACAAAGAAAAATAATGTCATCCCACCACTAAATCCACCGTGTCCAGACACTGGAATGAAAGCCCTGATTTCTGTTACATTACTCCCCTGCTGTCAGTAAACACACGGAAGAACAGAAATCTCAGTGTTTCCAAAGACAATGCAAGTCCAAAATGCTTGTTAGTCACTCCAAAGTGTTACTTCCAGTGGCAGACATCTGTATGGATAAAAGATCTCACTTGGGATGAGGATAACCCAAGAGAACATAATGCCAGTATCTTCCATTTTCTCCATGGGAAAAAGCCCTTGGGAATTCCACTCTGAGGGACTACACATTCCAGTTGCACAGTCATGCCTTGAAATGATTGTAACAATTAAGATTGTGCAATTATGTGATAATTTACTAATGATTAGCTATTCAATATTTTCTCTTACCTTCACTGTCTACTGAAACACCCTACAACTTTTCTGTTGCGTATCATTTAAGTTTATTCTCAAAACCAAATACATTAGTTTCTTCATCAATATTTCAGTAGTGTTTATCACTACGGTATTTTAGTGCTTTGCAAAAGTTTCTTTATATTACAATACACTGTACAGGAAAGCAAAAGTGGAATCTCCATTGCGCTAAGAGGAAACAAATTACAGAAAGATAAAGACATTTGCAACTTTTTATTTCTAGATCAAGTCACAGGTTTTTCAGAATACCGAATACATCCATTTATATAGATCATTGCACGTTTTAAACAAAGCTCCTACTGACCTCAATTACAATAACAGCACATAATATTTACGCAAGTCAGGCTCCATGCTCAACAGCAAAAAAGCCCCAAACATTTACAAATATATCTAAAAATTTGAGTCTAGAAGACTTGTAGCAGAAGTAGTGACAGACTCCAGTTCTTTAAGGCAGCATTGAGCTATACTCAGCTACACTGAGACAGAGAGCCAGTCCTTAAATTCACACAACATTCTTGCTCAGGGACCACACTACATTTCTCTTCATAATTTCAATTTTAGTATATGAGCTGCCAAAACTGACAAAATTCACCAATGAGGGAGAAAAATGATAAATCCTTGCTTTGGAATCCTGCTGGAAGTTACTCTATATCAGTATATTTCTGGCTGCTCTCATTAAATTTTTAAAAAAAAAATGAAATGTTAAAAAAAAAAAACAAAAAAAAAAGCATGCTCTAGCTAACTTAAAAGTAAAACTTCAAATAATTTCAGTTAAGTATATTATCAGCATATCATCATTTCAAGTCACATATTTGTATGCTCTGACTCCAAAGGGACAGTTTTTTTGATTGATCCCACATTAAGATTACATATGACATTCCTACTTCAGGAACAAATTTTTCAAGATGTTTATAAAACCCAAAAAAATACAGTACTTCAAAATATGGCACTACTACTTTCCATTGCGTAGAAACAGAGAAGACGTTAAAAAATTACTTCATTCAATATTATCATAATGAAGAGCCCACAGGTCTGAAAACTATTTACATTAAGTAAATTTACAAGAATTTAACAGTTCTAAAATCAGTTTCCCTAAAGAGATGTCAGAATAATGAGATCTTCAAGGTGGAAAAGGCAGTAATTGCCTGTTGGTGTGACCTAAATCTAAAAGAGAAGAAATTAACTACGCTGTAAGTAAAGGCCATATCTCCTATGGAATTTTTTCTGGTGGAAATGGAGGTTAGGTGATTAGAAGTATTTTCTGTCATGAAAAAAATTTACCAAGGCATTAGGATTCCAAATACAAAAATTCAGAAATGCCGATTTCTTCCTAGAAGTACTTAATAGCAACTTCTCAAATCCTTACCATGCCTCATATTCCCAGAAATCTGATAGAACAATGAGCATGGGTGAGAGTTTAAATTCAGTCCTCCTAGACTTGCACATTGTCTACTAGCACATATCATTTAACATCCTAAAGCTCATACATATGGATGCAACATAATCAACAGGGAGTAAACAACTTCAGAATTCTTTTAATTCAGTATTTAAATAGTCTTTTAACTTTTAGCTTTCAAATTTGTTTTGTTTGCATCTATATGTGCATTTGTGAATCAAATAAACATGCAGAGCTGTGGAATTACCATACTTACAAGACTTTTCTGAGTGCCTAAGTAGAATTTACAGTCATTTTCAATGTAGAAACATTATTTCTTCCTTCTGCCACTTTCATTTCCCTTTGTAAGCAAACTATGCAATGAAATTCTGAATTCAAACAAATACTACATAGTGATTTGCAACAGGCTACACATGAAGAGACCCCTACGGCCACACCAAAAAGAAAAAGAGCATCAACCCTGACTGTAACGCAGAAATACACATTATGCTTTGAAAGCTGAATTCACACGGAAAAAAAAGAAAATCTGTTTTCTATTAGCAACAATCCAAAATTCATCTAGTAGGGCTGTCTGTGTGTGTACACACATATTCTTTATATATAACTTTGAAATTATCAGGTTTTTTATATGTATGTATGTGTGTGCATGAAAAAGTCCCTTTATTTCAGCACTTCCATCCAAATCTAAATGGACTAGGTACAGCAAAATTTAAGGCTATGTTATAACAACTTTATTTAAATCAGCACAGATGTTCTGTTTCAGATATCCTGCAACTACTCATTTAACTTTTTTTACACATAACAAATGTTTCTTTTTTCTTTCCGTTTAAGAGGTTGTATGTTTAATAACTCTATTCCCCAGCTTCTCCAAACCCTCACAACTTTCTCCTTTCACACTGAAAATATTTTAATAAAGTGTAAAATGTCAAACTCCGCTGCTCTTTCAAAGTGTTTTCACTACATTTTAAATTTTATTAAACAGAACATTATTTTCTACATGTGACAGATACAGGATCTGACATGTTAAAAGAAAGCTATATGAGATATGAATACCAAACAGTAATTAGAAAAACACTTTATAAGTAGAACTTAGGTTTGTCTCATATGCTTGCTTCAATTCAGTGTTGCTTTAAGGGAAAAGCCATCCAACTTCCTCAAAAAGAAATTGAGATTGAAATACTCTCAAGGCTAGACACTGATCTCCCCCCATGTGTACACATGATATCCTAAAAGTCAAAGAGAATATTAATTACAAATTAATCCTCTGCATTTAGACACAGTTGGGTCAGGAAGCTTTATTAATAATTTTTAATTAATTAACAATTGCTCTGAATTCTGAGTCTATCTCCCATACTCCATTTCCAGTTCTCCTTTTCCCTTAAACCCCATACTACTGATCCAGAATAGGGACATTTTCTTTGGGAATTAAAAATCATTACCTTTTACAGCAAATTGTCTTCATAAAAGCTGGTGCCCTTACTCGAAAGTAACAAAAAACACCAAAACAAGATTTAAAAAGTAAATTAAACAAGCCCTCAAAAATCTTAGCGTGAAAATGGTAAAACGCCATCAGTTTTACTCTCTGGAGTCATTGCAGCCTGTTACCAGATCAACCAATGGAAACATGTCTAAGCTTGGGGAAAAAAACCAACAAACATGGAGCATTAGGGCATATCTTAAAACTGGCACTGGAAAAACGATCATTTTTATGTTCATTTATAAGGAGGAGCTTGCCAGATGATAAAAAAAATAAGCCTTTAAATGGAGATGGAGAATATTTTTGCAAGTTACTTTCACATGTAAACATAGATCAGGATCCTCAGTGCAGAAATAACAAACTGAAGTTATTTGACGAGCTGTCATAATGCTCCTCTTCATCTTACACATCCTGCATCTCTTTGGTTATTTCCCTGAGCATATGCCACAGGGCATCCAATGTGCAGTTTATTCACAAACATGGTTCTGTCCTTTTCCCTTCCCTGCAAGACACTTCAATTTATTCATTTTATTTTGGCATCTTGTTTACTTTCAGTTTCTATGGATGTTCACTGCAGATACAGGAATCTGCACACATAGAAAAGACTGCAGAACAAATACACTCTGAGGTTAAGGACTTTCTTCCAAATATGGAATGCTTACAGCCTTCTGCATAGCTACCTGAATGGACACCTTAAGTTTGTCTACTGTAAAAAAACAATAAAAACCTGAACAGATCATCTTTCTGCTTAAGGCTTTCACTTACTGACTGGAACCAACCTTGAGAAATAGGCAAGTTCTTAAGTCCACAACAAATTATCATCCAGACTGATTCAAAACAAAATGGCTTTTGAACATTCTTATTTCAATAGTAAGTGCAATGAGTATTTCAAATATTATCTCTTCGCTGAAGAATTAAAGTGCAATAGATATAGCTCAGGCAGTCAGCAATGAAACTACTCAAATGCTTCTGCCAAAATTTGTTTGATAATCATGAGTTTTCTGTTGAGAAAAAACTAATTGCAATTGAAGTATCGCATGGATGTTTTGTTTAATCAGCTGTTTATCTGCAGCATAAGAATTTACAGTTACCCAACTGAGTCACTGAACTTAAGTGGCTCCAAGTCCCAACAGTTCACTAATACCATTCTGTCTCCCATATGAGCAACCATAAACCAAAGACGACATAACTCTGAACCGAGGAGATGAGAAAGCATATTTACCTGAAGCATCTCCAACTTTAAAATCACTGTCATCAGAGCTATCATAATCTAAAGCTTCCAGCAGTGAAGCTGCCAAAGGCTTCACTTGTCTCCTCTTCGAGCTGCGGTCCACTGCAGGAAAAAAGACACAGTATTGTTAGTAGGTGACAGCATGAGAATTCCGCCTCATTAAAGATCCTTACATTAAAAGGCAAGGCAGAACGCCCGCGACAGGCAGGGGCAGTCTCGGCCACTCTGCCCCCGGAGCAGCCGGCACCCGGTCCCGAAGAAGTTCCTTCCCCCAGGTGAGGGCGGGAGGGGCGGCCGGCACTCGGGGAGGGGTGCACCCGCAGCCAACCAGCCGGGAGCTCCCCCCGGCGGGGCGATGGTGCCCGGGGAACAACACGGCACCGTACCGGCCGCGGCTGGAGGGCTGCCAGCGCCCCGGACACCGGCAGGAGCCCCGCGGGAAGACGGGCGGGCACTGCGGTCCCCTGAGGCCCTCGGAGCCACCAGCACCTCCGGACGTAGCGCCCCGGCGCGATCCACCAGCGCCAGCCCCGAGGGCACGGGGACAGGGCAGCCGGGGCCGCGGCGCACTTGAGGGACGGCGAAGCGCCCACCCGCGAAAGGGGGCACCCCGGCACCTGCCCGGAGCAGGGGCGGGCAGCGCCGCTGAGGATCACTTACTAAAGCCTGCGGAGGTGAGCGGCGGGCGGGCAGGGGCTCTCAGGCGCAGCACCGCAGAACCGCCGAGCCCCGGGCCCCTTCCCTAGACAATGGGCACGGCGGCGACCCGGATGCAGACCCGCGCCCGCCCGCCCGCGGCGGCTGCTCCCGCTGCTGCGCCTGCGCACCTCCCCGCCGCCGGCCCCGCCGCGCATGCGCGGCCCCAGCGCACCGGCGTGCGCCAGCTGAAGACACGGGGAGAGCCGTGGCAGTTCCGTGCCCGCGGTTCCCGCCGGCCCCGGGAGCCGGGACACAGGGCACCCCGGCCAGCGCCAGGGTCTGCCCTGGGCAGAGGGTACGGGCAGCCCCAGGGTCAGGAGCGCTTCACACCGTGTCTCCGTGCAGACCCGTTCGTTCTCAGGGAGGTGTCTCTCAGGATCTCATTTATTAGGAAAACTGCTCAAAAACCAGTCTGGCATTTCCTCTGTTCACCCGTGTGAAAATAAAACTGCTTTTATTTAACCCCTGTTCTAAGAGACAAGTTCCTTGTGGACTTCATTGCACTGTCAGGCCCATTCCTGCACTCTTGAAAAACAGCAAGACACTGTATTTGTTAAAAAACAAAAACAACTCACTAAAAACCAGGGGGTTTTGTCTGATCACATCAGACAAGTCCAGAAGCAAAGTGCAAAATCTGGTGTGAGACAGAAAGCAATGTAAGGCCTTTTGCAAAAGAATCCCAACACCACCTCAGCCAGGACAGCTACCCCAGCCCTTGCGCACACACGTTACCGCCAGTCCCACAGGCAAAAGCTGCACAAAACCTTTGTGAGGTGTTTAAAAAAACCTGAAGGAATAATCTGGTTTTTGGCTTCTGCCCCAAACTTTTTTTGTAATTGGAACAGGGACATCTTAAAGCATTGATGCTCTGACATGCTGGTATAACTTCAAGAGCTTGAGGATCAAAAACAGTGCTAGACATGAAAGCTTGCCACAGAACAGCGAGATCGTTATTGGAAGATGTGTGTTCAACGATGGATAAATGCAAGTAAGGTCAAACTAGTTCTACAATGAAGCATGGAGGGAACGTAAAGTCTGGCAAGTATATGGTCCGTGACAAGAGCCTGTGCTACACTGAGCACAGCCTTGTATGCATCACCCACACAAGCCTTCCCCCAGCCAAAACTCCGCTTGGTACTGCAAAAACAGGTAGTGTGTTATGGGTGTATTAGTCTTTTTTAAAATAGAACATAGAGATGGCCAGTCAGTGTAGGATGTAATTATGCATCTGAAATACTTTCTGTAACAATTTTCTATGTTTCAGATTCTTAGTATTTTGGAAGGGCAGAAAATTCCAAAGAAAAATGTGAATTATGTTCATTCTGTGCTTGAATTTCCTAGGTTTTTTACAGCACATTATCACATCAAGAGATATGTTCACACAGGCACCATCCTACTTCCTCTGCACACACAATTACAGTCTTAATAGGACAAGTAGCAGGGCTCAGATCCCTTCATTTAGATGCTGCAGATCCATCTTGATGTGTGCAGCAGTAAGTTCTGCAGTATCCCCTGCCTGTCAAGGGACAAGCCCCTGGTCCTGTCCCATATGTGGTGATTGGCAGGACAACTCAAATCACCTGTAAGAGGAAAGAAAATTAAACAGAACTGACCTCAAATTTGGTTTTGTGTAGAGCAGACTGAGGGACACAGGCAGCTTTGAAGAGTCACAGAATAGGTTGGAAGAGGGTTTTCAGCATGTAACACAGGCAAGGGGAGGGGAACGCCCTATAAAGGAATCATAGGTTTCTCCACTGTTTTAAACATGAAAGTCAAAGCAAATGTATGGACTGCCTGGCTTTTAGTTCAGCTCTCTGGGGAAGCCTGCAATGCTAGGATTATTTTACTTTCTACCTACATAGTTCTGGCAAGAATAGGTGATCAAGCAGAAGTTAATTAATGGCTGCCTTCCCCTGCTCCTCATCAGCACCTCACACTGCCCAGCCTGTCATTCCTCCTTCCCTCTTTGTACTCTGTCCAAAGACTCAAGCCCTCTCAGCCCTTTTGTCTCTACTCTTTCTTGTCCCAAATCTTTAAATTTTATTCTTTTGCTCCCTTTTTTCCCCCTCCAAAGGAATATTCACACTTGCTTCTATTTCTGAAAATAACATACACACATTCTTTATAAGCTTCTGTAGTCATCTTACATACTTTGCCCTCATTCCTCAACAGAAAAAAATGCATATCAATAAAACAAAAAGAACAGTTAAGTAACCATCTACGGTTAGCCATTACTCAGAGCTAAACCGTAGCTGTTAGCACCTCAACCAAGGCTCCCTCCCCAGCTGGGAAGGAGAATCAGGGAAAAAAAAAAAAAGAGAAGGTCCATGAGCTGAAGTATAAAGAGATTTAATAGAATAACAAAACTGGAATAACAAACAACTTAGAGGGTTCTACTCAGCCTAGTTCTCAATGCCAACAGCAGGAACAGAAAACCATCAACAAGGAGCCCCAGGGGGAGAAAAAAACCCACTCTCACTGAGCTCTCTCCTTTTATAATGAGCATGATGAGGTGGTATGGGACACACCTGTGAGTCAGCTGCCTTGATTGGATCTCTCAGCTGACTCAGGGCTACTCATGGCCTGCCTGCATGGCTGGCCCATGGGTCTGTGCCTGGGGAACCAGGACAGTACCTAAAATTTATTCCTTGTTTCAATAAACTTCTGGGCACTACAAACATAGGGCCTATCAACAAATCCTACAAATTTAGTAATTAGAAGTAAATAAAACATACAGCATAGAATATAACTAGAACTATCAGTTTATCTTTTGTTCATCATTCTTTGGAAGTTGCTGGCTATTAAAACATCTATTAAAAGATAAGTCTCTCTTAGTAGATGCTAACCTCATTTAGTAGGTTAAAAGTAGGGCAAAAGAAGGGAGAATTCATGCTCCAAATGAAAGAAGTCTTCAGAAAGTATGTCTGATCCCCTTATTTATGCAAGGCCTTTGCCAATCTCAGCAGATAATCAGGGATGTTCAGACCTTTTGGTTGAAGAAATGATGAAATACTGCTGGAGCTGGGCACTGTACTGACATTGCTATATCCATTAAATAGGTTCTAAGTGTTGCCAGTTTAGCACCTTTAATATTACTCTCATACACATAGAAAAAATTAAAAGGTCATTTTTAGAGCAAAATTATGAAGAGCTGAAATAGTACATCTAGTATGAAAATGTCATGGCAGCTCCATCACTAACATAATACCTAAAAAAAAAATGCCTAGAAATATTTCAGAATATCAGGTCATGTCAAGCACTTCAGGTCTTTCAATTATCTCAGCATTCCAGTGGCTTTCTTCAGGTCGAGCCTTCAGTGCACAGCCTGTTGCAAGAGCAGGTGTCTGAATCTCCATTTCAGTGCTGCTCTTCAACTGCTGGAGAAAGAGAGAAAATAATATCTTCTGACTGTACTTTTGCCCTAAGGGGGAAAAAAAAAGGACCTTTGTTGTGGTTCTGTAAAGACCATTTTAGAAGGAGTTACACAATAGCAAGTCAGCAGAGAATATAGTCAAGCTCACGTAAATTATCTTAGAAATATCATTCTTAGTTTAATGAAAGTGTCAAGTTTTCAAAGAAAGAAATATAATAATACATTTCTTCACGTAGGGAATAAACTCAAGAGTAAGTATGTTTCTAACTTATCCATCAACTGTGGTGGAGAAATAATAGTATGAAATCTTGAATCTGTTTTTTTTTCCTGTCAGTGAGCAGACAGTAAAAGCCATGACCTACCTGTCTGAATCCAAACAGCAAACTCTTTTTTTATCCATCAAAACATCACCATCTGTAGGAGGGAGACTGACCTTTTCAAATACCTTTCCAAAGAGGATTGTTCCAGGTTTCAGTCTTTAACTGTGCCATTACAGCAAACACCTCTCTCAGTGATCTCTGCTCTTTTGTCTAGTATTATATGGTAAAATATAAAAAGGAAAAGACTGAATCAGATGTCCTTGCTATTTTAAATCACAAAGAAAGGAAATCCAGTATCAATTGTCTCTGAACAATAAGACTTTGAAATAATAAACTGCAGACTGCTACAAGGTCTGCTGCAGCCAAATGCTGCCAGGGAATGTTCCCATCAGATAGCAAAGCATTTCTTGCACTCCTTAGGCCACGCTCAGCTTCAATCCATTAATTGTGGGGTTTTTTGATTACGTGGTACACATGTTGTAAAGAGTCCCGGAAGAGGAAAAACCAACAGTATATATCTTCAATAGAAGAGCTTTCTGAATTTAAAATATATATATATTAAAAATGCAAAGTTTAAGAAATATTAGAATTAGGGCTATCTATATCTTTACTTCTGTGTGAATTGTCATGCTAAATAATATGTGTCTTTTTTTTGGATTAGGTAGAGATGGGCTCTACACCCTCTTTTGCTTGCTTTGTGTTAAACCCCAGAATTAGGAAAGATGCATCTATGTGGAGGAATGGCTTGCTGAACAGGGCCGAATGTAACAGCTGTGAACGAGCAGTACTGATAACGGGAGCTGTACTGCTGATAGCTGTAGCTTCCCAGGGTCACTCTGAAAGCTCCAAGTCAGGACAAGCCCCGAGGCAAGTCCGGACAAGTCCGAAGCTAGTGGAAAGTTGCAAGGTAGAACCTGCGGGAAGAATCCGGAAGTAGATAACCGCAAGAGGCTGGAATATGCAAATGTAGCTCTATGCTTAACTAATCAAATATAGACGAGTAGGCATAATTTGTGCTTAGCCAATTAGACATAGATATGTAGGCATAATTTAACATAAGTAGGCATAATTAACCTCCAGTGTATAAAAGGCATAGCAGAACTCGAATAAAGTAGAAGCTTGCTTATAACTCATACTGAGTTGCGTCTTGCTTCCCTCGCCTTCTCCGCCATTCAGCAACACATCTATGTATTTCTGTTGCAGTCAGGACCCACATAAGGTACCTGTGCTCAGACAGATACTCACACACAGCAGAGCCCTGCCTTTCATACCGTCTCTTTGCCACTCTGTTAAAGTTCCAGTCCTGCAACCCCTTAATCAGTTATTTTAACTGAAGAAGAAAATGTAATTTTGTAGATTTTTGAGAGAGCTAAAAGAGAGACCTTCCCACCTTTACCTTGCCTCTATATGCCAATGTCCTTTTCAGCAACTATGAGACCACCCTGTCACTCATGCCCATACAAAGGACATCATCCTCAACACAGACCTCAGTGTAGATCCTGCCACTGAAGTTATGTCTGAAAGATTCAGTGCAAAACCTGCCTCACATGCAGCTTTCCTATCTGCCCATTCAGCTAAAATTCTTGTCTAGGCTCATCCCCCTTCTCACTTACATCAATATCCCTTTCTCTGGTTTTTGAAAATGCAGTTCTGATGCTGCCATATCTATTGTAGTAGTTCTTCGCAGCTTCTATCGTGTTCTTTTTCCATTTTTATCCTTCCAGTGACTTCTCTTCTGCTGCATCCATCATAAATTTCTTGGGTTTGATTTCAGTACATTTCACAGATTACTCTTTCTTTCATCTGCCATTTCTTTACGGCAGATGACATTTGCCATACAGATTTGTTTAACACAGTGTATCGGCCTTCTGTTCTCTATTAAATTTTCAGAGAAGTTTGTGGATTTTGTTTCCAAGCATCCTTTATACTTAAAATGTGTTCCATGTAAATACCTGCAAACTCAATTCATTTTTCCTATCAAAATACCCTTCTACCACTATGGTCCCAAAAATGTTGTAAGGTCTAACGGATACTGTCTCTTATGTTGTCTCACAGTTTACTTGTGCTTCCCTACTATAGCTGTCTGTTTCTGATTCTTGTTCTGTGCTTGTATTTCCAATCCGTTTGGGGCAGACTTAGTATTTCTGGTTTTGTGTTGGTTTTTTGTTTATGATTTATTTCAGGTGTAGCAAAATTTTGAGTCATGATTAAAGCTCTTAGACATAAAAGCTATAGAAGGAACATGAATAGTTTTATCATGTGACTTTCAGATAGCAAGCTCATCAAGTAAGCCGTGTTCTTTTTGTTTGTAAAGTATGTATGATGTGGCCCACTTTATAAATAATTAATTATTAATAATAAAGAATTATGAAAATATTAGACTACAGAGGTGTTGTACTGGTTCAGGTTAAGGGTCTATCTAGGCTCAGCAGACAGTCAGAGAAAAGGAGGGACAGAGCAAGTATATATGATACTATCTACTGATTTTCCAACTTCCAATTATTTTCATCTTTGGGAATTTCTTCTGATGTTGTTTTTCCATTTAGTGGCCTGTAATGAATCTTTCTTCTAAGAACTCATCTGTTCTCCCTTGTAACCCATGTAGAATTATTTGTCACAACATTATTTGGCAAAGAATTCCACAAATCTACTACCTTATGTATGAAAACAATCTTGGTTTGTTTGTTTTGAACCTAGCTCCTGTCATCTTCTGCTATACCTCCCAAACCATAGCTTTCCCAGGCTGAAGAATCCCAGCTGACACAGTCACTTCAGATAGCGTGACTGAGATAGACTTCCATTTCTCCAATAACCCTTGTTTTCCTTCCACGAATCTTTTCCAATCTTTATATATTGCCTTTCTATAATGAGAGGACAGCACTGAAATGCAGAAAAATAGTGCATTTATTCAGTGGAATAATAATGTCTTCTGTTTTGTTCTCTGTTCCTTTCCTAGTAATTTTTAAGATCTTTTTATTCCTTGGAACATGGACTGACACTTCCATACAACTGTCATAATTCCAAGGTCTTGTTCCTAAGTCAAAAAGTCACCTCAGAGTCCATCATTTTACTTGTGAAGCTAGGATTGCTTTTCCTCAGATTTGTCCTCATTGATTTCTTTATGTTTATCTAATCTGCACTGCATTTGGCTTCCTTTGCATTTACCTAGATTGAATTTCATCTGCTATTTTATTTACCGCCCAGTTGAATAAGGGGTTACACTGTTAGTCGTTGAACTGTTTCATACCCAAGTTCTTTCAGGATTTTTGTGATAATGGTGGTTTCCTAGTATTTTATCAGACAATTTTATCTTTTTTTCATACTATTTTATCTGTAGCTGCTTTGACAATAACTTCAAATCCAGACAGGTTGGCTGCTGAACCCTGTTCCCCCAGAGAATAGCATACCAGCATGGGAGTATCTTCATTTCTTTTCCACAGAAAATTCTGATGGAAAGAATTCATCTCCCTCAGTACACATTTCATACAAGTCAGACACTGGCCCAATGGACACTGGCATGTTTTCTGATGTGTTTGAAATATGACTTAGTACTAATTTTGTTTCTTTTTTGTTGTTGATTCTCAAATTATTTTTCCATTCTGCCTAATTGATCATATTTTTACATTTAATCTACTGGAGCTTATGATACTTTTTATTTTCTTGTTTTAAATACTGTCCTGGTTCCCCAGGCACAGCCCCATGGGCCAGCCATGCAGGCAGGCCATGAATAGCCCTGAGTCAACTGAGAGATCCAATCAAGGCAGCTGACTCACAGGTGTATCCCATACCACTTCATGCTCATTATAAAAGGAGAGAGTTCAGTGAGGGTAGGTTTCTTCCTCTTCCTGAGGCTCCTTGTTGATGGTCTTCTGTTCCTGCTGTTGGCATTAAGAACCAGGTTGAGTAGAACCCTCTATGCTTTATGTTGATTGTTATTCCAGTTTTGTTATTCTATTAAATCTGTTTATATTCCAACTCATGGGCCTTCTCCTTTTTTCCCCTGATTCTCCATCTCAGCTGGGGAGGGAGCCTTGGGTGAGATACTAACTGCTGTGGTTTAGCCCTGAGTAATGGCTAACTGTAGACAAATACAATTTGAAGGTTGTTTATAGCAGTCTCCCTGAATTTGGTGGAAAGTGTTTTCAGCTACCTTTTTTCTCTGCCATTTCCATAGGTGATAAGCACTAATGCTGTGATTCCAATATAGTGTTCTTCAGTAGCTTACATGCCTATGAGAATTCAGTTCCTTGGACTATCCCTTTCAGACACCTTTTTAAGAAGCTTCTTCATTTTCTATATGTCTCTCTTGAAGTAGAGCACAAGAACTGTAGGTCTTCTGAGATTTGCTACCCTTGTAGGGATGCTGAATAAGTACATGATCACTGTTAGAGAAGAGCAGTTCAGCAGTAAGATTTTTATTAGATCCTGTTGGTTATTTAGTATAAAGTCAAGGTTTGTATTTTTGGATGTAGGCTTCACTTATTCCATAAAAGAGTAATTCATAACATCAAACACTTTCATCTCTGCTTATATCTCAGTATCATGTTCATCCAATCTGAAGTGGGGGTAACTGAAGTCCCTCAGTACAGCTGCTACCTTTCTGACTGTTCTCAGATTATTGCAGTCTGTGTTGCCATCCTTTCTGGGTGGTTAGTAAGAGAGACTCAGTACCTGGGACCTCAATTCAGGTTTGGAATTTTAATGCATATAAATTCAGTGAAGTCGTTAATTTGATGATTTTACTTAGTTCTAATTTCTTGAATGTATGCATCTTTGCCCTGGGTACAGTTTTTTCTGTCATGTGTATTTTCTGGCTTGCTATTACAGTGTGCTACTGATTGTCATCTTCTCACCAAGTTTCCAATGTCTGCTATGTCACTTTTTAAGTAAGGGAGGACATTCCTGTTCCTCCATCTTATTTCTTAAATTTGTAGCATTTGCCTATAAGCATGTGTACCTCTGTTTTGTTCCCATCTGGGGAACTCATTTAAATAAGTTTCTCATTTCCTCTCTCAGTATTTACATCCTTTGGCCAATCCTTTATGAGAGGATACAGAACTTCCAAGTTTTCCTTCTCAGCAGCATCACCACTTCAGAGCCTTGTGTTCCTGTGCATTTGTGAGTGCTCTCACAGTCTCCAGTTTAAATGCTCAGGTACAACTTTCTAGTTTTTAAGTGTCAAACTTAAAATGAGTGTCATTCACTGTTAAGGTCCTGCACCAATAGGTTCTTCACCCTCCTAGGGCAGTCTAGCTGCCAGTGCTCAAGACCAGCAGTGATGTGATGCAGCCCTGTGACCTTGGATCAGAGAAGCCTTGCTGGGGGTGCTCTGTGGCTCTGGAGCTGCATTTAAGCTCAGGTCTTACTGTGATCCCAGCCTGAACAATGTTATATTGCCTTGCTTGATCTTGCTAGGAAGTTGCCTGATCCTGGCTTGACCATAGTCTTGCCTCATCGCTATGCACTTGGCTGGTAGTCAAACTGCTGGCTGACCCTGGTTACCATCACCAGACCTGCTCTGCTCTTTTTCTTAGGGTACCTTGGCATTGTGCCCTCCCTGCCTTGCTCTCCGTACCAGCTCCTGGTTCATGTTCCGTTATGGAGAAGCTCCCTCTCAGAGCTCCCTGACACCTCATTTAGATGAACTTCGGATAAAGTATTCCTTTATTCTGAAAATGTCTTCAGTTCGTGATTAATCTGCCTTCTTCCTACTTATACTATCAAATCAAGATAGGAAAAGTCTGCCTTTCCGCCTCTTCCCATGGTCCCAGGGGGGCAGGAAGCATTTTACAGAATACCGTCATAGAAACCTTAGTCTTCAGCTTCCTTCCTGTTTGCTTCATGCTCTTCCCTTTGTCAATAGTACTGGTGTACCACAACCAGTTACCCCTTCTTAGCACTTCTTGGGAGACTATCCAGACTCCACCAAGGGGGTCTGCCACCTTGTAGTTACTACGCAAGCCTGCAAGCCTCTTGGGGGTCATAAAACCAGCCATCTATATGTGCAAAGACAGATTCTTCCACTAATATAACCTTTATCTTCCTCAAAGATGGAGAAAGAAATTATGTGCAATACAGGTGAAGAATGTCATTCTGTTCCCTTTTAATAACGAAGATTCACTCCCTCTTAACAAGATATGAAAAATGTGAACATAAGCCAGCGATTCCCACTGATTTCAGTGGGCTCTGGCTTTTAATGATGCTCACTGATACACTTTTCCAGACGCATCCTTTCATCCATCAAACCATTCTGTTGTTCTGAAAAAATCTGGGATGTAAAGAACATCTGCCACAACAGACATAAAAAGCACAGACCTGCTGTTACTAATGGGACGTATTCTAAGGGCTTGGATTGTTAAAAAAAGTTAATTAATTTTACAAGAATAATTACTTTGAATGTGAGTGTCAATGACCCTTCTCACATAAAGCTTTTCCAATACAATCCTGTTTTGGTTTCACTGAGGACAAAAGATGCTTCAGCTATACTGACAAAAATCTTTGTGAATTGCTATGAAATAAATTCTACTGAAAGAGTTTCTATAGTTTCTTTTAAAATTATGTTTAGTTATTATCTGTAAACAAAAGAAGCTGAGCTGGCTTGGTTTGGATTTGTATTAAAAATTATAATGAAATAATAAAACCAGTAAGCAATAAAGAAAGGAAATGACTGCTTTTAATGTTCTCTGTTAAATGGAATTGTGACATTTAGGAATCAATTTTCTGCTTTTTCTAATATTCATTATTTCACTGATTAGCACAATGTGTAGCAAAGACACAGAAGACATCTTTTATCATCACATATTTTATAAAAATTAATCTGTTTTTAATATTGTTTTGCAAAATTATGCAGGTTTTTCTTGGAAAATTGTTTTAAGGATTTGAGCTGATTTAAGATCTGATTTATTGCAGAAGAAAAGGCAATCAGTTACGCTAGAGTTCCACTTTATCAAGACATAGATACATAGTTTTCTTTTTTTTTATAAAGAAGAAAAACAATTTCTAATACATGTCTTTGTTAAGGTATGCTGCTGACGGCATATGGCAAAAATACTGGCACCTTGCCTGGAAAGTGCAGCAAGGACTGATAGATGCGAGTTCATTTTGTGGCTGGGGAGAAAACAGACTACAGTGAAGGCCAGTCTTATGGCCTGCAACCATCAATTGCTTGGCAAGAAGCACAAGTTCCTGAAAACACATGTGGGAAGGTGAACTGATTTTGCAAGTCAGGGAAAGAGATTTAACCTTCCTGAGTGATGGTAGAGCCCCTACAACAGTCCCTGTTAGAGCAGAACCTTCAGAAGTCTCTGTATGGCTGTTTTATATGCTACTGTGAAGTGAATATTTCCAGGTATAAATTTTTAAGAAATAATAGTACTAATTTAGTATTTTTTACAGGTCGGTCTCAATTTCAAGTATTTCTTGAGAACTGGGATGAAATCCTGCAGCTACAGGACTTCTGAAAAAGCAGCAGATTTTCTTCCAAGATGTCTTGTTGCTGAGCTGGACGTTCAGAGTGATGACCTGTTCCGTGTGGAAAAAAAAAGAGAAACACTGCCTTTTTAAAAAAAAAATATTTCTACATTATTCAAAACCTAGCTTGGCAGTACTCAGCTTTGGAGGGTTTAGTGGTAGTGAGGGCAGAGGGAATCTACTGTAATTCTGATGGTTCATAAACCAGAGATCCTCAAGAGACTTGAACACCTCAAGTCCCAAATATGGGCAAGACTTCTAGCTAGAAGATTCCACTCATCTTCCATGAAGATATAGGATGATATTTAGCATGCAAATAGTGATCATTTTTAAGCTTATACAGATTAAATATGTATATTACACTGTGACAATTATAGTGAGAAATAGCAGAAACTCTGTATTTATTTAACAGAAAATACCCTAATTTTAGAAAATAACAGGAGCTTTGAGAAGATCTTGTTTGTTACAGTCTCTGAAATTTAGCAGGAACAACATTTTGATGTTGAAGATGTACCTTTTTTTTTTTTTGTCCTCCTAAATGTTTCATAAGTTTTATCTTAATTGTAAAAGTACTGCAAACCCCTCCCCCTTCCTCATCGCCCCCCTCTTCCCATTCTCAGATGAGGAGAAGGGGAGAAATGAGAAACCCTGAATTAAACTCTCTCCCTTCAATACTTCTACTAGAAAGGGAAATAAATCAAAAACAAAAAACATGAGACCCTTGTGATTTTTCTCATCAAAGACAGAATGGAATCAATTTCCAGATTGCTTTAAGTACTTGTCAAACTCAGGAAATGCTGTAAAAATAAAATAGAAAAGTTCTTTTCAATTGCAGTGACATCATTGTAACTTTTTTTTTGTTTTTCTTAATGAGAATGTCCAACTATAATGATGTCTCCCTAGTCGCAATGATCATAGAATCATAGACTGGTTTGGGTTGGAAGGGACCTTAAAGCTCACCTAGTTCCAACCCCCTGCCATGGGCAGGGACACCTCCCACTAGACCAGGTTGCTCAAAGTCCCATCCAACCTGGCCTTGAACACTGCCAGGGAGGGGGCAACCACAACTTCTCTGGGCAGCCTGTTCCAGTGTCTCACCACCCTCACAATAAAGAATTTCTTCCTAATGTCTAATCTAAATCTACCCTCTTCCAGTTTAAAACCATTACCCCTCATCCTATCACTACACATCCTTGTCAAAAGCCTCTCTCCAGCTTTCTTGGAGGCCCCTTCAGGTACTGGAAGGTTGCTATAAGGTCTCCCCAGAGCCTTCTGCAGGCTGAACAATCCCAACTCTCTCAGCCTGTCTTCACAGGAGAGGTGCTCCAGCCCTCTGATCATATTTGTGGCCCTCCTCTGGACCCACACCAACAGGTCCATGTCATTCTTATGTTGGGGGCCCCAGAGCTGGATGCAGTACTGCAGGTGGGGTCTCACAAGAGCGGAGTAGAGGGGCAGAATCGCCTCCCTCGACCTGCTGGCCACGCTTCTTTTGATGCAGCACAGGATACAATTGGCTTTGGGGAACAAGCCCACCTCTCAAGCCTGGCAAGGTGGGTGTAGTTTCACATGAAATCTGCCATCTTCCATTCTCAATACTTGTATCAAATTTTGTAATTATCCAACCATACCAGATTAGCTTTTTGATCTGACAGAAAGCTACCCTACCAAGAAGCCCTGTCGCTCCAAGACTAACTGCTCCTGTGCAAGCCAGGGGGACAGACACATGTAGGGAGAGAGGAAATCAGGCATGACTGCCTGGCTCAGCAGCAGTCCATGTTAGATCAGGTGTGACACACACAGCCGGTGGTGGCTACATGATCAGATCAGCCTGGCCTGTAGTGAGAAGGTGTGATCCCATCACACCTCTCCTATTTGCTTCTCCTGGGTGCTTTCTGCAATCACATCCTTTATGCTAGCATTAGCAGTGGAATTGGTCCAGATAAAAACTTTTTGTTTCGTCTCTTTTCTACAACCTTATGTGAACTGGTGCTGGCACATGAGTAGCCAAGGGCAACAGATGGATAAAACTGTCTCTCTGAGTATCACTTTGGACTTACTGTGATTTAAAATTACTGTGTAGCCTTGGCCTTAGTGATTCACTACCTCCTTTACTGTTCCATATAATAAAACCATACCTGTGTTCTCACTACTATTTATTTGTATTATGTGACTCAAGGTGGCTCTAAAGAAAAAGGATTCAGGGAATCCACAGTATAGTCTTTTCTGTTGCCCCTCAAATGACTCTGCTCTCTCTTCCAGATTCCGCAGTCATGAAACAGTATACCAGCAAGTCAATTTAAAAGAACTATGGCCTTGAAAATCATGCTTCCTCCCCTCCCAGATCAAATGGGAGAGCTGAGAGGGAAAGATAGGGAGCAAAAATTCTTACTATCCTGATTTGTTTCTTTAGAAGACGCAGTGTGGATTATGTATTTTCAAACTGATTGCACTGGAATTTTCTGATTTTAAGTTACATGAATCACTTCTGTCTGGCCAAGTTTTAATCAAAGCTGATTTGACCCTACAAACAAATATACTGAATCCAAGTTTGATACGACAGATTGTTCTTTTAAAGACTTATCTATTTTAGTTAAAAAAAAAAAAAAAAAAAAAAAAAAAAAGTTCATCTCTAGACTGGTCTCCTTACATGATTTTATTATTTTTTATTTAATTAGAAATGATTCTGCTGTGGAGAAGTTGTGTAAAATGTATCTCCTATGAGACCTATTTTTGTCATGGGTATTGCTTTTCAGAGCTCCAGCATTTTAAATTATGCTTGCAGAAGATATCAATTTTAAAATTTATTCATTTCATCCACATCTGTTCTGCATTCCATGGAGACAAGACAAGAATACTGGGTGCCTGAACACTTTAGGAGTACTACATGTGTTTGTTAAGACAGCTCTTTCACACAAGCGTTAGTGTTCTGCTTATGTCTTCGTCAATAGGCATGGCAGCCTGAAGGAGGTGTTTCTTGAGGGCAAGTCCCAAAGAGGAAAAACAGATGGGCAGAGACAGCATCAGTGTAGTAACATCTCAAAGTACACAAGCTTGTAAGTTAGTCAGACAAATGGGTTAGTGAAAGATAGGAGGTCAACTTTTTTGAACCACGGATGTTCTGAAGCAAACAAGTAAACAGACACAACATTCTGTTGTCTTCGCTCTGATTTCTCGTGCAGTGGAAGATGAAAACAGCATTTCATAGAAAAAAAAAGTACTTTACAAAATTTTAAATTAAATTTGCTAACTCTTTATGTTTTGCCTGTTCTCAAAGAAAATTTTTGATGTCTAAGTACATATAAGAAAAAATGTCAAGATATGCTGTAGTTTTCCTCTTGATGTCATTTTCACTTCAGTCTAGACTCTGCTGTTCAAATAAAGTAAGAAATTCCTGCTCAGAAGTCTTCTTACAGGTATCTATTTCATGCAGTCACACAATGTGAATCTTATAGATATACTGTATGTATCCTTCAGAGGAAGAGGATGGGCTCAGTCACATATCACAACATGTTATTATCCTTCTCCCATAAATATAACAATGCAATTCCCTACACATAAATGAAACCGTATTTAAAGAAAGGGTAATATGGGAATACTACTTCTTGATAAGTCACACAAGTTAACAGAGCAGAATTTTCCGAACAAACACATGTAAAACTCAAGAGGAGCCAAAGCAGTAACTTTCATGCACCTTTTGATAAAGCTTTTGTGATATTGAAGAGAGATCATGAGATACTGTGTATTCTTAGAAACAGAACCCTGAGTTTTTTACTAATCTAGATAAATGCATATAAAGACAAAAATGTTATTTCTCAAAATTTGTGGCAGATGAGTTAGAGTACAATGCAGCACTTCAATCTGCATCCAGGCTGAAATATGGTCTATCTACTTTCTCCCAAGCAGAGTGAGTACAGTACATTTCTTTAGTGGCTACTACCCAGAAAGGAGGCAAGCTGGGACTGGATTTCATATTCCACTACAATAAAAATTGTCTGCATAAAGTACTAATGATTCAAGTGAATGTAATAATTGGAGATAATGTAAATATAAAAGGGTGATGGCTTGGAGATCCACTACTTGCTTCTTTACAAGAACCTGGCACTATGCCCTTCCATGCAGATTTTGTTTATGTCTAAATTGTACTGCAGGTGGCAAAGCCAGGAAAAATTTTAAACCACTGCCAAGATATCTATACTTTATCCTCAGTTATAAATGCCACTGTCTGCAAAATCAGGCTGCTTACCTTGGAGTGTCTGACATCATAGCACGTGTAGGAGGAACCCTAAGACTAACATTTCTGCACAGAGTGAACCTTGGGAGAATACCAAGAAACAGGTATTATTAGATGTTCTGCACAAGCTGTCAAGGTCTTAGCAGGTTCATACCAGGGTACTGCAGGTATCTTGGTTTTGCTCTGAAGGGTAACGAAAGCATGAAGTTTATCCAGTAACATCTGAAATGCAACTGAAGTCTATCCCTGTGCATCAGCTTGTATCTCCAGAGAGATCCTTTTGGCAAGGGCCAAGGATGACATCCTGAAAAAGTGATTTATTCTGGCATCCGGGAGATGCCTGTATCTTTTTACTGATTTCAGAAGGGAGACTTGCTTAAACTAAACCCCTAACTTTTACATTTCTAGATTTTGTGAAATGTATTGCCCTCACAGCAGTGTCATTCACTGAAATACAAGCAAAGCACACTCCACATTCATGCTTTTCAGACAGCTCTGTATTACCCAACAGTGTCAGGATCTGCAACATAATTCAAAGACTCCTAAAGTAATCAATAATAGTTCTGTCATCTAGTATTAGCAGCTGGATTGACATGTCTCCTTGCTGCAATGCATAAGCCACACTGGATTTCTAAACTACCTGCAAAACAATCTTCTGCAATTTCTATTTAGTAAACCTTTCTACTTTGCAAACATTAACCTTCCTCTAAAAGCTACAGCAGAAAAGAGAAGCAAATAATGTTTTCTCTGGGAAGTACATGAATAACATTCTTACTTCCAAAATAGCAGTATCTGTCCTCCTATTCATAAATTGCAAGAATCTCTCTTTAGCCTTTCCATAAAGAAAACAAAAGCATACGACTCATGTTAGTGGAAAACAGATGAGATTTTCTTCAGTCTAGGTTTGTGGAAAATAGCCTGATCAGAATTATGTCTAATCCTGTCCTCTAAAGGCTCTATCACTGTCTTAAATGAGAACAAGTTTTGGCTTATTGAAACTGTTAGATTTGGGAGCCTTATTCTCTCTATAAATTGTTTTTCCATTAAAATACTGACATTCTCCATTAAAGAAAAATATACAGAAAAATAAATTAGAATACAAAATTTATTTATACTTTTCTAACTGTGCAATCCTTTGCTGGCACAGCTTGTGCAGATAATGCCACAGCAATAAGACTATACTGTGTAAACATATGCTGTTTTCATGTTTCTTTGTTAACATTATATTGTTTGGAATACATAGTGAACATGAGGTCTCATATATCATTACTTACAGTTGTTGTGCAGTTATTTATACTTTTTTTTTTTGGTATTTTTACATTTCAGAAGCTGCTTATAAGCAGCTTGCTCTGTTTCCAGACTGTCTGCTTGAGTCACTTCTGTGGCAACTGCATCAGTTTCTCCTAAGCAGCAATACATTCTGGAAAGGGCTGTCAATACCAAATTATTCTTTTCCAGTAAAGGAGAACAGCTTTATTCAGAGAGAAAACTCTGATCAGATTTTTATAATTATCCAATAGCTGATGAAATCTAATAGTTTTTGGTGGCATGAGCCTGACTGTCATGCCAGCCCTGGAAATCCATGATTTGTCTCAGTCAGTGTAGATTCCCAGCATGAAAAAATTCAGCTGAGATTTGAGTAAACTTTGGTGAAACTATAAACAAAAAAAAGAAAAATCAGGCTAACTTAAAAGCAGAGGACATGTAAGGACTATCTATTTCTTCCCCAGCATATGTAAAAGAAATGACACAGAATGATCCTGGAACCATTTCTCAAGTTTGCTTCTCCTTACTCCATAGCAGAAACTAAAAAGCATCCTTTAACTCCCTGTATTAAGATGAAAGATCAAAAGCCTTAAGAGAATTATAGGCATTGGAAACAGAAGCAGTCTTAATTTGTCTCTAACAAGTTGTTAAATACTTCAAGAAGCACCTAGTTAAAAACAGTTCCAGGTACCAGTCCTGTTTACGTTTTCAGTTAAGATTTTTACTTTCTATTGAGTCATTAAATTTACCTTTTATTTATAGAGTTCAGAAGGTTTTCAAATCAAACACAGGAGCAGCTTACAGGGAAGTACCATCTATGGATGTAATCGCAGGAAAGAGATTACCTGTAAAAGGGCTCTGAATCACCATAGTTTTTAGGGGAATCATTCCAATAAGTTTGTGTGGTCTTCTTGTCAGGTTCAAGCCTTCCAGCTGAGTGCAAGCTGTGTGGCGCCTGTACTTCTGCATCCTAGCTTTTGTCAGATTATATAATTTAAAACAAAATATATTTTAAAGACCGGCTGTTTCATTTGCTCTCTTGAAACCAGAGAGTAAGCAGGGACCACAATTTAGTTCCTATTAAGTATTTGATTCTCAGCTGTTCTGCTTTTGCCATGTCATTCTCTTTCTTGCTTTCTGTTCCTGATAGTAATAGAATGATGCAACATTTTAAAAAACCCACACATTTTATAAATGTTGGTATTTAAAACCTGAATATTTTCATCCATTTTGGAATGTCTTATTACTCTTACACATCTCTATTTCTGTTTTTCTCCCATAACTACTAAAGTCTTTCAACAAAATGTTTTATTTTCAGCAGGCTAGGAGGAACTCTTGCTGGTGACAGTGCTTCAACCTGTTTTCTCCTGTGCGATCTGTTACCCGAGGTGCATCCCACTGTCTCAGCCCATACTGCTGCAAAACCTCTAAAGAGATTGAATTGAGCGAGATTTGAATCTGTTATCTGACAGGTTAAAACCTTCAATATTCCATTATAAACAACCTATATAGCCACCTGGTTCCCTGTGAAATATACGCTTTAATAGGTTTTCTATGCAAGGAATGGATAAGAGCATTTTTATGCTAAGAAATGTCCAGCCCAATGAATCTTCTTATACTCCGTATGGCCAAACAAAGAACTTCCCTCTAGATTTTTTATGCAGTTTCACCAATAACAATTTATGACAGCTGAAGAACTGGGATTCTATAAAAATTATGTTCAAGGACAAAATTCAGCATTTTTAAATACAGAAATTCATTACTTTTAAATACTTGTAAATACCTCCACATTTTGCCAGAAGATGCTTCACTTCAGGAAAGAAAGATTAAGGAAATCCTTGCTTCATTTTATTACTGGTAATTTCACTTCTGTTAAATAGCATATATTTACATATTCATTCTCTCTGTCTAAAAGCATTACTTCTTTTAAAAATAAAAGCTTTTATTTTAAAGTAAGGATTTACTTGCTTTTAAGTAGTTATAATTTCTTTAATGCTACAGCAGCCAGTAGAGCTGTACATGTCTAGGGCTAATATCTTTAAGTTTACAAATAGCACTGTAAAAATCGAGGACAATTTATATTTGTAATATAAATGAATAATCATAAATTATGTACATAAATGCAAGTGAACCGAAAAAAAAGTTTTTCTGTCTTAATAGATTATCATTCTTTGACTTGCTGAGCAGATTATGAACTCTAGAAAACTATTCTTCCCGTAGTAACAGAACACGTAACCACTGTCACCAAGTTTTTTCTTTTCCAAATCTCTGTTTATCAACTCTGAAACGAATAAGAGAGGTAATAGGATTGCATTGCTCCAAAGAATACATAGTTGTAATTTTTCTGGTGCCATGGAGTTACTTGTCAAATGTTTCTGTACAAGTTACTGAATATGACAAACTGCCTGCATTTTTGTCTTGTCCATGGCTATCTGTTAGCCAGATTAAACTGACTCTGGTGAACTGAAAAAGGCTGGATTATGGACTGATAAACAAAGAATATGCTTTTTTTTAGATATTTTTTTGTGGCGGGACAATTTGAGACAATTCTTGAAAGTAAGCAGAAGACAGTCTGTGGAACTAGTAAGTAAAAGACAAGACATCTGTTTGCTTAAATACATTTATTCTATGTCGTTTCATTATTTTTTACTTTAAAATTTCACTTTGATATACATCCACACAAACCATTAGCACTCATGTAAAGTTATTCTGCTTCTAACCTAGGAAAGGGACTCTTTTTGTCTTAGGTTAGCAGCACACCAATATCCTCTCTACCTAAAAATGAGTTTCTTAATGACTGGGTACAAACTTACCTTTTTGGGTTACCTTTTGTGAAATAAATCACACAACAAAGTCACTGGCAATCCTACCCAAAGCCAGGCATTAGGCTCCCAGTCCTATACAGACTATATAGCCTATACACTGTAGACTATATACGTCCTATACAGCGATGGAGCCCAGGCTAGGGCAGCACTGGCACACCGAGTATTGTACACTAAGTAGGCCTGTTGCTCATTTAGAATTGTCCAACAAGGAAATCCAACCCAATGTTGACCAAAATACGTAACATTTCATAATTAAACCTCTCTGCCAAAGGATTTTTTCCATTGTGTATCATGTCTACGTTCAGTGTGGAAATCAAAGCTCTCTCCCAGCCCTGCGCACACACCCAACTTTTGCCACACTTAGCAGTTCGATGATAAATTTCACTCCTCTGTGTTTTTCAGGATAATGAAGCCTATCTCTTGTCTGACTTTAAACCACCTCCTCAACTTTCAGCCCGGCTGACGGCGAAGACAGACCCGCAGAGCAGGCGGAGGCCGGTGTACGTTTCCGCGCCCTCAGCCCGCCGCACACGCTGCCGCACAGGGCAGGCGCCTCTCGGGAAGGCTGCGGCGGGTTCTGCGCCCGGCCTGCCCGGCAGGGGCTCGCAGGGGTGTGCGGGGGGACACGCAGCCCCGGGCCCGCGGCGGACCCTTCGCGCCCTGCCCGCACCCGCGCGCCGGCCCTGCCCCAGCCACTGCCCGGGCGCAGGCGCTGCCCGCACGGCGCTCGGCGGCGGGCGGGGCGGGGTGAGGTGGCGTTGGCGCCTGCTCGCTGCCCCCTGCGGAGCGGGCCCGGGGTGCCCCGGCAGGTGCCTGCTCCCCGAGCTGCGCTGCCGGCCCGGCCGGCCGAGGGCCGCGCTAACGCGGGAGTTGCGGGGCTCGGGGCTCTCGGCGGTGTGGCGCTGAGCGCCGCGGCGGGGCGCCGGCTGGGCTGGCAGCGGCGGAAGGCGAGCAGGCAAACGCCGTAGCTGCTACATCCGGGCTGTGGCGTCGGCACCTGCCGTGCCGGGGGCCTCGGGTGACATTGGGCCTGGGAGGCTGAAGGGGGAAGAGGGGCTCCGGAGGCTGGCAGAGGTTCGGTAGAGAGCGAAAGCTGTACCCGCGCCCGCTGCAGCCATGTTTCGCCTTATGATCACCCACGCCAAGAAGCACCCCAGCGTGAGTACCGGCCGGCCCGGAGACCCCGGCGGGCCGCTGCCCCCTTCCTCCGCACTCCCCTGAGGCGGCCGGTGCCCCCGGCCCCGCCGGTCGCGCCCTTCCCCGCTCCTCCGTCTCCTTACCCGCGGGGAGCCTGGCCCCGGGTGGGCAGCTCCGGGCTGGTGGGCGAGGCACGGCCGGGTCCCCTTTTCCCTCAGGTGCGCGTGGGCCTTTCTAACCCTGCGGCAGCAAGGTTCAAGGTGGCTCTTCCCTTCCTCCTGCTCAGTTCTGTCCCTGCACCCCACACTCCCGTTTTCTGTGGCCGGGGTACAGGTGGAGGCTGTTTTGGGCAGCGGAGGAAATGGTGTTTGTTTCTCAGAAACGCGCTGTTACGTGTGGTTGTTCTGCAGGCAGCAGCAACACTTCTGTCACATCTGCCTCTCCGTAGCTGCTAGTTCGTCTCTGACCCCAGGGATACCCTGCACAGAGGGAGCTCGTGTCAGGGTGTTAGAGGGCCGCGTGTTATGGCTCAAAGTGCGTGAGCTTGTTCTTTGGTTTGTCATTGCTGTAGTCAGAAATGCTGTGTAATAATTCTGTTTTGTTATATTGTGGTATGACATTTCGTTTTATTTTTTTGTTGCTCTAGTTGATCCCTCTGTTTTTTATCATTGGATCTGGAGGCATTGGTGCTAGCCTGTATCTCCTGCGTCTGGCAGTGTTCAATCCTGAGGTCTGGTATGTATAAAATAATTCACAGCACCCAGTCCTTTTGCTGCGTATCAGAGAATCACAGAATGTTAGAGGTTGGAAGGGACCTCTGGAGATCATCTAGTCCAATCCCCCTGCCAGAGCAGGTTCACCTACAGCAGGTCGCACAGGATAGTGTCCAGGCAGGTTTTGAATGTCTCCAGAGACAGAGACCCCACAACCTCTCTGGGCAGCCTGTTCCAGTGTTCTGTCACCCTCAAAGGAAAGAAGTTCCTCCTCATGTTTAGATGGAACTTCCTATGTTCGAGGCTGTGCCTGTTGCCTCTTGTCCTATCATTGGGCACCACTGAAAAAAGACTGGTGCCTTCCTACTGGCACTCACCCTGTAAGTATTTATAAGCATTGATAAGATCCTTCCTCAGTCTTCCCTTCTCCAGACTAAAAAGCCCCAAGTCTCTCAGCCTTTCTTCATAAGAGTGATGTTCTAGTGCTCTAATCATAGCCCTTTGCTGTACTCCCTCCAGCAGTTCCCTATCCTTGAACTGGGGAGCCCAGAACTGGACACAGTACTCCAGTTGCGGTCTCACTGGAGCACAGTGGAGGGGGAAGAGAACCTTCCTTAACCTTCTGGCCGTGCTCTTCTTGATGCACCCCAGGATACCATTGGCCTTCTTGGCCACAAGGGCATATTGCTGTCTTACAATCAGCCTGTTGTGCATCAGGACTCCCAAGTCTTTTTCCACAGAGCTTCTTTTCAGCAGGTCAGCCCTTAACCTGTACTGGTACATGGGATTATTCGTCTCCAGGTGCAGTACCCTACACTTACCCTTGTTGAATTTCATAAGGTTACTCTCTGCCCAACTCTTCAACCTGCCCAGGTCTTGCTGGATGGCAGCACAGCCTTCTGGTGTGTCAGTCACCCCTCCCAGGTTTGTGTCATCAGCAAATTTGCATATATTAAAGTGTACTTCCCTGCCTTGGTCTTTATGTTTCTGAAAAGCCTTAGTGTCTTGCTCCAGTATTGCTGTCACTAAGTGTGGAGATTTCCTTAATTTGGAGATTTTTTTTGTTTACCGTGTGATACTTGGAGACTGCTGACAAAGGACTGTCTTTTTCTGTGGAACTTGTTTGGATGGGTGACTCTCCATGGCCTAATAACCACAGTGTACATACAGATTTTATTTATTTTGAAGGTAGTGTGATTCTCTTAATATGTTTTCATACTTGCATTTCTTTCAATAGCTGGGACAAGAAAAATAATCCAGAACCTTGGAACAAACTGGCTCCCAGTGACCAGTACAAGGTAAAATGAAAAATATGAACTTTGAGGAAACGTAGTCTCGAAGACGCAGCCTGCTGCTTTAAGCCTGTTTGAGTATATTGGGAAGTAGTTGAATGAATGATGTATTTCCTCTGCTATGCAATGTTTATTTTGTCTCTAGAACTCAGAGCAGGGAGCTGAGTTTGAGATCTAAAACTTTCCTAGAGTTGGTTGATAATGGTGTGAAAGCAGTCACATATATTGCATTGTAAGAAAAATAGGAAGAATATACTAGCTTATAATACTTGGGAATAAACTACAGGGAGAAGGACAACAGCTTTCTAAGCTCTAACCTGTTGGCCTTTACTCATGAGAAGCAAAGCAGGAAAATGTCAGTGTTTAACATAGTCAGCTGCAGGACTGAGTTAACATTTGAAAACAAAACAATTGTATGTAACTGGATGCAATAGAAATGTTCTTTAAGTAAGCAATATGCAGAAGTTATTTAGTTGAACTAATGAGGAAGCATGCAAAGATGTGTAAAACATCTGATGCACAACCGTGGTTTTATCATGTTTTGCTACAGTCATATTTTAGTAGATTACCTGTTAAGAGTATTTTAAGATTATCCTCAAGCTACTAAAAAAGCAAGTTACTACTTTTACAAAGCTAGTGTCTTTTCAGTACCTTACCGTACTATTGCAATCAATGAAATAAGCAAAAAAAAAACAACCCCATACTCCAAAATAAATATGTTGCGGTTCCCTTAAAGGTCCAGGAAGAACATAATACTTTGTTTTCATTGCTGCTTCTGGAATATTGCTCTTTCTTAAATATCTAAAAGAGGCAAAGTCAACATAGTGCGCAGCACAAATTCTTTTAAAGAGTGCATGCTTTGTGTAGCATTCCCCCTTCTCTCTTAGCATGCAAACACAACCTCAGGGTTTACCATATTTGGGTATGTGTATCATTGGGGTGGTGGTTGTTTTTTTTCCAAATCTGTACTGTGGGAAATAGAAAGGCAGATACTCTAAATTGAGGATGACTTTAGTAAAAGTGTCTGATACAACAAGTTTTAGCTTTTGATGAAATAGTTTTTGTTTGTAAGCTTCTCTTTGTCAGATCAACTTCCTCAGTCTTCTCAAAGAACGGAGTTGAAGACTGTAGGAGTTGCACAGAAAGCTGTAATTTGAATGTGCTGTAGGCTGTTGTTTTCTCTGAGAAAGTTAAAAATAATTTGGGCATAACTAAAAATAAAGTAATATATATTTCGTACTTTTTTTTTTTTTTTTAAAGAAAAGCTGTGGCATCACATGGCGTTATGTCAAGTCAGACTGGGATGCCAAAATATGCTTTTAGTCTGTAAATTCATTGTCCTCATTTGGGCTGTTTTGAATTGTTTCTAATGGGATCCAACTTTATTAATATAGTGTGTGAAAGGATCTGTTCTTTTCTTCCTCCTTGTCATACCTTGCAGTTCTAGATGCAGCTGCTTAAACCAAATTTGAGTTTTGCAGCACTGCTCTAAATGTTCCCTTGTGACACTGTCTGTTCATACACTGTGCTTTGTGCTGCTTGATAAGCTAGGTGTTGCCTTCTTTATACAGGAGCACATAGATTCTGGGCAAAAAGGATAAACTCAGCAGTACTGTAAGAACTTCCTGTGATTGGACTTTTAATTCTAGGGATTAAAGAAGAGATACTGTGGATTTTCTCTAGTTGTAGGCATGAGTGCTGCCTCATTTTAAATGCAGAGCTTCTAAAACTGTATGTAGAATGAAGATAATATTAAAAAGTTACTGCTCTTTGAATTTTTTTTCAATTTATTTTTTATTGTGTAGTGTACAGACTCAAACTATGATTTCATTTTCCAGACGTGAACAAATGATGCATATTTTTTAGTAAATACCATGAAAAATGAATAGTCGAGCTTCTTACTCATTTTTCTCCCCCCGTCTTCCCTAGTTCTACTCTGTTAATGTAGACTACAGTAAACTGAAAAAGGACCGTCCTGACTTCTGAAGAACACGCTCATCTCCGTAAGCTGCTGAGAAAGGTCTTCCGGAAGCCGTCCGCACAATTGTCATGCTTAATCATCCAGGAAGTCATCAAATGCCTCCACTGCACTTGGTCATGTGTTTGAAAGTGTTTTGATGAGGCTTAATAAATGTCTGAAACTTGAAGTGTCTGCTCTTTACTCAATTTTGCAAAATGAGAACGTCCTCCTATAAACAGTTTGTTGTACTGTCAGTCAAATAGTAAGCAAAAGCCAGTTCATGTTTCCTCCACAAGAAAGCAAGAGTTGTCCTGATGGGCTTTGTACTCAGTCTGTTGACTTCAGAGAAATAACTGCATCCTCATGCAGTATACCAAGTTTTGGTAGCAGACAATTCAGTGCTAACAAGTCATTGTCCAGCAGGGAGGCAACAGCTGTTGCCGTATGTTGCTGGAGGGAAAAGGGCCAAGCTCTGCAAAAGGTCTAGTTTCTTTTCCTTCTTTTTTTTTTTTTTTTTTTGAAGTTGTAAGCAGTTTGTTAATAAAGAAGACAATCTTAAATATTTATAATGTAAAATTTTGAGAACATATTTAAGATTTCCTGTGGATCACCCTTTTAAGGAAGGGAAGCACACAGCAGAACTGGGTACAGGATTTGAGAAATAATTAGGTTTTCATGTAGAAACAAAAATACCTCAACAAGGGTAAACTCTTATACTTAGTACTTGTCTGAGTCTTGCTATGGGAAGACAAAAAGAAAGTATCTGGAAGTCTGTAACTTATGGTAGGTTCGTCTTTGTGCTTTTCTATGAACATCTGGTATTTTCCTGGCTAAGGGATATTATTCTGGGCTGTCTGACAGAGTACAGCTGTTCCTACCTTGACAGATTTTAGTCCACTTAAAATGGACTCAGAATGTAGATAACCATGGCCCCTGTTAATAAGGATAGATTCAAAGAAATTGAGCAGCAAGAACTTTTACTGGAGAAGAAAAACTGTGGTAATTGACTGCAAAATAACAAATATTTGCAAAGGCTTCATATTTTATATGGAAAAATCTTACAGGTCAGTTGAATGCGATTTATTTGGTAGCAGTTCAGATTATCTTTTCATTATGTACGAAAATGTTGGATTTACTTGCAATTTTACTTGCTTACTTGAGAGGCTCCCATGGAGTCTGAAGAAGAAAATGAGTGTAATGACAAAGATGTTTACAGTGGTGGGCAAAGTCTGTAAGCGTCCTTGGGGACTGTGGTTGCTGTCTAAATCCAAATATTTTTTGGCAGTAGAACATTCTGTTGCAACACTTTTCATTCTTCAGTTTTCAAAATATGTAAGTATGCATTCCTGTAACTTTCTAGTTGGTAGTCCTTTTGGATTTTACCGATACTGGTCTCCACATGCAGATCATTTCTCTGGACAGTAAGACACACCAATACCCAGGAAGTAAACCTGACTTACTAAGGTGAGACAAGGGTGTTCCCGCTGGTCACAACTGAAGAGGGTATAGACTTGTGTTTTTCTTAATGAAGGTACTTAAAATAAATAGTCTGTCCTTGACATATTTCAAGATACATTTAACAAGTACTTAAGCTATTTAAAGCTTTAAATATGAATTGACTAGAAAACAAAAGGGCAGTTAATTCAATGCTACTTCTTTTTTCCTCGTAGCAGCATAATTGCTGATGAAAATACACAAAATTTTAAGTCTTTTAATTTGAAAGCATCCTATTTCATTCCAAAGGCCATTATCCGTAGGGGGCACTTGCTCCTTTCTTTTGGGGGTATGCTTCTGTCCTATTTTAAACGGTAACAGACAATACTCACCATTACCTGTGAAACTTTTACCACACATCATAAGGATTTTCTTTCTTCCTCAATCTTTAATGCTTGAAATTTTCAGTAATTGAAAAATGTTACATAATTTCCATAAAGAAACTGAGTCAAATGAAGAATGCTCTGTATTTTCTGTGGCTTACCTCCTCAACCAGTGACATTATTTTCATACAAAAATATTAAGGTATTTTTTGGCTCTACGGGACTAATTTCTCACTGCAGATGTTTTTCTCACTATTTAATCCTCACACCTAAAGAGACTTAAGGCCACACCACCTACTGTAAGTCTGTCTTAAATAATTCTGTGGGCAGAAATTAAGCACTTGCTTAAATTTTCAGCTTTGGGACAGAGAAGCATTGAAACTTAACAACTTTATTGGTAGTGTGACAATGTGTGTTATTCAAATCCTTAAAAGTTCTACAATTTTTGCTATTTTGTAGTTAACTTATGAGTTGATAGATCTATCCTAGTAATTCAGTTCTTTGATCTGTTACTATTTCCTCAGTAGTTTGGTTTTTTAATTTTATTTTTTTTTAACGTTTGTTAGTCCCTGGTTCCTTTTTTTATTATTTCATATATTGTTTTTATTCTTAAAATTCTAGTTCTGCAAGGCCTTAAGTTCCACTGTGAGCTTTCCTTAGGCGACAGAGGAACAATTTATTCCGTGTAAAATGAAAACACATGCTTGGTCCTAGTTTATAACTGCTCGGTAGGGGTCAATCAGTATCCAGTACATTTCTCTGCATTTTTGCAGTGTACTGTTTCTGAAAGAGAACTGTTTTCACAGTTTAGCAATAGTCTATCTATATTAAAATATTCAACCATTTTCATTAAAGTTTCTACCTTTAAAGCTTTTTCTTTAAAGCCATCTACCTTTTCTTCTTCATGATGGCAAAGATGGTATTCCCTGAAGGCAGCATGAGGAAACGACTGCAGTTTGGATTTTTAGGATTTTAGCTTTTAATGTTCACCTTTGGTTGTTAACTTATGAAACCACTAAATCCCATTATTAATAGGAAAACCTGAGGTCCTTCATTAACACTGTGGCACGTAATTTTGCTTGAGCAGATGCCACTTATTATCTGAAAGAGACTGACTTACATTTCAACTAAGATGCAGCATGTTGTAACATATTTCCTTTGGTTGCATTTTTAGTATAGCCAGTAAGTAGGATTTATGTTATTTGCCTGCAGTAAAGAAACTTCTTCATGAGTATAAAATATCTAACTGCCTCTAAGAAATTAGAAGGGTGTGCCTGATATTAAAAGAATAATTTAAATTTTGCATACGATTTCTAGCCAAAGGTCATCTGAGGAAATACATTTGAGATCTGTTTTCATGCTCTGCTTTACCTGTAAAGATAGTTTTGTGTGTGACTATTGAATGACCTTTAAAACCAAGCAAATGTATGTTTAATGCTGATTGGACTGTAATACTTTGTCAGAAGGAAAGGTTGAGAAGTTGTTGCAGGAATTTAAAAAAGGTATTCAGAACAGAAAATGAGTTATTGAAATAAAATTAGATATGTGCAAATGCACACAAAGTTACTGTTTCTGCTCATTGGCCAGCCTTACTATGAAAGCAACTGTCTGAGCTAAAAAACCCTTTCTCCAGGACAAAGTGAAGCACAGCAGATGTATGAGAACTCAAAAAGTTAGGTGTTCATTTGTATAATTGACACAGTATTTTTTTAATATTACTTCATGGAAAAGCTTACTCTTCAGTCCCCTCTTCTGAAATCCAGAAGTTGGTTGACTTCATACTTTCATGATTTCATGATCCATCCAGTTTTCCTCAGAAGTGGTCTTGGCATCAGTATTTAGTCATAAGAAGCTCCTATGAAGCTCAAATCGTTTCATCTCCTCCTCTGATCTATGAGCTTCTTCAGGGTGTCTCTGGATACCACTGTGATGGCATATTTCCCAAATGTGTGTTAATTCTGGTGCCATCCAGCTTCGGTAAACTTTGGGATTTTAAAAATAATTTCAAAATATGATTACCTAGGGTTGGTAAGGCTTAACACTTTCTTGATAAGAATATGAGCCAGTACAATGCAAGAAAACAGACAGCCCTGCAATTCTTGAGAAGCAAATCTATTTTTAGCATCCAGAGTAACATTTATCTAAACCAGACAAGTATTCAACATTTTTTTATCTTTCTCCTTTTATGAAGTTTCATGTAAATGAAACTAAAAAGTAATTTTTAGCCTTTCTAACCTGATATTCTCACAGTTACCAGCTGAAGAGCCTATGAGATCGTCACACTGTGGCTTGCAATTTTTTTCCTATTTTCTATTCAGTCAAAATCAGTATCACTTTAGGTAATATGAA
This sequence comes from Podargus strigoides, assembly GCA_028020825.1. Classification (NCBI taxonomy): domain Eukaryota; kingdom Metazoa; phylum Chordata; class Aves; order Caprimulgiformes; family Podargidae; genus Podargus; species Podargus strigoides. The sequence continues at coordinate 30,708,767 of CM051623.1, forward strand.
ATAACAATTTAAGCATGCAAGTCAAGACAAGACCAATGCATTAAAATTTTTGGTAGTTTGCTGTCGGCATTTACCTGACATTCATTTGCTACTAGAACTGATATAAGACTGGCATGTGGAACTCCTGCAAGAGACAGCAAGTTCTGAAGATGATCAGAAAATAGTTCATTAACACATGGCAATGCATACATTACAAAGGAGAACAGAAATTCTGCTGGTAATATTCATGACTATTGGCAGTGCTTTATAACTTAGACACCTCAAATAATGTTTCTAGGGTCATTAATTTGAATTACTTTGGACAAAATAATGCACTACACCATTTAAAGTTCATCACTGTAATGTAGAGACAACTTTTTTAGTAGAACTGCACAAGGCATAACCCAATAGACAAATTTATAGACTTGGGTTTTTTTTCACTTTGGAAGCAAACTAACTATGAACATGAAATGTTTTCTAATTTTAGTTTCCTTACTGCAGGCAAATGAAACAAACTGCTGAGAAGGTAATGAAAACAGATTACTTAATGGGGAGAAATCTGAGTGTCATTCTTTCTCTACCAGTGGTGCCACTGCTGGAATTTAATGGGGTGGCAACAGTGTGTCTGAATGAAGATTTTTGTCCTAGCTGTTTAAAAATTGGGTTGCATCTAGTAAGTTTTCTTCAGTACTGAGAACATCTTTTTTCTTTTCTCTTTTCGTTCTTTTCTCCTTCTCCTTCTCCTTCTCCTTCTCCTTCTCCTTCTCCTTCTCCTTCTCCTTCTCCTTCTCCTTCTCCTTCTCCTTCTCTTCTCTTCCCTAGATCGAGAGCAGGAAAATAGCATAAATCATTATCAACAGGAAGAAAACAAAATTTCATCCCAATTTCAAACTTCCTACTCTAGTACCACTTACATCTCATGATAGTCTGTGGGATTTTGATAGAGTGTTAAGAGGATAATTTGCTTCAGATGTTTTTCTTATCTTCATGATGTGTCAAAAAGATTTAACTTTCTAGCATTTCAGGAACTTAGGGGTGGAAAATTCACCCCTGCAATAGAGACAATGTGCTTAAAATGACCAGGGATCACTGAAGCAATTTTCTGCGTGTGCAAATTGCTCTCTCTCCCTCCCCTTTGTAAAAGATTGGGTAAGTTCCGGAATTATTCCAGAAAAAGAGGACTAATATACATGTGATGGAACAGGCAGATAGAGCTGCAACAGTTTTTACATCAATTACAGAAAGTTCCTGGGTTTAGTGCAGGAGCTTTCTCTGTTCATGTCCATCAATTGCTACATGTATTTGACAAATGAAGAAGTTGTTCATTACACATAACCATGACTGCTTGGCATATTAGGATGCAGTGAGAATTAGGTTGAGAGTAGAAACAAAAGCATCCAATTCATTTAAATTATTACTCAAAATAAAAAAAAGCTGTAGCAGAATAACTGCAGAAGAAGGTCTGGTGCACCCTGTTCTGAATTTAGACTACTAATGACAAGTTTGTATTAGTGCAGTAGTGCAAAACAAATATAAAAACAAATTTATTATTAATTTTGAAAATAGTATTATTTCTTTCTACATAGCCTCTTAATGACATTCTTTAAAGATTAAATTATTTCTAAAACATTCAAATAATGCAAAATGTATATATGAATCATATCTGATCTATATGTATGTTAATTTCATATGCTTTATTATTTCAGTGTCAGTAAGTGTATTGGTTTAAGACAGTATTTTATATCTCACTCTACATTATTGTACCTGAACAAAACTTGTCTTATGCCTTCAAACACAAAAAAGGGTTTCAGAAGATCTTCCATCTTAAATCTAATTTTATTTTTATGTATGAAAATTACACACCTGCATTGTTCAGCAAATTGTTATTCAGCATCAGAGAAGGGACCCCATCCCTTTTTCTGTAATGCAGAGAAGTAAGCAGTTGCATATCTTTCTCCCCAAAATAAGGAGAGACAAAATTTCCAGGAGCTGTTTTGCGCTGGTGGCACATCTAAGTACGAAAGTACTCTTTTGCATGGATGGATGGAAAGGTAGTGAAGAACCACCACCCAACCTTCTCTTTATCCAGGGCCCTGTCAGTTGTTTGCTTTTATTAATCCCTGGCAGAGGGGAATAAGGTCAGGAGTTGACTAATGGCCCAGGCTACAGCAACTGTGTGCTTAAAGGTGCTCTAGACTGCCATGCAGTGTTTACATGGTGAAGATAAAAGATGACTCAAACCTTACCTGTTTCCCCTATCAAATCAAATCTTTCACAGCTGACCTGGTAGCTGGACTAAAGATTAGTGAAGTTTTTACAAATTCTACAATTTAATAACCTGAACTTGAGCTGATGATGAACAGAGGACAGTGGAGAAAATTAAAATGGGATCCTCAAATTTAGAGCCAAAGAAATATTTCCACCATGGAGCATACAGTGGTCAGGCAGGTAGATATGATTTACATTGTACGTAGTAACGGACTTCCTAATCCTGAAGCTGAAGTGCTTGCCCTAGCAGTCAAATGAGTCACGTAGTTGCATTCACCAGCTCATGGAGCTTAAACAATATGCTTCAGAAACAATGAAGCTCTTCTGGATGAAACTTAATATTCCATTATCTACCTGTGTGCACATCAAACACAAAATAAACAGTCCAGTAGTGTATCTGAAATTCTACTTGGATATATTTCGCTGTGTTTCTCAGTCATTACAGAGAGCTTTTATGGGAAAGAAGAATGAGCTTTTTGAGGCCTCAGAAAAAGAGATTTGTTACATCCCAAGAAAGGAGAATGAAGAGACAGAAACAAGTGGCTTACTCACTCAGGCATAGGAAAGCAGAGGATGTAAAATGTGCAGTGGAAGTGTAATGAATTCCTCCATTTCAAATTATTGTCACAGGGAAATGCTTTTGTACATGAATTTTGACATACAAAATTGGATGGATTTTTTGTTTGTTTGTATGTTGCATTTATTGAAAATGAAAAAAAGCTCAGTGACAGCAGTATATAAATGTGTATAGATATGTTGCCTAAGGTCTCCACTTTTCTTGTCTTCAGCCTTTCTTCTCTCATCCTTTCCTTAATTGAATAGCCAGGGTTTCTGCTTACTAGCCTGAGAAATCCTCTTCAGTTGTCTGCTGCTTGTTGGTAGCTTTCCTTCTGTTAGGCTGTGCTGTTTCCGGGCACGCTAGAATCACTGGCTACTTTTGTGTTAAAAAGAAATAGCACCTTTTCCAACCAACATCTTATTACAGCTGTGAGAGCAGCTTTCTGAGTAAGCAGGAAAGTTAAGTGATCTAAGTAAAACTTCGTAGAATTTGCAATAGAAAACTGCCTCCATACAAAGATATCTACCAACGAACTGAGGATCATTGGTGGGAGCCTCATCTCTCTGATAAAGAAGGTATATCGTATCTTGGCCACAACAATATCCGAAAAAGGGAATTCTTACAGAAACCAGGTTTGCTGCTGATTTCTTTTGGTGCTGCCTTGGGGCCCTCGTTAGTGTAAGGGTGCAAAAGGGTCACACCTGTGGGGAGGAGCAGACAGGACAGGTGAAACAAACCGACTAGTGAAGTATTCCATTCCATATATGTCAAATTCAGTACAAAGCTGAGGGATTATGGGGGGTAAGCCCCCTTCTTCCATGGCTGGTGTCCTGGGAGGACTCTGTCTGTTCTTCTGATCCTGATCTGTGCCTTCCTGAATCCAGTTCCCATCTGCTGCTGCATCCAGGAGCCCAGCCTGGGATCTTTCCAGAGCTGCTCTGCAGCAGCAGTGGTGATGTGAGCATGACTGGGGGGTAAACTCAATCTGGTTTTGTATATGTTTGTATATATTTCTTTTTTTTTTTTCTACTTTTTTTTTTTTTTTTTTTTAATTGTTATTGTTTCATTAAAGCTGTTTTAGGTTTTTTTTTAACCTGTAAGTCTCTCTCCATTTTCTTCTTTCCCTTTTCCTGTCCAGGAAGGGAAAGGGGTTAATAGAGACCATCTGTCATCTGATTAGTGACTGGCCCAGCAAGTAATCTTGACAGTTACTTGCTTCTAACCAGTTTTGTGTAATATTGTAGAAGGACTGATAGAAAACCTGCTGAAATTAAGAGAGTTCTCCATTAACTACAGCAGGCTTTGTGTTAAGAGCTTGTTGACTATTTTAGGGAAGAAGAAAGGAGCCTCCAGGGTGACATTTTTGTCTCACTGTAGTCAAATCGAGTTTTATGATTGCTTTGAGTGAGACTTCTCTTTAGGATTGGATTTTCAGTTAGGTAGAGATGATTCACAATAGCCACTTTACCAATCCAAGGTGTCAGAGATGACTTTTAGTGCTACTTTATATATTTACTGTTTTGTATATGTGTGCAAATGCATTTAACTTTAGCAAGGTCAATTTTCACATAATATTTTGACCCAACAACATTAATTTTGTAGAATGCATACTATTTGGGATTTTATCTCTCTTTCCTAAGCCAAATAAACTTCGCCTTTTTTAATCAATCTTGACTATATTGATTTTCTTAGAACTAATTAGTGCATGCAACTTCCAACAGAGAAGAAAAATTAACTTCTGATTTCTGGTGAGAGGTGCGCTTGTATATTCTGACCAACACCATCAGTTAAAGGACCATATGGTTTGCTTTCAAGTATGCCCTTCGCCTTAAGGAAACCTATTCAACAAAATGCTGTACTCCACAGCAGTACGACTTTGGGTAAACAAGCCTGTTTTTTCACACTAGTAGCTGTCTTGCCATGTGAGCATAGCACATGACATCTGCCCAGGCTAGCAGAGCTATGCAACGCTACTGTAAGGACTCTGCTGCTGGTCTACAGGCCAGCTTGTTAAGAGCTAGCTCAATTACTTCTGTGCAGCACTGCCCTCTGCCTTGTGAATTTATGCAGACTGGAACATACTTAATGATTTTAAAGGGCAAGACTGAAGGATTTAGACTGTTTCTATGATTTTTTTTTTTTTTTGAGTGGAAGAAAAAAACCTACAGGTTTTCTTTTTGTGTGTGTGTTTGCACACTAAAAATACAAACAGGACAAAGAATATACATGATAAGACATGATTTTTTGTACAGCTGTGAGTGTAAAATACTTCGTGCTGAAGTATTTACATATATGTACACATAATACATGTCTTATATATAGATATATGCATGTGAAATATTTTTGAATATTTGCACTTCAGGTGATATGTTACATGTTAACATGGTGACATGCATGCAGCTGCTACAGAGCGCTCATCTCCCACGGCATTTAAATGGCACATGCTCTTCTCTCCATCGTGAGCATGGTGTGGCCTTTTGCAGCTGAATCTGTACAGGGTCATCAGTTCTTAAAAGGAGGCAGTCACACTGGGCAAGCAGCAGGCAGGACTTCTAGGGCAGTGCTCTGTGTCGCTGGGGTTGGAGGTGGGCCACCGAAGCCTGAGCTGTGCCAGCCCTCCAAGCCCTTCCAGCTGCATTTACATCTGCACACCATTAGAGCAGCAGAGGCTATTGCAGTCACCCAGGGACTGTTTGTGAACAGCTCTCTTACCATTTTACTGCCTGGACAGGAAAATTTCTCTTTATCTTCTCTCCACTGGTGTGTGAGGTGCCACAAAAGTGGTTACACTCATAACACACATCAGACAATAAGCCTACTTTTTAACATGTTTTAATATTCCATGTTGGTATTCCAGCATGCTTGAAAAGCAAACCTTACTGGTGCTTATGTTTATTTCTCCATGTTTGTGTAAAGTTTATGATTTTCTTAGTAAAGGAGGACTCTTTCTGTACACTTTTTTAGATATAGAATTTCTATTTTGTTGAAAAATGTCTTTAATCTTGCTTTAAAAGGTGTTTCCTTGAGAACTTAACCTATTTCACACAAAATTTTGGTGTGTGGTGATGTTTTATTATAAATGACAGAGCTTTATTATAAAATCTCGTCTTCTTTCAGTCAATATTTACCATGAATGCTTAATACAAGCATAAGATTGGTTTAATCTGTCTATCCAAATTTTAAGGTGATTTTATTTAATAGTAAGAAGGCATCTATTTGAGTATTTTTAAATTTAGTAAGTACAATAAAATAGTCATCCTCATATTCAGTGCACTTGTATGACTTATTGTTACCCTCATTTAAAATTGAAAAGGGTTTATATTGTGGCTAAAAATTAGAGGTAAAATCTTGGACATACTGAATGCAATGAGAATTTACTGTTGATTTAACCAGAGCCAAGATTTCTTTTGGAGTTATTTAAAAATCGTTAGTGGAAGCTTTTGCAAACTGAGCTAGTGTTTGCTTAATCCTTGCGTTTTCAGTAGAGAAACATATTTATGAAACATGCATGAGCTGTCTAGTTCTTGGCAGGAAGCTTCCTGGCTTCTTTTTGCTGCAAAGCATCTCAGCCTTGGCAAAATAAGAGTAACAAGCTTTAAAGAGATTAATAGTTATCTGATTCAGTGATCATCTTGCTTTAGGACAGAGTTAAAACCATCAGAATCCTTTTCTTGATCTTACTCGGAAGCATTCACTGAGAAGTGAGGAGGAAGCTGCATTTAGTGCAGATGTGCTATCACTGAAATTAATGCTTTTGGGTGTTACTGTGATTTACTTGTTGGGTGTTATTCTAGGGTAGGTAGCCCTATTTTTGCTAATAAGTATATATAGAATATATAAAAGATGATTTGTCTTGTGACAAATAAAATATTACAAAGGAGGCTTTTGAAATCTTGCTCATCATTATATGGTTTGTTTTGGTTCATTGGTTGTTTTTTGGGTTTATATTCAGAGATATGGCCTGTTTAAAACAAACAGTAACACATGCAGTCTAGAAGGAAATGGCCAGTTGTGAGAATCTCTATTTTCCATATACATTTTTTGTTTGGTAAGTAAGCCCTGAATACTCTTGTGATCCCTGAGATCAAAGAGTTAGAGGATATAACTCTTTTGTCGACTGCTTAATTTTCCCTCCTTATTATGTAGTGTACTATGCAGTTTTAGAAATTCCACACTTCACCAGCAGCTATAAATCTTTATCCCTGTGTTTCTTCTAATTTGATTATTCAAATACTCAATTTAAACATTTGCAGTATGGTAGCTCCAGGATCCAATGCATACTCCTAACACTAGTTTGGCCTTTCCCAAAGAATATGAAGCCTGAATAAAAAAGATAGAAAGGAGTTGGAGAAAGTGTGCAGGTTAATCTATAAATACAAAAATAAAAGTAACTATTTTGTACAACAATACATAACCATACTTTTATTGAATGGTTTGCTTCACTTTCATTTACTTTCATTTATTGGGCCTGCCATACGGCCATGCTTTTTCTTCACAGCCAGTGATATTATCTGCTTTTCTGTGCCAGTGTCCTAGCCCTTGAGGTTGTTTATCCCTGAAAAAAGAGAAGATCAAACTTGTAATCCACTGCAGAAATAGTCTTCCAGACTCAATCAGATTTCTCGTTAATCTCCTTGACAAGCATGAGTGTAGCTTCCTGTGCCTGAAGAAAAGCTTAGAGTTCACTGAATCTCTGGTTCCCGCATAGCTGCTTATAACTCTCACTTTTGAACTCTGAGAGCTCAAAACACCAAGTTGGTCCAATTTATTTTTAACACTGGGACAGATAAACATTTGTAAAATTGCCTCAACCCTAAACTCAGCAATACAGCCACACCAGGGATAAAAAGTGTAGGAGAGATACATTCAATCGATTTATGGACAGATCAGCGTGGTGAAGGGAACTAATAAAAAAACAAAAAGGGAAGAAGTAAGTATTTTATTGTTTTGTACTTGATCTTAAGCAGTCTCAGAATTACCAGACAACCAAAGCCCAGCAGACAGCATAGATGTTGAATAAGGTTTCTAGACCAGTGGAAGAATAAAAAGAGATGTTATTTAAGAAACTGGGACTGTGTAGAGCACTTTTACATGAAGACTGGGCTCACCACAAACCCTATCCAGTTCTAAGCCCTGTCTGATGCGTGTCATATACATCATACCCTGTACACACCATAAGACCCACATGTCCTATAGGTTAGTCCTCATGCAAAGTAAGTTCAGATGTGCTTAGAATTGTCCAGATGTGACCCCTATTCCTGTTTTTCTGATTCTATGGAGCATAACCAAGTTTGAGGCAAGGATGGCTCAATTCACTTCTTTATGAACACTCAAAATGGCTGCTCTTCTAAAAATGCTCAAGAGAATGGAAGAAAACATGGGCATCTTTGTGAAGATGTCACTGTCTCTCAAACTGATGCCTAACCACATAATTGAAGAGAAAGGTTTGCATGTAGCTAGAATTCTTGTCTCCCTGTTGCATTTTGTGGGATGAACTACTGGTGGTGGTATTGAGAGAATCCAAGGTTGAATACTTAGTAAATAAATGTAAAGAATTGACCTAATAAAATGGAATGTCAAATGAGAGCAAACATTTTGCTAGCCAGAGATATCTGACCCTACACCCATCATTTCATATCAAGGACTATATGCATATCTACCCCCAAAATTCTTACATCGTCACTTCTACTATGTTGTATTATTTCCTATCCCAAGTAAGTCCTTCTGTGAGTAAAATGAAAACTATTCTATGTAGTTCAGCACAAAATTTTCAAGCACCAACAGGAGCTTTGTTTTTCTTAGCATTCTTACATTCTAGAGCAATACAGTTAGTAGTGCAGAAAAATTACAAAACAAGTCTTTGGGGTAAGAAAAATATTCAAAACGTTTCTTGTAGCATCTGTACCATCTACTAGGTATAAACTGGAGTAGCTAATAAATTGTGGGAAAAGCTAAGAGTCATTTGTCACGAGTCCAACAGAAGTAGGACATTGATTATCTTTCCATTAGCCTTATGTACCTTAACCAAGGGACATAAAACCAAAGTCACTGTAGAAATCCCAAAACTTGGTAATTGCATGCAGATAGTCTTTGCCCTTATCCACTGTTAGAAGGAAGAACTAAGAAGAAAACTGCAGGATAAGAAGTGCTGATGGATACCTGGCCAGGCTCAAGGGCTTGCTTTCCATCTCCTGTGGCTGCCAAGGTGGGGAAGAAAAAATGTGATAACATTTTTTTTTCAATGACTCTTTCTCTTTGGGAGAGAAATGGAAAAAAAGAAAGCTGCTTGGTGAGTTTTCATTCCTTTAAGTGAAACCCCAAGGAATCATATACTGAATTTTAATTAAGCAATGCTTTTAGGTATACTTTTTTTCTGATAAACTTAAGAAGATTGGTTTAAAGGAATATAAAACTTAAACTTCTGAGATTTTCTTTTGCCATTTTGAAAGCATTCCTTTTTATGCCACACATAAGACAAAACAGGAAGAATATTCCTAAGATAACCTTAGCACACAAGCTTACTAAATTGTCTGAAGTGTGTTATTTTAAATGTGATTCAACACAAAATAGTTATATACTAAAAATAATTGGGGATTGTTATTTTTTTTTAATAGATGCACTATAATGTAACTGATTATTATAAGTCAATCTATTAAGAAATTCAATTATTTTGGTTCTCTTTAGTTTCCAGCACTTCCTGATATTTATTACTTGACTATAGGAGTATTCTGTGATCAGTATCTGTCTGGGTCAGTTTTTATCTATATACCTTAGAGAGTTGGGGTTGTTCAGCCTGGAGAAGAGAAGGCTCTGGGGAGACCTTATAACACCTTCCAGTACTTGAAGGGGCCTCCAAGAAAGCTGGGGAGGGACTTTTTACAAGGTCGTGTAGTGATAGGATGAGGGGTAATGGTTTTAAACTGGAAGAGGGTAGATTTAGATTAGACATTAGGAAGAAATTCTTTATTGTGAGGGTGGTGAGACACTGGAACAGGCTGCCCAGGGAAGTTGTGGCTGCCCCTTCCCTGGAAGTGTTCAAGGCCCGGCTGGATGAGGCTATGAGCAACCTGGTCTGGTGGGAGGTGTCCCTGCCCATGGCAGGGGCTTGAAACTAGGTGATCTTTGAGGTCCCTTCCAACCCAAACCATCCTATGATTCTATTTCATATTAAATGTTATTTTCCTTTTCTAATTTAGTTACTTGGATTAACACAACTCCCTGTCCAGCGTCTTGGTCCTGTCTCAGTACAAGCTCTTTTCCCTGCCAACGGCAGCAAATGCTTATGCTGCCCAGATACATGCAGAGCTTCATTTGTTAAGCCCAGAACAGATCCAGAAGAATCAGTGTGCTGCTAAGGGTCAGTGTAAAAGGTTCAGAGATGCTGTAAAGCCCTATAAAGGCTCCTGCATCACAGTTTATAACTGAGCGGGAGCAGACTTGTCCTTCTGGCCTGAAGCATGGCAGGGAAGTACTGAGAATGAGCAGTCTAAAAATGGGGTGATGAGTAACCTAAGGAGCCCAGTGGTCTCCAGCAGCTTAGGTGCTCTTACGCTGTCAAAAGGACTGTAATCTTTATTCATTTTAAATGGATTTGATTAACTCAAATTAGCTAACTTGCACTGAAATATTGGGAATTTTTACTTAGAGATCAGGGCTTGCATGAACAATCTACACTGAAGCTACTGTTTCCACTTAATATTTCTGATCAAATTAAAGTGTAGTTGCTTTGTCTTCAGTGCAATTTCACCAGTGCTGTTCGTGTAGGTTTGACTTGTCTTCAGAACATTTTGAATAACCATCTCATTAGGCCAAGATGACCTCCTTTGAACTTAAAAATATAAACTTATTTTTTATAAAATAAAGTGTTTTTCTCACTGTGAGTTAAATGCTTAGAAATTACTTTAAGAACTGACCAGAGCAGACTAGAAATAGAGCAAATTTAACTGCCTAGCAAGAAAAAAAATGAAACATTTCACAGTTTTTGAACCCACTTTAACATAGAAAATTATATGTTTTCAAGTTGTCACATTCTGAGGTATGTACTTCTGTGGTGGCACATTTTACTGCATTTAATATGTAAATTGAGCAAACCAATTTGGTAGTAGTGCTTAACTATTAGGAATGATGACAAGGTGATTTGGGAAATAATTTAATCAGTGAGAAACAAAATGAGTACAAATGGAAATAACTGTCAGAATGAAACTAACGCAGGAGGAAACACTATAGTTTGTATATAAACTCCTTTGTTTAGTGACTGCAGTGGAGCTAAACTGACAGTTTGGGAGCTATCCATCTGCAGCAGTTAGAGCATCCTTCTATCAAAGCTCTTACCAAACTGCATCAGCACTTTTGTTAGAAGACCTTTGAAGAGCTTTTCACTCATTTGTAAAAATTTGTCTCAAGATGAAAAATGACAGAAAATGTAAGTCCAGAAGCAAGACCTTCTGTTTGTTAGTTTGTTTATTTATTTAAATGAAAAATACAGAAGAGGAGGAGGGAAATCAGCTACTTAAAATTAGGTGAATTACAAAAATTGGTGTTGAAAGCTTTATTGTCTAAATTGACCTTTTTTTTCTGCTTGTATAACCAGGAGGATTATTTAATAATAATAAATATATTGCATGAAGAGAGAAATAGCTGAGATAACAATGTGATCCAACTTAATACATGTAAAACAGCATGCACAGTTTTGCTTGTATGACTGGCCTCTCTGAAACCAAAACATGCAGCCTTATATCAATAGGCAAGTTATTTACTTTAGTATGTTTTCACAGGATCAAACCCTTTAAATCTAGCTAGTCATAGAATCGCAGAACAGCCTTGGTTGGAAAAGACCTCTAAGATCATCAAGTTCATCCATTAATGTGACTATTTGAGAAAAAATGTCTTTTACCATGAAGCACAATGTAGCCCATGAATCCCATCATTCACTCTATAAATCCCAGCAGCAAATCAGCAGCACCCCAAGTATTTGTAGAGGTTTGTGGTGGATTCCAGGCTAGGCAATGTGATTATTGAGTACAGAAACATTGAAATGGTGCGGAACTCACTCTTGTTACTCACCCAGAATTGTGTTCTCTAGGTGCCTATCATTGTACCCTCCAGAAGACATGGATTTTGAGCACTTTATTTGTGTCACATGGTATGGCTAATTTAAAAGCTAGTGTTAATAAGATGCCTTCCTAGGAAAGCTCAGAAAACAAAGGATGCAGAATTTATTTGAGTGATAACAAAATGTGCAGATTTTTTCTGCCTCCTCTGTCTGGCAGTTGACCAAGAATATTTGCTTTGACTGTACACTCCTTCAGCTACTTCACATGTGAAATTCACAGTCCCGTCGTCCAATGGCGCATGAAAATGTGCTTGTTCGGATTCATCTCATGTCCCAGACAAGTTGGTCCTTTTTTGTACAAAGCTTTCTGGAGAAGCAACACTTTGGAGCTTGGATACTTTCAGCAGAGACCTGAGCCAAAACCAGCACAACAGTCATGTTCTCCATCTGTAGTTGGGGTTTCCTCAATGCCATACACATCCCCCTTCCACTGAGAAATCATAGCAGCCTTCCTGTTGTCCACTTCTGAAGGCTTCCAGCAGATAGTTACAGGTTTCTTAGGAAGTATCTGCAGATGGGCTATTAAAGAGAGATATTAGGGACAAGAGCAGGCAGAGATAAGCAGAAAATAAGATGGACACTTGCTCAACTTTTATGCTTCCCTCTCTAGCTCTGTGTGTTGGTGTCCACATTACTCCCATTGGTCGGATGTGTGCATCTCACTGCAGAATTCACATTGCCCTGCACACAAAATCTCTGATTCTAGACTTCCTAGTGGCTACAGTCCTTTCTTCCCTCAGTTATCACAGTGAAGGCTGCCATTTATTTGTTATTTTTTTTGCACTGTGGCTTTTCATCCCTGATTTGTTCTAGTTTCCTTTTTGTTTTGTTTATTTTGTTATTGTTTGTTATTATTTCATTTTTTTAGACCACACTGAAAATTAGTACTCTTTCTCCACCAATTTTGCCATTCCCATCATTAAAATGCATTGTAACATTAAGACAAATGTTGTATTTTCAGAACCATTTCACCAGTTTTCATTTTTCCTCTGTTGTCTCTCTCTCTCTCTCCCCTCAAAGTTCAAGATGTATGTGTGTGTGTATGTATATATATTCTGGAACTGACTATAATGACACAATGGCAAATACTTAAGCAATAGCTTATAAGAGCTCTAAAACACTTGTAATTATCTATAAGCAACAGAAAACAAAAAAGTGCTTACCCAGTTCTACAGCGCCAATACAGTAAACAGTGCTACTGTGGGAATTATTTGTCATGGCTGACAGGAGACATCAAAAAGGAATATTTGAAGGAAGGACAAAATAAAATTCCTTTATGAATTATTCTTTATTTTATGGGAAACTATCATAAAGTCCTGGTGAGACATTATGGTATTATTAGTTCATTTGTTTTAATTTATTTGAGTCTATTGTAGTCATCAATGTTTAATGGTTCCACCTAAATTTTCAAAGCTTTGCATGCAATAAAGTCTCACTAATCTTGTTAAAGTGAATGAGAGCAGTGTTTCTAAATCCTAAGCAATTCCTTGGAAGTTTAGCAGCTATGTCAGAAATCCTAAATTTTTGTTAATGAGGATGTTTGTACTGGAATATATTAGGGAGATGATGGTAACTCCATAGAAAACCTCAGCCTTTTGGAAGGAAGAAAGGAAATAAGTCAGAATTTCAACATAGTGAAGAATTCCAGGGTTCTATATAAGTAGACAGACATTCCATATATATTGACATTAAAGCCACATCATAAATGATATAATAATTTGAAAAAAAAACATTTAATATGAAATGCTAAATATTTTTTCAGTCCTCCTCCAGCTATTCCATCTCCCTAGAAATTATTTTACTATTTATTTAGCTCTTAAACAGCATGAAGCAGCTGTAAGAGTAATAATGATAGTAATAATAATCATAATAATAACCAAACAAACTTGCTACACAAAAGATTTCTCCTTTTTCTGTCAAATGCAGTGTTTCTCTCAAAAGATTTGCATGTCAAACAATAGGATCAGTCAGACTCTCTGTTAAGATTATTGCAAGGATCTAGGGAGAAGGAGGTGTGAGAAAGGTTACAGTCAGACACTCTGCAGTGAGGCAAGGAGACGGAGAATTAGTTTCTGGGAAAATAACATCTTTCTTTTTCTAATACAATTCCCTACTCACTGCTAAAAAAGACTTTTTCTGTGATTCTGAAAGGACCCCATTAAAGTCCACTTATTCCAGGAGCAATTTGTTTGTTTGCTCTACATTCGTAATAAATATTCACATTTAAATAAAAAACTCCCTGAGATTTTTGAACTATCAAGTACATGAATAAACACCATAAAAGCAAGTTATTTTGTGAGTAGTAGAATTATTAAAGCCTCACTGCAGATTTTGATGTTGTCTCCTAAATTTTCTGATAAAAATAAGTCCAAGTTTTCTGTCATCTCATGACATCCACAGGAAGCACATGCACTGGTTGGCCAGGGTGCTAGATGTGTGCTGCGTGGCTGGTTGGCTGATTCCAGCCACAGGCCATAATTTCTAAATTTCTGCCTCCCTTCACATTGGGGATGCATATTTGTGTCTCCTCCTTCCAGCTGCCAATTTTCATGAAGCTTGTAGTAAATTGATCATTGCAGAAACTTAAACCACTGTCTTCTGTCTTGTAATAGGGGGTCCACAGACTTACACGTTGGTAGGGAAGGAGAGATGGGCAGATATAGAAACAAAGTCTTAAGTTGTTTTGCATAAGAAATGTTAATTTCCTTTCAAACGCTGGTTAGAAAAGAAAGCTCAATCAATTACCAGGTAGTATTTATTTGTTTTGGTGCAGTTTAAGTTTAATCAATCATAATGGTAGTTCTTAAGCATTGTAAATATATCAAAATGTTTCTCAGCAGTGGGGAGAGACTACTAGATTTGGTTTATAAAGCGAGAATAGTATTAAGAGCCTATTACTGTGTGAAATTGGTTTTACTGGAGGATAACTCAATGTTTCACAGAGTTCTCCGACCCAGTGAACCTTTGCCTGGAACTGCTTATGTCATTCATTCAGCTTTCGGGATTAGGTGTAGCATTACACTGCTCATAAGCTATTAGATATTTTCCTGGTGACCCCTGATGCTAATTGCTGCCATGTATATGAGGCATCAGACCAGTATATTTGGAAGAGTCATGTCAAAGAAAAAGAGTTCCTACATGAGCAAAATGCTCCTTATTGTCTTCTGATGGCTCATTACCACCAAGTGCTCTATTACATGTCAAAGTAGTACTGAGGTAATTACTCTTTCAAATATTTAATTCCTTTACCAAAATATCACTACCTAGCCTATGGCCAAACTACAAATAGAGATTGTTGTGTTGTTGTTCAAAGAATTTCTATATTATTTTTTTGTTTTTGTATAAAGGTCTCTTCTTTCAGTACAATGTTAAAAATCTCCATTGTGGAATTTTACAGGATGAAGAACTGCAAAATCTCATTCTCATGGCAGCACAGAACTTTTAATCTTCCGAACCTCCTCCTTCTTTCAAGAAATACTGAACAACATTGAAAAAAAAGTGTAATTTAGCAGTTTGTAGCAGTTTGGTTTTATGATATTGCTCACGTGAAACTTTCTTCCTAGCCACTAAATTAGGATAAAATAACCCAAGAATGACTCTATCAGTACCTCTACTGCAGTTAGGCTTCCAGAGCAAGCACTGGGAACTCAGCACACAGAATAAAAATGCAATACTGTAGACTCTGGAAGCTGGGCAAAGTCAGATCAAAGTACTTGATAGGGTTATGGTCTGCATGGATTTATTAATCTAGATTACTTAATTAACATTCACTGTCTTTAGTTCTTTAGACTGTAGTTTTATTTTTGCTAGTTTTCTGCTAGTGCATTGCAGCCTTTGCTGTCTTTGACCTTCATATCCTTAGAACAACTGATCCTTCCTCTTCTTGGTAAAATAATGTTGACAAAAACTGTCCAAAGATGGACCAAAAAACAATGGAGACTTTCTCTTCAATGTCATTATTATCTGTATAAACCCTTGCACTGAGGGTAAGTACTCCATATGGAACTTCTAAGGAAATAGGCTGAAAAGTAGCAGCTTTGATTGGCTGAGTTGCTCTGAGTGGCAAACGATAAGCCTCAAATATTGTGGTTTGTCAATCAAATAAAATCAAACGCTGTTTATTTGCTTTTTTCTGTAGCAATTGTTGTCGAGTCTGAAGGTAATAAGATGTATGGCAATTACAGGAACAAAGCATTAAATGCTAAATGAAATTAACATTTTGCATCAAGCCTGAGAATCTCTCTATAAAGGTCTGACAGGCTTCTAAGAAGTCCATTTTCAGAGGTAGGAGCTCTCAGCTGAAGGAGTATTTGAAGTCAGCCAAGGAATTCTAAAATTTGTTGTAGAAATCAACACCATGTGTCATCCATACCAACTTCAGCTTTTCACTTTGCTTTCGAAAAGCAGTAAAAAGTGTAAGAGAGATTCTTCATTGAAACTTGAGTATTTTAAAGAGCACACTCAAATGCATAAATCAAAGCAAGAATAAATAGGAAGTCCAACAAATAGGTGTTGAGTAGATGTATTACAAATTAATCTCACTTAAGTGATGGTCATATCAGTGCTGCTTGACATGGGCCTACAAATCAAATTTCAAAATACCCTGCTCATTCCAGTAAGAAGTTTCTGTGTGACAGAGGTGTAGGTGGTCACTGTGAGGTTTTAATTGGACAGACATCATCTCCTAGGTGGCCAAATACTATGTGAGATACATGGCTATGTGAATCCAGGTTTTGCAATAGGTCTAATGGATTTGAACTATAATCATTGTGATATCCTCAGGGTATGCTACATATTTTTTCTATTAATTTGTACTCTTGTGTTTTGTTAAAAATCTTATAGTCATTTTCATCTAGTTTCTTCTCTTTTTAAGGCACTTGGAAAGGCTTCTGAGAGCTATATCTAGGATTCATCTTTATACTGAAGGAGAAATATGAGAAGATGGACTTAAAAAGAGCATAGCATACACAGGCTGAGATGAAGAGGAGCAGTTTCACAGTTTTAGCCTGAGGGCCTTTTGGAGAGTGAAGAACAAACTCAATAATGAGCCTTTCTATTTACTTCTATAGCGGCTTACAGTGGATTGATTGTGGTCAACAGTACAGCTTGCATAGATTTTCATAGATATATCTTATTTGTTACTAATAAGAAATTATTAGTCATAAATATCTGCAGTCACTGGAGTCTTTTATGAAGTTACAAACTTAGATTAAGAGAAACAACATAAATGTGTGTAATAAAAATATAGCTGAAGGGAACCCTTGTGACTGCCTTTCTGTGCTTCTGCCAAGTTCAAGAAGGAATAACAGCTGGTGAGATTTTTAATATCTGAGGAAGACTTATTTGGCAAAAATTCCTGTTTATTTATGCTGGACTAGCATCTTATCTTCTTGAGGAACATTAGTATCAATCTATCTCATCAATAAGAAGCTCATGTTTCTCCACTTTTAGTCAGTCGTGAAGGATAGGGCTTCACAAACATGTGTCGTGATACCACAATCAGATTGTTTTTAACTCCCTAAGCGCACTCATAAACTTATAAGTGATATTGGGTGAAATCCAAAGCCAAAATTAAATCCAAATGGTGTATTTCTCACTTTCTGCTCCAACACTGTAAGCCAGAACCTCACCTACAATTAATCATCATAGATCTGATAAATTCACCAGGTGAAGATCTTCCTTTTATTTTTTCTGAACGTGGAACAGTTCATAAATTTCTTTGCACTTCATTCTCTAGGGAAGTAAAATTGTATTAATGACCATTTGAAACAGAATCATTGTATCCTCTCATGGCTTTCATCAAGTGTGGAGATACTGTCTATGCAATATAAATGTGAAGTCTACTTAACAAAAATAAATAATATAGAAACACTTGTTTGTATTGAGGCTTGTATGAAGAAATAGTATCTTTTATTAGATTATAATAAATTGGAAATAAACAGATATTTTCAAGTGAGTGCAACGTTCAATAACAGCCAAATATGCTGAAATACCCCAAGGCCACCATCTTTCCATATACAATTTTCAGCACAGTAACTGGCAACTTACATTGGTAACACTGTGTGCATGAGGCCTCCAAGCTATCATACCCACCATCACAAAGCCAGCAGCCATCAAATTATACTCCAAAACTATGATGTGCAGGTCACATCTGCACCACCATCCTCACTGTTACACTTGTCCTACTTTTATCCAAAACATGCAGCTACAGCAGTACTGTAAGTCTGTTCATCCCTTTTCAGACAGAGAAAGGCTTCTCTCCCAGAAGAATTATAATCTATATAAAATACATATGAGGGATAAGAAAGGACATTTAACAGGAGCAGTAACTCATTCTATTGCTCACATGATTATTGATAATTAATATGAATGTTGTCATCATTTTTTGATACTCAGATGATAGATAGGCTGGTGTTTTTTGGTCTTCTAGAAGAAATAAGTCTACATATGATGACAAGCAAGTTATTTCACAGACTTAGGGAAACACAGGGAAGCTGTGAGACGAGTTACCTTAGGAAGTATGTAAGCATTAAAGGCAAGAAAACTTCACACAAAATACAAACAAAGATGAAAGTAAGAATGCAAAGTTTTATACAAAGCCTCTCACAGATCTTATAAGTGTTAATTAGTGTGAATAGATGTATGAATAGTTTTCCTTAGTCTGAGTTCTTGTTCATATGGTATTAAATATTTGGGCTTTAGTAGAAAATTATGGGTGGAATCATAATGACCAAAAATAACTCTGGCAGGGGCAAACCTTGGGGTTGCATCCAGTCTGTATTTGGAACAAATATTTTCAATTCATTTTTATGGTCCTTTCACCAAACTTTCAAGCGTAACCACTAGCTAGTGACTTGATGTGATATAAACTCCTTTCTTTGGCAGGCCAGGTGCAACATCTTTACAGTTGTTTAAACCCACAAAGATCCTCCATGCTGACTCAAAAGAACAAACACACTTTAGTCTTAGATATATCAGTGAATCAATGCTGAATGAGTCTAGCACAGTCAAAATTTTCTGTTTGTAGTGTGTGCTTTTCTTCTTCACCAAGGTTATTATAGTAGGGCAAGTACTGTAAGCCATAAGGCTATACAAGACAACTCATAAGTCATGTGGGCCAACAAAGGCAAGACTTGGCCTTGCCTTTGACAGAGGTGGTAAATTTGACAGCATTGACCTAGAGACAAGGGCACAGCTGTTACTTAATTCAAGTACATCTCCTGAAAGCTGTACAGGGGACCACTGGCTAAAGTCATTCTTTTCTGGCAAAGTCTTTGAAACAGGGCAGCACTGCAATTACTCTTTTAAAGGTAGTGTAAGGTGCAACCAAACTGAAATTCACACAGAAGCTTGCAGTTGTGCAGAAACAAATACAAAGACTTATTTTTAACATTATGATTGAGTTTATTCTGCGCCATTGAATACCATTACCGTAAGTATGATTCCAAAATTCTGTTTATAGGCAAAACCATGGGGTGTTTTCAACTGAAAAGCTCTAATGGAGGAAAAGGAGATGAAGCAGTCAAATAATGAAAAACCCAAGTAGATACCTTGTTTATTCTTGTTATAATTGGTCCCCTGTAGTGTTGCTAATAAAATAAATGACAGCCACAAAGCAAGTGAAAAACCAGAACATCCACTCTTTTCTTTGCAGCTGCTTTCAGGAGGACCTAGGCTTGGGTGATGAATTGTTGCTTTAAAACACCAAGCCTTCCTTTAAGCTTTTATCTGATGTTCAGGCAGAAACATTATGTGCAAGTTGTAAAGTAAAAAATTCATGTAAAGCACTAATATGTTTGTAGATCAGTGGAAAAATTGGACAAATATGTAAATACCCTACCACTTATAACACCCAGCAATTTACTTCCTTGTCGTGTTTCAGGACTGCTGCTATGTGACTAGACTAAGTAATTAATACAATGAATCAAATAGTGGGGATACCAGTAGAATCTCCTTTTATTTGAGAAATACAACATGTGCTTTTATCAAGGTTTCTTCTATATATATTTATATAAAGCTATTGAATAAAGGAATAAATAGAAATAAAACTGAATAAAGCAAAAATTTTCCCCCTTATAAAATGGAAGCAATGTAAGAATGGTTAGGAGTCTTGGATTACTTCTTAGAAATCTGGGGGTCACCTTGTTACTCTCTTTAAAAAAGTTACTGAAATAAGGCTTCATGCAAAGAATGGTGGTTTTTAGAAAACTTGCTGTGAGCTTAAAAAATCGTTTGGCAAAATGAAAAATTAGTTTCTCGGACCATGCATCCAGCAGACATCGACAAGTCTAATCTTTCTGATTATCTCTCCAATAAATCTTAATTTTAGAAGAAAACTGTCATTTCAAAGTCTTCTTTTTAGCTAGCAGAACAATAAAGAGGATGATGAAATTCCTATTTCATAAATCACATTGCAGAACATATATCCAGCTCAAAAAGAATGTCTTCAGTAATATTTTTCCCATCCTGTTTCAGATGAATGAATCTTTTAAAGACATTTTTGTATCTTGTAGTAATCTAATGGTTTGCCTATCCGTTCAATAATTCCTATCCATAATGATACCTCTCAGGCCAAGCCCCTTTCACTTGAACCATTATGAAATTTTGGTTTTACTGATCCTAAAAAACTCCAGTACTCTTAACAATCTGATACATAATGTAAGTCATGCCTGAAAACCTGTAGGTGAGACTATTGTTGTGCCTTAAATGCCTTTATTACTGCTTTCCTGAAACTTTCAGCCTAAGATCCAAGTCCAGTTTAACCACACAGCTAGAGTGATAAGCCATCCTTATTTGCCTCATATTGAGAGCAACCACCAAGGTCATTTTTTCAGCTTCTCGTGTACCACAGTAATGGTACAGACTCTTATTTTCTTTCTGTGCTAAAACCCACTGAAAACAAACAAACAAAACCCCATGAAAATTCATGGAATAATTCACACAAAAATACAAGCCTTGCAGTACTGGGAATTTTTCAGTGTTAGTAGGTTCTGGTGTTTTCCCCAGCCTGAGTCTTTATCTTAGTTGCATCATATATTTGGGCATTAGCAGGTAGAAATGTGTGACTTGAATATCTTTGAAGGAGCTGTAGCTTGTGAGCATAAATATGAACAAAAACCAGAGAGAATCAAAGCGTCTTCATGGCACTTAAAGAGGCACCATTACCAGATCTGGTTACCAAAATGTCAGCCATTGATTTAGCTCAAAATAGTGCATTTTCTTTCTTCTCTTCCCTGTGATTATTTTAATGCTAATATTCTTCTATACATTGAACTATCTTACTGATAAATATTGTTTTGTTATCAAGACTGCTTATATTCTCCCTTGGTTTCCTAATGCCTAATGAATGTTAAACTTTTAAGGGATTTTATGAACACACTGGGGAACTGACCCTTTGAAATGGGATTGCTGATGTAAAACATATGGTTTTAGCTGAACTGTACATTTAGTTTACTCGTATTGTTGTCTGAAACTGTTTTTTTTATGAGCTGCTCTCTATGAGTTATTCCATTATAAGGTTTAAGACTGAAGAAGAAAATTTCTTAGTCATTAGTAGAAATACAGAAAAGAGCTTTGGCTTACATCCAAGTTTACATATTAATAAATAATAAAAGCTAAAAAGAAAAATAAGAATTCTTGACTCAGTTAATTCTAAATGATATAGCACCTTTTACACCCTGGTTTTATACTGTGCCTTGGGAAATATTCACATGAAATATTATGTAGGGTTATTTTGTACTGTGATCTTTAAAATACACTGGTTTATGACATAGTATGTCCATGGAAAACTGTAATAGCTATGAATCAGAGAATTATTTAAGAATATAATTCACTTCCGATGGCACACTTGATTTCAGTGTTACTATTTTGGATGTAAAATTATTTTTTGATTTAAAATTAGGCATATGCATTTTGTAATAAATAAATGCAAGAAGCATTTATATTTAGATTTAATTGTAAACCAAAGAATCAAAGATAATCTTTTTTTTTTTACAAGCAACAGAATAGCACATTAATCCCAGTAGCTGATGTAAACATAAGAAACACTTAATAACGGAAATGAAAAAAAAAATGTCCAGCTTGCCCACTTAGGAGAGGAGGTTGGTAAATCTCAATGCAAATGCATTGAACTTGGTACAGAGTTATACTTTAGAGACTGTACCATTGATAAGATGTATGCAAGATTTCATAGATTTCATATTGCAGTTCTTCAATAACGCAAATCCGAAGGGAATTTTTAAGTCTGTTCTGATAGTGTGAAAGTTCTTCAATTTCTTTTAAATGAGCTTATCTGCACTTTCACATTAGGTTTCCTGAATATCTTTTCTCTGAAACATTTAATTATATGCTCTTTGTTTTATCTATTTATTTGCTTTATAAACCTAAGAAAAGAAAACATCCTTCTAATTTCCTCTTTTTACCTTCTCTAATACTAAACTCTCTCTATATTTCTCTGCAGTATGGTACCTATGCATACTATTTCCAACTGGCTTTTTTCTATACAAGCAACTCATGATTAATATAAATGAGCTCAGATTGATTCAGATGCAGTAGGGTCTGAAGACTGATGGCTGATGCAAACAGGAAGGGTGATTAGTATTGTTCCTGCTGCATGATGAATTACTCTACATCATGCATTAAAACAATGAATTGTCCTTCGGGATATCAAAGACATTAACAAACAACATGATGGCAAATATATAGTCTTTTATCTGATGGGGACAGTATACCTCACAGAGGATGGTAAGGCAGGAGGGGAATCAGCAGGACTGTCAGTGGGATTTTTGGAAGCTGGCTGTGCGGAGCAGAGCAGCTGCTCGGTCTGTGAAACACACTGCCCAAGGTAAACCTTTTACAGTGAGCTCTCTTGCTACCTCTTTTTGAACAGTTACACTTTAATCATCATCATCATCATCATTATCACCACCATTCTTAGATGAGTGAAGGCCAAATCAAGTCAATCATGGGTGTAGGCTGAAAAAAAGCAGTAATTGTCTGGTGTCAGTCTCACAGATATAGCAGCAGACATCTTTCAGAGCAGTGACACACACCTCAAAGTCATCTTCTAAAAAGCCAGAATCTCTCCTGTTTGACAGTCCTGATGCTCTTGTTCTCCATCTTCCAAGCTTGATGTGCTTCATTGGTAAATGTTTCTGGAGTCACAGCATGCACCCCCTCTCTCTTACAATAGTGCTTACGGGAGAATTTGCTTTGGAGGTCACTGTATCACTAACGGTTAAATTTTGCAGTAATACATTCATGATAGATAGTAAAACACATCTGTAAAAGAAATAGACCACGAACACCTCTCTAACGTCAGGCCAGCTGTCACATCCTTACAGTTAAACTAACATTTCAGAACAGATTGGCTGCATCTGCACTAACTGGTGGGACTGTTCCCTGGCCTGAGTTAAATCCAGTACCATGTCAAGACATGGCCTGGGAGGGTGCTGAACCAAAGCTGCACCTTGGTCCTCGCTGGCAATGTGACAGACAGCACTAACACGCACTGTTCCATAAGCCCTGGACTGTTTGGTTTGTAGACATAATTTTCTTCTCCTATGTCTGTTATCTTGTCTTAAATAATAATTTCTCCATATGCAAGATTGCTTTTTTTTTTTCAGTATTTAGCAAAATGAGCTATACTACTACTGCAGCTAATAATTATTTTTATATTATCCTGAAATAGAAATATTTCTTTGGCAATATTTTAGTAAATTTTCTTTATATTAATGTATCACACTGCTGGAATATTGCAAATAACATTTGTATCTATGAATAGCCTGTGGGGCAATTTAATTGGCAAAAACCTCCTCTAGCACTAATACCAGAAAAGAATAGAATAAACAAAGTCTTTCACCTTTAACTACCATTTCCAGTGATCTGGTGGGATGATGACAGGAAAAATGCTTGTGTTGTTACTTTCACAGTCAGTCAGACACCTCCTGGGTGTTGATCAGCAGTTCTAATTGTATCTCTCTTAGCTTTATGAAGAGTTCAAGCCCCTTCATTTTTTATTTATTCATGCTATGATGGACCTGTTCACCAGCAGGTGTTCAGAACTATGCCAGAAATTTAAGTTCACGTGCTAATGTAAGGAAGTAAGACTTTGGATAATGAGCAACATAAAACACGGTTATGAGTGCACAATTTTCACTTTGCATAAAAATAATACGCAACACCAATTTCAAAGCTCTCTCCATTATTCCATCTGAACAGATAATTTACTTTGGTGTTAGGCTATTTTTTGCCCAATCAAAACTAATCATCCTGATCAACTCTAATGACATAATGTTTGAAATAGGATTATTTTGCTTGACCTGCTGCAGGGCATTAAAAATTATATTTTGGTTCAGGCTAGACTACATTAGTTCTTGTTCACTTGCTTAATTTCAAGGGAAACTTTAAGGAAACAGGCACTAATTCTCATTTAATTGGAATGCCGGTACTTTCAGTTCTGAAGTACTTCAACATTTCAGCTTTCAGCAGTAATTTTCAACTTTTTACAATGAATTTTTGTGTTTAAGAAAGATAATGCATTTTTTTTTCCCATAGCATTGTTGTTTCTTTATTAGAGCTTTTTTGGTAGAAAAAATACTTTCAGAAATTTTTGAAATGTCACTGAATGATGCTTTCAAAAATTTCTAAATTGTCTCTAAGAAACTTGATTTGTCATATGCATACCAAGAACACAACGACAAAAATTACCATACTGAATCCTAGCAACACACCATCTACTCCAATACTTGTCCAAGAGCTGCCAGATGTAGGGAATTTTTTAAAATCTTACATTTAGTATTCATGCTCCTTTCTTCATTATGGACTTCCCTTAAGACTGAGGAATCCAGCGTTGGTCCTGACTTTCCTCCTCTGCTTTGAAGTCATTTACTTTTTATCTGTCTTGCCTGAGACAGCTGTTTCATTTCACTGATAGATGATATGTCACCTTGCAGCTATCTTGGGCTTCTTTCACTTTATGAGGGCTGTTTTCCTCTACACATTTTCATTTCAACTCTTGTCTTCTTATATAAATGATGAGCTCTTTGAAAACATACTACTGTAATCTATTGGCACAGATCAAGGATTGTCTGCAGTCCACAAATGAAACTGGTGTGTGGGTTGTGGTTATCTCAACTCTATTCTATTCTAGACACCAGAATCATAAACTTTGACATTTCACAGAGGAAATGAAATGGTCTTATATTTTATCTGGCATAACTATACCCTCATTTGTTTCAATTGCCTCAAATTACACTGGCAATATATACTGTTAGTAACAAGACCAGTTATATCAAAGATAACAATAAAAATATGTTTGTTTCAGACTGAACTGAATTTTCAATTTGGTTGCTTTCCAAAATAGAGCAGCAGTAGAGGAAGTATATTAATCTGCACAATTTAAGATTTAATGGGCTAGGAAACATGCTTTTACATTAATATGATTTAAACCTAAAGTACTGCAGTTCTATTAAAAATAAATCAGCTTCTGCATGCACCTCTGAATAACCAGGGTTTTTTTCAACTTGTACTGCTTTTTCTTTTCTCCAAAAGCAGGAGACAAATTTGAAGGGATTGACATGGGGACTGAAAGCTGCAGTGAATAATGAAAAACATACCTAATAGCTGTGGTGTAAAACAAGTGATCTGAATATCTTTAACACACATCTGCTCTCAAAAAAATTACAAGCAAACTACATTAATTTGTGGGAATTGTCATTTTTTCCAACCCCTTGTGTTGTAGTTGAATGCCTGATTCAAGCACAGCATCCAGGATCAGTGTGGGAGTCAGCCCACACCGACCATGCTCAGCGTACATGCACATTTCCTGGACTATTTCTGTGTGAGTGCTTTGATGTGTAGCCTTACTCTTCTTGTATGTTGCTCTTTCCTTGCCCAAGATTCAGTATGAACCAGCTGGTTTGCTCTGCCTGTTGTAGTTAGAGGCTCTTTCCTTCATGAAGGAGGATGAAAGCTTTTCCAAGGGCTGTGGCAGAAAACTGGAGAGGAGAGAAATCACGTTGGCCAGGTTGCCAAAGTCTTTGGTGATAGGGAAAAAGGTAGAGAACAGCAGAAGGGAGGAGGTCAAATATGAACCTGGACAATGGAGACTCGTTTTGAAAACATTATAAATTTCCATGATCTTTTTTTCTGATAAGGCTTTTGTGAAGAAACAAATGGGAAAATAGCTATTATGGTGAATAGTGCAAAGGCATAAAAAAGACCAATGGTGAGACTTGGCTTCCACATATCAATGGAAAAAAAGGGTTGGAAGCTTATATTAATTTGGCACTGACTGTTAACTGTATGTATCAGAGAAACTGAAGAAATGTTGAACTTCACTGTATGAACACAAATCTAGTCTTTATTAACTTCACTATGTGAGAAATTGGACCCATGGTTTTTACAATAGGATGCTGGTGGTATAGTAGTATATGTTTGACTTCTTATTTGAGGGATATTTTTCTATTTCAATATTAAATATTTTTATTAAATAATTTATTTTATGTATTAATATGAAGCTCATAAGTATAGATACATATTTTATTAAAACAGCTTTTATTAAGTTATAAATTATATCGAAACTTTTTTATTTCATATGAAGTTCATAAAAGTTGCAGTTCTATAATGCTTCACCTTTCTGAATCTTTAGTACTTGTCTTCCACTTCTAGAGTATGATAAATACAGCCTCACTGTGGCCTGAAGTATACTTAAGTACACTCTAAGTGGATATGACAAACTCTAACCATTCAGTAAGTATCTTCATCATAAAACTCTACAGAAAAAAAAAGATTTTAAGACAACAATGCTAAGGTTATAAAGCCAAGTATTTGAAAGTAAAGATGCTCCACTGTGCAGCAGAATTTATCACTCCTTCTGCTGTTAGTCATTTATTAAGCATTTGAGTAGTCACCTTTCTAACAAGATCTGTGCTTCTGTGAGCAGTGATGTTGTGAACTATTGCTTGAGCAGTCTCTGGAAATAAAAATAATTAGTAATAAATTGAACGCAATTGAGTCATGTCTACTGCTAATATTAATTCTTGAAGTTTAGCTGATCCTTCAGCTAACATCATATTGCTTTTGCATCAGAATTAGGTACTATTTTAAATAGAAGAAAGAAACCAGGTTCAGGTAATGAGTGTTCAGTAATTAAGAGACCATCTTGTTTCATGAATGACATTTGAATGTAGATCTGAGGCTTTGTACCAAAAGCATGCAAACACTCTGGGAGAATAAATTGTTCACCAAGTGTTCACTACTAGTGACTAATGAAAGATAAATGTCATGTTTGGGACATTTAAAATCTTAAAAAATTCTTATGCATATTGGTTTTGTAATATTTAATCTCCAAGTCTAACTGTTAGATAAGCTTTTCATGTTCAGAAACACTAAATCAGTGGGATCTCCCTTGCCTGGGACTTCGCACTAAAATGGTTCAGAAATGGTAAATGCTGCAGTAATTGTAACTACAACTACATGAATAAAAGACCTTAGGTACATGAGAAGACAGGATTTCTGAGTTGTCTTCTGGCCACTCAAATACTCTGAGCATCTTGAGGAGATAAAAGCACACATGAACCCAGTCATTTGGTCTCCAGCACAGTTGGGCCAAGCACTGGGGAAGGAGGCAGGCTGGGACATATTTCTGATTAGGTAATTTAATAGGAAATGCTAGAGGTGGCCTAAAGTTGTGTTTATTGTCCTTCAAAACCTGTTTCTTCACTCCTTGCATGGATTACAGGTTGACCATACTGGAAGATTTGAGATTTCTTCCTTCTGCTACTTTGCCAGTATTTTTATTATGTTTTATTTATATGATGTATGTCGCTACTCTGGAAACTCTTGCTTCTAAGACAAAGAAGTAACTAGTAACCAATTTCTTATTAATGACTCTGTGTGGTAAATTCCAGCTATTTTAAGTATAGTGTGTAAGCTAATGTGGAGAAATAAGTAAGCAGATTTAGGACTTTTGTAAGTAAAAACATGGAAATGGTTTATTCACAAAACCAAATCTGTATTTTATTTTATAATAAATTTGAATACACAAATTATTTAGACTGAGAGGGTGCTCTCTAATGAAACCTCATTAGCAGTGTTTTATGTAGTCATATTGAGGATCCAGTCCTACAAGAGACTGAGCACTTTGACAGTGATAATTATTCTGCATTTTCTTTGGCTCAGGCCAATTGTTTTCTTAGGCAGTAATTAATGAAAGGGCTAGTTTGGAATCATGATCTTTTAATATAACAATGAGTAGGTATTCCACCTTAGGGTATAGCACAGATGCCTAAAAGTAATTTGCTTTAATAGGCAGCACCTAGTCTCAGTTCAGAACATTTCAAACAGCTCTGGGTTTTAGCCTATGCATATAGAGTGTTAGTTGCACATTAATAGGCTGCCAAACAAGTACAATGTCTCACACCAACATCAATGAGTTTTGGATTAGGACTATTTGATTAGCAATTATTCACTTTATCTGAGTTTGGAGCATGAAATGATGGTTCAACTTAGCACAGCAATTTTATTTCTTAAAAGCTCAACACATACTTAGCATTAGTCATGTAAAATTTACGTGGAAAGATTTTTTGTTTGTTTGTGGCAGGATAATTTCCTGCAGCCTACATTTCTTTGTCTCTTGGAACACACTAATGCTATCCGGTTAATTTTTGTCATTAAACCCCAAAGCATTTACGAAAAGGAAAAAATTATAATTCTATCCCTTACACAGAATTGAAAATTTGCTAACCTAAGATTAGGTAGAACACATTAGCATGTGCACAAGTACTTAATTACATTAGTGATGCAAATGTTTTGCAAGATTATGGTTTTCTAAACAAAATGATTTTGTTTTTATAGAAAATTTGTGATACCTGCAATGTGGAGCAAGATCAGAGGCTATAATGAAATGAGGCACACTACCATGTTTAGTGCCTAAAATAAGGGTTTTTTAAAAATCCATTCAATATCCAAAATAGTATTAAAAAAATCACTCTTTAATTTTACATGGTAGATTCTGTAAAAAATCTATTCTGATTTTATTCTTGTTCTATACGGACTACTTTAACTTTTGTGTAATATTACTGGAGTAATTTTTTCCTAGCTAGGCTTCTGGATGTTCTAAATCCCCAACAATCGAAAACACATGTGAGTACAGAACTAATTTCACACCTCCAACACTAAAACTTGGAATACCTATTTGTATGTTTAAATTAAAAAATATTAGAAAATATATTATATGGCATGAAATATGCTGCAATGAATAGCTAGGATTCTTAGGAAATAGGGGATCATTTCACATTTACACCTGGCAGATGATAGTCTGCATCTTGAAAATTGGTGCTTACATGTCTAAGATATTAATGTTATTTTTTATTCATTTGAAGCTATTTACTAGGTTTCTTACATAACATTAACATTAGAGTGTCGATTATAATTTGCTGTTAATAACACTTTTTTTTCTTTCTTTTTTTTTGGCCATATTTCTTGAACATCTCCATATTTTTTCTAAATTATGTGGCAATCTTAGTTGAACAAAGATAATAGATTTAAATGTAAAATACTTTTACTGCTTAAATAAAGAGTATTCTTGCTTGATTAGCCAATGAGAGAATCTGTACATAATTTTTCTTTTATGACCTTCATAACTCTGTGTGGTTTTTGCTAGGGGCAGCCATTCCAGTCTTACAGCTATCAGTACCTTTCCATCAGGGTGCAGTGGGGGCCGGCTGCTCCCTAAGGGACAGGGAGCCAGGAGCAAGTCATGATGTGAGAGGCATTTATGTTGTGGAACATGTAAGAATGTAGGGGGGGGAAAGAAAGGAATATTATTTAGGTTGCAAAATCATGTTCATGGAAATTAGGATGCACTAAGATATATAGTTGCTTGTGTAAGTCTCATTCCCCTTCCCTGTGTTAGCAGGCTGTGTGCTGAAGAAAGCCAAAGTATTAGGTAAGAATAGTGTATAATCATTTAAATCATCATAAGATTTTTACAGTAAGAAGCAGAGAGCACATATTTAGCACTTATTAAACATGAAACACTGATTTTGAAAACTAACATCCCATTGTTTACAGCAGAACTTAAAGTGTTATCTCTTAGTTTCCTTAAAGGAAAAATTTCATAGAACTCCACAATCTTATTCTTCACTGTTTGGTTGTGAGCTTTAAACCTAGGACCCCTTTGCACTCAGTTTAAGCATTTTAACCACATGACAAGAGAAAATTGATATTTCACCATATTTTGTAAGGGGTATGTTAACATAACCAGAACCTTAATAGGTGCCTTTTATCACTTTAAATAAAACTATTTTTTTTCTGAAAGGATAACAAGCCTAGGTTTGTATCCAGAAACACTATGCAACCTCCAGCACTTTGTTGTTTCTCAGTGGCATATCATGTTATTGATATAAGAGGGGACCAATTCTGGAACATTTGTTGGGAAGACAGACAAAACTTTTCTGAGGAATCTACCCACTGCAGGACAAACCATGCTTTTAACCATGTTTAACAAAAAAATAAATAAAACCCCAGCTAAACCTCTATGTAATTTAAAAGCCATTTCTTTTTTTCCACAAATTTTCTCTCTGCTTTCTTGATTTTTGCCTGTTTGCCTCAAAGAAGGCATAGGACATAAAAAAGGCATAGAATATTTTATAATGGAAAAAGAAAACCTTAAACTGCTCTCACTCCAAGTTTCCTTATGATATATGTTGGTACATGTAAATATAGATGCTTCTATCTATATTCATATCTATCTATCTTTATTCATGTATCTATATTCATACATACATACACACACACATGCATGCAGTGCCAGATCCACGGCTGATGGAAACAACAGTTATTACTTACACTAACTTGATCTGTCAGAGGATGACTATGTGACTGGTAAGGGCATACACAATGTCAAAGGTATAAATAATAGAAGTTAAACAGTACTATCCTATTTCTGTATTAAAATCAAAATACAAATGCATATATACATATATATACACATGCATACGTATATAAATATATATATATATACACACAAATATGCAAGAGCCTGGTTTGCAGCTGTCTATCTGTCCATTTATCTATGTAATTTCAAACAATTTCTGTAATACCATGATGCTTTACTGCCATGAAACTCATTTCATATTCCATCAGTCCCTTTGAAAATGATGAAGTGAGATCATTTACCCTGTCCCTGTTAATGGGCTGGGCTTTTTATTCTTACTACAACAAAATGAGAGAATAGCTTGGCAAATTCGTATCCATTACTACAACAGATGTACCACAGTGATAGTAGTCAGATCATGTTTAATATTTGTGCTAATAAAGAAAAATATTCTGTCATTTGACAAAGTCTGAAATGAGAAAACTTCATGTATTTGCTTTCTATTCTGCAAAAGCTCATGTTCTGACTGAAAGTATGCCTGACCTCCAAATTCCAGGTCTTTTCGTGAAAACTCCTGCAAAGTTCAAGAATACTTAGGCACATATGACTTTGGGACTTGTGTAAGTCTGAAGATATCTACTTTTAGCATGAGGTTGTTAATTAATAATGCTTTGCGGGCATCCAAATGTCTCTAAGCCTTCTGCAAAATTTAATTAATACTTATAACAACCTGGAGAGGTAGTCATGGGAGATAAAGGAATTCTTTCACATGAACTGAAATGCAGCTGTCCTTGGACTGGCATGTAGCAGCTGTTTAACAGGAGGTAGAAACACAGTTTAAGGCTGGAGATGAGCTAAAAACAAGAGGAAATTTCAGTAGTAAATGTGTAGCGTCCAAGGTGGGTTGAAGGGTGGACATTATGGCAAATACTGTCGACGACATCATAATTCCAAATACCTGGTTTATGATAACTGTAGTTTGTTGTAGACTGATTAGAGAAATCAATGGATAATTGATATGATAATCCATTATAATGGATACCTTCTATGTACTTAGATGGACAGATAATTAATTAAATGAATCAGCTGCAAACAAAAATATATTTTGATAAAAAAGATGAGCCAAATGATACTTCTGCTTTTCCCAGTGTGATAAAAGCATCACAAATCTGAGCAGAGCTATTCAACTAGTTTTGAAACAGCCTCTTGAGGATGCATGGAGGAGTAGAAGTAATATTTATTTAAAATAAAGCTGTTGGTTCTCAAATAATAAGATGTCGATACAAAATCAAAATAGGATAACTTCCTATTATAAGGTCGTTATTAACAGAGGTATCTTAAGCATTTTGGAGGCCTTGTTTGTGGTAGTGGCTGGAGGTCTTTGGGCAGGTAAATGTGTTCACAGAGCAATTCTCCGTGACGTGCACTTTGTAAGTAATGAGCCTGTATGTTGGAGTTATGAGAGTTGTTTCTGTATGTAGAATAGTCCCTTTCTAGAGTTTCTGACAGGTAAAGGTTTCAAGAAAAGTGGCCTGTAATTACGAAAAGACAGTCAACAGCCACACAGTTTTATCGGGATTAGAGAATTTACCTGTATGATATGAGAGACTCTCTTCCCATAACACTTGCTGGGGAACCTTTGGAGATTTCCAGCAGGCCCAGGCCCATAGCCTGCACCTTTGGATGACTCTGGCTGTGGATGTGGCTTTATTAAAGCATTCATTGTAGTTCACTTTCATTAGTGCCATATTAAAGGCTTAGAAGCTAATACAGCTCTCCATTTTCTGCTATTGTAGCTCATACAATATTAATATATTAAATATCGTTACTTTCAAATGACTTGTGATAAAGGGAGTCAGCAATATTCCCTTGGGTTAGTTCCTTCATTTAAAGAGACATGCTTCTACTGCAGAGTGGTAGTGGCAATAGTATTTTGACAAACAGCTATAAAACAAGTCTTACTTTCCAGTATTAATCCATCAGGAAGCTTTTAGGGATTCATCTTGTCTGAAATATTCATAGGCAGCAAAATGTCCTGAATGCCCTACAGAATTGTGCAGAGTCAGGCAGGTGATTGATAGTGAAGTTCTGTTCTGAGTCACTCACAGTATGTAATTCTATTTGTCTTGCCAAACACTAAAGAGCAAGCAACTCATAAAATGTAAAGGTAACGGGGCTCATATTTCCCCCCATTTAAGAAAGAACCTGGTGTCTCCACTTCACTTTACTTCACTGAATGTAACAAATTTCCATTAAATCAAAGGAGCAAGGCACAGTGTTCCTAGCAGAGCACTTAGAAGCTGTATTAGGCAGGTGTCATTTATTGTGTCATATATATTTGTGTATATTATTTCAAAAAACTTCTCCACAATTTTACATCGTAAACATCTGAGATAAATCAATAGATAGCTCTCTCACTTCATTTAGAATGACACTGAAAATGTATTGAATATCCTGCATTTCAGTCCTTAAGTAAAAAAATCCAGCAATCCCAATACTTCACTAAGATACCTTTAAGTCAGTAAATACTGTCTTAATTTACCTGGTTATACTATGACAAATGAGGTAATAAAATACACACTGCAGGTTTGGTTACCTACTTTCGTTAAAATGTCACGTGTTTGGGTTTCTTTGTGGCTTTTTTTTCTTTTTTTCAAGAAAAATGCTGTTCTTATTTGCATGCCCTGTCATTAGTTTATTTCCATTCCTCTATTGTTCTACAAACTTCTAGGAAAAGACACCTGGACTGGTACAAAATATAAATTAAAGATGAAGTTGGAGCTTAATCTTTGAGTTTCATGTTTTTTCTTATTTTAAGCTAGGCTATCAAATTGTTGGACATTTTATATAGTGTTTATTTTTTGTTTTCGTCGGTGTCCATGTAGCTGTTTTCCCAGTGGGCCTCAACTGAAAACATGCAACCATCGTTCTTTCTGCTGAGTCCCACTGCATCTCTGTGAAAACCTGTTTCGACAGAACTCGTACAATGTTGTGTTGCCAAGACACTGCTGGGAATAAAGCCCAGCCATATCCAAAGGTGATGTACATGTTTTGTAGTTTCAGAGCTGGACACATCCAGCTCCACACAGAGTGGGAGGAAAGCTGTGTCCCATATAGCATCCTTTGCAGCCATCAAAGCTGCATTGTCTGCCTTTTACCACATTTCTGCAAACAGGGAAATTAATGAAATACTGGTAGAGGTCCTCACTGGCTTCCCCAAGAATTCACGGCATTCCTCAAGAAAGTGGACAGTCCCCTGTTTTCTAAGCATGTGTACTGTAGCATGTGGGAGGGAAAATATGTGTGCTCGGAGACCTGGTTTAAAGACCGACTCAGTAAATTCAGCTATTTTAGGTCTCTTCTGAGGCCAACTGACACTGTGAAAGACTACAGGATTTCCTAATTTTCTCTTAGGACTTGTCATGTTTTGTTTCCTTCAACTTCACACAATGGCCACGTAGTGCAACTGGAACCGCATTTGTTCAAGACTGAAAATGCCTCTATACTGAAACAAAGTAGGCATTTAAAAATGTGTTTACAGTTGAAAATTGATCAAGTAATAAAGATAAATCCAGTTGTAGTTGGAAGTAAAGGAAAAGTAGACAAAAAATGGAAGTAAAAAGAAAAACCAATGAGGGGCTTATCCACTCCATACAGAGGGAAAGTCAGATTAGAGGCAGGAAGGAAAAAGGGGGAAAATTAAGAATGGAGGAGTGCAGAACAACACAGAAAGCAACTCTGTCTCTGTAAAACAATTATTCCTCATTCAACAGCATCTTTCTATTGCCACAAAATATTTGTGCTTGGATAATGTTCATTTCTTAGCTTGTTTGTTGAATAGTCCCTGTTTTTTCAAAAAACATTATTTTACTTGCATTTTTTCACTCTTTGCCTATTTTGCCTGTTAAATCAGATGAGTAGAAGAAAGTGTGAGGCTTTCTACTTTTATATAGAACAATTTTATCTGCTGGTAAAATTATGCATGGCACAGAATGACTCAGAATTGCTACAAATTACACACCAATTCACCCTCCCAAATGGGGTGTAGATGAACCAACAAATATACTATAAATTCAGAAGTGTCTCCACATGCAAGCCTTGGTTTTTTTGTTGCATTTTTTTGTGGTTTTGTTGTTTTGGTTTTTTTCATTCTTCTTTGTCTAAGCCTCAATGAAATCAGTAATGCAAGAATCCTCTTTCAATCAATAGCAAAGAATTGAAAAAATTACAAAAAACAATAAGCTGTAAAAGTAGGATTAGTGCCTTTTGGTACATTAGTGGTACCGATTATACTCATGTCTCACTAGAGAGTCAATGAGCCAGATTCTTAGCTGATAAAACGTGATGTCAGCAGAGCTGTGCTGCTTTAACCTCCCAGGTGAAGATCATACTCTGTTTAGGGAAAGCCACGTTGCATCCTTGGTTCCAGAATCTAATTACATGGAAGTTATGGGGATGAATAGAAGAGCGTGTTACTTAATAGGTCTCTGTTTGAGCAGATGAAGGGCTTATTGCCTGTGATTAGTACTCTAGAGTGCACTGTAGTTAAACAGAATGATACCTGTGAAAGGTACAATTGGCCAAATATAAGTCAGCTGGTTCTCTGCTTAAAATGTAGAAACAGAAAGAGGGATAACACTCACACTCAGTATTGCCTGGGTTCTGTGTCCCATCATTAAGCCCATGTAACTTTTACTCTGTGATCAGGTTGATGGTTGAAGCTCTGGTTAATTCCAGTGTGGCTGGTACGACTGTGTGATAAGGTCAACAGAGAGACTCAGGCTGTGATTTCTGTGCCTGGGGCAAGTGTAAAGGAAGGCAGAGAAAATGCCTTTTGAAGCCATTTTTGTGGACCAAATTGAATGGTAAAAAGGTTAATTATTTACACTGTCTGCCAGCAGTGTAAAAACAGCATGTGTTCAGAACGAGAGTCAGACTCCTGCTGAGGATATATGATCAAGATAAAACAAATGCCAAGAGACTGATAAAACAATGCAGATGACAATACTTGCCTAGCTTGGTAGAGCAGATGGAACAGGATAGAAATACTAATAAGGTGAGGCCATTCTACGAGGATGTCACCATGTGGAGGCAAGAATATTAACAACAACAAAGCTTGATAAAGCACAAAAATGGAAATTTCACATGAATCGAATACACATTTACACGGAATGCAGTTATAGATAGATGGTGAGATATTTTGATGAGTGCTTTAATGAAGAGGTCAGTAAAGCTGATCAACCATTAGTTGAGCTCACTGTTGAGGAACTGAATTTTGACAGGTTCCAAGAGGCATCAGGAATATCCAAACAACAAAGCTTCTGGTATCAATCCACTGAATTCCACTGAAGTATTAAACACACAAAGAGAGAAGTCAAACAAACTCTCTACGCATTCATTTGATTTGTTTGGAGGTTTGAAAAGAAACCAAAGGGGTTGGCAACTTATGAGGAGTACCAAAATGCAGTGACACTGTGCAGAGCAAAAATTAGAAGGGCCAAAGCTCAAGCGGAACTCGACTTGGCCACTACGGTTAAGGACAATAAGAAGAGGTTCTTTCAGTACCTCGATAGAAAAAGGAAGACTAGGGAAAATGTTGGCCGACTGATGAATGAGGCAGGCGCACTGGTGATGGAAGACACAGAAAAGGCAGAGGTACTGAATACCTTCTTTGCCTCGGTCTTCACTACTAAAGCGGTCTCTCATGAATCCTGAACCATGGAGGCGAGAGGGAAGGTCTGGAGAGACGAAGACTTTCCCTTGATAGAGGAAGACTGCCTTAGAGACCACTTGGCCAAAGTGGACATCCATAAGTCCATGGGCCCTGATGGGATGCAGCTGCGAGTGCTGAGAGAGCTGGCAGATGTTATTGCTGGGCCACTCTCCATCATTGAAAAGTTGTGGAGAGAAGGAGAGGTGCCTGAAGACTGGTGGAAGGCCAACATCACTCCAGTCTACAAAAAGGGCAAGAAGGAAGACTCAGGAAACTACAGGCCAGTTAGTCTCACCTCCATCCCTGGGAAGGTGATGGAGCGACTCATTCTGGAGGTCATCTCCAAACATATTGAAGAACAAAGTTATTGGGAATGGTCAACATGGATTTACCAAGGGTAAATCATGCTTGACCAATCTGCTAGCCTTCTGTGATGTTATAACTGGTTGGCTAGATGAGGGGAGAGCAGCAGATCTCATCTACCTTGACTTCAGCAAGGCTTTTGACACTGTCTCCCATAACATCCTCATTAGGAAACTCAAGAAGTGTGGGTTAGATGAGGGGACGGTGAGGTGGATCAAGAGCTGTCTGTGTGACAGATCACAGAGGGGTGTGATCAATGGAGCAGAGTCGAGTTGGAGGCCTGTAACCAGTGGTGTCCCCCAGGGGTCAATACTCAGTCCGGTCTTATTCAACATATTCATCAATGACCTGGACGAGGGGACAGAGTGGATCCTCAGCAAGTTCGCTGATGATACCAAGCTGGGAGGGGTGGCTGACACTCCAGAGGGCTGTGCTGCCATCCAGTGGGACCTGGACAGGCTGGAGAGCTGGGCAGAGAAGAATCTGATGAGGTTCAATAAGGGCAAGTGTAGGGTGCTGCACTTGGGGAAGAAGAATGCCAGGCACCAGTATAGGTTGGGGGGGACCTCCTGGAAAGCAGTTCCGAGGAGAAGGATCTGGGAGTCCTGACAGACAGTAAATTATCCATGAGCCGGCAATGTGCCCTTGCCACCAAGAAGGCCAATGCCACCCTGGGCTGCACAGGGAAGTGCGTGGCCAGTAGGTCGAGGGAGGTCATTCTCCCCCTCTACTCTGCCCTGGTGAGGCCACAACTGGAATACTGCGTCCAGTTCTGTGCTCCCCAGTTGAAGAGAGACAGGGACCTACTGGAGAGAGTCCAGCGGAGGGCAATGAGGATGATTGGGGGACTGGAGCATGTCCCCTATGAGGAAAGGCTGAGAGAGCTGGGACTCTTTAGCCTGGAGAAGAGAAGGCTGAGGGGTGATTTAATTAATGTTTACAAATACCTAAAGGGTGGGTTGAGGGAAGATGGAGCCAGACTCTTTTCAGTGGTTCCCGGTGACAGGACTAGAGGTAATGGACACAAGCTGGAACATAGGAGGGTCCATTTAAATACAAGGAAGAACTTTTTTTTCAGTGAGGGTGACTGAGCACTGGAACAGGCTG
The DNA here is from genome assembly GCA_028020825.1 of Podargus strigoides. Classification (NCBI taxonomy): domain Eukaryota; kingdom Metazoa; phylum Chordata; class Aves; order Caprimulgiformes; family Podargidae; genus Podargus; species Podargus strigoides. The sequence continues at coordinate 30,746,748 of CM051623.1, forward strand.
CCCAGACAGGTTGTGGAGTTTCCTTCTCTGGAGATTTTCAAGACTCGCCTGGATGCAGTCCTGAGTGATGTGCTCTAGGACATCCTGCTTTAAAGCAGGGAGTTGGACTAGATGATCTCTGGAGGTCCCTTCCAACTCTGAATATTCCGTGTTTCCATGATTCCGTGACTTTTCAAAAAGAGGTGGCTATGTACCCAGTATTGAAAAAGGAAGATAAAATGGAAAAAGAGTGAAGGTATTCTGTTCCTGTTTATGCCCAATAACAGCCTACCTCTGAAGTCATTTTTCATTGACTGATTCATCCTAGAAAGGTAATATAAGTCAGATCATTTTAGAGTCAATATGAATTTCAGCAAGACATTCAAATTTTGCTACTACTTGAGAAAAGTAAGAAATAGAACTAGAATTTATATATATTTTTATATCATTTTCAGACACAGGTAATAAGGTGAAGTGCTGGGGTCTGAACCCCAAGCCCTGAATTAAGGTTGACATATGGGTGGTTAACACAGTCCTTGAAAAGGAGGGGATGAGTTTGCCTTTTGGCTTTCATCCAAGGTGCGGCCCACTTTGCAGGGAAAGCCCTTGGGTAAACAAGCCCCAGGTGCCCCACATTGGGTAAATGAGTGCCAGGTGTCCTGTTTTGGGGATAAAAGCTGGGACCACTTGCAGGAAGGATGGAGTGTCTGTCTGTGAGGTGGATGCACTTTGCAGAGTTTCCCTGTTGGGGGAAGGACCTCCCGACTCTCCCTGCAACTGGGCCCCAGTCAGGTTTGGCATTTGCAGATGCGGGCTTCGTGGAGAAACAATATGGGGCTACTTCTATCCTATATGATCAGCCTATCGACTTGGTTGTCTCCCATCTCTTCTATGGGAGACTTTGTTTCTTTGTTCATTCCACCTATTATTGGTTGTGCTGTGTTGTTCCTGGGGTCGCTGGGGTTGATGTCTATTATGTGTGATCTGTTTGACTTGTTTGTACCCCCAGCCATCACCCATATACTGACTTTTCTAAGTACAATAGAATCTGGTTACTGGTTTGTTTTGCTGCTGGCTGCGTCCTTTGTGCTAGGCCTAGTGATTGGCAAAACATAAGGTCCCATGCAATGACTTGTGAAATAAAAAAAAAAATAATTAGGAGCTCTTAATAAAGTGATTACATTGCCATGGTTGTGTATCTTTGGCTCAACAAAAGCTGCAAAATCAAAGAATAGCATTTCTGTTTCATTTGCTAGCTGGTTTTCAGATTTTAGACAAGTCTAAATAGACAGTCATAACCCCCAATGTCAGTAATGAGATCATTAGAACCATTAGTTATTAACAAAGATTGTTGAGGGGGGAAGTTTAGGCATGGATAGAGCTTGAACTCTTCTCTGTCTGCGGAGAATTATAGCTCTATTTAGCTACAAAGAAAGACCCTGTTGCAGTTGTATTGGGTCAGGTATTTAAGATGCATGAGAACTCAGTCACTTTACTAAGGCAGGAAAGTACAGAGATGTGCATGAAAACAAGGGACTTGATTTTTTTGTGCCCTCTAAGGCAATATGGGGAGACGAAGTTCTAATAAAGAGATAGGGACTCTTTGCAAATCTACACATATCCAAAAAAGCAGAACCCAACTCAGATGCAATAATGAAGAGAGATTAGATAAGTGTCTTTAGGAAGGCTCTTATGATGGTATTTGATCCTGCATCCATTGAAGAAAAGGTTGGAGGGCAGAGCAGTATCTAAAAGCAGTGAATATGAACAACCAACAATAAGAAAAATATCCCAATATATTCCAGAAGAAGATAGGGTCAGTCTGTGAGAGAGGTCATGTATGGTTTACAGAGCCAGGTCCCCAGTGAAACATGAATTGCAGCAGACCTCAGGAATGGTAAACAAATTTTCTCTATGTGTGCCTCCGACACTAGGAACTGAAGGTCAGGCTGATGAGGGGGCTGCAACAAATTCCCTGACTCATATGGGAAGTCTCCTCTGGTAAAGGAGCTTTCTTGACACAGTAAAAAAATTGTGAGTGTAGCAGCTAAATACAGAAGAGCTGATCTTAGCAAAAATCTAGCCTTTGACTTAAATTTTGCTAACTCCTTAGGGAAATATCCATGATTTTTTGTCTTCAGATGTTGTTTGGAAGTATTTTTTGGTACTGCCTAATCAACTGACATTCATATGCGTATCCTTGTGTAATATTTCTGTCTTTATTCTGTTACCAGAACCATCAACACCCCTATCCTCTACCTCTGTTACTTTTTCAGGGAAAATCTACATGTCACATATACACTTTTGTAGAACTTACAACCCCTTATATTTAAAAAGAAAACATAGTCTCTCATTTCTCTTTTGGAGGAGCCGCTTTTCTGTTCTGACAATGGCTGATGCAGAACAAAGATTCCCTTCTCACAGAGCTTTTTTTTTTTTTGCTTACCACGTTATCCACTGCTTCCCTGTTTTTCACCTTCGGCATTTTAAAAGGCAGAAGCTGAACTGGGTTTGATGCATTTCATTTCATCTCAGAAATAAAAGAAATACAGGATTGAGAGCTTAGAGGTGGATGGACAAAGGGTTACTGGAATCTATGACTGCTCTTGCAGCTTTGTCTTCTGTAAGGCTTTCCTCTTAATATTAAAAGCTGATCATTCACTAAAAGGTATAGCAGAGAAATAAATACTCAAAAGTCATTTTTTGCTATATTCAATAGATATTATAACTCTAAGATGTGCTATCATTCTATAAACCTATGTGGAGTACTATTTTGACTGCTTTGATATTTGACAAATAGATATGTTACGTCTCTGTGTATACAATTGGTTATGGAGTATAATTTATAAAAAGGAAATACACTCGCCAGATACAGGGGCTTCTTCCCCCACTGAAAAGTTACTGCTTATTTTAACCCTGTGGAGCTATTCATTTTGAAATAGTGATAAATAGAAATAAAACTTTTTCTGATCCTGATAACTTGCACTTTGTGTTTGATATCTGACAAGTCCCTTTCCGGTAGTTTTTCTTGATGTTATTCTGCCACTGAATACAGAGAATGTTCCAATTCTGATCTGACTTACAAGAGTTTAGGAATGCATTTTCACTTCCTTCCCAGGGGGTGTTGTTATCCTTTAGCAACCCTGTTGTCTGGTGTAGCAGAAGGAAGTTTACCACTTTGATATAGATTCCTTTTAAAGGAGCACAGAGTATTAACTTAGTGATCCAGAGTTGCAGAGAGTCAAAAACAAACAGTGCTGTTTCAGAGAGCATTCATGAATTCAGCTTCAGGAAAAAAAAATTTAGTACTCGGCCAAAGGATAGAATAGAAACATTAAATTTCATCTTTTGATGGGTCACTTAAAAATTAGTGATATGGATGGCAGCATAACTGAGAACGTATTATCCTTATAATTAAACCATGATTCACCTGGTTAAAAAAATATTATTTTCTTAAATTTTACACCATTATCTACTTCAGTTTAACTTTGAAAGAGAAAGATCACAAGTTAATGGGAGCAACAGTAACACTTTGGTTGAGATTTAATTAGAGGGAGCCATCAGACCTTTCATTTTACATGTTATTAATCTTTCTCTACTGAAATTGTTTTAGCAAATCACATCGCACAATTTTCTGCTTGTGTTTGGCAGCTGAATCCAAATTCTCTGGCATGAAATTGGTTGCTCTGGTTTACTCTTATGTGTGGATGAAAAGTTAAATTACACCCTGTTACCACCTATTTTGGCACAGTTGTGTATGAACAGAAAGACTAGAATTAGCATAACTACCAACTAAGAATGAAATGAATTATTTCTAGAAGGATACATCTTGGCACCATCATGTTGTTCTGCGAGGTTCCGCATAAATATGAGGAAGAACTTCTCCACAGTGAGGGTGACAGAGCACTGGAACAGGCTGCCCAGAGAGGTTGTGGAGTCTCCTTCTCTGGAGACATTCAAAACCCACCTCGATGTGTTCCTGTGTGACCTGACCTAGGTGTTCCTGCTCTGGCAGGGGGATTGGACTAGATGATCTTTTGAGGTCCCTTCCAATCCCTAACATTCTGTGATTCTGTGATTGCTTGGTCTCAGTAGTAAAGATTAACTTCTGGGGACACTGCAGCCAGAAAGAAAGAACTACATAAGTTTCTATGCACAGTGTAGAAACCTGCTTCTTAAAACCTTCATTGGAAATATGCAAGACGTGAAACCTGGCTGAATGGTCAGGCCCAGGGAGGCCAGTCACTAGTGGTACAGCACAGAGATTGATACTGGGACCAGTGCTGTTTGACACTGTGTGCTGGGGCCACCCAGCTGGAAAGCAGCTCTGCAGAAAAGGACCTTGGGGTGGTGGTGGACAACAAGCTGCCCATGAGCCATCTGTCATGACAAAGAAGGCCAACAGCATCCTGGGCTGCATTAGTAGGAGTGTTGCCAGCAGGTCAACAGAGGTGATCCCCTCTACTCAGCACTGGTGAGGACACACCTGGAGTGCTGGTTCCTGTTCTGGGATCCCCAGTACCAGAGAGACATGGACATGCTGGAGAGAATCCAGCAAGGGGCCATGAAGATGATGAAAGGACTGGAGCATCTCTTCTGTGAGGAAAGGCTGAGAGAGTTGGGACTATTTAGCCTGGAAAAGAGAAGGCTCAGGGGGGATCTTATCAATGTGCAAAATAACTGATGGGAGACAATGCAGAAGACTGAGCCAGACTCTTCTCAGTAGTGCTCAGTGAGAGGACAAGAAGCAACGGGCACAAATTAAGAAACACGAAATTCCGTCTGAACACAAGAAAAATTTTTACTGTGAGGGTGTTCAAACACTTGAACAGCTTGCACAAACAGGTTGTGGAGAATCCATCTGTGGAGATAGAAGCTGTCTAGACATGGTCCTGGGCTACCTTCTTTAGTTGACTCTGCTTAAGCAGGGGGGTTAGACTAGATGAACTCAAGAGGTCCCTTCCAACCTAAATGGTTCTGTGTGATTCTCTGCAATTTGATGGCATATTAAGGATTTTGCATTGTACCATTCATTCAGTGTTATGAATCAGTAATAACAGTTACTTCAAAAAATAATTTTACTTTGATAATACTTCCGGAAACTTTCCTTACTGTCTCAGTTGACATATTGTGGGTTTCACCAGCCAATTCAATGGAAGCCATTGGTAAAGAATCAAAGACAAAGGAACTCCTCTGTAGACAGATAATCCTAAATCTCTGAAACCATGTCTCATGCCAGGGACAACAGACATTAGTTTTCTGAGTCAATATACCTCAGAGATGAACTAGTGATGGTGTATCCCCTTAGCCATAGGCTTAAGCACTGGGAACAAGCTGCAGATGTGACATTCCTGGCTAGGAAAGCAACAACTGAAATGCACATTAGCTATCATATTCTGTCTCTTGGCTGCTTAAACTCATGCCCATATGTCAGTACGGCAGTATGCCGGTCGATTGTGCTATATGCAAGTTTTTCAGATCTTGGGATAAACTGGGGATACACTTAGGTGGTCAGCTTGAACATGAAAAAAACCATAATCTCTTCTGCAGGAGTCACTGCTGGGATGATGGTATGAAGATGTCAATGCCTGCCTCTTCTTGAGATTTTCACTTACTGATATAAATGCCAAAGATGTGATAGACAAGGAGAGAAAACTAAGACTGACTTTGGGAGCAGTAGCTGCCAGAAGGACAATTTGCATTTCGTAGACAGCATGAGAGATTCCTTAAGACTGTAAGCAATGCAAAACACAAGCGTTGAGGCCCAGGAGTATACAGAATATTTTCTTTGGAAGCTGAATGTAGAGGATTTACTTTTATGAAAGGAATTCAGGACACGATTTCATCTACAAATATTCCAGACTAGCTCTCAGTGCCATTTTGTACAGCTAAGAACTTAAGCTCCAGTGCAATGAGTGGTATTAAGCTGCAATTGTTAAAAAATTATTTTGCTAGTCAGCTTTTTAGTTATCTCTTTATACAGATAAATTTTGGCCTGCTCATGAACTGTTTGCTTGCTATCGATAGCATTTCAGTAGTGTGAAGTGTCCTTTAAGAGAGAGTTTTGCTTCTTGGTATCAGCTCTGCTACAATAAGGAAATTATGTTCTTAACATGTTTTACCAGAGGTGGATTTACAGTTTGGCATGAGCTTAAGTGCTTTGTTGAAGTGAACATGGTGAGTATAATTTTCATAAATTGCCTGCATTAATCAAAAAGTACTAATTAGTAAATAAGCTCCATTTTGGAAAAGGCTGTACTCTTTTATTAAATTAAATAAAAACCTCTTCCCTATGAGTGGATGTCCTGGTTCCCCAGGCACAGACCCATGGGCCAGCCATGCAGGCAGGCCATGAGTAGCCCCAAGTCAGCTGGGAGTTTCAGTCAGGGCAGCTGACCCAAGCTGACTCACAGGTGTGTCCCATGGCACTGACATCAAGCTCATTATAAAAGGCGGGAGTTTAGTGAAGGTGGGGAGTTCTTCTTCCTGGGGCTTTTTCTTCTGCTTTTGGTGATCCTAAGGACAAGGCTGAGTAGACCCTTGTATACTCTGTGTTGGTGATTGCATTAGTTTTGTTATTTTGTTAAATCTGTTTTAACTTTAACCCACAGGGCTTCTCCCTTTTTTCCCCCCATTTCCCCTCCTCAGCTGGGGAGGGGGCATCAGGTAGTAGAACATCTGCTACTGTTTGGCCCTAGGTACAGGCTAAATGTAGACAGTGGGCCATGAAAGAGGATGATATTGAGGGGAGCTAAGAGCTCCTTATTGAATGTTTCCAGTAGGTAGACCTCACAGGGAGGAGGTGGAGCTGTGTAATGTTCCATTATGTGTTGGGTGTTGGACATCTGTGGAGAAGCAGGGCAAAACAGGTTTTTAATCAGCAGCATAACTGTTGAACTTCATGGAAGATTGTTTCTCCTGTAGTTTTTCTTTCACACCATAGGGGTACAGCTGAGAACCTCAGACCTTGTCCATTATGATTAAATGGATCATGTCCAATTGAGTCCATGGTCAAAACTTGTTGTCTGGGACCACTGAGAAGAACGGATTTTGTTTTGCTTGAGTTATCAGACATGCAAGCTCCATAGAAGCAGCTATTGTAGTGTTCTGCAAGGCTGAGACAATAGTATGTGTCCACTGCTCTTCCACATGTAAAACAATCCTACGTATGTGGTGCTGGAGGAAAGGTGAGAAGCCCTTCCATGGAAAACTGTGTCTGAAGAAGTATGAAATATTATGCTAATTTTCACTGCAATAGGAGGTGGCTGTCTACTTGTCCGTCTGCCTACATGTTGCTCTTGCATTTCTCCAGTGAATGATGTGAGGAATGCCTCCAGTATTCAATACATGAATTCTCACATCCAACCTCCCTAAGTGCAGAAATACTTGTGTTCCCATTTTATAGATACGAAAGCTGTGCTTTACACTGAGAAGTGGGATATTTGCAAAACTTGCTGCAAGAAATTTATTTTTGAACAAATTAACCTCTGCAGGGAGTCCAGCATTTATGATCTACTCTGAGCAGCCCACTCAAATAAGCAGTGATTTCACAGAAATATTTGTAATGAAATGAGTGGAGAGAGAAATAGAATTTCTGTCTGAATTGTTCATGATATTGCCACTTAAATTATTATTGAACTGTTCAACTTGAGGCTTACCAGCAGATTTGGCAGGAAATACTCTCCTGGAAATTTTATGAGAACTTCATTCTTCCTGCCAGAATGTCAGTTTTAAGTACATAAAAATAAGCTTCAGCCTGTAATTTTTAAATAACTTTCACATTTATTTTTTTGTCTCTGAGATGCAAATTTACTTCCTATAATCAAACTTCTATTGTCTCTGATAGTAGTTTTCCCAAAATAAATCAAAACCTGCTGACCTTGACCAACACAGATTTTCATTAGAAACAGTTGAGCATGTTTTTAATATTAAAAAAAAAAATAAGCGTGAATTACCCCTCAGTGTTTGAATGTATGACATCTGAAACAGTTTTATAAATAGTAAACAGAATAACTTGGAAAGAAAAAAATGGTGTTTCAAAAACAATGATGAGATAGTTTTATTCATGAGATTAGAAGGTTTTTTTGCTTTATTTATGTTCTTTTAAGATCATACAGTTCAGTTAAAACATTCTAAACAGTGGTATAGCAATAATTTAACAATGCAAATATGCTATTTCTTTTCAACAAACAAAATAAAAACAAGAAAAGGCTAATTATTCTTTTACAGCAGTGACTGATCATTTTGGTTTTAGTGCAGTTTTCTGCTCAGTGTTTTTGGAAGCTAGGTTTAAAAATACTGTAAAATATACGTGAGTCTGGGTGAGCCTTCAACTGTTATTTGTGTCAACCCCAAAAAACCCCAAACGCTAAAAAAAAAATCAAACTTCATTTCCAAAAGAACACCAGAGAGCTTTCTGTGGCAGTTGGCAGAGACATAAAGGCATTATTTTGCAGATATTGTTGATAGGTTTGATATACAGCATGGTTTGTCTGAGCCAATGGGATATTGTCCTCTTAACAAATCTCATCATGCCAGCAGTGTTGCTTCTATAGGTTGGCTTATCAGCTCCAGCCAGAGTCTGCTATACTTGCACTTGCCTTCATAGCCTGAGAGGAAAATAAATTGTTCCCAAGCAGTTAATAAGAAAGAATTATTGTGAGTGAGATGCATGACATTATGAGAAAGCATGGTGTTTTACTGACTAAATGTTTCTTTGCAACCATCCCTGTCTTCATGTACTTGGCAACATTCCCTCTTCTCTCCCCCTCCCTCCTGCAAAAGAAATCCACCTCAGGTTCAGTGTAAATGAAATGAACATTTCATTTCTGAACAGAGTCTCTTTAAACACTGTTATTGATGTGCTATTCTATTTCAAGAAGTGTACTTATGACTTTTCTCCTCTGCATTTTAATATAGACATTGGAACAGGCTGGAGAAGCATTCCAATACTGTCTGTGTTATGACAACATGCATCTTCATTTTTGCTGTCTATGCAGTTATAAGTGAGCATGTACAAATGTATTACACAGTATGTGAATATTAGATCTGAATACAGGTCTCCTTTTTCCATGGGTTAGTGGAGCTACTCCTGGAAAATTAGGGAATTATAATACTGAAGGTATGCAGTTTATAGGCCAAATGCTTCTCCCCTTACATATGTAAGTGGGTCTGTTTACCTCTGTGGCACCATTAATTTAATAACTGTGAGTGGCATTTGGTCTTTTAGTCAGTTCCTCATGACTGTTGTCTGGGAATCAAAAACAACAGAGTCTCTCAAACTGTAAGCTCATATGATAGCTAATAAATACAAAGGGAAATACAGGCATGTTGTCTCACAACTTTACTGTCCTTTATGGCAGTATGTATGCAAGGTCTTGATTAGCCAAGAAATTGAGCATACCTTTAGCTTTGCACTCTGTGTCAAGACACATTTTGGGTAAGGGGAAGTGCAAACTGTTTGCTTAACTGTGACTTTTATCCAGAGCAAATGAGGAAATCAGATATCATATTTTTGAATTGAATGTATACAATTCTGATTCTTTGTAATCCAGCCATATGCCCATTTGTTATCCTAGTGTTGTCATGCATGATGTCTTGGAAAGAACAGAGTTCTTATGCAGAAACTACATCTGAGGGAATTGTTCAGTATTTTATTGCTTTGAAATGGAAAGTGACTGTGAAGATCAAAGCACAAGAGAAAAACATTGATAAATACAACACTATTACAACTCCTACATGTTCTAGACTTCCTTAGTATCTGTAATCTGTGGATCTCAAAACATTATTTTATTTTTTAAACCTTCTAATGTGTTTGTAGACATAGTTATTTAAGTTTATAAGCAGATAATACTACAAGCAGAAGTGATCACCTAGTCTGAGAGAGGCACTATATGAAAAACCATTTGAGACCACACAGTTAATTTCTAACAAACCTAGAACTTGAACTTGCACCCTTCTTGTCAATATTTTACTTTCTTTATCCTGCCTTTTGTCACGGTTAGATTTAGAGCTTGTCAAAACTCATGATGGACATTTCAAAGGTTGTGAATTCAAACCGATTAAATTGTTTTAATGCAAATCTATATAGGTTTTCTTTTTTAAAATCAACATTGGATTTCTTAAGCCAATATGAAAAACTGCAATCTATCAGCCATTTCACTACAATTTTTTAAGAACCCATAGGCAAGTTCTGACATCTGTCTTGAATACAGCTCAACCGAAACTTTCCTTTACACCAGTTTAACAGTCTGAGGAGTTTCAGGTCTTTCTCACTGAAGCAGCTCTCTATATGTGTACAGATATGTGTGGATAATATTAAAACATTGCACCAAATGTGCTTAAGTTCACATACATATATATATTATATATATATACATATATATATATATACACACATATATATGTATATACATATATATACATATATATACATATATATATACATATATATATACGTATATATACATATATATACGTGTGTATATATATATATATACATATATATATACATATAAGTTCACATACACATATAATTGAGCCTTATCACTTCTCACTACATTTAAGAAAAGAAATTATTAGGTGTCTGAGATTTGCAGAAACAGTAATCACACAGTGCATCAAATCCGCATGTGCTGGTGAAAATAGAGTCACAACAAAATGTATTATGCATAACAACCAATTGATTTGATTAATTCCTGTTCAAAATAGAAAAGGAGTAGGAAGATTTTTTTATTATTCTGCACTACTAAAGCAAGTAAGAAAAGAAGGGGATAAGGGATAAATTGAATCCGAATCAAGACTGAGACAAGCAACATTCATAAATTCATATCCATGTTCTTCCAGAGCTTCACAACTAATTGTTTTGAATTTTTCTCTTGTTCTTATCTAGGCAGTCCTCCATATGGCTCTATATGCCTTGGTTTTTTCCACCTTGAATTAGTTTTTTGTTTTATCCCCACCTACCTGTAGCCTTTCTTAAAACTCATATCTGAGACCCCTAGACTTCTCTTCCTTGTCCTATTAACAAAATATTTAAAATTATCTTCATTAAAACACCTTCTAAATAAATTTGTGGTTAAAAGGTATGCTTGGCTGTTTTTCAGCAATTTGCAGTCCAAGTCAGCATACATCAGCATGTCTCTAATGTATTCTATTCCATGCTGATTCTTGAACACTGCCATGTCCAGTTTGGAACTTTGAAACAAAATGCATAGAACAACTAAGAAATCAGTGACCCCCTGAGACTATTTTCATGCAGGGAAACATCTGGTGCCCTAAAATAGAGTCACAGGCTTAAAAGCAAGTAAAAAACAATGTACACTTGTTAACAACAATGGGGCAGAGGGACATTAAAAAATGAATAAACCAACTTACTCCATGCAGGAAGTTTTTGGGAAAAAAGAATTTCCTAAAATGGCTGAGAAGCAACTGACCTCTCAAACATGTACAGTTTTGCAAGTGAGAAAGAGAGAAGATAAGAGGAAAGATAGTGATTTAAGAGGGCTGCAGCTCTACCAGCAAGAAGTGAGGAAGCACTGTGGAGTAGCATGGTCTCTCTCTGATCCTATGTTCCTTTTGGTATTAGGAAGGGCATGTGTATGTGTGTTTTTGTGTGCACACACACTCATGGGAATACAGTCCCTCTACTTGCTGATCAAACTGATAGCTGTACTTAAGTGAAATGGAAGGGCAAAAAACTCACAAAGCACTGAGTCTGGTTGAATTACACATTTTTTTGTGGTAAAGGGCTAGCTCCAGGCTAAGCTAAATGACAATCTCTTGTCCTAGAGAAACAATTGCCTTTAGCTGACCCTACTAGTAGCAGAGTTGGTAGAACCAGCAGTACCAGTAGGCAGGTTTTTTTCTTTATATCTCACTCTTGGGACTGGAGCAATGTGACAATATTATTTTGATGTTCATAAAAATATAGTTTTTGCTTAATAGAGGTAGTTTGAACTTCCCTGGGGGGAAAAGATGCTCTTGACCAAGCAGAGAACGTGGAATTCAGATCTTCATTTGAATGCTGAAGAAGTAAATCCAGATGAAAACACTGTTTAAGTCCCTTGCATGTTTAGAGTTATGTTGAAGTCTTTGCCAAATTGTCTTACCTCTGCTTACTGCCAGTGGCAATTAAGCTTAAAATGAAATGTGTCCAAAATTATTTGGTAATATTAAGGGACACATTATACAGGTGCAGCTGCTGAAAGTATGTTCCAGGGGAGTGAATGTGCATTGCAAGACTGTACAGTTTTCCAGTAAGAGGCTGAAACACAGGATGTATCAGAGTAGGACAGGTCTGGCTTCTATTCCCAAGCGGAAGCAGGGATACTGTGAGGGTCTCAGAACTGCTTCTAGCTCCTTGGAGGTCATCAGTCCCAATCAGCATGGAAAAATGCATTTATGCATACAGTTAGGTAAATTTTTATCTGACAATATCAAGAACAATTTCACATTAAAATCTGTTAAAGAAAAAATGTTTACCAGGGTTTGTCCTGAATAAAGGTGCTAGCTTAGATAAGGACTTGGATCTACTATATATTTAGCAGTAGATAACCCTGAAGGTGATGGCTGATATCATTCAGTAATGAGAAATTCTTTGGTTACAGAAGAACTCACACTATGATTTAGAGCTTCAAATGACAAATCAACTTATTTTAAAAAGTCTACCTTTTAAACATATGTTTTTAAGAACAAAAGCAACTCTATGAATATTACAATAATGTACAAAACAGTATATATTTTCTATTAAAGTAAAATTAAAAACAAAATTTCTTGCAAGTGAGTAGAGAAGTATAAACTACTATTACCACTCAGCAGGTGACTGACACCTCCCTGCAAAGCCAGAGGAATGAAACACAGGGAATTTGCCTTGTCTACTTTAATAGTTGGCCTAATTGCCAGACTGAAGGTGGCTCAGGCAGATTCTGCCCTGTTGGAACTCATATCACAGAATGTTAGGGATTGGAAGGGACCTCAAAAGATCATCTAGTCCAATCCCCCTGCCAGAGCAGGAACACCTAGATCAGGTCACACAGGAACACGTCCAGGCGGGTTTTGAATGTCTCCAGAGAAGGAGACTCCACAACCTCTCTGGGCAGCCTGTTCCAGTGCTCTGTCACCCTCATTGTGGAGAAGTTCTTCCTCATATTTATATGGAACCTCCTATGTTCTAGCTTGTACCCATTGCCCCTTGTCCTATCATTGGATGTCACTGAGAAGAGCTTGGCTCCATCCTCATGACACTCGCCCTTTACATATTTATAGACATTAATAAGGTCACCCCTCAGTCTCCTCCAAGCTAAAGAGACCCAGCTCCCTCAGCCTTTCCTCATAAGGGAGATGTTCCACTCCATCATCTTTGTGGCTCTGCGTTGGACTCTCTCAAGCAGTTCCCTGTCCTTCTTGAACTGAGGGGCCCAGAACTGGACACAATATTCCAGATGTGGCCTCACCAGGGCAGAGTAGAGGGGAAGGAGAACCTCTCTTGACCTACTAACCACACTCCTTCTAATACACCCCAGGATGCCATTGGCCTTCTTGGCCACAAGGACACATTGCTGGCTCATGGTCATCCTGCTGTCTATCAGGACACCCAGGTCCCTTTCCCCTATGCTGCTCTCCAACAGGTCAGCCCCCAACTTACACTGGCACATGGGGTTGTTCTTACCCAGATGGAATCTTCTCAGCAGCCAGCTCTGGCCTTCACTTTGTCAGTGTAAAGTCAGTATTGAACTGTAAAATTGTAGTTGCACAACTACTATTATTCTCCTTGCTTATTCTGGACCTTTAAATCTCAAAGCACCAGCTGATCTGCTGGGTTTGGAACAAGGTTTAGCTGTATTCACTTACTTATTCTTCTTCCCACTACACAACTCTGGTTCATGTCCATGTAACTGCTGATCTTATGTGCTGAATAAGGCTTAAGTCCCATGGAAAAATAATATGTGATTACCTAATTTAAGACTATATGTAATAACACATGTTCTCTGCTGTCTCTCTATAGGAAATGAAGTCCTTTTGTTTTGGAGAAATGCTACTGTATAGCTGTCAAGGAAAAGCTTTATTTAGTGGAGAACAGGGATCTGGCAAGACTAAATACTCGTTACCTAAATGATTGTTAGAGAGAAGATTTGGGATCTCTTGCCATGGTCCAAACAAATACTAGTCTCTTAGATTGTGTATGGATTTTTTTATCACCTCCCCCTCACATCACTCCCATAGCTCCCTGAATTTTTTAATTAGCTCACTCTTCCAAGCTGTTTTTCTGGTAATTTTTATCTGAGCTGTTGGACTTTGTTAAATGTGCTAATATGTGACTAATGCGCCAGTTACCAGCTGTAGCAATCAACCTGAACTCAAACAAGAGGAAGTTTATTATTAATTTCCTTATTTAATCCCTGCCAGATGCATAGATAGTATTTTACTACTTTTCATATTAAGACACATATAACTTTCTTGCACACTTTTTCAGACTGCGAAGCGTCCTCCAGCTGAGCAAGGCAGTGATGCTAATCAGGCTTAGGTTTAGACTCACAATACAAGTGGGCTGAATTAACTCGGAAACTTAGTTTTGGCATTTCTTGATTTCTGAATTTTTTGTTTTAACATTTTTTTAATAATTTCCTTTCACCTGAATGGGTTAATCTGCAGCAGCTATTGCATCTGTTAGTTGCCCTTGATAACAAGAGCTGATACCTAGGTGTGTATTTGCATAGTGAGTGATTAGATATCACTTTACTGATGCTGGTTTACACCCACTGAGAGGCTGGCCTACTACTGCCAACTAGGAATGGACTCATTTATTTGCTCTGGCCTGCCTTCTTTGCCCTGGTTCATCATACTAATATACCATCTCAAAATCTACTGAAGCAAAAATGTTTAATCAAATGTTTAATCAAAATCATTGTTGCTCACTGGTGACATCTATCTGTACACTTCTCCACAGGTTGTTCAATGTGATGCCTATAGTACTCAAATAAAATTATTTTAAATTTTTCTTTGTAGAAAATAATCATATACTGTATTTGCTTAGAAACATTGCTTATCTTAGGGGACGTTAATTAAAAACAAGCGATAAAATAATAAAGGATGAAGAAAATAATAATAACAATAGAAGGCAAAATAAATAGTAAGGAATAAGAAAAGGATTTAGAGGAGCTTGATTGTTGCAAGAGCAAGGTAAAAAAAAAAAAAGAAGAGAGGGATGAAGAAAACAAAATAATTATTTATTGCACTATTGGGTTTTTTTGCATGAAGGAACAATATTTAAAGCTCGAGAGTGAATATGTTTTAAAGATTATGAAACTGATGTCAGAATGGAGATTTATGTATTTAGTACAATGTTCTCTTACCCTGGGAGTTGGAAATGTAGAGTGATTATTAGCTAGGTTTCTGTTTTTGTTGGGCAGGTATCTTTTCTATTATTACTCTGTTCCACTGTATGATCATATTTCTTTGCATAATTTAGATCTGATATATGCAAGTGCCTCCATTTTGAACAGACCATATGGAGAGCTCCATGAGTGCCCAGGGAACCAGAAGTATGCAATGATTAACCACGGTTTCTGTTATTTGTTGAGCAGATGAAAAGAGCTGTGAAATAAAAGACATTTCATGATGGTTTCTGTGTCCTTGTACTGTCCTTTGTTTGGTTGTGCTGTACTAAGAGGAAAAAAAGGCTAGTTTTAATACAGCAAAGGAAATTGCATAGCCATTCACAACATCCAAAGTCAGAAACAAAGGAAAGGAAGGCACTGGAAGAAAAAGCACTCATCTATATAATAGTAATCTATATAATTTGTTAAACTCTGTTTAGTTAAGGACTTTAATTAATTTTATTTTGTTTTTCAAATGAGAGAAATACAGCATAGTAAGGTTTTTACTTCACATATCATTTAATTTAATATAAGATAATGTGTCTACATGGCCTAAATATGCAGGTGCTGGTATTTTAAGTTGGAATATTAACATAGCAACAGAATGCCTAATATCAGATAGTTTCCAAAGAATTCATGGGTCATATTTGGCTTTACATAACACACACAAAGGACAAACAACATAGGCCCTACTTTGGGATTAGCTTAAAAGGCCAAAAACTGGCTAGATCTAAGGTATGGGCATGTTACATAGCTCCTGTTGGTCAGATACTGAGCATGGCTGACTCAGCTTGCTGGAGCTGTAATCAGTGTCCCTGTCAATAATGTGTTGTGCCCAAACCACTTACTGCAGTAGTCCAGCTGCAGAGCTAATACCATGATGATACATCACTATGTATTGAGAACTCAGACAAATATGCAGATGCAGAACATGCGATGCAGAACAGCAGAATTTTCTTTCTTGGATATAGTTAGTACACTGTATTATATCATCTACATATGACCTATGTAGCCTGTTGCTCCTATATAGACAGAGGCTTTGGTTGATGCTCTCAAAATGGGAGATATTAATCTCTTATAAAGAATGGAAAATACAGAAATTAATAGAAAATATGATCAGATGGTACAAAGAAAGTATGGTAAATTAAATTATTCAGGTTAATTTAGAAACTGGAGAGAGAAGAGAGAGAAAATAAACCTGAAAAGACCCCTTGTAGACATTCATTAAGTTTGATAACATGAGATGAAAGGAGTGATTATTCTGATTTGTTGGCAGAGAGAAAGGAACAAGAATAAGGATAAATGGTCATTCTTAGCAGAATAAGAAATCAAGTGTCTGTTGTCCTAGAAGTTAGGTCTTGAACCGAGGTTCAATATAATTTTTTAATAATATTTGATAAAGAGTTTAATACTGCAATAGTGGAGACAATAGTATTTAGGTTCATTAAGACTTCAAAGTCTTGAAGGAAAGAACTGGGCCTCATGCAACTTAGGAGGATTAACTTGAAATAAACTTATATTTCAGATTTCTTGGGAAAAAAATTTCACACAAAGCAATAGGGTATAAAAAGTTTGCCACTGTTAGACACTGTTCTCACTAGAAGGCGTTGGTTAGTTTGTTTATTTTATATAATCATCAAATCCTTTTTGTGTTCACCATTTTCTGAGTAATTTATTAATCTGCTGAACAGCACAGGGCCCTTCTTAACTCCATTGGTAATGCCTGCTAGTACAAGAACTGTCGATTTTTACTTATTCTCTTTTCTTTTTTTTTTTTTTGTATTTCAGCCAAAAATTTGACTGCTCTTATATTTTGGCATTGGTCTTATCCACCATATGGTAGGTGTGCCCTGAATGTTTCCAGTGGTTTGCAACCTCTAAGTCTTTTGCTGCCATTGTGCTCTGCTTCCAGCTTTGGCTTTTTGAAAGGACCAGCATGCCCACACCAGAAAAATTTTAGGCAAGTGCAAAAGGAAAATCACACTCTCCAGAGAACTTTCTAATCTAACCAGTTTCTTAGTGAGTTTTGGGGAGAATTTGAGATGGAAATGTGTTAAACAAAGGTTTTAGAAACATAATTTTGGGACACGGTGTAAGAAGTGCATCTTACAGCTATTTTCAATGTCAAAGTCTTCTTTTTAGATCAGTATTTTTATCATTTATCAAAATTTCATCCAGCATCTGTGCTATTTTGGACCTCATAGTCTTGGTTGTCCAGCTTTAGATATTTAAGCATGATGATGAAATGAAGAATGAAACAGCAAGAAGAAAGAGATTTTATTATTTGATATCAATACAAGACTTGTTTGGTGTAGCTTCTGTGGAAATCTTTAGGGTTGCTTTTTCTTTCTGTGTGAGATCACTGTGCATCATGTTCCAGTTGGCCTAAACACACAGTACATGTCAAAAAGAATGGAAAATGTTCCTCTTAGAAACTGATTACAGATCTTGAGAATTTTAATTGAAACAGAGACAACAGAAGAAAGAAGAGATCCATAAATGCTGACAGAGAATGGAGCAATGCCACAATTCAACTCATATGACATAAAGGCTAACCTTAATTTGTCAATCCTAGTAGAGAAATCTTTATTTCCTCCCCAAACCCAGCATTTATATTCTTTGAAGACAATACTATATGTAAAATCTGTGACATTTTGACAACTGCTCAATAGTCCATTCTGAAAACATTTTTTTTTGAGAGATATTATGATAAGAATTATATGTTTAAGAGTGAATTTGTCAATGAAGTGGCTTAATACTGCTTATAATCTTGTGATTTTGAATAGTTATTACTTATGTGGATTTTTGAATGAAACTGTATTTTGTTTACTCATTCAGAATAATTGATGGAAATAAAATGTATTTCCCAGTCAAAATATTTGCAACTGCTTTAAATAAAAATAATGGAAGCATGCCCATGGTACCTGTACAAATAAGAATTTTGCAGTACCATTATTATCCCTCTTATCCAACACTGCAAATTTCAAACTCATTTATGGACAGGTGATCTTCTGGGGTTTTTTTTTAGATAGCTACTTTAGAATGCTCTTAAATAGAGGAGCCTACATTTGGTGTGTTGAGTGGCTAAGAGATGGTAAAAGGCATGGTTATTTCTTCTAAGAACACATCATTTTCCCTAGCTGAAAGACTAGCCCAATATACAAAACTGGAAACCTGTATCTTAAGAAAAAATACTTTTCCATATAGTCACATTTTAGAAAGGAAGTGGGAAGAATTGTTTGGAAGTATATAAACAGTCTTTACTCAAAATGTTCTTTGTACTATGAAATGCAATGATGCTTAAAGTAGGTTATTAAAACCATACATAGTTGTACTACTCAGCTTCCTTTTTCGTCTCCTCCTTGAGAAGAAAAACCCTTTTTAAACCCTTTTTAAAGGATATTTGAAATAGGATATTTGGAAATATTCTTTAAAAATATTTGACGAGGAATCTTAGATCTTTCTTCAAATGTCTGGTGAACACATGTTACTTAACTAGAAACTCTTGCTTTTAAGAGGGAGAAAACATCCAAATTGGACCTTATATTCTAAAGGGGATGCATCACAGAGTATAAAGCTCCATCAAAGAATATTTATGGGGCACGTTCACAACATTTTTTGTCTAACTGCAAGCCTCAATAATTTAAGAAATTAAAATCTCTTTAAATAGATTGTAAGACTTTCCCACGAGAGAGTCCAAAACAATAATAATACTTCTGTATATGCAGAAACCAATTCAAGCACCAAAAGTGCTGGTTCTGAGAATATCCCATAAAAGTATCAAGGCACTAAAAGGTGATATTTGTTACCAAGTTAATCCTGTCAAGCCTCTGAATGAGTCTTGTTTCTTCAATTCTATCCTCAAGAATGCTACAAGGAGATACTTATGTTTTCTCTTGAACTGAAATTCACCTTTTATTACTCCTGTTATTGCTGCATTCTCACTGTTATCCTCATTAACACACTCTTTTGTGTGTTTGTTTCATTTAAGCTCCACAGGAAGCAGGAAAACAACACCCGCAACAAGACCAGGAAGAAGAGAGAAAAAAAAAAATCGCAACACAATTTCAGGAGGCAGAAAAATGCCTACAATGACTTGATGGTAACAGCAAATATTGTGATTTTTTCAAATGAATCACCAAGACATTTTTTTTTTCTGCAGCAATTTTAAGAACATGTTGAAGTATTGCTGTCATTGCAGGTACTACCAGCTTTTCCTCTTGAACTGTTTTAAATGAGGATTCATGGAGAGATGTTAGCTGACTACAGTAAGCAGAGCAGAAATGTGCAACCTGGAAACAGTGAGTCTCCATTCCATGGTGCATCCCATAGATACTGGAATGTAAGGTCATACTTGTATGCTTTCTTCCTAAAAGTCCTTAAAAGAGAAGCATGCAGCTCTTAAAACTTAATTTTCTTTTCTTATGTATGCAGCATTTGATGTTGTTCCTTTGTGCAAATATTATGATAATTTTGCTACCTTTGGGAGACAAGATTCTAATAGCTGAAGGGAAATACAGTCTCTCAAAGGAACTGATTCAAAATCAGTTCTGATGTAAATAGATGCAACCAATTGTTTTGAAGGGAGTTGTATCAATTTGGAGCTAATTTAAGCCTATGATTGGTCCAATACTATAATCTTCAGTCAAAATTCCCACTATTATAATCAAAGTTTGTAGGATGTAACTGTAAAAAAAGATAACTCAGAGAGCCACGTGTCCTATTTGTCTTTCAAAGGGAAATTATGAGTGTTTTTCCTTTTGATCACAAGGTCAAAAAGTATTTTTGCCACTTAACATGAAAATACAAATAATGAGCCAAATCTGTAACTGGTGTAAGTACAAATTCAACTACACCACGTCTGAGTTTAGCCTCTTAGTCTTTTGACTTGAATTATAACTGATGACAGAATTCATTTTCCCCTCATAGCATTAATGTGCAAAGAAAATACATATAGAACAAAATAACCAGTCCTGTTAGGTATAGCCTCAGCGTTTGTATATATAAAATTTCATCCATGTTATTTAACTATTGAGGGAAGCAATATACATGATCTTTTTGCCTGTGGAAGGAATTGCATTGTTCTGTTCTAATAGTCTTCATCTTTTCAAGTTAAGAACTTTCCTGTATCAATTTTGTTAAATTCTCATTATTTTATTCCAGCTCTCCTGATTTTGCTTGTATTTTTTTCTGAGAGCTCCAGCTTCCAGAGACATGTGACTATGCAAAAATGTCATTTTTTTAAACTTTCAAATTAAAATTCTTGTCCTCTTGGTTATAATAAAGCTTGTGCAAATATGACCTGAATGAAATTCAAAATAAGTAAAAAGAGCTAAAATATTTTTAAAATCTATTTTAAAATGCATATTTTTTAAAGCCAATTTTATTTTTTATTAAAGCAGGACCTGAGATTTTTTGAAGACTTGAAATTGGTAAACTTCTATCTCCTCACAGCTGTCAGGTTGAAAAACTTTTCTTACCCAAGACTGGCAGATATTGAGAGAGAAGAAAATGGGTGTGCAGTCTTCCAGTTGGCTTTCTGTGAATTATTTACAGACGACAGAAGCTTTAGAAAAGTCCAGACAGCTGAACCAGGTGTAAGACTTTCAGTGAATTATTTCATTTAGAATGTTGTTTTACTGAGATAATGCAATTAATGTAGTTGGGAGATGAGAAATTTCACACACATCATCTGGAAGTTTCTTCTCAGGAAATCCTTGTAGCTCACTGTTCCTGTCAAGCAGGGTAACGTGCCTGTAAACTGCCTTAGACAGAAAACATACCACTGCATCAGCAGAACCACAAAATGACAAAACATACACAATGTGCACCAGTGAATGCCAGTGTCTTTGCAACAAGAAAACACACTTTTTATAAGTGTGTATAAGTGTGTATAAGTATAAGAAAAAGAAATCTAAATCACTGGAAAACCTGCAAAATGCATCATAGAAACAGCCTGAGCCAAGATGATGTTCCACTAGTTCTCTTAATAGGTGAATAAAACACTTTGGGTAGGTGAGAAATATCAGTACTAGGCACAGTAAACACTTGCTTTGCACAGAAAACAACACAAAGAGCCACTACAACAGGCAATAGGTTTTGGGGTTTTGTTTGTTTGTTTTTCTCATTGTAGCTGACAGTCTGCAGTGAAAAAAGCAAAGAAACTTGAGGGCAAATATATAAATTTCCAGATTGATTAAAATCTTAAATTTATAAACCTGAGTATTCAAAATTCTCCAGAGAAAATTGGCTATTGACCTTCCTGCATTTCAAATGACATTTTCAAGCTTTTAGCCATGAATCCAGAAACTTAACTGTAAAGAAACACTGAAGATTTGAAAGGAAAATCAAAATAACAATACTCTGCTCAGGCACCAACGGCTCACTTCTTTCAAAACAAAACAACCCCATCCACTTCTAAGCTCTGATAAAGCTAATCAAATGCTCTATGCATGCAGTTTTTAACCTGTGGAAATTATATAAAAGAAAAGTAACTATATGATAGTCACTTGCACAGACATGTCTCTGATGAGGATGGAACTTGAGTATACCATTAATTGAAATGAATTATACACAGAAAAAAAATATTTATCATCCTTATATACAAAGAAAAAGGTAAAAAACCTGCTGGAAATCTCCATCAAAGGGATGGTTATTTCTTTATGAAATACTATTAACAAATGCAGTCACTATTGATTACCATAAAAATAGCTGAAAATGGCTGCCTACGGTTCTGCTATGGGACTATGGAAATGTGTAGTATTTCCAAAACATAAGTCACATTTTAAGGAGAGATTCTTGTTTTTAAAATTGTGAAAACAGTTGCAAATCGTTACTGAAGTAAAATTAGGCCTACTTCTGATGTGGATACTACAATATTATCTTTCAGTCCTCTATTTTCAATAGAGGAACTTGCAGAAATGATTAACTACTATAATTTCCTTTGTGTTTTAAATGGTATTTTAACTTCCTCTGCAACAAGATGAGAAGAAATCCTTCATTGCTCTGTTTATCCAGATCTTTGAAAGAGCAAAAAGTTTTAAAAAAATAAATAAAATGAGAGGCTAAATGAAATGACATGTCATTTTAAGTACCAATCTTACATTTCAGAATGAGTATTTAATACAAATTTTAGTCATTTTAGTAATGGTAATTGTATTAAATAATACTTAGCTTACATATTATGCTTTCAGACTGTATTCATCTTGCTTAAACATATTCAGAGCTTTCTTGTTATAATCCGTGTTTGCTATAACCAAAAGATGGCAGCACTCCATGCAGTATACATTGACTTCCACTGTTATTTCTATTCACAGATCTCTGTAAATTCCATTTTATAGTGCTGTAGTTTAAGTTATCCTAGACAGAGAACTATTTAGGAAGCTTTCAAATAAGAACACATGCTTATTAATTTGGGAAGGTTAATGTGGTTCGGAAAGCTTAAAAATAAATTCCCTTAAGTTTATTTCTTTAGTACTGTTCCATATTAGTTAACAATCAATATTAGATAAACTGAATTGACAAGCTCCAACCTGAAGTCTATTTTAGGGAAACCCATTCTCCTGTCCTGGGAACTTAAACACCAGATAGTTTGTCTCATATAGATCTCCTGTCTCTTTTCGCCATTTATTTTCTTCTTTTTTTTTTCATATCTTATTTTTGCTGTTGTCCTTTTCCTCCTTGCTCTGTATCATTCTTTACTGTTCCCTGGTCTTCTATTGGGCAGACCTCAGCATTTGTGCCCAATACCAGCTCCCTGATGTAAACATCTCCTTTATTGTACATCACTATCTCTCCTGGGCTAGAGTTGCTATGAGTTATCTAATGTCTGCACACTGTTAAACACACAGGTCTGAATCCATGTTCCTCTGTGAGAACAAGCTTACAACGGGGTGGCTCTTACCGAGTGATAACAGGGTTTGGTGGGGGCAGATGCTCAGTGACTGTGTGGCCTTGACTATGTCATGCAATGCAGAAGCATTAATGAGGAGGCTGATGACTTCAAAATACACTCCTCACTATTTGGAATGAAGTCAAGAGCAGTTGTAGGGACATACAGAATGACCACTAAGAAAGATGGATTTTCAGTTTGATTTTAAAAGATGAAATTAAGAATTGAACTGTCGTACAGAACAAATCAAGGGTAAAAGGTGATGTAGGGAAAGAAATCAAGACTTTACTGTTCAAAAGGAGGAAAAAAGTGGAAGGACAACAGCACAAATCCTGCAAAGTCACCATAAAAAATGCCAAAGACTTCATGAATAATGTGATGCTAAACAAGAGAATAAAACAATGAAATCCTTATATGAAGCCTTTGGCACAAAAATGGAACCATTAGGCAAATGGATGTGAGAGCAATGGCCCGCATGCAAAATTTTGAAAAGATATTAAAAAAGTAAATAAATAATTATCTATGCCCTACCTTATTCCCATGCAGATACCACCAAATAAATGAGAGAAATCCTTCCAAATGGAACAGGCTGTGGAGCTGTAAAAGGAACAGGTGAAAGTGACTGGGAAGCCTAAGCATGGCACAGAGTAAGCCCATCAATGAGAATCTCAGAGGCAAGACAAAGATAGATTGATCCAAAGCATAATTAATTGTACATAAAATGGGAAGCTGCATGGGGGATTAAGAAAAATTTATAAAAAATGAGCTTCAGCACAGGTAGCATGAGTAGAGAGGCTTCAAAACTGAATTTACAGCTATATAATGTATAAAAGAGAATCACACAATGCAATGTTGATGTGAGAGAGACTCCAGTATGTGTAAGTAGCCACATGGTTGGGTTTGGGTTTTTTTCGCTTGTTATTTTGTCTTCTACATTTTCCTCCTGACTCTAATTAGACTCAAGCCTAATTTTATTCTTTTCTGATACTTATTGTGGTAGATGCACCCGCCCTGATCCTGGAGCCACCTTCTAATGGTGCTTTGTCTGGAAAACCTCGCCTGGCGCCAGGCATAACAGTCCCCTGCAGGGAAGGCACCTGGCTAATTAGAATTGCCCACAGAGCAGACATGGGTTTGAGTTGGTTCTCCTCAATGCAGCAGGTCTGCAGTCAGGGACGTTCCCCTTGGATCGGGATGTCGCCCAAAGAAACTCCCCAGGGTTGAGACCTCTCACCATCCCCCCTTGGTGAATGAATATTTTTTCTGGATATCCTTGAGTGAGCCGTCGTCCCTGTGGGTGAGTGATTGTATGTTTTGGGTACTCTTGGGTGGGAAATTTACCCCCCCTTTTGAGTGAGCGTGCACATTTTTGAGTCATCTTTCTGACGTAAGTTAATCCAGTTGTGTAGTAGTATATTCCTTAAAATAAATCTTTATTTTTGAGTAACTGCCCTGTCTGTGTGTGAGCACCTCCACCTGGCACCCGGGCTCGGGGCTGGCTTGGGTTGTTAGAGTGTTTGAGGGGCTGCTTTGCAGATTTTGTGGGAGTTTCCACGACATTCATACTTACCTATTGTGGTTGCTAAAGATTTTCAGAACTGTGTTACCGTGTGCATTAAGTGAGGCCACTGGGATCTGTCACATGTAACTAGTTCTGCCTTTCTCTCTTTTCCTCCACCTGTTACAAAGTTCTGACTTCATAAGGGATTTTGTTAACAGAGGCTGTGCTGAAGAAGGGTGATTTGCAGGCCTTTCCACTTTGAAGCTGGTTCCATTTAATAAGCTAACAAGTTTTTTGACCTTAAAAACTGTTGCACGGCTGACCTGAAATCCAAGGCCTTGGGAAAGGGGAAGTAGAAAAAAGGCTAAACATGAATATTCTGGGACCTTAGGGCATTTTAGTTTAATCTATTTTGAGTTGTTCCTTCACTATCTGCGTTTCTGTATCCTTTGCATGCTGTGTTTCATGACATTTCTAGCAATGAAGAGCCTCACAGAAAGCAATAAAACCACCTAGCAGTGCCTTTTCTTTTTATATAGAAATAATTATTAACAACAAATCAATATCAATTAACAGCTTCATTTTCCACAGAATATGCAAGAAGTTAGTAATAATGTGAAGCAGAAAACTCAAAATGATGAAATGTTAATTATGCTTAGTAAGAGGATTCTGAAGGTAGGAAGTAGATACCACAGCATGAAAAAAAAATAAAGATCCAAAAATCAAAGGCATGTGAAATTTCTCCCTGACAGGAAGCTGCTTTATGTAAGAAGATGGTACAGGCAGCAGATCTGATGATAACATTTAACTATATTTTAGGAAAACTGGGACAAGGAAAAAACTTAAGCCATATTCACATTTCCAGAAGAGAAGGATATAATAGAATAAGATGCCTCTGGAGTTTAGAGCTTTACATGTGTCACAGGTGAAAATGCCAACCAGGTGCTTTACTTACTTAGCATGAATAAGGTTATCAAAGAACTTGAATGTAAGGGTAGGACACTAAAAAAAGTAGCTGGACTTCTGAGAAGTGTACATCTGAGAAATTACACTAGTTAACTAATCTTATGAGAAAGTGATCTTAATTGTCATTTCTTGCTTATCTATGCGTTGCTGTGCCTTACACAACTGTGATTACACTCTGAAATAATAAGAATCCATCTGAAGACAAAAAAAGAGGACATCTTTAATAGAAAATAAAATTAATGCTAGCATTAGAGATGAATTCATGTGCAGTCTAAATCTGGAAATTTGCATGTGCTGAGACCTCAGGCATTTCTATACAATACAGATACATTTCCATAGTATATTTCTCTGAAATACATAGACTAAGGAATGCTTTCATTTTATTTCTGTACAAGTATAGCAGATGACATCCTGACTGTACAGGAAGGGAGTATCAGAGAATGAAATGAAGCGGAAGAATGTTCTAGTCATGCTTCATGTAATAGTGACTATTAGCCCTGGGAGCAATTAGCTCTTCTAATACTTAACATTTAAATTCTCAGAAAATGTCCAGCATTTAAGAGTATCTACATATGAAAAGAAACCATACAGAAGACTGTGATGAGAGAAATGGAAAAGTCAGTTCAATTTATGCAGCATCGCTTTACCATTATGTTGAATAAAGTGCAGTTTAATTTTTAATCAACTTTGAGTCCACTCTCTATTGTAACTCAGCACAAGATAAATGAAACAAATACTGTGTTGCAAAGTGACCCTTTCTTGAAAAGACAATTGTGCTATAAATTCTGAAGTACATGCCACATAAACCTACTTTTATTCCTCAATTCAGCCCTTTCAGTACTTATTGTATGTAATATACCTTTCACCAACTTACCCTCAGCAGTAGTAGTGGTGACAGTAGTAAACAGTAAAGATGACTCCTTGTGAAGATATTTAGACAGAAGATAATAAAAGAGAGCTTAGCAAACATTCATTAACATAGGGACTTTCAATACCTTTACATAATCACTGCAAGACTTTCAGTCTTCTGCTACACTTCATTTTGGTTTCCATAGATAGTATTACAAAATAAATCTGTAAGGGTCTTGTACATTGATTTTCCCCAAACTGCCCTCACATGTTTTAAATGTAGATGTTAGCAGTGCAAAGTTCACTGAAATTTTTAAGCTCAACAGAAATCAAACTCTCTGTTAATGTGATCTCTTTTCTGTTTTCTGTAATAGAGAAACTTCAAAAAATGGAAAGCACCTTGGTTTAGTTCAGGGATGAGGATAAATAATTCAGATTTTTAAATTAAATAAAATCTTGGGAAATGTTACTAAGCTTTCCCCTACAAGATTTTCTAAATTTCCTTTGTTAAACTTGGAGATCAACAGGTTGTTATTGACCCTTTATTTCACTGCATAGGTATCTGTAAGTATTTGTTATGTAAAATAGTTATTTCCAGAAGCTTCAGTTTTAACCACCAGTTGTTCTTCTTAGTTTTCTTTTAAAGTAAATATTATCCAAATTGTTAAGATGGTCTCATGAATAAGTGATTGGTTTGTGGTTTAGGAGAACCAGATTTAGGGTCAGACTACGGCTTTCTGTGAAAACCTGAATGAATGTCCATTGAACTGTCTGGACTTCTGTTTCCTATTTGTACCTTTTGGATAGTAATAGCAGGTTTTTCTGTGTTGACACATTAATGACATAGCCAAATCTCAAGCTTTAAAAAAATCATAGGAATAGGTAAAAATCGTGATCAAACTCCACATTTTTTGTTAGTACTCGTGGTCTGTTTTTTGAATCTTTAGATTGTGAAGTTCTCTCCCAGAGACACAGGGAGTGGAAAAGTAATTTTAGATTATTTGTTTCTCAAATAAAAAAAGCTACAACCCTTACACAGCTTCAGACACCAGGGCTGTAATAAAACACCACCTGTGACTACACTTATAATGAAATCTTTACAGTTGATGACAGTGTTATCTGTTCATAATGTGCCCCACATAGTCTGGCCCATGTCATATTTGGCATCTGTGGGAGCAACTACCATGTGAAAATGCGGTGGTGAAAGTATGCTGTGCCAAACTGGATGTGGTCATAGTGCCACTGAGTTTAGTCTTCGAGTGACTGAGCAAGCCCTGAGTACTTCTGTAATTTCTTCCCTTTTTTTTTGAGGGGGGGAATCCCAAACCACCAAAAACCTCAGCATTGTTTAGAAACAAACTCCTTTCATGGAAAACAATGTATTCATACTCGTAGAAAAAGTAGTATTTTTCCTCAACTGTCCAGTTTTAAAAATCCGACCTTGACTTTATTTCTGTTGTGCTGACAACACCAATATGTGCCTTAGTGATCAAAAGGCATGTTTATTGTAATTCTCTAATATCTTATGCAGGCTTTTCTATTTCCTGCAGCTTCTTGGAATGCAGAAATGTGTTCGTTTATTTGTCTGAACAACTCTGATACCATGATCCCCTGTGAGCATTCTCTAAGTTGGCTGCCCATAACAGTAGAATAATTTCAAGATGGCACTGTTAGTTTTTAAAGACTTTAAAATTTTTTTCTAAGTAGGTCTATCTGAGATTTCCTTCCTCTGTATCTAGGCTCATCTTCTTATGAATTTTGGTGTTACCTCTTAAGTTAGAGCACTGAGAGTATACTTTAGGTGTAGTAAGCATGGAATTGAAAATATTCTTCTCTCTGGCATTTTTCAGTTCCTGCTTGCCCTTTTTTTAAACCACATCTGGTCAATTTGTCGCTTGGAGGGTGTTAAGCTACTGTTTTTGCTGGGTGTTTTTTTTATAAACAGACTCATAAAATCTTGAGTGTCCTCCTTTCTTTCATGAGACATGATCGATAGTTTTCTCACTATATACATAAAACTAACTGACCACATTTGGTTTCTTTTTCTGGTTTTGTTTTGTGTGAATATATTAAAATGACAAGGTTTATTTCCAGATCAAATGACTGGAGTAATGTGGTGCAACTCTTCATATGAGGTAGTCTCAGACAGTTTAAATGTTGTAATTCCAGAGTTAATCTCAGAAGGAAAAAGAGAACAAATAATGATGAAAAAATATGGTATAATTTACAATGAACTAGAGAATTCCTAATTAGTGAGGGCAGCCTTTTGTCCAGCTGCCATCAAGTACATGCACAGTCTGTAAGAAATATCAGCAGAAGTGTTACACCAGAGGCAGCTCTAATCTATCTTATTTAAGCATAGAAAATGAACCCATGGCAGCTCAGCTTCACTGCAAGTTTTGCAATGCAGAACTGAGACTCAGTATTCAGGAGGTCCAGTCTCCATCACAGCATATCACAGAACAGCCTTGGTTGTAAAAGACCTCTAAGATCATCAAGTCCACAGGCAAGATTACAGCTAAATCACTTCCACAGACCTGTCCTAGAAACAAAACTCCTTTTGCTGAGAAGCTAAACCAGACATACTAGAAAGAAAAGTTAAATGCACCAGACCATGGTGTTGTGTGATGAATACAAAGAGCAGGCCAATGCGAGATTGGCAGAGAAAGTGGAAAATGAAAGTGGAACAAACAATGAATTTTAAACTCTGGTCCACTGAGGTAGTGATAGAAAGGGTAGTACTTCACTGAAGTCTGCAACATGGGTACAAAGCCTTATGGATGTCAGCAGAAACTTTGAACAGGTGGATCATTGTAACACAGAGTCTTACAGCATGAATAAATAGTTTACAGGCAATTTCATTTTTACTTGCTAATATCTCTTTAGGCATAATCACTTCCATCTCTGATACTACAGGATTAATGTATTATACTCTGAGCTTAGTGCTCTGCTGTATTTACGGAAGTTGATCATAAACACCAAAAGGAAGAATTATGCCTTTGTTGGAATGCATCATTACTTTCCATTCCATTATGAAATCAGAAAAACTGTATCCCCTCTGCATGAAGAAACTGGGATTGATTGTGTTTTTTAAAAATATTAAACTGACAGATATTTTTGCCTAATGTGAATTTGCACTTGAGAGTATAGAAATATCTTATTTACTGCTGAAAACCTGCCCTAACCAATATTATATACATCTTATATATACTATGTATGTATTAGATATACCTTATTAATATCTGTCAAGAAAGGTTTGATTTCTGTACATCAAATAATTGAAGTTCATTTTAATTATTAGCAGCCGTACGTGTATGCAAATATCTAATCCACAGTCTCTGAAAGGACATTCATCTGAAAGCCTGCAATATCCTTTATGCTACCCTCGTAAATGTCAGCCTTAGCAATTATTAATGTGTGGGACATGAGGCAATTTAGTCCCCATTTGAACTCAGCATTAGATGCAAAAGAACAACAGTAATGTCTATTATGCTACTTTGCATCAATTGTTAATGATCCATTTTACTAAATGAAGAGCACACTTACTGCATGTTCTTTTCCTGAAAATGCAAAATCTACCATCATATATAGACCTAACAACTAAATTCAAAGAGCAAGTATAAAATGAAATGGACCAAATTTGGCAGAAGCCATTGAGTCATTCCTATCTAAAGAGAAGCAACATCTTCTATATGTTATTAGTGCTTATGCTTCCGCCTTCTCATATGTGAGGATTTAGTCACTGAGCTGCATTTAAGGCTAACCCTGCTGAAAAAAATTGAGAGCTGAAACTTACAATATATTGTGTCTTATTATATCAAAATGAAAGTAGAAATATGGAAACACTTGAGAATTAAGGTGGAATAAAAGTATTTTTATAAGGCTGGAGAATTAAATATACAAATTGTCTACCTTGTGTACGGCAGTACATGGAATAAATATGCTGTGCCCCTTCAGGTGTCAGGATAGCTGACCCTTACATATTGAAGTGTTGAAAGAAAGTGCTCATCACATTGTGTCAGACTGAGGTCTGACCTAGCCTCTGCTGCAGCCATGAGAAAGCACAGTTAGCAATGATTTTCAGTGGGAAATTTTTACCTGTAAGACTAATGCTAAGACTGATGCAAGACTACTGCTAAGGAAAACATCTGAAAGCACATGCCAGGCAAAAACCCAAAGACAAGGTTTCTGCTGGACTAATTTGATTGGAGGCTATTTCACACAGCCTTTAGAGAAACCACCCTTATTGGGATCACTTGGAAGCTTTAAGAGCCAAGGTGCAAGTAGCTGCAGTACCAGAGCATGTTAGAAGGAAATAGAGCAAAATAAATGTGAAAGAATGAAGAATAAACCACATAGGAATACAGTTCTGAGGGGAAAAATGTAAGGGAGAAACACAAATGAGGGACTTGAGCAGTGCAAATTTGCACAGTCACGAGAGAAGAGAGTTTTAAGTGCTGGTGAATGCCTCTGCAGACTCACCAGTGCATTAGGATTTTGAGGTTCAGTGAGTCTTGGTGATGTGTACTGTGACAAAGTGAAAGTGGTTCTGCACATGGGAACTGGAATATATTACAACTAATCAGTGTGTTTGTGCTTTTGAGTACGTCAGAAGAAATTTTATTTAATAACTCTGAACCTCTTGTACTTTTATGCTGTAATTAGTTCAACTCTTATTGCAAACCTATCTGATCTCAATTTTTGTTTACTCTTGTATTTTGTCTTTATGACACTTGTAATTATAGGCTCTTGAGTTTTCTCTGCTTATTTGCTCTTCTACAAAGCACAATATTAGCCCTTCAAAAATCCTTCTACTAGCTAGCTTTGAACCACTTATTGGTCATGTCACAAATGAGAAGTCTCTAATCAGCCCATCCTTTAATTGTTCAAATCCATAAAACCTGTTTAGACTACTGTTGCACTGTCAATGGTCAGTGGCCCCTTTTGAAAGCAGGTTCTGTGTGAGAAAATCAGCCTTGCCCAAGGAATGTAGAAGTCTTACAGAAGGCGAGTAGATAGACAAGACTACTGTCTTGCACTCCCACAGCTTCCATCTCACTTCGTCTGCCAAATGCTACCAGAACAGCCAAGTCTGGCACAAGCAGTTACAGGGTTATAGAGGCCATGGTGCTATGCAGAGTGTGTTCAAAGTAATCAGAAAGCACATTCTGCGGCCATTGTCCCAAGACTTTCTAACTGTCACTGGTTGTAAAGTATGCCTTTTCCAGAATTCTGATTTTTTTTTTTTTTTTAAGTAATAGAAATGACTGGAAGTTTGCAGTCTGCATTGTTTCTGCTGAAATATCTACAACTGCAAAATTAGAAATTTCCTTCTGTTGTTGAGCATAGGACTTAAACACCCTCCTTTTTTTTTTTTTTTTTCTCTCCAGTAGTATTTCTACCAAAACAAATACAGAATTACCATGACTGTTTACTTCAGTTATCTTTCAGAGCAGTGGAGTGAGTGTCTTCAATTTATCCACTTTTGGCAGATAACTTGACTATAAATATTCAACATGATCAGGCATATTAATGCTTAGTAGAATGTCATATGAAGTTAATCTAAAATGTGATGATGTTATGTGAACTGAACTAAGTCATGAAAATAGAGATGCTACAGATGGCTTAGGTGGTGCAACCTCTCCAGAATTTATATTGTTGCTTAGCACTGATAGCTACACCATTTCCCTATAGCTTCTCCCAGTATATACTTTGCAATGTATACAAAAAGATGGTTTACTTGTCTTAAAATATCTGAGTATTTATGCTGCATAAAATGGCATTAGGTTTACAGTCTCTTTGTTGTTCAGCCTGGTCTTTTCTCACTTGCTATGGATCTGATGTTAGTTCTTCAGTTACAGATTTCAGGAATTTGGGTTTATCTTTGAATGTAACTCAGCAATTCATGAATGCATAACCTTGTCAGAACAGCTGGAGCATGTCTCTTACCTGTTCTGTGCAATGTGCTAAAGACTTTTTTCATAAAATGAGAATTTTTTGAAGTGTTACTCCAATACAGTAAGAATCACTATAGAGAACTGACCTTGGAAGTGGTATTTTTGTACAAATTTTTGAGTGGTTAATGCTATATTTTATTTTGGAAGCCTTTAGACAAGCCAAGGTTATCTGAAGTCAACCAGAACTTTGCCTTGAACTTAATTCTTTTCAATTTTTTAACATTTTATTTAATAATAAGAACAGCTGAATTGAGGACATTTCACAAGGAAATGTTCTAGTTTTTCATGAATCATTTTGACGTTCTTTGACAGCTTTTTCCCTTCATCAATGAAATTTCAGCAGGGTTTACACAAGAGGCTTCATGTACTTACCTGTCAGCTGAATGCCAAATTGCTATGACTTAAAGCTAGGCTTGAATAGCTTCACTGCCATTCATACCTGAGCTTGCTGCAATTAAGTCTACGCTTTTTCATTTGTACAAGAGATTTAAAACTGTCACTGGCAACTATCAGATAGATCTGTTAATAAGACATTCCTAGCATTTCCTGTAACCTACTCTAGGTATCAAAAATTACGAACTTGTACTCAATTGCGAATCTCTTTCAGTCATTGATAACTCCACAGAAATGTCCAAGTGTAGATGAAGGCAGGATCAAGAATTTATGAGCAGAAATTCTGTCCTGCTGAAAACTTATCTTCTGCATCTTTTTGTAGCTTTTCTTTTCCCTCCTGTGGGAATATTTGTTTTCATGGGTGGTGGATTACTACCAATAATGAATGCCACACCAAGGCTGCATATGTCAGATTTCAATTTAGCCATGTTAACATACATACCTGCCACTGTCATCTCTTTACAAAAAGGAGACAAAGTAGCTTCTGCCTTCTGTCATCACCAATACCACTACTATTGGTCTTGGCATTATCATCACTGTAGGTTTTCTCAAGGGTAGGTTCAAATCTAAGTTCTTTCCTAAAGCATTAATTCCAAACTGGACCAAGCTCTCCAGCAAAACCTGGGAATGCAGAACATCTCTCCTGGGTAGCGTTAGTAGGCTGTATGTCTTATGTTGTGGATTCAGAGTCTATATATAAGCCAAGAACACTTTGGTGGAAGAGAGCATGGTAAGCACAGCAAAGTCAAGTTGACAACATAGAAGTAATTTGAATAAAGTTATACTAATTCTCAAAACCTGATAACAAACAAACAAAAAAAATCAGTTGACACATACTTTAAATCTAGTATTATTTTTTTTTTTTAAGCCAAGACATATGCTTTGTGAAGGTTCGGGTTAACAATACTGTTAGTATTTTCAGCAGCCCATGCTAACTTTCTAGCTAGGCGTAGAAGTGCACCTAAGTAAATTGTTTTAGGTGAATTACAAACTTACAATACCTATGTGAGGTGAGACAAAGAGATGGCTGCTAAACATGGACTCCAGGGAACTTTTCCATCCATATTTAAACTGGAAAACCTAAACGCAATTTAAGATTTGTGTTCCTAATTTTTGCCAGTGTCTGTTTAACCTATACCCAGGGCTAAACTGTAGTGGTGGTTCTACTACCCTATGACCCCTCCTCAGCTGAGAAGGGGAATCAGGGGAAAAGGGGAGAAGGCCCTTGGGTTGAAATTTAATTTCATTTAATGAAATAACAAAACTATTACAAACACCAACATAAAGCACAAAAGCTTATACTCAACCTGGTCCTTGGGAGCTGGAGCACAAGACCAGAAGCAAAGAACCACAGGAGGAACTGCCCTCCTTTTCTAATGAGCATGATCTAAGTGGTATGGGACACACCTGTGAGTCAGTTTGGGTCAGTTGCCCTGACTGAAACTCCCAGCTGACTCAGGGCTACTCATGGCCTGCCTGCCATGGCTGGCCCATGGGTCTATGTTCCTGGGAAACCAGGATAGCCAACAATTTTTTTCTACTTCATTTTCCACTATGTTGTTTTATTTTTTATGTGAGTATGAAACTCTGAGGACAATAAAGAATAACAAAGTAGAAAGTTGAGGTTTATATCAACTCTTAATTGGAAGCAGTAGAGTCTCATCCAAAAATATCCACCAGGCAGGGACAGAGATAATAAAACAAAAATAATAGTGTCCATTTTGGTACTAAGAGTGAATATACGAAGATTTAATTGCGAGTAACTTCAGTGAGTGAAGTTTAAAAATTCTGTACATATTACCAGGTGTAGATCTGTAGAACTCATTTGTTTCCATTTTGGATCTTCAGCAAAGATCTGCTATGTTGTTAACTATTTGTTTTAATATTTGAGAATGGAAAACATGTTCAAGTACATTTTATTTATATGCTCCTTTTTTATAGAAGAAAGGCTTAATTCTGACATCAGAGTACATCAAGTGATATCTCTTAATATAATTGCAAGGTAGACTAAGTGAAGCAGAGGGCATACATTAGTAGAAGTGGCTATAGGAAGCAGCCAAAATGATAGAACACCTTAAAGGTAATTGCAAGGGAAATGAATCCATGTTAGAAGTAAAACACTTAAAACGTTCCCTGGTGTGAAAGTCCTCTTTAGTTGTAATGGTGCTAGCAAGTGCTCATCTAGTACTTTCTTATACTGTATATTTTCTACCGTCAGGCAAGATAAATGGAAATGTCTTTTTGTTCATTGACAGTACTGTCCCTTCTGACTGAAACATTTTATTCAAGCCTGAAATTTTGACCCTGCTGACATGAAATCATAGTTTTCTATCATCATGTCAGTGACCCACATTAATGTGATAAAAGTGCTGTAGAACAGTGGCACCTGAGTTCTAGTTTTTGTAAAATAAACCTTTGTTGAAATCGGGCCAACAGCATAAATTTAGCACAGACCTCACTGCTAATGTTATATCTGAGAAATGCTTGCCTTGAAAGCATACTGCATGTCACAGACAAGCCATACAATACCTGGAAGGATTCAGTTTTTTGGCAACCCACTTCTAGTATAGTAGCATGATGCGAAAAGACGCTCTGGGGAAATGTATATGTATTTTAAAATAATTAATATTTAACAATTTACATGACACCCTTTATGGAGTTATATTTAGTCACAAAGAAAATCCTCCAGTGCCTCATGTACTCGGCAAATCATGAAGTTTATTATGCTTCCTTTGGTCAGGTGTAGTAGATGTTATACAAGTAAACATCTGAAGGAAGCCCAGAGTTGTTACTCAAATGAGTTGGATACTTTGAATGTAGACAAGATTGGAAAGATCATAAAGGCCTAATTTTATGTTTTTCTTCAAGCACAGACTATTAAGGTTCAAATTCCCAATTTCTGTTTCCTGTTCCTTTGTGTCTTATAGCAAACAGTACTTTAGCTTCTGAACACTGAATTGCGTGTTCGTAGCAATGAACAGCTATAGTGACATTTTAAAAATCCCACAGGAAGGGACAGTTCATTCTGTGCTCCTTATTTACCTAGGCATTAGTATGAATCATTTACCTTACAGAAAAATGTGATTTGCATTTAGCTTCCTCCTTTAGTCTTTGTCAAAAAGTCTTCCCTGCTGCTAAAAAAATTAGTTTGTTGTGGTATCATTTGCAATTCAGGTGATGTTCTTCCAGAAATGCTAGTATATCTTTTTAACACATTATTGATAGTGAAGTTCTGACAACTTAAGAATGAAATAAGTATCAAAAATGAATATCCTGTTTTTATAATGTTCTCAGTTTGCTTTCTTACTTCAGGGATAGTGTTCCCTCATCACAAGAGTCAGCAATAGACACATGTGGAATTAACCTACTGATAGTAGTAAATGTATTCACACTCACAGCATAAAAGGAAGAGAAAGATGAAAACTCTTCTATATATTTTCTGGTTTAAATTCTGAATTTTGTTAGCCTGTGTCTTGAGCTGAAGAGACACTGAGCTCCTACTATCCAAGTGATAGATGAGACAATGAGGAGAGGTGCTCTGCTGGATCTCCTACTCACAAACAAGAAAAGGCTTATCGGGATGCAAAGGCTGAAGGCAGACTTGGCTGCAGTGATCATGAGATGGTGGAGATCAGTATTCTGTGAGAAGGGCAAAAAGCAAGATCACAACACCAGACTTCGGAGAGCAGACTTTGGCCTCTTTAAGGATCTTCTTGGAAGAGCCTCATGGGATAAGGCCCTGGAGGGAAGAGGGGCCCAAGAAATTTTGTTAACAATCAAAGCTAACTTCCTCCAAGTATTGTCAGGGTGACTGAGCACTGAAACAGGTTGCCCTGACAGTCAATTCTTGGAGATATTCAAAAGCCATCTAGACATGGTCTAGATGCCGCTGCTTAAGGTGTAGGGTTACATAAGATGACCCCCAGAGGTCCCTTCTGACCTCAACCTGTGATTCTGCAATTCTGAGAATCTGTGAACTGGTACATAAAGATTAAGAAGCAGTTTACTTGACCATCATTTTAAAAATATACGTTAAGATGGTATGCAGGATAATAAATTTACTAAGACAAATATTGGTCTTATTTAAACTGACCACACTATTCCCTTGCAACCTATACTATAATCTGTATTTGATGTTTGGGAGATTCTATGCTAAGGATTAATAACTATTTCTAAAAGACAAAAATGTATCCATAATGTGTATCATCTAGACAAAGCAATCTATTCTGTTATTAACACAATTATCTGCGAGATGAAATTGAAGCAGGGAGATAATCAGAAGGTAGAACTACAGCTGTTTGGTATATGGCTAATCAGAGAAAGAAATTGTTTGCTTTGATTCTCATCCTATTGTCTTGCCAAGAATTAACCCAAGCAGCTGACAGTCTAAGCATTTACCTTGTGAATATGGAAATCAAGGAAAAAGAAAAATGCAAAAATCACCATAGCACAATTACAACTGCCCCTGAAAAATGAAGTAACCTAAATAACCATTTATTGCCTCAATGCAAATTTCAAGGTTAAAAAAAAAGAAAAGAAAAAAAGATCTACAGCTTGCCAGATTTATTAGTGCTCTTTGTTATTGGCGCATGGTCAAGATTTATCACGTGTGTAAAAATTCACCTTGGAATTATATAAAGCTTGGTGAAAGTAATTCCAGAAACTTGACACTAGTAGCAATGAATACTTACGTCCCACTTCTACACAGTGGACATATGAATAGATAGTGATAAAGCCAATCTGAACTCTTCTGTTAATCCTTCCTGAGGCATTATGTTGTTATCACTCAAACTGGAACTGTGCAGTCTCCTAGCTACCAGGCTCTATTATTCTGTGCATATGTGTGTGTTTGTATATGCATACAACTGTATAAGTAAACCACTGAAGAAATCAGGACTGAATGTTCCAAAAACTTGGCCATCAGTAGACCAGAATCTGTGTGCCTTTTATCTTTTTATTATTCTTTTTTTTAAAAAGAAAGTAGATGTTTAAAAACAATCAATTTCCCTGGCTGGAGAATATGATCCCATTTCCAAGGTGTGGCAGACAACTGCATAGATGTCTGTAAAACCTATTTTTTGGGACTCAGGCACTGATGTAAAAGTTCTAGTGCCAGTGATGCTCTGAAAGGTATAGAACTATACATCAAGAAGGAAAGTATGGCTCTGATACAGACAGACTAACAAGATTTTAAGTGGAGGCAGTTCTGTAATATCATGTGCTCTGTTCTGTAGATGTTAGTGGTTTTGCGTTTTTCTCATCAAATACATATCTGTTTTTTTTCCAGTAGAGCAATAGATGATTAAGCCTGTATCTGCCATGAAAGAAAACATATAATTAAATACTCAGTGTAAGAGTTGTAATAGAGGGATTCATGCAGCCTGAACTCCTGGGGTACAACATACCTGCCAGGGTCCTGAGGGCACTGTTAGGCCTTACTGGGCCTGACCAGTACACATTACTGCAAACAAAATCTGAAGGTTTTTGAGTGACTACAATGAAAGTTCTGGCTCCTTAACTATTCCGTAACTGTTCTGGTGTGCCAGAGATCATCCATAAGAGGGAGAGAAGAAACTACCTTGATAGGCTGAAGAGTTGGGCGGGGAAAAACTTAATGAAATTCAACAAGGGCAAGTATAGAGTTTTGCATCTGGGGAAGAACAACCCCATGTACCAGTACAGGTTGGGGGCTGACCTGCTGGAGAGCAGCGTAGGGGAAAGGGACCTGGGGGTCCTGGTGGACAGCAGGATGACCATGAGCCAGCAATGTGCCCTTGTGGCCAAGAAGGCCAATGGCATCCTTGGGTGTATTAGAAAGGGTGTGGGGTTAGTAGGTCAAGAGAGGTTCTCCTTCCCCTCTATTCTGCCTTGGTGAGGACACATCTGGAGTATTGTGTCCAGTTCTAGGCCCCCCAGTTCAAGAAGGACAGGGAACTGCTTGAGAGAGTCCAGCGCAGAGCCACAAAGATGATGGAGGGAGTGGAACATCTCCCTTATGAAGAAAGGCTGAGGGAGCTGGGTCTCTCTTGCTTGGAGAAGACTGACGAGTGACCTCATTAATGTTTATAAATATGTCAAGGGTGAGTGTCATGAGGATGGAGCCAGGCTCTTCTCAGTGACATCCAATGATAGGACAAGGGGCAATGGGTGTAGGCTGGAACATAGGAGGTTCCACATAAATGTGAGGAAGAATTTCTTCACAGTGAGGGTAACAGAACACTGGCACAGGCTGCCCAGAGAGGTTGTGGAGTCTCCTTCTCTGGAGACATTCAAAACCCGCCTGGACATGTTCCTGTGTGACCTGATCTAGGTGTTCCTGGTCTGGCAGGGGGATTGGACTAGATGATCTTTTGAGGTCCCTTCCAATCCCTAACATTCTGTGATTCTGTGATTCTCTGAAACTAGGATCTGGCAGGGAAGTGAATGCAGATTTGGGCTGTGTGGCTGCTCTGGGGTTGCAGAGATGTTCTGAAGGCCTAAGGATGTTCCCCATGTGCTCTCTGTTCGTAATGCAGACTGTGCCCATGGCAGGGCTCAATGTATTATACACATAATCAGTACGGACTCCAAATTTATGTGACATTCAAATGTTACTCTCCCACAACCCCAAAGCTCTCAGTTTCACACCTGAGGGGTCGGCTTCCCTTGCCAGTGTGGTGACTCCCAGCTTGCTGGCGGTTCCCTCAGCAGCTGCGACGGCTGGGGCCGAGCTGCAACGTGGCCAGGGCAGCTCCTCCAGCTGCTTGCACCAGCCCATCTCTTCCCAGTTGCCTTTCCTTTGCCCTTGTGGGTTCCCTCAGACTCCATTTCCCATCTGTGTGCAGTGGCACCAGGTGCTCCTCAGCTGGTGGAGATTTTGGCTGGCAATGTGTGCCGCATTGGTGTCAGAGGCAGCTGCGCAGCTCATGGCCTTCCCCTGACATGAGGCACCCCACAGCCCCCGCTGCCGCAGCCTGCTGGCCGTGCCCAGAGGTGTGGGAGGGCAGCTGGGCAGCCTGTGTCGGGGTGCTTCAGCAGCAGCTCGTGAAAGCTCTGCTGTGAGTTGCCCCAGAGAGGAGCCTCTGGCTGTCCACCAGTAATGTGTGTGAGGTGAGGTTAATTCGGGCATCCAAGGTGAGCAGGCCAGGACTAAACAGAGGGTCTGGACCTATGTTTAAAGTATGGATGTAAAAACCAGCAGCCTGCAGAAGGTCTGTGAAATGGGACAGGCTCTGGTCAGGGTGACTGTGGCACACTGTCCTAGACCTGCACATTTTCATCCTCATACACGTGTTGAGCTGCCTTAGGAGCTAAGTGGGGAATTGCTCTTTTCTTCATTTATGAGTCGAAGAGTTCACAACCAGTGTAACTGTGGGGTTTTGTTTGTTTGTTTGCTTGTCTTTTGCTAGAAGACCTAATAAACCTGCTGCAGTAGGCCAAGAGGAGTTCCTGAGGGCAGCTCCTGAGGGTGGTTCCTGAAAGGCCCAAACCATTTCTCTCTCAGCAGTGCGGTTAGAAGTCACCCATCATCTGAAACCTCTAAGGGGCTCAATACACAACAGACAGAGAAATGCCCTGCTGTAAGATCAGTTTTCATACTTTTTGCAATAATGCAGAGAACTGCTAAACATTGCCGATGTCTCTGAGCTAACTATCTGTCAGGGGTGAAATTGTGACTTTTCGGTACCTCCACCTCCATTAACATGCTTCCAAGAGAAACAGGGCTTGAAAAATGTGTTAAACATTTCTTTGGCTGCACCATAAAATGTCCTAGCTCCCATTTAATTTTATCCGTGATTATTTACAATAAAATGACTTTCATCTGCCTATAAATCCTTACCTGGTACATTCTTTTTCCAAATTGCTTTATTAATCCTTAGTTATTATTAATTAGAAATGGCACAAACAGCACAATCATTTCCTTAACTCTGGCCAGCAGCTGGGTTTTAATAGACTACAAAGCATGACTTTGATTTCTGGAATTTATTTTTCTTCTGTATTAACAATGTCACGTGCTTAAAGAAGGCAATAAAAGAGGAGAAATATTTCTGAGTGTCATTTTTAACCGTAGAGACACTATGTTTTATTATAACCATAACGGATTGAAACTAATGCTACATACTTAAATACTCCAGGCAGGCAAAGCAGCTAGCAGCTTTGTAACTTTGTTGTAACAATTCTTCTTTTTTTTTTTTCTTTTTTTCTGTAGCCCCTCCCTTAAGTGTCAGTTTACTCATCTTTTACCAGTAACATTGGTCCCTCTGCTATATTTGATTTGTGGTATCTACATCATGTGTGAAACAAAACACATCATTTCCCTGCAGTGACAACTGATCAGGCAGAATATTTACATTTAACAGTGCAAGATCTTGGTAATTGCTTAGCTCAGGAAGAGCATGTTTTTTCCCTGCATTGGTGTATCCTCTCCATGCACTTGTTGACCCTGTTTCTTTGACTTCTTTTAGCCATCTGCTGGAACTATCATTGATGATATAAATGGCATGTGAATAATACTGAGTATCAGGGATGGAGGAGCTTTCAGTTTCTACATCTAAATCGTAATCAGAAGAGTGTAGAAAAACTGATAACACTGATAATATTTGTAATCTCTGCATTTTGTGCATATCATACAACTTTTTTTTTTTTAACAATTTTGTTATTACTTTTAATAATCTGCTCCATCTAATCTCGTGGTCCTCAAGGTAAAAGTGTGACTGATTTCCCAGCTGATATTACTCTACTCTCATGTGCACCATAAATCCTGCTCCAAAACACGGAAGAAT
Organism: Podargus strigoides; assembly: GCA_028020825.1. NCBI lineage: Eukaryota > Metazoa > Chordata > Aves > Caprimulgiformes > Podargidae > Podargus > Podargus strigoides. The sequence goes on from CM051623.1 coordinate 30,788,423, forward strand.
TGAATTCCAATCTTCTTTTTTTGTTGAAACTTTTACGGAGACTGCTTTGGAAATTTGGGAACACTACCTACTTCTGAATTAAAGAAATGCTTTACAATTGGATCTGGAGTTTTGCTAATGTTATTAGGGCAAAGGATATAAAATTGTATAAAATGGAAAATCTGTCATTTAGAGAGAGATAAATTTACAATACAAATGTAAGAAATGTGGCCGAAGTACTATGAAAGTGTTCTGATGAAAGAATTATAATGGAATGTTTTATAAAGGGGTTTGTGATATTGATATTGTCTTAAACATTTATGTAAGTGTGCAAGGAAAGGAGCATGAGGAACTGCATATAGACTGGGTCGTAAGTTAATAGTAAAAGAGATCCAATGCATAGCATTCAGGAAAACAGAAAACTCAGTAGAAAGAGACAGATGGTTGAAGTGAAGTCTGATGAATGACCAGGACATAGGAACTCACTATTGAAACTTGTATTTCTTTTAGGCAAGGAGATTCAATTTTTTAAAATAGTTTTTCATAACTTTTCTATTTCATTAATTCTTAACTAAGCTATTAATTTCTATAATATTTGTTCAAGAAGCAGGATTTCATATCTAAGGCTAGAAAATAAAAGTCTACCTTTGTTCCCAACTCTTGTGTGACCCTGAACAATTTGCTTTTCTCTGGATTTAAGCTTTTGATTCCTAATGTGTACAGAGGCACATCCTTATCTCAGCAATACCATAAAGACATTATTGTAGGTGATTTGCTGAAATGCTGTAATCATGGGATAAATGTGCCAATACAGCTCATTCTGTGGATGGATAAATACTATTTATGTATTTATAAAAATTGAAAGTTAATTTATGCAGTATTCTTTTTCTTCTCACTCTTTATTCAGCTTTGTTTTTACAGTCTTGGAAAAGTAATCTCTATAAAAAAACCCCAGCCTTTCTCTTCAGCCTACAAGTCCTTATGCAGACTACCATTAGCAGAAGTCAATGGTATAACTGGAGTACTAAAATATTTTATCCTCCCAACAGTCCTCATTCTATCTTGTATGTTTTGAAATGTATTCTGCAGGCTGAGAATTCTTGAGAACAGAGACTAACTTCCTAGCTCTCTGTTCAAAGCCTACTGTACACGTAGTCTTTGAGCAAAGCATAGACACTTGTGCGCTCAGGATTAGTTATTGAAAATAATACTATTTCATAGTAACACATATTTATGTGTATTCTATGCTTTTTGTCTCCATTTTTTGGCACTTTAAAATGGGTCTAAAAAGATTTACTTATACCGTGGATGGAGTTCTTGAGAATAAACTAGTCGTGGTAGTTTTTCAGTCTGGAAAGCACCAAGTGCTATGAGAGGAAGGTAGAATCAGGAGAACTACAGCTACACATAAAATTCCTTCTCAATACATGCAATTCCTATTTTTTCAAACTAGGAATGAGCTTGGCACTTTCAATCAATTATTGCTAGGACAAAAAATCAGAAAAGGGTGGGTTTCTTTCCTAGTTTTATTAAGTCAGTGCAAGTTAAATAGAGGAAAGAATCTTCTTTCTACATACAGCATTATGCTGCACGCTGTAAAATGTCAGAAACACTTAACTTCATACTAAAAGTGTTTTATATCTAGTCTCTCTCTTTATATTCGCTATTGTGAAAAAGAAAGGAGAAGTAAGACAGTTGAAGGTTACTGTCACGTCACACACACAAAAAAAGAAAAGAAATGAAAAAAAGAATCTTTTCAATTATAAATAGTCAATTCTATGAAACAGCTGCAACACTTTTGTGAATTCTTTGTTTCTGACTGCTTTCCCTTCATGCCTTGAGCAACCAAAAAGATTAATTCTGGGTAGTTATTTAAATATAGTTACTTGCTAAAAGTCCTCTGCCAAGATCAGAGAAAACGGATTAGGATTAAACTGTTCTCATCAAAAGTAGTGTGGGTTGTGGTTTGGGTTTTTTTTCTGTGTGTTTTTTTGGTTTTTTTGGTTTTTTTTTAAATCCTGATAGGACTCTTGCTTCAAGAAGCAAGTATTAACACTGTAGGGACTGCAGTGTTGTATAGTGCATATTTCTCAGTGCCAATAAATATCTTCCTTACTAAATACAGAGAAAGTTTTTATCTGTCACCATTGTCTATAGATGTCCAGTGGATGCATTAAGGGATATTAAGGACAGTATTAAAATACCATATTTTAAAATGATGTCAAGACTATATGTATTTCTATTCTTGCGTTAGCAGAATGCCTTTGGCTTGTATGATTTCCCTACAGAAGTCACACACAAAAAGTGTATTACTCTACCTTCAATTAGAGCTCATCCTTGGTGTGGCTGTAATTGTAATAATAATAACTGAAATGATTGCCTATCATATTTACTTCCTTTCTGTAGCAGGTGAGGTACAATAAAATAACATAGACAAAAGATGTAAATGTACAGATGGCTTCTTAAGATCATGCTGTCCCTTTGGGTCTTCATTTCCATTTTTTTATACTACATTTTCTTTTTTTTTGAAAACGATTGCTAGTAAATCTTTGCTGACATAATGTTTCTTGTATTTAAATTACAGCTAGGTATTTAGCTAATGTGCACATGGGTGTGAATAAATATTTTTTAATGAGGAATAATGGGTATTTTAATGAAAAATAATGTGGACATACTGGTCTATGCCAAACTTTAGGTTACACAGCATATTGCAGGGGTTGTGGTAAATTGATAGCTTTTTTTTTTTCGGCTGAACTAGTTGAACTGATACGAGGACCACAAAGATGATCAGAGGGCTGCAGCACATCTATGAAGACAGACTGAGGGAGTTGGGGTCGTTCAGCCTGGAGAAGAAAAGGCTTTGGGGAGACCTTATAGCACCGTCCAGTACCTGAAGGGCCCTACAAGAAAGCTGGAGAGGGACTTTTTACAAGAGCATGTAGTGATAGGACAAGAGGTAATGGCCTTAAACTGGAAGAGGGTAGATTTAGATTAGATACTAGGAAGAAATTCTTTACTGTGAGGGTGGTCAGACATTGGAACAGGTTGCCCAGGAAAGCTGTGGATGCCCCCGCCCTGGCAATGTTTAAGGCAAGGTTAGGTGGGGCTTTGAGCAACCTGGTCTAGTGGGAGGTGTCCCTGCAGGGGGGTTGAAACTAGATGATCTTTGAGGTCCCTTCCAACCCAACCCATTCTGTGATTCTCTGAAGTATCATGTATTTCCCATTCCTCTGCTGCAGAGAAATTGGGAACATACCAGTGCTTCTGGAACAAGTAGAGATTTTTATTGCCTGGCTACCAAAACACTATCTCCATCTAGTGCTTCCTGAAAGAGGTGTTGCTGCCTTTGTTTCTCTGTGGTCTTTTGTATGTTTTTGCACACACTGAGTTAGAGGTGAAGGATGTTTCAGGCAGCACTTTCTACACTTGGAGAAGAGAAAAGGGGACATCTGCAGTTTACTTTTCATTATTCTGTTGCCCATTTATAATCACTGTAATGAACATGTCAGTGGAAGAAAGGACACTCTACTGGTTTGGGAAGCTGAGGTGTTCTCAACTGAGTCCATGGAGTGAGGAAGATCCTGACCGATTTGGTACTAGGGTGTAGTCACTACTGATGTGGTTTAGGAGAGAAGTGTTTTGTCTGGTGATAGGAGATTGGCTGAGAGGGCAGAACTGATGGAAGCTAACAGTAAGTATTTATGTTGAGCATTATCTACACGAATGAGAGAAACTATCCAAAGTGCAGCTCTATATTGTTCTTCCTGAATTTAATAATTTGTGTGACTGTAAGCCTGGGAGAGTACACTATTAAATATATTCTTCCTTTCAGAAATTAACTGTAATCTCATTGAAGATAAATAAGAATTACAGTCCATCAGATTGCTAAAATATCTTCAAGTAGTAAAGACTGGCTCAGCTGGTGTGGGAACATTGGTTGTTGGGATCATTACTGATGAAGAAACAGACTGGAAATGAGGTTTGGAAAATATTTCTACAGTCCTAGTCAGCAGTGAGCCCTCAGTAGGTTAGAGGTAATTTAGATGTTAATCTCTTGGGGACAGAAACTGTCTCTTTCACAGTGTGTGTCTCCAATTCACAGCACATATGAATTAGAACCATGAGTGGGCAGAGTTAGCAGTAGTACAAACAGCAATAATGTTGTTTAGCTGTCTGTTTCATTCTGTGATGTTTAACTAAATTTCAGGGCCTCTTGACAGTTTCAGTTATGTAGAGAAATTGATAGTTACAATTTTTAGCCAGTCTTATTTACTTACAGAAAAACGCACAAGTTTTGTTTCACTGAAATGGGAAGTTTCAGACAGGAAACAATTTGCATTTTGGTCTAAAGTTTTGTTCTAGTGATTTTTTTGTGTGTTTTCTAGGGCTCTTTTTTTTTTTTTTCTGCCTTTCTACTGCTTCTCTCACAGAACCTTGTGCAAGCCCAGCTCTTACCTATGATGCTTGGGGGACTGCCTGGATCCCTGGGGTGTCTCATTACTGACTTTTTCAGGAGAGGACCTAGTTAATGTTGCTGTAAATATCCCCTTTCTAAAAATTTGTGACCTGATTGGATATTTCCCTCTCTCAGCTTCATAGGAAAGAGACTCCAGCTCCTGGCTTTCAGATATATGCTGCTAGGTTCTGTTCGGTTGGAGTCTGAACTGATTGTTTTACATGTACCAGCCCTGTGGATTTAGTTCATCTTGAGTGATATCACAGTGATTTTCTTACCCCAACAACATCTAGGTTTAACACTGAAACCAAATAAAGATTTCTGTAAAACACTGAAGGTACAAACCTGAAAAGACAAGTTTAGAAACAGAAAAAATTAAAATACTTAGTAGCTGGATATCTCTCCAGTTCCTTAACATGTCTAAAACCCCAGACTTAAACCAGTGTTTGTAACAAAATACATTCTTACCATTGTTCTCTCCTCTGTATCATTCCAAGCATTTCTTAGGTAGGCTCCTTTGGAGATAGGTTTTGGGATACAAATGCAATTGCCTTTAATTGTTCTTTGGGAAGTGATGTGCTCTCTTTTGGGGCTCCCTGTCAGTCCTACGGTGCTAACAGCTCACAAACAATATAGAGACTTCTGTTTATACTTAGATGTAGTTAACTTATGCGTAAGTGGTCGCTTGATATTTTTATATGTTCTGAAACTCAGCATCTCTGGAACAGCACTGGCACATGCCTTATTATTAACATAATTGGCTGGCCTAGTTAGTGGTGTGTTGTCTGGTTGGAGTATGAAGAGAGAATCTGCCTTTCCCAGCTTTTACTGCAAGTTCATGTCATATAAACTGACATTTTGTTTGCTGTATTATGCTTCATGTCAAATAATGGCTTCTTGTTATTGTCCAAAATGAAGGATGATGCCCTAATCTGCCACTACAACCAATACTATTCTTCTTCCTGCTTTGTGTATAGTGCAGTTCATAACTAAATTAAGTGAATAAGGTGTAAAAAGTTATTATACTCTCGCATTTGTAGCCAGGGTTCACACAGATCAGCTCTTGCTAAGCCTTTACTTCCTACTGTGCTCTTACATTTTTCCTCCTCTGTCAAAGGCCAAGAAAAAAAAAAGTCCAGTATTTGTTTAAAGAAATAAGTTTCATCTGCCTCACACTCACACTGCCTGACATAGACTCCTACTTCTTGAATAGTTGGGGTAAAAATTCTGTCAAAATTCTTCTTGAGAAATATCTAGGATGTAGTGTACCTGCTTTGGACTTTCTTTTACAAAATAACTGATATCATAGTGCATAGAAGTGTTGTCTCAGGCTGACCTTTAGTGGGAACAAAATGATCTATGAAAGGCTTCGTTGGTCCAGCTGTTGGACCTTGGTATGCATTATTAACAGGAAGGTACATAAATCTCTTTGGTCTTCTGGCTCATGCATACACTTTCACTGACTTGTTTAGAAATTAATTAAATCTGTTTTTATACTGGGCATATTCTGAGTATTGACAAATGCTTTGTTTCATTTCTATGCATACAGATGTTTGAGTCTTAGCACCTTTTTGCTTGGAGCCAGATGGAATCTATCCAAGTTATAACTAGTCCTGCAGTGTTGGCACCTGACTGCTCTTATGTTGTCAAAAACCTCAGTAGCTCAAGGTCATTTGAGAGCATACACTGCTGGATTTTCTGACTTCCTGCCAGTCTGTTTTCTTTGTGTGATTTGTGCTGAACGAAAATGATACTTTTTCTTCTCTAGGAATGAAAATATGTAAATTCTTACTATCAATTGTAGTTGCATGATTTTCTGATATTTAACTGTGGCATGAGGTGGTGGACTTTTATAGATTTGACATGATGGGAAACTTTCATATGGTGCAGCATTCCCCAGTTACTGAATAGGTCCGATGTGGACGTCAATAACTCTTGAGAATGCTTGTATCAGTGAGCTCTGAAAATAGTCAATTCAGTGCAGGTCAGACTAACAGACTGTCTTTTTCATCACTCAGCAAGGATTTGGGATTTTAAAGCAGCCTAGATGCATACAAATATTTAGTAGTCTAGCTGACACCTTCTGGTTTGCTTTTCTTCTCTTTTAGCCATGGCAAAGATATATCAGGACTGATGAGTTCTCAAGGGGTTACTCAGTGTGTTCAGGTCTCACTGAAACTGAACAGATGTTTTTCAGCCTTGTTGAAGCCAGGTTCCTAGGAAATTCATTAGCATTTTACATGAAAATCCCTTGGCTTTAGAGTTGTATCCAGGTGACAGTGGCAAACAATGGGGAAAGTAGTCTTTGTTTTGCATGACTTATTTCCTTGTTTATTTAAAGCTATATTTTCCTTCTCAGGTTTTCTATGCATTGATGGCTGCAGTCCTGTGAGCTTCTCCCATTGTGGTTTGCAGGTAGATTGTATGTGAGGTGGTTATGAGAAAATGTGGTGTGAGAGCTAAATGCTGAGTCTCAGACCTTTGGAAACTCCATTTTGCAGAGATTTTCAACTGCCCAGCATGAGATGCCTGTTGAATGCTAAAAGGAACTTAGTAGCTTGTACATCCATATCCTTATTTCTCCAGAACATGATCTTAAATGTTCTGATACATATGGCAGTCCAGGTCAGGCCCAAAGGGACTGATCATTGTTGAGAGGAGTATATCATGAGATAGATAGTCAATTTTCTGGAGAAAGTGGCACTGTTCTGGCAATGGGGAATACTTTGAAGCTGTGAAAGCCTGTTCTGAAGTGACAGAATCAATGTCCATGACATGGGTTTGAATGTTTTCCTATTAGGCAGTCAAACCTGTTGCTGGAGTACCAAGGGATCATCTTAGCTAATCGCTAACATTACTGGTGACAGGAGTCTGTGAGGCCATATATAACTTACCCGAGGTATTTATGTGGGAAATCTTGTCAGATTGAGTTGTTCTTTTAATGTTTTATGCAAACTCAGATTACTCTTTACCAGAGTACCAGACAGAGCAGGAGCATTCTGGGAAACCATTCTCACTGTTGAGACAAGTTTTAGTCCCTTTGCCAAATGCTGCTCTCAGCATGGTGAAAACCAGGAGGAGTCAGTGAGAACAGATTGGACCTCTCCTGTATGGTTTAAAAATACCATAATGCATTAAATGGTATCTGAATGGTGTCTGACCTGCAATGCAACTCAAAAGCAATGCTACCTGTTCATCTCATCACAATGAATATACATTGCAGCTCACCTGCACAGATGTATCGGGTCCAGTGCTTACTGACATTGTTGGATTTACTGTACCTGCCCAGATCTGCTACTCCACTGTACATGTACATTGTACATATAAAGTGCGTTCCACTCCCCAGTTTGTTCTGAAGGCCTGATGGGATGCTTGGGTACTGGGATGAGCAACCCATAGACTGCCTCATGTAACCAAACCAGTGCATAGAACCTGCCAGACCCTTCCCTGAAAGTTGGGGGGAATGTGCATGCTTGATGAATTGTTCTAGTGGTTGTAGGTTGCTACCATTCAGTATCTTTCCTGAGAGCCCTTTGAAGCCTCACCTGTAGTGGAGAAAGATGGCCTGGTAGACTACCAGATGGATGCATGAACATTTTAGGGAAAACATACACACATTGATCTGTATTCATATTAAATGCGTAATCTTAAAAAAATAATAGAATAACCTAGCATCTTACTCCCATGGAAACAGGATTTTGTAAAACTAACATTTTGAATTTATATGATTTAAGACAGAATGATAATGTTACACTATTAGACAAAAGGAAAAAGACATTGCACACTATTTAACTAAAACAAGTTAAAATGTCTCTGGGATAGATTCCTCGTTGAGTGTCCTGGTTCCCCAGGCACAGACTCATGAGCCAGCCATGCAGGCAGGCCATGAGTAGCCCTGAGTCAGCTGGGAGATCCAATCAAGGCAGCTGACTCACAGGTGTATCCCATACCACTTAATCTGCTCATTATAAAAAGAGGGAGCTCAGTGAGGGTAGAGTTCCGCCTTCTTGTGGGGTTCCTTCCTTGTGGTCTTCTGCTCCTGACCTCCAGGACCAGGCTGAGTAGAATCTTGTGTACTTTGTCAGTTGTTGTATTAGTTTTATTATTTCATTAAATCTGTTTCTACTTCAACTCAGGGGGCTTCTCCCTTTTTTTCCACCCAATTCTCCTTCTCAGCTGGGGAGGGAGCATCAGGTTGTAGAATAACTGTTACGATTTAGCCCTGGGTACTGGCTAAATGTAGACATTGAGTTATATTGTTTAGTTCTATTGATATGAGTGGAATTATTTCATTACAACTGAGTGAACAATTCGCTAGGTTTTAATTTATGCACTCAACACCCAAAGAAATGATCAGAGTTATGTTCAACTTTTTGATGCAGTCATCCATAAACCTGTGTAGAAGTAAGAAGGTAAGGCCAGGTAAGAAGCTTTCCTTTGACATCATTAAAGCTACATTTGTGTAGCACAGAATTTAGTCCATGTATTCACTCCATATTTAAAATGAGATCTGGGTCATGCAAATCTGGTTATCTTCTTATTTACAGAGATCTTGCAATAGTGGAGGTGCTAGCATCCTTTCTTTATCAAGTCACATTTAAAAAGCCTAAAAGCCACAATAGGTGTTTACAGTTATATCTAATCAGTATAATTGTAGTTACAATTATGAAACATTTATAAATATATGCAATTAGTATTTATATAGTCAGTATTTATATTTAATGAATGCCTTAAATATTTATTTAAAAGTTTTTTGAAGTTATTTTTTTTAAATATAAACATTTTCTGCCATTCATGAAGTTTTTTGGTCCCACTTTTTCTTCAAAGGCAAGAAAACTGTCAAAATTCAGTCTTGATAAAAATACATTTGGTTCCTTTATTCTCACTACTTCCAAATTCACATATCCAACTATAGACTAAATCTTCACTTTTGGTGAATTTCAGACTTCTTGGATTTTACTCCAAAGCCATAGATAAGGTTTCCATTCAAACTTTCTGCTTGAATTTATGAAAATGTCTTAACTCACAGCAAAATCTTACTCTGAAGAGTCTAATTTAACTGGTGTGCAACACTCCCACGTCGTCTTCTCTGACTGGTTCTGTGGAGTATGTATCTTGTTCGGAAAAAACATTTTTCCCTCGGCTTCTCATGGTTAATTTATGGCTCACTCTGTCATGAACAGCATGTATGATTCAGCATCAGGTGTTTTTGTACTTAGGATACTAAGCAGTTTTTAGTTGTGAACTTGTGAATGAAAGTGTTCAGGAACAGGAATGAAAGTGTTCAGGAACCAGGAACACTATGAGTAGGAGCTGTGAAATTTGTTTGTTAACTGGCTTTAAGTTCTGTCTAACTTTAAATTCTGTCTATCTGGTATTTGCACTTGAATTTCTTGGAGTAAATTTCTCTATTAAAACCATTGATAGAATATATACAGACAAATAATTTTTAAGTGTTATTTTTCAAAGTTTTCAACCGCTGTTAGGACAGATGACTGCTCAGCTCACCTTTGAGTCTGTGAGTAGTACTGTTTTGTAGTGTAACTGCTGCAGAAACTAAGAAGCAAGCAGAACTCAGTGACTTAGCAAACTGCTTGTGGTAAACTGTACATGTACAACTTACTCTTCTGTTCAAACTCAAGGGCAAACTGGTTGGCACCCAGTCCCTAATATTTACAGAAGAAATAAGTATTTAGGTGTACCAACGGTTAAGTTGCAATGTACTTGTAAACTAATATATAATTGTATAATTTTATAACAAATGTGTTTAAGTAATAATTGATGCTGGAGCAATACCATCTTACAATATGACCTAAAACCCATGACTGATGAAATGCTAAGCCCAACAGTGTTAAACATGTCCACAGGAGAGATTTCCAGTGAAGCTATCTAGACTGCACATTCTTAATATGCTAGATCTGTATATCAAAGTGTTAAAGATAAAGTCAGAGGAATTTAGACATACAGCTGTTCCTTTCAGCCTAGTGGAAAAAAATTCCAGTCTTTTTTTGTCTTATATGATCATAGAATTATTATTTTCAAGTACTGATTGGGCCTTGAGGTAGTTTTTATTAGCTTGGAGAAACTGTCTGATTGCCTCTAATTTCCTTGTCCAAATAAATGGGTTTTTTGTGCCAGCCTTTATTTGTATGGCCATTGGGAGTCTTTTTTCCTGTACTTTTTGACTTTTGCATGATGTGTTGTGTTTGCAAGGCATGTTGCTCGCCTCACATGACTGAGCCATCCCAACAGCTGTCTTTTGTTTTGCAACTGCATAGACTCATGGGATGCAATTACTGCAGAAATATTCACTCTAATAGAGTTAGTCCTATACAGTGTATGTTATTCATTTAATGTAATATACAGTCCTATACAGTGTAATATATTCATTTGAAGTCATTTGAATGTAAAGGCCTGAATATGTCATTTGATCCATACCACCGGAGACCATGTTTCATGTATGTTCTGGCTTCTGGCATACTCAGTTATTTTAAGTTTTTACCTTTGGTGCACTTGAGATATTCTTGTCTTGTCAGATTCTGTTGAATTTTACAAGTGCTGCAATCACAAAAGCAAGTCTACTTTTGATTTCTGCTTCAGGCTTTCTCTCCTTTGTGTTGTTAATTCTGAGATACCTGAATGAATCCACTCATTCAAGTTTCTCAACTTTGATGTAAATTTCTTGTTGCATATGAGAATTTTCCATTGTTGTCTGTGTTTTTTTCCCCTCCTGTTTGATCACCAGTCCACAGGTAGTAGCTTTGTTGTTAGATCTGCTGCTATGGTCCTTTTTTTTCTCCAATCAAGTTGATACAATCTATAAAGTAAAGATTATAGATCTTTTACCACTAGCTGTTAACTTTGTCCTACCAGAATTTTCAAGCACTTTGGACTTACTGTGTTCAAGGAAAGCATGAACAGAGATGCTGACAGAAGAAATCTGTCATTCAGTCAATTCTTGTACAAAATCATTTACTTAATGTGTACCCTGTGAAGATTATACACTTCAAATTGCTTCTAAAGTTTTTGATTCAAGTTCTAATGCAACGTGAACTTGCAGTTTTTAGGAGGGAAACCTTGCACATTTGCTTGTGAATTTGAAGGATCTGTCTTTCTAACTTTTCTATTGATGGAATACTCCTTTACTTAAGTTTCTGATTTTACCTTTGCTATTCATTTATTTTTGAGGCCTGAAGCATTTAATGGAACTATGTTCCTACGCTTATTACAAGGAATTTAGTTACTTGGGATATGCTGTGTCAGTGCTCCCTTCTGGTTTGAATTGCTGTTTGGTGGAATGTATGTTCTTATCTAGTACAGGGAGTAGATTCTGAGATCCATGTCTGCTCTGGGCAGGTTATACAATCACTTGCAGCCTTTTGTTTGCCAAGGAATACATTTATAATAGGCCTACCTTACTAATCAAAGTTTTCACAGGAGAGAAACAGAGATGTCATCTCAAAATATTCCATAGTTCTGTGGTAGGTAGGCAAGGGATGCAGTTTCTAGTCACCTGGCACAAAAAATTGTTTAAACTTGGATCTCTCAAATCCCAAAAGACTGCTCTAACTTGGGGCTATTTATTGAGTAAATAAAGGAGGCAAGAAAAGGAGGCAGTGAGGTTATTTACTTTTTCTTATTTTTTGCAAGGACTGACCTGATTTCACCTCAAAATCTCAGGAGATGGTTCACAGCTGTGGTTCTTGGAAAGTGATGGACATCTCGCTTTATTCAGATGCTGAGTGTATAAGAAGTTTGTAAATATGCTACATAGTAGAGTTCAGGCAGAGCTGGTACACGGAGTGATTCAGAGGTACTTGGATGTACAGAGAGACATATTTTCTTTAATATAGAACTGCAACCAAACTAATAAGCCTTGACTGTTAGCTAGCTATCCTGCCTAGTGAGGTGTACACACACCTACACTGCATACTAATGTGACCTAAAATATTTGCCCTACCCTGGTGGTCTTCACACTCTTATAATTCTGAGTCTGGACCTGAGTGCCCTGTTGCCCAGATTCTAGTATTTGCCATGTCCTTTAAGGACTGTACAGCAAGGCAAGTTCTGTCCTGGCTTTGGAGACCATGTAAATATACTTAAATTGGTTAATACTAGCCCCCAAACCCCACATTCTCAGTTTCATATGGGCTTATTTAAAATTTTCTCAGATTTTATGCAGCTGCTACCCAGATTAAACATCAGACAACAGTCTTCCTCAGTATCAGTCATGCTCAGCTCCTACTTCACAAGTTGTCATATGCCTGATCATGCAGTGAAAACCCCACAGCTTTTAAAAAGATTTATTATTAGTGAGTATCTGAGAATTTGTATACCTATGCCTTAGGAAAAAAAAAATAGAGAATTAACAGTTTATTTAGCTGTCAACACCAAGCATGGAGTGGCTAGTAATCATTAAAAAAAATCAGTGTACCAAAGTTCAGTGCAGTCCCCCAAATCACACTCTAAATTCTTACCTTGGTCCTCTTTCTCTAAAATTTGCTTATTGGCTATCAGTCTTACTGCATGTTAACAATCACAAACTTCCTCAATTTAGTCAGTGATCTTTTAGTTGACATACCTGGAGCAGATGATGGGAAATACAGAAGGGATGGGATTGATCAAGGGTAGTGTCTGTGCCCTGGGCTCCATTCATAGTCAGTAGAGATGTAGTCAATATAGTGAGTAGAGCCTAAAGTGCAATTTGTCTTATCCTCAAGCAGCTGTCTGAGAGATGTGAAATGAATCAAACCTTGAAAGCGCCTGTTACTCTCAGGTGTCTGCTAAGGAAGGCAGGAGCCCCCCTTGGAACAGAGAAATACAACCCCCTCCCCTCCGAATTGTTATAGAATTGAAATTAAGGGGCTTTCAGGCAAAGATATGAGGAAAATGGGAATAACAGTTTTTACTAATGTATACAACAAAACTATAATACAGAGAAACTGGTTACAGGCCCGATAGAGTCAGGGATACAACCTGGCCCCCTGCCGGGCAGGGTGCTGGTACCAGTCCGATCCAGTGGCAGCTGCAGTTCTCTCCGAAATGGTCCGGTTAAAGCGGTGGTCCGCAGGAAAAGAAAACAAAGTCTGAGCAATCCGATTTCGGTGGCAGCTGCAGTTCTCTTTTAAATGATCCCGTTGAAGCGGTGATCTTGTAGAAAAGAAAACTGGTCCTCCTCCGACAATCCGGCCGCGGTGCAGTCCCTGTCCTCTGGGATCCCAGCGGGTAAGGCCCCTCGCGCTGCTCCAAACCCCAAAGTTATCTCCGGGGGGAATATGCTTGGCTCCACCCCTCCCCCTCTGGCCGGAGCATCTCACAAAGGGATGGTGAGTCCTGGGGCAAGGCCCTGATGGGCGCATTAACAGAAGAATAGTCCCGAGGGGCGAGGTAAGGAACACTGGCGCCAGGCCTCAACGGCTCATGGTAATAGAATACATTGCAACCCAGGACATTATCCACCCCTTATTCTATTACCATTTGCATCATCCCAAATCAATACCTTTCTTAAACTCTACACACACACACACATATATATATACACATACATATACAATGAAACTCTACACTCAGTTCCCACTTAAAATAAGGTCCCCTTGTGGTACACACCGGGTTTCCCCATCTTTCTGCATTACCCACCAAGTACAACCTGGTCCCTGAGCAAAGACAACCCCACGGATGGGTTTGTCTTTGCCCGAGGCAGAATTAACCCAAACAGTTTTCCCCAGCATACCTCTCATGCGCACTACTGGAACCCTATCCCCGTCTGTTGTCTGTAAGGATTCAGACTGAGCAGGGCCTGCTCGGTTCGTGGAGCCTCGGGTGTTAACTAACCAGGTGGCTTTTGCTAAATGCATCTCCCAGTTTTTGAAAGTTCCTCCACCCAGTGCCTTCAAGGTGGTTTTAAGCAGTCCGTTGCACCGTTCAACTTTCCCAGCTGCTGGTGCATGGTAAGGGATGTGGTACACCCACTCAATGCCATGTTCCCTAGCCCAGGTGTTGACAAGGCTGTTCTTGAAATGAGTCCCGTTGTCGGACTCAATTCTCTCAGGGGTGCCATGCCTCCAAAGGACTTGCTTTTCAAGGCCCAGGATGGTGTTCCGGGCAGTAGCGTGAGGCACAGGGTAGGTCTCCAGCCATCCAGTGGTGGCTTCCACCATTGTGAGCACGTAGCGCTTGCCTTGGCGGGTTTGAGGCAGTGTGATGTAGTCGATCTGCCAGGCCTCCCCATACCTGTATTTGGACCACCGCCCACCATACCACAGGGGCTTCACCCGCTTGGCCTGTTTGATTGCAGCGCACGTCTCACAGTCATAGATAGCCTGGGAGATACTGTCCATGGTTAGATCCACCCCTCGGTCTCGTGCCCACTTATAGGTGGCATCTCTGCCTTGATGGCCTGAGGCATCATGGGCCCACCGAGCCAAGAACAACTCTCCTTTATGCTGCCAATCCAAATCTATCTGGAACACCTCTATTTTTGCAGCCTGATCTGCCTTCTCGTTGTTGCGATGTTCTTCATTAGCCCGACTCTTGGGGACATGAGCGTCTACATGACGGACTTTCACAGGTAGCTCCTTTACCCGAGTGGCAATGTCCTTCCACTCATCAGCAGCCCAGATTGGTTTTCCCCTACGCTGCCAGTTGGCCTTTTTCCACCTCTCCAGCCAACCCCACAGGGCATTGACTACCATCCATGAGTCAATGTAGAGGTAGAGTTTTTGCCACTTCTCTCTCCCAGCAATGTCCAGGGCTAATTGGACGGCTTTGAGTTCAGCAAATTGGCTTGATCCACCCTCTCCCTCGATAGCTTGTACAACTTGTCGTGTGGGGCTCCATACAACAGCTTTCCATTTCCGGCTAGCACCTACAATTCGGCAGGAACCATCGGTGAAGAGGGCATATCGTCTCTCACTCTCTGGCAGCTCGTTATATGGAGGGGCTTCCTCAGCACGTGTCACTTCCTCTTCCTCTTCTTCAGAAGACAATCCAAAAGCCTCACCTTCTGGCCAGTTGGTAATTATCTCCAAGATCCCAGGGCGATTTTGGTTTCCAATACGGGCGCGCTGTGTGATGAGGGCAATCCATTTGCTCCAGGTAGCGTCGGTGGCATGATGCGTGGAGGGAGCCTTTCCCTTGAACATCCACCCCAGCACCGGTAGTCGGGGTGCCAGGAGGAGTTGTGCTTCTGTGCCGATCACTTCTGAGGCAGCTCGAACTCCTTCATAGGCGGCCAAGATTTCTTTCTCTGTCGCAGTGTAGTTGGCTTCGGACCCTTTGTAGCTTCGGCTCCAGAATCCCAGTGGTCGGCCCCGAGTCTCATCAGGCACCTTCTGCCAAAGGCTCCAGGACAGACCCTTGTTCCCGGCTGCAGAGTAGAGCACGTTTTTCACCTCTGGTCCTGTCCTGACTGGGCCAAGGGCTACCGCATGAGCGATTTCCTGCTTGATCTGAGTGAAGGCTTGTTGTTGTTCAGGGCCCCAGTGGAAATCGTTCTTCTTGCGGGTAACCAGGTAGAGAGGGCTCACGATCTGGCTGTACTCGGGAATGTGCATCCTCCAAAAGCCTATGACACCTAGGAATTCTTGTGTTTCCTTCTTGGTGGTCGGTGGAGACATTGCAGTGATCTTATTGATGACCTCAGTGGGAATCTGGCGCCGTCCGTCTTGCCACTTTACCCCCAGGAACTGGATCTCTCGGGCAGGTCCCTTGACTTTGCGTTTCTTGATGGCAAAGCCGGCTTCCAGGAGAATCTGGATGATTTTCTCTCCTTTCTCAAATACTTCCACTGCCGTGTTCCCCCATACAATGATATCATCGATGAACTGCAAATGTTCTGGAGCCTCACCCTTTTCCAGTGCAGTCTGGATCAGCCCATGGCAGATGGTGGAACTGTGCTTCCACCCCTGGGGCAGTCGGTTCCAGGTGTACTGCACGCCCCTCCAGGTGAAGGCAAACTGAGGCCTGCACTCTGGTGACAGAGGAATGGAGAAAAATGCATTAGCAATGTCAATAATGGCATACCACTTTGCTGCTTTGGACTCCAGCTCGTACTGGAGCTCCAGCATGTCCGGCACAGCAGCACTCAATGGTGGAGTCACTTCATTCAAAGCACGATAGTCCACAGTCAATCTCCATTCTCCGTCAGGCTTGCGCACAGGCCAGATGGGGCTGTTGAAGGGTGAGTGGGTCTTGCTGATCACCCCTTGGGCCTCCAGCTCACGGATCATCTTGTGGATGGGGATCACGGCATCCCGATTCGTCCGATACTGCCGGCGGTGCACCGTCGAAGTGGCAATTGGCACCCGTTGCTCTTCCACCTTCAGGAGCCCAACTGCAAAAGGATTTTCTGATAGTCCAGGCAAGGTGTTCAACTGCCTAATGCCTTCTGCTTCCACAGCAGCTATCCCAAAAGCCCACTTAAACCCTTTTGGGTCTTTGTAATAGCCATTCCGGAGGAAGTCTATTCCCAGGATACATGGGGCCTCCGGGCCAGTCACAATCGGATGTTTCTGCCACTCCTTCCCAGTCAGGCTCACCTCAGCTTCCAACAGGGTCAACTGCTGCGACCCCCCTGTCACCCCAGCAATAGACACAGATTCTGCCCCCACATGTCCCGATGGCATTAGGGTACATTGTGCTCCAGTGTCAACCAATGCTTCATATCTCTGTGGCTCTGATGTGCCAGGCCATCGGATCCACACTGTCCAAAAGACCCGATTCTCCCGTGCCTCTTCCTGGCTAGAGGCAGGGCCCCTCTAGGCCTGGTTATCATCCATTCCCTGGGCATACCTGCTAGATGTTTCCTCAAGGGGATCTGACATATCATCCTCCCTTCTGTAATACCTGGCAGCTCGGTCACGGGAGGCTGAGGCTACTTTCGCTTTAGTGGAACCCCCTCGGCTAGTGTTTTCCCTTTTGAGCTCACGAACCCGTGCTGCCAGGACAGAAGTGGGTTTCCCATCCCACCTTCTCATGTCTTCCCCGCAGTCACACAGGAAGAACCACAGCTCAGATCGTGGGGTGTACCCTCTCTCTCTAGCTGGGGGACGTCGGGCTCTGGCTCTGGGGTTTATGACCTGCACTGGTGCCACATGAGAGCTGCTCCTCCTCACCTCCTTCATCACCTCCTCCCTAATCTCTTCCTTGAGGTCCCTAGCCACAGCAGCGACATGAGCTTTCATTGGGCCATTGACTAAACTCTCATAATATCTGAACCTGTTGGCAACAGAACCCACTGTCTCCTGGTTGTCATCAGCATTAATTGTCGCAATGAACGTGGCATACTGCTGTGGCCCCAGCTTTGCCAGGTTCCACAGCATCTGCCCTGTACACTTGACCTTGTCGGGGTCATTATCATGCTGTCCGTCCCTCCCAAAGAGTACCTCTAACACTGCCACTTCCCTCAGCTGTTGGATCGCTTCCTCAAGGGTCTTCCATTGCATTCTATGATGGTACTCCTGCATTCTCTCTCTGTGGACAAACCTTTCCCTCACACTCATTAAAAGCCGCTCCCAGAGAGAAAGGGGCCCCGGCTCCCTTACAAATACCTGGTCCACCCCTGAGTCTTGGGCCAAGGATCCCAAATACCTGGCTTCGCCACTATCCAGTTGTACGCCTTTACCCATAAGGTCCCAAACCCGAAGTAACCATGTTGTAAAAGGCTCACGCCCCCGTCGCGCAATGTCTTTTCGCATATTACGGAGACTGTCGAATGACAGGGATTCGATGATAATTTCAGGCTCTGACTCCCCTGCGGGTTGTGAGGGCTCTGGCTCATCCCCATCATTAACTGGGCGTACTGATTTGGCCTTGCACTTCCTCCTCTGCACAGGGGCGACTGCCGCTGGCTGTGGCTGTCCTTGTGGTTCAGCTGGACCCTGCACAGTTGTAACATCTGTGGGTTCCACTGCTGCACCATCAGACTTTCCCTCTTTAGGACAAGGTTTCCCACTAGTTTGGGAGGTGTGTTCCCTCAGCATCTCACGTATTTCCTTCACCAGTACCCCTACCCAATTCGGCTGGTCCATTTGTGAGGTGGGCTGTTGGGCAATGCCAGGGCGTGGGACAGGGTCAGGCTGCAGGGCAGGATCTCTAGCCTCTGGGGCCGTGTCAGGTTCTGGGGCAGCATTCCTAGTCTCTGGGGTGGTTATCCACGTAGTTATCCAAGCCAGTCTCACTTTATCTCTGAAGGCCAAGCAGCCCATTAGCAGTAGGCCTATTAGCAGCAACACATGGATAATATCTAGGGGAAAACTAAACCCTTCGAAAGCTGATGGAGCAGACCCAAAGAACTGGTTGAATGGTTGGGAGAAAACTTCCCCTGGTGTTATTTCCTCACAGAAGGTACCATTTTTAATGTAATCCCCGAAACATACGCTGAGCGTGTGATAGCCCTTTATCCATGTGCCCACATTCCACAGGAAATCGAAAAACCATGAACTCCTCACCTTACCAACCCACAGTGCAAGCTGGATAACAACCACAGTAGCCTTAGTCAGAGGACCCATGTTTAGACAAGGGGCTGCAAAGGGGAAAAGCATAGCCACGACCACGTGCCACCCGAAGCAAGGTAAACTAGACCACATGGTGCTGCCTAACAAAGATCCCACGTTCAGTGCACAAAACATCAGGTTAGCCAGGAACTGTTATTCCCTTTTCACCCTTTTTCCTCAATGCCCTCAGGCCCCACGTTGGGCGCCAAAATCTGTCCCGGTTTGAAAGACAGGTGTGTGCTAAGGAAGGCAGGAGCCCCCCTTGGAACAGAGAAATACAACCCCCTCCCCTCCGAATTGTTATAGAATTGAAATTAAGGGGCTTTCAGGCAAAGATATGAGGAAAATGGGAATAACAGTTTTTACTAATGTATACAACAAAACTATAATACAGAGAAACTGGTTACAGGCCCGACAGAGTCAGGGATACAACCTGGCCCCCTGCCGGGCAGGGTGCTGGTACCAGTCCGATCCAGTGGCAGCTGCAGTTCTCTCCGAAATGGTCCGGTTAAAGCGGTGGTCCGCAGGAAAAGAAAACAAAGTCTGAGCAATCCGATTTCGGTGGCAGCTGCAGTTCTCTTTTAAATGATCCCGTTGAAGCGGTGATCTTGTAGAAAAGAAAACTGGTCCTCCTCCGACAATCCGGCCGCGGTGCAGTCCCTGTCCTCTGGGATCCCAGCGGGTAAGGCCCCTCGCGCTGCTCCAAACCCCAAAGTTATCTCCGGGGGGAATATACTTGGCTCCACCCCTCCCCCTCTGGCCGGAGCATCTCACAAAGGGATGGTGAGTCCTGGGGCAAGGCCCTGATGGGCGCATTAACAGAAGAATAGTCCCGAGGGGCGAGGCAAGGAACACTGGCGCCAGGCCTCAACGGCTCATGGTAATAGAATACATTGCAACCCAGGACATTATCCACCCCTTATTCTATTACCATTTGCATCATCCCAAATCAATACCTTTCTTAAACTCTACACACACACACACATATATATATACACATACATATACAATGAAACTCTACACTCAGTTCCCACTTAAAATAAGGTCCCCTTGTGGTACACACCGGGTTTCCCCATCTTTCTGCATTACCCACCAAGTACAACCTGGTCCCTGAGCAAAGACAACCCCACAGATGGGTTTGTCTTTGCCCGAGGCAGAATTAACCCAAACAGTTTTCCCCAGCATACCTCTCATGCGCACTACTGGAACCCTATCCCCGTCTGTTGTCTGTAAGGATTCAGACTGAGCAGGGCCTGCTCGGTTCGTGGAGCCTCGGGTGTTAACTAACCAGGTGGCTTTTGCTAAATGCATCTCCCAGTTTTTGAAAGTTCCTCCACCCAGTGCCTTCAAGGTGGTTTTAAGCAGTCCGTTGCACCGTTCAACTTTCCCAGCTGCTGGTGCATGGTAAGGGATGTGGTACACCCACTCAATGCCATGTTCCCTAGCCCAGGTGTTGACAAGGCTGTTCTTGAAATGAGTCCCGTTGTCGGACTCAATTCTCTCAGGGGTGCCATGCCTCCAAAGGACTTGCTTTTCAAGGCCCAGGATGGTGTTCCGGGCAGTAGCGTGAGGCACAGGGTAGGTCTCCAGCCATCCAGTGGTGGCTTCCACCATTGTGAGCACGTAGCGCTTGCCTTGGCGGGTTTGAGGCAGTGTGATGTAGTCGATCTGCCAGGCCTCCCCATACCTGTATTTGGACCACCGCCCACCATACCACAGGGGCTTCACCCGCTTGGCCTGTTTGATTGCAGCGCACGTCTCACAGTCATAGATAGCCTGGGAGATACTGTCCATGGTTAGATCCACCCCTCGGTCTCGTGCCCACTTATAGGTGGCATCTCTGCCTTGATGGCCTGAGGCATCATGGGCCCACCGAGCCAAGAACAACTCTCCTTTATGCTGCCAATCCAAATCTATCTGGAACACCTCTATTTTTGCAGCCTGATCTGCCTTCTCGTTGTTGCGATGTTCTTCATTAGCCCGACTCTTGGGGACATGAGCGTCTACATGACGGACTTTCACAGGTAGCTCCTTTACCCGAGTGGCAATGTCCTTCCACTCATCAGCAGCCCAGATTGGTTTTCCCCTACGCTGCCAGTTGGCCTTTTTCCACCTCTCCAGCCAACCCCACAGGGCATTGACTACCATCCATGAGTCAATGTAGAGGTAGAGTTTTTGCCACTTCTCTCTCCCAGCAATGTCCAGGGCTAATTGGACGGCTTTGAGTTCAGCAAATTGGCTTGATCCACCCTCTCCCTCGATAGCTTGTACAACTTGTCGTGTGGGGCTCCATACAACAGCTTTCCATTTCCGGCTAGCACCTACAATTCGGCAGGAACCATCGGTGAAGAGGGCATATCGTCTCTCACTCTCTGGCAGCTCGTTATATGGAGGGGCTTCCTCAGCACGTGTCACTTCCTCTTCCTCTTCTTCAGAAGACAATCCAAAAGCCTCACCTTCTGGCCAGTTGGTAATTATCTCCAAGATCCCAGGGCGATTTTGGTTTCCAATACGGGCGCGCTGTGTGATGAGGGCAATCCATTTGCTCCAGGTAGCGTCGGTGGCATGATGCGTGGAGGGAGCCTTTCCCTTGAACATCCACCCCAGCACCGGTAGTCGGGGTGCCAGGAGGAGTTGTGCTTCTGTGCCGATCACTTCTGAGGCAGCTCGAACTCCTTCATAGGCGGCCAAGATTTCTTTCTCTGTCGCAGTGTAGTTGGCTTCGGACCCTTTGTAGCTTCGGCTCCAGAATCCCAGTGGTCGGCCCCGAGTCTCATCAGGCACCTTCTGCCAAAGGCTCCAGGACAGACCCTTGTTCCCGGCTGCAGAGTAGAGCACGTTTTTCACCTCTGGTCCTGTCCTGACTGGGCCAAGGGCTACCGCATGAGCGATTTCCTGCTTGATCTGAGTGAAGGCTTGTTGTTGTTCAGGGCCCCAGTGGAAATCGTTCTTCTTGCGGGTAACCAGGTAGAGAGGGCTCACGATCTGGCTGTACTCGGGAATGTGCATCCTCCAAAAGCCTATGACACCTAGGAATTCTTGTGTTTCCTTCTTGGTGGTCGGTGGAGACATTGCAGTGATCTTATTGATGACCTCAGTGGGAATCTGGCGCCGTCCGTCTTGCCACTTTACCCCCAGGAACTGGATCTCTCGGGCAGGTCCCTTGACTTTGCGTTTCTTGATGGCAAAGCCGGCTTCCAGGAGAATCTGGATGATTTTCTCTCCTTTCTCAAATACTTCCACTGCCGTGTTCCCCCATACAATGATATCATCGATGAACTGCAAATGTTCTGGAGCCTCACCCTTTTCCAGTGCAGTCTGGATCAGCCCATGGCAGATGGTGGAACTGTGCTTCCACCCCTGGGGCAGTCGGTTCCAGGTGTACTGCACGCCCCTCCAGGTGAAGGCAAACTGAGGCCTGCACTCTGGTGACAGAGGAATGGAGAAAAATGCATTAGCAATGTCAATAATGGCATACCACTTTGCTGCTTTGGACTCCAGCTCGTACTGGAGCTCCAGCATGTCCGGCACAGCAGCACTCAATGGTGGAGTCACTTCATTCAAAGCACGATAGTCCACAGTCAATCTCCATTCTCCGTCAGGCTTGCGCACAGGCCAGATGGGGCTGTTGAAGGGTGAGTGGGTCTTGCTGATCACCCCTTGGGCCTCCAGCTCACGGATCATCTTGTGGATGGGGATCACGGCATCCCGATTCGTCCGATACTGCCGGCGGTGCACCGTCGAAGTGGCAATTGGCACCCGTTGCTCTTCCACCTTCAGGAGCCCAACTGCAAAAGGATTTTCTGATAGTCCAGGCAAGGTGTTCAACTGCCTAATGCCTTCTGCTTCCACAGCAGCTATCCCAAAAGCCCACTTAAACCCTTTTGGGTCTTTGTAATAGCCATTCCGGAGGAAGTCTATTCCCAGGATACATGGGGCCTCCGGGCCAGTCACAATCGGATGTTTCTGCCACTCCTTCCCAGTCAGGCTCACCTCAGCTTCCAACAGGGTCAACTGCTGCGACCCCCCTGTCACCCCAGCAATAGACACAGATTCTGCCCCCACATGTCCCGATGGCATTAGGGTACATTGTGCTCCAGTGTCAACCAATGCTTCATATCTCTGTGGCTCTGATGTGCCAGGCCATCGGATCCACACTGTCCAAAAGACCCGATTCTCCCGTGCCTCTTCCTGGCTAGAGGCAGGGCCCCTCTAGGCCTGGTTATCATCCATTCCCTGGGCATACCTGCTAGATGTTTCCTCAAGGGGATCTGACATATCATCCTCCCTTCTGTAATACCTGGCAGCTCGGTCACGGGAGGCTGAGGCTACTTTCGCTTTAGTGGAACCCCCTCGGCTAGTGTTTTCCCTTTTGAGCTCACGAACCCGTGCTGCCAGGACAGAAGTGGGTTTCCCATCCCACCTTCTCATGTCTTCCCCGCAGTCACACAGGAAGAACCACAGCTCAGATCGTGGGGTGTACCCTCTCTCTCTAGCTGGGGGACGTCGGGCTCTGGCTCTGGGGTTTATGACCTGCACTGGTGCCACATGAGAGCTGCTCCTCCTCACCTCCTTCATCACCTCCTCCCTAATCTCTTCCTTGAGGTCCCTAGCCACAGCAGCGACATGAGCTTTCATTGGGCCATTGACTAAACTCTCATAATATCTGAACCTGTTGGCAACAGAACCCACTGTCTCCTGGTTGTCATCAGCATTAATTGTCGCAATGAACGTGGCATACTGCTGTGGCCCCAGCTTTGCCAGGTTCCACAGCATCTGCCCTGTACACTTGACCTTGTCGGGGTCATTATCATGCTGTCCGTCCCTCCCAAAGAGTACCTCTAACACTGCCACTTCCCTCAGCTGTTGGATCGCTTCCTCAAGGGTCTTCCATTGCATTCTATGATGGTACTCCTGCATTCTCTCTCTGTGGACAAACCTTTCCCTCACACTCATTAAAAGCCGCTCCCAGAGAGAAAGGGGCCCCGGCTCCCTTACAAATACCTGGTCCACCCCTGAGTCTTGGGCCAAGGATCCCAAATACCTGGCTTCGCCACTATCCAGTTGTACGCCTTTACCCATAAGGTCCCAAACCCGAAGTAACCATGTTGTAAAAGGCTCACGCCCCCGTCGCGCAATGTCTTTTCGCATATTACGGAGACTGTCGAATGACAGGGATTCGATGATAATTTCAGGCTCTGACTCCCCTGCGGGTTGTGAGGGCTCTGGCTCATCCCCATCATTAACTGGGCGTACTGATTTGGCCTTGCACTTCCTCCTCTGCACAGGGGCGACTGCCGCTGGCTGTGGCTGTCCTTGTGGTTCAGCTGGACCCTGCACAGTTGTAACATCTGTGGGTTCCACTGCTGCACCATCAGACTTTCCCTCTTTAGGACAAGGTTTCCCACTAGTTTGGGAGGTGTGTTCCCTCAGCATCTCACGTATTTCCTTCACCAGTACCCCTACCCAATTCGGCTGGTCCATTTGTGAGGTGGGCTGTTGGGCAATGCCAGGGCGTGGGACAGGGTCAGGCTGCAGGGCAGGATCTCTAGCCTCTGGGGCCGTGTCAGGTTCTGGGGCAGCATTCCTAGTCTCTGGGGTGGTTATCCACGTAGTTATCCAAGCCAGTCTCACTTTATCTCTGAAGGCCAAGCAGCCCATTAGCAGTAGGCCTATTAGCAGCAACACATGGATAATATCTAGGGGAAAACTAAACCCTTCGAAAGCTGATGGAGCAGACCCAAAGAACTGGTTGAATGGTTGGGAGAAAACTTCCCCTGGTGTTATTTCCTCACAGAAGGTACCATTTTTAATGTAATCCCCGAAACATACGCTGAGCGTGTGATAGCCCTTTATCCATGTGCCCACATTCCACAGGAAATCGAAAAACCATGAACTCCTCACCTTACCAACCCACAGTGCAAGCTGGATAACAACCACAGTAGCCTTAGTCAGAGGACCCATGTTTAGACAAGGGGCTGCAAAGGGGAAAAGCATAGCCACGACCACGTGCCACCCGAAGCAAGGTAAACTAGACCACATGGTGCTGCCTAACAAAGATCCCACGTTCAGTGCACAAAACATCAGGTTAGCCAGGAACTGTTATTCCCTTTTCACCCTTTTTCCTCAATGCCCTCAGGCCCCACGTTGGGCGCCAAAATCTGTCCCGGTTTGAAAGACAGGTGTGTGCTAAGGAAGGCAGGAGCCCCCCTTGGAACAGAGAAATACAACCCCCTCCCCTCCGAATTGTTATAGAATTGAAATTAAGGGGCTTTCAGGCAAAGATATGAGGAAAATGGGAATAACAGTTTTTACTAATGTATACAACAAAACTATAATACAGAGAAACTGGTTACAGGCCTGACAGAGTCAGGGATACAACCTGGCCCCCTGCCGGGCAGGGTGCTGGTACCAGTCCGATCCAGTGGCAGCTGCAGTTCTCTCCGAAATGGTCCGGTTAAAGCGGTGGTCCGCAGGAAAAGAAAACAAAGTCTGAGCAATCCGATTTCGGTGGCAGCTGCAGTTCTCTTTTAAATGATCCCGTTGAAGCGGTGATCTTGTAGAAAAGAAAACTGGTCCTCCTCCGACAATCCGGCCGCGGTGCAGTCCCTGTCCTCTGGGATCCCAGCGGGTAAGGCCCCTCGCGCTGCTCCAAACCCCAAAGTTATCTCCGGGGGGAATATGCTTGGCTCCACCCCTCCCCCTCTGGCCGGAGCATCTCACAAAGGGATGGTGAGTCCTGGGGCAAGGCCCTGATGGGCGCATTAACAGAAGAATAGTCCCGAGGGGCGAGGCAAGGAACACTGGCGCCAGGCCTCAACGGCTCATGGTAATAGAATACATTGCAACCCAGGACAAGCCTAAAGTGCAATTTGTCTTATCCTCAAGCAGCTGTCTGAGAGATGTGAAATGAATCAAACCTTGAAAGCGCCTGTTACTCTCCACTGACTTGAAATCAAGTCAAGGTGGACTAGCTTCCATATAAGTAGCCAGACATCAAAGGTTAGATGATTTGAGCCCCATCCCATGCAATTAACAGTATTTAACAGGTGTGTAAAAGTGCCTGTGAATTGGTTAGGAGCATGCCTATTCTGTTTGAAGCCTAGGGGCTCAGTTTTGTAATCCCAGTTTGGACAGAAAGTATTTATTCCAGGAGATTTGCTATTGCATATGCAATGTAAACTGCTCAAGTTCAGGCACACAATTACATTCTTTTCTGTTCTACATCCAGATTGTCAGCACCAGTTTGGGGAGAAGAGGTAAAGAAGGAGACAAGGTAGAAAAGAGGAGGACTCTTCCATGTGTTTAAATATGTGTTGTAGATATGACATTTCAATAATACTTTATAACTAAGCTTGTTTAGGTAATGTTGATTATCATTATGGTTGCTGTGAATCCAGTGCTGGAATTCTGAGGCATCTAGTGCCTCTCTTGCCATGTAAACAGGTTTAAAGTTATAAAATTATTATTTTCTCTTTGTTCCTGCATTTTTAAAACTTGAGTTTAGTGTAGTATTGAACTTTGTGTATGTACTTAAAGTTCCTAGTGTAAAACTTTAAAACTTGTAAAGCATGGTTTCTAGATGGAAAATGTTTTCCTCACTTCATGAGCAGAAAATGAAAGAAATGAAAGAAAAGTTTATGCAGAAATGTAATTGATATTAAACCCTTTGCCCCTTGTGGTGGTCTCCTGTAATCTGAAATTTACATCAATTTCCTCCCTGTATTAAATGAGAGAGAAAAGGAAGAAAACCCCAAGCCCCTTGATTGTATGAAGCAAAGAAATAATGACAGGAAATGGGGATTTTTGTTTGTTCTTTAGTGTGAATTGGCATAGGCATTATAATGAAGTTAAAATGGAGAGGTTAATTGAAAATGCGATAAACAAAGCCCCTTGAAGGTCTCAGAATAATTTTACCTGGCAGCACTGCCAGCCTACTACCATTGGGCACTAAACCTACTTTGAACTGCTGGAGATAAAAGAAAAATATAAGAAAAAGAAAAGAAAGAAGAAATTCTGAAGTTAATTGTCTTTCTATTCCTTCCACCTCATTTCAGCCCAATTATAACCGGGAAAAGTCATTCTGTCTAATTTGCATTAATGCACCTCTATGGGAAAATAGCTTAGAGAATTTGATTTCCAACCCCCCCACCCCCCAGTTTATTATGGACATATTTAAAATTAAAAGAAACCCAGCAGAGCAAATTGCTATGGAAAACTCATGGATAAGGGTCTTGATATTTTGTTCAGTTGTTTTGTTGCCAAAAAAATTCAAAAGATTTGATGTTAGGAGTATTTCTTCAGTAGACATTCTTTAACAATAGGATGGAAAATGTTGAAATACCTGCTGGAACTCCATTATCTCTGGCTAACCCCTTGTTTATATTAAGAAAATGTTCTGTGGGTTGTGATAAACTTAGCTCTTCACTTGCACTTGTATGTTTTTTATAATAGCCTTCAGAAAAGCTACATAAATCCTCACTTATGCTGTGTTTTGAAAATAAGTCCAATTCATGATCCTATTGTGTGTACAGTTTAATAACATAAAAGAACTCAAAAGAGTGGCTGCCACATTCATATGCAGTACCATGTTTCCGCTCAGCATTTCAATTCATATTTTGATAAACACATTAAGGGGGCTCACTTGTTTTTGGACCCATGTTACATGTAATTTCTTGTCGAGATGGTGGAGAAAAACTGTTTTGTTCTAAATTGTCAGTCAGTATATGAAGTCAGTCTGCCTTTTCTCAGCGCCATTTATATTAATAGGTATGATTATCCATGCAGGCCTTATTTTCAATGTCCCCATTATTTTCATAGTCCCCATTTGTATGTCTTGCTGGAGCTAACGTGTTCATAATGATGTGGAACAGCTGCCCACAAACTGTTGTTTCTCATTAAAAAGACATGTTTCCTGAGCTCTTGGGGGTTCTTTCTACTAAACAATACATACTGTTGACATTTTGCCCTTTTCATTTTCCTTTAGCTCTTCACTGCAGTAGGATATCTAGGGTTCAGGATTCTAAAACAAGACCTGAAGGGCTTTTGAGAGATAGAACCAAGGAGAAAGCCACTTCGGGTCCTTAAAGATCCCAGGGCACTCTGCAAGAAAAGTGTGGGAGTTGTTACTGTCCTGGACAGATTCCAGCTTGTACAGCTGCATTGTAGGCTATTTAATCACATATTTTCAATGAGGTAATATCCCCTTGAAAGGCTGTTGTACTATGCTATTGAACCTATAATGACCACTGTATTCTGCTCCAAGAATGGCTTCACCCTGGAAGTAAATGGAGTGGTTACTTCATAGCGATTTCAACTAGGACAAGATAAATAATGACTACTGTACTAATTGTACCAGAAGCTTGGTTTCCATTTACATTGCTCACAATCTTAGGAGGTCCATCTGAAGAATCATTAGTTTTGGTTTTGTTGGTTCAAAGACTGTATGCTGTGACGTACTATTCTTTTATGCTTATCTACTTAGTCTAAAATTGTCTACTTTTAGTATTTTCTCACTTTAAAAAAAGCGGATCTAAATTTGAAAGCATCTTCTCTGATTTGAAGGGATGAACATCATGGCACTAATGGGAAAGAAGGTATTTGAAGTTTCCATTCAGCAGCTGATTGGAATCAATGGCTAATTATCAGAGTTTATGATGCTGTACCAAAAGACTAACTGAAGTCTGCTACAAATCCAGTAGTCTGCAAACAGCTTCTCCTGTGCTGTGAATTGTGTGCCTGCTGTAAATTTTGATGGTGATTGTTTAATATCGGTTTATTTAATGGGAATGGTAAGAAACAATCCAATGTATACAGAATTATGCTATTTTAATTTAGGAGTGAGGACTTCAATATTAAGCTAAATAATGGGAAAGGAAGACAGTACTTTAACATAAAGTCCAAAACATGGTGATGGTGAAATCCACAATGTGCATTTCCTTTTTTCCATACTTGCACATGGAGAAAAGCTCTCTCAGGCTTTCCTCAAGCTTGTGACCATTTGCATGGTTATAGGCCTCCATGAAAGGAACTGAGGTTCTACGTGGAGAGTCAATGGTAGCACCATAGAGAAATACGTATTTCTGTGTCTAAGTTGTAGTAAAAGTGTTTGTAGTAGTATTTTGATAGGAAAATACTTATTTCCCAAGTACAAATTTTAGAGATTGAATAAGCAAAAGATATACTTGAAATATATTTCCAGGTATATTAAACTAGACATTTTGCATAAATTGTAGCTATGCACAGGATCAAACCATGAAGTGTGCTAAGTGTACTTTAAATTGAGTAAAGATTAACCAGCACACATGTACAAAAGAGAGAATGTTTCCATATCCATGCGTAATTTGTGCGGGACTCAGTCATGGTGCCTGTGAGCTGAAGTTGCTGCCTGATGCAAGTAGTATGAATGACAGCATCCAACCCAAAGAAAAATCATGGATATGAAAGAGAAACCAAAAAAGGGGTAGGAAAATCCCACTTGCAGCCTATGCTGTTCAAAGATGCAAGAACTGCAGATTTAGCCAGAATTCTTCCTGATATTCCCTCTGCAATCATCACTTTCTTTCAGACTCTCTAGTCAGGGGTATGACTTACACCTGTTGCAATATGCAGAAGAACATTCTAGTTTTGTTGCCATATTCAAATTCATAAGAATGTATTCAACCAGTTGCCTAAAAAATGTGAGATGTATATATTTTTCCATGCAATTAAATAGGAAATATTTTTGTATTATTTTTAAGGAGAAGTAAAATGTAGCAAGTAACAAAAAATTCCTTAAGTATTTGTGCTCTTGTTACATGGGTGGCTTTTGTATTTACCTTGTTTTGCTTTCATTTTGAATTTAGCTAACCCTGAAGTTCAGAGCTCTGGCATTTTTTTCTATTTTCCTTGGAAAAAAAAAAAAAACGAACAGATATTTGGGTTGGTGTGCCATCATCTGAATAAATCTTTAGAATGCCATCAATATAACACACTTGAGATATATGAAAGAAAGTTTGAATCTTTTCTTTCTGAGAAGCAGTGTCTGATATTTTCTGATTACAGAGAGATTTATTTGCCATAGTGATGAGAGTGGGATTAACAGAGCAATGAACACAGAGAGCCTGACTGTCAGGGATAGTTTTAGTTCCTTCCAGGGGTTCCAGTATGGTTGAAGAGCTTCTACGTGGAGGTTTTCTGCATTGTGTGTTCGAGGTATTTCGTGGGAGGGATCTTCGGCGTGCCTTCTTGGAAGAGATGGGTTGAAGGTCCTAGCATAACTCCAACCGCTTTACTTCGGCCCCGCACCTTCACATGTACTTTGCAGTCAGAATTGGTTGTGCCATGCCAAAGTGCAATTTCTTGTAATTCTTCTGCCTGTTCCTTTGCAACACATGCAGTTGAGGAACATGCTGATACTTTTGCCATGAGGTAGTCTCATATCCAGTGGGGGAAAAAGTATGTCAATGGTATTGCAGTTGATGCAATCTGCTGTCAGAGGATTTAGAAAAAAAATGGATCCTGAAGAAACCCTGCACTTGATGTGTTTTCTTTCCCCTGTATTGCCTCCCTCCCCTCATCTGAGAATCAAATCTGGCGTAGAGAGTCAGGGCCATTTCTACTTGGAAAACTCAATCTATTGCTTGACCTGTAAGAACTTGTTCAGTTTGCATTTATGAAAGGTATGAATTGCTAGAATGTTGAGTATCAGTGCTTTTTTATGTGATCTTTACAGTTTGTGGAGGGTTGGCCCCAACAAGCAGTAAACCAACAACCTGCACAGCTGTTCATCACTACCCTTCCCACCAGGACAGCGGAGAAAAAAAAGAACAGCAAGAACAGAGCAGGAGGAGGTGCTCCATGCTGTCAGAGGTACATCCCAGAAGGAACTGTGGCTTGTACGTAGCCCATGTCAGCCCATGTAGCCCAGAGCAGAAGAAACTAGTGTGAAGGAAGGAGTAGTGGAAGAAAAAAAATGAGATACAAGGAGAGGCTGAAATAAGCCACTGTACCCTTACCCCAACCTCCTGCACCCCTTGTTGCCTCACCAAAGGGACTCTGGCCTGTAGCAATAGTATGGAGGAGAGGAAGTGTAAGTAGTGAAGCTGAGCCTGGGAAAGGGGGAGAAAAGGTGTTTTCCCCAAGCATTTAAATATTTGTTGTCTGTGTTTCCAAATACCCAAATCACTAATTAAATATTTTTGATTAAGTTAAATTCTCCGAGACTCTTTTGAATGTGACAGTACTTGGTAGAGTGATTTCCTTGTCTTTTTCTCAACCCTTTTGTTATTTTCTCCCCTGCCCCTCTGGGGGAGGGGACTAAGTTAGAGATTGTGTGGGTGCTTGGCTGATAGCTGGGACCAACTCACCACAGCAGTTCCAGAATCCAAATTTAGGTTATGGCTTTCTATATTCTGTTGTAATTATATATGTTAAAAACAGTATGGCAAATCTTTTACTTTTCAATTGTTTGAAGTAACTAGGAAAGTTCATTTTTGTCATTAAAACATTGCAAGTTCTCTATACATACTTGGATCTTAATACACTGCAACTATGACAGCGAAGAGAGATGTTTTTTCAGGTAGACTAAATCAGCAACATTAGTTCTGTTGCCAAGAAAGGACTGCAGTCATTCAGGAGACGTAAGATTTAGATCTAAAACTCTCAAATCTACTATATCACATAATCCTGAAATAGAATTCAGCTCTTAAAATATGCATATATTAGGTATTATAATTTCTTTTGGAATCTTGACTGTATTTTTTGCTGTGTTGCCGTCTGTTGCAAATGATTTATATGCAGATTCAGCAACCCAGAACACCCAGCTCTGCTATTTTTCTCTGTGAGCTGAAGAGTTTCACCCTTTTTATACAAATCTGTAGGAAACCTTAAGAAACAATGTGCTTTTTTCTTTTTTGTGTGTGTATTCTTTTTAATAATGACAGACTAAAGGCTCAGGGAGAGGAGATTTTTATGAAATCAGAATGATTTTCATGTCTTACAGGAAGTACCTCTGCATTAAAATGTTTCAGTCATCTTTGTTTCCCTGACTTCTCTTGCAATTTAGTTTATCTGAATATGGGTGGCTCAGACTTTCTCACAAGAATTTTAAACAAATAATTCCACAAGATCATAGAAAAGTTTTTATCTGTATGTAACTTCTTTAAATGTCTTTTTTCTATTTCTTATATTGTCCTTTTACTTCTGTTTTCACCATTCAAATCCCTTCTCATGACAGTATAGCATTATTGACATAATGATCATTGAATAGGAAGGCAAGCCAAGAAATCTTACCCCAAAATCAGTAAATGTTAACACTACATACTCATTGTTAATGGTTATACATTCATTTTATACCCTTTTTGTTTGTTCTCTTTTGTCTTTCAGGCTGTTAACTCTTTAAATAACCAACACAACAACAACTTGGGTTGTTAGATATACGATAACTGGAGACAGGTTTGATTTCCTCTGTAGGCTGGTCTCTAGTGCTAGCCAAGGTAGAACCACCTGGTGTTAAAATAATGTGACCAAATTTGAGGTGTACTTGGCCCTGTATCTCAAGTGTATCTCTGTCTACCAGGACTCCCAGGTCCTTTTCCCCAGAGCGGCTCTCCAGCAACTCAGCTCCCAGCCTGCACTGATACCTGGGGTTGTTCTTCTCCAGATGCTGGACTTGGCACTTGCTCTGATTGAATTTCATTAAGTTTCTATGAAGAATAGCTCTTGTCTTAGTATTTAACAGAGAAATTAGAAATTGGTTTACAATGAAATTCCATGTATGTACACATAGAGGAATAAATGCAACATACCATGGGTTATATTTTTCTTGTATTTGACCATTCCCCTTTCATCAGTAATATCTGGTCTTATATATTAACTTAATTTTAAGCATGGGAGTCCTTTTGTCACTGTTTGAATTACTCCTGGACTCATACTCATACACTTGATTGTGTAGAACTGCACTTTAGAGTTGGCATGAGGTGGCTGAATCTTAAAAGGTTAATTTGGGGAACAAAGGATTCACATTTGGTCTGATTGAGTCATAAATACATGTACCTTAAGAAGGGATAGAGTACTGCCTGTACATCTCCACTTTAGTTTCTTGACTAATGAATGTTTCTATTATAACTTGAAGTTACCTGTGTCAGAGAGGTTTGAATTCATGCTGGGATACTGGGAGATGTAAGGAAGATTTCTGCATTTGTAAGTTGGTCAAAGCGGAGGAGAGAGTGTCAGGGCTGAACAGAGGGCAGTTATGATAGCTATGCCAGGCAAACTCAGTCCAGGAACTGAGACAATTTCTGTTACCATCAGCCTGGATGACAGTCAGTTTGGCTGTTTCAGCTAAAAAGTCAGAATGATTTTTCCATCCAGGTTACTGTCCTCAGACAGCTATTTTATTTAATTGATGAATTTTCGACATGTATTTTGGCAGTTGCCTCAGAGGTTTGGGTTCATTTTATGATTTCTAGTTTAAGTCCTATAAATGGATAAATTAAAAAGCAACAGCTAAAGAATCTTAATTCTCCACTGCTTTATTTGGGGAAATTATTTATAATTTGGGAGCTACATAAAATCTTTAGATTGTTCATTAATTCGGCATTTGAACTCCTGTAATCATCTTTTACCACAAAACTTTTTGTGGCGATTCTAATTTGCTTGACTCGCAGACTGGCTCGCTCGGATTGGAAGGGACCTCAAAAGATCATCTAGTCCAGTCCCCCTGCCAGAGCAGGAATACCTAGATCAGGTCACACAGGAACATGTCCAGGTGGGTTTTGAATGTCTCCAGAGAAGGAGACTCCACAACCTCTCTGGGCAGCCTGTTCCAGTGTTCTGTTACCCTCACTGTGAAGAAATTCTTCCTCACATTTATGTGGAACCTCCTATGTTCCAGCTTGCGTCCGTGTATAGTCACTTGAGATCTCAGTTATTCTTAAAAAAAATACATTAAGCAATTTGGAAGATGAGGCATTATTGTCATGCGTAAGGCAAATCATTAAATCAACATCAGGTTAGCAAGGAAGGTGTAATGTTAGTGATTATATCAAGGTGAGAAGGAAAGCGATGATGTGAACAGTGACTGCATAAACAATTCATATTTTATGCACTGTACTTAGGAAATCAATACAAATTTAATGTAATCAATGATAGAAACGCAAACAAAAACAATAAAAAAATTCAGATGTACTACAGAAATAGAAAATGAATGCTGAAGCAGAGTTGTGTGAACAGTAAGAGTCTAGTGCCCTATTCAGTAAAGGTTAATATTTGTTTCTTTAAGTAGGCCTCTCTAGAATAACTCTGGATATCTTATGTAGTAACTCTGACAGATTTCTTCTTTACAAATTTCCACACATCAAGGAATTTGACAATTTTTAGATGAAAGTGTGTAGATGAATCATTAGAATAGCAGCTCCAGGAGACAGAATTTTTGAATTCAATCTTTCTCTGCTACAGCTTTGCTCTTTCTTGGGCAAATCATAACAGAATATAATCCAGAGCACCAAAGTACTGAGTTTTTAAGCAGCAGAAGCTCTAAGCTCTTATTGATTTATTGAGCATTGGGTGCTCAAGTGGTTGGGCCTGTTGACATCCGGTGAAGCACACTTGACTGCAAATGCAGGAAATGTTAAACATACGTTGGATGACAATGCTAATAATTATCCCCCCTCTACCTCTATTCACCCAACCATAAAACATTTAAGTGGAGTCAGAACTCTTGAATGGTGACTATCATACTCAAATTGACTCATGTGCTCAGTCACTAGAGAGCAGCGGTGATTTCAGTTCACTTATAACATAGAGGAAAAGAATGGGAACTGATAGATTTACAGTGGTGTGTAACAGTTCAGAAGATACAATTGGTTAGGAGTTTTCTGATGGTGTTTCCCATTGTTTGAAATGACACATTAGTGAAAGTGATCATTTGGGATTTTTTGGTTTTGGGATTTTTTGTTATAGTAACCTAACAGTTTCAAAGCAACTTTCATTTAGGAGGTGTTCAGGCCAAAAAGTATTTTCTAACCAAAACCACAGATATGCTGAGCATAAATATTTAGATGCTATGATTAGATATTGACAGCCTAAATTCTGCGCCTCCTTTTGTTGTATTTGGAACAGGTAAAATTTGTAATTGGGTCTCCCACAGAATGAGTGATTGCCGTAATCATATCCAGTCTGTTACTTCTATTGGGAATTTTATTTTTTGTGCTTAATAAATAGTATAGTTCAGGTCTCTATTTTAACAGAACAGAGAAACCATTGGGTTGAGATTCTCTTGGGCTGAGTGTTTAATAGTGTACATAAAGTAGACAAGTGACAAGATGTAAGGCATTCTGCAGAATAGTTGGGTTGTTGGCCAACTCAGATTCAACTCAGCTCTAATGTGTAGGAAAAATTCTATCGTATCCCAAATAAATGCCTTAGCAACTATCAAGGCAATATGGTCTTGTTTCCTAAAACTGTTCATGGATTATGGTTCATCTGGCAAAAATATAATTGCTCAAAACACATCAGAAGCTAGGAGAAAGACTTAGCCCAAATGTTAAAATCATTGTATTTACCTTTTTTGATTTGAAACTTACCAGTGAAGAGGTTACATTTTTCACCACAGTATTGCTCAGTTTTTCTCACACCTGATATAAGCTGTTGATCCTTAAAAGGCTTTCACTCTGAGCACCTGTTCTTCCATCTTTGACAATTTAAAGGTCAAGAAAAAAAATCTCCAGGTGACCTACTGTATAGCAGTATACCTATAGAGGTGAAATTTCCACCAATGTAGTTAGTAACATCATTGCAGTCTCCCAGTGTAGACATTCTGTGCAGTTGTAATGTGGGACTTCAGTTGCTGTTTTAATCTTAAGTGACATAGATATAACTATTCTATTGTAATTTCTGCTAATACAGACAGGCCTTAAATTTGTCAAATCAGTCAGTGGTTTCTCCAGGTTGAAAAGATATCCTTGGGAAATGATGGCTTTTAGAAGGAAAACTAGTCATTTGCCAGACCCCAGTGGCTATTCTGGTGGCCCAGATCAAGGTGACAAAACAAATGTTCTGAAAACAGGACTTTACCTAAAGCTGAAGGTACATGCGCTGAAGCAATAATTTTGCAGTTAAGAGACAGCTCATTCTGTAGTCTTTCACACTAAGATGGAGTCTAAAATATTAGGTCCACACTATTTGGAGCTCAAGGACTTGTCATTTGAAGTAGATTTGATTGATCTGCCCAAAACAAATACACTTTTCTGACAAACTGCTAATAAACCCCTTCTGGCAGTCACAGAGTGCTTCTTTCAAGTTCTTACTGTTTGTTTTATGAAGTGATGAAATTCATAGAGAACTGTTATAAGGTTCTAATTGAATTTCACAGGAGTAGCCCTGGTGTGACCCAAAATGAGGGAAAATAAAATCCTCAAAGCTAGTCTCTGTGGAACCAATGATTAAAACCACAAAATGGGAAAGAGGTCCAAGCTAGAAATAATCAACATGAGACTTAATGAAGATTATTTGAGATAAGTAAAGGTTGATAATGTCTAGAAGATATAAGGTGGATGAAAAGATTCACAACAGAAAAGTGTTTATTAAAAACACCTTTTAAGAAACCTTGGGAAATAACAAAAGCTGCCTTTATGGTTTCCTATTAAAGGCTGGGTGAATTAGATAATTTTGCCACCTGCAGTTTTAACAGAACTTTTTGCTTAGCTTTTAT
Organism: Podargus strigoides; assembly: GCA_028020825.1. Classification (NCBI taxonomy): domain Eukaryota; kingdom Metazoa; phylum Chordata; class Aves; order Caprimulgiformes; family Podargidae; genus Podargus; species Podargus strigoides. The sequence continues at coordinate 30,825,042 of CM051623.1, forward strand.
TATGAGGTTTAGTTGACTCTGAAGAACTTTAACAATATTGTCATAAGGCTTTTTACGAAGTTGGTGACTAAAGAGCTACATAAATCCTATTTTCAATAACTTTAAACAGACCTGAAGTGAGGTAGCAAACTCTCCTGGTTTTGTCATAGCAATTTATGAACCTCAGACTTTCTCGTTAAGCTAGATAAAGATATAAAAGTTAACTTTGAAATTTCTTAGGCTATATGTAGACTTTTCCTAGTTTTTGGAGAGCTATCATTTCAGCTCCCAGTCCATGATATGGCCCTTGCTATATTGTAAGTCCATGTTGGGGTATGATCTGAATGTAATATAACTTTGTCTTCCCTCTTGCCTTTCATGGGCATATGAAGAGTCAGCACAACTGACTGTACTAGCTCAAAGAGTAGGTGAGAGACAGATGTTCTTTGCACACCTAGTAAAGATTTTAACTGTGCAGTGGAACTAGAAAGCATTTGCAAGTAAGACAAAGTCAGTGGTGAAATTGGGAATGTTTATTAATTACTGGAATAATGATGGTGTCTGGGCGTCACAGCCTCCAGTGAGGTGTCTACTCTAACAGGTGTTGAACAACGGGCAAACAGCCTGGGCTATGCATTTTGTTGTGACTGGTACAAAAGTCTTTAACTCCTCTGATATAATTTCAATATAAAAAATTCTTTATTCTCACTCTTCATTTTGGTTAACAAAGAGGACACAGTGGAAGGTATTTCTTTGTGCCTAGCACTAGCTGAAATATGATGTATTACAAAGAATTAGCTGTCCACAGAGTTGAGTAACATGATTGATGTAGCCTAGGAAAAGAGGTGAACAACAACAAGGTGAGAGGTTATGTGAATTGGTTGCCACCTTTCACTAAGCTGACAGGAGATGAGTTAGCTTTGAGGCTGAGTGGCAGGAACTAGAGTAGGTACAATTCTCACCAATGTACTTTAGCTTCCAGGCAAGAGCCGGCTTGTATCCCATTAGTTCAGGGTATGGCTAAAGCTGGTAACACTGTGTATCTCAAAGTATGCCTGACAAAGTCATTGCTTATTAGTTTTCTTGTTACACATCAACTGTGTAAGACAATTATAGTAAACAATTAGCAGCACAACTTTTCTATCAGCCTCTGGTCAACTGTACATTTTTGTTGCGGTCTTTACAACTGCCATTCAATGTGTGACCTAAGGGTTCAGCAGCTGCAGTACTCTTAAGTCTGCCTCTCTGGAAATGCATATTGGTGTAGAGATGATGTCTGACTTTCTGAGCTACAGAGACATGCATTCTTCTAAGTCTATAGGTTTTGCCTGGTTTCTGACAGTAGATTGAGGAATTTGGTTTTCATCTGCAACATCCTCACATCTCTTGGGCCATAAAATGGGGCTTACTGATTTGAAAAAGTGATTTTGCGTTTTGTTCTCAAGATTTACCCAAGGGTGCTGAGGGAGCTGGCAGAGGTCATTGCTAGGCCACTCTCCATCTTCGGTAAGTCATGGACAACAGGAGAGGTGCCTGAGGACTGAAGGATAGCAAATGTCACTCCAATCTATAAGAAGGGCAAGAAGGAGGACCCGGGTAACTATAGACTGGTCAGCCTCACCTTCATCCCTGGAAAGGTGATGGAACAGCTTGTTCTTGGCACTATCTCTAGGCATATCAAGGATGAGGGGGTCATTAAGAGCAGTCAACATGGTTTTACCAAGGGTAAGTCATGTTTGACCAACCTTATTGCCTTCTATGAGGAAATAACTAGGTGGATAGATGATGGTAGAGTGGTAGATGTGGTTTATCTTGATTTCAGTAAAGCATTTGACACTGTCTCCCACAGCATCCTTGTAGATAAGCTGATAAAGTATGGGTTTGGTGATCAGGTAGTGAGGTGGATTGTGAACTGGCTGAAGGAAAGAAGCCAGAGAGTTGTGATCAATGGGACGGAGTCTAGTTGGAGGCCTGTGACTAGTGGAGTCCCTCAGGGGTCAGTACTGGGACCAGTGTTGTTCAGTATTTTCATCAACGACCTGGATGAGGGTACAGAATGTATCCTCAGCAAGTTTGCTGATGACACCAAACTAGGAGGAATGGCTGACACACCAGAGGGTTGTGCTGCCATTCAACGAGACCTTGATAGGCTGGAGAGTTGGGCAGGGAGAAACTTAATGAAATTCAACAAGGGCAAGTATAGAGTTTTGCATCTGGGGAAGAACAACCCCATGTACCAGTACAGGTTGGGGGCTGACCTGCTGGAGAGCAGTGTAGGGGAAAGGGACCTGGGTGTCCTGGTGGACAGCAGGATGACCATGAGCCAGCAATGTGCCCTTGTGGCCAAGAAGGCCAATGGCATCCTGGGGTGTATTAGAAAGGGGGTGGGGTTAGTAGGTCAAGAGAGGTTCTCCTTCCCCTCTATTCTGCCTTGGTGAGGCCACATCTGGAGTATTGTGTCCAGTTCTGGGCCCCCCAGTTCAAGAAGGACAGGGAACTGCTTGAGAGAGTCCAGCGCAGAGCCACAAAGATGATTAAGGGAGTGGAACATCTCCCTTATGAAGAAAGGCTGAGGGAGCTGGGTCTCTTTAGCTTGGAGAAGAGGAGACTGAGGGGTGACCTCATTAATGTTTATAAATATGTAAAGGGTGAGTGTCATGAGGATGGAGCCAGGCTCTTCTCAGTGACATCCAATGATAGGACAAGGGGCAATGGGTGCAAGCTGGAACACAGGAGGTTCCACATAAATGTGAGGAAGAACTTCTTCACAGTGAGGGTAACAGAGCACTGGAACAGGCTGCCCAGAGAGGTTGTGGAGTCTCCTTCTCTGGAGACATTCAAAACCTGCCTGGACATGTTCCTGTGTGACCTGACCTAGGTGTTCCTGCTCTGGCAGGGGGATTGGACTAGATGATCTTTTGAGGTCCCTTCCAATCCCTAACATTCTGTGATTCTGTGATTGGCAAAGGAAGTAGTTTATGTATGCTGACCTTTATGACAGTCTGTGAAGCCTCTACATTTGAGCTGATGCCTGAGAAAAGTTAAGGTGAATAGACAGCACAGGAATGAGTTTTTCATTCAGGGAAAATAAGCTTTGTGTGTAAGAAAGTGAAATATGTATGGTTTTGAGCAGAGAATGCCTGTTAGTTTGCTTTTTGTGTTTCTGTTGGGCTTCAGTCTAAATACTTTGTCAAGGGCAGCTAGACCCTAGGACCTTCATGCTAATGTTTGAGAGGCTGACACAAATACACTACTACACCATTTTTGTTAGTCCTGTATTCTCCAGTATTCTCTCAAGTTTTGTCATGTCTCAAAGCTTTCTACTTCAGCAGCCACAGACTATCTATCACCACTTAGCATCTCAATTTGCATCATGCCTACTGAGGCCAGACAATTGAGAGAGGCTAGAGGAGCAAGCCTGCTGCACTTTCAGCACCACTCACCTTCATTTTACTACTTTATCTCTCCTCTGCTCTTCACCTGACAGTGCAGCATCAGTGAAGCTAAATATCTGACTGGATAAACATTGGTGATTTAAATTTTTAGCAATTTCACTACATTTTACAATAGTTTTATTGAACTCCTGTAGTCTTTTGAAGACAAATGTATGCTATTTGTGTGTGTGTTTTAGCAGATGGCAATATAAATCACAATCCAGTGCTGCTAAATTGAGATGCATAAATATTGTGGGTATAGCTATGCTTCCATTACACTGTAAAGTTAAAAGCCTTCTTTAGCAATTTGGTTGTCTTATAAACTGAGAAAGTAAATCTGATTTGAATTAATGAAAGACTAAATTAAATACTTTTAAAAATTAAGGCAGTATGCTAATTGACTGATAATTTGCTCTATATCTTTCATTCCATGTCAGTTAGATATCCACATTTCATTGCTAATAATATATTAATTTTATATGTATTGTTGATGCAAGTTTGAGGATATTATGATTGCAATTGAGTTTTTGTGAATGGATTAAATCAGAAAGACCTTATAGCAGTTGATTCTTACTACACAATAAATGTCTGTTAACTGAAGTCCAGATTGAATACTTATTTGCAACACATAGTACAAAGCACTAAGTATTAAAAAAAGGGCTACATTATAGAATCACAATGTGGAACCAAAAATAAGCAGCTTCAGAGTATATTAAATATCTTTAGCAACCTGCTAAAATATGACATGGGAAACAGTTTACACTTGAGCAATTATCTGATAAGAACCAGTGTTCACAGTGAACCTATTGCAGTATGTGTACACAGATAGTGTACATATACTTGAGTGCGTGTACAGACGCACGGAAGGGCACAGTATATGCCTGCTTCTATATGTACATAATAAAACAAGTCCATAATATGTATGAAAATTCAGGAGGCATGTAAAACATGGAGATTGCAAATAATAGAGGATTTGAATAAAGAATGTTTTAGTCTACCTTTGTAGTGATGTAGTTTTCCTGTAAAGTCAATAGAAGTACACTGAAATAATGCAGTGGTGAATTAAGTCAAAGCATTATTGATGATTGGGATTTATTGCTTCCCACTCATTTAATGCAAATAAAATAAATATAAAATAAACAGACTTTTATATGTTCTAATTTCTTCAGCTTGTCTATCTTTTCAAATGCAGTATTTTCTGTTCCCTTGGCATGTTGGGAGAGAGGGTGTATGGATTCCTTTTGAGGTGCATTGAAAATGAAGTGAAAAGTGTATCTGCAGCAATTACTTGTCAGGTAATAAGGGACTATACAGATGAGGCAGTTGAATGAAAAGTTGTCTAAGTCCCCCTAGGTTACATGAGCTGCCATTTGAGGAAAGTTTCCAAAGTAGACTGACCTTTTGATTATCCAGCTTTTTGAGCCAGGCCAAGTTCTCAGCTGGCATAAGTCAGCATAGTCCCTCTGAAACACAGTGCAGTCCTGACTTTCATCAGCTGCAGATCTGGACCTGTGAGATCCATGGGTTTCTGATTTTATTTTGTTTTGTTCCAGCTGTTAAATAAAGGGGGAGGGGGGGGCGCGGGGAAAGGATCTTTTGTTGCCCTGTTTGTCTGATTCTTTGTCTCCAAATAAATGAAAAAAGATTTCGTAACAGAAAGTAGGATCATAATTAGAGGTGGTGCTACCCACTTTGCTGCTACAATATTCAGTATACTTAACTGAAAAGGTTGAGATGATAGCCACTGATTATTTGTTAAGAAATCATCAGAGGAATTCCAAATGTTTGATTATATTTAGGAGGAGATAACAGCCTTTCATGAAAAAAATAGAGCAGCCGTTAGGTGCTCTAATGGTATGTTAGCTGCAAAAAAACCCACAAGGAAGTCCTTTCACTCCATCTGTGCAGCCAGAAAGATGAGAATTGGCATGGGAGCTGTTACTCAGGCTCAATATCACTTTATATTGAGACAAACCTCTTGATACTCATGGAGGTTTGAGAATAAGCTGAATGGAAAACTGTTTTTATAGTTTAAAGACATAGAGAAATGTTGTGACACTTGGATGGGAATTTTAAAACATGGAAATATCAAACTGGGATAAAATTGTATCAGTCTTCTAAACAAAGCTGAAGTAATGACCCTAATATTTTTCTGGGTTAGTATAAACATTAATCTACGACTGACAATAGTTGTAGGCATTAAAGACCAACACTTTTCCAAATTACATATCCCTTTTTCATTAAATACCGAAAAGCTTATAAAAGCAAAGTCAGATGAAGAAATCTTTCATTATCATTGTTAAATTCAAGATTTCCTCTCTCTCTATTTGGTACTGAGATGTAGTAGGACATGAGTTTGAAACAAGCAGGATGCGGGCCAATGAGCAGGGCTCTATTGCCATGTGATTAGAAGTTCCTGGGTATTAACAGCTCTCTGATGCATGAAGTTTGTTTGAAATTTCTGTATTCTCTCTTTGGAATGCACTAAAGAATTTGCATTGACTTTATCGTCAGACACAGACAAATAGACTATCTGCAGGTTGAACTTATCTCACAGTTTGCAGATGTCCTACCTATACTGTTGTTTTTTCCTGACCAAAATGAAGTTGCTATTATTTTTCTAGGAATATTGTCATAGAAAATAACATTTACTCTTCCTGTTTTAGGCATATGCATTACCATCAACCTCTGGAATTCTTTAATTCAATACCATGCACTATTTTCTCAGTAAATGCTGAAATAACTACATCTTTATTTGCATAAATATCCTTTCACCTTGTGAAAAAGTTACCTGGAAGGGAGACTATATGACATTATTTTTCCTTTGACATTTCTTATTCAGGAAAAATAAAATGAACCATTTTCATTCTAAGGGCATAAAAAGAAAGTGCAGTTTGGGTATTAATTGTGGGTTTAACAGCAGCTAATCTCACCCATGAGGTTATCAGCTTCTAGGTGATCCTACTTAAATCACCTTTGATACCACTGCAGGCCTTATGAAGCATATGCTGTGTCTAGTGTTGCCAGTGAGAATTGATACTATTCACAGCTATCAAATACATGCTAAAACAATATAGATCTGTTCAGACAAGTATATTTCCTTATTTAAGAGAAGAATTTATCTTTATGTTTCAACAGTGCAAAGACCTAAGACCAGGAATGTGCTAATTTGTAAAGGCTGAATGTTTTAATCCTTGCTCATGGGAGCAATCCATACTTGAGTGCTTCAACAGCTTCACTCTGAGTACAATTATCTGAGGTAAATCAGGAGATTCAGTACTTCAATAAACTAAGTAACTGAAACTTATTCAAGCAATAATGGCTGTAAAGTTTGAATTTCACATTTGAAATTTTCAGAGACTGAAAAAACAGAATTTATAAACCTAATGTCTAAGTTTAGTTCTATTTCTAAAAAACACCCATTACAAGAGGATTTGTACAGCTAGCAAAAATATAGTAAGACATGTCAATGATCTTGCCTTGCATAGCTAGTGAATGCAACAAGTGCTTGTGAATGCTGTGGATCTGATCTCAGCCCTTCCCCATGGAAACTATGATGAATAAGCAGAGCTGCTATTCCTGCAGCAGCAGTCACCAGCAAGATAAAAAGAATGCTGCCTTAAGGCTGCTACAAAAAGGAACAAGTGAGGGTGCAGCTCTCTACTACCACCACCATGAAAAGCTGGTACACGATTTTTTTTCTTTGGAAAATAAATAATATTTTGTTTTCATAGTTTCAAATGAATTAATCCCTCTCTTGTTTTTGCATTTATTAATCACTTGTAAGATTTTATCTATACAGGTAATGTTTGATGAAAAAGATTATAATGTAGCATAACATTCTCAAATTCATTGGAAGCTGGAGCTCTGGCTTCATGCTAAATGATAATTTTGGGGAAAAGTAAAAAATATTAAGTGGAGACATTTAAATTTTTTTCTTGAAATGGAATTTCAAGAAACATTTCAGTACGAAAGCAAATCATACCTTTAAGTTTTCCTTTGAAAATTAAATTTTATGATTAAATTCAAATAAAAGTATTTAAGCAAACAATTTCAATTGTAAAATATTTTTTTAGGAAAAAAAATGCTATTTCATTTTTGAGTGCTGAGCATGTTAGAAGGCCTTATTCCAATCATTGTGAAGATATAAAGTTATTAAAATTGTAACTTCTCATGGATGTTTTTATTTCATGAGCATCTCCCACAAACAAAACCCACAAACCTATGAGCAGGTTTTGGCCAGTCCTGTTTCAGTTACATGAGTTTATATTGCCCTGGAGGAAAAAAGAAACATGATGTAAATCAAAGCAGTTCAGAAATTTGATGCTTCTAAATGTCTATACTAATATATCAGTCAGTCATAGTGAGAAGTTTAAACAAATTTGAATAAGTTCTTAAGATGCTGGGCAAAAGAGAAGACAAGCTGCCCAGCTGACCTTTCCCGCACTGTCATAATATGTCTTCATTGAGTCTCATCCTCTTGCTAGGTCTTGTTGCACCAGAGAGATGATGGATAATTTTTCAATCCCATATTTCTGGAACATTTGCTTTTCTGACAACTATAGAAAATGAATGTATTGCCTAAAAATCCCTGTGCTCAGAAGCAGTCACATCTCATTTCACTCGTCTTTCCTCTTTTTCATTTATAGATGTAGACAAACTTTACTTTTTTTTTTTTTGCTTTTGTTTTTGTTTCAGGATACTTACTGTCCAATTTTAGGAATTTAGGGAGTGTTTGTGTTACTTTGTGTTAGGAAAATGCTTGATTGTATTTTTCTCTGTGCAGAAAATTTAAAATTACTCTTTTCTTCACTTCATACCCAACTCTTCCATCAAACATTTCCATAAAAACATGTAAAATCTTTGGTATCTAAACTTTGTATTTTATCTATCCCATAGACACATTTTTCAGCGTATATGACAAAAACTAAAATGTATTACCATGTTCGTTTTGTTATAACTAATAACACAGTGAATTTTTATGAATGCCATATAGGAAAGAGTAATTAAGCATGACAACTTAGACATTCAAGAGTTTAGAAATAAGATTCAAGTTAACTTTAACAGGTGCAGCTTTTAAATGTAGTTTTTAATTATGGGATTTTACAGATTTCATCCCTTTAAGTCCCCTGATTTATTCAGTATATAGGCTCTCACCCATGGGGAAGGGACTGTTACTACCTTTTGTAATTATAACATTGCATGCAGCCTTTAGATACATTGGTTCAGAACAACTAAGTCCACTCTATGTACTTAGGAGCTATCAAAAACTCTTATACCTTGAAAAGAAACTCCAGGCTCAGTTTGATTGGGAGATTGCAGCAGCAACTTTCAGAATCACATTGAACTGCTTGTGCATACAGCAAGATGCTTGCATCCCACATTACATTCTGTACTATTTTTATTCTTGTACTGTATATAATACATCTATAGATTTCTACCCTTCTACCCTTCACCATGCTACCCCATATCCTCCTGCTTTTCTCAACCCAGTGTCCATCCCCCACCTTACAGTTTTTCCCCTTTCCTCTGCCACAGCTAGACCTTCTGTATCCTTCAGTATGCAAGAGAACTGTAGATCACGGAAAGTGTAGCTATGGTTTTCCTTCTGCATTGTCAACAGTCAGTGTGAGGTTTCTAGCAGATCAGCACCGAACACAGAATTAATTTCTTCATGGGCATTTTTGTTATTACCATAACCCAGGACTGCTGCACAAATAACAATGGATTTATTTTCATACCCCCCTCCTAATAAAAGGAATGACTGTGCAGAATAATTACTGATGCCCAAATTGAGATTGCTGGACCTATTTTTTTCATACTGCAGCTGAATAATGCCTCTACAGCAGGTCTTGGGAAGGTGAAGCAGGAATGAGACTTGAAACAGACATCCCACCAGGAAGTGGTCACCAAGGTGGTATGAAGAGGGCTCAGAGCTGAATCTCTCCTGAAAGCTACCCTTCATGTTATCTTGCAGTGCAGCACTTCTAGATGCTAATGATATATGCTGAGTATACTTACAGTTGCAAATATTTAGCACTTCTGTTCCTATGCATTCTCTGCACAAAAATTCTTATCTTTGGAGAAGGGTAAAGAGGATAGCATCTGCCTCCTATAACTTTTGGGAAGGGAAGGTATGTTGCGTGATTAATGTCTATGCTGACTAATGTTCAAAGACATGATGAATCTAGTAAATATCATAATACTCTAATAGTAATAACTTGGAGACTACAAATGCCTAATATGAAAGAGTGGTCTGAGAGAGATTGAAGGGAGGAAATTCTGAATCTATTTTATTACCTTAAAATATTGCACAATTGAACTGGTTGAGTTTCCTATTATGTTAAATTGCTTTCTTTCTAGTAAGCGATTTAAATAAAAACAAGTATCAGCTGAGGTTTTTATTTTAGTCAGTCTACCTATAACAACTGACCAATTGTTAAGCACTGAAAGCAAAGACATTGCTTAGGTCATACAGATGTTAAAAAAAAAACTTACAGAAAAAAAGACTACAGAAATGTTCTGAATCATCTTTAAGTATATATAGCATAGGTATACGTACTTATATACAAATATATATACATATACCTAAATGTTACAATCTTCACCAGATTTGTGTAAAATCACAATAAAGAATAAAAGCAGACTAGCTGTGTAGCTCTACACAACATCTTGAGTGAACTATTGCATCTCTAGCTTAGTTTGGAGTCAGGACTGCCATTTGATTTTAGTATTTCTAAACATCATTCACATCAGGCCTATGTGTAGTGTACAAATGAACTGTGAAGGAAAACATTGCTAGTATGGAAATCTTGTCATCTGGGATGTTAGCCTGGGATGGTCTAATTCGTAGGCCATTAAAGAACACACTTTCCCTTTTCTAATAATGTTTCCCTTCCTTTCTAACTTTTTGCGAGTTGTTTGGTATTACTTTTTCACTTGGGTGATGCCCTCTAGGATTTTAAGGGATATGGTAACATAGATATGTAAGTAAAACATGCAAATTGAGAATAAAGTAATAAATGTTAGTCTGACAGGTACCTGAAAACCTCAAGAAAATGTGGTTGGGATAAGGAGTTGTAAGCAGGCATTTTGTTCCCTGACTTATCAAGCTCAAAATGTTGTGATACAATGGAAGCAAGAAGTGCGTAAAATAATAAATTCATAGAAATAATATATTTGGTGATGGTAATCTCACATTTTTTTGTATTCTTTTAGTGCTTTTATCTTAGGTGGATTTCTGTTACTGAGCTTGCTGTCAACATCTGCTTCCATCTAATGAAAAAGATATTACTTGATGTAAAATTCTGACACATTTGTGTTCAGAGTATAAATTCACTTTGATTTAATTGTGAGACAGTGATAAATTACTGTGTAATTATCACGTTTAAAATGGCAAGCTGAAGCAATGACAAGTCTTTTTAGATTTTTCTCTCTATTTCTACTAATAAGTGAACATGCCGGTGGTTCAAAAATACTGCTTCATTTTGTCACTGTCACAACACTATTTGTACATCTGCTCTCTTTCTAGTTTCTCAATAGCTTCCACAATATTTTTCCCCTGAACTGGAATTTTTTAGTTCTTTCATTTTTGGTCTTCTACAGAGTTAAACTTAAGAAAACTGATCTGTAGTACTGAAACCAGATTAAGCCCTTCTGCCAATTCATTCAGAAAAATTACTACTGTTTAACTTGCTGCTAAACTAAATAATTTCAAATTTCTAACTCTAGTTACTATTGCTGTGCTGAGTGTCCTTACATTTATGAACTCTTAGACTGGGTCTTGCGCTGAATTACATTGCATGTTACTATAGAAAAAGCTACACTGCTCAAACAATCTGGCCCAGGATCCTATGTGTAACTTGACAAAAGGTGCCTAAAAAAGCTTGAATGTAAAACTTTCAGCTTCTACAACTTCCTGGGGTGAGGATGTCTTCAACCTAACTGTGCTGAGTGAAGGCTTTTTTCTTCCTAAGGTCCTGCTGCTTCTTTCTTGCTTAACACTTAGAGAACTGTATTTAGGAATTTTTTAAAAAGGCAAAAATCTAGGTAAAAATATGCCTGAACAGAACATGTTTAACATATACTAAAAGATCAGCATGTACATCTTTTAGAACCTGTCTGTTAGCTGAGGCCATAGTGGGCATGCTTCCCTCTTCCCCCCTTTAAATAAGATGACTTGTCTTTAAAGCACTTGTTCAGAAATTAGGAAACAAGCAGACTTCAGAATCTACTGGATTGAAACCCCTAGGAAATAATCAGGATATCTCTGAAGTGAGATATTAGTTGACCTTCATCCTTTTTGCTAAACTGATACTGATGTGTAGCACACCATTAATGGTGGAAAGAGGATTGTGATTCTGTAGTATGATGACTCATCTGGGAAGAAGCACCTGACTTCTCACTGCAGGACATTTCACCTGCACTAATGATTGTAATGAAATATATGTAAACAGAACTGGGTGTTCTAAATAACAAGAAAACTAGGCATAAATCTGTTTTATTTAAAGACTCGGCATTCTATCAGATTTAAGTTCTTCAGATTTAGACTTAACTGTTCTTCCAAGCAATGGGCCACTGGTCCCGAGAGTGCTCGATTAAAATAGGCCACAGTACTTTCAGCTTATCTCAGGGACATCTTTCCTTGATGTCATTCCTTAACAACACTGAAGTTTTCTGCCAGATAGTTCTTAACTTGTTTTATATCTTGAAAGCTTTACTAAATGCACAATTATCATGATCATATTAAGTATATACAGTATTTATTTACACATTTATAAATTACAGAAATATGCATAAATGTACAATATTTAGAAGACATTTTTAAGTCCTCTTGCAAATCCAGCATATTTATCTTAAACAGAAACAAAGGGCCAAACTCAGCATTAACAGTTCCCTGCTAAGTTGTGGGAACTCTTGCTCTTCCAGTGGCTAAGTGCTTATTTCAAGGACTAAATGCATTCAAAGAGAAAAGTTGTGATATCACAGGAAAGAGTCCAGCTAGTGGCCATAAAATTTTGTTGCAGATCTTGAAAGTTCATTGGTGGGAAAAAGTCATCTGTACTTGGAAAGTATCCAGCACTTCCAGCGTTAAGCCTGTAGTATAACCAATAGGGCATGAAATAGTAGACAGCAGTAGACATAGCGAAGTCTACATAAGTTATTGAAAAACATTTCCAGCACTTACTCCCTCACACAAACTTTACTTCTGTTGTTGCAGTTCTGATACCCACAGAGAAGGAGAAACACTAGGTCATGCTGATAATCTAAGCATAAATAAGAAGAGATTGCTGTGCTTATGGGAGATGGGATGAACTTTCCTGAACAGTTTCCGTCTCCCACAGGAAGTGTCATAAATTCTCTAATACATTCTAAAGAAATCACCAGCCTCTAAGTTTCATATTCAAGGTTATGCCTCATTTACTCAGCAATGTACAAGGCTGTCAAATTTTATGCTGATTGCACTCGGTTGGTATTATAAGACTTTTACATTAAGTATCCTCTCTTTAAATGTTTGAACTAACTGAAGTGATGTTAAAATATATGGCTATATATTTTAATAAAAGAACTCATGATTTGTGTAGGAATTTAAAGATATGTTGAATGCTTCTTTAAAAAAACTTGTGTTTAAATGCTGAGGGAACATAAGCTACTGTTCGCATCAATTGACAGCTCTGTGAAACAGTTGATTAACCAAGACTTTTTCCACTGATCAAAGAGAAAAGAACATTACAAATCTATGTTATTGTTAGCAGCTGTTGAAACATCTACTTTTTTTTTTTGAATCAAAACTGAATGCTGTTTAACAATGATTTAATTATTTTCTAAAATTCAGGATATACAGATAAATAATTAATTTAAATATCTGCAACTATTTCCTGTCTAGCAAAAGCCTAGGATTATTCTTTCTCTCACTTTTCTTATGTCTGTAAAGAATTTACTGAAGTCAATGGAGTTACCCTAGTATAAAATCAGTCTGAGAATAATGTCAGCCCTATAGATCAGGAGAAATTTAAAACCAGTTCAAGCAGTAGTTCTGGTTTTCTGAATTTTTAGGATCAGTTATAAGGATTTGATTCATATCAATTCTGAACAAATAATCTTATTAAGTCAGTGCCTGTATAGAGAAAGAATATTAATTTATTTCCATGATAGATGTGTGAAAAGTGAGGCTTCAGACATCTCAGAAGTGAAAAGAAAATCTAAAGAACGAGTAACAGCTGGATGAAGCATAGTAATTTTATAATGTGCTCTGGATTTTATCACTGGGGTGTCTGTTTTGGAAGGTGAAATACACAATAAACTTGATATAAGTGAATGTTTTTAATGAGAAAATGAGTGAAAAGTAAAGGCAGTAAATGCTTTGGAAGAAACTAACAACTTAAAATAGAAATTAAAAAGAGAATATGAGGAATACTTAAGAGATGAGTTCTTGGGTATTTTATGAATCTGAAAGCAGCATGAGTGATTAAGTGTGGGAACTGAACCTTTCCACTACAGTGAATGGGATATCTCTCTTCTAAATTACATGTCTGAAAATAAGAAGTCTAGTGCTGAACTGCTTGCCCTAGGCTCCCTTTATAGTCAATAGAGAAATCTAGGTGTCTCTGGAGGGTGATTCATCTCTGACTAAAATAGGTACCTGAGATAGGTCAAACAAATTGCCCTCTAGAGGTGCCTATTTCTCCCCAGTTCAGACTTGGATGTCTAACTTCTAAATTTCTAAAGCTAGGTGAGATGAATCCCACTTCAAATCAGCTTGATCTTACATTGTTCCTCCATTGAACAGTTGAACAGACATTAGTAACAGAAAATCCCTAAGGCACATCACAATGTAGATACCCAATGCTGACTAAGAAGTGAAGAATAATGTGGTCAATTGACTCTGCAATTAATGTTTTTAGCCAATGTTTTTAATGTAGAACTTGGACAAGTCTCTATGACTTGTAAAGCCTCTTACATATCACTCACAAGAGGGCATCTGGATCAAACGTGTGCCCCCTCCAATAAAGTGAAGCCCTGGATTAACGCGCTTCTCTTGCTTGATATTTGGGATTTTACAACGTTGCTGTGTGCATGTTATGTCAGTAACTAAACCAGACAAATTCAGTCAGGATTTTGTTCTTTGAATATTTCTAAATCTTCATTTTATATCCAGAGAGGCTGTAGAAATCATACTTACAGATTGTTCCCTTGTAATTTTTGCATCCTTTTCTGGAAAATGGAAAGTAGATCTTGCAGATGAAGTGTGAGACTGCAACCCAGTTGAGGGCTTAATCTCTTTCACTATAGTCATAGGGTGAGATCTAGGATTTGTTTGTTCCTTCCTGTGGTCTCTGTATCTACTCAAAAAGTAAGCTCTGTAGTACGGACCATCTAGTATAAGGTACATGCACAACACTGGAGTCATGAGTTTGGGGAGAGCCTTTACTGTAGCAAACTGTATTTTATGATAGTTAAGATTATACTCCTAGGATGTAACAAACATCCTTTACCCATGAAGTAACAGCCTCTGTCTGTTGCCTTATTACTTTTATAACTTCACTTGATTTTATTTTCTAGCGTACAGATTGGCATGGAATTTCTATGTTATTCATATTTTACTTGCAGTTAATCTGATAAAATAAAACATCCCTTTTCCTTCATTGTCCTGGAGTATAAATCCAGAGCTCTTCATGAGACTGTAATACATAACACAGTTGTCCTTGTAATGCCTTTTCTGCCCAATATAATGAACACACAGACTGCTTTCTGTTGGTTTTCCAGCATCCTGATGATTCTTTTTCATGACCACAACATGTCTTATTTTAACCAAAGTCAAAAGAAAAAGGATGGTTTAGAAAGTTATTATATTCTGAATTTTTTCTTAGAAATGATAGTATATTTGTTTAGGTCTTCTGGGAAACTCAGTATAATGGATGAAATGACAAAATTAATTAAAAAAAAATAATTGGCAGAATATTTCCATAGAAGAAAAATATGGTTTTAGTAATTTTTAGTAACCTATTCAGGATTTTATTTAGAAATGGATAAGCACACAATATCTTGAATGTGCATATCAAATTAAATATCATTATATTGTATACATAAATTAATTAAAGAGTTGGGAAATTGAATTTAGCAATGGATCACTGGCTCTAAACTACAGCATTCTACCTTGGGCTAAATTAAAAAGTAACCACTTGGTGTTTTGACATCTCATTAGCAAAACTGCATTTGCCATACACTAGTCTATTTGAATGATAGAAAAGAGTGAATGCTAAACGTGTGTGTAAAGGATTTGCTGGAAATAGAATAGACCTAATCTGAAATGAAAATATAACTGGAAGAATGGTTGGATTGGTAATTATTGGAATGAAAAATAAAGAAAAGCTTGTATTTTCATATTCTTTCTGAGAAGTGCTGATGGGTCATTTATTCAGGGAATGAATATACTATTGGCAGGTCTCAATATTACAATGCAGAAAAAGAAATGGAAGAAGAAAGAAAATTACAATGAAGAAAAAAACCATACGTGCTTTATTCAGTTTGCTTCTTTGTACCATTAGACAAAAAAAGTGTTAGAGATAAAGAATAAAATCTATTGTTGTTATTTGCTGGCTTATTTGTTCAATATGTGCCAGCAAACATTCAGATCCTGTTTGCCTTGTGGGAAATCTACATGAACAAGATGCACAGAGAGGGAATTTGGAAGAAATTGCATACCTGATATGAAAAAAAAGTGAATGAGTATAATAATCATTTGCATAAGCTGCAGCTGCAGGTTCTTGATTTTTCTAAGAATTGGTCATTTATTTCCACACTCTTTTGTAATGTTTGTCCCTGTAATCTAGCTTGTTCCTTGAAAAGCATCTAAAGTTATTTGTAATGATGTCTTAATTAAAATTTAAGTTACCTTTGTCACCAAGTCTGATAGACTGCTCCATCTACAGTTGATCACATTGTCCTTTTTGACTTTGCTTTTTCTAACTTTGACCATTGGGACAGTATCTTATGTTCTAGATCTCTGCCTTGACCTGAAGAAGTGAGTAGAATCTTCATAGACCTATACTGTAGGACTCCTTCTCCTCTCCCTGAGTTGTCTTTGTACAAACTTGTCTGTCTATAATGAATCCATTTCCATTGTTATGTTGCTGGTGTTTTCTTTGCTCCTGACTGTTTTGGGTTTTTTTTGATCTAGTTCTGCCCTTTACGCCATTGGAAGTCCCCTGAATGCATTAAATCAGAGCCATTTCATACAGATTCCCATTTCGCCTCATTTTTTTGTGCATAGGTGTACACAACGCAATCGATATTGATGTTCAAACCTTATCTCTACCACTTCAAGAAAGTGAAAATCCCAATAAAATGGAAATATTCCAAGCCTAATCTTCTCTGTGGGCAAATTTTCCTCACATTAGATGCACTTCTCAGTGTTTTCCAGCTTTATTTTTTAATTTACCTAATGAGATGCCAAAATGTGTTTCAAGATTCATACAAGAACAATTTTGTAGTTAATCTCCTTTCTTAGAAAATGATGAATGCTATGTTGGTGACTGAAAATTCTAACAGGTATTTTTGATCAGCACAGTTGGAGCCATTTGTTGTAGTGACTAATGCTAACGCCAGTACAAATATACTAGATCTCTATGATATTACCAAGCCTTTTCATATTGTGAAGTCATGAGGAGAAAAAACACTACCATAATCCTTGAAGACTACAGTAATGAAGCCACATAATCAGTTGTGATCATTCTAGACTGGTTAAATATTCAAGATACATTGTGGAATTCTTTCGTCTGATGTTCAGCTTGTGAGTATTGGCCATTTCAGGTGGTTTTAGTGGTTCTAGTCCTGATTTTTCCTTGACTAGCAGAAAAAGAAGTAATACTTCAGGTGTCCACACATAACAAACTGCGAAGGTAGAATATTTAGACTATGATTCAATCTGTCAAATTTCATTTGTTTACATGGTAAATGTATAATTGAAAATTCTTTTTAGTGGTGAAAGAAAACATGAATCATACTATAAACCTACTGTAAGTTATATATCTCAGTGAGCACGTATCACTGGAGATGCTTCTTTCTTTCCATTGATTGTCACAGAAGTCTACATAAGTAGCTTAGAAGATGCCTGGCATTATTGAACTGAACTTTATGTGCAATGCTTAGCAACATGTGACAGTTTTTCAAGGCTATATCATACATGCAAAGAATAGGAATTGCCACATAAAGGAAACTCACATAAATTAGTATTGAATATGGACATTTGTGTGAGTCCTTATTTTGACTTCTGTGAAAATCTAGAAATCTGGAAATGCCTGCCTAGTACACCTATCCGTAATACTCGTCAGACGATCTAATGAAAACCATTTCACAAAACCTGACTACTCTTTACACAGGGAAGGAGTAAAATACAAATAACCATTAACAGTGATGTTTTGCTGTTGACACTTTCAAGCATGTGTGCTGAAACAGTTACTGCATTCTGCTGGATGGTAATAGTAATAGTCCCACATCAACTGAATATCTGGCTCTATTTTTTTTCACTCAAATATAATAAAAACCTGCAAATTCAGGCATCTACTGAATCAGTAGCTCTGTGAGCATCTGGTAAAAACTGAAGTAAGAAAATTCTGGAGATCAGTATCTTACCATCTCTTGCAGCTTGCCCTGAATGAAACATTATTTGGCATTATTTGCCTTGAGTGAAACATCTGTACATTTAAGAGATATATTGACTATCATTATATAAAACTCAAAGATGAAGAATACTTTTAGAAATGAAAGCACTTTAATCTCTGCTTTAAGAGTATTACATATCATGATATTTACAATATAATTGCAAAAACTGTCTTCATAGTAGGAAGTTTGCTGTGCTTTACTGGTTGCTTTGGTCAGTTTTCTTTTTATGCTCTCTGTTGATAGTTATATGCACCTTTTTTTCATACCTCAGCTTTAATAGTTTTCATATGTATTTGTATGTGAAGGATGAACTTTTAATTTTGAATGTCTGTTCTACTCCCTAAGAAAAAGTCTGTATTTAACTGTATGTTTAACTGTCATCCTTCTGTCTTCCATGTATATTGTATATCTCTTTGAATACAAACTTTATTGGACAAGAGTTGAACTTCCTACATGTAGCTTGCACATTGCAAACTTTTGCAGTGGTAAAAATTAAGTAGCAATAAAAATAATAATGACAGTGATGATTACAATAATGAACAAATCTTTTATTATAGAATGGTTACATTGGCATTCATATTTACATGCGATCTTACTATTGCTTTGAAGGCCAAAATCAGCAGTAGTGACAGCTACTCATTATCTTGACACTAACATAAAATCATACTGACATAATGCAAGAGTAAAAGGTATCTTGAGGTATAGTCAAGCTGGATGGGAAGAAGGGTGGTGCTAAATTATCTTGTATTTCATTGATCATAAATAGCCCTTGGTTGTTAAAACCTGGCAAAATTCAAAGCAAGAATGAAGATTGCATTGCCATGCAATTTTCTACATCAGTTTGGAATATTCAGAACTATAAGCATAAGATGTATAGAACCTTTTGAAAGCTAGCTGCATTTTCAAGGGCCTAATCAAAATAGAATGACAACTGAGCATGTATTTAAAAGATTGTCATGATTAACATGCTGCTGAACATCAAAAGAATTCGTGGGTTTTAACTACAGGTTAGATTAATTCAGTATGAATTTGGCTGTCTTAAATTCAGAACACTTGTCAGTGAAGACAGGAGTCAGTGAAATGACCTAAAAGGCATTAACTACCTTTCTGTGGTCCTGTTGCAGTCATCAAGCTTAGGCTGGAATGAGTGGCTGTAAAAAAGATATCCACCTCCCTGCAAATAGGGAAAAGTGAGATTAATCCACCTAAAATATGAAAAGCAATTTTTTTCAAAATAATCTCAGGCCTATTTTGGGTGGTCAGATTTGACCAAACAAGGATTACAAATTGTCTTGTCCACAAAGCATCCAATGATTTCAAACCAGTGAAATTATGGAAAACATAGTTATATGGGTTATACTTTCATACTTTCCTGCAGTGATTATTAGCTGGGCAAAAGGAGAATCATACTGTGAATTCATTAACGCTGTTAGGTAAAATAAAAAGCAGTCTTAACTAAGTAGGTTGCAAAATACTAAGAAGCTAGTAACACTTCTTATACTTCATATTATGCCTAAAGCATTTAAGGTGGATTTGGCAACATTTGTTAATTTAATCTTTCACCCATGAACTGGTGAAGCTAATAAAATCTAAGGTAAACTTTTAATTGTGCTGAGTAATAGCAATTAATAGCTGTGTATCAAGGAAAATTCTAAATCAGCAGTAATTAGAATGACAGGCAGGACTTTGTTCCAACACTTCATTAAACTTCTATTTTTATGGGGATTTCTTCATTTCCACTGGAATGAACAAGTCAGTATGCATGACTTATTCTGCAGTGAACTTTGATGAATTTTTGTAAGTACATTAAAATGAGCTGCATCTTCTGTTAATCCAAAGACATCCCCCCCATACATATGGTGATAAACCCTCAGATGCACATGCAAGAAGGCAGCATAATGGGCATGAAGGACAATCATATATGTACGTATATAAATATATATTTTTGCTTGTCAGTAATAACTCTGAACTGCCTACAGCATTCATAGTGCCTCTTAAAAGTCAGGTATTGTATTGAATTTGAAATTCTCTTATGCTGAGTGGGGAAGGAAAAAAAATCAAACAGTTTCTGAATTGGGCCCAAATATCCAAGGTTAATTTTCTGAGAAAGCTGCAGCAGCTAGATAAGGCCATCTCCTGCAAATTAGTTTTGCCTGCCTGGATTACAGCTAAATTTATGCAGCTTGCCTTATCCTTTCAGAAGCGCCTCTGAAGTGTCGTAATTAACTGGCACACATAAAGTGAGCAAATTTTCTGCTTGGTGGCAGCCATTCCTCATTTCATCTCAGTTCTAACCCAAATGGAAAGGTAGTTTCTTATTTTTACTGTCAAAAAAACCCACAACCCACCAATATTTTACAAGAAGTCTTTGAAAACAAACATGAAACAGCTTCAGAACAGAGTTGGGGTTTTAAAGAGCACAAATACTGCTGAGAGAGCAATAATAATAAATAAAAACATAGAAGATGGAAATTGTATATATATAGAAATACATATATGTATATATATATAGGTATGCAAACATGCACATTTAGCTTCCAAAATTCTATATTTCACTACAGAATTTCTATTTTCTTTCTGTTCGTATCCACATCCAAACTATAGGTTAGGAAGAATTAGATGTGATGTATGCATATTTCTATTTTAACATAATAGCAGATATTTCGCAGTTGTCTCTTGCATCATGTGTGAATTCCTGTGTCTTTTGTCAAGAACATACTTAATATTTTTCATGTAAGTTTCTTTCTTGCTAATTACAAAGTTTTAATAGTGTAAAAAGAAAATAATATAATTGAAATAAATCCCCATTGTCTATATTTGACATAAAACTGGCACAGATATGTAAAATTGATGAAAATAGTGGAGACTGGAGAAAAATTAATCCCAGACTATGGTAATTTCTTTTCTTTTCTTTATAGATTTTCAACAATCTTGTTGTTGTAGTCATAAAAATTTTCTGCTTTTATAACATTTTTTTATACTATCGTGCTCTATTTTTTGTGTATATTTTCCATTTGTCCCATTATTTACTCATTTATGAAGCCTGTCAGGTAATTTGGCAGCTTTCAATACATTTTTGTAGTAAAATATTAAGTAAGCACTTTCTTCTCTCATCCACCTTCAAATTCTTGTGTTATGAAAACCTGTGGAAGTCAGTGTGAATGGCTGTTTGCCGAGAATTCTGATGATGAATGACTGCTGTGCAGTATCCAACAGCATTCGGATTTTTCCCCCGTTTTCCCATTTAGCAAAGTAATTTTTAGGTTAGCTAACAAATCTTCATGTTATCCATTTAGAGTGTTGCAGACAGAGAATTCAGTTTATTACAAACCATTGTGCACTAAACTACCTCTGTTTCAACTAGTCTAGCTTGGTGGAAAGCTGTATTTCTGCTTTCTGGAAATTGATATTAGAGCTCAGCTGGGAATTTTCTACAATCTATTTTTACTCAGAAGTTTCAGCTATGTCAAATATAAAGCTCTTACTCTGCCGGTAAATAGATCAGCAAGTATGCTGCAGCATGTTAGTTGTACAGAGTATACCCTGTATAGTAAATCTCCCAACAATTGAGTAATGGCAGCAGGAATCAAGGGGCCGAATTCTGCTTTCAACTACACTGGATTAAATCCAGAACAAATCCACTGACTTTGGTGGTATTATTTGGGATTTAAGCTAGTGTAACAGTTAAGCAGAATACATCCCTTCCTTTTTAAACCGCAGTTCCAACAGCTACTTAGAGAGGAGATTTCTGGGCAGCAAAATGATTGTCAATGGACTTGCACAAGAAGAGAACATGAGATGAGCTCCCACAATTTTTATTTGCTTAATCTTCAAGTGATAAAGGTGAACAGTATCACTGTCTTGACCATAGTAAAATATCTTGCCTACAAGGGCTGCCCTGTGGAGAAGACTGTCATGTAAAAACAGGGTAAGCTAAAGAAGTGCTAAAATCGCATGCAATTGGAAATCTCTTTAAAAGACCTGAGTGAAGCTGAAGACAGCTGGCTTTGAGCAAAATCTTAAGACTTCATCAGCAAAAGCCTAGTGAATAGGAGCCCAGTTATTAAGAATTTTACAGGGATTTATTGGTCTTTAACCAGGAAGTCCTTCAGAAAACACTGAGAATTAATTTCTGTGTACTCCAGGGTTATTAAAAAATGACTAACGGATAAGTAATAGAAACCTAAGAAACAGGAGATGGAAGGTCTGAGATTTACCAGTGCTGGCGTTTATCCTACACACTCTTGATAACCCAATAAATTGACTGAGTAGGCATCTGAAAGACCTCTCATTGCTATAAAAAAGCATTTCAAAACTCCTTGAGTCATAGGTAACATATACCCAAAATCATTGTGCAAAAACAAGAGTTGAAGGTACAGCTTATGGTAGTCAAACTGTTTCCCTTCCCACCAGTGCACTTACAGGAGACATCTGTAGTGGAGAACATATGATTGAACATTAAAATATGGACATCGGTCAGACGAAAACTGCCTTCATTTTTATAGGACACCAGTGAAAATTGTCTATATATTTACTAAAATTATTGAATGACTTTGGGGTTGAGTGTTTCTCTTTTTTCTGTTTTTCTTCATTGTTTCTAACTTTATTTACATTAACTTCCCTTCTTTACGTGTGGTTTATCTCCATTATCTTTACTGTTGCCACTTTACACCAACCTTTTTTCTTATTTTCCAAGTGTGTATTTTCCGTCTTTTTATTTATTTATTTATTTATTTATTTATGTATTTATTTATTTATTTATTTATTTATTTTCACATGTCTGTTTATATTTGGCAATTACCAACATCACTATTGTCACTGCCATGAAGTTTCTTTTCATCACACATAGATATATATGGTAGACTGGAATTATTAGCTTCCTTTAACATGTTCACTCACAGACAGATTATTGGAAAAGGAATATTTCTTTGTACTGTTCCATTTCAGGAAAATGATGAGTGGGAATGGTTGGACAATTTTTGTTGCTGATAATCCATTATAGCAAAACATCTTTTCTGCTAATGCATGTGTACTATAACAAAAAGCACAGAGAGGGGTACGATCAGAACACCTGTGATTACAGCCAGATTCTTGAGAAAATAAATAGGAAGGTCTCGGACTGTATAGACGAGAGTGTGCCACCTATGCTTTCATAATGTCTTTCATTTTCCACTGCCCCTGGTTATAAGTACAGTAAAGACAAACCTGAAAAGCCTTCTAAAATAATACCAAAATGGTGTTGCATTATCTCTGGGTTTTATGGAAATTTGTGGGCTCGGTTTGTGGTTCAATATCCCATATCTCACAGCAATAATTCTGTTATAGGAAATTAATTGTTGATGCTTTGTGAATAATCATTTATTCATAATCATAATTATTCTTGTAACAGCATTTAAACACTCTTCCATATGCTTTTGTAAAACCACAGAACTGAAGTTTATAGCAACACAATTATTTGTTTCTTCCACCTTCATTTTTTAATATAAACACTGTTTTTCAAATCGGTATGTTTCTTTTCTCAGATTTGTACAGACTATGTGTAAGAGTCGATAAATGTTAAAGGAAAAGGTTCTTGCATTTCTTTTCATGTTGATACCAAAATCCATAGGATGATATCTCAGAAAAGTGTATTTTATATATGAGTATAAATCTATATAAAAGTAATAGGATTTATTAATAAGCATCTTAAAAAAACCCAAAGTCAAGAAAATGCTGTGATTTGCCAAGGTTTTTAACTGATTTTTTTTTTTCTAACAAATCTCAGCCATCCAGTTGCTTATATTGAATTTAAATTAAACGTTAAACGAGGAACTGATACACATATAAAACTAATGAATAAAAATCCTGTTTACCAGTTAGTTAAATCCAATTAAAGCTTGAGCTGATAATTGTATAAACCTCTGGTATGAAAAAGAAAAAATGTGCTCAGAGCTGTTGTCTACAGTATGTGTTAGAAGATATTTTTATTGGGAACTCGTTACTCTACTGACACATTGAGTAAAATATTAATTTAACTGTGGTAAATGAGTCATATTTAAATCAGAACTAACAGCTGCTTATTGTCGATACTGCTTTTTCCAATAAAAGAACACCCACAAAATCTAAGGGGAGAACTGGTGTTCAAAAGTCAGCGTGGGTACATCTATTGCTTGCTAACAGGTCTTACTAAGAAAAATGTGTTATTTTCAGAAGCTGCAATTCTATGATAGTTATCCAGAAGATATCTCTCCTGAAAGGTAGATCAGATCTGGATAGTTTGGTGTGTTACAGCACAGTGCAAAATCCATATTTTCTCAGTTGTGATTTGATCTTTTCTCACTTCCAGAATTTGTTTTGACAAAAGAAAAATTCGATTCCATTTTCACAAGGTGCAGAGCCCAGGCAGGTAGTAGGCTTTTCACAGAATAAAGTTTGTAAGTGGCAGTTTACAAATGCACAGTATAAACTCTCCTTCGCTGAATTTTGGACTGGTTTTGGAGACTTTTCTGAATTATATAAAATTCACTTACAGAAGTGTATCGTAGTTCTGTTGCTCCACAATATCTTTCACTCAACAATAAATAGTCTTTATGTTTGAATTTCAGCAGCATGTTTGATATTTTTTGAAGTAAAAAACCCCCCTCCCAGTAATAATATTATTACAATGGCATTAATATAAAACAGAGAAGCAAAGTAGTAAGTGCAATTATTCCTTATCTGGTGCATTCTCTGTTAATTGAAGGGTGATTGAGACTAAAATGAAATGCATTTTATTACATCTGCACTGTAATCACAGAGCTTCTCCTTTAATTTAAATACTGAATGAAATAACTGCCTGAGAAATGTTACTCAGAATTACTGGTATTCCTATATAACAAAGTTCACACAGTCATGGCTTCTTTAGGGAAGTAGAATGATGTCACTTCAGTGAATGCATAATATTAATACTGATGAAAACAAAAGCTGGGTGAAAGAATATAGGACCTTATGCCACTGCTGCCATTAGTTGTTTCTCTGTTATCATTCCTCTCATTCTCATGACCTAAACTCCTGTGGACTAGGCTGCAGGATCACAAAACAGATGTTGTAGGAAAAGTTTTTGCTCAATTTGGTGGAAAGGTAAGGACAACAGAGGGCTGCTGGTGCATTTTTCAGCTACGAAGAAGATGAGAGTTCTTAAAATTCAAGATAATTCTTCAGAATTCATGGTCAGAAAAGAATAATCACTTGGACCTACAGTGACTTTTCCTTTCCTTATTTCCCTCTTCCATGGAGTTAAGGACTTGCTTTACCCCACTAATTTGCTAGTCAATACAGCTGATCTGAAGCAGAAATTTCTGGAAAGTTGCTTACTTGACATAGGTACATTTGGTGTGTATAGCAAATAAAAATAACCAACAGCCCTCTTTCTTCACTGAATGGGGTGGGGGGCTCACTGTGGATAAACCATAGAGTTGAAGAGGCAGCAGGTATGCAGAGGGGTCAGAAGTGTCAATAGTAGAGCAATTCCTCTTTTTCTTCCCATTCTTGTAGGGATTATAGCTTGTGCCTTACTCCTGTCTTCTTTGTCTTTTCACCAGTTATGAGCTTTTGCATCTTAGATCTGTGTTCCTTGTTATTTGTTAAAGCTGGTCCTATTCAGCTTTCAGTGCTGCATTGTTTTAATAACCTGTAGTTGATTGTTTTGCATCTGTGCTTATAACCCCCGGGCATTGTCCTGTTCTTTTACTTTCATGGCCTCTGCTTCAATCTCACTCTTTATTTTGGGGGTCCCTGCTACTAAAGGAAACTGATGACTTCACGGCTGCCTAAAAAAAGATTGCTGGTCTTGAGGAAATTCCATACCCTGACTCATGCTCAGGACTATCCAACTAAGGCCTTATTTTGTTATTATTTAGGCACTACAATTTTGTCCAAAATTTCATTATTAAAAAAAATTGACAGCTGTCAAACTGTAGTTATCTCTTTTTCTAATTATAAGCCCATGCCCTTATTTATTAGATGATCAGATATCATGTAAATGTATGTTGTTTTGTGTTTTGTTGTTGTTGGTTGTAGGGAGGTTTGGTTTGTTTTGGTTTGGTTTTAAAGAAAGAAAGTTAAAATAGTATACTAGGACCTGGGAGATCTGTGTTTGGCTACCAGGTCCTAGGCCAGTTACTTAAAACTCAGATATTCCTCAGTTGCCTGTTTATACATGCCCTGTATTGTCATGTATATTGTTAGTGTTTCGTTCCAAACTTTTTGATACAGACAGTTGTGCACTATGGTAGTACAACAGGATGCCTAGATATTATAAGATAGCAGTAAGAATAAATATTCACCAATTAAATAAAAACTCTTTGACTTAGTTGTAGACTAAGAAACGTTTTTTTTCTTTACTAACAACTGTGAAGTACTGAAGTAGATCTTCCTCCAGAACCATTTTATTTCAATAAACTAAGCCTCAGATATTTTTCTTAAATGCTTGTAAGAGACCAATATTTAGGTATATGTTCCTCACACATTATGACAGAAAAGATTACCAGAGAAAGAAAGTAGAAATAAATAGTTCCATTCCTTTTAAGTGTTGTTTTTCTTAAGTGGGAAGGATACAAGTAAATTAAAATTCTTGTAGGCAAGAAGGCCAATGGCATCCTGGGGTGTATTAGAAGGGGTGTGGTTAGTAGGTTGAGAGAGGTTCTCTTCCCCCTCTACTCTGCCCTGGTGAGGCCACATCTGGAATATTGTGTCCGTTTCTGGGCCCCCCAGTTCAAGAAGGACAGGGAACTGCTTGAGAGAGTCCAGTACAGAGCCACAAAGATGATGGAGAGAGTGGAACATCTCCCTTATGAGGAAAGGCTGAGGGGGCTGGGTCTCTTTAGCTTGGAGAAGAGGAGACTGAGGGGTGACCTTATTAATGTTTATAAATATGTAAAGGGTGAGTGTCATGAGGATGGAGCCAGGCTCTTCTCAGTGACATCCAATGATAGGACAAGGGGCAATGGGTGCAAGCTGGAACATAGGAGGTTCCACATAAATGTGAGGAAGAATTTCTTCACAGTGAGGGTGACAGAGCACTGGAACAGGCTGCCCAGAGAGGTTGTGGAGTCTCCTTCTCTGGAGACATTCAAAACCCACCTGAACGTGTTCCTGTGTGACCTGAGGGAACAGCTTGTTCTTGGCACTATCCCTAGGCACATCAAGGATGAGGGAGTCATTAAGAGCAGTCAACATGGTTTTACCAAGGGTAAGTCATGTTTGACCAACCTTATTGCCTTCTATGAGGAAATAACTAGGTGGATAGATGATGGTAGAGCGATAGATGTGGTTTATCTTGATTTCAGTAAAGCATTTGACACTGTCTCCCACAGCATCCTTGTAGATAAGCTGATAAAGTATGGGTTTGGTGATCAGGTAGTGAGGTGGATTGTGAGACTGAGGGGTGACCTCATTAATGTTTATAAATATGTAAAGGGTGAGTGTCATGAGGATGGAGCCAGGCTCTTCTCAGTGACATCCAATGATAGGACAAGGGGCAATGGGTGTAAGCTGGAACATAGGAGGTTCCACATAAATGTGAGAAAGAACTTCTTCACAGTGAGGGTAACAGAACACTGGAACAGGCTGCCCAGAGAGGTTGTGGAGTCTCCTTCTCTGGAGACATTCAAAACCCGCCTGGACATGTTCCTGTGTGACCTGACCTAGGTATTCCTGCTCTGGCAGGGGGATTGGACTAGATGATCTTTCGAGGTCCCTTCCAATCCCTAACATTCTGTGATTCTGTGATACGTGGAAAAAAAAAGAAAAAACTGCTAGGACTAATGGCACTTCATGTTCATATAGCAAAAGACATACATGAAGACATATTAATCACAGAATCAGAGAATGGTGGGGGTTGGAAGGGACCCCCAAAGATCATCTAGTCCAGCCCCCCTGCTAGAGCAGGATCCTAGAGTAGATCACACAGGAACACATCCAGACATCTTTGAAATGTTTTTGAAAGTAAGATGAGTGGTTTGACAATTCGGGGAAGCCTTAGCAGTATTCTGTTGTGTACAATTCAGTCTGATAAATAACTTGAGCTTGCAATCTTAATATAGATAGTTTTGATTATGTCATGTTGTTTCAAGATTAGCTATCAAAATATTTGATTGTATGACAAAAGTATTTAATAAAACAAAATCCTTAAGAATGTTCAATTTGAATATTATACATGAATGTGTGTTATCAGTGGAGAGTATATAAATATCTTTGGTGACTGCAGTGCAGACAAATTATTCATTCAATTCTACCTGTTTTTCTAAGAAGACAGCTTGTGGTGTGGCAGTGCTTTTATAAATGTGAAAACTTAAGCCATCCTAAAGTTATTCCAAATCTTTAGCTTCTGAGGAGAGAGGACAGAGAAGGCTTAGTTCTTAGAGAGAAAGACTGTTGTTATCTAGCTGCAGGAAAACCTCCCCAAACAGAATATTATTCCAAGAGAAGTGGGGTCCTATTGAAGCTCCCCAAATTGCTCCTGAAATGGTCAGGAATTTAGACCAGCTCCCTATGAATGCTCTCCCTCCTTGAGAAGAAACTTGGAAGAGCCTAAAATACCTGACTGGAAAATAGTCCATCTTCTAAATTTCATCTTGAGGGTCACAGGTAAGATGCTTCTTTAAAATCTCTAGGTATTTGTAAGAAGGTATTTATATGTGAGCTAGTAGCTGAACTACTGTTATGGTTAGCCGAGAGAAGTAGGTACTTGTAAAGCACAATTCATTTGACCTGTTTTAGATGTCCACAAGAGTACAAGGTTAATTGCATTGAGAACTGATTATCTACAGAGACTATAAAGTAATTCAAGTGCAGTTGTCTGTATGGTAAATGTCTAAAGTTGGGTGACATGAATCTGACTAAAGATAAGCACCTAAATCCTGAGATAGTATTTAAATTTTCACTTGTTATTCCATTATAATCTCTAGAATCATTGTCCAATGGCCAACCCTGTTGCTTCATAAGCATTACACTACTACTGGATCATTTCTGGCTATCTAGATCCACTGGAACTTTCAACATTTATAAGAGTCATTACAAATGCATGCCAACAGGCAAATGTCTGTATTTTGTAAACAAGTACACTTCTCCAACAAACAGGAAATCAGTAGGAGATCACTATGGGGACACATAATAATTATTTTTGGTCTCGTGGATTTTCTTCTCTAAGTATGTAATTGAAGAACAAAAACCTCTGGTAGCTCACTTTCTGCAGATTAATAATTGTGCAGTTCAAAATGAAGGTCCTTGGTGGCAAAATGAATAAATGTATTTCCTTTATAACAAATATTTGGGCAGATGCAAGATGAAGCAGTAAACATAATTAAGCAAACTGAGATTATCCCCTCTTCTTTTAGTGTAGAGAAGACAAACGACCTTCCAAGCCGAAGACCTGGACCTTTGGCTATCAAGGAAAAAAGGAGCTTCCTCTTTATAGTTAAGCTGCAGTGTCACAATTAATTGAGGGCAAAGATACATTTGTACACTTAATATAAAGAGAAACAGTAATTAGAGGTGTGGAAAACATCAAAAAGGGGGAAGTGCTTTCAAAATAATTAGAAATATTTCTTTTCCACGCTCCTTTCTCAGTATCTCAATTTACTGAATCTATAGTTGAATAAAGCCCTTGCACATTTGGAGGGAGCCTGCTATGAAAAGTTGGTATGCAACTAAATTATATTAGTTCAGTAGCTTTTTTAAAAAATGTCTTTCACATATTTTTTGCTTTATCTCTGCTTTTTCTTTTCTACAGAAAGAACCCATTAAATTAAAGTCTGAGTTCCAGCTAGCTTAAATGGGACAGTAGAAATTTTCAATGTACTTTTATAGTAAGTTCAGGTCAAGATAAAAAACAAGCCAGCAGTTCTGTATGTCCAGGAATGTAATAGCTGTTTCAGATTTCCCTGATCTATATTTTTATTTCACACTGGGAAACAAGAATTAGGAGAAGTTTTCAATGTAATGAATAGGAATTAGGACGTATATATCTCACTATACTTTGTGCTTCAGAAAATACCTCCCCTAGTGTATTTGAGGCTTGCGCTAACTTCCACTGACATCAGTGAGTCTCATTGATTTTTAGGGAGAGCTGGATCAGGACCCTGTTACATTAGCTAAATCCCGACTAGACCAATATGCGTGTGAACCGACAACGAAAACCTGAAGATGAAATGCTAGCTTTAAAAACCATTATGCTATCTCTTTTATGGCAGAAAGGAAAAACAAAAAAGTGTGCATGTGTAGAGGAGAAATAAGGTGCTGCTGGCAGTTCTGAGCCTGTACAATTAGAGTTTTGATCATCACTCCACCAGTCAAGCGAAAATATAAAACAGTCTGTTTCTGCACATAATAAGTAGGAGTTTTCAGTTAGCCATTCAGAGCAGACATTTCTACTGACCTCCTGCAGGAAATAGGTTCTTGATGCACTCTCATATTGATTGAGACATGAACTGATGGTCAGCCTTTGAAAGATACTGTTTTAAGAAACCTTGCGATGCTCTTCCACAATTAGTGGAATTCCACATATGCTTAGACCTAAGGTATCATGAAGGAAAAATAAAACGATAGAAATTTAAGTAATATCATATGCATTTCATTTTCTCATTAGGACCAAAATGAAACAAGTGGGATCAAGATGCTAACATAAGGCTTTACTTTTTGAACCAGGAGGGTACTGACTGCATATTAGGACAAGGAGACATTTATTGTACATTAATCTGCATCTAATCTATGCTGTTTGTAGAGCAAGTTGGCCAGATGCCAGCTCTTATCTCTGGCTATTGACATTCTACATCTTAAGGACCTAGTGAAGTTTTGAAATTGGTCTAAATATTCTGTACTGAAAACATAAGACATTCTAGAAAATATTCTTTATAGGAATTAAAGAAAATTAGGAGGAACTGGAAGAAGTAAAAAGTATGATAGCAAAATATGACATCAAGGTATGTATGTCCCAAATGTACATATATATACACGGCTGCACACTGCACTCGTACTGACATTACTGAAAACATAAGTTGAAATTATTTTGGATCTTGATTGGAAACTACTTACACACATACTTCACAGTACCCAATTTTTCTTAGGATAAAAAGAGAAAAAAATCTGCCCAATTTTTAATAGAACAAGGACTAGATCAGAAGGCAGAGATATTAAGTGATATTTTCAAGGGCAACTTTTCAGAAATGGAGTTTTACCAGACAAGGATTGCACAAGAAATAAAATCTCATCGAAATTCCACTATGACTTCATACAGAGATTTGTAGTAATTCTCTAAATACATTTAAATTTCCCAAACACTTCTATTTTATTAAAAGGGTTTAATTTCTGAGACATAAACCCTGGTATATGCCAAAATCTAAATGCAATTAGCAGCAGTGATGGTTATAGAGAATAAAATCAGAACACAAACCTTAATCTTAAATTGGAACAGACTCCTTATAACTATTTCAAGTTGGTCAAAAGCTAAAAGAAAAAACGCTACTGTGCTTAAAAAAAGAATGTGTATTTTTTTACTTCACTCTGATTCTCAGATTGATGTTTTTTATTAATTAAAAATATATAGAAAGCCCCACTAATATAATAGTGATCTCTCTCAAAATTATTTCTGAAAAATTTCATAAATTGCAGCTCATGTTAGCTATATTAGTTCATTAAAAAAATTTCCATAATCCCATTATGTTACCAGTGATTCATTACCATTCTGCAAATCTTCCAAGGGGAGAGAAAAGTAGGAAGTGGATGTTGACCAATCCATTAACTGTTATTTAGACAAATAGGATCTAAGAACTACTGTATTTGAAGGAAGAAATTTGTGGTAATAAGAAATGATGAATATATTGGAAGAATATATTAAATGGTTTGTAGCTGTTTTCTAAACCAGAAAGAAAGAGTCCTGATCCTACAGGCTGTTCAGTACAGGTAGATATTATGGCCATATAGAAGAGCTTGCATTATCATGTTAAATTTGTAATACATATGATACACTTACTAGTTTGAGCAGGCAGCTCCAATTTGAGTATAAGCCAGAATGGGCAGCAAAGCATGGTATCATTTTTTGCAGGGTGGTGATATTAAGGAACATCATATTGTGGTTTGATAAACTAGCTTAAAATTGAGGACACTGGTAGAAACACTAGCAGTTCAGAAGTATCGAGAAAAAACAATTTGTCCCATTGTATGACATGCAGTTTCATTTTAAGTAAGCAGTACTTCTGCATTCTGTATTTTGCAAGCAGCTATCTAGTGATTGTGCACCATCAGTTAGGATCATCATGGTTGTATTTGCTTGCAAGACAGGGAAAACTAATTTTTAGCTGCTTCTTGCTAATTTCTAACTTGTTCTGTTTCACACTTCTGCTTTTAAAGTAAGCATGTGGTTCCCTTGATGCGTTTGGTATCTAGATAGAGGCAGCTGCAACAGGGATTTCTGCACCCTTTGTGTAATGTGGGGTCGTGTTTGGTGGATGAAACACAAGTGACTGCTGAAGTTCTCTTCAAGACAGGGCAGGAGACAAGCAAGAGCACTGGAGTGTGACTCCGTCGTTGGTCAGTCTGTTCCACATCTTTACATAACAGGTGGCATCAATGGACGCCATTGTTAGAAAATGGGATAATGTAGCATCTGTTTGGTATCTTCAGATTTCTGAAATAATTCAGGTTTGAAATGAAGATGACCATTTGAAGGACCCACTGGAACTTGCTGCTGATCCCAAAAGCCAGTGGTGTGATTAATTTCTGCTGTGAATTTGTTAATTATTTGCCATTTAGTTTAAATGCCATTCTTTGCCCACAATCTCAGACAGTGCTGTAAAATATAATCTCGTGGACTAAGTCTGAAAGCCATCTAGTTCCCCCTGTGGCATGCAAATTCTAAAGTCATTTACTTCCTACTACGAAAGAACTGAAACTATGAAAGAGCCATCTGGAGTGCTGAATCTCTTAAGAAAAGATGAACAATGGAATCTATCTTTGTTTAAAAAAAGCCTAAATCACTACCAAAATGAAATAAGAAATTTAGTATCAGCTTTTGCCCATTAGCTGAAAACAAAGTGTCAGTCAAGAGACATGAAATGGATTAACAGATTCAGAAGAAGACAACCCATTGGCACTGTCATATTCCTCATCTGCTGTGGAAGTAACACACAGTATTAACTTCAATTCATAACAGTTAAATGGCATTTGTCACTGTTAGATGTGACAATCATCTGTTCTGCTCCTCTGCCTTTTGAACTGTGAGTTCATTTTCTAGTACATGTCACTGAATCAATTATTTTATTACTCTATTTTATATTTCCTTTTTTATTACATTATAAGCAGTGGGAAAGGAAAAGGAAAGCTGCTCCATAAATCAGCTTGGCTAACCAACAGTTAGAGTGCTACAGTAAACCTGCAGTGATCGTATCCTTGAACCAGAAGTAGAACAGAAATGTGCTATGAATTAAAAATAAATAAACCAAAAAAGAAACTACCCAGAAACAGTGGAATTTAGTTAGAGATGTAGCAAAAATTGCTGTTTACAGCCAGTTGTTTAATTACTGACCCCTGTACAGGACAGAACCTACTCTGCTCCCACCCCTTCATGCTGAATATGATTCACAGAAATTTTTAATGTGCTGTAGTTCTACAAAATTGTGTTTCCTCCCCCCTCCCCTTTTTTTTCCTGCAGCTTGTAAATAGAACAGTAGGATTATTAGAATCTTAGTATTTTCTCTTCTTCTCAGCATTTCAGAAATGACACAATTGTCTGGGGGAAATATGTTTATTTTCAGGTGAGAGAAACATAGGGTACAGAAACAGGCAGGATACTTTTTCTAAGCTGTTCTGTTTTTGAATGTTATGAGAATACTTGGGGAATGCTAAGTGAGTCCCTGTAGCAGGTGTCATGAAGGATCTGGAGAGTAGGAAAATGTGTCACCTGCAATGTAGATTTCTTAAGAGGAAACACAACAGGCTGCCAAGGATGAGGAGAAGCCTTGTCTGATGCCTTCTGTTCAGCTTCTTTGCTGCTAGGCTTCAGTCTGTACCTACAGATTTTGTTTGGAGAAGTCTTGCATGGTGATACTCTGTAGGAAAGCAAAATGCCCTTAACGTACTACAATCGTATAATATGCCTTACCTGCTGTTACGAAGACTGTTGACTTCAGGTAGGTCAGGACTAAAAATCAAATTCTCTTCATAATTTAGAGGATGAAAATTTCAAACAGCTTGCAAACAAAAACATCAGCTGAATTCCACCAGTCTTATACCAATATAACAATAACTATTTTTTAAAGTAAGGTATTGACCTTCATTTTAATAATTTTCCTAGGGACATATGTCATAAAATCATAGAATCATAGAACAGTTTTAATTTGAAGGGATCTTTAGAGGTCACCTAATCCAACCTCCCTGCAGTGAGCAGGGACATCTTTACTAGGTCAGGTTGCTCAGAGCTCCGTCCAGCCTGACCTTGAATGTTTCCAGGGATGGGGCATCTACCACCTCCCTGGGAAACCTGTTCCGGTGTTTCACCACCCTCATTTTAAAAAAAATCCTTCCTTATATCTAGTCAAAATCTACCCTCTTTTAGTACTGAAAGGCTGTAGTAAGGTCTCCCCACAGTCTTCTCTTCTCCAGGCTGAGCAGCCCCAACTCTCTCAGCCTTTCTAAAAAGGAGTTGTTCTCCAGCCCTCTGATCACTTTTGTGGCCCTCCTCTGAACTCACTCAAATAGGGTGTGTGAAGGTAAACTACAGCAATGGTTTTTGGCAACAGGAAACCAAATCTAAATTCTTAACTTTCTTTTCACCACTCACTGATGAAGTAAAATGACCACAGAGACTTTATGTTTATTAGTCCTTCCTGGCTAAGAATGCTGCAGGATGAGGGTTTCCCTGAGCTTCTCCTTTTTTCTGCACAGCAGCAATAGTCTAGTTTCCATTGTCTCCTCATGAGGCTAAACAAAACCCTCCTGCCTTGGGCCTGTAAGCCTGTGTGCTCCAGCCTTCCCACCATAGTAACGACCCTCCACTGACTCTCTTCTGGTTGTTGATACTGCATTTCCACTGTCAGGGCCCAAAACCAGATACAGGACTCCAGATATGACCTTCTGAGGGCTGAAAAGAGGGAAATCATCACTTCCTTCAACCTGCTGATTATGCTCTTTCTAATTAATGCAGGCCAATATGTGGTTAGCCTTCAGCGTCACAACAGCACACTCTGACTTTTAGCTTTGTGAGGATGACCAGAACAAGGTGGATTTCCCACTGGCTGCTTTAGCACTACATGGAGCAGGAGATAGGCATTGTGGTTAGCCTAAATAATTAAAAGGAGCTTGAAAATTAGCTCATTCATAGGTACCTAGAAGCCATAAGATACCTCCTGCCCTTGACATGACCTGTGCAAGCTCCAGGCAGAACTACAGTACTTGCAAGAAGAAGGAAGTGATGGGAGCCATTTTAACGAGAAACTGTTTAAAAGGTGGAGGCAGTAAACATTTTTCTTGAAAAGATCAGATAGTACCAATGTCTTGAACAGAATAAATGTGAGGGATCAGAGGAAACTTACAGGAGAACTGCAGTGTTAACATCCTATTCTTGCAAAAAAGATTACAGTGCAAAACCAATGACATACTATGAATCCTTTTAATTGAATTCATAAAATTAAATTAATTTTAATTTCTTCTGGACAGGTGCAATATATTTTCAGAAAACAGCAAAACATCCACAGCTGATGAGTTGTTTTGCTCTTGTAATTTAACAGAAGAAATTGGTCTAAGGTGTTAAAAGCATCACTTGGTGAGACTTTGGTGTCAAGAGTGGAGACTCAGCAGTGTGGTGATCTCATGATAGTGTACATCATAGGTAGATTGCTAACTAATTAATTTTTAAGATAAAAAGATTAACATTTGCAAGTTGGCAGTGAGTAGACGGATTCCACAGAAGAAAATCTGGAGCCACATAGGATGTTTTAGATGACATTTCTATGTCAAAGAACTTAGAACACAAAAAAAATTAGCTTCTTGTTGAAGGACAGAAAGAGCTAAGATATTCATAGAGCTGGAGGTCTAGAAGAAGAATAGAAGAGTTCAGGTAAATCACAGAAATCGTTTTTACTGGAAGGTCAGAAAATTCTCATATGTAAAATGCAGGAGAAAGATAAGTTTTAAATATATTTGTGTATATGAATTTATTTTTAAAATATATTTGCTCATAGTGAATGTTTCTGGATGTTTGTGGATTATGGTCTTAGTCCTGTAAGGTACTGAATAACTTCTGGCATTATGGCATGAAGCTGTTTGCTACAACATTATCCAGCCTCCTCAGTGTTGCAGTCCAACAATCTTTGCTTAATTATTACCAACTAAAAAAAGGTGAATCCTCTTCCTGATTCCAATTTGGGAAATAAATTGAGCTCATGAACTGCAGAACAAGCACCTTGTTTTCTCCTTGCAATCTGGTTTATTCAGATACTTAAACCTGTCCCACACACAATCAAACCGCAAGCTGCATTTCACCCATATCACTTTGTCGATTCTTCCATTCTAATCTCACCCAAATGGACTCAAAGATTTATACAGTATATGGACACACAGAAGTAAACACACATAATGCTGATAAGGTGTGCTCTCTGGCTTGCATTGTCTGTCAGGCAATTGAGTGTGATAAGAACCTGTTCTGCTGTTACACGGACATGGAAATGTTATATACCCCTTACTTGCAGAACTAGAACACACTATGTGAGGTGGAAGAACCTGCCCTCATACAAAACATGATATGCCAGTCTGGGAAGATACATTGTCAAAGGAAAAATTTTTCTGGCATAGGTAGTAGAACAGTTTTAGAGAAAGCAGACTTAAACATGGATATAATTCTGCCTATAACTTTACCTCACATCAGGTTCAACTCTCCCTAGTCTATAAATCCATGTACTTTGCTGCCTGGTACAAAGCCACGGGATATTACTATTGAACATGCTGTTTGGTACCTTAGCTGCTAGAACCCGGCAAAAGAGTTTGTCAAGAAACTTCAGCTGTCAGCAGTACAACAGTTCACGTTGCAAGTAGTCAGAGGGATGCAAACACACAAGGATATGGGAATTTGCAAGTAGAGCTGCAAAACAATATGTGGTGAAGGTGTTTGATGTTATAGAAACTCTTCAAGATCTGCATCCAGTCTCATCAGCTGTCTCCAGATCTACTAGAGAGCCTGAACGCCATGAACACAATTTGCATAAGAAATATCCAGTCTATGAACTGGAAACAAGATTAAAAAAAGAAACAGCTGTGCGTAATTGTCCATCCCCTGCAGAGATTAATATCACGCATTCCACAAAAAATCAGATTTGGAAATGAGGTTAACAGAAGAATTAACCAAAAGAGGGAGTGAGCAATACCTACTATGTAGTATCCTGTTCACAGTCATGACTTTACTGCCTTTAAGAAGCTACTCTGTCTTGAAAAATCGTCCTCAAGAGGGCTGCAGGATTTGTTACCTTGCTACATTTAACATACTTACTAATGACAACAAATTGATTTTTATTTATCTGGCATAGCAAACCTTGGTCTTTCCTCCTAATATTTAATCCTCTTCAGCACTGTAAATAATGAGAAGGGCACTTGCAGATCTGATTAATCTGCAAGTTCCTTTTTAAGCAATGAGCGATCGATATGAGTACCAGCTCCATTAAACAACCCTTATCACTGCTTGAGTCTGTGGATGCAAGAACACAAGTATATGCTTATTTTTATTATAATGATTCAACAGTAGTCTAGTTTAAAAAAAAAAGTAAAAAAAAATAAAATAAAGACACAGTAGAATAAAAATCCAGATTCTATAGACTTTAAGAATTCTCTTTAGTCCAGCCATGTGTTAGGTGAGAACTTTTCCCCTCTTGACAACCCAAGGGACTTGTTTTGCTGTTAACATTGCACCCATACTGTAAATCACCTTTTTAGAAATACATCTGTAGAATATGGTGTTCTTACAAAGTGTTGAAATGTCAGCTTCCATCAGATGAATTCCTTGTAAT
The DNA here is from genome assembly GCA_028020825.1 of Podargus strigoides. Classification (NCBI taxonomy): domain Eukaryota; kingdom Metazoa; phylum Chordata; class Aves; order Caprimulgiformes; family Podargidae; genus Podargus; species Podargus strigoides. The sequence continues at coordinate 30,863,125 of CM051623.1, forward strand.
TATCTGCAGAACAGGGAGTGAAAACATGCTATGCTGACCTATCAATGTTTTAAACTCAATCTGAAAAGCAGTATTTCTAGATGATAGGTTAGCTCAGTTTCCAAGCTGGTGGTTTCTTAGCTGCAACTACTGGTGAGGAGCTTTGGATCACTTTTAGTCTTTGAAACTGTTGTGAATTCTTAGTTATCAAAATTTTAATTGTAAATATTATAGTAGCAGCACGTGAATGAAATATCTGTGGACTTCTTAGTATAGCATTGCAAGACACAGTCTGACAACCATTCCTAAAATAATTTTAAACATTGGTGTCTCTAATGAATTCGGAAAACAAAGTAGGTAAGCTGTGCTGATATTTACTTTCAAATTGGTAAATGGCCACAAAGCATACAGTTTTGGGCTATTCTGGAGTGTACTTTTCCATTCTAATCTGAATTTAGATATGCAGGAGTTGGAGATCATGTTCCCATAACAACTCCAGTATCTTCCTATGGAAGCACTGTTCAGATGACATCCCTTAGAAACTTTGCTTAAGACAGTTACATTCCTGTGGTACAGACCATTGATGGCTTGGACATACTCTCTGTATGCCTTTTGATCTGCTCATGTTTAGTAAATATGATGCGCCAGCTATGTAGCACAAATTCACAATATAATCATTTTGGGCATATTTGGACAGGGACTCACTGTATTTACTTGTTTGAGATTTGCAGACTCATGGCAGCCTGGGCTGTAGGACATCTGGAAACTGATAGATCAATATAACAAGGGCAAGTGTAGAGTCTTGCATCTGGGGAAGAACAACCCCATGTGCCAGTATAAGTTGGGGACTGACTTGTTGGAGAGCAGCGTAGGGGAAAGGGACCTGGGTGTCCTGGTGGACAGCAGGATGACCATGAGCCAGCAATGTGCCCTTGTGGCCAAGAAGGCCAATGGCATCCTGGGGTGTATTAGAAGGGGTGTGGTTAGTAGGTCAAGAGAGGTTCTCCTCCCCCTCTACTCTGCCCTGGTGAGGCCACATCTGGAGTATTGTGTCCAGTTCTGGGCCCCCCAGTTCAAGAAGGACAGGGAACTGCTTGAGAGAGTTCAGCGCAGAGCCACAAAGATGATTAAGGGAGTGGAACATCTCCCTTATGAAGAAAGGCTGAGGGAGCTGGGTCTCTTTAGCTTGGAGGAGACTGAAGGGTGGCCTCGTTAGTGTTTATAAATGTGTCAAGGGTGAGTGTCATGAGGATGGAGCCAGGCTTTTCCCAGTGACATCCAATGACAGGACTAGGGGCAATGGGTACAAGCTGGAACACAGGAGGTTCCACATAAATGTGAGGAAGAATTTCTTCACAGTGAGGGTGACAGAGCACTGGAACAGGCTGCCCAGAGAGGTTGTGGAGTCTCCTTCTCTGGAGACATTCAAAACCCGCCTGGATGTGTTCCTGTGTGACCTGACCTAGGTGTTCCTGGTCTGGCAGGGGGATTGGACTAGATGATCTTTTGAGGTCCCTTCCAATCCCTTACGTTCTGTTATTCTCTGATTCTGTGAAAAGGTTGGTAAAACTGTGTCACATGTCGTGATAGATGAAACCAAACTAGAAAACAGGCCATTCAGCTCCTGAGAAAGTTACCATTAAACAGAACTATGGAGAAGTTGTTAGGATATCTCCTAGCTTGCAAGGACAGAAGCTGTCTTGTGTTCCTGATGACTCAATTCAAGGGTGAAGAGTTGTAGATCATAGCACAAGGATGAGATCATCTGTTCTCTTAAAGATACTATATAACCTACCTTAGAAAACAAAACTGTAAATGGGTCATACAGTGCAGCTAAAAGACAGGTACTCAAATCTGGTGAAACAAAATGCTTCCCTGTTCATCCCCATGAAGTATATTTAACTTATGCTACTCACAGAAGCATAGTAGCATTCTAGTAGGTATGATTTAGTCTAACACACTAGAGTGATTTTTAGGAAGTATTAAAACTTTCTATTTGAGCCCCAATATCCACGTTTCTTTTGGATATAATCACAAGACTGTGCTATGTTTTGCACATACAGAATAGTTTAACTCCGCAGAATAAATATAATCTTATTCCTATAGAATGTAAACAAATAAGAGGCCAAATATGCCAAGTTTGGCCTGATTCTTCTATGTCATGGGTGCTCATCTTTGTTCAATTATCTGCCCACTTCCCATATATCTGACTACAAGCCTGAGAGTCTTCTAACTGCAGAACTCTTTAGGTCTAGGCTGGGAAGTGAACTGCAAAGGTGAAGAACAGCAGGTAGGTAAGCATCCTCTGTCAGCCCTCTCTTAAATTTAACTCAGTTCTTATTACTCCTGTTCCTTTCAACTGCATTATATTGATTCTTACCCCTTATAAATCTTCATGCTTTAGGATGTGAATCAGTCATTGACTATTTGCAGTTTGAAAGAACTGTCTTTGATTGCTGTGCAGAGTCTTATCCAGCTTTTCTGAAGAGTTTTAAAAATGACATAAAGATCTGCTTTTTGGCTCAATGAACAGTCCATAGATCTTTAGCAGTATACACTTTGGAAGGACATCTGGAAGACAGAGAGAACATACTGGGAATTAAGTAGCAAGATGTAGTAATGATATTAATCCACAGATGTTCAAACTGGGATTTATAGAACTTGACTTTTTAGCCAGTCCTTTGAAAAGATAAAAAAGAGGTTAAATTTTTTTGAATAATTTTAACTTCATCACTTCAGAGAGTCACGTAAGCGCTTGGCCACTTATTGTAACCTTTGTAACTAAGTTTAAAGGATTATGTAGTAGGGGGACACTCTCATAGTCAGGTTGTAGTGAAAGAAGAACAACATCCTCAGCTTCCTATAAACTATGCAAATTTAGGTGATCATACGAACCAACCATCTAGGCCTCTCAACATTCAGTGGCGCTCTCTGGTAGAGAGTTACTATTGCTTGCAGCGCTCTTCATCTCTGACCCCAGATAGAAAGCCCTGAAATAATACGTATTGATTTAAATGAAATCCTTTCAGCAATTTGAATCAGAACTGTTCTGCTTCTCTGGTAACAAATACAAGGAGATTTCAGAAGAGGAGTTTCAGCTGCTACTTGGCTGAATATTCAGGGGAACAACAAAAATGACTTTACACAAGGGACAAACTCATCTTCAGGTTAGTTCCTGTAAACTGAAGTTAAATTGAAAGTTTAGAATTAGTAGTAGCTTGAGGCTTTTGACTATTGTCAGATGCTCAGAGAAAGCAAACTGAAAAATTAAGAAACTTTCCCCCACTGTGATCCTTTGAATTGTCTGCACAGACATAGATTATGTCCATCTTGTTGAACATACTAAAAAGCTTTAGACTTACATACAGGGCACAGTCAGAAGCCTGTCTTGTATGTTGTTGACCATTACCCACTGGCAGTAATTGTTCTCCCAGAAGAAAGAAACATATTTACTCTTGTTCAGTGTAGCATATAACATTATGTGTTGCCCTAAAGGGGAAAGGAAGTAGATTTCTGTTTTAAACTTGAAATATGACATCACAAATAATGAAGCATGCAATGCACCTTTGTGCAACGTGTGCAAAAGTGAGACCTTCAAATATCTGTTCCTGGGGTTTCATTTACTCTTGTTCAAACACCTATCTATTGCTGATGCAAGGGTGGTCCCATGGCCATTTTCAGCCAAAGCTTCTGAAGTCTGCAGCTCTAATTGAACAATGGTATCGAGGCACCTTGGAGTCCTGGGAACCCTAGTATTTCCAGACTCCATGTCATGAGGCTGTGAAAGGCTTAGTCAAACCCAAAATTATCAAGTCTGTAGTCTTGGGATTCTAGTTGGGAATCTAGATGCCTTGAGATTAATTCCATGTAATCTGCTTCAGTGGATTCACACTTAGTTCAGCTCACCTAGGAAATATGTTTACATGTTTGCAGCATTCTACTTTTGCTCCACTAGAATGAGTAGTTAGTTTGAAGATGAAGCAAAACAATGAGAAGAAAATCAACTACTTTTTCATTCTTGGGCCTGTTTGGAAATGAGAAACAAATCTGTATTCATTTCTAGACAAATAAAAACACTAATTGCCTCCTGAAAAATTCTTTAGCAAAGATGCGTTTAAAGAATACTCACCTACATGTAACTGTTTTTTCATCTTCCACCAAACTTTTTTCTCTCCATCTTTTTAATCAGAAAGACACTTTGAAAGAGTTGCCTGAGTTAGATCAGACTTGAGACAATAATTGTGACAGTCTGCAGCACCAACTGGGACTTCCCCTGGCTTCAGGGAAGTTGCTAGGCTACTATCTTAAAGAGACAACTCACTTGATTAATTGCAAATACAGATTGCTTTATGAAGAAGTTAATACATTTATAACAACAAAGTCTGAGTGAAATAGCAGGCTGGTTATCAGAACCTGCAGTATTCCCTGAATACAAGATTAAGAAACAAAAGTACAGCTTTTAAAACCAGATGTGGTCTTCACTGGCTCCAGTCCTGCCTTCCGTGGTGAGGTATTACCACACTGTTGATAAATCACCATTTAATGAAAATCACAAAACATTTATTTTTAGAGTGTGATATTCAAAATAAATATTACCTCACTCACTTTGTATTAATGAAGCTGGCAAAGAACTGCTGTAACATTCTAGGGTCCCTGTAACCCAAATCTGCCTTGGAGGAGAGTATATGTCTGGCATCTGTTTGCACTGGATGTCAGACTGCTGTTACTTAGCTTTTTCATTAAGTATCTCATTACTTGAAACTCTTCAAAGGGCTAAGCAGCTTTCATTCCTCAGATCATGTAGTGATTTTATGAATAAATGTAATATGGTAGTACATAATGACAATACAAATCTATACTAAAAAAAAGAAAAGAAAATATGTAAGCACCTGGTTTCTTATGAGTAGACCTTTTCAGAAATTATTTTAATTTCCACGAAATTTGCTGACAAAAACAGAATAAAGAAGTCTTTGAAATTTTCTTTGACCTTTCTTTAATATTTTATTTTTTTTCTTTTGGGAAAAAAATAAACCAAAACAAAAAACCAAAACCAAAAACCCCAAACCCTCTTGATGTTTCAGTTTTGCTTAGAAATCTGAGAATGTTTGAAAAATACTTTCTGGATTTTTTTAAAAGCTACTTAAAGCAAATCAAGTGTTCTCAAGCAGCTTTACATGTAAATATTTACATAAGCATCAGGCATCTGTTCAACCTGCTTCTGATTGTTCTGAAAAATTCATTAATAACTTGTATTTCCCTTTAAAACCCCCAACAAAATGTCTTTTTATGATTTGGAAGCAGTTTGGCTTGTCTTTTGTGGACACAGTAACGGGAATGCATTCACTCATTGATAGACCCCAGTTTAGCCAGGAGATACTGAAAAATGAGCAACCTGCAATGAACTGAGAGAGCAGGTGAGGGAGTAACAGCACAGCACAAAGCTTCGGTGGGCAAGCTACAGAAAGCATTGAAAAAACTCTGGAAGGAATATGGCTTTTAAAAATCAAACCCACGGAGCTTGAAATGACTGGGAAGATACAGAGATTGAAAAAACAGTATCATTAATCAGTACTTGAGGATTTCTGTAAGTTTCATATGTTTATATGTGCTGGGAGTAGATGATGGGGCACATACAAACTCCATTTTATTAATATTCTGTGCATGAAACTCAAGGAAGTAAGAAGTAGGTCCTCTTCTGGGGCTGAAAGGCAGTGGGGAGAATGCAACACCTTTTGCTGCTGGCTCACATTAGATCAAGTTTGTGAGGGACATGTCATCTTTATTTGTAATTTATTCATGAAATGAGATAAGCCTACATCTTAATGTTCCACATCTGTTTCACTCTCAAACATAAAATTGAGGGAAGTTTGTTCATGTTCTGTAAAAGCTGGGGAACAGAGTATGGTTTGGGGACTATCTCACTTAACCATGCACTGAAAATTTCCTTAAAGTGAAATATATTGCCACTGTCCTAAGAAAGAGGTGAGGAAAGCTTTTTGTGCAACAGGGTGTTGTGACACGATATGACAGGGAAAAGGATGCCAAAAATGGAGCAGAAGGACTCTGTTCCTATTTTGTACCCCATGGAGGTAAGGAGCTTCTTCGTAGTCTTCTTCTTGGCCTTATGACTGTGAAGGCATTTGGGAATTTGGGCACATAGGGTCTGTTTTAATGGAATTAGAATTGCACAGAGATGTGACCAGAGTCTATGGATTCCATGATAAATAGAAAAGGAAAATTTTGTTGAAGAATTAAGACCAGTTTTAGGTATCAACAAGAATATATTTTGTCAAAGTCCTAAAATGGGCTTTAAATGTTATGACAGACCAAATGTTTTGTATAACAGCCAAGAATATATTATCGGTGAATTTTATTCAAAAATATACTTTATTTTAAAAGTTAGGATTCACTGATATAGAAAAAACATTCTGATTGGTATTACTTTGGGTAGGTGAAGGGAGAAATTAGTTTGATTTTTTCAGTTATATTATCTTTTCATGCTATATTGGGTTAACAATTTTTTAATGGGACAGTGAAATCCATCTTCTGCTATTCATGTCATAAAAGACTCAGCAAACTTACAAGGCCATGAACGCTTGGTTTCTGCATATACAAAATAGGTGTTTGCATGTAACTAATTTAGGAAAAACTTGTTGCATGGAGATATCAAATGCAACTGTAGCACTTCTGTTTACAGGTTGAACAGTCAGTAGTGCAAAATTTTAACTGATCTCAGTCTTTTAGAAACAGTCCTAAGAATTAAGGAAGAATCATAGGGGGGGAAACTAATTTTAACCCTGAATTTTTTAGCTCTTTTGTTTGGATTTGGGTCAATGGCCAACTGTCAGCTTTCTTGAGTATTACAAGTTGTAGTGAAAATGTGAATGACTTACATAAAAGTCTACAAAATCCATTCCTGAATTTGCAAAATACCATTATATCTGGTATTTATGAAGTGAGGTTTTCCAGTTACTGTTATTTTAGTATAATTGTCTACAATTGTAAATAGCCTGAAGGAGGTAGGTTTTGGATTCCTACTGAAAATAGTATGACTTTAAGACCTATTTAAAAATGGCAGGGTGAATTTCTTGTGTTTGTACAAGAGAAGGACAAGATTAAGCTAACAGAGCTCTAAAATCTTAATTTTGAGTAATAGGATTTTTTTTCCATTTTAAATGAGTGGACAGCCAATTACTAAAAGGAGGTGGACAAGACAAGCAGCAGAAATCTTTGTACACCCATTCTCCAAAAGCATGTTAGAGAAGCATGGATCAGAAGTGGTAGAGCTAACACTGCCACAGCATGAGGGGATGGAGTAGATGACTTTTAAGTTTACTATTTCATTTTTAAATTTCAATAGATGATGTTAAGGGGATGTAACTTGGACCAATCCCATCTAAGTTTAAGTTTCAACTAACTTAAAAGCTTTGAGTGGAAGAGCTGGACCAGCTGACATTATGAGGTCTATTCCAGCTGAAGTTGATGTATGGAGCTTAGGGATATGGTTTAGTGGGGACTTCGCAGTGCTAGGTTAATGCTTGGACTTGATGATCTTAAAGGTCTTTTCCAACCAAAGCAATTCTATGATTCTATTATTCTGTGAGTTTTTGTGGATTTGTAATTATGGGCCCAGATCTGTACTGCAACATGAATTTTCTTCCTGTTTGCTTTACACTGTTTTGGTATCTTATTTACCATGATTTTCATATTAAACATTTTATAATAGAAACAAGAAACTATAAAATTTTTCAAGAAACCCCAAAATATTAATCTTAAAGTGTTTAGGTCACAATAAGGTAGATGAAAGGATGAAAAAGCAGTTTCCTAATCATCTCCAGTCTGTAGAGAGATAGAGACAAAAACTGTTTTTGTCATACTGTGTCACAACGTAGTCACTGCTCACTTTGTCCTTTTTCCATCTTTCCTGAGGTGCAATCAGTATAGCAGCATTAAACAAGTCCTAAGAAAAACATCAAAGTTTACCTTTATTGAAAGAAAAAAATAAAGGACTCATCAAAAATCCATGATGTGTTAAGAACTGCAGACCACCAATCTGTGTTCAGCCAACTAGTGCTGGCAGTTTCTAGATTTCAAGTTTAGATCTATAACAATTTTTAAAGTCTGAAGGACTTTATCGTCCATTGGAATGAACCAGTGTAACCCACCAAAACCAAATTTTAATGGAAATAGAAGTGACTAGTCAGTCTACTGTATAACTGAAATATATTGTCATTATTCTATGTATTTTTCTGCATACTGCTTGTCACACAGAAAAAAGCCACAGTAAAACTTGTAGCATGTCAGATTACTTGCTTCTGTCTGAACGCCAAATGAATAACTCTTAACAATCTTCCTGACCTGATGCTTATATTCTCTGTATACTCTGCCAGTACTTCATCCTTGTTCAAGTAGTTAGAATTTCCCACAAAAGCATTTGTAGTCACTGTGGAAAAGCCACTGTGAGAGATTTATATAACATCTCCACCAAATAAAAGTAAAAAAATATTGTGTTGAATAGAATGAATGCTTACTGGGCTGCTTCATTGCTGCTAATAAGCCATATCAACTCAATTTACTCTGTCCATTCAGTAGTCTCAAGGTATCAAACCTGCAGCTTCAGTGCTGGTTTCACCATTAGGCTGAAAAGGTGGCAGCTGCTGCAGTAAGGGAAAAACACTTTCTGAGCAGTTGCAGTGAATACTTCCTTCTGAATCTCTCCAAAGACAAATGAGAAAACCTTAATTGTCATCAGATCAACAAAATAAAAATAACAATTTGACATTCCTTGACATTACTTGTATTTGTCTCTCATTAGATAAGATCTACAAATGAAAAAGGTGGCACTTCCTTTTTTTTTTTTTTAGTATTGCACAAGAAATTGGAAAATATGTATTTTATCCAGAAGACAAATAGCAAAACTGAGACCTGCAAGTGCAATAGTGGGGTGTTAGTGTTTATGACATTTTCAGTTATAACTTTTCATAGGCATGTTGTCTACAGTATAATTACTCTGTAACTAGAATATGACTCTAATCTTTGTGTATCTGTAATGATATCACCATCTGATGCAACTTGAAGTTTAAAGTAAGGTATGAATTATTCCAGCTTCTCTACTGTCTTGTCACAGGATGGTTTTAAGAATCTTGTTATATAAACTATATATTTGCTGAAATTCAGCTGAAATTATTCTTCATACTGAAAACCTACTACCAGTTGTTAAAAAAAATTTTGAACTACCTTTCTTTACTCTTACTCCATTCTTATTACGACTGTACTATAATTAATGCATTTTATTTTGAGACATATATTTGTTTGGTATTTTCAGCCTTTGTCCAATTTTTACTATCAAATCTAAGCAGAATATGGAAGAAGCTACTAGCTTCTTCAACTGCACTGGGGAAGATGGAGCATGATAAAGTCTTTCAGTATGATTTGCACTTAGAACCCAAATCTTTCTTGTCCAAAAATTCAGCATTAAGGAACAGGACAAGAAACAGCAAAAAATGTCTGCAGACTCCAGCTCATTAATTCAAGGATTGCTTAAGTTATTAATGATATTTTTGAAGTTTAAGCCATTAATGCATATTGGCTTTGTTTCATATTATGGCTTTATAATGTCACTTACATTGAATTACCAATGAGGGTGAAATCTGCCAAGAAGAAAACACCAGCTTCTATTTACTGTAGGAAATAACAGCAGCAACATCAAAATATGTTAAAGCAGATAGCAATCTTTACTATTTTACCTCACGGCTTCCTTCAGCTTCTTGCCATATGCTAAGAGTTCATTCTGTGATGAGCCTTTGAGCTGTCAGTCTGTCTCCCTAGCTTTTCTCTCATTTTCTCCTGAGTATAAATGGCTATTTGCTGGAAATTGTTTTATATCTTGCCTGACCATTTGACTGCAGGACATAGTTACTTCTCATGTCTTCTATTAGAGGGACAGTGGACACAGCAGGCAAGCTAGGCCAATTAAGTCTCCACTACCATTAACATTAACCTTTTTAAAAGTGTGAGTATTATGTCTTAGAACATATTTGGTACTAAATCAGTACCTCAGGGCAAGAAAAGTCCAAGTGAATTACCAGTTTTTCACTTTTTTGCCTCTGTATAAGAGTGAGGCCAGAGCCTATTCTGAAAGGCACAGTCATTGTGAGTCAGTCACTCCCCTATGTCAAATGCGTGGGAGAAAGTTAAAAAAGCTCTTGATTTGATTGCCACTAGTGAATCTTATTAACTACCATATTCTTCTGAAAAATTTGATGATGCTTTATATTGACATCAATCTTTTAAATGTTTGGAGCTTTGGGATAAATTTCCAAATTTTAAATGTATATCTGAATATCCAGTCTGCTTTGGGAATATTATGTTCAGTTTTCATTTTCTGCTCTTGTCATGTGATGCTTCATTTGGAATAAAAAGAATGTCAGGGTTAGTATTCCTGTCTCTGTATTTCTCTAGATGGTGCCCTGTGCCATATTGTTTGCTTCTTATTATCTGTATCTAACAATCAGATTTCATGCAGAAGAAACAAGTTACCTCTCTGGTGAGTTCTCACTGGTACCTCATTGCTTCCACCATGGATTAATTTTTGTTCATCCCTACACGTTTAACAAGAAATGTTGGAAGGAGAGAATCACTTGTAGTCTCATTTGCTGCAATAGAGCAAACAGCAGTAGAACTGGTAGGATGGGTTTCCACTGGGTTATGTCTGTGATTGGGCTTCTTGAGTGCATCTGTGCAGGTACTGTAGAATTAGGAGCTTCTGAAGCTAATCTCACATTATCCCCTCCTACTATGCATTGGTTTGCACTGTAGAGTCGGTAAACTTGACTCTTTTTGAATGAAACAAAACCAAAATAGCTTCTAAGAGGCATTCCGTTCACAAGACCAAATTAGAGCTGGTTCAAAATTCTGCCACATTCCTATACACAATATGTATAGTGTGGTGGTCTGGTCACCAGCACAAGTTCTTTGCTCTTGTTGAGCTATACTACCTGCTGTAACAGATGTAGTCTTTGATGCTTAAAATGTAGCTCTTCTTGAAGCTTCTTTCTTTTGACTGGGACTTCATGAAGAGTGTTTCATATCTACCTGACTACCTGTTTTTTATAAAACTCATCATTAAAACTTTAATTTGGTGACTTTTTTTACAAATTTGTTTGAAGTTGATCAATGGGTTCAGAAAGTATTAGGGAATGACAGCTGAATAACCTGGCAATCTCATATGTAATGACATACTGCATTGATGTACTCTCTCTTCGGGAGATCAGGTTGAACATCATGCGTGTAATTCTAATAAGAATTGTACTTAGAACTGTGACAAGATCAGCAGGGGACACCCTGAAGCTGGGAATGAGAAAATGACTGGGTATTTGCCCACTGAAGATAGTAAGGCTCAAATTTAAATTAAAAGCTTATTCTACCTCAATAACTTATTCTACCAGAGACTTGCATCTTTGTCTAATTGGACTGTGTTGAACGTGACACTTTTTTTGAAGAGTAATGACTTCCTGGGGGAAAAAAAAAGCACTTTTTTTTTTCCCCCCCACAGAAATATATTTTTTATGGATCTCTTATCAGATTGCCTTTCAAAAGCTAAAATCTCCTTCTATTTTATGCTGGTTTAGATGGTGAAACTCAAAGCGTCTCTTCTCCATCCTCAGCATTTCCTTTAAAATTTTCAACAAAAATCTCATGAAATCTCATGCAAAAAATGTAGTGACTTTTTGTTTTACCTTCCCCCCTGCCCCAGGGTACGAGGAAGAAAATAAACTTTGTTTCTCAAGTTTTATGTGTCCAGGTCACAATTACATCATTTCAATGGCAGTAGCTTTAGTTTCATGGGTTCCTCCTTGTATCTTCACCAGCCCCTAATGCTCAGCTCCCTCCAGATTTCAAAACAATTTTGGCGAGGGAAATAACTGTTTTCTGCCCTCCCTTCTTCCCTCTATCAACAACACCTTTATTCACTGGGTTTTTTTTCAGATTTTTTGTTACCAAAGTTAGTAATACTTCTTTAATGAAGCAAGTTTCTAGCCACATTTTTGAATGTAGCATTAAAAATTTTTGAGATTCAGGTCAGTTTTAAGTCTTTTGAGCATCTAAGTGACTTCGCTAGTAATGATATAAATAACCTTTAATTTTGCATATCTTTTCTTGTTAAACTGTTTTCTTAACTCTGAATGAAGTGTTTGTACAGAAAATGTCGAGAATTAATATGCTATGAAAAGAGAAATAAAACAGAGGAAAATAATATCCAATGAATTTGCAGGTAAATCTATGGTGTTGAAATACTTCATCTGAAACTCATGCTCTTTTGAGGGGATCCATGACAAATCTTCTTTTTGTTTCAAACACATCATTGTGCAGGTGTACATAGTACTTGTGTGTCTTTTGTTCTCTGAATCTATTCCACAAATTAGTAGTATAACAAGAGCAACATAAGGGGCAGTTCAACTTACTCTGACCTCCAGGTGGGCTCCAATCTGTCAGAAAAGTTTCTATCTCCTTATATCTGCTATCCCTACATGGATGCTTCTGATATCTTAAGACATGCCAGACAGGACAGTGCACCTGGAAACTGAATTGATACCTTGCTGAATATGTTGCAGTGAACTGACTTGTTATCTAGAATTTGGTGAATGTATTTTCTAGATCCCTTTGTTATGAAGACCACTGCATCACAGACAGAAATATACTTTTAAACATCTAAATTTTAGTATTTTCATTTGTAGCTGTATTCCATTCAAAGTATTTTCTATCAGTTACTGAACATGAACCACTGACATTTGCAATATTAATTTCAGTGAATGCTTGGAGTTATGCTGCTGCCACTGAGAAAAGCCTAACCATATATCAGCAGCACCAGAATCACTTTGAACTCTTCTCCCTTCTTTCTGTCTACTCACATGCAGAATGTATGATTCACTGTGTTTCAGCTAATGTGCCTCCTTGTGCTCTGCACCAGAGGAGGAGGGTAAGAGAAAGTGAGAGATACTTTCTGGATCTCAATAAGAAAGACTTAGCAACAAAAGGCTTAATAAAACTGTTGTTTTCATAAGAGAGAATAAGAAGCAGGTTATAGAGAATGAGTAAATCTCACATCATTTCAGATACTGGGCACCCCACATTCATGCAGGATTGGATGGCCCCCTCATGGGTTTTCCCATGGCCCACTGTGCCAATGTTATCCATGGAGATGGTTTCCTCTTTTTGGTCATTTGAGCTAGTATATGATTTTCTTACAAGAAAACAGCTCTACTGATCATTGTCAATATCAGTCAAAAAGGACAGTCACTTGTGAACTTCTTGCTGCACTGTTAGACAAAGTCAAGGCTCATCTATTATGGTAAACTGACTGAAGTTGTCCTGCAGCCAGGAGATTTGAGCATAGTACAGCCTGTGCCTGCTCCAGTTAGCTGTGTGGATCACTAATGTCTTGAGGTAGAATGGTCTCCTGATCAGGATTGCTATGTTCTATTAGGAAAAATAGCTGTTACATGGATAAAGAAGGTATTCTCTGATCACAAGACCCAGCAATAACAGTGTCCCATTTTGGCTGCAGCTGCGTGTTGGGGACAGTGATGATGGCATCATGGAACAACTCACAAGAGATGGCCTTTTTAGCAGCTTTTTTAGTGTGTTCTTCACAGAAGCTGGTGTCTGTGGTGGTTCTGTTATTTATGTTTCAATAATATGCCCTATGTAAAGTCTGATGTATCGAAGACCGTTTTCACAGTTGCTAGTTGACTGCATTGCAGTCAAACAAAAAGCCCAGATAGCTATTTATAAGCATTACTGTTACAGTAAATAAATCAAATGAAGAGAGGTTCTTTATATAGCTTCAAGTATTTAAACAATTTTGCATGAATGATTTGAAACAGCCATAGGTACACAAAACATTTTTCTTTACCTGTGAGTAGTAAATGTGCTTGCCACATGTTTCCCTGACATCACTGCACAGTTGTTTGCACAGCAGTGATACCATAGAGAAGGAATTAGTCTTTTGAGTACTGCCCAGTTTCATAGCAGGTTTAGATGATGTGGTACTAGAAATGCCAGTGCCATGATTTTGGTGAGTGTGAATCAGTGATAAGTTTCAAAACTAAGTCCAGCTTGTGAGAGTTAGTATTGTGAAAGCAGTGGATTTGTATTTGCTTCCTTTTTGTCTACAGAAAGATGTTAGAAAAAGTCATTTATTAGTAAGCAGATCATTCTGATCTGTAGTTACCTCCTTCTCTTCTGCAGGTACAAGCTACTAGAAAAAGCCATTTATGAGTGAGCATGTCATTCTTCTTATGTAAGCTGAGCAAGGGAATGTACTGAGATTTGGCCAGGAAGGGGTGAAAGAAAGAAGTAGTGTCAGAGGTAAAAGTGGGAGTTGAGAATTCAATTGTGCCTGTTACAGGTACATTTTCTAATATATAAATCAGGTCAAGGTACCTTCAGTTGAAACATGTTTTCAGAATGAACAGATAACTGCAGAGAAAGGATGCAAAGTGGGAGAAATAAAGAGCAACCCACACTGCTATAAATGTGAACTACAAACCATGTAAATAGCATAACTCCCACTGAGAATGTGACAGGGCTTTTGGGTACTTATTTTTATTTCTAAGCCTTGCCCAGCCCAAGCTATCAGTGTTACAGATTCTTGCCAGTTCTTAGAATACATTTTATGAAAGTTCGCACACATATTTCAGAAGTTAATAAATTGACATTTCAGTATTATTCCACTTTTAAATGTACCACTAACTGTTTTGAATCCATTGTAATTTGTATCCCATGTACTAAACATTACAGCAGCAGGGTTTGAAATTAGGGCCATTAGGTGGCTCGCCTTGATATCTGCGTGATAAGAAGCAGCCTTTCATCAAGGGTGAAAAACGTGTATTATTTAGTAAACTAAGTGCTTTTTTATTGTTGCTTTTTAAAGCTGTGTCACTGCTGTTAAGCAGCTCAAACTGGCACCAACTATTTGCAAACTTAGAAAACACCCCTTTCTGTGTAATTTGCTCACTTCGGAAACTGTACTTCTATTTTTTTTCAGATTTTATTTTTATACCTGTTAGCTCCTATCTCAACCTTTCTATCTTGTTGCCTTTGGGTACTGTAAATGACCAGGGAAAAAGTTTTCAGATGACAAAGATAAAGTTTCTTGTCTTTTCTACACAGTGCAGAGGTCATGATGGGAGATCAGAGACAGGAAGCAGCTTGTCATTTTGTTAACAGGTACAGGGACTCAGAGACTCGAAGCTTTTTTATGCTTTACCAAAAGCCATTAGAAGCTTCTAATAAGCTTGGAGCAGTAGCGTGGGGTTTGATGTTAGGCTGGCAATGAGGTGTAGTTTCGTTCAGGAATGGACTGCAACAAGGCAGCAGGACCTGTTTGGAATATCTGCATGTATGTTTTCATACGTATGCCTAAGTATGCATGAATCATCCTTTTGGCATTTGATTCAACACAGAAAAAACAGCACAGAAATTTTCTTGATCTTTACCCCACACACCTAAAACCAGCAGAGTATAAAAGATCCCTCTCTCTTTTTTCCTCATGCTGCCAGCTGTGTTCTGCTTCATAAGAGGTGCAGCACTGACCTGTCCCCTGGTTCCTAAAACTATGGGGAGAGCAGCACTTTAAACTTGCTCTTCATTAAAAGGTGAATATTTGCTTTTACATTTTATTGAGCTCACTCAGGAATGAAATTCTTGAGTTATAAAAGAATACTACAAAAAGCAAATATTATTTCTAATAAATTCTGTATGATTTTATATTAGTTACTACTGAAACCTATGAAATTTCTATGGTAACCTATTATTTTCTTCTTTAATTCATTCAATTGGATTTTTTTCCTAAGGAAGAAATCTTCTGAAAATATTATGCCTCCACAGTGGGCCCTTTTTTGGAAATTGTTATGCAAATCCAAATCCTGCAGCCTTCAGAGGGAATCTGTGACAAAAGTGAGACAGGTGCAGCTACCTCCAGTCAGGCAATTCTTTTGATTAAGGTTCTCTGCTTTAAAACAGAGTTTAATCAAGGATAGCAAAACCAGAGGAAAACTGCTTTCCAGGTGTGCCTTCTTGTGCAGATGGTGTGCTGCCAAAGAGAATCAAAAGAGACTTAATTACAAGAATGATCAGCAGAGTCAGACAGGATGAGAAATTGTGCACTCTGATGGAAGCTGTTCATTACAAAACAACGGTACTGCTTGGCACGTGGGGAAGGACGAAGCTGCTTCTGATGGATGACAAAGGCTTTTTAAAGTCTGCTGAGACCGAGTAATCCGTGCTGTAATGTTTGAAGCATTTAGAGGAGGTGACGAACACTTGTCTTTTCTCCAGTCGAATCTAAACCTGCAGGGGAACCCATGCCACTCACTTTCCTGGGCAAATGGGCAGGCAGCAGGCCTTGCAATTCTGCTTCCTAACTGCCTTTGAGACACTTCAAGGCGTGGCAGCAGTTTAATGCAGTGCCAGTGTCTGTTTTGCTGAGAGAGGCAATGTTACTTCTGTATAAGTGAAGTCTATTGGCTAAGATAGATCTGGGGCCCTGCTGTGCTGCCTGCTGATGCCACAAGCATGTGGGAATGGTCTTTGAAATTTTGCAGTCTCAGTAGCCTTTTGAAATTGTTTTTTTGAGGCAGCTGAACACATCCTACCATGTACGTGTACCCAAAAGTGTTGCATGTTTAGAGTTTAAGTACAAGCTAGCACAGTAGTATATATGTTGAATTTACAGATTCGAGCGGGATGTGCAATTCTTCCTCCTCAGCAAAGCAGTGTATCATTTACCTTTGATACTCATTCTTGTCTTTCTCCAGCAAAGGTGACAGCTAAACTGTGATTTTGCAACTCACTTTTTGTGACTTCACCCACAAAGAATCCCTGTGGGACTCCATCCAAGTACAGCATCTGGTCACAGGGAGCTTGCATGCAGAACAGCCTCATTAGTATGTGCTGAGGGATAAGCCCTGTCTTACTACCTGTCTTGTCTACTGTTGGACATGTAACCAGTGGTCCATAAACAATAATACATTTGTCAAGGTACTTTTGATGAAACAAATTCTAAACTCTGTTAGCTGAAATGAGACCATGACTCTTCCTCCACTGCCCTGGGACTGGCACAGCGACCTGCATTGGCACTGCAGTTGCATGCCTAGTTTGGTGACAAAAAACCAAATCTGCAATCAGCTCTGCAGGATATAGTTATACTAGTTTTTCCTTGAATAGCAATTTTATTTATTTTTCTTTTTCAGAGGGTTGTACAGACACTAGTGAATTAATTTTAGCAACACCACAGAGTGCAGAAAGGCCTAATCTTCCGTAAGGGACTAGATCAAGGGAGAGTGTCAATGACTTCAGTGATCTTTGGATTTGACCTAGGTGAATACAGACTAGGAAAGAGAAAGAGTCCCTCCAGCAAGCAAGTGGCAAAGCTGGGATTTAAACATGAGTGAGTCTAGCTGGTAGAATCCTTCTCAACTCTCCAGCTCTCCCCTGACAGCATTCTGAGACAGGAAGTAGAAGGAAAAGGGTTCAAATGTCCCAAGAAATCTCAAAGAGAAAGGGCAAGCATGGGGAGAAAGATGGTAGAGAAAAAGTTCTTCTGTGGGATGTAAGAGGAAAGAGGATGGGCTTACCTCCTCCCTCGTCCTCAGTTTTGTTTTCTCTCCCTTCCTGTCCCTTGCTCTGGACTGTTTACTTCAATAAGTTTTCTTGTTTGAGCTTCCCCAGTACAAGTTCTGTATCTGCCATTGCTCTTTTGACTGCCTGCCTGTTGGTAATTGGCAGGAGATAAAGCTTCTGGCAGTATTGAGTCACTAAGAGAAGTGGACTAGCAGGACTTAGTAACACAGGGATCTCAGTGTACTTTACAAAAATTAATTACAGAATCACAGAATCACAGAATGTTAGGGATTGGAAGGGACCTCAAAAGATCATCTAGTCCAATCCCCCTGCCAGAGCAGGAACACCTAGGTCAGGTCACACAGGAACATGTCCAGGTGGGTTTTGAATGTCTCCAGAGAAGGAGACTCCACAACCTCTCTGGGCAGCCTGTTCCAGTGCTCTGTTACCCTCACTGTGAAGAAATTCTTCCTCACATTTATGTGGAACCTCCTATGTTCCAGCTTGCACCCGTTGCCCCTTGTCCTATCATTGGATGTCACTGAGAAGAGCCTGGCTCCATCCTCATGACACTAATTAATTAATTAAGCCTTACGATACCATTCTGAGAAAGACAAGACTTATTAGAAATACTTCACTGCTTGGAAAAAGAGAATGACTAAAGCCAGCTTTTTCTAAAGTGCTAACTTGTTTTTATTATTTGTATTTTAGAAATGGGTAATGTGTAATTATATAATTGTAGACAGGCTGAATTTGGGGCATCTGCTTGCAGACCCTTGTATGAAGAACATGAAATCACGGCATGCAAAGTGAAAATGCACTTTTGAAAGTGCTTATAATGCATAACCTTGGAAAAATCATCAAGTCAGAAACAGAGTCAAGAATGTGAATGCTTCAACTTCCACTTCCACTAGGAAGGGTAAAAGTGAGTGAAATTAAACCACTGGGGTAAATTCAGTATTGTTATAAGGCAAGTAAGTTGGAAGGCATCAGGCAAAATTAGGGAGGTCTCAAAACACCACTGCTTTAGTCTTGGATATTTAGGAAACCAGACATACAATCTCTGTCTCAGTTGGAGATCTAAATGTTCACAGTCTTTTCTTTCTGCTGCTGTCTGCCTTTTTTTGCCCAAAGACATAATAACTATTTTAGGTAACTTCACACTGTGATGAGGCCTGTGTTATGTAAATGAAATTAAGACATTCCAGAATGAATTAACAGGTGATGGTGAGGCAGGATGCTTTTGGAAAAAATGATGAGATGATTTTTAGCAGCAACTAAAACTTGCTTTGCAATGTTGACTGGAGCATATAGTATTTTCGGGTGACTTCTCTGAACCTAAAACTTGTTTCCTTGTTTATATCTGTCTGAATGCACACCTGGCTGAACAGTTCAGGTTATTGCATAATGCTTGTCCTTGTGCCTCAGTAAGTTTGTTCACTCAGACCTGTAAAGACCTGTAGAAGGTAAAAGGACAGATCTTAAGTTATGTGTTAGGGAAAAAGTGTACATGGCAGGCAAGAAAATTTCTGTGAGGAGACACATTCATAGATAGTGGTTTTAGGAATGGTAGCCTTAGATCTTATATATTGCATACCCTGGATATTACATAAGAAACAACCCAGCATGCACAAGACCTCTGCGCAGAAGGCTACTACCTGCGACAAACCTTCAGAGGCCAATCTATTTTAGAAAAATAGGAAGTGTTATGAAAGAGAAGAGAAGGTGAAAACACCCTCTTGAGAGTGACAAGAAGGTCCACCTGCCTGAAGCCATGTTTAGTGTGAATCTTACAGGGAAGAAACAGCAGTTTGGAAGGACATCTTGTAGAGCTGCAGAAGGAGCCAGTGCTTAGGGTAGTAGGTGAAGGAATGGGATGAGTAAGTCCTTTCACTAGGAGTGCAGGAGATCCTTGGTCAGATTCTGTAGGCCAAAAGCATCCTGTGAGACATTGGCCAAGTCCATGCACATGTTGTTCTTGGACAAGGTGCCCTCTTTCTGCCAGTTACTCATCTGTTTTAACTTTAGGTGTCAAACTTCAGTGCTCCATTGCCTACAAAATAATCTCAGTATTTCAGATGTCACTGCTCTGCTCTGCGTCTTAATTCTGTGTTTAGGGAAGAGGGTGAGAATTGTCTCTTTTAACTTCTCACTTTCCCTTTTGAATAAGAAGCTAGTTTCCTACCTGCACTATCAATTAATTTTTTTTAGATCTTCGTAGTTTCCCAAACCCACAGTGTTATGGTGAAATTTAACAATTCTACCTGTGAAAAAAGGCCACAGTGGTGCCCAGAAGTAGCTGCCAACACTCTCTAATGGATGAGAAGCCTTCCAAATTTCAGATTTGCTCTTCTCGAGGACGAAAGATAATAAATTAAGTTAGAACACTAACACTGTTGCTGGAATTCAGTTTATTTAGGAGCATACTTTGCTGCAATTATGAACCAGAAAATACTTTGCTGAAAGGGCATACTAAGTAGATCTGTACTGCTATGCGACATCAGTGTCATACATGTGATTCTGAATACAGATAAATTTATAAGCTAATTGGCAAAGTCAGAATTAAAAAATTAATTTGCAACAGGTAACTAAGTAACACATTGTATAATTGGTTTTAGTAGATTTTTACTCTTATTTTGTTAATGTTTAATTTCTGCAAATTAGCCTGGAGACTAATCCTCTGTATCAACCTGGTAAGGTTCAGCTTTTAAAGTTCAGCTGCTTTCTGCACACATTAAACATCTAGCTTCTTTATATAGAACATTTTTTAATCCTTGCATACGTAAAGGAAACGAGCTGATTTTGCTCACATTTACCAAAAAGAAAATAAATTAAAAATATATACCTTTGGGCTGAGACTTAGCGTAGAAAATTTGAGTCAAAAAGCACCTAGTTATATATACATGCAAATACAGAATTTTAATAAGAATATTTAAATAATTTACTGCTACAGCTTGATTGTGAAATTGAAATGTAAACTTTTGTACTAGCTTACAGCATGATGGAACACACTCAAACTGTAACTATTTGCTGTTAACAAGGTTTCTGTTTGACGAACAACTAACCATCCTCAAGTCTCTGCCCAGGAATACTGAACCTATATCTATATTAGACATTTACCTTATTTATCCAATCATGATTTTTGAATCTTCATATGAAGCAAGGAAATCATTATTAAGGAGAGAAAGAGCTTAGTAATGTGTCTCAGAAATATATCACTAGAAATGATATTAAAACATTCCCCTGACAATGACTTCAGCAACAGTCTGCTAACTGAGTTCTCAGCCTACTGGTGTGGTCCAGCACATGCAGGTTCATTTGCCACATCGCTTTCTCTTTCCAGGTTTTGCTGGCTGTGACAGTAACTTGTGTTGGTGGGCAGATCTGTGTGCCAACTCTTGCAAAGTGCCTTTTAGACAGGTTCAGAGACTCATTTAACAGAGCTAGAGTGATTTGAACTTTAACAGGTTGGTACACTCAGCCCTGCTCTTCTTTTTTTACTGTTGTCAGCTGCAGCTTCAACAAGCTTCCTATGCATTGTCTTGAATAAAAAATTACCATGTAATCTTTTTACTTTTATTTTTGTTGTTAAAGGCAGAATAGTAGCATATAGTTCCTATATCCTTCTCATACTTAACATTTTACCTAAAGGTAGGGATATTTTCCAATCATCTGTTCTTACAACCTGTTTGTTTCAAATCACTGCTGCTCTGAGTCTTATGGATAGAAACTACATGCAGGTATAACTGGAGATACTTCTGCTTTTATCCATGGAGATGAAGATGCCTTTTCCTCTGGAAGTTCTGTCCTTTGGGGCTTCTGGAGAACTGTCTTAAGCAAACGAGGCACCACTCTTTCTTTTCATTTGTCTTGGAACAATGCGTTTATTATCTTTTAGTGATTAGATGGCAAGTTTACAAAGTGTTTGATCTGAACACGCAGAAAATGGATATCTGATAACCCACTACAAAAAGAAAATTAAATAGAGTAGACTTTTCATGAAATGGATTCTAATTCTTTATTCTCATGTGTTTCATACAAATACTGATATTTCCAGCTCTCAGAATATTGTAAACAACCCCAGGCATTACACAGGTGAAGTGCTGGGGTCTGAACCCCAAGCCCTGAATTAAGGTTGACATATGGGTGGTTCCCACAGTCCTTCAAAAGGAGGGGATGAGTTTGCCTTTTGGCTTTCTTCCAAGGTGTGGCTGACCTTGTAGGGAAAGCCCTTGGGTAAACAAGCCCCAGGTGCCCTGCATTGGGTAAATGAGTGCCAGGTGTCCTGCTTTGGGCATAAAAGCTGGGACCACTTGCAGGAAGGGTGGAGTGTCTGTCTGTGAGGTGGATGCACTTTGCAGAGTTTCATTGCTGGGGAAGGACCTCCTGGCTCTCCCTGCAACTGGGCCCCAGTCAGGTTTGACACTTACGAACACGGGCTCTGTGGGAACAGTATGTGGCTGCCTCTGTCCTATATTATCAGTCTATTGGTTTGGTTGTCTCCTATCTCTGCCATGGGAGACTTTGTTGTTTTGTTTGTTCCACTGGTCGTTGATTGGATTGTATTGTTATTGGGGTCGATGTCTATTATGTGTAACCTGATTGACTTGTTTGTACCCCCAGCGATCACCCATGTACTGACCTTTTTGTGTGCAATAGAATCTGGTTACTGGCTTGTTCTACTGTTGGCTGCATCCTTTGTGCTAGGCCTAGTAATTGGCAAAGCAACAGGATATCCAAGCATTTCTGAAGATTTATAATGAAAACAGGGACTGTTCATAAACAAAGGTGATGTGAACATTGGTACACCCAAATTTAGCAGCCAGTCCAAACACCTGTAAAATTAATTTTGGCTAAAGAAACACGCCTACCATATGAAGTCATAATTTAAATTAAGACTTTAATGGTTTAATGGAAGATTTATTATTAATCTAAGTGCAACGGTATTAGGACATGCAATCTGAATTATCCCATTGCTATGTTCATTAATGTGGTAATACAGCTAAAACTGATATATGCAAACTTGCTAATAACTACCTCTTTCTCTGGTGGTGTGCTTCCTGTGCTCCTCAATATGAAGAAAGGAAGATTTCATGGTGAGTAATCAGTATTCAAGGTTCTTCACCAGGAGTACTTGGTTAGTTGTCCAGCTTTCTTCCTTCTCTTTGCCAGGAGGAGAATGATATTAATGTTA
This sequence comes from Podargus strigoides, assembly GCA_028020825.1. Classification (NCBI taxonomy): domain Eukaryota; kingdom Metazoa; phylum Chordata; class Aves; order Caprimulgiformes; family Podargidae; genus Podargus; species Podargus strigoides. Next base: position 30,885,923 of record CM051623.1, read on the forward strand.
ATGATTTCTTTCTACTGACTCGGGTCTGTTTGTGTCTATTTTTATACATATTCCAACATGCACTGTTCCTTATTCTGCAATTCCACATTACATCAATATAATTAATAAGTTATTAACATAATTATAACAATCATAAGCAGCTCACTTTACAAAAACAGCAGTGTTCCAGAAGATATATATATGTACAGTCTCATAGAAAGATGATGTCTTAGTAATCGATTTTTACCAGTATCTACAAGTTACGACATTATCACTGGTGCATTATAAAAATTTAAACAACATGCCTGCTTTTGGCAGTGTACCTTTAAGTAATGGGGTGATGGTTACTGAAAAAATATGAAAATTGAAGAAATTTAAGAAATCAATGTGCTAGTGTTTTGGTTTTTTTAAGAAATTGATTAACACTACCTTTTTTTTTTTTTTCTGGTTTGGTTTGGTTTTCCTTTTTCAGTCATTTTAGTTTCTTTCCTTTTTGAGGTTGGGTTTTATTTTCAAGCTTTTCTTTGCAACTGAGAGGACTAACTGTGATCTATGAAACCATTCAGATAAATAACTCCTGGATTTCAACAGCATTTAGGCACTTTATAAGAAATTAAAGGGAGAACTGCAGTTCTTTGCATATACAAGCCATGACATTAACCTGAGTTTGAAATTTTGTTTGGCAACACTGAATATTTAGCTTGTCATAAGTTTGGATTTCAGAGTCTATGTCCTCTCCTTGCACCTGAAAATATAGCCTGGGTGCATTAAGGGTACTTCAGTCATTTGTCTAAGGATCTAGAGGTTTTGCAGGAGCAAACAGTAGCAAACAGCTTCTTTTAAAATTGTCATTTATTATTCACACCTTGCCTTAGGAAAGAATGGTGCTTTCTCAACAAATTAAAATGACAGATTTTTGCCCTAAAGTACTTGCAATCAAAATTTATAGGTCTGGCTAGGCTATTGGGTGTCCAAAAATCCAAGACAAATGGCCCCTTCACATGACTCATCAGTTCTATCGGACATGCTTTCTGGATACATGGGAGCTTTTGAGAATGAACCATACACATGGTCTCTGCAACAAATCTTGTGCTTTTTGAATGGAAATATGGGAACTTTGTCTTGCCATGCTCAAAAAAATTCTGGTAAAATATAGTCAAAAGAATAGGAAGAAAGTCTGAGAAGCATGTTAATGTTGGTTCAGTACTGCATTTTATCAGATTGTTTTGAACATAGGTTTGATAAGTTCTTGAGGCGTGTGTAATATGCATCACATTAACTGTGTAACCACTTCTCTTAGCAAAAGTAAGCAAAAAGATTTGGTACCATTCTATTATTATTTCTAATTTCTTTCCATGCCTGCAGTTTAAATGTGACTACATTTTAGTTGTAGATATTGCGCTGAAGGATGCACTTACTGGCCTAGTTAGCCTAGCTGTGTTCTACACAGCATCTATAAAGCTCAGTGTAAGCTTGATGGCGCAGCCAGCTTCCCCGTCTTTGGAGGAAGTACTTCGCCGAGGGATGGTGTTCTCATAACGAATACTTATGAACAAAAGATGTGTCTTGGCCACTAAGACCAGCTGGTCTTAAAGGAGGAAGGTCTTTTTAACTTTGATTTCTTTTTAATTCACTGGTCTGCTGTCAAGCCTTCTGACTTGCAAATACCTTTTTTTATAAATTATCATATATTATTCATTCAGTGCCTTTGGAAAGAATGGTGCTTTATAGACAAATTAAACTGACTTAATTGTGCCCCCAGGTGCTTACAATTTTTATAAGGCATAAAAGTATAAGGGGTTGCAAGAGAAGGTGGGGAACTTGGTGATGGGAGATAAAACTACAGAAGTTAGTATCTTTCTCATGGCTAGCTGAATGATTGTCCAAAAAAAAGTTTGGGAAGAATTTTTGAGTCCTCTGTGAACTCTCACATACTGATTCATGGGAAGTGATGATGTTTTACTCAGGTAATTAGCAAATTCTTTCTCTTTTTTTTTCCATTGCATTCATTAAATTAAGAAAAATAAACGGTCTTCTAAAAATTATTGTAGTTGGACAGATATCTTCCTCTCTTGCATTCCAACACAGAAATTATCTCAACTGGAGCAGAAGGCAGTGAATATATGCCTTGATTGAGGTCATCAGTGAGGAAGCAATAGTAGGAGGAATTGTGCCTAGAGTTTGGAGTTTTGTGCAGAGGAAGAGCTTCCCTCTGTCCCACAGCTTCACAGAAAGACTGCTGTTTACCTGGGCCTTCGAAAGAGAGGGCTTATCTTTGTACTTTTGGTTCAAGTATGTTACTGACTTCTTCAAGCAAATGCTCCCTCTTAAACACGTAATGGGGGTTCAAAAAGTATTGTTTGTAATGGAGCTGCTGAAATGAAGCCATTGGTTCATGATAAACAGAAGCATTTTTTGTGAAATTGTTTCTATTATAATATAAAATCTTTCTATTATTACATAAAATGTTTTTCTTAGTAAGTAGGAAGTCATCTCTGGAGCTCTCTGAAATTCCCACCAATGTTATATCTAAATCGAGTCCGTGTTAATAAAATGCCAAGAGTAGATGTCACAAAAACTTTAAACTACAACATCTGCATCAAAATAACTGAGGCTTCCATAGTCCATTCTAATGCCATCTAAGAAGGAAAGTCACCAAATGGAACAGTAATGGTTTCCTAGTCCCAATGCAGAATAATTAAAAAACTGCACTATTATATATAGATGTATGCACTATAATATTCCTACATCCTGTACTCTCAAATTGGGAATAATATTTACAGAATGTTCACTTGAGAAACACTTGAACAGGTGCAGACATGCAAAATATTCTATTGGTATGGTTTTAAGTCTGTTTCTTAGAGATCTTTCAGTTTTCTTAATTCAAGGATGGCATATGGAGGCTTTCTTACTCTGTTATACAGATTTCACCCTGTGTTCCACGTTGCTGTGTCATTAGATATTCTGATGGTGTTCTGAATTTGCTGTGTCCTACCTATCTCTGACTTTTTTTGTAATCTCAAAGTAGAAACTGCTGAAGCCAGGACAGATGTGGCCGGCAGGGATTGAATAACAGTAGCTAATGGCAAGAATACACTAGGATGGTTGTGTGCCTGGCAATTATCTGTCATATTCTAGTACTAAGTTATGCACGTGGTGTCAGAATATTGTGTTAGAGTTTATAAAGTACTATCCACATGTTATGTTCTTTTGAAGTATTTTAGCATTTTTGCATTTTAGTAAAGACTTTCTCCAGTGATCTGCGGTGCTCAAATTTAGTATTAGACCAGTATTTAGACAGATGTCATAGAGGAGAGATTTATATATCAGCTCTAGGAAAAGTGAATATTTATTCAGAAGCATGTTGTGATTCCTGAACTCTTATCTGGAACAAAGAAAGGACAGTGTTCACAAGCAGAAATCATTAAATGCAATGAAATGTATTTTTACTGTTGTCCTCAACATCTGTTGAATGAGGAAAACATACATTCTTTTTACCAAAAAAAAAGCAGCAGGTCAAAGACATAAGGATATTTATAGAAGTTTAAATTATCTTATCATAGTTCTACTAGTAGTGGACTGCTTTGAAAACACTGATTGTTCCTAGGAGAAGATGCTTACACAGAATTTAACTATCATTACTGTGTGATTTCCAATTAGAAAGGAAAAAAAGTACCTGGGTGCAATGGGCACAATCTGAGAGTCTCAGACTAGATTTCAACTGCAGATAGATGAAGACAAAGATTAATAATATATCCATGTGAGTAATCTGCAGGCTTTTTGTGGAAATGTCCTATCAGGCTTCTGAAGTCTGGTAGAATATTTTGTACCATGCAAGGCATGGCCTGCAATTAAGCACTTGATTTATTTTTTTTTTTTTTTTTTGGTATTGGGAAAACTTCAGCTTGGGAACTCAAGTAAGAATTGTACTAGATTCAGTCAGAGGAAGATGCCACTCTTTTATGAAGAAGGAAAGAGAAGTTAATCTAGGCTTCCTGGAACTTGAAAGATTCAAAACCCTAGAGGAAACTGGCACCATGGGAAGTTCTCTCCTGGACTCAGAGGAAAGTCAATATATAAAGGAAATGGATGAAACAGATAAATGTTTCTTCTCTACACCTTTCTTCCCATCACTGATAATTACTCCTAGCTGGGAAGACACACAACTGGTCCTTCAAAGTGGCTGTCATTTCCTTTCATTACGCCAACTATCTTTGGCTAATGTGAGAGCATATATTTATATCTATATAACCTCTATATATTCTCTAAAGAAATTATAGTCTGGAAGGAAAGATATTAAATACAGTGTGGAAATATATAGAGAAAAATGAGGGAAGCTAAAGACACTGAAGAAATAGCTTTCTTTTATGAAATCACAGGTGAAGTTTAAAATATGTATTAGGAACACAGGAAACCACGGCAACAGTAGGAAAGGAAAGAAATTATTTAAGAGGAAGAAGCAAACGTATCCTATTCTTCACAGGAAATGGCAAAATTATTAGTAGGGAGACAGAAAACATACTTATTCAACAAACATAAGTGTTTGTTTGCAAAGAAACAAGTATAATGTACCAGAATGAGATATTTTCTGGCTTATTAGTTTTAAAGGAATACTTTAAAGGTGTCTGCACTTCTAAGGATGTCTGTGGTCTTACAGTATTAATATTTATTAAATATAGGAGTCCTTGTAATTTTCTGAATATCTGAGATGGTTGATACTGTGTGACTGTAAAATTAATGTGTCACTGGGTGCAGAAAAATAATGGAAAAGAGGAGGCAGGATTCGGTTCATAAAGTATTTAAAGCTAAGGACATAATTAATGGTAGTCAGCACTTTTTTTAGATGATAGGTCTCATCAAAGTAAACTCATTTGGTGATAACATTATAACTGTGTTTGAAAATGGTAAAAATATTTAGACTGATAATGTGGATAAGTAAATAACTCCTTGTACCTAACTGAAGTACTCTGCATCAGTATACAGTGTCAATAACACATGAGTTTAGACAAGGTGACTAACAGGCCTGAAAAAAAAAAAACAATTGTCAGTGTGAAATATTTCTTTGGAAGTGGTGTACCTACTATATTCGTGTTAATTGTACAGGGAAGAGTGGGATGAGAAATAATGGTAAGAGCAGGTCACTCTAGCTTGGCTGGTAAACTGGGCACATTGTTGTTATTATATTGAACCTGACAAATGAGGAAATTTGTTTTTAAAATTAAATCTTGGAGGACAAAAACATGAGGTCAGTCTTGGGAAGTGATGATCTTGGAGCAGAATATTTCCCAATTCCCAAGGGCAGTGTCATTATCCCAGCGCCATGATAGAAGTCTCATATACTTCCAAGACACATAAGCAGATGACTAATAAATAGCTCATGTGCACTGAGGAAGCTAAGACTGGATGCTGCTAATCAACTTGAAAAACTGGCAGGGGCTTTGGAAGAACCATGGGACTGATTTGAAAACTGGAAAACTCCCCACCATCTAGACTTAAAGAGCTTGCACTTACTGACTTATCACAGAAAAGATAAGATAGAGGATGCACTTAACTGCAGTGGATAACTTATTTCCAAGGGAGGAAACATGACGTTCAGCAAGGAAATAAGTAACAAGAACCAGTGGCTGGTAGTTAGTGCTAGGCACATGTTGAAGAGAAGTAAAGCACAGAGGAAATGATTAATTGTGGGAGCAAACTGCCAAGCAGATTCTCCATCTATAGATGTCATAAATTAAGACTGAGTGTTCATTTTTCAGAGGGTAAGCTTTAGACAGAGGTTAGATTTTAGCCAAATGTAACTTATGGCAGTCAATATAAGAACAAATACTGTCTATCCAATGGACTTTAATATGCTGCAATTGACTAGGTGACCTTATTTTGCCTTTTGACTATGAATTCTTTATCTGGACTTGAAAAATGAATGTAGAGAATGCAGGCTGGTCCAAGGCTAGGCATTCAGTCTTTAAGCACCATAGTGACTGTGGGCTACCTAAATGAGATAGTTTGAATATAGTCAGTAAGTCTTTTTACGAGACAGTCTCTAGAGTTCTTGATAGCATTTCAGCTCCGTGGTTATATTTTATGCGTTCTTCATTCAAGCAAAATCTTAATTTCTGAATGTAACATTTTTGAAAATAAATCTGATTTCTAGAACTTCAAATGTTTTGAGGTTCAGAAGCTGTGAGTATTAACTCTGACTGATTTGAAATAGAAACTGATTTTTTTTTTATCCTTGAGATGAAATTTCTATTTCTCATTATTAAACCCATGAAGCACTCACTTTTTACAGAACTTACTTTCAACTGTGTGGTCTGGCTGTGAAAAAATAATACAATTTTTCAAGATAAATCTTTGTACAGAAGTTGTTTTCCACGCTATCTAGGCTTATAAGAGTACAGGAAGAAAAGTGTAGCATATGTTGAAGAAGATGCTTTCCTCAAAGATTCTTCAGACTTCAATAGCCTTCAGAAATTTAGTAGAATACATAAAATGGATAAAATATTAAAGCATGAAGATCAGTTGGATTTATTTTAAGTGAACTAGAAAGCTAAATCTAGAATTTTTCTGGACTTATATACCTTGAAGGGTGCCTTCAGATGGCTACTGGTGAAATGAAGAGGCTATTGTCCTCAGATACACTTTTTTTTTTTTTTTTACTGGAGGCTACTGTGGCCACAGGAAAAGTAACGACAGCAAACATTCACCATTTCCTCAGCCACTCCAAGTTAGGGGTGTGTGTATTAGCTTAACTGCCGTTAATTTTTATTTGCACCAATAAGCTGGAATGTGAACTTTAACAGACAACACATGCTAGCTTCTGCTGGTTGCTGCAAAGGTGGTACCTGTACTAAAATGGCAGGGAGGAGCATGTTTCTTAAATCTTCTGGACATGGACTGTCTGGCAGCATTCTAAGAGTCAGTATGAGTTTATGCTTATGTCAGTCATGTCTCTCAGAATAGTTCAGGGGATTGGCAGTATATTCAACAGTTTCTGCGTCATACAAAAGTGGATGAGGGTACAAATTTGGCTGCAAAACCTGTAACTACTGAATAAAAAGATTTCTTTCTGGTTAGGTAAATATCGTGAAAGAAAAATAATGCCAGTTTTTGAATACTTTTCTAATTCTGTGACTAAATTTTTGCAAAACTTCAAAAATTGGCTACTGGATGAGCTAGCTGTTGGTCAAAGTGAGAACCCTTGTAGTATTTCATTTACGGGTGTACATAGTGAGTAGGAAGTGCCTAAAATAAATTGTGTTTTGAAGAAGTACACTTTCAGCCTAAAACATTACTCTAACGCTTTCTTCTATCCCTGTAAAGATTTAGTAAGAGAGATTTATTGAGACATAATATTATTATTATGACATTACATGCATTTATTAGTGTCTTTGACATCTGAACAACATACCTCTGAGCATTCATTTTCCTAATGGCTTTGTAAAAATGACCTATGCACTAGAAAGTATTCCTTCACTAATTAGTCCTTGTCTATTTCTAGACACTGCTATATCCATTTAACTAGAATACTGGTTTGTTTTAAACAAGTGACTTTTATTGAGGTATCAACAGCACTAATATAAATAATAGTAACAACAGTATAATGTATTACCACAAATAGTTGAAAACAAATGACAATTAGAAAATAAATGAATAAAATTCTGATCTGCGAAGCATTCATTTACTGTCATTTACAATGGGTCTTCCCATGAAATGGTACAAATTAGTGAGGTTCTATTGTACACATAAACAGATGTTTTCCATGTTTTATTTATTTCATTCTAACTGCTAAGATGCTTCAGGGTTTTGCATTAAAAGAATTCATAGAAGAATCAAAACAATGCCCCAAAGTACGTAGACTATACACAAAACCAAGTTTTCTCCTCCCCTGACCTCACCTCATCTTGCCTCTCCTCTCCTCTTTTTTTCCTCTTATTTCACAAAGGAACAAGAGTCAGATAAGCATGTTATAAGCAGTGTGAAATGATGCACAGGAAACTGTTTCTACAATTATGTTAACTAGAATGGCCACAGTAACCCATCAATGTTGTCAGGAGGATTCCTTTCTGTAAAGGCCTCTTAGCTGAGCCCATTGCAGCTGTTTGCCTGTGGAGAGCCTTGGACAGCTGTAGTTCTATAAAACAATGTGCCACGACCGTAAAAAAATAGTGGTTGGTATTGTTAATGGTGTTGTACTTATTTATTTTGTAACATTGTTGTCTAGCTCTACTGTTTGAAAATGGGACGATAATACTTTCACTTTCTGTCAGTCCTCAGATGGTGGAGCCAAGATGATTTGTATGGAGACTACTTTGGTCATAAATGGAGGGAAATCTGGCTTCATTCTCTACCTCTTGCAATTTTTCTCTTTGTTTCTCACAAACCTACTTATCTTTCTCTGTCCTTGCCATGATCTCAGGTGAATCTTTTATATCGGAAGGATACTGAACACCCTTACTGATAACTCTACCACTGTGGTAGAATTTTCAGATTGCCTGATTTTTGACTCTTCTCATGTGTCTAATGCCTGAGTGTCTCAACTAGGTGGTAGTGAGGTCTTGACAGTGTGTATAAGGAGTAGATAGAACTATTAAGACTGTGTAGTTCTCAGGCCTTAGGAGTCCTCTAGTTTACCAGAGAGGTTTATCTCTTGGGGTAAAAATATTCATGAGAGATTTTATGGTTATTCCTGCATTGGTTCTGGTACTGAGAATAGCCTGAACACTGGAGTTACCCTAAAGACCTGCTATCTGTCGTCTTTATTGTCATTGCAGGGAATCAGATGCCTTCACATTCTGTCTTGCAGAAAGTTATCAGGTTCTAGGAAAGGAGGTTGGGTTTTTGTGTTTGCTGACACTGGCAATGTGAAATTACCACATGGCAGGAGAGGTAGACAGAGGCCTGACACATGATTATCACAGCCTTTCCTTGGCCAAGAAGCAAGTGCAACAGAGACAGGATCTGAGTGTGATAAGCCATAGCAAACAAGGTGACACAACAACTGACAATGAGTCTGGATGCAGGCCACGGGTCAACAACTAAGAGACAAATGATACTGGAAAAGGCCTTCATTTCAATTCTGCCACCAGGCCCCCAGCACTAGTGTGCTGCTCTCTCTTGCTACTTTTGATAAGTTGAGAGAACTTATTTTTAATAAAGGCAAATGTTTCTTGACGTAACAATTACTTTTCTAAAAATAAGGTTAGCAAAATCAAGGGAAAATAAGATTAGTTTCTTAGCCAAGAATCATAAAATCATAGAATAACCTTGGTTGGAGAAGACCTCTAAGATCATCAAGTCCAACCATTAACCCAGCACTGCCAAGTAGCCGCTAAACCATATGCCTCAGCACAACACCTACACATCTTTTAAGTACCTCTAGGGATGGGGACTCCACCACTTCCCAGCACAGCCTGTTCCAGTGCTTGACAACCCTTTCAGTGAAAAATTTTTTCTTAATATCCAATCTAAATCTCCCTAGGCACAACTTGAGGCCATTACTCCTCATCTTATCACTGTTACCTGGGAGAGGAGACCAGGCTGAAGCTCTCCATTTCTATGTCTAGCTAAGATTAGGTGATAGCAGGAGTTGGCAAAGAATTTTAAATGGTGTAAATAAATGTGCTTTGAATATATGTCAAGCATTTGGTACAACTCTCTGAAGTTACATGAAGTCAATGGATGTCTTCCCACTGACTGTTCTTGGTTTTTGATCAGGCTGTAAAGACCTGTCACTCCATTTTCAATTAAACAGTGTGAACTCTGACTCAGCATAAACAGGGAAAGATGGGTAGAAAAATCCTGAAAAAAAATGACCATTTTAAATCATGCAGTCAGACACTGAAAAAAAGTCCATTAAATTTTAAGCTGCAAATCTATCTATATACTCTTGGTTACTCTGAGAGATCTATGAGATTACATTTAGGTGGCTTGAGGATCTTCAGAGAACTGAGCAACACAGGAAAAAAAAATTAGAAAATCAGAATGTTCTGTAAACTCCCAGATTCAGGGTTCTAAAATGCACAGACCACATTATAGAACACAAAAGCAAACACTTATATTCAGCTTCTTATGTAAGAAGCAAGTGAAGTACTGTAGAAGAAGGAAACATTTTTTTCTTTTTTGATTTTGTGCAAATAAGGATCGAGATGGATTTGAGAAAAATCTCAGTATGACTTCTACTGTTTTAAAAAAAATTAAGATTTATCATATGACACTGACATTTGACAGTATTTTTCCAGTATGTAATACTTTTACATGGGATTTTCAAAGTAGGTTGCAATGTGAGGTAACTGATGAGAGTACATGAGCACCTTTTGAAGTTACTGAAGGTATTTTCTGAAAAAAGTAATCCTACCACTAGTCCAGAGGATCTCTGATATTGCCATTGTGTCACAGTCAGTATTTGAATTGCCCGACTTGCCCTAGACATTCATACAGAAAATGGATGTTACTCTCAAATAACTTCTGAAAGACTATGTCATAATCTGAAACATTGTCATAAAGTTCACTGATCAATAACTAGTAGGGACCTTCTAAAATGCCAACAAAAGATTTCAAGCATCCTCTTTCCCTCTTCTAGCAGCTGAAGAAAAAACTTGTTAGAGATGAAGAAATTTGCATTTATCAAGACAGAACAGAACTTTCATAGCCAGAATTCCTCCAGGGAGGTCCTCTGTATCACTTGAATGGGAGAGGGAAACTCCACTGGAGACTCATTAAATGCTTCCTGAAATTGAAAAAAATAGCTGGTATAAAAAAAAAAAAAAACCACAACAGGGAAAGTAAGAATCTCTTAAATACAGAGGTGTCTTTTTTCCGTTCTGAAGAACATCCTTACCTGAGTTCCAACTTATATTAACTGATTTCCAGACATCTTATTGAAGAAAGATTTATGCTGTCTTCTCATTTTCTGAATTATTAAAATTTTTTGGTTATGGGAGATATAACGAGTCATAAACAGTTGTAGCACTTACAATAATTGCCATTTAATAAATAGGAAAACCACTTTTTTGTAAGCTTATGAATATAAAAGTCAGGTTTTCCATAAAGATCCATGCTTTTAATAATACACTTACTAAAGTGTTGAAAAAATTGAAATTTTTGCTCCATCAATAATTAATTTTCAATACAGATTCTACATTTCTGCATGTCTGGTGGGTAATCATAAAGGATTCATGCATTTATATCCCTACTGCAAGAGGAACAGGGCTCGGAAATTTTTTTCCTAATGCTGCACCTTTTTCTTACTGGAAATTTACCTTCAGCTTTGATCTGTGTGTGTTTGTTTGTACATCTGCCTGTATGCCAACTGTGCACCAGGAATAGACTACACAGCTCTGTTCTATACCCAGCAGTGACTCGTGGAATATACAGAGGTTACTGTTCAAGTTTTAACTGACAATTTTATTCCCGTTTTATCAGGCGTGATGGGTGGCTCTTCACACCTCATCAGATTTTTGGAGCACTCCTTTAGAGTACCAGTGTGCCATTATATTGCCATTTTGCACTGGAGCACATGAATTCCAGGCTTCATTACTGAGTCCTGCAAGACATAAGTAATGTGACTTTCTAGATAATTTTGACATCATGCATGAGGGAAGGGAATATGATGTTCTCTCAGCAATGACATTTCTTTCGGGGAATATCCTTGGGAGAGAATGTGACAGTAGTCGCCTTGAAATCTTCCCAGATGACTTTGATGCTAACTGCTTCATTATTCTGGCCTAATCTATGAAAATGCTTTGAGAGAAATTCAGATTTTAAATGGTAAAGTTGCTAATGCATTGCACATAAGAGTCAAATTTCCCCTGTGGCTGAGCTTGGTGGAAGTGGACGGCTGGAAGAGGCTCTTTGGCTGCTGTTCTAAGTTCCTTCCAAACTCCTCTTTGTGGGATAGCAAAGGAGGGTACATGTGTTCTAACCCAAAGAGATGCATTGAGGCAGTGTGTGTACCTTAGATGTCAATACAGGTGTATTAGCAGATGAAGTCCTGAAGGCAACATATCCATAGCTGTAGGCCCTGTGTTTCAGTTAGAAAGCCCTACCTCAGAACAGAATTTACCAGCTTTCTTATGGCCTTATGAGAACCTGCCTTCTTTTTTTCCAGTTTCAAAGATTACTTTCTTCACTTTGTGGTGTGGACAGAACTTCAAGTGTGGAAATAACAGCGGAGGATAACGTACAGCTTCCACATAGCTTCCCTACCTTTCCTTCCTTTCTTTAACTAGAGCTTTTGATCAAGTCTAAAATGCAAAAGCATCTAAAAGGACATGTAAATTTATGTCACTGTATAAATATTAAATGCAATAGTAAATGTTCTACTGGTATTAAAGTTGCCATATGCAGGGCAATAAATACTTTGACACTGTATATGTCTAAAATAACCTAGCATGCCTTTTTCACCCTAACTCAAAACACCATTAGGAACAATCATTGTGATACTCGTATATATCCTGAGGGATGGGTGAGCACTAGCAGATGCTCACCTTTTACTTACTTACTGATGGAAGTTGAAATTGTGGGAATTTTGCCATCCACCATGCAGGCGCTGAGAGTATAAGGTTATAAGTTCAAAGAACTGACAGTTAATAATTAAATATAATAAGCATCTGCTGTTGTTATTACCCAGGGGCTGAAATGTGCTGTTTAGGCACAGAGTACAGGTACAGACAGCATAACTGCATCACCTCTAGAAGGATCAGGTAAGAATTGCCACTGACCTGTACAAAATCAGAGCTTTCTCAAGGACTCCTCTGTAATAATTTTTAAATACTTCAGCCCAAATTCTGATCTCCTCACTCATTCTAACCAATACCATTATAATGTCAGTGTAATTACTGTTGGAATAAAGTGCTAATGGGACAGGATGTACAATGATGACCCTCAGACCATGCTTATACCTGGAGTGGGTTTCATCTCTCATAACTAAAATTTGCCAAGTTGGGCATTTAGTTCAAGCCAGCTATTCAGATTTCCTCTATAGTCAATGGAAAGAGACAGGCATCTTCACATGGAGCTGAATCTGTCCTAAGATAATTTGGCTGAACGGTGCTTTGAAGATTCCCTCTCTCCACTGGTTGGGGAGGGAGTATAGCTAACATTTAGATTTTTAGATTAAATAAATCCAAATCTAATACCTGAGCTGAAAAGCTGATAGTTGAGGCAAGTCCATACCTACTGATGATGCCATGTGCTTCTGAGTGTAGACCTTGAGGATCTTTTTTTTTATTTTTCTTTGAAATACAATGAACACCTTAAAGATGACAAATAATGTTTCAGTATTATTGCACAAGGAAAATAAATTTATGGGTGACCTCTAATAATGCAAATCTAGACATCCCTAGAAAGGACCTTCTGTTTTCATTACCTCTGAGATAGATGCTTTTTTTTTTTTTTTTAATCACAGATATCTTATTGATCGAGGAGAAATGCATGCTAAATTGAGCAATTATTCCACTTAGACGATTGACTCTGCTGCTATTCAGGTCATTTCAGTTAGCCAGTGTTTTTAGAATTATTTGTGCTTAAAAATGTTTGACTACAATACACAGAATCAGTAGAAGCAATGCAAAGTGCTAATGACTTTTATCAACTCTTGCAAACTGGCTTCATATAATTTACCTGTGTGAACTGTGAAAAAAAAAAAAAAAGCTACATTTCTGCCACCAAACAAAGTTAGCATTAATTCTAGAAGAGTTTATTCATGTGAGTAGAATTGCTTAGGCAAATATATCTAAATCTGTATGTTTTTATAAAGTAGGCGTTTGCAGAGTCTGACATCTTTTCACAAGCATAGCTGATGATAAACTTGTTAGATAGCTAAGGCATTCATAAGTATTGACAAACCAGGCATATTTTATCTTAGATTCATACTTAATAAAATCTTATTTATAATACCACTCTTCTTCTGATAATGAAGAAGACATAAATAGTTAACGAAATTCATAGATGATGCTGAATTGAGAGGTGTAGTTTTACCAGTGAGAGCACAAAATTAATATAAGATCTCCAAACATTAGAAACATAGGCAAGAAATTACAAAATGTAACTCTGCATGGGAAAAAGCAAATTTCTACAATATGGTGAAGGTAAACTAAACTGAAATATTGCTATTTAATGAAAATTATATATTTGGAAGGTAGCTGTGATAAAGAGTGCTGAAGAACAGCAAACAGCAAACGAAATAGATGGACAACAATTTATGACATCAGAAAGAGAAACGGTGAATGGCTTTGGGGAAACAAGGTCAATACAATACATAAAGGTCTGTGCATAATACAAGGAACAAATTTTAAAATTATAAGAAGAACTTAAGAAAAAGTTATTAGTGGTCTGTAGTTACTTACTCTAATTAAACAACTTGTTCTTAGTTTTTTCTACTGAAAAGCAGTCCTGTTACATTGAAGAGAATGATTTAATAAGGGTGAATGCCAATGATACTCATGGAGGAAATATGAATGTGTTTATTCACTTTCACCCTGATCCATCTAGGCCTGTTTCTGTTAGTGTAGTTAGAGTTAGATCATGCCATAGGAGGTAGCAGAAAGTGAGTGGTGTGAGCAAATATTGTATAATGCTAAAATGTTTATATATTTTGAATACATAATCACTGGATTAAAAGAAAGACCAGCTCCTGGAAACAGGCCACAGATCTGGTCCTCTCCCTCTCCCCAGTCCCACTCCCTAGACTAATATCTTGTGTTTGGTTTCTTTCTCTCCCTCTCTTGTTTCTCTGGCTGCTTAATGGACAACTTTAACAAATGTGAGAAACCATTGTGACTCCTCCAGCTTCTGCCCTCTGATCTTCTCCCTCCTCAAGACTTTTACATCTGTCTGAGAGCCTGTCCCTAAGACCAGAATCATGGCAGCAGATACTAAGCCTGAGCAAAAAGTAGTTGCTGCCTTCTCCACTGTCTGAACTCTGGATGGCAGTGGAGTTAGTCAGGAGATAGGTACCTAATTCTCTAGCAGGCTGTTAATGTACATGTAGAGTGCCTAAATTTAGGCATGTGCATTGGTTAATTCAAAAGTTTCGATAGTAAAGGGTTTGAGTTAATTAAGCTTTAGGTAGGTCAGTTAAGTATGCTCAATCATCTTTCTAGGATACTGTCTTAAATGTTTGCATTTAACTCACCAGGCTCCCAGGATAGGGAAAAACAGTCATTGTCACATTGTCCAACACTTTCACGGAAGATATTTATTTTCCTGTTGAAAAGAGTTTTCTATTTCAGTCTTCTGCCAACTTAAAGGACTGACACCTGGAATTGAAAAGTTTTACAGATCAGAAATCTAAGACATGGCTGCTGGGAAATATTGCCCAGTGCTGATGTATTTTTTGAGTTTGCAAAGGGACTGAGAATAGGAAATATGATATACTGGTATCTGGAGAAGTGGTACCATGACTATGTTAGCTCTAACTTTTCAAAATTTGAAATACCTGAAAGAAGTGAACTGACATAGAGCTGCTGAGATAGTGACTGCAACGGCAGAAGCTCCACTGCCAGATTATGTAAAGGCCTGCATGTCTTGCTAATTGATAAAGACTTCAGCTTCAGCTAAACTGATAAGGATTTTCCAATTTAGTGAACTGTGCTTCTTTGCTTCATGGGAGCCTTTCTATATGGATAACAAATAAGAAATTAAAAAAGGAAACTGTACCTAAATTATATTTGGATATAATTTAGTGAGATAAAAAAAGGAACACAAACATAGAGCTGATGCCTTTGTATCTATAATGAATTAGCACAATATAAGACCATGAGCAACAATGAATTACAGTGGAAATCTACTAGTTTTAGTGTTAGACATCTTACAAAGTATATGAAAGATTGCAACACCTGAAATTTTTATCACACAGAGGGACTGTTCTTTAGGAGTTGTTTCTCTTCTGTTGTCTTTGAAGATAATAACAATCATGCTTTTTTACTGACCAAGGACCAAATTCTCAAAGAAACAACCCTGGGATATGATCAAGAAGTCTTCCTCCAACCTTAGGAACTGCTCACCACTTACTGATGTAGTGTTACCACTGTAGCGAAGTTGTAGTTATTTCACATACCCTGGGAAGCTAGCAAAACGAATGGAGAACACAAGCTGGACTATACACTTTAAAATCCACTTCTGAGCTATGTGGAAAGGACAGTGAGCACCAAGAGTCGGTGAAGTTCAGTGCTATGTTACACATGGGGTAAATACATCTCTGTTCTGCAGAACATCATTCATTTGGTGCATGCTACCATGGCCACTAGAGGAGCATTGGCAGAGTGGAGAGCACATGACCCAAAATCAATTATTTTCTCGTCAAGGTGCAATGGCTGTAATTTGACAGCCAGCAACATGGATAAAGTAGTGTCCTGGGGACTAACAGTCAAAAACCAAGGACCCTTTAAAAAACTTTAGAATGCTTGGAAAGTCACTTGGATCAGAATTTCAGGTTTAAATATTATGGCAGGAGTAGGGACAAGTTAAGTACTGTATATTTAAGACAGGGAATTCCATACCACAGCATGTTGTAAATACTAGAAGTTTATATTGCTTCAAGGGAAACTGTAGAAGTGCATGGAACAAGTATGCACAGACTATTAATAAAAGCTTACCAACTACCTCTAGTTCAGGCAGTAACTGTATGGCAAGTGATTGGTGATGGAGGAAATACTTAAGAAGATTGTTATACAATTCTTACACCCTTTCTTGGGCGGTCACATTAGTCCACTCTCAGAGAGTGACTCTGGGCTATTGGGACATTTGGTTTAAGCTGGTACAATCACTATTCAGCAAGATACATAGATTAAAATCTTATTTTTAATGTGGGCAGTCTCACCAAAATTTTTTGAACTTGTTTTCTGTCCTGTGTAATGTCAGGTATTCCCTGTCCCAAGTTGAGCCTCTGCTTCTCCATTTTTGGCTTCACAGGCCACTTTTAAAAGAAATATAGATGTGTGAAGTGCGAAAACTTCTGTTACTCACCAACATGTCACCCACTTGCAGGATAGAATATAGATATTCATAATATGATCACAGTACTGCTTCTTTGTGGAATTTAGAAGCATCTTATCATGTATCATTTAACACATTCTGATGTCCCATAACAGGTTTTTTTCTGCCTGATAAGAGATATAGAGCAAGCATATGCTTGACTCACAGTGAGAAGAGAGCTTGTAAGGAGTCAATAAAAAGTTGATCAACATAGAAAACTACAATTTAGAAGTCAAAAAGTAGAGAGATAACATAAAACTAACCAGAAGTAAAATTTTAATATGCCTATGGCAAATAAAGCAGAGTGATCTTTATCAGTATAAATGAAAAGAAATATATAAATAGAAATGTAAGAATTGAAGGCATTACACAAATGATGAGATCAAGACTGAGGACAATTTAGGTATAGCAGTAAATGAAGAAATGTTTTTCTTTCACATAGGATGATGGTGTTGAAGAGAAAAGAAAAAGGTTGGTTGGCTAAGAGGAAGGAAATTATGGAAATTGCTACATCTGAAAAAGCCTATGCTGAGGGGAAAATTTATTTTTTTTAATTAGAAGGAGGCAAGTTTGTAGTATAAAAAGATAGTATTGACATAAGAATAAATAGGAAAACTATCCATGAAAGTATTTAAACTGGCATTTAGGTTTATAAATTTAAGTGTGAGGCTCTGTGTCATATTTCTAACAGGAAAGGAAATGAAACTAAGCCTAATGGTGTTAGAGTGGATCTTGACCATATTCTGAAAAACAGTAGCATGGGAGTAGTTTTGATGTACTGGTCCTGTGTTACATATTTACCTTATATGAGGTTTTCCTTCCACAAATAGTCTTATGAACTTGAGATCTAAGGCTTAAATTTCTACACCAATTAAGATAAAGTCCTGTATGCGGGTCTCCATCTCAGCAACATTGATGACTGAAGATTTCTCTCCCTTTAGGAAAGTGGAAATTTATGTTCTGTGGGATAAGAAAGAAACTTCAGAATAAATTATCACCTTGCAAAGCCACTTTGAGTTAGTTCAATTCAGGCTTTAATCAAAAAGGGGAAAGATATTTGCATGGCATAGCTACTGGCATACAATTTAGCTGCCTTTCTGAGGAAACCTGTCTCATACTCAGTTGTCTAGGGGATACTCTGGAGAACAATTCTGCATATAGAAGTTAAACTCCTGATTTAGCCCCTGAAGGAGCCTTTCTTTTTCCAGTGGCTATGGATGGATTTGAGTTTCCTACTTTGAGGCTTATATTAGGTCTGTAAAAATCTGAAGTCTGAATTGTTCTGCCAGGCTATAGTTTAAAAATGACATAACAATGAGTGAGGACTATATCACAAAGCCTCTAAACTGTATGAGTGATGATACACTTCATTTCTTCATGTTTTATCACATCAGAGCTGATCTATGCAATTTGCTGTAGTCTGATAACACGGAGAATTCAACTAGGTGCTATTTATACTTGAAACTATTAGTTCTGCAGTGACACTACAAGAAGAAAGATAGACTTTTAACTTATTTAGCTATCCTATAACAGAGTTTGCGTTTCTCCTATAGCAAAAGGTGTAACTGAAGTACTTTTTGTTATTCATATGCATCAACTTTTTGTTATTCATATGCATACTTTCTGTTATTCATATGCATCAACTACTTATTTATTTTTGTTTTGCTGCCCATTATATTTTGCTAGGTAGCCAATTTTTTAATAGTGCATTGCTCAGGGTTAATTAGATATTGATCTTTTTTGTCATCAGGTGCTTTAAGACATATTTCATGATCTAAATTTATTTTTGAGCCATTTGTTTGTCTGGATAGATATTCTAAAGGACTGATGATTGTTCTGATTGATGCATATTGAAGGATTTCTAATTTGTACCTTTTTGTTCTAAACTACAGTGTTACTATTCAGTAATAGTTACTAATCAGTAACTTCTACAATTCAAGACCTCTGTTATAATTATATTTGAACAAACACCAACACTATCTTTGAAAACAGCAGAAAGTGATAAATAGCATAAAACTTGAAAATCCAGAGATGTGTCTTGCAAAGTTATAAATGAAACAAGTGAATGTTCTCAAAATGTTAACAAAAAAGCAGCAGATAAGTATATTCAATCTAATTTTCTTCCTCTAGCTTCCATTAAAAAACTTGATATGGTCAACAGTCAGTTATGCTGAAACAAGCCAATGCCGTATATATTTTGAGATGCACAAAGAGAACAGTGAGGGTCTTATGATGATATAACCACACAGGGTTAAATAATTCTCTTCAGAGGAAAGCAGAGCTAAAATATTCCTAAAGGTCACATGTCATCTCTTCAGACCGTTTAAGGCTTCTGAAATGCCACTCTGAAGTAAAAAAACCTCTCCAGTAGACTCATTCTGTTAGAAAGCCAGCTAACCTCAGTACTGAGATAAATGGGAGTGCAGAAAATTGATTTTACACTTGTACTGTAAGTGTGGTCAAATGTTGTAGGCCAGTATCTCAAACATGATTCTATATTACTGCTGTGCCTTCAAAATACCAACACAGAAAATACAGTTAAAAACAACTTAATATATCCTTTTTTTTTGCTCGCTTTATATTAAAATATTCACTTATGAGTTTTTTATGTGATGTGGCACAAGCTTCATTTTCTTTGTACTTGCTTCTCTCTGTTGATAACACTTATAAAGAAACTTCTTTTTTCCTGCATCAATCACTTCATCTCATTCAGCAGTTTTTCTTATTGTAAATCAG
The DNA here is from genome assembly GCA_028020825.1 of Podargus strigoides. Classification (NCBI taxonomy): domain Eukaryota; kingdom Metazoa; phylum Chordata; class Aves; order Caprimulgiformes; family Podargidae; genus Podargus; species Podargus strigoides. The sequence continues at coordinate 30,905,612 of CM051623.1, forward strand.
CTCTTGCAGTATGACATGTAAATAAATGCATATTTTCCTTTAAGCAGGAGGGACAAAACCTTAATAGAGTAGCAAGCAAGGTTTTATGATATTTCAGCTTAATTATTTTTGCAGCAGGATTGTTTTAGCATGGAGAGATTGTTGAGATTAAATAAAAGTAGCATTTGCACAGATCTAATTTGATTGTACCAGATCTGTTAGCAGTTCTGTATAAGCTTCTATCTGCCAGTCTGCTTTTTACTCCTCTTTTATTTCCATTTTAGATGTTCCTAATTTGAGAAAGCTCACGTCTTTTTGGCTCCTTGCCTTAGCTCTTACTGGTTAAGCTACAGTACTATACAACTGGGATCAGACATCTCTTTTCAGGTGTTTCAGACCTCATCGTGGTTGAATAACAGGAAGAACAATTAATGCACATTCTATTACTTTCTCCTCCCTGCAGTGTTAAATAGTCTTCAAGGTATATAGGCAGCAAGACAATGGCATTTTGGGAAGCCCCAGTGCATGCTCGGTAGCTTAAAAAGGAATCATTTGGCCTCATTTTTTTTCTACATAGAATTTAGGGGGATTCATAACAAGCCTAGTAAAGTTCAACACACATCTTAGCATGCAGTGTTAGTGACAGTATGCAAAGAAGTCCTGATAAAGCAAAACTGTAAGTTGAGGTAAGCAGGCTAAACTGAGTACATAATCAGGAATGTCTGTGTGAGGTGTCTTACTCAACTTGATTCTTAGTGGGTGTTTTTTTCCAAAGGTGAGCAGGATGTGGAAAGGAAATGTGATATTTCTCATCTGTTCTCTGGCAATGCTAGAAATCATGTTTCAGTCTTTTCTTGCTGAGTATAAAACAAAAATCCAGTAGAGCAAAAACTCTAGAAAAACTAGGGTAACTGAGTATGCCATTCAGACTAAAAGGTGTTAGTGGCTTTCTAAAAAAAATGTTTTGTGCTTTTTTTCCCCGTTGCCCTGTCTTCTTCAATAAGACTATGTACAAGTAAATGCAAGAAGATGTTACTCAACAGATCAAAGTCATTTTAAGTACGACTAAACACAGACTTAGTCACAGCTTTAGGCATATGATTTCTTATCCTAGTAGTGATCAAAATGACTCCTTTCAATTGTTCTTTTGGGTTATTAATAACATTGGAGAAAAGATTATGTTAATTCTAGTCAGGCAATTCTTCAGTCAATTTGTACTCTTCTGGAACAGAGTTATCATTACATTAATTTTTTTTGCAAAATGAAACTAACAGATGATCCGTAATTTAAAAGACAGTGTGGTTGGTGAAAGTACTATCTACCTTGGAAATAAATTGACACAAGATGTGGACAACTAGCCAAAACAAATATCTTAGTAATGTCCGAAGTCTTTGGGTGTAATTTGACAATGGGATTTGGTAAAAATTTGGTACACTTACAATGCACCATTCAATTAAAGAGAGAAAAATAAAATTATGGAATCTTCAAGTTTATTATAATGACCAAAATATACTTTTTCTTTTAGAAGTTTGTTACTAAAATGTTACTTTTGCTTTCTGAAAACATATTTATGTCACTTTTGTACACATTACTTTTTTATTTTTTGTACTTGCCATTACTTTTTGTACTTGTTAAAGTTAATAGATCATTATTGTAAAAGCAACAAATAATTTTACATAAAAACTTTATGTAAACATAAATTCTTTCTTTCACCTGAAAGTACATCTGGTTACAATTTCAAATGCATAAAAGTAATTACAATTTGAAGGAAAGTTATTTGGTACTCAAAGAGAATTAATGAGAGTCAAGGTTTCTTTCCAAAAGTGTTTCAGCAAGTATCCTATAATGTTCATCTTCAGTGAAGAATGATTTCCTGCACTAGTATGAACAGATTTACTCAGTAGTACACATCAGTGAAACCCAAACTATTACTAAGAAATGAGGATATTTGTTTCTTTCTCTTTTCTTTGCCTATCATAGTTTTAATAAAAGTGGACATTGTAATGCAATCTTTAAGATAAATCAGGCTCAGTCTTCTACATCCTTTCTTCATTGTATATTGTAGGATGGTTTCTTCATGAGTACAAACAGATTACAAAACATTTTTCCATGACCTTACATTGAGAAGGATGGTTATAAACAACAAAAACCCAAGCAAGCAAAAATCCCACCCTAATCTTTGAAAAATAAACCAGCATTAAATAAAATACAAAATAAACTCTTGCTTCAGAGAGAAAAAAAAAAAAAAACAAAACTATTTTTCATACTAATTCTTAACTTCCACTCTGCTAACACACAAGGTGACTGTAAGTGGATGGGTTAATGCATAGTGTTGGTTTTTGATGAAGTGTGCCACACAAGGAGTCACAAACAATTCTCCAGTACTTGAAATTCATATTTATAAGGGGCACAGGAAAACTAATGCAGCCCTGTGATCAACTAAAACCTAACCCATAGTGTTTGCAGTGGAGGGACTCATGCTTAGACTCAGCTAGCTAAAAGAGAGTCAAAAAAAATCCAGAAGTGTCCATGTTCTTTCAGCTTGTTTGTAATAGGGCTGTTTTAATTAACACTGGATAGAAAGCCATGTTAAAAAACCCCACATCAGAACAACAACTAACCAAACAAACAATACTCCCCCTCACCAACCAAGAATAACATTATTAATGACTACATGTAGGAAGTATTAAATCAATATAAGTATCAAGATTTAACACTTACTTCAGTAAATGTAGTTCTTTCGATTGTGAGCTGGTACATATGCAAACCAGAAGGAAGGGATTATGGGAAAATTTACAGATACTGAATAAAATATTCTCACTTTAGCTATCTGGTTTACTGCCATCTCCCCACTTCCTCAATTTTCAACTTTCCTCATCTTCTTATCATTCCTAAAGAAGGCTTGCAGTTTCCCACTGTTACATCAAAGATACATATTCCTTCCAGTTCTGCAGTAAAAATAGTAACAATGGTTGAGATGTTATTGTCCTAAAGCTGTTCTTCATATCTCTCTCCCAGCCAGTATTGCCCCTACTCCCACAAAAAGAAAAAAAAAACAACCTGGCATGTTTCTAGCTTCTCCATAAGCATCCTGCTGGTTTATTTAGCAGAAATCATAATGTGATAAAATCCTGCTGAATCCTGAGTCTTGCTGAAGCTTACAGGGGGATATCTCATATGAATGGTTCTGTTTTACTTAGCCCTACTTGCACTTCCAGTTTGAGGCCAAAGATTATATTGATTCTGGTTTCATCTTGCATAATTTGCTCACTTTTAATTATAAAGGAGATTCCCTGATTCAACATTTATAATCATGAAATAGCTGTCTTTAGTGATAAATAATAATTTTGGTTTATTGATGAGCAGGACACCTTAACACAAATAATTAGATTTAGAAACATAATTAAAATTAATTAACATATGTATTGCCCTTAAGGCTCAATATTGTCATGCTCTTCTGGTCTTACTTCTTTTGTTCTGATACGTTTTTTACAAGAATTCCTGAAAAATTACAACAATTTAGATTAAATTCATTTATCATTGATAAATGTGAAAGGCAAGTAGAAGTCTTACTGATTGATATCTACTGAAGCCTCAGTTGTTAAACTCAGATTAGAGTGCATTCGATGGAACAATGAACAATGGTCACTTTTCAATAAAGGAATCTTCCATCTCTTTTTAAAGTCTGCCTCATTCATATTGGTTCATTTGTTAGTTTTGTTTATAGTAATATTACACTAATGACACGTTACAGTCAAGTCTGTTTCTCTCTGAAAACACCCAAAATAAAAACCTTAAATGTGCACACTGGACTGTGCAATTATTGTATTGTACCATCAGCCTGAAAAAAAAAAAAAGAAATAATGACCTGTTAATTCTGATCTAGAGCACATAAAAAGGAAAGCTCAGAGAAAAGAGATAATCTATTAACATCCAGCTGAGAAAAAGAATAGCTAGCTCAGTTGTGTATTTATTCATAGATGCTAACCAACTAAGCTAGAACTGCCAAGCAGGCTTTTCTTACATGCTTGCCATATCCTTTTCAGTAAGTTCCTTATAAGATAAAATAAATCAGAATCGTATTAGCTTGCATGTAGAATAAGAACGTTAACAGCAATGAGACTACAGGCAAATGCTGGTGTTGACTCCAAGAGATCTTATTTTAAGATTGTGGTCAAATGTCCCACATAATTAATTTAGAAACAGGTTCACAATAAAACACAGAGCCCAAAGAGCTGCAGCCTTTAAGAAAGTTCAAATGAAACTATTGATCCAAAGTAAATTAAGTTCTATAGTGTTGTGTTTAGTGCAAGGCTGATACAGTACAGACAGTACTTTTTTGTTGTTTTTTTGGGTTTTTTGCATTTCTTTTTTACTGAACAATGAGCTCACCCTCTGCACCTTCTATTTCAAAACCATGTGATCATAAACATATCACTTGATCACTTGCAAGCTCTTATTTTGTTTTTGTTTTGAAAACTAGACAAACACAGACTTTAAATAGACTTTTTCAGACTGAAATATGTGGAATTTAGCAGCCTGCTATTTCTATAATACATTCTCCACTCTATGGAACAGATTCTCTGGTTATTTTGATATATGCTGAACCATGATAAGGATTTTTGAAAGGGGTAAAAGGAAAGTAATCTCTGCTTCTGGGAAAGCCCATTCTTTTAACTGAAGGTCGATACAGTGTACATCTAATGATAACTTTTATCTCTGGCTCATGGTGATACTTCCTAAGAACTATTTTTTCCTAAGGTACATTAGATTACAGCAACTGGCATTTAATTCTCATTCAAGGCATAGTAAATGGCTACAGATTCCTTGCAAGAGAGTGTATTTGTGTCATTTTCTACAAATTTATTACTATGACTACTAAGACATGTTACGTCCAAGGTTTGTGAATTTGGGATAGTGTACCATTTCTTTCAGACAGCATCAGCAATTGTCACAATGAAAGAATATTTCAAATGCCTATATCAACCTGTCCTGATCTTTGCTGTTGTGACAAAAAGCGTAGGTATATACTTGGACGTTTGCTGTTACAAACATTTACACTGTACACTATACATGCATGCCCTCAATCTAGTTTAAACATTCTGCTTGCAAATAAGCAGAGCACAGTCTGTGAATCCCAAAACCATGTGAGAATTCATGCAATGTAGCACAAAAATTCATGTCAAAACTGTGGAATGGTGTTTTCAATTGTATTTCCCAAGATAGGTTTTCAATTTCTAGACATACGAAAACGTTACTATTTGAATGTCTTTGCTTTCTTACTCATGTAAAAGCCTTACAAGTGTAGATATAGCTTTCTGAAAAACTGGAAGATCTGGCTCTTCATTATAAGAGAAGGAAACTGCAAGAAATGAAGAAAGGTTTCCTGAACTGAGGACAGCTATAAGGAAAAAAAGTGAAACATAAGTACTTCCCATGATCTCTTTTTGGTACAGGCTTTGGATCAATTTTATCTCTGTATGTTCTCAGAATATTTTTCTCGTTTACACATAGATTACTTTAATTTTCTTTATCTACTGCTTAAAGAAAGTTCACCTATGAATCCTTTAGAATTCAACAGCTTAACCTCATATGTAAAGAGAGGTGCTTATGTCATTCAAAACTGATAAGAAGCACATTCTTCTCTTACTTCAGCTTTTCTATTTTAATAGTCAAAGATAAATTAGTATTAGTAAGTAATAGATTCAAGGAGTCACTGTCCAATAGCTCTTGTAATCCAATGGTAAACTGAGATCACTGCAAAGAATTCTAGGTTGGCTTAATTAGATATTTGAAAGTGCATAACGTCAGAGCTTATTAATATATTTGCAAACATTCATTTGAATATTTCGTGAATTATTTAACATTTTTATTCTGAAACTGCTGACATGGAAAAGCTTTCCCTTTATAAAGGAAAAAAAAGTAATAAAAAAAAATAACATTTATTTTATCAGATCATTTTTATTAACCAGCTATTTAACAAATATTTCATTAAGTTAAATAGAAAAGAATACCAAACAAAGCAGATAAGTAAAGAGGATAGCCTTTCAAAAAAGCCTTTGATTAATAATCTGTTAAGTAATCAGATTTTTCTATGAACACTCATTATATAGTTTTAGTATCTTTTTGGCACATCTTTATTCTTAGAAATATGAACTGAATATGAAAATCTAAAAACTTTATCCAAAACTTGCATATTTTTACTGAAAACATGCATTCCATCCTATACAGTCAAGGTGGTTAAAAGAGGATGAGTGGTTTTCTGTTCATAAATCAGAACTGTTGAATTGAATTGTTGAATGGGGAAGCTTATCACTGTGTTACTGCTCTGAAAATACTGGCATAATAATCGAAAGAAGTTCAAGGGATGGATTATATAGAGCTAGAACATAAGAAAGTGCTTGCTGGTTCAGATCTAGGATCCAAACTAAAAGAGGGTAGATTTAGACTTATATCTATAGAATAGATATAAGATATATATCTTATATATAAGATATATAGATATTACCTTGATAGGCTGGAGAGTTGGGTGGGGAGAAACTTAATGAAATTCAACAAGGGCAAGTGTAGAGTTTTGCATCTGGGGAAGAACAACCCCATGTACCAGTACAGGTTGGGGGCTGAGCTGCTGGAGAGCAGTGTAGGGGAAAGGGACCTGGGGGTCCTGGTGGACAGCAGGATGACCATGAGCCAGCAATGTGCCCTTGTGGCCAAGAAGGCCAATGGCATCCTGGGGTGTATTAGAAAGGGAGTGGTTAGTAGGTCAAGAGAGGTTCTCCTTCCCCTCTATTCTGCCTTGGTGAGGCCACATCTGGAGTATTGTGTCCAGTTCTGGGCCCCCCAGTTCAAGAAGGACAGGGAACTGCTTGAGAGAGTCCAGCGCAGAGCCACAAAGATGATGAAGGGAGTGGAACGTCTCCCTTATGAGGAAAGGCTGAGGGAGCTGGGTCTCTTTAGCTTGGAGAAGAGGAGACTGAGGGGTGACCTCATTAATGTTTATAAATATGTAAAGGGTGAGTGTCATGAGGATGGAGCCAGGCTCTTCTCAGTGACATCCAATGATAGGACAAGGGGCAATGGGTGTAAGCTGGAACATAGGAGGTTCCACATAAATGTGAGGAAGAACTTCTTCACAGTGAGGGTAACAGAACACTGGAACAGGCTGCCCAGAGAGGTTGTGGAGTCTCCTTCTCTGGAGACATTCAAAGCCCACCTGGACATGTTCCTGTGTGACCTGACCTAGGTGTTCCTGGTCTGGCAGGGGGATTGGACTAGATGATCTTTTGAGGTCCCTTCCAATCCCTAACATTCTGTGATAAGGAAGAAATTTTTTACCATGAGGGTGGTGAAACACTGGAACAGGTTGTCTGGTGAGGTGGTAGATGCCCCATCCCTGGAAGCACTCAAATTCAGACTGGACGGGGCTCTGAGCAACCTGATCTAGTTGAAGATGTCCCTGCTCATTGCAGGGGGAGAACTGGGCTAGGTGACCTTTAAATGTCCCTTCCAACCCAAACCATTCTATAATTCTATGATTGATTCTGTGATCTGTCTAACACAGTACCCAAGCAGTAGTCATTAGTAGAAGCTGGGGATAAATAAAAACAGATCAAACATACATGATACTTTCTCTCTCAGCCTACAGCCTACAGCTCTCAGCACACAGGTTTTCCTCAGCCTACAGTAATTTGAGTATTTAGTAACCTTCAAAATACTGATCTTCCAAATACTGGTTCAGTTGTCCTCTTGAACCCTAAAGGCATCTGTCCACCACATCACTTGGCAGGTATTTCTGAGGGTTTACTCTCTGTTGCATCTCTGGCTAACTTACCTCTACACTGTGCTGAAGAGTTTATCCTACTTAAATATTCTTTTCGTTGAAGAAATTAATCATTTTTACCGTTTTTTTTTGCCCTTCTCTGAAAACTTACTAGCATTAGAAATCAAATTCAAATTGGTAGAATTAGGAAAACCACCACATAGCTGGAGATAAAACTGAGGTGCAGGGTGTGAAAGGTAGCTAGAAGCACCTGCAGTGCACAAGGATAAAGATCAAAGAAAATGTGGACTTGCTCCTGAATGGACTGGGTAACCTAGTGGTAAAGAAAAGCCTGAGATACTTAGTACCTTCTGTATCTTGGTTTGTACTGACAATGTCTCCTTTCAAGCTTCCCAAGTCTCTGCATCTATGTAGAGTTTGAGGGAGACATATCACTTACAGCAGAGGAAGAAGTCAGGAGCTTATGGTTGAATATGTACAAGTCCACTGGATCAAACAACTCAGAATCATAGGATCATTAAGGTTGGAAAGGACCTCTAAGATCATCAAGTCCAACCATCAACCCAGTACGACCCAAGTACCGCCCACTAAACCATGTTCCGAAGTACCATGTCTACACGTTTTTTGAACACCTCCAGGGATGATGACTCCACCACTGCACTGGGCAGCCTGTTCCAATGCCTGATAACCCATTCAGTGAAGAAATTTTTCATAATATCCAATCTAAACCTTCCCTGGCACAACTTGAGGCCATTTCTTCTTGTCCTATCGCTTGTTAATTGGGAGAAGAGACCAACACCCATCTCACTACAACCTCCTTTTAGGTAGTTGTAGAGGGCAATAAGATCTCCCCTCAGCCTCCTCTTCTCCAGACTAAACAATTCCAGTTCCATCATCTGCTCCTCAAAAGACTTGTTCTCCAGATCCCTCACCAGCTTCGTAGCCCTTCTCTAGACATGCTCCAGCATCTCAAAGTCCTTCGTGTTAACATTTTGGGAAGTTACTTTACTTTTAAAGATCCATCTATCTGGCAGTGGTTTTGTTATGCAGGAATTAACTTTGAGTTGTAATATTTCCAAGCTGACTTTGGAAATCTCCTCTAATGTAACCAACTTTTATTAGCTCTGCCAAATGTCTTGGCTTATCTGTTCAGCAACACATGGCTGGCATGGGAAGTACAGAACAACATGCTTATTACATGTACTTTCCCCCTTTTTTTTTGTTCTTTAGAGATATCTCGTTGACTCTGAAACAGCTCGTGCCTTACTCTTGCTTGGCATCAGCTACAGACATTCACAACAGCTGGGAACTCAGCAGAGAAAAGGGTAGCAAAAACTGATGACATTCCTTCCAAAGGACTAAATATTTTTTCACTAGAGAAATATGGAACAGTTTTCAAAGATTACACCATTATCTTGTTAGTAGGAATGCTATTTTTCAATGAGAGATGTATTAGACTTCTTGTGTCCTTCATTTTATGAAGGAAAAGGTTTCTCAAACCATAAACTATTCTTCTGGAAGGAAATAGAGAGCTGTGCCATAGCATGAATGACTGAATGAGATGAAGTGATCCTCCTGTGCTTTAAAGATGCTCACAAAAGAAGATCTGGTTTAGAAATCTATGATGGCATGTTTGGTTCTGATCAATTTATTGATATTCAAGTTTTGCTTGAGTATTTGATTTGATAAATCGGTTTTAGCAAAATATTAATTGCAAAAAGATTTATTACATTCAAAATGGAATTTCTGGTCAAAATCAAAACCATGTAGATCTTGGTGAGAACAGCAATTAAAAGGATATATGTGTAAGATAAAGATTTGAGCTTCTGCTGATGCTGATGTAAGTCACTGCACTAAGTAGTGGGAAGGTTTCTGAGCTACATCCTTGCTCTGCCTGCTTTTGTTTGGCAGCTTCAATCTTTTTCCATAACATCTTTTGTAGCGTATAGTATTGAGGTTTAGAATAAGCCTCCTTTAGCCTTGCTTGCTGTTAAATTTCTTCTTTTTAGAAGGAAAAATTAGACTTTTGAAGGCAGGGAGACAGAAGAAACAGTTAAGACTAACACAATTATGAGATGAAATAAAATAAAATGCAGTACAAGTTGCAGGGCACTGGGATAATTCTTTACAAAAAGATAGTGTTATAATAATCAGAAAAAAAAAAAAGGCAAAACCAACTGTAGAAACCTAAACAGCAACTGCATCGCTGCTTTAAACATTTAGTATGATTCTCCAATATTTTGCTCTAGTTGTACATCAATCGATGTATGACTATTACTACTTGTGTCACATCAGTTCAGTGATGAAGTACTAGTGCAGTACAGGTTAATTTAGTGTATTATCTCAACCACTGCTGAGGGATAAAGCATTATGTTGTACTGCAGAGAGGTAGAATGTTTAAGATTGACAAGATTGTCAGCATTTTCCATTAGAAATGGCATGTTGCCATAATGCAGAGAAGAGTGCATATTAACAAGGCACTTGCAGCTTGAATTCCCTTAAAAAAGGAACAACTTGGTATGCCAAGGTTAGTAAGGAAAAGGCATTCTGAAAAAATGTGATGAGTTTTATCTTAAAAATAAGAGAAGATACACTCTGTTCAAAACTGTGGTAGTTTTGTAAAACATTCTAAGGTACTTAAAAGTATTAACCATAACTTGCCCAGACTGTGTATGAGCATGGATGGATGCACAGGAAAATTGGAGAGGGAAAGAGAAAACAAAAGTTTCTCAGATCATAAGGATTCACAGTAATTACTGGTAGCAGCACTACTTCATTCCTCTAGAGTGTGAACATGGTTAAATGAATAACTGGAAAACAGTATCCTTAGTCTTGCTTACCTTGGTCAGCATACCTGAGTAAACAGGAAAAGCTGAACTTAGTGCATCTTATTAACAACTATAATGCAGGCACTTCCAAAATGATACCATAGACCTGGGGAGTGTTCTTGGCTTACCCCTCTCTAGCATGCAATATATAGTCAAATAAAGGCATTTATTTTAAGACTTAAGTTATTTATAACTCAGGAAATGATAGAGTCAAACTTGTCTTTAGTAACAACTCTAGCAATGACAAAAAATTGATAATTTAGTAGATCTGGTCTTTAACTAAATGTCAGATAAAGTTGTGTGGCAACCCCTGGAAATATTTTAAAGTGGCTGCCTAAAAGAAAAAACTCCATGTCTGAAGCATATCATTTACTAGTTTACTATATATGTTAGTCTTATTTATATTATGACAGAGCTGTGAAGCTACAGTGAATTTGTGCTAGATGCTGTTATAGCATGGAATAAAGATAATGGATGCCATGAACAAACCTTTGAGGAATGGAGATCTGAGTGACAGATACCCCACAAAGCTATGTTTTTTTGACTAAACTATTCTGTTCATATGATATCATATTATATTGCTTTATTATTTTTTATATTTCTGAGGCAGAAACATCAATTAAAAAAAAAATGTTCATTGATGGTCTGTTAATAATTTTTCTTGGGAGTTATAGGCTGATTTTCAGCTCCTACAGACAGACATAACTCCACTGAAATCAGCTGATGATTTTGCCCCATATGTCTACAGTGGTTCTGTAGTGGTAGGAAATTTTATCAGAAAATCAGCTTAATTGATTTTAGCGGGCATACTTCATGCATTCAAGAAATATCTGATTTTAATGGATAAGAACTGAATGCAGAAAGGGACTCAGTTGCACTGCTAAGTATTGTACCACTTTTTAAGCATCACTACAAAGTGTCTAGAGTAGCAATACAATATATAAGAAAAGCATAAAAAAGTAATGTACTGAATAGGCACCTACCTATGCTTTCCAACAGGAAGTTCTGAAGACATGTCTGTAACACAAACAAAGCCACCACCAAATAATCACTAAACCAGGAAGATGTAGCAACTTCTGACCTCAAGATTTGTCAAATGGCATAAAACCATTGTGCAAAGATAAATTAAATGTAAGGACAAACAGAAAATAACCAGTAGCTGATTCATTTTTCACTCAACAAGACATTTTTTGGCTAAAAAAACCTACCATGCTTTTCATTTTATTGAGTCAATTGAAATGAGAGTGACTGAATGTAAAGGAATGCTGAAATTTCCTCAGGTCAACGGTATAAAAAAACTGTCTAGAACTGTATCTTAATAAAAGGAAAAAAAATCCCTTTATGGAAGATTTTCAGTATAATAAACTTCTCAAAGGGACTGTTAGGAGTGAGTCAAGATTTTACAAAATGGAAAAAAAGCAATAATCAGCAAGAAAATTAGATCTTGAAGGTCAAAACTTGCAGAATTGCCAAAAGTGAAAGAGAGCTAAGCATTACAAGAGGGAGTAAAGACATATTAAAAGGTTCTATTAGTCTGAAGAAAGATATAAATGACATAATAATGATGCTATTGAGATCAAAGGGGATCTAAGTGTGATTCTCAAGTAGGTAGATATTTGTCTCAATATTGGTAAAAAGTGATGCTAATCAAAACAATATAATATTTTTAATAGCAAAAGTGAATGAGTGCATGGAAGTTACTCCTTTCAAAATCAAAACAAAATTGAAACTCTTTAGCTTGTTCTAATTAGGATAAATAAAATAAATCTCTACTGTACATTTCTGAAACAACTAGCAGATTTAATTGTGTGTCTATTAGGAAGGAAACATTCAGAAGTGAAGTTGTTAATATGACTGAGAAACAGTGAATTCAGTATTTATTTTCAAAAGAAGGATTGAAACAATCTGGAAATGAAATGCTCTTTACTTCGTTCTCCAATGTTAATATATTTTTTTGCAACATTCTGTGTTAAAATGGAAGGGGAAATAAAAATTAATAAAATACAATATTGTTGACATAATTTTCACAATTTATCAGACAGCTGATCTAGATAAAGAAACCAACCGATCACTTTTTTTTTTTTTTTCTTTTACTTCAGCAAGTGAAAAAGCATTTACAATGACTTTCACACAAGAAAAAGAAGTGTGCTAATCCAATTTTCCAATCTGATTCAAGCATGACAATGGAAGGAATTGCCTAAGGTCAGAGGTTTGTCCTCTGTAAACAGGAAGTACCACATCTTGAGTGCTAGTTAGGCACAAGATGACAGTCAGCACTCTGAGAATGCCATGATAAAGGCATCAAAATTATCAGGTATGGGGCTCCTACTAGACAGGAAAAGTTTTATTTCTAATGTGGTGAAACACCCCTGGTCTACTATGTAAAATTCTAACTGTTCATACTAAGCAAGGTGAATTCAAACTGGAGTTTGCAGAATAACAGATGTCAGAGGGAAAGGCATGTTTACCCAAAGAAAGGAGGCAAAATCAGCTTGTTTAACTTGGCAAACCAAGGCTGAAGGAAAAATACTTGCTTTAAGTTAATGCATCAGGGGAGTACCAGACGGGGAAAAAATGATGTAAATAAAAGTATAATGTTGATATGGGAACTAATAATTAATCTGAAATACATTTAGGATGACTATTAGAAAAAAAGATTGTAAGAATTAGAGATGTAGAGAAAGAAGGAAACCTATGAATTCAAGATGAAAGAAGATACAGTTATATAGGTTTATAAGATGTGCTTGGATACAACTTCTTGACAACTCAGAAGGTTTCTTAAAGTCCCACATTAGTGAACTAAAACTCAAACCCACGACAGAAACAGATGATTGCATTGTTATGAAATGGTTATAGGCAGAAATCAGAAGAAAATGATGATGACTTACTAACTACATAAATAAGGAGTAAAGCATTTTAGATACCAGATATCCCAACAAAATTTGTTCTTGATGAAAACCCTAAAGTCTTTTTCTGATACATTTATACTGCTGTGAAGTTCTGCACCTTTCCTGAAACAACATCTCTAGGGCTCCTTGGGGGGTACAAAGGGAGTTGTGTTCAAACAAAGCAGTTCTTCATGGAGTAATAAATGAAGTCTACAATACCTTATTATGTTGGGGATTTTTTGCTTGTTTGTTTGTTTGGTTTGGGGTTTTTTTTGGTTTGTTGTGGGGTTTTTGGTGGGTTTTTTTTGTTTTTGTTTTCCATTCTGAATATGCAGAGTTCCTTCACAAGAGGGGAAACACTACTCAGTTAAACTATAGTCTCAAATTCCTGATATGTGGAAGAGGGGAGACTCATTTAGTGGTTTTCTTAATTTTGAAATGACATTTGAATCTGTCTCCTTAATGCTTTTAGCCATCAGAGATGCATGGGGTAACTGCACTAGACAATGTCTCTTCTCAGAGTATACCATCACTATTGTTTCAACGTGGAATATAATAAGCAGGTGGTAAAATATAACAAATATCTTGTTTATCTTTACTCAGACTGACATTGAATCACATCTTGTTTTGGAATTAAATCTTATCTTGATTTGATTCACAGATGCTACTACAGAAAATTGCAGAACTGATTGTCCTTCAAATAACAGAAAAATAGGGAGGACTTTTCACCATTAGTCTCTATGAATTTTTCTCTACCATGTGATTCATAAATCTCCTATATTTTGATAAAAATAAGGAGGACAACCTCTACCCTAATTTGAAAATAATGTTTAGTACACAGGCAAACCTGTACATGAGGTTTTGGTCACAAAAGGATAAGCAGAAAAAAATTAATTAAAATTCATACCACTGGTCTTGTGTATACAACCAGAAGACTTCCCAAACCTTCACACACTCTTATCTCTACATGGAGGCTGTTTCATCAACAAGGAAAATTTGTGTACTCCACCCATCGTTTTAGAAAGAAGCTTGGGTATTTTTCATTGATCCTCTCCATTTGAAGCAAAACTGAAGACAGGAAGGAAATCTGAGGCTCTTCCTTGTCTGGTAAGGAAATGCAGATCTTGACATCCTAAATCATTCTTACTTTTGACTTCAACAGCAGATTATCACAATAAAAAATGACAAAATGGTGCAATGTATTTGAAGTGATCTCCTGTGCACAAAGTGGAGTCCCAGCTCACGGAAGGAGTGTATATTCATTCATCTTCACAGCTAGTTTCAGTTACTCTTTGACTCTCCAAGTATCACAGAATATGGAAAGATCAGCAGAAAGGTGGAAAAACAGGAGAGCCGTGAGGATGTCTTAGGATTTCACCAGCAGAGCTTAAGTAGCAAGCAAGGCACTTCTGGAGCAATTGCTGAAATATGGCCTTCAATCTTCAGCTGCTATGCCAGGGGACAGATTGCCTGAGGATTCTGTTAAGTATTTTCTCTAACAAACTAAATCACTTACACAGTGTTTACGGGTGATCATTTTCTTTCTATGGGAAACAGTTATTTCAGAGACTGGATTTTGAGTGAGGATTTGTCCCTGGAAGGTTTGAAGATCAATGGTCTCTACATTCAGAATGACGAGAGTTTTAAGTGAATAAGTTACTCTGTTACTTTTGATCCTGCACTGAAGTTCACCGATAAAAATGATTCTCCCATTTTCAAGTGTTCACCAGTGCCAGCAGAGCTGAGTGCTACATTTAACCTCTGCTTTCTCACTATCAGTTTCACCTTTAAAAATCTCTTCTGGTTACATCTGAGCTTTCTCATAATTGCAATGTATTTGTGAGATTAAAAAAAAAAAAGTTTTTTAAACTTGTCTTATCTCACTAATGTATACAAGGAAGTCAGTGAAATCCACAAGTACAGGATACATTCACTTGAAAGTACTTTATCCAAAGAAAAGCTGCTTTAAATACAGCCAGCTGTCATATTCTGCCTTTTATACTAAATTGCAACCATATGTATTCAAAATGAGATACACTGGCTGTTCCTCTGTTACCTGGTTTTGTGATATGATTAGAAATATACTGATATTCAGCTTTGTTGCTAATCAGAGTAGAAGGTGGGCAGTGTGAGAGGAAGACGGATGCATGGTCTTATACAGTGGAATTTAAGTACTAATTATTATGGAAGAAACACAATATAAAATTATCATTCTGACTTTATTACTGATTTACTTTGAAAACACCTAGTGAATGTACTCTAATTCTTCCCTGTCTTTAAATAATTGCAAATATATTGCCAGGTTGTGGTGTTTTTTTCTTTTGCATCTGGTCAACAACATGTAGTTTCATACTAATTTTTTTAAAGTTTTCTTTGCTACCATATTTTGCTTATATATATATTTCTAGTTTTGTAATATTCACAATCAAAACAATTGGGCAGAGGGGAAAAGAGAATGAAAAAAATCTTATGTCCACATTACCCATTTGCACACTAGCTAAGGTTAGATGTGGCTCAGGATATGTTTCACAAGTGAGTAAATGGAAGATTTTATCTTATCCTGTCTTCACCTATATAATCATCAGCCCAAATAAAATAGTCATAAAAGTACTGCTCCTTAAAAATTTAGAGATTGGATAATCTGCATTCTTAGATAAAGAGAAGGGAAAGTGAACTACCTAAAAGTATTCTATACGTCTAAGACTAGATGTGTTTTGTAGTTATTAAAAGTAGTTCTGTAGTTAGTTCAGTTTGCCAACTCTTATCTGTGATTTTCACTACATTTTCTGTGATTTTGATTGTAGAACTCCACTTTTGAATATGTATTTTGCTGCCTTCTTTTTTTCTTTGTGTCCTGAAGAGGTGCAAAGGGAGAGCTGATGATGAAGTAATGTAATAGTCATATACCCTAGTCATTAGGAGCCTGTTCTAAAATAGTGTTTTTACAGGCCTGGCTAATATTCCTTAGTTCACAGGGTGAGTAGAGAAACTGTTCCTTTAAACATGATATTAAGACCAAGAGGACAGAAATTTGCCACTACATTATTAATCTTTTTTTCTATTTGACTACAGAAAATATACTAGCATCCTAGATATACTAAAATACTTTCCTGATTTGGAATAACATGCATTTATGGGACAGACAGCATTTGAACAATGTATTTTGGAAATTTTCCAGAACTATCACCTCACTTTTGCTTATTGTATGTTAGATTTGATTAATGCCTGTAATGTTTCTATCTATTCTCTTTTTACTCTTGAAAGTGTATTAAAATCAGAATGGGGAATACTGTCCAATGATAGAGCTTTACTGTTTTCTCATAAAAAGATCTTTTCAGCAACACATTTTTCATCAGACTTTAATAATTTAAATTAAATTTTCCCTGTTGATGTGTCCCAATTTACATGGAATTTGATAAGACCATTAATTTTTAGAAGCCAGCACTCTGTTTTACAAACTGGTAAAGAGCCTGCAAATAAGCATGAACATCTAAGCTGCTAAGTCTAAGAAGATTTAGTCCAGCCCCTCAGAACATTTGATAATCACAGTAAAAATGATCATTTTCCAGTCCAAGGTTGAAGGAACAAAGAAAGACATTGTAGTGAAGGCTGACAGCTTCTCTAAGGAAGTCTGAGCTAAGGCTGACCACAGAGCTGAATTCTGCCTCTTGTATGGTCTTCAGGACTCTCCTGTTAGGCCCAGCAGAAAGAAAGAAGCATTGATTCAATGCAAAGACAATTCAATGAAGTTATGAGGGTATGATATCACTTCACTGTTATTGGGATGGCTAAGGAAGTAAGATGGGCAACATTAGGTCTTGAGACAAGCAGGGTGAGTCTGATTCGTTCCCCTCATTCTGGTTTCTTCAATATCCTAATGTTGCTAGCACATTGACCATAAGTGGAAGTGGCCAAAGGCTATGAAAACCTCCAAGACCTGCCAAAGGACAATGGGAAAGAAGTTCTGCTTGTTTGCTTTTTAATTTTAAAAGTGCAGGAAATAGCACAGAAACAGTCACATGCCCTACTTTACAAAGCATTGCTGCAGTTGCGAAACCAAGCATTATGACGTCACAGAATGACTTATTACCCTGTAACTTCACATACAAATTCTCTTGCATATGCAGTCATTTTGATTCAATGGCCACTTAGTGCACCTTCCATGGGAGCCCATGCTGTATTTAGTGCATTGTCTGAACCTGCTGAAGGTATGAATGTAGGGTGGTTTTCATATGACCTATCTTTTTACTGCCAAAGTTGGGATGTGAATGAAAAATGAAACTTGGGTTTTGTCTCTGCTGCAGAGGTCCAGTTTGGTGTTATAGCAGAAGTAACTAATCACTGATCTCTCTTCTGATTTCTGTTGGTCTGAGTTGTTCTGGCCATTCTCAGATATAACTGAAGTCTATGAGAATATTGTCCTGAACATGCTACTTTATGTAATTTGAGAAATCAGTTTCTAAGTCCTAAATTGCATGCTTTAAACAAGCAGGTAATTTTACTCCCACTGTCTCACTGGTTCAGCTTTCTATCTGTAATGTGAGGATAACAGGAACCCCTCATACCACATTGCACTTTGTGAAGATAAATTAATGCTTGTGGAGCATCACAGTGCTCAGTGCCAGAGAAAAGCCCATGAGGAAATTAATAATTCTGTCTTCATTGCAGCCTCTGAATAGTGTGCAGTAGATAAGGCTTAAGTCCACAAAATGAACAATGATGGTAAAACAAAACATTGAATAGCTGTTCTTTTTTAATTGATCACCATCCATTCTGTTCACTCAATGGGGTAAGGGTCCTGTGCAGAAAAAAATATAGTGTGTGATTATGTATTAAATGCCTGTGTCATAATGTATATCCTCAAGGGAAAAGAACTAGGGCTGCAAAGACTGTTGAATTCTCTCATTTTGTACTTGTAAGCATTTGATTTTCCACTGTAATATCTCACAGGTTTTTATGTATAAATGTCTCCCTTACTGTCATCTACCCCTTCCTTCCTGCACACAGTCCCTTGAACTCTACTTCAAACCATATCCCAATAGATGTAAAATGTTTTTCCACAGATGCTTTTTCCCACAGATATTTTCCCTATTCATTCATTCCCTTCTTCTCCCCTCAAGTCTCCTTCATTCTTTTGTGCTATTCATTGCAATGATCTCTCTGGAAGGGGAAATGTCTTGGCTTCTTTAGAAGCTCAAATAATTGCATCACTTTTTAAAGCTCAATGACTTTGTGCTTTTAGCAGTCCAAATTCAAGTATGATACTCATGACTTTTTTTTGTCTTTTCTGGGGGGAGAATCAAAAGTCAGGATCAATCAGGTACTTTACATAATAACTTTCGAACCATTCTCTGCTTAGTTGGATTGTTTCTTTTCATTTTTTTTCTCTTCCAGAGCCGTAACTTATTTTTTCTTCCCTTTGTTGATAGACCTTTCATTACAGCCAACCATAAGTTGTAGTCCTTTTGTGCAATAACACTGAATATATGTTTATTATCCTTCATTAAATGACCTGAGCAAGGACTAAAGTGTATGCTGAGACAGCAAAAAGAAATATAGGTCAGGACATGTTAACTATTTCAATATGTATTGGTTCATATGCCTGGAGAGGGAACAGGGTAAAATCCAATAGCATTTTTAAAAATTAATCACTACAGGAAAATTAAAATTTTCAGCTCCTACTTAGCACAGTTCTTAGTGGAAACAAAATCATGTTGATAATGTTCCATTTCCTTCGGTTTTTATTTTACATCTGCACTAGCTTGCAGATGCTTAGAACAAATACCTACATTTGACCTTGTGACTCATCTCTGCTGGCACCCAAATTTTGGTGATCACCAATTACATCTGCTGCAAAGGAAGATGCAAGAAATCTTTCCAAGGACAGTTACAGTAAAAATAGTTTACTGTGAAGCCTACCAACTGCATATAAGCTGGTCCTTGATCATTTGTATAGGTCATGATTTGGGGAAGACTGAGCTTGTGAACTTCAGCCATGAGGCAAGGCTTCTTTTCTGTGGTCACTTGCAATTACGATAAATGTTAAAAAAAAAAAAAAAAAGATGGCTCAAGTAATTTTACAAATCTGACCCTCACATGTACCTGTAGTTATAAAAACAGGACACCAACTGGCAGAGATGTGCTACAAAGGCCATTTGTGCATCTGTTACCAAAGTCATAGTAAACTCTGATTTTCAGCAGGTTCAGCATATTTAGAGAGTATGAATGTCTTGTCTTGGGACTCTGCTGTGGCTTGGATGTGTTTTAATAATTTCAGTTGTTTGTCCTCAACCTTTAAAGACTTCCTCAATTAAGTTTTAAATGCTTTTATTATTGCATGTTTCTGGCTTAAAAATTAAGCACATAGCCTCACATGGCCCCTCATGGCCTCCTCTGCAGCAAGACTATGCATTTGTGTGATTCACAAATTGGTATTTGAATTATCTAAGTTTTACCTATTAAAACAATCCATTTTCTCCCTAAATTTGTTATTAGACTTTCGAGTTTTATATCCTTCTTAGCAACTTTTAGCAGTTATTAAAAATCTCAAATATATATATAGGCAAAAATGAAAGTGAAATTCCAATGGAGCAAAAATTATCAGGTTTGCTTAAGGGGGTAAACGGATATTTTTATCATAAAAATTCCCCTTACCAGTGTTCAGTCTTCATACTCTATTTCAAGCCTCCAGACACTCATATTGAAATTAGGATTCTCATATGAGAGTTAGAAAGGTATACACCATGCATAATAAACACAACCTAGGCTGCAGACAACCTAGCTGTAAGAAAGCAGGTGCATATACCATTGCTATTTGGAGACAGAAGGCAAGGAAAGGTCAGCATCAGGAAGATGCTAATAAATAAATACATGGGCTTTGATAGTGTGCAAACTGGCTGCACTGATCAAAATCCAGCACCTAATGCAGAGCACTTTAAATCTTGAATAAGCAGCTGATTTCTGGACTAGGATCTGGAAACCCTGCTGAACAATGCAGGGCCTCCACACCTTTGCTGTGGCTACAAGGGTCTGCTTGTCTACCTATTTGTAGGGCAGGGGCTAGTTGAGTTAACATGTTATTAATAGACTTTCTTTGACAGGGAATTTGTGGATGGGGAAAGTACTCTATCATAAAGAAATGTATTTTTAGTCTTCAAGATTCAATTATGAAGAACTTTAATTAAAAAAGACATTCTTAAGCATATAAAGTCTGAATACAGTAATGGAAAGACAGATTTTAAATAAACTGCTAAACGGAGACAAAAATTACAGCCATTCAGCCAGAATTGTAACTATTGGAGCCGAAGCTATATTCTGATGCATATAGGCAAATGTCTAAAAATCGTATCCATATATACATACATTACTCTGAGATTTCAAGGGGTAATGTCGATTCTGTGATCAAATGTAATTGTGCAGATTTTTACATGATATATTATATTTCCAGAATATAAAGAGCTGGAAAGTGCAGAACTAAAAAAAAAAAAACAAACAAAACCCCAAACCAAAACTATGGTGTCATTTGGGGAAATCACAGAATACATTTCCAAAGCTGAAAGACAAGTTGTGTTTGTGCTTTTCCTTGCCTTATCACTCCAGATGGAATGGCTAAAAAAGAAATACAAAAGAATCCCTGGGACTTTCAGGATATGCCTGGCGTTCCTGGCTATTTGATATGCCATAGGGAAGTGTGTGATGCAAAAGAAAGTCTTCGTCTTTTATCAGTAGAGAGTCATTCTTATTCTGGCACCGATGTGGTGACATGCATGCCTAATGTAATCCATATTGCCTTCAAGGTAGGTCACTAAAGCATTTTTAGTTATATCATTTACCCATGAGGTGCTTTTTCAGGTGTTGTAGAAAGCCAAGAAGTGACATTGATTGCTTCCAAGATTTTTTCTTGGTAAGCCCTGAAATATGAACAGGGCAAAAGAAAAAGAATATGTTTCTCTCCATGTTTTCTGTGTGTAGGCTGTGAAATTGTAGAATCATAGAATAGTTTGGGTTGGAAGGGAGCATAAAGATCATCTAGTTCCAACTCCCCTGCCATGGGCAGAGACACCTCCCACTAGACCAGGTTGCTCAGAGCCACACCCAACCTGGACTTGAACACTGCCAGGGAGGGGGCAGCCACAACTTCCCTGGGCAACTGTTCCAGTGTCTCACCACCCTCACAGTCAACATTTTCTTCCTAATATCTAGTCTAAATCTTCCCTCTTCCAGTTTAAAACCATCACCTCTCGTCCTATCACTACATGCTCTTGTAGAAAGTCCCTCTCCAGCTTTCTTGTAGGCCCCTTCAGGTACTGGAAGGCCGCTACAAGGTCTTCCCAGAGCCTTCTCTTTTTTTCTTCTTATGTGAAATAATCACATAAGAGATTTGGATAACATCTGAGTATAAGATTAATTAAGTGTAAGACTAGACTAGAATAGACTGGAAGTCCACTGGTGTTTTCAGGAATTGGGTCAACTTAGACAAGTCTGGAATAGTTTCTGTGCTGTTCATCTTGCCCCAAGGAAGGGGGATTGGCCTGAAAAGTCTCTTTCAAGCTATTGTTTCATCTGACATTTCTACTTATAAGCAAATCTAACTTTGGTCAACATGGTATTTCTTTACATTAGGTGATTTAGTTTGCTGATCCTGAGCTAAGCAGCGGGTGTTGAACTTGTGCCGTTATCTCATGGTCTTTTCAGAAAATACTTGGTTGTCTTTCAGCAGTATTTTTCTGTGGCCAGAAATACTTGAACATCTTAAAGGCAAAGATAATTATAAACTTCGCTTCTATTCAAGTCTATATAAAGGCAATCTTCATTATTTCCCATAATAGGAGCACTTGGAAACTAGCCTGTGTATAACACAAGAGACATGCAAAGAGAAGGAGAAATCCGTATCTCTCTAGGGTTTCTGTGCAGTTCATTTGGATAATAATTTCAAATGTAGAGAAAGTCTCCATTGCATAGTGAATGTCAGGCTCGGAGCTTGTCAGGTTAACTTGACTGAGAAGTTTCATTTTTGCCTGCATCTTTTGGCACATGTTAAGATTGCTGATATTGTGGGAAGGTGAGGGTTCTGTGACAATGAATAATGGTGTCCACTAATTCACTAATTTTACCCACTAATTTTAAGTCAAGAAAAAATGTTCTTTTCTCATTTTTTTAAAAAAAAGAAGATTGAATGAAATAATTTGCTCTTCTAGATCCCTAATGTGTATCACAAAGTGGGCAGTGGACCAGCCAACTTAAAAATCTCCTTCAGTTTGGCCTCAGAGCTAAGATTCAGGAGAAAGGGAAAAAATCTTACTAAACTCCTGTGAAAAGGCTTTGGTATGTATGTGAGGGATGTGAGACTATGGAGATTTTGCCAAAACAATGTCTAACAGCAAGTAAGAATACAGATTCAGTGTTTACATCTCAGATTCAATTAAAAAACAGTATTCATTCATATAAATACTAAGATTAATGATTGGAAGATATTTTTCTTGTTAAAAGTATGAGCACAATCAAAGAATCAAGTTTGTTGGAAGGAGCTCTGGAGGTCATCCAGACCAACTTCTCCACTCAAATCAGGTCCAAGGACCTCCAGGGATGGACATTCACCACCTTCTAGGCATCTGTTACAATATTTAAGAACCTTTATCATTAAAAAATTGTCATTATACCTAACTGTAATATTCCTTGCTGCAACTTGTGTCTGTTACCTCTTTTCCTATCACTGCGCCCCTCTAGGAAAGTCTCGTTCTGTCTTCTCTATACTCGCCCATATGTAATTAAAGTCTGCAGCAAGATCATCCTTTAGCCTTCTCTTCTTAAGGCTTCTAAGTATACCCTATATGTAGAGAATATAAACCCTGTAATATGGAGAACTGATTGGTGAAATGATTTTCAAAGGATAGATTTATCAAAATACAGGAAAAAAGTCAGTCCCAATTTTGGAAATTTAGCTGTAGTGAAAAGTAGAATCTGTACTGCAGGCCACCTACAACCCATAACCTAAACCTGCACTGCAGTAAGCTTTGTCTTAGCTGTCTAACTCTCTGTCTCATATACGGAGAATGAATACAATTACAAATTAAAATTTCCTATTTGCCTAGAATTATCTTGTATAGTATCCAGACTTGTTAAGTCTCTTTAATAAATTACAATTTCACCATCCTGTTTAGTGAGCCTAATAGCATTTTACATTCTTGTTTATCTAACATTAATGAGATTCCTGATGGTGCTGTGTATCTCAGTACTTCAGATTTTGTATTTTCTGTGGCAGTGTCTGTGTTTGTAAGCCAACTTTTCTTGTCAAATCATATCATAAACAAGAATTTGACTTCATGAATGTCTGATGTTACCAGTCATATCATCCAGCTTTTTTTGATATAAAGTATCTGGCTGATAGTTGACAAATACGCTATGATTTTGGTTAGTAAACATTTTATGTAAATAACCTTTGAATTTTAACTTAATTTTTTGACATGCCTGAAACAGATAACACCCAGCGTGTTCTCTTTACACACTAAGAAAATGGGGAGACAGTTCTTTAGAACTATTTTTCCTCAATCTCTCCAGTATATGCATACTTTGCGGATGCATCAGCCACTTAAATGGTCTGCTCCAGGTTTGTTAATTCAGAAGTGAAAATATTTCCCAGATTCTTAAGGATCCTAGCTAGTCTTTGGGAAGGATGATATCTCACTTTGAAACTATCTGCCTTCCCTATGGTCATAAAGTGATTCTAGTTGCCAGTAAATGAATTTTGTATTCAGAGAGAAGAACTAAATTGTTCTTAAATGGTAAGTAAAGGTACTAGTAAAAGGAGACTTAGGATGAGCCACTCAATGTGCACTCCTGGTGATTCAGGATTAACTTTACTGGGTTTAATGTACTGGCCTCCAAATTTGCTGGGGTGTAACAAAATGGAATTAGAAACACCATGTTTGTGAAGAAAATATATATTTATATGGTGCAGAAAAACATATAAATGATAACAAAGCAAAATTATTTGCACCTGTAGGATAAGGACCACACAAAAATCTTTGTGTCATTTTCCACCTGTGTGTAGGAAGTGGAGTCATGGTGTCAATGGTAGAGGAACAACCTGTATCAATCAGCTGATTATATGGCAGCATATAATTGTGCTTTTCAATGGTAATTGATATAGCCTCAAACACCACATGTGGATGGTGCTTTATAAACGGAGAGGAAAAGCAAGTCTCCTCTTCTGAAGGGTATGTATGTGATCTAGCAACTTTTTCACAAAGGCAGTGCAATGAATGCATCTAAGCAGTGGTGAAGATGATAACTGGCACCTAGACAAAGCTGAAAGAATCTGTATGTGAGAATGAGAGTTGCATTAAAAAAAGACTCAGAACTCAAGGAACATGTTTAATCTCTGAAGGGAACCAAATTCCTTTATGGGACACAATGCAACAGGATTCTGACTGACCTGTCTGGAAGCAACTGCAAGTCAGATTAATAACAGTAAACATGAAACAAGTCCTTCAGATTTGGAGTAGTCCTTCAGCGCAATGAAAGCAATGAGGAGGAAAGAAGATCTGTCATTTATTGTGTATATCAAATGCAGTATAACTTGCATAAGTAGCATCATCTAGCTTCTCACTGCCAAAGAGGTGAAACATTCAGCAGATGAAGGAGCAGCTGTGGCAGCACTGAAAGCTGGTGAAACCTTTTTGAGAGCATTAGTAACAGAAGTAGCAGGTGTGGATATATCCTTGCCTCTGACTTGTTTTCTTGAGCGACTTGATGGATCTACCTGTTACTACTCCTGCCAAAATAAGAGATGCTGTTGCTCTAACTTGCCACCATCTTTGGCAAACAGGTCAATAATTTTTTGTGCAGAGTGACAGAATTTAAGTGATCTGAGACTTAGTTTCAAAAGTTACATTTAGGGAGTAAAAGGTTACATTTTATTTTGCTTTTTGTCTGCTCAGCGCTCTGAGCACTGTTGACAGCAGCAGTACATTCTTGCAGTGCTGCGTCTGCTTTCTTCATTATCTTGCTTGACCAACAAGTAATGTAATTGTGATCATCAGAGGGAGTATCTATTGGAATGAGGTGAATTCCAGGAAGGTTATCTGGAGGGTCATTTTGAGAGAGAAGTGTGAGAAATGGGTCAGCCTTTTAAAGTTAACTGCATGTCAGAAAGGTTCAAATATGTGACCAGTATCAGCAAAAGATGAATGATTCCCTGATGTAATGCACAGAAATAAGATAAATTTGTCCTCTCTTTTGCATGACACTTTACTTCTGTGCATATGGCTAAAGCAGCTTTGAGTGTCTTTTTCTTTTAAAACGGAGAGAGTCCAAAAGAAACAAAATAATATTAGAGCATACCACTGTGAGTCCACCAGATCAGTGAAGCTGGATTTTGTGAAGAAAGATTAACTATCAGGAAGACTTAAAAAAAAAAAAAAAAAAAATTACCTAGACAGAGCAAGTGCTTAAGGTCAGAGTGTGATGTCATTTACACCAACACCGATCTGGATTACCTCCATTGGTGTCAGGACAGTTGTCTCCAGTAGAGATACTCTGGATTTACAACCGTGTAAGACCACCATTTATCGCACTGGATACTGTGAAGTGATATGCAGATAGAAGCAGTCAGAGCCAAACTCTGCCCCAGGTTATATCCATGCAACTCCTCTGAAGTCACTAAGTGCTTTCTTTGTCTCCCTAATGCTTTGCAGTATTTCTTGTCTCTTGTAGAATACTTCCTTTCCCTGACACAAACTTATGCAGTTCTCTCCAAAAAATGGTGATGAACCAGCTGAGCAGTGACCTTTATTTAGTAATGAGAAATACCACAATGCTGTCTGCCTCACTGTATTTTAACCATTTCCCTTGCTGTACAGCTGGCAACAAGGGGCTGCTTTTCACCTCCTTCTCAGTGGCAGCTTACAGGCTTTTCACTCCATTTTGATTGGTTTCATATTTGCATCTGAATGACAATCAGCCTGATACTTGTTTTCACAAACCTACAAGAAAAAGATGTGTCTTCTGTGTTAGGTGCATAATGCTGAGTGAACTTAATGGAGGCTGCACACATAATTCTAGGTTATTAGGGTTGTTGAAAGGGAAATTTAAGGGAATAAAAAGCACAGCTTTCCTATATCTGTCTTTTTGTGAGAAGTACAGCATTAGAGAAAATCTCCCATACTGTGCAGCAGCACATCTCCTGTGTGCTACTTCTTCTAGATCTGGGAATCTGAGTGCAGAAGGGAAGAGCATAAAATGCTGCATGGATAATACAGCCATTTCCTAGCACTTGCCTAAATACCAGGGGCACTAACCAATTGCTTTAGGTAGAATAATGTGTCTCTGTATAACTGCATTTTCGGCTTTTGTCCTGCAACTCTGATTTTTTGTAACTCATACTGCAGAGTGATGCCTCTAGGCCAGCTAACCTGACTGCTTGGGAGATCATCTTTACTACATCTTTCATACGTTCATCCAGCTTTTTTTTCTCCATCTTCACACAATAATGTAATCAAAAGCTTAGGGAGTTTGGCCATTGGGACACATTAGGTTTTAAAAACATTCAACCTTCAAAATCTGATTTATTAAATAAGCAAACGTATATGTTTTCTATACTACCCCTCCCTCTTTAAAATAAAATTTAGGTGAAGATTCTTACTGTATTCTTATACAGTCTATACAGGAGATTGAAAAAATAAAAGTGTAATTTTATCCTTCCAGAAACATTCACAACTTTTCTATGGTACCTGATCTTTCACCTCATCAAAGTCTAAACTTACTTGACTTTTACTCCTCTAACATGAACATCTGCAATTTACTTCAAAAAACTGAGTCTCCCCATCCCTAGATACTGGGGTATGTTTGAGAAGGGAATGGCTAGAAGGAAAGAAGGCTGGAACAACTGAGGGCAGACTTGCTCGAGAGGAATGAAGATAAAAATGTCTGAGGGGCCAAAGAGCATACAGGGAGGCGGGAACAAAAGAAGGCAGGATTTTGTAACGACAAAGAGAAAATGAATCTTCGGCATTTCAGAGGAAAGACTCAAAGCACCAAACAAAGATATAAGGATCAAAATGTGGAGACATACATTAAGTATGAGGAAAAAGGAAGAATTCAAAGGAAATGAGAAGGGAGAAAAGGGGGAAGAGCTGGAACACTGAAGCAGTTGAAGCAAGGGAAAGGAGGGTGAAGAAATAGTTTGAAATAATACAGACTGTAACAGAAATAGTGAGGAAGAAAGAACAAGTACAAGCAAAGAAAAAATTGGCAGCAAGGTCCACTGAAATAGAACTTTTCTAGACAGATGAGCCATGAAGCAGAAAGGAAAAGCTTTATACTTTATTGTGAAACCAGGTTTGCAATACATATACAGACTGCTTCTATAGCATGCCTGGATTTTTCTTCCCATTTACTCCCAATTTGTCTCAGATACTGGTTTGCTAATATTAGAAGAGTATGTATATGCTCTTTATGTTTGCCTTTTC
Organism: Podargus strigoides; assembly: GCA_028020825.1. NCBI lineage: Eukaryota > Metazoa > Chordata > Aves > Caprimulgiformes > Podargidae > Podargus > Podargus strigoides. Next base: position 30,933,555 of record CM051623.1, read on the forward strand.
TCCACAGGTTATCTCAGATTTGTAATCCAAAGCACTCTTACCTTCGTGGCCTCTTGCAGGCAAACTTTCAGTCTGTGTGGATCATTGTAAAGTCTGTTAGATGGAGTTTCTTGTGGGGAACAATTGCCACTGATGTGATAATTGCCCTTCCTACACTAACACCTCCCATTTTTTCATCTTTTGTTTTGTAGATCTTAAGTTTACAACTTTATGCTAGGTAAAATCAGAGTTTAGTAGGCAATGTTTGTCGACAATTGTAATTTAAATAACATTAAATAAGCATTATCTAATAATATACATTTGCAATGCTTAATAGCCAATTATCATGTGCATCACCTGCACCTGATCAAAGTGTGCTCCAGTCAGCAATACTCATGTAATGAACATGAGTAACCCATAAGGCAACTGAGAGGATCCTGATGAAACATCATTGTTAGTGTTAAGTATTCAGGGAATCACTTTCTGCACTGGAGAGGATGTCCAGAAGTGCAGATTGTGGAAATACTCCCATTCCTTCTTTTCCCAGCTGGCCACTGGAAAGAATTTTTCACTTTTTGTTTATTTGTTTGTTATTTTCATCCTCTTTTAATATTCTTTCTTTTTTCTTTACCTTTCTTTTGCACACTTAAGTCAATATCAACATCTTTTGTGCAACATTTGAATCCTTCTTGGTGATCTTATCCAAAGCAGTAGAGACTGACAATAGTGATTTAGTCCTGCTCCAATCCATCTTTTATGTTAGATCTCATTGTAGGGGTTGTCTTTATAGGGGAATCTATTTGTAGTACAATGACCATCTTTAATTCTTTCCAGATTTGTTTCCCTGAAAGAGATTTAAATATTTATATAAATGTTACTCCCGCTTTTTATAGAATATATGTATAAACCAGGATATTGTGTTTAAAATACAAAATCAGTGAGTATATAAAAATGTCCAATCTATACAAGATATTAGAGGTGCTTACAAAAGCCTCAAGGACAATAGCAATAAAAGGGACAAGGAACAATGAAAGAACCTCAGTTCAAGGCCTGTGTATAATAGGCTTTCCTGAAAATCAAGGATCAAAGTGTCTTCACAAAGCAGACTCAATAGGCCATTTCCTAAATAAGAATAGGGAGTTAGTAATATTACATTCAAAGCATATTTTAGAAAAATATTCTTAAAATAGTAGTGGGCTAATTTCTGCCCTCTGCTAAAGCAATATAACCATATTTCTGCAGAAATACCTATTTTAGTAGGACAGAAACAATTGTTAATGAATGAAGAAATTAGTTTAATTAATATATATTTTATTGGGCCATTGAAGGGATTTACTGGAGAGCAAGCAAACGTGTCTGAATATTAGATTCTCCTGTTTTTATATCTGTATATTTCTTAGATTTTCAGTAGATACATTGCTACAGAGTGACAGAGTAAGGTCATACACCTGCAATGACATAGCCAAAAGTGATTATTACATATTAATGTAATCAGTAGAACTGAACTATTTCTATTGCTTTTATAGTCAAGACCATGAACCCCTAAATCCTAAGCTTTTTGCTTTAGTCCCATCTTTATTTCTTCCTCTTTCATTTCAAGCAGACCTTTTCTAAATGTGGGTTATATTCTTGAAAAGAAAGTCTGCTTTTATGCTGTCAATCTGTGTGCATGTTATTAAAAAGCTATGCCTCTTTATGTCTCTATAGCTCTCTGTTACACTCTGCAAATGGAACCTATAAAATTCAAGGAAATGTATTCCAATTAATATTTCATGCAAGTAAACCCTTCTGGTAGATCTTTACTGCAGTCGGTTCAACAGAGTCAACGGTTATTTAAATAACTTGTATAATCTCTTAATCTGTGATAATGAATGAATGAATACATAAACAGAAATTGTTGTATACGATTCAATTAGAGAGGTAGAGCAGCTTTCTCTGTTGCATTTGTAATCTGCTTGTGTTAGCATCTCCCCAGTTTCCTTTGTGCTATCTCTATTATTCAGAATAAACAAACAGAAACATGAATTGAAGATTTCTTAGCTTGTTCTTTCTTACTGCACTGTGGTATAGATTTTTTGTTCAAGAGTTGTTTTTCTGATATTAATTGTTTGTGTTTCAACTTGAATTTCATAATAGATTGCGTACTTTTTTGTCTTTGGCCACAGTTCTCAAATTACATAAACTTGTCCCTTCAGGATTACTAGAGTGGACAAGAGTCCCAGGTGCTTTGAACAACTGAGATGACAGAAGCACTGTACACTAGTACAACAACTAAAGAATTGGATATCTTTAAGCAGTCAGTCCATACCAGCAATCAAAAATGACATAAAATAGATTAGAAGCTTGAAGAAGAAGTGCTGATCTTTTCGTAGGTAAAACACAGATGCAGTTCTGCCTATTATACATCTTTGTAGTGATGTATTTCAAAAAATGTTTTTGGAAATGTCAAACACTCAAATATTACTGCTTAAGGATTTTTCAGGATGGTCAATAGAATTAGTAGAAAAATAACTGGAGAAATTAGCTTACTTAATACGTGTATCTAATAATTTTTCTTGTTTGAATATTGTCCTGGTTCCCCAGGCATAGACCCATGGGCCAGCTATGCAGGCAGGCCATGAGTAGCCCTGAGTCAGCTGGGAGATCCAATCAAGGCAGCTGACTCACAGGTGTATCCCATACCACTTCACCATGCTCATTATAAAAGGAGGGAGTTCACTGAGGGTGGAGTTCTTGTTCCTGGGGCTCCTACCTCCTGGCCTTCTGGTCCTGTTGCTGACCCCAAGGATGAGGCTGAGTAGAACTTTGTACCCTTTTTGTTGGCAATTGTATTAGTTTTGTTATTTCATTAAATCTGGTTTTACTTCAACCCATGGGGCTTCTCCCTTTTTTCACTTCATTCCCCTTCTCATCTATGGAGGAGTCATTGGGTGGTAGAACAACTGCTGCAGTTTTGCCCCAGATACAGGCTCAGTGTAGACAAATAAGAATTTCTGTAACTTCCTATGTCCTTTTCCAGTTAGAACTTTTTAACACATTACCTTTGTTGTTTACAGCATTTACAGGAAACATCTGTCTGCCACATGAGCTATAACACTTGACTTTCCCTTCTGATCTCACCGTAGATATTTCTTCACAGATTTCCCACAATGCTGCAAGCATGAGATGAAGGATTTTGTTTTTCACCCACTTCTGCTTTGTAACCTTCTAAACTAACATATAAACATATATATTGGATCATCCTTTCAGCATACTGTCTTAGCTCTGAGCTATTTGTGATACAGAATCTCATGTATCAGTAAAGACATTTTGGTTGGTTTCATTCAACTTTATACATTCTCCTCATTTTCACTCTCTTTCAAAGTAACTTAGACCATAAAGGTATCAATCTGACAATAATAAGTAGTATGTTCTTTTAGTTTTTCTTTAGTTGGTTTGTATTTGCAACTTTACTGCTGTTCTAGGAAATTTCAGATGTCCTTGTGGATTTGTATTTCAGTTTCTGAGCAAAATTAAAGGAGCAAAAAAGACTGACTGTATTAAAATCGTTATGATCACAGCTTTGGGTTCCAGGGATGGCTTAATAACTGAGAAGTTACAAGGGGATGTAAAATGACTAGGGATATCATAAATATAGAAGGAACTGTAATGAGTAAATACACTTAATAAAGCCTACTCATTTATCCTTCAAACCTCTAGAGCACAATATTTTATCCCAAAATCTAAACTGGACAGGGAAAGGAAGAAAATTAGAACTGGTTGGTAAGTTCTTAAACTATTTTATGCAGAGTGACGTCAGCAAAACCAAACCAAAATAGCCCTCTCCACTTTATTGGAAATGTCTTGATTTTCCCTAAAATTCATTAATCTCTTTTGAATGGTTCTTCTCAAATACTCTTCATTTTGAGCTCTTTCATGTCATATAAACAACATTTAGCTACAGAGGCTCTCTAATTCATCCAGAGTTAAAAATTCAATCAACAGAAATGTTTCTTTGTAATGGCAGGTATATGGCATTTACATCTAATCCCCCTTTTTCTCATGCTTTCTCGTGAAGAAATTTCAAGGGAAGAGAAGTAGAACCTAAAGAAGATTATTGGGGACAGAAATGTGTTTCTGCCCATTTCAAATGTAGTTTAAAAACAAATTGTAGCTCTATTCCTTTCAAATGTGAGAAAAGGGGGATCAGTCACCTCATGAAATTATTAGTCTTACTGTTTTTAGCTATTCCTTTCACCACAAAATCTATCTAACGTACACAAAGCAGTGAAATTGGCATTTATGAAGTAATATTGTTGGCTTGGTACAAATATTTGTCTTCGTGTCTCTTTCTCCTGCTTGTTAGCGAAATCTAGGAGCAGAAGCCTTAAGTTTATAGGACTTGGCCTTAAAATTAAGACTTTATGATGATACACATTGCAGCTGGTCATTGACTTACTTGAGATCGAGTTTTATCACAATATGCTCTTATTGTAACAGACATCAGTAATTTTAACACTGGTCAAGAAATTTATGTATCCAAATTATTAATATAGTTTCAGATACTGGTAGTTTTCAAAATACTCCTGAAATACATTTCAAAGATCAGATGAGACTGCAGTTGGGAAATCTGATAGGTTTTCTACTTTCCATTACCAGTACTGTAAAAGTATATTTCCATGTACTCTGAATGATGAGAAAGTGAGATAGTGTATTAAGAAAAAATACTTTACTGCTGAAATGTCTTTTTTTACATTAAAAAATAGATTACAGTTTCTGTGTAATATGTGACATGGACCTTTCATGATAGAAATATTATGCAACTTTAGTGTGTGTCAACAAAACTTGTCCAAAATTTTGAAATAATCTATGCTTTACACTATTAAAAGTAACTAAAAAAATCTGACATTATGTCCAATAGGAATATATCTTTATGAGTGAGTATTCGATGTTTTCTAATATTTCTCAAGGTTTGTTCAACTCTTTGATATTGTGAGGGTATATTCCAGTTTATGAACTATATCTGCCCTCCCTATGGACTTCATGGTGAATGCCTCCAGCACTCTGTTTATGAGAAGAACTTTATGAGGATCAATGTCTACACAGGTACAGTATGATGCTAGTTTTGCCCCTGAGATGTAGAAGGAGCATGAAGCACAGCCATATTATTTTCTTATTATGAAAAGGTAGACCTTGGTTCAGTCAAAAAACTGCTAGTGGTTTTACTTGCTCAGGCAGATGCAAGGTTGCTCCTCAAGAAGGAATACATTGGAAAATTGTATTCTTCGCTTTTGTGTCCCTCTTAGAGCCACTTCCCCCAAAAAGTAAGTGCTAATGTGAGTTCTTTAGGGACTTCCTCAGTGCTAGTTCCTACTCTTTTAATAACTGTTGATGGAATAAAACAAAATTGATTCCATTTTTTCAGAGTTTTAAGTGTTTATGTTTAGCGATTTTTTTCTTTCTAGTTCCTGTCAATTTAGTCACTTGTTCGCATACGAATATATACAGGTTTTAAAAAATGAGATTATCAAATAGTAATTTAGATCTCTATGTTAGTGTCCAACTCTGCTGCCTGTCATATCTTCAGGACATGATAAATAGTCTAATATCGTTGAATGCTCTTTGTAACATTTACTTAAAACTTATGCATTAGAGTGAGTCTGTGAAATTGCAGATTGTGAATAGTAATTTTTATGGCTTTCAGGATAGTGTTCTCTCCAAATATTTTGGGAAGCTACTATTTCTGTCTTTTGCTGTGAAGACAGCATGGTGTGGTTTTAAATGTGTAAGGAAACACATTCCCCTACATTCATGTTGTTGTCTTTACTTCACATGGAGGAATAGGCTTTTCCAGAATTAGATTAATTCTTAACAATTTAGGTAGAGTCTGAAATTAACTCCTTTATATTCTGGTCTCCAAAAGGTACATGCTAGGAACCAGATGGGATATGCAGTTGTTCCCAGATGGGGATTATATCTGGTTTTCTTTCCCTTGGACAATGAGGCTGAGTTGGTATGTGTTTTACAGTTCTATCGAGTGTCTGTGCAGCCCTTTTAAGTGTGGGAACTGGGATGACCAGCTAGATGCAAAGCTGTCACATCAAGACTGTTTTAGGATGAGCAGCTGTCTGCCTTGATGCCTTTTTGACTGAATTGAGAGTGCAGGATCTATAACACCTAACTTCTGATTATTACAGCTACAAGAGTTAAATCTCAATCACGTTTCTTCTGCCAGGAAGAAAGTAACAGATGATTTTCACCAGTCAACAGCAGCATGCTTTATTCCATTGTATTTCAACTAAATTGACCTAGCATTTTGGGAATGAGGGAGTTAAGGCTCTGCATGTTACCCTCGCATTGGATGCAGGATAGAAGAGTTCTTTCCCAAAGCCTGTGATGTCGGTACATTGTATGAGAAATAAAGTAACATTTAAACATTATTCAAGAGAGCTGATGAAACAAAAGTCCAGTTCTTAAAGAAATAGCATACATTACTTGTTTTGCTCATAATTTTCTGTGTATATGTTTGATTTTATTTATAAAAAATGTTTCAAAGAAAGCTTTTTCTTCATTTCAGCCAACCATTTTCCACATAGTCTTAGGTAAACCATTAGTATGTAGTACAGATATATAGTACTGAATGACCAGTGAGTTGTTCTCTTTAGAGACATAAAAGATACTTGGACATTATACAACTCACATTTTTCCATTGTCTTTCAGAAAATACACTAATTTGGCTAAGGAGTTAAGATGTTACAAAGCTTCTGTAATAATTTCAAAGAAATAGTTGATCTCAAAAGAAACAGAAAGCAAGGGCTGTAAGAAGCAGCAATTCATGTTTGCAATCTGCTAAACATTCATAAGTGATTTGTATATTCCTCATTGTTTATGTATCTTCTGTTTAATGGGATGAAATATTTAGGTTGCTAAGAGTAAACTATCCATCATATTCTAAGAATCAAACTCTTATGAAGTTTGAAAGCAAAGGAACCCAATTTGCAGATGGTCATTATCTGTTAAAGTGAACCAAAGTAAAAGCTAGAGCTAAGTGTTGCTGTATTTTTTTAATACTGCAAAAGATCTAAGGGTTGTATGGATTGATTTATTGGTTTTTAGTGCTAAAAAACAAACATGAGATGAAATTTTATCACTTCAGGTAAAAGAATGCTTATCTGTGACTGATTTAAATGCTAAAATGTATTTAATTCACATAGCTTTCAGAAACCATGTCTTCCAATTTCAATTTTGTCTTAGTCAGAGATGCTATGTTATTCAATTATTTCTATTTTTTCTTGTAAGAAGAGACACAGCAGGACAAAGGAAGTACTATAAGGAGAGATCAGAAAATTGAGAACTACTAGGGGGAAACTTAAAAGCTGAGCCATATGGTTTGATGGTTACACAAAACAAATCTGAAATGCTTTATAGTCTAAATACTTGACATATTATAGAACTGAAAAAGTTTTATAAAGCCCCAGTTATGAAACAGACTAACTTTGTGTTTGAAAAATTCTCATTAAAGTATTATAAGTAACTTACATACTAATAAACTTATTAAGGTAAGGAAAAAACCAGAAGTTAAGGAGAAAAAACAAGATTCAAATATTACTTTTTGGCAAAGATATTTCAAAAATGCCTGAGCCATCATAAAACTGAGTCAGAACCGTTGCTGGGATGGTGATGTCTGTAGAGCTGAAACTCTCTAGTTCACTGTGTTAAAGTATCCCAGATAAGATTGGTCCATGCCTAGCTATATTTTTAGGAATAAAAGTGAAAAGACTTGCCCCTTCTAGGAATCATATTATTCTTCATAAATGCCAAAGTTCAAAATTTCTCAACAAATGTGTATATTTCTGAAACTGTTCTCTAATGGTCTGACATTGCTAGCTGGAAGTGAGAGATTCTATCTAGAAACACACAAACATACACTGCCTCTTCCAAAAAGCTTTCTAGTGATGTCTCACCTCTAAAATTTTTGACCAATGAGTTAACTACACAATATAGTAATAGTACATTAGCTCTTTCAGTTTGACTTTTTCTTGGGGGGGTGGAGGGAAATCTGCTTCATTGCTAATAATTTCTTGTTATTTTTATAAACATTTTCTCCAGAGGGTTAATTAGTGTCTGCTGAAGTTCCAGATGGGAGAGGTGAAATGAGCATTTCATAGCACCATAGGGGAAAATGTTCACATTTTACATGAATACAGAAAAGCAGCCCAAAATAAAACTGACCCTGTGAATGGATGGTAGCAATGGTATTAAGCTGTCTTAATGAGGGAATTTTATCTTTGAAATAAGAAATGTTTGATTTATGGACATTGTTCCTCTGCTCTTTTGTCAGTGGACAAATGTCTATGCTGCTCAGCTTTCTAGTTCTCGAGTATTTGAAATACTGTACTTAGGGTCTGGAGGTAGATCCTTTTCTTTATATTTCAGGCAATGATATAATTTTTCACATCAATAGAGAGCCCCCTAGGTGTACCCAATCTGACACTGCATGTATAGAGAAGACCCCCATACTTAATAAAAGATGCTGTTAAATATGTTTCCAAAGTGGAAAGTTTTGAATAAATTCTGGCATCTCTGCTCAAACGAATTTCAAAGAACCCACCAGGCAGTTAATCCTTTACCTTGATCTTACTTACCTGTAGAGTCCTATGTATATTAAAATTGGGAAGATTATGAAATTAACATGGAGTCCAGTTTCACCTCTGTGAAGATAACACCCAGTGGGTTTTTTTTTCACTATCTGCAGACAGCACCTTCATCCAGCTCTGTGGGCTCTTCAGCAGGTTTAATACCTAAATGACAAAGATCTTTCCAAAACTTAATCCAGGCAAGATGGAAGGAGTTGTGGTGTGCCTAGTAAATCTTTTTTGAAGACTGTAACTCAGTGCTGTGTTCTGTGGGGAAAGATGAGCTGAGTTTCACCAGAAAATTCAGGAAGAGTGTAATAAAGAAAAAATCCATGACATAACAGTCAATAGCTAGATGATCAGACACTCAAGCCAGGCACTGTTTCACACTCCATTCATGTGCAGCCTAAATTAAAATAGGGATTCAGCGTGGCTCTCCCATACTTCAGTTGAGTTGTGTAGCAACCAGATTTTCTGCCATTTGCATTTAAGAGTGTCCTAAGTCTTCTTTTCCTGCAGTTAGCTGTCATCCAGGACCTGAGAAAACCCTTCTGGTCTACCAGAGCTGGTTATGTTTAAAGGAAGCTTGCCTTCTTTGTGTGTTGCATGTGTGTGTGTTTAAACTCTTGTCCCCTACTGTGGTCTGCACAAAAGCTTCCTTAAAGAACTGTCCTCTTCCCATGTTTCAGATAGATGAATTAAAAGCTATAACCTGACCCCTGAAACTGGTGCTCAGTTGGGGGTGTAGCACAGGCTCAGCCCCATACTTGAACAGGCTGGCAGCTAAGAACATGGTTCATCAGCCAGTGAATGTCCTGCCTGCTATGGCGCAGCTACAGGCAGGCACAGTCTTGTACAATGAATTCTCTCTTATGCCTGTGTTCAGTTGTCCCCAAGCACTAGCAAAATGAGGGAGATGTTAAATTGCTAGTTTTAACTACTGAAATTAAACCTCAGTTCCCTGCCCCTCTGTCTCAAAGAGGCTCCGGTAACACTAGGACAGGCAGATCTGGTGTTGTTAAAGGTAAAATCCTTGGGCTGAGAAGCAGGTTTACAACTTTTCCCAGTGTTAGAGGGACTACAAATCACATTGTTAGAGAAAGATAAGGCTCTTTTTAATCATCTTTTCTTTGCTGTGCCTTCTGAAAGGAGGTTTAAACAATTTGTTATTCATGCATTTCCATGGTATACCACAAAGCAAATTTTGGACGAGTGTTTGCTTTTGCGTTTCTACTGTATCACAGTGGAGGTGAATGGTATAGATGCATAGACTGATATTGCCATAACTGTGAACAAATGGATAAGAAAATATTTGCAATAACAACCACAGAAGTAATCTTTTACTTTCTGTTGTTATTCCATGAATTCTTAATGTGTTCTTCAATTAATATTTAATGTTCTTAAGGGGGTGTGTTTGTTAATATCTAGATCAGTTTTCTCCTGTGCAAAAGGTGTCTAAAGATAAGAGGCTTTGGCCAAATTCAATGCAAGCTCTCTCACAAGAATAGCTTTACAATATATCAGATTTCAGCATTTTCAGGCAATTAATGTATCCAATTTGAAGCTTATTCTTCCATTTTATTATGCATTCAGAACTTCCACTGATATGAATGTGAGCCATAGAAGTTTTACAAAAAGTTCGTATAAATGTTTTCATAGCTTATAAAGAAAATATAAATCACTGCAATCAGTATTTACTTAATTCAGCTTTCCTCTGGAAGTATTTATTAACCATATACAACAGACTTTGGCAAAAAGAACAGAAAAAGTTACATTTCTTTTTGATGAGTATGTCTATGAGCTGTGTACAAGGCACATAATTATGTTAGGAAAAAAGATGAAATAGCAAAAAACAAATTGGACCAAATTCTACAAGCATGGATGCATGAGTTGTGCCTACACAAATTGTTTTATTTTCGAAAAAGATTGTTCTGTGACCTTTCCACTTCCTACAACTAAATTATAGTGAGTTTAGTAGATTATAGGGATTAGTAACATGTGGGCAGAAATAGAAGAATAAACAGATAGTGATATCCAAATGACTTGATTAAAGGAGAGCATAACATCATTTTTTTTTATATGCCTTTGATGAGGAACATCCACTAACATAGCAGTTTCTCTAGGAGGAATTCAGTGGATGCCATTAAAAGTTTTATTTACAGATGTTGGACTCACTCGATTTTGCACACCTCGTGTACACCTCAGGGGGTAGTTGTACCAATGGAAATTCAGGACAGAAGAAATGGGTGCAATGTTGAACTACAGTCAGGAAAGTAAATCTATTTATTACGTATTGAATGAAAAACTTGAGAAACTTGGGACTTTACATATTCTCTGAGATAAAGCATGGTATGAAAAGGATGTATGAGGAATTTAGTAGCTCTAGAGAAAGTGATAAATATTCATCGAAAATAATCTATGAGGATAAGGAAACACCTTTTTGACAAGTAAGATTCAATTTCAATATTTTATGAGGGATTATTTCAGTTACATGTTTTGAATTAATTGAAAAAAAGACCTGAGAAGTGGATAAAAACCAAACACTGTTGTAAATAGATATAGCAAGAAAATAAGATTTCCATTTTGTGGGAGTTTTTAATGTTTTGGAAGTTATTTTTGGTCTGGATTGGAATGAAACTGTTACATTTTGAGCAATACAGAAAACCATATACCTTAGGGAAATACATGTTCAGGATCCTGCTGATACTTGTTCAGAGATGACACTTAAACCTCTATCTTTTGTCTTATTGCATTTTGATCATTAATTTTATTCTAGAGAAAATCTCTCTGTGAATGACCATGTCCACTTGCAAAAGTAGTTCACTTAAAAAATCCGCAAAGCAGTCACATTTGTGAAACACTGATTTCTCTCAATACATTTGCCTGTCTATTTCTGAGGTAAATTATTCTTCCTTTGGGATGCTTTGGTGAGAGAGGAACCCATGGAACCTTATGGGTAATTGGTAATAATGGTCCCATGTATCCACCTGCTTACAAAGGAGCTGCTGTCAGAACGAGTCTGAAACCTGACCTACCAAGTAGAAAGGAGGAATATCAACCAAAATCTCACATGGCCTGTAGACAGCGAAGCTTGTTTTGAAAACAATCATCTGCTTAAGAGCTATGATGTCAAGCTTTCATCTTACATAGTTCCAGAGCCTCTTTGCTTTTCCCCTACGGTGACACCTTTGTTCTCCGATTGTGCTGTCAGGGTATGACCATGCATGATGCCTTCACCCTTAGAGATTTCTGATCCAGATTGGTTTTCCTTCAGCCACATTGACATACTGCAGTGGCACTAACCCCAACCAAAACCACAAGAAGCACATGTAAAGAAAATAAAACCTGGACTTGAAATGTCTGTCTTGTGCTCATCCGTATTCCTTCCAACTATTTCTTATTATCTACTAAAATTCTGCTAAAGTTCTGACTACAATAGTGCCTAAGTGTCATAAACCTGTACCAATGGAGCTATGACAATATCTTTCATAGTTTTCCTTCAGTGAATCAAAGTACAGAAATTCTCAAACTGTACTTCAGAATATGACTGAATAGCATATATACATGAGTAGCTGGTAGCACTTTTCCAAATTGTTTATTTCAACTAGTTTAATTTTGAAACTTATCTCTATGCTTTATGAAAATAGCATATACCTTTTTCTGGCAAATAGTTAAAAACTGGACTTGAAGTTACAAAGAAGGGAGATTTGCTTCAACTGTATTTAAAATGCTACTGCTGATGATCTGAAAGAAAATTTACCATTCCTGTAACTATAAAGACAGCACTGATGAGACTGCAAGAATAAGGAATACTCATTTCATCAAAGCACCAATTTTATTCACTAAGTAAGAAGAAATTACTGCCAGATCTATGGGGAAGAGATAGTGAGATTATCTTGGCTGTAAAAAAAAATGAGCTGAAATTAAAGTCAATAAAGCCAGCAGAGTTGATTCTGCCTTCTGATAGGTGCAAGATGCATTGCCACAAAATATATCTTGGAAAATAAGGTTCTGAACTTCCCTCAAACAGAATTAAATAAAAGAAAAAACATTCCCGCTGTGCTTCTGTAGTTACAAGTTGAGGGATTCTGTGGACTTGGTTTACATCTTCTTTTCCTGTTTTATATATGCACCCTTAGAAAAGGAAAAAAAAAATCAAGACCAAAAAAAAAATCTGAGATGTTTGTGTTGGCTTGTGACTACTGGAGATTCTTCCATTCTTACTTTTCAGCCTTCCTCCTTGGTGAATACTCTTCAAGAAAATGAAAATTACAAAGTTTTTGTCAACACTGCTCAATCATTTAAAGCTAAAACAACAGTAAATTCCCAGGTGCTCCAGCAGTTCATATAATGCTCACTAGTTCTGATACTGGATGCCTATACAGTAAACAGTGGGTCAGAGACACTTTAATTCCTCAGCATTACCCACCAGGCAGTTTTCTCTCTGGTATCCTCTCTAACCTGAATGGTCTGCTGCATTATAGGAGGACTTGTATTTAAAATCCCTGCCAGGGAACATGCCATGAAAGACAAAAAATTCACACAACCATCAAATGGGTGTCCTAAGCAATACCGATAGCCATAACCAACATACCAGCCACAGCAGAAAGGCTACTAAAATGGCAGGCAAAAGAAGTAATTGCACAATAGACACTTCAGTCTCATAGGAGTATGAATATTGTGCCCTGAGAAAACTGAACCATGGTGGCTTTTACTGCCTTGCTTTGTCTGATAAAGGTAGGAGTGGGGCCTGAGGATAAGCAGCTATATGCAAGTCATGCCTGGCATCAGGAGGAGAGAAAAGTGACACCACTTGGGCCACAGCCTTATCCTCGTCCTGGAAGGGTGAGGTCCCTTCACACTTTGGCTCTCAGGTGACTAGCCTAAATCCTGTCCGATGTGACCAGAGGAAGTAAGGGATGCAGGCAACTGGAAGAGTAGGGGCAAACCTTCAGGCAGTTTTTCACTGCTGTTATCTGGTAAAGACTTCCATACTTAATGCTACATTAATATTGATGAGGGTTTGGGGTTTTTTTTGTGAAAATATCCCGGAAGGAATCTAGAGTGCCTGAAGGCATCATTTTATGACTCAGGTGTTCCCATCAAAACTGCTGTTGTGTTTGTTAATTGTGATGAATGAGTTTATTGACTGAAGACATCTCTGTTCTAGTCATGTCCACAGAAAATGGACACTAGCCTTCACAGCTTTTTCAGAAGCATTAGTAAGGGCTAGAGAGTATATTTGTGAGTGTATATATATATATATGTTTATATATATATACCTCTGTGTGTGTGTGTGTGTGTGTGTGTGTGTATACCCCTCCAAAGAGTTTGGTTTGTTTCAAGTTGTAGATAAAAGTTGGAGTTGATTTTTACTTAATGAGTTGATTTATCCTAATGGTTAGTACAGTGTTTTCTTTGTTTTTCTCTGCATTCTGACTGCAGAAAATGGCACATGCCTGTTACTTAACATAACATTGGGCTAGTCAGGGAGACTACCCATTAGAGAGAAGACAGAGAGATCACAGAGCTCAGTTTAGAAGTCTGGTTCCCTTTGCAGTCCTCCTTTCATCTTATCTCCTTATGTTTCTGTGTTTTTCCTCCATCCTGCTTCTGCAATGAATGATGATGAAAGAACATTCTGTGTAACCTTTGGCAATCTTTTCCTTTTTTTTCCCCCAAGTAATTTCCTCATGTAGCAAACAAAAAACCAACACTTTAAGTAGATGGTGGGTCAGATTTCCCAATTACCAGTGAACATTTTGGTATACACATAATTACCCAAGAGAAAGAGAGATTTCATTATATATACGCTAAAAGTACCTGGCTCTCTTGGGTAATCATGTGTACAGATGCTCTCAGATGCCTTTTATGTGTCTCAGATGCTTTTTATAAGAAAGAAAAAGAAGCTTTCATAAAAATTAATTCATCCCAAATGTGTTGTTAGACTTGAAGGGGCCAGTTGGTAGAGTTTGGATCTAAGAAAACCTTACAAGTATGAATGATAACTGTTCAGGGAGCTGAAATCTACAGATACAACAGCAACCTATCAGTTGTTTTCTTTTTCTAATTGTTTGGATTTGATTTCTTTCAATAAATGTGTTTATAAGATCTAAGGATTGAAGACCACATGTGCAGTTGAAAAAGCCATAAAGGGAGTCTTTTAAAAAGGCTATAAAGAAGTGACATCAATCATTCACAGAAGAAATACAGAAAATCCTCATGAAGTATAAACCTGAATCATAATATAATACTTCTGTGCTTTGGATTATGTGTTTTCTGGGAAATGGCATGTGAATATTCACAAGCTATTATACAGTGTTTTGCTGTTTGACAGTAAGGTATTATCAAATATTACAGATTGAAGATACTTCTGCTATCAGCTGGTTTTATGGAAAGCTGAAGTTTTCTAAAGATAATTTCGAATGAAAATTCCTGAGACAATGAAGACTGTATAGTAATTTTGTCAGTCATATTCTGTAAGGAGACATTCAGATAATCTAGTCTAATGTCCTATGTGATATAAGCCATAGAATCTCCTAGAGCAACAAGGAATCACTGCTAATCCTGGCTACACAAAACCTTTTCATCCAGTATAGTGCACAGAACATTTTGGGCTTTGCAATAACTTTGATGTAGTGATTATGATATTGAATTAAGTTAAGCTTACAGTGAATGTGGTATTTTGATCATGAGCCACTTATTTTTAGTAGCTTATAATGGAAATGAAGCTGCTCATGCTTCATCTCAGTTTCAAGTTTCATAATTTTTCCTTGAAGTGGAAGTGATATATCTATAGGTGTTTTTTTTCTAAAAAAATAAGGATAAGTTGCATTTCATCATAATTTTTTAGAGCTGCAGTAACTGAAAAAGTTTTGAAATTCTAATTTTGATATGCATTTGTTCCTCAGTGATAACTGAATTCCTTTACCTTTAAGAAAAGAATATTAATATTAGAAAAAAAAAATAGATGCTGCTGCTTAATGGTTAATGTCTGTTTATGCAGTGTATAGCACAGTATCATGAATGGTTTATATGCTGCAACATCTAAGGGAGAGGGCTCAAACTGCATGTGCCTGGTATTCACACACTGACATCAGTCCAGAGGAGGACATTGTAGGCGAAGGCTACAAAGAGAGATGTGACCAAAAAAGATTTTTTTCAAAATATGCCTAGAAAATAGGGTCCTGCTGTTTGCTTCAGGGTTACATTGCAGGTGTATTGAGTCTAGTTCTGAGCCTCACTGACTTATTTCTAGTGAATATCACTTCTGAGAAGTGAATTTCACTTCTGAGATTCACTGACCAACAGCTAAGGAAACATTCATCACAGAAAGGACAAACACCTTTATCTTATTCCCGTCTTCTTTCTCTTTTGGATTCAAATGCGACATACTGAAAGCTCATATAATTATTAATTTTTTAATTATTTTTCACACATTATCTACACTGTATTGCACAAAAGCACAGTGTTTTTTTAAGACCACTAAAACTTTACTCCAAACCCATAGAAAAGTGCAAGTATTAGTGATATATGCTAGCAATCCAAAACCATCAATGAAAAGGGGAAATCAAAACTACCTAATATGGCAAACTGAATTTTATTTATCAGTGAAGTAATTATTTGTTGGTTATTCAAGGTTTCAGGTTTAGTATCAGACTATTTTCTTTATCATTGTAGCATGTCAGTTTTTCAGCTGGTAAAACAATGTGTTTGTTACATATCTGCTGTCAATTTTATTTCTCTTAAGCATTAACTTGTCCTGGGAAAAATATCTACTCTGCAACACCAATCTGGTACAAAATAGAAATAAATAAATTCAAGACGCTCATCAGAAAAGTATGGTATTCCTAGTTGTGGGACTCTTTGTAATGGCTTACATGAATATTTCAATCATCTAAAATATCATGCTGAAAATGACATGTTAGATCAATGTCCTTTGGAGGTTGCAGCAAACCCTTTGTGTAAAGTCATCATATTGTACACATATTTTAAGATACCTGTGTCACAGGAACTTGCCTTTTGAGATAGCATTTTCCAAGTTCCTGTGAGTGTAGATTTTACGTGAGGTGAGAGTAGCAACAATACTGCAGGAGCATTAAGAACTATATCCTGGTGAAAGAATGTGTAGAAAATGAAAAAAAAAAACCCTCTACAGTGTATGCTTAACTGTTTGTCGTTTGACTTTAATGTTAACTTTATCACTTTCTTTTATATCAGTTAGATATTTAGATGTGTCTCAAATGATATATAGAAGCAGATATTTTCCCTGTTGCCAAGACTGAAGGAAAACATGAGACACTTCAGAATGGTCTTGTACTTATAAGTAGAAGATACACAATAAGAGAATTATATGTTAAACTGCTAACAAATTGAGACAGAAACAGATTTAAGGGGAAAAAGTCATTGTTAATGTTACTGGGATGCAACATAAGCTACCATCTTTTTCTCTAAATCTCCTTAGAAATTCTACAGATCTACACAGTTCTCCTACTACATGTGTACTTAAATTATTTTCAAGAGAGAAGGAAAATATAAAGATGGATAATGGGAAACAGTTCACTCACTGTTACTTAAGCCAACAAAAATAAAATGGTAGGTATAAATGTGCAGTTCATATTGTAAAATGACACTGATTTGCATATCTATTACTCCCTTAAATTTCAGAGCTTCCCTTCCAGCTAGAGTTCTCAGGCTATTTTGTTTGGAAAAATCACTATCAACTCTATAGAAAAGACATTCCGAGCATTGTCTCATTGAAGTTTTCTCTTTGTCTTTTCCCCACCCGTTGTTTCCCTTAATCTAAATTAATCCAGTGCTGTGTGCTTTACTTGATGGATGGGGGAATGGAACAATTTATTTCACAAAATAAGGTAATATTGAAGTGGATTTCAGTTTCAAATTCCCAGGTCAAAAATACAATAAACAGAAGACATCAAACCAGGTTTATGTTCATTGGCAAGGGAGACTAAATAAGCCAGGTTTTGGTGTGTGTTTTTTGTTTGTTATTTTTTCATTTCATATATAGAACTTTGTCCCAGAAAAGCAGTGAAGGCAGTATTTCCTGACACCCTGTTTGGAGACTTTCTTTCGAAGTACAAAGCAAGACTAACACTGTTTTTTGCCTTTAAGGTATAACTAATATCATGTAATTCAATTTCCCTAGGAAGAATAGACACATATATTGTAAAATTATTTAGAATATCCCAGTCCATTAATTGTATTCTATCCAGAGATGCTCTGTGAGGTATTTTGGCATAAGTCTATACTGTCAGTTAGATTTGGGTGTCACTTTGGATCTATGATCACATCCACTGCCTGGACTACTCTGCCATTTTTTATTGAGCTAGGTTACCTTCTCCAAGACCTGAGTCATAAAACTGAAGACGGCTAAGAGTCTGAATTCTGTCCTTTAATGTGGTCTGGTAAATAGTAGACTCATATTTAACAGAAGTGCAAGTTTAATTTGCAGTAGGTTTCACAGTGGCTGCCAATAGCTCATTTGTAAGACTAGCCTATAAAAGAATAGTCTTTAATTAAAGAGGCTTAGTAAAGTTTATTTCTGCAATTCTAATTATTACATAAATCTTTAGCACATGACTTCAGTCCACCTGTTAATATAATATACAGTCTCTCATCAGGAACAGTTATACCCTTGCTAAAATATGGCAACAGAACTATATACACCATTCTAAGTAACATTCAATTTATAGCTTACATGGATACAATATTACCTACTTTGATTTATACTGTATGCCCTCCAGCAATACAATCCAATGTTCTCTTCACCTTTTTTTATTGCAGCAACTGTACTCAGTGCATTAAGGTTGCTCGGATTTTGCTATACTAACTACCTGATCTTTCCAGCAAGTTCAAAACTTAAAGATATTGTATGATGGCTACTCTGTCCTCTCCTGTCTGCTATTACATTAATATTCCTCAAAGTCATTCCTGGAAAAGCGGTAATCTATGACCCATTTTTCTTCAGGCTAAATTGGATGTTATAAAGTAAGCCAATACCTTTAATCCTTTAAAATGGGATCTATGGCAAATCACTGCCTGGAAACTTTAAAAGTACAATCACTACATTGAATTGTGTGCATTTTTCTTCTGCTTTTTCTTCTGCATGTGCTGCCTACACTTTTCTCCAGACTGCATTCATAAGTTCACATATATATTACTCTCTGATATTTTCAGAATTAAAAGTCTTCTAGCACTGTTTTCTCTCCTGAGTATCTTAATTATATCCTTGGTAAACAAACTGCATTCTTTACCTGACTTCATGCAAACAGAAAGAATGTTCAATCACACTGTTTGTCTATGCGTCAGTCAGTCTGCTGGTCTGTCTGTTCTCTTGCCTTCAACCCATTGGTCAGCTTCTTCAACAGAAGAACAGATGCAAAAATCTCCAAGGCCATCTTCATGCAAGTTTTGTGAAAATAGAAGACTGTATACAGGGGAGAGATATATCAGTATCCCCTCAGAGAGACAGAATATTTCGAAGTTACAAGGGACATTTAGGGAATTTTGGCAGTTTTATGATGTGGCACACAAAATCATGGCAGTTCAAAACCTGGCTCACATATTCTGATCTTTAGGAAGTCTTATACACATTTATTCCAATTAAATAAATAAGCAAATGTATATTATACTTTTTATTGTAGTTGTTGAATGTTCCCCCTAGGGTTGTTTTTTTAAAAAAAATAAAATATTCTTTTAAGGTCTAACTAGAAGGCAAGTAAACAGCAATCCTGCTTTTCAAGAAATCTGTATCATTCCATTCACTGACACTTCATCTTGGAGCTTCTAAGTAGGGACACCTTGAACAGAGACCACTGTAGACTTTAAGTTAATCTAGGAAGTCTTAAGTATCCAATTTATTCAATTCTTTAAAATTAGATACTGAATAACATACGTGGGTTTTTTACCTAACAAAATATCCCATTCCAAGAAAGGAAAAAAACCCAACAACAAACCCTCTTTAAAAAGTAGAATATTTGCATGTTCTTCCAAGGGATGCTATTATCATTGTTCAGTCTGTTTTCATTTGAAACTGGCACATTTTCTAACGAAAAGGAAGAAGACAAAATAAAAGAGATTCGCAACGGATTTTGCTTCTTTCCTAAAATCTGATGTAATGCAATTGCTCATGCAGTATGTGCTGAAGGAAGATTTTATACTTGTGCCAAAATAAATGGTTATATCCACTGAAAACATAGATTATAGAATGAGGAGTGGAAGAGCTTTTCTGATTAATTTAAAGGCGAAATCTAATTTCTACAGATATGTAGTGCATGCCAACATGGTTTAAACAAGCACAGCTGTATACACACAGCAATCAAATGCAGCTGTGGGGACAATGCCTTATTGACAGCTAAAAACTGACCATAGAAAGAACAGATGAAACATAGATAGATCAATATTGAAATAAATAGTAAAAGGTCATCGTTTTCCTTTATCGCTATCTAGAACCAATGCAATGTCTTGAAAGAGAACAACCAAATGTAATTTCTCTCCTTTTTATTTTTCCAATATTGATTTCAGTCAAAAAGAAGACAGGGGAAGAATAAGAATCTATTTTTCTATAAGACATTAAAAGCTGCCTGTAAGTAAATATTGACACTTGGCAGATGTGTCAGTTTATTGTAAAACACTTTTCCTTTTTAATCACTGTAATTCTATAAATCTTCATCTGACATATTGGTGTGAGCTTTTTAGACCAGATGTTCTGCATTTCAGTGAAAGAAAACAAAACAAGCAAACCTAAATCTCGCAAAGACTGCTGTAGAAATCCCATTATTTTTAAAATGAAATATCGCTGTGGTATGCTGTGTAACTTAATAGGTGACAATTATCATTACCCTTGGGCTGTAGTAATACAGAGACCCTCCTTTCCACCTTGATCACTGTTGTCTTTTAATTGAATCTGAATATTTTATGAGCAAGAGATAGTAGGAACATAACTTTCTGACCTTGCTAGGTCTTGCAGAAAACATTTTATATTATGTTAGCAAGTACATAATTTAAAAGTAAAGGATAATTTCATAGCTTTTAGGAAAACAGTGGTTACTAAAAACCCCAAATGCACATTGTAAGAGCATGATACAACACAATGGAAATGAGCAATGAGATTCAACACGCCAGTTCAGCACAATACATAGGTAAGGAAATACCTAACAATGTGAAAATCATATACTAATAGGAAATCAATCATACATGAAATGAAGCACATGCTTTCCAACCTGCACACCAGCTTCTTTCTTCTGTTCTCTACAGGTCAGAATGGACTAAAAAAAAACCAAGCACAAAAATAAGGAATCAATAGGAAATCATGCCACTAAGTGTCCAAATTCTCCTGTTGTACCAGACTTAAAGTATTGCTACCAGGAAAGCAACCCTAAGTGGTGTATTCTCTAATTACATCAACAGGGGCTAAGCATTCATTTTATATGCATTGGTTTTCTAGAGATTAATAACTTCAGAAATCTGCAAAATATGTAACTTTCTGCATATAAACTTGCCATTTTCTCCCAAATCTAGACATTCCTGAACAGCAAGGGAATATCACTGTCTAAGTGTAACTTTATAATGTATTTGATATTTCTGAGAAGGTAGTTATATATCAGGCTATGGACTGGATGGAGCAAAATAATATGGAGGCAGATTAACAGCCTCTAGATGAGAGACAGGAATTAGTGTTCAGTGGGGTGATGGGTATCTCTCAGAATAGGATTAAAAGATGAAAAAGACTGAAGATAATCTTTTGACATTCAGCTCACAGCCTGATTCTTAGTTTACAAGTAGGAGAAAGGTAATTGCTAGATGATGAACAGGTCAGTATCTGTTCGCTAGGATGTCTGAAGGGTATTCTAATTAGTGGTTGTGTAACATCACCTCTGAATTGCTTTCTGAACAGAAACATCTGTCTCTTCAGCTTCAGGGAAACAGCTTCAGGATTTCGGAGAGCTCATCTTCCTGCCAGCTCCTGCAGTTCTCCAGTGGCACAGCAATCTGTGGGAGGTGACAGGCAGCTGAGCAGGTACGGTGCCAAAGACACCCCAGAACCACAAGAAGTCATGTTTTTTTCTCTTAATCGTTGTATATGAAGGGCTTGTGGTTATAAGGCATTAACAATGGAACATAAGGTGCCTAAAACCTCACAGACATAGCTCCATATTTGTGATAATATTTATTTTTCCTGTCTAAACTCCAGAAGATCATTTTCTCCCAATCAAGTAGCAGAGATCTGAACTTACAATTAATTATAAGATGTGTTCCCAGTAAACCAGCGTTCCTAAGAATGGTCAGACAAACTGTGATTAAAACTAACTTATTTATTCTGGTTTTACATTGTTAGATCAAGTAACCTGCTATATCAGTGCAATCTAGAGAAAAAATAAATCTGTGACAGGACCAAAGCACTATTTAATTAATATTTAAAATTTAAATGTATTAGGCAGTATTGATTTTAGTTGTTCCCAGAGGTATTCAGAGCAGAAAGAGAACTTCAACAGAATATTTTCCATCAGATAATAATGATTTGTCAGAACGTCACTGCCACTTTTCCTACTCATTTACTCTTCAGGGTAGAATTTCTGGTTGAAAATATTGTAGGATGCCTGCTGCAGAACAGACCACTGATTATTAGTGGTTATACTTTGTTATTCATGGTTATACAGGGGCTGGGACAGTGGTTTTTTCTGTTGCAACTGTACTGCCTTTTGTAAGTAATGGCATGTTTTCATAGTGAAAGAAAAGGCTAACTCTATTGACTAGGTGAGGTAGTTACGGGTCTTGCTCTAAGTTAGTCTTGCTCTAAATAAAACAGTATGGTAACATGACCCAGTATATGTCATGCCTGTTAGAAAAGGCATAAATACTGCACTCCTGCCATACCTGGAATATGAAGTTCTATTCTTCCTTCATTTCTTTCCTCCAGTAGTCTGAAATCCAAGATCAGTTTAGGAATTTTCCACAAAATTGAAAATTACATTTGAGATTGAAAGCCATATGAGTTTCGCTGCCAAATACCCTACAAGAGCACTATGTGATTTACCATATATTCACAATTGGTTACACAGGTGGCAAAATTGCCAAAGTCAATAAAAGAGCAAGAAGGCACCAATCTGTTTGCATCAAGGGAATTACCTGTGCATAGGTTACAGGTACTGTTTGGTTGCTCACAAATGAGCTCATTTTCTAGTCTTCCCGTAACCATTTATAAACTATTTGCTTAACTTATTTATAAATGGATTGTTGGAATGACCTTATTCTCTGCCAGAGAGAAGTGTATTTGTCCTTGTTGATGTCAGTGAAGCCAACAGGAGTGAAGGTGTCTTTGTACCTTATTAGCTACTGGACTGCGTTTGACCATTTAATATGTATCTCCACCAAAAAGATGTCTTGGCACAGATAAAATGTCTAATGAATTCTGTGCAACCCAGTGCCAACTTATCAAACTGAATTTAAAAAATGCCATGTGTACTTACAAGTTTACTAGTAAGCCATACTTATTGTCAGAGAAGCCTGTGTTTTGCCACTGGAAACTCAACTTGAAGAACATAATCTTTTGCTTTTTAAAACTTGTTATTTCTCTTATATAGAATAATGAATTAACCACATTTTTATGCTTGTCAAGAAAAGAAGAAATAGCACATTATCAAGAAAAATCAACAGCAACATAACTACTTTTACAAAACTGGCATGGGGTAGGAAATATTGAAAGTTTTTCTAAAAGCTGACTTTAAAAACAATGTTTTAAGTAAATTGCTACATGGATTTCCAGAGTCACATGCTACATAATAATGATATTTTCTGCAGGAGGATTTTTACCCAATCTGTATAAGCTCTGAATGTTTGAAGGAAGCACAGCGGCAGTGGGGAAACACAACAGGAGGCATGTGAAGTCTTACAAACAGACCTTGCCTTTGCAGATATGACATTGAACTACGCTTTCTTTGCTAGTCTGGTGCTGAAGGTAGCAGCTCTGACACGAGCTATGTGAAGGTGTTCTTCCTGGTCAGCTGAGTCAGCTTCTCTCTGCTCCATCGTTCCTCCTGTAAACACAACTGCCACTCTGCCACTTCTTTCAGATTAATCAGGATAGTTTTAGCTGTTTCAGTGTGTTTGCTCTTCTCTCTCTGTATTCTTCCTAGCTTTGTCTTCATTATTTAACCACTCTACATCACTCCTGTCGTAATCTCTGCATATCTCTACTGTTGCTAGAGTTGTCCTTTCAGCATAGCAGACTTAGTCCCCAAAACACATAAGCAAATAGGCTGTCACCCCCACCTTTTCAAACATTCATGCAATTAAAGCATTCAGCAAACTGGCATGTAAAGTGCAGCTAAAGATACATCAAGGTGACTCTTGCCCAGGTTTCTCCTTCTGTTTCACCAAACAAACATCTGGCTTTAAATTTCCACGTTAAGTGTCTGACTCAGCTGAATTCGTGTGATAAGTTTTGTTTTATTTTGTCCTTGCTGGTATAAACAACAATAATTAACCAATATAGCAACAAAAATTTAGAGCCTTTAAACTGAAACAATTCAAGTGCTTGGGAGGTTTGTGTCCTGAGAAGGCACTTAGGAGAGAAGCTGTCTGTCTAGAGTTGTCACTCAAATGCCTCCCTCATTTCCTACATGCTTTATATGAAGAAATGCCTCTGGGTCCCTGTTGCAGGGCTGTTTGGATCAATTTCTGTAATGGTAGAGGTTGGACTGTTAGCATTACACATCATACTGATCCTGGATAGTAATAAATTACTCCAGATAATTTATTCCATTCTCCCTGTATTTCTTGTCTCTTCTCCAGCTTTGCTTTTAAAGGACATACTTCCCCTGTGACCCTCAATGTGAGAGGCTGAAAAAGTACAAACTGATTTGCTCAGAAGTAATGTATGGTGACTTCTGACATGCCTGCACTGGCACAAACTATGTCCCCAGTTAATTACCATAGCTTCTGGGAACTGTTCTTCAGAGAACCCAGGCTTGAACAGAGCTGGGTGAACACAGCTGAACTAACTCTTACTGAGCTGCGTTGAGAACTACAAATAATGCAGCTTGGTATAATGCTATACTATGCTTCTCAGTTACTGCAGCCACATGGCCATTGGAACTGAAACTGCTCCTCCACAGTGCTGTGTCATGTAGCCACACCAGCTTACCTATGTTTTCTACTAACTTTGTAAAATCAGGGTTCAGTTCATAACTTCAGGAAGAATCCAGCTCTATATTCCCTGATATTTTTAATTGTCTTATTTTTGTAAATGGCTATTTAGTGATGTGAGCAAATGCACAGTTTCAAGGCAAATGGAATCACCTTTTTTAACACACATTTTACCAGCTTTTGCCTAGATGGGTTCTAAATCTGACCCATAAAGCCTCTTGTAAACTGTACTGTTAAAGGCTACCCATAAAATATTTACATGACAATTATAGAAGAAGCTTTTGAGAGCTTAGGATTCCATTTTCCTTGTGTTTTGATTTCCAAGTAAAATTGTAGTTCTGAATTTTAACAAGGTGATATCAGAAAGAGTCAAAATATTGGACATCTGAACCTTCTTCTTGATATTTATTCATGCCTAAAAGAAGAGATTACTTTCTTTTCCTTGCTATGTATTCAGCCTTTTTTTATTTTATTTTATTTTATTTTTTTTAATAAAGTATTAGAGAAATAGCAGGAGTAAAGTCACATTTCTAGTAAGTGAATATAAAGAATGAACATCAGAAAAAAATACATATAGATATCTGTGGATAAAGCACTGGATGTGATTTTTTACTTGACTCTTCCATTGCACAGTATATCACTGTGCAATTTACACTTCTAGGTGATTCTGTGATTCTGTTGCTCAGGGATATGGTATAGTTGATGATTGTCAGTGCTAGGTTAATGGTTGAACTCAATGATCATAAAAGTCTTTTCCAACCTAGGCAATTCTTCGATTCTGTGATTCTTCATCCTCTTCACCACTGTTTTGTGTCCTATGGCTTTTCTCCAAAGCTCATCAGGAAAGAGAAACAAAATATGGGTCTACTGTGGCCTCTCAAGTTCAGTGGGAGTTTTACTATTGACAAGGTCCAGCCTGTGCTAGCTAACTTCTAAGTCACTAGAAAATATCAAAAATCAGAGGCAAGAAGATGATGTAAACAATTTTGGGTTTATGGCTTTCACATTTAGCTATTTTATGGTTAGCATTACAGCAAAATAAATTCTGTTATCCTTTTAAATTATGTAAAACTGATTCAGCATTTTCTCTTAAATTTGAAAGACCAAACTTCAACAGATTAATTGGACCAGCTGCCGGAAATGAGTAGTAATGTAACTGTAAAAGTTTTTCAGATTGCTATCTTTGATTTTATCATGCTTTATAGCTTCATAGTTTTACTACTGCATATGAGCTAGAAGTACTTATTACAATAAATTATTGCATTCTATTTATGACACTGAGCTGTTAGTAAAATTGCATGAACACACACTTTTCATACTTGCTAGTTATTTCATATTTTTGAAGATGCATTTCTGCATTAAAAAAAAATACTAGTAATTTGGCTGCTGTGCCTCAATTATATTTTTTTAAAGAGGAATAGTGGTCATGGATACTCCTGAATGGGTTTCTGATCATTAGGTTACTGAGATTTCATCAGCTGAAGGATTTTCTCTAGCAAGGAAAAAGAACCATGGCTGGAGTATAAAACATTTTCCAAGCATAGAGAGAGACAATTTTCAGTGACTAATTATAGCTAGAGGTAGCTAGGAAAACACATCAGAGTAAAAAAAATCCATCGGTGAAGTTAATTTGGAGCTGGTAGAAGTACAGGTTGAAAAGTGTTTGGTGGATGATCATAAACTTATTCATTCCTCAAAACAATCTCAGTGTAACTTTCTGTAATAACAGTGGCTTGATTATAGATAAAAGGCACATTTTGTAAGGGTACTTTGTGTGCAGGTGTGGATCAAAGATGAGTGGACCAAATTTGTTCTAGGAGGCTATAAGAATCTATTAACTATCAGAACTGACAGCCTTGATGTTCAAAACATAATGTTATAAATACGTTCCTCCTAAAAAGAGTTTGATTTTTTTTCCTCTTCAAGTTTTCAAAATTAGGTTTAACAAGGCAGGAGAACATAATAAATTATGTGGAAAAATATTTTAGCTAGATCAGTAGTTTTGGATAATGGGGATCTCAGTTCAGTTTCTTACTCCAAAGTTAGTGCACACATATCACTCTGTTGGATTCATAACGGGATACACGCATTCTGACAACTATTTTTTTGTCTTCTGAGATACATTCATAAAGGGATTTTGTAGTTGCAGTGTGTTTTCCAACACTTATCTTTAAGGTCTGAATCCATGAACATCCTGCATCCCGTTGTAGTGCTATGGGAAAATTAACCACTTCAAAATGAGAGTTGTGGCTGCACGTGGGTCAACTGAAGGACTGAACAAGGAAGAAATGGATTGATTTCAAATGTCACATCTTCCAGGCAAAATAGTGCCTAGTTTATTTGGAAAGTGGCCTTGATCTGTGCTTGGGATGTGCTATCCTCACCTTTTTCCTGACATTTCTATCAAAGGATGAAAAGGTTTCTCCTTTCTGATAAAAGATTGCTTCTCCCACCCGTTCCACTCTGCATCTGCTTAAGGCACTCCTACGGACATAGCCCATTCTAGTGAAAGAGTTACCTTATTCAGCAAAGAATGTGTAAGAAAGGAACTTCCCTTGATGCTGTTGCATCAGAAAAAGGAAAAATATTCCTTGGCCTTCTGCTAAGTAAGAACATGGTCTATTGCTCAGAGCCTTCACTAGGGAACAGGGACAGCTGTTTCCCATCTCTGCCTTTCAAATGGGAGACCTAACCACTTGGCTGGAGAGTTAGTATTTAATTCTTTGTGAAAATCAATTATTTGAACAGATGGAGATGGGAAAATTAGGCTGTACCTAGAGTAGTTTCCAGTTCTAGTTCCCACAATTCAAAAAAGACCTGGGGAGGCTAGAAACAGTCCAAAGGAGGGTTCACGAAGATGACCAAAGGGTGCAGAACCTGCTTTTTGAGGAAAGACTGAAGGAGTTAGGCTATTTTACCCTGGAGAAGAGAAAGCTCAGGGGGAACCTCATCACGGTTCTGCAGTATTTACAGTCCAGCTACAAAGAGGAAAAGAGTTTCTCTTCACAAGGAGCCAAATGGAGAGGACAAGGGGCAACAGGTACAAGTTGCACCGAGAGAGGTTTCAATTTGATATGAGAAAGAAATTTTTTACAGTGACAACAATCAATCACTGGAACAACCTTCAGCAGGGATGTGGTGGAGTCCTCATCACTGGAGGTTTTGAAGATGTGACTGGACAGGGTGCTAGATAATCTCATTTATGCTCCCGTTCCAAAAAAAGGTTGGACCAGATGATCTTTTGAGGTCCCATTCAACCTGGACTGTTCTATGCTATGCTAAGCTCCAAAATAAGTTATAATGATGCTTCTTGAGGGCTAACTTCTGGGATGAAGAGCAGTATGTTTGAAACATCCCAAAGAAAAGGAAGTCAGCTCAGGACTCTCTTATCTTCATCTGCAAGATTACTGTGCAAAACTTGCTCTGCTTCCTTCTCCTCTCTTTGGCACTGCCGTTTCTTACCCAGCAAGTGGCTGCTGCTGTTAAAATTTGTGCTGGATGCTCAAACACACTGCTCAGTGCCACATTGAAGACAGAGAGCAAGGCATCTCAGAGTTTTCCTTAGGTACAGAGATGCAAATTTTTCTCTGTTTTCTGTAAGAAAACTATGCATTTCACTTACAATCTCTAAATGTAGGCTTTGAATTCTTATGTATTACAGTGCCTAACTAATTTGAGTATGACTCAATCCCTTTTCTGGGTTAGGAACTTCATTTTTGTGCAGTCAAATATCCCTGATAATGTGGGATGATATCACCTCTCTATCCCACAAATTCTTCTTGTAAAGGCAAATATATTAAAGATCAATAAGCTTTTGAAAAGGGTTATCTCTGATGGGCCAGACAAGGACTACCAATAGACATAGGAGTTATGCCTTGATACGCTACAGGGAGAATGTCTTTTCTCTAAATAGTTCACAACTCTACAGGAGAAATATGGTCATGTAAGAAGTTTTCATAGCTAAAGCAATTCTCATTCAAGAATATTGCTGCTATAGTAGTAGATTATTAAATTTCTGTTCCACAAACTTTGTTAAAGAAAAGAGGAGTAACTGGGATAAAATCTCCATTTTTATTCTCATTCACAATTAAGTGCAGCAGGTTTTAATAACTAGATATTTGAGAAGCATTTCAAAGCTATGTACAAAATTTAAAATTACATTCATATGTATCACAATTTTTATAAAGAAAGGGTTTTATATATTTTACACTCTGTCCTGTAATTCCCATTAAAGATAATGGAAGTT
Organism: Podargus strigoides; assembly: GCA_028020825.1. NCBI lineage: Eukaryota > Metazoa > Chordata > Aves > Caprimulgiformes > Podargidae > Podargus > Podargus strigoides. The sequence goes on from CM051623.1 coordinate 30,962,562, forward strand.
ACAAAATGTATGCATTTTTAAGAGCATGTACTCCAGAAATATGTCTTTTTAAACCTGTCTTCTTTTACATTTTTAAATAAAATTCATAAATCATCAGACTAGAATAGAAATTAATCAGTACAAACACAAGGAACAGACTAAGAAGTTAAATAACTGTGCTAGAGAAATATTAGTCTGTTTTCACTCTCATACTGTGAGTGTAATGCACTGGAATTATGACTGTATGACTGTCTTCTCTACTTGCCTTTCTCATTTTCTAAGGTCAACATTATATTGAAATTAATGTAAGGGCAAACACCATTGTACAGTTGCAAGTACTTTCAATAGGTAAAGTATACTGTATAAAGTCTCTACTGTTGCTAAGTAAATGTCATCTTTCCCAAAACCCACCAGCAAATATTGATCAAGACTCTCAAGCTTTTCAATGATCTCTTAAGTCAGAGTAAATTGGTTTATGCAGTTTCAGAACATTTATAGCTCCAGTTAAAACATCACTATATGTTGTTAGGATAACTAAGGATGCTGAATGATTTTTGTAATTCTCAAGAGTGTAGAAGATGGCTACCTGACATGCTACATTAACAAGTTACTGTGAGGTAAGATGGTTTGCATGTCCTTCATGGAAAAGCATGAACTAAGGTAATTCATGAGTACTGAGGGAGTTGGCTGAGGTAATTTTGTGGCCATTCTCAATAATCTTTGAACAATCATGGTGACTGGAATAGGTACCTCAGGACTGGAAGAAAGCAAATGTCACTGCTATCTTTAAAAAGGGCAAGAAGGAGGACCTAGAGAACTAGGAGCCAGTCAGCCTCACCTCAGTCCCTGGGGAGATAATAGAACAAGTAATCCTGGAAACCATTTCCAGGCACATGAAAGACAAGAAGGTGCATGGGAGTAGACAGTATGGACTCATCAAGGGGAATTCATGCTTGACCTACCTGATAAATTTCTATGATTATATTATTCTCTGAATATCATAGGATCACATATAGGATCAGGCACTGTTAGTGATTTTGAAACTTGATCCTGCAGTAAATGCAGTTACACAGCCCACATGATTTCTTTCATGATTATTTCTCCATCTTTCACTTTCTTTCCTTTTGCTTTCTAGCTGTTTTTAGCCCTGATGAAGAGATACAGCCAAGAACATCCCAGCTCCCATTGTTGCAATCACAGTCTTTCAAGAAGGTGTTCCATTTGTGGGTCAATAGATGATTGGCTTGTGTATCAAACTGTTGGAGATTCTTCCACTAATTTTCTATAATCAAAATGATTGCACTGCGAAAAAATAAGACTCTGAGGGGATCATTCCTGTCTTCACTTTACTGATCTGACAATCTGTGATAGCAGAGGGCAAATATCAGGAGCACAGTGGAGGGGTTATAAGATGTGTCAGCACTCCAGTCCTGAGTCATTACCTTTTCACCTGATCTGTCTCAAACCATAATGTACTTTGCACTAGTGACAAAAATGGAGTTGTTCTGCAGATGCTGAGTGACAGAAGGCCAGCTTTCTGAGGTTCCTAAAAGCTATGATTCTCTACCTAAAAGTGGATACACTCTTGTACTTCAAAGGTCTATCTAATGAAGAATTATGCCTCCAAGAGAGACCCAGAAAAAACATGTATACTTAGAAGAAGTATACAAACACATGCTTTACTGTGAAACTCTCCCAGCCTCTACAACTTTGTTGGTGGTTTTTTTTTTTGTATTCTTTTTAGTGACCCTTGGTAGATTTTTATTGTGTGAATTTGGTTATTTTCTGAATACTTTTTGTTCATTTTAACATTAATGTTTTTCTGTAGTAAGAGATTTCAAAGCCTAATCATGAAGCTGTAAAAAGCTTTTCTTCTGTGCAAATCTTCCTACTTTTTGTTTTGAATTTGCCATCTGCCATTTTATGCTGTCTAGTTCTTGAAACATTGAACAACCATTTCTTGTTTCCCCTTCCTATAACTGCTATGATTTTATGGACTTTTATTATAATAGTCCCTATTCATTTTTCCTTTCAAGAAGATGCTAATATGCTTTACCCTTTTTGCCATGCTGTCCCAGCCCAGGTACAGACTCAAAGTCAGGATGCATCATCTCCACAAGACATCTGCTTGTCTAACCTTTTTTCTCAGGTACTGTCTAAGTTTTGGACTTAAAGTCCAAAAGTCACATCATCACAACTGGTATATTATGGTCCATATCAAATTGTAAGATGAAGTTCCAATGTATTCTTTCCTGTTCAGAAAAGAAGTAACTAATGCTATCCCAAAGATCAGACCTCTGTGGAAATTACAGTGCAGAGGCTTTGCCCTAAGCCACTGAAACCATCAGAGTCCATTGGGGTGGGAGGTGTCTCAACAATTTAAATTTAGGATTACGGTGATTGCTATAAAAGTTGTTCAAATAACAAAATAGCAAAAGCTCAGACTGATAGAGAAGGCATACACAGCAATGTCATCAAGCACTACTCCTGGGATAACAGCCAGGATGGAGGTCGTAATTCCTGACAGAAACCGGGGGATGAATTCAGTCCAAAGGGCATTCATTCATAATGCAAAACACTTCCAAGCACAAAAAAATACCCAAAGTTCCAGAAACAATGAGCAAGGTGAAACTATGAATTCTCATATCAGATACAATTTTGGAATGTGAACAGAGCCATCCAATAGAAAAATCATATTTTCTGTAACGAAGAAAATGCATGTGTGGAACTGTGCCTATATTTAATCCTTCATAGGTGTCAAGATTTTTTGACGACTATCGTGAGTTCAGAAGCTGTGAAAGAACTTGTTTTGGTTAAATATTGGGATTTTAGAGATATATTTGGCTGACAAAAAGTTTTGGGCTTCTTTTAGTATTCTTAGATACATTAAACTATATGGCAGAGTGCCTACGGAGATGAAGGCCTCACTGTGTAAGGAAATGTGCAAAATGTATTGTGGAAGAAAGTAACAGCTATGAATTGCTTACAGTTTAAGTAGAAAAGATGGACAGATAGTACAATAAGAAAGAGAAAAATCAAGCAATAAGACAAACCTTAAGTAGCTGTCAGGTTCAATAGTGATCTACTTAGAAACAGCACCAGAATCTACACTGCCTTATTCTAAGGTTAATAACTTGCCTCTTGGATCACTTTACACTGCATATGACTTTAGCTTTCTAAATAAACTGAATGCTGTCATATCAATACTTTTTTTTTTTTTTTGGTTCATTTTACATGAATTTTCACAGATAGGTTTGTAGGAGTACAATTTCATTGTATGAAAATATTTCTGAAAATTTGATTGAAAGTTGCCGTGGGTGTTCATTGAAAGCTTTTATACCTTATATACTTTTATATCTCAGGGAAGCTTAGCTGTCTAGCATTTGTCTTTTCCACATAATTGCAAGTAGCATGGTAGTACCTAGGCAAATGTACAGGTCAAACTACTGAACTAAAATACTACACATATTATAAAAAACACCCCAAACAAATAACAAACAAACAACCCCGGAGTATTCCCCTTTCCAGTAATTTGGATAATATAGCAGCCTACTTACAAATATTTCAGGATTAGTGAATTACTGTTTTGGTAATGTTAAACTGTAGGAAGGCTGTTGTTCTGAATATATTCCATGGAGCACCTGACAGGTTGAAACTTTCAATGCTTAAAAGTAATTATTCTGTGTGATGTAACTCTTGGCGAATGAAGGCAAAATCACCGGATTTGTACCTGTCTGGGAGCTGAAAATCTTCTCAGACTGAAGATTTGCACCTGATACTTGAAACATGATTATTTCTGAGAAGATACTTTGCATATATCTGGGACACTCAGGTGGGAAACTTTTGGCACTAAGACTTATCAAAAATGGGAGAGAGTATTGTATGTATGAATTCAGAGTGAAAATAAAGGTTGTAAAAAGATTCATTGTAACTACCATACCAGTGAGGGCTGTGCCGTATCAGCCTTTGCCTCCTTTGGCAGCAGTGAAGAAATTAATGACAAAATTGCAACTATATCAGGATAGACTGGGTCAATGAGGAACATTATCTTTTCACTGAAACAAGTGTGGTCAAAATAGGTTGTATTTTGCTTGAAATTAAGGTTCTATGATGCTGAAACTGAATGTAAGGTTCCATTGTTTTTAATGGAATATAATAAAAATCCATACCCAGCTAATCCAGAACAGGTATGAGCATGTGAAGTCACTTCTCTTAAATTAGCCAGAATATACAAAACAATATTTATGCAAGCTTTGTGTTTATGAGAAGGCAGGTAATATCTGTTTTCCTCTTTTTGTGCTTCTTTGGATGCCAGGGACAGGTAAAGGAATTCTGGTGTATTCTTTGTATGAAATTGCCATGCTGGATGCTGTATGGTGAATGTACACAACAATGGCAATTGCTACAACAACAATTTCCCTAGATAAAGTAATTTTACCTTTTCTGCCACTGTTTTAATGCCAGTAGCATAACAATTACTATTATCATCATCATGCTAAGATTTCTACTGCAGAAGTAAGAATCCTGGAAATCCTGAGAATGGTGCAAGTGAAAAAATGTAAGAGGTGGGGAGTCCAAAAAGCATAAAATTGGAACCCAAGTTCCTATAGTAGTGCTTTAGCCATATCTGGAGCGTCTGTGGAAAATATCACTGTGTAATATCTTTGGTCCAAAGACTATCCGTAGTGAAATAGAAAAAACTGTCTGGAAATACAGTTTTACTGCATCACAACTGCAGAATATTTCTATTTTCTTTTTTATAGGTCAAGCAAATATTATAAAGCATTTTTTAATCTGCAGGGGAACACACATTGGATTAATTTTGAAAACTGGCTCTGCTATTACAGGTGCAGAACTATTCTGAAAAAAAAGGTGTGCTCAGATCAGAATTTCTGACAATACCCTAAAGAACAAAGGGATTTTTATCATTACATATCACTTACTTTTAAGAACTGCGATAATGAATCACATCACAATTCTTTCTCCCAGAATCTCATCTTTACTGGTGGCTGATAGGGGATGCTAAAGAAGCAGGATAAGGGTAGAGAAGGACCCTTTCCACAGAATATTATTCAGTCTGTTTATAGTCTGAGGATTTACTGGGCCATTAGTTGCTTCCAGGTAATTGTGTTTAATAGCTACTAATACCACCTATCCTGCATGAATATGTCTAATTCATCTTTAAACCTTTGTCCTCTAAAACAGCCTGTAGCAATAAGTTTCACAATTTCATTAGATATCATGTGAAAAAGGTGCTTATATTTGTTCTTTGTAAATTGCTTCTAGTTCCACCGTGTGCTCCTTATTCCTTTACTGTAAGAGTGAATAAACATTGTTTATTCACTTCAGTTACACAGTTTATGTGTTTATAGATCTCTGTACAGTTGCCTACTGTAGATCTGCAGATCTGTGTGTGGTAAGTTTTTACTTCTGGTAAAGGAGGTAAACAGACATTTCCTTCACCATTTGTGTGGACATGGATTTTTCACCAGAAAAAAAAAAGCAATATCGGGTGAAATTTTGAGCCCCACATTCTCTCAAAAATGGGAGAAACTGCAAGGTTCAGGACTTTTGCCATTGTTTCTATTTGTATTATGCGGTCCCTAAGCAGCTACTTTTGAAGATTAAACACAAAGTAATCAGGCAAGTGGACCCTGGGAATGACACAATCATCTCAATTTGCAGTGTGTGGTCTGTCTGTAGAACCATCCAGTTGTGTGATGTAGTTTAACTGCTAGTCTAAACTACTGCTAGTCTAAAAAATTAACATAAACTAGCAATATCACATTAGCAGTGCAATAACAACAGTCAAGTTCTATAATACCTTTATCTGACACTTTTTCCAAGAGCAAAAAATGGCTTCAGATATTTTTTGGACTGAAACATTAAAATAAATATAAAAAAGTATTCTTAAAACCTATGTAAAGGTTGTAACTTTCAGTCTCCATCCAATCCCAAAAGGCACTATTTTGTCCTCTATTTTCTTTTAGCTATCAAGTAGGAAATATAGTTGACTGTTTCTAAGTCATCTCTCTCTGTCTCTCTCTTTTTTTCTTTTTAAACTTTATTTTACTGTTCTATTCCACTGACTCCTCTTTGATGTTGAGTACTCCACGTAACAGTATGTCCTTTCATCTTGGTTTTTCCCAGATGGCTAAGACTTCAAAGGAATCCAGTTTGGAAACACTTTACTATCTACATATGAAGTACAATTTACATTTAAAAATATAAAAGTGGTTTTTTTCTGAAATGTAGAAGATGAGGTTTCCCTTGTTTAGACACAACAGGATGGTATTAACTAGTTTTTGGCTAGTATGATAGCTTCCTAAAACACTATGGCTATATGATAAAAGATGAAACCTGGGGACTAGAATCCAACACACACACACCCTCACACACCCAGACACCCCTTCCAAATTTAGATGTCTAGTTCATCTAGTATTGGTCTTCTGGGCAGGCCTGGCATTGTGCTCCTTGTCTGGACTTTCTGTGCATTTCACACTCAAATCTCACTGCAAAAAAAAGCAGAAACAGACCTGGTGAGAGTGACCATAAATTTAGGCCTCCTGCTATCAACCTGCTAAGGGTCTCCCACAGCCTGCCTGGCCAACCTAGCCCTGAACTCATGGCTGCTTCATGGCTCAGGTGGAAGAGGAGGGTGGGGCATGCATTCCCTCACAGCTTTTGCTGTTGTTGGGGATAATGCCTCTTGGGGATGTTGCATTATGTCAGCGTGGAGCCTGTTCAGCATTATGGCCATTACAAAAACCCTGTCTACCATGTCAGATGAGAGCTGTTTTCCAGTGACCATGACTAGCTCTTTTAAGACCTCTAAGCAGATTTTTCCATAAATGTGGAGACCTTTGGACAGGAGACAGAAGTATAGCTATCCAAACTCAACATTTTCAAAGCATGCACAAGGAAACATATTTAAAGGTGCAAGACAGTTTTCGAGATACGACTGAAGCCCAACAAATTTACACAACTCGGAACTGAAAAGGCTGGAAAGCAGACAGACTAGAAAAGGCATATGTGACACCACTAAGTTTTGGTGCTCCACTTGCAGCTGAAAGGGGACTTAGGTATACTAAATCCCATAGGGAAGTTCATTTATACAATGTCACACTCTTCCAACAATGACAGACACAAAACAGAGCTGTGGAATAAATTCAATATTAAATTGGTTAAGTAGCACTATAAATTTAAAAAGGCAACTGCATTTCTGTTGACTATTGCAAGCCTCTGTCTAGATAATTAATGGTTATACCACCAATGCAATTAAAGATACAAATCATTTGCCTTAAAATTGAATATCAACACAAGTTTTTATCAATTTTTTAAATAACTGCTGCTCTTGGATCAGTATTGGAATTAGACATACTAAATGCAAGTAAAATCTTAAAGGATCAGTTTTTCCACTAGAAAACATGGGTAGTACATGGAGAATGTCCTGTCCTGTCTCAGGTGCTTTGCTTCAGAAACAGAGTTAATGTGCCTTTGAAAGAGGTTTTAAACTTCTGCAGTAGTGGATTATCATGTGGTTTTGGGCCAGCACAGTAACATTCATCTTTGAAGCACAAGGCTTTGGAGACTTGGTAAAATGGATACAAGACATTTCAATAATGGGCATACAACAGAAGATGATTTTGTTATTCCCTTTGGATAAAATCTGTGTCATTGATGTAAGTAAATTTTTGGGAATAAAAAATAGTGAAAGACAGTATTAATAAATTTATCTCTTCACACATTAAATTATTTAATATATATTAAAGGTTATGATTTTTTTTCTGTATTTTGAATACTTCCAGTTCAAAGGCTATTTAAAAAAGGAACTTATTATAGAAAAATCAAATTAATATCTCAGTCTGGTTTTCCATATTTAATAAACACTGATAAAGGCACAATAAAGAAAATCTTTATCAAAAACTTGCAATGGGGAAGACACATTCTTCTAAAACAAAAAAGCACAGTATAACGTAAAGTAGCTGCAGTTAATCTAGTGTGTAATATGAGGCCAATATTCTCTATTCAGGAAGCAATACATATTTACAGTGTTTACTTCATTATGATGTTGTGGGATAAGTAAAAAAGGCCAGACATTCAATGCTATATCTGAATTTAACTGAAGCCAGATTTATTTCTTCTTTAGATTTGAAGGCCTGAAACTCATTTTAATCTAAGTGATATTTGTTGTTATCACTAAACAAGTAAGATTTTATTTTCTTGTTACATATACAAACTTCTCTCTCTCACAGGTTTGTCTTTAAACTAAAGAATGAAGATATGTTTAAAGCTCTTGGGCCAAACTGGAGGAATTTCAAACAAGCAAACACAAACTGCCTTGTGAATCCTGCAGATTGCTTCTTTATACTTTCACCATTTTTAAATAAGAATTTGAACTTGTCACTGTTCATTCTGTAACTAACAGAATAATATTCCTTACAGTTTTTAAAAGAGAAAACATAATTCATATGCAATCAGTTAAGAGATATTTCACTAACTTTTTCAAGATGTCATGTATAACATTCTTAAAATGAAATACCAACACAACATTTTTCTATTAAAATAAACCTCTGGGAACTTAGGTTGTTGAAACTTTGTGTATCATGATCAGTAATGCTTTGTCTAGAAAGTGTACACAACTTAACTTTGAGTTCATTTTATTTCCAAAGTGTCTCTAGGAAAGAGTTTCTTCCAATTATCTAAAAGACAAAAATGGCAAAGTACTGAGGGAGATGTTTCACTGAGAAGGGGCTGGCTTTGAATCATTTCTGCACTTCATTATCCTCCAATCAAGTAATCAAATTTCTTCACCTCTGGAATTCACATTCTGCTGATTGTCATTTATGTCCTTTAATTGGTTACACTGTAATTTCTGGCTAGACCCTTATGAACAAAAGAACTGTTACCAATGGCTCATTCACAGTTTCAGTCCCCTTTTTGTAGCTGGCTAACAGATTCCCTCCAGATTTCTCTATCATCACCTACACAGCTCTCCCACTGGCTATAAACTACTGCAGCAGCTTGTAGGTAATTGATCAGACAAGTGAACTGTAAAATATTCATTTTCTACTTCAACAGCTAGATAAATCTCTTGGGAAGTGGATGAAAATATTGCTTATGCACATCAGGGTCGGTGTAGTAATAGCAAGGTTGCTGATAAGCAGGGGTCTGCTACACAGTTAATGCTTGATTCTGCTCCTCGCCAGAGCTAGGGAAGCATGCATGCTCCCTTTGCCTGCAGCTAGGAGTCTCATTATATATGGAACCGGAGGCATCAACACCAATGCACTAGTCATGGCGCTTCAGGGATGGTGCTTCCTGTTTTAATTAATCAGGTTCATCTCTGTGTAGCATGCCAAAGAACAAATTAACACTTAGTTACTGTAACCAACATGCTAAATACCAAAATATTAATGAATAGGAGAGCAGGAGTCAAAAGGACCAACAGAAGAGAGAAAAGAGAGGTAAAACCTGCTTGTGTTGTTTTTTTTTTCATCAACAGTAATCTCTGCAATCTCACTTTCTGTTTGTTTATTTGGGTTTTTTTGCAACAAGTTTTCAAATACCTGTCAAGGTGCTTTAATTGAAAGTGTTTAAAAGCAAACTGCAAACAGTGAATTCTTTTCATCTTTATCTTTCTGGGTTGCCATAGTAAGAGAATCTGAAGGGAATTAGCAGTAGCTTTGTTTCTGACTCATGTTAAATGTGTATTGAGCAACCTTACTGAAGCCCAAACTATACTAATCAGAAAATACATGCAATCGCTCCACCTGCTTTCTTCTCACATAAGAAGGAAAAACCTAAGCTTTAAATATTGGAATATTAACAGCATTTTTTTCCCAGGGGTTTGTTTTTGAAGCAGCAGAGAACATATGTTCGTTTCCCATGTCCTTGGAGTGTGGTGTCAGTCAGATCAAGACGAGGCATTTAAAATAAAAAATAGTTGATACTATGTATGCCATAGTAGTTGTGACCACCTGGGGAACACAAATGGAACACTACAGTTTTGCAGTGGAAAAGCAAGTGTATTATAGGTGCAGCAGCATCCGCTGTAGAGATGCCGACAAGTAAATCAGTCTTTCTTGCATCAGAATAGTCATTTGCTTTAGCAACAGAAGATAGGTCTGTGTTTCTTTCTATATCAGTTAACTTCTAATGATTTAAATTTAGTGCCAGAGAAAACGATGGTAATAAATTGGTCAATCAGAAAATTTGGACAGCCTGCGAACACCAGACGGCATTAGCCAAAGATACCTTTTTTTTCCATTATACTAGTAAATAGACTTGTTTACACATAATCATGGTTTTGAGGTGAAACCCCCAGGCTGGAATCAGCTCTATTACAAATGCACACCATGACATTCCAAGACTCTCTCAGGTATTGTCTAGTAACTTGACAACCCAAATATTCTGAAATGTATTCCATCACCCGCACAGACAAAGCAGGCTGTGCACCTTCTGCACACAGTGAGACTCAGATTTTTTGTATGTTTTGTGTAATTTTTATTGCAACTAAAGCAAATAATTTCTTTAATAAATATTCTGAAAATCATATTCTGGGATTCTAGTATTCCAGGTGCAGAGTGTTATATCTCATATTTTTTCTGAAAAACACTGGTGAAGATGAAAATACCTATTTATAATGAGAAAACTATTCAAAACAAAGAAACATTAGAAAGCAATACAAAGCAAAGAAACACAAACGAAAACAAATACTGGAAATAGTCACAAATCCCTTTGTGGTCCTTAATACAATAAATCCTGTTATTTTAGCACTTTCTAAATTCACACCCAGGGATAATTAAAAACAAAAACAAATTTCTGTTAGTAATGAGGTGATAATGAAGCGCACCATGAAAATCAAGTGTCTGTTTAATAACTGTGTGTAACCTTTGCTCTTTGAATGCCATTTGTGAAGATGGTAGTGTGTTTAAAGGGAAATAGATGGATCAGGAACTGCCTTTTCTATCCAGGATTTAAATTATATTATTTCCTTTAATACATATTTAATGTAAAAAAAACCCTTCCCTCAAAAATAGCTTTTTTCTTTATTTGGATAAGAGTTGTTAGGAAAAGCCTACACCCATTTTTTTTCCTCTGAAAATATTTTGTGTTCCATTTCTGTCCTTTCTTTCCCCTCCAAATTTCTATTCACACTTCACTGGGCTGTACAAATTTTGTTTTGGTAAGTTCCTATATAATTATTATGAGCCACTCATCTCAGAAAATAGGTATGTCTTTGTTTTCAGAGTCTATCTTTACATGATTTTATCATTTCATTTTTAAATCCAGGTAGCTATTGAAATCAGGAGCAGCCTAGATAAACATGCACTGTAGTACAGATTTCACTCAGTATTAAAGTCATCTGCCTGCCATGAAGTTTTGTGAAGGACCAGCTCTCCTTTATGGGTCAGAGCTGCTTGGAAACGTTCAAGCACTGCTGAGCCTTAATCACCCTGAGTACTTTTCAATCACCTTTATGTCAAGCTCATTGCTCTTTTTATATCTATATGACACAGAAAATGTATTTAGTCTTCCAGTTTAACTTTTTTTTTTTTTTTAATAAATATTGTATTGCTGAGAAGCATGAAGAGGACACTGAGCTATGCTCCTGTGGAGAAGCTACTAGAGGGAAGACATCCAAATGTTCATTGCTGTCCCTCAAGCTTAAATAATTTTGCAGAGCATTGTTGGTGAGTTTGAAAAGAGTTGAATGTGAAGAAAAAGATTATGGTTGTAGAGGCTCTAACACAAACAGAAATACTGGCAGAAAAAAACAGGAGGGAGATCGAGGCTAGTTAAAGAGGAGAGAAGAAAGGGGAGAAAGTCTGAAAGAAGAAGAGGAAACAAACACAGGAAGGCAATGTAGTTCTCTTTCCTTTTTCTTTGCCCTTTAATTACAGGTTTCAGTGATTGTTTTTTTCCTCTTAACTAGGATGAGTTCCTTACCGTGAGGGTTATAGTAAAAACAAATATATTTTTAACACAAATTCACCAGACTACCATCCCACTGTGGTTGTCTGCTTTGAAGTCACTATACTATCCCAGCTGTTTCTCCTTTTTATTAAAAAAATCCTTCATGCATCTGTGAATCTACTCCAAAACACTACTGTCCTAGTCCAAGCACCTTGGTACTTACAGCAGCCTTAGTTCAAGAAAGCTCTAGAAAGCAGACATATTGCTCAGATAAGTTAGTTTAACAATGTCTTGGGTTTATGTGGCAAGGTTTGGATAGTAAGGGGAGCTGCAGGGGGGGTTTCTGTAAGGAGATACTAGAAGCTGCCCCCATGTCAGACAGAGCTAGTTCCAGCTGGCTCCAAGACAGACCCACCACTGGCCTAAGCTAAGCCAATGAGCAATGTTGGTAGTATCTCTGTGACAACATATTTAAGAAAGGGCAAAATACACTGTGCAGCACCTGTGAGAAAGGAGTGAGAATATACGGGAGAAACAACTACACAGAGGCTAAGGTTGTTGAAGAAGGAGAAGGTGCTACAGGCACCAGAGCAGATTCCTCTGAAGCCTATGTGTGAAGACTATGGTGATGCAGATCATTCTTCTGCAGCCCTGGAGGACCATGATGGGGCAGATATCCACCCTGCAGCCCATGGAGGATCCCATACTGGAGGAGGTGGATGTTCCCTGTGACCCCACGGAGAGCCTGTGCTGGAGCAGGCTCCTGGCAGGACCTGTGACCCCATGGAGAGGAGCCCATGCTAGGGTAATGTCCTGGTTTGCTGGCAGGACCTGTAGCCCTGTGAGGGACCATCACTGGAGAAGACTATTCCTGAAGGACTGCACCCTGTGGAAAGGACCCACAATGGGGCAGTTTGTGAAGAACTGCAGCCCATAGGAAGGACTCATGCTGGAGAAGTTCATGAAGGACTGTATCCTGTGGGAGGAACCCCACGCGGGAGCAGGGGAAGAGTGTAGAAGGAAGGAGCAGCAGAGACAAAGCATTAAGAACTGATCACAACACCCATTCCCCATCCCCTGGGCTGCTCTTGGGAGGAGACAGGGAAATTGGGAGTGAAGTTGAACATGAGAAGAAGGGAAGGGAAAGGGGAAGGTAGTTTTAGTTCTTATTTCTCACTATCATACTCTTATTACAATTAATTGGCAACAAATTAAATTATTTTCCCCAAGTCAAGTCTGTTTTGCCCATGATGGTAATTAGTAAGTGATCTCTCTTCTTATCTTGACCCATGAGATTTTCATCATACTTTCTACCCCTTCCTGCTGAGAAGGGAGAGTGATGAGTGGCTTGTTGGGAACCTGGTGGCCAGCTGAGGCACACCAACACAAACAGGCAGCCAGGGATGATGCTTGTTCCAGAGTGTCATGGTTTGAGGCTGGGCCAACCACTAAACGGATGGCAGATGCTCTCTGTTAACCCCTATGCTTTCCCGGACGGGAAGGGAAAGAAGAAAAGGGAGAGAGACTTACAAGTTGGAAATAAAACTAAAGCAGCTTTAATGAAACTATAACAATAAAAAGAGAAATATAATAATAAGAAAAATAACAAACTATTTACATATATGTACAAAACCAGTATCGAGCTTCTCCCACAGAATCACACGCTCCCCCCAATGACGCTCATGTCACCACTGGTGCTGCAGAGCAGCGCTGGGAAGATTCCAGGCTGGGCTCCTGGATGCAGCAGCAGACAGGAACTGGATTCAGGAGCTCACAGTTCACAGACAGAGTCTTCCCAGGACACTGGCCATAGAAGATGAGCAAAGGCAAGAAGATAGGCAGGCCACAGAAGAGGGGCTTGCCCCTTGTAATCTCTTAGCTTTATACTGAGCTTGACATATATGGGATGGAATACTTCATTGGTCAGTTTGGGTCACCTGTCCTGTCCACTCCTCCCTGCAGTTGCAACCCTTTGGCACCCTTACACTAAGGGGGGGCCCCAAGGCAGCACCAAGAGAATTCGGCAGTGGCCTTGGTTTCTGAAAGATTAAATATAAGCAAGAGCCTTTCTGCAAACCATTGTACTGAGAGCTCAGTACTAACTATAAACATTGAGCATTATCACTTCTAGGAGCAGTGTCTGAAAAACATGTTGTTTACTTCAGAAAGTGCAGTCTTAGAATTCTGAGACCTAACTGAAAAGTAAAATCACTGAAAGGAAAATTGGTTCTGTTTTAGCCAAAGCAGGACACAGAATTTGAGGCGTAAGAAATTACAGATCAATTTTTAATTTTTTTTTTTTTTTTTAAAGGAAGATGAAATGGTGATAATTCTACATAAAAGCAGTTGTCAATAAAGAAAGAGACTTGTCTACATATAATCCTTCTATTCTGGGAAATACATATGCAGACCTATCACTTCCCAGGAAATGTCCTTGTTCACAAGCCATATGCTGTACTGGCTGGAGTGGGAGGAACAGCCTTGATGCAAGGCTGCACTGCAGTGCTCGCAAATGGGAGGGTTGGGTGCTCTGATCCTGTCTCAGAGAATGCGTTTTGTATCATACATTTAATAGTGGCTGGAGAGAAGATTGTAATCTCATGAATAGAAAACTTTGTGTGCAATATGGATATTGTCCCAGAGGAAGAAGAGCTGTATCTCTTGCTTAATGGGTAAGTGCTCTAAGCTGCTGGCTATTATAGAAGATGATCTCCAAGTCCCAGATCCCACATGTTAAAGGAAACACAGAAAGAGAAGTTATATTCTCTTTCTCCAAGTAAGCATTATGCTTTTCTATGTACAAGTAATAGTGACTTTAACACCATTTTTGTAGGGTATTATATACAGGGACTGTCTAAATATTTTGCAGCAATATTTCAATTGGAAATAATACTAAAACCTCACAAATAATACATACAAATCTTAGTATACCTCCTATACATCTACAACGAGAAGAGAGCGAGCTGTCTTACTGTTTGAACATCCTTCTACTGCTCTTCATTTTCTCTGAATGCTTTATCTGGCATTTAACTTGACCATTTTAGGCTCTTTATGCTGACCATTTTTTCCTTTAAACACTGTAGTTTTTTATCAAGAATTAACAATAGTTGTTATATAATTCATTTAAATGCTGATAAACCTTTTCTTTTTGTTGTACAAATTTGATGAGTCAGTTTTCCCCTCAGTGCTGAGATATAGGGCTTTATGCAAGATAGTTCTTTTGTTCAGTTAATCATCTACCTGCCTTTCCATAAAGGACTCTACCCCACTTTCAACATCAATATTTCAAAAGTCCTTTTCACCATTTTATTTTTTTTTTTCCAATTCTGGTTGGTTATCAGAGGTTTTACTGAATAGGCATAGTCAATGCCTTCGCAGTCAAAAAGTTCAATTATTCTAGTCACTGCCATGACTCTAGACGATTTACAAAGATCCTGCTTCCCAGCTCATTCACTTCCTTTGCAGCAGAACTCTCCCAATTACAGCTATGATTTGCATGAATACCACATCTCCAGCAGGTTTTAGGAAAACGAAGCAAGACAAAGGGCAGTACATATGGCTCTGATTGAAAGGACCAGGACAGAGAAGTTGATGAAATATTCTATGGGCACCTGGGAGAAATCTCGCGATTGCTTGCCATTGTTCTTGTGGGGGACTTCGACTTCCCAGACATCTGTTGGAAATACAACACAGCAGAGCGAGACCAGTCCCAGAAGTTCTTGGAATGTGTGGAAGATAACATCCTGACGCAGCTGGTGAGTGAACCAACCAGAGAAGTTGCCCTGCTGGACCTCTTCTTTGTGAATAAAGAACTGGTGGGTGATGTGGCAATTGGAGGCCATCTAGGGCACAGCAGTCACGAAATGACAGAGTTCTCCATTCTTAGAGAGGCTAGGAGAGGGGGCAGCAGAACTGCCACTCTGGACTTCCAAAGGGCTGACTTTGACTTGTTTAGGTGACTGCTTGACAGAATCTCTTGGGAGATGGTCCTTAAGGGTAGAGGGGTCCAGGAAGGCTGGATAGTCTTCAAGAAGGAAGTCTTAAAGGCACAGGAGCAGGCTCTCTCTATGTGCTGTAAGAGAAGCCAGCAGCAGAGAAGGCCACCCTGGCTGAGCAGGGAGCTTTGACTGGAACTCAGGGAGAAAATGAGAGTTTATGGGCTTTGGAGGAAGGGGCAAGACACTCAGGATGATTACAAAGATGCTGTGAGGCTATGCAGGGAGTAAATTAAAAGGTCTAAAGCCCAGCTAGAAATTAATCTGGCTTCAGCTGTGAAAGATAACAAGAAATGTTTCTATAAATACATCAACAGTAAAAGAAAGACCAGGGAGAGCCTCCATCCCCTGCTAGATGCAGAAGGAAACATGGTAAGGAATGATGAGGAAAAGGCTGAGGTGCTTAACGCCTTCTTTGCCTCAGTCTTTGGTAACAGGACTGGTTGCACTGAGAGAATCCAGCCCCCCCAGCCAGAAGACAGAGACGGGAAGAACGATCCCCCCATAATCCAGGAGGAGATGGCCAGTGACCTACAGCACCACACAGACATACACAAGTCTATGGGACTGGATGGGATACACCCAAGGGTGCTGAAGGAGCTGGTGGGGGTGCTCACCAAGCCACTTTCCATCATTTACCAGCAGTCCTGGCTGGCTGGGGAGGTCCCGACAGATTGGAAATCAGCCAATGTGATGCCCATATATAAGGAGGATAGGAAGGATGATCTGGGAAATTGCAGGCCTGTCAGTTTGACTTCCGTGCCAGGGAAGCTGACGGAGCAGATCATTCTGAGTACCATCACACTGTACACGCAGGACAACCAAGTGATCAGGCCCGGCCAGCATGGGCTTATGAAAGGCAGGTCCTGCTTGACAAACTTGATCTCCTTCTGCAACAGGGTGACCTGCTTATTGGATGAGGGAAAGGCTGTGGGTATTGTCTACCTTGACTTTAGTAAGGCCTTTGACACTGTTTCCCACAGCATTCTCCTAGAGAAACTGGCTGCTCATGGCTTGGATGGGCGTACGCTTTGCTGGGTGAAAAACTGGCTGGCTGGCTGGGCCCAAAGAGTTGTGGTGAATGGAGTTAAATCCAGCTGGCTGCCAGTCACAAGTGGTGTTCCCCAGGGCTCAGTGCTGGGGTCAGTTCTCTTTAAGATCTTTATCAATGATCTGGACGAGGGAACCGAGTGCACCTTCAGTAAGTTTGCAAATGACACCAAGTTGGGTGGAAGTGTTGTTCTGCTTGAGGGTAGGGAGACTGCAGAGGGATCTGGACAGGCTGGATCAATGGGCTAAGGCCAACTGTGTGAGGTTCAATAAGGCCAGATGCCGGGTTCTGCCCTTCGGCCACAACAACCCCATGCAGCGCTACAGGCTTGGGGAAGAGTGGCTGGAAAGCTGCCAGGCAGAGAGGGACCTGGGGGTGTTGGTTGACAGCCAGCTGAACATGAGCCAGCAGTGTGCCCAGGTGGCCAAGAAGGCCAATGGCATCCTGGCTTCTAGCAGAAATAGCATGGCTAGCAGGGGCAGGGAGGTGATCTTACCCCTGTACTCAGCACTGGTGAGGCCGCCCCTCGAATACTGTGTTCAGTTTTGGGCCCCTCACTACAAAAAGGACACTGAGATTCTGGAGCGTGTCCAGAGAAGGACAACAAAGTTGGTGAAGGCTCTGGAGCACAAGACTTATGGGGAGTGGCTGAGGGAACTGGGAGTGTTTAGTCTAAAGAGGAGGCTGAGGGGAGACCTCATTGCTCTTCACAACTACCTGAAAGGAGGTTGTGGAGAGATGGGGATGAGTCTTTTTAACCAAGTAACAAGCAATAGGACGAGGGGTAATAGCCTCAAGTTGCATCAGGGGGAGGTTTAGACTAGATATTAGGAAGTATTTCTTCACAGAACGGGTTGTTAGACATTGGAATGGGCTGCCCAGGGCAGTGGTGGAGTCCCCATCCCTGGAGGTGTTTAAGAGTCATGTTGACACAGCCCTTAGGGATATGGTGTAGTTGAGTCATGGAATCATAGAATCACCATGGTTGGAAAGGACCTCCAGGATCATCAAGTCCAAACCTTTATCCCATCATCTCCCAATCCTGTCCTACAGTGACAGTAGTCCTGCTGTCAGTGTTAGGTTGATGGTTGGACTCAATCTTCAAGGTCTTTTCCAACCTAGATGATTCTGTGACTTACAGTATTTCTGTTATTACACATTCCTTATTTGGGTCTTGTTACATCTGTGCCAACTCAGTTTAAACAAATTTGAAATAATGATTTTTTTTTCATTTTCACAATATCATTTTTCTTACTCCAGCTTTTGTATGGTTATATAAGAAGTAAGAACTGGACTGCAGTCACCTATTCAGCCATTTTTCAAGCAGTTGCAACCATTCATTCCATAATTTCCAGTGCAAACAGGGTAGTTGGAGACCAAAAGGAGATATGGCTTGACAAGAAGTCACTTGGACTACAATGGAGAAAAAAGGAAAAGTATTCCACAGAAAATGGGAAATAAGTTACTCCTTCCTGTGGACAAGAGAAAACAATGAAAAAATCCACAAACAACTGTGACTCATAAGAACACTGGAATCATACTCTCTACTAGAGCTATTCCTCTGAAGTTAACTTTAAGACTACACTTGCCTTTGCAAACTTGCCAGGGGAAACTTTTGTAAAGGAGAGTGCTTCCTGCACTGATCATGGTAATTTTATTCAGTTAAGTATTTCCATACGCTTATTTAGTCCACTCTCACTTTTACATGTTCTTCCCCATCTTCTAACCCTTTCTTTCCTTTTGAAAACATTTATGGACTTTGCTCTGGGGGTTGGCAGAAACGTCTACCGATAAATCAGAATTAATTTACTGGCTTGCATACAGATACTTAGGAATTGTATGGCCAACTGTTAGTGTTTGGAATGTGTCACACACCATCCAATGTCTAATTGTGTAACTGAATGCCTTGAATCCATGCCCAAAGCTGTGTTTTCACATTCATAAAATAACAACTGTGATTTAGCATCACTCAGCTGGTGTTTTGGAAAAGTATGTCTACACTAACAAATATTAGGAATCCAGATATTGTTGTTAAACAGTAATTCAAAAGTGATTTCGAAGTAGCTTAAGGGGCACATGAAATCTACTGTATCTGAGACTGCAGCACAATCCACAGAAACCTATAGAAAACATTTCACATGTGTACATAAATTAACACCTTCATTATTGTTCTATCCTATGCTTTCATAACATATATTTTGAAACAGAAATCCCACATTTCAAAACCTGAAATAATGAGGCTAGAACATGAAATCAATGCTTTCATTACTAATAAAAAATAAAAACCCAAGAATGGCAAAACAGATTAGGATAAAATGCATAACTCTTTAGTCTGTAATAACACTGAATCTAATTTTCAGTGGCCATTTCAAAACAATCCAAAGAATAAACAGATGTTTCAAATTAATGTTTTTCTATTTGTCTATCATATATTTCTCCTTTTAGGATTATTACAGTTATCATATTACTATTTAAATATTTTTAAATGCTCCTGTTTGCTTGTGTTACAGTAAAAACTGAGGAGTTTTATATATAAAAAGGGCAGAGATTGCCTAGATATATGCTTACTCAGTAAACATCTCTCAAAACCATCTATTTAAAGTACAAAACTTACCAGATCTTTTGCTATTCAGACAGAATTAATTGATCGGTTCAGGGCACAATTAACTGCCTTTCCAGATCTGTTGTTCCCTTTTGTACCAACTGTTCTGCAGAAGGCAGCTTATGCACAATATAAGGAAGAGCATGTGAAAAGAGCCAACAGCAACTTATAATACAATGAGGCATTGAGAAAAGGCTTGTTATTGTTGCTCAGTGAAGAATGAGAAGAGAGTCATGTGAAGTAAAACATTTCAGAAACCCTAGAGAAAATAGTAAGAATGATCTTACATGTATTTTGAAGAGTTCCTCCTAAACAGAAACCAACATAAATTATTCTCCTTTTCTTGTTTTCACTGCAGGAAGAGAGTGGAAAAATTTAGCTTTTGGTGAATCTTGAAAAATGTTCATATCTGGGGCTTGATAAATAAAGAAAACTTGTTAAGAATGAGCATATACCTTCTTTCCAAAGGAAATTAATAACTTTCTTTAAGATTTTTTTTAATGGGATATATTTATGCTGACAAAATTTTGTAGCAGTCCCAGTACACTCACAAGGTGTTATGGATTTGTATCATTAGAAACAGGATTTTAAGTCGTGTTGCCCTGAGAGAGAAGTGTGAATGAAAGAACAGATCTTCCACTCATTAGAAAAAAATAATAAAATTGCCCTTGTATGTAAGCATTATGCAAATCTACCTGGAATGCCTGTTCTAATAATAATTCAATTTACTCAGCCCTGAGAATAAATGTTAATGATGAATGACGAGGGTTTCTTAATTTAACCAGTCCATCTGTGTATTTAAATTTCTCTTTTACTTCAGAGAATGAAGTATGATAAAATATCCACAGCAGGTAAATTGGAAGTGGTGTCTGACAGGAGGTAAAAGCCACAAAAAACTCTGGTAAAAAGTTATCTTCTTGTCCATAGAGAAAAGGGAAAAGAGCATGTTTTTAGAGGAATTACTGGATTATTCAGAACAAAATATTCTTTAATAATAATTACAGTCTTAAGTTAAGTTAAGCAGTACAGAGATTTCCGTTTCTGTCCTTGTTTTTCTTAGTTTTTGAGAAATGTTCTCTAGATGCTTATGGCATCACCTCAGTGAAAATGTTCTTCCTCCCTGTTCAGGACCCCAGTGTTTGCCTCAGCTCTTGATTCCTGCACCTTCATGCAGGTACTTTGAAACTGTAGCCCTACCAACATGTGCAGTTTATTTGTTGAAGTGCCAAGAGGCCTTAAATAAATGAGGAACCCAGTGTGCTGAACACTGCCCATAGTGAATGAGAGCTCCAGCCTCAAAGATGCAATTCCTCTGAGACACAGAAGAAAAAGCATGTGATAAACCAAATGAGCTAGAATGAGAGGAAAGGTCAGATAACACACAGGCAGTGAAGACTCATATTCTGTCCTGCTGCAGAAACTGTTCTTGGTAATAGGAATTTCATTTTATTCTTTACAATTAAACTAAATGGATTCTTTGGTGTAATGGCAGAAAATTAAGACTCCTGACTAAGATGATCTAATTAAAAACATCATGTGGGAGATATTAAAAAATCTCTCTGGAAGACTTGTGGCTTCTGGGATTGACAAGATAGTACTGTTAATCCAGTGCATCCTAGAATGCTAATGTTTTCTAGCAAGCACCAAAAATAAGACTTGAAAAAAATTAACAATCCACTTCTCTTTAAATAGATGTTCTGAAGATATTATATTACTCTGCAATCAATACAGCAGGAGTTCCTGTTGTTATAATGAATATTTAGACTACATGGCAAGTTATGTTTAAATTAGACCAAATAAGTGAATTCAGATTCAGGCTTCAGGCATCCAAGTAGAAATTTAAGGCTGGCAATCACGGAAAACATTGCATTGTCTCTGAACCTCATACAACACCACTAGTGCCAGGGAAGTCAGTGGTCTTACTCAGTGTTTTGGAAGTCACACACATGCATAACAATGTATAAAATTAAGCATTTGCAAACCTTTTTGAATGATAATAATTTAACTTTTTTGAATGACAATAATTTTATCTGCAGCTGGAAAATTTCTTAGTTTAGTAGCATTATGGAAAGTAAATATATTTTTCTATGATCCCACTAACTCTTTCAAAGGCAGACTATTATTAGCTGTTAATTTGTAATTAGTAGCTAATAAATTATGAGTCTTCTTCCCTGACAATATTAATTTTTTTCACTGAAATACATACCCTTTGGGATTCAGACTCTCTTCTGGTAATGAGCAGCTTTCTCCCTGCAACATTTCAACCTTCTCATTGTAAAATCTCCTATTAGAACCAGCTTTTTTAGCTCTGCAGATTCTTCTTCTCCAATTAAAGCTTCCTGTCAAGTAGACCAGATTCCTTCAGGAGGGAAATGTTAAATGTCAGTGAATTATGGAACACCATAAGTCACACAAAAGCCTAAAAATTATTCCTAAAGGCTAGTAAATTAAACTATTTTCTTGTATAATAATTGGTTGTGATTTTAGTTGAGTACTCTGTAAAGAAATACCACAGTATAGTCCTCCTGATGATTGTGAAAGGCTGTGATCAGCAATGAAGGATGAGAAATGCCAAGAAGGATTTAGAGTAGGGGAAAAAAAAAAATAAAATTTAGCTTGGACAAATTCAGTATAATGCATCCATGGGAAGATAATCCAAACATATAGATAGTCATTAAGGAGAGATTTTTGTAGGTAGGTGTGCTGGCAGAGATTTAGAGATCAGATGGATGATAGATTAGATATGAGATTATAATGTATTATGAAAAATAAAAAAATATTAATTTTGGTCTGCAAAGGCATTGGGCTGGGAAGCAGCAAAATAATCTGCTTCTTTGCTTGACCCTGTCATACAGCAGACTTGCTGGTGATTTCCATGAGATCAACTTCTCTGAGGGCCCAATCCACATAAAATTATCTGAAATCAATAAGAGTCCATACAATAACTTCTGAGGTCTGTGAATGACTTTTCACACTGTTATGGGCCACTTGTTAGAAGAAAGATATGATATGCTGCACATAAGTTGAGGAAAAACTCCCATGCAGAATTACAGCGGCAATAAAAAAGGATATATATAGTACGATTACATAAATATAGCTGTTTAATAACAAAAAAGGCAAGCAAGAGGAAAAAAAATAATTTCTGATTGTAAAGAGGAAAATTAGGAAATTCTAACTGCAAAGTACATTCAGTGGTGGAATAACCTCTTTATAAGGAGAATTTGAGGCCCATGCACACTGAAATTTTGACTTAACAAAACAGAAAACTTACTAGGGGAAATGAGTGTAAACTGGCAAGAAGTGGTCTTGTCACAGTTTCACCATCAGTATATACAATATCCTGAAGTTCCTTCCTCCTTGTGCCAGCAGTGCTTTTAAGTGTTCTTCTGACAACAAGCAGGGATTCATGTGTGGCTAGCAGTTACAAATACATTCTTATGTGGCTACCAAAACTGCACCTGTCACAACCTGCTGAAGCTGCAAATTGCAGCTCCTGGTGGGAATTTACAATGTCCATGCGTGCAGCCACAGCAGGAAATCATTAGTGAGGTTGCTTCTAAACAACAAAGTGAAACACTTGAAGGAAAACCTTTTAGCATTGTTTATTTTTACCCTTTAAAGCAAATTCTGTGTTAACTGGAGATGCCTCCATTACAGCCTTAGGTAAGAAGGGTCCTACACAGTGAGGAAAGTAGACAGTGAAAAAACACAGCTTCACTTAGACAATCCGATTTTGTCAATATTTACATTCTCAAAACAGCTGTGAACATTTGAACTCCTTTTCCTTTTTGCTGACATATCTAAAAGAGTTATTGTTAACTATGATGGCACTTTTAACCAATCACTGCAAAGTAAGCTCAGTTAAGTTTATTCTGGAAATGACACCTCATCCAATTTTCCTTTTTGTTACTCTGAGGAACAAAAGTTATACTTGAATAGAACTGACCCGTGCAGAGTCAGATTTAGTAACTTCAGAGTATTGGTAGCTTGGACCAGGTTCAAACTTCTGACCTGAAGGAATAAACTTCTGTAGACACCTTATTAACAGAATTTTTGTGAGTTTTTAGGATTGGACACCAGATTCTGCATCAGGAGACATGGGAGTTATTTCTATCTGAGCAACTGATTTGCTGTGTGACTTTGGGAGTTGCAGAGTAATGGTGAGAAATGCACACACTTAACAACAAGCTTGCTCCTTTCTACAGTTGAAATGATAAACACCTTTTAGCAGGAGAAGAAACCCCAGTCTTTAGACTATCTTTCTTACACTCTTAAGACATCTATCTACTTGAACTGGCTTAAGCTGTAATTTAATTTCAAACCCTCAACAGATCTATTCAATTTTAATATTTTTAAAGTATCTTGACTTTGATTTGAAGGTTTTAGTATGCTTTAAAAGCAAATTTGGTCTGATTATTGTTTTGTGACTAGGTGGTCAATATGACCTGTGCATAGTTAGGCTGACAGCTTACACTCCCACCTTGATGTGAGGGCAGCTACCCCAGCCCAAAGGTGCTCAAATCAGATCAGCCCGTTTTGTGCAGGAAGGCATATCAAGTCTCTCAGGAGGCCAAGGCAGCAGTGAGGTGGGTAACGTCATTTGACTGGTGCAAGTTCTCTCCACTGGAGCTTGCCAGTTGATTTGGTCCTCTCTGCTCTTCCATTAAGGAGAGTTTTACCAGTAAACCTTTTCCAGCAGAGTCAGTCCAACCTTTGAAATAGAAACAAAAGCCTTGTTTCCTAATGAACAGTGAGGAACAATTTATTGTGTTGGGTTTTTTTAAACCGCCTGTGCAACTGCTCTCAACAATTGGTAGTCTTATTATAAAGTCAAACTACAGGTTTAGTCAGGCTATATAAATGGTTCAGGACAGCACAGGAATACCAAATCTTTTAAGGACAGTTGTACAGCCTCCTTTCCAGAAGATTTTTCTTTTTACATTCAGGATAATAAAACTGCTAATGATTTCCAACTTTACATACAAAATTAAATGCTCAATAAGTTGAACAAGTTTCAGCTAAATTTCTCTAATTGCCAACTTCAGTTTATCTTTTATTTGCTAGACTCCCTGTGGAAAATAGTGGACAGCATTTCTAAACTCTCAATAAAACACTGGAAAATCTGCTCCCCTGGACTGTTTTCATGGACTTACTAGTAACAGCTTCTCATTTTGTAGTGACTATGAAATACATATTCCAGAACAGTAAGAACAAAAATATAGATCTCATTTGTCAGGTACATGATCCCCAATATGCTGGCACTCAAAGAGTTTAACATTATCATCAAAGCGCCTTTTAAATGGCAATTTTTTTAAAGTAAACCTCAAGTGCTCAGCATAAGAAATCAATATGCTTGCCCTCATTTTGTAGGTAAGGGAGCAGAAGACATGAATTAAGATCTTTCAGAAAGCCAATATCAGAGCTAGGAACCATAGTCAGAGTCATGGTCTACCCAAATCCTACTCATTAACACACACACACACACTTTTGTGGAGAGTTTCCATACTGAAGTTCCTTATCCAGTGACATCCTGTGCCAGGAAGATAACAACAAAAGCCAAACAAACAAACAAGCAAAATGAATAAAAGCATTTTCTGGGAAAGTGCTTTGATGTGCAGTATAACATTTGCAAAAGCATTGTGAAATTCACAGCACAAAACATGGGAATACTGGGTGTGGCTCGTATCTCCCAGGACTAGTGGAAAGATATTCCAGACTGTCAGGAAAGTGTATGGTATCTACAGGACGGGCCATCAAATATGGATTTTTATAAATGTCAAGAAGTTAACTTGGGCAGGGTCTGCATAAGAAAGACCAGGATCTTATATTTTCTGCTGAATAGGTTTTATTCTAATCTCAAAAGAAATGCAATGTGCTATAGAAACAAATATAGGGAGGAAGTTAAAACTATTCTTTCCAAAATAGCTATTTTGGAAGAAAAAAAATCACAGAATAACTCAAAGTAGTAGGAATAGACTGTCTTTCAATGGTCATTTCAGATATACATTGAATAGACAAGACCTCTCTACTACCATCTTATACACAGTTGTTACTGAGAAAATATTCCACTGAGTGACTGACTGATCTAGCTACTAATAAGAATTTGATGATTCTTGGTTACTTTGATTCCAGTTATTACGTCAATAAAATGGGTTAACCAAAATCTAAAATAAGACAGTACTGTGTAAATTATTTGAAAGAAATAACATGACAGAACAGAGATACAATAGAAAATCATGATTGAGAAATACTGAATGATGACTTTAAAATCTAGAAAGTAAGGGGAAAATTCATGATACTGATTAAAGTTCTCATTAGATTCCCATTACAAGAAATAAGAGAAAAAGCCTCTTTATTTCTCCAGAGACAGCTTTAGCAACATGAAATTAAGAAAAAAGTCTTAGTATTAAATCATTTACATCTCTTTCCTTTACAAGCACACACACAATGAATTGGAATACATTTTATATGGTAAAAGGACATTAGTTAAATCACAGCAAATACTTAACTATTCATAGTTCCCTCTTAACAACAAAACAGAGAGATAGTGGGTGTGAGCACATGCGTATCTGCACTTCTGGAGAAGACTCTGTAATCTTCTGTACACTAAATAGAATGTTTATATTGAAAACTTGAAAGTGAGGATTAGTGATAAACCTTCAGATTATACTTTTAATGGCTTCTTTATGTAAGCGACCACAGATCCGCTTCACACCACTATATGTGTTTTATAGACCCTGATAAAAAACCTTTTTTGCCCTCCATGCTTGAGGAATTCCTCAAGTGATGAGAGCAGCATATCTGCTTTTACATTTAGAAAATGTGCTGTGCAGGAACAGCAATGGTGCTTTTAGACCCAAAATAAAATGCACTAAACTCTTGATCAGACATGTATTTCCTATTTCTTCACACGTATTTTGTTTGTACACCTACAGTTACAAACTGTAAGTAGTTCCTCACCACATACCTCAATAAGACTGACCAGATTAGTGAATTAGTGAAACAGACAAAAAAGATTAAATTAATTCATTTTAGCATTTTTGAAGAAAAATAGTACATAATTACAGTTAAGCCTTACAACTCTCAGATCTGCAAATGGGTTTTTTTGGTGCGTGGACATTTTAGCCATCCACGCAGATGTGAGTGAACTGATCTTAAAGATGTAGAGGCTCTTCATTACAGTGTAAAACTGATCTCAAAACTGGTGCAGTTCAGGATCCAGGAGTACCTTACAGACCTAATTTTCAAACAGGCTTGGATCTCAGAGTAGCTTTTCAGATATTAACTAAACAAAAAGTCTTAGGATGTGGAAGTATGAATTTGTACTTTCAAAGGTCTTATCTGGAAAGAAAAGTTCCTGTTGGTGGATATGATCACATGCAAAGATGCACCTTGGATGCAAAGACTATTTTGCTTATACAACGGGAGGATGGCAGTGAAGGTTAAGTGGGTTTGGATTAGGATTTAGTACTTGAATGTTTATTTTTAAGTATGTATTGTTGTGAATGCTATGAAAAATAGCATTAAAATACACAAAAATATACCATAAAAAGTTCACCACAATTAAATAGCAACTAAATAAAATTGATTTTTTTTTTTTTCCTTATGAACATATGTTTCAACTCTGTGTTTATGTTGAATTTGTCACACTTTATATCATCTGTTCTTCATGATAAAAGACCTTAACTTGGATGGTGCTCTGTAAAAGAAGAACTAGCTTTCCTTAAGTAAAATGAAAGATACTACTGTTCAACATAAATATATTTCTACTATATTTTCTGTCTACTCTTTCTGATTTTCCTGTCCATCAATTTTTATTTATATGCTACAATTAAACACCAGAATGTAGGAATGACCATGAAAGGTCATACACATTTCCAAATGCGGCTGGTTCAAGATACTTGAGAGAAATTTAAAATATCTCTGAGGTAGACTAATCTGAAGAAGCCTCCTACTCTCATTTATCTCTAAGAATTATAGTCTGAATTAAAACAAGAAGGAAATAATAAGAAACCTTTTAAAAATTGCTAACAATATTAAGCAGTCTTGATTAACACGTATTCCCTACATTTTCATTTTTTGAGTTACTGATTTCCATTGGCAAAGAATTTTATGGTTTTGTTCATAATATATGAAGAAATGTCTACTTTTTTCAAATTCAGATTCTCTCACTTAGCAACTGAGTGCTTCTATACTCTTGGATGATATCAGAAAAAATACAAGTTTTCAATTTAACATTATTGTATATGACATACACATCTAAACTTACCTTCCTTCTAGCTGAGTAACAGGTTTGGTTTTTTCTTGTATTTTTCAGATCTCAGTGTCACTGATCTCTCTTCCAGTTCTCTAATAAGTGAAGCTGTAATGGGAATCATATATATATATATATATAAAATATATATAAAAAGTTTATATATATAATTTAATATATTTTTTCCATAGTGAAAGTTGCCTGTGTTACCCAAAACTTTTTTTTTTTTCTATTAGGTGCTTTTTGATCCTGCCTTGTCCCATGCCTATAGGAAAATATGTAGTTTCCTTTCTTAAGAAATCATAACTTTTAAAAGTATAAAGAAATTACATTGTTTTATTTTTATTATTTTATTAACCATTTTAGCATGTGCAAAGAACCTTGAATGATGAAGCTTTTTTTTTTCTTTTTTGTCCTTTTAAAATATGACAATCTGGGAATTTTTTTTCTATTGTGAAATTTCTCACTTCATGTTGTATTTTTAATTAGCTACTTCAGGCAAGCTGCTAAAAGTAGAAAAAACCTTAATAATCTCCAGTTCCTTTTACTTAAATATATGAGGCACTGCTTTTTTCCCTCCTCCATTTCTATGGAATAGTGAATACTTATAGGGAAAAACAGGGGGGTTTGCAGTTTTGAGGTTTCATACTGCTTGTTTGTTATGCGTGGAGTTGTAGGAAACTTTTTGTAGCATGTAGAGCTTTGGTAGCATCACATTGTTATATATCAGAAAATAGCAGCTTTCATGTTAATCTTACCAAAATTTTTGAATGAAAATTAATGCAAAAATGTCATTTAACTTCTCAGCAGTATTCTTAACTTCCCTCATTGCTTTGTGGGGACATAGAAGATCTATTGGTTCTATTGCAGTTGTCTTCTTCCAAATGTATTTTCATGGCTTCTGGGTATTGGCTTCTTTCATTTTTTACCTTCAAAATCCACTTTTACTCTCCTAATTTCCCTCTCACTTCATTGCAGATATATCCTTGATTATTTGCTTTGCTAAGGTCAGTCTTCTTAAATTCAGAGGATTTGCATGGTTGAACCAACCTCTTTCTAACTAGTGTCTTTCTCTAGACTTCAGTGTGACCCATTTTGGTTTGGCACCTACCCATAGGGTGTTAATTGAAAAAATTCTCAGAAAACTAAACCACTAAGAGTCAGTCAAAGAAATGAAAAGTTTAAACTACTTATATCCGTATGGATGGTCTTTGTCTCGACCAAACTCAGCTTGATTTCATACTATGCTGCATAGTGTTCCACTATGCTTATGCCTGTCAGCTTCAATGTGACTTCTAATATCCGCAGCAACTTAATGTTGTAAGCAAAATTGAGACAACTAAATGTTTAATTCCCAATTTATACTTGTTCCCAGCATTACTCAAGGGACCAGACAGTCCAAGTGTGGGTTCCAATTGCTTCTTTCAGGTTATCCAACATTTTGTTTCTTAGGAGATATTTCCCTGTACACCATGATTATCTATTGTTAAATGTCAGTCTTTTAATTTTTTCTAAACCACACTTAATCTGAATTTTTATCCAATATCAAAGTAAAAGAAAGTAAGCAGAATGGATAAAGTTGTAACAAGGATTGAGTCAAAATCACATGGTCCCAAACTAATAAATTGTATATGCTTTTTGAAACTATCCAAGTTAGAAAGCATACTTCTAATACCTTGGTTTAACAAGATTGCTAAATTTATACTTATTAAAAGTTCTGCAGCACTTCTGGTAACCATTTTGGATGGTTAAATATTTGCGCTGTTTACAACACTGGTCTTGTTTTCAGGTTTTTTCTTCATCTTCTCTGCTATTGCTTTCTGTGTAAAACCTTAATTTAATTATTGATGCCCCCATTTCAGCACCTAGAAAAGTAGCCATTTGATACGAAGCAATACTTAACTATATAAGCTTCTCTGACACTAGCTATAACCTGTTAATTTGCATTCAATGAAGGGCTGCCTATTTACGGAGACCTCAGAGACCATGCCTTGGAAAGCTGAGAGAGAATTAAAGATAACTAGCTTTTTAAAGGGTGCAGCTGTGAACTACAACAACCCTGGACAAGCCATTTTATAATGGCTTCCCTAATGAGCACTTTTCTTTTGTTGTTGAGGGTTCTTAGCTCTTTTGTTTGTTTATGTCTTGGTTTTAAGTGCTAGCAATCAT
Organism: Podargus strigoides; assembly: GCA_028020825.1. Lineage (NCBI taxonomy): Eukaryota > Metazoa > Chordata > Aves > Caprimulgiformes > Podargidae > Podargus > Podargus strigoides. The sequence goes on from CM051623.1 coordinate 30,992,531, forward strand.
TACCATAAGAGCTTGTTCAGACTGAGATCTCTAGAAATTCCTATATAAATATCTGCCTTATTTCTCCTCTCTGGTGTTACGAGGGCTGAAAACAGCAAAGGAGTACTCTTTACCTTAGCATTTTGCTTGTTGTTATCCAAAACCAGCAGGTGAAGGAATAAATTATAGGAAAAATATATTTTAAAATCAGTGGTGATGACTGAAAAAAAAGATTCAGTTCAACTTTAAAATTAATATCACAATTGTTTCTTTATCCAAATTAGTTGCTACATACTCAGGTGTTCAAGGGCTGCCTGAGCACTTTAAAAGACATTTACAACCTGATAAAATAATAAACTAAGAAATAATAAGTACTGACTGTTGGAATTCCAGCCTGGAGAGGGACAGTCCTTCCGTACACAATAACTGCCTGCTCTTTACAAGGTTCCTATGATAAGCTCTGATACATGTTTAAAGAAAACTCTGATTAAATTAAATGTCCAGTGTATCCTTCCTCTGAAGGATATCTGTGCAGTTACCACTTTTCCCATGACTTTATCTGCCAGCTTCCCATTGCTTTCAGGACAACTTACATCTTCTAGCACAAGTGCCTGCAGTCAATGTGTGTGTCATTGCAGTTGTCACATTATTAGGATACTTGAATTTTGGGAAGAAAGGATCTTGCTTTCATTGAGATAAGTGAACTTTTTTTTTCCCTATCAACTGTTTTCATCCAGGATGATGGATGAATGTGTGCTTTTCTTAAGCATGCTTGTTCAAGCAGCCACATTTTGTTCTCCAGTTTCAATAAAAAGTATACAAATACAGTTAGAACAGGGTTAAACTTCATTATCTGAGAAGCTGTAAAATGGGGTTGAATGTGACAAACACTGTTCACCACGTTCAGGGATTCTTTGTTCAGATGTTCTCTGCAAAGTCATGTCTTCTTATATATTAATGTAAGCTGAAGTTCATATTGTATATTGACCTTATATTTAGTAGAGGAGACTTAAAGTGAAAGAGTGGGAAAGAGGTAATAGAAAGACAGGAATTAAGAAAAATCATGATAGCCACTGCCAGCCAGAGAGACAAAATTGAAAAGTAAATTCTTTAAAGTATTTTTTCCTCTCCAGTTGCTATTTTCAATTTGTTATCTGACAGCTAACTGTGACCCTTCTCCCACAATCCTTCTGTAGGCAAAGTTGATGCTCAGACTAATGTCTGAGTCAAAATATTAGTTTCAGCTTAGTATCACATAGAAAATGTGTGTGATACTTGATAGTAATGTTATGTCTTTCTGAAGTGTCTTTCACTGAAATATCCCAACAGTGTTTTGCAAATGTAGTGAATCACATTTTAGTGACTAAGTCCTGTGATCAGTTATGGAGCTGAGAGAAAGATGCAGAAAGCTGAGTGTTTAGCCACAGAACAATTTAATGTCAGAATTAGGAAGAGAACCAGAAACCCTGTGCTTAAAATGCAGATTTAATACGAATCCTGTCTGCTTCGCTTTAGAAAGTCATAGCCAGACTGTTTTAACAGCAGACATGCCTGGTTTTATTTTCTTTTATGTTTCTGTCACACATACAACTATACAGGTTGCCAATTCAACATCAAGAAGTGTCCATTACCTAGAAAAAAAATTATCTCATTTTCTCCTTGTACTCATAAATACTTCTGTAAGAGGGCTAAAGTATTAATCTGTGACTTTCTTTGATCAGAAGATGTTGAGCAGCAAGCTATGATGGCGAGTGTGAAGGGTACTTGAACTGGATGTCTGCTGCACTTTGCAAGGGAAGGTTTTATAAATCAGGTTTAAATCACTTTGTTGTCACTATGTGGGAATAATAACCGTGACAGCCATAACTGACTCCTTGTAATCTTCCAAGTGCCTACAACATTAATTATTCTATGTAATATTTATATGAGGTAGACTGTATCCTTCTTTTACCCAAAGAAACTGTTGGAATAGCTCAGAAAGGTTAATTGCTCAATGTCCACAAACTTCAGAAATGTTGCTCACTGTACATATTTCTAAATGCCTGGTTCCTGATTTTCTGTGGTACTAATGGCCTGTAACTCAGATCAAAGTCAGTGGGAAGTCAGTTACAATGTGCAAAAATGAGGTCATGGGAATATAAAGCTGAGCACACAAAGGCTCCCAAATGGCAGGAAACTAGGCAATCAGATCTTAAAATGACATAACCAAAACCAAAAGGGAGACTCAGAGGCATATAAAAGATTCAAAAAATGAGGATCGCCGGTTCATAGCATTTAGTTATTAGTGTATACTGCTCTATTACTAACTCTAAAACTAGGCAAAATTATATAACAAATCTTTGGCAACCCTGTATGGTGTCTTCTAGTTGTGGGATCCTTTCATTATCCAGATCTTAGGCGCCAGAAAAGCAAAATAAATGGAAGTGTGAAAATGCTTGGAGCCATTTACCAGAGATATCTGCATGCTTATATGACACAACTGTGTAAATTAAGTTCCCTGCCCACTGGTTTGCAAAACATAGTAGCAAACACTGGTGGAAGAAGATGCAAATACATATAAAAGACTACATGAACCAGATAATGTCTTTTTTTTTTAATTATTTTTTCAATAATACAAGGGCAATTTTCACAAATAAGCATGTTAAATAGGAAAGGAAACTGCTTCTCTAAAATATTCTGTGCATTATTCTGTGCATCTTCCAGTTAAGGAAGTTATTCCTGTCCAAAATGCAAATGGGAAGAAATGCAGTGGTTAATATAACAGGTATGCTAATAGCAGCAGGCAGTTATTAGCATTCCAGCATTTACAGGAACTATAGCATACCTGCTGGGGAATTCACTCTGTTTAATTTATAGTGAAAAAACCATCCTCTGGGTTTCAAGTGGAGAAATACCAAATAGAACTGCCTGAAATTAAGAATAGCAGTGAACGTGGTTGCTTGCTGACTTGGGGAAAGGACTGCCTTGATGCATAGAAAACTTTAAACCATGAGGCATTGGTAGTAGTACTGGAGGAGAGAATTAGAAATCTATGACAGACTTGCAGAAAATAAAAAGGGAAACTAGGACACATTTTGATTGTAGATATCTGAATTGGATACTGAAATCTTTCACTGAAGTACAGGACCTAAACTAAGCAAAAATTTAGGTTGCTGCTTTTATAGAAAATTCTGGCTCCACAGAACAACAGGACATGTGCACTGAGGCACTGCTGAAAGCTGAAGTATAAGCCAGAGCTCAGGACAACTTCAGATGACAGAAATGGACATTTCAAGTATTTCCCATAGGATCATCTCTTGTTAGTTTTCTCTTATTGTCTGGCATGAAGAACAATGGAATCCCATTACCTCTATTGGCTGACTTATCTCTAGTTATCGTTGCATGTGAATACCTGCAAAAGTAGGGTATTAAACTGAAATATTTGCAAAATCAGAGCCAATGTATAAGCAAATGATCCGATTTCCTTTCCTGCTTTACTTTGTGTTTGAGGGTGTAACTCAGCTGACTTCAGTGCAGTGTCTTCTGATTTATAACTGTGTCACTGGGATCAAGATTGTGCCCCCAATCTCCATGTTGTAAAGACAGAATAAAGTCTGTTAAGTGTTTTAGTGGCAAGACAGGTCACTGAGGTTGTAATTATCTCTAATTGTCACTTACACAAGCTGTAACATTTTCTATGTGCTGATGAGTGGCAGCTCAGAAGGGTGTGAATGTCTTTTCTATCAAGCAGCACAGTGGAAAAAAAACAAAGAACATATTTTAATTCTTGTCCTTTGAACTGATCATCAACACTGCTCAGCACAAATGGGAACAAGTGTACCAACACCTATGGGAAATGACTCTTGGAAAGTAATTTTTTATACGTATAAGTGATCACTCTATTATATTTCACTCAAACATAAAAAGCTCTCTAGCTACCAGCACACCCCAACAGACTCTTAACAAATAAATTCATATTCCACCTTCTTTCTGCAATGAACTGTCAAGTGACAAATGGTGCAGCATCTCCCTGACAGTATAAGAATGGTTATGTCAACATTTACATAAAAGAGGTGTTTCTCTATAAATAAGTAATGCCTTTCAAATGCTTACTGTTAAGTTGTTAAAAGGATATGTTAAAAGGTTTATACTGTCCCATTGGCACCTGAAGGGTCCAGGCTCTTCATATTATGTTCTAGTGCCACTTCTGAGAAATCAGAGTTTTATTTTCATCTCACCAATCATAGCTTTGAGATACCTCTAGCTACAAAACATTTTCTTTTGTACTTACTCCAAATATGCTGTCCAGTGGAAAAAAGCATTCTGTAAATAGTTTCAAAGAAAAACCTCAGTTATGTGTAGAAGATGAATTGTTGACTCAACATGGCTACTAAAGGCTCTTTTCTCAGAAGTTTATCATAAACATTCAGAATACCAAGACTCAATTCTTCAAAAGGAGATGCTTGCCTCCCATTAAATGGAAGGAGACCTTCCTTTCAAGAGAGCAACATATATAATTTCTCAGATGGCAAACCCCATCAGCCATTATTTTGGAAATAAGCATTTTACTGTTTAAATAATATCACTACAAGAATGTCCATCTTGTGATTTTGAAAATAAATCATCCTTCTAATTTTCTGCATAAGAGATAGTTTAAATAAAGTATTAGCTGTCTTTATATAGGCAGGAAAGAATCAATTCATACAATTAAAAGAATATAGAAAATGCCATGGAACATTTTCCAGCACACTTGATCTCTGATTTTAGGAAGAAAAACGTTCAGTATGTATAAAAACACCTTACTCAAAGACAATTTAACACACTCACTGAAATGGATGGCATATCTATTTTACTGGCAAACTGGATTTTTTCTGGGTTCCAAGTTTTGGTGTTTGTTTTTGCTAACAAATACCTCTCATTAATTTGGACTGCTTTTCAAAAGCATTTTAATGATTTTAGCTCTTGCTTAATTTTATCTTCTGACTGGCAAATTCTCAAGTGATTTTAACTGTTGGTTAGTGTCTACATTTAGCCTACACCCATGGCTAAACTGTAGCAGTTGTTCTACCACCCGATGACCCCTCTCGAGTTGAGAAGGGGAACCAGGAAAACAGGAAGAAGCCCTATGGCTTGAAGTAGAAACAGTTTTAACGAAATAACAAAACTAATACAATCACCAACATAAAGTATACAAGGTTATACTCAGCCTAGTCCTTAGGATCAGCACCAGGAGTTACAAGGCCAAGAGAGAAGAGCCCCAGGAGGAGGAACTCTGCCCCTAGTGAACTCCTTCCTTTTATAATAAGCATGATCTAAGTGGTATGAGATACACCTGTGAGTCAGCTTGGGTCAGCTGCCCTGACTGAAACTCCCAGGTGACTCAGGGCTACTCATGGCCTGCCTGCCATAGCTGGCCCATAGTTCTGTTCCTGGGAAACCAGGACAGTTAGGTACTTTTGAAATATTTAATCTGAAGTTTTTAATTTATTGGAAAAAATACACTTTTCTATAAAATTATTTTAGTCTTTACTGTGGTGCTTAAAGCAGAAAGTAATAGCACCAAATTACAATGCAAATCAGCTTTCTTAGATGACATAATGGTGAGGCATTTCACCATTCAGTATATTTGCAGGACAAACAGACAGTAAAACGTACTGTTCAGAAGCTTTCATTAACATTTCTATGGTGCTGCTAGTCCTGGCAAGGAAGTGAAGCCATAAGCAAGATTATGTCAAGCAGCAAGAGGAGTGTGTGCCACTGTGTGGAGCCTACACATTTGTGGCTTATTTCATACATTGTCTTGAGTGAACTGGAAGTATAACTCTATAATAACCCTTCTCAGGTATCACTTTGAAGAGCTTAATCTATTCTTAATGTTAGTGTTCTACATATTTTCTCACATTTGTAATTGAAAATTGTTTCATAATTTGTGCTATTTTTTTTAACCTTTGAATGTCAATGTTTAAGATGTGTTAGCATCGAGATTTACTTCATTAATATATTCAGTAAAACAAATATTCAGTAAGAAAATGGCCACATTTTCTGAAACACAAATGCAGAATATATGAGAATTTACTTACTTTTAAAAATAATATTGAAATTACTTTCTTCTTGAAAAAAAAATATGATTTTTTCTGCAATTTAATTGTTTACATCACACAAAATAAAGAGAAAAGCAAGATTAAAGACCTGAAATTAAGTGTTTAAAGGTTGTTTTTTCTGTATACCTCATTGTTCCTTCACTTGGTATTTTTGTCAGATAATGCAATACAAGTGATGCTTGGCAGTTTAAGACTGGGATGCTGCACAATATATATAAATTCATTCTCATTCAGTATAATACAAATGACAGATTCTCAATCTGCTTAGACTTCATTCTAAATCTCAGGCTGCACAGCAAGTGGTCCCTGCTCTGCCTTTGACAACCTGAATGCATGTTGGATGCAAGTGTACCAGAAGAACAGCACATTACTACTGACGGTTTTGATACGCTTCAGCCAGAAAATCAGCATGAAGAAAACAGAGATTGCATTTCACCTTTCCCCTGTGGAAAACGTGTTGAGTTGGTATGCATTAATGATGATAAATTTAAATCTACAGGCAAATTCTACTACCTCAGCAGCTTGCTGTCTCACAACAATGCAGCTGGAAATGAAGTTGCACAGACAATAAGGAAAGTTGCTTTAGATTTAGACAGACTGAAATAATGTGTATGAAAAGGAAAAGGCAGTAGTCCTGAAGGCTCAGCTATACCAGTTTAGGTATTTGATGTGCATATAGGGCCACAGAGTATCTCAAAACAATTTTATGTCTAGTTAACCTATAGTTAGTGGGAAATGTTAGAAAAACAAGCTGAAAGTAAATCTGCTCTCATGTACCATTGATTCCACCATTAGATATTATAGGCAAGAGTGTCTGCAGTGGCAATAAAATCTAGTAATGCCTTCAAAGCAATGGATAAGAATGGACTGACAAAACACAAAATAAAAGATGGCCAGAGGACAGTAAGAATAATGAAATTAGAAATTATATCTCAGATATCCACATTAAAAAACCCAAACTAACAACTGATTAGTGCAATGCTAATGATAGCAGAGGCAATAATAGGCCAAAAGGAAAAGGAAGATCTCTGGAAAGAGTAGAAACCAAGTTCTGATTTGTTGCTGCTACATGTCTTGAGAAACTGGACTAAAATTGGTCATATGAAAGAAAATTTGACTAATTTCTCACTAAAATGGTTCTCTGCAAAGGTTGCATCAATGAAAGATAATGACAAAGAAGGTATTCCTCAATTAAAAAAAAAGTATGTGTCTCACATCTATCCATACACATGAAATACACATACAAACAGAGAGTATAAAACTATATATTTGTTCCTTACACAGTCAGTTAAGTAAGAATTAGCCTTGATTCCAGACACCTGTGCCAAAAATTTAGAGCATTGCATGAAAGAAACAATATTTAAAAAAATGTAGTCCCAACTGGTACCCTGGAGCAAATTTAAACAGATCCTTAGATAGAAAGACATAATTGTTTTGGAAAAGCTGTTTGTCTACCAAGTTAGCTGAAATTTCTCTAAATATTCAGAAAAATTAAAATAATCATAAATATGCAGCAGATCGTAACTGTTCCAAAGGTTATGTCATGCTCTGATGGCTCATTTTCCATATACTTCTGTGAGAGATAGATACATTCTCAGTATCATAAAATTACTGCATAAGCCTAACAGCTCATTAACTTGCTATTATTTTAAATGACATTAAAAGTGTGACAGAAACCTACAATACATAGGAAAATGGAAATTCTAAGTCTTGCCTTTCAGTGTATCTTTAAAGACAGACACTTCACTCAGCCGAGTGGTACCTGTGTTCATCAGTTACCATTCAATACATTAATTATCCAGGATAATGGAGGGATGGAACAAAACACAGTGATATAGAACATAACTTTGTTGAAGAGAACAGTTAATTATAGGGGTCTGTTAGTCTGGGCTAGTGACAGACTATGTGGCCCATAAATGCAGGTGTGCTGCATCCAAAGGCAGGTTGGCTGGCACAGAGACAATTTGGGATTGTGGGGGGGTCTGAGGGGTTGTTCTCAGCTAATTTGATTGTTAAGATGTATGCCTTTCCCACGAAACATCAAGAACTGACTAGATAAAGTGAGTGGAAGAGAAGGAACTGCATAAGTCACAGGAAGGAGAAACAAGTCCCACAGATTTCTTGAAGATCTCTCAAGAGATGGAGAAAGTCGTTACCTTTCACTTTACCAGAAAGTGTGGAGACGTCATGTTGCTGAAGTCTGACTAAGTAAGGGCAAGGAAGACCTGAATTCCAGTGTCTGTTCAAAACATTTATTACATAAAATACTTCAATACTCTTTGAAGCAAGGTTTGAAACCTAAGTTTTCTTACATCCCAGCTGAGTGTGCTGTTAGCCTATATATTCTTTCTTTTGTTCAGTGGATAGTGAGTTATTCTGTGCAAAACAAATAGGTCATTCAATGTAAAGATTTAGAAATTCCCTTTCTAGAACAGCATTACTTGATAATGAAGACATTTTTCTGGGAACTGAGAAACAACGGTTCAAATCGCTGCAGGCAGAATTATTCAAGCTGTGATCTTTCACATTGTGCCTAAGCATTGTATGTCACCAGGGAATTAAAGAACAAAAAGAGAAGGCCAGCAGTTACTTCTTTTCTGCTGTTTTGTGGGGTTGGACATAGCCTTATGAGCTAACTGGGTTGTGATGTGTGAGCATGCTCTTAGAGCTTCAATGCTCTGGCATCACCTCTCCAGGTTTAGAGCAGAGCTGGTCAGTTAATGCCATGGTGGACAGCCAGGGCCAGCCAGCAAAATGTATAAACTCACATACAGCTGGCTTGGGGGGTGGAGAGTAGGTTGGAGGGTATGTGGGTATTCTACAGGACCCAAAATTAACTTTCTGCTGCCTGCTTTTTCCTGGATATGAGCATGTGGGAGGATGAGATACATTTGTGGGTCAGGTCACAGGGTTGATTGCAGGGGTGTGAAGTGTGTATCTGACCATAGGATTAGCGCACATGTGGCCACATGAGAGAGCCTACACATCTGTCAGCCTGAGCCCTGCATTTCAGTACTCCTCTACTTTGCACATAACTGCGAACTGGAAAAGGTATATAGCCATATAGCAGGTAAGAAACTGAGATCCAGTACCTGAGGCATTCTAATACCAGCTGTTGTAGACTCTAAAAATATCAGTAAGGAAGAGCATCGGTGAAAGGAAAGAAAAATGTTTGTCTTTTTTAAGTCAGAAGCACATCTGAAATACTTGATCCTAAATGTCTGAAAAGTAGCCGTGGATAACTTTATGCTAGGAATCAGAAGATTTTGAATCAAGAGAGGTGCCTTTTCAGAAAATTTATCAGTAGACTTAGTAGGGACTAGAAGACTTCCTAAGGCTTTTTCCCTTCTTGTATTCCTGTAAATACTTTAGTAGTATCTTGAAATTAATATAAAGGGAGCAGTATGCATTTAAAATATTTATCCAGGTCTTTATATATCAAAATAATCAGTCAGAAAAAAAAATTACAATTCTATATGATGCAGCCCTTACAGGATCTAGTCAAAAAAAGAATGAAGAACTAATCACCCTCATTAATCCTGATAGTCTGTTATGTCATCAGATTTAACAGCATCACTACCAGTGTTGTGTAGGCATTGTGCATGGTTCTGTGAATATATTTGGCATTTAGTTATTGGCTAAAAATGTTGAGTTTGACATAGATATTTTTAATAAACAATAGACACACACTTGCACCTTCTATCCTTAACTGCAAATAAAGTCTATGTTTTGGAAGCTAAGCCAGTTTGCAGAACTACAGTGCTTCTACAAACCCTTGTTGAAGTCAAAAACAGCTAAGAAGTAATTAGTTCAGGCAGAATTGAAGGGAATAATACTGAATTATTTAGACTATATCCCAAAGAAGTTCTAGGAACTTACTTTGAATTTGTAGAGTGCCTGGGAGAATGGGATCACCATTTTCAGTGAAAACTCTAGAGTGAAAATGGCATATACATAACAGAAAGTTTATAAGTCAACTGGATAGGGTTTCTTTCTTTGTACCCTCTAGTAATGAGGTCATCACTGGGGAAAAATATATGTACATATAATAGGGAATATCTGCCTCAGATTGAGGCAAGAGTGAATCAGGGTTAAAAGAATGTGCATAACAGAGATGTGACGTATAAATCCACCCCTTAGGAACACAAAACTCAATTAGGAGTATGGTCTGGCAGTGTAGAAAAGGGTTGTGAAGGAATTAACTTCTGTTAAATTATCCAGAGCTTCATCAAAGTGCAAAGTGTAGTTTAACCACAAATACGATGTAAAAAAAAAAGTTTATTTGGGGTAGAGGTTTTTTACCTGGACATGGAAAGCTGATATACCGCACAGAAGAGATAAAATGAAAGTAGAAATAAGATTTAAAATATGACTTGGTGAAAAATGTCAGATACATTACATGGCTTTTTCTCCCCTCAAATTTTCAAGTATTGAGGAAAAAAAAAACCCAAACCAAAAACAAAACAACAACAAAACAGATTTGAGAAAAATATTTTTTGAAGCCACAGCCTATTTACGTACAAATGAAACTGGTTTTTTTTTTAATTGAAGAATTTTTAATCTTAAAATATTCCATTACAAACCAGAAGATAGCTACAAAGAGAAAAAAAATCCACAAACCCAGCTTTTGGTGAAGAATGTGTTGTCAAAAGCAGTGTAGATCTGGCTCATGAAAAGTTTTACAGTACTTTGTTCCATGACCTTATTCTTTTGTGAGATAATCCTCAAATCTTCCCTAACCTTTAGAACAGTTTTAAAGCATTACTGTGCTTATCAAGAGTCACAAAGACATGGTGATGCCAAGAGCATAGTTTTCTACCACCGCTCCCTCCCCTGGCTGTTCCATCCTGCTTGGGCTGACCACGCCATGCCTAACTTAAGGACCAGCAGTCTGTCTCTATACTGTCTTTACCTTCCCCTCACTGTAGTGAGGTGATTCTCCTGAAGTTGGCTTCAATACCTCTCAGTATTTACATTGTAGCAAACCGTGGGTCCAGAGTAGCTTCACAACATTTTTGCAAAGAGCAGAACAGGACAGCTGGAGCATGGTCCTGTTCTCTGAGTATGCCTAAGAGTGAGGAAGGGAGAGGGAAGGCAGAGGGGAGGACAGGGACTTGAACTGTAGCTGAGTGAAGTGTGGCTGCATGGAGACTTTTTTCACTGTCTACACCTCATGTTTACAATCTCCAACATTCTCATGAATATATTTTCCATGATTATTTTGACAAACCAGGTTAATTAGTTATTGGTATGTCTTCAAAGGAGTTCAATGTTATGCAAAAATATAACTATAAGCAAATACAAAATCTACTGTGATTCAATAAAGAGGGCTGCACATGCAAGTCCAGTAGGCTGAAGGAAAATTAAAAGAGAAAAGGCTTGTCTACATTTGCCAATCAAAATTAAACTGCTGCCACACTGAAGATCTTTCTTGGTGAATCTATCTTTCTTTCTGCTTCTCTTTTGTTTCCTTCATTTGCACTTTATCATGAAAATAATGTGCCCTGATACTGTATGAATAGACAAAATGGCACATAGTCAAAATATGTACAGGCTTAATTATTGGATATTAACCACTTCAAATTTAAAATAGCTCAAATAAATTTTATATTTTTTTATATCATGCTCACCCAGCTTAAAACTAGAATGGCCTAAGAGCACAGTCTGAGTGGAATCAACCCACTCAACGTACTTATCTAGAAGTTACAAATCCATTCCAAGAAGTTGCCCTGAAGCCCACCTGCCATCACTGGAGAGCGGTAGGTGTGTTCCAGAGGAAACTTATGCCAAGCTACAATAGACATCTAAGATAAGAGAGATGTGGGACTATATGAGACAACTAACATTTTAAACAGCTGACACGAACCTCATTTTTTTGTAACATAAAAATTGCGCCAAAATATATTTATTTAGGCTGGGGCAAACTACTGGTTACTTGTACCAAAGCCCAGCTAAATCTCTGCATCAAAATCCACAGTATGCCACCGGAAACAGGGCAATCCCTGCTATTCCAGCATACAAGGATGGGGATCAGGGTGCATGAGAACACCCCGTGGTAACTATGTTGATTTTCGACAGTTTAAAGTTGTCTTAAAGTAAAAAGTGAAAACAGAGGTACAGACTAGTATCTGTATCTAGTACATTCTGTGTATTGCCTGTCTTCTCCATAACTTTTTCATCTTGAATTTCACAACCGAATGACACATTTATGACTGCCAAAAGTATAACCCTTATCTCAATCACAGGTTTTAGCAGTTGATATAGTACTAATTGAATGAAACTTTATGGTTTTTATCTTTTGTTATACCCTCAGATATCATGTTGTTGGACACCTATAAGTACCATGACAGAACTAGGGGAAGTTGTGCTGATGTTTTCAAAAAGGAAAAGGATAAGAACCACAACAGAATTGTCAGAAGGATGGAACTGCAGGTTTTGTTATAGGAAGACAGGAAGATTAACACAGTAAACACAGGGATTCATTCAAATAGAAGCAATGGAATTACCCGGTCAAGCTCATTTCTTTGGTCTCCTTTAAATAAAATTATATGTAAGACCATACGAAGTGTTTTTGTCTTCTCCTAGGGAATATCGTGGAAGCACAAACTTTCAATGTTTGTGTATTTTTCCTTATAAAAATCCATGAACAAAGGACTTCACAATTCTAAAGGTTACACAGAATTTCAACAATAGGTTTTGTAGATTTGAATAGACTTTTGGCATGTTGATATATGCTATAAGAGTGGCCAAGGTTTTTAACAGTTTAAACAGGATAATGGGGTAGAGAAAGCATGCTGAGCAAAATGCATTCCAAGATTTAAGGACTTAAAATGTCTGAATTAAACTAAACTGACATGTATTCACTCTTAGCAAATTTGCTGTAATTATATCTGGAAATTCTGAAACAAGGCTGAGATCACCTGCCAGTTGATCTGAGGGGATACTGGTACCCATTATAGGAACTACATTTCAAACTGTTGGCCACATACCTAGACATTAAGTAAATGGTGCAATAGCTCAGCTAGTATAAAATTATTTCAGAACTAAGGCCATTTCAGCTTTGACCAATCTTTGCTGAAGATACAGATGGAGATATATGGAAAAAAAAACCCCAAACCCAAACAAAACCACCCTTAGGAACATAAAAATATGTTACTGAATTAGCCTATAATCAGTACAATAAGGTGGTGTAATCATCCACTGAACGTGCTTGTTGGTATATGTTTCTATAGTGAAATCAATCACTTGAATATCTGAGAAGATCGCAGAATTCTGAAAGAGGAATGATTTGTTTAATAGATAAATACAAATGGCTATAAAATCAATTTATTTGTATTTTAACAAGCATTTTATTGCCCTCTGATTTAAACAATCTGTGAAGTTCAGTAAAGCTCAATTAAATCTGGGTCATCCAGAGAGCTATTTCTCTTCATAGTCTCATCCCGGGTCCTCTGTTAACAGTTTTCATCATCTCTGTTGTTTTCCTTTTCAGAGAAAATTGGTGAACTCCAAAGTTCTTTTTCCTGCAGCATCTTTCAGCGAACACCCCATAAGGATTTCCGATCTGGTGTAACAAGATGCTTCACTACTGTATTCTGGTGCACTGGGACCCGATAACATTAATAATCCAGGCACTAACTCAAGACACTGTGAGAGAAATCTTCAGGAAATGAGCTGAAATTTCTGAGGTTTCTCAATACAACCCAAATTTACATTTTTTTCTTGTATATGACTCACAGATGAGTCAAAGCTGTATGACCTATATGATAATCTGTAACACTCTACCTATGTAGGGATGGTTTCTCTTGCATCTGCTCCTCTTCTTATGATCCCTGGCTGTTTCAGTGGAGCAGAGATCCCTTAGCATTTAACAGACTTGATTTATTCTTCTGTAATGCTTACTGTTCTACAGCTAAATTGCTCCAGTTTTTGAGGATGGGAGCTGTAAATTGCTGAGAGTTTGCATACGATGCAGGATTTAGCAGCAAGGGCACGGAAAAAGATTCTTATGTTTGACATTTCCAATATTAGACACCTAAATCCTCAGTTAGACTCTGAAGTATATGGCCTGTTTGTTGAACAGCTGCTGTTCTAGCTGACATCAACTGACACTATGGGTGAAAAAGAGCTTGAGATATTGAAAACTCTAAAAATAGAGGGGAAAAAAATTAAAGAGCAAATGAGGGTGCATTTTTAGCTAGCATAAAATATTGTGGTTAAGACTAGTAAAAAGAGAAGTCAACTTTTTTTTTTTTTTTTTTTTAAAATAAGAAGTTGAATTTTCAGTTCAACAGATACTTTTATGAGGATGCAGCTCTCTTGACTAGATTCACTAGGCAAGACTGGCTGACAGGCCACACATATTAGACTGACTTGCTGTATGAAGGAAGACTTTGGTACTGTGCCTCCAATTTTTTATTATTTTAAGAAAGTTTTATTATTGGGTAGTGAGATACAAACAAATTCCAAATCCCTACCACTTAGTGCATGAGTCTTGACAAGACTGGAAACAGATGAACTTCTAAATTTTAAAATATCAGTACTAAAATATCACTATGGAATCTATGAGCATTTTAATTTTTCTTTTTTTTGTTTGTTTGTTTGTTGTGTGTGCATCCAGGTAGGACATCCCTCTCAGTGTCCACAGACTTACATCTAATATAATTAATGTCTCCCTCGGGGCTACTCATGGCCTGCCTGCCATGGCTGGCCCATGGGTCTGTTCCTGGGAAACCAGGACAACATCATTGCCTCTTTATCAGATATGTAGGTACATAACCTGATGGATTCAAGTCGGATTGCAGCAGCTTCCTTTAAGTGTTTTCAGAGTACTGCAAGCACTGCACCAGAGAAATCTAGCAGAGCTGAATGGCCAATATATTGCTATTCAGATAGAATGCAGCCCTAATTGTGCATTTTTTTTACTTCTTGTTCCTCTACTATTAAATGTATCTTCTAGCTCCATTGTTAACATATCTCCTAATACCTTTACAGCTGAGAATTATACGTGTATGTGTACCTGCATATCTAACTGGGGTTTTTTCCCTTTTGCTGTGACTGCATATGTCATATTTAGAGAAATATTTTTTCTTGCTTTGTGCTTTACCAATTGTTACAAATACACACTCTTTTTCTACTTTATATTTATGAATAGCAAGCAGAGATGGAAAAGACTTCACACTGTGATGCACTTCCAAAACAATTTAGCTACTTTGAATGTGAATCTGGTAAGTGCAAACAGCACTGACATAGCTGCTGTACAGCTTGGAAAGCCTTAAGCAGGTGCAAATGAATTCACTTTGTCCTGAGATCTTAAACCTGGTGGAGAGCTCCTCTTACAGCTAACCTGAGTGAGATGGAGCTTCTTCCTTTCAAACTGAGACAAATGCTTGTGCTGAATTATTCAGATAAAGTTCTACTGCAGGACCCACTTAACTCTGATGAGAAAATGCAGAAGTACTAACTGTTGGGTTTGGGGAATCTAAGTCTGCTGAAGTCCTGTAATTCTTGAAAAAATTTGTTTTCAGATCTCTTTTTCTGGCTAATAGAAATGAAATGTATGTGTAGATCAGGGAAAAGAAGTTAGTAATGTGAGAAAATCCTGAAACTGGAAGTTATTTATAGTGAACTTCTTTTTAATTAAAAACTGGCTATATGTATCTGATACGTGTTAGAAATATATATACTTTCATGATGTTGCTTGCTTTGCTAGTACTGAGAAATGTGAGAAAATACTGTGTTTCATTCCAAACGGCAAAAATAAATAGCCTGAATTTAAAAAGTCCTTACTTCTAGATATGTTTGCCATAACTTTAACTTAGCTTTCACCTTTTTTAAAAAAGCATGTTATTTCTTTTCTACTGGCAGGTTCCGATCCCCCATCCTATTTCTCCTCCCGTTTTCCATGTTCTTCATTCCGCTGCTATTTGCTAGTCACCGTTTACTGTTTGCTTCCCTCTAATATCTCCTTTATTATTCTTTTTGGTGCCTATCTCTCATTCTCCCTCCCCTTTAGATGTGGGTTTCTTTATGCCTTCATTGAATAGCTGCCCCTCCCTTAACACACACACACACATGCACATACTCAAATCCACCAGGTGCTAAGTTCACTGCAGCTTCTCCACCGCTACTCTTCTTTGTCTGATAGAATATTGGCTTTTTTTTCTTTCCCTACTCAGCTCCCTGTACAGAAATCAATGTTCTGCTACACTGAGTGGAGCGACAGTAATGCAGGAGATGCCAGCCCAACAACTTGATGCACAATGAACTGTTGTCCAAAAATTCTTCTCTGCTAAAAAATAAAGAGGAGGAAGTCACACTGTTTCCTCCATGGTCAGCGTAGCAATTCCTTTTTTCTTCTGGCTCCTTTGCCTCCTCCTCCCACCCCCCCCCCAAATCCAGAAGTGGATTCAGGCTTTCAGGATACAAGTTCAAAGAAAGGTCTTATAAGCTGTTCCTTCTTTGCTATATCATAATCTGATACAAGAGCCCAAAACATAAATGCTGTTGCTCTCTTAAAGGCTAAGAGAGCTTATTAATGGGGCCAGCAACATCTTTTGGGGGATTAGTGTGGGGTTTTTTTCTCAGATTAGGAGACATGAAAAATATTTCTTGAATCCTTGACAGTATTTCCCTGAGTTAATCTCTGGTGGCTGTTGGGATTTGCAATGTCTACTAATGTCATGGTTCTGCCACACAATAGGACATGTTGTGAAACAACCCACACACTGATCATTCAGGAGAGTAAAATTACGTGCCAGTGCTAGAAAAGGTGAGTGACAATGGACTTCATTTTCAGCTGATCAGAGCTGAGAGATGACATATAGAGGTTCAATCTGCTTCCAGTGAATTCAACTTGTTTCTTTTCACAAATTATCCATCAGCAGCTACCGATTTTTCTTCTGTTTGTTTGTTTGTCTTTTTTCCTGTCTTTATTCCACTTCTGATTTTTTTTTTTTGCCCCCTTTAAAATTAAAAAAAAAAGTAAAATCACTGGTTTCAGGACTGTTTGTATGAGCATTCTTGATACTGAAAATCTGAGGTTGTTTTGATTCATTTTTTGTGCTGAAATATCATTGGTTTGGTTTCCTGATGGAGTGAATGTAACTAGTAGGCTCAGGCTCGCTACTGGGGTGAGTAGTTGAAATTCCATTGAGGAGACCAGTCAGGAGCCTGTTTAAACAAATCACAGGATCTGACCTGCAGAATCAGGTTAATCAGAGACTACTGGATTTCCAAATGGATTTTGTTAGAAAATTGGCTGAATATTACGTGGGGATGAGTAAAGAGAGATTTTGCTTTTCTTACTGAAGTGGTTCAACTAACCCCATGCGAGACTAGTGCTTCACACTTGGCTTTTCTCTCTGAGATTTTCCACAAATATATTTGATTTGAGGAAATGAAATATAGGGGAAAAAGTAGACACTGTTAGAGCTCACTGGAAAATCATTTAAGGCACAGAAAGGTTAGGCAGCTACCTGTGCTGCATTTTTGCTAATGTGACCCTCTGAACTATTTAAAAGCAATCTGTTTGATGGAAATTTGACCTGAAAATATTTACCAGTGTTCCACATTCTTCTTGGCGTTATACTTGCTGTAATAGTACTTTACCATGGACAAGTATAGAACTTCACTTGTACCAGGAAAAGTATAGAAATGATGATTTTAGTTGCCTTCAGCATTATTCTATATTGCTTCTGAATGAAAATGAAAGCTTGAATATTTTGGGACTTTTTTTTCTTTCCTCAATCTGATTTTTCTTGTGTTTGAGAAACACTTATTGTAACAACGCTGAGCAGTAGAAGTGCTTTTCATTTTCAAAGCATTAAACAGAGAATGACTAATTACATTAGCTGTTTGGCACGATACAGCCTTCATCCTCCATTCAATTAGAACTTGCTTTGAATTTGGTGAGGTCAGACTGCATCCCAGTTAGGTGTAATGACTCAGCTACCCCTCTCACTATCTCATGGATTAAACCTACATGTGGCTGCCCTCTGGCATACGGACTTTCAGGTTCCAGTCAGAAATGAACCAACCTATTAAAATCAAGACTCAAAGCTACCTTTTTGGTCAGGCTCAGAGCCCATCTCTGGGCACGCAGTGGGTAACCAGCCGGGTGCCGGAGGCCCCGTGCCCGCTATTTCTCTACCCAGGGGGTAGTGTGGAGTATTTGGAAACTCGCATGGATAAAACTGAGAATATCAGAGTGTAACCTTGTATGCTAAGGGTTATTAATCTGCAAACAGGGTCTAGTTTTCATGCTCGGGGCGCGTGCCTGGTTTGAATGCCGACGAACCTACACCGGCAGTGCCGGCCCTGCCGCGGGCCCCGCAGGCGGGAGGCAGGAGGGGATGGCTGCTGCCGCTTCCCCCTTCGCCCCTTCGCTGTGTCCCCGTTCTCCCGCGCGATGGCAGCATTTCTGAGCGATCCCGCCGGCGCCGGGCGGTGAAGGAGGGCGGCGGGCAGGGGCCGGGGTGGTGGGGCACGGCAGCCCGGGGACCCTGGGGCGGCATCGTGTGGCGCGGCCTGCCGCGGTGCCCCGGCGGCGCCTGGCCGCGGCCGGTGGCTCTGAGGGGATGCCGGAAAGGTGAAGAGCAGCGGTAACGCGGGGCCTCGCTCAAGGACCAGATGCGTGACGCTTCCCGGCCCCGCAGCCTGCCGGGGAAGCTGGTTACCTTCTGGGGGTCGTGGGCACGGGACAGGTACGAATGTACCCCAGGACCTCCCGAGAGCCACCACCGCACGTAGTTTCAGAGTTGCAGACCCGCCTGAAGCACCGCCCCTGCGGAAAGGGCATGCGGACGGGTGCCGCTTTTCTGACGTCGGTCTGTTCCCAAGCAGAACTCGTTTGGAGCTCTTCAGAAGATGGGTACTGGGGAGGGAAGGTGGGAGCGCAGGGCAGTGCACCATGGTGACCTTCCCAGAGCTGCTGTAGGACCTGCAAAATGCAAGTTAGGCTTGAGAGATAGGCGTGAGTATTCTGACCTGTTCAGCATCTCGGGACTTGTTCCTGTCTGAGGACACTTTCAGAGCTCCAGGTATCAAGTGGGGAGCCTGAAGTACATCTGTCAATAATCACTTCCCAGTTAGTCTGCAGCTTCTTTTGGAATCAGAAACGCACAGATATTTTTTAAAAAAATGATCTATCATTTTTCAACTTTTTTTCTCCCCAAGTTTGCAAGACCAAATGTGTTTTTACTGGATTGATGTACAGGGCTTTCATGATACTGAAGTAATTTATGAAGATGGAACTGGACTAAAGTCTGTTATATCAGCCTTGAAGAGTGGGGTAACTGTCTTTTGCTGGAATACATTTTTATGATGTGCTATAAAATACTTTATAATCTATTTGATAGAGTGGAAAAATAAATTTTCTTCAGCATCACCTTTATGTTACCACAATGTACCTTTTTTTTAATATTATCTGACTCCTTATGCTTCACATTCAGTGAGAGACTACTCCTTTTGCATAGCTCTACTATACTTATACATCGATACTTCCAACATGGTTGGGGCAACAACTTGCAAATAGTAAACTACTGTTGTTAGTTATAGACTAAGTTTAGAAATCATCAGGGAAGCTAGATATCCTACACAAAGTCCCTATATTTGTCTAAATGCAGTCTCCATGAAGAAAAATGGATATCTGCAAAAAAAGTTGGTCTAGGGATGTTCAAATAAGCTTTTGCCTAGAGTTTTGAATTGGAGACTCAGATTTTAACATTAAGTTCAAAACAGTAGAAACAAAGGGTTGACATAGGCAGCAGTTACACAGTGGCTTCAGGTAACCCAAATCTTGTTTTTCACTGAAGCCCTGAAGTTTGGGTATTCAACTCATCCTTAATGAGACTGAATACTGTGGAAGCATGTTAAGGGGAAGTAGTGAGTTGTTCTGCCTTTTGTCTCAGACCACATCTGGGTTTTATATATATATTCACCAATGCAAAGACTGGAACTAGGATGTGATTACCAGAACCACCAGCCTGTGACATTCTTTTATTTGTATTTTAATGAGCCCAGTGAATAATGGAGAGGCTTCTTCTAAATGAACAGCCCTAAGAAATGAAGAAACCTTCTTTCTACAGCCTCTTGATTTGGGGATTCCATTCAGAAATATGCAATCCACATTCAAATCCACTTGGGAGGAGATTTGAATTTAGTGTCTTGACATCCCTAAAGAGACTCTGAGACATCTGTCTATTATTTAGAAGGAGGTCAAGACCCTTAACTCTTCTCTGACTTTTGGCCAAAACACAAACTTTTCCTTTTTCAGCTATTTTACAGATTCAAAGTTATTTTACAGAATTTTGAGTCAATCACAAGGGAGACACAATATTCAATGTTCTACAGAAAATCAAGATTCAAGACTTTGGCCTATAGTTCCCCAGTCTTAGTACACAGGACTCACATGGCTAATAGACAAAATTTGGAAGCTTGAGATTTACTTCCAGCTGTGCCACTGGCCTTAAATAGTTCTTTTTTCTTCTCTATGCCTCAATTTTTCCCTTGGGAAAATGCATCTAATGCCTTTGACCTCCTTTTTCATTTCATTGCTTTCTAATAAATGAAGAGACTGTTTATTATTACAGATCATCACCAATGGATTATTTTAGCAGTTTCCAAAGTAGAGGTATCTTCCACCAGAATGAAGGCAAATTTCTCCTCTTTCCCCCAATGAACAGAAATATTCAGTAAGACAGTGGCAGGCGATACAGAAATTAGACTTTCTTTTTGTTTTGCCATATTATTATAAATCCAAAGACATTAATGACCTTGGCATGTCTTGTTGAGAATTAGTGACTAGATGAAAACACTTTCCCAAAAGGGACAGTGATTAATTCTCAATAAAACTCAGTAGGCAACAATCAGCCTAGCAAAATCATTCAATACTGTTGTGGAAGAATTTGAAAAGACATAATTTATGAATCTGGAAGGTTTTTTAGAAGCAACAGACTTGTAAAAAGCATCCATTGAGTAACATATATGATTTAATTAGATGTTATGTAAATATATATCTCAAGGGACATTATGATTATCAGCTTTTCTATGTGTTATGAGAAAGTGATATAGTATTATCATATCCAAGCCGCATGAAACATGGGACAAGTGCATCCGTGACCACATAGTAAGCAATGGAGGAAAGCAGTGAGTTTTATCGTATTGCCTGGAGTGTGATCATGCAAAGATAGAAGTCATTTTACCTTTCTATGAATAAAAAGGTGGTGCTCCCCTAAGCAGTTTTCCATTTCTGTTCTAAATTGGCCTGGTCTGAGTATCCTGAAGTTGGCCTTCTGCTTAAAACATAACAAAAAGTTCACTGGGGAGAAAACTTCATACCAGTAATAATGTTGCAATCTGCTTGGGCTTCCGAAGGTTCAAAATTCACTGTAGAGTATATGGGTAAAACTAACCATCATGCTGATGAGGTCTGTGTTTGTGCTGATTACAGTTCAATATGTTATATATGGACAGATATACATGTGTATATTACATGCAAGTTGTTCAGTTAGTGATGTAGCTCTCCTCTTGAAATAGAATCAGCCTTGATTATAGCGAAAGAATAACACTAAGTTTCAGCTATTAGCTACCCTGTGGAAGGTTTTTGCATAAAACTAGCAACATGACCAATATGGGATCAAAAGATCTCAGTAACAGTTATGTTTAAATTCACCAGTATTTGATCTTTACAGCCTTGAAGTATTTTGGACTATCATAGCAAATACTACATTTTGGAGTCCTTTATCTCTCCAGAAGACAGACAATTAAAAATAGAAGGTGAAGCATTTCAGTATGTGGGTGGGGCATTGGACTCTTCTATAAAGTAAGCTATAAAAATGGTGTCCCTGTAGTCTAAACACTTATTTGTCTTAAGGTTGGTCATAATCCCAGGCTTCATATATCACCTACAAAGGTCTCTGTTACAGGAAAACCTTTCCATTCTCCACTCTCCAAAGCAATCTATTAAAGCCTATCTTTTTAGCCTACCAAGCACTGCAAGGGGATATATTAATGTATGAATTGTACTTCGTAGCAGCAGGACTGAGCTTTTAAAGGCAATGAGGTTTGACAAGCTGCAAAGGTGGCCTTAACAGTAACTGTGAAAAAAGCTACTGGGTGCTAGATTATTTAGAATTTATTATTTTGAATGTGTCCCAAGGATACATGTCCTGCTTCAGAGCAGAGCTGCAAGCTGTGGATCAGTTCAGTGACATTAGCTATTGCTCATGAGCTGAGGAGGATTCTGAGCTTGGAAATGCCAGTCTTCGGGTGTAGTGAGCTGTCAAGGCCATCCAAAGTTTGAACTTGTTCGGTGTCACTTTGGTGTGCTGTGGAGTTGAAAGGCAGAACAGCATCTGCTGTTACATGAAGGAGCTTTGGTTTGCCAGTAAATCTTAAACGAATACCAATTTCAGTCCTTTGAGCAACAGAATTCTTTTGAACTGCTGTTGGATACAGGGATCACAGGGATCAATCAGAGTACTGCAGGCAGGATGTGTTCATTCAGCAGCAGCAGCTTTGGCACCAAAAGAGGATTGTTAGAGCCCATTTTCTTTTTAGCAGCAGGAGTAAGTACTGTAAAGAAACAGGAGATGGTGAGATTGCATGATGCATAAACAGTGTGTAAGCCTCTGAATGTGCAGGGAATTATATATGAATGAGGAACAAAAAAATCCAGTTGTTGCTGTTGCAAATGCCTGGTGCTGAATATCCAAGTTTGAATTGTCGGTCAGGGATGCCTTTGTCTTCAGAGGGGAACTCTGAAACTATATAGCACTTTCTAGTTCCACCTTTAGGATTTAACCAGAGAAGTCCAGAAGGTAAAACGTTCTGTATTCAGTGGTTTCAGCTCCACAGGTTTCTATTTTGTAAATCAGATAAAATACATTCCTTTTTATATTAACAGAACAGTCTGAGGGAAAAGGATTTATTGGATAAGTTTCTATAAACAACCATGGAATGAAACCTAGGGCTTTAGTAACTGAAAGCCAGAAGGGAAAGAGAATGAAATAAAAAAATATCTGATATACACTTTCCTGGAAGTTACATTACAGAATGCCGAATGGCATACAGTCTGAAAATATAAGAAGTAAGATCTATTGCACACATCAGCTAAACAGCATTTGCTTTTTTTTTTTTTTTTTCTCCTTCCTTAGGAATGCTTGTATATACACACAGAAAACAGAAATACATTAAAAAATATATCAAGGATCATATGCATTTATTTTTTCTAGTTTTTTATTTTTCTTATTTTCACGGAGACACTTTTGGCAAAATAGTCAAAGACTATAATAAAGGGATTAAAAGATGTCTGCATGCAAGCATGCATGCTTACACATACATGCACACATCCCTAATATATCTGGGTTTGCAAATTTCTGTTAATTATTTTGAGGAAATAAAGTAAACATAGAAAGAGAAATGGAAAGATCAGTAGCAGAAGAGTTTTGACAAACGTAATACCTGCAGCTGCATTTCTGTTTCTATGAGAGATTTGATTTGACATCCACTCATGTTAGTGTTTGGAAGAGAATAAGGCTTGGCATATGCTACTATGTATTTTCCTCCTACAGAGGACAGAAGTGGCAGGCACCCTGCTATACCTTTTGAACTGTTCCCTTATTCCACAAATCGAAAGAGAAATATTTAAACATACTTCAGAGGTTAATTTATAATAATTAGTTTCTCTCTTTAAAAGGCACATTTGTTTCCTATTTTTTGAAATCTATAAAAATACAAACCACAAGAGACCAGTAAACCTTTCTAATTTCCTAAAAACCCCCACAAGCTTTCTTAAGGAACTGACTGTACCCAGTGCGTGAAAAAGTACATTGTATCTCCGTCTTTTTCTTGTCAGGAAAAGTGAGATGGAACCACCTCAACAACATGTTAAGAGATGAGCCCTAGCATGCAGGAATTGTTGAAAATACAAGTTTTATTCCAATTATGATGCCCAAGATGCTGATGGTCTTGACTGCAGAGGCTGTTGAGGTTATACAGACCTATTACTTATTGAGCTGCTGTCAATGCCATTATCTAGCAGCAAGCAACAGAGCAAGACTCAGTAACTGAAGCTGGACAGACTCAAACAGTAAATAAGGTGTGCTTTTTTAATAACAAGAGGCAGTTATTTGTCAGCTATGCAGAGTTATGCAGAGGTGCCTGTCACTTACCTCCAAAACAAACCTGCTTATCTCTTGAAATAATGCTTTCTAGCTCAGCAAGAGATTTTGGGGCTTAGTACAAGATTGATGTAGGGATTCCCATAGTCTTTGTTACAGGTCAGATGAGCTTATAGAACCATCTCCTCTGGTCCTTGGCCCCATGAATCTTTTCACTGGCTAAACACAAGGGTTAGTATATACAACCCACAAAGATCCCTCTCATTCTCCTTTCACTGCTCTCAGAAACTCAGCTCCGAAACGCTGCAATATAAAGTTGAACTCCCATGTACCAGTATGCAGTTATGTGAAACAGGTGTGATTCCCACTGGGCTGTTAAGCACCACAATGCTACATGTGAGAAGTCAGCATAATTGCCATTTTTCAGTTCAACTTAATTGTGAAAAGTTGTGTCAAACCTCTGCATCCCAGGCAATATAAATGCAGCTACTGTAGTACAGTGGCTCATTATTCTAATCACTCTAATTGGAGCAGCCAAAGTTCATCAGTGTTCACCTGGACAGGTGACTCCAGACTTGCTGCAGACAGAATACTTAGACAAAAAATCATACTCTGAGTGCAGGAACAAATTCATGTGTTTCAGGGAAAGAAGAGGAATCATAATGTTTTGTAATATACTCTGAGGTCTTACCTACAAAAGAGTATACTGAGCTAGAATTATGTAATAAATTATTATTTTTATTATTTTAAAAGTACACTTTCTCCAATGCAACAATGACACTATACAAAACAATGAGCTCAATCCAAATAAAATTCAGGAACCTGATTTAAAGCAATTTTGATGTTGACTTTAAGGAACTTCAAGGAGCTTTGTATCTGTGTAATTTGATTTGTCAGCATTTAGTGTAATTTGTCCTGTAGAAGAGTTCCTGTATGGAACATGCGAGGAAAGAATGTAAGAAATTTCAGAGCTGATCACTTGAATCTCCTTAGATAATGACTAGGGGGATATAACAGAAATAGCCAAATGCTCACAGAAATGCGTGGAATATTTTGCAAAGGGCTGTATGCCTCCACAGAGGAGGAGAAGAAATAGGCAACAGTGGTTGTCTATATGTTAGGCATTTAAATATGTGGAATCATGGACAATAAGCTTTTCCATGATAAGCTCAGCTATCACTACGGTGATGGAAAACTCTCTCTTTGGGTAGACAGAGAGAAGACAAATTTTAAGATGTGTTAGAGTCCTGTTACCAGACTAAGTAGTCAAGGTTACTCATGCTCTGGCTTGAAGACTCAGTTATCAGAATTTATTTTTCTACACAGGTGTAGTCTCTTTTCACTGAGGCCCGGCAATTATTGTTATTGCTATTTGATCTAGGAGATTGTATGCACTCTCAAGTTTCTGTCTCTGGTTGAACATTAGTTTTGCCACTTTTATTTCATTCAGAATCAGCAGTGACTTGTGTTTTCCAGCTTTTAATGTGACAGATAACAAGGACAATGGGAAGCTTTCTGTGACAGATGCAACCTTGTTGGCATCTGCAGGTTCAAACATATTTTCAGTTTAGCGTGCTAAAGGGCATCAGTTCAGAGCCTTAGGTGGTTTGGAGCATATGCTGCTGATAAAAATAATAAGAAATAAGAGTATTTTGAAGACAGTTGTGCAGGAGCATGTGCATGGAGCATTTAACTCACTGAACACTGAGAAGAAATGTCTAGACTATGTCAAACTAATGAAATGCCTGTGATCCTTTTGTGAGCAAAATGCATTAGTGCTTTTAGACACTGCTACAGCACTTAATGTTTTCTGTTGCAGCTTCCTCAGAAGACAATTGCCCTTGATATCACAGTGATATTTCAACACTTCTTTATGGCCTCTACCCAGACCCCAAATATTAAGCATTTTTTGTTCATTAATAATTGATGCCTGTGTTTAAGGCTTCCATTTGAAAATATCTCTCAAATCTACTTTATTAGATTTTGAGTAAATGTTCCCCAAATCTCCTCAGCATTTTGTTAAAAATGAATGTCATATATCTTTTGATAAAACCTACAGAGTTAAGTGCCTAATAAAATACTACATGACTAAAATGACTATTAATATTTTAGCATTATGCTGAAGTATGAGTGTTCTCCCGACAAAGGTATGAATCACTGGTTTTTCATTTCTTTAATTCTTTATTAATTGGTACTTGAGGCAATAAACCATAACATATAACTTTGGCTTCAGATAAGGTTTAATGAGTGCCTGACCTTTGCTTGGGTAATTCTCTGACAGTGAACCAGTTCAGGATAACCCTCTGAAGCTTGAATTCCTGTATTGAATGCTACTTGCTTTTCACTGTCCTTGACTTAAATGGACAGTACTGAAAGTTGGCTCTTTAGCAAAAAAAGGCTTCCATAAGAAAACTTTCTTTTAAATGACTAATTTAGTGGAAATTTGTTTTTTTTGTATCTCTGTCTCATTAATTATTCTGCAATAGAGCAGAAGTTTGATTATAGCTGGAACTGAGGACCACCTATCCTAACATAACTGAATTATATAGCCTACTAAGATGTCATAATCTGCGTGATGGCCATTCCACCTAAGCGTACATCATGCATATGGATATGCAGTAAAAATATCCAGCAGAGTAAGTCCTAATTCTTTTAGAGTCCCACAGAGTATAGCTGGAGAAATCAGAAAGTTATTACTTAAATGAAATTGTATATTAGATAGGGGACATGAATAGGTTTGATAACTTTCAAGTAATTCTAAAAAACCTGCAGATATCCAGCTGGTACAGGTTCAAAACTTGACTGAATTCTCCTGAGAACAGGCTTCCCCAAGGCAATCTCCAGTACTTTCTAGTTCTAGCTGGATTTGAAATACTATGAGAGCAACCACTCATGCTTTAAATTGGGATTTACGTTTTCTCTTCCTTTCCAAATCCCAAAGTACAGCTAGGCATGAGGAAATGTGAAAAAGACCCAACTTAGTCCGTCTCTAAAAATATTTCTTTATACTAGACACTATTGATAGATTAGGCAATGTATTCTGTACTTTAAAATACCTTATTTCTGGGGGAGTTTCTGACTACCATGCCTAGTGGTAGTATCACCTCTAACAGTTGTTTCCAGAAAAAAAGAAGAACGTGATTGAAAGAAAAAAGATAAAAAGGAGCCAAATATGTTGGCAGAAGTAGCCCTGTTATTTGACACTGAGCATACATGAGGAAGACTAAACTAAATACTTTCTCTGATCTTTGGCAAGTATGTAAGTTAAGGGCAGTAACATCTTGAAGTGTGCCTTACACACTGGCTCGTGTGACCAGTGCATACTTCATATCCTCTATAGAAAAAATATTTCTGTGTATACAAATAAATAATATACACTGGAGTAGGGTTTGGAACTTAAGTCTTATGTTTCTGAGCCATTTTAACCCTCAACAACAAATATCTAATGATTGAATGCAAAATATAACAACTTCACTTCAAAATACCTTATATTAGCAGTGTTTTAAATATATTCAGGGGTTCAAATCCCAGTGTTCAATCAGAAAACCTGAAACTAACTGTCAAGGATATACAGACAAAGGAGAGTTTATCCCTGTCCTTTTGTGAAGGTAGATAATCAACATGTATTAAAACCATATATATTTTTATTTTTCAGTGTGAAAACAACTTCTGGGTTAATTTATTGTTTTGTTTTGTCTTTTAATTCTATCCTTAGCTAATACTATGTGTTGCAAATAATCATATCTTTGTACATTCACAAGTAATTTAATGAATTACAATTGCATTCTTCAGTAAAACACTGAAAAGGAACTAGGTAGTCCTAATTACATACTTAAATAAATATGTGCTTCAGTGCTTTGTTAAAACTTGTGCCCCAGGCATATATTGATTCGAAAGATTTGAGAATTTTTACCTGCAAAATCTGGCAGACTCCTTGTGGAGTCACAATCAGTTCTGTATGAAGATTTGGGCTCATGCTTCACACGGAACATGCCATTTGCAAAGACAAGATATCAAGGCTAACAGGAGCAACCTAGAAAGAAAAATAGATCTAGCTGTTTACAGCTAACCGCATAAACCTATGGCAACAAGCTGCCTTACCATGGTTAAGAGACTCCACTCCAGTGAACAGAATTAATTACGTTCATTTCCACGCAGGACTGCCCTTGGTCCACAGAGAGTCAAAGGGCAGTTGAAGAGTATAATTACTTGTGTTAAAGAGAAAATGGCAATGGGAGTTAGCCCAGCCTCACAATGTGATTTAAAAGAACAGCATGCCTTTATTGTATTTTCAGTTTGATGTGGGTGAATTACAAAGCGGGGGGAAAAAAGCTCTATGTGAAACAGTACTTACCAGATATAAATGGAAACACTCATTCAAATTCTTTATTCAAGGTAGTGAAGAGGGAGGAAAAAAAAAAAAAAGCTAGCCATTCTGACAAGATGTCCAGCAGTGGGAACAAATGCCATCAATTACAGTTTGCTTGAGACTGTCATGAGAATAAAAAACAATTGCCAAGTAAGGACTACTAGTTTTCAACCTTATCAGAAAATATTAGATGTTGTATCCAGTCATTCCCCTTGATCCAGTATACGCAAAGATTTTTTCCATTTTCACCTGCTCTGTGCTGCACTGTTCACCAAAGTGTTACAGGTATTTTAGCAGCCTAACTTTGACTACGATTGTATCACTCCAGGCATTTTTCAAAGCTTGTGTAAGAACATATATATTTTTTGTTGCCATCTTCCAGATGATTGCCAGGTTTCTGTAGTGCTTATTTTTATTGTTTTTCTCTACTCACAGTGGTATTTGGAGTAATTTCGTACAATTTAGGATTACATTTTTATCTTAACTAAATGATATAAATGTAGTGAGAGTCAGTTATTCTCCTTTTCTTTTGTTGGTATCAGTCAAAACCAGGCACATGGGAAGGAAGGAGTAGTATCTGTGCCATCTATACCATTTCAACCAACTGTTACCCCCTTTTTTTTCCCATTGCCTCGTATTGGGAGGATTCAGATAGATGGGAGTTTATCAGAGACAGGCATAATGACACTGTTCCCTTTATTGATATATCCATTATACCATTACAGCCCAACAGTATTTCAGTGCCACAAGGAGCTCTAAGAAGAACTATCTCTTCATGTAAACTTTTGTTCTGGTTTGAGCAGATATCATTCTGTTAGAGATTGCTGGGAATTGGTGCTGGATAAAAGGGAAATGTAGGGGAGGATGCACCTCTGTATCACAGGACTATTAAAGCTGCAATATACTGCCAAGCTTCGAGAAAAGAATATGGTGAACTTCATTTCATATTGACAAAGGAATTACTATACGGGGATTTTTTTAGCCACTGGAAGAACTTTCTCTCATTCACATTCCTAAGATATAATTCAGAATAATCATAAAAGATTATGCAGAATATACAGAAGAAAGCTCTGAAAATTTTCCAGTATGTGGACAATAAATGAGAGGTATGTTCTTTTCTCCTGGACACCCAGGTTTCTGTTACTTTTACCTTTTTTCTATAGTTTATCTGAACATTTTTGAATCTAATAATATCCGTCTGTAATTTGAATATCCTCAAAGAACATTGGCCAGCTTGAAGATACAGGCAAAGATGCTGAAAGAATCACGTATTGTTGTAGTTATGGTAGTTCCACAATTTCTGCCTCTGCTAACATCAACAAGTTAATAGAGAATAGGCATTTTAACAGCTGTCCAAAATGGTTATCTGGATCTCTGTTAGCTTGTGTTTTGCCAATTAGTAGGCTCAGTACAAAAGACACAGCCAGCAGTAGAACAACAATCCAGTAGGTAGGATCTATTTCATGTAAAGGGGTCAGTATATAGAGGATTGCTGGGGGTACAAACAAGTCAGATAGATCACAAATAACAGACATCAACCCCAGCAATGACACAGTATCGCTCATAATAGATGGAACAAACAGAGACACGAGATAACCCACAGAGAAAATGGGAGACAACCAGGAGAACAAGGCAGTTACATATGACAGAAGTAACCCCATGTTGCCTCCCCACAACACCCGTGTTTGTATGTGCCAGACCTGACTGCGATCCGGTTGCATGAGTGGTCAGGAGGTCCTTCCCCAAGAGGAAACTCTGTGAAGTGCGTCCGCTCCACAGACAGACTCTCCAACCCTTCCTGCAAGTGGGCCCAGCTTTTATCCCCAAACAGGACACCTGGCACTCGTTATCAAAATGCAGGGCACCTGGGGCTTGTTTACCCAAGGGCTTTCCTTGCAAGGCCGGCCGCACCCTGGAGGAAAGCCAAAAGGCAAACTCATCCCCTCCTTTTGAAGGGCTGTGGGAACCACCCATATGTCAACCTTAATTCAGGGCTGGGGGTTCAGACCCCAGCACTTCAGCTTGTTACTCTTGTTTCTTCTGTTTTCCACTTCCAAAGACATATTCTTTCTATAAAATGAAAATTAAAAAATGCTGAAATATAAGATGGATCAACTTATGGCCCCTTGTGGTCCTTCTGTTGAGGTAGAAGGACAGCTGCCATGTGTAAGCATTATAGCTATGTCCTGTTGATATGGTGTAAATGCAATATTGTGAAAGGACTGAAATTCACCTGTTTGGTTTGAGGTCAGGCAGTTATAGGCTAAAGAAGTACTGTCTCCAGACTATTGTGTTGCCACTCTAATGAGGATGTTTGAGGGCAGAGCTGCGTCCTAACTCAAAATTCAAATTCAGGACTTTTTCTTTCAGAATATGTCTTACCAAAATTAGGTCCTCTATTAATTTTATAAAAGGCTGTGTAATTATATCAAGAACTCCCTAAAGTGCCTTCCTTCTTTCCCTACTCTTTCATGAGATATATTTCTGTTAGATGTTGCTCAGTGAAAATGTGTTGGCAAATCTGATTGATAGTATAAAGTGAAAAATGGGATAAAAGGACAGGTCTGCATCAGAGTTATGTGCAAAACTGAATTCGAGTTTCTTGAGCTACAGATGATAAAAAAATATCACATTGATCCACAAAAAAAAAAAAAAAGAAAAAAAAAAAAAGAAAAAAGTGTGTTAAGGTGTAATTTCAAAAAAAAAAAAGAAAACAAGAAAAACAGTATTACTTTGCATAGAAGTCACTGTGCTAAGTGACTTGGAATGAGTTACTTATGCTATTTTAGTTGTAATTGGTTCAACACAAAAGCTAAAACAGTGTGGAAGCAAGACTAATTGCTGAATCAGCTGTGTAGTAAAAAATCAGAGACCTCAGAGCAGCCCTCAAAAAACTCACAGTGATTTTAAAAATATTGAAAGGAGGAGATAGAGAAATAAATGAAACATGAAACTTGCACTTCAAAATGCACAGATGCATAAGAAAAAGGGTAGCAACAACGTAATGATATGTAATTATGTGCCAACATTCATAGACTAGACCAGTAAAAAACAAAAAAAAACTGATGAGACAATTCATGAACATAAAACACAGCTATTCTGTTTATTTGGATCAGGTCCTCTTTTTAGAGAGGAAGGAAGGAAGGATTTTGAAAGGATTTTCATGATTGGAAAAAGACAGGGTAGTTTGTCCAATTGCTTATATAGTATTATATAGTATTATATAAAGGCTAAAATGCTTGTGTGATTTAGCGTATTTGGATAGCAGATGCTAAGAAACATGATTAGAAGAACACAGAGCCATGTGTAGGAAAGACTTATAGACTTCAGTGACACCATTGCAGTTTAATAGGCTTGGGCATTTGATCTCTTTTCGTCTGGAGTGACAATGAGCATTTCAACAATATTTTAAATAAGCAGAGAGGAAAACTTCCTGTACTTCAGTCCAATTTCTACTTTCCTGTGGTGAACTTGGATGTGTTCATTATGATAGCAGTGAAGAGGAATCTACTATGTATTCCTGGATTTGTCATACCTACCAGATTTGTCATTTAGGAACGCAGTAAACATTGGTGCCTGATAACGTCAACAGAGAAAGTTCTGGCGGAGTTTCTAGACAACTAAGATATATTTTATGGGCCAGAAAATCCTCTGCAGGGGCATATCTCTTTTCTTTGTCTATATAGGGAAGCCATGGACAGCTAGAGTTATGACTTTGATGGCTCAAGACAGATGATGTGAGTCTCACTCATACGAGGTAAATGTAGTATAAAAAAGAGCTTTCTACAGTGAAGAAAAGCAACAAATTAATGAAAAAAAATCTATTTAGAAATGTTAGGCAATCCATATCAGGTGTTTTCCTTGTGTGATATTACATATACAGTTCAACTATTGTATTTCAGCTCCTCAGTTCAGGACATGTTCTGGCAGCATCTGCCCATGTGAAAAGTCCTGTTGGTCTGACTTGTAGCTGGGAACACCCATTATCCAAGTCCTGGTTAGAAGTTGGGCAGGCTTGTAGCCAACCTCAAGACTGGATATTCCTGTCTGTTAGCAGGAATCGGCTTTGTTACATGAACTAGGTTCTTCTCACATGTCTTCACTGCCCTATCAGTGAGAGTGATGATTTCCCAGCACCAGGATGACTTTCTGAGTTGCTCCATGCTTAGGAAGTGAATTTCCCTGGACTCTGTGTATAGATAGTAGAAAAAGCCTTCAGAAAGATATTCAAAGCAAGATGCGGGTTAAAGTCTCAAGTTTCCTCCTACAGGCTGTAGAGAAACCATGGAGAGACTAAATCTCTAGTTTAGGCTCAAAGGTTTGCCTCTTCAAGAAGTAGAGACAACATAGTCATATTCTAACCTGGTAGCTAAACTATGTGAATACTCCCAGAGAAGTGTCTTTATTTATTTGATATTTGGAGGTCTCTAGAAATGTCAGCAGGTGATTAAACATTAGCAATATAACATTAATAACTTGAATTCTTGAATTTAGTAAATTACAAAGCCAAATAAAGAACTGAAATTAATTTCCAGTAGTTAGCAACATCAGGCATTTCAGTCCACTCAGGTGAGCCCACTGTTCCCATTTCAGCACAATATATTACTGGGTAAATATTGAGAGCATAACTCCAATAGTGAGGAATATCAACATATACAGATAGATACCAAAAGTGGCTGAACTACATCTTGCAGTTTAGTTTCATCTGGAAGGAATCTAGTTCCCAAGGAGTCAGGTAAGGTATCTGGAATCCTTCAAAAGCCCATATTAAGTTGAAATACCAAAGATGTAGAGTAAGTCTATGTTAAAAAGCATGTCCTATCTTTCAGGCCTCCAGACAACCTGTCACTGTTAGCCCCAGTTTTCTCCTTCAACAACCTTTCTGTATCTGACATGACATTCATTCTGTCCCACAAAAGTAGGGTATTATTATGAATTGGTGTTCTCCACAAGATGCAGCACATTTAATGCATGTGAAAGCTGTTTTCTAGAATGAACAGATGTACTAATCACTTGCTATGAGTTTATAAGTTTTGTCCAGTTACCTCCACTGTGGGATCAATGTTCTTCACTGTCCCTTACTGTGGCTGCTGCATGTTCTGAAAGATGTGTTTCAGTCACTGCCATTGTCTATGAAATTTTCTGCCTGTCTTCTTTCACCCTGATGTATGCTACTCCTGGTTATCAACTGCTGTTGGGAAGAGGAAATATGTCTTTTCAAATTTCCATAATTTTCATAAAATACAAAAATGACCGAGCAATATATTTAAACGGTCAAAATTTCATTTTGTTTTCTTTTGGAATCAGGCTCTAGAAAAAGAAAAAAATAAAACCCGTAAAACTATTAGGCAATATAACAGTAACTCTTAAGATGAGAAAAGAAATACTGATGTAACATCTGAGATTTCTTATACTACTCATGATTTGATTTTTTAGAGTTTGAATCCTAGAGAGAAATAGATACCCAAAGAAGGGGTTTATGTTCATCTTTTCAGGTTGTTTATCTAGATATATCAAGATGCTCTTTGCTATAGATTTCTAGTTTCTTCTTTGACAGTAGCAGTATCACCTGTTTCCATCTGAGAGTTTCTTCAGATTCAAGTCTGTAGTGGGAAACAGCACAATATTTCTGTATTATCACTATCTGAACAAGATGACTTTTCAACCTATTTCCTAATCTTAAAGATACCAGGAACCTCAGATCCATTTTATGTCTCAAACCCCCTAAACTCTTACATCAAATATATGAAGTTCAGGATTGAGACTTTACAGTTAGTGATAAGAGACATTTTGCCTAGAAGGTATGTCAGCTCAGTGCAAGTTTTCACATACCTGATTTGTCTTTGTCTCTGTCTCAGAAATCTTTCGTATTCATCCTCCTGGAGGCTGATGAGCCATTCACTGTTACTTCCATCAGGATTTCAGACTATATCCTGAAATGTCTCTGGAAAAAAAAAATCAACCCAAACCCCTAGTGATTACAACTCATTTTTTGAAATTGGGTCATTCTGTCTTCCCATGCCTTGGGATAACCAATTAAAGAGAGGAAACCTAAAGAACCAGAAGAAATCCCCAAAACTCTGATATCACCAGCCTGTCATCAGTTCTCAACAGCATCAATTTAATTTTTCATGCTGAAAACTTAGTATCTTGGGACCCTTTGTAATAGTCTTGACACAGTTTTTAAAATCAACAGCTCTGGCTGCTTACTCTATATTTAACAAAATGGTGATTGTCACCAAAAGACCATAGGACAGCTATAAAAATAGACTTTACAATGGGAAAAAATGCACCTTTTTGTAACAAACTTTTGGCAGCATGTAACTGAATTTCATAGAATCGTAGGATCATAGAATGGTTCGTGTTGGAAGGGACCTCAAAGATCATCTAGTTCCAACCCTCCATAATTCCATCCTGGATTTCTTAAGGAATTATAATTATGATGGAATTATGTCCGAATCTGATGAAATAAGTTGCTTGGAAAGATGATCTTTTATTGAAGTTCATTCGTACGTAGATTGGAAATTGCTTTTCAAAACTTCATTTTGGTAAAATATAATAAATATGATTTTACACACAATGTAACAATGTAGTATTTTAACATTTTGTTCCCCAGAATAAAAATTTAGTATTTCAAAATGATGGCACCCTGTCTTGGATTTAATAATACATTATTTTTGTTGTTACAATATATAGGTATAAAAGGGCAGATATGAACTGTAATGTTTTGCTCTAATGAAATGGTCAGTTTGTATCAACAACTACAGTATGCACCTGAGAACAGTAAAAGATTAGTTCAAAGATGTTGTATATTAACTATCTTAAAAATCATGTACATTAATTTCCAGTAGATCTTGGAACAGCAAGAGAAATCTGGAAGGCTGAGAGGAATTTGAGAGTGTGCCAATGTACAAAGGAACAAACAGGATCATCTGGATAATCACAGAGCAGTTGGTCTGACATGAGTTGTGAGCAAAATCATGGACAAGGTGACATGGGATTCAGTTTTTAAAGGACTAAAGCATAGATATCTAATTAATGTTAGTCAACATGATCTCTAATACTCATATTTAGAAGCCATGCATGTGCTGTAAGGGGGTATTAGGAAGAATCATGAATATTGGAAGTGATATACGTGCAAATATGTATACCTGGGTTGTCAAACTGGCCTTTACTGGGTAAGCAATTTGCAACTGCAATTAACTTCAGGCTCAAATTAGCTAATTTAAACATCTAAGTAGCAATTGTGTATTTGTGTCAGGTCCCTTGACATCTAAATGACTTAAATTGGGGTGCAAATAATTGTAGAAGAAAAAAAAGTGCCTGTGATTTACAAAAATTAAAGCTGTAAGAAAATCGATACCCTCAAGCAAACTGTAATATATATGATTCTTATCTTTAGGTAGTGACAGCAAAACTTTCCTCAAAAATGTTTTGTTTTATCCATATACGTTTTCCTACATCTTGCACTGCTCATCTGAAAGTAACTCTCCTGCTCCTTCTGAAAGGTGAGCTACCTTTCAAATATGCACCATCAACAACATAGAAGCACTTTCATCTGTGCCACTTTGTCCACATTTGAGGCTATTTAACTGGAATGCAGGTATTATTGGCTAGGCATAGAAAATACTAACCACTGTCAGTGGCTTAATTCCTTATTCTAAATTGTTTTTAACTAATTGCAAGATGAAACACAGAAAGAAAGTAAACAGTGACAAAAGCCAATCCTCTCTGAGTTTCTGTCCTGGTCCATGACCTCATGTTCTGTTTGCATAGTATTCTTGGGATTGTGTTTGTTGGTTATTTGATAGAGGGTCCATGTGACAGAAGAATGCAGTGTGGAAAAATAATTCTCTCTGGTTTTTGATATTTAAAAAAATTTATGAGCTGTATTTGTCATACAGGACACTATTTAATCCTGTTTTTCAACTCCTTGAGAATTCTCACAGCAAACATTGACCAAAGAATAACTTGGGTCAGTTAACTGAGTAATTCACAAAAATGAGAATGATAATTAATCCAGTCTGGATGGTTTCTTTACAATAGCATGTAGTAAAAGTGTAATTGTACTTATTGTATTCATAATTAATTAGGCTGGGAATAACACATTTGATAAGCTTTATGTGAGTGACCTTTCATGGATTTGAAGTATTTCTCTTCTCTGCCCCTGAAATTAGTAGGAAATGATATAGTCATTATAGGAAACTGTTAGATGAATTAAGAAATATTTAACAAAAAGAAACATCTATAGTAGTACCTATATAATGGAAATCTTCCCCCTCCACACTTTGTTCCTTTCAGAAGTACTTTCTATGGCATTTTTTCCCTTGTCCTTCTTACTTATTTCATAACTGCTTCTCTGGCTGCAGTTTCGAGCAACAAGGACTTTTGCCAGTAGTGTTTGTTTACCTGCTTTTGCAGGTTTTGGAGATTTAGGGTTTGTTTTTCTTGGAATTGTATTTAACAGGCATTTGGCAGTCAGTGACCAGACAATGCAAAAAAATCCTCTCTTTATTTCCAGTAACTTGTTTCTGTGCAAATCATTAACAAAATTATTTATTTTGGAACTTTCTGAGAGCTAAATTCACATAGGTTAAACCAAATCAGGATAAAAGTGATTTGATTTGTTAGCAACATGTAATTAACCAGCAATTAGTGATCTATGCATTCAGGATCAATACCAGTAACTCACAGATAAATCACAATACTAGACACTTACTAAATGCTAATATACATCTGCACATTTCTGAACAACTTTCTATGGCTGATCCTAGAAAATTCTAATTGCACTTATATCTCCCACCCCTGAATTAAATGCAGCCCTACTTCAGAGCAAATGTGAGTCACAAGCACCACCTTTTCAAAGCTGCACACCCCTCCTGCTGGAAGTTTTAAGTGCATCTATGCTGCTCCCCACGTGCTAACCCACGTGCTGCTAGCCTCATACCTGCACAGCCATGGCTGGTCCCTGCGCGTTGCACCCCATACTGTCATCCACCCCACAGGCTGCTCACAGCATCTGACACTGCTCTGTCTGGCCTTGGCAGTGGTTGTAATACCCCAGAGAGATTTCTGGCAATCACAAGCCTGGCATTGACTGCTGCTGTTTCCACTCCAAGTTTTCTCTGCACTGCTATGAATATTTGAGCTTCTTTTATACTCTTCTGATAAATAAATGATTACCTGGTTTAATCTGTCTGGTGGACATCTTCCTCTTCAACATGATCAGTTTTGAGCAAACATCCTCTTTGAGAATTTTGGGTGTCCTGTTGAGATGTACAGTGCACATTCAGGTTTCTTTCTCAGCAGCTGTGGCTGTTCAGGCTGTTTTGCCAAGGATGCTGTGAGCACCCTACAGATCCCAGAGGGGCACTGGCTATCAGAGCAGGGACAGGCACAGA
This sequence comes from Podargus strigoides, assembly GCA_028020825.1. Taxonomy (NCBI): domain Eukaryota; kingdom Metazoa; phylum Chordata; class Aves; order Caprimulgiformes; family Podargidae; genus Podargus; species Podargus strigoides. The sequence goes on from CM051623.1 coordinate 31,030,482, forward strand.
GCCAGAACCTTGAAAGGAGAGGGAAGGGAAAGAGACTGACTGAGAAAGTACATGAAAAATGCTTCCAACAAATGCTAAGGTGCTATTGCAGGACCTGCTGCTTTACATGGCCACTGACTGATTTTCAGTGCTGTTTCTCCAACACAGACCTTGAAATTAAGGCATTGTGTACCTGAACCCAACTGAATTCTAACTCTGTGCACATTCCCTTAGAACAGATGGAGATACAGATCTTTTTCTCACTTTATTGGAGGTGGAACTAAAGCTTTGAGGAAGCAAGACGAGGTTGTGGATGGCTTGGCTCAATGAAGGCTAGAGTCAAGTGTGGAGAACAGAGACAGTTACTATGGTCAGGGAAAGCCAGAAACAAGAATTACAGTTGTACCTGGTACAGAATGAAGGATTAAAAAAATGACAGGGCTGAAGGATGAACAAAACTGATGGGCCAAAGAGAAACATGGTCAGATATTATCTAAAACTTCTAAGGAAACTAAGGAGTCTGTTTTGGAAAGTATGATTCAAAAGAAAAGGTTTTGATAAATCCTAAATAACAGCATTTTGGTTTGTGATACTTAAATTGAAAATAAAATTCAAAGAAACACAAATTTTAAAAGAAATGGTATCCCACAGGAAAAAAAAATATTTTTGAGGCACTTGATCAATAAACAAAACAAAAGTAGGAGTAAATATGTACAAATTTTGTAGAGGTAATATACTTTTATGTAGGAAAAGCCCAAAGTTTAGCATATCCACTTAAAAGTAAGGCATCTATATTCAGTTGTTGTTTTGTTCGGGTTTTTTTCCATTTGAAAATATTTGAACCTATGTAGCCAGAGTACTATATGGTTCTATATATTCTGGGGGAACAGAAACAGCTTCTTGCTGATGAAGGTATTACCATTTTGTCTAAGTAAACGTGAAAGCACTGGAAGCTAGGCAAGCTCAGAAAATCACTGTTTTTCCATTTGATAAAAAAGGCTTTGCTTACCTCAGTGTTTGTTTCTTGAACTATATGCATTGAGTCAGAAAGAAAGCAATCTACAGAGCAGAGAAAAATTTTCTAGTCAGGTATATAGGACATGCATGTGGGACAAGGTATGTAGGACATGCATGTGGAACAAGCTTTCCAGTGGATATTTAATTATTTATGTAAAGTGGTGTGGCATTATTAGGACAGACTGAGAGCACCAGAACTGAGATTATCCTAGGATGCGGTAATTAGTGTACTACAATGTGGAAACGATTCACCCTCCCTCAAGTCAAGGCTTGATCCTGGCTGCTGCCTCCTGCAAGGCACAATAACCACATTGTTGCTACACAAAAGGCAATGACTCTTCCTCCTGCAGTATGAAGGGAGGACCTAAGCTTGAACAACTTCTTGAGATTGTCTGGTGTATTCAACCAAGAATCACAAACCATTTTGCAATTATTAAAATCATATTTTTAGTAAATAAAATATTTGTGAAAAATTTGTATGGCCTGAATTACAATATGTGTTTTGGAGCAGACAATGCTATGCATGAGACAGCATATTTTCCTGCAAAGTGCATCTAGAAGGAGAATTCTGTCTGTAACTAACATCAATGTGAAAATTTTCTTTGTTAAAAAGATATTTTTATGTTTCATCAATGAAATACATCAACTCTTCCTTGTTAAAGCATAAGGTATATTACAAAGCAGTTCTGTAAAAAAGTTTCAGGACTTTGCTAATTAGAACAATGACAGCTCTAGCACAATAGCAAGTTGTGTCTGTGGAAACATCAGAAAAAGAACAAATTATTTTTTTAATTAGCACATAAAACAATTAAAAACCCTGTTAAATATCACAATATCTTAAAAATCTTATCAGATGCTGACAATGCACAATATATATTCAGTCAACAATATTGTAGGCTATTAAAGTAGGAACATGAAAATGTTAGTAAATAAGTAGATTGAATCTATCAGACTTATTACATTGTTCTCACAAAAAGAAAGAACATAATGTTTTTACATTATAAAAGCAGTTGCTTGAAAAACTCTCTCTATAAGAAATCAACCTTGGGCTTCAGTCTTTTCCTCTGTAGATGTCCAAAGCGGTAAGGTTTGTGCATATATTGGGTATATAATCTTAATCTGGCAAAGAGCACCGCTTAAAGAAAATGGTTATAGAGCTGGCTAACAAGGATGAGACACAGAAGGAAACTGTGTTGAGAAGTGGATTGTTTGTCTGATTGTGAGTGGTGAATGACAAGTTTAGCAGATGGGTCATGCCAGTATGTGACCTAGAAAAAGGCTGCAAGCCAGAAAGATTGTTCTTTGATGCTTGCTTGTTGCTAAATTGGCCATTAACAAGGGTGACAAGAGTGGTAAATTGTGAACTTCATTTAGAACAGCTATTTATTTGATTCTTTGGAAATAAATCCATTCCTTTTAAAAAATTTAAGTTGTTTTTAAATTAAAAATATCCTTTGAAATTGAAAAGCTGGGATTTTTGGACTAGAACATGCCATGTAAAAATACTTGACTCATTTTTTTTAAAGATGATTTTCAGTGGTGATCCTGTCTAGATATTTTCCTTTCTGTCTCAAAAGTCCACATGAAGCTTTTTCTACAGTGGCTGCAGTAGCAGAGGGAAGGACTGGACTTCCTGCAACTGCTGCTGGAGGAGGATGGATGTAGAGACAAGGAATACTTACCTCAGGAAACTAAGTGTGTGGGAATGAGTGGGAAGTGGAAGGGTGGAGGTAAGTTCTTGAACACATTGAAGAAGAGGAGTATGCCACATTTAAAGAAAATATTCCTGGTAGATAGAGCAAGGAAGTCAGAAATGTGATGAGCTATTCAACAAACAGAGGTCAAATCTATATCAACTTCTTTCCTCTCCATCAATGATATCTGGGTTAGCTGTTCACAGGACCTTTTTTATGTCTGCATTTAACATGGATCAAACTGGGGCTTGTTTTGTCTATAGGCTCACTGACAAGGGAGCAATTCCATTAATTGATTTAAGTGATGTTAAGTATAATTGCATCTAATGTATGATGTAAAATGCAGAAAAATCACAAAAAGTATTCTAAGATTATGGGAACTTCAAAAGGGAAAGAATATTTCATTTTATTACTTTATCTCAGTCTCTTATAGAAGTAATGATCCTGATTCCATCCCTGAACTTCTCAAAAATTTGACAGTATTGTAAGACACGGGCATCTTTATGAAGAAAGATATTTAAAAAATATTTTATTAAAGTTTTTTTAAGGCTATTTTTAGATTTAGATTTTAGAAATTTAGATATTATAGGAATAGCAGAAGATTCATTGTCCACTGATTGTAATCCCAGTAACTGCTGCTTAAAAGATTTTGGAACAGCCCCAATACATGTGCAGTAGCTGAAATTTGCACATGCAAATAAGCTGCATTCTAAATTCTTTAATTAGTTGTTGATTTGGAAGCTGCTGAGATATTCCCTGATTCTGTCTACTCTGACATTTACTAACTCACTACACTTTAAGGAAGAGACAGAGTTAAAAGGACAAAGAAGTTTCTCATGGCCTAGATTTAATACAACTTTGATTTTAACAACAGCTGTAACACCTTAATTAATACCTTGTTTATGACAACAGCAAATCCAGTTTAAAGTATTTAGAACAAGCATTCAAGAAAGGATTATTACCTGAACTTGTAATTGTAACTCTTCTCCATTTATCTGTTTGGTTTGTAAATATTTTGAGGCCACTGGGTTGACCTCTCCAAAAGCTGCTGTAACACACACAGAACATTAAAAAGTTGTTTAAAAAATAATTTATAAGAGCCAGAGAAAAGAAAAGTGTCATTACAGAGGATGACTGAGCTAAGTGGCTTAGATGGCAACGTGGAAGTTTAAACCTTTGGCAAAAAAAAGGTTTTCCTGTTGGAGCCGATAAATGTGAGGCAGACAGACCTCTGTATGGACACTGAGCCTGTAAACTGTGTCTTTAAAAGAAAATTTTATTTCGTTAGAGTCTAATCTTTCATCCAAATTTTGAGTCAAGATGCTGTTCCGAGTTGAGTCAATGTGCAGTAAACCATAAAGAAGAAGCGATAAGCATCTGCCGGTGGAAGAAGAATAGCTGAACCGTAAGAAGCTGTTTCCCTGTGTGCGTGTCTCAGTGAATATGTGGCCGGACTTTGTTGTGTGACTTTCAGCTTTTCACTAGATTTTCTTTTATTATAGTTCAGCTAGTTTTGAGCTGAGACTTTTGTAAGGCAGATGAGATCTATTGATTGATCTGTGACTTACAAGCTTCGAATCTGAAAATCACTCAAAGGGGATAGGCTCTATTTGCCTATATTACACCTCAGCAAATCCCCATGATGCCAGTTTATCACTCAACAAACTTAAACTCAGACCAAACTACTGAACTTGTAGCTGCTGGTAGACAGGTAGCTTTGTGAGGACATGCCAGCTAAATCTTTTCAACTGCATACCTGTTACTTAAAGCTAAATAAAACCACATTGCTTATTTCTTTCTTTTTTTCTCTTCAGATTATTTTAAAGATAATAGAAGGCTAACCTATGTCCTGGTTCTGTTTCTGAAGTACATATATTACAGAATTTGAGTGATTGCCTGTATAAAACCTATTGAATTTATTTATAACAGGTGCCAAAGAAACAGTTTAAGTATGTCTGCTAGCCCTAGCAAAAATAGCTTTGCTGCCTAAAAGATCACACATGCTTTCACATTTTCATACACTCGATTATTCCTGTGTAACTCAGATGCTGCTTTCCTCAGTTCCATTTTTTCAGGAGCAGCAGCAGCAGCAGCTGAAAAAGCGGCCAAAGGAGAGTTCTATTGCTCTGCTTTACAGCTGCTTTTCTTTGCTGAGCAATGGCAAAGTCAGCAGTGCTGTACACCCTTCTTTTAAAACAACCTTGCTGGTGCTTTTTTTTCTCCCCGAGAATAGACAAATCTGGTGTTGTGTAGTAACCTCCTTTTGGTCTGATTAGGTCTATATAAAAAAATTGAGGTCTCTCTTAACCTCTCATGTATGCACCATGGCAGTCCTTAAGGCTCTGAAGAAGCAAGGGAGCTGGAGTTTTTCTGTGAAATGGCATCCAGATGCTGTCTCCTCATCGCTTCTCTCCACCATGAACCCTTTCAGCAGCTGTGAAATCTGTATTGTTTGCAAATAAATAGAACTGCAATGGCACAGCAGACTGGAGGCTTTGTTTATGAAGAATCACATCTTGGAAGGGTCCTGGAACACAGGTTTCCCATCAAAAAAGACAGAAATCCTTTGGAAGATATTTTATACTGTGGTTTTGTTGAGACATAGTGCCCAAGAATGTAACACAGATTTTTTCCCCTCCTTGGCAGCAATGCAGGTGGGTCAGGCAATACACAAATGATTTGTCGTTTTGGTTGTGCCCTTTGAAAAGTTGACACAGAAACCCTCCTTGAATGAAGAGCAAGGGAACAGGCATTAATCAGAACCTGATGTAAGTCATTGGTAGTCTTCTTGGTAACTCATTGAAATAACTCCTCAGGGAGTGATCATGATGCTAGAAAGCACATAAAAGGATATCAGATCTTTTCCCACTGTATATACACATAGTTGAAGGCCTCAAGGCCTCAAGGCCTCAAGACAACAAACCTCTATGTGTTCAACTATGCCAACTTTCTGCTGACTTCTGAATTATTCCTATCCTGCTTCCCATGAAAATCAATACAGCATTTTTTATGCAGAAATATAATGCATTTACACATTGCCACTCTCCATTCCCACTTGGATCTTTTGATTTGGACCCTTAAATGCTAAGGAACTACCAGAAAGTAAAAAAAAAATTAAAAAAATTACTCTAAATGGCTGCAGGGCTCTTTGTATAGGTTTGAGGCCTAATTTGAGAAACAAGTCTCAAAGTCACAAAGGAGGGGAAAACAGAGAGAAACAGATGAATGCATCAGCAGTAAGAGAATCTTTGAATTAACTCACTGTCTATATAACCCGATTGTTTTAAATATGTTTAAAAAAATACAAATATAAATACATTATATCAATTTAAATATATACTTATAAAAGTCCTCTGTGTTCCTATATCAAACTTTAACTATTATCAATAATCTCTAGGGAAAATGAGTATAAATTAGGGATAGAAATTACATTTTAGAAAGGAAAAATTAAATAAACTGCTGTGATTTAATTTCTTTCCTCCTCCATCCGATTTCATTCCTCCTGAGTTTCTTAAGAAATTGTCACTCTCTCCAGGTCAAGTTTTTTCTATGGCTCCCATTGCTAGCTTTGCCAAAGTAGAGATTTCAGGAGCTGATTGTCTGAGAATGTAGTTACTTCTCCTCAGACAGAAATTCATCCTTCCTTTTTCCTTCCCCCCCCCCCCCCTTTTCCTTTTTCCTCCCTTTTCCTTTTCATTATTCTATTATTGCAAAATTGTCATCCTACCAAGGCACAATTAATCTTTTCCTTTTTGGTTATTTACACTGATGCAACATGTGAAACACTATTATTTTGATTTGGTCACAGTTCATATCTGTGAGACACAGGTGTGATCAGCTGCAGCACTGTGAGACAATGATGAATGGGACCTTTAGAGCTTAGATTTACATTTCAAGAAAAAGCAAAAGAGACTAAAAGAGAGAGAAACTATATATCTGGCATAGCATTTGTCTCTCAGAAAGCAAGAACACTAAATCCATGTACGGAGACTTGGTTCAGCAAACACAAGAAGAGAATTCTAGAGAATACAAAGCAGCTTGCAGTTTAGCCATAACTAGATAGGGTGAATTCGAGTTTCAGGATGGGGGAACATAGAGTTTGTACTGTAAAACATTTCACAAGTGTCCCAGTAATTTAATTTTACTATTTACACTCATGTTCAAGGGCTTGATTTCCTCTTCAATGAAGAACAATTTAAAGATTTACAAATAAACAAGTTCTTAAAGGACAAATATAATACCACAATCACGCTTATGCAGACGTCTCCTGGGCTTATGCCCAGAGGTTCTCATCCTTAACCTCTGGTCCAATTCTTCTGATCCACTTCTTACCTATATATAATTTTTTTTCACAAAAGTAGATTATGCAGTAAATTTGAATTCTCCCTCTCCCGACTCAATGTCAAAGACTACAGCAGGATGTTTAATATGAAAAGATTATGCTTTAAATATACAAATTACAGTGGACAAACTGTGTTTCTGTGTTGTTATCCAAAATTTCAATCAAAAATAATTCTTCGACAGTATTGTTAAGGCTGGTATTAAAAAGGGATTTGCTAAATACTGAATAGAGAATCAATCAAACATTTTATTGCAAAATGACGTCTTAAGTAGAGCTTTTTCTAAAACACTGGATATTTTATTTTGTGTAGTTTTTGTTTTCTGTTTCCTCTTATGTGCTACAGACATCATTTAAATATCATTGTGCTAAATAGAGAAAAAGACCTTAACTTTGAAGCTTCATCTGGAAGTAAAATTGTATTTGTAAATGCTTCACTGAACGAAATTTTTCAAATAAAATTCAAGTATAGTAATCATGTTTAAAATATAATTTTTCATAGTTATGTACCATCTGCTCAATACTGATAAGGAGTTCGAAACTCAAGCTATAAAAATCAATGCCTCTAAATGTTTATTAATTATATAGAAACTTGCTCAGCTTACTGAGCACATTTAATAGCATGAATGTATATTCCAAGGAATAGATACAAATTTTAGAAGGTATATTTTAATGAGAATGCAAAAAGCTTATAAACATCATACTTATTATTTTATTTAGTCTGATTCTACACTGAAAAGATCATTTCACTACAGGTAAAGCACATAATTTCTGCCTGGGGAAAAAAAAAGTCATTGCATATTAAAAGTCAGTGGAGCATAGTGCGTAAAGCTTCATACAACCTGCCTTCCATTGTTTTCAAAAATTATCATTAAATTTAAGACTTATGTCTAATTTCCTCATACACTATTTTTAACTCCAGTAACATCATGAACTGATTAACCAGCCTGTGCTGCATGAGGCACTCAGGTCAATTAGATCGGCACAAGAATGTTTCACAGTTTTTGTCAAGTCTGGCCTCACAAAAGACACTGGAGAGAGATGAATTGCATTAATGATAATTTTTTTGACATGGATACACGTGGCTGCAAGAAGAGTCATCAACAAAAACAAATCTTTTTAAAACAGCAAGCCATAGACTAGTGAAAGAGGCAGAGAAGGAATGACTTAATTAGAGGCTTTATGAGCACCTTATTTGGAGGTGTGTGTATAGTTTTTATTACTGTAATTCTTGTTCTTGCAGAAACAGGCACACTTGAGAATAAAAGAAGTCAGTATTGCAGACAGTTCAGAATGATAGACCATAAATTAATTTCTACCTTCATCAGCACAGCCAGAACTTGATCCTGACACCACAGACTCATTGCATTTTTTTTTATATCTCTGTACCATAAAGAAGTGCTGCCTGCCGGAGCAGTTCTGCGAGAGATATGCTCCATCTTCTGCCTTCTTCCTTTCTATTTTGCCATTTGCAGTAAGATCTGAGCAAATGTGAGAGACGTGTTTTGGCACATGGAGGTTGAAAGCATGCAGATGCCTTCACCTGCAATACAGAAGAAAGATAAGCAAACCTTATCCTCAGGACTGTCTGCAAACACAGTGGGCATAGGCTATGTATCCTACTGAGCTATGTGGATTGAGATCTAGCAAAATTTCATCAGCGCAACTAGGAATAGAAAGGTTACACTTTGCTCAAAACTATTCAAGGGTTTTTTTTTTCTGAACTTCTAAAAAGAAAAATTGAAAAAACTCTGTCCACTGTATTACACTACCTACACTGTAGTAATACAGATTAGCATTGTTTAATACATGACAGAAAAAAGCCTTTATGGAAGAGGGGAATTTGAAAAAAATCAAAATAAGGTAAGCGTAGAAGCCACATAAGGTCATTCATATCATACATCTGTGAACCATCAGTGATCTACTGAGATTTGCTGACTGTAAGAGGCAGAGGTTACGTATCAGCCCTTATTTAAAGCTGTAAAACTACATGACAGTAAGATAATAGTTCCTGGCCAGCTGAATGTATAGTTTTCTGTTTAAGCATTTATGGAAAGTACCATAATATAACCAAACTTCCTTTATATGCAAATGAACAATGTTTTTGCTGTTGTAATTGCTTGAATATAAAAATCCATCTTGATTTAAAAATGTCAGTATAACCTTTGATAAAGGACTCATCTGACTTAGTTAAGATTATGTCATTTACATGGAACCCATATTCCAAGCAAGTTTCAAATTCCAGTCTTTGAATCTTAAAGATTTTTCTCAGAGGTTCACATATTAAAATATTTTCTTTCATTGATGTTTGCAAAAATGAGCATGCAATCCTGATAGGTTGGTAGTTATTCTCAAAAGCTCTGTGAAAGGAAAACAGAGTGCAGGTTATGCAGCAAAAGAGAAGGATGGAAGAACAGAGTTCACATATATAATTTATGCTATGTAAGCTTGTACTATATTGCAGTGTTCTCAGAAGTATATCCTTAAGTGCCCATTCTGATTACTTTTGATCTTAAAAAGAGTTTTATGTCTACTGCTTTGTGTTCTGTAGCAAAAAAAAAGGGATTATTCTCCTTAGTTCTGTCACCAGGGCAAGAACAGTGCTGCTTTAGCCATAATGAATTCAAACTGGGTGGTTTAAAACAACAAACACATAAGAGACACAAAAAAATGACACATCTCATTGCTATCCCTAGGGGCAAAATTTTAAGATGTTTGTGTTTGTTGATCCACAGGCAAATTATGCTTCAACCTGAATAGCAGGTGTCTATGTTTAGCCTGTACCTGGGACTAAACTGTAGCAATTATTCTACCACCTGATGCCCCCTCCCCAGCTGAGAAGGGGAATCAGGGAAAAAAGGGAGAAGCCCGATTGGTTGAAGTAGAAACAGATTTAATGCAATAACAAAGTTAATGCAATCAACAACACAAAGTGTACAAAGTTCTACTCAGTGTAGCCCTTGGTGTCAACAGCAGGAGCAGAAGGCCAATAGGAAACAGCCCAGGAAGAGGAGCTCCACCCTCTGTGAACTCCCTCCTTTTATAATGAGCTTGATGTCAGTGCCATGGGACACACCTGTGAGTCAGCTTGGGGCAGCTGCCCTGACTGAAACTCCCAGCTGACTTGGGGCTACTCATGGCCTGCCTGCATGGCTGGCCCATGGGTCTGTTCCTGGGAAACCAGGACAGCAGGGAAATGGAAAGTAAATGCAAAATATCAGACCTGGTGCCTCAGGTAAACTATGGCAGATAGCTTTTTGAGTATTTTATGTTCTATTCTTATCAAGACTGTCAATGCATTTATATGTTGAACTTCTGGAGAAGTCATATTGCTATTGTTATTTCCTCAGATTCAAATCCTAGATTCTAGAAAGCCAAAAATTTGTAGCTCTTAATACTACTTATTCAGTAGATGTTAAGCAGAGCAGATTGTGATTCCCCTGCTAGTTGAAGAGTAGACCTGTAGCAACAGGACAAGGGTTAATAGTTTTAAACTAAAAGAGCGTAGATTCAGACTAGATATAAGGAAGAAATTTTTTTTTTTTTTTTTTTTTTTTTTTTTTTTTTATGATGAGGATAACGAAACACTGGAACACGTTGCCTAGAGAGGTTGTAGATGCCCCAGATTAGGATACTGCTGGTGAGGCTGATACAGTGTGCCTATGGCAATAAATGTAGTTTTCAAGCTCATAATGTTCTGACCTGAAAAAGAGCAGAAAAAGTCAGAAAAACAAATGAGATGAAGCTTGCACAGAAGAATGTGTTGAAGGTCAAAAGTGGAAAAATAAGACAGCAGTATGTTTCTCTAAAGTTGTATAAATTTTTTGTCTGTTCATATGTTGTATGTAGTTAAAATACTTCTGCATCTCTTAGTTTCCATTAGGAACCATTAGAAACCATTCCTGTTTCAATGGTTGTGGCATATTCTTTGTTAGAATGAGTGCTAAACATTTAAAAAAGAAGGTCTGCTGAAAAAAAAAAGTGAGAAAAAATCCCACAGTTTCTTTTTTTTTTTTTTTTGTAAATTTTATTTGCTTTGTATTAACCTTGAAACTTAAAATAGATTTTTAGATTCGCAAATTACCTGGTTTCTAGCTATGCTTACTGAACATATTAATTCTGCTAAATTCTTTTCAGCATATTTCTGTTCTTAGTGAGGAAAGAATTTTTAGAGAGGCCTGGACAGATGCACATGTAGAATAGAATACTTAGTGTAGACATTGAATCTTTAGGGCAGTTGATAGAATCTTAACTTGTTTCTAGTTTCTTGGCTATGAGAAAAGGATTAGAAACATGAACCATCTGAAAACAAGGCAGTGATGTTGCCTGAGACTTTGGAAATGATTAGGTTATTTGTATATTTAAAATATTATATAGTCTAACTTTTGCAGCTGTAATTATTTCCCATTAACTAGTTTCATTACAGCATCTCCTACAACTGCATAAATAAATAATTAGTGAATATAACAGTATGTTCCTGTTTATAAATAATAGGATTTTAAAATACTGCTTTGAGATTGCTTATCTTAATCAGCTATTGCACGTTTCAATGATAAAAATATGTTTCTCATAAAAAATTATATATTCTTTTTCCACACTTCTGACATGATTACATAGAAAAATTAGAGAACTGCAGCATTTATACATATCTGGAGTTTTATGGAGAAAGCACTAAGATCCAGATTAAGTTTTTTAAAGGTCAGGGCAATATATAAACTTAGAAAACTTTTTGGGACTCACTTTTTTCTTTTCCTTTAAAGAACAATTGCCTCATTTAGGAATAATTGGTATTCACAAAGGAAATGCACATGTTCTGAAACCTAGTAATTTCCTATTGCCAAGATACCTAATGAGTTGTCTTAACAAGATTACCAAACATATAAAAGGAACTAATTGCATTGCATTTAATTCTGAAATCACAACTAGATGCAAAATAGGTTTTGCAGCTGGCATTTTGCTGGCGATGCAAGACGAAAATGAGGAGGTAGCTAAAGATCATGGGATCATCCTGCTCAGTTTACAGGAAGAGTCACTCCTTCCTCCCCAGATAGACACCAAAATTATATGCCATTATTGCTTGAAGAGAGAAACATTTTAACAGTCTGTGACTTGACAAAGGATTAGCCAAACACATCCATTCTCCAGAAACATCATTAATTAACTGTTTTTCATTTATTTATCCACATTATGATCTGCCATTAAAATAGCAATGGACAGGTATTGTTTCATTACATATTTTGGGGGTTGTATTTTCCATCCACCTTTTTATCTATGACTTCTCATACTGTTTGCATATTCACAGATACAAATTGTTGCCATACTCCCCAATGTTCAGTGTTTGAAACTCTTCCTTAATTATTGATAAAAATAATAATTTCATTTTTCCTTTTAAATATAAATACACTATTTTGCTATTCTCCAAAACGGGTAAGAAAGCTTATTATGCTTACTGATACATTCATTGTGCTCTCACGTGATTTCTAGAATTAGATTCCTGTTGTATTTTCAGAGAACATTATGCACCCTGACATGACATAACGGATTGATTTTCTTTTCTTACCTCTGCATTATAGTATTTGTTATCAATCTTCTTATTTTCAATGTGTTGTATAGTTTTATTTAATAAATCAAAGTATAAGAAATATAAATATTCTTATTTTTTCATTGATTTTCAAATCATTTTAAATTCTGTTTATGATTTTGAATTTATGAGGTTTACTTTAAAGCCCTCAGAAACACCTGAACTCTCTAGTTAGTTTTAAATCTTCCTGAAAAATGATTTTCTTAGAATTATTTTGGATTTGAGGAAAACACCTGACATAAAGAACCATCAATGTTTTTAGCTGGTTGTATTTTGTTATTATTTAATCAACATTTGAACCTTGGGATTTTTTTAAGTTCTAGATGGTTATAAAGGACCATTTTAATTGACACCAGCTAGTGATTGGCTCATGCAACAATAAAGCAGCAATAATAAGACTGAATTTCAAGACTGAGGAATATGAAGGGATGTGACTAAATTCCTTTCCTGTTTCTTTCACTTTTTTCCTTGTCTCTACATTAAGGCTGGTAAGAAGTTGTTGTGAGGGGTCATCATGATTTTTGCTGAATTTGATCTGGAACATTTGAAATACTCTTTACAGATGTTTGCCACAGTGCACTCTTCTTCCACAAGCTATATATGAAGCAGTTATATTCCTCTTCAAAAGTATCAATTGTTCAAAATTACCAATAAGAGATTAAGTAAATTATTTGGAGGTTTAGTCCTCTGCTCACTGTTTAATAGTGTTACATGATTACCTACCTGAACTGTATATTTGACAAATAACTGGCACATGTCCAATTTGGGAAAAATAATCACGTCTGGTTATTGTATCTTTGACTAAAAGACCTAGGAACTTCAAATGAAAGTAGTAGGAGTCAGGTTCTAAGAAAAAACAGAAGAATAGGGTTTTTACCTTAATAGGCTGATCTGTGAAATTCCTTGTGAAAGGGAGTGTTGCAGGCTAGAAGTTCAAAGAGATACAAGACAAGGTCCTGGAACCCTTCAGGGTCTTGAAATGTGTAGAAGAAACAAACAATTCACAAATATCTGACCTGAAAATATTTGGAATTCACAGCGTAGTAAAGTATCATATTAGTTTGTTTCATTTTTATGCTTCCCTAGATATATGCTTATTCTTATGGTTAAAGAAAGGTTACTGAGACAGACCAACCTTTATCTCGCCCAGCACAGCCATTCTGTTTTTCTGGTGATGTCGGTGCCTAGTCCTTCTTCAAGCAGAACACAATACATTTTTATACCTCTTGACAAGATGTGTGCCATATTTTCTGTAAATACACAAGACTTCATCTAAAAATTGCAAACCTAAAATGAATCACACTTGCAAAATTTTACTATCATATTATTACTCTGCACATCTGTTTGAGACTCTGCTATGATTGACTGAAAGGCTTGGCTAAAAATAGGAAGACACAGCTGCAAGTAAAACAGGAAAAAACCCAAAAGCGGCACACAGTGAAAGACAAATGATGTAATGTACAAACTGCTGTTTCCTCTTCTCTCTCACCCTTACACACTCTAATACCTGTACTGGATTCTTCTATTTCAGCAATATTTCCCCTAATCACTAGTCATTGTGATTCCTTCCTTCTCCGTTGGACTGGCTGATTGTAGCATATGACAGAGGGGGAATGTTGTAGAGGCCCTGAACTGAACAGAATTCCCTTTGCCTTGAAAGAATTTCTGAAGACAGCATATTTCTTTCGTGATCCTTTCGAGGTAGTTAGCAGCTACTCTATTCCCTTTTCCTTACGTTTCCATTTATACCTCTGCTTCTTTAAATGTGACTTTTCCATTTTAGATAACGCTAGTGATGATGCCTAAATATTGTCTTAGTAATACAATAATACTTAATAAAAGAGAGACAGAAGAATCAACACTTTCATACATCCCTTTGAGGCGTATTTCACTACAACAGTAGTCTTGCAGAGGAAGGCACACAACTACATCCATTCACATTGATACCTAGGGGCCTGTCAAGGATGCTGTTCTGCAGAATTGGAACAGAGGAGGCAAAAAACCCCACAAAATCAAATAGTTTTTAAGCCTTGGTTAGCGAGTTTTAGGTCTTGGTCGCGTTATCTTCAAACTTGTGTGCCGTGATTCTGAGGAAGCATAACTTGATCCCTTTTCCAGAGTGGTGAAGCAGCCTTGTGCTTTCTGCTACCTCTAAAGTGCCTGAGTGCCTGACTACCAACAAATGAGGCTGTGAAACTCACCTGCACAATGTAACTAACAGTATCAAAACTGTTGATCAAAACTTTAATCTTATGAGCTGGTATCTAGATTTTATGGTTATAGAAATTGAAGAGATATAAGAATATATACTGGAACACTATTATGATTAAAAACTATCTCCAGGCAACACATTTATATGGACAATACATTAACCCTGTCTCTTTCAATCACAACAAATCTGTTGAGCTATTATTTATTTTTTTAATTAAGTGAAGTTCTAAAAATAGTTGTGCTTAGTCTTTGCAGAGCCCCAATTAAAAAAATGTCATAAAACTGCAAAAAATAGAGATACTGAAGAATTTCTGGAAGATTGAAAGCATTTGACTTGTCAGTCAACCTCCAGCCCATAGAAGTACTATAAGCAAAAAACCCTGTGCATAATAAAATGACATCTACTCCTATGGTTCAAATGCAGGAGAAAATGAGATAACATATGCTCCTACAAATTCCTAGACTATACAACTAAGAAACATCTAATAATGATTATTATAATGCACCCCCTGAGCTCCCTCAGGATATGACCGTGGGTAAAAAAAAAAAAAAGTGTAATATCTTTTCTGTATTGGGAAAGAAAGTAAATGAAAACATTGTTAGCTTAATGCAAGCATGCAAAGGAGTCATTGCATACTTTTCATATTAGCACTCCCACAGTGTACACTGTCAAGTAGTTGGTGGAAGGATGGTGAGAAAAAGAGGAACAAAGCAAGGCGTATTCATTTTTTCTCTTTTCACACAGATTAGAAAGAACATCTTCTGCAAGGCCACAAGACTGTAATTAGCACACTACAATATTAATAGTGCTGTAAAAAGTCAGATTCTTTAAGTCACTTGATGAGAACAAGTCTGGATCCATTATCTCCAAGAAAAAAACAATAATTTTAAGTCATTTATAATGCTTATGAGAAGACAAAACAAAGGATGAATACAAGTTACTTGTAGTGTTAAAAGAAATGGTCAAAGGAAAAATCTGTCCTCTTGAATATGAAGTTTCTAATCGTCCTATCTTTCTATGTTAAAGGTGCAATGATGTTTTACTGGCATTTTCTGCAAAATCCTTTTAACTGTAATTAGTGTGACTGTTAAAGAACTTTTTTTTAGATGCTTTTCTTAGTATTGAATGAATTCTTCAGTTCTAGGAGCTTTTCCCAGTAACTGCGTCTGCTTTGAATAGAGTAAAATTTCAGTTAATTTTCCAATTCATGTTACAGTCTGGAGAGTGATGTGATTAGAAATGGGTTGAATGCTGCAACAAAGTATTTGTTGCATCAGTGTGCAAATTAAACCTGTTCATGTCCTAAAGTTGCCTCCACTCTGCTTATGGACTGCAACACCTTTCCCTGGGAATAGTCACAGGACCCCTTCTGTTGGTAGATGTGGGTTCCAGGGCTAAGACATAGCAACTGTGGAGACCCATATCTTTAAAAATGAAAGTCCATTTGTAGAAAAGTCACACAGAGAAAAAAGCCAGACAAAACCTAAACACAATATTTTTCCAGAGTAGGAAAGGAGAACCTGTAGTTTGCTTTATATTCAAGGTGTGTGAGCAAACTATAGATCACACAGTCATCCAGCAAAGTCGTATAGAAATGAGATGGCTGCTGGAGTGTTTTATGCCATTAGAAATGGTAATTAGTAATACAGTCTTTGTCTATTCTTTATAACAACATCTGGCTGAACATCCATTATAATATATAATGAAAACTGTGTTTGAAGACATACAGCACCTGTATCACTTACATGGAGAAAGTGATTTTCTCAAGACTACTTGACATGTTCAGGTATCAGTTCTGAAGCCTTTTGGACAAGCTTGTAATTCAGCTCTTTTTACCTAATATATTGGTTTGGAAGCCAAACTGATCTTATTAAAAACATAAATGTTTATAGAAGCTATTTTTTCAAGACTCTGGGACAATTGAAACCCAAGGATTTTACCTTATGAATTGCACATGTGTGCAAGTTGAAGTTATGGTTCTTAAAGATTCATTTTTGTAAAATATATATGTGTAGTTATGTACATATCTATATGTATACTTATATCTACATAGATTTATACATATATTATACATACATACATATGTGTTCTACATATATATCTACATACGTATATATGTGTATGTGAAATATATATTCTGGTTTTTGGTTTCAATGGAAATGATGCCAAGATTAAACCCCTCTGTTAGGTTTTAAAGTAATGCATATCAGAATTCACTTTAATTATTCCTGCAGATACAAGAGAAAAACTTGTTTAGTGCGATTATTTGTTGTCAACACTTTTATAGAAGTCATGGGCTCATGCTATTATTCTCCTAAGGTTCATCGAGAACCAATTATTTTGCTGCTGTTTTAGTTAGGTGGATAATATTTCCCTTAAGAGCTAAACTAGGAAATCATTAGGTGGAGTGCAAAAGCACAAAGAAAAATAAAACCAGTGCAAAACAGACATGTTTTTATTGTCTTTGCAGATGCCATAAGTAGTATTCTCATTCTGAATTTTAACTTGCAAGTTCGCAACAACTGGAGTCTGAATTTGCATGAGGAAATTACATCCAAATCTTGTGCACAGAACTGCTTTCTCTCATTTGTGTCAGAGGTGCAGTGCACCAGTGTTATATTTTTTTGCTTTACAGTTATTTGAAAGGAGAAAGACCTGTTGAAGGAGAGAAGAAGGTGTAGTATTGTGAATGAGCAATGCTGTTTCATCATCTGACAGCACTTCTCTTTTCAGTCTTGACAGCTTCATACTATTTCCTTCAATATTATTTATAAAGTTTTGATCAAACAATCCAGCTATCATGACTTGTGCCAAACAAGTCTTCTCAGAGATTCTAGTAGTAGCATTGGATTTACTATATTAAAACATTTCCCCTTAGTTTACTTTAGCTAACTGATGCATACAGAAATAAGACTCCTTTGAGAAGTTTCCTTGGCAAGCAGTGAAATCAGGTGCACATGTATGCTTATGTCACGTTACTCTGACACTTTGTGAAAGTAAATGGAAAAAAAAAAAACAAACAAAAAGAAAAATGTGAACACCCAGAACAATATTTCTATCACCTTTTATCTTGTCTGTTTTAATTTTTTTTTGAAGTTTCTAAAAAGTAGAGTTGGTCAACATTTTTAGGGGAAATAAAAATGTTTCTATAGCCACTTATGTTGGAGAATAGCTTGCACAAGGATAATAGGGGCTTAACAGGGGCAGTTTAGACTGGATATTAGGAATTATTTCTTCACAGAACGGGTTGTTAGACATTGGAATGGACTGCCCGGGGCAGTGGCGGAGTCCCCATCCCTGGAGGTGTTTAAGAGTTGTGTTGACATAGCCCTTAGACATATGGTATAGCTAAGGATTGTCACTGTTAGGTTGATGGTTGGACTCGATCTTCAAGGTCTTTTCCAACCTAGATGATTCTGTAATTCTGTGATAGTAATAGTAATTAGTAGTAATAATTCCTCTGCTTTGAGAGGCAATTTTTACTTAGATGACACCTTGCCAAACAAGCAGAGCTATCATATGTGGAGAAATGTATTCAGAAGAGAGAACCTGTCCTGGGTTGCAATGTATTCTATTACCATGAGCCGTTGAGGCCTGGCGCCGGTGTTCCTTGCCTCGCCCCTCGGGACTATTCTTCTGTTAATGCGCCCATCAGTGCCTTGCCCCAGGACTCACCATCTCTTTGTGAGATGCTCCGGCCAGAGGGGGAGGGGTGGAGCCAAGCATATTCCCGCCGGAGATAACTTTGGGGTTTGGAGCAGCGCGAGGAGCCTTACCCGCTGGGATCCCAGAGGACAGGGACTGCACCGCGGCCGGATTTTCGGAGGAGGACCAGTTTGCTTTTCTACAAGATCACCGCTTCAACGGGATCATCTAAAAGAGAACTGCAGCTGCCACCGAAATCGGATTGCTCAGACTTTGTTTTCTTTTCCTACGGACCACCGCTTTAACCGGACCATTTCGGAGAGAGCTGCAGCTGCCACTGGATCGGACTGGTACCAGCACCCTGCCCGGCAGGGGCCAGGTTGTATCCCTGACTCTGTCAGGCCTGTAACCAGTTTCTCTGTATTATAGTTTTGTTGTATACATTAGTAAAAACTGTTATTCCCATTTTCCTCATATCTTTGCCTGAAAGCCCCTTAATTTCAATTTTATAACAATTCGGAGGGGAGGGGGTTGTATTTCTCTGTTCCAAGGGGGGCTCCTGCCTTCCTTAGCACACACCTGTCTTTCAAACCGGGACAGAACCTTTAGCCAATTAGCAGTTTTTAGTTAATTACACTTTTCTTCCCAGCAAGGGAGACTGAAATGACCTTTGATGCAAAGGAGATGTAAAGCTCTCAGTGTTCGTGCATTATAGAAAACAAAGCCAAAAGCACTAGAATACTCATTGATGGGCTGCTATATAGATTAAAAAGAGCAGGACTGAGCACTTCCCTCCCTTTGCCTTATTTTTGGAGAAACCTTTGATCATCATATTGTTTAAGACCTGTTGCAGTACATGGGTGAAATTAGTATGCTATGACTTGATCTCTTTAGCAAATGCATGACAAAAATACTTCAACATGCAACTGATATGAATGAACTATTTGTGAATCCTTACTTGAAGAAGTTAAACATATGAAAGGATAACAATGCATATTCTGCTCTTCTACTGGGGCTCTGCATCCATTTGATAGAGTGTATTGCTTACTACTATGAGACAGGAAAAGAAATTTCCATCAGATACAACTTTTCTAACTGGTGTTTTTTAATAGATGGCAATAGTTGCTCAAACAGATCAAGTTGCTCAAATTGCTTAAGCAGTTCAAGAGTTCTGTGACTTTCAAGAAATAGTGTATTCTTAGAGTTTCTAGAGTTTTTATGAAAGGTTTTGTTTTTTTGATACTGAAGTGCTCTTGTTTCAGACAGCAAATTTCTGAAGTGATTCTGTTTGAGAGGCAAGTAATATTTTGAAGAGGAAACAGGAGTATCTTCAGTTCAATAAAATTGAAACCCAACAAGAAAGAATGTTATTTCTATATAGGACTCCTCTTCATTTTTACAGTAAGATCACCTAAGGGCTTCCTGTAGCTCTTAGATGCCTGAGAAACTCTAAGTTTTTGCTTTAAAGTTCTGATCATTCCAAAAGTGAGTGGAAGCTTCTTTTTTTATTATTTTTTTATTTACTTTTGTCTCCTCAAAACACCAGTAGGCAAAGAAAACTCTTTCTGGATCAATCAAAATTTATTCGTGGTCATTTGTTGCATTTGTGAAGCTCTAAAGGAGAATTCCCTAATTGCTGGAGACTGAGCAACACTAGAAGATCTACTTTTTTTTCGTGTATTTTCCAGTTGTCTTCTAGAAATGCCTAGTAAACTACAGATTTATTCCTCCACATTGTGGAAATTTTCATATAAAAATATGGAAACCTAAACCTTCCAATTCAGATGGAAATCTAAATCCCCAAACAGGACCATTCTTGTTTCTAGTCTGTTCCTGAAGGATTGCACCCCATGCAAGGGCCCCATGCTGGAGCAGGAGAAGAATGGGAGGAGTGCTCCCCCTGAGGAGAAAGGAGCGGCAGAGACAATGTGTGATGAACTGACCACAGCCCCCATCCCCCCTGTGCCACTGTGGGAGAAAAGGTAGAGAAACCAGGAATGAAGGTGAGCCCAGGAAGAAGGGAGGGGCAGAGGGAAGGTATTTTAAGATTTAGATTTTATTTCTCATTATCCTACTTTGATTTGACTATTAACAAATTAAATTAATTTTTCCCCAAGTGGAGTCTGTTATGCCCATGATGGTAATTGGTGAGTGAACTCTCCCTATCCTTAGCTCAACCCATGATCTTTTAGTCATATTTTCACTCCCCTGTCCTGCTGAGGAGGGGACTGATAGAGTGGCTTTGGTGGGCATCTGGTGTCCAGCCAGGGTCAACACAGCACACCCAACTTTCCTTTCAATAACTTCCCCAAAATGGGCAGGTCTTTTGCTTCTCTTTGTGTTCTGCTGTTTCAGTCCTGCTCTGTACTTCCATCCAAGGAAGGACAAGTAATGGCAAAATGTTGATGGCCAACATTAAAGAAACCCAAACTTGCAAATGGTTCTGCGATTTTCTCAAGATGAAATGTTTTTTTCCTCCCTACTGGTTGATCCACCATACTTATTAACAGTGTCAAGCAGCTCAGACTACTCCAAATTGCACTGTGCCTGGTGAGTCGTGCAAACTAACACTTAGAAATCCATATCTTTTATTCTCTTATAAAACACAGAATTATAAAAAAAAAAGCAATTTGGCACATGGAACTGCCAGGCTCAGCCTACATTTCCAGCAGACTATATAATTAAAATAACTAGTACAAAAATATCTGTCTGCAGAACAATATTTACTTAGTTGAAGCAGTAATATGAAAAGGCTCCATACTGATGAAAATAATATTAAAGTATTTAATACTCTGGGCTTTATTAAACCAACCTTTCTCTTCTTCTTCCAAAAATCTCTCTCAGTGTGCCAAATCCTTTCTTTCTCTGTAGAAGAGCTTCTGCTGTATGTAATAACAATTTCTTTTCAGACAGTGCTGTCCTCAGGGACAGGGCTGTTTCTTCCCTTTTCAGAGGGTGCCACACTGCTTTCTATTACTATAGTAATAGAAACTATTCACAAGAATTTTTCAGTATTAGAAAAAAGTGCACATGCATCTTCAGAGACTTTTCTTGCAAATGCAGTTAGCCTTATCTTGCCTTACAGCATGGAAACTCATAAAATATCTGGATATCAAAAGATATAAACCCTTTTCTTCAAATTTTTCAGGCCATTGTTATTTAGTGTTGCCATTGGGCCAATGGAAATTGTACAACCTGCAATTCTTTTAAAACTAAAGTATCGGGCTTTCTACTTGTTCTTGGATTTGAACTTTTTGTTAATTGAGGATAGGATAAAGAAAGGGAAGGAAGGAATAGTAAGAAATACTGCAAGGTATTCTGTATCTACTACTCTTTATTCCTCTGGATATTATCTGTTGCTTGCAGGTAGAAGAGAGGTTCAAGATTATATAATTGTTGCTGTCTAGAGAAGCACCTTGACGTGATTGAGAGTATGAGGAGATGTAAGATTTGCTCTGTTCATCTGATTAAAATTAATTGTTCAAAAGGAATGGTCAGGCTTATAATCTTTGTGCAAGGCTTAACAGCTGGGTATTCCTAGTCATGTGGTAAAAGGGTATACCAAGTCATCCATTTCATTTCAGTATGGGCAGGATGAAACCCTCACTACAACCCATTATCACCCTTTGAGTGGCTTGCCATGGATAAGCTAGTGGCTGGCATACCTTATTTATACTTCCTTGACCTGAAGCTGTTCTTACCTTTACCAGTGTAAGACACTGGTGATGCCACAGAAATTAAGCCATCTTAAAGCAGCAGGGGTAAAGGTAGCTGTGAGGCCTCTGAAGCCAAAGAAGTAGTATTAGAAGAGTAGAAGGTGGGAAATCTCTGTGTGTCTCACTTTACCCACTCCTCACCTAGGTGTTTAGTTCTCTGTGAACTTTATTTATTATTTTTATTTTTAATTCACTAGAAATCTGAAGAAGAAAATTTTTAATAACCCCACAAAACAAAAAAAGAGGATTTTTTAAATAAGAGTTATGTAAATGCCATGGAACTTTGCATTTGTTTGCCAAACATTATGTTAGAAAAGAAATTCAGTGTTGTTTACATCAAAAATTAATTTTGCTGAATACACTCACTTTGAGCTGAAGACTCACACTCAGTCCTTACTGAAATCTGCATATCTGTGTGTGCACAGCAGAAAGGGAAATTGCTCTGTTTTGCTTCTTTTTCCCCAGCACACTGTTGTGTGCAGTACAGTATGTAACAGGCTTGTCTTAATCAGTTACCCTGCCAGTTATCAGTGTGACCTTTACAACATTCCCTTGGCTCTTTTGTGAGAGACAGATGTCACTCTCACTGGTTAACTATGCTATAAGATTTTTTTCTTGGAAGATAGCCAAACTGTATAAACTCTTCTTCAGAGGGAGTATATCTGTTGCTTAAGATCTCATCATTTTACCTGTCAAAGCCTGCAGCACATGTCAATAGCAGGTAGGTTACCTTAGGTGCTGAAGACCATTTTGACTTAGGATTTATTAGAAGGTAAAAAATAGAATCTACCTCTAAGCTGTGCAATTTTTGAAAAAGAGAAAAATTAGTTTGAATACAGAAAAAATTGAAAGTATTATGGTACTCAATCATGCTCATTCTAATAAAAAGCTACTCTCCTGTTTCTGCAAAGCATTTAATTTTGCAAAGCATCTTTAATTGTAAGTGCTGGGATATACTTACCATTAATCATATGCTAAATAAAATTTATTTAAAATATAATTAAGTAACAATAATTAATGAAACAATAAAATGTCACATTTTTATTATTGTTTTGCTACAGATTTGAGCATCTTCAGTAACAAACTGAATTGTCAGTGACTACATTATATCTGGAATATGATTTTCTGCAGTGTAAGTGTGACATGGTTGAAAATTACCATAAAAGAACTACTTCACTGCTACACAAAAGGTGTGGAATTACCAATTATAATACACAGAGATCTGATTCCCTGAGTTTTCGGGAATCATCTCTTTTTCTCCAGGGGGGAAACAGTAGTTTTTAATTTAAACAATTAAAATCAATAGATTTGAATAACTAGTTAATAAAGTGTGTAATAAAGTTATTTCTTAGATGTGTCTAAATCAGAAACCCCACATGTGGAACCAACCTCTTCCTGGTGAAATTAAAATACTAGGGCTTTACGAAGCTTGTCAAAATAAAATTCAACACTGAGAATCTTACAGAGTTTACAAATCACAGGGTTTCAGTAGGTGGCAGGCTGGATGGTTTTCTGCATGTACATAGTTTACACTGCAGGGTTCATAGGGCTCATGGGAAGTCAGGATCTTTTCCATCTCAGTGCAAAATCTCTGTAATGGAAGCTCTCATGTTTCCTCAAAATCAGGTCTTCACATCTGTGACTGTCCAGCGGAACAGTCCAAAGGCACAGTTTGGGTTTTTGAGCAACCAAATGACTTGCCAGCAATCAGTACCCACACATAATGCAGGATCAAGGCACTTGTTTTTTCATTTTTCCAATGCAAAGTTAATGAGTCACAGTTGCAGCGATCCTAAACCAGTGTCTCACTGTCCACCTCTTAAGTACAAGGGTCTGATTTCCAGTTTACTCCCAAGCACTTCATCTCTTTGGGGTTTCTGGGTTATGTGGCTACCCAGCCATTTCACTATGTGTGTGTGCAAGTTGGGGAGCCTGGTCAGGGCTTCACCAGAACTGGGAAAAGTGTATTTCTAAGGGGATCACAGTATATAGTGTCTAGGAAGTTGGATGGTGTTAGTGGTAGTGTGCAACTTCCAGGCTACTATACCAGTTTTTCTGACCTGAATGATCGGTCATTTCTTGAGACATTTTTCATATCTGGTCCCCCTAAAAGAAGCTACTGAAGACTCCTGGTCAGCTAGAGCATCCTGCTAGAAATCTGTGTTTTAAAGGATATTCTGTTTGTGAGGCATAAAATGTGAACTGAAAAGAGGTCATACTGGTTCAGGGTGCCACTTCTAATATTTAGAATCATTATGAGAAAAAAATAATGTGAGTTCTCAGTGCCATGTCTCAGTCTGGTACATCCCTGTATCCATTTCACAGCCAGAGAGACATAGGAAGTTCAGTATGGAAGCTAACTCTTTGGAAATGTCCCCAGATGGGGACAAGCCCTGTATTTTCTTTCCTATAGTCCTCTTTAGAATTTTCATGTCTGATGTTTAAAGTAGTTACTAGTAATATTTTTTTAAAAAAAAATTATTGTTAGCATGGACTATTCTGACTTCTAAAATGCTCTGTCATGAAAGCCAGTGGCTAAATCAAACCATGACTGTCCTACCAATGTTGTATTGTGGATGCAGTACTTCAGAACTTATATATTCTGTTTTTAAAAGATAAAGTACCAAATAAAAAGTTTTCATTTTGCCATTTTATCCTCTTGTGCATAGGGTTTTTTAGAGAGATTTTCTGAAACCTAATTTGAATAGAGGTAATGATCAATGTTCTTCAGTATTGATGATTAAATATAGTAAACTCAAGATCAGTGTATTATTTGCAGATAGCAAAGACAATCCATCACCATAATGATTCAACAGCCTTCAGTGTTTTAAATTCAACTACTTTAGCCTTTGTGAATAGCTGTTTTGCATAACACTTTTTCTTTCAGCCATCCTAAGTGACCATTTGTCTTCCAAGTGTCCTGTCAGGTATGCCGAAGATATTTCTTTGTATGCAGTGTTATAGAAAAATCATTACATAGAGATATAAATGGAACTTCAGGTAAATAATTTTAATGCTGTGACACAAAGTGACACAAGATCTGAAACTCAAAGCTGAAGCTTGGAGCCAATCATGGAGGCATACCAACATGAACGGAAAACAGTGCAGTGACTGAAGGAATCTGTGGCAACCTAAAGGTTGGCTAGCTGTTTTTTGCCAGCTGGATGATGACCTAAACAGTATTTTAAGATTAGATTTTTTATTAATTTTTATACTGGGAAACTATTATTTGTTTCTTTAGGCAGAGAGAGAAAGGAAAAAATCTTTTCCAGTCATGTCAATAAATATGGATCACATGAAAGCTTGATGTGAACCTTCTTATTGACTCAGCTGCATCCAATTGGATGCAGCTCTGTCTTAGGAAAGGAGTCCAGGTGTTCTCTAAAAGATGTTTGGGATTCTTGGTAATGAAGCTCCGACTCACCTACTTTTATGCTAAAATAGCATGGAGACACTAGTTGGAATGAAAATAAATCTGCACAGAGACCTCTACAATTAGCATGTAGTGCATATGTTTATTTTCATGTTTTTCATTGCACTTCAGGTGAGTTTCCAGAACATTCCAGTAAGCCACATATGCAGCAAAATGAATCACTAGTACAGTCTCAGGGGAAAGTGTCCAAGGTCATTTCTGAACAGAATTGATGCTCTTTATTGGCTTTGGATGCCTGGCAGTGTGCTCCTATTTTGTGAGAGACTCATAATGGTCTTGACTCTCTTGGGAACCTGATGACATGAATTGCTGCTGTTGATGAACCTTCGCATGGAGGCACCACATCAGGAGGCAATATGGGAACTGGCAAGGGATAATGCTTCAGTTGTATGTGATTACATCTCACAGTATGAAGATCAGTAAAAAGAACCACTTTTGGCAGTACTTTCAAACTTCCGTTTCCCCACAAAAATGAGATAAATAGTAATCCAAATTATATTTTATTTTATAAATTATTTTATATGGAAACACATGCACATATGCTTTCAGTAGTATTTCAAAAGGCAGCAATTCTATCTATATAGGACAAGGTGAACAAAACACATACCTATAGACAAATTATCAAACAATTGAAGGAAAACATAATTCAGAGAACTTGTCAAATATTGTTCAACCATTTACTGCTATTTGATTTCCAGAGAAGGGGGAAGTTCAATGGGATTATATGAAAGAAAAATGTCAAAATTAGTCAAAAAATTATTTTAATGAATAATGCAGCCATCGCTGCTATAAAGACATGGCAAATCATTTAAAAGAGGTATATCTATTCATGTGCTTGTGTCTATTCACTTATGTTTGTGTCTATTTGTGTTTATGCTTTTCAGAAGGTTTTGTAATGCTTCACGGAACACTGAAGTGAATGACATAATGATAGATCTTGTCTTCTCTTTAACAGATCAGTTCCTCAGTGTTGTAAATCTAGTTAGAAGATCAAATATTACGCTGTTTTTGCCTGGAAATATCTCCAGATGGTAAAAAGTGGGGAAAAACTGTAAGACGGAAAGACAAATACTGAAATATTCAGATCTGAAATGCACAGTTCTGAGCAATGGCTAATCTGAAGATGTGGCTTTCATAGTAAAAGTTGTGGTAAATCTTTATAACGCAATACCTGGCAGTTACTTTAGATGAACTCTTTTAATATACTTGCATTTCAGCTGTGCCAGTAATACTAAATCAAGATTGTTGTTACAAAAAATCATTACAACATTAGTATCAAAAGCATAAGAAAAAAAGTTATTTTTTCCATGCAAACTCTTTATTCACATTGAACAATGTTGATAATTATACATACATGACAGCTTTTTACTTTTTCCATTGCCTTCAGTATTCGTTAGGCACTGAATCTGGCCTATCACAACCTAAGTGCAAATTACACTTCAGAACACTTCACATCCAAACTTGCAGCTGAGGGTGATTTTTTTTTTTGTTGCTTAGTAGTAAATCTTTGGAAAACAAGGTTTATAATTAAAGTGCTGACACAGCTGTAACTGTAGAGGCATAAACAGTGCGTCTATAAATATTACAGTAACTGCAGTGGCAGACTTTGTCAACTGTTTTGTATAGGACAGCTAGGCTGTGGCAGCTGATGTGATGGAAGAAATTGTGTTGAGGTCTGCTGATCAATTCCTTTTTGATCTTATGGTTAAACCTTTTTCTTCTGCAGCAAGAACTGACATTAGCTTTGTGTGCTATCATGGTGGCATTGTTTGAAATGGGCAATCTCAAGTTAACTAAACACACGCATCTAAATTTCAGTGAACGAACAAATTATACTTGACAGACCTCGGTCTTGACATTTAAAATTACATCATATCTGATTATATTCAATGGCCTTTAGAGACATACAGGACTTCAAAAGGTGAGTGAGTTCGCTAGAGTATTCACAAAATTCAGCATAAGTGGTAAGAAATAATTGAGGCACTAACCAGAGTTAATCTTACTGGAGGTTAATCTGGGACAAGTAGTATACTGTGTTTAAAGTTCTCATGAAGAAACCAAAAATAACATTAATAAATTAAAAACAATGTTTATACATGCTCCGATGTCAAGCTGTGCTATTTGACATCAGTTAATAGGCTATACAAGACATATTATCATTATTTTTATTAGAACTATTTTCTCTCCTTTAGTTTCCAAATCATTCCTGTGATCCTCTATCATGGGATATTTTGTAAGAGAAATCTAATCACTTTCTCTGTTTCCAGCCAAAGCTTATTAAGGGTCCAGTGATGCAGTGGTGGTTTATGGCAGCATAATTCCTCTTACCTAGACAACACAGCACTAAATGCACTTTAGAATGAAATTTACCCTGCTTTTCTGTCTGTCTTTCCTTTCATCCTACCTACCATCTTCCTTTGCTTTACAGAGGGCAGGAGGTGGGACTTGGTTGGCTGTGTCTACGCTAGCAAACTAGGCAAGGTCAATGTGCAGGCTTGAGCACCAGCGTAGGATCATCTGAACTCTTTAACTGTTAAAACACATCTTGGTCTCATTGTGGCCAGCTGTCAGTGCCTGGGTATAGTTTGAGATGTAGTGCAAGACAGCGGCTGATCCCCATTGATAATATGTAAAAGGCCATCCTGTCTCATAGGAAAGTGAATTAAGTCATGAAGCTCTGCCATGTCACTGGCCTTAAACTGCAGGAGCAGGCTCTGTGTATTTTACTTAAAGGAGAGACAGCTGGCTCTAGAGGAAAAAGCATCAAGATTCAAATATACAGGTACAGAAGTCAGTTAAACATCTGTTTCCAGGGCAGTTCATTACACTAACTTAACCATTCATTAAACTGTTGCACACATATAGATGATCCCTTCTACACAGGAAGATGCAAGAGACTTAAGATTCAGTTTTATATGATCCTAAATAAGATTCAGATTCTCTTACAAACAAGAGTCTAAGTAATTTGATATCTGGGTTACTTGATTAAAGTACTATTAAAGTTTGAATGAAATTAAATCTGCTGCATTGGACCAAAGTGAATTCAGTTGTGTTGATCTCTGTATTGGCCTAAGATTCATTTGTACTGAAGATACTATTCTGGCCACTGATTGCATGTACATGATATGAATTACCTTAGCACAGTGATTAATCTCTTACTAGATACAGAAACTGATATTTTAGTGCCAAGCACCCACATACTTATGTATTGAAAAAGAGAGAGACACTGGAGGGAATAACAAGATTTTTCAAGGCAGTGAATTTGATTGTTGTATAAAAAAAAAAAAGTGAGATAAATTACAGCACTTGGACTTTAACCCAGAAGTGTTTTAAATGCAGCATGGACTGTTCTTGTGGTTTCAAGTAATGGTTGCTATGGGTGACCCAGAAATGAAACCAATCATGGCATTGTAATTTAAAACTAAAACAGCTGGCAAAATATTTCCTCTCAAGTCTGTTGTCTCAGAAGTAAATGAAAAGGTCAGGAGACTTTCCATTTGCTTCTGAGACAACATGGACTGCTTGAACTAGGAAACATATTAATGCTTTCACCACAGCTTTCTATTACATGTCAGGAACTCCATTCCAGGATATCACACTGGAGGTGATGAAAAAAGACAGATGATAGAACGAAATGGTTGGACCTAACACAAAATAATCAACCATCTTTACATTGTATCAGGAGTCCTGATTGTATTCTATAGGTGGTGGTATTTCACCTAAAAATAACAGCTGCTGCAAAGTACATGTCTGTCGGTACAGTTACAGTTCAAAATGCTAAGGATTTGCATATGTTAGTATAAGCCAGTCATAGCAAAGTGTAATTTTTTCTATTGAAATAAACAATGGTAACCTTGGCCAGACACATACAATTTGTGACTAAGAGTTACCAATAGCTACAGATTTAGAGAACAGGGGAAGGTGAGGGGGTTTTAAAAATGTTTCCTGTTTCAGCAAGAATTCCTGTAAGAAGCAATATGGTCACAGCAGCAGCATCCTGAATAAGGAAATGTTCGGCTAACAACAGTGTCCTGCTGACCACCAGCGGTATGGTCATTCCCAATACAGGCCACAGTTTCGGAGGAACTGTGAGGGAGAATTATATTTGCATCACATGTCTTAATTAAACTTGCATCACATGTCTTAATTAAATGTATATGAATCTTAATGCTATCTCTGAATGATGTTTAAAATTACAAATATCCTTTGTAGATTTTGCTTAATGATTCATACATTATTATTTTATTGTTACTTGATTAATTAGTTTTGGTAAGCTTGCTGTACTTTTCCTGGTAATTAACTTGTAACAACGAATAGAGTAAGAGACAAAGAAAAGCAACTTGAAAAGCCCCTCAGTTTTAAGATCAAGGATCCCAGTGCAGTCAGTTGAAAATTAAAAAACCTCAACGTACAGTGGAAAACATTCTTAGAAACAGAAATCAGTGGAAACATGGGTTTTTTAAAAGAGGATTTTGGCCGCCCTTCCTTGCTGAAACAGTGTAGCTCCCAGAGTGCTCCCAGTAACAAGGACTGTTGCAGTAAAACAGTACAATGAATAAAGTCCACAGCCAGCCCATTTCTACTTTATTTTCAACTGACACTAATCAACACCCCTCCACCACCTTTATTTTTCTATTAAAAGAAAGAAAAAGTCACTGGAATGCACAGGGTCCTTCACAATGCATCTTCATTAAGACTTTGATTTTGCCAAGTCCCTGACAAAGGGAGCTTGAAGTGTTAGGGGATTTTGAAAACATGTAAAGAGACACATAAAATAGCCTGAACTAAATCAACTAAAGTTTTAAATAGGGAAGAACCTGAAGTCATTGGAATTGTGGAACTTGGCAATCAAACAGCAGGGAGACCCTTTACCACTAATTATTTTAACATTAGCCAAAATCAGGGAGAAAATAGCAGAAAGAGCTTTTCTTCACAGCTATGACTTTCAAGATGCACTGCTGTGTGTTCTTTCTTCCAAGCTTTAATAAAAAATATGATCATAAATGGCATCTTTTGCTAATGTTTTTAAGATAGCCAAGATTAGAAGATAGTGTTTCTCATTAATAGTTTTGTAGCCTGCTATATACCAAGTGAGAAATTGGAATGAGTGGAAAGAAAAAAAAAAAAAAGAAAAAGAAAAAAGTAAAAGTATCACTGCCTTTGGGAGATGCATTCTAAGCCACAAATACCAATTTTTCTAACCTTTGATTCTTTATAGTCCCACAGCTATAAAACAGGTGACAAAGCTAATACCCTGTCTCTATGATTCCCTCTCTTCTTGTAGAATCATAGAATCATTAAGGTTGGAAAGGACCTCCAAGATTGTCAAATTCAACCGTCAACCCAACATCACCATGCCCATTAATCCATGTCCCGAAGTTCCACGTCTACACATTTTTTTTTCATACCTCCAGGGATGGTGACTCCACCACTCCTTCCAATGCTTGACCACTCTTTCTTAATAGCCAACCTAAAACTCCCCTGGCACAACTTGAGGCCATTTCATTTTCATGCAAATTTACTGAGAGAGCACTCAATCCCCTCATCCAGATCATTGATAAAGATCTTAAAGAGAACTAGCCTCAAAACTGAGCCCTGGAGAACACCACTTGTGACTGGCCTCCAACTGGATTTGACTCTGTTCATCATAACTCTCTGGGCTCAGCAGTTTACCCAGGTTTTAACTCAGTGAAGAGTACACCTGTCTAGGCCATAAGCAGCCAGTTTCTCTACGAGAATGCTGCAGGGAGACAGTGTCAAAGGCTTTACTAAAGTCCAGATAGACAACATCCACAACCTTTCCTTCATCCATTGATCAGACCACCTTGTCATAAAAGGAGATCAGGTTGCTCAAGGAGGATCTGAACTTTATGAACCCATGCTGGCTGAGCCTGATCCCCGGGTTGTCCTGCACAAGCTGTGTGAGCACACTCAGGATGAGATGCTCCATAACCTTCCCTGGTACCGAGGTCAGGCTGACAGGCCTGTAGTTCCCCAGATCCTCCTTCTGGCCATTCTTGTAGATGGGCATCACATTAGCAAGCCTCCAGTCATCTGGGACTTCCCCTGTTGACCAGGACTGCGGATAAATGATGGAGAGTGGCTTGGCAAGCTCCCCTGCCAGCTTCCTCAGTACTCTTGGGTGAATCCCATCCGGCCCCATAGACTTGTGAGTGTCCAGACGGTGCAGCAAGTCATTAACTGCTTCCTCCTGGATTAGGAGGGGTTTATTCTGCTCTCCATCCCTGTCTTCCAGCTCAGGGGGCTGAATATCTTGAGGATAACTGGTCTGACTATTAGAAACTGTGGCAAAGAAGAAATTAAGTATCTCAGCCTTTCCTTATCCTTGGTGGTGCTCCCCCCTGCATCCAATAAAGGATGTAATTCTTCACGGCTCTCTTTTTGTTGTTAATGTATTTCTTAAACAAAGAGCTATACATTTGTTTTTTTTGTAGATGCTCAGTGTGGTAAACAAGGGATTTAGTACCTCCTTCTTGTTCCTCTACAGATATTACATGCATTCTGTATTCTTAATTAAAAATTTGTGGAAATTACTAAATATGAAAGTAACATATGTAAATTGGACTGCTCTTTAGATGACCACATGATGTATTTAACTGATTTCATAACAGATTAACTGTAGGCAATTATTTTCAACAACAGCAGGATCTCTTGGGAAGCTGTGCTTGATCTTCCAGGTATGATAAGATTTAACTTACTACAATACAAGTTGAGATGGCATCTTTCTGTAGTGATTTCCTACTTTGAACAGTTGCTGTGGAGGGAGCTTAAGGAGGAAAATGAAAATAGCAAGCAAGAAAATCACATACCGATATCTGTAGGCAGCTCACACTTCTGTTTTGTTTTACATATAATTCAGTGTATTTCCACAGTTAAGACTTGATTTCTCCAGAGTTTATCTGGTCATGTTGCTTGTTTTTCTAAGGGATGTTATAGTTTTCTGTTTAGGGTTTCATAAAAGTTTCAAAAGCCAGAAATGAAGTTCCAAGCCATATAGTCACTGGAATATTGGCATTGAATTTTCGTTTCTATATAAATGCTAACAGCAATGATTGACAGCAAAATGAAAACTGGGGAGAACAAACTGCAGATTAAGAATCCTTCTTCATCATTTTAGGAGTTCTCAACAGGTATTTAAGTGAAAACCAAAATGTATATGGACATATTCTAAAAAGCTGAATTACATTAGTGTGAATATTTTGGTGGTGTAGATATTATCTGCACTGGGTTGCTTGGGGCTTTTTTTTGTGAAAGGTTGAAACTATACCATGAGAACTTTTTCTCAGAGAAACGTACCTGTTTTAATATTGTTATGAACCTACAGACACCTTAAAAAGCCTCATATGCTACTGCAAAGGAGCTGACATTTCACTAATACAGATTTTCATGGAGATGAATAGTATGAGTCAAGCAACATAAAGCAGTTTCAAATATCACAGAAAGTGAATCAGAAATTCAAACTGTGCTGAATAGCACCCTTCTGTGCTAGCTTCTTTTCTAAGCCAAAAGTTCACTTCTGCTTTAACCACCAGAATTGAGCCTAATACTCTGAAAAAAAGCAATTTCAGTAGGCCCAATTGTTCTAACTACATTTCCAGACAGGATTTGAGGGGTTTTGAAAGATCTGGAAAACTCTGACACCTCTTGTGTTTTTTTAAAAAACCCTAGAAATTCCATTCCTGTCCCTTAAACAACAACAACAAAATAAATTAATTGAATTTAATGCCTTCCTGTTCATATCCAATCTCTGCACCTAAAATGAAATATTTCATACTTGAGAAGCTGTGACCTATCTTTTGTGGGTTTTTGTAACACCGTATATTCCTAAAGTGAAGCAGGGATCCAGACTTGCTCTTCCTTCCCCCCCCCCCCCCCCCCAAACTCTGTCTTCAATATTGTTAGGGACCTCAGTGTTAAATACAGTACGCACAGGACAGCTCTACCTCAAGTCCCTTATTTCAACAGGAACGGTATTTCTGAATAAGGCCTCCAACATTTTCAGGTCCAGTTTTAAAACTCACCCTAATGCTCTCCTATTTGGACTTGATGTAGAAATTCAGAAAATTCATTTGAATCCTAAGAAATCTTGACATTAGCATCAATGAAAACTTCATTCTAACTGTCTTTGCTTTTCAAAATCTTTTAAATTTTCAGTGTTGCCAATATATTTTGTTCACAAAACACTCATGCATGCAAGCTCCCTTGATATTTCTACTGATTTACTGGACCTTGTCAGTCAAAGAGTGGCCCATTATGGTCCAGCATGATTTTGTGAAGGACCGAGAACTATGAGTTCAGCAAGGTGCACCCCTGTGCTCTTCTCCACCAACCTGATCCAGGTATCCTTCATCTGCTCACGCAACTTCCAAAATCTTTCAACTCCCCACAGCTATCCCATGCCTTACATGTTCATCTGGCCTTGCTCCTTCACAGTTCTACACTGTCACAGGCCACCTCCTGAAGAGGAAGAGCACAGGTAGTGAGAAACAACTGAGGCTATTTGTATGTGGAAAAAAGTCCTTACGATGAAACTCCTGATATTTCGTCTTCTGTGTTCCAGTTTTAATTTTGGTAAAAGACACTGTGTTTTCCTTATGTTTCCTGAGCAGTGCAATAATAAGCCTCAGGTATAAAAAATCCTACTTTGTTAGTCCCAGGTGCACAATCAGGCAAATTTAGGAGCATGTTGATTTCTTCAGAATCATGAAAATGACTAAAAGTTGTAAAATAAAACTGACTATGGAAGCTAAATGAATCAAGAAATTTCACTTCTAGTCTAACTAGCCTAAGTGGAGGTTGGAAAGCCCTAGATATACTTATGTCCTTAAGGATTAGCAGTGTGACTTCACATAGGACTACGTGTTAGTTAAAGATTAGAGTGGGACAATGCATATAACACCAACACTTGATAAATGGCATTATTCTCTCTACAGCTTGAGAGATTTCTTTCAAGACAAAGAATTGTGAGAACTAATTTGAAGAATATGAGGGCAATTAGGAGAAATGAGTTCTATCATTCACTACCACATAAAGTTTGCTGTCTCACCCATGGATTTCAGCTTCTACAACAAAATTATCAGGATCAATAAAAGGACTTTTAAAGCCCAGAAAAGCTGAAAGGAAGTGGTATGTTATGTAGGTTTGCTTAGCATAAGTTTAGACCAGATATGCCACCTCACTCTTCTACCCTGTATTTTAAGGTGCACCCTACCACGTCATTTTTATTTCATCAGGTGTGAGGTTCTCTTTTGTTCTTTCAAGTGAGAGACAGGTCAGTTAATCTTCTTTGCAGTGCACTGGGGGAGAGGAGAAGTATACTCTTTTCCATATATCTTGATACTACATAACTGCCAGTCTGTCCTATTCCTTTGGGACAGCCTACTGTTCAGGAGATCAGCTCCCTGAATGCAAGCTAGTGTCAAATATTAGCAGTGAATTAAAACTGCAGGTAAAAATAGTGACAGTGGCATATTCCTGTCACTGGGCTTGACAGGAAATTTATTTTGCTGTAGCTGAAAAGTAATTAACCTCCACTGTGAGAAATTCTATTACTAGTAACTATTCTGCCATGCAAAGTACACTACATGGAAATGTTACAGGCCATCAAGCAGAAAAGGCAGATTTGCCTGCATTTTAAACTAAAGCTGCCCCCACCCCCACTTTCCATTCTCATTCTCTCTCTGCTCTCACTCTATCTATCTTCACTGAACCTAGAAATTGAGATGCACAGGAGGTAGAAAGAAAATGGTGTAAAGCATCAGGATTTTCATAAGGTATTTGCAAGAGTTAATTTCTGTGGGTGTATGTGTGTGTGTGTGTGTGTGATAGCAGAAGTGTGCTCCTTCTAACAAACCCAAGCTCTTTATGGGAGGAATTTTGCAATGATCTAGAATGGGTTTCTAATCAGAATGACTTCGTTGCAGACGTGTATAGGAAAATGTCAACATATCAGCTGACAGGCCTCCTCTCACCTTGCTCTTGCTTACACTCTTCTGCTGCTGGTGGAAAGTACAATCATCTTCTTTTGATAATGGACAAAAAATCCACTGACAGAACGAGGACTGTATTCTGAGGGGAGAAGTTAAGCTGTTTCAAGTACGTTGGATGATGGTACTTTACAAAATACGATTGCAAAGCAGGAGCCTGCCAGCTTCTTTGTGAAGTTTTGTTTGCCTGAGCAAACTAGCATTTTTGGAGAGAGGAAAACTGTTATCAAGCTCTTCCCTCTGAGATCAGTGACTGTCAAAAGTCATTAAGTATAAGAGAGAATCCACCAGTCTCTGTGTGTGATAGAGGGAAAGTTGAGATGAAAAACAAAATTGCTTTTCTGCCTCAGAAAAAGAATTGCCTGATTTTTTCTTCATGTCATGGTTACACCATGAACTGGTTGTGGTGGGTTACTGTATTTTGGAAGCCAAAAAAAGCAAAATTACCGAAAATTACAGGGGGAGAAAATTTTGAGTATTCCAGAATAATGTTTTTTGTCCAATTGCTTTACAGGCAAGTTTGTGAGTGACAGCTGTGCATTAACAGCATGCTGTCCTCCTCCCTCTCAGGAAGAGGTGGTGGCTACAACATTACATCTATAAAATGACTTCAGTTTAATGATGGACTGCTGGGAAAAGAACTACATCTTTAGATCTACATTTTTAAGTGACAGTGCACTCTGGGATTCCAGATTACTGTTATTAATGAAAGAATGTTTAATACCTTTCTAGTAGGGGTTTCTGAATCATACTCCATTTAAAAGAGATTTCACTTCTTTATTAAAAAAAAGAGAAAAGTTTCTGGGAACAAATAATTGAAGTTTACAATATACCACCAAGGAACTTATTCAAAGGTCTTTTATTCTCTTTTTACAAACCCTCTGTGTTCAAAAATCAGAAAATATATGTGCTAAAAATGAGTAATGGACCATAATTGGGCTTTCTAATGATTTCTATATTAATAATGACTCCCAAACCACCTCCAATCAAACCTGAAGTTAACAATTTACCTTAGAGATTTATAAACAAAAAAAAGCAAGAAGTTGAGGGAATTGGCCTAAGACAACAAATTACAAAAACACGAACACTAGGAGTCTGGCTTTTAATGTGATACAATTTTGAAAGCCACAAAAATGACTGTAACAAGGAGGTAACTACCATAGAAAAATACATTCCACAAATGGCTATGTGTATACACAAATATGCAAGTATATATTTACATGAATATACTTTGTGCAAGGAACATCACTCAAATCTTTGAACTTAAATAGTAGAGCTTTTATCGAAATTGTTTTCACATTCAGTCTTTCTGCTGGTTCAAACTTACGAGTCAAAATTATACTTGTGGCAGGCAACTGATGCAGAAACGTATTCAGAGTGGTTTACTGCTGAAACGATTTCTACCATTACATATTTTGAGGCTAGACAGGCTACTTTGTGTAGATAAAACTAGAACATATCATTTTCCATGGCATTTTATAAAGGAGGCAGAGCTTTGTTGAGATTCTGCAAACCCAGTGCCTGTGCATGGTCAAAGGGTTTTTTCCTGTGGCTCCTCTCTCCTACTTTTGTTATAAAGACAGTGAGCTGGGGCTTTCTGTAAGATCAAATGATGGCAAGGTTTACTCATACCCTCAGATATACAGAAAACACCTTGACTGCACTCTGATGCATTATGCGTGGTGGGATAGTTCTTTGATTTTCTCCATTGGTAGCAACAAGCCAGACCAAATTCAGCTCCCTTACTTGTTTGCTTTTTGTCATCTAAACTTCCCTCACAACTCCCTGGCTCGTGCCTTTGATGCCAAAAATTTCCTGGTGGTGTCCTATCCAAGTCTCAAAAAGCCATGCTTAGCTCCAAGGAATAGTTCTGACTGAGTACATGCAGTTTAGTACAACTAGGACAGAGACAGTTTTACTGCAATGATCACAAACGAGTTGCCATTAGTTGCCATACTCCTGGCTAAAGCATGGCTGTTGTCTCTATTTCAGCAGTCAGCCATTACATGATTTATTATTGTTTAATCAAAAATGGCAGCAGCAGTGTCAATGCATCTGAATCCTAATTATTCAGCACTGTAATTAGATTGATGCCAAGAGCTCTGCACTAGTCTCTCAAAGGTACAGCTCCGCACTGCTGGCAAAACTTTCACGACTTAATATTGTCCCGTCCAAAATGTAGTAAGGGAAAGCTGGTACCCATTTTTTTTTCACCAACAACTTGTTTTCACTTGGAAAAATCTTCTTTGCTTGTGTTTAACCTTTTGTTCATTTATAAGAACCTGTAATATCCCTTCTCAGTTTGAATTGGTATAGGTTAAACGTGCGTGTATTTGTGTAACTGTATGTATTTGTGTAGATGTATGTTAGTATGAATGTGTACAGGTGGGTATGCTGAGCATACATAGAACAATTTGGAGCCCTGAAAAAACAAGAAAAACATGAATTTTTATAGAGTTGTGAAGCATCAAATAAAATGTCACAAATTTTCTTCTTGATATTAAAAAAAACCCAAAACTGAGGTGAAATCTATTCTTGACTATGGAGTTTTACCACAGAAGCACTATCACTATGCATTAAATAGCACCACAAACTAAATAAAAAGGGGGAAATCCCTGTGTATTACCAGTAAACTAGTTCCAAGTACATTTATTGTCTTCAGTATAACAGAGAGAAAACATACCTGAGATGTATGTGCATACATAATTCATTATCAGATACCAGAATGAGAAGGTTAGTAGTGGTCTCTTCTGTAGTTCTATGGAGTAATTGAATACTTTAGATACAACAAAAAAGCTATCCAGGAAAAGCTTGGATGAAAAAAAAAAAAATGCAATAGAAAAATGATAGAGTTTATCATATACATTGCCACTTCCCCAGGAAGAAGTTCCTGCTGTTTTTTGTTGTTGTTGTTGAGTAAAATAGTTGGAAAAAATGCTTTTGTCTTCGTAAGACGTATATGAGGAAATGTCACAGTGTCACAAATGCCACTACTCTCTACACAGCTGTCTTAAGTTTCACTCTTCTGCAGACCCTCTTCTAATCCTGAGATGGAGTAAGTTGAAAGAATCTGTTCTTAGCTGGCCAGAAGAGGATTGCCTAATGTGAGGAAAGATCTTAAGCAATAGAGAGTGGCACCATAAATACATGTGACAAAAGTCTTCCACTAGAAGTAGTAGTTTTCTAGCAGAAAGTTGTGCAATGGGGTGTCGTAGAACCCCCAATCAACTAGTGAAACGTGGAACAATTGGTGAGCTGTTGCTGTGTGTTAGGTTCACAGGCAGCTCCTACTGACAGTGCCTCAGGAAGATTTAAATTCAGAGGTAAGCACACACTAAAATCTGAGTATCAGTTGAGGAACAAACAAATCAGGAAGCAATGAAAAAATTGTGCAGGGTGCTGCCAATTCTGCCTCAAAAGAACTCTTTCTGGAAGTACCTCACATGAAATTAATTTCTATTTGAGGTGAATGTGAAAATACAAAGAGTTAAGTAATCAAGACTGCTCCTCTGACCCACCAGCAAAATCCCACAAGCAGTTCCTGTCCTTCCTTCCACTCTGTTTATATTCATCTTCATTTCTATTCCATGGCCCAGCTGCACAGCCCTTTGGACTGGTTGATAGTTTGCTCATCTGCAGTACCTGGCACAAGGATTCCTGGTGAATGGGAAAAGCCACTGGATGGTGCTGGCAGTGTCACACACTCTGAGAACCCTCCTTAGGTCACAGTTTATCAGTTTGACCTTTTCCCCATCTTGTGAAAATGCTAGGAGCTCCCATTGTTCCAAGGGATTTGCAAGATCTGCATTGATTTATTTGGGATGGAATAATCTATTTTGCACTTTGTTGATTATCTACTCATACAGTTGGAAAGCAGTTACCTAAACCATTTGTTTAAAACCATAACCCACCTTATATTCTAAGTCTCATAGCCCATTTCAAAATGCATAAGCAGTAAGGATATCTTGTGTATCATACTGAAACCCTATCTATTCAGTTAATGGTGCTCAAGCTAAGAAGTTGAAAGCATTTTGCCAGCAGGGATTAGCAAAGATAAACAGGAATTACCATGAAAGTCTTAAACATGGTTTTATCTCTATGGGCTCCTGCCCATATTGCCATGACAATTTGTAACCCTGTATATCCAGTTCTAGCACATGATGTGGGTTAAGAGAAATGTAACACCAGTACTTTTTAAAAGGTCAGCTTGGGTGATGTATGATATATTTCAGTTATTTCGTTGTATAGCTTGCAAACCCTCATCCTTCTCTGTCTACCAGGATTAAACTAATGACGACACTGAGTGAACCAAACATAAATTAACAAAGTAAAAGAATAGCACTCAATAAGCATAAATAGCCAATGAGATCCATTTAGTTGAACAAGTTCAGGCAGTGTGGAAGGCCAATTGTACTGCAGTGCTCAAAATTAGCAGATAGTAACACTGTGGAAGTACGTAACCTTCCTGAAAGACTGTCAGCGATAGTGCAGTAAATAAAATGTTACTATTTATAGCTACACAGAAATACTGTCAGGAAAGTGAGCAAATCAAGTTATTTCTAGTTCTCCTCTCAGAATAGCACTGATTAAAGTGGTTTTGATTATTTTTTTTTCTTGATTTTTCTATTCTGAACACTGGGATGAGAGGTCATACATTCCCACATACACACAAAGGAAAATTAATATATCTTATAAATGGAAGCTTTAATTTGTTAGTTTACATCCAAAAAATGGTATTGTTACTAAGAGCTCTTAACATTTAGATGTTATCCTGTAAACAAACTGATGGCTTCATTCCTAATGAAGTGAGATTTACATGTAGAAGGAAAAAAAATCACAGATTTTGCAAACTAAGTAAAATCAAATATAGGGTAAAGTAGC
The DNA here is from genome assembly GCA_028020825.1 of Podargus strigoides. NCBI lineage: Eukaryota > Metazoa > Chordata > Aves > Caprimulgiformes > Podargidae > Podargus > Podargus strigoides. Next base: position 31,070,986 of record CM051623.1, read on the forward strand.
TTCTCAGATCCTGAATTGTCTGCATTATGTTGGAGCTGAGCTATATTAATTCAAATACATTATTTATGTGTGAGAAACTGTCTTCAGTGATGCTAAATAGAAAATATCTATTTGATGGTATATATATATACATATGCATTCACACATATAAGTACATTTGCATGTTTATTTCCTCCTTTATGCCTAATATTTTTTGTCATTTTTAAATTCTGACAGAATGCATACATACAGACACACGCACACACACAGTGTTGCACACACTCAGAATTTATAGATCAGAGACGATTCTCCATGAGAGAAAAGATATGTGTTGGGAAACTTATGCCTGCTTTGTTTACAGCCCAGGAACTGAGAAGGAATTATCTTAGGGAATTTTTAAGGCAGATATTTAAAGAGATGCCATGCTCTTGACCTACATGATTAGCACACTTGTACCAAGGGAGCATGCAATTTCAGCAGAGGTCTTACATTAAACTGTGTTAACACTGAATTGTTTCCTCACAGGGGGAAAAAAATAAAAATCAAGAAGGCAGTGATGGATATCTTGGATGGTATTGGATCTTCCTGAAGTGCACTACTTTTCACTCTATAGTGGATCCATAGGGGAAAAAAAATAGAATAAAATAGTAAAATAAAATACAACCTCTCAAATAAATGTCTATAACTGTTCAGAGAACAAATTCTGCCTTGTGGTCAAAAGAACGTAAAATGGTAATTGTGGTAAAACTGAACATCCTGGAGAAAGGTAGCACTGAGTTAGCAGGTAAACTCAGAGGACAGTACTATTTTTATAATTTTAAAGACAGGAAAATATAATAACAAAAAATGGTGAGTGTGATGTCCTGTGACTGTGACAAGAAGCAGGATAAACCTTGTGGGTTGAACTTGGCTGAAATTCTGTAGCAGTTCCTCATTCACTTTTTTCCTTTGCTAATCCTTAATGGAGGTAGTTCTAACTTGCTTAAACATTTTTCAGCCTAAGTTGGAATTAATAAAAACCTTTCAAATAGAAAAGATGTGCAAGATACACCTGTGTTTAGAGCTTCTCCCTGCTTCTTCCTGTTCTTCACAATATCACCTCTTTTTTTTGTGGTGTCTTTCTGAATAAGATGGAGATTAATATTATAATAAGAATTGTCTGGCAAACCAATTCTTTATCTTCATTCATTCTAAAAATAAATAGAGAAAATATAGATAGGTTTAAACAGCTGGGTTTCTTTGCTGAGACTGAAAATGTTTCACAGAAAAAGCTTGACAGTAACACCTGGTCTTCTTGTCAGTGTAGGTTTCTTTTATTACGCTTTTCAGTGTAGCTCATTCCAAAGGGGATAAATTAGTGATGTCTTTTTAAGCTGGTACTGAGGTAATTGGAAGAGAATGTAATTACTATGAGGACGGAAGAAATATAAGGGGGTAGAAGGGAACTACCTCTGTAAAAGGAGGAGGATGCAGCTTCTTGATATTAGGATCATCCTGAAAAGGAGCCAGGAGACAGAAGTACAAAGCAAAAGCAGATTATTAATGAAATATTTCTCTTAACAACATTTTCATGCATCACTTTGAGCACCACATTTATTTGTAATATGGTCTTAATTCATTAGATAACAGAAGAAAATTGATATTTCAGTAAATGGACATCGCTGTGTAAAGGGCAGTGTTATCTGAAGCAACAGTGACAACAAGGACACCAGAAATGATAAATACTCTATAGAACCTGAGTGTATAAACAAATCGAGGTTATGTCTATGCTGCAGACTGCTGTACAGAGAGATCACTCGTTTAAAGTTCCACCATACTGAGGCCTGCAGTGTGATTATATACTGAGAGGCTTTTTGAAGTATTAATTCTATTGCCACTCTCATAGATAATATTTGTAGCACTCAACAGCAGTATATAAACCCTTCTTTCACTATTTTACTGCAAAAACCATCACCCACGTAAGCTTTGTTGTAAACATTTTTGTTTCATTTATCCTCCTATATCTTTAAATATATCATTTATTTTTACTTATTGTAGTGTTATAGTTGCCCTTCTATTCCCACAGTTATATATCCTAGCTGGCAACTTTAGAGGATGTTTGACAAGCTATCAGGATATCAGGAGTGAGCAGTGGTGTTCCTCCTGATGGACATTCCTAAAGCATTGCAGTCCACAGTAAAATGATTTAAACTCTGCACCCTGACTGGAATCTGGGGACTGGAGAACTTTATTGCTCTAACTTCATGAAAGGACATAGGTTTTGGGTGGCAGTTTGTCTTCTCTACTTCAGTAGGTTATCATCTCAGAAAAAAAGAAAATTAAAGAGGAGCAACCAAATAGACCTCTGTAAATTTGTTCTTATTAAAGTAAGTAGGCTGTAGTTCTCATCATGGCTTAAGGAGTCCTAAAATCATGAATTTATCTGTGCGGAGAAATACTCTGACAGGGACTGAACACAGCAATTTGTATTCACTTTTAATATGATTTGGTGATTTATATCCGATCATTGGTGGGACATTCTGTCAATCCTTTGGCAAATAAATCCTTCACATGTGTCATGAGATTACTGACTGCAGGGGTTTTTTTTGATGTGCACATCTCTGGGCAGCACCAGTCTTCCCTAGTCCAGTCTACTTTTTTTATTAGTACAGTTGGTTGTTGGACCATGTTGTGAATCGGAATGAAGAACTGTTCTTTAACAGACTGACATCTTAGGTGACTCCACATTGTTGTATATCCACTTAAGCACAAAGTAATTCCTCAAAGCCTACCAGGAGTCATCTGGATTATACAGATATAAATGGGAGGGCAACTGTAATAATGAATACAAGTAACAAAACAAATATATATACAAAGACACTTGAAAATTAGTATATATGGGTTGTCTGTCTAAAAGCATTTTCATTTTTTTGTTATTGTTGTTTAATAATTGCTAAAACACTAGCACAATCATAATGGTGCCTACAGTCTTGAACTACAATTTACAGATATCCCTTATTTCCATAAAGGGAACTGAGGGTAATTATCAGTGAAGAGTAGGGGAAAAAGTTAATTAAACCAAAATCTGGAGGAGCAGAAGTGTGTGTTTACACAATTTGGTCCTTATGGGATTGTTTTCCAAAGACAGAAGGAGTTTATTTGCATTAATAAAAATGGCCTGTTTCTGATTCCAGACATTCAGCTGTAATCATCTAGTTGATTCAGAATTCATGGAACTAGAATTATGCATATGTGGAGATGCTGTTACCCTTTACACAAAAATCTGTTTGTCCAATTTTTAGCATTCACATCTTGAAATTCTAAATGTATGATAATATTGTGTTTTAAAATAGATATCTTTTAATGAGAATATATTAGATAAAATTTCATTTTAGCTAAAATATAAGAAGAGAAGGCCCTGAACTATGCTGATAACAACCCATAGAAATACTTCAATTTCAGCTTTTAGTTACTGTCCTCCAATACATAGGGTTTTTTAGCATAAATATCAACTTGTTAAGAGTTACTTTATGAAAAGATCTTGCAAAGTATGTTACTGTGCTATGGTTTGGGGTTTTTGAAGGCAGAAAAAAAATTCTAAAAAAATGAGAAAAGAAACTATTCTGGAATCTTCTATCCTCTTGTCTCCATTTCCTCTGAATGTACACCATGTCTCAGTTGGTGTTCTTGCATTTAGCAAATGTGTAACAGCTCTCTTTTTTACTATTTTCTTAAATACACAGTAGACTGGTTTGTTCTTGAAAATGAGGTTGAATTCAAAGGCAGTACATGAATCACAGATGATACATAATTTCTGTGTATCTCAGCCATTGGAAGTACAGCATGGAAAGCTTGTCACAAAAGCAACACATATGTAAAATAATAAAGTGACATAACTGTTGCTTCTGTTGTTGCTATGCCAAATGAAGGATAGAAGAACAGGACTTTCCTTTTCATAAAGTTTTAGTTTAATGATTAAATTCTTACAGCCTAATCCTAGTCATATATTTAACTAAATTAGCAAGCAAGACTTGTAATTAGTTAGGTAACAGGCATTAACATATATAATGGCATATATGAATAAAGAAATACTAACTAAAGTCTTTAGTTTTTCCTTAATGGAAGCAAATAGATGGCTACCAAAAAGGAATCTAGTCATTTGAAGTCATTCAGGGACACAGGAGCTATTTGATTAAGGCAATTGCTGTTTGGTAATCATATGACTGTAGTTATCCGGACCTTACATATGCAATGTTAAATAAACCTCCACCTAAACAGATGGGCTGTTGTCTGATCTCTCTTGAAAAGCACCAAAACTTCCAATTAAAGGCAGTCGTATTAACAGAAGGAAGGTATGCTCTTTTAATTGGCAAGGTGCACTTTTCCAAATAGAGAAGTAATATTAGCTAAGATAATTAGATAGAGAACACTGTGAGTTTGGTAACTTCACCTGACTGAAGAGACAGTGGAAGATTTTGTTTTAGAAATGCATCCTGAGATAATTTAATATTTGTGTAAAGAATGAAATTTTCCTTCCTTTGTAAATGCTACAGTAAAAACAAATAAATAGAACAAACTTTCTAGATTGTTTGTATTTTGTATCTTGTTGAAGTAAAGGTAACTGAGAATGAAAACTGAAAGACCTAAACTAATATTTAATAACATTATTCTTCTAATTAGTCTGGCTTAGGACTAAGATGACACTTTTCAAGAGTGCTGGTGCTGGAGTGTTCCTCATTTTTATTGGCTGAAACAGTACAGTTTAGAAGGATTGATTTATTCCTTCAGACATAATGGAATATCACTTGGTCAAAGTACCATAGTATCATTTGATTGGTGTGGATGAATGAGGCAAAAAAAAAGAAAGAAAGAGCTGTAGGGACTATGGTCTTTCACATGATCTGTTAAAATATCCCTGGCTTTTAATAATATAAATTTTTATTAATAAAAGGTACTTCCAGAATGAGGTGTTATTGTACATAGTCTCATCAAAGAGTAGATAAGACAGACACTATCCTAGTCATGATTTTGCTGCAACTTCTCCTTTTGTATTAAGATTCTTTTCTCTTTGATACGTTTTACACTTAATTTGAAAAAAATACCTCTCAGCCAGTCGCATATGGCGATATGTATGCATGCTGAACTTACAGAACAGAGGAAAAAAAGAAACTAAAAACAGCAGTGAGGGGCTTTTGTTGCAAATATCTTGCAATACAGTGAAATTAAGTATAAACCTAGAACTGGTGATGGCCTTATATTCTAATACAGCTAAGTACCATATTGAACAGGCAGCTATACAAAGCCCAGTGAGAGACTGAACTAAAAAGCCTGTGGTTTTGTTCCTTGTATGCTGATGATGTTCAGAGTTGTATTTCCTTCCTTATATTTTTGGACGGTGTTTGACACCAGCTCTTTGAAACTTGAAGCTTGCTAGTTGTCTAAACAACTTTTGACCTTGAATATGGACAAACGCAAAGTTTTATTTACATTATATCTTCCCTCTCAAGCACTGTTTCTCCTTACTGCCATTACTGGTTGCTTTACATATTGATAAACAATTCAGATATATAGGTGTTCTGTTGAAATTAAAAGCGAACATGCACATTTCTAATAATAGAAGTGGAACTATCTAGCTCAGCTACCATAACAGGTATGCATTTTCCCTCTAAACTTCTGATAGAAAATAATTAATGTTTTCTACTGCACTTGCTGCTGAAATGTTCTATCACACTCCAGTTAACTTCAAGATGAATTATTATAAAATATTTTTAGTCATATGAGATTTAGTGTTTCTAAATTGAAGGAGAAAGCATGTATTAACTCTTCCTTTTTCAAATGTTTTGCTCTGAAGTAGAGGTGGTTAGCTATGGTTACTATTGGATTATGCTGCCATTTAACTTACAATCTTAAATAGACCCACTTGTAAGAGTGATAGCTCAATAAAAGACTCATCATAACAGAATAATTGAATGTTTTTGGTCACAATGAACTCAGTTTTCATATGCACACATCTTTTCATTTTATATTTGGATTTCTAAAGTTAGTCAGATCATGTCCTGTTCTTTATCAAATAGCCCATGTTAAGTTGCAGTTTCAAGAGTTCAGAAGATATGTCCTCCAGAAGCAGAAATTTTGAACATTGAATATCTTGATCTTTTTTGTTAATGATACAGAACAGTGTAAAGACATCTCTCTCGTGCTTTTGAAACGTATTTGCTTTGAAATGGAATCCAGGGATAGAAACACTCAGCCAAAAAGACACAAGTTTTAGAATGCTATGAATGACTAAAATATTGTTGTTGTTTTTGTCATTGCCTGTTGCAGTAAGTATGATAAGTCTTGACATTATTATGCCTCTTCAATTATATTTTGAAACCTGTTTTCACCATAATTATTTAGGTTTATTATGTCTTATTAATTATGTTTAGTTCAAATATAGTTATATTAAAATTATAATTATGTTTAGTATCTTTCAAATGTTTTCTTTATATGCTGAAAGATCATGATTTGGTGAACATATGAGAAGTATTCTCATATAAAAAGTATTCCAGCAATATAAGAATTAAATTCCTCTAGATAAAACTTTTACTGTTATTGCATCCAATAAATCAGCTAGGTGAAGAATAAATAGCTTTCAAATAAGCATAATTATACTGCAAATACAAATGTGTGAAATTTATCTTGACCATGGAGAATAAATGTAAATTCACTCTATGAATGTTCAAACCCAATCATAATATTCACATGGACATCGTCTATTAATGTTTAAAGGAATTAAGTAACTATATTTCATAAAGACTGTGAAGATATGTCATTCAGGCTAGAAAAATATCATACTGAAAAAGAGGTTATTTTAAAAAATTTTTTCTTCTCAGAGTCCATGTGACATTTCCCTTTGCTATGAGGTATTATTTGTTATATTAGGAAGGATGTCCTCTTTTACATGACATAATTCAGCTATCTCTCAAGTATGACTCTGCACTGAAGAACTGGGATTTCTCTAGATTTTGACACATAGTGAAAGATATTAGGAAAGCTTAAGCTTCTAATTCTTATTAGCATATCTATAGCCATTCAATATTCAAGAAAAAGAAAGGATTACAAGATCCAGGATAACAAAGGTATCTGAAGCCAGTAGTTTAAATTTTCAGCTATCTTTTCCTGATGCTTTCAGGTGCTGGTCTGTTGAGATTTGCACCTTATTTCCAGGGGTCACTAGTAGTTCTCCTTGTGCTCACCAAGCATCATGTAATGAAGTTGTTACATCCTATCTGAGATGTATGAGCTCTTATTGAGAAGGTACAATTTTTGCTATGCACTCTCTACAGTCCAAAATTCTAATTAATATTCTGTAGCAACAAAAAATCTCTTCAGCTGGCAGGGAATTAAACAACAAAGGCTACTAAAAGTTAATTACATCTATATTGCAGGGCTTTTACCCATCTTTCCTTCCACTTAAAACAAAGGGGAAAAACTCATTAAGGAAATCAAGTAGTGGTCTATTAGATGGAATAGAAAGGATGAAATTATACCTCTTACTAGGATGTGACAGAATGGAGAAGGACTCAAGAAGTCTTCAATTTCATATCCTGCTACTTATACAAAAGTGAGAGATACTCAGCTTGTAAAAATTGAAGAATGTAAATGGTTAGTGTAAAGAGATGGCAAAGTGACAATATTTGATGCTTCGCTGTGTGACAGATACTTACTTATCAGTTATGCAAACACAGAGCAACTTCATCTGCCTTGTCCTTCCTCCTTCCTTTTTTCATTTTTTTTTTCAACATTTTTAAGTTCAGATAATTCACTTTTTATCTTTCTGGAGAAAGAATCAATCAGTAACATATTCTTAACCATAGGAACGTTTGGGAGATAGATTAACTGATAGATAGCCCTTATTTCTCACACGTAATGTTGCATACATTGAACATCCCTATAAAACAGTGTAATCCAATTAATTCTGTAGCACCTTTATATGAATCGTTTCCAAGTGCTACCAATGAATTACTCTCATACTGCTCCTCCCAAGCAGCAACAAGGAGGAAAATTTTTGTAAGTAAGAAGTTCACCAAGCACAAGGTATGGTGAACTGAGCTCATACAACTTGCCCAGGGGTACATAGAAAATCGATGGCAAAGACAGAAAAAGCATTTGAATCTCCTTTAATCTGTCTTCTACTGTTGGCACAAGATCATCTTTCTGCACTATAATTAACATTAATACAATTCATGTTATAATTTGACTGATTATAGTACCAGTCAATTAGTGCTAAGAGGTGCTGCATTGTCCGCCTTCAAAAATAATTTTTTTCAGAAAGATAGGGCCCTGGTTCCCCTGGGAATTTATGTGCCAAAGTAATGAAACAAGCTAGCGAGAAGCCAGTCATTAGTTGAAGTACTTGATCTTCTCATACAAATTCTTTTGTCTTGCTTTTATACTGTCTATATAAAAAGCCAGGTTAATAGCTGGTGAAGCCAATGTAGTAACAAAGGATTTGGTAAAGCTCCATCCATTTATCTCAGTTGAAAATTTCTACTGTTATGTTGTTTGTGTTTGTTATAATTCATTTCAGACATCAGTAAAATAACAAAATCTACCTCATGTATCTGAACTAGTGAAAATAAAGTAACATGAGGACATTTAAGCTTGCCTGTCAGTTTAAAGTCATAAATGATTTGATTGACAAGTTGAATAAAATTGTTTTCCCTGATAAGAGTTTTTAGCAAAGAGAAAATTCTCCTCATTTGCTGACAGCTTAGGCTGCCTTCATCATTAGTTAACAAAAAATTGATTTATTGAACAATGGGGTTTCCTTATCCGATTGTATAGCAGATAGTGGAATGTTCAAATCAGAACTCCTCAGAGCTGAGAACTGTACTTGTTTTTCCTACATACAAACTTTCATTTTTACCATTGAATCTTTTTTCTTTTTTTTTTCCCCCAGGTCTGGCAACATGGTTTTATATGTGTCTTTCATGCACATTGGAATCATCACACAGTTTATCTCAACAGTCAAAACAAATTCCTACACATTTGATCATAACTGACTGCAGTGTTCTCTCTTCTGTACACTTCCAAATGAAATGAATGCATTGTTCTGAAATCAAATTACAGGAATTCAAATCCTCAGCATAATGTACTGCTTCACTCAAGTCTCAAGTTCAAAGTGTAAGTATCTTGTTATTTCAGAGGGAGAGACATGTTATGTAGCTCCACTATTGAGGTGAAACCAAATTACTTTGCAGCTTTCATGTAATTGTCTGAGCTGTATGCAACTGGAAACCTTTCAAATCATGTTGAAGTGGAGAAGAAAGATACTAAAGAATGTTTCTTAAGAAAAATATCAAAGATAAAAGCATTAAGTTTAGCCAGTCTTGGTCCACATCTCCCACATGTTTTAAGTTTCTCTTGAATTCATTAATTGTCTGATAAGCATAGGCAAACATTGATATCAGGGTTAATATCAGGATACCTACAAGTTAACACAAAATCATGAAAAGTCCAAAGATTTTTCTCCCTCACAGGTCTGTCTTATTGACCCTACTGGCCAGTTGAAGAGATGAAGAAGAAATCTAGGTGCATGTAAACTGTAACACAGCTGAATAGATAACTACTTTCTTTTGATACTTATGTGATTCAGTTGGAATGGGGATAAAATTGCAAAAAAGAGGAGATGAACCATAGGTTGGAAGAATAAGGTTTCAAAATCCCAAAGTCAGGGCAAATACAGACCCAAGACCTTCTGGAAGAAAATACTTTCACTTACTCCTCCACATACCGTTTGGATTAACGTATCTACAAATGTGTGCTTATATCAAAATTCTCAAAGGAAAAAAAAAGGTCCGGTTCAGCTTAAACGGAGATAGCTATACTATGTGAGGAAATGAATTCAGAGAAGAGTAAGCTGGTGGTGCCACTGATGGACTAGAGGTACAACTATGGTATCACATAGTTACTTTAATTACTGTTTCTGAAGAAGGCTCTAGTCTCTGTGACGTTATGAAATGAAGACTGTAGGCTCTGTGATCTTATGAAATCCACAACTATGGTTCCAGTATGCTTTTGTTTAGTTTAAAACTAAACACATGAGGAATATAATGAACTTAAAAAGCATAGCAAAAAGACAGGGGAAATTAGTGATGATGTGTTCATTTGAGAAAGATAGTTTTGCAGGCAATGCAGTGGGTCCTCTTGACTAAATCACCTGCAAATTTTAAGGTTTTTATGTTGTTAGCTAAATATAAGCAGAACAGTATATAAATAATAACTTATCCCTGGCTTCTGCACTTGCTGTTTATATTCTCAATGTCACAGTAGAAGTGGTTCTTGGAGAAGGAAATCATCTGACAAAAAATTGACTGTTGTATTTTTGTTATTTAATTTTAAGAAGTTCTGGTTTGATCTACAGACCTGCACTCCCGAAACTTCCATCTGATAAAATTGTTTGCATTCTGGTTTGCATCTTTAGCAAAATGGTCACCACAGCAATTTGCTAAAGTGTTAATAGAGGGAATGATTCCTATATCCAGCACCTAGAGAATATTCCAAGTAGTTGTGATCTTATTTTCTGTTTATGTAACCTTCCACAATCTGTAACATTTGGATATTTGAAGCTGTTAGACATTTTTGCACGTGGGTTTGGAAGAGCGCTAATTGGAGTCCAGTATTAGCTGGAAGTGATAGAAGGAACAATTCTCTAGATTACTAATTCTGATGTTAATGGCCCAGATGTTACCGGCAGCTGCCAGCTGGGAACACAATGGCCAAAAGCTCTGCATATGTAGTCTAATGCTGATGAGTACATCATTTGACCACAGCTAGTATTCCTGGCCTGTGTGTTTTTTATGCCTTGTAACCTCATTGCTTCAGTCTATATCTTAGTGCAGAAATTATATGAACTGCTAAGAGAAAACTGATGCATTTTAGCTTTGCTGCTGTTCTGTGATTTTCCAAAATCACCATTTTGCAGTATATCACTCAGGATCTTAGATTTAAAAAAATCACTGTATGTAGATGGGAGCATATCCATGTAATCCTACTGTTTTGTCTGCAAAAGAAAGATTTCCCAAGTTTGTGTGGGGTTTTTTTTGTCACTGCATCTAATAAAATTACATATTTAGCACCTGAAAAACACAAGAGAACTACTTTTTAATTTTTAGACAGTATTCTGTGAGGTTTATATTTTCTGGTTATATAGAAGGAAATACAGCTGATATATTCTGTCATTTCAGTTATACATGCCAAGTTTAGCACCTTCTGCTATGCAACAGAACTCCTTGTAAAAGTGATTGGGGAAAAGAGTACTTGACACTTTCTAGGTATTCAGTGGCTCAACTGCACGCTTACGTAATGCAATGGGTTTCACACTGAATCTTTAAGAACTGGTTTCCGTATATACCATTTAGGGTTTTTTTACATATATTAGTTTTTTTTAAAAATAACATTTCATGAAACAAAATGCATACATGGACTATGAGTTATAGACATGATGACAAAACAGGAAGAAAATCTTACACTTCAGAGATCCTCCCTTTTAATTTAGCTAGTATCATTAGATACAGAAAGTCATGTGGTCAAGAACAAAACACATGATTATAGACAATTAAAGAAAGGCCAAAAACAATAATAGAGAAGAAGAGATGGAATGTAGACAGGCTACCATAAACTTCTAAGAACTTTGAAAGGGCAATGTTTCTTTCCTAACAACAGTTTTAGTAGCACAATGCAGTGATTGAAGTGCAAGTTATACTTAAGTGTTAAGTTTAAAGTTATGTTTCAGACTTACAATATAGATGGTACATAATAATCACTTTTTCTTTGACAATGCAGTAAACTGTAACTCATCAGGTGAAGCATAATGTGAATTATTATTTAAAAGTCTGAAAACAAAACAAAAAATGAACAATCATTGTCTTAAGCTTAGGTAGTAAACTAAAATAAAGGTAACTCAAAAAATATTGCATGACTAATTATTATTCGAGTTAGAAGAATAATCATTGAAAATACTACACATCACCATATAATTACTCACACTCTTCTTGAGAATTTGTCATGGTTTAACCTGGGTGGGCAGCTCAGTTCCACATAGCTGCTTGCTCACTCCTTCCCAGCAAGATGGGGAGAGAGATAGAAGGTGAAGTGTGAAAACTCGTGTGTTGAGATAAAAACTGTTTAATAGGTAAAGCAAAAGCTGCACATGCAAGCAAAGCAAAACAAGGGATTCATTCAGTACTCCCTGTCAGCAAGCAGGTATTCAGACACCTCCAGGACAGCAGGGCTCCATCACACGTAACAGTTAGCTGGGAAGACAAACACCATCACTCCAAATATCTCTTCCCTTCTTTGTCCCCTAAATTTTATTGTTGAGCATATTGTATCAGATATCCCTTTGGCCAGTTGGAGTCATCTGTCTCATCTCTGTCCCCTCCCAATTTCTTGTGCATCCCGAGCCCACTTGCTGGCAGGGCAGTCTGAGAAGCAGAAAAGGCCTTGACTCTGTAAGCACTGCTCAGCAGTAGTGAAAACATCCTTCAGTTATCAACACTGGTTTTATCTCAAATTGAAAACTTAGCCCCATGCAAGCTACTATGAAGAAAATTAACTCTATCCTGGCCAAAACCAGTACAGAACTCTACACCTAGTAGTCCACATCTAGTATGTTTTAATATATATGCATTTCAACTATGCTTGCAAGTTGCCAGTATCCAGATCTATATTATCATTACATGGAATGCTGAGTAAATAAAACCATTCTATGTAAAAGAGAAATAATTAGCACAAAACTCCTCTAATTTCAGGTCTACTTTCCACATAGTATTCTGTGGTGACAATTTCTCTGCAATACCTGGCTCAGATATATAGGAAAGAGATACTATGTACTGTGGCTTGTCTTGAGCGACTTGTGTTAAGTAGATGGGCTGTCTGCCTATGCTGCTTGGCCAGCTAGCTCTTTCCAAGCAGATTTTACAATCTAAAAATACTCACCAGCAAAGATCTACCTGCTGTTTCTACAAAAAGATAGTTCTCTTGTCTGCTTGGCAATTGCTGGTTTTCGTGCTACTGCTATGAGCTTACTTTTCAGACCACTTTTTTTTTTTTTTTTTTTTTTTAAGATTTGATCAAAGCTGAGCAACTGTTTAGTTAAAACATGGAAGAGGAAGCGAGAAAGGACTAGACAGGCACAAAGCTTGTCTATCAAACTGATAATATGTGAAAAATTGTTTGAACTGATGTTCTCATACTACTCTAAATATTGTCTAAAAATGTTAATTCTGCCAGCTTGAATGTTGCATATCTCAACAGAATAATGATGTTTTGCATGGGGTTTATCTCATCCAATAGAATTTGATGCACATGTACTATGGCATGATGTTATGGACCTTTCTGTTTGCCACATTATCTTGGTACTCAGACTGCAGTGCATAACTACACACAAGAGAAACCACATGAGAAGGAAGTCACAGTGGTCAAAACTAAGAGTTTTGGATTTGGGATCTTCTGTAGCTGGAAACAACAGACTTGAAGCTTGTGAAACCCCTCTGCTCACTCCATATGCAGTATTTAGCATATTGCAATGAGCTATAACATGCTGAGTGAGCAGGAAAATCTGAATATATGAATAATATGCTGAACAGATGTTGAAAGAGAGGGTTGCCCTGTAACCAATATGTTTCTGGGGAAAAAAAAATAAAATAATTGCAATCACATTTAAGCAGCTGGTCTCAGTTTATAGAAGGGAGAAATATGTGGCAAAATGTTGTGTTGCAGCTCTTCAACTTCTTAGCAACTTGCAGGACCCAAAGTTAGACTTTGAGGTCCCTCTATGTCTAGGAAGTAAACCACTTCAGACTGAGAACATCATACACCAGGGTGACAGAAAGAATCCTCACCAGCTACCTCATAAAAAGGCTAAGCTTTGACTGCACAAAAGCATCACCAGAATTTGGTTAAAAGATAGCTGAAATTCCTCCCTGCTTGTGAATCATAGCTATAGATGTTCTTTGCATGTCACTCTTTCTTTAGAAGGTGAATTTCTGAAAGAGATGTTTCTGCTTTCTCCGTTTTATCAAGTGCTCAATGAATGTTTCTCAGATGGATATGACTTCAACTCAGGCTTTTTCCTGATCTTAGATGTTTGAGTTTATGAGGGTTTGATGGAAGTCATAAAATTACAGTAGTCAACAAGCTGACATTTACTGAAGCTAATCTGTGATCTGCTCAATCATTAAAAACAGAAAACCAAGTCATCTAATCTCCTAGAAAATCATTCTAACTAGTCACCTGTTGAAACACACTCTGCTACTTACACAGCTTTTGTTCAAATGCAGATGTTGTTGCCATTTTCTTTCCATACCTTACTTCCCGGCAACATCATACAACAGAATTCCTTAATGACTGAAAGACTGTCAACATTGCAAGTGGTAAAGAATTCTGTAGGATGTCACCACATATTAGACGTATCTTCTGCAAAGTCTAAAGGAAGCAACTGCTTTCTGCTCATTCATTCTCTAATTAAATTTTTTTGGCATTGACTCTGAAAAGACTAGAAAAGAGAGAGAACATACTAGAAAAAACCTTCACCCAGAACTTTTGAGATCCATTTGTAGTACAATCTACCCTTGTAAATCATCAGTTTCATCCGTCACAGTCATTGCTTTAGTGTCAATTTTGTATCTGTCTTAGCAAAGCTGTGGCATGTACACTACTCAAAAATGAAATGTTATAAATCAAGCCTTATACCAACTCAAGCTGAAATTGACCTACCAGATAACTCAAGCCGTGAGATAAAATGGAGGGTAGAATGAGAACTTACATCCCTCTAAGAAACTGAACAGTGATTTGACACTCCACTTGCAGACAAAATCGTTTATTTTCCCACTATACCGTGAACTGTGCTTGGAGGTCAGAGGGCAGCACTAAGCTCCAACTGCAAAAGGATAAGGGACAGATTCAAACTTTAACTTTTAAAGTCCATTCTTTTGTCAGTTTAAAAACAAATAAGAGTTTAGTTTAAAAATAAATAAGTCTTAGTCTGGAATGAGGAGTGACTGTCTAGCCTGAGTCACAGACTTGTCAATTCCTTTCAGTGCTATTGGCTCCATGAAGAAGAGGCACATACGGCACAACACAGCACATTTTTTGCTCCTTTTCCACACATCCCTGATTTCCCATCAAATATTCTTTGCATCTCCATAATCTGGCTGTATGTTTCATTGAAAAATTACACCTCTCAGGTAGAACATTTCAAGATTTAATGTAAGAGGAAAGAGATACGTCAAATTCAAATCCACTTACATTTATGCAGTAATTGTCTTTAGATTCTGTTATCACAATTGCTTTTCATTTGTCTAGTGCTAAGTATTATTTTTGAATTAAAAAGATTTAAATAAAAGGAACTCTTAGGAAATATTTGCTCTTTTCTGCTCCTAGGGAGTGACTTCTTACAAACATATAATTTTGTTGGTGGTAGTTAGTAAAGCAGAATTGGATAAGAATCCTTTTCCTAATAACTGTTTTCTTTTAAGTAAAAAATTGAAAGTCAATGCACTAAAAAAAATAAAAATCTCTGTATCAGTTTGAACTATGTCACTTTTACAAGGTTTGGGAAAGTGTTAGGAATTCAGTTTGTCTTTCATGACAAACTTCATGTGTCTTAACTTACACCATTAAACAAATTGCTTTTCTGTAGCCTTTCAACTGTAGACTTAGTTTCAACTTTCTTATGCATGCAGACAACTTGCTGCCCTGCAATTGAAACCTTACCCTGAAGACATAGATTTGCATATCTGACAGTTGAAACTTGAGAATCCTGTGAAAAAAAGTAACAGGTAATAGTAATGTCAATAACAAGAGTCACAAGCAGTAGTGAAGCATTACAGGCAGTGAAGTAGCCTGTTTGAGCTAGGAGTTAGAGCTGGATTTCTATAGATTTGTGTCTTTTGCCACTTAGCCTTCCTCTTCCTCTTTATTTTTAAGGGTGGTATAGAAGGCATTTGTTGTAAGAATAATTGATAACTACTGACCAACTCATGGCTGCCAAGTTCAATATTGAACAGACAATTTTTGCTGCCTTTATTTCAGTAACGAGACAAGTTTTGATTCTTGCATCAGCCCAGCTGACAGAACTTCTTAGATAATTTAATTAGTTTTGTAATTTCTTTTCCATTTTCAAATTTCATTGAAATTGGTTACTATGCTAGGAGGTGGATAGAGAGGAAAGGGCTCACAGACAGACAATGAATAGATAGTTTCCTTAAGAAACTGAACTTCTAATGTTCAACAACTTGCTGAGCCCAAGTTCAGCTGCTTTTTGCAACTGATGTTATTGCATTATGTGCATATGAATTTACCACTTCAAAAATTCTTGCATTTTAAGTACTGGAGAACAGCTTTGACCTAAAAGAAAATCCCCTGTTCTTCCATGAGATTTAGTGAAGTACCTACCCAGAATAAAGGTTGTATTACAGCTATAAGCTGTAAGGCAGTGTGATGTGGTACAGGCTTACAAGAGAAACACAAAGGTGCAGAAGAGGGGTCAGCCAACCACCTACCATAGTGCATTTGTTGTTTCTCAGATTTGAGAAACAAAAAGACAGTGAAGGAGATCAGGGCTGGACTAGCAACGTAAGTTTTCATTTTTATGTCAGGACAGCCCTGGTCAGGATCTGAAAACTGTGCTGAAACATCACTTCTCTTTGTGTTACACTTTTCAAAGACAAATGCAATCACGCTTTTCTAGAGTAATGTTTGATAGAGGTTCATGATGAGATTTACAAGTGCTCCTGAAATGACAGTTGTGTCATGACTTCATAACCTTTTTGTGTGTCTGGAATAAAGTAAAACTGGAAAAACAACCAGTTATTTTTCTCTGTAATATTCTATAATATTTAAGAACATTTAATTGTGTCCAGACCTGAGCAGAAGTACAAAAGGATGATAGAGGTAATATTCCCCTAGGAGAAATAAGTGCTATTTCTGGACTATTCATCCATTCTGGTGAGCCAAAAAATTCTTTGACAGTTCAGGGATGTAATCAGCAACTTTCATAATTCTGAGTGAAAGTGGCCACTTACTCAGTAGGAATTCTGAGTGTTCACGTCTGTGAGTATGAAATATATGTATACATATATATACACACACAGGTGTATGCACACACATGTATATATACACACAAAGTTTTCAGACATACACACTCACAAAGATGCTATACACTAGTTTATTTTAGAATGACAGAAAATTATCAACGTTTGCATTAAATGTGCAATTTATCCATAGCTGTGAAACATAGAAAAATTGCCCACTTATAATTTACTCTGTTTATAGACTCTTTTATGATGCTAGGCATTCCTTTGCTTGCTTTCTTAATAAGAATTTCACATTGTTCTGGTTTCCAAGGAACAGACCCGTGGGCCAGCCATGTCAGGCAGGCCATGAGTAGCCCCGAGGGAGCTGGGAGTTTCAGTCAGGGCAGCTGCCCCAAGCTGACTCACAGGTGTGTCCCACACCACTGACATCAAGCTCATTATAAAAGGAGGGAGTTTACTAAGGGTGGGGAGTTCCTTTTCCTGGGGTTTCTTGCTCTTGGTTTCCTGCTCCTTCTGCTGCTGCTTCCCAAGGACTAAGTTGAGTATGTGCTTGTACGCTTTATGTTGGTGTTTGTATTAGTATCCGTATTCATTAAATCTCTTTCTATTTCAATCCATGAAGCTTCTCCCTTTTTTCCCCAGTTCCCCTTCTCAGCTGGGGAAGGGACATTGGGGGATGATAGAGCAACTGCTACACTTCAACCCCAGATATAAGCTAATCATAGATACACATAAGCACACCTGACTTAAACTGTGGTTTGCACAAACAAAATTGTGCTGAAAACATTTATGATTTTTTTAGGTAAACCCAAATAAAATTAAGTAGAAGGAAGTTCTGAAAGGTTTACTACAGATCATAAGGTAACTGCATGTCTGGCACAGCCAAGACTAAGATATTCTTAAAACATAATTTTGATTTAGCTAGTGCCCTGTGATAAACAAGGAAGGAAGGACATAAGACAGGAATCTGAGAACAAGAAAGTGGTCAGGCTAGAAAGTAAATATTGAAAAAGAAAGGAAGAAATTACAATCCAGGTACCTGCATGTAAAAAAATCTTAGTTATTTTGGGAAAAAAATGAAAAACCTTAGTGTTATTTAGTAGCATTATGTAATAACTAACCACGTAGATAACCACAGATACTTCTTTTGGAGAGCATTCTTAAGAGATTATCTCCCCATCTGACTGAGAAGATTGTGTGTGTGTAGGGCAGGTGAAAGTAATCTCTTGCTTTTATGGGCCAGAGAATAACACATTTAGGAGGAGCTCTAGCAGGAAAAATGACCTTAGGGCATTTCCTTGCATGTTATTCCTAATACATAATTAAGACTTAACATTTGACAAAAAGGTTTGCTCTTTTGTAGACATCAAACGTGTTTTATTTGTATACATTTCCCTAGTTCCTTTTCAAATCAATTTCAGTTAGTTCTTGCACATTTACATCATTAGTGTAATTACACTTAATTGCCTGTTTTAGTATAAATACTTCTCCTTGCATAATTAGAATGTAATTATGGCTCTAGTATATGATTTATAATCACATCATCACAATTTGTGTGATGTCACAAAAATTCCTAGAAACTCAACATTTATTATATTTTAATGATGTGTTTTAAGTGACACTGCAGTAAGAGCTGTCCAAAGTCCTCTTAAATAACCAAGTTATCAGCATAAATTTTATGCAGGATACTAGGCAGATGATTTATGCTTTCCTCTAAGGTGAGATGGTAAAGCATAATTAAAGTTTCTAGATGAATTTATACAGAGAAAATCAACATAATTTTGACTACAAGCAATGATGGAAGAACAGATGATATGCACAGAAGCATCTAATTGCAAGTATCAAAATCTAGTATGTTACTACATTCCGATGAATTTTTTTATTCACACGTTGCAGTTCTAGATTCAGCCTTGAAGAAGAAATGAAGAAAAATGCTAAATAAAATAATAGTGTAGTGACTTAGATCCTACCCAATTCCTTAATCCTTAGCAAAAGAGAGATGAATATAATGTTAAGTGTTATAGCTTTTAATGATATAGAAGAAGAAATCCTGTGCATCAGACAACCTCTGAATATATATAGTCATGAATGAATTGGCAAGTGGCAAATACATACCTCTGGTTAAGCTAACTTTGTGGTGGGAGGTCCATTTATCTAGCCCACCAATCTTTCCAGTTAATTAAAAAGAGGCTATATACAGGAGTCTGATACAGTTTTGAGATCTGTCCCACTGGACAGAGTAGCTTACACCTTATTTATTTGTAAAAGATGATGTTTCACTGTAGTGTATGTAGTTGCTATGGTTTGAAAATATTCATGCAGAAATAGGAGGTGTGGAGGAAGGATGAAACGGGCTAGTACACTTGCCACACCTCCAAAGAGCTTATTTCAGGCCCTAATTCTGAGATAAAAATGAAACGTCTGTAATACCAGGTTGTCAGTGCACATGTTCATGTAAATTGGGATGCAGATTTTTTTCCTCACCAACACGCTGAAGACTGCTTCCTAGGCATTCTTTATGTTCCAGAAAATATCTTAACATTTAACAGTATTAAGTCCAACTGGTAACTAGTTTCCAGTGCCTTTCCTCAGAAGTCAATACTGAGGCCAATAATGTTTAAGATTCTTATTAACAGCCTGGATGATGGGATGGAATTCAGCCTTGGAAAATTTGCAGGTGATACCAGACTGGGAGGGAAGCTGACAGCCCAGAGAGTAGGGATGTTGTTCAGGAAGACTTTAACAGGCTGGAAAGATGAGGGAATAGAAACTTCATGGAGTTCAACAAGGGCAATCAAAGTCCTACATTTGTCCTAAATGCAAGGTTCAGATAACTAGCTGTAATTTGACTTGTTTTTTGATTAATTGCACTAGCTAATACACATCAGCTCCCATCTCACATAATATGTATGTGTAGGGTACTGTTTCATGTCCTCAAGAAAAGTTCAGAAAAGTATTTTTATTCTTCCATAATCCTTTCTAAATTGTTAAAGGTTGTATACATTTCAGACCAGGCCTAAGGGTCAAATGAGAACTGATAAAACTAGTAGAGACTGCTGAACAAGTATTCATTGCCTGTCAAACAGGTCTTTCAGTTTGGGGAGACAGACACATCCACCCTTGTACATCAAACCTCTGCTTTGATAATGTAGATCTATTTTTATTTGTATATGAGTCATTCTAGATAAATGTGGGAAAAGAATATGCAGCTGAACAACAGAGTGGAGTATTTTTAATTATAGGTGGAGCTGATAGCAACATGTATAATTAAAACTGACTGACACTTTCCATTACAAAATCTTGTATTAGTTTGCTTTGAGTTTCAATCACACGTATTCAAATTTGTTGTGGAAGGTGTTTGTCTCAGGCTTATTTTTTCCTCTTTTTTAAAAAAGCTATGGTGAGTTAATTGTTTCTAAATACAGGACCAGGGAGATTGTGTCAGAATAAGTCTCACAAGTCTATATTTAGGGAACTCTGCCGCCTCTTTTGTTTTGTGCAGAATGTACTTGATAGAACTGTAAAAGATGGGCCATTCAGCTGTATTAAAGATCTGTCTAAATTTGGATAACACCAGGTCCCTAAATATTTCAGTCTGTATATCCATATAGATGACTGATATACTTAGGCAGCCAAGGTCTGAGAGAGCTCTTTGTGAGTTGAATCTGCAACATCTTTTTATTATTCTCATGAGCTGATATCCCATGGGCTTTCTACATTTTACGTGTTTTTATCTGTGCCAAGATGATGGAATATTCAGGTGTGTTCAGCTGGTATTAGACAACTTACAGTTTTGTGTCAAAATCAGACTCAAAGTTTCAGCTCTTGAAATCAGTATAATCAAATATACGAAGTTCTACAAGCTACATTCAACTACTCTGGAAAGACATTTTGGGTTTGGCCCCAGGTGTACCCGTCTCCTCTTGATTTCTTTTCATTATGTTTTGAAATAAAGCATTTCTAGAGATTTGAAATGCAGAAAGGAATCTATAATTTCAGTGCAAATATGCCCTAGTCCTTAAAGATCTGAACGCACATGGGATTTTTAGCATCTTAAAAGCTCTGAGTTTCCTTATAGATGAAGCATGGTACAAGATATCAAACTTGAAAAATGACATGATTTCTAGGGAATGTTTTCTGCAGACATCTGAACAGCTGGATCCATTGTAAGGTCTAGGAACTCTGGTGGATTTTGTGTTTAATATAGTGAGTCACAAAGTTGCCTCTTTTAGCTGGAGCTTTTCCAAAGCTAAAGTATCTCAAAGTACTTTTTTTCTGTGCCCTCTATGTCTATTTGTGTGGTGTCTTGCTGCATTCTCACAGCTTGTAGCTTTTCATTGCTCATTTCAAATGACACCAAGTTTTACCATTTGAGTGAGGGAAGGAAAAAATTGACCTTTGGTTCTAATGCATAGAGTAGAACTGGAACAGTATTCAAAATAACCTCCTCTACCCTTTGGGGTCTACATGTTTCTTTTGATTTATTGAGCTGTTGTGGCAATGTAATGAATTTCAGGCCAAGAAATGTCACAGCCATCATCACAGTCATCTGAGATTCCTACAATGGATGAGCAGTGTTGTTGGGTCTCCCATTATTGTTTGAGTTTCTCAGGCAAAAAATGATGAAAATTGAGACTGTTGCTTCTGGAGACATGGAAAATTATGGTGAAAGCTGTAATTATTTTTTTTAATAAGAGAAAAAGGAACTGAAACTTGAAAAACCAACCACCTTGGTTTTGAAAAGCATCTTATGGCAGTTTAAATTTTACCATTTAATGCCGCCTAGATAACCATTATGAACACTTCCACTTCCTTAAGATTTTCTTTCAACTCTTCATGTAGTCCTTTTATCCTTCCTAATTGACTTGTACCTATGGAGCATTTCTTCTTTATTCTAAATATTTTAAAAATACTGAATACACTTTTTTTTGAACCTTTTAAAGCTTTAAATCTTCTGAAAGGCATGACTCCTTTTTTTCCCAGAATTATGTTCTGAAGGGTGTTGCAGGTGCAATAGCAACTGGATACAAAGAAATACTGAATAAACTTTAACCAAAGAGTAAGAGAAGGTTTATAATAAACAAAGTAATGGCGTTCTAATTCTGCCAGAACCTGAAGCGATGTGAACAAACAGTCTTTCTAGCTTTATTGAGGAGCTTTTTACATTTATGATGAAGTGGCTTCTGCTTATGAGGTCCTTCTAAGTCCTGTGTTCCTATGAAATAAAATACTTGAAATCTTCCTCAAAATGAGATTTTAAATAATTTTTGATTGGTAAAAAATATTTGTATCTTTTAACTGGAAAATTAATATGTACGTTGTGCTTATTTGTTCTTTAAACAAAATGTTTTGATCCTAAATTTTAAATTTGTAACATGTTGTAACATAAGATATTACTTCTGAATAATCCATATTTTCTGAGTGCAGAAGCTGTCATCACCATTGTTTCCATTCAGCCCTGAATCGGATTGGTCAGTATTGAGATATTAACACTTTTCAATAAAGGAAGATATAATTGGGATCATGTAAAGCTGACGTAGTGATAGGAATGAAGGATTTAATGGCTTATGTTCTGGAATTTCCAGAATGTGGTTGTGCAAGTTCATATTACCAAATTGTTATGATTTTTCTAGGGGAGGAAATTTTTCCTTTGTCTTAAGTATTTAGTATGAGTTTAGTCTCTTCTGCCTTTTCATGAGTGCACCTATCATACCTTCCTGTTATTTTGCTTATTCCAGAAATTCATTATCACAGACTGACAGATCTGAACAGTTGGCCTAAATGGTTTGTCACAGTCTCACTTTAAAGGGGAGTCTTGTTTTTTAATCCTGACAGCAGTACTGAAGGAAGAAGTGGAATCCTTCATCTCCATCGCCATCAGCCAGCCTGAACAAACACAGCTGTAGAGCTCCTTAATGCATAATCTTGCCGGACTCCTAATGCTAAACTCTGACCTTTGAGAGACCGGTCACAAATCTTTTATGTATATTTAATCTTCACTAAAATCAAGTCTCATAGATTATTTGATACTTCTTCATATCTTGCAGTCAAAAGGGATCAGCTGCCCCCTTTCTTCCCCTTTTCACTTTTGGTGAAGAAAAGCTGTCCTATGGTGTTGTTTGTGCATCAAGTAATTCCAAATACTCTTTTTCTTTTGTTATACCTAGCACTGCCTCTCAAGGAATTACCAATGCATTTCATGTGCTTAGCCTGCTTGTCCTTTTTCATTTGATTTGCATTTTGAGTAAAATCTTTTCAAGACTTGACTTGAAAAATTCCCTATGGATTACTTTTAATGTAAGAGATCCTAATTTCCAAATTCATTAGCTATTCATTCACTGACCATAATGAACTCATTTGGTAGAAATCTGACTGTCATTTTGACTTATATAAGAGAGTCTTTATAATTCATCTTGGTTACACATTCATTAATTTGCAGAGATAGTATGTTGCTAGATTTTGTACAAAGTGAATCTGTCATGCTTTTCTGATCTTCAGTTCACTGCATAGGTATATTGTCTTTTGGACTAATTTTGAAAACACCAGTTATTAACCTTTAATCTGCTATTTTTAGAATTCAATTGGCTATCAATATATTTTTTTTCTTTCTTGTTAGAAGCACAATGGGTTACCTTAGCATATTCCAGTCAAAATCTGACATGGACTGAATTTCTACCTCTAAGATTTGGTTTTACTTTAGTAATTCTGTTAAACCTTTGGAAGAGTAGTTAATAAACTTTTGGAGCATGTTTAATAGGTGAGCATTATGAATGAAGGAACTACTATGAAAAGGAAGAAAATCTCACTGCCTAAATAAACTAAACAAAAATCCTTAAAATACAGGAGTATGACAGAATATTGCTTTCTGAAATGGATGAATTATTTAGGCTTTCCAATGGACTTTCTAGTGCTTTAATGTATTTTATCTTTTCTTTTTTCTTTTTCTTTTTTGATTACAATTTCTCTGTTTCTAGGGTTTCATTGTTGGCCAACATGATAATAGTTCTGAATGACACATGATCACAGTACACTGCTATCAGAAGTGTGCTTTTTGTCATATAACTTCTGCAGAGATTCTAGGATTTGTGCTGTAAGTGCCATACTCCTCAGTGCTCTTTAGTACCTTATAAGAATTACAGGTTGTCTTTGAAATCAAGTTTCTCTTTGGCAGTCACACTCCATCCTTAAAGAAGAAATGCTACTAGCTGATTAAATGCATGTTTCCCTGTATGTTGGGGTTCTTTCTAGGTCAGGAACCCTTTTCCTAGGAAGGAACTTTTCCAACTTGGTTGTCTGGTTGAGAAGTGATATCTGAACATTGCCAAGGCTAAGAGGATAAAGGATCTTATACAGAAGCTACTTTCTAACTCCACAGAGAGAACTTCTCATCATGATATATAAAACAGTCTCTGTTTTTTAAACTGCTTAAGTTGCCACAGACACCTGGAAACACTTCTGTAGTTAATAGCAACTCAGGCTTCATGAGAAATACTATTTGTGAGAGAAAACAATGGAAACTATCCAATAAGGCAACAATTACTTAACCAAAAGATCAAGTAAATAACTTTTCTCTGGCAGAGATATTAATTTATCTGGAGATTTACATGAGCAGATGGGAATGGGAAAAGTATGCCATAATATGGGTCTGTAAAATGAAAACTCTCGCTCTTCAGTGGTAATGAGCCTTTTGTGGCACATTACTAAGAAGCAATCTATGCATGAATGAAAGAAGCATGTCAGAGAGAAAGAAACAGTATTGAGTGAGGTACGAGAGGGAATGTATTTTTAGAAACAAAGTCAGATAATCTGTAAGAGTAACCTTTCTGTTAGAAAACCACGATTCCTCTGCTGAGTGAAGTTTATTTCAAATAAGGAGCATAATAATGGGTTTTTGAACTCAGTTATGATGGCATATCCCAGGGCATGCACACATAGGTCCAAAAATGTTGGAAATTATTCTTCCCTCTCCACAGATCCCAAAGCACCAGTTATGGAGACAACAGTGATGGTATCTTGCTATCCTCTCCCCCATATTAGAAAAAACTATTATTACATCTAATATCAAAAAAATATTGAAAAAACTGTTGCCTAAGATGGTAAGTCCTTGAAACAGCTAGGAATTAAGACCAGGTTTCTCACTTGACCACAGAATTATCCTTATTTATTAAGACTATGGACCTTATATGCTTGAAATACAAAAGTAGACTAGAGAGAATAATTTTCTTCTGCAAAGAACCTCCATGCTCCCTACCATGATGATTGCATTTCAAAGTGAAATGGGTCACTGGAGCCTAATCTTTTTCAAGAAAGGCATGCAGCAGAATGCTACTGATTCATTGAGTCATATCAAGACAACTGAGACAAAGGTGAGATTAAAGGATAAGCTCAGACTTTATACATAAATCTGCGTATCAGTAGAAAAAGTTCATATATTCAGCGTCAGGTAATAGTAATCAATTCAATTAAACACTGGGTGGGGTAGCAGAGTCCCTTGGAACTATGCATGATAAAAAAGGAGGACAGCTGTACAGTGCAGGTCTGGAAATACTTCCCAGCTTCCCCAAAACTCAATCTACCAGTCTCTCCTGCAATATTTACCTCTTCAGTGCTGGTATTTGATGTTAGAATCACAGAATCATCTGGGTTAGAAAAGACCTTTAAGAGTGAGTCCAACTATTAACCTGAAACTGACAGTGCTTGACTATACTATATCCCTGAGCATTATGTCAACACAACTCTTAAATACCTTCAGGGAAGTGAACACCACCACTGCTCTGGGTAGCCCATTCCAATATCTGAGAACCTTTTTGGTGAAGAAATTGTTCATGTCCTAAAATCTAAACCTCTCCTCGTGCAACTTGTGGCCATTACCTATTGTCCTGTCATTTGTTGCTTTGTTAAAGAGACTCATCCCCACTTCTCTACAACCTCCTTTCAGGTAGTTGTAGAAGGCAATAAGGTCTCCCCTCAGCCTCCTCTTTTCCAGGCTAAACAGCCCCAGTTACCTTCAGGTTAATGAACTTCTTCCCTTATTTTTGTCTTCTGGGGTATAGCCCTTTGCCCAAACAATCATTTTCTATCCAGCCACCTACAGTATCCTTTAGACCAGGATCTGAGTTTGTTCAGCTATTTATTATTATGAATTTTTATGCTTTCATTAGCTTCATGGGTATTCTACAGACAAATTAGAGCTCTGCTAGAAGTTACTCATGACTAGAGCTTACAGTTTGTCATAATATAATAAATATCATACTGATGTTATGGAAAAAACCAAAAGTCAAGTAACAATCTGACAGAAAATGCGTCAAAGTGACAGGGTACATTAAAACATTTTTAATTTTGAAGAAGAATCTTTTCAAAATAATGTATTAATATTTACTCTCACTTATTAAAGAATTTAAAAGGATTTCCAACTTGCATTATAATTCATGTTTGTAATCTCAATAACCCTTACTCTTAGCTCAACATAAATTCTATGATAAATATCTAGCCCAAATTTATGAAAACTCTCACTGCTTCTGTCAACACCACTGAAGTCAGACTTCCCTCTAACCTGAGTATTCTCTGACATTTTAGTGAAGCTGTTTATTCTCTTTATTATTTCATCTATCTATCTATACACAACATCCCATTTTAATACCTGGAAAAGATCAGTAGCATATATGATGTTTCATAACATGATTCTAAAACTTTTGGGATTTTAATATAGTGTTCCATATAACAGACCTTTTCACCTTTTCCCCCTTAAAATATTTTAGGTCCATTCCAAATATGTGATAGAAGCAGAGTCAAACTAATGTTCAGGAAAAAAGTATGTAGTATGATTATATCTTATTTATACTCTCTTGTATTCTATTTGTGGAGTTTTTGCTGGGTACTAATGGAAGCCTTTTTGCATTCTCGCATTTAAAAAGATTGCCAAGTTTAAAATTAATTCTTTGAATCAAAAATAAAAATTTAAAGACTGAAACATTAGAAAATATTTTCTCTTCCCCACCTTGTTTCCCCCTTGTTAGGCAAATTCTATAAGAATTCTTCCTAAGGTCCTGTAAAGTTTCAAAGAATCTTCTAAAAAACAGATTCATCAAATTCATCTCTCAGATCTTTATCTCTAGATGTGAACTTTTGAGAGGAAGAAGCCAGTGAAAAACACAAAACCCACTACAAAATGGTTATATATTGTGGAATCTTCATGTCGCTGAAGTTTGTGGCAAAAATTATTCTTCTTTTTAGATCCAAAAATCTGGAAGTATAGACAAAAAAAAAAATAATTATTAAAATATATGTTAACAAAGCTCTAAGTGCACACAATACATTTCTAAGAGGAGTCTATAGAGAAGAGTGTCTTAAAGGGAATACACAGTTAATGTTATAAACAGTTCTAATGTATACTACTTTGTATTTTTTCTTATAAGATATATGTACTTCTTATTGTACAAGTTGAATGTATGAGCTGTTTTCTCATCTCTTTCAGAAATTTTAGATTAATATGCTTTTAAAGATTACATTTTAAAAAAGGAGAGAGGGAGTACTGTCAGTGAGTAGAAAAAGATGATGATTCCTTTACCAACAAGAGATATACGTGAATAATTTAAGTTGACAAAAATAATACTTTTTTTAAAGGCTGTTCTTAAAAGTGTTTTTTATATTTATTTAGAAGTTCTTAAGTTTCATGTATTATCAATACAAGATGTCATGCCTGGTTTCATCAACACATTAGGAAATGTCATACTGAAAATGTGATAAACTCAGGAAATTATGAAGGATGCAGCTCACTAAAGCTCTTGACTGAGGCTTTAGGCAGAATTGCTCTTTTTAAAGGAGCAAAAAGATAATACACCCTACACAGTAACAGCTAACAGAGAACAATGGTAAATCAGTGTTCCAGTTGTGCACACTTCTCTGGCATTTTGATATATTTCGTTTGTGGATGAGAAGAAAAACATCCACATATTGCAAATTTTCCTTTCTTCCTTTACACTTTATAGACTATGGGAAGTAATAACATGATTTCATTTTTGACCTGTGCTGAAACAAAGCTAAAGGTTTGCAGACGTAATCTGTAGAAGTACTTTTTATTTTTCCTGCTCTAGAGGCTGTGTTATTCTCTATCCTTTTGTTTTTTGACTTACTTTATACTTTTTTACTAGTGTATTTAAATTTTATGATAAGTCTTGCAGTGAAAAAAAGGATAAATAAGGCTGGGAGCAGGATGGAATTTCAGGAATGATGGTATGGCAGACCTAAATTGTGCAGTGTATATATTGTGGGGTGTAGAGAGAAGCACAGCCTCATAAAAAATACGAGACGGGACCTGGAGAGTACATTTCATTGGTTAACTTGCCTCAGGGTAGGATCAACTATATCTAAATTATTCCCAATAATTATTTGGCTAATGATAGAAATTCTAAAATCTCCCTAGGCAACCTATTTTACTGCTTATCAGTCCTTCCCATTAGGATTTTTTTTTTTTAATGTATAACTTAAATCTCCCTTGATAACATTTAAGCCCATTAAGTCTTGTTCTATGTGTAGTAGACAACTTCTTTGCAAAAATCTTTCACTTATTTGAAGACTTCTGTCTTCCATCAGTATAATCCTTAACATTTTCCTTTCACACAATGCTTTCTGAGATTCTGAATATTGCTCTTCTTCCACTAATTCTGCTGTTTCTCATCAATTGGTTATGAGACTTATTGCCAAAATTTGAATGTAAGTACTCCAGCCCTCACAACTGAAGAAATATGTTCTTTGTCTTACAGAACAGGCTGTCATCAGAATTCAGGAGACCATGGGTACAGCTTGTATTTGACAGCTACTGAGATACGCAGTACTCGCTACATCATTTATCTGTAGATCAGCTGTAAGTTATATTTGCAGTAAATGTGATATGTTTGTCATAAAATATACTGTATTGTGGCTAGTATCAGTTTGCGCTTGCTTTCAGTCTAGAGGCTTAGGAATCTGGATGTCTGTATCCAAACCTGAAAACTGTGCTTTTAAAGATTTACAAATACTTTTATGTATCACAGTGTAACGTCTGCCCTTTCACAGCAGTGGGAGATAGTTTGACTCGTGCTCAGCCTGTGATTTCTTATAATCCCTGGATCCTGCAGTACAGCTGTTTAACCAGGTTATATTTTGTTGTTGGTTATTCTGACCTAACAGAATTTCACACTTATTTGCTCAGGTTTCTCTTATTTTTTTTAACATACCAAATCCTATCCTATCCTCAAACACGATACTTGTTTCTTGCAGTTTAGTGCCGTCTTCTAATAATGATAAGGTAATGCGCACACATTATAGATGTAATTATTGAATAACATCAAACATGTCCTTGCAGAAACCTACTTCCAATGCATCTTTGACAGTGAACCACTATATTCTCCGAGTACTATTTCCTAAAATGTTTCTTCCCCATCTAAGTAAAGTTTCATCTAGGATGTCTTGTCAATTTACCTATAAGGAAAATAAAAATAGTGCCTTCTAAGTAAAACAGAAGTATTAAAATCAAGAAATATAACTACTACTCCATGATTCATTGCTTACTGGAAATGAAAATTAGTCCAATTTAGTCAATGTTATTTCTTCCTGACAATTCTTCATTGGCTGTTACTCATGTCTTTTTCTTTTACATTCATAACAGTGTGTGTCATGAGTTAGTCAATCATTTATTTTGAAAGAGGTGCTCTTAGGCTGTTTGGTCTATAATTCTCTGGTACCTTTTTTCTTCCTTTTTAACAACATACTCAATGCTTGAATATTCCTCAGACTGTTATAATGCCAATTGTATGCCACTAGCTTTCAGAAATTTCACAAGAGTGAGTACCAGATTCTCCACCTGGGACAGAGTAATCCTGCTTTTACATACATACTGGGGGACAAGAGGCTGGAAAGCAGCCCTATGGAAAGAGATCTGGGGATCTGGGTTAATGGCAAGTTGAATATGAGTTAACAGTGTGCCCTGGCAGCCAAAAGGGCCAACCATCTTCTGGGGTACACCAAGCACAGCACCGCTAGCTGGGCCAGGGAGGTGATTGTTCCACTTTGCGCCACACTGGCACAGCCTCACCTCAAGTGCTGTGTGCAGTTGTGAGAACCTCAGAATAAGGACATCAGACTATTAGAGTGTGCCCAGAGGAGGGCAGCCAAGATGGTGAAAGGTCTTGAGGACAAGATTTATGAGGAGTGTCTGAGGTCACTTGGCTTGTTCAGCATGGAGAAGAGAAGGCTGAGGGGCGACTTCATGGCAGTCTACACCTTCCTCATGGGGGGCAGCGGAGGAGGTGCTGATCTCCTCTCTCTGGTGACCAGTGATAGGACATGAGAAAATGGAATGAAGCTGCATCAGGGGAAGTTCAGATTAGGAACTAGGAAAAGGTTCTTCTCTGAGAGTGTGGTTGGTCACTGGAACAGAATCCCCAGAGATGTGGGCATAGCATCAAGCCTGTCAGAGTTCAAGGAGCATCTGGTCAATACTCTTAGTCATATGGTTTAGTTTTTAGGTAGTCCTGTGAGGAGCAGTTAGTTGGACTGGATGATGCTTTTAGGTCCCTTCCAAATTAAGATATTCTATGATTCTATGAAATAGCTGTTTAAGGTCCTGAGATAGCTTCAGACATCCTTCTAAACACCTCAGCAAAAATTTCTTAGAATCTGAGAAATCTAAACCCATCAAACTTACTGCGATTTATTCTAGGCTGTTTCCAGCTCTCTGCTGTTGTTACTAACCAGTGATGTCTTTACATTTCAGGGAACTGTGAAGCAGCAAAGCATTAAACATTTTGGTTCCTCTGGTTCAGTAAAGGATAAGCCCTTCCTATATTTTTCCTTCAATGATTAAACATCTTATGAAGTGATTCTTTTGTAACACTTGTCATTTGCGAAATACAGCTCCTTTTCTTTCTTATACTTCACTATTTTGACTCCAGACTTTTCTTTCATATTCATTCCATCTACTTTTTTTCCTGATTTCCACCTTCTACATGCTTGCCTCTTCAGCTCCAGCAGATCAGAGTACCTGTGCACCAGTACAGTATGTTGTTGTTATAAAAATCAAAACTAAAAAAAAATTTAATATATACTGATCTTTTCAGAATCCCCTTTAAATATTTACATAAGCAATATGAAGTTGTTGTCTCTATCTCCAATTATCTGCAGAAGACAGAAAAACCCTGTAGGTAGTAATACAATATTTTTATTTCCATTTGGTCTGCCAAAGATAAATGAACAAGATATATGTTGAAATTAGAGTTCTAAATTATCTTCTTTCATGTTAAAGTATAACTTATATTTAAACACCTATATATAAGGAGTCAGGTTTTGTAACTCAGAATGTAAGCAGCTCCAGAAAGACGCAATTATTTCAAATTTTAGGTCTGGGACCAATATAGTTTAAGACACTGTTAGTTATACTACAACACACCATCAATGTAATGGTGCTGAAAGGTGCTGCTATTGCAAAACAAATAAAACCATTAGGTTTTCAGAAAAGCAGGCAATTCCTGCTGTGCTGTGAATAGAA
This sequence comes from Podargus strigoides, assembly GCA_028020825.1. Classification (NCBI taxonomy): domain Eukaryota; kingdom Metazoa; phylum Chordata; class Aves; order Caprimulgiformes; family Podargidae; genus Podargus; species Podargus strigoides. Next base: position 31,102,552 of record CM051623.1, read on the forward strand.
GAATCAAATTGTTTTGATCCAATAAGCTCAAACAAAATAGGAAAATTATGGATTGATATTAGGTTATATCTTTAATTCACTTTTCTTTCTAAACCAATATAGGACTTGTAATATTGAGTTTTTCATGTTCAGAAGGTAAAATAGATACTTACTCTTCAATTATTTCTTATAAGATTTCTCTGTTTCTGTATGTCATACATTAAATGAATACAGGGTTCACCAGAAAACTACTCTTTTTCCTTAGAATAATTAGCTCTAATAATTAAATATGGGCCATATTTTCACACAGTAACATATTTGAAATCAATACATTAGTCATACTAATGGGTACTTAAAAAGCTTTGGATGTTATCTCGTGAAATTAAATTAATGGAAATTTGAATTAACTAGGAGTTTTGAGGGGAGAAAAGAAATATCACAGGAAAAAAAAAAGGTAGTTTCAGAAAAGTCCCATGAGAAAAAAAACTTTCCCTAAAATAAACCCTGAATGTCAACAAATGCTAAATACCTGGCTTGGAGAATCAGATAACTGGCAGAGTTAAACTTTGAATGGGAAATTTCTATTATCTTGGAAGACATCCACATTCACTATTTGCCCAGGTCTTACTTAATGTGCTTGAAACCCACATTATGCAGATCTTTTTTCTACTCTTTTCTCCTTATAGACTGAGAATTCACCTGCGAAACCTCATTAGAATCATGGCTTTGACCTACCTGCATATTCATGTAGTATGCAGCACATGCTCAAAGATTCTGGTGTGTTGAAGACATATTTAGGCATATTTTACATAAAATACGCATACATGGACAAGTAAATTTGTTGAAACAAAGATATACTATGTCAGTAATTAATGCATTCGAAAAGGTGACATCAGAGAGAGGGAAAAAAATAAAACTAAACTGAGGATCAATTTGCTGTATTTTTAATGCTTGCAAATATGTCTTTACAACTCCAGAAAAGCATTTTCTAGTGTGAGCTATGTAAATGGTGCCTGTTGCTGTCTGCACAACTGCCTCAATAGCTGTTTCCAAAGGTTCTTTCTTAAGACTCTGTGCCCAGGTGCACCTTGTTGCACTCAAAATCTTCACAAGGGCAGAAAGGACTATACCTTATAGATGCAGATTCAATAAATTTCTATTTACAGTTAAGATTATTGTGCACACATTTCCTGGCACCTGAACCTTTTTCTCAGTTCTTATGATCCACCTCCTGAAATACTCTCTGGATCTAAAAGTCAGCATCTGAAATCTTCCTCAAGGAGGCAGTTTTGGAATAAAACGTAAAGATTATCCCAGGAAATTCAACTGTTTCCTGAATATAAACATAACTAGAAAGGCAGGTTCTCTTCCCAGAACCTTAACATCTAAGAAATACCCATAACTATTAGTTTTCTTTTGGTGTGTTTGTATCTTACAAACGTGGAGCCCTGCAACTGGATGTCTCAAGGAAAGATGGTTTTGTGATTATCTTTTAATGAAATAGAAATTTCCCTCCCATAAACTTTTGGATCTTATCCTGTTGGTGGTTTTTGACATTGCAAACATTTGAACTTTATCCCTTTTGCTTTTAGTTATTGTCTCTGCTGCAGAAATGTTGCACAGAGCCTCATCATGAAGTTTAAGATATGTGTGCATGAAGAGTTTGCTTGCTGTATCTACTATCTTTATACAATGCAGAATGATTGTTAGAGCTGCAACAAGCTGCTTGAAAGAAAACTTTGAGGCACTTAGGTGATCTGAAATAAAGTTGTAGGATTAGGAAGGAAATAGGCCCTCTCACATCAGAAATATATATTTCGACAGAGTATAGTTAGTGTAATTTATTTAGAGAAACTATGAAACACCTAATAGGGCATTGCTTTGTACACAGAAATGCTCCCTTCAAGTGTAACTAGAATTTCAGTGTTAGTCATACCAAGCTTCCTCATTTTTCTTTCCTTGACAGCATTTTTTGTAAGAAAACCAGATCTGTATTGTCTGCCTATTGTAGGGCAGGAAGTAATTTACAATAGCAAGAAATAAAAGTCCATAAAATGTGTTATTACAGTTACTTCTAGTTTTCCTAGCTACTGTCAAGTTCTTATGGCCAAATTTTTTGTCATTAACTCTTATATTGGGCTATATACTGAATGGCTTTGGCCTGTTCGTGTAACCAGAAGCAGAGGTGAGAAAAATTTTAGTGTGCTGATTATGCTGCAGTTTAAAAGAATGACCCAGAACTATGTTAAATATCAGCAGAGACCAGCTCATTATTACTCTCTTCACACACTCCTATCCACCTACATCTGTGCACATGCACAAACATGTTCCCTCTTTCCTCTGTTGCAGGTGGGTATTTAAGATGCGTAAGTCCCCATCTCTCTACATAAAATTTATTAAGGGTAAATGCCAGGATCCCATTGCCCATTATTCCACTTGTGAGACTTCTCCTGTGTATCTGTCTTATTTAGAAGTATTACCTGTACAGATCCTCATTACCCAGTGGGGTTAAGATTGAATCACGAGAGAAGAGGAGCAGTAGTCCATATCGTTACTGGAGCTCATTTGTAATTAACATTCTTTTGCAAGCTCAGAACAGTTGCCTTCTGTATGGTATGAATTTTTTTGTGCTTTATGCTTTGTTCTGTTATTCTGTTGACTATACTTTTAAAACCTTCTTACCCGTATAACACTATCTTTGAATAATACAACATGAGTGTGCCCCACTCTAATGATTTACTGGGCTTATGAATCATTTGAAACATTGTTCAGGCTGATGATGTATTTGAGTAATATATCATCACAAGATGCTGTTGAGATATATTACTCTAAAGATGGTGCTGTATAGAAAGGGAACCTAGAGTACATTCAGTTGCATACTATACTCATTTTTGAAAGGAGCTGCCACTAATGGAGCTACTCTTACTTCTTGGCTACATGTCATAGCTTTTCTCAGGAGAGTTTAATAAAACCACCTTTCCCAAGAGAGAGATTCTGTGAGATTACCAGACTCTATTTTTTCTTAAAAACTTGTGGGTTTTTGTCAGTTTGTTTTGTTTTTCAAAAATCTGGTTTAGATATTTGTTTTTCAAATTTATAAAGTAATTCTAATTTGGGTTAGAGAAAACCAATATAAGATATAAATCAAAAGCAAAGAAAAAAGGATAGATATAGAAAGTTGGAGAATCTGTAGTGTCTATGCTGACGTAAAATTAATCAAAATAAAAAATGTGAGCTGTGATGAAATTTCTCATGGACACCCAGCAAGAGAAGGATCATCATCTAAGTTAAAAAATATTGTAAGCTCTCTATGTCAGAACTTTGAGTTTCGTTCCAGATAGTAACCATCTAAATTTATATAAAGAAGATAAAAGAACTGATATTAGAGCTGTCCAAATAATTGGATTTTTAGTTCCAGAAAACTGAAAATTAAAGAAACCCAAGGAATATTACTTTCGCTAATTGGGAAAAAAAATCAAGATATTTTAAGCAAAAAAGAACCCAGCAGTTTGTATGAAATTTAATATTTTTGTTTCATCCAAACTAGCTTAGTTAATTCAGCTTTTATAGAGGTTTTTTTATCCTGTTTGAATTTTGATCTATGCAAATATTGGATTCAACTTAACATTATCAACAACGTATTTCAACTTAAACAGCAAAAATAAAAAAAAATCTTTTAGAAATCATTCCATTAGTTCAACATTTGTTGGTTTTTTTTCAAAGTAAGGGAGTCTCCTCTTTCAAGTAATGCAAGGAACACTTTGTTCAGAAATGTAGCCAGATTTGTGCATCTCATTCTCCAAAGAAAAATGGATGGCTCATTGCAAGCTTGGTGAAATAGCACAGGCTAGGAAAGTGCTACTTCTTGTACTTCCACAGGGAAGGCTACTTTGTGTCACAGAGCAGCAAAGAGAAAACCTACAAGAAAAATCACAAATGCCTACAATTATGATACATCAGACTAGATATTTGACTTTGATGAAACCATTTTCAAAATCTTTGCCTTTGAATGATGAGCCCTGCAGTTTGGGTGAATACAACCATTTATCAAATGTGAAATGAACAAAAGTAAACCCAACCATATTGAATTAATACAAATGAAATTATGGAAGTTGGTGTAGAGATAATAGCATCCCTCGCACTCTAAAATCTACAAATATGAAATTGTATAAATATTATAGTGAGAGAAACAGTAATTTTGGAGAAGAAAGCAAGTCAGAGGACCCAGTAAAGGAAACTGCAAGCTACCATAAATTAACAAAGTATAACATCACTGTTTATTGTGACAAAACCCAAGTCTTCACTAGACTGTAGAACTCGGTTGAAAAGGTTTTTACTGATTTAAATCTGTCTTAGCATTAAGACCTCCAAATGTAATTTATTTGAGAGATGTGAAAACCATCTAATTATAGTTCAAATTATTTTCTATGTATGTTCCTAAATATTTTTACTACTTTTCCCCTACCCTCTACCCCCCCAGAGAAGGAATCAAGAAGATCAAATTGTGGAATACTATGAGCGTTTTATTCCATTATGAGCCAGATGGGCTGAGGAATTCTTTCTGACACAGATAGTGAAAATGAAAGTGTTTTTTCCATGCAGACTGATCTCCAAGGTCAAAAATTTGATATGTGTATGTTCTAACACAGTAAAAAGGTGAAGTTTACTGAAACTAATACAATCCCAGCATAACAGGATATTACTGAGGACTTTCTTTTTTGTAGATCAATAAGGGGTTTTGATATATAGACATTAACATCAGCTGTAAACAGTTCAATTGATTCAAGAAATTAAAAAATAAATTAGTAATAAATATTATTTTGATAACTTCTTGATCACAAAAAGGCAAATGTGATTATTTGTCAAGCTTCTGAACTATTTGCAAAAACAAGGATTAGTGAAAGCAAGTAAGTCCTTTTCTAATATAAAAATTCTTACATGGGCATGAAAAATACAGCAGCACTGTAGAAGGAACTGAGCTTCTAAGTGTTCTCCAAAATTCTGAGTAGATGGTATATATGTTTTTGTTAATGGTAAACCAAAGAAAAATGAGTTCAAGGTACTAATTAGTATTAATAACTCTGATGTTAAAAAATAAATATATATAGTTTACTGATTATGAAGTGTTAGTCCAGTTGCTAGAGTAGATGATAATTAAATACTTGTAAGATGAACTATTATCATAATTCTGCATGTAACATGTTCCAAGTTATTTCTGCTCACTGTGCTGTACCTTTGTCATCCTTTCTTTTCAGGACAGTGATACAGTTGAGGCTTCTTAAATGCAGCCATAATATAAACAAATAGTAATAAATGACTGATTCTTCCAACTTTTATTCATAGCTTCCCCCAGAATGAATATGTTTTGTGTCTTGAGAAGAAATAAATATAGATAGATAGAAAAATATAGGATGTTTCATTTATGACATAATGAGAAATCAGACAAGCCCTCTGAAAGGATGAGAGGGTATTAAGACATTATCAGGGAGCAAATAAATTACTGAAATCTTGTTGGGGTTTGATTGATCTCTGCGCAAAAGCCAGTAATAATAACACTGGATTCATCTTTAATTGCTGCCAACTTACTGTATTTCAATCAGAAACAACAGCGCTGAACCAACATCTAACGTTAGATCAGTGGAGTGGGGTTTTGTGGGAGAGCTAGAAGTGCAAACAAGTAAGAGAATTTATGAACTGAATGAAACAATTATCTCTAGTGACAACAGTGGCATTAGAGAACCAACGATTTCACATACTTGATTTTATGTACCTTCTATTGCATTGCTTAGGGAAAAGTAATCTTGTTTCATGTTGAAGACAACGAGGCTTTTTTTTTTTTTTTTTGTAACATCCTACATAAACCTATAAAATTTGTGATTATGGTATTTGTGGTTCCTTAAGCAATCAATTTAGCTTATGGAATCTGAGCATCAAGATGAAGAATAATAAGAAGTAGCACTTCTGGTTTAAGCAGTAATTACTCAATAAGATGTTGTACACAACTGATTTTATTGGATGCATTAGATGTATTTTGCAGAACTTTACAAGTACAGTTATTAACAAGTTCCATTCAAGAGACAATGTATTGGTCTTTCAATTCGCCCACTTCCTTTACCAATTGGCAAAATTTCTAGCACAATATTTTTATGTAACAAAGAATATACTGTTTTAGGCGAATGAAGGCATACTTCCTCAATAGAGCAAAATAATTAGATTAGTTTATTAAATATAAGGATTTGAAGGAGAGAAAATATGTATACATCCCACTCTGTATTGCTGGAATGAAGCTCGCATTTTGAGAGGTGCCTACTCACACTGAGTAATAACATCATTACAAAAAGCAATGCTGTTACACCTATGATGGACTAATGAAACAAGAGAGAAAATGGTTTGCAGGAGAGGTATATTGTTCTTCAGACCACCTGATTTTTCCAAGAAAAATAAATAAGCTCTCAGGTGAAGAATCAGTTGTGAAGGAGGGTGAATATAGCTGAACGCTGTCTAAGCCACACACACCAGTGTCAGGTCCAGTCATATTTACAGGAATCCAAAACCTGTCGGTACACGGTCTAATTATCACAGCTACTGAATACATTGATGGGTGCAGTCCACAGATGGCCATGAAGTCTATCAAGTCCTTTATTGCAACATATTTGCTTATCTGTATTGAATTATTTCTATTAAACAAAATCCAGCTATTGTTTAGCTCTCTTCAAGAGCAATAATGAACATTGTGAAGATTTGATCTGGTCTCAAATTTTATGGAGAAACTATGGGCTAATCAACATCTCATATAAATTACCAAAGTGCCTTTGATTGAGTGTGGAATCTTCAAAGGTTGTCAGAGGCAGGATGATTTTTCCTAACACTTGACCTTGGGCTTAGAAAACATAAATCAGAATTACATATTGGTAATATGATTGCTCTGTTAAAGGTCTGACATTTATATTTTGTACAACAAGAAAATATCAATAAACAAAAAGTTTAAAGGAGCTATTTGTCTGAATTTAGACAAGTCAACAAAAAAAAAGAGGCAGGACGGTGCTTACATAATTTTTTGAAGTGGACTCTTTTGCATTAATTAAGCAATTTGAGTATTTAATATTTGGATATGTGCAAATATGCTTGTGTACATATTGTGAGAATACGTATTTTTCAAGGAATTTCATTGTTCTTAGTTTGGTTCATCATTTAACTTTCTTCCTGAGTGCACTAATTTTACCATTTCCCAGAGGGGTATTTCACTTATTTCCTTTTGGATTAGCTGATGCTCTGAGTTTGAATTTAAAGTTTAAAAGAACCATTTGATTTTAATAACTTTTATGTGTAGTGCTCCATTGAGTTTGGATTTTAGCACATAGAACTGCTTTTCCATAAGGTGATTTTTAGTAAATCCCTGTGTGTAAAAGAAAGATAAACACACATCAGTGGGTTTGTTATTGCAATTAAATTATTGGATTTTTACATTTGAATATGTTTTGAACATTGGAAAACATGAAGAGACTGTTTTCTCGTGTTGGTCATAGACACTTTTCTAACACTCCAAAACTTGAAATAAGCCTGTCTATTTTCTTCAGTCTCAGAGAATATTAAAATGCTATGGTTTTCTAAATATAGACAGTTCAGGAAAGCAATGCTTCTTCAAAGACACTATTAAACCAAACTCTTAAACAGTAAATATCTCCTTAGATTCTTCACTCTTAGATTATTATTTATTTACTTACCTAGTTACTTAAATAGAATTCCACACCCTGCTTAATCTTCCTGTCCTCACTCGGTTTTTAATTTTGCCTCACTCAGTTCCACTCATTTCATCTAACTGTAAGGCTCAGTGTTTCTTTACAGTAGAGTCTAGGCAATGCTAAGCACTGACCCCATACCCATTCTAGGATTTGCAAATTTTTTCTTTACTCAGAGCATTGTAAGATTTTTTTTTTCTCTTTCGCCTTCCAAGTATGAATTAAATATGTACATCTGCAAATCTCTATAAACCATGAGATGACTGCACTCTTTAAAATACCGTTCTATTAGAAAGGCCCCAGTGTCTATCAAAACTAAGGAAATAGTCCCCTTCTATTCACAAGTTAAAACCAAGAAGCCACAAGAAACCTAGACTTAGTCCTGTTTCCTGGCCAGGATGAAAGCTGAGAAAATATAGTATATATTGAATATTAGTCCACTGTTGCCTATAATTTTATATAGCAATAGGAATTAGTATATTAAGAACTGGGCTCCCCAGTTCAAGAGGGACATGGAGTTACTGGAAAGAGTCCAGCACAGGGCCACAAAAAATGATAAAGGGATTGGAGCATCTCCCATATGAGGAGAGGCTGAGGGAACTGGGTCTCTTTAGCTTGGAGAAGAGGAGGCTGAGGGGGGAATCTCCTTAATGTTTATAAATATCTTAAGGGTGGGTGTCAGGAAGACAGGGCCAGACTGTTCTCAGTGGTGACCAGTGACAGGACAAGGGACAATGGGCACAAACTGGAGCACAGGGGGTTCAATCTTAACATAAGGAAACACTTCTTTACTGTGAGGGTGACTGAGCACTGGAACAGGCTGCCCAGAGAGGCTGTGGAGTCTCCGTCTCTGGAAACATTTAAAACCCGTCTGGACGTGTTCCTGTGTGATCTACTCTAGGACCCTGCTCTAGCAGGGGGGCTGGACTAGATGATCTTCAGAGGTCCCTTCCAACCCCTACCATTCTGTGATTCTGTGAAGGTTAGAATGTTAATACAAGCAGTATAGCATATATATATTTGGGAATGCAATGCTCAGATTAGCTTGACTTCTTGATATTTGGAATGGTTGTATAGGCAATGTTTTTTTTCCCACAGTTTATAAATGTTTGGTAACACAATCGACAATAAGTATATCCAAATCCATAATGTGGTCAAGAGTGTTTTCCACACCTTACCTGTTCATTCCCTGACAGTGTCAACAGAATCATTACAAGGACAGCAAACACTCTTCTGAGCTATAATTTTCATGAGAATCACAAAGCCAAGACAAATTATGATAAGATAGCTTTTTCACAGAACTCCTGTGTTTTAAAAAAAATAAAAATAATGGAGGAAAAATGATGATTTCACCTGAAATTACAAAGTGTGGTACAGCTACCATGTCAGCATTTCCTCCCTTTTACAGGGCATAATGTCTGATCCTGAAGACACAAGAAATAAATTATTACTTTCCCCGCTCCTATTGTTGTATTTTTGAGAAATTTTTTTCCCACTCTGCCATAATGTGAGCAATCATGAAGCCTTTCACAACACCAGGTATTGAATAGAAACCTAGAAATCTTTATTGTTCCTCCTTTCTTCCAAAGGAAAGATAATTCCACATCTTTAGCAGGTCAGTTCTATTATTTTGTTGTTGTTGTTCTTTGTTGTGTCAGTGGCTCATTGTGGGGAAAAGAGGTGCCTCCCTTTGGTTCTTGGACGTTTCCCCTTCCCATTCAGAGAAGCTGCAACTTAGCAAACAGTATCACAGTGGCTCTTCATAAGTCTTGACTCCTGTGTGGCCACTCAGGGAGGCTCAACTGAACTCTGTTTGATTTAGAAATTTATGGAAAAAAAAGAAAGTGTAAAACTTTTGGAATTACATAATTTTACTAGAAGTCAATCTCTCAGAGAGTAAAAATCACTTTTTCAGGTGCACAAAGCAGCACATATAACATAGCCCAGAGGTGTAAAACCTAGAAATTCAACCAATGTACCACCTCCTGTTCTCTCAATCCTCTCTAGGTGAAATTGGAATAAAAATGAGTTCTGTTGTCCACAAATGTACGTTATTTTGAGACACCATGAGATGTGGTATGTATCAGTGTAGGTACTGACTTACTGACTTCCTTACCTGCAGGCTTGCAGTTTGGGTTTGCAGTCATGCTCTGCTTTTCTCATTGATCTGAAGGAGAGATTTTAGTAGTGTCAGTGTTGGTTTAACACTATTGCTAAATTAGACTAAATTAGACTTCAATGTACACTTGAAGCTTGGTTTTGCATTATTGCAAAATTGTTCAGTTCAGGAAAATGTCAAATCATACAACTTCTTTCAAGGTAAAGAGAACGGAATGAGGAAGAGAAAGCTGCCAGTATCATGAAAAGAATTAAATTGTGACTGGCTGATGTTCGACTAACTGAACATATTTTGTGCTAGTCACTACCCACAGTGGAATGTGCTACAGTTTTCTATAGTGGTTTTTCCTGCTACTCATAAACTCAGTTTCTGGATTCATACCTCCCTACTGACATTAATCTCAGCATTATTTAATTTCAGTCATTTTAGAAGACAGACAGAAAAACTGGAAAATTACTGTGAAATATTAGGATTAATGGTTGGACTCAATGATCTTAGAGGTCTTTTCCAACCAAGGCTATTGTGTGATTCTTACCTCATGAGAGATGAGGATTTTGCCTCCTTCCCCTAATTTTCTTGTCTCTGAAACTAACATTTTAAAACCACAAGGGTTCAGAAAAGCCCTCTTGATGCATATGATAACAAAATGACCATTTTAGTTACTGAGATGTTTAGGACACTGTTCCCTGGAGAGCAACAAGGAATGCATTGAGAGCAAATAAACACTCTAGAATCTTTCCTACTTGTCAGAAAATTTATATTCTATTAAAATGTAACATTATTTAAGATGTGATTTTACTGTAATGAACACCACTAAGTCTTGTATGGGTGGGGGAGATTTGAAGAAATAATTTTTGAAAAATATGGACTCTTTCCTTTAAAACATCACTGCTTCTTGCAACATCTTACACTTTGGCAGTTGGAAATCTGGTCTGCACTCTAACCTTGGTGTTCAGAGGAATCTGGCAGTTATCTAGAAAGAACAGTTTGCTAAAAGAGAATATTTGGCCTTGGAAACATGCTTTATGGCACACGAAGGGCAACACTGGACCTCTCAATCCCTGCTTCCAGTTCTACTCAATTCAGTTCATCATCTATCTAAAACTCAAAAAACTTCCCTGTGTTTAAAGAATGAATATTTCACAGGAATTATTAAAAGCCTATTAAAACTACCTTATTCTCAAATAGTGTAGTCAAATGAAACTGAGATATCATAATAATAATCTTCACGCAAAACCCATGGAAAAATTCCATTAGTCCCCTCAAGAGGAAAGATGACACTAGGAAGCATAGTATTGTAAGATATTTTGATAGTGGGTCTTGCAGACTCAAACTCACTTGTTTTATCTGAACTGGTTCATACTTCCCAAGTGTTCTTTCAACATAGTATCAGTAATCTCAGATATTTATGATAATTTTCTACATGTTATATTCTTCTATTCCACTCTTTGCCCAGGCAAGTGCAATACATTTAAAACACTTTTAAAAACACCTCTGTGGCAATTTCTGTTAATACTTCTGAAAAAAAGAAATAAAATCACCTCATAAAAAAACACAATGCATCAGCTCTTTAGGAGTACATTGCTATCAATTTTAAGAAAATAAGTATCTAGAAAAAAGCACAGGAAATTCATCTACCACATTATTAATACAATGGAAAATTAAGCAGGACACATGTATTACTCCAATCAATCCTTAAAACAAAGGGAGAAAAAATTGAAGAAACAGATAAATAACACAAATCAAGATCAATCTTATGAATCTTTAATTAAAAGAATATCTACTCCTGGTCTTATCTCTCAGTGCTAAATAAAAGGTAAATAAAATTGATTAAATTTGTTTTTCTTTGCAGGACCCTTTGCTAAGTAATTCTCTACCTTTTAAATTTATCTGATTCACACAGCAGAAAGCTGATTCAAAAACTAATATTGGAGGCCAGATTTAATGAAATTCTTCTTTTAGCTTAGCTCATTCCCCACCCCAGGATCCCGAGTTACACTCAAATTTCTCCGATTCCCAAATTTAATACAAGGAAGATGAATTGGAGAACTGCTTTTATTTTTCACATTATTTTCATATACTACTGGATATGATTACTTTGGGGTTTTTTGACACCACCACTCTTCAGCATGAAATTCTCTTCAACAACAGTAGAGGTGTTTGAGGCCTACCATATCGTTCTATAAAGTACACTGCAACTTTTTGTCTTTCAATGGCACCATGAGACCCTAAAATGTCAAATATCAGAGGCTATTTTTTTTTTGGTTGCATCTGGCTTCTTGGCTGACTCCCCAGATAATATTGGCAGCTTTGCATTTGCTTTCAGAGATGTTATGTAGTTAAGTTCCTGATAGGCTGTTAGCATTACTGCATCCTTTTAGATGTGATCCTTTGACTCACCCTTCTTTTGAACATGTTTTATCAGTAGCTTAAAAAATTCCAGCACAAATACATTCAAGAATACATGAAGGAGCAATCCAAATTGCTATTAGTACAAATAAAACATTTCAGTTTCTCAGAACAAAAATGTAAATGTGGCATGAACTCATCTTTTCATGCTGCGTAGCTTCATTTTGATATTAGAAATCAGGTTTCAAAATACATCTGCAAAAATCAGATTAAAGTTGGCCCTATGTTATTTACATCAAAGATTTAGAAAATGACATGAAGAATCCCATGATGGATCACAGAAAACCCACTAAGTCAATCACATGTCTGATTTCTTCCAAGTTCATGCAGAAGTTGGATCAAAATCACACTTCACTATCCTTTGGGCAAAGGCTTGGCACTTAGCTGTGGTCCTACTCAAGCCCCCTGTAGGGCCTGCTTCTCTGCTGAAACCGTTGAATCTGGAATGAATCCAGGCAGTGCCACTTTGATGGAAGCATATTCACTGAGAGTCTGTGATCACATCATAAACAAAACAGTCTGTGAATGCCAGCATAGCAGAATGTTGTTGGAAAGAAACATATGGGTGGAAATATTAATTCACTAATGTCAAAGTTTACTGCTCTGACATTTTCAAAACAAACGAATTCTCTTTTTAAGGATTGGTCATTCAATTTTTTATTCATTTTGTAGTATAGATACTTCCCTCTCTCTCTCTCTCTCTCTCCCCCCTTGTCCCTGCCCCACCATGCCTCTCAGTGTTAGAGAAATAGTTTATTTACAAAAAATAGGTTGGAGAAAACTAATGGAATCAAAAATTCCAATGAATTCCCCAGATTCCACCAAATTAACAATAAATACCTCTAAAGATGTTTCATGTCAATATATTTGAATACAATGTTTCCTGTTCTCCCTTTTATAATTTTGAAATCAAATAACAGTTTAACCTTTTATGGAGTAGAATTAAATACTTAAAACCACAAAATCTTAAACTGAAAATACCTTGAAAAAGAAATGAAACAACAGTTAGAATTTCCAGTGTATTCACAGTTCTAATCAAAAGTAGTCTGTTTCAGTGAGGTGTAGTTGCTACCAGGAAGTCTCCAAAAAGGAAGAGGTTTCCAAAATGTTATGTTTTTAAGAACAGGACATATTATAATTAATTGACAGCTCAGTTCCACTGTGTTGCACAAATGTGACTGAAGCCTCAGCACTGCTTAGTTTTCTTTCTTTCATTCTTAGCTATCTTTTAAAAAAATGCTTAAGAATCACTTGCAACTGTGTAATAGTTTCTGTTCTCATTTCAGCACCTGGCCTACAACTCTGCCTTAGTGTTCAGAAAATTCATTCAGCAGAAGGAAACTATTTCTTCTCTTAACTCGGCAGCAGTCTACTACCCTTATATAAAAACACTTGGGGTTATCAAAAACAAAATTTGAAATTTTATTCTTAATAGTTCTCTGTCCCATTCTATTTATCTTCTATTGATTAATGCCTTGCAAATTTTCAAACTTGCTGCATTTGGATTTTTACTGACTTCGTGCTTAGGTAAGATCAAGTGATACTTCATTTATATCCCAGAAGAATGATTATGTGCTTTTAGTATTTTTTTTACCTTTAGCTCTTTGGAAACCTCTCAGTAATTTACCTTACTAAACTTAGCTTTGTTTGACAGCCTAAGGTTTAAGAACTGTGAAGTGAAAGTAACATTGACGTAATACAGCAGGCTGCACCTCTAGAATTTGTCTTATAGCTAAAATAAGTAAAATACAGTTCCACACTTCACATGTCAACAATTTTGCTCTCGAGTGAAAAAAACCCAAACCAACAACAAAAGCTGCTCTCGTGCAAGCTGGACCTGGGGCTCTGGAACACCTGAGCTTTAACTGCAAAGCATTTTGGGACTGACTTGTTTTCTGAAATAAGATTTGCAAAGATTTGAGTTGGTTCCCAGTGTAACTGCCTGCTGTGAATTGAACTGGCTTAGCTAAAACATAAAAGCTGTTTATGATATTCTAAGAAAACCATAAACATTAAGATTGAGTATTCATTCATTTAAACCTCCTAATCATTTGCTGGTTAAAGTTGCTGAGATTACTTTGAGTAATTACTGAAACAATCACCATGAAACAAGTATAACCCTGGAGAGAATGTCTTGATAAGGTCATTAGCCAATTTTTGTCAAAGATAACTTTATTGGAGTCCAGTCAAACCTCCACTGTTTGACCCATGAGAATAAAGCATATGAAAAACCACGAGGCAAAGCTGGCAAGATTTGAAGTCTTCAGTTTTCATTCAGAAGGGGCACCTGCCTCTTGAATTCTCTTTTATGAGGTCCTTAAAAATAAACACTAAACAGACACCAAATTAATTAATAAATTATCTTAAGGCTGAAACCAGTGTTATTCAATTGTTGCTTCATTTGCTTGCTTAGTGTCAGGTCTTCACTTAACAATTTAAAATGAAAGTGAAACTATTGAGTACTAAAATGAAGTCTCTCAGAGCGCTCATTTTGATTCATGCCCTAAAGTGAGCCTGGAAACCTAATTGGTGTAGATGGAGACACGCTATTTCAGTGCTGTCCATGTTTAGCCTGTTCCTGAGGCTACACTATAGCAGTTGTCCTACCACCTGATGACCCCTCCCCAGCTGAGAAAGGGAATCAGGGGAAAAATAGAGAAGCCCCATGGGTTGAAGTAGAAACAGATTTAATGAAATAACAAAACTAATACAGAGACCAAGATAAAGTGCATAAGTTTGTAATCAGCCTCATCCTTAGGATCACTAGAAGTCCAAGCAAGAAAAGCCTCAGGAAAAGGAACTCCCCGCTCTCCATAAACTCCCTCCTTTTATAATGAGCTTGATGTCAGTGCCATGGGACACACCTGTGAGTCAGCTTGGGGCAGCTGCCCTGACTGAAACCTTTGATAAATGCTAACTTTTTAATGGAGACCACTGTATTTATATGTATATGTGTGCTATATACAAGCAGTCATCTAATTCTAAGATTTAATTAATATATAATACTTTCAAGACTAATAGCCTTAACGATGTAGTTATCATTAGCCTGACTAATCATTTTTCATTCTACTTAAGAAACAAACTAAACTAAATATACGCATAATGTCTTCTAACAACATTAAATATAATTTAGAAATTCTGTACAATGAGAAAAAAAAAAGAGTTTGCAATACTCATAAAGCTCACGAGATAATTTGGATGTAAACTTTCCCAGATGCATGTAAGCAAAAAGGGCATTCAGAAAACTGATATATATATCTCAACCTGTAGAGTGTTACTGAATATAATGTGTTTTCAGAGAAACCATTAGCTTTTTTTCCCTATTGACTCATCTTCAATGGCAGCTTTCAACCCTGAGTTTTTTGCAACTGTGTTATTAAATACTGAGTAAAGGAGTTTAATATGGAAATATTAACAAATATTAACTACAGTGTTGCTGTGGGTGGTGCTCTATTATACATTAAAAAAAAATCTGAGACAAGGAAAGTTGTGGCATCAACCACTTACAGTACAACCCAACTACATAAAATGAAATTAAAAACCTTTGAAGATGGAATAAAAAGTAAAAATATTGAATACTAAGAAGTTCTTCTCATGGGCTACAGAAGTAATGCAGGTTGAACGCTGATAACAAACAGGAGACTGCCAAGACTAAGATGCCTGAGGGCCAGAAAAGCTTAGTTATCACCCTATCCAGATTAGCTCCACAGGATTTGTGCGACACCCATAAAACATAGAGCAAAAGCTATTGGAAAACAATGAAGATCATCACTTTAAGTGAGGAAAAGCTGCACATTGTTTCTTCTGTGTCATATTTATTTATTTCAGAATTATGCATCCACTGTCTTGCTTGCTTTATTTTGCTCTTTATTCTGATAAAACATGTACATTTATCTACAGGGTTTGTGCTGCCTAGAGGTTATGCTGGAACCAAATCTACCTCAACTAGGAATGGTAGAGTTCTTGCTTTCTGCTGCAGTCTGGGAAGATACATTATTTGGCTTTAAAAATCCTGAGATACAGGTAGAGATACAGAATTCTCTATTCCTCCAAAATGCTGCCTTCTTAGTCTTTAACTTTGAGTATAATAATTCTATTGGAACCCAAGGTAAATATTTCTCAGATCTCACATATAATAGTATTTCATATTATTCAGCAAAGCCAAGGCATGTTTTTCAGTATTTCTCTGCTAGGCCCAAATATAACTTCCAAAACACATTAGAACACTAACTAAATATTGCTTTGGATGAAAATAAATATTTTGATTGTTTCAAACTAATAATTTAGATGTATCAAACAGTACGAATGCAGCTACTTGTTCACTGAGGTGCTGCAAGACAACATTCTTAATGCACTCTATTGTTTAAGCTATTAGTTTGATTTTTCACAACTATGTCAGTCAGGTACAGTTCTAGTAAAATATAGAGCTCCCACAAGAAAAGAACAGGACCCTTAGGTATTCATAATTGTTTCATACTATCGCCCAGTTTTTGTATTGCTATTTTACTACTTCAAATTAATAATTTTGGCAAAAAATCTGTACAGATAAATTTATGATCTATTTGTGCATTCTTATGGCAACTAAGTTTATACATGCAAATATTTTCAGAGTTTGGAATAATAGTTCAGAATGACTACTGGTTGATATGCCTGATCTGCAAAAGCAGGAGAAACATTTGCAACCAAAACATTCTGCAGAAGAGCACAAATGTAGAAACATATGCAATGTCTTCTGTGAGTTGTGCCTTTATACTAGTATGTCTTTGAGGAATTATTTATACTGAATTAACAAACATGATAAAAGATCCCTGAATTTCCCATGTGAAATTTGCATTTCTTCTATTATTTGCAGATGCTTAATACTTCTTTTGGCCTGAAATAGAAAGTAATATTATTTGACATAAATTATAGCTTAATGATCACCAAAATTTTATTTTTCAAATGGAATAAATTTTGTGAGAGAGGTAAAATTTTATAAACTAAATAACAAGCAAACAAGCTATTTTCACGTCTTCAAGCTAAGTAGATGGGGGAGACAATTACTTGGAATTTAATTTCATTATGTTAATCTGATAAATGAAGGGAAATTTGAATGAATTATTATTTTAATGATGCTTCTGTTATTATTACTTTTTTTTAATCCACATCCTTATCAAGACAGTTTTCAAGGTCTGTTGACAGGAGCAACATCAATTATGTTCTTCCAGTGTACATAATGAACCATGAAGCATGTACAATACTAATGTGTAAGAAGAGACTAATGAACCTTTCTGTTGGCTTCCAGTTATGCTCGATATTTCCTTCATTGGCATAAATAAACAAAAGTTCAGGCAATGGATATATTTTTCCTATGAATTTATCAATGCATCATATTATTTCTTTCATGCTATCCCTCCTTCTGTATTCAGAAGGATAATATATTACCTTCTCTCCAATTTCTACTTTGACAACTGAATTTCTAATGCTGCCTACAAAACACTGATAATATTTAAACCATTACGTATTTTATGGGCTACTACCTCTTCAGTATTCCCCTGTATTGTCACTTGTGCCTTATCTAATCTCATAGGATGCTTTAGAAAGCAAGAGTAGTATTCTTTTTATGCATTTTTGAATATCTGACATGCTACTGCTCCTAGTGCATAAACTGAGCTCTGAAATACTGTAATAACCACAATAACAGGAAGAAGAATGAACATATGTCTGCCAGATAACAGGGCTAAGTTGACCATGATCCAGAAAGAGTTAAACTGACAAAAATATGTCTAGACCAGGTTTGTGAATCATAATTCTTTCCTAGTGTTCTTCCTCAGTGAGTACTCTTCAATGTTATCGCGTCCGCTTGGCTAAGCTGTAGGTTCAATTAGCCACAAGTGGAAGTTTAACTATTCACACATACTCTTTCTCTAAATATTTTTAATAGCCAGGGAAAGAAGCAGTAAAGTTTTCATCCAGTTTATGAGTGAACATTCTTTTTTTTTCAAAAATAGGAGATTCAAAATTATATTTTTGAGAAAACGTTTATCAATATCTTTAACCAATCAGATCTGACCAAGGAACTGGACTGTAGAAGGCAAATTCATTCAGTTTCCGAGCTGAAAACCAACTAGCATCCCACATGGTCATTTGCACTGATGATTACATCTTAGTTTTAAGCACAGAATATTGCAGATGTCAGGATATGGTTTTTTTTTTCCTTAACTGATAAGAAATATAAAGAGAGTCTTCACCATGTACTAAAAGGATGAGCATAAAAGCAGTGATGTTGAGTGCCAGAATCTTATTTCTGGTTAGCCAGAATTCTGAGGAACCTAATATACTTTTAGAACCTAATCACTTCTCTCCAGCCTTTGGCATATCAGAGGAAATGTGTTGATGCAATAGAATCACTGAATTATAGAATACCAGGTTGGAAGGGACTTCAAGGATCACTTGGTCCAAGTTTTCTTAGTAAAAGCATGGTCTAGACAAGATGACCCAGCACCCTGTCCAGCTGAGTCTTAAAAGTGTCAAATGTTGGGCACTCCACCACTTCCCTGGGGACATTATTTCAATGAGTGATTGTTCTCATTGTGAAAAATCTTCCTATTGAATCCAATAAGAATCTCCCCGGGAGTAATTTGTATCCACTACCCAGCATCTTTTCCATGTGACTCCTTGTAAAAAACAATATAATGCAATATAAAATTAAAAAAAAAAAAATGCTTATCAGTCTATGAGATCCAGACTATGTTACAGCTTGTAGAATTTCTTTTTAACAAAACTGTAAATGTATCAGAAGTCAGAAGGTGAAAAGAGGAAGCTTTACTCAATTCTGATACTGAAATAGCTCTAAACTATCATATTTATTCTAATGTTAATTAAGCAACAGACGTTGAGACACTGCCAGGAGATTAATGAATGCCTGGGAGGAACTGATAGCTCAAATCTGTGCTTTGGGCTATAAACCCCAGCCAATGATTAATCCCCAGGAAATGCCCTAGGCTGAGTTTAATATCAATTTTAGAGAAATTAACAGAATTGAAGAAAAGTCTTAAGCATATGTGATGTTATACCTTAATAGAAGCAATTTCAGTTCCTCCATCCACATTGTTATAAGCCCTAATATCCTTCTTCAGTCAATAAGACCCTGATATCCAGCATCCACTGTAACATCTTACATATACATGCTTTATATAAATATATGTATACACAGAAGTGATATATAGTACCTCCTTCAGCACCCAAAGTCTCTCAGTTTTAAAAAGAAATTAGTATTTTATCTCTAGATTAAGTACCTTAACATTCATTCCATATAGAGTTGAAGACCTGTTTCTGGTCTACATTATTTCATTTATCAAAACCACTAAGAGCTAAAGGTTGAGGTCCTACATGGTAAACTCTTGTTTTCAATTTATATTTGCAGAGTCAATTTATGCATAACCTTTTTATTAAAAAAATTTGTTCAGATAACTGAAAGAACATCAAGCTTTGTCGTCCCTATTCACACTAGGTAACAACAGATTTCTATGAGGCCTTATTGGGAACCTGCATACAGTAACATTATTGGAAGAAGAAAGCATTACCTTGTAGGAGTCGGAATATGAAAAGCCACTCCCTCTGTTGTCTGCATTGTGCCTCTATAAATTAATATTTAAGTAGCTTTGCGTGAATAGTGAAAAATGTAAAATAAATAAATAAATATATATATTAACCCCATTAAAAGATTTTCTCTGAACAGTTTAAGAGTAACTTTTATGAATTTATATGGTCATAAACAGGAATGCAAAACTGGTAATGTAGAGCAATGGAAAAAAAAAGGAGGCACGAGGAAAGTCAATACAAACTCAAATCTAAGGAAAAGATCCTCCGAAACTGCTTTTTTGGGAGTTGCCAAGGGAAGATTATCAAAGAGATTTAAAGAAAAGCCAGAAAAGAAAATTCTGTGGCATGTTTGGCTCTAATGCATATTAATTTTTTTCTCATACATGGCAAATCTGCCTCCAGCTCAGGCACCTGTGTAATCAAGGCGCTGTTAAATTTCTTTGAACTTCTCTAATTTGAGTTTCATGCATCACATTTGTTTAAGATGTTTAATAACTTATTCACTAATTGCTTGTTTAAACCCACTCTAGCTGCCAAGCATTCTGTTATAACTGATAAAATATAGATCACTCTGAATATTTATGTGTGATTTGTGTGCAAGTGACATTTATGATTAACGCAAACTTAATTTGGTAGTGGAATCAAATAAAAAATGTCTCTGTGTATTCTCCTGGAATGATTAGCAGAGGTCATTAATCAAGAAGTCTCTTTTGTTCTTAATTTTATGCCACATGAATGAGTAAAACACAAAAGAACTGAGTATTTCATCAAGCTCTGGCTTGCTTTATGTGAATTATTCCATTCTCTCGTAAGAAACTTCCACACCTTTAATGCTTTTAATCACTGATCTTTTGCATGTAGCCCCCTTTTTAAGTGAGGACTGCATATCATTCAGGAAAAAACCATTTTTGGAGTACATAGTCATGAATTTTACTCAAAATGGCTTTTTCAAATTGGTGTTATAGAGTGACATCTGAATGCTAATCAAGGACCAAGTCGAATCAGGCTCAAATGTCTTCGTTTTTTTCAGTCTGCAAAGGTCACATCTTAACTGAAGAAATAATTTTATTTTGGGATTGTTTGGGGTTTTTTTTCCCCTTAATTTGTTAGCTACCTAGGCCATATTTGGTGTCAAAACTTTTATACACAGCAGCTAGAGATGATCCAACAACATACAGAGAGGAAGCAGCAGGCTGAGGAGTAAGGCCTGCTTTGAAAAATCAATCCTTAGTTGTATTAAAAGCATATGATGGTGCTGTAAGATAGCCTTCTAGTAATATCAAGCAATATCTCCAGAAATAGCTAAAAGAAAGATAATTAAATTCTTCTTACTACTTATTAAAATACATTAAGAATACATAGTAAGAATACATGTTATATCTGAGATAAAAAAATTAAGATGAAAAGGGTTTTCACTCCAGGCCACTGTCACTAACAAGACAGAGATGAGCAATGAATGGATAGATAATGAATTTCTGCTCATCACTGGTTAGTGTGAAGTTAATGTTAGCTGGCAATAAAAATTATGTCCCAGTGGGAGTATATCAAAGTAGCAAAACATACCACCGTGTTGTAGTGATAGGATGAGGGTCAATGGCTTTTAACTGGGAGAGAGTAGATTTAGATTAGACATTAGGAAGAAATTCTTTACTATGAGGGTGGTGAGGTGCTGGCACAGGTTGCCCAAGGAAGGTGTGGATGCCCCCTCCCTGGAAGTGCCCAAGGCCAGACTGGATGGGGCTTTGAGCAACCTGGTATAGTGGGAGGCGTTCCTGCCCATGGCAAGGAGGTTGGAACTAGATGATCTTTAAGGTCTCTTTCAACCCAAACCATTCTATGATTGACAAATACGTATCAGTTTAAGTATTCCCGGAAGAGTGTTACAGAAGAGATGCCACTTTTTCTCCAGGGCTACAGCAGTCATTCTGAAAGTCATAGATTTTTGTTGTGTCTTAAATGAGGGTCATCAGGACACACTGAAGCAACAGAAATATTTTCACAACCTCATTGAGAATCAGAACTCCCAGTTCCTACCCTACCTGGTAATATTATGTGAAAGCCACTGATTTAATGCAGGTTTTGCTTAAGGGTGGAACTCACAAAAGCAAATGGTGCAGAACTATTTAAGCTGTTACAAACTGAATTTCAAATCTAGAAATCTGTACATTTACTAACTTACAAATAAGCAGTTGTCAAAAACTGAGTGGGTTTTATGTTTGCAAATGTATAGAGTCACAAGTAGAAAATAACAAAACATCTGCAATTGTCAGAAAGAGTGAATGTAAGGGAAACAAACTAATGAGCTGCACCATTCACATTTGAAGAGTGTATTGCAAGTTTGTATAGATAAATAAATAAATATACCAGTCCATCTAATTATTATTGTTTAGATGATCTTTTGAGGTCCCTTCCAATCCCTAACATTCTGTGATTCTGTGATTGTTAAACTGTTAAAACAATATCTACCAGTTAAGATTCTAATTCATTTTTTAATGTTACTCTGAGTGAAAGGGAGTTTTTTTGTCCTACAAACTACAAAAAAACTTGCTGAAGACTACACAGAAAATCAGTCATAAATCTTTGTGTACTATCTGTGTTGCCTGACTCAAGATATACAATGTGGCAAAGTGCAGTAAACTAAGAAGTGTAAAACTCTCTGTAGAGTATTTTACAAAGCCAAGAGTTTAACTGAGGCATATATAACCCAGCTAGCTTGACTAACTCCCTGTAACAGTGCAAAGTTCAACTTAGAAAAAGCAGAGGCACTCCTTACTAGCCAATTTTTCTCTAAATATATACATACCCTTTCCCTTATATCATAAATGATAAAATCAGAAGCAACTTCTATAAATCTCTCTTGCATTTTTTATATCGGGTAACTGTACACATTAAATTGTGTCGACATAACAGTTATCTTCTTGCTGAGAATATAGAGGCATGTAAAGGTTTTACCTTTAATGTTCCTTGTTATGGTTTTATAGGTGTAGTTCATACAGCAGTTTCAGAGACACTCTGATGCTAGATCCCCCTGTTTCTGCAGAGTCCATAAAGAAATCAATGAATGGTTAATTGCAGGTTCTGCATCTTAGAAAATATAAAAGAAAGCACTAATATTTGCTAATCAGTTCACTTTTTAATGAACTTATGTGTTATATTTTCTAGCACCTGTCTTCTAAAAGGCCTTTTTTTTTTAAAGCTTTCTTTTTCTTTATTCTTTTAAGTCTGCTCATATTTCTAACATTGTTTTGAGAGACTAATGGAGAATCTGATTGCTAACTGTTGTACTTCACATCTTTACTGGTGTAACAAAGGTTTGCAATAAAATCTCACAACTCTTGTTAAGACTGACGCCCATTATTTGCCAAAAACTTCATCTCTCTAGTAGCCTCAAGAACACAAAAAAGGAAGCATAAAACATATTGTTCTTCACAGCAGTATTGTCTGATTCTCAGCTGTAGCTTCTCTGCTTGTTTCCCAAGGCAATAGGCACCCAAAGTATTTTCCACTAAAAGAAATGTACTGCCCATTACTTAAATGACAGTGCTTTTACCCAGTTTGAACACAAGAACCTTGTACAAGATTTCCTGTGGAGAAAAATAGGGGTTTGGAACTGATGTCAATTATTCTCTGAGTTCACAGTTTTAACTACACACAAAAAGCAAATGTCAAATGACCAAGATAAGAAAATTGCAGAGACTGTTAAAGAAGGTCGTTTTCTTAGTGGGTGCAGACTTGAAGCCACCTTGAATAGCAATGTATTGAGCATAAGAGCTGCATAAACTTAACTTCCAGAAACTCTACTGATTTTAGTGTTCACCTTAGAAATCACTCACATGATACTAGCTTTTTGACCTGACGTCATCACCTGCTAATTTCAAGAGAAAACAACAGCAACAACAAAAACAAACAAACAACCAAGATTCTGTTAAGAATGAAGGTAAATATCCATGACTGCATTAAAATAAATCACTACAAATATATACCAGTTCTGCCTGAAAAAGTCACTGAATATTTCTGGTCAATCCTCTATAGCATTTTCTACAGATGAGTTTACTCTAGATGAAAGTCATCTCTAATCTATAAGCATGAAACTTTTTTCTATAGTTTTTGAAATACCATAATGGAGCCTTAAGGTAGCAGGACAGACAGGCAAAAAACCAACAGTCAGGTTCCACACAAAAGAAACACAGATGAACTGAGGAGTGAAGCACAGCCCTATGCCTGGGAATGAGCTGCAAGCCCAGATGTCTATTCAGATCAGTAGATGAATTTACTAATCACACAAGGCCTTGTCTCAAGGTTTCTCATTTGCTTTTTTCATAAGCTTTACAGGGTAAGAGTGGAGACATACTTCTCTCTGTGTCTCCTCAGCAACCTCACCACAGAGCACCTGCTCAGCTCTGTAACACTGCTATTCACCACAGTTTTACAGTAAAGAAGCTTTGACAATTTGCTTTGATGGAGTAAACATACAACAATCACAAGTGAGTAAAATAGGTTGTATTACTTTCTAGGTAACAGTCACTTACTTGCAGATGATTGACTGGGCACTTACACCATTGAAGCACCTTTTATTGGGTTCAGTTTGTTAAGGTCATTGTAACTGGAGAGTATATGTTTTCTGTACAGGGATTGTCTTTTTTATTGTCTGTATGTGTATAGTCGCAAGCCTAATCAAACGTTATGACAGAATAGAGTCCTCAGATAGTGCTAAAAAATAAAAGTAAAAAAAAAAGTGTTATTTCAAAAATAAAATAAGCTGTCAACCGTAAAAATCTCTTTTAATTAGATAACACAACAATAAACTCCAGAATACATGTGCAATTAAGTTTCTTCTTTAGCACTTACTGACTTCTTCTTGGGCTCTTGTATCTAATACTCCCCACACAGCAACAGTCCAGGCCGAGACTCAATTCCTTTAAGAATTTGAAGCTAATATGTAGTAACACTATGAGTATTTCCTTCCCTAAGTCACGTTTTTCTTCATTAGTACGAATACTTCCCTTGCTGATCGTGTCCCACTGTAAGCATTCATTACCTATTGATCGTGCAGTGTAGAGTGCATGGATGGACTGCTAAGCCTACACAGAGACTTGTTCATTTCAATGAGTTTTTGACATGCAATGCTACAGGATTTCTTAACTGAATATTGACAAGCTCTGGTAGATTCTCCTTTTTTATGGACCAAATATCATAGTCCACGTTTCTTTTGCTTGATTATCTGTCATTTTATTGTGTCTCCTTTTTTTTTTTTTTATTTTTTATTTAGCATGTGTGTATCTATATGGCATCAATACAAATCACATTAAAATCAGGCTGGTATATGGGGGCCTCCGTTCCCCTCAGAAAGGTGTCTCCAACTACCCTTCTTTTCTTCTTGTTGGAGCTGGTCCTAATGCATGGGGGAGACCGATTTACCTTGGGTGGCTCCCCTGATGGACATTCGTCTCCATTTTCATTTGTTTGTCCCTCAATTTCGAGAGCCCCATACCTGTTCTGTAAAGGTAGCTGGGAAGGGGAGGGAGGCTGGGAGGGGATTTGCCTGCCTTGCAGAGCAGGGACCTGTTTCCATTCCCCCTCGTCTCGTAGGTCCTCTCCTTGTACCTGATAGCAAGGGAGGAGGGGATCCTCTCTTCCTAGCGGAGCTTCCACCCACTGCCCTGTCCTCAGGGATGGGAGGGCCTGACTCCACCAGTCTGTCTCCCTCTCACACTCCCTTATCATCCTCAGCCTTTCCAACTCCTCCTTTAGCTCAACCAGAGCAGATCATTCACCTGGTGACACCGGACACAGGTGTTATAGCTGTCACACTCAGCTAGCAGTGTCAGGTTTCGGCACTCTCTGCAGCCAGAGACCTGGACACCTGCATGCTTCTGTGGGACCTCAGTCTGGGTCGCCACCATCTTCCCTACAGGAGCTTTTGACCGGGTCACAGCCATTGCTGGTCCTGCACAGTTCTTAACACCTCAGCTCCTTGCTCCCTCTTCTAGGTTGCAGCTCCTTAGCGCCTTCCCCACGCGCCCTGCACGTGCGAACTGCCTCATGTAAACTGCCCTGCCATGCCTTACTGCCGTGTCAGGCCCTTGTTTGCCCCCTCCTGTTTGCTGCAC
The DNA here is from genome assembly GCA_028020825.1 of Podargus strigoides. Taxonomy (NCBI): domain Eukaryota; kingdom Metazoa; phylum Chordata; class Aves; order Caprimulgiformes; family Podargidae; genus Podargus; species Podargus strigoides. Next base: position 31,128,492 of record CM051623.1, read on the forward strand.
ACCGGGTCGCTCGCGCTCCCCAGGGGAGTTTAAAAATCTCCCCCACAGCTTGGGGCCATTGCCTGATTGACTCTCACCGACTTCCTGGAGCCACTGGGGCTCGTGCTGAGAGTGGGGGGGTCCCTGGCTCAGGAATCCTCTGCACAATGCGATCGAACCCTCACTGCCTCGGCCTTACCTCGGTCTTGTCACTACTGCCACTGCTGCTGCTGCTGCTGCCTCACCAACTCAAAGAGAAAGGTGCTTCTTTTATCCTGCCACTGTTCAAGTAAAATCTCTTGCTCTTGAGTGAAAAGGATAGTAATGGAATGTATCTTGAAACTATATACCAGGAAACAGTGAAAAAAAAACAGTTATGAGGCTGTGAGGAGGTGTCAGAACTACAGAGAGGCTGACATCCTCGAAGTACAAAAGATAAACTGAAGAAGGAAGTATTGAAGAGGGACAAGGAACTACTGGAAAGAGTCCAGCACAGGGCCACAAAAAATGATAAAGGGATTGGAGCATCTCCCATATGAGGAGAGGCTGAGGGAACTGGGTCTCTTTAGCTTGGAGAACAGGAGGCTGAGGGGGGATCTCCTTAATGCTTATAAATATCTTAAGGGTGGGTGTCAGGAAGACAGGGCCAGACTCTTCTCGGTGGTGTCCAGTGACAAGACAAGGGGCAATGGGCACAAACTGGAGCACAGGGGGTTCAATCTTAACATAAGGAAACACTTCTTTACTGTGAGGGTGACTGAGCACTGGAACAGGCTGCCCAGAGAGGTTGTGGAGTCTCTGTCTCTGGAAACATTTAAAACCCGTCTGGACGTGTTCCTGTGTGATCTACTCTAGGACCCTGCTCTAGCAGGGGGTTGGACTAGATGATCTTCAGAGGTCCCTTCCAACCGCTACCATTTTGTGACTCTGTGACTGTGATTCCATGATTATAACAAATCATAGAAATATGTATATATTGCAGTCAGTATGTCTGGACTGGTTGGATGACATAAAGTTCTGCCACAGAAGATATAGCTGGCAACTGTATCAGTAGAGCTGAAGAAATGTGAAGGAAGCAAGGAAGAAGGAAAACAAAAGAAGAAGGGAGAAAAGATGTAGCACAGCCAAGGAGGCTGCCTATGTAACTTTGGTTAATCATCGTGCTATGCTCTCAAGAAGGTAATTCTTATAACCATGAAAAAAAAGCTGGTTTAATATATACATGCAATCCAAATAAGAAGTCATTCCCTCTGGCACTATAAAAATAATAAAAGTAGTGTTGTTATTTTGAAAAAGACATGTAGGGATGGCTGAAAATACATTCATAATTGACCTGAGGGAGAAAATATATTAAGGTGGAAGTCTTTTGGCACTGAATAGGTTTTCGCCCTACCTAATATGTAAACTGTTACACAAGGTATGTTTGTAAGACAAATCACTTTTCTTTTCACAATAATTTGTCTAACAATCCCAATACTTTATTAACCACAAGCCATTATATTATTAATTTCAGTTGCCTGCAGTAAGCCATATAGATGGTTGGGTACCCAGCAGTAAGTTTTTATTACTACTCAAATATTCTAGTGATTTCAAGTTGTATGTTCCAGCCACATTTTTTTTTTATAGGTGTACATAAAAATGAGCTAACAAAACATAACAAAGTCTGAAAAATGCAGTCTTTTAAATGTGTCACAGAAGACAGTAATAATTTTTAAAGGTAGTTATTATGTAGTGCATACAAAATAGAATGTATGAATGTCAGTTTATTGTAAATTATATTTTCATTTTATCAGTAAAAATAAAGATAATGTCATATAAACTGCTATAAATGTAATGCTGAGTCTTCTTACAGTGCATTTAGTTCTCTCTCGGTCTCCTGTGTGAAGCTGTTTCAATACCTGTTGCCAGCAGTGATAAAACTGTCATTCATTGTATTATAGAACATCAGGCAGACATGCTCTCAAAGACTGATCAAGTGTATCTGTACTTGTGCACACAGTAGTTTTCTAAAGGATAAGAGAGCCTTCATTAAAGATTGTATACTTTTTGTTTACAGTTTCTACAACAGTTGTTGCCAAATATACTAAACCAGAAAAAATCTTGAGCCATCTGGTGAATTTCATTCTAATCCCTCTGTTTTTCTGTTGAGGTCCCTGTAATATCTCTATACAATTTATTTAGAGTACCAGACTATCCCCTGGTTTGTAAATTAAAAAATCATATAAATGTCAAAGCTTCCAGTGTCCAAAAGCAATTATTCTCAGGATCATAAGGTTTTGCTGGGGTTTTTTTTGGGTGGGGTTCTGGGATTCTTTTTGGTCTGAAACAGGCTTTTAACATGACTCTGGATGGGTATTTTTACTTTTTGCAAAATGTTCTTCTACACAAGTTCAGAGATTGAAGACTATCTTGGCAGTCTTCAGTTGACTGTATTGTGATCATTCTTCAGACAAATACCCAGGTTTCTACATCATCTACACATTAGGTCTCGTGTTTGGTCTGAACTGATGCAAGACATCTGTCTCTTGAGGTCAGGAAACCCAGGCACAGGACTTAATGGTTCACACTGATTTCTGCTTCAATGGATAGCATCGATACAAGTCAGCTGGAGTCACTCAGTCTGAGAACATGAGCCTGATCATGAGATTAGTTCTGAGACTGTAACCATATTTACCCACTTAGACACAGTGAGGCTTAGAGCAAATAATGTGATTAGCTTTGCCTAGTTTCTCCTTCCTTGTTCTTTTGCAATTCACTTTGAAATCAGTGGGTATAAAGGAAAAAAATGCTATTTATTACTAATCTTCATTGCATCTTATCCTTGCAGTCACTGGTCAGATGGGGGTTAGTGATGTAAAAGATCATTTGTATTTACATTGAAATTTACTGCCTGTGTGGTAAATGTGTGAGGTCAAACAACTATAGATCAATCAAAGTCTCGTGGGGGACAATGCATATGACAATATATCCAGGAATAAAAAATTATTTATGTCATATATATGTATGGTGTTGTTCTCTATATCACAGACTTATGAAGGTTGCTTCTGCCTCCATTCACTTAATGAATTGCATTGATTAAGTAGCTATTATTCATACGTTTTTGCTTTTTCATGTTTAATAACATCTCCTTTTGACCCTAACTATATGGAAAGAAAAAAAAATGCACACAATCAGAATGGAGAATATGTGACTCTCAAAATGCAGATATTGTATTAGAAATCAGGCGTATTTGCCATCATTTGTTTTCTTTCCAGCAGAATACTTTTCTGATTAGCTCCAGAAAATGAAATTGGAAACATTTCATTAATTTCATAAAAAGGGAGAGGTCTGAGTGGCATCATAGTTCCTTGTATTTTTCCCCTGTTCATTTGTGCAGCTATAATTACAGATTCTTTGTGAAATGTTCATGTCAATCCTTATTAATCTCTGATTTCTAATCACAGGCATAAGTAGCTTTAAACTTAATTGTAAACCTTTTGAGAGATCTATGGGTTTTGAGGGAGAAATGACATGTTGCTTACCTTCATAATATTTTCTGGAGATACTTGTCAGTAATTTTTCCAAAGGGAGAGAAGTTAGCAAAAAGAGGAGGAGGGAGAAGGAAAAAACAAAAAGGGAAGGACCAAGAATCTTCCTAGGCAACAAGTTATGTTCCAGTTTTTTTTAACATAATTATGGCTAGATTTATCGGTGGGTGTGACAGTTCCTGGTTGCACTGCTTCAACGAAAAGGAAGATAAATGAGGCTACAATACCTGGGAGACATGTAGGCAAGATTAGCTGAGAATTAAGAAACTCTTCTGAGATTCAGAAACCTATGGAAAGATCTGGCAGAGATGCAGTGTAGAAGGTTGAGCAGTAAAGAACAAATTGCTTGGAAAGAAAATAAAAGAATGGTATTTTTAGGTTTTTGCTTTATTTGAAATCAGCCAGTGACAGTGAAGCTAGCAAAAAGGCACCAATCAGAATTTAACTTTAAAAAATCAGTGCCAATCATATGTTACTTAATGCAGTAACTTTTTCAGTATCGTTAGGTTGCAGACATTTCTTGCAGTAGTTTAATAGCTACTCCTTATGTATATAAAAATATACTGTAGTCTTAGCTTAACTTTGCCAATACCTCATTTATTTTTCTATAACCTTTTGTATTCACTATAGCAGTCCTATTTACCCACATGTCGAATCTGACTTGCAGAATTGGAGTACTGCAGGATGAGTTGGGTAAGCCTCAGATTCACATAGTATGGTCATGATCAGATATCTGATTTTTGTACTAGAAAATAAGGGCCTGTTTCCAAGTCATTTACAGTTCCAGTGATTTCAGTAGCTTTTATATGGGCTCTAATAACATATTTTACAGATGGCCTTTAAAACAAAGCCGAAAATGGAATGAACAACAAGAATGTTTGGAAGCAGGGCCTGGACGGGTCTAAAATGAGATGAATCTTCCTGGAACAACGAGAGTTTATTTTTTTACATCTCTGAAGTAACGTTGCACATTACTACATTTCTGTATGCATGAAACTATGGAGATAGAATCTCTTTCTGTGATCTTCTGGCTCCATATCATCCTACTTACTAGTCTGTGGCTTAAATAACAGCTTTGCCTTCTGAAAATATTCATAAAATTTAAGACGGTTATTTTGCTGTTTGCTTTGATTTTTAAATGCATTATTAATAATCCATTTAAACTTTTCAGTATAAAAAATAGTAATATTTATTCAAAAGGCTTATCCAGAGTTTATATGATCTTAGACAATGCAAAATTATATGGTATATTTTGGAAGAATTGTCTCTCTTTTTTTTTAATATTTCTACTACTTCTTGTTTCAGGTTGTGCCAAATAGACATATAATAATTCCTGTGTTTTATTTCAATACTTCAGCTATGTTTCTCAGTCAGACACTAGGCACAAAATGGGACTAACTTCCCATGAAGTTTGACAAATGAATGCCAAACTTGCACTGTTTAGGTCTGTGTCTAAAAGGCATAAAAAATCTCAAGAAAATAGTGTGGGGAAAAAGTCATTAATGATAATGATGACAGCTTTTAGAAAAGAGTCACGTATTAGGCATATTACGGCTTGGGTTTTCAACAGTGTTGAGTATCTGCTGCTGTTATAGATTGGGACAGCAGTTGTACGTGACTAGAGCTTAGACAAAAATCACAAGAGAGGCAGGAAATACTGATTCTTTGACTACTAATTTCATGGTGTAAGAACAAAAAGTTTGGTCCTGTGTTTACTAAGTCTGAGCATGGACTTTACTTGAGATATTCAGATGAATGTACTGAAGATCTTGTCCAGATCTAAAGGGATCTTTCATTTCATATTTTCTGTCAGTCTAGATGTATTTAATGACTGCTACTTTAGATCTTGAATCAAGAACCCTGCACAGGTAATGAAGATTCTGTCCCTCTTTCCTTCCAACTAGCTTTTCAATCAGTTCAAAGATTAACAGAAGGTTTAACTTCTTACAACTTCTACTATGAAGAATACCAGACAATAAAATCACACTTGAAAATGATGTAAATTTGTACAAAAGAGTGTACATGGAAAAATATCTGGTTCTGTCTACACAGTGCACTGTTTCCAGTTAGTGATATACACACCAAAAAGATATCTTCTAATGTATTCCTCTCAGTGCTCATCAGTAGTTTGTTTTCAGTTTTTGTTTTTGTTTTTAAAAAGCAATACATTATGGATTAATAAGGAAAGATTAGAGAACAAAATTGAAGACGTAACTGTAGCATAACCATTCAAACATCCTCAGTAGAGTTTAAGGGCTTTAAACTAGAAAAGGGTAGATTTAGGTTAGATGTAAGGAAAAGGTTTTTCAATATGAGCATGGTAGATCACTGGAACAGGTTGCCCAGGGAGGTAGTGGAGACCCCATCCCTGGAGACATTCAAGGTCACGCTTGATGGGGCTCTGAGCAACCTGATCTAGTAAAGATGTCCCCACTCACTGAAGGGGTGTTGGACTAGATGACCCCTGAGAGTCCTTCCAACCCAATGCATTCTATGATTCTATGATTCTGTGAGTCTATGAAATGTGGTTCCCCCAATTCAAAAAAGGAGTAGAATTGAAAAAGGTGAAAGGAAAGACAATGAAGGTAATTAAGTGATGGGATTGATTTAATCTCTCTCCATCAGAGGAGACATTAACTGACCTATCATCTTCAGTTTGAACAACAGACAGCTGAGGGGAATATGAAACAGGTTGTAGTATAGAGAGGAGCACGGAGCAGATTAAGAAGGGGAATAAGTCAAGAAATAAAGGGCATCAGGTGGACTTCTTAGTAGATTTAACGTAAACCAAATTAAGTAGTTAAACTAGGGAACTCATTGATAAAATCTAGATGGATTAAAAGAATGGTTACACAAATTAGTAGATAAACAATACCTATAATGGGCTAAAGGTCACGGAGAACAGGAGAGGTGCCTGAGAACTGGAGGAAAACCAACGTCACTCCAGTCTTCAAAAGGGTAAGAACGAGGACCAAGAAAACTACAGATCCATCAGCCTCACCTCCATCCCTGGAAAGATGATGGAACAGTGCATTCTGAATGCCGTCTCTAAGCATTTGGAGGAAAATAAGGTTATCAGGAGTTGTCAATATGGATTCACCAAGGGGAAACCATCCATGACCACTCTGATATCCTTCTATGATGGCATGATCAGCTGGGTAGATGAGGGGAGACCAGTGGATGTTATATACCTTGACTTCAGCAAGGCTTTTGACACTGTCTCCCATAACATCCTCATCGGTAAGCTTAGGAAGTGCGGGTTAGATGAGTGAACAGTGAGGCAGATTGAGAACTGGCTGAATGGCAGAGCTCAGAGGGTTGTGATCAATGCTGCAGAGTCTAGCTGGAGGGCTGTAGCTAGTGGTGTTCCGCACGAGCCAGACTTGTTCAACCTATGGAAACCTGATGAGGCCACATCTGGAGTACTGTGTCCAGTTCTGGGCTCCCCATTTCAAGAGAGACAAGGAACTGCTGGAGAGAGTCCAGTGGAGGGCTACAAAGATGATGAGGGAACTGGAGCATCTCTCTTATGAGAAAAGGCTGAGAAACCTGGGCCCATTTAGCCTGGAGAAGAAGACATAGAGGGGATCTCATCAATGCTTATAAATATCTAAGGGACAGGTGTAAAGAGGACGGGGTCAGACTCTTAGTGGTGCCCAATGGCAGGACAAGGGACAACAGGCACAAATTGCAACACAAGGAGTTCCATATGAATGTGAGGAAAAACTTCTTTCCTTTGAGGGTGACAGAGCACTGGAACAGACTGCCCAAAGAGGTGGTGGAGTCGTCTTCTCTGGAGATATTGAAAACCCACCTGGATGCCATTCTGTGCAATCTGCTCAGGGTGAACCTGCCTGAACCTAGGTAGGACTAGATGATCTCCAGAGGTTCCTTCCAGCCCCAACCATTCTATTATTCTGTGATAATACAGATACGATCTCTCCTCAGAAATTCCCTGAAACACTGATTTCTGGAAGCTGAGGAGATAAACTGTGTGCACTATTTGTTCATTTTCTTCTCATGATCTTTCTTTGCAATTGGCCACTGTCAGGTATAGGGTAGTAGGTTAGCCTTTGGTCTGAATCAGTATTTCTATGTTCCTATGACAGTATATTTTCCTTAAAAAAAAAAAAAAAAAAAGAAGCTAAACATATTTCAGGCAGCAGACAGGATATGCAGCATTTCTCTCTTCTGCAAAAAAAAAGAGGAAGAGCTAAATGTAGAAAAGATACACACGCTGGTGCATAAGGGAAAGAATGCAAGAAAAATAATACAGTGCACTGTCCAAAAAAATTTCAGAAACTAGCCACCTAAGAGGAAAGCAGAAGGAAAGAAAATCAACAGAAGAGTCAGTTACTAAAATGTGACTAAAAAGCATACCAAGCAAATCTGTGGGGCTCGACCAAGGATCATACAATTACTATCTTAATGAGCAATGACATAGAATAAAGAGACCTTTCACTTCAAATGCAAATTAAGTTATAGTATTTATCCAATAGCTGATGCATTTGTTTAATGATCTAAAAGGAATACGGTTTAGAACTTTTTAAGTTATGTTATTTCTTAGTGTAGTGAAGAAAGAGCACAGAGATAATTCTTTCTTCAGAAGAACAGAAGTGATGTGATGATATGATATGCTTTAACCTGAAATGTTTCAGCATCTGATGATGATAATTTGTACTGTAATTCCCACTACTGTACTGTCATGGGAAATACCCAGAAAGTGTGACTGAGTACAGAAATGACTTTATGCCACTTCCATGCCATTTTATATCTTCTTGATACAGGAACTTAACATGTGAGCCATTTTAGGGATAAACAAGATCTTTGAGTAAACTATTATTCTTTTTTCAGAAAGATCTTTTGACGTCCAGACTCGATTAGGTTTAAACATGGACCTGTTTCCTTCTCACAGTTCCAAATCCCTTTTCACGTAGCACCTAGCCCAAATGCTCACTTTCTGTCAGATTTAGGGAGACATTGTCAATACTCTTCTGCTATCCTTATCTTTTAGATTTCATTCTTCTTGTTTCTTGATGTCTTACTAAATCTACAGAGTTGCACAACTCCATCAATTTAATGCCAAGAGATTCTTTTTCTCAGATCAGTCTCTATAGAATTTCATTCCTCTCCCTGATTTCACTTCTGCCCAAACTTTTACCATGTGCTCTTTTTTTCTAGTGCAGTCCTATTGTATCAGATGTCTTGTTATACAGAGGACTTCAGCTACAGTGCAGTTTTTCAGAACTACTACTTCCTGATCTTTCTTCTCTTTTTAGCACCCCTTACTGATCATTCCCTGCCTCAGAGCAAATCTGGGCTGGTTAATACATGAACCTGTCCTAGATTTTCTTTCCACGGATAAATGTTAACAGGAGTGTATGATCCAATCTTTCTAGCACTTCCTCCATTTATTTGCAATAAAATGTAAAAATCGGATTCCTGCCCCCAGTCAACTAGAAAACATGGTGTAAATTATTGGTTTACAATATGTTTACACTTCCAAATCTGCTGTTTGTAGGATCAACTCAATGTACCAAATGCTATTTTTCTCAGAACTGAATATAAATTAGAAAGTTGTAACTAGACAAACACCATGAGAAATAAAGAAAAAGCTCTACTGTTACTCTGAAAGTTGGTGATCCACCCTTGAAAAAAACACCCATAAACAAACCCCCCCAAAATATCATCTGATTAATATTGTCTGGAAGAACAAAGAGTAGATATTTGCTTTGTGATCAGAAAAATCATAAAAACTTAGAATCATAGAATGGTTTGGGTTGGAAGGGACCTTAAAGATCATCTTGTTCCAACCCCCCTGCCACGGGCAGGGACACCTCCCACTTCACCAGGTTTCTCCAAGCTCCATCCAACCTGGCCTTGGGCACTACCAGGGAGAGGTCATCCACAGGTTCTCTGGACAACCTGTTCCAGTGTCTCACCATCCTTATAGTAAAGAATTTCTTCCTAATATCTATTCTAAATCTATCCTCTTTCAGTTTCAATCCATTACCCCTTGTCCTATCACTACACTCCCTTGTAAAAAGTCCTTCTCCAGCTTTCTTGTAGGCCCCCCTTCAGGTACTGGAAGACTGCTCTAAGCCTCCCTGAAGCCTTTTCTTCTCCAGGCTGAACAATCTCAGTTCTCTTAGCCTGTCTTTATAGGAGGGATCAGCCCTCTCGTCATCTTTGTAGCCCTCCTCTGGACTTGCTCCAACAGGTCCATATCATTCTTATGTTGGGGGCCCCAGAGCTGAACACAGAGCAGAGTAGAGGGGGAACATCATCTCCCTGTACCTACTGGCCATGATTCTTTTGATGCAGTCTGGGATGCAGTTGGCTTTCTGGGCTGCTAGTGCACATTGCTGGCTCATGTCAAGCTTCTCATCAACCAACACTCCCAAGTCCTTCTCCTCAGGGCTACTCAAAGTCCAAAATTACAATTACCTGAAAAAACATTGCACATAATTTCTGTGTACTTGATTATTGCTCTTTTCTCCCTTACTTACCTATCTTTACACTCCATTCCCTTTGAGAAGAGAATATTATTTTCACATGTGTTCATAGTGTATCTATCACAAGAAGGCTCTGATCTTAATCTAGATCTCTGGTCACAAAGTTAATATTGAAATACTAATCAATAAATTACCCTGTAGAAATGCTTAGGAAGAATGTGCACAGTACTTCCAATGGACAATTGTAAAACCAATAATTAAAACAAACTTATTAATATATTATTCTAAATGTTTCAATAAGATAGTTGTGCTTTAATCAAGACATTAATTAGATATGTTTATAATGAACTGGGATTGAATTTATGAATCTTGGAATACTAACAAGTAAAATGTTTGGGTTTTTTTTTCCAGATACTAGAGATAACATGTCCAGTTGATATTATATCTGTTGTCAGGGATTAGACTTAATTCCAGACAGCAGCCTTTATCCTGGCCAAAAGACACATGCTGAAGTGAAAAGTCCTTCCAACCAACCATGAGAGAGTTTTGCTAACCTTGTCTTAGTGTGAAGTGCTGAGATCTGAACCTCCAGCCCTGAATTAAGATTGACATGGGTGGTTCCCACAGTCCTTCAAAAGGAGGAGATGAGTTTGCCTTTTGGCTTTTCTCCAAGGTGCAGATGACCTTGCAGGGAAAGCAATTGGGTAAATGAGCCCCAGGGTGTAAATGAGTCCTGCATTGGGTAAATGAGTGCCAGTTGTCCTGCTTTGGGGATAAAAGCTGGGACCACTTGCAGGACTGGTGAAGTGTCTATCTGTGAGGTGGATGCACTTTGCAGAGTTTCCCTTTTGGGGAAGGACCTTCTGACTCTCCTTGCAACTGAGCCCTGGTCAGGTTTGGTACTTGTAAATTTGGGCTCTGTGGGAACAGCGTGAGTTTGCCTCTGTCCTATATTATCAGCCTCTTGGCTTGGTTGTCTCCCATCTCTTCTATGGGAGACTTTGTTGCTTTATTTGTTCCACTGGTTGTTGGTCATATTTTGTTGTCGTTGTGGTTGATGTCTATTATGTGTAACCTGATTGACTTGTTTGTACCCCCAGAGATCACCCATGTACGGATCCTTTTGTGTGCAATAGAATCTAGTTACTGGTTTGTTCTACTGCTGGCTGTGTCCTTTGTAATAGACCTTAGTAATTGGTAAAACAGGAAGTCATTCTTTGAATATCTTAGGTAGTTTGCTGTACTAGGTGTCTTTGTTTATTTTATAAGGATCAAATACTTCATTCTAGTGAAGAGGATAAAAAGGCTGAAATACAGAAGTGGTTTGTAAAGTGCTTTCAAAAGTACTGTCAAAACTTGACATGAAGAGCTTTTAAACTGCAAACAGCAAGCAAATGAGTTACTAATCTCAAATTTCTGTGTGTATAAACTGACAGCTTCTGTCTGCCCCTTGTCTTTGCTTCCAGAATGCTTGCTTGATGTAGATGGCAAGAACCTCTCCAGTCATGCTCTTTGGCTGTTCCTTCTGAGGCTGTCAGGTCCATCGCATATCAGTGCCTTTCCTCTGCTTTCTATACACTGTACAAGTGTCAGCTTGCTGTGGGGAATCGGAGCAGAGACAGCTGTGCAGCAGAATATGCCAGATACATCAGGAATATGAGAGAGAAGGTCAGCAAAGAAACTCTGGAAGATCTTGCATCCAGATTACATCACAGGGAATGAGGGACCAGACCAAATGCTGTGAAACCCAGCCAGATACATGGTGTCTCTGAGAATGTTCTTTTGGGCAACATTCAAATTTTTGCAACCAGAGCTCACATGTTTTTTTTCCTTCAAAAAAACTTTATCACCAAAAACTACCTAAATCTGAACTGTCTCACATCATCTATGACGCACAAAACAAAAGACTACATGAATTTTGCAAGGAGAAAGACATGAGTAAAACAACTTTTATTGGGACACCTCTTAGTCTCACTGTGTTGAAGACATAACTTTCTTTGCTGTGTGCTTCCAGCATGAAACAAACCTTCAGTTTGAAAAGAATTTTTCCAACAGCTACTCGATTAAGGGGTATTTAACACAACTCTTTAAACAAAAATAATCCTACTAATATGTAAATTATTCTAAACAAAATTGTTAGCTTCTATATTGCTATAGTTCTGAACTGCATCCCTTAAGCAAGTGTTTGCCCAGTGGCATAAGTGAAAGCTATACTCTGAGATAGATACATTAGAATTCTAAATCCCTGCACACCGGGCTGAAAAATCACCTTTTGAAGCAGAACTGCTATGAAAGTTGTAACAAATGCCCTGCAAATTTGATATTGATTTATTGTGTTCTATACAAACGTAGATACAGGATTCTTTTTGTTCTAATGAATGAGGTAACTGATCTCTACCAAAAATCAAAATTGGTTTTATTAGATCTGACTCTAATTACTACAAACAAAAAATGTTGTCAGACCAGTACGGGTTAACTTTCTCACACAGAATATCTGACGTCTTTGATGGAATTAATCTCATTTGTTCTTATAGTTTTTATTTGTTTCTGCTATCATTTCATAGTTTAGGAAGCTTGCATTTTCAACATTGATAAATTCTGCAGATTAGTTTTATAGGTATATTGAATCACATTTTCTCTTTCGCCTTGTAGTTGTGCACTTGGCTTTATATGACAGTTATATTTACATATTAAAGCATTCTGTAAAGATTTAATCCAATAGTAATGTAAATTTGTTGTGCAATTCAGTACTTTGAAGAGAGACTGTTCTTATGTATGCAAATCCATTATATATGTTAGATACTCCACTTCCGTAGTGGACTTAAATGAACCACTGGATGGTTCTTACAATGAATGTCCTGGAAATGCAGCAGAGATGCAAAGGCACATTATGAAGTGAATAATTCAGAAAATGCGTTCTTGCTTAAATTGGCATTTTAAATGTCATTTCAGTCATCTTATATGTAATTTTAAAAGCCTCCTCCTTGAATTCTCTGTTTACAAGGGCCCTGTCAATCATGACCTGTATTGTGGGGTGGGAGACTGCACCAGTATCAGGCTGTTCTAATTTCCTCTAAGCCATGTTCTTCATCCCCACAGGGAGCACAAGTTTTCATAAATGCCAATGTGCATTTGTATTCAGTGAGTGATTTTCTTCTGTGTGTGTGTGTGAGTGAGAGAGGTGGGGGTGGTGGGGCAGTTCTTCAGCTCTTCATATGCTACCTAACATTCCCAGTTCCAGAATTAAATTACAGAGAGAGATCCATAATACATGTTCAGTCACTACAATGGCTCCCTTAGGGCTCTTGTTACTAATGGCATAGGCTCATTTTTGAAGATTTTCATGCAGCTTGCTTGAAAGGGCCTCAGCAATCTACCACTTTTGAACAAATTATAGACCAACAATATGCTTGCCAAAGGGATTGCTTGGCATGGAACAGGTTATTTAGCCCTATTTGGCTAGGAGAGAGCACATCACAAGAGGAAAGTAGGAAGAGGGGAAGGGCAGTGATCTGTGAACAACATGGGGGGAGGAAGTAAGCAATAACATAAATGAGCTATTTACAATTTTTAACCATGAATATGAAGTCTCAGCAATTAATAGAAGGCTTTCTTCTGGAGCAAACCTGTTTATGTTAAGTGTATGTGGCTTTAAAACACTTTTGGAGGAAAGAGACTTGTAAAATATTATTTCATTTGTATCAGGAAGGAATATTCCCTTCCACCAAGGTCTTCATTCTGTCCTTTTGGTTTGTGGTGTGTTCCTCCCCCAGGCAACTGACAGCAGATTAGAGAGGATACTGCAATAAAAGGCAATAAAGCTCCCTTAGTACGTTGAATCACAGAAAGAGAATACATGTTCCAACATCTCAGTAACAAACTTAATTCCTCCTTCTGGCAAAATTCATCCTCCCATGATCACTTCTTTATCTCAGGCTCTCTACAAGGACAGTCATTAGGACCTGTTCTGTCCAACTTCACTAAGGGTCTCATGACATCTCTCCTTTTTCTTCTGCGCATTGTCTTAGGAACATTTGCAGTTTCCCTGTTGCTTTCTGGGATGCCAAAGGTTTAGGGACAGAGGACTGAAACTATTTCCCTCTATCTATTGATCACAGGCTATGATGGGAAGTCTGTCTTTTCTTTCACAGGTCATGATGGAGAGAAGTAAAGGCAAAATAAAGCTTTGGACATTCCACTAGAAAATATATCAGCTGACAGATTTCATCTTCCTGTTAAGACTCTCTCATGGTTCCTAAACAAAAATTATACTCACATTTGGATATTAGATTTAATAACTGCTCTTCTATGTCTGTGTTTACAGATTCTTTTTTTGTTTATTTCTTCTTTTTTTTCTTCTTCTTCTTTTCTTTTCTTTTTTTTCTTTTCTTTTTTTTTCTTTTCTTTTTTTTTCTTTTCTTTTTTTTTCTTTTCTTTTTTTTTCTTTTCTTTTTTTTTCCTTTCTTTTTTTTTTCCTTTCTTTTTTTTTTTCCTTTCTTTTTTTTTTCTTTTCTTCTTTTTTTCTTTTCTTCTTTTTTTCTTTTCTTTTTTTTTTTCTTTTCTTTTTTTTTTTCTTTTCTTTTTTTTTTTCTTTTCTTTTTTTTTTTCTTTTCTTTTTTTTTTTCTTTTCTTTTTTTTTTTCTTTTCTTCTTTTTTCCCCTTCTTTCCTTGTTTCCCTTCTTTCCTTGTTTCCCTTCTTTCCTTGTTTCCCTTCTTTCCTTGTTTCCCTTCTTTCCTTGTTTCCCTTCTTTCCTTGTTTCCCTTCTTTCCTTGTTTCCCTTCTTTCCTTGTTTCCCTTCTTTCCTTGTTTCCCTTCTTTCCTTGTTTCCCTTCTTTCCTTGTTTCCCTTCTTTCCTTGTTTCCCTTCTTTCCTTGTTTCCCTTCTTTCCTTGTTTCCCTTCTTTCCTTGTTTCCCTTCTTTCCTTGTTTCCCTTCTTTCCTTGTTTCCCTTCTTTCCTTGTTTCCCTTCTTTCCTTGTTTCCCTTCTTTCCTTGTTTCCCTTCTTTCCTTGTTTCCCTTCTTTCCTTGTTTCCCTTCTTTCCTTGTTTCCCTTCTTTCCTTGTTTCCCTTCTTTCCTTGTTTCCCTTCTTTCCTTGTTTCCCTTCTTTTTTTTTTTTTTTTTTCCCCCCCAGATATTGACAGAAAGATTAAAAGTTTATTTATTCACTAGCCTCAACAGCCACTGGCACCTAAAATCCTTTGTCTTCTCACGTTGTATCCAGCAAGAGCTCAGCATGCAAGAGCAGCAAACAGTGTGTATGAGGACAGTTCATGCTTGTGTTACAGGCATATCAGAAGCTCTTTCAGGGTTCATTGAAACTTTTCTACCTACAAGATTGCTTTGTCAACAGATGTTGAATATACAGGATTGAGAAGTTATGTCAGGGCTGAAGTGTAGATTCTATCTATAGATACATGATTAGTCCATGTACACTGATGGGCATGACCACGGTCATTTTCTGAAAATCCAGGTAATCATTCCTTCTTCCACTCACATAAAGAATTTTAACATGCTTGAAGTCTTTTACCTGTATACCCAGACTTTGGACCTTGACCCAATAAAACACTTAAGCATCTGTTTAACCAGGAGGGCAGTCCCATTAGTGTAGCAAGTGCCTGTACAGATATTTGCCTGCATAAACCAGAACACAGAAATATGTAGGCCACCTCTGAAATCAAGCCCTTCATGTTAAAATAGATTTTATTAGAGCAATTATCAGTAAAAGCTGACTTACAAAACTACTCAAGGGAGCTACAAAAAATTGGCTGCCAACATATGTTCTGTGCTAATGAAGACAGAACAGTACTGTACTCAATACTTTAGAGATAGTTTTGGGCAGTGCATTAAAACAGTAGGTTGCCTATTAAAGCTGGCTTCTTTTAAAACTTATTGGGACAGTTTAAACCAAATTAATTTCATTAAATCTGCTATGATTTTCACTACAATTTAACATTTCAAGGGCTTAATAAAATTTTGGAGTGTAGAGGGAAATGGCAAATCCCACAAACTGGTGTCTGTTTGGCATATGGGGTTGAAGAATAAAAGCATCAAGTTCAAGAAACATCTTTGCCTAATCAGTAAGGCAGATCTGCATAGGTAACAGGGACCTTTGACACACGTGTTCCTGATTTAACTCACTCAATCTGTATCATTCAGATCTTTCACCTCCTCTACTCAAACTGAAAACAGATGTTTAAACAAATTTGATTTTAATGCTGAGCAACAAATACATTTAAACCTTCTACAGTTGCTGTAAAATTGAATCGTCATCCTCCAGGCAACATTAAACTCTAGCAAAAATTTCATTCAGTAATGCAATAAACATAATTGTACCATATGAAGGACAAATGCATATTTAGGTAATGTGTATAAGGTACTTTGTAGGCAGAGGCAAGTGACCTCTGCCTGCACTTTGTGCTGGCCAGAAGCCAGGTGGATGTGATTAGCATAGTGTTGAGCCAGAACCTGCACTAATAAAGCTTCCTGATTGTAGGGGCCGTTACTTGGGCTTAGTTCCATACAAGGAATGCTTGCATAGCTTCTGGTTTCATGTGTGTTAGTGTTTTAATTCAGAATGTGAATATACTTCTGAAATCAATGTCCTGATCATCTCTGCTATTTGTGCTTTGTATCACATCCACGAGCAGTCTCTAAGCATGTGAACTGGGTTTCTTTTTGGATGAAATGAAAGGAGAAGGTCTGATCTCAGAGTGCACAGAAAACAGCACAACTCCTAATGAGCTTTACAGGGTCAGACTAGAGGTAGCCTGAAATAGAACCACCTAAAATGTGTACAGCATGGACACTGAGTTCTCAGCACCAAGTATTTCACTCCACAAGTGTCCTTAAGTCCAGCCTCTGTTAGTGGAGACACAGAACGGCTCAGTCCTCATGATCAGGTATGCTTAGTCTGTTGTGGTCCATGGAAAGGGAAGTAATGTAAATTATCATTACATTATAATGGAGAAATATAAGGTAATGATACAAAGCAGAATATATTTAAAGTAACTCATCAGTGTGGTCTTTGCCAGAGGAAGAAAACTAAATGCAATTTAATGTTCATTTTCTCCTGTTTCTTTACTCTTTTTCTGATATCTCTATTTACATTCTCAGACTATCTCAAACCATTTGGATCATGAATGAGATGGCTTTGTATCCCAGCAGAACAGACACAGAAAGCTGCTTTCAGTGATACAGTACTTACATCCTGCTCAAACCAGGGAACAAAATTATGTCGGTGTTTCACTATGTCAACCAGCTCTAGTAATGATACTCTTCGTAATTATCATGGAATTGTCAGAGTTGGAAGGGACCTCTAGAGATCATCTAGTCCAACTCCCCTGCTAATTATGAAGTAGAAAGTGTAAAAATATGGGTTTATTTTCAAGACCTATAAAAGCATTATCAAAATGACACTTCATGTTTCTAATAAAGATGTTTAAAGGTTGGTCTTCACTACTTAGGTATATTTAGAAATAGTGACTGGACACAAGTTGCTTGCTAAGGAAAAATCCATCTCACAGGTCATAAAAAGAATAATATAGTTCATCTGGTTCACTCTGGCTTAAAGCAGATCTAACATGGATTAGGTTGCTCAGCCATGGTCAGTCAAGTTTTGAATATAATAGAGATTGGAGCTCTCTATGAAAGCTCTGCTTCAATTGCATTTTTAATTTTTATGGGTAGTATCAGGTTTTCTTATATTATTGCAAACTTTAAACCTCCTCTGAAAATAAAGATTGCTGTAATGAAGGCCAAGCTTTATTTCTCTTTATTGTCTAGGATTTTTTATGGTCTTGCAGTTCTAACACATAACACAATGTGAATGAAATAATTTCCAGAGATTCTAGAGCTGCTACATATTGTATAGAAAACCACAAATTTTATTAAAAAAACATTAGAAAATTTGAAAATTCAAAAATTCAGAAATCTAGAAATGTCAAAATGAAGGCTGCTCTACAAAGATAAAAAGTCTGAATTAAAGTTAAGTATTTACTTAAAAACTTCTGCATCACCAGTAACCATACTGTAAAATCTTGTTTACTTCATGAATGTTGTATCAGCCCAGCACTGAAACCTTTATGAACTTCATTATTGTTATTACATACATAACTCATAATTCAGTTAATGCTTCACAAGCAGTATAGACTTTACCTAAAAAAATATTTTTCCCCTGTTGGATATGCATATAAGAAGGGAAAGAACACTGTTTTACAAATGAGAAAAATGAGGCACAGAGGGACTCAGGCTATTGTTTTGCTTCACTGTATTTCTGTACTCTTCATTGTCTGTTCCTTTACTGAATCCATCCCCTACCAGCTATGTCTGTCTACCCTGGGCATACTACTTGGTACCTCACAACTAGCAGTAAGCTTCCCCCTCCTCGTGTCCACGTAGGCTATAGAGTAAAGGTGCTTTGGAAAGACAGAAGAAAAGCAAAGAAACAGAGAAAAAGAAAATACTGAATCTTGTGTCTTTGGATATGGTGCCCAGTGTCTAACTTGGTGCTGCAGTTGCTCCTCCTAGCTAGAAGTAACACTTACAGATACAGTCTGTGGCTCTTAAGCCACAAGACAGAGTGAGTCCAGTTACTCCATACGGGATCAGGTTTTACTGATACTGTTTTGGGTTATTGTGTGTGTGGGGGGGTTGTATAGTTTTTTCTTTTTTTTTCAATAGAGGGCTTGAATATACTTATTCAAATTTAAATGAGTGTAAATAAGCTGGAAGTTTTTTTTTTCTAGGAAATAAAACATCAAACAACAGCCAATTTAAAAAAAAAGATGTTATCAGTATAACAGCTGTACAATCACAAGAACCTACGAGAAAGGAGAATTAAAAATAGCCATTTTTAAAAGAGAATTTCATAGCATTTCAAAACCACAAACATGATATCAAACATGATATCCATTTTATCAAGTACAAATTGAATGAAAGCTCTTTCCTCTGCAGAGCTGGTGCAATCATTTGTTAACAACAGTTTTGAAACAATTTAAAACATATCAAAATATGAAAGCTTTTATAAAGATAAAACCAAGTCCTGTTGCAAAGCAGAACAAACTTAATTTTTATATCTTTATTAAACCAGTACAACCATTTTTGACAAACCGTTTTACTGAACTCACTAGACTGCTTGCAGCTTAACATAAAGCATAGTTTGAGTGAGAACAGACAAATTTATCTCAAGCTTTCTACTTGTCTACATTTAGCCTGTACCTGGGGCTAAACTGTAGCAGTTGTTCTACCCCCAATGACCCCTCCTCAGCTGAGAAGGGGAATCAAGATAAAAAGGGAGAAGCCCTATGGGTTGAAGCAGAAACTGATTTAATGAAATAACAAAGCTAATACAATCACCAACCTAAAGTGTGCAAGGTTATACACAGCCTCATCCTTAGGGTCAGCAGCAGGAGGCCAAAACAGAAGAGTCCCAGAAAAAACCTGCTCATGTTTACTAAACTCCCTCCTTTTATAATGAGCTTGATGTCAGTGATATGGGACACACCTGTGAGTCAGCTTGGGGCAGCTGCCCTGACTGAAACTCCCAGCTGACTTGGAGCTACTCGTGGCCTGCCTGACATGGCTGGCCCATGAGTCTGTTCCTGGGAAACCAGGACACTACTCTTTTTTTCCTTACATGGAGTTCTAAATATTCCATGAAAGCTGTTCTTTTTTCACAATTTTTAAGCTTCAGCTATTAGTGGAATGCACTGTCAGTCTCCATGTGGCTTAGGGTTCTGATTTCTTACTAGATGGTGAACAGTGTTGCTTCTACAAAGTCAGCAAGGTTTTCCTCCCTGAGCATCTTCTTATGATGACACCTTAGTTGAAGATGATTCTTCTGACACAGGTTCATTTGATCAGAAACTTAGAGAAATTCCTGACTCTTGGGAATGGTTCCTGCTGAAGAGAATTATGCCACAGCCCAAGAGCAATTGATAGAGTAGCAGAAGGTGAAGCAGATGCGATGGAAGAGAAATGAACAGGTGTCTGGCACTAAGAGAAGCAGGAGTTGGTTTTCCTCTCTGGTGTCTAGAAGAGATAATGGCAATACACAGCCTTGCCAAGAATGTGTTGTTTACACAGTGTATGTACACCCACCTGCTCCATCTGAAAACGAGCTTGTGAACACACCTGACTGACAAAAATACAGAAAAAAAATTTTATGTGGTTTTGTGTTGTGCCTGATGAACTGATAAAAAGCATTACAGAAAATTAATAAAATCCATATGATGGAATATCAATGTTCTTACAGTTTAAGTGAGATTTTTGAATTGCTAGCTGTCTCTTGCATTCCTTAGTTTGGATGTGAATATACATACCTGATACAACTATTACACAGATTACCTTTATTTTCAGGCTTTCCCTTTTCTGTGAAGAAGGTGTTAAAGTAGGCAATGGCAGAACTAAGAAACATGCAATTGATGTATTTAATAGCATGAGATATGAAGTACAGAAACCCATTTATGATACAGTGAGATAAGTTCAGACAATTACTTAGGCATCTAATTAAAATCAGCTGCTAAAGGTAGAGAAGTTATAGTAAAGACTAGGTGTAAGGTTAGTCAACACTTTGGCTGTAGAGTGACTGAATGAGAGTTGGTTTCTTTATTCCAAGAAATTTTGGAAATGTCTCTCTCTGATCAGTCATGTTTACCCCTTTCTTAGTGAGTTCATATTTTTAAACAAGAAGCTGTTTTAAAAGGAAAAATTAAGCTTTAAAAAGCTGTTAAAAGAAATTTTACAATCATTCATAAATGCTAAAAACTGAGCAGACAAATTTGAAAAAGACGTCACTTCCTTGATTAGGTCTGGTTTAAAAGAAAATATTAAAATATTTAAAAATATTTGTCAAAAAGTTAGTGACAAGACCATCTCTAAGGATGAGATGTTGCATCTTTGGTAAATTTCCTTGTCAATTTAGATGTACAGTAGATATTCCTAGCTCTATCCCCAAATTGTTTCTTCTGTTGGAATTGGTGCCTGATTGCTTTGTCAAATTATGTGATGCAACATAATAGCATCGTTATTTACTAGCTGTTGTGTTTAAAATTGATTGTAACATATTTATAACAAATAACTCATGAGCTTCGCTTTGGTGAAAACAGTATTTTCATAGTTCATACTATATTAAGACTCAGTTTAAATATTGGGCATTTGAATGCTTACATCTTCTTTAAAAGGGAATGCTTGAAGCAAAAAAATACTTATCTATTTTGCTCATCTTTCACTGAAACATATCTTTCACTTACAGTCCATCCTGAAATTTTGAAAGCTGATGAAGGCAACTACTTCAAAAATCAAAGGAAAACTTGCATTTGCATAATTGCATTCTGTGTTATTTTGTTTATTTTTGTTATTCAAGTAGTTTAGCAGGTTTTTTCCTTTGGGTAAAATTCAGCAATATGTGATTTATAGTATTATTAATTACCATAGTAGACCTCATATTATCTTAATTTATGATGAAAATTCTTGCTCTGAATGGATGGAGTCAGGTGGAGTGTCAGTAGTTTCTATTCTTACCTGGCAGGAGCCATTTATTGTTAATTAATTGCATTATATATATAAACCTATACATGGAATATCTGGCAGGGAAATTGAAATTTCAGGACAAGGTAAATGCTCTAAACTGGACTGATCTCCAGAACTGTCTGGGGTGAAGTTTCAATAGCTGGAGGTGTCACATACTGTGGATCTCATGTGGATGGCCTGTCCTGCCACAGCTTCAGCCTTTTGTATATATTATCTTCTTCATGTAACCAGCAGTCATCAAAATCTCCCTGCTCTGTTGATTAGCATGTGAACTGCATCTCCCCTTTCTGTATTACCCAAATTTTTCTGTCATTAAGCGTAGTCTAAATTTAAATTCACTAGCAGTGGCTATGGATTTATAATAGCTTAAATGAGGCTATAATTTGGTCTATTAACTTTGTACAGCTGACTACCAAGATATTTTTCTTTTCTGAGTCAAGATTTCATGCTACTCTGAATGAAATTTCAGCATCCGCCAACTTTTTAAAAATACATACTGAAATATGTTTAACACATTGTATGCTAGTGAATATTTTGAGAAACTGTTTGTTCTTTTTCAGAAGTAACAAGTCAGACTTCTGCTTTCAGAAAGGAAGTACTGGGAAATGTTAACATCTAATCTTTCATGTTTCTCCTCGTCAGAAACAGACAGAAACCAACACAATATTCTGAGTAACTGGTCTGGAGCTGAAGTTGTTCAATGAACTACCTCTAAGAGGAACACACATGGTGGAACAAATTTATTGTAAAAAAAAAATCAATGCAGAAAGGCAGTACATAATAGAATGATAGGCAAGACTTTGCTTTGAAATACGTATGGCACAGTAGTGTATTTTCATTTAACATTTTAATAGCCTAGTGTAGAACTAATAATACATAATACTAGTAGATTGAACACATTACCTTTTTTGTGGCTTAAACTATTGTTTCACTGATTTTTCTAGGGTTTTTTGGAGGGAGGGAATGAAAAAAACACATCCTGTTGCTAAAGTTCAGATCATTTTGTTCCTTTCCTTTTTTTTTTTTTTTTTTTTTCTCCTGCAAGAGTCTGGACATTCAATCTATTTCTGTACTTTAAAAAATAAAAAGCAGCCACTCCAGAGGATATATCACCAAGAAATACAGAATCCTGACAACCAAGATAAATGAACAACAAACCAAAAAAAACAGTGGAGAAAGGTCAAATCCTTTTGACTTATGGGCCGTTATAGAGAATGGTGGGTCACACAATCTTTTCTTTTGTTTCTGAAGTTACCAAGTGGAAACTGTGTAGGATAAATATTTCCCTGACTTCAAAATAAAAGAAGAGGAAGATAACTCAGAACTAAATGCCGGCTGTGCGAGGAACTTACATCTATTACTGGCACTTGTTACTTATCTAAAAAGCTTGATTTGTTTGTTAATCTCATAGGTTCAGGAGGAGTGGCAGATAGTCGGTACTTGGTTTTCAGTTTCAAACCATTTCTGCATTTATGATCTTGTCCTGATTTCCTTAGTTGACGACGAAATCCACTAAATTTTATTTAATCTTGAGACCAGCTGCCAGAAGTAAGAATGGATATAGGGGTGCCAGGATTCAGTCTTCTGTGTTCTTAGCTGTGTTGAAGGTGAGAACATTCATGTTCAGAGCTTTTGCTCTTTTCCCCTCCTGTCTCACTTACCTCTCTTCTCTCATGCTTTGCAGAATATAACAGTGCAAGCAGTTTCATATTTACATTGTTACCACGTTTAGGAAAAATACACTCTTCTCTCTCCTCTTCCCAAATAAGGTTGTATATTTTCTTGATTATGCAGAAAGTTGACAGTTGTCATATAATGGGTAACAGGAAGCTGTAGTCTAAATGATAATACCAATTTTCTGCATCAGCTAGTCAGGAATATGATCATGAAGTCTTGGTCTCAGAATAGGAAAGATCAGAGAAGGAAAGAGCTGCTGTTAGACAAGTAGGATAAATTAGTATGTAAGATTAGTCAGTGATTAATATGTTTCAAGAGTTGTTTTTATACTGTTACAATTATAGATATATACTTATCTCCCCTTCCTGGCTTGTCTCTATTTATGGACAGTAACAAGATGAAAGGGAATGGAGAGAGAAACTGGGATTTGTCAGAATGCTGATTGTGCAATCAAGCTTAATACATGAAGAAGTTTCAAACATCAGAAAAAGGAGGAAAGGAGGAAGTGAGCAGTGTACAAAAGTCAGATTCTTTACCAGAAGTTAATGCCTCCACCATGTTGCTTAAGGGCTATTATAAATCCATATCTTCTATCTGAAGCAAGAAATACAATTACAGCAGTAATAGAGTTTCCTCCTGACTAGCCATCATGTTAGGTTCTGGCATTACTAATGTATGTCATCTGCATTGTTTACATCCTCAGTGTTAACATATATTAGCAGGACAGCCTCCATTTAGGTTGATGGAGCTAAACTCTCATTGTGCAATTGCTTTAATATGACACGAAGGGGTATCACTTTTTCTCCTAAAATCTTCCTCATGTTCCTGTGCAGTGATCCAGTTAATGGAAATCATCTGGCTGCAAACTGATGGCTAGTTTTCATCTTGATTTGTCTTCAGCTTCCTTGATTTGGCTCATTAGACAACTAGACAAGCATTGTTATGACACACACACACGTGAGCAGATGGGACTGAGCCATTGAGAGAGGGTGGGAACTAGTTAAGTGGCAGTACAGGCTTACATTAGATAAAAGTAAGAAAGTAACCATGGCTTAAACATGAACGAGTACACCACTCCAAGGACTCAATGCTGACCCAAAACTCTTTACTCATTTAGGAAAGACAAAATGATGACAGGGTAGACTGATGGTAAATAACTGCCATATAATAAACATCAGTAATTGTAATTAGAAATGTAAATAATATAACTCTCTCACTGAAGGTTGAAAACAAATGAGCAAAGAAGGACTGTTCAGTGAAGTTACAACATTATTGCAAAATGACTGTCGAATTGAGGAAAGTAAGATATTAGGCTGGATTTTTTTTTTTTTTTTTTTTTTTTTAAAAAGTATAGAAATGTTACCAACTCTGTATCAGTTTTTTTCTGTGTGTTGAAGTACATACCGCATCCAGTACAAATTGTTTCATTTCAGGAAAACTGCAACAGAAATAAATCATTTTCAAATATTGAACAACATCTGTAATCAACTAATTAGATGCAAAGTATCCCTCTTTACCTCTCCCTGTACTTTCTCTTCAGCAGAGTAAATGCATCGGTAATTCAGTTTTGGACGTTGTTATGAAGGTGATCCTATCATCGTTTCATTGAAATTCACCCTTCAGACAAATGAATAGACAAAGTTGTGAATATTCTCCTAGCATTGCAGAATAGCTAAACACTGTATTACCTGAATCATAGGCTCATAAAATAATTTTGGTTGGAAGGGATATGTGAGAGTCATTTAGTCCACTCACTTGCTCAAAGCAGGACCAATTAAATGACTATTCTCTGTGCTGTGTTCAGTCATGTTTGGAATATATCTCCAAGCATGGAGAGTATACAACCTCTCTGGGCAACCTATTCCAATAATTCCAAAGTTTGTCCTAAGAGTTGCCTGGAATTTCCTCTGGTAGAAATTGTGTCCATAGTCTCTTATCATATCACCATGAACAGAAGAGTCTGTCTCCCATCTTCTCAGAGTTCTCACATCAGACAGCTGTAGACACTAAGCAGGTCCCTTTTCATTGTCTCTTCTTAAGGCTGAATAAAAACAATTATCTCAGCTTCTCCTTATGTGCCATATGCTTCAATACCTTAGTCATCTCAGTGGCTCTTTACTGGACTCACTCAACAGTATGTCAGTGTGTTCTAGTGAGGAGGCCCAGACTGGACTAAGTAGGCCAGATAAACTGCAATGATCTTCAGATTACTATAGACATTCAGTGTTGATCTCCAACTGAGTTATTTCCATGTAAGAGATTTTGGCATCACTGTTGGAATTCTCTGAAATACATTCGAAAGGAGTGTTAAATTTTGGAAAAAAAACCACAACAAAACCAAAACCGGAAAATACTATTGTGCCATGGCACTACTAATTACACCGTACCCACAGACAGAATTTTCCACTCAGGTCTCATCACTCCCATTTAAAGGTGGTCATGATGAAACTTGAAAAAGCAGAGAAGATAATAGCAAGGATTATAAGGTGTGTATAAAAATTGTGTTTCAGTTCTAGAAATCCATGACATCTGGGACTTCTATAAATAGAATTTTTAATTCTTGCTGTTGTATAAATTCTACATGTTTTGTGTGCAAGGATGTATATCTACACCCAGCTCATTTCCTGGGCATGTAAGTTGTTCTGCAATCACATTAGGATTTTTTTTATTTAAATGTTGCTTTTGCAGCACCTCATCAGGAACCTGTACTCTAACATTAGGTTTCCAAATGTTTCCTCTTCCAAGACCACTAGGTGCACAGTAATTACATCACCTGGGTGCACAGTAATTACATCAATTCATTGATGTGGCCAGGCTTTTAGGAATTTTTTCCATATCTGTATTTTTTGTTTTCATGTTGCATGGCAATGAGTAACAGCACAAAGGAGTGAGATGGGTCATAGTTGTTCACACTTGTTGTCACCAGGTGCTGTAACTCTCTCTTAAATCACTGCTTTGAGTTCTGTAGGCATGCACCTTATTTCTGGCAGTTTAGTTTAATTTCCCTTCTGCTTTTTAAAAATAGTTTGTGAATGGAGCCTAATATTTGTCATGGATGCTTGAGACAAATTTATATAGAGAAATACTAAAATGAGTATCTCCTCTTCCATCCAGTTTGACTTTTCTGCAGCTGGTGTAAAGCTGGTTGGGTCTGGAATAAATAATTTTCATGTGTTTCAAAGCTTCACAAGATTTTGACATCTGTGGTGAAAGAAGGATCAAAATTAAACAAACCAAAACAAACTTAAACTCCAGCTGCAAATTTTCAGATAGTTCTTTTTCTGTAGAGTGTCAAATTTGCTACCTCAAAGTCCAATTAGAGTTCATTTTCTATCCAGTCCTGCAGCTGGGAGAAGTTGAGTGAATTTGCCAAACAGCTAATGAAGATTTTCACTGAAATAAATGTTGTTTAAACAGACACAGTTCTGTGAATTTATATATGCAGTTGAAGAGATAGGTTTAGATTCTAGCTTTTTAGAAGTTTAGTAGTCACTTATTCTTGGGGCTTCTTCTAGGTGTCTGAAAAGATTGGTTGGCTGAGGAAGGTGTGACATCTTCGAGTAGCTGCACAATTTTTCTGATGGGATTTAAACTCCTACAGAAAGTCACTATGAGAGCAGGTGAAAGTCAGAAATTATGGGATCAGTGGTATGTGAAATGGGTATTGGAAAAAAGGATGAGAGCACAGAAGGAACAATATCACCTGAAGAGTCATTTTCCTTTAATTTTAGACAGACTGAAAGGTGTGAACCACCAAGGTACTGTAAGTTTTCATTGAGTCACTGTACGGTAAATTACATAAAACACCCAGATGTGTATGTAATAAGGAGAGAAGTGGGAGTGGCTATGAGACACAGAGGGTCTATCGAGTCTGCAATTCATTTATGCATTTCTTGCATAAGAGCAGGAGAAGCTTTTCCTTTGCCTTCATATTTGATAAAATGTTCTGATTTGATTCACAGTTATAAATATGCAACAAAGCAAATGCGTAGCAAACAATTCTAGATCTTTTCCTGATATATTTGCACTTGTATGGATACAGAAACTAACTTGTCATATAAAAACCAAGATATGTTTAGTAAGAACACATATATATTCTAGCTATTTTCCCACCATTTTAATACAGATTCACTTTTTCTGATTATTTTTTATGGCCGAAATCCGTGATGGTGACACCAGACACCAATTAAAATTAAGATGGTCATTTCCGAGACAACATAAAATCTAAAATAATCCAAGGGAAATTATCATCTTAGAAAGTCAAGTAAGGAATGAATTTGTAGTGATAGAGTTGGGGAAACAGAGAACTGTTTCTTCAAAAGGAGGAGTAAATATCCTTGAAAAAATACTAGAATGTGTGCTTTAATAAGGAAGCTCCTATTTACAGATGTTGTACGAACTTTCAGAGTTTTGGCATTCTTCATCCTTCCTCTCTTGAGTCTTTTGTTTGTTTATGCTGAATTTTACTTTTGAAGGTGATGCCTCCTATTCCATGTATTGCAACACATCATGAGGCCAGGAATAAAGAAATGAAAGGGAGAAGCATTATCTGAACTCATTGATGGTAATATGTATCTTCTGTTGGTGTTTTTGTACATTTTAACTTTCTGTGTCCCTGTTCAAAGACTTATATTTGTCTGATCTTGGAGCCCAAACTGCTCTAAGCCTGCATTAGATAGGAAACCCATTTAGAAATCTCAGTTGCTGTAAGCACAAGCCAAGGAGCTGAGTGTCTGATGAATTTTAATCACAGAAATAAAAGCCGAGAGATTCAGTGTGGCTTCTGAACTGGTGAATAGGAAAAAAATGTGCTTAGTTGAAATCAGTGTTGTGGATTCTTCAAATTCACTTGCACAAAATTCACCTGCTTTTTTTTTCAAAGTAAAATCATAATATGTTATTGATTTAGTGACTGCTGTTTTTTTATGAGTCTACTTTGTGAAATCTCAAGTCCTCGTATTATCATCCTGTGACATCCTCCCATGTAAATATCCCTCATGTAGTTCTCTCTACATTCTAAGGTTTTGTGTGAAACTCACTAAATTACTTGCTCATGATAGTAGCACAATCTTCTCTAGCTTCTTGAACATTCACAAAACAGCAGCTACTCTAAAAGGAAAAAAAGAATATCGTAGCAATGAGTGATGTACAAGAAGTAGCATAGCCATGTAAAAAAAATTAATAATCTAAATGGTCATAAACTCAGAACAAAAACTATTGGAAGGAAAAAATAAAGATTGTAAAAAAAATTTATAAAACTGTAAGTTACTTCCCAGAAATGTGTTAATCTCACCTTGTTACTCCAGAATCTTTCCCTGTCTGCTGCAGGCAGCGGTACAAAGTGGTTGATAGCTACAGTTTGAGATATAGACTGACACTTTCTTCTGCAGCAGTCATGAGTGAGTTATTCCAATCTGTGCTAGCACAGCTGGAAAATTTACCTTCACACGGCTGGAATTCCATTTCAGTCTGTCATGATACACTACACTGCCTCTGTTTCCTCATGAGCTACAACATTGGTGCAATGTGTTCTCTAAGGTTTCTGCCATCACAAATACAGTCAGTAAAGCCGTCTATTAAAAGTAAGTTGAGACTGAAATGCTTTGATATCAAAAAATAAATTATTTTGTAAAGAGCCAGCTCTCTCAGGGTTACAAAAGCTTAAATAATAGCTATGATTTTATTTTGTTTTTCTTTTGAGCTTTCACAACCACCTATTTGCAGGTTATATCTATTGTTCTTGTTCCAGATGTATTTTAAGATTCTCTCTTTTGGTACTTACCAATGGGTTGTCTGCCCCAGCTTTCATTTACTTCAGTTCAAGGGAACTAAAAAGAACTAAAACTTATTCATAACTGTTTTTCCAGAGATCATTCACCCTGATAATTTGTTGACATAAAGACTATAAACAGGAATTAGTTAATATGCATTATTCCTTCAAGAAGTCAGCAACAAAGCAACAGTGAGGTCTGGAGATTGGGCCCAGCTCAAGGTCAGTACACAAGTTAAGCTTCCAGTAATTACTTCACCTGCTGAATATGAAACATACACAGTTTAATTTAGACACTGCCATTTCTGAAGTCCATGCAGACTTGCTATCAAGAATGTGAGTTCAAGTGGTAGTTTTCCTCTATTTCCTTAGTGTGAAAGTTTAAAATGATAGTGTTATAACTAAAGCTTTCTTCTGTATTTGTACTGATACTCAAGCATCACAAAACAATTCTTTCATTTTACCCCTGTCTTTTAAATGCTAAGCAGCAGAGTTGGTTGCTTTGACTAATCTGTAACCTCTATCTTGCTTCCTCTCCCAACTCTCTTTTGATTTTCTTTTCTAGAATTACCTGTGACTGGTGCTGTGAAATATATATACTATAGTATATCATACGTGTTCACAGCAGAGCTAAGCAAAAGGCACAGCTTGTATTTTGTGTGCCTTGAGCTGAGGTCTTCTGCGCTAAAAATCAGCATGTTGCTCACAGTGCTGTCTTTGCAATAAAAGTAGAAGCAGGAAGCATAGAAAGGAGCCGAAGTAAGAAGAAGGCCATTTGTTTACAGTTAGTAAAACTAGCATGACACAAGCAATAATGTGACTAGAGTAAGACCTGTAATATTAGCTCTTTTACCTGACCTTTTTAAGGGTGATTCCTGTTGCTGTATGTGACATATTACAGACGTGACTAGCATTTCTTATGTATTTATTGACTTTTTCTTTTATAAATGGGCTAGCCACACATTGCGTCTGCTCAATATGAACTGGACTGTGGGTGTTAAAATGTTATTTACAATGTGCTTCCTTGTGCATCAAGGAATGAACCACACCATGGTGAGCACGAAGAACTAAGCTTTCACTTGTGTAGGCAGGTTATAGTAACTACTGTAGAATTGCTTGAGTTTATAAATAGGAAAATGTATTTTCCTGCTGTGGAAAATGCAAACACATTCAATAGCAGAACTATCCTTTACATTTTTCAGAGGTTAGAAAGCCAAGGATGGTGACCAGCTCTACAGTAGGAAGTCTATTTTTCACAGTTTCCCTCAAAGGTATTTAAAAAGAATGTTTTGAAAGTATTGAGTCCACAAAACATTTAGAGCGTTCAAAACAATTTAGCTGTGGCTCACTGGGTTTTGCTGTAATGAAATAATAACCTTTCAAGTTTTATAATTAATTTGATAGGTACAGTGCTGTGGAATACTGACTTCAAAGGCTTCAATATTAATCAGCTTCAGCATAGTGATATTTTCAGTGGGCATTTTGGGAAAGTGTTAGAGGAGACATTTCAAAATCATGAGACACTGAAGGTTGGACTTCTTTTACTTCAATATAGGTACCTAAAATATAGACTTGTAATCTGTGTAATCGTTGCCATTAGAGCTATGAGAAGAGAGAGCATCTCCAGAGAATAATCCAGTGTTCAGCAGAAAAGTAGAGTTCTTGGCGATCTATCTGGAGGTACTTAAGATCTTTTGGCCCTTTCTCTAAGGACAAGAAGTTACCATTTAAAAAAAAATCCAGTTCACATACTTTCAGTCTGTTTACTTTTACATTACCTTGTTTCTTTGGATACACTGTCTCACTTGTCCTAATCAATAAGTTACTAAAGAAAGGCTGTGAACTGCAGAAAGCTAAGGTACAGAGGCATGGTGAAATCACCTCTGAACATTCCTTCCTTCCATGTTAGAAGAAAACTGATGCCTCCTTTTTGGTAAAATGCTTTGCTGCTCCATCAACAAGTCACAATAGAATTTGAATGTATTGTTTTCTCAACATACTTGTGTGCTGTCTCAGTTTGGGAACACACACACCTTTCAAGATACCATCCTTTTATCTTTAGGTTGACCTCTATCAATCACTTGAGTAGAAATTACAGGTCTTCTGAAAGCCAAAAAGCTAACTCATCAGATCACTCCTTTCAGAGTTCAAAAAAGCCTTCAGATTTTTTTTTCTTTTAAAATAGGTTATACACAAACATTTTACTTCATGAAAGAACAACAAAACTAAGTAATATTTATCTTCTTTGGTTTTAGATTTTCAGAGTGATCTCTTCAGTTTACAACATTTCTAGCCAGAATCACTTTTCCATACCACATATTTGATACTGATGATGGATGATGCAGTAATTTATTTCCTAAGATTCTGTGAATATGAAAGCTTAACAGTTCATAGTAATTATAGATCAATGTGATTTACAATAAAGACTTGGCATTAAGACCTTGGCTAGCACACAGTAACATGAAATTGTAACATACACATCATTCAATTTAGTGTCTTTGTCGTTTTGTATTTCATACTCCAGAGAGATTTCAAAACGAAATAAAAGATGACACTAAACATGAGGTGTTTCAGCATACAATGTCATTGTGAAACTATCTAAGCAGATGAACCAAAACCAAAAAGAATTGTCTTTACAGCATGAAGTCATTATCATTTGCTTTTTTGAGTTCTACAATGAAAAGTCATGTAAGTAGCAATAAATCCTACATGTTTGACTACACTAGCTAATTAGCAAATAATTATGCCATGGCATTTTGTCAAACTTTCTGGTGCTCCATTAATGTGCATTTCCAATTTAGTACACAGAACATTAAATTATTTCTAATCATTTGTTGCTTTTGACATGTGATTTGCATATTTTCTATAATAAATAAACAAACAAATCCTAGTTGATATACGAGATAGAAAGTCTCTGTGCCTAATTAGTTTTGAAAAGTTAGGCAAACTGCCACAAAACTCTGCAATGCTTATATCCTTTTCCTTTTTTCAAAAAAATGACAAGCAGTTCAAGATGAGAGAACTTCCTCATACTTATAAGCCACTCAGTTTCTACTGGTCATATAAGAAACTGAAGCTACTTTTAAGTGTAAAACAAATGGTTGAATCATTATCTCAGGCTGTTGATTCAGGTTAAGCTTGCTCCAGCATCTGTAACCCTTCCCCCAGGGTTGATAGTACAATTATTTAATTCATTTAGAATTGTCAGAAACTATTTGTCTGACACTCCTTTACACAAACACAAATTTGGGGACAAATGGACAGTACAAATAAATAAAAGAAACTGTGGTTTGGTGTATTGGAGTAATTACTGCATTTATGGCATTTGACATTCCTTACCAGAACCTTTTCAGATTGTCTGCCCTTCAGATGTTCCATCTTTATATAAACAGTTACTCAGGACAGATTGTAAAGTTATAAAGTTTTCTTATGCTGTATTAGCAAATAGTAAATTTAAAGTGAAAGCAGAGGGAGTCTCGAGTAATTCTACTGAAAATGAGGTTCTACTCAAAAAGAGATCATGCTTACATTATCTTTGAGTGCTATGGACCTGGACAATAGTTTAAGAAATGTGTTATTTACATCAGGAAACTTCATTTTACCATTTTGATTTGCAAGTTAGAATATACTTTCATGGACAGAATGTCTTTACTACGGCTGCAGTTGCAAACTATGCATACCATCCAACACTCTGATTTTTTGTACACTAGGGCATTTTTACCTTTTTGTGCTCCTTCAGAAGAGAAGAGTCTGCTCTTTGTAGGCTGAATCAGGGAAGTTCAGTAGCACTGAAAAGATTACTGAAAGAAGTCAGGACTATATACCATGCCTATCATTGCCAGGGAGGGAGGGGACAGCCACAGCTTCCCTGGGCAACCTGTTCCAGCATCTCACCGCCCTTACAGTAAAGAATTTCCTCCTAATATCTAATCTAAATCTATCCTCTTCCAGTTTAAAACCATTACTCCTCATCCTATCACTACATGCCCTTGTAAAAAGTCCATCTCCAGCTTTCTTGTAGGCTCCTTCAGGTACTGGAAGGTGCTCTAAGTTCTCCCCGGAGCTTTCTGTACTCCAGGCTGAACAACCCCAACTCTCTCAGCATGTCTTCACAGTTTTAAATGTTTAAAATGTTTAAAATTGTTCTTCTTAGTTTAAAGGGTTTTAAACATTTTGCAAAAATAGCCCACATACTTACGCAGAAGAAAATTTATTTTAAAGTTTTAGAACACTGAAGGAACTATTTTAATAACATTTTAAAAATTTTAACATTTCCTCTTTTTTGAAATATTACCACAACATGCTACAGGAGGTTTTAAACAAAATATTATTATGCATTAAACAGCAGTTATATTTTTCAAGGTAATTTGTAATTTAACATTTAAAAAAATCACTATATTTTGTTATTTGAATTAATATTCCAAGAAATTGACTTTTTTTTATAAGCAGCTTTCCAATAAAATTTTATCAAAGGTGTAGCCATAGCATTTGAATAAGTTCTTACTATGTGTAGTTAGCATGGTATTTCCAGTTTAACACTTTAAAATTATGAAGTACTTAATTTAAACTAAGTAAAGAACGCTACATATACATATAATTATTAATGATACATACTTCATATGTCTTATCTGTCTTGTTTAGAGATGTGTTTGTTTCTAACCTGACCTGCTATCAGACTTTCCCATGTATATTAATTTTTTTGCCAAATTTACACCAAAAAATACAGTTAATCATACTATTTAGGAATGCCAGAATTTAGGCAATATATTGTTTAATTTGCACTTTTTTCTTTTATTATACAGTAGTGTGGATTTCCAGGAAGTGAATTAATTTTCATAAAACAACAGCAGAAGCACACATTGCAGATAAGCATTTCTGTCTTCGAATCATGCTTTAGACATTTTTCATTTGCAAATGCTGATTTGCATCAACTGTAAGACTTCACATGCAAAGGAATTCTCAAAGAATGGGGAACAGGTAAATATGCACATTTGTCACTCAGCAGTCTTAGGAACCATTTTGCTGCTTTAAGAAAAAGATCCATCTCACCTAATTTTATAGATATTTAATTCAAAATAGCTAGTTGGAATAACTCTATAGGCAGCTAAAGAAAAAAGAAACATTATAAAATAAGGATGTGCACGTGTGTGTGTGTAAGTGAGTGTAAAAAAGTGAATACTCTTTTCTTGTTGAAAGTGAAAGTCTGTAGTGAAAACTGAAAAAAAAACCTGGCCTCAATGTGGCAATTACCGATTTGAGGTTTTTTAGCTGACAGAGTAGGGCTAGCAAAATATATGATAAAGGTACAGCTATTAAAATAAAAAAAAACTTCTTTGGTCATATGGCTTAGTATCAAGAGGAATCTAGGGAAGTTATACAGGCTGACATCTCTTTGCTGACAGTGTAATTCTAGAAGGATTATTTGTTGGTCTAACTGTTGGGAAGAGTAGACCAAGTCAGTAGTTATTGGTGATGTACTAAGAGAGGGACCAGCCAAATTTCTAGCAGAAAAAGCTATTGATGGGTATTATTCACTGGCTGACAGGGCAAATATCCTCAGGAACTATCAGTGTATTTAAACTCTATACCTAAGCACCCATTAAAGCTATTATAAGAGATAGGTTAGAACATTAGATGAACACCCTGGAAGAATTCTTCCAGCTAGAGATTCAAACTCCTAAGTTTCTATGTCTCCAGAACAACTGTCTACATTTCATAGAATCACAGAATAGCCTTGGTTGGAAGAGACCTTTAAGATAATCTAGTCCAACTATTAACCTAACACTGCTAATTCCCCACCAAACCATGTCCCTCAGCACCACATCTACACGTCTCTTAAATACCTCCAGGGATGGGGACTCCACCACTGCCCTGGGCAGCCTGTTCCAATGCTTATCAACCCTTTCAGTGAAAATTTTTCCCTAATATCTAATCTAAACCTCCACTGATACAACTTGAGGCCATTACCCCTCGTCCTATCACTGTTAACTGGGAAAAGAGACAGACCTTCACCTCACTACAACCTCCTTTCAGGTAGTTGTAGAGAGCAATGAGGTCTCCCATCAGCCTCCTCTTCTCCAGACTAAAAAATCCCAGTTATCTCAGCCACTCCTCATCAGACTTGTGCTCCAGACCCTTCACCAGCTTCATTGCCCTTCTCTGGACACGCTCCAGCAGCTCAGTGTCCTTCTTGAAGTGAGGGGCCCAAAACTGAACACAGTATTCGAGGTGCGACCTCACCAGTGCTTAGTACAGGGGGACAATCACTTCCCTCGTCCTGCTGGCCACACTATTTCTGATACAAGCCAGGATGCCATTGGCCTTCTTGGCCACCTGTGCACACTGCTGGCTCATGTTCAGCCAGCTGTCAACCAACACCCCCAAGTCCTTTCCCACCAGGCAGCTTTCCAGCCACTCTTCCCCAAGCCTGTAGCGCTGCATGGGGTTGTTGTGATCCAGGTGCAGGACTCAACACTTGGCCTTATTGAACCTCATACAATTGGCCTCGGCCCATTGATCAAGCCTGTCCAGATCCCTCTGCAGAGCCTCCCTGCCGTCAGGCAGATCAACACTCCCACCCAACTTGGTGTTGTCTGCAAACTTTCTGAGGGTGCACTCACTGCCCTCGTCCAGATCATTGATAAAGGTATTAAACAGAAATGGCCCCAAAACCGAGCCCTGGGGAACACCACTTGTGACCATCCACCAACTGGATTTAACTCCATTCATCACAACTCTCTGGGCCTGGCCAGCCAGCCAGTTTTTAACCCAGCAAAGAGTCCACCTGTCTAAGCCATGAGCCGCCAGCTTCTCTAGGAGAATGCTGTGGGAAACAGAGTCGAAGGCTTTACTAAAGTCCAGGTAAACAACATCCACAGCCTTCCCCTCGTCCACCAAGTGAGTCACACTGTCATAGAGGAGATGAGGTTGGTCAAACAGGATCTGTCCTTCATAAACCCATGCTGACTGGGCCTGATCCCACTGTTGTCCTGGACATCCTGTGCAATCACACTCAAGATGACCTGCTCCATAATCTTCCCCGGTACCGAGGTCAGGCTGACAGGCTTGTATTTCCCCTGATCCTCCTTCTGGTGCTTCTTGTAGATTGGTGTCACATTAGCAAGCCTCCATTCATCTGGGACATCCGCCGTTGACCAGGACTGCTCGTGCATGATGGAGAGTGGCTTGGCAAGCTTCCCTGCCAGCTCCCTCAGTACTCTTGGGTGGATCCCATCTGGGCCCGTAGACTTGTGAGGGTGTAGTTGATGCAGCAAGTCTATAATTCCTTCCTCCTGGATTGTGGGAGGTTTACTCTGGTCCCCACCCTTGTATTCCAGCTCCAGGGGCTGAGCACCCTGAAGATAACTGGTTTGGGTATTAAAGACTGAGGCAATGAAGACATTTAGTACCTCAGCCTTATCCTTATTCTTCGTGACAGGGTTTCCCTCCTCATCCAGTAAAGGATGGAGATTCTCCTTGGCCCTCCTTTTACTGCTGATGTATTTGTAGAAACTTTTTTTGTTGCCTTTTATGACAGAGGCCAGATTGAGTTCCAGCTGGGCTTTTGCCTTTCTAATTTTCTTTCTACATGACTTAACGAGTTGCCTGTCCCTTCTTCCAAAGCTTATAAACTTTCTTTTTTCCCCTGAGTTCCACCAGAAGCTCCCTGTTCAGCCAGGCCAGTTGTCTTCCCTTCTGGTTTGTCTTATAGCATGTGGGGATGGTCTTCTCCTGCACCTTCAAGATTTCATTCTTTAAAAATATCCAGCCTTCCTGGACCCCTTTGCCCTTCGAGACTGTCTCCCAAGGGACTCTCTCAACCATTTCCCAGAATAGGCCAAAGTCTGCCCTCTGGAAGTCCAAGGCAGCAGTTTTGCTGACCCTTCTCTTAGCTTCTCCAAGAACTGAAAACTATAATTTCATGGTTGCTATGACCCAGACAGCTCCGACCATCACATCTCCCACCAGACCTTCTCTGTTTGCAAACAGCAGGTCTAGAGAGGCATCTGCCCTGGTAGGCTCACTTACCAGCTGTGTCAGGAAGTTGTCTTCCACACACTCCAGGAACCTCCTAGACTCTTTCCTCTCTGCTACATTTTATTTCTAGCAGTGAATTGAAGTCCCCCACAAGAACAAGGGCTGGTGACTACAAAACTTGTGACAGACGCTTATAGAATGTTTCATCTGCTTTCTCATCCTGATTGGGTGGTCTGTAACAGACTCCCATCAGGATATCTGCCTTGTTGGCCTTATATGTGTTGTTGGCCTTCAGATATGTGTTTAAGCTCCTGTTATAGTGAGTAGAGATCTAGTCAAACAATCTAGTGTAATTTTGCTGACCTGCATCCACTTTAAGTTGGAACAGCAGTTTGTTTTTTGCCAATACTTACTGACAGATCATTTCCTGACCTCCTCGAAGCTATTATCTGTTTCTCTGTATTCTCAGTTTTTATTTGAAAGGAAGTAAATTTCTAAACATTGTGTTTGTGAAGTTTAGATGTGAATTGAATACAAACAGCACCAATATATGTGAAGGATGAAATAACTCTGAGAGACATGATGTGTCTTGCCTCCCTGCATAGACAGTTTATTGCAGAATAAAATTCAGAGAAAAATTCAAATTTATCAGAAGTCATCACTCTCAAATCTATTTATTCCAGAAAAGCTTTCTTAAGTTCTGCACCTTAATTAGATGTTTTACATCGATGATGTGAAAAATCTTTCCTTCTCTACAGTTCAAGTCTTCAGGATTACAGCCACCTTATTTATTTTCTGGAAAGAAACTGTGTATAATGCTGCCAAAAATTAGTGCAGTTTTTACAATTTAGTCAGTTAATTTTCATCCAAACTTGCAAGAGCCAAAGGTAAGGATCTTTGCAGACCTCCAAGCATAACTAGTGAGAATCAAGCTTGTGAAGCTAACCAAAGCCAAGAGGCAACGCAGTCATATTTTAAATAGACCTTGAGATAGCAATGAAGTCTGAATATACCTCATCTAATTTCTCATCTTGCTTTCTTCTGGTAACTGCTGTGCCCTTTTGCTTTGCTATGTACTTATATTGTTTTTCCATGAGATGCTTGCTGTTCAATGACTAATGAAATGACTGGTATGATTATAGCATATATAATAGCAAAACAATAGAATAATAATATATACTTGATAATAACTAATAATACCTGAACGATGAAATATATAGGCAAGAAACAACTCAAACTGTGAAATTTTTCACTTTCACCATGTCTACAGTAACAAGGTACGCCTAGGTGCTTGTGTCAGCAAACATATTCCTCCCTACAGAAAAAGTTACTACTTTGACAGTGAGACAGCTTTTCAGGTACAGCAAAATAAAAGTTTATCTTCTGTAGAAGTGCCTTTTGTTTTTCAGAGACAGAATTTCCTAGAATAAATGCTGCTGCCCTTCTGTTAAAGTCCATAACCACTAAATCTGTGTAACTGAGGATTCAGTGTTCCATCTCATCTCTTATCATTGGCCAGTTTTAATATCCTTTATCTCCCCAGAATATTTGAAAAGAGCTTAAAAATCATCTCCAAGGTGCAAAGCAATACGTTGCTGAGGATTTTAAATGGGTGAATTTCTGCCTGCATAAATAACACTGGAAGAAACTTACTTTTTTTAATAACATTTGGTTAACAAGTATATTTGGTTAATGAGTAACAGCAGTAACCTACAATGACTAGGAGATTCTCTCCCTGTATTGCTTTAGTGGAACACAGAATAAGGTGGTCCAATAAATATAGAAGCTCATTAAAACTGCATATATTGAGATTATTTTGCTAGAATAACAGACATCATTGTTTACTTGTGGCCATTTAACTTAACCAACTTATAAGCTCCTATTGGCCTTATGACTCTAAGATATCAATAACTATGCTTTTATTAGAACATCTCTTCTGTTGAACCCTTCAGGTTTGGCCAAAGAATGATATGTGGTCATTGAAAATATTTAAATACAGGGTCAGGTCTTGAAAAGTGTTTTGATTTTTGCTAGTGTCATCTATTATTTCAGATACTCCCAAATGCATTTAAAACGTTGTTCAAAGTTCCACTGTGGACTTGTAATGTTTACCTGATAAGGGGAAAAAAACCCCACAGTCACTTTTTGTTGATTATAGAAAAAAACAAATTCTTCCTGGTCTGTGCTTGGGTGTGAGTAGATAAAGTATCTCATTGTGTTAGATCTTTGTTGAGAGCTTTGTCACTCTGAGATGACAAAAAAAAACATTGTGTGCATGAAAGCATTTCAACATTGAATGTAGGCTAGATGACAGAGTCAGCTGGTGTCTCAAATAGAATAAAACCATTCATGAGACCTGGCTAGTGTCTGGATTCATCTGATAAAGTGTAGACAGCTACATCCAAGTTTGCCATCTAGATCATCTAAATTTGTTTTACTGTGAAAGGGGAGAAAAAAAGAGCTTCTATTAATCTCACCCTAAAGAAAATACCTAAAATACATGAAAGTGATATAGACAAAATGGTCAGATCAATTGAGCTTTGAGTCTAATTTTATCCTTTAACTGTACAGAAGCATAGGGTGTCCCATACAGATGTAGGATTTAAAATCCTAAAAACCTTAAGTATGTGAGGTCAGTCCCACTCATTCTTTTTGTTAAATCATAAACGAAGAACTTTTAAGTGTTTCAGTCTTTTCATCAAGGCCTTTTCTGTTTCTCACACTGCTTGGACAGCGAGTAGGCTGGAGGTTCACAAGAAACTGGGAGGGGACACAGCTGGGATAGCTGACAAGAGGGATACCCAATACCATACGACGTCGTGCTCAGCAATAAAAGCTGGGGTAAGAAGGAAGAAGGGAGGATGTGGTAGTTATGGCATTTGTCTTACCAAGTAGTTGTTACACATGGTGAAGCCCTGCTTTCCTTGAAACAACTCCCCATACAGCTTTTGCTTAATCCAGTAAACTGTCTTTATCACAATTCTTTTTCTTACTTTTACTTTTTACATAAACAAGTGCCTTCTGGGTTTAGGCCACAATAGCTCTTAAAAAGCAGAAGAAAAAATTGGGAAAAGCTACAATTATGTCATACAAAGTTCTGTTAAAGATTTTTTTTAATTGTTTTAAGAGGGAAAGAATAAGCTCAGCAATATAGATGATATTTTTAAATCTCTTAATAAACTACCACACTTGTTACTGATCCGTTTCAAAATATTTTGTATCTGTGATTTGCCAAACTTCTGTCTTGAAAATATCAGTACATCTGCAAGGGTAAAACACAACTGAAGTGTATATCTTCTTAGCAAAAATGAATGTTCCACTTCCATTAATTATCTATTAAGTAAATATGCACACCTAACAAAATGAAGTAAAGCTACCACTTGATCCACAAATACCCCAATCCATATTCATTTCTGTCAGAAAAGCTTGGGAATATGTATTAATCTTATCATATGATCTTGGAAAGCTAGTAAAACTAGACTAAAATGGAAAGCTCACTACCACAGTCCTTACAGAGAGAAATGATAAGAAACTCTGCTGAGTTTAGGACTTAAAGAACATTGAGCGTGACTATCTTGTCCGTAGTCTGCTGAGTCTTCCTGCCTGAAATCTGTTCAAGTCCAATAAACTGTTTTCCCACCAAGAATTACTATAGTGCCATGGATATGGCCCATTCCCTGTCCAGAATAGCTGAGCATGGCAGGGTAGCCAGAGTTACAATTTTTGTGCTAATTGCGTCTTAATGCTGGTCTAGAAGATGAACAACTAGAATTGTCTGGTTCTGTGCAAAGGATTTGTATTGCTAAAGGGGATTTTCTGTGTTTCTTAAAGGCTTAACAATATAATTAAATCTTGGAATAAACCATCTGGTAAACCAATTGCCTTCATTTCAACCTAGAAGCAATTTAAGTTCATTATAGTCTACTAAAATGATGATGCTGGGATGAATTAACGTCTATTTAATGGACAACCACACTGTACAACAGGTCACATGATAACCTTATTGCTTAGCATGATGACAAGGGCATTGTAGAGAGTACAGAGACAACTGTACTGAAGTCCTCACCTGGTAGAAGAAGTCCTGCACTCTGTAGAAGCATGCAGTCCAGGATTTATTACTTGAAATGATCTGTATAATACTTACAGACATTTTCGTATCAATGAAACCACAGAACCTGGTAAATCATTGTTCTGACCTTGTTACTTTGAAAAGTTTTCAAAGTTACAGATAATAAAAGAGCATCATAAATTTTTTTTTCTACATAAGTAAGGGTTAGATACTGTAGACAAAAGAGAAAAATTGTGAAGTGTGACTTTGGGATACTTTTGTTTAAATATTC
Source organism: Podargus strigoides (assembly GCA_028020825.1). Classification (NCBI taxonomy): domain Eukaryota; kingdom Metazoa; phylum Chordata; class Aves; order Caprimulgiformes; family Podargidae; genus Podargus; species Podargus strigoides. The sequence continues at coordinate 31,169,747 of CM051623.1, forward strand.
TAGTTACATTAAATTTTTTATCTAGTTAATATAATTTAAAATGTAGACTAAAACACGTCAAGAGCATAAAACAAGAAATCATACTGAGGAGATCTTGTAAACAGTATAAGTAATATTGCAACGTCAGATATTTTTTAATTGCAAACTAATGACACCACTTTCTGGTATTATCCTCAGTAGGAGGGAGGGGAAAATAAGCCCAGTATTTGTATGTGTCTGTACACACATAGTGACATAGGCAAACATTCTTATCTGCTGCCTAGTTGATAGAGCTTTCACCTGGGAGATAAGAAATATGGGCTTGAATCCTCTTCCTCTAAGGAGAGAATTTTTCTCTGAAGTTGGCTGTTATGAAAAACTGGGTGGGAGTTGCAGGCATTGATTAAAAAGAAAGCCATTAAGTTTTCATTTTGGACATTCATGCCACTTGAACAGGTCAGTACCTTTAAGTAGAATAGGTATCCTTCCATCTTATTTTTAAATCCCAAAAAGAGGTATACTAGAGTTAAGACAGTGCCTGCTAAGATCTGAGCAACAACATAATGCAGAGCACTAATGCCTAGGAAACCCAGGCGGCCACTGAACTGGAGGTTTTAGATTCTATTTTCTGATTTAGGCAGTTCAATCTTCTTCAGTCTTGCCTTTGACACCTGATTTTTCCTTTTAATCTGAGCCATCATCTTTTAACTCGTCTCTGTTTCTTTCTTCTCAGAGAGAAGAGACATAAAATTCTGAGTAAAAACTGATTACATGATACTGTCTTTCACTGGGTGCAAAGACAACCAACTTGCAGAGCACAGACAAGATCATTTATAGCTCTTTTTTTTTTTTTTAAAGATGTACATTTCCTTCTGCTGTCCCTATATTTTTACGATATCGCTTTTCGTGGAGGCATAATATGGTACTTAATACACCATCAGCAAATTGTTCCTAAAATGAAACAACATGATCTCCACTCAACCAAGAAAAGAAAATATGATTGATGTTCTTTAACTGAATTACCTGAATGAAGGTCAGAGTGTAGCTTTCATGCTTTTGTGTCATATTGGTATGAAATGTAAATCTTAATATGGATGCTGGGAAATCTGACAATCTTTCATTAATCGTTCAAGCTCTTAGAGTCTCAGCTCTCAAGGATAAATGTGTACACAGAGTTTTCCCAAACTGCTTCTTGTTACTAGGGGTCAGATACTAGTCACATGGAGTAACATAGCTGTAAAAAAAAATGGGGACTATTTTTCATCTAATAGTAACTCCTGGATAGCTTTAAATTCCTACATATTGCAGAAGAAATAACAGTATAAAGGTATGCTTTCAGATTAGACAGCATTAGGAAACTATATTGCTTTTCCTGATTATTTTTTTAATATCATCAACATTTTTAAGCCCTATGAAATTGTTTTTGTGTACTATTTTAATTAGCAGCTATATGATAAAAAAGATGTTGCAGTGAGGCGGTGAGGAAAACAGGACAGTATAGTCAGGAATGACCTGAAATCATGGAGGATTTGGGCACAGTGCTAATGGCTAAGCCACAAACAATGCAATTAATGCCTATGTTCTCAAATTTTATTTTGCACTTTTCTGACTCTGCTGCCATCATGAGCAAGATGAACATGCCAGTGGTCAGTTAAAAGGACTTGAAGGCATTTCTAATCTACATCAGGTGATAAAATATCTACAAATATGAAACGATGGATGGAAGATAATCATGCCCTGTTTCCCCCGCTGTGGTGGCAGCAGTGAGAAAAAGTGCTGCAATTTATCAGCCCTGATATTGGTGTTTGAAGTCACAAACTCTAAGACGCATGCTTCTGCATTCTGCTTCTGAAGCAATGCTAATGAGAAGAATCTGAATGATACTGAATAGGAGGGCCTATTCAGTTTTCTTTCTACATCCCAAGACATTTTTTGTTATTCAGACCCTGACAATGTGGACTTTCTAAGATAGAAAAAGTATCAGTGCTGGTGCAGATCCTTTGTTCTTTCACTTTGTCTTTGGCCATTGTATCAGCTTCTGGATAATTCTGCCCATTGAAAGAGAAGGAATGTTGAATTTGAAATCTGTGCCACTTTATCAAGTGAATAATTTGATTTTCTCTTCCTATCTTATAATTTAGGTAAGATTAACCCATCACTTTATGACAAATGAAAGAATCTTTTTGCTTCTAGCATAAGGTACTCTCCGTCTTATTTAATTATGTTGTAAACTACATATTCTTATGTAAGTATATAATCCAATGTGAATAATTCCTTGAAGTTTACTTGAAATCTACCTGGATACTAGCCAAGAGTTATACACTATTATTTTTTAAAAATGAATAATAACATTAATGAAATGACCCTAAACTTTTCCTTCCTTCCTACTTTTTAAATTTCCTGTTATCATAAGGAAAATAATTTTTTAAAATGAAAATAAGAAAGTACTCAAATACTTTTGGTATAACTTCATAAAATTCACAATCTCTACTGTCATATATTATTTTATAACTGTTTTACATATAGCTAGTTTTGCCATATACATTTGAAATAACATCTGTATGTGTGTTATTGTTCTATGTACATTTTTTTTTTTTGCCAGTTGATATTTATATTCCAGATTTGAAAGGCTTCCATCCCTTATTCAGTTGCCAATATTTGAATATGAAATGAAGTTGAACCTATCATCTGTGATGATAAAAAATCTAAAGATAAACATCAAAAATATTCACATTCTCTGGGTGTGTTACTTTGAAAGCTTCAGAAGACAGTATTTTAGGGTATTTGAAAATATTTCATGGAGCTTTTCAGCATTTACTTGTATTTTGACATTCAAAAAAGATGGTTTAGGTACTAGAGATTTCTAAATAACACTGATACTTTTCCATCTTCACTGTTTACATTTAAAAAGGATACACACAACGATATTTACCAGGTTTGCTTTGAATTAAGATGCTTTTGCACCCTTCACTAATCACCAAACCTGCATCTCCCCATGAAATGGAACTTTAGAGACTGGATTGCTGCTGCAACTTCCATCAGTGGGTTTTATATTTTAATATGACACTCCATTATAGTTAGTTCCTCATGTTGAAGTCATTAGATATTTATGTGAAGTAGTGTATCATTATCTCTGTTTCTGAAAAGCAATTATTTCAAACAGTTTGGGATGTTAGTGAGCGAAGACAATTTTTTAACTGTTTTAATTTTGTATGCACTAAAGTCTATATGCCTGTTCAGCTTTTTTTGGCCTTTCTACTCCTAGGTGTATTTTTTTTTTTTTCTTCTCATTTTATTTTGTTAAAGTGGCTGACAAGAAGTAGAGCTGGCTTTTCAATGCAAGTGTTCATGAATACAGTTAATTCAAAGATTTATTGTCTTGGGAAACAGGCAAAGGTTGACATTCTAAGTTCCTTTTACGTAAGAAGACTGTAAATCCAGCCACATGCCTTCCCTCCCTCCCTCCCTCCCTCCCTCACCTTGTCTTGCTTTGATTCTAGCACTAGGAATCTAATTTGTAGAAACCAGGATCTGGACAGTACAGGACTAGTGGGACCTGCAATATTTAGTGTTCTGCAAACAATGCCAAATCTATAACTTCAAGCTCACTCGAGAGTTTATTAAAGGTTGCTGTACTTGTAGCAATCAACCATTGCTTAGCTACATTGTATTGCAGGTTTGATGTCTGCAACCTGCAAGCTCCTCTGAAGTAAACTGCAAATTCACAGGGCATTAAATGAGCTTTTTTTTTTTTTTTTCCCTACCACTGATTTAATAGAGAAAAATAAGTTTTCACTTTCTTTTTTTGTTTTGTTGATCAGAGGCTGCTCTATGAAGATCAAAATGATTTTGGTGGGCTCCAGTGAGTCACATATGTCCTAAGTTTTCATATATACTCTAAGGAACAAATATAATTCTGCAGGGGCTCTGGACTGCTTAACAGAACTGCTCCCCAAATCTGAATTTTACTCCTGTTGCAAAAGGACCTCGATAATTATAAAGTGTGATGAAAAAAGGTACCTTAGGTAATGGTATCCTACAAAGTTGTGATATTTGGCCTCATATATCATCCTAAGCAGAATGCCTGGACTGCATGACTCAGACTCGTGTAAACAACAGATACATCAATCAGCTTCATGACAGGTTTAAGTTCTAACTTTGTCATTTTGTCTGCCCCTGACCACAACTTCTCTGGAAGACACTAGGGCATATATACATTTCTTCCAGACAAGTAATATGTGTAACTGATTCACTCATGAAGTAGCCACTGTTATGTGTAAAGCCACAGTTATTTGTCTGTTAACTGGAAAGGGACCTTTGAGAAGATGCTGAATTTCAGCTATTTTTCCAGTCCCAATGTCTTGTGCACTTTTAAAGAGAAAAATGAAGAGGCTTTTTTCGTGGTAAAATAGGCTCACTGCCGACATCAATACATAAAAATAAACACATGCCTCCTGATTTAAAAAACAAACAAGCAAACAAAAAACCCCAAACCAATAAACTCTTCAATTTTGATTTGGAAGAGTGATCCAAGTAAGCATCTTTATTTGGGTGCATTGCAGTCCTTTACATTGTAATCTTCTGGGTATATATATGTATGTGCTTTTTCTGAAAACTTAAACTCTTGGTTTATAACTTCTGTTACAGAAGATTGAAACATGTCAGCTGGCTTAACACAATCATAGTTTGGGGGTTTTTGTATCAGAAATCTCTAGTTTTAACCAAATTTTGTTATGTAAATTGTAAATAACTTAAGGAACCGTGTTTATTCTTATTTTTTAAGATTCCTGTTTTTGTAAGAAAGCCCTAAGCTTTCTAATGTCTCATTACTTTTACTACATCTGCCTCTTTTCTTCAACTCCCTAGCTACTTCTTTCTCATCTCCATTTTGTGCCTCTGAGGACAGACTTTGAGGCTGGTGGTTCCTCTCCTGGAATGGAATGTTAGCTAGCAGAAAATTGCATTATCTCCTTCAGTCTCTATTTCTGCTCTGTTTCTCCACTCATGTTGATTGTACACACTTTTTCTGTTTCTGTCTGTTTTCCTTCTTTTCTCCCTGTCTATTTACACAACTCAGATTCTTCAGTGGACTTGATGACCTTTCTACTCATTGTGTAATCAGGATGGTTAGGCACAGTTTCTAGAGCGAGTGGGTAACCGCGAGTGGAGTGCAACAACTGCTGTTTGCTGAGTTCATAGTGTGTCAAGCATGACTAAATCATCAGCAGCATCTGATTCATTGTGTCCCAGATATTATTGCAAAACACCTCATGAACAGCCATTCCCTCAACTATGCTCTTGGCCCCATTTCTTTGCTGCTTTGTTCCTGCTTAAATGATCAGTGGCCTTTCTAGTTATTCTTACTCTGTTGAAATAGCACTGCCTCCTGGAAGTGCTATACTGTAAGAAAATCTGAGATATCTTTGACCAGGCTGAGGTTGTCCAAAGCAAATTTTGGAAGTGTTTGACTCACAGTGTGTAGCACATGTAGCACATCTTATATCTTCCTCAAAGTATTATTCATGCAGTCTGTCCACCTGAGGTGTTCATGGACCATCATGTGCAAGCAGAAGTGTTACTTCATCATTATCCATCACTGCCATTTGTCTTAGTCATTTATCCACTGTCAGTCAATGTAATACCTGTAACTTCCTGAACATCAGACCCCTAATGGTTTTAGAGAGAGTAATCATATACATGAGGAATGTCCAAGATGCCCTTGCATCTGCACTGATCTACAGCCAGTTTACATCTTCCTGACCTAATTTTCTAGTTTTTGATACCACTGATGTTGGCAGAATATTGACACCTGACAGTAACAGAAGACTCTCTTAAGTATCAGCTCTCACAAAGGATGGGTCATAGTTATTTGTACTAAAAATAACAGAAGAACTGGCATGAGCTTGGTAGGAGAAAGATCAGGAGTTAAATATCCTCATGAGTGACATTGGCAAACAGATCTAAAACTGAGAAACAATATAATCTACAAATTCATAATATCCTTTCAAACTATTTAATGCCCACTGGCATCAGTTTCTTGTACAAGATGAAGGATTCTGTTATTCCATGGCCCACAGAATAATGATCTTTGCATGGTTCTGTTCCTTGAATTCTTGCAATATAAAATCCACTGTTCCCCACATATACCTGGTACTTCAAGAAACACAACTGGCAAAGATAAAATATGCTACCAAAAGCTTTGCCAGAAACTTTGTCCAATGTGAACCAAGTACTGTGTTACATCTGCAGTCTTTAAGCCACTTACGAGAGTTTTCTGTGTGTCCCCTTTCCCCAAACTACAGAGAAAAGAACAGCAGAACTGTAAACACTCCAAGACACATGCAACCATTTTTCTAAATGCTCTTTCTCTTGGAAAAGGAGAAAATTAAAAGGTCTAGTATATTTTTATATGACAAATAATGACATAAATGTAATTCCTCCACAATTACTAGATCATAATTGAGAGTCTCAGACATTTTACATTTTATCAATATTGCATCACTGAAGTACTGTCATCTTTTTACTGCTTCATTTTAATGCAGCAGTGGCTGAGTTCTGTTTGAAATTCTTTAAGCCACAAATGAGAATCACTGGCTATCTATTTTTAAGAAGAAAAAGAGAAAAGTAAAAGAAAATAGACATTTCCAGTCTGTAGTGCACTCAACAGGGGGGAAAAATGGCTAAAGAAAATAATTGTTTCAAACTAAAAGGTTCCTGGTTCTTATGAGTTTTCATACTGTTAGCTAAAATAATTAAAAGGGTTTATTTGTTTATATAAACACTATTGCATTAAAGTGTTGAAATATTTTGTGTCAAAACATAAGAAAATACGAGAGCACTTGTTTTTTAATTTTTAGAATTTTTTTTCTACAGACATAGCTTAGAGCTTAAGGACTTTAATGCACAAAAAATTGTAAAAAGGCAATTATTTGTCTGAAAATATTCTTTAGCACACATTACAAAATACAAAAAAGCAATAGTTACAGGAAAAATTATTTTCTAGTTTCAAATTTATATTAAATTTTGAGCAAAATATTAATTTCATATAAAAGAGGAAAAAATTAAGGACCAGATAATATTAAGAGAAGCACCACACTGAAAATTTCTGGATTACTGAAAAGAACAATTCTCTGAGGGTCATTACAATTTGGTCTCAGTTTAAGCACATCTTTAGTCTGAAAAAGATGAATTAGTGTCTTCAAGTATAATTTAAATAAACTGGACATTCAGAGTCAAACATTCACTTGATATTCAAAGCATCGATTTTGACAGACAGATTTTGGGACAGATTCTTAGCACATTTAGATTGATGAGAACACCTTAACATCAGCAGACTGACATCGATTTATGTTGCCTTTAAAATATGAACTGTGCATCCTTGATTTCTTCTTTTGCATAGTCTGACTCTGTTACAAACATACTGAGATGCCTGTCCATCACAACAGTAAATTAAGTAAAGGGAAACATGTTTGCACGCTTCTTTTCTGTGACAATTATAATGCTTTCACTTCCCAGAAGTGCCCAGTAAATTACAAAAATGTTTCTCCTGAGCACAGTAAACAATAAATTTTACTAAGGCAGATTTTATATTCCAGCTACACACTAGGTATCAATTAAACCTCCAATGTCAATCTGTAAGTAGCTGCTGAAATGAAAAATTAGACATATGAAATGACAAGGTGAACAGAAGAGACCCGTCAATTCAGTATTGGCAGGATTTATACACTATCAAAAGTCCACTGGCTTCTCTAATATAGCTTATGGTATTACCATCAGTTTAAAGAACGATCAGCACTTTCCCACAGTGCAACAAAACCTTCTGCTCTTCTTTCTGCCCCCTGAACAATGCAGCTTTTGTTTGCCAAAGTAGCAGATCCCAACACTTCTGAGCTTTTTAACCTTTCTTCGTGCTAGTGATTACATTTGCAATTCATGCCATGTGGATTGTGGGTGTTATTTATAAATCCCTGTGGGGAGAAGAAAAAAAAAAAAGGAGAGGAAAGGTTAAAAAAAAAAATAAATAAAGAAATTAATCTGTTTAATTCCTCCTGAAAATAAGCCAGAATATCCAGTTTTTAATGCATGTGGAAGCTTTCAAAACTTGCTGAGCAGTTAGAGCAACAACATCTCACATGCCTGCTTATGGACATACCAACATAAATGCTCTGAGCTGTTCTGTAGTGTAGAGGGTGATTGTTTCTGGACCTACCATTTGCATCTGGAACAAGACACACAGACTTACGATTTGCGTGTTAGGGACAGCATTTTTTGAAGATGCTTAGTGAATGAAGAATATGAACAGGAACCACATAATCTTCACTGAACAGGAGTAATTTATTTGTGACATCAAAATATGTTGTTACTACGCTTTGTAAAAGATAGTCTTGAAGACAGAACAGAAGATAAAAAAAGGGAAGGAAAATTTAATTTTTTTCAGACAGGAGCTAGTCAAATGTCTTGATCAGTTCTCCAACTTCTCCTTGACTTCTGGACTCCTTGTAATCTGACAAGGATGAGGGTGTACCAGTTCTTTATAATCCATAAATCATGAAAGCAGGTGTTTTGGGGAGACATAACATTTTGTTGGCAAAGCAGCATCTCACAGAGGCACAGTGAGAGCCACATGCCTCTAGCCAGGTTCTATTCCATAGTCATCATTTAGTTTTGTTTTTTCCTGTGTTGGATGCAAATCTCTGTCAAGTAGCATGATAGAGCTGTTGTACCCATGAGAAAGAACAGAAAAGCAAGTTTGGCAGACAAAGCAGGATGAAGGTGCTTCTCAACCTATTAGCTGAGTTTGCCCATTTTTAATTCCATTTTTAAGGACAGAATATCAGATTCTATGAGAAGAAAAATAACAGAATTTAGTTTAGAGGTGATGGCAAGGAGACAGAATAACTGAAATGTTTATTGACTTCTTTCTGCGTGCATTTCAAGTGATCTGTGAGCCAAACAAGGAGATCTGTGTTTGTGCATTGTAACTAAAACTTCTGCGGAAATCTTAGAGGTACTTCAAGCTGAAAGACTCCTGCTAGGGACGTAGAGGTGTTGAGCTGTATCAGTCCCAAAGTCATGCCCCTGAGGAATAGTGTAGTTCCACTGTATAATATATACAAAACCTGTGGATGTTTGTATCTGAGCCAGGAACATTAAATATAATGCAAGTCTGGCAGCAGTAGTTCTAGCCTTCTACAGCAGCAAAATAGACAAGCATATATATTAATCTAAGGTTATCTTTCTTCATCTGACAAAGACTGAAACAGCAATGCAAAATAACCTATCTTTCTTCATGGAAGAACTCCCAGCTGACAAGAGCTCTAAAGGAGAGAGGCTGGTTTAAGCCAAATCCACTGAGAGGCAGGGATTTCTTACATTTCTTTTGCGTTTAACTGAAGCCTAGACCAAAGAAAGTAATATTAAAGGTTACATTTATTTCTGCTACAGTGACATTTTTTTACTTAGGAGAACATGAGTAAAGGTGGCCTGTTGAAATTTGACATGACAACCATTGTCATCTTGTTGAGGTACAGCTTATAGAACAGATGTCCATTTACAGCACAGTACAAAATCTTTAATGACTTTTAAAAGCAGAGCTTTTTAAAAGTGCGTTTGTCAAGGGATCCCTTTTTTTTTTCAGAGACAAAAAGCTTCCATACTTTATGTCTGCAGCTACTGCTGCACAATGCCCTCTTTCCTGCCCCTGGTGTGATTATTCTCTGGGAAGTCAAGAATGAATAATAATATACTTTTCTTTCAAGTTAATGGAACAACAAACAAATCCCAGAACTCTCACTTTTTAATAAAGATTGTAGATTTCAGAGAAGGTAATAATTACCTTCGAGAAGGACAAAAAGTTTCTTGCAAGATCACCGGGTCATTTCTTGACAATCTTAATGCTTTCATGATTTTTAAAGTAGTAATATATAATTTAATTAAATAAATATTAAATCAACATAAGTACAGAAGCTGAACTTACACTAAGCACCAGAATAGTCTTAAATGCTGCCTATAAATACTTCTAGAGTTTTCATTTCTTGTATTCAGTCTGTTAAATAATAGTACAAATATGAACGGATTTCATCATTACTCATTGTGAATAATTCTCTCTTTTTTCCCCAGGTTTATCTAAAATGAGTAGTTCAAAAATTCCAGGCATTCCAAGTACTAAATAGTTTTGAAGTCTGGAAAATTTCTTTCTTTCTTCTGTTTTTGAAAGAGTAATTCAAAAAGTAAAGTCTCATATGTTAACCTCTCTTCAACCTTTTTTAAGGATTTACTTATGCCTCATTGACTTTAATATGATAGAAATGTGCAGAAATCCTGGCATGTGCTTATATAACTTTCTGAGTCATGGCCAAGATAGTAGAATAACCAAAGGTAAAATCTATTATTTCATATACATAGTCTTATATTTGATTCTCATATTGCAAGGACAATGTGTCCTTTACTCTATACAGTTGGGGTCTACCACATCCTTCCTGGTTAATTGATTGTCATGGGATTGAAACGGAAAAGGGTGTGAGTTAATAATGCCAAACATACACATTAGCAGGAGACTTTAAAGGAATAAATGAAAGTCTTCAAATTCCAATTGAGTCTAAATGGTACGTAATTTGGTTTTTTATGCCTTAGAAAGTATCCTCCATTATAATATTTCAGCTCGCTAGTTAGAAGTGACTGTGGTTTCAGGTGATTGGGAAAGCTGAAGCTTGTACTTTTTGAAGTGGAAAGGTATGGACAGTACTTATTCTGTTAAGTAATAATAGATCTATCTCCCATTAAACAGTGGGAAATAGAAGCAACTAGGGCAAAACAGTCAGATACAACTGGAATAGATATTACCGTTTGTGTAAAACATTGGATAGTAAATCTTAGTTTGAAAAGCACATAATGAAATTTTAAACTACTGTTTCAAATCTAAAACTACATGTTTTAAATCCTTTTCAAATGGAACACCCCCATTACATTACACATCTAAATATCTCAATACAGAACTTCAGGTTATCATTAGCTGTTTGCTGCTGCAACATTCATGTACTTTCTAAAAGTACTAGTTTGTTAAAGATTACATATCACATCTTCAGAAATATTATTGGTACCATTGCTTTCCAGAAAGAATGCAAATTAGATCATAGATTTGGTTTAGCTAATATCATTCATAAAATCCATAGGATGACACATATATTGTCTAGAAATCGATCCTCTTACTAACATTAATACCTAGAACATGAAATTTATTAAAATGCATATACTCAGTGGTGTCATGATCTCATGTTATATAGCAAGGCCTACATCATTAGACTGCAAAAAGCTCTGCAAATCTAATAAGCTAATAAAAAGTCTTTGAGAGCATCATTAATCTCATTTTACAAATGGAGATACTAGTAAACAAAAGAAGATATTAAGTACCCACAGTTCATCTTTGCAGTCAGAAAGCATGTCCCCATTCTCTTAAATGGAAGCAAAATAACACTAAAAATGGGGGGTGACTGGAACAGCCAGACAACAACTCATACTGGAGCTGTCTCTGTACTCTTATCTCCTCACTTTGACTATATACTTGGATATACTTTTCTTAGGTTTTTCATTACAGGTAAACTACATCTTTTTGCCTTATTTAGGAAGATGCTTTCTAGCTTACTGGTAAGCATCAGGAGCAGCAGCAGTTGATAAACAAACTTTTTTTTATGAACAACAGACTAAACAGTCTCATAAAATCTGCATGAGCTGTGAGTGCATGACTTTATGGTTACCTTGGGGCCATGGTAATTAAAATATGGTATTTACTTAAAAAGAAAAATGTCAGGCTCTTTCAGTTTTCAGATCTATGATTTAGTTTTGTGTTTTAACCTCTCCTTTTTCCTTTGGGACCATCTGGGATCTGAATATTACTAAATTGAATATAATAAAAAAAATATATTACTCAATGTATTGGGTAGACTTTGTAAAGGTGCCACCAATTTGATGAGGATGCTTTTAGAGAACCTAGGTGAATAAGTCAGAATGATATGGCCAACATGCTTGGAAAGATGTCTTATTCACAGCTGAAATATTTTTTAAAGCTTGGCTTTTCCTCTGTATTAACTAATTACAAAATCTGCAGCTGTTGAAAAATCTGGACTTGCAGTATGGAAGGGAATACTCTGTCTGTGCTTGTGTCTTCTTGTTGTTTTATCCCTTTGTCTCCTCAAGAATGAAAGCTCGGAATGAAGATTGGAAGATGTTCAATTGCCTATCAAGTAGAAAAAATAGGAGACCTTTGTTAATATTAACTAACCAACGTTTAGCTCATCTTGCCCTGAAACCTTCTTGTTTGGATTTCACGTTAAAGACATACAAAAACAACGAAAGAACTGCTTGCCTCCTTCCTTCCCCCAGGTCTACTATTTAGTGCTGTGACATTTATTCAGGAAGCAGATTTGAGCTTCAACCTCTCTCAGACCACCATTTAAAGACATTAAGTGAGAAGAATCAAAACCAAGTCTGTAGGGCATACTTTCCCAAGTTTTCTTGCTTAGGAAATTGTTAGAACTTGAAATATACTATCTATTTTGCAAAAGGTGTTACCGAGCTCATGAAAAAAGAAAGCAGCAAATTGAGATAGCAACTTAATCTAGTCATGATCTCAGTAGTTTTGAATTCATCTGGGGCACCAAACCTAGAAGGTCTAGAACCTGATCTGAATAAGGGGAACATTGATCTGACATATCTCTCCTAGTGCTGGCTCTTCTGGGAGTATGCACACTTCTTGAGATCAGATCAGAAATTCTCTTCTTGAGAAGGTGTTTCTTTACAAAGTCTTCACTGAATGAGCATGATCCAGCAAGAACTTCAGTTGCATTTAAAATAATTCCATTAAAAAAATTTCCAGATATCTTTAAGTTTGACTTCATACACGCACACTTGCAGTGCACACAAACAAAAAAATAACGAACCATCTGCTGAGGCAGGTTGTTTGCGCTGACATATTTTCACTGTGCATTTAAGAGATTACGGCATGTATATGCAATGCAATTTCTTATGACAGTCTTTACTTATACCTGTGGTTATAGTAAGTCTTCCCATTTGTTTCATGTTCTCAGGTAAATAGTTGCATAGGCTAAGAACTTAGACATGCGTCACTACACAAGGATTGGTATTCAACCCAGTAAAAATTGTAGATTATTTAAGTCTGCTAATGTTAGACACAGCTATAGATAAAAAATAGATAGATAAAAAGTAGATATCTAAACAGATATATAGACCCAAGATTAATTCAATGAAATTCAGGTTTTGAGCCTGGACAGTTATAGATCAGGAAAAGCCTACATGAAAAAGAAGGACTGATAATCAATCATTCAGGTGTAAAAGTAATTCTGTAATTCCAGAACATGACATTAACAAAAAAACCCTGGATTTATTGATTAATTAATAATTAATAACAACATGTTACCAATATATTTATGCAAATGAAATGCACAAAATGTATCCTGTGACATTCTGCAGACTGAGATATTGATGTCTGTATGATAGTCCATGATAACCACTGTATCCTAGACTTTTTGGATACAGAGCTTTCCGACTCCTCTGCAATTTATCTCTGCATGTTTACACACATTCAGGCAAAATCACAGTTAAACTCTCAGTGATTGGGTGATACCTACAAAGCTGCAAAATGAGTCAGGTAAAGCAAGGACCTGAATCAAGCTCTCAAGTGAGTGTGGACTGCATTGGAATACCAGCTATCCTAAGGTATCTCATTTGTTCATAGGAAAATATGTTATTAAAATGATATTTTTCCATTAAAAAGCATTTGCCTAATAAAACATGTCTGCCTCTAATAATTACTACTAGCATAACAATTTAATGATGAACAGAAAAAAATAGAAGAAATGAATGAAATGTCTTGTTCTACTCATTCTAATTAGAAAAATAACAAAATGTTTTAAACAGTTCAAATTTTGTTTTTAAGAAAAAAAAAATCTCTTACAACTTATATTGTCTTTTTTTAGTTTCATAATGAGAGAAATAGCTCTTATTCATCTGCTATCTACATCCGCTTTACATAATTTCTCCTGGTTAATAACATGTAAGGTCCCTTCCGTACTACAATTTTGCCTTCCTGTAAGGCAATGGAATTTCTACAAGTTTTTTGTTACACAATATAGAGCTGAGTGTTTTACAGCCTAAAGATACATGGAATGATTCCAGTCTGCTGTTTGGAGAGCCATCTGAAAAAGTCATCATGTATAATGGGCCTTGAATCTGAATTTATTACCTAACTTTGATTTTATTTTATTTTTCTGAAAAAACCAGCTGCCAACTTCTTCACTTCATGCAGCTAAGAGATTCAGGAGCTCTGTTCAAAAAAAAAAAGCATGGGAGGAGACAAAAGTCCAAGGCAGTGTAGAATTATGTTCCTCATGAGGATGGCTTTAAGTCTTTGAAAATCTTCTGGGATTTTTTTAGATCTAGGAGAATTCAGCATGTATGGAAAATATTTTCATATCTTGTATGAGGAGGAAGAAAGTGTATCAGACTAGCATAGCAGGAAAAGTTCTCATCACAGATTTCCATAGGTATCCATTTTACATAGTATTTCTAAATAATTTGGGATAATTTGACCCTCAGTATACACTGTAGTATACAGTGCATGTGACACAATAGTGCATTTTCAAAGATTCCCAGAAGATTTTAAAGCTATTTACATTAAGATTTTTCTTTTTCTTTCTTTTCTTTTGATTTTCCTTTTGCAATGCCAGGAGTGCTCTCTACTTCTCACATTTTTTCATTAATTAGCTGTCTGATGGGCTATGGCCAGTTCCACAGCTCACTGAGCAGCCTAGTATTAATATCATGTAGCATTGTCACTTTACCCAAATCCTATATACCTTCTACTGTATGAATAAACAGCAGTTCAGTAATGAGAAACCAACCTCTAGGTCTTTTTGTCTGTAGGTTTTCTGGGGAGGGAGGGGATTAGAGATGTTTTTTGTGTGCTAAAGACAGAGAAATAAGAGCAAATAAATAAATAAGTAAAAAGGATGGACTGGCAAGTCCTGTACATGAAAGCAGTCTTGCAATCAAGCAGACGGAATCAAATGACTGGATTAGGAACATTTATAGCTTACATAACCAGAAAAATACTGATGAAAATATGAAAAAATATTTTTTATTATGGGGCAGATTCCTGGTGAAAATACAAACAAAGCTGTAGTTAATGCTCGGTTTTGAGCCTCCCTTTGCATGACAGATACTAACAAAGTGGAGCGAGTATAATGAAACCAGCAACCAAGATGACTAGAGGATGGGCCACATAATGTATGGACAGAGACTAAGGGAGCTCCATTTGTTTTGATGGAAGAGGAAAATGCTGAGGGGAGGGATCTAATTGTCGTCTTGAAGTATTTAATGGGAAGTTACAAAAAATAATTGAGCCAAGTAGTTTGCAGGTATTCAGTTGAAGGGATTAGAGGCAATGAGCAGAAGTTTTAGTGAAGTAAATTCTGACCATATAGAAGGGAAAAAAAAAATCATGAGAGCTGCCTGGACAGGCTGTGCAGCCTTTGTCTTTGGAAATATTTAAAACTCAACTGAAAATGGTCCTGAACTACCTGATATAACTTTGAAGCTAGCCCTGTTTTGAACAGAAGGTCACCTAGGGTCTAGATGATTTCCAGAGGTCTCTTCTAGCATAAACTATTCTCTGATTCTATAAAATGAGACATGTAGCAATGTAGTTCTTTGGATTTTTTTTTTCTCCTTAAAAAATAGCTGATCACATTCAGTCTGAGAAAATCCTCATTTTAAGTTTGAAAAAGAACAAAGAAATGTATGCATCAGTTTCCCTCAGGATGGCCACTTTGGTGGGGATATGTTTTTATGAGGCCATAACTTACATTTGAGTTTCATATGTCTTTGAACTTCCTGAACTTGTGGGATAAAGGCACCTGGTGAGCAGCCTGCATCTGAGTAGCTACGACTGGGCCCATAGGGACCATCTCTATTTCCTCACTGAAGTTTAATGAAACAATACTTTGCCACTAACAGGACCATTGAGTCTGAATGGCTCTGTTCAGGATCTGGAGTTGCTGGAACTGTAGCACAGAAATTCCCCCATGGAAAAGTGGAAGTGGGAAAAGACTCCAGTATCTATTTGGAAAGCTCAAAAGACCATGATACAATAGTCAGTGGAGACACCTAGAAGGGTTGTCTGGTCTAAAGTAGCAAGCACAAAGGACTGAGACCAGTGTTCATATGGGTGACGAGAACATCAAGACTGTAATCATCACTTTTTCCCCAGTCTGTAACTTCTTTCAGGAATAAAGTGTAATTCTGTGTTTCTTTATTTCACAGTCAATTTCTCCAGAATAGTCTTGTCTGAAGGGAACATGTTAAGCCACTGGAACTTTGGAAATATTACAGATCTTGATAGTCCACTGCTCTAAAGAGTGTAGATACATTGCACAAACACACACAGACAAATATTTAGACACACATATACGTAGCATGTGTATATATATGTATATTAAGTATATATATATAATCTATATAGCGGACTATGTTGAGAAGACTGAGGTGTAAAAGCAATCCTCAGCACATTACTGGCCACAGATATCAGAGAAACACACTGTCCCATCCTTTGACAGAATAATTGCAGGATAATTTTTGTTCAGAAAACATGGCTGGACTGAGACATGCTTCCCAGACAACTAACAGAGCTCTCACCTGCTGGAATTTGTTATTACTCATATAGAAAGCCCACTGTGAGTAGCAAGGCAGCATAACTACTTTCCCAGTAACAAACTAATCAGCTAAATTTCTGTTGTACTAGTGACTAGATGGATCATCCTGATCAAGATTTTTTTCAATTCACACACTATTTTGTATATTTCTTTTCTTATTTCTGAATTTTAGCCAGTAAAACTCATCACATGTTTCTATATTTGATTCTCAAATCAGGAGTTTGTTTTTCACCTTATGGAGAGGACTTAGAGAGCCAGAACTTTCTGTTGTATCTAGAGTAGAAAAGGGACATTCTTAATTGCTCCAAAGGATATATGCGCACAGATGTCAAGATTTCAATAAAGAAGAAAGTTCCTGTGATCTAAGGACATCAGTGAATGTTAGAATTAGTGAAGACTTAATCCCTGTGGATCAAGAAAATATTGAAATGCACAATTTCAGTCATGTGAAGAGAATTTAGAAACTACTTGAAGAGAAAGTGACCATTAATCTTGAAATAATTCCCAATTGCACAGTAGCCTACAAAGATCACTTCACTAATAGTTCATGGTTTGTTTACAGGGTCTTCTGCAAACAGCTGTGTTTTCAAAAGGTACTGTGAAGGTCAATGTAAGCTCTGACACAAACTGGGTGAATATTTTACTCATACGTACTGTTACTCATTCAAAATGCACAAGTTCAAACAGAAGATAGATAACAACAGAGCCTACGTCCATTTCTAAACTGATTCTGGAATGTAGCCCACTCTGGGGTTCATTGTTATAACCTGGACAGGGGCATGGTCATTGTTCATCAGGAGCACCACCCAGGACTGCATTTATTTTCTAATAAAACAAGGGAGATTGGTGCAACAGCATGCCTAGATCACAGCACAATCTGAAACTCTTTTGCAACCCAGCACAGAGGTTAAGATAGAACATGTTCCTTATAGAGACCTATATAAACCTGAGATTAGAAAAGGAATCCCTATCTCCCATTTTCTTATCAAGATGCACGGAACTGGCTATTTCTTACAACTTGCAAGAAAGTTCTGTGTCTCTCTGAAGATTTGGGCCCAAGAAGGAGCATATAGAAGATTTGAGTGGGACACTGAGACAATCGTTGGTAATCTTCTTCTGGCAAAAATGGACACCTGATTACCTTCTTGAAGTGCTGGGGTCTGAACCCCAAGACCTGAATTAAGATTGATGTATGGGTGGTTCCCACAGTCTTTCAAAAGGAGGGGATGAGTTTGCCTTTTGGCTTTCCTTCAGGGTATAGCCCACCTTGTAGGGAAAGCCATTGGGTCAATGAGCCCCAGGTGCCCTGCATTGGGTAAATGAGTGCCAGGTGTCCTGCTTTGAGGATAAAAGCAGGGACCACTTGCAGGAAGGGTGAAGTGTCTATCTGTGAGGTGGATGCACTTTGCAGTTTCCCTGTTGGGGAAGGACCTCCTGACTCTCCCTGCAACTGGGCCCCAGTCGGGTTTGGCATTTGCAAACATGGGCTTGGTGGGGGAACAATATGTGGCTACTTCTATCTTGTATTATCAGCCTATTAACTTGGTTGTCTCCCATCTCTTCTATGGGAGACTTTGTTTCTTTGTTTATTCTACCTGTTATTAGTCATGCTGTGTTGTTCCTGGTGTTGCTGGGGTTGATTTCTATTATGTGTCATCTGATTGACTTGTTTGTACCCCCAGCGATCACCCATATATTGACTTTTTTGTATACAATAGAAACTAATTACTGGTTTGTCCTGCTGCTGGCTGCATCCTTTGTACTAGGCCTAGTAGTTCGCAAAACTCTTCTACCAGATTTTTCTATCCCCAGATGATATATTACAGCAATGAACTCGCTTAACTTGTTTCATGATGGCAAGTATAACATTCTAATGATATATGGGATGTCCCTCACCCCTACTCTCTTCAGCAGTCTGAAAAATATCACCTCTACTTAGAATAGTTTAACAAGCAACAGAGAGCAGAAGGGGAAGAAGCTTTCCTCATCAGGCAATATACACCAGCCAATCATGTCTTGAACTATATCATCTTTCTCAGTTGTACTCTAATGTGTGCATCAAACTTCTTGGACATACACCACCACAAAGAACTGTGCTCTATATCTGTAGTAAATCTGAGGATGCTGCATCAGTTAGTCTGTTGATATAAACTCCATGCTGATGACTCTGAAGTGACTGCAAGGTAAACGGTAAATACTGCCTTTAACAGTCTTTCAATATATTTTAACTTGTCTTGTCTTCCTCGTGACCTCTTTTCTTCACTCTCAGCATTTGATGTAATCATGAGTAAGCAAAAGCCAATATAATGGCGATAGGGCAAAATACATTTACTGAGTGTTGCATAGATTTTCTTTTGGTGGCATAAATTATGTCCCTGACAATGGCAGGAGGTTTGGAACTAGATGATCTTTAAGGTCCTTTACAACCCAAAACTTTCTATGATTCTATAAATACGTTATTATTCTTTCCATGCTCATGAAATGGCACAACAGTTGAGAAATGTAGATGTAGCTGACTTGATTAAGAAAAGCCAATCAAAGTAGGGAAAGGACAGGAAGCAACTATCCCACTCTGATATTTCATTCCAGATTCTTTCATCTGGAGAGTTTATGCAATGACTCTGTAGGAGTGGACCTGATTGGATTAGTGATACAGTAAAGTAAGCAGTGAAACTTAACCAGAGAAGTAGTATCACAACAATGATTTTATGACACCCTATTAGGCAGGGTAAGATAGTGTAGAACTCATATCACAGTTTCTTAACCCAGCATATGATGTCATTAACTCAGATGGAAAAGCAGTTCTTCTGATTTTAAAGAGTTTTGAATGCATGAAGCTACAGCTACAAAGTAACCTGAGAATAAAGAATGAAACAAGTTGTTGTTAGAGACACCTGTTGCATATGAGAAATAGTAGAGAAAGTACTAAAAAATGCCCTCAGTGTCTAGTCACAGGGATAGGCTTGGAGCAGCAGAAGAAGAAATAAGTTTATGACGCCACAGGTATGGAAGAACATGCCTGAGCTGCCGTTTGGCTGTCAGCCTCTCTGGAATACTGGTACCAAAGTAGGCTTCAAGTCCACTGTTAGTTCTAATGGGAAGCCTGAAGGAGAAAACTGATGGGCAACCATGTGAGAAGTCCAGTGGATCACCAGAGAGCACAGACTGAGCAATCAGCATCAACTCAGAAAGTTCTTTTAGATTGAAGCAGAAGTTAAAAAGAAGAAATAACGCTCTGGCTCACTTTTTGAGAAGAGCTGACCTTGTGCCCACAGAAGGAGCCAGGGGGAGTTTTGGTGGAAGAGAAGAAGCTCTTCCCACTCTTCCTCCCTTTTACTTTTAAACTCAGTCAAAAATGTGACATCCTAATTTTAGGGGTGTCTATGTTTAGCCTGTAGCCAGGGCTAAACTGTAGCAGTTGTTCTATCACCCAATGACCCCTCCCCAGCTGAGAAGGGGAACTGGGAAAAAAAAAAAAAAAAATTGAGAATCCCCATGGGTTGAAATTTAAACAGATTTAATGAAATGACAAAACTAATACAAGCACCAACATAAAGTATCTAAGGTTACACTCAGCCTGGTCGTTGGGGTCAGCAGAAGGACTAACAGAATGCCAAAAGGGAGGAGCCCCAGGAAGAGAATTCCCTCCCCTCAGTAAATGCCTTCATTTTATAATGACCTTAATGTAAGTGGTGTGGGATGCACCTGTGATTCAGCTTGGGTCAGCTGCCCTGACTTGATACTCCCAGCAGACTCAGGGCTATTCTGTAATGGATGGGCTGTGGTTCCATTCCTGGGAAACCAAGACAATGGGATATAATATCACTTAAGCAAAAGACATGTAAGTATTGATTCTTGGTTGAATCCCACTTCACCACGACAGCACTTTTGGGAGTGTCTTAAGATGTCTATTCTCTGAATCAAGAAATCCAGAAACAGCATAAATAAAATGCACTTATCTCAAATTATTATCAGGAGAGCATTTTTAACTAAACAGATTTTATAGAGATGAGTTAGTTCATTGGTCGTTCCTGTGTCATTTATTTTCAGTGTAGATATCATTTCTTCCATGTATCTTGTTGTCTAATACCCTAACAGAGCAAATACAGAGTACTTGGCAATGTGATGTCACAATTAGCTTGCAATTATTAAAACAACTGATTTGTCTCTGATGTGAATATTCCTAGAGAAGAAATTGTAACCAAGCAGCACCATACGGACAACAGAGATTTGGATCAAACAGAAAGGAGAAAGTGACTAACAAGAAGTGATGAGTATAAGTTACTGTTATGCTGGAATGTGGATTTAAAATTACTTCTATGTCTAAAGACGAAGCTGGGTAACCTGGAGTACAAAACCCATAATTAACAACATAGAAATAATAATGGTACTCACATTTCTCTAAACTTTCGCAAACACAGGCCAAAAGCAGTAATATTAATAATCTACCTTTTATCTCAGGGGAGTTCTACTTTTTGCTGTATGAAGGATCAGTACTGTTTTTAGAACTTATAACAAACACTAGACATTAAAAATCTAGTGGTAAAATCAGCAGCAAGAAAAAAGGCATCTTGTTTAATATTAATAAACAAACATGTATTTTGGTTATGTCGTATGAGTTGATGCAGCCTTAGGAAAGCTGCCAATCAAGTCATGATTTCTGTCTCTTAGTTCCCTCCTATTAAAAACAATCAAGGTTACCAGGGAAACTGCAATTTTATTGCATGGTACTTTTGCAGTCTTTCAGCTACAGAACATGCAATTAAATAAATGTTTCTGAGTGCTGTGTACTTTTATATTTCTTAATATTTTGAATGAAAATATTTTTAACTTACAGTCAAACTGTGCCTGTTAGGCATATTTAATTTTTGATTTTAGGAATATCCAATAAAGACACTATTAATGAATTTATTCATTCCTGAAATCTTCCACTGCACAAAATAAAATGGAATAAACCTCACCCTTTATAGTCGTGATAAAAATATAACTATTTTAGTTCACTTGTAAAATCAATGCAATTTACATATATTTCTACTTTGTCTTCCATTTCATTCACCTCCAACTAGATGGATAATAGTTTAATTATGATTTTTATTATTATATTTTTAAAAGAATGCTAAATGTTTCGTTCAAATTTATTGCTGCTATACATTTAATTTGTGTTCATGGATTTTTTCTTTGCAGACATACAAAAGCAAAAAGAGTTTTGCTCTTTGGATTCATTTTTTGGACAATCATTGTGATCTTGATAATGAGAATGTATACTTACAAATATATGAAGCATAGTTACAGCTTGACACTTTCAGGTGTATAAAAAATACGTAAAGGTATATAACTCTCATTAAATGTCAAGGTTTTACAGAATGAGTAACCCAGCAGAAATCTTAAGTGCTATTCCAGCTTGGAAGAACACCCCTGATAAGAAGACACTCAGCACAACAAGTTAATAACCTGTCCCACAAAGGCAACAGCTGGATTTCTCCTTGTCAGCTGACACTTATATTTTGTCATGATAGTCTGTCAGAGTCAATTTAAACGCTGATGGAAGAAATTATGTTTATAAGCACAAGTTTATAAATCTGGATGTGGTATCCCTTTGGCAATAGATTTCTCATCTAGAGTACTTATGAAAGTAAGAGAACATAACGTTTTTTTTTTTTACTTTAGAGCCAGTGAGTTTACTAATTTGTTGAAGGAGCAAGCAGTCTCATTTGGTTTTTCCAATCACAAGAAACAAAAGAAACAAAAATATCATGATTAAGCAGGTGAGCTGAGAACATAGAGGTGAGCTGTGAAAGGAAAGAACATTTAAAGAAACACTAGAACAGTAAATATATTAATAGAGAATTCTGGCCAAATCTTGCAATTCCATACTTTTAAAATTTGCAGGCATACTGCCACTTTTCCCCCCATGGAGCTTACATTCTTTTTCTCCAGCCTACTGCATATAATATTTTGTCCCATAGGACAGCATAGTCTTCTCATAAACACATCATTTATATTTCAGTGGGAATGACATTTACTTCAATTACAGTTCTACTTTCATTATTAGCAGTAGTTATTTATTGGATGCCAGTATTAAATAAAGGGCAATAACAAATGCATAACACTAGTGATTCTATTTGAGACAATGCTTTAAGTGCTTGCCTTTATTTGTATACATTGCAGTTGTGGTGACTGAGTAGTGATAAATAGCAACAAACTATAAACTTGAATTAAAACCTACAGTGTCATGGAGTGAATGATGCTTTTACATAGCTGAGAAATGCTGAGATGAACTAAACAGTCTGTCTTGTTCATTCCAAAGACGTTAGCCGCCTTAACGTGTGCAGGAAACCACACTGCATCCTTCTTTCCTCTTAGAGTCGGAGTTGCTGGATGCTGATCTGACAAGGCAGGTTCAGAGCAAGTCCCCATTTCTAAAATGGTCAAAGTTAATTACAAGGCAGGCAGGGCCTATGTAAGGAAAACCATTTTTTTGCACAGATATTTTTAAGACAATTCACTGCATCATTCTCTGACACTGCAAACTCATGTATCCGATTTTGAATAGCCTGTGCTATCAGGCCTAAAGAGGACAGAAACCCGTATAGACTTGTTAGTCCCTGAATTCTTTACGAGGAGCCCAGGGCTGGCACTGACTTTCTGCATCCTTGTTGGCTCAGGAGGCCCAGATTATTGCAAATATGCAGTTCTAACACAGCCCGACAGGAATATTTTTCATGGTATTCTTACTGTTGATTACTTTTATAAGTTAAGCTGGTCAGTTTTTGACAGTTTCTCATTTACTGTGTAGAGTGTAGTCTGGTCCCTAAGAACAGATGGGTACCCCTCATGAGGTCTGTTCCTCAATGGCTTGCAGTGGGTCCTGAACAGCACCTGGCCAGCTCCCAGCGGCCATGCTGCCCTGGCTGCAGTTGTGAGCAATGCAATCAGACAAGAAAATTTAGCTGGAGTGTTTTCTTTTCCAAAGCACTGTCTTTCTCTCTTATGCCTCACCTCCTTACTTGCTTAATATACTTCTCTTCCATCTCTGCTGTGCAGCTTTTTTATAAACACTGCATGGATATTGTTTAAATGGGTTCAGCAAGTAGTCGTTTTCACAGGGCTACCTTTTTTCTCTTTGCTGACACCTTTTCTATAAGAGCAGCAGACTGCATTGCTGCTGCCACTGCTTGAATCTGAGAAACAATTTCACAGTGAAGATTTGCTTCTTTTTCTCTACAGGCTGCTTGACAGTGATGCATGAGGAGGTTACTGTGAGCAAGTGTTGGCCTCCTTCCTTTCGCTACTGACACAGCTATTACTTCTAGCTTTGTCACGGCTTATAGAAGATCACACCAGAGCTGAGGATTTTCCTTTAGTGACCACTGCTTCTCTCTGATATTTTGCTCTAAGTGGAATCATTGAACCTTACTTTCCTATGGTAGCATCATGCCTTTCTTTCAATTTTCTTATAAATAAACGTGCCATTTTCTGCTTGGATGGTTACGTACATGAGGTCAAATAAGGAGAAATGGAGAGAAAGCAGAAACACAAACATCTTTCTTACCCTGACAACCAGAGAACAGCCTGTTCTTCAGATGTTTTGCCTGTCTTATGACGAGTAACATTCTGCTTTAACTTGTAGCTAAGCAGGAAATAGTTTTTTAGTCTGATGAAAATAGTAATCCTGAAGTCTTTGTGGGAGTGTGGGCAAAGATATCTGAAGTTATAATTGTTCTTCATTTAAAGGCAACACTGAGCCAGCAGATGATTGCCAACAGAAATGCAGTCAAAAAAAATAAGGAGAAGACAATAAGCTTAACAAATGTGTGAAGTGCTGGGGTCTGAACCCCAAGTCCTGAATTAAGGTTGACATATGGGTGGTTCCCATGGCCCTTTAAGAGGAGGGGATGAGTTTGCCTTTTGGCTTTCCTCCAAGGTGCAGCCGGCCTTGTAAGGAAAGCCCTTGGGTAAACAAGCCCCAGGTGCCCTGCATTGGGTAAATGAGTGCCAGGTGTCCTGCTTTGGGCATAAAAGCTGGGACCACTTGCAGGAAGGGTGGAGTGTCTGTCTGTGAGCTGGATGCACTTCACCGTGTTTCCTGTTGGGGAAGGACCTCCTGGCTCCTCGTGCAACTGGATCCCAGTCAGGTCTGGCACTTACAAACACGGGCTTTGTGGGGTGTCAACATGGGGTTACCTCTATCATATGTAATCACCTTATTGTCTTGGTTGTCTCCCGTTTTCTCCGTGGGTTACCTTGTGTCTCTGTTTGTTCCATCTATTGCGGGTCATGCTGTGTTGTTTCTGGGGTCGCTGGGGTTGATGTCTATCATTTGTGATCTGTTTGACTTATTTGTACCCCCAGCGATCCTCTATATACTGACTCCTTTACGCGAAATAGAATCCACTTACTGGATTGTTTTTCTGCTGCTGGCTGTGTCCTTTATACTGGGCCTACTAATTGGCAAAACAATGTGGGACTGGGAAAATGCCTTCTCTTGCTGCCTCTGCTTCATGTTTGCTGTCTGACACTGGGCAAGCCACTCACTGAGAAATCAGCTACAATAGTGACAAGCTGATATTTCACTGGATGGGAACAAACGAGGAGCAGAAAGTACAGGAAACAATTTATCCATGATTCATTACTGATAGAAAATTCTATATCAAAATTCTTTGCAATGTAGAAGTCAGTTTCAGCTGAAATTCCTTCCTTTAGATATAAAATTATGCATCCCAGAGAAAATTCTCTGCATTTTTTAATAAAAAGGAAACTCTAGAAAGCTCTCTTTTTATCATAAAAACTTTATTCTCAATAAAATAAAAAGTAAAAATAAATATTTTCACAAAAATAAACTCCATTTCTTGGTTAAGATTTCATGATTTTCCTCATTTCAGCTCTTCCCACATTTTCATCTATTCCCCCTCCTTTCCTGTCTTCGACCTTTGGGCTCAAGGCCTCCTGAATACCTCTGGACTGGGAAGAAGTCTTCCTGTCCTTCACATAGCATTAAGAATTTATAATGCATATGAGGGTGATATTTTTTAGAGAGAAAGAGATGAGAGCACTTACAGGCCCTAGCATGTGGGAATTTTGTTTTGATTTGTGGTTTCCCACAGCTTTTCATATACCACAGCTACACATACCAAGTGAGACTTAACTTCAGATAGAAAAATCTACATTATAGTTATGGAGATTCTGTGAGAAAAAATTTGGTGGAAAATGGTAGATGAATAACAACTAACTTGAAGCATCTAATTCCCTTAAGATCCTTTAAAATCTGTCTGTGAATTAAATATCCATTTAGAGGTTAGGCAGACAGATAGATACAGCTGTTTTGGTGTTATGGCTTATTTAGCCTTTGACCTTTCATAACAGACATGACTGTCAGAGAAAGTGGAATACAAAGGACAAAAAAAGGTTTCTATATTTGAGTATATCCAGGATTAATACAATATATATTGAATAGCATAGTATAGACCAGCCAGTATATTCACTTTCAGAGTAATAACATTTTATTTTTCTCCAAGCACCTGCTGCATCAGCAAACAAAACTGTAAGAGATCTACAGTTTGGCTGTGAGTAAATCCCAATTAATTTCTATATACTGGGGAAATAAGTATTACTATCACTACATAAACCAAAAAACAGGAAGCAAAAAGCAGAGTGCAGAGGAGAGCCAATCTTTGACAGCCCTTGGGCAGCAATACTTAGTCCAGTGCAATCAGTCACATGTAATTTAGTTTTAACTCTTTTATTCCTCTCTCAAGGTGAGTCACACCTTGGTGCCTCAAAGAGAGTGGGGTTTTTCTTCTAACTACGGGCCAGAGAGCACCAACATGAAGTAAACAGCTTTGGTAAACATAGTATGGTTCAGAGGCTTTAAGCTTAGCAATCCACAGACAAGACATTTCTCAAAATGTTTGAAACATTGGCTGAGGAACAGTGCAAGGAATCATCTAGAAATACTTCCTGTTTGAAAAGAAAAATTCACACATGGAAATATTTCCTTACACAAACACAAGCAGTTTTTTGCAGCGCAGAAGCCGGAGGCAATCATTACTCAGACCTCTGTGCCCAAAATGCCCCACACTAGGCAGGATAAAATATCACAGAATCTCTTCCTTCTCCCTCTCTTTAAAACAAACAAGCAAACAGGCCCATCTGCTGCCTTTTGTTGATGGTGAAGAACCCTTAAGGCAGCTGAGAGAAGGATATTTGCCTTCATCATTTGGTAGGATTCTATTCACATATTTACAGTGCAGTCAAAATTAAACACAAGAATGCAAAAGGAGTCCTAGCCAGCTTGAATTTCATCTACATAAGAGGGCATAAAACTGATGCTTGAAAGAGCAGTACTCTAAGGAGACTGAAATTGGAAAGTTATCCACAAATACAAGTGAATAGGTTTACATACCAATCAAGCATGCTGGCAAGGAGGACCACCTGCCAGAATAATCTCTCTCTGAGACTCACTTAAGGAACTAAATCACCTGCTTAAAGTTTTATTTAAGTGAAATGGCCCAGAAAAGCAAACACAGTGTAGCTTGTCAGCAGATCCTCAAGGGAGGGGCAATTTGTTTCTTGCCCAACTCACTAGACAATGAGTACTATGTTTTTACTTAGTCTGAATGATTGAATTTTGTGTTGAGTAGTAATCCTCCCCTCCTACATGTAGACACACAGAGTGGCTTACAAGGCATGCCAAAAGAGTTACCATTTTGGTCACGAGTATTCTGATGTTTTTCTGGTTTATTTTTGTGCTCCTTGAATGACCTTTACACCTAACATTGTTTTAAGATTACCGTACTTATTACAGTAGTGGTTACATACTCCAGGTAGGAGTTTCACTCAGCCTCGTACAGGTACATAATATGGAATAGTTCCTGCTATTGAAAAGTCAGGCAGGGAATGAGGTTTTATAAAAAAGTATGATTAGTTTCATTTCACAGGTAGAAAACCGAAGATGGAAATTTGAGTGTCGTGCCTAAATCAACATAACAAGTTGTAGCCCTGCTAGGACATTGTCATTTTTAGTTCCACTCTAATAGCTTACAGAAAGATTACTTTTTCTCTAAATTGTGACTGTTGTAGGAAAATAGCTGACCT
Source organism: Podargus strigoides (assembly GCA_028020825.1). Lineage (NCBI taxonomy): Eukaryota > Metazoa > Chordata > Aves > Caprimulgiformes > Podargidae > Podargus > Podargus strigoides. Next base: position 31,197,544 of record CM051623.1, read on the forward strand.
TACACGTTAATCTGAGACAATGTGAAAAAGTTAGAAGTCACTCACAAATTATTAAAAAATTCAACTGATTTCTTTTTATTCTAGTGTATGCATTCACATCACAAGACATTTGGGCTGCAGAATCCCTGTACTGTGATGTGCCTTAAAATTTCACAGTCCTTATTCCAGGTTCTTGGACTGGAATTTTTTTTTGTATCACTTGGCACCTGTATTAAGATCTCACTGAAGAAAGGCTTCAAGCAGTTCCTTATGTCTTGTACAGCCCTACTTACAGCTATTCACTTCATACTGAGACACAGATTCTGTCATTCTCACTCTCACAGTGAATTTTCCCTTTACTACATGAATTGCTACCTTGGTTATGTGATGTTGCATGCTTCAAGGTAAAAGATTGAAAGTAACAGAATTAAGCTCAGTGTCTTTTGGGCTGGACTAATTACAGGAATGATGAAGGTACCATTTTTGTCTTCTCCCTCCATCACTCTCTGACTGGATCAAAGCAGACAGCTGTAAGAGAAAAAACATTCTCTTCCAGAATTTATTTATCGATACAGTGATATTTGAGGTATGTATAGATCTCTATTGATTTTTTTTCTGTGTATCTGAGCCCCATGACTGGGGGCATTGACTGGTCAGGAAAGGAAGAACTTGAAGTCTTTTGCTTGAAATACGTTGTCTTCTGTGTCACAGAGGTGGGTAGAATAGAAGATGCTTATTTTTTAATGAGATCTTTTAAAAGCCATCACTGTTTTCTTTGCTTTTTTTCAACTTAATATTCCCTCAAAAAAATAAAATAAAGTAAAATAACAGCCTCCATTAAAATTGCATTTACTGACTGAAATGAGAACAACATTGTGATGTAACACAAAGATGGTGGCCAATGCAGAATTGCAATGTAACAACCAATTAAAACTAAATCCTGAATACCATCTTAAAAAAAAAAAAAAAAAGAAAAAAAAGAGGTCAGACAATTATATCTAACAAGGCTTTCAGCATTGTAAAGCTAGATGGTTTATATAAAAATAATGATGCAGTGTCAAACACATTTAAACTCTCAGAATGCGCACAGACGGATATTCTGACATTTTTAAGTTCCCATGTTTTAAGTGTAACTTCCATCATTTTTTGCTAATTTGAAGTTCATAGTTCTTGACAGATAGACAGACTTTTCCCTAAGAGAAAGAAAACTACATACAGGATACATAAGACTGTGATTGGACATGTATATATCACTTACAATACAAAAAAATAAAACAATTCCACTGACCCTGACTAAAGCTGACAGCAATGTACAGCCTCTTTAATGTCTAGGGAAATTATTTCTGGAGTCACCCAGTGAGCTGTGATAGTTTACACACATGGATCTTCAGAAAACAAGAGTACAGGATCTTCTTAAAAAAACCTTTGGTGTCATTGGTGTGAAAAGTATAAAATGATAACCAAGCCTATTGTTTTTTGGATGAGTGATGAGTGGTGTTTCAAAGACCAGTGAATGAAAACTACATCAAAAGAACAAACCATGAGAAAACACAATACATGATTTTCTGAAGTAGAAATTACCCAGAACTTCTGGCCAAGTTAGAGGGATCTGAAAGTGTTCAGAGCATGGGAAAATCCATCCTTTTCTTTTACTGTTAATATCACGGTACTAAAAATTTACTGTACAAAGTCATGGGTGATAATAATCTATTTTATAGTTTTACTTTGTACGCAGGTTGCAAAGTAAGACAAAACTCTGAATAAGTGTTCTGGTTTCTTTTCTTCTTTTATTATACAGGGTTAGCTTTAAAATCACAAGCTTTCTGCCTCAGACATCTGCTGAAATGACCGTTAAGAAGAGAGAAAAGGAAAATTTCCTGTCTATATTCCCTACACACAAAGTAATGCTGTTGATGACAGAAAAGATATGCACTATAAAATTCTTAGGGCCCCTAGATGGCAGTCAATAGAGGTCTTAGAAACGACTTGTCCCTTCAGCTTCAGAAAATGAGTATCAGGGATACATCTGTGAATCCCTCTTGGGACACAACACTAGTGATTCCTTAATTTCATGTCTTCAGAGCAGTTTATTTCCTTCCCTTTGTTTTGTATTTTTCTGAATACCTGCCAGGCTGCTACCACTACAGTTGTTTCTGTAAGTCTGAATGATAGCATACATGTTTACTGTCATACCGGAACATGTATTTGTAAATGAAGTAACCACAGCAGAGGATATTTGGGGATTCAAAGGAATTGAGGTTGCACAGGACTGTTCATGTTTGCCATGTTTTGCAACACGTGGCACGCACAGAAGGTGTGCACTAAAGTGCAGATAGTGGATTTACGTGAACTTACTGGCAAGATCCTCCTGGGAAGGATGGGGTTCCTGCCGAGACGCCCAAGATACCAGGACTCTCACAGAACAACACTAACTGCCACTGCTTAGAAAAGGGCCTTTCTCTTCATCACAGCCCTCAGACCTAGCTAATTCCTAGTCTCTTTATCCTAAATCTGAACTGGGGTCAGATTTCTCTGTTTTTGAATAAGTGTGGAAATAATTTCAAGTCCTGTACATTCTTATCAGTCAGAGATGTGAATTCTACCTTAAGTATGCATAACCAAGAAGCATGTTTATAGCCCTGCCTGATATAGATTTGTAGGGCCACTGTAGAAAGAAATGCAGAGTTCAGCGATCTTTACTCACTCCTATTCATATTCATAAAGAAATGTCTTTGTCCCATAAAACTTAATCTTTAACTAAAGTACTGAATCTGAATAATTTAAGTTGGACCATGTTATAAAGCATTTTAGAGTATAGGAGCTATTGCCTCTTTCTCCTGTCTTTTATACTAAATGAGCTGTTGTGATCAAGTTCTAACTTCTGCTAAGCATCATAAAATGTGATTTGATATTTAAACTGAGTAATAGCAATTTAATTTTCAGAGTCTCTGGGAAAGCAAAGATTCCAATGAGTTCAGTGTGTTCTGTGAGTTATCAGAAAAGTAGGCTTTTTAAATTAGTATCTTTGCTTGGCATCTGAAAATTAGTATCTTTGCTTGGCATTCCTTTCATTTGTTAGTTTGCATGGAAATTAGTTTGACTCTTTTGTTTAACTTCTGGCCTGTTGAGCTGAATGCCTTACATTGAGCTTGAATATCTTTGAGCCAGATTCCAAGGTCCTTATCAAAGATCCAGCTTAAAATATTTTAATCAATTGGGTGCTTCTAAATTGCAAGAGTGGAAATTCGTGGGAGCTAAGATCAGCTGAAAATTGAAGGAATTTAAGCAGCTGGGTTCAGTCCTGCTCCCATGCAGGGACTGATTTGACTGAGAACAGGACTGAATAACTGTTAAAAGCTAACAGTACAACAAGGCTCCTACATTTAAAGGCAGAAATAATGGATTCTTTTTAACAAAGAGAAATAAATTTAAAAAATTTGTTTTCTCTTATTTAATCAACCATGTTTGTCTTATTTGCTGTAAGAAAAATGTTATAGTTCCATGCATCTAGACTTTTTTGCTTTTGAGTACATCTTCTGTTCACTGCTTTTGGTACCTTATAGACAAGTATAACCTTTTATTAGGGTTCGTTCAAACACACCTCACTGTGGTCCATATTCAGGAAAAAACACTGACCTTCATGTACATGCTCTTAAATGCAATGATGTATTCAGATGATTTTCTGGAAAAAGGTCTAACTTTTGATACAGTCTTTCAAAAGATCTCTCTCCTAATCAGGTGAAAAAATAATACTTCTTTTTCCCTGTATAAATCTGTGTGATTTCTATTACAAAGCCTACAGAGAAAAGGGTATGACTATTCGATTGACAGTTCTGGCCTGAAGAGTTCTGGTTTAATTTCCACAACCACCCTTATATTTTCATTAGTGTTTTAGGCAGGGTTCCATGGTCCAGAAATTATCATAGGTTCTGTCATCCTATTGCTATCTATTGATTTTACTGGGAAAAAAAAAATCTTACAAGCTCTTGGCTTTGGTTTTTCTGGGAGAGTTTCATCTACTGTCAGCCATCTTGTCAGGCATCTAATCTGAATTGACTAATTTAGATCTGGACTTCTAGTCTACTGAGAAATAGAGGAAAGCACTTCCACAAGCTCATTATCCCAAAATAGGTGTTTAGAATAGTGAAAATAAACTGTTCTCTGTAAGGAATACCTTTCTATCTTGATTTTCTGCAGAGGGAGGCTAAATGATTAGCTTAGGTTCAGTGGTTAACTATTCAAGAATTAGCTACATGTGGTGAATCGAACCAGCTCTATCTCAAAACCCATTTATCAGATAGGAACAGTTGCTAAAAATCTCACTAAGCATTTAATATTAACCTGTCACTAACAAAAACATTTCTCATTAAGACCTCATGATGCAGATGATTAAATTTTTGAGACATAGCAGCAGAAAGAAAACCAGTTTTTAAAGAGTCAAAACCTGATCCCCCAGTCACTTTATAGAATACTTCATTCTTCTTTCCTGGCAGGTACAGTCACATTGAAATAATGTGAGAATATTGACATTTAGTGACCTGTTCAGCTATCTTTTCTGGATTAAAAAAGCTTTTTTTTTTTTTTTTAGTCGGAAAGACTCTTTACCCCATGCTATAATGCATGGAGTTTTCTATGTCGTGCTGCAAGCTACATATTAAGAAAAAGCCATTAGTAACTAAAGTTACAAAATGAGTTATAAAATATTCTAATGGCAGAACTATTATCTATCCACTTCTTTTCTTAAACCTCAAGGACCATAGCAAAAATAAAATCTATCTCCAATACTTGAAAATATTTCTCAGACCCAGTGGAATGAAGTCCTCACTCTAAAACAGGTAAGATTAGCTATGAATGAAAAGGCACATTTATTATTACACATTCCAGTGTTGAAAATAGTAATACAGCTTTTAAGGACAGAGCAGAGTATTAATATTGATAATAAAAGCGGGATAGAAACTGTTAAAAATCTGCAGAAGAGATATATAGCATTTGTTATTCTTAATGACCAGGGAAATTTTTTGCATTTTTTTTTACAATTGTTAAGTGGTAGGATAAAACCAGATTGTACTACTCTCAGTTGTATTGCTTCACATTGCACTACACTGAGTTTATTAGGTTTTTTTCTAAAAACATAACAAAACGGAAAAAAACCTATTGCACTTACATAATTTTTGTCAGTCATTAGAAAAAAAAAAAGCAAAAAAAAAATACTGTTTTTTTTTTAAAATTCAAACCTTTACAGGTAATAACCTGTCAATTAGATTTAAAAAAATTAAAGTTGGAGTGAGTAAAAAGATGTAGCTTTAACAAAGAATTCTATGGGTTTTATTGTAAGACTTGCTTATAAATTAAGCAAGAGAAAAATAAATGTAAAGTTTTCTTTCCTGTGCCAATTAAGATAGCTTCCCTTTTAATAAAACATTAAAAAATAGGGCTAGAAGACTTGGGCATCTAGTCTCACTACAGTAACCATATCATAATCATAGCTATTTTCATGAAATTACCTAGGCCCTTGTTAAAATCAGTTAAGTAACCTGCACTCCCTTCTCAGCAACCCTGTTTTATCTGTATTCTTCCTTCCTAATTCTGAGCTGTTTACCACAATCTTAATGGTCATACCCAATTTCCTTACAAGATTAAATATAATAATTTCAAAAATTACACTGTCTACCTTTACTATTGTTATCAATATTGGTACCTTCTAGCTGCTATTTTCCTTCCTCAATGGTATTGCTTTTATTTACTTCTGTATTCACTTTTATCTAGGTTTTCTTTTCTTGCTAATACTCAAAGTAGCTAGTACACTAACCTTTCACAACTTTTTTCTCTCCATTCCTTAGTTTAAAGTTGTTCTTATCTCAATTTCCCAAACATTAGTTCAAAAACCTTGACTTCACAGGTGCTCAGAGGGACAGCGAAGAGTCCTTGTTTCATGCATGGGAGTATCAGACACGATCCAGCTTTCTCATTGTGGCTTCTCACCACCACCCCCAGCAAACTCATTGCAAAGGAAATCTGTATTCTCCCACAAAATTTTATTAATGCTATGAGCTATGGCTTCTGTACATTGAAAGTAGGTCTGAGATTAAATTCCTCTGTGAAATCATCTCCATCCTTGAGTAGGGAAAATAACAACTCAATGTTAAGGATGCTGCAGCAGTTTAGGTTGCTCCAGAAGTGGAGGATGGAAGTCCACAGGGGGTCACTGTAAGAATCCTTATAGACTTGTACAAATAAAGAGAGCAGCTGTCAGAGTGTGAGAATTAAAGGATTTAATGGTTTCAACTGACTTTTGTGTTTCTCCAAATTAGTTCTCTCCCATGTTGGAGGTAAGCTAGATTTCCTGATGAGGCTCTTTCAGTTCTCACTGGTCCACCTGAATTTGGGGTTTTGTCTCCCTAAGTCAGTGAAAGTTTTCTTTTCATGTTAAAGAAACTGAATCAAGACCATAGAGAGAATATTATTTACTAATGCAGAAATAGTTATAAGGACCTGAAATAGATTCAACAGTCCAGTGGAACGCAGAGTAGAAAGTCATGCAGATGAAAAAGCAAGGAAGCCATGATCAGAGGAGCATATTGTGCTAGCAAAAAAAATCACAGATACAAAACCAAAGGGCAGTCAGTGGAGGACAGAGTTTTGATTTAGTATCTGCTTGACAATTTTGAGTTGATACTTCTATTTTGAGATCGTAAAACGCTGAGGGTGGCTCAGAACTGTACTGCTATCCTCCTGCCTTCTAGAGCAGACAGTAATCTGAATTAATTAATACTAATCTACTTTTAATAGAGCGTTTCTGAGCCACATTTCAGTAACAAATGTTACACACCAGAAGATAAAACATAGCCTTATCTGATATATGTGGAGCCTCAGCTGTACATATTTGACCCCTATTTTACACAGTTGCAGCTCATTGATTCTCTCTTTTAAACTCCTGGACTGAGCAGTCAGCAATCATTGGACCACCCATACATCTTCTGAGCTGATTTAGTCTATGAACTGTAACCCTGCTATAGGGCTGTAATGTTTTCGGCACCTACAATGCTGTCTTCTTGTCATTATGACATATAACCTAGAAGATGTACTTAAGAACAAATAACCTCAGAAGTGTTAACATGCCATCAGTCTTTTCAGCTAAAGTAAAGACAGGGCTCGGGACTATCCACAAATGACTAAATGAGCAAATTCACATATTATCCCAGTAGCCACCAAAGTTCAGGCTTGGAACTAAGAGGGTCAAAGAAAGAAAGAAACCTAGAGAAGGTCTTAATGGCTCAAAAACCCTACTCATTTTATCTCATGAAAGGCTGTAAAGTTACGCAAGCCATTTTTCTTGCATTTACTTGAAAGATATATATTCTTTTCCATAAAATGTCTGCAATTGCTGCATGAATCTGATGATGGACAAGCTTAAATTATAAATATTTTCCTTTTCCAAGGTTTATTAGAAATGCCAATATGAACACAGACCAATTGAAATAGAGCATCCTAATTTAATGTAATAGAGCTTTCTAAAAGGTCAGGCAGAACATTTTTCACTGAAAATTAAAATATAAATAGCACTAGAACTGGAGTTACAGTTTATCCCACTTCAGTCCTGTTTTTAATGAAATTGTATTGAATTTTTTATAATACATCAAAGAGTCAACACGAAACAGTTCACAGAGTATTAAATATATCAACAATATAAAGCTGGGTCAGATAATGGCAGAATTAAACAAAGACGAAAGGTAACAATACTGGCTTCAATTAATGTAGTGAATTAATGAATGATCTCTATTACTCTACTCATGTTCATTAAACAAGTATAATGGGCTTCTCAATTGTCCATATGAACCTAGAGAGTCTATTCAATCAAAATTACCTCTGCTTACTGTCAATCCATTGCTGATTATTCATTGTCAGAAGCATACATAACTAGCCCTTCGGCATTTTCAGTCTCTTAGGGCTCAAGCATGTGATATTACCAGGGCTGTGCCTATGAACACAGACTCCTTAAACTGAATAAACCCCCATTTTATATAGTGAGGTGTGTGCATGCATGTTTACATGCATAATATACTGGTCCTTATTAGTTGCCGGTAGGGCTAACCAAATTTTCCAGCTACACACCCACCTCATCTTTTAGAATGATAGCACGATTTGGACCATGGACTCCCACAGGGAGTAACAGTTGTGTGCTGAAAGATAAAGTGGCTTCTTTTAACCAAGGTAGGCTCTTTCCAGAGAAAGCAGGAAGATGGAAGGAGGATGTGGATAAAACTGCCTTTATGAGCTGACAGCATTGAGACATGGGTGTGCCAGCAGTTGCCAACAGCTGCTAGAACTAAAAGCAACTCCTTGTAGAGGAGTGAACTGTGGCCCTTGGTAGCAACTCTTTTCCTCCTGGTTTGCCATAACTATTGTTATTGTTTGTCATTTGCTGTGTCTTGGAGTCAGTATAGGACTTTAAATTTCCCCGCTGCCCATGCTGATTTATGTAGCCTAGATAACAAATTCCTGCGCTCTTCATAGAGAATCTCCCAAGCTAGACAATAAAAATCTACAGGACTTAATGTGTGCACTTTTAGTGAACTTTAAGAATGTGATATTACGACCTTGTCCTTTGTTTGTACCAAGGCCCGTGACTGCTGCTTATTTAAAATATATTGTCTTAAAGAAATCATCACTGCCTTGCTCATATTTACCCAGCCAGCTTCTCACAAGCTGTAGAAGCAGGATCATTTTGCTTTGCTTTCATTTGCTCGAGTTAGGCGATCACAGTTCAGCCCTTAACCTTCTTATGTTTTTCTTGCTGTTTTCAAGCTGAAAACAATAAATCTTTCTCAATAGCCTATACAAGATGGCCCTGTGGTTTTCTGTTAAAATGCTACATTATTTTTGTGCTATTTTATTACAGGAGTATTAGAACAAGGTAAAAGCACTAAACTCATGTTAAATGTTTCTGTAGGAAAGATGGTTGCTTTTATTAGGATTAATAGACTACTTATGCTGGAAACTAAAATCTCCTTTTTATTCACATGCAATATAGTGTGCAGGTAACCAAAATCCAATCTTCTTAATCCTCAGTGAAGCAGCTTTTTCCCTGACTTCAGCGACAGTTCAATTTCTGTTATGCTAACCATATGCTTCTGATTGATTATCAGTTATACTTAATTATTCAGAGTTATAGATGGCAGCTTTGTGAGGCAAACTGCTGATCTCTGGAGGCTCCATGTGCTGATGCTACTACCTCTACAGTTACAACACTCGAGTCCCCGAGGTTGAGAAAAACAGGTAATTTAACCACTTCTGTAAGCTGTATTGGCCTATCCAGCCAGAAGAGAACAAAAAGATTCTGATACTAAGGTAGTAGACTAAATCCATAGAGAAGGAAGAGAAGATATTAAGATGAATGCTCTGAAACAACCTTTGTTGCCTGTAATTAATGCCACTCTTTCTCCTTATCCACTGAAAGAAACCTTAGAGTTTGCTACATTTTTTTTCTCCGCCAAGATTTTCCCATTCTCCAAATTTGAAGGGTATTTGTACTGTAGTAGAGAACAAAGTCCTTGCTTCCCTACCTGTAGGATCTTATGCCTAGAGTCTCTGAAGCCCTCCTGTTGTTCGCTGGGACACCAGTGTGCAGTAAAGAGCAATACTCAGTGAGCAGAGCAGGATGGGTCAGATGCATTGGTACCAGAGTGGAAAGGTACATAGACAGCAGAAAACCAAAGGGAACAAAATATTCCATCTCCCTTTTTTCAGATTTTACTAGTTTAAAAATTAAAAAATCACAAAAAAGAATATAAGAAGTTATACAGCATTTCCCCCTCCCATGCATTTTTTATGATTACTACAGAGATGGTGGGAGAGAAACTACTGGATTTTTTTTGCTTTCTTGAGAGAGGCATTTTGTTTTCAGTTCACCTGATAGTGCAGTCCCAGCAGAATGCACCTAACAAATCATAGTGAGTGTCTGCACCTTGCTATGTATCAAAGTCCCTTAATGTGCCAACAAAGTTCTCCAAGGTCAGAAAAGCAGTTTATCAACCTCTTATATCTCTTATAGCAGACAATAAATTTATTCTACTGTTGGAATCTATGAATATTTCAGATGCTCTGTGAGATAAACACTATTGCATAGGATGTTCTGCATGTCATTGTCAACTAGTACCAAACACTGTCATTGCTCCACACACTGTACTTTTAGTTGTCTCTCAGCTCAGAAAAATGCAATGCTGTATGGCTTGCATTTTTCTATGTCCTTTAGATCTTTAAAGTTCGTTTTTTGCAATGCAACTTTCCATTAACATGTATATTGAGACAATTAATGTTTTGAAAAATTGCTCATTCCCCTCTTTCTTAATTTCTAAGCAGTTTAAAAATTGACTTTAGAATAGAAAAAAATTGTCTTTTATAGAGGTCTGAGTTCCTTATTCCTATTAACAAAGCAAACGAAGTATCTTCCTTGACTATTTTTATAGTGATCAGTGAAATCCAGGATACGTCCTGTTTCTACTTAGCCTATGAAAATGTATATGATTTAATATATACATAAGTCTAGCTAATCTTAGAGTAGTTTTATGGATCCCTTTAAAATATCTAATGAAATATTTAACTCACTTATTACAAAATCTTTCTGAGTTTTATCATATTTTAAAGCAAGTACTGCCCTGGTGAGCCAAATTCAAGTTCGTTTTTATGATCTATGAGACAAGAAATAAGAGGAAAAGTAGGATTTTTTAACTCTCAGCTTTCTGGAGAGACCTACAAAGACAAATGTGACATTGGACTCCTTCTTATACTTTCTCTTTGATCATAACATTCATATAGAAGTAAAACTAATACAACAGTAGTTAACTTTGTGACCTATGCTGAAATTTTAGATTCTTCTGGGAAGTCTCAGTGTCTACATCTGTGACTAGTCAAGAGACCTTAAACATCATTTTTGAAACTTTAGAGACATTCATCTTTTAAACATGGGAAAGTGATGGAGAAAAAAGCATTTATATACAAGAAGTTTATAAATATACGAGTCCATGTTTATGGAGAATAACAATTACTAAAATTCAGTGTATGACCTACCATGTATTCTACCATATTTCTAAATAAACCTTTCCCCATTTTATCTGAAAGGACATTTTTCCGCAGTAATTTAACATAATGCTAAAAGCTGCTTCAAAAACTTAAGACTTATAATTTTGATAGTGAGTTTTGTATTAGAAAATATGAATATGCCCAGTTTTATGTAATGTGAAGTAAATATGGTTACACTGGTCATGAGCCCCTAAAAGAACACATATATATTTAAAATAAAACAAACAAACACATATGCATAACGAGTTCTACAAACAGACAAAATTATATCTCCTCATTCATTTTTTTTTTAAAAAAACAGCAATTATACTAACGGCAGATTTCCATTAAAAATAAGCAACTCAAAAAAAACCCTAAATGTAAAGAATGATAGTAATGATTTGGCCTCAAAGAGGAAAGTTAAAAGGAAAGAGAATTCTCTTATCTTTTCCTAAAAGACTTCACCAACGACACACTGCTTTGTGCAGCAGTCCTCAATAGATCATTGCTGGCTTAGTAGATTTTTCTTTTTCAACAGTGACTAAGCTATAAAAGGCAGAGGAATTGTTTTAAGATGGTAGATTTTCTGGTCATTCTGATGTTGATATAACGTAAGGGCTTCTTTAAAGGGGTGTGTTTATTTGCTTCTTCACTTCCTTTGCATTATCAGATTCTTAAAAAATAACAGATCCCTATTGTATAGCTAAATTGGATCAAATCTTTTAAGAGATTGTTTCCCTAAAGTGAACATATGGATGCAAGATAAACATTTTGTCAAGCCTGTAGTATTAATTTCAAATGTTGCTTATAAATACTTACGAGAGAAAAAAAATAAAAATTCTATGAGGGTTACAGTGATTTGCAGTATGTTTGCCTTAAGCATTAGATGAGAATTGGAAAGTAGTTATCTAGAATATTTTATTTTTTTCTTTGCTTCTAGAGAAAAACTTAAAAACCTGATTAACTAAGCAACAGTCAAATTACATGAATAATAGGTTTTCTTATTTTAGCTTAAATTTCTTTTCTACCTCAAAGTCCCCTTAACAAATCCTAGATTTTGAGATGACTGAAAATAATTTCATTTTTCTAACCAAAATAGTTCAAATTAAACAAAAGGTTTTGTTTAATATGAAGTAAATAATTTCATTTTCAGTGCATGTTTGGGTTTTTTTAAATATACACAGACCATATCCATCATTTTGTATTAATATTTTTCTATGTGTGTTTGAAGGATTTGGGTCTCAAAATGAAAAAGTGAATGTTAGTTGAAATACCCTACTACAAAATATTGAGACTTTTCCTTAAAAAATCCCTCACGTGGCTTTGATCATATTTTTTTTACATATATAGTGTATGTAGTGTGCAAGTAATATGAAAAATCACCATTAAGCCTCAAAAATTCAGATTAATTTCTGAGTAATGTTGATTTAAACAAAGAGAGATCGTACTCAGAGGCAGGTGGGAAACCCTTGGAGTAGTAGCTCCCACTCAGCCCATACAGAGTCTACACATACACCCTAAGTGAAGTGGGATATACATCAAGAATCGGAGTAAAACCCTTTGCTGATTCTTACTCTATAAGAAAAGATAGGGTTTTTTCCTTTTTTTTCTTTTTTTGTTTTGGGGGGGTTTTTTTAGGGGGGGGGTTTGCCTCCCCAGTAAAAATGCTTTTTTAGTTACTGTGCTGAGAGAATAATTATGGATGCTCTGGATCTAACAGATCTGAAATATTCTTAGGCAACTGATCTTACAGTGCGTTTCAGATTATAACCTCAGTATGTTTTAAGATGGATTTTTTGCCTTCCTCAGACTGGTATAGCTCCTGAGCTACAGTAAATTCATGGACAATACCTTGTTACCTGTACTTTGGTGATGGACCTGGGACAGATTTCACACTTGCTGTAAGCTGCCTCCATTTTATTCAGGTCAGTCTAGTAGAACACAGTTAAATATGCTGCACAGTGTTAAATAAGAGTATGCAGTATTTATTAACTGCTGCATGAAGTGATAATAAAATGGGTCAAAACATTAGAAATCTATACAGAAAGGTATTTTTTTATATAATTACACCTCTTGCATAATTATTTGACAAAATAATGCCACAAAAAAAAAAAGGTTACTATTTACAGAATGGATTTTCTACAGCATGAAGGATTTCCTTGTAAAACATTACCTGCCAAAACTGTGGAACGTAAACAGTATCTAAGTATTTTTGTCTTTAGTATGCTTATAATGTTTCTTTTATATGAGTCTTATCTTCCAGCTGTAAATTTAATAGTTACTGCAGACTATACCAGTAACATTAGTTTTAATGATGTGAGACTCCAATAACTCCTAAAGAGTTTAAGATTAATGCAAAAGAACTTAACTTTGTGAGTCATGACTTATTTTTATTAGTAACTCTTCAGTTTGATTTAGATTGAGAGTGGGAGAGAGTATTATTTGCCCATAGAAATGAGAGGCTGTTCATTTCATTTTATTATATTATTCATAAACAATATGTGTTTGATTCTAATTTCTGTATGCAATAGGGATTCATATATTTGGGAGCAGGTAGGTCAAAATTCTTGCAGGCTGCATAGCACCAATATGGGGCCCATTCAAACTCTGCAAAAGGGGTTTTGTGGGAGGATCCAATCATCAGCTTCAGTCCCAGACCTGTGCTTCAAAAAATAAAAGCAAGTCTCAAATACCAGAGACAGAAACCCACAAAAATTTTTTTGCTTTTTTGGTCCAACAGCAGAAAATCAAGTATGCTATTACATCAGATAAGGACATTGTCAAGTTGAAGCCTGATAATTTCTTTGTACCCTTCTAACCAAACCATTGGAAAGGTACCTTCCTACTTCATCTTTTCAGGTTAAGAATGAGGCTGTCAGGAATCGAAGTAAGGAGAGAAGAGAATAAATAGTTTTCATATTGGAGTTGTCTGGCAATGAAGTAGCTGAGATACTGACAAAAGTATGCAATTTAATGTGAATAAACTGTTATACTGAATGGCAGCAAATATATTAACTATCTTTAAAAGATGTGTTCATCACGATGCTGAGGATTTCAGACAAGTGAAAGTGACCTCACTACCAGGACAATCCATACAGTCTTAACAGCAAAACTGCAACCATTATGATTTTATAGACAGAGGAAAAAAACCCAACAAAACAAAACAAAACAAGAGTATTCTTTCCTGTAAGACAAACCACCAAACCACATCAAAACATGCCAATCTGATCTATTTGATAATTATGAATAGTGTCAAATAATTCTGCAAAAGACCAAATTTTATAAAATATATATTTCTGTGTAGACTTCCCATGGGTTTACTCATTTTATTATCACTCCTTGCAGCAGTTAATACTTTGGCGATGTCAAAACAGTGGCCTATACAGCTGATGATTTATCAGTCGTTCTCACTGTTGAGATTCAGAGAAAAGTTATACAAATAATACTAAACAGTTCCATATAAAGGAATGGGATTAATAATTTAGGACTTTAAGGTGTTAAAAAGAGACATATAAACAAAGCAACATTAGATTGGCATAGAGAAGATAGATCCTTGTTCTTCTTTCTTAGTTCTCAGGAAATGAAGATGAGAGACTTTCTGATAATAATATATATTTTTTTTTTTAAAAGCAAACAAACTAAAATATGCTGGAACAGACACTACATCCAATGCCATTTTAATTATTTAATTTTGTGTTTGCAGTTTTTAAACTGAACCAAATCTACCAGCTCTTTCAGTTCCTGTCTTCTCATGAACACCAGCCTTGACTTTTGGTTTATGCCAAGTGGATCACACCCAGCCAGAAAGCAAAGCAGGACATTAACTCTCCGACCTGAATTAGAAAAGCTAATAACTGCATAACATCGGGATAGGAATTATTGTGACCTGACTATGATAGAAACATAAAGTTTTACCAGGTGTCATCAAAAATGTGTCCCAAGTTGTTGATATTTTTTCTTAAGATATTGAATAAGGAAGCCATTAAGAAATTGAGACCTGTGCCATGAAATAAGCAACATTACCCACAAAAAATGACAGTGCTCTCAGACCTGGATTCACTAGAAATACCAAGCAAGGCCATAAGCGTTTTAAATCCCTCCCAGTTTGAGGGGGGGGGGAAAAAAACCCCACCATGCTCTATAGCACAAACAAAAGGTTTCAGAGAAAAGAAGGCATTTTTTAACGGGTTATGTGCATGGAGACTGCAAGTGGAACTACTCACTGAATAAAACAATGATGAAGAATGAGGATACTATCAATTGTAGGGCATGCCTAGAGAAGTGCTTGTGTTCCCATTTCACAGCTGGGAACCTGAAGCATGGAGAAATCATTGGTCTAAAGTTACTAATGTTTCAGAGATGAAAGCCATGTAAAACCTCTCATGGATTTCAGTTTTGCTGCTCTCTAGAGCTGAAAACCGGAGTAACTTCCATCCCTCTTTTTTTTCCCCTCCTCTCTTTTTTTTTGTTTCTTGCAGCTGCAGCCATGTCTCCTTTATGTTCTGTTACTTGTTTTCAAAGGCAAAGAATTTCACTGGTGGTTGACACCTCGTCAAAAGTACCTGTCCTTTTGATAATTTAGGAATTGAACTGGTAGATGAACAATTATATTTTCGGAAGTTATCTGAGATTGACCACTGCCAAGAGTTTTGCCTTTGGCTTAGTTATTAAAGTTATTAATGGGAATAAAGATCTCAGTTTGCTGCTTTGAAAACATAATTCATGGCAAACAGAGAAATCTAGGCCTAGCTATGAAATCTACCTTTTTCTTGTTGGTCTATAATATAACTTGAATTCTAGCTGGTTTAAAAGACTGGATTGCATATAATTTAAAACTCAAAGTTGTTCCTACTGAGCTTTTTACAATTTGATTTTTGTTAAAATCTGAATGGAAGGGATATTTTAAAATCATCATTATGGCCAGAAAATTTAACACTTTTATTTATTTATGAAATAGATTAGACATCATCATCTGATGCACTCTCAAGGGTTTCATTTATTGAAGATCCCTATTGACTTTGATAACTGACTTAGTAATTACTATTTTCTTTCCTTTCAACCGTACGTCACACACATATATTTGCATGGGTGCATTGTTGTATCTACTTTATAATAAATTTCATGTGCTCTTCCTACTCTATATATTGTGTCTTTGTAGCTGCATGTAAAGTTCCCAAAGCAAACAGGCTCCAGAGCTTGCAGTAGGTAGTAACTGAAATAAATATAACTAAGCAAAAGTTGTTAGTGTAAGCAAGTGCAACGCTTCTTATGAGTGATGAAACTGCATATAGAATTCCTTTGGGCTGCCTCTGGGCAAGCAGGCAAAGACATTTTTAAACTTCTAATACCTGTCTTTAAAAATCTGCAAATTAAAAATTGCCTAGAAAACAAAGTAAAAATGTTATTCTTGTTTGTTAATATGAATCTGTTGTTCACCTCATGCAAGAGGTATGAAAAAACACCCATCAAACATAGGTCAGCTTTAAAACTCATAACATTTGGCAGACACGTAGAATAGTTTATCTACATTTTAAATATATTTTTTGTAACATACATCAGGATTCCTTAGCTGACCGAAGGAGAACCTAGCCCTTCTTGGCAAAGCAGATGAGAATATGAGACACATTTTATCCTATACTTCTATGGAGAGAAAACCATATGGAGAGCTTGCTAAAAGACTCCTGCCTTTTAAAAGTTATCAAATCTCTATCTCATCTAAAGAACACAGAAGGAAAGTTTGGTGAACAAGCTAATGAAAACACAGCATGACACCAAAGGAAAGTAAAATTGAAATATGTTGGGGTTCAAAGCCTGTAAAACAAGTCAGAGTAAATTTGGCTTTGGAAATTTGCTACAGAGAATATTTACAAGTCAACATTATATAATGTATAATTCAACAGCTCAAATATTGTTACATCATTTGTCTAACACAGGTACAGTGTGCCAACTTTCCCATGCTGGCAAATGGTTATTTCACATCATTAGTACAGGTAAAGCTAGCAAGAGTAACTGATGAGAAACACTGGCT
Source organism: Podargus strigoides (assembly GCA_028020825.1). NCBI lineage: Eukaryota > Metazoa > Chordata > Aves > Caprimulgiformes > Podargidae > Podargus > Podargus strigoides. Next base: position 31,214,609 of record CM051623.1, read on the forward strand.
TTTTAATGACAAGTAAAATGTTTGATGTTATGAATGGATCTTATGGTCCTAAAGAAATAAAGATCTTTCTGTTTGTTCACTCACTGGAATTCCATTCCTCTTTATTTCAATTTCTGCATTATAGGTATCCAAGAGTCTGAAAATTGTTGCTTTTCTTTAAGTAGTGAAAGGGTATAGTTCTGCAGGTATGTGTGAAAGAGAAAGGACCTGGTTTAGGACACAATTGTATAAGTTCTCTTTCAAAGGTTAACCTCTGAAACACGACATAAATACAGAACAGAAACTCAGTAAAGTGAATTTCTGCAGGAGGACAAAAGGAGAAGTAAAATCTATTCTTTCCAAAATCAGACAGAAGTTATTTGTTAGATACAGGTATTGCAAGCACAAGTGCTGTGTCCTCTACTATTTTTATTCATATAAATGAACTGGATAATGCTTTTGAGAGCAAGATTTCCATGTGATTCTAAATTAGGAAGAACAGTAAATAATGAGGAACAATGCAGACAGTAATAGGACTAATAGATGACAAATGTAGTTCAATGCAGCTTAATGCAGAATAATGAATCTGGTAGTGAAGGGGGGGAAAAAAAGAGAGAGAGAAAACACTACCTGAAAGCTCAAACACACGCACACACACACACACACACAAAAGAACAAAACAAAATGAAACAAACAAAAAAAGAAACGAAAATTAAGTTGCAGGCATATCCTTTCCTAAAAGGGACCTTTTGCAATGCTCCGGCCTCAAGATCACTGGACGATAAGAAAACAGGTTAAAGTTTGGACAAACTGTAGGGAAGATATGGAAAAAGAGATTATGATTATCATACTTAAAGAGAAAATGTTGAGGTTTTGCAGGCCCATTCTTGACTTCCCTGTTCGTTTTTGGCCCTAAACAGCCTGCCACGGACTAAGCACATGCATTGAAAGTTAAGTTGATGCACAGGCAGTGACTGTTACAGAGACTGCTATTTTCAAACAGTTTCAAGACACCTTTTGATGTCTTCAGTTAGCCTGGTAGCCATGGTTTCCAAAGGTTCTCTGTCAATACTGCTCTACTGGAAGTTATTTTTGTGAGTATACACAGTGTTTATACACCCCACTGCATGTCTTGCTTTCCAGAATGCAATTCACAAAGGAGCAACAGTTTTGCTTTTTATCGTATAAGTTTATTTGTTTGCCTTTTAAAAAACATTTATATGAATAGCTTTTTATAATTAATCTTTTCAAGTTACTACTATCATGTTAATGAGACCAGTATTCTCCAGTACTGGAAAATTGCTGTTAATGTTGGTTATTTAATCTTGCCAGTTTTCAGTTTTAAGTGGCTGAGAGCATTTCATCTGAAAGCTGCCTGGTGCATTGATGTAACATTCAGATTCATGGATTTGTGTCTGAATCATAAAGCAATTTGGAAAGCACCAAAAACCACTGTAAAACAGGACCTTTTATCACAAGCAACTGTGACATAGCTTCTCTGTGTTATGATACTGTTATGGTATGGACATTCAAAGCTCTAATATAACACACCACTTCAGTATATGCTTAACATTAAGCATCTGAGTATTTCTTTTGACATGGATACAATCATGCAGTTTCTTAAAGAATTAGTCTTCCTCGACTGATTTTAATTCTTTTGATGTATCCTTTTAGAGGGATATCCATTTTATTGCGTAAATGCTTTGTTTCCTCAAATTTTCTTTTTCATTTATGTTCCTTCCTGATCGGAGATTATGGATAGGATTGTTATTTATTATTTCTCTTTCCTTAAAATTATTGGGTTAGTTTTTGCCCTAGGGCTTCTCTTTTGTACACTAACAATATTAATTGCATTGCCTTAGATTTTATTTTCCAAAAAAAGTAAGTTTACTCACCAAAAGGCTAAACTTTTGCTTTTCTAAAACATAAGATATTTATGATTGAAGTATTTGCATGTAGTTTTTCTTCTTCCTGCTCTGGCAGGGGGATTGGACTAGATGATCTTTTGAGGTCCCTTCCAATCCCTAACATTCTGTGATTCTGTGATTCTGTGTGATTCTTAACAAAACACTTTTGCTTATTATAAAAAAGATTTTTCACTTTCATTCCTGTTTCACTTACTTTTTTCTTTTTTTTTTTTTTTTTTTTTTTTGTAACTTTAAGATCAACTGTCTCCAAGTACTGTTTTCATGTACATTGCAAGATTCTTCTGTTGAGCACTTTGATTGACAGTATGTTTCTTTCAAACACTTGATCCTGAAGATCAAGACTGACAAATGCTATTTTGGTCAGATGGGAAGGGAAATTGCCTTGATTTTGTTCCAAGCAGGCAATTAAGAAATGATAAATTGGAATCCCTGTAAAGCTGGAAACCATAAATCTCAGATGTGTCATGCACTCTGAAGTGTAAAACATCTGATAATAATAATAAATACTATTAGTAATTGTAAAAAGATGCAAATGAGCATAAGCAAATAAGAATCATGTGGTTTAAAAGCTGGCATTCATTTCAAAATTTCTACTTCATCTTGAAAAGTTAATAATTTTCCCATCTTTTCTATGCAATGTTTGAGTCATCTGTCCCTTGTAATGTAGAAGTAATCTTTTAATGCCTTAATATATGTCACTTTTGTAATTTCCCTGTGCAGCATTTCAACATAAATCCAGGATCTCCTCCATACTTGTACCAAGCAGTGGCACGAAAGTGGTTACAGGGAACCACTCTATCAGCCATCTAGCATAGCAGAAAGCCATGTTACTTACTACTTTATCTCAATTGTATAGGCTGCATCTTGAAATTAAAATCTAAATCCTAGCTCCAACTACAGAAGTCTTCTAAAACACGTTGAATGAACAGCAGCATTTTTTGAGTGAATTTATAGATTTTAAGGCATTGCAAAAGGAAAGAAAGACTGTCTTTATGATCATACAGAGCTCAGGTCTGGGAAACCTGTTTTCATTTCCTGGCTTATTTTACATTAGCAGACTGCTTCATTTTACTCTTCTCTTGTGAAATAAATTGAGAATCTTTGCCAGTTCCAGTATATAAGTGCATTGGTAGCATCACTACAGCCATGGATATTCTTTATCTGTGTCAAACAATAAAAATAAAAAGATTGCTCATGGAAATTGTATTTTCCTGATAAACTCTTCTTCCATTTTTTTTTGGATTAGAACAACATGCGAAATATAATGTCACAGTGTGCGGGGAGTGCAGTTTGGAGGCCGCTACCTTTAAAAACATACTAAATTTCATTTAAGAGAATCTACCTGTTTACACTCATTTCTGGGCCATGTCTGCTGCTAAGTGAATGTCCATCACCTTGTAGGCATGCAACTTTTCACAACTGCTGCAACTTTTAACCAATGGATGTCTTTTTTTGTTAAAATAAAAGATACTTCAGGAGACGTACTCAGTGATTTTCATGCAGATATGACCTAAGTGAATACTGTTGAACATGGTCTAGTACAGGGAATTCTAGGGGAGGTAATTTAATTATTCTGATTGCCCATTTAAATGACCTTCTTCAATAACTGAATAATGAAAATTACTTGTCCACAAAACTATCTGAAATTAAATATTAACTTTGACATTTTTTCTGCTCAGAGTTTGAAAAAGAAACAAGTATCAGGTTTGGAAAGCCTGAGATTTCCTTGCAGTCAAGATTTTTTCATTTTTGTCTCTTTTATTTTTCTCTCTGTGTTGCACTCTGGACTAATACTTTGATATATGGCAACTAACAAGTTCAGTAAAAGCAGAAGTAAATATTAAAAATGAAGGTGATCGTCCCTTCATTTAATTATCAACTAATATATGTTGTAGAATTAATTCCCACTTAGTTTTTGAAATGTTTCACTACTTATTTTTGTATACAGGTTTCTGAATCAATTAGAAATTAGTCTTTTTAAGATTTCTGTTCCAATTACTTTACATCTTAAAGAGACAGGAAACACACAGTCAGAGATTATTGCCATTTTTTTGTGAGAAATGATTTTATTCATTTCATCTGAAGTTCATTTTCATTAACTGTTTCTGAAAGAAAAATGGGCAGTGTTTTGATTGGATTCACTTGAAAAAGAGAATAAGGAAAAGCAACTGCAGAGAAGCACTTATAAACAGAAGCTATCTGTTTGTTAATCACAATTAGAAAGAACAAAAGATTTAGCTTAAAGGTCATTCAAAGAAGGGGTACTAGTGACTTGCCTTATTTTCTCCACTGAGGGTCAGAGTGAATGTGCTGTATCAGAGGGAAAGCTTTTCAGATGACTCTGAGCAGCACTTTAAGCCTTTGTTTTTTCTTGCATGAGAATAATTTAAAAATTGTTTATTTGAACTAAAGCTGAAATCTAGGTTATCTCACCTGTTCATGGAAAGACAGAGGCCTTTTCAGTGGGGAAATCCTTGCTTTCTGCAGGGACGTATCTGAGATCAACACACATTGGCAGAGTGCCTACTCTTCTCTGCCCTGACAGCTGGAACCCCATCACCAGCTTAAACTTTGTTCCTGATTTTTAAGCAGCTGGAGTTAACTGAAACAAAACTTAAGTCTGTGATTTGACTCACAGTGTTGCAAACACACAGTATAATACTGGAGAGGTTTGAATGTAAGAGTAGTTGAAGTCCAAGACCGAATTACCTGTTGGATCCACTGAAATGCTGTAGTGAAATGTGCTTAAGAGCTGAAATACTGTGAGCTGGCAAAAGCATCTATGCTAGTGTTTGCCCATCTGGGTGATAAAACTTAAGAGCTGCTATTATGTCTAGAAGTAAAAGGCAAAGGTTCCCTACTTATTAGCAGATATGGCTTTTTTTTTTTTAAAGAAAACCTTCAAAATGGAATTCTTATGCATGGAATTAAATATGTGTATGCATTTTTGAGGGCTGAGGTCTTATACTGTAAGATTTAGCAAAGAATTAACATTTGTTTGAGCTCCCTTCCCATGTCCGTACTGTTTACAAATCCAGTGATGTGTCTTCTACATAAGCGTTTATTATCTATACAGTCATGCAGGGATTTTGAGGGGAAAAAATGTTTTCATTTCAAGCTAGGTAATATTCCAATGGCCTTGTACCTGTTGTTTTTTAGATTTTGTTCCCCTGTGTATGAACTTTCTAGGTTAGAAAGAGAAGTTTCACCTCAATGTCAGACTGTTCTAGGCAGTAGACAGACCCTTATGCAGTAATCAAAATTAAAACAATTAATGAGAGTGATTTATTAATATTCATAATTGGGATATTTATCTGTATTTCCATCTTTTAAAGATTCATTTGAAGAACTGTGAATTAAAGCCTGTATGCTGGAAATACAGAAATTTAAAAGAGATATAAACATCGGTTTTATCAGATTTCTTGTGAGATATTTATACTTTTATTATGGTTTAGTGATGCATCCACTAAAGAATACTTATTGCATATAAAAACCAAACCAACCAACCAACCAAAAGAAACAAAAAAAAACCCCAAAATTCCCTTATCCTGTGTTGTTCTTTTATTGTACTTAAAAGGAAAATAATTAGCTTTATTTTAACTTCCTGTAAGAGAAGTTAATACGGAGGGGTAAGATCCACAGTTCAAATTCGGCTATCCCAGAAACCTGGTGAAGGTTTAAAACCTAGATTAAAATTAATCTGCAACATCTGAAGTCCCACTTCTACAGTGATCACCAGCAGCTAGTATTTCTAGGAGAGCTGAGTCAGAATAGCTGTCTCAAAGTTAGTGTACATATGGCAATGCACTGGGAGAACAGCAGAATTTCCAATGCTTGTTTCTTGTCAAAATAAAATATAGAAGCCAAATTCTAAACTAATCTATTGTGGCAATCCTCTGACTTTTCCCCAGGGCATGCCCCATAAGACCAAAGCCATTTCAGCGAGTCTGTAATTGGACAATTACCTTTTTCCAGCCCGTAAATGCTGACTCGGGGACTTGTCTCCCATTAATCTTTTGTCTACCAAATGGCACGTGCATATTTATTTCATAATGGTCACTACAAATGCAGGGAAAAAAATGTGTGCCTACCATTTCTTATGGTTAAAAACATGTAACAGGCGTAATTTGTTTTAGTCTCTCAGTGACCCAGTGGATTAGAGCACTTAAAGCCTTTTACTTATGGAGACCTGGGTTCAAATCATTTGTTCGAGTTGACAAGGGCAATGTGTTGGCCTCAACATATTTCTTACCAGATGTTTGTACACAATGACAATCATCCACATAATTCAGCAAGATTGATAATCTCCGTTCAGAAAAGTGTTTTTACATCTGAAGCAACAAGATGCAATTCAGATTCCAGTTCATGCACAGTAGCTACTCAGAGGGAGGAAGGTGGAAGAAAAAAAGAATAGAAAAATATTTGCTGATGTACATATACTTTAATTAAATTTTACTAGAAGACCTCAGCTTTGCTGTCTTATTTTCTGGTAAAATTCCCCTAAAGAAAAGAATGAATTTTACCTGGACATGATTTGCTTGACTGGCCTTTTAGTCTTTGTGACTTGTGATCAAACTAAAGAAAACACTGTCATCATATTTGTTCAGCCATTAAAATCTCAGTAACTGTCTATTATTAAATGTCTGTGAGGAATAATTACCAGAAAGCCACACCAAATATGAATTTGTGAGAATAGCTAAAAAAAAAAAAAAAGGATAGACATTTGAGATGTGAAGACATAAGTTCAAAACATAAGAAATAATGTTCTATTTATTTTAAATAGCATCTTGATTTTCTGGGTCAAACATGTAAAGAGGACTCAACTAAACCACAATCAATAGTGTTTAGAGTTTGACTATACGATTTGTGCCTGCAACCAGGTAGTTGGATATCTAAATTACTTGCACCTGTAATTGGTTGCCAGTGCAAAATCAGAGGTTGCATTTAAAAATGTGGCCCACAATTAAAAAACAGAAGGACGCCAAATAAAGAAAGATGTTCTAAGTTAAAGTGCCAAAATAGTCTAAAATGATTATTGTTTGAGTATGACAACAGGCAAACATCTGCCAATTTCATAGAGTACAAGCAGATACAATCCATTAAGTGGAAATAGAGATGGTAACTGAAGAACATGGAAAGAATGAGATTCACTAAAATAATACTTTGTAACTAATAATCAAACCAGCTTATTTTCATTCTTCTCGTATTTGCAGACTCCTGCTTTATGGACATGAAATAGTAGTGAGAGTTTTGCTGTGCTGGGTACTATGTAAGTAAAATTAAGAACACTGGGAAAGTTTAAAAAAATTAGATATCTAAAAATGTAGAAAAATAATTTGTGGAACTTCATAAATCTATTACATAACTATCTCCCATTTACAGTTTAAAAAATATGGCCTATAATTCCCAATTTCCTGGAATTTACAATACTATTGTCATTTTGCTAAATTTTATTGTATGCAGGGATTTAGGTTTGTTTTTTTTTTTTCATGCTTGTATGTTTGTGTGGAAGTATTTTGAGAATAACTTCAGCAGAAAGAAAGTATTTAAATATATGTGAAAAAAATCTCAAATTTCAGTATCAATATTTAATTAATATCTGGTTTGGATTTCTTTTCTCATACTTAATTACTTCTCCCTGCGCTCACCCAAAATCTCAGTGAAAAACTGTACTGCTCTGTGTACTGGGTCTGGCTGAGCCAGAATTGATTTTCCCTTGTAGCAGCCTTCATGGTGCTGTGTTTTACGTTGGGAGCTAGAAGGGTGTTGACAACACACTGGTGTTGTGGCTATTGCTGAGTAGTGCTTACACAGCACCAAGGCTCTTTCCAACATTTCCCCCAGTGGGATGGGGTGGGCAAGATCTTGGGAGGGGACACAACCAGGACAGCTGACCCGAACTGACCAAAGGGATATTCCATACCATATGACATCCGCTCAAGTATAAAGCTGGGAAAATGAGGAAGGGGGGTGGGGTCACCCTTGGTCCTCCAAGGCAACCGCTACGCGTATCACAGCCTTGCTTCCCGAGAAGGCCCCACATTGCCTGCTAATGGGAAGTAGAGAATAAATCTGGTGGGTTTTTTTGGCTTCTGCGCATGGACCTTGCCTTGCTTTGCTTTGCTTACTTCAAAACTGCTTTTGTTTTACCAACAAGGGTTGTTTTTTCTATCTTATTTTCTTTCCCCCTTTTTGCCCTGCTGAGAGAAGGGGACAGGGAAAGTGATAGAGTGACTTGGTGGGTACCTGGCGTTTAGCCAAGGTCAAACCACCACGCTCTCTCAGCTTGTTTTTAGCAAACATTTTTTTCAATTGTTCATTTTTAAGAGCATACAGAGATCCCCCCCAAAATACATATATTTATCTGTACAAGCCCTGTAACTAGTTTGTGCAAACATATCAAATAAAGACATTTGATAGGACAAGGTCAAATAAGACAAAGTGCTACGTGTGTGAAATTTCATTGGGGTGGATATAGTGAAAAAACAGAAAATAGAAAAATTAAGGAACTCCTTCCTATGTAGTGGATTTGTGGGGTTTTTTTAAAACAAGCTATGATTGTTATGAAGTATTTAACTATGAAAAATTATGTCGTGTTTTTGTCTTTTATATTCTAAGCCCTTCTTATCATAGGGTAAATACGGTAAGAACTGGACAGCTAGACTAACTGAAGACGACAACAAGGGATAGGACAAAGAAAAAAATCTGTTGTAATTTAATTTTAAAAGGTACCATCATTTATTTTCAGTTGGCATTCAATTTTCAATACACTCATTTTAAAATGCATTACTGTTTAGTTTCAAATGTTATGGTAATTTGGGGATTGACTTAGCTTTTCTCAGAGTTACAGATATGAGGCATATTAATTAACACGAGTTTCAGATGACAAATGGTGCTTGAAGTTTCCATGTCTTTTAATTCATTTTTGATTAGAACATGGATGTTTTCTGAAATATAGATGGCATTTGCCAGCCAAACTGGTCATCTGATTTCAACATACAATGTGATGCTTCAGTGAAGTTTGAACTTTGGAGTGATTTAAAATTCATTGGTAATAGTGCTATAAAGGCCATGTTCCCTGGTTCAGAATGCAATAAACTGCAGGATAGTATCTCCTTTGCAGCCACACTCAGTGTATTTCATTTATGGCGCTTTTTTTTTTTTTCTTTTTAATGAATGCTATACTAACCTGTGAATTCCAGCCGTGCTTCCTTGTGCTTATGTTGTCAGAGGCAGGTGCTGGTGCATAAGGATTTTGTTAAGGGTAAGAAAGTGAGTGGCATAAACTGAATTGTATTTGTTTAGAACACAATAGAAATATATTTATGACTACCCGTTAAAAAAAAGTAACACATGCAGATTAAAATGAATTTTGGGGAAGATAAATTCATTTCTTTACATATTTGCAAACTCAAGATTATGTTTATGCTAACCAATCTGGATCAGTTAGTGTGAAATGATTGAAAACAAAACATTTTTCATGTTCAAATTTTCTTCCTACTCAGCTCAGAAAAGTTTACAATTAAAAATATTTTCAAGATTCCCAATGCTTTCAGAATGAATAAAAACCTCAGATGGTAGAGGGTCTTAATTGACCCTCCCTCACTTTTTTTTTTTCCAAGGAATACAACAGCCAAGTTCTAGTCATATGTAAGAAATAAAATTCATCAATTGTGTTATCTTTAAAAACACTTTTTATACTATCTTTCATCAATTGTCATTAAATACAGCTGCTCCATTTTTCCACTCTGATATACAAATTGCCTCTTTACTTGAAGTGCCACATGATGCTTTGTGACTGCTCTGTGCTTAAATCTTCACATGAATCCTGTGCATAACAATAAAAATACTCATCACTCTTTACTAGAGCTCTAACCCTTCCAGGAAGATGCAACTTCAAATTGTGCATAAGGGAGCGACAAAAGCAGGGCTGCTCCTCAAGAGTGGCAGCCACTCATGTTGCTACTCCTTGCAATCTCAAAGTATTGTATTCAGCTGATAGACATTGAGATTTTGATATTTCACTTCTTATGGGAAATTGGGCCTCATATTTTTAATACTTTAATTCTCTGTTACATCTATATTAATATTTGAAGATACCTTTATTTCCACGTCTCTCTATGAAATTGTTCAATGAATACTACTATTGGGGAACATTGTCCTTGAAGACATAAATGCAAGATGGCTCATAAACTCAAATCATCACTGGAAATTGGATAGGAAATTTTAGAATCTTCCAGTATTTCCTCAGTAGTTATTTTACCCAGTGATGTCTGTGTACCTTTTCGGAAACCATTATGCCTCTTTTATTCCTTAAGCAAGTCTTTTTTAACTCTGATGCTTTCTGAACACTTCTTGATGGGCAGAAATTAATGGCACCCTGAGACAAAAAAGACAGAAAGTATAGACATGCTGATTCCCAAGAAGAGTGTGGATTCTGGCAGTGGCGTGCTATTACCTTTGCTGTATATTTCATGTTTTCACTTGATTCAGCAGTGGTATCACATTAATATTTAATAATGTCAACAGTGGGGTTTTATAACTTTCTAATCCTACTGATAGCTGTGCAATGAAACCTGAAAACAGACTTGCAGTAATTTAGTTTGTACTGAATCATTGAATACTTGCCCAAAACCCACTGAAAACCATGATAGGTTTGTTTTCGGGTGTTGGACAGTGCCTCTTGATATTCAAGGCTCTTAATTGATGGCAGATGCAAGACGGTGAAGTTACTTACAGGAAAGAAAACATTTCCACCCATCAATGTTTATGGAAAATTTCTCATTAACTGAAGTTGATAGTTTCATATGCACACTGAACAGGAATAGGAAACTATATATTGTCTGTTCAAATAAAGTCTTTAGTATTATTGATTTGCTGTGAAACAAACTCAGGTGAGTATGAAATTTGTTTAGGACTGCAGCATACAACAAAATTTAATTCATCTTAATCACTTGTAAATGCTCTGTTGATTCTGATTATTTTGAAGGAATTATTTATGTGAGTTTTCTATATTTGATACCACAAGAAGCAAATAAGCAAACTGAAAGTTTTCCACAATATGATGTACTGTAATGAGAGTCTGAGAAAAAGATGTTGAATAATTACACTGAAAGTGTTTCAGTAGATGTGATTAATTTTACTTTGCTTCTGCTGAAGTCAACATATAGAATTTACATACATGGCAGACCGTAAAATTTTTTATGGTTGACATCTTTCTCTATGTCAAAGCATCAAAGATCTACAGATTTCTCTGTGATAGAGTAGTGCAAGTGGTGAAGTAGCAGAAACACCTTTACTCAGCTGAGATTTTTCTGCTGTGGAAGACTAAGTTGAAGACCCTAAAGTCAAATGCCTGATAATTCAGAAGGCATGAACACAATCCAAGTTAACAGAAGGTCTAGTCTGCTAGACGTCATCATATACGCGTGACACAGAAGATCCACACTGTGCTGAACACAGGCCACAGCAGCTATAGATGCTTCCATTCACAGGCACAGGTCGTGATGCCAACTTTACTTACATGAGTCTAACACCTGCCAATTTTTTCCTAGGGTTGGGATACCAAAAACTGTCTCTCTGAGACACGTATCTCTCTTCACAGGAGAATACCTCATCCATCAAGACACAGGCTGTACTGTGGACAAATAGATGCAAGAGACTGTCTTCCAGATTTTGAATTATTACTGAGCAAAATCAAGATTCACTATGTCAAGACAAAAGCAAATTAGGTAAGTTAAAATATTTTGGTCTTGCCACCAAGAGACAAATATTGTTAAACAAAATATCTCACTATCTGCAGAAAGGGGACATACCATTTATATGCAGGTCTAAGAATTTATTGTTAGTTCAATTAAGAGTTAACAATATGATAAACAAAGAATAAAGTTCTCTTCTCTTCTCTTCAACCAAGATAACGGTTGTAGTCTAAATTATGTAATTATTACAGAAAAGCCTCATACACAGTTAAAACTGCTATACTTCCTAATATCATTTTCTCCAATATTGCACTCACCCCTCCTAAGACTTCTTGGGCCCTAAAACTGGCAACCAAGTGTCACTGTTCCAGAACAAGATGTGTGTGTGTGTATGTGTGTGTGTGTGCATGCATGCATACATGCGTGAGTGAGTGCATGTGGACGTATTTTAGCGAGTCATCAGTGTCCTGAGTTCTTTGCTAGAAGTATGACGTTCCTGGTGAAGGCTTCTGCCTCACACAGTCTGCTTACTTGCTCTTCCTTCATTGGTTCCCAGAAAGGTTTTTACTCTCTTGGGCTAAGTGGCCATGAAATGATCCAGTTCTCAATCCTTAGCCAAGTTAGGAGGGGAGTGCAGCAAAACTATCACCATGGACTTCCAAAGGGCAGACTTCAACCTGTTTAGAACACTGGTTGAGAAAGTCCATTGGGGAACAGTCCTAGAGGGCAAAGGGGTTCAGGAAGAATGGACTTTTTTCAAGAAGAAACTTTTAGAGACACAGGAGCAGGCTGTCCCCATGTGTCGTAAGACACATGGTGGGGAAAACGACCAGCCTGGCTGAACAGGGAGCTTTTGCTGGGACTTAGGAGAAAGAAGAGAGTCCACTATTTTGGAAGAAGGGGCAGGCTACTCAGGAAGAGTATAGGGATTTAGTTAGGTCCTGTAGAAAGACCATTAGGGGGGCAAAAGCTCAGCTTGAACTCAGCCTGGCCACTGTTGCAAGAGATAATAAGAAGAGCTTTTACAAATATATTAACAATAAAAAAAGAACCAGGGAGAACTTCCATCCTTTATTGGATGCAAGGGGGAACATTGTTACCAAGGATGAGGAAAAGGCTGAGGTACATAAAGCCTTCTTTGCCTCAGTCTTTAACAGTTGGACCAGTGTTCCTCATGGTATTCAGTTCCCTGAGCTGGAAGATTGGGATGGAGATCAGAATAAACCCCTCATAATCCAGGAAATAGTAGTGAAGGACCTGCTGAGTCAATTAGACACCCATAAGTCTATGGGGGCAGATGAGATCCACTCGAGAGTGCTGAGGGAGCTGGTAGAGGAACTTGCCAAGCTGCTCTCCATCATCTATCAGCAGTCCTGGTTATCGGGGGAGGTCCCAGATGACTGGAAACTTGCCAATGTGATGCCCATCTACAAGAAGGGCAGGAAGGAGGATCTGGGGAACTACAGGCCTGTCAGCCTGACCTCGGTACTGGGAAAGATTATGGAACAGTTTATCTTGGGGGAGATCACGTAGCAAGTGCAAGACAACAGGGGGATCAGGTCCACCCAGCATGGGTTCATGAAGGGCAAGTCCTGTTTAACCAACCTGATCTCCTTCTATGATCAGGTAACCCTCCTAGTGGATGAGGGAAAAGCAGTGGATGTTGTCTACCTGGACTTCAGTAAGGCATTTGACACTGTTTCCCACAGCATTCTGCTGCAGAAGCTGGCGGCTCATGGCTTAGACAGGTGGACTCTTCTCTGGGTTAAAAACTGTGTGGATGGCCGGGCCCAGAGAGTTGTGGTGAACAGAGTAAAATCCAGTTGGTGGATGATCATAAGTGGTGTTCCCTGGGGCCTGGTTTCAGGGCCAGTCTTGTTTAATGTCTTTATCAATGACCTGGATGAGGGGATCAAATGCACCCTCAGTAAATTTGCAGATGACACCAAGTTGGGTGGGAGTGTTGATCTGCCTGAGGGTAGGGAGGCTCTGCAGTGGGATTTGGACAGGCTGGAGCGATGGGCTGAGGCCAATTGCATGAGGTTTAACAAGGGTAAGTGCCGGGTCATGCGCTTCAGCCACAACAACCCCATGCGGCGCTACAGGCTTGGGGAAAAGTGGCTGGAAAGCTGCCTGGGGGAAAAGGACCTGGGGGTGTTGGTTGACAGCCGACTGAACACGAGCCAGCAGTGTGCCCAGGTGGCCAAGAAGGCCAATGGCGTCCTGGCCTGTATCAGAAACGGTGTGGCCAGCAGGAGCAGGGAGGTGATCGTGCCCCTGTACTCGGCACTCGTGAGACCACACCTTGAGTACTGTGTCCAGTTCTGGGCACCACAGTATGGGAAGGACATTGAGGTGCTGGAGCGAGTCCAGAGAAGAGCAATGAGGCTGGCGAGAGGTCTGGAAAACAGGCCTTATGGAGACTGGCTGAGGGAACTGGGGTTGTTTAGTCTGGAGGAGACTGAGAGGAGACGTTATTGCTCTACACAACTTCCTAAAAGGAGGTTGTAGTGAGGCTGGTGTTGGTCTCTTCTCCCAAATTCCTAATGATAGGAAGAGAGGAAATGGCCTCAAGTTACATCAGGGGAAGTTTAGGTTGGATATTAGGAAGAAGTTCTTTCCTGAGAGGGTGGTTAGACATTGGAATAGGCTGCCCAGGGAGGTGGTGGAGTTGCCATCCCTGAGGGTGTTAAAAAAATGAGTGGATGAAGCACTTGAGGCCATGGTCTAATCATCTAGTGGTTAGGGAGATGATGGGATAAAGGTTGGGCTTGATGATCCTAGAGGTCCTTTCCAACCATGGTGATTCTATGATTCTATCTAATTAGCTAAACACACATCAGTTGTCAACTAGAATTGCAAGTCCTCTAGTGGACTACAATTTCAAACCTGAAACTTCTAAAAAGGGAGTACCAGCATATGTACCACCAGAGTTAGTTTCATGTTTGAAAATCCCCGAGTTTTTATTAAGGGATTATTTAGCCAATTTTGTATGTGAAACCCCTTTTTATGTTACACCTGTAGCAAATCCAAACAAAATCTATTCTGCCAACCTTGTACATCCTTTCTCTTCAGACTAGACATTCAAGAACATATTTAAACATATTTAAACTGTAGATCAAGCAGTATATGAGTTTAATTACAATCTAATGGTAGAATTCATCTAGGAACACAGCAAGCATTACAGTGAGAGATATGAAATACCCACATAAACACTTCTAGTGCTCATTCATTTTTCACAGAACAAAGGTATTGTTTACTAAAGTGTAAAATTTAAACAAGCAAACAGAAAGTAAAATGAATAAAAATGGAAGTAATTTAGATTTCTCTTCTAAGTTATATATTTTTAAATGTTTTTCCAATAACAAAATTCTCAAACCTTTGTAAAAGTGAATTTAGAAGCCTTGGTTTATAGGAGGGAGCGCATGTGCTTGAAAATCCTGTTGTAGCACTCACTTGTGTTGTAAAACTAAAATTTCACAGTTGCTCTTGAAAATGCCATTATACAAATTCAAGTACTTTAGAAACCCCTAGATACCTGCCTCATGCTTACAAACTTAGTAGACTATATTTTTCCCTTAGAACAGTCTAGCAGGAATGCAGAAAGGAATTTTCTGAAGATATACTGTGCTGCTTTGCACTTAGCACACTCTTGAATTACCAATGGAAGTATTCGAGACAAGAGTGTTTTTCATAATAAGTATTACAAACACTTACATGGAATGGTCATATGGAAAAGTCCCTGTAAGAACAGCACTACTGGACAAAATCAAATATTTGTTTGATCTAGTATCGTTCTTCAGAGGTGGTCAGAGTATATGTACAGGGAAGAATATGAGGCAAATACAG
This sequence comes from Podargus strigoides, assembly GCA_028020825.1. Classification (NCBI taxonomy): domain Eukaryota; kingdom Metazoa; phylum Chordata; class Aves; order Caprimulgiformes; family Podargidae; genus Podargus; species Podargus strigoides. Next base: position 31,230,063 of record CM051623.1, read on the forward strand.
ATATTTATTCTTCCTGTCACATAATAATTTCATTTGATGCCCCTTCTTTCTTGCATTGTGAATAATTACTCCCTGTGTCCCCCACAATTACACACTACTATTGTACTCCCATTGATCTGTCTCTTTTCCAGGCTAAACAGTCTCAGTCTATCCCATCTTTAAAATAATTTATGTGATCATTATCATTATTCTTATCTGTATCTTTTGTAACTGTTCCACATAAGTCCTGGCATTGAATAACCAGAATTTTATTTTATTAAAATACAGGTGTATCACAGATTATTACAAATATTTGTGTCTTATTCCTTTCCTACCAACCCATAGGATTCAGATTGTTGGTATTTGGGTTTTTTTATCATAATCAAGGTTTTAAGTTTCCATAAAATTATCTATTATAACTCCAGATGCTATCTCCTGAATTGTAGTAGTTTGTTCTGAATAAGCTTCTAAATAATGACTTACAGTATTTTCAGGTACAAGTATTTGTATATGTAAATCTTGCATGTTCAGTTATCCATTTGTTATATTTGTAAACTACCTAATTTTATTGCAGTATGCATTTGTGAATACACAAGCAGATCTGATTTACTATATTGTGATCACATTTTTAAGGGCCCTAGGTATGATTCTCATTGGCCTCAAAATCCCTTCTAACCAAACTGATACCCACTCCAAAACTACCATCAACATGATTATAATGTGTTCTAATTTAGACAATATTCACGTTCAGATTGAAACTCTTGCTAGAACATCCAAGGGGCTTTCATTTGCACAGGGCTGGTGTAGCTAGAATATGGAGAGATAAGACAGTGTAAAAAAGTACCCACTCATATGCCAGCTGACCCACACCCAGGTTTGCAGCACTAGATCACAGTTTTGTGTTGGCTGTGGACCCTTTAATACTTGCTGCATACTTGCCCTGCTATCCTGTATTTATTTTTCCTTTACAATTAACAGGACTTATAATTTAGAATCAAATTAAAATGAGTTGTAATTTAGGATGAAATTGGTGGGACTGACATATGGATGAGAAACTACATCATAAAAGTCTACACAGTGACTAACTATATATCACAAAGTCTCCACATATTTAAAAAATGGATTAATTAAATACTTTTTTTGTTGCTTCAAGTAAGCAAAATGCTTCTAGAACATTATGTCCCTGCATGATGCAAAAGATTGGAGATACAGGAGAAACAAAGTATTTCCATGAATCTCATTTAAGTGTCCACAGTTTACAGAAAATCTCTACAGCAGTGTAGCTGCAATGCAATAAGGAAACAAAATCTTTACCCTCCAGCCTGATAAATTGCCCCATTCTCTCTACATATTTGTTGACAGGAGACATGTCACAGCTCTTTGTTTCTTGATCTTGTAATGCCTTACTCATAAACACTGACTTTTTTCAATGTCTTAATTTCTGAAAATCAGATTTTGTCATTGTCCAGTAGAGCTATAGGTCATAGTATATATGTAAACGAGCTTTTCATTATTTTTCCATAGTAACTATAGACAGCTCTCTACAATATCTATACATTTCAAGATCTCCTCCCTTTCCCTTTCCCTTTCCCTTTCCCTTTCCCTTTCCCTTTCCCTTTCCCTTTCCCTTTCCCTTTCCCTTTTCCTTCCTCTGTTCCCTTCTCTTTCTGTCCCTAAACCTTAGCTACCTGCAGAACTCAAGTGCAGTAGTAAAGCATTGCATTCAGTGTTCACACTTGATAGAAAAAGATCTTATGAAAGAATACAAAACATCACTGGTATCAAAACAAATAGTTTCTTAATACAATAGCTGCATAGTATAGAAAGAAGAATCTAGAAAAGGAAGACATGGTCAGCTTACCCTTTTCATAATATTTAACAATAAAAGGTACATTTTAATTTATTCCAGCTGAAAAAATTGGCACTTTACATATGGAATTACTGTGAAAAGAATGCTTAAGTTCTATGCTGAATAAAATTCAGCCTCACAGTTTTATAGAAGTACAGATTGGCTTTTGATTTGCCCCAAGGCACTTCTGTTCTATCTCCTATGTTAAATCAGTTGCAGCCAATTCCTTGATTTGTACTACAGAGCCTCCATTTTGGATGATTAAAAATCTTTTATGCTGGAGTACTTACTATTTTTCATTAGGCGGTGTGTTAAAGGAAATAGGAGGGTGTCTTAGCTGGGGATAGAAGACCTGGAGGGAATGTTCTGAATTTCTGAGAAACCTTTAGATCTTTGGAGTTGGTACGAATTTTCCATTTCTTTTGTTGTTGTGATATGAAATTCTCTGAAGTTTTTCTTCCTGAAAATATATTTTCTAATGAAGGTTTTTTGAATTTGTCAAATGCAGTTCTTTAATCAAACAGATGCAATAACAAAGCAAGCTTATTTGAAATTCAGAAAGAATGATCACTCACAGGTTTGCAAAGCAGGAAAACAGAAGTTAAGGTTGCAAGGTGCGTCCAAGAATTCAGGTTCAGCAATTAGAAATGAGATTCTGTACAGGACCTCTTAGAGCAAATTATGTTTTATAGTCAGTCCAGCTCAGCACTACTGCTCTTCATCCGCAGAGTTTTATGGCCCCTTGGCTGTTCCTCAGCCGTCACATATAACAGACTGCAGACACTGGGAGAAGATGCTATAATTTCAAAGTACTTTGCTGCATTGTGTTTGAGCCCACTAACTGAGGCTACATCTAGACTGTGAGCCAATTGCTCTGTCAGTTGTAATGCCAGTCATCCTGATCAGAGCTCTGAACTTGTTTTATTGTTATGCACTTGTTCTCCCAGTTTCCTTCCCATGGAAACCATGATATGGGGAAGAGAAGCAGAAGAAACTACCTGTGTCTTGTCCCACAGTGAGTCACTATGCATCTGGGATATGCACTTCACTGAAGACCAGGAGTGACATCCCAGTCTGAGTAGTTTGGACACAGCCTTAGAGAGCTCTGGATTACAACCTGAGTGACAGCACACTCCTGTGGTCACCAATAAGGTCCAGCACTTCATAAATGTCCATGTTGTTTCATGTTGCCCCCAAAACCAACTCTGTCCCTTTTACCTTGAGTTCTACTACATAGCTTGTGAAATAGCCCTTGGAAGCAGTTTTATAGCTACCTTTCTCAATTCCTTCTCCAGAGTATCCTGTAACCAGGAGCTCAGGGACAAAATCAAAGACACTGCAAGCACGAGGCAATAAAATATTTAACTCCTGTGTTTCCTGCAAACATACCCACTTTTTTTCAACAGTAGATAATAGATGCTCTGCATCTAAACAATGCAAGTACCCTAATTACAATGTTTGTCCACAGAACAGAACAACTGAGCTATTTTCTGTGCAATAGTATATAAGGAAAAATGAACCCAGTGATGTCCTCTTACAAATCTCTCTGCTGACATAAATTCAAAAACCTTCTAGTGTCAATTCCTCTCCCTCTTTCTAAGAACAAGAAGCTTTGCAGCACAATGGTGGTGAAGAGGGTAGTACAGTATATTTGGTTGATACCAGTAGTAGCTCAGTTCTGTTTGAGTATGGATCCTATACATTTTTCCATGCAGAACAAACTTAAACCTTCTGTCAATGATCATACCTTTCTAGTTACTAGTCCTGTGCCCAGTGTCCGTGCCACAAGGTTGAAGAGGCTAACAAGGACCACTCAGAAAAAGAAATAAAATATTTCTTAGAAAAGTTTATGAGAAGCCCAAGAAAATTTTTGTATTCCATATTCTTTAGACTGGACTTTCCATACTCTGTCTGCCTGCTGAGACTTGCTTGCAATGTTATCTGTCCCCTACCCTTGGAAACCACAAAACCATATAAACAGCATACCCTTTGGAAATGGGAAAAACTTCCTGAGTATACATCATCAGAGAAAAGGTAGTTATGAAAACTGTAACAGTTGTCCCCTGCACGCACCGTACATGTGCTACATGAGCTCCAAAGTTCTGTTTATCATTGATATACTGCCTTATACATTTGCTCTGCTGGAATATAAATAAGGTCTCTAGGGTTGAAAGAAAAGGTTAATATGTAATGCATAAACAATACCAGAATCTCAGCTTACAGTAAAGAGCCAGTAAGGCTAGTTGGGTGGAACACAAATTGAATTTCTGAGAAAATGTTTGTTGTTCAAAGACAGAGAAGCTGACTTGTTAAGAACAGAAAGAGTTAAATCAGAGTGCAAAGACTGAAAGCACTGCTCATGTCAACAAATATTATTAGCAAAAAATACCAAGATATAGTACCTAAAAGGAAGATGAAAGTGGAAGAAACTACTTAAAAGACAGGTAATTAAATACATTTAAGATTTTCTTTTAATGTTGCATTATACTAATTTACTTTGACTATATAAAGAAAATTTTAGTGAGATTTAAAGAAAAAAGTTTTTCCTAGATGCTTTTTCTTATTCAAATACCGGTCAGATTAAGGTTCTAGACTTTTGTTGTTGTTGTTGCTAAAACTGGAATAACTCTATAATTCTTCCAGCTCTTACCGATTTTGGGGAATGGAAGTTGAAGTTTCAACATTAAAGCTATAATGATTGTCTGCTGTAAACACAGTGAGTGAAAGAGAGGAAGAGAAGCAGCTTGCTACAAGGAAGCTCTGTTATGAAGTAGACCTCTGGTTGAAATAGCATGTTGTTTTCTATGAAAAAAGCAAACTGATTCCTTCACCATTGAAGTTCCTGAAATCAAAGCTCTGGAATAATCCCAAGAGACCTTCAGCCTCTAGCAGGCTGGAAAAATCCTTTATTGAGTCTTGATCGGCCATTAGACTTATAGATACTCAGCTTTCTTACAGCACTTCATGTCCTTTCATTCATATCTCCAGACATTTGGTGAGTGAAGTACTTCATGAAGAAAAAGTCACTTATTTCTTACTGCATACCATTAAAAAAACCCACTAAACCAACCACTCCAATCTAAAAGTTGGACTGAATAAAATGCTTGAACATCTATATATTGACTACTTCAACATTTTTGGTGCCTTCATTTTTACCTTATAACCCCCAGAGAAAAATTCAAATCAGAGAGCTGAGCATGAAGGATCACTGGGCCATATGGAAAGAGTTGCGGACTTTAGAAGAATTATCCAGAAGAACGGACTAGAGGTGTGTGGCAAGAAGCACAGCAATATAACTGAAATTACTCTCATTTCTGAAGGTCATGCACCTAGAACATAGTTGAAAAAAATCTTTTCACACTCTAAAGCCTGAATATTTCAGAGAGGATCTATATACCTACAGGAATTTGCTGAGGAGACCTGAGAAGGATCTCCTTCATGAGATCCTGTTTTTAACTCATGTACTAATAGAATGTTTAGGCTTTTTCCTCAAGTTGTAGGAGCTACTGGTGCTTGGTGTTTGCTTGATGCTTCAGAGAATGTAAGTCATAGCGTGAGAGGGAAAACAAGGAAGCATGATCATACCTATGTTGCCTGGTAATCATAGTCAGGACTCTATTGCACTGGTTATTGAAATAAAATAAATGGGTAAGCGGACTTTTATGACTAATTAAATTAGACATTCAGTGGATAACTGAATGTAGAGAGCAGAGCTGTCAAGCCATCCTGTTAGGAAGGTATAAAATCATTACATTTCTTATTTTGTCTCTTCCCTATGGAATGATTTTTACACTGCTTGTTGAATAGTGACCCAGTTTTTATAAATACAGTGGAGAGGTACCTCATGGGAAAAGACACTACAGCCCAGGATCCCCTGAGCTGGCAAAGTCCCTTATACGGCAAATTTCAGAGATTCTTAGAGCATTCTTTATATCATCAGAGCAGTTCCTTACACAGCTGTTTTTTTATATCGTTTGAGAAAATATTTGCAGCGGTAGAATGAACAGTACTGAAAATCAGAGTGCTATTGTTTTGCAGAAATACCTTGCAAAAGGTCCTGCCCAAATCTGAATATCAAAGCACAGTATACCTGGAGATGCATTTTAGACTGCTGATTGGCCATTTGCTTCTAAATGTTTTCTTTAAGTTTTCTTTATTGTTCATTGTGTCTTCATGGTTTGCAGTAGAGGAAAAACAGCAAAAATTTTCTCAACATTGCATATTATTTTTCCCCAAGATCTACAGCTTTTCCTTACAGAGTCATGTCACATTCATTTAAAAGAAAATATATGGGAATGGTTAGTAAGGTGAACAACACAGTCATAGAAAAGATTTTATTCAGAGAATAAAATAATAATTAACTCAATTCTGTGAGTAACATTTTTCCTTTCCTACAAATATTTCTGACATTTTTGTCTTTTTTATCTTGTCCTGTCTGAGTTAAAACTGGGAAGTATGAGAGTAAATTCTTCCTTTGAAAACTCAAACAAACAACTTGAGCCTTGAACTTGCACATATGTACATTAAGCACCAGGCTAATGGCTATTCTGGATGGAGTAATCAGTCTGCTGGAGCTGTTCCAATCTCCTAATACCAGTTACACTGGGAAAATGCACTGTCGTCCAAGATTATTGGCAAACATTTTGACATTGAGTCATGGATGGGAACAGCAGAGGTGTGAACAAGTCTTCCTTACATCTTCAATATAGCTTCAACTTTTTGTCATAGCCTGTCACGCAAAGAAAAGACGTTTGTTTATGTGAAGTCATTTAGCTCAAACAGGAGGGACTGACAGAGTTTCATACCAGAATACTTGATGTATTCATATGGAAGTTAACAATTCTGGGCTTAAATTGAGTGATTTGAGGAAATCTACCTTTCTTTTTTCTGTGTGGTTTTTTTTTTTGGGTTTTTTTGGTTTTTTTAAAGACTAGTCTCTTTCTTTATGATTTTCACAGAAAATTCTATTTTGTGGCTAAAAGATGTGGAATAATTAAAACACTGACTAAACTGTTAGTTTATTAAAGAAGTTTCTGTTTTGCTAAATTGGTATTTTCCAATGGCTTTTAAAAGCAAAAATTTCCAGTCAGTTCTACAGTGGAGTTACTGCCCTAAATGACAGCAATATGCTTTCTCACTTTCCTGACACTCGACTTATTTCATAGGTTGGTTTCGCTTGTGTAGTTTTAGAATAACATTATCTTGTTCTTTTATAGCAGATATGCAGTTGTGCCTACTACATAAAGGCAAAGCTATTCCAACAGATGCAAATATGCATGACTTCAGTCCACTGTGATCAGGGCTGATAGAAACCAGCTCTGATCCAGGAATGTTATAACCACATTGTAGTGGCACAGTGCCTAAGTTAATATATCTTGCTGTGCAGATCAGATAGGAAAAGGTTTATGTCTTCTGGCTAATGGCTAATACCTGGCTAGTGGAAATCATCAGCAGGAGAGTTTGCATCAGTCTTAGACAGCTGCTCGGACATACTCTAAGACTACAAACAAGTTTCCATCATAGCTCTCAATTTTTAAGTTCATGGAAGGTAACATTCTGCTTTTAGGATATGTTTACAGTTTTCTCCCTTCAAAGACATTTTCCTACAATTAAGCAAAATCCCTTTGATCTATTTATTTAAACTATAGTCTTTAAAGGACAGCAAAACAACAGGTCTCAGTGTAAATTTTACAGCTATTACCTGTTTTTAAATTAATTGTAACCAAAGTAACTGAACTTGAAGCTTGGAAAAGATGGACATACTTTTCTTAGAGCTATGAGATCCTGGGATGAAATTTGCCATGCTTGCTCTCTACTCAACAGATAACTTTTTTTAATAGCAAAATCCATTTATCTGTTCAAGCATACCTTGAGTGATTGTGCTGTGAAATTGGTCTATAGAAATAAGTACTATAAAATTTTGATGGAGTAACAATACTTGTGCTTCATTAAAAATTTTTGAAAACTGCAAGCCTTTGAAAAAGGCTTTTTGAGCATACATAATAGAAAACCACTGCTTTGTTGTCAGTGTAATGGTGTATAATGTTTTGTATGGATTACGTGCACAGTCTAACTTGTAGAGAAAGACCATGAACAGAACAGTCCTCTTTCCATGTTAAAGTTGCAGTGCAATATTCAAAAATTAAGCACCTCCTCTCTGTGAGATGATCTGAGGCAATGAAGATCTTATGGATCCCAAGCAGTAAGAAGAAAGTAAGTCAAAGATCTGTGTAGTACATGGAGGAGAAGCCTGCCTGGACCTGAGCCATGAACTGTCCAGTCAGAACCCGCAGCTCAGGCTCTGTGTCTGGGCAAGGCTAGCATCCAACTGAACAACTCTTTCTTACAGTGACACCTTTTCATCTTACATGTCCTGCAAAGTCAGAACTCTGGAAGACAGGCTATCGACAAAGGGGTTCAGGCCACTGAGCAAACTTTCTGCCCCCATCTTTCCCATCTTCTTCATGAGAAGCAGGAGCAGCAGCTATTCCTTTCAACACCCCATTTTCTGTGGCAGAAATGACTCAGCCAGCCTTGCCCCTAGATCCTCAAATTCAAAATTCATTTCTGCTTCTACAGAAGTTGCTGGGTATGATGCCTGCATTTTCCACATGCCATGGTCATTACAACAGAAAGGAAAATGGGCTTGCAGAATGGGTCTTGCAGTTCTCAGAACAGAAGACATCTTGATGCCTTTTTAAAAATTTGTTCATTTAATCATTTATTTAGATACCCATGAAGAATATGAAGAATCATTTCAGATGCCCCTCTGGACTTTTTCCCTGGCTGTTACATTTCCATCCATCACTGCAGCGTCTGAGCACCAGAATTCCTACAGCTGCTGGTATGTTGCTAGGGTTCTCTCCAAGATCAGCCACAGCTGAAGCTACTTCGTACCAAGAATAGGATTGGCAACAGGAGAGAAACCAGACCAGATGCTTTGATTCAACAGTTTTCTTCATATTTTGGAAGTAAGGCTTCAAGCCTTGTAAAATTATAGGCTCTTTCACAGACAAAATCCCCAAAGCTGTGATTCTGAAGTCACAGAAATGTTAATGTGAGAGTGCACTCAAAATTGTATTTCAGGTACACTTTGATAGCTGTTATATGAGGACTCTGAAAGCAGGCTAACAGAGGAGGGAGAGATGCACTCTGTTCAGATAAATGCTGCAGTTGATCCTGCTGTGTTCTCTGTCAACACATGTTCACATTTAGAATCTGTCTGACTGTGGGTAACAGAAAAGATTTTCCAACACACTTGCCAGTTAGTGATCTTGTGTTTTATATGTCTTTCTACAAGTTATCAGCTTCAGAACCATGTATAGAGGTACTAAATAGGAAAAAAAAACCCCAAACATTAAAAAGAGTGGAAGGGCATTTCCAGAGGTGCAAGCTACATCTATTAGATTTTAATTAATTGAAGAGCTGTGTTAAAGGATATAGGCTTTTTGTCTCCTGTTTTTGCACAGGTGACTTAAAAATGGGCAATTTTTTTTTCGTTTTTGAAGATTCCTGATTTCATGATAAGGTTTTCCTGAGTTCATTCAACAAGGTTGTTGACCTGATTGACATGGCACATAGTCTGAGACACATTAACAGAAGAATTGAGGTAATTTTTTTTTCCCTTATACTGAAGCTTATTTCAGTTTTGATTGGTAGTGACATTTTGCTTTTAAAAGAGAAATAAGAAAAGTTAAGATGATATTCCTTTTGTTTTTATTCAGAAAAATATATCCTGATTTTTTTTTCCCTCTATTAAAAATCTGGGTGCAATTTTTTAAGGTGCAAAAGATCACAGTTTATAACCTTAAAAAGTAAGTGTGGCGAATAGGTGACAGGGAACAGAGAACCTTTAAAAGGATTAAAGATCAAACTTAGTGAAAGGAAATAAGAAGAGGTAAATGGACTATTTCAAGAATGATAAGACCTGGGGGAAAGATTGCTTTTTTTGTGGTTACCCAGAACTAAGTAGGTAGGAAAAATAATTTTAACTGGCTTTTTATTAGATACTAAAGAATATGGTGGAATTTTGTGTAGATGGTCAGGAAAGTTAGTGGCTGCTATATAATTCATTATCCATCTTTGGACGCTTTCCAGTACACACAGTTATTACAGCAGTTTCTATATATTATTTGATCAAAGGAGACTTCTTAAGGGAAGTAAGAAGTCCCCTTAAGGAAAGTCCACTTCAGGCTGAAATCAAAAAGGAAAAGAGACCTGGCCCTTATAGAAAAGTCTACAACCTGAATATGAATGTGATGGCGAAATACAAATCTCACACTTGCTGGTTTCAGTCAAACCCCAGTGATTCTGTTTTGGATACAGAATATATAATGTGTCGAGGTTTAACCCCAGCTGGCAACTAAGCCCAATGCAGCCACTCACTCTCCCCCCATGAGATGGGGGGAGAGAATTGGAAGAGTAAAAGTGAGAAAACTCATGGGTTGAGATAAAGACAGTTTAATAGGTAAAGCAAGAGCCGCCCACACAAGCAAAGCAAAACCAGGAATTCATTCACCACTTCCCATCTGGAGGCAGGTATTCAGCCATCTTCAGGACACCACCACATGTAACAATTACTTGGGAAGACAAGTGTTATCACTCCCAATGTCACCTCCTTCCTCCTTCTTTCCCAGCTTTATATGCTGAGCGTGACATCATATGGTGTGGAATATTCCTTTGGTTAGTTAAGGTCAGCTGTCCCGGCTATGTTTCCTCCAAATTCTTGTGTGCCTTCAGCCTACTCATTGGTGGAGGTGGGGTGAGAAGCAGAAAAGGCGTTGACTCTGTGTAAGCGCTGCTCAGCAATAACTAAAACATCCCTGTGCTATCAACACTGTTTCCAGCACAAATCTAAAACACAGCCCCATACCAGCTACTATGAAGAAAATTAACTCTATACCAGCCAAAACCAACACACATTTATATCTTCTTAGAAACAAGTAGTTCTCTAACACTGGAGATATGTCAGCAGTCTGGCACATGCAATATTCTTATCTACATGAAAATTCTTTGTGTGCTTTAGTGGATGAAATGTTTAGTAGCACTGACCCAAAGTAAATTATAGTTGTTACTAACATGCAGGCAAGATATATTCACTCAAACTTCATTAAAGTTTCCAATTCTGTCCTGAAGGAAAATATTAAACATGGCTTAAGTCAATTAAATAGATCACTGTTATGACATGATTTCAATATTTAACAGTATCTCAAGTGTCTCAAGAAGAAAGGCACTCAGCGCGTGTGTGGAAAAGTTTCAGGATCAAGTCTCAGATTTATTAATCATCCTTCAATACCTTGAGACCAATTCAATTTGTCAGAGCTGGATATCATTGCTATTTTCCACAGAATCCTGGGTTTTAAATCAAGGCCAACGTAGCATCTAACCTTGGAGTTAAAAAAGAATTTATAGTATTACTGGAAGGGCCATGTCTCAAAGGGATTTAAATCTCTCGAAAAATCCGTTCTCATTTTTTTTCTCCTAGAGGTCTAGAAGAGGACAGCTGCTACTATGTTTAACAGAGTAAGTAATAAAATCACACATGCAGCAAGAGTGATCCACACAGCAGAAATAATACGTGTATCTTCAGAATTTATCTTAAATTAGAATTTTATACTAGGAGAATCCTGCATGGTCTTCTAATATATTGTATATGACTTTGAGAGATTTGTTCTTTATCATGTTTTAGCTTGCTTTTCTTGTGGATGGATGTTTTAGGAAGAATACTATTAATTTTATATGAAACATGCTAAGGCAGAAATTACACCATGCCTCATTATGCCATACAAGATGTATATGGAGTACATATATATGCATGTATGTGTGCATACATTTCATACACACACATGCATCTTTCAGGATTGTACAAGTTCCCACTATAAGAGTTGTGTTTCAGCTGCTTATAGTTCTGCCAAAATTTAACCAACCAATTAAGCTGAAATTATTCATGCCAAGCGTGGGCCTTAGGTTGATACGTTTAACTTTAGGTTAAACCCCATTTGACAACTAAGCAAAAGGACTAGTACATAGTTTACCTTATATTGCAACATTCTGGCACCCTTGTCTTTAACAAGCTGAAGCACTACAAATCCCTGAAGCAGAATTTTGAAGTTCGCTGGAGATGTGCCTTTTGTCACTTTTGTGAGTATCTGCCTGAATATGGCTAAAATAATTATATGCCTTCAAAACAGCATAGTTTGTAAATTCTCACTGAAAATGTTTTATTACCTGGAATTCTTCAATTTTCTATGTGATGAACATGTCCTACTCTAAGGCTGCATGGGACTTCTACTTCCTTCCAGCTCTTAGCTCCTGCAGCTACTGTCAGATCTTGGTAGATGATCTAAAAAGTACAGCCAGTAAGATTGTGCCTTGAATACTCTTGGTGTCCTTCCTATCTCATCCAAGGTGTGCAGGGTGTCTGGAAAAAGCCACCTAAATCTGAGTGGAAAAGTGATCTGATGGAGTGGATCCATGAGAAGTTGCTGAGGAAGGTACTGAATTGTAAACTTGGTTGAGAAACAAGGTGTGCCAGGACCAACAGGGGCTGCTCTCCTGGCGGGGAAAACAGGCATGGGAGTAGGGGGACTGGTGGCCATTCAAGGCAGAAGAAAGTGAGTGTGAAGGATGAGAAGAGAGGTTTGAAGTGTTTGAAGAATTAGGAGAGCAGAAGAGGATGAGAGGTGTGGGAAGGGGGTTCTTGAGGAGCTGCAATGAGAAGATGAGGAAGAGACCCGGACACAAGTCATGGTGAGACATGTAAACTGGGTGAGCTCAGGAAGAGGGAAGGTGGATATCAGGTTGAGGTCTTTGTCAGAGGCCAGGATTTGGACAAGAGAGATGTACCAGAAAAGAGATGTCTAAAGAGAGAATGGGCCTACACAGATGATGTATGTAGAACTGGAAGTAGATAGGAGAAAGAAAAATGCAGCTGAAACTGAATTTCTTTATAGTTCTGTATGCTATACAGTGCAAGATAATCTTTAGATAATTCTGTATATATGTTAGTTATCACTGCTGTATGAAATCTGTAAGTTGTAAAAGAGCAGCTGTAACCTTTGTATTCTGTGTTTCTCTGTTTTCACAAGCAAAACATTACATTCCTACATGCACTTAGGGTGTGGCCATCTTCTTAACATTCTACATGCAAACCAGTAATCCTGCCCCTTCAAGAGTAACTGATAGTTAAGTACAAAAACTAATTAATTGAATTTTTTGACATTTGATAAAAGAATTCCAGAATGAAAGTACTATCCTCTTAGCTAAACTACAAAGCAAACACTCAAAATGATACTTAAAATGGAGAATATACACACTAACCTAGCTGACTTTAGAGAAGAAGAGGTTACAATTTAGATCGAAATATTGACATTTTTTATTTACTTCACTATTTGTTCATTCAATTAAGTTCTCAAAAGTGTTCTATTCTGTGATATTAATAACTCTGATATTAAACCTTACCATAACATTTGTTGAATATTAGCAATAAAGGACAACATAATAAGAAAAGAGAATTTAAAATAAAAATAATTTGGTTGTTTGGTTCATTTTTTTTGCTGCTCATGCTGTCAGTTGAGCAGTTGGAATAGATGCGTGTGCTTAATTAATCTCCTTTTTTTCAAAAAATTAAGTTTCTGAAGATTAGATAGAACAAAATTTCATTTAAGCAAATTACATTAGTGGCATTACTGGTCTAAAATAAGCATAGTTAATATTTAGTGGTATACCTAACTTGAGCTTGAGCTCATACAGTGCCTCTAGCTATATCTTACAGTCTTATTTTTTCACAAGTTGATAGGGTTCCCCAAATCAGATAATTAGATTTCAAATAAAAATTAAATAATAATTTGCAGGCAAAAGAAAAAATCAACAATTAAAAAATTTCAGAAAAATCTAACAGAAGCTCTGTAGTTTCTTATGAATGTACTCGAGTTAAAAAAAAAAAAAATAAAGAGAGAAACAAAAAAGCTACAAATGTCATAAGAGAGAGATGGTAAGAAAATATTTTTTGCATTACTTCACAGCAAAAGGAAAGGATTAATTCTGTTTTGGATCACACAAAACAATGTAAAGAAAAACTGGCCAAATCGTCTAAAGTTCATAAATTGGAAGGCAAGAGTCATTCTGAAGGCTGCAGAACTCCTGCTGTTTCCATGCTTACTCTGGAATGAGAAAACCAAGCCATATCCATACCCCAGCTTCCTAGGCAGTGTAGTGATGATCATGCTATTGAAATCTAAATAGACTTAAAACTATCCTGAAGTCCATAGTTTCCTTGGAGTCAAACAGACACTAAGTAAAGTTCCTACATTTCAAAATGTGTTCATTTCATAATTTATTTCTGTATAGTGCATGACTGAATCTACATTTATTGAATTGAAAAGGACTACTGCATAGATAGCAACAGCTGAAATGCTATACCAAATTGAACAGAATAGTGGTGAAGTCTCAGACATTAAACACACTGAATAGAGGCAGGCACCAAAGGCAGTCAATGTTCTCAAATTCCAAATGTGTTAAGAGCAGCATGAGATAACACTTAGAGCAAAATAAGAGTGCTTCACAACATCGGGGGTGCTGATTGGCTGGTGATTTGTAAGGTTGAATTGCATGGCAATCTAAATGCGTTGTGATTGTAAAACAACTTCAAAATTGCTAAGATTTTAAACACTACTGATTATTATAAATTATTAAATGAGCTGGAAGCAAATTACCTACGAAGCCAAAATAAGCCTTGATGATTTATATTAGTGGTAACAAAAACATGTTGATATTAGTAGGACTGAGAAATGAATAAGTACTTTGCTTCGGGGACAGAAATTCATGAACATGTGCAGTAGATGTAGAAACAATATTCATGGTTCTTGGCATATATATATATGTGTGTGTATATATATATATATACACACACACACGTGTATATAATATATATATATATATATATATATATACACACACACACACACATGTGTATATAATATAATTTTCCTCTGTGGAAGCAATATTTGGAGCACTCACAACCTGAAGTTTTCTAACCTTGAGTAGCTATTCTGTTACAATATATACTTCAATGTAAAATAATATAACATTATACAGTAAAGGTAGATGGAGACTGAAAAAAAGTATGTTTTTTCTTATGGAAAAACATCTTTCCTCAAAAATACTTCTGTGTAGGAATAGTGGGTATTTTACATAGTTTAAATTGCTTTGTTGCTATATAAGTATCCAAAGAACCATTTAGATGTTCTTATACTTTTTCAAAGACTGCAGTAGGTGTCTACCATAGAAAAATTAAGGAACAACTCAAGTTGCATTTTCTGAGATATTGGAAAAATCATATGGAACATAATAGCTATACTACTGAAGTGGAAAGCACATTAAGAACTTATGTCAGCCATAAAGTTTCACAATGTAGAACATGTCATTCAAATCTTATTTCAAGTCCTCCAAAATTTCCTGTGATATAAACTCATTACAGAACAAGAAGTTTTGTTGGTATTGACAGTGCTTTATCAAAGCACTTCAATTGCATGTTTAAATTTCTTTGAAGTTCCATTAACTCAACAAGGCTAAAGTTTTAAAATTAAATACATGCTGAAGAACTCTTTTCTAAGTCAGTTTGTTTTTTTGGGGTATTTTTGCAAGGCTCTATGGTTACATAATCCAGGCCTCAGTCACAGATTCTTGCTTCACTGGGGCTACCTGTCTGTCCTCTGGCCTTTTTCTCAGAAAGTCCCTTTTTGAGTAAACATGCTCTCAGTCTTTGGCTTATATGCAAAAAAGTAGTTTGGGTCTGCAAAAATATGACAGATAGGTCTGATGTGGATGGAGTTGGTATGGATGAGTGTCTTAGCAAGAATGGGATGGACCTGAGGTCCTTGTATGCAAAACAGTGATTCACAAGAAGCCCTCTGAGACAGCCTTACCCAGACTATCCCTATTTGGTTTTACATGTCTAAGTGAGGTTTTTTCTCTCTGTCTTCAGAACTGCTCTGACTGAGCAGTCCAGTGGTCATTGCCATTCCTTCCCTCAGGTCAGAAGTCAGAAACCAAACATTCACTGGTGCCCATATGAGTGCTGAACCTGGTAGCTCTCTTGGAACTTGGAAGCAGTACACATTCAGATAACCATCTATTAAAACATGCACCGGGGCTATTTTAGTTCTAAAAGCAGGCCTCTTTTTTTATATAATAGTCTCAGGCTTCTGTGGCATTTCAATTTGTCCCTCTTTCCTGGAGAGTGTACCAGAGTATGAGCCTTGTATGTGGAAAGCTTTCTGCTGAAGGAGATGTGAAAGGGAGAGTGCAAGATTATGTCAGGAGAACAAATGCCATACCTGTGGATTGTTGATCTGGATCCTTACCAAGAGTGAGATTTTATCCCAGATTTAGAAAAAACTGCAGGTTATTACTCAGAAGACAGTTGGTGGTGTTAGTTAAGGGACCTACTACCTTCTCTGCAAACTGTTGTCAAGTTTTCAGCCACTCCCTGTTTATCTCCAAGTTCCTTTGACCTGCAGCTCTAACTTGTCAACTCTCCCCCTTCACCAAAAGGAAAAGCCCAGTCAAAATGTATTCCAAGTATTCTAAGTACCTAAATGTAGGTAATATGGTGCTTAACCTTAAGAATTTTATGTCATTTCTTGATTTAACCCTAAAATAATAGTGCCTATCATTAGTCTTCCAGAACATGAGAAAAATGTTAGGTTTTGTTAACTCTGAGTGGTCACTCTAGAGTCAGTAGTACTTGTATATGCGAACAGATGAATTATTTTGTAAAATACAAATTATTTTCTATGCCATTTCATTGACAGAAACATAGTGGATTGCACATTATTCACTTGAATATTATTTACCTTAACTTCTATTGAATCAACATTAGACAACTTTATAGAGAGAAATATTTTCTTTTGTTTTCTTCAGTGAGAGAGGATGATAAAAACCTAAACAATTTCAAAGGAAAACACAGATATACGTATGTATCTATGGATAAAATACTTTATCTTCCAAATTAAATGTAGCATAAATGGGGCAAAACTGGAAAAAATGCAGCAATGTATGCATATGTGTTTGTACCATGTAGGACTTCAAAATAAATTTGTGCTAGGCAGAACTCTTCATATCTAGCTGCTTAATGTTTGAATTACGACATTTAAGTCCGGGAATCTTTCCAACTTTAGTGAACATTTCTTCAAGCAGACTTTTTTTGGGGGGTTGCTTTAAAGTTATGGAAATCCTTCCATTCTTCATAGAGCTATGACATCAAATGTGTTTTATTAAAGACACAAAAAGCGTGAAACCACCTCATTTCAAAGGATCTGAAACACAATTTGCCTAATAACATGAAGTAACACACACAGTAACTTGCATGGTACTTTGTTTAACAACAAAGATGTTAAAAGCATTAGCAGTTCGTCTTATTAATATATGTGGAGACTTTGTGAATTGTCTTTCTTGTATGTTAAAAACCTACAGGTTGAAGCTTCATGTCAAAATTATACAACATTTAGATTTTTGTGTTGCAGAGTATGATTTATTGATTTTGTAACTGAATTATTCAAACCACTCATTGATAGTAGAAGTATGCAGCCTCAAAAGAGCTGAAACCAATATAAAATTCTAGAAGAAAAGTATCAGGTATTCAACACTGAGTTGTTTAGTGAAATTATAATCTTGCATGCATGTGGAAAAATCATTAGTGTCTCAAATGTAAAATAACAAATTATTGATAAACATAAGACCTGATTCACATCCTGGAACAAAGCTTACATTTAATCAATAGCACCACTTAATTTTCAAAACTTCCACAACTTTGTAGGTCTAAAAGAACTTATGAAACATGGAAAATCATATAGTGAATGCAATCTATATCACTGCTATTTTTTTAAAAAAAAGAGGGCTTATATGCTCTTTGAAAGACTTTGGTTAATGCTTCTTTCAAATATTGAGGATGCAGTTGTATTCTGATGCTCAAGAATTTTCATACATATAACTTTACTGACAGTATTCAAAGCAGATAGGCACTTGAGTCCCAGTCCACTGAGATGAGAATTTAGCCTTTGCTTGAAGCCCTCAGTTTATGTCATGAATCTTCCTGTCTACCCATAACAAATTGAACAGTGCTATAGTTGGAAGTCTTATGCAGTGTGAAATAGGGAATCTGCAGACATGGATGTTCTGAGTTCAAAGCTACTTAAAGTACGTAGTAATAAAAAACCATTCAGAACATATCTCCTAGTAACTAGATATTTGATGAACTTCAATTTTATATTGAAACTTCATGATTTAAACTCATCTCTTGTTATTTTGATCTGTAGTATAAGCTGTCATTAAAGGAGCTTGAGACTACAGCCAAAAAGAACAGATAAACAGAATCTCAGCTTCCCATAGTTTTGAGCAGACTTTCCTTGTTTTGTTCAGATTAGCTATTTGCTACAATTTCTCCTGAGCAGTAGTTACTCAACAAGGCAAGGTCTTGCTTGCCAGATTAGTAAAATCACTTTTCCTCTGTTCTGCCTTCAGCAGTTCCCCTGCCTCTCCCAGAGGCAGTATTAACCACTTAGAATACTTGCTCTCTCTTGCAACAAACAGGCCTGCAGAGTGGTGCCTAAAATTGTGATATTTTTGTCCCCTGAACCACCTGAAGAAACTATATTGTTTTCTTTTCCCCAAAAATTGAGGAAAACTAAAGAAATTAAAATATCATTCAGAGAAAGAATGGGATTTCTAAATTTTCACATATTATTTATTAGACATAGTACTTTATGATAGAAAAAAATGGTTTTTGAATGGCATCTTATTTCAAGGAGATAGATATCTGTTCATATAGAACTGTTTGCCTGAGAGGAGATAAAAAGAACCTACAATTTGCCTTAGAAGATAAGAAAGCATCTTGCCATTGGCAGTAACTAATAGTTGATGTTTAAAAGAAAGGCAAAAGTCCCAGTGAATGCCTTCAGCCAAGCATTAAATGCTTCAGACTAGGGTAAAAGGCAGAAGGCAATGTCTCTTGACCTTTGCGGAAATCAGCACACACCTCAACACATGGAAATATGAGAAATACACTTTCTGTCACAACTATTAATAATGTGAATACTTGATTTTTCAATCTGATAGGTTTTTTCTGATATTGTTACACTTCCTTTGAAAAAGAAGAGATTTCCAAAGGATAAATGTCATAGGAGCAATAACTATATATATCTATTCTGAAATGAAACATAAGTTGAAGCTTTTCATTTCCGATATACTTATATGAAAATATCCTCTCCTTTTTTAACTATTCAAAATCATAAAAGTGTATGACTTCTTGGCAGCTACAGCAATTTTGACATTTCTCCACATGAATTTGTCCAGTGTAGTTTATGAAATATAGACTCATACAAATACTTTGTTGTTTACTGAAAAATTAATTCAAGACAGTGTTACACGTTTGAAAAAAGAGAACTAGATAAAATAAGAGATTTCCTAGAAGTTGCCTTTATTCATTGAAAGAAACTCCTTTTTCTTTTTTAAAGTGCTTCCTGTTCTCCCATGATATCTCTCCAATCAAGGAAACAAAGTTATTGTAAATTTCAGGAGAGAAAAGTCCATTCAACTTAAAAAAAAATACAAAATGAAAATAGCACTTCATTCTTTTAGAATCCAATTTAAAGTGAACAGTTGATGTGTCTGTTGAAATCTTATATTCCTTACCATTGCAGGAAAGGCTCACAAAATACTTTTAAGGGATGTAAGTATATTCCCAAAGCTAAAAGGTAATACATGGAAAAAGTAAAGGAATTTGGGGGGGCGGGGGGGGAAAGGAATTGAAAGGCTAATCAGACTTATAAAGCTGACCTCAAAAATTAAACAGGTATGGATAGATTCTCTAAATGTGTGTATATGTGTCCAGATATATACTACTATGATACATTTTTTTCCTCTAAATTTGTGGGCCAGAGAAAAAGAAGACAAAAAAAAAAAAAGTATTCTTAGTAGTTCAATGATATTTAGGTATTTAGTAAAAAATTCTCCATAATTGCCAATGAACTACAAGGAGTACAAGCACATTTTTAAAAAGTATAACCTTTAACAATGATAGGATGCAATAATGCATCAACAACTGTAATGAAGATGGCCTAATTAGAATTTCTGTTAAGACAGAAATGTAAATAGTATTCTTGGACCAACTGTGATATTCCTCACCAAAAAACCCCCCAACAAACCAAAACCAAACCAACAAAACAGAAAGAAACACCAAAAACTCATAGAAACATTATAACAGCTTAAGAGATACAGCTGGTACTCAGAACTTCTACCTGGACGCAGTCTTGATGTGAACCTCCATAATCTGCCTATGCAGGTTCTATCTAATATTGATACATTCCTCCTCAGTAAAACTGTGATTTTCGGAAGACAATCTTTCTGAACTTCCATAATGCCTTCTGGTAGCTTCCCTTGACACCTCTGGTAAATCTTTCTCTTTCTGGAAATCAATGAAAAACTTGATAAAAGATGATTCTTGATATTCTACTATGCGTGCCAATTTTGCAGCCTAAATAGTAGCATTGTATTCTTGCAAATTTTTCTGTCTCTCTCTGTTATTTCAATTCAAACTTAGAATTTAAGTGCTACGGATGAAGGAGTCATTTGGTGGCAGTATGCTTGATAATATAATGTGTTTAAGTTTTATGACCACTATTCCTATGCAGGATGTAAATTAATAAAGCCATTTGTTATGTGCACAGTTTATAGGCTTTGTCTTTTAACCAAAGGCTTTTGTTAGAAAACATGTTATTAGTTCTGAAAATGAGACTCCTTCTGCTAACACCCTTTAGTTTTTCTAAAAGATTTTATTTCAAATTCTCCAGTTTGTGAGGCATAAAATATTTTCATTCCAATTTAAAAATTGTCACAAAAACCTGTGACTTGTTTACATTTAGTTAAATAATTTAAAATCAACTTTGCACAAAGCTTTGAGACAGTTCTACAAATAAACTAACTAAATGAGGTTTATGAACAAAACTCTCTAAGACTTCTTCAATGAATGTCTTTTACTCTTGAGATGGGAACCTAAATTTTGCAGAAATATACAAGATAGATGTGGAAAATGAAAAATAATTAAGTTACCTGCAAATCACTTTCTAGATAGCATAATGATGAAGTTACCTATCTGAGATCTAGTTGAGTAGTTACACTAACACAGTGAGATACAGAAATTTTTTTTCTCCAGTGTTCAGGCTGTGGGATTTAGGGCACTTAAAAAGATCTCCTGGAAGTTTGTTACTAGAGCAGCCACACACTAAGCTTCACCACTTCCACAGAAGATGTAGCCAAAGAGAACGTACACCCATAGTGCATGTGCTTCCATGTAGGACCTGACATATTAATGCAAACCCAGTTTGATTGTGTTTATAAGCCAAGGGACCAAATACAAGCCAAGCCACCTACTCACGGGTAGGCAGGTGTTCACTTCTGTCAACTCTGCTGTGGAAACATGTTTTGCCCAGTACAAAGGACACAACCAGCAGCAGAAAAACAATCCAGTAAGTAGATTCTATTGTGCGTAAAGGAGTCAGTATATAGGGGATCACTGCGGGTACAAACAAGTCAGACAGATCACAGATAATAGATATCAACCCCAGCGACCCCAGAAATGACATAGCATGACCTGTAATAGATGGAACGAACAAAGATACAAGGTAACCCATGGAGAAAACGGGAGACAACCAAGTCAATAGGGTGATTATATACGATTAGAGATAACCCCATGTTGCCTCCCCACAAAGCCCGTGTTTGTAGGTGCCAGACCTGACTGGGATCCAGTTGCATGAAGAGTCAGGAGGTCTTTCCCCAACAGGAAACTCTGTGAAGTGCATCCACTTCACAGACAGACACTCCAACTCTTCCTACAAGTGGGCCCAGCTTTTATGCCCAAAGCAGGACACCTGGCACTCATTTACCCAATGCAGGGCACCTGGGGCTTGGTTACCCAAGGGCTTTCCTGACAAGGCCGGCTGCACCTTGGAGGAAAGCCAAAAGGCAAACTCATCCCCTCCTCTTAAAGGGCCATGGAGACCTCCCATATGTCAATCTTAATTCAGGGCTTGGGGTTCAGACCCCAACACTTCAAAACAGAAACCTCAAGCAGAGAAACAATGAAAGCAGCTGGGGTGATACTGTCTTTACATCAACAGGACTCACTAGAGTTCATCTGTCAGTGTTGTTAGAGATCAAAAGAAGCAATTAGAATTATTTCCAGCAGATTTCTCTTTTCAGATACTATTTCTAATGGGAATTCTGAAACCACACTTTAAATACCTTTCATCTTCTTTTTACATTTAAAAGATTAAGTGCTGCACAATTTATCTGAAAATCAGGATCTTTTCTGTCTGCAGAGAAATTCCTGGAGCCAAATTAAGACATATAGTCTAGGAAGCACACCTTATGTACTGTTAAATAGGAAAAAATACAATGTAAGTATATCTCTGTATGTGTCCCTATTGGGGCACCTAAAAGCAAATGTGTTCACAGCATATCTACTTTATGACCAATTCATGCACCAGAATAAATCCAGGCTCATATATATGTTTCAATCTGACCTAACTCTTAGTAAAGCAAAGAAACATTTTATTTTTCCTGTATTGTTAGTGGGTTTTTTTCTTCAATGAATCATACGCTTTTTGCTAGAAACATTGTCAAAGATTTCTTGGATGACATACAGTACAGTACATTTTGATGTTCCACACATCAGGTTGCTTCAGCCTACAGCATCTGATGTTTCAAGAGATATGAAACACAACATGACCAATGAAACTTGAAAATATGTATCACAATCCAAAGCTTTGCTCTGAAACCTGAAAACACCTTTTCTTTATTGTTTTGCAATATTTTGTTGTTTATACATTCTCAGTGTAACAGAGTCTTTTAATTTGAAAGGATGGCATTAAAGCAATATGAAAAAGTTTACACTGAGGAAAACACTGGTGCATTTTAAGGGAGAAAAGTCCCAAATACTGCTAACAATGTCACTGATATGATTCTAAGAAAATAGGACCTTATGTGCAACATGTGGGAGAGAAACTGAGAAACAGAGATGGAACAATGAAGCAATGTGTAAATATCATCCACCATAGTTTTAAAATAATTAATAGACAAAATATTACTCAAGGAGCTGTAAATCTGACTGTTAAAACAACTAATAAATGTTAATGGCCTCTGTGTAAACCGGAGAGCACCCATATGCGTGAGTATGCATGCATATGTGTATATATACAAGTAAAAAATCTAAATGCTTAGATCTGGTTAAATTAAAAAATCAGACCAGGAGAAAAGGAAGAAAGGAAGAGAAATCTGTAGGAAGAGTAGAACAATGCAGTAGAGACATACATTACTGTGACCCAAGAAACATGGGACTTTTTTCTGTTTAGAGAAAATTATCAGAGTTTGCACATGTAACAATGGCTAACAGTGTTCAATGGTGATTGTACTTCAAAACACTTAGGATCCTAAAAATGTATATTAAAATGATTTTACCTCTATTTAATAGATTGTCTTTACATTTTGTCATGGAAAATGTCATGTCTAGGAACTGCTTCTTAAAATTCTCGGTATTTTGCTTCAAATATGTGAATATGTATACATAAATCCAATCACAATATTTATTTCTATATATGATTGTACAATATGTTTACTCCATTATAATATTGAATAGAATTTAGCAGAAACAATCTGTTTAAAGAACTAAGCTTAAAGTCTTTAGAATGGAAAGAACAGTCAAATTGCTACAGAAGCTACTCAGGCTGTTCATCAGCCTAAGACAAACCTTAATACATATTTTTTTTCTGTTTAATTATATTTATAGTTACCGCCTTTTAGTGGGAAAAAAAAAAAAGACATACTAAGAAAGAGGTCTTTCTGAACTGCTGTTAGTTCAGAAATAACTAACTATTGTTAGTTCAGAAATCATGCAATCAGTATTCATCTCTAGAGAGTAAGATGGACATTCCAAAAGAGAAACAATGATGCCTGTTATTAGAGGTAACTATGTCACCTAGGCAAATCATCTACATTTCATTGATGCCTTTCATTCTTCCTCCCATCTTTCACTCCCTGTCTCTGATATCTAACTACAACACAACATTTATTTCTTCCATTGAAACACAGTCAAAAAAAAACCCTAAACACATGAAACTCAAAAAAAAGCTATGACAATTTCAGCTGCTGTAAGTTGCTTATTCTAGAGAGAAAGTGAGGAAAATGGTAGATTTCAGTCACGTACCTCAGTGAATAGTTCAAGTAGAGTCAGATAACACATTAACAGGTGTCTCATAATATAATGAGTGGAAAAAGAAATAAGATAATAAAATAAAAATATTCAGATGTCAGGTACATATAACTTTCTATTCATTTGTATTTCTGTAAGTATTAAGTTGGCTGACAGTTACAACCATTAACAGGTTGTGGGTGAAGAAGTGAACTTAAATAAATCATTCTAAAATCAACTACGCTTAACTTGCAATATAGTTTCTCTGTAATTTCTTACCCAGAGTTACATTAAATATTTTATGCTTCATCATCAATCTATTTTTCAAGATCTACAAAATTCTAATGTATCTCATTATCTTAATTTTATTGAAAAGCTGCTGAAATGAAAGGGTGTTTTAATAATGCTTTGCATATTATTTTCAGAACTGTAACCATGAAAGTGAAAATAATTTGAAATTCAATATTACTTATTCATACTTTGTTGTTTTGCTATTGTTTTTAAGTCACTTAAAGTATTAAAATTTTACTTTAGGAATTTAATTACAATGTGATTTTATGCTCATGGTAATAGTACACTGTATGTAACCCGGTTTCCTTAACACTTCAAAAATAGAATGGTTCGTGTTTCTATTAGCTATAGTGTTTTTGTCACAGAATCTCTGCATGTTTATTTTGTAAGTTTTTTTTGATGTTGCTCCGACATCTCTTTTTAAATTACATCTGTTGCCACTAGTAGGAATTTTATTAAGAGAGAATTAGATCTTTATTGCATTAATGCCCGATCTTGTTACTTCTGAATTTTGGTACTGAATTAATTGGAACTTGAATGAGACCTTTATACTAAATTCTGAAAAGCACCTTTTGATATCCAGTAGCAAAACTTTATTCTGATTTACAAAAACTGTGACAATCTTATGAGATACCAAACTGACATACTGTCGTGGCTGATGATGGACACAGATGTAGGTTGGATTCATGTTCAGTAATTCAACTTTTGGCATTCCTATTCTACATAGTTATACGGTAGAGAAGCCTGTGGTAGGCAAGAAAATTTAGCTTTCAGGCTCAGGTGGAAAAAGGCAGAAAGCTGTGCCACTTGAGGTTTCCACCAGATATTCAGACTGGGATGTACATAATAGTATTAGCTTCAGATGGAAAGTACATGTAGACCTTACTGTGTTTTCAAGAACTTGTTAGGTGAAGGGCATCCTTAAACAGACAAATAAAAGATCGCCAAGAAACAAGCCTCAGTCCCAAGGTCAAGTGGTACAGATTAGTTTACACATACTGCTTAGCACAAGTTCCCACTGAAACAGACTGGCCCTATTTGCACTATGTTATTTCTTGGTACTTAGTCTCCTTTGGCTCTGGACCAGAAGATATAACTACTATTTTTTATCAATTTAAAGTGCTTAAGATAACATTTTATGTTACCAGAATAGTGGCTTTGTTCCTGTGAGGTGGAAGTGTATGTGTTATGTCCAGGGAAAGTGCATACGGTGATATATTATTGTTAGGTATGAAAAGTCTGCTGGGATGGTGCTGATAAAACTGAAGGCTTGAGGGGAAAGCACAAACCTTACGTGGTTCCACTTCTGCTAATTTTTGGTGGGAGAATCCGGAATGAGATGTTCCCTTGACTCTGTCTTGGCTTTGTCTTTGGCAGAGCTAGTTGTAAGGGTCCAATCCAGACTGGTATGGGCTGGTAATTGGTCTGTGTGCCACGGGCACA
Source organism: Podargus strigoides (assembly GCA_028020825.1). Lineage (NCBI taxonomy): Eukaryota > Metazoa > Chordata > Aves > Caprimulgiformes > Podargidae > Podargus > Podargus strigoides. The sequence continues at coordinate 31,255,868 of CM051623.1, forward strand.
ATATTCCTTCCTGATCTCTCACAGACTGCTGGAAATCTTCCTGCTCTCACTCTTCCTCACATGGCTAGACACTAGAAAGTATAACTTTTCCAATAGAATAGGGTAAGTTCTTGAAGTGACTGCATGTGACTGTTTCTCCCTACTTTAGGACATTTCCACAGTGTGACCTACCTGCCGGCCAGCTGTATACCTCAGTTTTGCACTCCTCACTGCTCTGGTTCCAGCAACAAGTTAAAAGCTATTATTACATACCACCAAAGCACTTTAATACTCTGTGATTTCTAGGGTGTTTAATTTTACATTTTGTTCTGTTTCATATAATGTGTTTCTCAAATTTGTTTTTTTATGCTGTTCCACTTTTTAATTTGTTATTATTATGAAGATAGTTTTAAAAAATAATAATAAAAAGTAGACCCTTTTTTTTTTTCTGTGAAAATTGATCAATGACACCTGCTACCTGCTATAATAACCTTCTGTGAGAATCCCAGAACTACTGTCACAAGTCTGCTGTCATGGTTTATTGGCTAATCAGCAAAGAATTGAAGACTTGATTGGCCTTATTTGTTGGTTGATTGAAACGGTGAGATAGGAAGTACTGGACAGATTAATTAATTTGTGCTGGAGAATCCAAACTTAATCTAACAGATGCTGTGACTTTGATTGATGGCTGTGTAAAAGAAGAGGTGCTTTGAAAAAAACCTCATGAATTGTTGCTTTTGTGGCACATTAATGCTAAGTTCTTGCCTTTTAGCTGCTTCCATTCTGGTTTCTAATATAAACATCAATGTCAGCATTCAGCAACAACTACCTGAATGTTCATGAAGAAGGGGTTAATTAGCATCTGAAATATATTCAGATAAGCAAGTCAAATGGTTATTAACAAGATGCATGTACATATACACATTCATATATATATATATATTTAAACTTCCAGGTTAATGATAAAGTCATTTTTACCCTTGAGATTTGAGATTATCTTTTGAAGTGATAAGAGTGCCTAAATTGTGATAATTTACAATATACAGAACACAAAGTAAAGAGAGTAAGTTCCAGTCAGTCATAGCTAATATTTGGTATAAAATGCGACATCAAGAGCAGTGGAAGAAGGAATACTATTTTCACATTCTCATCAAGTTTAGCAAGTTGGAGTTATAGCTCAACTACATTCAAAGCTCCTATTTAACTTAATTGTTACTATTACGCTATGATTTTATATTTTAAGCTACATGTCTGTTGTTTTATACGACAAGCTCCAACTTGGAGGCTTTCTGATAGATTGATAAATTAAGCTCTTTCATTACCCTAGCATATAAATATTTCCTCTGCAGTTGAGAGAAGAAAAAAAATAAACCAGGAATGGTAAAAGAGATTTCTTGTATTATTGTTCTGTAAATAATCAAACATTTTTCCTTATGTGACAAGAAATGAAATACATAAATTTGTGGAAGTAACTGTTCTGCTCTTTTCTCAAAGGCACTGATTTTTTTAATTTTTTTTTTACAAAATAGTCTATTGTAAAGCACTACAAAATAATTTCTTTATCCAAAAGCTCTGAAGCAGTTATTAAACCAGCTGTTTTCAAAAGTACACAAATCTGCTAAGTTGCAGTTGGATAACTGTTAAATGTTAAAGCAGTGAATGATCAGCATGTAGCAGATGGCCTGGGAATGGGTTAGAAAATGGCAATGTTAATACCACCAGACTGAGATGTTCATTTGTGCTGTGGTATGTGCAGGCTGGGTGAATAATGAAGGCTCTGTAATAATTGTGTAAATCCCAACATTATTAAATCGATTCTGCTGGGGTTTCTTAATATATGTGAAGCACTTGATGTACTTTGAGAAACACCTCCTCTTTTTGCTAAAGCTGTTCTCATTAACTCATACTGCTTTATTTGCTGTGACCTCAGTGTTCCTGTTTAGTAATGAGCGGAATAAAAATTAGAAATCCACTTTAATTCTCAATATGAGAGCTGGGAAAATACTGCAGAAATAAGTACCTAGCACACTGGTTTTGCAGGTTGGCCATTGTTTGAACTGTACACCTTCTCTTTTAGGATTTTAAAATCAAAATTTATCATGAGAGGAATTGGGGAAGAAAAATCACCACCTAGTCAACAGCTAAAAGTTGTTTTAAGCAGGTCAAATAAGAGTACACAAAATCAATGACTCCAATATATATCTTGCCCAAACAGCTTATCAAAGCTTGCTGCTCCCTGTGTAATGCTAAAAGGCAGAATAATTTTATATAGTTAGGGAAGACATAGATCAGGAGTAATGTACTTACACGCTTCAAAGAAGTGACAAAAAAAAATCCCCTGCGTGACAGCCTTCAGAGAATGATCACCTGTAATATTGAGGTAAAACATTAACCAAAACAAAGTAGAAAGTCAACACACTGTAAATCTGCTTCAGGCGGATGCACACCTTGCAGATTGTCCCTCGAGCACCATACCTGGATATGTGCAGGTGTTAGAACATTTAAAAACTGTTACCCACCTACAGGTGTTTGTGCCTGTGAAGTGGAAATTCTCTTTACCCCTCAGCTTCTGCCATGGATTAGGTGGAAGATGGAGGCTATTAATACAGTATTACTTTTCACCACCATGGGCAATGTGTAACTTTAGCTGTGCCTGATGAGACTTGCACTGACATCTGTGCCAGGACTGATAGCAGAAACATGGCCCTCTGGATCAATGTGAGGCACCATATATGATTAACAACCAAGGCAGTTGGCAACTTCAATTCTGCCAGTTCCTGACATTGGCTACTACAGATTAGGAAAAAACAATAAGGGAAGCTAATAATTTATTAGTATTGTTTCCCTTTTGTTTACATAATGGAGTAGCTGCATTACCTGTGTTAGGCAGGTAATTGAGTTGAATAAGGATGCTTTAAACTTTTTAAAGTTAATTAAATCTATATTCACTCAGATATTTTAGAGATTCAGGATTGATTATTTGTTTCAAACAATTTTTTGAATGCTGTCATAATGCTCACTGTTAGGTAACATGAGTCATTTTCAGAGTAAGGTAAAAAGTTACCTTCCAGAACTTCTGCATACTGTGTATTTAAAGAAACAAAACCAACTTATTTTTGTAAGTGGCACAGATTTACAATTCTTCAGTTCCTTCAGAGGTTTAGGTGGACCTAATTTTGGTGGCCTTTTGGTAGGAAAACTGAAAAAAAAATCTGAAACCGTTCATAATTCTTTTTTTCTCTTTTAAGAAAGGTGAGGTAGTGAAGCATTGGAGAATGTCATAGCAGAGATGTTGAAAAAGGAAGTAAAAGGAACTGGGGCCAGTCAACTTCAAATCTGAAAAAGTCTGGAAAAGATAATCAAAGGAATATTTTGCAATTGCATGGATGATAGAAAGGAGATGAACAGCAGTCAAGAACAAATTGAATCCAACAAACCTGCATGGTAAAGGAACAGGTGTTATGGATAAGGGAGAAGTAATATAAATTCTGTGACTTGAATCTATTAACTCATATGTCACAAAACATTCCTATAAGCAAGCTATGGGAAAAGGTTCTTGATGAAACTTGTATTTTGTTGCAGAAAAATTGATTTGACAGCTCAATCCAGAAAGTAAGTTTTCAGCGATTCACTTTCACATAAGAAGTTGCATCAAGTAGCATTCTGGAGATTATGATACCCTCCAGTATTTTCATTAGCAAAACAAATATAAAATGGACTCATTAAACTCACAAATGACACCAAGCTGAATGAGGATATGTTTGGGACAGTGTTAGAATTTTAAAAGCCTGAACAAATTTGAGAGATGATCTGGAAAGAGTAAAATTAATTTCTATGAAGGCACATGCAACACGATCAACTTCACAAATACAGGTTGGTAACATTTCTTCAGAAAAGGATCTGTGCTTTGTGGATCACAGACTGAACACAAGACAGTAATACCACACCATTGCAGAGAAGGCAAACTGTGTAGTGGAATGAGGATAGTCTACCGAATAAGAGAAGAAATATGTCCACTTCACTCAGCTCAGTTGAACTCATCACAGTGTTCTCTTCTGAGACTTGTGTTCCAAAAAAGATGTGAACCAGTCTATGCCTGCGATAGAGCAAAGAGAATGTTCTACAAAACATGACCTACCTACCGAAAAAAATGAAGCTATTAAACCAAAATAAAAGAAGGCTGAGAGGGGATACAATAACATATTCAAAGTTACATAAAATCAGAATGGAAAAGAATAAATCATCTCACAGGTCCAATTTGCCTGTTATCGTGTTTCTAGTAATGGCCAGAAACAGAAGCTCAAAAAAAGTAAGTACAAGAAAAGATCCAAAACCTTCTCAACCTTTAACTATTTTCAACTGATGGACTTTCTGAACTAGAGGTAGTTTTCACGCATTTAATAACTCTCAGTAGACAATGTGCCTAACAGGTTTTTGAACAATTGGTACAGTGATAAAGAAAATTATCTGTTCTCCATTAATGGGTGGATAGGACTGTGAGCAATGCACTTCAATTGCTGCATTAATAATTTATGGTAGATACAAAAAAAAATTATAAATATCTGTAATAATGGATAATGAAGTACAAGGGCAGTTTGCCTGAAGAGCTTGTAGAGTCTTCAACATCATAGATCATTAAGAACACACCTTTTGGGACTGATATAAATACATGTAACACATAGCACATCCTGTGTGGTGGCAAGTGGAAAGAGAATAAAACTGCTTATGATCCTCTCTGTAATTTTCTTGTTTCCTGATAAATTTTCATTCTTTTTTGACATTCTTTCAGTGATACTGACCACTCTTTCTTTCCTAACACACTAACTGCAAAACAGGTAGCTTCCCAAACAACTGACTACACAATTAATCATTACTTTTACTTCTTTTCTATGGCTTTATCGTAGGAAATTCTGGAATGAATACTTTGATCATTCATATCTTTAATTTTTGGTCATATTTTTAGGTTATTATTCTTTTCTCTTTTTTTTTTTTTTTCTTATCTGTTTTCCCTTATATCTGAAATAGGAAATCTGTGCATATACATTTGCTTTCTGCATTTTAGGGTAAGCATCAGAAAAAGACCCTTCTAATTAGTGTGTTTCTATACACAATGAAAATACCACATTGAAAGCAAATGTAGCCCTCTTATTAGCTGGCAAAGAATTCTGGGAGAAAGTAGTATCCACGCAAAGAGCAACACTAAGTCAATGTGCTACTATGTGATATGGTCACATGCTATCTCTTTATTCTGATTGAATTCTATATTCATTCAGCTAAAGCTGTCTCTAATTTAAATCTTCTGTCCAAATGATCAGAGGGAGAAGTGTGTGAACAATTTATGACTCTTGAAAGGCAACAGAAGAGTGGTAGATAACATTTTAAGAAAACTTGTCCCCTTTCACTGTTCTATACTCGTAGTAAAAAGAATCACTGACTGTGTCTGAAAACATAGATCTCTCTGTTGTCAATTTATTTCAGATAAACAAGCAATTTCTCACTTACTAGCAACACAGATCAAAATTAAATGTCTTAATTTATATGTGAAAGTGTATTGAATGAATGTTAATAAAAACGTCTCACTCTGCTTTTCATGGCAAAAGGCAAATTTGTTTAGACTGCCATAAGCAGGAAATATTTATATATATATAAAGTTAAAAAGCTATAAATCATTAATGGAAAGAATTACTAAACTAATAGAGCATGTTGCTCAGAAGAGATGTCCATGAAATAAATCAATACCATATCTATTAAGCTTGTCATCAATCTCCTGTTATCAATAAATCCTGTAAGTTTTCAAAATGAGGAAAAATATCTGATTTCGAGAAGTCTAATGTTAAAGGTTTGAGCTAGGAACACTAACTTAATAAAACTGCATTTAATTACAAGTCTTTTCACCCTACATTAAAATTAATCAGTACTTCCTTTGTGTTTCTCCTCTTCTGCATAACATGTGGGTCCAGATGGTTCTCAAAGACTGTAATTTCTAGGGATTTTGAACAACACATTTGTATTCTGTAATAGAAGGCATTTCATCCTTTATTTGATGTTGGTTCTCAGAAAAGCCTTACCTTTAAAAATTCATGAGAGGATTGGAGTGGTAATCTAAGCAGCTGGTCATTTTCCTGTTCAGTTCTTTTAAATTTAGGAAGTAAAAAAATAAATAAATAAGTAAATTAAATAGTTTCATGGCTTCCATGTCCTAATAAAGATAATTGACTGAGAAATTTCATCTGAGAAATTTAAAATGTCAGGAATCTCAGCTAATGAAAACAACAACTGACTATAGGGATAGTTATATTACCTGATCTGTTGACAGTAAAAATACACATTTTCCTGGATTTTTTTTCCTCCCCCAGTTAAAACCACATTGTTTAAGAGTAAATGGATGAGTCAAGGGGTTCTTAGAAAGATATGTGACCCTTTCTGTTTAGCTAAGTGGACTGAGTATGACTCAAGTCAGTATGGAGTGACAACAAGTACTGTCTGATGTTTATTCTCTGGCATATACGAAATTATCTCAATGTCTAATTCCAGTTCACCAAGATCAATTGTTCATTTTACAAGAATGATCAATTGCTCAACTGCTAGCAGATCACAAAGAAGAATATAATCCAAGCTCATGGAAAGAATGAACAACATTTTATGCTTAGGCATACCTTATCCCAGAGGGGAAGTATTTTGATGGTATACATGCATTTCCATTACTTACATCATGTATGGAAGTGGAACTGAAAATAGCAGTTGTATCATAAGGATATGTGGAAGTGCAAACATTAAATCCCGGAAAAGGGTTTGCATTGTACAATATATGATGTGCACATATACATCTATTTTCATGTGCTAACAATATATATTATATATTAAAGATTATATATTAAACAAGATATATTATTTGCTATGTATTATATATGTTATCTATTAGATTATATCTTGCCTATTAAATATTGCATATTATATACTGTATATTATAGATCATATATTATTTGTTATGTATATTTTATGTTATGTATAATCTATCATGAATGTTTATATATTAATTATTAATTTTATATTATATACATTATACCTATTATTATAAATCACAAAATTAAATTATGCTAGAAATCAACTTTTAAATTTCTTTCCTAAAAAGTCAATTTCATTAAATTTTATAGCTTAACATCATGGTGGGTTTTTTTCAGCTTTTAGAAAATTAACTTTTATTTCAAAATTGTCCATGAAAGTTTATTTGTATGGTTTTTTTCTCTCTCATCTTTAATCCATTGTATGCTCTCCTTCCTTCTCCGAATTTCAACTTTGATTTGTTTTTGTCATTGCAGTCAGGAAAATACAAGGGATTTTGATCTGTTGGGTGGCAGGCTTGCGTATTTTTATTTATTTATTTATTTATTGGCAGATGCTTCAGCAATATGCAGCAAATTCAAGTGGGAACAGAGAGAGAGGAGAGAGAAAGGAAAAAGATCACCATTTGGGTTAATAGTGATTACCATAAACACGCATGTGGCACCACTCTCTCCAAATCTAATTACTGAAATGAATAGCAGGAGTGGAATTCTCTGATACGTTGGTCCAAATACATCCAGGGAATATGTATGAAAGGACAGCATTTGTCAAATCATCATCTGTGTCCCTTGTTCCAGAGTGCTCTGTGGGAAATATCTTCAGTGTAAACATGAGTGGATTATCAGCTTTCACAGTATCATTGCGTTGCACCTTTCCTCCAGCAAAGAGAATGAATGATTGTCTGTCTTTATAATGATCCTCCAGTGAAATATGGTAGTGCTCATGGATTAGATGGAATTTAACATGTCAGAGAGAAAATTTCCTCAGTAAAGATAAAAACTGACTTTCAAGGGGAATGTGTGTAAGTTACTGTATTTCAATTTTAGTGAATTAAAGTGATCAGGATAGCTATTTACATTGGATAAGAAAATCTACTTAAAAATTGCAAAGCAGAATTTGATAACTGGGATGCTAAGGGTTAAAATTCAGGGACATTTAAACTGCAATTTCAGCTTCTTTTTCAAACTGCCATTCTAGTCTCTGCTTAGACAATGCTTAGATAGGTTTGATTCCAAGAAGCCTAACACACTTCTAATTTAGATTGTCACAACTGAAAAAAAAAAGTGGGAAATCAAATCCATTTGTTTCTGTTGCTTAGTAGTCAAGAAAAGGAAGAGACTTTCAGCTGGGCTTTAAAGAGTCAAATACCAGATTACTATTAGGAACAATAAAAATACCCATGGAAATTTGCTGATGTGACTGTGAGTTTTGGTGCTTTGCCTATTGTGCTTAGGATGCTATGAATAGGTGAAGTGTGTGAGTATTCAGCATGCTCTGAAAATCAGAGCCCTTCAATAAAGCATTCAGGACCTGTTTTTTTGTTTGTTTGTTTGTTTTTTAAATCAGCCTACTGTAAATTCACATTACAGTGACATTTAGTGACCAATAGAGCAGGGGTCAACGCAATCAACCACAGGGTCAGATATCTGAAATGATGCACAACATGGATTGCATGAGCTCAAGAGCTGCAGCACCCTGAGGAAGACATCTAGGGGAGAGGGAAGGCAGATCCCAGCTTTTCTGTCAGGAGAAGCCCCTGCAGGCGGACAAGACATCACTTTTAGCGTTATTGGGAACATCAGCTTTTGAAAAACAGCATCTCCTTGTTTCTGTTGATATTTCAATGCACACTTAACCTCTAATTTGAGAAAGAAAAATGTAGCCTGGCACACCTCTCACTGCCCTTGGTTTAGAGGATTTCTAACACAATACTGAATATTTCCCTGAAGACATAGAAACCTGCATGAGGGGAAGGATGTGTCTCCGTGTTCTCTTTCTAGTAAATTCACTAAATAATTTTCACATTCTGTAATGATGTCACCAATGTGAAAGGAGATGCCAGAGAAAGAGGGGAAGAAAGGAAGGGAAGGGAAGGGAAGGGAAGGGAAGGGAAGGGAAGGGAAGGGAAGGGAAGGGAAGGGAAGGGAAGGGAAGGGAAGGGAAGGGAAGGGAAGGGAAGGGAAGGGAAGGGAAGGGAAGGGAAGGGAAGGGAAGGGAAGGGAAGGGAAGGGAAGGGAAGGGAAGGGAAGGGAAGGGAAGGGAAGGGAAGGGAAGGGAAGGGAAGGGAAGGGAAGGGAAGGGAAGGGAAGGGAAGGGAAGGGAAGGGAAGGGAAGGGAAGGGAAGGGAAGGGAAGGGAAGGGAAGGGAAGGGAAGGGAAGGGAAGGGAAGGGAAGGGAAGGGAAGGGAAGGGAAGGGAAGGGAAGGGAAGGGAAGGGAAGGGAAGGGAAGGGAAGGGAAGGGAAGGGAAGGGAAGGGAAGGATCTATGAAAGAACTTTGGCAGTAACGTTTTTAAAAACAAGTATTCTGTTTTGTGGTAAGTGATAGTGATTAAAAAGCAACTCAATTGTAACAAATTATAACCAACAATTTGTTGGTTTTGGTTTTGTTTTGAGAGACTGCAAAAATTATAAGTTGATTTTGAATATATATGCTTTACTTGTTTATTGATAAGAAAGTACATAAAATGCCTTTTTCTTTTATAGATAAAATGCAAACAGATTTCGTTGATCATTTCCCTTCCAAAACAGACTCTTCTTAAACTTCCTTGGCTGAAATATCGTGATGACATAGCACATCTGGTTACACCCATCAAGCTGTGTAACATTGCCTTCTGTAACATGATAGGGTATGGCTGATGCAACAGGAAATTGAACAGGACAACACAGTTTCAGAATAGGAATTTTATCATGAGAGCATTGTCTTTGCTGAAAACCATTTAAGAAAACACAGATCTAATCGCTTGTGCAATTTGCTCCACCTTCATTTCCAAATGCAAAATGGCTGTATTTAGCTGCAGCTGTCTGAAGGTGTTTAATAGACTGTGCTTTCCTCTGCAAATATTTGTGTTCTGGCAAAAATGAACTAGGTTTCTAGCAACTGAATTAGCCAGGAAGTTTTCTGTAACAAGTTGGTTTTAGGCCAAACACATTTCACACTAAGAGCTCAAAAACACTGAGACACTTGAGAAGCCAGTCTCCCCACACTATATCCAGCTTCATAAAGGTTATTTCTCATCCTTATGCTCAGGAAGGTGTGATATCTATAAAGAACTGGATTTATACATACATCAAAATAAGCAACAGAGTGTTAAGTACCACAGAGGCATCTTCAGATTACAGGGGGGATTTTCATTTTAACAGTAACTCTTCACAGTATACGGTATTTTTGTCATCTCCTCCTATTTCATCCACAGAGCTCATGTGGACACATGGACACTGAGCCTGTCTTTAAATCGAAATTAAACAAAGAAGATTTTTTCAGCTTTATGACCAGATGGCAGCTTCTTACAGGCATTCTCAAATGATTCCTCTATGTTTATGTGGACATATGTCAATGAAAAGTGAATTGCTGTCAGGCTGGACTCTTGATTTCTTGCTGAGGAGAAGTTATATCCCAATCTATTTACAGATACAGTAAAAGATTAATAAATGACTTTTCTTATAGTACGAAGAGCTTTCTGTTTTGATGCACTACTAGATTAAATTAAGCAATTATACACCGTTAGACTAAATATGAGATCAATTCCATAATCACTCATCTTTGACAAATTTATAATAAAACTCTTCAGAACTACCTTCTAGCTCTTAGGATCCCAGTACAAAACCCTTGAAACAGAGGAAAATAATTAAAAGCTAAATCCATTCTCAGGTAAATAGTGGTATCCTCATCTGAATTGCAAACAATTGAAAAACTCTTTGTAACAAAGCATAGGCTGGTATAAGTTGAACTGAAAATGCTCCAGACAAGTGCTTCTGTTCTCTATAGAGACAGTGATTGCAAGCTTTGAGGAAACTCATTGCTCAGTTGCTCAGCCCCAATTTGGTATTTTAAAGAGAAGCTCAAGTAAATCTCCTCAACTCTCCTCTGAGAGAGAACAGGGAAATTGAGCAGTAGAAAATAAACACTTAGGCTCCAGAAACTAATCTGACCAGCTTTCACTGATAAATTAATTTATCTGGAATTACCCATTAGAGTCTCAATCCTACAAACTACTGAGCATTCTCTCTCTTCTCCAGCAAAGCACTGAAGCGTGTGTTTAAACTTAAAAATAAGCATTCTTTGGGTTTTGTTTGACTGGGCCAGACTACTCACCGTTTCACAGGATCAAGCACTACACTGTTGTCTATGAATTTAGCTCCTTACCATTTTCCCTTAAAACCCTTAAAATTACCTGCCCATTAAGTTTACACTCTGTGAAGCTGAAGTGCAAATATTTATTGGTCAAAGTAATCTCTTTGCTGCTTGCTGAAGGACACCAATAAAATGATACGTTTTCTTCTAAGTTAGTTAACATCTGACCTAATAAAATCATATTCTATGATTACAAAAAAACCCCACACCACCACCACCACAAATCTCTCAATACATTCTATTCATTTTTCCATTAATAGTTTATATTTCTTACTCTAATATGGAGATGTCGAACACCTATGTGGCTCTCAGACAACAGAAACATAAGGAACACATTTTGCAGGAAACACACAACCATGAATCTCTTGGAGTGAAAACTGGTAGAATTAAGAATTCTTAATTATATCAAGGATATCAAGACTATTTCTAATAATTGCAACCTGTTCTTGTTAGAACTGAGAAGTTTTCATAAGCCACAACTACTAGAAAAACTAGGTTAAAATGTGGTCTGCAGAAGGACAATATTCGAAAAGATCTCACTTTTGCTGAGTAGTAATTTTCTATAGCCTGAAATGATGGCTTATTGTAAAAATTTTGATCAAATGTAAAGTCTAAAAAAAAGTCTAAAAAAAAGTCTAAAGTCTGGAAGCTTTGTATTGCAGGACTAATATTTCCTCCTTACAACAATCAACAATTTACCTCTCAGTCAGTATCTCTCCTTAAACCAATCAAAGTTGCAAGCTACAAAAGTCGTATCAAATGCTGATGATATAAGTCTCAGTAAACACAGAAACGCCCAGTGGGATCTGAAAGATGTCTTCACAATTGCTGCTGCCATGATACACCCAAATAATGATTTCACAGATGCTTAAGATATCTTTAAATAAATCAAAAGTATCTCTTGGGACATTGTCAGTAGAATTCCTTTCCAGTTCTATCTCAGACTGCAGATCTAGTTTGGTAATGTCACCTTGCTTTCTTTTATCATATTAACAAAAACAAAAAAAAAATTACACTTCTGAAGGCTTTGTATATTGAGTGATTCTGATTCTTTCCTCAGAAAATTATGATCTGAAATTATCACTGAATCAAATGCTCAAGTAGAAATAATTTGTCGTCAAATTAGTTTCTAAGCCTAAAACCAAGATAAACTTAAATCCTAAGGGGTCTCTTGATATTCTGATCAAACCAGAACTGGGAGTTTTCCTTCCTTCATGATGATTAAACACTTCTTCCTTGCCCACTGAAAATCAGAAAGCTGTTGTATGCCAAATTCAGCCTGAGAAAATGGGTCATTAACTGAAGGAGTTATACTTGATATTTTGAACTGTGCTGTGACATGAAGCTCTCATCTTTGCTACAGAAAATTGTTGAAAACATTCTTGTGGTCTCTTTATCAAGCAGGGAAATATCATAGTATGATAGAATCATAGAACTGGAAAAGACCTCTAAGATCATCAAGTCCAACCACTAACCCAGCACAGCCAAGTCACCACTAAACCGTGTCCTTTTAGCACCACACCTACACATCTCTTAAATACCTCTGGGAATATCCACGGTGTTAGTTTTAATGTAGATTTTGCATCTTCTGAAGAGCAGACATCTTTAATATAGATATGATTACTCAAGAATTAACACTTCTAATGTTGTATTAAGTATATCTGAATAAGTGAAGAAGAACACGTACATACCTGGCAATTTCAGGCCAGGATAAACACTGTACTTGTCTATTTTGACAATAGTTACACATTTAAGGAAAATCTCATTTTTATTTTCCAAATAATTCTAGAGGACTGGAAAAGAAATGAGGTTGGCAGTCAAAGTTTATTATTATTCAAATTGTCTTATTGATAAGAGCACATTAATCTTTTTTAATTACAGCCAAATATCTGTGCTTCATTCAATACAGCGCAAGATGCTATCCAATATTAGCTGGACGAGGAAAAACAATGGCTTGGGTTTTCTCCAGTGTTTAAATATCAGCAATTCCAATTATCCTTTCCTTGTGTTTTTTCTTCATTTTACTTACAGTTCTCTTTCCAAGGAGAAGAGCACACTAGCAAATCATATTACCTTTGGAGTTCAATAGACATGTCCTGAACTTTATCATCTGGTGATATTGAACAGAAAGTATTATCTTGATGACTCTCTTTTCTTCTCAGTTTGTCTTGGAAATACTAAACTTTGTTGTGGGCAGAGGAATATGCTGTACTCCAAAGTTCTTTTGCATCCAGGTCACTTGTTTAAAATTTTAAAATGTCCTACCTGGAGTTTAAATGTTTACTGGGACTTTGACAGAAATTTTTGTGAGGCTACAACATGAAAGTCTTAATGACATGTTGTTTGTTTCTTTGCGCTATAGTACCACATGGTTATAGCATGACCTATTAAGAAGACTGTAATTGGGTATCACAGAGGGCAGTGGATGTTCATCGTTTTGTTTTTTATGCACAGAGACAGGTAGAATCTGTTGTTCTTAGGGGATGTTTCTTCCCTAGAGCTACTGAGCATACACCTTGGGGAGAATGTCATGGAGAGCTGTAATAAAAATGGCAGAGAATAAGACAAAGATGTAGGAACTGGGAAATCTGTGGCAAGAGTAGACTGAGTCTTTTACAAGACTAGGGACTAGATACATAGCCATGCCTCACACTTAAGATGATTCTTCCAGGGTTCAGAGACATTGTGCAGAGGTTGGCTTAACAAAAATTCTACGACTGATGGACTGAAAAAGCAAAGTCCTGCCTAAGTATTTACTGACAAATATACTGTGAGGTGATGCCCTCCTGAAGACACAACAGAAGGCAGACACACAGAACTCTTTAAAGAGACCTATGTCAATATTTAGGTTTTCATCTTTGCCAACCAAAGTTTTTCAAGCCCATTTCCCAGGCTGTTTGCATAAACAATCGGCAAGTCAAAATTAAGCTCCAATCTGAATCCATCTTTTCCCAAATCCACTTTCATTTTCTCAAAGTGGTAGCTCCTCTTCCTTCATTGAACAGATTTCTTAAACATTATCTGTCTTTTTCCAGTGTCACTCTCCAGTGCTTTATTGATGAGATGGGCCTGCATTACATACACTTGAGAGTCTCCAAATTCTTCTCCTCCATGAAATCTCTGAAAACTGTTGCATAAAAGATTGTGGTCTTCCTGTTGTGTAAAAAGTTAATCTGTCTGTTTCTGTTGTAAGAAGAGAACTCTAGTATACAGAATCCTCCTTGGATTTTAATTTGAAAATGGAAAAGTAGTATATTTCTACAGAAACTATGCCAAAATCTGTAAATAGTAGTTGATTTTAAAGTTCTTGTCTACATCAAATAGAACCTTCTTTAAAGGTCAGTGCTAGATGGGCAACAAAATGTCATTGGTAGGATATTTTAACAAAAAGCTTCTTGAGCATGACATGATCTATATATATCAGCTTATTCTGCAGAAGTGGACACATTATATAAATTTGGTTTAAAAAAGGTAGAATGAAGTAGCTGATGTACTGTTGGAATTTTAATAGTGAGGTTAGTAAATGAATGTAAGTTTCTATTTGCACTATCTGGCATTTTTGTGCAGTATATTTGTCAAGAACCTGCTTCAGCAAAGAGCAGATAAAAGCAAAGTAAAGGTCTATGAACGTCCTTCCTTTACTTGCATTTCTGAGAAGTTCAAGAACAGGACACAATAGCTGATTCCCAAACCAAAGGGAAAAAACACAGTAACTTCCAATGAGTTATTAAACTATTACACTGTAAGCAAAGTTTAGAGCAAAAATACAAACAGCCACTTTCAGAAAGCCTGTTTTGGTCTAAATGGCTGAATAATCTCTATTGCAGTGATCAGTTAAAAAGGATCTGACTGTACTGCTTTGGCATTCTTAGGCAGCGAGCTTTCAGATAAAATGACCTCTATTTTATAGGATAAACATTACAGCATCCTGAGTTGTCTAATTCTCTGACACCAGCAGTGACAGGAGAATAGTAAAATACACCATATAAATATTCAAGAAGAGAGCATTTGCTAATACTTAATTTATCGTTTTTCCCCTACTAAGTCTACTTACAGACCTGCTATCAGAGAAGCAATTTACTTGAAAGCTATGATTCCTAGTGTTCTCATTTTGATTTTGTATTTGCAGATCAAAGAGGAAATAAATCTACCCTTACGCAACTTTCTCAGTTTATCACCTTGGTGGATTTCACGTTTATTAAATTCTTATCCATATGAGCCTGTGTAAAACTCAATGTATAATTACCACCATTATATGTCATGCAGAAGCTATGGCTTGACTTTTTTTGATCTATCAGATGGTGCAACAGGTACAACAGGTCTCAAGAACAACTCATCTCTTCTCATATTAATGTTCTCACTATAAATTTTGTATATAGAGCACCTAAGTGTGCCCTGCTTAATTTCATTTTATCATTCAGATGTCAAAGCAAGTGAATATATACATATAAAGAAAAAAACAGAACTGATTATTGCAACTGGTTTGTAACTTCTTCCATGAAATATTGTCAGCTGGATCATGATGACCTTTTTCTAATGGGAAAAAATAAAAATAGACATGAAGGAAAATGGAAAGGCAGAAGGGATCACAAAAGAAAAAAGGGCAAGACATTAAAAATGACTGGTTTTGGTTGCCTCCATTTCCAGACAGCTAACCTTTTGGTTTCCAGGAGGAGCAAACTCTTACTTTTAGAAGCATTTAAAATATCTAATCTTAGTCACCTAAAAACATGACTCATCCACTACTTTTATGCTCTTAGCCTTTTGGATCTCTGTGAGATTTTCCTTCCATACATATTTTTTTTTTTCTTTTCCTGGATTTCTCCATAAGGCAGCAAGTTTTTTTCCCTAATGAAAAGAATCAAGAGTTTTAAACCTTGGATCACAAGAAAGTGGCTTGTGTGAAGATGGTAAATAGCAGCCATAAATCATTTCCTTCACAGGAAAGGAAAGTCCTCTTCCACATTTTTGAAGATATGGTATTAATTAGATTGGCCTGACTTAGTAGGATAATTCCTGGTTTATTTAAATTGGTTACTTCATTTGATAGTGAGAAAAAAAAAAGAATTTTCTCCATAGTTGGGATTATTAAGTACTGGTTCATTTCATCAGTGTATTTTTTGCAATAGATAGACTGCTGGACAGAACAAATACTACAATGAACACGGGCACATCCTAAATGGTTGGAACTGCAACTTTTTACCTTTATAGGAACTCTTACAGAAAGCTCTCTACAGATAGCTTTCATTAACTGACCATCTGCAGTGTGAGAGAGTTCGTGTTTGCAGTTGACTCTGCCAAAAGGCAGTTTTGCCATGCTGTCACCCTCAGAGTGGCCTCCCTCCCATCCCAGGGCCTTTCCAACCCCAAAACCAAGGTGCTCCTTTCCACCCTTGTCTACATTTAGCCCATATCCAGGGCTAAAGTGTAGCAGTGACACTATCACCCGATGATCTCCCCTGGCTGAGGAGGGGAACTGGGAAAAAGGGAAAAGCCCTGTGGGATGAAATAGAAATGGATTTAATGAAATAACAAAACAAATACAAATTCCAAGATAAAGTGTACAAGCTTATATTCAGCCTGGTCCTCAGGAGCAGCAGGAGGAGCAGGAGGCCAAGAGGAAGGATCCCCAGAAAGAGGAACACCCCACCCTCAGTAAATTCCCTCCTTTTCTAATGAGCTTGGTGTCAGTGGTGTGGGGTACACCTTCGAGTCAGCTTGGGTCAGCTGCCCTGGCTGAAACTCCCACTGACTCAGGGCTGTCCTACTATGAAGTTTGCTCCTACAAGATGCATTGACCACTCTATCTCAGCTGATGGTGATCACTTTCACCCTAATGTTTGCAGTAGCTGTGCACCTCTCTGGGACATGAAGAACATTACAGGGACCAAAGTAAGGGTATTTCATCCTAGTGAAGTGCAATGCAATGGAAAGCTCAAAATATATCAATATTTTTAATACATGAATTGCCATTTCAGTGGTAATGAGCTGCTAAGAATTGCAAAGACATTCTATGAGAAGAAAAAAAAAAAAAGTCCCATGGTGGTTTCTAATCCCATTGAAACTAAGAAAGGTTTTTCAGAAAGAAATTAACTACTTAAGTTCTAATGAAGGAGAAATTACCACTGGCTAAACTAAAGGTAGGGACATGTATCTTTAGCCCTCGTTACTCTTAGCGAGCCTCACTGCTCACTTGCAATGTATCTGATAAAAGAAAGACAGTCTTGAAAAATAACAGTGAAATATTTGGAGTTACTATATTAGTAATGCATGCAACTTCCAGAATACTATAGATAAGGGTTAGAAATATCAAACAAGAATAAAGATAAGGAGGAAAGAAAAACAAGTGTGACTCAAGAAATAAATGATGACTATGCCTTATCACCTCAGTACATTTCTACGCAAAATGCATAAAATGAGGTTCTTCTGGATAAATACTACATTTAAAATACAAGTTTTCAGATAGACCTACCTGAATTACAATGTAAATTATTATTATTATTATTAATAATAGTAATAATAATGTAAGTTTCAAGGAGAATATAATAATTGAATCTGAATTCATATGCTTGCAAACAAAATGTACAAGTATGCAGGAATAAAACCAGAAAGGCTGAGAAACTAACTGAGTTTCAATTAGTAAGAAACACAAAAGGCAACAAGAAAAGGTTCTATAAATATACTATAAATAAGAGGAAAACAAAGGGAAGAATAATTCCATTACCAAATGGGAAAGAAAGCAAATAATAGATAACACAGAAAAAGCTGAAATATTCTGTGCCTTCCATTTTTTTTACACTTTACCATAACATTAAATTGTGACTAGCTGCTTGAGTTTATCCAGAAGATAGGAACACAGACCAAATAAGAATACACTGAAAAATATACAGTTAGAACAGTGTGAACTGTTAGGACCTTATGAAATTCACATTTGAATGGTTTTCTGAAACAATCTCTAAGTCCTTACTGTCGTCCTCAAGGACTAAAGGAAAGCAAATACAGTATCTTTAGTAGAAGGGAAAAGGAGAATGAAAAACTCAAACATTATCTTTTCATCTCTGGAAAGAGTCTGGCCAAAATTATTAAATGATCAAATAAATACCTGAAAATACTAAAGTAAGAGAAAAGAATTAACCTTGATTTGACAAGACCTTATGACGTTAAATTTTACAGAATACAGTGTGTATGGAGGGAACTGTTTGGATATTTGGATTTTGCAACATGATTGGTATTATTCAAATGGCTTGGCTCCTAAGCAAGTTAAAGAAATAGTTTAGATGTAACTTACATCAATGACTTTTTTTTTACAAAAAATTGACTGGCTTATGTACAATAAATTTGAACAGTAGCTCTCAAAGAGAATTACCCATATGTCTATCAAAATGGGAAGGGATTTGTTTCAGATAGTGTTTATCGTAGGCCAAGTTCCACTTAATAGTTTCAATAATTTGGATGACAGTGTGACATTTTTTGCAGGAAACAGGGTTCGCCAGCTCTTTGGAGAATATGATCATAAGTCAAAATGATCTTGGCTAATTGGAGAGAAAGCAAGAAACTGACAAGAGCAAATTAAATGAAAGCATGAGCAAAGATCTATGGTTCAAAGAGAGTATTTAAACATTCTTGTACAAAATGAGACCTGTACAGGAGTATAGAAAAGAATCTAAGGGTTACAATGTCTTTGAAATTAAATATGAGTCAGCTGCATGTTTCCATTACAAAAACATTGCATTAGGCAATGCAGATCAGAGCTTCAGCAACAGAAGTATCTTATGTAGGACATGGAAAAGAACTATTCCATTCTATCAGTTCTGATGAAACTAGACATATATTGATGTAGATTTGTTTTTAGTAAAAATATAAAAAACCCTTTTTAATTGTTTAGATGATAAAAGACTGGAACAGCCTAACTTAGAATGAAATCACCCTCATTTTCGCTATTTGTTGCATCTGAAGTGAAGAAAGAAGACAATGATAGGTTTAGTCTGCTGTTTGGTTGATCCAGCACATGGTTGATCTATTCCTTTTAAACAATTATTTTCTCATTGAACTTGAGGCATAAGCTTTCAATGGATACCAAAACACATGGATATTATAACCTATTATTATCAACTATGAGCTTAACTGAAACGCTTTTCAGTCATGTGTTTTTCTTTAGGCTACTCAGACCTTCTAGATAAGCATACAGCCTTCATTTGCCACAAAACTTTCTTACTTTTCCTGTGCCACTTGATAGTTTTGATTGTTTTAGAATTGTACTTGGCTTAAGAAAGGCATATACGAAATATATATATCCTATATAAATGTATATAATATTATCTATGCAGTTCTTTGTGCTTTCATCGTTTCACAAAAGTGAAAATTTTATTAGCATTTGTAATTCAGTTTACTGATTAAATGAAGAAACTTAAGTGTAATCGCAAATTATTTTGTTGGCTTAATACAGTAGATGCATAAAACTTTGGATAGTGTTGTATAATAGAGCTTTGTAATCCTCTTGTATGTCAACCTTAGATATAATTCATGAGGGTTATGTATAATAGTATTAAAGAAGATTAAAATGCGTGACAGAAGTATCTTATTCTTCCAAAGATTTCATGACGAATTCGGCTACAATGGATAATGGCTGCTAGTAAAAAAAAGTTTGACTTTTAAAAATTTTTTTCCATCTTTCTTTTGATTTCTGGAAGTTAGTGAATGCTTGCAATATTGGAGTGTTCTGCTAGAAGGGGTCCTCAACTAGCACTTAATTGTAGTGCAAATTACAGAATAAGCAATCATTATTCAAACATTACATTGTTAAATATATCACTGTGAACTCATAGGTGCAGTAACATTTGTACTACAGTTAAGGTCTTTATTTATAGTTGTGTGGAACTATGAAGGGCAGAAGTGTTAATTCCACTCCTAAACATGTAACATGACTTGTATATTTTATTTGTTCTTTCATTTAAAAACTGTGACAATAAAACACCTTAACTTTTTAATTAAGATTTTTTTAAAAATTTTCATACTACAGTTTCACAAACCAGAGACAAATGTGCCAGAGGTATTACAACCTGAATGTCACGGGCAAATAAGAGACTGAGGTAACTCATCTTCAAGTGATAAAAAGTGGTACCCAGATGATTAAACCCAGGCATTTATGACTTAGATTTTTCCCTTCAATCCAAAAGCAATCTCTGCTAGAGTCTGCGTTTGGAGGCAAAGTAATAGGCCTCATCACACTACTGTGTGGCTGATAGGGTGCTGTTAGGAAAGATGTTTTTTGTATAAGTTATATGTTATTAATTAATCATTGAAATATATTGATACTTTCAACTCCAATATCCCCAAGTTATTTAATTATTAGCTAGTTGTGAAATCTTGATGCATCCATTTAAATTTGGACTGCTATTTATCTAGCATGCAATCATAGTTGTATCGAGTCTAAATTAAAAATGCATCAAAATGCACTGAAGTCACTCTATTTAAACTGTTGCCAAATATGTTACAGGACGTAAAGCTGTGTAATTACTTAAGGGACCATATTTATAGGATTGGAACATCCCAGCATTAAATGGCTTTTGTAGTTGATTAAATGTTGAAGTGATGCTGAGGTAGAACTGCCAATGCTGCCAATGTGCAACCCATACATTTTTCTCACAGTCTCTGAAGTGCTGTGCTGGCTTCCTTTATGGCTGTCCAACACTACCACTTGAAACAACAATGAATGATAGAGATCAGGATTTACTTGTCATGTCTGGAGGATTCAGAGAGGAGTATGAGAGATTAAGGAGCACGTAATGGAAGGTTAGAAATCAGGAAGAAATAGCATCATGGAGGTGGAGGATTGATCTACAATGCTAGAAAGAGATAGCCAAGGATGAAAGAAGGTAGAGGTGAAAAGGGTAGGGAGTGGAAAAACAAAGTGGACTTTATTTTATCTTGAAAATATTGTCTAGGTACCTGGCAAGATGGTAGGTAAGTGTAGCACCTGGAACAGTAAAAAAATATTTTTTAAAAGAAACTTTATGATATCCGGAAAGACTGCAAATCAGTGGAGGTCACGATATGTGTGTATAGCAATGAGCCAAACAATTTTTTTTTGCACAAACACAATGCACCCTCAGTGGAAACATGTTTCTGCCTCCCACATACAACACAGCTGAATAAAATGCTAGCTGTATGTGCAGACTCATGAATAGGGTATGTATGGTCAGGGGAAACAGAAAGACTCATCAGAGAGCATACAATATCTCAGAAGACATTATCAGTGGTCACTAGTGGCCATTGACTGGATGCCCCTACCAGGACTGCTGTAGCATGTTCCTTACAGTCTACCCTAAAGACGTGAGTGAATGGTGCTTTCTTTATTCCCATGCATTAGTCCAATCAGTACATATGCAGCCTGTTTATCCAGATTTTGCACACAGGAAAAAGAAAGCAAAGATAACTTCAGACAAAATAAAGAACTCTAATTTTTTAACTTCTGCTTCATATTAAGAACTCCCTTCTGACCCTTCTGATACTGTATTTGGAAATAACTGATCTATATATAGGATTATAATACTTTCAAATGTCTTTTGGAGGAAAAGTAATTTTATTTGGTAAATGGAATGCATGAATAATGAAGAATACAAGAATACTATAAAATAATTAGAAAGTGGTTCAAAGGTGCTCATTTACAATGGAGGAAATTAAATATGCAAATACAGTATTATCACGGAGGTAGTTAACAAACAAATGAGTAGGAAAAAAAGATTGTGCATTCTAATTCAACATTGTTTAAAAGACACCTGAGTGTTCTATCTGAAAAATGACAACACTGAAAATTACAAATGATTGTATTTTGCCTTCCATCAGTAATTTCTTTTACACATTAATTACATGGAAGGAGGGAGAAACAATGTTTCCTGTAAGAAAACAACATGACTTAAATATATATAACAATTTACATATAATTTAAATATGTAAGTTAAATGGCTAAATAAAAGAGTGAAAGACATCTTTCCCTCTGACACATCTCTCATGCTTTGTCCGTTTCCTCGAAGCAATCTGAACTGCTAGAAACTCCATCTGAAAGATTTGTCACAGAAAATTTGATCAGTTAAACAGCTTCCTACACTTTTGCTGTGCTGCTTCTTTAAAGCTTCAAAACATGGTGGCTCAAAATCATGCTATGTACTCAGAAAATTTTCATTATATCTACATAAATGATTTTCAGAAGAACACTACTTGTTTTTATTTTTGAAGCCAACTGTTGTTAATATCATTTCACATTTCAGCTCAAATAGTTTCATTGTCCTCTAAGATCTCAATATGGAGATTAAGTTTTTTACATAGCCTAACAGCAAAATTCCTTGAGTTTTGCCTAGTGGAGTGAAATCATTCCTTGAGCCTGAGCAGGGTCAGCACATCACTCCTAGTCCCATGAAGAGTCTATGGGAATGTTAAGACAGTCAAGATCCATCCATTCTCACATAAAACTAAACCTTTGAGAAAAACTGAAAGTATGATGCTGTCCTGTTCTTAAAGAAAAAAAGTTAATACAAAACTAAGTTGAGACTATTGCCCTGTAAACTTCAACGAGTCATTCAAAACTGGGAAAAGAATAGCAGAATAGAAATCCATGCTATTAGCATGTAATATATAAAGTCCATTTCATGCATATTTAGCAAGCAATAAACATTATCCATGCAAGGATGGTGTTTTGATCTAAACTGTGAGTATAAAGGGTATAAGCAGAAGAAAGTTAATGAAGGTTCTACAACAAGTATTTGCAGCAAGTAGCTATTATCAGGGTTGTTTTTAAAATGTATTTTACAGGAAATTTTTTGCATGAATACCAAGAGAAAAAGGGATAGTAATTAAAGACAAACAAATACATGAGAATACTTAAGATAATAGGGCTATAAACTTTTGAGGACAGACAGCTAACTGAAACAACTGCTTAAAGGAATGGGGACAGTTCATTCTTCAGAAAAAAATAAATCATAGCCATCTTAAACAGTTAACATAGGGGTTTTGGAACCATAGGTATTCATGGCAGAGTTTGCCATATGTCCTACTGGAAGGCAGAAAGGAAAAGCTGCCTGCAACATTTGCATCATTCGGAAAGGATCAGCTATACACCTTTCACACTTGCCAAGTCTTTAGGTTGGTTTCTAACTTCAGAAGACACTAAAAGTGCAAATTTCCCTCAAAACATCAGTATGTAATACAAACACATTGGTCTGAGAGGATGTACACGTTGCTATGTCAGGACTATGTTATGTTTCCACATTGTAGGCATTTTACACCCTCAGTATTTTATATCAATAAAAGAGAGACCAAAGACTAAAATAAGAATTGGGACTCTATGTCTTTACATGAGAAAATCTCAACTTTATTTTATATTTAATAAAAATATCTTTGATATATCTCCTTATATTGTTATTCAACATCATTTGAATAGTACTAATGAGGATGCTGGTAATCCATTTTCAGGAGAAGCCATAGGAAGGAATTGACAGACTAGACATCAGGTGAGCAGACAGCCTTTCGTGCCTCTGGAGAGCCTATATATCTTTCAGAATCAGATCCTATTAAATGGGATTGGCCAGTTGTGAAGTGATGAAAGAGGAAACAAGCGGTGAAACAGGATTGGACCAGAATATTTGAGACAAATTTAAAGAACTCTAAATTTCAGCACTGTGGTTTCCATGAGTATGGAGGAGATACGGGAAAACAAAATAGGAGGTTTAGCAGCTTCTAGAAATATAAGCTTCCAATAAAATCTCACAAAGTAAAATTAGTTTGATAGTCTATCCTATTTCTTGCTTTCTACTTCAAAAAAATATCACAGACCTTGCTTGTGTAGGCAGGATGGATGGAATATCTGCTGAGAACCATGGGTACTAAACTCATCTCAGTGTGATATTTGTAATTTGTTTCCACAAGTACTCAATATATCCACAGTTTTTTGACTTTTTTTTTAATTTTCTTTTTTTTTAAAAGAGAAGAAAGGAAATAAAGAAAAACATTTGCAAGAAAAACCGTCCCCCATTTCAAAAATAATGTTTGCTGGCAAACAAGAACAGTATATGCTCTAAAACAGTTTATTGCAATATATACTGAATTACTTCTTGAATTGCCATCTTCCAAAAGAAACAAGTAATCATTCAGGGGACGAAAATTACTGACCGATTCTGCTGATTATATATATTTATTGTAGGTTGTGCTATAAATTTACCAGACATGGAATAAGCCAACTCTTTCATTCCATAAAAAAAAAAACCAAACAAAACCCAAAAAAAAACCCAACCCAACAACAAAAAACCAACACACAACACATCAATTTTTCCTAGAACACTGGAAACATATTTTTCATAGAAATAAACACATTTTGCAACCTTTTCTTTTTCTTCTTTACTTTGATAAAATAAAAGGTACATAGCAGGGTGTCTTGTAACAAACTGTCTCTTGAAATTGCAACAGGACATTCTATATGCCTAGTGGCCATTTAATTTAATGGGATTTTTATTAGTGTGTATAGACTGGGTTATTTAAACCACAGGGGTGTTTACAAGTAAAAGCACGACTTGAACATAGAAGAAAACCAAACCCAGCTCTTTTATTTTAAAAATTAAACATATTGCATTTTGATTTATCTTTTAAAATGGTGTTTTTCCTAGTAATTTGATGAAATTTCACTTCTGTGGAACTATAAAAAATAATTCAGTTCTTTGCCATTGCATAACAGTACAACTGCTTCGAGAATCTCAGCAGACTTTACTGCAAGAGGGCATTATCCTTATTATTCCTGAAGCATAGAAATGAGTTTTACATCCGCAAAATTCTCTTTGTTATCCTACTTAAATGAACATTTCTATTTACTTCATATTTTTACATTCTAGTCTTTATACACATGGGGGCAAGGAAATGGATGTACATGGATGTCCACAGTAATCTGAAATATTTATCAATCATGGATGGCAGTCTTCAGGCTTCTGCATCTACTTTATTTGACTGTTGTTCCAGTTAGCTTAATTTGTGAGTTATATTTTAGAACAGTTCTGTATTATTATTGTTAACATGAACAAGACTGACTCACATTTTAATGACCAGTTTTATATTGAAGTTTGTTAATTTCATCTTCTGTCTTAAACGACTTCATTAAGGTTTTCTTAAATGAAACATCAAAACTATAACATAAAATTTTAGTTTTTCAGTGTGGAGATTACAAAGGAAAATCTCTCACAAGAAAAGTAATGTTTTATTGAGAAATGTTTCTTCTAGCTAAGGACCATTTGAAGTTCAAAAAATCTTTCTGTACTTCTCTGAAATGAAAGTACTAGCCATTGTACATACCGTAAAGCACAGTTTTTGTTTCAAAGAGCTTGTAATTTAAACAAACTCTGCCATTTGTAAGAAATAGTCAATGAGAAATAAGAAAAAATAGTACCAAAATCTATAGGATGGTCTGAACCCCGAGCCCTGAATTAAGGTTGACATATGGGTGGTTCCCACAGTCCTTCAAAAGGAGGGAATGAGTTTGGCTTTTGGCTTTCCTCCAAGGTGTGGCCGGCCTTGTGAGGAAAACCCTTGGGTAAACAAGCCCCAGGTGCCCTGCATTGGGTAAATGAGTGCCAGGTGTTCTGCATTGGGCATAAAAGCTGGGACCAGTTGCAGAAAGGTGGGGTGTTGAGTGTTGATCTGGGAGGTGGATGTGCTTTATCTCTGCTGAGGAAGGACCTCCTGACTCTTGCTGCAACTTGGCCCCAGTCAGGTTTGGCGCTTGTGAACACGGGCTCTGTGAGAACAACATGTGGCTACTTCTCTCCTATATTATCTGTCTATTGGCTTGGCTGTCTCCCATCTCTGCCATGGGAGACTTTCTTGCTTTGTTTGTTCCACCAATTGTTGACTGTGTTGTATCATTCCTGGAGTCACTGGGGTTGATGTCTGTTATGTGTAATCTGATTGGCTTGTCTGTACCCCCAGCTATCACCCATGTACTGACCTTCTTGTGTGCAATAGAATCTGGTTACTGGTTCATTCTACTGCTGGCGGTGTGCTTTGTGCCAGGCCTAGTAATTGGCAAAACAGGTTCAGCAAAGAACATGGATCAAATGGGTGTCGATAGGATGCTACTTAACAGAACAGTGATTTTTTTAGCTCACTTAAGAGCAAACTGGCTAAGAAGCTACACAGCAAAAATCTACATTAAAAGACCATTATCAGGGTTACCAAGTCAAGCATTCAGATTGCTAGAATTTCACAGTGCCACAAGATGAAGCATTATTGTATTTTAGAAAAGCAGTATCAAATACCTAACTTGCTTTAGCAAATGTGGGAAGCTTTGAGTGCTAATCATTACTTGACCTAGGTCAGATGTATGGCTTTCACAAACAAAAGGAATGACAAGGAACAATTCCCTTAGTAATGGACTATGAATGCATCAAATACTACTAGTGACCAAATATGAAAGACAATTAGTATTGAATCACATAGTTCAATACAAAAAAAAGGATGACTATTCTTTTGTGGACTGTCTGTACCCATGAATCCATATAAGCTGTTTCTAACATACATATATATAATATATTCTATTCTACATGATTCTATTCTGTATGATTAGGAGAGATACTTGCTCACAATAGTCTAAGTGAGCAGCAAAGAATAATTTTTATAAAAAAGGAAGTAATTTACCACATAAAATGTCAAGAAGAATCTGTCTAAAACAGCCAGATGTCACACAAGAAAGGAAAGCAATGCAAATGGGCAAAAGTAAGATTCAAATATACATTAAATTGTTAGATGAGATTAAGATGAAGATCTGCCCTTCCAAGCTAAAAAAAGTAATTCAAACAATGTTGTTCCAAGTTCTCTGGCTTAGCCTATGGAAGTGGTGCTTGATAGGATTTTAGAAGGTGTGACACTAGAGACTGAATACGATGTGGCTATTAAACCATAATGGGAGAAATGGTGTCCTGCTTCGTACTGTTTTATTTCCCCACACTGTTTAAAAACACAGAAGACATGGTTTATTCTGTCTGTTTATTCTGAACAATTTATTCTGTATTGTAATGACAAAGCAAACATCCTTCTGGGATCATCCTGGATTAGTTGGATGCTTGGATCTTGAAAAAAGATTTCTACATCATTTCTTTCAAATATGTGGGTGTACAAGAACTATATGACTGTTTTCTGTTTCTTTTTGAGAAAAAGCCAGATCTCTGTCTGATTCCAGGATCTGAAAGCTAACATATTCAAATTTAAATCTCTCAAAGTAATGTAAATAATAGGAAATCATCAGTAGGAAAATATAAAACTGCAGAGCAGATTGAAAAAGGAATTTACAAAACCAGTTGAATATCCATGGACAAGCCACTGGGAGAAAAAGCACTACATTACTGTCACTAAATTTGAAAGGCTTATGACTCAGATTAATAAATGGGCATTGCAAAGCACATAACAAGAAAAATAATTGTAATTACACACCTTAATGTGGACTACAAGTATCAGATTATTGGATATTACAGGTACAGCTACCAGATACTACAGATTACAATATCTTCTATTCCACAAGTTACCGCTTTGAATGTGTCAAAAGCCTAATGCTGTCAATCTTACCCAACCATAAATCATGACTTGTTTTTCCCTCAAAATAATGAGTTTGACTTTAAAATTGGGATAATTTATTTTGACATATGGTCTCTTCCCTGGTGAGATTGTAACACCTGAAAATACATGAAGAAATCCTACCCCTCCCAGAACCATAGTAATTTACTTCTGTGAAAGGCTTTCATACATCAGAGCAGGAGTTGAGAGGAAATTAGGTACCAGTGGAAATAGAATTTGCAGAGCAGAATATCTGCTTTTAGCCAATAAGATTCTTGTTTTATCCAAGGGCTACAGCTTACAAACTGTAAAATGCTCAGTTGCTTCATTTTTATCTTCTGTTAAAAACAAAGACAACCTTTAGTCTTCCATCATTCCTCTTCAAAAGGCTTATGTCAAGCAGGGTAATGGCAGTTCCAAGATTGCTAGAAATTTATTTTCCTTGGATGTCCATAGGAATGCTATTAAAGAAATACTTATACTGAAAGAAATCCAGCATGCTAGCAGGTAAAGGATATATGAACCATAGTCTGATCATCTCTTCAGAACAAAAAGCCCTGGTTGGGACTATTACACCTAGCCATACTTAATTTAGTGTAAAAAAATCAGTGAGATTTAAAAGCTTCATACAGAGGCTCTAATTGAATTTAGGTGAAGCAAAACTAATGCACTGTTTTGCATATCTGAATCATCTCTGCCTAAAAGAAGCATTTTGCTTCTTCCTACAGTTTATGAGCAAGGATGCTGGTTACAGACCATGCCCCATGCTGGCCAAATGTACTAATGGGCATACATGTGAGCTAGGGAAGCACTGTTCCACTAAAAATAGCCACTTATTAACCACTGGTACACACCCATGGCCAGCCCTTAAGGTACAGAGCTGTAACAACAATTTTAAAGTGATGCTGTGTAGAGGGACACATATTCTGAGCCCTGTACTGATCGCATCTAATCCTTCCCTCTCTCCACTTAGCCATGAGCAATCACATTATCTTTAGGCTCCAGAGAACAAATATGAAACATGTAAAGTGGGAGGGACCATGTGCACATCCTCCTGTATTCTGTGGAGTATGCAAAGTAAGATTTAGGGTTTTTAAAAGATACTTATATGTAGTATTGAGAAAATAGTCCCTTTCTTGGAATATAATTCAATGCAAGCTTAAACTGTGCAATGTACTTGCTATTTAAAATCTATGTACTAAGTTTTAGGGAAAAATAAGCACTTATCAATCATATCCAATTAATTTCATTAATTCATTTACTTTGTGAGTAATATGAGTAGCATATCAGTACACCAAATAGACAGATAGACAGCAAGCATACAAAAGCTTCCTAAGGGTACCCACATTTTAACATGAAGCTGATCAGTGCTCTTTTCGGAGTCCTTTTTATGAGTATATATCACTGCCAGATAGTTGGATAATATTGTTTTTAGTTTTTCTTGTTCTGTTGCTTGAGTCTCTACAAAAGCTTGCCTGTCTGTGCAAATGTTATTAGTTGCCATGACAGTATTTGTGATATTGATAAAGCAGTAGTAAGTTTGAAATGTCCTGCTTCTGCAAGGTGCTCGGTGCTCACTGCAAAACTCAGGCTGCATCTCAGAGTAACTATCTAGCATAACTGGGAGATAGTTAAAGCTTACTTACTGCCTCTGCTTTGAAACAGAAGGAAGCTACTTTGCATATGCAGTGGTGAGAAATCTGACTTCTTGATGGGGAAAGAAGACAGGAAGATTTAACTGTTAACCAGTGGGCCTTACCATCTAAGGAACTCAATAGCTCTAGTTTTAAAGTCAGACCTGTTTGAGCTGGGGGTCAAAACAGAAAACCTCCAGATATCTCCTTCAACGTAACATATTCTGTGGTTCAATGACTCAGTGGATGGCTTTCTTCAAATATGACTTAGGATCTCCTTCATTTGACTTGATTTAGAGGGTGTTTTTAGCGGGTAGGGACATTGGCCTGCTCAGTGTGATGAAATTCAGAGGATAATCTCTGCTCTTATATATATGCCAGTTTGTAACAATAACAAAGGGGAAAACATAGCCCAAAAGTCCATCTTGAAGAGTAGAGTCTCTTATTTTCAATATCATTCAAAACAGAGGAGACTACTACAGGACTATCTCATGGAAAGGCTTCCCATGGAAATGAACACAGGCAGGCAAAAGCTTTGTTCTTAAGAACACAAAGAGTAAGGACAGGAAAAATCATCACCTGACTATAGAGGTCGTGGTATAGTTCATAAAATGATTTCGCATTAAAGCAGGCATGATGAACCTTTAAAAATTTGAAACAGTAAAGATTCTTTTAGTGCTTAACTTTATCAGCAGGAATTATTGTACAAATACAAAGAGCACCTTTAGGCAAGACTGAAAAAAGCAACATAAGGTCAAGCAGATATTTCCCTTTACCTAAATTAATTATAAATATTGTGTTATGGAAGAACAGTAGCTATGTAACCACTAAAATATTTCAGAAGATAAATAAGTAGTATATGAACTATAAGGTTATTATCACTGAAATCAGTATCTATATGTTGTGGGCTTTTCTGTTGTTTTTTAATATGGGAAAAAAACAGGATAAATGACTGAACTAGCAAAGAAACTAGTGACATCCATTTCTACAAAAAGTATACAGAATTTAGAACACAACTAATTTTGATAACAAAATGTATTTACAGGTTTCTTTTTAAATATAAGTTTTGTGCTTCTTTGCATAAGCCATGGGAGCGAGAGAATGCAAGGTAATTAAAGCTATAAATAGAAAGACCTGCTTCTTAAAACTACTGAAGATTTGAATTCAAGGGCTTAGACTTTTTAGAAATTATTTTCTTCAATTTTTGATCATTTGTTGGACTAGGCAGTGACTAAAGAACATTTAACATTTATCTTGCTTTTAGATCTTATATCATTTATTGTAAAAATGACTGTGGAAAGACAGAACCAAGAACTGCTATGACTAATCCCTAAAGGATCTGTTAGTGAGCATCAGTTCTCCCAGTTTTTTTGGCCTTTTTGCCTGTTGACATTTACAGTTCATTTTTAAAGCCATTAGGAAACAGCAAAACATAGCTTCTGATACAGTGAAAGTCCCCAGTGACAGAAGACCAGGACAAAAGGCGTTCTTTGGTGTAGATTAATAGATCTTGGAATCCACAGACTGTTAAAATATGGGCAGTGATAAGTGGGACCTTTCTGGATCAGGAGCGTTGCACTTAAACCAGACAAACAACACATTAACATCTTAAAGATATATTTATTTATACAAATTAAGCAAGATGGTGAAAATGGAATTCTCATATAATGCAAGTAAATGTGAGTGAAATGAAAAGCAAAAGTATCATTTATTTATTTGTCTAACACTTACTAAAATTAATCGGAATTAGATGTGTAAAAATCTCCATGACCTGAGTTTAACTATATAGAACCAAAATCCCTGTATTTCCAGATCACCAGGAGCTGATATGAACTGCAATTTTAGGAATGCAGAGACTTCAGTAGAGACCCTATCCTGGAGTTAGCCTTTAAGTCAAACAGCAAAGTTATCCTTACTCTAGATATGAAGCTTGATCCAAGCTCTGTTTCTCTTTCAGCTTCATAGAACGTGTCTGAAGAATAAACAATAAAATCTTTCAGAATGAAGAGTGGTTTTGTGATTAAGTAAGTATGCTGGGACTGGTGCCACAGCCTCCCTGTCTGACATTAATCTCTCTATTATTCAGTTCCTTATCTGTAAAATAAGATAGTAATACTTCTGTTCTCCCATTCTTTGTCTGACTTGGTTCTCTGAACTGTCTGATATTCAGAACAGTAACTAATTTCATTTGAGTATATTTTCTGGTCCTTCTACAACTACATTTTAATCCTAGCTTAGGTCACAGTGTTATTTTAATACAAGCAATTAAAAAAAAAAAAAACCAAAACCAAACCACTGAGTGTTTTTTGGGAATAGAATCATATTTGAAACCTGACAAAGTAATTCTGAAAAACTTTCATGGTAAAACCACTGGAGAAAATGTCTACATTGGGACAAAAACAAGTGGTGGTGGATAGGGTAAGTGATGGATAAAATCATGGTGAAATAATTTGCTAAAGCTCTGGGCCACAATCTAATTTCTAGAAATAAATTATATCATAGTAACACATTTTGCTGTGCATATGGACATGTGTGGGCCTGTATGCATACTTTTCCTATGCAGAAAATTAAGCAGATTACCCAACTTCCACTGACAAGCGAACTGTCTTAAACTAATTCACATTAACCACAACACTAACATGTACATCAATGTAGATTAACTGATGCACAAACCCAGTTATTTAATATATAAAAAGTTAGTGACGTACTTTGATCAGGAGTATCAGAAAAGCAGTACAGAGGTGAACTTCATCGAACATCCATATGAAGACTGGATGAAACAGAAAAAGATGTCTGAAGCACCTCCCAGGCAGTACAAAACCATCCCTTTCACGGGGGACATTAAGTACCAAGACAGCTGTTGGATAAAAACACAACTAATCAAGCTTGCTGCATAACATAAGGCAATTTTATGATGCAGAAAGGAGAGGATTTCACCAGCCTGCTCATGAAGGATCAGTAGAAATTGTGAGAAATAGTGACTTTCAACAACTTTTGACCACAAGCTGCTTCAATTTAACAAATTAAGAAGCAACGAATGAAACAATATAAAAATATTGTCTTTTATACAAACAAAATGAAGTATTTTTAAGATGGTAAATTGTAACTTTTTCTGATATTTGAAGGCCATAGCAGAAGTAGATTGATCAGAACACTACTTCAGAAGCTTAAACCCCAAAAATATTTGTTGAAATATGTATTTTTGCACGCAAGTTATATAACATATGAGACAACTATTACAAAATATAAACATACATGGTCAGGATATAAAGCAAAAAGTAAATCCTTGATGGGCTAACAAGATCTCTCCATTAGAAATGAGAAGTCCATATCCTACAACTGGAACAATTAAGTAACAAAACCAAAAGACTAGATGCTAGCAAA
The DNA here is from genome assembly GCA_028020825.1 of Podargus strigoides. Taxonomy (NCBI): domain Eukaryota; kingdom Metazoa; phylum Chordata; class Aves; order Caprimulgiformes; family Podargidae; genus Podargus; species Podargus strigoides. The sequence goes on from CM051623.1 coordinate 31,288,644, forward strand.
AGAGGATCAAGGGAGTAAGGAAGATATCTGTAGACCTCATAAATGGAGGAAGAAAATCAACTGATATTTAGCACATTAATAAATAAGGAGTGGAATAAAACAGGTAATACATACATGTTCTTCTAAGGCTCAGCTTTCAAAAATCAGAGTGTTAGTGTTATACAAAATGAGTAAAACGGCTTTGGACAATTAGGAGTTAATACAGACTTTGAACACATGTTCTAGGGTATTCAGGGACTTAGCTAACAAACTTACTGAACCACTTACAATTGTTTAAGCCATTGAGAATTAGAAAGTACCCAACAAAATCAAACGTATCAGTGATCATAAAAAAGGAAGAGATAAAAGATTAATCTTTAGGAACCATATCTTCAACACCATTGCTTAGGGAAACATATATAATGTAAGAAATGTAGGAAAATCATATGAAAAATCTTAGAATTTTATAGTATGGTTTGAAGAAAGAGAGCCACAGATAATTACATACCCTCTCCAGCCTCCTCACACAGACAGCAGATCTAGAAGCAAATTACAAAAGATAGTTACAGTTTATCTCTTGAGAACATGATGTCCTTCCTCTTTTCTTGCGAATCTGCACACTGTCCTCTGATCATTCATTTACATTCTCTGACCACAGAGTAGGGAAGGGTGGACCTGAGGATATGTCTCATTCCCAGATCTTTCCAACTAACAGTCTTCTGTCAGAATAAAATAACAGCAAAACTCTTCTGTGCTGAGTAATCATGTAAATATCATCTTACAAACCTGTCACATGCTTGTTCCTCTTTGGAACTAACACATCTGTGAAAATTTACCCATAAGTGAACATTTATGAGACTGCAATCATGAGACTTGCTTAACAGAAGGGTCATATGGAATGAATGAAGAGATCATTTTATACTTGCTCATAAAATGAGTGGATGAAAGAAATGCAACGCAAGTCCCATACATACACATGTTTTTATGTAGCATCACATAAAATTAATGGCAATGCTCTTGGCTATAAGTAAATGGGAAATGAAAATGTAGTGAAGGACAACAGAACGGATAATGAAGAGAACTGTAGAAGCACACAGTGTACAGAAGTGTGCAACGGTGTGTTACAAGGATCACTGTTGCACCTGCTCTTATTCAAACACGCTACTGAATGATTTAAGGCTGGGGGAAACCTCCAAGGTAATTAAACTTGAAGATGACACAAAATTCATAGATTCTGAGACTGTTAAGTGAGCTCAAGGATTCAGAACCATAAAAAGCAGACAAAGCATGGACAGAAACTATCAGGATGGAGATGCAGCTGGCTTTCTCATGTAAACTATTTATCTGGGGAAAAAATAATATGAAATAAAGACATTCTAGGAGATAGGAATCTAGAAATGAACACCGATGAAAGGACTTACAAGTGATAATGGGCAGTAAATTAGATATGTCTTTATAGATCAAATTAACAAAAAGAAAAGGTCAATATGATTTGGGAACTCTTTGAAGGGAGGGATCACATCATGACAAAGTCACAAAAGTCCCTCTGTATGAATAGCAAATAACACCTAAAATACTGTAGAAACCTTGTTATTCCATTCTCAGGACTGCACAGAAAAGTTGAAAGGAATTCAGAAAGCAGTAGCAAAAATGATGCTCCTGCTGTAGTAATCCTTATGTTACTCAAAAGGTAAAATGCCTGGATATAAAAGAAAGAGCTTTTAAATAATGAACAAGTATAACCATCAGACAAGAACAGACACAATCAGTATGAAAGGCTTTATGGATGGGTCAACAAGGTGAACTTAAGAAATTGACTTCTGAACAGGATATATTTGGTTATGTCAAGAAAAGTGACAGAAGTCTATCTAAACTGACAAAATGAATTATACCAGGAAAAAAAAACACAAATAGAAAAACATTCTTTGAATCACTTCATGATTTGCCAAAAGGAGACCCAAGATGGAGTAATAGGTATTTTCTCTGTCATTGGTCATTTTTCTTTATCAGAAGAGTAATATTAAGGGCAATATAAAACACAGCATGTGATACAGTAATAAAGTAGAATAATGAATCCAAGAGAACTTTCCCTTGTTTCCATAATACAAATTTCTTCATTAGGACACTACTGAAAAATAAAACCTCTTTCGCCTTTACCAAAGCTCATGAGGAACACCCTGTTTTGGTGTCTTTAACAAATACATGTATTAAAACTGAAGGCAATCATTTTGTTGGGTTTTTTATAATCTATAGTGAAGGTAGCACTTACAAACTTACAGCAAGGACTAGCAGCAGCAGGAGCCACTGTGTATTTTTGTAAACATATTAAGGAGAAAGAAGGAAAAATATAGAATAAATAAGGAGAGTGGATAGTAAATTTACTGAGATTTCTTGGAATAAGAAAGAGAGGAAAAAAGGAGGAAAAGTAGAAACAAATCTCTAAGGTTTCAAATGATCTGTGAAAAAGTTACAGCATGAATATTCACAAAACGAAAAAAAATAGTATAAGGAAGACAGTCATAGAAATATCAACAGACAAAGGTGGAAGGAGGGTGAGGAACAGGCCAAGTAGAATGTAATAAAAAGGGAAGAATACATTAAGGAGAGATAACAAAAGATAATGTCAAAAGCGAGTCAGAGAACAGAGCAAAGACAGAGATAACTGTCCAGAGTGCAGCTGCACTGTTGCTGTGTCATCCGAGACTGTATGCTACACGGTTGAAAACAATTTTGAAAAGACAGCACACAAATATACCAATTTGAAACTTGAGCAAAGTTATTGAGAATCCATTCATAAATTCCTTCCTGATCAGTATTTTTTGACTGAGAAAAGATAAAATTTTTGTATCATATATGAAGGATGTCAGGTAGATGCTTTGCTGAAAGAAAAAAAAAAAAAAAGATTTTGAGAGAGAAAATGAAAGGTAAATATAATAAATGCTCTGAGAGGCTAGGGTAAAAGGAAGGTCTTATTAAATATCCTTCCACACACACACCCGAAATACAAGGTATTGTCTGATACTTAATGCAATTGTATCTCATGACTAGAGAGCCCTGTTGAAACAATGCTTCTGCTCCTTCTCATAAACCTAGTGGATTTTGATTTGGCTGGTTTCAGGTCAAACTGGACATGTACCATTGATAAATTTGTGCTAATGAATTCCTGGGCTGAATGCACCACCTCTAAAATTTTAGCACATTTTAAGAAAAGATCAACAGGCATTAATCAGGCAACAAAGCAGTAATTCATTACTCCAATGATTTCATCCTCAAAGGACCAGCAAATTCAAATAGAAATTGGAAGACTCAGAAATACCTCACATACTAGTAATCCTTGCTTGTCAATAACTGAAGATAAAATTGAATGCTTGGATCTCTTTTCATTGATATTAGACTTGTTCACAAAGTGATCTCACTTCCAGTTTCTAACACATGTGGCTTGATTTCATGGAGGCACATATTCCTCCAAAGCACTTCCAGTTCTGTAATTAATGTCCTTTTTCATTTAAGTGTACACTAAATTTTATCAGCATTACTGGATGCTGCAGATACTTATTGCAGATATTTTTGCTGTAGGATTAGCAGGATTTGGAAGTACAGATTAGGGTTCACTTCTCAGGAAGGATGGGTGGTTCAAATTTACCTTTGGACAAAAGAGACAAGAGCAATACTGGTTGTTCACAGCCAGAGAACAACATCCTTATGCAGCAGGAATGTACTTGTCACAGGAGCCAGCAGACAAGAAACAAGTAATTTTCCCACTGTCTCCCTTTCTCCCATCTTTCTTGCAGCAACTATTGACCGAGAGTCGCCCATTCTGAGCAGTAACAGCAGCTGAGAAGACAAGGCAGAGTTGCCCATCATACTATCACCGTCCTTGCTAAAGGTGTAGGTTCTAGTGGCACTTTTTCTCCTGGACCATTAGGCATTTTTCAGTACAGGTGTGTAGGAAATGCTTTTCTACTGCATAAGATTTCATTTTCCTTTTTCCCAAATCAAGATGAAAGAGAAAATTATCCAAACACTCATGAATTGTTCACACAGAATGTATTTCTACTGTACAGACTGTAAAGTTTCATTTTGATCCATTATGATCCACTATGTTGTTTAAATAAGATCCAATTTTCCAACAAAAAAATAAATTTTCAAACTAAGAACTGGCTTTATGATAAACCTATTGCAAGTGTGTTTCAATGGCCCATATGTCCCAGAATTGTTTTATTTGATGAGATAACATTTCCCTTACGATGAAGAAGAACAACATTTTTTGGCTACTTGTTTCTTAGACCACTGCCTATTTACTTTTGCCTGCACTGGGATAAATACTTTCTTGGTGTAAGTTTGTAAAATAATGTCTCAAAGATTTGTTGAGTTTAGTGTGGTTCGTTACTATTAAATTTGATATAGTTGGTATCTGCAAAGATTATGTGTGGATGAGAGCACCTGTAATTCTAATGCTCATAATTTAGCTGCATTTTATGCTGTTAACCAGACTTATTAGCATTTTTAACTTAGAAAATTATTTTTGGAATAGAAAGCAATGCAATTGATGATCACTGTTTGGTATAATAAAAAATTCCCAAGCTGATGTCATTAGTTGAATAACAACATTCAATTTCCTTGCATTGTAGACTTGGGTAAGAAATTACCAGCGAATGAAGCAATATTCTGCTCCATAAGTACATATCCAGTGAATGTTGTAGAGTTTCTAAGTATATGTCTCCACATAATAGAGTCTTCCAAAACAAATAACTTGGGGAAACATTTCAGTGCATGGCTACATAGCCATTGGCACTGTTTCACAGTTCCTATGTCTAAATACTGACCTGAGAAGATGAATAGTATGTTTTGAAATACAGCTTTGTTGAGAAATGTTACTACCAGACTGATGCATTTATGGTTATTTGTAGATTTAAGACTGACTACAGAATTTTGAAACTACCAAAACAGGTGAGGAATTCCCATGATGCTAGTATCCCTGTAGGCTTGTTAGGCTTTCATCCTGGAATACTGGATATAGGTATTCTTTTTCACATGTGGACTGAAACCCAGTAATTGAGTCTTTGTGTGTATAAATCAGAAAACAAATGTTAATTCTGGGCATAATCCAGACCCAGTTGTCCTTGCAGTATTATAAGAAATGGAAAAATTTCAATTTTCCATATTAATGTTCAAAATCAAGTCACTACAATAGGTAGCTACAGATCACACAAGTGCAAATTGCAAGCTAATCCTATGTCTTGATAATAATTGCTACTTAGCTCTCTTGCTTGATTTTTAAATTTACTTTAGAATTAGGATATTTATTTGGACAATAAATTTGCATATACAATCAGTTTACATATTTAAAATTCCCAGGTTACTTCTGAACAGTTCCTGTAATTTTTTTTTCACACACCACAGTAAATCAATTTCTGATAAATTGTGCAAAAAGGGACCCAAGGATTTTGTTAGGGAGCAGTGCAAGCTGGCTGATTGCTGAAGGACATGGAGCCAAGACTGGTAGCATAGTTGGCAGGCCAGCAGCCTCACCATCTAGGGACCATATCAGTGCCTCCTGCAAAGGAGCAGGGCAGGCGGGGGGGCACTAGGGCAGTCTCAGGGATCAGGTACCTCTGTAGGGACAGGCCAAACCCAAGCCAGGATATCAGCCTGCAGATAGGGGCCAAGATCAGACCTGGTGACAGTAACTAGGGTCAGATTAAGACCCAGGATGGCTGGGAAGGGCTGCAGGGACGAGGACAGGATGAGTCCAGGCTGAGACATCAGCCTGTGGATCACAACTGGCTGAGACCATGTCTGGGCAGGGTGTGGTTGTGGTAGAAAACTAAGTGTATAGTCTAAGATAGTTACATAGGCACTCTAGTCTATGGAGAGACTCCCAGCTGATCCTAGAAAAGTAAATAACGCTACATCTCCATGGATATGGCTAAGTTGATCTAATTATGGCTGCCTTGCTTCATATTCCATCCTATCCCCAGCAACAAACTGCTGCTGTTTGCTTTGCCTAGCACTAGGCATGATGAGCTGGTTTAAGATTCAAACAAGCAGAATTGTCAGCAAAAGTCAATGAATAGTTGTCTCAGGCAAAAGTCAATGCTGGTGTGATGAAGTTGGGGAAGCAGAAACATAACAAAATCTTCACTGACAGCTAGCTGCTAGACCTTACTCCAGGATGGAGATGAGCCATCTGGTGGACATTACCTCCTTCCATGGACTCCAGAGGCAAAGCTGATGACTAGCTAAGTCTAGGTATCAAAACTTTGGACAGAAACTGTCAGGTAAAATGAATTCTATTTGAAAAGTTTATCTTAAATATTTTTCCTCTTAAAAACCTTGATCTTTTTTACTAAGTTTCTCACTGGAACAATTTTTTAAGAACACTAAATTTTACAGTGAATTTGCTTTTCAGGCAAAGGAATAGGCAAGAACATCTTACTTTAGTTCAATTTGACCTAAACCCACGTCTTCTTGAACTATGATGTTCCAGTATTACTGTTTTCCTGCATGAATTCTTCTGTATAGATTTGACTGACCTGTACTTCCTCTAGTAAAATATAACCTTCCTACCAGAGAAGTACCAGATACTACCCCAGCTCAGAGACATAGTTCAGAACTGTTCCCACTGTCCCCAGACTGTGACAACGCAAAACTTTCTGTGGGAGTTTTCATTCATGAAAAATGTTATTTCCATGTTTCTGGTTCAGGCCAAAATAGTTTAAAAAACCCCAACTGAATCAGAATTTTCAGCCCATTTGAGCAACCGGGTTTGTAAACTGCTCTGATTGTATTTTACTACATGTACATACAGTGCCTTCAGCAAAGATCCTACCTGGCACCTCTACTTGCTACAAAGAAAAGCCTGATTTACTTCAACTGGTGAGCATCACATTGTCATGGGCAGTTTTTAAAAGTCTGTAGCTGCTCTGTTCCTGAAAGATTCTATGTATATTTTGGAATTAACAAATAAGTTATGGGATGCACTTCATTAGATAATTGCATCATTGTACAGCAGCACTGTAGAACTAAGTATTTGCAGACTCTGCTAGAACACTGACTTCCTAGAAGGTTCAAAAAACATTCAAAAATTTCTTTGGAAACATTCAAAGGACATTCTAGAGGGAACAAGAACATTTCAGAACTATTTTCTTAAAAAAAAAAAATCTTACTTTAACTTCTTTCACTTATCCTAGACATTTTTAGTACTTATACAAAAATACATATTTCAAAGTGATAAACAAGTTAGAATAAAAATGTAAACAATGGTTCAGGAAAATTAAATTTTAAAATATTTCAACATTTCATTTCCTCCTTTCAAAATAAATTTCATTAAAAAATAAATATTTTATGAAAGATGTTTTGATTAAACGGAATGTTCAAGTGCATCTTTTGAGCATGAAAGCATTTGAGTCCCAAATATTTTACTCATGTTTTACACAAGGTGGTTTCATACATAAAATCCTTTTCATCATAATTCAAATGGATATCATATAGTTTAGTTTATTGTATTAAATATGTTGATTTAAAGAAAAAAAACCTCAAAGATTTACGCAGTTCTGGCCTACTCAGCATAGAGGCCAGAACCCAAGATGTAGAAAATAATACAGTATATTGACAGCCTGAATTACAGTCTGATAAGCTTAGTAGTTCTGTGTAATTTTTCATTCTGTTTAAAAATAGATATATATTTTCAAGGATTATTTGTATAATACCTCAGAATTGGAACTGAAATGAATTTCTCATAAGCAAAACACACAGTGTCTTGCAAGGTAAATATAAGTGTAAAGCTTTTCTTCCAAATAAGGAAGGATTACATGTATTTGGGTTGATTTGTTCTTTAATATGCATTGAAATCTGCTATTGCTTTTTCAAAAATACAAAATACTTCTATTTCATGTTCATCTATTGTGGCTTGCCAGTCATGCAGGTAAATGCGGATATAGTCTTGTGACTGCGGAACCATGCAACACTTGCTCAGGAACTACATAGACACTAGGCAGATCCCAAACAGAAAAAGAAAGGTCCTTAATATATACTTTGTGGAATTTGATTAAATTATTTAAGGTTACCTCACTTAAGATTCACTTGATTTGTCAAGCTGAAAAATATTGGCTCGTATATTGACTCTGTGTTCATTCACCAACCCTCAGCTCTGTTGAGACAATGTGTTTGTCTCAGGTGAGCACTTAGCAAGTCTTAAGCATGTTGCATCCTCATCTACTGTTTTTCATCAAGATTTTTTTCTTCAGGCTTTAATTCATTCTCTGTCTTTCTCATTATATCTTTCGGATTTCCACCCAGGCATCTTTTTTAAGCAGTCTGTAGCTTTTATTTCAATATTAATAAAAAGTTTATTGTAAAACAGAATTAATCATCTTTTCTCCTCCTCCATACACCCCCTTCCACCACCTCATGTTAATCAAGATAGCTGAACTAGCACAATTAACCCACCCCAGCTTCACTCTTTTTACAAAACAGAAAAATCTTCCACCCAAAAGGCGGAGAGGATTTTTCAGAACACACAGGAGAAGTCAATCCCTAAGCAATGACTGGTTGGAGAGCTAAAAAGGTATAATATTCCAGAGCCAAGTACTCTGCTCATATCTTGCTCATAGTTATACAAACAGCTTCCATCTTGAGTACATCTCCTTATCCCAGGATACAGCACAGCAACTAGAGTCCATATAGAACCTGGTAAGCAACAGACTGAATGATGTTAACCTCCACTTAACTGTATTAAGACATTAGAGTAAGAAAACACACAAATCCTTTTGCTCTGTGAGTCGTCACTTTGCTTAGCACATGCAGACCTCTCTCCAGCCTTTCTCAACTATAATCTAGTAACCCTTAATCATCCCTTCTTCATATTTTTTACTTAATTCACTTGTAATCAATCTTTGTGTTATGATTTAAATTTAAATAGTGAAAGCATTCCTTCTTGTGTACTTCTCTGCGAAAATTAATTCATTTGCTCAAGTAACATTTTAAAAAACTTTTTTAAAAAGTTAAGTCTTCATTAACATGTTAAGTCACATAGATATGAACCAGACAGGGGTTATTTTCAAGAGGGAAGATATTTTGAGGCTCGTTCACTTGGCACACCCGTATTGCCCACTTTTGACTGTCTAAAGTCAAGATAGCTCAGCCCACATCACTGCATCTGTTATTTCCTTGTAATAGAGTCAAAGGAAAAAATAAGACATTTTTCCTGTGAAGAAGCAGACTATCGTACACCACTGATAGTTCATAGAGCTGCAGATACAGTAGAACATATGCACTACTAATGTGTGTTTTTCTGGTGCACACAGGGAAGGTGGACTGAGTAGGACTTAACCAAATTCAGGCAAAGGGATTTTGCCGAGGCAGCTGAATATCAAAGACATACAAATTAATTAGTTGAATATGCCCTAAATGACATTTTGAAAATGTTTATTCTTATAGAAACCAACTTCACAACATAAATCTCCTTGTGTCACCTATTCTCCTCAGGTGAGCCAAGACGACAAAAAATCATCTTAACTGTGTAGCTTCATGTGCCCTCACTGTACACAGAACTGAATGAGGTACAGCCTCTGTTCTTCCCCATACAGTCCTTTTTTGATTCTTTAGCTATAAACACAGCTCATTAAGTCATTTTCTTAGCCCAGGAATGTTTTTTTCAGTCTTTCAAAGTTTCCAGATCAAGAGCCAAGATTCCAAAATCAAGCTTTTTTTGTTTCTGTTTAAAATATCAACTCTAAGAGGAAAGACTCTTGAGTCAGAATTAATCTGGAAATTCTGCTGATGATGGATGAGATAAAATAGAACACAGCTTGCCCATCTGTAACTATATTGGCTCAGCACTACTCATAAGAAGATAAATGTGTTTCTGTCACTAAGCTAGACATGGTATTCAGAAGACACGTAAGAAAAAGACTTCTGCAGGACATAAATACAAGTATATAAAGATTTTTTTCACTACATTCACAGGAAAGGCTTTCTCCTCAAGAGTTATAATTAGCAGGTAGTGTATACTATTCTTAAAGTAAGCCTGTGAGAGTATTTCAGATTCACACTTTGCTAACTCTTCTATCGATTCACCTGAGCACAATAGGGAGAACACAGCTCTGGTAAATACAAGGAAGTCTCCGTCACAAACTGCATTTGTTTTCAGTAAAATAAAAATGAAAAAAAAACCCCACCAAACAGTTGTCAAAATATCAGGGATAAAAAGTGAGTAAAATCTATTCAAAATATGTATTAAAATTGCAAGAATTAAGTCCCTGTCTTGAACATAAAAGAGCTAGTCTATTATTTCATAAAATAAACATTTCCTTATAGAAACACATATTTTATTTCAAAAGTAAATTTTCAGATTTGTTGAAAAGGACTTATTTTTTATTGGGAAAATTATAGGGATTATTACCGGCTACTGGGAAGACTGTTGTGAATTCATCGTTTCACCTGCAGGGAGACAGAAAAGTTTACAGAAGTGTTTTAGACACCTCTAGGAAAGCAGGAAAGAAGAGTGAAGACCATTTGTCCTTACTCTTTGCTTGTCCCAGTGTTTCAGTCAACACAGTCTTGACTCAGGGAAGTTCACTTAAACCATTGTCAACTAATATAAGCTTTTAATTCCTGATTGTCTTAGTATTTTCCCCTCAATATGCAAACAGCTAAACCCTTAGGGGACATATTCCCCACTGCCCCTTCCCCAGGCTCAACTTAGCCCAACATCTCTCCTCTCCTAGCCTTGACTTTCCTGTTTTTAGCAGCACACAGTAGAGGAGGCTATGACTGCTGTGTAATGGTTTCCTTTTGCCAGTCCTTGCTTCTTCCTCTTTTCGCCCATGGCTTCTTGCTTCTGACTGCTCCTCTGTTCCAGCACAGGCTCTCTGTGCACCATAGTCTTGCGGGTCTGCCTGCACCCATGCCTCAGCGTGGGTAACCAACTCAGAGGCCACAGTCCCTCAGAGCCATATCTTCTGCAGGGAGAGCTTCTCTCCAGCTACGTCTCCAGCCATGTCCCTTTCCGCATGTCTTCTCTGCTTTCACCTTCATTTTCTCTTGAATACACATCCCTTTATAAACCATAGTTTTAGCATAATCACAACTTTAACATACATTAATTGTAAACCCTTCCTCTCAGACAACAGGGATTAATATTGAAATCTCCAACCCTGGAAACGAGACTGTTGGGGTTAACATTACCGGTTAGAATAAGTACTCTCACAAACTTCCCCTCTTGCCCCTGCAAAATGCACATCCCAGAAGCTTACAAGACTTTCACCACATCCATTGATATCTGGCCTCAGTTTCATGCCTGAGGGGTCGGCTTCTCCACTGGAGCAGTCACTCCCAGCTCGCTGGCGGCTCCTCAGCAGCAGGGGCCAGGCTGCAGTGCGGCCATGGCAGCGCCTGAGGCTGCTGGCTGTGGGAGGGCTGGAGCAGCCCTAGCGAACCTGGGGCTGTGCTCAGGGGTAGCTTCTTTTAACAGCTGATGTTGTTTCAGGCGGGAAGAGAGGTGCTGACAGGACCTTGCAGGTATGCTGGCAGCACATTGCAAGATAGTGCTCTCATTCTTTGAGAGAGGTTTCTTTGGGTGGTGGTGGTAGCTTTGTTCTCTTTTCTTTTTAGAAGCAAATATGGTTTTTATTTCCCGCTGAAAAAAAAATAAAAGGAAAATCACTTTGGTTTTCAAGTTCTTAATATTTTTTTACCTAATTTGAGATTGAATTTAATTCCAGTTAAAACATGATTCCAAAAATTCCCCCCAAAATTCCAGTTTCTAATAATGGTATCTGGTCGTAACGCAGGAAGACATGAAAAGACTGTGCAGCATTAAGCCTGAGTACTGCGTGTCATCAGTTTAAAAGTCTGTTAGTGCACATAACAGAATCAAACCACCAGAATCAAACTCCCCTATATTGAGTCATATGCTTTTTAAAATGTTGAGACATAAATTGTTTTAGTAGTTCAATATGTTAAACTGAATGATAAGGTACAAAAAAAGTGTGTTTAAGAGAGCTTTTTTTCTGATTTTTTTTTTTCCTCAGGTGAAACACATCTGTTAGGTCATCTTGTCTCTGAGGAGGTTGTGAGTATAAATAATGATAGCAGGCTCTGCTTTTTAGAGAACTTACATTGATTTTTAAGGTGCTAACTTATGTCTTTCATAAACATACAACTTTACTGTAAAGTCTTGAATGTGATTGTTCAGAGTTTGGAACTAACACAGGCTAGATCTCTGATTGTCCCTAATTTTGCACAATACTCAGCAATACAGGTATATCCAAAGTCAGCAATGTATTACTATTGAAACACACCCCATCAATAATAAAGGCATAGTGATATGTGGAAACTAGTATTATAAAACTAAAAGTGAGATCTTACGGAAGGGGAAGGTGATACTTATTTTAAAAACCCTTATGCAAGTTAGTTATGCATTCACATTTTCACAAGCAACAAATTGTGTGTATCTAGGTGGTCTGGCCAGGATCACTTCTGCACTACACAGGAGAAGAGGCTTGGCAGTCTAGTCCTCTCGACAGCTCTGGGTCCTCTTGACTGGCAATGACAAACCAGTCTTTGGACAGATCTTCTATAGGCTTTACTAGTTATCAGCTGTTAGGATGGTAATTCAGCTCAGCATTTTGCTTACTTCAGTCTCCATAGAGCTTAAGCCACATTGCTTGCCTACTGTCTGGTGGGGTTTTTTATCTTTTTTTGCTATATATGCTTGCAATACGTGTTTACAGTTTGTTTTCCTTGAGCAGCTAACAGGAAAACAACTGGTGCATATGATAAGCTGTGATCTTGCTTCCATCTTCATGGTATTAGGACGTAGGACCTTTGCTTATAGTCATCTGTGCTTTGATGTTTCTGAGTGCAAGCCTTTTAGTCTTGATGTAATACATTTCTTAATTTTACTGCTGGGAATGGTATTCTGGAAAAAATGTCCTATGTTGTCAATATAGGGGTTTAAACCCTGTAACCCTTTTAACTCTTGTTTTATATTTCAGTTTTAGTGCTTACACACACATTTCCACTCATAATGATTTCAAACGTAGAAATTTTATTGCATATTTCTTCACTCTCAAATACAGAATGATATAGCAATTCCCTATCTTGCTGCTACTGAAGTGCATCCTTAAGTGCAGCAGATGACATTAAACCTTAGCCAGTTAAGGCAGCTCTCCAGACTATTGACATGGCACATTGGTGTTACCAGGTCCTGTGTCTCTTTCCTATAGTGCCTGGTGAAATCAAAAAAGATGGGTGAAATGAAGGGAAATAAGAGATCATGTTCCTGTAATCTTCTGCCATCAGTTTTACAGCAGTGCTCACACTGTTAATTCCAATCTTACTCATCCTACTTTAACATGATGTAGAAAAATCAAGTCTTTAGGGTATCTTTTGGCTGGTGTTAATTATGTATGAGCCTAAGGCTCACCAGCTATAAGCCAGATCATCAGCTGTTGCATTCAGTACAAATTTACTGGCCTCAACCAAGTTTCTTTAAAACTACTGAGGATCTAGCTCAGACAAATAGCATCTCTTGGCTTTGAACTGATGTTTATCAGCAGTTACATGTGAGATTTCTGAAAGATGCACGAGCAATAGAATAAAGAGACTAGTGTTTATGTGCTTCAGGAATTAGGCATCTTGGATTGGGAGGAAACAAGGTCCACTATGGAGCTGTCTGCTGTATTTTAAACTAAAAGAGTGTGATGCAACAAAATACATATTGTAAGACAAACTTTCATGAGGCTGAAATTACCAAATAAAAAATACTGGAAAATATCAGGACTAACACCACTTTTCAGTAAATATAACTGAAACACATGAAAAACATTAAATAGTATACTTTTCTACTTATTTTGGAGATTTAAATTTCTCCAGCAAAGGAAACATTCTCTTGTCTTCTGGGTCTTTTTCTAAGAATCTCACCCAGATTTCCTGGTATAGTCTGTCTGCACTGTGAAGATTTGGCAGTGCAATTCTTTTTGTACTTAAGTATCCAGGTATATCAGTTATGAACTGTTTGGATCTGTTGGAAGAAGATTAGGCAGCCTCTGCATGCCAGGGAGCATCAACATATCTAGGAATTGGTTTGTGATCTGTTTCCTTGGATCATGTTTGGAAGTAAAATTGTAAGCTTGGCTGCCCAAAGTGTGTAGGATTATATGTGTAGGGATCAAGACCCTGCCTACAATTAAGATAATTCGAAGAATACCTTTCTATAAAAAGGATGGTCTTCTCAGTCAGAACTTCCTTCATTCATTAGAAAGAAATGTATTCATGTCTTCATGTCTAAATGAAAGGATGCTGTTTTCTCCCTTGATCTTTTCTCCTAATAAAATACTGCATTTTCACTTTCTTTTTTAATTTCTCCACATGTACACCTACTCCCAGAAAAAATTCCTATTGAATTTAATGTGGGAGTAGGGTATCTCTGTATCTAGTTATTTCTTTTGAAATAGCAGAATTATTTCTATAATGTTCTGTTCTGACTGAACAAAGAAAAAACATCTCTTTGTACTTTAACCAACATAGGAATTGAAGTCATGGAGCTCTCACCAAAGTACTTCGGTTCCTTAAGATTTATTGCTGAAACAGATTACTTGCCTAATTTTAAACCACACAGATACTGGTCTATTTTTATTAATGTCCACTGCTTAATCAATCTAATCTTCCCACTGAAATTAAATTGCCAAACTCCCGCTGATATTGATGGTATCAGGATCAGACCTACATATAATACACTCAATAGATTTGTCATTCTTTAAAAGGTTTTGCTTTGTTTGGAAGCCAAAAGTTGTTTGTCTGTTGATGTCCAAGAGCAGTACAAGAAGAAAAGATGTAAATTTAAGACGGTGTTTTAGTGTGCCAATCTGCACTGAGAGGATTCACATGTGAATTTCATCTTACTGTTCAGACAAAAGTTGCTTCAAGTGTGCTGGTGGTTACTTCAGGAATCAGGCAATTGCTCTCTCAATGCCTCATATGAACAGAAATAGAGAGCAGCATGATTCCTTCCTAAGTGCTCCTTGCTTAATAATCATCTTTCTCTCTGACTCCTTATGGTGCTTGGCCTTATCATGACTTAACTTGCTGTTTCCACAGATCCGATTCCATCAAATTAAATAAATCAGTGATCTCACACACCTCTTAGATTTATATCTCAAAGTGACCCTTTCAGAGTAGACTTCTCTGTCAACAGCATCTAAAAAACTATGCATTTTCTCATCAAATTTTCTGTAACCTCAAAAAAGGGGATGATTGAAACTGTCTTATCATCATGGCAAGGCTATATAAATTACAAAAGGGCTTATAATGTATTGAAAATCAACATTGACAAATAATTGAAATTACTGAAATGATCTTGATCAGTGTTGGTTGCATGCTATTTTCTGAAGCATGTACAGCATCTGCAGCACTTCAGATCACATCAGAATCACTTCAGATTTGTCCTACACTTCACAAAAATGAAACTTCTCTTCAGAAATGGCAGCTCTAGAACAAACTTTTTTGATAGCATCTTGGTTTTAGGAAATTGTTGTGGAAACATTTCCTATTAAGGTCTGTCCAGAATCTGATTTTCTTTCTGCTAAAGGTATTAAGAAGAGAGAAAGATTTAAAGTATTAAATGTAAGGGTTGAGCCTTTTAAATACTTATGCATGCAGTTGAAAGAATCTAACACAAATAGTGTTTAATTCTTCAAAAGAGTAATCATTTCTCTACCTTCTTGTTTTCAAACAATATTATCATTTGGGTCAGGCTGAACTGTGTGGGTTTATTGGATTAGATAATTCATATAGCTCTCTCTATATAACTATATAGCTATGCCTTGAAAAACATCTCCTTCGTATTTTGTAAAGAAGACATGGACCCTTTCATGTTGTCAGGCAAACAGAACTAATTCTATTTCATATAGTTAGTCATGAATAGCAGGTTACACCTGAAACCTGCAGCAGCCTTTCTTTGTCAGAAGTGATGTATTATCTTGGCCTTTTGCTCAGATTTACTGCTAAAGACAAACAAAAAGAACTCCCATAGTATGGGACTTCTGTTGAGTAGCGTGAGTCTCAGCTTTGAGGTGATGTCCTGGTTTCCCAGGAACAGACCCGTCAGCTAGCCATGCAGGCAGGCCATGAGTAGCCTCGAGTCAGCTGAGAGAGCCAATCAAGGCAGCTGAACCAAGATGACTCACAGGTGTATCTCATACCACTTAATCATGCTCATTATAAAAGGAGGGAGTTCAGTGAGGGACAAGTTCCTCTTTCTGGGGCTCCTTCTTCTTGGCCTTCTGCTCCTGTTGTTGACCTCAAGGACCAGGCTGAGTATAAGCTTGTATGCTTTATGTTGGTGATTGCATTAGTATTTGTTATTTCGTTAAATCTGTTTCTGCTTCAACCCATGGGGCTTCTTCCTTTTTTTTCCCTCATTCTCCTTCTCAGTTGAGGAGGAGGCATTGGGTGGTAGAACAACTGCTACAGTTTAGCCCTGGGGCTGGGCTAAATGTAGACAGGTGACTATTACTCTATAAACCTTTTTCTCTACTGATAAGACAAGCTGAACTTGGTACATAGGAAGCATGGAGCATAGGAAATCTAAGTATCTCCAATTCTTTAAGGAGAGTGGGTTTATTATTTAACCTCCCAAATGATTTACACCCATAGATGTTACAGGTGCCTGTGCAGGGTAAGAGCTCCTGTACCTTCTATTTCAATATCAAGTACATTGAATCATAGAATCACAGAATGGTGGGATTGGAAGGGACCTCTGGAGATTATCTAGTCCAACCTCCCTGCCAAAGCAGTTTCACCTAGAGCAGGTCACACAGGGTCATGTCCAGGCAGGTTTTGAATGTCTCCAGAGAAGAATCCACAACCTCTCTGGGCAGCTTGTTCTAGTGCTTTTCTACCCTCAAAGTAAAGAAGTTTTTCCTCATGTTCAGATGGAACTTCCTGTGTTCTGGTTTGTGCCCATTGCCCCTTGTTCTTTCAGTGGTGCCCAGTGATAAGAGTCTAGACCTATCTTCTCTACACCTACTCTTTAGATATTTGTAAGCATTGATAAGATTCCCTTCTCAATCTTCTCCAGGCTAAACAGACTCAGGTCCCTCAACTTGTAAGAGAGATGCTCCAGTCCCCTCATCATTGTAGCCCTTTGCTGGACTCTATCCAGAAGTTCCTTTTTCTCTCTTGAAATGGGGAGCTCAGAACTGGACACAGTACTCCAGATGTGGCCTCACTAGGACAGAATAGAGGGGGAGGATCACCTCTGTCAACTTGATGGCTGCACTTTTATTGATGCACCCCAGGGTACCATTGGCCTTCTTGGCCGCATGGGCATATTGCTGGCTCGTGGTTAACTTGTCTGCCAGGACTCCCAGGTTCTTCTCTGCAGAACTGCTTTCCAGCAGGTCATCTCCTAACCTGTACTGGTGCATAGAGTTGTTCTTCTGTAGGTGCACTTGCCTTTGCTGAACTTCATTAGGTTCTTCTATGCCTGACTGTCCAGACTGTCTAGGTCTTGCTGAATGGCAGCACAGCTTTCTGGTGTATCAGCCACCCCTCCCAGTTTTGTATCATCAGCAAACTTGCTGAGGATACACTCTGTCCCTTCATGCAAGTAATTGATGAATATGTTGAACAACACTGGACCCAGTATTGACCCCTGTGGAACACCACTAGCTGCAGGTCTCCAACTACATTCTGCACCATTGATCACAACCCTTTGAGCTCTGTCATGCCTGTTTTCCTTCATTTCAAGCTGTGCTGCCTATCTCTCCCTCTATTTATCTCTGTGGAAGTGCTACCAATACATTTAACTATCTGGGATTCATCTATCCCCAGAATTACATTTTTCACATCAGTTGAATGGTCATTGAAGGACTCACCCAGTCACCACAGGCTTGCAGTTGATATTTCTACCTTTATCATGATATCTAGAGGTATTTCCGCCATCAGAGAAGAGTGATAATTTAATTTATACTTACTGATTTAACTCGCTACCTGTTGACTTCCACATTTAATCTCTGAAGGAATAAGAGAGACAAATATTGACCATATTTTTTCTATTAGTAACCCCACAATAAAATTACCTTTCAAACCAGTCTATTGCACAAGGGTAGACATTTTCTAGGTTCCTTCTAGGTTCAACCTGGAGAAGAGAAGGCTTGAGGAGACCTTATTGCAGCCTTTTAATACTTAAAATGAGGTTTATAAGAAAGATGGAAAAAGACTTTTTACCAGGACCTGTAGTGACAGGACAGGGGATAATGGTTTCAAACTGAAAGAGGGTAGATTTAGGTTGGTTATAAGGAAGAAATTCTTTACAACGAGGATGGTGAGGTGTTGGAACAAGTTGCTCAGAGAGGTTGTGCATGCCCCGCCCCCCTGTAAGTGTTCAATGTCAGGCTGGATGGAACCTGGAAAAATGTGATCTAATGAAAGATGTCCCTGCTCATGGCAGGCAGTTGGACTAGATGAGCTTTAAACAGTCCCTTCCAACCCAAATGATTCTTACTGTCAGGTGTATATGGACTTGGATTTATTTTTTTTTGTCTTAAAGACAGACAATTTCCATAACAGTATCCCAATTTAAGGTTATGTTACATTTAATTTTCTGGTATTTTAGTTAAAAATAGTGGAAAGTCCTTAAATAGAGAAATGAGAGCATCTTCAAGTCATCCCTTATGTTAAGATGTGTAATAGACTGATACTGGCTATCTGCAAAGAGATTCTTAGCTAATGTTTCAAGGTTTTGAGTATTTCCAAACAGTAAAAAAGTCTCATGCCTGGTCAGGACTTCCAGGTAGCTTCTATATTAGATTATTACAGAAGGTAGGGTCTCTACCTACTGAGGTATCAGTCTGAGAAAGAGCTGTAGTGTAGGAAGTAGTGTAATATAATGGAATCCAAAAGTGGTTATATTGTAGTAAGGGTCAAAGTGCTATATTTTCACTACTGAAATGATTCAGTTCTTGGATAGAAAAGGCTATTTATCTTCAGGTTGACAGAGGCATTCCTCCACTCAGCATACCTTGGGTGTAGAATTAGGGGTTCAGTTGATGGTCAAGTCTCTTTCTACCTTTGATATTCATCAGCAGCACATGCTACTGTTAATGTAAGATCTGTTTCAGAAAGGCTTGGTGCAGAAACATCACTTTTCAGCATTTTCTTCCTCACCCTCTGATTGATAGGCTCAGTCATGCTTTTAAATATGTATATGTAGGTCTTTTCTCTGTTCATATTACATATAAAAGATTGAAAATGTAACTTGAATATGAAGGACATGGTAATTTTCATTCTGTTCGCTAGCGTTCAATTTATCTCACTAGTCAATAATCTTCTCATTATTTGTTTTGTAGTTAAAACAATACTATTTCTAATACAAGTGAGGAGTAATAGATAAATCAAAGTGAATTCCTTTTGGTCATTAGTGGTCATACCATATATTGTTAGCATCATGATAGAATCTCCATTTTTTTGTTATCAATAACATTTAAACCCCTTATTTCCTCTGCCTAACATTTAATTTCTAGGGGAAAACACAGCAGAAATTGTGTGGGTTTATAGGTTGACCCCCTTCTATCTTCCATGTATTTTAGGAAGGATTTCATTGAAATTCAGTTCAAAAAAGAATGTAATTTACTGCTAGTTGATAGTAAGAGATCATCTGGCTTCAGCAAGGTTCACGTGACTGAGTTTAATAAAACATTTGATGAAATCTTGATTAGATGACACAAAGCTTGGTATTTGGGAAACATAGAGTGTGATTTGTGCTTTTGTATCATTCCAACCCTGATGTCCCTTGTGCTGAATAAAATAATCAGCTTAAATGTATGTACACTAATGATGTGTTTGTCATGAAAACATAGCACACAATTCCTTCATCAGTGTCAGAGGAAAATACAATGGATTTAATTCAGTGATAGTTGCAAAATATTTTTGTGGTGGGATGTTCTTAGAGGGCATGATAAATTTGAAAAGCCCTTCTGCGTGTAATTTCTACAGACAATAGAGTGATAAGCAGGGTCTTATCCTAGGTGTCCTTATTATTTTATTTTACATTTTGGAGTTTGGAAAAATAATATATAATTGGCAGTAATAGGATATGTTCTGACGTAGGAGTAAATTTACTATCACTCAGCTATGACACTGCTCAATACAAGTCTCTTGATGCAATAATCATGTATTTAGGTTATAAAATATCTGGTAACTCACCCCACCTCCTTTTCTTCCATGGAAACAACGTTGGGCCAATCTGAAACACTTCTGTGTCTCTCATCTTGAAATGTTAATGTCAAATGCACATTTGTATCAGAGACACACAAAAACATCTGAAATCTTGTAAAATGTTTTGAGATAATATTGTTTTCATTGAGGAATGGCATCCCATTAAAATTGAGCAGCTAGATTTCAATATCATTCCTTTAAAGAACACTGAAATAATTTCAGTAAATTCAAAATGTTCTAGCTGACCTTCTTTGATAGAATATTGTGACTTTTCATTTCAGAATATTTATTCATTTCAAGATATTTGATATGATGTTTTTTGTTATGCAGTTGCAAGATAAACTGTCAAAATTGAAATTTTACCTTTCAGTGCCATCAATCCAATTGATTTTTATTTCTGTTTTTCTTTTAGTTCAAAGTCATAAGAGTTTGGAAAAAGGTTGAGGTTCAAATAGTACAAATATATGTACACATACTTTTAATATGTACAGCTCTCTAGAATGGATATTTTGATTTTGTCATCAGTTAACTGCACTGTAAGAAAAGTTTACATTTTCTATTACACTGGAATATTTATTTTACAGTATATTATCAGTATTTAAATTTTTTTTTATTTTTAATTTTGGAGAGAGGTATTTGTTTACTGGCAGATCACAGGTCCTGTTTGTTCATTGTATCCTGTAAGAATTATTTTACAATACCAACTTTTATCACCACAAAACCAGTTATCTAGAAAGGAAAGCTGAATTGATAAAAGCTTCAAAAAAACATTTTTTGTGGAATTTTAAATTCATATCAATCTAGAGAGAAAATGACAGTCCTATTAGTTGTCCGTGTTCCTACTTTTGTGCTAACCTTGTTCAAACCTTGCTTGCCTTTTTTTTTTTTATTCTGTAGCCCTTTA
This sequence comes from Podargus strigoides, assembly GCA_028020825.1. Taxonomy (NCBI): domain Eukaryota; kingdom Metazoa; phylum Chordata; class Aves; order Caprimulgiformes; family Podargidae; genus Podargus; species Podargus strigoides. The sequence continues at coordinate 31,309,753 of CM051623.1, forward strand.
AATTTATGAATACATTTTTTCTTGGGTTAAAGAGAGATTATGTTGGCAACAGACAGTCCTGACTCGGAGTTACTTCTGCCCTTTTTTTTATGACAATGTTTTTAAGCTAAATCTGAACCAGTTAAAGACTAGTTTCTCTGTAGTTCCTTTTTCTGGAAGATTATTGGGAAGAAAGAGTAGGCTGAAGTAAAGGTGTCTTTATTCTGTTTATGGAGGGAAACATTCTGAACTTGAATACTTAAGGGAAGAGGGAACAACATTGCATCTTGTGTGAACTGGAAACTAGTGCTTACAAAGCCTTGGGTAGCCTTTAAAAATTGTAATAACATCCAGTTGAAAGTTATAATTTACAATTCTCCTTTGCATATCAGTAGCATCGGAAAACTCGCATATGGCAATATGTTAGAGGGAATTAGTCAGAAGGTTACATTAGTGAACTGCAATAAATTCTGGATGAAGCACACTCAGAATTTGTTATATTCATAAATTCTCATATTCATAAATTCTGAGTTTAAATGTACACAAGATGTAGTATTTGGATCCACATTTCAAATAAACATTTGAATGAACTCTGGATCTAGTGTCTGATCTAATATTATAAATATTTGATATTTCTGAAATCCATATCTGGGTATAATTTGCAGTTGTTATATCTACTGTCACTGTCATGTAGGAACTCTAGCCAGGGATCAGAGTTTTATTGTTCTAAGTATTACACAAGCCAAAAAGGTTTCACATTGGTATAGTTCACTTTTCTCATAAAATACGCCTAATACTTTTAGCAACTGAAATTGCTGAGAGCTTGATATAGAAACTAATAACCACTAAAGTTAATGATAGTCTGTTGACCTGTGGAGAAGCAGTTGAACCTCAGTGTTAACCTCTACATCTTTGAGTAAATGTAGTATTAAGATTTGCAGTCTCCTTGATCATCTAAATATTAATATTCACTCAGAATCCTATTTGAACAATTCGGTCAATACTCATACAAACACACAGATAAAAAGGAAATGTCAACAATACAGAAAAGAGACTATATCTGTCACCAATAGGATTTATAGTGAATACAGTAGTCTCTGGAGAGCCTCCAGTATGCGACCTGCAATACTCGCATGCATCTCCAGTGTTGTTAGGGTTCAGGTTTCGTATTCTAAGTTTCTCTTGTTCTTTGACATTACCAATGTTTTCCTGCTGTGAAATGCCATCAAGTGCCAAATTATTTATTTTTGCTGTATTCCTAGAGTTAGAAAATGGTTTAGAGGAAAGAAGGTTTTTACGGTATTTTTATTGCTGTCATTGTTCACTGATTGTAGGAATTCAATCTTCTTACTCTGTGGCAATTATGTAGAAAAATGAGTATTTTAACATGAGAAATAACACCATATTTAAGTGCTGGTAAAAGACATGTGATGGGAAGTGTTAGAAATACTATGAAAATCCTTTGTGTGATTCTGGCAGGGTTTGGCATTTCTCCGGCTTGTATTCCATTGATATTCCTAGGAGATTTCCTACGTACTTCCGTAGTAGTGCTTAGATCAGCACTGACCACTTGTGAAAATCTTACTTTTTCAAAATCTCTTTAATTCATTGGCAAAACTTGTAAGATACAAAAGCTTAGTGTGACACCTAAAACTGATGTCAGTGGGATCTTGTATGTACCCTGAATGTACAAGATTAAGTAACCACCTAGAGCTGGAGACACATGAATGTACTTGGCACCTTTTTTCTGATCTGCAGAGCTGCTGTGACACACCCTTGCGCTCACTGTTCCTGAGGCACTCCATTCTTATTCAAGCTCCATTTTGATCGCCAGAGATGCAGAGCTTTTCCTGAACTCTGCCTGTGTTTCAGAAGGTGTGTTCAGGTGGTATCTGAGTCATATAATCAGCAGTGATGCTTATTGCAATGCTATTTTGCTCACATGCAGTTGAAGCACTTCTCTCAGTTCTGTGACCTCCTCAGACAAAGGGAGTTAAAACCACCTCTCCGATTTCTCTGAAAAACTGTTGGAAAGGAGGGGCAAGAGGAAAACCTTTCCTCTTTCCTTCAGAAATGGATTAGTGTCCCACAGTCTGAAATTTCTATGGCTCTTCAGTTTCACTCTCCCTCAATTATGAGATTAATTTGGTTCATCTATAGCGTGACTTTAAAGCTACACTTTTTTAAAAATTCCATTTTAAAATTAACAAATTTAACTTCATTTTTCTTAGGCCATATAGTCCCCAGCACCATGCGCAGCCCAGATTAGAAAAGTGTGTGGGAAATATAGGAATCAATGTTGGTGCAGTGCTGTGCTCCCCTTGGCATGGCTTTCGCAGCCTCAGTGTCCCTGGAGCTGTGGGCTTTGTGGCTCTCTGAACCATAATGGGAGCTTGGGGCTGAAGCTGAGTTCCCCAGCATCATGTTTATTTTTTGCATCTAAACGGTGAGGAAACAATAATTTAAGAATCACAGAATGGTAGGGGTTGGAAGGGACCTCTGAAGATCATCTAGTCCAACCCCTCTGCTAGAGCAGGATCCTGGATTAGACCACACAGCAACTCATCCAGATGAGTTTGAAATCTCTCCAGAGACAGAGACTCCACAACCTCTCTGGGCAACCTGTGCCAGTGCTCAGTCACCCTCACAGTAAAGAAGTGTTTTCTTATGTTAAGGTTGAACCCCCTGTGCTCCAGTTTGTGCCCAGTGCTCCTTGTCCTGTCACTGGACACCACCGAGAAGAGTCTGGCCCCTTTTCCTGACACCCATCCTTTAGATGTTTATAAGCATTAAGGAGATCCCCCCTCAGCCTCCTCTTCTCCAAGCTAAAGAGACCCAGTTCCCTCAGTCTCTCCTCATGTGGGAGATGCTCCAGTCCCTTTCTTCATCTTAGTCGCCCTGTGATGGACTCTTTCCACACTGTTAATCAATATAACTCTTTGAATATGCAGAAGTCCAAAGACTAGTATGGTAGGCACTGCTTAACTTTACTGTAAAAGAAGGTGAATATTTTTTCCATCTTCTTTTTTTTTTTTTTTCCCATCTGTCACATACTGTTTTGGAAGTTTGAGGGACTGGGGCAGAACTTCAAATCTTTTCTTTGACAAGCAGATGAAATAGGAGTACATATAGCTAACAAAAATGTAAGTGTAAGGAATATGTGCAACAGATTTTGGGAAGTAATAAAAATAAATCTAAAAAAAATACCTAATCATTTTACTGTCAAAGGAGATACTGTTTTTTCCTCAAATCTAGATATCTTTGGTTTTTTTACAGGCTTAACATTCAAGGTAGCAAGGTGAGTCTTTAAAGGAAAATGTAACAAGATTATTTTTTTTTGTAATTGCTTAATGATTTTATATTATACCATATCTTAATGAAGATTAATGGGCACGAGGTGCCATGGAGCAGTTAAAAGTGCAAGAATAATATAATTTGTTCTATCAATGATCAGTTTACCTGAGTAAATATGTGTGACTTATGATGTAGGTCTATACATTTGTCACATGCTTTAATGCTGTTGCTCATTCTGTTGACTAATCAGTAGCCATATTTTACTTCTTGTTGATGCCAGCAACTACTTTTAAAAATAATTTCCAAGTAGTGATAGCTGAACCTCACATATTGAAGTTCCTTTAAACTGCAAGAGTTTAATTCAGATGCTTTTTACAGCTTTCTGACAGTGACTTCACCTTTCAGGTGCTCTTGCAAACATCTCTTTAATATCCTGATCTGTATGCCCTGTCAGGCATCAACTTTATAAAAGAGTTTTAAAATAGTAGTGATTATTTTTATAGACTCAAAAGTATGAGCTTTAGGAAGAAACATAGAAAGTTATTATTTCCTTTCATGCATCTTTTCTGTTACTGTTCTTAAAGTCAGAATTTGAGTGATAATGGGGCATAGTACTCATACATTGTCAGTAGTCTACGACCACAGTGATCTAGTCAGGGAACATGGAGGATGAAGTCTGTTGAAAGAACTGGTTTTACAAGCTGTCCAGAAAGGCAGGGATATACCTTTTTCTTATTATGAGTTGACACATCCTCTTAGGGTTCATATTCAAATATCTGAGGACTCATTGAATGGTATTATTCATTGTATTATTTCACCAGTAATATAATATTTTGTTTCTAAGAAAACACTCTACATTTGTGCAAAATGTAAAAGCAACCACAAGATATTTAAAAGTCCTTTTTCTCTAATTGTGTGAATTGCTCTTTGGCTATTAAATGACAATGCTGGCATTTAAATTCTAGTATTTTGTTTCTAGCAGCTGTTATATTTTCCTTTTTTTTTATCTTTGCTCTAGAGTCAGATTGTGACTAAGGATATGGATCCTAAGGTTGTCAACACAGTGATGAGCTCATTCTACATGACAGGTGGGAAAGCTCCTGGTTTTGGTAAAACAGGTAACTTAAGTGGTCACAGAAAATGCTGGCGTACTTTGCCTGGTGGCTGTTAAGTTTAATTTAGACCATCCAGAGTGGACGACTGTAAAGCAAATCAGTTTTAAATTCTTACATTTATTCCTTTGTGTACTCTCTGACAGTTATCTAGCATGTTAATTGAACTTGGAATTCATCTCCTTTTGACTAACACAAAAAGCTGTAAATCATTGAGTTATTTAGAAATATTTATTGATATGAGCATAGCAACAGTAAAATGAATCAGTAAGAGAATACTATTGAAACGAATAACACTGCAGATTTGGACTGTCTAAATGTCTTGGGTGAAAGGTACAGCCTGGCTGAGAAGGGTTCAGAGTCCATATAATAGTCTCTTCCAATCACTGCAACACCTGGAGCAATAAAGCCTGCTCCCCAATTTGATCTGGTAACTGTAAACATTCTGAATTCATCAAGTTAACAAAAAAAAAGAGTAAGTTCCAGTTAAAAGAAAATTGACACATTTTAATAGAAGGGCACTACATTTCTTTTTTTCCAAAATATTCTGAAAACACATTCCTTCGGTGCACATTTTCATATGATTATTTGAGTTATTATTTCAAAGGAGGTGGAGGAGTTTGATGTCTCCCTTTTACAGACCTGAATTCAGGATGTTTCAGTTTTGAGTGGGCATTTGCTTGTTATTCTCCTTGCATTTGTCTCTGTATGGCCAACAATGTATCTAGATATGGCAAGGATATTGTTTCCTATTTTGTTTTCTCAGTTGTGGAAGAACCAATGATTTATAGGAAGAACAGTGTTAATATATGACCTTTTCAGGTGATAATTTCACTTCCATCCATATTAAGAGATAAAGCACAGCTCAGTGCTTGACCATATCTCCAAAGGTACAAGTATCCTGTGATTTCAAGTACACATAGTTGCATATTTGAGGAAAGATCTTTCCAGTGTGAGAGGCTGAGCGTGGACAAAGGCCATGATTTAGATGTCCTCAGTATAAAGGCTACTTTTAAAGCAAAATACTTCCTACTGCTAAATCACCTCAAGTTTTCTCCTTTTCACATATCTGTTGTTTCCTGTATATGCCATGACTTTGCACATGCCAGGCAAGTCACTCTTTATTCCAACTCTAACTTGACAGATCATCTTGGCAACCCTTCATATTTGTCCTTGCTAGTAAGTTAAACAGTACCAGGGGACATTCCTAGGCATAAGGACATTCTTGAGCACTGAAACTCTTTTGCTTATACATATATTTTCAGGATATTCTTTGACCTGACTCCATCCAGCCCCAAAAGAACTGTATTCAGGGCACTGATCTTCTGTTAAGTTGAACCATGAACATAGCAGTAAGTCCACTGATTAGTTTGGATGAAGCCACTCTGTTGTAAAAGGTAAGAAAATTTAATGGTATGGACATAGTCTGTTGATCTCATTGGAACAGCTCAGTCCCAGAAACATTTAATTTACCAATGTATATAGTCTCACATCTCTCCTCACTGCAGTTCATTCTGAAAACTGTAGTGGACACTTAACATTTCACAGAATCACATGTTGCATGATTTCTTCACAGAAGAGTTACAGCAGACCTGTAAGTACCATGGATATGTCCCTGGGGTGGAATATCCCCAAGCCCCGCTGCTGTAATTGCACCATGGAGGTCTTCCTTTTGAAATTCATTTATTTCTGTAACACTAACTGTAATGAGCTTGAAGGATTCACCATCATCTCTCCCTTAGAGATAACTGATTTCAAAGCATTCATGCACATAGTGGATCATTGTGATAAAAACAGTCTCTGTTAACACCCAGGACTCATGCGTCATACTAACTGAATTACTTCTAAGAGTTAAACAGAACAAAGTAATGAAGCTCTGACCTGTGGATCAGTAAGGAACTTACGTCTCCAACAATGTGCAGCTCTTAATCAAAACAGTGACTGCTCATTTACAGCAAAATAAAAGGTCATTGATGCACTTTCAGAGAAGAGATGGACAGCTTTCCAAAACACCTACATTCCCTGATCCTTAAAATTTTTTAATGAGCAAGAAATGTACAAGAGGAAGTTCTTCAGACTGAAAAATACAATAACAACTTAAATAAAAGGGAGCAGATATGAAACTGGAAATAAACTTTTCAGTCCTTTGACTGACAAAGCTGACACTAACAGAAACTTTTGTATCCGAGTTGCCTTTAAGAGCAGCAAAAGTCTGAACTCATCTTGTGACTCTACTAGGAACTAAATCTTAATACAACAGACACCCATCTTTAGGTAAAAACAATTTAAAAAACACTTAATGTGTAAATAATACCCCTCTGAACAAATGTTGTTGCTCTAGACAGTTTTAATCTGGTTCTGTATGAAACCACATTTTGATTTTCATGCTATCAGTAAATGTCTGAATAATAACCACAATATTTGTATGCTCTTGACATAATGGTAATATCTGTAAGATATGTTTTTACGTAACAGTCATGTCAGCACTGTCAGTAATGAGTTGCAGATTTTTTCTGCTAGAAAATTTGTAAAAAATAACCGGTCTTCCTATAAACAGAGGAGCACATCACAAAGATCTTATTCTTGTAGTTACTCGGTTTTCCTGTGAAAATTTTGCCAAGTTAAGAGTTTCATTAAACTTCATTATTTGAGCTGCAGAATTTAAATATTGATACTAGGTCATTCAGTGTCCCTAAGAACTAAACATGTAAAATACCACCATTAAAAGAAGTGTATCATATTTTGGTCGTGCTGTCTTGTATATTTGACAGTATCAACAGGACAGTCTAAGTGGTGGAATGTTCTATCCATTGATTGGACTTGCAGACCAAAACCAAACAAAAAAGAATTAAAGGTATTCAGATACAATACCTGCACTGTATGCATACCTAAGTGCAAAGTTTGTTTTAATAATAAAAAAGCATGCATGAGCATATGACAGAGGATAATAGACCCTGAGGCCTTCTTCAAACAACGAAGTGTCACATTCACAGGGGGTGTGTGGTATGCCCAAGGTGGCCATTGCTCAGAGACTGATTGGGCATCGCTTGTCTTGTGGGAGGGTAGTGAGTGATTGCCTTTTGCATCCTTTTCAGTTTTTTTCCCTCATTTCTTTGCTTATTAAACTGTCTTTATCTCAATCTATATTTTTTTTTCCTTCTCTTTTGCTCTTCCTATTGTCTTCCCCAGCACACTAGGGAGAAGGGTGAGCAAGGAGCTGTGGGGATGCTTAGCTGCTGGCCAGAATCAGCTCTCAGCAGTTGGATAGGTACAAAGTTCCACAGCAACTCTACTTCCCTTATAATAAAAATAACGATAAAATGCTGTCATTTTCATCCAGTCTTGGTATCTCATCTACTTCCAAAATTATTAGATTTGTATTGTGGAATATGCATTTTAAAGAGATAGAAATGAAATATACACTCACTGTTAACAGAAACTGGTTGGTCCTCTTTGAAGTTCTTAGCTCTATGAATTGGTTGGTAAAAAAACGAAGCACGTTAATTAAAATACCACCAGCAACCACATTAAGTAACACATGTGAAAGAATGTTATTTCTTTAGAAACTTAATGTAATTTTTTCTGGAGAAAAGTAATCCTATTTATGTGCTATGAAGGAAATTCATTGAGATAGTAATGTTCAAACACTTATGAAGGTGGCAAAGACCACACTGGAATCATTAGATAAACTGTGTTTACATATGTATATCAGTTTTCTACTCAGCAGGATGCTGATGAAGAGTCTTATTGCTTTATACTCTAGAAGAAACACTGAAGAAAGGTCATGCAAGACATGCCAGCAGACTCACATCTTGAAGTAGGTGTCACAAATATTGAATTTTGGCCTGATAAGCCATATTTTGTCCAGACAGAATGTGCACCTCAAGTAAACATTTAGCTATTAAAAAAAAACACGAGTGAATTTCAGTGGAAATTGAATCCAGCAACTTCCAGGAAAACTGGAATGTAGCCCTATGAGTTCACAATAGGTATTCTTAAGGAAGACAAGTAGTTTATTCTCTTGGAACCAGTATGTTCAATGATAGGTCCTGTGAATTTTTGGTGGATTATTATTAAAATTGTGTTTCTGGTTTGAGCTTAACAGTAAGACATTTCATAAAACTCATTAAAAATTCGCTAGTTCGTTTCTTTTTTTTCACTTGATCGGCTCACAAGCGCTTTCTCAGGAAGAGCATACCAATAAGTCAGAGATATAGGAAACAAAATCTATAATTTACTTTCCTAAATGCTCTAACTTTCCACATGCAAAACAAGATGTCCAGTTAAAAGGAGAAGAAATATTTGGTCTTACAAGATTAAAAGAAAATTAAAACCAAGAATCATTCCACTGAAATCAGTCATAGCATCCCATGTATTAGGAGTGGCAGATCTTCTTCTAAGTATCAGTCCCCTCATGGCCACATTAGTAATCCTCCTCCCTCACTGCACCAACAAATTAGCCAATTGTATTTGTAGACATTTTTTCATAATTTCATTTTGGTTTTCTGCTTTCACACTTACCTGATGACATTCAAAACTGAACAGGAATAAGGATGTAAAGTACATCTCATAGGGCCACTGCAATTTTTGAGAATGTTGTAAATTACAAATAGTTCAGATGCTAATAAATAAACAAATTATCAGTTGCTAATTTCATACCATTTCTGCAAAATACATATAGCACTCAGTTTGGTTCCCTGCATGCAGTTCAGTCATTGCTGTGTAATACTCCATATTCTTTTAGTGCTCATACAAAATGAGAATATAAGCTCAAAGGAAGCCTTGATGCACAATTAATTAGTAGAGTAAGGTATCTTGTTTCCAAGTTGTCTTTGTTAGTGAATTGTGATATGACACTTATTTTTTACTTACCTTACCAAAACTCTGCATAGATAGTTTTTCTGAAAAGAAAATTTGCTCCCAAATTAATTTTAGCAATGACACGAGTGCAGGGGAAAAAATATATCCTACAATAAAGACCAAGGACTTAATATTTGTGTTCATATTCAAGCAATGTGTTCCGAGAGCTATGTTCAGTGTAAGTTTGTGTTCAATGGCTTGCCCACTGAAGAAAACAGAGACACCACATAAAAGGCTATACTGTCATAGCCTGGATGCAAACCTGCAGAGGAAACTGGTCTCTCACTGCCTCCTCTTGTCTGTTTCTCAGGGAGTAACTCCAGCTCTGAAGGAGAGAAGAGAGGTAGTTTTCAGGACAGATTCCATCTGTAATTGTGTAAAGCAGAAGAAAGGAAGAAACACAGCTCCATTGTTTTTCTCATCAGGACGGTGAATGGAAGGGCAGTAAACACTGGGTGGAAATTTTCTGTCATGCCTAATACTTGAGCAGTGCAGGTATGTACCAGTGTCATGCAGACTCATTTCCAGAATGCAAATTAGCTACTAATGATCTCATTCAATAGAGTAGCCAAATCACTGATATAAGAACTAGCTGTGTGTGTAATTCTTTATCCATTTTAATTAGTCCTATTAAAACTCAGAAATGTACTTTTAATAGCAAAAGGTGAAAACAATAGTCAGTAAAGCTCAGTTCTTTGACCCCAACAATTTGCATGAAACCAAAGTCTGAGCTGCCATATATAAGGAATTGCTGATGGAGCACAGTCTGTTTTGGAAAGGACCAATTGATTTTTATTATTCTCAGCCTGGAGATAGTTCATCTGACATGGACAAGCCTCTCACACCTCTCATACCTGACAGTCCTTTATGGTAGATGCTATAATAATAGCAGCATGATGCACACTAGCATAATTCTCACATAAATCTGATTTCACTGTATTACAGCCAGACCCTCACAGTCCAGAAAAAAATAAAGTTCCTTTAAAATTGTCTTACCCTCTTGTATCAGATCACTTTCTAGTTCTCTGTCATTGACTGTTTTAGCCTTAGTAAGCCAGACTTTATGTGACAGTAAACAATCTGCTAGTTTCTTAAATGACAACATTGACACATTCATCAGTCTCTGTTTGCTGCTGACATTCCAAGCATGTCTGTCATCCTCCAAGAAATCCAGGCCTTTTAGCCTTACTTCATGTTCTAATTTTCTGTAATACTTCACTATGTGGTGCAACTCTCTGTGGCAAAGCAACAATAACTATCCACAGTAATCCCTTTTGATTATTCTCTGGGTATGTATTTATGATTGCTTCTTGCAGCTGATAAAAAAAGGATGGGCTTTCATTTAACCTAGTTTAACTTACAGATCAATCATATCACCAAAACCTACCAACAAACAAATTGTTTACATTGCCATATCATGCTTCTCTATAGGAAGAAGTTTGTTAAGGGCAGTTAATGAAATAAAAAAAAAAAGGAAGTCAAGTATTAACAGAATGGGAAAGGCTACAATCCTTCATTTGTTCTTAAAGGTGCATGAAGCGGTCATAAAACAAAGCAAGGCTATTAGTGTCTCATATAATAATTTGGCAGGAGATTCTGTGAGCACCTTAAAATACCTTCCTTGTGAATTATTTGTGCAATTTTTCAAAATGGTCTTTTTCTGTTCTCCTTTTCTACACCTACCTATTGACTGCTACAAGGAAAGCCATTTTTTATTACCATACTCATCCAAGAAAAAGGGAACAAATTAGTGACAGACTTTCAGAGAAATAGAAAGCAGCAATAGTTTGTGTCTGTCCATTTGAGAGCAAAGCAGATGAATAAAAAGAAAGTGAAACCAGGTTGGTAACATTACCCAACTAATACAGTATGTCAACCACAACATTATTCAGAATTAGTTAATGTAGCTTTTACATAGCTTCTGGGAGTTTTAATGCACTCATTTCCCTTTCTAGCATAGAAAATGAATCAGTAAAATCTCTGAAAAGTTTTTGCCTTTAACAGTGAATCTAAATTCTAGACTAATAGCAACATTTTTTGGGCTGTTATATTTTTTGCATGATCATGCTGGTGCAATATGCCCAGAATATCAGGGATCCTATTTTCCCCACTTTTTTTGAATACAGCTTTGTAGCCAAACTGAAGAGATATGGGCTGGCTGGATGAACTACAGAGTCAGTGAAAAACTGGCTGGATCACCTAGCTCAGATTGTTGCACTTAGTGCTTAAAAATCCAGTTGGTGGCTGGTTATGAGCAGCATTCCTCAAAGGCCAGTACCGTGTATGATATGGTATAATATCTTTGTCAACAACCTGGAGAGTAGGATGGAAAGCAAGCTCTTCAGTGTCATGCATAACACCAGAACAAGGGCCTAGGTCATATAACGGAGGGTAGAACTGCTAATTCAAGAAGACCATAACGCATTGAATGAATAGAATGAGCAGAACGAATCTCAGCAAAGAAAAACACAGTCCTGCACCTGGGCCACAACAGTCCCATGCAGTACAGGCTGTACACTGACTGCAGAGAAAGCAGCCCTGCAGAAAATTACCTTGGAGAACCAATAAACAAATGAAAAACAATATATACATGTACATATAAATGTGTGTATATGTTTGTATTTAAAAAGAGCACATTTACGTTTTTAAGTCTAAAATTCTGAGTTTCAGTGCCTTTGTTGATCCCTATTCCCCACTAACTTATTTGACACCACTAGTCCTCTCTCCTTCACTCTCTTACCTAGTCTTCCTATCATATTATATCCTGTTCTTTTGTAAAATATACACACAATACTACTGGACCCACAGCCTTTCACCCCATGCCACCTATGACAGCTTCATAAAACTTCTTTCTGTTAAGTTCACAGCAATCATTCCTGCTTCACCCTACCTAGGAAACTATGACTACCTTTATTCTCCAGCAGCCTCCAAAATGCAAGAACTTGAATTTTGGTCAGCATTATCAAAACCAGCCGTGGTGAGTTGGCCTTGGTAGACACCAAACTCCCAAAGTTCCTGTCAGGAAACATCTGCTCCACCATGGGCTCTGCATGGGCTGGAGGGAATATCTGACATGGAGCACCTCCTCCCTCTCCTTCTTATCTGACCTTGTTTGACATATGAGTGTTAGCAGGTAGATTTAGATTAGACATTAGGAAGAAATACTTTACTGTGAGAGTACTGGAACAGGCTAGCCCCTCCCTGGAAGTGCTCAAGGTCAGGCTGGACAGGGCTTTGAGCAACCTGTCTAGTGGAAGGTGTCCCTGCCCATGAGGAAAGCGCTGATTATTTTGCTGACAAGGAAGAAGTCTGACTCATCAGACTTGAGGGACTTGTACAGAGGACTTGTTTTCTAGACCTGGCATGTTGTAATTCTCATTTACAGATCAGCAAGGCATTACATGAGTAGGAGGTGTGACATTCTTGAGTCTTGTGCACTGACAGCTTGTGGCCAGGTTGTAAATCAAGTTAAATAAAACTAAACTAATGCAGCATCCAGAAAAGCATTGATTAGCTTGGTAAGTAGTGTAGTCCTTCTGTTCTCTTTTGCTTACTGAGTTTGGATAAAACCTGAGTCAGAATCTGGACTAGATATGCCATAAATCTTTAAAGAATTTAATATAAGCCTTTCATAGGATTGTGTAGCAAGGATGGAAGCACAGAAAAAGCTATTGATTAATGACTGTGACAAGATGACCTATAATGGCTATTGACAACTTTCTGTAAGTACTTAATGTTGCACTCAATGACAAAATAGAACTGTGTTGTTGATAAAGTAGTTGTTCTCAACAAAACAAGGGGAGGACAGACAGGAAGATAAAGTATTAAATACTTCTAAGCCAAAGACAAGTGTGGAAAAACTCCCTCTAAAAGTAATAGTTATTATTTAGCAAGGTAAAATTCATGTGCAAACTCTATTTTGTGGCTTTTTAAACAACTACCTGAGTGTTTTGTGATTTTTTTGTAAAAAGTGGTCATAGATAAACTTAATTCATCACTTCTTCAGCTACTTAATACCAAAAAATAATACTCTAAGACCAAACTTCTTCAAAGAAGCTCTTCTGTCTTTCTTCTACATACAGTGAACTGTTAAACAATATTAAGAATGGAAATTGTAAGTGAAGTGTATTGCTTCCTCCTGAAAATAATTATTTCTTCTTAAAAAATTAAATCCAATATCTTTCCTTCTTACAGTGGAAACATTGGACTGAACAGAAAAGGAGAAGAGAATACAAGACCTTATTTTATTTCCTTATACCAATGCAAATTCCAATTAGTGTCAATGGAAGGATTGCAAGTATAATGAATCATAGAATCATTATGGTTGGAAGGGACCTCCAGGGTCATCAAGTACAACTTTTATCCCACCATATTCCCAACCATTAAACAACTAGAACATGGCCTCAAGTGCCTCATAAACCTGTTTTTTGAACACCCCCAGGGATGGAGACTCCACCACCTCCCTGGGCAGCCTGTTCCAGTGCCTAACCACCCTCTCAGTAAAGAATTTCTCCCTAATATCCAACCTAAACTTCCCCTGATGAAACTTGAGGCCATTACCTCTTGTTCTGTCATTAGTAATTTGGGAGAAGAGACCAACACCAGCCTCACTACAACCTCCTTTTAGGTAGTTGTAGAGGGCAATGAGGTCTCCTCTCAGTCTTCTCCAGACTAAACAACCCCAGTTCCCTCAGCCAGTCTCCATAAGGCCTGTTTTCCAGACCTCTCACCAGCCTCGTTGCCCTTCTCTGGACTCGCTCCAGCACCTCAATGTCCTTCCCATACTGTGGTGCCCAGAACTGGACACAGTACTCAAGGTGTGGTCTCACGAGTGCCAAGTACAGGGACATGATCACCTCCCTACTCCTGCTGGTCACACCGTTTCTGATACAGGCCAGGATGCCATTGGCTTTCTTGGCCACCTGGGCACACTGCTGGCTCGTGTTCAGCTGCTGTCAACCAACACCCCCAGGTCCTTTTCCGCCAGGCAGCTTTCCAGCCACTCTTCCCCAAGCCTGTAGCGCTGCATGGGGTTGTTGTGGCCAAAGTGCATGACCCTGCACTTACCCTTGTTAAACCTCATACAATTGGCCTCAGCCCATCGCTCCAGCCTGTCCAAATCCTGCTGCAGAGCCTCCCTACCCTCAGGCAGATCGACACTTCCACTCAACTTAATGTCATCTGCAAACTTACTGAGGGTGAATTCAACCCCCTCATCCAGGTCATCGATGAAGACATTAAACAAGACTGGCCCCAAGACCAAGCCCTGAGGGACACCGCTTGTGACCGGTCTCCATCTGGATTTAACTCCATTCACCACAACTCTCTGGGCTCGGCCATCCAGCTAGTTTTTAACCCAGTGAAGAGTCCACCTGTCTAGACCATGAGCTTCTCCAGCAGAATGCTGTGGGAAACAGTGTCAAATACCTTACTGAAGTCTAGGTAGGCAACATCCACCAGGCGGGTCACCTGATCATAGAAGGAGATCAGGTTGGTTAAGCTGGACTTGTCCTTCATGAACCCATACTGGGTGGACCTGATCTCCCCGCTGTCCTGCACTTGCCGCATGATCTCCCCCAAGATGAACCATTCCATAATCTTTCCTGGCACCGAGATCAGGCTGACAGGCCTGTAGTTCCCCTGATCCTCCTTCCTGCCCTTCTTGTATATGGGCGTCACATTGACAATTTTCCAGTCATCCGGGACCTCACCCAATAACCAGGACTGCTGACAGATGATGGAGAGCAGCTTGACAAGTTCCTCCGCCAGCTCCCTCAGCACTCTCAAGTGGATCTCATCTGCCCCCATAGACTTATGGGTGTCTAATTGACTCAGCAGGTCCTTCACTACTATTTTCTGGATTATGAGGGGTTTATTCTGATCTCCATCCCAATCTTCCAGCTCAGGGAACTGAATACCATGAGGATAAGTGGTCTGGCGGTTAGAGACCAAGGCAAAGAAGGCATTAAGTACCTCAGCCTTTTCCTCATCCTTGGTAACAATGTTCCCCCTCGCATCCAATAAGGGATGGAGATTCTCCCTACATCTTTTTTTATTCTTAATATATTCGTAAAAACTCTTCTTATTATCTTTTGCGGCTGAGGCCTGGGCTAGTTGGAAATAAGGATGTAACTAACATAGGTACCATGAATATACGAGATAAGAAGTGATAGGTGCCCTGTCCTCAGCTTCCAGCAGAAGTCCTGTCCTCCTCCCAGCAGCCTCAGGGGCCATTTGCCCTGGAAGTCACTCCCCTCTTCTAGTCATGTGGCCTGTTGTGATTGTCTGGCAGGACCAGACACCTGCTTCCAGTGTAGCAGGAGGTACGTCACAGCTGGAAGGCCCTTCTTCTGGCTGGCTGTGGAAATGGAAAACCAGAACAAAACACTACCTTCAAAGAGCACGTATATGGGGATAAGAAGGGAAAGATGCAAAGGGAATTCCCCACCGCTTCCTTTTGGTCCTTGCACTGATATATGCTTCAAATTTAAAAATCTCTTGTAGATGGATTGGGTGCGACACTGAAGAGATTAATCATCAAGACAGTCTCCAGTGCCATAATAATAAATCAATTGTACACTCTATGGTTACAATTTACTGCATAATCTTTTGTTTCCAAAAATTCTGGCTATGCAAATACAAATATGCATAAAGAGTCAAAATGCCCATTGTTTACACTTGGATCAAAAATGTCTGAATAAAACTTAGCTTTTCTAGGTTTTTAGGATGGAAATATAATTTATCCAGAATGACTAGTTACAAGCTGTTGGAGGTTCTCCAACCTGGCTAATATATGTCTGGTTCAAAGAACGGAAAGCTACATGATCTGAAGCAAATTTAGGGAGCAACTCAAGAATCCATGTGCCAAGATGTCAGCATACTCATATGAATACCATACCAATAAGTTCTTCAATTTCACAGCACAACATCCTAGAAGTGGGTGGGATTTTTTGTGGTTAGATTTATACTACCTAGAGTCCACCAGTGAAGACTCCTCATGACTGGAGAAGTCCTTTGTAAACTGAGACTCCTACTCCTATTTGATTTGCAATGGATAGCATCTGGCTTAAATCTGAAATAATAATTATCTTCTGACACATTTATGAGTTTTCTCTTCATTAATTTTTGTCTGGCAAATATTCACTGCTATGGTAGGGTAGTTTTAGAACAAACACCTGGTTTTTACAACTTTTATTGGAAATTTGCAAGGTTTCAGGCAGCGAACAGCTTAAACTTAATGAAGTGAAAAGCTTAACCCTTTGGGCCTTCTTTTGAAATGTCTCAGTGATACCTTTTCCAGTAGCTTTGAAGGGTGATTTTCTCCTTTATTCCATGTACATTGTTCTCCCACAGTGACTCATGTCTCGCGAGGTGCCTTTACTTTCTGCAAACCAGAAGGAGAAGAAAGTGAAGTATAGAACAGAACTCATTGAAAGACTTGAAAGATCGGAAACCTTTGCCAGGATTCAAAATTCATTCCCTATTCATTGTCTTTCCAAGTGCAAACACAGAATGAATTTATTGCTTTTGCATCCCTCTGTGGCCAAACCTCTATACATTTCCCTGTATTCCTGTTAGCGATCCTCCAATACCTGAAAGGTGCCTATAAGAAAGCAGGGGAGGGACTGTTCATGAGGACATGGAACAATAGGAAGAGGGGTGATGGCTTTAAACTAGAAAAGGGTAGATTTAGGTTAGATGTAAGGAAAAAGTTTTTCAATACGAGGGTGGAACGGGTTGCCCAGGGAGGTGGTGGAGGCCCCACCCCTGGAGACGTTCAAGGTCAGGCTTGATAGTGCTCTGATCAACCTGGTCTAGTAAAGGTGTCCCTGCTCACTGCAGGGGGGTTGGACAAGATGGCCCTTGGAGGTCCCTTCCAACACAATACATTCTATGATTCTAATAACATCTTTCGAAGAAATCTTGAAATGTGCTGATATTTCTTTTTTCAGATGGTTCACAACATCTGACAGCAACCATTAAAAGTATCTAGGCCAGTACCCTTAAGTTAGTAAAACAAACTATGTGAAAAATGCAAAGTATTCTGTGAGCAGAACAGAATTTGACAAAATAATTTATCAGCTCAAAATATACAAAATAGCAGGCAAATTTCTTTTGAAAGTGTAGTAGGAACAATCTAAAGCTAATTAGATGAACTTTTTACTTCAACTAACTTGTAAAATATACCGAGACTGCAATTTCTCCTAAAGAGAGAATCATTGACAAAACTACAGAACATATTACATTGATAAAAGGTCTAATGCATACAGCCTAATAACACAGCCAAACTAGTCTTAGAAGACACAGCTTTGCAAGAGTTGCATTTCTTACACATTGATGCATGTAACACAGTAAGCCCCAGACAAGCACACAGACACTGAATGTCTGTATGATACTTTGTTTAGGGAGGGAGGAGAGTAGGATACAAACAGATTAAATATGTTAGATCTGCCAATAATTACCAACAAGGACTACAGTAGCAAATTCAAAGGGAGACAAAAAGGCTAGAAAGTGCAAGTTAAAAGTTCAGAGACTTTTCCTACCTAGGTGTCTTGATAAGCTCTATTTATGTTAAACTTTTTATGGACTACCAAGAATGTACAGACCACTAGAAACACATTTTTACATTCATATTGTTGTCATTGTGTTATTATTAAGACAGAGGCAAGTATTACAAATCAAATCTCTCTAAGATAATTAGGGATGTGGGATGTCACAACAAATGTGTTTTATTCTTCCTTGAAACAGTATTCAACTTAAGAACTTCCGTTAATATTAACCATTGCACTCCTGAAAACACAATATCCTTTTCCTGTCAACATATTGATTGAGGTGAAGTAGATCCAATAACAGTAGGTCTCCATTTCTGCATTAGTTACTGCATTTGAAAACTCCAGAGGTTTCCCTGTTGGAGTTTTGTAGGAAGGATAGATAACAAAAGCCTGAAGTGTTTTGTACCAAATGTTTCCTTAGCATCCTCTCAACATAGGTCAGCACAGTGACACTCAGCTGCACATAACTGAAGCTGCATATAAACAGAAATAAAAACACATTCCAAAGGACAATTATTGAAATTATAAACTTTGTTTTAAACAGATCCACTCAATTTTGTTCAAAAAATGCCTTTTGTTTTTGAATAGACTGGGTTTGTCTTTTTTCTTTCATTTTTGTCGTGCTTTTCTACTTAACAATTTAGAAACAAAATTCCCCTTTGTTCACACACCAGCTGAAAAGTGAGATTTATCAAAAGCGCTGAGTGTTGACCCAACTGTGTCTATTCATGTCAGTATGAGCCTTACCTCTGACCCTGATGGAGTGTAATTTTTTATATGTATTGTTTACTTTTTCTTCTAATTGAGGTTCTTTTCAAAAATGCAGAAAGTTTGTGTTTGAAACAAGGTTGGGAGGAATGAATTCAGCCATGACTGGGAACTTCAGCACTAGCAAAAGTAAAGAATTAGCAGCAAGGACAAGAGGTAGTGCACATTCTTTGTGCCAAGAAATAGCATTACAAATAATGAAGTGCAGCCTATCAAATATTATACTGATTTCCTGACCTAGTGTCTGCATTTAGCCAGTACCCAGGACTAAACTGTAGCAGTTGTTCTACCACCCAATGCCCCCTCCTCAACTGAGAAGGAATTGGGGGAAAAAGGGAGAAGCCCCATGAGTTGAAGTAGAAACAGATTTAATGAAATAACAAAACTAATACAACAACCAACAAGGTATACAAGGTTCTACTCAGCCTGGTCTTTGATGTCAACAGCAGGAGCAAAAGGCCAGGAAGTAGGAGCCCCAGCAACAGGAACTCACCACCCTCAGTGAACTCCCTCCTTTTATAATGAGCATGATTAAGTGGTATGGGATACACCTGCGAGTCAGTTGCCTTGATTGGATCTCCCAGCTGACTCGAGGCTACTCATGGCCTGCCTGCATGGCTGGCACATGGGTCTGTGCCTGGGGAACTAAGACACCTAGTTTCTCTACTCTCTAGTGCCAGAGAGTCTGCACATGATTAGCAAGTCTTCTTTGCCTACTTTCCTGACCATCTTTTACCTTTGCCATATAAAGAGTAACTTTCCAAATCCAGTATTCCTTCTGTACAGCAGTAAAATGTCCAACATAATGTAACTCCAGTTTCACTTTGAAACTTGCAGACACCACTGTAATACAAATAAATAATGTCACGTAGCAAAAAATATAGATGCGTTCAAAGGTCAGGAGAAGAAGTAATGGAAAAAAAAAACAAGTCAAGAAATTGTAATAATTCTGTAATTAATTTCCTTGATGCCACATGAACGATATTCTGAGAGACAATCATATTTGAAATTTTCTGTAAGATTTTGTTTTGGGAAAAAGTTAATTTCTATCTAAAAATGAAATTTAATATTACATTTTCAATAAGTTCAACCTATAATTGGAATATTTTTCATTGCTAAAATAACCCAAAGAGTTCAATTTGAATCAATTCAAAACCAATAAATTATATCTCCCAACCACATTGCTTTACAAGTATTAGGCTTTGACTATATATTGACTCCATGCCTTGAAGATTTACATGTCGCAGAGTATACTGGGACAATTAAAAGAAAGACAGGCACTTGCATACCTTATAACAATTCTGCTTAACCTATTGTGTGGATACCTTTGCTGGGAGGCAAGAAAACTTAGATTCAAGTCTCTCCTCAGTCTGATTTGGAAAAACCTAGTATGAAAATCGTAATGGGAATGAAGCTGAGTACCAACTTGTCCTGCATCTATCATGTTCTTGTTCAGAGTCCCATTACACTAACTATCAGTGTGGTTTTACTTTAAGACAATTAGGTTTTCTCACTTTTTTAAATATCTGATTTTGTTCTAAGGAAAAATAAAACATTTTTTCGTCCCTGTCTATGTTTAACCAGTGCTGAGGGCTAAACCACAGCAGTTAGTCTACCACCCGATGCTCCTTCCCCAGTTGAGAGGGAGAATCAGGAAAAAAGGCAGAAGGCCCATGAGTTGAAGTAGAAACAGATTTAACAGAGTAACAAAACTGATACAACAATCAGCATAAAGTATGGAATGTTCTACTCAGCTCAGTCCTTGATGTTGACAGCAGAAGGCCACAAAGGATGAGCCCCAAGAAGAGAAGAAACTCTGCCCTCAGTGAGCTCCCTCCTGTTATGGTGAGCATGGTTAAGTGATATGGGATACACCTCCTGTGAGTCAGCTGCCTTGATTGGATCTGCCAGCTGACTCAGGGCTACTCATGGCCTGCCTGCATGGCTGGCCCATGGGTCTGTGCCTGGGGAACCAGGACAGTGCCTTAAAATTTGCTTTGGAATAGAGCCGTCGTATTCCTTTCAATAGTAATCACTATGTTTTAAGCTAAGAAGAAAACTATGCAACATTAGGAAATCCTTTAGCAATATTTACAAATAGGATAAAAATCCAGTTATATAAATCTTGCACATTGGATACAAATTTCAGTCACAAATATTTAAAGTCCTTTTCACTGTTTTGAAGGGTTATATACTATTCAGATTATGCTTCTCAGATTTATTCTAATCAGATTTATTGCATTATAGCTCTTGATACTTACTTTAAAACCCAAAGAACTTGCATATCCTTTAAATTCCTTGAGAATTTTCTCATCCCTTGTGAATGGAAAATATATCATTAACAAAGAAAGTTGTTTCATAAAGTCCATGGGGTGTAGAATTACTAAAAAATTTCTGAGATATAGCTTATAAAGTGTATGAAACCAAATAAAAATGTTAGACACATGAATGATGAGGAATGAGGCTGAAGAAGTGAGGCAAAGTGAATATTACAATGATATGAAAAATAATTTTGTTATCTTTTTCTTATTTTCTTATGAGGATATCATTAGATGGCTAATAGGAATGAGTTTAAAGAAACAGAAATTCACATCATCAGGTGAAAGAAAATTCAAAATGTTTAATATACTAGAGCATGGGCACAAGGTGGTGGCTACACTAGATTTCTGAAATAACTCTCATGCGGAATCAAAGATTCAGTAACAAGGGTTTAAAGTGTTTGCCACATCAGCAACACTGTTGTATGACAGTGGAATAGCAACATAGTATCTGTATTTAAGAAACAGAATATGAGCCATCTGATTTCTGTACCGTACAAGATATTAGAAGGTATTGCACAGCAAAGATTCAAAAACAATTAATAGAAAAATAACAAAATGTAACGCTGATTTACAAGAGAGAGGTCATGACAGACTGACTTGGTAGTTTTCTCTGAGTAAGTTACTAGCTTTCTACAGAGAAAAAATATACAATAGCCCTAGATAACTTGGGTCTGTCGTTTGGTACTAGCCATATGGGAAACAATTAGGAAAGTGAAAATGCTGATTAATACAAGAATAATAAGCTGAACAAGCAACCAGCTAAATGAAGAAGAGCTGTCAGGCTAGAATAAGGTATTAATTAAACTATTAAACTTGTTACTGGTAGATAGTTTGGATGTATTTTCAGTACAACAGAATGAAATGCAGGAAAACCTGAGAAACCTCAATGAAACATGTAATAGGAACAAGTTTTGAGTTTTCTTTCTATAAAATTCTGCTCCTCTGAATACTTAAAGGTTGGTAGAGCCAAGCAAGTAAGTGCGGTATGTCTGCATTCTATCAAGATTCTCAGAATAACTATATCCCTAACTGTTTTTCCTGTGTTTCCAAATACAGCAAATTTTTTTAGAACTGATGTACAGGATGAGGTCTCACACAATAATGGAGAGTTTAGTTCTCCCCTGTCACTGCATACCCAGTGGCTAAAACAATTAACAAGTGTATGAATATATACTTGACAGTATTCTACTCTCCTCTGGAAGAGCATCATCCTGAGGAGAGAGATATGGTCTCATCAGGCTTAAGAGTACTCAGGCTTTGAATGACTGTATTCCATATTGGATTATTCCATACAAATAGTTGACACACACTGCTCAAAAATCTATTTTGTTTTCTTTTAAAAGCATGTCTTTATGTGCCTGTGAACATTTTTTTGGCATCTGACTTTCAGAAAGGTTCAAGAAGGTTGATAAGAAGAAGACCAAGTCTACTTACAGACAGTTTTAAGAGTGATTGTAATTAAAAATACAGTCCTGTTCTCCTTGTTTGCCGCTTTTAGGCAACTAAAAGCTAAGATGATGTGAGCTGGCCCTTTCTACATTATGCTACCATTTGGAGATGCCAAAATTTCCCTGCACGCTGTTACTGGAGCCAACACATCACACACACATCCCTTTCTGATGTCTCTTACCTATTGTTGTGCTGAATCTAGATGATAACTCTTTTGGGACTGTAGTCTTAAGACTGAGACTTCCTGAACTGAGGAAGGGATAATCGAAAAAAGCGATATGAATTTTCTACCAGTGGACCACAAGGCATGTGCCAGGCATATTGTGCTTTAAACTAAATAAAGTGCCTCAATCCAATCAAATGCCTTTTCTCTATCTGTTGAAAGAATTTTATGAAACCTAGCAAAAAGTACCAAATTTTAATGGTACTTTGTGCCATTACAGTCATCCTAACAAATGACTACTGTCCCCATGTGAACCCAATTATACATTGGCGAAGTAGGATAGGAGACTATCTTTCCCAGGGTAAGGGCCATGATGTCTCTATACTTAGTTGGAGGGAAGGAAGAAATCTATAGCTGGGACAGTTGTCTCTTGAATGACTTCCTTGTAGACGTATTGTGATATCCAGCAACTATGTGGAACTAAAAAAATAAGTCATAAGAAGAATCATTTTGTGGGAGCCCATGGCTTATAATGTACTGCTGAGAATCCATTCAAATTGACAGCTTTATCTGTTTTGGTTTTGAGCTGTTGGGTTTTGTAGGTGTTTTTTTTTTCATTTTATTAACTACTACTACTGTTATGTTCCTACTTTAAAAGACAAATTGTTCTGAGGATAATTTGTCTGATTTTGTATTTTTTAGATTTTTCTGGGTGGACTATTATGAGGGTGCTGGAAGCTATATAATCAACTGTAATGGAAACAAAGTTTTAGTTAACATCCTTGTTACTCCATAGCATAATTAACTCATAGTTTTTTAATGGTAGAAGACTTTTTCACAATAAAAATCTGTAGTGTATATCCTTTTGAATGATTCTGTTTACATCAGTGTATTCAGTTTAACTTTCAGCCATGACTTTACTTTCATTTTCATGCTTCTTCCTTACATTATGTGGGTAAGGTTCCAAGGAACCTCAGTTTGAGGAATAAATTGTTTTCCTCACCTTACTTTTGGCAAATTAATTTGCTCCTCTCCTTTGTTCTGAGATAAATAAGGAAAGCATTGCACTATAATGGCATTCCATGTTCCTTTCCGAAAGAATCATAGATAATCATTTTTTTCTCAACTGTGAATACAAAATATTTTGAGTATTAAATATAGTATGATGAGCATAGCCTCTCTGCCACTTACTCCTGCCTAGTATCTTGGTCACTTTCCCTTTTGACTTTTAAATGGATAAAAATATTACATGGCTAAATAAGATGTGGAAGTCTTATTCATAATTAGCTTATTTCAATTTTAATATTTATCTTATACTGTATTAATTCAATCAGATTTTAATAAAGTAAATTACATTTTGCACCTGAACTTCAGTGCATTTAAGTCTCCTCTTGTTTATTTCTTCCTTACTTTTCTGACTACCAAGGAAATATTTTAGTGACAAGTTGTTCCAGAGCAGATCACCAGCATTAGTTGAAATATAATAACTGTTTGTATTTTCTAGATTTTCCCATTGTTTTCTTTCATGTGAATCCAAACTTTCAGTTATTCCTATTTGAAAACCTGTTTTGGAGAGAATTCTACGCTTCTTTAAAGAAACAAAGAACAATTTAGAAAATAATGTCCATAATAAGGAATGATATATCAACCTACAAAATCATCAGCCCAACCCAAATGCCATTGTTTGTGTGCTAAAAGTTGAAGATATGCACACACCTGATGCTGAATTAGAATTTGACTCTAACATATTTGTGAAGATATTAAACACCTGTTCAAGGTGAACAGAAATATTTTCCATCTGCAGTGAACTGTCTTGGAAAAAACTCAGCTATAAAATACTCTGGTTGGAACAAGAGAATAAACATGTTAGCAAATCATGTTGAATAGGTTCATCTTTACATCCAGCATTCATCCATACTGAAGATTAAGAAGGGAGTACAGTTAGGACGTGTAGGGATTTGATGACTATGGTACTGGCATTTAATAAAATACTGTATGTTTTTAGTTGCTTGTCAAAATGCCATTTTACAAACCTCCAGAAAGTGTCCATAAAGGTATTTTTTACATATGACCTGTAAAGCTCTATTTCTCTGAAATTGCTTGAACAAGAGGATGAAGATGACTCTCTACTGCAATATACAATAGCAGCTTCACTCAGAGTAGTTTTTGCAATGAATGTGTTTATTTTACAAATGGACCTGTGCATGCTGTGTTATGACAGGCTAGTGGTGAAAATCTCCTACTGAGGAATGCCCCTAAGCCAGAAGGTCTCCAGGATATCTGATGAGTGATCTCCTGTTGCTTTATTTGGCTCTTGCTGGTACCCATTTCACTGCTGACTGGACAAATGCCATTCAACAATAAAATATCGTTGCCTGGAGGATTTGACACAGATGGGCCTGGTCAGATTGGTCCGTTAGGGATAAGGAATCAAGCCCATGACCTTTTTTATTGATAATGGTATTGTATGCTATATTTTTCACAGAACAGCTGCTCGCTGTTTGAGTTTACATTGTACTTCTATTTAATTTTTATTTCTTTGGGGTTTTTTACCTGAGATTGCATATAATCATAGATAAATAGGAAATGATCTATCAGTGTACTTAAGCCAAAGATAATACATTATTCTGCTATGTATAGTCATAAAAATCATATACTTCTTTCTCCTTTTTTTTGACAAATGCCACATTTTATAACAATTAACTTATCAGTATGAAGGTTATTATATCCAATCCTTAAAAATATTTTGGTGATTCGATATAAAATAGTTATTAATCCTACCAGACTGCTACAAAGTGTTCTGCAGTTACAATTAATAAGCTGCCACACGAGATGGTAAAAACTGATACACTAACTCACTTCTCCTGGTACAGTGGTATAAACCAAGAAATACCCCACTGAAGTCAGTAATCTGATTCAAGTGAAAGGAGAATAAATTCGTAACTATGCTACCATAGACCTTATCTATGTAGTAATGTGAATGACTAAACTCAGAAAGTTTCAGAAGTTCCCAGGAAGTAGTTGTTTTTGATTGTACTTAACATTTCATTTTTTATTCCTCTAATCATCTTTTTTTCCTGTATTTGAGTAGTATTTCAAAACCAACTTTTATCATCATATATAAGTAAAACCAAATACATTAATGTCTATTGTATCTAAAGAGGTATTTTTTTAAAATCAGGTGGGACAATAAATGTGTCTCTTTAAGGCCTCTTTCATAGTGAAAATATCTCTTTAAAATCATTTATTGAATCTTAACATTACGGAATACTATTGTTCATTGCTATGTGTCTGGTTTATTTAATGTTACATCCCTCTGTTTAGCAGCCAGAAATGGATGAAATGAACCCAAGTTTAACATTTTTACTCAATGTATCACAACAGCCAAGCCATGATTATTGTATTGTAAAACTCTTAGAACATCTTAGGACTCTGGTGTTCTGAATACCTGACTGCAGAAGAACTACTCTCATCCTAGAGTAGAATGTTAGAATCACCGAGAATTTTTGGTGAATGTCTCTATGAATTGCTCCCAGAGTACCTGCAAGTACCTGGAGTATGCAGTAAGGATCTTGTGTCTCTTGGCCAAACAGAATAATTTAGCACCTGGGCATGTGGCACATAGGTCAGGAAAATAAGTCAACCCTGCAGTCAATTCTGAATATTTACCCCAGAGAGCATCATACCAGAGTTTTGGTGTGGCCATGTAGATTTACTTGTAAAGTAAGGTAAAGTTTAATGTCTAGGTATCAGGACCTAGTTTAAGAAATTTCAAACGTGTGTGTGGACTTCACTAAAAAGGCAGTTTTTCAAATTACTTTCTCTTTATGAAATGTTTACCCATCTTCGATGATTAGTCATTGGTTGGCAGAATTTAATCTTCAGAAATACTAGAAATGTTTTTGTAAAGAAGCAGTACAAATAAGTGGAATGTAAGTTGCCTCAGTTTAATGTCTGTACATTCTCAGGTCTAAATTGTTACTATAAAGTTGTTTTGAATTAAAACTTGGAGGTTTAAATTGAACACTGTCTTGCACATTGTAATCATTTTTTGAAAAATTTAATCATAGCACAGGATTCCATTTAAGTAGTTATTTCCTGTGGTGTAATTACCAGTGAGGAAAAATAGAGTGGCTAAACTACAGTGAGATTGAATTTACAGCTGCTAATGCAGTTCTACTTTATAGTACATTGTTGGCTAAAAGGCAGACGTGGGATCTCCCAAGGTTACAAGACTTTAAGTCTCGAAGCCTCCAACAGATTACTTCCTGTGTAACCACACATTTCAAAGAGCTCAGAGGCTTGACTTTAAACCAGAAATAGGTATCCCTCAGAGAAAGCACTAGTACATGATATTAAAAAAAAACCCAACATTAAAACTGAGAAACAAGCATCAACATCTATTCCTAGAAAAATGTTCCTAACTTTCTTCTACCCAAACATTTCCCATGTGGAAGCTATGTGAGTCTCCTGGTTCTTATGACTTTTAATAAAATTCCAAACCCAGATATATATAGAGAAGGCTGAAGATATAGAGACAATCAGACATTTGTAGCCATGATGAGAGATATGTAGAGATGTCCGTGCATCTCTGATCATCTCTGTATCTTCGGACTTCTCTTATCCATTAATAGTAGTATTTTTTAATGCTATTTCAACAGTTCATTTTGACATAATAGCCTTATTGTTCCCTTCACTTAAAATCACATAGGCTATTTCCACAAGTGATTTGTAAGAGGATGAAGGGAACACTGCCTGCATTATGTTACACAGTTCTCTGCTCCATTGGCCACAACCAGAATTGCTTCAAGGAACTATCAAGCAGACAGATATCCTTTCTCACCTGTGGTTACCTTTTGCTATAAAGAAACATGTATACCTTCCTAAAAGAAGAGGTTTAGTAAGCTTAAGAGAGAGTGCCTGTCAGATAGAAGCACTGCAGCTGCTGAATATGTTCTTATATATTAAAACATTTTAAGATTGTGGGTGTATTGCAAGAAAATGATTTAACTACAGTCAGCTGTCCTGTAAGTTGTTTGTAACTACTGATTTTGCTTTTCAGATGTGCATAATAAAGTTCTCAGTGTAGCTCTTTCAAATGCAGCAGCAATGCTGACTCTTCAGTACTCCATAGTTCAATCAAACAGGATATCTTCATATTCAAGTGAGGCAAAAAATAAAAAAGAAAGATAGAGGCAGCACAAGGTAATGTCTGGTATTATTAGTGGCTTAAATTCATTTGCTTTGCAGTGATAGCTTCAGTCCTTGAAAAAAATTGATATTTTTAATCATATCTCTGGCAGTAGTCACAGCTTCAATATTTCAGTAAGTCCATAAAATTTCTTTCATATGCAGATAAACTTTCCCACATAGCCTAGAATAAATGCTTCTTTCTAGTCAAAAGTGATATCAAAATATCTTGTCCCAAACACACAAGATGCTCACACTGCATAAAAACAAAACAAATTTTAGAAGCGTCAGAGAAAGTTGACACATACTCTGATCTCCAGTAATCAGCCCTTTGTATCACAGCCTATCACAGTTTTTTTAAGTACCTCTTTTTTCCCATTTTCCCTAATAAGGCAACTGGGGTTTTTTCTTGGTTTCCTATAGAATCCAAACATATGCATTCATGCCGTATATATGTCTAGCTGTTGGTAACATAGTAAAATATATAGTAATTTGTGGAGCCCTCCAATTATAATTAGTAACTAACTTCACAGTTCTACTCTTCAAATGTTAGTAGCAATGTTCCTATTACATTGATTGGGAAACAAAAATTTTCACACTGTTTTTAATAAAAATAAACTGCTTCAAAACTTTAATTATAATTTTACTTTAATCACCTCAGGATTTGGTCAAGAAATGAAGCCACTTTTCATTCTGTGTTAATTTGGTACCAGAATGTACACATAATCATAGAATCATAGAATGGTTTGGGTTGGAAGGAATTAATATGCATTTTTTGTGCATATGAAAAGGGCCAGGTTCACAGACTAATGTCTTTTGTTTACCTACAGACCAAGCAGCATTAAATGAGTGTGAGGAGTTAATTTGATGAGAATAGGAATTAAAAAGGAAAGTAAGGCTAATAAATGCTTTCAATAGTACTTGGTTTTCACAGACTCTTTGAATTCTCTGGAAGTACAAAATAGCAATTATAAAGACTGTTTTGTACATCAAATGCAAAGATTTGACTGTCTTCCCCAAGTGATTTCTGTGATCAAGTTTTAGCACAACATACCCTTTTCTTAAGAGAAAACTGTTTTTTCAGCTCTTTACACTGTACAAAGAACTTGAAACCCCACTGTCGTGCAGAATGAACAGACAAATACAGAACTATTTCACAGTGAGGGTCACAGAGCACTGGAACAGGCTGCCCAGAGAGGTTGTGGAGTCTCCTTCTCTGGAGACATTCAAAACCCGCCTGGACATGTTCCTGTGTGACCTGATCTAGGTGTTCCTGCTCTGGCAGGGGGAATGGACTAGATGATCTTTTGAGGTCCCTTCCAATCCCTAACATTCTGTGATTCTGTGATTCTGTGATTCTGTGATTCTGTGATTCTGTGATTTGAACTGGTGTGCTTTATGATTTAATCCATAGGTAAATATATTTTAGAGAGATAAAACACAATGCCAAACTAGGGCAGGGGTCAATAAATTGAACTCTAGTCATTCAAGTTCTTAGCCTGCAAGAGTGAGAGCCTGAGACGATAGAGAGTATTGATGTTTATGTTCTGATTCAAAGTCTGTGTGTACTGTGTGGCAAGCAGAGAGGGAGTTTCCTTTCCATCTTAATCTTCTCTGGCCAGAGTTACTGTCTAAAAGGTTGTTGTTGGGACAGATCATTGTGCTGTTTATGACTAATTCTATTCAAGCATTGGTGTATGTACTACACAGTACCTATGTAGAGGGTAAAACCAGACTGTGCATCCTCAATAGGCAAACTATGGCCCATCATAAGCCACTACTCATCAGAGAAGCAGAAGCCAGTTGAATCAACCTATCCCATGGAAACTGGCAGTGAGACTAATCATCTAAAACAACTATTAATGCTAACTACGCCAAAGCTTCTGTCCAGTTCAGTACTGCCAGAACTTCATTTATATTCAGTGAACCAGTATAATCACAACATAGAAGATGGACCTAATCTAAGATGTGGCCTTAGACAACACTAGTTACTTTAACTTTTTTTCTTTCTCATGGAAGGCCTCTAGGTTCACACAATTGCATTAAAAGGCAGGGTTCGTCTCACATAAATTCACTTGTTAAAAAGTTAAATATCCAAGTGTTCTCCATAGTAAGAGATGCCACAGAGAGCAACCATTCCATTCTAAGATAGGTATTTGAAATGGTTAGGCTACATCACAATTCAGAGATTCTTTTGTCTTTTGTTCTGTTTTGTTCTATTTTGTTAATGTCCAGAGACAAACAAAAAAGCCAAAATGTTTAACGTCGACTTTATATCAACCCTTTAGATGATTATGTTGACTGAAATGAAGCCTTTCCAAATCTATATGATTTTCCCTTATTTCCATATTCATATATCTCTAGTCCTCTCTTCTTGCTCACATCATCATTTTGATCTTGCTGTGCTGTTCTCTTCATTCTTCTAGTGGTTCTAGACTTGAGAGCACTGGTCTGCCACTAAAAAAATCCTGGTATTGCCATGGTGGGACTGAATGAATACTGGAGTTCTCATTTAACTGTTTTTTTTCTGATATATCATTAACTATTTTTCTCTTTTAAAAATACCCTGCCTTTTTCTGCTTTTTATTCCTACCCAAAATACTTATTAAGTGCCAAACTCACATGCAATATTCAATTGTATTCCAAATTATTCAACCTTTACAAGTCCGTTTTTATTTATGTATGAAAATTAGAGCTTTCACTACAAAATAAAATATTAAACTGGGTATTTTTTTAAAAATTTTTTTAAAATCAACACAAAATATGTCAACATTTCTAGAAATTGTGTCATATTGATAAGAAAGTAATCAACAACAGATTTAGGAATAGTTTCACTATGACTGCATTTACTATTTGCTACACAGAGATCAACATTCAAACCCATGGCTGAGTTAGCACATCCTGAAACATTACCATGGATCAGCTAAACTCATAACTCCACATAAGAACTCGATCTATGGTACTACACCAAGGTAATTAGAATAAGTTTAAACTTAGTAAAATTAGTTCAAAAGTGACAAGTCTGAACCCATTAGTGGTTAATTAGTGGCTGTAACTTTGTCTGGAATAGTTACATGCTATTATAACCGAGTCCTCAGGTTAGTTATTCCTGTGAATTGTGATACTAACATTTTTTTAAAGTCTGTTTCACTGCTTTTTCCTATTCAATTTTATTTGGAGAGAAGGAAATGCTCAAAATGAAGGCTAATGTACAAGAATCATTTCTAAAAAAACAAGTAACAGCAGCTATTTAAAATAAATGAACATGTAACAAGCTTACAGCACTGTAACAGCAGGATGCAGGAGAAAAAATGTAAAAATAGCCACTTGAAAAAATTGTTTATTAAAGCCCTCATCTCCACAGCAGGAAATAAAAAGAAAAATACTGGAACAGCCACCTTAAAAATGATTTATTAAAAAATGCATCACCAGAGATGTACAGAAAGAAAACAGTTTACCAACCATCTTAAAATAAATTTATTCAACTATGCCCCAGCAGGAAACACTATAAAAAATAAAATTTCTACTGTGTGAAAATAAATAAAAAAAAATATTTTCAAAGAAGGAAAAATAAAGAAGTCCTTTTAAAATCGTTTTATATAGCTCTATTCACCAATGGCTTCATTCTTCATAAAGTTACACTCCCTGGCCCCATTCAACAAGCATGTTCAATATGCATTTAAACAGAAGCATGTGAGAAGTCCCTGCTACCTCACATTTAAACCATCTTTCATAGATGTTCTCTTTAAATTATACTGTAAATTATATTATTTCTTGCAAGCCTGTTTTCAGGAGGGGTGATAGAACTGATTTAAAGTTTCTTTTACAGCCCAGTCATGATTCCCACTGAGAATACGTCATCTTGTGCAGTATGTTTCAGTTGTATTTATGTATGAGTGTGGTACCAAAGTTGCATGGAAGCACACTGTCTTTAGAGAAGCCAAGGATTGCCTAATGACAAGGTAAGCGCACAGCGGGGCCTCATTCTATGATTATATTATAATTATGTCATTCCACTGACCTCAGTGAGGTTAGTTCTGATACACAGTGGTGGAAGTGACAACAAAGTCAGTTCTTTTGTTATCAAACTGGCTTTGTCATTGACTGTGTAGGACTGGATATATTTGCTAGCCCCATAGCTCATGGTTTGCTTATTTTTACAAATAAGCAACAACAAACTACTTGGTTGCTGCATTAAGATGGAGCATTCGGGACTTTTGTTCCAGGCCATTGCTTATATGCAAGTAAAACTAACCTCATCCTTACAAATACTCAAGTTCGAGGTGTCTCATTAGGTTGTGTCCCACCACTGCAAGCTAGGTTTGTCAACCCAGAGAATTCTTTTACTGTCCAGATTTTCTGAAGCCTATCCCTGTTTAGGAACTGGCATGGGGTGGCAAAGGATGCAGTGATTCTGTTGTGTATGAGCAAACCTAAATTTGTTACCTGCTTTATCCATGCCAAGCATTGGAAAGCCACCATGCCTGCTGCTGCTGTACAAATAGAAAAGTCAGACTCCATGACTTCTCCCAGCAGTACCTGTTTCTGTTCCAATACATCAGCCTTTCTGTGGTAGTAGGAAGAGGAAGCCTTACTCTTAGACATCTTCCTCCAATATTTACTCTAGGTATCCCTGCCTTTCCCTGCGAGGAATGGTCAGGCCCTGGACTCTCATTCTTGGTGTGGTGCAGACAATTTTGACCATGCTGATAAAAACCTCTGGTCTGTTTGTGTGCAGAAAAAAAAAAAAAAAAGACTGTGGAAAAAAATGATGCGAAAAATATTTATTGTCTTAGAAATAATGAGCTGAGAACTGAGCCTTCTAAGTAGCATTACTGTAAAACCAGGGAAGATAAACTCACATTATACGCAGTAAATACCTTCATGAATATAAATAGATATATGTGCGTGTATATTTACAATCATGGAGAGCAAAGGAACTAAGAGAAAGATGAATCTCTTCATCTTATATTATAACATATATATCCGTGAAATTAAAACATTTCACTGCTTTAGAGAAAACTAAAATAAATATAGTGAACCTCTTAGGGATTGATTCTGCGTACAAAATTCAAGCAAAGTCTCTATTTACATGAATAAAACTTCAGAATCAGGCCCAAAGTTTATTTATTTCTGCCTCCTGCTTTATATTCAATAACTAGAACTCCTAGGTAAAAAATGTGTATAAAATGGAAGCTACGGAGACATGGCTGATCATTTTTTGAAAAGCAGGAAATTGTGCAGTTGGGATATGTCAAATCAGACTTCAATATCTCTTTATGATCCAAAAAAAACATAGCACCAGAAATAAAGTTCATCTGCAGTAGAACT
This sequence comes from Podargus strigoides, assembly GCA_028020825.1. Taxonomy (NCBI): domain Eukaryota; kingdom Metazoa; phylum Chordata; class Aves; order Caprimulgiformes; family Podargidae; genus Podargus; species Podargus strigoides. The sequence continues at coordinate 31,342,772 of CM051623.1, forward strand.
GGTGTTGCTCACACATTGCTTGTGTGAGTGGCAGTGATGATTACAGCCAAGGAAATAATTCCTAGCAAATTATTTACTCAATGAATTTCACTGTTTCTTCTGTCAGTGGTTTGTCTGTGATCAGACAGCGGTTCTCTCAGTGTTATTCTTCATTCGGAATTGTTAAGAGATGTGACCACTGGGTACATCTTGATCCAAAGACATTCATGGCTATTCAAAGTCCACACCTAGCCTGAAGCTTCCATTTGTCACCAGGAGTTTGTCAGGTAGTAGATGCCTCAACATAACATTTTCTCACCAGCTTCTCATTAGCCTTTGTAGAACATCTAGGAGAAAATGTGTGTGACCTCCTTTCAATAAAGGCTGCCTTGCTGAAACTGCAGTTCTTTATGCTGACTCTGGGAAACAGAAGCTTAACATAATTTATAGGGAGAAAGTTTAAAATCCTTAACAAAGCAGCTTTGACCAATTTCTACTTGAATTGACGTCACTTTGAGGCGATGGAGAAAGCAAGCAACAGACCCTCCTGAGAAATACTATACAGTACTTTCCCCCTGGTATTTCCTAATTCACCTGTAGGGGTGGCAAGGGAGGCAAGCTGGGATCTAGAGAGCATCAGGTGGTCTCAATTACCATGAAATCAAGTGAAGAAAGAAGCAGTCTTTAAGGTGTAAATTGTCTTTAAAGTTGTCCTTTCCCCCTTCTTTCTTCTTGGTCAACCTGCTGTGCACACAGGCTCCAATAAATAACAATTCCAACCTTGTGGACGTTAGCTATGTCTGAGAGCCTATGTCTAACATTTTCTGCTTTCAAATACTTTGTATCTCCACGAAAATGCTGATAGTGACATAGAACTTAAAATGTTATCCTTCTATCTTTTTTTTTCCCTTTTAGATTCATTTTGATACCCATATTCAGAACAGCAATGTTTATGAAGGATATCAAGGATTGTTATCTATAGTATTAGGTGGATTGAACCAAAAAAAGGCATTTTTATTTCTTCAGCAACTTCCTACTCACTAATCCGATATATATAGATATATATATGTATGCCTGTTGTACTATTGCAAGAGATAGCTAGTAAAGGAAAAATCTATATGGGATCCAGTCTGCATAAAGTTATTACTGGATCTGAGACCTCAACACAAGGAAAATTTCATAGTGTTTCAGGTCTTTAAACCTTCATTTAGAATATTTCATATCTCACTGAGAATACTGGACATACTTTTTATTTGTGCTGTGCACTACTAGATATTCTTTTTCCCAGAGTGATTTTGGAATAGGAAAATATAATGTTTCATAATAGGTTTCTTGTTATTTTTGAGGTTTTTAATATCAACATTCAGAAGATATTGTTCTCCTTTTATAGGAAAATTCTTTTGCAGTTGTATTAGAAATCATTAATCTAAGGAGTTTAATAAAATTCCTATATAAAGAAGTTTTTATATTAATATGTGTATTTTATGCCACTTCAGCTGTAGTTCTATCTTTAATTTCATATAAGCTATTTGGAGTTGATTAACTAGCATATAATCTCTGCCAGCCAAATACATGAAAAGTTGGTGGTGTATTTTTAATCATCTATATTCAGAGCTGGAAATTAATTTTACTTTGATTTTTTTTTAAACATCTCCTGATTAAAACTTGAGCAGTCAAACATCTCAGGCATTTAACTTCAATGTTGTGTCCTCCTCTATCAGAACAAAATTGGGCATTTTCCTATACACAATAGAGGGAAAAAAGCAATTACTATCAATCAGTGACTAAGCAACAGATTGGAGTATTTAGAAAGACACATTCATACACAGATTTGCAGCAGTGTTCAGCTCTTCTGATTAGATTCCATAGATTTTAAATTGTAGCTAATTAGGCTGTCATAGGTTCATTAATGGCTCTACTGATTCAGCACTCCCTCACCTGCATGCATATTAAAGCTCATTAGCTCCCTTGTCTAAAATACCACCTGCATTAATTGCTGCCGATGCACTAGGACTCTTCAGAAGGCTCTTCTGACAACCAGTCTACCTGCTTGTAATACCCATTGCCCCCAGAGCTCTTCAGGAGAGCTAGCACATGAAGTTCATAGTGCTTCACACATTGTAATGCTGCAGCTGTTGTGAGGGCAGTCAAGCCTGTTTTCTGCTTAACAGCAGGAAATAAATAATTAGCAATGCCTATACAGTAATGCTTACCACAGGACCAGTTTATTTGCTCTGGAGTCTCACTACTGTAAGCTACCTAACAATATCATGTACTAACGAAGTGCTAGGGGAGATCCAAAGACATAAATAACCTATTATGATCAAGAAGAATAAATTACCTCAAGTTAGACTAGCACTGATGTTCCGTGACCTCTTTAAATTAAATGTTTGCTGGGTTACCTACCCTACAAACAGTGAGCCAAGCCTGTGACACAGTTAGTTCTTACTAATCCTGTACTACTTTGTTTTATGTAGGTGTCCTCACAGATATCAGGGTGCTAGATTTTGTACCACAGGGATTACAGTTTACAGCTTGAGTGGTAAAGCAAAGCTGTAACAGACAGGGAGCTACTGAGGAAGGTCGCTCTAAGAAGCAGTTCTTTCTGACTCCTGGTTTCCAAGCAGTTTCAATCAAAGACAGACATGTAAGCCAACATGGAATATAAACTCAAAATATGTCTGGTAACATTCCTGACAGCAGCTTGCTCTGCTGAAAGTCTGTTAAACTGCAAAAATGTCTTGCCTTGTCATGGAGTTTTGGGGTAAGCAATGGTAAGGTGTCCCCAAGTATAATTTTATCTTCAAATTAATTTTGCTGAGGAAATTCTATTGTTTTCTCCCAGCAGTTAAATATACCTCATTTCAAAGTAATAATTCATATTTCCATTCATATTTTCACACATACTTGTATTATCAGCATAGAATCATAGAATGGTTTGGGTTACAAGGGACCTTAAAGATCATCTAGATCCAACCCCCTTGCCATGGGCAGGGAAACCAGTTAATCAGTCTCCCAAAGTTTCTTTTTTCCCACTTCTTGATATCAAACTAAATTAATAGTAGTACTTTGAAATGAAATAATTTCATTTTTAAAATAATGAAATGGTAATAATTGAATTTTTACATTTTTTTTCTTAGTTGGTTTACACATATGTATGTGTACATAAGCATCGACATTCCCCAAAACTTCTGTGTATATTACAGCAAGCAGAGAATTCACAACATTTTGTTTGACTTTGGTTCACTGTAAGGAATATTTAGGGGGAGTATAATGAACCATTCTTGTATCTTCTTTCCCCTGGAAATATTCAAAATATCTCCTGAAATTTGCTATCTTTCAGAAAAAATTGAATAAGATATTTGGAAGGAGTATTACAAGTGAAGAAAACTCTGTTTCATACTCATAATTTTAAATTTACTACACAAACTGACATTACCGATTTACTTCTTCAATAATGAAAATACTCGATGGAATGGAGAATCCCTGTGCAGTAAAAGCTAAATCCTGTTCTACAGAAATCAGTGTCAAAACACTAAGTGATGAGTATGCCTGAAATAAATAGAAAAATACAGAAAGTATTAGAACTTTACAATTACTGTTTGAAGCTCCTCCTCCAACACTGAGTTGAGGAGTGAATTAGGAGTGAAAAAAAATGAATTATCAATGGAAAAACCTATTTGAGTAATCTCTTAAGTTTGCGCAACAACAGACACTACAATAGTTGGAAGACACAGAACAGTTAGAACTTTCACAGCTCTATTCCTCTCCTCTTTTTCGAGTGGAAGCACTCAAGTGTTTGGTGACACACATTAGAATTCCTCTGTGAAAATGTTAACATCCTGTTGCAATTTTTTATATTGTTTTTTTACTTCACTAGCATAAAAGAAAGAAGCAACGAAGTGTTGTTTAGTTCAACCTTCATTAGTCCTCCTCAGCCCAAGTCTTGAGTGAGAGTGAGTACAGAAAAAAAGTCCATATAACTTTGTTATGATCAAAGGTAACATCCATAGTTATAACGGTGATATCACTATGGTGAAAAATCAACACTTCAGAAAATGTTTCAGCCCATCAGGGGTTACGTGTAATGGGAATCTAGATAGGCAAGTTAAGGTTTAGGGATAACACTTAGCCTTTCACTGAATGCTGATCAATACCTTGATCTTGCATGTCTGAATGCCACTCTGGCAAAAAAGAAACCACTGTATCAGCAGTAAGTGACTTTAAAATACCTTGCATGTGCACTGAGGCACAGACCGATGACACCAGCAGAACAAACCCACCGATGATGTTTTAGAGTCATTCTGGGGCAAAGTCCAAGATATATTCCCTTCTTCCCACCTGTGTAAGAAAATGAGAGTTCAGTTCCCCTCCTCTTACCACCTTGTTCATCCTCTCTGGTTCTGCAGAGCTCTAGAGTGCAACAGGAGCAGCTTATACTAAAGGACTCCACACGGAGCAGACTTTTATTTTTGTCAAGGCAGTGGTGAGTGAGAAAATTACTCTTTCCTGTAAGTTTTACTCCTTCCTTTCCCTCTTCTTTTAATTAACACACTTGTGGACAGAAAACAAAAATATTGGCTCTTCATCTTTCAACTTTTCTTTAGAGCCTAGTTGCATTCCAGAGGTAATCAAATTTACTAATTTCTTTGGACATCATTCTTCAGTCTGGCACAGATGCAGCTTTTACTCAAACATGGTTATGATCATGAACCAGTTTCAATGAATACAGACAAGTCACTGATTCTTAGGTGTTTTTCCATTTAGACCTAGGTTATAACACATACCAAGTTATGACAACTGACAACAATTTGCACTTTACTGTCAGTCTCCACTGAGTGACTACACCAGAGAGACCAATGCACTTTCTTATCCTTAGATGTGGCAGTTGGGACACAGCAATTATCCATGTGAGGATTGCTGCTGCTTTTTTTACTAGTCAATGAAGGGAATCTTTTAGCAATCTAGTGTTTTCACAATGTATTTCTCAAAGAGTTTTTGAAGTGTGAAAACACTCAAACTCATCTATTTCTTCTACCTTTAGTGCTGTGTAGAGTTTCTGATAATTCCCAGAAGTGCTGTCTGAGATCTGTTGCATCACAATAGACTTCCCATAAGGGAAACATACAGGTGCTTCCAGCACTGCACAGAGAATAATGAAATACATATTTTGTAAGCATATACAGGATCGAAGTGTCAACCAATACTCTACCAGGAAGACAGGTTATTGGAAAGAATGTATTTTTTAGTCCATAAACAGATTACAGTATACTATCCCAAGCAAATATTTTTATGTACAAATCACAGAGGTATTTATCCATGCTGAACAACAGGATTGTTTTCCTCCTTTTGCATGCACATACACACAGACATTTTTGGTTTTTGGAAGAGAACAGAAGGACAGTTGTAAGGATCAAAATGTTTGTTTCTTCTCTGAACATCTGCCTCTGAGCACTCCACAATAAGTGTTGGGTGAAAGAAAAATCAGAGGCACTCCTGGAAGGGAGGATGTAGGTCTTCTTGACACTTTTTCACATAGAGTGCATACTAAAATCTATCCCTAAACCTAGGATTAGTTATTAGAGTCTATTCACCAGGGCACAGAGAACAGCCACTGGCTGCCAGCCAGTAAGCAACGTGGCCTCCTGCCAGCTGCCCTGCCACTGCTGGTGAGCCACTCTTCAGTGACGGCGTGTAGATATGCGTGATCTGCACCAGTAGTTTTGACATGTCCCTGTTCATGCAACTTTCTGTGGGCCCCAACTATAGTCTCATTTGCATCAGGCAGTTCAGTCCAAAATATTGACACTGGGAAATATTGTCATTGTTCATTAGTGTCAACGGGAATTGGCTTTGGATTAGATCGCAGATTTTGCACTCTATTGGAAATGTACATTTTTCTCCTTTGTTTATTCTTGGTGTAGGAAGATAATATAAGGGCCTGTCATTTTTGTCTCCTCTTTGTAATCTATTCAGCCAGCATATCCAAAACAAAGCACAGTTTATACAATCAGGTATGAAGCACAAACTAGTTCTGATGCACATTATATTTCTATATACACATTAAATGAACTAGAAATGCCCCAGCTTTTCTTTTCTTAAAATGTTTTGTCCGTTTATCTCTGAAACTGCAATGTTAGCAGGAAAAGAACCTCTCAAGTCCTTGCTGCAGTGTCTTTTATTATTCTTACACAAAAGGGAGTACACAGTGCCTTTCAGACCTTAAAGAAACTCGACCAAAAGGACAGGCCTTTGAAGTCTAAAAAACATGTATAATCTACTTTTACTTAGTCTAACAGAAGAACCATATTTACCATACTCATGTCATTATGGATTTTTGGTTTTTGTTCTGAGTACAAGGTGTATGATAGTCTGGAGATTATCAATTTGGGATACATTTGAAAGATGACTTTGATCTCCTTAAAGCTATCAATCTCAGCTTTAGAAGGAACAAAGAGATAAGAGAAACTAGAAACCTAATTTGCATCTGATACCTCTGGAAAAAAAAAAGCAGAGAAAACAGGGAACTAAATAACTAGAAAGCCAAAAGTCTTGCTCTATTCACCGCAGGGTCTTTGTAAAATTGCTTGTTTTATAGCTAGACAGACATCCAACAGACTGTAGAGAGATAAAACCCAGTAACTCAATTATAGCCTTGGGCAGCCTTATTCTTTATACGGCTCGTAAAACTAGGATTTGTTTTTAATGATGAACTAGAACCTGTATCTTCTGCAAGATACAAACCAGAAGCCACACAATAGGGGCATTTGTTTAGACTTCAGAAAGAAGTCTGATAAAAACTGAATGTTAATTATAAAAGTGAATACAGGAATAAGCTCTTTTATTAAGAGCTTTGTTTGAAAGTGTGTTTTGATGATTTTTCTTTTGAACCGATTTCATCCACTCTCTTATCACATTACACCACATCTTCATCAATCATTCGAGTCCTACTAACACACAAATACTGCGTGGCTTTCTTCCCATTATCAATATGAATGAAGTGCCCTACCAGAAGGGGTAAGAAAAATCATTGCCCTTTCCTTGTGTAATTGTTTACTGAAAAAAACACTTCTCTTGTGTTGTCTGCAAGAAAATGACCAGGTCAACACACACTTCTTCAACCTTGCCAACTCTAACATAAAAAAATAATAGTACGTACGTTGGAAAACAATGCCAAATGCCTAGCACAGCTGAATGCTTTACTGCACATAATTCTCCCCTGAAGAATAAGTACAAGGCATTTGAAGGAGATGCTAGTAGTGTCATTTAATAGAATGGGGAGGGAAATTTTCCCTGTATGGCACTCAAAGTATTCAAATGGCTGTGTGACTACAAGACGTGCCCCACACTGTTGAGAGGATGGAGAGCTCTGGGGATAGTTGGTGGGTGGATACACAGCACCAGTTCACCAGCCAGCTTGCAGATCCACCCTGAGAGGTGGCTGCAGCAGGGCTATGATCTGGGTGATCTGCTGTAGCCAGCATTACCATGCACTCCAGCCACTTCTTCTGCATCTGGAGAGCCGGACTGCCCTGTAGCTGCAGCTTGAAAATGCACTGTCAACTCCTCCAGACAAGCAGTAAGAATCTTTGTTTCACTGTGTATTAATATACCTGTGGCCAGAAGCAATAACTGGTTGTGCCTCTATTACTGCCAGGTGGTCTTACACTCTGATGATTTCAGCCTGGGAACCAATGAATAGAACAGAATAGACTCTCATCAGCCTCATTTAATTATCTCATAAGGGAATTGCTCGTGGATCAGAGAACATGAATTGGGGGGCATAGAGACAACTGAAATTCTGTTATTTTGTTTACTACTAACTGCAAAACTCTGACTAATAGAAATGGGGGCAAAATTTCATCCATTTAAAGTAAAAATGTGAATCTCTGTAGGAAAATGAAAAACGGTTATGTAGGGTTGCAGGAAGGATATTTGATCATCAAGGTAAGCCAAATAATTTGTAATGTATAACATGATCCATTGACTTAGCTGATGCAATATATCTCACTTCATTTCTCAACAACTGTTGTGAGTGGAGGGGTGTGGTTTTGGGGGTTCTAGAGGGGGTGAGGAGTTGCCCTTTTTATTATTTTTTTTTGATAGACTGTAGTTTAAGTCAGATAAGGGACTTTCATATTTTTTGTATAATATTCACAGCCTGAAACTCTGACTGGAGCCTACAGTAACTTTAATGACATTTGGGCTGCATCAGATGATCCAATTAAAATACCAGTCTTAGTGTGCATTTTTTTGTTTTGTGTTTCAACTATTCTTTATTTATCCTCCTGTCTCCTGGCAGAATATGTTCTCTACTCTTTCTCCTCCATTCTGTGAAATATTTAGTGAACAAAGTTGTTATTTCAAACCACAGCAGCAAGACCCAAATACTCACTGATATATTTGAAAGCTGTGTAAGCTACTGTCTGAAACAGGGGTATCTAAAGTGTAATGTATTGAAATGTAAGACCGCTCTCTGGGTGTAAAATTCTGTTTATTTTTATATACATATTATCTAAATTTAAAATTAACTACATCTGACAGTCTTCCATTAAACTTCTGTGTATTGTCTGAAGATCTCCATTTATGGAAATGATCACTGAGAATATTTTAATTTTTTTTCAGTTCAAGAGCAATTCTGAAAAAGTCTGCAACAGCTTTGCACCTCAGGAGCACAACTGCTTTTTAATTCATCTTGTCACTTATGGTGCCATTCGAAGCTGAGTGCAAAATGACACCATATTGCCAAAATTTTGTTACACAAGTATGAATAACAAGAAGATTACAGGAAATTTAGGCCTAGTGTGGTTCCAGTAAAGTAAGTGACCTGAGGGTAGAAATTATAACTAGTTTCTTGGAGTCAGTTTATAACAACTGAGGATCATGTTTCTGAATAATGCCAAGGATCATTTCAGCAGCATATTTCACTTGCTGGCATAAGTTATGATGTTTTAATTCTTTGCTACAAATTTCCTAATTTTTGGTGTGAAGAACTTTAACAGATCTGTACTCTGGTTTCACTCTAGTAGAATTTCCTTGTTGAACTGTTTCTAATGAAACATACAGAACTAGTTCAATAAAAATGTTGTGATTAGCAAAACAAATCCATGGGTCAGTTCCACTGCAATCAATGAAACATTTCTGTCAACTTTGTACTCTAATTCTAGGGTTGGATTTCAGTGGACCAGAAAGCACACTGATGAGATATAATGAGAAGATTATTTTAAAGAAAATAGGGACAGACAATGGCAAAGGATTGAGACAATCATTCCTTAAGAAAGAAGTTATTCATCAGGGGCCTGATCCAAAGTCCATGAAAGCAAAAGGCAAGCCCTGCATTAACACATAAATTGGCTTTGGAGTAACATTTGGTTTTATCTCAAAAATTTAAGAGTTGAAGCCCTGTGAACGTCCCTCTATTTGTGTTTCATAGACAAAATGTTTATTTCTTTACTTGGTATTGAAGATTTATGCAAGATCTATATTATTATAGGTTATAAGAAAAATAAGACCTGATAATTGCAGACAGACAAAAATGAGTTACTGATCTCCTTCCTGAGTAGAATAAAGGGTTGCTTCTTTTGGTGACTAAAGTACTTGGTTCTGATTAGTTTATTCATCTTTCCTGACTTTTTATTATCCTTATATCTTGTTTTCCAGCACACTTCTCTCCTCAAGCTTCGGTACTCCAGAGCTGAACTAGCCCAGCAGGCAGCCTTTTAGTTTCAACAGACATAGAAACAAGAAGGATGCACTGCAGCAGAAAATTAAGTGAGCTTTATTCACACCCCCTGTAATAAAATAGATCACCCACCATGAGGACTAAAATGTGTGAACCAGACCTCCCAGAATGAAAACACATGCATCTCCAATACGAACTAAATATTCTCTTCCAGGGAAACTCCCACTCTCCCAGTTCTTGTGTCAAGGCTGATAAAACATATCACACAGATTTATTGAGACTAGTTCTACGCTTGTGCGTAAGGAAGGGGAAAGGACACAAAAAGTCATGCCTCTCTGCACTTGCCTTGCAGCAGCATTACCATACTTGCAGTTGTTAAAACTTGCAAAGACTGCTGGGAGCCAAGGCTGGCATTAATTAGCCTTATCAAACTGGGTCATGAAAAAAAAAAAAAGGGTTATGACCACTTAACCTGACATCTTCTGATAAGAGATTTAGGGCCAAAACAGCCTTCTGTAATCTTTGCAGTTGCCTGGAAGTCAGTGAAAATATTGTTTAGTTTTTACTAAAGATTTAACATGAGCCTGTCATGGAGTGCTATTATGGTACTATTCATCTAGAAAGACTGTATAGATTCACTAAGAGAAAGCCCTGAAAACTTAGTAAGTGCAGTGAAGCTTCTGAAATACTGTTAATGGTTTTGTTCAGTTTAATATTCTGTTTCTATACAGCAGGCATTTCCAGAAGTTATGCACGTATAGGGAGCTGTTTTGGCTATTTTGGAAACCTGAAATAGTATATCAAATAACACACATTGAAAATAGATCCTAAAAAATAAGTTTTCATTGTACTGTAGTATCTTAATCTTCATACCTTTTTTGAAAATACAGGCCAACAAATCTCTCTCCCCGAAGATATGTTGGAGGTTATATAATAGGAAGACCTTTGTTATAAGTTAGGTTAAGAAATATTTTTCTCATGGAATTGCAACCTCAGAAACTATCTCTAGTTCCATATGCAGAATACCATATAAAAGTGAGAGTAATGACTGTGGTGAAGAGAAGGAAGAAAAGTTGAAGTGCAATCCTAAAAGCTAGGTAGATTGCAGTGGAAGTTTAGCAATGCCATTTGAAATCATTTTTTCTCCTTTGAGGTCAGTACTTGAGTCATTATCATCTGCTGATTGTGAAATCTCATGTGATCATATTCTGATTAGTTCTTCCATTCCCTGTGGGTCGTTGCTCACATAACATCATAACCTTTTCTGGGTTGGTTCAGCAAACTATATATATAATTAAATGGTAATGAAATATGATTTATACTGTTGATCCTTCAAGATAATCCCTTGTGAGACTGATGCATCTTATGAAAAAAAAAAATGTTTTTGTCTTAAGTGAAGTGGTTTTGTAGCTAAACAAAGGAATGCAATCCATAGAGTATCTATATAGCAGCTTTTAGCAGTCCTGAAAACAGTGTCACTATTTCTTTGAAAAGACAAGCAAAAGCATGCACTATTATTTCCTCTGTATATAATCTCGCTCTGTCCTGAGATGGCATGACCATGTCTCCTCTAGCACTTGTGGTCTAAGCACTGCAATATTATGTTGTAAAATAAGCCACATTAGGAGAAACATTCATTTTCATGTTCATATTCATAAAACACTAGAATAATCATTATTTATTCTTAAACTGTAAAAGTAACTAAAGGCTACAGTGAGGATGAGTCCTTATGCTGGACATTGCATAAACATCTAATAAAATTCATAAAACTTCTACCATCTTCCAAATTTCAGTGCAGTCAGAGTAGGAGATAAAACCTGCATCACTAGACATTTCTGACAGCTTGTAAGACACAAGTTGCATCAGGAAGTTTAGGTAATACGAGCCTGCAGAGCACGCAAAGTGGTAGTTGTTTCTTCTAAGGTTTTCAACCCATTTTCAAAAGAAAGTTATAGGAATATATTGCTGATGAAGATGCAGCATATCAATGAGTATGTAAACTGAACCATTACATCTTTGTGGTTCATCCATCACCACATGACATCTGACACCTTGATAAATCATCATTTATTTCTAACTTAGTTTATGCATGGTTTTTCTGTAGTGTTACTGATTATACTTCGTTACAGATGCTAATTTTCAAAGGTTTGCAAAAAAGTAGATAATTTTCTGGAGGCTAAGTCAGTGAAGATAGCAGCAATGTGACATTTGTACCATTTTACTTCAAAACTACCAATTCAACTTGGCATCAAATCAGAAGAAACTGAAGTTGAAGCTATCCAAAGTTCTTTGATCAGCTACACAGCGTGAATTTATTGTCTCTATTCTGCTCCCAGTGTCTTATGCATCAGAGAACCATATACCACTTTCTCAACCAATTTCTACCATAATTTCAAGGAAAGGATATTCCTTTCATAGCCATAAAGGTTTCTCCAAGTAAGAACAAATGTAATAGAGAAAAACTGATGGCAGAAATTTACAGAAAACATTCTATACATTTAGTTAATAGTGCAGGCTGTGCTTTATTTGTGGGTATTTTCATAAACATAGCAATGACTGTATCTAAAACCCTAGGTATATATGACCTCTTGTCTACATTTAGCCAGTACTTAGGGCTAAACCTTAGCAGTTAGTCTACCACCTGATGTGCCCTCCCCAACCGAAAGGGAGAATCAGGGAAAAAAGACAGAAAGCCCATGAGTTGAAGTAGAAACAGATTTAATAGAATAACAAAACTGATACAACAATCAACATAAAGCATGGAATGTTTTACTCAGCCCAGTCCTTGACAGCAGGAGCAAAAGACCACAAAGGAGAAGCTCCAGGAAGAGGAGGAACTCCACACTTACTGAGTTCCCTCCTTTTATAATGAGCATGGTTAAGTTGTATGGGATACACCTGTGAGTCAGCTGCCTTGATTGGATCTCTCAGCTGACTCAGGGCTACTCATGGCCTGCCTGCATGGCTGGCCCATGGGTCTGTGCCTGGGGAACCAGGAAACCTCTGATCTCAAAGAACTGTAATATTTAGGATTTTTATGTAAGAGAGAAGTAATTAAAAATAAGACATCTGTGATGGAAGATCTACAAGGATAAAACTGATAACATTCTCATGTAGAAAACATGTGGGTGCATTCAGAATATCGATATATTGCACAGGAATAAGTTATAAGGCATCAAAAAACCCCATATGATTCTTGATTCAACGAATGTTATTTGGCTGATTTTCTGGTAGGAATCAGAAGAGAAATAAAACCCGAAGACAAGAAAATGGAAGTGTCTGGTCAGGGAAGGCATGCCTTGATTATCTGTGCAAGGGAAAATTCCACCTGCATAACACTAGACAGACAAGAGTTATGCTGCATCTTGAAACTAAAAGTAGAGGAAATCCGTTACATGCCCAAGGCTGCATGAAAAAAGCTGACCTGAGCAGTTAGGTTTTGTGCATGGCAGTAAAATGTGCTTCAAGGAACACAAAGAGGAGGATGCAATAATGAAAGCAGGAAGAGATTATTGAGAGAGTGCCAGCTGGTTGGATGGACATTTTTTATTATGCTAAAGGTGAAAAAGTAACACAAGAGTAGAAAAAGTATGGGTACTAACTAAAAATAACTGGGCCTGTCATTCTGTCACTCTTAAAATATTTCCACATGCGAAAGCAACTAATATACAAAATATGCTATACTGGAATTTCCAAACATGCCGTATAATCTTTTCATAAGGTTGCTCTGGTTTACCAGTTAGGAGATGGTAACAGAAAGAGCTTGCAATGCTCACAGAGAATGAGGTTTGTGACACAAAAGAGAATATACTCAAATGATAGTAAACGTATTTAGTTATTCGGATGTACTTTAAAATACACTGAAGAATTCCCACACATACTGAGGCTTGTTTTTAAACCTCAGCATCATAGAAATCAATACATTTCAGGAACTGCCTGTAGGTTCACATGAGCCTGGTAGCAGCATATGTTTTCATTACACCATTCCAACATAATCACTGCTATAATACCTAGTCCCAAAATAATTATCCTTCCCCATGTCCCTTTTCCCCTACAGATTAAAGCTAGTAGTGAAACTCAGTTTCTACCTACAGAGAAGGAAGTGTTTCAAAGGATGATGGCTCTCTTAGGCAAAGTGAAAAGAATAAAGAGGAAGCTGCGAGTGAGCTGACAGAATCAAGCGAGTACATAACGCTTGATCAATGCTTGCCATTGTCAGAGACATTCTTTAGGGAAATTTTCCATTGCAGATGTCATACACTAAATGAAGTGGAACAGAATTAATACAGAACCTGCAAGACTAACAATGAAATTTTCAGGGCTGCAGTTCTTTGTTGCTTTTCCCCTTCTACAACCGCTCCTTAAATTGACTACATTTAGGGATGAATTGAAATACCTTAGCTTTAAGCCTTTGATATTTAAACTGCTTATGATCTCAAACACACATCACAACATTGATTTGGTTTTAATCAAAAAACAACTTGCAACATATTCATATAGAACATCGATATCAGTGTATAATAAGAAGTCTTGAAATACTTTGTAACCTACTAGTATAGCAGCAAGACAAACTTGTTTTAGTCCTTCTCTGTAGTCTTTTTTTGACCCAACACAGGTGTGGGAGGTGAGAGAGAACAACAATGATGTAGAAACACTACAAATTTTGTGTGAAGGAAAGGGAATTGTGTAGCATTTTTTTACAGCTACCCCCCTGGCCAAAAACAGAAATAAAAAATCCCTCAGATGAAATTCCATAGAAATTTAACTGCTCAGTTAATATCAGCAGAGGATTTGTAACAAGGAATAAGTCCATCAGCAGTACATGAAGTAATAAAGGTGACAGGATTTCCTTGCATTAGAATATTGTGTCAAATGTATCATCTTGGTCATGATCCCTTGCTGCTGTGGTTATTGCCTCCCTTGTTACATGTGGTGACAAAAGAGATTATGATAAAATACTAGAGAACAAAAGGGTGTTCGTTATATACTCCTTCACAAAGGGAGATGGGCATTGCCTTTGTGTGTGGAATTAAAATACTTGGCAATCATTTCAAGACTCATGCTGCACTGAGCCATTTTCCCTTTTTTTTCCCCCTCCCTTTTTTAACAGGATATTTTATTCATTTCTAATTCCGCTTAGGACCCACGTTAGTAATACTTTCTGCCTTAGATTAATTACCCTGATCTAATTCATTTAGTTGAGGACAGCTGTGGTACGTGTGTTGCTCACTGATGTATTGTGTTAAATGACGCCCATCTGTCATTGCAGCATATCAGCGTGGATTCAGTGTCATCCACTTCATTGGCTCTGCTGAGATGTGAAGTACAGCTACAATGTTTACCACTGTTGTTAATTTAATATCTACACCTTTAATAACCTGGCTGCTGTCATTCGCTGAACAATGATACATGATGGCCAGTGAACAGCCAGATAGAAGGCATTAACTTGACAGCATAGTAGACCATTTGGTACAGTTAATTAGAACACTACTGGGCAAATTTATTGTTGAGGGTCTTGTAGGGCATTCCCATGCAAAAAATGCCTTATTGACAATAAAGGTAAAAAACCCCAAATGAACAGTGATTCCCACAAGTATGATCATTAAATCATTCTCTTGACTCAGAAGAGGTATTTTTTTCTAAAAGCTATTTTCTCTTACTGCTGCTCAATCTCCTGCTCTTACCTCCAGCCTGTGTCCTGTCTTCCCTCATTTCTTTTCCCCTTTCTGTCTCTGAAAAAGAAAAAGGTTGAAGGTAGCACACCCAAACATGCACTGTCATTTTAAACCAGTGGTTTACAGTCATGTACCCAAAACCAGTGTGGGTTTCTCATTGTACAAATATCAGGTCCAATCATTGACTCTTTAATGAATGTGAAGAAGTAAGCCATTCAAAGGATTCTCTCTGTTGTTTCTTTCTGAATGGAAAAGGTAATGGTAAGAAAAAACTGGTAACTTCTTATCACAAAAGTTCTCTTACACAGTAGACAAAAATATGAAAATTGAGGTTCATATATTCTTTAGAGTGATTTTTTAAAAAAAAACCTCATAATATTGTATTCACTGAACAGAAAAACAAATACATATGGAAAGAAGTACTCTGGGCTTTTAACCCACTTTCTTACATCTCTACAGACAAAAATAGGCACACACACACACCACCACTCAATTTCAGGGAGCTGGGGAAACTCGTATGATTGCCTGCAGATAGTAGTGTGCAATTAGCGTTTTAAGACTCTTGGCCATGTACCTCAAGCAGATATTCAGTATTGGAGCAAGAATACCTGTTACATAAGCTTGAAAAACCTCAATACTCAACCAAAATAATTTTGAATATTATTCTCAGAACATTGCTGAGTCCTTGGCTTTGCATCTTTTTTTTAGGAAGGCTTAAATGGGAAGGGTCACAGGACTGAATAAATAGTTCTTCCACAGATTTTCCATTCAATTTTAGATTGCCCAAGTGTATTAAGGATTTGTTAAGGTTTTTAGGGGTCTAAATGCCATTAAGCATCTGGGACTTCAAGTTTGTATGCTTCAGTTTTCTAGTTATAATATGAGGACTTTTCTATGTACCACGCTGACGGACAACCCATTGATTTAGGCCCGAGAGCTGCTTCCTAAAGGTCCATATTAGATGAGGTGACCCCCTTATCCCCAGGCTGACTTGGTTAAGATAAGCCTGGAAGCTTCTGTAAACAAACATTAAGTGATGCTCTGTAGTTAGCACTACAGAAGCGATACAACTACAATAAAATTTAGCTGCTTTTGAATACTTTGGCTGAATGACCCATTTACAACTGGATTAAAGTGATTTTAGGAATGAATTAGAAACAAAGATAAAAATCAGGCCTGTAGTATGAACACCTGCAGAGGGAAGTCTGAGGGTATAGCAAGAAGAGAGGCTTATAGAGCTCTGTAAATGGCTTCATACCACCCATGAAAGAAAGATATGGCTCCTTATTTCACCATACTTAAATAAAACTCAATATTTTCCTGTGGCGATTGCTTTCCCAGAACTTGCAAGAATTGCTTTAACATCTTTCTGAAAAATAGTGATGTAATATTAGTAATGGTCTAAGATTCATGACACTGAGAGCGGGAGACATGATATATTTCGAAAAGCATATATGTTGCCACACTTTTTACAGAACACACAACGTCATATTTCAAGCTTCAGAGCTAAGGGTTAATTAACAATAAAACTCTCATTTTGATTACCCAAAATACTATCCATCTATCTACTCTTCTTTTGATAAATATTCTTTAAGAAATCAACATCAACAAGAATTTTAGGATGCCAATTGTTAAAATAGTTTTTTGGGATATTTAATTAAAAATCTGAGATTAACAGGAACATTATAGAGAATGCGTTCCAAATGATAATATTCAACTGTTATTTTAATACATTATCTACCTTTTCCATGATACAAAGAAATATTAGAAGCTGCCAAACTGTAAACAAGGTGCCTGCAAAAAACTTGAATGTGAAGCTGTGTAGGTGCTCCACATATGAATACATTTGCTGACTACTGTGAAATGCATTTAGTCAGCTCTGAACACAGATAAACAGCTCCTTGGGTACAACACAGTTAGAACAAAGCTGCTGAAACTCATTCTGCTCCCAAGCCATTTACATGTTGACAATGACAAATTTGCATGGTTTTGAGGAGTAAAATAGACCCAAATATTTAAGTTTTTAAAGTCTTATTAAATGGCTCCCATCCTTATGTCAATAAGCAGGCAACTTCACAAAAAAAATTAGTTCCTTTCTTTGGTCACATGCATTTACACAGAGACAGACAAATAGGACCTGGAAAAAGACAAAGTGGCAACTGTATTTTAACAGGCTCAGCTTTTAAATTTTTCCTTTTCCTTTTAGTGAAAGAACATGTCTTGCCTGACAAAAAAACAAGTCAGCTGAGTCAAAAGAAAACAGACAGGTCTTGGGGAAACAGACACAGAGAATGGGATTTGGCTAAATCCAGGCATATTCTTGACTGCCTTTAAAGATAACAGAGATTTAGCCAAGACAGGTAAAGGCATCTTGGGAAGGATTATTCTAATTTTAGAAAAGATGCCTAAACCAGGCCTGGTTAATAATTCTAAGAAGAAAATTTGGCACAGGGGATATTCTACCCTCTCGTTCCTATGGAGGAGAACACCTTATGTTTGCATAGTGAGTTCTCCATTTAATCGGTAGAAAGCTGCTACAATTTAAAACCAAGACATCTCTGTGGAGCATTGTGGAAGTTACCTTAAGAATATGTTTGCATCTATACCACTATCCATGTGGCACATTGCTTTTGTCATTCTTCCCACTTAGAGCTATTTGTCTTTTGCCTGAGAAGTGTTATCTGTTTTCACCTTCTTAATCCCATCCAGGTGATCTTGGGGAAGGCATTTATGTGACTGCTTTTCTGTTTTGTTTACCTGATGAACTTAGGAACTGACAGGAATATCAGTATCTGGTGGCTTGGTCTTTTGCAGTCATTTGAGGCTGGGACACAAGGTTCAGTAGCCTAATAATGCAGGCAGAGAGATTATAACATTCAGAGCAATAGCTCCTGGTACGAAGCACAAAACAGGAAACCCAGTGCTATGCAATTGAAAACCAGCCTTTATTCTAACCAGTCCAAAGAAGGAAGTAAAAATGTATAGGAATGACACATGCACACATGCATAGGATTCACCAAGGATAATACATAAATAGCAAGTAACAGCCGTTTCCCAAAGAGACAGTGATATCTTAAAGTCATCATACAAGATAACCCTTACAAAAAACACAGGTCCAATCACCTTTCTTCAAAAAATGGTTCATTCAAGATGCAACCAGCACAGAAATGGTCTGCCATAGTAAGCAATGGAACAAAGCTCCTGTGCTGCAAGCTGAGGCAAGAAGACTCTGGGATAAAGAGTACCCAGAGTAAAAAATATAAAGGTAAGAAAAGAACATGAATGCATTGAGGAGGAAAGGGTGAAAAACTTTGAGGATGAAAATTATCTATTTAAGTAGAAGTTAACATTGGTGCATGAGCAAAAGTGCATAAATCAGTACAAATAAAGTAGGGTTGGATGTTATAAAATGGCTTCTGACCATTCAGGAGTCTGCCACTGCATTCCAAGAGGACCTAGGATGGTTGTACAAGAGACCTACCTATACAGACTGCGAAATGGGTTAAGAGAATCCTGAACAAACTTAGAAAAAAATCCTTTGTTCCCATGGCCTAGAAGTGCTAGCTCAGATTCCCTAAAACACAATGAAAATTCTGTGAGCCTCCTCTTGAGCTATCAAACTGCATCTTGTAATTTTGCAGGGTCAAATGAATATTCACCATGAAGAAGACTGAAATTGAGGAGCCTCATCTCTAACTGGTTACTCAACCAGAAAAGTAAGGAATTGTCCTGAGATTGTCTTTCTTAAACAATTTTCTACAAGAAAGTATGTCTTGTGCAGGGTGGAGTGAGGTATATCTTTGTGTCCACAATACAGAACATTTGATTAAGCCTCTACCGAGGAGTGAGAGCTCTTTTTTTCAGAGCATTGAATCAAACAGAGATTAGTGCCATTGCAATGCTCAAATTTTTTGAACATTTTTGTTTAAAAAATGTTATTACGTTCCTTTGAAATGCAGTGTTTGAAGTGGGTTTTAGCAATGAAATTGTTAAATGCAATCATACACATAGACTCAGTGGAAAATAGCTCCAAAGCCTATTTTACCAGGCAAGATAATTGCACACCTCTTGTATGTAAATTAAATGGTACTTCATGGTATCAATGAACTGCAAAACTTTGGAATTAGAGGAATATTGCTATTCTTTTCAGTTCAAAGACAAAAGAAAGAACTATATAGAAAAGACTTTTTGTGACTTCAGTGAATTTTAGCTTTTGGCAGATTCTGAAAAATGTTTCCCCTCAAAAAAAAAAAGTCACCCTTGTTCATACATTTTAGCTACTTTCAATTTAACACTGTACATCATAAAAGCAAGGACAATCTAAGGTTAAGAAAAGAAAGTTCTTTCTTTTCAGAAAGAGATCTGTGAACAGGGCAAATCCCTTGAAAGGTCCAACTTCCTAATCAGCAGCAGTCACATCAGTACTATTGAGGGGAGAAACAACTTGGAAAACCAATGAAACCCTTTAAATACTATATATGGTGAAAAGTTCCTTCCAGACCCAGCTGGTCCATACAAGTTTAAGGTCCAGTTTGCAGAGACATTGCTGGCTTTTGGAGTTTAATATGTTCAAAATGTTATTCAGCCATTCACTCAAACCCTAGGAATTTCTAATTGTAATTGCTACAAAACAAAACAGAAAAAAATAACAACAAAAGCAAAACTTGCAACATTGCTGTGCTATGGACCTCTAGCCAGGCTTCCTAGTGGCCATGGGCCTGACTTGATGTGCAGTCAGTTCCTTGATCACTGTCCTTGATCACTACAATAAGACTCAGAGAATAAGAACATGCAGTGCATGGTATGGTATCTGTTTTGCTTCTTAGGTTGACATGGGGCATCAAAACTGCTTTTGCAGCAGAGCAGGAACAGCTAAGTATTTGAGGGATAGTAAAGCAAGCTATAAGCTTCAGCCCTTTTCCAGGTAGAAGACTGGAAATGGGTCCTTGGCCAGCACTGTGGCTGGATCTGCCCCAGAGACCTTGTGCATCTCTCCCTGCCAGGTTAGCATGCATTGACTCTGTGCCTCCTTCCAGGCTTCACTACGGTTTTCTGAGTCCTGCTGCTGGATTAAGAAAACATTAGGTACTGGTGATACCAGTCGCAGTTCTATAACAAACATAGTTATCTGCCCATGAAAATAAGCTGGACATTGCAGAGAAGCCACATATTTCCGTTACGAAGTCAGTTCTTCACTTTCTCTTTTAGCCACTGGCAGCAGGTGGTGTGTCCTACTTAAAATGACCCTTCAAGATGGTTCCCACTAACAAAGGAAAACAAACTATACAGGCAAGTTCTGCATAGAGTTCTGGTTTACATAAAAGCTTTGTAAATTAGTAGCAACACTATTGAAATTTTTAACATAACTTTATTTGTGAGACTACTGATTTTGTTCACCTTACGTGGTTGGAATATCCTAGTTCAAAGGCATCTTTGACTCAATGAAAGTTTATATTTACAAAGAACAGAAGGAAATGGTGTGGTTTTTTCTTTCACTTTATTCTTCTAAAACAAGACAGTAAAAATTCCTTAAAAAAAAAAAAAAAGAAAGAAAGAAAGAAAAACTCTTCATTTAGCCAAAACCATTTAAACTGCCCTTAAATGAATACTTCCTTGTTCTTCCATCTGCGTAACATGAACAAGAATTACACCCACCCTGAAGTTAAATTCTAACTTTAAAACCCAATTCAGACAATAATGCAGCATAAAATAAAGTCAGGAAAGTTCATATTATGGGCTCAAAAATAATTTTGGTGGATTTTACATAAAAGATTCTCCTGTGTAGCCAGCATTGTAACCACAGTTAATCTAATTCTGCACAATCATAAAAGCAAGAACATTTCATAAAATCTTATTCTTAGTATAAAACTTGATCCTTCTAAAGAAAGAAAGCTCCTGTTGCCTTCCATGGGGCCACTATCCATGAATAAACTCAAAAAACCCTAAAAATTCTCTTCCCTTCACCCCTGATCATCTACGTGTAATAGATAAAGTCCTTGGCTGGCTCACCTGGGCATAATTCAATTCACATCAATGAAACTATACAGATTTTTATGAAACTATGCAGATTTTTATTAGATGTAAGGCTCTATTTTATTTTTTTTTTTCAGTTGTACTTCATGGTATGTGAGACATAAGTTCTGTCCTTGGGAAATATTTTCTGCCCAGTGTCGTGCTGGCAACTTTGATCTCATGCTTACAAAAGCAATGTGTATGTGCTACATAGAACAAGTTGAGTTATTATGAATATTTTTGAAGATTGTTTAATAGATGTGCTGTAAAATAAAATATACATAATGTGATGTCAGCTGTATATCCTTTTCCCTAGAATATACCTCAAATACATAATGTCTTTTGGCTCACTGGGATTAAGAATATTGAAAACAGGAAAATTATTAAAGGTTAAGTATTTTTCATTATAAATTTCCACTGCACAGTAATGAAAACTGAATAAGCAGATTAAAAACTGATTTTAAAATTAATCCTCAAATCCCTTCTTCAAGAGATTTTGGTCTTCAATTAGCAACTCAAGATTTAAAAAAATTCACATTGTGGGGACCAAGATTTATGTTATTGTCATGGCTATTGTTGCAAACAATCTATGTATAGCTGACATGAAATGAAAATATTTGGTCAATGCTATTTTAATATCAGACTTAATAAGTAAAGGGAAAAGAAGTAGCATATTAATTTGCATATATTAGAATTGACTGGAAAGAAATTGTGATCACAGTAATTTATCTCAAATAACTATATAATCAAAAATTGTTTCTAGAAAAAACAAAATTCTGACAGCTCTCAGGTGAGAGAATATTCAGTACTAGGAGTTTATTGATTGAATTTGAAACAGTGAGTAAAATCCTGAGCCCACAGAAGGCTATGGCTAAACATTCAATGATTGCAGTAGTATCTTTTCACCTATTTTGAAGACAAGATTATCATATTTACTGCTTTTGAGAATCTCGCAGTTTTCTTACTCTTTGGTGTGAAAAATCCTTATCCTAACTTCCTAGTTATTTCTCATCTATCTAGCAAATTTGCTTTGACTGGGAAATAATTCCAGGCTTTTTACTATTTACTTTATATATATATACATATATAAATCAGAAACAAATTTCTCCAAAAAAAACTTTGACTACTTGTTGAATCAAATACATTAAAACTAATTTTGTGAATATTTTGTAACCCCAGTGAAATTAGAACCAAAGCCTGTTGTTACTTTTCAACAGGTGAATGCGAACCTGCATGTCTTAGCAAGCTGATTGCTATGCAGTTTTTTACTTCATAGTTCAAGTTTTACAATAGTAGATTTTTTTTTTTACAAAGGTGTTAGTTTTAGTTTAGTTTACTTTCCTTGTTTATATTTAGGTCTAATCTCAGAAGAAAATATAAACTAAAATGAAAAAATCTACAAATATGCAGACTGATTTCCTTCTTCAGGATTATTATCAAATCAGTAGACACTGAATACTATAGGCTTTTCTGTAGAACAGTAATTTGGTTCTCCAACAGCTGTGTAAATATGTTTTAGGTTTATTAAAGCACAATGACCTCGAAGTACATCAGATTTCCTTCCAATTTCCTACCTGTCTCTAGTAATGTTTTGCAATATACAGAATATGCCTTTTCATGTATTTTAGTCCAGGATAGAGAAAAGTGTACTGTATATGTTATCTCCTTCTCCTTAATCAGTAACAGACTTTTAATTTTCACAGTGGTAAACTGCACTGGAATATAATGAATATTCTTTCTTTCTTCCTCTTTGGCCCCTTTTTTCATCAAGCTGCAGACCTGTTCCAATCAGAAATCACAGCAAAGCAATGCAAAATTGCAGATTACAACTAAGTGTCATTAGGTCAATGGGACCTATTCCTACCTGACTGGGAGACAATAAGGGCTAGGCTCATCATTTCGAATCTTGATGTCAAGAATGCATCACACAATTCCTCTGACATAATCTCCACAGAAAAAAAGAGGGACTAACTTGGCCCAAATAACTACCTACAAAGCTCTGCAAAATCCAGCTGTGGGACTGGGAATAGTCTAAGAAGAAACTGGTTTGCAATTTTGATCCATTTCACTCCTGCAGTAAAAAAAGTTAAGCATCTTGCCACTTTTGCCTGAACTCCAGCTTTTGTAGCTCAGAGGTAGACCTGTCCAGAAGGCAGGTAGGCTTGTTAGTATGTAATGATGTGCCTCAATGCATATACTAACTCAGAAACTGAGTAATTGAATGCTGAGAGATGGGGCCTAATATCTTGGACGCGGAACATAACTATATGTCTTATAAGCAAACAAAGTGGTTTATGCCTCATCACTCAAATCCTGGACAGAAAATTCAGATCAGTTGTAGACACCTTCAATAAAACTCCTGAGTTAACAAGAATTGTGATTTTTTCCCCCCCAGGATTTAGGGTAAAAAAAACCCCACCTTAGCATAATGTAGTCTAACCTCCTATATTGCAATAATATTCCTTTAATTTCAACCATACAGAGTCCATTAACATGTCCCTGATGGAAGGCCATCCTCCAAAAAAGGCTAATTTGAAGATGTTAAGAGAGGGACAACCCACCATTTCATTTGATTCTTTATTCCAACAATTAAACACCATTACTGTAAAAAATCTGTCTTATTTTGGAAATAAAATAAAATCAGCCTACTTCTTCCCCTTTTGGGGAATAAGTCTATGTCTATTTGCTATATTTATTTCAAAGGCATTTATAAAAGATTAGTTTAAGTTTTTATAATGGTATGGATTGAAGGGATAGTAAAAAAAAGTCATTCTTTTATAATATTTTAACTCTTCCTTGGAGGGCCAAAATATGAATTATTGAAACATTTTTTTTAAAATAGTTACATTTCCTAGCACACTTTTTTCTTTTATATTTGATAAGGACTGCCCTAGGCTTTAGGATGGAGCCATAAGAAATGTTTCTATACAGTAGAGCCTGGCATGCTCTGATTTAAACTTGAGTGTTTGAAGCCCTACTGCACTATTTTGACAGCCAGAATGGCTGAAGAAGAATCTTCAGTCACTTACTTATCTCTAAACCATGTTTCCTGAACACCTCAGATACATCTCTTGATGAGAAGGACAGTAAGTATCCAGTCAGTCCTTTATGTTTTATGTGTGCAGGTGACATATTTTTGCAAAGGTGGGAAAAAATGTACATTGATATTTGAAATGTACTATGAATGATTAAAAGGAATCTGTAGGACTCAATTGGCTCTGTCACAAATATATAAGAGATGGCTGTCTAAATCAGCACGGTGTTAGGGACAGAAAAGCACTGATTGAGTGCAGGATTCAGAAAAAAAAATATTAACCCATTTGCCAAGGAATTATGAAGCATACAACTTATTAAAAGTATTGATTGTTTTAAGGCTTTTTGTTCCTCTCTCTTCATATTATCAGGAAAAGCAACTATCTTGAAATGTTAATCTTGAAGTGATTGTGAAAACAAAGCACATAACCTTTTGGTTTTGACATCATGGAAGGAGGTCAGCAAGTCATGAAACTATTTTGGCCCTTCAACATCTTCTCCTTCAAACACAAGTCCAACTGCAATGCCAAGTCTTTTCATGCATGAACAGTAAGTTTGATTTTTGAGGTGAGAAGGTGAATGGCAAAGAACACAGTGTATTTGTACATTTGCTGATAGTGCACATAATAGCCAAATTAAAAATATTTCTGTAAATGTATTAGTGTACCTGTGTATCTCTCAGAACTAGAACATTTCCAAAATGTAACAAGCTACAAAGTACAATTGTAGGGAAGACATGTCTAGCCTACATTATGGGTGTAGAAAATGAATCCACAAACATGTAGCTGAAATACATAGGGAAGAATCACTCTTGAGATGTCTTTGTCTTCCACATGCTACTGTCAATGACTGGATGATTAATTATTTAATTACTTAATTTCTAGATATCTAATTTTGATGAGATTATTTTTATCTTGAGTGACTAGATTTAAAAATTAATTCTCTAGTCTTTTTGTTAGATTCATCAATGTTCTAATTACCTTTAACATCATTTGATGCAGAGAAGTATTTCACCATGTGCCACTGATTTCAAATTGCTGACCACATCTCTGAATTAGGCACCATTAAAGTATCTGATGGTCTGAACCTAAACCAGCTGGATCTGTGAGTGTTTATCTCAGTGCAAGATGAACATATTGCCTGTTAGGTTCATGGCTGGACCTGATGATCTTAGAGGTCTCTTCCAACCAAGTCTGTTCTGTGATTCTGTGAATTTCACGTGGGCTGAATGGTTAAATGAATACACATTTTTTTGTCTATAGCAAAACTTTAGTTTAACAGATCTTCTCTGTGATTTCATATTATGTACCCTCCATGAATCTGCACTTGTTTTTCTGTACGCTTGGGCTATTTTCTTCCAAATGCATGAGTGTGACTGGAGTTTTTGTTACTATGTGTATGGATCAAAATGGAAATTGTGTCTTTGTTTCTTCAGTAGTGGCAGAGGTGATTCTTTCTTTCTCTAATCCCCTAAAATATTTTTTCTTATGGCCCTTCCATATTCTGCCAATCCAGTCCACAAATCTAACACACCCTAACTCTCTGTGCTAGTTATCATATTTAATCTTGCTACAGTAAAAATATCTGGACAGTCTTTGTCATGATCTCTCTCCCTGAGCTCAAAGAAGGGTTATGAGAGTGAATTTGTTCCTTTCACAAAGACAATTCAAACTCTAAAGGACAACTGGAAATGAAAAGACTGAAGTCAGTGATTACATGGCCATGATTTATGCTGTCAAAAGCCTTTAAGGAGTTCTAAGAAATACCATTTTTAATGACCACTAAAATATTTTGTCTTTCCTTGTAAATTCAAAGCACACAAGCTTTTCTGTTCCCTTGACCTATCACTTGGACATTTCATTTTGCCCAGGATTTCTAGTAGATCAAGAACACTGATTGAAGTCCTGTAGCCTGTTGCTGGTTCAGTAGCTTATTCTACATTCTGTTGGGAAAAAAAAAACAACTAATTTTCTATTGTGCAGTTTCTGTGTGCACAAATAGTAAAAGAAATTAAGATTTGTAAATGTTATTTATTCTATGAAGTTAGGAAGATGCAATAGAAATGAATACAAATAAGACACCTCTCATCAAGATCTGCACTGTGAGTGTGGAAAACACAGGGTACCTCATTATCACTGAAATAAACAGCAATATCTGCCTAAGGTGGTAATGGCTCTTCCTAAGCTTTCTTAAAATTCAAACACAAATGTCAAATTGCAATGTTTTTCAAGAAAGCTGTGCCTTACTTGAAATTTATTCATATAAGTTTTAAGAAATATCCCCCAGGGAAACAGACCCTCAGTTTTTCATTGCTACAGATAAAACAAGAAGCTATCCATGAGGCTAGAAACATAAGACACTAGACAAAGAAAAGAAAGCCTTGCAAATGGCACTGAATCCAGAGGCAGGCACTGTTAAAAGGGGTAATTCACTGAATTCTGACTGGTTTAACCTTCTGGTTTTCTCTTATTTCCCAATCTGAAATCAAAACTCTTTCAGATCAAGCACTGAAGGCTTTATGTTCTATAGTAATAATACTCAAAAAGCAATTCAGATACGAGTGAACACAGAAGCTTATGTTTTTTGAAAAATTTGTGGCAATCCTTTAAAAGCAATTCACACAACGTGCACATTTATGTGGATTTCTTACTGCAGAGAAAGCAGTAAAATCCCACAGTGCATAACCCCAAACCAAAATGACAATAACTGTAAGACAGTAACAGCTAATTTTATCTTGTATAAATGGGCAAGGACTGTGACTATAGAGGATCATATATTGTGGAAGTTGCCCAATTTTTTTCAAATGTAATTGCATTTTGAACATATCTTCTCCACTGCTTATAGGGATCCGTTTTCCAGAAAACATGGACCAACATTCCTTAATGGCAGAAACACAGCTTTTAGACGTGTGAAGGTGAAACCTTCAAAATGCATGGTCTTCTGCACTCCCTTCTACACAGATAGATAGGATTTAAGCAAGCAGCATGTGCACTTTCCAAAGGAAGAGAAAGAGAAAAAAATAATAGTAATAAAATATTTGTTTTACAAGGTAAAGGAAGACAAAATCTGTAAGTAGGCACCGTTTAGCATATTTTAATCAATGCTCAAGAAAGTTGTACTCACTTTAAGGGGGGAAGACTCTAGTCCTGTGTGGAGTTAATATTGTAGCATGACAATTATTTTTAAACATTAGACCCAATTGAATCAAGTACAGTTGTTTAAATTAAGAGGCTTAACGACAGAATTTTCATTAACCACAAATCTCAAAGGCAAATGAATTTTAAATTATTTCATAGATTTATTTTATCTCTAAAACCTCATAACCTGCTTTTATGTTATTCGCTGTTACTGAAAAGCTATGGAATGAATTCTAAAAAAAAAAATGAAAAACTGTTAATGCTGCAAACGAGGAAATTGATCAACAGTTTGCATGCAATCAAATGAAGAAATGGTGCAGTGTTAAATTTAAAGGACAACTCCTTATAATCTTGCAGAATCCCTTTGAATTATAATTCATGTTTTATCTTCTTACCACCATACCTTTAAACCAACAATCATCACTTATTTTCATCAAATATATTTTGACATGGGCTAGTGCCATTCTTAAAGTGTTAGGAAGGTATTTTCAGCAAGATCAAAACATTAACAAAAGGAAAAAGGGAAGATAGCCTAGTTCATTGGGCTTGTAACTTAGAAGTTACTGAGTACAATAAGAAAATTACCCTTGTTCAACAACCCTTTTCACAGGTGAGTGCCTGATTATGTAAACATCAGTTTATGAGAACATCAGGATAATTTTAAGTCTGTAAATGGGGCTAGAGGAGAAAATTACAAAGACATGTAATTTGCCTGGTTGGAGCCTAGAGGTTGGCCAGAACACAATAATACATCAAGTGGAAAAGAGTCTGTTAGATACCTTCATTACTACAATCAAGTCACCTATCTTGATTTTAAGATTAATCTTATTTAATTTACCTATCTAAAAGTTAGAGTCTCGGGCACAGCTAGTCATTAAGGCTCCTATTACATTCATAGACAGAGGTAGGCATCTCAAAAGGTTATTCATAATGTCTTCATATAGATGTATAACACAGTAATACCTTTGTTTCAGACAAGGTAAGATGAATCCCTGGCCACATCTGTGAAACGTACAATGGGAATGGTGATAAATAAATGAATAAATAAATAACAGTATACCAAGAAGACAGAAAACATTTGGAAGTAAAGAGGCAATTTTGAAATATAATCACATTACAGACTGCTCAACAAATGACATTTGCCTTCTGTCATAGAATGCTTAGTTAAATTACCACCATCAACACCATTTCAGAGCTAAAGACCAGACAATGTGAACTCAAATTCCTTTTTGGTATAACAAGGGCTGATGTGATTACTTCCGCAAAAGGCCTAAAGAATCACACTTGCATAAGAATTTCCCAGCAACTTTCCTCACCATTTTACCACTACTGGGGGAAAACAAAAAAGAAAGTGAAACTCACTGCTTGCAATATACCACCAAAAGATGCTCGTCTGACTGATGGACTGTACTGGTTGAAGCCAACTCAGTACAAACTGTATTAAGTAGTAACTTCTACCTCTGTTTTGGAGCTTAACAACTGATCCTTTGAAAACAGGATTAGCAGGGAGTTAAAAAAGTTGAAATAATGATGTCTCAATGTTTTACTCCTTGGATACCATTGAATCACAGGGATGAGGATTACAAGATTGTAGAGAAGGTTAAGACTGGTAAGAAAAGTATCCTTTGTTTTGCATGGGATTAAAGAACTTGAAGTTAATTAATTTTTATTTTTTTTTAATTTACCAGCTGGGAATTCTATACTCTTGAAGGCAAATGGATGTCTTTTCATTGATTTCTGGTGATTAGAGTGGGTTTGATCAAGGCCTTAACAGATAGGGATAATGAGGCATTGTTTATCTTACTTTACTTGAATACTTTGAAGCATTACAAAGATGAGAATTTTTTTAAGCCTAATGTGCTTTGAACAGTTCCAGTTTGTGTACATCTGAAAAGCCATGCATTTCTCTCTTTGCCACAAACCAAAGTATTGGGAATGAAAAATAAGTTAGTTTTAAAACAACACAAAATTTTGTGGACAAGATCTCTTTTGATGAACAGTAGACCAACATACATGATATCTGAGTAAAGGATTTATTTATGTTAGCACTGCATTGTAGGTGTTATTTAGATTTGTCATAAAAAGATAAGACTGTATGGCAGTTGTGTATATTGAAGATGTATTGCTGAAAGAAAAAAGGTCTGTAATGGTACCCTCCACAGTAATGGACAGCATAAACACATTATATTATACTTGAGAGGAGCAATGTATATGACAGAAAATATTATTTTCCAGTATCTGTCCTAGCTGATTAGACAAGACTTTCTGAAGTTCTGTAAAACCATTTATTTGACATTTTCTAAACATAGCTTAATGACAGTGGCATTTAAGCCTAATTTTTTCTTTTAATAGTTTTCATTAAGAATGCTTCATTTACTTTACTTTTCCATCTACCTCTCCTTTTCCTTTTCATACCTTTGTTCATGTGCTACTGGAGAGAGTAATCAAATCCAAACTTTTTAGATTGTGAAGAGTATTCCTTAAAATCAAACATTGCAAATTTTCCCAGATACGGGGATAACAAACTCTAAGTATTTTGTGGGGTTATTTTTTCATCTTTTATAATGACAGTAAATCATTATGTTCAAGATAACTTTTTCCATTAATTCATATGTATATGCCAAGGGTTATCCCTGGAAACAGATTCATATGTTATTATGAAACTGCAATTTATAACACATATCCTTTTCTAAGAAAAATCTTTAATAATGATCTCCTGTAATGAACATGATGAATTCAAGATTCAGAGTAGGAGTTTTTGTCTCAAGATCTTCCTACAAAAGCAATTAGAACTCATAGATTGCAATAAGAAAGTTGGTACATTAAAATGCTATGGACTGAATATAACCTGGGGGAAGGAAAATGTGTGAGGCTAAAAGTATAAGCAGGAACCCAATGAGATCATATTCTATATGGCAATACTACCATCATATTCTTTGTGTCCTTGAATCTACTATCTAACTTTTCTCTGCCTGTGTGGCAGTATATGTAGCTTTTGGAAATTCATTGGCTCAAATTCCTTCTTCAGCTAGATTAGGGATTTTAGTCCCTACCATTTCCACTGGAAATAGTGGAATATTATTCAAGAACCTAATAATTTCTCTGATTGTAATTAATATTCAAATTTTCAACCTACATAAAATGTGGGCCAATTCACGTTTATTTATGCTACTTCTGCTTAAAATGTCATTTGTTCCCTTAGTATTACTCTTCTTTCACATTCTTCCCACCCTGTTATATACTTTTGGATAGCTTCTCCCTGTAGATGCTCTCTACATACATTTTACTGTGATAAAGAAACAAAAATTTCTTAGTCTGCTCAGGTGTACTTTCATATATCCAAACAGACTTTTTTTGCGTCTGCTCTGCCTCTAACTCACCTTTCTTGAATACATGTGTCTCATCAGGCTGTTCAACAGTTTTCTCTAATACTTAGCTTTTTGCCTTCAGTAAAACGTACCACTAGGCAACATGTAACATTCTGACTATTGACAATAGAAGGCTGTGTGGACCTAAGTCAGTCTGAGTTTTGCAGGCACAATTTCCCACTTACAGCCCATAGAGTGCTTATCAATACCCTTTTGCTGACTAATACACAAAGTCCTTTTTCTTCATTTCTATCTGATCAATTTCCAAGTAATACTAAAGTATTAGGTTACTAGCCCCTGTTTTACTTTTTCAGTTCTCAAAGTCTGCTGATTCTTTTCATGAGATACTCTGCTTCTCATCTATATAGATCATGACTTCCAGGTTTGTATCATGCATGTGCATAGTTCCCTAGTACAATTTGTATTGTAATAAGGTCACTAATGAAAACATTAAATAATGTCACATGTAAAACTATTTGTTGAAGGACCTTAGTAATCATTTCTACCCCCTAAATTCTCTCTTTAATACAACTTATTGTCATTTTCTGTGTAAAAATCTTCTTATCTGCCTCACACTTCTTGTACAAATTCCAATCTTCTGACTTGAGGCAAGAGCAGGAGCATTTACACTGCTACTTCAGGAACTTTCATTGTTACTTCAGGTTCCAAAATCCAGTTATTTCAGGGAAATTATTCAAGCACTGGAATTTCCACTGACCCCAGTCCTTACCAGTCCTAACCCAGGCTCCTCTGTTTCTGTTGACCATGTTTTCTGGTGCCTCAGTACATTTTGCACACCTTCTGCCTACCCCACAAATTCTGCTGGGTCATTCACACTTTCCACTTGTGCACACCTGTCATCCTACCAAGCAGAAATATGTGCAGAATACAGTTTTCTTGAGTATGGAGGTGAATATCATAATTAAAAAAAACAGAAGCAGCTCACAAGTCTGAGCAATTTTAGCAGTTAAACTTGGATAATAGATCTTTGCATGTTTAAGTTCAAATTCAGGTCACTGGGAAGCTTAATCTATTAATATGTCTGAAGCACTAAGGTACTACAGTGATTGCCTCCACAGAAAAGCTTGCTAACCTCTGAGAAATAGGTGTCCACATTTCTGGTCAACAGATGAAAAAGCTCTAGTGTGTTTGATGTTAACACACTGCAGGAGCTACATAATATTTAGCAGATGGTAGACTATAATTTTCTAAAGCCCTGACTTTTAAGAAAGGCATAGTTAAGCTGGATAAGGAAGTAAAAGAACTTGACTCATTCTACCAGAGTCTATACTAAACACTGATTTTTCTAAGAACTCTCAAAAATTGATGGAAAAATTTAACTGACACATTTTTTACAATACAAAATCCCACTTTTCAATTAGCAGCCCAGTGGCTGCAAGATATAGGACAAAATGAGATGTCAGAAAAAGAGTTTTAGTCATGTTGATCCCCTTGAAAAAACTGCAGGCTACAATTTCAAATTGTTCATGTAAAGGGCTTTCATATAGTGATACAAACCACATGTGTACAAAGCAAATGAGATGGGTCTCATGATTAATTGACTGTGATGAGCTTAGCCCCAATTCAGTAGTGGATTTTGTGGCTTCATAAAATTATTATTTTCCCATTAAATAAGGGGAAAGTATCTATTAAAATATTTTGATTCATACTTTCATTTATTGGTAGCAAGCCACTGATTTCCTTTACAAGCATACAAACAAACTATCCATTAGAACAGCATGAACTATCACTGCACATTACTAGAAATAGCTCCATCTGCATTTTTTTCTGTGGCATGTCTGCCACAACCAAGGTGTTTTGTTCATTCTTACTGATTTAAATTTTTCTTGTTGACTATATTGTAATTTGTTTATGTTCTCCTATTTTTGAATGTTACCTGAAACTTGTTCTACCAGTTCATTACTAATATCTATGCTTATTTTTATGGCAATGCCAGCTTAAGGAATTGCTATAGTTTTTATTTTTCACCCCTAAGGTATTTTTAACCTATGTCAATTCATTGATTTATATACAAGACACTCTAAAATCAGATTCAGAGTCAACTGGTGACAAAAAGGCTTGAGTGAGTGGCCAGACAGAAGTCCCTTAGTGGACACTGCTGCCATGAAAGAGGTATGTGCACCTATACCCTGAGCGAGACCTTTGTCAAACCACTAGTATGTCTGCACTGTTGTTGACAAGAGAGACAATTCTCTAGCCTGATGATTCAGAGTCACAAAAGTTAGTTAGGTAACTTTTAGCTACTGAACTAAGCACTGCATGTCCCTTTACTGGGCTTACAGGGATGTGGGAAACCTAAAGGCAGCACATACGGTTATAGTACATAACACTATACAGTCTACATAACATAGTGCATCAGATGTACTCAATACACATAAGCTAATGGAACATTTATATTCACTTCTGGTTTTAATATAATTTGCATATGACAAAAGTCTGTATCACTATTAATTTTTGTATCACATTCTTCTAAGTTTTATTAGTTTATTCTTAGCTTCTGCAGAGAAAATTTTAAATTTCAGGAACTGGTTATCACCATAAATTAGAAGATAAATGTTTTTAAACACATATAAACAAGAGCAGCGTATAATAAACTACAGACTTTACATAAATGTTACATACATAACAGCAGTAGCTAGAAAGAGATAATGACTTCAGTGTGCAGCTACATAAGTACTTACTTTACAAAGCAGTGTATGTTTTGTTGACCAAAGAAAGTCATAGGTTCATCAAGCCTTACTGACTAGTGAAAAAGATGGGGCTTACACTACTAGGCATCATTCAGCCCATTTTTTAACAAGAATTTAGGCACAAGCTGATCTAGATGTCCTGGTAGCAAAATGATAGTTCCTTCTTTCTGTGTATGAAGCCAAAAGCATTGAATAAACCAGTTAAGCTAGTGCATGATCAATCATTTCTTGGATTCCCCCCAGGCTCCATTCACTGCTCATTGTACTGGAGATGTCCCCAAACAGCAATTACCACCACATCGGCACAGACACGTCTTTCAGAATTCCACGCTTTTAATATATAATTTCTAAAAAACAGGAATTTTTTGGTTTTGAAAGTTACCGTATTAGATCAATTGTTTAAATTTTTTTAAGTCAATGGTTCTGTAGAAAATAACGAATTGCCACTGTCCATTCAAACTTGCAGTAGCACTTCACTCCTGGATGCTTTTTAATTTTCTAAGAAACTGATCAAATGAATCCCTTTTGCTGAACAAATTGAAAATATTATCAGTCACGACTAGAAAAAAGTAATTAAGAAGTGCAGAGAACATAGGAACAAAGATTAAAAATGCATCTTCCTTAATTTTGAGTCTTTATTTTGCACAAGCATCAGCACTCTTGTGATTGAAGGCACTCCTGAAAAATCATGCACTTCATTTAACACATAGTCTGATCATCAGAAATTATTTAAGATTGAAAAATCAGAAATGCCTCCATATTAAGAACAGCTGTAAGGGAGATTTGCACCTAGAAATAGT
This sequence comes from Podargus strigoides, assembly GCA_028020825.1. Lineage (NCBI taxonomy): Eukaryota > Metazoa > Chordata > Aves > Caprimulgiformes > Podargidae > Podargus > Podargus strigoides. Next base: position 31,377,169 of record CM051623.1, read on the forward strand.
AAGATATTCTGAGTTCAGTAATAAGAGAAGATGAATGAAGAATTTTGAAGCTTTCCAACTTTTTCTAAGAGTGAGAAGAGGGATAAATTTATGCAGTTAAGCAAGAGTGTGAGGATTTTCATGTTTCCTCTTCCTTCTCCTTCCTTTTCTACAAAATGGATGTTCTTTGCATCCCATTGTATGGTGATACAAGCTATAATGAATGCATATAGGATAATGTCAGATGGAAAAGTGGGTTGGAAGACCACTAGAAGACAACCACACCACTCAATGACATGAACTGACAAATGTATTAACTGGGATGGATGGGTGTGGGAGTAGTGCAACAATTCTTGTTCCACAGAACATAAAATATACACACAAAACAAAGCTTAATCCCCTAAATCCAATTTAGACGTAACATCATAGACCCAGGGAAAGAGGACGCTGACCAGTTGTCATCAGGTCAGGTGCTGCCTGGCAGTTTGGACTCAACTCATGGTGGCAGTTCCTCAAGCTCTGCCTTCCATGTGATGTCAGATACCCAAGTGTTCTCCTCCATCCCTTTGGCTGGTTTTCTCAATGTTTATGGGTTTCTGCATCAGTCTGTCAGCACAAACAGCCAGTGACCTTGTGAGATCTGTTGTAGGTTTGACAAGTTACTAGGACTTCTATCCATGAGATTGTAAGTGGTACAGAAGAGCAGTGAAAAAACATGGGTACTTTTGAGAGCACCATCATGGAAGCCCAAATCTGTCTCTCAACCCAAGTATGGAATCGTTTGTTTTTCCCTCTGTGTGCTCAGGCTCTAGTTTTATTTGCTTTTTGCTAGCTGGGGATACTCCCATCAGTCTGATTTCTCTCCTGCACCTCAGATGCTTCTTTCCCTGTGAGCAATAACCATGGTATTCATGGTATCCAAACAGTCATACTGAAAAAAAGGTAATATTTTCCAAAAGCAAAAGCCTTGCTGAGAAAGGCGTATCAAAATGATAAAGCAGACTGTGTGATATGTCTGTCACATATGTATATATATATGTCTATTCTCATACCGGTAGGGTCTTGGTGTCACTCTTTTCCCTGAATCTACTCCTACCTTTCTCTCCCTTGTCTTCAGTGAGAAGGAGGTTCAGGAAATAAGTGATTTTTGAGCTATTCACTACCAAAATTCAGAGAAAAGAAGTGATAAGGCTAAAGATGCCCCAAAACTTACTTTGCATTTGCTCAAAACTTTTGTGATCGAAACCTGCTTACCTGAAAAATTGGGGGTTGGTTGTTCGTTTGTTTGTTTGCTTATTTTTCTTCCTTGTGTTCCTATTATGTTCAGTGTGTGCAAAGTGAAAAGGAAGTTCAGGTTGTCAGCATGCAGCTGTTCAGAGATGACCAATATTAAATATTTCCCCAGAAAATGTCTCATATTTCACTTCAAGTTGCCACTGCTGTTTCTTTCAAAGACACGGGATGTGAATTTCCTATGATCTAGGATGTCAGGGCCTGGAGAGCATTTGTCCTTTTAGTTGGCTGAGTTTAGTTGCCTGAGTTAGATGGTTGAGTTAAGGAGTTTAGCTTGCTGAGCCCTCTCCTTTCTCTTGGTTCTTGGATTGAAGATCCCTCAACTACCGTAAGAAGCATCTACTGTTGGTTGCTTCTTCTTAAGGTCACCATCATCCTCCTCAACCTTGTCTTCTTCAGAAGGTGGGGGAAAGGGGATCACTGATGATCAGCCAGCAGTAAAGTCTCTTCTTAAAATCAGCTCCCAAGGGAAAGGAGAAGCAGGCCCTTCTAGCTTTCTTCACAACAGTTTTTATCAGTGAAGCAGTTGACCTTGGGCTCAGCCAGCTAATCCCCTTAACTCAGCCGCATAAACTCCCAGAAGGGGGGAAATTTCCTCAGGGTCCTGGCACAGGTTGTGAAATATATAGGAGCATTTCTTCCAGTTTAAAAACATTTAAACCAGGGTGTGTGCCCCACCACAAGGCTGAAATATGTTCTCATAGGGAAATTCTATACTAGTTTGCTTGTGTCGCTTCATGGACATATTAAGTCCCTGAATTCTGAGGTGCAACTGAGTTGATTTCTACTAAGGAAATTGAATGATACACAGTTTTGAAAATGTGAGTTACATTCAAACAAATGGCTCTTTGCATAGAAGTTTGCATCACTTTAGTATTAAGAATTAAGTATTAAGTAAGTATTAAGTACTAAGTATTAAGTATTACCTAAGTATTATTAAAATAGGCTAAGATTTTCAGATAAAAAGTGCCTTAGGAGTGAAAAGCATTTTTGTTTTGCAGGAATTAGGTACTAAGAAAGAAATAGAACAGAAATTATGACAAATTTAAGGGCGTTCCAGAACATAATGTAGCAAGTATAACACAGATATCATGAACAGCAATTTATGGTCTTTCTCATGTAAGTAGCTTGAAAAAGAATGAAAATAAATGTAGAGAAAACTATCCAGCAAAGCCACTTACCCCTGCAAATACCCATTACTGAACAGAAACAGAAGATTAGGCGAACCAGGGTAGCATTATAAATCCAAAGCAACTACTGAAAACAGTGAAGTTACTCCACATTCATATTGGTTTAACGGAGAGAAGAAACAGATCCATTGAGTATAATTGAATCAAGGAGTTTTCCATTAAGTCCAAATGACTTTCACAGCAGGAGGCTCCTGAAAGCTCAGAGAGCAATCCTTTCAGAACAATAACAGTTTGCTTTTCTTCAGAGTTTTAATCTTTACTGTTTGGACACTGTGTTCTAAAATTCACTCAGGATATGCTCTGTTTTTTAAATTAGTTATATTTGGTGCCAAGAACTCTTGAATTCCAGTAAAAATACATATTTTCCATAGGCATTTACTTATACTTTCTGAATTTTATGTCTTTGGAATTATTTATTTATTCCTATGTTATTGTACAATTTCTATGGAATTTAGTATTGTGTGTTTTACATACATTCTTTTGGAAGTTCTGGTCATGTGTAGGTGAGACATTTCAGGATTTATAAAGATTAAAAATTCTCTATTCCATTACTGAATGGTTAGACATATGACAAAAAGCAAGACTGGTATGAACCAAAAAATATTGTCTTTCAAAATCATAGTTGTTTTTGCATAGTGTAGAGATGAAGCATATTAACAAAAAATGTCAAGGTTTGTATTTCTTTCTAGCTACTCCAAATGTTTATTGTTTCTGAGGGTTGGTTGGGGTTTATTTGGGGGGGGGTGTTTCTGAGCTCCATTCCTGATATTTATTATAGCTTCCACCCATCAGAAAATACCTGGGAAAAAATTAAGGTTGCAAAGGAGCACGTACATAATGACTTCAGAAAAAATATTTATACCTACAGCTATTAAATAAAAAAGTGAAAAAAATAGATGTATAACTCTGTAAACCAGAGTATACATATATGTCCTCATATTAACAAGTCCGTTTCTAGCAATGTATAGCTGGGAGAACCAGTCTCTCTTGAAAATAATAAGGCTACTTACCTAAATAAGAGCTACTCATTTTTATTGTAGTAACGGGTCTCTGAATTCTTATAATGTATGCATATGTGTATGTATGTATGTGCATGCAACATGATATATATATACTAATATCTTTTATACTGTAATGCCTGTACAATGTCATAAACAAACAGAACCAAATGGAAGCACTAAAGCTAGGATTTAATTATTTATTTATTTGAATTTTCTTTATGCAACTATTATTTGACCAATTATGGGAAGACAGATCACACAAAAATGGAGACTGCTGAGTCCCAGGGATATTATAACTGTTACTTTTTAAAACTAGTGACTAAAATGTGAAGTAAGACTGTTGAAAACAAAGTTACAAAGCAATTAACAACGTATTTCCCTTTTTAATTGAAAGTGAAAATGTAGTTCTGGCTCAGCAACCGTGACTCTCCTTCTCAGGTTTTTATCCTTTAAGTAAAGCCTTTTCATTTAGCTGGTAGAGACAGTAGGTGATGCAATCTTGAGTTAATAAGTAAAAGAGCATACTACAAAAAGCACTGGATTTCCTCTTCTAGGATCAGACTGTGTTTAGGCACATACCCTATTTCCACAAGGAAAGTCTAGTTAAAACATGCATGCCTCTTTCAGTGTATGAATAATTTCTCCTCCCAACTTCAGACACTCAACCTGACTTACATGAATCTGATTATTTGTTGCATTATTTTATAATTATCTAATTCTATGGAGAGATCAATTAGGGAAAAAAAAATAAATTTCACTTTGCACATATTTATTAACATTTTTTAAAGTGTTATCTTCATTTTTTTTCCCCTTATCACTTTCTTATTCCCAAAAAGAGAGAAGAGATTCATGAAGGTCACTACTGAAGATTCATAAACCATTGTGAATAATGTCAGAACTATAATTTAATTAGTGGCCCATCTGTCACTTTCTGTTTGATGAGCGCTAAATGTCCAATTATCATTTAATATCTGCTCTAATCAGTTCTGGCAAATTTCACAGGCACACTAGAGATGACATTAATAGATGGAAGTGAGGCTACCTTTGCAACATTATCAGAGAGAGAAAGCTTGTGCAGTTTTGACTTACAATGGGGAAGGCATTAATTCATTCCAATTAGTAGCAAAGACATTCTCTGCAGACTGTGTTACTTCATTTTCCTAACTAAAGCTTTTAGTCAATTTTTGAAGATTTTGGCAAAATATTTTTGATATTTATCAAATTTTTAATTCTTGTTGGTGTTCAAAAAGAATATTAAATATTATATTCTCAATGTATCTGTCTTCAATTTCCCTTTATTGTCTTCATGAATTAATTTACACATTCTGTTTCTTCATTCTTTTTCTGACAGTAGCCTGCATAAACAAAAGACCACAGGGATCTTCATAAACAAAGGAAAAAAGACATGTTGGATAAATATGAGTAGATTTAAAAGAAAAAACAAACTTTACACAGTGTAGACATACAGAAAATACTGGGGCAAAGATTTTTATTTTGATACTGGGACAGAGGACTAATCACCGCCATGACCTTCTTCTGGTAAAAGCAAAAGAAAAATATAAACTTTTAATGAGAATGTACAGTACGTGTGTACAGAAAATGTCCACATGTTAAAAGCATAGAATAACTTGCTGGTAAGATTGATGACCTGTGAAAAGTGTGTTGACAGCATCATAAAATGCACTTTTCCACTTGCAATGAGAGATTACCCTACCTACCCACACCTTGGGTCAAGGTCCCGCAGTCTGTACCTTTTCAGATTTGAGATCAATATCATAACAGACTCTGAAAAAGGCTTTTGGCTTGACAAGAAGCTTCCTCTAAGAAGTAAGTGCTGCTCACATGACACTTCAGATTTAGTCCCCAAATCTGATTCTAAGTAAAATGCTTCAGCACTTGGAAAGAAAACATGGCAAAAACCTGTTTGTAATATGACGCATAGGTTTGCTGCTTAGTAGCTCATAAGGTTGATATTGCTGCCTGGCAGATCCACTGCAGTGATAAAATAGCCAGCTAAAAGTAAATATAAAAGAAAGCCCCTTTTCCCTCCTCCTTTATGTTTTGGCAGCAACTTGAAAGTTTGAATATAATTTCTAATACTTACATATTTCTAGTATTAAGATTGAATCTGAGATTCTACTGACTACAGCTTGAATTTGTAAGAACATGCCAGGTTGTTATGACCTGCTTAACCTTTCATTGTTCTACTCAACCCAGCACATATCATAGCAATGAGTATTTAGAAAACAGAAATCTACATCTTGATGATATGCAGGTTCAACTAATGTACATGAAGAGGAATTCTCATTATGTGCATCTCCACAGGTTTCCTGTGGTTTGTAACCTTTTAAACCTGCTGTGCATATGAGGCACTGATTTAATAGTCAGCTTTTAAAAATGGTTAGAAGAAACCATTGAATCAAGGCATAAGAAAGGGATTTCTGTGTCAGCAAAAATCAACAAGAAGACACACAAAACAAGCTAGTATCACTCCAGGGGAATGGAAATGAAGAAGGAGATTATGAGTGCCCAGTAATGATTGATTCTCATTCCTTCTCGTACTTTGGGTCAGAAATTTGGCTCTAGACACAGGCCTGAAGAAGATGCAGTCCAAATGCAGGGCTTTGCACTTGAGAAACCCTGCAAAGAAGTAGTTGGCTAGAGCTAAAGGCAAAGCCAGGAATGCAAAAAATGGTTATCCAGAGCCTTCTTCAGGGGAACAGAGAAGGGCCTTGATTCTGAAGATATTTTAAATGCCTTTCAGAAGTGAGATAAAGAATTCAAGAAGAGAGGAAGTTACTTACATATAAGGTTGATAGCAATACTCACTAATATTAAGGCCTTGATCACATCTTTTCCTTTGGATGAAGTAGAGCAGAGAAAAGAAGCACCCAGTCTTATGGCCTAGTAAATAACTAAATATTTTACACAAATTGTGAATTTACATTAGAAACTTTCAACATCAGCACATCCTATAGCTCCACAACGTTGTTGAAGTCTCTCAGAAGTTGTGGCAGAGAGGAGTTATATCTCGTCATGACCTCTTTGTGGCTAGTGTGAGTGGATATCTAAACCCTGTCGTGAGTAGGCTTGTTAGTTTGGCCTTGTAAGTACAATGGTAATCCATTTAGAAAATTCCAAATGTTTAACCTATCATTAAAAGAGCTTGTTTCATCCAGTTATAATGTGTTACTAATTTAGACCCATATCCAGAATTAGTTCTGGATTACTGAAAATACATATTCAGAGAAAAGTTAATTTGCTTTAAAACCTCAGCTCCTACCTATGTTTATTCTTTCTGTTTAAAGTATATATACTTTTACAGTGAATGACAGAAAGTCAATTAGTATCTATTAATAGCTTAGGATTGCTCACACAATGAGACATGCCTTTAATATTACAAAGTATAGGTGTAGACTCTCCCCTGTGAAAAGAAAAATATAATCTCTCTACATAATGGCGAAGGCAAGATTTAAAACTAGGTTTTCTGAAATATGAAATGTACAAAAAAAGAAACAGATCATAAAGTGTAGATCAGGTAGAATGTCTCTAGGATGTTCCATAAAGAATGGCAACCAGTTAGGAAAAATTATGCTGGGGAAAATAGCTTCCACTGGTCAGATAAATATTTTTCATTAACATTAGATCCTGCCCTGAGGGTTGGTGCTTAGGCACTGTGTTAGGTGAATAGCATATCCCAGCGGCCTGAAGGTTAGGGTTTTGGTGTGTTTTTAGCTTTGGTTTAGCTGGTAGATCTTAACTTTGAAGAAAACACTTGCCTAATGAAACTAATGATACACATCTAAATTACAGAAAAGGTCTAGGTTATTTCATGACTTAGTACATTAGAAAAACAGGCCCAAATATTATTCTGATTTCTCTTTGTAATCACATCTTAAGTCTTACCCTCCTCCATTGTTGCATTGTATTTCTGTAATATTTTTTCAACATTAGACATCTCTATGAATTAATGGATAAATATAAAACTAGGGATCAGCTCTTCAGCTAATGTAAAATGTAATAATAAATCTATTTTTTTAGAAAAGAAACAAATGAATAAGAAAAAACAACTTCCAGGGCATTGTTCAGTTATTTTCCTGGCATGAATGGCCAGGATTTCCTATAACTCTTTCACTGTAAGCAAGTTATGAAGGTCAGTCAGGAATCATAAATTAAATTTGAATGGTGCTTTTTAGTAGCATGCTAGGAGGTAAATAGACACAATAAAGACAGCAACAAAAAAGGAGCATGACTCAGTAGAAAAAGTTGATGAAATTGATAGTGTTTGGACAAGAAATACCAGGCAGTAGATAGTGAGCTGGACACTATACACCAGTGAAACACCGGACTGACACACTCTTATTGATCCTGTGGGTAATCCTAGAGAGTCCTACTTTTCTTCTTTGTCCTCCTGTGCACCTGATGCTTATTTAGGGAATCTTGTGGATTCTGTTTATGAAGGGCATGGTCTTGTTACCTTTGAAGTCAATGGTCAAACTGTCATTACTTCCTTGGAAGCAGATGGGGCCCATATGGCCTGCTTGCATGATCATTGCTCATGTACAACACCCACAGAGCTAACAGGTTTCTAACTGGGATGAACTGCAATGTGAACAGTAAAATGAATGAAAGAAACTAAAACAATATGAAAACTCTGTGGGAAGCAGTGAATTTCGTAATTTTCTTCTGGGCACATCTTGGCACCTCACTTAGACCTTCTGAAAGACTTACTGGAGGCATGAATTGTGAGGGGCTATAATGGGGCAGTGAATAATATCAGGGTGATATGGAAAAGGCCTGTAACTGTGGAAGGTGAAGCAGTAAGACTTAATCAGAGGATCATTACTCTCGTGGATTGTTAGTGTATGACCCGGCTGATGTCATTCTCCACTTCAGAGGTTTCTGATTCCACTGGGCTGTAAAATTCAGCAGTTGTGAAGTGCAATGCCCACAACATCTGAATCTGAGTATTGTTCTCACGAAAGCACGGAGGTGAGTAATAAATTCTGTTAAAGAGCATGAGACTAAAATCAGTTTTCCTTGGCTATAACAGAGTGATACATCTTAAGATGTATCAAGTGGAGTGCTGAGAGAAGCACCTAGGAGTAGAAAAAGAGTGTATTTCAGGGCAAGGAGACAGAATTGCTGTCTGTACAGTTCAATATCAACAGCACTTCAAGGATATGGCAGCAGCATACACAGTTGTGAAGGCACAGAAATTCCAAAGTTAATATGAACCAAGCACGTTTGAGGAGGAGTATAGCCACACTATCACTGTGTAGCAGCCAAGCCCTGTTGAAAGGTAGGGTTAATTAGCTGAAGTGAGACAAGCTGTGACGCTAAAGGTCTCTCAGATGATAAGCAGTGTATATAATGTTGGCAGAGATGCGCTATGACATCTAGATAGAGTCTGCTCACTGCTAACTTGGAGAATCTCAGAATGAACTGCAAGTAGTGCAGTGCAAAAGTCCTGTTCATCTGTGCTTTTGTTTCTCTAACAACATGCCAATGGCTAACCAAGGCAACTGATCTCATGGTCCTCACTGGGAGGAAAACACATGCATGTACAGCTTTGTAAAGTCAAAAAGACAGGGCAAACAAATGAGATACAGCAATAACTTTCAAATATGCACACCAAGTCATCCATTCAATGGCATACCATACTCAACTTTCTGGAGTTTCACCCTTTCCCAGTTTGTATTTTCTTGATGAAAATAAACAGTTGCAGATATAAAATGAAAGTGTGTCATGCACGGCGCTGTAGTTTGGGTGTGAAAAGCCTCTGATATGGCTGAGCAGTTAGTCCCTGTACCTGAGCCCTGGCACCAGCAGCAGAATTTCACCTTTAGCACAGAAAATAATAGCAGATTCCTTGCTGTCAGCCCAAACCATTAGACATTGCAGAGACACCTTCATGTTAGGCAATAATATTTTAGTTTAGAAAAGCAAGTTTTGAGTTATATTCATGAAAACAAGTAACATCTTTAAACTTAATGCAACACCCACCTGTAATCAACATAACCATTACCATTGTCCATTACAAATTTTGTGGGGAGGAAAAAGAACAAAACAAAACAGAAAAGAGAGTTACAACACCAACATTTTCAAAGGAGAGCTATTTGTATTTTACCAACCTATGATTTGCTTAGTGATGTTACAATGTGCACTTGATGTTACTTATTTACTTATTTGCATAATCATAGTTCTGCTTAAAAAAATAAATGTATGTATTTTATATATAGAATACGGACAGACTGGTAAAAATGATAAGAAAAAAAGTATTTAAAAATTTAAAAACAACTTAATTAACACAGTAATTTTTTTAATTTATGTGCCTAGCATTCTTTGGGTATCACTAAGAAATCTTTCTCTTTGAAAAGTAAAGTTTTGTATTCTTATTTAATAAGAATCATGAAGGTGGTGACAAAGTTATAACATTGCAATAGTTCCTGGAAAATTCAGTAATGCCCCATATCCCACTGTGACAGGGCTGTACAAGCGGGAAATACAAACATACTCTTCTTAAGCCTCTTTCTGTGATGAACAGTAGATGATGACTCAATGCTGCTGCTGCTGCTGACACGCTGATATTGCAGAGAGGGCTGTATATTTATCTCATGGAGTTCATATGTGGATTAAGGAAAGCTGTAGCTTCTGTACACATGGGTGTTTTATAGGTCTTTGATGTTCGACTGTCATAGACTTGATAAGAGTTTTTGACACTGTTAGACCATAGAAACTGTCCATCATGAGAGGCTCATAAGTACACATCTTCATTCTCTCTCCATCGTCATGGAGCTCACCTGTTCCTGCTCAGCAGCTCTGTCGCAGCTCATGAAGCTTCCTAAAGAAATTTCAGAAATGACTGACACCGTCTGAACACACAAATTGTCAGGACACTGACAAGCAGAGGCTTCTTAACTAGCCGCCAAATCATCATCATTACAGATGCATGGGTGCTTAACTTTTAAACGGAAACTCAAACAAACTTTCATTTTTCTAATGGACTGAAAAGTGCTACACACTTCCTAAAAAATGTTCCTTGTTCCATGCCAATCCAATTTTTCATGTAACAGATGGTTTAAGGGAATTCCCCTGTCTCTGTTGAGGTATCATAACATTTGAATCTGCCTGAAGTAGAACTGTGGTTTGGATCCTTTCCTTTACTATTTTTAAGGGTCCAAAACCAATGCAACTCCTTCTTATTCTTCCCAAATTTTACTTATGCTGTTCTTCTGTCTATTTTTGTACATAACCTCCTTTTTTTTTGTCCTTCTAGAGAATGGAATAGAATAGAATAGACCATTCAACAATAAAATGCAGTTCCCATCAAAGAAGGCAGGCTTGGAAATTGAAATGGGAAAAGAAACTCTAAGATGCACAGCAATAGCTGAAGAAAGATTACTTCCTTAAATATTAAGGACATGGTTAGAATACTACATGGGCTCAAAGCATCTGCAGTGACTTCTGTGGTCTTTGCTGCCAGACCTCAGTTTCTGAGATGGCAGGTAATCACAGTTATTTCTGTACCTCTCTAGAGACCTGTATTTTTCCTAATTCTTACTGTCTTGTTCCTAAAATACTAGAAATACACTTAGTTTTTGGGGGGGAGAATCCCATGGCTTTGTGAGAATAGGGAAACTATTTTCCTACCTTCTTTAAAATCTTTTCATATGTCACAGCACCAGTCAAGTTTTTAAAGTTTGCTGAATATTAGAGGCAATTAAATCATTTGTTGAATTTATCTGAAAAGGTAATTGTGGTGGGCAGTTAAAAATTCCAACCATCATTTGTTGTAAAGTTGAGGTCAGAATGAAAGAGGTAGTGTAAGACTTTAATACTTACAGCAAGACCTTGAACACAGACCTTGAATAATAGGCAGACAGTTGAGTTTGCATGAGTCCTGCATGAAAAGGTCCTTGAGCAGTCATGCTGCTGCTTTCAACATGAGTTGCAATCTGTAAGTAGTTTTCAAGGGTAACTCCGAATAAAGCACATTACGGTAATAGACCCTGGAGGCAAAGATCAAAGCTGAGAGATAGGAAGATATAAATACTCTCCCTTTACAAATGACCACATAATTCTTGAACTGTCTGCTTAAATACTTCCCATAATGAAGTAATAGAAAGTAGTGCAGCAATGACAACAACGGAAAACAGAACAGGTACTTTCAGCTTATTTCTACCATTTATACTGAGCTCAGTGCCTCCAGATTCTGACATTGAACTTCCATGTTTCTTGTGCAGAAATCCTTAATTTAGGAAGTCCAATTATCTTTTGCTTTGGCAAAACTGCCCACCAGCCTATAGCTATTGGAGTGTCCCATCTGGGAAAAGAAGTTCAAGTATACTTAATTCTGTGGATACCAAGCTATGAAATAGGATTTTCTTTTATAAACCCACTTAAAAGCCTTCATGCAGAGGTATCACAAATTTTGTATGTCCAAAGTGTCTTTTCAGAACAAATACTTTTCTCATCCATGTTCATATTCCTTTTGTCTTTCAGATGTTGGTGAGTTTCTTATCTTTATGTCAGCTATTTTTTCTCAGATTTTTGTTATCTTTATATGGACTTTCAGTTGCTATGTAAGATGTGCTGAAAAAAATGAAAACCTTTATAATGTTTATATACAGAGTCAGATGAAAAATAGAGAATTTCATAGGGATTAAGAATTAACAATGGGTTTAAAGTAAGTACAAAACTTATCTTAGCTACATCATCTACACATGTTCAGAAAGTTAAATCTAGGCTTCCAGTTGGGCTTGGTTCTATGAAAGTGTTCAAATAATTTTAAGAAAGAAAGCCTCAACATTTCTTTGTCTTCAAGAGAACCTGAAAGTGAAAGTTGAGGCTTCTGAGTTCTTTGAAGTATATTCAATATAATTCTTACAAGTCTTTCAGGCTTTACTTTTGTTACATTATAGAATTTCACTCATTTTCAAATTTTAAGTCACTTTTTTGAAACAAGTTCACTTCTGTCATTCAGAGAAGACATACTGTCAAATCAAAGAAATGGAAGTCTCAATAGACATCATTATTTTTACATTTGTATAAATAATACAGTACATTTGCTAGCAAATTTTGAAGAATTGTCATAAACAATTAAAACTAAACTAATTGCAATAAATGTAGTATTCTTGGAATTGATAATATCACTTGACATGCTTGCTCATTCAAAAAATGCATTAATTAGCAGTGGGTCTCATTATCAGTGTGAATTAGCACGATTACACTATGATCTTGCTATTTAAATGTATGAGTGCCAAAGAATTAAAAAAAACACATTGATGATACTATACAGTAAATTTTGTAAATTAAAAATGTTAGGGTGGAAACAATAATGAAATTGAAAATAATTTAGAGACAGGAAATAATTTCAACATAGAGTACATCACAAGACATTTTTCCAGAGCCCAGGCTTGTTTAAAGTACCATTTTTTCCAATTGTGGAGTCAATTATGTCTGATTGACTCTAGTTCAAACTTAAATTCAAATATTATTTAATTCAAAATTGCATTAATCTAGTAACTTGGTGTCACATTGTCACATTTAAGGTTTGTTCTTTAGTTTCTGCTTTAGCTTGCAACCCCAGTGTCTTCAACAGATGTAATGAGGGCTTTTATAAATATTACTACTGTTTTGCTTGCTATCACAAATAATACCAAGATAATTTTCCCCCATTTCTGGAGTAGTCTCAGTTTGCTTTTTGTGCCATTCTCCAATATTTTCTTTCCACAGCTTTTCCATAACAGTAGCCATTTAATTGCAAAGTGCACTACCAAGATAGTTGTCTTAGATGAATTTGCAGATTACACACAAAATATATCATTAACATGTGATAATATTTTCCAACTGCCTCAAACTTTATTCATAAATATCTACATTTTATGCTGCCTTATTTACTCACCAAGAGCTGAAACACTTTTTCGCAAAAAAATCCTTTTCTGAAGATACAGTTTGAAATGGAATTCGGCTCCTCATCCACTTTCAAATATCTCTGTTAGCTCTTTCTCTAAAATCTTAATAAACTTGGCTTTCTTCAGCTTCATGTTACATCATGTATGCTTCTCTTGTTATTTCTGATATCATGCTTATTTATTCTTTTTGCTAGTTTGTTTCTTCCTTTTACTTTACAAATCCTAACAGATCATACTCTGTTGCTACCATGGTTTCCTTTTTCCCACTTCACAACCAGTTTCTATAACTTTAGGTCTTTCAGGAGTCCCTCTTTAAACCGTTGTACCCAGTCTTTCTTTTTGCCTTTCTTCAATAAGAAGTTAAGTTCACATTACTCTTACAGGCAACCATTATGTCATCATAATCTTTGCCTTCCTCATCCATCCTCATCTTTTCAAGGTTTAAGGCTCAAAAGGTTTCTGTGATTTTCCACTCATTAGATTTTGTATTTTGTGTGAAGTGGACTGCTGGGGACTTTTTACAAAGGTATGATTGACAACCAAATATTTTTCTTTCAAGTGCATTTTCTAGTCTAATGTCATTTTTTTCTCCTTCCTATTCAAATGTTCCTTATTTGGATATGTATATATGTATATCTATACAGTGATTGTTTGGGGATTTTTTTGGTTTTCTTAAAGGCATTTGGAAAATTAATGTGGAATTGTAATCAGCTGACTGTTTAAGTTATGAAATCATTCTGCTGGGCACTATACATGAAGGAAAGACACCTTGGAAGTGTAAACGTCTCTTAGACTACCCTAAAAGGGATTCATGAAACTCAGTCCACACAGTCCATCCAGAGTCTGTACCTGTGTATGGGCAGAAGAATGAGCAACTATATTTGGGCCTCCCCTAATACTCTCAATTCTTTTCAGCTCACGGACTTTCTGAGCTAGATGGGCTTTCTTTGTGTTTACTAGCCTCAGTGTAATTCTCTTCCCTCCATTTCTCCAGTCTCTCCTTGAATTCATGTATGTCAAACTATTCTTGTACAGGTGACTGGCAATGTAATTATCACTATCATCTGTCTCTTAGAAAACTTTTGGTTTTTAAAGGATGTAAGACATACCTACAATGCATCACTTTCTGTCTGCTGGGAGAAAATACGCAGGACACTTTTGTGAGAGAATAAAGAGATTCTCTCTGCACTGATCTCTACAGGGTGAAGGGAAAAAAAAGTTCCTAGTTGCAATCAGCTTGACATAATAGATACATAATATATCCACAGAGGCATGGAGCAACCTTGTTTGTTCCCAGGAGTTTCTATTTACTGTACTTGCTCCTATAAATTGCTAGGCAGACTAACACTTTTTGTAGCAGATCTACTGCTTACTCAGTACTTATTTTGAATGATGGTTGTGTGTGTGCAGGAGACCAGATGTGTCCTTTCCAAATGTTAATGAGGAATTGCCATGGATGGTAATTCATGGATGTATTTCATAAAGGCAGCCTCAGCCCCTTAAAAAAATTATTTATCATCCTTACAGCAACTGGTGTGCATGGGGCATTTATTTTCTTTTCGATACTGTAAGTTAAGGTCAGAGCTTCAGACTTCACTTTGTACTGTCTTTGTTAGCTTAACACAGGACAACACAGAGACTAAAGGGGGAGAAATGCTCATTTTTGTCACTTGCAATTGTATCAGTGGTGGTCAAAGAGTGATAGAGGCCAGAATACTTGATAATTTGCCTGCAGTGATTCTTGTACTCCTTGGGAGTTGTTTGAATTGAACACTGCCAACCAGGGAAAAATCAATAAAGTTGTTTAAATGGTTTCACAGGGGCCTTTGTGATGATTGAATATTACTCTTCTTACAAGACCAATAGCTACCTTTTTCTTTTTTTTTCTCAGTGCATGACAGTAACTAAAGTTATTTAGGCAGAGAGTTCAAATGAAGGCTGAGGGTCTTCTCTTCTTACTGTCTTCTTCTACTGACAAATAGCTTTCATTTCCTTTTTTTTAAAACTAAAGTAGAACAAATCAATATACCTCCCAGAAGCAGCAATATTAACATTCCAAATCATCCCTATTTCCAGCTAGATCTGCAGAAAAGAAAAGGAAAGAGCAACACTGATTTACACCAGCTGAGGATCTACTCCAACATGTCTTTGGGTTAGACGACATTCAATCAATTTATCCACGGAATGGTGTACTGTACAAAAAGAACTGCAAACAATACAGATTTTCAGTGTATGCAATAGCATAAGATTTTATTTCTATAAGATGCTTTCTACTTTTTTAATGATAAATAACAGGTTAGATAATTTATTAGCCAAGAATTTAGAATCCAAAGATGTGCTTTTTAAAGGACATAACAGAAATTTAAATTATGAATAATTTAACTACTAGTCTGAAGAAAGTAATAAATCTGAGAAAATCTGCAGCATTTCCATTTATAGAATCTATTAATTCTGCTAAAGATGCAGGATGTGTTAGGTACAAAATTTTAAAAGAAGCTTGTTTACACTGAAATAAACCTCCGTCTTGCTCTAACACTATATCAGCCCAACTAATACCAGTTTTTGGTATTACTAGCATGGACTGACTATAGAATTAGTGTAGCAGTCAAAAGTGTTGCAGTTGTCTACGCAATTTGTGTACATCATTGCTACTGTTATGAAAGTGGAAAGCAACAGAATGAATCACCACTATATCAATGGAAATGGTCCTTTCCTTCTTCTTTGGAAATGTGTGCTGTCATGCATGAGTTTCCTTTCACACTTTGTGAAATGCTTTAATTTTCTTACGCATCTTTTTCTGAAGCCAACTTTGTTATTTTCCTGCTAGAAATCACACATGGAGCAGAAAAAGAGTAGACGAAACAGGGTCAAGGGAAGCAGGACTCCTAGCTTTTTATCTCTGCTTTGCCATTATTCAATATTTAGCATATGCCTTTATTTTCTTGCTAAAACTATGACAATAACAACAGCTAACTATGGAAATGCTTTGAGATTTCACTAACTCTTTCTACATTTTAAAAACTTTATTAGAAATTCTCCAGTGTGAATGAATTATACATTTTGAAGCAATAATGGAGAAAAATATGCCAACACAGGACACACAAAAAAAAAGCAAAACAAAAGAAACAAATCAAAACCAAACCAAACTAAAACAACAACAACAAAAAACAAACCAAAGTAAACAAAATAAAACCACAAATTGTTCCGGGAAAGTCTTTACAATGTCTTTTCACAGTTCTGGGTGATGACATTTTACAACAATGTCTGTGATGATCCCCTCCCCAGAATGTACTCTTCTAGACTAACTAATACATATTTTCACTTTTCCACTGAAGCACAGTAATAAATATTTGTATGCAAACACCCTCACAATAATATCTCTCAGGCTCTCCCTCTTTATCTTCTCAAAATAAATGGGGAACTGAGGGTATCTATTTTTTAGCCAATAAACGTAGCAGTGTCTCTGTGACAGCTTATACTCACCTCAACTTTTGGCAGAGGAAAACCCAACAGCAGCAACAATATTGATTTTAAAAAAAACAAACCCTTTTGGACCCCTAAATCCTTGCTTGGGTCTCCATGAGAAGAAAGATTTGGGATTTATTTCTTTTCCTTTCTGCTTCTAAATTCTTACCGACTTCACAAAAAATATGAGAACCAGGAGTAACTGTACTGACACGAATTAAAATACACCAGTATATGTTGGGTTTGCATAAAAAGGTTCATGATACTCAAATAAGTAGAGTACTAGTCTTCCATAAAGTTTCCAATATTTCATGCTTCTGGCATGATTAAATATACATCTGCGAGTCTTCATTTTTTATTGTAGTTTGCCAATGTATTTCCAGATTCCATCAACAAACAGAAAGCACAGATGAGACAGAAATACAAAATAATGGAGGGAAATTCAAGTGGTCTTTTAAATATCAGCAAAGTTCTATCAATGGGGAAATATTCAGAATAGTCCAAATCCAAATAACCTTATCCATATTTCTTTGCCAAGTACTGTGTGTATGTGTGTCATAGGCCCTCTGCTGGAAAAGATAGTCCAGTTACACTCAGGCTCGTCTACTGCACCACATGGACCTTCAGCTGGGCTCTAGTAATAAGATCTTTGGTTCAGTTTTGTGGCTATCTTCTTGGAGTCAACCAAACATGTTAGTATTTGTGGACATGGACTGTTCCAACCATTAAAAAAAACCCACAACCAAACCAACCAACTTCGTCATCCAGAGATGATTAGCTTTTTAAGAGCTAATAGTTTTCCATCGGATGAAAATCTTAATTAAAAATATTTATGTTAGTTGATTTTTTAAATTCCAGTGTTGATAGTAAGTTCTAATATCTGGGTTGTCTTATACGTGACATTTGCTTTCATAAGCCATGCAGTTATCAGAAGCTAATCCTGTAGAGAAACTAATCAAGGAAGGTGTTACACAAATGCAAAACATATGATTAAAGAGAGGGAAGGCAAAGCTCATGCAAAGGATTGAATATTATAATGAAATTGCCACTGAATGGAGATGTGAGGACTTCAAGCTCAGTTTAATTAGGCCACTGAGTGGAATCCCCTAAGACTGACAAGAATTGAACAGCTAATAATCAGTTTGTTCTTTACTGATTACCAACTAATCATGTCCCAAACACAACCCCTTTCCCCTTTCTCATTATGAATACATTTGAAAGCCTTTTTTCTAATCTCTGCACTTTTATGGGTGCACAGGCCCTAATCAGCTAACTTCAAGAGCTTCAACTAGCATCTTTAAAGGCTCACCTATTGTTTGTGGAGTAAATATTTGTGTCTGTCAGCATCACGTTGGTAAATATTGCCTGTGCTTCTATGAAGTGATGAGAAACCCAATTATGCAAGAGCAGCATATTTTGTTACCTCATTTTCAAAAGTTAATTTCCATTTTCCAACAGCTGAGTGTGCCTCTGCTGAGTGCTATAATTCTATGTACAAAGTAGAAAACTCACTTGCATTCAGAATTTCTTGCATGAATCAGACATAGTGTGAAGCTCCTTTCCTATACAATGGAACAATAAACTTACTTTTTACGTGTCATCTTTTATATGAACTGTAAGCTCAAAGAGTTGTTTCTATGCTCCACTTAAGCCTTTTGAGAGATGCCTATTGACTTCAGTGGACCTCAGTCTGACCTGTCCTATTAAAGACAATAAAGTGATATGGTCAGAGAGTTAGCTGATGAGAGAATTAGAAAGCAATCCAAAGCAGTATATATCTATCCATTGACTGCAATGGGAAAAACAGGTTATCCTGAATATTTTCAGATGAGATATATCCTGAAAAGAGATTGTGTCAATTGTCTTTTGAAAAACAGTAAGCTAAGAAAGAGTTCTATAAACGCAGAACATGTAATTCAAGGCAGCAAACAAAGCTTATACACAGAAATAAAACTTTTCATAAAATTTCCTTACATAAAGCATATAAGAATTGCAAGCTAGTCTTATTAAGACTCGAACTGTAATCCCCTTAAAGTCATGCTCAGACATTTTCTTACTTGCTTAGGAGATGGGTGCCTAAATTCTATATGTATCTCAGTTTTTATCAATAGAGTTTCCTCAATTGCCTATAAATCTTCTTTACTCTTATAAATACTAAGGACGTCTGCCATCTTAACAGACCTAAGCAAGGTCATGAATATGTCTCATCAGGATCCTCAGAACCTGATAGGACCAGTCCCATGTCAGGAGTAATCTCTGCAGAAACCACAGAGAGCACAAATACTTTTATTTAAGATCACAGTGTAACAAGACAGAGGTGACTGCATTTCTGCCTTTTCTATACGTTAGTTCAGAGAGGCTAGAAGACTTGTGTAAAATGTCCTCCTTAGCATGAAAGAACTCAAGTCTGCATCTCTGCCCCATAAGGCATAACACTAAAGTCTTTCAAGCAGCCACACATTTCCATTCTCCTACTGTAGCTTTTAAATTTTTTTTTAAAAAAAGGATTCAGTATTTTTGTTTGGTCCAGAAAAAAAAGGAGCAATGTGGAATATAATTCCTTCCCACCCAATAAAGCAGGACACTTGCAGAGAAGACCTGTGTTGTCGTCTCTTTACATAGACTGCTTCATTGTCCTATACGATGAATGCTTAATGCTGTGTATGTGCAATTACGTGTAGATGAGAGAGGGAGAGTGGGAGAGAGAGAAAATACCTTAGTAAGATCTACACTTCTTCAGAAAACCAGACACCATAGTCTATAGTGATAAATTAACCAATAGTCAATTGAAGAACTCCCAGACATCTTATAGAAATGAAAACAGTAAATAGCAGGGCAATGAGTCATAGTACTGAGTGATGAATGAAGCTATATTTATCTTGTTAATGCTTTAAGCATCTCCAAGTTCTTGTAACATTGGTTTTAATTTTCCTTCTCTATTTTCAACATTGCTTTGACTGTTCTTACCATTAATTAGTACTGCAACAGCACAAATATAACCCCTGATAGATGTCAAGAGTTTTAATCTTACTGAATCAGTTAATATGTGGGGTTTTTTCATTTTTTTTATTTGCTCTTATTGAATTGAGTCTTATAAACACAATCATCACAAAAAACAGCTTTAAAGAAATAAATAAGCACACCTATAAAACTCTATAAACAGAATAAAACTTACTACTAATGATTTTCCTGTGTATGCATATAAGCTTGACACAAATTAATATTTCAAGGGAGTTTTCTAACATTAATCATGATTTATGAACTGTCAATCAGAGAAAATCTTGTTGTATTGCAAAAAGTAAAAGGTAGATAATAGTAGTAGACTGGATAAACAGTTAAAACACTATTAATACCATCATACACAAGGCAGCATATTAATAATATAATTTTTGTAAGTAGTAATTTTTGCTGCTATCCTGCTTTGCTAAATATATCTCTTAAGGTAAACAGCAACTTATCCCTAACTAGATCCTGATGCTCCCTTTTCTTACTGCATTCTTCCTCAGCCCACTGCATTTAAGTCTTGTAAGGATAATATTTTTAAATTTATTTATTTATTATCTGAGCAAATTAATTTTAGTTGCATTGTAATTTTGCTACGGGTTGTTATTAGGTGACGTGCACAGTTCAGATAAAGTCTAGACTGGGCAAACATATTGAGAAACAAAGGCATAGCAAGAACTATTTGAATTAAATTTTCAGTTTTGCAGCCTGTCCTGGTTTCACAGGAACAGAACCGTGGGCCAGCCATGACAGGCAGGCCATGCGTAGCCCCAAGTGAGCTGGGAGTTTCAGTCAGGGTAACTGACCCAAACTGACTCACAGGTGTGTCCCATACCTATTTATATCATGCTCTTTAGAAAAGGAGGGAGTTTAGTGAGGGTGGGGAGTTCTTCTTCCTGGGGCTTCTCCCTGTTGGTCTCCTGCTCCTGTGGACTAAGACGAGTACAAGCTTGTTGTATGCTTTTTGTTGGTATTTTTTTAGGGTTTTTTCATTAAATGTGTTTCAATTTCAACCCAGGGGGCTTCTCCCTTTCTTTCTGATTCTCCTTCTCAGCTGGTGAGGGATCATCAGGTGATAGAGCAACTGCTACAGTTTAGCCCTGGGTACAGGCTAAATGTAGACACAATCTCAAAACCACAACGGCTGCAGAAACAATGCTTAGTATTTAATTGCAGTTCCAGCTTCTAATTTTAAAGGCTTATTTAAAAAAAATAAAAATCTAATTAAAATCCAAATATGGTATTTTGTTCTTCTGCTATTATTTATTTTTTGCTTCATGCCTCTGGACCTCTTATGTTATTTGTAAATTCCTCTTTTTTCTAGCAGCTTGTCACTTGCAATTCAGGACTTGCAGAGCCAACAGTCTATTGACTCATATCCTACAAGACATTGTCATTTATACCTGTGTTCCTAGGCATACACAATACCAACTTATACCTAGCCTGCATGAAGTGGATTAAACCTTCACCTGATATATATAGATATATAGATATATATATATTTGAAATGCCAAGTTTACTTCAACTGAGGATCTAACACAATTTGTATATGTATTTAAATGTATAGTAGAGACTCAGGTTCCATACATCACTATGCATACGACAGTAGTATTAAAAGAAGTAAACTTAATAAATGACATTCATAAAAAATTTTCAAACATTCCAGAAGTTGTATTGCCTAACCTGCCTGCCTACTTCATTTTTGAGAGATATCATAATAAGACAAATGTCTATGGGACCACATAGCAATTGCTGTGGAATACTGATATCTTTTAGTGTCCATAATCTGTACAAATCTGAGTGTAAATCCTATTACTGTCATTTTGAAAGCTCTAGAAGTCCACCCCACTCTGTCAACTGCTTGCTTTCAGATACAGCTTCACTTGTCCAAGTCCTTAGTTTACCAATAGCATCTAAGATCACACAAAACCAGGAAGATAAGGGGCATGAAGGACACTTTCTGGAAGAATGAAGGGAAAAGAAAATCAGGGGTTTCAAGTTACTACAATCCTGTATTAATATAACTAGTATACAGACATGGTTCTGATGAGTCCTGTCTAATTCTTGGTGGAATGGACATTTTTCTCTGACCCATTGCGACCAGAATAGGCAGGGATATTTTCACAGTGTGTGATAATTAGCAAGCAGCATTTTCCAAGGCTGTCCAGATCAGGAGATATGATTATACCAATGACCCCATACAATTCTTTCACTAATGATATCCTTCATTTCCAGCCACTAGCAAGCATTGACTTCTGTTCTGTTCCATAAAGATGAAAATACCCTGAATCTGCAAACTCTTCTTCTCTAACATTAGGTACATGATTTTAAAATCATGACACTTTTCACAGGAATGTCTCAGATAGTTAAAGCTAAATGATTAAATTATTATGGTCAGGTTTTAAAGCTCACTGAAAAAAATGGAGTACCAAAGCTGTATGCTATAGGTCCTGATCTCATTTGATGAGCTCTGATAAAATCTTTAGATAAATATATGCTGACAACATTATTCTTCTAAAAATTTTCTCTCACTTACCTTAGAGCTGAGGCATATCTTTAATTTCCACAGGCATAAAGTGTGGTTGCAAGTTATGTTGTTACTATTAATTACATTATTTTTAAAAAATTTAAAATTATTATTTTTAGCTCCTATTATTTTTTACAAAAGACAGATTTTTTTTTCTGAAAAAACTCCTTCTTGAAGAATTCAATATGTTTTCTCCCTTCTTGTAGAGAAAAACACATCTACTTTGAAAAACAAGATAAAAAGAGATGAATGCAAAGGAGTGGTCTAAAGTTAAGGCTTTACAGAAATAATTACCTCTACTGGCTTGATTCTTTAAATAAATAAATAAAAGGAAGAGAAAGAAGGAAGCAGTAAAATGACTACATTAAGAAATTGATTGATGTGTTGCTCCTTTGCAATGTTCAGCAAACCTTTCTCTGGAGAAGCTTTATTGGTTTGCTGGTACTAAATTTTCCAAACATGTATATATCTTCTGATGCATGGCAAGTTTGTCATCGTTGAGAAGCTACGTCAGCCAAGTTAGAAAAGTTAAGAGCCTGTAAAACTTAAGTCATCCAGAACTGCCACTAATGGAAAAAAATAGAGAGAGATATTAAAGAAAATCAAAGTTATATGAAGGTTGGGGTTTTGGATGGATGAGGGTAAAAGGGGAGAAGAACAGACATTACATTGCAGGCACATTGCTTGAAATACATTTGCACACAAAATACTTTAAAATACAATAGTATGTCAGATCATCTTCTTAAAATTGTAAGGAAAAAAAGAGGAATTAAAATACTTTGAATCACATAAAAATTTCCTAATTTTGTCATCTGAGCTCTTTCTATATAAATTCTATCAGTACAGGAATGTTAAAGCTGGCGATTAAAAGCAATATTAAATAAAATCAGAATAATGAAAGAGTTAGATCTTGCTTTCTCTAGAGCCTTAAATCTATGTAAGTTAATCATGGAAGTTTTTAGAAAACCTTGATTGTCTCCTCTATCATAGTATAACAACAGCTGTTTTCCATAGGATTTTTACTAATCACTTCTGTGCTTAAGATTTTCTTAATACATTTCATTTTTGACATTCAAAAGTTGATGGACTTAGTCTTTGGTCACTGAAGAAAAACTCAGACATTTTCTCCTTTTAAAGAGTGTTTTTTTTTCCTGTTTTACATCACTATAAGTGAGAACAGAAACAGTCCTTTGGACCCTAATCATTCAAATTTACAGGAAATCACTGAACTAAATTCATTTGTGTGTATGCATTGTCTTTATTTTTTATTGCTGAGAAATATCAGCTTAGTGGTTCACCCTCAGCTTTGAACTGATTTGAGGATAAACCATTTATTTACTAAACATAAGCGTTTGAAGTGTCCTGTTTATTCCCTGGAATTCAGAATAGAAACTTTTGATTTTGAATTTGAACTTGATTCAACCACAGTTTGAAACGTTTCGTCTTTACCTGCTGTAAACATCCAAGTGTTCAAGTTTATTGGCAGAATGCTCCCTGGAAAAAACTATATTTGCATATGGAATGTTTGAACATAGTCCCTGAGCAAAATTTTCAATTGTGTAAATGACCAGTAACAAAATTGGATGTCTGCTGGAATGTACGCTGTAGAACAATAGACTTATTGTTCTAGCTCCTAATAATGAAGGAGACAAAATATTATTAAACTTGGGCAACTAGGAAAACAGTTTAGATTTCATTTTTTTTAATTCAGAATTCACTCATACTCTACCTATAAATATTCATAGGCAACATAGGCCTCTCATAGAAGGGTGATAAATTCAGATTATTGTACACCAAATATCTACTGTTCATGTCCTTGTATTCCTTATAAAGTTCCTCATCAAGTGTGTCCAGGAGAACCTATTTCTGAATCAGAATACAGCGTTTGTAGTTGGGACTTGCTATTCAATAATCCACTCACTCTTGGGATCATAGCCCTTCCCAAATCAGGTGAAACTCATAAACTGGAAAAAAAGGTACAGCCATGACACAGCACATTTGCAACAACAGAATATAATCAGCAAGACAATTGAATAATACATTCCAAAATTGTATTTAAGCATGTGTTCTGCTGTTACAGAAGTACTATATGATACTAATTTACCACTAATCAGGCACCATCATCCACCAAGAGCAGCCTCTGCCAGTGAATTGTTAAAAAGCTGATGGATTGCTTTCTACTACAACATGCGGAAATAAGAGATCCTTACAAACGACATGGCACAGCCATGAAAGCCAATGACACAGGGAGCACTTACAGCTGATAAGAAACATTTACACCCTGTCACTTCAAAGGCGAATTCTCCCTGGGATGCCTTTTAATCCTACCTGGCACCTTAAACCAGTGCTCTGCACTGCAGCAAGAAGAGATGAAAGTGAAAGGGCACAGGCAACGGAGAGACAAGCAGATTTAACAAGATGAGCAATACATATGACTGATAATTTGTTGACACAAAATATATGAAGAGATAATAGAACAATGAGGGTGGAATAAATAATAATAAAAATAAAAAATAATAATAGGTTTTAAATCCATTTTGGAGACTGCTGCTTGAATCAGTCACAGCAACTGCCCACATAGCTGAGAAAGTGTTCTTGTATTAGGATGAAAATTGAGTGATTAAAAAATTAAATGCAAAGCTCTTCTCTTTTGCACTGAAAAATATTGTATGTCCCCTAGGTAATAATCATATAATTAAGGAAAGCAGGGATTTGAACCTCTCAGGTAGTGGGAATGTTTTGCTCTAGAAAACAGTCCAAAGCCTGCTTTCTTTCCAGATTTCTCCCTTCTGCTAGCACTACTTGGTTCTGAAATACCACAACACTGACATAATACAAACACTGCCAGTTTTGGCTTAGACACAGAAGAGTCATGAAATGCAAAAGACATGCTAAAAACTACGCCTAATAATAAGTGAACTGTTTTTTTTAAGGATAAAGAGTAGAAACATTTTCCATAGTTTAATTGATCTCAAAGTTTTCTAAAAAGTTTACCGGCCTTGGCAATGTTGTAATGCAGATGCTATTAGAATGTACAAAACAAGATATTAAACTGGGATTTCCATTGCTGCCTCAGTATTGTGGATACATGCAACCCAAGGACACAGATTAATGACCTTTGGAGGACTTCACAGTGCTAGGTTAATGGTTGGACCTGATGATCTTAAAGGTCTTTTCCAACCAAAATGGTTCTATGATTCTACGATTCTATGACATAAAGCAGAATGTAAGCAAGTTTGTTAGATTGTACAGGTCATTTTAAACAATGTGCACAACAGTTAATTAATGAGGATTCTTTTGCCTGTGGATCAGTCTCAGGACTGAAATCTCATAATTTTGCTGGTAAAACAGCTAGGGACTTACAGAGATGATAGCTTAATGGTTCTAGTAAATACTTTCCCTTATCAAGAAACAGCGCAAGTCACAAAATATTTGCATGTACTCTTGTGATCTTTATAAGAAATTCATAGAAGTTGATTCTTCAGGCTTACTATGCATCAGCTAGTTTTTGCTTGTGTCTCTCATTTTTTCTTATTCATCTCAAGATAATTTAGAAGGAAGAGATTTGCCTTCATTTAAACCATATTATTATATAATTTATATAAACAAATAAACCTGGATTGGCACTTTTCACAGCTGTGGAAGAGTTATCATAGTTACTATTGCTCATGTTCGCTATGCTTTAGACTGGGATTTCTTTTTAGTCACAGTGAATCTTGAGGTAATAGGAAGGCCAAAGTAACTGCAGACTAACTCTACCTGGATAACCATAGGATATAGCTATGATAAATATCAACAAGCCAAAACACATACCATTTATGGTAAGCTGCATGCAAAACCCTAATATAATGTTTAATACATTCATCATCCCAAAGTATTAGAAAAGAACTCTGGCGTATCCAGCTTTATTGGAAGAAAGCAAGCTGTGACACAGATGTCCAAATTCTGCCACTCTTCCTCTGCTAAACCATTCTTTCAATACGAAACACCTTGGAGTCAGTGTTCTCAGAATAACACACTGCCTAATGGAAGAAGGTTGACAGAATCTTGATCAAAGTAAATATATGACTGAAAGCGACACCTTGTACAGATAAAACTTAGGATAGAGATGGAAAGAATTGAATTATTACAAAACAATGCTATTTTTCATTGTGTTTCAATATCGAAAACCTATGTGGGCTTTAGAGTCTCCAGTAATTATATGCTGCAGTTAAGACAAAGCCACTTGTACTTCAAATCTAGTTCTGTTTCATGTATTTCATCTGTTTCTGCAGCATTAAAGAACTTACCTAAAGTAGTCACACTTCATCACTTTGAAATTTCAGGACAATGACAACTTCAAGAAACTGGCATCACTTAATACTATGATCCCTTGTGTTTAAGAATATGGTGACCATTTGCAGTAGTTTCTGTTCACCATCCTCATTATTTTGACAAGTTTTAATACTATTCATCAAAGAACACATACTAAGTGCACACTTTGTGGCTATCATGGGAATTTTCAAACTCATAAAATTGTATCATTATTCTCTAGCTGAAGTGAGTGATTGGTGTTCTATACCGTGAATCTTCCCTTTAATACTCTGTATTGGGCTTTGAATGAAATTTGAAAACTTTTCATATTGGCTAAAATCTGGAATTCTTAAAGACCAGTGTTCTTGTACCTTTAATTGACTTAAGCTGAACCCCTTGCAAATGGCCTTAGTTATATATAAAATTTCACCTGCTGGTGCAATGACTAATTTCATCTTTTTCAAAATAATGGCAATACAGTAGTTACTATAATGTTGCAGTCAGCACCATGCGAGATAGAGGAGTTTTGGTTTATTGGGCTTTTTTCCCTATCACGGTGGGGTTTTTTTTACATAGAAGAGCAACACTTCAGCTTTTGAAAATACTAGTAAACAAACTATTCTTTACCTATAACATCTTGCCCATTTGTTCATGGGCATATGTACCAATTGATCTAGGCTGCTTACCAGTATATATTTTTCTGCTGGGCCTGTTGATTTTGGTTGTATGAGGTGATTTAGAGTAATTTAGAAGCCAGTGGCATTTCAACAGGAAAATACACAGTACTATAAAATTCTTCTTAACAGCTACCAGGTACTTATCTCATACTGATAACTCTGCTTATGTCAAGAGAGAAGTGTATGGATGACATTTTATGAAATACTGTATTCTTAATGACCCTGTAAGGCTAGGAAAATAATTAAATGTTAATACAGTGTTGTGTCCTACTGAAGGGAAACATGTCAGACTTTAAACAGATCTTGTTTCAAAAACCTACCTGTTTACAGTGGTCATCACTATAAAAATATTCACTTACTATTTTTATTTAAATATTTCTGGGAACCAGTTTTCTGTTCTTCATGATGCCAGGAAAACTGGAGATATGCACAAAATGATTCACATAAATTCCAGATTATTAATTTTCAAATTTATCTTTTTCATAAAATTTCTGTTTGAACCATGGACTCATGTGCAGACTGGTAAGGTAATAGTTCATTTCCTTTGGGGAATAGCTATTTGTAAGCTTACGCTACCTTCACACAGGAAAGAATGGAGAGGATGACAAGTGGAAGCTAAAAGCAACTGACAAAGAAGTCTGAACAAAACTGTAGTTTTCCTCATGGCACAAACCTGTCCTGAACAAAGTACTGCACCATCCTGGTTAGGAAATTGGGGATAAAAGTAACAGTGACACCTGATAGTGTGATGAACTCTCACAGTCCCTTTGGAGAAACCACTCTATATTCTCCATTCCTTTTTAATCATTCCAGTCACCTACAGGCAGTTCCCTCTGCCATTGTAACACCAAAAAGTGAAGATATTTTTAACTGGTGAATGTTCATTTGACATTTTGAATGCTTTCATCATATTATTTAGGGTAGAAACACTATTTCTCGCTAAATAAAAAGATTTCAAGTACAGTAGATTCAACACAAGGTGGCAAAGAGCTTTGATTATGATATTTCAACAGCATGAGAATCGACTGTAAAGGCTGAAAGAAAATTCTGTTACTCTGTGGGAGAACAATCTTCAGAACAAAGGCCTTTTACTACCTAGGATTTTATTAAGTTTTAGATGCTGATTTCCCTTACTTTTCCTTTCAACATTGGAACATCTCTATTAATGCCTTTTAGGCTGGGACATCATGCAGGGAATTAAAAGGGTACTAGAACCTGGAAATTGAGGTATATTATCACAATTTGATAATTATAAAGTCATGTTTATATATATAGCACCTAATAAATGTATGAAAGTGAAATAGAAAAGATGCTGCATTCTGAGAATTGTTGTCCAGACTGACCAAAATATGTATTTTTCAACCTACACATACACTTTCATGCATTTAAACCCTCATGCAGAAAGTCACACAAAGGCATGCTTTCAGCTGGTGATCCCTGAACTTGATGCATCCTGAGTAACAATTCAGTCTGTCCCCTAACTGTCCTCAGAGATGTAGGTGGATATCAGTATCTTATAAATTTCACACCACCAGATATACAGGGGAAGTGCTCATTCTGCTTCTAGTTTTGTCTGTATAGCACAAAGGTGAACATATGTAGAGACAGAGGTACCCTGGCCCTGATCACAGTGAGGCCAACATCCTCACCCTTGTTCTGGCCCAGTGCTGGGACCAAGCACACTAGATGAGTGCTTCTTGTTGAGCCTGCACACACCTGGGTCCTCACTGTTGAAATTGTCTCACTATGTATAAGGGAAGAAGGATTGCACTACATGGCCCTGACTGTCCTAGAGTCTTGTGGGTATCTGACAGTGACACCAAGACATCAAGAAATATAAAGAATGTTGGGGGCCTCTCTCAAAGACCTCTCCTTCAAAGGTCTGCTTTGAACTTCTCAGTCATTATTTGGTAACTTCAATAGCATCAGTAGATATAAGGCTGTCTTCCATTTCTGCATTGAGAAATCCCTTTAGCACAGAATTCTTATTAGAAGTTTCTTATTTGAAGGTAATTTATTCCAGTTAAACTACAGTTCATTTAACATTTCTTTGATTTTTGCCTTGATGATTGTACCTTGAATGATCTATATTGATATTTGTTAAGCGGCTTGTGGAGAGTCCCAAACTGTCATCCCCTACCCATTAAAAACACCAGACCAAGTGCAAGTTAATTCATCCATCCTCATCCTTCTTTAATGGAAATTCAGCACACATTAATGTTAAGCAAATGCTACTATCCCTTTATCTTCTGCTTTATAAGGATGTTTACCTGGATTCTACAGTCATGGAACTTTGTTAAACTACATTCAATCAGTGTGCAAAGATCATAATAAACACCTCAGGTCAGTCCTTATGTTACCTAAAACTAAAGGGAGAGACAGAAGGATTAATGATAGAGTGGCAACTCCAGCTTAAACATCACTTCTTGCTTTCTGAGCTGTCACAGAATCACTGAAGAATCACTGAAAGGAAGAGAAGAAGCAGAACTGGAGTAGGGTTTTCTAGAGTCATAGATTATAGAATCATAAAATTGTTTGGCTTGGAAGGGACCTCAGAGATCATCTAGTTCCAACCCCCCTGCCATGGGCAGGGACACCTTCCACTAGACCAGGTTACTCAAAGCCCAATCCAGCCTGGCCTTAAACACTGCCAGGGATGTGGCATCCACAACTTTTCTGGGCAGCCTGTGCCAGTGTCTCACCACCCACGCAGTCAAGAATTTCTTCCTAATATCTAACCTAAATCTACCCTCTTTCAGCTTGAAACAGTTACTCCTTGTCCTTACACTATATGCCCTTGTAAAAAGTCCTTCTCTAGCTTTCTTGCAAGCCCCTTTCAGGTACTGGAAGGCTGCTATATTATTTTCATGATTTTATGCTGTCTTCATCATGTACAGAAGTTCAAGTACTCTCCTGAGTTGTGAGCAAATTGATGGAGGACAAAACATTCCTCTACAGAAAGATTTCTGTAAAAGTTCTAGTCATGTACTACAATTTACCCTGGACACATTCTCTGAGTGCTGAAGTTAGCAAGATTGTACTAGTGGATGAAAAATCAGTCTAGAGCACTGGAATTTTGCAAGATCTCCAGTCAAAATCAAAATTTTGGCTCACCAGTGGGAATGGTAAACTTCAAATGAAATGTAGTATAGCCAAGATTGTGGTTCTGATGAACATATAGTTCAAATATAGATCAACAGGCCCAATTTCAGGGCTCAGGTTACACAGGTTACAAATATTTTTTGGACATTTGAAATTCAAAATGGTGATAATGTGATCTCTAATTTTACAAGTACTCCTTACTGAAAATGTAGAAAACCGTTGCAAGGAATGGTTTGGAATAACTGGAATAAGCGTTTGAAATAACTGTATCTCTTCAAAAGAGAGATGCTACACTGCATATAATAAGATGTGCAGTGATCTGCCTTAAGTAGGATATCTCCATATCATCCTGCATTCACAGAAAAGATCCTACTGTAGTTCAAATGATGTCTGCATGTAGACCTTAGTCAATCTTGCAGTATCAAAAGTCAATGTTGTAAAAAAATGGTACTAGAGCACAGTGCACAACCCACAGTACTAATATTCTTTCTGGAGTGACTCCAGTCATACTGGGAAGGAAATGTCTTCAACATAATGTTTGAACTACTCCTATAGTGTTTTTCTTTTACTAATAGATTTGTGTGTACCACAGTGCCTACTTATTTGTATTTTCAAGGCAAACGATCAGCTGTTTGCTGTTCACCTTACTACTCTCTAGAAGCTCTGAATTCTCAATCATTACAAATCAACAACCACAAGTTTCAGATGTTTAAATAATCTAAGTTCCATGAAACAATAATAAATAATTTGTAGAATCACATTTAATACAGTAGCAGTGGTACACATTTCTTTCAGTATAACTGGAAACATGATGGAAATAAGCACTCAAATTTTATCCTAGAATCATAGAATAATTATGGTTGGAAGGGACCTCCAGGGTCATCAAGTACAACCTTTATCCCATCATATTCCTAACCATTAAACCACTAGACTATGGCCTCAAGTGCCTCATCAACCCGTTTTTTGAACACCCCCAGGGACGGTGACTCCACCACCTCCCTGTTCCAATGTCTAACCACCCTCTCAGTAAAGAACTTCTTCCTAATATCCAACCTAAACTTCCCCTGACATAACTTGAGGTAATTTCCTATCGTCCTATCATTAGTAATTTGGGAGAAGAGACCAACACCAGCCTCACTACAACCTTCTTTTAGGTAGTTGTAGAGGGCAATGAGGTCTCCTCTCAGTCTCCTCCAGACTAAACAACCCCAGTTCCTTCAGCCAGTCTTCATAAGGCCTGTTTTCCAGACCTCTCACCAGCCTCATTGCCCTTCTCTGGACTCGCTCAAGCACCTCAATGTCCTTTTTACACTGTGGTGCCCAGAACTGCACACAGTACTCAAGGTGCAGTCTCACGAGTGCCGAGTACAGGGGCACGATCACCTCCCTACTCCTGCTGGTCACACCGTTTCTGATACAGGTCAGGATGCCATTGGCCTTCTTGGCCACCTGGGCACACTGCTGGCTCGTGTTCAGTCGGCTGTCAACCAACACCCCCAGGTCCTTTTCCGTCAGGCAGCTTTCCAGCCACTCTTCCCCAAGCCTGTAACTCTGCATCCTGACTTGTCCAGATTCTTTCAAGTCCCAGAAACAGTGATATAAGCAGGCCATTCCCACTTTGTGTTTACACATTACTGTCAAAGACTGCTCACTGGGCAGCACTCCAGACAGATGCAACACAATTAGTTGACTGAGCTCCTAAATTATTAATAATTCTGCGGTGTTCCTATACATTTGCAGAAACTTTGAACTATGAACACAGATTCATAAAATACCTATGCTCATGGAAAGGGTTCTAGGGATAACGCTCTTATCCTGCACAAAATATTGACCGAAATGCATAATTCTGAGAAAATATAGGCTACTGCTAAGTAATATGTTTGTAATAAGTGTGTTACAGTTTCCCTTTGTAGTTACTTTGATTTTTGCCAACTTAAGATGCTGAGTAGAATTCATACTATTTTCTGCTCTTTGCTCAACATTAGTTATAAGGAACTTTAAGTATTAAAGTATGCTGTGAAACATTTAGCAATAATGTTAGTACTTTGACCTTTACAATATCCTACGTCTTCATTGGCTACCCACTTCATCTACTTCCCCATAGGTTACAGAGGCAGTAAAATAATAGAATACATGGAACAGACAGGTAACACAGCCAATCAAACCAAGGAATATTAAAAAGGTCAAAATACTCAAGTCTACTACTATGATTTATAAAGCATATGAAGAATTGGAACTTTAGTACCTATTTCTACTGAGAATAATCATAAAGAGAACTGAAAATGGCACAATGAATAGATTTTGGTGACAGTAATTTCATTTTGAATGAGAGTTAGCAGTCTGTGTTCTTCACTAAAACTAGGTTCATTACTTTTATGATTTCACTCTCTAA
Source organism: Podargus strigoides (assembly GCA_028020825.1). Taxonomy (NCBI): domain Eukaryota; kingdom Metazoa; phylum Chordata; class Aves; order Caprimulgiformes; family Podargidae; genus Podargus; species Podargus strigoides. The sequence continues at coordinate 31,410,008 of CM051623.1, forward strand.
AGGTACCTTTGGGTCTGGGACCTATTCTTCCTTTTCCTCACAAGTCAATTTAAATGCTATAGCTATCTGTATCGTGCTACCACTCTGGGAAATACTGTGGCATATATTTCTTGCTGTGGGAGTAAGAGGCTAAATCTAAGCTCACATCTTTTCTATATATTTAAATGTGTATGCATGTACATATACACACACACACACAGAGATCTTATGAGTATTATGAAAACATAACAAACAAAACTTGAAGATAAACTACTGAAATAATGTCTTCCTCAATCTGTGTACAGATCACACTTCTACAAAATGTGAAGCAGATGTCTATTTTTGCACAATGACAAGTAGCTCTGTTACTACGATGTAACAAGGTATTGATGGCAGGTTGAGCCATTTTAGCTAACTGTACATACAGTTCTGTGTTCTTCACTTCCCCAAGGTTTTTTACATCCAGGTTCTTACTCTTAAAGCTTCCTTTGCTCCCTTTACAGAACAAGTAGAGTTAACAGAGTCAATAAATAACATGTATTAGCATATGCTGCCACATCGCAAACAATTAAATTTTATATTGTACTTGCAACAAGCTAGGAGAGCTAATACCATTACCATGGCTCAAGGAAGTGGTAGCTCATTAAATTGTGTGATTTAATTGCTTGCAGTCATGTGAACATTCTGGTACTGATGTCTGTGAGACTATCTAGGAAGCTTAATGGTGGCAATTTGCATATCTGTGCAGCTATGCTAATGCTGACCAGTTAAGCAAAATATGAAATTTATGCGCTTACCTAGATTCCTGCAAAGAGATCTTTAGAGGCAGATCTTCATGACTCTGATTGTTCAGATGTCCTTGTAAGAAAAGGGCTAACAAGTCACCAAACCCAAGTGTCAAAATGGCAGCTTCAATCTGTCAATTTTCAATTTGGCAACTCTGAAAAGGTAAAGAAAGCAAAGGCAACCAACAGTACTGTGAAAGTAAAGTACATATTGCTGATCACATGGCATATTTTCTACTTCAAATGAAATTGCTGAATAATTTTCAAGCATCTACGTGGTACTACCACTGAATTAAGGGACCTTTCTATAAAATTTAATCCAGCTCACTGGAGAACACTGTGCGTAGGCCCTATATTATAGCTTGAAAGCATTAGCAGAAGCATTTTGTCATGTTTATGAAGCATGTAAAGCTAATAAATATTATATTTTTAGTTACACACAAACCATCCATTGTCTTAAACATATTCCTGCAAGTATGTTATAGTGGTTTGCCTACTATATTCTCAAATTATTTTGACTGCCTCTCGAAAAAGCTCTCTAACTGTATGCCATTATGTCACCCACTGAAAGAGTTTGCTGCAGGAGTTGCTACATTAGTCTTATCCTTCATCCACTGTAGAGTTCGTTAGCTAAGATAAAGTCCTTCTGGCAATTGTTACAAACGCAGAATTTACAAGCTGCAGATTTATAAACTTCAAAGATGTGTTATATTTTGGAAAGAGTATCACAAAAAAACACTTTTTCTCTGCACTTTTCCTGTAGTCAACATAGCGCACACCTGAAAAATACTTCACAAATCCATCTTTGGATCCATTTGGAGGATACTCATTCATCCTGGACTCACTTTTCTCCATCGCCAGCTGTTCAGTTGCCATTGAAATTATGGCATTTCCTTGTAGTCCCACTGCTGCGTGAGCTTAGACTGCTTATAACATCAGATACATTGCAATTCTGAATCTCCTCTAATTAGGTAAATTCTGCTGAAAGGTCACAAATCAGCAGTGATCTCTATAATTTAAGCATACCAGGTGGCTGTTGAGTTCAGAAATACTTCAGCTCAACACTGATAGTTAGTGTCCCAGGCATGTTTCAGGGAGAATCATGGAACAGTTCATGATGGAACAGACTTCAGAAGGTCTCTAGTCCAACCACCTGCTTCAAGCAGAGTCAATCTTAAGATCAGATCAGATTGCTCTGAGCTTTATCCAGTCAGATCCTGAAAACATCCAGGGATGCAGAGTGCATGAACTCTCTGGGCAACTTGCTCCACTGCTGGCTTGTTCTCAGAGTGGAAATGCTTTCTTCCTTATATCCAGTCTGAATATTCCTTGTTGTATTCAAATGACACTGCCTCTTTTTCTCTCACATGCACTGCTGTAAAGAGGCTGACTTCACTTTACCCATAACCTCCCTATAGACCCTGACAGGCTGCTGTCAGGTGCCCCCAGGCCATCACTTCTCCAGGCTGAAGATACCAGCTCCCTCAGCCTCTCCTTCCAGGGCAAATGCTCCAGGCCCTTACCTGAACTCACTCCAGTTTATTGATCTCTTTCTTGTACAGGGAGAGAGACAAAACTGGATGCATTGTTTGAATGTTTTCTAGTAAGTGTGGAGTAGAGGACAATAATCAATCCCCTGAAGCTACTGGCTGTGCTCCAGTCCTTACAGCCCAAAAGTCCACTGGTCACCTCTGCTGCCAGAGCTCACTGCTGGCTCATGCTCAGCTTACCACATATGAAGACCCAAAGGTGCTTTGCAGCCATTTAGTCTACAGTCTATATTGCTGGTAGTTATTCCTTCTCCTGTTGGTTTCTGTTGGTCCATTCCTCCACCCTGTCTAGGTCACTGTGGATGGCAGTCCTGCCCTTGAGGATACTGAATGACCCTCCCAGTTCACAAGTGTCATTTCCGAACCTGAGGAGAGGGTACTCCATTTCTTTCTCCAGGGTAAGACAAGGTAAAAAGTCAAGGTAAACAGTCAAGGTAAGTGAAATTCTTTGTTCTCCCTTTATTCACAAACACCACCACTTCATCATAGTAGGCAACCAGTTTGGTCAGGTGTGATTTACCTTGGGCAAATCCATGTTCACTCTTTCCAGTCATTGTCTTCTCTCTCTTGTGGCCAGACACGTGTTTGAAGAGGACTTGGTTCATGATTTTCCAAGATACTGAAGTGGGACTGATTCCTTCAGATTTTCCTTTGTCCTTTTTAAAACACGGATGCAAAATTTGTCTGCCTCTAGTCTTAGAGGGCCTTCCCTGCTCTCCACAACAATTCAAGAGGGTGAAGAGTAGCCTCACTGTGACAGTGGCAAGCTCTCAGCACCTTCATATGCAGCCTGACAAGTCCTGTGGACTTATGGGGGTCATGTTCGCTCAAGAAGTCCCTGACTGAATTCTTACACACTGCTAGAAGTTCTTCTCCTTGGAAGCTTCCACTAAGCTTTTTTTGAGAGGGATGAGGCAGAGAAGGCATTGAGCACCTCAGAATAAATCATTTGCACCATTCAGCAATGGGCCATACAATTTCATTGTTTAGCCTTTTGCTACGACGGCAGCAGTATGGGCTCTAGTCCTGTGTAGTCCACTCTGTCTCCCAGCTCTTGTAAACTGCCTTTCTCCATTACAGTTTCATAATGAGCTCCCTGTTTAGCCAACTTGGTTTCCTGTTCCATCTACCCATTTTCCTAACCAGCATGGGTTACTGTTGGACCTGAAGGTCTTTAAAGACCTAATTATTTTCCAGAACTCCCTTAGAGCTGACTCTCATAGTATCTCACCTATCACTTCCTTGACTAAGGGCAGAGTGAGTAAAATGGCAAAAGACGTGCCAGCACAACCATGCCACCCCAAAAGCCTTGGGTTTACTCTCCAGCTCACTCCTACCTCTAAGTTTTCCTATAACCAGTATTTTATTTCCTGTACTTCTGACTTTTAAGCATTGTCACATTTTCAAAAGGAACTCCAGGTTTGGGAAGGCCAAATGAAGACAGCTGCCTAGAGTCAGTAATGGTGTTGTTGACAGGAACATTTAAACAGTCTCTCCAAAAGACCACTTAAAAGCCAGGTAATCAAAAACACAGTAGACACTTTTAAATGTGCTGTCCTCTTAGCTTCTCATGTAAGTAGACATTAACATTCAACCCTGTTTAGATTAACCATCAAATACCACAGACTGAAGTGATATGGTTACAGGTGGATGGACCAGACTTTGCACTTAGAAAGGCTGATTTATTCCAGATCAAATTGTTATCATAATAGTAGTTTTTATTACGTTCCATGATAATACCTTGCATTTATACTGGCTTAACAAAGGTCTTTGCACTGTTCTTCTGTGTTTACATTATGCATCACAGCTCATAACAATGAATACACTGAACACTTCAGTGCAAATTTAACTGTCTACTCCAAGCATACTGAATTTGAAGTGGTGCCATACTCACATATTAGTTTTTTGTTTTCTTTCTGACAGAACCTCCTCACAATCACTATTTGCTGGTTTTTGTGTCTTTCCCCAGTTTAAAATAATCTTTCTAAATTGTATCGACAGACTGTAACATATCTTTATGATTTATATTTGTTTAAAAGATAACTCGAGTCCTTTCAGAATCATTTTTGTCACTATAAATTACTTTACATTTTTGTAGCTATCTCCATTAATACATGACAAACTGTGAAATTTGCCATTTTTGCCATGACCAATCCGTAAAATCTGTCATCTTCCAGCATGATGGTGTTCATGATTTACATGGGGTCTTACTTAAAAGGTCACTTATTTAAGTGGCTCATGAAAATTGCCATTAAGTGGGTACATCCTGTAAGTGGGAAATCACATGAGCACTATATAGAGCTCCTCCCCTTTTCTAAAAAGAATACTTTTTCAACACTTCTGTATTTCAGTACTTGTGTATTGTGCCCATTCCCATTCTTTTAATTCACAAAAGTTAAAAAAAAGTCCATTACTTTTCTTCTGCTGAGTATACACTCTCTAGGTGAACACCAGGCAAGACAAAGGGAGTTGCAAAGTGTTTTATTGTGGGTACTCTGCAGATGTCTCTTCGTGATAGAGATTTGCAGCCTTCGTAAGAAGCAACAGGAGAGGAGTCAGCAAAAACGCAGAGTGCAAAACTGAAACTGATTTGGGAAAATTGATTTAAATAATACCTACATATTCAGGATCTCTAAGGTTGAGGGTGGAAAGCACACAGGCTAAGGTCCAAAGTCCCAATGAGAAACACAGAGAGACCACAATATTCATAAATTCAGTCTTATTTGGCAGAAAATAAAATACAGGAACACAAATGTTCAAGCATACATATTTTGTTACAGGATTCCTTAAAAATAGTTGTCGGTATAGCAGGATTTCTGCCATGAAAAAAAGAATCATATCTTCAGTCACTCTTTCTTAATTTAGCAACTCTCATTTTCATCAAATAGGGGCTATATGCCTGGGGATTCCTCTGTCAGAGGAATCCCTCAGAATTTGAAAGACTGTAATTTAAAGAAACTCACAGAAAGGATAGTTGACTAAAGAGAGAAGTTTCTGAGGACATTAGGAAGAAAATGAAAGAGTGCGAGAATGTGTGTGAGAGGTCTGCTTCCTCATATGAGTAAAGTGAGGAGAATTGTACCTGCCCTTACAATTTGTCAGGGTCCCTGGTGTCAGGTTTGGACCTGCTTGCGTTCCTTCTCCTTTTTTTCTGCTTCTTTCTTTCTCTATCTTTTTCTAAATGAAAAATCCATATTTCTTGAAAAATTTGCATTGATTTTTATGAAGTCTTTTTATACTTATATTAACCAAAAAGGGGCTCTTAACTGGTGTGCTTGGGGCAGTGTCAACAGAGAATTAACATTATTAGTTAACATATTAACAGAATTAACAGATTGCTGTTAATCCTGGGCAGAGTCAGGGGAGTGGTAGATTCATTCTTCTCCTAAGGATAAAAAGGAGAGTCAAGAGACCATACCGTGAGCAGGATCATCAGGAACTAAGAGGTCTTCTTAGCACTTTCTAGGTACTGGGAGTTGCCCACAGAAAGCGACTTCATTATCATGACTGGGAGGAGAACTGCATGACCATGCATACCCATCCCGTGTCCACATCAGGCATTTTGGATCCCAGAGCTGGCACAGGAGAGTGTGCAATTGATTCAGAAGCATTTGAGATTCCCTGCTGCTTATTGCTATCAGCTGCTGCCTGACTCACCCTTAAGTACAGCTGGTAAAACCTTATTATTTAACCCTTGGCAGCTTCAGATTTGACTTTCTGCTGCAGCCAACATGGCTGTGAGTCAGGGACTGCCTGTGCACAGGCTGGGAGCTCTGCATTACATTGAACGTTACTTCCAAGTGCAGTTTTGAAAGGGCTAACATATGCTCACAAGTATTCAGGTTTCCAGTTCTAAATTTAGTGCTGGGTGAGGTGGTCTCTAATACCCTAAATTCAAGTTTATATCATACCTAAATTTAAATTCTCTGAAGTCACATCCATTACTTCTTTTAAGGATTGTAAACATGCATAAATGCACACACATACATATAAATAGTTGTATGCCCCAATAATTTCAGAAATGTCTTTTGACAGGGAACATGAAAGAGAGATAGTATCCCATCAATCAGGAAACAGATATCACCTATTAGAGAAACTGAGCAAATTATACAATAATGAAGACCATCCAAGATTAAATATGGTATCCCTTTCCAACAAAAGCCTCTGAGATAACCTTAATCAGAGTGATACATATCTGCAGTTTCAGAAATGTTAAGAAATACCACAACCTAATAGAAAGCCTGAAGGGAGCGGATAGTCTGTCACTGGTAGATGGTAGGTTATTCTCTACCAACAAGAAATCTTTAGGCAGAGACTAAATTGCTCCTTGTCAGGGATACTCATTTATATAAAGTGACATTCTGCTACTCCCACCCACCAATACTGACTTCCAGTAATCATTCATGTGTCACACGTACAGCCATGCACAGTTATACCAAGTCATGTGAGCTAGTATTCACTTCCACACTTCCAGGCTGTGACCACTTACTCATGTCAAGGTATGTGCTGTCCTGTTCATTAATACTAATGCCAATTCAAGCATATCAGTGTAGTCATCTTCAATCTTACTCAGTTTTGCTGGCATTTTACTCAATCACGATCAGTCAGACCCACCCATTTGCACTATAGCTGTGACTGATGCACACACTCAGAGCCTCAGGTTGTGTCTGACAAACAGAAATTGTGTTGCCTAGATTTGGAGACTATCTTACTCCCATATTTTAGTGATAGAAAAGCAGCAACAACTTCAGCCATTTCATTTGAATTACTACTCAAAAGGATGAACATTTACTGAAGGCCAATTTAACAGTTTCTGACCAGAACTATAGAAATCTACATTTACCATAAGTGAAGACAGCAGTATAAATAGGCAACTAGCAAAGAGGCTTCAAAATGAGCAATTACATCTGGAAACAGGTGCTGGTGCATGTATTATATCTCATATATTTTAAAAATTCTTCAGCCTTTTTGGTGGATACATGGGAGTGGTAGGCATTGAACCTCAGAAATGATTTTCAGAGTAGCACTTCTCTGAGAGCCTTTGCCAGTTGTCTGGGCCACTCTACCTAGTATTACTTCTCTTAACAGTAAAATTCTATTTCTTCTCTGAATTCTGCCTCTTGGCAAAGCACGTAAGGAAAACATTTGAAAAAGGGGTAAAAAGCATGATTTAAAATTTTATTTTAATCTTCACTGGGATTAAAAGAAAGCAAAGAACCTCTTTAATTGTAATGTCCTTGTATCATGTCATTTAAAAAATGATTTGCCTTATTTGTATAATTAATATTATATTATAACAAATTATAACAAAAATATTTTCATATCTTAACACATTTTGAGTTATTTCACATTTAACAGTGGACATCCTGTTTATAGTGTTTTATTAGGAGGTAATTGCAACATCTGCACCCTTTAAACACAGTAAGTAGAAAATTTTTTTTCACTAATACTTGCCCTCAGACTAAGCTGCCTCATAATTTCTTGTCTTTGCCTGGGAATAGGAGAAAGCATGAAGGGAAGCAGCTGTGGCAGGTAAAAATGTTTGCTGTCATCACTAAGTCTATGAAGTGGAGGAGGAAAAGTATCCTTTGTGGATGTATATGTTGGAAGAGGCAGGGCAAATCTATTCTTTTATTTACAGTTATGTCCTCACTGCACACATTACCAATTACACAGATTTAATCCTACTGCTCTTTTCTTAAGGAAGGTTGTCATTTAGATTAGAGACCAAACAAGGAAGCAAACTAATTATTAAAATTTGCCTGAGAAGAAGTGCCATTAGACTTCATTGTGATAGATCAAGAGCATAAGAAGTGACCAAGATATTACTGAAGCAAGCATTTATACTATATTTCAACTCTTTATATTTCACATTGAATATTATGGACTAGGGTTTTGGAGGATTCATTAATAGAAATCTGTGGATCAGTTTAAGATTATAAAAAAAATAAACAAAACCTTTGGCTGATAGTTCTTCTGTGCCACTTAAGAAAGATGTGCTTTCAAGGGATAAGGACTTCTCTTTTCTGTCAGTCAGAGAGGTAATGTTGGAATTCTGGGATACAATAATGCTGTTGGTAATCGCAGGGCACAGACTTTGTACTCAGTTTGCAAGGCCTCAAGGCTGAGTATTGTCAGGCTTGCTCTGTCTGAAATTTAACTGTCTGCTGCTGCTGTTTTCACCTGGTTTAGATGCAACAGCAATTTTTCTAATGACCAGGTAGCTCTTCTTAAGTTGTTTACTTTTGCTTATCTTTGTATGCAACTGATGATTTTCAATATAGTAGTAGTAACAAGTAGTTATTCTGAGTAGAATGAGATATCTGGACTAATGATAATTCTTTGATTGGACTGTTGAGATTTCAATTATGCTAATAAAAAATTATTTGTTTTATAATTCTAGATGTCTTCGGGGTCCTTCATAACACTGAACCTTCGCAAACTTTTTACAGTCATGGTAACCATCCCTCTGTATTCCTAGGGTGTAAATATAATTCCTTAAACATAGACAGTCCTAGGCTCATTTCTGCATCTCTCTTAGGAAAAAGGCTGTAGACTGTATCTGCTTCCAGGTCTGTGACTACTTGCAAAGAAGTATGATCACAGTGGACAAAAAAGAATCCAGTGGATAGAAACAGTGGGAAAAAAAAAAGCAGGGTTCACCTCATCCTCAGAAATTTAGCAAAGCTTTCAGGATGGATGGGCCAAGGGACTGAACTATGGAGATTTACAGAGCAATGTGAAAATTAACTGTATCAACATAGGCATAGTCTTTTTCAGGTATTCCCTTTTGAATTTTTCTTCATTTATTTTAAATCCAGATAGTCTGGAACTAACAAGCCATTGACTGGCTGCCACAACCTGTGTGATTTGATAATCAGCCCCTACTTTCTCCAAGTCTACAGCAGCGGTGTTTCATCTGGTCATTTTTCTTTTTAATGCTAATGTTATTAATATACAATAACATCTATTTCCTAAGAAAAACAGTGATGTATTATTATATCCCTTTCTGATGATAGGAAATTTAAAGAATCTTTCAGGAGGTTGCATTTCAGATGGACTGCTTATAAAGACGAAACTTTCTGAGGTTATTCTTTGTTAGAAACAGCCTGAATTAATTGTTTTCTGCAATGTATGCCAAACAATCACACTAAGAAAATTAAAGCCAATGTGACTTTTTCTTTAATCCTTATTTGATTGCTTGATGCAGTCTACTGATGCATCTGTTGGCACAGCAGATTAAGTTACTCTTAACCACTGCAACCCCTATTGCTCACAGAGTCAAATCCAAGAGGTATTTTTTTTCCCTCTGCCATTTATTAGCAGTAAAAGTAATTAGAATATTTAGTAGATAAAACATGAGAATGCTCACTGGTTGAATATTCAGACCTCTCTGAGACTGCTGCAGTGACAGACAATCCAGGTGGCATTTGCAGGTGCACAGCTGCAGTAAATGATGAATCTGGCATCTTTGGCAGTTCTCCTCAATTCTGATGGCAGTGGAGTTTGGTTTTTTATCTGGTTTGTAATCTCCATTCCTCTTTTGTACACACAGAAACACCCACATATTCAGTTTGCCTTCACATATTTTTCTCACATACATGCTATTAATTGCAGTCATTACATTAAATATTCTCTTTTCCCTGATTCTGATTTTACTAAGCACTACTTTAAACATGCACACACATACACACAGACTTTATTTTAGTTTCAAATTTTTCATTATAGGCTCCTGCACATGCAGATTTTTTTTAGAATGAAGTTGCTAAAATGTTGTAAGACAGAAGCACTCAAACCAATGAAGCATTGCTGATATTTCTGAGTTTCAGATTGGAATCCAGGAAATATTAATTATTTCTGTCTGATCATGTCTCACTCTGCTGCAACAGATGTGATTATGACACATAATAACAAAATATAAATTGCTTTAAAAATGTAAGAACAAATATTTCAGAAGCAACAAAAATAACCCCCTCAAAACACAATGCATGCACTCAAAGATGAGACATAGGGATTTTAATAGATGTTTAAATAGAACCCCCACTCACTTTTTTTCTGAACCTGGAAATACAATCGAGTTTTACAAAAACATATAAAAACTGGAAACTCTAAGAAATCAGATCCATTCCAGAATATTGTTGCTTAGCAGTAAATACAAGACATCTCAATCCATCCAAAAAAATATGATATCCATTAAAAAAAATTATGGCTGGTGATCAGTGACTTGATTGAGATGCTTCAGCATAGGTAATATTTCTCATTTGTAAATTTCTCTCAGAAAAACAGACATTTTGGTAGATTTTGACAGAGTAAAATATGTTTGAATTACTTCACATCCTATCCAAATCTAGTTTTGCATCTGTGCATTTGCATCAGATAATTGCTATAAAGGACTACTTGTCCTTTAAAGACACTGCCAGGGCATTGATACACAGACGATTCTCCTCCTGCTTCCACTGCCACCTGCCTGTCTGGCACGGTCTTTCACCAGCCACAGAGCTCTTCAGTCATCAAAAAAGAAGATCCTTTCGAGCTGAGCTCATGCTTGTTTTCTTTGGCTTTGCAGCCCCTTCTACAGGCATTTTTCTTCTATAGGCATTCCTATGTCATGCTTTATCTCTAACAGTGCTTTTAGAAGGGCCTTTCCCGCATGACAGCATGAATGTTAGAAGTGACAGCATGGATTTCATAAGTAGCTCAAGCATATGTGGCTTGGGAGGAGGAATTATGTTACTTCCTCTACTAGCAAATGTGTAACTCTGTATGCACACATGTATGACACCTGAGAGAACAGGCATGGAAAAGAGAAATGGCGAATCTGATTGCATACACTTTTGACTTATTTCATTAGCAAAGTCTGCTGCTTTTGAATAGTGGATATATAGTGAGAGAAGACAGATTTTTCGTGAATGTGGACTGTAATGTATATACCATAAGACAAGATAAAAGAAAATACTAATTTTAAAAAATTGTCAAACTGTTGTCTTCAAGATTTTGTTTACAGATGTGTATTAATTTCTGATAAGAGACATTTTCATTTTTAAGTTTCTTGTAGCATTTCCAGTCTGAGACAAGGAATATGATGATACTGTATTTTTCTGTGCTCTCATTTCAAAATGAACTATATTAGCTGCAATACCCAGGAGAAAGAGAAAACTTCAAAGCATGGCCCCAAATAGTGTAGAGAATAGGTATGGTCTGAATACCAACAGAGCCTGAGCTTTAAGTTCAAACAACCTTTTAAGACACTTCCCAAGAAATAACTTCTTTAATGAATTGAGTTCATCTCAGGGTTAACAGTGCTGTAAAAGCAGGTTCTAAATCCGACCAGTTCTCTTCTGCACATGTCTTTTATATCTTGCATAGCAGCTTGGGCATTGGGGATGACTCAGAAGCACCCTCACTACCCTATCACCTCCTGTAGTGAATAACTTCCAAAACCAACATCAAAAACAGAACTTTCAAAACCTCCTAATTAGGATTTTATTGTTCAGTTTAATCAGCAGGGAAAAGAAGATTGATTTTAAGAAAGGCTCTCCATATGTGAAGTAGAGAGGAAGTTCACCAGTCAGAAAACAAGCAGCAGACCTTCATAAAAATGCTTATTTTCGAAACGTCATGAGACTAGATAATAAGAGTGAGTTGCTGTAGAGTACTACTGCATTAGCAGACTTATGTCTAGTAGAGGCAAAAGCATTTCTTCAAACTATAATGTCCCATTTAACATCACCAATTTTCAATCACCCAAGCAAGAATGCCTAGATGGCATAGTTTTCCCGAAGCTATTAATGAGAGAATTGTCATATTAAAGGAAGATGGCTACAGCACCCCAAAAATCTGTACAAGATGGATGTGTGAATGGCTCCTTTTGGGCAACACCACGTACCCAAAGAAAAGTATGCTAAGAGAAGCACAGAATAATTGACTATGGTATGAATAGAATGCACACAATTTCAAGTATCATGCCTCTGCTTTTTATTCAAGAGGAAAATGACTGTAGATTCTCATATAATTCATTTCAGGAATTCTATATCTTTATCCATTAGAATGTCACTTCTTGAATCGATTTGTCATAATGTCCACAAGTAGACTGCCTTCCAGAAGGAGGAGACTCTAAGAAGAACGTCTAAGTAACTTAGTCATGGCGTATGAAAGAATTCCCCAAAATAGTCATTTATCATTAAGTCCTCCCACTAAAATTGGGAATGTTATGTGTGAGAGGGAAAGTGTATGTCCATGCACTGTTTTCCTATTCTTCTCAAATGGCCACCAGCAGTCGGTCAATCTGCACCCTTATTTAACTACTAGCTTTCACAATTTCCCATAAACTCTTCATTTCTCTTTGCCAGTAGGACAGTTTAACCCTTAGTAGCTATGTAATTCTTTGACGTTTTTGACTAGTGACTCATCAGACCATCTAGGACTTTCAAGGGTACAGATCCCTTTCAGTCCATGAGCTTTTTACTGCTTCTTCTGGCTTAGTGTTGAAGAGGTGAAGCCACAATGACGGTTCCAGCCTGTGCCAGCTAGAAATTATTCACAGAAGAATGTGTGCTTCTCCTTCCTTCTCTCCACCCTCATCACACCCTTCAGAGTGATACAACAGGAAGTCACTGCTATATCAAAGCTGATTAGGACCACCTAACCTTGACAGTAATTCAGTGCCTAATGGTTTAGATGCAGCAAGTCACCACAGCTTGACTAACTTGAAGGACATGTGTTTGTACACAGCCTTTATATAGGACTAACACAAGGTTCACTGGCAATGAACGATGGTATGAATATTCATAAGGATACAGATTATTCATCTGTCATGAGAATGCTACTTTCCCCCCCTCAAAATCTTGTATGTCTAAGCCTTCAGTCATTTCTAAAACAGACACCAGTCCAAAATCATGTGAATAACTTTTAAAGTTTTAACTCGGATGCTTGATATTTCCTGAAGGATCATTTTAAAGAACCTGCTTAAGGCTGTGTATTGCCACATATAACTCAGTCTGAAAAAGCTGAACTTCTGCTCTATTAAATTGCAGAAGTGCTTCATCTCTTCATACTTCACACTCCATACCTCAAGGATTTTCTTATTGAGACTCTCTATTAGCTGTTCTAATTCTTGTTAATGATGTGCATTTGTTTGAATGAATTCTTTTGACATTTTCCTTGTATAACAACTTTCAAATACCACATGTATGTCATTGCCTTAGCAGCAAGAAAATGTGTAAAATACAAAATTAGAATTTCTGCAATATATTCAGTTGATGCAGATTTTTTTTAAACTGTATTACTTGCAAGAAGAAACTGGATATTTAAATCCAAAAGGTTTTCATGTTTTTATTGGTTTTTTGGTTGTTGAGTTTTTTACTTTTTAATGTATTGACAGCTCACTAATTGGCTTTTCCATGACAATTAGCTGTTTCCACGTTGAAGCGTATTCAGTGAAAATTCTACATGGAATTTTGCAACGTACAACAGGGGTTATGAAGTACAACTGCAGTTTAAGCTGTCCACTCTAAAGCATACTGAGAACATGGGACTCATTATACTTAAGGAACTGAAATCATTAGGTGGTAACAGCTTGTTGTCATACTAACTACCAACGTGGTCTGAATTAAAAGAAGCACCCTGCTGAGATCTCTACCAAGACTCATTCATTAACTCCCTCTCCTTGTTCTCATCTGTTTTGCAGCTGTAGCCAGGTGAGAATTAACAGGGCAGTTTACATCAGGCAGATGGTAGGTTCCCCAGGACAACTCTATTTAAAGAATAAGGAGGAGGAATCAGTAACTGGCTAATATGCATGGGGCAAATAGGGAATGTAATGATTTAGGGTTGTTTTGCAGAATGCTTTTGACTTACGGCTGCTCCTGGGTAGAAAAAAAAATTTAAAAGACTGATTTCTTGTAGTATAGAACTCCCTGAACAATTTAATTTCCCTACATGTGTTACCATTGACAATAGCTCAGTCTTTGCACCCTTAAGCCATGCCAGCTCCTTGGCAGGTTCTCTAGGCAGCCCATAGGGAAGTTCCTACAAGGAGGATATCTGCCAGAATATCATGTTGACCCAAATAAATGTCAAGCACAGAACATATTGTGGCAAAATAATCAGTAATATTTGTATTCTATTTTATTTATTTACTGTGGAAGAGTAGATGTAAACCATTTCCTATATGTGACTCTCCAGCATGTTCCTAAGGGTACCACCTTTACAGACCACACAACCTCCCCAAACAACTTCCTCTTGTGCTTCCTATCCTTTTTAACCTCAACATGTTTCATAAGAGTAACACATAATTTGATACAGCTTGCTTTTTCATAAGTTCTAATATTTTACCTAAATGTTTTTATATACCAGAATGTGTGTGATGTATAACCTTTCATAACACTTGAGCATTGCATTTTTCTTGGTAATGGATTTCATCTTGTACCTGACAGTCTGTGCTTGAAACTTATAAGCATAAAATTAAAACACCAAACAAATTGCTAGAACAGTTCTTTGAATTAGCAAATTGCAGAGTATCTCAGAAGGCTTTAGTAAGGCTTTTCTCCCCCAACAGCTTCCCAGACACCTGAATAAAATGACATTCATCCCTCTTATTCTGCATGCCCTGTACTCTCTTATTCTCTAGTCTGTTTACCACAAACTTACAAGAATTTAGAAGGGCACAAGGGAAATAATTTTTTAAATTGTTCTAGTTCTGTTAAGGAGAAAATCTCAACAACACTCATATGGTCAGAAAAGTTTTACAAAGATATTGGCAATGACCCAGGAGACAAGTATAGTATTTTGATTTCCATTAAGCCTATATGATTTTGACATTATTCCTTTTGATATTCCCTCAAGACATGTATTTCTTGAAACAAAGCAGCTGCCACATTTCTCGTGTTGACATTGGCCAGATCCTACCCTTCTCTCAGTTTCCTGGTATTTTATTTCTCAAGCAACCACATTAAACATGTAAGTATTTATAGATACAAATATAACTGTAAGTTCTCAGAAAGGACTTCTTATTGGTGAAGTTATTTCTAGAACTACTGCTTGACTTTTCAAGAGTGCTTGTTCTAAATGCCAGTTTCAAAGAACTGAGTGCTTACTACAACAAAGTTTAGGGGATTTAGGTGCACACATTCTGCAGTTTAATATTCTATTATAGAATTTTGTTGGACTTAGTTTGCACAGTTCAATCTCCAGATTAAAAAAATTAAAAAGTATACGGAAAACGTTATATCAGTAATTATGTTAGTTAATCTGTCCACACACATTTGATCAGGGAGACCCTTTTCCTACTACAGTCTTTCCCTGGAATACATTTCTCTAGTATTCCCAGATACTCTACAGTAGAACTTAACCTTTCCTCTAATGTTACCCTTTCACCATCTGTTTAGAAGAAGTTTAGATGACAATATGGTGCCAAAGATCAAAAATTGCCTCCCTTAAGTAAGTGAGAAATGGAAACATGTTAGCTTGGTATGTTTGCAATTTGATGTTCTACAGTACCTGAAGTTCAAAACGAGTGGCGTGCTGGGTTTTTTTTCCTTCTATGATTTCTACAAAGAATGATCTAAGTAAAATGATCTTCTTTTTCACACTGTTCATTCACATCTTTTGTTTCATTGGAATAGAGCTGTTAACAGCAAGGTTGTATGAATAACCACTATTCTTGAGTTTCAGAACTAAAACAAACAAAAGATCAAACCAAAAAAACCTGACCTTAGATTTAATGAAGTTTAAATTTTATTGGTAATCTTTACTGGAATAGTCATCTTCTTCATCCAGAACGTATGATTCAATATAAATGTCTTCCAGTACAAAACCCTCTCTTTTCCAGAAACAATAAAAAAAGAACTGAATAGATGTCTCACAACAATGCATCCTGCTGCAACCCTGAGGGACTAGAAAACTCATCAAGGAAGACTGGATTCTCTTCTCTCTTCTGTGTGACTGGTAAACTTTCCATCAGTACCTTAAAAACCCCTGCTACCAGCAATAGTAATTCCTAGCGAGATTCAGAAAACCTGAATGCAAACATCATACCTACAAAAAACAAATTTTGATCCAGATCTTCAACATAAAACACTGTATCTAATAACCATTAACAACACTGACCACACATTTGGAGGAATATGTTTTGGTAGTTTAGTAGCATGGGATATAACCTATACTGTATTTATTTACTGTTTCTATGTACTTTCAACAAAATGCGTATACCTCTTCTCTAAATAAATACTATTTGATTGAAAAACTACTCTTGACGTCTCTCCTGTTTGAAAATGGCACATTCTCTTCAGCTGGCATGACATCTTTCTAATATCATAAAACTTCAATGTTTTGAAAGTAAAGGTCATCCTAGAAATTTAATACCTGACTAGAAAAGATCTCTTCATCATTTTTTTTCTCCTTTGATCATTTAATTGCCTGTATTCTCATAAATATGCCTAAAGAAGAACAGAATAGATCAGTCAAGCTCAATTTAGGTCTTTGGCCAAGATCTGAGCAATTAAAAAGTTCTGCGCTATTTATAACACCTTCTGATACTAACATTTGCCAGGTTAGAATGTCTGTATCTTTTCATTTCAGACAATGACAAAGCCCCTGTGCAGTACCATGCATCTGCTTGAATTAGATGATATATTTTTTTCTACCTGCATGCACATTTGTTACTATGCTGTTATACACACTGGAAAAAATCACAGAATAAAGCTTGATCTAGCGCACTGTAGTTAAGGAAATTAAGCATACGTACTCCTGTATTAACAGCAATCTGCTTAATAGTCTCCCTGACTGCCTCATGCTGTATTATAGGTAAGCTAAATAAAAGCAGGATCTTTTCTTATTCATTCCCATCTTCAGCCATCAAGCAGATAGCTGCTCATTCCATATTGTGTTAGCTATAAAGTGGAAAAGGTATTTTATATTAAAAATCTGTGTGTGTATTGCTTTCATAACTTCTTTCAAGTAAGGAAAGAAAACATGAGTCTCATCAACAGCTTTTTATGACCTTTTAATATACACTGTGAGAATATAGCCTTAGTTACAACAACAAGCAGAATTTCCATCCTGACAGAGTTCACAGGATAGACTTATACCTTCTTTATTTCTTTTATTACTGATATGGAAGATGAACAGCATCAAAGATGCTTGGGTTCCACTTGAGATATTTCATTTCTACAGCTGGCACTATGAAAAACCTCTTCTGAGAAAAAAATTAGTAACAGTAAAGTGTAATATTAATAGTCATCTTAACCATTTCCCAAGCTTAAGCACCACATCAGCATGGTGTCAGCCTTCACTCCTTCTTCTTTTTCTGCAGATTTGATGTTGTCTCTGAATATTACTTTTGAATCTTACAAACTTGGAAACACCTAAATACCTCTACTTATGGACAGAACAGTCCATATATTAACAGTTTACCTTGTTCAAAGATCAAGCAGCTCAGGGGGGTTCATATGTATTCATTTTTGCTGACTCAAGGTCATAACTTGATTCAGTACATAGGGGGCACCTGTCTTCTAATACTGCCATCTATTGCAACCATTTGTATAAGCTATGAAAGAGCAAGGTTTCTTATCAACCTGCATTTGTTTCTTCTGAAAAGTGGAGACTGTTGTTTATCAATCTCACAGGAAAAAAAAATAAATCTTACCTAATATTTTATTACTAAATTGACTTTTTTTTTTTTTTTTTTTTTTCCACCTGAAGGATAGCTAACGTGCCTGAAATTTTTGTCTCTTTTTCCAGGCACCACATTTGTTCAAATGGAAGCATTCACTTCTTTCTACAAGAGTTATCTTGTTTGTTATTCTGCTCATTATAAGTGTGTGCCGCTAGAATGTAATGAGGAGACTTTTTAATATTGAGTTGCTCAGGAAAAAAACTGTAATTGTGCGTGTATACTTTTCACATATATTTATTTAATTACTAATTCATTTGACAATTCTATGCATGTAAAGTATAACTTACTCGTAAACCTTTGAACTGAGTTCTTCATGTGCAAGTTCGGAACTGAATGAGAATTTGAGGACAGCTATGTAAACTCCTGAAGAGGAAATTTGTGTTTTAACTTCACCTTGGTAGCATAAGGACCATGTTGAGTTTTGAACTCCATAAGCACCAATGTGCCTCTATGTGAGGACTTCTCTCTTTATGGACGAGAGAGATTACTTTTTGGAGAGTTGTGCATTTCCCACAGAAATTTGAGACCTTGGTGCTTTCTCCTCACTACTACAGGACCCCAGTTAAAATGTAAGCACCAGGGAGCCACGTAAATATATAAATCACTTTAAAACAGATTGCAGATGTGTGATGGGAACAGGAGAGTAGGTAACATTAATCACATTCATCTTCCTCTCAATTTGGATTTTGGGAAAATCTTTGTCAACTCCTCAGCATACTTCTTGCATTTATGAGGTGGGGTTAAAGTAGTTAGTCAATTAGAGACATCCAAGGGCAAGAGAAAAATCACTAAAAGGTCCTTCACGGCACTTTGTATTTTTAAAGTGTGCCATTTATAACAAACAAGGAATTACATCTTGAGAAAATGCAAGGGACATCAAGGCATATAACAGTCTTCCCAAAAGATTAATCTTCGGTCTTAAGACTAGGTATATAATTTGTAATAAGATGTTTCTTTTTTATTGGTCTGCATTTGAATTAAATTAATTTCATTCCTTATTTTTTATAGTTGGAAATGTTTTCAATAAAACCAGATAATACTAATTAATAAATATGTTTTGCATTAGTTATACCTGAAATACTTAGAAGGAAAAAAAAGTAAAAGAGCAATACAACTACAAAACTGACTAAATGCCTGTTTTGCCAATTACTAGGCCTAGCACAAGGGACACAGCCAGCAATAGAACAAGCCAGTAACCAGATTCTATTGCACACAAGAAAGTCAGTACATGGGTGATCGCTGGGGGTACAAACAAATCAATCAGGCTACACATAACAGACATCAACCCCAGTGACCCCAGGAATGATACAACACTGCCAACAATCAGTGGAACAAACAAAGAAATGAAGTCTCCCATAGCAGAGATGGGAGACAGCCAAGCCAATAGACAGATAATATAGGACAGAGGTAGCCACATACTGTTCTCACAGAGCCCACGTTCACAAGCACCAAACCTGACTGGGGCCCAGTTGCAGGGAGAGTCAGGAGGTCCTTCCCCAGCAGGGAAACTCTGCAAAGTGCATCCACCTCACAGATAGACACTCCCCTTTCCTGCAAGTGGTCCCAGCTTTTATGCCCAAAGCAGGACACCTGGCACCTGGGGCTTGTTTACCCAAGGGCTTCCCATACAAGGTCAGCCACACCTTGTAGGAAAAGCCAAAAGGCAAACACATCCCCTCGTTTTGAAGGACTGTGGGAACCACCCATATGTCAACCTTAATTCAGGGCTCAGGGTTCAAACCCCAGCACTTCAATGCCTTTATTATATACGATCAGAACAAGCTGTCCTGGCATTGATTAATGCAAAATTAAGTTAATAGCATCAATAAGAAGGAAGATAGCCTCTGTATCGGACCAGCTTGTAACGTGTCTTAAGAAACATCCAATCTGAGCAAGTGACATTGGTTTGATTCAGTTGCAGATAGAAGAGTTCGAAATAAGACTCATAAACATTAAGACTCACCACTAAACAAAAGAAAAAAGCAAACACAGAATTCCCCTCCCTGTGATGGTTTGGGAACCACAGACCAAATCCAATTTGTTTTGCTCGGGTGAGTAGTTTCTCATTTGAGTGGTAGGTCAGTCTAGGACAAGTAGACTTGCAATTCAAAGGAATTGCATCTAAAATGTATGTAATGGGATAGTAAAGGTAGTGAATGACTCAGGATAGCAAATGGCTTATTTTGCTAATGAAATTCCAATGGCTGACATTATGGCAGCTGTGTTAGTCTGTCCATTTATTTTATGAAGTCTGCAAATCATTACACAGAAGAGAGTTGGTTGACAATAAACACCAGACTGATTTAAGCACTATAGGAAAAAAACCAAAAAACCCCACCAAAACAAAACAAAAACCAACCAAACAAACCCACATTAAAAAAAACAAAACCAAAAAAAACCCCAAGCAAACAAACAAAAACCCACAACCCCCCCCCCCACAAATAAAAACAAACTGCTTCTGAAAACTTCTGGGTTTGTTTTACTATGTCTAAAGTAGAGTATTAGAATTCAACTGTGTATACCAGCTTTATTCCTCTTCTAGTACACAGAGTTTAGAGGCTGTCATGTATGGAAATAAACAAAGAAACATTTTTGCAGTGCTCTATTCCTAAAGTATAGTACATGTCCTAGACCAAAACATTTGAAACACCAGACAGGGATCTGGGTTTTCCTCACTAGTTCCTCTTTCATTAGTGATCAAGCCAAAACTAAAAATGTGATCATTCTGAATTTATGGCAGTCCATATTCTGGATCCAAGGTTAGAATTTTGATTTCTAAGAAGTAGACCTTTAATACTGAAGCCAGGACACCCATTTCTGGGTGAATACTCCAATGAGTAAGCTGTTACTGAAAAGGTGAGCAGCAGCACCAGTCCAGGAGTGGTGGCAACGTCAAGGTACCTGAGCTACAATTCCCATTGGAAACCATATCATTATGCGAAAGAAAAGAGCATGTTAAGACACTGGAGTGTCTATAAGTTCAGACGAAAGGGGCTTCACCCAGCTCTTTTGCTCATAGTGTGAAGCACCCTTTAACTGGCAATGACCCCTTTTGATTCAACAAACAGTTGGTAGGGAGATGTGTGGCAAGAGCTCTGGAATTTATGTTATAATTGTGGAGGACATTATAGTTACAATTTTGGTATAGCTCGGTAACGAGGCTATGCTTGCAGGCAAAACCAACCCACTTACTCATTAATTCTCTGTGTGATTCAGGAGTTCCACAGCTACCTTCTGCGTAGGTGGACTGATTTGAGAGAACAGGCTAAGCTGGGTCTAAGTGTTTGACTGGGTTCCTGGTTGACTTCACAACAAAGCATTTGACCAATTTTTCAATACTTCAGGTAAGAATTTGAGACAGACCCAGAGATTCCCACAGGCAGCTTCTGCAGTATATAGTCCAACTGCTGGGCACTATTTCCATGTTTAAATACAATCATTAATGTCCTGGGTGAAGACCTTGGCCATTCCAAAAACTTGTGCAGATAGTTCTGGACACAGAATTGACTAAACTGCACATGGATAATGCACTTGTAATTAGTCAGCAGAAATTGCTCCTGTATATGAAGAACTGATCATGTAGGGCAATCCTTTGCACATAGCTAAAATAGTTAGGAGGTGTTTTGTAGATTAGGATAATCAACAGCTACAGATTATGCATGTGCTGGAGTGACCACATGGGACCATATGTGTAATAATTCAAAAAAATGCTTCAGGGAGTCTCAGTGAATCCAACTAGAGTTGCCATCACTGTGAAGACAGCGATTTTCACTGTCAGGATAGCAGCTAACTGTCCTGTTCCAAAGACTCACTCCTCCATGTGAGCTTTATCCTATGAAAGAGATGTCAACGACTTCATGTTTTAGCAAACACTCCCTGCCACCAGTAATTCAAATATTTTTAACTACAATAATGAGAAAAAGTAGAGAATTAAGGGTCTAAGTATTTAGCAAGCAGAGAAGCACATTTTATATTCATCATACATACGATAGAGGGTTTTCTTTTCATATGCATTCACAGCTGCTTCAGTGAGTAATTTTGAATAGTCACGTGACTGCAGATATTAGACTTAAAAACGACTTAGAGGCTTTTTTTTAATAAGAATTTTATTTCAGGAACAGTATTTATGGTTTCTTATTTAAACTTGGATGCAACAAAGGAAGCATAAATGAAGCAAAGAGACTAAATTTTTATGCTTTGCTGATTTAGTCTCCTGAAGTCAAAAATGGCTCTTGAGTTCTACAATATTCCAGTCTTTCAGTACTGTCTTTTACATTACTGGTAAGTGGGAAAAAATTAATTTAACTAGAGGTATATTCCTCTAAAGCAATTTTGATTTTGCAGTTGTCTCTTTTGGTGGTTTCTAGCATTCTAAACTTCTGTAATCACCAGACTAAAGAGATGTTAAAATACAACCATAACATAATTATGGAGAGGAGCCTGCTCCAGTCACTTCTATAATTTTAGTAACAGTCGAGAGAACCTGGTGCTTGAAGTGTGGTGTTCATCTCAAAATAATTCAGTGGTAGCCCATGAAGAATGGTGTGGGTTTGGCCTGGTTTGGCCTCAAATTCCTAAATACTTCTCCCTCGATGGCTGTCCTACACAACTCCCAGCTGTCCCTCACTGATGCTCTAAAAGCATCATTTCACTGCAACAAATACAGGATGTGTTGGTTTAGATGTCTCCACCTGCCTAAGGATCTCTGAAAGGCTTTCTTTTCATGGCTTTGCTAGCTTTCACATTTCTTATACAAATCAAAATATTTTTGTCACTAACGTAATTGGATGATCTGTTTGCTATCTGCTTCTATATACACTAAGATACCACACCATAGAATGATACACAGCCACTTGTGCTGTTGGCCATTTTGGGTCCAAACCAGCAAAATCTGACTAGTTCTTTCCAGTCTTACAAATGGGCCTAGAAATGGTGCTTTTGTGTACAGAGGGACGAGAGATTTGTTATTACTGAAGGGCATGTACAAAATTTCCAAAAGGACTTGGATATTGACTAATCAGGGCCACTTTACTGACATTAGTTTTAAAACACAAGACAAAGTGATTTATAAACATTCGGGAGGTCATAGCTGAATTTGAAAAAGCATAAAACATTTTTAGCTTGAAAGGTAGGCCACAGTTGCTGACGCGTTTGATTTGATACAAACCCAATCATTCCTACAGATCCTTTCAGCAGATTATAACCACAAATAACTTTATTCACTATTCAAATTCACATATTCAGCTTTGTTACATAGACCTCTCCTATATTATTCAGCGGTCTCCCTCTAATATTGATTCTTCATTTTCAACATTTAATTTACCAAGTAATGCTGTTGCATGGATCGGAATATTATGGGATTTATCACAATTTTATATTAATTTATTCACCCATTCCAATGTCTTGTAGATCTTGAAAATTTACAGGCAGTCCCACATAAAATCACAAAAAATTTCATCCTCTGGTCTTCCAATACTGTTTTTTACTAGGAATATTATACTTTTTCTATGAGATTTTCTTGCAAATGGAGAACTTTATTTACAGTTCAATCTGGCAAGATTACTCAGAGCCAAAAGAGTCTTGTAATAGGAGTATTAACAAGTACTTTCTGCTTACCAGTGAGAGCAATACCCATTGCCTTCATCGCCCACTGTTCCTGGACCCCTCCTGGGAGAAGGATTTTCATGGGTTTTCTTAAAATGGTAAAGGAACCAAGAATCCAGACAGTGTATGTGGTTTGGTTTTCAGTTTGGCAACAAAAACATGAGCACTAAACAAACAAACAAACAAATAAATCTTTGGATCTTCTTTCTAATTGTGGCATTTATCTTAAATACCCTACCCAATCTGTTGCTCATCTTGTATCACTAGTCACATGATTACTGCTAATTTCTCTTTGTTGAATCTCAGAATAACCAGAAGCTTTTAACACCACCATATTACTATCTCCAGAGTAAATAGTAATGCAGATAGTCATTAGCCTGAGAGATTACAATGCCACCATAAACACAGATTTTCTTACATGAATGTTTGCAGTGTGTGAATAATATATGTTGTGAATCAAAGTGAATGTGATGTTTTTCTTCAAAGTAACATTTGCAAACACTTTCAGCATTATTTATTCAACTTTGCCTATAACAGTTGGGAAATGTTGACTTGTTAACATGCAACTACTGTAAATATTGAATCTGTCTCAGCTTCTTTAATAGTTTAAATTTGCAAGGAAATGAGTCAAGTTACATGGTTAACCTAATAATCTGGTCTTGATTTTAATTTCTTTTCCACCTTTTCTCTTGCAGATGCTATTGTTGAGAATGAGGGTGTTCTAAAACAGTAGCACCTACTTGTCTTGGTCTCTGCTGCTGTGTTTTAGTCTCTCTGTCTCTCTAGAGAAAAAAAAAAAAAAAGTATTTCATAAAAGTAATCAATTAACCACTTTTCTTTTTGGTACATTATTTTGTTGTATTCTTGGTATTTTTACTGTATTTTACCTCCTGGAAGAGGCTTTATGCTAATATTTTTATGCAAAGTGCCTAAAATATTGTTTTTTAAAGAGACCCTAGCTTCTTCTCTATAACAAAAAGTTAGTTAAGTGTGATCGAGTTGTCTTTCCTGGAAGCTGCATCTGACAAAAAAAGGTCTCCTTTCATCCTCCTCTATTCTGTCACACATAAACAGGCTGGTATGTCTGAATTTGTTACTGAGATATTACTGACTACATGGGATACATAAAAGAATTCTTGTACTCTCTCTTACTGCTAATTATGTTTTTTCTTAAAATCTCCTCTGAGAATAAGTGATTTAACCCCCAAGCTACCTAGTGCCTCATGAATTATGCTCACGCCTCACTTTTTGATTATGGTAATGCCACTGATAGCATCAGCACAATAATTAATAGCAGGTTTTGTCAATTTTCTGCTTGACAAAATCCTTCCCGAGCCTTACCTACATCGTACCACATCGCACAGGATTACATTTATTTTCTTCTCCTTTTAACCTCCTTTCACTTTTCTGGTCTGTATGTGCATAGCGTGAGCTTGATTGTCAATAGTGCTTACTTCCTTCAACTCCAAGTAAAATAAAAAGCATTTTCAGGGCTCCAAGGTTTCTGCTTTCTCATTTTCAGTGTTTAGTAGTGCCTTAAAAGCGAATCCTTCCCAAAACAAAATAAGGATACCCTGAAATAGTTTGGTCTTCAGCTACACCTTGAAACAGAGACTGTACAATGGGTTACACAAAGCTATTGACAATTTCAGTTTACAGCTGGCAATAGAGAAATTATTAATAGCAAAAAAATAGGAAATATCCACAGCAAGACCCCCATCATCTAACAAATTATTTGCTTTCAAAATGTATTAAAATCATGCAGATCTTAGCAGGACTGTCTGTAGCACAGCACTTACCTGCCTCCTGGCAACACAGTTACAAAGGCGAAGTGTGTCTCATTCCACTTGTGATTTTATAATGAGATGTGAGCCTACATTAAAGAGTAACATGTTTGTTTTCTGAGTGAAATTCCCCAGGTATTCCAGTATGCCAGGCAGCCCTTAGATCTGTCTGCTCTATTGTTAGCATGTTTCATAAATCTAACTCAAATGCAGCTGAATCTTTTCCATTGCAAAACATCAGGTTTTGAAGCTAGGCAGACATCACATGCATAAAATGGGTAATTACATTGTGGCTTTCAAAGGCAATCTTAGTCTAAATCATTTGCTGCTCTGTGAGAGAAGGGTCACCTATGCACCATAACTACAAAGGGAAGAAGGCATTTCTGCTGTCTGTTCTGTCTCCATTTTGAGTGCAGGCTGCCTGCTGATTATTCTGCATTCACTTCTCTAAAAAGCTTATTAATGTGGTCTAGAGGGAGACTGTCAGAAATGGCAGACTGAATCAAGGGATTTTCCTTCAACATCCAAATGACATGCTGCAGCAAGAGAATTAAACAGATGACTAACCAGTGCCCTTTTGTCTGCAGATGAAGATGGGATTGCCAACTTGTAAACCAGCGACTGACATTTGGGTGGATTAAATTGTCCTGTTATTGTACTGCTAGTTTCTAATCACTGGTGCTTTCTTGATCTCAAGTGCCTCAGCTGAAAGCCTTCTCAGTTCTCTGAGACTTGTTTCCTGAAACCCTCAGCAGAGCTTTTCCTGTAAACATTTATCCATAGAGAAGTACTGCTCTGACACTGACTGAGGAGAATAGTTGGCTTCTAGGTATTTAATTAAAACATTAAGCAGAAAAAGCTTTAGTGTCAACATTCGCAAGTGCTTTACTATAGCTGTGGGTTGTTATAATTGAGTTTTTCTGCAAATGTTTTTTTCTTCCCCTTCCTTCTCTAAGAGTTGGAATAGCTTGAGGATCGCTTTGCCTCATGCTGTTAGTTGTGGCTTTGAGACCGTGCCCCATGCTGTCATTCTCCGGATTCTTTCAATCTGGTTGTTAGCTTTAATTTCCAAAATCAAGATTGGATGGCAACAAGGGGCTCTAATGAAAAGTGGAAAAAAAAATGTCATTTGTTAAACAGCATTAAGAATTTTTATGTGCAACAATGTATAATGTGGTCGAGATGATTGTGTTTCAATTTTGTAAACTGTCAGATGTTTTTTACCTTATAATTAATATTAAGAGGGAGAATATATTGTTCAGGAACCACATGTACAGCGACACTTATAGAAGTTATGTCCAGATTTCTATTTATCACCATTCTGATGTTAGCAATTTGAAAAAAAAAACCCAAACATAGACTACACTATCTTATGAACACTGGCATTAGAATTTGCATTTAGAAAGCAGGGGACTCACACAATTATTTGTTGCCAATCAGTTCATCAAATTAGTACTTACAAGAGTACTTCCTTTAAAACAAAAGAAATCTGTACCTGCCAGCTTGGAACTAACAGAAAAGTACAAAGTAATGCCCCTTCTCAACACTTTACTAAATGAGATCTGTAAAGAACATGCTTTTCTTTCCACACTCTAGGAAATCTCATTTCTAATACCTCAAATTGTCCATGCATATTACATCTTCAACATAATGAGTCAAATAAGAAGTTGTTGTCCCCTGAAGAAGGCAAGAAGGTAAAGATTTCACATAACATCTTGAGGCATGGAAACAAATTTTCAAAGGAAAAAAAAACCTGTAAGCTGTCATATCCAGATTGCCTCTGACCTTCTGAACACAGAAGTACAGAAGACTGTAGTTACCTAAACAACAGGAGATTTGTAAAGACACATTCTGAGCTCTCTACATCTGTAGTTATTCTTGATTTATATTTTAAACCTCACTTCCCTGCCTTTGATAAACAGAAGCTAAAGGGGGCAGTTCTGGTAGCGTATACTTGAATACAGTCAGCTTGCTGTTCTCAGGCATCTTAAAAATGATATGTTAATATGGTATTTCTCTCCACTTTGCATGCCTCGCTTAGAAAGGAAATTCAGATTTAGGCTAATGCAAAGCTGATTGTTGTGAGAAGCGTTCTAGAGCTCTTGGTTCCTTGTGCCTTGGCCTTGCCTTCCCATCCATCAGCCTGCGATGGACAACTGCACTAAAGCAGCGCAGGCACTGCAGTCAGTAACAGATCCTCCTTGCTGCTGCCAGGTGGTTTCCCCTTCCTCTTCTTGACACAGGGAGACGACGAGGTTGCACTTCTTCCAAAGTACTTACAAAATGCCCTGGACCACCAAGCATTGGTCTATTAAGCAACACAGGGTTGTTCTATAGACACAGCGTTAATGAGCATGACACAATAGAGCCCAAACTGAATTCCACGTGACCCTGAGCACTTCACCATTTCGCTGCAGTGGTAGGGGTAGACAAATACAAGAAAAGCAACAACCGTACTATTCCCTCCTAAGTCAGGAGGCAATCCCTATTCTGCTGTACAGTCACAATATCTACCATTCAAAATCAATAGGAGTGAAACATTTTTTCTTACTACTGTACTTACAGTGGGAATGACTATACTATTTCCCCAGCATCCAAAGCCTTTAGTAGTCTGATTTGCATACCTTTGCAAACAACATTACCGATATTTTTTGAACCTGTTAAATAAGCTTTTGAAGTGTTATTAGGAGATGAAACAGTCATATGAAAAGCTTAAACAACAAGAGCCAGTATTACTGTTTCATTCTGTAAAAAAAGAAAAAGAGATGACAATACTGGGATAGCTTGAGAGAAAATCTCTGAAACCTTTGAAAAGGTTTCTTTAGAAGGTGCAAAAAAAAATCTCAGTAAAACAAGTTTAATTGCAAAAGGTACATTAATTCTATTTAACTCTATTTTGTCTTCTATCTACACACACACACTCGCACAGAGTTTATGCCTATGTCATATTTTCATCAAAACACATATTCTTTTGTCTGTCAAGTCATGACCTTGCTTATTAAGACCAGAATAGTAGAACAAAGATTTATTTCTCCCTTCCCCTACTCTCCAAGAAGCATTGGATTTTCTTTTGGTCAAAGAGGAAAAAACAGAACATTTTAGATGAAGAATATTTTTTTACTTTATTTTTGTTGATACTGACCAAATGTTCATATATTTTTTAGTAAAAGCAAAAGTTTCTACCTAAATGTTATTTATACTTGAAAATGTCTCCTTGAAAAACAGTAAGAAAAAATTCTGAACAAACTTAATTCATACTATGAAAAAAAGAAAATCTTCTGCTCATTTTGCTACTTAGGCATTGAAGTAATGAAGAGTGACAATACATCAGTCATTCTTACCATAATTTTAAAAAAATATAACAAGTTTAAAAACCTTGAACAGGTGAATTATTGTTTGATAAAAAGTTATGAACTTACTTACACACCAGTGACGAGTTTAATTAGGATAGATACTTTAATTAAGAAAGGTACTTTAATTAGGAATGATACTGTTTTGACGTCATGTTCTCACAATTTTCATTACAAGGTCCTGCCTAAACTGTGGAAAAGCTTTTAAAAATCCATTAATGGATGATATCTCTTTAAAATTTGCATTAGCAAGCTAGGGAAGTCATTAGTATACAGCTGTAACCCTAAGAGTGTAGACTTGAAAGAACTGTTTATTTTCTGCCTTGCAGCTGTGTGTAAAACCCACTGAGAGAAACTTGTTACCAATTACTGGTTTAGAGGCTTCAAGTAAAGACAGCAGGTACCAAGAGAGTAAAACAGTCTAGCTCACAAATAACTGTACAACACTGAAATTCCTTAAGAGCAGCTGTTAAGAGAAAGGAGAGGAAATATAACTGCTGAGAAGAAAAATAAATGCGTAAGTAAGGAAGTAAAGCAAAGCAAGACAGAGAGAGAAAAAAATGAGTTAACAGAGACAGAGAAGGAAAGTTTTGCACCATAAGATTCTAGTGACAAAGATCAGATCAATAGTGCAGTCCAAGAAACTAACATATTTCAGTGTCTGAGTACTTGTAATAGCCAATCGGAAAGTCACTTCTGTACAATGTAATGTACATTGAAGAATACATTGCAAAAGGAAAGGACATTTTACAAGTGTAAAAGAAACCATTTACATCAGCCGTTGCAAACAAGAAATTAATCTCTGACTTCTAAGAGACTTTATCAGTCAGTGAAAAATATTTGGGTTTTGCTGGGAAAAAATTGAATGATTTAGGACACACCAGGAAAATGGGTTGGTAGATGAAAAAAACCTGAAAATCCAGAGATGAAAATGATGTTTGACCAAGGTAACAAAACCTAAACCCAGAAAAGTCATATATAGGTAGTCTAATGTACTCTGGAGGAAGGGATTGGATACTGGGGACTTCATCTCTCACTCATAACCCTTTTCATACTGTAGCTCATAAGACATGAACACCTCCCTTAGTATGTTTCTCTCTCACTTTCTTCCCAAGGGCCTTGTGACCTAGTTGGATGTGACAGAAGGAGAGTTCTTCCCTCCCCCAAACCCATCTCTCCCATGCGATGGAAAGGCACCCTGAGAAAAGGGGAAAGCCAGCACAAGGCCAGGTGCTCTGTAGCCAGGCAGGAGAGAATTATATCACACAGCAATTGTACCATCCAAAAACTTTACCACTCGTAGCTGTGCTGAAACTTGTGTGATTGCTTCTCATTTGTTTCCCTGCAAAATAAACCAGCTTAGCTGGAATAACCACTGGAGAATTTATGACCTGAATTTTATACTAAAGCTGATCGGGAAATTTTTACAAAATCCATGGCCTTGTTGAGTTGTGTGGGTAGTACTTGCAGCAGCATGAGCTAAAGAGCAGTAACTTCTTTAACCATTCATGCTAGATTCACAGATGAACCTCAGGCTTCCTTCTAATATTTTCATCTACTTCCTTTGTTCCGCTCATCTTGCTTATGGATGACTGCCAGTTTAATATAATCTTTGCATTCAGAGTAAGCAGAAGATTAATATTGCACTCTGAACTAGTACAAAAGGAAACATGGTGGACATTCTCATGTTTCTTTTATGTCCTCATGTTCACAGGATGAAGTCCATCTCATTGTGGAATATATTTCTATAGCATTTTTCATTAGAAGAGCTCAAAATGCTGAACAAATATAAAACATATAATACCCCATGGAAAAAAAAAAATGGTTTTGTGGTATTTCTGCATGGTCTGAAGTTAGAAGAGGAAAGGTGTAGGAATGTATTTAAAAGAGAATGACCATATAGTGAACCAGCCATATGGGATGTTGGCCTAGGTACGTAGCTGCATTCTAGAAGTTACTTCAAAGGAAGAAAAAATAAGAAAGAGCAATGACTGCTTCACTAGGGAATGCAGGAGTGAACAGATAAGAGTGACCAACTGGACAATGTGTGAGAAGAACTTAAGAACCAATAGGAACTGAACTGAACTGCATGTTTACCTTGTGCTAGAGACTTTTAACCAATTAGATAATGCATGACCGCATCTAGGGAAAGAAAGATTGTATAAAAGGGACAGACAAAGTAAATACAATGTCTTCCGTTTGATTCACACTGAATGGTGCGGAGTCCAGTTTTTTCTCCTCAGAAAGGAGTTTAAAGTCTATTTTAGAGAGATACTAAGAAGAAAGTATGAAGAACGAGAACCAATAAAAACCTTAAGCTTCTATAAGTTAGGTACTAGAATGCCCATTCTTCAGTTTTGAACCTTTGAATTCCTTAAAGTCGGATCTACAAAGGACAGTTATACATTTTATTCTCCCTTACATTGTATAAGAAAATTACTTACATCAAAAGAATGATCCCCAAAATCTGCACATTGAGCACTAAGATTCCTAGAGGAGACAGTAAGTGAATTGCTCAAATGGATGACTGACCATGGCCTGCCTATAACCTGGCCATGGTAGGACAATCTTACATGCATGTCCATGGGCTAAGGAAAGAATACACCCTGGGGTTTCTAACTTCATAGTGCCTGTGCATCTATGCTATCCACTGGACTGGTATATAGTGAAAAGTCTCACAAGTGTGATCATCATGGTCAAGACAAAGGAGACAACTATGAGAAGAGTGTTAGATACACTCACAACACAGAATGGGATTGGGTCAGAATCAGATCACCCTTCAAAAGAGATAGTGACACATGGGGTATTATATTAAAACATAATGCTGCAATAACTGTTCTGGACAAGATAAAGGGCTTCAAACCACAAACAGTTTCTAAAATCTTGTGTCTACTGAAGTCAGAAGCTGGGTATTCTCAGTCAAAACTGGCTCAGGCAAACAGAAAAAAACACCTCCTTTTGGAACTAGTGGGCTCATATCAAGGCCATGAAATGAAAATGTGACACACTACAAAGCATTTGTGTTCCTACTACTACTAGCATAGTATTAAATGTCTGTTTTTATAGACTCTTTCTTTGTTTTTTATAACTCCTAAGTAAAAATTGAAAGTTATTTTTATGTATAGTCCATTGATGGCAAAATTTAGGCAATTACAGATTAGAAAATGAACGTGCTATTTCAATGTGGGTCACTGGTTACAGTATATCATAAGCACACATACACCGTCTTAACACGAGCAAGTATTAATCTGACAGACGGATATTACATCTGATTATGCATTTAATGATTGTGAGAGTAATTGAATTATTTCCAATTTTGAAGCAGTTTTGCTAAGATGTCTGTTGCTTACTCTAAATGCTTTTTGTATGTTTTTCTATAAAGTGACAGTTGTGACTGCATTGGTTTTAAACGCATACTAAAAGGATATTCTAGTGAAAATTCCTTGTTTACTTGAGAGAGGCTGCTTAAATGTTTAATGACGTTAGCTCCATACAAACAGCATTCATTTCCTGTATATGCAAATTTTCTTAATGTGAAACCCCCATAACAGGTAGAATGCAGAAAGTTAATGAAGCCATGTAATTACAATCACTATAGTGACTGCAGTCCCTGGAGAACAATAATGTGATAATATACATGGGTGTTGACTTTCTTTGGAAACAACAGCTTATAATTTGAAAATAGATAGTAAAATATTTTCATTATCTTCTGCCTTCTCCTAAGGCAAATGGCAGGTACAAATAGATTATGCTTTTATTAACTTCAAAAATGGGAGATAATGCAATTAGGTAACATTTAATTGTTTTCCATGGCTGGCATTGGACTAGGTTTAAACCCTTCTTTCTGCCTTAGAGTAAGTAAAACCAGGGTCAATCTGACTTCAGCCTCTTATTTTTGTTCTAACACTGGAAACGTACATATTGAAGATGTCATTGATCACTTTAAAGTACTTAACAGAGAAATCTAAAGCTAATTAGAAGCTTTGTATGTCATTTAAATACAAGATTTCAAAGGAACTATTCTGAATTCCAAAGATTTCAGTGCAATTTTTTGTCTTTTCACAAATAATAAGAAAAAAATTATAAAGAAGTAACTAATGGCTGTTCTTAGAGCATATTTTATTTTGTTGATTACTGTGAGCACTATGAAGAGAAGAGGACACAGAGAAGCTCCCTCCTCCAGCAGTAAACTGTTGTGGTGCAGCAGTTCGGGGCCAAGTTCTGCAACATCAGGAATCACCTTTCTGGCAGCTCTGGGCAAATCAGAGCTGGCTCACAGAGAGGCTTGCTGTCCTCTTGCCTCTTATCCAACAGAAATACCTGACTGAGGAACCTAGTCAACCTGAAATCTCTCTTGGTTAAGCAAAAAGAAGTAAATGACATAAACTGTCTGCTGGCAATACACAAAATTTCTCTTAAAGGTGTCTGTTTCTTTCCATTGAGTAGACCTTTAACTTCGGTACCTCACATAGATGGCCAATGTTTGCTAGTACCCTTACTTATGTACTTTCCTTTTGCAACTAATTCACCTCCGTGTTATGGAGAAACCACAACATTTACCTGTCTGTATTCATTTTCTGCTGTCAAGCGTGCTTGTTTCTCAGCATGGTAATTTTATGATATTTGGCTATTACAGAAGATGTACTTTTAAAGGGAGAGGATACTTTTCTCACATCACAGAGCAGAGAACTCTTCCTTAAGTGATGAAATGTTTTCTGCCATTTTCCACATCGTAATTTTGTGGCAAGTAGCACAGAAGTTCTCATGTCAAGTTTATGAGCTGACATGTACCCTTCCTGCTTTACTCCATGTATAGCTCACTTGCTGTTTGAAGTGCTCTAATAAAAATATTTATTTTATTCTATCCACAATGGGTTATCTCTTATTTTTTTTCTGACATTAACATTTAAAATAGTAGTGCCAACCAAACTGGAATAGATTGACTCAAAGTAGAGCAAGCAGCTATAAATTAAGTAGGTCACTACCAGCTGGGGCTCTTATGCAGAGTGTAAGAGTCAGATACAGCAGTTTACACCATATTACCATCAGCAGTAGCAGGAACTGCAGGCTGATGTAACGCAGTCAGCTCATCTTAATGAGGCTACAAGTATTAAATAACAGCTAGACCAGCCAGATATTTTCAACGAACATTAAATCTGAGAGCTGTTAAATTGGGTTCTACTCATTGTATCTCGACTGGAAGTGGGCTGCGCACCGTGGTGGGTGCAAGCCTACCAGTCCTGCACATCCAAGACCAATGGGAAGTTTGTCACTGCTCCAATCCAGCTGACAAGCCCAGGTTTCCTCCCCAACAACAACCTTGAAAGAGATGCTGGTGCATAGCCAGGTCTCTGACCATTAATGGGGACAGAACATGTACAGGTTATGCAAGAGGAGCCTGGAAGTGTTGCTGGTTCAACAGCAATGCAACTTGGACAGCTAATTTCCTGAAGCTTCTACATCGAACCCAACAACATTGACCATTTTGCGAGAAATCCATTGATTCAATTGCATTTGCATAAAATTTTAACACAATTATGAAGTACAAATAAGTCAGTAAAACTCCCTGTCCCTGAACACTTCATGCCCAGCAATATAGTTATATTTCCTAGATAAATTAATTGTTGTGAATTCTTCATCCACCTTAATTTATCACCCACCTCATTGTGAAGATTAATTAATGTCAGTAAAGTAATTATGAAGATGAAAAGTCCTATAAGTATTTAGAAAATATACATATCTATTCTGAATAGAATATGAATTACACAAAAATATTTCTCATGCCATCTCAGAAATACTGAGTTTCAGATGTATTCCAGCTCTTCGTAAAGCATGGCTAGTTTTTTCCACCAGAGTTATTCTCCATATATCTTAGACCACAGGTTCTTAATGGTACTATTGTGACAGGATTTCAGTGGCGTTTGAACTCCTAAACTTCTTTGGGAACTCAAGCTTAGGTTTACAGGCATTAAAAAGCATCAGACTGTAGCCAGTGACTGTGAACTAAAGGAAGCAAAGCCTCCAGTTTGCAGACTCAAACCACACTTTTTTGAGGAAAAACTCCGGAGACAAGCCCCAAGTTTAAAAGGAGTGCCATATCTTATTTCTTAAACACAATTTTTTACAGCAATTTACTTCACACTACTATGAATGTTCTGACTTTAATTAATGTGGAAAATAGAGAGATGCATTCGGAACAAATGTGTGATGTGTTAAATAATTCTTTTGAGAGAACTTCCTACACTAAAGTATTTTCCTGGTGTTTTCAACATTTAGAGAGAAATTTGTACTGCTTTTTTTTTTTTTTTTTTTTTTTTCCTTTTGCTGAAGGGGGAGAACATAAATAAATGAACTGTTTCTAACAACAGACTGAAAACCTGAAACTGTTTATCTTAAGCTATTCAGAAATTTTGTTTTGCATAGTGCTGGCTTCAAGTTACATTTCAGGTATTGTTTCTAAAAAGTGGACAGTTCCATGTTTCAAAGTTGTACCTCAGAGGAAAGCGCACCTACCAGGCAATACATGACTCCTAACATGATTGTGATCAAATTATATTTATGATCATTCCAAAGTATACAAAACCATACTCTGTACCTATCCATGACAGCTAAATCCAAAGTCCCCTGAAGAAATCAGTGGGATTTAGATTTGGATTTTTGTGCACATATTTTTTGATATCTGTCATGGATATTCATGCAGGCTACACCACTATATCTGTAAAATATGTTGTGATTCATTGAGACACAGTCATATAAGTATCATGCCATTATGTTAAAATGGAAAAGCAAGGTCTCTGAATAGTTAGGAGAAAGAAATAATTTAGAAATGTGTCATTTCAGATTTGTAGTGTTACAGCCATGCCTTTCCACAGAAAAAAAAGTAAAAATTTCCCTTGACATTTAAAACACATTTTAATTAGATGTGAATTTAACATTCATGGCAGGGCACTTTTTGGTCAATACAGTCAGAAATATATGTTTTATTCAGTAGTTTATTGTTTTAAAATATAATCTGCAGAATCCAAGTGATTGTCTACATCATTACTCTACAATTTCCCTGGTATAGGATGGAATGGAAGGGGAACTCTCCTTGCAGTGCCTTGACACAAGAGTGACACAATGGACTCTTACATGTGAGTAATGCTGTCAGGTAGGAATGAAATCGCTGACTGCCCCAGTACGAATGGGTATTAATAAATACCTTCAGTCTCTTAATGCTTCAATGGAACAGTTCCTGGTTTACATGTAGATTAAGGAAAAGAATGCATAGTGAAAATTAACACGTTGTTTACTAAGAGGTTAACATTCAGTGGCTTCCCACATGTTATTAGGGCTTCATTATCTGCATTTTAAAAATTTGTTCTTTTTTGACAAGTTTGTTATGTTTCTTTCAAGTGAACAAAATCTGGGGAACTTCATATTGGAAAAGGATGGAGAATAATCGTGAGATTGATTCTGACCTAAGGAAGAGAGCATTATTTTGTGTTAATCTATACATAATGCATGACAAATCACATGTTAGATATTCAGATAATTTGGTAGTATTCTCCTGGAGCTACAATACAGGCAGTAAGCTCATATCTCCACATTCTTCATTTTCTGTTAAAAGGGACTGTGCTAGGCTTAAATGGGGTCCAGCAGCCAAAAATGAGATTATCGTTAGCAGAAGATTTTTTTATTATTGCCTGTTGTGTTCTTGGGCAGCTCATTTAACATTTTTGCTCTTCAGACTTTTATTCTGTACACTTATTCTAGTAATTCTTCTTTCTTAGAAGTCTGATGTTTTGTAACTAGTGTTTGAACAACATTTTAAGATGCAAGAGCTGCTGGAATTGACGGAGCAACAAGTTTAATAATAATAAAAAGGGAAATGCAAGCTGTTTATGTAACAAAAGAGTTCTAGGAGATTTTGCAATGCTCTGTGCTAATAAAATGCATAAGAATGTTACAGCTCTGCCTGTATAGGTAGCCCTGTATATTAGATATACCCTGGTGTGAACTAATTAGGAAGAGCAAAAGATAACAAAATATACTATACTGATAATCTGCTAGAAGATTGCATTTATACATCAAGTGTAACATGAAACTTCAGGAATGCTTAGAGCAACCAGTGTGAACTTTCACAGAATGATTTAATAAAATTACAATATATGAATATACAAACTACTGGAAGAGTCATTACTTTCATTAAGAATATTACAGTGAATAAATTAACCTAAAACAATAAAACCTGAGCAGCAGATATATGTAAGTCATTTACATCTTGTAGTAGACCCATTTTCTGTAAGAAAGAATGGATGTGTTATGGTATAGGTTTCATTAGCAATTGCATTTCAATTGACTTCAAAGCACACCATAAGAATACAAAGGCCATAAATACCATCTATAAACAAGAATACTGTAGAAGGCATTTTTTTCTTTTTAAACAAGATGTTCTGTGCCATTACACTTTAATGGTCATCTTGCATTTTCAGTATGAAGAAAGCTGAAAAAGGTTGTAATGATGTTGTCAACTAAATCAGTGTTCATTCTTTATGTGACTGTATTATATAACTCTGTATAAACCCTGTGAATGTCTTGTCATGTGATGTGACAATCTGAAGATTTTAGAAAGCAGATTTTACCATATTCTGTTAAAGTCACAGTAAACTGTAAAACTGTACCTGTTCTTGAGAAATTTTAACCATGTTTACTAAGCATTTTACATAACCTGACTGAAATATCTGAGGGAGTCAAATTGTTTATGAACTTATTCACTGACACCAATAGACATTCTAGCATGTTCTCATTATCATTTTGTTAGTACCTGAGTAAAAAGAGTATGAGAATTCTCTTGATCTCATTCTCTACAGGACAGGAAGACTAAAAGGATTCTCTGACACCTGACCAGGTGGCTGAACCATTTTACACACTGTTATTTCTAGGAATAAAATTCAATATAGACTGATCTATCAGTTTGAACGACTTGTATCTTACTCTGCATCAAAGCTGACTGAGGAACCAGGATCGCATTGTGCCTGTGGCTGATGCTTATCACCTGTGATCTATTGCTCTTCCTGTGACTATGTCTGGCATCCTATGCATCATAGTGATACATGATGAATTGTTTCTAAATCAGAAATTTTCAAGGTACCATACCATACACGCACAAAACCCCTCTAGTTTCTGCCATCAGGTCTGTATGAATGTGTATCTGCATCTCAAGAAAAGAATTATGTCTATGACATTTTCATAAAAAAGGCTCACCAGTTCAATGACTATATGAATATTTCTACTTTTTCATACTCAAAAAAGGCATGCAAGCACCCTTGCTACAGAGAAATTGTGTTTTAAAAAAGAGTGAGAACCTAATTTATATTTACATAATTTCATTGTCAGCAATTTTTCATTAGCCTTTTCTTCTTTCCTATCACTTATGAATGTAGTTAATACAACTTGATCCAGAGCATGTCTCTTTGGGATTCCTCTAATATCATCCTTTCTCCAAAGCATATGAAAATCTCCTTTCCTTTTGTTTAATCCTTTGGAGAACTCCTCTTGCTCCATGGCTAGTAGATTCCTTGCTGAGGAACATGTTGAAAGATTCCTGAATACGAGTAAAACCATATTCCATGTTTTTTGATTCCTAAGAGAACTCTAGTAGATCAATAAATGTAGTTTCTGTCTAGAAAATCCATCTGATTCTTTATCACTACATGAAGTGCCTACTAAACCTATTAATTACTGTAATTTCAACCAATTTGCCCATTACGAACTTAATACCCTGCAGTTGTCTAAATTTTCCTTTGAAACCTTTTAGTGTGTTACTGTATTTACAACTTCTTTTCTAGTACAAAGGCTGATTCAGTAGATAAATGACAAACCGCAATTCATTTTTTGGCAGTTTCATATGGAGATTCCTTTAGAACTTCAGGGCAAAAATTATCTAGTCATGCAGATATTAAAACTCATTTCATCAGTTCTTTCTGAAACTTTAAGTGATGGCACCACAAGATAGTTCATCTGTCCTATCCCCCTTGGGGAATAGGTCTAGATTGTCATAAGCTCCTCTCAACTAAGCACGGAATCAAATAATTCATTCTGTTTTTCTGTAGTGTCCTCATACTCCTTGAGAACTCATTTTAGATCTTGATCTGTGTACAAGTTCGACAGATTCCCTGGCAGGCTGCTCACTTTTTTTTTTTCTTCGTGTTTAAAGAAGATTTAAGGAAGCTAGTCTTCAAAATACTTTTGCTTTGGCTTGCTATTGTTTACATCTATCTTTTCTATTTAATTTGTATTTTGTTAGCCACAACATCTACTTTTACATCGTATAATCTCCTGCACTTTTCTATAATTTGTCATATATATATATAACATATATATATGTGTGTGTATATATATATAGACACACACCTTCTTGACTGAAAGACAATAAGTACCATGATCTTAGGTAAGATTCATGCTCCCTATGTTTTTTTTATCCTTTTAGCTGTTTGGGTTTTTTCTAAATTGTGTGAGATGTCGTCACAAAGTCATCTGAATTCCAGGATAAAGGGACTGAAGCTGTATAAAAATCACTTTAAAGGCTTTTCATATTATTTCACTTAAGAGTTTTGAAATGTTGAGATTTTATTTAGCTCTGTACATGATTTTGGAAGAAACTTTCTCACAAGGTTAGGCAACTAAATCACAACATTTGAGTATAGAAGTAAAACTTTTATTGCAGAGCATCCTAACTTGCTTACATTTTGGTAAACTGATACTGCTATTGCTAAGGGATTATCTTCAGCTGTTTATAACAATGTCACTCCTTTCCAAGCAAAAACTAGGTATGATTGACCACAGTCTTTCGGCTAATCAGTTGACGTTTTTAGGAGTGGATGAGGAAAAATACATACCTTTCCTATTAGGGAAGAGATAAACACACCTCATTTGTCATGGAAATATAACTTTGACTTTTACTAGCCTGCTGAAAATTGTTTGGACTTTTAAAACATGTAACCTGCAAAGTGAATTTGCAATTAGCAGCCTGGAAGTTATCTATTGATAACACAGTGTATGCCTGAAAGAAAGACATATATACAGTATATGATATGTTTTCCATGAAAAAGAGATTGAGGTATATTTGTTTGTGCTGAATGAAGAAGGAAAATTCCTTCCCTGAGTTTAATACAGGAAATTTTCAGACTGTGTAAAGTCTCAGAACTAAGCATCATCATGAAGACACCAAAAGATTTTAGTCTGTCTT
This sequence comes from Podargus strigoides, assembly GCA_028020825.1. NCBI lineage: Eukaryota > Metazoa > Chordata > Aves > Caprimulgiformes > Podargidae > Podargus > Podargus strigoides. The sequence goes on from CM051623.1 coordinate 31,449,963, forward strand.
TCATAACCGGGTCCAAAGAGCTTCTTGCTACAGATGTTTGCCATGGCCTCATGCATTTTCCCACAGCATACCACACTCTGGTCCTCTTCAAAATATCATTTTTCCTGCAATAAAACTGTCTGCTACTCAGTGTGAGAAGAACTGACCATACCCACACCACCTAAGGAAGATTTGTGTGCTCAGTTTAAAAGCAGGATGAAAGATCCAGTATCTCTACTTTTCATGGGTTGCAGATAATAGAAAAATGTAAGGATTACAATACATGTAGTCATGTATATTATTCATAGATAATATGAACATAGTTCCTATTTCTTTCGACTTACTGTATGGGGAAATACTATTTAGCAGTGCCAGATGATAAGCAGACAAAATCACTGATAAGTCTCTTGAGCTTATATCTACCATCATTGACCCTACAAAATGCAGTTTGAGCACAGATCTGCAGCTATGTCATCTGGAAAAACTTCAGATGTTTGTGAGTTCAGTTTGGGGGTTTTTGTTTGTTTTTTTTGGTTTTTTTACATTGGACTACTAGAAGTGATTATCAAGCTAGTAACATTTAGGGATGACTTTGGGTAGTTCTCTGTTTCACCTCACATGCCATGCATTGTTATATCTCCAGATGTCCAGATTTTTGTCTATTTTGATCCCTTTCAAGAAGAGGTTGAATAAGTTCATTCAAAAAGATAAATGAATTTTTAAAATACTATTTTCTAGGATTAGGGTTTTATAGCTCCAAAGTCTTTTAAAATTATAAGCATATACAGGCAAATCTCCATCCACTATAGTGTGTAATACACACATCCATAGAGCAAGAAAATGACAACGGCATCCCTTGTACCAATGGCTTTGAGAAAGATCTGATGATTTGATGTCAGTCCCAGACACCACATAACCATCCAGTCATACTTTGTCAGCCCTAGTGTGTTTACTCAAAATACTTCAATTAAAAAGAAAGTACAGAAAATAGATAACATGTTCTGGTAGAGATATGGATAATCAGCCTACAAATCATTCATCCTGAAACTAAGAACCAGCCAAGGGATAATAGGGAAGGGTCATTAAACTGTGAATCTGTACATGGAGTAAGCACAAGATCGTTTGGCAACTTAAATGACTTTTTGCTTTGTCATAGAAGATACAGGTGAGAATCCTAATCAGTGAATCCATGGATGTGAAGGATATTTATTTTGCTTCATATATCTTATCAGCTATTATATACTTATGAATGTTGTCTAGATTTACCTCTGCTAGAATTAAAAAGTGTGACATGATGAAATGATATATCAAGCTTGCAAAAAGCGAAAAGAAACTGCAAAGCTCTAGCTCAGGTTCAAATCAGTTAATGAGACCCCTTCTAAATCCAATAAATGGGCTCATATAAAGTACAGATTGAAATTAAATTGAAATATTTAGAAAAGTTTTTCTTTGCATTCATGATTTCTCCTCCTCATACAAAATAGAAGAGTCCACGTAGTGTAATAACAGTTAAAATCCCAAAGCTCTCATTTATTTTAAATGCACGGGCAGTCTGAGGCAGGCACTTTCCAAAATGAGAATGTGGAATGATCATCTAATCCGGGGCTCGTCACCTGGGCTGACTCGTTAGTGTCTCATGAGTTCCGCAGAGGAGCATGGACACAAAAGCCAGATTCACAGCCTAGAGAGACTCCAATTCTTCCATAGTTTAGCACTGTGACATATGAATCTAATTTGTCAGCCATTTTTTACAAGTTTTTATATAGTTTTACCCTGTTGTTGCATTACACCATGGCCCCTTTTCAGTTGTCATAGGATAGCTAAAGCCTGTACAGTTCTTAGGTTTTTTAGTAAAAAAAATTGCTTCATCTGCTTTATAAATTTCTTCTCTTCTTGTGTGTTCAAGAGTTAACTTCAAAAGCTTTTGCAGATACCATATCTAGTAGTCAGGGGTTTATGATTGTCATCAAACCATTTCATAACTAAGATGCAAGGAAGACATGTCCTGAATTTTGGATCAAATAACAGATGAATCAAGTGGTAAAAAATATCAACTGAAATTCTTTAGCTGAAAATCACCCAGTCTTGGTGAAGGTTGTATGAGAGCTGCACATGTTTTTGTCATGGCATTAGAGCTTCTTTTATTAACAAGGAAAGTATACACATTTTATTTCAAAATTTTAGCTATATTTAATCACTGAATTATCGTTTTTTCATTGCAAGCTAAAGAGTTTGGACAAAGTTCATCAAAGAATATGTCATTTTCAAGGAGACTCAGTTTGTCCCTGTAATAAATTAGTGTTCATTTATGGATTGACTATCTGTGTTATATGTACTGGGCTGCAATTTTGACTGTTTCCATGCTTCAATTGATTCAAAATGCAAATTAAAAGCAGCAAAAAGATTCTATACTTCCAAAAGGAAGATTCTGATAAATTTTGATTGAACTGAAACATTCTGGAGCTTCTATTAATGGTAAAAATTTTCCTTGGATTTGATTTCCATTGGCTTCTTTAGACAACAAATTTGCTTTTGCCAAAATTTTATCTAATCTTGTCAGTAGGATTCCTATTTATAGTGAATATTAATGCAATGTTATGTCATGAGAAATATTACATTATAAATATTTATGTATTTCCCATAGCCTATTATAATTTCACTGACCAAAACTCATGGTAGAAAACAGATTTCTAACTCACTGATACAGAATGTCTTAAGCCAAAACTCTTTGAAAGACTCTTACTAACTTCAAGGGAGCCCTTTAGCAGATTCAGTACATATTTTTGACCTGCATGTCTGCTGCCAGGAAATATGTACTAGGCATTAAAAGACATCTAAAAAGAAGCCAGACATTGCCTGGATCAAAGGAGCCCATTTCACTCTGCGACCAGTTCCACAGCACCTTTTGTTTTCCCATGGGCTGTTGGGGCTAGGCAACACCAATCCTTTGCACCTTGTCCTACTTCTCTTTCTTTTTTATGCCTTTGGCTATCAAGTAGAAGCCTTTTGAAGTGTCCAGAGCAGAGCTCTCAAGTCACTTATCTCCCAGGACTGAAGAAGACACTCACTGGACCAGTACCTGTGCTCTAGTTTTCTGGTAGGCTCTTACCTGAAGCCCAGGTGGCTTGATGGGGAAGGAATAAAAACATCATCATGAAGCCGGGAAATATGTTTTTACCAGGGACCCTCCTAGGTGACACAGCTGTCAGCACACCCTCATGAGTTTTCTTCTGCTGTCTGATTCTGCAGCCCACATCAGCCAGTGGGAGGTGATGAGGCAGTTACACATTATATGAATTTTATAGTCAGTGCATGAGATTTAACCAGTCTGCATCGGACTGAGTTAGGGATATTGTGAAATGCTTTTCATTGCTTTAACTTCAGAGACTGAAAAACAAGACCTTTTTTTTTAAGACTGTTGTTTCCCTGCTTACAGAAATACTTCAAATCTTCTGCTAGTGCTAGTTTCAATGGCCTGCTGCAATTTGCCATTTGTGACAAAGTTCAATAAATAGAAAGTGTGAAGTGCACCAAAATTATATTTAAGGATCTGCTTCATCTGCAGAAGACCTGCTTATTAGCTATATTGCACATTTAGCTCCAAGGCTTCTGATTATAATCAATAACTAATCAGAAAGTAACTTACACAAATGAAGCCCTGAATAATACACAACTGAGTCATAACTTCCCCAAGTACATAAATACTAACCCTTTTATTGAAAAAATATGCAGTTAGCACTTTTTCTCTTTTTATTGTGGCATCTGTTTCAGAAAAATATTTAGAAGAGCATTTTCAGCAGCAGTCTCTACTTTCAAGAGCTCTGTATCTACAGTAGTGAATCCACTCTAATCAGAAAAGTCGGGTAAGTGCCCTACCAAAGTCATGTTGCAGGGGAGAACATGCAGATGGAGCTGATTGGAATGGAGAGTCCAGGGTTAGAAAGCCCTCCTTAATAGACAACCTCTCTGAAGTGGACAAAAACAAAGTAGAAATCCATCTGCAGAACATGCAAACTAAGACTTGTCTCAGCTCAGAAACATAACTCAAATGCTGCAAGAGAAAGTGTGGTGAGTAGAGTTGTTTATGGATGTCCAGGGATGAAAGCTTTGCCTATAAAAAAAACCCACAGACTCTCCAGTGAGGTAAGTACCAACAGTGTAATAAGATTTAATGTGACCATCAAAACAGAAATAAAATGGAAAACTTTTTGATCCTACTTTCTATAGCGAGGGCAAACTGCAGGAATGACCTTTACTGCTAATGCCAAAACATTGAGCCAAATTCACTCCTGGTGTGACAGTGCTGAATTCCAGTAAATTAAACCAGGGACAACCTTGATCCATTCTGTTTATGTCTCTTAGCTATAAGGACCCAACAGTAGCCAGAGCGTATTGTGTTTGAAGCAATAACATTTAACAGTCCAGAGGTGAATTAATAAAAAGTAAGACCAACTGCAGTGACAACTCAATTCAACTTAGGTTTAATTGAAATAGCAACAATAAACTGGAAGTAATTCCTACCTGGGAAATGGCTTCACTACCACCCAAAGCACAATAGCATGAATCAAACATTTTGCTACCAGAAAACAAAGCAAAACAAAACCTTCCTCATTTCTTATGAGTATCCTGAAGGTAAAACTCTAGTACCTAACACCTTCTGAAAGCTGCCTGCTTCATGTTTTTAATTCTTCTATGGATAGCTTTTATGCTATCTATTGGATATGTGCTAGCATTTGGTAATACTATTTATAAAAAGACACATAGGTAGCTTTAGGATAATTTTGTCAGTCCTGGGATATTCTGGGCTTCCCAGCTAGATCTAGGAAGTAAAAAACACAGACAACTACTTGATATGAGCAGAGGCTTAAAGTTATGTGCATAGTATTCATTCTGCACAGTCAGAAGAGTCTGCATTGCATGCGCAGTGAGTCTGGACTGCAAAGGTTCTGTTAATCTGCTATGTCAGAGCTGCCAAGCACATTCAGCTTACTCTGTACTAGGTCTGAGACATCCAGACCGACCTTACATTCAGCTGCAGGTCTTCTATTCAATCTGGAGTCATGTGAACCAAGGTCTAATAAATGCTCAGAAAATAAAGCAATTAATCATCAACCAATTATAAAAAAAATAAATAAATTAAAAAAAAAATAAGTTTTTTGAAGCGCCTTTTTTCCCTTAAAACATGAAAACAGGAAAAACATTAAACCTAAAGTCATAGGAAAATCCTCTTTTTAATTGCTACTCCTTGTCTTTTTTCCATTCCACTTTTAGTTGGATTTATCTTGTTGCTCCCCATTCTGATTTTGCAGAGCTTCTGTAAGATTTTATGTGGTTATATCTCACCTACATACAGAGCAGGAATCACTCCTTATATGAGGTTGGGGAGCCATCAGGAAAGGAAGTAATGTCAGTCCCTTGAGATTTTATAAAAGCTTCTTTGTTGTCATCAGTATGTGCCTCTTGCAAGTCATAGAACTCTTATTTGGCTGTTATTAATGGCCTTCATGGTAGGAGAGATGAAAAGCTGCATTAATTCAGCAAAATATTAAGAAGGCACAGCAGGCTTAGCTCATGTGGTTCAAACTAATAGTAAAGCAATGGTAGTAGTGCACCTCTGGTAAATACTCAGCCATTCTTCCCCTACATTAACCCAAAAAATCAAAGGACACCTACACAAGTGAGTAAGGAAAGAGACTGTAGTTCATATAAATATACCATAGTGCTTTACAGAGTTATTCCCAGGCTGACTTGTTTCATCAAAAACAGATAATTGCTCCAGTAATGGCAGTGTATGACTTGGGGCAGTGCCAAATTAAAAAAAAAATATCTACAGTCATGGGCAGAGTTGATCAGAATGTTACATTGTCATTTTAGAAAAGGTTCCAACTTTTCAAACAAATCTTTCACGTCAACTGAGAATGAAAACTTAGTTTGATGGTTCTCTGTTCAAAGTAAACAGATTTATTTTTATTTTATTTTAAATTCAGAGAAGTGGATTCTGCTTTATTTTTTCCTCAAAGCAAAAAGCCTGGGACACTGAATAGGCTATGTTCTCTGCTTCCCCAGGAGTCAAAAAGTCTTCCAGCATTGTGGGAATCCTCCACTGGGGAGTCATGGGACCTAGCAGGAGCTCACAGTACTCTCGCTCAGAAAGACCTGTCAGGCCCTCAGTACACCCTCAAGGGCAAGGTGCTGGGCAGCAACTGAAATCATAGCTCTCTGGGACTCAGTGACTACAAAGCAGAAGGTAGGAAGCCTAGAAGACCCAACCATCCCACCTCAGACTGTCCAAACTTCCTAATCCTTCCTTCAGCAGGTCTCAGGATCTTGTTTTGTAGGCACTCATACACCAAAGGCAGTCCACAGAGGAAGGCTACTCCAGACCTGCCACAGGGACCAGAAAAACCATGGAAAAAACATGGGACACTGCAAATATTGACCTATGGCTCACTGAGAGTTCACCAAAAGGTTTCCATACTCAGGCTTCATCTAATACGTACCTTCTTACTCCAGAATAGATCTTTTTCAATATTTCATTAGAAAAAAAATCCAGTAAGCATGACATATCATTAATGGCAAAGGAATGCATTCACCACAAAACTATCTTGATCCAATTTGTTTACAAGAAATCCCAAATAGGGCCATTTTTTAGTAAAGTTCAAGCCTAGTAGCGTTCATTACTCTTACAGTACTGAATCCTTATGTCCCAATATCTTACGCAGGCAGCCTCCTCTTCATCTAAGGAACACTTCACAGTAAAATATGAGTTCTGTATTTATCCTACCTGTGTTGCACTATTGTACTGTCATTCTTAAATGGTTAATAAAGAAATAGTATTTCCAGAATTTCTACAATCAGAAGAGAGGTACACTGAGCTCCTAAACAGCTTCATCTTTTATTTTTTACTTAAGGGATTATTGATCTCCGAACATCTGTTTTGATCCACCACCCATCAGTCTCAGCCTGTGATCCTACACCTCCTTGCACATTATGATGTGAAGTCTTGTCACCTACTGAAGAGTACACACATCAAAATAATCCTTAAGAAACAGCACAAGTAAATAATTGTTTCAGGCAGGTGTATGTAATATGACAGAAACAAAAACTGGTATTTCTGGAAGAGGTTTTCTAGATACTGAGTTTATTGAGATGTAAAACACAGAGGCCTCAGAAAGGACCACACAAACTCTGCACCCTATTGTTTTATTGCATTTCACAAAGATATGTCTATGAAAAACGTCAGTAGTTTATTAGACTTTCTAGTAAGAATGTAACAAATATGCATTAAAGTTCGTTACAATAGCAATTTCTGTGATAAAAGCAAACATCCACCAATAAAACAGGTCAAAACTACTTACAAAGGAAAAATTCAAGTCACTTCTTTTAGATGAACAGCAAAAAGTAAAAGTAAAAGGTAAAGGAAAAACAGGCTCTTCATCTTGTACCTACCACAAAGTTCATAATAAAGCTAATCTAGAATTACAACACCATAAACCAAAACTCATTTTTGGGCTTGGTTTTTGGGATTTTTTTTATTTCTGTTTAAAATTATTTAAGTCCTTTAGGACTGGAAAGATACAAGAACAGAGTGTAAAAAGTTACCAAGTAGAAAAGCAAAACAAGGCTGAGTAATACGAAATGTGCCATTCACTTCAGGAAGGAGTTAACACTGAAACCTGGACATGATGATATAAATACCAGTGGTGCTAATTGTTCCATTGTTAACTGCTTCATACTAATCTCACTGGTAATTTTATTGTTGTATAATTATATATTCTCTGTCACTTCTCTTTGTTGTCATATATCCCAATTGTTGCCCCACAAAAGGAGATGTCTATTGGAACCTGGAGTCAGCTCTGGCAGTCATAGTTTCTAAGTTTATTTAGCACTGATACAAAAATATCTGAAACGTGGAAAACTGAAAAGGTAGTCACAGAACTGGGTTAATTGATTGCAATAAAATAAATGCAGCAGGGCTACTCTATTGTAAATTTTCATATTTAATTCTGCAGAGCCATCCAATGTGAAGTTAAAAGAAGTTACCAACAAATGTCAAGGCGCTGGCAAAGTTTTACACAGAATCGCAGGAATCATGTAAGAGGCCAAAAGGTTTTCTTCATATTCCATTCCCAGGGTAGTTTCTGAAACATTTCTAACTACGATTTGAATTAAGGCATCTCTTGCCTTGAAAAACACATGATTAATCTTTATATCTGAATTTTTCAGTGGGGCTATTTTAGGCAACTGCATGGGAGCAGAAAGTTAGACGTAAAAATAAATAGATCTCTCATAAAGGAAGGTATGATAAAGGGTGGTTCTGTGAAGACTTTCTGACACAAAGGACTAAGAATATCCTGTCCACTTCTGCAAATTGGTAAAGGAAGAAAAGTCACCTTCGTAAGCGTGATTAACACAGAATTAGAGAGGCACAGGATAAGAAAATAGAAAGGATGTTAAACAATTACTTAAGCACAGCCTGTACAAATGAAATCAATGAACATTTACCTGCATCAGAAATTAGATTTGCCAGGACAAAAGAGAAGAAATTAGAAAGTAACTTGATAATAGAATTAATGATTATTAAAAGGTTTGAAACTTGCACAATGCTAGCACTCTTAAGATCAGAGTGTATACATTCAAGTCCAAGATCACTAAAAACAGTTAGAATATAAATTAGAGTCATTTAGTGGATATTTTTATGAGTTTATTAAGCCCAAGAGAAAACATTAAAGGCTGGAATATGGCCAACAGCATTCCTTACAGCAGAGTAGCAATACACTTGGAATTTTCACATGCTTTAGCCCCAGTCAAATTTGTTGTAACAGAACACATAAAATAGCTTCAGTTTATGTCATTTCATTTCATGTGAAAATCTAAGTATTCAGTATGGCTAGAAACAGACAAATGCACCTTCCTCAGGGAAGCACTCCTTGCTGATATGCATCAAATCATTCTTACTACCAGCAAGTCACGCTCGGTTTTCACTGGCTTCCATGCATTCTTCAAGCTCTGGAAGACCTGTTATGGGGAAAATGACAGCTGCTGACTCCTGCTGAACTATAACTGGTTCTCGTGTTGATGCAAATTAGCTAGGTGACCTAATATTACTTATATTACTACATCAGTAATAATCAAGTAACCAAGGAGTTAGGTTCATAGAAACATAGAATGGTTTGGGTTGGAAGTGACCTCAAAAATCATCTAGTTCCAACCCCCCTTCCATGGGCAGGGACACCTCCCACTAGACTAGTTTGCTGCAAGCCCCATCCAACCTGGCCTTGAACATTGCCAGGGAGGGGGAAGCCACAACTTCCCTGGGCAACCTGTGCCAGTTTCTCACCACCCTCACAGTAAAGAATTTCTTCCTAATATCTAGTCTAAATCTACCCTCTTCCAGTTTAAAGCCATTACCCCTCGTCCTATCGCTACATGCCCTTGTCAAAAGTCCCTCTCCAGTTTTTGTGTCAGACCCTTCAGGTACTGGACGGTGCTATCAGGTCCCCTGGAGCCTTTTCTTTTCCAGGCTGGACAAACCCAACTCTCTCAGCCTGTCTTCATAGGTTCTACTGTGTGAGCAGTATAAGAAAAACAGAACTGCACAAAATCAATGTCTGACATGTGGTTTCCCACACTCCTTCCTCCTTCACTACTGTGGTATGGTTTGGGTGAAGACAGAGAAAGCAGAGTCTTGTGGGAGCTTTATGTTGAAAGGGAATGTACCTCTACAGGAATAATTCTTAACTTCCGATTTAGTAGTAGAATCTGTTCCTTTCAAACTACCTAATATCATCTGGTCCGCAGATGCAAATTATAAGATATTTAACACTAATTTAGTGGAGATATTTGATTTTCTTCATTTCTTCATCCATTTTTTTCAGAATAAAACTTGTTTGGGACTACAAACAACTTGTCCTATCAATGACCAAGAGCTAGTCAGTGACATTTTCAGCATCTCCACATTGCAAACTACAGAAATCTGAACTGGGTTTTCACAGGCTTGCTCAGATATACAGGAGGAGAGTAGCTGCAACAGCACAGAGTTCAGTTGAAGTGAAGCCTAATCTACTGAAAAACTGCCTGAGAAGAAGGGTAATTTAGTCTCTGTGGTGCTCCCTGCTACCATGCCTAGACAGCTCCCAGTGCCACGCTAATTAACTTAAAAATGGCTCACTGGAATTATCTCTGTACTGTGATCTTCAGGAGCAACATACTAGTAGCAATATGCAAAACCACTTTGCTGAATAAAAATGGACTTACACAGTCACTTGAGCTAGTCTTGTACTTATGCTAAATGAGCATCCTAAAAAATGACAAATCATACATCTTTCCTGATGTGAATTGCAATTAGACATTAAAGCAAGTTGAAGAAAAGACTGTAGGTAAAACTTTGTCATGTTTAAAATTTGTGTGTATGCTGAAAGATTAATTTAATATGAGCTATGCAACTATACATAGACAGAAACATACCATTTTTCCTATACATTCTTCTTTCTTCACTCAAATGTTGGTTTGTGAGAGTGAAATCTGCAACTTTTCTAAAGCAATGTTTGTTATATATGCAGATGTTTCGCCCTAGTGAAATACAGATTCTGTTACCATAGATTAGAAATAGAAACTAGTAATGATACAAAATGCACCAGAAACGTATGGAAGACTGGCTCTTCAATTGATGTGATGGAGCAGAGATTAAAACTGAAAGCCATTTTCCACTCCAATGCCCCAAATACAAAAAGCAGAAGAAAGACACTTCCTCAAAATATCAGAAGTAATAAGAGCTCTCAAACAAAGAAGAAAACAGGTGTAGGAGAATTAAGCTTAGTTTTAGGAAAATTACAGATGGCAGAAAAAGAACTGAAATGCATTGCAAGCAGCTCTGGGTTTGGAAATAAATAGTAATGTGCTAAAGAGTATTATACCTTTTCTTGAAATTCGTCTTATTCTGATGTTGATTTGTATGCTTGTTTGCTGATTGCTCTGTTTAGCCACGTCAAGTACCCAGGCATGGAAGTATAATGAATTATAATAATGGTGATGAGACTGCAAATAAATTATCTTAAATACATTAAAAATTAATCTTTAATTAAAGCAAAATTCCTGAGCATATGTAATGCTAATGGTTTCTACACCTACACATGTACTTGAGTGATTTCCTGAGAACTGCTTTTCTTCTGTAGTCTTAGGTACTATGATTCAGTATTGCCTTTGTGATTCATCAGAACTGATTATCAGGTGTTCACTGAAGTTTGCAGCTTTTTAACCTTTGTTCCTGAATTTTGCTGCTAAAATTCACATATATAGATATTATTGCAGAAAAAAAAATATAAAGCTTTATTTACAGATAATACAGAAAGATGTCTATTCTGAGAAGGTGATATTATAATATTAATATTATATTTAGCTTTTGATTATAGAATACTTACATTTATGGAATTTATTGAGTAAAAATTATTTGCTTGGGCAGCTAAATTAAGTAGACAAGAACATATCTTACTCTGTACATGTATCGTAACTGAACTATTTTATGCAAACAAAGTGTAATTTAACATGTTCTGGCATATATGAACACACAGGAAATTAAATATGAAGTCTCTAATGATTTGAAAAAGATAGAATTAATTGAAGGAAGGGACAAGGAACCACATAGAAGGGTCTAGAGGAGCAAAGTTAAGTTATTTTTTATCCTGTATAAGGTCTAGTATGGTTATTTTTCAAGATAGTCTGCCCATAAAGAAGAACAATAGCTAATGAGGATGGATGTATCATCTAAGCATATCAGAAATGGCTGCAGCAAGAAAAGAATTGTGATGCATGTGGAGGGCTCTTTTGTTCAGCTCTTTTTTATATGACTATCTTTGAAAATGGAGTAAAGTGCTGTGTGTCTTCTTCAACATTTGCTAAAATAACATTACAGAAACTAATGTTAACCAGATTTAAATACTTAGATTTTATATCTTCTTTGTTTTCCAAAGGAAATATTTCAAATGGCATTAGCTTAATACTGGCAGAAAATAAATCTTTTAGAAGAGAGTGAATTAGGTCTAGTTGTAATGAAGATGTGCTAACAAAGATAAGAAAACTATTTTATAAAGGGATAGAACTTTACTTACAGAGAGATTTAGACAGTGGTATTAGTGACATTGATGGTCAAAGGGTATGTGTTGTTAGGAGTAAGAGATGGGAAAAAGTAACCCATGTAAAAAAATCATGTCTTTTTGTCCTTTGGAGAAAGCGAAGCATGTTGTTTTAATATTGAAAGAATTCTCAGTGCTGTTTCTGTGCACTCAACAACATAAAACAATAGACAGTGTGGCACTTGTTACAGGTGTTTAGTTTGATATTCACTAAAAATAAATATCCTGAACAGACTTGCATTTTTATCTGGGAACAGCAAATTTGAAAAGGAGTGAGAGGCTAACCATTTCAGTGTTTCAGGACAGTAGAAGGAAGCTTATCAGTTAGATGATTTGTTTATTTGCTTTAATGATGTAAAGAAACGTTCCTGTCAGAAAGAGTAAAAGAAAAGAATAAATATAGGAAATAAGAGCTATAAAGATTGTTATACCCAAATAGAAGAATAGGATTTTTTCAAAGCAGCTTAGAATCTGAAAAGTATTTATCTCCTGGAAATATGCAGTCAAACTGCTAGTCTGTCATTCACTTCTGGAGAGAAAGAGATAGCATTCTTCCTTGCATAAAGGTACCTGCTACAGCTGAGCCCTGCACAGGAGAAACGAATGAACAGGCCGTGGTCTGTACCTCCAGGAGCAGCCTTGAACTAGTGATGATGCACACAGCTAAGAAAATTACAATACAGGCATCACCTCAGGAGAAACGCTGGGCATCACTGTGGCGCAAACACATCTCTGTGCCATAAGTCATTCCCTGTCAATCCATTTGCTTCAGGGAATTAGCTGCACTTTGCTGGTGGCCATCGTTAGCAGTAAGTGGGCTACAGCATACATGCCAGCTCAGCCATTTGTTTTGTCGTGTGCAGAGGGTGAAGGAAAGATTTATACATATTCTCAGTCTTTCATCACCTCCCTGTGCATCTACCCACTGCTGAACCTAGGCCAAAGGCTCAAATAGACTGTACTAAGGCCAACTCTCCCACAGTCCAAAAGTAAGTTCTGAATCATGCTTTAACAGTTACAGATTACCTTGTATAATAATACAATGCACTCTAGACAATTATAATGATGGTTACCAGGGCACAGACCCAACTCTTTCTTTCCTTTGCTCTTTAAATCTGGTCCTATTCTAAAATAAAATAAGCAGAATAAGTAGACTGGAAGTCCATAACCATCACAGAATTCCTCAAATTCCTTAGAATGACAGACATGCCTGATCCATGCAATCACTTAATAGCTTATTAAGCTGCACTTACCCATGGGTCAACACTCACCTATGTCCTCAGTTACTGTTTGTAAGTTTCTGCAGTATTTTCACTGCTAAAGGCTTCAATTACAAAGTTAGCTTTATATAAAAATTTCATCTGCAGCAAATTCTGTTTAGCCACAGGCAGTGTTTAAGCGAAGCCTGACATAACCAACACTGTCAAAACCAGTATTGAGAACCACATAAATGAATTAGATGTAAACTTTCAACTAGAAATGTCCCTTTAGGCTAAAGCCTTAAAGTTCAGCTGTTCTAAGGGCTCATATTCTCTATCTCTTCTACTCTTGTATTGAAACAATATTCTTAATATAAAAATTGTTCTTGATATAGTTATAATCAAAATGACCAATATGTTTAATACTGTTAATTAAAACAGAGTGACAAAACTAATGTGACACTGAAGGGAGTAATACAACTTTATAAACTTCAGAGGTCATCAGGATGAAAGTGATTTAAATAAATGTGAACTTGCAAGCTTTCAGCTCCTGGATTTTGTCATTCAACACTCTCAAGGAAGCTAAGAGAAGATACACTCATTCAGACTATGATCCACAGCAATCTTTTTTGCTTTCACAAAACTATTAATGCTGAGTCAATGTATTTACTATAAAGAACTCTACTTGTTCCTTATGAAGTGCTGTAGAAAAAGAAAATATGCTACTATATTAAGAAACAAAACTTTTTTTTAGTGTATAACAAAAATAGAAGGGAAGGCTCAAATGCATAACTACTCATGTTCTGGAGATTCAAATCTGGAGTTTCATGACAAAGTTATTCCAGTAACCTTATCTACTGTTTTCATGTGCCTATTAAATACATCAGTGTATTTTTATTCCAAAGAATTTTCAAGAAACAAGAACAAATCAGCATTTTTAGTAAAGGCTAAAGAATACATAATCCCTGTGGAAAAATCAGAGGTACAAGAAAAGTGCCAATTTCCACTCATACTTTAAAACAGATTACTGATTTCATCATCTGTTATGTGTTGGCATTACATTGTTTGTTCAGCAGTGACAGAAAGTACAGTGAACAAAGTTTTTATATGTTATTAGCAAAATAACACACTGTCCTTAGACTGCATGTATCCAAATGGAATGATCACTAATCTCGTACTGTTCAGAGAGGCCATAACTTTTGTACTTTTAAATTTTGTGCTGTGCCTAGGCATCAGAGCAATAGCTGATTTGTGACAGACTAAAATTAATAGATAATCTTAATCAAATTAATTTTTGTTACCATAACTTTTAGTATAAGAACTCCTTTCAGGGCCCTAGTATTTGCAAGTAATTCTTGACACCATCACATATTCAGTATTATTGTATGTACATCTAATACTTTAAAATAATATGTATCATAAGCTGTTGGCATTTTAAGAGATGTCTTCTTAAAAACATCTGCATAATAAACAAAAGGTCAAAAGTTGTGGTCTGTTTAAAATCAAGATATTTTAATTTTTTGTCCATTTTCTCGGTTTCTTTGTCCTTGTCCAATTTCTCTTCCTTTGAACTTGATCAACGCTTTTCTCAACAACGATTTTCCCTCCTACATCACCCTCCTTTACAACATGTACTTGAGCTTTACATGCGGACGAAATGATGAGAGACTGAAGTCTGCCCATGATCAAAGCCTGGGATATTGAGAATCATGAGTTTCCCATATATGATGCAATGACTGGTTGTCTTTCCTTCTTTCATGATTTAATTAAATTCCTTCTTTTCTTTTTGACTCAACACCTGCCTGGATCTGACTGGAAACCCTGAAATAACTTTTCTTGCTGTGCCATTGTCAAAACTCTATCACACCAGCCCAACAACATGGGCCTGGAGAATAAAATACCTATTCTCAAATCCCAAGGTACCAAATGAAAAGAGATGGCCCAGAACACATCACTTTTGGCTCCACAGAAATCACGATCTTCAAAATGAGTCTGGACTATGGAATATTTTGAGTCCACTTCTTCAATTAATCATAATGAGAGAGAAAGAGAGAGAGAGAGAGAGAGAGAAAGAGAGAGAGAGAGGGAGGGAGGGAGGGAGGGAGGGAGGAAGGAAGGAAGGAAGGAAGGAAGGAAGGAAGGAAGGAAGGAAGGAAGGAAGGAAGGAAGGAAGGAAGGAAGGAAGGAAGGAAGGAAGGAAGGAAGGAAGGAAGGAAGGAAGGAAGGAAGGAAGGAAGGAAGGAAGGAAGGAAGGAAGGAAGGAAGGAAGGAAGGAAGGAAGGAAGGAAGGAAGGAAGGAAGGAAGGAAGGAAGGAAGGAAGGAAGGAAGGAAGGAAGGAAGGAAGGAAGGAAGGAAGGAAGGAAGGAAGGAAGGAAAGTTTCCATAAGACACGTATACTTCTTTCTGTATTTTATGTTAAGATCCTGTTATTGTTGTATTCTTAGCATGCTTAGCACAATGAAGCTTCATCCTTTTTTGGTCCAGGCCATCACAGCTGTGAAATTAATGAAATTTATTTATTAATTCTTAATTTATTAATGAAAATAATAATTGAATATTGCTCAAGAAATTCAAATATGTTTTCGTGTTTGGGCTCATTCTCACGAGTCTGTTCTTTATGGCCATTATCTGCAAGTAATTCTTCTCACAAAGGCCAATGGTTGAAAATTATTCAAATGTCAATTGTGAAAAATTAATTCATAGCCTATAATTATGATGATAATGACACCATCAGTAATCATAAATCATCATTATGAATGCACGATCACTGATTATTGTAGCACTGGGTTTTAGTTTAGTACTCAGTAATACTTTAGAAGCTACATGGCAAACTGATAACATTGGCAAAGTAAACTTTACTTCAATGAGGCTGCTAATTTGCAATATAATGTTTCTTAAAATATTATGATTTCTTGTTTATCTGTTTTCCCATTAAAGTATAGTCAAACAGGCTGCTTGTGAATAACTCACTCTAAATTATTCAAATGTGATAGCATCGTACATTCTAAGACAGAACTAATTACAAGAATGGACTGGAGTCTTCTATAATCTGGAATATTGTTTTTTAATCTAATTCTGATTCTGAGATAATTACTCAGAATCAATCACTGTCAGGATTATAGCAATAATCAGATTGGAGTTAGAAGCTGTTGATAATATCTGAGAGTTCAATTTCTCTCCATGATAAGGAGATCAAATCAATTCAGCAACTGAGAATTACATTAGGATTATTCTAAACATAGTTCGTATGCATCATTTTACATTTTTTTATCTTGAGTTTATGTTCACTTTATTTGGAATAAATAAATCCACGCCAAACTTCAGACAGTATTTTAAAAATAAACCCAGTGATTCTCAATCTACCTGAACAGTGGAATTTGTCTGTTAAACCCATGATTTGCTAAGTATGTCCATATATTTGATAATCCATTGTTACTGAAGCTATAACACCTGTGTTTTTAGTTATTTTCATTAGAAATTTGCAATGACTATTTTGTCTTGAAATGATATAAAAACCATTCTATTTGGATTTGACTTTACATGAAAGGAAAGATTTGGACTGTAATTTCCAATTTGAATAACAATTTAAATATAGATTTGGGAGTAGTCCAAGCTTTTCAGGAGAAAAATAATTGAGCTTAGTAAATAGTATTGTATTAATGACACCACCTTACTGTAATCAGGATGCAAAATCAGTCTCACATATTTTTCTATACTTTCTTGGCAATTACTTGCACTTGTTTACTGGATTCAGAAGTTATTTCTTCATCCTTTTTATGTATTCTTTCAATGATTTTGTATCTTCCCTTGCCCTATTCTTGTACAAGAAATGAACTAGCAATTCACTGCTGCATTATATATGATCTTGAAAAGTCAAAGATATGTGGCAAATTGCAAATCTGCCTTAATATTGCTGGTTTATTTTTTGACTGGGGACATTATTGTTGGCAATTTTGCCAACTCTTACCTAAATGAATCATTTTACTAAATGTTGTCTCCTCAGCAGATGTAGCACAATGTTTATCAACCTAATTAAAAATACAAATTAAAATAATTTAATCAAAATAAAGCATCCTATTTCTGCCAAATATCCATATTTCTGCAATTTCAACCTAAAATGACCCTTTCCATTTTTATTGTCCAGAAAAAAATGTTGCACACTTGATAGTACCTACAATTCACTTCCCCCAGATATGCTAGCAAAAAAAAAATTAAAAAATAAAGGCATATATAAATGAATATGTAAATATTACTATTATTATTAACCTAACTTTAATTTATATATATTAAGATTCTGGAGTATTACCCATACCACTGTATGCCATTCTTATACTGTTAAGGAAGATTAAAGTAGAAATAAATTACATTTTATTCACCTCATTTTGATGCTACATTATATGGGCAGAGACATGTAAAGGGAGAAATAGGGCTTCAATATAAAGAGATTTGGACTTTTAATATCTACCTAGTTATAAACCCTAGACCTATTTGAAAGTCTGAGATGATGGAAAGTGAGAAGACAGAATAACTTAGACAAAAAGTTGTTAGACTTCAAGCTTTCTAGCTTCTCTTGTGGCATTCATTAATTATTAGATCATATCACATTTATGAGAGAAATTTCATATCCCATATAAAACCATTACACATCTTTTCTCAAGGCAAGTAGACTTTCACAGACAGAAGGCTGAATGAATACACAAACGGCAGATGAATTCTTAAGGTTCTTTTAAAATGTATGTTTCTAAAAATGGCAAATGTAAAACCTCCAGAATTAAGTGGGGAAATATTGTGAAGCTGAAGGCAAGTGTTTACATTATGGACAATACTCAAACGGCCCGAGAGGAAGTGTCTATGACTTTGTCATTTCTTTGGTGGCTAGCACAAACCATATGGAAACAAAATTTCCAGCTGAATTCGATTTGAGTTTTGTTGTAGACCTCATGAAAGCAACAAGAAGCTGCGATGCTTCTCTCATTTTTTTTCAAAATTAGAAGTACCTGTTTTTCTCCTCCACTTTGTATGCAAACAAAGATTACTGGTAAAAGTTCCCTAATACATAAAATTTACTTCTCAGGCAGACTGTAACCAGGACTTTTCCTCTGGGCCACCAAGTCAGATCGTTCTGGCTGGTGTGAGCTTCACTCAACAAGGCCACAAGCAGAACCGCAGATCCGAGATGCTTGACTCGCTGCATCATGGCAGCAGTGATTCTGAGTGTCACAGCTCTGGCAGCTATTCAAACAACTATTGTAAAAAGACTTGTGGGTTTTTTTCAATAAAAAATCATGTTGTGATCTTCCAGAGCCAGAAATCAGACTTCAGGAAGATTACTCGTATGTACAAAGTACTCAGACAGGAGTTTAAAGTCTCCAAAACTGAGCAGACTGAGCGAAAATCAACACCGCACAATGCATATGAGTGCTTAGTAACACTGAGGTAGCATGCAAAAGAGCAATATATTCCTTTCACCCTGTAGTACCAACACCTGTTATCCTACTGTACCAACTCAAGGTGTAGGCCACTTGAAGACACTGGTAAATAAACCATTTTGATGTCACTATAACAACAAATTGTGATACTTAGTTTCACATGCTTTTTGCAAGTGTAAGCTGATGTCTTAACTTGTTATCGTGTCATCTTGATCTGCCTGTCTTCCTCCATTAACAGCACCAGGGAGTTTTCAGCAGCAGGTATGCCTCCTAGTTGTGTGTCTGCATCTGTTGTGGCTGTATACCAGGGTCTGAGCCCTGACCCAGCCAGCACTTTTCACCTGAAACTGCAGTCCCTGAAAGTACAATTCCCTACGTAGCTGGGAACCACCTCTAGATGGCTGCAGTCTCCCCGAGTCTTCTATAAGGCAGCATGCTATCAGGAAGCTTTGTGTACCTTCTTATACTGCCTCCTCACCAGCCTCTTACAAAACAGAAAATTGAAGGAGGGCAAACAATGACCAGAGCCAGGTTTAATCCTGTTTCCTGTCCTGGGAGGTTCTCTGAAGCACACCTGAGGAGGCAGAGAGGTAACAGTACTGCTTGGCTAAGTGGGTCTCATTGTCTGCTCCAGGGAGTAAGGCTGAAACAGTAAGAAGGAAGCTATTCATTTTCCACATGTGAACTCTGTCTTGTGCCTTAAGTCTCAGAAAATCACCACAGCTACTAAGCAAAACCAGAAATTCATGACATGCTTAAAGCAAAAGCATCCAAAATGCCAGTTTCCAAGCCAAATGATGTTTCTCTGGTGGTTTTTTTCAAATGTGGCACTCTAGCCATTTTTTATAACTCAGATGACACTGGAGAGGTTTTATATCAGTTCAAGTGAAATAAACAGCTCTCTGATGACACTGTAGGTTTGAAATATAGTTTTACTTTATTAAGCCAGAGTAAAGTTGAAGCTATATCCAAACTAGGAGCACTTTGAAGATAACACAATGAGATGTATCAAATATGTATATGGATATATATTCTGAGAATTTACCAAGTAGATATTAATGAGGCATATATTCCTCCTCTCCTTACCTTTAAAAATGTTACGTATGCCTTCCAAGTTACAGCAAACACTGTGGTTATCTAACTATTATTACTATTGCCCCACAAATCATAGCTCAGTTACTGCAATGGCTAGCACTTAATCAGGCAGCTGCTTTGCCTGACATCACATGTTGCCCATAATGTGTGGAGTTTCACGTGGCTGAGTACAAATTACGAAGACAGGAGGGAAAGAACTGGCTCCACAGTCACTGTTCCCTTAGAGCATTCATTTACTCCTTGAGTAACAGAGCAGGTCAAACATAATTTCTCATAAACAATTTGGTCCAGTTGTCCCCAAGATTGGCAAATTCCTCTCCCTATAAATACTATAAAATTTGTTCACTTCAAACAAATGCTGCTTCAGTAAGGCTCCAACATTCTCTTTGGGTTCACCTTTTCATATTTGTTATACTGTAGCTGACATGAGAAAATAATTCACAGTAGAAGTGTCACGTAATAAACTAATATAAGTGCTCTAGCCACCTCAAAACAAAATATTTCCATTATTTTCCTGGAAAAAGGGTGAATAAATTGATGCAGAAATGTTGATTTTATTGAATGCATGTACCTTTTCTCAATGTAAAATTGTTCCAGTAGAACACTTCCTGCAAGTTGTTAAAAAAAGTCCCTGGAAACAAAAGTACTGCTCACTGTGTAGCTACTCCTAATCCATGGTGGGGGTTGTGTTTCAAATCCTGATGTTGTTGTCTTAACTTATTGCAGGTTGAAATGGGAATAAATCCTTGTAACAGACAATTTTAAAATGTATAACCGAGCAGCTCTGCCATTTATATCTATTTGCATTTGGTTTTGCTTTTCTGTATCAATAACAATAAACACAGACAACTGAACACTGGAGCACTGGATGGCTGGTGTACGTAAAAGAACTTTGCAACAGGTCAACATTGCACATGCAGCACAGTGCACAAGGTGCTGTACTCCTAAGGTGGTATGCAGAAGAACCAATAAATCTACACAGCCAAGATGCGTTTTCACACTGTTACATCTCAGTGAAAAAAACCCTCTGAGATGATTATAACTTGAGCACAGGATTGTTGCTTGTGGGCCCAGGCTGGCTGGCATGTGCTTTCCAAAGCAAGGGTGTCTGCTCTTCACTCATTGGGATTCTTTTTCTGGTGTCTGCATAGTCATGGTGTAGATACATCCTCAGAAAATTAGTTTTCCTTTGATTTTGGATACCTGAGTGGTTCCTACCCAGGAACTCAAAACACAGTTAGACTTGGCAATCTGCACATCTCTGATTGACACTTTCTTACTTTAATCTTCTGCATGTAGGAATGAAACCAACTTTTAAAAGATGCAGTAGGCTCTGAATGCTGTAGACCATCTGTGTAAGCCACAAGAGCTGCCAACAACAGAGTACCCCTCCTGTGCTCTACTTTTTAAATAGGCTCCTTGAGGAATAGCAGCTGAGATTCACAGTGTGTCAAAGCAATCTAAGAATAAAGGAAATGGGATGCCCAATGGTGTGATGGCAAATCCCTGAGGCTTTGGTGTTAGGTAGGATGGAGATGGTGATGATGGTGACAGTACACTAATGAGGACAATGATGCTGTAGGCTGGGTAAGTTACGCAGAACTCCTTAATAAGAGATGTCCAAAGCATAAAACTAGCTTGTCTTGTTTAATTTTCTTTCTGATAGTTCATATGGGGATATTTACTTTATTCTTCTAAGACTATTTTTCCCTAAACTTACTCTTGAAAATTTGTGTTAACTCTAACCTTAGCTCAAAATCATTTCATGTCCATGTTTTCTATCAGCTAGGCCTTTCCTTCTCACAACAAAAATCTACATAATATTTGCAAGTTAAACTAAAATGTCTTTCAACTTTTAGTTAATTTGTGAAATGTAAAACACCTCCTTTTAAACAAAGCATTCTTTGGAGCTCATGAATCTCTGAGCCTGAGAAAACATTTGATACATTTGTAACATACCAAATTTGTAGTTTTTCACTAATGGCACGTAAAACTGAGAGTTCTGACAGAATTTTACTGAGACAACAAAAAACTCAAATTTAAATTAGCAGATGTTATTCTAAGTGTATCAAAGCCAAATAAAATGTTTGTATGGACCCCTGCAAAGCAAAACTGCCAAGCTTCATATTGTTTCAAGGCAATATGGTTTGCTGAAAAGACAACCACAGTTAATACTTTCAGATTTCCAAAACCCATATTACTATATATTCAAAGATATACTCATTATCTCCAAATAGCTTTACACTTTCAAAGGACACAGAAGCATATTTTCTGCTAAGTAATGGGAAAATTGTACTGTTTCCACTGGATGAAAGAAAACGTATTTTGAGGGGCAGAAGAAGAAAATACAAAGGCCCCACAAAGAAGCCTATACGAACCTCTTTGTGTTTCTATATATTTTTTGCCATGGAGACTCCAGATCTCAGTGTCATTAGCAAAACTCCCATTTGCATCAATATAAATAAGACAAGCCTCCTCTTAGCAGACACTGTACCGATTCTCAAATGCAGGTATGATAGTCAGTACTGTAGGTATCTACCACTTTCCACTCAGAGGTGGTTTTCTTTATTGACAGGATAGAGCCTTCCGTATTATTGCAAGGGGTTTTGTCATGATTAAGATTTATGTAAAAGCCTTTTATTTAGCACTGTCAGGTCTAATAGAGGAAATGACTGATCAGCAAGTCTCACAGAAGTCTTTTCTTCGAAATTGCATTGTACCAAAGTGTCAGGTTCAAACACTATGACAACCATTTCTCTTATATGCTGAATTGGAAATGAAGAAACACCATAATTATACAAGTGTAGTCAAACTTGAATGTTTAAACAGAAGTATTAAGCTTATATTGTCTTCACATTCCAAGCACATGTACATCAAGACACCACGGTACAAATTAATGTCCTAGACCTGGAATGAGTTCAGCAAAGGTGAGTCTCTCTGATTTCAATTATGTCCTCATAAATCTCCTGATCAGAATTCATTGCTCAACCAGTAGTTTAACAGACGGCTAGTGTTTCCTCCTCTTTGTTGTTGGGGACAATTTTATTCTTAGGTAAAGTACTGTGTATGCTACCTTCCCTCTTTGTTTTTCCTCCAGAAAACATTCATCATAGCTGAGTATGTAAAAATGTTGGCTTTCTATTTATGCAGTCTTTTATTTGTATAATTTCAAAGTATATCTATCATGTTAAAAGTCGCAAACTTCACCAAACAATCAAGATAAAAATTATCTAATGTCTGATTTTCATCAGCAAGACTTAGATGACCTTAGATGCTAATATATGAAATTTGGATACACAAAACCTCCAGTTACCTTTGAATGTTACTCCCATGTTACTTAATGTTTCTCCTGACAGTCATACGACAAAATGCTTTGGAACTGTCAAGGTGCATGACTCAAAATGATTTCTCAATGGTACCTATGACCTAGGCATTCCTAACCTATCATCTCCTCTAATGTGTATATATACCTAAGTACCTTGTTCATTTCATGATCATCTCAACTTTATCCTACATTGCTTACTTACCATACTACCCTTTCAATCTCTTTTCAGTTTGTGGATCTAAAAATACTCCTTTGGATCTCTAGCACTTATAAATTGCCAGTACTCTGGCAATTACAAATGCAATTCAGGGCTGGAATGGATATTGGTACATTTTTGTAGT
This sequence comes from Podargus strigoides, assembly GCA_028020825.1. Taxonomy (NCBI): domain Eukaryota; kingdom Metazoa; phylum Chordata; class Aves; order Caprimulgiformes; family Podargidae; genus Podargus; species Podargus strigoides. The sequence continues at coordinate 31,473,463 of CM051623.1, forward strand.
TGCCTCTCAAGATGTTCATTTGGGTTGTTTGACTTTCTCTGTCTTCCTCTGTCAAAAGCAGTCATGCAAAAGGATGATCTGGCATCACTGAAACAGTTCCCCAAATTCTTCATTTTCATTTCCCAAGTAAGTACCAGACCATGCTACTCAATTTTTATTTTAATTTGTCACTACAACCAATACTTTCTATTTTGAAGCTTTATTAACCTGTTGTCCTGGTTTCCCAGGAACAGACCCATGGGCCAGCCATGGCAGGCAGGCCATGAGTAGCTCCGAGGGAGTTTCAGTCAGGGAAGCTGACCCAAGCTGACTCACAGGTGTGTCCCACACCACTGACATCAAGCTCATTATAAAAGGAGGGAGTTTACTAAAGGTGGGAGTTGATTTTCCTGGGGGTTCTCCTTCTTGGCTTTCTGTTCACACTGATCCTGAGGACCAGGCTGAGTATAAGCTTGTACACTTTACGTCGGTGATTGTATTAGTTTTGTTATTTCATTAAATCTGTTTGTACTTCAACCCACAAGACTTCTCCCTTTTTCCCCCCAATTCCCTTTCTCAGCTGGGGAGGGGTCACCGGGTGGTAGAACTGCTACAGTTTAACCCTGGGTATGGGCTGAATGTAAACACCTGTGTATCTGATTCCCAGTGATATTACATTGGATATATATTATCATAAGAGATGAGGACTGAAGGTTAGGCAGCAACACAGAAGAGTAAGTAAGGAATAAAGGCATCAAAAAAAAAGACAGTGCATGCAGATATTCTGACACATCCATATCTTAATGGAATTGTTAATTAGAATTGTAATTTTTTCTTATATCTACTACTCAGAAATGACATGATGGAAGAACTTTTTTGGACATCTTTGAAAGAGGAACAAGAAATGGCTTAGCATTATTTTATCTGTGTTTTGTTAGGGTCTCTTTTTTTGTTGCTGTTACAACTACAGTACTGGATGGAGTAAAAGCTTTGTCAGTGAAGCAAGACTAATGAAAAAAAATCCATATAAAAAAAAATAATCTTTACTTCTTGTATCAAAATCATTCCTGACATATTACAAATACCTTCCATGAACTCACCAGCTTCATCAAGTGTGGAAGCAATTTAGATTCCTCCATTGCTTTGTAAGCCTTTCCAAATCTTCCTTTGTTGATTAGAAAACTATTTCTAATTTCTAGTTTAAATTTATGCATTTGTATCCATTTAATTTTCTGTAAGTACTATCCTTCAGTATTTATGCCTTTGAATTTATTTCCTGAATGTATTTATGAAAAATAATCATACCCTTCTCAACTTTTATTTTGCAGATTGAATAAACCAATTCTCTTTAATCTCTTCATATATGATAAGTCCTCCATTTTCTCTAGCTATACAAGTAGTCCTCCTTTGCTCCCATTCCAGTCTCAGTGGATTTTTTTTAGTTTATTTTAATCACCAATTGCTTAACACAGTATTAACATATTCTAACTGTGCTCCTACTATTAGTCTTGTAAAGCAGCTATACAGTACCTGGAATAATATTTCTCTTAAAAATCTCACATTATGTACGGTAAAACTGCCACCTTTTTCAATGGCTGATGTTTAACCATCATTTTGTTCACGTAAGTTTGTTCTTCTACCACATTAAATTGATGAACCACTTTTGCTTAAAACAGATGTTATGCTATTCATTCCAACATACATGATCTTGTACTTGAGCTGATCTATCTCACTGCTATCACTCTATCCCTTGAAGATATACCATATGATAATATTCTCTTTCCCCAAACTGGTAGTAAGGCTTGGATTGGTTTCACCTCTACCTTTCTACATCTACATAGAAATATTAAACGCAGATTATAAAGAAAGAAAAGCACCCAAAGAAAGTAACAAGTGATTGTTCAATGTTAAAAGTCCAATTCCCTACTACAAAATTAACTAAAATTATTGCTACTGGATTATCCAACTCATTTTCCAATTATTTTAATATTCTCAAGTGGTGGTTAAATTTTAACCAATTAGATATTTGGAATGTGTTGTATAGCCCTCCCCTTTTATATTATTTATGTGACTGAAAGTTGTTGTATTGCTATTTTTATTTTTCTTTACAAGGCAAAGAACTCAGCTTTTAGCTATTTCCTTAATTCCCTTAATTTCAAGAATAAGCTCTTTTATTCATCATTCTTTTTCCCACTACTTGGCTGTACCTTTCTTAATAACTGTGTGAGTTGAGTCACCATCCCTGGAAGTGTTTAAGAGACAGGTAAACGTTGTGCTTAGGGACACAGTTTAGTAGTGTTGATAGGGCTAGGAATAAGGTTGGACATGATCTTGATCTTGATGATCTTGAAGGTCTCTTCCAGCCAAAACTATTCTGTGATTTTGTGTTTCTGTTTATACTTTACTCATGATTTATCCTTTGTAAGTTTATGGTCTTCTGTCTGAGATGATAAAAACTAGAAAATACTTACATTTACTTAGAGGATGCCCTGAACTTAATTTACTCTGTGTTCAAATTCTTTGGATCTTCTCAGTAAAACACATCATTAACAAGTTTCTTACATTTCTCGGGCTTTGCTCTTTCCCACAGATTTACTTTTCTATAATTTACATTTTAAGAAGTACTGAAGCAGCTCAGGATTGTTCACTCCAACCTTTCTTCCCATGATCTGTTCTCAGTAAGCCCTGTCCCCCCATTAATTTTAAAAAACCCTAATTAATTACTTAAAATTTTGATCCTCAGTAACGATTTTGTAGAAGAATTTGCTACCTGTCTCCACCAAAGATATGAATGTACGTCAGGAAGAAAGAACTGGAAAGGACAACATGGTAGGAAAAAAAGTGTTGAAAAGACTTAGAAATGTGAGGACACAATGGAGAGGGGGAAAAAAAAAAAACCCAAAAAAAAAAACCAAAACAAAACAAAAAAAAAAAAAAAAAAAAAAAACAACAACAAAACCCAAAACCCCCAGAATTCAGGCTAATACAATAATTAGATGGGGAATGAAATAACATATACTATACATTTTCCAGGCAAAAATAAATCTAGACAGTAAAGACAGGAGTGATACTGTAAAGCAATTTAGACAGCAGCTTGAAATACAGAAGCAAAAACTAGCCAATGCAATTTCAGTCTCTCTATGCATGGATAGCATGAAATAGTGCAGCATTCTATCATCTGGAAAAAGGAAAAGTAGCTCAAGAATTTAAGGATGTTTCTATTGTGCATCTTATATGAGGAAAAGTGATTGTACCTTATACTACAACCAACATAGCATCCCCTTCCTAAATATATCTGGGAAGTGGCTGGCTCAGACTACATTCAGTTGTCTAAATTTTCACTTTGTTGAACTATTGTTTTTAGACGCAAAATATGGATTCCATGCTGGCTGTTATATTGCTGGCTGCAGTATTCACAACTGGGGAAACTGAAGAAAAGTGTAGTGCCTAGACTCAGTCTTTATTATACTTTGTTTGCATTGTTAAAACATTAAAGCAAGTCATGAGCACTTCTCCTCTGGGCCGCTGAATTCAGCCCAGGAAGGCGTCGTCTACCTCAAACCTACAGACAGTGTAAATATTTCAGTATTATATCAATCCATTCCAACACTGCCATGCAAAGTCAGCCTAATTTCAGTATATGCAGGTTAGTGCTCCTTCCTGTTTCCTTGGATTCCACAGTGTTACCACCTGTACTGACCTTTGAAAAACAGGATTTCTCCAGTACCTCAATACTACTCAGCCCTTCTCAAAACAAATTGTCACCTTGACTGATCAGAAATTAAAAAGAATCACAGTTTCTGTAGAGTTTTAGAGTATTTGTTGTTATCATCTAGCAGAAATCTAGTCTTTTTTGGTATGCACAAGGCAATGAGGTTTAACACTTTACTGATTACTAAAAAGAGCTGACAGTGCTGAACACAGAATCACTAGTATTTCCTAAAAAATCAATGTAATGTTGTGTAACCCCTAAATTCTCCTCTCAGACTCTCATCTCTTTTACCCTCTGAATGACGATCCCTCCTTTGCTGACTGCAGAATCTCTCAGCAGTTTGTTAGCTGAACCACCTAAGACAGCAAATATGGCAAACAGAGTCACTTTGTATCTCAGCACTAATACCATTTATCAGGTATTTGTAAAACATTCTGTAAATACCTGCTACTGGTTTCCTCTGTGTGTTCTCTGTTTCAAGGAGACCTGTGCTTGCAAGGCCATTTCTGTAGGGAAATGCCTAGAGCTGTGATCCAAGTTGCATATGCAATGTAAACATGCCCCAGAGTAGCAAACAGTTAGACATCGTGCTGCCCCAACCACCGCAGCACTGAATTCTTCTCAGTAAGATTTCACTGTGTATTGTGTTAGACAAGAGGTCTTTTATGATATAGACATGAAAACTCCGATTTGACTGGCAAACTTTTACAACAGAGATAGTATGTGCAGAATCTAGGAAAGAATAAATCTAACATCAACATCCACTTAGGAGAAATGCTTTGGGTTTCATAATTTAATGGATTCAATTAGCCTTTTCTGAGATCTTAAAAAGGTATTTTGAGTTTGGTTTGAATCCTGGGTGCGAATGTGAATGGAGTTTTTATTTTAGATAATAGCGATCATAGGAAATAACCATTTGTTAGTCCTTACTTGCAAATCTTATAATAATTCCTGGGCCCATAAGTTTTTACTTTGGGAATAGACATATTTTGTATCAGCCATCTGCCTATGAATTTAGTGTACTAAGGCACCATGTTTCTGTTCTATATCTCCATCCCCTAACATTTGTGTCATCAGCAAATTTTAGTCATTTTGCAAAATATATTTTATTTCAATAACCATATTCCTCCAACTATGTCCTACATGTTTGGTTTCCAGACCAGTCTTGAGTGGTATGTCCTGTGAATTCTAATCACTGAAGTCATATTCATATCTACGCACAAACTCTGCTTCTAAATTTATATCGTAGTCAATCTTAGGCCCACCTGTTTTAGGGATTAATTTTCAGCTGCTGTACTAGAATCTATAGATGTTTGAGTTCACATATTACTGAACAATTTGATAGAGAGATACAAAGGTTTACTAACTTAAATTATCATCTGACCTATACTTGGGTTTTGATTCCCACATCAGCTGTGTCTATAATCTTTAAAGCAAACATGGAACATTCAGTTTTTATGAAGACGGTTGCTTTACATTAGCCTGTAGAAAATGTAGTGTTTATTCTGCTAGGAAAATGAAGTGTTACCAGACAACACATTCCTTGTATTCCTTATATTCCTACATACTGCCATGTGAATTTGGGTAGAGATTGTATATTACCTTCAGTATCTACAAAATGTAAACAACAACTTCCTACCTGATCATGAGGTCTGCAAAACTGAATCACTTAAGGATTCAGTAAACTCTCAGATATTATATAAAGCATAGTTTTGATGGGCAAATGGAAGTGTAGGTTTTTAAAGCTACATTTCCTAGAGTGAGTGTGATGAAAGAGTGATTATACTCTCCTCTTGAAGATACAGTGGTAGCAGTCAGAGCCTTGCTCTGTTTTCACTGCCAAATCTGAACACTAGATGAACACTAATCTTTTAGAGTGGTCTGCAAGTATTGAACTTGTCTCTGTCTATCCCACTGTTGTGGAACTTTGTGTGTCTCAACACAAGTTCACTGAAGCTTTGCAGATTAAAATGTATTGGTCTGAGTGTTTCATAACATACAAAGAGCATTTCAAGCCAACACAAAGCAGCTTAGTGTGACAAAAACTGTACTGATACTTTTAGGATAGATTCTGCTACTGAAGAGGTGATGTCATTGATTCTGGTTAGTAGAAATGCCAGAAATAATGTGTGTAGTAGAGGGTTCTGAATCGGATTCTTTGGTTCCTAGACTATTCAGCACCAAAAGAGATTATTCTGAAGAGAACATAGCTGTTCACATAAACTACATTCAACCACTAGCAACGTAATAATAGAGGCAAAAAGAACAGAAGTCATTGTTTTTTAAATGTATTTTATAGTAAAGTTTGTAAAGTCGTTAAATTTACCTCTGTGGCTTTATTTTATTTATAAGGACTTAAAAATGTTGGGACATTTAAAAAAAAAAATTAAAAAGATTCATTTAAAACCTGCTTTCCCTCTTCTGTAGCTATTAGGTGGTGATTTGTACCTGCTCTTAAATCAGAGATTATGTGTGTAGAAGGCACACATGATTAAAGCTCCATCATTTTACCATGCTTTTAAGATGTATTTACTGTTTTCAAGGTCCATGTATTTTTAATATTCCTGTAGGGAAGCAACGTATTGCCTTAATTAAAATAAGTCACATTAATTTGTGAATTTCTGATTTGAATTTGTCAAATAGTGATTAAGGTGTAATAGAAAGATGCAATCATAGCTACCAGGAACTCAGCAGTTGTCTCACAGTGAGAATCTCTTGACCTTACAACTCATTTACTCTTCGGCTTGGCCTGGTAATCTCCAGAAGGAAATGATGTGGAACACATGAGGATTCAGGTCAGAACCTTGTTAGAATTGGTGTGAAAGAGCAAAAGATTATTAGGACTCTCAATAAATTATGACTGAAAATGATTTCAAGGGAAAATTATGCTAGGATGCAAAAGGAGCAAGCATAAAGATCATTAAATAGTATGCTTTCATTTCACTGAAACTATACCATGATGTATACTGACAATATACAAAATACCTAATTAGGAAAAGACTGATTTGCTATGTTATATTATAAATATTTTTTTGTCCAAAGGCTTCTTGCCGTTTGTGATAATGAATGTCAAAAAATATGATCACAGTTCTATTATGTGTATGTGTTCTTTTCCCATTTGCTCTATTTCTAATACTGATAACGTCTCGTAGTAATGACACACAAAAATATTTGTACAATAAATAAAGTCAGGGTTGTTTATTTGCAAACAACCAAAGTATCTCTCAAACACCATAAAACCACCCTCATTCTCACATTCTGATATTGTGTTCATTCACAGTCCTTTTTACTGAATGAGTACCAATATCTGGAAGTTCATACACAAAACGGACGCATAACAATATTTCTGAAAATTTTTTTTTAGTCTAAAAATCATAACTGGCAATATGTGAAGAAACTATACTCTTTGGCAGGTTGCAGTTGAGTGGTTTATATTTCTGTATGTTTGCTATTGCTTCCTACCTACGAGTGGTTAAATGTTGTTTAGCACCACCCTCTTAGTATTTTCCCACTACTTAGCTTTTGCCTTGAATCTAGAACTTATCTAAACTCTCCCAGTTTGGGGAGACCTATCAATCACATCTGTCTTGCTGCTATTGCAAATCTCTAACCTTGATGGTTAGTTCCTTTCCTCCCCTCTATGTCTCCCACAACCTCACTACTAGACGAAGAATGCATATTCTACTTATATCGACTGTAAATTAAGAGACTAGTTATGACTCAACAGTATCTTCCTCTAGTTTCTGACTAGTGACAGCATGTCCTCTTCAATACCGGGATCTCAATCTTTCCTGAGGGACTGAAAGTACAGTAAAAATTTCAACTGGTCATTATGCTTTGGTTTGTTAATTGTATATCTCAACCTGTCAACTTACCTATATGAAAAGAGGATTTTCACTGGCCCTTTGGCTCCATCTTGTTCTTAAAGACTAGAAAGGTCGCTGTCCTATTTAACACCAACAGAGAAGGTAATCTTCAACAGAAAGTGTCCATTCTGCTTCCAAGACACTTTCTGACAAAAGATGAATGGCTGGAAAACGCTGTGCACACTTACTCACACAAGTAAATGCAAATATAAGGGAAGTGATCTTAAGCAATCATATCAACATCTGGAAAAATCAGTCAGTTATAAGACAAGATCTCCATAAAATGAGGGAAAAAATATTAAGCAACATGTGGAAAAATACTTCAGGACGATCATAAAAAGAGCATTTGTCAGAAACATGTGTTCTCCCAGACAATAGAAAATATGCTGTGATTTTGCTATTACTACCAAGTACTCAGAGTGAGCAAGGAGAGAGAGCCATACCTTTGTAATACATATTTTCAAAAGTGCATTTTAGGATCAGCTAGTAGATGCTATTCTTACATGTCTAGTGACACACACACACACCACCTTGAGACGTCAGTAAAATGCTTGCATTGACATTTATTGCAGTTGGTGCAATCCTCAAAAATAATCTCATGGCAGCACAGCTGCCATTAAGAGATTCTTTCCCAAATTACTTGTACAGGAAACCATCAGATGGTGACTAAAAATGCAGCTCTTCATCACTTGCATAATGTTCTGTTCATCTGTCTTCAGACCTAGCTTCCTGGTGGCCTCAAAGGGCAGACCACTTGGAGCTGATGAAAGGACAGCATTTATCACCTTCTGCAGTTTACACCTGCTTACTAAGCAAAATAGTAAAACAGTTGCAAGTGACTTAAAAGTACATAGATCAGTTCATAATGTCATACTCCACTATGAAATTTATTCTAAACATTCTCCTTTCTCCCCAGCCTGGCAATACATACAGTCTCTGAGTGTTGCAAAGAGATAAATCTGCTATTTTACTCTTAAAATTCTAGGGCACCTATCAGCACAGTATCTGGGAATAAGTCATATTAAAACAGGGGACTGTAGCCCTACTGATATGAGAGATAAAGTACATTAGCAGAAGAAGAAAATCAAAGTACTAAAGGGAGTGAGGATGGTTACAGAACTGAGAAAGTTTTTCTACCATTATAACGTACATATTTATTACCCTGTATCAGTTTTGCTTTAGCCACAAAACAATAGCTGCGTATCAAATGAATGTCTTCTTGTAGCCGATGTGTCAGCTTAGCTGGGTTTATTATTTTCTTTGTTATATCTGCTTCATTAATTTGTTTTATATGACCTGCGAAACTGCCGGGAACCTATTTTGTTGCTAAGTAAGTTATGTGGACAGTAATTATAAGTGGATATTCAGTCTAGAGTTGCCTTCCTGTACACATGTTATAATCTACTCTTTCAGGTACCAAAGCTAATTACAACATGTCCATAATTTTTTACTCTTCTAGTTCAACTAGCCTTGCAGCTTCCATGGCTATCCAGTTCTGTTATCAAACCTCTTCACCTCTGGAGGTGCATGTTCCTTGCCACTGACTAGAGAAGGAGCCAAGGTTACATAGATCCTTAACTTTCAGACAGATGAATTTCAGCGGGATGAGCCCCATTCAAGGGATGTAACACGAGCATACAGTTGTCCTACTGCAAACTTCTGATCTTTCTCTTTCATCTTAACATGCATTCCAGTGCATGGTCAGCTTTTCTTTATCCTGCTCTTTTCTACGATTTCCCTCTCTTGGCTTGACTTCTTGTGGACTGTCTCCCCTGAACTTTTGTCCCTCATGACAACAATGTGCCTCAAGACAAAAATTTAAATTTTGATTTTTATAGGTTACATGAAATGAACATGCTCATTACAGTTCAACTGGATTTGAGCTCTTTGACTTTAAGACCTGGTACAAGACTACATGTACCACAGTCTGTGATATAAGCTATTGCTTCATAAATGCACCAGAAATGTACTAAGTACAAAGGAAGAAATTATTTATATCTGTATTTTTAGGGCTCTTGTTAAAAAGTCTATTATGCGTAAATGTTCTGCCAATGAGATTTCACTTCCTATAGGTTTCATTTCATAAATTAATTAGAAATAATGGGTGAAAATAATTTTTCTACATCACCTATTTTCTTCAAAACCAGAGCATATTCCAATTTATATGTCTTTAATAGATGTGCATTCTGAGTAAAAATTAAGATAACAAGCATTAGAAATAAAGTTTGTGCATATTTTTCTCAGGCTCTTCACCAATAAAACCAAAGACCTATCAAAAATTTCACTTGAGCATGACCCTCTACAGATCTATGAGCTAGTCATCCAGCTTTCAACTGAACTACTAACTTTGAAAAACTGTTTGCTTTCTTGTTGATGTACGAGACATACAAACAGCAGTGAGAACAAACATAAGCTTCTGACAACAGCCCTCTTCTCTCAACCCATTATTCTGGGGGAAAAGCCATCGTCTTCTCCAATATACAATACTGTATAGACTAGGCTATCTGCCAAGACCTCCATTCTCTGTAACATTAGATAAGATCGAAAATAAACAGTTTAAAATAAAACACCTACATTAATGATGGAATCAAGCTATTTAACCAAAATACAAATCTATTTTTACATTAGGAACATACCCCAAAGCTGACTTCAGAGACGTGGAAAAAAAAAAAGACAAGGTTGTAAGGAGTGAATGTGTCGCTTCAGCGCTGCTTCTTCTAGTCTGACTTTCATCTGAGCAGGGCCACTGGAAAGATGGTAATTTCAAAACCATACACTTTCACACTTAAATTCTTGTCCTTCTAAAGAATCAAAGTTACATCTGTCACCATATGTCACAAATTCCAGGAGCTAATAATCATTAAGAAGCATCAGTGCTTGGTGTGACATAAGAAAATATTTTAATAAGTATCTCAGTTCATACCAAAAATCAGACAAATTATTACATTAGTGTAACTAAACCAAAAGTTCATATAAAAATATTTATGAAAAAAGAGGATTTTTCTTATTGAGCGTACTTGTTCATCCAGAGCTTAACTGGAAGGATAACTGTGAGCACAGTTTTGTACCTCCAGTTGCTAGGTATTTTTTATTGTTAACTTCTGTGTTTACTTACACAAGTTTTAGGAATAGGTTTTGTGTGAGGGACGCTGCAGTCTCACATTGCAGCAAGACAAAGACACACTTTCTCTCTATAAACTGACATGTTTCCATCAGAGAGTCTTGTGTCTACATTCTCTCTGTAGTGTGGCAGGCAGTTCTTCATAAAACATGATTGTATCATCAAAGACGAAGTTTTCACACTATTTTCATTGAGATGAGTTTTGGTTTATGCTCTATTTATGAGCTTCATTGTACTTCAACGCCAAGAATAGTTGCAGTCAAGATATCCACTTGGTAAATATGAAATCTCTGGATGTGCCAGTGAACAGTCCAAAATCTAGAATGATCAGAGCAATTCTACTAATGCCGACTGCTATGGCTTCCAAAGTATTTTGAGATAAGGACTTTTTCTTTTTTTTTTTTTATAATGGCAATGGTAAAGCAGTAGATGTGATGCTCAGAGAGGCTGTGAAATCTCTCTCTTTTGAGATTCTGAAAACTTTGTGCAAGGTTCACCAAGTCACAGCCTTCTGCAAGTTACTAAATAGATTGTCCCATATAGATCTCTCTGTTCAACTGAAAGCACAGGAGACTGAGTAGTCTCTGTTACTTCTCCCGTTGTTAAAATGGCAGCTCCAGAGGGACTGTGGAAGGCTATACTGTCTTGTCTTTCCATCAGACAACACCGAAGACCTGTCAGGCCTTCATTTCCTGGTTCATTCTGATTTCTCAGACTATAATCCTTTCTTACCTGCTCCCACCATCTGTCTTCCTCTTGCCTCTTTCCCTCCTCTGCGTTGGCCTAATGATTCACCAAGAAAACAAGGTATAGTAACTTGATCCAGTCTTCTACCTTGACACCACATTAAAGGAAACAATAAAAAGGTACATTGCCAGGGCAGTAACAGTCTTCTTTGTTGTTACTGGGCTCCCCTGATCAACAAGCTGCCCTAAGTATGGCATCTTACCTTTCAAATCAAAGGTAACTTGAGAGATATAGAGGAGACATGAGAAATTTTCATGTTCACAGCTATCTGTTGTCTCTGAACATCCAAGTAGGAAGAATGTACCCATTACTGTGCCTGGCAGTGCAGGGACCCCCCAGAATCACTTGCTAAAGTGAGGCAATACTTTGACTTCCTTAGTGTGTAGTGTACTGAGGTTGCAGATTTCTTCAGTAGGATTATTGCCCCCCTAAAACACACCACCAGAATGCACTTAAATCTTTATATATTTATTACTCCTCTTATCCCTCTATAGAAGCATGTATTTTGAAAGGATAATGAACAGGACAATACAATGTGAGAATTTTGGAAAGAAACAAATTCTAAATAACACAAGCTCCAATTACAACTCCCACTCACTATAAGCTTAAGTAAAACTCCCACTGACTTCAGTAGCAGTTTTGATTAAGTGCTTAATTGGCCCAGTGTCAGTAAACTCACAAATGCAATAAGATTAACAAGTAATAGCAAAGTGCAAAAGAGATTACTGTTAGGATGCTCAGTTCCAAAATATCTGTGCTTCCCACCCTTAAAAAAAAAAATACAGGCCTGACTTCTGGGTTAACTCCTCATTCACAATGAAACAAAGGTTGTACTGAAGTGTATATGTAAACAAATACTTGAAACAGAGAAATAAAAGTAATGATAACAAATAAGAGCAATAACAAAAAAGGTGTCCTTCAATCCAGTAATTTGAGGACCCCTCCCAAACAAGACATTAGTATGCCCACTGCATTACTGAAAAGACAAACCCATGTGAAGAGGAGAGAAATTTATAAGGATTTAGAAACAAAATATACTTCAATCCATTCAAATTCATCACTAAGAAAAATTCTCTGTTAGATAAATGTAGAAATCTTTCCTACTGTTAATTGCGCTGTGTAAACCTTAAGAGGTTTTTAGCTGTTCTGTCCAATGACAGATCAATCAAAAATAATGGTTTGGTTTGAGCAACAATGTACTATTTGATACTCATTTTCTAAAGGAACCCTATCCAGGATGTCTTAGCTGTAGTCTTGAGAGAAACCTGATTGTGCACTTTCAGCAATCTAGAAGGTAAAAACATTATTAATGCAGAGAGAGAAGTTGTCCCTAAAAGTCTGACTTCAAATAAGACTATGAGGTTCCTGAAGGCTGATGGGCTTTTGGGAATGTCTTTGTGATAATAGATGGTGTTGAGGAGCACTTTACACCTAATGCAGGAGTCACACCAAGTGACCTGAATCAGTTAGGACCCAAGTCTGTCCTCTACCCAATGTTGCTCTGAGTGCAAGATGGGGCTGTGGTGTGTGAGTGCATGTATATGCAAAACGACAGAAAAGACTGGAAATTAGCTACATAGATCTTGTAAGAGCAACTTAGAAAATATTACATGAAGAAGATAAGAGTTAGAAAGACGTGAATGCCTAGACATAGGTGAGCTACTCATTGTATGCATTACTTCTGTCTGAAGGACTGGAGCCCAGTTGATGTATCCTCCTGAAATACATGTAAGGTAAGAAGCATTGTTGTCCCCATTTCTGAGCAGGGAAGAGAAGCACTGCAGATTAAGTGAATTGCACAAAGTGATACAGGTAGTAAGGAATAAATCCTACTCTTTTGACACCAATTCAGTGCTTTAGTAATCCTCTGTTACAGTTGCTATAAGAAAACAAGTCTGATCCCTTGTAAATATTACCTAGACCTTCGGATGTGTAATCCTGCTTGAATGTGTAATGTCTGCTTCATTGGCTGGAGAACTGAAAGCCATATGTAGACATCATTATAATACTTTAACACTGACATTCTGCTATTGCGGCCCTGTATGGCCACAGTAATGTCATGTCAGAATCTGCAGAGATGCAAAGTTATAGGTTCTTCTTCTATCAAAATGTTAAATAATGGTATTGAAATTTCATGTGTGAACAAAAGATTATATTTGTACATATAACAAACATAGTACTTGATTTTTTTAAATATTGTGAAGTAACTATTTATTACATCTTAAAATATCGTCTTCATTAGCCAATGGTGAATGCTTGCATGTTGGTCTGAAGTTCTTGCAGGTCATAGATAAGACAATGAAAAGCAAAAAATATTCAGTTTTACATGACTAAAATGTGCCTATTAGCATGACTAGTTTCAGAGGATTGGTTAATTACTGCTGAAATATGTTAATGTGAAATTCTGGTATTCAAGTTTGAGGTATATGAATGAATGAGCAGACAATACCCGAAATTTGCTCAGATTATGACAGCAGAGACCACAAAAATACTAATGAATGTAAAATCAACAGAAGCAGAATTTGTAAAGCATACCCAGAAAAAATATACCAACTAGATAAGATTCAGCTAATACAAATGGGTATGTTCATGCATTTTGAAAGTAGTGACAAAAGGTTAAAATGTCACAAATATGAAAAGACTAAAGTCTCCTCAAGTTTGATGTTCATAAATGGTATTCAATGGTAATGTTAGTTTTTTGATCTCTAAGCTTTGCTAAATGATTCAAATTTAACCGACTAGAATAGATCTCCAGTGGTTCAGACAGGTTAACATTACAGTATACTGTGACAAGATATTTCACCAGCTATTAATGATCTCTCACTGTTTCCTTTCTCTTTTACCAACTATTTTCATTTTAATTCCCAAAAGGTTCTGCTGTTTCTTTGTTGTTCCTTTATCCTCTCTCTGATTTACGCTGGAACTCTTCCCCAGTCTTAGGCAGGGTTATACAGCTCGTTTGTTCTTCTAGCACAGGAATGGGGGACATTATGTCAAAGCGTCTTTTCATGCCCTTCCTCCACAATTTATTAATTCAGATAAAATATTGGAAAGTCACACAGCACAAAAGCTCTTCTCGTGATCAATATGGGTTGCAAGGGTCTAGATGTTTTTCATTCTGTATTGTTTTTTCTACTGTTAAGCTCAATCTTAACACCCATTCTGTCCCAGAGTTCACCACCACCTCCAAAAGCTGAGTCCTGTACGTTTCCTTTTTATCAATGCTCCATCCTCACACCTTGTCACCAAAGTCAAACAGCTGAACAAATATACCTGGCCCCAGCTTCTCCAGGTTCCCCCCATCACCACTAAACCTTAAAGACAGATAAACCTTAAAGATTCAGTTGTGGTTTTATCTGCCCCAGAAGGATCTGTCACCTTTCCCAGAGCTGCTTATGTAGAATGAAAGCAGATCAGACATACGAAAAGGGCAATGAAGCTGGAGAAGCATCTCAAGTACAAGTCTTATGAGGAGCAGCAGAGGGAATTGGGCTTGTTTAGACTGGAGAAGAGGAGGCTGAGGGGAGACCCCATAGCTTTCTACAACTACCTGAAAGGAGGGTGTAGTGAGGTGAGGGTGGGTCTCTTCTCCCAGGTAACAGTAATAGGATGAGGGGTAATGGCCTCAGGTTGCCTCAGGGGAGGTTTAGCTTGGATATTAAGAAAGATTTCTTCTTTGTTTCTCCTCAATCAAAACTTTTAAAATGAACACAGCAAGAATTAAATTTTCATTGGAAACAGTCTTCAAGTATATGCTGGAATTTTTGTCACAACAAAAGAGACATCACCTGGGGTAGTTGTGCAGTTATGCGAATATGAGGGTCATTAGTTTAAGGTCCTCCTTTGCCCAGCTCAGACAAGGACATTTTTTACATCCCAACTGAGTATCCTGGCTATGGAAGGAGGATCTATCATACCCTTTCTTTAGTACTGTGACATTCTGTATAAGTAATCCATTGGGCTAGCTACTTAAAGGCTGACCCAGTGTTCATTGTATTCTCTTGAGAAGCAAGTAATAGAGACCCAAGTCCCCATTGTAATAAATATTTAATCAGTTATCTGTTGTGAAACAGCTCCAATAAGACATCTTGAAAAAAGACACTTCATTCTAGCAGCCACTGCACATATCTAGTCAGCAGGAAAGCCCTTGCTTATCTTGTTCTGCCTATAACTGTATGCCAAAGGAAGAAAAACATGATAATAGAGAGCTTTCCATTCTAGCACACTGCTATGATAATTTTAAAGGCTAGAAAAGTTCATATGGGGAATAAGGGGAAAAGTTTTAGCTAGAACTGTTTATTGATGACAGTGATTGATTTGTCACCAGTCATTTTTTAAATCAAGATGTGGTCCAGGTTAAAGCAGTTATTGTTCAGGGAAATCTAATGGCCAAGTCTGTCAGAAGGGCTGATTAGGGCATTACAGTGATTTCTTTGGGCCCTGTAAGCTCAGAATTTATGAAGACAACACTTACACGAGAAGGTAAGTCAGCAGAGAAGGACAGTTAACTATTCTTTTTTAGCTTTGTGTCAGTGACCTACTGAGCTCATTTCAGCGTTACACTATTTGGTCTAAACAAGACACAGAGACAACATTAAGCAGACAAAGTTCCTTCAAGTTTGAGGATGAATATGCTAGCCTGAATAACTATGTGAGATTATGGATCTTGTGGGCCTCTCCATGAATCCAAAAGTGCAAGCAGAAATCAGCGCTTTTCTTCCAATGCTGTTTGCTACTTAGGTAGCCAGAGCTGTGATGATAAAGTACTACTCTATGAAGTTTTTTTGCAACCTGCATTTTCTTCTTGTATTGACTTGACTTTGAGACATCAGAGTCACTAGTATTTCAACCAGATTTCATAACAGTGAAGAGCAGCAGAGGGCATGAAATTCTTTTCTACGTGTCTACTGTCTAGCCTGTCTACTACAGACTTACTGTCTGGACTCCATTACAGTCTTGGAAAGCTGATCAATACAGTTAATGGGGTTTAAAGAACAATTCATCTGACCAAATTTAGGACAAGATGAACTGCTCTCTGGATGGCATTGACTGTATTTGCTATATCTCCATTGATTGTAATGGGAATCACACTATTAATTCGAACATGGACAGATGCACTACATATAACCAAGGCAAGATGAATCTTAACCAGAGCCTTTCCATTATATGGATAATGAGAATGCCCACAGCTACATTAGACAGTGTACATGATATGCCTGCACAAGATCTTTTTATTTAAATCTCTCTGTATCTGAAATTGAACTGAAGACTGCCCTCAGCCTTCATCATGGCTAAGAAGTTGAAAGCAATCAGACATGTTGCTAATACTACAGTTCCTTGTGTGACAAGGCATAAAAGAACTGCTGTATCTTAGCAATGTTACACTGGCAGGTCATCTAAGTTTGAGTAGATTACTGACTTTGATGTGTGTACATATATATGCATCCCTGGAAATCAGACTGTGCCCTTTTCTGATTATAATAATTTACCCAATTTAGTAATACAAGGGATACCTGGACTTTAGAGTTCAAATTTTCAAACATTTGACTGTCCTACCTTAAATAGATTGGAAAAGAGAATGTTGGATCTTCAGTGTTCCACTATTACTTGCCTTGGATCTTCAAATTTGTTATGTGTGATATAATGTAATTATTTTAACATAAATTTGAATCACATTAGAGGAATACAAAAATCTAAATACAGAAAAAAACAGAAATAAAAATACTATGATCATTTCAAAAAGAGCTATATGCCACAATATTTTAAAGAATGCTAGAAGGTGAAAAGTTTTTGTTAAGAACTGTTCTCATAAAGTATGTGCAAATGTTCACTATGATGAATAAAAGATTATTACACTCTTTTGTACTTTGAATCCATGTTTGGCTCGACTTTATCTCATTAAGAACTTCGTGCTGAAATTGTATCTGCCAGATGGCATTGTAATTCTGGGTCCAAGGATCATGGACTAATTCCTTCAGGTGAAATGTTTTCAACAAGGATATATCAGTAGTGATCTCCTGTTACCTTTAAAGTTTGCTCAACAGAGACCAATAGTTTTTCTAAAAATACAGTTATACAGTTCAGTCTAATTCCAATACTTTAACTGATAGGAATACAATTTCTGATGATCAGCTGGGACATTGCATTTTATGCTTTCCATCCGAATCAATAACAAGGAATAATCAGTGAGGGTTTTTTCAGAAGTTCAGTAATACAGAATAATTGTTTTCTACACTATTATAGGTTTCATTGATGTTTTAGATCAAGTATTGCAATTAAATTATTTTGGTTTCATTATTGACAATACCTCTCTAAGTTCTTGATTTTAAAAAATTCTAATTCCTCTGTGGGCATACATTATTTACGAGCAAAAGTAAGCAGCGGGACATTGTTTCTCCAAATCCATAGGACAACCTTCTGTTCATGTGTGAGATGGCAGCAGGGGAATTCTTTGTAGTTCCACAGCTGAGTATATGAAACTTGCATATGCAGATCATTAGCTATGCTATTTTGAAAAAGGATTCATGGCATTCTGAGCATGTAGTTATCAACAAACACAACTGCCTTCGGTCAATATGCAAACAAGAAACAAAAGGATAAAGAAATTCCATCTGAGCTTTCAAAACCATAGGGAGGTAAAAAAACGCATATCAAGCTATTAAAGATAAGCATGATACATAAATACAGACCTCCTCAATTTCTCCTCCTTTGAGGCACGATACAGGAACCACAGTGGGGCCAACTGGTTTACATAGACTATCCTGAACAGTGAAATTATGGGAAGAAGTAAATAAAAAAAAATAAAGATAGGCAGAAATGGGAGTTTGACCACAGAATCATAGAATCATAGAATGGTTTGGGTTGGAAGGGACCTCAAAAATCATCTCGTTCGAACCCCCCTGCCATGGACAGGGACCCCTGCCATGGACAGGGACACCTGCCACTAAACCAGGTTGCTCAAAGCCCCATCCAATCTGGTCTTGAACACTGCCAGGGAGAGGGCAGCCACAACTTCCCTGGGCAACTTATTCCGGTGTCTCACCACACTCACAGTCAAGAATTTCTTCCTAATATCTAATCTAAATCTACCCTTTTCCAGTTTAAAGCCATTGCCCCTTGTCCTATTACTACAAGCCCTTGTAAAAAGTCCCTCTCCAGCTTTCTTGTAGGCCCCTTCAGGTGCTGGAAGGTGCTATGAGGTCTCCCTGGAGCCTTCTCCAGGCTGAACAACCCCAACTCTCTCAGCCTGTCTTCATAGCAGAGGTGCTCCAATCCTCTCATCATCTTCGTGGCCTCCTCTGGACCTGCTTCAACAGCTCAATGTCCTTCTTATGTTGGGGGCCCCAGAGTTGGATGCAGTACTCCAGGTGGGGTCTCATGGGAGTGGAGTAGAGGAGCAGAATCACTTCCTTCGACCTGTTGGCCATGTTTCTTTTGATGCAGCCCAGGATACAGGTGGCTTCTGGACTGCAAGCGTACATTGCCAGCTTACATTGAGTTTTTCATCAACAGACACTCCCAAGTCCTTCTCCTCAGAACTGCTCTCTACCCATTCTCCGCTCAGCCTGTATTTGTGCTTGGGATTGCCTCGACCCAGGTGCAGGACCATGCACTTGGCCTTGTTGAACTTCATGAGGTTGGCATGGGCCCACCTCTCCAGCCTGTCAAGGTCCCTCTGGATGGCATCCCTTCCCTCCAGTGTGTCAACGACGCCACACAGCTTGGTATCATCCGCAAACTTGCTGAGGGTGCACTCCATCCCACTGTCCATGTCGCCAACAAAGATGTTAAACAACACTAGTCCTAGTACTGATCCCTGAGGAACGCCACTTGTCACTGGTCTCCATGTGGACATTGAGCTGTTGACCAGCACGCTCTGAGTGCAACCATCCAGCCAATCCCCTATCCACCAGGTGGTCCATCCATCACATCCATGCTTTTCCAATTTAGTGACCAGGATGTCATGATGTTTATCAGGAAACATCCATTTTGACTCAGCGAAATTCCATAGTTTTTTGTCAATTAACAGGTTCTCAGACAGAACACTAACACTCAGAGAGGATCTTCACAGATTCCCTTCCTTTAATCCCAAAGAGAGAGGCCCTGTAACTTGATCTGGACTGAAAACACCACAAATGAATTTTAACTGCTAGGAGAGTATACAAATACTGCTACACAAATGATCCTGAATATCAGTGGATCTCCACAGGTTGAAAAATTAACCACAATAACTGCATTTAGATCTTCTAAAGAATTACAGCCTACATTACTATGTTCAGGAATTATGACCTATCTGACCATAATTATTTACTTATAAAGGTACATCAGTGTCTTAAGTATAGTGGCTTCACTATATAATGCTGTTCTCCTACCCACGTACATATTTATTTAATATACATATAACCTCAACATCTCAGTAATAGTGAAAGAGACTTGCAGAAATGCTTCATTTTCCTCTTTTTTTTTTTAAGTTGTCTGTCTGTGTGTGTTTAACAGCACTGTGCTGATCTTCAGTTTCATTCCTCTGGCTTTAGGAGTAACACAGAGTAACCAGAACTGATTGTCAGCAAACAGCAAGGAAATGTTTTCAAAGCAGGAGGAACAGAGAAGATATTTGTGATCATGTTTTTGACCTGTCCCAGTGACCCTGCAGAGCACAGCACAAAACTTCATGAAAGAAAATATTTGTTTAAAAAGGTCTGTGATTCCCAGGATGCTGTAGCAGAAACTGTAGGCTGTTTTTTTTACAACAAGCTTCTTCAGGGTATTCAGAGTGTAGAGTCTATTCTTGGTCTGCATCAGTGCTTTGTACTGATCTTAAGCAGTATAGTTTTAGTGCCTCACAGATCCTGCCTAGCAAATTTTACTTTTCAGCATGGTCACACAGCTTTGGGTCAGCTTAACATGTGGGCATACACTTAGTTTGATGATGTTTCTTTAACACTATGTTAACAAGAAGTGCTGTGCATTTCTAAATATTAACTTTCCATAGTGGTAAAAACCAAAATGATCAATTCCATTTGCAGAATTGCAGATTAGAATAGTGGTATCAAATCACAGTAATCCTTCTGCTTTGATATACACCTTCGTTATTCAACAGTAACAATCACCCTAGTAGGGAAGACAGTAATAGTATATCTTCTGATGCTCACAGAGTTCAGACACAATCATTGAGTTTTACCAAAGAGATCAACCTTTAATTCTCTGAAGTCAAATTAGAACATAAGACAAACTAGTTTTGTTTCTACTCCCAGTTTCCTGAGATTTTTCTCAGTTTCCTTTGTAAGTGCTATAAACTCAGCCTGCCTATCCCTAACACCTTTCAGTTCCATAATCCTCCTTCTTGCTGTATGCTCTGTAACCTCTGAATGCAAATCAAGGTACCTCAGCTGGTTTTTCTGGCTAGCTGCTAAACAGTCTTCTCACAATCCTGTTGAAGTCTCCTTGCTCCCTAATTCAATTATAGCTACCTTAAAATCCAGAAAAGCGCATGATGCAAAGATTTTGAACAAAACCCCTTCATACTTGTATATTTCTACAATTTTATTATTTAGGTTTATATATTTAGGTTTGAATACATCCATAACAATTTTATATGTAGAGAAGAGCATGGCTCCAAGTCAAGAGGAATCCAACAGGACTTTGGATCTGATTCATACCAGTTCATAAGTATAAAAGGGCCAGAGAATACCTTCATGTCTGTCCCTCACTCCTGAACTTGAATATGAGCATAGTCCAGCTGTACATTTGGAGGGTCTTTATTTTACCTGAAAAACTTTAGATTTGTTTCATTTTACCAAACAAGCATAAATCCTTAGGAATATCAGTCAATAATCAGAGAGACTCAAGTAGAAATAACAGAACAGCTGATTTTTGAACAGCTCAGAAAACAGTTAATGGAATTTGTCTACACTGTAGGACAAACTTTTTCTGTAAGAAAATTCTACATTCATTTAATCCTGTTTCCCATCTTTTCTCTCCCCTTTGTTGCATTTACTCATGAGTGCCATCCCAAGGGCAACAAAAAAGGCTGATGAACATCAGCAATCTGAGGACCACAGGCCATTTGGGAATAACTCTCAGAAGACTAGCAACAAGCGACATCTATATCACATCATAAGATTGGCCATGGTCAGGGGAGTTGACACAGAGCCCTATTTGCCAGAGGTAATCTGTTCCAGTCTGAGTTTCCTGCTGCAAACAACAAATGCTTTCCTCAATTGTTTATTAGAGTCAGGACATAACAAGTACTTTGCAGACCCCACAATATATTTTGAGCTTATCATGACAGTGCTCTGATATCTCTGCAGAATTAATCTCCAGAAATCACCGGTGATTGGTCATATGCACCATTAGAATAAAAGTGAAATAATTACAGCTGAATACCGATATCATGTTTTTTTCCAGCATCTGTAAGAGCCAAGAATTTGGCTTTCTGATTGAGGAAGGGAATGGCTGAGTCCTTTTCACTCCCAGTGTGAACAAAGGAGCAGACAGTGGTTCCTCTCTGGAAAGAGGAAAAATGTTATTTCCTTGAAAGTTAGAGGAGGTAAAATTTATATCTTTGCTATGTAAAATGCCACTTTTTTGATGGACATTTGACTAAAAAATAATTTTTAGTGAAAAATCCATATTCCTTAGAAACAAGTTGATTTTGGAAATGATGGCACACTGTCTGTTGAGAAGTCTAGTTTGCAGGCTTTTGGCCTCTACTCTTGGGGAAAGGACATGGTGCTACACAGGGCTCACTTGGTCTGTTGTCCCTGAATAGTGATGTCCAGATGAAGCCCCAACAGGTAGCATAGGAACATAAGTCAGCAGAGTTCTTATAAAACATCAGGAGCGTTTCAAGATTGGGAGCAATTTTTTGAACTATTCCTGTGGGGAAAGAAAAAAAGGTCCCTGCCTTGTGGATATATAGCAAAACAACTTCACTAAGTTTCTTATTCACAGCCTGCTCTACAGTGATTGACTGCCTCTCTAGCTCTCTTAGGGGCAGAGCAGTTAGTTCCCGTGAACCTAAATGTCTTCAGAACTATCCCAAACATTCTGAGAGTGGCTAAAGTACTCAGAAGTTACATACGAGAACTGCTAGGCAAAGGTATTACAGGCACACGTTTACATACTTCACATACAGATGTAGAGTATGGCCACCTGGATCTCATTCTCTCACAAGACTAGACTGACATACACACATAGAAAATGTGTAGAGGCATTTATTTAGTGACTGGTGAGCAAAGTATTTTGATCCGTCTCATGCAGTCATTAGGGGACACTAATTATACAGGCTGACATTCCCCACAGGCAACAAGAAAAGAGCTACCAACAACAGTTTACATACATAAAATATGTCTTTTTGCATAGAAGTATTACTTTGTTTGTGGCAGGACTAAATGGATGTGGAAGTAAAAGTGTGGATATATTTTGCAAGATTAAAGTGATGTATCCCAGATTCAACCACTATCTGGTTATGATTTTAAAAATGCAAAAAAGACTATCTTGATGCTTTCCTAAGTCACCAGAGAGGTGTTTATTTTTGCTTTTCTTCCACTAATTACAAGGCAAAATATCTCTTTTCTTACACAGTAAAAGAAACAAGGATTGCAGTGCTTTTAAACATGGGAGAGGATGGGGAAGTTATGGTACACTAAAAATTCCCTCTGTAAATGTGGTGGCAGTAAAAACAAGGAGAGGGTTAATTTCTCTGTGTTGTCAGCAGGCTTCCTTCACCTCACAGTGAAAATTCCAGAACAGAAGACCCAAATAACAAGGCAAATCATAATAATGATAACAAATAAATAACAATATTGAGACATATTCTAGTCATCTTTTTTTGCTTTTATTTTGCCAAAGGCATCCTACTTTTTCCTATTAAAATAAAACAAATATAAACAGCAACATTCTTTATCTGCTTTGAAAATATTATTTAAAAAATGAATCCCTCTCAGCAATTTTATTAAAATAAAGTTGAATATATTCTGCTTTTAAAAGTGGAAATGATTCTGTGCTTTTAATTTCTTTCTGAAGTAGCAAATTGCACAGCACTAGAATGCTGCTTACCATTACTGGTCCTGGCCTTAGGGAATGTTACTTTATTACCTTTCCAAACCATACTTCAGAGGAATTAATTAATTGATGCTCTTAGCAGCCTCATCCTGACAAAAACATATGATACTCAAATGTTAAACATGGAAGCTAAGATGAAACTGTCAGGAGAAGGCTGAAAGTGGTTATTAATATGGGTTTTGATAAATATCTTCTCAGGCTCACACTGTGCCTCGTCTACTTTCATCTTGGAAAGTAGTTAATCTGATTGATGAAGATCCTGTTTCAGATTGTCTCCATGCTGAGTTTAATAACAGCACTTTTTTTTTTCCCGAAAAATAAAAAGTCCCTTATTGCAAGGCAAAAAATCTTTGCACTGACGTGTTTTGCAATCATGTAAGAAGCCTAACAGTGAAAACCTTGGTTTTGCTATCCCCATGCTTGAATAGTGTTGCTTAATTACCATGCCATCCCATACATGACAGCATCCAGTCCACTCCCTCCTCCCTGTGTGCTTTGCAAAGCAGACTCTGATAAGAAATTGTCGTATGGTGCTAATGTTAAGCCCTTAGGCTTAAAAGAGCAAGATCATCATGGCATCCTATCAGGCCTCCAGCACAAAGGGGCAACACAGCAAGACAGTTTTGTGTCATTACCAACATTCCAGTGTTTAAAATGAACAAGTTGATTTTTTGTTATCACTTAAATTCTTCTATTATTGTTTTAAACATATAGTCACAGTTAAGGTTGCTGAGTTGAATAAAAAGGTGTATCTCTGTCACAGAGTAGCATCTGTAGATGTATTACCATATGGTACACAATTATTCATGTTAGAAAGAGCAAAACTTCAAAATAAGGTATACATAAATTAGAAGAGAATTTCAAATACACAGTGCTACTGTACAGACATATTAAAAACAAGCAATGGGGTTGTTACTAATTAGTAAATCAGCTTTGCTTATAAATGTCATTGTAATGTGTCTACAGAAAGTTTTTCTGTTAATTTGAACCTTAAATATTTTCTCTATGAAAACATCCTGAAGTACAGTGAAAGGGTGTACTGCCATAGCTATTTCTGTAATCATGGCAATGCAGTTCCCCCTGCAATCTGTTCCCTATCCACTCTGTTACATTAAGATGACTTCCTCAGGCCATCACTTTATCTATAGGACCTCTCTTTTTTAATCCCACTGCTGGCTCCCCCTTCTCCATAATATTTAAAGTAAAATATTTCTTTTGTGTCCTACAGACCACAACCCATGAAACAGGCTGTGAATTCAACCCCAGCATCCTGATCAGCCCACCCTTCTTTACCTTCCTGGTATTGCAGAATCACAGAAACACGGAACGGCTGAGGTTGGAAGCGATCTCTGGAGGTCGTCTTGTCCAACCCCTTCTGCTCAAGCAGTGCCACTTAGAGTCAGGCTTTTGAATCTCTTCAAGGATGGAGATTCTACAGTCTCCTTGGGCATCCTCTGTCAGTGCTCCAACACCCTCACTGCAAAAAAAAAAAGTGTTTCTTGATGTTCAGACAGAGCCTCCTGTGTTTCAGTTTGTGCCTATTGCCTCTGGTCCTGTCACTGGATACAACTGAATGGCAGTGTTTTCTCTACTACTGTGTCAGAAGATTAGGGCACTGTCCCCTCTTAAATGTGTCCTTCACTGGAATCACTGGAAAAGTTTGACAACTGTCAGGTTGTTGCAGTGTGGAAACCACTGTCTGCCACACCAGCCTGAGTCTTCCCACTGTCACTCTGAACTCCCCTGACTGACTCGCAGCTGTATAAACCTGAGTAGTGACAGTTTTATTTTTAGGGAAACAAGGTCCACAGTCAGAGTGCTGAAAATGGGATATATTCCAAACCTGAATGGTAATTCCCATTAAAATATTTTCTAATTCTACAGCTAAATCTGGATAACAGCATGGGCTAATGTGTGGGTTGAAACTAAAAGGCAGTGCAATACTGAGAAGCAGGTATTTCATTGCATCCACAGCCTAGCCAAGACTACATCCCTCTAGGAAATTGCCTGGGAAGTATTATTTTGTGCGAAAATACTGATTCATCCAAAAATAAATTTAGAAAGGTTCAGTTTCAACTGCATTTCTGTTCCAAAAGCTATGTAATAAGAAGTTCCTTTTTGTGTGGTTTTATCTGAAAGAGCTCTTTATTTTATATTTTTAGTTGCTTTTTCTAATTTAAAAATTAAGTAAAAATATTTCTAATTGTAAAAAGTTGTTCACTGAAAGTTAATTTATATACTAGTACCTTGTAAATATTTTTGAGAGGGCAGTAAAAATATTTTCAATCTGCAAAGAATTAGAGTACATTAGAGCAGAGCCCCCTGAAGTCTTCTCTCAGCGGTATAGAAAATCTTAATTTTGTTCCTGCAAGACCAAGGGATCTTCTGGGGCCAGACTACTCCTTGTTCTAGCAGCTATGGCCTCAGCAGACGTCTGAGGGGATAGAGAAGATGTGAATCTGTGTACACTGGAGGAAAAGCACCCAAAGAGCCAGGTGTGGCATTCCTTGTAGTGATAGGGAACAGGCAAGGTGTAAATTGAGACTAGACATCTATAAGAGGCAGGTGCTACCTTTCCCCACATGCCTAAACCCCTTACTGGTGGTCCTGCAAAAAACTGATAAGGCTTTCCAGGGGTGAAACAAAGGAGATAGCAAAAGCACACAGCATTTTGTTGTTCCCAGTTCTCAGCTGCCCTCAGCAACTGCTTCTCTGGTCTGTGCCTACAGCCAGCTCAGCAGCTCTGGTGAGAGAAGCCCAGTGTCTTCAGTGCTGTCTTCTCCGTGTAGCAACGTGCCTTTTGCACTTGCCGACCTTGTTCTTCCAGCTAGCAGGAAGGGCTAGAAAATTAATTTATTGGTTAGGGGACTTGATTAGGATCTGACAGAAATATCAACTGACTGACTTTGAGTAAACCACTTAATTTCCCCTGTTCATCAGTTCCCATATGTAAACAAAGACTATTCCTCCTTTTCCTCACTAGAGCTAATATCTACTAGCAGTTATTTACTGTGAGGGAAGCTGCAGCACTGTCTGCAAATGCCACATGCACTGTGGCATATCAGTGGGAATCTGAGCTGCTGCCATTGGAAAGACAGATGATATCTCTGCCTTTTTTGAAATGGAGGAAAAGCTTCTCACACCATCTCCAACAGAGCACTGAGTAAAATCTAGCACTGTGTGCATGTTTTCTCAAAAAATAAACCAAACCAAACCAAACAAGAAAGAGGAGAGGGAGAGGGAGAGGGAGAGGGAGAGGGAGAGGGAGAGGGAGGAGTCACTGTTTCCTGAAAGTTAATGCCTTGATAAACACGTTGTAATACAACACGGTTAAATGGCACAATCCGAATATGCTGCTAATAGCAATTCTAAATGTCACACAAGTGCTTTGGGTGCTATATCATTTCAGGTGTATTTTTCTGGAGAAACTGCACGCTGAGCCAACTGCCAGCAAATGTAGAACACAAAAATTGCAGGGAAGGGCTGGAAGTGCTTAGACTGCCTATCCTACATAGGAGTAGCTGGTGTTTTTACATTCCACATGAGCATTGCCTGTTTTGTTTTGTTTTGTTTGAGATAAGTTACAGAGACTACAGGAAGGAGAAATCAGATGATCCCAGGGGAGAAACAGAGGCCATTTCATACTAAAATAGAAACAAAAGCACACTCTAGTTGCCTTTAAAAAAGGGGGGGGAAAGGTATTTTTAGTGATACCGAGTCATATTTTCTTTTGTGCTCTGGCTTTTTATGGTTTCATGGTAGAAGGGAGGTAAATAAGGAACTTTAGATCTGCCATTGAGAATTATCTTTGCATGAGTGTCTCAGTAGGAGCAAAACAGACGTAGATTTTACCATAACAGACAGTGTCACTCATTCCCATAGCAGCACTGAGAGATCATGTATCAAGAAAGTAGCATTAGGACTGGAGTTGGATGGACTCATTCATTCAGGATTGTAAAGATGACTTGCTGAATGGACCTCTCATACCCAAAAGGACACCTCCGACTGAAAAAAACCACAAATTACTACATCATCAGAAATTTGCTCCGCAAATTGTTTATGGTCAGGGCATTTTTGTCAACTACCAAAATCAAATTTGTTTTTAGAAGGGCATTTAAAATGCACACATAGTAAAGAAGATGTCTTGTTTTTCTAAGATCTCCTCAGACATGCTGGAGTTGATTCTCTTATTCTTACTCCTTCTGGAAAAAAAGGAGCACCTTTGACTGTATTTTGGTGTGAGTTTGGAATAATCCAAAAGAGAGATGTTGTTTCCTCTGCTGAAAAGCAGAAGTATGAGTGTTTTAAGTACTGTGGGGAATGAAAGCAAGAGAGGTTTCTCAGTAGGAAAGAGGCAGAAATCAGTAAAACAAACAAGCAAAAGAACCAAAAAAAAAAAAAAAAAAAGAGGAGGAACTTCCTTTAGTTGAGAAAGGAATTCTTGGTAGATGGAGAAAACAGATTCTGGTAGAGCATCCGTCCCCATATCTCCTGGTTTGCTTTCTGTTTTATGTATAGTACCCTTACTCTCTCATTTTCCTCCCATACCAAGGGTGGAGGGTCTTACTGAATCTGGGAAAATCATACAATCTGACTCAACTTCTCATCTTGGGATATAATCTTATAATCTGTCAGGCCAGTACTGAAGTGACAAATTTCTTTTGTAAATGAGCGCATTCCATTAACATGGTTAAACTTTGTCTGCTCACAGGAAAAATAAATTAGCTCATCAGTTTGAGTACTTGGGAGTACTGAACCCTGCTATCTTGTTTCTTTGTTATTCCTACATTTCATACATAGAGAACAATCACTCTAGGAAAAATGAGAGCCGAGGTTCAATTTATTTGGGAGGAGAGATATGAAAGGTCCAGGCACCAAATAGTAGCTTTACAAAAAAATACAGTATACTGTTGGTGAATGATTAGTAAGAAATGCAATTTTAAGAATACAAATAGATGTCAAATTAAAAGCAGCTCTGAGAAGCTGTAAGGATACACATTAGTTGCTTTAACAGCTGTGGAAGAAACTGTAGGCCTAAGTGTCTTAGTTTCGTTTGTATCAATCTCTGTGACTGTTGAAGAGATAAGTATGTCTGACAAGTCTCATTTCAAAGAAACCTCTTTGTGACTAACAATAAGTTGATCTTATTACCTGCTTCTTGTATCAGTCTGGTGAAAGAGTAAATCTGAAGTTCAATTTGTCAGTCTTTCTTCTTAATCAGTCTAGAAAAAAATATCTTTAAACTAAAGTAATTCATTCAGAAAAAAAAAAAAAGGAAAACTAGATGTTATTATCTTTTGAAATCTGGGCTCTAGCTGGAAGCTACATTTTTTTTATTAAAATAACTCTTATCAGCCTAAGAAATTAACTGGTCTAGAAAGAACATTTATCAAA
The DNA here is from genome assembly GCA_028020825.1 of Podargus strigoides. Taxonomy (NCBI): domain Eukaryota; kingdom Metazoa; phylum Chordata; class Aves; order Caprimulgiformes; family Podargidae; genus Podargus; species Podargus strigoides. The sequence goes on from CM051623.1 coordinate 31,502,348, forward strand.
ACTGCAGTTAGTCTCTGAAAAGCAGTTAAGTCTGAGCAAAATGAAATTAAATAAGAAAATTCAGTGCCGCTGTGGAACATCCCCAAAAGCAGTGCATGGGAAAGAGAATATAAAAGTGCCAGTATACATTAAGTAGTTTAGTGCATACTACACAGAGTAAGCCACTACATAATTATAATTAAAGTTGCTTAAGTGTATTCCTTCAGTATTATTGCCATCAGCCAGGAACCAAGAAACTTTTGCTCATATATGTGAGTCTCATTCACTGAGACTCATCACCTTCAGGTTTATGGACATCCGTGATAGAGTGAATCAAAACACCAGATACTCTCTTCGATGGCCACTATGTCTGCTATATTACCCCACATTTTACAGTATGACCATTTAAAGAATGTATTTGGCTGGCAGCAAGTCTTCCTGCATGAGCACAATTTTGAGGCAACTGAAATTCATTGTAAATACCAGTTGCCTCAAAGTTTGAGAGAAATGAGGGACTACGATAGTCAAGCAGTAGAAAACATAGAGTGAAAGCAAAATAATAATATCCCAAAGGAGTGAGAGAATGAGGAACAGGGCAAGATGGAGTGACAGTGGAGAATGTAAAAGAAAAGGATAGTGAATAAATCGGTAATCTCTGACATCTGCTGAAAGAACAGTGAAGTCCAAGAATCAGCAAGGTGAGCTCAGAGACCTCAGCATCAAGAAAGCACCTGAAATAGGAGGAGACTTAGAGTGTCTAATTGCAAGACGTCTCTCAAGGAATATCAGAGTTTAAGGTGAGATTAAGCAAACAGCCTGAGCTAGAAATAGAAAATGCAACATTTAATACAAAAGCATTGTTTGTAGTGTTTAAAAATTATTATTGAGGCCTTCAAAGTTCAGGTTATTGGTTAAAATAAACAAATAAGTGTTTTCTCTAGTTACTTTATTGGATATAGGATATGTTTGAGTCAAATATTTCAGCTTCATTTCACAACCTTCAGAAATGAAAGTTGAAATGCTCATGTTTTTACAGGAATCAAAGGAACTTGTCAGCTTCTTCAAATTTAAGAAAAAGTCTTAAAAAATAATAGCTATGCATTCTGTAATGATCTATAAAAGTGTGGGGAATAAATATAAGTGGAAATGAGTTATGAGTAAAAATTCCATACAGCAAAAAGAAAGTCTGTGTTTGGTGGGGGGGATCTGCTAAATATGGCACTGAGCAGTACTTATCTGTCCCTTGGAACTGTCATTATCCTAGGTGGGACTGTTCAGCACAGGGTTTAATTTGGTACATTTGTCCATTACAGCTGCCTCTATCTCACTTGCCTTCAGCAAACCCTGCTTTCAGTTCCTGCTGCCCCATCATTTCACTGCCTGTGCTTGACTTAGCAAGGAAATTGCTGACATTTATCCTCAGATCCTCAACCCTTGTTATTTAGTGATAACTGCTGCTTTTATTTTTATTTTTCTTAAGACAAAATTATTTTCCTGAGAGTTGTGAACAATACCTTCATGTTACTACCAAGGTTTCCTTCACAACTTAAAAGGATAGATGCCCGTGTTTATTTTCCTAGGAAACAAATGAAAAATAAAAAAGGATTTTTTTCAGTATTAGATCAGTATCCTGATCTAATCTCCCTGAAAAGGGAGACTGACTCGTGATTTCTGAATGCTGAACTCCTTGGCCAGAAAGATGATTAGGAGAAATGACCCTCAGAGGCAATAACAAAAAAGAAAATAAATGATTGTATGTGGTTAATTTACAAGTATGAGAATGAAACAAAGATGCAGATTGTGAAGAAATATAAGGGCAAGAGAAACTGGATGAACATCAATGTTTAGAGAAATGGTGATGAGGGAGAAAGAAATAGGACGATAATGGTAAGTGAGGAACATTGTCTGTGGCAGTCAATACTCAATGCGAGCAGTGTTCAATCAATATGCAAAGAAGCAGCTAAAGTGGCTACAGCACAACACTCAGTGAAGAAGTTAAAATGGCTGCAGAACATACAGTGTGCATTTGTTAATCAACTAACAGTTGAGGTTTTGCCATCCACTCTGTCAAGAAGAAGCATGAGGCAGGGGGCAGGCAAACAAAGGTTAAGTGAATAAAATGTGATTGATTATTAACAAAGCCAGCAAGCAGGTGAGAAGCAAAGGCAGTTAAGACTGAAGGATGAAAAACACAGTTCTTTGTAAAGACAGCAGAAAATGCCAAACACACACCTGCAGCCCTGCTCTGCTCAGGGTGCTTCAGCCTCGCACGCATTGGAGGAGGTGCAGAGCTGCTCAGGCAGGCTGTAGATCTACAGCAATACTCCATCCTTCTGTCCATGTCTCTCTAATCACTAAGGAGAATTCCCTCATGTAGATTCTGTCTTCTTCCAGGCATATCCTCAACATTCATATAATCTCCCACTTTCTAAATCCTATATTAGTGTAGTAAATAGGAACTATGATCATGTGCCACCACCATATACATTCTGTACTGTTAGTAATAATGCTCACACTGCTCTTTCAAGTCCTCTTGCTATACAGTGCTTTGCTATTTCTTTGCCTGTTTCCTGTCTAGGTCTTTACATTCCTTTGTTACTTTCACTCAAGGAGTTTATTCTTTTTTGTAACAAATGAGCAGACAAATGCAACCTGCCAATGAAACAGAGAAGGGCACCACCGTACAGATAGCACATTGCAGTCAGCCTAGAAATGCAGAGAAGAGTGGAAACACTAGGCAGAGTATTTAGAGAAAAGACATCCACTACTAGACTTCCTCTAGTGAAGAACCCCGACAGTTTTCTGTTCTGATTCATATTTGTGTGTTTGGGGTTTTTTTAAGAGGGGGTGGGTTTTGGTTTGTAGTTTTTTTCAGTTTATGCATGCCCACAAATTAGTAATTGTAAACTTTAACTTAAAGTTCTATTAACCAGATGCTATGACACAGATTAAGATATTGGTGTGTAACCTTCTAGAATTTATTCAATGTTAGTCCATTGTATTTCAACAGGACAGAAGCTGTACTTTGAAAAGGAAGAAGGAAATGACAGTTTCATATCAGCTGATAAGATAGAGAGAAGGATGAGAGGGAGTTCCCCATGCTCATCTCCATGGGTCTGAACTCTTTGTACAATGCGAGAAGGTAATAGATTAAAAAGACATTTGTGTGAGCTTGCAAGGAAGAAAATGATGAAACTAGACAGAGACCTTGAGATATAATGCATTGATAGATAAGCAATAAGCAGCTATGGCAATCTCTGTTACAGAAGATATAAATCAGAAAGACTCGATTCAGTCAGGACATGGAGATGACGTGTAGCACAGGAAAAATGCTAATACTGTAACCTGTGATAATGTCAGCATTTTTGTAAGGTGGAAAACATGGGGCTCAACATGAAGAGTTTGTGGACTCTATGGGAAGTGCGGGTAGGTTTGGCAAATTGTCTCACGTACTGGGATGTACAGAAGTAAGTCCTGCCAAAATACTCCTCAGGAGAACGTACTGATGTCTAGGTGAAAGCTACCTCTGAATTTCTGTGTCAGTTTCAGAAACTTAACCTTGTTTCCCTTTCTCCGCCTTCAACTTTCCCAAGATGAAAATGTTCTGTAAATTCAATTGTAATTCAAAAACAGTTTTTGAATAGCTAAAATCCCAATTTTCCATTTCCTGATTTTTTTTTCCAACCTTGGTCTCTTGCAAATATATAGTACGTACACGTCAACAAATGTTATAAAGATGGGACAATATCATTTCTTCAGAGTCCAAAGGGAATTATCAATTATCCCCCAAACAGTAATATCAGGCTTGGGAAGGTATGTTTCCTTTCCATTTCTAATTCCCTTGGGCAAGACCTCATCATACAACAGGTAGGATTTTCTATGAGGGCCATATTTACGGGGGGTATGTGGGCACCTAAGGAAGAGTAAGATTCATAGTGAGGTTTTTATAAAAGCATCAAATTTAATGATGGGTTAAAATAGTAAAACCTAAGCTAAAAAGCATAAAATGTGAAAATAAATCTCTCAAGGTATTTAAACACTCTAAAAAGAATGGATTAAGTGAATTTAGAAGCACTCACCACATAGAAAAATCACTGGGCCCATGTTACTTATGAGCTTAAGAAAATTCCACCTTTAGCAACTGTCACTTTTTGATTTTGACAAAAAATATAAGAAGTGTCCCAATTCCAGACATAATTGCAACCTTATCTCATGTTTTAAACAATCTTCAAACGAAAAGATCACACAGATGTCTTTGCTTGTTTCCACTTATTTTGCTGTATTATAAAAGAAAATAATTAGGCATATAACACCATTCTTCTGGTCTCCCGAGGAGCAGTGGCTGCCAAACAACATATGATAAAGCCAGTCAGCATTCACTGATGGCTGCTACCCGTATCAGTATCTCTAGTTGCTACTATAAATTATTAGTCTAACAAAGACAAATATAATGTTAATGTCCCGGAGTTCTGTTGCAAAGTAAAATGAGCGAAGAGCCATCCTTATTTTGGATCCACTTTGAAATGTAATTCATGACATTTTCCCACAAAAGTTGCAATTAGTGTCATGGACATTGCTGTCATTGCATTGCAAACACTTTGTTTCTTGTCTGTCAAAATCAGAGCAGGTGTCAAAATTCAACTAAAATGAAAAGAATCGTAATTAGAAATCCCTACTTTATAAAATTCCCAGTATACTTTCACTAAAGTCAAAGTAGTAATTATACAGACTGCAGTCAGAAATGCAGTCTTCAAACTTTTTAAGTACAAAACATTGGCTTTTCTGCTTTTCTGAATGCTGGGTGTGATTACGAAAAATTAAAGTTAGCCGAGATTAAAATATTACTGTATATCCCCAGTATTAGAAGGTAATATTGTGTCTTATTTTTTTTAGTCATGTATTTATTACATAGAATCCCCTATCCCTTGTGTCTTTTCTATGTATAAAGTTGAGGCATTTACCACAGAACCCATAAAATGTAGTAGACACGTTAAAGAGGCATTCAGAATCAGAGACTGAGTTTGCATCACAGTTTTTGAGGTCCTCAGAGAGACAGATTCCACCAGAAAGTTCTTGTTATTAAAAAAACAGTGAATGATACAGAAAACTACTTGATGCAGCTACAGCCCCCACAAAGCTACTGGTCTGGGGCAAAATGTGGAGGGACAATTAGTTTTAAACCTTCCATCCAATCCACAGATCTCTACAGCAGCTGTTGTTATAGCAATATCACAAATTAATGAAAAGGTTTGCAGCTGTGACTGGCTTCATTCATTTATTAAGATACATTTTAATTAGTCTAAAAGTCATGTAACCTGGACAACAATGAGACTTAATCCTTCAAAAGAATGTATTTTTCAAGAAATTCCTAGACATTTTTCAGCATAAACTTTGCAAGTATTTCTGTTACTTAAAAAAAAAAATCTGGAAACTAAGACTTTATTCCTTAGCAGAGAAATTATTCAGACAATTGCTTATTGCAATTCACTTATCTCTAATCCCAAGAAAGCCACCAACACATTTCTTACAGAGGAACAAATAGATACAGGAAAATATTAACAGTTGGACTTCTATTCCAAAATTTCTGCAGAGAGATAACAAGGCAGTTGAATAACAAGGGATTTAAACTCATTCATGAACAAATATAAATGTTTAAATTTGTTGAATAAATTATTCACTGTTAATCATTCTTTTATTCCCAGGTATGCTTGATTTGTTTCTCATTTGAATGTCCATTCCATCTTTTTTAATAAATTTACAGTCTCTTTTTATACAAAAGCCTGTATTTTCCGAGCTAGACATCTGAAACAAAAGCACACTGAGGCATCCAAATAAGTGACCTGATTTTTAGAAATGTTGAGTCTCAGCTCCCACTGTGATCAATGCATATTGATTCCATATACTACATTCTCTTTACGTAGTTCAAAACATACCATTATTGCCACCCAGTATTTCATCAGGATGTTATAAAAAAATTCTTAGATATCTCTGTTATTGATGAACTAAAAGTGTCGAACTATAATTCCAGGGGTGTATAGTGTTAGTAATACTCAACATTGATTTGTGGAGTTTGAATTAGAGAACTTATTTATGTATTCTCTGAAATGTAACAAATGTTTTTAAACTGAATGCAAACTAAATAGATAAGGGCTTAAAAACTGTCTCTGACCTCTCAGATAGTTCACTTGAAATCTTTCTTAGAGATATAGTTATTAACAGTATGTATTTATATCCTACATCTTGTGTAAGAATAGTTTTCCAGTGAAGCCAAGTCACTGATCCTGAAAAGTCTGTTGTTTTGTTCCCATCATTCTTATCATCCTGAAAATGCCATAACTTCCCTCACCTTAAGGCTCTTACTGGGTTATAAACTGGAAAAATCGACATCCTATCTCTGTTAACCTTTGGCAAAGCTTGAGGAACTATTCCTTGCTTGTGAAAAAGCCATCTAATTGCTAATCTATAATCCTTTTAATATGCTCTACGTTTTGGATTGATCTATTGCCAGCTGACCCAGCAGTGCCCATGGCTATATTAATCCCATTATTCACATGTTCCAATGGAACTCTTTAATGAAGTCTGAAAGGCTTGCGTACTACTGATATTAAGGATGATTACACTTGTATTGCACCTAATTATGGAACATTCTATTGTATCTCCTAATTGTCCAAATTATGTTTTTTTCCCAAGGCATAATTTATTTTGATTACAAGCTTTATCATATTGTTTTCATCTGTGTTCTGTTTTTTTTGGGGGGATGACTTATTTCCAGCTTCAATGCTAATATACTAATAAGCATTACATCACTTGACCAGACAGAAAATAAAATTAGCAAGGTAAACAATGGTGCTTTGAGAAATAGGAGTAATAAATAATAATAGTATCTTGTATATTTAGAATTTAACCTGAGAATTTAAAAACACTCTAAAAACAATGACAAATTGATAGGTCTTAAAATACTCTTTTAGAAAATGCATTTAAGAATTATAATTGTGTAGAGGAAGAAATTAATGAAGCATGTTAATAGCAAAGACACTTTGCTATCATCTGCCAAAGTTCTATAGTCTTGACTTTCTGTTTTTCTTATAGAAAATACAGGAACAGTAAGCTTTGCATTGATTTCTCCTTTAGGAGTTTGAAGCAATTCACAACTGTTAAGACTGATGTAATCACTTTTAGTGTCCCTCACTAAAAACCAAATCTATCTTTTCACTCCATGTGTTGTTGCACAGCAAGTAAAACACATCATCTGTAACTACTGCATTAGAAAAAAGTTTCTGATCCACCCACCTGTAATCCACTGCAACTTGGAAAATAAAGGCTCCTATTCCCTACGCTGATGCCCTTCACTGAGTTTTGTTATGGCTTGGGTCATGTACCTCCACAAAACCTGCCCTGCAGTTACAAGAGAAATCACTTACCCTTCATGATGCCATAAGAAAAAAAATAGCCTGCCCTCTCAAAAAATCACTCAAACTGCTTGTCATGTGTTATTCTGTCAACCATCCCAAGAAATAAGAGCATCAAGAACAGATTATTCTCTAAACCGTATCTCTCTTTTTAACATCTTATCCCAACTTGGTAGTAGTCTCCATTTCCTTTGTATTGGAAATTAACATTTTATTATTAACCCTTAAAAATTAAAGAAGATTAAGGATGTTGTAATGCCTCAGCTGCTGAGTGATCAGCAGAGTACATATGTTCCTCATTGGCAAAAGAATAAACATCAAAGCCTTAGCTGAATAGTAACCTTCAGCTACCTGAGCTTTCTCTCTCAGAGCTCTTTCCACATACTAAATCTATCCCATAAAGTATAACCTTAGTCCAAGTGTCACAATGGAGTATTGATTACTTGCTTAACCTTATGTCTTGTGTATTTATATAAGAATATAGACTCACAACAGCATATACTTACAATTGCCAGCTTATATCACACAATATTGTACAACTGGATATTTGCTTGTGCTTCCTGAACAGCAGAGAAAATGAAGATATATGCATGTTGTCTGTGAAATATTTCAGTAAGGTTGTCTAATTGAAATGCTACATAATTATCCAATATATTGGTGACAAGTATGCTACTGATAAGGAAGTCACACCTATAATTCAGGATAATATTTTAAAATCTACTACATTGGTGACTTTGGGGGTCATGATTGTAGATAAACCAATGCAGCAACAGTTGCACATTACTCAACATGTATGTGCTTTCTGGACAAAATACTGGTCTCCTAAAAATCTCTAGGAAGAACAATCCCCTCTGGCAAGCAGTGCTGCTCACTTTGATTTTGGCATGTCAGTTGCTTTCCCTGGACACTCTGCTCAATCCTTCCATGGGGCTTTCCATAGAGCATCCTTCTTTCCTCTCTGCACGCACATCTGACTTTCCTTACAAGGCAAATAAGAGAAATTTTTGAGGAATTCAGTCTGTCTCTTCATGGCGTCAGGCGCTCAGGACCTACCTCAGAGGACCTATGTCCTACAGCACATACCCAGGCAACATTTTCCACAATTAAGAGGCCAGGAGCAACTCTAAGGTAATTTCTCATGCTATTGTGCGTCCCTTCACTGTGTGGTAGAAGGAAACTATGCAGCCCCCCTGCAACACTTCCCACACTATAGGAATCACCTAGAAATGAGATATAAGGTGCTTAAAGAGATTTGATAAAGCAGAATTGGAGACTGAAAATTCACCTGCGGTTGCACTGCAACCCAGCTACCCACTCTGAGTAATCCTTCTCCTCACCAGTAACCTCATTATCATTCCAAGGAACAACTCTCTGAATTAGGTGCAATTCAGCATGGGCAAGAGCGTAACAAACGAGGACACAGAGTTGGTAAGAGATATAAGTGGAAAAATAAGTAGCTCAACTAAGGGAAATCAATAGGTTATTCAACCCTTGGCAATACATGTTATTAACATAAATGTGGTCATTAGTCTGCTAATAGACTTAGCAGCCAAAAGCATTTTTCCCTTTAGGAGCATGAACACCACAGAATGCAAGAGAGTCTCTGACTCATTGTATCTTCTTAAAAGAAGATAACTGTGTCAATGTTGGATATGTTTCCTTTGACCAATATTAGCAAACACTCACCAAACTGGGAAAAAAACCAAAAACTACACACAAAAAAACCCCTGGCTATGCAGGACATCAGCACTGCTGAGTTGATGATACCTTAGTTGAAATTTGCTTGACAAACAGTAAACCATTAAAGCAGCCAATAAGAGGGTTGAGAACTAAGTTAGGATAATGTTATAAATCATATAGGCCATGGAGCAGAGTATGAAGATTCATGGATTGAATGCGAAAATGAAAACCTGGGGAAATACATGTAGAGCTTGGTTTATTTTTTATTATTACAGATTTCTGAGATACTGACCAAATCTATTATTGGCATTTCAGTTTCTCATCAGCTTATTTGGTTAATATATTATCTTTGAAAGAAACAGAAAAAAAAAAAATAAAAAGATGCCTGAGGTATTGATTTCAGAAGGAAGGAGGAGAAAAGGGAAGAAATTATTCAAGTTATCTTTGATTTTGACTTAGTTATGCTGATTATCACTATCAGTCTATTTCCACATTATTTCTAAGATATTTGTGATAGTTTATAGTTAGCAGCTGTATTCACGTATAACTGATCTCCTGTTTTCTCTGGGACTTCCTGAAGTACATTGGCACAGATTTACTTGCATCTTAATGTCTTTTTTTTTGTCAAATGATTTTAAACCATTTTGATTTGCTCTCAAAAAGTCATTATTTATTTCCACAAGGAGTAGTAATAGTTCCTCCATTTTTTAAAGTTAAAAATGAGATTATCTTTTCCTTCTGGGAATTAATGAATTTTTAACTCTGCAGGTTGTCAATTTGTAGTTTGGATGCTGCTGAACAAGGCTTTGAGCATCTCAGCAAGAAGGCTTTAGAATTTTTCTGCTGTTTATGATACAGTTAGAGAATCTGAAAAGAGTGAAAGTGATTCAGTTGCTTCTGCTAATATATTGATGAGCTCTCTTAAAATTATCAGATTAACAAGTATGTTAGACCTAATGTGTGTTTAGGCTATCTTTACTGTGGGAGTTCGCTAGCAGAGCTCACTGCAACCATTAACTCCTGACCTCCTGCCCTGTAGTCATTTGGAAATTTCAAAGTTTTCATTGTATGTAAAAATAGTAAATCATTTCTCTGTTGTTTGCTGGATTACATCTGTTATTTACTTTCCCTTGAAATATGTATTAGAATTCACATATCACCAGTTCATCAAAAAGATTAATTATTAATTCATCCTAATAATTTGCAAGTGCAATATGTAGTACTTCTCCATACAAAGTACAGCACAAACTTTAATTAAGTTTCCCAAAATTAAACTGACTGCCCACTGTATCATTTTCCTAGTACCATACTGTATTCCTAATTTCTACTGCAATAATATGAGCAAGTCAATATGTAGAAAATAAGTGACAGTAAATCCACAGAATAAGCACTTATTGTAAAGAACACATCAACTATATTTAGAAGTCCAAAGTAGAACTTAATTGTAAATTGTCATAACTATCTGATTTGGGAGTTGATCGATCAAACAAACTTAAACAGCAATATATTTCATAAAATACTGAGAACCTTGCGGCAAAGCCATCAAACAGAAATAGCAACATTAATCAAAAATGGCTCACTACAATAAATGAAGGTTTAATAAGTATAAATGTACTGAAGCAAAACATTTAGTTAACCCTACACGCTCTGTTGAATCAGCAGACTAAACCATAGGTTGTTCTAGTAAAGCATGTCTGTATCATAAAATAATTGAAGATTTACTATTCTATCCAGGGGAAATTGAGGAACCAAGGAGCTGTGAAGAGAGTGTGTGTTGTGAAGGAAAGGGACATAGTTTCTCCACCTCCTAGACTTCTGAACTACCAACCAGAAGAATTTATAAGCATGGACCAACCCAAAACAATTTATTTCAGTCAGGTGATAATAGCTAATCCTCAGCTGAATCCTTGGTCACCTCCCACTTGCAACTATCTATCCGTCCCACCTTTTGCAGGGTATCATTGTGGAGGCTGGTGCTGCTGCAAGATGAGACTTTTGGCACAGGGAATATTCACATCTCATAATTTCCCATGCACTTTGAACTGCTGGAAAAAGGACTCTGCCTCTCCCAGTAGCAGCAACTGTGTGGAGAAAAAGATGCACTGACGCATGCAGTAGTAGGACAAAGAACGAACTTGTTTCCTTCTCTTCTCCCTTCGTCTTGAACACTAGGCTTATATTTAAGTCTTAAAAATGTTTCAAAGACAAATCATGTAAATAAAGTCAAAAGTTTACTTGTTGGAACAGACATTTGAATGCTGGGAGACATAAATTCAAGCCATTTCTGGATTAAGACTAGTAACTTAAAAAACTTCTGTCATGTTACAAAAGAGTACTCTGACAAGTTGCCTACTGACTAGTCTCTAACGGGTGTTTCATGATCTCTCTTTCTGTTTTGAATTGTTACTGGTACAAAATAGCTGCCAGTACTGTTAAAAACTAAATAATAAGTACATGGCAGGTAAGATTCTTAGAAGGGTGTAATATCATCTAATGCATCAGATGAAATAGCTGCAGATTGAAGTAGATGGAAATAGCAGACGAACCTTGAAACTCAAATACTTCCCAATGTTTAACAAAACAGCAGCAAACTCAAAATAAATCACAGTTTGATAAGACAAATTTAAGTTAAACCATTATATTGAGTGATTGATAAGGACAAGTTAGTTAACAGGTTAAAAAGAATGAAGTATGAACCAGAAAAGACAAGAGAAGGGACTGGAATGTGTCTGAAAACACAGTATAAAAATTAAGTCCATAAATTGCAGTATACTTCAGAGTTTAAATGTTAATTTAAAGACTTATCTTTGCAGTTTTTTGTAGTTCTCTGTTGAGCATCAGAGCTAATAGATCAGGCAATAGTGATTTTGTTAAAAATATTCTCCCACTGAGTGTTAGTTGTCCAACCGAATCCATTTTGACACACAGTGATTGCTTTGCTTCACCTGCACAGTTTCAATGTGGCATTGGGCACAGAAGTGCCACTGGAAGGAAGCATATGTTGTATTCATGAATTTTGATGTTCCCTTTGGGATAGTAGGGGACAGGATTAACTGTGTTGGCTTCAGTGGGCAGGTTTGCCAACTGTTGCTCTGATAAGGTCTGATTCCATATGGTATTTGCTGGATGTTCAGTTCTTGTGATGAGTCTGGCAAACTCAAAGTGATATAGAAATTAACAGAAATTTCTTTTTGAGAGGGAGAAGTGAAGGAAAGTATTTTAAGATACTACATTCCAGAATCGATTGTTGTCATTCAATGATTTTCAAACAATTAGTTTATGTTGTACCATGCAAAAACTAGAACTGTAGTTTGTGATGTCTGGGACTTGTTTGGCTTCTATTTTCTGCTTTAAATGTGTACATGGTATTAGGGCATTGAGAAACTGAAAATATATGCAATAAAGTTGCTAGCTATTGTGATGCTTTGTGTTTTATGATGAAGTCCTTAATTGTTTGATCTTATACTACTTTGAAAAAATATGGTAACTAGGGGTCTTTTTTCACCACATACACAAACACCAGTTTTCACAGAAATTTGTCTGAAGGGACACACTACATCAAAAACTTTAAGTTTGAATAATAGAAAGAGAATTCATCAAAACTTTTAGTTGGAAGATGCTGGACTGACCTATAAACAATCACCGTCCCAATGCCAGAAGAAGGATTATCTGTCTAGACATGAATTATAGTATTCATTTAGCTTATAGAAGACCTGGAATCATGTTCCCAACTCTTGCTCTTCCATTTTGCCATGCTATTCATTATTGTGGTTTGACTCTCTTTAATTTTGATTGAATATCATATTTAGATCTGAAGAATCTTTTTTGCACATTTCTGAAAATATCTCCCATACTGGTACAGTCCCACAAAGGGAAATTTTTCTTTCCATCACTAGTCAGAGATATAGTGAATAACCATCGAGGAGAAGAGTAGTCTCAATGGCTGAGGTTGGGTATGTTAAAATGGAGATTATTTTAAGATTCTAAGGGAAAAAATGTATCTTCTAGTGATATCTGCCTTCTTCATAGACTCAGAGAGAGGAAGATGAAAGTTCAGGGAACAGTCAATAGTATTAACAGTTCTTATAAGAACTGTTGCTTGATTTTTGCTGAGTAAGACTGTACTGATCAAAACAGAAAGATGTACGTGTTTCTAACTGCATATTAATTAATCGTTATTTGTAAACACAGATTTAGACTTTAAAAACAGTTGCTTGATTCATCATAAGACTTGCTTGTGCATGGAAAATAAAGCCTGATGTTTCTAGCAGTTACTAGACTAATCCTTTGCAGACTACTAAAAAAAAAAAAAAGGAAAAAAAGTCAAGACTTAATTTGTATTACATTTTTTATAATAAACCATAAACCATTCTGTATGTTTCCATAAAAACAAACTCAAAAAACCAACACACGAAAACTCAGAATACTCAAAACACATAAAGATTTCAAAATATCACAAATACTTTCTCTTCTGCATTTTCCTATCTCTAAAATGTCATCAATTTTATGAAAGCACTTGCTAAGCCACAGCTATATGTACAGACCTTAAGAGAGAAAAACGCTTAATGGCAAGATACAAAATTTGGCTTGGTGTGGAAAGCAACATTAAATATGGACAGAATATTGATTCCTCATAGTGTAACATACTTTGGCAACTGAAATCAGTGTAAGAGCTAGTCCACTGAAGCGAACAAAAAGATCATTGATTTTCTTGTATTTTTAATATTTAAAATAAATAAATAAACACATTCTTTTGCAGTTGTACCCCATGGTTTTAAAGAAAGATTCTGGATTACATCTGGAGCCTATGTTTAGAAAAAGCCAATTATTCACCAGGATGTTTTCCAACATAAAAATTATTGAGAATAATGGAAATAAGCTAGAAATAGCATTTCAGCATGAAAACAATCTTAGATAGAAAAAAGAATAAACCTTTTCTGTCTTGGAATATTTCTAATTTTCCCATTAAGCATTATCCACCTTCTTTAATGCAGAATTGAATTTCCAGCACAAAAGAGATAAAACAATGGTAACGGATATTAATCTGAAATGGAATTAAGAAAAAACAGAAGCCTGCATTAAAGTATGCTACTGTTAGTCTTTTCCTAATATCCATAATATCATAATATGTTTTTAATGTATTTAGGCAAACTGGAAACAACTCACATTAATAGCAGTTAATAAATCCCTTTATTTTGTATGTCCAGATATAATTTACATGCTGAGATCATTGCATTCCTTGTCACACATTTGCAACGAAAATAGTAATGAAATAAATTAATCGAGTACTACTGAAGTGGGCACTGTACTACAGTCTCTCAGTGGTTTTGAGCCTAAAAAAATACCCCAAACATCCAGACAACAGCAAAGAGGACACACAGTATCCTAGGTACTACCTTGCACCAGGGAATTCTCTTAACACATGGAGATACTGCCAATACGTCCTTGGAAAATATATTGCATTAAACATGTCAATAACAAACACTATCAGCTTAATGAAACAGATGTTCAAGATTCCAACTGGATTGAATGGCAGTGATAACTTCATTCACAAGTAATAGTCAATATAAAATATGATTTTCTTAATAGGGTAGAGCACAGTATTGATAATTAAATAAACTTTTAATAATGAATCTGTCACAGTGCAAGAAGTGCGATGAATCATTCATAGTTACATGCTTGAGGCAAAAAGTGAAAAATGGCTGATTTTTTTTCACTTTTTTCTGCCAGATTTGCTCTTCCAAATTAGCTAGTCAAACCAGATGAATAATGAGGTCAAATTTTTGAGAGGGTTAAGACATCATGGGTTAGGAATAATAAAAAATAAGTGATTTAAATAAGAAGGCAGCATGGCCTTAATGCTCAGTAAACTATTCAAGATTTTTTTAAAATAAGAAAATATGATAGAGCCTACAGAAGTTCTCCATTGCAAAGTTGGAGTAAATAATATCAGTTCTTAATATTTGCCCGTATCTAGTTCCTCAGAATATACATTCTTTCCTAGGTCCTCTCTCACAGCACCTAGTGTCACTGCTTTGGCTAAGAACTGAAACACAGCTCAGGTCTCCCATAATCTCTCCACAGAGTTTTCAGTCAAGGATTTACGCACAAAAGTCTGTGATAGGTTCTCCAACAAATACAGTCATTCTTGACATAGTAGGAAACCCTAGGGTTTCTGAGAAGATGGCCCTCTCAGATCTGTCAGCCAGGCACCTCACTCAATGCCATGCAAGAGACAGCCATACTCTGAAGGAATTTACTCAAAAGTGATGCCAAGTTTGCAGATAACACCAATTTGGGGGTCTGTCAACAGGCTTGTGGGCAGGGCTGCCATCCAAAGGCACTTGTACAGGCTGGAGGAATGGGCCACTGGGACCTGATGAAATTCAGCAAGGACAAACCCTGAGCCCCACACATGGGAAGGGAAATCACCTTGTAATGATACGGGTTGGGGAGCAGCTTTGCTGAAGGGCCTGGAGTGGTTAGAGAGTGAGCTGAGCATGAGCCCACAGTGAGCCCTCGCAGCAAAACAGGACAGCAGAGTCCTGCACTATATGGACAGGAGCACACCTGGTAAGCTGAGGGGAATGATTATTGCCCTCTACTCAGCTTTCATTACACCACATCAGGATGCTGTGTCCAGTTTTATTCCCCCAGTAGAAGACACTGATAAATTGGAGTAAGTTTACAGGACAGCCACCAAGATGATCAGGGTCTGCAGCACTTGCTCTGTGATAAGAAACTGAGGAAGCTGCATATGTTCATCCTGGAGAAGAGACACTTTTCGTACAATAAGTTCAGTCCAGTAGTGGAGCAGGTTTTTCAGAGAGACTGTGCAGTCACCATCCCTGGAGGTTTTCAAAATCTGATCTGACTCTGAGCAACCAGGTCTGACCTCCTAGGTGACTCTACCTTAAATTGGAGGTTGGACTAGAGATACTTCTTTCTGCTATGACTAGTCTTCTTCCACTTTATTCATTGCTATCTAACTATACCGTATAGACATAACGCTACAAATCACAAGAGAGAAACAACTGAGTAGATAACTGGTGACCACTAGTATTGGTTCAGCAGCGATGTCTCAAGCATCATTGCTGTGCAGCACAACCTTCTGCATGTTCTGAGAGATTGTACACTGTATTTTCCCTAGGACTGCAAGGCAAGATTAATAGTTTGGCACAGACATGTTCTAGTCTGTCTCATATTCTTTCATTGCTGTGCCATATTGCTTCAGTTCCTCTGTTCAATAGGATTTACTTTCTTACAATCAGATACATAGGATGAGCAATGCAAGTAGCTCTGTATTGTACTCATGTTCCCAATTGGTTCCTCCCTATTGAAGAAGTAGATCCAGGACAGCTTCTCCTCTGGATGGATTTTCTACTTTCTGGATTGTAAAGCTGTCTTCTTTGTATTCTAGGAACTACTTTCATGTTTTACTGTCTTCATTAACTAATGAGTTTCAAAACATTAATTGTTAAGTCCCTCATGAATATAGTAGCTTCTGGTTTTTAACACTTTAAGAGTTGATGTAGGAATTTTCCATTCCAAGTCATGTGCCCAATAACAAATATACACAGTAATTTCTTCATCTTACCTGTTTATTTTTCCAAGGCATACAGTACCACTAACTGGTACTGGTTTTTTGTAATTTTTCTATATAATGATTCAAATAGTTTATTTCAGCATTTATTATAGCTTTTTTCATTCTTCTTTTAAATTTTAATTCTCACCTAGTAATACGTTGGTTTATGTGTTCTCCTCTGTTGCTGTTTTAGCACTTTTCTTGCCCTTTTCTTTCTTTTCTTGACACACATTACATCTCACTTTTCTATTATTTCATCCAAATAGCCTAGAGCAACTGAAAGTGGGTTTTTTTATTTCAACTGAAAGTTAACCATTTTACCTTGTGGGCTTTTCCAGAAAAGATAGAGATAGTTTTCACCCATTTCTATATCTTCTTTTACGAAAACATATTCTGTATATTAATTAACAGACACAGTAAGACACAGTAGTTGCTACGAGAACTCTTCACTACAGTAACAGAACAAATAGTGATTTGTCTGAATATAATTTAGAGCCACCCAAATGCTACAGTAAATTATGCATCTTTTTTTATTCACAGAATGTCTTACAAATGCCTACTGAAGATACCTCCTTTTCCACCTGTTTTTTTCCTGTAGTGCTTCACGTTTTTAATATGAAGTAATAATGTGTTGTACTGGGTCTGGCTGAGCCAGAATTGATTTTCCCCTATAGCAGCCCTCATGGTGCTGTGTTTTATGTTGGGAGCTAGAAGGGTGCTGATAACACACCGGTGTTGTGGCTACTGCTGAGCAGTGCTTACACAGCACCAAGGCTCTTTCCAACATTTCCCCCCAGTGGGATGGGGTGGGCAAGATCTTGGGAGGGGACACAACCAGGACAGCTGACCAGAACTGACCAAAGGGATATTCCACATGACATCTGCTCACATATAAAGCTGGGAAAAACAAGGAAGGGGAGTGGGGTCCCCCTTGGTCCTCTGAGGCAACTGCTATGCGTGTCGCAGCCCTGCTTCACGAGAAGGCCCCACATTGCCTGCTAATGGGAAGCAGAGAATAAATCTGTTTTCTTTTTTTGCTTCCTCACGCAGACCTTGCTTTGCTTTGCTTACATTAAAACTGCTTTTATTTTACCCACAAGGGGTTTTTTTTCTATCTTATTTTCTTTCCCCCTTTTTGCCCTGCTGAGAGAAGGGGCAGGGGGGGAAGTGATAGAGCGAATTGGTGGGTACCTGGCATTTAGCCAAGGTCAAACCACCACATGTGTTCATAAGACATACTTCATTTTTTCTGTAGGCCAAAATTCACAATATGTATGTTTTCCTTGTAACTATGCTCTGTAAAGTACCCAGCTTCTAACCACATACAGTGATTGCTAATATCTAATCATTGATAAGGACACAGTAGAAGTGGTAGAATGTCCATTCCTTCTTCCTTCTCACCAAGAGCATTAAGGACATTTGTAAGCAGCTAAGTTTACAGAATTTGTGATTCTAACTTCCTTGGGTATTTTTAAAATCTGTGCTGTGAGATGTTGAAAATCAAAACGGAGTAAATCTTTTGATTTGAAATATAGGACTGTATGGTGCAAGGTCCAAAGTAATTCAAGGGAAAATTTTTCAGGCAGTCTCAAGTGTTTTCCAAGTTAGTGGCTGACCTGCTCCAGTATATGGGAAAGTTTTAAACATAGGCTGAAACACCCTTCTCCGCAGTGGTGGTTTAGACCCTGCTGGGACCCAAGACCATGTTGCCACTGCCCGTTCCCCACCCTCAGACAGGGATGGGACAGGGAGTAAAATACAAACCCTGGGGTTGAGATAAGAAGGATTAAATATAGCAGTGCAACAACAACAGACCGAACAACAACAAGAACAACAGTGATGATAATGTACAAAACAAGAGCTATACTGCACGGACACAGCATGAGGTACAGACCCAGACAAAAGCCGCTCTTGAACTACCTGCACCTGGGCACCCGGACTTGACATCAGCATGGTATCGAATAGCCCGGCTGTAGTTCCCTTCCACCTGCTGGGGAAAATTAACCCTAGCCTAGCCGAACCAGGACACCTTGACACAAGAAGAAAATGGGAAAGGATTTGGCTGTCAGCTGGAGAGGAATGGAAATTAAGTCTGCTGTTTTATTATTAACTTGATTGATATATCCTAGGTAAAAGCACTCTGGAGCACTCCTGTTAGGTAGCGATACTGGGTGAAGTAGCTGTTTTGCATGTCCCCAGTTATCATTATGTTAATTAAGTTAATAAAGTTACAGCCTCTAGCTGTGATCATATTCCTATGTGTGTATCTTATTTGCCTGAGGTGTTTGAATCAACACAGTGGTCTTATCAAGTCTGCCAAAATACATATTTTGTTACATAATTACCAGTTTAGAAGAAAGTTTTGGGGGTTTGGGATGTATTCAGTTACTGGTACATTGAAACTTATTCATTTTTGGGAAATAGACCATAGGGATATGTACATAACTTTCAAAGTACAACTGCAGTCCCCACATAGAAACTCACGTTACATCAATGAGGATGTTTTAGTGAGCCCAGGGTAGTGTAGACAGTCATATTTCTTTTTAAACAGTATTTTATAGGTCATTACATTAAATGGGTTCACCTTTACCTATTTAAATTAGATTATCTTTTTCTCTAAACTGGTGAGAGTTTGCCAAATATCCCAAAATTTCTCATCTCCATTTTTTTTTTTCAGAAAAATTTTTGACTGTACAATTAAGAGGGGTTTTTTTCTGACCTTGCTCTGAATAATGATAGTGTGATTGGATGTGAAACTAAAATACAAGTGAGAGGAGAAAATTCACTTAAAACTGAGGCAAAGAAACACTTCTTGTAATTCCTATCACTTAACAGTTCTGAATTGGCCTATGGAATCAAAAAGGCATTATTGAAACCTAAAAATAAACAAATTTCATCACAGTTTGAGCTGTTACAGTTTGAAACAAAATTATACAAACATAGAAATGTGTATGAAAGAAAGAGAAACCTTTTTGGTTTGATATAAAACAATTTTTGAGGACATCAGAAAGAAAAGACTTGATGAGCAGGTTAATACAAATTATTTCTATGGTATTCCTTGTCCGTCCCTCTGAGGCATACAATTCCAGTCACAATCTGAGACAGACTGTAAACTAAATGTCCCTTTGCTTCTGCCAGAGAATATTACATGGGACCAATAGGATTAAAAGCATCTTAACCCTTCTAAGGATTACTTCCTTATTTGTTTCTTCACCTCACTGCAGGTATTCGGTGTATATGTGAAACAGAAGATGACAACCAGCAGCCTGGGACAAGATACTCTCAATGCAATATTAATCTATAGGCTTCCCTTGTGGAAGGCCACACAGACCCTTTTAGTGTGAAAGAGATAATGGAAACATCAACATGGAGGTTTGGGGCAGAATAAAGAACTGGATGCTGATTTGAGTGTGTAGGCAGATATGGGGGTTGAATTCGGTCTTGCTGGGGTCCCTTTAGGTTCACAAGTGATTTGGCAGTTTTGGAAAAGAATGTCGAAAGGAGATCAGTGAAAGGAAAATCACTTAAATAAGTTGTGGAGAGTAAGCCATGTTAAGTATTTCATACCAGGAATGGAAAGTTCAAATTCAGAAACCAAAAGACAAACACCCAAAAATTGCATTCATTGAAAACTAATACTCTCATCGTTTTGGAACTAAACTCAAAAGATAACTGACTCATGAATCTCTGGTTTGGAAATGTAGTCTGTTTTGTGTTTAAAAAAAAAAAAAATCACTGGAAGGAAAAATTGGTTCTGTTTTAGTCACATCAGGAGAACCAGCAATGTTAACATGTCAGGAAAGATTAAGTGAGTTCAACTCATTTTCAAAACTGTCACTGACTCATAAGTTCTTTGTTGGGCTGACTCAAAGTGCATGAAGTCAATGGGCATTTTCACTTGAATGGCAGCTGGGAAAAGACACTGTGTGCCCAGTGATGGTATCAGCAATTCCATAGTGTGCAGCCAGTCCTAATTTTACTGTAAATGCCTCTTCCTGCATCCGATTCACCTAAAAGCCTCAGATATCAGTAAAAAACACAAATGTTTGTGATAGCTTATTTGTATAGTCATAACTTTAACAAAATCATCAAGGATACCAATTTACAAATTTACTCATCCTCCTTAGATTTAGAGAACATGATTATGGTACGATTGTGATGTTTGGGTTTAGTTTGCACTTTGCTTTTTCTTGGGGTTTGAGAATTTTGAGCAGAGTTCTTTTTCCAGTTACCTCTAGTTCAGCCGAATTAGCAATGCTAGTCCCAGTACAAATCACAAAGTTTTGGTTTTGATTTCACAGACACCTCAAACAAGATTTTGAAAAGGAAAACATATTAGGAAACTTAATAATTTGTAGTAAAATTATGTTAGCCACTACTTGGCAAGATTGCTTTAGAACTAAGGCTTTGAAGCCTGTCACAGGTCTTAAAAATAAAATTGCTTGAGTAGTTGAGGAGAAGTATATTAAAATGCAAATTTACAGCTGTTAATATTTCTTCAAAAGCCAATAATCCCTCAAGGCCACCAATATGTCAAATACTTAATGGAAAAATATCCCTTAGGCAGAATGGCCTTTCTAAGTTGACTTTTGATTAAACTTAAAATACTATATAGCAAAAAAACTTAAAATCAAAAATATAGTACTAGACTAAAATGTCATAGAGAAAGCAATTGGAGGGGCAAATTTAAGGTCACTAATTTTTAAGTAATTTTATACACTTTTTGAGGATTAGCCAAGAAAATAATTGCTAATGTAAGGTATACCCTATGGCATACACCTACAAATGGGTCTTGGAGGAACAGAAACTAGTATTTTTTCAAAGTACTACAGGTGTAAACATAAAGTTAGGATATAGTTGGCATGTATAGCACAGAAATCAAAATCTCCACTGCCAAACACTTCTGCTTCCGTTCTGCTGTACAAAATCTGGAACTTGAGAATTATCAAGTGACAACACAACAGATCTGAATTTCCCTGGCTACCAAATTCCAGGACTCTCTGTGTCACTGTCAAACATAGGAGTCAGATTACCTTTGAAAAAGAATGACTGAATCAAAAGTGCTGTAAAACAGATTTATGGAAAAGAAATCAGAAAATGGTTCTTTACTGATAAGTGTACTCCATGACATCTGTGCTGCTGCAATATCACCTTTTACAATGAAAACATGGTGGCAGCAAGATAAAAAAGCATGACAGATCCACACTGTTTGTCTCAATGGGTAAAGAAAATTTTTAGTAGTAAGAAAAGGCAACTCCAGGTGTCTGAAGTATAATCCAGTCTCAGTTCATCTCTAATGTACTGCACATTTGTTATTTAATAGGAATTAGACAAGTGTTTTGGTCAGATAAGAAAATCTTATGTGATCATGAGGAAACAGCAGCTGGATTCTCTGCTGGTGTGAAGCAGAACAGTACTACTGATTTATCTTGAAGATGTGAGATGTGCATCAGTTAAGGACATGACATTGCTTTTGATATTCAGAAGATGTGGTATGATGTTCTTAATCTGTTGTATAATCCCAAATAAAAGTTTCTCAGTACCAAAGCTATTTTATAGTCCTTCAAAATATAATAATCTGTATAGCTTCATTTTAATTTTTGAGGCTTCAGTCACCAACACATTACTTTAGTGAATGGGAACCATTGAACAGCAATGAAATTACTCTGGTAGGAAAAAAAAAAAAAAAAAAAAGAGGCAAGAGCAACATCAGGCACCTGTTTTTAAACAGGAGTGGTAAAATCTAGTTTGTACAGATAGACAAAATTGTCAAACAGACATTTCTTTCCTTCTGCAAATAAAAATATGAAGAAAAATAAAGTTACTGGTAATGTTTTACCTGAAATTTTAAAACTAATTGTTTGTTTCAGCTCTGAAACATACTAGATTCTATCAACGTACTCCCAAACCACAGGACTTGGGCACAGATACACCTGAGTGAAATCTAGGTTTCACAGAAATTTTGGACTAGTCTTTTCTGACAAATTTAGTTTCTGGATTTCAACTGTTGCTTATTAAGGAACTTTGGCAGATTCCAGGTTTAAAAGAAGATGTTCAGACCTAAGCAGGACATATGGCAATTTTCATATCCAGCTCCAGTCTCCTCTGCATATTCAAAACTAGATCTCCCTAAAATGGTACGGGGAGAGAAGGAGGAAGGGGATAAAGGAGTTATAACAGGAAGTGTGAAATAAAAGTTAAGATATAAGCACCTGTCTTTAGGAGAGGGCTCCAGGGTATGTATATCAAATCAGTAGGGTCTCTAGCTCTTGCCACCCCTGATCCACAGCCTCCCTGAAGAGTTAGAGAAGTACCCTGAGTTCTGTATTCCTCCCAACTAGTTCTTGGCAGCTAAGAAAGCTAACTGTCTGACCATCTTCGCAAAAAAACAACCAAACAAAATCAAAACAAAACAAACAAACAAAAAAAAAAACAACAACAAACCACAAACAAACCAAAACAAAATAAACAAAAGAAAAACCACAATAGAATGAGCACCTAACTAATGCCAGTTTGGGTGTATGGACAGGAAAATTTTTATGTAAGAAAATTCTGTGACTTTAATTTTCCTTTTAAAATACCTTACATTTTGATTTGCTATTCAGTCAAGTGACTTAAAGTTTCTTCTGGGAGCAGCTTTTAATAGAAACAGGAAAAAAAAAAAAAAGTGTGAAAAAAGAAGAAAAAGACAGCTAATGAATACAACGTTTAATATGCTGTCAGCCATTTAAGGCTTGTGCTGCCACAACTCCAGTTAGCTGAGCACAGCGGTAGTTATGAGGAGTAATGAGTTTGCCAGACATTTTGAAATTCTCTCCTGCTGTGTGCTGTCAATTGAAAAAGAGGGAGACAGTGATGGCCATCAATTTAAACACAATGGATTGACCATAACTGGCACCTATAGAACAATAAAACAAAGACCAAATGGCAGAATCTGGCCAACTAACCTGCAAGTTCCCTGAGTATGACAAGGATTTTTGCTTTTTAAGTTTTGCTTGAAAAGCAAAGTGCAGCTATATATTCAGTAGCGAGCAAAAAATTAATTATAAATCATCATATTCTATTGGAAATTTATTACCAAATTACAAATATTAAAGATGGTCACACATATTTTCATTCTTTTTGCTGCCTAATTTAAAGCAGAGAGGTATTTCTTGATAATTTTCAGTAGCAGTAATACATAAGAAAGACATATGCCAAATACATTTCTCCAGTTTTAGTGACGCTCCTGTGAGAGACCAGAGATGACTCTCCCTCTGCATTTATCTCCTCAGAAAGATTTAAATCAGGATTTTTAAAAAACAAAGTAGATCTTCATAGCTGCCACCATGCTGCACAGTTAGGGCATTCATTATTTTCTGGTAAAAGAGGACATCAGATTTTCCACCTCAAAAGAATAAGCCCCTGCCATTTGAAGTTAATTAGATCAACTCTATATGAGCTTCTTCTTTTCCAGGGAGCAAGATTAAATATAATGCTTCAGCATTATGGAACTGAGGCAAATCAACTTCACTTTAGCAAGAGCAAGCGTACCTGAAGAGGGCTATCAAGCTGTTCCTTTTTCAAGGTATCAGCTAGAGAACTCATCAATGGGGAGAATTTGCCTCCCTCTACTAAGAAATCCAAAACTTAGTTTCTGAGGCTGAGCTAGTTACCCCAAGATCCTGATATAGTCAGTGGAGACAAAAAAGATAACTCTAGACAATCATTTATCTCCCTAAAATGGTCATAGATGGATCAGACTAACTGTGAGTATCTATTTTTGTTTATATTTGCTATAAAGGGATTCTTCAGTGCCTAATCCTGACTTAAATACCCAGTTTTTAGACATCTAAACTTTGCAAATTTTTTTTTGCCGTAAATGTAGTTCATTTGAGTATTATTCCATTAATGTTCTATTTCACTTTGAGATAAAAACGCAAGGAGTTTTTCCCTAACATCCAATTCTGCATTATTTCAACAACCTCCATTTTCAAACAGCAGAACTAGACTAAATATATACTCTCTGTATCGTCTTTTATCAGTTAAGTTGTGCAATACAAATAAATGTTATATTGATCATGATTGACAATGCACCTCTCTTTATCTGTGAAATGAGAAATAACAATTTTCTATTTTTTTTTAAGACCATAGCAGTGAATTTTGAGAACTGGAATTCTGTATTATTATGAGCTGATCCTCTGGTAGCCCCCTGGGAGCCACTGGAATTCATCAGAACACTACTGCCAGGAGACTTTTTAGTTCACAGATCACTAGCTTGATCAAATATGTATCTTAAATGCCTAACTATTTTATCTTTATTTTTAAATATTAAAAAATGATGGGGCAGATTTATTTCAAACTAAGAAAACAAGAATTGGGTGTGCCAAGCTCAGAGCTTCATCTTCTCTGTTTTCATCAGGCTTCTTGTCTGTAGAGAAGCCATGCAAATAAACCTCTGGACTGCATGAGTAATGTACAAAGCTGTGCCAAAAGCTGTGCCAGCTTTGCTTAAGGAAGGTAGGGCTGGATCACAGGGTTCAAATGTCTACGTCCAACAGAAGCTCAGAGACACAGAGCCGGTGCAAGGGCTAAAACCTTCCATTCCACATCCATTGAATGTAACCATATCCCCACTTTGGTCATACAACAGGAAACCATGGTTTTGTCACATCACTTGGCAGCCACACAACTTGAGTGTCACGTTACATAACTGGGTGAGCTTGTATCACACAAGAAGTAGTGCGTGCGGTGCACTGTGTGCCCAGGTAGAAGGGAACTGTTGTTCTGTATTGGACACATGTAAGCCCCCAGAGTTACAGCACTGAAGTCAAAACTGGCATCTTACATTCCCAAATAATTCCCTGCCTGCTTAACACACTGTCTAAGCACCACATAAGGACTGCAGCTTTTACTGCCAGATAAGAAGGGCAGTTTACAGCAAGAATGGAATAGACTTAGGTAATGTAATCCACAGCCATGGCTGCAGCCTAGACAGAGTTTTGTGAACTGTTTATAAACCTATCCTAGCCTCACAGAGTCTTCTTGCTATTCAAACCATTTCAGGAAATGCTTTTACACATAACACTGTCACCCACTGTAATATCTGAACTGTATAATTTCTGCTACATGATTATTTTTTATCCAGGATTTCTGGCTCCTTGAATGAACAACAGAGGAGTTTAAACAGGGTACTTACAAGTGAAAAACAGAAAAAAATAATGCTCCAATGCTCCTCAGATATAAAAGGGAATATTATGTTAAAATCTGTCCTTAGCTTTTAGATTTAACAATATTCTCATGGGGAAAACAATGACTTTTTAAATACTAATACATGAACACACAATAAGGAGAAACAGACTTACTACAGTCATTCACAAAAACATTCCACACCATTTTTCATACAAAGGGAATACCTATTTCACAGCTTTCTTTTATCACTTAGAGAACAGGATGTCTTATTAAACAAGTGGATCCAGGGTATTTCTAGCAGTTGTAAGAATCCTGTATACTTCGTACTTAAGCACAACTGAGTCCTTGAAGAAATAGTTTTCTCTTTTTGCAATAACACAGAAGAAACACTGGGTGTTAGAAAGAGGCATGACTTCAGTGCTCCAGTTTTTGAAAGTAAACATTTAAAAGGTTAATCCATTTTTCAACTAGTTAAGAACTCCATAGCTAAACAAATTTAATGTCCATATCCCCATAAATGTCAGTGCTATGAAAAACTCACACAAAGCGACTAGATTTGCCAGGAGCTGGTTTATTCTAGGCTGAGGACTCAGCCGCTGTTCTGACATTAATTTTAACCATATTTTGAAGACAGTAAAGTTTTGGTCTTCATAGAGGCCTCAGTTTTACCCTGGTCTTGCCTTTATTCTGGTACATAACATGATGCAACTCACTTGCTGTCTGTGTCACCATGGTCTGTCCAGATTCCAAGAGCTTCAAGGAAATTCTTCTGTGTTGTTTTACCCTGAAGGGTTAATAATGTTATTTCTGTACCTCACAATATTTGACCAATAATACTCATGAGACAGAATCATTTGGATACAAGGCTACCAGTAGCAGTCTATGAAAGAGCATTTGATAGAGGCTCAACACCATACTCCAGTTATGGGCTCCTCTCTTCAATGACTTTACTTGTAGCTTTTCATTTACATCAGCCCAATCCTCACAAAGTGCAGCCACCCAACAATCACGATCTTTAGAATCAGTTTCCACACTTGAATTCACACAACGAGCTAGACCACTGTTGAGAGCTTTTTAGATTTTTTTGGTCACAAATTCCTCTCATATGTTTGCTTCTTTTCTTTCTTGTTCCTCTCTCTCTTTCCCATTTCTGATCCTGAACCATACAGTTACCTCTTGTAACACAGGCTTCTCAGTCCTCTCCTAATTGACAAAACGCTCCTGGGAGGATGACTTTTTAGCATTTCAACATCTTATATTATTGCTGTGATCTTTGCTGCATATAGCTGCCAGACACAAATGATTCACGTTCAGTTTACCAAATGAGATGACTAAAGGGAGTGGACAATGGATCTGCAGAGGGAGCTTTTTGTCTCATTCTACACCATGCATGTGTAGATATATCACCATTTAGTTGACTGCCATTTTGTGGGGTGGTAGGAATTATTTATAACATTTTTACACATTCGAACTGGAAAATAATCCTCCTGTTTTCAAAACTGTTATCTCTCAGAGATTACATATCCTCAAAGTCATATTAAATCCTAGTGTAGGGTATAAAGGCTTTTTCTAATTAATTCAATTTGGTTATGCAGATTTGGTTCTGTCTACATAATTTTTTCACACAGAATTTTCAATATTACCTCTTTTACAAAGAGATTAGATTTCAGAAATTAAAACAAAAATATATGTGAAAAATAGGATAATGTTGGTCTGATTTTTACCCTAGCATCTACTTCTGTAAGATAATGGCTGCTGAGCAGACTAAAGTTCTTAAGTTGAAATGTGACTGCATAAATCATGCAAAACAATTCAAAGTTTCTAGACATCAAGAGGCTTGCAGACTTGAGGTGTGATTGAAGACTAATAACGTACTTTTGTCAGTGACTTAGCCAGGGTCTGAAAAATAGACTAGCTGATTGAAGGACTTGACCTAATGATCTCATTCTTTTATCTCTACTCTGTTCTTGTTTTCAGTCCACTCTAGATCTTTGTTCTCCATTTCTTAGCAGACAAAAATTTTCCCTCAATTCCACTTATGTAAATGAATTTCACTGAGCCTATCAGTTTTGGTGAGATCACTTTTTACGGTATACTTACTATTTTCAACTGATGTGACAGACTAAGGTATAGGTAATACAAATGCCTTTGGCATAGGGATGACAGGAAGTTTTCCTTCCAGAAAATTCCAAATTACTCAGATACAAATCTGTTTGACCGGGAAGTATAGGAAAAATTCCAGGAAAAAAAAATAAATTGTACAAACAACAAAAAATAGTCTCAAATACCAAGAAGCATGAAAAAATATACCTACTTAAATGTAACTCTCTATATTTATCTTGATTTCATCATGTAGTAGAAAGTTTAGTGTGCTTTAAATATCTTAATTCTCCATCTAGAAATTATTGTTATGGGTTTACTGGGACTTTTCCAGACCCTAACAATTATTTTGCAAATAATCACTGTTAGTATCTAAAATCTGTGCTAAAGGAGCACCTGAGATTTCTGTTCATGACCTAGACTACGTTGTACTCATTCTGTTCCAGCACTTAAAAAAAAAAATCTGAGCCTGACGCCTGAAGTAAGCTATTTATTTTCTTCATTTCACCCAACATTCTGTATATTTCCAATGCAGGTAAAGAACGTTTAACATCCTAGTAAACACTTTAAATAAAAAGTAATTTTAAGGTACCAAAAATACAATGTACATTTACTATGTCTTTTGTAAGTTACCTTATCCATAGTTGTCATCTTTGTCATTAGAGCAGAAGGCTATTCTGATTTTAATAAAATATATGTGAATGGCATTATAATAATTCACAGGTGATTCCAGATTTTGGTGTTCTTGCAGAAAATGCAGGTTTAATTTCGAATGGTTAACAGAGAAATTAGTGAAGACACATGATTTAATTCAGACATAACTGAAAATGGCTGCTAACTATTAGATACCTTCCAAAAGTGCATTTCCCCTGAGCTGCTCTATCACAGAAAATGAAGAAATCACTTTATAATATCTTTCCGTTATCTGCATTATCAATCATTTACCATGTGCTTTGACTGTTTAAAAATATGAACAAAATCATTGCACTACTGTTGCTAAAGGTAATTCTGCTTGAAATTAAAGGAATAGTTTTTCTTTACACTGTCATTTTCAGAGTGCAACAAGCAACTGATTTATTTTAATATGCATTCATAAAGCACTGCTGTAATTTTGTAAATGCTATTTATCTGTCTTACGCCAATATTGTATCTATGTTACATCCCACATAAGAGGACATCCATAAGGAAAAAACCCCTATCTTACTTTGCTTGTATTTATAGCTGATTTATTGTTTCCAGGGATTTAATCAACGTTTCCCCTCAGAAACCTAATTTTTGAAATCAATTTAAATCTTACTAGCTATTCTAAAATACAATTAATCAGCTGAAGACCCATTTTTATGTTTAATTTTTTAGCTGAGAAGGGGATTTTGTACAGGGAAATTCATCCAGTACCAAAAGGTCTGCAGAAGTTCTGCACTCATTATTTAAGCCCTCTGTTCAGGCTGTAAGTGAAACTCTCAGTGGTGCTTACTCAGGAGACTTTAACCCAATTAAAAAGCCCTTGACAAAATAGGCTACTGCATTTCAGGCTTAGTTGGCCTCAGGAGAAAACATCAGGGGTGGGGACATGACAACATGGTCAATTAACATGACTTCAGATATGTTAGCTCGGCTCTGCTATTACATTAAGTAAAATCAAGTGAACTAACACAATTAAACAGAAGAGCCTCTTTATCCATCCACATGTATCCCAAAGACTGAGAAGGATGACACAGTGCCTGCTAGATCTTTCAGGGAAGACACAGTAAAGCTCCATCTGCAGTACTATTGCATCCTTAGCCATGTATCCAAGTCAAACCTGAAATCAGTCCTAAGTGTTGTGCTAATCCTTTGTGTCTCCTGTTTCTCTTGGATAACTGATTACCTTTCAAATTCCTTACAGGTGCAGTGAAATACAATCCCTGTCCTAATGTCTTCTGTAAGTATCTACACTGTATACTGAACAGGCTAGCACTGGTATAGAAACCACACACCTCTGTTAGTGTTATCTGTCACTTGTTATAATGACCCCTTCCAAGAAGGGTTTATTGCAGGGGGATTGGGGCGGGTGGGGTTGCCTAAGTTTTATTTTTGTTTAAACCATTTTAATCCTTCTCTGGTTTTTAGTCCCCCAAAAGAGATACAGAAGATATTTATGTGCCTACCAGGCTGCTTCTTCTGTACCAAACAAGCCAACCTCTGATAACCTGCAGTAAGGTAGACTTCTGATTCATTTGCGCATCCTAATAGCCTTCTCTGTACCTTTTCCAGTACGATTTTATCTTTCATGAACACAAGAAACTTAAATGGTATTCTTTGATTTAGAGATTCTGATGGTTTCATGAAGTTTTCTGTCTTCAGTGACTTCACTAACTAGTGTTCTTAACTGCTCAAAGTTCAACTTACAGAACTCAAGACTTCTCAAGTTTATCCAGTCTTCCTCTGCATTCACAAACTTAGTCATCATCAAAGTTTATTTCAATATATTATCCCTTTTCCTGATTTTCTTCAAGTCTTTATTTTATATTTTTTATTTCTTAAAAAAATTCCCAAAATCTTTTATACAACATACTACTGAGACTGTATCAGCAAGTCAGTAGTTTCTTCATATCTATGGTGCTACATGTAGTAAAATATTTATAGTTTGCCAGATTATTTTTATGGATTTATTTCATACTTGCAACTGAAATTTTTCTGGTTTACAATATCCATTTACTCCACTTCTGGAGATGATATTCAGTCATACACACCTGAATTCAGCCTTTTCCTATAGGTTTTTTTCCGAAGCTACCAATACAAGAAAATTTTTGCATCTTTGACCTGCAGATATTAACGTCTCTCTGAGATTTTTCTGTCCAGATTGCTTCCAGACTTCAACATTATAAATCATAAACCTTGTTTTGTTGATGTTATTACTGAATCATCTTCTTTGACTGACTCTTCTAAAAGATATTTATTACTTATCAAAGGGAAATAGTATTCCTTTTTGTTGCTTTTGTAATTACTAGGTTAAAATACCTGTTAATATCACATGGTCCTATTACCTTTAGCAGCATTTATTCTGAAGGCTCTACCTTCAGCCTAATTTTACCCGAGCCATTTGTCAGAAACCTTGACTGTTATTGTCTCCCCCCTTTTTGTATTGTTTGTACTCTAGAGATTTCGGCAAGCTTGTTTTAATAGGACTTTTATGTTACTTTTTTGAGTTGAACTGTGAACATAGCAACTGCCATTAGGAGTTTGGAGTATCCATTGTAGGGCCTTTCAGTTTTTTAATCGAATATACACTTTCAGCTTTCTGATAAAAGGTGACATTAACATGCAAAGAAAAATGTCATCTCTCACTTTGAAAGTTTCTTTGGTATATAGTCATTCTACAAACAGTTCATTGAAACTCTAGATTTTCAAGTAAAAGTGGAATATTCCTTCTAAATATATTGACAGGCTAAAGATACAAAACTAAAGTAATACACTTTCAATGGAAAAGTCTCACTCATTGTACAGGTCTTGAAGAACAAAGCCTAGCAAATTTTAAATATGAGAGCAAAGACAGATACAAGGATTGCATTGAGCTGTGGGTTTCTACAGAGTGATATTGACAACATTAAAACCCAGGTTGTCCAGTGTAACAGATGACTAGAATAATGCAGATGGAAAGAGAGAAAAACAAAAATACTTTTACAGTATTAAGTAAATTCCGTAATTTTTACTGTATGTTAACACACAGAACCTTTGCAGGGCTTCACTTAGGTGCTTTATCAACCTAGCAAGTGGAAAAACAACTGTAGCTGCCCAGTGCATATGAGGAAACACCTTTCTCACAGCTGAAATCCAGAACCTCTGGACTGACATGTAGTAGTACTTTTACCTGCATCAGCTTGTTTACATACTGACATGAAATGAAACTTTCTGTCAGACATATAAAACAAGGCAAAACTTCTACATGATTTGTAACTACCAGGCTCTGTGTATGTGTGTGGCAAGGCATGAAACTATTAAACTTTTTCACCCCTATCCTTTCAATTTTTTCTTCATCTTGCCTTGTAGTTTACTGCATTCATTGTGACCCATCTTAGAATTGATCCTGACCTCTTCAAGGCAGAGATTGTTTTCTCTGTGTATTTTGTACAGAGTGATAATTATTTTGGACATTGAGTAATTTGTTTCAAAAAATATTTGAAATAACTATGAATTAATTTGGATAATCTTGTGTTAGCTTGTCTGTTAGTGAATCAGAAAGCAATAACTACTTTTGCTGAATAATCATTTTTTATTAGAATCCAAACAGATTTCTAAATGAATCTGACCGGTTCAAGTAGTTTGCAATTTGTCTCAAAATTCTGCTGGAGGAGTCTCACAGGGGAACTGTGTCAAATGCTGTTTCTTGCACCTAAGAATTTTGCCATCATGGAAACTGTAGGATTTTACAGACCTGAAATGTCTGTTGGTTGCTCAGGTATGGGTTTCACCTCTTTCCTATGACTCGGAATAATATTATAATGATCTCTTTGTTGTTTCTGTATGTTAATCATAGCTGTCAGCTATGCCAGTCTCTGTAATGTCATGGTTTTCATAACAATAAGAAGTAGTGAAACAAAGAACCCTCCATTCTCACCATTCTGAACTTCTCTCTCATCTGTCTTTTTACTGCAAAAAAAAAAAAAAAAAAGACAAATAGCTATTTTAGCAGTGCATCCAATGTGAGTATGAACCTCATAGCATCCAGGCATACACAGCCTCAACAAAAAAAATGGTTATTTGGTCAAATAATATAAAAAATATATTTTCTACATGTTTCTGTACAAGAATGTTGTAACTATGTATGAAAATTCATCTTACTGTCACAGAAGGAACTGGGCTTTTCCAGCTTGGAGAGGGATTCAGGCGGAACGTGAATGCCAGAATATACAAGGAGAGCAGCAAGAAGGACTCTTCACAGAAGTGCATGGTGGAAGGATGACATAGACATAAGGTTCATAAATATAGGTTCAGCCCAGGTGTAAGGAAGAAACATTTGCAACATGAGGGCAGCTAAGCAATGGAACAGTTTGCCCAGAGATTTTCAAGAACTCACTGGGTAAAACCCTGACTATCTGGGCTTAGATCCTAGTTAACCATGACCAGAAAGCTCTTTCCATCCTAAATTTTCCAATGATCCTTTAACCCTATATCTAACAGAAATATGAACATGATGTGAATATGATACTGACCTATTTGTGTGGTTGTGTTGCACTTGTAATTGTGTGTAGATATATTGAACACATATTCTTCTTTTTATCCATGAAGAAACATCACTGAAAGTATATGGGCAAAAGAGGAAAGTTCTTATTCAGATGATTTAATGGTTTGCACAATACCAGGGCTGGGGGAGTTTAAGTGTTCAAGTAGCACAGATCATAAACAATGATATTAAGCATACTGCACCGAGTATTTAAGCATTTTAACTTATTTGCAATAAGACAGGACATTTAATCATTGTAAATGTACTACTAAACAAAGATCATTTCATCATGTATTTACATTTATATCCCTATCCTCCTATATACCTACACATACACCATCACACAGCATATGACAAAGACATAAAATAATTGAAGCAACCATTTCATAACCTACAAAATAGTGACTTATCAAGATGCAGTCACAAGAATATCAACATAAAGATACATCTAGAACTACATTTAAATATATAGTTCAACCTGCAGTGTCTTCTCTGGTGAGATTTAGCATAAACAGCATCTGTAGAAGGTGCCAGTACTGTTGAAAATTATTTCATAAACATGGTTATCAATTTTTGGCAGGCTGCAGAGAAAAACCTCTTCACCATCTTTCTCATATGCACTTGTCCAAGTAGCCAAGTTTTAGTAAGGAAAAAAGTATCATGCCTTCTGTGTGAGGGTGTGTGAATAATTACCTAGAGGTACAGATAAAGAAATAATAACTGGGAAACAGCAGGTTGAAGGGATTAAAAGGGCATGCTGAGACATAGCATATGACAGTCTCCCAAGAACTGGTATGCTCCATGACAAGAGGTCCTGTTGAATCTATAATAAACGAAGAACTGAGAATGCCAAGCATTGGCCAAATCTGTGCAAGGCCACCAGCACATGCAGGGATCAATGGACTGTGTGTCTTGAACCACATCCAGAAAGGTGATGACTGCAAAGGCTACAGGACTGTGCACATACCTCATAAAAGAATGGACCTTGAGGGACTCTACAAACACCTACCTGTAAGTCAGTGGTCTAAAAGATTTCAGACATTTTAAATTGCTGAAGCCTGGGGCTCTAGCCTACTGCCTTGCAGAAAATCCAGCAGGAGGCTGCAATTAGAGTACTAGAATGGTCTCAAATAGAGGTAGCTATGAAATTCAAATATCTTGAATCCATTGTGACTGGTAATGCCCAAGAAAACATTTATAGAAATGTTACTTTCGTTCCAGATTTTCTTCATGGGTTTATTAAACCTAATCACATCCAGAAAGAATGAAAACATTTTTCAACATCTTGACATTGAATATGTCATTTTGCCTTGTCCTACATGTCTTACTTTAGTCACTGTTCCCATAAAAAGATGACCTCTCAGAGTCAAGTTATAACTTTTAAGGTCCAAGATAGGGACAAATTGCTATTTTGTTTTACTCTCTGATTTTATATTATTGCTTTGATTTGTAATGTACTGCAATTTCATTTGTAGTTTGTACTATCTTTCTAGGGAGATCAATTAAAGATAACAGGACAAATTCTTGATTATATTCAGGGAGTCAATTTTAATATTACTTACAAGAAGGGATAGTAATCTTATCAAAGATATAATCTCTCCAGTTTTGCTTTCTCTTACTGGGAGGTTTGAGCATTGTAATTCAAACCAGTGTGATATGGAATATGAGCAAAGTCCAATTTATCAGTGTTCTATCACATAAGCCAAATAAATAACAGTGTAATGAAGAAAAATCAAAGCTACAAAAAATATTTCCATTAAGCTGCCCAGAAATGCAATGGCATTTCTGATAGCATATTCTAAGAGGCAGTGAATCTCAAAACCAATGCAGAGTTAGAGAGGAATCAAAATAATACCAGTTTCACAGGAAAACAATATCTTGCTAGATTTGGGATGACTTTGTATTCAGAAGATAGCATAATAGCCTTGAAAGAGAACAATAATAAGATAGCTTGACTCTACTAAATGCTGCCCTCATTGAATAAGGAAATATCAGGTACTTTCAGCATTTCATGAATGGTTAATATCAGTAACCTCCAACACTGGTTACAAGGTGGGTGTGAGACCATTGCCTTATTGAAAAAACAGCCCTCATATCAGAATGTGTAATTTTAGATATCTAACTTGAGACTTTTGTAAATAAACTGTTGAGATACATCAATTATATTTCTATCAAGCTTTCATTTTGCATACATGTCTTGGGTCACTGAAAATCCAAAGTCTTTGTTATTGAACAGATGTAGACATCTTAGGACTGCTGAAATTAGTCAAATTCTGCTGCAAACACTAACGTATTAGGGTTTAAAGAGGATTCAGATAATCATTTAGCAACGTTCAAAATGCAGTGATAGTCATTATTTGCACGTAGGTCTAGAGAAGGAAGGCTGAGACAGGATGGAGTCATTTCTTTTATCCTGGAGGCCTTCTCCATACAAGGCTGGTCCCACTGAAGTAAATGGAACCACCCTGACATGTAAAGGTTCATCAAACTGTCTAAGGTTTAACACAACTTTTGATTTCTGCTTGTTCTTCACTAAGTGCAAGACCTAGTTCAGCTGGTTTGAAATTAAAAAATAAAATTAGACAGAAAAATATTTCATTATTTGGGTTTGGAAGATTAGGAGTGAAAAAAACATACCATTTTATATACCTTTAGTTACATATTTGTAAGAATGTATGTGACTTTGACCTTGCAGCAAAGAATGCTAAGTGTCCTGGGTGTCATTAGGAGTGTTGATAGCAGGTCAAGGGATGTGATCCTTCCCCTCTCTTCAGCACTGGTGAAGCCACATCTGTAGTACTGGGTCCAGTTCTGGATTCCCCAGTACAAGAGACATATGGCCATGCTGGAGACAGTCCACTGAAGGGCTACAGAGATGATTAGGGGACTGGAGCATCCCTCACATGAGTAGAGCTGGGACTATTGAGCCTGAAGAAGGCCAAGGGGGAATTTTATCAAAATGCATAAATATATGAATGGAGACTGTAGAAAAGATGGAGCCAGCCTCTTTTCAGTGGTGCAGTGACAGAACAAAAGGCAATGAGCACAAACTGAAACTGAAACACATGAGGTTCCATCCAAACATCAGGAAACACTTTTAGTGGGGGTGATGAAGCACTGGCACAGGTTGCCCAGAGAGGTTGTGTACTCTGCATCCTTGGACATATTGGCGGGCCCTTCAACCTTAACTGTTCAGTGATTCTGTGACTCAGGTATCTCACTTGCACATTCATATCTGAAGTATATAAGGGCTTTCAAGACCAGTTTTGTCAAATGTGAGCTTATGAAACCAGAGAAGTGAGAGGAATGACAAAATGGGAGGCACAAGGAACTGAGCTAGCTGTTCAGCAGTACCTTCCTTTGGTGGGCCTGCAGTGCCTGAGTTCAGCTACACCTCACCTCACAGGTATAACTGGGCCTCTTGAGACCATGATGCTACAAGGTATCCACTGAGCACTACTTCAATGATCTGAGCTGACCCAAAAACGTAGTATGCTCTTCAGGCCACTAGTAGCCTCACATTTATCCCAAAAGACTCCCACAGGGTCACCTAACAGCATATTTATCTGTGGCAGCACAATCTTTTATACAAGTCTTTAGGCCCCATTTTTAGAAGGATTTAGGAGTCTTTTAGCTGATCAAACATATTCCTGGCAGTCCTAGGGAGATTTGACTAAGCTGCTATATAGGCATCCAGGATCCACCACATAGAGGTCATGGGAAGAGTGGGAGCAGGGAGTGGAAGGATTAAGGAGCTGGATTTCATAGCACCAAGACAGATTACTTGTCTCGCTGAGGATCTCACATGAAATTAAGGCTTCTAAGTCTCTCTTGTCATTTATGGTACCTCTTTCAGACACAGATGGTGTCACTTGGCTGTTGTTTATGCAGATGTTCCAGCTGTTAGGGACTTTAATCTGGTCCTTCTTCTACAGAGTTTACAGGATAGAAAGCAGTAGGCACTTTATGTGAATTATATATCTTTCACAAACTAGATGTTCCCAGCTTCTCTGATAGTCCATCTTCAAGGTCTCAAGTCTGGAGCTGGTGCTCTGAGCAGCTAATTACTAGGGAAAGATGCAGCAGTGCTTTCATTGCTTTGAAGCTGTCAGTTGAAAGAGACTATACACATTACAGAATTGGTCACCTGGGAGGTTAGGCTGTAGTTATAGCTGGGAAAACAGCAGCAGTGCCGATACAATGAATCTAAGCACCAATCTGTTGTTTTGGGAGTCTAAATTATTTTGAAAGCCCTAGCAAATGACTGTCAAGGAGACTTACAGCTACAGCTATAGCTTGTGATGGGATGTTTCACAGACGTACTATCTTAGGTCCTGAGGTGGAGCAGTCACATCAGTTCAGGTCCACTCCAGTAAGTGTCCTTACTGTCTTAGAATGGGATGGCTGCCTGGACTAAGAACCCTGCTGAGACTGGCATAGTTGCTGAATGGGTAGATATCCCAAAACTCCTATGTCTCTCAGTGACTTATGAAAACTGGACTTCAGGTTCCCAGGTCATCGTAGAGTGGCATTTCACTTATCTTTCTCAATTTCGTGGGTAAAAATAGTGACTATTCCACTAGTAAAGAGTAGATGGCAATGGTGGAGTTAAATATGGTACATGCAGAGCTTATGTTCCCATGAGATATTTGTCTCACAGTAAGACTGTAATTCTCTCACTTCCCTAAGCAACAAATTCAGAAAGACCTTATTTATAGCAACACTGTTGAACAAACACTGTTTTCTCACCAGATAAAGTGTCGAACATTACCGTTTGATACTTGCATATGTTCCTCCTGTTTGTAGTAAAGCTCTGAGATGCTGACCTCCAGTATCAAAGTTTAAAGTTGCAGCAGTATTTAATGAAAAAATAATCCAAAGTTTTTATAACCTACAATAAAAACAGTTTTGTCTATTTGCTTTCCATTTAAAAAATCTGACATATTTTAAACTAGCCTTGAGGTAACTCTAAATGCCCCATATATATTTAGCAATGTTAAATAAAATTTGCCACTCAGCAGGGCTAGCTACAAAACATAAGGCTTACTGACACTTTTTTTCTTCCTAAAATGAGACTTGTAATTCAATTATGTACTCATAGGGGGAGGAAATGGTGCATGTTCCAGCCAGCAGCCCCCATTGTCCACATGTGCATTATCAGATAAAACAGATCTAATAATTCCTTGTTAAAGTCATCATTTCCCATTAAATGAGCAACTGTGGCTGGTAAAAGGTAATGGTTACAGTGTGTAACACAATTAACACGGTGTGAAATGAACTGAAATATGTTTTCTAAAGATGATTTTCAATGGAAATGGAGTATTTAGACTCTATGTATCAAAAATACAGATCCAAACATGGGCTGTGCTGAATAGTCTTACAAAACTGATAGTGTGCTCACTCACAACAGCTCTTCTACTGCAAATTAAAATTAGTATGTTGTCAAAAGCACATCAAATATTCTTTAAGGCTATGAAAGAGAAAACTCACATTAGAGGAAAATCATTTGAAGTTGTCTGGATATACATAAGTGATGGAAATGTTTTCAGGCTTTGTAATGGCTTCTGCCATAAAATGTACTAAAAATTCAGATAATCACAAGGACTGCAATGGATAATAGACAGCAAGTTTAGTGTAAGTAGAATGAATTCAGAAAAGAAAATTACATTGCTCTGGAAATAATAACAAAAAAAGGGCACCTAGCAAAAGCATGTGTGAGCAGTTTACTGTGTTTTCTACATGGTATGTGACAAATTGCCCAAGTATAACTCAAGTAGTCAGTGAGACACAATATCCAGCAGTTCATAGATACAGAAGTTGCTTATCTATTCATGCAGCTTCTGCCTGTCAATACAGAAGGCAGGTCTGGCAGCAGATATCTGATCTGAAAAAAAATATCCAGAAGTTCCTTCATGTTGTACAGCATTTTTTACTACCTGTCGGGTAAATGCAACTCCATGGAATTTAAGGCAATGAGACCATTTAATATCTCACCTGAGTACTGACACACAGCTGGAAGTTGACAGAAGGTGCTCCAGAAGAGAATGTTGCAAGTTCTATTCTTCAACTGAATAAATCCTTACAGCCAACTTTTTAGGATTTATGGCCAGTCTCCATGGCCAGGTGGGGACTGTTATGCACCATCTCCACACGTTTCAAGCTAGAGTTGTCAAAACCAGTTGGGACTCTAGAGTAATTTAAACAGGTCTGCATGTGACTCTGCCCCTTGTAAACAACCCTTGCTTCTCAAATAGATTTATTGGTATGAGCCAGTCTGATCAGCTCAGAGCACTGGGAAGGGTCATGTACAAGTGGCAGCCTCTGACCATTTAGACAATTCCTGAGGTACTGTTGTGCTCAGCAGAGCAAATATATAACCCTGAGGAGGCTTTTAGGAGTCTTTAGCCTCATGTTAGCTAGGTGCAAAGATGTGGTTCAGCATCTCAGAACAGAATATCAGAAGACCGCCATAAACAGAACACTGGAACAGGCTGCCCAGAGAGGTTGTGGAGTCTCCTTCTCTGGAGACATTCAAAACCCGCCTGGACATGTTCCTGTGTGACCTGACCTAGGTGTTCCTGCTCTGGCAGGGGGATTGGACTAGATGATCTTTTGAGGTCCCTTCCAATCCCTAACATTCTGTGATTCTGTGATACTGTGGTAGAGAGAATCAGGCTGAATCTGGAATATGGGCACTTAGTGTTCTGCAGGGTCCCTTACTGCAACAAAACTAAGTTCAGCTTCCAGTCAGTATGAGATCAGGACATTTAGTAATTGAGGTACACAGAAGGAGGAAAAAAAAAAAAAAAAAAAGTGATATGTCTTCATCTTGGGACAGGAAGACTCAGCAGGTGAAAGGGTACAGAAAACAGATGTGGAAAACAAAAGAAGCTTAAAACCAAAAGTCTATCCACACTATATAATGGAGCACAGTATAGAAATCGCCCCTGTAGGTACTGGAATAGCATGGCAGGCTTTATTATCTGGTTTTATATCTTGCTCTCATGATGAAGTTTTTTCACAATTATTCTATTGCTCTTCTCTTGAGCATTGCTTTACTGTATATGCCTATGCTTGTCCTTGAGGTTTTCATTTTACAAGACTACAAGGTACCAGGTATTTGATGAGACCAGTTCAGAGCATACTTATGAGATACATATTTTGTCCTAGCAGTAGGCTGCAGCAGCATTTAGACTTGAGATACTAGGCAATATCTTCATACCTCCTTTTCCTCCTCTTCCTCTCTAACCTTCCTTTTTATCATCCACAATACAGACTTTCAAGCTCCGATCTCAGTTCAGCTAGTTTTTTGGGACAGGTACTGCCTGTGTTTGTCGTTGCACAATGGCTGAGATCATCGATCCCATTATGGAAATAATAAGTAATAAACATTAAGCAACAAATAACCATTCAACAAATCGCAAAAACCAATAATTCCATTCCTCTTTTTGCAATGATCTGAGGGGAGACAGAACCTTTCGCAGGACTGTTTCTGCTGCAGTATCAAAACCACACCCCGGGAGTGGGATGAAGAAGTGTTTAGTTTGAAGATGAGGAAGGCAAGCCACAAAGTAATGTATCCACTGACTAGATCTTGCTTCTCAAAAACAGAGAAAAGACGACTGATTCAGCTATCTTGTCTATCGCATTGAGAAGATCCAGTAATGTTAGTCTATGAGACAGTTACACCTTTATATAGCCTGTGACATCTTTGGGTTGTGGTAGTATTCACTAAAAAATCTGACAGAACACACTGTCTCCAGTGTGAATCTTGTCACAGAGTTCAGTGGAGTTGAAGTTAGGTGTTACATGAACATTCAGATATACACTTGAGACTGCTCCAAAACTGAGTACTTTGAATCATCTCAGTGTTTTTATTTGAGCAAAGAATGACAGTAAATACAAACCAAAAAACAACCCAATTTGAATATTTAGAAAATTTGAATCCCTCAGAGTGCAAATTTGACCTTGTAACTATGGCCTCCCTGAAAATGATGCAATGTGACTTGCCTGAACAGTGAAATGCTAGAGCATGATATCTTGTTCCATAATTGAAAACACACACAAAAGAAAATACCGACTCTTAAATCAAACATACCGTACCCATTTGCAGATGCTGTCCAGTTAGCTTACTTCAAATGATTGACAGCCAGAGTTTACAGTTAAATCTCTTATAACCAGCAATTTATTTTCAGTCCACAGACCTTCCAAACTACTCTTTGTGATTTTAATTGTCCATACATGACTTTTTTCAATACACTACAGGCATTTGGTAGTTCAAACTTACAAAGAAAAGATTGGCAATAATGATGCTCTTCAATAGCTCTTTTCAGAAACCTCAAAACAATGACCTGTAATTGCAGATGAAGAAATGTCATCTCAGCAGAATGTCTTTTCTTCAAGCGGAATATGTGCAATAAAGGCCCTTACGTAATCATCTAGAGTAGTGGTGAAGGGGACAGAAGGAAGCGTGAGGATCTTCATATAGGGCATGCAGAAACAGCCATGGGTAGGAAAAGAAGAAAGATGTATCTTTCTTCCTTGAACAACAGGAAGCAGCCTGAGTGAGAAGAAACTATATGGATGCAAAAACTGATGCAGTGCCACACAGAAGAGCTGCTCAGCAGTCATTTTCTCCTCCCAGCAATGCAATCCTTGGACAGGCAAGGTTCCATACTGTCCCCTACTTAGGCTGATGGTTAACAGGACTAATGACAACAAAAATAGAAATAACTGAAGATTGGAAGTATCC
This sequence comes from Podargus strigoides, assembly GCA_028020825.1. Taxonomy (NCBI): domain Eukaryota; kingdom Metazoa; phylum Chordata; class Aves; order Caprimulgiformes; family Podargidae; genus Podargus; species Podargus strigoides. The sequence continues at coordinate 31,544,227 of CM051623.1, forward strand.
ACCTCTGTCAGAATGTCTGCAGGAAATGAGCCAATTTATGCTGGTCAGGCTGTGTGACAACTGAGAGTAATTGATATTTTAGTTCTAATAGTGAACAACACTGCAAATGAACTCTGAGTATATTAACTAATTAGGGAACAAGTAAATAGAGACACATTGCCATCCATTGCAACGTAAATAGTCTTTCCTCTGTTTAATTAAGCTGTAGATGTTAGGTTCACAGAAGGACAAATGCACCTTGAAGTCCATCAAGCTTGCCCTTATGACAGTGAACCCAGAATTTCACAAAATTCTTGCTTAGCTGATGACTGGCCAGTTACCTTGAATATCCAGACTCCCTTCCCCAAAAGACTTCAGGCTAAAATTACCCTAGTCCAGCTGTTTTCTATCAAGAGAAGAGGCAAAATCTACACTCCTCACAATTTTTAACAATAAAACTCCAGGACACTTGAAAGCTCATACAGTGCTTAAGTACTGACCACAATGAACTTTCGAATACCTAACATGTGTCTAAGCCTGAGACATTTCTCTTCTTGAACCCTTGGAGGCTTTTGATCTGGTAGGCTTTCTCAGAGCACATAGAGAACAGGAGTTGTAACATTAGAAAATGCAGCTATTGTGGGGAAAATGACAGTGAACAGAACTGAATTCACACCTTCCACTTTCTAGGCAAGTGTTATAACTAGATGGTTCTCATAGGAATGGTGAGAATGAACTCTATATTCGAAAAGGGAAATCTTTGCTCAGTTCTTTGAAGGAAAGAAAAGACTGGAGGATGATTCAACTTACACTGCAGCTGTTGTGACATCTGGTTCAGAGAAAACAGTTAAGAACATTGGTTGGAGACAACAGGCCAGAAGAAGAACAGAAAACTTCTTTTACCAACAGTCTGCAGGAAGGAGATCAGTGTTGTCTACCCCGTACCCGGGGCTAAACTGTAGCAGTTGTTCTACCACCCGATGTCCCCTCCTCAGCTGAGAAAGGGAATTGGGGAGAAAAGGGAAAAGCCTCATGGGTTAGAGTAGAAACAGATTTAATGAAATAACAAAACTAATGCAATCACAAATATAAAGTCTACTCAGCCTGGTCCTTAGGATCAGCAGCAGAAGACCAAGAGGGAGGAGCCCCAGGAAGAGGAACCCCACCTGCACTGAGCTCCCTCCTTTTATAATGAGCAGGTTAAGTGGTATGAGATACACCTGTGAGTCAGCTGCCTTGATTGGAACTCTCAGCTGACTCAGGGCTACTCATGGCCTGCCTGCATGGCTCACCCATGGGTCTGTGCCTGGGGAACCAGGACAGGTGTTTAATAAACAACTTCCTGGGTTCCAGTCCAGGATCCTCAAATTTGTTCATGTATTTTTTTACAGCTAGGCTTGAACTGACTTCGCCTGTCCTGTGAATTTACTTCCCTCCAGCCTGATAGCTGTGCAATTGTACTGCCTCAGTGATGTTCTCACATTTAAACCTGTCACAGAGGTTTATTAGCACAGGAGAGTGTGTTAATGCAGCTGTACGGCTTTCTCCTCATATCCATTTAGATCAGAGAACTGGCAAAGTCTGCCTCTGCCTGCAAGCAACCAAACAGTCCTGCATCTTTGTTTTCACATGAAGCTACTCCATGTGTCATGATAGCCACGTTAGAACCAGAGGTAAACAGAGAGCTGACAGCTAACAGTAAAACAGTGTAAACAGTAGCCATAGGTGAGCTTTGTCTTCCAAATATTTGCAGTTAAAATTTTATATAAAGAGGCATCAAATTCTGCTTAAAACTAAATGATCAAAATTTAATGATGATCAAAATTAAATAACATTTATAAAGGTCAGATTTCTTGTTTTGATGAGGAGGTAATATTAACATATAATGCAACCGTGCATAGCTTTTCTTAGGCATGTAGTACCCATTAAAATGTAGGAGCTTGTCTTGGAATTATACAAAAGCCATCTCCCCATACTGGAACTTCTGATCAAGGCAAAGACTTTATTTGTAACACATACCTACTAACAGACCAGAGGTAAGGGCTACTTCTAATCCATTAGGCACTGTCAGCATAAATTCCAAAGAAACTACAGATGTCCTCCTTGGATACTTATTTCACTCATAAATATGAGAAGGAATTAAGCCTTTACTAATTGCCACTAGTTCCAAAAGAAACACTTTTATGCCTTGACTTTAAACACAAATATCTACTTGAGTTAAAGTTTATGACCTCCCTTCCTCCCAAAACCAGATAAATGATAAAAGTATATCATTCCCTCATTCCCTCAACACATGAAAGTTATCTCTTCTGGTGAATAATCATAGAATCACAGAATGGTCTGGATTGGAAGGGATCTTAAAGATCGTCTGCCTGGGCAGGGACATCTCCTACTAGACCAGGTTGCTCAAATTCCCATGCAACCTGGCCTTGAACACTCTCAGGGAGGAAGAAGACACAACTTCCCTGGGCAACCTGTTCCAATGTCTCACCACCCTCACAGTCAAGAATTTCTTCCTAATATCTGATCTACGTCTACCCTTTCAGTTTAAATCCATTACCCCTCATCCTTTCACTACAAGCCCTTGTAAAATGTCCCTCCCCAGCTTTCTTGTAGGCCCCTTCAGGTACTGGAAGGTGCTATGAGGTCTCACCAGAGCCTTCTCTTCTCCAGGCTGAACAACTCCAACTATCTCAGCCTGTCTTCACAGGACAGTGTTCCATCCCTCTGATCATATTCACTGCCTTCCTCTGAACTTGCTCCAACTGGTCCATGTTCTTCTTACATTGTAGGCCGCAGAGTTGAACACGGTACTCCAGGTGGGATCTCACGAGAGCAGAGTAGAGGGGAGGAATCACCTCCCTCGACCTGCTGGCCACGCTTCTTTAGCATGATAATCTGATGAGTTTTCTCTTTAGTCACCAAATACCCATTTCTTCAAACTTGATTGGTTGCAGTTTAAAAACTAACTGTAAAAATGCCATCTTGGTTTTACTGGCAATGTAAAGACCCCACCTGTGCCATCTTGCAATGACTTACAATATCATTAATGACTATGAAGAGCTGGTGTTGTAACTTTGAAAGGAAAAAGGAGAAAACAGGGATACATTATTGAATACCAAAATCATCTTGATAAATGGGGGCAATGAAATTCAGGAAACAGGAAATTCAATAGAGAGAAGTGCAGAGTATGACACTAGGGACTTGTCTACACAAGCAGGTTAGTACAGCAAACTAAAGCATGAATTTACAGTACACTTGCTGCTGCACACTAACTTTTCATGCTGACACTCTTGCTAAGCAGTAAGTATAGCTCTGTATGATGTTGTCTACTCCACGTGTTGCACAGAGCTCGCATTAGTGCAGGCTACAAGCATCCACAGGGGAAGTTGGCATAGAGAAACTGGTGTGCTGTAAATTTGTACCCTATCTTACTGCAATTTACCGGTGTAAATACTCCCTTAGGCAGAAAAATTCAAATGCACAAATAGAAAATGTGGAATTATAGGTTAGACAGCATTACTGCATAAGCAAGTTGTAGTCAGCATAACCAGCATAGTCAGTGATAAACAATGAAAAATAACTATGATATTGGTATTACGTACAACATTGCTACTAGTATTTAGAAGTAAACAGAAGAGAATTACTCATATATGGCTTTGCTCACTGTTGGTAAGACATTAGCCAGAATAGTCTCCTTCCTCTGGGGTTCCATACCTGAAAGGGTAGGCAAGTTTTAAAGCAGTCACAGGAATGCAATCAAACATGCTATAAGAACTAAGGCTGCTTAGTCCAGAAAAACTATAGCCGATGTCTGAGTCTGGTAACAGCCTTCAATGATATAAAAAATGCTGTAAAAGAACTCCTGTTTATTCTTTCAGTCCAAGGGTATTTGAAATTAAATAATTGCTTCATTTGCAATTGTGATTTTCAATACTAGCATTTTGGAAATGCTGGGATATATCATCCTGAGGAGTACAAGAGCAGGTCAGCAATGGGAGAAAGACTTGTGAGTTTTTGGAGTGAGATTGAAAGAGGAAAAGGAAGAGGAAGAGGAAAAATGCAAAAGAGGAAGAGGAAGAGGAAGAGGAAGAGGAAGAGGAGGAAGAGGAGGGAGGGACTTCAACAGTAGCTTCCCTTGGGGAAAGGGCACTAGAATATATGGCTTGAGAAATACTGGCTGAGTTTTGGACCGGATCACCTTGAGAGAACGAGAAGTCAAGCACACTGGAAAGTCTTAAAAACAATTAATAGTTTAAACAAACATCTCTAGGTATGGTCTAAGCATTCTTGAACCTTTTTCTAGGCAGGAGGTCAGAATTAGACAGCTTTGCAACTCCTTTTCATTGATCTTTTTAATCTATAGCAATGTAGACCTTCTAGTGGCCTGTACTTGGCTCAAATACATTTTTTGCAATTAGGTGCCGGGCAGCAACATCTATTGATTGAAGTCTGAGCACAAATTAGAGTCTTACCAGGACTCTAATTTTATGTCTGACAATTTACCACCCAGTTTTCAGTGTCTCATCTAACGTATATTCTCCTTGTCTTCTCTATGTATAAAAATATATTATAATATTATACTTATTTAAAATAATGATAAATAAGCATGATGTTTACAATTTATGTAGAATTATGCTTATATTTATATGTGGGGTGTTTATTATTCATTTACATTTGATTATTTAATTGGTGTTCTATGTGCCTCCTAGTTATCCATATATGATTTGCATCATTTAACAGGTTCTATACTGAATTTATAGTTTGCATGTTATAATAGGTTCAACACCTAGGACATTAAGACCCAGCTAAAATTAAAAAAAAAAAAAAGAAATCTTTGAGATGACTGCATTTCTCTTCCACAAAGACAGCAGATGGGAAAGATCTAAAACTGGGAGATGAAAAAATCAGTACCTGCTAAAGAAAGGGTGGAGAATAAGTATAAAACTCTATTATTGATTTGTTCTACCTCTAAGTAAATCACTTTGCCTTTCAGTGATATTTAAACACTTATAGGCAACAACTTTCTTTACATCAGTTCCCTGCCCTATGAAAAAAACACGTACTTATTTTTTTATGGTATACTTAAATCTTTATCTGAGGATTAATTATAAGTGTCACTACCTCTTTTTACTTAGTATTTCCAAATGAGTTAATGCAATTGTCTCATTAGCTCAATTTTAGTAAAATCTGTAATTATATATCTCCTCCGCTCCTATGTGCAAAACACATTAGCATGGAGGTCTACTCACTTGTGATCTGAAACTGGCAAAATGAATTCAAAAAAAAAATAGAGTAAGAAAAAAAGATCAGACAGGGTAAAGGGCACATCAGTAATCAGTCACAAAAGAACAATAAATTATTTCTTACATATGACATCACAGCAGCCTTCTAGAAGTAGGTCTAAGTAATTTGCTAATGATGTTCACAGGTGATTCTTACATCTGTGAGGTCAGAAGTGTGTTAAAAATGGACCTAAAGAGGTAGAGCTGTAGAAAATAATGGTGTAGTAAAGCAGCTACTAATATATGTAATAGGGGAGAGCTCATTAGAAGTAAAATTTTTGCATTTTGAGACCTGAGAGAAATCATTGGAACTATGAAGATGGAGGAATTTCTTTAGAGAAAGGTAATGAGACCCGTTATCACTGGGATTCTATCTAAAATACTGCATTCATTTGTAGTGTTTAACTGTACTAGAGACTGAGGAAATGGGAGTTGTTCCAAAAAGACCAACACAGTTCTTCTGGAGTGGTTAATGAAAGGCAACTGTACAGGTAATACTTGTGCAATTAGCAAAATGATCTAAATGGTTAAAATTTGTAAGATCCTCATGAATAAATGAAAGGGATGCTTTTATCTCAATAGGAGTAAAAACTGTCTTTCAGGGGTCTAAATTTAATAACAGTATAGTCTGCAGGAGAAAAAAAAAAAAAAAGAAACTTGCTTGACACTTGTAGAGCAGCGGTAGAAAAAATTTGAGAAAATAATACTTCATTTGAAAAGGGAGAGATTGCATAATAAAATGTTTATTTCTCATAACAGTTTTGATTAAAGAAATGGTGGACAATAAGTAAGTCTCTGAAACACAGAGAAGATACTATCATACCATAAAATGGGTGGAATTAGTACTGGAAAATACTGGTGAGCTCTTGAGAAAAACACAGACCAAAGTTAACATCAAATATCCAATAGAGATTATTACTCCTGTTTTCCGAAGGGCTACAGCTAACTTATGGAAGCTTATTAGCTCAAAGTTTTCATTAATTGTTCTTAAATCATGGAAGATCTATTTGGGAATATCTCCTTGTTAAAGTCTCAGAGACACACAAGATGTTCAGCTACTGACTGCCCACATTCTTAACTAGGCATGACCTACAGGTCATTAGCAAAATGAAGACTAATGTGCTTAATGTCACACACCTATATATTAGTTCCTTTCATAGAGCTTATGAGTGAACTTCACACTTGGAGGGTTAAAATGAATGATTGCTAGGTAAGTGCTTTTCCTATACCTCTAGATTTAAACAAAAACAAAAAACCCCAAACAAACAAAACTTTCATGAATGCATGATCACCAAGGTTCCTTCCAGTCAAGCTCTGTTATTTCTCTTTCCTTCATCATCAAAAATAACAGTTCTGGATTCTAAATGTAGCTGCTAGAATGGAATCCAGAGTATTTGCCACTGGAGGGAGTATGTTACAACTGTTGAAACTTGCAAAAAATTCCAGCTTTATTCTCAACACCTCCCTGCTCTATGCTAATCAAAATACTCTAATTCCACTCAAGAAATTCAAAGATGCTTCATAAATATGGCATAATAAATTTCACCATAACTATAGCTATTGGATACTGTAAAAATTAATATGACTTTTCATTCACACTCCATAAATGATGTGATTTTTCCTCAGGTAACCTGTTTTTAAGTAGGCTTTTGCATCTCATTTTAGATTCTCTGTGACCTAGATGAGGAATTTAAAGTCTCATGTTATTTATGCCTTTGCTAACTCTGTTTTTATTGATTTTCCATGATGAACAAATCTGTAAGTACAGTGGGCTTTTCCCAGGAGATCAGTAGCCCTTCCATAAAATACTGGACAAAGTATCTGATTTACTTTTTGAAATTGCTGATTTCCACATTTCACTGATGTGTAGGAATTGTTTCAACTTTAGAAATTTTTTGTGTCACTCTAATTTCTGTTACCAACAGGCAGAAGTTCATTTCACAGACCACTAAAACCTTCCCTCATAGCAATCTCTCTACTTCCTACATGCCTGAGGTACACTTTGAACTAGGAATAAATCTCATACATGTTCCATCTTCTCAAACACTGTATTTGACAATAAGACTAAAGCTCTCTTAGAATTAAAGTTCAAGTGAGTCATTGGTTTCCTCCTGATCTAAAGCACCTACAAAAAGCGACATTTGTTTCTTTATCCCAAAGGCAAACTAAGATAAGGGATTTAAAATTATGTATACCATGCATAGGATGTCAGTCCAAGCTGATTAGAAATCCACCAGCTGTGTCCTTCAAACAGAATTTGAAAATTGTATAGACATACTCCAATAAGAAAATAAACTCTTGTACGAAACAAAGCGATCTTCTTGTTAGTTTGGGTAATGATAGTACTTAAACTAATTAGCAGGGAATATAGTAAACAATGAAAATATTTTATTTTTAGCCATAGGATGCATCACCCTTTTGGAGGGATCATGCTACCTGTATTAGATCATACTGTCAGGTGCGTACTACCCAAGGAAACACAATATTCCCATTGTCCTGAAATTTACCGTATCTTTACAAATGACACTTTCATTTTCATGAGTTCTCCTTTCACAAACAGTAAAAAGTGTTAACCTTATCCATAGGTACTGACCTACCTAGAAAATTTTGGGGAAAAGGGAAGGGAAGGGAAGAGTGAAGGGAAGAGGGGAGAGGGGAGGGGAGGGGAGGAGAATGAATACACTGATACAGTAGAATCAGAAGTTTTGCCAAGTGTCAGGAATGCTTCTATTTCAATGATGTATATATAAGCATTGAAAAAATGTACTTTTTTGAGAACTGTGTATATTTTTAAATAAACTCATTTCACAAACAATATGCCTCAAATTTATACACATGATTTACAAGAATTCTGCAGTACACTATTTTGAAAATCAGCAGTCTTTGCCATCAAACCTGCTTCTGAATAGGTATTGTTTACTCGTCTCTGTATTATGTAGCTCCTAGTACCACAGACCCTTGATGCAGTCATTTGAGGTATCTGGCAATGCTAGACATACAGTTAAGTACAGATCACTAAAAACAAGATTCTTTTCCATTTCTAGATGCAGGCACATACAATTTGACCACCTCTGTCACAGAAGGACATGGAGGAGTCATGCCATGCTAAGACTGCTGTTCAGTGTCTTCTGGTGAAGAATAATTCTTCAGATCAGATGTCCAAGCTTTAGGTTGGTTTTACTGTAAATGTAGCAGATATTTTGTATCCTTGTTTTCCTCCATAATTCTCTAACATATAATTTTCAGAGTAGTTTGTGGTATTCCTACAGGATTCCAAGTTATAGCACAGGACTCAGAATGCATGAGGATGTAATGATTTAATCAGAGTAGAACTGCCCTCTGGCTAAACCCTCTGAGTAATATTACTTGGTTGACATGCACTAGAACACTACAAGACTTCCATTCTGCTTTCCTATAAATGGAGTTCAAATATTTCTTAGTTCACTGTAAATGATACAGCAAATTTCAACAGTTTCTAACATCATACTTTTAAAGTAAGGGAAACTTTGAAAGATAAAGGCTTTGTAAAGAGAAATTTATTAGTTTGCTTACTATCTTTTCTGCTAACTTGGCAAAAGGGGAGAAATGGACAAAAAATGGACTTCATAAGGAGGGAAGAAATTATATTTTCTATCCCATGCTGAAGTATTTTGATAAAACTAACAAGGAAGAGTCTTCCACCTTTCCATCACCGTTTAGAACTTTGATCAGCCAATTTTACAATGTAAAACCAACTGTTTCCTGTATCCTGGATTCCTTTTCTCAAAAGCACAGAAGCTGACACGTAAATTCTATCACCAAACCATACAAGGCAAGTTTAATATATTGATCTTTGCTCAAGAGCATGATCCATGTATTTTTGCAACAGGAATAATTGATTTCATTAAAACACCCCTATTTGTGACTTCTCTGTGTAGTGAAAATAACATACAAAGGATGCTTTAAATATGGGGGGTGGGGTGGGGGTGGGGGGAATAAAAGTGAACAAAACCAGTCTCTTCAAAGTGAACAACACCAATCTCTTCATTTTTTAAAAATAAATAACCTTCTTTAATTCTAAAAATATGCCTTTAGAGATATAGATATTTATTATGCCTAGAATTAGTGAGTTATAGTGAGGCAATGTTTGCCTGGTCCTGCACTCCAGTCAGGCATTGTTCACGTGCAAGCCCCAGAGACCCATACATACATTCTTTAACTGAATAAACACAGTCATGTTCATTAAATTCCTTTGTCAAATGGCAAAACAAAAAACATTCTTTAACAAAGTTAGCAAACACAAAATATTTCCTGAAGAGATTAAATGAAATGCAATTAACTAGCACCTAAGTAACACATCATATATTTTGATTTTAGATCACTGTTTCAGAACCAGATCACCAAAAGAACTCTTCCAAGTTCAAACTCAAGAATGTTTATGAAGAACAGCAAGTTCTTCAAGGGCTAAAGACCAAACAAGTATATGACTGACTGTGACAGAGGCAGATAAAGTACCACAATTAAAAGGATCAAAACCATTGTATGCTGAATACTTCCTTTTTGTATTGATGTTACTTGAAAAGTTGATAAGTATGTATATATATGAAAAGAATGTGTGTACTTCATATATTCATGGGAAGTTTTAAAAACAAAAGTAAATAATGAAACTGTACCAGTAATTCACATATATTTTTCAGAAATGTAACTGAGAACACAAAGCATGTAACTCTCAATTGTAATATAGATTGCTAAGATTGCTAATCATATTTAACACTGAAATTCTACATACTATTAAATGGAAATTTGTATTGAATTCAATAGCAAAACTTCCATTGACTTTAATAGAGCAAAGATTTTACTCTTGGTCATGGCACGGATGACTTTATGGTTTATATTCAGAACAGTTACTTTCCACAGAGCACAAATGAGGAAACACTCTCAGTATAATCACAATTCCTGTCAAAGAAAAAAAAATTAAAATCTCAGCACATTCTGGATTTTATGGCTTGGACAATTTCTTTCTCCAAATCTACACAGGGTCTAGGGTCATAAGGATGTTCTGGGAAATGTCATATATAACAAAGAAATTCCCATAAGCATATCTGTTAGAAGGAGCCAAAGCAATAACAATATGCAAGTCTCCTCTCCTACTTATACATCGATGGGAAAACATTTATTTGTCAATAATGTTATCTATTTGCTTTGTTTCATTCTCATTTACATTCTGCACATTTCAGCAACAGAGGTCCAAAACTGGAAGTTGTTTCGAACTTCTCACCTCTTGAAACATTAGTGGTGTGTTTATCGGGACTTTGGAGAAGCTGTTCATGATGCTGTGCATATTTTTAAGCTGACCCATATCTGCATTCACAGCTTTGACACAATAGCACAGAATCTGGGGGTGAGGGTGCAAGGAGGAAGGAAGCATTGCAAGGAATGATAATTTCGAAAAATATGCAACGAAGTGCTGAGTTCTTCTTTGGGCAGCCTTCTTTTAGGCATGGACTCACAGCTGCTGGTTATCTGGATGCTGGGGGTAAAGTATGCCACTATACACAAAATATACATACACATATATATATATAAAAGTTATGAGCTTTTTGTTTATGGGAAGAAAATTCCTTCATACCATAAAAAGGGATCTCTTCATTTCATAAAGAGACATCAGTGCCTCACAGGAGGCCAAAATTAAGGCAAAGACTGGCCTGTGTACACGGAGAGTGGCTCCATGTTTCCTCACTTCTAAATTACAATAAACCATTTTAAGTAAAGCCCTGCTCCTGCAGTTTCTTTGTGAGTGGGGTCTTCCACTCAAGTTAGCAAGACTCTTCAATAATGAGATCTGCTTGCTCGGAATAAGGCCCGAGAAATATATATATATTCTACATACACATCTATATGTATTTGCACACACATTCACACACAGGTACATACGTACGCATAGACATGCACACACAGGGATTTATAAATATATGTGTATATATGTACATATGCAAAGATACAAGATTGAAAAACATGTCAGACTTGGAATGTTATCCACTTGTCAGGAGCATTTAAACTACTATCTACACAGTACATATTGAAACTCAACTTTAAGATTTTTTATTTTTATGTACAGTTCATTTTTTTTCTCTGGAAATAAAATATCTAAATACAGACAGACTGTAATGTTGTATATGTATAGATTTCAACAATACGTTAGATGAATAAATGTTTTGTACATAGTTCTGTCTTTTAATGGAGTTTACAGCTACATTGATAAAATGGATTCCTCATTTCCTTGATTGTTTTTAACCAATAACAAGCAGAGAGACAAATACAAGTTCATATTAATAAGCAGTTCAAATAACACCAGTTAAATTATGTACAATACAAACCATTCATACAAATGAAGACTAGGATATTGAATTTGTTACAATATTTTGTAATAAAGATAAGACAGCCACTTATAACTTACATGTTCTCTGCCAAGCATTTTCCTTCTTAGAGATCAGCTGGAGAGTTTCTAAGTAGCTTAGCTGGCCTAAACTCAACCAGGTTTAAAGAATCAGAGCTTAAAGAGTCAGAGAAACAAGAAATCAGAATGTTTGCCCATCTTTACTAGTAACAGGCTCGCTCCATGGAAAAAGAGCCACCTAACACCACCTCAAATGTGCCTACTGTACGCTGGAAAAAAAGTCACAATGCTTTGCTGTGTGCATATAATAAGGAATACTGAACTCTAGACACACATTTTTCCCATTTTAACAAGTACTTACTCCTACAGTATTATTTACCAGTACAGCTACTCCAAGCAGTAGAAATGCATGAGTGGGGATTATTGATTGGCGTGTACTCAAAGGACTTTCAAAGAGATTTCCATAACAGTCTGTGTTAGAAACCATTCTCTGTCTAGTTAATCCATTTTGCTTGATGATAGGTTATCCTGAAACCTTAGATATCAGACAATGAAAGCTCTCTTAACAGGAATCTCAATAGGTATGAGCTGAAAAGAGTGTGTGTCTCTGTATGTGTATGGTTTTATTTCAAATCCATAGTGATTTACAACAATACAGGGAGCTGACTGGGCAAAAAATCACATTAGATTGTTTTCCACTAACGTATTTGCAGCCATTTGACATCAGTAGCAGTGGGTAGACACATTCCAGGCAATAGATGTGGCCTTCCTCCTTGAGGTTACAGCCCTGTTATATGACCTTTTTTATTCCCCAGGCTTCAGTCTCAGACACGTGCTGGTCCTCACCCTGATGGGAAGTAGGGTGTGTCACTGTGGTAGTTGTAATCAGGACACACCTTCTGTACTAGTTTATAATCTGTACTATAAAAGGAAATGTAAATACAGATTACTTTAAAGGGCTTGGAGCAGAGCCATGACACGTGGCTCTGGGTCTGCTCCTGATAACAGGTTTTTGAAGGATCATAGTTGCAGAGTGTGTTCTTGGTAGCCTTGTCAACCTTTTCGTACTCAATTCGACAGTTAAAGGACTTGGAATCTTTGGCATCAATCACTGTCTGTTGTGCCAAGTCAAATTCCACTATTTTTGTAGGGGGCACTAGGCTCACAGATACATTCCCTTGACCAGTGGAGTTATGCCTGAAGTAAACACTAAATGTCCCATTGCCATGGTCAACGATTTTCCCCGTTATTAACAGATTTAGCTTCACAGTCTTGATGTTGGAATGAAAATCACCCCAGCCAAACATTTTCTTAAATTTCCCAGTCTTGACGATGGGCCGCCTCTTTGCTCTGGGCCGAGGCTCTTGCAGGTCTGTGGAGTTCCTCAGCCAGTCCCAGAGATCTTGCTCAGAATAAGTTTCTGGGGCATCGTACCGCAGGTCCAAATCTGTATCATTTTCCTTTCCACGAAAAGTCTGTGACAGCAGTCGGCTGATGGACAAGTCTTTGCTACTTTCTGTCCATATGTGCTTTAGTGTGGATTTGGAGCTTCCTGATTTTAGAAGTTCTGATTTTCCTCCATTTGTTAAATTTGCACAGGTAACCTGAAAAAGAAAGAAGGGAAGAAGAAAGAAAGGTTATATTGAGGTATGTAATACAAAATCTATCATTCCCATCTGAGACCAGAATGATCAGATTTCAAAATCACAGGGAATTTTGTTTTGAGAAATTAAATTATATCTCTGCACTCAGCAACAAAACAGAAACGTCTGTTTTCTTCTTCTTTCCAGGTAGGTACTTAATTCTCTTTTGCCAGCCTTCTACACTGGCCTTCAGATTTAATCCCTGCCGTTCACTTTATTCGTTAGCGTGAGAACTACTGCTGTTGTGATGCCTGTAACTGATGAGTATGTAATGAAGTACTGCAAAGACTAAGGTACTGAGGTACACAACCATGTCATCCTCCACTCCGAACATGGCTTTCACTGGCCATTTCTCATCTCAGAGTGAAGTACTTACTCTCGCTTGAAATTTCTCTCTGCAAAATGACTGTCTTCCACCACCAGAGTCATATTCATTTATTTTTGCTGTCCCTGGAGCCCACTGTTAGGGTGCTGTCTTCGTGGTGCCAGCCTGACCATGCTCAGAGTCCATGTCATTATAAATCAAATAATAGTAATATAATTTCCCTATTCCTTTTATGAGTAGACAATATTCTGTGTTCTTGACTGGGACCTTCAGTCACAACTACAATATAAATAATAGAATAATGAGTTGTGCATTGACAGCTGTACATACTGTGTGCTGTACATCAATTAATGCAGAGGGAGTCACAGTATTTTTGTATGGTCCCTTACAGGCTAGCTACTGATTTGCCTTGTCCGTATGTAGTATAACATGTATTTATTCTTCCTTACTTCACTTCTTTCTTTCACACCTTCCTCCCCAAACCAAAAGTGATCTGTGCAAGACAGAAAGCCATATGTGTATTTACAAGAAAAATAGTGCCATCTATTATTAGTTATAAAAAATCCAGCAAAATCACATTAAAAACCAAAAAGATAAATTCTTGCACTAAGTTCTTACAAGATCACAAATTTCAGACATAGTTTTTCATACAATTCAGTCTCAGAGTAATTTGTCTTATTTATATTTTTTCTCTTTGCCTTAATTGTGTGGAAAACAGAGAACAGATGCAGCCTCGCAGCTGTCTAACATGCAGCGCTGGTAGAGAGCTCTGACAGAGCATAGCAGGGAGGGCCGGAATTGGCAGGGGGCAGTGGGTGGTTAGGAAGGGACCGACAACACTCTTAGTCCCATTCCCCCTAAAAATTTGCACCAGACACACTGCCACATTTTGTAACATTTGGACTGCTCTGAAGAGGCCATCAAGCTTCTCATTTCCCTTTTCATGGCTACATAGGAGATTCTGAATATGCCTGTTTTATTCCTTTGTGTTCTGGCACTGATTTACGTGCTGGTATCATACTTGCAGTTATATCTTTCTCTTCACTTAAAAATGAATTGAGTGTATTCTCAACCCAGGAAACCCATTGGAAACCAGCTAGTATTTAAATCATGGCCCCTCCCTACTGGTACAAGTGGAGTTATATGTCATGGAGGATATCTATCACAGCATGGCCTTTTCATTTCCTAGCAATCATGTAATTGAAGCATGCTTTCATTAACTTCAGTACTTTTCAAGGTCAGTTGAAGGCACATGCATAAAACCAGTCTAAATTGTCTTAATACACTGATCACATAGGAGGTATACCCCTAGCCCCAGTCTTTCACAGTAAACAAATAGGTAAATAAATCTGTCACATCCCACATTATACCTTCCCAGTACATTTCAGGTTGTGGGTCAGTAAGGGTAATAGATAAAATATGGGGTTTATTTAGGATTGTACCAAAAGGTGACTCCCTCCTCTTTTGAGTGGAGGGAAGGATTAAAACACAGACTAGCATTTTGATATCCAGTTTGTAGCTGCATCTTACCATCAACACAGTGAGCCAGGAGAGAAGCCATAATGACATGCACTGATGGTGCACGGGTTAATGAAGCAGCAATGAAGATGTCACAGGGAGAGAGAAAGAGACTCAGAATATAATTTTGCTGTGACATATGGAGAAGGAGTGCAAAATAAGGAAATGTGGTTAAAAGGAAAAATGTGCCTGTCTAGCATGAATCTGTCAGCCACCTATGAATCTAAGCAGCTAGCTAGCAGAGCTAGTATACCTGCAATTTGTAGGTAGGATACAGATTGCTTACCACTATATTTTTCTTCACTTACAGCTTGTTTTTCCTTTGTTTTTCTTTCTGTATCCAATGATTTGCATTTCATAGGATTACACTACAAGTTCCATGTAACAAGATGTAAGAGTATAAAAGCCTTTTAAAGAGAAGGTGTCTTTTTTATTCAGATGTATAAAACTGAACACCCAGGAAAAGAAGGAATTATTTTCTGAAATAGTTGCTGACTCATCCAAGACGTGTTTTTTTGAAAGCCAGTGTATTTCATAGAAATGGATGATTCAGATCTCATGCATGTTATATTGCTTCATACTTGATCTAACAAATACAATTGATTGCCAGTGTCATTGATTTTGTAATACCTGAAAGACTTCTGGTCATTCAGTTAGCCCTGAGACCTCTGTTTGTGATTTTCAGTGTGGTAACTGGCTGCTTTCATGATTAAAAGCCTGAACCTGCCTGCCCTAGACAAGTGTCTGTGTAAGCACTAGAAAAAATAGCCCACAAGGGTTAATAAAAAAGCTCTAGAATTCATTGTTCTTCACTAACATTTTCCAGCCAACTGCTTTTTCATATACCGTTAGTATAGTATGTGCTATAGAAAGTAGCTATATGTATCCTCGGAGACTTGCACACCCAATAATAGAGAGCATTGCTGTATAATAGGATTTCTGCAAACACAGCAGTTATTTTCACATGAACTCATCCACAGTTTTCTTCCATCTCTCTTCTTTTCAACCAAAAGGCTGCAGCAATACAGGAAAGATCATGCAAACCCATGAGATTTTGCACTTAGTGGTATGAAAACTGGCTTACTGAAACATAGATCTGGTTTAGCAGTTCATGAAAAAAGAGCCAATTTAAAATGGCTAATGGTGAGCTAAACCACTGAGCAGCCCAAATTCTGTGGTGGCTTTTTCATCCTCTTCCTTGAGTACATTTCCATATAATTCAGAAACTTGTATACTCTACCCGATCAATTAGTTCACTATAACCACAGCCAAGTGCCACTCCTAGGTTGAGATGTACTGCCCTGGATTATTTACCTTGTTTTCCGTAAGAGCACAATCACTGGGACTGTTCGAATTCATACAGGATTATGGTGAATAGGGGTATTTCTCTCAATATTCAGATTATATAAACTTATAGAGATGGTAAGTGACAAGATTAATGTCTGTTTTACCATACAAAAATAAGTGTTATTTGAGTTCCTGTTGGCTGAAGTCTTCAGGGTCCAGACTTGTCTTTTACTATATATGTATACAGCTGCTATGGTAGGCTTCCATTCTTCATCAGTAGCTTTAAACTTTAATGAACTAACAATAGAAAAATACAGACAAAACATTGAAAAGTTTGGCCTACTTGTACTGGGCCTGGCTAGGATAGAGTTAATTTTCTTCATAGCTGCTCATATGGCACTGTGGTTTAGATTTTTGACCAAAACACTGATATTCTAGCTCTTGCTGAACAGGGTTTGCACAGCATCAAGGCCTTTTCTGTTTCTCTTGGCCCGCCCAGGTGATTAGCCCAGAGGGGTGCAGTAGGTTGGGAGGGGACACAACTGAGCAGATGACCTGAACTAACCAAAGAAATATTCCATACTGTATAACATCATGATCAGCAATTAAAAGGAAAAGAGAGGGGTTTTAGGAGGGGTTAGCCACTTTTTACTCAGGAACTGGCTAGGCATCTGACTAACCATGGGATGTGGTGAGTTACTTTTGCATCACTTGTTTTGTTTTATTCTCTCTTCTTCCACTTATCCTTCACTTATTAAAGTTTTTCTTCTCTTGACCCTCAAGTTTTCTTGTTTTTCTTCTTCCTTTCCTCTTCCCCCATCCCACTGGGGAAGGGGGGAAAGTGAGTGAACAGCTGTGTGGTGCTCAGCTGCCCACTGGGGTTAATCCACAACTGCACTACAGTGCCATATATCAATGTTGCAGAAGGGCTGAGTCAGGGGATTCCCTCCATGACTGCATAGCTAGAAGGGGTTTTGAATGATTATGATGTCAGCAGTGTTCATACAGAAAAACAGTAAGGAGCAAAAAAGATTTAGAAACACTTATCCAATGCTACAAATGTCAGTGGAAAAGCAAGCAATAAGCACAGCAGCCTGACCTTTGGTCTGGTCTTGTACCTTTAATAGAAAGTATGAATTTTCACTACCTAGTAAAGTTCACTGATATCAAAAAGGTACAATGAGCTGACTGCCTAGTAACACTTTTTGAATGAATAATGAATGACAAATTGTTATTCCAATTCTTCTTGTGCTTCTAGGAAGGAGCAGAGACAGTGGTTTCACTGGGCACAATATCCCAAAGCATCATTAAAAAAAGACACAGGAACTGACTTGTTTGTTATTCCATTAAAATAGAATACTCCATTCATTCTGTATCTTCCTTTCTGAGGGTGAAGAAATTTTTACAATGATGTTTAACATCACTAAACATGTTTTAATGAATATGTGTAGTTCATTTAGGACTTCCCAAAAGATAGGCAGCTTATTTGCCTCATAAATTTCGGAGTTCTTTTTCAAGATATCAACCCCTGAATGTTTTCTCAGGTCAAACCTGAACATTTGGAGCAGAGAAAACAAAGTTTTTTCAAAGAAGCCATGAAGGCCTCAAGTGGTAACTTAATATACCTATGGTTGGTTTTACACTGAGAAGAGGGCCTAAGTTAGGTTAATAGTTAATATACCAACCATAGGTATATTAACATTAATTTAAGACTGATCAATTTGAGATTAAAAGAAATAGTCATTCAATGAGGTACAGAAAGCCTCTTGATTTCTCACTCTTTTCCTTTTATTCTAGCTCTATTACAGTTCATTACCTATAATTACAGTATTGGTTTAGAAATTATGTATTTATTCCTCTGAATGTATGACTACTTGAGGGCAAATGAAAATGCAAACAAACAATCTGATACTCAAGGTAGAAAATCTCTCTCTTCAGGTAAATAACTAATCAAAATCAAGCTCATTTTTGCTGGCATAGCACTGTAAGTATTTGGCGTCACTGTGTTTGCATATGCTCTGTATACAAGAATCCAAAATTTTCTTTCCTCGGTCAGATATCTCAGACACAACATAGCTAAGAGAGTACTGGTGGACATAACTATAAGACAGACTATTATCAAGGCAGTACAGCACTCAGTAAATCTTAGCTGGATCCAGTTTCCCCACATTAATCCTTCTTATTTAATGGGTGGAGGAAAATCTGGATTTGGTTTACTGTGCCACTTTGATCCATTTTTCATCCTATATCTGTCTACACACAGTACAAAGTTACTGGTGGCACGGAAATATTTTATTCAGTGAATAATTTCAGAGAAGTCAAAGCCAATATTCCACAGAAATTTGCCTATAAACAAAGAAACTGAGAATGAAAGTTAATAGAGACATGATTGTAACGGGGGGAGTAAAACACAGAAAACTTGCACCTGATACAAACTAATACTTCAGAAAGAGAGGACAGAAATGGAAAAACGCACACAATATTTCACATAAACAGGCCTCTCTGGTTTCAATTTACAAGCTTTTTTGCTTCATGACATAGAAACAATAAACATGTGGATTGGCCAGTCAAAAAATGCAAACTCTGGCAAATGGAACAGTAAATCCTGATCTAGTGTGCCGAATGAGAACACAAAAGTGCCTATCAGAATCAAACCAAAGACTTATTTAGAAAAATGTCCTGTCTCCAATAGCATCTATAAGAGATGTCTGGAGAAGAGCAAGAACATGGCAAGCATATGATAGTCCTCTGATTTCTTCCCAGCTGTCAAATATTTTTAGTTTCCTTTGCTAGATATGGTTTTCTGTATATGTTTTTCATTTCAGTAACTCTCCATAGACTGTTCTTCTATGCATTTGTCCACTCACCCTTGACCCCTTGTAACTTCAGCAATTAGTTCCACAGCTCTATTCCCACTTACTGTTTGTTTTAAACCTGGCTTCTGCCACCTTCTTTAGAGAACCCTTGATTCTCCAGATGGAAAATTCAGTCTCTATCCACATTTCCTATGCTACACTCTGATGCTACACTTTACATATTTATCCTACAAATATGAGTGAGTGGAAAATTTGATGATTTCTAGCTGCATAAAGAACCCTACTTCTAGACCACCAGTACAAGGCTCAGCTACATCTGTTCATATTGGTATACAAATATTGATCACTTCTCCTGCCTTGAGTACCAGCCTCCTGGTACAAATAATTCCTTACATGGAAGCCATTCCATACCTATGAATTCCTTTGTTTCTTTCTCTGGACCTCCTAGTCTCAATCTTATTTATATATGAAGCTGGGGTTTATTTTTTCTCCATGTGTTACATCATTACATTTATTATCACAAAATTTCATTTCTTAGCTTACTGCCCATTTACTACTATATTTTGTGTCATCAACAAACTTTCTCACTCACCTTTCCTAGACTATTTACAAATATATTGATGAACAGAGGTCCTTGCACAGAGCCCTGAAGAATTCATATGGTGACTTCCTTACATTACTGACCACAGAAAAAGAAGCATCTGAAGTTTTCAACAAAATTTTGTAAAATAATCACTTGGGATCACTCACTTAAGCATAAAAAAGTATAAAATTTTGTCACACTGAAACCAGAGGTAAGGTAACATTTTTTTTTCTCTCCTTAAGTTAGGAAATTGAACTTAATATACACAGTTACTGGAATTTTTGTGTAGATTTACCCTAGGATTCATAATGATCATCTTAATACTAGCATCTGTACTCAGCTCAGCTTTACATTCTGTATTTTTCTTGTTTTAACCTATGAGCTACTGTGCTTGTTCCGAATGGCCCTTGTTAGAAAGAAAATGTGGCTACCTGAGCTTTTTTCTTCATTCAAACAACAGAGATTATGCAAGACCAGAAGCTGATGTAAATTCAGCTGTCAGCTGATGACAGCTGATACAAATTCAGTGAAATTTAACATCACTGAAATTAGAATGCTGATATCAGTTGATATCTGCTTGAGATCTGACTAAGAATCAGCAATTAATTAGAAAATTTGTACCCATGGAAAGATGAAGGCACTAATAAAACAGTAGAGGCATTGCTTTGTTTAGAGACATTATAATTCCTAATGCTGATCATAAAATATTAAGATATTGCAATGGGCTGTTCTGTAAAAGAAAAATAAATAGCACAAGATACAGTTTTACAATGCTCTACTACACAATGTAAGTTGCCTCTTATAAATAAGTCTGAAAACTAGCAAGTCTCAAATCATTTTCAGGAAATGCAAAGGTGATAAAACATCTTCAATGGTTGGTTTCCAGTGAGCATACTGAAGAATTACCATGTCAAATTTTGCTTTAGAGTCTCCCCTCCCTTGCATTCATGTTGACTGTGGAATAACCTGTGACACTGCCACAACCCCTGTGAATGGTGAGTAACAGACTGATGAAAGAAAGTGGCAGCCTGCCACCACATATTAGGAAAGAGTTAGAACATGTTCTGTGTCAGCCCCGTCCATGATCTAGGGTGGGAATCACCTCACTGATCACCTCATTCGCCTGGAATGCAGGTCTTAGGTCTAAACTATTCATCTAGGCTTATTCCATAATCAATAGAGAGAGAGAAACAGAATGAACTACCTCCTCTATCTCCATTAGCTATTGATGACCCTTCAAGGATTGAGTAAATGCCCTTCATCTAGATGTCTAAGGGTAAGCAAGAAAAATCTGACTTATGGTGCATAGTTTGCCCTAGAGAGAATACCATGGAGAGAACACAAAGACTGCAGGCTGGAAGCAGGACAATGACTGCTCTATCTAAAGGCTTTCTGAAATACTCTAGTTATGTTCAAGTCCACTGCTCCCTATACATCTGTAAGAATGCTCAAGCTAGTGCTGTGTTACTCATACAGCAAGGTGTACAGGCTTGCCAGTACTGCTCCTCCCTTTAGATATAGGGAATTTTCCATATGGACATTTCCTTTTGGAGACAGTGTAGCTTTGTACTATTCTTTTATCTTTTGGGTTTAAGCATATAGATAATTTTCACAGGTATTTAGAATCTGAAAACAAATCTACTTGAGTCTGCTTTGTTCATTAGTGACTAGAAAAAATGTTAAGTAAGCAGGCTTTTAAAAAGTGTTCAGTCATCTAAAGATACATAGGCACTTGAAATCAATCAGACTTAGACTGTAATTATGGAGATATTTCTTCAGGAAGCAGTGCCCTAACTGATATTTTTCTCTTTCTCCTTTTTCTCTGCTTCACTCTGTCAGTGCTGCCCTCTCAGCTGTAGCAGTGCAGCTCTTTGTAAGAACCTGTGACTTTCTGTTTCCTTTCACAAACTTCCAGAGTGTAAATCAGAGTCAGAATAAACACCCAGCCTCCTCTAAGTGCCTGGAGAAAGTGAGGAACTTTGAACCAGGAACCAAAACCATAGATCCATGGCAGGAAGCCATGAAAAGCCAGCCCTGAGAAATGTTTCACCCTTTTTCTGGAAATCAGGGGTGAAGACAGGCACTGCTATCATTCTTCTCTTTCAAGGAAGAAATCTCATTGGTTTTTCCTTCAAAAAGGTAACTCCCAGAGGAAAAGGAAGTGATTGCAATTGACAATTTAAGAGCTTGACAACATTAGCAAGTCAAACCTGAAGTCCATCTAGTTCTGTACAACATATCCAACAATGGCTAAAAGTTTATTTTTGTCAAAGAATCCAAAATCAGGGAAAGAATATACTACTTTCACCAGAAAATCTTTCCCATCTTCATACTTTTGCAGATCAAGCACTTCTTTAAACTGGATTTGTGGCTATGAATTTAGTAACTTTCAACAACTATCACTTACAAGAATTTGCATGGTTCTCTCTAAAACTTCCAGCATCTGAAATACCCCGCAACCAGTAGTTCCACCTCTTAACTTCAGACTTTCTGAGGAACCCTCTCCTCCTGTTTGTTTGAACAAGTCACCTCCTAGCTACTTCTGATGCCACCTAAAGTCTTGTCCAGCAGTCCACAACAAAATCTAGCAAGGCAGCAGCATTTTTCCTGTGGGGTTCAGGCTGAAGCTTGTGCCTTCGATGCTCAGGCCAAGTAGAGCTGCAGAAGTTTATGGGTGGCACTAGGGGAGCTTCCAGGTCAAAAAAAAAAAAATGGAGGTGTTATCTGAGTTACAGATACTTCCAGAACTAGGAAGCTCCAAAGGTGGTAGTCAAGGGGCAGTGTAAAACTGTTTCTGGAATACATGGGAAATGTATGGACTCCCTCAGCTCAATTTATGGGCCATATCCTGACCCACCACTAAAGTTAATTGTAAAAATCCTAGAGGACGAAAAGGTTGAACACAATGTGATACTATGTAGTTTGTTTTCATTTTCTTGCTTTGTTAAGGCAGAATGGAAGGTGCTTGATTTGTAAAACATCGTTTCTCTTTCAATTTAGAAAACTCTACGCTATCCCATACAATAGCCTATAAACTAGATGACCAAATGAGTTACAATACACTGTGAAAAACTTCACATTACAATTTTATGGCTTTCTGCTTTTTGCCTTAGAAGTGCAAGAATTCAGCCCAAATATTTCTAATGGTGGAGATGCAAGTGAATTTATAAAGATTTGGAAAAGGATTGAAATATAACTGTATGAAATATCCTATTAATTCTTGCCCTACGTTTTACATTTTTAGAAAGAATTTAAACTGAACTCTTGAAGCCTGCTGCCTATGTTGTCAGTAAAGATTTTTTACTTCAGTGGATTATGACTTTTGAAAATTCACCCCACCTCGGTTCAGCAGGGGATTAAACTTCCATGGAATAAATTAAAGTGGGTTAAAAATGTCTAACAGAGTTTTAAGAGCCCCGTATTATGCCAGTATCACAGAGTGCTGTTAACTTTGAAATGAAAGTCTAGCTAGGTAAATAAATTTTGTCAAGGATCTATTGTTCTCATTCCACATTCCTATAAGCCTTCTTTTATTAATATTGGCTTGCCATTTTCTGCATACGTGTAGAAATTAATATTAAATAAAATTAGATTTTATATGAAAGGCCACAGAGCAACATTTTAATCAAAATTTGCACTGCAGTTTGCTTTATATATAACACACTGAAGAAAATGTCCATTTCCATATGGCTAGACATATCTCCTGAAGAAGGTGAAAAAGACTATAATGTGTTCTGCACTGGTTAAACAGATGATATCCTGGTACAATATAATGGACAGAACCACTGTGCACTATTTATACGCTGTATTAAAATGACTCATTTTCTACATACAGTTTTCAATCATACACTGTTAATGTAAAAATTTAATAAAATTATAACACTCCTACATTTCACCTGAATATTTTGTTGCTACTGTGTCTGATACCATATTTTTCCAAAGAAAAGCATTAGAATCTTCATACAGATGAATGACTTTCCATATAGATATTCATGGGAGCATTCTAGAAACCTGAATTTGAACAAAGATGTCTTTTTGAGGAGATTTAACTCCCAGTGATGTTGGCAGAGTGTAGATTTTCACACAAAGAAATTGTATATCTGTAGAGATGCTCATGAAGTACAAAAAAGGGCTTGCACAAGTATATGGAAATCTATTGCAAAAATACAGATGCCTTTCATAAAAATTGCCTGTTGTTCACTATGAATTATCCATTTATTACAAACAGCTGAATACTTCAGGAAAGGCATTTTAAAAGCACAGAGGAAGCCATTCCAAGGTTCAGTAGGAGTTTGGCATATCACTGCTAACTTTTATGCCTTCATCTTCACCTTATGACCTTGACAGATATGCATACTGACTTCCCAGAAGTCTTCTGTGATCATAAAGGCAACAAAGTTTGCACCTATTTGAATTTCAACCAGGAACAGCAGTATATTACTTTTTAAACTGTGTTTGTTTAATAGGCATTGATCATTCATTCATTTGGTCAATGGGTATCAAAACCTACCAAAATCCATCTCTGAGGAAAGAGGTATGTTTCTTTAATGTTGTTATGGTAAGGAAGGGGAAGATTAAACAGCTCTTCTACTGCAAGGGTACTCAATTTTTATTGAGATTTTCTTGATTTTATCAAGGTCTGCAAATTCCTACAGGGGTCTGCTCAGCAGTAAGCAGCACATGGGCACCAGCTCTGCTGGGCAATACAAGTGCTGCACATTGCTTTCCTGGCTATGTTGTACACAAACATGTTGCAAAGGTCCCAAAGTGCAGAGATGTCAAAGAAATGCAGACTATCCTATTGGAAACTAGGTCACACCCCATGTTACATATTTACAAGATCTGGGCAAAATTTCTTCTTGATTAAAATCTGAACAGGAATCTACTGTCAGTGTACATTTGCTCGGTGGGGATGCAGGGAGACCAAGTAGCCTCAGAATAAGTACTACGCCCTTTTCTTTGCATAGCTGGTCTTTCTGTGACTCTCACAAGAGGACAAATATGCTGTTAAGATGAATAAAGTTACAGAGTACTAGAAGGGGATACAATACACCAATTTATCTACCTCTTGTAAACTAGTAATATTCACTCAGTACAGTACTTCACAGTAGTTATCCATGAACTTGCACAAACCAGTATTTGGGTCTATGGTACCTTTCTGAGTTGATCCAAACAGACATTGTAAGGGAATGTAGCACAGCCAAACAAACCAGAATAGAATACCCAACAGAAAATCAACATTTTCTGTGCCTGATAGTGACGTCTTGTATTTTCTTCCTGCAATAATATCATACCTAATTAAGAGTGAAAATTAATAGCCAGCAGGATTAATCAAATTCCATATGCAAATATCTGGCTCATGAGAGCCATGGTCCAATTGCTAGTACTATCACTAAGGTCATTAATTTAAATTGAGATGAGTTAAGAGTCCTTTGGGCATTGACACATAAGTTGAAGGAGGTTATTCATTGCTAAGTTTTTCATGCTGAAACTAAAAACTTAGTAAGAAAATATGTGAACATTGCTTCAGCACAGCGATTTCTAGGATAATGAGCAGTGCTGTGAGCTTGTCTGTGGAGGACCATGAGTGCTCTCCTGTAACATACAGTAGTTCTAAGATGTACCAAAGCAAGTTGATACAAGATAGTTCAAGGTCTGACATTTTGGGGATTATTTTATGCCTGTTGATTTTTGCCGAGTACCTTCAAATTACAGAAAGACTTTTCTCTTTTTAACCAAAAATTTAGTTCCAGTTTAATGAACCCTTCAGAGACTTTTTCAGTCTTCATAAAAGGTTCAAACATTTCCAGTTTGCAAGAAATATAAACTCTATTTATAACAGAAATACTGGAACCCTAGAGCACTGATAATACTAGTGCAAATACAGTGCATTCTTAGTTTACCATCACTTCATGTCACCTCAGAACTAGCTCCAGTGTCTTGATCCATAACTGCATTTCTAGTCAGGGTGACTAGAAGAGATGTAGTCTTTAAAGGCAAATTATAATGGAGTGCCCTATACCTATGAACTTTTTCCAAATGCTGATGGCTGAAGAATTTTAAGTTGCATAGTGAAGGAATGACCACAAAGTAATAAAGTAGTGTTGGCATTATATAAATTTTCCTACATAAAGAATAAAAACATGAAATGTATTATTCTGACCTTGTTTTTTACAAGGACTTCTCAGATATGTAAAAAAATTCAACTGGCCTATCAAAATGGACTTAGACTAAAGGGGAACCTGCAATGTGTGGTTTCCAGAATTTTTTTGATATTTAAGAAAACCTTGAAGTCCAAAATATTAGACTGGAATCCTCAGAAGTTTGGGCTTTAGTATTTACTCAACAGCATGTTTTCGTATTCTTAAAGCATAGCAAATTCAGGGTTCATGCAGAATCAGACATTATTGGTTCCAAATCTGCATGAGTTAGGAAACGCACTGGTACTAGGAACTGACAGAGAAAGAGGAACTTTTCACATCAAGTTCCAGAGAGCCTTCATCTTTCTTGACTGCTACTTGTAGTCCATTCTGTTTTGACCTCAGACCATCACCACCTTGACCGCACTGAACTGTTTGAGTCAATTCTCTTTGCAGTTACATTCGTACAGCCTTCTGCATGAAGAGGATTTCAGTGGAGTGATTCAGGCAGGAATTAAGTTCTTTGCCTTTCAGAGAATAAACATTTCTTCAAAGACAGGTCAAGATCACCATGTATTAATATATTCCTATGTCTGCCCAAAAAAAGCAAATAACTTTGTTCCATTGTCTCATCCTCTATATCTGTGTGGCTGAGCGGCAGCACAAAACAATTTAACCTTAGCAAGTAAATTTCATTTGCTACCTGCCAAATGCTGATACAAAAGATAACTACAAAAAAGCAATAAAATCCTCATTCTAAGGCAGTAGGTAACATGCCTTCTCTATAATATACTTGTTAAATAACATTCAATGAACTCATAAAAGCATTTAATTTAAATATAAATGCTTAGCAGTTCCATTTTTCAGGGAGGAAATGACACTTTTGCTTGTGTTTCTTTGAAATGCATTTGCAGAATAGACATCCTTTCAAAACCCACAGTTAGTGTTATGTATTATTACTATTACTGCAATGCTCACAGACCACCCTGTGGTCAGGGTTAGGCTGTACTAGAAACTAAACACATAAAGTCACTGTCCTAGAGGGCTTTCTCATTGAAACAGATTTAGCAAAGGCAAAGCTAAAGAAAGAAATATTGGTGATGTCCTGACTCAATTGCAGAGCTAAGAGTTAGTACAAATCTCTGGACTTTTCTTTCCACTTTCATATCCAGGATTTCAAAAAAATAAGGTTGATTCAAGTAACTAATTGAGAGACAAAATGCCACTAGCTGTTTTGAAAAGGATGCAGGCTCAAGGAAACAAAATCAGCTCAGAAGTGAGTTGTGCTATTGAACTCTCTAAGTCCGTGTCATCAAGAAGCCTGAAAACTACTTGCAGAACATTAAGAAGTCCCAGTTTTCTCCAGAGGCACAGACACCTGCCCTCAGTAGTGAGAAATGTTTGACTTGTTCCTCTGATGAAAATGCTAGTGAAAGTAATCATACAAGTATAATCACCTAGTGGAATCCATTAATATCCTGGAAGAATTAATAGAATAGATTTTCTGGTAATTTCAGGACAGTTTTGCCGTGTAGAACAGCATATACACAGACTTGGTCTAAAAGACATCACGTTTACAAGAAAGTCATTCTATCACTCATCAGTTGCAGGATAGTATGAGAACATCAGGCTTTGGAATTTACAGTTTTGCTATATCATGGCAGTAACTCTAACCAAATGTCAGAAGCCTAAGTCCCAACCCAAAACCCTAACTCCTCATTCTAAGTCCCTAACATTCAACCTCTCACCTAACCCTAACTCTAAGTTGTTTGGTGCCCAAGAAGTAAAAGAAGAGCAGGGGTTGTGTGTATAATGTACATAATTTGGCTCTGACATACTTTCTCTAAAACTACTTGGCCTTTTCAAGTATGATCATGTATTGTGAGTAATGCAGAATCAGATCCTTTGCCAGCTTCATTCACTACCACTTAACTAATTTTTCAGCAGATCCATGTCAGATTAATCCACCTGAGGATTGACTATATGTATTTAAAATTATGAAAAAAATCTGTCAGTTTTAAATTGCAGGTTCTTCTGCATTCAGAGCACTTAAAATAATCTTCAGCTCTATTTGTGATCCAAAACATGATTTTATATCACTCAGGATGAAATATTTCCAAATATATCAACAGAACACAAAAAGCTCAGGCAGAAAGACTGCAATTTTCCAGCTTGTCTTTCAGTTTGAAAATGACAGTACTTTTTGTTATGGGGAATGGCAGTAAGGGCTGCATGGCAGTCTCGGTGCCTGTTCAATTGCTGCCTATTCTAATCAGATTGCCAGCAAGGGATCATTAGGAGTTTGGTGTTTATGATGTAAAATATCTACTAGGAACTGGATTTTGATCATCACTTCATTTTACATCTGTTTCCCACTAACCAATGGAACAAAAGAGTGTTAATCACTCTTGACCTTTCCTGGATTTGAACTAGTAACGTAATTGCTAATCCCTACTGAGGGACTCTGAAGTACACTATAGAGCCCCTGAGGCATGCAGCTTGACCCCGTCTGCATTGGTTAACCGACAGCATCATCAAGAATATGCTCAGACTCGACAACGTTAATTACAGCTTTGGCCATAGTTTCCAGATGAAGTGTAGATGAAACTGTCTAACTAGAAACATTAAAAATATCTGCCGAGCTCTAGGTGATTCTACACAAATCAAAAAGTATCTCCAGCCAAGAAGATCTTGCAGCCAAGAAGATCTTGCAGACTCAGGCTACTGCACTGCCAGTTTGCTCCTAAGAAATGTCCAACTCCTGGCAATTAGAATTCTTAAGGGGCTGGGTGAAAATCTGTTAGCTTTGGCTTGTTTGAAAATCTTCCCCCAGATGGTAATATAATTCCAAACCAGCTGAGATTCACTTTGTGTTGAATTTCATTGTGAAATGGATCATATAGCAAAGAGATGAACAAAAGTTTTTCCCCTCCTCAAATTTCAAGCTACAGCATGAAGAGCATTCTCTTTGAGGTTTTTTTTCTGAATATGATTAGCTTATTCCAAGTTCCTTATCTCCAGATCGAACCTTTTTCCTTGCTTATTTTCAAATTTACATTCAATTATATTTCAGACTAACATCTACTGAGAGAGAAGAAACATAGAGGCAACATGGTCTACCATGCACTCAGGTCTTACTGCAAAGTTAAAAACTGGAAGAACATGGGGTTCTACCTGTACATTGTCTGCCAGACTAACATGGCATCAAACTGATATTAATTTTCATGTAAATGCCAATGCCTAGTACCATTGCAGTTTGTCACATAGGTTCATGCTTCTTGCATGTGTATGTCAATATATATTGCTGTTTTACAGGATTCAAGATCTGATTTATCACTAAGCTTAAAACCACAATTCTGCTTTAAACCTGTCTGTTGAAGACTTCTCTATATGGATTACATTTATTTTTCTGTAATATTTAAAGCACATCAACATTGCAAACTGGAATCCAGAGACTACTGCCCTGAAATTGTGCTGATTATTATTCCAGACAGAAATACTAGCGAGGTGCCTCAAAGCAGACAAACTGTGTGAACATGATGCTACACAGAAGCTAATTAGACCCATCTATAAGCAAAACTTATTAACCTGGGCGTTGTGCTGAGCTGATGTAGCTCTGTGCTTTCTGGTTCAGGAGACAGCTTGTGCAGTTCTAGCTCAGAGATCTGCACTATATTTGTTGCACAGTATTGGCAGAGCCCTAATTTTCTTCATTTTTATCCACTGAAAAATCTAAAACTTCCAAAGAAAATACAAATCACAGTAGTTGTATGTGTTCACTGGAGTGAGTCATGTCCCGTATGAACTCAGTTCAGGCTTCACGAATCTAGTTGCACAATGACTTTGGCAGGCACTAGGTAGTTCACACAGAGGGACACATGAAAGGTACTTCCCAATTTGATGGACTACCAGACGCTCCGGTTGCACCTCAAGGGACAGAAAGAGAGCATTGGTTTTCTAGTACACAAACTAAAGCAATTCATAGTACAAGTTGACTGTACTTTAGTGGAGTTACTCCAGAACTACACTGACATGATGGAAGTTCCAATCTGCTTTACATGGTTACTGAATAGCCCAGTCAATATCAACTTACTGAAATGAGTAATTAATGTTTGTCAGGACTGAAAATATATTCCCTTTCCTGCTGAGTTGTTCATATTTGGGCGGGACTACATTGGTAATAAAAATTATTTTTAAATTAATATTTTGGGCAATTTAAGCCAAGAAAGGTGTCCTGGTTCCCCAGGCACAGACCCATGGGCCAGCCATGCAGGCAGGCCATGAGTAGCCCTGAGTCAGCTGAGAGTTCCAATCAAGGCAGCTGACTCACAGGTGTATCCCATACCACCTCATCATGCTCATTATAAAAGGAGGGAGTTCAGTGAGAGTGGGGTTCCTCCTCTCCCTGAGGTTCCTTGCTGATGGTCTTCTGATCCTGCCATCAGCATTGAGAACCAGGCTGAGCAGACCCTTTGTGCTTTGTCTTGATTGTTGTTTCTGTTTTGTTTTTCTATTAAATCTCTCTATACTTCAACTCACCGGCCTTTTCCTTTTTTTTCCCCAATTCTCCTTCCCATCTGGGGAGGGCATCTTGGGTGATATACTAACTCCTATGGTTTAGCCCTGAGTACTGGCTAACCATAGACAAAAGGAAAAAACTGTCTCGCAGTTCTTGCCCTAAGATCTCAGTAAGAGGCACATGCAAGTCCCCACAGAAAGCTGATTGAGAAAGTGCGTGTTGTGTTGGAAATATTTCCTTGACTAGGAAATTTCAAACTTTCATATAACATATCACACACCAATCTCTCTTAAGCACTTCAAAAACCCAGCGAAACACAGCAGGAGTCATGGAAAGACTCAGGACTTTTGAATCATTCCCAGCTTTCCTTTGGTTGCTGCAGCTCCTCCAGGAAGGCAGCTTGCCAGCTTCCACAAATACCCTGCACGAGGGGACTGAGGTATTGGATGGACTCAGTCACCAGGAACTTGCAGCCAGTATGTCAGGCCACCTGCTCTAGGGGGGATCAAGCCATGGAGAGGAGTTGAATTCAGTTTTCTTAGCAATTCTCTTTACATGGCTTCCCAGCATTTATCAAATCTCTGCCACCTGGAGAAACTCTCTTTGTGTCTAGCAGAGAGAGGGAACAATGAAGCAGAATGTGTTTCCTCATCCCCCTACCAGATTGACACTGGAAAACCCTAAGTAACTGCTACAAATCTTACACTGGAAATAAACATTTTCCCTAGGAGGAAGATGAAGAAACTTCCAGCAGATTTTTTTTAAAAAAAAAAAAAAAATCTTCATTCATTTCCAGAGAAAATTAATAAAAACTTCAGGGAACTTAAATAGTGAAACAGCTACAGCTACTCTTGGGGGAGATTTCTGTCCATTGTTCTCTCATATTATTTGCCACACTAAGGCTCGGATGTTTACTTAAAAGTTAAAACCATTCAGCAGTACACCCTCATTTATTAAGATAGCCAAAAGGCAATGATCTCAGCAACTTGTCAAAAGCAAATTGTGCCACTTTTTCCCCTTGCTTTTCAACATATTGAACAATAAATATTTCTTTCAGTATTTGGGTGAAATATTTAAATGATTCACTGCTAGTACTGACCATTTATAAATTGTAACATGTCAATAAATATTTTTAATGAATTTTGTTATACTATAGGAACACAACATAAAAATACCTTGTTTAAATACAGCTCTTTTCCTTAAAGATACCAAAGAACTTTACTATAGAACAAGTCTGCCTACTACGTAAGAATTATTATAATCATTAAAAATTATAAATAGCAAAACCAAAGTCCTAAAAGTTACACAACTTCCTTAAGGGAAGCTAAAATTGCTCTGAATACCACTTTGACTGCAAAACTGTTGCATCACCAAAAATCAATCCAAGAAGCATCAAGAACAGTTACACTGCAATTTTGGTAAGGGTATTAATGCAAATATAGTCCTAGCAGAAAAGAACAGGCAATAGAATCTGTTTAAGTGGAATCAATTTTAAGCTAATAAATATTTTCTTTGATCAGAAGTTCAGGAAATAATTGCAAGATTAAAAATAGAAAGTACAAATAACTGATAGCGTATTTTGAAAGGAAATGTACATAGGAACCCAAATGATGCAAATTTTTTTTCACCAATAAACTACCTGAATTGCTCATAATGGAAAATGAGACAAGACAGACAAGAATACAAAGCTTTCCAGTGCTGGTCCATCATTGGTAAAGTCGCCGAGAGAAATGAAGGTTTATAGTTGGTGTGGACCCATGTGACACTTTCTGGAGAAGCAAGCTTTTTATTCAGAAATGGAACAGATGTTTTGGCAGATAGCATAGAAAGAATCCTGTCAGAGACTATAAACTAGGCTTGAAGGGAAGAAAAAAAGAGTGTGGAAAAAATGTGAAGTATAAAACAAAAGAACCAAAATGACATGGATAAAATAGAAATGCAGGAAAAAGACAAGGGCTTTGTTAAAATTGAAAAGAGAAAGTAAATGTGCTAAACTCCTTGTAACTTTGGAAGAAGTTTTAAGGCAAGAAAATTGAAACTTATCTTTCTTCCACTGACACAGCTCACTGCAGCATGAGTCTGGGAGATTAATTTTATAACTGCAGACAGAAATCAAATAAAAGGAAGAGTCAATGCCCTTTTTAAGCATCAGTAGAGAAAGATCACAAGTACACAGCCAATATTAAAACGCAGTCAAGGTTTATGGCCAACATTTAAGCAGATTTGTACTGGAAGAACAAAAAATAACCAACTGGAGAGGGGCACACTACCATCACCTGCCCCTGCACCCAAAAGTTTTTCTCTTTCATTTGTTTACAACAAAGAAGCTCCTTCTGGACCAAACAAACATGTTTAAGAAAATTTTAAATTCAAACTCACTAAGCCAATTTCTGTGAATACCCTCAGTCTTGATAAAGAAGAGCTTTGTCAAGAAATTCTGTCTCCTCTATTTTGAAATCTACTGCTGCTGGACAACCACCTTTAACCACCTCATAAATTTCCTCTTTAACATCCAAGAACAGCCTTTCCAGAAAAATGTGAAGGCAGCTGGTATTAGGGTAGCAAAGCCAGTTAGCCAGGGCTCAGTCCTGCCATCTGCTAAGAGCAGAGTACCAGCTGAAGACACTACAGCACATCTTGGTATAAATATATAAGTTGCAGTGAAGTGTGCCCATATGCAAGGTGCACTCCCAGCTGCACATCTACCATGATAAACTGATCTTTAAACAAGTAGTCATAAAGCATTCAGCTATTGTATGTCAGCCATAGTAAGAGCCCACATGCCTGTCCTTAGCATGTAGTATTAAGGTAGGCCAAGGCCATTTGTGCATAAAACCAAAGAGTTATCACAGGCAAAAAGCAAGAGCATAGATTTTCATTAAAGAATATCCAAGATCAAACCTTAACTTCCACTGCAATAAGCTTCCTATATCCTAAAATAACACTAGTTGGTCAGCAGGGATGCAGCTTACGATACAGCTCCTGAAGATATCTTAAAATCAAAGACTAAATTTAGTGTTTAAATGTCCTGAATAGCTGTTTCTATGAGGAGAGACCCATATAGTAACACAGACCAGAGAAAGCATGAGAAATGTAATGTCACAATGAAAGTGTTACACACTTTTGTCTTTTGGATGTTAACCCCTATCTTAAGTCTTTATAAAGAGGTGTCATCTTTTGCACAGCAAGAAATAGAGTATGTCTGTTAAAATAAGAAACCATGAGAACATTTACAGTCAGGGGAATGTACAAGGAAGAACAGCAAGGAAATTAATACAAAGTCCCAGTAAAGCTGACAGGAAGAATTAAGAAGGTTCACCTGGATAAAAAATTGACCATACAACCACTTTTTCGCATTCCAGATGTATATTTCCATCAGTGGCTTTCATTTAAAATGTTCTCAGTCTTCAGTCAAAACCAGATTTTCCTGTCTGATGGACATGAAAGCTCAAATTCACATCTGCAAATTAACTGTTCTTTCTGCTTCATACATCAACTATTATGTGCAACGTTATTTCTGGAATTGTATCTTAGCTTACAATTTGATGATTATGGTACATCAGGGAGAAGAGAATGCACCTTGCTCTGCCACAGCTACATTTTTATTGACTCCACAGTACTGAACGGGGAAATTTCTTTTTGTCAGCAAACTAAGCAGGTCTGACATGGAAGATTTAAAGGGTGCAGATCTGGCATCAGATAGGCTGATGTTTGCAATGACAATGGGAGGGCAAAAAGTATCTTAGTCTAGGAAGATACTGCAACTATTCAGTAGCAGAAGCAGAAATGTTTCACCAGAAACATTAAGGGATGGCAGGGTACCAGACTTTTACCAGATTTTTCTCAGGGAAGAATGTGCTTCTTCATGAATGGGGAGACTTTCTGCACTCCCACCACCAACCCACCACAGCATTTCCAGCCTGTTATTCATCACTAAGAAACAATATGATGAAATCTTTCAAATGGTTTTCACTGACCCTGTAGCTTTCAGGTTTTGTGGTGTATGATCAGTCTTCCCTGGTAAAGCCTATAGCCTCCCAGTTAAGTCCTTCAAATTCCAGAAGCAGGAAACAGAAAACTAAGATCTTTCAGCTTGCTTTCTCAGTTCTCTGAGGCATCTAGCGAGGTCTTTCCTCCTTCTCCCCCATACTCCTCAAAATTTTCTTTGACTCTGAAAACTGAGTTCGTGTCTTCTGAGAACCAAATTCTTCACTGGTGAAGTCTGATTAAATCTCCCTTGTTCTGTAAAAAGGAAACAATTGAAATTGTTTCTTACTGAATGGAAAAGCCATAAGTCCAAAATGCCAGAGGGCAGATGGATTGATCAAAAAGACAACAAAGTCTTTCCATAAACTTTG
Source organism: Podargus strigoides (assembly GCA_028020825.1). Lineage (NCBI taxonomy): Eukaryota > Metazoa > Chordata > Aves > Caprimulgiformes > Podargidae > Podargus > Podargus strigoides. The sequence goes on from CM051623.1 coordinate 31,579,056, forward strand.
ATAGACTTTGGTCTTAAGTCATTAATCAGCACTGTTGAGAACTGTAGATCTTGTAGAGAGGTTTTGTACTAGAAAAACACGGGCAAAAAATACAATCTTGACATTTCCACTAGACAAGAAAAACTAACAGTCATACCACAGTTGATAGATTATAATAACTAGCTTTATATTTAAATAGAGCAGATTGATGACAAATTAAGTATGGAACTAATGGCATTTTTTTCGTCACTAAGTTATTTCACTGATAGTTGTCCTGAGTGATGGCAAACACATATTTTTATATTCATTTTAGAAATAAATGCTGTGGCTAGAATAAACATAGATCCATATGTTTTCTTTTGCAGAATTATTAGCCCATTATTTTTATGTGGACATTCTCTATGTATCAAGATATCAATAGAAGATTTAAGATGGCAAAGACAACAGATTTTTGTATCACAGATTTCATGACTTTTTATAGAAAGCTAAAATAATATATATTCATTTGCTGTATTTATGTATCCTTGATGTTGCTTGCTTTGTTGGCTGTTATTACACATTACATAGAAAAAGAAGTTATATCTATAATTCTTTCATCTAGACCATCCTCCTGATTAATGTTGATTCACATGTGACTATGGGGGACTGGTCATTTTTTTTCTTGTTCCTCCTACAATTATCTTCCATTTTTCTACCTGGTATGTACAGACAAGTTCACTGAACCATCTTCTTGAGCTATGCCAGGCAAGTAAGAATTATTTTGCTTACTTGTATCTTGTATCATAATGTCAAATTCTTCACAGCTGCAAATCATTACTTCTCATAATTTACTCACCTATGCTTCTCCCTCTTTGAGTTGTTCCAGTAAATGAGAATTATTATTATGCTGATCCTTACAAAATGGCTGAAGTAATTTGCTTTCATTTGTGTTTGCCATTACCTCCAGGACTCTCATCTCATGAAGATCATCTTCCCTTATCCAAATAAGCTGAAATTTTCAGTGGTTGCCACAGCTGACACTGACGAATATCCATTCCAAACTGGCACCAACTGTACTGTGGATCTGATGGGTGCAGAGCCTTCTTGGTGCCACTGAACCCTCAGAACATATTGCAAGGAATTACCAGCTCCGAAAAGGAAGTCCCAGGGGCATTTACAAGAAAAAAGATGTTGGCTGGCTAGAAAAGCTTTTAAAAGTCTGATCTGTCTTTTAGACTGTGCTATAGTTAAAGCTTCTTAAAATCAGCAGCATTTACATCTGTCTCCCTCTTCCTAGTTAACTTTTAGCCTAATCCAGGTAGACCAGTACTTAAAATAATTAAATGTCTTCCTTTCCTGCGTGAGATCTGACTGTAATAAAATAATAGGTTTCTGAAAGTAAATATTTAGCTGTCACTATCCCCAAGAGCAGAAGTGATGCTTACATATCAATAATTTCCTGTCCCCAAGTTTCTAGTCACCACTTTTAAGTCCATCAACATCATCCCTCTATCATAATATGATTTTGTCTATACCTGCTCAGGTTCTTGTGTTTCTCATCTCCAGCACAGACTCCATCTGCCCCTGGAGCTTTGCTAGTCTTTAGACATCCTAATATCCTGATCATCTGTTCAGGTATGGTCTTGATTTCCCTCAGTATTTCTTCTTCCTCTCCTAGGAAATTTACATCCATTTTCAGCATCTGTCACCCACTCTCTTGTGAATATTAAGGCAAATAATTAATGTAATGTCTAGAAGTTCTGTCCATTAATTATGCTAGTTTCTTACTCCTGCTACCTTTATGGACTCCTCATGCAAAGTACTTTAAAATTACTTCAAAAAAACAGCTCAGCGTGTCTCTCCCATATTGACTCTTTCTATAGGCTTAGGCTTTCCACAAAGAACACGCATTTGTCATGTTCTTCTATAAAAGCTGAAAAATAAATTTATTGCGTGCACTATTTTTTCCCAAATGTCCCATTAACTACCTGGTCTCAACTGTGGCATGTAGTAATTGCCTTGATCATCTGCATTAAACCCTGATTTTCAGGGAACCTAACCTTTTCTTACAAGCATTTTGATATAGCCAGTCTTGCAACAGAACTTTTAATAGTGAGATTTAAAATTCAAAGTAACCAGCTAAAGCTTCTGAAAAATTTTAATGGGATGGCATAAATATCTGTCCAACAAAAATGGACAGAAGTGAGTTTCTGTCACTACAACTGCTCGGCCTGTATTTCCATATGCAAGTGCATGCATTTGTATGCATGTGTATTGTTTTTTACCTTCTTTTATTGCTCTCATTCAGACAAAAGATTCTTAGTTCTCCACATTAGAAAAGAGGAACAAATTGTACCACTGACGCAACTTCCTCTTGACTCCAGCCAAGATGAGCTCCCTTTTGTCTATTAAAACTTGTCTCACATGCCTCTAGAAACTGAGATCACATCATCTCCTTTGTAATCAAGTCAATGCTCTATGCGATACACTTCAGTGTAAATTTTATAGACGTTTCTGAATAACATCTTTAATGAATTCCCATTCATATTCACCTACAAAGCCAAAGGTCTTTTCCAGTCTGTCATAATCTACCTCAAATCTCCACCATCATAACATGTGTTTCTCTGGTGAACTCTGACCCTCTCACACAGAATCCAATGGAACAAAAGTGTCAGTCTCTTTGACCAATGCCTGTTTATGATTTTCTAAAGAATCAGATATAAGCTATTTGCCTTCATCTTCAAATTCCTTGTTATTTTTATCCTACCTATCATTTCCTGTGAGTTCGGTCTCCAGTTAGACCATAATATTGGCTTCTATCACCCATTTGTCAGATATTTTTAAACAAGCTCCTCTGTGATTTTTTTCCAAGCATCTGCCACACAACCTCATTATCTTCCTTCAAATCCCTCATTAAAACTCTCTTGCTGTGTTGCCTACAAAAAAACACAAGAAAATGTTTAAGCTAATAACGCAGTGAGAAGCTTTCTCTCATACTGACCAACATTGCCTCATTGTTTCCTTATGCTCCTTAAGCTGTCTGGATCTACATCTTGTCTCTTATCTAATATTTGAATCATAGTATCCCCATGTGACCCTGGTTTATGACTTAGAGCTCTTTGGTGCTGATAATATAAACAATAATCAGAAGAAAAGGCTTTTCCTTCTCATTATAGTTTGCTAGCTCCTGAAAACATGTTCACACTTCCCTTTTATGTTAATTTCTAGCAAGTAATTATAGAAGGCACTATAATATAATCTCAAAGTCCTCTCTCCCCTTTCAGAAGGGAACACACAAGTGAAGGACCAATTCATCCTCTAATCAGAAAAAAATATTTGAAAAGGAGAACTATGGGTAAGAGGAAAAAGCTCATGTTTCAGCATATTTTTTTCCATAGAGGACAGAGAAGTTCAACCTTATTTTCTCTCCATCCTGCTACTGCCTCTTAGGAAAGGATAAATAGGATTCTCTTCAAGGAAAGGATGAGGTCTTTCCTGTGGACTAGTGATTTCCTTTCTTCCTTTGCTGACTGCCATTGCCTGCTGGGTACAGCCCAAGTCCTGCTGCTTTTGAAGGCACACACTCCTGCTCTGGCACTTCCCATGGAAAGGGAAGAGTTCTCCTTCAGGAAAGGAAATTTTTTTTTTTTTTTTCCAGTGATGATAGAGAACAGAATGTAAAGCAAATGTTTTTCTCACCACACATGTCACAGTCTCTCAGCTCAGTATTATTTCCGTGTTCAGGTCTTATTTTTAATCCTCCATAATAATCATACGCAAAGCAGTTCTGCACCTGCATTAAAAGGAGCCCTTCCCATGAATGAACTTCCTCTGCATGAATTTCAGAGTGATAATGAAGGCTGATGTTCCCAATTTGGCTTTTAAGTCCTTTACATATATAATATGTCCTTAGTCACTGTATTTCCCCATTTATACTTTGTCTCTTTCTGTCCTTTTTACCAGACTTCATCTAAAACTCATGCATTGCTCAAGGAACAACCTCTGTTCACAAGAAGAGTAGATATTTCTCCAGTCTGACACATTACTGCTGTCGATACTACACAGAGATGTAGAAATTACTTTAGACACAAGTACAATTCATTAACATGTTCAGCTGATAATTGTCTATCATCTGGAGAAAAACTTTAGCACCTTTCTAACAAGAGATAGAAAGTGTTCAGAAAGAGCAATTTCCCACCTGTGAGGAAAATGTATACATTTATATATCTATCAAAATATCCACACACGTCACTAAATCATACAGCAATTACTCATTTTTGCATGCAAGCAGTCTGTTTTGACACCTGTATGTTCTATATAGACAAAAACACATGCAGGCATGGACTTTGTGCTGCTCAAGAGAGATAGGACTTTGGGAAAACTTGATACTAAATTTCTCCTCTGTTTTTCCATTTTGTAAACAAAGAACACTAATAATGCAAGATGACAATTTGTATCAGTTATGTTCATGAAAGACTAAACTCTGCATCCTACCCTTTTAATCAATCTGTATTATAGGAAAATGGTTTAATTATGAGAATTTAAGCAGTCATAGAGATTTAGTACTTCATTAATCCCACAGCGCATCCATGGGAGGTAAGCCTGGAACTGCAGCTGAAGCACGAGGCAGACCCAGAGGCTATTCTAGCACAGAAGCAGTTTAGAGACAACATGGAGCAGGTGTAATCTTCACCTCCTGAAGAAGCATTTCAGACTTGCAACTGTGGAGCAGCAGAATATCTCTTTGTGCTCCTAGGGGAGTGAGGCAGATTCATGCTGTTAGCATAATCTTACTCCACAAAGACAGCGAATGCAAATGTACTGTCCCCTCTTTGATTTCATGTTGACAACATTGTGTCAAGCCTGATCAACCAGTCTCCATTTAATTGTAAATGATTATCTCAAGAGAAATTCAACGCTTTACAACTTTCATATCAGAAACATATTGGAAGAATAATAATGAATAATGCCCCCTATCAGGAAACTGTGTTTCCTATAGCACCTGCTAGTGCCTTTCTAACAGCTATGCAAATCTGATGAATACCTGTTATAAAAGAATGGACTTTCACTCTATGCAGTGTATATGAAAAGTTTCATGTGTTATAAACACAGTAGAAGATCAGCTTTAACAACTTGTGGTATAAGGACTTTCTTTTCACAAAAATATTGCTAGCAAACATTTTAACTTAGTCCATGTAGTTTCAGAAAGCTACCCAAAGTGAACAGTTCCATTTTGAAACATTGAGCCACCATGAGAAGAAACTCAAAGGCTCTCGGGGAAAAAATTTTTTTAAAAATAAAAAAAATAAAAAAAAGAAATAAAAAAACCCCCACACAATACAACATAGGAAACCATAATCTTCCAAAATTTCCTCTTAAACTTTTTCTGATTTTCTTCAGTGGGTTTTGATCACTTTCCTAATATCACTTTCCATGTGTCTCATATCAACATCAATTTCAATCTCTCTCCAAATTCAAGCAGACGTCTTCACCTGAAAATGTGTTCTGATGTAGCAAGAAATGACCTTGCAAGACAGCATGAAGGGTAATTTAAGTGAGCTGAAGAAATATAAGGTAACAACAGACTAAGATATTAAACCTTGGTTTAGATTATTTGTGTAATAATACTAATTAAAAAAAAAAAAAAAAAAATCCCCCACAAAAGACTTAATCAAAAAAGGAAAAGCAATACAGTGATCATGTAACAAATGAAGTTAAGGAGGAGAATCAATTACCTGATCTACAGTCCATGGACCCAATTTAAAGTTATGCACCATTTACAAAGATATTTTGAATAATTCACTTGGGGAAAAAAGGTTCAAAAAGTGCTGTCCAATAAAGCACAAAGCTTTACAGTTCATTTAAGCTATGTTTCTTTATGCACAAGTGGCCATATCTCCATTATGCATCCAAGGGTGCACAATCACAAAACAAGGTGGACTGTGACAGAAAGGGACATGACCTGTTCCAGTACACAAAATATATGCATTACCAGTGCTCATTTAGTTGAGGAAAAGTAAAATAGGTATAAAATGTCAAACTGCCTAGTGTAGCCTTAACTTAAAATAAATGCTTGTTACCTTTGAGGGTTTTATTCTGAGCGTTGCCACAGTAGAAATAAAGGATGAAGAGAAGAAGAAAGATATTTAACCACTTCAAGAGACTGTCCAAGACAAGGTATTTATGCTAAACCTGAGACATGCAATTTGCAGTTTTTGTGGCCCCACATTGCTTACAAATGTCTGTCACTCATTTGCAAGGTTACATAAATCATTGCACATAAAGGTTTTTGATTACTCAAGTTTTGAAGGAAGCAATACATAGCAAACCTAGAGATAACTAGACAATACAATTCCACTGGGACAGTTTAATAAACTGGGGAAAAGCAACTGAAGAGACTTTCTAAAGCCCAAGTAAAAATATTAATTTTATGATTGTCAGAATCTTACATCACACTATGTATGTACTACAGTGCCTGGAACCACTGAGTAGAGAGGAGACTGAATCAGCTGAAAACAAACCATAACCATGTCATCGTTAGGAATTTTCAAAGGAAAAGGATAATTCAAGGAAAAGTGTAGTAATGTTATCTTTTGTATTTGGCAATGGTCTAAGCACTGCCAGAACATACTGCCTCAATCTGCTGTCTGCATTTCAAGAGAAATGTTGATAAACTGTACTCAGTTCAAGAGCCTTGAGTATGCTTAGCAGATAGAAACTGTTCATAGCTGAATACTCATAGAGCTCAATACTTTTACAGAAGATTAGGAATGATTTGATCTACAGCTTAAGAGAACACATATGGGAAACAGAAATTTAATAAGGGCTTCTTTGAGCTACAGCAGAGCACAATTTTAAGAAGACATCCCAAAAAGCTTCAGAAAAAAAGCATAGATAATAGTATGAATAAAAGCCACCAGCTTTGGAAAAGACTAAGAATTAGAAATGTGGAACATTTGATCTTACATAGGCCAAAAGTTCCCCAAACTGTTATAGCACAACCAAAGTAGAATTGTGCACACATCACAACCTTCTCAGACATAAGACAGAGAGAAATACAGAAAAACCTATATTCACAATGGAAGAAAGACTACAAGACATGAAATGGGAACAGTTAAATATGTTACCAACAGAAATACCCTTGAAGGATTAGTGGGAAAACATGCAAGTAAGATTAAAAGGAGGTAGCTCAGTAGTGACTTCACTAATATATCTACTTTCATTGAAGAAAAATAAAGATTATTAGATGATGAATGCTTTGAATATCTTCAACAGCTGCAAGATGTCTAACAATTTATACAGTTTTAGCACAGGAAATTAAGAAAAAAATAAGAAATTGAAATAACATGTTTCATGATAGTGAAACTATATTAATTTGAACAGACTTTGTAAAGTGCCTTTACAGAGTACTGTGTTTTCTGCTACGTCTACTCACAAAGATCCATGAATAGCACAGATGGGTTTACTATTAGCTAGACTGATCAAGCATTTACTAAGTCAAGACAGAAATCTTTGTCTCTTGGCATCAAAAACCTAGAGGGAGGCAACTGTAACTCATATGACTGTCTTGTAAGAGAAAGGTAAGAAAAAAATTTACATAGTAGTGAAAATACAAAATATATGAGTTATATATGAGACATTGTGTTTAGATAATCCAAATTGTACATACAAAAAAATCTGGAGCCTGCTATATTAAATTGCGGATGTGTTGACGCCAAAAGGAAAGATATCAGAAATGCAAAGGGTAGTACAAAGTCACAGCTTCCAGAAGTATATCCACATACTGTAGAGTGTAGATGAGTACTTTGAACTAATATGCAACATGGACACTGTGCCACTGTAATCATGAGGAACATGAAAAGGCTGAAGGAGAAGCTGCAAGTCTACAAAGACAACACAAAACTTCAGGGAGATAATTAATCAGAATAAATTTACTGAAAACATGAGTAGCCTTCATGACTTCAAGACACAGTTAACAACATCTAGGATACTATGTCAGTCTTAGATCCCTTGGTACAGGAAAAATGTCAGCAAACTGGAAGCAATCCAGTGGATTGCCAAGAAGATGGCTAAGGTGCTAGAGCATATGACATATGAGGCTAAAGAAACTCGGTTCAGTCTGGAGAAATGTCTAAGGAAGGACCTAATTGCCAGCTTTCCACTACATACAAGGGAGTTATAGAGAGGATGAAGATGATTTTCTAGGAAATTTTGTGTAATGACAAGAAGCAACAATCACAGAGAAATTCCTGTTGAACATGAGAAAAAGTTCCTGACCATGAGAGTAGTCAAACACAGGAACAAGTGTTTGAGAGACTTCATTTACAACACTGGACTAAACACAGCCCTGACTAACCTGATTAACTTCAAAGTTAGCTCAACTATGAGCAAGAGATTGTGGTAAATGACCTCTAAAATCCAAAAAAAAAAAAGACCAAACAGTGATTATGCAAACCCTCCATCAGATCAGAAATGGGAGTAACAAATTGCAAAGTTAAGTACAGGTTGAAAGCAATTAGATATATTAAAAACCAGTTACTAAATCTGAGAAAGATGAGTTAATTGATACTCAGAAATAGGAGAATTTTAGTAAGACTTTAGGTGATAAGCTGAGAGGCAGAGGTAATTATTATCTTATCATTAGCTAAGAAATATGGGGAAGCTGGTGTAAAAACGGTGACCACTACTGTTCCGTGAAATCTGTAGCTATAAGGGCTAGCTTTTTTGTATCCAATGCCATAATAAATTTTGCTTCCCAAAATTTTCTTGTGAAGCTATTTCATACCTTTCCTTTGAGCATCAGGCCTGAAAGGTCAGAGAGGGAAGGATTATTTTGTGAGAAGTATTCCCCCATTGGAAATTAGACGTTTAAATTCATTGTTGATTTTCTGTAGGAGTTCATTCAAGTGCAAATTTGTTGTCCAATTTTACCAGTTCCCTTCCCCTGTTTCCATAAGGGCATTTGGTGTGCTCAGTGAAATATAAAATATTCTGGGAAATTCAAATATTAGATGGAGGGTTTTCAGTGGTTCCTTTGGAGGAGATACTTACTATGGTGTGATGGTGACCACTGGCACATTGTACATTTGGTCATCAGGCAAGATTGGGCCTATTCAGAGGACTATAGTTTGTAGACAATTGCTTCTTACGACTGAGTTTAGGGAGGCTAAGATTGTGTGAGAATTTTAGAAGGGTATCAATGCATGAAGGAAAGAATATCAATAATGAGAAAGTCGGATAAAAGATAAAAATGGAAAGCATTTTATTACAAGGAATGAGACTACAGAAATATGGTGGGAGTACTTAGACAAGCTCCATAAAGAGAACAAAAAGGCTAACAACAAATGGCCCCTTTCCAGGCAGCTGAGCCAAATTTTGAAGAGATTCAAGAGGCAATCAGAACTCTTAAGAATAACAAGCACCAGGTGTCGACAGTGTTGCTGCTGAAACGTTAAGAAGCTGTAATCTTAGAGACCTCATTCAATAATTTATTTGATATGAAGGTCTGTGAAAATGCTAGAGGAACTGAAGAAAGAAGGCATATTTCTAATTTCAAAAAGGAAGACAAAATATAAAGAGACAGTCTGTTTTCTCTACTTATTATGATTCATAAAATCCTTGCTTTAAGACTTTTATATAGATTTTGCCCTTACAGGCAACAAACAATAGGAGAATGCAAGTGTTTCCAGGCATATATAACATTTCATAAATCTTATCTCTACATATCAGACATTTTCAATGCTTCAGTGACAAAGAAAAATTGTAGTATGGCCAGCATACATATTTTAAATAGATTTTAAGAACTGTGTGATAGCATTTTCCAATATGGTCTTTGTACTGCAGTGAAAGAGCTGCCTAACAAAATTATTAGGGCAGTACAGTTGTGTGTATATGATTGAAAAGTAGACTATGGCATGAGAAATTCCTATGCAATTTGCGAGAAGTATGGGATTTTGAAAGGCAAAACTATGTGTGGAAAAGTTGTGGTAGGAACCTGTAGGAGGTTTATGAATAATGTAAGGTAGAAAAAAAATGTTAGCTCTCAAGAAAATTCAGTAGCAAAGCAAACAGTCAGAATTCTGGGAAGACATTCCAGTCAGAAATCTCTTGGAAAACCATTCTTACACTGCTATTGCATAACCACACAAAATGCTGACCAAGGAGGAGGCAGAAAAATATGGCAAGTGCTGCTAAGAATCTTTAATGTCAAGGTGATGAAAGAGGAGAAATGAGAATCTGAGGCTGACTCATAACAGTGATATTCCACTTTTATAACAGTTGGCCTTCATTGAAAATTATAGTTTCATCAGTATAATTTCAATAGTGAGTCAGGCTGAGTATAAACTCAGTAGTGAGTTGTGTTTATTCGTTGAGCTAGAGCTTCCTTTGTTATGGTTGCTATTTATGGCCTGCCCTTGGAGTCATACCTTGCTTGAGGCACTCTTCTGAATTATTGGCAGACTTTATTTGATACTGTACTTCATTAAATTAAAATTTTGCTGATAGCCAATTTTAATATTCATGTCTGATGCAACTACACTTTGTCTTTATTCTGTTTTGATTTAATTAAAGTTACCTACCTGAATCATTTTTGCTTCCCTTTTGCTTTCAATGACCATTTAATGCCCCTCTTTTTTAGCTAGTAATTATCGCTCTAGGCAGTTGTCAGATCCAGTTAGATTGAGTTCTTTAGTTACTAGTTTTGACTTGACAAATCAGCAGAAGAGGCACCTGATACTCATATTGGAGATTAGCATATCTTGCTATAGACAAATCCTTGTTCTCATTCCTTTTTAATAAACAATCTCTAATAGGAAGAAAGTTGCAAATTGGCATCTCTGGGCCAAAAGAATGGCAAATGGGTCATTGACTGTGGAAAAGAATCACATGTAGAAATCACTGCTATCATGTAGCATTTCATTATCATAAGATTTTCTTTAAGAGGCAAAATTTGCTCCTGCTCTCCTTTCGCAGATCATCAATAGCTTTTTAAACAAGAAAAATTAGCTGAAGATAGTGTCATTTATCTAAGGCTATGTAATGATCTGTACAACTGTCTCCTCGATACAGTGTCATAACTGAGAGATCTCTGTGCCAGTTCTTTTATTTATTTGCTACCTCTGTCTACCTTAATGTCTAGGTACTTTGTAATGAAAATTACAAGTGAATATTACAGCTGAGGAAAATATCAAGATGGTTTTTGAAATAAAAGAATAGAACCAGGTCATTTTTGTCCTTTCTTAAAACAAATACTAAATGTATAGATCAACTTACAGAATGCCATAAAGTTCAACAAATCTAGTCTTTGTTGGGCCAAGAGGGAAAAAAAATCAGAACTCAACTGTGTACCAGTAAGATTTTTGTAATCCTTCAGCATTCAAATCAGAAATTTCTCAATTAAATCTCTTCCTTTACAATTATACATTTCAGAAATATTGTTCTACATGCACATCCAAACACATAGATTGTATTATATAGACAAAAATCAACTGTACCTGCAAATGAACAGTGACATTTATGAACAAAGAATAAATGTATTTCTTGAGAGAATTAACTCAGTGGAAACAGGAAACTCTCTTTAAATGAACTGTTCCTGAATAACCAAAAAAAAAGAGTATGACTTACAGGGTATATTATGAAACAGCCAGAGTATAGTGATGATGCTAAGACAGGAGTTCAATGCTTTAAACGAAATCCCTATGTTCATCCAAGGATTTTTTTGTTGTTTTGATTTAAAAAGTAAAAGTTTCCCTTTACCCAAAGCCTAGAAATTCAAAAGTGTAACCCAAATCTATAAACAAACACAATATAAATTATACAGATGTATTGTTAGATCATCTAAACAAACAACATGATCACTGCACTATTAATCTAATCTGAATTTTAGGTTAAACTACCTAGTATTCACTGAGCACTTGAATTTAAAACAACCACACTGACACTATAACACATGTACAATCCTTACATGTACCATTAGGACATGTTTCTATTGTTTCTATGTCGTAGCTATGTTTCTTCTGTTGTTTCTATATCACAACTATGTAATTTCACTATATGATCAAATATTTGTGCTCGGGTTGTGCCTAAGGACAATTGTAGCTGAATTATGAAGAGTAACCACTTGTTTGTCATTTTGATTTTTTAGATCCTCCTATATACTTCACATTTAGATTCTGGCTGCCTCTTAGTTGTCTTCTGTATTATTTATAACTATTTTTTAATCATATCTCCACATCACAAGATCAGATCACCTGGAGCTATGACTTCCCCAGAGAGACAGAAACAGAATATACTCATGAATATACTCATGAATATACTTGCATAACAGTGTACACACACCTACGCATATGCAAACCAAATGAAACATGTATAATGCACAAACAATATTGTTTCTGAAGCAATATTGCACCTGATGTCAAACAAATATGCCAAAGAAGAAATAATATCATTAGTTTGGCAACTACACATAACAGTCTCTGCATTTAGGGAGACTGAGAAAGTGAGAAAGCTCATGTGCTTTGGAAAGGCTCCAAACTTTGTTTGATTTAGCTTGTCATCAAAGTGTCAGCTGAACTTCAAGTGAAACTTCCTTCCAAGTTCCAAACTTTTTGTAAGACTCCTCTGACTTACAAAAAAATGACACAGTACGCCACTCCAACATAAATGATTTGATGATTCTCTGCAATTCTATGATCTGTACTACTATTTGGTTTTGTACAGAGACAGTGCACCACTGTAAAATAAACAAAACCCTCACATCTTGGGGTTAATGCTACCATCATTTAGCTTTCTAACTTAGCCTTTTCTGTGCTGCTTCTTCAGAGAAACGTGAAGATATCAGCTGCATAACTCAATCATTACATAGCTTTAAGTAAGCAACCTCCATAGATCTATTCTTACAAGCAAGATGAAGGGAAAGAATACTCTTTTATGAAACAGGGCAAGAGGGTGTTTCAATTGCTATCTAGATTAGAGAAGATCTTGGTCAACGGGTGCTCCCAGAAAAAATTCCCCACTAGCACAGTCTAACTTGGGTCTCAGGAGACTTTTGCTGAACAAAGGCAGTACCTGAACCAACGGGTCTCAGGATTTAGAATTGCAGCCTATGCAGAAGGGAAGGCCAACTGTCATAGCATTAACTGAAGTAAAGAGAAACTTCACATAGATGTATAAGCTAAGATGAAACTGTGAGGGAAATGCAGAAGATTCATGTTATGACAGGGCCACTGTCCCCAGAACTCTTCTCCCCCCACCCTGTTTTTCTGCCTCCTAAGTGACATTTAAACAAGTTGCAGAGACTCCATGCAGAGCATTGCTCTCTCCTGGATAGGATGATTTGAGCACACCGTGCAGGCTTTGCGTATCCACTTGCTTCTGCCCAAAATCACTTCATTGGTTCAGCTGCCTGGAGCAATCATTTATGAAATTTCTTTTATATTTGGGACAGACATAAGAAACAGAATGTGGAGGACACTATCCAGGACTTATGTGTCCACATGGATTTGCCTCCTTCTTGGGTATACTAACTTGCTGGCTATTCCATGTCCTTTTCTGCTCAGAAGGCAAAGAAGATCAACGACAAAAAAAGGACAGACAATATAGTTCACTCTTCTAATGGAAGATCTGCAGTGTACTGTCTGGAAAACATCAGCAAAGAACAAACTCACCTGACACAATAATTCACCATGCACTTACACAGGATCAAGAACAGCAAGACAGATGAGTAATGATAAGAGTATGCAGAAGAACAGGGTACCAGCAAGATACAGTGACAAACGTGGCAGAAGAGGGAAGGTGTAAGGAGTGATCAGAAGAAGTGAGAAATATCAAGAAACCTAAAGCGAACTTGCCATCCTATCGAAGTATAATGGGTGAGCTGTGAGCGTGGATAGAGGAACTATCTCAAAGGAAATGAAGATTATCCTCACCTCATACTCAGAAAACAGAAATGATCTATAAAAGACTTGACTTGAGGTATCTGCAAGATGAGGAGCTGAGTTAGATGGGTTGGAAGTCAAAGGGGATGAGATAGGGAGGTACCTGCTCCAATAGGTAAAACTCCAGGAAGGCTTTGAAAAGACCTATGTGATCACAGTCCTAGCTCTGCTGCTAACTTTGTGCCTTCAGGCAATTTATTTTGTTACTTTGCAATTCTGTTTCCCTTCCTGTCTTCCCTGCCATCTCTGTTGGACTCTATCCTGTTTAGGTTAGCAACTGTTCTTACACACTTCCTAGAACAATAGGGCTCTGATCTCATGCGAGTCTTCTAGACACTCCTAGAATACAAAAAATAAATAATTTTAATTTAGCAAATATTTATTGAGTTCTCTCAGGTATTATAACTAATTCCTACCATTTTCCCTTAAAGAAATAATCCATCACTCTTCTGATGATAAAAGAGCTTTTCAAACAATAGATTTAAAATCTATATATTCAGAGAAATAATTTGATTTTATTTCTTTCCTATCACTTCATGTAAATTGTTTGCTTCCTTGTGGGACAACTCTAAACTCTCTAAATAGTGTGAACTAAACAAGTACTGAACAGGTTCAGATTTGGCACAATATAAAGACACAGAGATATTTTCTATTTCTAAAGACATTATGTACATACAGTCTACATTCCACTCGTAAGTCATTAATAAAAGAGATGAACTATGCAGGATATGACTAACCACCTAATTCGACAATGATATATTAACAGTAACATTTTTCTATTTCTTAAATTTGTGATTACCCTCCAGTAATTCTGTGTAATCCATTTCTACCTAATCTGTCTTTTAGCAGTGTACCATATAACTTAGCTACACTTTTGGTAGGCAAATGCGCATTCTCAGGAATAGTTGCTTATTGCAAATGGATCAATTTGAGAGCCGAAATTCAGATATTCAAGGATTTATTTTCCAAATTTAAATGAGACCTCACAGTCCCCTTTCAAAAAAGAGACAGAAATTTCAGAAGTTTGAGAATTTTGAAATTTGAGAAGTTTGCCTACTGTTTGTTTCAGTTATTTAGGAAGGGCTTGTTCTAGTTATCACTGGAAAGGTTCCCATGAATTTCAGCAGTACCCATCAGATACAGATGGCTAAAAACTAGAAATACTCCCTTCTATTAGAAATAGTCTAAGCAAACAAGGAGAAAAATTTTATCTTTTGTCTACATATGTCAGACATGGGATGCATCAATACAGAAACACAGAAACCAATCTTGAGTTTCAGCTTTACAAATATAATAGCATGCAACATAACTGAAAAGGAAATGCTATAAATAAATTCTTCTATTATTGGTTTATTTTGTGGAGGTTTGAAATCCCATTCTATCTACATGCAGCAACTTTTAATAGATATTATTCTGATATTAAGCTGTTGGTATACCTGCTATAACTGGAATGAAAATTTTGGCTGATTTTCATAATTAAAAAATCATTTAGGGTAAAGGTTTAAGGAAAATACCTTAATTCAACAAAGGCTGATGGCAATTCTAGTTGGATTTTTAAAATGTTATTAATCTTTTATAGGCAGCTGTAAAAAAGTCCCAGATGGTAAACGAGGTCATCCTACATAGGATGCTAAAGAGAGAAAGATATTGATAAAATAACTGAAGTAGTTATTCATTTACCCTGTTCCACAGGTATCATTAGCCTCAGACACCATAACTGGATACTAATCTAATGACAGAGCACTAAAAAACCCACATTTTTTGGCATATACTGTGGTGAGAGTGAGCACACGGGCAATAATCACAGGTCAGGTGATAAGATATGTGATTTCACTGACTGCTTCAGTCCCTGGACTATCAAGCAGTTGCTAGACCCTAAAACTACATTCATTCATCCCATATAAGAGTATCTTGGTGTGCAAGGCAGTGTGTAGCAGTGAACTGAATTTCAGAGATTAGGAAACTAATTCCAACTAGGCTTCTCTGAGGTGTATAACCTTTATCACTTCATTGTATGACTGGCTTTCCCCTTTGGGCCTTAGGCTGTCTAGACTTCAAGCTCTATGTGGCAGGTACTGTCTCTTAGTCTTTACATACACAACTCCTAGTACATTGTGGCCCTCAATCTCATTTGAAGTCCTTGGGTACTTCTAAAACTAAAAACATATAGAATCAGTAGCTCCATCAAAGCAACTCACAATACCTCCAGAGGGAGGTTACATACACAAAGACATGGCAGCCTCATTCACTTCCTGAGTTCATATGGAGATAAACCCCTATAAATGTGCTGAAAGAACATCCAGCCCCTGTAAGAAGCATCTAGTTCAGTCACAACTTTTTGTCACCACTGAAGTCCACATAAAGAAGAATAAAGGGAGTAAAAAGGAAATAGGAAAAGAAATGAAATGGACATAGAGACTGGACAGACAGGTCTGTGGAGGTCTTTCAGTGACCAGGGCAATGGGTACTGAAAGGGTGGGACAGGATTGTTCTTGGTAAACAAGTTCAATGACCGCCACCACAAAATAACAGGGCCATAGTACTGCTCATGCAACACTTTCTTTGGCTTTATAAGATGTCTGACAGCCCAGACTTACACACTTTAATCGTGCCTTAGGGAGATGATGTTCTTATGCATAGCCTCAGTATTAGTTTGTTTTCAGCTGATCAGTTTTTGAAGTAAACTCAGAATCAAATTGCATCAAATTAACCAGTTCCACAACAGTGCTCCAATCTCCTGAACTCCTGTTGATTGCAGTGAGTCTGCAAGCATCAAAACAGGACTTGGAGCTTCTAATTACCTTTGAGAATCTAAGCCAATTCCTCTGGATCAGTTTAGCGTAGTTCCCACACACTCCCTCTGCTCATAAATCTGATTTTTAACCTATTCAACAACACAAATTAAAAGGATAGAGACAGATTTGCACTTTCAGCCATGGGTTTCCAGTATCAGCATGACAATTACCTGTGTTTATATTTTGTGCCTGATATTACAGTAACTGAATCTGCAATTATGTCAGTATATTAAAAACTAGAACCAAAGGTCAGGAGGTTTTCCATGAAAACGGCATTATTAAAGTTTGTATAGATTCAGAATCCTTATGGATCTTTCCAAGTAATACAAAAACATTCAGTTTAACAGAGATAATAATGGGTATATTCTTAATGGCCTTTTGACCATTTTTAATTTGTATTAGACCTGTAAAATATAAAACTGTGCTTCTAAAGTGATGCATCACTAGCAGAGTATGAAACAAACTAAACTAAAAATAAACCCTACCATTTGAGTATGAAGTTTGCTTAAAAAGTCCTTTTTTCTCATTTGTACAAAAGCTTTCACCAGATGGAATGTTTTCGTGACTGCAATGCTCAAAGGTACTCATTAAGTCCAGGGGAAAAAAAAACAACAGTTCAGATTAGATCTGTACGTAACCTTTGTCCACAACACTTCTGAGGTTCAGACCTATTCAGAGAAGTTGTGAGGAGGACTGGTTTGAATTGTTGGTTGGTGTTCTTGTGATTGTGCTACTCTATGTCAGGTTGGCTGACTGGCTGTTTATTTAACACAGACCACAGTGCCTTAGTAGTCAAGCGGTTTGCAATCCTTTGTTTGTCTTCTGAATATTTTAAAATTAAGGGACATGTATCCTATTGCACAGCTGGAGGATGGAAGCACACATAACTCAACTCTGACTTGCAAGAGTACTTGTAAGTACAGACTTACAATTTAGTTTCTGTCACTGCCTGAAGAATCACAGAGCATCATCATTGGGACCACCCAGACTGAGAAAGGTGGCAGAACTGCATCCATATTTATTAAGACTGAAACTTGGAATGTAGAGTTCTGCAGTGTTTTGAAAGAAGAAAGAACCTTCCTCATAACCTTGAGTAAACTGCTTCAAATAAGCAGGTAAAGCCCACTCACTAATACCCTTTCAGACCTGGGCTATTTGGGCCTTTCTACCTCCATTCTGCAACAGGTATCCTAATTTTCCCATCAGGAAAAAATTTCTCTTTCCACCTCTGGACCAGGCAGGGCGTTGGACAGGGACTGTGAGAAGCTGGTCTCTGCTTCTAATGCACAGCATCTCATAACTATTCCTGGATTGATGCAGGTACTTAAAATGATATTCTAGAGCAAAATAACTTTCTCCAGCATACATGTTACATCACAGAAACAAATCCTAAATTCCTGAGTCCTGATCCTATACCTTTGGATGCGATATCTTTCCTTATTGGCTCTGAATCAGTTTGAAAGGCTGGTCTCGGATGTCCAGCTTAATTCTGCAGAGGGCTTAAAATTAACAGAATCTGATCTAAGATGCACTGAAAACATTGGGGAGCAGTTTCCTACAAATAACAGTGGCCTTGATCTTGTAGAGGAAGTATGCACACACAGCCTGCTTGCAAAACTAAGAAAATCTTTTCCAGATGCATGTGCTCCATATACCTTTCAAGGCTGTAGAGTTTAAAAAACAAAACAAAACAAAACAAAAAGAACACACCCCAAAAAAACCCCCACAAAACACCCCACATCTCATGTTTTATTATGAGATTTGTAAAATTCTTGTTATAATTTCAATTTTCCGTTCAGGTTGATTTATGGATTATCCCCTCTTGTTTATGGCTTTTTTAATGCTCAGCTTTATAGAAGCCATGAATACATCAGAATTTGCACCAAGGAACTCATATAAGAAGCTCAACATCAGCTAACAAAACAGCAGTCTGATTTAACAAGATTTTTTCTGCAGATTCTCTCAAACTGCTTTGCACCAATTACAGAAGGTAAGGTCAGAAAGAGGGCTTAACCCAGAATTTTTTTCAGAGAATTTAGCAATGCCATGTTCAGAACTGTTTTCCTGATCCCTATTATGTTGTTAGCCTGGCAGAGGAAAGGAACAGTTTAAAACATAACACAGTAGGAGCTGTCTTAATATTAAGTGTTAGATCACTGATGGCAGATGCAAAATATTCCAGCTTTGTTATAGTGTTTGAAGGCTTGTACAGAATTTTTAAATAAAGCAAAGTGATTTTACTTTCTTTTTCTTTTTTTAGTAAAATAAAATAAACATGAAGGGATCACTGCATGCCCCTGTTAATGCAAACTGAGTCAAAGCCTATGAATGTATCATGATGGTAGATGCTGCAATGAATAGCTCATAAAAAGTCCTGCTTTGTTGGATTTTTTTTTAATTGGGTCATACTAGGTCACTCCTAAATCTCCAGGCAATCAACAAGAACTATTTTTACACATATGCAAAGTAGTAATATGAATATTCAAATATGATCTAATTAATTTTCTAAAAGCCAATGTTTTTTTCTGCCAGAGCACAGATTATTGTAATTTTATCCTTCAAATTGGGAAAGAAAAATCACAAAAATCTAAATAATTAAAAAAACTTTCAAATTATGAGTGGAAGTCCCCTGTAAAGATAATAGCAAACAGTTCACACACTTCTTAAGCTAGAGAGACAAAAATACCTTTAACTTTGCAAAACTTTGAGGTATAGTCATCTGATGCTTTTTTTTTTCCATAAACTGGTATGATTTCTATCAGGACCATTCAGAGAAGCCTATAATGTATTTTTAAAATTCTTTAGGCTTCCACAGCAAACCTTTTCTGGTTTTTCATGTTTTGATCTTCATTTTGAAAAATTTGCAAAGTAATATATTACACTATATATGTAATAACTGTACATAGACATATCAGCAATATAGAATAATTTCCTTATATACGACAGATGCCAATTTTTATGTTTTGTTCCTCATTACTACAGAAGGGGAAAATGCCAGCCCTGTGTATGACAGCAAGCAATGTGGCTTCTAGTCCTCAGCAGTAAATATACCTGGAATATGGACAGAAGTGGCACTCAGCCTGAACATCCATCACCATTTTGATAGTTTGAAGTGCATCTGGTCATTTGGAGTATATTTGCTGTGATTACCCCGTTCAAATCTTTTCCAACTATGGTATATGTCAGCAAATGACAGTAATGAAAACAACTGAAGCCATTATTACAGGGTTTAGGACTTTGCCATCTGTTGAATATTAGCCTTTGCCTTCCCCCAACTGGCATGCTGTTGTGCCAAAATTGACACATAAGCAGTGTCAACATACTACACTTGTATACATTTGTATAGCTCTTTTGTTTCTACATATCCCAAAGAACTGCACAAAATAGTGTTAATAGAGCCAGTAATCACCAAGAAAACAGGTCAAACAGAATAGATGTAGTTCAAACACTGACACCCAAACACCATGGAGTGCAGAGCTGGGGACTGCAGTTGATATTCACCATTGCAAGATAGGCACACGTGAAAAGTTAATGCAACTGTGTTAAGTGTACGTTAAGATCTGGTAGTCTCAAACCCAGATCCTAACAGACTTTTTTATTTACAATCAATATCTGTTGATTGTAGGTTCTTAGGTTCAAGGTAATGTAGGGTACTAGTATAATACCCTGCAGGACAATTGAATTGTGCATTCATACAGCCACCCTTGTAAAATGTCAAAATTTGCCCATGTATACAACAAAACATTAGAAGTGTCCCAGCATCCAAATGCCAGAAATGACTGACCAAACCTCAGACCATAAAAATACCTTTTGTTTTCTGAAGACTGAAGACCCTTTGAAGATAAAAAGGGAAAAAAATATCCTGATACCAGAAACTCCGTGAGCCTAGAGAGCTCATCAGTCATGAGACTGATGGAGCAGGCTGTATCATCCACACCAATATATACATTCCCTCTGCACCTGCCATGCAAGACATCATTCTAAACAAAATCCTCACTTCTGCATTACCACTTGCTACATCACAGATGGTTAAGATGATTTTATAAAATACACGTGGTACTTGCTGGCAAATGCTAGATTTTAATGGTGACTACTTCAAAGACAATATGTGACCATCAGTTTGAAAAAAAAAAGGCAAGAAAAAGCACTACACTGAATAATTTCAACAGGAAATCCAGTCGGTAGAAAAGAACTCTATCAAATATAACCAAACACCAAAGAACTTGTGGATACTCATTGCCTGGGTTGGATTGGTGAGGAAGTGAAGGCAAGTGATAAAGACTGTTACATGAGGATGAAAAGATCTTTGGGAGCATTGATACTAATCATTTCCTGCACAATTTTATGCCTGGAATGTATCACCTGCATTACATTTATTTTCAGAGGCTGTTATGCTGGAAAAATTATGTCACTATGGTTTCATTCTCCAATCTGTAAAAACAAGCTGAATGGAGGATAATGTCTCAATCTATCATCTTCAGCCAAGGAAGCCATCTTAAGTTAGGGTGTCACAGTAGTGAATTTGATTGAAGCGCAAATATAGCCAAGTGTGAAGGAGGTTCTTACAAAATTCTTAATAGAAAATCTCTCCTTTCTCACTTCTGAAAAGTCATCTGAACCATGAGCACATATAGCAACAAAGTACTACCTACAGCCACATCAATACTAAGGAAAACAAACACAATTCCACAACCTCCAGGCAGACTGCAGGATACAAAATGCAGCCTGATGTTTCCTGACAAACCACTACCAACTCCATACTCAACTAATTAGAGTTGTTAGTGTTATATTAAAATAAACCGTAATAGCTTAGAAATCATAAAACTATCAAGAACCTATTATTATTTGAACTTCCAAAAAAGCAAAAGAATGATATTCCAGTAAACACTCTAACCATTAAACACTTAATATTGTTCTTTCAGAAACAATCCAAATCTTACTATTAGTGCTACAGTTTTCAGCTGTAGAGGAGAGGTACTATGAACTGTCACTGCTGTCCCTGCTTTTCAAGACTGCTGATCTAGCAGTATAGTGGCTGCTCAGAGAGGAAAGAGATTTCGAGCAACAGAAATCACCTTCTGTAAGTCTAATTCAGTTTGCTTAATTCAAGACTCTAGATGACTCTCATGTCATCTTTATAACCCTGAGTTCTTAAATTACATAAACTGAGCAGCAGAGGAAAGATGCATTAAAACTTATGTGGAATCATGGCCAGGATTTTCTTTTGATTTTCCTCCCAGTTCCTTCTCAGCTTGGCAATATGTCTGCACATTTCATTAGTATTTTCCTTATTATCATTATCCAAGTTTTTCATTTTTAAAACAGATGAAAAGACTAGACGATGGGAGAGAGTAGCTTGCTTCTTTCATCAAATGCCCCACCATTTTTGGAGCAGATGATTTTCAAAAATATGGAACGTGATTCCTTTGTTATAAAAGAAAGCAAGTGAGCAGAGAACATCCAGAAGAGCTGATACCTTGAGAAGTAAACTGACCAGCCATCAATATGGTGAAGACTCATTTTCATTTCCTCTTCATATTCTCCCCACATTAATGCACTATGAGATAGTAGCTCTCTTGTGTTCCAGTTCTCTCTCCATCTATCACACTGTTTTTAATCAGAAGTTCAAACCTAGAGGACAAAAATCTTCTCAATTAGGCTAATTGAAATGTTTGCATTACTTTGAAACAATCTGGCTTCAATAAATTGGAATGTTTTTTAAGACATACCACTTCATCAAAATATGCCTGAGCTGTGTAATTCTTCAGAATCAGCTGGATCAGAAAAAATGCAGGATAAACTCAGACCCCATAATGGAAGCAGGGCTACATGCAACTCACACTTCACCATAGCTCTGTGGGAACTGTAATCAGGCTAAGTGCTGTAAAATGTAGCTGCAATTATTTGCAGATGAAAAATTCCAGCTACAATTATTTCTTGAATCAAAATTGAGGATGAAGAAGTAGAGGTCACTCTGTTAAACTAAGAGCATTTTAGTGTAATGTTTGTCAAGGTTGTCTTGCTCAGGTTTTTTACAGTTGCTTTTATAGGATAGGGTAAAAATAAATTCTAACATTCTGCACATAACTTCTTCATATTCAAATGCAAGGCCATGGCGAATTCAAAATGCTGCCAAGCAGAATAGTGCTACAGGCCATCTTCACTGGTAGAAACACAGCTGGAATAAGAACCTTTGCCGAGATCTCCACTTGAGCATAGGAGTACAAAGACTAGAGAAATGGTCACATAAATGTGCAGTGGGCAATGTGCTGTGATTTCTAAGGATGCAAAATTGAACCAAATTAGAGAAAATTATAAATCCAGATTATCCAGCCATCTGTGGAGTCAAAATACAAAGTACTGGATTAGATAAAAAGTCTAATAGTTTCATTAGGCTTTGAAGCTGATTTACAGTTCACTATTTCCCCAATTCATCTGGAAATAACCTGGAGACAAAAGCCTTTATCTCATGTGGAAGGACACTAGGCTATATCATCCACAGCTCTAAGTACAGAGAGCATGTTAGGTGAAGGGGAAATGTAATAGAAGCTACAAAGAAGATAACAGAAGCCAGCTAGAGGGAAGTCTGTCTGGGGAATACATGAAGGGAAAAAAAAAATCTATTTGTATTGCTACTCTGAGGAGGCACATACTCCATGTTTTTGTCAGTACTGCATAAACATATATAAAAAATTCATCTTAGTGTTTGTTTCAACTCTTTCAGCTGGCTACTAGCCATAAGATGTTTCTCCTGTTACAGATACAGACTTTCTGAAGACCACTGACTGACATCCAGACCCTCATTCTGAGCTGCTACTGAAATATGTTTCCTTATTTCACACCAAAATCAGCTTTTCAAGCATAAATAAGATGAAATACTGACTTCATTATTTCTTTTTGAGACAGAATCAAAGCTTCTATCAAAATAATTACAGTGATCCCCATCTATTAACAGTTAGGCAAAAGCCTGTAAAACAAGCTGCATCCAACAAATGTGTCATAGAGTAGGACTATGTGACAGGTAAAAGTCTGAAAACCATATTAGCACAAATTCAATGGCCATGAGAGGTGACATGAAACCAGACACGCCTGCAGCAAGAGTTGCAAAAATTATCCTGAATTACTTAGTAAATGCAGAGTTATTTTAAAAAATATATAAACATGCTGCTTTCTTAACTCTGTGAAAGATCTTGAGGTCCTAACAGACAGAGTGAATCAATCAATTCCTCTGTACAATCAGGAGGTATGGTAGTTATTACTCATTCATTATGATGTAGCATTCTGTAAAGCCAAATTAAGAGAACAGGAGTGATATATTAAGAAAGGGCTGGCTTGTAGATTGACACGTGCCATTGTGCTGTATTAGATCAATTAAACCATCCAGATAGCCCTTTGAGGATAAATGGGTAGATGCTCAAAGAAAATATCTGCACAATCTGATTAAGACATTGAAACAGCAATTCATCATTGCCTTCAATATGAACGGCAATAAAGACTGAGCAAATGACAGATGTTCTATACGAAGTCAGCCATTGTAGAGGAATGCAAAAGATAAGACACTTTAACTCTTTCCAGTAATGACTGAAATATTGCAAAGCCAAAACTTCATGATTATAGAAATATTATTCCCCTGGGGGAAAAAAAAAAATCACCTGCCATTAGAATGGCCTAGTCTGTTCTACCAAACTGCCCTGAGCACACAGTCTTGCCACAAAAAGACTACGAAAGAAGTTACTTTTTACCAGAAAAAACCTTGTAGTGATTACTTACTACAAGACAATTTGATTAAAGAGGAATGTATTCGAGCACCACTGGAAGCGGTTCGAAAGAATGAGGAACAGGCATCACTTATTCACTAGCTTAATTTAAAAAGTTGCTGAAAGTAAGTTTTCAGAAGTTAAAGCAGTTTCAGGTTCACACCAACTCTAGAAGCGATTCTCAAAGAGTCATTAAACTGCCCATGCCCACTGAATCACTCTTGCATTGCTTCTTATCGTCATGTCACATACATTTCCCCAACTGTGCTCTAAAACTGTTAGCTGTGTGTCCTTTGAGATCCAAGAAATGATTCAGAGGAGATCACAAGGTCTGAAGGGATCATTTCATGAAGGTTTAAGCCAATGCAAGGCTGCCCTGCTGTCAAAAAGGATGATCTCCCTTTCCATAGCCTCAGATTGCCATTTTCTCCTTTTCATCAGCTCTAATACTAAATGGAGCCCACTCAAAGACTCACATCAGTTTACTGACCCAAAGGAAAACTTCTGGGTTTCTGAGGCTTGGTTTTCAGTGTAAGTCATCACTCAGTCACATGCTTACTAATGTCAGCACAACAAGCAGACAAGGCTGGCGGGAAGGGCAGGACCACTCTTCATAGACTAGCATAAGCTGAACATAGTACTACTGCCTTGGAAGAAACACTGTTATTTAGCAGCAGTTCAGTTCTCCCTAGAGCAGGGAAGTGAAAGGCTACTGTTAATTAGTAGATGTAAGTGCTTATGCTAGCCAAGGGACTAGTAAATCCTTGTAATTTCTTGCAGAAGCTCAGATCCTCCATGACCAAGAACATATTTACAGCATCAGCCAATGATTAGAATTGATTGTCATTCCCCAACCTTGAGGAACTGAGCTGCTGCCAAAAGCCAAGATCAGGCAGGTGCAGGGGAGCCAAGAAGGGTCTCACAACTTCAGAAAGTTTCAAATAAGGATTCTTCCATCAGACAAGAACAGCTCTTCTTTCCAGGGAGGAGGACCCAGAAAAGGCAAAAGTCGAGTGCTCCTGCAGACTGTGGAATATCAGTGATTTTCTACCTCTGAATAGCTCTGGCATAAGATGCTAACAGTTTGCATGCAAAGGTTTGTTATGTTTCAGCAGCCAGTGCCAGCCACTTCGTAGGAAAACTTATGACCTTCAGTAACAACACCCAGAGCAATCAAGAGTATTCTGTAAGCTAGAGACCATTGCTCTTTCTGGCAGGAGAAGCTATTAGATCCCTGTAGGCCACACATCACCTCTGCAATGGGAGGACAAGTACCCTGGCCCACCATTAGCCATTCAACCTCTTTGCATAGATACAGACTTGGGTTTTCCAGGTAAAACTGCAGGGCTGGAAGGAAAATGAGAAGCACAGGTGTGGCCAGCAATAAGTTCTTTGCACGTTTCACTGAAGATGGCAAAATCCCAAGTCTTGACTATAGAAACTACTGCTGGAACTAAGTCAGGGAGGAAGTCAAATAAAATACTCAAAATTTGTGAATGCCTCTACACACTCACTTGAACACCACCAAGCCAGTGTCAAGAAAGCTCAGTGAATCAGTTTTAGGATTTTCTCGTTTATGAAAAACATCCGCATCTTCCAAAACAAATTCTCCTCCTTGAAAAAAACCCCATGAAAAAATTTCCCTTCCTTTAATTATCCTAGCAATTAAAAGATAGAATATTGAAATTAAGTAGAGAACATTTTGTGTATTCTCTATTCCCAAGTATTTCCTTGCTTCTCACTTGTTCAGCTCCTTTTTCATGGGCACGTAAGCTAATCTTTCAAAGGTACTCATCATCAAAGACCCTTTCAAATGCCAAGGTTTTCAAAATCTCATTTTCCAAATACTATTTAGGCATGCATTATAACACTTGCCAATATCATCTCAGATGAGAATGTTGGTAAATATGGACCTTTATTGATATTCAAATGGAGTATTAAACAGTGAAGGTGTTGGGTTTAGTCTACAAAGCAGTCTACAACAGTTGGAACTTACCAGAGAGGAGGTTTTTTCTAGCCAAGCCAGCAGCTGATATTTCCATATTCCAGATTTCTGCTAACTGTGCCTTGTGGTGGCAGAATGACAGTCTAACAGTAGTGCTATGGTCAACATGGAATACAAATGAGGATTCAGCTTGGTATGTTAAAGAGACAATCAATGGAAAGAAAAATAAGCAATTAATATTAGTGTTCCATTTTCTGAATTTACTTATTAGTTAAATCTAAAGTGATTGTTGTTTTTTTTTAAAATATGCTTAAGGAAGCTCTACATAGATTCTGTCGTTAGCTTGTTTACCACATATAACAATGGCGACAACATGAAATTTAGGATTTTCATTATATTAAGTCTCATTGCAGAAGAAATTATTTGCTTTGGAGTTAGAACTTTTGGTCAGTCATTATTTTCATCATCCATCAGGGAGACTCAGTCACCTCACTTTTCCTGTCTCTGTCCCTGTACCATTCAACTACCATTCTGTATCCTCTGGCAGAGGCAGTCTTTGAGCTCCAAATTGTTAGAGAGTGAAGATGTGTTCTGAGGAGACATCACTGTATGCTTGTTTTAGATATTTCTAGGCATCTCTGGAGCCAGATGTACCTTTAGATTTGACACAATATGACACAGGCTGGACATCTGATTCACACTATTATGCATCCTCTGCAGCAACCTGCATTGCACCATAACTCAAAGATCACAAACAGAACTATTTCAGTAGAAGAAAATTAGTAACAGTTCCAAGAGCAGCTGACCTGTGGTAGTAACCGTTAGTAGAGATAAACAGGCTTAATGTCTTTAGACTATCCCAAATGCCACATTGAGAGTTAATCTTACCACAAGCTGAAGAATTTCTAGGCAAAGTTGTTTCTCAGCTTACACCACTTTAATCTCATCACGTTTACAGCATGTTAGCAACTACAAATGCTTTATTTTCAGATGTGGAGTAAATTTAATTACGAAAATTACATATTAGTTTGTCTTTCCATTCCAGAGGTATGAGGCAGCAGTGCAATTTGCAAAAAGCAGGAACTGGAGAATTCAGTCTTGAAGATATGTGTAGACCTTCAGGTAGATGAGCAAGGACAAACATTAGGTCAGCTATGGCCAACGTGAGCAGTAAAGATCCTCTGCTCAAAACAACCACAGAGAAGTACTGCCGCAACAGCATCTTCAGAGATAAAATGGCAGCTATTCAGAAGCTGTGTTAAAATTTACTGGTCTGAAGGGGAAGGCTCTCCCATGTCCCCGCTCTGAAGTACTATGGATAATTTCTCCATAGAGCCTGCTTTCTTATGCTTTACATTGGGATAACTGAAACTTCTTTTTATTTCTGTTCACCATTAGTTGACTTCAAAGATATTTTGTAAATGAGAAGTTTCTGACAGTCAAAGCATCTCTTTCCTTTATGGTTTGTTTTTATTTGCTGTAAGATTTTCTTATGAAAACTATTGCAACATTTTCTTACATTCCCAATTTTGTAAATATGAAAAGAAAAGCATACATAGAATATTAATCAAGCCCTAATTCTGTCTTTAAGGTCAAACAGAATTTTTGAAGTTGATATGTCTGACAAAGGATTATGACTACAAGAGTCATACCTGCATCTTAAAAGCAGGTTTGAGAAATGCCAAATGATTCCAGCTCTAGCCACAAAGCCAAGAGAAAACAACTTTGCACAATACATTTCAGTAATTTACTCAAGTATTAATTTTCCAGGGTAGACAGTGAATATACAGTGAATATAACAGTTTCAACTAACTTGCCATGAGTTCTGTGTTACCATAAATTAGGTCACCTACCAGTCAACAACATCTGAGAATGTACAAAAGATTACAAGTAAACAACAACAAAGATAACTTTCTATCCCTCCCTCAGCACAACATATGAGAAAATAACCTGCCTCACCTACTTATGACACTCAGCAGCTTTATCAGGGGTATATAAAAGTGCATTAATATTTCATTATCTCTTTTTGGCTTCATTCTGGAGAAAAACAAAACAAAACAAAAAACCAAACCCGTATGGTTTTGCCCTGTGTTCTATTGCTCTAATATACTATTCTTTCACTTCGCATGATTGTGTAAGATGAAGACGTCCTCTTTCAGGGAAGGAGAAGCCAGCCAATTAAAGCAGAATATCACTGGATGGCCCATTCACCTTGCACTGTTGAGGTCCTCCGACAAACAAGTGTGTCCAATAACACTGGAGAAACAGTTTCCAAACATTTGGTGGCCAAACCTCACTTGAGAAATTACACAACACTTTTGCCTTGCCTTGCAGCATATGATTATGGGCTCTTTAGTCCACTTATCTTTCAGTTTCTTCATTGAGACTACTGTCCTGGGGAGCACAGAATAGACCTGTTTCTCTCTGAGTCCAGCTGATAGCATGGTACCACCATATTGATTAGTGAAGGAAGAAATCATGTTTGGTCCTGCTGCTGGCTTCTTTTAGGGGAAGGATGCATTAGTACTAATGCGCTAATCTCCTTTGGAAAGGAAACAGGAGATAAGAGCCTCCTTCCAAGGAGAAAACATTGAAAAGGTCATATTTTTATAGCAAACTGAAGAGCAAATATAAGCATAGAGGCAATTTTGTGCCAAATCCTATTTTGAGTGCTTCTTTTTTGTTTTTCTGAAGCAAAAATAGCGTCTGAGCTGATTTTTTTCATTTTTGTGCTCAGTCCATGGTTTACCACCTTTCATGATGAATAAAGTGAAATGTGGCTTTTTCATGAAAAAATGCCTTTTGTACTTTGTCCTTGTCATTTTTTTGCATACTGCTTAGTCCAAAAAGAGTTATTTGGCAATCTTCAAATGCTGTATGTATGTAGTCAAAGGGAAAGATTTCATACTTGACTGAGTTTGGAAGTAGTAGATAAGAAACAAATGCATTAACACATAAAACTGACATATTCTAGAACATAAGTCACAGCCATGTCTATGGATTTATGTGGAACGTGATATTTATAACAATCCTGATTTGATGCTCCAATGCAAAAGTACTACAAGTATGCTTAAGATACCAGAAAGTTGAGAATTTGGGTACTGATCCAGTTCTGTGAAGTCATCAAGAAGTCTCTGAGTATTGCATTAGATACTAAACACATAGAAAATGCATCCTGGCAAGTGCTGAAACATGTTCACGTTGATAATCAAAACAATTTCCTTGTCTTTTCAGCACTTCTGTTCAAATCTTACCATTATGCAAACAAAAACGTAAAATGTAGTTAGGTTACTGATTACACAGTCAACTAGTTGTTAAAAAAACTCCAACACCATGCCATTTTCTTTAAAATATCATCCTACACATCACAATTTACTATTTTTGCTTTTTACATGTTTACATTTTTAAAGGAAGGAAAGCACTCTCAAAAAAAAAAAAAAAAAAGGCAAAAAAACCCCCAGCATCCTTTAGAATAACATTTTTGTGACATTAGCTTAAGAAATTCACACTCACCAAAAGATCAAGCAATTCAAAGTTAGGATTCTCGTCGCAAATGCGACTTCCACACTGCATGTAGGCCTGAAAATAGCTGTCAAAGGAAGTGTTAGAAAATTTTCAGCAAGGTAAAAAGGGACTAAGTTAAAATTCCTGTGAGAATCATCACTTTGAATTCCTTGACTCCCCTATGCATGTATATTCCTATCATGACATTGCACAGACATACTTTTTTGCATTTCTTAGTACACTTCTACTACATTTGCAACACCAGAATACTTCACTGTGAATGTTAAGCACTGGGATTCTAATACCTTGTTCTTATGGAAAAGACTTAGGAGAGCAGAAGCTGAGCTGTATTAATTTATCGTCATGATGAAGAGGATAGTGAGAATCAGAACTGACACTAACTCTTTCAGTTTTCTCCACTACTTTTTGATTGCAATCATAGTGGTCTCCACGGATGTCATATCAATATCAGGCACACCAGCATTTGAAGCAGTTTTCTGAGGCTGGAAAACAATTCTGATAAAAATGTGCTGCTGCCGCAACTTGGCATATTAGGGTGTCTGAAAAGATTGCCAAGGTTGGCATTTTGCCTGTGCTGCCCAGGGCCATAGAAGATTGACACAAACTAAAA
The DNA here is from genome assembly GCA_028020825.1 of Podargus strigoides. Classification (NCBI taxonomy): domain Eukaryota; kingdom Metazoa; phylum Chordata; class Aves; order Caprimulgiformes; family Podargidae; genus Podargus; species Podargus strigoides. The sequence continues at coordinate 31,609,583 of CM051623.1, forward strand.
ATAGTTGAAAAGATCAAATGTGTTTGTTTTTTATGAGGCACTTTTAAAACACAACGTGCCTGTCAGACCACAAGTGCCTAATATGACAAGGTGCTGATGACTTCAGGAACAGTGCTGGGGATCATATGGGTGTTGTGTGGTTTGAAAGCACTCTACAGAACTGGATCGGCAGCATATGTTGATATGTAAAATGATATGTACAAGGTGGAATTTTAAAAAGAGCCAAAGGAGTCAGAAAACCAAACCTCAGTGAAAACTATACAAATCATCTAGAAGTTGATGAAGAAAACTGAAAACAGATAGGGGATTAGTATTTGATCAACTTTTTGATCAAGTATTAAGTGCTGTGGCCTTCCAATGCCCACGGAAAATTCAAAACTCGAGAAACGCACAATCTAAGCAATATTATATTGTACATAATTCTCCCTGGTTTTGCAAAGACTCTCTTCAGATTTTTGAAAAGTTGAAACTGGGTTTGCCCTATGTCTCACAGAACCATTTGGATGGATGCAAACAGACATACACAAAATTATTTATTTCCTTTCAATTTTTTAAATCATTTTGCATCTACTTTTTTTGTATTTTCCTCCTGTAAGTCATCACGAACCACAGTTGTAGGGGTAAAAATGTGTGCAGAATGCCAATTTCCAAATCAATCACAACTGCCTAATCGGTCAGATATAAAGGCTCACAAGCAATATCGAACTTCTACAGAGGATTTTTCACAATGTAAAGGCTACATTTTTAATTGATTATTCTAGGATATGAAGGAAAGAGTAGCATGGAATAGCATTCTATTGAACATTTTACAAATAGAAAAATATATTGACTCTGAGTTCAAATGATTACTAATTGTGAACTGTTTACAAACTTTAGAACTTAATGCAGCCTTGGAGAAGAAAGAACATAGACTGTAGCAGTCTATGACAGACAGAGCACAGACAGAAAGCAGTACATTGGGCAAGCTTCCAACATTTACCTCCTCTGTCAGTTTCTTGCCCAGATTTTTACCTAACTTTCTTTGAACCAGAAGAACTTTATAATTTACAAACTCATATTGTGTAATTGCAAAATCTCAGGGAAATTTTAGGTTCGTTCTAGTGGATTTTCATAAAGCTGCCAGAAGCTCCTTGCAGATTTTGCAAATACAGATGGTATAATTGCTTCGAACTAAAATCTGAAGATCTCTGGCACCTGAAGGAACTAAAAGGATAGCAAGGTTTTCAGTGATTTCAGAAAGGTAGAACCAAGACCAAAGTTCCTATCAATTCCAATTAAATTTTACATGGAATGACTACAAAAAGAGGTTTGTAGAGTACATAATCTGTCTCTGTGGAAGGATGTTGTGAGTTTGAGAAGCAACAAAAGCATTCTCACTAGAAAGCTCTTTCTAGCAACCAGTTATAGCAGGAGCAGGATTGTATCTGAGGGACATTATGAAGTTAATGCCATTCAGCTGTGGGAGATTGTGGGTTCAATTTTTTAGCTCTAATACAGATGAAGTACTGAGTTTCTCAAGAGTAGTAAATAAGAAAACTGTTTTGGCAAGATGAATTTTTCTGAAGAGCCAATAAAACTTCATTTCACAAACTTCTCTCAAATGCTGATCCACACATTTCTAGTCACTGGTTGTTGGGCAGCTGCCGAGTCATCACAGTGACTGACATCTTTTTCCTTTCCCCATATACTTTTGACTTTAAAAAATGCTTATTTGGTGCATCAGTAGCAGTTTTCAATACACTTTACTGTGCCCTGCAGACCTCTGAGTGGAATTAGACTCTCCTGGCCCATAGAGGCAGATTCTCCAATTATTATTTCTGCAATATCGGCTCTCCTTGCCTCTTCCAGAACTATATTGAGGTGAATGCTACAAAGCAGAGACCCCATTGGACTTTCATGCTTATAGCTCTCTTCCCAGCTACTTGCAGATATAGTGGCATAGACAATAATAAATAATACCTCTTAATGCTGTAGTACAAATAGCCCTCCAAAACTCTTCATTCAGCTAGCCTTCTCTCTTTTTCCCTTCCTCATAGAAAGAAATATGTGTTGTTCTGAGGAACACATTTGATATGTCCATCAAGTTTTCTTTTTCATTATACTAGCAGTAGTGGAGCTTGTCTCTATTGGTGGCTGTGATTGCATCTGAATATTACTGGCCTATTACTTATAGAGATTGCTGGCAAAAGAGGATGTCTTTTAGTACTAGAAGTTTCATACTGAAAGGTGGCCTTATGGGAAATATCTCTGTGATTACTGGGAAAGAGATTAAAGATATTGACGAAATTTTGTTGTCTCCATTGAGGGATTCACGGATTGTAAATGACCTTTTTAGTGTCTCAGTATCTACATAGCTAGAAATATATGTTAACAGAGCAGCTGTCGCCAGTCTCATGCATTCAGAGACATCCTGATCCAATTAGATTGTCACTGATGGATTCATGTTTGCAATAGATTTTGGTGCCCCATTAGTTTCTGGACAAGAAACTAGTTCCTGCTTTGTCTAGTCCTGCTTCTCATTTCAACAAATCTTCATAAAGTAAAAAATAAAAGCACAATAAATGCATGCTATTAGTGAAACAAAGGATAAAGTAGTATCTTAAACTTCCTCCAAATCATGGCACACCTGCCACCAAAATAAGAGGAAAGCTATTTCAAGGGACATTTTCACCTTCCATGTGCTAAGAGGGAAGTTATTAAAATGTTCTCTATCATGAAAATTTGTAGTATATCTGATTTTATGCCCTCTCTTTAAAAGTAAAGAAGAGTTTTTCTACTAAACCAGATGTTTTGATCATAAGGTAACTCAGAACAAAATTTGTCTCATGCTTTGTTCATGAACAGCCCTTAACACGAAGGTTTCTAGGGTCTCCACTTTCTATCACAATACAAATACTAATACAAAGTAGGTCTTTTTAGCAGTAACACATTTAGGAAGATGTTCTAGCTTTCAAGCACATTTTCACAAGAGCAGACTTTACCTACCTACTCTTAAACAGGACTCAAGTGTGATCTCTACCTTTGAGTCAATTACAAAAACTTCTTGAAGCTGAGGGCTCAGACCTAAGACCTAAAAGCTACAAAAGTTTTACAAAGTTAGCAACTGTCACCTGAATCATGATAACATTCAATGTGGACATTCTAAGACTACCTCAAATCCAACATAATGACACTTAACTTGGACTTTCCTTTGAGTTTTAACATAAATTCCACTATCTTGCAATTGGGATAGATTAAGAACATGCACGCCAGCTGTGTCTGTTGATCAGATGACTTTTATGACTTTTGATCACTAAAGCATGTAGGATCAGGACCAGGTCCCCAGGACTCAGTACAAAGCCTGTAGATAACTGTTGGAACTTTACTATTTACTTACATAGGACCTAGGCGAATAATTATAATTAAGTACAAAAATAACATAACGTAGTTTTTCAAATGTAAATATTTCTGCTGTCTTGTTCTTTTGTTATATCAAAAGCCCATCAGCTGGGTGTATAAACATGCATGTAGTCATTATTCCCTCTTAACTTTTCAGCACCTCATATTCAGCCTGGGACCTAAAAGACTCATAGTGTGCATCTGACTCACAAATCACCCCAGACTCAGATCTTACATGCCAAGATTCCTGCTACATCTTGCTTTGCTGCACATTCTGTCTTTAACACTCACACAGCACAGGGCCAGGTGCTCCTTCCTCTCCATCATACCGCACCTTCAAATATGTTCTCTGAGGTATCACTCTCAAACACTGGAAAAGGGAATTTTCAAAGACTTTTGAGAAGCTTTAGACCTTCATAGAAAAGCTCTCCTGGTGTTGTTGGCAAATCTAATGCACTCTCCTGTAGCTGCGTGCACAGAAGGTGAAACCTGGTCTAATCAGTGAAGCAATCAGGTATGTCTGTTAAAATACACTTTTGCTGAGTTCAGCATGCTCAGCTGATCGCCTGAGAGCAGTTGTTTGGTCTCTTGAGAAAGGGTCAGTTTACAAGGCTACTTTTCAGTCCAAGTGTTGAGCAATGCAACTGGCCCTCCCTATAACTTGTTGTTGCTGTTGTGACTAGTCCTTAAGTCTTTGCTTTTGTAAACAATGAATACAGTCACGCACTAGTGCTCTACTTAACTAGGCTCTTTGTAAATCTCTATTATCTAATACAAAAAGAAGAAAACATGAGAGCACTTTATCCTGGTTTATTGTGGCCCTTTAACAGTGTTGGAAATGTTCCATCAAGAAACTGTAGTCTCATTATTTGGTGTAGGATGGATTAATAAAAAAAAATAAAATTCCTTTACAGGCATTAACCTTTGCAAAAAATTTCAGATGGTTGTAATGACAATTTTCATGCCTTATGTATTAGATAACATATAAAGTGCCTGATCCAGCACAAAATATCCATAACCTTATGGAGCATGCAAGCTCTGGATGATGGTTCCACAGCAGGCAAGTTGACACATTCAGATGAAAGGTCAAACTGCAGCAGAAAGCAAATAACAAAAATACCTCAAGTACAAGTTGTGAATGGACTCCCTGCATCCACTACCCCAGGCTCTAGACAGTATGCCCACTGAGAGGCGTGTGAATTACAAGACTCCCATTTCCATGCTCCCCTCTCCTCTCTCATTCCTTTCTTCTGTTCCTCATGACTGTGAAAACTACACTGCTTTTTCACAACTTATCTTCACTACTATTTTCTGCTACTTTTCTCCTTAAATATGCATAGCGAACAATAAACAAATCCACTGGAACGGTAACGACCTGGGTTTCAAAGCCAAAACACCAACTCAGGATAATTCATCCTGATTCCTGTTTGTCCCTGCTGAAAATAACTGCACATTTCTCCACAGAATATAAGTTTTAAATGCCTGGACTATTTTTTATCATTATTTGGGTAATCAGAAGAGATCAACTTTGTCTAACTGTTCATTTGCATCCACTGAAACTACTTTGTGAGACAACTGACACAGCCTTTATCTTTTAGGCACATTACCTGTACAGTACCTGTACCAGCACCTCATTCATATTTAGCAATAAAAGGCAGGAAAACTTTGAAAAGGTTTGGGAGTAGTTCATATTGGCTCACAGAAGTGCTCATTTTCCGCTTACTCCTCTGGTGTGTGTATGAATGATCCAAACCTACTGTGTCTACAAAAGTGGACTAAAAAACGAGGTTCAGGGCACATCATCCTTCAAGATGGATTAGAATTATTTTTAAAATTGTGCATTTCATGTGGTGTTTCCACATTTCTGCTCTGTCCTAGTTGAAAAAAAGGGAAGGAGAAGGCAGTAAAAAGTGAAGAAATACAAATCATAGCTTGTGAGAAATACTAAATATTTGCCCTAGGTTCACTTGCAATTTTTGGTGGAGGTTGGTTCCTATCTAGCGGCTCTGTTTGTCAAAGCTTGATTCTTACAGGGACAATTTCTAAAAATAGATGCAAGAAAATATTACTTTTCCTTTCTCTAAAGGTATACAAACATTTAATTTACATGTTCTAACAAGCTACTGTGCGTGCACATGCCTCATTATTGCAACCAATCGTATCTGTACAGGTAACATTAAAAATCTGGTCATGTACATGGGATGCTTTAAATCAGACAATTAATTACTTTCAGGAGTGGGGTCCTTTTTCTAAGATGAAAGAAAATATTTAAGTTAGTCAAGATATCTTATTACTTCGCTATAATATACAGAGCTTTAGGGAAAGATTAGGTTTATTAAGTCAGACTGACAATGAAGGCTTTCAACACTGCCATATCCTACAAGTACACATTTGTTTAATATTAAAGTTCGCTTTCAAAACAAAGTAGTTAAGCCTACCCTCACATTTATACATCTGCAGTTTGTTTGATAACTTACAACATAATTACAGGCTGTCCTCCCACTAAATGCTGTATTCAGACTTATGAAACAAGGTGGTAAAATATGCACTGGAGTCTGAGTACTAAGCCCGTAATTTACCACAAGCACTAGGAAGAAAAGAAACTGAGGGGAACCCTGCTATTTAAGCTGCTCAGTTATCATGTTTCCCTCCCCCACACATACAGTAGCATATAACCCATTCATATTTCAATTTTACACTTCCCAAACTGTCATCTTCTTATGTTTCAAGTTCATTTGAAATGCAATCTGTTTATCAGAGCAGCAGTGAATGCTTTTGCAGATCATGAGAGAGCCGTCTCTCCCCACTAACACGTAGGTCTGTGGCAAATGGGTTGGTGAAAAAAAGCAGACATTGTGAGCTTAAGAAAAGTGCCCAGACAGTTATGGAGAGGAGTGATGTTCAGCCCCTTTCTTACCTCCTGTGTTCAAGCAGTGAGAGTGTCCCCTCCCCCCTGTTGGAGATGCAGCTAAAATAACTAAGTAAATTCCCACGTAGAACTGGAGCATGTGGAAAATGAGAGATTGACCTCATTTCAGCCATTTTAGTCAAGCTTGAGAAGGACCTGCATGGTACCTGGGCTCTGCCTCACCTTTCCCTCCAGCCCCAGCCAGCAAGGCCCTTGGGGTGTGAATCACGGAATCCTTGGCTGGAAAAGATCTCTAAGATCATCAAGTCCAACCATTAACCTAGCGCTGCTAATTCACCACTACACCATGTTCCTCAGCACTTCGTCTACACATTTCTTAAATACCTCCAGGGATGGGGACTCCACCACTGCCCTTGGGAGCTTGTTCCAATGCCTGATAACCCTTTCAGTGAAAAAGTTTCTCCTAATAGAAGAGATTTTTCATAATAGAGCACTTATGCTCCCCTTTCCTCAGTGACTCCAAGCCATTAGCCAGGAATGGTGCTTTCAGGCAATCACATTCTCTTTCTCTTTTTTCTAATTTTTTGTCCATTTTACTATTCCATCATACTTAACCAGCAATCACAGGTTCTGAATTGTGATTTTCTGTGATATGTATAAGTAAAGCTTGCCTTGCAGCAGTGTTCTCAGAACAACTCCATTCTCCAAATACACCAGTTCACCTGGTGTTGCTCCAGACAGCATTTGTCTCAGTCACTGCCTACAACTGTAGCAAATTATCCAAGTTTTAGATTTAAAAAAATGAAAGTCACATCTTCACATGTACTATTTGCTAAACACATCCTGTACAATAATGACTATTAAAGGCATACTTGTTTTTCACTGTTTTTCTACCTTCTTTGCTGCCCCCCCAAACCTGCACCATAAATATCAATTAAAAAAACAGTCACTTTTGATTCTGTTTTAAAATCTCTAGGCTACATTTGGCAGGTTGCAAACATGAAAGAAGAGTTCATCTGCTGTGAGAAAATAGGTAACACTGGAATAACATCTTAAGTGTAGGTGTGTGACTGTCATAACTGTGGCAGATTTATCAGGGGAGGGAGGGAGATAATATTCTGAAAGCTGGGTGCTTTAGTCTCCTTTGTTTGCTAAAGCATCTCCATAAAGTGAGCCTAAGAAACTTAGGTTCATCCCCACTCATTCTGGGGTATTGTGAAATGCCAAGAAAATTAGAACAGCATATTCCAACCCATTTGCTCATTAAACTTTCTCTTAGTTCTCATACTGCGTTATTCAAGGACACCCACCTCAGATTTTGTCTGAGCTTTCAAAGACAAAAAAAGGATATTTTCTCTTGCCAGAATCCAGACTGGTTTTGTCAACATGCTAGACAAGCAGCAAAAACTGGTAAAGACACAAACTACCAAGGAGCTATTGAAATCTGTTGAAATTTTGTCTCCAGCAATTACATCCAAGGTTGCAGCCTTACTGAGAGTCTGCCCTCTATGTGAGCTAAACCAAAGTGGTATCTGACAACATCTGAAATAGTACAAGAACCTTTAAAGCACAATTTGAAAAGGTAACAGCTTTTCTGCTCTGACCTGTATGGATGCAACATATAAAATGTGACTAAGACAGGCTCCCAACAGGTGTCCCTATTTCATCACAGTCCTTTTAGTTGAGCCTGGGCTTGTGTAAAACATTCAGGTTCCATCATCTCCAGAAAAAAAGATTAAAAGGTGTCAATGGAAGAGAAAGATATAAAAATACAGATATAGAAAGTGGAAAACCAGAGGAGTCCATGCTACTCTGTTTCTTCCAGTATTTTTCAAACTGTGTTGAAGAGCTGAGAAATTCACCGGAAGTGTTGCAATATCAGCAGAATAATATGGCACTAAAGAAAAAGAGAGGATGTGGGGGAGCCTATCAAAGTGCTTGATTCTTACAAAAATCAGATTTATATTTGAAATAAAGTTCCTATACAAAATAAACTACAATTTACGTATGCATACCTCACTGTTATGTGTCAAAGCTAGCCACTTACATGTCTGAGTGCCTATATAATCTGAATCATAGCAGGTATGATTTATGCTTCTTTTCCTTAACGTTTCCCCAGAAAAAAATGTCTCCTTGGGCATATTGTCCAATACTCCAGCTGTCCTTCTCTCCTTTCCCCATCTATCAATTACCCAGAAAATATTCTTCAATGCAGTGGTGAAACATGAGTTGTGATATATTAAGACCATCTTGAAGAGAGACATTCTCTATGACACAGGTTTGTACTTGAGCACCTAATTCCTTTAGGTTTTGTGTCATTGCCTAATTAACATCTGCCTATAGTTCAAATATCATCAATTAAAAGATGTGATGATGTCCAGAAAAAGGAAACAGGTTATAAGTAACTTCTGAAAAAACATTTCACATCTGTGAACTGACCCATCTGGCATGAACAACACCATATTTTATGAACTGCCTAATTATTCAGCTGTACCTTTTGTCCCATGTAATGAAGTCGGCTACGAGGCAGGGAATGGTGCTTATGGCTAGATTCACAAGAAGGTCTACTGAATACTGCATTTTGATTATGGTTAGCGCTTTTATTTTTTCTTGATTCCTGCCAGTAATAGGAATCAGGAGACCTGATGTACTATGATTCAGTGTTGAATTACTAGGTGACTGGGCTCTGTATTGCCTGTTGCTTCTTCCAGGTTCAACAGCAGTGATCTTTGGCAGCAGAGCTCTCTCGTTTCACAGCTAATGTACTGATTTGGGGTTTACTCACTACTGTTTCATGACTGCATCTTAAGTGTTCCATCATGTTGAGATCCATGAAAAATTGTGATATGACAACAAAAGCGCAGCTAAATTCCCTTTGCAGTTCTTTGATCTGGAGGCCCGAAGCAAAAGGTCTGGTCCTGCTGTAGCACTTCTCACTTATCCCAGACTGAAGCGCCGTTAGCTGGGCTTCAGTCACTTTCCTTCTCTCCAGACATGGCTCTTTGACAGAAGGATAGCACAAGACCTCTAGCAAACCAGAGAGATTACTCAATTATTTGCATCTAATGATAAAGTCAGGGGTGGATGCTGTCTTCACAGTACAGTCATATGGAAGGTAGAAGAGGTCAACAAATGTTGCTGGTGGTGGAGGGACACAGTTACCTCTCAGTACCCTGGGCCCACCCCTTGACCCAGAGCAGGTTGGGAAGCCAAGGTCCTGTGTGGCCTCTGATGTAAAGAATGGGTGCTGCAGTGCTGGGGAGAGAAAGGGATTGAAATCACAGACAGTCAAGGTTCAGAAACTTAGTCAGCTGCTAAAACTTTGGCAAACCTGATTCAAGCTTATGGAGATGTCAGCACCAGGGGATTATATATCCCTTGTCCTATTTCAAGCCTTCACTTTTGCCATTAGGAAAGATTTTCCTTCTTTTAATGTCGTTATTATAAATAAATCTAAAATGCAGAGTAGGAGTATGTTTATGAAAGTAATATTTTTACATTGTCACTTAACAGACCACAACTGAATTAGAATAGAGACTCTATAGTTATATATTCACACTAATAAAAAGCAAAATTTTCCATGCCACCTACTGGCTTGCCTGTTCCTGGTGTGCAACTCATAAAGAATTAACTTGGGTTTAAAAACTCACAATATTCAAGAGAGAGTTTTCAATAATTTCAGAATTTATCAGTAATAAAGGAAGCCCAAACACACTGTTGGACCTACAAAAATATATTCACAGGCTACATCCAGTATACTGATGTTTTCCACTCATCATTAAATAAATTACAAATGAGGATGGAGTATGCTGAAGAGCTGTTAGGGAAGGCAACACTACTGCAAAGTATTCATATTCAAAGCAGCCTTCAAAATGGATTGCAACAAGTGTGAGAAAGAGTAGAACACAGCGGTCAACAAGCCAAGGATAAAGACAGTAATCTACACCCCAAATGTTCCTTCAAAACAAGGCTAATCAGACCATTGCCAATACTTAACAACCCAACTATTATCAGACAGCGTCAGCTTCCTGGACAGTCATTAATGCTGACTGACATGCAAAGTGATTGTGGAAATATCAAACAATACTCCAATTCCTGAGGTCCTTACTCATACATTTAACTCAGATGTTACTAAGGCAATTTTTTTTATTGAAGTCAATCCATTCTGACACCCTGCTCTGAACGCTTGTTGAATTTGGCAATAATAATTCCTTCTGCTTCTTTTCATGTGTTATCCCTTCAGCCTTGATCCTTTCATCTGTGTCTCCTGTAGGAATGATGTGAAATCCCTACTCTGTTTCCAATTATTGAGACATCTGGAGATGGCAGTGAAGAGTCATGACAACCCAAATATAACAAAGAACCCTAAATTTAAAATGCAATTTAACCTGATAATTTCAGAGAGAAGAGACTGTTATAATTATAAATATACCATCTGATAATCTACTGGTTCTCACTACCTGAAGTATGTTTCATTCAACACAATGCAGTATCTTTTCTCTTGCAGACATTTTGGATTTGAGTAAGAAGATTTAAATATTGATGGAAACACAGGATTTTTTTGGGGGGAAGCACCTCCACCACTTGAGAAACAAGTAAATAAAAATTCCAGGCCTCTATCAAACTGCTTCTGCACAACTTTTATATAAATTTGAAATTTTAGTCAAGTAAAGATGGGGTACAAAACATAGATGTACAGACTGTAGAACTCTTTTTCTGCAAAGAAAAACTATCAATGACTGGTTTTAATCTCATGTATTAAAAGCCCATGAAGTCAGATTGAAAGAAACAAGGCAGGGAAATATTACATGACATCTAAATTCAGGATGATGGAGAAATACTGGCAACAAACATTTTGGTACTTGCATCATGGGTCATGGAGAAAGCTACAGTCCCATCAATTCAGCAGAACATTTATGTGCTATGTGCAAAATGGGAAGATCAGACAGATTTTGTCATGCCTCCAAGACAAATTCTGTAAATCAGTGTACAAGTCAGATCAATTTTTACCAGCAGAATATAATACCCTGAGTGTTTATGGTTTTTAGGTAGCCGACTGTAACTTCTTGTTCTCCAGCCCACCGGGCCTCACTCTACCACTGTGTGCTGAAACATCAGTGCTCTGCTCCACCACTTGTCAGCCACGACCTCGTAGGCATGCAAGGCACCCTGACTAAATTCTCAGCAATCATCTCCTTTCAGGGTGAGTGATTTGAAGGTTCCTGGAAGGAGGAAGAAAAGCCTGCTTTATAAGCCCGTATCATGCTGTGTGACCAGCTCACAGCTTTGTGTCATGCAAACCTTAATCTCTCCACAACCTGTCTAGCTGCATCTTAGTCTGTTCTGAATATTGCCTCTCTGCCAAGGGATCTGGATTTCTCATGATCTAATCATATCTCCTGTCATCTCAACACGGGTTATTTCCCCTACATGTTTACCATAGATGCATACTTCAAAATGTCAGCTAAAAACAATGTGACAGCATCAGCAAAAAGTTTTGCTTTACCGAGTGCAAACAAACTAGCCTGTTGGGCATTCTAGCAAAATGGCAGAGTCGTCTTTTCTAATCGTTAATCCTAATGTTTGCCTTTTCAATGTGGCTAGTTGCTTCCTCCCTGCTTATCTTCTGAATCAAATAATGACAGTATGTTTTTATACTACACTGCACTTTCATAACTCATGCAAGCTGAAAACTTGTTTCTGTGTCAAGTTTTTTTTCTGTCATTGACTACGATAAATGCAAGTCTTCATCCACTGATATTCACAAAGCATTTTTTGTGAATATCCTTGAATATACCTTCAAAAGCAATCATTCCCTCTTGCACAGAAATATAAAGGACTTTCAAGTATATTACAACTGAAAGAGTGCACATCCTTGGGCTCTGTGTGTGGCTCTTTCTTTCCTTTTCACTGTGTTTTTATTTGAATGTTTTATTGATTTTTCCCCTCAGATCCAAAACCATAAAAACAGAGGAAAAAATATCTACTTGAAAGTGACAAAATTGGAAAAGGGCAGCAAGAGCCCATAACAAAGTCTGAAAGCTGAAGGAAGGGTCCCAGTGAGACAATATGATACAGCTCTGTGTATGCAGGGCAATAAAGAGGAGTAAGACCCCTCCTCGTTTTTAACCCTGCTTGTAGGAGGAAGAGCAAGGGCAGAAAACTTGGGTCTCCCCTGTAAGCAGAGAGCCAGAGGGAAGGAGAGGACACCAAACCAAAGCAGGCACATCACTGGGAGCAAGCTGTCCCCTGAGAAACAGAAAAAAGGTCATCCTTTCCCCAAAATGGGAGGGAAGCAGGTGAGATATTGCCCTAAGGTCAGCTTCAGGAGGGGTGCAGCTATACAATGTTTATCCAGACATTTCAAAGTATGCAGTGTTGCCTTCAGTAACACATTACAGTGAACGCATTATAGCACAGCTATAACCTATGGCAACCATTCACAATCAGGCTGGCTGTACTTCATACATCACTCTATCTAGGACTTCACCTTTAAATCCTCTTATTTCACTACCTCAAAGGCACCTCAGTGTGTCCTAGACAAACTGGCTGCACCATTTATCAATAACAGCAGCAGCTGCTGCCACATCTTGCAGTTACTCGGATCTGTAGCAATCCACTTGTAAGGAAACAGTGAAAAAATCTGCAAGATCATCTCAGATCTGCACAGCTAACAAAGGCAGAGCACTAGTTTAGCAAGGCTAGTAGCATGGTCAAATATGGCAATTTAAATGAATGTGACATTGATTTCTCCTATAGCTCTGTTCTGTAATTAAAGCTACAACCAAAGGCTCTTACTCATTTTTTTTCTCAGGCAAATTCTCACTGCAGTCAGAAAGACTGAGGAAACCTGAGCAGCAGCCCAAAGATTTAACCCTACTTGCTTTATTTCTAATCACTCTCTTTTATGATAATTAAAGCCACTTGACGTGTGAGGTGCTTTATATGTGCTCTGACCTCGTATGAGGAAGAAACAAGACAACCTTCTCTGGTAGAAAATAAAGGTCATGAACCAGAAGCCATGATCTCACCTTGGCTTCTGCAGCGTGCCCTGATTAAAAAGGAAATCTTCCTTCCGTGTACAAAACGAGATGAACAGTCTACAACGCAGCACTTGGAGCCTGAAAGTTACGGCAGCGCAACATGTGAGGCCACTGCAGCCAGACTCCCTTTGCTACCCACCTCTCCACCCATGTCACCTCTTGGTGCTCTCCCCACCTGCCCTCACTGCCCCTACCCCTGCCTACCTACACACGGGCAGACATTTTCTCCACCACTGAGAACTACATTGCTGCCCTTATTTGTTTCCCTTTATTCTAAGCACTGGAGATGCTCGCATGGGTTTGTCTTTGTCACATCCTTACTGCTGCCTTTTATAATTACAGGACACCGGTCTCACTGTGTATTTTCAAATGTATTTTAAGGATTAATGATAATACTTTTTTTTTTTTTTTCTGACAGAGCTAGACTGTTTTCTCCATACCTTTACACATTTACAATAATCTCTAAAATTTCAACTGTGGAAGATGCAGCACCATCAGAGGCAATCATCGATTAGTACTGTTATTATACCATGATATCAAAATGTCTTTAAAATAACAAATAAATAAATAAATAAAACCTTAACGTTTAAATATTTTCTTTTTTTTGGTAAACATTCAGAGTTCACTTAACACAGTTTAAAAATAATGGAATAGGTCACTTAGAGGCAAAACAGCTTGTGAAGCTATCCGCCTATGCAGCAAAATGCTAATGTCCTTTGAAATACAAAGGCAAAGGAGTTGTTCTCTTTATTGTCTAATGTTTTGTACGTTTTCAGATCCAGGTCCAGAAGTATTTATCTTTCACCTCAGAATCTGATTGCTGTGCTAATGCTATTTAAAACTAAATGGAAGAAAACTATATTCTCCACAAGAATTCAAATTATTCCTTTCTTTGGACAGAAAAAGAAATAATAGTCATTTTTATTCACACAAAGGCCTGTACAGAAACCTCTGTGTGTAAATCACACTGCGCCTCTATAATTTGTTATTAGCTATTGGTTATAGCTGGGATAAATGCATGGGAACACTATTTACATAATTGTAAGCAATGTCACATTTGGATTTGGAACTCGGACCTCCTGTAGCTTTCTACAAATCATTACTCTTTCTCCAGTCTGCTCTTTTTCCTGCAAATCTTTGAGATTAAGTCAAATAGGAGTACTGTTCTCAGTCACAGGAAGAGTCAAATAAATTCTTGCAGTGAGGGAAAAATAAAAGATAACTTACTATGCAGCTGTATCAACCTTGTACACAACATTTAAAGTGTCATTTGGGGAATTAAATGGGCTGAAATATTCAAGAATTATTCAAGTATTCAGTGACCCATATGATGCCTGAGTCAATATGAACACTCTTGACAGAGAGGTCCTGCATGTTCCTGACTTCTCGACAAGCAGTAGTCCAAAGGAGATGGTTTAATACCACACACCATGCCAGTTCTCGCTTTTTCTCATATGCTGTCTTGTGATTTTCCCTACCATGCTTATAGTATGAACAACAAAATGAAGGACAATAGAACCAACTTACTGATTCACAACTACAGAGGACTTTGATTGAAAATTTTAATAATTGTGTGTGATGCTCAGATATAATCTTCCCAAAAGAGGTGGGAAAGTAGCTGAGTATAAAATCTCATCCTATTATGCCCTTTCAATCATTATCATTAGTGCATCTAGAAATCTATAAAGTAATTTGCAAGATTCTTTTTCGGAGAATGGTTCAAATAAATCATGGAGGAATATTTTAAGTTTTAGCATATTATAGAAATCCAAAGCCATATTTGTTTTGCATAAAATAGGGGTCTAGAACAACAAGTTCTATATGCATATGCAGGTACTACAAATATATATTCATCTAACTTATATGTAGACAGCTAGCTGAACAGCCACTTATGAGCTAAGTTAACATGCCTCGGTTACAGAAATTCTGCATTGAAATTAGGTACTTAATTGCATACTCAAAGCCTTGACTTTCTGTTTGTAAATCTGATCTTTATTGGATTTTCCCTTGATAACAGATTCCCAAAGCACCTCATCTGCTCCACTGCAAGTATTTTCTTCCCCTTCCCAATCTTTAACTTTTATCACAGCTTCCTTGGGGCAAATACATTGTTTACTATCTCAAAGCATGTTGCAGCTCACCTGATCTTTCTATTTGCAAAAGCACAAGAATCATTCTGTAGATCTCTCAATTGTCACTAGCAAGAAACAGTCTCTTCACATAGAAGAAATTAGAGCCTGCACTCACTCCCAGGGTCCATAAAGTGGGACACATGTATGTGAAGAAAGGTTTCTTGCTCCCTCAACTCCTGGATACATGTGTAAACACCACGCATAATGCCAGCTGCTGCAATGGTTATTCAAAGCAACAGGAGAAGTCACTGACTGAATCTTTACTGTGAGGCAGACTTTCCAGTGTCCTCACCCAAAAGAAGACTATGCCTCTCTGGATGCCTTAGTTCACATATGCATTCAGATTTGGGCCTCCAGAACTAAGAATACCAAACTGTCTTACATATTTTTCCAGCTTATGATGTATGCTACAGTCCACTAGGAACAGATCTGAAATAATTATATTTCATTTCATCTCACGTCAGACAACAAGTTAGCTTAGCACATTTTAATGGAGTGGTGCACAGTGGCTCTTTCACTTAATGAGATCACATTTTGATGAGAGACTCTAGTGGGTTAAGGAATCATAACCATAATGAAATCCAAGGTTTGGGGTTTTGGTTCATTAGGCAACAAGGATAGCACTTCAGAATACTTGCTTCCAAAAAGAAATACAGATGCCAAGATTTTATATCTCTCTGGAGAGTTCTTCTGTGAATTGTCATTACTGAAGAAATGTACTTGGAGGGAGAGGAAAGGAAAAAGGGACTAAAGAATTCAGCTTTGCCACAACACGTTTATCCATCAAAACAGAATAAAATGTTGGTTTCTCAGTCGTGGAAAGAAAAAATAGTTCATGAATCTGTTTTGATAATCTTTCACTAGATAAAGAGCAGTTTCTATATCCAGAATACCAGTTATTTTGCATATATTCAAGGTGTACACACCAGTTGACAGGTATGCTCATCCCTTTCTACCATGCATACAAAAAATACAAGTACAAGATATAGGCAGCATCAATATTGTCAACCTCTGACAGATGTTTTCCTGAAATAAATTAGTACTGTGACTGTACTAGGAGCAGACAGCAAAAAAAAATGGGATAAATCAGCAATTTTGCATTATATGAACCTACGGAAACTGCATTTCCACCTCATAATAAAAATACAATCAATAAAAAGTTGAAGGGTACTTGTGGGACATTCGATGTATTTTCATATCAATTCTACTCGCTATTATAATTTGCATAAACCTTCTAATAATACAGGAGGATGGAAAGGTTATGGAATATCTTGCCCAGAGATGGTCCCTCTGGGAAGGTAAGCCAAAAAGGTGTAGAATTTTGAATAAAGTTGAAGCAAATCCGACAAATGAAGGCAGGAGTTCACCCTCTGGTACACTTGTATCCTTGCTTTTCCCAGGAGCTAAGCCATACGTTTGCAGTAACAACTAACTGTTCATTTTAAAACTGTTAAGTAGCACAGGAGAAGAAGAAAGAGGAGTTAAAGTACTGCAAAATAAGCAATATGCCTTCCATGAGCAGTAAGGGAACATTATGAAATCAGAACAGAGAACTGGAAGCCTTGAACATTTTTTAACTACAACAAAACGTTAAAAGATTAAACCTGGAGTGCATAAGAGGCTCTCTGGGAGCTCTGCTCCTTCTTACATGTTCATATCATGGACCACGCAAAAGCTCATAGAAAAGAATACAACAATGCTTTCAATTTGTGAAGTACTGAAAACAAAATACAATGGATGTAGTCGTAGCATTCATTTCAAAGGTTAACGTGCAGACTGTACTAGTCCTCCCAGGCATAATCATTGAGCAGAAATGATGATTAAAAGTCATAATACATACTTTTTTTTTTAATCTAACACGACTTTGATTAGAGTATCAGATTACAAGACGTGCATAATCAACAATATTGTACTTAAACTACATCAAAGATTGCTGACCTTTTAGTGCAATCTTTTGGGTAAAATTCATGGTACACAAACATGCTTTAATCTATGTGAAACATTTATCATGCACAAAGAAAGGTAACTTTTTGACATCAGCATAATTAGCCTTGGCGTATTTACTCTACATGTCAACCCTTGGCTGTGAGCGAACTTGCGTGAGATTTTGACATAATCATGTTAAGTGCTGCCAGTTTGAGTAGCTGCTGTGGATTAAACAAGAAAAATGGTATCAACAACGTAGGCATATGTTCTCTGCTGTATGTTAATGAAGCCATTTGCACTAAAATTGTTGATATTTAGAAATTTCTTTGGTTTAATTATGAAAACAGTCAATAGTATAGAATCTTTGCACTTTATAAAATAGGCCATTAATTAACCTATTGATTATTGTGGAGGGTGAGAGAAATATTCTTCCTGAAAATATATTTGCTTTTTCAAGGTCTTCTCTATGCCTTCTGGAATGCTGTGATCTACTGACAGAATAATGGTGCCCTTTTACCATATGAATAAATAGCCATAATAGCTACAGCATAATTTACAGATTATTTCAGTTCTCCTTCAGCCAAGGTCCAAAAGCTGCTGAAGCCACCTGACAAAAGAAGCTTTCCATCAGATGAAATTTCGATTTATATCCACAGAAAACACTGAATTTCATTTCTCTCAAATTTATCTGGAAGTTGCACGCTGACAGCAGGGACCTCTGAAGAGTTTTCAACTTGGCTTGTCTCCCACCTTTTAATTTGCCTACTTGATATCCAGCAATCACCTTCTGAGATCTTAGAGCAGTGCCATTTCTCCAAGCAATGAGAGATAAGAGGATGTACTTTGCACATTCCTCAGGCTTGATAGCATTAAAATGCTATATCTTGGCATCAGTAGAAACTTCATTGCAAATGTAACACTGTGGTTTTTAATACATGCAAGGTTATAACTATCCAATTCTGATATTTTTTTTTTACTATTCTAGATAACACGGCATTAATACTTATTTCAGCATATGTCTTGGAGCTTTGATGATCTCGGGCAACGCATTGAATTTTACCACAAGTGCAAAATAATCATGAGACCACAGTTTAAGGCACTAAGACACAGTTTCAAACTTCTCCTCTATTTATATCACACACAGAGCAAAGTTTGATTGCTGAATGATGTCATAATCATGAGCTACAACCTCAGCATCAGCAAGATCAATTTAAAAAATTCAGCATTATCCTTTATTGTCACAAAATACACTTAAAAATGCTAATCTATTATAAAATGATGTAGTTAGGAAATGGCCAGCTCCAGAATTTTAAATGTGCCTACATGCTTGTGCACTGCAGGGTGGTGACTAGTTCTGAATACCTACATCTGAACCCACTCCTAATCCAAGTGTAAACTTGGACATCAAATAATTTTCCTTCCATTTAAGACAGTGTTAAAGTAAAACCATGTTTTTGCTTAGATTTAAGTGCAGGAGAATAGAAAATCCTGTAAGAACACCTGCTTTCTTAGTGCTTCCACCATTTAAAAAATTCTGATTTTGAATCCCTTGCACTGGGTGGGTGCTGCTGATCCAAACCCAGCTCTAGCCCTGATACTAACTGAACCAGCACTGTTCTGGTTACAGACCTCATCTGGAGCTGAATCCTGTTAAGGTGGTTGTCTTCAGTGTCCTTTTTTTATATGGAATTAAACACTGTGTCTTTACAGAGTACTTTTATTATTATATTAATTTTCTTCCTTCAGAAATAGATCTGACAGCCAGTTAAATATTTTAACAAAACATCTTTTTAAAAAGGAGAAGTTGAGCGTCCTAATAACCTGGCTCTGTTCCAGAACAGGTGAAAGCGGGTATTCTATTGCTCCGTAACACAGAACATTTTTAGGGTACTTGTTCTGATCTTGACAGATAAAACAATATTCATTTGCCTAAAAATAGGTATTTTCTGCCATTGGGACAGCCTTGGATCGCCTGCCTTGCATCCAGCTGCCACTCCAGAAGGGCATGGGTGCACTGTAGGTCCTGCCAAAGCCACACTGATATCACAGATGTCAACAGTGACTCCAAAGCACTAGGCATCTTGGCATGGGCAACTGAGCTGAGCCCCTAAGCATTGTTTTGGTCACATAGGGTAGGATTCAGTAAAGGATCAAAACACCTGGCTTTAGGTGTCTACATGCAAACTAGGTGTCCAGGTTCCTACTGGGGTCAATGCAGTGCTAATGAATCTAGGTGGTTGAGTTCAGACATCTAGCTGATCAGCTGGATGCATCTTAGGGTCCAGTAACCATACTGACTGCAAATTCAGTTCACCTAAAATTGATGCTTTTGGCTATCCAGATGAACAAATGCGGTGAATGTGACATAAGACACATGGGAAATCCAAATCCTTCTGGACCAGCATCTTGCAGTAGGGAAATATGAGTTTCAAATGGCACTAGGTAACTATGTTTAGGCAACTGAATCAAGCCCTGTTGATTATACTGGGAACTTAAGACTCCCAGCTGACATTCAGACACCTAATTTTAGGTATCTGATGTGTAACTGAATCAAAAAATGGTGTCCAATGGCAAATTCCTCTTCTAGAGCCTGTTTTTTTCTTTTTTCCCACTAGTTTAAATGAGAAGGAGCACAAAACATAAATTAAACTATTTTGATGTACAGCTGATAGGATTTGGCTTCATTTTCTATTATAGTTCAGTAATAGTATAGATTTTACAATTCCACAAATCATAGGCTTAGTCTTGCCACTCCAAGTGTCAAATCAAACCCAATTCCAGCTTAAGACTTGAACATCAAAGTGGTACTTCCACCATTCCTTCTCCTTTCTGCACAGAATCTTGCTCTGCCATTTAGGGCATTATTTTCGCAGTCCATGTACACTGAACCAAGTATCTGCAATGAAATGTTTCTTTTCTGCTTTTTCCACTTATTCTGCTTCTGCTTATTCCTTAGCAGGAATGAACCTTTCAGAAGGAGCTGTTGATGTGCCTTCCTATTTTGCATTATGTTTGTAAAAAACACTTCACAAGCAATCTTCACAGTACTAATATTTAGTGAAATGGATTTCTTTTACTTTTTGCATTACTGCACAAGTTATTGGTTCTGGGAACTAAATTTAATTTACTTCCAATATCTCAGGCATTTCATACATTACTTTAGTATCCCTTTCTCTCATCATGAATACAAGACAAATGTATACCTACAGGGTTCATGATACATCTTGGACATAAAGAACAAGTATTCTTTCTGCTGCATAGAGGGAATCTAATGCTCAAAAAAATTCCACTCTGAAATTTTTTCTTCATCTTCTATGCACAGATGCTAATTTTAGAAACACACAGTTAGTTATAAATAAGTATTAATTGTCAGTTTTCTCCAGGAATCTCTGTTTGTTTCTGGATATGTTTAATACACCAACAGCTTTAGATTCTCTGAAGGGACATGTATGTAATCCCTTGTTCTTCCTTTTCCAGGACTTCAAGGACCCCTAGATAACACAAATAGCTGGCACCAAACAACAGGTATAGGTATCAAAACCAAGGCTAGCCAATCCACTCATTTTTTCTGGCACTATATTATGCAGCAGCATAAAAGGTGTCACTACTGAGCAGAAGCTTATAATTCCTCTTGATTGATCAATTCCCCCCAAAAAAAAGCATTGGAGATGTGATACTAAAATGTGCCTTATAGGAATCCTATAATTTCAGAATTCCTCAAGGAGCAATAGCTGAATCCCTTGAAACTTTCTCCCATGAGAAAGTTTTCCAAATGGTGTCTTACCCAATCCTTTTTTTCCCAGCTTCTCCAGTGTAAGATGTTTCATTTCAACTCAAGCATGCAAGCTATATTTTGTGATATTACAGATCAGCTTATGTCTGATATGCCACCAAATGCTTATCAGAAATGCAGTTAAATACCATGCATGGCCACATCTTTATCTATTGATTCAGCAGATCACTGAAGAAGCCAGGAAAACATGTCAGATGTTGTTCTTTTTATAATCATTTCTAATCACCTCTGTTAGACTGTGAATTCTCCCAAAAATTTCACCCTGCTTTCAACAGGCCCGCTACCACTCTTTTGGAGGCTTATGATTAAATCCTGCATAGGAACTGCTCCCTATATACTCACTCACTGTCAGGAGGTTAACTGGTAGATCTGCATTCACCACATTTTCTCACAGTCCCTAAAGCCCTCATTCCCTCTGCAACGATAAACAGAGACCTTAAGAGCACCACTCTAAGTACACACGACCCTCACTTCCATCTCTAAATGAGCTTTCTGTTGACTATTCCCTAACCACCATGTGCAGCAAAGACACATACATTTTGCTGTTATTCAGGCACGGTATGCCTGCTCAGAGGATGGAAATGCCTGGGTCTTCTTTATAATAGTTATTGTCAGAGCAAAGCCCACTGGACAAAGCACAATAATTTCACCTTATAAAGAATAAACACTACTATTCATGTAGAGGACGGAAACGCAGCTAAGCCCTGAATGTCTTTGGTATTCCAAATTCATAGCAATCCTTGTACCCACAAATTGTGTCAAGTCTGAAATTTCTTATAACTAACCCGGGTTTTATAAAGATTTCAGTCATTCGTCACGACCTTCAGAAAATCAGTTTACCTATACTTATTTTTAGACATGAATGAAAAGAGGATTTCATTTTAACAAGCTTTAAAGAAAAACTTGTGAAGTCAAAAATAGTTTCCAGTAATAATATGCTGAAACTTCAAAACATTTTATGTTAAATCCTTAAAATACTAGATGGCAAGTTTTGCTATTTTAGTTACATACAGGGTTATATATTCGCATGAGAGTGCTTTGGTCTTCATAAGTGCAATGCTATAAAAGTCAGTTTCCAACTTACCATGAAATGTAACAATGGAAAAGTGCCTCATTATTGTATATATGAAATTTGTTTACTACGTTATCCATAAATCACTATTTCTAAAGAGCATATTATACGATCTCCAGCACATGAAGTTAATTTGCTTCATTACTCTGGTGGAAAGTAAAGATAGGTAGATACACATATTCTCATGCACAGAAGATGTTCTGGTCTCTTCTCTTTTTCAGTTACTTATATGTCTGAAAATTCTTTCTCATTAATATTTTTTTACATTTCAAAAATTTTTCTTTTACTCTGATGAAATTTGATTCAGCCACTACTGGAAAGGAAATTAGTAAGCCTCAATGTGGCATTACAGGTGAAAAAAAAACCACTTGTAAAGATATTCAATTTGTGAAGAATCTTCATGTAATACAGTTTTGGACACTAGAGTGCTGGCAAATTTAGTTCCTCATCAGTAGTCTTCAAAATTGGCTCATTCCTTCCAGTAGACCTAAGCAAGTAAGTTTCCTCTTCTTATACTGAACAGTTCACTTTCTCTATTGAACAATAAGGGAAAAGTGTGAAAAAAAGGTTAGCAATGAATATTTTAAAATTTAATATCATTAGTTTTGACATGGTCTCTAGACCCATGACAGCTTTTGTAACCACTGAGATGACTCTGAAGATCACTCCAGAACATGTACAATCTGAACAGCTTTTTAATATATGGTGAGTACATTTTAAAATTTGGATTATTATTTTTCTTTGAACATGACTTATTTTGTCATCTCAGTAAAATTCAAAGGACTCCCAAACTGAAGACCATCTGCAACATATCAGTATATTCTACCACAGTTATTGAAACATATAACAAAGACTGAAGGTCTTCGGAAGTATATACACAATCTGGTATTTCCTCTCAGTCTGAAGGGTTGATTTTTCAACCTTAATAATCCTTGATAAACATCATCTCTCCAGAACACATGAAGAGAAATCCCTTTTACACCAATAGCTAGTATCTTTCATAGAATGATTCATATGCATTCTTCTAAAGCAATATCTTGTTTCACACTCATAAACTAATGTTTGTCTTCTAAATAATATATGATTAGTAGATATTATGCCAAGAACAAATGTACTGCATGATACTATAATAAATCTGTAAACTTCAGTCACTGCACAGTACTCTACCAGAATACCTTGTAGCAATCAATAATACGTTTCACGCTATCAATGAATAGCATAACACAGTGAAAGATGCATGGAAGTCTTTGATATACCCAATAAATTATGCTTCGTAGCCAAATATTGTTCGTAGAATAGGCTGCATCACAAACAACTCCTGGGAACTATAAGTTCAGGATGATTTCTATAATATCTGCAGATATATTTATGTCAAATCTGGAACATAAGGTTCCAAACTGATTTGATACCTAAACAAATTGGAACAAATGCTATATCAAGGGCATTTTCTTCATCATCAATAAACCTGACATACGGCACACCACAGTTATGCTAACAAATATATTTTCAGGGATGATCCTAACTGCAGGTAATAGAATATATCTTGAATGTAAATGCTTTTATGCAGTGGCAACAACTAACTCAAAGCACACTTTAAGATATTTATAATCTCTGTCCAAGGTAAATATAACTTTCCCCAAACTTTGTCTGACTACTAGTGGCAAGGTTTCTTTATAGCATAAGTTAACAAAACGCTTGTAGCTGTGCAGGTGCTTCAGATGAGAAACATCACTTATCTCAGCTCTTCGTACTGTATCTAAATCACCATGCCTGCCTATCTTAAGAAGCAGTAAAACACTTCCTGTAATAAGCTCCTGTTAAATTTTTTCAGCTGTTTCCCACTGCTTCTATAGGGCAATTACATTTACCACAGAGCAATAAGCTGGTGACAACAGATTTAAAAAAAAAATAAATAAACAACAAACACACACACAAATCCCAGAACAAACCAGAAAACAAAGAAAACAAAAGCTGTTTTATGGAGGAAAGGAAGTCTCTATGCCCAGCAGCTGTAGACCAAGGGACAAGTTGAGAACTTCTGTCTCATGTACTTCTGCTAATATTCTACTAATATTTCAGGTCTACAAAAGGAAATAGCCACCATGAGCCTAAGCACCTGCCTACATTTTTACCTGTCCTACCACAGTTCAAAGGAACACAGACTCCCCGCACAATGCAAAGGCAAACTAGGCACCTCAGAATACAATGTATAATAACAGCATCCCAATCAACAACAGAGGAGACACTGAAGACAAAACCTCAGCAACAGACCCTTTCTGAAGAGCTGAAGGACATATGTTTGAAGAAGGAGAGTAAGCAAGAGTCTGAACCCCAGATTCCCGTGGTCTGGATAAGTTCACGGAATCACGGAATTTTCAGAGTTGGAAGGGACCTGGTGAAGACACCGACCCCCTGCTTTGCTACAACCTCCTTTCAGGTAGTTGTAGAGAGCAATGAGATCTCCCCTCAGCCCCCTCTTCTCCGGGCTAAACAACTCCAGTTCCCTCAGCTGCTCCTCATAAGACTTGTGCTCCAGACCCTTCACCAGCTTCATTGCCCTTCTTTGAATGCGCTCCACCAACTCAATGTCCTGTAGCTTGTGACACCCCTCTTTTTTGGCATAGCCTACTAAGTAACTTAACTACACCAGTGTTTAACACATGATCTTTTGTAACTCCCAGACTAAGTATCAAACCTGTCTCACTCTGTGTGCGGGGAACTTTGGTGTTATGAATTCAACTTGCTCAACAAAGATCAAGTACTAAGGAGTGTAGAAGGTAGGGCTTGGATAACAAACTCTTTTCACATGGCTAGAAAGCTTTTGTAGCTCCAGAATCGCACAGGGCATGTAACCTATATGTTGGTCTGTTGCTAGACTGTTGAACGGAGCAAGTGCATTCCCTGAGAAAAGGGAATATCTGACAAAGGTGTTACTCTGCACACTTGCTTCTCTACTGAAAAGTAATATTTGTCTGAGCATATTTATTGTACATTTAATTCCATCTTTGTTTGCACTTCACAGATACTGCCTACTAGCACAGATGTCCTATGTTGGAAAACATGACAATTTTGAAATGCAATTACTCGGCATATATAAAGTTAACAGATGTTTTGGAAATATGTCCCATTTCCACACTCAGCAGGCTTCTGCTACTTTCTCCCACAAAACATCCAAGGTAATAGAAGCCTTATGAGGCTAATGGTTTTGGAGCAGCCATCAGCCATCTTGGAGGATGGCTGGCTGTGAATTGATGTGGTAGTCTCAAATATGTTCAGAGGAAATCCCTTTGACAACCAGGCTGCCCACGCCATTATCAAACCAGACTGTCAATGCCATCATCATGTCTGATTTCAGCCACTCTTTAAAACTACTCTGCCATGATTCCTACAAGATTGTATGTCAGTTAAAAACTACTTAATCACTTACCCATGTAGGTTTGACTCATTTACATGAGGTCTTGTTATGCTACCTTAGTAGTGTAAAGCAGTCATAAAATGGATGTAAGAGCAAAAAAAAAAATCTTCTTCCATGTTGTGTCCACACTGTCTCTGGGTAATCTCCCTAGCTTTAGTGCTCTGATATTCCCAATCTCACTGTTTTGTTGTCCCTCTTAGAGTACACTGTGTGAAAGTAAATTATTACCTTTTTAGAGCAGGGACATGTCATTATTGGTATTGAAAAAGCATTCAGAGAATGCACTGACAAAAACAGATTCATAAGAAAATACTCTGCTAAGGACTGAGAATTTCCTCTCATTCTCAATGGATGGAAAAATCTTAGCTGCTTTATATCCACTATAGTGTTGCCTAAGAGTCACAGTTCTGTTTCTTACCCCTCCTCCATCTCATGGATGACAGCTCTCAGAGGATGCAGATTACATCCCTCTCCTCCCTCCCCACACACATCTCCTGTCAGTTACATTTTGTAACTAAGGCTTCCCACCTCCAGATTGTTCACACCCAGGTAGCAGCCCCTGGTACTTGCTGCTCCACTATTCTTGAGGTGGGCATGGGCTCCTGTACTTCCCTGGTCCTCTGAATATCCTCACAGAATCAATGGATAACCTACACTGATGTGATTTTAAAGTGCATTATGTGCAATCTCTGAAATAAGTCTGCAGGGTGTGAACCAAATCTGAAAAAACAGTTGTTAAAATATATATTTTTATATATGAAAATGAAAATCCAGTTTTAGATGTGGAAAAGTAACATAGCTTTTTAAAAAAATCATAAAAAATGCATTCTTAACCATAAATGTCATTAAGAGATATGCAAATCAGCCATAGCCAGCAGGTAATCTGAAAAGACATTAACGGTGAATTCATCATGGGGCACAAAAGCAGAGCAGTTAGAGCGTCCTCCCCGGCCAGTCTGTGTGAATGCAGACAAGGTCACAGGACTGGGGAATTCAAGGACAGACAGATAAGATACTAATCACATCACCTTCCTGCCTCTTATTGGTATGCTTCAACCACGCCAGCCCAGCAAGCCATCCTTAGCAGGAGCCTCAAAACCTGAAACAATGCTCAGATTCAGGGAAGATGGCTCAGGGCCATCACTTCCTTTCTTTTTCATGTTGGCACATTTCCCAAAGAAATCACAAAATATGGATAGGATTTTCTCTCTTTGCATTCCATCTCTCCCCCACATATACAAATGGTGAAAACAGACACCAACCAACTAGTACCTATTGTTACTGTCCCTTACTTTGGGACAGCAAACTATTTCTTATTTTTAAGTAAAGAAAATATTACAAAAGCATATGCTATCTTTCCCATATGAGTTTCGAAGGGCTTTAAAAATATTCAATCTA
Source organism: Podargus strigoides (assembly GCA_028020825.1). NCBI lineage: Eukaryota > Metazoa > Chordata > Aves > Caprimulgiformes > Podargidae > Podargus > Podargus strigoides. The sequence continues at coordinate 31,636,609 of CM051623.1, forward strand.
TATAAGATTTGGAATCTGAGATTTCAGAGAGCATCTGACAAGTCAAAGTACTTACTGCAACTTTTGCAGGGGCTATTTTTGCACCTAACTTTCCACCTCTTTTCTAAAACCAACGACCCACACATACTCCAGTAACCAAGACAGCATCCAGTGCATGAAAATAAAAAAACCACCAAAATTCATAAGTGGCATTTTTTTAAAAAAACTGCCCACAGAGGAGATTTTTTCCCCAGGTTGACAAACATGCTGACATCTGAGGGCTTAAGTCACTGATTATTTTTTGTTTGTTGTTTCCTATTTAATGTACTGAGGATGTTTGCATTGTCTACATAAATGCCACAGGTTAATTAAGTATTATCTTTAAATGTATTTCGTTTTATCAGTTTTAATTGCAGAGGCTTTCAATTTCAAACCAAAGTCTCTTTTTGATGAAATCTTTAGAAAGTAAATAGAAGCTTGAGCTTTAGCTTATTAATATTCACTATCTTGTATACCTTCATTGTGTCTTTTTGCTTTTCTAAAATTCATTACTTCGTCTCTTTCCTCAGATTAAACTGCTTCATGCTTCCAACTGCTTTTGCAGTGTACCTATTGCCCTCTTCTCATTTATATGTATATGGTTTCAGCCAGAGTAAGAGTTAATAAAGTGATGGTATTATATCTTTCCATTTCCATTTTCCATTGCTGATTACTGTGGAGATTTATAGTGAGCTGTCCAAAGTAGCCTCCAATACTGTGCTTCCAGCTCCACGGACACTTAATAAATCAGGCTTAATTATATCAATGTCACATCTGGCATCTCAGTTGTTTCCAACTGGACTGTCTCATATGTTACAAAAAGAGTATGTTTTATTTGTCAGAATTGAGAGCCAGATACTCAAATTCACCCCTTTTGTGGTCTTTAACTAGTTGATATCTTATTGATCTCCTTTGGGTTTTTTTACTACAAAATAGCTTGGTCAAGATGCTGGTAACGTAATAAATGTAATAATCTGTGAGAAAAAGCCTCTATTTTGTAGGTGTTTCCATCTATTAAGAAAGTGTACCTCCCTGGAGAATATAGAATAATTCAAGTGTAGAACTACTCAACCATTTGATGACTTAATCTACTCATTATGAATAGACGTAGTCAGATTTTTAAACATTTTATTTTTACCTTTCATTCCTCCATGTTTTAGGAGTCTCCTTACCACATGGCCAAGCAATCAAGTTCACCTACTTAGCCTTCTCAGCTGTGCACAAAGATATATGGGTTTTATTTGATTTTTTGGCTCTTTTATTTAACTTTGTGTTCTGACATACCATTAACTTTCTAGGATACTCCTTTGTGAGCAGCACCTGTTCCTCCCCTAGTTCAATTGTAATTTTCCTTATCTCGTATGACTGATGTCTTTGGCAGATGTCTTTGTCTGACCTGAATACTCTTTAGCACCTGTCAGCCTTCTTCTGCTCCTGCTATATACAATCACCCTAAACATTGTCAGTTCTCTGTGGTAGCACTTTAGCTCTGTTAGGTAAAGATGAAGTATTGCTTTCTGTAGGGACTTTTTGCTCTTCCAAAACTTTCTACAGTTCTGTGTACATTTAAATCCCTTGGTTTTACATCAGTTCTCCCACCACAGTTCTGAGATTTTGAATACTTCCCCTGTGCTACATGTGTTGGTAAATCGGGATACGTTTCATGAAACTGTTGCTTAGAGGTGCCTTTTTCCTGGTAATTTTATTTTATTTTCTACATGACTCATCTCCCTTCCCACTTCCAAATCTATAGGTAAAAGTTCAGATTCCAGCCAGAAGAGTCTCCCAGGTCTTGCCAGAACTTTGTTGACATGTCAGGAAACAACCCATTTTCACACCTGTCGCACATACCTTCCCAGCCATCACCTACCAGTAAGTGACTTATTCAGACCAATAACTGAATTTCCCACTGTCAACTCCATCTCGTGGTGTTAGAGGAGTAACAATTTCACCACCTATAGAGGATCTAGTCTGAACTGACAAGACCATCGAAATTTTCCACAGAAAACAAATTACAATGAATGAGCAAACAAAATATGCAAATTTCTTTTAGGAAGTCCTAATTTATTATGACTGATATGGATTGCACATTTAAAAAATTTTTTCATATTTAAATGATTTTGTATTCTTTGAAAACATCACAGACAAGAAACTGAATTTTAAGTGGTAGTGGGACAGTTCACCATTTATATCCATTTTTCATATCATTTTCCCTTGTGGCAGTTTCCCTCAGGTTAGAGTACAGGCAACTAATCATTCCAGGAACAAAACTTTGGATTAAAAGATTTCCAAGACCATTATAGAAGTCCTAATGAAAGTGTTTACTTTCAAAGTCATATCTAGCAATCAAACACAGTTCCTACTCAGGCTGTAGTCAGTCTTAGAAGTAAGCCAAGGGCTGACTTTAGAATATAAAGCAAATATTCTGCAAAAGTGTTCTGCACATTGCAAGTTCAGAGTAGTCTTCAGTTTCTCCAGTTACAAGCCCTAGCTAAAGGCTTGCTACTGGAGATCTCATCTCACAGCCTCTCATGCCTATTCACAGTGACTGGGAATATCCTTAAACAAGCAGTAAAATGGGGAATAAAAGTTCTTCTAGAGTCAAAGACACCATTAAAAATAGACTAAATTGACTTACAATTCCCACAGTTTAGGCTGACATTTTAAATTGTAATTTGGAAAAATGAGGGAAGAGATAACATTGACAGAAAAGGGATGAGGGGACAGAAGAAGAAAGAAAACAGTGAAGTAAGCTGGGGTAAAAAGGCTGTGAAAGGCAAAACGAACAGATTTCTCCTTTACTAGTAATCCTCTAACGTGTAAGCCACTGGACTCTTTCTCCTGTAGAGATAATCCTGAGCTTTTTCTTCCTCTGTAAAGGCCATATAAAAATTCAATAAAAGCATCTCTCAGGCAAACAGCAAGTTCTTTTCTTCACAGGTCATCTTTTTAAATTTTCATTTTCTGATTCTTTTTATTTTCTGCCAGATGTAAATAGAAACAGACAAATCTTAGCTGTTATGAGCATCATAGGCTGCACAGAGCATCATCAGCACAATCTAGTTAAACTTCACTTACATATCTCATAGATGCCATTCATCTGTTCTTACACTGTTCTTTGATGCTGCAGCAGAAGTAAACTTGCCCTTGTGCATGTTCTGAAAAGCTTACTCCATCACTTCACAATTAGGTCCTGATGTTGCAAAGAACTGAGGACTCTCAGCAGTCCATCAGAACTGAGTGTTTTCAACACCATGAGGGACTGGCATTTTTAGTTATCAAAGCTAGAGTCCTTGGGCAACATCATTCCCTAACTCAGAGCTATTATTTCCAGCAGTTCTCCTGATGAAGTATAAGCAAGCAGCTCTGGAGTCTTCTACACAGTAGGAAATTTAGAAGTAGTTTCATTGCAAATTATTTCCTACAAGTAAAAAGACACCGATAAACACAAAACCAATTTTCGATTTTCAGAAATGACCTAATGAACTGAGACAGTGAAGCTAATGTGCCCCAATTATGTCGGGGAGGAGTGGGGGGAGGAAGAAGAAATGAAAAAACAATGAAAGAGCTTAGATTATAAGTGGTTCTGGTTTCGCTCTTCTGAACACCCTGTTTTAATTCACAGTGAACTAGTCAGCAACTGAAAATAGACTGCAGTTTTCTGGCCACTGAGCCTGAGAGTTTTAAAGGTGCATGGAAGGAGCATGCTTTAAAGGCAGTGCAAAAGAATACTACAGCAAGTGTTCCTGAAGGCAGTGTCCCTGGAGCTGGAAAAAACGTACAGTTGTGTCATCATCCTCTTGCAATCTACAGGATGCATTTCTTTTGTGAAGAGCCTGCTATACAATGCCAGATATGTCACTCAGTGTGGAACATAGCTTCAAAGGTGCCACCTCCTCTCTTAGCACTTTACCAAACTGTGCTCATGAGGTGCACACCCTCATCTCCACACAGAGACTCTTGAAAAAATGCATCTAACTAGTTTCTCTCCTTTCCATTCCTCTGCATGCTCCTCTCCTGCTTTATGACCTTAAGACAAATTCTAGAGTGAGTACAGCTAGAGATGTGTTGCTTGACAGACACAAAATGGGGACCTCTTGAGACAATGTTACACAGATTAGGTTAGACTTTCTTAGCTTGTCTTGGTCTGACTCTTCTCTATGTTCTCCTCCCAGAGTCTCTTCCCTTCATCTTCATTCCCGCAGTATGCTCAGTCCCCTTCATTTTGCCTCACTTCAGTGTACCCTCCCTCTACATTTTTGCATTCCATTTCTCTCATCAACACCTGACTAAGCCCTTCCCTAGAAAGTGCCAAAAAATGAATATATAATTTTCCACCTTCCCGTTATCTTCCTTTGCCTCCATTTCTGGTTTCTTCTGCTCAGGAGTCATTTACTGATTGATATGAATACAGTACCTAAAACAAGGGTCTTCCTGCTGGGGAATGGGAGTAAATTTTTCTCCCTCTGCTTTTCCAAGACAAGAAGTAATGGAATGAGGAACTTTATGTGAAGCATTAGAAGACACTTTCTAACAGTAGGATAAACCTGTCTTGCCCTCAGGCTCTACTGTAACAAAGATGATTACTTCTTCTTATCCCAAACAATGGACTCATGCCAGCAGAGATGCAGTCAACATGCCTTGCCACCCCATAGGAATACAAGTAGAGGAAAGTCTGTGATTCTTTCCTGCGTCCTGCGTTACTGTACTGAACTATGCACAGACAGTCTCTGAGGTAGGAGACCTCATTTTTCACTATTAAAAATGAACCTGACAATTTGAAGAAGTGGTCTGAAATCAATAGGATGCAATTCAGTAAGGACAAGTGGAAGTGCTACATTTATGTAGAAGTAATCAACTGTACAAATAGAAGGTGGAAAATGAGTCAGTAGGAAACTGTTTGTGGTCTATGGGGGATCACAAGATGAACAGAAATAAACAATCTCACACCCCTGCACAAACTATTGCACAGGTTGTATAGGCAGCATCATGTGTAAGGTCTGTCTGTAGGTACTCCAGAATTAGCAAGCAGCTAACGTACTGTACGCAAGTTTAGGCACTGTGCTTTAAGAGAGATGTGAACTTCTTGCAGCTGTCCAGGGAGAGCAACGAAGTAGATTAGAGGGCTGGAAAACGTGATCTACAAGCAAAGACTGAACAAAATCAGAGTTGTTCAGTCTGGAAAATAAAACGTTTATGAGGAAATGTCATAACAGACTTCAACAGTATCCTGATGAGGAATCAGAATCAATTGCTGTCCATGTCCACAGGGATTAGAACAAGAAATAATGGAACGTGGAAACTTTAGATTAGGCATTAGAAAAACTTCCTAACATGAGGAGAGCAAAGCAGAAGAACAGATTGCCTGGAAACACTGTAAAATCCATATAATTGGATTTTTTAAGAATAGGTTCCAGACATGTTTTATCAGATTCTGTGATAACAGTTGTAATAATAACACCTCATGCTTCTCTTGTGTGTTTTATAACAAAGAACCCCAGGGTGCAGCTTCTCTCTAAGTAAAACATGCAGACAGGGAAAAATTGTACTCCACTTTTTCAAGCAATGAGAACAATATCTCTGAGTAGTTGAGTCTCCCACCTACTGGCCTGTAGGCACGCCCCAAGAAAAGGACTGTGCTAGTAATTTGAGGTCTCAACTCCAGGCTCCCATCAAGCCATAAAGACTCCATTCAGTGTGACTCACCTGATCTACCTATAGATGTCTACAAAGTAAACATCTGTAACTGCACTTGTCATAGCGGGCTCCCTTTGCAGTCAATGGAGAGAAGCAGATATGTTTAGGCAGTGAATCACCTGGCTGGCTAAGGTATAAAAACATAAGCTATAATTCATTGTCTCCTGGACTGGGAGTGGATGATCCACCAATTAGGAACCTCAGTTTTCTGACCGCTCACCTTCTAACCCAAGATTTGAACTTAAATACTCTAGAGAGACATTTTTGCGTATAGAAAAGTATGGTTGTAACTTGTCTGTCCTCTGTACTTGGTTCAGGTTATTATGGAGTACATTCTATATTTAGGAGCAGAAGCAGGAAACATTTCCCTTCTACACTGATTTTAACATGTTAAGATGATGGTACAATTGTAAGATGAACTGCCTGACAAAAAATGTATGATAGATGAAGACAATCATAGGAATATGATCTGTTCAGCTCTCACAACATTCTATAATTTGCTACATGGACCCTCCTGCATGTATAAAGTGGGAGGAATCTCTTCAGATGTACTAGAATAAAAGTCAGTTCTAGTAACAGCTTTCATATTGCCTTTCCCCGAGAAATCAATCTCCTTTCACACTAGATTTGTTTCTCGAATATGAAATCTTTCTCCTGGTCTGCTCCCTAGACTTCTTTCTTCCTTCAAAAACATAATCTCTTAAACTTCAAACTGTCTCGTTCTACCTCTTTTTGCCCTCATTCCTAGCATGAGGTCTCATCCTTAATTGTGCCAAAGGGGTTTAGAGAGACCTGGCTAAACCTGAGAAAGGTTGGCTTGTTTTGCTGGCAATCTTCCACTTGGGACAGCAACACTACAACTCAGGAGCTTCATTAGCTGAGCATGCTACCAGAGGTGCTCCAGCTGAGGACAGAGGCCTCTGCCCACAACCTCCCACGGTGCAGGTGAGAGGCTGGTCTGCAACTGCAGGGTCAGAGGCTGCCAGGTCAGCTGCAGGCACTGGGCACAGCAGCAAACCAAAGGGAGGTTAGCGAGAATTAGCAGTGTTTAATATAAACTGCGGGGAGGTGCTGAACTGTCGCAGTTTGCTTCTAAATACCTCCTACCTTGTGCTGTGTAATAGCAAGTGGATTCCGTTAAAAGGGGTGACCCATCTGGCCAGTGCCCAGATGCCTAACAGTCAAGGCTGAGCTGCTAATTTGAAGATCATCTTCCTTCACGGATTATGAGATTTGGGGAAAGGAAGGCATCTATTTTTTATTTTGCCCTTGCCCCAGACTGGGATGGAGCTAGGAAAAGCAAGGGGAAGCTTCAATTTTGTTGTTACATTTAATCTCAGGCCCTCCAGGATGTGTACATACAACAACAAGGAATGTCTGAATTAGGATTCTGCTGACATTGTCTTTTCTTCCAAAAACATCAGTACAGTCACAATACTCACTTGGCTTCATTTTAGTCCTGTAGTTGGAGAATTGCCATTACTGGTCCCTTTGGCCACTTTCTGTCATCTCCTCCAAAAAAAAAGCAAACTAGCTTGGCCACTATGAGGGCTAGTTTGGCAGCTGTCAAGTTCCAGATTATACTTCTTGAGCGCTGGCATCTGCATCTGTGACAGGCCCTTTCTCTGGCCTCTGCCCTGGCTTTGTTCCCAGCAGCGCAAGAGCCCTCAGGCTGGTGCAGGGCCAGTCTGCTGCTGGACCCCTTTCACATCTTGGTGGCTGCTTTCCTTTGAGTCAACCTTGATAAGAGAAAATATGCTTCCTAGTAGCTTCTAGGCTCACAAGGAAACCCAATGGGCTGCATCTTGTACTCAGGGCAAGCACAGGTCTAATGCTCTTCCAAACACACCTGGAAGCTGTTGTCTGCCACAGTGTGGCTGGAAGATGTACAAATCATTTGTTTTTCTGCTGCTGAGACTTTTCTTCAGAAACAAGGCAGAGTTTTTATACCTGCTTGTTTTCTGATCCAGTGAAAGATCAAGAAATCTTGTAAAGGACTAAATTCCATGTCATATATGCAGCCTATGGAATTTAAAAAATAAATACTCAAAGCAGGTGCCAAGTGCTTCCTAGGTCACAAAGCTAAGTCCTGTCTGAGACCAAGATTTCAAATTAATTAGCCTTATTATGCTTTTATAGCCAAAGTCTAACTCCCAAAATATGTCTGGGGAAACATGGTAGACCTTTCAACCAGTGAAACAGGAAGTACAGACTCCACGTGTATTTCATCTGTATGTAACATTTAGCATGTAAATATACGGTTAATGTTCTGTGAGGTACGTTCAAGCTGCGAAGTGCATGCAAAGCCTCCCAAGAATTCCCCTTTGCCTGCATATTTCTTCTGCATAGGGTAGAATCATGAGAGATACCAGGCTGGCAGAGGTTGCTCCCCTGCCTCCTGCAGCAACTCCTAGTTTCAGCATCAAAATCCTTTGTCAGAATGCAACATAATATTCAAGGAATGTGGAATGGACAATGACAGACCAAAGCAACCATTTGTCTATCCCTCACCTCTGTGAAGTTTTGATATGCTGTAGGTAAAGCATTACTTCACATTAGATTTAATTTCCCAGTCAGGAATTGTAATTATCTGCTCAAGACCCCTTGCTGGCCAGACACTGGTCAGATAAGGTGAAGGTTCATTCTCCCAGTGTCATAATCCCATAGATCACACATATCAAATCTCAGTGGCAGACAAGACAGTGTGTCAGTGACCAGGCACAGTCTGATAAACTGTTCGTCAAATTGAGGATAAACACCATTTGGGTTGTCTGATCCCTTCTGAGACACTCAAGTTAGACCAAACTGTGCTCTGGTATCATGGTAACATTGGCCACAGCTGATAACCGCAGAACTCAGATACAAATGAATGAAAACTTACAGAGCAAACTAGTCAGGTAACTAAAGGGTGTTCAGCATTTACTGTGCAACAATAGAGTTTTTTTCACCTATAAAAAGAGAATATACTTGGGCAAGCCCAATTAGTTTGGTCTCATTCCAGAAGCTGAAAAGGTGGCACAGGTAACCAGCTGCCTGATAATCCTTCCATTAATAGGAAATCTCCAAAGAGGATAATATTGCATAGTCTCCACTATGCCCTCTCCTGCATTCCCTGAGCAGTGTGCATAGTAAGTAAAAAGATTATTGAAGAAACATGGCTACATTTTGTCAACCTTTGGGTCATCTAATGTTTTCTTTAGAGATTTTAGCTTCAGGCTATTCTAGCTGAATTTCTGGCATCAGAGAGGTCACAGATAGCTCTCTGACCCTCTCTTAGGTCTTCACCAAGCAAAGTGATTTCAGATGAATCCACTAGACCTAGTTGTAATTAAGATTTTTATTTAATCTTCTGTTCTCTCTACAAAGCATCATTTACATTTTAGATGAAGTGCTGCTATGCTTTTATGGCTATCCAGTCAAACTGAAGTCAGCAGCATTACATCAATTGCAATGGGTGGATTTAGCTCATATGAGCTAAAAGGCACAGTTAAAAAAGGACTCCGATGAGCTACTACAGGTACCACATCCCATCATATCTTTCAGAAACTGATCAAAATCCGCCTTGACTGGACTAAGGTCTCCATTCAGTTCTTCCAACTGGCCAGATGCTCCAAGATTCCACTTCTCTGATGGCTAGATGACTTCTAGCCTGAATTTTACCCATGGGCAATTGCAAGGCATTCATTCTTATGGCAATGCTGCTGTTTAGCTATGGAAACTGTCTCTTTCTTCCTTTGTACTTACACCAGATATACAGAGCAGACATAACCCCTTTCTGCTAGGCTTAACAAGTTGTCTTTTAGTCTTCTCTCCAAAAAAGAGCCTGGCATTTCCCAGAGGCATTTATTTCTTCCTTAAATATGAATTACTAGAATGGCACATAATTTTCCAGATAAAGTACCAGCAATATCATTTCCCATCTCACTAGAAGTACCTCACCTGACTTGCCTCAGGAACATTTGACTTTTTCAATGGCTAAATTGTATTGGCAGATGTTGATCAAGCTGTGATCACTTGATTCAAGCAGGCTTCTTTTCCCTCAGCAATTTCCAAAATATGATTTTTCCAACTTATAAAATAAATACCTGTTATTAGTTCCTAAATGCAGTGGCTGAGTTCTAAAAATGTTCACTTCTCTGCCCTTCCTCTCTGTTTTTCAAGTGAAAAGTCAAGCTCACTCATGGTGTAAGCTCTTTCCAGAAAGCACTGCATGGATTGAACTTGCAGTCCACACTTGGGCTAGACTACCATTCTGTATCAGGAACTTTATTTAGTTTTTTTATTCACATTGTCTCAATATTAATTTTTCTTACCAATATTAATTCTTATTCATATTTCTTCTTACCAGAGTGGATAAAACTTTACAAAATACACTGCAAGAAGAAAAAGTATTAATTCAGCAAATAAACTAGACTAGTTGATTTGCTTCCAACTGTAATGGGTCTTTCATCTCTTATTAAATACACAGTCAAGCTTCATAGTTTCAACATATATCTTTTGAGGTCCCTTCCAATCCCTAACATTCTGTGATTCTGTGATATTTTTTCAAGCAATTTTGTCTTCTGTCTTCAAGCAGAGATATAAAGTATCTCATAGATGAGGAAACTGAGACAGAAATCCACGATGAGACTTTGGCCAACCAGGCAACAGTGCTGGCTGCAGAAACCACAGCTGTAAACTTTGCTCTGTAGATTGCAATAATAAACCAGCATTGACTTCACTGAGACCAGGTTTTCATAATAATATGAGTAGTAAAACAAAAGGCATTTTAAAATCAATCACTGAATCAAATTCAGTTTCTGGTTTTATATTCTTAGCCTGTTTTTTTTGTTTGGGTTTTTTTTCCTTTGGTATGTGTAATGGGGCTACCATGTTTAAGTTTGCTTCTTATTCAGTTTCTACTCAAGCATTGCTTTTAGGTTTCCAGAACTGATGAAATAAGCTTATGCTTTGTTGAAAACCCCACCAATGAACAGATGGAGATAAAAGTATCCCTTATTATCTGTATTTCTACTTTGAATTAGTATAGGCAAATTTGGGCTTAAATTATAGCATTTAACAGGCTATTCTTCTCATTTTCAATAAATATTATTTTGTCATTGCCCACTATGGCATTCACCAACTACAGTGCAATCACAATAGGCAATTAACTTCTGTCAAATCCCAAAACAGGGCTTTTATGTCAGATCAAGGTTGAACTATTTACTGTAATCATATAATAGAGAAGGTTACCAGCTACCCAGGTCTCTGCCCAAAGCAAATTAAACTCTCCTGAACTCTCATTCTGTGAGTACACAATGTTTTTTTCACATAGTACAGCAAATTGCTAACATTCTTGCAGCGTCTCAAGGAATGTGAACTTTGAAATGGAAACTGTCAGGTCAGAGACACCACTCAACAATTCTTATTTGAGGAATTTACCCGAGACAAGGTGCCGAGACACTTGAGTAACAGAGGTTTATTCTTGCAGAAGGGGTTTATTCAAATGATTTCACTGTGCAGGTATTATTCAACACCAGAATGCTGAAAGGTTTTGCATAAAAACCGACTCTCTGTTTTATATCATCCTTGAAGATTTTTCCAGGCATTTTATATACTAGATTGCAGCTTTCAAAACCATGAACTAAACTAAGTGATGGAGTTTTTACCCTGTATCTAGGAGAATCCTTGCTGAACTATTTATCCAGAATTGCTTTTCCTTCCTATACACAGCAGGAAACCAAGAACCAGATCCCATCACAGAATGGCTGCGCTAGGCAACCACCACTTTCAGGATTAGCAAATATTGCCAGCCATTTAAAAAAGAATAACCAAATCTGTCAGGTCATTTCAGCCTTCTCCTGCAGCTCCTTTGATGTGGATCACAGGGACCACAGTGAGCCTGAGGGACAGCAAGGCTGGGTGGGCCTCTGAAGGAGATCAGCAGGGACAATAATCACAGATAAAAGGTTCAGTGACAGAAAACAGTGCAGTAAGGAGCAGAGTTCAAGAAATAGGTCATTATTAATCAAATTATAGATCAGGTCCAATAACCACATATTTCCTTGAGCTTGCATTCAGCAGCCCTTTTGCAAGATATTCACAGAGCAGGATCAATACTTCTCTGGAGGTAAGTGGCATAAATTATTTCTCAACATATACACTACAGGAGTTTTACTGTGTGTTGTATACAGTAATTGCCTTTTATAGATGACTGTGGAAGGCTTCAGCTTTCATTGATTTTTATCATAAACTAAAAGGTGGCAAGAAGAAAAGAACAGTATTTTATATGAAAGTCAGTCAGCTGAAGCTGCAAAAGAAAATGAAAATTTGGCACAGTATTTGTGATCAATCCATGTTTCATGCAGAAATGAATGCAGATATTTGAGCCTTTCCATTCAGAGTAGGAAAAATCTTGAAAAGTGACACAGAAATCCCTGTTAGTCTAATAGCAGTCAATTGTGCTATCCATCAGCAGGGTTTAAGACTACAGGAAGTCTTTCTAATTACAGCACATTTAACACTTTTTATACCATGAATGCCATCTGAATCATTTATGAAACAAGGTAACAAGTTCTGTTTTCATTATCACGCATAATGTGACCACATTCACATTCAAATTGAGGTGAGGGATGTAATTTGAGATCATCTTCATATCTAGCATTTGTAACTTTCAAAAGTGTATTTCTAAAACATTCCTCTTCTGATTTCCTTCTTTTTTCATGTCCTTCACAGCAAGCAATTCAGAAGAGATGTTAATGCAGCATAACAACTCTTTATCCTTTTTCAAGGCCAATTTTGCAATATGGGCAAAATGGCTGGAAATGTAGTCCTGAAAAAGCTTAAACCATCTGTCAGGGACTCAGTTAAGAAGATCCACACTGTTTCACAGCCAAAGATGTGGATAAATTATGCCTGGCTAGAAATGTCCAAGGCATGTGGGTTACCATTCAAGCTTATTAGGATGAATTACAAATTTTTTATTGTTCATTACCCTAGTAAGATAATCTTTTCAAATTATAATATGAAATAAGTCATGCAGACTGGAAAGCAAGCAAGTTGTAAACACTGGTAATAATGATTTTAAAAGCTCCATATCCTGATATATCAGGAAGTCATGTATGTGTATGTATGCAAATGCCTATTTGTTTGCCTCTGTTGACACATCATTGTCTGTATTTTTGTGCTCTATACATATTTATTTATATTACTGCTCATATTTAATCACATGCCATAAACCACTTATCTATTTTATTCCTGAGATGTATTTTACTAAAAAAAAAATAATAAAGAACAAGAGGCTGGGGTAGCTGTGGTTAAATTATATGGCTTAGGCTAGCAGACATAAAAATAGTCTGAATGTTATGCTGTTGTTTTAATACCATCACTGTTTTTATGGCGCTAGCTGTTATCCCTATGATTTTAAACAAGTATTTTTGCAAACTATTTTATAAATGCTTCCAGCCTAAAACTCATTAAAGACCATAAATATTGCATTAGGCTTTTAGCAGAAATATTAAATTGATTATTAGTTGAGGGAAAGTCTCTGGGCAATACACAAAATCAAAATAAATCAAATTTTTCCATCTAAATTACTGTGCTATGATTTTTAAAACCCCCACAGAAATTGTAGATGCTAAAAATGTATGTGAATATCTATGCTTATGATATATGTGAAAGTTTTGAGAATTGTTTTATAAGTAATAGTCATTTTGTGCACAAAAGGCCGTAACTAGTGCTTACCTTTCTGAGATTTTCTCTGATATTTCACTCCACAACTATTCAAAAACTCTCAAAAGTCCTAAAATTCATCCTTTACCTGCTTCAGAGCTCAGCACTAATTCCACCTGGGAAAGTAAATTATCCATTAACCAAGCCTGTCCAACTAAATTTAACAGAACCCTAAATATCTTGGCTTTCACATTTATGAGTATTTTTTTCTGATTAGTCTCTTATGGGTCAAAATAATATATTTCATTTTTTCACACTATTTCACTGTCCAGGAATACCGCCCAGGTACTAATATACTTGAGATAGCCCATTGAGAAGGCGAAAGCAAACATAAAAATAGATTTTCTTAAATGCTGATGCAACTAAAAACTCAAGCCTCCCTCCTTCTTCTGCCTTATCACTAAAAATTTTATCATGTTTGAAATAAGGCTTTCTTGGGAAAAGGAACAGAGGATAAAAGAGAGGCACAGAACGTTTCTTTAGGGGTTGGCAGCAATTCGGCAGAGTGCCTGCTGTAAGCTGGTATGGTGTATAGCATACAGGCACCCTTCTAAAATCCATAGTGGATCCCTAGTGTCCACTCAAAGCAGTAAACAGGGCACACATTTTGTACAGGTGTAATCAAGTGAAAACATACAAAGATCACCTGTTCCAAAAATAGATGCTATGCATACAAATTTCTCCACAAAACCACCTTGGCATCCATATATCCTGAATGGTCTTTATTATATTTTCGCTGGATAATAAAAGTGATGCAAAATCCATTAATATAGCAAGAAACAAACAAACAAAACAAAACAAAGCAGCAGCTGGCACATTAGGTGCTGTTCAGGTGCCAACACAGCAGTCTGCACTAAACAAGATTATTTTGTGTTTGTTTGGCTGATTATATTCAGTGGAAAATAGATTGCAAGCAGAAATAGCAGCTTTATCAGTGGGGCTGACTGGAGACTCCACTAGGCTTTCTGCAAAAAGTCACCTGAACTGCTTTTTTACTCATATCACTCTATATTTTTTGCCTCTGTCTCCATTTTTATACTGGCAAAGCAAAGATGTGATTTTACGTGTCCACTTACTATCATTGAGTATCTGACAGTACCCCTAGTCATGCATGTCTAGTTTACAGAAGACTGGGCCAAGTGACATCTTGGACCAAATTTGAATCAATGACCTAGATAATGGAAAATCAAATGACTTTACAGTAATGCAGTACTCGGGGCATGGGTGAGTTTCAGACATTGCAAAAAAATCCAAGGAAAAATATGCTACCCTTTCCTGATTTTATTTATTTGAGCAAATTTGTGTATCCCTGAAAGGTTATCCTGTTACATCTCTAAGCTCTCTCCTTCACTATAGTCATAAGCTGGCTGAGTTATCATTTATCACAGCAGGCTAAAATTGTGGCAGCCTTGGCCGACTGTCCAGGGAAACAGAGGAAAGTCTTGACACAGCCATAGGTTCCTGCCTGGCTCTGCTCAGAATATAAATTTCTCTGTTGTGAAGAGAGCAAGAAGGATTCCTCCAAATAATTAGGAAAAGAGAATTAAGAGATGCACAACCCAACTCCAGCCTTACCAGAAGGATAAGAGGAATAATCTGGTCAATAAAACATTGTGAAGCATCTTATCCTCTACAAAGAAATTAAACAAGGAAGGAATAGAAGGACAAAGACAGAAATCTTACTGGCAACATCCTAACATATGTGCCAACATACCCTCTACCATCTTAACCCCAGGCTCACATTTGTCCTTTGGTTCTTGGAGTAGGGCAAGTACAGCTGCCCTGTGTATTTTCCACCATTCTGAGGTAGACTGAAAAGCCACAGTCTGGAAAAAAATGAGTTTCTTTTCCTTCAGCCTTCACAGAAGTCTGAATATTATATTATATTATGTCTGTAAAAACACCAGATATAAGCACTGCTGTGAACGGCCTATAAAATATCTTCTAATGAACAGGCAAACTTGGGGTCAATTACCTCAGCTCTCTTTTTCTGTGACGTAGCACAAGTCTCGTTTGCCCAAAGTCAAGCTCTGAACTGCATCAGCAGAAAAACTTATTTAAAGCAATAGCTTCTTGAACAATCCAACATCTGCAATTTTGTTTCTTGCCCAGTATCTCCTCTATTCTTCTACTCTACACTAGCTGCTGTTTAGAGTAGACTTTTGGGGCTATCTCTGGTTGTTTCTTGGTTGCTTCTTTTTTTTTTAAAAAAAAAAAAAAAGAAAAAGGAGAGAGAGAAAGAATAGACAACAAAACTTCACATCCAGAGACCACCAAATGAAAGACTGAAAACATCCAGTGAGAGAATAATTGTTAGGGGACCAAAAAAAAAAAAAAAAAAAAAAAAAAAGCCTGTTTTGATTTAGTCTTTCATATAGCTGGCAGTATTTAAATGTTGATTGGTTTATGATCTCATGTTTTGAAGTTCAAAACAAATCCTCAATGCAATGCAAATGAGCTCATTATCTCACCTCTGATCTTTATGTATTTAATTTCCTGATGACCTGTTTTACTTTTCCTCTGCCTTAAAAGCAAGCAATAATTCAGAGACAGAGGAATATTTCTACATTTGTTTTATCTCTCTTACCCAGATCTGATTACTAATCACAATGAATAAACGATACTTAAATGAATACTGGGTAGACACAAAAGACTGACTAGTCAGTGTACCTCAAAGCAGCAAGGTATTATTATGTGGCACAGAAAAATAAAGTAACCCTCTGGTAAGTTTTGAGATGTTAAAGATAAACATCTGTAGAATTTAAATTATATTTTCTTAGTTCACTTGACAAAATGACAAATGACAAAAAGTCAATCAAAATAACCTTTTAGTTTAATCTAGATGGCAAGTTAGTAAAATGCTTGTTTTAAACACCAAATGATGAACTTCAAAAGTCTGCGTCAATGTGAACAGATCAGTCTACTGCTTCTCATTAAACTCTGGTCACAGTACCCATGTTCATCTCCTCATTGTGTGGGGATTTACAAATGGAACTTTACTACCCAAAGCACTTATGCGCCGTTTTTGTCAGTAATTGAAGTATGCTGAAGATGAAAGAAGCTGACCATGAAACATCAAAAATATTGAAGTATCAACCATGTTGCCAACATCTAGATGTGAGGATCTTGAATTACACACACTTACAAACTGCCACAGGAAAAAAAGCAGCTTTAATTTCCAGAACAGATTGGAAAAAGCTTGCACTCATAAGTGTGAGGTAACTGGCAAATATTTTCTGTTCCTTCTTTTTTTTTTGTTCTGTAATACACAGGCTGAAGTGAACACTCACTCTACACACTGAGTAGATTAAATGAAGATCTACAATTGTTTCTAGGAACTGCAGTTTACATCAGATGTTAGCTGCTACTCACCGAAATCTACGGATAGGGCTGTGATTTAGCCCACTCAGATTCATTGCCCACCTCCCTAAGATTCAACTGCTGTGGATATTCTGGGAGCCCAATAAGCAGGCACGGCTAAGCGCTGTTCCCAGGCATGGCTAAGTGCTGTTCCAAGAGCCTTTGGGGAAAGGGAAGTATATATATTGGGGAAAAAAACAAACAAACAAACAAACTAGAATATGCGTATTCACAGGCATTGTTCGTGGTCAGTTGGAGCGAGAAGAGTTCCTACACAAAACTGAGTTCACTGGTATCCTGAAGCTCAGCTCCAACCTGGTGGAATACCACCACCGATGGAGAAAAGGGATCTTGTGAGTGGCTCACAAAGACCTTTCAGGATGTCCAAGAACTCACTTGCAGCTGACTGAGCTCAGATGCTACCCTTGGATTAAGCAGAAAGGGACTTGCAGAATCCTAAACTCCCCCAACCAACACCAGCTAGTAGAGTTCACTGGCCATGGAAGCATGTTGTACCCTCCTCTGCATGTTTTTACTGGGGGTGTGGGAGGGTGCCATATTCATAATAGATTTCATAAGTGATTATTACATTTGAAAGAGTCCCCTCTCCTTCCCATTCCTTTGCTCCAGCCCTGTCATTTGCTTCATATAACTCAAGGGCTGTTTAAGGAGCTACACCACTAAAAAAATTTCTCTTTCTTTTTCTGGTTTTTTTTGGGGGGGAGGGGGTGGTGGGGCACATTGTAGATAGGAAACCAGCCACAACTACCTAATTCTTTGCTTTGGCCCTGACATAATTCAGACTAAACCTGTATTTGTGGTAGCTTTGCACCACCTCAATAGAACTGTATAATTCTATCTAGTTCAAAGTACTAGCAAATATATTTTATAATCTCTATATATAATGAATAACAAAATACATCATTTAGAGACTTAAATTATTATTTGGATAGATGAATTAACATTCTATCATTTAAACAATAGATTAAACCAAGAAACTGATGTCAGTAAAGAACATTTTGCTAAAAAGTAGTCTAATACTGGAGATAAATTCAGTGTCTTTGGAAATGTATCATCTGACCGTTTTGATATTCAGTGTTAGATATAATTTGGCTCTCTGCACCTTAATTTACCTATAAGTCTCATCTCTGAAAAGCCAGTTAAAGTGATGTTTTATGACATAAGGGATACATTTCAGGGGTCTCTCTGTGGTTCCTCACATCCCAGAAAACACCACACCATCTGGCACAATAACCTCTGCACATGTAGTCAAAGTACACAACTTTGCAGCAGCTGAGCAGAACAGTATGGGAAAGGTTGCCTGACAATTTCTCTAAGCAGATCTCAAAATAAGAACATTAGTTTCTCACATTCAGGGGCACATCATTAAAATGAGTAATTGGGAATGAAATAAAAGGAAAAACTCAAGCCACATGACACCACCACTGCTACAATGTATGAAAATACATTTACTTTTTAATTGGACTTTTACCATCAATTTGAATTGTGGATATGTGATCCAAAATAGTCACAGCATGCCTACGTGAATTGGCTAATGAGATGTCCGCTGACTGCTGAGCCTTTCAGTTAATCAAATAGCTGAATACATTGAAGGTAGCTAAATATTCTTCTCTCTGGTAATATGTTAAAACCTAACATTATATCAGACATTTTCACTAAAGACTAGAATCTGAGTTCATCTTGGGATAGCCTTCAAACAAAAATGACACTCATTTAGTGATTCGAACATCTGCCTAATTATTTTTATTACCCTGCCACATCTTAGGAGTAATATACCGAGAATTTGACTTACAAAATAAATTACCTATAAGACAAAGAATGGCAGATTAGATCTGTGATTAAGACACCTTGGATAGAAGTGGGTTTAAATCCCAGCTCTACCATTCTTTTCTGTTTGACCTTGGCCATGATATTTAGCTTTCTAGTCTCATTTTCCATATATATTCAACAAAAATTATTAGTGTCACAGGACAAAAAAAAGTGGTGCAAATTTCCCTTTCAGGAAATTTAAGTTCCTAAGATGATGTCTAGCCCCTCCACTCCTACAGCAAGTTAGCAGCCATGGGATCCCTGTAAGCATAATATAAATATAATATAAAATTATGAGCTAAAAGACATGTAACACTTCAGAAATGCATAATGACAAGCTACTACAAAGAAGCAACTTCCCAACATTCCTATAAAAAAAACATTCATTCACATACTGTTCAGGGAACTTTCCAGCCTCTCTGTCCTAACAAAAAGGACTAGTATTGAGTATATTAATCTTCTTTTTTCTCATCTTGTGCTTTTCAGGTACTTATGTTTGCCTATTGAACCCAAGCCTAGCCTCACTCTAAGCTGTCAGCAAAAAGATACCATCTCTTGATATACCTTCTCTTTTCAGTCCTACTGAGGGCCAAACCAGCTTCTAGAAACAACTGGAAATTAATGGCTCCTATCATTACCATAATAACAGTGATCTCTGCAAATTCTAGTGATCAAAATAGTACAGGGAAAGGCAGAAATATGTTTTTTCATAAAAGATACCATTAGCTACACTCTATATTCACTCACAGTTTGATGCATACAACTCCAGCATACTGCTAGGCTTACACTGTGGATCATTTCCTGGACCATTGTACAATGAGGCTCTGCTGGACACCTCTCTTAGGCAAATGAAAATCTTATAGCTGATTAATCTTGTTTTTCCAGCATTTGAGGCTCCTAGTCCCTCTCTTCAGCATCACTTGTGTTTGAGGAAGTGATCTGCTGCAGTATACCCAAGGTAAAAGACAGCACTTCAAAAATAATTTTAAAAAATAGCACAAATAGCACTCAAGCCCCATTCAGTATTGATCACCCATCATGACCTGATGAGAAATTGTGGTGGATTGTCCCCATCTGGTAGCTAAGCCCCCACTCAGTCAGTCAGTCACTCAGTCCAGAAGAATGAAGGACAGGAACAGAAGGGCAAAAGCAAGAAAAACCTTGTGGGTTACAATAAAGATAGTTTGTTAGTTGAAGAAAAAAAGAGGGGAGAAAAAAAAACAAAATCAAGCAACACAAAGGCAATCATTCACCACCTCCCATCAGCTGACCAATGTCCAGCTAGTCTCTGAGCAATGACTACTTTGGAAAAACTACCCTCCAGTTTTACTGCTGAGCACGGCTTTATATGGTGTGGAGTATCTCTTACATGGTATAGAACGTCCCGTTGGTCAGTTAAGGTCCACTGTCCCAGCTGTGTCTCCCCCCAAGCTTTCTCCCACCTCCAGCCCACTCGCTGAGGTGCAGAGTGAGAAACATAGGTGGGCTTGACACTGTGTAAGCACTGTTCAGCAATAGCTAAAACATTGGTGCATTATCACCACAAAAGCCTTATCATCTCTTAAAACCTAGAGAAAATCACCAACAGGTAACACAATAAAAAAGCTTTTCTCCTATACCAGCAATGGCCAATTCGAGTGACACAAGAAATGTTCACAGGAATCTTTCAGAATGAGAATGATACTGAGCTAAATTCAGGTGGCTAAAGGTAGGTCTGTGCATGTGAGCCAAGTGTCTAAGGTTTCATTGTGGCTGATGAATATTTAGCCTACAGGATCAGTGGAGCCTCAAGAAATCCTTCCCAAACTGAAATAGTCACCTACAATTATTTTGGTTAGTCTAGTTGCTTTAGACAAAACTGTAGAAGGCAAAACCCTGATATTTCCTACCCCATAGAGATACATTCTGCTGTTAGAATATTTTAGGATGCCAAAATGAGAGGTGACCCAAGGATTTTCCTAGTGTCTCCTGTCTCTGCCTCCAGATGACACCAAACATGAGATAGAGCCACTGTACTGCATGGGCCACCCTGCAACAGTGTGGGAAAGACAAGGGCAATGGACCCTTGAAGGATGTTTGGGAGAGTGGCTAGTGAAAGGGGAGACAAAAGAAGTTTAGGAATATAACTTGCGGTTCAGTTTAAGTTCATGAGGTAGGCTGTTCTCCTACTTTGTCTAGTTCTTCTGTTTCCTACCAGTTCATCTCCTTTGACTTGTTAATATTAAAGTCTTATCCTGCAGTGCTGCTTCTGAACTTACCCATTTTTCCTTTTAAATTCCTCACTCTGGCAGGAAGGCTATTGGCTTGATCTTCTTTGAAGACAGATTTGCTTGTTGTCACAGCTGATTTAGATTCCCATGGCATTTGGTTCCCCTCTTGTTTCCCATATTGCCAACGAGCAAAGCTTTCCCTTTGGAGACACTGACAGGTAGAGGCAATTTGCAGTTCCCAGTAATTGACCATTTCTTAAAGACTAATGATGTAGTTCATACCTAATAGCCTTGCAAAAAATGCACAAGAGTAAAGCAAATCAGAAGAATGTATATTTCAAACCTCATTAAAGGGCTTTCATCAGCAATTCTTCCTTAAGCTTGAAAAACGTCTCACTCTCCTCTATGCTAATGCAATTTGTAAATCCAAACAATTGGATCAAGCTAATCCTATTTATTAGATGCTTTAGTACACAATTACTACACTTTCTCTGGACTAACAGTTATAAATTACAAAAAAGTTATTTTGTTAAACAGAATAAAAATTCCAAACCATATCTATCTATATTCTTTTCCTCATCACTGCAATATAAGAAATCTGTCACTTTTACTCCTAAAATATATGGACTCTCATAAAAAGAACTGATGGTGTTCAGTGATTGCTATATGTAGTTTTTCTGCAATTTCCCATACACCTGTAACGAAACCTGGAACAAAAGCCATAGACAATGGAATGGCATAAGACTGAGAAAGTGGGGGTAAAAAAATTAGACTGGAAGTGGTTAAACAGTAGCAGAAAACCAAGACAAATACATAGATATGAAACAGGAATACTAGGAAAAGGGGAGCAAAAATAAAACTTGAAGAGAGAAATAGTAGCAAAAAAAAGATAAAATTTGGAGAAAAGGTCTTGGGAGTTTTAGAGGAAGAAAGCGAGACTGGAGAAGAAAAATAAAATAAATTAGCTGGTAAAAATAAACAGTGGTAAAAATCCTTAGAAAAAATAGTCAGATTCCCAGCAAAAATGAGTAAAACAAAACAAAACAAAACAAAAAAAAAAAAAAGAGAAATACAAAGCTATAACAGTAATACATTGTTGTCTTACTGATTTCTAATCTGTAAGAGGCTGATGCTACCCATCTCAGTTGGTTTCTTTCACAAAAATTCATGAGCATACACCTTCTACATGCTATATCATTGACTTTGGTAGCACTTCTGCATGTGCAAGTATATATAGATCTTTGCAAGACTAAAGTTTCAGTCTCCCTCTATCTTTGATGGGCCATACTCATGTGAAAGCACCACTACTGGTAATGTGACTGTTCTAATCCTTTCCTACACAGCACAAAACCCAGATAATTCAGCATCTGTGATTCTGCCTACATTGCTGTGACACCCATCACTCCGCCCCAGAGTCTCATCATCTTCTGGAAGCCTTCTTGGTGATGTATCCATCTGAATTACATGGAAATTATTTCATCCAGCTGTATTTATCCAACAGAACTAGGTAGACAGTCACAACACACTACTTCATCTGCATATAGATTCTGAACTTGCTCCAACTAACTTGCTGACAGCCATTTCAAACTACAGAGACCAAGAGTTTATTTTGCTCAGCAGCCATATAGGTATATTATTTACTTATTACTACCTTCAGACTATATATATCTCTTTTCTCTTCCAAGGACAGAAAAGACTTGATGTTAGTAGGTGGAGATTTCTTCCATATATCCAGATTTTACACCAAAAAAAATCACACTAATTGGGTACATATTACTCATAACATCATAATTCTAATCCAAAATAACTAGTGACATTGACTTTGGGGCCATCGTGGGACATGCATTGATGTTAAATACAAATCCATTTTTTCCCCCAGTAGAAGTATTTTCCTTCTGTATCTGTTACAAGAGGAAGTTCTGAAATGGAAACTTCTCAGTCATGAGGGGCTTATAGTATAATACTCAAAATTAGACACCATCTATCTTTGTGTCAAGAGCACTGCAGGTAGTAAAGTACAAGTTCTCCCCCTCTGATCTACTGATGAGTTACACATGATCTAGAAGAAGGTATTCATGAGTAAGCAGCCTTCCTTATGGAAATTAATTCTCCAGAAAAGCTTTGTTTCAGGCATCTCCTCAGCAGAGACAAGAACCAGCAGAAATGACACAGCTGTTGAACACTCAACACTTGATATAATACCAGCATAGTCATCTAAAATAAGTTTTAAAGCATTATAAAATTAAAAGACTAATACTTTCGATACCAAGTGCATATCGAGTCTTTTAATGCTCCATGATTTATTTATGAGGATTTTCACCCTAGTAAGGAAAAAACTTGGTTGAAAAACAAATGAAAACCAGCATGACATTAATATGACCAGAGAGACCCTCTTGCTTTTTGCCTTTGGGATATGATCAAAGGGCTCACTTCTGTGGGTGTAGTTCTGAAAAATAATCATGTCTGACAGTTAGCATATGGCCCCGATCCTTAGTTGTACTTGAACAGCATTTGCCACACCATCAGTGCAAAACAAACCTAAAGACAACATAGTCTTCTCCTGCGGCAACTATTCAAAATGAGGAAGTTCCAGAAACGCAAAGAAAAGCTTCTAGCCTACCCTCATAACCTGAGAAAAGGAAATGAATGGGATAAAGACGAGGATAAAAGGTCATCCCTAAACTAAGCAATGGCTTCTAGGGACATTGTGCAAATGGACAAGGAAGTCAAGGGAACATGCAACTCCAAATCTACAGGACACAAAGTACTTTAAAACAACCTCTCTTTCCTGTTGACATGTTGTTCATCCCAGCGACACAGCTGAGAAGCAAGGGTTTCCACTTGAAGAATATAGATAAACTGCAATGAATGCACTGCAGGACACAGCTTATAGTATCTGTTCACAATTAGTCAGTTGGAAACCTACCCAAAGCTGATTAAAGTTCCCTCAAAGATCATGTGCCCTTTCTTCTAGGAATGTGAAGGCATAGGAATGGAGAGGAAGAATAAAACTGGTGCAAGACAAATCAGGAAACAGCCAGGTCGTGCACACAAATCCAGAAGCTGGGGAGTAATTCTTAGGTTCCACAGAGTTGATACAGCCTCTATGAGAAGGAAATCATGACATACATGACAAATTTCCATGAGCACTTCAGACCATTTGCCCTTGTTCAGCAAATAATTTTGTCACATCCATAATCCTTGGCACATCCTTGTATAAATTCACTCAGCAATCAGGTCAGCACAAAGATATGAAGGTCTCTGATGCAATGTGCACCAAAATACACTCTTCAAAACAGTCTGTCACATTCACTATAGGTGTCAAGTAAGAAGAAAAAAAGTCACTTGCTCTTCCCTTCTAGAGTTCTTCCTCATAATAAACAGTCCCATTCACAAACACATCGATCACCCAAAACTACACCTCCCTCTCCCTGTCCCTTCCTGCTGCTGCAATGAGAACTGGTCTTCCCATTGTGAACAACAAGAAATGGCTAGATTTGCGCCTGAAATTCAAAATTCCAACACTCTGTGAAAACACCAGGACTGCGATTTGTTGTCACTGGTGATAAAGATGTAGTTATGCTATTGAACCATCTAGTAAATTCTGGTTTATTACTCAAGATCTGTGATTCACCCCAACAGAATTAAATTAATAGAGTATAAATAGGTTTGTCACATCTTCAATAATTTTCATGAAGTGTTTTTACTTTAATTTTTGAAAATATAATTTGTACACACGATAAAAATATTTTGCTTCTCATACCTTTTCATTTACACAGAGAGACAAAGAGACAGAAAGAGAGTGGAGAAAAGTCTTTTCCACTTCAGTTTCTTTATCTGGGACAATGAAAGGAGTGCAATATTTATTGAGGGACCCAATATTGAAAATGCAGAATTTCTTCTATAATCTTTTGCACATTAATACTATGATCACTCGACATATCCTGATATTGAGTCTTAAGCATTTTACAAATACACTATTTATGTTTTTAAAGTTCCCCTTAATAAGCAGAAGTAAAGGAAGCAAAAATTGATTAAATAGCTGCAACCGATACTTATATTCATAAATTGTGAATACTGCAAAAACAATCATGTCCTAATATTTTATTCTGGGCAGTTTTACAGGAGTTGTGTTCCTTGACTGCATTATTTTCAACATCTTTCCCAGTACAGATCTTTAAATGCATAGAAATGAAAATGTATGCTGCATGTAGAAGTGCCATGTCCACATGCAGACAAGATCATTCCTGAAACCTAAAGTTTTTATTTTTTATATTCTTGATGTGTTCAAAAATAACAGTATACAAAATCAACTTGAATTCTATACTATGAAAAGTGCTTTTTTCTTTTTTAAATCAAGAAATAGACTCTCAGACTATATTTTATTTGCAAGGAGTACTAAAATACTAAAATAGAGGATAAAGTTAGGCATCTCTAGAGAGTCTTAGATTTTAAAAGATGCCTAGATAAATTATTTTCATTTCAAAAGCACTAAACATCTGTATCTGCTGTAAAAAATGGGAGAAACTGCATCCTCCCTCCCTCTTGCAACTTAAACATGGACTGAGGAATCTCATTTTAGGCTCAATCATGGTGACCAGCTGTTTCTTAGTCTTCTATTTGCAAGATAAGCAGTGACCTTGATTTATCATTCTGTGCTTCAGATAGTCATTTATGCTCATATAAAGTAAGTGTAATACACTGGTGTTGTTCTAATCTTTGTTCTGGTCAACAAAGGGGTAAGTCAGCATTGGTGTTAAACAGTAGAACAGATCCATCTATATTTCAAAGAAATCTGAATTTGAATCAGTTGGGGTTTTTTAACAGGTATATTTTCTATTTTGTTGAATTTCGCCTATGAAACACTGAACATGAAAACAGGGAGTCATGAATACAGTTACACACTGGAACTTCTTTATAGAAAAAGTCAGCTGAAACTTCAGCTCACGCTTTGAAATATAGAAAATATCTTAGGAATTTTTTTTTTTCAAAATGGAATTTTGTGTACTTCAAAATTCCCACAGTGATTTTGGAAACCCACAGAGGTTGCAAATACCATGCAGATATGCTAGATGAACAACATATATCAGAACTAGAAGCAGTATGAAAACAGAGTACATTATAACTTTAATTTGTGAAACAGTGAATATTCAGCAATACACGTTTTTAAAATATTTTTAAGGAAAGGAAGCTGACTGAACAGCAAATAAACAAGGTAAATGAAAATTAAGCCCCAGTGAGCTGCTTATTTTTCAGGTGGCCGATCTCAAGCTCAAGTTTGTCATAGAAAAATGTTAATTTTTTAGAGCTTGCCAACTTTATTTTCTATTAGCTGAACCAGAATATTTAATCTCAGGAATAGAGGCAGATGTCTCTTAGATAGGACACCTGCTCCCTTTAAGTTGGAAAATGTAGTCAAATTGCATTAGATTATCCACCTGCATGAGCATATTTCAGCTGCAGAAAAGAGAATTGTCTGCAAAGAGTTGATTATACTTAGCTTGCAGCAGCTCAGATACTTGTTACGACTCCACGGGATGGATGCAGACATCAGAAGACTCCAATCCAGTAGTTGTACTCCATCTCAGGATGTGGCACAGAAAACCATTTTCCTTCCTCCACCAGTCAGAAAAGACTAACATTACATGAAGTAAATTCACCACCACACACATGAGCACACAAGAGCAAACAGATAGGTGAGACCAAAGGTGTGCTTTCAACATCAGCAAACAAAAGGTGCTTAGGGAAGTGTATAAGAACAAGGCAAGTCTGTAATGACATTTCCTTCGAATATCCTTCCAGCCTCTAACCAGAATATCCTTCCTGCCTCTACTCTTGAGATTAAATATTCTGGCTCAGAGATCTCCTCAAGCCAGAACATGCTCTTTCTGGAAAACACTGCCCTTTGTCTCACCTCAGGCAGGTAGAGAAAACCAAGAGCTACAACTGCTTCATAAAAATCATGAATGGTCTCATTGGTGTCCTAAATTCACCAGCCCTGAAAAGAAGTGGTGTGAAAATCCTGAACATGTGATCTCAATGAGGCATAAGGGGCTAAAACCTCCTTTGCTTTCCTTTGGTGAAAGTCATGAGTTACTCTATGCATGTTGCATCCTTCTAAAATGACGATGGAAGGTAAATTAAGCCTAGCTAGCAACCTGTCTCAGTGATCACTGCAGGGGACAGGGAGAGTCCAAGGCCCATCCTCTCTTTTTGCCATTATAAAGTAGCCAGCATTCATGGATAGGCAGTCATAGGGTTCCTACAAATCTCTCCCTTGTTCTCCTCCACAGGACTAAGGACAGCTGAGCAACCCTTCTATATGCAGAACACCTAGAATGCTAGTTATTTCTGTTCCACACACCACATAATGGTAGTATTAAAAAGTATAATAGACTTTGTGTTCCTTGTGCACAGAGAATGTGCTCTCTTTGTGCTGTGACACAACACACATGCTCCAAAAGTCTACAAAAGAAATAACTTGACATTTTTATAATAAAGATACCAAACATTCTCCTCAACCCTCTTGACAGATGGAGGAAATAGTGACTATTGATAAGTAGGTAATTTCCTCTTGATTCCTATTCATAAACTCCTTATGAATGTTAACACTATAGCCCTTGTATACGATTGAAATTAAGATTTCTGCCTGGCTATACTTGCATCCCTGTACAGCTTGGCCTACAAAGGCTTCCAAATTGTTAAAAATGTTTGCATAAGAAGAGAAGCTTCACTTTATTGTGAGCCATGGCAGCCTGGTAGGCAGATAAAGCTTTACCCTACACCAGTGTGTTAACTCCTTTGTAGTTCTGATCTCCCCATTCACTTTTTAAATAACAGAGAGAAAAATAGATCAGATAAAAAATGGATGTAACTGAAAATTATGCATCTATCGTGCTTACTGCCTAGTGAGTGGCAGTCTCCCTTTGACTTTCAAAAGAATGAGATGAGGCCTTTCAGCCCTTCAAAATGTAGAAATGTAAAATACAAGTTCTGCTTGAACTGTAAGTATTGTGAAATAATGAGTATTAAAAAAAAAAAAAAAAAAAAACCCACAGATTTTTTTTGTTGTTGCTGTTATTTATTATCTAATGAATTGAACTGCCATGAACCAAAGGCCAAATTCTGAGAAAAAAACCACACAAACGTTTCACAGATAAGGGTTAGTGTACAGATGTGGTTGCTCTTACAAGAAGTATAATGAGAAGTGCTTTCCAATGGGCATGAAGCTCCTCCAGTTGATGGGACCACATGCAAATGAATTACCTTTATATTCCTTAGTGACACCCTGGCAGTCAAGCAGTCCAAAATCCATTAAAATCAGTAGCCCATGGCCTTGGAACTGAACATCATGGTGCCATTTACATCACTTGTTTAGGTTTCTCTCACCAAGGGTAACCCATACTACAGCCCTGTAGGCAGCTATCCATATTCCGGTTCACCCTGTATGAGCTCACACTACACATGTCCTGACATGCCCTCAGGCCTTCGGTTGTCCTCCCACAAGTCCCTGCCTGGAGTTCTCCATGTCTTTGACAACCGCATGGAACAAACCATACAATTTAACTGGCCCTGCCTGAGCCTCACCATTTGATTAACTTATAGCCAAAGGAAGAGGAGACCAGCAACTGGACTTGGTTATCAGCCTTTCATTGGGCATATGTGCATGTTGTAGCTGGCAGCCCAAGAGGGATGGAGAGCAAACAAGCACCTGTTTTCCCAAGGACCCATGCCAGAGCGCTCCATCAGGCACTATGACATGCTTACATCATTTTCCTGGGTATAACTCATGCTGGGATGTACTGGAGCAGTCTTCCCCGTTGAGAAGATCCCAAGTCATCAGAGGTCATCAAGACTTTAAAAAAAACAAAACAGCACACAGGAGAGAGCACACAAGAAAAAAACACATGCAACTTTTTTGGGTCCACGCAAAGAGGTAGGGAGGTAGTAGGAGAATAGATTCTGCCAAAGCCAAGGTTCTTTTCCCAAGTCATATAGGCAGGAGATGAGCCACACATAAGTAAGTCACATCATTATTATTCCTCTAAAAACTTTTGCTGTTGTCCAAGACAAAAGACCTTTATTCACCTCACTCCACACTTTCCTCCCTTCACAAAGAATGAATTCTGATAGCCCTGCCTCAAGGAGCACAACCCTGAGTGCTTTTCTGTGTTCTTGGTTCATCTGGAAGGCAAGTACGGCACTTGTCGCAAGGGTCCCTGTCCTTAGCCCAACCTGTAATATTTTGGAACATGGAGTGTCATGGGAGCCACACCTCAGCTGTCCCAACTCCAACCTGACGAGTCTGTCAAAGACAGGCAATGCTAAGAATCATCTGCTAGCACGGACTTTCACAAAAGTAGGCCAAGTTAATTGTCACTTACACACATACATATTAATATGTGCATTCATGTGTGTGCATGTATGTGTTCTTTATGCTTAATTTTGATCCAAAGAAGCACTGATCTTTACTCACAGAAGGCTACTCTGTTGTCCCTGGCAGATCTCTGAATCAAAACCGGTTACCATTTGACCAAGCAATTATGCACAGTAATCTGGACTAAAAAAAAAATACAAGGCAGTCTACTTTCTAATAAAATCTCCAATAAAAAACAGCACATGAAAACACATCCTTTAAGTTATACAGCCTTCATTACCAGCCTTTGCGCTCACCCACCATGTCCTCCCAATACTCAGTACCTGAGCCATTTAAAGACTGGCCACACACTTGAGCCACCTTCATAGGCAGTCTTTTTCTCGCATGCCTGTTCCCAGGACAGCAGTCATCAGATTTGGTAGGATTCATTTGGATGGATTAAGTAGTGGACAGGGTTCTTTCTCCCACACACAGCAACAAAAGAGAGAATAAATCTAAGGCATGCCAAAGCAAGGATTATGGCCACATAAAATAGCAATAGATGGTTCTCTAAGAGCAAACAGGGGAGAGGGCGAGAGAGCAGAACCTGGAACAGGGAGGAACAAGGCCAACCCAAATATGTGCATTCCTGATAATCTTTCACAGATTACACTCTTGATTGTTCTGTCCCTTCAGTTTCCAGATGCATAGTCATATCCCAGGACGCTTATTCAAGGAATGTGCAACAGTAACTGGGACCAGGATAATCACAAGAGTAGAGATGTGGCAGCATAATCACAGTGAACTTTCTGTATAACAAGGGAAACCAATACTACTAGACTGAGTAGGTCATGTATGTTTCCAGTATCACTCACATTTTGTCTTCTGCATGAATATTTATGCTAAAGCACACAGACTAATATGCAAATTTGTACAAATATGCACACGTGGAACGTATTCACTCCCTACACAAGTGTCCTCTGCTGTACCAAACTAAACTCGTTTGCAGAAGTATTTCTGAAAGCCTTAGGAAGGAGCCATGCAGATGGAGCTGGGCAGGCTTCACAGCAGAGATGCAGCCAAACTCCTGGTTGTTTTTTCTTTGCTTAAGTGTGAGTGCACACTGCCAATGGACAACACTGGTACATGCATAAATAAAGCTAGGACTGTTTCCAGTGGTTGACACATGAGGTAAGCAGAGGCAGGATCAAGCAGAAGCAGCCACAGACCTGTATGCTAACTGTGGGAAGACAAAGTGATGCCATGCACGTTGTGCTGACCACCAAAAGCTGATATAATTGTAACAAGTTACAAAATGTAACTGTCTGATGTCAAGGATTTGAAACAGAGTTGGTAGGGAAATCTGAGCTGCATTTTTCTCAACACTTGGCCAGCATCATCAGCAGGTAAGGTAGAAAGACATGTTTTCTGTTCAAACCAAGAACCCCAGGTACATCTTGTCCAACTGTGGGATGAGGTAGTCTCTAGCTGCAGCAGATAGAGTCTCTGCTGAGACTCTGGGTGATGTAACCAAGGACTCTCCTCATAATCTCCTACCAAGTAGTGGACAATCAGCTTTCTCCAGCGCTGAGCAGAGTTATTTTGTAATACACAGAGTTTACATTTAAAAAATCAGTAGCCAAACATAACTCTGACCAAACATCAAGTGAAATAGACCTCTTACTTTCACCAATGTGTAATGCAAAGTCATTCCACCATTTTCTCTGCTATTTCAGTAGCATAAAATACACAATAGCCTTAGCATTTAAACTGTATTACAGCTGCCTTTACTGATACCAGAAAAGTATTTACTTCCAAGCACTCAAGGGCTAAATTATTTCTCAGTGTTCAGTATAAGTGAAGACTAGCTAGAAAGCCAACCCCTAACCATTCATTTATCCTACTTAAACTTTGCTTTGGATAGTACCTAAATCTTCAGAGGTCCTTGCTAAAGGACAAAGATCCTCAGCTTTTATACCATACAAAATCATCATTATCTCTCATCGATCAGATGCATATCAGTAAGTTAGGTAAAAATTGTGTAAGACAATATAAAAAAAATAAACAGTTATCTTTGTTAGTCCCATTTTCTAATTTAAATCCTCAGGCCTCAAGAGCTGTACACAATTCAGGCAGTGGTTTGTCATGTGAACCTTGGCATTGCTCAGGTGTTTAGATTTTCATTCACAGTAGAGAAAAATGAGGCAGGCAGCATTATAGTATTATATTAAGAAATGTATTACAAAGTAATCTTTCAGATAGAAAATTGTAATTCATTTTAACATTAATTCACTGTTAGTACAAGAACTTAGCATTAAATGCACTTTTACAGTACTCAGAGATGCTTCTGTAGGACACATGCCTCAATCCAGCAGAGGATGCAAGCAAATGTTTAAAGATGTGAAGAGTCTCACTGCAACCTGTGTTGCATATTCAGAGTTCAGCACATGCTTTGGTGTTTCGCTTGACTGACACTAACAGGGTTTCCATATCAGAAAAAAATTATATCAAGCAATTCCTCTTCATCATAGTAGTGAACAATTTAATAATTAACACCAAATTTCAGCCTAGTTGTATCTGCAATGATACAATGCACAAATGTGCAAAGAGCCTTTGATTTATCTGCTGTGATCTTAAAATAATACATATACACCACATCAGCAATGTGTAAAGACTTGTAGAGCTCAGCCCAGCTAGGTCAGATACCACAGAACCTTTTGGCATCCAAAGATTATGGCACAGCTCTGCTAATACTAAGAAAGGGGATTGTTCACCATTGTTCTGCTAGGCCTCTGTCAGTGATGATGAGCTATGAACAGTTTTATAAGACATCTTGAGGAGCTCAGTTTTGTTCAGTGCTTTTAAATCCTTTTCTGAGTCATTCTTCTCTGCTCTGAGGCTTTTATTACAGATGAGTTAGTTGCAAAACCACATAATATTCCAAAACATCAATCTGAGATGGCATAATGAGAGCACTATTCATGGGGTTATTTAAAAAAAAAAAAAAAAAAAAAAAAAAATCAATTACAAATCAATATATTTTTCTGCTATCTCTGCCTCATTTTTATTTTTTCACAAACTCTGCAACTTCAATTAGCGATTAAATGTGTTGAGCTATCATACCATTAACTGTTCTGAATTGGTGAAGTATTCCTAATTGTAGAATCATAGAATCATTCAGGTTAGAAAATACCTTTAAGATCATTGAGCCCAATCATTTAACCTAGCACTGCCAAGGCACCACTAAACCATGTCCCTAAACTCCACATCTACGCCTCTTTTAAATACCTTCAAGGATGGTAACTCAACCACTTTCCAGACAGTCTGTTCCAGTGCCTGATAACCCTTTCAGTGAAGAAATTCTTCCTAATAACCAATCTAAACCTCCTCTGGCACAACTTGAGGCCATTTCCTCTCATCCTATCACTAGTTACCCAGGAGATCAACCCCCGTCTCACTACAACCTCCTTTCAGGTAGTTGTACAGAGCGATAAGGTCTCCCCTCAACCTCCTCCAGGCTAAACAACTCCAGTTCCCTGAGCTACTCCCCATAAGACTTGTTCTCCAGACCCTCCACCAGCTCCGTTGCTTTCCTCTGGACACACTCCAGCAGCTCAGTGTCTTCCTTGTAGCAAGGGGCCCAAAACCAAACACAGTATTCAAGGGGCGGCCTCACCAGTGCTGAGTGCAGGGGGACAATCACTTCCCTAGTCCTGCTGGCCACGCTATTTCTGATACAAGCCAGGATGCTGTTGGCCTTCTTGGCCACCTGGGCACACTGCTGGCTCATGTTCAGTCGGCTGTTGACCAGCACCCCCAAGTCCTTTCCCACCAGGCAGCTTTCCAGCCGCTCTTCCCCAAGCCTGTAGCGTTGCATGGGGTTGTTGTGACCCAGGTGCAGGATCCAACATTTGACCTTGTTGAACCTCATACAATTGGCCTTAGCCCATCAATCCATCCAGACCCATCTGCAGAGCCTTCCTACCCTCAAGCAGATCGACACTCCTACCCAACTTGGTGTCATCTGCAAACTTACTGAGGGTGCATTTGATCCCCTCATCCAGATCATTGATAAAGATATTAAACAGTATTGGACCCAAAACTGAGCCCTGGGGATCATGGCTCATGATCAGCCACCAATTGGATTTAACTCCATCCACCACAACTCCTGAATGAATGTCTTTGTTTATGGCAGATAGGACAATTGCCTCTCACAGAAATGTTGCAGAGGTAGTATGATGTCCCACTCAGTATCTAGAATTAGTTTGTGTTGAATGCCTGTGGTTAGAGTGTGACTTGCAGAGATCTTTCCACCTCCAACTTCACCACTAGTGCCCTTGTGGTTCGTCAGTCAGACAAGTGATGTAAGCATTTGGAATTAAAGATCTAAAACTAGAGGTGAACAAAATGAGTAGCACTTTTTACTCCCCTGCACTTCTGATTTGATTATTGTGAAGCTTTTTGTTGGGGATGGGGGAGTGGTTTTTTACTTTTTACAAAGCTCTGAAATCTTTGGGTGGAAGACTTTGTTAAACTTGTCTGGAAGCAGTGGGAAAAATGCCCAGTTATTTCATTGACGGGCTTTAGATCAGACCATGTCTAGTATAGGCAACTACTATACTTTTCTTCCCACATTTACTGCTTTTTATAGTATGTTTAGAATAAAGTTTATAATCCTCAGGACTCTCTTCTGCTTGTACTTTTTCTCACAGGGTTGACACAAAAAGGAAAAAAAAAATTAAAAAAGAAAAATCAAAATAAGCATTACTTCTCCAAACCACGTAGTAATCTTGGTTATAATCAGCACATATTCTTAGATCTCATTGAGCTTAATAGGAGACTCCTTTAAAATGCATCCATTCTGAAAAATATTCCCTCTTGGTTAATAAACACAAGAACTATTTCCTTTAGACTCATGGGCTTGCTTTCACATATTTTCCTTCAAGCTGAGACTTACTGTGAATACTACAAATAAACGTTGCCCTCATATCCTTTATTGAACTTAGAAATACCTTTGTAAGCAAATATCAAGAGAGCAATTGACAAGAGAAAGGGTGAGACAACTTCAGGAAGATGGATCTTCTGCTCCCGTGTCTCAGATATAATATTCATATTCTTCATTTATGCTGAGGTTAAGGACAGAACTCACCAAGAACATACCTGTGTGGTCAAATAGTGTATTTCTTTGCCTGTATGCAAGCAATTTCCAAGGTAAAACCACGTGTACACCCATACTAATAGTCCATGTAAGAGACAGGACTTCTTGGCTCAAATACTGTCATTCCTACCTCAACCACATACGTTCCGGATTAGGGGTGATTTCTGTTCCCCTAGCCCAAACAATAGGTTAACCAAGTACATAGTTGTCTGTATCTAGCTATGCAGTTGTGTTTTAAGAAAGAGCCACGAGTATATTCTCTACAGTAACTCTTTACAGACATCTCTTCTGCTTTATGAAAGGTGCTGTTTTCCCCACTACCAGCCATAGTGACAATTCCTTCCGTTCCTAATATAAGAAGCTATATGAAATCCCACCACAGAAGACTTCAAAATATTCTGTAAAAATTTCATCCCAAGTGTCTTCATTGAATACCACAAGTCAGATCTTGTAGACTGGGTCCAGAGACCCATGGATATCCAGAGTGAGTTTGGGAAGTGGTTTCCATCACAATTCTGTTGCCAGAATGCATTTTTGGAGTCTAACAGTGGTTAGTTTTCACCAGTT
Source organism: Podargus strigoides (assembly GCA_028020825.1). Classification (NCBI taxonomy): domain Eukaryota; kingdom Metazoa; phylum Chordata; class Aves; order Caprimulgiformes; family Podargidae; genus Podargus; species Podargus strigoides. The sequence goes on from CM051623.1 coordinate 31,671,515, forward strand.
ACTCTCATATAGGTAGAGATAATCTCATGGTAACACGTTCAGCATGCCCCACTTGACACAGAAACAAAGTAATGGCCAAATCAGTTCACCTAATCCAGTGTCCTGATTCTACCTGAGGCCAATATCAGCTGTTTCTAAGGAAGCTCTAAATAACACAGCAGAGAAATATTTAAGGACAAGATATTCAAATTCCAGTGAAAGGAATATCTATTCTTTATACTGAGCAAATGCAGAATCAGTTGCATGTAGGAAAGTCTCATGCTAGCATTTCATATTTAAGGGTTTGTTTTCTGTCTTAAAGCAGGGCAGTTTATACACTTCCAGAACAATTAGTCTGCTAGCCAAGAGAGGAAGCAACAGCAGAAGGTATGTATAGTCACATATGGCTAGATCAAGGGAACCATCCGGACTTAATACTGGCTAAAGCTCTGGCCAACAAATGTTCCAGATATCCAGAGGGAAATTTTCAGGCACCTGAGTAGTCTGCATTGTGGCAAACAAACCTCACACTTATTCCCAGGTCTTGCATTGCCAAAACTAGAAAAATCCCATTTATATCATATAATCTAAATTCAAACTGGTTTTATCTGTCCCCACCTCTAAACAGCAGGCACAGTGGCTTTTGTTTGTTTTCAATTTTAGAAGAATACAGCTTATGCCAAAGCTGCCACAAAGATGATCTGTGAGAGCGTTGTGTGAGATAAGCACATAGAAGTTAAAAGTAAAACTAACAAAGAGCTCTTGAACTCTTTTGCTAGTCATTCCTCCTGTCTTTTATAGTACTCTTTCCACTTTCCAGTCCTTCCATTTTTGCAAGTAAAATTGTAATACAAGGCAATCTAAAAAAAATTCTCTATTTGATACACAGTTATTCTGTAAATAAATCTGCAATGAAGTACTTAAAGCTTTATTTCTTACTTTTTAGCAACTAGGCATAAAATATTTGGCTATAAAATGCTTACAAATTAGATTACTGGCAGTTAATAGAATGCATTGTTATCTACTGAACCAATGATGGGTCAAATGGCAGTTTGAATTCTCATGGTGAATATGACTCTGACCTTCACATATACCACTGACAGAAAGCAATTTTATTTACATTTTTAAATCCACATAAAGGTGAACGATGGTACCGCTACAAAATGAAACATTAAATTTTTTTTGTCCCAAGGCATAAATGAGCTTTCCCAAGGTCACATGTAGCCTGAAACAAAGCAAGACTTTCTTAACTGTACTACCAGAACATTTCACCCAGATCTGGTGGCACTTGTGATCTATTTTCATTTGCCAGTTGAAAAAATCTTCTTATTTTAAGATCAAGAAATAAGAAATAATAAGAGACTGTTTCTTTAGTTCCATAGCTGTTTCTGCACAAACTGATCACTAATTATGTTTGAGCTCCCATAACAAGTTACATGTTTCAGCTGTACAGATTAAAAAGGTCACCCCTAAAAAGATGACAAGATGAAAAAGCCTTATTTGAAAAGAAATACATTGCACTCTTTGGGACCAACAGCACTATGTCTACACTTCTAAAACAGTATATTTAGAAAATAATTAGAGATATGTATAATCTGATACAATCTGAACATTTATGTATTTGAAGAACAGCATTTTTTCATTCTATGCACACCAAATGTAGCTATCTGGCACCCTTAATTTAAAGAAAAAAAAAAATCTATCCATCACATCCCAGCATTTCCTCTGCCCTTTGAAGCACCTCATGATGAAAAAGTTAATACTAAAAGTCTGGTCTGTAACCACGATACAGTAGGTAGTGTTATAGTGTTATAAATAAATAATAAATAATTACAATAACTGCATTCTTCTAACCATTCTATGTAACACTTTGAGCTTCTCCAAAGTACAATGTTAAAAAAAGTGAAAGGTATTTATAGGATAACACCATTTTGGAAAGTACTGTCACACAGAGCACCTAGGAGGGTACACGTGTCTATAAATTATAGGTGGCTCTGATAGCAATGGCTATGATTAAGGTTGCCTGAGACTTCCTGCAATAAAACCTTTTTTCAGCTGCTTATGAGTTTGCTGAACTCGTACCATCTGGAGTAAAGCTTTCCCTGCAAGGTATCTCCCTCAGTATTTGTTTAGTCTTTGTGGAAAGTTTATCACAAAATGGTTTAGAGAACAAGATTACAGGTAAATATACCTTGCTTTGAAAACAAAGACAACTCTTCTTTGAGAAGTCCTAATGCTGCCTTTTTGGAGAAAGAAAAACCTTTGAAACGTGGTAGGGCACGGCCTTTCTGGCAAGTATATAATTTTTACAATTCCTGAAGTGCCCATTCAAAGCCAGTCTGGTTTGTTGGGAGTTTTTAATCTCAAGTCTTAACTACTTCCCAGAAGCACCTCAGATTTTACAGCTAAAAATCACTAATATTATTTACGTGCTTCAATCCTCAGAGCTATTTGTGTGGAATAATCTATACGTGTTTCAGCTCTGCAAAACAGAGTGTGCTCTCTTCAGCCCAGAGAGCTAGATGCACCAAGATAAAACATCCTTGCAATCCTTGCTCCTAGTGTCCTAGACCAACAAAATAAGATGCTGGAGCCAAGTTATCCCATACTTTTACTGACAGTTCCTGCTGGTGCACTGAGGACAGAGAGGCAGCTAGACATAAAAAGAGCCTGCAACAGTTAATTGACAGATTTTTATGGGGAGTGATAGATACAAATCATTAAACAAAGCCAATTATAAGCTTAAAAATAATGGATGACAAGTGAGGGTCGCAGCCTTCAAATTGTTAACTTGTTTCAAGTTAACAATATATACCCATGGCTAACCATGAGTATTGCTCTTAGGGAAAAATAAAAGCCTTCAGGATCTTGAGTACATAAACAGCTTTATAGAAATAATCTATTAACTTTACTATGACAGACTGCCAGTGGGTTTTTTAAAATGTACGGACAAGTACTGGACTTGGATGTAGCTGTGAAGAATAAAAGAGGTCCAGCAAGCAGATTAAAAACAGGAAAGCACAAGACTGCTTATGCTTAGTATTAGCAATTTTGCAAGACCTTCCAGACTAGATCCAGAAGGTGGCTATAATCACTACAGTGAAGTGCTCACTCTCTCTGTCCCAGGGACCTGTTAGAATTCATAACACGGAATTAGATACCCACAGATCCCTGCTGGTGTAAGGTGTCTGAAAGCACAATTCACAGAAACTATTAAGCAGCCCAAACCAAGCAACCAAAGGAAGACAAGGAATTAACTTAAACATGTTCTGACATTTCCTAGGCATGAACTGCTGCTGAGTCAGGCCCCTTACTTGCTGTTGCTAATATCCAAATGGATAGAGTTGAAAAGGCAACATGATTTCAACTTTCTGGTTCAATAATTTCTTTCATATCAGAATAAAGCTTTTTTTCTGATAAAGGGCTCTCAAAATCTGAAGTGCTTCAACTACAAATGAACTCGTGTGCATAGGGCTAAAGACCAAGACAGAAAGACTCAATATCACAAATGTCTCAGAACTTACCAACAAGGAGATCCTGTTTCCTGAGTGAAGGAGTACTTGAGTGTATTAAACCAAGCAGAAAAAAATGGACAAGCAAAATCAAGAAAATCCCCCAGATTATTCCACCAGGCAGCGATTAAATCAATTACCTCAGAACTGTGAGGCTGGGGTTCACACTTCCTGAAGCAGAGGAAGAAATTGAATCTCTTAAATCCATAGCAAGGGCTTCAGTCACTGGTCTGATGAGAAAAATACAGATGGGGGACAAAGGAAACGGAGAGTAGGAAAGTCCTGTGACTTCACTACATCTTTAGTAATTCTCAGATATTACAAACCCAGCTGGAACTACTTCCTAATGGCCAGTACTGCCCTATTTTTTTTGCTTTCATGTGCCTCTGTGAGCCAAGAGCATGATTACTAGAGAAGTTATGGTATTTTACACCGCAGTGGTGGCATTTAAGCTCAAAAAAAACCCATAAGTATCACAGCTGATACTAATTCTGCTGTAAGTGGTAGCTGAATGTGAGGTGCAGTCATTTATCTGGGAGCAAAGCTTAGCTGCTTGTTGTTAGCTTCTTACAACTGACTAATAGGATGCTTGAATGTGTGACTGAAGCTGACAGCTGGAGCCCAGGATGATCAAAACACGATTGCTATGGTCTGACTTATATCAGTCATGGAAAAGGTACAGTGAGGACATATACACTGCAAAATGTCCAAAGACGATATTCAGAGTGTCATGAACTGAAACCACCACACTAAGGAGAGCCAGAGCTTGAATGCATAGTTGATGTGAACTAATTATGAAGTAATTGAATATGAAATAGTTAACCAATTAAAGCTAGAAGCTGTGATAGAAGACAATGAAGATGAAGAATAAAGAATATTGCATGTAAGAGAAACTTTCTGCACAGTCATTTCATTAGACATTCACAAAGTTTACCGTGCTCACTGGCAGTAATACTGTATGAACAAAAAAAATCCTTAAGTGAAGAATTCAGTCTTGAATTAAGCCTGTGACTGAAGTCTTGGGTTTGTGGGTAACACTGACTCAGTCACAAATAATGCCAAATGCTGTGTAAATGATTCTTAAACAGCCAAGAATGAAATAGAGGTCCAGGACTAGAGCAGACAGACTCTCGTAGAAACAGACATCAAAAGAGAAAAGACTAAGAAACCAGGACAGAATGAATCTTTATTCAGATTCTCTTTTCTTTATGATTTTGTTTTGATTTCTAAGAAGGAATTTGTGCTGGAACTGCCTTTTGATTACTGTACTTATTTTTATGGAACTTCAGTGACTCATATTTTAGAACCAACAGGATTTCATTACAAATGAAGCTCCTGTTTCTTCAGGCATAAGAGTTAATACCATGCATTCCTTACCATTCCCAATGAGTTCTCTAGCAAAAGTAGAGGTAGCAAACATTTCTTGGGTATTCCAGGTCAAATCACACGATTTTTCCAAAAAAAAAAATCCCATATCATGTTTATCATGGAAACAAACAAAAGAGCATTTATTTTTATAAAGTTTATTTTTATAACCATTGGAGGTCACTTTTATGCTAACATGTCTGCTGAGAATTCTCTGCCTAGGCAGTGATACATTTAACATCCTTAAGTAACCTGAAAATTACTTCCATCGTCAAAGACAACTATCTCAATTAAAAATTAAAAAAAAAAAAGTTGCGTTCATTTTCTGTAAGACTGTCTTTATCACTGCTTTTGTTTCCTATATCCATACTCAGAAGGCATTGGAAACTAGGATAAATTTATCAATGTAATTTCAGTTGCGTAGATTTTCCATCCCCACTGGGCATATTTATTGGAGTCTGACTGTAGCTGGTCACATTATTAATAGCAAACAATTTATTTGATTACTTTACATTTCTGTTCATGAAATAACCTCTCCCATTTTGATTTCTGCTTTTTTTTTATTCTAAGCATTCAGTGAATGTTTTCAGCATATTTGAGTCTGAAGTTTGTTTGAGAGCTCTTTGCTTCATCTAATCAGAATGATTATTTCTTTACTGGAGATGGTGTGACTTGAAATCTTCAGTTAGTATTGTCTTTGTTCCCCTAATTGACTTTGTCACTGTAAGTGTAGTATCAGGAACACTTCTGATGTGATTAGTGACATCTAGTATTATATTTGAATCACTGATTTACCAAGGGACACACAGATTAACATGGAAAGAATCCTTCTCTAAACAGTCATCATATAAAAAAAAAAGTTTACACAGGTGTACATTAAAAAATTAATATAAAAGGACGAGAATACAGGAGAATTGAAAGTTTCTGAGGAGCAAGAACATTTATAGGTGGATCCTCATGATATTACGCCAACTGATTTCAAGCTCTTCCCCTAATTTTCTGTGATATGTTTTCACAACACAGAATGATCCTTCATCCATTACTCCAACCACCACATGATCAGCTGCAGATAAAACCAGGAAAAAAGGACAGCGTGGACCATGGCCCATAGAAAACACAAGTAGTCTACAAAATTAGAATTACAGGATGTACAAGCAGTGAGTTTGCTATTTTTACATAAGTTATTAAAATAAATCCACTGTAACTAGCCTTTTCTAAACATGTTGAAGAGATAATTATTCCAAACTTTTCTACAGTCTTTGAGGTCCTAACAAAAATGCAGGACAAAGAAAATTCACATAATTCAGGGACTAATCTTAAATCAGTTATGCAAGCTGGACCGTACTCAAAGAGGGCTAAGTGGAAATACTGTCTTAGATTCAGTCTAATTTCTCCATTAATATGCAGAGTTGGGGTAGAAAAAACTTCCATAGTGGCCCCCTAGAACCATCACATTCCCACTAGTGAACAGCTTTTCCTGATAAATACATAAGCATATATGCAGCTCATTACCTGAAGTGTTTTACAGGACAGGAGGTTAAAAACATTCCATGAGCAATGGAAATGTAAGTGCAAATAAAAAGTACATAAGCAAAATTGAGTCAGGGACCTTCCAGCCAGCTGAATTTTAGTCAGAATCAACAGGCTGGCGAAGTCACAGCTCCACCTGTTGAGCTAAAGCAAAGCATCCATCTATAACAGCCGGCAGCACAGATTCATTTTTTTTTGCCAGACATGGATCACTAATACTGTGTCACTTGGATAAAACAAATCATAAAAGTTTAGGGACAAATCACGTAGTCATTAGTCTAGGTGAAGGATTACTGGAGCCATTGAGCCATTCTGCCAGAGAACAAAAGGACTTGGGTCGAAGGGAAGAATCTTGCGGCAGACCAAAGACAGGGTGACATTTTTCTCAGTAAATTTCCTGAAGTATACCACAATGACAGAAACAATGCTAGACGTGAAAGTATATAGAGCCCACTCAGCTCTTTTTAACTTCATAGCAGACTAAGTTGCTCAGGCCAAAGGCTATACCACATAGCCATACATACATATTCTTTCACATTTGTTAAGAAATGCTTACTTCTTCCTTCCTGTGCAAGCAGGGTAGGAAGAAGTATGAATAGCCAATTCATACAAAGCACCTCAAGATAAAATGCAATGAAATATCATTCCCAAGAACCTTATAAAACCAGAAATATTTATCAAGCTAAGGACACCATTTTAAGATTAGAGAAATCAACAGTAAAGTTCTCATGAGTCTGAATGGTCTTGAATGAACATTCAAGTTTCTTGTGGATGAATAAATAAAGGTACATTTTTTGCCTTATCTGGTCATCACTCAAGTACATCTTTCTTCTGAAAGGAAAAAAAAAACACTGCAGTGGTCTGCAAAAAATGTACAGAGGCAACCATTAGGTTTTAAATCAAGAGCACAAATATAATACTGCACACATGCCACACATGGCTTTCTCAGATACGCCATCATTTCCATCTCTGTAATTCTAGAAAAAAGTACATGGTGGTACCTAAGTACTTCAAAAATGTGTTTACAAAGCAAAACAAAAAAAAAAAAGACAAAAGAATGATCCTTTTGAAAAGCTTAACTTTGGGTTCATTTCAAAGATAAAGATATTTTGCAGGCTATTTCTTTGGAAGCTAAATCAGTATTCAGAATAAGTCTCAAATCATGATTCCAAAGCCACAGAATTAAGCAGGAAAAAAAATTGTTAGCCCATACTTAATGGATAATTTTTGTTATCCAATAATAATAAATAAAATATGCTTAGGATAAGGGATGGTGGGTAGTATAATACTGGGTTATAAGCATAGTAACGTTATAGATCCTAAGTAGCCCGAAGGACAACTTCAGCAAGTTCTTGGCAAAAACATTACTTTGTAACATTTATAAAGATATAGACGTGTGGTCTTTTCTGGCATGGAATAAGAAAATTTTATGTCCTAAAAGCTGAAATTCAAACACCATGCTGCATTCACTTTCTTATGGTCCTAGTTCAATAAAGCACTGAAGCATATGTGAGCAAATCTCCTGACTTCAGTTAAGCTTGTGTTTTGCTTCTAAAACATAGTTACAAACCATTTGCATCTACTCTGAAGTGTCTGCTACAACCCCACAATTTCAGAATATTCTATAAATTGTGAAGAATAAAAGCAGCACTCACACCTCCTCTAATGTACTTAGTCACACATTTCCATATTCATTTGGATTACATTACACTGAAAGAGTGAACCGTATCATTACAATCTGCTAAACCACCCAATAACTTTTCCAGGATTCACACTCTGCTCTAGCTAGCAAATATTCTGTGCATTTAAGATGCAAACACAAGCTGGATTCTGATAAATTTATAATTCTATGGGATAGTATCTTATTCCAATGACTAGTGCTAGGAGAGCCAGAGTAAGGAGGCACACAGCAAGAGGTCCCACCATTTGATTCAGCAGGCAGAAGCTGAAGATACAGCAGATGATTCACACAGAGCACTGTCTTACCAAGCGCCAGACAATGTCATTCCTTACTCACTCCAAGTGACCACTCACAGAAGCGACTCCACTGAAGCTAAGGATATCCTTCGTGCAAGCAACTGCTCAAAATCCCAACTTTTTATAATTCAGACTAGAAAGCAGTGTTTCTAAAGGGTCATACTCTTGAACCTCTGTTCACAACATGTGCTACACTAACATCTACTACAAGCAAGCCAATTAAATGGGATTGTTTGTGGAAGCAAGGAGAAGAAATAAGCAGGAATATAAAATTGTGGGCCACCTTAAGGTAAGATCCATTACAGATCAAGGCAGCAGGATGGAGCCCATCTCTTTTAGTGGTAAATGTTTTGATGTACTATTTATTATGCACATCTTTTATGACACGTTTCTGTATTTGTACTCCTTCTTATTTCCTTACTATTTAAAGATCTGTTCACTCATCAATTGTCCTCCATAAAGCTACAGTATCATTGCTGTTTTACCTAGCAATATTGCTTACAAAATCTTCTCAAGGTGTAAAGCTTTCCCCACATACACATTAGAAAAAACTCTGTATGCAATACAGAATAGCTGCAGAAAGTGATGAAAATTACTCTAAATTAGAGTCAAATTATGAACATTCTGATTTTAAACAGACCACTATTTTACAACATTGCTATTGACTGTACAACAACCGTGAGGACGTAACTTTAATATTATTCCTATGTTAAGTCCTTACCTTCTTTTGTAAGGCCTCAAATGCTATGGATGAGATTGTAAATACAAAGAGCAGTCCATTAATTTTATATAAGCAGGTTTATATACCCAAAGGCCTATAACAACATTTCTTGACAAAATAGCCTAACAGAAGAACTGTTTTTCTAAAGTTCAATCAAGAATGGCTTATAAAAATGAGTGTGCAGATAAATATTACAGTACAGGTAGTCTGAAGTATCCATGACAGAAATGCCATTAGTTAAATTTTTTTAAGAGCTTCCAATTAAACTTTCAATTTGAAGTGGCATTTGAATAATGACAAGCAATCCTCTGTGGTAGAAATGGTCTACTTAATCTTCAGCGGGACACAGAATCTGTCCTCGTTGCACAAGTAAGCCACTGATGCACATAGGAATCCTATCTTGTATAACACTGCAGGTTCAGGCCATAGGATCTGCTGTATAGGAGGCTCTGTTTTTCAATAATGCTCTCAATATATGGCTAAAATGTGTCTTCTTTTTTTTCATTTTACTCAGTGGCTCATATGCATCTGTAAGACAAATGCAGGAAATACGGTGCTAGCTGAAAATTCACTCCCATGTAATGCAGGACTGACATGGGGAGGGCAGGAGGGGCAGGGGCTTAAGACATGCTAGTCACTAATCATTTGTAATGTTGCGTATGTTATTTCTGACATAGGTATGCAGTATCAGGCAGAAATGCTATACTCATAGGGCCAGATCCAAAACTACTGGAACTGTTAGAAATCTGAGTTCAGGGATTTCTGAATCAAAGCATCAGATGTTCTAACTAGGAAGGTAAGCAGCATCTTCTGTTTTTCAAACAAGAATGACATATTAGTTAGATTTTAAGTGACTCTTTAATTTTCTTTCTAAATAAATCACAAAAATTTCATGTCTCTTTTATATATATAATATTGTAATGACTGGTAGTTCCAAGAACTGAGGCTACTAGGTCACTTCTTTCCTGGTATTATTTTGGCTGTTAGCTCTGCTGTTAAAAGGAGTCTGCTGAGCCTAGAGATCCCATCCAACTATCACCAAAGTTTAAGGAAATATACAAAGAAACAACATAGGCATATCTTAGGAGTTTTTCAAAAGTTCGGGGGGAGGGGGCGGAAACCAAACAAAAAAACCACAACAGAACAAGCACAAGCACACACAATAAGAAACAACCAGACTACACACACAAAGAAACAACCAGAGTCTTCGTTCTTTAGTTTTTGCATCAAGTCTGGATGAAAACATGAAATTTGATGAAAATAGGGCAGTAGAATCATTATCATTTGGTAAGCTCCCAGAAAGCAAAAAAGCCTAATGTCTCCCCCTTCAACAATCTGCAGATGTGGAAAGAACAGATTAACTTTCCATGCACTGGTCAGCCTGTCACTGAAGTGATGAAACAGGTAAACAGGAGAGGTGATACTCGAGAGAGCACTGGCAAAACTAACACGTAAGCAGACAGCACAGAGGCCAACTAGTGGAGAAATCATTTCACAGCAGACACAGGGGACAAGGAAGAAAATATTACTAAACCACTCCTTGGAGAGGAAAAGACAGGGCACCTGGAGAGATGAATACAGGGTGTAAGGTAGATGAACATCCCCGAGACATTTGTCACTAGTTGGACTGCAAGGCACTGACATTAATGAGGGTGGCATTTGGAAGATAAAAGCAATATCTCTGAAGCAGACAATACAGTTTCTGGCCACCACGCATGGGGACACAGGATAATCAAAAGGGACTGGAAAATGTTCACAGCTAGAAAAAACATCACAATCACTACTTATATTCATGGGAGAATATGGATCAGGAATAAATGGCTTATGGTTTTGCCTGGAGGGTTGGTGGGGACTGTGGGTTGTTTTCCCTCTCAGACCAGTCAGTTCCCATCACATTCCTTTATTGAAGGACTCTCCATCAGTCATCCACTTACACCTGCCTTATCAAAAGTCAGTGTTTCACTGGCAAGTGCTTTTCAGGCAGCAGACCTCAAGAGGACAGCTCCGTCGATAGTGAGTGGGGATTGCATGGTGGAGGCACTTGCCTGCGATTATCTTCTCTTGAAAGCAAGGAGAGAGCTGGGAGATACCCTGAGCCCTGGCTGCTGGGACACAAGCAAGTGGAGGGAGTGAGATCTGGCTGCCCCTCACAGGCGTCTCAGAGTGCCACTACAACAAAAATTACGTCAACTATGTCTGAGAGCCACTCCTGCCATGACCCAGGGGATGGAAAGTGTCATTATTAATTAATCATTCCCTGCTCTCACACCTCAGTGTCAGCTGTGTCCCACAGCCCATTTTGACTCTGATGCTCCTGGATGTCTCTGGTCTCTCTCCAAAAGGAGAGGATGCTATGGTCCTGGGACGGAATGAGACAACCTGAGCATCCCAGAACAGCTTCCCTGACCCCCAGGCTCATCCTGACAGGGATCTTAGGTGTTTAAATCCAAGATCCCATCTCTGTTCCCTTCCACACTCACGTATTGCCCTTCTGGTCAGTTTTTCCGCAGAAAATAAACTGGCTGCTTTGCTATTAAAGGAAACCCAGTCAGCAGCAACAGTAAATGCATCGCCCTGCTTGTCCACCCGTCTACTTCTTCCTCCAGGAAAACCAGCGCAGGCAGCCAAACCCCAAGGCCAGAGAGAGTGCGGTCTGAGCAGTGCCCGAAACACCGGCCAGGCCGGGCCGGGCGGGAGCGGACCGGGGCGGGGCGGGGCGGGCGCTATACGCGCTGCTGCCGCCGCTGCCCGCCCGCCCCGGACCTCTCAGAGGTGCTGCCCGGCGCCGCCGCGGGGCCGGCGCTGCTGGGGGCGGCCGAGGGGAGAGCGCCAGCCCTGGGCCGGCGCGGCAGCCGCGGAGCGGAGCAGCTCAAAGTCACCCTTGTCCCAGCCCGTCTGCAAGCCCTTGTCCGCTCTCCTCACAGCGCCTGCGCCGCCCTTCCGCGGCTGGAAGCGCGCAGCGTCTCCGACAGAAGTGGAAAAAACACGCTTTTTAAAAAAAAAAAAAAAGAAAAATCAGGTAAACTAATCGTACACTGAAGAAAGTTTTAGACGCGGATCCAGTAACGCACAGGAAAATGGGAACCCAAACTAACCCGACATATGATAAGGACAAGCTCTTTCTGCTTCCTCTGTGATGCTGCATGCAGGGAGAGCAGCTCCACGTGTGAAGGTGCCCATGTCCCCGTCCCACTACAGAGCAGCGAGCAGCTCCAGTTTGTCCTTCAGTACCGTCTCTTTCTCTCTCCGATTTAAAAATTGAAAGGGAAGGGGGAAGTGGTAGAAGAAATCTGACTGAATTTCTCCTTTAACCACAAACAAGCCCAGCAAGAGGGATTCTGGGAAAAGAAGCCGTACTCCTCAGCAGCGACCGGTGTCAGAGTAGCTAAAATAGAACACAGAAGCCTCTCACAACGTCAATTCTTATGTAGATGAGGCGACATAAGAGCTTTTCTCTCTCTCCGCGGGCTTAGTGAATTTGTAATTTGCCCAAAGAAGCCCTAGAGGATTGAGGAAGAAAGGGCGGGAATACTGGGATTGCTAGTCATAAAAAATATTACCATGCTCTGGATTGTCGCCTAGAAATGCTTCTAAAATTAGAGGATCCAACACCATTGTCTCAGCCGAGTTATTTCTCTTGACCTTCGGCTTTGTCCATTCAGGCTGAACAAACTTCCTGCAGTGAGCATCGCCCCTGCTCTCTGCCAGACGCACAACTTTGTTCTCTACAGGTGACGGAAAGGCAAAGAAGATGAGGGGCGGTGTCGTGTTTCCCCCCCCCCCCAAAAAAAAAAAAAAAGGGCACTCGTAGAAGTTTAAGCAGCCAGAAAAACGTAGGGTTAAACAGTACTGGGAAACATGCTGTCCTATTGAACAGAGAGCAGTTTCCACAGCATTGAGAACCTGCCAATATATATCATATCAATAAAAAGGAGCTCTTAGAAAGCTTGCGTAGTAATTGAGATTGGAGATCTTTTTTGATATGGGTTGGCATTTCCTCATATCAATCTGACAGAGCCAACTCAGGAAATTGCTGGTAATATTCATCTGGGGAGCACTTTCATTAAACGTAATTCATTCGACTTTCACAATAAATTGAGTGACATCCTTACAGCAGAACCTTTTTATCCTTGATGAAGTGCTTGCCAGCCTTTGGTTTTCCACTTTATTGTCACATTCCTTATAGCAGAATCGTCAACATGTCAATCTGCGGCATGAAAAAAGTGCTAAAGCTGTATTTACAAAGCACCCAGGAGGTGGTTTAATGCTGACTTACAAGAAGAGCGAGTTGGGAGTTAAACTATCTGATAAATCACAGCATAACTTCACCCAAGCCCAGTCGGGAGAACAGAAGCCAATCCTAGGGAGGGAAGGATGGCTCACACATTCATTTTCTCCAAGTGCTGGCTATTCCGAGCAATTGGTTTCTTAACCTGCTTCACTGCACTTTCCAAGACGACTGGGAAATTGGCTTTTTGTTAATTAAAATGGCGGGTTAGAGATGCGGGGAAATATTAAAGAGCTTAAAATGGATACCTCTAGGTACCGACTTGGAAGATTTGGCTAGTCAAAGAGAGTGGGGGATACTGGGTTATATTCAGGTGACTCCCTGAAAGGTGAAATCTGCTCCAGACTACTTTCTCCAGCGATTTAAGAAGTGAAAACAGTGTATACTAAACACCAGGAAGAAGAAATTTCAGTGCCGGGAACCCCCTTCTTAAACTCCTAGCCCGAGTCCCTGGTGGTTAGGAAGGAAGGAAACCCCGAAAAGACTGCACCATCCTCTGATTTACAAAAGTACATAAGTAAATAAATAAATAAATAAAATAACTAGAGCGGAGATAAAAGTTTGTTTCGCCTACATGAGATCCGAGTCCGGTGTCTGTTCCTGTGCCTCACCTTCCGAAAGGGTAGTTATTCCCCCTACACCACCGCGAAAGCGTCTCTCAAACTCTTTCATAGGAGGGAGTGGAATCATCTCAAGGCTACATAAACTTCCCCGCACAAACAGCCACTTCTGTCCCCGCGCTCCAAGCTCTCCTTGCACCCCCCCTCCCCCCCGCCCCCGGCTTCGACGTCAAATTGAAAATTGCAAGAAATCGCTTATTTGGCGGGAAAAAAGCAATACCTGGATGCTTTCAGCACCAAATGCCTCTGAGAAAATACCGTGGGTGGTGATTATGACAGGACAATGCCTTTTCTCTCTTTTGTTTATTGTTTTCTTTTATCTTCGCTGCCTATAGAGGGTTGGTTGGTGTTAGGTTTTTTTTAATCCCACGACAAAGTAGGACACAATCAGCAACTATATTTAAAAAGGAAGAAAAAAAAAAACAAACCAAAACCAAACACAACTTATCTTCTCCGGCACGTGTATCTTTTCACGCTCTCCATAGCTTTCATTAGCGGGGTGAAATGACCGCAAACAGCGCGACACCGAGCGAAATTAAATGTACACAAACTCCGGAGCTGCTCACTCACTGCGTACCCCCTCAGCAAACACCGCACCTGGTGTGCCACCGCTGAGGACAATTTCAAACCTCTATTATTCACGACATTTTTGCAGGAAAGCTCCTCCACTCGGCTGTCAGAAGGCCTCCAAACTACAGTGACGGTGTGGAACAGCCCTTAACGCCCCGGCCCGGCCTGGCCCGGGGAGGAGGTCAGCAGGGGTTCCCGAGCCCCTCTGCCCGAGCCGCCGCCCTGTCAAACGCCGTGCCCCGGGAGCCCCACAGCGGATTCGCTCGGGCAAAGCGCGGCGCAGAGCGCTCCCTCCGCGAAACAGCCTGCTCGCAGCTCTCGTCGGGGGGTGAAAAATCACCCCTCCATTTGCTTTTGCGCTGCTTAAATTCTGCACGGAGCTCAACCGCTTTGCCAGTCAGCGCTGGTGTGTATCTCAATTTACAAACCCACCTGTGAAGAAACACTTCGCTGGGAAAAGCCGACAAGCCGGGGGCGGGCGGGAAGGAGGGGAGGGGGGAGCTGAGAGGGGAGGGATCCTTACCCTAGCAGTATGCAACGCAAAACTCCGACGGGTTTTAGTTCCATACACGCTACTCCGGGTAAGGAGTACCTAAGTAGTGAGCCGAAGTCTCCTCAAGCCGGGGTGGTCCCAGCAAAAGAAGTGCGTGTTATCATTCCTTGCCTGTACCGTGAGTGAAGTTCCCCTTAGAGCACGCCAAGGCAGAGCCTGTGAATGGGGAGAGGGGGAGAGGGAGGTAAAATCCTGAAGCCTGCAAGGCATTTTGCCGGCCAGAGCCCTGGGATTGCCGGAGAGATGCGCAGGATCGGGCCGGCGAGCGGCAGGACGAGGCGAGCGCCTGTCGTCGCCGAGAGGTGCGGGCTGGCAGCCCGCAGGTCCCCACCCGCACGGAGGGGATCCTCAGCTGCCAGTACGGAAAGGATCTGCCTCCTCCTTTTGGGCCATCCTTGACCTGTCCCGCTGAGAAATAACTAGTTACGGTCCTTGCCGCCTTTGCCAGCAGCCCGCGCGTTTTGTAGTCGCTTCTACAGCATGTTGCTTCCATCCAGAAAAAAAAAAAAAAAAAGAAAGAAAGAAAGAAAGAAATTAAAAGAAACAGCTTGGCGTTTTACCGGCCTATGGTGTCGGGCTGGAAATTCACCGGCCACTAGACAGGAATTAAACGAGAAGGTTTCCATTAAAGGAACGGTGTCCTTATAAACGGACAGAGCTCAAACCTCCACGGTCTCCGGGTGTTTTTTTCCTTCTGAATATTTACGTGCTTCCTTAATGACGATTTTGAGCTCGACACAGCGCTGTTAGTTAAAGCATTATCCATTACAATAGGACTAAAATGCTTTCTAAAGACGGTTGGTGGAGTCTCGTGGTAAATAAGACCGACTGTAGCTGTTTGAACAATTTCCGCAGCTCTCCAAATCTGAAGAAACAAAATAACTGCACGCCTTTGAAGGTTAACTCCTAATTCTACCAAATAAGTACTAAGTTATGCGTTTAGGCCAAAGGAAATGCACTTCCACCGCAAATCAAATATAACATTTTCAATACACTGCACAGCTTGAAACAAGGGGAGAATGCGTGTCTCGCAGAGGCTAACTAATGTTCTTATTAATAAACATAATACGGTGAACCATCTCCACCCCGGCAAAATTCCTGCTCGTTATGGTCGGCCGTGACTTCTATAAATTTCAGGCAATAAGGCTGCATGGCATATGGCTCTATTAAAAAGGGGGAGAAAAGGAAAAACACTTTATTTTTTTTTTTTTTCCCCCCAAGATTTCATTAAAGACAGATTTAACGGCGAGGGGGGGTGGGGGGTGGGGGGAAGAGCCGTGGTTTGCTGAGTGAAGAGAAATTAGAAGGCAGCAAGTGTGTGTAATGAGTAACGCCGGGGCAGCCCGGCCTCGCTGCGGCTGCTCACTGCCACGGAATGCACTGGTCCGGGCGGGGGGAGCATCCTATTTTCCCTATATTATTAAACCCTCTCTAAAAGGATTTTTTTAAGAAGCTAAATAGAAAGCTGGTTGTGCTGCCGTTTCATCTGCCCTTCCTAACAGGTTGGGTACTGAAAATGTAAATCCTAATTGAAACTGCTCTCGGAGCGCCGCACAGGCGCACCGGCACAGCGAAGTGCTGCGCCTCGCTGGCGTGTGGCACCGCACTAAAGCTTTAACCAAAACTTCGGTGCTAATAAACAGTTCGTTATCAGGCGATGGCCTAACGCAAACTTTCAGTCATTCCCGAAACAGAGAATAGGGAGAGACTGGCGTGAACGTGGAAGTATCGGCTCAGAAAGAGGAATCGGGTTAGAAAGGGAACTCCTTTGGATCCCCCGAGTGTTTTGGCAGAAGACACAGCTCATCCCCTCCCCCTGGCTTCTCTTTAATTCCCGATTATTACTAATTTTTAATGGTATTTCGCATTGTTTCGAAGGAAACTGAAAAATCGTCTCCTTCATTCTGCAATACCAAACCCTGGGAAGAAAAAACAAAACCAAACCAAACAACCCAAACATTCAGGTAATGAAGTCTGTAACTAAACGGTAATTGAATCAGCATAATTTGCACACTGAATGGTTTTCAAATGCTCCCAGTTTACAATTAAAGGAGAATTAATGCGCTTGTTGTTCAGACTGCAGCGATTAGAATAAATCCAGCACTGTTGTTGTAATGAGTCGAGAGCAGTTTAACTGCCAACAAACACATTTAAAATTTAACACGACGTATCGATCTCGCTCCGGCTTTTTGATAGATTCTTTGCCACGCGCTTTTCTGCCCGCTTCCCCCACCCACCCCCGGCTATAAAATTCCCGGGAGGAGAGGCGCGGGCGGCAGACATGGCACCGCCCGGGGATACCAGGGACCCCCAGGCGGGACCCATGTCGGGCGGCCGCGGGACGGGACGGGGCGGCCGCGACCCCCGGTGCTGCGCGGCCGCGCTGGGCGCTGCGCGGCCGCGGGAGGAGCGCACCGCCCCCCCCTCCCCCGCCCCGGCCCGCCCCGGCCCGCCCCGGGCCCACTCGGGATTGGCTGCCCCACACCCCGCCGCGCTCCGCCGCGCCGTGCTGCACCGCAGCGCCCCCAGGCGGCACGTCCGCGCCAGCGCAGGCAGCGCCCGGCGGCCGCGGCGCCGGAGCCGGGGCCAGGCAGTCGCCTCCCTCGGCACGGGCGCCGGGGTGATTCTCGCGGCAGCGCCCCCGGAGAAGGGGCTCTTCCCTCCCCCGTTCGCCAGTGTGACGCACCGCAGGCGAGCAAGGACACGGGCTGCGAAGGAGCAGCCCGCCTTGTTCGTGTGCCTTGCGGACGCAGAGGGAACGAGGTGTGTGTGAAAGGAGATAACGCCGCTGTTCACTCGTGTTCCCATGTAATCTTAGAGGAGTTTGCTGCGAAAGTCACTGGCACTTCTCGCGGAAAACCCCAGCTGTGCTCAGCCACGAGTGTCCGCACGCCTGTGCCGCGCCGCGCAGCGCACACGGGGGCATCTCCGGGGGCATCTCCGTCCAGAGCAGCGCCCGCCCTCAGGAGGGAGCGCTGGGCAAGATGTTGTCTCCAGCCCGCATCTGGGGCGGGCGCCCCCGAGGCAGCGCTCCGGTGCCCCCGCAGGCACCGGGGGGACCCGGCCCGAGAGGTGGCCCCAGGGGACCCGGCCCGGGACCCCCTCCAGCCTGCTCTCGCCCCGCGGCTCGTCCCTTCCCCGCGGAGAAGTTCTGGGTCTGCCCCGCCCCGTACCCCGCCGACCGAGCCCCGCAAATCTCGGTCCCGGAACGGCCCCGGGAGGACGGGGCAAGGCTGGCCGAGGGGCGCCGGTAGCTGTCGTGAGTTTGTTCGTTCTCCATCAGGCTGGTGCCCTGCTCCCCGCCCAGCTCCCCCCTCCCCGGCCGGTGCGAGGGGCCGGCGACACTCACCAGGTAGAAGGTGGGCTGCAGCAGAAGGACCGCGTACCAGTACACCGCCTGCATCCTCGCCGCTCAAACTTCCCCCGCGCTGCCTTCGCTGCCTCTTTGTTCCTTCCAGAACATAGATCCACCTGACATCCACTTTACAGAGCAAGCAGAGCTCTCACCAGCCTAGACAAAAATGAAATTATAGACCCCATGACCACAAGACAAGGTTAGGCTCGAGACAAGCGGGGAAGAGAGGAGTGTAGGGAAGGGGGGGCGGGTGAGAAGGAGGAGATGGGGTGTGTGGATGGGGGTGGGGGAAACAAAAACCGATTAAAATCGAGTTAATCCAGTGTCAGAGCAAAGTGGTGGCACGGCCCGGGCTGGCTGCAGAGCGCCTGTAGGCAGCGCTCCCCGGCGCTCAAACCTCTTACCAGGCGGGAGAGCCCCGTGGTGTGGGCTGGGACGGCCCGGGGGTGCCACTGCCAGCCCTGCCCTGCCTGCCTGCGGGGACCGGGCAGCGCGCGGAGAGCGGAGCGGGGAGAAGGGGTGGGAGACGCTGGGACTGGGGCTCCGAAGCCTCCTGGGCGCTTAAAGCCGGGGCGAAGCGCATCGCCTGCCGGACCCCCGAGCAGGCTCTGCCTACCCCTACAAGCGTCCACCTTCCGCCGCCGCTCCCACGGCGCGCCGTGCCTTGCCCCGGGCCGGGGCCGCGCCCTGGAGAGCCCCGACGGGCGCGGACCCCCACCCCCGGCCCCAGCCCTCCTCCGCCCCCGCGCCCCGCGAACAGCCCCGCCGCCGCGGGAAGGGGGGGCCGCGGCGGGGATACGTACGGCGTGGGGGGTCCGACGGCGGCCGGGGCTCCGCGGGGCGCTCCATGGGCGAGCCTAGAGGGGCTGAGCGCCTCGGCGCAGCCCGCCGCCCCTGCGCATCTCCTCGCCGGGCTCCCCACCGAGGTGTCCCGCGGCCGCTGTGCATCCGGCGCAGGCACCGTGAGGGTGGCGGGGCGGCTGGCAGGCTCTCCCCCCCTCGCCTCCCCTTCGCCGCACACGGCCGCGCTCCGGCTCCGCCGAGCAGGACACTTACGGGAGGAGGGAGCTGCCCAGGCTGCCCGCTTGCCTTCGGCGGGGGGCGCGGGCAGGAGCGGCGGCACCGGCGCTCCGGGGAGTCCAGGGCGATTTGTCTCTATTAAAAATGACTTATTGGCGAGGGAGCGGCGAGCGCCTGCTATTTAACTTCAGATAAAATCTATCTGCAAAGACCTTGGCCGATCATCTTAAAATAAAGCGCTGGAGCCGAGCACTGTCCGAGCCTCACTGCTTGGGGAGAGAGAAAGAGCAGCGGAGGGGGGAGGAGAGGGAGGGGGGGGCTTGCTTGGCGAGGGGGGAAGGGAGGAGAGAGAAAGGGGAGTTTTAGCGGCGTCCCATCTTCTCCTCTGAACGGGGTGATGAATCAGAGCCCTCCCCGGGCGGCGCGACCTGCCTGGCGCTGCCCGCCCTGCCTGCCTCGCTGCTTGCCTTGCTGCCTGTGCCGCCTGCCCTGCCTTACTGCCTGCCTTACTGCTGCCCTGCCTGCCCTGCCTTACTGCCTGCCTTACTGCTGCCCTGCCTGCCCTGCCTTACTGCCTGCCTTACTGCTGCCCTGCCTGCCCTGCCCACCCTGCCCACCCTGCCCGGGGTGCCGCTGCCGCCCGGGACACAGCCCCTTTTCCCTCTCCGCCGGGTGTCTGCTCAGCGCCTGGAAGGAGCCTGGGAGAGCACCTCTTTCCTCTTTCTCTCCCTTCATTTTAGTTTTTCCATCTCCCTCAGGGGTGTCCCGTGCAACGACAGCGCTGCTCAGCCTGTGAAGGCAGCGGAAGCCCGCCAAGCAGGCACTGAGGTGGTGGGATCTTGGAGCAGAGCTGGGTGATGGCTGCGGGAGCCAAACTCTGGGATTAAAGGGTTGCTTCTCCTCCACAAGCAGGAACCTGTAGCTGGACAGCCCCTCGGAGTGAAGCTGGAAAACTCATCCCTGCTGGATGCTGTGGCTAATCCCGTCAGCTGCCATGCAAAGGGAAAGGTCTCATCGACCTTGTTTTCCTTCTTCTTTACAAGGAGTCCAATGTTTTGGGTTTTTTTCCTGCCTGCTTCCATTCCCCAAACCATATCATTACCAGGGTGACATTTGGACAGGGTGAAGGGGAGGACACCACAGCACAGAGAACCCTCACTAGATGCCCAGCCTCGATAACAAAACTCAGATTTATCACCTCCCAAAGGGGAACCAAGAAGCAAGCCAGCATGCTGTACAGTGCGGGAAATGAGAGAGAAAAAGAGGACTTCAGTCCTGCCAAATCTTTCCTTCCCTGAGAGCATGTCCTAGTAATTAATATCTGCAATCTGGGGCTTCAGTACCGAGCTGTAAAATACTGTTTTAATTTGGGGGTCTGAGTTTGGACACCATAATAACAGGGAAGCAGGGAAAGGAGGTGGAAGATAATGAGGTCTCTTTGAAAGAGTCACACCAGAGCCTCCTCCATGGCTCTTTCTGCTCCAAACACCTGGAAGATGGACACCTCCATATGTCTCCAGCACCATCACTCTGCTAGACAGGTGGGATGCTCACGTCACAGCTTTGAACAGAAGCATGCACCCTGCAAGGAATCATACTGTCATCCCGCCCCTCCAGACAGCATTACAGTGCAGGCTAGAGCTACCTAGGGACTTCTTGTTTCAAATGGGTAACAAATAAAAAATTACATATGACTTTTTCCCTTTCAACTCCCTCCTTCCTATCTATTCCACTCTTACTTCCCCATAAGTGAGGGGCTTTGTCCACACTTAGTAATCAACCTAGAGATAGATGATAGATAGATAGATAGATAGATAGATAGATAGATAGATAGATAGATAGATGGATCTTGCTCTCTTTGCATAGAATACACTCGCCATAAGTTGGGTGGAGCATACTGCTGATCTTGACAGTAAGCTGCTGTTACACATTTAGATCCAGCATGGTGACTCTTACCTTAGATATGAGATTGCCAGGTCAATATGGAGCAGGAAAAGCAAACACAAAGTCTGACAGATTTCAGTGGGTCATATTCCTGAGGAAGACATCATTTCTTCAGGAAGGAATCATTCAACTCTACAGTCTGTGTGACTTGATTCAGCTTCTCCAAGGTCTGGTCATTAATGTCTTCATATTGGAAGCGACAAGGAAGTAGTCCTTGGAGATGAATTATTCCTTCAGCTGGTCAAATAGAATTCTTTCTCATCCAGATCCTTGTATCTCATTTAGGAGAGCACTGTGAAGCAACTTCTGGCTCCGTTGGAATCACAAGTGTGGCTCCTCTTCAGCCCACTAAAATTTCCTCTCCTTGTAAATACAGCAAGGTCTTCTATGAACAGCCTGGTCTGTGTGGTATCTACTTGAGTTGTCAGCAAGCTCTTGAGGAAAAGCTCTTAAGGACAGATGAACCTGTTTTCTGTTGAGTTGGGACTGATCCAAAGTCCCATTGGCCTCGCTGAAGGCTTCTTTGCCCTTCAGCTGACCTCCTCAGCCAAAGGCCTGGGACAAACTCTTTAACTACAGTGGAACTGAGCTTTCCTTCATAAATGCTGTTTGTACTGCTCCTTCACTCCACTGTCACTCCAGAAGAAAGGAGCGAGGAGCATATGGGAGCCTGGGTTGATCTTTTTCACTAAAAAAAAAAAAAAAAGAAAAGAAAAGCAGGTTCCAAAATATTCCAGCTGTGAACATGTGATACTTTTTCAAAGGGAATGCAATGCTTATGAAAATCTGACATTTAGGATTTTTGGACACAGTCTTTTGACTTTTATCTGATTCTGTAATATTGGTACAGCAGCTTAAGTGGAATATTAGTTTTTTATAAAGTGAATTTTAATTTCAACCATTTGGATGCTGTTCGTAATAGTAGCGATAAGGTCTCCGGTAAGGTAGTGTCAGCTAGTGAGGTTTTGAAGAATCACAAATTCTGGGTTTACTAATGGACTTTAAGAAAGTCTAATTAGACTTTAAAATGCAATTGGACTATTTTTAAAGCTTTGAAATACATTCTACCCTTTAGACATCTTCCCTATTACTGCAAAGATAGCTTCCTGGCTTGCAGAACTGAAAGGGTCACAAGCAGAAAATCCAAGACAATGGCAAGTGATTAATAACTGCTACAGGTTCCAACAGAAGATGGGCACATGGTTTAATTGCTTGAGGCACTGGAAGAAAATACAATGCTGTAATGATAAATATCCAATGACTGTGCTAAACTTACTGTACAATGTAGCTAACGTGCCTAAACATGGACAGTTATACATGAAATAAAAATAGTAAATAGATCCTAATTATAATATTCATATAGCCTATGTGTCTTATTTTGGAAATACTGCTTGGAAAAAAAACCCAAACAAGTAAGCAAAGAAGGCAAAGGTGGGCCAGAGTACTAAGGGCTGAACTAAGTCTAAGAAGGTAAAAAACTGATGCAGCTTAACCACCATTTTCCAGTCTGCTCTTAATTAATTTTTTTCTCAGGGTTACAGCCAATGCCTCAGTTGGGAATTTTGGCTCTGTTAAAGTCCATGGAAGTTTTGCCCCATCTCTTTAAACGA
Source organism: Podargus strigoides (assembly GCA_028020825.1). Classification (NCBI taxonomy): domain Eukaryota; kingdom Metazoa; phylum Chordata; class Aves; order Caprimulgiformes; family Podargidae; genus Podargus; species Podargus strigoides. The sequence continues at coordinate 31,694,559 of CM051623.1, forward strand.
TGTATCAAAATGTTAACAATGGCTGTCTTGAAATAAAAAATCAGCCTGTGCTATAAGCAGATATCATCTCATCTATATGCATGTTGAAGTACTATTGAATTCAACTGAAGTTGCATATGTGCTACAAAGACAGATTATGGCCTCCACAGCTTTTCTATATTTGTACTATACAGTGTACAGGCCAGATGCCTCATGTCACTCATGTAAATAATCTTACTGAAATGTTCTTCATATTGCCAACCATTAATTCATCAGACCTTCTCTTCTCATCCCTTCCCCTCTTTACATTTTAAATAGATTTCGTTTCAAGGAAATCTTCATGTTTGAACAGAGTATTTTTATGGTTAGTATAAATACTGCAAACAGAGTCTCCTGTCACATTTTATTTCCATTCTTTCAAGGTCAGAATATGACTGTATGTACCATTCATATTTCTAAATATAAAAAAATCTCTGTAAGACTTTCATTTTTATTACATTGATTTCTGCCTGCATTCAAAGACACACCACGAACTGGTGTTACTCTGTATTCCATATGGAAAAACACAGGAATACTCCAACCACTTCAAGAGAAATGCCTTGAATTCATGGTGTTCTTAATTATTTCTCCTGTTGCTATGTCAGGAGGACTTACACAATGTTGGAGTGAGATGTGACGTTCGGCACCAAAGAAGACTAAAAGGTAATGTACTAACAGCAGTGTCTGGATTGCTCAGTGCTTCTGTGATACAAATACAAGCAAGCCTACAGGCTTCACTAGACTTATTCCACGTGACACTCAGTGCACCTATATACTACAGATTTTCCCAAAATACTTGAGATGAGGTGAGACATAAATTATTGTCTATATGAATAAAATTTACAGCCAAGTTTATCTACAGGATTTTCTCATTAGTAATGCCTTTAAATCCAAGGGGGGAAAAAAATCCCAAGATCATGAATATAATACATGAAAAATCTTTCTAACCTTCTTTTCACAGGCAGCTTCTTTTCTAACATATTGTCTATAATAGAGATTCGTATTTGCATTCCACATTTATTTCATCCATTAGGTCTTGGCAATTTTCTACAGTGGCAGTACAGGAAATAGGAGAGTTTTAATAACACCCATAAGAAAATAAAAGAGAAAAAAAAAAGGACTTAAAGTAATGGAAAGAGTCTGTACTGAGTCCATACATTGTCCAGAAAATACCACAACTTGTGTGAGTTTCCTGAAGACGTAATTAGATTTCAAAAATAGTGTAGGACTAAGTGAATTGCTTAATTAAAATCCAATTATTGGATGACCACTCTAGGGATTATTAGCTGACAGCACCACTTGTTGAAATAATAAAACTTGATACCAAAAATTTTATTAAAATTTCTATGTGTATGTATGGTTTTTAGTTGCAAAATAGCACAATGTATATAATGTCATCTGGGAAGGCTTTATATCATAGAGCTAAAATATGTGAGTTAAATTGTCTTGAAGTAGGAATTGATGTGGGAGAGAGTCTGTAAGGCCAGTTGTCTTTACTTTGTGTGTCATGGGGAGGAAGAAAGCAGGGAAGCTGCCAAAGGCTTCTTGGACTGCCTGCAGACCCGGAGGAAGGAAGGATGCTCACAGCCCAGGACAATGTCGAAGCAGCTGCTCTTGGGCTCCTGGGAGCACATTGCTCTTCAAGGCTTGGGCCGGAAAGCTGCCCAGACCCTGAGTGCTCAGGGCAGAAGGCCACTTCAGAGAGAATGAGGAAGAATGGCCAAACTTCTCTCCAAAAGCCTGCCAGAGTAGGACATCCTGGCTCTGTATCACATGTGCCAAAACAATACCATGTAGCTGCACCTTCTGAAGCAGCATAGTCAGCTGTTCTCCATTCACCATATTGTAAGCAGGAATAAACTCCCTCACACAGTGTTACTGTTGCTGAGGGGAGATCTCCTGTTGTCTTCCCCTCTGCCATTTTTTCTCCTTCATACTGTACACTAAATAGTATTGCTGGGCCAACAGCCCTGCAGACAGAATTGACTTGTCACTCTACAGAGCAGCTGCAGCAGAAGCTAGGCAGGGCAGGACGCCAGGCTGCACCACCGGTTCACCTCTCCGTGGTGCTGGAGCAGTCACACTGAAGGCTCTGAGGGCAGCTCCTTCCTCACACCCCTCCAAGCACATTAGAGCAAGGCCGAGAGGCAGCAGTGCTGGGTCTTCTGCTACATGCTTACCCATTCGTGGGGAGCAGGGCTGGGGCTACAGCTTCTGCACACTACAATAAAGAGCCTCAAACCTCTGCTGGCATATGTAAGGGAAGTGCAAGTGTTGAATGCCTAGAACTGCTGGTGTCCAAAAGGAAGCTTATTCTCTACTGAGGAGGCAGCTGATAAAGAGATAAATGGTCTCAGAACAGCCTGAAAGCTGGGTTCAAATACTGGACTCTTCAGGCCAAATACCATTGCCACAGATGAGGCTAAGAAGAAACGGGCTCCTTCAGTGTGATGTGTGGAGCTCTGCACCCTCTCAGATTGCTTTCACTTCATGGTGGGATTGTAAACTGCCTACCACACTGATTTTGCTAGGAGCTCAGTGAGTAGCAGAACCTGAGTGAGTGGGATATTTTACCTTTCATACTGACATAGCTTAGTATCGGTTTTCCTACAAGGCAAAATGATCTATCAGAAAACAACCCAGAAACAGCTCTGCCTTTCATGTCTTAGACCCTTAAATTTGGGCAGCCAGTCTGTTCCTCTTCAGATAAATGAAAGTTTTGAGGCTTCTTTCAAATGTGGTGGAGCTGAGCCTTCATAAAAAGTCTTGTTTGGATACCTCTTGCAATGACAAGAATTTTTTAAAGACAGGTTTTGTCAAAACCTCTCACCTAGTAAATGTTTTCATGTGGCCAGCAAGGAACATCTTTAAAACCATTAAAGACTGTTTGCCCTTCAGGATCAGGATTTTATACTGCAACTACAGTAATTAGGGCTTTTTTGTTGTATGCAAAAGTAAAACCAGAATTCCCTGAGATTTCTTCTTTATTGTTTTGTGTGTTTCAGACATTCATCGGTGTAAAGGACGATCTTCAGCCAGACATCAGCCCACTCAAGTGGACCACATCTTGTTACTTTACTCAACTATGAACCAGCTTCAATATTTTCAGTATTTAAAGGATAAAAAAAATAAATGTGAGGATATAGGAAGGAGCTATATACTTTGTAAAACCATGTGCAAAAGTGTCAAATTTCACCTATAACAGCAGTACAAAAATTAACTGCTTTTGCTTATGCAAGCCTATGTTTGGTATTAAAAGAAAGTGAGATATTTTGGATTAGAATATTGTGAAATCTTTGTTAGAAATGGACAAATCTTGGAAGAACTTTCACCTTTGTTGAAAAACTGAAATAGGTTTTCAACTTTACAAGGGAAGAGAAAGCTTCAGGCAACATATCAAAGAAATTACAGAGGAAATGAAATTCCTGCTTTTGTATGCAGTTGCTGCTGAGGTATGAATATTCAGCTACAAAAAGAGAGACAGCTGTCAGGATCACTAGTATTGATCAATAGGTGTTTAAAAACAAAGGGGTGTTGATTTGTCGAGTTACTCTGTTGTGCCATTGCAATAGCCGTGCCACACACAGAAGCATTTCCATTTTACTCTTGAGAAAACTTTACTAAAAATTACTGGGAAGTAAAGCCAAAAATCAGAAGAAGGAGAAATAACCAATTCCTATCGTTTACATCATTTAATGTAAAAAAAAAATAATTATGCTTTCTCTGTCAAGGATTTTTAAAGGGGGGGGGGGGAGGAGGAGGAAGGGGGAATCTTAATTACACTGGATTATTACAATCTTCCAGTGCCACCTTGTGGTTTAGCATAATACTGCAAAATACATCCAACATTAAACTTCACATTTGCCAAGCATATGCAGCCAATTATGCATCCAGCAGTCCGTAAAGTTAAGATAACAGAGAGCAGGAAGGGAGTTTTTCATCTTACATATTGAACAACATTCTACCCCTGCCACAAAAAAAATGCCAGCTTTTGCTGGTACAGAGCTGCACCCATCACACCTGATGCTAATATTTGGATGCTACTCAAAGGATGTGCCCCAAAAATTGAACTGTAGAAAGACTTCCAGGGCAGCTTTGCAACATGTCAGAAATACTTTACCATTGCTCCATGTCTACACTGTGTAATTTAGGAGCAAGGATGCACTTATTGGTTTAATTTAACTAATTGTTCCTATTTTACAATGTAACAGAGTGCATCACTGTATGCAGGCATCACCACAAGTGGGCACCTATTCCAGTGCTCGACCACTCTCACTGGGAAGATTTTTTTCCTAAACCTACCAACATTTCCCTTGCTGCAATCTGAGGCTATTATCACATAATACTCAGAGCAATGGGATCACGATTCCTGAGCAGCGCCCTTGCACATTGCTACAATCCCTTGCATACGTATACATAGTACCTTGGTAGTAAGCACTTTCCATCAACAGATAAGTGGACTTCTTAGAACTGGAAGGGAAGAGATACACATCCTCCAGAAATAAAATTGATCCATTTAATTGATGCATATCCCGGAGGATATAACCTTTTTGAGCAGGAAAGGTGTGTCTTTGAGAAGGAAAAGTGGACAAGGCAAAGGGATGTCAGCAGCAATGGCAGTGACACCAGCAATAGCTACAGATCAGCTCACACTCAGGCTGATGCCATGAACTGTGATTCACAGATGGGACAGACCAGTTCCCCAGGCTGTCTCACCCCACATCCTACTGTGAAACTGCCAGTCTCAGCTATACAATACTTGCAGTGATGGCAAAGACATTTGGAGGACATCAAAAATTAAACCGAGGGGAATCAAGTGGCTTGTTTTGCAGGAGTCTGAAAATCCATGAAACTCACAAATGACAAGTGTATGAAAACAATCTCCAGGTTGCTAAAGCAAAATTGACTAATAAGATAAAAATAATTCCTGGATAATTATGCCTCAGTCAAGCATTACAGAGCAGGCCTTAAACCGGGATTCCTGTTTTGAAGAATCAACCATCTACCCTACTGACAGATCCATCTTTTACTTTTCAGCCTATACTCCTTACAGATCTGTGCTGACAAATCTGCTGTTTCATGTCATCTGTCAATAGTATATATTATGCCATTTTCAAAGGTGCTGAGCTTATGTAGTGTACCACTCATAAGGTAATAGGATCATAAAACATAATTGTAGGAAGCACATTTTCAGAAGATTCATCTTCCTTTTGAGGACATAAGATGTGTCCATGGTTTTATATCCACACATAGATTTAAGGAGACTATCAGATGCTGACAGAGGCCTGATTTAAATAGCAATGGTGTTTAAATCTAGCAAGGTGGCCATGATCACTCTAGCTCCCTAGGTAAATTGAGACTTGCAGATCTCATTTTGCCTTTACATATCTGGAGGACAGTCTCAAGATGAACAACGATGCTCTTCTTAGCCAGGCACATGCTAACTAAATAGGCATCTATGTACACATCAGAACTTGGATGCACTATTTTTTTTCAACTTTGGATATTTCCAGATTCAGATATACAGTATAGTGTATATATTCTGTAATAACAACAGACTGTTTGAATAAAATCTGCTTTTCTGAGCTGACTAGTTTCAAACACTGCAGTAAAACACATCAAGTGAATTTGAATTCTAGAGATCAGCCAGTCTTAAGGGGGCATTGCATTTAAAGTTAAGGTGGGGTAGGGATTGCATAGTCCACTTAGGTCTTAAATTCAGCTAATTTAAAACATGCCAGCATGGTAGAATGTACTTAGGTAAAACAGACTTACAGTTTTAGGACTTGTTCAGTTTAAGACCTTGCTGACTAAAATTTAGTAAATCCTTGTGCATGATAGTTTAAACTCCTAGTTTGAATTAAATCCACAGATACAAGAATGTTTAACTGGATCCACTATAAAGCTGGTCTGAGAGAATGATAAATAGGTAGCTGTTTGTTTTCCATTTGAGTGCTGGGCACTGCAACAGCAGATTAATTACCCTTAATTAACTATCTTCTTTGTAGAAGCTTCGAGAAAACTATCTAATGAGACCAGAGCGGAGTGGAAGCTACTTGACTCAATGCACAGGTACGATTATCTGCCCTCTGAGCAGATGGGGTGTGCTCACAACAACCGAGCTCCTGGCCCTGGTAAGTGTGACAAATAGAAGGAACTTCGGGAAACAGAAGAGCACTACCAATGCTCACAGAGGCATCACAGCGCAGTCTCAGCTGCAGACTAACAGCACTTGTGCTATTAAATAGTTTTATGGCAGGATAGCATCCATCTGAAGAGGTATGAACATCTCCAGTAAATGGGTTCCCTGAATTGTAGGATGCCTATATATTCTTTTGCACCACATTTATCAGTCAGAGAACATGGAATCTAACATTGTGATGAAGATACACTACAGAAAGGTTCAGTTGTCAGGCACACAGTTTCCAATGCTGTGGAAAACTGACCAGTGATTTGTATGCCACACATAACAGTGTTGGACTTAAGAAGGCTTCTATTCAGTTTCTTATACATCATCAAAGAGGGTATGGTAGCTGTGGACCATGACAGTATCAACGTCAAAGGGAGAAGCAAAAGAGACAAAATGTAACGTTTTAGTCACGAAGCTAAAGTGTACCCTTGTACTCTGAAATACCCCCAGTACCATGCCCAGAGTCAGAGCAAAGATACACTTAAAAGCATGGTTGAGAAAACAGCAAAGGCGAAAAGGCTCATTTTGCAAAATCTTTGGAATAGCTGAAATCTATATAAGAAGGTAAGCAAAACCAAACTAGATCCAACTTTTTGATCCATCTAAACAGTTATGGAGAACTTCAAAAATAAAACCCAAGGAAAGTCAACACTTGCAAAAAAGCACACACTCTTTCCAACCCTCCGTACTGTTTTACTTCTCTTTCTATCCAAACAAGTCATTCCTCTTCACCAAGTCCACAGCCCTGGCAAGGAGCCTGAGTCTCTCACGGTGTGGGGTATCTGACTGCCATGCTATCTGAAAGGATGCTCTCTCTCCTCTGTCCCTCAGAGGACTCATAAATTCTCATTAAGAAAGAACTATATGGATGACAACCTCTGGAGGCAGAGCTGCCTCACCCCCATGATGACATGCCAAAGTGATTCACACCTGTAATTTCCCAGTCATTTCCCTGTCCCTGATGAGAGGCCCAGCTCCAGAACCGTCAGCTCAGAGCAAACTGCTGAGTCCTGTTCCAAAGTATCCTGAGGTGGGCTGGGATCTGGAGCATCCAAGGCTTTGGGACCTTTTTGATAAACGCAAGGCCTGAAGGGACAGAGCTCTCGAGGAATAACTGTGAGGCTCTGTTCTTTGTTCCTGGCCCATAGATAGGGAAATAAACTCCAAGGATTCCTTGGTAGTAAGGGTTCATAAGGAATAAATGTGTGGCATTTCATGACAACTCTCTTCTCAATGGACTAAACAACCTGAGGAAAAACTTCTGCTCCTGAATTTGCATTCACTTCAGACATTCCCTCCATTTGCTACAAGACAGTGGTGGATAAATCAAGCAGTATCCTTGCAGTACAGCGATAGGATGGGATCATATAATGTGTGTGATAAAGCCAGGTCAGGGAGCTAAGTGTCAGAAGAACCTTCCTAGAAGCACTCAAAGGTCCTGGGGGACTGATGCTGTACAGAAGGGTGTCAGAGGTGCCTGCTGTGTCCTATCCTCAGGGCAGCCTTAGAAAATAGTGTAGACATAATCCATTTATGATTGCATAGAATAATGACTTGGAGAGTCCATATGAGAAAAAGCCATTATTGACTCAGCTCCAAGCAGTGGCCTGCTTCAAAGCAGCTTGCAAAAGGGACATAATATATCTGTATATTGCATGCACAGTGACTGTAGCCATAAGAGTTGAAAGAATTAGCATGAACCATGTTTGACTTCAAAAAGGGAACTACCTAAGAGGAAGCTAGGGAAGAGGAACGTAAATGTAACAGGCAAAAAGGTAAAAATTTTTGTATGGTGTGGAAATTGTTTTAAGATGTCATGTTACAGGCTCTTAGTAAGCCAGTAACAACTATCAAAAAACTTACAAGGAACAAAATCACAAGTCACTTAGAGTAAACAACAGGGTAAAAAAAGATTTTTAAAGTAAAAAGAACAAAAAAAAAAAAAGAGGTTTCATCCAAGTGAGGAAGTGAGGAAAAGAGAAGAAGATAATAAAAACTGGCATGTTTAAATAAAACCACAAGGAAACCCAAAATATTTTTAGGAGAAATTTGCTGAAGGCATAAAAATGTTTCATAAAACTCTTTTAAACACCTCAGAAGTAGGAAGCCTGCCAGCTAGTTAGTCAGGCAGATATATGATCAAGATGTAAAAGGAGTGCTCATGGAAGATAAAGCTGAAAATGTTTAATCAATTTTTGTAGTACTGTTCATGGTAGAAGATCTGAGGGAGGCTCAGGCACTGGCGTGCTTTATATGGAGGAAGAATATGATGATCAGTCTCAAACTGAAATATTACAGGAAAAGATTTCAGAACAAATTACGAAAAATAAGTTGTAACAAATCAGGTTCCAGGACTAAATAATGTTCACACAGGAGTCCTAAAGGAATCTATGTATGAAACTGTTGAAGTGCCATTTTGTAACTTAAAACATAAGCTGGTCTCAGCGCCAAACTTGTTGAGAGGCCATTTTTTTTACATAGTCATCAACATGAACCTAGGAAATCTGGTTTCTATCATGGGCAAATTAGTAGAAACTATATTAAAGAACAGAATTTATAGACTCAGAAATAAACATATGTTGGAGAAGGGTCAGTATCACTTTTGTGAAGAGGAGTAATACTTCATAAATCTATTACATTTCTCTGAAGAGTCAATTAATATGTAAACAAGGAAACTGCAGTGCAGTAGGAGCATGTGGATTTCTTAAAAAGTTTTGTCAAGTTCTCTCTGTAAAAGGGCTTTAAAAACACTAAGCTTGCCTGGAGGAAGGTGAAGGTCCTGCTATGAATTCAAAATTTTCACAATGGAGGGATTTAGCCATGGGGCTCATAGGGATCTTTGCAGGCATTTTTGGTGCTCAACAGGTTTGCAAATGGTCTGGAAGGATCATCACAATGATGTGACAAGATTTGCACACCATGATGATACAGAATTACTCAGGATAGGAAAAAAATGAAGACGGCAGTGAAGAGCTGCAAAGGGATCTCATTTAAAAGTGGCTTGCATGTAAACTACTAAAAGAATGTAAAGCAATGTTCAATGTCAGTAAACTAAAAGGTAGATCCTTTTTTTTAAAACGTGCTCTAAACTAGCTGTTTCATCTCAGGAAAGAAGTGTGTGGAGAGTTGTGTGAAGCTATCAGCTTAACAGTCAGTGGAAATTATATAGACAAATATATCTTAAGCTTTTTTTAAAAATAAAGAGCAAGAAAGTCACAAAACATGAGTATATCACTCACAAATGGTTACTATGTGTCCCTTGTTGACTGTGCACAGGTCTTCTCACTGTATCTGCAAATGGCTTTCACAGAAGTAGGAAGGCTGCGGAGAAAGATAAGAGCAAAGACCGCCGAGCTACAGCTTTCACATAAGGAAAGCTTCTACAAATCAGACTCCTCTTCTAGTAAAACCAATGGCAAAGGAACAAAATGATGTGGGGAAGGTAAGCAGACAATGATTTTGTGCTCCTTCTCTCAATACAAGAATAAATAACTGTTCACCTGGTGAACTGAGAAGGTAGTATTTTAAAAGGCAAGTGAAGATCAAGATGTAAGTGAATTCTGGAGCTCAAGACCAAGGGATGCATAGGTTGCACATCTGAAAGGACTGAAAAAGAGACAATTTTATGGAAGATGTAACCATCGGGTGCTATTAAATAGTGACAATAGTTCAGCTGCATCCTCTAGGTCAGTCAGTATTTAAATTGCTGGTTATGCGAAGCTAGGAAACTTTGTTCTTATGCACTTTCCTTCAGTATTTACTGTCAGAGGCAGAGTTTCTGGCTAAACAGATCTTTTATCTGTCCAGCCATCTTTATATTATAGTAGCACGGGTGCATAAAACATGACTAGAAGAAACCATTTGAATAACTGAGTCTAGTCCTCAGGACAGGCCTCCAACAGCAGCTGCCTGGCTCAGAAAAGATCTGTCGAACCAGTCATCACAAGCCGTAAAAAGCTTCCCATGCTTAAAATCTAAACTGAAATGCAAAAAGACACAACTGCAGTGAATTACTAGCAGAGAACAGGAGAGATGAAGTGCACCATCACTCTCCTACATCCCTCACATAGCAAAATAGCAATGCAAAAAGCAACAGAGGAGGGGGGGGTGGAAAACAAACCAGGGATTTTTGCTGAAGTAATATGGCTGAAAAAAAGTCCCCTTTGAATGCAAATGCATCAACTTGTTTGTTCTTATATTTCTAAAAATACAGATGCCTAAGAGCCACGGTTAAATATCTGATGCCACTTTTTCCTTTCTCTGTTGCAATTTTTGTTTAGGTGTATCTGGTCTATCCGAAGGCTCTTCGAAGGCAAGAGAGATGCCAATTTTTGTAAAAGGAAATGGAAGTGCTGTTATTCAACTCTGCTATACGATCACTAAATCTTAAAGCTTGTCTCATAGTGGAAGGGCAGTGAAGCAGGAAATTGCTAATGCAAAGCGTATAAGAGAAGATCCACTACAGCAGGATTCAGGCCTCATCTTAAAAGCTACTGGTGCAAAAAAAAAAGAAATACGTGTGCAGAGGAGAATACTATGAAAACATAACAGCTTTCAAAAACAGAAGAAAAAACAAACAACCATTTTACTACTATATTCAAAGTTTAATTGTGTGTTATAATTTTGTGTGAGTGACTAGTCGTCAGTACTGCACACAGCTGACACACAGCTCAGCTCCCCAGAACCAAAACCATATCAGTTCATTAACGGAGAGATGGGAAAGTAACACAATTTATTTTAAAATTAGTGTTTATCTATCTGAGAAGACAGGCTGGTATCAGCACTTTGGTTTTGAAGATTTCTAGCTAAAGATTGCTCACTGTTCCTGGGCGTTTGTTGTGACCCTGCGGGCAACGCTGGTGGGAGTTCTGGGATGTTTCTGCAGACTCACTCAGAACATGTAATTCGTTAGTACAGATATCTGTGAGGAGTTACATTTTCCAGATCTCTATTTAATCTAGGGCCTTTAAGCACCTGGTTTAATTCTGTTCACTTAAGCAGTACCAGGCATCAATGGTACTATTAACACTCTTTAAATTAGGCAAATATTTAAATGTTGTCAGGGTCACAGCTTGTATTCCTGCAGGTATGTGACTGGCTGTATCTGGTAGGTATAGGCATGTACAGCTCTGTAAGATGACTGGTAACTGAAACCACGCATCTGCAGAAGTCTTCACTACAAAACAGTCCATGTGTGGACAAATTACATCATCTTTTCCTGAGGTGCTGTAAAACATAAGATTCCCAAACAAAATTGATTTCACACTACTTGCCCTACTCAGCTGCTGTAGTTTCTGTAGTGAATACTTTCGTCTCTTCACGACACTGCACAAATATTAAACAACTCATTCTCACACCAATAACTGAAGCAGAGGAGTTTGGTTATGCAAGGGAATTGCAAGTTGGAAAATGTATGGACTTAAATACACTGTAACCTCAATAGAAAAACAAACTCTAGTTTACCCAACATAAAGCTATGACTAGATCCAGCCTCAGGGTTAAACCATGGTTTGTACTTGTTGAAAGCAACTAATCTGGTGCATCACTATGCCGACAGATGCTGCTATGGATCTAATTTCCAAAGCTGTTTCTAGGCTTGTGATACAAAGCAAAATGCTTCATGTTATTCACAGCTCCCTTTGGGCATCAACCAGGAGCATTTACTCTCAGAGGGACTGTTCAGCTGGTCTCTCACTGTTAAATAGTTTTATCAGAACAGAGAGCCAAATATATAAAATGGATCTAGTTTGGGTAGTATTTTCATAACTATCATTTCTGATTGATAGGGATTCATCACACTAAGTGTAACTATCAAAAATTTGGCTTGTAGACATAGGTAGGTGCCTAGGCTTCACAGCCAAAGGTCCAGGGCAGGAAACTCCAGAGGGCAATTCATCCCACCTAAGTCAGACATGAAGCTTTACAGCACTTTAACATTTGATGTATCTTCCTGGCACTAACTAGCACCTACTTTAGTCAGAGCATATTGCGTTTTGAAGATGCTGTCTTTCTCCATTGGCTGAAGAAAGGGGACCAACACAGATTAGATTCTATTTTTCAGACAACTAAAGTTAGAGAGAATGAAACCCATTTCTTGTGTCCTCTAACTTGCTGCAATCATTACTTGTGGATTTTAAATGATAGTGTCTAGGCAACCCCTTGCCTAACTTTGCTTCCAGATACATCATCCAGACACTAAAATCATAGCCTTACAATCCAAATTACTTAATGGTCAAAATCAGAAGCTGTTTTGTTTGTGGGAAAAAAAAAAAAAAAAAAAAAAAAAAAAGGCTTGAGATAGCAATTTGATATCGCCTTGAAGGTCAAACTTCAAAGTCTTTTGCTTTTTTCCAATATGAATGTTAAGCAGCCACCAGCTAAGGGATAATGTAAAGCTACAGGCACCTACAGGACAGTATCACCACATGTATAAAGGGAATGAACCAGGAACATTTACTGTCAGGAAGAAGCAATTATTTTCAAACACAGCCGAAGTGCTTTCAGCAGCAGAATTGTTCACATGCTGCTTGATGTAAACAAGCAGCTTTTTATAAACTCCGTGGGACGATGATCTATTATGCTGAGAAGCCCACTTCACACACCCAGTTAAAAATAAATGAATACTGTAATGCACAAAGTCTTCAGCAATACCTTTGCTATCATATTCCAGGCAAAGCAATTTCCCAATAAATGTTTAACAAAAATATTTAAGTGGATGAGTAGTGTAGTCACACGCCTACTCTAGATGTCACCTTTGACTGTGCAGCAATCCAGTACCTGGAAGTCTCTGACTTCTGGATTTCTCTCTTGGGTCCTTCATTGCTCTCTTAGACTGAGAAGCTTTAGTAGGCATCAAAATAAATTAACGCTATGACAAACAGTCTGAATATGGCAAAAATCAGTGTGGTGGAACAGCAACTTAGATTTATGTAGCATTTGACCTCTTCTAGAAGAGGAATAATAGATCAATAGATTAACAGATTAATATTCACTGTGTAGCTCTACTGGCAATGTTTCCTCCATGTCTCACTGCTGCCAATAAGCAAACTTATAAATAAAAGACCTATGTACCATTTGGCTGAGTTATATGCTATCCACTTCAGTTATCCATTGTCCTCATTAGCAAAGGCCGGAAGAAAAATGGCTCCGTTTGTATCTATTTCTTATCCAAAATTCCCACTGGATACCCAGCTGTCAGAATATCCCTGTGTTTGAAGGCAATCAAGCATTTCTGAACCAAGATTTGAGTTTTCTCCTGTGTTAATTACAGGAACAACATGCTGAGCTGCTCTTCAATCAGAAATCTCCTTTTTGTAACTAAAGAATGTGTGACATACAGCTTATGACTGAAAGGAGAAGAAGTCACAGCTGTATTTAGCACTTACATAAAATTGAACTTGCACATTTGAGAGGGCATTGCAAAAGAATTTGAAAGAATCCCATTGGATCAAGTACTGTAATAGTAATCTGCAGTGCTAGCATGATGTTGGCTGAGCTTCATATGTCCTAACTTTGTGCTTTTTTCCACTGAGAGAAGGATTGCCAAAATTCTGAATTTCCCAGTGATCCTACTGTAGGTACCACTGTGTACCAGTGAATGGAAAAGAAAGAGGAGATACAAGACAGGTTCCAAATAAAGAGATAACAACACAGTGATGAGATGTAATGTGACACTGTCCTTGCAAGGGAAGAGATTGGAAATGGATGAGCAAGTGAGATGAAAGCAAGAAATGGTTTATGATTGTAAACAGGCTCATTGTAAAGGGAAGTGAAAAGGTCACTGAACTGGAATCAGTGATTGACAAAGATGAAAGAGAATGCTGTGCGATGAAAGAATTCCTATTATGTACAGCAACAGGTTCTTGAAAATGGAAATACTGTACTACTCTGTGTCAGCTGACGCTAGATGAGCTGTTAGTCAGAGACTGTATGAAAGTGACATTACTCAAGAAGAAATGGGGAAAAAGAGTGAACAAAAAGACTAGAACATGTATGAAATTGCTGCCAAACTGCTTAAAGAACTAGTAAGCGGTAGGAAAATGTCTGCCACTGTATGCCCTTATAAAAATGCTACCTGTTCATCAGAGCACATTGCAAAAGCAGCCACCAAGAAAGAGCTGCAAGAAATCAAGGGGCAAGAGTTTGTTCAATGTTCCCCAAGAAAACCAGTTATTCAATCCAGCACTACTAGTAGGACAGCCTGGGAGTGTGCTTGTGGCTTAGCAAAAGATGTGGCTGGGTGTACAGTATGTCTCCAATGTGAGAGGGTAGTGAGGAGAGATGTTGGATTGGTCATTCTGTGAAACCACGGAAAGAAGGTATGCCAGGCTACAAAAGAAAGTCTCAGGGAGTAGTAGGTGACTGCATGGGTTCAGATGTGCCCCAAAATCTCATTACGAGGGCTGCTGCCAAGGTGTCTGCCTGAATTTCACTTCTATTCTAATCAAATAGAAAAGCACGAGTAGTAAGCAGTAAGAGAGTAAGAGTATGAAAGCAAAAGACTAAAAAAAAAAGAGTAGAAGTAGTAAACCACTGTAAATGTCTTTGGAATAAGCAAAGTTGTGCAAATGGTGACATTGCCTCCTAGATGGCTCAGTGGCAAAAATGTGAAGCATTGGTAGGTAAGCTCAATCAAGCAGCTGTGTGAGCAGATGAGTGGGGAAGGGACACGGGAGAGGAACTGCCAGCAACCAAATTGTTGACTAGGGGAGATGATACATATACCATCTAGGGGAACCTGCAGACTGCCCTCTGCTCTTGCCTCCCTCTGTTCATACCACAGAGCTGCAAAGTCAGACTGGAACCACCACCTCTCTTTTTTCATCCTGCAGGAGGGCCTGCCAGAACAGCAGATGCTTCAACATGTGCAGATCCTGTCACTTAGTCATGTAGTTCTTCGTGAGTCCGAGTTTGCCTGCATGCTCCTGCTCACGTACAAGAGAAGAGCTGGACTCCAAAGACAGTCTTTTGTCTTAGCTATGTGAAAAGAATTAGAGATGCTAGCTAAAATGATGCCTGAAGGTACAATGAGATTACTTCATAGTGCTGAGCCTCAGCTGGACTCTCTGGAAGATGCAGCTGCTGGTTAGTGTGGCTCTTAATAATAGTAGAAAGAAAATACAGAAACGTCACTAGTATTTGCATCTTATAGAAAGTGCATTAATTGTGTCTGCTAGCTACTTTTATGCTGTACTGAAAGGGTGGTGAGACTGTCTCTGTCCTTCACAGGACTGAAACCTCTGTGCTTTTCTTTTCATCCCTTACCTAGCTTCCCATGGTGTTTCCAATTCAGAAATGATCTGAAATACCCCCTGGTTGTCTTTGCATAGATGTAAGATGTTCTGTCCTGAACACACTGAGTGTGCCTCTGCTGAGTTCTTTCCCTTTGGATCCAAGCGACCACATTACAGCATCCTTACTACACCTTCTGATGACAGCACCTGTTTGGCTTCCCCGAGTACATGTGTGATTACCTGGGAACAACTAAATAGCAACAAATTACCTATAAATCCCCCAAATTAGATAATATTTGGTCAACATGCTTCAGAAGACCTGTTTTAGAAGGGATTCTTCGTGACAATTGTATGAAATGACATCTCAGATTATCCACAATCCTTTTTTACCTTTCTAAGTTTTTTATTGATCTTAATCAGAAATTTCTTTTGTCTGTGCAGTACTTCTTTCTGCATTCTTCATTGAGCATAGAATAAAATATGCATTGTAATAAACTCTTTATTTGTTAAGTACCATAATGATTTCAGAATGATTTGTTCTGACAAATGCAAGATGCTTTGTGCTACAACTATCTTCAGAGGGCTGTGAGCATTCACTGGTGTTCCCTGAGTGTATTTCTCATTACATCCCATCATTTTACTGTCTTTCAACAATGACGTCCCTTGTCTTCATTCCAATGTTGCCTTGGGGATAAAGTAGTGAGTTCTTACACCATTTTCCTCTCTCTCTCTCTCTCTCTCTTTCTCTCTCTAAAGAGAAGGCAAACAAAGTACCAGACAGAGTAGAAGATAAAGAAGCTCACATAGTAGGAAAGCAGAGAAGAGATGGAACTATACATTAAAGAAATTGTGAGAATATTCGATTCACACTGGATCCAGGGATCACTTGACTAATCTGTAAGAGACACCAGCTTGGTCTATTCTGCAAAACTCCACTGAAAAAATGTTTCTCATGCAAACTGACTCCTTCCTCACTGCCTCAGCTGCTGGATTTTGAGTATCCCCTCCAAGCATTAGATGATGGACTCAAAACAAGTATTCTCTCTGTTTGAGAATGGGATCTTAGACCTTGGCATTTTTGAAATAAAAGGAAAGACAGCTAAGTTATCTTTTTTAACACTGCTAGTTGCTGGAGACCTTTCCATGGCTATTGTATCATCACTAATTTCCAACATATAATACTGAAATTTAATTATGGATAACACACATCATTTTCCACATCTTTAGCTTTTTTCCTTTGGCAGTCCTGTGAAAACTGTACGTCTTGTACTCTCCACCATTTTAAACACTGTATCGTCTGTGATTCAAGACCACATCTCTGTTCCTTCTTGTGCAGAGTTTAGCAGAACCACTCCCTTTCTTCCTCTTCTCCTGGCACATCTCTATCGGCTTCTTACTTCGTAGGCAAGGTGAAGGCCTTCACTGCCAAAAAATGGAAGGCAAGTTAGCCATTGCTTCTCCCAGCTCTGCTTGCTTCACTGAATTGTGGTCAGACCTGGCCCTCCCCACTTGCTCTTGCTGCAGGACTGACCCTGGGTTTGGGAAGCTGACAGCATGTAGTCAGCACTGCTGCTGTGGCTGACACCTGAATGTTCCTCTGCAGCGCAGAGACTGACTTGGTCAACATCTTTGTGCCTGCATCCTCAGGGGTCCTTATTTTCATCACCCAATCGGTCTTTCAGTTCCTACTTCTTTTGATGGGGAAATAAATAACACTGGCTCTTGTCTATGTAACTCAGAAATCAATATCTATTTGAAATCTCTGCAGTTAACAGTGCTGTTGTCCTCTTTAAACTGCAGAACATTTTACAGCTTTATGCCCATACAAAACAAGGCAGGCTCTGCTGTTTAAAATCATTTCCTCTCTCTGGGAACACATAGAAGCCACACGTGCGATACAACACACACCTCCTTGCCATGGTCCCCTGCAGCCCCACAGACTCCTAACCTAGAAAGCTCACATCCTGGGAAGGCTTGGAAATAGCTGTAACATGATGTGGGAGACATGAATGCCACCCATAAGCAGCACAGCAGAATGTCTGGGTTTACCCAGGGAATTCAGAAATAAACACACAATTTATGGAAGAGGTGAGCAGAAAAAAGAGGTCGTTCAAGCTCTGAATGCAGCTGTTGTGGCTTCTGACAAATTGTTTACAGAAAAAGACACTTGGTCTCCTTTCAAACATATTCATAAAGAAAAGGTACAAAGCAGAGTTTCCATAAATGAATTTCATCCTTCTCTTTATGTACTCAAAACACTGCCTTAACAGTTTATTGAAGTACTATATCGTTCAAAGCTAGAGAAGCCCCGTGCACACCCAGTGGGAGAAAAGGACACCAGTACTCAAATGAGAATAAAATATCCTGCCTCCTCACAAAAATACATCTTGATTGAAGTCCTGATTTTCTCAAAACCAAACACCTCTGGCTATAATAGGGGCAGGGTTTCTTTGGTTGTTTCTGCTCCTCTGCTCCATTCCACCCCATTGCCACCAGACAGGTCCTCCTGGTCAGACAGGCTCTGATCATGGCCACAGCTATTTCTCTCTTTAGCCACACCAAGGAATTGCTCTGCAACCACACCTTCATGGTAACTCCCAAAAAAGACAAGCACAGCCCGAATGCAGCAAGTGTTTACTCTTTGTCCACATCTTCCTTCCTTCCAGTTTCTCCCTCTTTAATCAAACATGACCAAACTATAAATTTTTTGTCCCTCTTGTTGCCACTTTTACTTTTGTTTACACCTTTGGGCCTCTTCGGGGCTGTAACGTGTCATAGAATCACTATGGTTGGAAAGGACCTCCAGGATCATCAAGTCCAACCTTTATGCCATCATCTCCCTAACCACTAGACCATTAGACCATGGCCTCAAGTGCTTCATCTACTCATTTTTTAAACACCTCCAGGGATGTCGACTCCACCACCTCCCTGGGCAGCCTGTTCCAGTGCCTAACCACTCTCTCAGTAAAGAACTTCTTCCTGATATCCAACCTGAACTTCACCTGACGCAACTTGAGGCCATTTCCTCTCGTCCTATCATTAGTAATTTGGGAGAAGAGACCAACACCAGCCTCACTACAACCTCCTTTCTCATTCCTCCATCTCCAGCTGTTCTTTGAGAACAAAAGCCCATTCCCAAATGGGAAGAAATATCTAAATGATTTTAAGAAATCTAAACATTTCTACTCATTACAGAACTATGGATAAACAGGCAGATATGGGTTGTGAGACTCTAGGGAAAGGGAATAAACATTTTTGGTAGATAACCTTTCCTCTGGTATTTTACTGCAGTGGTACTTTCAAACATCTGCTACATCCTGCCAACTTCCACTGTGATACTGTCATAACTCATCAGTAATTCCTGGACGATATTTGCAAACCTCTAAGGAAATCTAGATTCCTTAGGAAAGGAAAATGGTAATTTGATAGCTTGCATTTTCCCCTCGAACACCAATTCTCATGTTGATATTGCAGGACGACGTGAGGAGCAATGACCTGCAGAGGGTTCTGTCTTCCAGATAAGGTGTAAAACCAAGACACTGCTACTTGCAGTCACTAAAGATATTGTGCCACTTTTCTCTAAGGTGTATTATTATTTCCTCTACTCTGGTGAAATCCCAGCTGTGAACCTTACATTCTGCCTATCTGTTTTCTCCTTAAAACTAAATTGGATAGGATGGTTTTCATTTCCTGTCCCTTCACTTCTTGTGTTGTGTGCCTACAGGCAGTTAAACAACCGCAGTGTTTCAC
The DNA here is from genome assembly GCA_028020825.1 of Podargus strigoides. Classification (NCBI taxonomy): domain Eukaryota; kingdom Metazoa; phylum Chordata; class Aves; order Caprimulgiformes; family Podargidae; genus Podargus; species Podargus strigoides. The sequence continues at coordinate 31,713,750 of CM051623.1, forward strand.
CCTGGAGGTGCCTGTATCTCAGCAAAGGGTGAAATAATCCTTTTATGAAAAGATTTACCTGCCTCACAGGAATGTTGTGAAGTTCCAGCCTTTTTTTGTGAAGAGGATTAAGATAAAAAGCACTATGGGTACATAGATGACTTGCATATTTACAAGGAATTGACAAATTTTGAAGGCAATTAATAAAGATCATAATTTTTTGAGATTTCAGTTTCCTTCGTCATTTTTTGAGAGGAGGAAATTGGTTTTGATTAAGCAAAATAACAACAGTTGAATGATAATCCAGACAGGAAAGAAAAACCATCCACGATGCTTTTCTTTAAAGGAAATAGCGCTCTCTGCCAGGCAGGATCTCTACAGGACACATAAAAACTACCGTGAAGGATGGCTGTCACATTAATGCATTTTCACGTCTTTTCCTGCAGCCACTTTGGAGACATGTGACTCAGCTGTATTTCTTTCTATTCAGCAAAACTAGTGCTTGCTTTGAATACCAAAGAAAAAGAAAAACCAAAAAAGAAACACAGGGAGGTCTCTGTCAGCAGTCACACAGCCAGTGCAGTTCCTGATGAAAATGATGGCAGATGCATAGTTTTCATTGATACCTTGCGTTTTCATTCCTATTTCATGGAGTTTTGCAGATCTGGAGACTTGACATATAAGAAAAATGAACCCCTTGAGGTGAAACAAGGAAATGGTTTAAAATTGAGTGTTAACATTGATTTCAACACACAGCAAAACCAGGGCATGGTTTGATGATATTCCATGCAGCCCTGGAAGAGGGAGACATCAGAAACATCTCTAGTTATTACATTGGAGGATCATCTGCCTTGGAAGGATAATGGCTAGTATTAATCCTTGTTTCTGGTGGCATCCAGTGTGACTGAGAGACTTTCAAATAGAAACAAAGACCAGTCCTAACCTTACAGTCTTACATTAAATACAGTGTTAGAGGTAAGGCAAAGTAGCACGATGCATGGAGTGCTCCTTAGGATGGTCTGAACTAGATGATGTAAATCGGACAAGCAGTCTCATAAGTAAGCTTAGGGATTACCTTGAGAATCCTTCTGTCTATTTTAGTCATATAGTGTTTGTAGAAACTAACTGCTTTATTCTTGATGTGTTTTGTCAAGTACCTCCTGTGGAAGTGGGTATACACACTGTAGGGAGAGAATTAAGTGCAGTCTATTCTCATTTATTTTCAGGAGAATTTTCCAACTTGCAGTTTTATGAGACTTCACAGAACAACAACAAAAAAAAATCTTCTTGTTTAAACTCTCCTTTTACAGTCTTAAGTTTCTTTTTTTCTTTTTCTTTCTTTTCCAAAAGTAAATATACTAACAACAGGCTGGCCTCAAACCCTAATTTACAAATGTTTTATATTAACCAGGTGTTTATTTTGTTTGCATTATCTCATCCTCTTCTTCCCCTGATATTTGAGGATTAGCATATGTTGTGGACAAGATCAAAGAGATCAATTTACACTTTGTGAGCTTTTTAAGGGAATTATTTGATTTTTGCAAACACAACACAGCTGTTGTGCATGCAAAAATCTACTTACTTAATGGTATGTAAAGAAAAGATTTCTATGGACTCTTCTGTTTAACAGAACTCACTCCTCCATCTCATACAAAAATCAATTAAGATGAAAATGCAACTGGACTGTGTATATGTTTTGTTGTTTGGGGTTTTTTTAATCAATAGAGCCCCATGTTTCCAGATTCTATTGAATTAGATTTTCAAAGCTCTTTTGTTCTCACCTGTCTATGAAAAATCATTCATGGCATCCTGGCTCTCAGCTCACAGTGACTGTCTGAATCCAAAAGGTAAAGCACTCCATCCCCAGGGAGGGTGCCAGCTGTCTCATTGATTCCGTATGGCTCTTTACTGATGCTGAAGTAGCACTGGCATAATTTCCAGAGAGAGGTGTATAATGAAGTAGCACCATATTAACCATTACCAAGGAGAAGCAGAACATCTGGTCTGGAAGAAAAGAGGAGTCCAGAACTGAATTATCAGCAGCTAGGCACACTTTTGTGGGGCAGCCAGGATTCACTGCCTAGAAATAACAGATTTAGGGATGAAATGGGCTGTAAAAATAAGAGTAAAAATAATAGGGAGAGAACTCTTCCAATGTACTTCTTTTCTAGGAGTTATGTTCTTGCTGAATTAAAAACAGCACTGTTAAAATTCTTCTACTCTGATGAAAGACAGGATACTGAGAATAATTTCCACTTTGTATAAATGCACAGTTATTTCCTCAATATTTTATTTTTTGTCTTTCCGTCTCTGTTCCTTTCACAGATCAAGCTGCCACTTTGATGTAACCACGCTAAAACTCCAGCTCGGTGCAACATTTTCTATCCTTTGCAGGTTGCAATTCTACAGCGGGAGTCTTCAAATGCCAGGGAGCACCCAGTCTGTGGGCTGTGAGCAATCTCCTTGTGCACCTCTCCCAGTCTGGAGGGCTGAGTATGTAAATAGTGAATATTCTTCATCAACAGTTGGTGGAGATGGTGGGGAGTGTTTTAAAAACAGAGAGAGGGAGAGAAAAGGAAGGAAGTCATCCCAGGCAGCCCTTGCTAGCAGGTGCATTCACACTAGGTGCTGGCTCTGTTCTCCACTGACTCAATGAAATCCCTGTCTACAGCAGCAGGATGCTGGCAGTTTTTGTAGTGGCATAAAAATGCTTGGGTACATTTCAGCTTTATTTTTATTGGGTTGATACTTTTAAGAAAGCTCGGGTTTATATGAACAAAACAAAAGGAGGGGAGAAGTGTCTTCCGATAGGGAGGGCTAGGCAAGGGATAAAAAGGTCTCTGCACCAGCTTCTGGAGTACAGCTTTCTCACTGGCTGTGCTGTCAGGTGCCTGAGTGAGTGTATAGTACCTGCACAGCTCTCTAAACATCATTCTGGATATCTTCCTTGCTGGACAGATTTGTCTCCTAGAGGACTGATACTAAGGAATCTGGTCAAATACCTGGGGTGTCAAGTCCTTGTGGATTTCACAATGAAATTTATCACTCTTTCTTACAGTCATGGTGAGGGTGACTCTGTCCAGGGTATTGCTGTTTGCTTTGGTGGGATTAGGATTCCCAGAATTTCTCTGTCTCATGACTACTTTAGGTTTAACTGTTTGACTAACACAGCTTGTTAGTTGTGCACCAAGACTTTTGTCCTTTTGCCTGTTCATCCCTAAGCTGGGATCTTTGCAAAGCGTTATGAAGTTGATTGCAATTTTCTTACAGTGCTAAATATCGAATACTTAAATGTGCCAGGGACCTTTTAATCAATATCTCTACCAATTTTCCTGCTGTTCCATCAGGCTGTTCATAGTATGGATTTGATACAACGTGCTTTAACTGATAAAGCAAAGAAAAGCATCACTGGAACATAAGACTCCCGTGACCTCTCTCAACCCCAATCAGGACTCCTCGAAGTCCCTTATTTCATGTTGCAAGGAGTCGGATGCATGACAGTAAGTTATCAGCTCCTAAAACAGAATACTAATCCTTCATCCTCATCCATTTTCTCTTCTATTTCTCTTCTATTCACAAACTGCTCCAGATAGTTTTCTACTCTGAACTGCCTATTGTTCTTTCTCCACTCCCCCATCTGCCTCCTCAGAGCAATACATCATCTCCCTTCCTAATAATATTTTTTTTATCCTACTTTTTAACTCCAAAATATTCTGTGCCTTTTTGGATTTGCTAGTTCATCTCAGCAAAATATTCACAAATCCTAAGGTACAGATATAGCTAGAAAAAAATATAAAATAAGCCACTGCATTAGAACAGACTGTATAAAAAGGTTCTTTACAGACCCATGTGTATGAATGTAAGTGGCTGACCATTTCTCTACAACAATTCTGGTATCAGTTGCCTGACAAGTTACTGGGGGGGAAGAAATAACATGTCATCAAAACGAACTCCTTGAATATTTCCTTTTTGGTACAGAGAACATCTGACAAAAAGAAGCACTTGTCATCTCTTCCTTAAACATAGTCTTCTGCCTCTTTTGTTCAAACCACTAAAAGCTAGATAGCATATGCACAGGGAGTAAATTCTTCACAGGCGGGCATCTGGATCAGTATATTGAAATTGAGTCTATTTTTAGGCAACTGATGCTAGCTTCCCCATGAAACTGCATATTCTTAGTTTTCAGGCTTTCTGAAGTGGATTCTTGCCATAAATTGATTGTAAGTCTTTTTGAGTGGATAGGAGGAAGGGCCTGCTCCAAAATCTATTGAAAATACATTACAGTCTTTCTATTGATTTGAAAATCTGAAAAATAAACCAGCAAGGATTCATTCTGTCCATGTAAAATACAGGCAATTTACATTAGAAATGCAACATAAATTTATTTCTTATGCAAAACTCAGCTGAACAACACACTTCACCGCCTATCTAGCAAATTCCACAGCTGGAATTATTGTTCTCTCTTTTATATCCTTATTCTTCTTATCCAAGTAGTTAACCAGATATTTGAGGTTTCCTCAATTGTTTCGTTAGGGGGATAATTGATGAGAGAGTCTGTGATTGCTCTGGTACAACCCATTTTCTTTACCAGGAACAAACATAAATCCCTGGTAAAGCAGGAACAAGCAAGAGAGTGTCTTTTTTTTTTTTTCCCTTTTTTTTTTTTCTCTTTCAGTATCCTAAATCTGTCTTTTTCACAATCATTCTGCCTCAAAAGTTGCTTTTTTTTTCCTTTGGCTTTCCTTCAGTCATGCCACACATATTTCTTTGTCTCCTGTTTTTCTGGTCCTTTCTGCTTGTTTTTTCTCATGGCTGCTGATTCTCTGCTCTATTCATTAGATCCTTTGGCTCTGAGACTGCCAGAAATTTGGGGCTGCTGGGATCTGCTGTCACTGTTCATAGTAGCAATCCCATTGTGTCAGTTGTTGCTTAATACCTACTATCACATAACTGTTCTCATTTACCTTAAGAAGCAGTGCTTGTCACATCCAGTAGTTTCAGTGAGGTCTGTAATTGTTTCCAAATCAAAAGGCTCAGTTCTATGACCAAGTGACAACATGCAAGTAGTTACCTTTCACTAGATGATCCACAACAAATGTCCAAATATCCATCCTCTTAAGCCTTGTCAATTACATAGGAAATTCATTTACCTAAGTCCCTGAAGAGTGTCATCCAAATCAAAATAAATTTCATATTGACCCACTTAATGTTCTCAGGCCATTGAGGCTCAAAGAAGACTATATATAGATCAGACAGTTCACAAGGGGTCATAGGAGAGGAGAATATGGTTTTAAATCTCTTCAGGAAAAATTTGAGCTACCAATCAAGTCGTTCCTCATTTTGTGAGCTTGTATTACCTTGAATGATCACACATTGTGAAGTAACTGATACATGTTAAATTATTACCTTTTGGGAACCCTGTAACTTATTTAAGCCACACATTGTTAGGACAAGAGAAATTCAGTGTCCAATGTAATTCTGTTACATCATTTTTTCTCTCAAGCTCTAATAATTTTATTTCCTAAAGTTTTTAAACAGATACTAAGATGTATTCATAGAACTTATTTTAGCAAATAGGTCTGGTATTTGACCTTGAGGAGAGACAGTAATAGAGATTCCTGAGGTTTATTCTAGGGTCAATCACCACTTTACAGAGAATTTTGAAAACTCTTCATATTCTAATTTTGGTCTTGTGTGATGTCCTATTTTTCTGTAGACTTATGAATTCTCATTAATTTATGAACTTTGTTTATGACTGTTATTTTCAACATGGAATATATTTATGCAAAAAGAGACCCTGCCTGAGAGACAGAAATGAGTCCTCAGGGCTTTGTATGGCTTCTCCCGAGCAAAACAATGGAAGACACTGCCTGAGCCACTGACTCTTAATATCAAGCAGCAAGGCAGAGAAGGGATGGAGAATGGAAAAAATGAAGAGGAAGGACAGGAAGAAGAGATATTCAAAACTGGATTTTACAAGTAACGCTGTAATAAAAGTATCCAAAAAACCCCTAAAAACAGGAAAGAGAGTCTGGCAGAGAAAGACCCAGAAGTTCTGGTAAGCTTGAACCACAATATTAATCACCCTTTAAAAACATCCTAAAGGGTGGAATTTTTTTTTTAGATCTACAAATCTTGTTTTCCATTTCCATTTTCCATTTCTTCTATTATTGGTATGCTTAAGCTCTTTTGCAAAGTTTGCATGTGTTTAGCTTCAGCTGTCATAGAATTCTGTAGTTAAATAGCCTGTCAGAGCTACCTCAGGAGAGCTCTTCTTTTGAGTCTTGATGAAAACAAAACTATTTCAGCAGTGTACATGAGCACAGCAACATTCAAGTGTTTCTGGAATCACATTAGTATAAAAAGTAATGCTTTTGTATGCAAGTTTTATATGCTCCCTCCCCCTTACTGCTGAATTAGAAGAGCCTATTTACACTAAAAGTAATAAATTGTGACATTGTGCTCATGGCATAAACTATTGAAATTAGTGACAAGAAAACCACAGTTCAGCCTTCTACATGAATTTTACTTTCCCACTTATTTGGGGTGTTTTCTATGCTTTTTCAAGACACAAATTTATCAACACCTACAAAATCTGTTCACCCTGGTCTTCTGCTCCCTGATGGAAAGCTTTCACTTCCCAATCTCTATATAAAAGATGGACACTATTGCTCTCCTTATTCTTTCTCTGTAAATTCAAAGATGAAAAGGACTTAATTATCTGTTTTAATGAGACATGGAGGCATAAACAAAAGGAATCCCTGTCTGAGGGTCTTAAACTTCCTCGTACATTAGGCACTTAACTCAAAATTGTCAATTCCACTCCCAGAGTTAGTCCTGTTTCAGATCTGAGCCTAACTATGTTCCCTTCTAGTGTCCCTGGAATGGCCCTGAGGACCAAAGCACTAGCTATTCATATAATGAATAACCCTTCCACTAAAAATTGCCCCAGGCACAGTCAGCAGCAAGAGCAAGGATAGGTGGGAGGTCTAAGCTAGCTGATAGCACTTGGTAAACCATTAACCAGCCCACACATGGGCTTGAAAGGCTTGTATGTGTGTATACATTAATCTTTTCTGTAAACATACAAGGGACAATTATGGACACGGTGGCTTAAACTGCCAGTGTTAATAGATTGCTGGCCCAACACAATTGTTACTGCACAACTCCCACAGACATCTGTCCTTTCTGCTGGGAAGGGCATCCTAGTTAGGTCCTCACATCCCGCAGAAACTGGATGGAAAAGACAGAAATCAGTTATACAGGGGAAAAAAAAAACACAAAAAAGAAATCTAAAATACTGGATTATTTCTGTATAGACTTATGTATATGATTGGTGTTTAGTTCACACTGAGAAATACAAAAAATATCACAGAAAAGCTCTTTGTGACACCTAATACAGAAGATCATTTTGAAGAGTGTGGGACTTGTTCTCACTCAAACTCAGTAACTCCGGCACAAAGAATGCATGGAGACTGCAGTTTGTTAGCAATGGTTGCACAAGGAGCTTCATGGTCCTGCTCAGTGGCCCTAGGTTAAAAAGCAGATTTCTCCTCTGAAGACCATCCATATTCCATCCACTTAATGCCCAAATACCTGGGCTATAAAAGCAGAGCAAAACCCTGAATCTACGTGAGTATTCATGTATCTGCATTTGAGTATGTCCTGTGTGTCCTGGAAGCACCAAGATCCCAGTGAGATTATTACATTCTGAGACAGTTTGTCTGGGCATTTTGTTTTAATGGTTGTATGGTATTGCTGGTGGCTGTGAAAAAGGTCTCTGTTCCACCCCAGAAGTACATACATTCCAACTCTGAGAAATGTCTTTCCTCTTTATATCAAAGCATTTGGCTTTCTTTTGCAATAAAATGTTTTATATAAGGCAAGATATGAAAATCTGAGCAATAAAATTAGAAATCCTAATCTCTCCTTACTGGGCACAGAGAGAAGTTCATTGAGGCATTGGTTTACTGTTGCATGTTATCAAATTGTGATAATACAGATAAAAAAGGAATGGAAATAGCAAAGTTATTAAACTAATTGTATCTGCAAGAATATTAATTTAATTTATCTCACTTGATTATTATTGCCATCAAGCTCAAATGCAAATCCTGAAGTGTGAGTTAAATAGATGAGTGAGTTGGGGGGGGGGGAGGGGGGGATAAATTATTAACAATTATAAATGCCACTTCCTTACACAAATTTGGAAAAGAAAACCTTGCTTCTAAGTGATTCCTTGATATCCTTCTTGCTTTCTAGTCTTCTTGTTAGGAATTTTTAAAGCTCCCATTTTAAAGGAACCCATAAAGAGGACTAGTGTGTATGGTTTTGCTTTAATGGACATGAATGTGTTTCCCTGTTATTAAAACTTAATTCTCTGGTGTTTCAGTAGATGCTCAGAAGCATATGAAAATCAGAAGACCTATTGACCTCAAAGAGAAATGTGAATGGTTCTTTTCCTGCCTACAAATAAACAATATGCTCTAATTAGTTTTAAAATTTGTATTAGGTTATTGTGGTGCTAGCATACCCCTAAAGGAAATAAAAGTGAAATATATGGTTTCTGTTTTATGTTTCCATTTCAGTGTATGAGATTCTTTCTTTACATATCACCTCTCTTTAAAGAAGAAGTTAGGGTTGTGTTAGGTTTCTTATACTGTACATATTTAAAAGCCTGTATCCAGGGGCTAGCACAATAAACCACTGTATTCTGATAGCTTAAAAGTGAAATTTGGTCTTTTTTTAAAGAAATGGCAACATTCCAAGGTGTCACCTAAGGTATAAATAGTAGAATCAGAGATTGTTATCCTCATCCTGACTGAGGATATATCTATAATGTATACTACAGTTTCAAGTGACTAGCTGAGGGTAATTTAATCTTAGAAAGATCATTTTATTAGAATGACTGTGGTGGTTCTGGTACCCAAGAGGGCTTGTTCAGAGCACTGTGCTTTGGAGATATAACTGAAGACTTGCAGCAGAGCCTTCAGTCATCTACTTAACCTCCCTGTACTTTAGTTTTCTTGCTGACAGAGTGGAAGACAGGTTGGCATTCAGAACTGGAGCATAAGATATGAGGTATGATTAATCTTTATAAAGTATTATTAAATTCTTAAATAAAAAGAGCTAAGTAACAAACCCACACAGCAAAAAACAAAACTCAAACTCCATTCTGTGAATTCACTCTCCTAGCTCAATTTTACCTTTGCCTCTTTTTATTCCTTGTACCTATCACTTCTCATCCCTGGCAAAGTGCTTATTTCTATAAATTAGAATATCATAGGCACAGTCCACTGATATATTTCTTCATACTGAACTGAAATAACTTCAAATAGTCTTGTTTTTATTAGAAGTCTCTAAATGGAAAACATCTGTCAACACTACCCCAACACCTTCCAGAAGAAACTATAGTCATTCCTAGAACCCAATTAAACAATAGGAAAAAAAAAAAGGCAGTATAGATTATTTCCTACAGATTTGGGTCCTAAAATTGGGTTCTCTGGTATCTTCGGATATCAGGACTACGCTCACGCTGCAGCCCTTCCTTGGGCTAAGAGGAAGACATTTCTGTCTCTGTGCAGCTACATATTTCATAAAATGTTTGGAAATTGATCCTTGAGATTACTGTTTTTCTCTCAGACTGGTTGGAATAGGCCAAGAAATCAGTGGTTGCAATGAGATGAAAGAAGAAAACAGTAAAACACACGAATTAATCCAGCAATTATTTCATCAGCCCCCTTTCTTTAGGAAACTGAGATGAATCTGTTTGAAATAACTTCAAACAGTAAAAGAAAAAGAAGAATAGACATTCAGAATTGTAGGAAGGTTGATTCACTTCTGATAAAAATAAGACTAGAGTGTATTAGACCAAGCCTTAAAACCTCAGTCCTGCAAAACATTTAACATTCATTCTTAAGGTAATGTGTTTAAGATGGGCTACATGCTTAAAAGACTTGTTAAATTGCAGGCGTACTTTGTGCTGAAAGTTAGAATTCAGATCTTATGAATTTAAAATAATAGCTAAGCCAAGGGTAGCCAAGGTTTATTACTGTAACTGTGTGCAGCATGGCAATCAAACCCGCGGAAATGTCTGCAGCTGGACTCACAACACCCCACCTGAAATGTTTCCTTCACTAAGTGGATTGTTGCTTACCACACAACACACACAGAAAAAAAACCCAGAGAATAGAAAGGAAAATATCATTTTGGCTGCCATGCCCCTAAATTAATAATCATTGTTGAGGTTTAGTATTAAAACAGAGTTTTCTATTATAGATTATAGGGATACTCATGCGAACTAAGTGGCAGATATAGACAATCAAAGTGTCTATTGAGGCATGGAGCTGCAATACAAAAGCAATCAGTGCAGAAAGCAAGGCAGTGACAATACCATTTTAAATCCATTTGATAGGCAAACTATATATGTTGAAACTTCTCAGGGTGAATGAGTATAAAACTCATTATCAGTATTGCAGCATGTCCCATGACGCCACTTTATTTATTCAGATGAAGATTGGAGAGCGTGAGTAAATACAGCGTCCCTGCACTCTAAAAATTCTTTGCAGATAAATCCTTTGCCTATATTTGTTCTTTGTGCACTTTCCATGAGTCTCTCATGCAATACCCTGCCTACTGTAGGAAAACGAGCTTTATAGAAAGCACAAGGCATATGCCTGTGAAGTGTATTTACCATTTAGAACGGTCAGTGAACACATTCAAGGTCTTAATGATACTGGAAAGTACTGAATCCTTAATCTCAGCTTTTATCATTTAATGTTCTTGGTTGAGTATCTCAGATGTCTGTGAAACATCACAGACTACCCAGTCATGCCTTTAAATGGTGAGAGTTATTTGGCTGGCAGAGTCCATTCAGTCACACTGTGTGGCAACGTACTTTGCATCTTGACACAAATGTTTGCTTTTTCCTAAGTACTGTTCACATACCAAATTTTCCCCAAGGACTATGGATCTCAAGCAGTCTGCAGCCCATTTTGATCCATACCACTTGCCAGCACCTTGAATCCTAATGTAGAGGGATCTGTTCTTCTCCTCTCATTTGAACACAAAGAAGATTCAAAACCCATGAGAAATATTTCAAATGTGCATGACCAGTCACATTTCTACATTTTTCAAGATGGCAAAACTTTTATCAGTCACAGTGTCAGTGATTATCAGTGGTTTGAACTGTGATTTTTGACCCCAAATCCAGCACTAACTGATTTGATATTGTCTGAAACCTGAGCAGTCTCTTAGACTGTTATGTGAGGATCTGTGATTTCCAGTGAGCTCTGCATCAGACTCATATACAATAATTACTATTGTTTGCTCTGTCAGATTGGTAGTGGAAAGCTAGTGAAGATTTTGCCTGTGCTTTTCCTTTTTTTTTTTTTTTTCCCTCATCCTTGCTATAATCTCTGTAATTGTGATAACAGCAATCTGAACTACCTTGCTCTTTTCCTTGTTGAGTAATTCAATTTGAAGGCAACTCTTATTCTCAAGTTCAGTAACCTTAGGGAAGAGGTGAATCAGAGAGGTCATTCAAAATACAGAGACTATCAAAAAGGTTTAAATAACTGAATCATTAAGATTCTATAACCCTCTCTCCATGACAAAGATGGTAATGAGAAGAGGAAATAGCATACTATGCAATGTATTCATTGGGAAAATTACTGTAATGAAACTTAAGCACAGGAAATAACACAAATGTAGCCTGTTCTCATTATATTCTCAAGATTGACATTTCTGTACCACTTTCTTCCTGTCATTGTTACTCTTGTATGAAAATCAAACCGTGCTTTCATCTTAGAAGACACATTTTGCTCAAGATACAGATGTATCACAGGAAACTGTAAGACTAGATATGTGGCCAAGCCATCAGAGTATTAATTTACCATTCATACAAATTGGGAAAGAAATCTTATGCTCAAATCCAAATGCAGTATCTATCGTTCATTACAACTACATTAACATTTACAAGGTACCAAATGGCTATTTGGAAATATCCAAAATAAGTCTCTGTGTGTAACCTCTTTTTGGACCACTCAGAAAATTTTCTTCTATGTCAGCAGATACTGTTTCTCAAAGACTACAAAACCCAATACATTCTGCTAGGAAAATATTTACAGGTTAATTTATTATTTCACTAGAGAAGAACTGACAAAAAAATTTATAATGATCTGCCTAGGGAATAAGGCTATAACTATTGCAGATCTGTCTGTTTCAATGGCTACTACTTAAAAGGTACCGTGCATGACATTAAGATCATTTTTTTTGTACAATAAATTAATTTTTCTTAGTTATTCCACTACACCTTAATTTAAAAATAGAGAAGGCAATTTTCTCCTCAGATATTCCAAAGTTGATTCAATGTCGACCAAAGCCTAGTTCTGAAATATTTTCTTTCCAAGTGGAACATACTGAAAAACGATGATCATCTTCAAAAAACTCCCAACTACTATTAATGAAAACACATCAACTTTAAAGTAGCTGTCACTAGAAAACAAGTAATGTAAATTAATTTTATCCTGCATGATTTCAAAGCACTTTAAATACTATACGTAGTGTTTCTCTAAATAATGAAATGCAGCCAGTGGAGGTAAGGGTAGACAATTCAACAATTGTTTTATTGATACTTATATGAATATTTCACAACATCTAAGATGCCCAAAACAATAAGAATTTTTTTTAAGCATATAATTGTGATTGCTTCACAACTATAGGAACTAGAAAAAAAAATTTTTGCAGTTACCAGTAATTTTTTCCAATTTGTTTTGATGAATTTCTGTAAAATTAAGTTAAACTGGATTTTGAAGACATAGAATTCAAAAGGTTTTTTTCACAATCAACTTCCTTTTTCATCAGTCTAATTCTGAACCAACAACAAGTATCAGCTCAGGCAAATGGAATAGCTTGAGCTTTTCTGATGATAACCCAAACTGGTCTTTCTGTATTGACTAGAGTACAAAGATCAGTGCTATAAAAAGCCATAGTCCTGGTCCCCTCTCTGATCTAAACCAAGACAGCTATACCAGCACCATGAACCTGCCCTATCCTGTTGAGGCACTAAGTGAAATCAGTATTTTCCTTGGGAGACTTCCATGTAGATGATTACTCCAGTCATCCATAATGTTCACGGACTTGCCATCTGCAGCGCAAAATGAGTAAGATGTTACTGGTACTCCCATAGCTCATTCTCCTTGTTGGCCTTGATCTAAACTCTTTAAAACTCCTACGGTCATGAGCACAGAAGGGAGACTGGTGTAGTGGGGCCTGACACTCCTTACCTCATAAAATCAGATATAAACTCAATGCAGGGAGGCACATTGTATGTAACTTTTTCATAATCTTTGTCTAAAAATCAATTAAATGAACCACTGGCATGTGTCACCAAAGGATTCCTTTTGCAAAGGCAGTAATGGACTGGAAGAACATGCTACTTCTTATTCTTTACACTCACCTGTAAAGATGTGACACTTGACAGCTGGGGATTTCTTTTCTCTTCCCATCTGGCTTGCTTGCTCTGAGCAGAATTCCAGCACCAGTGCCTGGTGGCCCCTACATCAATAAACATCCCTATGTTTCTAGTATTACATCTTCACTTGACAACAACAAATGAAAGTGTTCTTCTGTATATCCAGTTATGTTTCAATAGCTTTGGCAACTGCCAGCTGGAATAGGAAAAGACATTCTGATTTCAACAGTTGACAGAACTGATATGCAGAGAAAGCCAATTGGTGCCAACCAAAAAGAAACAGGACATTACAAAGAACCGGTATGTTAACACCAGAGTCCGAGGCCAAACAGATCACCAAATAAGATTCAAACATCATCCTTTCCTGCCCCAGCTGTCACCAGGCACCAGACCTAAACAATTGCTAAGTTCATGTTTTTCTTCACTGACTCATAGTGCTCCTATATGTGGATAGTGCAGTGGCTGTCAAGCACAGATCACATCGAATACATTCTAGAAAGAGAGGGGGCAAAATGGGTGTAACTCAGCACCCGTCTGCTTTCTGGAGACTAAACAGACAATCTGGGGTACCTAATGTACCAATAACAGACATTGCAGTCCTCCCAGAAAGGACTTGATAGGAGAAGGCAGGAGTAGAAATCAATTGAAAAGACCTGGGTGCTCTTCAAGGTTTCAGTTGTTCTTCTTTTCTTCTATCCCAGTGATAAAGTCTGCTCCCAGTGAAGAAGGCAAACAAAAGCCAAGGTGGCATATAAGGAAAACTTTGAGGACTGCTGGTGGAGTATACAGAGGGCATGCAACATAACATTTTCTTAGTGTGAAGTCTTGTATTACATGGGAATACTGTTTTCTTCCCCATTTGAATTCATGGCCATCACTGCATACATGCCTCTCTCCTTGGAAGGTGCAGCTGTTGCCTTGTAAGTATATCTAAGGAGTTGGGGAGTTTGAGCAATGACAGAGGATTTGTCATGGACATTTTTACTACCACACATTTTGATCTAAGTGACATAAAAAGGCTCTGTGACTCCGGTAAAACATGTCGAGTTTGCTACAGATCTCATTTCTATTATTTTCTCATTTCCTAAAACTTCAGTATAGTGAATTCCAGGGAAAGATTGTCTAGAGAAGAATTTTAATGTGTACAGAAACTTCTTTCCAACACTCCACATGATATTACCAGGCACGTGACAAACCCTGGATGGAGCATTTATGACACCTGACATCTAGAGCATTCACATGCCTTTTCAATGACAGCTGCCAAGAAGAAATAGCATCCTCCAGCTGCACAACTTTATCCTTCCCTCACTTGTGAATTGAGACATTTGGCTTTAAAGTGGCACTCTGTACTGTACTCTTAAAACTGCATTTGTCATTTGATGAAAGGAAGCCAAATGCTCCATCAGTAACATCTGACAGCAAGTAAAAATCTCCTTCCTAAGGGTATAATGGGCAGGATGCAACCATATCATTCTTTCCTCTTATTAAACCACACTATCAGAGGGATTAACTATCAGGCAGTAGACACATGGACTCCACAAAAATATACAAAACAGAAGTGGGGTACAAAAGGCAAGCACACGCTCCTCCTCAGAACTGAGCACCACAACATTCCATGAATAAATTAATGTGATTACTCCTCCAAAGAAAGACCAAGGAAAACAGTTGGCACTACTGCAAAGCCAGGTATCCTGTCACCTTAAACCTGGCCTTCACAGCAGGGTGAAAACATGGGGGAGGAAAGAAACAGCAGTTCCTCACTAACTGCATTCACTTGCAGGATAAATTTTAAAGAACAACACAAACATATGCACAATAATTGACAGAAAGTTAAACAAGGATGAAAAGCATGACCAAATGAACAAAAAGTCTGAGTTTGTTCATTCTTTCCTCTCACAGCTGCCGTCTGGCCACAATCTCCTTCTCAAGTCTAATTAGCAGGCCAAACTAAGCCCTCATGTTACTCTGTTCAGCAGAGTTTGCACGTGGCATACATTTGCACTAATGTGCTATGGTAGAGATTTTCTTAAGTTTCTCTGCTAGTATTTAGATGTTGAGGAATCTGATTTCAGGAAGGGCTGAGTGTCCTGACACTCAGGTAGTTTCTCTGTATAAGGACTGTGATGTCAAAGACAATCCAGAGTGAACGAACTAGTTGCAGCTCTAGAAGGGGTAGACCCACTGTGGTCCCCACATCTGACCCACCAGGCACACATACCCTACAGCATCTTCAATGACACTAGACACCAATGCTTAGGAACATTAAATGTCCCCCATATTTCAAACGAAGAGATTTCTGGCTTTTATGTAGGCTGTGTCCAGACACAATCACTCTGAGTTATTTATCACATTTCTTCAGCCTAATATACAAAAATAATGCTGCTAATAAAAATCAGATTAAATATTGATAATAGCTTTTTGTTACTTTTTAATTTTTCCTTTATTTACTCTTATGATACTGTTTTCAAATTATAGGTCAATTCCAAAGGACCCACATGGGACTAGCAAAAAACTCTCCTCTTGAATACAAACAACTGCAAGGCCAAGGACAGAATTCCCTTCTCCTATATCCCACTGGGTCAAAGAGGAGCAGATTAGTTGGAAGATCCCCACTATAAAAAGAATCTGACTCAAAAACTGTCCATGTCCCTACTACATCCTCCCTAGAGAAAGGCTGACCATATTTCCTCTTCAGCATAAGCAAGAAAACTTGCTTATGCTGAAGAAGTAGAATTCTTCTACTTCTATCTATCCTCACTTCAGAGGATAGGATAGGAGGAAGGGGTTCTCACTGGGAAAAGCGCCCTTTCCTTTATTTAGCCATACAGCTTAGACTGCTAAGACATAACATTTCTGTTTCTGTCTTGCACAAGGAAGGCCAAATTCTGTGTTGCATGGGATAAGCAATGAGTGGATTTGGGATTTCCCAGGCAGATGTCTAGTGCAGACTTGAAACTAGGAGTGTCTTGCATAAGAAGGACTTATGTGCAGGGTGAGGAAAGAGAAGACACAGATCAGTGCACTTATCTCTGACTGCACAGCAAGGCCAGACCTCAGTGCTCCAGTCAAAAGCACCATGCAAATTACCTTAACTGACCTCAGTTTATTCACAGAGCATTTTATTCTAGAACATGCATCCTGTGAATCCCCTTGGCAACTAGATAACAGCCAGCACAATATTCTTCGGCAAATGCCCATTAAACTTCATAATGTTCCTACACCAAAGAGGCTTTATCTCTAGTTTGTAGTCTCATTTTTTTTAAGCATCCTGCAGTACCAGATAAGCTTTTAAAAAGCTGTTCATTATTTGATGTTTCTTTTGTTCAGAAAAAATGACAACAAATAAATTTTTTGGGGAAAAAAAAACAGACACCACTTTGATATTTTCAGTGGTGCTATCCAGAAGACAAAGAAAAGATACATTTTTAAACATTCTTGCCCAGAATATTGAAGTCCTGTTTTTTGCCAGAGAGATGATTTGGGTATAGAGAGCTTTATTATCAAAGGTCTCAGCAGTTCTTCTTGTCTGTATCCTCCCCAACAGCATCCTGGGTGTCACAATTACTTTCTGGGAAAGTAATTTTGATCTTCCACAGAAAGCTATTAAAAGTAACCTGGATCTTACAGATATAGCACTCTAACCTGAGAATTTTAAAAAGCCTGTAGCCCTTCTTAATTATTTAATGAAGATTTAGCACTGGGTATTAGCTCCTGGGCAGAGCTGTATGTCAAGTATATGTCGTACAATTTGTTACTGAAGAATGAACATTAATGTCTGTTGCCACCTTAGGAGACAGGCTCGACCCAGGCAATACTTTGCTAATAGTTTGCAGGGTGGGAGGATTTTAAATTTCCATCATTTTTAATGATTTATTTGTGTTTTAATGGGGATCCAGGTTCACTTCACATCCTTGGGCCATTGCAGACATTTTACCCCCCTGAGTTAATCCTGTGTTCATTCCCCAAAATGAATATTCATACAATTCAAATGCAATTTTTAATTAACTGCATCAGCAGCATTATCATTATTGCACCTGAAAGATCCAAAGCCAGATCAGAGAAATGTTACCACAATAGAATTCACTAAATTCTGCTCACATTCCCTTCTAAGGCTGATCACCTTTAAAGTAATGAGAATAAACTGTGGGATAATATAAGACAGATCTAATTAAGATAATGAACTGGAGATTATGAACATTGCTACTCTGTGTCTGAAGAATTTTAATATATTAGTCTAACAGAAGGTTAAGGATTTACAAAAGGAAAGATATAGAAATACACAATGTGAAATTTTTGGACAAAGCTTGAGATCCAGCACCAAAAATATATAAATAAGAGAGATAAAAGGAAATAAAAGAGCATATTTCAGGAAACACACATCATAATTTCTTTTAATTAATTTACTTGATACTTGCATAGAACACAGGATGAGAGAATTCTTCCTACAAAGTGAGGAATAAAAAGAAAGCAGGCAGGGAAACATTATGACAAGCTGAGAGGCACTTATAAGGCTATACTGTGGAGAGTTTTATCCTAGCTTCCATCTGATATGGCTATTATGGCCTTGGATGAATTTTTCTTGAGGGAGCAGCCTAATTAGCTTGCCAGCAGCAGCAACAAAAGGAGAGGGAGGGAGGCAGGCAGAGATGAAGGGGGTAAATGAGCTGTTAGGTAAAATAGAGTCGATATCAATAAGACCTACTGTTCGGTTTCTCTGAAGCTTCATCTTCCAAAACAAGGCAGCAGAGAGACAAATGTTAAAGGGGTGAAACTAGAACTCAACAATTTTCTGTAATCAATAGCGGATTGTCAGAAATCATCCTCCTCACATTTGCAGAGGTACATTCTTCAAAGCAAGTGCCTGGGAATTGCTGCCTTGGAATGGTACCCCCAGTTAATTCACTGTAATTATTCTGCTACGGATAAAGTTTCATTCCAGAAAGAATTGTTATTACCATTCTAGAACAGAAACATCAGTTTACTAGCATATTCATTAAGGAGGAAGTAAAATTAGGCCAGGCTGAGTTGGCTCAGCACTGCACACTGAGTGCACACCAGCCTCCTCTGGTGAGAGGGGACATGGGGAAAACTGAAGTCTTGAGGGGTAACTCAACACAGAGGCATGACTACAGCTCAGGAAGGCATAACCTGCCCATCACTGGCAGTGAGAGCAACATGTCTGCAGCAGCGCAGCTTCTCTCAGACTGTGCTGTCTTGACTAAATTTTAGCTAAGTGCTGAGCTGTGGAGTCTCAGCTGCCATAGAGGGACGGCTCCTAGTACCTGAGCTAGCTAATGGAACACCCCGGCCCCTGTGAGCCAGGAGTCTTCATGGTGTAAGGAGCAACACAGCTCCTGGAGATCATCTGCTCTGTGTTGCGTGCTGTTACTGTACACTAACATGTCCTTTGGTGAGCCCCAGTACCTGTGGAAGTACAAATATGTCAAAATGTCCATGGTATTATTCTGACTCATCCTAGACTCCTTCACCAAGCTAAGATAGCATTGCTAGAGGCAACAGAAGGCACTGGACCATGCCCTCAGGGGAGTTCAGACTCCACAACAGAAGCTGGTCACTGGATGTGAAGGGGGAAGCAGTTGGTGATAGCCAGCCCAAAATGCCATTTCGTGTTGTGTTGCTATAGCAATACAATATACGAACAGTCGAATCAAATTTTGCCTGATTAAAGGCAAGGTTTAGCTTAGAAAATATCCTGTGACAGAAAGAAATATCTGAGAATAAAATGACAGTAATCTCATTCTGGTTCATTTCTGCTGCTCAAAGAGGATGCCATGGACAATACGTAATGGCTCCAAAGTTCATTTCCAAAAGAACAGTTCTCACTACTGCTTCCTGTCCAATTTTCATCTTGTTCCAGACACAGAGATTGTACCATAGATAAGCCTAATTGTCATTGGCTTCACTGAAATAGCAGCGCTATTTCTCTGTATTTAGGAGCACCTACTTTCCTTGGGAAAATAGCCATCTACGGATCTGGAGGCAGAGAAATTCCATTTTTTTGAGCTTTCCTTCAGATTATTCTACTAAAAAAAACCCAAACAAACAACAGTTTTTTTCTCCCTACAGCAGCAAAGAGAAAATATCCATAACGCGTTCTCTACAAAGAGTAAAGCCTGTCTGTGAAGTAGACAGGTATCACCTGGAGGCTTGTTCAATGCTTGGGGTAAGCAAGAAAATGAGGACATAACCAGTCTCCCTGCTCATACTCTGAACATCAAGAACATTGCTTTTACCCTCACTTCTCTCTTATTAGCACAGTATTAAAAATAATTCCAAAGGAAAACGTTCAGCTGCACACACTTGTCCCCGTGAGAAGAGGGAGAGAGAACAAACATACACCAGCTGCTCCTCGTGCTGCTTCATGCTCTACTGCACTTCACTCTGTTGCTTTGGTCATGAGTTCAATACGAAACCCCAAAAGAACAAACTGGAAACCAGGACTGTCCTAATATGGCTGAGAAAATCCTGAAAAAATCAGAACAAACACATCGAAGCAATTGCTCATAAGTCTGTCAGTTGTGTACTACACACTAGCTCACCGGGAAAGGGCAAATTCAATGAGGATTCATCTTCACTCCTTGTATTTTAAAACATACTCTTAGGGTACATCTTGAAAAAATCAGTAGACTTCAGGGGTGGATAAGCCTGATCTTTTAGAAAAATCTGGTTTGTCTGAATGCCTTGTATTGACCAAATTGACAATGCACTGCAATAAACTGTTAATACTGTCCTGATTTGTATGCATTTCATAAGGACTTTAAACATCAGATACTTCCACTGTGATGGTGGGTAGTTGAAACAATATGGTGTCTGGACAACAAGCAAGGCAGACAGTCAGTGAGAAGACAAGGCACCTTGGTTGATGGGAGGTTCACTAGCCCTAGGAGGACTGTCTCAGCCTGGCAGTGAGCCCACAAATTGTCACAGAATCACAGAACAGCCTTGGTTGGAAAAGACCTCATCAAGTCCAGTCATTAACCTAACACTGCCAAGTCACCACTACACCATGTCCCTCAGCACCACATCTACACGTTTCTTGAATACCTCCAGGGATGGGGGCTCCACCACTGCCCTGGGCAGCCTGTTCCAATGCCTGACAATCCTTTCAGTGAAAAATTTTTTCCTAATGTCTAATCTAAACCTCCCCTGGCACAACTTGTCCTCCATGAATGCAGGAAATAAAGCAATTCTGAACACCTAAGAAGTTAATATCTCTTTACCGGGAAAAGGCAGCTAGAAATACAAAGGTATGTTTAAGTAGATACTGCCTGGTGAGGGCTGAAGGCAGGTCTGCCTGCCTTTAGGAAAAGGAAACATTATTTTGGGGAGACTAAGTAACTTGTTCAAAACATTTTTCTCTAACTGCTGTATTCTTACTGCTATCTTGAATTAGAAGTGACCTAGTCACTAAACTCAGTCTAGCCACTGTCCACTGAAGATGAAGTCAAAGTGTAGGAGGGTCACTTGATTTCATCCCAAGAGTTAAAGGTAAAAAAGCTAAAACATGAAATCTGAGAAAGGAGAGAGAACATGAGTAAAGTTGGTCTTCCAGATAGTTATAGGCTAGTAAAAATCTTAGTGAGGAAAGATGCAAAACAATGTTATTTTCCTGTCTGATAATTCTCACAGTTTTTCAGACAGGTAATATAATTACAGTTTGATCATTTTTAGTTTAGCTCACAGTCATCATGGAGAGATGAGACAGTATTTCCCATCTCTGATTTGCAGAGCTGAAGTATTTTTTACCAGTATTTAGATTCTCTCATTCTGTCCAGGACTTGTTATGCTTAAAAAAAAAAATAAATTCCAAAGTGATCTTAGTTCACATAGATACTAACTTACTCCTTGAATTTTTCCTCCATCCTCAGGAAAGCCAGAGAATTCCTTCATAGCAGGAATCCATCTGCAGTGTCACTTAAGGAAATGATTTCTTCTGATTAAAATGGAAACGAACAAAATTATTTGTTGTGAGATCACAGTTCCAACTCCAAAATTGGTATACTACCAATTATTTCTTTTTTGCTGTCAGTGTTCATTGTCTTTTGACAACACTGGATTTCAAGGTTACTTTAATTTATAGATATTTTCCTTCCCCAATATTTAAATATTTAAATCAATAGTCCCAAATACTCTTTTACTCTCCATTATCTTTCCAACTTTTGTTGCCCTCAAGACCATATCTCTAGCCCATGCATATGCATAGAGATTAAAAGATCAAGAGATGTGAGCTCATTCAAATCTCATCATCTGTCTTACATCAAATGTACCATACACTAATGGAGCATTAAAGTTTTTGAGTTAAATCAAGGTAAAAAAATCAGTTATGATGATAAAGGCTGCTATAATCCAGAAACCACAATTTTAACTGCTGCATGAATACGTGAGTAGGACATACGATCTGCATAACAACAGGAATATTGACAAGTATTGAGTAACTGTGTGAAAGTCTAACATTTAATATGGTAGCTGTATTATTGTTAAAAAGTGAAGGGGAACAGACATGGCACCAGGTCAAGGGCAAAACCTGATTTTCTCACTACCTGTATACTGATCTTTAGTTAGTTCTCATACAAGCAAACTGAAATGTACCACTTTACAAAAGTTTTAAAGGCCTTTGGTACTGTGCTGTTCTCTTTAAAGTAAACCAACTTAAGAATTTGGTAACAAGACCAAAAAGTATTTCAGCGAGAAGAAGCTGAAAGACTATGTAACTCTTATCACTCCTTTAACTCAGCAGCTGCCAAGACAACCTGCATCAAAATTACCAGGCCGATGAGATGCAACTCCAACTTGGCAAAAGGAGCGTGGAGAGGGAAGTGTTATCACTCTGTCAAGAGCAGAGAGCTCTTAAAGGGAAGTTTCCAGAAGTCTGGGCTTACATTGCCATTGTAGTGACATTCATGGAAGATGTCCTCACAACAAGTATTCACCATAGTGACAATGAGTCATTTGCTGGCCCCCTGCCCTTCACAGTCCTGAAAAGCAAAACAACCTAGTACAAGGCAGGTGGCGTGGTTTTGAATGATTTGTCATAATTATTTATTCTCCAGCACTATCAGAAATCCCCTCAGAAAACTGGGCTCCTCTCTGCCAGGCCCAACATGTGGAATAAAGTCCAAATCCAATCCAAAATCCAAACCCGATCCAAAAAACTTACAATTTAGGGACAAGTCTAAAGCATCTTACACCTGAGATTTAGAGGGATTAAAGAGAAAAGCCTTACCTTCACTCTTATCCATGCAAAAGCAACGTGAAGGCCTAAAGGGGCACAAAAATCCCTCACATGAAGTAAGGTTTCTTTAGAAGAAGCACTATGAAAGGATGCAATAAGCCTTGCTCCTAACATCCTTTCTCAAGGTCTTATGTAAGGAGCATGATACAGTTTGGAGTGGGGACAAGAGGAACAGCATTACGGCTATTTCAGCCATGACATTTCTATTTCATGCAATCCTATTTCACATCCCCACAGGACACTGCAGAGGAATCACAGTTTGAGCTGAACAGATTATGCTAGAGCTTTCACTAGACCCCAGGCAATCCAAGGTTAAAGGAGCACAAAAGTATCTTGAAGTTACTTTAACCTATCTTCCTTCTGGGCCATAACTTCTGTGCTCGTACTCCAGGGACAACACACAGAATTTCACTCTGATTTGCTCAAAGTTGTCGGTTCCAGAACTGATATCAGGTGTCCTGAGTTCCCAGTCTGCCTGCTTTACACTGTAAGGGCTGGGGCTGCTCAGCCTGGAGAAGAGATGACTCATTGCGATACTATCAATGTGCATGAATACCTGATGGGGGTGAGTAAAGACTGAGTCAGACTCCTCTCACCAGCATTCAGTGGCAGGACAAGAGGCAATGGAGCACAAACTGAAACACAATAAATTGCATTGTTAGCATAAGGTTTAAAAAACCTTTTATTATGGTTAAGGTTGTCAAACACTGTAACAGGTTGTGAAGTCTCTCTCCATCCTTGGAGATATTCAAAACCCAACTGGACATGGCCCAAGCAACCTCCTCCAGCTGTCCCTGCTTTGAGCAGTGGCTTGGATGAGACAGGCTCCACAGATGCCTCCCAATCTCAGCCACTCTGATGCTGTGAGTTCAGGAACCCTTCTAGAAAGCAACTTGATGGGTACTTTACTGTGAGTAACTGAAAAATATCAGCATTTGGAATGCTAGATTCAAAATATATGCTTCTCTGAACAAACACAGGATGTGTTGACATGGAGATACAAAAAAGAAAAATGCAACTATGGGATATTGAAATAATTCATAACTATTAATTATGAACTGCTAATAAAGATGACTGTTGGACGAATTTCTTCAAAGTCAGTATTTCTGCTTGCTATAGCCCGATTCTCAAGGGTCCCTGAGTGGAAGAAGGCCAGCAGAAACTTGTAACTACAGAACTCTCATATGTTTCTGTGTGTCTTCAGCAATCTCCCTTCTTTATGTTTAGTTATACATAGGCTTTCTTAGCAAATTTCTCTCGAGATATTCTTCTTGGGGTGTGGGGGACATGATGACTTGTGGGGTGGATTTTTTAAGGGCATCTGAGGGATTTAGGAGAGCAATTTACATTAGAAACTGAGAACTGGCATATCCTTTTCTTTGGCTGGTGATGAAAATGCTTCCAGACATATTTATTCCTTACTCTGTATGATTCCTTGCAATGAGATCTACAATTTCAGTGACTTAAGACCATGCCTCACATGCTCACACTCCCGTAACAATAATAATCTACTGTGGTTCTGTCACCCCAGATGCTTCTGTCCAGTAGGTCTCCGTTTTAGGAGTCACAGACATCCAGGCTAGCAGCATGTATCAGGTAAGGAACAGAAATTCTTTGCCAGAAAATAATAACCAACATAGTGAGGTTGTCAGCTGTTCTAAAATGGTACAGTTCTGTAATGGCAAATGATAAATTTATCAGGATTTTTGCACAGCACCAATAAGACTAACTTTCTTCTTACCTTCTTTTTTTCATAGCCTCCAGGGACACTGGGGCTGCAGAAGGCATGCCAAGGGGAGCACAGCACTGCACCAACATTGTCCCTCCACACCTTTCTAATACGGCACAGATATGGACAGCCTTTATCACCCCAGCCTTTACCACTACTGTTTCCTCACCTTGGCAAGCTGTCATGGAAAACTACACACGTTAGGAACTCTATGGAGTGGCACATATTTTTTATCCAGAAATAGGTTCAAATCTTCACAGTGGCTTTCCTCCATTCTAAGGAAAAACTCTCGCCTTTCACTTTCATCTCAGAGTCCCTGCCAGCAAAATCCAAATTACATTTGGTACTCACATCCTTTACTCCTGATCCCTAGAAGAGCAGGACCTGCGAGACCTTTTACTTAGTCTGACTTTATCCTTACACTGGGATCTATGAACCTCAAATGGATGATGAGGCCAGAATAAAACCACCAAACCAATGCTGTCTGTCAGATCTGCCTGTTTACAGATAGGAGCTTCTTTGAGAGTGCTGCAGAGCTAACAAACAGAAGGGACATTCATGTCATGCACACACTTCTCAGGCCACCTCACTGCCTCAATTGTCCTCTTTGAAAAGCCAGAGCTCTTTGCATCTCTGCACGCACAGCTTCTGTGATGATCAGTTTCTTTACTTCCACGTTGGTATTTCACAGATTCTTAGTAACCCCTTATGAAACCAAAAAGTGCAGTTTGATACATGCTAATGAGAAGAGCATAATGTTAGCTCAAGGAGTGGGAGGTACAGGCCCTCAATGAAGCACTTTGCCAAAATACTTCAGTATTTGCATAGGCAGGTGAAATACGTACTTGAGGACAGACTAATAACAAAGCCATATTCATATGCAAGGACACCTGAGCATACATGGCATATAATGAATTTGTGTTTAAACATTTGAGTAGAGTGCCTCTGCATAAAATGCTATGAAGGGATTAAGCCAAAAGAGTCATGTGGCAGTGACTCAATAAGAAAGATAAAGCACAGCCATTTAGGCCCCAGTTTCCCCCAGACCTTAGCTTCAGCTGCTCAGGCTTCATTAACATTACCACATCTTGTGCTTCAGCTATTAACAGCATACTACATTGTGACTGGCCTTTTGTGGGGACACAAAAAGAAAAAGTGGTCACAAGGAAACCTTTGTGCCTCTTCCATGGTTGCATAGGAGAGCCAGTCCTTGCAGTCCACAGCTGTATAGGGAGTTTCAGAGTTAATAATGCCCGCAGCAGAACACTTTTCAAAAGAAAGTGGAGCAGAAGGGAGGGCAGTTAAAGCTCTGCTCTCTTTCTCTCACATTAGGTACCAAACTAAACAGAGGGAGTTTATGCTATACCCCCACAAAGGAGACGTACAGACTACTTGTCACTAGAGAAATCCTTTCCATGACACTGAGGCTTTCCGTCTGCCCTTGAGAGCTGACAGGCACAACGCTTTCAGGAATTACCAGCGCTGCAGTGCACCTGCAGTTCCCCCATGATTTTGCTGTGCCCTTGCTAGTGTTGGGAGAATAGACATAATACAGGATTTATGCGTGTCCTATTGCTGGATTTCTTTATGGTATTTTTAAGCACTGGCCATATGCATGATGCTTAATAAGACATAAGCTCTGCCTGGAAGAGATTATTTGTTACATATTCATTCATTCTCTGCCTCAAAAATCACAAACAGTATTTTAAAAGGAATATAAAAGCCTTATTCACTCTTGAATCAGAGAGTCCATAAGCATGCCTAACTAGCCAATTTGTGCTACAGAATTTATCCTAAATGTCAAACTTTATGAATGAGCAAGAACGAGTTACAACTGAAAGCCTCAATTCTGAGAGCGTTTTTACTAAGGATGTGCTAACATTTTGTAATATGAGCTGTAAGTCCTATAGAATAATTGTTCACAACCTGCAGAAAAAGGATAAAATAAGAAATAGGGGACGATGCTAGAAAACCAAACTCTCCTGATGCAGAGAGAATTAAAAAGACTATTATAAATACGGTTGGACGTGTCCTGCATGCAGAAAATACATTTGGGTCCGAGAGAAAGAGCCGGCAGGTGTCAGCCTTGCTTTATACAATCAGCCTCTCCCTGGCTTGCAAGCAAATCCTTGCAAATTTGTTTGAGCTGATTGTTAATACTGACAGTAATTTTCTTCTGAGGAGTATCAGTTACACAAGTTAACTGTGTTATCAGAGAAGTCTATATCCAGCAATATATATAGGTTAAAATGTTGAAACAGCTGTTACCATAGCAACTGCTGCATCAGATGGATTACAACTAGGTGAACGAGGAGATTGGAACCACTTGCTGATGAGAAATTCAATTAATATGTCAGTATTTGTAGGCAGAAGCTAAACAGCAATGCCTCTGAGTTGGCAGTCACATTTTACATGTGATGTTTCTCTCCAAAGGGGAAATGGTGTCCATAATACCTCTATGCTTCCTTCACGTTTATATGTATATCTGTTTTCAAGGCATTCACTTGAGAAACACATTTATTTTCCTCACACCAAATTCTAAGTGGTGAAATGACATGTAGACATTCATTCAGCATATCCACATCACACAGGTAGCGTTTTGTAATGCCAGTGATCACTCTGCTGTGCCACAACATGCAAACAAAATATAGTGTTTCCTTTATTAAAAATGCATGGAATATAATTTTTAAGATATGGTTTTGTAAAGACAAAGTGCTGTAACACACTCTGTATGCTAAGGATGAAAGAAGCCCAGTCCTTGTGAAATTTAGTTTCTGAAAGGCTCCTTATGTCTTGCTACACTGCAATTTCCACAGCACTCCTAATTCCCAGGGATGCTGTCAGTCATACTGATGGGTGCAACCCAACTCTGTTTATTTCTGACATTCTTTTCTGATGACCTTTTAAACCTACTCCTGTAGAAAACAGAGCAAAAATGTGTCTATGGAAGATTCCTGACACTTAATTTTCTTATCTGTTTTAAGTCATGAAACAATTTGGTGTAGGGACCTGTGGTCATTTCTTCTGAGACCCACAAATAATTTTTTGGCCAATCCTCACATGAAAGTGTCCTTTGAGTACCATACCTTAAAACCCTTTAATCTGCTTCAACCACAAAAAGCTTCAGATGTTAGCTGTTACCCAAGCCATCTTGTTTCCATTTGAAAAAGAAATATAGTACATGGCTCGGATTATTTCCATAGTCTCATTCCTTTTATAATAAATGCATACAGAGAACATACACAAATTTCTTAGAAGCCGTTATGAAAAGAGATTGAAAGGGTTTCCCACTTACAAATTTCCAAGTCTGGCTTTTCACTTAATTATCTGCTCAAAATAATCTTCCCCTTCTCTAATAGGACTTCTGCCCAGGACTACATTCAGTTTCCTTTTTTCTCTAGTTATTTTTTATTTTCCATTCCTATTTATCTTCAGGCAGACAACTGAACCAAATCAATGCATCAGTCCCTGAATTTGCAGTCAATTTTGAGGCAAGTCCCTTTGGCTGCCCAGCTAAAAACCTACTTGGGCCTCATCCAGCCTAACACTAGTTTCTACTGCTTTATTTATCATTAAAAAGAGGCCAATTCAATGGCTTCCTCATTTAGAATAAAGCAGAAGTAATTGTAGCAATATACACCCAATGATATTTTTTAGGTCAGTCAAGAAGAACCACCATCGAGCAGAGCAATACCCTGTGTCACACAGGATATGGTCAAAGTAGATACTCACAGCAAGCATATACTCAACATGAAGCTTACTCTGTCATGAGTAAATCAGTGTCACCATATGTCTATATGATCTCTGAAAAATGTGTTTTTCATTGAGCCTGTGTATTAGTGCCTCCTTATCACCACAGTTCTGTGAATTTGGAAGGTTTTCTGTACAACTGCAAGTACTAAAAATAGGCTTTGAAATTGATGTGTTAAATTTTGATCAGTGGACATCGTAGTTAGGTGGGATCAAGAGGTATGTGAGAGACAGATTAAACAAACAAACAAGCCACTGGACTGAGACACAGCTGGCTGAGGCTCAAGAGACTTGCCTTCTATTTTCAGCCTATTAATTTATGTATGATGGGACCACAAATAAGTCACTTTCTCTCACTATAATTCTGTTTATTGTCTCGTCTCCTTTTTCTGTCCTGTCTGTTAAGATTATTTAGAGACAAAGATTGGCTTCTATTTCATTTACACCACGTTTACACAGAAGAGACCATAAACTGTCAGGATGTCCGAGTGCAAGTAATGCAGTTATGCTGCTAACAATTACAACATTATTAATAAATCATAGATACCATGGTAAATGTCAACTCACTGAAAATAGCTTTACAGTTTTGGTCATATAAGCAAGGCCATTCATCTCATACTTTGCTGACCTTTTAATTATTTTTTTTCTATGTTACACTAAACATTTCCTGAAATCAGACATTTTTTTGTCCAAGTTTCCTTTGCAGTTACCTTTACATAATGAAAGAACCAGGTAAAAATATGTTTAATTTTTAAAGAAATAATTTCAAAATCTTGGGATTTCATGCAGAGAATTGCTGTTTGAACGTTAGAATGTAATAAAAGAGTTAATTAATTGTCATATTTTAACATTGATGCAGTTAGAAGTGAAAGACTTTGATTTCAATGACACTAAAACATATGTAGGCATCTTATTATGCAGGTTATTATGAACACATGTAATTTGATTTGGATTTGTATATGATATAAGACCAGAATAGAAGAAAGTTGTGTCAAATCAAATAGGTGATTCTGGTGAAGATAAAATATTTTTCTATCATGTTGGCAACCATACTAATGAATTAGAGGATAAATGTTTAAATCCTAACTACTCTTTGGGCATATTTACATCATGCAGTCTGATGACTGTGAACACAGATGCAGCAGCATAGCTAAGTAGCAAGAGAACCAGAGCATTACCAAGGTGCTACCAAAATGCGGCCTCTCTGTTAACTTGTCTTCTTTTATTCACTTGGAAGCAAGGCCATGCCTGCAGGATGACAGCACAGTCAGACATCACCAAATATCTCTCAACTTGGTGCACTATCCAGAGTTTACACACAAGTACAGGCCAGCACAAGACTGGACATTTCTAGTAAGCTCCATTCTGCTTTCTAGACATGTCTAAAGAAACTGGTTTTGCTGGGCTGATGCTATGGAATACCAGCTTAACAAATACAAACTGACAATTTCTAGCACTTCCTACTGTTTATCAAAAGAAAAATCAAAGTTTCCATCTTATACTCACTTTTTCTTGTCAGCTGAAAATGTTCAACATAAGTCAACACAGAAGGTCTGGAGAAATTCAGGCATTGGCTAGTAGGCCTCTAACCAGCTGCCTAGAGATTTTTGCTACATCATTTGAGACCAAAGATCTTTCATAATCTGCTGCCATTTCCCATGGTGTAATTATGAATCTTACATCTTGAAACAATCTACTGCTCCAGCTCTCTCTTCACTCTATTTTTTTTTTAATTAGATGTCTTTTGAGATTTAGTTTGCAAAAATATGCCAGTATCTATGGATTCCATTTTTCAGCTTATGTAAAGTTACACAAGTGTAAAGTTTGGGGCTTTTTTAATGGCTCATATTGCAGAGCGCCTTAGATTTGTCCTGGGAGCTGGTTACCTAACTGTCCTTTGTGCCTTTGAAAATATCCTGTGGGGCCCCATATTTACTTTTCTAATTATTTAAAACAGTTTGGACCTGAGCCAACAAGGTTCATTAAGAGGCACTCAACCAGGTTCTTCATGTAAATTTCAAATGTCTTTATAAACATGAGGCTAGCCAGAGCAAAGACTACATTAAGAAACCAGGTTTCCTTTGGATCAGTCACAAGCTCCGCTGAATTAAAAAATCCCAACCAGAAATGGAACACAGCTAATTATTTCTATAACATCATCATTTTCCATTTTCTTTGTGTGGCATCTTGCTTTTGAGAATCCAAAGCACTGTACTAAAACTCAGTATTCCTGTATAACTGTGGTCAATCTAAAAATTATATGGGTTTTACATTTTGGAAACATGGTTACAATTAACGAAGTTCAGAAAAAGTGATGAGGAAGTTTAAGGAATTCTCAATGATGAATGGGTATTCTTATAGCACAATGTTAATAAAGATAATAAAGGCAAAACTGACTTTTATGGTAAGGGGAAAAAAGGTAAGCTTCCATTTAATGTGCACTTCTTCTCACAAAAACAGACAAAGTGGCAGGTGGTGTGAGGAAAGGGCTACAAAAAAATCATCAAACATACCAGAAGGCTGTTAGATAAGCCACAGAAATAGCCCTCTCTCTGCATTGGGTGTGCATCTGATCATACACAGTGTCTCAGGAAGATCACCGTAGAATTACAGGGGATTCAGAGAAGAATGAAAGAAATAAAAGAGAGAAGGAGTTTCAAAAAGGGAGACTGAAAATACTGATACAGCTTTTCTTAGAAAGGAAATGAACAAAAGAGTTACAGTAAATGCACTTCAGTTCTACTTCCTAGTAAACCTAATCATGTCTACATACTAGTGATGCCAGAGTTATAATGGCCAATATGAGTAACAAACAGGTAGAAGTAAGAAAACTGCATGGTTATGGTCTTAAATTGAGGGATGGTGCATCAGGCTGAGATCTATATGTGACTTGCAGCTAGCTCCTGTACAGCTTTTTGCATCTTCCCCTACCGCTGGCCATGGTTAGACACAGGGCAGCATATAGGTCTTGACCAGTAGTGTAATTTTGTTGCTCCTTTAGCCAATGGACACAGCCTATGAAAATGTGAAAATGTACATATTCCCAAGGCTATTAACTGTAGTTGCTCTAATGAGGAAATTGCAGTTACAACACTACTCAAGTCTGACTAACTTTCATTCCTGAAAACAGAACTTAGAAGTCATTTATAATGTATCCTGCTTCCCCCTTCAGTGCAGTCATTCCTTCTAGCTCTTTATCTCCAAAATACCTTGGATAAAACCTGCAGGAACTAAAAATAACAGCATTAGCTCATCACCACACTTTGGTCAATGAGTTGAGTAATGCAGACTTTATGAAAATATACGTTTAGAGCTCTTTCAGATGAGCTGCATAATACAAGCCATTAAACACAACTCTATTGATCTAATTTCATTATTTTCAGCAGACTGGAGTTTAGAAATTGTAAGTTCCACTAATGAATACCAATCACAGGAAGAAATGGCTATAATTGATTAAATCTTAGTTTAAAAAACCTAAGATGAGATGTTTGTCATTAGAGATATAGGTTTACTATAATGCAAGTCTATGTTGATGCAAAATACTCACAGCCTACTTTTGTTCAAAAAGCCAATATGCAGGAAATTGAATAGTTTTTCATACTGATATACTACTGCTTTCTAGTGATAGGGTTAGAGAATGATATCTTTCTGGAAAAATATACAAGATAATAAGTTTAAACAAGGCCAGAATAGTAAGTCCATATTTGTATGCTGAAATAGAAAGGAGCACTTTTATGTGTTGCAATTAAACAAGTCATTTTTTTCAGAAGAGGTGGAGAGAACTAGCCATACAAACCAATCATTTACTCACCACAAAACAGTATTATTTCTTCTTGGCAACTAGGGCCTTATGGAGTTTCCTTCCTCAGTCACAGAAGTTAATTTGGAACAAATGTTTCATGTTACAAAGATATGCTGGCTGTAAGGCCACAACAAAGCACCTAATCTTGCCTCCCTTTCATGCCAAATATCAAGGCTTCTTTCAATCAATTCCTACTGAACTTGAGTATAAGCTTTATAAAGGAAAGACCTACTGCCCTCTTTGTGATTCTCCAAATAACAGCCACACTTGTTTGATATGTTAAGGATCATGGCCAGCAGATCAAGGGAGGTCACCCTCCCTCTCTGTTCTTCCCTGGTGAGGCTACATCTGGAATACTGTATCCAGTTCTGGGCTCCTCAGTTTGAGAGCCAGGGAACTACTGGACAGCATCCATCGGAGTGCAACAAAGATGATTGGGGGATTGGAGCATCTCTCCTACCAGGAAAGGCTGAGAGAGCTGGGACTCCTTAGCCTGGAGAAGACTGAGAGAAGGGCTTATCAATGACTGTAAGTATCTAAAGGCTGGGTGTAAGGAAGATGGAGCCATATTCTTTTCAGCGGTGCCCAGTGACAGGACAAGGGGCAATGGGCACAAGTTAGAACACAGTAAGTTCCATCTAAATATGAAGAAAAACTTCTTTACTATGAGGGTGAGAGAGCACTGGAACAGGCTGCCCAGACAGGTTGTGGAGTCTCCTTCTCTGGAGATATTCAAAACCCATCTGGATGCAATCCTGTGTAATGTGCTCTAAGTGATCTTGGCCCCTTTTTCCAGTCTTTCAAGATGCCCCTATATGGCAGCAAGAATATCAGCTGTTCCCTCCAATTAGGTGGCAGCCATGAACCTGCTGATGGTGTTCCACCCCATCATCTAGGCTATTAATGAAGACCTTAAACAATGTTAGCCCAGGATCAATCTCAGAAGAGCAACACGAGTGGCTACATGAACTTTAACCACTTTAAACCAGTGATTAAACTAGTGATTAAGCCAGTTTTCCAGCCGCCTTGTAATCCATCCACCTCTCTAATTTGGCTATAAGGATGCTATGGGAAGGAGAATAGATAGACCTCTCCTTACATTGCACAAGAATCACCTCTTATTGTGGAAGTGAAAATGAGCTGTTGGTGTAGACCACAGGGAGACCAGACCGTAACATACTCGAGGAGAGTGGCTCAAAGGCACAATGGCTTCAAGCTGCACAGACTGAAGATCATTCATGGATCAAGGCTGTACTGAAAGGAAGAGTCTAGCCCTGAATATATTATTTTCCAAAATCCAGTCTAATGAATTCTTTCACTGTAGAGGCAACAGATTAGAAATAGAGCTGTGAGAATATGACATATTTTGCATTTCCAAACGCAAACGAATTTAAACCTACCAATAATATGTATTATAAACCGAGTTTTATCCTGATGGGAATTGAAATGAATGAATTGGGATCTTCTCCAAAAAGGATGTGATAATGGAAAAGCTGACAGATCTTTCACTTCAGCAGCTCAGCACAGTAAGCCATTGTGGTACAAATCACTGAGCTGATCATGAGAAAACAGTAAATTTTAGCAGGCTTCATCTCTAAAAGTATTAATATGATCCACATTTTTGATAACTGAAAACGACAAATAATCAATCTACTGTGCTTTCACAATAAACAAAATAATACGATTTCTCAAAAATTACATGGGTATTTTAAGTCCTCTTACTGACAGTATCTGTGGAGTTTAAGAGCCTTTTTCAAACACTGCATTAGGAGAGAAGCTGAATCTCAAGGTTTTTTTAATGCATATTCCAAGTAAATGCTGATCTCTCCAGCAGGAATGAGCTGAGCTACAGCACATCAACCTAATGAGCAAAATGGTTTAATTGCCCACAACATTTTTACTTTTGTTGAACATTCTGAGGATATCAAGACACTTCTCATAGAATCAGACTGCAGACAATCTTATAAGCAACATGCAGGAAACCTACTCATCTTTAGTTATGTGGAATATACATATACGTGATAGAAAAAAGGAAGAGAACAAACAGAAAATATTGAGTGTCTGTGACAGCACAGCTTGCCTCCTGGGACAAATGATCCATGCTGTTCCCAAAAGAAGAGAGGGAAAAAATCCCTGCTGAATGAGAGGTGCAGCAGCATTCTGAAGAACAAATAATTTCTCTATTTAAAAGAACACTTCAACCTTTTTTTCTCAGTTCAGCTCAATAATATTCCTACAGTGAGGTGAAGTGCTTTTCAAAAGCATAGTATGAAAAGGGTTGGAAAATAGAATTTTCAATAATAATTGATACTTCCCATCACTTAAAAAAATTCTGCCTTGCACTTCAGAAAAATTGAGTGGTTTGTTTTTCAAATGCAAAGAGGTACTGAAGCTGGACTAAGCAGTATTTTCAGAATAGCAGCCTCCACAACTCCTGTGGGGGCAGACTATAATAAAATAAATCCATGGCACACTTGCAGGGGCTGGATTCTTTACTTAAGTCCATATTAGAGGAAGATAACCTCAATTCAAGTATATCTGCATTTCAGAATGCAACCGATGACTGCAGGTTGTTTGTGTATTTAAATAAATATTTTCAAGTAAATACTTAAAAAGGAGCTTTATTTATTTATTATTGTTCTCATGGAAATCAGTGCAAATTGCCACCATGCCAGTATTCATCTTCCTACTGTCTCCTTGTCTTTATTAAGGATAAATCTGGTTATTCCTAATTCTCTGGTGAATTTCCACAAACACCAATTCCATCTATCAACGGATTAACCAGCACCAGTTCCTTTGATCCAAAATGTCAGGTATGAAAAATAGATGGTCACTCCACATGCTCCATCCCTGCCATTCAAATGAAAAGTATTTGACAGGAAGGAGTACTTCATGTGCTGTTTGCAAGTGTACGCAAGGAGTTTGATAATGATAATAAGGGAGAGAGATAGCATAGGATAGCGGAAGAAAGTACAATAACAACAATGTTCAGCGTCAGTCAGACAAGAGGAAAGAGAAGTATTGCACAGCTCACTGATCATGAACTCCCAAAAAGAGCATGCTATTCTCCACTTGGAAGGCAACATTAAAGGTTAGGACATTGGACAGTATCTGGAACTGAAACCAATTTTGCATGTAGAAAAATCCAGGCAAACCCTTGTGCTCACAACTGTTTCATTGTAAGTCCACAGATGTATAGGAAAGTAATGATGACCAAATATCATGAAAGCCACTACTACAGGCTGACTCTTATTTGGCAAAGTTTTGCTCCTACCTTGATGGTCAGAGATGCTGGCACCACTCCAACCTGGAACCCTCTAATTCTAAATCTGGCTATCATTTCAGTGGCTTCACTATCCTAGTACATATTTTCCTGCTTATGAAAGCAGAAACAAACCATTAATTAATGAAATCTCTGAAGCTGCCATTAGGCTAAAGGTTTTCAGCAGATCACTAAGCTGGAATCATGTTTATCACAAACACAAGTGGCCAAGCAGTCCTTACATTAGCATAATTTCCTCAGTTGATGAATAGAATTAGTCTACATTAGCCTCTCAGTGATCTCCTTGTAGGAGTATAACACTCTCTAGAGTCTCTTCCATTCTGTATAGATTGGCTCCTCCAGTTGATAATGTTAATGCCCAAAAGACTATGCTCTACTTTCCACTGGCTTTTTGTCTACAGGTCTGTCAAGCAAACAATACAACCTACATGCTTTATATAACTAAATTATCTAACTATATAAATAAATACAAACCAGCAGAACATGAACTGAAGAATTAAACACCATTAAACTAGATAGATAATTTTGCTATGATATTTGAAAATGGATTAAAGATTGAAAAGTCATTTATAAACTGCAGTAGTGTTCCAGACACGGGGAGCATTGTGGCAAGAAAAAGAAAAGACCAGCAGATAGATTAGAGAGGACACAAAGGACCAAAAATATTTTTATAAGGAACAGGAGGAAGTTTAAGGGGATCATCATTTCCCCTCTCCCTCGATTTCCTAATTTTGATCAGAAACTCAAATAGGCAGCAAGTGTGTCCATAAAACACAGTATGAAATGTTTGTACTTCATTATGTGGATGAGAAACAGGACAAATTACATGTTATAGGAAGATTAAAAACCACTTTAGTGTGTGAAAAGTCAACCATCAATTAATAATAATAATGTTACAGTCCAGGGAAGATGAGAAATCTTCAATGTCATTTCTGGGATATCTGATACTATGCAAATTTCTGAAGTAACTAATTCACAAATACATTTAAATGGGGAATAGAATTACAGCACATGCAAATTTTAGAAAACTTAAGAAAATAATATACAAAAGGGAAAATTATCATTCCTATTGCTTCAACTGACAAACAACTCACTACCACTAGCTTTCCAAAATAGTTGAATTTCTAGTTTACTCTCTCCCACTCCTGATGGTTTTCCACTTTGTTATTTGAATTTCTGTCTTATTACTTAAAGAAATATAACAACCAGTGTTTGGGAAAAAAAAACAACAGAACAACCACAATATAATATGATCTTAACAGATGTGTGTGTGTTTTGTTGTTGGTTTTTTTTAATAGAGATAACACAGCATACAGGAAAATGTACCA
This sequence comes from Podargus strigoides, assembly GCA_028020825.1. Taxonomy (NCBI): domain Eukaryota; kingdom Metazoa; phylum Chordata; class Aves; order Caprimulgiformes; family Podargidae; genus Podargus; species Podargus strigoides. Next base: position 31,750,345 of record CM051623.1, read on the forward strand.
AATTAAGTGACAAGAGGAACGTATCCCATAGTCTGCTATAGTAGCAATGTGATACAGTAAACATGACTGGACTGTGAGTCTCACTATGTTAACACGTGATTCCAATCTTTATTTGTCCTTTTACAAATTAAATGCATTGGGTCAAAGTGTAACACAAGGCTCAGATGCAGAAAAGATCTTACAAGAACAGGGCTAACGTTTATTGCCAGCTCACTCTTTCAAAAGCTCTAGGTTTGTGTGATTGGGGGGTTTGGAAAGACAGTTCTCAACCATAAAATGTTACATTTCCAACTGTGGTGTGGTTAATAGTTACACCTGAGAGAGCTGTACTTTATTTGAATCTTATAACAATTTTGATGATGTCATCCAAAAAATCTCAGTTTGCAAGAGGATGTGGAGTTCTATAAAACAGTAAAAATGGACTTTTTTAAGGTCAGTGGATCAACTGCTTAGTTGATTTGACAAATGAAAGTACTTTGATGCCCAAATGGGGAAGAAAGGTTAGTAACAGAATGAATGTAGCACCATGCTCCAGAGTGTTTCGTGCATCCAGTCAGCTTTGCCAAAGAACCAAGCTTGTGAAAAGTAGTAAGTACACATTATTTCATGCATCACTTGCAATAACTTTTCTGTAGTTACATTTCTGTATTTCTGATGCACTAAAAATATCACTTGGGAGATAAGAAGTGCTAGAACAACCAGATGGCACTTGCTTATATTTATAACATTCACGTCTGGTGATAAACTATATGAAACATGATAAAAGGTTAAGAAATGCCTTGCACTATAGTGAGGAATAAAGGTTTAAAAGTGAGGGGTTTTTGAGGTTATATAATAATCTCAGCTAATGCTTCAACACATTAAGCTGGACGATGCTAGAAGTTGTCTGCAACTTGCAGAATGTTGGCCTCACGTAAATGAGAAATGAGCTAGCCTAAGTCCCTGATTCTAGGTGTATTCACACAGATACAGTAACTGCCAGCATAAAAATAGTTCCATGCTTACAAAAGTATAATGTTTTTCAGAATCAAGGTTTATTCAGGACTATTTGCCCTCCTACCTCCACAACTGCAACTAAGAAAAATAATACTTTTAAATTTACCATATAAAATCTCCCTTTGTGCCTTGGCTCTGCTCCTGCGACAGTTAAAGTGCTTCCCTCACACGCTGTGAGATTTTCTTTTTTCACCCTCCTCTAGGAGATTTGCACATATAGATTCCATGAAAAGACACAATGAGTTTTTCAGGTTCACTTATGAAGACAACTAACAAAAAAAACCAATGCCAGACCTGGCTGAAGGGTTCCCAGATCCTAATCCACTGCAGAGAGACATTTTGTCACTTACTAGCACCGCTTCCCTTTAGAGAGGTAAGAAGTAACTCCTTGAACACTTTTTTCTCTCAAAAACAGTAACACTTGGAATTCATTTGACTAATCAGGTAATACCTCTAACACAAGTATTTATACCTGAGTCTGTTACTCTTTTGTAGTCAAGGGAACACATGTCCAGAGAATGATTAATCTAATCAGAAACTAAAATAAATCAGATAAAATACACCCTAAAATGCACCTTTTTCTCTTTGCTCTAAAAAGAGTTCTAGATGACCAACACAGTTTAACAGGGTCTACAGTATAGCATCTAAAGGTAAACGAGATCTCCAACACCAGGTATGCCAAACTTCCAGCTGCTGAAGTACATTATATCTTTTTCTGCAAGATTGAGGACCTAATTAAGAGCTTTGTCTCCCATGAAAATATTTGCTGTTACTGTGTTTAAACACAAAGACTATCTTATTAAGGTTTCTGCAGTTCTGGAAAGCAATCCCGTATTTCTCACTATAAATCCATTCCAGTTTGTCAGCCCAGCACCTGCACTATGTACACCATTCTTGGTTATGGCCTGCTATTAGTGGTCATGCCAGTGTCAAATAGGGAAGTTATACAACCTCCCAAATCTTACCTGAAATTCCTCAGGTTATACAGCTGTTAATTAAATTATCCCTTTTGACTTCTTCGGTCCTCTGGGAGTGCAAGCCTAGCAACCTTTCTACTAGGATCCCAAGTCTTTTTCAGAGCTACTGTCTTACAGTGAAGTCCCCTGTTGCTGTAAATGTCTTGCATGCTTGCTCCTAGATGTGCAACTTCCAGTGAAGTGGTTCAGCTACACCTGACAGACACTGAGACACTGACACGAGCGCTTCAGACCTCTGTAAGGTTCAATAAATGATGCCCACTACTGTCCTCATTTCCACTCCACCTTTCTCTTCCCTTTGCATTTTCTACAGTTCTCTCCAGTCCGCTGTTCTTCGACCCTTTCCTTGGGCCTTACCAATTCAACCTCCACTCCCGCTTTCATTCCCTGTGTTGTGCTTAAATTGCTGCTCTCTTCACATGCAGTACAGGAAAGGTAACACTTCCCCATTTAGGTGGGATAATTTTTCACTCTCTCTTGCTGCTCCCCCATTTCTCCTTTTACCTCCCACCTATCCAAAAGACCGTTTTCAAATGCCACCTGTGAACTTTCCCCCTCATTCCAGTGGTTTCAAACTGGAAGAGGGTAGATGCAGATCAGACATTCAGAAGAAATTCTTGACTGTGAGGGTGGTGAGACACTGGCACAGGTTGCCTAGGGAAGTTATGGCTGCCCCCTCCCAGGCAGTGTTCCAGGCCAGGTTGGATGGGGCTTTGAGCAACCTGGTCTGGTGGGAGGTGTCCCTGCCCACGGCAGGGGGTTGGAATGAGGTGACCTTTAAGGTCTCTTCCAACCCAAACCATTCTACGATTCTATGGCGACAACTGACTATTTATGGCAGCCAAAACACTTTCACATTTCCTTGACGCTCCCCGTGGGACACTGCAGTCCGTAGCAGGCTGGGGCTGAGAAGAAGCGCTTGGGGTTTTTGTCGAGGCGGTGAGAAGAGCCCCGGAAGGACCCCAAACCGCGGAGCCCTTCCCGCCGCTTTTCCCTCCGGCCGCCCTCACAGCGCGGCCGGGGAAGGAGGAGGAAACGCGCCCCGGCCGAGGCCGGCGCCAGGAAGCGGTCGGCCCCGGGCGCCGCGGACCTGTCAGCCACCGCCCTCCCGCCTCAGGGGCTGGGCGGGCGGCGGCGGCTCCGCCCCGCTGCGGGGGCCGCCCGCGCCGGCAGAGGCGGTTCCGTTCGCCGCTTTGACGCCGGCGGCGCTGGAACACCTGGAGGGGCGGTGGCGGCGCCTCTGGCTCGGCCCTCCCGTCCCCTCCGCCGCGAGCAAGGTGAGTGCGGTTCGGGGGGACTCGCTGGGCTCCGTGCCGGATCCTGGCAGGGAGAACGGGTTCCTCCAGTGGCTGCCGCGGCTGGTGTCGGGCAGCCCCGGGTGGGCGCCGCCTTCCCCCGCGGGCGGCCCGCCCGCCTCGGAAGGAGATGGTGTGGCGGCTGGGCCTGAGGCGCTGGTGCCTGTCAGAGCTTGGCGGCGGGTGTAGCGGGAGGCTGGAGGTGGCCAGGGGTGAAATTTACAAGGCGCAAGATGGCATCTGCCCCTCCTTTTTGCCTTGTGTTCCCCCTCCCCCCCGCCGTGCGGTTATCTCGCCATGATTATTACATTTATCCTTTCTGCCTCCCTTCCTCCCGTACATCCTCTCTGGCTCTCTGCCCGCTGGAAGCGGGGAGGTTGGGGAGGAAAACGGCCGCTTCTCCTCGGCGGTTTGCGGCTCGGCCGGGCCGCGGGCTGAGGTGCGGGCTGCCCGGCCCTGGGCGGTACCTGAGGGCTCTGGGCCGGAGGGGCTCCCCGAGGTAAGATAGCGTCACCTGTCAGACCGGGCACCGAGGTGTTACCAGCTGGGGAAATTCGAATCACCCCCCCCAAACTTCCGATATAAAGCTTATATTTGGTGAAAGGTTCATCTTGACAATCAGGTTTGCTCTGCATCCATCCACCTGGCACACGAACGTTGTTTATCTGCTCTAGTCATATAGAAGAAGGGAAATGGAAAATTTCTTGAAACATCAGGTCAGTTTTTAGTGAGAGAAAAGGGTGAAGGGCACTGTGCTCTTTTATTCGTCAGTATCATTGTGCGTGTTCAGCACCAAGCGTAAACAAGTGTCCTGTTCCGCACTGTTCTGTGTAGTGCTGATAGCCTCAAGGTCCTGCGTGGACCCTCTTAAGAGAGTAGTTCAGATCTGCTTTAGTTCGAATGTGTAACTGTAAAACAATCGGGTAATCTCAGGGGTAAGTCTTTGAACGCCCCTACCTCCAAGTTACATTGTGTAGATATTTTGCAAAGCTTGGCATTGGAGTTGTTCTTCTGTTTGGTTGTTTGTAACAGTTTGCCCCTGCTTGCTTTAAACCAAGGTGACTGTTTACTTCCAGGAAGAACTTCTTTGTTATGGGTTTGTTTACACACACACACACGGACACCCCCATGTTTCATTCTGTTACCCTCTTTCTTTCAGTTTGTGGATGGATTTTATTTAATTTGGGGCTCAGAAAGCAGCTGTGGTTCTCGTTCCAGAGCAGACTTCTTGAAAATAAACTGTTCTCATGTTTTGGTCTAGCAAAAGGCTGTTGTTGTAAGGAAAAAAAACTCTGTTTGATCACTTTTCCAAAGTGTTGGGCAGATAAAATGGCAGGCTGGGTTTTGGAGTCTGCAGTGCAGGCTGCGTTTGGTTATGATCTTTAGTCATCTACTCTTTTTCCACGTTGTCTATCCAGGGCTCCCAGGGAGTAAGTGGAAATACCATTTGACAGTTCTATCTGCCCGTCACTGATGTAGGAGTTGCAGTTCTTAGTGGTACTTAGCAAGAAGTCCAAGAACATCTCATTTAGACTTTAGGAATTTTTAATCCTGCTGTTTGAACAGGGTAGCCTATCGGTTTAAACTGGGTAAATTAATGATTTAAGATTTATGTGAATTCCACTGAAGAAGGAATTTAACATAAAGCCACAGAGATCTTTTCTTGAGTAGTAAACTGCCGTAACTAGTATAACCAGTCTCATTTTTCTCATGGCAAGCTCTACTAGAAGATGATGTGGCAGTTAAATGCTGCCAAACCTTGGTCTAAGTGAGTTTCTAAAGTTTCTTTACTGTCAGAACTTCATGGGTGAAACATAGTTATTTCCAGAAAGGTTCAAACTGTGTACTGGACTTAGATGCTGGTAATTGGAATTTGCTGCCTTCATAATTGAGAAAGAAATAAGTGCTTTTTAAAATAATGGTGATTTCTTCCATTGTGTCTATAGGAGCTGAGGTTCAAATATGCACGTTACTGAAGGTATGCAGATTCAAGAAGACCAGTTATGACTGTACAGAAGGAGGAAGGTTTCTTTAACCTTTTTCTTTCAGGAGATTATAGTATTGGGGTGTGGAAGGAATCACATAGTGCAAAGTGAAATTCTTGTTGAACCCTGCTACAGGGTTTTGTTTTTTCCCCTTAGGGTTTCAAGCCCACCCATCTTGCCTGTTCTCTCTTATGCATACTCTGCAGGGCTGCTAAATTGTTCTGATGAATTCCCAAGTAACCATTTCAGGAAGAAGTTAATAAACAGCTCTTTTCTCTCTTAAACTAGTGTTGAAAGCTGTTGGTGCGAGTTGGCAGAAAATAATGTGCTAATATTTCAGCTAAACTAGAAGTCAAGAAATATCCTCAAAGACTCTTTTTAATACTTTTTTCAAAACCTCCTCCAACAGTGTTGCTCTGAAGTAGTTGATTCTTCAAGATACTTTGCCACTTCTCAACCAGAAAATAACTCTAAAGACAAAATTATGCCACATGATGCAGAAGCATTAAAAATAAAAAAGCCTGGAGAGTGAAGAATGTTAAACAAAGAACCAAGCAGTCAAGAACAGTAGAAACATTTGACCTTTTACGTGTTGCTAGTAACAATAGTCTCATGGTAGTTTTTCTTGTGGCTATTGTTAGCCATGGCAAACAGAGGGGCATTTTGACTTGTTACGCAATTGCTTACGTCAGCCTTGGGAACTGTCTGTTCTGAGTCACTGAAACAGCACTCAGGTCCATGCTGTAAGTAGCTTCATTGGGATCACTGCTGCTCCAAGAGCAGTTGGTTGGTGTGCCAGGATCCGAGAATAATAATATAAAAGTTGAGTGGACTATGCATCTATCAAGAATATGCAGCCTGTATTGATCATGGTGTTTACTCAAAGAGTGGTGAACGAAGATCATCCTGTCTTCTTGTTGCTGTGTATGCTAAAACTGTTTTGTTAGTCAAATTTCTTATCCATGGATGTGAAATGATCTGAGGGAATCAAGAGAAAATTATTTTCTTCAGTTCCCTCCCCCAGCACTGTTTCCCCTCAGGTATCATAGCATTGCTTCCTGGCTTCTGCATGAATGAAAAGGGAGGAGGAAGGCAGAAACTTGCGAGTGTTAACTGTGTCAGCAAATAGGGTATCTAAATGAGAGCCATTAGTTTGGGCTTCTATAACTGTATTTGTTCATGTTTAGAATAACATACATGTGAAAAGAGTTTAATGACTTTTTTCTACATCCATTGCTTTTCTCATAAGTTCTACAAAGGGAAGGTTTCCCAAGATTACGATTCTAGATTCATTATGGGTAGAAAGTGTCACAAAAACCATCTTCATACTGTCTTTTACAATCCATGCACAGCAGGTGTTCCATATGGCATTTTCTTTAATAGTATTTGGCTAGTAAGTTTAAAAATACTGTTTTTTAAACTAAGAGAACAAATGTGTATTACAAAACAATTTGATAGTCATTTCAGAGAAATGAAGCAAGTCTGCATTTAGAATTAAATACTGGATTTCATATATCCCCAGCTTTGCTCATTTGCAGAGTGAAGTTAGACTTGCCACTCAATGACTTAAAAATTATTATTCCATAAAATGCACATGGTACTTAGGATACTTACCTGGTTCTTTCCTAAGGACATTCGCTCAGTGTTCTTTAGAAATATAAGTGGAACACTAGTAGTCAACTAAAAGATGTTAGACAAGGGAAATGGATACTATGTGCTGTTCTTACATTATTTTACAATAAGCATCTGAAAAATCAGTATAATCTGAAAAATGAATTTAAAATTAATTTTATGTCTAATTAAATATCTGTCTTTATGTAAATGACGAAGTTCTGCATGCAAGTTAACTTATCAAGAAAGGGCTATTGTTTGTTTGCCAATCTTCCAACTGTGAGTCTATCAGCATTTATTTGAAATACTTTATTCTGAGACCACATGTACTATGTCATGACTACATGTGCCATTCTTATCAGCGCTTTTGAGAAAAAACACTGGGTTTAGCAATTTGTCATTCAACTGTTTAAAAAGTGAAATAAAAAAAACACCCATCTCCGAGTGTCATTTTGATACATGAATCTTGCTCTAGAAAGAAGGAGATCACTTATGCCTGTAAGTTTGACTTAATAGTCTTTGGAATAATATGACAGGCATAGACACAATGCCTGTGCCATAGACACGAGTAGACACAAAATTGCTTTTTAGAGAGGAGTACTAATGGTTAACTTGGTCCTTGCACTTCGTGGGAGCAGAAAGGGGTTTTATAAACCAAGGTGACATAGTGTCAAATTTCCACTTTCTCATGTTGACTGAAACTTACCTCTAACTGAGTACTGAAAGCCAGTGCAGTTCAGGTGGATTGATACTCTTAAGTTCTAGGTATAAGTAAGCAATGAATTTCCAGTGTGCAAATTTGCTGTTTGTTGCCACTGTGGAATAGAAAAATAAAAGATGAAATGATAGCATAAGAAACAGGACCCAGAGCATCCTCTGTTTAGACTACACCAGGAAATTAAGCAGAATAATTTCCTATGTTAATTGTGTATTCTGAAACATTAGAAGCATGATAATTGGTTTTGGAATAAAGTAACTCTTAACAGTACTCTGCATTACCTGCAGGTCATCTGCTCTGCATAGAAAGTATTAAGAGGCAGTGTAAAATTCAGTGATGGTCATTTTGTTGTACTCATTTTGTTGGATGTACTGTTTACAGACAGGTGCCTAGGTAGTGCTACAAAATGACAGAAAGAAGACCCAAAACTTCCAGATTTCCTCATACCTCATGCGTAGTTTCTAATGGTGCAAGTCCTTAATCACACGGTCTTAGTCATTTAAGATACCTGCTTGTATTGCTGTGGTTTATTCTCTACACAATTTACTAGCTTGAAAAGGAAGGGAAAAGGGAGTCTTATATTGGCTCAAACTACCTCCTTGGAAAACAGACTCCAGTTTCTCTCATACTTCTGTTGTTTTGAGTGCATGGTTGGGACTTTTCTGCATGTTGTGTTTAGTTTTTAATATTTCTTGTTTATTGTTTTTTTTTTAGTCCTTTGAAGGATCAAGATAAATTAAAAAATGGAATAAATGAACTTTTTGCTGGGGTGTTTCATAAACCTGGATAGAGAGGAGAAGGAAATGGAAGAAATTGTGTATAGAAATGTTAGTTTCAGAAGTGCTTGCAGTGAAAGAAAAAGTTGGTTTTAGTAGGCTTACGGGATGTGGCTGTGTCCCAAGCACAGTGTGTTTTTTCAGCATGCTGCTGAATCTTTTTTTCCCCACTAATTCAACAGACAACCATGAAATCCCAGTTCTAAGAGAAGTGGAGTAGAGAGAAGTGCTCTTACTGCGTGATGTAGCCATGTAGTTTAGGTGCTTCATGCAGAAATCATCATTCCTGTGCACTCAGAGGACAGTGGTGAGGCTCAGAGTTGTTCTTTGGAGGTTCTATTTACTCTCTGTACAGGGGCTTAGTATTGAGGGGCTTGTATGGTAATTTAGGTACCATAGTTAGGTAATTGGGGTCAAACAGCATGAATTTCCCCCTCAGCACCTCCCAGGTATATGAATATAGCAGGATTCTCTCTCTGTATAACAGATACTGTTTTGCCCTGTGCTTCTTGTAAGAACATACGAAACTTCTTTCTAGATGTCTTCTCCTGAAATACGTTGAAAGAGTAATTCTGTTGCTACAACTCTCTTAGAAGATTGCAGTATTTATTCTTCTGAGAAGTTGTGGCTAATCTGTAAGATAGACTCTTCCTAGGATAAGTAGCAAAGCTGTGGATCTGTCTGAGATAAAGGAGCAGACAAAAGGTTGCAGTCCAATTCTGCAGACTTCTTGAATTAATAAACAAGTGCATCAGTAAGGAGTCTAATAGAATGAAAATACTCCTGGATTTAAAGCTAAATGTGGATGATTCTGCAGGATTAGGAGATCGATGACGAGCAGTAAGAGTTTTCGAGGAAAAATTAAATCTTGTCATTTGTCATACTGATACAACTTAGATTCATTTTAGCTGAATTACAGTGGTAGCTATTCATGTGGTTAAGGGTAGGAACACTTGTAAATCTGTGTATAATCTCGATGCAGAATGCCTATATAGGGCCGGATTTCAGTTTTCACTCTTTTTCTGCATTGACAATATGGATAATTCATCTCAATAGGCTGCTCTGTTCTCTTTTGCTTGGGAAAGGCAAAGTGAAACACTGTTTGAAGCTCCTGGTCTGCTTGTTTGTAGACTAGAGAAGATACAACTGTGTTCTGCCAAATCTTCGTCTTGCAGTGAGACTGCTTCTTGCTTAGGAGGCCTATTTACTTGATTCAGTTTGATCACAGCTTCCAGGGAGCAGAGTGAGGGAGACAAGTTGTCAGGCAAGAGCTGTTGGAGGCACAGATGGCATTGATTCCCGCACCTAAGCATATCTTCTTCCCTTCGGAGTATTTTACGTAAATGAAACTATCGCTCTTAACTTTTACAGATAGTACTCATTAAAATTCTTAATTTTTGTTACTTAGTATCACTCTATTATTACTGTATCAAAAGGTTTTGGAAGATTATTCATTTTTTAAACCTGTTATATGAAGTAAATCAGCTGCAATGCATGATTCTGCCATATTTGAAGTTATAAGTTGCAGGGGTTTTAGGGTGCAGAGAGTCTCTTGGGATTTGAAGAACCACAGAACACTGTAGCTGCTTTGAAAGGTCAGTAAACTGAGAGGGCAGTGCTATCAGGGAAAGTGCAGACTCTTCTGTGTCTTTTTTTGATGAACACATTGCTTCCACATAAGGGTAGCTGAAGTTTGCTCTGCCTTTCATTCAGGTCCCTTTTGTTGTTTCTGGATGCATCTCAAAGGAATGTCTTGTTCAGTCTACTGCCTTCCTGCATAACTATGCTAGGTCATCTTTGGATGTTAAATTTGGTCTGTAGGTCAGCATTTATAACATTTTTGTGAATATTTCATCTCATCTCTTGATTCTGAGAAGTTGTGATTAGATCAACTGTTTTAGACACAGTCTTCACAGTTGAAAAAATTCCTGTTTGCTCTCTCTGGTTGGTTCCTGCTTGCTTCTATAAGATCTGTTAGCTAAGCTAAGAGCACAGTAAGAGCTGTGTAACCAATGCTCAGCGAAGGAGACATACTTGAATTAGGAATAAAGATTTTATTTTCTTTTAATCGATTTCCTAATAAGCTAGGAGAGCTTTAAGATCTGAACTTCACCTTGCCATATGACACTTCTTATATCAATACTCACTGGAAAAGAAAAATTATTGGAGACGCACTGATATACAGAATTGTTTATTAACAGTTTAGCTGTTGGAGAGAAGGCACTCATATTGTCTTTTTCTTATGAATAATCTTCAGATACTACTTTTATAAAGTTGTTCAGCTCTTGGGAAATGGGACAACTTATGCTGCAACAGAGTATAATATAATGAAGCTGAAAAAGAGAAGCAAGCATGTACAAATCTTGTACCTGAGCTGGAAGGTAATCCTAGGGTATGCTGGAGTTTAAATCATTCAAAACATCATGAGAGCGTTTTCCTGTTTGCACAGAAAAATGTAGATGGTGTATTCAAAAGGTCCTGGAAAATACAGACAATCGGAGGATTTTCCATAGGAACAGAAATGCTATTCACTAGTGAGAGTGTCCTCCATCAAGTTTCATTCCAGCATCATGGCTAATAAAATATCTCAGTAAGAAGATAGCGTGATGCCATATGTCAGAAATATTATGGATTTCTATGTGCATTCCAGCTTTTTTGGCTTCCTGGGGAAATAATTTATGGGTAAATAGCCTACAACCAGATAAATGTTGCCACAGATGCAGAGGTGCCATAGTTGGCTCTTTGTGGGGACCATCTTGGTTCCAACATGTTTTGTTAGCTGTGGCAGAGTGCTGTGTGAATGCAGCTATAGCGCTCCTGAAGCTAGGCTGAGTCTAGAAATAGTTTGGCTGTATTTCATTGTGTCCAGGCCAATAGGCTGTGCCAGTCTGCAAACAGGGAGGTTTGTGGAACGTGGTGCTGAGGCTTCTTTGTGGCTCCTCGAGGGTCCACTAGGAATTTTCAAGGTTTCAGCAGGGCTTATGAACCCAGCATGGGAATAGAGGTTTCAGCACTGCAGTTGCTTATGTTCTGGGCAGGCTTGTTATGAATAGGACCAGCTCAGGTTTAATACTGAAACTGAGGTAATACCTGTCTGTCTTAAAGCACTGGGAAGCACTTGCAAAATTACTGGAGCTGTGTGTGGCCTTCCTCAGGAAACCTCAGATCCAGCACTGTGGATTTGCATACAGTCATCTGTAATGTAGCACTGCTTTCCCTAGCATGCTAGAGAACACTTATGTTTGCTTCCCCCACCCCCCAATCTAGAGTATCACTACCTTTTGTTTGCCAAGGTAAAGGCTGCCTGTCACAGAGATCTCGAGTGTTGCATAACTCTTTATCATCAAGGATAATGGAAACTTTCCTATACAAGTATTTTTCTGATAGGGTGGTGAGTGCTATTTTTATATTTTTTTAAGTCAGTGTCAGCATAATATTATTTATTGAAACTTTTTTTTATTTAGTCTTAATACACTGGGAAGAAAAAAAAGAAAAAAAAAAAAAAGTCCCTTACTGTGGTGAATGGAGTATGGGAGAAAAAGGACCCAGAACTCCTTTTCTGAGAAAGGCAAGTTTATATTAGCAATCAAATAAACAAGTAAGCAAGTAAGTAACCAGGTAAGCAAGTAAGCAAGCAAGTAGCTAACAAGAAGAAAGAAAAAGCTCTGTCCAAGCTCTGCTGCAGTTCTCTCTCCCTGTTCTCTCGCTCTCTCTCACTGTTTGCTCACCAGTTAGTCTTACACATTTCTATTCCCAAAACAATCAAGCTAAAGAGGACATAACACATGCTTCTTCGCACACCACACTTGGGACTTTGGTGCTGTCTCTAGGCATATCAAGGGTAAGAGGGTCATTAGGGGCAGTCAACATGGCTTCACTAAGGGGAAGTCATGCTTAACCAACCTGATAGCCTTTTATGAGGACATAACCTGGTGGATAGAGGTGGTGGTATAGCAGTGGATGTGGTCTATCTTGATTTCAGTAAAGCATTTGACACAGTCTCCCACAGCATCCTCGGAGCTAAGCTGAGGAAGTGTGGTCTGGATGATCGGATAGTGAGGTGGATTGTGAACTGGCTGAAGGAAAGAAGCCAGAGAGTTGTGGTCAATGGGACAGAGTCTAGTTGGAGGCCTGTATCTAGTGGAGTACCTCACAGGTCGGTACTGGGACCAGTACTATTCAGTATATTCATCAATGATTTGGATGAGGGAATAGAGTGCTCTGTCAGCAAGTTTGCTGATGACACCAAACTGGGAGGAGTGGCTGACACACCAGAAGGCTGTGCTGCCATTCACTGAGACCTAGACAGGCTGGAGAGTTGGGCGGGGAGGAATTTAATGAAGTATAACAAGGGCAAGTGTAGAGTCTTGCATCTGGGGAAGAACAACCCCATGTGCCAGTATAAGTTGGGGGCTGACCTGTTGGAGAGCAGCGTAGGGGAAAGGGACCTGGGGGTCCTGGTGGACAGCAGGATGACCATGAGCCAGCAATGTGCCTTGTGGCCAAGAAGGCCAATGGTATCCTGGGGTGTATTAGAAGGGGTGTGGTTAGTAGGTTGAGAGAGGTTCTCCTCCCCTTCTACTCTGCCCTGGTGAGGCCGCGTCTGGAGTATTGTGTCCAGTTCTGGGCCCCCCAGTTCAAGAAGGACAGGGAACTACTTGAGAGAGTCCAGCGCAGAGCCACAAAGACGATTAAGGGAGTGGAACATCTCCCTTACGAGGAAAGGCAGAGGGAGCTGGGTCTGTTCAGCTTGGAGGAGACTGAGGGGTGACCTTATTAATGTCTATAAATATGTAAAGGGTGAGTGTCATGAGGATGGAGCCAGGCTCTTCTCAGTGACATCCAATGATAGGACAAGGGGCAATGGGTGTAAGCTGGAACATAGGAGGTTCCACATAAATGTGAGGAAGAACTTCTTCACAGTGAGGATGACAGAACACTGTAACAGGCTGCCCAGAGAGGCTGTGGAGTCTCCTTCTCTGGAGACATTCAAAACCCACCTGGACGTGTTCCTGTGTGACCTGATCTAGGTATTCCTGCTTTGGCAGGGGGATTGGACTAGATGATCTTTTGAGGTCCCTTCCAATCCCTAACATTCTGTAATTCTGTGTGATTCTGTGACTATTTTCAGTCACATCTTCACATACTCCCTCAGGTTGTTTTCCAGCCTGACCTTCTCATTCTCTCATCAGCTACTGTCCTGTGAAGCTTGTCTGGGAGCACACTGCTCGACACAGCTTCCACACCTTACATCAACTCCTTGTGGCAAATTAAGCTGGTTTTTATATATAAAGCTGTATGAAAATATAGGTTAATTTTGACTGCTGTTTTCGGGGAAGGTATTGGTGAACTGTAGTGTCATATGCTTCCACGGTAGTCAGCTCTGGCAAGGAGCAGCTCTCTTGTTACTTCTGTTTGGGACATTTATGTCTTGTTCTTTGAAAACATAACAGAGTTCAAAACCTGAAGTCGTCAAAGGTTCTGTGCTTATTCCTGCTTCTCTCTGCAGCCTCAGGGCCAGCATTTCACAACTGTAGGGATTCTTTGTTATGTGGTTATGACGTATTCCTTTTAATTCCTGGATACTTCCCTGGGCTGTTTCCAGTCCCTCTTTATTAGCATCTCTCACTTTTTGTGGCTAGACTTACGACTTTGGGATTTCTTTTAAAGAATCTCTCTCCTTTCAGCTATCCCAGATGTTTATAATAATGTCTGTTGTTACTACAGTTGAACCAATATCTTAGCCCTCTTTGTTTCCTGGACTTGGAATACACAGTAACAACACATGGAGTTAGAGATTATAAACAATAAATAAATTATGGCCCTGTTAAATGACTGCAGGGACAATTTACATTGTACATGTAGCAATATCTGAAGAATGAAAACTGTTTATGTTAAAAGTTTCAGCTACGAACGAAAATAAACAATTTCACTAAAAGCTGAAAATATTGTAGATAACTTAGAAAAAAACATACTGTACTTTTTTTTGTGTGTGTAGCTACAGTGGTCATGGTGCAGTGTTATTTTGCTTTCCACTTACACCATTCTTGTAGAAAATCTTCTGTATTAAACCAATGGTAGCAGCAAAATTGCTGCTCTCCAATCTTGTCGTCTTTTGCATTGCACAAATTTTCACGGAATCACGTAGATTGGAAGGGAGCACTGGAAATTACATAGCCCACCCTCCTATTCAACCAGGCCCAGTCAGAGCAGGCTGCCTGGGGACACATCTAGCACTTGCCTCACTGGGCAGCTTGTTCTAGTGCTTGACCACCTTCGTGGTGAAAAATTTCCTGCCTATGTTAAGTTGGAATTTCACATACTCTTGCTTGTGTCTGTGACCACTGTCCTTCCAGTGTGCATCTTTGAGAAGAGTTTGACTGTTTGCTCTATATCCTCTCATTATGTGGTTGTAGACAGCAGTAAGGCCTCCTGTTAGCCTCGTGGTCTTATAGTTGAACAAATATGTGGTGGGATCCAGACCCTGACCAGTGGATCCACTCCAGTAGACTAGTGTTATTCTTGTATGGAGAGCCCAAAACTGGATGCTACTCCAGATGTGGTCCCACAAGAGGCTGTAAGGATTCTATAGGACACCATGACAAAGGCATTGCCAAAATCAGCATGCAACATCCACTGCTCTCCCCTCATTCACCAGAGGCAGTCGTCTCGTAGCAGAAGACAGTTGGGTTAGTCAGGCATAATTCATCCTTAATAAATCCATGCTGGCGGTTTCCACTCACCTTTTTGACTTTCACGTGACTGGGAATGGTTTCCAGGAGGGTTTTCTCTACGATCTTTCCAGGAACTGTGGATGAAGTTGATGGGCTTGAAGTTTCCATGATCCTCTTTGCTATGTTTTTTGAAGATGGATATGGTGTCTTGTCTTTCTCCAGTCATCATTCACCAGCCACTTCTTTCGATCACCATAATCTCCAAGAGAATAGAGAGAACATCATTGCAGTGACAGAAGTCAGCTCCCTCAGCGCTCCAAGATCCATCCCATGTGATCTCACAGACTTGTGTATGTCCAAATGGCTTAGGTACCTCTTAATGCAGTCTTTCTTTAGTATGGGTAATGATACATACCCACAGACTTGGAGGACTAGAGAGCCACAGGGCAGACCTTCTAGTGAAAACCAAGGTAAAAATGTACCTCTGCCTTTCCATATTCTTTGTCACTCAGTGGGCCTGTGTCTTCCTTATACTGCTTTTTGGCACCACTGTTTTTACAGAGCAGTTTTTGTTGCCCTTTGCATCCCTTGCTAGGTTCAGCCCCAGCGTGGCTTTGGCTTTCTTAACTTCAAGCCTGCATACTCAGGTAATGCTTTTGCATTCTCCTGAGTAATCTGTGTCTGCCTCCATTTTCTACATGCACTAATTTTGTATTTGAGTTCATTAAATGTCATCTATCTGCTAAAAGTGCTCAACTTTCTGCCCATAGATATGGGTTGTTCATGTGTTTTGAGGAAGTTGGCCTCCAAGATCGCACAGTTGTCCTGAGCTCCTCCTGAAAACCCAGTTAAGGATATGGCCTATTTAGTAAGACTGGATGTTTCTTAACTAAAATCCTAACATTACAAGTGTAGAATTGATACATTTGCAGTAGAACTTGGATATAAACATGAGAATTCCTGTAACAGCACATAAACTATATCCAGTTCAAGTAAATATTCCTTTATTATATTCTTCTACTTTTGTTTCTGATTTTGGTGTCTATGTTAATATATACTGTTTCCATTTCAGTAGAGCTTAACTGTGATGCTGAAACATGAAATATGAATTAGTTTACAGTGCTGAAAATATTATACAACTATACCTAACCTGAAACAAGGTCTGAGTGAATGGAAATCATTTAGGGTATCGTTGAGATCAGTGGGACCCAAACCAAATGCATGTTTGTGGTCTAAATTAACAGCTAAACGAATGGCATAATAGTACTGGACATCCAGGTTTTCCATAATGTTCTCAGTCACTGAGAAAGGTGAAACTCAGCTGGGACTTCTGAGGCATAACCGGTTATTTTATGAAATTTCCTTGAACAGCATCTGAAATGAATGGGACCCAGGAACATTTCTTGATGGAAATTGTAGGTGAAATACCACAAGCCTTATCAAAAGTCATCTCATTCTTTTTGAGCAACCACAGTTCTATTTACTCAATGCCAGTGCTTACTAAGCTGTCTTTGTACAAACTGAATTCTCATTTAGGATCAAAAGCTACTTCTGTACTGGGGATTGAGTTTGAGCACTGGACTGCTTCTTGTTCCTGCTGTTTAATTGCTGCAGTTTGCCTGTTGTGGTTTGCATCTATACCACCTAGAGCTTGCTGGGACCTTTCTCTCTCCTGGCATCTTTTGGGTGCTGCCACATGCCAGGAGCCATTTCCAGCAGGCAATGTAGGTAAGACTCCACTTTTGTTTCCTTACACCCTCTATGGCCATACGACACTATACCACCAGGCCTTGTAGCCTCAGACACCTCCAATGCCATTGTGTCACACAACAGGACATACCCTCATTTTCATACTGTGAAAACACTGTCCTAATGGCTGTGATACAGTCTTCACTTTGAACTAAAAAACCCACACAAATAATATCTTAGGGACACAGGGGTACTCTGTAGGGCTCAGAGGAGTATAACAAAGATGACCCCAGAATCAAAATGTAAGGTCAGATGTTTAGGAAGAAAGAGCATGAGCTGTCCTTGCAATTGAGAACTGTTTCACCATGACCCTGTTATCTTCTTTTTTTAGGGTCACTGGTTTCAAGGAGAGTCAGGTGAACGTGTACAGTGTGTAAGGTCAGTGCCTTAGAACTGTTCCCCATGCTGGCCATTTACACTTTGTTCTGCACAATATGCATGTTATTCCATCTAGTTACTTTGCTTCCTGTCAAACCAAGTGTGCTGCCGAGTAACTGAGTCATGGATGTGTATACAAGCTAAATCCTGTGTTCTTATCTCACACCCACAGTTGACTTAAGGAGGACCAGTATTAAAACACTGAGGTCAAGCATAAAGTTGTTAAAAAAACTGGAGTTAATGTTGCCGTGCCTTATGGCACCAGAAACTACAGCAAAGCCATGGCTGATGCTGTCCATTCTGTATATTGTCTGACAACAATCTGAAACAGTCCGTTCTTCTTTGTTATTTGGCTCTTGGCCTTTACATTTAAACTCTGCTCTGAAGACAGTGTTATGAATTTTCTCATGACTCTCCTGCAGTGCTTATGAGCACTTCACAAAAATTCCAATCCAGGAAGATTTCCTGCTCTGATATAATTTTGCAACATCTCATGGAACTTTGCCAGGAAGCTTCACAGGTACTGACAGCAGAGAGGTTAGAATCAGAAACCTGGGATTTGGCTTCTTTCAACTCTAAATGGAAGTACTTGTGCTTCATGGTTGCAGGAAGTGCTCAGATTGTTTGCGTTCCCCAGTTCAGGTTCCTGCAATCTGTTCCAGTCCCTTTGCCACTCCAGTGCTAACTGTGCTGCCTGTAAGCAGCACCATGCTAAGTATCTTTCCAGTGTCACGTTGTCCCCATTGCAACCCCTTTGCTCTCTCACTCAGTGCCAAAGTTCAGCTTCTGCACCATTGCCTTCCCTGGTGCTTTTTCCATTACTGTTTTCTCAGTCTGTCAGCTTCAAGTCTTCGTGCAGCCTGTTGGTGTGTTCCTTCTGTGGCTGGTCTTACTAAAGGCTGTTTCCTAGCAGCCATCTTTCCAAGAGACCATCTGACCAGCTTCTTTTTGGTCTCATCTATGATCATGCTGCAGTGCCTCTGTTCACATGCTGGCTGTATGCTGGAGAATAGTCTGCTCTGAAAGCAATAGAGGAGAAGCCAGGTGCTTGTAGTTTATAAGGATTGTCTCGCTTTGCTTGTAAATTTGGCTTGGAAGGAGTGTGCTCAGTTACTGGTGGGAAGTGATGTGTGTGCCATCTGGTCAGCTCAAAGTATAGTGGGAGACTTGAGTATCCAAGCTGGAGGTATTATAAAATCTAAAGTCCAAATACATGCAAATCATATTCTGTCCTCAGGAACTGTGGTGTCCCTCATAGAAAAAACAGCTGGTGATTAAATTTTACATCTATGGCTCAAGACGTGATGTAGCTGGTGTTCTTTAAAAATAGATCAGTGGGACATGGGCGAAAAAAGTAGCCTGTGTTGTGGCTAAAACTTTGGGGGAAAAAACTTGACTGGGGAAGGTGACAATTTTGAGTTGTCCCATGAAAAGTCACTGAATTTATACCAGATAAATTTGCTTTTGCCTGGAAAGTTTGCTAACATATAATAATTGGTGATATCAGTGATACCACTTACATGTGTTTGTCATGGATTTAAGCAAGAATTGTGTGTTACATGAGGAAAACATTAAGTTCACAGATTGAAAAGTTTTTTGTCATAACACAGTAAACAAGATACTACAACATAGTCTTTTTCTATGTGAAAAGCTAGAGGTTTTCTAGTGTCTAACTTGAAAATTGTTTTACAGATGTTTGTATTAACTGGTAATTTCTTATTTTATTTAAGTGTCTGAAGAATACAAGAAAGATGGAAGGTCATAAGTAGTAAGTACTTTGATCATTTTGTTTTATTCTAAAGAGCTAATGGTGTTTGGCATGTTCATTTGTCATTGCCTGAGTCTATCACACATTATTTTCTGGGATCTAGTATTTATATGAAGTCACCAGTAGACATTCTGTTTTAAAAAAATAAAATGTAAAAAATGAAAAATTGCCAAAAAATGGGAAAAAAAAAAAGTGAATTGACTACATAGAAAACTAGCATATGTTATCAATTTCCTGCTTAACGGAAGGAGTATGAACTGTCATATTTCAAGGGGTTTATCCCTGGTCATCAAGTTCAGAATTAAGTTATCCTTGTTAATGATTGCTTGACACAAAATCCATTATGAAAGGTATTGACAAGTGTCTACCAGTAGAAATTGTCCACTGATTGTTTTGCTAATGTGTTTATAAATCTTTCATTATCTTAAGCAAAAACAAGAGCCAGTGAATTCTCCAAATAAAATTAGAAGCTGAATTGGTCTGTAGTGGAAAAAGATTATATTCCTCTTATTCCTTCAATTGGTTTGTCAGCCTCTAATTCAGGAATCTGTATTAATCCCAGTGCTTTTTTTGGGTTTTTTTGTGACCTCATACTAATAACTCATTTCTAGTCCTTGCACCATATCCCCAGAACTTCTAGTGACCTCAAGTGAGGTAAATATCAAGACTGGTTGACATCAAATGAATTATGGTGTTTTCTTCGCTTGACCACTGAACTGAGATATCAGTTATTTGCACAGCTGTAGCAGAACTTAAAGCACACAATTAGCCAGTCAGCTAGTGTCTTTATACTGTCTTGTGAGTGGTTTAATTTTTTTTCTTAATTTTTTTTTAAAGTAATGCTGTTTTTGTTGAACTCTCATATTCGCTTTTCTCATAATTCAGGGGGATCCTCTTGTTAATTTTTAGAGGTTGTAGATTTTGTCTTTTAAAGGTGCAGCATATATCAAGTTCATATAAGCTTCACCTGATTTGATAGGCTGTCTGTTGTCAGAGTGCATAATGGTTTGTTTGTGCAGAATTCCACACAAAATGTGGTATGTTTTGCATGTGTTGTTTATTTTGTGCTGTAGCACCAAAAAGGCCTTACTTTTAATGAAATTCATAAATTAAACTCTTGGAACTAATGTTTGGGTAGAATTAAATGGGTTAGTGTCTTTGCCTATAAAGTTTGGGGAAGAAGCCATGAAGTGCTGTGTGTAAGTGCACTTTGAATTTTGAATTTTGTCCTTGTTCACTTCCAGTTTAATTTCTTACCATCTCTTTGGTGATTAAGGCACTTTCTCCTAAGTCACTGATTAAAAATATCTAAAGCAAGTAACAAGTCCCTGTGAAGCAAACTTCCTTTTCAGGTTAAGCTGTGTCACTAGTAACTATGTAGGGCAGATGTGCCACCCTTTTGGGGAACGTGTACCAATGGCTTTTTGTTTCAGAATGGCCATAGTATTTCATAGCAAGCGTGTATATCTGTGTGTCTGAAGTGCTGGGGTCTTGAAGTGCTGGGGTCTGAACCCCAAGCCCTGAATTAAGATTGACATATGGGAGGTCCCCATGGTCCTTTAAGAGGAGGGGATGAGTTTGCCTTTTGGCTTTCCTCCAAGGTGCTGCTGGCCTTGCAGGGAAAGCCCTTGGGTAAACAAGCCCCAGGTGCCCTGCATTGGGTAAATGAGTGCCAGGTGTCCTGCTTTGGGGATAAAAGCTGGGACCACTTGCAGGAAGGGTGGAGTGTCTGTCTGTGAAGTGGATGCACTTTGCAGTTTCCTTGTTGGGGGAAGGACCTCCTGACTGTCCCTCCAACTGGGCCTCAGTCAGGTCTGGCATTTGCAAATGTGAGCTTTGTGAGGGAACAATATGTGGCTACTTTTATCTTATATGGTCAGCCTATTGACTTGGTTGTCTCCCATCTCTTCTATGGGAGACTTTGTTTCTTTGTTTATTCCACCTGTTATTGGTCGTGCTGTGTTGTTCCTGGGGTCACTGGGGTTGATGTCTATTATGTGTGATGTGTTTGACTTGTTTGTACCCCCAGCTATCACCCATGACTGACTTTATGTGCAATAGAATCTGGTTACTGGTTTGTTTTGCTGCTGGCTGCATCCTTTGTGCTAGGCGTAGTGATTGGCAAAACAGTGTCTCAATACATGACTTGATGTGTATGTTGGATCTGAAGACCTCTTGGGGTAGCATCCCTGAGCTGTCTGTGTGTTGTGAACAGAATTAGTGGGCAGTATCTCAGTAATGAACTAGTTTGTCACTCACAGGTGAAAGGTATTTTTTTCAAGATAAACTTGATCTCTAATTTTCCTGGAGTATTTAATACAGCAAGTTTTAGCAACCATTTACTTCAAAAGATCTGCAAAATCATGGCAGCTTTTTATACGTGCACACAGGGGAAAAGTCATGTACTTTTTGCAGAAATTAATGGAGTGACTCTTCATGAAGGAGATCAAGATTTCGTTGTGAGGCTGTATTTTCTATTAAACCATCTTCATACGGTTTAAATATTGTGGAATATGGAGTTTCTCCTTAGATTGCACTTTTTATTAGGTCTGCTAGAGGAATGCGGAATCATCTGTCAGTAGAAAATACTCCTTGGAAAAAGATTAACTGTTATGCACCTGCAGTTCTCATGTAGTTATTGCAAAAAGAAAGATGTGAGCTTTCTGTCTTGCAGGTAGCATGCTCAAAAGAGATTAGTGTTGTTCTAATTCTTCATTAGTCAGTTGTAAAAAAGGGAGGGCAAGTAGACTAATTCCATTCATAAAATGAGCTTTGTGAAATCCTGACACTGCTGAAATTGCATGAAAATTGCTATCTGCTTAAGCAATTCTTCTAGTTCTCTTGAAACTCTCTTATTAGTTATATAAAAATTTAATTACATGGGCTACAAATCATTCCATAATGCAGTGGGAAGAACTCTTTGCAAGTGATTATTTGGCAATACTACATGCTAAAGACATTCAAATTGAAAGCAGTGTATTGTTTTCCAAAGTAAGATGGGAGATATTTGTGGAAATATAGTGCTATTTTTAATTGCTTTGTTATTAATGCATAATGAGGAAATGCACGTTAGAATACGTGTCTGCATGCAAATACAATGTTCTTGATGGAAATGTAATAATCTAGCTTGTTAGACTTATTTTTTTAAGCATCCTATTGAAGTTTTATAATTTTGTTTCTTAATGTTTCAGCAATTATCCAAGGGAGTTTTATGACCAATATGCTCAAAGCCAAGAGAAATCTGTGGTCAATAAAATGCAACAGAAATACTGGAAAACAAAACAAACCCTTATAAAAGTCACAGGCAAAAAGGAAGATGAACATGTTGTGGCTTCAGATGCAGATCTGGATGCAAAACTAGAGGTTTGTAATACCTACATAATGCATATTCTTTGTTAACATTCTGTGTTTCCATTTCCATCAAGCCTGTAAGATGTGTATGTGTAGATACTATAATAATGTATATACATTTTAGTCATTATTTTCTCAGGATATATTTTCCAATTTTTGACAGAAGTATTTACACAAATATGGGCAGTGTAGTGGCATTTTGTAATACAAAACCCCGTGTCCCTCTAACTTTGTTGGGAACATAACGTCTCTCCCATCTATTTTCAGGTTGGGGGGGGGCAGGTTTTTTTCTTTTGGTGGGGGCAGCAGCAAATTGTCCTTTGTGCTTATATTAGTCATCCTTATCCTTTGCTAATACTGGTTTAAAATATTATTTTAAATAGTAGTCTATAGTATATACAAACAACATTCTTTTCTACAGTTATGAAATACCACATGAAATATACAAAAAAGGAGCAAGGTACATCGTGCACTCCTCTCTCTGGAGCTTTTGTGCAGATTAGTAGTTTTTGACAGGACCAAAGACAGCATCTAAAAGTCTGTAAAGTGTAACCAAGAGAAGGAATCCTGCTGTGTGACAAATACAGTCCTGCTGTCAGTATCCTCAACCCCACTGGAAAAAAATACAAGGTTCTACAAATTGAACAGTTTGAGCACTTCTGATACAAAGTGAAAGATAGAGAATGGACTTCTAAAGTGTAATAACCAAGTTAATGTCCAGCTAGGTTTTATCAATATTGTGTTGCTACAGAGGGGTAAATGTTTTGCCTTACTGTTTTCAGTTTCTTGGAAAATTATTGAGTTAGGATTCTCAGTTTGTGTTTCAGCTGAAATAGAAGAGGTTGTTTTACAACAAACAAATCTTTGTGATTCTAGCTATAATAGTGGTAACTTAAAATGTGATGATTCTAGCTATGGGGTCTTCATGTAAAACAAGTAGGGAGGGTAAAACAAGCTGGAAGGATGGAAACAATGTTTTATAAATATATACCTGAGTTCCTACCATGCTTCCTGTGTTGAAGATTCATCAGGAAGGATACTTTGTTATCTCAGTTGGGATTAGAAATAAGGAAATTTGTGTTTACCAGATGGAGAAGTACAAGTATGTTTTCACTTAGCCGACTCTCAACTGCAAGTCATGCTCTCAGTTTAAAAGACAAGACCGATATAAATGTACTGGAAGTCAAGCAGATGCAAAGAAAGGCCTTTACTGGGCCAGCAGCCCATTTTGCTTATATTTGTGTATAGCTTGATACAGTGGAGTTTAGATTTAAATTACAGATTGGAGGTTTTAGATGGACAGGCAGAAGGAGTAGTAATTTTTGTTTCCTCCAAACTTACCTAAGACTGACCTTCCCCCTTCTCTGCTTCCTACTTTCATTGGAAAATCCTGCTGTATAAATTTGGTTAGAAAACCAGACCTATATCAGTAAAAAAGTCCAGTTTAAATCAATAACTTTCTATGTTGACATACCCATGCAGGTTTGTTCCACTAGACTCTGGTAAAAAGTCAATTTGCATATTGCCACATGATAAATATGGTAGCTATTTTGATAAGTTTTTGCTCTGGTGTGTTTTTTTTTAAGAAACAAAGATTTGGACATCTTTCTTTGTATCCAAAGATATCAATGAGAAAAAAATCAATGAGTAGTTTGGTTAAGTATCCAAATGTTTCCAAATTATTTTTATCTTTATCGTTCTTTTCTATGTTATCATTGGTCTGTCTAGTTTCAGTGGACAGCTTAATTGGCAGGAAAGCACAACTGATAAGGAAAAATTACTTTCAAGATGGAGAGATTACTGATTGCTCAAGAAGGAAATAGCAATCCCTAAAAAATTCTAGAAAAAATTGAGCTCACTCTTGTATTTTAATCATTAGTGTCTTTTGCATACACTTAATTTTTTTTTTTTTTTTGTGTATTCTGTTTCAATATCAGCTGTTCCATTCTATTCAGAGAACATGTATGGAGTTGCTGAAAGCAATTGAACTGTATCAAAAAAGGATTTGTTGTAAGTATGATCAAATACAGTATTTAAAATTATAAGATCTGCAATATGGAGTTATCAAACGAGTGAAAAAGTAAATATGAAAATAGGGAGCTACTAGTTTCATACTGGTTAAAAATAAAGATAACGTTCCTTGCAGACAGCTATAGGCAGACTTGCTTATTTCCTTGAAGATCTCCTGGCTCTTAAGTTTTATATTTGATGATATATTGATGGGTAGCAATAAATATGGGAGAAAGCTTGCTTTTTAAGGTTGAGGGTTTTTTTCCAGTTACTTGCTTGGCCTGTCTAAACTCAGAAGTGTCTTGTCTTAGAAATCCTAACTCCATTCTGAACTGTATTATTTTTTTAATCAGGATTGACTATAAAGAATACTGGGCTTTACTTAATTATAAAACTAACAATCTGTGCTATTATGATGAATTTGGTAATGCTGACTTGGCTATAACAGGTGTACAGTAATTAGTGCAGTCATTAGTGAGAGACAGGAACCTCATTTGGGAAGTTTGAAACAGCAGGTTGCATTAAATGACCTCTAAGGCTTCCCTCCAATCAGTATTGCTTGATTCTCTGGTGCTGTGATTTCTGGCTTGGAAAAGAGAATCCAGCTTTGAAGATATCTTTTAATTTACTTTCTTTTGTTGAATCTTATGCATATTTTCTTCAGTCTTTCCTTTTTCTTTTGCCTCTCCAAAGAGAGTCAGAGATAATGCTTCAGGATATGGAGATAAAATTAGAATACAGAATAGTAGTGTGTTGAGTTCAAGAAATGTTGCACAGTAGCAGGTGAAATCTCTGACACAGACATCCATGCAGCATGTTCTACAAGAGTATACTGAGTCTGCATTGGATTTAACTGTCAACATTGGGAAAAATGACAAGAGGACTTTGACAGATCTTCTATCTTTATATTAGGCCATTCTCCCTACTGATAGTGGGAAGAAATAGGTCCTATAGGAGACAGCCACTTTGGAAAATCAGTAGATTGGGCCATAATGAAGTGTTTGTCTAAGAATGTGAGATTGTGAAGACCTCTGGTCCCAATTTGGAAGTAGTTAACAAGTCAGTGTAAAAACACTTCTATTTCTCTTCATCTTCTTGTTTAAAAAACAGTCAGTTAATTTGAAATAGAAATATTTCAGGTATTTGAAATATAAATTAAAAATAGTGTTTGAATTGTGTAGAATGTGTGGTGCTTAGTTCCTGGCTGGGGTTAAACCACAACAACAACCTAATTCTTTTGTTCAAGAAAGAAATAGCATGTTTCTCCTGTTACCTTTTGGCACTGATGGAGTTTTGTGATTCTTGTTGAGTACAGCAAATCCATCACAAAGGTCTTGCTTGATTCAGATCTCCTATTTAATAAATGCATGAATTCCATGAAATTATTTTTTTACTATTCTGCTTGGATTTGGAGTAACTTAACCTATTTGATATTAGGTCTCTTTTAAAGCTGTTAGAAATCTATTAAATAGCGTGTTTGACCACTCATTTATTTTTCATTAGTTCTGTCTCAGGAAGAAAATGAATTGGGGAAATTTCTTCGATCGCAGGGTTCTCAGGATAAAACAAGAGCAGGAAAAATGATGCAAGCCACAGGAAAGGCCCTCTGCTTTTCTTCTCAGCAAAGGTATGTATGTCAGAATTACCATATGCTTTAAAAAGTACGTGGGATAATGGTAGTTGATTTACTGTTGGCATAATTCATTTCGCCATTTGAAATTTGTGAGGAACCAAATGATATGAAAGTTATTGTTGACCAAAACTGCTGTAGTATTGGCAATATTACTGGTTTGCTCTGTGTAGATTTGCATGATCCTGATTGTTGTCCTGTGTACCTATTGTGTCTGTTATCTGCGGATCCCCCACCTGTGCCTGTTCCGCTCTGCAGTTCTAAAGCTGTACAGGTGCCTCTGCACAGCCTCTCTAGCAGTGGGGTTGTAGAGGAGGGTGACAGGTCTCTCACCAACTTGGTGGCTTGTCTCACTCTGCAGAGAAATGCTACAGCAGGCCCTTTGTGGAGGTTTCTGGGTCCTGAGAGGGCAGGTAAATGAGTAAGGGAATGCCTTTTTCTGTGCCACAAAGTCTCATGCCTCAAGTAGACAGAGGATAAAGGCATCTGAATGCCATTTTATGCTTTAACCATGAAGTCCTTCAGGAGGAGATCCTAGATCCCCACTGAGCTCATGTAGATTGGGTAGGAGCAAATTGGTAAAAGGTAAGGAACAGAGGGACACATACATTCACAAACACATGCTGTTACCTAGAACTGTTGATGTCTCACTGACCCTGTGTTTGCTCAAAGAGTTTAGAAGTAACAGTACTTGATGGCAGTATGAATATTATGATGCCATTTTTTTTTAACAGTGTTGGGACTATGAAAGTTTGAAATTCACCATCATTTACAAGGGAAAATTCTATTCCATTTTATTTTACAGTTTTTTTGGGGCTCTTAGTTACTGCAATACTTTCCAGCTTTAGCTTAACAGTGCAGCTGTTTGACTCAAAATAAAACATCACATACAGAGCACTGAGAATTTCATGTTTATCTTGGGATAGAGTTTGGTCATTTAGCACATCCAGTCACAACCATGAGTGGGATCTTTGAAACACGTGTAGAGAACTTTTGAGCAGAAGCCCTGATGATTTGCCTCTTTCTAAAGCTTAACTGTTTATAGAAATTTCACTGTATGACACATCTACATAAACTGAATTTTCCTTTGAAATGCCTGGGTAAGTATTTGTAGACTGAGGAAAAAAATGTGAGGGGGGGGGGGAAAAAAGGCCACACTAAGAAGTTCACATTCTATTATATCTCTTACTCAATGCATTTTAAAGCATCTTTTAAAATAAACTCAAATAAAAATAAAACCAGTTGTTTGTTTTCTCTTGAGCCATCCTCAAGCTCATGTTGCAGTTGGGATTGCTTGTATTTACGTTGCATGCCAATAGTAGCTGGAGATCAAGAAGACACAACTTACTGGTTACTGGAGCTGAAATTCGAAATTCTCCTATGCTTAGTCCTGAGTAGCACATTAGACTAACTCTACACTGTTGTGGAACTGATTGAACCCATTCCAGTGAGGTGGCTGCTGGCAACCAAGAGGAAAGCAGAAGCAGCCAGAGGAAGCAAAGCAAAAGTTGGTGTAATTCTGTCTAGTTCTGAGATACTATTAAGAGCCAAAGTGATGGCACGGGGAAGACAACAGTGTCCCCTACTGCCTTTCCAAAGTGTAGTTGCTGGAAGAAACGTTTAAGGAAATGCCTAAATTATTCCAAAAGATATGTCCTTCAAAGGAATTGTTCAGATTTTTTTTTTAAAAAAAAAAAAAAAGGAAACAATCAGATAATTATCTACTTGACAGATTATTTCTTTGTTTGCATGTATAATTGAAGATTAGAAGACTAATGGAATTCCTTTTTCTAAGGCTTAACATGACAATCCTGATACATCTGTGGTATGTATCTAGTAATAAATTACCTCAGGTACATTTCAGAGTTGTTAAATGCAACTTGCGAAGAGCAATGTTAATAGCATACATACAAACAACTTTGCTACCTGAAATACATACATGCATTCGAAAGGTTCCTTTTCCACTTGCATGTGTAAGTGAAAGGTCACTACTTGAATAGGAAGCTTGCAAACACAATATTCATGCAAAATGACCCTGTTCATGCGTACCCCCAACCAAGCTGTAGAACTGTCTGAACATACAGTAGTGCTAAAGTAAACTGTTTCGGCTGTGTATGCTTTTTTGATTGCTAGTGAAGTGTCAGTAGTTATATTAATCTGTCTGCCTTTGTGCAGCAACTTCTTTAACATGTTCCTCTCCTTCCTTTCTTTCCTTCATGCCTTCCCCTAGATTAGCACTGCGTACTCCATTGAGTAGATTATATCAAGAAGTGGAGACTTTCAGATATAGGGCCATCTCAGACACATGGCTGACCGTAAACCGAATGGAACAGTATCGGACTGAATACAGAGGAGCTCTACTCTGGATGAAAGATGTGTCTCAGGAGCTGGATCCAGATCTTTATAAGCAGATGGAAAAATTCAGGAAGGTATGAAGTTTCTTGTAGTTTCCTAGAATGGGTTGCCTGGTGAATGACAGCAAAGTGTGGTTTTGATTCTTTTGAGGAAGACGTAATTCAGCAGCACTAAGGATGCCATTTCTTGTAACTAATCTTTTCCGTGTGACAGAACTCCAATTAATCTGATATGGAATACAGTATCCTTCAGAGAATGGGCTGTAAGGAAAGATACAGTAGTAAGAAACAGCTTTTTTCAGTAGTCTGTTCAACTTCAGCCTAAACCTTTATAATTTAAATAATATATATTTTTAAAGGCGGTTATCTAATTTTAAATACTTAGCTGTGATGCCTGAATGACTAATGGAAGAAGATAAGTCTGTTCTCAGCCAGGGAAGGGAAAATTGATTTTTGCAACTAAAAAGTACAGAATAACAGAAACGCTGTAGTATCTGCTGCTAAACTTTTGGGTGCAGTTAAAGACCAACACTTTAAAAATTGGCTATTGCTGGATTTTGGGGAGGAGTTGAAAATTTGGAATTTGTTTAAGTTCTTCATGCAGTTCAGCATGACTCTTGGGCAACTGCTGAAAACTAAAACTGCTAAGAATGTGTTCTCTGTAAATCGTCCTCATTCAGTGTTACTCAAGTTTGCTATACTACTCTCCTCCCAAAGGACTTCCAGAAATCACAAGTCCTAGGTGATAATCTGCAGATTTGCTAGCAGGTGCAAGTATAGAATTTATTTGAACTGATCCTGTCCCAGTTGGTTCAGGAATGCCTATGAGAACTTCACATTTGCTAGTGAGGCTCTAGAGCTGATCCTGTTAAAACATGATGTTCACAGTTTGTTTATAAGTCTTGACTATTAGGAGGCATTAGGATCCTAGGAATTACATGTGTCTTCTAAAGACACTAAAAATATTCACATAAATTGTGTGATAAGTGAAAGAAGAGGCCTAAACAGAAATTGTATGAAAGTGTATGTCTATATATATGCATGTGCGTGTGACTTAGAGACGGGTGATGTACAAAGGAGAATCCCTGTTTGTAGATGGCTTAAGCAGTCGGTCTGTGACTGCAAGTGTTTGAAGCTGAAAGATACTTAATTCAGGATTTAAAAGCTTGAATAAATCATCCTAGTGGGAAAGGAGTGGCATGCATCTAGGCTATGCCATTTTTTTTGTAAACTGAAGTGGTGACAACAGCCATTAAGGAAGGGGTGGAGCAAATGAAACCCCCGCTAGTCATCTAATCTTTATTTAATGCTTCAGTACAGGATATTCCTGTAAGTCTTACGGCACCAGACATGTATTTTATTATGCCTTGTGGGAAATGTTTATAGTGGCAAGTTCTTGCAGGTAAAATAATTGGTATGGTCTTGGCCTCAGCCAATTGCTTATGTATAATGTTTGATTTATTAGAAAAACACTTAAAAAATGGAATGTTAGAATGAATAAAGCCAAACTGGTAATGGTCATACAAAACTGATTTATAGCTTTTTTGCAAAACAAATGCTATGGAAGATATAAATTATATAAATGGCAAAGTAATTAAAATAATGTATGCTTTGTACAGTGAACTGCTCTGGTTAAAAAGTTAGATGTGAAATTTCAGCCATCTTTGGTTACTGTGCTTCAAAGTCAGCAAAAATAAGATTTTAATTTATTGTTTTTTAAAGCTCTCACGAAACTTAGCAGTAAAAGTATGGAAATAGTAAGTATTTTGAAATATTTCTAGTTCTGAAATGAGTTATATTCTGACATAAAGAAATAATGAATGTAGATTGTAAAATTCTGTAGTGTTACCTCAAATAAGTTTTTTTTTAAAAAAAAAAGCCAACCTGCTTGGAGAAGTTCTTTTGAACCGTTCTTTCCTCTGACTGGCTGTCAACTGTAAACCTTTTGGATCACATTTTAATGTAGAGAACAAAAAGCTCTGTATTTTGTAGCCAACAGAGTAAAGAAATGCCCTTGTTATCCACTTCCCTACATATCCCATCTGTGCAACAGGCCTATCAAACTGGTCTTTGAAGATTTTAACACTTGGAGAAAGTAAACTTTTTTTTTTTCATTTTGAAGAAAAAAAAAAGTTACAAAAATAAAATCCTCAAGCATAATGTTCCTAAATAGCTGTTGCTGAACAAGACATGACAGTTTCTTTTTAGTGCTTTACAAATGCAGTAGGCATACAAAACTATTGGTGGATGCTGACGTCTAAATAATTAAAGTACAGGAGTTACTTTTTATTGTCTTTTTGTTCTATTATTGCTTGCAGATCTTAATTGTGCCATAGTGTGGCAGTGTAATGCTGGGTTTTTAGGGCTTATTTTGGATCTGTAACAACAATTCAAGCAATTTAAGAAGTCATGCTTGTTTTGCGTTGAGAAAGATATCATCATTACTGATGTAAGGTTTTTGGTTCTAAAATATACCATCACTGGAGAGAACTGTTTGATCTGGAGCTGCGCATCTAGTGATACACTGGCAAGTAGTTAATGAAGCTGATCCTGTCAGAGCACTTGAAAGAAAGTTTTCTTCAGTCTTCTAATTGTAAAAATCCTAAGTATTACTTTAGTAAACAACTTTTTCTATTTCAAGTAAACAGTGCTGGTTTAGCGGTCTTTAACGCACCTAGTATATCAGCAGTGTTTGTATCACTTGGTTATAGGACTGTTTTTCAAGTATGTAGCCTTTTATAATATAATCCAAAATGTATCATTATGTACACAGATATGGTACTTGTTTTTGGAGACTAAAGCTAAATCAATCCAGATGGGTTTTTTAATACCTTCCCTCAAAATAGCTCAGGCTAAAAGATCAATTTCAGAGCTGATAAAATCTGAGTTAAAACACTGGCATTTTTGTAGCTCTCTTTCAAAACAGTAAGGTACTTAAAAGAGTTTTCTAATGCTGTCCTCAAGGCATCAGTCTAAACATGTGAGACCCAGCAATACTACAATTTTCAAAGTGTCCCAGAACACTGCAGAACAACCTTTTTACATCGTTGTTTGAAGATATCCATGTGATTATAGCTACTTGAGTCAAACCAAGGAAAGAGGTGAAGTATTTACTTTTCCCTGCAGAGTACTGTAAGTGCCATGTACCTTCATTGTTTGTGTGGGGTTTTTCCCTATTAACAGGTTTTATGGATACTCCAGTGCTGTTCTAGATAGAGAGGTCTGCCATCCCTAAGTTCAGTGTTTGAAGTGTTGCTTGAGAGAATCTAAACAGCGTCTTGGCAACACTGTGATATTTAAAAGAATTTGAAAGAGTTAATACCACTTTACTGAATTCTCAACTGCTGGTCAGGTTTTTAAGGATCTTAAATCCAGGCTGTTTTATCTGTCTGGTGACTGTACACTATAGCTTGAGCTCTGCCATGATGTTGTAAAAATATAGACCAAATTACCCAAGTGCTGATAGTCCCCCAGTGTCCCACCTCCACCTCTGAAAATGTTAAGCTTTTCCATGTGTTTCCTGAGAAAGAACATGCCAATGTGCAGAGTGATAGGCTGTGCCACCAGGCAACACCCTCCCATGTGCAGCCTACAGGAACACAGAAGAGGCTCTGCTGTTCAGTTTTACTTGCAAAGCTATCTTTGATGTTTATACAGTGCGATATAGACTTTCTCATCAAACCTAAACATTACAGTGCCACCAGCCGTAACAGGTAAAAAGTGAGACCTGAAAAGATTATCATGATGACCTTTAGGTCTTTGTTTTGCACTTCCATCATTCTTCTGCTCCTCTGCTTCCCTTTCATTCTGAGACTTGAATCCAAAGCTGGAGCAGCTTTGTAAATATGCAGCGGCCATGCTGGGTTCCCCGAGACAAGTTGCAGCGTAGAGGTGTACTGGGAACTAGCTGCCTGGCAAGCTGGGCTCTATTTCTCCCTGTTGTCTAGTCCTCTCTGCTCTGCCAAAGCTCCTTTCCTAGGAGCTCTGCTTCTGTATGAACCAAACGAAGCTCAGATGGGAGAAAGAATAGGTTGAAGCTGTGTAAGGTTAAGGAGTGATGCATGGGCTGATTGCAGCAGAGCTTTGTAAATGCTATGAGGTTCATCTGCTTGCAATACAGTGCAAGCCCTGTATCTGTCTCTATGGTATGGGGATATTACAGCAATAAACATCTGAGTTTGTAAAACAGTATGTATTAGAAAAGGGTATGGTCTGCAAAAAGAGTTGGGTTTTGATTAATATATTTGTATAGGCTCTGTGGGGGGGAAAAAGTAGCATGGTGGACTGGATGATTGGGCACTGACTGAAGGACAGAGCCCAGAGAGTAGTGGTCAGTGGGGCAGAGTCTAATTGGAGGCCTGTGACTAGTGGTGTCCCCCAGGAGTTGCTACTGCGTCTGGTCCTATTCAATATATTCATTAACGACCTGGACAAAGAGACAGAGTGTATCCTCGGCAAGTTCGCTGAAGGTACAAAGCTGGGAGGAGTGGCTGACATGCCGGAGGGCTGTGCTGCTATCCAGCATGAGCTGGACAGGCTGGAGAGTTGGACAGGGAGAAACTTAATGAAATTCAATAAGAGCAAGTGTAGAGTCCTGCATCTGGGGAAGAACAACCCCAGGTATCAGTGCAGGCTGGGGGCTGAGCTGCTGGGGAGCAGCTCTGGGGAAAAGGACCTGGGAGTCCTGGTAGACAACAGGCTGACCATGAGCCAGCAATGTGCTCTCACGGCCAAGAAGGCCAATGGCATCCTGGGGTGCATTAAGAAGAATGTGGCCAGCAGGTCAAGGGAGGTTCTCCTCCCCCTCTACTCTGCCCTGGTGAGGCCTCATCTGGAGCACTGTGTCCAGTTCTGGGCTCCCCAGTTCAAGAGGGACATGGAGCTACTGGAAAGAGTCCAGCGCAGGGCCACTAAAATGATGAAGGGATTGGAGCATCTCCCATATGAGGAGAGGCTCAGGAAACTGGGTCTGTTTAGCTTGGAGAAGAGGAGGCTGAGAAGGGATCTCATTAATGCTTATAAATAAGACACCACCAGACTCTTCTCGGTGGTGTCCAGTGACACGACAAGGGACAATGGGCACAAACTGAAACACAGGAGGTTCAATCTTAACATAAGGAAACACTTCTTTACTGTGAGGATGACAGAGCACTGGAACAGGCTGCCCAGAGAGGTTGTGGAGTCTCTGTTGACGTTTAAAACCCATCTGGACGTGTTCCTGTGTGATCTGCTCCAGGATCCTGCTCTAGGAGGGGGGCTGGACTAGATGATCTTCGGAGGTCCCTTCCAACCCCTACCATTCTGTAATTCTGTTTGTGCTGGGCCTTCTTGTTCTGGAAGATGAAAAAGGCCCTACCCCACAGTGCAGAGCCCTGAACTACTTCAGTGGTGTTAAAGAAGTGGAATAGATCCTACAACAGAAGAGAATTTTCAGAATATTCCCCAAAAGATCCTAAACAATTAAAGGACCCTTAATGCCTAGCTGTTACTTTGCATGCAGCTGTTGAGAAACTTGCAAGCTTGCAGCTGAGTTGTTTGGGCACAGTTTGTCTCAAGTTCTTCCTAGTTGTAGCAGTCTATATACTTGAAACAAAATTAATGCCCTTAAATAGCATTTTAAAGGTAAATGTGGCAAGAGAAAAGGAAAGGCAGTGAGAAAAAGGAAAATTCAACAAGAAGGACTTGTAATGATATAATAGCTTAAACTGTTTTTTTAATCAGTGTACTAATGTAGGGAGTGGCTGATCAATGCAAGTTCTCTGTTAAATATTTTTTAAGAAATAAAAATTAAAGCTCATGTGGACAGCTGATGAATAATGAGTGTCTAAATAAATCCATTGATTAAAAGGTCAGAAGGGAAACACTGAAGTATATGTATCTTGGACTAGATGATCTTTTGAGGTCCCTTCCAAATCCCTAACATTCTGTGATTCTATTCATGGTAAAGATCTCAGCAAGTATGGATAAGATACATCTGCTACAGCCTTACAGCGAAGACTCAGGACCTACATCTCTGTTCCCCTGCTGCTCCCTTGCCGACTAGCACTGCCTGGTATGGGTGCATTTTGTCTTGTGTGACCATGAAGGTGCTGTACCACGTTACAGCACCGTCTGCTACTTTCCTTCTACTTGCTTGTCCAATAATATCAGCTGCAAACCCAGAGTAACTGTGGAAATGTGCCAGAGGATGTTTGGGTTTTTTTAATTCTCTGTTACATTTGGAAACTCCTGGAGAACTGAGGAAATGCAAAAAAGCCTGGGAAAGGAGGAAAACCAAATATGATTCTGATCTATGAAATAAGAACAGACTTGGCAGTTGCCATCTTTGTAAACTTAATTTCAGTCCCCGGTAAAAAAAAACGCCAACACAAAACCAAAACAAACAAAAAAAGCCCCAACAAACAAAAGGAAATCTGTAGGCATTTAGAGACTAACAAACTGAAGAGTAAGAGAACAGCACAGGTTTATAAATAACATTACAGATTTTTTTATTATTTTGCATTTTTAATCAAATCATTAGATAAGTAGGAAAAAATTGCAAATCTGGATCATTGCTGTTACTTATGAGTGATTACTGGAAAAATGAATTTAACTTTGCTAGAAAAGTAAGAGCTCTGAGGAACTAAGAATTGAGCATATTGGCTGAGTGATACTAAACAAAGTTTCAGAGGATCGTAGAATATAAAGATGGAAAATACCTTGAAGATCAACTAAACTGTCTTCAGGCCAGGACAAAATTTTGCATTTGCAATAAGTTTTCCAAGTGTTTTTCTACATCTAATAAATATAATTCAGTTGAGGGTGACACTCTTAGAAGTTTTGTGGATATTGGTGTTCTAGTTCAATTATTAAGATGTCAACCAAAAGAAAATGTGCCAATGATAATTACATCTGCAGACCATATTGAGCTGGAAAGTCTTTTGGTTTTCCAAGCAGCAAAATATACTGACCTCTGAAAGTAAAATGTCTTTGGCCATTGCAGTCACAGTGGTGTAATCAATAGACTCTCAGCTGCTATACTTACAAATAGCACTGTAAGTGATTGATGTTTAGAGCCAGTGATGGTAGTCACTGTTGTAGACAGCAGTTGTCTCTGTTTCTTTTTAGGTGATACTTCTATATTAAATTCCAAGGTTAACTTCATCTGGAAAACTTAAGGCACATTTGCCTTTAGTTGACAAAAATGTAGACCTTTGCTTGTGAGAGAGCAGATGATTATTGTTGTGCTCTGGAAATGTCAGATCTGAGTAGCTTTAGTAGACCACACATTAGATATGAGATTTGTGGCCCTATAATGTGAAAAATAATGCTGACTTTCATAATACCTATTAGGAGTGTGAGATGGTAAAATCTATCACTTTGATAGTGCATCTTTATCACTTTTGGTTCAGAATCTTCCTTAAAAAAAAAAGAAAAAAAGCCCGCTCCAAAGAAACCCCAATCTGCTGATTTGGATTTCTGCTACTCAGTATGTGAATAGGTGAGATTCCAGGAGATTCAATAATATTCTCTGCAAGATAGCTGCATACTCTAAAATTAGTGAGACGATGTCACACTGCACTCCGACATCCACATCTTAATGTAGCAATGCGATGGCAGAGATAAAGAGATAACAGCATGCTCTTACAATATGATGATAAGCAACACCTACACATATCGCTTCTTGTGACGTGCCTGTGCCACCAAGAGTATGTTTGGTTTCATTTGGAGAGAGAATAGCAGTAAGAACATTATTTTTTTAAGTGGATTTTAATATGAAAGCATATGATGTTGGAAATGTTAAATAATTATTTACCTGGAAATTATGGTAGTTAAAAACAAAAGACACCAAGTGTAACTTATACAAAATTGTAGGTTTTGCTTTGTCATTTGCTTTGTCTCTCCTTGTAAAAGCAGATGAAGTTTCAGTGCTGAGCATGTTTTCCTGGTGCAGTTTCTGCTGTAGTGTTTTTTTCAGGTTTTTCAAAGCCAAATGAGGTAACATTAAGTGGAGAAACCGAAACATTCCAAGATACTTTACATATAAAATGGCCAAGCATTTTTAAGGCACTTGTGAAAGGTGCACCTTTCTGAAAACATGACTGTCAGCAGAAATGTTCTTCATGGTGTAAGCATTTTATAGTCTTATAACTTTAAATTACCATTTCAAGTGCCATATGTAAGAATCAAGGTAGACAATAAGATAAAATCAATAATTTTTCTAAACTCATTTCATGTATATTAAATATCACTGATGATTGTTACTGGGTTAAAAGCAAAGTAACAATCTGTGATGGAGATGCCCTTTTAAAAGCAGAATAAGAGTATGCCACTTAAAAATAGAAACAGGCTTCTTGGAACAT
Organism: Podargus strigoides; assembly: GCA_028020825.1. Classification (NCBI taxonomy): domain Eukaryota; kingdom Metazoa; phylum Chordata; class Aves; order Caprimulgiformes; family Podargidae; genus Podargus; species Podargus strigoides. The sequence goes on from CM051623.1 coordinate 31,786,959, forward strand.
TACATCATCTGAAGAGGTATTGCTTGTAGAAGATAGTTGCTCCCAGAGACTGATGCTTGCCCTTGAGAGGCGGTTCATCATCTGTTCAGTTATTTTTAAGAAAGAAGAGTCTGAGGTGAGACTTGGCAAAATGGCTGTAAAATAGGATAAAATGAAGTACTAGACTACAGATACAATATATTTTTTAAAAACCTTGTTTCATGTAACCTAGAAGAAATTAAAAAAAAAGGTAGACTTAGTTTAATTGTTTTGCTGGTTCAGACTTGTATTTATCTCAAGAAAAGGCAGGCAGGCATATTCTAAAAATTTCTGTTCACATAATTAGCAGAATTTGTAATGTTTCAACAGAATACAGGAAGTATATTAAAAATATATAAGTGGTTTAATTCAATAATAATGTTAACTCCAACTTTAATAATTATTAGCCCCAGTATTAAAAAGGCACTCTTAAATGTGATGTGTCAAAAATTAAACTCCAATAATTTTTCTCTCGTCTAATTATAGGAACATGTAAGCACTAAATGTAATATTGAAATTAAATTTTTTTTTAAAAAAAACAAAAAAACAACTGGACACTTTTTACACTTAATTAATCTGCTGTGTTTTGGTCTTAAAATCAGAAAAAAAAAGGATTGCCTGGCCAATTTCTGTTGCTCACATGAAGACTCTCACCCTGCAAACTGATCTGTGTGGGCAAAGGCCCTGACCCATGTGGATCATTATGTGAATTCAGAACCTAAATGAAGTGTAAAAATGTAAACAGAATAGGTTGTGAAAGGAGAAATGAGATTTGGAAAATTCCCTCAGCCTTAATAATCTGAAAAGGGTAGAAGGATAGCTAAAGAAATATTTTTAAAAAATGAATGAAATACAGATGTGCCCAAACTGAGAGAATTCTGCAGGAGAGAAGAATAAACAGGAAGGGGAATACAGCTGTTGGGGAAAACATTGTTTACACAAGAGAACCGAGTTTTTCTATGGTCACCACTGCCCAGGAATTCTTATACTTCCCTAAAATGCCTGGGCCCATACATAACATAGTCCATCTGCTTTTACTTCATAAGGCCTTTGCTGTTCAGTTATGTGCTGCATAGGCTCTGAATGATTACAGGGTTGCTGTATTTGATTTTTCTCCTTCACTTAATGAAACCAAATTGAAGATAGGATTGAAAAAACCCGAAAAAAAATGGCTAATATGCCCTTTCATCTCTGTTTTAGGGATATTCTCCCTGAACCCTGCTTAGATTTCAAGTGTTTTTTCTTCTGTGATAGCACAAGGTGAAGTTCGAAGGGCACTGCAGAAAGATTTGGAGTTTCTCTTTTATAAGTACAATCTTTCTGAGTTTGTGTCTGGACAAAATATAATTAAATTGTTTTCGGTGAAATAAGGTATACTTACTGATGTATTAAATGCCAACTAGGAATCATCACCTATTTATTTTTCTATTTAACAGCATTTTTAGTTCAGGTAACATCATATAACTTAGTTGTGTTTATCGCTGGCAAACTGGGGCAATAACAACGCACAGGATTATGTGCAACAGACATAGTGGTAGAAATGAATCATGATTACTAGTGGGTGCCATTTCATATTCTGTGCTGAAAGAGGTTAAATAGAAAACAAAACCCAAAAATTCAACTACAGGACTTCTGCATTATCACTGTAGGCAGAGTGGCTCTGCACTCAGGACAGTGAGAGCATCTGGGGACTAAATACTAAAGGCAACTTGGTCATCATGGTGATCTTGTAAGGGGTATCTTTCTACGAGTGTTGGTGTCACATCCAGCTAGGATTTGCAGCATATGTGTCGATGTTGTTCCCTGACACTTTGTACATCCACCTATCCCACCACCCTTTGCAATGGCCAAGGGGATCTTCCTGGCCAGCTTACTGCTTTAGGGTGCTTTCACTGAGGAAAATGTTACTGCACCTAAATTTGAGCTTTTCATGTCCCTTTATCTAATCCCATCTTATTCACTCCCCTCATCTTCCCCTGTCTTGATCAGAAGTGAGCCAGAGTCAAGTAACAATCTTGCTCAGGCCCTGAAGAATTGAATTTGTGTGAAAGAAATGAAAAATGTAAATGACATTTTCTAATTATGAGGACATTCCTTGTAAAGGATTCAAGAAGACCTCCAAAATATCTTCAGTAAATGAGACAAACTGAACTGTGTAATTACTAGATGAATAAAATCATGGACATAATAGAGAGATTAGTTTTATGCTCTATTACAATTTTCTTTACATCACCCCTCTGGTCTTTCAGTGTTTAGAGTAATTACCTGTCTCTGTTTTCTGCAGCAGCTGTCTAATTGCTGTCCACTTGCTAGCATCCCCCTCTGTACCATGTGTGCCAACCATCCTTTACTCTCAGGTTGTCTACTATGATTAACACAATTAAGTTATGATAAACTCAGAGCAATTTTCAGCACTTTTAAGTCCATGTTACTTCTTTCAGACCTGAAAGCTTATATCTTTGCTTTTGCTCTTTATTTTGGTCAGCCTGCTTCTTGCTAGTGATCTTTGCAGTCATTTTTGGCAACTCATAGACTTTTATCATATTAACAAAATGTGATTCTTTGTTTTCAGACTATCTAAAGTTATTTGCATCCATGTGGGGAACTGTTGGATTGTATCAACTTCCTCGTAGTTATTTGAGGAGGCGAGACATTCTAAGTTATCAGGATCAAACTCATCGCTAAAGAGTGTATATGTTCATACACAAAAGTGCGTGCCCATTTGCCGTTTAGAACAGTATGTGTCTAAGCATGCTGGTGTGGTAATTACTCACAACTGCAGACTGACAGATATGTGTGTGTACTACAAGAACTGTATTTGGGGCTCGTAATGTAGAAGTCTATCCCCAAACTCTGAAGCAATGTTACGTAGGTGAATGTTGTCCTGGTTGCAATTTAGGAGTCTTCTGGTCACAAGAACAGAAAAATCATTGGTAATTATTTTCTTTGTGTGTCCATGCTTCAAGGTCTGTATTGGTGTCAACGCTTTTTTTTTTCCTTTTGGCCTAGTAAAGCACACATCCTGAGTTTGACTCATACTGAAACTTGTTACCAACAGAAAGTTGAGGCATGTATCTAGGCTTCTTAAAGTAGAAAAAAGCAGACCTTCTAGCAGGCTAGAAATGATTTTTATTATGGCCTTTCCTTTAAGTTATCATTTCATGTTTGTTTCCTTTTTAAAATAATTCATGTATTGATCCAAGCTGTAAAAAGAAATAAAATTACTGTCAGAAACCTCTTCATCTTAATAGCTTGAGGAGCATGTTATGTTCTATGCTGGTTGGTAATCTGACAGTAGCTGTAAGCTGTAAGCTCTGAGGGGTAGAGCTGCTCTCATACGCAGTTTATTCCTTTAAAGACCCAATGTGAATGAGTTAGGAGGAGAGGCTGTGTGTGCTCTAGCACTTGGCTGTCACATATCTGACTTCATGACAACTCCCTCCTTGGTGCTGTTTCAAGTTAAACAGATTAACCATAAGTACTTTGTCTTTATGCTGGAGGAAAATAGAGAAGCCTCATGCAGCCAGCAGTGGTTTCAGCTGGGATGTAGCAGCTGACTGCAGCTACAGGACAGAGTCATTTGGAGCCCATCTCTGATAGGGAAGTTGATAGGTAACATGTAAGGAGCACAGGGCTATGTATTTGAAGAGTGGGGGAAGAATATTTTTGGAAAGGAAAAGCCAAGACTACACATAGACCTTTTTCCAGGGAAGGTGTATGGCTATGCAGAGGTGCTGCTTTTCTGAAAGATGATGCCTGAATAGAGCTGAACTAGTGCACACTCACTGCATTTTGAGACTAGCATATATCAGTTTAGCTTAAAAATGTATTTTCCTCATCTTAAATTAAAGTAAACTACTCTTAATTTCAAATAAGTCTAGTGTAAACATGCTTAGCATCTGTTTTATTAAAAATCATTTTTAAAACTGTTTAGTTAAACTGCAGACAAGTAACATACCTTTCCATTTCTAGGGCTGTGGGCTCGGAGGCTCTTGAATCTTTTAAGATGGGGCAACTTAGTAACTTTTTTTGCTTTGCCTGATTTTAATGTTGTGCTTTGATCTTAATTTTAATAAGGACTTTGAGTGTGGTTCTGAAAAATTGAAGACTTGCTACTTTCAGCTTTTTAAATTTAACAAGCTTTTCTTCATTTTACAGTAAATAGTGGTTGGAGTTAGGAAAGTGATCCACATCTTGTGTTTGAGAGTTGATTGCATCCTGTATTTGATAGAAATTTTTTTAAAGGCTGACATATTGTATTTTCTGTGTACATTCCATTTTATGTTTTGTTGCAATGAACTTATTGCTGGTAGAACAATTGGATTTATATTCTGGAATTGCAGTATGCTGCTCTCTTTGTGAAAGCTGTTGCAAGCTTAAAGCTAAAGATTTTGTTGTCTGGTTTTTGGCTGGATGAACTTGATGGATTGTACTGAGAAATATGACTTTGATCAGGGCTGTATCCAGCTGCTGGATAAGTGGGAAGGATTTCACAGAGGCTGTGCTCTCACCAAATGATGTGCTGTGTCTGCCTGCACTGGGCCATGCTAGAGGAGCAGAAATCAGGAAGGAGGAAGAAAATATCTCCTTAATTCCTGGTGATTCCTTAGAAGAAAACTTCAGAGGTTTCCTGTTGCTGTTGGGCTGTACCTTTTAACCTGGTTTTTTGTGGAGGTTTGTTTTTTTTTTTTACCCTGTGAAGGGTTTAAATTATTTTTTAATAATGGAGGAGGAAGTATATTCCTATTGCTGCAGGGCAGCTGTTCAAAAAGTTATTTAGCACAGAGAGCAATATTACTTGCCACAGATAGTTTTCATGTCTTGGGGGAATTTGATTTGGATGTAACAAAACTTTGCTGCTGCAAAGACACGTTTGGATCCAGGTCTTTGTGCTACCATAGTATTGATAATAGGGAGGAAGAGATAGGAAGTTCAAGTCAAAAAAGTTAAACAGGCAAGGAAAAAAATAAATTCTCTTGAGGTGTCTTCAACTAGAATACGTTGTTGATTGAATAGCACGAAGACTTTTGGCATATGAATTTAGAGTATCTTTAATTGATGGGTCTGTTCTGATTAAATATCTAACCCAGTATACACTTTTTCCCAGAGGATTCATGTAGACAGTAGCACTGTTCAGCACACCACTCCCCTCTTAAATATCATGAGTAAAAGTTTCACTCAGCAGACAACCCCCTAGGACTTGAACAAGGAGAGAAGCGTGTTGCCTTCATGCTTGAGCAATGGATGCTGGAAGCTGAGCTAGGCTTGTCCAGGTCAGTCCTGTAGGTTTTGGCATTTTTTTCCAAAATTCAAACCCCAGGTCTTAATATATCCATAGACTTCTGTACAAGGGGGTACAAAACTTTATGAGTAAAGTACTGAGATCTGAGCTTCTCTCTGCACTGCAGTTATAATTGTAGAAATGTTGGAGCATCTCAAAATTGACCCCACCCCTTCTCCAAATAAATCTGTGTGAATGCAAAGCTTACATATTGTCATACAGTTACAATAGGTGAAGCATTTTTACTTGCTTTCTATTATTTAGGCATGTTTGGGCATAGGCAGTGCTTGAATACACCCTGACAATTGAAACTGAGCACTCTTACAGTTACAAAATTCTATAATTCAGCATGCTTTTGAATTTTGGTAATGTAAAATCTGCTGTTACACAGGCATTAAAAATATTATTACAATGTTGAAAAAGCTCATTTGAAGTATCTGTGCTGCCTTAAGCCATAGAACAGAGTTCTCCCACCATGAGAAGGCACTGAGCCAGTCTGAATCCGGCATAGCAAACTCACAAACCCACCTTGACCTGCAAACATGCCTTAGGGTTACCCTATTCTTAAGGATGGACACGTTAGTCCCAACAGAAATCCACTATCTGTCCATCAGCTGTCCTGGTTGGTGATCAATGCTAGCAACCAGGGAGCTGTGTGGAACAAATTCACAGTGGCATTTTCTGGTAGTACTATGACCAGTGGAGGCGTCATAAGACATAATGTTGCATTTTTTTCCATACAATTATGTAGTTGTCTTTTGAACTAATGTAAATTCTGGCCATTGCAACAGGTTTGTGTGATCGGAGAGCTGCCCTACTGACACAGATGTTGTGTAAAGATCCACTGTCCTTGTGTTGAGTTCAAATGGCTAATTTGGTATAATGCCCTCTGATTCCTGTGTTGGCCAAAGTCTGCTCTTTTCCAGCTTTTGAATGTGTGGTCTGATGGATTTCCATCATACTCCTCCTTAGTCATCTCTTTTTCTGGGCTGGAAAATCCTAATCTATCATTCTTTTTACAGAAACTAATTTACATTTTTGATCTAACACTTTATTCTTGCCTACTTTTTTTCTCCCTATAGCTAAGCCTGAACTGATCTGCTTTTGCAGATCCAACTTGGCTTTGAGTGGAAGAAAAATATGGAGTGAAAACAAAATCTTCACGTCACTCTATAATATTTATGCAATCACATGCATAATGTGCAAAGAGCTTCTTGGTTTTCCCCATCCCTAAAGAGACACAAGGGAGTTGGAAAAGGTACATTACAAAACAGCAGGAATAAACACAGGGCTGGGAAGGAAGTGGGGGAAAAAAAGGAGAGAGAGAAAGGAGTAAGAAAAATATGTATGTGTTTGCATAAAGGACAGCGAGAAAGCTACTTGTTAGGATTCAATTTCTGCAATAGCCAACATTGAATATATCAGAAGGTGGTACAACCAACCTGTGTTTTTTTGGGAGGAAAAAAAGGAAGAATATTCAAGCCAGCCATAACATTATATCCACACAGGGGTCAGAGAATTGCTCACATCTGCTGACTGCCAGAGGTTATGAAGTAAGCAGTTTTGACCATGGCTTACTCGTTACTGCCAGGCTGGAGTTACATGGCGTGTGAGCCAACAGACTCAAGGCAGTAAAATTTTTACAGGCTGAGCACTGAAAAACTTAAGAGGGAAATGTGGCATAAATGTGATGCAAAGAGCAAATTTCATATTCTATTGAATAAAATCATGGTGCATGTCCATGACTTGGCTGTTTGGTAAATATGATACTTGTATAATATCTTTTAGGAAAAAAAATTCTCTACTGAGATTTAAAAATAGCAGTAGTTAATTCAGCGTACCTAATAACATATTTTCTTACCTTATATTTTTACATTGTTGTTAAAGGAAAAAAAATGCAGCAATGCTTATTAAGCACTTTACTCTTTAACATGACATTCTCTTTCACCCAGGACTATAGACATGTATTTCAAAGCAGGAAGAAAAAGGCAGGAATCAGACCCAGGGATAAGGAGATAAGATAAGGAGTAGATAAGGACAGAGCTAAAAATTAGGACAATAGGGAGGAGAGGAGAAAAGAAAAGCAGGAGGCTCTGTAGTCAGAGAACAGGGAATGGAAGTAGTAGTTTGTCTGGGGCATATTTGTTCCCCAAGCACAATGTCTGCATCCCCTCTGACTTGAAGATACGAACATGACAATGTATGTTTGGACTTCTAGATTAAAGAGCTCTTTTGTATATTTAATCACAGTTTAATTTCCTTTGTACATTTAATTCTTTTCTCCTCCCAGGCAGCAAATTGCTAATTGCAGCTCTGCAACTACATTTGTAAGGTTTCTGCAACAGTTTTCATCAAGATCTTTTGTAAAGATGTAGCTTAGCTCTCAGTCAGTGGCAGGAGTCTCTTGATACAATTTGAGTGAGCACAGATTGCACATCTCTGGCTTGAAAAACTGGAGAGAGAGAGAAAGAGAGAGAGAGAGAGAATCAAAAAATGCGAGTAGTAACTTACAGACTAGAGGAAATTACTTAAGACGAGGTGTTTCTAGGCCTAGTTTGTCAAAGAGAAGATGGAGAGTTGGTTTGACCATGATATGTAAGTTGCTGAGACTCCTCAGTCTACTCATCAGGAGTTTACACAGCTTGGAAGTTTATGCTGGATGAATTCAAGTAGCAAGGCACATATTTAAATACTTAACAGTTATTACTAGCAATAAAGAAATTTATTTTTTTTCCTGGACATCACTTAGGTTAGGATTAATCACCCCTGTCTTCAGGCATCTGCTGTGTAGATGCTTCAAGTAGCCATCAAAAGTTCCCTTTACAGTCCAGTGGAGAGAACTGGGCACTTTTAGGGTAACACAAACCAAACTCTAGAGTCGATTTTTTTTTATGTTGGCCAGATCTCCATCCACTAAAACAGATCACAGGGTAACAATGTAGATGTCAACATCTGAGCTAGGCACACCTAGCTTGTCTTTCTGGAAGACACAGCTTAGGGTAAGTGCAGAAGTAATATTTTGTGATGTTAATCTACTGATTTGTTCTGGCCTTTAAACTCTAACCAAATGCATGGCAACTGTCTAGGAATGCTTTTCTAGAAAACCTGCAGAGCTTCCCAAAGCTGGATCAGGTATGAATGACCAAGGAGATAGGAATCCTGCTGTGCACAGGGGAAATGCTGGCAAAAACTGAGACAAAATAGTGACTACAATTTTGAAGGTTACTATGGGATTTATAATGGCTCTTCTCAAAGAACTGCTGAAATGGGCCATGTCCTATTAGGATGTGTTGAAAATCACAGAATAAGAGAAAATGTGGGATCCATTTTGGTGCTTCCTGGAGTTTAAAACTTTGTTACTCACAAATACCTGCATGTTTCTAATAAAGTGGTTTCAGCATATTGATAAAAGTAAATTAAATATATTTTTTTAAATTGTAAATAGTATTTAAAAATTGTGTTATTTTAAAAAAGTAGTAGTTCAACTAAAACTAATGACATCTAACATTTTTTTAAAACTGTGAAAACTTAGTCCAACACAAGTATACTAAGCTTTCCGTATTACATGATTATGTTGTCTTCTAGGTGGGTAAGATTTTAAAAGTTGCTAATACATTTAAAGTACAGAAAATTGTCATCCAACCAGAAAAGATTTTCAGGTTGTTATATTCCATTCTAGTAAATGATACTCTAATGATAAATATACATATAAGAATGCATGTATATATAGTTTAGGTTCAAAATAGTGCAATTTTGCAATGTTCCTTCAATACAGTTTCTTAAAAAGCTCCTATTTTTTTTCTTTTCAAAACATAATTTATTCAGTGCCTCAGGGCACCGTGGCATGTTAGAGGCAGAAGTAATAGTTGTCAGAGTATGATCACTTTCCTGATGAAAAAATAATTAACCCCCCAGAAGTTCTATAGCATTATACAGTATCACAGGCACAGATGGGAATAGAAAACAAAACCAGTTCTTTTATTTCTGTTAATTTCATGGACTTGAAAAATTCTGTTGTATTATCAGTTGCACGCTATACACTAATTTAGAGCTGTGTGTTGTATCAAAGCTATCATGTGTCAGTGTAAAGTATCCATGTGAAATTCAGTTCTGTCATATAATCCTTTCCTTGCCTGGTACACAAATACTCTCCTGTCTATAGCATCTTTATTAGCCCTTCCTGAGGGGGACAGGAGGAAGAGGGAGAGAAGAGTTGAAAATCCTACGGCCTTAGCCATGAGAAACTGCAAAAAAAGCCCCCCTCAAAACTTGGACTATTAAGTAGAAGAATTCAGTTTTATCTTCACACCAGTCAGGATGGGTTTATATTTCTATTATAAATCAGTATAAGCATAAAAAAGCCCTCCAAGTCCTTCAAGCTCTCATTGAAACCTTCAAGAACTGCTGTACTACAAATGTTAAATAATAATGAGCAATACTGTTGAAATCAAAGGGAATAGTCACATATTCTAATGAAAATGTGAATTATCATCAGAGGCTATTGTTCTTGTGTGTGAATTAAAACTATTACAGCTGTTATTTTGTCTCCCATTCTGATTGCAGAGGTGGATGAAAAATTGTGGTTTTGACTAAATAGTCGTATTTTTTTGAGAAGGAAAACTAAGCAAAAGAATGATTCTATCATGCAAATTCAAATACAGTAGGTTTGCAAAAATAGCTAAAATGTAGCTGGTTTAATGACAAAGTTTACAAGAAAGCTGCTGTTTTAGAGGAATAACACTTCAGTTATAATGTGACTTTTTACTACTTCTTTTCTCTAGACTGCCTTGTCATAGTATGAGGAGAGCAAAATACATGTTAAAATCATGGAGGTTTGTTTGTTTTGACTAGAAACAAAAAAATGTGTGATTAAAAGAAAAAAACTTTTTACCAGCATGTGATGATTTTATGGTTGTTCTGTTTATAGACAATTGATGTTTCAGATCGAGTTGTTTGGCAGAGAAACATCATTGTTTGTGGTCCCAGTAAATACAGTGAAATGCTGCTACTGCTACACTAATTCATATGAAGCTGCATTTCTCTGTATTCTGTTATGGACCAGTATGGCATTGTTGTACTTTAGCACTCCTCCTCTTCTGCTTGCATTTGGTTCCAGAACTGTCCTGAACATGCTGCAGCCTCCAGTGATTAATCTGAACAGGTGAATTAGATGCTTCAATTAAATCTAAAATCTCTGGGTAGTTATGGCAGGTAATTTGCTAGCAGATATTTGCAATTATTTGCATAGGTACTGATTTCATTGGGTTATGTTAGATTTCATTGTGTTTAAGCTGAATATTTAGTTTGTTTCTCACCATGAATGTTTCAGTCACTAGAAGAATGATCTTTGGTGACTGAAAAATCTTTGTACTGTATTGTATCTTGTGATAGACTTCTGTTGATCAAGTCTGTATATAATGGGGGTTTTCTACCATTTTAGGATACCAGAAAGTTGTCCCAGTTGCCTTTCCAGAATCTTTCTTACAATACAACTAGCCTAATACACATTCAATTCAGCTTTCAGTTAGCTACTGTCTTTACATATGAATCTACTGATACCTTAAAGCTGCCTCGACACAGGACATGTATATTTTTGGCAGCTGTTTCAAAGTGTTATTTGCTTGTATTGCTGTAGTGACTGGGAATCTGAGTCATAGGTGGCAGCTCCACTCTTAGTCTTGCATAGGAAAAGAAGAAAAAGGCAATGTGTACGACAGATGTACCTGCAGTTTTTCCCTCTCCTCACACGGACATAACTTCTCTTTCAAAGCTGACATATCGGTTGTTCTTTTGTGGCAGAAAGGCAGACAGTACTTTTGTTGCTTTCCAGAGTGAAACAGGTAGACATGCAATGGTAGTTAAGTCTTTTATATGAATTGCAACATGACTCCAAATTTGCTTAATCAAGTTTGATAGGATGAGGTGCATGGGGTTGCATGCACAAGCACAGACTGTCATAATTAAGTCCAAAATGGCAAATTTAAGAAATATATCATTGGAACTCATTATGCACTTTAGGTTATCTAAATTCATATCTCAAGAGTAGATTCATTTCTTGAATAAATTTGATGTACATCTGCTTGGCTTCAGAACTAAGACATATTATTTGGATCTATTATACTATCCAAATAGTTTTCCTTTTTAGCTAGGCATTTCTCACTCTATAAATATGATCTCGTAAAATTAATTTATATCAGTGTTTCTCATCAGATCATAAACGAAGATTTTAATAAGCAGGGCTGAAGCAGACGAACAGAAATATGCTACCTCTTCTTTAACCATTGTTCTTATGTGTTATTCCTACAAGTTGATGGAGCAGAGAGTAATGAATGCAATGAATACTGGTCCAACCCAAGGGAACAATTGAGTCAAAGTATAGTCTGCAAAATGCAGAACATACCAAAGCACACTGAAACCAGGTCTAGTACTGTGCAAGACACTGGAAGTCCTTACATTGCACATGGAAAACTTTAGTTACAGGCATTATTTTGTATAAAACGTTACCTTTTTGGTTCTGTGACTACCTAGCATCAATCTTGAATTTTATTTTTTTAAAAAAAAAGTCAAATGAGTAGGTTCTTATATATGCTTGTGTAAAAGTGTAATGGGTGTCATAACACCACTTGAGCTATGGAGTTATTATAGTTTTGTGGAAACTGAGAATTTAGTTCCTTACGCTTTCTGTGCTGTATGCAGAAATGCTGTAACATACGCTATATGCTAAATACATAGTCCTGAAACTACAGCCTACTTCAGTTTGCATTTAAGTTTCTTGGAGTCTTTACAACGATCCGGTATGCCAGGAGGTCCTATACTTATTTAATGCAGAGATTTGTACTGATTCCATCTGCGGGTAGAGTTTACCCAAAGCCCCCAACAGGAAGATTTGCTATATTCCAGGCATTTTTCCTTCTTGATTTACTTACCCCCTCCTCCCAGCCTATACACATGCTGTGCATGCTTTTCAGATCGAGTAAGTGAGAGGCTGGGTGACAAATTAGACTGGAAGCATCTGCTTCTGCTTCTATGTTGGAAATGCTGAGACAAAAATATATGTAAAGTGAATTAGTGCATTTATCCGACAGAAGTTCATTTTAGAGATAATGCTTCACTAGCTGAATTGTCTTTGAAATTGGGCTACTACTGAAAATAAATTCTGCATTTTGTGGTAGACTAAAAGAAAGTAATAACACAGATGTACTGTAGAGGAGATAAAGATTCCTTGAAAATACATGACAAATCTGTATTTTAGTAACTGAACATACTGAATAGGGTTTTTTTTAACTGGGTCTGAACATTTTCTTTTTATGTTAGCAGTCTTGAAGACTGGGGCTCTTCTGTTTGAATATAGGTTTAGGAACCTGTGTTAGCAAATATTTGCCCTTACAATCAAGCATACCAGAATTTGACTTTTAAGCCCCCGGATTTTAGGATTTTAACATTTATTTATTTGCTTAGTTAGTTAGTTTAGCCTTATAAGTTATTTCAGTTTTATCTGGTATCTTATAGTTTATCAAGCTATTGATTCAATAAGATAATGCTTTCCAAATTTATGTTTTCTTAAGTGCTTTTTTTAAACAATTCTATTCCATAAATATTTTACTTAGATGCTTGCATTGGGAAATTAAAAGCAGGTCTCTCCAGGTTGTTGCTTAGAAAAAGAAAAAGATGAAAAGTAATAATCTTTTTTATGTTGATAGTACCTTATACAGCATAAACCTCATGGCTAGCACCTACAGTTTCAGATGCTTAGGAGCTCTTTCATCATAAAATGTCCAAGTTGCATTTGGATCGGTGCAGTTCTTTTAGTCAGTAAAATCCTGACACTTTGCAGACCAGGGTTGTGAAGAAATATTGTATGTTCAGCTTTAATGAAGTTAAATATGTGAATAAAAATTTGCTGGACTGAGACCACAATGAGGTCCTTTTTCTCACATCTTAGAGAGTAATTGCATAGAAAGGAGAAGATTAGTATGTATTACATCAGCTTTCCCTTGAGCAGAAAACCAAAGGTTCATTCTGATAACTTGTGTGGTATTAAGTAGATTATGTCTTGTAAGCACTAAGGTTTTGTACCTAATTCCTGAAGCCATTATTAATCTTAAAAGATGCCTAATAATAATTTGAATTGAAAATGCATTTATTGGCACACATAAAAGGCAAAAGGTCATGCCAATGTAGTATGTGGTCTTTCTCGGCTGTCCTGTACTGCTGCTGCAAAATGGAGAGCACTTGTGCTCAATAAACTTTAAGTATATCAAAAAAAGCTGAAAAGCATCCTTAATTTAATAGTTCTCATAGTATCACATCTTCCCTGGTTGGCAAGAGGAATGTGTGGCATTTGGTTACACAGCATTAAGAATTTTGAATTATCTGTATGATTGTGTCAAATATACGGGCTTGTATGTTGTGTTGTGGATCGCCTCTTTATGAATGCTCTAGTTTTTAAAAGAGACTCTAGTTACATGTTCAGTTAAGATAAATGCTGACATTGTTTCTTGCTAAATATCCCCAAAGATGGTATTCAGGAAGACAACAACTCAGACTTTACAGGTTTTTTGTTTTCTGGATTTTTTTTCTCATCTTTTGAGGAGTGGAAGATATGACATAGACCCAAGTCCCAGTCTGTTGTATAAAGTCCTTGTGCAGACTTGCAGTTGTAGAAAATATTAATTACATTTAGTAGTACTCTTTTTTTTTTCTTGTGGCCTACCATCTCTGGCAGAGTATTTATATTACTAGAACTAATATTCTTTGCTCAGTATCAGTCTACACAGCCACAGCTGTTCTTTCACTGCTGCTGTGATATACTGTATTTCTGTAAAGAGATACCAAAATGAGTATGTTTTCCAATTTTTATCTTCTCAGTAGGTATTTAGTACTAATATCTATCTTATAAACGGATTAGAAAACAAAATTTCTTCACGGAATATATTAGAAAAATAGTAACATAGAAGACAGTAAGAGCCATATTTTAGCATATATCAGCCTCTCCTATCTTAATTTCAGTGTGACTGATGCTACAAGAAAGTTCTGTATAAATTTTAATTGAGTGTGTTCAGTTGTCTGATTTCCCTAGAAGTTGTATTAGTTTGCTCTTTCATGAAGCTAGGGTAGTAAAGCGGAGGGAAAAAAAATAATTCACTGCATAAACAATTGTCCTTTTGTCTGAAGGTTCAAGCTCAAGTGCGACATGCAAAACTCAACTTTGACAAACTGAAGACTGATGTCTGTCAAAAAGTGGATCTTTTGGGAGCGAGCAGATGCAACCTCCTTTCACATGTGTTAACAACATATCAGGTATCCAAAGAAAATGTTGACCTCCAAAAGAAAGACTTCCTGTTAATATATGTGTTTTAAGATGTTACCATGGCAATATTCAACTGTAAGGAAATAGAACCAGTATTGAAGGAGATGCGAAATTTGCACTGAAAGCAGATTGGTGTTAAAGCTAACATTGCATTGAAATTTTCTCCTGCCTTACAGACAACACTTCTTCATTTTTGGGAAAAAACTTCACACACGATGGCAGCCATCCATGAAAGTTTCAAGGGTTATCAGCCATATGAATTCACTATGTTAAAGGTAAGGAATACATAGATATGTTTGTTTGCCCAGTGATAACAAATAGAAGATCATACAGGGATGTACAAAGCACACATTCGTATTTTGTCCGTATATTGATATTGTCTGACAATTTTATCCTTTTCCTGTTTTTTCATTTAAATACATGATTGCTGTTTAATGCACTTCTGGCTAATAGGATCAAAAACTGCATGTAGTGTGCAGTGACTAAGGACCTATTTCAGAGGAAGACATTATTCTGGGCTGCACTTAACCCCAGTTAGCACTTAAACACATACTTGTGTTTGATTATTCCTAAAAAATCATAATATCCAGCAGAATAAGGGATTTCTGTTGCTCTCCAAAATCCCACCAGTGAATTAATACTTTTTTGCCTTCGCATCTGTTTTTAAAAACTCACACTCTTTAAGAATGCCTTATTGGACTGAATACAAGTACATGAATGCTCAGAGTTCCCACACCTGTGCTCAGACTTTTTAACCCTTAACTGCTGTGGGAAATACTGTTTTGCTTGACTAGTGGTATTTGCTGATCCTTTTTAATCTTTGAATAGATGCAAAATGTGACTGAAGTCTGAGTTCAGAGTTCTGCCAGGTATATGAAAATACGCACTCAGCACTCTGTTTTCCTGGTCATGCCTGCCCCTGCCTAAGAAGTTGCTTTGCCCATTGCAATTTGAGGTTCTGTTGAAGAATGAGAAAACAGTGAAAAAAATCATTAACTTTCCAGTTATTCCCATAGATGTCTTTGTCCTGTAGTTATTTTGTGCAACGTAATATCTACATGATTGGGTGATCCTTTTCGCATGGGTGAAAACTAACATTTGTCTGAAGGAAGTCTGACGGAAGTGTTGCCGTCAGGAGGAAAGTCAGGAATGAACAGCTTGCAGCAAAGCCACTCTGCTTGGAGAGACAACCCAGTTTGAAAACAATTACCAGTCATAGCCTCAATCTATGAAAAGCTTGTGCATATGACATGTAGAAGTGGAGTTAGGCTTCACTGTGCTGTATAGCCTGTGGCTACCCCAGAGCTCCTGGAAAAGAAACACCTGAAGGTATATGGTTTAATTCACCTCAGACTACAAAACTCGTCTGTACATGGCTCTGCTATATTTAAAGTTGTTTTCTAGAATGTGGGCTGGGGGGGAGTGGTTTCTGAACTTTGAAGTGCATAAAGAGCTTGTGGAGACTGTTAGTCCTGAAGCTTGAAACATCACAACAGACCAAACAAATTTCAAGATCAATCTTTCCTGACCAGAGGACAAAAATAAAACAAGGCTCATAAACTGTTTCATCTTACCCAGCCTCTGAAGAGTCCTGTCTTGCAGGAGAAGTCTTCATTTGCTACGAAGTTAACATAACTCTAAGCTTTTTTGCATAGTCCGCTTCATGGAAGATAGGTTTTAGCCAGAGCTTATGTCCAGATTTCGGCAGGAGACAATTCGGCATAGTTATCTTCACATTGCTAGTAATTGCCTACAGACTCGACAATTAAACTCCAAACCAGAAAATAAAAAAAAAAAGGCCCTTTTATTTCCCCACCATTGCCTCCCAGTGCAACGATGTCTAGTTCATAGCCTGGGTTTAGCACAGCCAGAGTCCTGCTCAGGAGCCTGGGTACCGTGCTGGTGGGCTGTTCTCATAACTTCCCCATGTTAGGTTTCTGAGGAATTTTTTCTCTTTGCTCTGATACAAACTAATTTCAGTCTAATTTGTAGGTAGCCTGTGTTGTTGCTGGGTATTTATTCTTCATTCTCTTTTATACCTAAAAATGTGATTATTTGAACAAGACATACAATGTTTCAAACTGTATAGTAACATTTGGATGCCTTAGAGAGAAACTTGTACAGAAAATGCACCTGTCCTGGACTGTGAAGTATCCTTGTGATGGAGGATGAGAGATTTGGGGATGCTTGTTATCTTTTGAACTTCCTTCTGTGAAAGAATTCAGTATAATCTAAATTTGAAATGAGGTTGGGAATCTATGATGAAAAAATACAATCTATATTGTGTCCACACATGTGTAACAAGCATTCCCTTGAAGCAAAAGTAAAAATGGTTGTGAATATTATAGTGTGTTTAGGATGCAGCCTAACTTTGTTATGAGAATCTTAAACCATTTTTATTGCTGGCCTCCTGTGCTGAAAAGATGTGATTTCCTGTTTTTGCTGAGAAATGATGCTAGTCAGGAGGTAATTTTATACTACAAAATTTCATGGAAGTCCCTGCTTTCAGAGAACAGGTGCTTGGGAATAAGACTATGTTATTGCCTTTTAGTATCAGTTCTTTATTTCTTTTGGTCTCAAGAATCTGGGATTATTTTCTATACCAAAATTAAGTCTCCTCTGTGATCTCTTTTCCCCCAGTTGTTTCTTTTTGTTTACATTAAATGGCTGCTAAGGAGATTAAATCAAAATCTTGTGGTTGCGTCAGGTAGCATTCTGTTGCCTAAGAGAATAGGTGTCTGCTGCTACTTCAGATGCCTTACTGGGGCATACTGGCTTCAGATGCCTACTTGTCATTTCTGAAGAGTGTGGGACTCCCACAAGTCCCATGTCTCCTCTGCTAGATCTGGATGTGGAATAACAATAGATGTTTATGTTTAGGGAACTGATCTCTACTAATCATATCATGTATGTTCATGCCAGAGTTACTATATATTAAGAAGGAGCTGCAAACTAGTTCTACTTTGAGATTACATGGTATTATTTTTATATGAAGTATAATAAATGTCTGTAGCTGATCTAGGGTAAGTATAGTTTCTGATGAAGAAACTTCTGGTCTAAAAATGTACCCAGTGAAGATGCTGTGTCTGCTCTTGACTTTATGGATTAAAAATATACAGTCAGAATATGTAACTGCTTAAAGTATACATAAAATATTTCCGTGTGCCCATTTCTGCGTTTAATTGGGAGTTACTCCTTTTAGAATATTTTCCCCTGTCTTACATCTTAAAAGGAATCTTTCCTAAAAGAAAGTTTTCAATTTGGTGCTTGCAAATCATTTTTGTCTTTCATGATTCCAGTTCTGATAGTAGCACATAAATGACCTGCTCACATAAATGACCTTTCTGAATTAAACTAAGCATACATGTATGTAGGATTAGCATTTTACTTTAAAACAAGAATTTAAAGAAACTTAATATTTGACTTAGATGTAGATTGTCGTACTGAAAAATTAGAAGGTTCTATGTACTGGAAAATTTCTGGTTTGTAGTATGGATATATTCGTGTTCCAGGTTTACTTCAGGAAAGAGACTCTTAATCGCCTCTCGAGATTGTTTCTGGAAAGCAAACGTTGTCTTTAGAGATGTTTGCCAAACTCCCTTAATGAAAAGCAGCCCATTTGTTTCCTTTGCTTCAGGGTATATGCTGAGAGTAGTATAATTGTGCTATTGCAGCTGTATTTCCTAACTGCAAGTTTTATGCTTGATGAAAGATGATTATTAATGTGCTAACAACTCTATGTATCGTGATGTAAAAGTATCCATTACTGTATCCATTGCTGTAATACTAAACATGATGGGCTGCTGTTTTGGTAAGCCTTTAAGGCCTCATTGTCTTGAAATTCCTGTATACCAAATTAATTTGAATTTATTTCAGGAGCTGCTTTTCATTAATGATTCCTCTTTCTAACTGCTGTCACCATTTATTTGTCTTAGTGAATATTTAGTTGCATTTTTTACATTTTAATACTATAATACCAGACTTCCTGATGAGTTTATATGAGCCTAGAAATAATAATAGCCCTGGTAAAGGAGTCAAAAGATGTAGATCTCAGTGCATCCATTTATTTCTGTGCAAAGTGGAACACTGCTGCCTGTGCTCCTTACATGGTTTGGAGAACTCTGTCCAAACAGGTGCTACAACACTGTTGCCTTCTGTTGAACTCTGCTGTAGTCTGGTATCCTTTCTTGTTTCTGTTTCTTGCACCATGACTTTACTCATTGGCAAGATTGCGTATAATTTTACATCTCTAGGGGCTTTGGGGAGTGGTTGTTTTTTTTCTCTGATGCATCTCCATGAGGAAATTTTGAGACTACCCGCTTTTCATCTTCCCTTTCAGCTCTCCCCAGAAATGAAATGTATCCAAGTTTTTGTCTCCTCAGTGGTGTTTCACTTCTCCATATGTATTGTGACATCCTGGGATGTATCCCTGGCTCCTGGACCTGCCCTTAGCTGTGTTGCTTTGATTCTTTCTCAGTCAAGAGGAAACACATTAGTCATCCAAGGCACTTGGGGGAAACTGTGGGCAAACAGCGCGTTGTCAACACTCTGGTGATTTACCTGCAGAGGACAGGTTTTGTGTGAAGTCCAGATGATCTTGGCTTGACAGGAAAGCAGCCCAGATGCAAGTGCAGGAATTTTGTAAGTGAGTAGCAGTCAGCCTCAGAATGGTGCCTGAGCTGGAACCAGAGTTAACTCTGCAGTGGCTTGGATACTAAGTCTGAGTACTAGGAGCAAGCAAAATGTGACTTTTGGTTGTAGAGACAGACAAGATAGAGTGAATGACTGTGAACTTGCTCTGCTAGTGCATATGGACTAATCCTGAGTTTTATAGTAAAAGAGAAATAACAAGGCTAGGAAAATAGCTTTCTAAAGATGACAGGATCCTATCTTAAGCCACATATGGGTGTAGCTCACAACAAAGTCCACGTGAGTCCACATGAACACCCAGAAGAGTGCTGTGAAGTTACGCAGTTGTCTGCTCAGAGCCAGCGAAACCAGGGACTCTCCATAAACCCAACTGAAGTGTGCTTGCTTTTGTCTGAACTCGATCTGTGTCTTTACAGCTTTGTTTAATCACTCCACTTTCTAGATGATGGGACTTCTTCCCTTCTTCTAATGTAACCTGAAACGATTAAGAGAATATCATAGTTTTATTTCTACACATGCTGACAGCAGTGGTAACATTTTTGTGGGTTCATGTTTAGAAAATGGTTGACCATGGCTTTTTAACACTCAGTTTTATTTCATACTCATTCTCTAGCTTCTTAAATTCTTTTTAAAAAGATATCTCAGTTTGTAGTGCACATCAAGATGTGGAGTAGAGGAAGGCAGTGGAGAGGAAAATAATTTCATTGTTTGCTATCAGAATTTGAGGGTATACTGTCTGAATTAAATTTTTACGTTAAATTATTGCATTAAAATACAGCTGCTGATTTTTAACAATTTTTATCATAATCTCCATTGAAACTGAAGCTATATTTCAGAGCAATGTTTATTTTTCTAATACAGGAAATAGTAACTGCAGTTATTATCATGCTATTTCCTTCCCAAGATACTTGTGAACACCATTTCTATATGCTGTTTCTGTCATTCAGTCATAGTCCTTTAAATATGGATTTCCTGAAATGTTCATGAAGGAAACATCATAAAATACAGTTTGTTAAAGAAGGATGCTGTTTTCTCTGTTTTACTTCTGATAATTTTCTTTAACTACTGCCTCATTATACTAGTTAAAGTAGTTCTATTTGCTGTTCAAAACCATTACATCCTCCTTGGGGCAAGCTCTGTGCTGCTATACGTAATGGCAGGCAGAGCACCACAACTGTTGCACCATCATTTCCTGATTACAGCGGACTGTGTCCCCTGCTGTGAAGGTGTCCAAGATGGTTAAAGTGCCCAAAGCAGTACAGTCCCCATAATGCAAAGCTCTGCTCTCTTTCTCTGCACTGCACTTTTGTGCAAGTATAGTGCATATTCTTACATTTGTTAACTCTAATCCAGGGCCTCTTGGAGTCAATGGAATAATTCCCATCAATTTTAGTATGACAAATGCAGTTAAAGGGGAACATAATTGTTCATAGGTGATCTTGCTGAGGTGGCTAGTGTCCATTGTTCAGAACCCGAGGTACACTCACATGTGATTCTGGTTAGCACTGTTACAATATTTTTAAAAAAAAAGTGTCAACCACAGAATAAGGTAAATTTCTTTAATGCCTCTTATTGTTGCTGCTTTTGTGATCCCTCATCTTTTGAAGCATGACGTTTACAAACGAAAGGTGCTTATGACAGATTAATCTGCAGTTCTAGGTAGAAGAATTAACTTACTGAGAGGAAAAAAAGAAAATCCAACTGCAGTATATGTAAGTCTGTTAGTTTGGTTTCTAAAACACAGAAGTATACATTTCCTCATACAGGAAATGTATGAGGAGCCAAGCAGAAACTAGAATGCCCCTTCTGAGGGCTCATCTGTCCTGATTAACAGGGCAGTGTGAACAAGACCTGAAACATGCCTGGGAATAATGTTTTTCTTTTAACAGATAGGCTGGGGGCTCTAACTTTTATTCAACAGATGAGATGGACTTAGTGGCCATGGTTTTTTGTTTGTTTTACTGTTCTGATGAAACATACTACTGTTTTGTTAAAACTCCAGATGCAAAATGACTACACTTTTGTGTTCATTATGTTTTGCCCAAAAGGTGACTTACTTGTTTTAGCCTCAGCTTTTTGGAGAGTGGGGGGGGAGAAGATGGGTGGGACACACTACTGTGAATATCAGTGAGACATGAATAAATGCAATTATAAGTGGTCAGGACTAGCATGAAACACAGTTTTATTTTTCAGAAACTGACTTTGACTTTAGAAAGAGGAACATGTTTTCACCTTCACAGCAAAACCATTTGATAAAGCCAAGTGTTGACATTGCTAATATCTGCAATTATTTAATTACTATCTTCAGTTATTTAATTTTTCATACAGAAATCCTAATTAATGCATAACAGTCACAACTAGTAATACATTTATCACTTCTGTAATCTGAGAGAGTCAGTCTATAATGCTTTACGTTCACATGTCCAAATTTTGGTTATAAAAATGCTGACCGTGAAACTGCACATTGTTGTCTTGTAGTGTGGATCTTTCAGACTGCAAAGGGACAGTAGGGTTTCATAATATTACACCTGGCCTCTATCTAAATAATCATCCAAGATTTTAACCCTCGTTTTCAGATTCAGGATACAAGTAGTACCTTCCCACTCAACTGCAGTTACCAAGATTGTGTGACTAGTTGTATAAGGAAAAAAAAAGATAATAAAGAAATAAAGAAGCTGTATGGGGGGGGAACAGATGTAAAGAATGGATTTTTCTCTTCTTTACAAAAAATTTGTAAAAAGGGGGGAAAGGCCAACCCCCAAAATGGCAAAGAAACATGCTTTTAGTGTCTGCTTTGCACATGGTATAGATGGTTTTACTTAGAAATATTGGAACATGCGTTTAGAAGTAGCCAAGAGTCACCTTATATAAGTGTGTTCGTGTGACTCAATTTGAATAAGTATCTTCTAACATTTTTTATTTTGCTTGTTTAAGTCAGATAAAGTTTTGATAGAACTCAAAACTATTCTTGCTGGCTTTATTTAGGTTCTGTAGTCTGGTTTGGCCTTAAGTGACACACTTTTGCTTCCCTGATTCTATTTTGTTTTCTTATCTTCATTTATATTATGGTTATGATCAAGAGCTTACAAGATCCTGTGAACAAACTAACAGAAAAAGCAGAAAAGGAGGACCTGCAGACCGAAAGCACCAAATCGGTACAAGATCAGCAGAGTCAGTAAGTCACATGGCCTGTATATTAAAACAATAAGTATTTTTGTCTATAATCTGCTTTCTGGTTGCTAAAGTCACCAAGCATTTATAAGTGGAAATACAGATACAGCTAGTCTGATCACACTGGGTAATAGTAACCTTAATACAAAAATTCCTGAAATCTTGTAATGTGTACATGAAAACTAATAAACTTTATGGTCAAATTAAGAACTCTAAAAAGACCCATGAAACCTTTATATGTTTTTCATCTTTCCTAGCCTTCTCTTTATTTTTCAGCTTTTGCTTCATTTTTATTTTAGTAAAAGAAATGGTAAACAGCTACACAGAGGAGAAGATATATGAGCATTGTATTTCTCCTTTCGGCAGCATCTCCTTTCACCTGGGAACGGGATATGGATTCCTGATTGCTTTGAGCAGCGATTAGTTTTTGTAATGTATACAGCATCAGTTAGTAATCCCATGAAGCAGTGGGTACTTAGTAAAAAGTACATCTAAGTGAGCTGATGCTATCAAGGTTTGAGTTACCTGGAGCTCTGAGGTGACAGAGACTTACGAATAGGCTGCTATGAGGAGAACAGGAGAACGAGATGTGATCCCTGCCCTACGGGACCATCAGGATTCAGTTGCAAGGAGATGCAGCATTGATATAATCCTGCTGCCACCTGTTGTTTTGACTATCCCTGGTTAAATGAATCACCTAGCAAAGGATCAGTTGTCAAAAAGCAGAGAACAGCTTGACTGATTTTGCTTGGCTATTTATAATAACAGATTTTTAAAGAGTTCTGATTTCCAGTCCTTTTACTTGTTTAGATTCAGAACCACTGACCCAAACCAGTTTATAAAATGGTCAGACTTGGTGCTATTCAGATTAGAAGGGATTCTGCCAAGTATCATTTTGTAGGTGGTTGTCTCCACAGCAGGTCCTCGAATCTGCTGCATCTTGCAATGGTAATAAAAAATTTCATAAACAGTTGTTTTCCTCAATGTTGTATATAAAATTCTAGAATGAATGCATGATTTATGCAAGACGTGTGCATTGGCACCTACCAGCAAATGCATCAGACGCCATGTCATCGTTGCACTTGTTTTTATTTATGGTTTATCTTTTTCCTTGTCTCTTGTAAAACTGAGGGGGGAAAAATATGTCACTATTTTGCTGTCTAAAACCATAAACAAACATGTAAGATTCTAGAAGAATTACACAAGACAAAGCTTTTAAAATCCTCATGAACTTTCCATTTACCGTAAACATTCATTATACGTTCGTTGGCCTGAATCTGATTTTCCTCTGCTCTCCACAAGCTTATCCTTAAGAGCAGGGGAGGTGTCTCCTCCTGTCCTGTCACTAGAGGATAGGAGGAATGTGCCCACACAGTCCTCTTCACCACCACATCAGTCTTGTGGCTGCTTCATTCCCTACTGGTTGAATGGCTTTATGCAAAATAATAGCAGTTAAAAACTATATATTCTTCATTGAAGAGATTACCTTGGTTTAAGAATTGCATGTAAACCACAGTGAGCTTTTTCATCAACATTGCTGATTTTTTTTTTTCTTAGAAATCTGCTTACATGGGACAAAACTCACCTGCCTCTTGATTTTTGATTAGCTGGTGTTAGAATTGCAAAGTGGGGGGTGGTTGGGGTCTTTTTAGGAACAGTTGTAGCTCCTTCATGATAGTTAGGAAAGACTGAATCTGGAAAAGCAGAATACACTGTACCTTTCATTACAGAAATGTAGTTAAATTAAAAATGGAAGGGTGGTAGGTTTTGATAGTTGCTTTTCAATCTAATTTCAGTTTTCAACAGATTTCTGCCAATGAAACAATAGAAGTTAATAACAGACCAGCATATATAGCAAATGCAAGAGTCCGTCTGAATTACTGTTTATTTGTTATTGATATGATTCTGTAATGATGTGACCAAAAAGAGAAAAATGTAATATTATTCTATAGCATTAGAATTATTTTCTCCTTTTTTTTCTTATTCTTTCAAATTAAGGTTGATTTCATTAGATGAGGAGAGCCATACCATGGAATCAAACTATTCAGGTATTTTATTTCATGTTATCACAACTTCATAAGTCCTGAAATACATGCTTTTTAAATTTCTGTTTATTTCCTATATGTTTAGTTTTATCCAGAAAATCCCTACAAACGCATAAAACTTAAGGCCAGAAAGCTCTGTGAAACCTAATCTCATATAGTATATCCCACTGCATTTCATTCAGTTACTCTCAGATAGGTCAAATAGCTTGTCCTCCAAAGTGTAATTCTTACACTGGCATGTCTTCAAGGAAAGGATGTACAATCTGTAGGTGTTCAAAGAAGGAAAGTATACCACTCAGCTTGCTGGTTTGTTCCAGTGATTAAACATGTACTCTGTTAAAAAACTTGATGAATTCCATGGAATTTTGGCCCAAAAGCTGGGCAAAGTCATATTCAACCTCTGCCAATGACCTGATGGGTTGTTATTACCAGTGACACAGCCAGGCTCTAACTGGAGGTGCACAGTGAAAGAATGGGCAGCAATGGTCACAAGTGACAGGAAGGGAAATTCTGATTACATACTAGGAAAAAAAGTGTTTATGGTGAGGGTGTGAAATGCTGGGAAAAGTGCCTGGAAGGGCTGTGATGATCTTCAAGACTTGACAGGACACGTCCCTGTGGAACCTGATCTAACTTCATAGCTGACTCTACTCTGACAAGAGGCTTCGACATGATGACTCCCAGAGGTCCTTCCAGCCTAAATAATGCCATGGCTTATAACATATCTTTTCCTACTAAATTAATGGAGAATCATTTTATTATGTGGTATTTTATCCTCCGTGAAGATAGTTAAAAGGTACAACATTAAAATCAAGACTCCTCTCAAGACTTCATTTCAATAGACTAACCATATCTTCTCTACTCCTTTATTTTTGAAGTTTTTGTTTCCATTCCACTTTACAACATCCCTTTTAAATAAGTGTGAAAAATATAATTGGACAAGACATTTCTGATGTTGAAACATTCCTGATTTTGTATCCAAAACCAATATATCATTTTGCTGCAACATCAAGTTAGAAGCTCATATTTGAATTTGTCGTTTATCAAGACATAGTTCCTTTTGGTCACAGCTTTCCAGGACTCATTCTTTCTTTCTGCAGCATGGATTTTACTCCTTATTCCTAGACCTATAACTTACGACTTAGTGGTATTAAATTCTCCCAGCTCTGACTACAGAAACTGAATGATTGGCCTGACTGACCACCTCTAATAGTCTGTTAGTTGTTTGCACGTTTTTTTCAAGAGTGATTTTGTGTTTACTTCCAGATCCTGCTAAAGCCATTGAATAGCAACTGATATAATACTAAACCTTGCAGATCTAAACTAGAAATGCTTTTACTTTGCAATTATTTCTCCTGGGTTTTGACATCTGTTAGTTGTCATGTTCCTAATACATTCAATATGTGCATTATACATACTATGCAGTGCTAACTTTTTAGCTCGAAGGCTGTGCAGTGCAAAGTCAAGTTGTTTCTAAACAAATATCTTTACCAAAGAAAGCTCTGAGTTTTATCAAAGAATTAAACTAGTTGGTTTTTCAAAATTAGGTCTGCTTTCCATAAAAATAACTTTTCATTATAGGAGCATTTATTATGCTCATATTCTTTTGCCCAATTCCATACTGAATGGGATTCAGTTAATGTTTTGCCTGGGAGTAATGGTGAGCAACTAGCTCACAGTTACCTACAATTACTTGAGTTAGTCTGTTAATTGTTGTTGTTATTTGGGTGGGTTTTGTAATAAAGACACAATGTTAGGACTTTTCCAGTGTTTCGAAGTTGCACCCATTTTGCAATTAATTAGATCAGATATCTCTTTGACAAGATACTTTAATATTCTTCAATACAAAATGTGACATATTTTCTTGGCAGATGTTTTCTAGAATCTCAGTGACTTACAGGCTGTAAAATATTTCACCAACATCCATAATATGAATACCTTGTTCTGTGTCTTTTTCCATCACCCCTAAAAGGAACTGAAGTATTTTTTGAATACTTCTGCCTGCTCTGCTAAATTTTTCCATCCCCATACACTAGTGGGTCTGTGCCATTGCTAAGATTATTTTTTTTCTTGAAGTACTCTATATGTACTAAAGTAATATAGATGTAGTACTACTAGTGATAGAGCTGTGCTTCTTCATAGTTTTCCTCATCAACTACTTCTGCTTCATAACTTCCAATTTTTTATCATGTGCTCTGCGTTTTCCCTGAATATACTATGGATGTTTTTAAGATGTCTCCATCATGTTTGCCACCAAACTAAGGCAGGCTTGTACTTTTTTCATTACAGAATTGTGGTCATCCATATCCCACCTTTCATGAACTTCTCTTTCTGATGTTTATTTTCCCGTCTGCCAGTCAGTTTAGGGTTGGGTTTTTTCCCTTTAGCATTGTCCTTTTATGGAAGCATCATGTGTATTTGTCCATGTGTGTTTATCCCTCTCCTGTCTCTATATAGATAGAGTATTATCAGATGTGATTATGGGTCCTTAAATAACAAGCTGAAACCAGCCTTGTTAAAATAATATAATTCAAACAACAAGCTGTTCTGTTTCATTTAGTTCTGAGCACACCTTGAAGTTTCTCCTGAAAGGGTTCGGCATTCAATTTTTATTCCACTATAGAGAATTTTCTTTCTCCTTTCCAGCCTCAAGTTTGAGGCTTTCAGGAGATCTGCCTTCCAGTTCTGGCAATACTGTGACTGACCCCTTCATTTGCCTTTAGAGTTGCAGACTTAGTTGTCTAGAAGCTAGATTTGCTCAACAGTTAATGGGAAGAGAAAGGCATGTTCAGCAGGTAACTCATCCCTCCTATTTTGCTACATATCTTAAATGGGATTAATCACCTGAGCATGTCTTTCTCTTCACTGATAGACAGAATCTAGATGATTGTTTTGACTTCATGTCAAAGAAGCTTTCTCAGAATTTAAGGTAGTTACAGTTGGGGCTCCATGGTGTTTTTTCACCTCTGATAGCCTATAACCCTCAGCTAGACATTTTCCCTCCTATTGGTCTTAGCCCATTTATTTTCCTGCAGGAGAAGAGGTGCTATTACTTATAGCCTGATCTGGGGTGCTTTGGGGGAAGATTCCTTTTCCCCATTCCCAGAGCTGGTGTGAGGAAGAACATATTGTCAAGGAAGGTGATCTAGGGAGTGATGAGGTCCTGGGCACTTTTGTGCTCTCTCCTGGCCTGTGTAAGTACAAGCTTCTAAAAGAAGTGTTTCTGCTTCTGGAGGACAGCAGAAATGTGTCTGATCCTCGCATTTGCCTCAGTTGGGTGCACTCAGCCTGGAGATGGGCTGGTGTGGCTGGCAGTGATTCAAAGGAAGATTCCTCCCCCCATCCCCGCCCCAGGTTATTATTCAGAAACCTGCGTCGCTGCTTAGAAATGCTTGTATCTTGGGTCTTTCATCCATTGTGAGTAGGTTCATGTTAAACATGAATACCAACAACCATTGCATGCTGATCTTACAGTGACATTGTTTATAAGCATGGTCTTGTTCCAAGTGAAGTTTGACATGTTTATGGATCTTAATTGCAGCTGACAATGGCAAGAATGTCATATCCACGTTACATTGTAACCACAAGCAGAACTCAGGTGAAGAGACTTAAGAAAACTAGCTTTAGATGTGTACATACCGATTGTCAGTGTACTGTTCCTTTGTTGCTTTCCTTTTTTTTTCTTTTTTGTTCTTAGGTGCCACAGATGACTTATTAGACCTGCAACCTGAAGAAAATGGTATGAAACATTTATGCCTGTCTGTTTCATCTGCTTTTCAGTTACAGGCACCAAGTATAATTTTCATCTTAGATCTTAATTGTTTTCATAATCTGAAAGGTTGAATGAAATTATTCAGCTGCAGTATTTAAACACTATTAAAGGGAATTCATATACATGCAGAGGTGTTGTTATATGATGTAAACCTTACTGGGAATAAAACGCATTGTAACAGGTGATTCAAGGTTAAATATACTGGACAAGATCACATTTGCCCCACTGAAGCAGGTTCCGCTGTAAACCTTACCCCTCACAAACATTTCTTTTTGGTTCTTTAGTTTTTGTATCACAACTGTATTTTGACTATACAGTAGTAACCACAAGATTTTATATCAGAAATGTATATATCAGAAATAAACTATTTAGTCATCTTAAAACCATGTAAGAACTGGTAACTTCTTTCAGCCAGATAGTTAATTAAATGTGCTGTGCTGTTTTTATATACACGTGAGAAAGCAATCTTTCATTCCAGGCTCTACTCCTATCCTTATGCTCTTGTTAGATCAGTGGCAGCTCAAAGGAATGTGCTGGGTTTTTTTCCAGAGGGTACTGTTCTACTAGGTAACATATGAAAGATATGGCTAAAAGTTTTACATTGAGTTTTCATATGGATTTAAGAGTATTTCATGTAACATCTCATTTGCTTTTTACTCGTATATCTCAGAAGAATGAGTAAAGAAAATTTCAACAACAAAATGAATTATGGCAACTCAAAAAGCAAGTAAAGAAGCAAAGACAAAAATCCCTTTGTGTGGTTTAGTCAGTCAGACTGAGAGTGTAATTTGGGGTATTTAAGGCACAGCTTTTCATGGTAGGTAAGGTAGAGAGCATTTGCAAACATCTCAACTTTGGATTTGCAACAGGTAGTCTCTTGCACTGTGGGGAATCACCCATGCAGGCAGAAAAAGGGAAAGTTCCTCAACTGCCTGTGCAGAAGCAGCCCTGATCTGTGGATAGATAAGGTAGTGATGACTTGTTTTTTGTGGTTAATAAAAAAGGTCAGTACAAATCTGATAGTGGCCTTTTTTCTTCTGTTTTTCCCCTTACTCAGTTCCATTCCTTGTTGGACCTTATTTATGGAGATACATATAATGCATGCAATTATTGGTCATATGAGTTTAGCTATGTCAGTTAGAAAGCTATTTTTCTTTCTTTAGTCAAATAGTTAAATCAATATGAAAAGTGTTGCGGGGCAGCTACATCAGATAAGGATGGCTATGTTAATGTTACAATATCAGCAATTTACCCTAATTTTACACACTAGCTAGCTTTAGGCTAATGAATATTGTTATTTTAAGTGCAGTAGTATAGTTAGAGATACACTTTTGTGTGTGTTTCAGAAGGAAGCCTTTATCTTGTTTCCAACCATGTGTCATTGTAAATATTTTTAGTTGCTCTTCCCATTCACTTTTTTATAAATACCAGCAAAATGAGGCATGTTTGCAAAGCAATACAAGCATTGCTACAGCCTTGTTCAAACAACTACAAAAAAAAATACAGTGACATTGTTTTTTCAGTGTTTTACTGGGAGTTTTGGGGGTTTTTTATAGACATTTATAAGGTTAGGGGCAGCATGTGCAGACAAAAGAAAGGACTTTGTGAAAATGGGCAGTGAAAACAGAGAAACAGGAAAAGAAGTAACAGAAGATTTACGGGTGAGGTGAGAAAGTCTGTGTCATTTTAGTAACCTAGCCTGAGTAATATCACAATAAGCAAGACTGGTTTCAAGATAAACTATTGCAAACAAGAGTAGAACTTACTGCTGTTTACTTGAGGCAGTCTGAACATAAGCACCACCCTGTCCTCCCCTGCCCCGGAAGACTGGAAAGACTGCTGAGAAAAGAAATGTGTCCCTCCTCTGATGTCTGGTGGTCATACACACTATAGCAAGACCTAACTACTCTGCAGATGTAAAGCTCTATGTTGTCCTTTCTCCCCCAGTAAAAATGGGACTACTGCCATGGGATACCCAGATGAAGCAGAGCTTTGCTCTGAGCTATGTTGCTGCAAAGCTTTTGTTCCATTATAGTAAATGTCATTTGTGGTTAGGTGCAGTGTTGGCAGTATGTCTTAGCAGATCTGTTACTAATGGTGCTGTCTTTGCATCTCCCCTTGCAAGCCTTTCAAGTTCATGAAGGGGCCTCCTGAAAGCAGCTTTGAGATGGTGATGCCCCGTAGAGAGCAGAGTTCTTAAGTGCCTTTGACATAGCACGTGTCTTTCCCCTGTGGAAGGATTTACCTCTCTGACTCACCTGCTAACTAGCTAGAGATTTGGGGAAATTGTAGGTACTTGGACAACCTTAACATTCTTTGCTATTTGTCTGAAGATGAGAAAGCAGCCTGAAAATTCATGAGAACAACTTGTTTTCTGTGATATTTTAGTTCTAGTGGGAACATCAGGAGAATTGACATGTTTGTAATGTTTCTATTTCTAATCTTTGGGTCCTGTCAAGGAGTACAGAGGTATATAAAAATGTGAATTAGAAAGGAGCTGGATCTCAGAACTGACTTCAGTAATGAATAAAATCCTTATATTATGTGTTGGTTTATTTGTTTCTTAGTTGGTAGGTGTGTATGCTGACTCATCAGCCTATTTTAAAGCAGTTTTGCGCTCTTTTTTTTTCCCCCTCTGACTCAACCTCAGCCATTACATTATAAAATGTTACAACTGTTAAAAAGGAACTTTCCGGAGACGGCTGTTGCATTTAAATAAAATGGCCTGTTGCAACCATGTTGCTACTATCCGCCCTTTATTCCAACTCAAAACAGTTAAAAACATCTTTGCAAGTTGTATGCAACTTGCAGAACTCAGCTGGTCTGTCTGAACTTTGGAAAACTGAAGTTACTTCTGGGTTTTACCACAAGTCTGACATGAGTATAATTAAGATGAACTGATCTGGGTTGCGGTAACATAACAACATTGTTAACCACCATTTTTGTCCTCTGCGTACTCCCACAGTGGAGCTCTAAATGTTTCCAGGTAAAATGACACTTGGGGTTCTCTGACAGTTCTTTAACTCTCCAAATATTTTGTAAGCTAGCGAAAAGGATTACTATCCTGGGTTACAAGCTTCATGTATTTTATGTAGCTATTTAACATCTCTAAAATAGGAGTAATCCCTCGAGTGATGCAAGAGCTTCTTCAGTTGTAGTTCTGGTGCTAGAAAAACTAGCAATGGGAATCAGAAGGAAAGCAGCCCCAGTTATTTCTCAGCAGTATGTTCTCACAAAATTCTAGAATAATACCGAAGTCTTAGTTATTTTCAATTTATAGCAATCTGATTTTTCTTTTTTTTTATAGTTTTCTATAATACTTCAAAAAGCAACATGAAAGTAGTCTTCTCCAATGTTTTAAATATTAGACTATGTCAAGGTTTGGGGCTGGGCCAGCCATTAAATAGATGACAGGGGAAGGGAAAGAAAAGGGAGAGAGACTTATCGGTTGGAAAAAACCTAAAACAGCTTTAATGAAACAATAACAACAACAAAAAGATAATAATGAGAAGAAAAATAATTACACAGATACAAATATATACAAAACCAGATCGAGCTTATCCCCCCACTCACACGTTCCCCCCGATGATGCTTACATCACCACTGATGCTGCAAGGCAGCTCTGGGAAGAACCCAGGCTGAGCTCCTGGATGCAGCAGCAGATGAGAACTGTGTTCAGGAACGCGCAGATCAGGCTCAGAGACAGAAAAACAGACAGAGTCCTCCCAGGACACTAGCCATGGAAGAAGAGAGCTTGCCCCCCATGATCCCTCAGCTTTATATGTGTTTGACGTGTATGGGATGGAATACTTCATTGGTCAGTTTGGGTCACCTGGCCTGTCCACTCTTCTCCACAGGTGTGACCCTTTTCCACCCTTACACTAACAGGGGCCCCCAAGGTGGCACCAAAAGAATTTGGCAGTGACCTTGGTTTCTGTAAGATTAAGTATAAGCAAGAGCCTTTCTGCAAACCATTGTACTGTTAGTACAGTACTAACTATGAACATCGAGCGTTATCACTTCTAGGAGCAGACACTGTCTGAGACAACACATTGTTAACTTCAGTAAGTGCAGTCTTATAAGAGACTGAACTGAAAAGTAAAATCACTGAAAGGAAAAATTGGTTCTGTTTTAGTCAAACCAGGACAGATTTAATGTAGTGTTTAATAGATTATTTTTTTTTACTTATTGTTTTTAATGAGAAATGAGTCATAACAGCAGTGAGATTATCAAAGATTACCAAGAAATTATTTTTTGCGTAAGCTACAAGCCCAGATGTCTAAGAGAGTTGAATCTTCAAACAATTAGAGAAAACAACAAAAATATTCCATCTCGACATACAAAACCTAGATTGGATGTTTTAAAAAGGTTCCTTCTTTTGTCTAAAAAATAATTTATCTTGACTCTCTTGTTCTGAGACAGCTTCAAAGGATCAGTTTGTGAGGTCCTTGGAGTCGGAACCTGGTGATAAGGATGACATGGTATTACTGAATGAGATCCTCAACGCTTCTTCCCTGGACGAGGGGGAGTTCAGCAAAGAATGGACAGCTGTTTTTGGACAGGATGCATTTCCTGACATCACCATGAACTCTTCAGCTGGAGATGTGGAGAACAGCTCATCATCTGTGGCACCAGCACCATCAGGCTACTTGCCCTCACAACTGTTAGACCAAAACATGAATGACTTGCAGTCGTCTATACATGGTGAGAGTTCATCTTGTTCCACTAGCGTTTTGGTTTGGATTTTAGGCTTTAGAGTATGGCTTTCTGCTATGTAGAAGTGTGGTGACAGCTTTATGTTGTGCCATAGCTGTAGAAACTCTGAAGTTAAAGCAGAGTGTGGCCTGGAGGAAAACAGGTGAGTAGCATATCTTTTTTTCTAGCTCTGCTCATTTAGGGTTTGTGAATGAAGTACCCTAAAATCTAAAGTCAACATTACTGTCTTGAATGTTTTCATTGAGCTTCCTGAAATATTCTGCAGCCCTTTGAGCTATTTTCTTGTAACAGAAATCTGTTTGAGTGGGTTTTCCTGTTTAAATCACAACTGCTGTCTCTGTTCAGGGGCTGAAGAACCAAAAATGATTACTGTATTTTGTCTGGGAAAACTATTTTTAAACAACTTAGTGAAAATCGATTCCATTCATTCTTTTTCTTTTTTTTTTTTTTTCAAAGCATGCCATACTGTTGCCTGTAGGGATGTGGGTAAGGTAGAATGGGTTGTCTCATCCTATCAGCAATACAGGTGCAACTCTTTCCCACTTCCTCTGTGCAGTTCATTTCCTTCGGTGTCCCAAGCTGCTGCTAGGGGAAGAAGGAAGAAAAGAGGGGAACTAGGGCAGAGCTTTCCTGTTTCTACTTTGGCCTGAAGGAGTGGAAGGAGGAAAGCAGGCTGGTGATAACCAGCCAACAGCAACTACCTTTGTCCTCCCCACAGTCTGGCTAGATTTCTCCTAGGGCTTTGCAAGCTGGAGGAGGAACTTGCCTTTTTGAGCTCTGTCCCAAGTAATTTAAATTTCATTCAGGGAAGAGTGATGTGGGAAAGACTAGCAAATGGATTCCATCCTGAAGACTCTTCTTGGAACCCATGCAACTGGTACAAACATACATGATGTAGAACGACCTGTGACATTTTGGCAAGAACAAGTCAAATTTACCTTATAATTAATACGGTTACCACCACTGCCCCTGAAGCAAGCTGTTTGGGTTCACTGACTTCAACGCCTAGATGGAAACTGGAGGAGTGACATTTGCAATGATGCAGAGTTTTAGATGTTTTTTTACGATGAGATACGTGCATATGTTCATATGATTGATAGAGTGAAGAGGGACTGGAAAAATGTAGGATTTGACCTCATAAAAAATGAGCTAAAAAAATCATGAGGGTTAGTCATTGCATTGTCAAATTAAAGAGTTTGTGACCAGAAGCAGACATGGTATCTATTGAAAGGGGAAAAGGGAACAATGAATAACACTGTTCTTGATACAGAGACACAAACAGATTTTAAGCAAATTACTGAAAATAGCAACAGAACTATTATGGGATTGACTTTTTTTTTCAGATTTTGTACGTTTTTACATGTAAGCATGTTTTTGAAGGAAAAATATTTTTGATGCGTAAATGGCAAACAGGTCTGGGTGTCCTTTCTGAGACTCTTACCGCTCTCCTTTGCACAAGACACTGTCACTGGCTGTGCTGCTAGCGCTTTAAAATCAGAACTCGGGTATGTCACGTTCAAGGAACACTGGAGATGGAAAATCCATTCCAGTCAACATGGTATCCCCGAATCTTTTTCAATAAGAATAAGAATAAATATGTATTGGAAGAATAAAATATGTTGATGTTTTCGAATGGCCTTCTAGGATTTTGGCAGAAGATCATGGTAATTGATCTACTGGCATTTGAAAAGTCGGGGCTAATCAGCTGAATGATCGTATCTGATAATTAGCATGTTCCCAGTTTACTCCAGTTGCCAAGTAACATGCATTGTTTAAATTAACTTTCATAGACTATTTTTCTTTTAAGTTTTCTGTTTATTTTTTAACAGAAGGTAAAATTCTGTCCATTGTATATCTTCTGAAATCTCAGCTTTAATCTTAAACTGCGTTTCACTTCACAGCACTTCTTTCATAATTTGACCTTGTCAATAAATTTGGGAACAGAGATTATTTTTTTAAAATAAAATATGAACTGCAGTATAAACATATCTAAACATACAAGTTGGAAATATTAGATATATGAATTATGGATATTTTTACTGAGGACTTGTGATATGTCTCCTACACTTTTTTTCCCCCCTAGTTGGTAGGATTGCTTAATAATTATTCAGTGTGAGGTGCTACACCGGAGCCTCAATGTTGCATACTTCCTATGTGAATTTGGCCTTAAGACCATAAAGATTCTTAAAACTCACATGCTTAACTTTAAGCACATTAACTTTTCTATTAACTTCAGTGGGATTACTTACTTACTTTACGTTAAGCACACTCATAAATCTTTGGGGCTTTGTTTTCTCTCTGCTTCAGATCTTAATCTGTAAAACAGGCACAATGCTATGCAGGTTATAAACTGTTACGGTCAGGAATTCCCAGCTCAGAGTTTTTTCTGGCTGTATTTATAGGCAGGATCTAGTACAATGGGACTTTGAATTGCTATGGGACTACCAGGTGCTGGTTTAAAATACATATAAATGTGTGTATATATATATTAGAAAGCAAGCATGCTCCCAACAAATTTTTTAGATTCTCCTCCAGATACAGCTTTGAAGTTTGGTTGCCTTTCCACTTTTCCAGAGAGCATTGGCTTTCTCTTTTATGGTACTTATGGCCTAATTTACTTACTTATTCATACCACTAAGGGCTCCTCTTTGTCTTCTCTACATGTGCCTATATTCTAGTTGGTAAGAAAATGCGCATTTCCATTTCTAAATTTAATTGTGGTAACATTTGTGAAGATGCTAGCTGAAAAGTAAGCTGTTTGGTTTCCTTGCTGTCTTGGCAATAATCTTTTGTCTAGTCACGTAACAAAGCATCCTGTGAACAGGCAAACCAGAACAGGCTTAGGGCCAACAACTGCTTTCAAATTGATAGGAAGCAGTTTGGTTTTGAAAGACAAAGTTGTTCTCTGTAGCTCACTGTGAATGGACACTAAAAACATAATTTACAGAAGTATTTAATAAAAAATCTGTGTCAGTCTTTCCCAATACCTTCATAGATGGATAAGTTCGTTATGAAAGCATCACACATTTTGTGGAGCATTTTTGGTTGGATGTTTTTGTTGCTGCTGTTAGGTTCTTTTTGTTTTCTAAGTGGTGCTTGAGCTACCTGCGTTTCAATTAACAGAGAACTGGAACACAGCGTCTCTCATGGACATGTTACTTATCAAGCCTTAGTCCAGGGATTCAAAAGAAGGGCTCCAAAGGAGTTAACTGGTCTGTGGTATTTTGCTCTGTGGTCTGCCAATCACATCAGCGTGAACATCAGTGAAGTCTCAGGGAGCCAAGTCCTGATCTCACTGAAGTAACTGGGACTTGCACAGAAAGTTTTCAGGCAGCACTCCCATTCATTTCTATGAAATTATGATTTGGCTCTGTTTGCTTAAGATGCTCAGTTTATCCATTGCCATCCACTGACATGGTAAAACGCTTGCTTGCAATACATAGGAGGTTCCACATAAATGTGAGGAAGAATTTCTTCACAGTGAGGGTAACAGAGCACT
Organism: Podargus strigoides; assembly: GCA_028020825.1. Lineage (NCBI taxonomy): Eukaryota > Metazoa > Chordata > Aves > Caprimulgiformes > Podargidae > Podargus > Podargus strigoides. The sequence goes on from CM051623.1 coordinate 31,823,421, forward strand.
GGAACAGGCTGCCCAGAGAGGTTGTGGAGTCTCCTTCTCTGGAGACATTCAAAACCCGCCTGGACATGTTCCTGTGTGACCTGATTTAGGTGTTCCTGCTCTGGCAGGGGGATTGGACTAGATGATCTTTTGAGGTCCCTTCCAATCCCTAACATTCTGTGATTCTGTGATTCTGTAGTTGTGTGTAATGTCCTCTGCCATTCTTCTCTTTCGTAACACAAGCAGAGAAAATGTTTGGGAAAATATGTCATTCTGAAAGGTTAATGTCGTAGCTTTTATTATTTTCATTATTTGAAAGATTAAACTCTTAAAATCTTTCAGGAGGCACAGGCTAGCTCATAAGCTTTTATCACCTTTGCCTAGAGCAAATATATGTGAGCCTTCTGCATCCAGATTTTGAAGAAGTTTTTGGTGTGTTTCCTTAGATATACAGAGGATGTTTGTGGCTTTAAATTTCCTTCCCAATTCATGTCATTTCATAGAAACACTCTTCTTGCCTCCTTTTAATAACACAGCTCAGGCTTCAGACCTTTTATAGTCAAGGTAAAATCAGAGAGTATGAGAAGAATCTAATAGAGAGAAGAAGGGTTTATGTGACTTAGGTGGCTGTTACGGTACCTGTCAGGACACTGGGTACCAATATCTGATAGGGGTCTCAGAAGAGGAGAAAGTAAGGGGAGGAAGGACAAAGAAAGTAGGAAAGGATGTGACAGCATGAACTTGCAGAAAAAAAGAGACTGAATAAGGAAATGCTAACTGCATGCACCAATGAATATCCTGTTTGCGATACTGCAGAATTAGATATACTAGATCCCTGAAATGGATGGATAATTGAACAGGCCACAATTAAAGGAGATATTATTGAAATGAGAAATATGCCATCCAGTCCTCTAAGTGTGATAGAGCATAACAATTTAAATATCTTAAGCCAGGGACAAAAATGCTCCATTTTTTCCTAATATGTTTCCATGGTACACCACTCCTAGTTCATTTTTCCAGCCTAGCTCATCTGGCCTCGTTAACTGTATTTATGATTACTCGCTTTTGTGGCCATGGAATATGCATGTAAGAACAAAAAATTTTCAAAAACCAGTTTTACTTTTTCCTGCATAGTTACTCTCTCCCTGCTGAGAAGATCCTTTCAAATGAAGAACAAAAAATACTCCATTAAAAACCTAGTTTTAAGTTAACTCAAAATAGTGCATCTTGAATTTAATTCCTCAAAGTGTTTTGCAAGAAATTATTTTTTTCAGAATGAATAATTTCAAAATTAATTTAAAAATCTAGGGTCTCTAAAATTTTTTTTTAAGAACAGTTGATAAAATTAAAGTCTTTGGTACTGTAAAAGTAAAGAAAGGTGGAAAAGATGTTTTAATATGTGTGATATTTTTGCCCAGTGCAAGTTATATTCTTTTCCTTACAGCGATGCTTGACTTGATTACTGTACTGGCCTTTCTGTGAACAAGTATTAACTGTGATTGGGTGAAAGAAACAAGAACACGTCTTTTTTAGCCAGGTTTAAGGATTGAAAAGGGTACAGTTGCTAGAATCTGGAGATGATTAAACTGATCCACAGATACTCTCTTTTCAAGGGTGTTGCTTGTAAGCAGCATCTGACTGCGGATTTGTCGTGTACAAGGAAAGATACGAACGGCCATAATCATAAACGTAATATTATGCTCCATCATCTAGTGTGAGCATTGTGCTGCCAGACAGTGGGATGTCAGAGTTAACACAGTAATTCTTCATGCTAATGCTGCTCTGTTATTGAATTTTAGGATGGGCAGCTAACAGTATGAGCCCGCCGTCCATACCACAGCCCGCACAGAAACCGAACAGCCTGAATGTGAATGCTAACAAGACGCCTGTGAAAGGTAATAGTCATGTATTTTTTCAGTTACTCTGCTTTTCCTTTTTAGCTGTGACTCTTGTATCTTTCCAGTCTTCTCAGTTACTCTATCATAATAAAACCTATTTTTGTAGTAGTTACATATCAATAATCGTATACTCACTAATGAATTACTCTGTTTCAGCATTGAATATGTGTATGATACGTATGTTTGTGTATGGTTTTGGTAGCCTTCAGTGCTAGTAGCATGTCAAAGAGTAATTTGCTATAAAACGAGGGAGCTAAAAGTACAGTTTCTTTTACTACTTTAATTTTGAGTCACACAGAATAGCACTTTGTCTAAGCTAAACAGTGTTTTGAAGCTCTAGGAGGACATTGTGGCTAAACTACAGGCTACTGATAAAGCAGAAGAGCCCCAATTGCAAATTTTATTGATAACATGCATCATATTGGTAATCATTTGTTTGAAACTTAATTTGTTTGAAACTTCTTGCAACTGAGTCAAGAGTGCATAGTCCTGACATCTACTGAGATAAAGCCCCACTGATTCTGATAAGGCTTTTCTGGATAAGTGAACCAGAAATATGTGGAATTCTTATTGCTAGTTTGTAGCCTATTCTGTGCATTCATATTCAGACAGAAGCTGCATCAGAGACATTCAGTGCAGAAGAAAGGAAGGATGTGTATTCCTTCCCCTGCCTCATAGGATTAAAATACTGATGTGTTTCAGCCCAGCAGAAAAAGAGGGTTAAGGTGTTTTGGAAACTGTTTTGGAAATGAGTATGATGCCACAGCTACAGTACCTTCACCAGAAAAAGGAACAGCCTCCAGCTACTTTAAAATCTGTGTTTATGAAAGTGGCAGATACTCCAGCCTTGCAGACACCAAGATGAAATTCATGCCAAGCAGAGCCTATTTTGTCCATAAATTCCTTGTTTCACAAAGAATGCTTTCATGCAACATTTTCTCTGAGTGGAAGAACACTTCTTATTTCACTGTCAATATAATAGATGTTAAGCATAAGGTCACAAAAAACAAAGCAATTGGTGATGTACTTTCTTTATAGCAGCCAAAGGCATCTCCTCTTTAACTGAACATCTGCCCTTTTGGAATAAGAGAAGATAGATAGGAGACCTCTGTGACATCTGTATGTCAATATAGACACCATAGATGCAACAGTCCAGCTGCTGTTGGAACATATTCCTGGTTCACATTTTTTTTTCTGTCCATCCAAAAATACACCCTAATATTAGAAGCTGTACTTGAAACTGACTATCAAAGGTACCTCCCCTCTCTCCAACCACTACCTTCCCATTAAACTTCATTCCAGATGAGTAATGACCTTGTGTGGTTATATACAAGGGGGACAGAACAGTCACATGAACTGGATTTAGGCAAAGGAATTTAGTCCTGTAAGAGAGGTTGAAAGTAAAATTTTCCTTTGCTTTCCCTTTACTTTTTTGCAGGCATGCAGGTACACTCACGAATAAAATACCTTTCATGAAACAAAGCTTGAACAGAGTGAGATTGTTTCTATTTTTAATTAAAGTGTTCCTGTACTTATCATGGCAGGAGCCATATAAAATACACAGGCAGACAGATGTAAAACATTCACTCTTACTGAAGTTCCATATTCTCTTAAAGGTATGCTTTAAAATGCCATCAGTCATTCCGATTTTCTTGTCAGAAGTGCCCTTAGTAATAAATTAAACAATAGCATGGCATTTGTTTGACTTCAGTCAAACATCCAGTCACTTTTGTTTTAAAATAGCTGACAAGACTGTACTTTTTTCTTTTTTTCTTTTTTTTTCTTTCCAGAACCTTCGAAGAATCCTAAAGACTTGACTGCCTGGTTCAGTCTCTTTGCTGACCTTGACCCGTTATCCAATCCTGATGCTGTTGGGAAAACTGATAAAGAACATGAATTGCTTAATGCATGAGTCAGCTGCCTATGGTAACTCACATTCTTCCATTCATCAACACTATTTGGGGGGTTAAAAAAAAAAAAGTTAGTATGCTGTTGTGAAACTATAAAGTATGTGACATGATAATAAAACTAAAGAGAATGAATCCCCTTTTATATAGGTAAATTTATTTGCTCTTGTTTTGTATAAAGAGTTCGCATTTATTTTCTATGTGGATTTACAAAAAAGAGGTTAAGAATTGGGGCAGATTTCTTTCCAAATTAGATTATCTGCTGAAACACTGTCTTTGCCTGAGGTGATGCAGAGCTAACACTGGAGTGAAATACAAATTGCAAACCTATTTTTTTATAATGTTTCTTGAGTAAATAAAAAAAAATCATGTAACTGAGGAGGCTGCATGAATCAAACATATATCATGTATATAATATATATATTACGGCTATGTTAAGATGTCAACAAAATTTGTTTTGTTAGTACTCACAGTGAAAAACTTGTGCTGGGGCTGATTACTGAAGAAATACATTTGGGTCTGTGCAGCCGTGGAAATTGTGCCATTTCTGATTTAATTTGTTAGACAAACTGCACTACATAAACAGAAGTCATGCCCAGCAGGCTTCTTCTCTGAGGTCTTTCTCCATTGCACCAACAGAATTTCCACCTGTTTGCAGAAGTTTCTTGCAACTGATGCTTTACCATGCTTTCAAAACATTCATATTTCTGTTTGGAGTATTTTTCATCCAGTTTATTTCTGAAGCATGTGTTATTTTGAACTTGTTGTGACACTAGCTCTTTAATAAAATGATTTTGACAAAAAAGACCTTTTATTCCAACTGGTATGCTGTTGGATTGGTGCGTAACAAGCACTGGAAGATAAAACATATGACCGGTTTTTAGAGAGTACCTAATAATTCACGTTATTTCTGAATAGTAATCCAGTAGGACAGTAAGAAAATTTGAACTCACCTGGTGTCCCTTTGCCTTCCCTCTCTCCTTTTACAGAAAGGGAAGGGAAAAAGGATGTGTCAGCAGCCACTTGAGATCACAAGTTCTATGTACTGTATAGGACCTGCTTTGTAATTTATTATATTTGGCCTTTTTTAATTCAGTTGATCTTCCTTCTACATTGGTGAAGCTTTTCACTACCAGTTAACAGTACACTCTCTTAGTTAATCCTTGTCTGATGGTCTATTAGTTAACTAAGTAACCACATTGGAAACCTGAAAATAACTATATAAGTATAGAAGTTAACTGAATTGACAACAGATTCTCGACTTCCAAGATTTAAAAAATAATTTAAAAAAAAGCTCCTGTCTTGATTGGGACAATTAAGGGCATTGCACAAGTTCAGCTTAAGATTTTCTGCATCTTCATTGTGTTTTTAGGAAGAAAACTATCTGAATGATCATCTCTTTTACACAAGACAAACCACAGCTGCAGGATATTTTCCTCCCACTCCCCCTCAAAAACTTCACTACCAATTAATTCATATTAAGCATTGATTTCTTGTAATAGGTCCTTTTTGAAATTACCATTAGCTTTGAACTCTAAGTCTTTAGCCTATGTAAGTTTTTACACTTTCAAATGAAAAAAAAAAGAGCCAGAGGTATTTAAAATATAATTAATTTTGCTTAAAGAAAAGCAATTGAAATCCTATGTACATGCATTATTATCATAATCACTTACTGAAGTGGAAAACTAGAGCAAGAAAGGTAACAGCCTGCAAACAGGCATTTTTTAGGCAAAAATCTTAATTACAGAGTTAGTTACAAGGAATACTTCCCTACTGCTAATGAAGTGTACGGCATGCGCTCCTCGGCAGCCAGGGCTGCAGCGTGGCTCTGAGCCCCAGTGCCACGTGAGAGGATTTTATGTGAGGTGCCTACAGGCTCAGCAGTAGTTGGGACAACAGGGTAGTTCATCACCCCGGTAAAGTTACAGATTGATTGTCCTACACACATACCATTCATCTCGATTTAATATGCTTCGTTCCAGTTGCATATTCTGGTTTTAAAATAAAAACAGCTGCAGAGCCCCTGTGGCAGATGAAAACAGTGGTAATTGATTAACTGTCTTTATCAGGAAGTTTATTAAAGTTGATGTAATTGATTTTGGTGAGTCGAAGTTTCTACAAATCTACAAAGCTGCTTCAGGGGAATTGGAGCGTGTGCCTTGGGAACTGAGCAACTCATGGAGAAAACCAACAAGTAACTTTTCTGGCCTTCTTAAGTGATCAGAATTTAGTTCCAATGTAGCACAATATAACTGACTTACCTTGTTCCCTTCTGCTCTTTCCATATCCAACATTACATCCAACTGGTGTATTTTGAAGCAGGACCACTTGGCCACAAGCAGCCACCTGCCTTCCCCAAACACCCTTTTTTAAATGGATGCCCTTCAAACATTAGGGGCTGCACATGCTAGAAAGAACAGCACCGCCTAAGCAACAAGGTGTCTGTGAGTGGAGAAGCAGCACCAGCAGCAGCTTTTCTCCAAGTCGGAATAGCAGCAGACCTACAAGCCCTGACAGCTCCAGGATCTGAGCCCAGAAGGGCCCAGTAGAGCAGGAGGGTGACATGAGGACACAGCACCCAGGTGCTGTGTGTCATGCTGAGTTTTCCTGGGGCCTCTGCCACAACCATCTGCCATCTACCATCACATCCCACTGCAGGTGCCAGGGGAGACTGCATGAGCACCACTGAGGAACGAGTGGTGGTTGTACTGTCCATGCTTGCTGCAGAGAGTATGGGGGGTGAAATAGCTCCAGGGCAAAGGAAGAAGAGCTGGAAGGTGTTATCTTATCTTGGTGCTGTTCCCAAAGACAATTACTCAGAGTAGAATCACAGAATCATAATGCTTGTTAAAAACCTTTACGTAATCATCAAGTCCAACCATTAACCTAACACTGCCAATTCACCACTAACCCATGTCCTTTGGCACCACATCTACATGTCTTTTAAACACCTCCAGGGATGGGGACTCCACTACTGTCCTGGCCAGCCTGTTCCAGTGCTTGACAACACTTTCAGAGAAGAAATTCTTCACTCACTTTCCAAGCTGCCTTGCTCTTCTGCCCAGCTCACGGTTACTGCTCCCAGGCACTTGGTCCAGGACCCATCTGCTTTCTCCTCCCTGGCAGGGACGCACTGGGCAGCGTAGGGAGGCCCTGCCATGCAGCAGGCTGGGCAGCCTGCGGCCACTCTTGCTCACCTCCCCAATGAGGAAGAGTTGCAGGAGTTGGACTTCTGCCACAGTAAACCACGGCCAGCCAGGAACCCAGTCTATTTCTTTTTTTTTTTTTTTTTTTAACAGTAGAGGTGTGTAAGTAACCTGGAGTTGAGTCCTCACTGCAACCCAAGCCCACTACCTCGTCCAGCGTTCACTGTAACCCCCCCTCTGGTTAGCCTACTTTTACAATTTCTGCTCCTTCTAAATGTCTTATTTTTTAAAAACAAGCCACCATATGGGCAGGCAGGAAGCAGAGCAACAGCCAGGCCTGCCAAGAGCCAAGCAGCAGAGGGTTTGCCTCAGCTGAGAGGCAGAAACGCTGATGCAGTCTCACGTCACGTTGGCAAACTAGGTACAAACGAGCTGCTTCCCACTGTTGGGGCTGCCGCGCTCGCTCAGCGCGTGCTTAGCGCATACAGCCCGTCTGCGATGCTGCAGAGCGAGCGAGCGAGCCAGATAGCGCACGCGCACACAGAGACCGGCCTGTGACAGCACACACGGGCACTGCAGGTTCAGCCTTGGGTAACTGTCTGGCCTCCAGCTCCAAGGCGGAGTGGCTCTGCAGTCAGACCATTACCCAGATGTTCATCAACAGTGCTCTCCTAAGCATAAAATGGACTTTTCCCCTCATTGTCTAGTTAGAAGCCACTATAATCTTCCCTGTACATAACACAAGGTACTTGCCTGCATGGAAGCCCATCATATTAGACCTGCTGGAGTGGGTCCAGAGGAGGGCCACAAAGATGATCAGAGGGGTGGAGCACCTCTGCTATGGGGACAGACTTGAGGGAGCTGGGGTTGTTCAGCCTGGAGAAGAGAAAGCTCCAGGGGAACCTCGTTGCAGCCTTTCAATATACAAAGGGAGTGTAAAAGAGAGAGAGTTTTTACCGGGACCCAAGGACAAGGGGCAGTGGTTTTAAACTCAAAGAGGGTAGGGTACAAGGAAGATATTGGATACAAGGAAGAAATTTTTTTGTGATGAGGGTGGTGAGACACTGGCACACGTTGCCCAGAGAAGTTGTGGCTGCCCCCTCCCTGGAAGTGTTCCAGGCCAGGCTGGATGGCGCTTGGAGCAACCTGATCTAGTGAAGGATGTCCCTGCCCATGGCAGGGGGGGTTGGACTAGGTGATCTTTAAATGTCCTTTTCAACCCAAACCAGTCTGTGAGCCTGTGCTGAAGTGAGGAGGCTGCCTTTTGCCAGGGAGCAGTGTACAACTCCCATCAACAGCATCAACTTTTAACTCTCTTATACCATAGCAAAAGCTCGATGTGCCCAACTGCATAATTAATCCACAGTGGAAGGGTGTCAAGTTTAGGCTGCTTTCAAGAAATTACAAAATTTAAATTAAAGAGAGAGAAGCATGCTGTAGCTTGGAGGTAAAGGTCTGGCTCATTCTACCTGCCAGCTATTTACACTGGTTGCTGTTGGAATCTTTCTGAGGTAATGAATACCAATACTGTTACAGCCAGCCTTGTCTTAAACCAGTCTTTCATCTAGCACAGAAACCTACTCTGTAGGGTGTTTCTTTTATTTTGGACTTCCATAGTTATTATGGCAGTAGGAAAGGCCCCAGGACAGTGCTGAGAGCCATATGCTTCATCAACAGGCTGGAGAGAGGGGAAAAAAAATAATTTAAAAGTGCTACACAATGAAATCATCCACCCTGTCTCAACCCATGTGGGTGGATAACAGCTGGCTGCAGGAAAAAAGCACGCTGAACGTAACAGGAGCAGGATCTGACAAGGAAAAAACCAAACCCTTACTATTATTCCAACTGCAACCCTCTGAATAAACCCTTGACTTAAATACAGAAATTAAAATCATAGGCCACTGGAGCAACTGCTTTGCTGTTACAGCTGTGTATTTTCCTGGACTGTTTAGGCAGTCCATGTGGTCTTCTGTGATATCTGCCTTGAACTTGAGTACCAGAGCTTCAGAACACCAAAGTCTGACAACAGAGAGCAGCTCTCACTGTGGCAGACCAATAGTTTGATCTGAATTTTAGAAGACAACAGAGATTCTGAAGAGTGAGACGAGACCTGGAGGGATTTTTTAAGATCTACCATTCAGCTGGGTCTTGGGCTGGTCTAACCCTTCTGCAAGGTTGACCCTGGATTTGGTGACAACAGCCAGGGCTGCAAAGGAGCCAGAGATCTGTCAGCGTTTCAAGGCTTTCTCCCTCAAATGTCAGCCTATGCTGTTAAGCCACAGAAGCCTGCTCAGGGCTCAGGCCCATCCCAAACCAATCGAAATGTGGGCCACTGCCTCACGGTGTCCTAGCAGGCCCTTGCCAACTGAAAGAAGAGCCTGTACTGGCACTCATCTGGCTAAAAACTTGGCCAAAAAAAAACCAAGGGGGGAGAGGAGGGGTGGGGGAAGGTTTGAGGCAGCAGAGGTCACAGAGCCACATGAGCCTGCGCAGCAGGGAGACGCCAGCAGTGGCAGCAGTGCTACCAGAGCCCCTGGGCGGGACCTGTGGTCACCTCTACTTGTTGCCAAACAACAGCCAGCTTGCCTGCAAGATATACAGGGCTATTACTGCTCATGTCGGGAAATAATAATTACAGAAAGCCTTAACCAAACAAAACCTTGCTTTGTCCACCCTTCACCCTCCCTCCCCTTCCCACACTGAGCACTTTGCAGCTTTTGCTTTCATTTTTAAGGGAAGTGATCCGGCTCTCCTTAGAGGGAGATCTCTCTCGCCACATGCCATGGTTATTGCTGCGCTTCAAAGGCTGGATAGACCACAGGGAGCACAGGTCCCTCTCACAGTTTAAGCCGTGAGAGCATTGCCAAAACAAAGTATAGAGGGAAACAAGATTAAAAAGCAAACAAAAGCATTTAGGAAGAAAGCCTGCGCTGACACCACTTCAAGTCCCTCCTCTTGCCCCCACCCATTTTAACAGTCCATGCTGTTAGCAAACGTTAAGTGTAATTGGGAAACACTAAAAATCCATAATGGGTCATTTTCCTACTTGAAATTCCCAGGAGCAGATTGAACAGTCTGTCCTGGGGTGGCTTTTAATCAACAGTACAGCTTGCCTTTAACTGGCTTGGGGTCCCTCTCTGTTCCACATAAAAATGTACAGTATCTAATGGAGGGGCTTAACGGAGGGGGCTGTTATCCAAGTGAAAAAAGGAAAGTATTTTAAGGTACAGGAAAATGCTTTTATGCCGACAAAATAAATCCTCCTGTTGTGTAGCACCACCAAAACAGAAAAAGTTTCTTTCTGCAGGGAGGACGACCAAAATAAAGCAAGTTCCTCTCCGCAGGGAAGACTTAATCCAATCTACGCACCATCAGCATCAACAAAATCTCAGGGTGCTTAAGTTCCTACACCAGGGCACATGAAAAAAACAAAAAAGCGCAAAACCAAATCATGCTACAGTGCTATATTCAACAGCCTTTCAGGTAGGCTGCCACCAAAGAGACAGCCTGCAATCTATAGATGGCCTGATGCAGAGAACAAATGACACTTATCCAGGCTAATGCTCCTCTGGAGTATTAGGGCATCCACTCAAACATACAGTATGCATGTACAAGGTTATCTTCCAATCAGGTACAGGTAGTGCCTAGGCTGCCTTTGCTTTCCCATTGCTTAAAAAGTGAAAGACCTACTAACACCATGTTCACACACACACCAAAGGTTTAGTATTCGCCTCCAGAAGAGGTTCAGAACAGAAAGTCCTCCCTAGAGGGAAGCAGGTTTCTTAGGTACTGAATTCAGAAAGCATCTAAACTGTCTCCTTGGCATTCTTCACTAGAACAGAAGTCACATCCACCACTGTATCCAACTTCATTTCATGAACAAGAGCCCCTCAATGAGGTGGCAATCCTTAAAATACATGCACATGCCCCACCCAAAATAAAAACATGCATTGAAAGCCTGTAGTATGGTACCATCCTTGTACTGTCATAGAGATGTAAGGCTACACCTGAAACTTATTTTTCCAGTGATTGACACTGAAATGCTGAATGTCTTTCAGCATTCTCAGGAGGGACAATGAATTCGAATCCAAAGGAATCACAAAAGCCAAGTCAAGGATTTTTTTTCTTATTTCCTAAAAACAATGTTTAGTTTCCAAAGGCAACACCCTTACTTTTTTAATTTTGCACAAAAATGAGTTCTTCTTTTGCTATGTAACAAGCCCAAAGGTACCTCCAATCTTATGGAGGCTGTTATTCCCTGATAAATCTCTGTATCATAGAGATAAGGCAGGACTAGAAATTCTTATCTGAATAGAAATCAGAAAGGAGTAATTGCATCACCCAGCATTTTGGCACCAAACCTTAACAGGGAGTCTAGTTTCCTTTAGCTTTCTCCTCCTTGGAGAAAGAACCTCCTTCCACAGAAATCTCAAGAACTCTCAGACCTCACCTTTTCCTGCAGTAAGCTGTTAGACACCCAGAATTAGTTAATATGGATTTATGCTATTTACTTACAGTTTATTTGGAGAAGTAAAAACGAGTACAAGAAATAGATTATCATGGTTACTACTAAACATACGTTGCCCTGAGCAAACCCCATTACTCAACCAACAGCTGTACAAATCACTGCAAAGTTTAACCACACACTTCACTATGCACATACACACACAAAAATTTTAAAAAATCCCAGAACTTATTTTCCTACAGGTGCAGTTATTAGCCTAATTGCACTTTGTTAACAAGCTCAGTCTCTAATTCAAGGGGGTAAAATAAAAAGACTACACAACATCCCCTTCTCCCAGGCTTTTAGCTCCTCTGGATCTGAGCTTCCAGGCTACAGCTCAAGGCAGCCAATTTCACATCAGAACTTGTTACAACCTGAGATAATATTTCAAGTTCTTCTTAAAAAAGGGGTCATCTCTCTACCCAGCTTAATCTGATTGCTATTCTTTCTTCTTGTCAATTGAATTAGCAGTTTAACTTGCATGTTCACTCTCTTCCAATGTGATCTTTACTGAAGAAACACTCTACCTTCTTGATCAGCATTTTCCTATCAGCCCCACTTGAGTGACATTATTTCTGCAACCTGTTGCACTACAAAAAGACACCACCTACTCACCAGTTTCTTGCCACCTCTCCAAAGTTATGCTGCTATTGAGGAGGCGATAGAAATTTTTTTTAAAAAAATCAACAAAACTATAAAGCTACTCAACCACTTCTGCTTTACTGGAGACCTCATTCATGTGTGACACAAAGGAAAAATTTTCAGAAGCCAGAAATTATCTTCAAAGAGCTATTCCAGACAGTTTTATTTTTTAAAAAAAGTGTTAATTCCCTAGTTAAAAATATTGAAGCATACTACTTTTTTTTAGTCAGGCTTAAGGTAGCTAAAAAACCCTATCTTTTAAAAGTCAACTGAAATTTTAAAAGCCCCCAATAATCCTGAGTAAGGCTTATAAAAACATCTTATTTGAGCACATCCTTCGTAAAATCACCTCGCTTTAAACATATCAGTACTTGAAAAAATCCACCTTTGCAAGTTGGCCTAGCATCCAATTACCTTTAGTGCTAAAATAAATCCACATTTCTAGTGTAAATTCATCTACCTTCATTTTCTTACTGCTTGAGTTTAGTATCCCATGTCTGTTAAATTTAAGTAGCTCATTACTAAGTATTTCCTACGTACGTATTTACTAACTGAAATTAAGTCACTTCCCAACTGTTAAAAGTGTTAAGCTCCTACAAAACCTTGCTGTGGTTTTTTTGCAGTGCCTCACTCATTCCTATAGCTCTTCCCTGAGCCTTCTCCAGCCTCTATGCTTTTCAGGACTGATGCAGAGACAAGATAGACATATTTTAACATCATGACAATCTTTGATCAAACAGCTTCCTTGAGCCAAGCACCAATGATGAATGGCTGTACGTGTACTCCTAGTAAGGGATGCACTTTCCCAGCTTTCACTCACTTTCTCCTTGCATTTAGGTACTGGAAACACACTGCAGGAACTATGGTTATTTCCTCCCAGTTGTGTAGCTTCAAATTTGTGTTTGCATGGCTGTATTTTGCAAAGCAAGCCAAGCTGTTTTACAACAGTAATTGATTTATACTCCCTTCTAGTCATCTGTCATCTTCAAGCTGTCTGCATTTTACCTCAGATGAATACATACGAAGGTGTCAATCTATTACCATGGAGTAAGGCCAGGAGCTAGTTTGCTAAGCCTCAGTGGTCTCCGTCTGCAACTGTTGTGTCAGCCAACATCTCTGATCTATTCAATTTCTTGTGTTTATTTTGTATTACGCTAGGCTTACGTTTAAATACTGTGAAGATAGCAAGGCTTGGGCCAGTATCTGGCCCATTGCAAGAGCTGATTTCTCAGGAAGCCATAAATCATTTCCCTGATTGCACCCCGCTTGCTCAAACAAGCAGGTCACACTCTGTGCCCCCTACTCCCAGCACACACAGCCAAGGGCTCCCCTTACACAGTCCTCCAGCCTCTGAAGAGTCCACTTCTAGAGCTGTGAATTGCCAAAAAATGTAACATTCAAGTTGAGGAAGATCCTTTAGTCACAAAGCAGGGACACAAGGCAAAAATATTTCTTTAGCTCTCTACTCTCAGCATTTCTGGGACTGCTTTGAGGGAGACATAGGCACCAAAGTACACAAAGCACACAACTTCGAAGTGTGGCTTATGTGAAAATAGCACATCACCACAACTGTAACTAACCCGGCAGGGCCTAGGTTCACAGAGATGGGGAAAAATCTACCCATGGTACAAGCTGCACCACATCTTCTCAGGGCGAGCTACATGCTTTGGTCAATGTAACTCTTGAGAATGCCCTTCCACACCAGGAGAGCCCAAAACTGCTCCATTTAGTGGACAAGGCAGCCACAGCTTTTCCTAGCAAGGCCTACAAGGTGATGACAAAATGGCTGAAACCAAGCTGCTTCTGACTGAAGGACATCAAGCATTTTCATAGCAGGGTGGGACACTGAATCCTTTGAGGCTCCAATTTCAGCACTTTCAGTTAATGTTTGTAGTAGAGTCACATCAAAACGTTGTAATCTTTGGGATGCTGAAAACTTAAATTTCCACCTACTGATAATAAGCATTAAACTATTCCTGCTGGTTATTGCCATAGAGCTCTTCAGTAAACACTGACTTTGGAGGATTTACATGTATTTAAATATTATTCTTCTTCCTTCCTCCCTCCCCCTCGCCCCCAATCTGGAAAGAATTATTCTGCAAGTCAAATGACAATCATTTGACTCATACAAAACAACACGAAACCAAGACTGTCAGTAGATTTATACCACATCCTTTAGGGGGTTAGTTTAGTTTCACATAGTGAAACATCTAATGGCTTTCATAATTTTCAACAGATAACCTGAAATCAGCCATACCACAAACATGGCAGCAGATACACAGTTTCCAATAATGCTTAACTGATTTTTTTTTTCTATGCTCTGAAGAAAGAAAAACCTCATCAAATCAGAAACACACTATTTTTAAAGCATATTCAAACATTCAGCTATTTTTAGATTTTTTCCTCCCTAGAACAGTGTTATGCAAAAATCAATAGATAAATTATCTTATTCTTGAAGATGTAACACACTAGTCATAATGATACATGGTTGACATTATTCTAGATGTAAATTCAGAACAATATTAAACTTTAATCTCATTCTATGGTGTTTCATACACAGTTTCCAAAACAAATAAATGAACCATTGCTTTTGTGTGTCCCCCCCACCACTTTTTTTTTTTAAACTATAAATTTTATTTAAATAAGACACAGGAACTTCTATACCGAAAAAATACAAAACAAAAGCCACATATTTCCTTGTGTAAAGCAATATTATGTGATAACTTGAATACTGTTCAGCACAGTGGCTAGAAATAACAGTACAACTATGTACAAAACTTTAAACAGTATTTGACAAATTTCTACAGCCAGATGTAGAATACAATTGAGATAAACAACTGCTGGGAAATTTACATGGCAAAGCATTAGCTTTAAACACATTTGGTTCAAAACCTTCAGATCTGCTAAGAACAAATGTGCAATTCAATTAATATTTAGTTTCTCGTGGAAAAATAAAAATAACACATAATGGCATTGCAAATATTGTACAGAGTTCATCACTGATCTAAAAACCACTCATCGTATTCCCTGGTAGCCTAACACCAACAACTGAGACTACGATTTTTTTATCTGGACATAACCGGAGCATAAAAAGGTCATCATACTGCAATGTTAATCTAAAAAGAAAAATATTAAAAGGAATCGATACTTACATCACGAGTATTTTCTCCCCTTTATCTTCAGTCTATAAAATATAGTGTTTTCACCTAGGCCTGAGATTAGTAGGGTTAAAGATGGCTGTTGTGTTTCAAGGTTTTTCACATGAAAATGGTTAGAGACAGATCTCTCTCTCTCTCTCCTTCTACATTTTCTGCAAGGGGAGTCAGAAAACAGCGACTGTTTTATAGACTGCAAATTCCACCTTGAAACATAGTATTAACAAAACCTCAGTAATAAAAAGGAAACGATGCTTTATCTCCAAAGAAAACATATATTTAGTGAGTAGTTATTGGTGGCTCACCCTCACCCCCCTCCAATCTCATTTTCAAGAGAGGAAAAGAACATAATGGAGCAAGTTTAAATGCTCAGTAGCTGCAGGCTACTAAGCTCTTCAATTCCTGGAAAAGGTGAACCTTATTCTCTTAGAAGCAAACAGCATAAATGTAGTTCCACTGAGCTGAAAGCAATGGAGCAAGAACATCCAGTTTATTTTGCCTTTGGGGTCCTCTTTGTATCACAGGAAATTATCTCTGAAAGCAATGCTCCTCTTGTTCCAGTACAACTGAGGAGCACCACTAACCCATTCTTGCTGTGTACTATTTTGAGAAAGTGTCCAGCCTGCAAAACCAGGATTATTTTACAAGGATTTTTTTTTTATTCACACTTAAGGAGGGGGGAAAACACACTTTTACGCACACAACTTAACTGAAAGTTATGGGAGAAGCTTTGATTAAGTAACATGAACTTAGAAAGTTTTCCCCACCCCTCTTAGAATACTCACTTGCTACTTTTGGACTTCAATCCAAACACAATTACTCACTACATAAATAAAATGCTGCTCATCTAACATTGCTTGACAAAATCTGAAAACCTATTTCCAACCAGCAAAATGAATGAAATTTCCAAAAGAGAAACTAAACATTAATTTGACTTTCAGACGGTAACAGTAGCATTTCACATCCTTAACTGCCAATGAAAACATGAGAGGAAATCCCCATCACCCCCTGTGAAACCTGAAAGAATTTCTGTCCTTCAACAAAAACATTCTTGTCTTTCAAAATCCTCTCACACACAACGTGGAATGTTTCTCATGTACAGCCTCGTCCTGAACACTTTACTTGCAACAGTTTAACAGTCATTAACTGAGCAACACCTGAAACCTTTAAATGCCACATTTTTACATATATTGAAATGACAGTAAATGCAACAGTTGTTTTTACTTGTAAGCACATGACAAAGTGATATACATCACAGATTTGCTGGTTCTCCTCATGTTCACCCATGTCCAGGGTCATTGTTCACCTGGATCTGAATGCACTTATTCCAAGAAAGTGGAATGTAATGAGGAAATATTAATGCATAAAATAAGGAAAGGCAAAAGAGTGATGTTCCCTCTTTAGCTTTGTAGCTGTAAAATATTTTATATTCCAATATGATATACATTCCAAGTTACCTGAGTTTACACTTCGAGAGAAGTACCTGAAGCTAGGCCATAAGGGTGGGCACTGTGCAACTGTTGTGGCCATACTTTTTTTTTTTTTTTTTTTTTTTTTTTTGCATTGTGTGTATTACAGAAGTTAGAAACATAAACACCTGGATCAATTGTAAACATAATCCTGAAGTACAGTATTTTCCATAGGACACAACACAGCAAGACATTTTCTATTCAGACAGGCAACTTTTCTTTTTTATATATATAGAGCTTATTTATACTGTAGAATTTGAAACAGAACACAGGACAGTACTTATCTGGTCAAACATACTATGAAATGCATAGTCTCCACTTAAAACGCTTGATGATATAGGGATTCTGCAGGCATTACTGCTTTCTCACAAGAAATGCTGAATATGAATTCTGTCCCTGCCAAGAACAGCGTTGAGATTTTTTTTGAATGTTGCTAAGTATTCCATGTTGTTCTGAAAGGTTGCCACCTCATGCAGATATATCTGAACTATTATCTCCTCAATCCTTGTCTCAGGGCAGAGGCCCGCTCCACCTTGGTCTAGATTAACACATAGCTCTGAGGAGAGGAATGATCTTCAGTCTGAATTTCTTGCAAAAGCGGCTGCTGCTGTTGGGACGGCTGCTGTACCAGGACCTCTGTAGAGTCCATTGTGCTGGTGTCATCTGACAGAGATGAGAAAGAGACCCGAGACGAAAGCTGCTCTACAGTCAGGGTGCTCAAAGCTGTGCTTTGACCAGAGTTGGGAGAGTTCTTCAGCGTCAGGTCTGAAGCCGGAAAGAGGGGGCCCAGGAGTTTTACAGGACAGAAAGCTGATCCGGTTGGGATGAAATTAACCTTGTTTTTGTCAGGACATGAAAAGAGAGGGGCTGAGACAGGCTGACGAGACCTACAACAAGAAAAAAATATTATATATCTGGCCAACCAAGATGTTTTATGTGTCATGAACTTTGTGGTTCTACACATTGCTAAAATGTGAATGACAAGGAATGGGATTAAGTGGACAGAGGGGCAAACATCTTCCATAGTGGTAGTCAGCTAACTGATCCACAGCATTAAAAATAGTGCTGTCACAAAAATGACTTGATAATTACTGGATAAACATGCAACTTCCAGCAAGAAAAATCTTCAGTACATATGCACATGAAAAAATGCCGTGGTAATTTAGAATGGCACAAATCCTTCTCTAATAAAAACAAGGCAGCAATAACACATTTAGCCATATTAAATCCCTTTGAGAACCTCTATGAAATAGACATCTCCTTTCCCATATTCCATAACTTGTCTGGAGGCTTTCTCCACAACCCAACATTGCTCCTTCATCATCCAACAGGCAATGAATGCTGTTAGAGCAAGAAACAACCCCTCCTTAACTCTTTCATCCACAGGAGCTAAGCATGCAACCTCGACAGCGTGTCCACAAATACTGCTGGGTCTACAGGAAAAAGACATGATGTCCAAGAGTTTAATTTCCAATTTCTTGCTCAGCAAAAATATTGAGCAAAGTCTATGCCCTAAGCATACTATCATCTACAAACACTTTATACCGGTTTCATTTGATTTTATATGTTTTATACGTATCAAAACATAACCTATGCTTGAACCTGAAAGAATTATGACAAGGAGAGTTTTTGTTTTAAGCCATGAACATTTAAAAAGTTAATAAAAAAATATATGGAAAGAGGTTTATAAATGCTTAGGAAATTAAATGTACCTTATCTTTTCTGCTTGGATTTTTGTTGCCTTTTATAAATGCACAAAAAGAGTTCAAGCATAAAAGACTCCATTTCCTCTTCAAACCAACGTGAACACTTCAACATCTCTTCCGTACAAACTCTAAGAATAGTTTGCTCCTGAAAAACTCATCAGCTGGAATAGTTTATTCATCTGCAGTTGAATAGGTTCAGTAAACAGGTTTACTGCTTTGCAGATACCAGCTGATATAAAAGGCATTACTTACGACATTTCCTCAAAGACCTTCACTCGCTCACATCCCTCTGGGGGCTCTCGTTTGAACATGTAGCTGTTGTTTGGTTTGGGAGATGAGGCATACTTGGGCAACGGTGAGCTACTCCCACTGTCTGAAAATTTAAAGCAGTTATATTACTAGAGATTGAGAGTGCTTTTAAATTAAATTCGATTTCCAAACAAGATGCCTTTTTTCACAATCTAGCCACTACACTGGTTTGCTTCTACCACAATGCTTCCTTTATTGCAGGCTAGGTCTAACACCCTTGTATAGCATATTTCTTCTGAATAAAAGTTTCAGTGCAGTAGTGATCTATCATATAACAACACATAACAGGAGGATATTTTTATGCAGAACACTGCAAACGGAACAAAGCAGAGCTGTGATCCTGGAAATAAATACGTTCTTTATTATGTACTTCAAAAACCATAAACGAACAAGGCAATATGCATAATACATGCAGAAGAATTATGAGTGGTAATGATAATACGCCTTCTCACTATATAAACAGTTATTGAAAACGTGTGGATACAGCATGTATCTTATTTTAAAACGTAATTCTTCACTGGAATATTGACCTCAGTCTCATGAATAGTTCAGAAGTTGCAAGGAAACAAAGCATATTTGTAACACAGGTACTGATACCTCATCATCAAAATATCCTACCTTACTTGCTTCACAATTGTGAAGTTGTTTTAGTATACAAAAGAAAACTTCCACAGTTCAGTTCTCTCCTCACTACTAACTATATGATATAGGTATTCTTCATAACTCTAGCTGTTTGTGTATATATTTTACTAGACACACTTAGAGCTAAAGGCATGAAGATCTTGGACACAAGGCAGTAGGCAGATTTCTTTGCACATGGTGGAAAATACAAGAGAGGAGGCTCAACTCTGGTAATGACAGAAGCACAAAAAGTGTGAAAAGTTAAGACTATGAAAGGGTTCACTTCAAACAGTCATCTTGACATGATATTCAATGCATTAAGGAAATAAAGTAGGTACAAAAATAATTACTCACAGAAAATTAGCTTTCTGCAGTGGCTTCTGCCTTTTCAAAGGGCAACATCTATCTCAGGCTAGTATTAGTCACTCCCTGTTCTCTGCTTGGGCTTACAATTTAGAAAATGAAAGGACAGGGCAAGGTTAAAGAGGATCCCCCAACTTACTAACACATGTTATTTGGAGAGAAGTAATTGCTATTGCTTTAGCTCCTTTTGAGTCTTTCCACTAATGTGGGGTACCTTAGTATTTTTAACTCAGGTACCTTTGTTTATTCTGCTGTTGTTCATGTGGGCCTTTTCAGCAACAGAGGAAAACCAACCAAAGCTTCAAGCACTATGATATAGATTCACTGAAGCATATACAGTTGTATTTAACAGCTTGCAAACAGTAACTACATAAACATTTGTATAACCATGACTCAAATACAAAAGCTAATCATTAGAGGTTTTGAGATATCTCTGCCCCCTCTTACAACAAGACACAAATCAACTCAAATGTCACACTTCCCTTTGAAGATTTACTATGAAAGATAGGAAAAAAAACCAAAATAGTTGAACCTCAGTAGTGTATTGATTATTCAGCTCTTTCCTGCTGCAGAGTGAACACAGAACTTCTATTTACAGGATTTTAGGTGTAAACTGTACGAAGGCAGAAAAAAAGCTTAGAGACAATACAGATATTTGCCAAGCTGGGAGGATGATGGTCCTGTTGGCATCTTTCCACTGTTGGCCCACACAGCTCATTCCAAACACAGAAATCATTAACAGAACCCAGACAGTTTGTTTCATCCTTCTCATGTTTAAAATTGAAGATCCAAGTTTCTATTTAAAAAATTTGAGACATAGAATGTGCTACTGTTCATTCCACCAAATAGTGGAAAACTGTGGAAGTACATCCAAGTAAAGAATCAAAGTGAATTCAAAGTTAAGTCAGTTCTTGGAAGATTTAGAGTCTTGTCTAGCCAGTTCAGTTTTCAATAAAGTTTTTGGTTTATTTAGCCCTGGTCTGGCTGAAACTTTCTATATAAGACAGCTGTTAAACAAGTTTTAAAAAGTTACATTGTATAATTTAACTATTCTGTTTCTCTCTTTACACTCCCTGCTTTTAGAGCTCACTAGCTTGTTAGCTTTGCATTTTGACCAAACACACACCACAGTACTATCTGAAAAATACGTGTGGTTATTAGGAGGTTCACACATACAAGCTTTGTGTTGGTTCTACACGTACTGCAGCAGTGTGAGGATGGAAGGGTACTGGGAAAATGGGCCATGAGTTAAAGTGGTAAGAAGAGGAATTTACAGCTTAAGCCAGTCTCCACTTGTGTATCCTGTAAGCTCTTAAATGCTCAACTATCGCATTATTAATCCTTAATGACACTGCAAACGTGTTACACAAACTGTGCTATTTACACCTGACTGTCTCAGAGGCTGCAATGTGTGAGCCTTCAGGTAAGAGGACATGTCCACATCTTCCATGCTGCCACCAGTAGTGTGCGCGCTGCTGGCGTATTTCAACTAACTAATCAAATTTCTTAAGATGACAATGATTGAAAATTAACAGATGCAACCTTTAAAGTGAGTTTTGTTACCATAACCACACAGCAGACAATATTGAGCCTTATTACACAGAATTTCTAAACATAAATATTCAAAATGGATATATTCTGTTATCTATAAAATGCTTAAGATTGTAATTGAACACTAAAAATACCATTTTAACCAGAAGACAATACAAAAATTTTTAACTTGCATATATTACAGCAATGAAAGAGGTAAACTAAAAAAGAATCTGTAAAACAATTGTTTGAGTAACAAAACAAAGGAAACAAGAAACTTTGCCAGTGAGCCTTGGGATTTGTTTTGATAGGTTCAAAAATAGTTTCTTAAGACTATCCAAAGACTTCCCATATAATTTTCATTTTAAAAACTATGAATCAGATGCCCAGAAGTTAAAAGGGATCTTCAGTTCATCTTCATGAACATCTTGCTTGTATCTGCTCACTAGCAACAGCAGGAATACACAATGCTGTACAAAAGCAACTAAATCAAAATCCCTGAAAAAGAGGTTATGCTATCTATTTTTGTACAAAAACCCCAAATTTCATCTGCTTACACCTTAGGATGTCTTTGAACTTTATCTCTGTCATAGCTGCTAAGTATGCTGTGTAGCACTCTGAATTACAGTCTCATGGACCACAGTATCATAAAACAGATCTAGTGAAACTGGTAGCTTTAATGCAGCAAGGCAGTCACTTATCTTGCAATAGGCTGATACTGGAAAACAGAATCATAAAGCCAGGTGCCATTAAAATACCTTCTCTCCCACCCTTCTGTCTCTGCTCCCACCAATATCATTTAGTATCACTGCTCCATTCAGAGCAGTATTGTGTGTCGTTTCTGAAATTTAGCTTTCACTTTCTTTGGAAAAATTCAATAGATTTAGCAGCTTCTTGCAGAAATGTAAACCAAAGATCTGATACAGTCCAAAGAGCAGCTGTGAGGGCCTCAGGCCAAAGCACAGCTTTGCACAAGAAATAAAAGATGCTTTAGAAATGTAAAGCAGTGCTGTGTCTGTACAGAGCCGCTGTCTCCTCTCACTGCTCACGTCTCTCAGTCTAACTACTAACCTTCCTTTCCGATTCAGCAACACACTCAGGAGCATTCATAAAGCTGAGAATTACATTTTTTTAATGGCAAAGCCAAGTTATTCCCATAGAAAGGAAAATAAAACTTCAACTTGAAAAAAGTAACAGAAAAATATCTTGGGTTGTTTACATTTGGTTATACATATATGCATTTTTCAAAATTTAACAGGCTTTACAGCAAACTTATGACAGTTTTATTCTAGAATCACAAAAGCCTTTAAAATGAAGGTGTGAAAACTTGGCGAGTTTTGTTTCATAACGCAGCTAACATCCACAGCAGCTGCCAATAAACTGTCTCTCAAAACTTGCTGTTCCCTTAGAATTTCTACCTGTATCTACCTACCTCATTTATCTATAATTTAACTATTTTGAAGATAACATTCAGAAGAACTGGCCTGTGGGATCTTAATGACTTGAGAGTAAAAGGTGCCTTTCCGACTATACTTTTTCAACCTCTGAACAAATTACTTTCTTTTGGAAAATCATTATGCATTTTTCTAGCTTCTATCTTGTCCTTGAAGAACAAAGTTGTGATGAGCAGTTCATAAGTACATTATTAAGTATCTTAAACTAATTTTAAAATGCAATTACATTAACTTTACAAAGCTGGCTGTTTGTCACCGTCACATATACACTACTTTTGATACAAACTCAGTATTAAAGCCCATCTTAAAACCAAAACCCACAAATACGTATCTACTCATTGTGAAGTTCAGCAATAAATTTTACTCCAATTAGCTGTTCAAATAATCCAAGACAGGAGATAAAACCCTTGAAAAGTATTAAGGTTAGATGCACTATTTCAAATTGTTTTCACTTTCTACTGCCAATAAGGTACCACTGAAAATTTAATTACTGTGATAACTGACTACTAAATGCAAAAAGAATTATTCTTTTTCTCGCTTTTTAACTTATATTTGTTATGAGGACATATATGAACAAACTTAACTGTCAAGATGTTTCCCTGTGTGCTAGTAATTTAGTGGATGCCTCTACAGTGATTCAGTCTTGATGAGACATTACAATTCACATACGTACCATAAGAAAGAGGAGGAGAGGGGGGGGAAGCTAGTATCTCTTACTTTTGGAGCATGACCAACTATCATGTTGAGCTAAGACTTTTACTTTGATGTGATTAACTTACACACATGCACATACCCACCCCCAATTCAGGACTTGGGCAGGTGGATTTTTTTTCCACTATTTCCTTTTAAATCCAAGATGGGAAAGCAATACTTTTCAGAAACCACGAAAAGCTATTCTTTCTCCCGCTGCCTTCCACAACCTTATTCGCAAACTACTTGAATTATTAAACACAGAATATTCACAGAAAAAGTTTAACCTTACTTATAACCTCAAAATACTCCTGTTTTTAGCTTATTAGTAAATCTATGCTAATACTTACAAGTTTTCGTTTCCTCTGTGAAACTTACTACTCCTTAGCTTGCATACTTTACCCAGACCCTGCATCCCTCCAAACTCCCTGCTTCCAGCTGGTAAAAGACTTCAGTCTAGCTGACCAGAAGCCCAAGAATAATTTCCTTAGTGAACAGCTGTCCAAAACATCAGTCTTTTTACACTGTAATTTTCATACTACATATTCTCTTAATTGTCGAAACTCCAGTTTACTCCCTCTACAAAACCAAACAACATTTTACAGACTTTGAAAAAAAATGCAGGATATTGGCATATAAGCACATAAATTATTCTGAAATTTCATGTTGTTATGCAACATACTCAAATAATTACTCTCCATCAGATTGTTCAAACATATCTTAGCTCCTCGCCAAATAGCTTCAAGTGGAATATAAGAGCTCAGAAGCAGAGTACTTTCAAAAGCAGTCCAAAACTTCATCACCATTTTCATCAGCAAGTAACTCACCCATGATGAATATATAGTCTACCACAAACCTTCTTGAAATGCTTTTTAAACACAAACATGTTACAATCTGAATTCTTCACATTAGAATCTTCATAAATAGTTAAGTCTGTTTGCTGTGCTCCTCTGACGTATTTATGGAAGATGTTTGTGAAGTTTCACAAACAAGAGGGAAAAAGATATGTAAACAAACAAAAGTAATTTTAAGATAAAACCTCAATCCCTCCACGACAATCAAACAAAACCAAAAACTGATGTAATGAGTAAAATGAAGGTTGTTGTAAAAGCAGGACACCACATGCCTCCCATAGGTAAAGGCGGGCCATTCTACTCTCACCTTTATCACGGTCATAGAGTAAATCTTCTGTTGAGCAAGGACTCCCATCCTGAGATTCAGGAGGGCAAAAGGGAGAGACACATGATGAATGACTGCTGCAGCTGCTGCTGCGCTCCTGGACAGACGGAGTCTGAGTGTCAATGCTTCGTGTACTACTACTACGATAGTGAGCAGGTAATGGAGCCCTTCGACCATCAGGGATATCCAAAGGCTGCAAGAGAAATAAGCAATTCAGGTTACAGAGAAAAGATTGAACTCCCAAGTAATGACAGACTGTAGCACGCATAACTGAAGTAATTAGACAAGGCCTTAAGAACAGCAAACAAGTCATTTTTGAAATAACAACTTCTACACAAGAAAATAATGCAATGTGCAATGGACACAACACAAATTATGCTGAGTGCTGGGACAATGTGCAGATGTTCCAAGCCAACCATATCCTTTTAATGTGAAGTTAACACCAGAACGCACTTCAACACATGCTAGTATTATGTTTTTATATTTTTTTAATGATAGTTTAAAAAAGCAAACCTCCCCAACAAATAGATCTCTAATTATACTTCGCAATACAATTTTCAATAAAGGTTGCTGTTATTATGAAGGAAAAGCAAGTACCCTGACGGAGATCGTTCTTGGGTAAAAGGGAAAGTAGAAAATGTCAAATACAACAGTATAGTATTGCCATAACAACCAAGTGAATTACAATTACAAATGAAACCATGCAAGTTTTGCTTCTAAGTCGTAATTCTCTAGCACACCTCTACGTTCCATCCTTCACTTCCATAGGTGACCTCTGATAAAATGGCAAATAAGCAGATGACACACAGGCTTATACGAGGTTCACAAGCTTTGTCTTGAACCAAAGCTAGTAAGCCCTGCCTGCTCATATCATTCTAGTTGGCACTGGCCAGAGTGATCTTGCATCCCATTCTGCAATATACTGCGTAGACATGTTCACAGTAGTAGATTGGCACACTCTACTTACTTGCCCTTCCCAGTGAAAAATTAGCTTTATTATAAAGACGGCACTGCTTTAAATATAAGAAATGAAATGAGAATTACAGTTTTGGTTAAAAGTGAAGGGGAAAAAATGCCTGCAAGGTTTAAATATAATTTTTATCCTCACTTCAGTGAGGACTGTATTCAAGCCACAGAGAACAGCTTAAATGTTCTAGCTACAAAACATTAATGTCTTTTTCATTCTCACTTCAAGTGAACATTTTTATTTTGTTGCTTTCCTCTTCCCCATATATTTCAAAACTATAACAGCTCACTCCAGAGCTGAAAATTCAACCCAACACTTCTGCTAGCAATGAGGACATTAAACCTACTGGCCGAGTATTGCATCTCCCCTTTTCAGCAACAGTCTATACAGAAAACCCTCACGCATTATACAGAAGCAGATGTAGTAGAGCAGGAAGATCCTTTTCTTCTTATGAGCCTTCCAGTTAATAGCATTTCACATTTCAATTAAGAGCAGAGAAACACACTATAAAGAGAACATTACAGTTGCTACATCAAATGCTGTAAAGTTATGACACAGCTGTGTGCTCTGCTCCAACAGCTCAGTTCACATTGCGTATGTGTTACAACATGACTGCACATTGCTATTCCCATCACCCCCAACAGGCTGTGACTCATTCAATGCACAAGACAGACCTGAAGCATTGTATCATTTGTTACATAGACAGAAGAGAGGCAGAAAACAAGACTGAAGCTGTAGAAAGAAAACAGTCTCATAATTAATATAGCCAAAAAACTAACTGCTACGCAGAACGGCACTTTTCTTTCCATCTCTGCCACAAAAATTCCATGAGATGCCAGGAAATCATCTGAACCAACCCCTGTCTTTTATGGTATCTTTTTTTGCAAATCAGTGCTGTATAGACTGGGCATCCAGAAGTCTTCAACATTCACAGATGCAGAAGGAGACTATGGGAGCTGCACTTCAAACTCCTAAAATGGCATTCAGTATTCTGAGCTACCTGAAGAATCACATTATAGAAGCCTGATGGATTTGTGTTACTCCACCCATAAAGTGCAGATAATATATCAACTTTCTTCTCACACAGGTGTGATAAAAGACATTTCAGACACTCTCCTATTATATAGAGGCAAAAACCCAGGCAGAAATTCAGATTTCTGACTTCAAAGCAAGATTAAATAGTGAGCATTAGGACACATACCTAATGAGGAGAAAACAAAAACACCAAACAGCTGCTCATTAAGTGCATACACAATGCTCTAAGTAACAGGTAAAGCAAGGATTCCAGGGAGGGGAAAAAACAGTAAGTGATCACATAACTAAAGACTTCAGGATAACACAGATGTTCTTCCACACCTGAAGGAACAATGTAGTCTTATGTAGTCAGGAAGTATAATCCAAATCACATATTTCAACCTCCACTGAATTAAAATTTGATGTACAAAAAGTTATCTGTATTTTTAGACATGCCTCTAAATATACACACAAGTAGAAAAAGTTAAATATTTATCACTCTTTCCAAGTAAAATAACTTTTAAGGCAGAGAAAATACCTGCAAATATTTCAGATTACTGTGCTTCTGTATTTATCTTTCCCTGAATACTGAATCCAAGTTTTCACAAGTGCAAAAAAACTTCATGAAAACATCAAGTAAGAGTATTCCACTTTTTAAAAACTTTACATATAACATAACGTAGCATCTACGTAACATAAAAAAAAATACTTTAGAAGTTACTATCCTAAAAACTGAAGTCCTCAAAACCTTAGAACATAAGAAATAGGTTAACTAATTTGGCACAGCTGCTATTAGTTTTCAATACACTCAATGCATGGAAAACTAGAAATTACCGCATTCTATACTGGCATATTTTTTTCTTTTTTTGCAGGAGCGTCCAGTCATGTACGAACCTTATTCCAAACACATTCTAACAGGACTCCTGTCAACCCCTATGGGACAGTGTGTTCTTGGACAGTTACATACTACCCTCATCTCCCTGCAAAGGTATGGAAAAATCTCAATTTGACAACAGCATGCATTTCTCAATACATTGTTAAAATTAACCACATTGTTTTCAGTATCAATCTTCTGGAAAAAAACAAGAACACCCTATTTAGTAGTATCAGGAATCGTGACTGAGCACTGGCACAGGCTGCCCAAAGAGGCTGTGGAGTCTCCGTCTCTGGAGACATTTCAAACCTGTCTGGATGTGTTCCTGTGTGATCTACTCTAGGATCCTGCTCTAGCAGCGGGGTTGGACTAGATGATCTTCACAGGTCCCTTCCAACCTTAGCCATTCTGTGATATAATATACCAATGGGAGTCTTAAAAATAATCTGTTCTTCACAAGCCTTACATCTATTTGGGAGGCAACTTCTTGAGAGCAAAGCATTCAATGCTTTTGATTTTACAAATGTTCTCTAGACTGGAACACAAAGGCAGATACAGAAAAGTGCTTCTTCCTTCTAGCATCAATGAAGTCATCAATGCATTAGATAAATGCATAGGATATGAAGATTTAAGTAAGAATCCTCTGCATCTATGCAAATTAGAAAAACAGTCCTGTTTATTACAGGATTAGGTTTTCTGATAGGTACATAAAACCATCTTGCTATCTATTTCCAAAGCATTAGAA
Source organism: Podargus strigoides (assembly GCA_028020825.1). Lineage (NCBI taxonomy): Eukaryota > Metazoa > Chordata > Aves > Caprimulgiformes > Podargidae > Podargus > Podargus strigoides. The sequence goes on from CM051623.1 coordinate 31,851,573, forward strand.
TTCAAACAAGAAATAAATTAATAATTTTACTTATATTGTGTGGTAGTCCATCTAAATTGCTTCATTTCTAACTACTTCTGCATACTTCAAAGACAGTTCCAGTAATATTTTTTTTCCTAATATGATTCTTATGAATGTGTTCACATCCTGCAGCAGGGCACTTTTCATTATTTTTACAGTGTATGCTGTAAGAGGGAACCTCTTACCCCCCAGTCCCTACAATAAGTCCATCATCTTATTGTACCAAAGTCTCCAATATTTGTGTTGTGGAGTCACATCGGGACAAATAAAAGCCTGTCAGAACTTCACAAAAAGCTGATTCCCTTTTACAAGTTATGGTGGGACAGAGACACACCATCACAATTTCCTAGAAAGCTACTCATCAAGTTATAAAACAGGATGGAAAATGTATCCAAGACCTTCGAATGCATTAGAAAATGAATTAAAGTTTATTAATAAATCTGAGGAGAAAGAGGTGATTAAGTGACTCAAAAGAGCCAAATTTTTAGTTTTATGAAAGAAAAAACAGAACACCTTCAGCTAACTAAGCAAGATGAATTATGTGAAAAAATATAAACACATACTTCAGTTAAACTGAAAGGAATGAAATATCGGGAATATTTTGACCCATTACAATGCAATCTCTCTAAACTTTACTGTCAATTAGATTATTAAAAGGTAATGACAATGACATCACTGCATCATCAACCATCTTTGTGAAACACAAAAATAGCAACATTCATGTCTATGATAATTTTTTTACTTTTATAAGTAAAATTTCTATTATCATTAAAATATTATTTTAAAAAAGCAAAGAGCATTTCAAACAACTAACAGAAATAAGTCAGCATGAGAGAAGACAGAAGACATATTTCAAATGAATCTATACATTTTTTGAAGAAGTAGGATTACAAAAATTCAAGTCAGCAAAAGGTAAAACATGAAATGTGTAACATCACACTCTACAAAACTAAAGAACAAGTCTAAAAAATAAATTAAATTGATTTGTATAGCTGAACACTAAGGAAGGAAGTAGGAAACTGGGACAAAAGTTTCACTGCCTACCCACTTTAACTGGGAGCTAAATTGAAAAAGTAATTTAAGCAATATCCATAAAACTGCTTTAACCTTAAGCTTATTTTTGTCCTATATATCACCTAGGCTGATTTCATTATATGAACTAAGAAACAGGTAGGGTTGGGTTTTTTTTAAAAAAATATATTTATATTGAAGATATGAGAGACTAATATAATAAAAAGTTTCAGGAACACTAGTCTAAAATTTTAAAAGTTAACACAAAGTTAAAGATATTTTATTTTACTTCGGATGGCCCAAACACAGTTATCGAAATGAAATGGAATAAATCAGAAAGCCACTAATGTAGTTACATAAATTTGGGGGACCAGGGGAAATGTAATATTCCTTTTTGATGTTTTTAGCAGGTTGTATGTTATTCCCCAAATCTTTCCTGGCAAATGAATACAGATTCACAACAGGGCACAGTGTTTTATGCAGCTGGATAGATCGATTCATATGAAAATTAAAGTTTTAACATGCACTGTTAAAACTTGAAGTAAATGTGGAAACAGGTTAAAAGAAACCAGCTGGAAATCTAGATGCACACCAAATCTTACAAGTGAGTCCACAGAATAATTTATCCTTCACACATCACCCAAAGCAACCAACTACCTTTTATTGCTATTTTAAAACACTTTCTAAAAATATAGAATGTAGAGCAAGAAAGAATGGCAGAAAACTGAAAACTAGCAGAAAAACTAATGAAGTTTGGTTTCCTACGGTTTATCTTTTGTTCAGTAACTCCTAACCTTTAACCGAGCTGCCCCAACTCCCCCAGGCTAAAAATAAGTTAAATTGTTGTATTAGGAGAAAGTTTAGTAGCAGTAAGATTGAGTAAATCACTCTTGTTATGATCTTCCACAAGTAAGCTATGAGATCTAGCAAGCTCAAAGAGAGTGCTAGGAGTCCCACTTGACCAGACTTCACAGAAATTAACAGTTACATAGCAGGAAACAACCCTCTGCCCACAAAGATGGACTTGACTTCAAGGGCAATGTCTAATTTATGACTTTCTTTTGTGTCTGCAGACTCTCCCTAGCTAGATGTTTGGAGGAAGGGTTCACTATTGCCTTGGTTGCATAAACTGCTGAGCACCTCTGGCCCCAATCCAACAATGCACTTAAGTATGTGCTTAACTGTTTTGCTGGATCAGAGCCAGTACATTCAGTAACTTAGGAGACCAAGTTCTGCATCCCAAGTAATAAGCTGTTAAAGCCCAAGGACAACATTTACAAAGATGATTTGTCTGATAAATAAATGAAATGTCCTCTAATCATAGGAGATTACAACTCTAGCCATAGCAACATCAATGGTGGCACTGCAATACATATCTTTCTATACTCTTTTTTGAGATGGTGCAACAAGGTTTATTGATTTGGGCTTTCTGTTTCGGTTTGTGTGTTTGTTTTTTCCTTTATTCCCCTGTTACAACACACACCCCTTTCTAAAGGGATGAGACAGCCTTACGAAAACAAACTTAGCTTAAAACTTCTACTACTACAGTATTTCATTCTTAAGACTGCTTTGTCCACACAACTACATCTCTGGAGAAGCCAAGACTATTCCAAAGATTTTTAAGTTTGCTGACAAAATGAAGAACTACAAATATCAGGTTTTGGAACCTTAAAGCTTTGATTAAAATTTTATAGCTTGACTTGCACATTGAATTGCTATTACATGACCATTCACAAGAAAAGAACCTACATCTTGAAGAAGATTAGAAAAAAGATTAGAAAAAAGATTAGAAAAAAGATTAGAAAAAAGATTAGAAAAAACAGTTGAGTACCTCCCACACCAGAAAACTGTCATTGGCTATTTAGGAAACAGTGGCTGAAACCCAGGTATTTCACATTTTAAGTGCCATCTAAGCACTCCAGTGCTCCTCAATGACAATTCCAATGCTCCAGTTCTCCTACACAAGCAAAGCTGTCCTGTGTGTCAGTATTTCCCATACAGGGATCTCCCATGACAAATCACCATGGTTTCATGGAAGTAAAATGGTTCACATTCAGTTTATGGAAGAAAAGCATTAAAACCAAAAAGCAGAGCACAGCACAGAAAACTTAAGTCTTGCCAAAGAATGCAAAATGAGGCAAATAAATTAATCTCTTCTAGTCTCTAATTATTTTACTACTGTAGCCTGAAGTATCTAAATTTTCAAGGACTTGCATTTTGCATAAAAACTTTAAAGAAAGTTTAAAGAAACTCTACAGAAAGTGCATTCTAGACAATGTTTGGCCAGAAGCCCTTAAAAAACAACACCAACAAATCCAAAAAACAAACACTGAAGCAAAATTTTCAAACAAACAGTTCTTTGAAGAAAATTATTTGTAATTTCAGCCACAAGGAAAGTTTCTCATGAAGAAGGTTTCCGATGTGTTTATAGATTACAAAGAAAAAACAACCATACACACATTAATATAAGCTTACCTTGGATACTTCTTCTTTTCCACTGTTTTCCTTAATGAATACTTTTTCCAGTTCAGGGCTTATTCCTTCTACATTACACGGCACACGTGAAACAGTTGATTTTGGCACTGAAATGTTTGACAGTGGCATAGGGACTGATCTAGAAATAGAAGCCTAGAAGGTAGAGAGTAACATCATTTGAAATTGAAAAATGGAATGGAACAGGAGTCTGAGACCAGTACTAAAAAGTAAGAAGCTGCGTATTAATTTTGCCATCTAGAGCACCGTCTTTGCATGGCAAATTTAAATAAAAAGAAATGCTTGCATAAATCAAAAGCCACTAAAATAATCTCTACTTAACTCAAAGAAGTGTTCTATAATAAAAGCATTCTACTAATCCACTTAACAGCCAGTAGGCAGGTATACGTACTTTCCAGATAGACTACAGAATACGCAGTAGGGGAACAAAGACCATGTGGGGTGCTGATAGTTTAACTGGGATTCAATAGGCATTTCCCAATATTCCTAAAGCTTAACCACTCAAGTGAAATATTCACTTAATGCACTTTTATTCTCATTTGGTTGGCTTTAGTGAATGAAAAATAAAGCATTCATTAGAAACCTTTAATTTCACTCACTTAGAGCTTCTTAGAACTTTATGTCAAAGGTCTTAAAAGAAACCATTTGGAGTTTAAGAATCAAGCACGTAAATAAATACAAGCGTGGTTTTCAGAAACACCTGTTGGGAGTGGAGCTCTGTTACCAACAGGAGCCATTCACAAGAGTGCACATGCATCTTGCACAGTCAGCCTCAAGAGCTTTACCTTGGCAGCAGCTACATAGCATAGATGCACCTATGCTGACAGCCATGAACAGTGTTCACATCCCAATATATGTTTTCCTCTTGTTCAGAGTCACAGGATGCTTAAGACCAAACATAAAAATTTTTTTTGAGTTCTTGTCAAATGAACCTTGCACAATGTGCAGCTCCAAAGGTGCATGTTCGCTTGTGTGTAGGCATTCTCTGACTCTGACAAAACACACTGCCTGCAGGATGGCTTCCCACAATGATGCCAGAACTGAAAACTCCACTGGCCTTGACAGAGAGCACTTTCTTAAGAAACTAAAATGTTGCATGAACCATAAGAGTGAGCTCCAAGTACTAAAGAATGTCCCTTCAAAGCATATGTCCTTTGTGGATTTCAGTCTGTGTCATAGATTGTATTTACTGTGACTACAGAGTAAGGCACAGGTATCTGCAACAGTTTACTTTGAGATGGAAAGCAAAACTCTTTTCTATTCAAAATGTAGTGGGATCCTTTGTTACAGAGGCATAAAAGTTTCAGGAAGAATATCAATTTCCTCTATGTCTTCATCACGAGATTTGGTATTAATAATGAGATTTTATCCAAACAGAAGGAGAAACATAAAGGATCAGCCATCACATCTCAACCTCTTTCTGAAACACTCTCTATTTTTAAAAGGCAGTCAGGAAATACAATGACAGAACCAACATTTCAGGAGTTCAAATAGTGACCTGTTAGTAACATGGGGTCCAAGTTAAGGATCCACTATAGGTGAAATTTAATCAGAACTCAAATGTTTGCACTGTCAAATGAGACAAGATTAACTGCTTTCTACAAGTGGTTTAAGGTTCACAAAGTCATTGACTGAACCTTGCCTGAGCTTTAGAACTCATAAGTGGGTTGCAACTTCACTGACAGTTTGTAACAGCTAGAACAGACACTGTATGGGGCATCCTTCATTGCACCCTGCTGAGAATCTGGTTCATGACCAGGTAATTTGGCCAGGTAATTTGTCCAAAGCTATTCTTCATATGTGTCAGCATCTTTATAATAGGATAAACATAGATATACTCAGAGCACGGCCAAATTTTCATAACTTTGTGAAACATTAATATGACCCGAAAACAGAAAATGTCTTAGCCAAACTAGTGTTAAAATGATCAGCTATATTAAAATTTACCTAAACTCACACATCACTTTGAAAAATAAGTAACAAGACAATAGAAAACAGAAGATATCAGACTAGGAGCCGGAGCCTAACCTCTCAGAGACAAGGAATCAAATCCATACACTGATAGCTGAAGAGAAGTCCTGTCATCACATCGCCAATTGGTAGAGAACATGAGAATGATCATCAGCATAATCTGGACATAAGATTTTGCATCCTAAAGATTATGTCTGGTTGAGGTCTTACAGTAAGTCACAGTGTTTGGAACCAGAACAGGCTGGTGAAGACAGCGATTTTTCTATTTAATATAAAATCATAGAATAGCCTTGCTTGGAAAAGACCTCTAAGATCATCAAGTGCAACCATTAAATGTGGAAACTCTCAAAACACGCTGTACCAACTGTACTGTAACGTAGCCACTGCAACCACAAACTCCCATGCTAGAAGACAGGATCTTGTATTGACAATGATTCTGAACTACCATAACCACCAACAGGTATGTCCTAGACAAAACCATGAAAGAAAAAGACTTTTCTCCTGTACGTGACAGATGTTCTAGCCACCAGTCACCAGGGATGGGGTACTGCGGCTAGCATCACCTTCACTTCAGTTAAGTTTAAATTCAAGGTGAATTATCACTTTCTTTTTAGAAAGTAAACATCAGACAATAAAACAATACAAGAACAAAAACAAAATAAGAAAACAATACTGTGGTATTATGTGGAAATTGCCTCTCTGGTTAGGAATTGACCAATAAACAAAGTATTAGAAAGATTCCTAAAATGGGAGAAGGAAATTAGTTTTTCCCTCAAATCTCTGCTGATACAGCGTTGCTGTCTTTTACTGATGAATACATGGTAAGGTGAATTACAAGTCTGTTCTTAAAAAGCCAATTAGTGTTCTGCTTGCTGCTGAAAGACTGATCAATTGTTGGGCTGCCAATCCAGACTGCTTACCCTTGGTACTTTTTTTTTTTTTTTTAAACCAGCTGAGATGAAACTGGGTTGTGAAACTGATATGCAAAAACCTTCCAGGAGAGCAGAGGCTTTTGAAAGTGTACCACAAAAATGAGCCTTAGAGGTAAGTATGTATTCCTGAAAACGCAGTCTTATCTGGCCATGCTCAGAATTTTTACTGCATCTTAATATGTTTTAGTTGCTATCCTGCTGCAACCCTTCTTTCTTTTATTATATGATGACTATCAAATTTCAGTGAAGATGCAATGGTATCAGATTGTTAACCACTTCAGTGTACCACATAAGGAAACAAAGAAAGACGAGAAGAAACAGCAAGCTATGCACCCAACCCTGATAAGGCTGGAGGCTGTTAATACAAGCAACTATCTACTTACCTGAGTCTGACTGATTGCTATATGGTTGCCATGAAGAGGTGACTGACGTTCTTTCTCTTTACTGTGACGACTACTCTGCTTACTGCGCTGAAGCTGCTGCCTCAGTTTGGCAATCTGCTGGAAAGAAGTTCAGGTGAAGTGAGAATGAGTTATCGAATGGGTAACTGCTCAAATCTTCACGTATAAAGTGAATCACAGACATTTTAAGTCCTCTTTGAAGGATTTTACAAGCATATGGGATTGCCTTCCCTTGAGGCATTAAAGCTTATTTCTGCTTATTAGGTACTTTCTCCAAAGTATGTGCCCTACTCACCAACCTGAATACAACAGCAGGCATAGTTTAATTACTAAACTTCCTCATTTACAAGCAAGCACCATAATAACTGTTGTGAACAAAAGTCAGAATGACAATTTGTAGCAATTTCTGGCCTATAACTGGTGACTATAACTGGGGACTATGAAGCCTACAGTTTAATTTATCTTAAACCAAACCAAAGTTTTCCACTGATAATTCATCATAAAAGCAAAGAGCCTTCAAAAACAACTGGCAATCAATATGCCTTGCTCATCCTGGAGAACTATTTAATACACTTAATAGCATTTCCCTGCAGGCTGATTTATCGCAGATTCCTTCAGGCAGATGGAATTATCTTTTCTGCTGTCTGCTGCAAAGATGTCTAATCAAAAGTTACGTATTTTTTTAAAGGTCAAACACAACTAAAGCCATTACCCATTTGACTTGCTCCTTAACAAGAAACCAAAGAATTTAATTCGGGGATACCTCCACTTATTTATTCCCCCTGGATAGTTTCCACATGAAAGAGTATTTATCTCTGTAAGCATTGTCTCAGAAGTTTAGACTTTGCAAATTCACACAACAGGTACAGGCACTTCCTTAAGACTGGATAATTTTTTTACTTTGGGCTCAAGTCCCACTCCTCCTCATGCTTAGCACACTGGCATATAAGGCAAAGCATGCACAGCCCCATTTCATTTGTAACTCAGCAAGAGATACAGTTTCGAAAGACCTGAAGGGCAAGTAAGAAGAAGTGAATGGAATTCATATTTCAAAGAACTGCATCAGCTGGAAAGTAACCTCTCCTTCTGAGTGACAGCTTACGAGAACATGCACTCTGGTTAATTCTTAAGTTAAATATAGCACTAGTGCTCTTGCAAAGCAACTCTCTGGTAGAGAATCACTTCACATCAGTCTTCAGTGTCAGAGATGACAGTGCTTGCTGAAGAGGTTTGGATGGAGCTTTGCTCCAGGCTGTGGACTTAATTCTTTGTGAGGTTTCTGGTATCACTCACAAAAGAAGGATCCACCTTTAAGGCTTCATATCAAGTCTTGCCACAACTCGTTACTCATACTCAGAGAACTGATACTCAGAAATGGTTGAATACTTTGATCTTTCAACAAGAGACAAACAGTTTAGACTTCCAAAAGGGTCTGTGTGTAGAACACATAAAGACAGAGTCCTAATATGACTGAGTTTGTAACACAAGCTAGATTTAGAGAATGGGAACACTGATCTCTTGATTCTCTTTCTCAGAAACAAAAGGAGAATTTATGGCTTTTGGAAGAGGGGACAGCCCACTCAGGAGGACTACAAAGATGCAGTGAAACCATGAAGGGAGAAAATTAGAGGGGCCAAAGACCAACTAGAACTCAATCTGTCTATTGCTGTAAAAGACAATAAAAATGCTTCTATAAATACATTAACAACAAAAGAAGGACTAGGGAGAATCTTCATCCTTTATTGGATGCAAGGAGAAACATAGTGACTAAGGATGAGGAAAATGCTGAGGTACTTAATGCCTTCTTTGTCTCAGTCTTTAATAGCAGGACTAGTTGTCTGCTGGGTACCTAGCCCCTTGAACTGGAAGACAGGGAGGGGAACAGAATGAGACCTCCATAATCCAAGAGGAAATGGTTAGTGACCTGCTGCACCACCTAAACGCGCACAGGTCTACGGGGCCAGATGGGTTACACCCAAAAGTGCTGAAGGACTTGGCAGATGTGCTCACCAAGCCACTCTTGACAATTTATCAGCAGTCCTGGCTAACTGGGGAGGTCGCAATGGACTGGAGATTAGCAAATGTGACACCTGTTTACAATAAGGACAGGAAGGAGGATCTGGGGAACTACAGACCTGTCAGTCTAACCTCAGTGCCAGGGAAGGTCATGAAACATACCATCTTGAGTGCCATTACACACCATTTACAGGACAACCAGGCAATCAGATCCAGTCAGCATGAGTTCATGAAGGGCAGGTCCTGCTTAACAAACCTGATCTCCCATCTATGACAAGGTGACCCACTTGGTGGATGAGGGAAAGGCTGTCGATGTTGTTAACCTGGACTTCAGTGTTCTCATGAAAAATGGCTGCACAAGGCTTGGATGGGCATATACTCTGATGGATCAAACACTGGTTGGATGGCTGGGCCCAGAGTGGTGGTGAATGGAGTTAAATCCAATTAGTGGCTGATCTAAAGTGGTGTTCCCCAGGGCTCAGTATTGTAGCCACTCTTGTTTAATACCTTTATCAATGATCTGGACGAGGGAATTGAGTGCACCTCAGTAAGTTTGCTGACAACACCAAGTTGGGTGGAAGTGTTGATCTGCTTGAAGGTAGGAAGGCTCTCCATGGGATCTGGACAGGCTGGATCAATGGGCTAAGGCCAACTGTACAAGTTTCAATAAAGCCAAGTGCCAGGTTCTGCACTTTGGGTCACAACAACCCCATGAAACGCTTGGGGAAGAGTGGCTGGAAAGCTGCCTGGCAGAAAAGGACTTGGGGGTGTTGATTAACAGCCAGCTGAATATGAGTCAGCGGTGTGCCTAGATGGCCAAGAAGGCCAAGAGCATCCTGGCCTGCATCAGGAAGAGTGTAACCAGCAGGATTGTCCCACTGTACCGTGCACTGGTGAGGCTGCACCTTCAGTACTGTGTTCAGTGTTCAGTTTTGGGTGCGGCAGTGTAAGAAAGACATCAAGATGCTCGAGCATGTCCATAGGGCAAAAAGGCTAGTGAAGGTCTCAAGAATAAGACTTATGAGGAGCGGCTGAGGGACTTGGGGTTGTCTAGCTCGAGGAAAAGGAGGCTGAGGTGAGACCTTATCGCTTTCTACAACTACCTGAAAGGAGGTTGTAGAGAGATGGGTGTTGGTCTCTTCTTACAAGTTACAACAGACATGACAAGAGGAAATGTCTTCAAGTTGCACCAGGGGCAGTTAAGGTTAGACATTAGGAAAAACTGCTGCACTGAAAGGGTTATCAAAGACTGGAATAGGCTGCCCAGAGAAGCAGTTCAATCGCCATCCTTGGATTTAAAAGCTGTCTAGATATGGTGCTCAGGGACATGGTTTAGAAGTGGGCCTGGTAGAGTTAGATAATGGTTGGACTTGATGATCTTAAAGGTCTTTTTCAACCATAACAATTCCATGATGAAAGGTGTAACTCAGGCACCATGTTGGAAGAAATTTTGAAGGAGTCTGAAAAGATACTTCATCTCTAAAAAGAGAAAAGTTTGTCCAGTACTTCCCCATTCTTCCTGTAGGAGTAATGGCAATTAGGAAACCTAGCTCCACAGAGAGATGAAAAAGCAAGCAGGCAAGTATACATACATCTACAAAGATTTATGTCTTACATCAGAATATCGGAGAATGGGGAGAACAGGGAAATAATCTTCATCTTCCCCTTCAAAAACTTAAAAACAGAAGAGAAAAATGATGCCCAGATCAGAAGACAGCTGTGGACTAAGATGGCTGGCTACAAGAATAATCAAAAAGCAAGGAGAGTGCTGTATATAAATCTTTCATTCCTGCTGCCTCTCCCTGATGCTATATGCTTCCTCCTAGTTAAAAAGTTAAATACCCTATTTTTTAAAAAAATGTAAATGAAATATGGATTTCTGAGCTTTTCTCAGGAGCATGCTATAAAAAAAAGGCCTACATAATTCCACCTCAGAGATCTGGCTGACTGATTTCTGTTGCAAACAGCTTGCAAATCTTTGAGAACATAGCCTCTCACTGTAAAATTTGGACAGTAAAAGCATTAAATGGGAGAGCATCAATAGGCTGGTATGTCTCTAGGCTGACCAAAACCTTGAAGCTCTCATATTCTGAAAGGAATCATGGACCCCTGGAATCTGAGGTTCTCTCAGTCACCTCAAGAGTATGTATATTTTGGCAGTCAGTAGGTTCTTCACAGTAACAGACTGAAAAGGCTTCTTGGGTCACTGGGGAGAAAAAGAAAGATGAAAACTTGCTGAAGGATCTGACTGTGTAGCTGGAGCTGACATGATCACTTAAGCCAAACATGCAACACAGTGAAGAAACAGATATGCCTTCTCAGATCATCTGTCCGTAGCCCTGAATCTGAAGGACTCTAGCTTTCCATGATGTGGTAATTACCATCAGACAAAAAAATGAGAAAGAACTAACATATAAATAGGAAACTGCCATTTCTTACTCATTCTCCAGACATGGGAGACAGAGGCTTGGCAGCACAGACAACTTGGCTTCAGAGCAGCCACACTAAGCAGGCAGTGGCACTGAATACATGGAGAGAAGGATCCTCCAAACTAAATGATGCTCCATCTCTTCACCACAGGGAGTCCACAGTGAATCTACCACTTGCTAAAGTTAATCCTGAGATCCCAACAGCTTTTTTCCTTCTACGAGATTATCTTTTTATTGCCAATTATTTTTCATCTCAAATAAAGTCACTACTGCCAACACAGGAAGAGGTAGCTGTGCTAGCTTTCTTGAAATTTATCTTCACCTTATTCCTAAGCAGCAGAGAAGCACAATCAGAGCCTCAAACATAACCAAAATGAGCAGATAGGTATGAGGTACACTAATCCTAGGAAAGCAGATGTAATTTGTGTAGTGAGGAAGAAGTCTGAAACCTATGCCTTGATGGTATCTGTTTTACCAAGTATCTCAAAGAAGCAGCAGATCCTGTCTCTTGAGCACTCGACTGATGCAACTAGTATGAGCTAGGGAATTTGTTGTGCAAAGAAAACAGTGCCAAGTGACTGGTCTCAGAAAAACATGTACTTGAAGATCCAGACATTACACTGGTGTAAATACACTCTGACACTGAACTTCATTCAAGGCAGCAACGCAAGTATTTCAGTTAGGAAGATGAGGCAGAAAAGGAATAATGTGCTATGATGGGGAAAAAGTGCAGTAACAAAGCATTCCGTTTTAAAAGGACAAGTAAGAAGAACAGAAAGGGTTTGGGACACCATTTCCCCAACATGCCCAAGTACTGAGCATGAAGGTGGCTGGGGCATACACAATCATCTTAAGGAACATGTGTAAATCCTCACAAAATCATCTAACGTGTTTCCTTTAAAGCATCCAGTCGCTAAAGACATTAAAACCTTAGCCTTGCACATATATGCACTTAGATCCATAAAATGTGTCAGTGATTTTAGTGCACCAGACCAAATGCTCTCCCTATCTAGCTAGATTGAAGATGGGCAGAAAGTTCTCATTATACAATAAGGCATTTTCTTAGAGGATATAGCAGAAAATTTTTTAAAAAATAAAGAAAAAAATCAAGGAATTTCTCGAGGAATAAATGCAATTTGAACCCTACTTCCAATATTCAGATACAATTATTTACAATTATTTTGCTATTTTGCAAGGCGTAAACATATACGGCAGTAAATTTCAAATTACAGTTTTTAGTTCACATTTGGCACGTACTCTCGTGACTGTATGGCGGGGAGCACAAAGCACACATCTGTGCACGTTTCAAAAAAAATTAAGAAAGTTTTCAGCTTTTTCCTCTTCCAATGACTGTTCCCTGCAATATTATTGGTGTATCAGAGAGACTCTTTTCTTGACATCCTTTACAGTTATTTATAAAAAAATAAAAAGAAAAATAACAAAAAACCCCAATAAAATGCAAAGCTCAGTGCATCATAACAGTAATAAACCTACATCAGGTGATTCAGGACACAAGCTTGCAGTTTGTCCTTGATGGTTTACTGTCATACAGCCAACTATAAGATGACCAAAGATTATTAAACAAGAAGTTAGGAAAACACCCTATAAATATATATAAATATATTTTGTGCTTGTTGAATATATTTACAGCTAAACGTGTACATGAAATAAATATGAATCTTGTTTATACTACTTGTAATATGCACGCAGTCTAACAAAACTAACAGCACAAACTTGCAAAATAAGCAAATTACATTGGTTCTTTACAACACTGGAATACTCTGAGTATCCTGATAATTTCTCATTTGAAGAGATCTAGATGCAGACTACTACTAATAAGGAACACGTTGTGTCTCACCGTTCCTGTCGAAATGCTCATTAGTATTTATCAGCCAATAGGCTGTACTTCTACAAATCAGGCTACACAACACAGTAAGTTCCTACTGCTGAACAAGACTCAAACTCCTTATTAATGAGAGCGAGCTCTAGCTCATTCATGAACCACTTGTTCAGTATGTCAGAGTAAAACAAGCATTAGAAATTCACCCTAAACCTTTGAATATGATCTTTCGATTGGTATATGAAAGCACATAAAAAGTGCAAGCTCTCATATTCGATTCTCTTTTATCCCAAAGTCCTTTTCAAGTAGTCTATTAGAACAAACGGGACCTTCCAATGGGTGGTTGCTGGTGCAACAGATACAGCATACACAGGTGCTTAAGGGAAGTGAAAAATCAGCTGTCTGAACTATGCCTTTAAAAAACTACACAAATTGAAAACTACTTATTTTAAATCCTGTTTTTTTCCAGTTCTGGGTAAGCTGTAACTAAAATTGTCCCCATTCAACTTCAACAGAATTTCAAACTAACTATTCAGGTTGAAAGGGGAAAAAAATACCAGTGGTTCAAACCACTACTTGGTTTGTATCCAGTACAAAGGTTCCAATAGCAATCTTTATGTCCCAGTCAAGATGTGTATCCATTAAAATAGTGTTAAAGCAGTGTGACATTATCTTACAATAAGTTATGTTCAAGACTTCATAAAAACAACCAATAGATCCCTTCAGAATAAATAAAACCCAAGTCTTGTTAGGAGGTGATAAAAAAGGCACACCTTCTCATTACAAAGTTCATATGGAGAGCTGGGGAGTTGTAAATTTTTTAACAGATCCACTACAAGAAAGCAAGCATTGCCTCTTTCTGTGCTAGACAGATTCAATCCTGACATCCACCTATTTCAATTCAAGGGCAAAATAATTTTCAACTACCTAAAGTGAAATTTTTTTTACATGGTAATACCAAATTCTGTTCCTTGCTTGGGATCTTAAGTCTATAAAAAAAACCTTAAAATGAGTGTAAATGTAAGTATTTTTAAAAGACCTCCCAGTTGTGTTAAATAAATACATTTAATTCTAATAGTTCTCAAACTAAGAAAAAAAAACATTTTTCAAATGTAAAAGCACATTCAGTCTTATCAAGCCCAATTAAAACTCTGCATACAACTATTTGGCTTGTTTACAGTATCAACATAATAAAAAATACATGCTAGAAATCATTCCATTAATTGTTGGAACAAGAAAACATGAATCCAAACTGCTAAGACAAGCCAAGAAAACTGTAAACAGCTATCTACTTGTTTACTGCCAAATGCTATGGGAAACAATTCAAAATGCTGAGAACAACTACTGTTACCTACATTACTCATAACAAGTGCAACTGCCCAGGAGAGGTGATACTTTTATTTCCATCACTTAAGTTCTTGCTTTCAGCTGCCTATAGTTCTGTCAAATTTTCTCTGAAGTCTACCATGCAATGTTCAGCTCTTCTAAACCCTTCCCATCAGAGATTTCAGTACAAGTATTAGAGCTGTTTTAAGAATGAAATTAAAATGAAAGGGAGGTAGAAATCATTTTACCATTTTACATACTAAAACATATTATTGTAGCTTTTTACCTGGGAAGCTCCATTATCCAATGTCTTGGAAGAAAAAAGTCAAGCCTTCGTCTGGGGGTCCTCTATGCCCGGAATATGCCCCTCTATTCCCTTGGAAAAACCTTTACATTTGGCAAAGCTTTAGCATAAATTTCAGTTTGCACATGTTTAAGAAAGATGTTTGGAACTGGCAGCTACATTTGCTTGTAATTCTGTCTCTACTGGGCTTTGCAGTTTGAAGAGAACTGCCTCAGAGAATTTCTCCTTCCAGAAACTGCTCATTACTACAGCACAAAGAAACTGAGTGCACAGATACTGTCGGTGTTGAACAAACTCTTAATACCTACCACATAGGCATTAAGTAGCCAGACAGCTGAAACCAGGACTCACAGGTGAGGGATAGGAAAAAGAAAGAGATAAAACAGAAGCCAAATGATGGAGAGACAAAAAAGACCAGGAGCTGGAAGGTAACTGAGCAAGAGCTCAAGTAAGGGAAGACAGACAAGAATTGGCTGGATAATGCACATAGAATTACACTGGGACCATGAACCCAGGGAACTAGAAAAGACAAGAAAACTAGTTTGAGAAGATGGAGAAAGGAAAACAGAGGAATGGAGAAGACAAGGGCAGGTTTTGGGGTGAACAGCCATTGCAAAATTTGGATAGAAACAATTCCTTTCCACTTTTTTCCATTACTGTGTTCTATCAGAAAAGAACCATAAAACCCATCGGCCACTTGTTTCTTATCTTTCTCTGGTGGTCAGTCCATAAAGAGGATGGCAGCCTATCACAATGGATCACCATTATCAAATGGCAAAGACTTGCTTACATGCTGAAGGCTTCACCATCACTCACAGTCACAGTCCTACAGTGAAGAAAAGCTGCTTGTTGCAGAACTTGATATGGAACCGCCAGAAGACAAAGAATAGTGTCTCAGTAAAAGTAATCAAGCATTATCCTGGAAATACAGATGCTATTCCTGCCCCTCCTACAATCCCTTTGTGCTGGTAGGTAAGCCAAAACTTTTCAGACACAAAACTCCTTCTGCACTGATTTCTGGGCACTTAATCTGTGGTTCTGAGTGTTTCGTCACAGTTGCAGATGAAGTCACCCAGGCAACTGAAGGCCCATGTACTAATAAATCAGCTATGAGGGGTTTCATAACAGGTACTCAATGAGATAAGAATAGACAACCCTCTTTCGACTGACTTTAAAAGGGCTTTAAACTAGGTTCGAAGGGGGAAGGGGATAAAATTGGGCCTATTAGAGTTGAACCCAAAGATGGCAGGCCACAGTTGGTAAGGAAGTCGTCAGCCCGGCTCAAGTGCTTCTACACTAATGCACACAGCATGGGCAACAAACAGGAGGAGGTGGAAGCCATTGTGCAGCACAACAGCAATGATGTAGTTGCCATCACGGAAATGTGGTGGGATGACTCTCAAGAGTGGAGTGCTGCAATGGATGGCTATAAGCTCTGCAGAAGGAATAGGAAAGGTAGAAAGGGCAGTGGGGTGGTGCTCTATATTAGGGAGTGTTTTGACTGCATGGAGATCAATAAGCGTGATGAGCCAATAGAATGTTTATGGGTTAAGTTGAGGAACACGAACGAGGTGGATATACTGGTGCGAGTCTACTACAGGCCACCTGACCAAGATGAAGAGGTCGATGAACTGTTCTATAGACAACTGGCAGAAGCTGCAAAGTCGCAAGCCCTTGTTCTTGTGGGGGACTTCAACTTACCAGACATCTGCTGGAAATATAACACAGCAGAGAGAAAACAATCCAAGAAGTTCCTAGAGTGTGTGGAAGATAACTTCCTGACTCAGCTGGTAAGTGAGCCCACCAGGGAAGGTGCCTTGTTAGACCTGTTGTTCACGAACAGGGAAGGACTGGTAGGTGATGTGGTGGTCGGAGGCCGTCTTGGGCTGAGCAATCATGAAATGATGCAGTTCTCGATCCTTAGCCCAGTTAGGAGGGGGAGCAGCAAAACTTTCACCATGGACTTCCGAAGGGCAGAGTTCAACCTGTTTAGAACACTGGTTAAGAAAGTCCATTGGGGAACAGTCCTAGAGGGCAAACGGGTTCAGGAAGGATGGACTCTTTTCAAGAAGAAACTGTTAGAGATGCAGGAGCAGGCTGTCCCCAGGTGTCGTAAGACAAACTGGCGGGGAAAGCGACCGGCCTGGCTGAACAGGGAGCTTCTGCTGGGACTTAGGAGAAAGAAGAGAGTCTACCACCTTTGGAAGAAGGGGTAGGCTACTCAGGAAGAGTATAGGGATTTAGTTAGGTTGTGTAGGAAGAACATTATGAAGGCAAAAGCCCAGCTTGAACTCACCCTAGCCACTGCCGCAAAAGATAATGAGTTTTTACAAATATATTAACAATAAAAAAAGATGCAGGGAGAATCTCCATCCCTCACTGGATGCAAGGGGGAACATTGTTACCAAGGATGAGGAAAAGGCTGAGGTACTTAATGCCTTCTTTGCCTCGGTCTTTAACGGCCAGACCACTTATCCTCATGGTATTCAGTCTCCTGAGCTGGAAGATTGGGATGGAGATCAGAATAAACCCCTCGCAATCCAGAAAATAGTAGTGAAGGACCTGCTGAGTCAATTAGACACCCATAAGTCTATGGGGCCGGATGAGATCAACCTGAGAGTGCTGAGGGAGCTGGCGGAGGAACTTGCCAAGCCGCTCTCCATCATCTGTCAGCAGTCCTGGTTATCAGGGGAGGTCCCGGATGACTGGAAACTTGCCAATGTGATGCCCACCTACCAGAAGGGCAGGAAGGAGGATCAGGGGAACTACAGGCCTGTCAGCCTGACCTCGGTGCCAGGGAAGATCATGGAACGGATCATCTTGGGGGAGATCACGCGGCAAGTGCAGGACAACGGGGGAATCAGGTCCACCCAGCATGGGTTCACAAAGGACAAGTCCTGTTTAACCAATCTGATCTCCTTCTATGATCAGGTGACCCTCCTAGTGGATGAGGGAAAAGCAGTGGATGTTGTCTACCTGGACTTCAGGAAGGCATTTGACACTGTTTCCCACAGCATTCTGCTGCAGAAGCTGGCGGCTCATGGTCTAGACAGGTGGACTCTTTGCTGGGTTAAAAACTGGCTGGATGGCCAAGCCCAGAGAGTTGTGGTGAATGGAGTTAAATCCAGATGGAGACCAGTCACAAGTGATGTCCCTCAGGGCTCAGTCTTGTTTAATGTCTTTATCAATGACCGGGATGAGGGGATCGAATGCACCCTCAGTAAATTTGCAGATGACACCAAATTGAGTGGGAGTGTTGATCTGCCTGAGGGTAGGGAGGCTCTGCAGTGGGATTTGGACAGGCTGGAGCAATGGGCTGAGACCAATTGCATGAGGTTTAACAAGGGTAAGTGCCAGGTCATGCACTTCGGCCACAACAACCCCATGCAGCGCTACAGGCTTGGGGAAGAGTGGCTGGAAAGCTGCCTGGTGGAAAAGGACCTGGGGGTGTTGGTTGACAGCCGGCTGAACATGAGCCAGCAGTGTGCCCAGGTGGCCAAGAAGGCCAATGGCATCCTGGCCTGTATCAGAAACGGTGTGACCAGCAGGAGTAGGGAGGTGATCGTGCCCCTGTACACGGCAGTCGTGAGACCGCACCTTGAGTACTGTGTCCAGTTCTGGGCACCACAGTATGGGAAGGACATTGAGGTGCTGGAGTGAGTCCAGAGCAGGGCAATGAGGCTGGCGAGAGGTCTGGAAAACAGGCCTTATGGAGACCGGCTGAGGGAACTGGGGTTGTTTAGTCTGGAGGAGACTGAGAGGAGACCTCATTGCCCTCTACAACTACCTAAAAGGAGGTTGTAGTGAGGCTGGTGTTGGTCTCTTCTCCCAAATTCCTAATGATAGGACGAGAGGAAATGGCCTCAAGTTGCGTCAGGGGAAGTTTAGGTTGGATATTAAGAAGAAGTTCTTTACTGAGAGGGTGGTTAGACATTGGAACGGGCTGCCCAGGGAGGTGGTGGAGTCACCGTCCCTGGGGGTGTTCAAAATATGGGTCGATGAGGCACTTGAGGCCATGGTCTAATGGTTAGGAATATGATGGGATAAAGGCTGGACTTGATGACCCTGGAGGTCCCTTCCTACCATAATTATTCTATGATTCTATGACTGACCTCTCCTTGGCCCAGGTCCTCATCTTTAAAAATGAGGCCATTGCCACCACTGGAATGCAAGATCATTGCATATTTGTCAAATCCGATTTTAAAATTCAAATAATTAAACTTACGTCACTCCTTTTCACAACTATTATTGCTATCAGTGGCTGTCCAGAAGAGGACTATATATTGCCAGTAACATCATCTGCTCAGACAACTTATACATCTCTTCTCATTTCTGAATGTCTTATTAAACAGGGAGACAGGAGAGAAGATGCAAGAAGCTCGGAGGATCCGGGAGAAGTCCCACCCCATGAGAACATGCGGCAAGATTAATTTCTTAAAAAAAAAGATGCAGCTCTTGAAGAGAGGCTGCACCCTTCCTGACAGGGGCATGAGGCTGACTGCAGGCCAGTATCTAACGATACTGGACAGAGCTAGAGTTACATGAACTCTGGACAGAATGGAGTTTACTGGGACAAAAACTGAAATACCGTCATTTTGGCTGAGCTGGAGATCAGCTGACTGTATCTACTTTCTCATTATGCAAATCCACTTCACTTCTGGTGGCCTCTTTCTAGTTGCAATTGTACTCTACAGCAAATTCCATATGATTAAAAAGCATTTCAAGTAATCACACCATTACAGTATCAACACTTACCCTCCTTTTTAATTTGTGAAAGTGACGTCCTCTCTATCTCCACCCTTAAACTTCAATGAAATTTCTAAACAATAATATGCTAACATACCAACTTATGCTTTGTCTGTTTCAGAAGAGCAGCATTAAAGAAAAGAAAGCTACCTAAGGTAACTGAACAGAACAAACAGTAAGCAACAACAAGCTGGTAACAACACTGTGTAGTAGGAAGGGAGGAAATCCAACAGGCATAAAATAACAACCCCTCTTGAAACAAATCTTACATTGGAGGTAAAACCTGTTTCAAATCAACAGAGGGGAGGGAAAAGGTGCAGTTTCCTAGACTCCAGAGAAGGATTTAAAAAGCGTCTTGGGCATATCAAAACTTGAAAGGTTCCACTGTGCAAAACTTCTCACCTCTTTTAGTTGATCAGCACTTCCCCATGATGCTGAGCGCTGATGTGATTTCTTTTCTGCTCCTTCTTCAGCCCAACAGCTAGGTGTCTAGAGGTGGGGGGAAAAAAAAAAAAAAAAAAAAAAGAAAATATACTGTACTGAATTCTCCAGGTAAGAAAAACTTTTGGCACAAATTATTGCTTTACTCTTTCTGCAGTGTCAGAGTTCATGTATTATACATGAAGAATAAATTTCAGAATCTGATATGCAGCAGTAGTAGTCTCAATACATTAAAAACCTATACAGAAAACTAAGGCTTTGTGTGTCCCACTTGTGTTTTCTGCCAGCCCTGCACTTTCCATGGTTTTGCTGGGGTTTCTTCTTCGTTCTTTTTACACCACCACGAATACTTCCACCAAAGGCCCAGCAACCTGTGTGGGCGATTAGAAAGCAAAATAGAAAAAAATAAAAAAGAAAAAAGTAATGAAGTTTTTGCTGCATGTTCCCAGGAAAGGACAAACAAATCTTTACAAAAGGTAGGGTTCTGTGTATTTATTACATGACTCTATGTGGGACTGGGGAAGAAGCCAGAAGATAATCTGGTTAAGGAAAAAAAAAATAATTAAGAAGAGTGAAGAAATAAACCAGCTATTTAAAACCACGAGGGAGACATGGGAGTCCCTCAGCCAGGCAACTCACGATTCTCATCACCTGAAGCAGAGCCTCTGCCACACGCATGCTACCTGTGCACGCATTCGCTCACTCCATGTTTCAGCAGAGCCTGTACTAAATAACCACTCATTCTTGCAGACTGGGTACTTACCACCTCCCCGAAATTGGTGTGAAAGAGGCTGTACTGCCTTTAATTTTTTTGCAATACAACTGGCTTGAAGAGTTCGAAAACAGGGAAATTTTGCTCTTTTTTCAAAATCATGGGCTTTCACAATCTATTACTATTCACTTTCCAATTTAAATTGCTCTTTTCTTAAAGTATTTTACTATATCCCAAGTACAGCTGGAACCATAGCCTCATACAAAACCAGAAAAACATCAATGCAAAGGGAATTCTTTGAAAATTTATCTTCCAAAGAGTGTATTCTGAATACCACACTGCTCCATAGTTTGGAGAACAACTCCAGGATAAAGGCCTTTCAGGTGCTTAAATATTTTCCTGTAGAGCAGGAGGATGTACCAAGTATCACTACAAGTTGATAGCCTTTCAACTACAGCTTAATAAACAGAACAGAAAAGACATCAAGTATCTAAAAAGCCAAAGTGAGTTTCTCAATGAAGTAAACTGTTAAAAAACAAAACAAAACCCCACGTTATATAGAAAGCAAGAGTTTGCCTGTGTTTTTTTATAAGCACATATACTGATCCAGATAGCAAGAAAGAAAACAAACTAACAGCAACACTCTGAAGAACTCCATCAACACTGGTGACTGTTAGTAGAGAGAGGTGGGAATTCTTATACTGCCATTGATTTAATCAGAAACAAAAAATAACAAATATAAACCATCCGTTCACTTAATACTTTTGTACTTTCTCAAATATGCTTTGACACCCTCTTCCACACAAATACTATTTCCCTTGAGACAAGGATTACACAGTTGCTTCCATCCTCTGGTGAACTGAGTCAAGTCACAACCTTTCAAAACATACATACGTGCATCAGTATACAGGGAGCAGACTATTTATGTCCCCCAATTTTATTTGCAGTTTCATATTAAAAATACTGTATGATGTTTCTAGCACAGTACTGAAGTCAGGCAATGTTATATTAATTCAATTGTTCTTCAATTGCTGCTTATGATATATTGTAAGCCACATTATATGAAGAGAAGTTTGGGGTTTGTAACCCAAATTCCTATATTCAAGAAAAAAAAACCCCACCACATAAAACCCCCCACAAAACAAAGAATCCCACACTTGTTACATTCAAGCAGAAATACTACTTTTGTAAGTTTAGCTCATGTATGAGCACCTCATATCTCACTTGAATATTGTAATTTACATCACAAATAAGATGGGGGTGTACAGCACACTTGATATACCACATTTCATGAAAATAGTTTCCCTATCCTTATTTACAACTTCTACATAACAGGCTTATTCACGGAAGCCTTCATTTGAAGCTGTAAGTGTACAAGTGTACTATGCTTTAAACATATTAAAAAAACAATTAAAGTAGAAAAGTAGCTCAAAACTGTATTTGAAGAAAAATTCCTGTATCACAATAAACAAAACCAAAGTTGCTGCACCTCAAGTCAGAAACACAGCAAGAGATGTCATAGACTATCTGTTGCACTAGTAATATTTCAGAGCTGAAACAAATTTACAGCATCACTTTAGAATGACCCAAACTTCATGAAACTGAAGGATTATTCCTGCAAGTCTGTACTGAGGAACTAAGATTTAAAGCATTTTAGAAGGAAAACCTTGAAAACATTAAGTAACACATGCTGCAGCTTCAAGAGAAGGACTGCTGATATTTCGAAATGTGCAGGTTTGTGGTCCCAGTTTCAGTTGACACAATGCTTAAAGCATGTGCATAGGATAGGACATGCTGAGAACACCACATCTGGTTGCTCTCTTCAGCCTTAACGTAAATCACAACTACCATTGTTCTAACTCACCCAACCTTGTAGAGATTAGCGTTTCTTCCAATGTGTTTGGTAATTCTGCCTTGCTTTTCCACCCATGTCAAGGATATACACCTACATTCTTTCCACTTCATTTAGATCAGAATGACTACATAGAGTACCAACCTATCTAAACCTAAAGTAAGACTGAATTATCTCACATTTTATTGCCCATCCTTTGCTCTAATTACTGTATCTAGCTTCTATTCCAGATTAACTACACTGGGGGATGGGTGCAAAGATTAAGAATACAAGTCTAGGTTTTACAGCAATAATGCTTGTGAAGAACTTCCATATTGGAAAGAAACATAACAACAGCACTAAAAGATAAAGTGATGAGTCTTCCAGTGTTTCCAAAGCATTCAAAGGCCCTCTAGAAATTTTACAGAGACAGCCTAAAGAGTTAGAAGTTAATGTGACTACAGGTGATGATCCTTCTTAAACTGTCTGATGTTTAAGAGAAGTCAGAATGATAAATTCATAGTTATCTGACATATATCTCTTCCTCCTTGTCCCTTCCCCCCAAACTACATCAATAAAATATCCCATGAAAGCTAATACACCAATAAAAAAGGCTTCACGTAATTGAGCCTCCTGGTTTATGATGTTAATTTCTAAGCAACAAAATTTCTACCCAAAAGAAAACAAAACATTAGTCAGGTAACCAATCAGAGGTAACTACATTAAAGCCTTGACCCCCACACACAAGAAAAACAAAAATATATTTTAGCCAAGCATCCCAGTTTAATAACTCTGCATTAGTCTTCAGATTAGAGAGAAGCAAAAATTCCGAAAGGCATTTTGCAAACTTGCTCCATTTCCATTTCTATAATATGTAATAGCCATATACAATGAAAAAGGTATCTAGGTGTATTGGAATGCAGTTGTGTGTGTGTGTCTCTGTGTGTGTGTATGTGTGTGTGATTTTGAGCCATTTCAATATTGAATTATTCCTTACACTAGGAAGGGGGAAATACTTCTATGAATACCATGAAGGAGAAGTATATGAAATTGCTCAATCAGAGCAATTTCAAATGAAAATGATGACCAACAGATGAAAAAATGGAGAAGGAAGCTATACTGAGTTTTAAATGACCTTAATGAAATGTTCAAGTTTTACTGAAAAAGAGAGGGAAGTAGGACAGTGGAGGAACTTGGGAAGGGGATCACAAACTATTATCAACATGTATAACTTCCTATAAGTTTCCCTGCATTTCTGAAATACTTAAAACTACTAAATAAAACAGTGTATCTCTGATTGTCCAAAACTTGCTACTACTTAAAGATCAGCTAGCTGTATGCATATGCACACATGCACACATACACACACCACAAACACATGGAGAATTCTTAGAAATCTGGACTCGTGTAAATGTCACAATGCATAGCATCATAGTCTATTTTTCCAAAAGCAAATGTAATAACATCACTTCTCTTAAGTGCTTTCAGTCAATACATTCAAGATGAGTAAGAGAGACACAAAAATATGAACTACAGTTACTATTCTCCAAAACGCAACAGAAACTTAAACAAAATTCTGTTTCCTCTAGTTAAATAATAAGATATTATTGAATTATTTTTTTTAAATCCTGGTTTAATTTTGGAAAAAGAAGAAACATTTTATTCATAAGCACTATAAAGGTTCAAAGAATTTAAGTGGAAAACAAGGACTTGGAATAAAACTCGTTAAATGTTCATCTGATCACAGTGAAGACCAGAAATTCACTTTTTCTTTTTTAAACACAAGAATTCTAAGAAACTTGGAACAGCCATAATCACCGCCTTCACGAAACTGCATAAAATTTGGATTTTAAATTAATGTTTAATTAGGGACAAAAAGTACCCTTGAAAGAGACAATTATTCCACCTACAATGTAAGTTATACTGACAGTATTGTTCATAAGTTTAGAAGTAAAACAAGAGATAGTTTATTCTCCAATGAAACATGCCCATATGAAAAAAAAATAATTTATTGATTTTCATTATCTTGTCTTTATTTATTTTGCTTGTTACCATCTTCCACTCTGCTTAACTACCAGTGTTGTTATTTTTAGCTACTGTAAAATATATGAACTCCCATGAGCTAAACTGTTACTTAACCAACAAACATGAAGTAGTGGAAGTACTTGTGCTGGTACTCAATGAGCAAAGTTTTAATTTTATTTAATTTGCCATGCATGCATCCTATCAATGACTTGGAACTCATCCTTAGTCCTTGAAATTAAATATACTTCAAACTACACAGAGCTCAAACAGCAAAAAACCCCACACAACCAAAACATAACTCAAGTCAGTATTTGATGATCAATTCATCTACAAGCCTCCCTAGTGAATATTTTAAAAAAAAAAAAAATGGAATTTGCTATGCCAGTCCCTATGCTTGTTACATTTTAAATATTCATATAGTCTTGAGTAGTCAAGATCGATGTTTTTCAACTCAAACATTGCTAAACACTTGATTTTTGCATAATTTGAATAAAAAGACAGCTAATATAATTCCTTGGTAGAAGATATCCACACAAATCCAAACCATGAAACTTTCCTGCCCTTATCCCTTTGAAATAATACTTGACCTAGTAATGACAATAGTACTGCCTTTCCTCTGTTACATTTGATTATGCTGAAAAGGTAAAACTTTGTGGTTTGGCTTTTTTTTCCTCCTTGAGCTTTATTTCTGAATGAGGCGAAGGGTGATAGCCAACAAGTCGAATAACCTAAACACTTACTTGAGCTCACTAGGAAAGCAATTTTACTGCCAAATGCTTGGAGCTCAAATATTTATAGAACAAGTTTGTTTCTCTTTTCTGTAACTAGTGAAAAGCTGTGTTTGGGAATGTTTAAATATTCTAAATTTCTATTCATAAGGGTATTTGCAAAATTTGATACAGATATATATTTTATGAGAGAGGGGTTAAAAAATACAGTAACTACAAAGCATGCTACTGAAAATCTCCTGAATGGAAATTATGGTTTCAAAACAGTAAGACTTTCAAGGCACAGTATTGTGAAAGGAAGGCACCCTGGAAGTAAACCCAGGATTAAGAGCTTTTTAGGTAGATATTTCATGACAATAAAGATGACTGCTGTTGTTCTTTTTTGCTAAAACTGGCTAGCTGTTTTCAAAATAAATGAGTAGGACATAAAGACATTTTCTTAAAGGGTCCCACTAACAGTTTCTAAAAGTTTCCTTGAACAATTTTAATTATCAGATTCCCAAACTTATGAAGTTGGATTTCTGGATCGTACAGACCGATCTTTTTTCTTCTCTAAGCATTCTACGCGTATCCTTCCCACACCAGAGGACTTCCTACACTGCGTTACAGTACGTTTTAAAGAGATTTAAATATTTTAAAGCCTAGAATCAATTTAAAGAGTTGCTGCATTTGCTCTAAGCAATGAATGCAGAATGGACAACAAGTAAAACCTACACATCTACAAGTGAAATTATGACAGAAAAATCCTTCATAGGTATCATGTGCATTATGACAACACAAGTTTCCATTAAAAACAATTCTTAATTACACAAGAGAGTTATAAGCAAAAGGCAGGGAGACAGAAGAATCATTTTTGTCTGCAGGTAACCCATTACAACAATGCGCCAGAATCATAGATAGAAAGATAGAAAACTGATTTACTAGCCATCCCTATATGGCCTGTAGATTGAAAATATAACTAAAGATAGACAGTTTTTCTAGTTTCCAATTTAGTTTGCAACACAAATCCAGATGACTTACTCCATACCCTAATAAAACTACTGAAAAAACAAGAATGCAACTCCTTTGCTAATAATTTGAGGTTTTTTAGAATTACATATTTTTTACATGTTTGATAGTGATCATCTTTCTGGGCAATAAGCTCCAGCATGAGGCAGAATCAGGCAAGAAATGTTCAGCTTTTTAGCCAAAGAGCACTATGAATGCCACAGCATTCAGTGCACCTGCCAGAGGTCCTGCTAAGGACAGAGCTCTGAGGAGGATCCAAGGGTATCAAGCCATAAATAATCTCAGTAGCCTTCCCTCTGTAGCTGGTGGTGAGGATCTTATTCTGATGTCTGGCTTCAAGACACAACTCTTCCACAGAGCATTTTTGTTTGTCTTTCTTGCTACTAAGCAGCAGAGGGAACATTTCAAGACTACATTACATGCTCACTCCCAGCTTCCTCTTCTTGATTTCCCCTCTAGTGACAGACTTATCTATTCTTATTAACAGTAACCTCTCTTCTCCTCCTCCTCCCCTGCACCCACACAAATACACTTTGAGACCCACAAATTTATCACCTCAATTTAGTAGAATCTTCAGTTTGTCAGCCACTTCCATTATGGAATCTTTTTTTTTTTTTTTTTAAATAACACTCAGCACAATTTTGCATATAGCAGCTTCAAAACAAACCAGACAATCTGCTTATTTAGCTTCAAGAGATCTGCCCACATGCAGAAAATTATTTTTAACAACTGTTTTCTAAAAGCATAAAAACATTATCTGTCGCATACCAAGTTTCTGAATTGACACTGAATTAAAAAAAACACTACTGTACCCTATTTTTAGGTTTTTTTATATTTATAATGAAATTAAATTAACCCACATTTCTTAACTTAGCTACAATTCCAGATCAGGTGGTAAAAGTGTTATCAGGAAGACATCCATCATATGAAACATGTCTGTTGCCTTGGTTTACAGCTTTTTACCTGAGTAGATTTATCTTTCATACATGAAGGGTAGTGTACGTGGGGATCACGTGGCCACTGTCCTGTGAGGTAAGGTCCTGTTATTGTGTCCAAAGAAGAAGTTCGCCTTATGGTACCAGAAGTTCTGATTTGCTGGGATTTTGGCCTGTCCACTGTAGAAAACCAGAACAAAATCAGCAAAAGAGTCAGGCTAAATTTGATATTAAATGTTAAAAGCTAGCTATGACACACAATGGCAAGAACACATCAGAGACCTTTGTCTAAATGCCAAGCTGAAAAGAATGCCATCACATCAAAGCAAGTAACATCAGACAAAGGAAAAAAAATACAAAAGGGAAAACTCAATACAAAACCCAACAATGCTTGAAGTGCTCGTATCTGCAAAGAATCAGGCTACTTATACGATATATTTTCATCAACAAAAAATATCAAGCAAACAAATACAATGATGATGCAACCCAGGAAAGGCAGACATATAGAAATAGAAAATATAACAGTGTCAGTATTGGGCTTTTTTTTTAAGTCAGCTTGCTTAGCTTTCTAAATACTTAAATGCAAATCATTGCAAAAAATATGATTCTTCAGATGATGCACATTCGATTTCTTGTTCTCATGTATGTCATTCCATATTATTTACAAGATCCCAACACAGGCCTCAGCAAGCTGAAAGCATGTGACTGTGTATTTCCCCTGACACAGCTCAGGTCAAGGCAGCCACCACGTTTGTCTTCACTCATCACAGAGCCTCCAATCTCTGACTCCTCCCCGTACTTCTCTCCCCAGACACCTAGATCATGGAACACTTTTTCCTGCATTTTATTTGGAAAGCAGAGAGTAGGGTGATTCATGAGATTGTTCTTTCCCACATGAGAGTTTTACAGCATTCTCTCTGGATCATCTTGCTTTGTCCTTTAGGCAAAATTACTTCACAGACTCATAGACTTTACCTAAGCCAACCCAAGCCCTATATTACAGCTACTGTCTATCTTGCTCACCCCTACTGAAAGAAGTTTGCAAGTGAGATTACTTACAAGTAATCTACACACTGATCCAACCCACCAAAACCCTTCTCGCTGCTAAGACTTCAGAGCAGATCTGCTAGCACACTTATGAGACCAAACGTGGGCACTGGCCTCCACATACATTTTCTCTTTGTGTATCATCTACAATGGCTGGATCTCAAAAGGCAGACTTCATCATCAGTGTTTTACATAGCGTTCAGCACAATGATTAAGGTACAGCTACCGCTAATAGACCATGCTTATAGTGTGATATATGGACATGATAATGTTAAAACAGACCATTTAGAGAAGTGTAGAGCTGCTGAAACACTTCATTAACAACTCATTTTAGGTGAAGAGTTCTAAACAATACTGTGAATTGGAAGCATGCTAGTATATCATACTGCCTTTGTATAATATAATTGTTTTGATTGCAGTGTTATTTACGAACCAAATCCCTACAATTTCAAACAGAGCTATCTTCATAGAATTCCAATTGTGACAAATTTGCATTTTAAGATTTAACTATTAAAAGTAAGAAATCCTGAAATCCAAAGTATAATCCAAAATAAAGGTGACACACAGAAGTACCTACAGGGTGCATACAAATGTGCATACAAAGAATGCTACAAAGCATTCTTCCAACCTTCACTGCCATGTTATGGCACTACACTACTTTCCCAGGCAGCCCAAGTTTTGAAAATTCCTCCAAAAGCTCTGCTCATTAGAAATACATTACATGTGAAAATCTATCAGGAATTTGTTAAATACATAAGTAATTAACTACATGCTAAAAAAACCCAAACAACACAACTTTTAAAACAAGTTAGACCATGCAGATAAACTGACAAGACAATGTCTGAAGACAGGGAAATAACGACTAATGGAAATTTACCTTTGCAAACCACATTCAAAAGAAGTCTTGCTGCAAAAACAAACAAACAAAACACAAACAAACCACAACAAAACACAAGTCCAAAACACACAAACACAGAATTATCTGAAGTCTGTTTCTTGTTCTACACCCAGAGGAAAGGCAACAGCAATCCCGACATTAATAACTCTCACAATTGCACTGCAACAGCAATGGACACAAACACCATGAAAAGTTACTACATTTATATTTTTCCATGGTAATCTTGGAAGCAGACTGCAGGATACTGTCAAATGCTGAAGCTAGGAAAAGGAAAGTTCTAGACACAGTCTCTTAAGTCTCTACTACTCTCTACTATTTTCTTGAATCACAGGCAACAAACCAAGGACACCACTTCTCAACTGCATAAACCAATCCAAGTTAGCACTAACGTAATACCAACCCTTTTCCATTGCTGTCTGCACTCCTTCCATCTACTCTGAGATGGCATGCACAGATGTATGAACCCACCTAGTAAGGTGATTCACTGAGTTAAACATAAAGAAAACTAAAACTCACCCCCAAAAAAGTTATGAACACACGATTTTCCCCATTACAGGCAGGCTGGCATAATATAAGGGGCAGAAATAACCACAAGAGAACCAGGAGGAACAACAGGGCTGCAGTAGCACTGGTGTCTGTTCAGTAACAGTCTCTGCTCTCACTCTTTTATGAGATATATCCTTAGATCATAAAAAAATAAAGGGATCTGCAAGCATGAAATATGAAGCAACTTCTACAAATTAGCATTTGACTAGATTTAGACTAGATACTAAGAAGAAATTTTTGACTGTGAGGGTGGTGAGACACTGGCACAGGTTGCCCAAGGAAGGTGTGGCTGCCCCGTCCCTGGCAGTGTTCAAGGCCAGGTTGGATGGGGCTTTGAGCCCCTGGTCTAGTGGGAGGTGTCCCTGCCCATGGCAGGGGGGTTGGAACTAGATGATCTTTAAGGTCCCTTCCAACCCAAACCATTCTATGATTCTATGTATGCTCATAGGAAAGCAAACCACTTCATGTGTTATTTAAAACATACCGTAAGTTTTAATGGTATGTATTTAGGGGATATTGCTATACATTTCTAGTTATAGACGATTTTACGTAAAATGGCACAAGGGTCCACCTGAATACTGCAGCTGGTGAATTCCTACCTCCCAGCAGGAATCAACTAAAATAAACTGCATGAAATCATGAAATTATGGTTCTGCATGCTGCACTGAGAGCCAAAAGAATTCTAGTTATACTACCTAGACTGACTGAAAAAAGGTTTCCATTTCTCTGCCAGCAAAATGTGATTTAGTAAGAGACTAACACGACAGATCTTTTGAAAAGGACATAGGGCTCAAATAAAACCATCTGCTACAGCTAAAAGGAAGAGATTGGTCTCCCATTCAACAAAGGGGCAGCTAACCTGAACATAATCTCAAAACCATGTTCACAGTCCACTTCAGCTTAAATAATGCTTTCTGACATGCATGCAATGAGGAAAATCACCTGCAGCAGAAGAGCAAGACTGACAGTTAGCATTGGTACCATTATAAAAACTGCTTCAGCTAAATCCACCAGAGCTCTTCTGTCAGCATCTTCTCATCTCTCTTTCAGTAGTTAGCAGATGCAGCTCAAATTTGGCCAAAACTTTTCCACTCACATCTTTGCATGGATATATTCAGCTTAGAGGCAACTAAAATTCTCCTAAGAGCTTCTCAGATGGCATAGATTCCTCTCAAGTTGAGTGAAAAACATGAAATAAAAATAAAATTCATTATTCCCTAGATCTAGGAGTATTAATACTGTCATCTGATTATGGATGTCAGCTAAGTGTGACACTCTCCTGCCAAAAGGCTACACAACATTCTTGCAGCAGTATCTTGATTTTTTTTCTTGAAAGTTCATCTATTACTTAAACTATTTTACCCAAGACAGTCAAGTCATGACATAATGAAATATCAGTACTAAATTCCACAATAAAGTTTCCTGAGATGTTGTTTCTCTTCAGTTCAGCTGCTACCACTCTGCAGAACCTTCTGGTTCACCTTCAGAGCTACTAGTGAAATGAGTCCCAATCTTAGGTCTCATCCATTCCTAAAGAATTCCAGATATTACCTAGGAAATTAATACTAACTTCAAAATAATTTTCTCCAAAAATACTAAAGATTCTTGGAAAGACTCACGTTGATGGATACCCTAGTCTTCTTACGACTCTTTTCAAGAACCCCAAAGTCAGAGTTCAAGTAGTCTGACTCAAAGGAGATGCAGAGACTAGGCATCACATTACAAAAGAGTATCAGATATTTCAAGGACATTCCTACTAGAGATGACAACAAATTTACAACACTCTACAAAACCAGTGATTCAGAAGTGCCTTGTTGAATGCCTCATAAATAATAAAGTACATGGGAACACAACATAGG
This sequence comes from Podargus strigoides, assembly GCA_028020825.1. NCBI lineage: Eukaryota > Metazoa > Chordata > Aves > Caprimulgiformes > Podargidae > Podargus > Podargus strigoides. The sequence continues at coordinate 31,883,093 of CM051623.1, forward strand.
ACATCATAAACTAGAAATGGAAAGCTGAGTATTAAGGAATGGTGACCCACAGAGACTACTAAGAATAATGGCCCAACACTCAGTCATGGCTACCACAGCAGTGGCTGCTGCTGACTGTCCCTCACACATCTAGTCAAAAGTCCCCTCTTCTGTTACACGCATGAAAAGGGATACCTCTGCTCTTGCTTGCTTCAGACAATGATTCCTTGAGTACTAAAAAAGTAGACTTTTAGATTCAAGAGAAAGAACATTCTCTGACGAGTCTGGTCAAGGGGGTTTTTTGCCATTTTGTTTGATTTTTAAGCAACTACATAGTGATAGTGCACTGATTCCCAAATGTATATTTGATTGACTTTCCTGCTTTGATTATGTAGGTAGATGGACAAATTGGTGCATGTTTATTTTCAGAATTTGTCTCTATAACATTGTGAGGAAAAGGACTGAATAATGGGGATTTAGAGGCCACTCAAAAAAAATATTTCAATATTCATTCTCAAGAAGGCTTTTCTCTTGTAACTGGAGCCAAAATCTCTCAAGAAAAGGATTAACGAGGGATTTAGGGTCCCTAGAAGTTTTACGCCACGGGATAGATCTGTTGGCTCAGAAGACATTTCCCAGTTGCCAGTGACTGACAGAGTTGTTTCTGACCCAGTCTGCAAACTAGCTGAATGACTGCATTAATGGCTCAGAGCCCTGCCGAACAACAGTGTACTGTTTGCCACGCACTGTTGATACAAAATAACAAAAAATAGGATTTTAAATAGTAACTTAAAAAACACAACACCAATATGTAATTGAATGGAAAAAAATATTGTTGCTGCAGTCTTCCTTCTGTAATTTCAAATTAAACAGCTTAATCTCTTTAATATCTTAAAACAAAGCAAAACACTGTTTTTTTTCAAACATTTAAAATACAGTAGTGTTTTGCTACCGAAAGGGTATTTCTAAGACAAAATAACAAGAGATGGTCATCTTAAGTTACCTTCTGATATATCTCTAAAAACACTGTATGATCAGCCCTATCTGTCTTCATTATATGCACCACATTGGTTTTGATTCAGTTCCCCGAGACAGGGATGACTAAAAAACGAAGGGGGATGACATTCTGAAGTAACTACTCTGAACAGACTGACAATCTACTCTAATTTTTTCTCACTATATCCATAACATTGAACTGGTCAAAAAAAAGGCACAGAACAGCACCATAATCTAACCAAGATTCCAACAATCAAACTGAACAAGCAGAAAGCAGTCTACTTCACGAGACCCGAGATCTTATCAGAGATCCAGGTCCATGAATGATATGCTTTCTACATTCAAGATTCTTCACGGGAGGAAGAAAGAAATTAAAAAACGACAACAAAAAAAACCCCAACAAGTCTTCCACGTAGGCCATTTTACAGTTTGGTAGTTAGGGCAATTTTGATTTTGTATCTTTGTACCTGACAAGGCTTATAAGAATTCAAACTGAACTGCATGGAACAGCAAGTCTAACAATATAAGAGGTAGCCTATGCTGGGAAAACAAAACTATTTTGCTCTTTCAAAGGAAAATTGTAGACAAAGACCCACAATAAGGGTTTGGGGAATCAACCATATTGAGTTATCTTTTATAGCCATGACTAAACCACCTAGAAAGGGAAGAGGTCTTCTGATTAGCCACTGAATCCAACAGATAGATCAAGGCATTTCCTTCCACCAAGGAGGTTTCATGCATGACTCTTCAAGGACATACTGCTGTACTCACCTAACGGCACAGGAAGGCGCAGTGCTCAGAGCTAGCTAGCTAGAGATAGATAGGTACCTGAAGGAAGGAAGAGGGACAGATGGATGAACCTGTAGGCACACAAATTTCATTGGACCTACAGTTGACTCTCAAAATCTTGGTCACTATGTGTATATGTTGAAACATGGTCTTTGCCTCATGTCCCTACTCAACTCAACTACAGGTCAAGCAAAATGTGACTATGCATATCTTTCAGAAATCAGTCTTCCTCACAGCAAAACTCCCCTGTTTAAAATCAACACTGTCCTTAGAGATCAAGCACAGAAAGAACACTCTAATCTCAGTAAGAAAAGTAAACAAACTGTAAGGAAGAAAGTTTCAGCCCTCTAAAGCCAAGTCATTCTTCTAACAAAGATTACTGCTGGCATATACAGGACCCATATACAAAAGACTAAGCATTTAATATCACAAAGCCTGCTTTGTTCAACAGATGTAACCGACACATTCGCACCCTAACAGGACACTAGGTAGGTAAAACACTAACTCCAAATCTTTCAGATTTGCATGTATTTTATATTTTTAGAATATATGTCTCTTTATCAGGTTATCACTTCAAACTTTAATACTACGCAAATATCTAAACTTAGTAATGCAGCTAGAAATAATTGTGAATAAAAAAACCTCAAAAAATCAGAAGGTACGATTCATCATTTTCACAATCAAAATACACAAAGAACTGTAATCAGTTGTGATCATAACGATCACCAATGATTAGAGATCAAAAGCGTTATCCTGGTGAGAGAGAATTATACTAAGAAAGGATAATAGTTTTTTCTGAAAAAAATACCAGAAAATAGAAAGGTAAAACCAGATTAAAACTGATTGCCTAAATGAGGCTGCCCAACTTTGCTGATTAAATAAATTACCTTTTCATTATCAGTTAAGTCATAGAAACAAAGGACTAGAAACAACTTCCTAAATCAGGAGCCCAGTTCTCAACTATCACTGACAAAACACATATAATAATTTAAAAACAGATCACAAACTCAGTCTTACAGCACCTGTGTATTCTGCCCTGACAATTCCTACTGGAAAAATGTTCCAGGAAGATTTTTTTTTTTCCCTTATGATTTCAGGCCTTCTTACAGTTTTCCACAGACATTTACATTGTCAAACCAATCCACCCATTCATGTCCTAGCAGTCACTTACAGCTCTTCCTTCCCACCTCTCCATCTCCTTCCCTGCTCACTTGGATTCAGAGAGAGCAATTGTATTTTCATTCAGAAGAGATTTATTTTTTTCTATCGCATGGTTAAACTCCTAACCTAGTAGTCCTTCTCTGAGTCTCCTTGAGTTTAATTTTACCTTTCTTAAATTGTGAAGAACCAAATACTGTGTGCAGTATCCCAGACGATGTTTCAGCAGGACTTTATGCAGCAGGTTGCTTATTTCTGCAAGACCTGACCTGTGCCCATTACGTTTTCAGTCACTTCATATCAGCAGTTTAGAGATCCCAACATCAATCAACACCACCCTCCAGCATTTTCAAATTACATGCTCCCACTTAGAGGAAAAGATATTCTGCTCAAGTACAACCTCACATATATAAATCTCCAATTTTTACTTTTAAATCTCACTTTCAAAAATTATTATTTCAGTTCCCAAGGTCCTTCAACTCTTCTTGCATAATCTTTCCACATACTAATTAAACCTCTCAAAATTTGTCAATGGTTTCATCACCCTAATTTTAAAATTTGCCTAAGCAGATAAGATCTACTTCCCATACAGAAAATCAGTTCTCTTATCAAAACCACCAGGTTAGCATAACACAATTCCGAAAGTTCATTTTGTACTTCAACATTTCTCACTGCTTTCCACCATCCCTTAGAATTTCTTCTGAAGTTTCATATAGAGATGAAATTAGACCAACAGATCATTACATTTTAGAACTGGACTCAAAATTTTTCACATTTTAAAAACATCAGCATCATCCCTGCTATACTCAGGTATCTATTCTCAAATGGTGTCACCTCCTATTCAGAAGACTGCCTTAGAAAGTTGGAGGTAAACATGAACTTCTGAGTGGGCTTTTCTAGAATCCTGGGATGAAGATCATTGACTTGACTGTATTAAAATTTGCAATCTTTATTTATCACAGCCTTGGTAATTCCTAATCCAAATTACCCTCTCCCTTAAATTTCCTTTTTTTTGTACCTTCGTGAGTTTAAAAAAAAAAAAAAAAAAAAAAAAAATCACTGTCCTTATTGAAAGTCAATTACTTAACACTTTGTCCTGAAGAGCACAAAGCACTGAACAAATATCTGTACTATTTCCTCTGAGATTTTTGCTATTATTCCTTGGAGTTGATTTTGATTCCAGTAAATCAATCTCAGATCATCCTTAATCTCTTTTTTCGTGGTACCGAATGGCTGTAACTACTTTTTCCTTATTTTCCCTATTTGCATGTTTCTATTGTCTATCTGAAAGCATGTGAAGTACAAGTCTGTTCAGGTTTTAACAGTTCTCAGCTAAGATTCACTTTTTGATTGATAATGTGACATCCTTTTCTCAGTTCTTTCTGCTGTTTCTGGCAGGCTCTCTGCTTACTCCTAGCAGCCTTTCTGAGATAAGTGTCCCTGCAAGCAGATCACATCCTTGAGGTTTTCTGATGTTTGGAAGATTCCAAAAGTGTTAACATTTTTCATTAAAACAGATTCTCTCTGTATTCAAGTCAGAACAACCCTGTTTAGCCAAATTTTCAAACTATTTCCTTCTGAAATCTGAAACTTTACTCCAGATTTATGAATTTTAGAACACACCTCTATGTAGGATTGTTTTGCTGTATATGCATGTAAATTTGCATGATTAAAAAAGGCCTAGCTGTAGAAAACATCTAACATCTATTGTATATACAGTGCCAGCACACACATTTCTTCTTCTGCTTCTCCCAGACTTTTGAGATGTTTGACTTGGTAATTCCTATCTTTAATGCTGAGTTTCTACTATAATTCTTGCAATCAATAGATCTCCTCTGCATCCTCCAACTTCATATTAAAGGTTACACACACAACTAAATAAAATCACGAGAATCCAATAATCTTAATAGGCTAGTTTCTTCTTTGGAAAAAAAGTTTCTTCTTTGGAAGTTTCTTTGGAAGAAACTAAGGTAGATGTATACAACAGTTCCACAAAATTAATATTTTAAACAGCATATAGACTGCAGACTTCAATCCACAACTTGGCTTCAAAGCACGAGTGTCTCCGTTTCTACGGCAGCGCTCAAAGGTTATTTGGATCTTCAGTGTGGACAACTTCCTAAACTGAGTAGGTGTCTCAAATCATTTCCTTGTATGGATGTTCATCAAACACACATTACTTCTGAACATGCACGAGTTAATTACATTTTTGCCCATGAGAAATTTTTCTCTACCAGATTAGGACCTGTTCACTTTGAAAAGAACATCAAGTATTTCCAATGTACTTTATGGTTTCTTTGATTGGGAAGAAAACACTCCAAAGATGATTATTCAGGGTAGGGTATCAGGTACAACAAAGGAGCCACTGAAGGTAAAATACCAGAGAAATCAGAGTATGAGAGGAACTCAGCTGCCACAATTAAACAAACCCAGCTATCAGTTAAGAATGAAAATTTGAAGACCTTAACTGCAATTTACTTCTGTGAAGACAGCTTTTCCTTAACCTGGCAGGATCCCAGCGACTGTGTAAACTCAAGTCTTATTCTGCATTCTTCAGCAGTTAGCTGATATTTTTAGAGTTACACTGTTCAAAGTCTATTCCTGGACACTCAGCATAAATTCGGGTTTTTTAGTGAGCAAGTCAACTCTCCATTACTTTGAGTAACAGAAAGCTAAAATATCATGTATAACAAAGATTTTGAATTATATATGACTAGATACAGAGGTATTATACCTCACTGCAGAGTCAACACTGCAAAGCCACTTGGGTTTTCCAATGTACTTTCCAGTGCTCTAGACTCAAGCAAGACTGATTAGCTGACATGCAGTGATGGATTTAAACTGACTCCATGGACAAGAACTGCACTCACCAAACCCTTCCAGAGCACAGACCGCACCACACTGATACCTGCTGTAGTCATGAGCATCTTCTAGTCCTACTGGCCTAACACACTCTGCTGTGGTGTGCAGAAAGAGCAGTAGTGAGACCATGTTAAATACCTAGAGAGATCCACAGGTCTTGTAGAGCTGCTCACTGACTCCTCCATGCTGCATCAGTGGCATAACTTCTGGGAACAACGTGCAGAATTTTCAAGGTTTATCCAGCAACATTTCTGATCCAGTATAGGTACAGAGCTTCATCTAACAAAAGCAACTGTACTGTTGTCCTTGGATGCCATATGTTCACAAGCCTAGGCATTTATATCTGCACTTATATCAGCTTCCAAATAGCCTATGGCTGATTGCATGTCATACTTTGAAGAAGTGGTCTGTGTATTTACAGTCTAATTTCTGCAGACTAGGATTAATAGAATTAGCTAGTGATCAAGTACTAACCAGAATTTGTTTTCTGGTAAGAAATTACTTCCAAATCACAGTTTGGTTTCCAAATGCTGACAGACTTGAACAAATTATTAGAGTTTTGACTTTTTATTTGTAGTACTTCAGCCTAAGCACCTATATTAAAATGTTTCCATTTTTATTAACCATGAAACCTTTTTTAAAAATGTAGATATACAGGCAGTCCAGCTAGCTAACTTTCAAAGTAGTTCTATCACAACTCCAGAATAGGCACTGTACACCAACACACCAGAGATTAAAAAGCACACAATATAACAATACCCATTTTGCCATACATTTAATCAGTTCACAACTGAGTGGTTACTGTTACAGACAACATTTCCAAAAGACAGATTTATACTTACTGAAACAGTATTAAAATTCATATAGTTACAGAAATCAGCTTCAAGTTTGTAGTATGAATGCCAGTGATCTTTCAATGACCAGTTAGATATGCATGCTTATTCCTATAATTCAGAAGAGTGTCTACAGCTACTGTCTTTGCTTAATACCTGGTGGTGAGAGTGTTGGAAAGGAGGATGAAGCTAACCTTGTTCAAGCAGGTGACTTGCACTGTTCAAGGAATGGGACACTTAAATTATTATTCCAGTTTAGACTATCTCAAGGCAGAGATATTCTACAGTATATTTTAGTTATTCAAAAACCATGACAGAACTGCTGTCGTGCCATTCTTAGTTATCACTCTTATGAGCAACATATGAGCCACGTTCTTCCTAAAGAGGAAACAAAATGTGTAGTTTTGGTAAAACTAGTTTCAGGTTGTGTAGAACAAGAACCAGTGTTGTTAATCACTCATTTGTATTTGATTCAGAGAATAATGTCCATCGCAAACAACTACTCCTCAATTTAACACTAGCAGCAGTGAAAGTTAAATCCTTAGAAACACACCAGTGTCATCAGCGTTTATTGTTAGGGCACACGCAGCACTAAATAAGAAGGTCTAACTAATAGTGTCTTGCATTAAGGTTTCAAAACCCAAACTCGTAACATTTAATGACCTGCAGGGAAGTACACATTGCCTCCAAAGCATCAGTATCTAATATGAAAACCTAATTAAGAGATTTACTAAGAAAAAATAAACTTCCCATCACAACCATCTTCTACTGACCCAGCACCAACTGGTTAGGTTAATCCCTTTTTACAAATTGTTTGTGCAGAGAACAGTTACTGCTTGAGTATAGACACCCACACATTCTAGTTGTTTTTTTTTTTACCCTGTCAGAGAAAGGTAATCTGTTTTTAACAGGGAGACAGTCAATAGTTTGGTAGGATACAGCAGCAGCAGCTAATAAGAAGTGGTGCAGATATCAACGGAGCAAGGAAGGTACAGAGGAGAAATGAAGAGGACCAGGGCAAATGCAGCATTACAAGGTCAGAGGCAGCAGGCTGAGGGCACTCCCCAACATGGTCTCACTTGGCCTGGCTGGGTTTCCTTTCCCAAGATAAGCTTCCAGTAGCTACACGCCCTCTTCTGTCTTACTAGCAGCAGAAGACGTAGCCTGAACAGTCATCACCAGACAGCCCAAGGGGACCATGTAAGGGTCTAAGTCCATATTCACAGAGCTGGGAGAGCAGGAAAGGGTTCCTGAAAGAGCACTTATTTCAGTTTCAACCATGGTGAGCATTTCCATGGATGAGATCCTAACTTCTGAAAGAAAAGAGCTTGAGAGGCTGGCTCGCCATTCGAAAGGACTGATATTACACACTGTATCATGATACTCTGTGTGATATCCATACTGGAGAAGTCTCAAATTGTGATCCCTTTCAGTACCCAATCAGCTATTTTCAAGCTTTAGGATTTAATTTCCAATTCAAAAATAGTCATTAAACAAATTAGTGGTGGTGAACTTCAGAGTCAAATCATAAACATTAAAAGCATAAGTGAAGAACAATCTAATTTGTGGGAAGAAGAATTCTTACACTCAAAATATAAGAATGAGATTATTAAACAAACCTATTTTCCTTCACTCTAATCTCAATTCCCTTTGTTTTGCAATTGCCCACACCTTAAAAATGGTGACACGAAGGAAAAGGGGGTAATCTCAGGCTGACAAGCTGCAGTGGATGTATTCCTTCTAAGGGATGCACATATTTTACTGGCCTGAAAATGTCTTAAGCCATTGTTTAGGCACTACAGGTTTACACGGGAGGCAGCGTTGAAAGAGAAAACTCAAAGCATTTAGACATTAACATCAAAGCAAGATGATGATCATTAACACAGTCAACCATCTCAAGTACTGAGTAAAATTTTCAAGCCACATATCTTTACTACAGGGTCCTTCTTTTCATCTGCAAAAGATACTTTTCAAAAAATGCTAGTCAGTGTTTAAACTCTACTATATTAACAACTTTTCTTGAACATATGCATGGAGAGCTAACCACTGTATCAAGTGTTGGCAGCGCTTTTCTCTACTGAAGATATTGCCAACTGATTTAAACAGGAACTTTCATTTTTCACTGTGGGAAAAAAAAAAAAACTATTATCTTCTTCAGATACTTACTCAACTGATGAAGTCCCACTAAAAAAGTATCTCAAATATTCACTTAAACTGAATCATTGAGGAGCATATACTTTATTTCCAATAGGTTTTGCATATTACAACTATTGCTTTCAAGTCCAGATTGAACTGAAATTTCAGAATTACTGCACTAGTTATTTTTTTGCTGATGATGATGTAGAGCAATAGCATAAACCCCGCTTTAAAAATAACTAGCTTTGCACTGTGAATTTTGGCAATACAGCAAAGCTCAACGACTCATTACGTATCAGTCTATACTTGGCAAACACTGACTTTTTTTTAAGATTCTCAGATACAGTCCTTTGACCTACCCTCCCTGCATTTTAAGATATATTTTAAGAACCTCCATTTAGCCCACCACCATAAGAGAGAACAAAAACAGGAACCATGAAATGCCAAAAACAAATTTCAGTATTAACCGCTGGTTTACTATGCATGGATGCTGGCATGTAACTCCTGTTTGGCCATGTGTAACACACTAATACTTGCTTACACACAAAGAATTAAAGGTCAGGTAGTGATCTGAAAGAGATATATACATATACTTTATAAGTTGTTTTTTCCATGGGGCAGGGGTGTGCATAGGTAATGCCTTGCTATAATAGCATTCAAGTTCAACAGAGAAAATACCTTTCTATATTCTTTTTTTCCTGTAGTTTTTTTAATACCTGCAAGAAGACCAATTAATTTGTCTTATTAAACTTATTTATTAAGAATATCTAATATACTATTCTCATTTCAAGTGACGTTAAAACATGCAACTGAAAAGACTTTGAGTTCAAGACAACTGGTTCAAATTTAGCCAGTGTCTTTTATTTCACCATATTATATTCCAATGAAAGCTATTTTGGGAAGAGAGAGGGACAAAGCTGGAGCAAAACTGTTTTGGCCATACAATTATGGGAATACTGCTATTATTCAGGCATCAGGAAATAGGAAGCGTCACAAAAATTACTTCCTTACCTACATTTGTTAGAAATAAAGGAAAGATCTTCTTGATCTCTGGTATAAATGTTTATGATGCCAAAATATTGGATGGCTCAAATCCAGGATATTAAAATAGTTCCGTCTTTTGAAGTCTGAATTTTGTTTTTTTAAATAGTGATATCCCTTACAAGTCTAGAGATCAGCAATATTGTCTGTCTTACTCCAGTCCTCACTCCACTAGCCTTTTATCTACTAGCACAATAACAGATATACATACTTATCACTCAGAACTGGGTTATGCAGTTGCTTTGCATCTTTTTTAATTCCTTTCTCTTACTAATGTTGTCAATTCTTCAGGAGTTATATTGAGAAGCAAAAGGTACCGGGAGCCCTTAACAGCCAAATTGACTATAATATTTTTCAGATGTCCTTAAAACTAATCTTTGGCTCCAAAATCTGATACAGAAAAAAGTTTGTACTATAAACTATGTAAGTGAAAGCTAGAAAAATATGAAGCATAACACTATAGTACCACCACAGTCAACACTGAACAACTCAAAGCATTTGATGAAAGTAATATTGAGCTTGAATCATACAGAAGCCACTTACACCCTCCTTGTATACAAAACATCACGTAACACGTGAATAAACAAACTAAAGAGGAAACCCACTCTCATATTTACACAAGCTACTTTACATAACAACAGAAACTACTTTTTTATCCAGGTACAGCAAGAAAAAAAACAACTTGCTTTTTTCTGTAAAACATAAGTGTTCACAAACAAGTAGTGTGTTTTGTTTGACCTGTCCAAGAGTTTTTTCTGGATTATTATTGGAATGTCCTTTATCATAAACCACGCAGCTTCACATTCTGTTGATGTTACATTTATGCAGTCAGAGATGTATCAGATACATTCCCTCTAAGAAAACCACGTGTTACATCCAACCAGACACTTTTTACATTTCTAATTCTCAAAAATATGAATGCAGGCCGTAAAAACGTATCTACTAGTAAAGATTAAACATGTATAATAAAAAAAAAAAGAGGAAAGGAACAAACTCGCACACTGCTGGTTTACCCTATGATATCAGAAGTCTTTCCCCTTTTTTCCTTTTTTTTGCACCTTGCAGTATACAGCATTCATGATTTCTCATCCATTCACTATCAAAACTAACCAAATACTGGCGTCAATGGTTTCCTAACAACTACAAATCCCCAAATTTGCTTAAAGAAAATATCATCAAATTCTTAAAGTTCCAGTTCTAAATACACAGGGTTTTACTGAAACTACGATGCACTAAACGTTTTTGTTCATGAAGGGCGAGAAAAGATGATGACGGGAGAAGAAACAGAGTGTGCTGCTTTCATTCATGTAGTAGTGATGTCAGTGCCTGCAATGGTAGTTGCTCTGACCTGTAGAGGCTCAAAGCTGGAGTGTTTTCACAGAAATCTCCTTTATGAAAAAAGAACCTCTGGCAAATCACTAAAATATCCACAACAAAATAGCTTAGTAGGATAGCCAGTTCAAGGAATTCACACTGGAAAAGGCTGAAAGGAGGTGGGGAAGGGACAGGTGTCTTCAGAAGAGAAAAACATCTATCCATCAGAACCATAAGCAGTACCCAGCACGAGCATATTCGTGAAACAATCCAAGTCAGACTGCAGAGCCAAAGACAAACAGATCTCCTGCACTGGTGAGGAAAACAACAGGATTATACGCAGAGGCTAAGCTCACATTTTGCAGCAGTGGGAAATGGTTCTGAAAAACTAACAAAAAAACTTAATCAAGTCGCTTCCCCAAGACTTGCATACTGATAACAACTATAAATAGCTGGAGTAGCACATTGTTTAACAAGCTGCAGCAAGATGATCCATGTTTGAAAACAGAACATTTCCCCCACCACCACCCCCCCGAAGTCCTCCATTATTACTGCAGCAGTCCTCTGGTTCAGCAATCAATTTTCTATATACTACTATCACCATATATACTGCAAACATCGTTTTTAGTATCCATACATCATGTACTAAAATGCTGAGAACAAGCAGGGAAACAAAGACAAAATCTTGTTCCATGGCATGCAACTATGCTCCAAATCATTTAAAAGCAGTTGTAGATTTTGGGGGGCGGAGGGGGTTGGTAATCTTTTTTCACTTGCAAGACTGAAGAAGAAATAGGGTATCTTATTGCCCTCGCCTGCTAGAAAATGGTGCCTGTATTTCGGTAAAATAAAGCTGTTGACGTGTGCAATTGTGGTCATTATTAGGGCGATCACGTTGTTTTCATTCATTCAGGATTTGCTAGAGGATGTCAGCTTCTGCAGCAGCAGCTGGCTTGACCTGGAGGAGGGGGGAACAAATTCCTTGCAGCGCATACAGATTATAGGGTGCATTTCTTGACAGACCATTTATGATTTTACACATTGCCACTCATTAAACTGAATCAAGCCACGTATGCTGCTAATGTGGTTCACTGTGAGGCAAGCTCAAACAAGTATAATGATGGAAAAGTCGTTCAGTACTAATTTATAGCCTGATTTATTAAGGCTAAAATAGCCCACAGATGAAGACAACTGAAACCACTTCCTAAAACTAAAATTTCTCCTCCAACAAAATATTGGTACGTAATAGTGAAATGCTTCACAGCTTTGCAGTATTTTTCCTTGCTTGCAGGTAACTGCCCACATTCCTCCCTCTTCAATACACCTTAAGTGTAGACCTTTACACACTGCACCACTACAATGTTTCCCTCTGGGTTACCATAATTAATTTACAGTATTCAGCAGCAGCACCATCACTATTCCTATGCACTGGTGTGGGTTTTTTTTGTTTTGCCTAGTTTTCCATTAGTGTTTTCCAAAGGTTAAAGGAAGAAAAAAGGAAATCTACATTTAGTATTTCATACAGTGGGAAAAATATGATCTTTAAAAATTTAAGGAGAGCTTGAATGAAGCAAAACCACTGAAGCCGTTTTCAAGCATACAAAAACATCTGCATAAATATATGATCTTCTTGATAAATAAGTATCTCTGTTCACATTATAATACAACAAATTTGGTCACCTGCATAAGCACAAATACTGTGGTATTTGTAAGGTAAATTAATTGCATGCCTAACTGGCAGTAATATTTTGCTCATTTGCAAAATGCTGTCCATGTCCCAGGACCATTCCAATGACAGAGACTACAAATACTACAGACTGTAAGGTTTTACTACACATTAAAACTGCAAGGGGGAGAACAGATTCCACTGCTACAACACACATTGGCAAGCAACGCAGACTACAGTTTGCCACGGAAATGAAACACAGTACGGCTTAAGGAAGGGACGGAACAAGCAAAGGGGTATTGACCCACATAAAGCGTTCCCAGAAAGAGATGATGTGCGATACTCGATAGCTGCAGCAGGGTAACACAGAAAGTGCATTTAGCCCGATTCATTCCGCTGCTGGAGTGATGGGGGGAAGGGGGAGGGAGGGGGCAGGTAAGATGGCCACTGCCACTTTAACACATTCAATAATTGAAGAGACAACCTGATGCAGGTGAAGTTGGACTTGCTGAGAATCAATTTGGCATTTTAAACTTTAGCGGCCTATTTTGGCTACCTCGGGATTTTTTTTAGTCTCAGTGATTCAGTATGAAATATCACAAGGAGTCACACCGTGTTATCTGCCAGTATGGGAATTTCCTTTTTGTTTTGGGGTCTATGCTTAAAAACACTGCCTATTTTAACCTAGGATGTTATAAAATTCAAGTCTTCAAAAAACCCGAGCTGTGCAGAAAGGAAGAGCGTTTGAGGCTTGGTTTTAACACACACCTAAGAACTGGGTTGTGACACCCCAGATACACATCTAACCCATCAGCAACCCGTGCTAAATAATTACACCTGCAGACGGGGAAGCGGGTTAATTTTAGACTCGTCCCTCCACAGCACACCTCCGGACCCCATGCACATGGGCAGGAGGGCGCAGGAGCCCCAGGCTGCTTCCCCCCGCTCAGCGGCCGGGCTGGGGAGGGGACAGCCGCCGGGGGGTCCGGCGGGTCTCGCCCCCGCTCTGCCGGAGGGGCGCGTCCTCCGCGGCTGGCGCTGGCAGGCGGCGCGGGGGGAGGACGGGGGTGTTTTTCCCAATCCCGATCTCCGCCTCGCCCGAGGATGACATTAGGGGCTGGCCCCCTCCCCGGGGGAAGGCGGCGGGACGAGCTGCTGTCCCCCGCCCGGGCACCCTCCCGGCAGGGCGGAGCGGGCTGGGCACCTGCCCCGCTCCCTAGGCGGTGGTGTTCGGGGGCTCACCCGCACCCCTCCCGCCCGCTCCAAGGCTCCCGTGGGGCTGCTCCCCCGGGCTCCCACCCGCGCAGATCCGGGGCAGGGCCGGGCGCACCCCACAGCGGGAGCTGGGGCCGAGGTGCCCAGAGCCAGGTCGGCCCCGGCAGCACCCCGGGGGGCAGGGAAGCGGGACGCCGGCTTTGTCCCGGTGCTTTACCTCGGTACACCGGGGAGCTGGGGCTCCGTCTCTCCGGTGAGCTGCTCCTCCTGCTGCCGCCGCCGCTCTCCGGTGAGCGCCGCTGCCTGCCCTTCACCCTGCCCGGCTCCGCCACGCCGCCTCCCGCCGCCAACGGCGGCGTCGCGCTGAGCGGCGGCGGGCTGCCTCCGCCGCGACCCCCGCCGCCGCCCCCCGGCCCAGTGTTGCTGCCCACCGAGGCGGAGGGGGAGCGGGTCGGGCTGTGCTGGGTGCCCCGCAGGAGCTGGTACGGGACAGTCGCTCGGATAGGCTGGAGCAGCCGGCTGGTCCCCGCCGCGCCTCCCCCGGTGCCGTTACCGGGGCCCCCGGCCGTGCCGCCGGTGGCAGTGGGTGACCCGGCGGCGCCGCGCCTCATCCTCTGCGGCGGGGGCTGGTGGTGGGACGGGGGTGTCTGCGAGGAGCTGGACGAGGAGGACATGGCTGGGATGCGCAGGACCCGGCGGGTCACTCGCTTCGGCGGCGGCGAGGGGCCCGAGCTCGGCCCCCGGCACCCCGCATGCACCGGCCGCGGGGGGAGGAGGGGGTGGGGAAGGAGGGAGGGGGCGGGGCGGGCCGAGCGCTTCACGGCCCGAGGGAGTCTCCTCGCCGCCTGCCCAGCTGCCACCGGCGCTTCCTATCGGCGACGGCGGCTGCTCCCACACGAGGCTCTGGCCATCGCTGCCCGCCCCAGCGTCGTGGGCACCGGGGGCGCTGCCGAGCCCCGTGGCCGCTCACATCGTACCGGGCTGCCTGCTCACGGCGGTCGGCGGCGGGGCGCGACGAGGGCGCACGCAGCCGGACGGTGTGGGGTAGGGAGGGGGGGAGGCGCTCGCAGCCAGCGCTCGTTCCTGCCCCCGCCAGCGCCCGGGAGCCGCAGCCAGCACCATCCACTGCCCGCGCCGCCCTGCCTCCGAATGGCAACGCGCAGCCCCGACGCCCGGCCGAGACGGGCAGGGGCGGCAGCCACGCTCAACCATTGGGCGCCGCGGCCGCACCAGCTCAAGCTCTACTGCCCAGAGCTGCCGTCGCTCTCGCTTCTCAACCAATCAGAGGGCGGTTCCTAGCGGCGGGGGCGGGGCGGCGGGGCGGGCCCGCGGGCGGGGGAGGCGGGCTGAGGGAAGTGGGATGTGGCAGCCGCGGGAGGCGGTGCGGGGTCCGCGGCGTGCTGCCCGCCGAGGGCGGGGTGGGCTCTTCGGGGCGGGGGAGGCGGGCGCGACTGCCCCCGCCGGCACGTGGACCGGGCCTTGTCGGTGTGCGGCCGCCCTGCGGCGGCGGCCAGGTGCGGGAGGAGAGGAGACGTCCCGCGGCCCGGCCGCTGTTGCTCGGAGCAGTCGGAGGCGGCCGGGGGAGGCTGTGCTCGTCAAGCGTTTCCCTCGGGGCAACGTCCGATTTCCCACCGCAAAGCTGCGGCCGGTAAAGATGGGCTCCTCCGCCGGTTCCCTGCCGGGCGCGGGGGGTGCCGGGCCGGGGGCGCCTCCAGGAGACGCTGCGGTGGGCTGCCCGAGCCCGCGGGGCTGAGTAAATCGGGAGTGCTGGGCTGTATGGGCAATGGGTGGAAAGGAGGGACGGGAGCCCCCGGGAGGGCCTGTTCGGGAAGGAACCAGGATGCGTGCTTGAGTTTAAAGTTGTCTTTACGGAGATGCCGACTTAATACTAATTGAAGGGAGCAGGTACTCTGGGACCAGATCTTGCCCTACCCTTGTCCCAGTCTCTACCTGTAACCACCTTCCTCCGGCCCCGTGCAGGGAAGGGTCAGAAACAGCCAAAATGACCTGCAACAAAGTTTATTCACATCCATCATATGTGGCTCTCAAGCCTTTACAATAATTTTCCTTCTGCTGAAAGATCAAGATGTTCTTAAAATGCTGATGAAGTGTAGTTTCATAATTTCATAAAAGTGTATATGAAATTTCTATGACTTTTTAAATGTACATCCAAAAACACTTCAGAGAATGTCAAGAGGAAAATAAAAAGTTTTACAGTGATACTAAGAAAAGTGCTTTTGTTCCAGGAGAAAGAGCTCCAACTAGATGAATTTATAACACGAGACAATGGGACAGAAGGAAAATAAAGATTGAGTAGCTTAATAGATAAGAAAATAAATAGCTATAAGATCAGAAAGCTAAGTTGAGCTGAGTCCATCAAGAGAAGTGTGTTTATCTTGGACGGGAATGGGATGCTAATGGAGGTGAAGGAGAAATGCCATGAGTCCTGCTTCACGGAGGAAGCCAGCTCAGTGTGGTGGCTGCTCAGATTCAAAGTGCAGGCTTTAAAACAACAACAGGGATGTGGACTATAGAATTAGAATGGTTGGTGTTTAACAAGCTACATTCTACTATATAAGATACTATCTTTGAGTCAATCAGTAATCAAGCAGAAGTGTCACAGAACTGACTATATCCCTTTTTTCGATTACATGATAAAACACTCATGATTGTCTTGTAGCACGCTTCAGGTCACTACACTTACTCTGTACTTCTGAAGCTGTCTGTACCTATCCTTACCCACTGGTAGCCCAGGAGCCAGTCGACAGTCCCAATGAGAAACTGTATTCTAGGAAAATGCATCTATTCATGGGCTGTTAAAGAGACTTTGTTTGCACTAGCTCCGTGTGATGCAGTCACCACGGTTATGTTACAGAAAGGGTTGGAATAATACACCACACATCCACATGAACATGTCCTCGGTCAACAAAGCCACTTAAGAAAAATCAGCAACCATGTATTTTTCAATTAGTCCAGTATTTTTTTTATCTGCTAGATGAGCCAAATTTGTCTAACTGTGGTGTGGAGACTTTTCACCCAGGGATTTTGCGCTGTGCTTAATCACAGTTTATGAAGTCTGTCTGGTTTATTCTTTCTGCTTCACTGCGCTGGGATCAAAATGGCTGGAAAGCATTCACCTGCAGGAGTAGTCTGCCCACACTAGTATCAGTAGTGCACATTTTCCTCTATCTGTAACTTTGTCAGGTAACGTTGATGATACAGTAATAGACCAAAAATCATAAGGTGTCAGCTGAGAGAGAAGGTGCATCCTTGACCAGAGGTAGCTGGATACCTTGTAGCTATTGCCAGTGCTCAGGATTACATCAGATTTAAGTAAAGATGAACTAGTATAACTCCTGAATTTAGCTGTCTAGACACTGTTCTACAATCCCTGCAAGTAATTCCATCATGTTCGTCCCCATCAAAACAAGTGAGATACTTGAACAGGAAGAATAGATGCATAAAGACAAGGTAAACGTGTGACACAAAAGAGAACCCACAAGCTCCAGTACAAAAAGAACCCCCAGTCTTTTGGACATGGCAGTGTAAGTTATCAGTAGCAAGTCTTCCTTTCCAAACAAACTGAGGTCCATGCCGTAACCTTACAGTCCAAACTGAACCAACCGACACATCACCTGCATAGCCTTCAAAGCGAGCAATAGAAGAAAAGGCCCATGGGGGCCGCTTCTAGTCAAACTGTTACCAGGCACATCAACAGCTGTACAGGGGAAACTTTACTCCCCAAAAGTTATTTCCAGCTTCATCCCTTTCTTAACTAGAATTAACATACGTTAGCATACAATACCATGCCATGTGCCCAGGAAACTGATTTCAGAAGAGATGAAGAAAGTATTCTCCCTTATTTTAAATTGTTTTGACAACTGCTGAATTTTTCATTATGTTTTGGTCTAGGTTTCAGAGTACTTCCCTCGGGGAATACCATTGCTCTGTAATACTTCAGAGAAGATATAACAGGGAAAGTGAAGCAAAAATGGACTTCCTATCAGAATCTTCATATCTTTCAAAAATGTTCACCTTTAATACCTTGAGACAACTTTTCAAAAGCCACATAAGGGATGTTTCTTACTTCTCATTTCCATTTTAAGACACTACCTTGTCAGATGGCATGTGCTTAAGGGAGTTTACACTGGAGGTAACGGGTGTTTCAAAAGCCTGTTGGGAGACACAAGCATCCTTATCACAGCTTCTGGGAGAGGCATTCTGAAAGCAGAGAAAATTATTCATCACAGCAAGAGCGTGGGAGTAACGGAATGGACTCAAAGAGAGGGGCAATGACAGGCAAGTGTGGAGCACAGGTACACACCTCTCCTACTATTATCAGTTACTAATGGGTTCATCTCTCAAGGGCAAAAATGGGTTTACCTGAGTGCCATGAGCCATGGAAACTGAGAAGGTTTAGGCAGGCACTAGACACAGTGCAATCCTAATCCTTAGTTTGTTCCAATTTGAGCATTTTAGAGAGGAAAACCTCTTCAAATCTGCACATGTGTTTTGTTTCTAGGCACTTACCTGGGCGTAAGGCCATCAATACTCTGCTCCCAGTGTATCTATCTGCTGGTTTCATTATTTTGATTTCTCATCTCCGTCTATGTTTTCTTTGCTGCCCTTTGCCCATTCCACTTAGAAACAAGTCCTTTGTGACTGTCTCTGAGGTTCACAAAACAGTAATGAGAAAGGGTGCACTTACCTTCACTTATCTTTGGATCCATTCCCTGGATTTCACTTATTTATAATGAATATACAACTGAGAATATTACATTTGGCAAGAGAGAAATAACAAGATAAAGTACTTACATCCCAGTAATATTCTGGAAGAGATGACCAGAAAGCATGAGCTGCAGCTGAAGACTAGAACAACCCCAAACAACACAAGGTGCGGCTCTCACATGATAAAAAAGGGTAGGGTCTAAAATAAACTGGCCACTGTGCAGTTGTGGCATCCCTAGGCAGGAACAGCAGCACCACCTGTAGTTAGGGTCCTCATGTGAAATTCTGCTTTCTGCCACTGAGCAGCTCTACTGAAGCAGGAGTTGCAAATTTTCCTAGAAAATGTCTGTCTCAAGCTGTGGAGGTATTGGTTTAGGTTTTGGTGTGTTTTGCCTTTAAAAAAAAAGTTATAGCTAGAACAAGCCAGTCATGGGAAAACAAAATATATGGAATTATTTTTACTACAAGGTTTTTTGCCAGCTGGACGCTGCCTTCATCAGCCTTGCTCCATTTTCTCACAGCTCCCAAATGTTCAATGGCACAGATATGATCTCCTCAGATCAGCTGAGCACTGTCCACAGGCTTCTCAGGACTTACCTTGCAAACATGCCCTTGAATTCTTCAGGGCTGCTGATGCAAAGTCATTATCCCCACTGCTGGTTTTGTTGATACTTACCAGGGAAGAGGTTGGAGTTGGGAAGTCTGGATGAAAAGCAGGAGAGTAAGAAATGGGACAAGACATGACAAATATAAATACAAAAGAGAAGGAAAGTATTTAGGAATGGGGCAAGAGGGCTAGAATTCAGGCACAGAGAAAAAAGGAGAGCAGGAGCCAAAATGGGGCAGGTAGAGGAAGGCAAAAATTCTGTCTCCCCATTCAGTGCCACTTACAGCACTTCCAACTCATGACTTTCAAGTCTCTCCATGTTCAAGTTATCTTCCCACAACAAAATGAAACACTCTATTGAGGACTGACTTTCACATTGCTGATAATCCGATCTAGGGCCAAGCACATGGTCAAGAGTTAGATTTCCATTCCTTATGTCTTTGTTTTCCTAGAGATGGGGAAAAGGCATTAAGGAAAGGAGTGTTAGACCTCTGGAGTCAAACAGTATCTATACTAGGTCAAATTAGTATTTATGAATACTCATAAACTGGAAAATTTCAGAATTAATTTTAGCATCAAATTTCAGGAAAAAAAAAGGTATTATAGTGCTGTCTTTTCAGTGAAATGCTACTTTTTACTGTATTTCATTCAGTGCACAGGTTGTCACTGTGAGTAAGGACTGCATAATGAAAAAGCCAGGAAACTACAGAGTAAGAACCATCAGATTTTCCCTTAAGAAAACTGAATACCATTTTGGATAATTGTCTTTTTTTCCTGTCTGCCAGAAGCTTTTTTTGTGATGCTGAATAACTCACTTTAACTAGAACCTGCCCATTAACCGTTACTTTTGTTATAACAAAATCTTATCTCATCTGGAATCAGACCTGCTGCTGCATCCTCTTCTCTTCTTCAGGAAAATAGGCCAACCACTTGGGACTTTTGAATTATGTATTCCTCAGGCATTTGGTTTAACATAAAGGCAAACATTCAATTCGCAGCTAAAATCACCAATCCTCCTTCTTTCCAGGCTCCTCATTCAGTCTGAAGTTTTTCTTTCTATCCATTGGTACAGGTGATTCCATTCAACACTTTCCTTCAGCTAACCATGTCAGACCATACCCCATGAGAAGCTGAGTTCTCTTCCAGCCTGCAACCCTACCCTACATTACTGTTCCAAGTTCACAAATTTGAGTCAATCACCATCTCCATCCTCTTTCCCCAGTTCATCATCTGGGAAAAAATAAAATCCAATTGGCACAGCTGGGACTTTCACAGGGGTAGCTGAGGGCTGTTGCAGGTTTGCTTTCCCTTTATTCCATTTCTAGGCAGTCAGTATGAGAACACTTGCGGCCAAATTTGCATGGCTGCTGTACACCAAAGTGAAGCTGATTGAAACTCTGTATAATGGAAAATATTCTGATAACCTGACGTGTCAAATGTAATGGACACTTGTAGCATTTTTTACTGTAATTCTCTTGCCAGTGTCTTACCTGTAAAATATCAGTAATAATAGCTAAATAATGCAACACTTTATGTTGCACAGACATAATGAAAGTAATTCTTCCTATTTATAAAACACCCTCATGCTACATCATAGGACCATTGTGAGGAAACAAATCATGTTTTCAGAGTAGCTCAGGTACTCTATGTTAAGTATGTACAGCAATAGTACCTGGAATGGAAAAGATAGAAACAGTAAGCAAATACCAGTAGCGATTTGAATATATTTATATTATTGTATTTATTACTAAATATAATATGTATTTATTACCAAATATAATAAAGGAAAGGAAAGGCACCATTTCATGTGAGCAGTTACCTTGCTAAGGAAATTAGGAAAGCACAAATGTGCTGTGTAGTGCTTTGATTTATATGGCATTTTACTTTTTAAAAGAGCAGTGTCCCCTTAACAAGGTAGATTTGAAGCCATTATGATCCATTAAAACAGTTATAAGTGTCTGATAGTAGAGTCCCTGACATCTTTCCATTAAGATTTCTTGATTTGGTCTATATCTGGGTTTTTTTGTTGTTCTCTTTGAAATGCATTAACTGTGAATGCCCCTACCACACCAGTGCCCTAGCTGTCGGGTTTGTGCTGGTGTTAATAAAGGTGCATTTTGACAATACTGATTTAAAAGGCAAATCTGAGGGTTTGGGAACTCTAACCTCTGTTTCAGAGTCTCTGGACATCTTCAACCTCTCTATTTATCCTGCTTTACTTTTTGTCACAAATAAAGCCTTGTTCACCACCATCTTTCTTCCCAGGCACAACAAACAGCTCCAAACTTTGTTTGGAGCTTGTCACCACTGGTCCTTTACCAGCAAAATGGGATGCTGTTGAGTGACACAGTGGACTCCACAGCCACTACTGGGAAGTAAACATGCTGTCTCTACATCTTCAGAGCAGGAAATATCTCTTGTTGAATAGATTTTGCAGGCCAGTAAGAAGAATAAGGATAAAATATATTAGAGAGACACATTGTTAAAAGAATTTTAGGGTTTGCTACTCTGTAAGCATCGTACTCTTGATAAGGATGTTTTGTTTTGAGAGCTTCTCTGCATACAACGGGTTACAGGGCCAGAGCAAAGTTGCAGCACCGAGAAGCAATGCTGGAAATTATTATTATTTCCAGGCAGGTAATATATTTGACTGTAGAACAAATATTTACTTGTAAATGTGGTTTGTTTGTGTGACAGCTATAAAATAGTCTTTAGAAGTTCTCTTAATGCTAATTTACATACAATAAATCTGTATTTACATAACACTAAGGAACAAACCTGTAAAAACAAGGAAGCATGCCGTTAGCTTAAAAGTGTACTGTTGAGGTGGCACAGTATTTAAGTGAAATATACAATGCATGTCTGTTTTATCTGCATGTTTCCTTGGGTTTCTGGGTTCACAGCTTTAATTGCATTTAAAAGCAGGTTTGGGGATGTGAATTTCCTTTGTAGCTTCTACATCCCGAACTAAATAGAATGCAAAACTTAGGTATCATTAAAAGAGAGACAAAGGAAAGGGAACTGCTAGTAGGTCTCAGCAGCTGGGATAATCTCCCATGGGGAGAGGTAGAAACCTTATTCCATGAGTCATTTAATACCGAATAAACAAAGCACTGGAGAATAAATTGTAAGGCATGATTTTTTTGGTTGTTGTTCATTGACAGAGGGAGGGCTACTTGACTTAATGGAGCTTTTCTTTTTTTAAGTTCTGTAGTAGTAGAAAGCATGGTCAATGTTATGTGTATAGTTTTTATTTACTTATTGTCATTTTGGTTCTTGCTGTAATTGTGATACAGTAAAGGCATGAGGAACTTTAGCCTCTGCACTGTGAAGTAAAACTTTATTTGCAAGACAGAGCCCTCAAGAGTTGCTGTAATTCCGGACCCTCTTAGAAAGTGGCCATTGCTGATGCAGCTGCATAGGGTTTTCATTACAGTTCCGTAAAAGGTTTTGCACACCCCACTATCACAGGTCCTGCTATTAAATGCTACACTTAAGTGACAAAGCTCTGAGGAAGGCAGCTGCGTAAGCTGTGTATGCTGGCACGGCATGTTCTTGGTCTCCAGTGGAATCCAGGAGACTGATAGAGGGCAACAAATAACCCCTTTGCATTGAAACAGTAAGAACATGTCTGTAATCAAACTTAATTATGGAATCACTACCAGTCAGAGCTGTTAAAGTCTTGCCTGTAATCAAGAACAGCATTATTGCAATATTTGTTACTCTCAAGAGTAATGTGAGATTTATGGGTCCTTGGAAAGAAGTGTTATTTGCCAAATCTATCTATATGTGTTATTTGCCCATAAAGAGAGTTATTTCTTTGAAAGATTAGAGCAGTTCCAATGAAGTGCATCTTTTGGATAATTTCTTCTGATTCTTTGTAGTCTTATATGACAAAAAGCCCACACATCACTTGAAGAAATTCTTTCCAAGTTTGTCATGTGCAAACTTGGACTGGTCAGCCAGGTAGATGTATACACACATAATTTTCCTGATGCTTGAGATATAATGTAACCATTGCTGGTGGAGATAGAACTACAACATTCAAACAGCTGAAATCAGTGTCATCACACAGAAACTGAACTCTCTGATGTAACTGTTCAGTTATTATAAGCCAAGGATGAAATGTCTCAAGGGGAAGACCTTCTCCTATAGTATTGAGTTATGGCTGTGGCTCTTCCAGCAGACTGTGTCTCTGTTATGTGAGAGGGAATGTTAAAGAGAAACTATTTGGAAAAAGAATGGTATGTGAGATAACTCATCATAAGAAGTATAGAGAAAGGGAGTAAGAAGTACAGTCGATCATGCAAGGGTAGTATAAGCTGTATGTCCTAATTTTGGAAAGAAGAAGCAAAAAACCCAATTTTTTTTGGTGATTTCTTAGCTTACAAGGTTACGGAAGACAGCTCTGAATTCAGAAGTGGATGTGGGCGGAAAAACAATGAAAGAAGAAAAAGCTTGTTACCTTTAAAGTGTTACCTCAAAAGATTTGGAAACCAATTAATAAAACCACCTCAAAGCTCCCCAAGGAATTTGTATGTTTTGTTCTACAACTTACATAGGTGATCTGCAGAGTTGATCTGGAGGGCACAAAAGCTAATACAGACTGCTCCCCATACCAAGCCTCTGAGGTTAGGAGAGTCAGCTCCTCTGTTTGTGTATATGGCGACAGTTCTGCCAAATACTTCTCAGATACAGCAGCTTTATCAGTGAGAAGGATCTAGGTTGCCATGCAAGGATAATCCTCCCTGTGGTGTGTCAGGCTTGAGGGAGGGTGTGATTATCATTCCAGAGGAGTGTAATGTGAACCTGTGCCTCTCGTTCAGCAGAGTGGTGGCTAGATCAAGGAGGCTTCTGCTTTTGGCTCAATCTTTCTTTCTTTCCTTCTCTTCTCTTCCTTTCTTTCTTTTTTTTCCCTCCCTTTCTTTCAGTAAACAACTTATCTTCATATTAAGTTGTTTTATCATGTACATTTATGATGTCCAAAGCGTGAACCAATGCCCCAAGGCACAGTGGTCCTTGGAAATGGATCTAGCTAAATGGGAGTTTCCCATCTTAGGGCGCTTGGATAGCTGCTGGCTCTGATTAGCATCTCACAATGACAGATTTTCTCTGAAAACAGTCTAGTGGAGTCTTTCACTGGACTGAATCAGCTCTGCTAAGACTGGTGTTTCAAGACTTCTCTACCAGCCACAGCCACACGCAAAGCCCTGTCCACACATAAGGATGACATGGCACTTCCACACCTTTGATTGAACAGGTCTTAAAGATGGATGTTGCCTGTTCTGTCACTTCAAGGAAGCAGGCCCTCATCTAATGAAATCAGGTGTCTGATCCCCCAGGTCTCCTGAACTCCTGTGTGTCTTTATTTTTTTCACGAGAAGGACAAGTACATCAAATACTACCTGGGAGAATGGTGATCCTCTAACCACATCAGGCTTTGATTATTTATGGGTCATAATCCAGAAACAAAATATTTACATTTGTTTGGGATTTTCACAGAATCACAGAATGTTAGGGATTGGAAGGGACCTTAAAAGATCATCTAGTCCAGTCCCTGACTGGTATTGGTATTTAGGAATACCTAAATCAGGTCACACAGGAACGCATCCAGGCGGGTTTTGAATGTCTCCAGAGAAGGAGACTCCACAACCTCTCTGGGCAGCCTGTTCCAGTGCTCTGTCACCCTCACTGTAAAGAAGTTCTTCCTCACATTTATGTGGAACCTCCTATGTTCCAGCTTGTACCCATTGCCCCTTGTCCTATCACTGGATGTCACTGAGAAGAGCCTGGCTCCATCCTCATGACACTCACCCTTTACATATATATAGACATTTCTTGCAGGTCCAGTAGAAATTACAGAGTTGAGTCTGGAATTTAATACATTAAAAAATACAGAAGAGTAAGGCTGAAAAAGCTCAAGATTAAACTAGTAACTACTGCATGACAAGAGCAAGTGGGCTGGATATTTTTAAACCGGACAAGTTTCTGTACTGAAGCCCCTTTCCTCACTGTGGGCTGCATAAAGGAAGGAGGAGAGGCAGCTGCAGCCACCTCAGCTTCAGAGACAGGTCTCCCAGTAGTCACTCCTGCAAGAAAACACCTGGCTGGCCTTAACGAACATTACTTTCCTAGAGTGTTCCACAAGCTCTCCTGGCAGGAAAGTATACCTACCTTATAAGGGAGAACATACAGAGGCAGTTCTCAAACAGCACATGGTTTGACTTACAAAAGCTTTCCTTAAGGGCAGAATTAATTATATATCATACAGATCTTTTTATATATTCTGTATATACAATTATAAAGTATTACGGTTAATTAGTTGTGGTACAGACTCCTGAAGCAGAATCTGGTTAAAGAATAAACAAAACGCTCAGTCAGCTGCAACAGTGGTTAACAACTGACACTTTCATATCACCTTTCACACTGAACTCTCTTGAAGTGGTTTAAAAGTTATACAATCCAGTGGGCGTAAGCTTTATAGGTTTTTTTGGTTTATGTGAAATTAGAATATGGTGGTCTGAAATGGCCTGGGATTCTCAAACCTTTAAGAAATTAGATTCAAAATATTCCCTAGCCAACATTAATGCAACTGTTTTTCCTGTTTACTGTCATAGCACCTGAATGACCTAGTGGTTAATCGTGATCCTATGTCTGGCATTGTATATACATGGAATATAAGTACTTTTCCATCTCCTTTTCCTCTCCTGATGTCTACAGCTCTGACTGGCAGCAGTGGAAATCTCTGTCTGCCTCACTATGCTAAAAATAGGAGTAAAATCCTGATTGTGAAAAGATTTTGATTGAAGTGTGCAATACTGCATAGGTTTGGTTTTCAAGCTATATTTAGTTTTCAAGCTATATTTTTATATTTATATATATGTGACTAAATGGGCTGACATGCCACAATATTAATGCCTCAACTGTCTGGCATCTTTGAATTTAATTATTTTTTGTCATCACATTAATTAACACTGAGTGTTGTTGTTGTTATAATGCTGCTACAGGTGTCCAGGGAGAATCAGTGTTTTTGGAAATCTCACCAGTGTCATGTGAGTAGAGTGGAAAACAAAAAAAAAGTGAAGTTAGAGAGTTAGAGTATATATTTAGTATAGACTCAGTATCTATCCTGCAAAATGTGGCACACAACATATTTACAAATCTACAAATAAATTAAAAAGAGCAGTCCCCACTGAAATTGCTGCAAAAATACCAATTCTGTTTCCTGAAAGACATGCATGAAAGAACTTCTGAGACAAAGAGATATATAGGCAACTGAAAATGGCATCATCATCTTGGAATGACGAACTGCACAGTAAGATGCAAGATAAGATTATAGATGAGAGTGCAATGGATGCCCCTAACTTGTATTCAAAATGGTGGGAAAGGAGAATTCCAGGAAAAGATACAAAGACAGGCTGATAAAATCATAGAAAGAATTCAGGAAGGTCATCTTGACTTCAATGTTTTAGGCTCAAGGCAAAACCAGATACATGTCATGAAAAGTGGAGAACTCACATTGTAGAAATGACAGTTGCATTGATGCAGTCACAAGAAATCACCTAAGAAAACTCACGAGTAGAATAATAAGAGGTAAAAATAGAGCCTGGTGAGATATCTGTTGAAAGATAAAATTAGGATGGAGATTCCCATGGCTGAAAGAAAAGTTAAAGAATTGGCAATGATTTGGAAAAGAAAACAAGAAAAGATGGAGAGTGAAGAGAGGGCAAGATTTCAGAGTCACAGTATGATCAATAATGTCACAGGCTGTGGAGATGGAAGGAGTCCTGAGATTTGGTTGCATCATTAAGAGTGACCTCAGAAGAGTCGAGTGGAGTGTACATAGCTGAAATTAAAGATGACTTGGGAAAAGGTGAAGTTGGCAGAAAGCTATCTGAGGTAATTGTTTCAGGCAATGCATTATTTTATTTTAGAAGTTATGGACAGGAGGAAAACTCAGCAGAAATGTGAGAGCAAAATGAGGTTAAATACAGGATTTTTAAAAATATGGATGAGACAGATTCTTCTGTGCATGTTGGGATGGCCATGAAGGGTTAAGAAAAACAAAGATCAAGGAAAAAAAATAGGAAATGACAGGATTACTGGTAAAGGAGGAGGGTTAAAATGAAAATCTGATAAGAATTGCCAGGATAAGGAATTGGGAGAGGGAGGAAAAGTGAGAGAGTGGATGAAAGGAGAAAGAATTCGGATTTGTTGATTAGATCTTCTCTTGAAAAAGAAGGAACTGATAACATGGATAAGAAGATGGCAGAGGTGTGTGAAGTTGATTTCAGGAGAACATTATTTAAATTAAATGTTTGTGTTTTAGAAAGCAAGTATATTTTTAGATTATAAACATGGAGAAGTCATTACATAATTTGAATCAATGTGAAAAAATTTTTCCAGTCTCATGTCTGAAGTAAAACTAATACTAAGATCCTCGGGAGGTGACAAAAAGTTTAAATATTATCATGGATTTATATAGAAACTGATTATTTTTCAAGCAACTATCAGAGAGCCAATTTTTGTCTTCTGCCACTCAGGAAACTTGTGTCTGCGTAGATGAAAATAAGACAACATTTTCAAGAATGTTATTCCCCCATATATATTGACATTTGAGATTTAAAAAATAGTTAGAAGTCCTATTCCTGTGTTTTATGCAAGTGGAAGTCCACTTTTGCTGTTAGTGTTTTGCCAGCTCCCAGGCATTTCCCTGCTTCCTCAATAGCCCTGTGATAAATAGCCCATAACTACTGAGTAAACGTCATTTCGTGTATCTGCTTATTATTCTTACATATCTATAAATTAAGCTTCTTGCTGCTTAATTTTAGCAGTGACAGTGATCAGACACATGGGGGTAGAAAAGATTTACAAGCTCGGCTTGTCCATCCAATAGTCCAAAAAGCTGGAATATTCCATCCTGTAGAAGATTAAGTTCCCAAGTATGACAGCTTTTCTTCTTTCAAGTGGCAAACATTCCAAAGAAGAGTTCTCATTTACAAATTCCCATTGAACAGTTCATTAAATTTAAATTTCACTATTTTATTGCTATTTTCCATATAGACAAGTTAGCTATGCTAAATAGCACCAAAAATATCCCACTTTATTATATGCAAGTGAAGAATTTTAATTGGTATTAGTTTTGTAGAAACCTGCGAGTCTTTTGTATAAGCCACGATGTAAAGAATAACTGTAAAGTTCCTGAGAACAAAGATCTTATTGGTTTAGCTTTTGCAATAGCATTTTAAGTAATATATTTAGAAACTGTATTACATACACTAGCGTGATGACTCTGATCTTTTGATCCAGGCATTGGGATGCATTGAATGGATATCACCATCTTTATGAGGATGCCTTAGTATTTAGGAGATCCCTGCTTTGCCCAGAGCTGGCACACCACTTGGCATCCCAGCTATATCCCTCAGCAATGGGTTCATGGAGCCCCTTGCAGACGTAACACCTCCACAGCCATGGAAAGCAAAAATAATTTTGTTTCCCTCCCACTACCTTTCTACCTCAGTGCAGAGGGAAGGAAAGGATATTTATTGCTGAAACTAGAGAGCGTTCAGGTAATAACAGCATTTTAGGAATAACTTATGAAGATACACATATTTCAGGCAGTTCCCACCCACCCCTAAATTACAGCTTATAGTGCATCACTCCCTGCAGCAGCCTTACACATTTGGTAGAAAAGTACTGGGCTGACCCTACATATAAACTAAGATTTAAGACCTTCAAAAAGTAGCATAAATTAAAAGTTCAGAACAAACTATTATAAGACATTTAAGTTTGTCTTGAAACCACTGTTTTCTTTCAAGAGGTGCAGCATACTCATGAGCACACAACAGCAGGTCCAAAGCACATGGTCCTCCAACATTCCAGCTTTTATGGGCATGCTTTAATGAAAAGGATTCTGCAGAACAAGCAAACCTGAATCTTTAGGAGAAAAACGTTGATTATAAAAGTATGCTACTATGAATTCATATAGATTCAGAGAGAAAAGGAAGTGCTTATTGTAATTACATGACAGAATTTTAAGAAAACCAAGGAAGTTAGTTAGTGTGCCAAATTCTGTTATATATCAGCAGTTTGGAAAGAGAAACCTTGATTTCAGTCTGCTGTATTCTGTCTGATAGTACATCAACATCATAACAATACAATAAGGGTGATCTGATGTGTCCATGGCTTATTTTAGGAAGAAACTTCTACAAGAAGTTAACAGGATGATGAGAGTCAGAATTACCATTTAAGTTTTATATCTACATATCTTATTTACCTCCTGAGATACTGAGTGTATGATACACACAGAGAAAATGTGTAGCTATTTCTGCCAATAAAACATGTCAATGGATTTCCTATGAAATGCTATTTCATGCTTTACCAAATTAATTCTAAATAGTCCTATACGTGATTTCTTAGAGCAGGTCTTTGGTACTGGTTACGGTACATTTGCTCTGGAAAGGCAAAGAACCAAAGAACTCCTACCTAAGGTAAATCTGCCCTTTTGAAGTATTTGTGAGTATTCTTATTGCTGATATTACGTACTATGTAGTTGTCCTTTTGTCATGTTTTCTGCTGGACAGATATTTCCTGTCTCTCATTCTATATTGAGATCATCTTTAATTTCTTGTGTGAGACTAATACTGCTCTACACACAGTGGACTTGCATGGGTTATCAATGGAAGCACAGTGTCTGGTGCACCTCGCAGTAAGTAATCTCTCTCTTGCATTGGTCTTTTTACAATCGCATCCAGAAGATCAGAGAGAGCTTTATCATGGTCCCTGTCTTGCCTAGGAAAAAGTCATAGAATCATAGAATAGCCTTGGTTGTAAAAGACCTCAAAGATCATCAAGTCCAACCATTAACTGCCAAGTTACCACTAAACCATGTCTCTCCATACCACGTCTAGACATCTCTCATCCTTCAGAGGACCACCCTCCTGGCCTCACTCCTGTACTACCTGTCCTGGAACAGTGTTCCAGTCTCAAAATAAACCACTTTACAACTACTTTTAGTTATGTTCATGTTTAATATTTTGAAGGGGTACATGATGCATAAAAAATTGCAAAAGGATAGCATGCTTTTGGGCAGCCTCATGTGTTTTCAAGTCAAGCGTTGACTGTTTTTATAGTAGATTCCGTGCTGCAAATTGTTTTATCAGCCCAGTGAATACATAATACCAAAGAATTTAAATTTTTTAACTATCCAGATTGACATGGAAGGTAAACGACATTATGCATGGAATTATTTGCTTAAAACATACATAGCATATGTGGGCTGACACACTTGGATCCACAGCTGCAAGCTGAGATCAGCTCTATCTCCACAGAAACTGTCAAGGTTGATTTCAAATGACTGTTGTAAGAGGCAAAAGCTTGTTTTTCTAATGTAGGAAAGTCAGAACAAAATTCATCTTTGCAACGGGGCATACTCCATAAATACGTGTTAAGATTGAGATGGCCTTTTTCTAATCACTTTCTTGGTAAAGTTGTATCTCTTTTTCACAACTAGAAGTCTCTCAAATAGGTTGGACAGATCATAAATACAGAATATATACATTGTAGGTGAAAAAATAATCTGTGACACTACCTGAATAAGACAGTGGAACTGAAAGACTAACCTGATCCACGGTTTCTGGGAAATATATCATTGGCATGAAATTGAAGCCCAGCATGAGCTCTTTGCCCAGAATGTAAGCACGTGCACAGCCATGGTGCAGCTCACTGCTTGATTACGGGGATGGATTCCTGGAAGGGAAAACAAACAAGGGGAGTAAGTGCTTGGGGCCCTCTGTCTTCCTGCTGGAGGACATGGTTCCCCCTCACCAACCAAGGAACTGTCTGGGCTGGCACGTAAGGGTGCACCGCAATGGAAAGGAACATTTCTGGAAAGACTAGGGAGCTAGAAAGGATTCCTCCCAGCAGCAGGGCTCACCTGGCCGATGCAGCGCTGACCTGCCCCCTTTTGCAATGAGAATGAGCCCAAAAATTCTTGCCTACCTCCCTGACAGTAGCTTTTACCCCGGCAAGAGCAGCTGCATGTCACCTGTTATCAAGAGAGAGGTTGCTGGCCAGAAGACCTGTATTACTCCTTTCTGGTTTTAGGTTTTAATTTTCACCTGCTGTGGAGAGATGAAATGAACTCCAGTTTAGCTTGAAGATCCTGCCTGCACAGGTGTGCTGCAAGAATACCACTGTGGTGCTCAGCTGGGTGAACATTTTAGATGACTACAGCAATGATCAAAAGTACTGGTTTTAGTCGTGTGGCCCCCACACTTTAATCTGGATCAGATTTGCCAAATAGTTTCAGCTGTTTTTTTTCCCTAGATAAATAAAGCTGGAGGAGGAAAAGGAAAGGCTCCTGCCTCCTTTGATGCAATACCTGGCACTTCAATGATGCAGAATATTGGAACTGTATAGCCAAGGCCTTCCTCTTCATGGGATTCTTTGAATTCAGATTTTTAATTTCCTACTTAAATTAGTCCTCTAATTATCATGTTATTTGCTTTTCCTGGGTGGGATCCTCAGTCCCTGCTCCTGATACTGTTGTATTTTGTCTATGTAACTAAACGTCCAGGGTGGAGCAGTGCCTCTCCTTCTCCGCTATCTTTCTTTCCATCCCTTTTCTCCTTTGGCAAAGTGTGGGAGTGCCAGAAGTAAGGAGTTTGTGCCTTACAGTGCTCTGACTGACCTAATATTTATTGTGCATTTTATATAGAAGTATGCTGGAAGAGTTGTCGCAGTAGAGGATGAGGGGGGATTCAGCTCCAAATATCTTGTCTCCCGAGGCTGGAGGATCGCTCCAAATCTAACCCAGGTTCTCACATCTCAGTGAGTGAAGCGGCATGACCACACAGCTGTTCAGCAGGAGGAACCCCCAACTCCAAATTTCCATGAACTGGGTGCTTCGATTCCTCTTGGTTTAGCTACTTCTAAATAAAATAGCTAATTTCCTGTCAAAAGGGACAACTTATTCAAATGGGGACTTCTTCAGTATTTCTTTTTATCATGAAAAATGGAAAAAAAAAAATATTTATATTGGGTCAGCCTAAACAACTTTTATTTATTTTTCCAGTTTGGCAACTGATCCAAAAAAATCATTTGCACAGCTCTAGTTCCACTGTTAGCACTCAACAGTTTCTATAAATATAGCAATTAATTTGCGCTGTAAAAAGGGTTAGTACAGCTGAAAAAAAATCTAGGATACAAAAGTACACCTAGATGATTTCTCTTTGTATTAGTACTAGCAGTCAAAATAGGCCATCTGTAACACACTTGTAATCTACAATTTTTAAATTCCCATTCAGCTACACCTATGCCACTCCTTTGTTTTCAGTAGCATTAGATAGGATTAACTATTGAGTCTTCAAAGTTAATTAAAACATTGCTGATGATGACCAGTAAGGCATACTTAGAAGCTCTAGGCAAAGAGATTTAGATGCTCCATGTGGGGCAGTTGTGCCCAGGCTTTCAGCTTCCTGATGTATGGAAGAAAAATACCTCTGGTTTCTAGCAGCAGTGGACCTGCCAGCTGAATGTGGAGTGAAGTGTAGCTGCTTCGGCTTCCCTGGAGGCTCCTGTCTTCTCCTTCCTCTGAAGGCCCCGTCTTCTCAGTCTGATGCTATTACATCTTTAATAAGATCAATAATCTTTCTCAGATTTAGCAGCTTCATGAATTCTGATTAAGCTCCATGACAGTGGCTGTGTATTAAGAATAATAGGCAAGAAGAAGACTTTAGTCTCAATCCATGAGGCATGATAGTTTCTTCTTTAGGCAAACTGTTATTGATTTGGGTTTTCTCAGCGTGGCCTCTGTAAATAAAGTGCTAGTACACAGCACACTCACTATACAGCTCCTCTTTCCTGCAGACCAATTTTGTCTGATAAAGACTTACTTTAATTGTTCCATGACTACTACTGTGTTTAATTAATGCTTACATGGCTAAGTCTTTGCTGAGAAAATTTGACGTGCTTGCAAGAATTAATATAGTAAGAAATCACTAAGGTTCAGTCAGGAGCAAAAATCAGAATGGTCTTGAGCACTACCTTTCAACCCAACACCAGTGTGTGAGTTTCTGCAGGACATTAAAATTCAATGAAGTATTTTGGGAAAAAAAGCCTGGCACTGACAGGTTACGTCATCTGACCACAGGAAGCTGTGCTGACAAAAATTCATAAAGTGGAAATTGGAAACCCA
This sequence comes from Podargus strigoides, assembly GCA_028020825.1. Lineage (NCBI taxonomy): Eukaryota > Metazoa > Chordata > Aves > Caprimulgiformes > Podargidae > Podargus > Podargus strigoides. The sequence goes on from CM051623.1 coordinate 31,916,614, forward strand.
TACTCTGAAGCTTTCCTGTATTAACAGTTTAATGTCCAACTATGTAATACATAATTTATGAGAATTCTCTAATGTGATCCAGCCTTGCATATTTTGCAATTATTTTTCAATTTATTATTGCAATTTTTATTTAGAAAGAAGTGAAGACTAAACTACTTTCTCTGATTCCTGAAGCCATTTTTTATCATTTGGAAGTGTTCAAGGCCAGGTTGGATGAGTCTTTGAGCATCCTGGACTAGTGGGAGGTGTCCCTGCTCATGGCAGCAGGGTTGGAACTAGGTGATCATTAAGGTCCCTTCCAACCCAAACCATTCTATGATTCATTTTTAATATATATGTCTCATGGTAATTTTCCATAGACTCCACTTTGCAACCCCTATTTTCAGTCCTTACTAGTGGACTCATTTAGACTCAGTTCTTGGCCACTGTTTTCCTTCTAAAAGCAGGGAAAAGTTTCAGGGAATTAGGCATTGGGAGATGTGTGATGCAATTGTGCAGAAATGTAGATAGAATTATATTGTTGCTTTACTGTTTTTTTATAACAGTGTCATCTAAATGCAGTTCTGGTATGACTCCTATTGTCAACTTTTGGGATTTGATCCAGCCAAAGCCATCCACAAATCCTCTTTCCATATGCTGAATGTTTTGTTTTCTATAGTCTTGTATGTATTTTGTGTTTTAAAAGTGGATTTCTTTGTTGCTTATGGTCCTACTGTGACTACAGTAGTACCTGAACATCTTGGCTTAACGACTATGTGGTTTTTGTGTATTTAAACCCTTTCATTTCTGCTACTTTTTCTGAAATGGATTATGTGGAAGAACATTCTGTAAAACTTACTTGTAAATCCCATTTTTGTTTTTTTAGTATCTGCTACCAGTTATGAGTATCCACTCCATTGGGAGCCTTAAGAGATACAATAGATGCCAAAAGGACCATATTTGGGAGTGAACCTACAGTGGAACAAGAAAAAAAAATCATTAACATGTTTTATTTGGGAAGGAATCTGTGGCCTTGAAGAAACAGAAAGGGAGGAGAGAGGCCGCAGAGTATGAAAATATTGACAGGGCCAACAGGCAGTACCTTACCATTCGAAAATATGCAGAAATGCGAGGAGAAGGAGCAGTCAGTGAGCCCTTCGGTAGCTGCCATGGTAAAGGTGACTGTGCCCTTCAGAGCAGTTACCTCTGCAGTTAGATTGGAAAGCAGATATCCACAACCTCAGGGAATAGCTTGCGGCAGGATAAATATGCCACAAAGATGAAGCTAGGGGAAATTGAATCCAGAAACAGGGAGACTAAAATTAAATGGAAAACAGTCTGATAAGGAAAAGTGAAAGAATAATCAGTGCATGGCAACTAAAAAGCAGATTTTAAAAAGTTATTTAAAGATGCAAAAGCTTCCTCCACTATTTCCTATTTGCATTTTAGTTAGATATCTTGGACTCAAGATATCTAGAAGAGGACTAACCTGCCTCAGGTCAGCTCAAAGGTGACATAGAAGAGAATTCAAAACATGTTTGTTAAAAAAGTAAACTTCAGTAAAGTTTACCTTAAATTTTCCCATACTATTGCTCCAAGAACTGTCTGAGATTACTCTAACTGAAAAATAGAGGGGGGAGGAAAGTTCAATTTTACAATACTTCATATTATATGTGTAGGTATATTCATGTTGCTTGCTTTTTTCTTTTTTAATAAAAACACTCCTATTGATTGTCTGGGTCTTTCATACAGCAACAAAGGAGAAATGTTAAAAAATGTAACTGTACAAGCCTGAGTACTTACTGCTACTTTATAATCACATTAGAACAGAGCAACTCTCAAGCTGAGGGTACTCTTACAGATCCCAGTATGACAACAGGCAGAAAGTGCCAGAAAGGTCTATAACAATTGCATGGACAAAGATCAGGACCTAAATCTGATCAGCACACCATTAACTTCAGTGCACTGTTATGCGCAAGCACTCGGTTTCTGGTATTTGAGCTCACTGTTACTTTTTGTTCACCAATGCCATATGTAGAGACAAAATGGCTTTGCCATGTATGCTGTGGTGCAAAATAAATGAAATTTCCTTCCTTGTCCTTTGTAATGATTCCTGCGTTTCCAGCCTAATCTAGCTTGCACTGCTCTACATGTGTAACAAGGTTTGATTACATAGAAGCCAAGATGAAACTGGAGGAGCCCAGTAACCATGGAGATCAGTGATCAATAATATAATACTATTTGTTTATAAATTATCCATAGCCCATATATCCTTTTGTAAAAGGCAAATAGGCAAGTGAGATCCAGGCAGTGCATTCAATTTATTATTATTTTCTAAAATCAAATGTGATTATGCTTTCTGTGGGTGACTACCTTCCCATTATTTTCAAATTGTTCAATACAGTATGGATTAGGGAAGGTGACTGTGTTTGGAGGAGAAATACAAAGCTCCTCAATATAGGAGTCATTTAAAGGAGTCGTATAAATAGAGGAGTCATATGAAGCTACATCTGAAGGCTGGATAGTGAAAAGTGCTGCTTCTTTCAACCAAAACTCTTAGTAGGCACTACCAGGCCATGTCACATCTCAGGGTGTGATTAGGAAAAAGTTATGAAAGCATGTGCACCATACTCAAAATGCTATTCACATTCCTATTGCTTTTTCTAGTTAAAAAATCCTCATCACGAAGCTCACTAATAGTGGCAATCATAATTTGAAGGCTTTCTCAGGTAATGATGATGACGAATCTAGAGGAGGTTTCAAAATCTTATAGTTGCTTTTCCTTTTGGATAGATTAAGACATTTTCCAACTAAGCACTGTTTGTCTTCCTCCTTACTTTTAAAGAAGCAACTAATCAGTGTTACTGAGAATATTTTCCACTGAAAAGCTGATATTCATCAAAATTTAAACTCTTCACATGCTTTACTATTCTGGCAACTTTCTACTTGGAAGGAAGAGTTTTTCATTAATTTCTATTCCAACATTTTGGTTTAGTTTGTTTTCAAAATTACTTTGCCAAAAACGTATATTAAAAGTGGATTTATTTTTTTTTACATTATTTTACAGCTTAAAGTAATGCAAACCCAGAAGTGACCTCTTTTATGTGGATGACTACCTTTCGTAAAAGAGGTGAACTTCTTATATGTGTCACTCCATGATGAATTAGTTTTCTTTCAACTGGAAATAATCATGTTTTTAAAATCCTCAAAAAAGTACAAAATATGTCTCCCCAACACGTACATGTACAAAAGGCAAAGCACAGAGAATTCAGAGCCATTTCAGAATATTTTATTGTAGTATTTTAGTATATGCAGAGAGTGAATGGAAGTAGGAAACTAGATGATATTCTGAAATCAAAATATAATTATCTGATCTGCATTGAGCAGATAAGAGGATAGCTGATTTTATGACAAATCTCACTTTTGTAGCAATTATGTAATAATTATATAATTGCTGTTACAAATCCCTGGTTTGTGACATCAGAAGAACATTCTGCATGTCTTCAGCTTGAGTCTATGCTTGCTGAGCTTTTGCAGTAAAGTCATATATACGCATATATGTTAGCATTTCAGCATGGGAGTCCATCTCCAGTACTGTTTAATATCTTCATCAATGACATAGACAGCGAGATCGAGTGCACCCTCAGCAAGTCTGTAGATGACACCAAGCTGAGCAGCGCGGCTGACATGCCTGAGGGACGGCATGCCATCCAGAGGAATCTGGACAAACTCAAGAAGTGGGCCCATGTGAAGCTCATGAGGTTCAACACGGCCAAGTGCAAGTTCCTGCACCTGGATTGAGGCAATCCCTAGTATCAATACAGGCTGGCAGATGAAGGGATTGAGATCAGTGCTGTGGAGAAGGACTTGGGGGTACTGGAGGACGAAAAGCTGGACATGAGCTGGTAATGTGAGCTCACAGCTCAGAAGGCCAACCATATCCTGGGCTGCATCAAAAGAAGTGTGGCCAGCAGGTCAAGGGAGGTGATTCTGCCCCTCTACTCTGCTCTCGTGAGACCCCACCTGCAGTACTGCATCCAGCTCTGGGGCCTCCAATATAAGAATGACATGGACATGTTGGAGCGGGTCCAGAGGAGGGTCACAAACATGACCAGAGGGCTGGAGCACCTCTGCTATGAAGACAGGCTGGGAGAGTTGGGGTTGTTCATCTTGGAGAAGAGAAGGCTCTCGGGAGACCTTATTACAGCCTTTCAGTACTTAAAGGAGAAGGAGGCCTGTAAGAAAGATGGGGACATGTTTTTTAACAAGGCCTCCTGCGACAGGACAACGGGTAATGCTTTCAAACTAAAACAGGATAGATTTAGACTAGATATAAGGAAGAAATTTTTTAAAATGAGAATGGTGAAGAGCTGGAACAGGTTACCCAGAGAGGTGGTAGATGCCCCATCCCTGGAAACATTGAAAGTCAGGTTGCACAGGGCTCTGAGCAACCTGAAGATGTCCCTGCTCATTGCAGCAGGGTTGGACTAGATGACCTTTAAAGATCCCTTCCAACCCAAACCACTCTATGATTCTATGGTCCAGATGGGGATCTGCTGAAAGGCACCACAGCTCCTCCTCTACCCACACACATTCTTCCCAAATGAAGGCAACATGAGCTAAAAATAGCAGACGCGATGGCCTCTTCTTGGTGTGCACCCAGGATACAATATGGATGTGTGTCTGAGGCAAGAGGTAAGTCTTTCTGACCCCTGAATTAGATACATAATGACTAGCAATTGTGAAGTAGGAGTCTGTGTTCATGAGAGGAAGGAGCTTGGAAGCAGGAGCTTGGAAATGGAAACAACAACCAGTCACAGGAGCAAAATTTTGCCTTCGTAAGGAAAAAAATCTCCTGGCTCCCAGTTGATCTGTTTGCTTCCACTGAGACCAATGATCACTCTGTCTCCAGGAACAGCAGGTGAACCCAGCAAGGTGTTGCAGGCTCCAGTCTATGTCAGCAAGACAGGCAATGAGCTGTCCTACAAAGCACAGCTCCCACATCGGCTGCCTTTTAGGAACCCTGTGGTAATAGCCCCTTTTCTGAGTTTCTCTAAATACTCCAGATGCAGACTGTTCCCCCTAAACCAGCGGAATTAGCTTAGCTTTGCATTCTTAGTGTTTTTTTAGGTTAGAATTTACATGGCTGAAATTATCTAGATTTAAAAAACAACCTCAGGACAATGTGAACCCATTTCTTCCCCCAAAATTCATTACTTTGGCTCAAACTGCTGCCCCACCTGGGATATCAGCAGCACTGGGGTTCAACTGTCTCACCAGACTGAGAGTTGAAACCATCATGAAAAAGGTACACAAGACTATAATGGTGAATTTCTCAGATATTTGCTAAGAGCAGAGAAAAGGTGAGACAGAGTTGCCTAAAAATGGAGATGAGACGCAATTGCAGGACAAGGGCTGTTGACTGGAACACACAAGATGCAGACAGACTCCTTGGCAGGCACTGCACACACAAACAGCACGTTTTTAAAAACCATGGAAGGCAGCCATGTTTTAATAGACTTTCTCCTTGTCCTTTTTTTAATCTTACTTCAAAGAAGAGGTCACCACAGTTCTTTTTGCTGAGCCTCATTCTTGGAAATATCTAAGTCTCTTAAAAAAAAAAAAAAGGTAGGAAAACATAGACTACAAAAATATGAGCTGGACATGATCCCCTACCAAGAGGGATCACTGTTCTTGACCAGATTCTGCCAGCTCTTTCATGATAAGGATTTCTCCACATTTGACACTTAAAATCTGTCACTGGAGAGGGATGGAGAAGGGGAGTGAAGGGAAGACAGCAAACAAACTAATAAACAATTTGGTTCCTGCTAGAGAATGTGCCCTTCTTTAAATTACAAGAAAAAGATAATGTGTTTTCTTTTGTGTTCATGAAATCAAGTATTTTCACATTAACTCAGTATTAACATTTTTAAAAAGCTTTAAAACATACAACCAGGTTTTGTAGTTAAGATGGGAAAACATTTTAAATTGGAAATGTAAATTTAATCCCCTGAATTAAATGTAAAATATTTAAATACTTAACCTGATTGCTGCCAACTGCAATTTACTATAATAAGGAATTATGAGGATAGAGAGTAGTTCTTAAAGGCACATGGTTCACACAAAACCAGCAAAGATTCAGGTCTAGAATCTGCAACTTCATCTACTTTCACTACCTGAAAGGAGGTCGTGGAAAGGTGGGGATGAGTCTCTTCAGCCAAGTAACAAGTGACAGGACAAAGGTTAATGGCCTCAAGTTGCATCAGGAGAGGTTCAGACTGGATATGAGGAAGTATTTCTTCACAGAATGGGTTGTCAGACATTGGAACAGGCTGTCCAGGGCAGTGGTGAAGTCCCCATCCCTGGCTGTGTTTAAGAGTTGGGTTGACATAGCGCTCAGGGATGTGGTGTAGTTGAGGACTGTCAGTGTTAGGTTGATGATTGAACTCAATGATCTTCAAGGTCTTTTCCAACCTAGTTGATTCTGTGATTCTGTGATCTATGACTAGAACCACTTTGCCACTTCACACAAGTTACAGTTGGGAAAATTCCAAGTTCTATTTTTTACAGGGCATAAAAAAAAAAAAAAAAAAAAAAAAAAAAAAAGTATATATATGTGGCAAAATTACACAGGTTTCCAGTAGAGCCATATGAAGCATCTGACATCTAAATTTAAGGACATAAGAAAATGCTTCTGGAAAAACTGAAGAGCAATCTCACATAATGTATCTCTTTGTGAATAATCATCTTGTATATCTGTCTATCCATCCATCTATACTTACATATATACACACATAATGTGTATCTACATTCTCTGTATATGTACCTGAGTTCATGACACATATCTGTTGCCCTAATTAATTTTACCATAACCTTCAGGACAAAGTTATGATGATGTAAATTATAATAACTTTGCTGAAACCCAAGTTTGTGCAAAAATCTCTTTTTCCTTTCAGAACTGCTTTTTTTGCATGTGTATGAAATATCTCTATGCTGAGGACAAGATGCAGCCCTGATTGGCAACTGAGCTTCATGAAAGGCCATTTTCTTACACATTTGGAGAAAGCAACAGACTGAAAAACGCTGGTTTGCTGGCCTACATCTAAGCAGTATATTCTGAATTACACCTCAATCCACTTTAGGAAGTGATCATTATAATCACAGAATCACAGAATGTTAGGGATTGGAAGGGACCTCAAAAGATCATCTAGTCCAATCCCCCTGCCAGAGCAGGAATATCTAGATCAGGTCACACAGGAACGCATCCAGGCGGGTTTTGAATGTCTCCAGAGAAGGAAACTCCACAACCTCTCTGGGCAGCCTGTTCCAGTGCTCTGTCACCCTCACTGTGAAGAAGTTCTTCCTCACATTTATATGGAACCTCCTATGTTCCGGCTTGCATCCATTGCCCCTTGTCCTATCATTGGATGTCACTGAGAAGAGCCTGGCTCCATCCTCATGACACTCACCCTTGACATATTTATAAACATTAATGAGGTCACCCCTCAGTCTCCTCTTCTCCAAGCTGAACAGACCCAGCTCCCTCAGCCTTTCCTCATAAGGGAGATGTTCCACTCACTCCATCATCTTTGTGGCTCTGCGCTGGACTCTCTCAAGCAGTTCCCTGTCCTTCTTGAACTGGGGGGCCCAGAATTGGACACAATACTCCAGATGCGGCCTCTACTTTGAACTGAACTTTGAACTTCATAACTGAAACTGTACCTACAGAATGAAGTTTTACTTTTATCTGACTTTTTCTTCAAATGCTGTGTATTCCGATTTCCTCCTCCTCCCTCCATAGCTGGCAACAGACCAGCTCTTTCATTATATTTGGACCAATGAAACAGCCCACTGAGCCTTTCCCAAACCACACTGTCAGGGCTTAAACACTGAACAAATCAAAATACTTTTTAAAAAGTAAATTAATTCCAATTTGTAATATAGCTTTCCACTGCTAACGACAGGTCTGATCTCTGCAGAAATAATTCATCAGAAGAGAAGTGAGACAAAAAGGCTGAGATAGATAAATTCATCCCATTTCCAAGCACTTTGCTGGGACTATCTCTGGCAGCACCAGTCACGCTTGGCTCCCTGCGTAGATGGCCAAAGGAAGAGAGGACAAGCCAGAGGGTGATTCTCATCTTAATGTTGGCTGAAGAGCTCCTCTTTCCCTCCTCTCCTGCAAGCAGATGGAAATTAAGATGATTGGGATTTGCCCTGGTTCCCCAGGCACAGACCCATGGGCCAGCCATGCAGGCAGGCCATGAGTAGCCTCGAGTCAGCTGAGGGTTCCAATCAGGAATGCAGACAGGACTGTAATTAAGCATATCAGCATGGAGGAAGCAGAGAAAAGATATGTATCAAAAATTCCCTGCTTGGACCTTCTGGTCCAGCCTGAACCAGCATGCCATTAGGCACTTGGGAAAGGCACCTACAAGTCCAGGTTGGACATGTCAGGGACAAAAGGTTCAAGAGAGGAAATTCTCAGATAAGAATCATCCTTCTTCTCTGTTTACCTCAAATTTCATCCTCTTAATAATGTAATAAACACTGTAGAAGAGTCTCTCTCTAGGTCAGAGGAGTTTAAGATCAATAGATATATACAGGGGAGAAATATAAACAGAGTAAGCCAAGTGTTGCAGAGTTACCATGTTCTCAACAACTTTTCTGTCAGCTAAGAAGATATTCAGTATTATTAAGAATATGAGCAAATTGCCAAACTGCCACCTCTCTTTTGTTTTTTTTTTTTTTATTTCATGGAAATCATAGGGTATTCTCATTTCTGATGCCACCAGTGCTCTACATTAAATCCCATTGTGGGGATGCCTTCTCTCATCCTTTAATGCTCTGGTTATGCCTACATTGATCCAGTTTGCTGAGGTGGTTTTGCATGGATTACCTGTTCTGATACCAGGTGCAAAATAAGTCCTAAAAGAGAATGGACTATTCTTTTGAAAACTGACAAATTACTGGGTCATGACTTCCAGACTAAAGTGATATATCAGAAGTGAACAGTGTTTCAAATGAGAATTTTTTTAAGCTTTAACTTCATAGTTTGTTTCTTTGTGGATGCCAAGTATTATTTTGTGTACAAGACAAAATATCTCTTTGAAGCAAGATGAGGCAGTAGGTGCCAAAAGGCCTTGTTCAGTTAATTGCAATTTATCTAAAAACACAATAATCTATTTGCAAATTTCCAAGTAAGATTTTATCCTTCACTTGAATTACCTCATCTGTTTAAGAAGAGTGTACAAATTGGCTTTTATTCCTCCTAATTAACAATTATTTTTATTTTGCAGAAAATAAGGAAAAGGAATTTACCGTACAGTTTCTAAAACATCACACATTGCTTAATTTTCTTAAGGAAAACAGACACATATCAGATCTCTTCATGAAAAGGGTGATGCAGTGGTCAGACTAAAGTCCCAAAGTCCTTTTCAGTTGTAACAAGTATCAGTTGCTTCAAGTAAGTAATTCCCTTCTCACTGGGATGGTCCACTTCGCCTGAGTCTTTGTTTTCTGAGCCCATCTGCTTCAGACTTCTTTCCCAGTGAGATTTAGATGGTTGTCCAAAGCTGACCTCCCAGAACAGTTACACGAACATTTGGACATGAGTGGCTACTCTAACTGTAACTCTGATATCCACAAACAGTTGGATGAGGGATGTTAATAATTGAAGCTCATCTCTTTTTTTGTTTGCTTGTGAGCAGTTTCTTTTATGTTCTGTTATTGAAGTGCATGTGTCGACTGACTTAAGAGGACAGCCTTGTAAATGAGATCTTTGATCTCAAGAGTTTATTTTATCTTTGCAGCAAGGAAAAGTGAATTGAATTGGCTGGCAGAACTAAGCCCTCTCTTGTCTCTGTTCTACAGCTGCTGCATCCTTCTGGGGTCATCATACCTTCCACTTCCACTGCTAGATACTCTCTTTTGCCACAGAATTAAAAAAAGGCTTCTCCAGCATCTCATCATAACCTGCAGTTCAACGCTGAGAGCTTTACAGCTCCTGGTTTATTATATGAACCATGCTGTGTGCTCAGACTGTTTTGCTTCTGTAGAAGGGATGTATTTGACAAACCACTGAGCTGTGATACCACAAAGCTCTTTGAGCCACCCTGATACCTCATCAGAAAGGAAACTTTAATAGAATATTCACTGACATTTTTTTTTCAGAGTATAACAGTCTAGAAAGACTACTGCATGGAAGGCTGCAGACGGAAAAGAAGTCTCTGCTCTGAGATGCTGAAAGGATTATGTGGTCCATCATTACTCTCCCATTATTTATGTTAATGTACAGAGGTGTTAGCGCTAGGGACTATTGTGCTATCTACAACATGTACACAAAAAAAGATACTGTGGGGCACAGTACTGATTTACTTCTGATTTGGATCACCAGTATGAGTGTCACCATATTCTTACCACCTGCACTTCATTTAGTTTCCATATTTTCATTAAAGCCAATGTTAGCTACTCCAGAAATAATGGTCAATAAAAACTGCTTTACATGTGCATCCTTCCCTTTAGTTTGCTGTAACTCTACTATGTATTTTCCTTTTTATACAACTAAAAGAAATAACAAACACATGAGAACTCTGCCATTTTGTAGTAGGTAGATATCTGTAAAAAATTAATATTTTTTAATGGCCTTAAAGTAATTGCATGTAGAATAGCCAGGCTTAGTCAAGATCTATAGCATGCACCATAAAGGTAGAAAAGCTTTCCATTAATATAAAGTTTATAACATTATTTTTTAGGAATTCTATTGAATACTTAAATACAGAAATCAGGCCTAATGTACCTATTTCTAACTGTGTGAGCTCATCACAGAATGCCAGGCTTAATGCTGATGAAGAGCTGCAGCACAGCAGATGGGCTGAACAAACCCAACTTGGCACATTAAACCACCTTCTTCCTATGGCACTAAACAGGAGCCTATCTTTGGAATTTAAGGAGGTTTTTCTATGGTTTTGTTGCTGTAACAGACACTCACTGGCTTCAAAAGGAAATCTGGTTAATCTGGAATTGCCCTGTCATCAGTAGAAGAGTTGCAGTCACTTAAAAAGGGAAGGACTTACCCCTAGGAGTTGCACTCCTGGTTCCTCCCCATACTCACTAGGCTGAGCAGAGAAAACCCACAGCAAGATGAATTACCATGTCATAACAAGAGGGTAGTGGTGGGAAGGAAAGGAGAGCAGTTTCTCAAGCACAAGTTTTATGCTATTGTTCAGAGCAACCCACTTGTCTTGTCCAGGAGGCTGCTTTAGTGCTTTTGTGAACATAGGAGGTTTTCCAGCTAAAAATGCAATAAACTGTGTGTTATTTTGAGATACTACAATTACCACAGTAAATATGCTCTTTGCCTTTTTCCTTTAGTTGCTCTAGGGTTAACACCTCTCATCTGTGACCACACAAATGTGTATTTGCCAGCTGCAGTACTGCAGTATCAGGGTTTGGATCATACTTTGCCAAAGACATCAGAAACTGGATCTGTAACCACCTCCTTGACTGACCTGCTGGACATGGCCTTGTCTAGTTCCACTTCTGAGTTTGTCACCAGGGAGTTGCCTGTAGGGACCAGGTCCCGATCAGCCTTCCATCGGGCTGCTCTGGATGCAATTATTCTTTGATTTACCTTTGAACATGTGGGCTTCACTCCCCTATTCCTACATTTAAAATCAGACTTTTCCAGAGGAAGTAAGAGTGTCTTGTTATGTTTGATTGATTAGAAAGTTCCATAAGGAAGCTATCACACAACACAGAGTACATCTCTTGGAAGGTAAACAGAGAGAACTGCAAGCGAAACTCAGAATTACCCATGAACCAAAGAAACTCTAACTATTTAATAAAGGAGTGCAGGCCTACTAATACATCCCCTAATGACAGTGACACAGCTCCCGTTTACAGCACTTCACTGGCCCAGGATCACACCTCAGCCTTTTGTTGTTAGTTCTGGAGTCAACAACCTGTCTTAATTCTGACATTAATGACATCAGCTATGAAATACCTTTCAGTTCTGTCTAAACCATTTACATACATGTGCAGAACACCAAGCAAACAGTTCTATTCAGGTTTTCATTTTTATATGCAGAATATACAGAAAGGACAGCCAGGGTATTTTACTATTTTGATATCAATATTGATTATATTTTAATAGTTTTTACATTTTTAAAATGTAACTATATTTCCTTCATTGGTGGTCTAATGTTTGAATGATAATATGTAGAACCATCCGGTATCTGTTGACAGTGACAGGTACACATATATTCATGTATCTTCTATAATCACTTACTGTATGATGTTAAATGTATCTTACACAAGCAATTCACATTTACATATGAGCTAAGACTCTGAAATCTTTAATTTTCTGGAGATTTTGTGCTATCTTCATGTTATTAGTGGGCAAGTAGTAATATCCATAAATCTTACTGATTTATAACAGTCTAAGTGTATTATTTTCTTATCCCAGTGGGAATAAATTCACCTTTGCTGTCTGGATACCATTAGGCTTCAATCCACTTTTTATGGATGATGTCAAGCAAGGGAGAGCTTTGAGCCCTAGCCCTTGCTGAAGAGAGGGCAGTCAGGTGACACATTCCCAGTGCTCATTACTAGTACTCTTGCTAGGTGTAAATTTTACCCTTTACAGAATATGGTCAAGGATGCAGCCAGATGTTTATTTATGCAGCCAGAGATATTTCTCATCATAGGTCCTCCTCATTCTCCTTTGCCTATTCTTTTCTTTTGAAGGGACAGTGTATTGGCTTGTGAATGAAACAGAGTGAAAAGGTGACAAGATGTCGTTATTTTAGCTACATAATCTATCTTTAAACAAAAAATGAATGCCAAAAAATTACATGCTAAGTCAGCGAGCAAGGAAAGTAAAAGTATAGCGAGTTTGTTGGCTCTTCAAAAGTGTTGTGAAGCTCTTCTAGACTAGCTGAGCTGCAGAAACATTTCAGAATCAAAATGGACAACTGAATGGAAACATGATATTTGCAGGATGTTTAATTTTTCAATGATTAAATATAAAACAATAATGAAAATTAAATTTAATGCTTCAGGTATGTGTTAACTAGAAAACTCAACAGTCAAACCAATTCTAAACCACTTAGTTAAATTAATTGTTCCTTCTAAGGGGTCTGAGTACTTCCCAGCTCACAGTCGTACTGCCCTCAGAGTAGTGTCATGGGTGCCTCCTAAACCACTGCAAGTCACCAACTCAGTACACAGAACACATCAGATAAAAGTGTGATACGTTTGATTAGAAGGACCCCAACTTTTAAATGACACTGAAAAGATTTCCAAATTGAATTTCCGAGTTCAAGCTCCCCTGAAGTCTGAATGGTCACAGCTGTACTAAACAATACAGGTGAAGCAAAGCAATTACTCTCACACTTAAAAAATAACTCACTATTATTTCTCATTTTTTTATTGGAGTGCAGCACAGATACTTTCCCTGAAACAATAACTTCAAAACATTTACGAACATAGCTGTCAAAAATATTTAATACATACATTTAAAAGAAATCTAAACCATGAATATTTAACAACCTAAGATGTATTCACAATGTAATTTCTCCATCATTTACAGTATTTATCTCAAATATGGTAAGAGGACGCAAGTCTGAAAATATATGTATTTTAAGCTATCACAGAACATAGAAAACATACGAAAATATCCACTAACATTTGGCACAATATAAATATTCTACCCCGAGAGAGAAAACAAGTGTAGTCTTTTGTGTGACACAGATCATTATTCATCACAAATCATGATGTTACATCAGAGAGCTGTTGCTCATGCAACAGCAGCTCTGGTTTCAGTTGAGAAAAACATGCTCAAAGGTTGTGAGTGGAGGACACAGTGGTCTGTGAGAAGGCATGTTTAGGTACTTAGCCATTTAATTTAGCTGGATAAGAAACAACGTAATGTTTTCCTGTTGTTAAACATTGCCATCTGTATCTCTGGCACACAAATTAAAAAAAGAAGGGTGTGACCATTAAAAGTACGTGTCCTGAGATTTCCTTCTTCAGGGGGCAAAGAGGTTAAAATGGAAAAGCTGATGTGTGTATAAATCGGGAACACATGTGGTAATGAGAACAAACAGCAGCCAACAGGCAGGCGGGGAGAACTTCTCCAGGCACAAAATGAGGTGGACATAAATACCATCTACTGGAAAGAGAGCGGAGCCACTGATTTTCACTTTGAAATTGGTAATTTCAACCAATTCTACTGAGTCTTCATAATTATTTAAGTACTCATAATTAACTCTGAGTTTTAAAACTTAACTGGAAAGCTGTCTGTCCGGTAGCGCAAAGCAGCATTGCCTTAGTGTTAATATTGGTTTCTATCTGTGGAAAATCAGAGGTGATCTTAAAGGAACACGTGTAACAGGATCTGTGTGTTTAGTATCTGAGAGAAATAACCAAGCAGCGCAGACGTGCATAGACTTCATCTTAAAGTTACGAAATGCTTGTGTGTGCAGTCTACCTACTGCAAGTAGATAGCAACAGACAGTCTCCTACTCAAGAACGGTTTTGCTTGATTTCTTTGGAATAAACAGAATATTTCACATACTAACTTACAATTCACTTAAAGCTAAGAAATGTAACACAGTTGTGATAATCCTTTTGATCCAATGCATCCAATATACCAGCGGCAGGCCCCCAAAATATTGTCGATTAAAGTAAGTCTTTATCTTCACCTTAAGACTTGTTCCTTGCCACAGACAGAAAAAATAAAGAAAACATTATGGATCACAAAGCACTGAATTTTCAAGTGTAAAGTCATACCAAAATCTTGATAAATTATCATTGATGTCGTAGGTGAGCAATCGGTCAGGAACGTCACTATGAGTGCCCTGTACTGCTAACACGTGTGGTGCTAGGGCAAAGGGTACGTCACTCAGAAGATCTGACATGAAAGGGCTGCTTTCCAAACTTTGACTCCTTTCATTTCCCACCTCTGCACTTGATACAGACAACTGCGATCGGTGCCCTGTATTTATCTAAAGAGAACAGAAGAACAGAAATTCAGACACTACAAATCAGGCAGCTAAGGCTTTGTACTTAGAACCATCATGACCTATTAATAAACGAAAACAAAAAGTAAAATAATAAATAAAATCAGTTTCAGAGTTTGGTTCAGGTAGATACAAAATAGTGATTCTTAATATATGTTGATATAATTCTTCGTGTCCAGTTGACTTGAATTCAGGCTAAAACAACAAATTTTACTGAATGATTAGTGGGATTTCTCCACCTAATGTTACTCTGCATTTATGAAACTCATAATAGTGGTGGGACTTTTTCTCATTATGTCCAGTCTTGTTTAGGGGAAATTACTTTGTATAATTCCTTTCCGAAACTGATGAAGTTCCATCTTTTGTGCTTTTCAGAAGTTGTCCAACAAAGGTGTGACTTTGATGATTAAAAAACACTCCCAGTTATTTCAAAGTATTACTGATGTTGTTTTCCAATTTGAAATGGAATTGCAGGACTGACTGATGAGGTCTATTATATGGCAATATATGCATTGCCAAATATGTGATTTATAGAAAAACACAGTTAACAAAACTTTAAAAAACCAATCAAAAGCGCTGAACCAAAATCAAGAATGAAATAAAAAAACCCTGCCATGTAGAAGTAGTCAATATAATTTACAGAAAATGCCAGCAGATAGGATACTGGACTCAATAGACTTGCAAGCTTTGATACTGGCCTACCAGTATGACCTTATCAAGTGTCTATCCTAAAACTTCTGCTGTTTTAAAAACAAAAAAAGACTATTTACTCTGCCTCTAGAAATCAAATCTAACTTGTTTTACTATTTATAGCTATAAAATTCTATGCAAACTGATAGCTCTCACATCATCTTTTAGAGTAAGACATTTTTTTGTATGGATTTCTATTTTATAAAAGCACACATCCAGAAATATTCAGTAATTTGTTCAAAAGTGCTTAACAAGTCATGTCAGAGCCAAGAACATTAGACATGAATTTCTGACTGCAGTCCTGACGTCTTCCTTTCAACCTTTGTACTCAGCACACAGCCAGAAAAATCCAGAGCTTACACTGTTATTAGAGAAGCAAGACCACTGAAAGCTTTAAACACCAATTTGGTGTTCAACCAATCATAAGAGTTAATGGGTCTTTCTTGCTTTCATCCTAAATTATTCCATGATTTTCAGGGGAGTTGCGCTGCTCAAGGTCTGACTATGCTGGAGCTCAACGTTACAAATCACGGTTGTTACAGAGAACCGGAGGTTGTGGCTGTTTGACAGAAGGGCAGTTTGGGCAGTGGAGTGACAGTGGGCTTGTTTGTTTTCTTTCTAGCCTGAGAGTATGTAACACAGCTAAGCATTTAGCCAGGTAAAAGGCACTCCAACTCCTTCTCAAAGGAAGGACTGGATTTGACTTGAACACAACCTGAGCACTAGTCATTCCTTACACAACCCAACATTTCATCTAGTAGGACAGATAAACATTAAACCTTTTATTAAGCTGTCAACAATGGAATAGATAATCTTGCCAATCCAAGTCAGTTCGGAGTCAGTACTTATCTTAGGTGATGGAAGAAGCTTGCTGCTCCAAAACAGACCGTCATTTGCAAGCTTTTGTTTATATTGACAATAACTAGAAACCTACAACTTAAGATAAATGCCCCAAGATCCATTACTATTATGTCACAGGATAATAATGTCAAATTTCCTAAGGTTAAGAAGTTTTATTAAAAGGAATGACAGCTAGATATAACTACTAAACTTACTGGTTATGATCCCATACAAAAGAGGTGCAAATGAGCTCCAAAGGAGGCAAGTGAGGACAGCACCTTCCTACTCAGCTGCTGAGATTCACTCCCAATATAAATCCTGTCTGATTTTTTCCCCTCCTCTTTCAGATCACCTTCTGGCTAATTGCTGTAAGACATTTTATTTTGTAGGTATCAAAAAGGAAATAGTAGTCTCATCTTTGTCTGTTCTAAGCCACTTCAGAGCCTTCTGGAGATAGATCAGGGTATGTCACTGGGATTCTCCTGGTTTAACAATATTCTCTAAGCTTTTGTAATACTGACATGTCTGTACTACATAATACCTACAGCTACAGTTTACTGATATTTCTTCTTGTTCTCCATTTCCCCTAGCTTTCCTCTTCTCAGTTCTCTATTCTTTCGAGTAGCTAATGGCTCTTTAGAAAGTTACATGCAACAGCAGAGGCAAGAGTTGATAAAAATGATTTCTTTTAGCTTTCCTTACTGATTCTGGTATCTTTGGAGGGCAGAGAAAATGGGAAAGCTAGCAGAGAAATTAGAAAGATAGCCTGCATATTCCTCCTGCTCCAGCTTTCCAAGCTCTGAGCAAAAAAACATGGGCAATAGCACCGTAAGTCTGTAAGTTCAGGAAAAACCCTAAAGCCTCTTTACTTGTCTGTTCTAATCAGCACAGGTATCTTCAAGTCAAAGATCAGCAGCTCTCACTTTAAAAGGGGTCTTAGCTTCCATAGCTGCTAATTAATAAGACTTAGAGGGAAGTCTTCCTTCTGGTCATGGCCAAATAGGCTCATGGTGTGCATCATAACAAAATTCATAAACATCTGCTATAGACATATTCTCTTGATAAAAACACTGCCAAACATAAAGAACATTTATGTTAATAATACTTATCTGAAAAAAAAACCAACAAACCACAATACTTCAAATAAGTACTTAAATTTGTAGCTGCTGTAAACTTAAAAACTTCCCTTAATTTCTACTCTGCACAAATTTGTTACATTCCCTCTTGAAAGAAATAATTTATTGAGGTGCTGGTATTTGCTTGCATTACAACAGCCCCATATTCTGAAGGGAAGAACAGAGCCAGAAAGCCCCAAATGAAAAGCAGGAAAAGGTTACATCTAGGAATCAATTAAACAAGATCTTCAAAGACCCTCCTGCATCCCCTCAACTCTCACATTCCAGGGAAAAATGATCTCTTGCTTGCTGTCCTATTCCCATAGCTCAGATGATAATCAGAAGTCCCTAGAATCTAATGTTTATTTTGTTTGGCAAATTATACTTTTATGACCACCTGTTTATATCTTAATTGTCCCACAAGCTGGATGAACTTAATTTAAAATGCAAATTAGACTATCACATGTCAAAACTAACTTCAACAAGTGAAAAAAAAAAAAAAGGAGAGAGCACAAAGCATCTTGGATCTTATTTTTCTTTTCCTTCAGAAACCTTACATTTGTTAGAAGGGTGCCAAATGGGCAGCCCCAGAAATTAAAACCCTTTCTGCACACAGCAGATACTGTGTATTGACAATGACAGAGAAAGAACCAGCTTTTCTTACTCTCAAGTCCCACTCCATGCTTCAAAGCAAAACCGCAGTAAGGAAGGATGAATTACAATTATTTTACCATTAAACATCATTTTACCATCCTCAATCTCTGCATACTGTCAGTGAGGTTCTTAATAGCTTATAGATTGTGATACTATTTGAATAGTCAAAACAGTATCCTAAATAAAGACCAAAATGGCTGGGAGCAACATAGTATAGATAAGTCAGGAACAAAGAGAAGTATAACAAATACCATAATCAGTCTCAGATTCAATAGTCTTTGGGTCCCAGTCTACCCAGTCTCTCATGAGAAGGTCTTGGGTCCAATATGACAAGATCAGTTTACAGCATAAATGAGAAAAGGACTCAAGATTTCCTATTTCAGTTTCACACATAAACCACTACTGCCTCTCCCAAGAAAACAGCTGTTTTTCACTACTTTAGAATGTTCACATTCACTTTTTCATTTATAGCAAGACACACTGTATGTTAATATTATTGGACTGACATCTCAAGAAATTACGCAATAGGAAACCTGGGTAAATCAATTTTTTAATGCAGTATGCAAAACTCAAACATGGTAGAAAAACGCTGGCTATAGTTAACCTGGAAAGTTAACTGAAGGTAGGCTGCTGGAAAACTCAGTCACATTTGCAGTTTAACTCCGTGAATGTTGTGGAGCCCATCCCTTTATATAGTACACTGTGTGTCATATGCATTACGGCATATATTATCTATTAGGGTTTTACATACAGAGAAAAAAAAATCCTGTCCTGAACAATTCAGGTTGCAAAAAGTAAGTTTTCAGTTCTGCCTAATGCAGTCCTTACAGGCAAACACTGCCCTTTGCTATGAAGAATTGTTTCTGAGTACTCTTGCAGTGATATGTAGATATTGGCTTCACGTGCAAGATCTTATCAAGCTAGACATATTTTTGTGCTTCCTAATCATGAAGACATCCTTCACATGAGCTAAGATATATTTCACTCATATGCTGAAGAATTCACATCAGTGGAAATGTCTCAATGAAGCCAACCTGACCAGCAGGCTTTTATAGCGACTGTGGTAACGTAATGAAGAACCTGACACTCTAGTAGAGAGCATCAATCACCCATCAGCGGTCAGATCGCCCAAGCTGGTTACAATGCAAACACCAGCACAAAGCTATGTGATGCAATCAAAGTCAAGGTTACGAAATGGCTTATGTTTTCACGCATGCGTTCTTCAAGCATATATAGAACTGCAAGTCCTAGAGAATTCGATATCCCACATTAGTCACACTGGTTTCTACTTAAATGCCTAGCTTATTTATCCAGAATACAATCTATTCAGAGCATATTCTCTGGACGTTAGCTAAGCAAAGCACTGCCAAATGCTATGACACACAATTCTGCTATGAGAAATATTAATTGAATGCACTTAGAAGATCACCAAACAATTTACATTTCACCAAACACAAGGGAGTAAAAAAATCTGTTAAAATTACAGAAGGTACAGTAATCAAATTTAATTCAAATAAGCAAGGTGTTTTCTTCATTCTTTGTTTGCAATCCAAATGAACATGGGTAAAATAAACTTGTCTTTTTTCTTAACAGAAAAGCAGTGAATGGGATTGTAATACTAGCCTAAGATTGGTGTTGTCAGTGATTGCAATAGGGCAGACTTCTACGCTGAAAGCTTCAGGCTAAGATCAAGCCCTTGGAGAGGCTTTTAGAAGCAAGAATGGCTGTCAATGGAAATCAGCTTTCCCATTTGCTTTGGGCTCTTGTTTCCCAGCTTCTTAGGACTTTCATTCGTAATACAGCAGTGATTTGTGTTTCTTAGAGAGCTCCTGCTACCTGTACAAATTTTGTGTGATTAGTAGGCAGCATGCTTTTTCTCCATTTATCACTATTGCTGTTAAGAGTAAAATAGAAACAGATTTTAAAATAAGCATTTAAGAATAGTCTTACTGATTTGTGACATACATTTTAGGTATTTTTCTTTTTCATTTTCCTCTTTAAGGCACGCTTTTCAGCTGTTTCTTAGACTAGAATGGAATCAAGGTCAGGTTAATGTTGCTGAAAGCTTAAAGAAAAAAATTCTAAAGAAACAGTGAAAAGTACCTCTGACATTCTACAGGTTTTCATTATTATAGCAAAGCTCCCCACAGAGTACCCTGGCCTGCAAAGAACAGTAGGGGAATCTTTGCTAAACTACACTTGCAGTATCAATAATGATGTACATTTGTACATCCTTATTGGCACTAAAGCAATTAGAAAAGTAATTATTCAGAACTAGCTTTCTCTAATGTAGGAACAAGTCAATATTTTAAATGCAGAATGAACTTTCTATAATTAGTACACACTCTTTGCTCTCTCAAACAGCTAAAACTGTTAATCTGTGCAGAAGGGAAGAATTGCAAGGTTGCCATTTAAACTCTAGATACTCTGAATGTTCCATGGTTAAAGTGTGTTACTTTAATTATCCTAGTAAATACTAGAGATGCCTGAGTTTTATTTATGAAACACTTGTAGAATATAATTCTACCCTGAAAAGTATCCAAAGACTGCATATCTAGTGTCTAACCCAACTATCTTGTTTGTTCATCCTAGAAGAAAAAAAATTATTTTCTTTGTTAACAATTTCACAAACTCAAACCAGAACAATATCAAGGTTCTGTTTTTACTCAATCTTCTATAATAACAATTGAGCACAGGAAATATTTGGATGGGGGTCAGTGATAAGTTGAGCAAATATATCAAACTTAATATAACTGAAATTCTATGATGGTATTTTTATTCCTAATTCCTACTTTTATTTCTTTATACCTATTTCCTATTATTTAGTTTTCATTTGATAATTGTTTAAAGACAGAGAACCACAACATCTCAAACACAGGCATCTGTAATAAGAAACTATAAAATTGTGAGCAAACAGGGATAAGATGCACCATGAAGACTGCAGAACTAAGAGAAAGCAGAAGTAAGAAGGAAGCAGAATAGGATTCTAAATATTAAAAAGGCTAAGTCTTAATTTTCCATCACAATTAAAATAACTACAATCTTACCTTTCCTTCTATCCCAACTGATTTTAGCACTTTTGAATCTGATAACTGAAGAGCTGTATCAGCATTTATGGCCCCTCAGGAGCAGGGTTCCTGTTCTTGCTGCCTCCCTGTGCCTCTCTGGAGGCCTCTGAGCTTTGGACACTGTCCTGACAGGTGAATTTTGGACAACATTCCCCTCTGGAACATGAATACTATGATAAGAGCTATCTTAGAAGAAAGAGAGAGGTGTGGGTTCAGTAAGGAACAGTTTATCTAGTTCCTCTGTTCCTTTGAAGTACTGTGCAAGCTATTCATAGCAAAGATCTCATACATTATAATAAGCAACACGAACAATATTCAGCATGTTGTGCTTCTGCCAATGCCAGGAAATGTTACTAAGCCAGATTTTTTTTTTTCCTTTTTTTTTTTTTGTAGCATGTATGCTGAAAGATTAAAAAGTTCATGAAACTTACTAAAGTAAACTGCAAGCCAGAAGAACTGTAATTGAAAATGCAGGCAGCTCTAGACATCCAGCAGTGCATTCCACAGCCACAAATCAGAAGTGAAGGACAAGTCAATATATTGCAAAATGAATAGAGAAGTCTGATAAATGCTGATAATGGATTTGTTCTGTTACTTCAGTGTCATCCAAAAGCACAAAGTGCAGAGATTTATTTTGCTGCTACCTTCATTCTTGATATAATACAAAACTCGGATAACTTTTCAATATAGCCAGAGAATACACTAAGAAATTACTTTTCTATAAAACTTTAATTGCATATTGAAATAAACAGTATTTAAACATTCTGTTCTAATTTAGCAGCTACATTTGGTCTATGTAGTTAGTACAACAAATTTGAGTTTCTCTCTACTGCTCCAAGCAAAAAAAATACCCTGAAGACTTTTTGGGAACCTGTTGTCCTGAATAGGAGGCGCTTAGGCAAACTGGGTCTCTGCCTTCATGTCTCTACCTCTTGTTCCTAACCATTGCTATTGTAGAAGCTCCAACAGCAGGAAAAAGATGACAGTTTATCTGACATGGTAGATGTCCATGGAGAAGAACCTCTTAAAAAGGAGGATAATACTACATTCTTTCATTATTCTACGAAGTGTTTGAAAATCCAAGGACTTGAATGGGAAAGGAAGCTGTCTACTTAGAAAATAACTTAGACAATTAAAAATAAAAGACAATAAGAAAATATTTAGTAAACATGGTTTCACAAAAAAAAAAAGTCAGTAAATTCTTCAGCAAATTGGAACAACTGGGAAAAGCTGCGTAAATCAGAAGTTATTGTTTCGAGAAGAAAAGGAAATCTCCCCTTGAGTAACTGAGGTAGGCAGCAACATCCGTGAAATGTCTCCTCAGAATGTTAATATCAGCAAGAGGAAAAAGACAGAGGGAAGTTTCAGAAGTTTTGTTAGGTAACTAAAGCCCTGGATCTTCCTAACAGTCTCGCTCCTCAGTCTTGAAGAACATAAATGGATTCTCAGGCAGATGTGTGAATAAAAATTGCTGTGCTAAGTGCTTTGTTCTGAGGTTTTTATCATGCTGCTTACAATCCAGGCATGTGGCAAGACTAGCAATATGTCCTATTTACAAATTTAGAAAATATGATAATGCCAAAAAGGTGAATTAGGCAAGTATCTCCTAATGCAACTTTCCACCTGCTCTCTCCATAGAGATTCAGGAGAAAGGAAGGATGGATATTTGACTTTAAGTTCCTCCATACACAGTCTGTAGCTGGAGCACTTGTCAACAGTGCCTTCAGCAAAGAGCTTGCCAGGAGCCTGTAAAGCTTCAGTCTACAAACAATAACAAGACTGAGTTGTCCTCAGCACCTACTGCTTAGGCTTTTGAGATGCAGGAGTAAAAGCATGATGACTCTTAAAGCAATAAAGGACCACATAATTAAATAAATAAACAAAAGGAAACAAATATTGGTCATTGCATTCAATCAAGGTGGCCTCTTTCAGTTTCCTGGTTCTCTATGGAAGGAAGATAATTGGACCATAACGAAAAGGAAGGAGGATAATTTTTTGGCTTTTAAAATAGATTTATTTTTATAATCAAGCAGGTCTACTGTTTGCATTACAACACTAGAAAAGTATTCTTAAGATTTGTAATACTGTGGAAGCAAAGAAAATAAAATTGCAGACAATTTTTATTTTATCTTGGATTTTTAAAAAAGTGCTTTAGAACAAAATTTGACTATGTGCTACCCAATGCACAATCTCTCACAAGTCTGATACAACTCAGGAGTAGTGAAATTTTGGGGACTTCTTTAAGGCAGAAATTACAGCAGTAGCACATTATGGTGAAAGGATCAAAGCACACTGATGGAAAGTATAGAAAAGTATATTCTTGTCTTATCAATATTAGCACTTTGGACTGAAATGAGACAGTTTTCACATTATGCCTCCTTTTCATTAAAATGGACTGCCCACTGTTCTGTGTTTTTTGGGGTTTTTTCCCCCAAAAGTGGCAGTGAAACTAACCTAAAAACATCGTTATTTTCCTTACTTGGTGTTTAGAGTAATTATTAATAAGCAGCCCTATACTAGTCTTTCAGCCACCTTTTTACGCTAATGCTTCATGTTGTAAATATCACTGTACCATCAGGCTGTATTAGCACTCAGTCTCATCAAGTGATGTATGATCTACATTGCATTTTAGATCAATTTTAATATTTGGAAAGCCCAGAAGGGTTACTCCCAAAGGCAAGACGACTGACCAATCAATTTGTTGACAGCAGCAAAGTGAACCAGCATTACTGGCTTTTAGTCTAACCGCATGTGCCTGGGCAAGAGATACAGGATAATCAGTAGTTTTATCTGGGGATTAAGCTAGTCAAAAGATCCCCAAATTATAGAAAGGATAAAAAATGTGATGGGAACATCTGGGCACCCAATCTGAGCATCTCCTGCTACAAATAACCACCCAATGTAACTGAATAAGCATGCAATTAAGTCAAGCATATAGTGAGTCTCTCCCCAAACAAAATAGGGAGGTATGCAAATTAAGCTTCTGTATATATGTGCCTTGGTCACTATTTGGAGTATATCTTCCTTCACTAAAGCCTAACTCTCAAAATGATGAGGCTGCCAATTTTACTATTTTATGAACTTTTTACATGTGGGTACATGCTATTTATAGGCACTAAACGATGAAAATATACCATGCTTGTGTATTATTCTGTCCCTAAAGGAGATGGCTTCATCTTCTGTTGCTCAAAGCTCACCAGTCCCACACACTGACCACAGCACTGACTCCAGACTCCACGGGCAGGGTTGTCGGAGGGAGGGATGCTCCAATCCTTTTGTTGTGCTTATGTGTATTTGCTGGTTGGACAGAACATTCAAGTACCATCTTAAAAGACTTCCTCAGTTCTTGTTGTAATGAAATCTCAACAGAAGTTAAACAAAGGGTTTAATGGTATTTCATACTTGCAAAGTGCTATAGAAAAGTGCTTTGTAAGAGAGCACTGCATTGGAAATTAACTGTTTTCTAAATTCAGAGAGGAAGCTGGTGACCACCACGTTAATTCACATCTCTCAATTCCCACTCCAGTTCCCTATATCTAAAAATATAATGCTCCCCTGTAGGAAGATGACCATGGACATATCACTCTTGACGTTATGATTACTAAGTATCTGAAATAACCCCAGTTGTGTATCATGTTACATAGATAACAAGTGTAACTATTAACTTCAGAATTTAGAAAAGCCCTTCAAGGAGGTAGTCTTACAAGACACCTCTAGGTCTTACTGGCTGACCCTGGGTCAATAGATTGCACAAATCAGAGAGTATAGAATGTTGATTATGAGGCCATTGCAACTAATCCTTTGTGACACACAGAAGCAGATGTTCTTATGGATGATAATTTTGCTTAAATTTTGCATATATATGTATATATATCTAATATATTTATAGATAATATGTACATACATCATCCCCACCCCCCTAAGTTGCCCAACCGTTGAGGGCAGACAGAAGTCCACTGGTCCGTATGTTCTGGAGATCTTCCTAGGATGAAAAGACCGCTTAAATATTTTGGTCAATTATCAAAGAGACAGCAATATGAACATTACAATATACCAAAGCTTTGCAAAGTAAATACGCTATTCCATAGTAATAGTTGTAATATGTAATAATCCAATTTTTTTAGCTGACTGGGCTATTTACCTCTGTTCTCAGTAGGATCACAACCATATACTGTACCTTTCTTACTGTATAGCACCTCTACTTCATACACATTTCCTATTTGTAGCTGCACATGGATCCCACAAAGAACTGCCAGCTATTTCCTATACGTGCAAAGGATGGAGGGAACTAAGACAGATGATGACCACTGCAGCTGCCAACACTGAAAAACAGTCACCCTTCTTTAAAGATAATGTTAGAACTACACTTCCTACAGCTTATGATGATACACAATAATTGAGTAAAATGTAAGATCTTTATTTTGACCGTACCAGCATCCAGACAAAAGTACATGCTTGATGACCTGCTGCAGACTTACTCCAGTCCCTCCTAAGAGTGGATAATTTCATTAAGTGATTATTGCTTACTTACCCAATTAAGAAGAGAGAAAATATGGAAAAACATGCTTTAAGGGCTTTATAGGTGAAAAAGAAGATCTTGGAGTTAATATGATAGGTGACAAGAAATTAATCCAACCAAGCCATAACTAGAATTCTGGTTTATGGGAGCTTAAAATTAACAAAAAAAAAAAAAAAAAAAAAAAAGTGCACCAATCTAAGAGTAACATTTTCTATAGACCCTATATTTTGTCAAAATGGAGCAAACTAATCAAAAACATTGGCCAATAATTTTGAACTATAAACCACCTTCTCTAAAGCAAATGTAGAGAATTTAAAATGATGCAGTAAATCTAGTTCAGAACACCCTTCTTGAGTTTTTAAATATGGGAGCCTCTGAACCATAAACTAAGAGTTGGGTGACTGAATGGAGGTAAGATCAGTAATACCTCCTTTTTCAGTAACTTGTAAAAACTTTAGTAAAAACTGGGCAATAACAGATCCAGAAGAACCAATTAATTTTTATTTTTATTTTTAAAAAAATGAAAACAATGTAATTTTAGCATTATTCATGCCCTGGAATTATATCAGGTGATATGCTCGAAAGGATATCTTAAAGGTCTATCAACTTCAGCAATACTTCCTAAATTCTCTAGAAGAGTAAAAAGAAAATTAAATTCATCTTTTCCCTCACTCTTTAATTGTGCACTTACAACTTCCATTAGCTCTTCTTTTGATTTTATACCTCATAGTATTTCTGTCTTTCCAATTGACTAATATGACCCTAACCAGATGCGTAGGAAACAGTTTTTTACATCTACTCAGAATCCTTACATAGCAGCTTTACAAAGGATCAGTTTAATGAGGATACTAACTACCAATTTAGATATAAAAAATATTTTTTCTAATTTACTTGGTTACTCATCCAAAATGGTGCTCACTACTATCTAGATGCAGAAAACCAGAGATAACTGTAAATTTATTTCAGGAAACATGATCTTTCTATCTGCTACTTTCTCAGTCTGTAGTAGCAAATTATGCAGAGGGGCACAAGAGCTATAACAGGACTATTGCAATTCATAAAGAAAACTATGTCCTATGACAATTAGTATCACAGCAAGGTATATAATTAAGGGCAGCTATAACAACAACATATAAATTAGATAATTATGGATTAAGCAGTCCCTTGGGGGATTCTCTCTTGCCCTAGAAAACGTGTAACAAGCTCCTTATATAGAAGGCAATAGCTGTTGAGCATTCAAGGGAGAAATAGGACTATAAAGAAAAATGACAACAAAAAAAAAAGAAAACACAGTAAGAGAAAAATCTTAATTTACAATCTAAAAATGGCTCTCATTTATGGTAGTTTATTTTAATACACTTACTGGTACAGTTTTCACCCATTAAACCAGCTGACATCTGTTGGCTAAAGAGCACATGTCAGATTATCAAGTGCGCTATCAAATAAACACGAGCTGCTTCTTAAGGTGACAGTAGGGAGATACAACACACTGCAGCTATTGACAGAAATGTATTTTGTGTTGTTTTTTCTTATATCAAGTGAATAATCCCAGGTGTCCTGGACACCAGACATACAATAATCTTCATAAATCCTAATTCACAGCCATACCATCTGTCAAAAATATTTTTAATACCTCCTAATAGATATGCTACATAATTGCTCTCACAGTGGGAAAAAAATACATGGCTGCACTAATTTGCTTTACCAATGGAATAGCTCATTATCAAAAATAACCCCACCATATTACTAGGTTTCTAGCACTCTTCATATATCAAAACTAACGTTTCCATTCTGTTATTTTCTATACCCCTAAATTCCAAGTGAAAGGAGATAAAGATTGAATTATCTGGAAATTGTACTATAATAATAGAAAACTGGCAAGCATGAAAAAATAAAACCGTAGTATCTCTTTCTATTATGATGGTGTTGCAGTTAAAATTAGAAGCTTTGTATTTCAGTGTCACAAAGAGACTAATTTAAGTTCTCGGCCCTGCAGAGCGCTAAGCATTTTGGCCCCAATCCAGAAAAGCAATTAAATGTGTGGATGACTTCTAGTTCACGAGACTTAAGCAACTTCAGCAGGACTGTAAATGCTTGATTAGGTCCAGAGCACTCATTACCCTGCCGGACAACGCATCTCCCTAGGACTGACTCGGCATCAGGAGATGACCCTCCCAAACCTCCACCCATATCTGCGGAGATGGAGAGGATACTCTGCACCGGACTGTTCAAAGCAGGAGCTTCTGTTCCCACTCTCTGCACCAGAAGATGAAACATTTGGATTCAAGTTGGCATTTGAGAACAACCTTTCTCCAATAAGATTCTAAGTATCTGCAGTTCCTCTAACATGCATGCAATATCAAAACCTCTTAAAATAAGGCAGATTTTAGGTATGGCAGTTGTTACAAGAGGTTCTGTTACATGTTGCTAGTTGCAGCAAGATGACCTTGGTGTTAGCTTTTATTTGTGCATGAGCTTAAATAATTTATCCAAGATTATAAAAAAAATGTACTTGAGAATTCAGTAATTGCACAGCAAACAAATCCAACAGTACCTAAGTAAAGGAAAATTCCAAAGGTGATGACAGTTACCAAAAAAACACTCCAGAAAATACTTTCTTCAAAAAAATCAAACTCAACCTCATTTCCCTTTTGAATAAGGAAGTGACCAGTGAACAAACTATTACTTCATTCTTCTTTAAATCACATTTCTAAAAGTACTTTCCATGTTCCACGAAGTCTACATCTATTAAGCTGTAAAACAGATTATACTTGAAAATAAAAGCAAGTTTCCAGCACTTGGAAGATGCGGTTGAAGAATTAAATGCTCTTCTGTTCAACTCTGCATGATGAATATCTGACACAGTCTAACAGACATCTGTTAACATACTGTACTATATTTACGAAGTACTCTTGTTTTAATGCTAACAAGCTTATGTTCTATTTCTCAATGACATATTGAATACAATGCTTTTCCAATTTTGCCAAATTGGTACATTTCTCCCACAAATTAAAAAAAAATACACACTATTGCAAATAGGAATATTGCTTTCCTAATGGACAGAATTATCCATTTCATTTCCATGACTCTCAGTTACTCTATTTAATCTGAGAAACGGAGGACTCCTTTGAGTAAATGTGAAGTCCCAGCACACAAATCCAGAGACTGGAATTAATAACTTAGATATTACCAAATGCTGTATCTGCTGTATCTTAAGTTAACTGACGTTGTCTTGAGTTCATACAAGTATTTTTGTGACATATAATTCTTTTAATATAAAGATTAAAATAAATCTTTGTTTTCTTTTCACTGGAATATCTGCTATTTTATTTTGAAAACTTTGCTTCTTTCCTTTAACTCATAAACACTTAAAATCTACATATGTTCCTATTTTACTGAAATTCCACAGAACTGAACAAACCACTGACGCTGCAATAACAAGCAGCCCACGATACCTAGCAAGAACAACACGTTACAGGAAACTATCTCTGCGCAGTAGGTAACCACACCACTAATGCACTACACTGCCTCAAAACTGCAGGACTTCAGTTGCAAAACACCCTGGCTTAGATGTGCATAGATCCAGAAGTCAGACTAAAATTTTGCGATTAATTGTAACTAATTCAATACTTTCTCGATATCAGAAAGCAAACCACTCAGTACTTATGATGAATTAAAGATTTTGGTATCAGACAAAGTTTTAAATTTGAATTTAAAAAAGGAGACCACAGATCACACACAAGTTGACCACTTTTAAAGATGCAACATTATCACACACACCTTTGATGTACCAAGGGACTTAGCAATAATAAATATTTAAATGGCATTGAGAAGAGCGAGACAGGTAGAGAGACAGTTTGTTCCAAGGCTAGATATGAGAAAGAGAGTGAGAAAGCATAGGTTCAGCAAAAAAAACCCACCATAAAAGCACAAAAAGTCCAAGCAAAAGGTCTCACACTTATCTTGCAAATATCTAAAACTATATGGCAAAGGAAAACAGGCTCATACTTAATGCAAAAACAATTTCAGAGGAGGTGGAGAAGAAAATATGTATACATCATAAACAGAAATATTCTGAAAAGTCCTCTTTGGTATACACGGATTAAATGTTAAATAAACCAGATGAAGAAAAAGAAGTCCAGATTTACAGCCACACAGTACTGAAACAAAAAGCAAACACACAATAAAGATAGTCTATTATATCACAACTTTATAACATGTTACTTATAACGGTAGCTGTGGAAATAAATGACTTACGTAAATGTTTTTTTCATTTTCTATCACTACTCAACATGCTAATGTTTCTATGCAATTCATAACATTCTAGCTACAGTTTCATGCTTGCACATCTGAAGTATAAAAATAAGACACTCAGCAATACTATACGGCCCAGCCTTCTTACTATTTCTTTTTCAAATCAGTATCAGTGGCCTTGATAATACTGCCATCCAATCACTAGCAATGCTTCTTTGACAAGGATGACTGAGTAGGCACTCAGTCTACGAAAGACGTGAATGTGTTGAAACCTCCTGCAGGACAATCACGCGTCTTAAATGAGCTGCTATGGAAGTCTCATCATGTGTGTGTAAGGAAACAGCCTCCTACCTGTGCAGGTTTGTTGTACATCGGTCTGGTCTCCGGAAATGAAGTTTTATCCTTTGACTCTCTACTTTGATCATCAATTGTGTCACCTAGCAAAGTTAAAAAAAAAACTATTAAATCACTGAAATCCTTCATATTTTATATGGAATAAGAAAAACTCTTGAGTCTTCCTAAAATCAAATGATACAGTACCCTGGGAAAGGAGGAACTCTGTTGCGATGCTTTAGGACCTTTAAGTTCAAATAATGGGAAAGTGTCAAACAAAGGAGACAGCACTGTGACTATCTGGTGTAAAGGCAATACTAGGTGCACATATCCGTCATGATCCAATCCCACATAGGAGGACATGAGCACCATTACTCTGTCCTCATTTGTAACCTCATTTCCATACAGAGGATATCTGCGCATGAGTGCTGCAAGACACAGCATACAGAGAGATACTGCCTAGTATCAGAAGAAGAGATGGAAGGTATATTAGTAATTTTATTACAAAGCTAGAGGTACTAAAACAAAAAAGCAGCAATTGTTTCTCAGATATTGTAAAACAAAAATCCACCTAGCCTATCTTCTCCAGTCTTGTTTGTCGGTGGGAGTGTATACAAGAAGTTGTAAAGATTTTGTCGATTATCTTCTTCTGCTGTTAGTGCTACTCAGCAGATAGTTTGCAAGAGGAGACAGAAAGATGACTTAGTCACATAATTCTGGTTTTATTTTTATTTGAACCGATACTGCTTTCTGTAATGGAGCATTTTGAAAGTCTCTAACCTTAAAGAGTCCTACAGCCACAACTCTAAATGAAACAGTTAAAGTTACTGTAGTTTAACTCCTTTGCTAAGCCTATGTTTTTGGTTGTCCTGTTCCATTTTCTCCAGAGGTTTAGCTAGAGCCTATGCACCTGGCAAAAACCATTGGGAACAGCAGCCAGCTTTTGCCCATGCCCAGTTAGCCTGGAAGCCAATGACACCCAGGTCCACACATGCTTGCTCCACACTGTCATGAGCCCCCCAAGAACTGACCAGTATGGTCCCCCAGGTACAGTGCAATATTTGGTAAAGTATCTTATGAAAACAAGCAGTTACATTTAGTCATTGGGTATGCTTTTCAATACCCAAGTATTATTCCTAACAGTATTTTGAGAATCATCAATAAATTATCTTTGTTATAGGTCATTAATGCCTATTAATTCCATTAATGTCTACACTTTTCAATATTTTTTACTGGAGTTGAAAAATGTTTCTCGGAAAACTAGTAATTCTCTACATAAAATACTCCAAAGCACTTATATTGACACCATGTCTTAAAAAAAGGGAGAGGGGGGAGAGACCAAAGGAGATGAGGAGTCAGTTCATCTGTGAAAAACAAAACTTGCAAGCACCTATAAGATAATGAGGTAAGTAACAGCCATGAAAATAAACGATGTCAAACCATCAGTTTACATTTGTAATGAAGTAAAGAGGCCTGCAAAGAAAAATTATTAGAGGTCTTGTAAATGCACTCTGCAATGAAAGACCGCAAAAACTTGGGGAGGCATGAAAATGGTTAACAGATAAATGAAGAAGACAGTAAGACATCTTTTTGGTACATTTGCTGTGGATAAGAGTGCAAACAAGTTTAAATTGTGCCAAATTTACACTAGATCAGTTTCTTCAGGAGTAAGGCTCCTTAAGCACTCGAAACAATCTAAGGAAATTGTCCCTCTAAACAGTGGTCCATCTCCAAAAGATTTCAGAGGTAGGTTGAAGAAACATCTGTCATGAATGGTTTCAATCCTGCCAAAACACGATGAATGACCTTTTGTGTTCCCTTCTAGCCCTGCATTCCATGAAGGATGCAGGAGCAAAGACTCCCCAGGATACCCCTCCCTAAAATCAGGATTTGTCAAGGGAACTTACGTTGGCTGCATGGAGACTTTTGAAGATGCAAGTAGACAGCAGCAAGCTGCATAAAGACTCATCGAGTCTGTAAAGGAAGAGCTGCGTAGCCAGTCAGCAGCAAAGGGACAGCTAATTGAAGTCAGTGAGATGACTCATATTGGCTAAAGTTGGGTGTATACACAAACATACTGAAGAAGAGTTACACGGGAGATTTAAGAAACACAGGAACCAGCTTCTTACTCCTTGTCTTTACATACCATTCCTGAAAAAGCACTTGCAAGGTTTTATATGCAAAAAACAAAAGACTGAATTCATGTGTGTTAATGCTATCCAGAATATACTTTTTTCCTGTGATGTTTTCCTTAAGATGAAAAGAACTCTTTGTTGAAATCAGGACCACAAGGTTAAAAATATAATAATGTCCACAGAAAAGGAAGAATAGGAACAGCTCATTTGGAGAGAAATGAAATTTTTTGACTTAGAACTTTGACATCCAACTCCCAGAAGTCATAAGTTCTTAAGGAGGCCAAAATGCAGCAATATCTATAGTGTTTCACAACTCAAATTGACTTTATGAACTGAACTTTAATTCAGAGCTCTTCTTTGCTAAAAAAAAGAAAAAAAAAAAAAAGCAAAGGGGAAAACCCCAACATCTTGCCAAATATTCAGGCATATGGTCCTGCAAGGATAAGCCATGAATCTTTGTAGAGACTGTTATTATTTGAGCTAATGAAGTTAAAACAGTTATAGGCAGCTGCCTAAGATGTTCAGTAGGATAGAACAGTTTTCCAGAGAAATCAGTATTTTCAGTGTACTTCTTTCATTCGTTCCTATCTCAAATATCCAAACAGATTAGTCATCCTTATTTCTACTAGCTCAAATAATGAACTAACTCTCACGTACCTCCCCATTTCCACCATTTCCCAACCTTAGCAAGCTTGCCATAAGCTGACCCATCTTATTTAGGTCACCCCCAGTTTTGGGTTTTTTTATTCAGCTTGCCTTGGTTTCCCATTGACCTCAATTCTAACCTCTTCCCTTAACTGGAAGTCATTGTTTCTCTTCCCTCTTCAGGCTCTGCCTTTCAAATGCTTCCCTCTGATGTGGCTTTTCCTCTTCTCCACTGCAACCCTGCAATCTCCTCTTCCTGTCTACCTACACGTTAGGAAGGTGGATGAAGGTAAACACTGAATAGACAGACATCCCATGACAGCACAGACCTTTAGGAGCAGGAACTAATGTGGATTCTTTTGAGCACTTCTCACATTCTAGTTGATAGTAATTGAGTGGGGGGAAAAAAAAAACCACCACAACCAACCACCCCCCTGCCAAAGACCCCAGAAAAAATCCCAAACTCAAACGATTCCTTTTAGAAAAATAAGTATATAATTACAATTTTGCCAAACTAAGCAACTGAAATCTGGCTTTGAAAAAATCACAAACACATGACCTTAGTAGGCAGGGCTACCAACTCCTTGCCACCACTCCCCCAAGAAGTCTTTCATCAGAACTGAACTGCAAATATGTTCATAGATAAGGACAGAGGGACCACTCTGATCATCTAGCCTAAACTCCTACATAAATATAGGCCACAAGACTTCTTGAATTAATTTGTATGAACTAGAGCAAGTTGAAAGTTGTATTTTAATTAAGAGATAACAGAAAAAATGATTCATTTTACAAAACAGATTCTGGCTCATATATCCTTTGGTTTAAAAGCATTATGCACAGTTTTAATCATAAAAGTCCTATTAAAAAAAAAAATTGTCATGTATCTAAAAATGTCATATACTATTTAGAGACTATAAGAATTAGAAATGAAGGGTGCTCCATGCAGTGTAAGTAATATGGTTTAAACATGGGCAGCATAATCTATGATATGCAGGACATCACTGGAAAAATTTATCAGGAAAAATATAATCATGCTTATTGCTGTAAAATATTCCCTTACTCATCAATGGAAAGATATTTTCAAACTTGAAAATATTTACCCTACTGTCCAGATAAGACCATATTTCAAATCTTCAGTCTTGGGAGGCTGTTTTTAAGTTATATTAAAGCCTCTTCCAGGCCCAAACAAATGGTGATGCACTCAAAGGTCAGACATATGTTTCTCCTTTCACCAAACTGGTACTGGAGTTGCACCAACATTCTCTGAGTTCCACTGGTATCTTCTTTTTCCAAAACTGCAGCCAGTTCTTGCACAGGAAAGAAACACCAGGTCCAGCCTTTAGTATGTACTAGTACGTCCCTCCTCAGACCTGAGAATTTTTGGTTTATTCAGAAATCTGCGTTCAGCTGCCTATCTGGACTTCAGTGAACTCTTGTATAGAAAGGCTCAACCACAAGTTTGGCTTCTACTCAATAAGGAAGTGGGGTTTCTATTTATATTCTTTCCTCTTCCAGCATTTTGTTATCCTCAAGTTGTATAGTCTCTTGATCAACAGACAGCATTTAAAAGTCTATTCCACCTTCAGTTTGCAGAATTAAAACCAATTGCAAATATATTTTAGAGACTTCTGTGACATAGATTGCCATTTGTCCTGGTCTGTGCAAGAATCCTGTGAGACAGTGAAGCATGTGCAACACAGCAAGCAGTAACTAGCTACCAAATACATGGATTTTCAAATGGTTTTATTGCAGTTTCTTGCCCCTCTTTCTTATTCACACATCTTCCTCTCTCTCCCTGGGATAAGGAAGAAAGACAGGTCAGGCACACCAATTTTAAGTCACCTTGCTCCAGAATAAACTAACAGAACTTCAGGCTTCAGCCCATCAGTCTCGAGAGATACTGAAGAAGTACTGTAATTCCCCCCCTAAACATCTGAGTCTCAGGACTCCCTACAATCTAACTTCTGTGTAAAGGCATAGTGTCACTTGAGTCCTGCTCTTCCCTCAGCCGCATTTAAATGACCTCCACCTCCTTCAGCAGGGAGGAAATGTGTTTCTGTTCAGTCTCTCCCCAGCCCTGCTTGTTTTCTCCAGCACCCACTACTAGCATCTTACAGCTTCCATTTACTTCCAGCATCACTGCAAGTTTATTAGTAAAAAACTTATTTTCCCTTCTTTATGCATATAGCAGACAGGCAATCAGCAATGGATGCCAAGTGGCTGCTGTTCTCCTCACTGCCATTTCCATCCTCAAGCCTCACCTCAGTTGCCCTGCTTCCTTTCAAGAAGAGTCCACGGCTACATTTAGTACCAAAAAAGAGTGCTGAGCTGTTAATCCAGAATATCAGACAAATATGTTTACCAGCCCCTTCCTGCCCTGAGTGAGCTGGGGACTGCAGTGGGGCAGTACCAGGGAACACAGATGGCAGTACCCAGAACACAAAATTGTGCTGGTTTTATGGGATCAGGACAATTAACAGAAGACAGACATTTAGAAACCTTTCCTAAGGAGCATAGAATCACAAAACAGTTTGGGTTAGAAAGGACCTTTAATGGTTATCTAGTCCACACCCCACCCTCCCAATGTACTGTACACAATCATAGCAAAATATAATAAACAGTAAGCAATTTGACACTTCCCACTGGTGATTAACAGACTGCTCAATGATCCATCTAAACCAAATAAAGCACTGGTCAGGTGCTGTCCTCTTCAATGACAGAGATGGGACATAGATGGATAGGTGGTTCTTTTTTTAAAGTGGGACTACCATTCTGTCTAGCATAAGTGCTATAAAACCTACACATTAATCCTTATTAGCTTCCATGTGCACATGGCCAAGACAAAATAGCCTTATAAGAATATGTATAGTTGGCAAAACAGTGAAGTCATCCTAGTTTCAGATCACCTCATCCTGGTTTCATATTAAAGTTTTTTGTATCAACAGCAGTTTCATTTCAACAAGCTAATAATACCCCCTAAAAATCCAATATATCAGCAAAAAGATTCTCCACAGCTGCAACTTCTAGCAAAACAAGAGTTTAAGAGTTTATGCTGCATAAGGGTGAATGAGAAGAAGTCTGTGCAAGTCCATGCTAAGGTAGAGGTCTGTGTTAGCCTAAGCAGACACATGGTAAGGCTTATATTGAGCCTTATATTGAATTTCAACAGTGTTTTTATAGCTGGGTATTAAGGGTTCCTACAAATACATTTTTGATCACAAGTAAAATTTACCAGTATCTTCTCTAATTATCCTGATGTATCATGAGAAAAATCTATACAAACCTTGCATAACGAGAACCCTGAAAGACTGATTTCTTCAAACTTGTACAAGGGTGGGGGGAAACTGTAACAAGGTAAACATTATCTTGAATGTTTTTGCATTTACAGACATGAAGTAACAGGGTTCAGCCCTTTCCCAATTAAGAGGAACAGCAAATCCAACTACAGCACATGCCACTGAAGATTATGGGAGTGGCACTCCAAATTGCCACCCAGTTTCATTTTAGTATGTCATCCTCCTGCGGGCAGTCTTCATGTAGTGTCTCCATTTTCCTAAACAATTCTGCCAGGGTCTTCTCAACCCTCATCCCACTTATCAAGATCACAGCAAAACCACAGGTTAAGAACTCCCTTACAGAAACCATTTTTTTCATATTTTTAAGTTTGCAAAAAGCTTTTTATTTCTGTGCTTTTTTGTATTTCCAACTTCTTAAAAGTTTGACTTCTTTCAAAGCTTTCCTGGATCCTATAACAAAAAGCACTTAGAGTTTAAATCCAACTCCATCTCCAACCATTTCACTGAGGCTGTCATTCCCACTCCATCCCCATTTATGTGGCTTTCTTTTAGAGGTGGCCAACTCTTTGAGAAAGCTGATGAATCAAAAGCCAAAGAATCACAGCAAAATTTTCATTGGAAGGAATCCTTGGAGATCACACTAGTACAATTTCCAGTTCAGTGCAGAGCTAGCTTCAAAGTTAAATTATGTTCCTCAGGTGCTTGTCCAGCTGAACTCGGAAAGTCTCAAAAGACAGAGATTCCACAGCCTCTCTCGGCTCTCAGTTATACCTAGCCCTTTACTATTTGTTACCTCCAGGTCCACAGTCACGTTTAAAGAAAGCTGTAGAATTCATTCACCGATGAGCCAGGATCCCCTATGATTAAATTTTATTATACTTTGAGTTTACCTTACAATACTTCCACGTCAAGCATAAAGAAATACTGAAGTTCAATCTCATTCTGTTTTACAGGTGTGATATGTCTGTGCAAGTACTTTCTCCTCCATTATATGCACATACAAGCCTTTCTACATAGCCCACAAAACACTGAACCCCTGCACCACAGCATCTTTCAGTATCTTTTCCATTTTGCTGTTTGGAAATCTCATTCCAGAGTTCATTACCCCAGATGCTGCCGCACCTTTCTTATCTGGTTTTGCTATCGGATCGAGCAGGTAATATGACTTATCAGCTACTCAATACACCCTTAGTACTGAAGCAACCAATATAGCACAGATCCAACTAAGGGCTTATGACTTGTTGAATCATTTTATAAGAAAGAAGTTGAAAACAAAAGCTACACAAGAGAAGTGTGTGCCTATGCCTCAGGGAGAACTTCAAAACAGTTCACTACTCTTTCTTTGTTCAACTGATACTGTTCTGCAGATAAGACCCCAGCATATCCATTATGTGTTAGTATTCACCATGAGCACTATCCCTAAAAAAAACAAATCTGCAAAACCGCCTGGAAGGCATAGATGAGATGCCATAGGCCAGTCTCTACATGCATTAAGTCGCAGTTCTTGACATTCCTAGAGAACCTTTAAATCTCCCTGTCATTCACTTTCTCTGTCAGTTAAGCCCCTCCTCTTCATATCAAAACAAATACAAACTTCCAAGCCCAAGTGAATCATACTTTTCTGGGGAAGTAAACCATTTAATCTAATTTTTTTGAAAAAGAAAAGTTTTATAAGCTGATTAACTTTTATTTTAGATTTACTGTTCATAATCATTACATAATCACTGAGTGTTAGGTTATTGCCAAGACCATCTAGACCAGCTCAATCATCCCACAAAATAAGTACACTGTTTTAAAGTTAAGAATAAAACAAGAAGTCCCTTAAATTTTAAGATGTTTGGAAAAGTTTAGTGTTAATTAATCCCTTTCCTTTCCACTTCACTCTCAGATCTGCTTCCCAGGTAGTGAAAGATGTCTACACTTTATATAAATCAACTTTGTTATATGGACGGTTTGGTATGCAACAAGCAAGAAATAGGCAGCAGTTTGAAAGCTACATTTTCTTCCATGTTTTTTCCCACTAGATCCTTTTTTGCTTTTTCACAGGAGATAAAGACAGTATTATTTGTCTTTATTTGTTCTATTTCTCTTGCCTGTCTTATTTACCTTTGATGAGAATATGACAGTCATTGTCTTCACAATCGTTCCTGCATTTTCTTATTTTGGAAAGATGATAAAAAGTTTAATCTCAAAACAAAGAAAGTCTTTCCCTCTTCAGTTCCTGCTGAGTGGTAAAAGGCTTTGTGGAAACATTAGTAACAACAACAAACTCAGTTGAAGACAATAGTACAGCTCACACAGAGCTGGCGAGCGAGTTTTCTTGTCACTTGTTCAACTAACCTGTAAAACCTATCTAAGATTACAGGATCAGCTGCTGTTCAAAAGGTAAATATTTATTATATCATTCAATATTCCACTATGAAATTAAAATTATTTCACTAGCCTCATTTAACTATGAGATTAAGATTCCTCATGTTTTATCTGTAGTGTAGTACTAAAGGCAATCCTGGTCAGAATGAAAACAGCACATTGTATTCTACTTTGATGAGAAGAGACATTTTCCTAGCATGTAAAAATCTACAATGTGGTCTGCCTGCTCAGTCTCTCAGTTACACTGTGTAACTTGCATGTCAGTAGGTCCAGCATGCATTAAAATTATTTGCCTGTCAAAAATTAAGGTGCTGATAGCCTAATGTTTGCATATGAAGCTTGCTACATAAATGCAAATTACGTTAGAAAATAAATAATGCAATTTGAAGCTGGTTTCCTACGGAATTAGATTTACATAACCAATCTTCCATCCCTGATAAAGCAGGAAAACATTGTCAAATGTGGTTGAAACTGGCAGAGAGATAGAAGACTTGAAGATGTTTACAGAATATAATCATCTGCAGCTGGGTAGTACAAAGAAACCAGGTGTAATGGCCCTGCAGAAGGAAAAACTCATTGAGCTCTGTTCTTCTTGGCCTGCTAGCAGGTCAATTGGCAAATATTGCTGGGGTTGATCACTGGGAATGAAGGCAAGGGAGGCCACTAGAATAATGCAGAGAAATAGCCAAGGCTCTTGTAGTGGGGTAGAAGGACTAGGAGATCCTCAAGGAGGTCACTGAGAAAATGAACTTCATTTCTCCTGTTTCAGGGACCACTGTATTTTATTCTCTCTTGATAGCATTTCAGGTATGTTTAAACAAGAAAAAAAATGTACATAATGAAGAAGAGAAGAAAACCCCACAGAAAAATTTGTAAATCAATCACTCAGTCTACCTCAGTGGCCCTAATGTCACATACATCTTTTTCCCACTACCTGCTGTGGTATGCACTGTGATGAGCAGATGATCATATACAACCTTATCCTGATAGCTAGTCTTCATGTGTGGGCAGCTGCCTACAATATTCACATTAGTTATTAAGAACATTTTTTATCACATTTTCTAGAAACTCTGAAAGTACCAGAAAGCTGAGTTAATACTTTATGGGAGAATAATTAATGCACAGGACACAACACTCATTTAAGGCAACTTTTACGCAATATAATTATAAGACATCTCCTCCAAAGCAATCATCATTTCCTACTTAAAGTGCTACCAAGTTCTCAGATGCATGGAAACCCCCATTCAATTCTGAAACCAAGCTAAGCAGAATTAATTTAAAATGTAAACACCACACACAGTGTTATAGAGATACAGTGATACACAGCTTATATGTGCCTTTGTGACATACAGGCACCAATACATGTGATGCACAAAGTTAAATCATAATATCTAAGCTTCCAAAAGACACGCTTTAGATGGGGCTTACAAATAGTCTGGCTCAAAAAGATCCCCTCCCCACATTTTTCTGAAATTTTTTCTAGACAGCAGTCTGGCAATCTTATGCCACTGTGACAATCTATATAATGTCATTTCTGAAGTGTAAAACCTTATGTTAAATCCACTGCTGCTTTTGCATTTCTGACACATGCTTGCAGAGTTTTTCTGAACAGAACATATTTTGGTTTTGGCTAAAAAGAAGTTTAATCTATCTGTTTGCATTTTGTGTAGTAACAAGAACAAGTTTATAAACACATCTAAAATTGTTACACAAAAATTTTTTTTAAAAAAGGTAAAACTTAGATCCAAAAGCAGTCTTAACAGACTATTGAATAAAACAAACAAAACAGCTCTACCTTCATAATTCCTTGAAATATTACTTTTGGTTTATTCTGTTAATTCCACTGTATTACTACCACTCTTCTGATTTACCTAGTCTTAGGGAGGGGATCTAAAACCAAAAAAAACCCCAAACAAAACAGGTTAAGAAGTAGGCAGACTCCTCACAAAAAACAAAACACAAATCCATTTAACCTGTCCTCAGAAATGGCAAAACCCAGCACAGTAGCTAATCTTTGGACCAGACCTCTCTCATGAATAGCCAGCTCCACACCGATGATTCAAGGACTACAAAATTATGTTTATTTATTTATTTTTTAGAGCACATAGGTCAGTAATGTAGATTAACTAGGATTAAAGTGGGGTTTTTTTTCCCCCGATAATTTTTGTGCTTTAAGATGGTTTTGTATTTCTAGGAACTTTATTTTAAAGCCAGCTTTGTAGAAGAAACTACACTATGGAACTTCTTGTTTACTAATGACCCATGTGTAAACAACATTTTATCGCTAGATTGCTTGATTTTAAAGGCAATGAGATAAATAGCATTAAATATTCACACAGTTTCAGTATTTCTGGCTTTAGTACATTGAAACTCTTCTACCCATTGTTTGGATCTTCAAATGCATTTTTACGTTACATAAACGTAGTAGTGGAGATTTGTTAGGAAAATATTTGAAGTATCAGCACAGAAAAGCATTAGTAGATTTATTTAAAATCATCCAAAGAAGAAGGCAGAAGTTATTTTTGGGGAGGAAAGTGATGAATGAAAATTTCTGATTAGAGAAACCTAGTTCACAATGTCTAAAAAAACTCCACCGCATTAAAATATCCATTTACAAAGACAGGAGGGCAACAGATCAAAAACTCTAGTTGGTATGTTTTTGGTTGTGTCTTTCGATTAAATCTCCAAACATTTGCATGTATACAAAAAAGTGACATTAATAATGTCCACAAAGCAAAGAGAAAACAAAACAAAATGTGCAGTACTGAAATAATTTGTTAAAAAATAAAAAAATCTGCCAGGACTTTGTACCATACTTTTATCATACATAGAAAAAATGAAGAAAGCTTACAGCTGGTTGTAACTTCTATGAGCAGCTGTTAATGTTGTTTCAGGGCTACGATCATTTATGCCAAGTTATGCCTAAACTGTGCATCAGTCTGTTCCCTAAACTCTACACAGAAATGGCATTTTCCAGCTGAAAACAAAACATTTCAATTTTTAAAAAAAAACCCACAATGAAACACCCACGTAGGATCACGCCAGCTTCAAGAGCACAAAGGCAGGCAGACAGTTTTCAAAAAGGAACGTTTCTGGTTTCCTGACATGGCAACCACCCACTTCCCCAGAGGTCTTGGGGAAACGGTGGGATGAGCTGCAGTGGGTTTCAAACTCTGGAGCCCAGGGCTTGCAGTGAACTCCGGGCTTAGGGGCACTCCAGATCCATGGCCATGTGTCAGCTACGTTAACAGGAGCTACCGGATCTTCCAAGAAAAACTTTCTAATGTTCAAAGATGAAGAACCACTCTCTGTCTCAGGTTTTCAAGCTTGCAAAGTTCAGCAGAGCAGAAGTACAAAGGCTTCTGAATTCCCTAAAATCCAGTGGGCAGATTACTCCTGAGGCTGAAGTACAAAATTTCCCAGGTTCTGCGGCTCTTTACCCACCTGCTCAATGTCAAGTTCCCAGACAGGTCCGCCCTGCATATGTAATTTTTCTGCAGAACGTTTTCATGCAATAACATGATTAGAATAGAATAAGTATCTGTTTCAAAACACAACACACCAAAAATAGACAAGGCCACCCTACAAAAACAAACTCTGCACATCTGGTAACTCCCTTCTGGCTACTATTTGAAGAACTGTCAATCAACCTGTAGTGTGAACACTATTACCTAAGGGTGAGTTTTCACAACACGGCTGAGTCAGACTAACAGCTTGGTGCTGCCAAAAGGAGCAGTCCTACCTCTCCCTCCAGCCTCGGTGCTCCTGCATCTTCTTTTGTGGTGGCTTCCAGAGTCTCCCGAGGTCTTGTGAGGCACCTGAGTGCACTGAACTGGTTAAAAAATATAATTATATGTTCTCTCTCTTGCTGGGTTAGTTTTCTGCCAGTTTAGTGAGCTAAATCAGAGATATCAAATGAGCTGGCAGAGCTAGCACATGGATGATGGAAAAAAATCCTGCTTCCAGGAGCAAGAAGCAGGTTGACCGATTCTTCAGGCAGTTAAGTGGCTATGTTGTCCTGCGGAAACAAACCCTATCATAGCATTGCTTTCCATCATGAAAAAAAAAGAAGGCAGTATTTCAGGTCTAAATGTAGTCTCCACTCTAGACGTTATACAAATCAACATGAAAAGTTTCAAAAGTGCGCTAGCACATATATATCAAAAACATGACGCAATCTTTAAACCTACCAAAACCCCCAAACAATTTATTATATTAGGAACTGCTCTTTTTTTATTATTATCACTAGGCTGTGCGAAACTAGAGATTAATACATATTTTCAGGTTTCTTGCTTTACTTCCTAAGGGGTCAACAGTGCAACTATTTTTCTGGTTTTTGCTTTCTCCTCGTGAGAAACTTGTTTTCACTTTTACTTTGGCAGCCCCAGAGAATCAGACAAGTAAACACCCACTACACATAGCTGAATTGCTGTGCTCAAGGAGCCATCTCTGGAAGCAAACAGCATTAGTCTGGATGATAGCTCAAGACTTTGATGAACTGGCTTAAAAAATTACTGTGGGCAAAGTAATTTTATGAAAAATATGAAATCTTACTTGGCCAATGCTAATAATCATTCCAAGTATTTAATTTTTTTTGGGTATAGCAGTAAGAAAAGTAGGCAAGGTCATGCAGTTTTTATAAATTCTGTTTAAGATGCACTTACATTAATCCTAAACATGAGGAATTTTGTGAAGATGATACTTTCCTATTTCTAGCCATACTCCTTACCACCTCTGTTTTGAACTCAGTACTCAGCGAAAAGCACAGACCAACAATGTCACCCTGTTGTTTCCTTATAAATCAAGCCAATGAACCAACCCATTCCACGCACAAAGGGCTGTGTTACTAGACACCTATTCAACTGGTTGAAAATTGGCCAATGAAATTCTAGGTCACAAAGACCTAAACTCCTGTATCTGATAGGCAGCTGCTACGGTAGATCAATGATTTTCACAAAACAAGAGAGAATTCAGTTTCCGTGATGCAGTTACTGCTTTATGTGTGCTGTACTTGGGAACATGTCCTATATTCAGAACCTGAAATCCTCACACTGGGGTCTGCCCACAGTCATGCAGCCTGATGTGCAGGAAAACTAGAAGGAAAAAAAAAACCAAACCCAGGTCTATGCACACACAATGACATTCCTTTCTTCCTCAAAGACATTGCCTGTCTGGAAGACAACTGATTTCATATCTCCTTCAAGAAGAGGCGAGGACCATAGGGTTAGTGCCTAGAGGTTTACACGCACAAGCACTGCAGCAGGACAGAGACCGTATATGGTTACCATCAGACCAACTCAATGCTGCCAAAAAGGGTGGACTTGTCCTTCCTCTTCGCTCTGAGCTGTTTGCTCCTGCCATTCCTCTCCTCTGTTCTGGGGCTAGCCTGGTTCCTCAGAGTGTCCCCTCAGCTCTCTAATCCAGAAGAACTCAGCTGGCTGAATTTGCTCTCACCTTAGTAAGCAAACCTGGCTCCCTATCGGGTATCTGAATAGTAATGAGTGAATAGGCAATTGAGCAGCTCATCAATGCCCAAGGATGCATTTCCATTCATACCTTCCATTTCTGTCTTCCCTCTTACCTTACCTGGCTCTACCACTCAGTCCCTTTGAACCAATTCACCTTACTAGAACAGCACAACATGAACCCAAAGAAATTCATAAAATTGCAGAAAATTAAATGGCAAGAGGATGAAGCAGGATGAAGGAACTGGGTCTCCCTCAGAGGGGCAAAAGATTAGCCCAGCTGCATACAGAGCTAGCCTAAGATGGGATGATTTTCTCAACAGAGCAACTGTTTCTATGTGCAATATGATCAATTGTCTTTAATTGGTGCCTGGACAAAGGTGACACTGTGTGAGACCATGTGAGCCAGTACAATTGCTCACTGCCACGAAG
Source organism: Podargus strigoides (assembly GCA_028020825.1). NCBI lineage: Eukaryota > Metazoa > Chordata > Aves > Caprimulgiformes > Podargidae > Podargus > Podargus strigoides. Next base: position 31,961,432 of record CM051623.1, read on the forward strand.
GGGGAATTCCTTTTCCCCTCACTCAAAGGCACTGCCCTTGCACTGACTTTGATAAAACATCAGACTTTCTGCTTATCAACTCATCTTTTTTCTGGGAATTCAGCTGATTTACAAAGTCCAGCAAACACCAGAGCTGGGGCAAAGTAAGATTTACTGCAGTGGAGGAAAGTAGCACCTGTGTTTTTGGGTGGCAGCAAACTGATAAAATCAGATTATCCTCTCTTGCAAAACTGCTACTGGCAAAACAACTCTTAGATGAGTGAGGTCAGACATGGGAGAAGACAGCATGGAGGATTTTGCCTTTGAGATATCCCACGCTACTTAACTTTAAAGCTTTTGTGGTTAGAAAAAATTGCTTTGCTTTACTGTCCTGCCCAAAAGGGATTAATTAGGAATGAAGGCCTCAAAATCAACCACTCTCAAACTTCCTAAGCAACTTGGAGGTTAGAAGACTGTGCCTGTTGTGAGATTGTTAAAATGTGTGTTGTACAAACGTACGGAATGTTTTGGGGCTAATTTACTGGAAAAGGGGAACAGCTGCAATACAGACCCCTAAGATAGGAGATCAGGCTCCCCACACAGTCATCACTAACAGGCTTCCCCAAAAGGTGACCAGGTGGCACCAATGTTAAACACCTGCTCCATATGCAGGGAAGCATCTTTCCATCCAGTGACTAAACTGGAAGAACTGCTCCCAAATGAAGACATCTGAAGTCAAACACTCCTATAAGCGACCTAATCCATGATTTCTACACCATCCTCCAACATTAAGGGTAAGCCAAACCTAGGGAGCTGTTCTGAAGGGTTGCAATCAGAAGAAAAGCTCTGTTATAGTAAGAAGAGTTTCAGTTATGGGATATGAGCATGCCTCCAAAAGCATCCCAGCAACTGAAGAGATTTGGGGAGGAAGAAAATGCTCTGGCACGAGAGACACTCCAATCCCCCTCTAGTTAACCTGAGGTGCATCCCATATTGCAGCCACCCTGCATGTGTTTTCTTTTAGGAATCCGTGCAGGTGAAATGATGCCTGCAGTGAAGGAATGAAGTGGGAACAAGGATCTCTGTCTTAATCGTGGGAAGATCCAAGCCACAAGCACCAGGGGACAGAAGTCAAAGCTTCACCTGGAATTCTGTGTTGAATGGTGTAAGAGAAGGATTCTGAATTTGCCTTGCTTGAATTTGTTTCTAAATTAATAAAAAAACATTATAAAAAGAAACTGGATTACAAGTGTGTTCTGAAGCACCTTTTCCTTCTCTTCTGCTGCTTTAATCAATTTACAGTTAGAGTTGCAATCAAAAGTAATGAAAATACATCTTAGAATCAGTGTCTCTTTTTTACTGTTCCAGAATCTCAAATTAAAAGCTCAGGACAGACCATAGAAACATTGCCACTGTATTAATACCCAATCATACCTTTTCAAATCTTTGTCACAAGAGGTCTCAGATTTAAGAAAGGGGCTCTCAGTTGCACAGACATGCAAATAATTACTTTCTTTCACCATCTTAATTCTAATGCATGGGTGTCAGGTGAGCATATCCAAAGCTCAAATCCCCAGCAGCACACCAGAGAATGGAGTTCAGAAAACAGTCTGACCACTTTTTGATCTACCACGTGTGAGCTTAAAATATCCCAGCCCTACCAACACTCTCAGTGTTCCCAAGGGTCCAGCAGGAAAACAGGATTATTTTCTTATCTCAACCCACATGGCATGAATTTATTTACCTGTATTAACCTGAGACCATGCTGTTCTGATCTGAGGTCTGCATTACCTACAGTCCTCCCAGCTTGCTTCCCACAAAATTAAGTGTCATTTGTGCTAATCGGTGCTAAGTGAACCAGAAATGACAGAATGGCAGGGATCCAGCTGACTCATTAATATCAGTGTAACGGATTAACCCTTCTACATTGTCTTCTCACCCCCCCCAATTAGTCAGCATCAAAGAGGTTTGAGACTGCACACATCAGAAACATAAAATGGGACAAAGTGTTTGAAAACAAAGGAGAACATCCAGGAGCAACATCATATTCTGCCACAAGGACTGCTACCTTCATATTACTTGGGAACACCATTTTTTTAAAAATTAAGCTAAACTTTATGTAAAAGGCAGCACGAGTGTGGAATAGCCTGTCTGGAGAGAACAAAACATTCTGATCTGTGTAATTAATCCATAACAAACGTAAATGAATAACATATAGTTCAGCATGAAACATACAGCTAGCCACTACAAGTTCAAAATAGTTATTAACTGTGACTATAAAATTACTACAAAATGTTAAAACTCAACCTTTTTTTTTTTTTTTACATATGGGCAGCATTTTCTCATTTGTGATGCGAAAGAAAATATTTTTGATTTAGTCAAACACTGCTATTTAGAAAAATCCCTTCTAAAACAAACTGCCAGTCTTAGGTTTTACATTATATGAGATGGAACATTTATTTCTCCACCAATACTTACCTCCTTTAAAAAGTTTTTCTAAATTTCTAACTGCCATAACTGCCACCAAAGACTAATGACTCCTCCCAGTGCCTCTGGTAGCCTTCTATTCCATTTGATAAAATGCAAATGTCTTTATTTCTTAAAATAAACATATGTATGAACATGTGACATCTATATATACAATCAGACAAATAATGCATCCCAGAAAATTCAAGAAAGAGACCTCAACTACATTTTTAATAATGTTTTTTGAAAAGTGGGGCATTTCTCATTATGCAGTTATGTACACACTTCACCAAAACCTGGATTATTTCACTGTATAACTTGAATGCTTATGCTGAAGACTTAAACCCTGTTTTGTGCAATATATGTAAGAACATCTCTATACATAAAATATTTCATTGTGTAATAAATTCTTGCCTGTATAAATGCTTTTCGTCCTTTAAAAAATTCAGTTACAGTTTAGTGAATATTCTGCTTTTAAGATGTTTATCCAGCATTTATATTTGCTTCACATAGTCTGACTCAATTATACTACAGCTGTCTCACAGGGCATAGCTGGCCATCTCCATCATGAACAACCACCACAGAATCTGAAGTTCTTGATTAAAAAGCAAATGGTTTTGTGAGCCAAGCTAAAACTACCGCAGCTGCTCCATTTCACAAACCAAGTGTCATTCAGCTGGGAAGAATGGCACCGACTCTGAATTGTTCTTCCTGAGAGTTTTCACAATAAAAACAAACCACACTACTTCCAAATTTTCAAAGACTTTAGAAAAAAAAAGTCTTCGCTATTCTGGAAACAAGTGTTTTCTTTTTACTCCGAGCTTTTGATTTCTACGTCAGTGTGCCTGTATGAATAAAAAAACAAAACCAAAATCAACCCCTCCCCCAAGCATACAAACACCACATGGGTTCCTGCAAATACTTTTCAGGACCATCTACAGCAAATTTGCAGATGTATTAAATACGAACTGCAATGCTTAACTTTAACAAAAAAAACAACAAACCAAGATATTGCTAATCAGCTGATTGCTAGTGAAGCTGTTGAATATCATATTCAGTGACAGGGTAGCTAATGGGGAAAAAAGTTGTTCTTTCATCAAGACAAAATAACAATCAACTCCTGATCACTTGCTCTCCAAGAACATAGATTTCTCTACAACAAAACAAACTCGTTACAGTGAAGGTACAGCAAATTAAGTCATAATATGTTCTTTGGATAAAAGTCATGTTTAGTACAACTTGCAATGCACAACTTTTGTATGTGTCACCATTTTTTTAGGTAACCACAACAAAATGTAGTGTTCATAATAACAAAAAACATAAGACACCCAAACAACACCCACAAAAGTGCTGAAAGAGATTTTTTTCTACTTTGTTGAAACAGTGTCATTAAAATATCAGAACCAAAACTATTTAATAAGTTTACTACAATATCCTAATAACACTCTTGGTGATCAGGTTAGCTTGCATCCATGAAACACTTTACAGCTAAGTTAACTTTTATACTTCAAAAACAGTTAGTCAGATTTTTGTTTTTTAGTTATCTGTCTACATGAAATTAATTTGACATGTTAGCAAGAAATAAATCGGATGGAGCTGAAAACACTTCCCATTTTATTCAAATGAAAATATTGAGGAGATTTCTCCAAGCTAATGTTGATTGATGCAAAAATGAGAACCAACTCCTTCAAGGTGTTTGAATTCACTTATTTCCCAGTAATGAAAAAAAATAGTTGCAGCAAGGACTTTTCTTTAAAATATTGTCTGTAGCTTTCCTATCACTATTTCATTTATTTGCCTCTACCCCTATTGTACTTGAGCTAGATTATAAACATCAGGTTAAGTACAGACTAGACATTACACAAGGTTTCAGAATATTACAATTCTTAGCATATAAAAAGAGGGGAAAAAACCCTTAGTCTACCTTACTTTTCATTCTACCTTTAGGAGTTGGAAAAGGTTTGATTTTCTGTTGCCAATTAATGAGGACTGGTTTTAGGGTACACGTGTCACTGCAGTGTTTTAGAATGATTACAATCAAATTTTACATATTTGTTGCTTTTTTAATGTAGTCTGAAAGTAATAGCTCTGAGTATCTTTTGAGTATTTCTTACAAAAACATCTCAATATTTTAAGAATTTTAAGAACTAGTTAGTAGCGAGGCGGGAGTTGGTCTCTTCTCCCAGGTAACAGTGACAGGACGAGGGGTAATGGCCTCAAGTTGTGCCAGGGGAGGTTTAGATTGGATATTAGGAAAAATTTCTTCACAGAACAGGTTGTCAGGCATCGGAACAGGCTGCCCAGGCCAGTGGTGGAGTAGCCATCCCTAGAGGTATTTAAGAGATGTGTAGATGTGGTGCTGAAGGACATGGTGTAGTGGTGAATTGGCAGTGTTAGGTTAATGGTTGGACTTCATGATCTTACAGGTCTTTTCCAACCAAGGCTATTCTATGATTCTGTGTATCCAAAAGAAGAATCCTGCCTTACTTCCAATTTTCAATTCTGTTGCTTGAGAAGACAGGGAAGACGCAGGCTGTCTAGAGGCCAAGCAAAGTGGCAAGGAAACGACGTTTCAATCACAGATGGGCCTAGGCCTTGTATCAGCAAGAAGATTTGTTACAGCACCCGCCGAATCCAGGTCAATGGACCCAATGTGCTGGTGTGCCTCAGACCTTCCTCTAATACGAAAATGATTCTGAAATTCAGGTATTTGGAGAATCATATGCACTTCTCTAAACACTGTGACTCAGTCAAGAAATAGTGTTAAAAAATTTCCTCAAAGTACAGTTTCCAGCAATTTTCAGGCTAGATTAAGAATGAGAAAAGGAAACCGAACCATGTTCAGCACAATGCACCCAACAGCCTCTCTTTCAGTCTGGTCTTCCAAGAGGAACAAGCAACTCATTTCAACCAAACACCACAAGGATATAAGTCTCAGAAATTATTACATCTTCACAGATTTCATATACAAGGCAGCTGTGCAGACAGAAATTAAGCTTCCAACGGTACAAAAACCTTCTGCCAGATTTTGCAATAAATCACAAGAGAAATCCCTAGGAGTCAGGACTACAATAATCCCAGCCCTCCCAGTAACTTCTTTTTTGTTTTCAGGATAAGTGACATACAAGAAGTGAGGAAGGGAGAGAGAATAAAGGAATGAGTGGACCTACATATTGAGCATATATATGTATACTTTTTTTTTTTTCAGTTTCTTCAGAAAGTCATGTCTTACTGTACTAGATCTCCTAATAATGTCTACTTGAAAAAGTTCTAGGAACCTTGTCTCCTCCAAGCCCTCCGGTGTTTTTATAAAGAGGCAAAGTTACATATTTGCTGGTGATTCCCCCATTTTGAATCCTTATTTTTAATCACAGATGCACCACTATGCATATACAGCAGTCATTGTGTTAGTCATTTAGCAGGTCTGAAAATTTGTATTGGCTATCATAAGGCTAAAAAGAACCTTTTCTGAAATCCCAACTATTTAAGATTGATGGGGATTTTGTGACAAAGTGCAAGGCACAACCTGCAAAGTCTAGATCAAAAATAAGATCAGAATCAGAAATAAGCAGACCTAACAGTACTTCAAGGGGCAAGGGGGAGTGTTTGGATTCAATTCTCACTTTGATAAAATACCCTGGCAGTAATGGAATCAACTGGATACTATCATAACCTTTGTTAGGAAGTCAATCTTGATAAATGTTTGAAACGAGCTAGATACATTGTCATTTACTATGAAAAGCAGTAAAGTCCCAAGCATTTCCCTCCCACTAAGTATTACTATATTTTAAGGTTGAGTTCTGACTGAAATAATCCAGGATTAAAAGCATTTAAATCACATGAACCCTTTGTTCTCAATCATCTGCAATTCCACTAATTTGGAAGTGGCAGTACTGATAGTGATATTTGAAAGAGTATAATAACCACCAGATTCAAAAGCTACAGCATGTTTTCCATTACAAAAAACCCTTATATAAATTCTTTTCAGTGTGGACAACTGAAAGACAGAGATAATTTCAAAAGACAATACATTAGCTTCAGTACTACCACACTAATATCAATAAATTGATATAAATGGCAAAGCAACATCAGTTTCTTCTTACTGCAATGGAACATGTTCCATATTGCATAATGTTTATCCTCTCCTTCCCTAATTATTCATCTCCTACCAGGGACTGCGACATTCAGGACATGAGGGAGCAACTTAGAGCAATGGTTGTGCAGAAAGTCAGGATGCGTTTTACAGCTTGCACTTTTTATCAATAGTGGTAAGGTGACAGAGTTGTGGGGTTTTTCCACACAGCATTTACCTGACACAAGTTTGTTCTGAAAAGGTAAGTCTAGAAATAGACATTGAGACTGGCAAGCTAAAGAGCTGGAAGACAAGACTGAGAGACTGACCTCACTGACATACAGAGGAAAGGAAAAGCAGAGAGCCCTTGTGATACAGCTTGCATGTGAAGACTGTGGTCTATGTTATGTGAGTCACCATCCTGGACAGGTTTTCACTTTCAAATTTCACACAGAAAGACACTCATCACCCAGTTTGCACACTGATCTCCTTTCTCCAGCATTAGACTGGTGGCCAAGTGGCTTCTGCACACATTCATTCATACTTCTCACGAAATTTGCAGTGTTTCAGAGAACTGGCAAGGGCTGATTTTACCACAAACACATTTTTACAGATTAGAGAAGTGAAGTAACTAGTACATAGAATCAGCAAAGTACTGCCTTTAAGCTCCCATTTAACTAATAAAACATTTGTTCAGTGATCAATTTATGTTTTAAGTCCCTTCAGTCAAATGAAGCAATGCAAACATGAAGCTACTGGATTTTAAAGGGATAAATGTTTTAAAAAATATTTATATATTTATGGTACAGCTGAAAAATGCACAATATTGCTGCTTGGGCCCATGTAAAAGTTAAGGCAAATGAGAATCAACATTTGGGAAGATCATGTTCCTGTGGACTATAAGACATAGCTTAAATCAACTCCTCTTGATGGCAACATTTGTCTTTGAGGGCTATTGTTAGTAGAACAAAAAAGCCACCCCTTTGTTCAATACCTTCTGTCTTCCCTTTCCTCTTAATTAAGCTCTTCTATGCATTTTAATTTCCTACTTATGCTCCTTACTTTCTATGCTCTCGTTACCTTCCACCTTTGCTCAAATATTTGTTCAACAGCAGCAGAACATCTTTGCATTTTTACTGCATCTCAGAACACATGAGCTCTGAATGGTATCTCAGGCTGATTTTACAGAGTACTTACCTGAAGTAATATGACTGTGTTTCTTATAAATTATGTACCATGCAGTCATTCCTAGCCTGTAGTTTTAAGGCAGCTAAGCCAAGGTAAGACCATGCTAAAGGAGCTGGTCCTTCACACTGTCTCTGCTGTTCACCTGATGCTTTGGTGAGACAGTTTATTAAACAGGCAGGAAACCCCAAAGCATGTGTGTGTGTGTGGGCGACTTGTTTTTCACCAGCTTAGTGAAATGAATCAAATCACCAAGAAATCAGACAAATGGCTCGGCTGACTCAGGTGCAAGGGAGAAGCTGCCAGCCCCTTTTGGTGACAGTGATCTGTTAAATGAACTCATCAGTTCTATCTGCACCTTAAGTGGAATCCTCTTGGGCAAAGCCCCATGAGATTATTCTCCTATTATTAATAAATTATGTCTCCTTTTCTTTTAAACAGAAGGATGTTATAAGAATGGCACTCAAAGCCAGTATTAGGCTGTGCCTCAGAAAGGGTCTGTGCATGCACATGGTCAGACATTTATTGCAGATCAACTAAAACTCAGCAATTCACTGAGCTCTAAAATTTCATCACTTACCACACATAATGCAAAGCTGTTTAACACACAGAGTTATAACATGCAAATATACCAATCAAAAAGGACTATGTCTATGGCACTGGAAGCCATTTATTTTGTATTAAATATTTGTGATAGGTATTTCCAGGGGCATATATGAAGGGTTGTTTTCAAATTCTTCCTCTTGCTTTGAAATTATCCCTAGAGCAGAATGTTTCTTTAAAATTCCTTGCAGCAGAAGTTGCTGCCATTTTAAAGTTGCAATGGCAGAGTAGTATCCCCACAGAGAAAGAAAAAAAAAATATTAGAGCTTTGCTGGAAATGAAGTAGGGAAATTAAAAAAAAAATAAAAATAAAAATAATCACTTTATGCATGCCCAACAGAATCCAAATTACTTTTCTAAATTGCAGTCTGGGATTTAGTATGACATTGTCACGTTGCGCATGCCCTAAACTTCATTTGCATTTGACTTCATAATTCCTCAAGATATCAGTACATTTTCAACCTCCTATTACCAAGGGTTTTGGGGGCATTCACAGTTTCCAAGATGTTGACACTGCTCCCCAATATTACACTTGAAAGTACTTCTACAAGTGGAAAAATGTCTTAAAACATTGCAGAAGAAAAAAACAGTTGTAAACATGCAAACCAGAGGCAAACCAGTAAAGTTAATGATTAACTGTTGGACAAGGTTTGTATGTGCATATCTGACTGCAGCACCACTACATCAAGCATATTACACTCTGTGTATGACTGTTGGACTAGATTGTCGTGACTAATGAATACAGTGTTGCTGCATTGGCCCAGAAGCAGATATAAAAAAACATCGAAAAAAACAGCAACTCAGACATATTTATTTTACTTTTTTTGTGCTGTGAGAAGGTTCATTTTACTGCATTTCCAGCAAGTCCATATTCTTGTTGGCAACATACCTCTCTGGGTAAAAGAGGCGATGCAGAGCCAAGTTGTTCTCCCCACTCTCAGTGTTCCCTCCTTATCCAGTGTTTCTCAAACAGGTTTACATTAGCCTTCATCTCTCTATTTTAAATGAGACCAAATATTTTCTTTCTTTCTCTCTCTCTCTTTTTTTTTTTTTCCCCCCCTTCTGTTGGGTGGGGAAAGAGATAAGAGAAGGATCTGGGGTTTCTTCGAAATAACCAGAGGAGTAAATACCAAGTTACATGTGCTTTCAAAATACTAAGTAAACAAGAGTAAAAAGCAGCAGCACCAAAACCCATGGTATCACTAACCAACTTAGCACAGCTATTAAAAATCTACTGAATATCTATTTGGCATCAGACTTTCTCAAAATAACCCCAACCGAAAACATTGTCAAGCAGATCCCCATATGCTCTGGGGAACTTAATGGAAAGTTGTACCTTTCCCAACAGCCCTGACATGTGATGTTTGGAAAAGCTGCAGAGAAGTAAGCCAGAAATTCCAGATAACAGAACATTTCCAGATAATATTATTTCTTCCCTTAATTGTGTTACCCTTAAAATATCCTTATATCCTCTCATGGGGTTTGATCCTGGTTCTATGAAAAGTAATTAACTTTAGTGATGCATGATCAAGCCTACTATAGGAGGAGAAAGGTTCTACTGTGTGTGTACTGAAAATAAGCTTGTCACAGATATCCACATCAACCAATACATGGAATTCAATGAAGGTAACTAAACTGGAGCCTAGTGAGTTTATATGGTCACCAAAGCTTCTTTGGGGCAATTCAAGGTATTTAAGCAGAAGTGTTAAATGTTTTATCATAAGATTTGACTTTCTTACAAGAGCTTGAGCTCTTGATTTGTTTATAACTGCTTTTCCTCTGCATTTAACATAATGCTTATTTGCCTCCCTGTTTATCCAACTTAGATCACTTCCATTATTCTGGTATTTTTCCATTATTCTGGAAGGGAAGAAACATTAATCATATCCTTACTAGCTAACTGTGAACTGATAATCTGAGGTTTTAACAGTTAGTTTGAATAATTATGACTACGCCTAGGTTATCAAGCCTACAATTACATTGTATGTGTTATTTACCACAACATACACACCTAGCTGTGCTTTGTGTATGTGCTTGTTTTGTGTAAAATAGCATAATTCATATACTATTTTTAAAAAATTAAAAACTATTATTAAAATTTACAGACAGATATCTTTGCAAAGAAATATGAACTCAGTCCCTTCTTTTTTTTCATTCCATGACTTATGATCTATTAATCATCTCAGTTTTATAATTCTTTGAATAGTCTTTATGCTGTAGAGACAGATGATGTTGCTTAGTTAAATGCTTTGCTGTTTCCTGTTGTGAGAAATTAATTGACTGTTACTATTCAAGTCCTAACAAACAGCATTTCCACTGTCCTTTACTAATTATGCCATGCCTGCATTTTACATAGCATTTCACACTACATTTGTTTTTCTACTTTATATTTTAGGGCAGGTTATTTGTAAGAATATGCATTTATGTTCATATTATCTTGACCTAACAGACCAGATCTGATTTCTTTTTAAATATATGCAAATAATTGGCTTGGAAACAACACACAAGCACTAGTGCTGCATTTAATGTGAATGCAAGAAAAGTCAAGATGGGCCGGCACCTGAAATAAGTTCAACTTGCCAGTTTAAGTGCATGTTTTGCTTTGGGCCAGTAACAATACAATAGACCTATCTTTGGGATAATAACAATAATTTCTACTTGTCTCACTGCAAAACAGGCCTAACCTGCTGGCGAACCCAAGTAGTACATTGTGTTAAATGTAAAATGGTGGTCAAGCAAGAGTGAAGGGGGAAATATCCAAGAAGACCTCTCAATATTCCCACACATGGTCTCAGACAACTACCAGAATAAAATAAATCTCTGTCAAAGTATCGACAAATAACAAGCAACTTTAAAAATAACTGTAGCGGTGGTTTGTTGTAGTTGTAAAGGTCTAAGAACTCAGGCAGGACAAAGTCTACAAGCAGAGGTAATATATCTTATTAGATCAACTAGAGTAGACAGAAATATTAGGCTTTGGGTCACAGAAGTCCTTTAAGCCTAAAACCAGAAGCAATTAACCTTTGAAAATAGAATATAAGTGCAGAATGACTGTCTGGAGTTGACTATGGGTTTTCACATAGTTTGTTTTCACATAGTTTTTAAGTAGTATCTGCTATTTTATCTGATGGATACTAAAAATTGTGGCCTCAAGAAAGATCTTTGTTTTACAGCAATTCTAAATCCCCATCCCCTACTAAACTCTCCCTCTCAAAAAAATATGGGTCCCTATCACCTCTCCTCCCACCCCACTAGCTCTTCCTCTCCTTTCAAAAGCATCAACTCTCTTTTCTTCCCAGGATGGTTTAGTTTACCTGCATTTTGAGCATCCATCCTGGATGCTATCTGGCTGAGGAGCAAGAGCAGCAGCTTTCATTTTCACACCTGAAGAAAGGCTGGTGTCTCCAAAAAGCTAGTCTAGTTTGTCTAATGATACTCATGGTTAATAGGAGATACTACCTCTGCCTATAAAAGCTGTCCTACCTAAAGGCATTTTACCAAACAAACATACCAAGTCTATAAAATAAAACCCAAATGAATCAAAAAAGAATTCTGAAAGACAAACTCTATAGCAGTTACTGAGAGATCGGGTTACCTCAGAGTTACAACTGTTCAGCATTTCCTTTGAGCAGCAGAGGAGAAATACAGAAGCTTTCAATATAATATGTAAGTATGTTCTCATATGCTGTGGTTTGGGGAAAGAAAATGTGAACTAAAAATTCAAATACTAATCTGCTTTTGAAACATGAGGCAAATTCAATTAAATTTCTGCAATATTAAGTTCAAAGACATTACAGGAAAGAATCCATATCATAAAGCAAAGACCATTTTTAAGCACAGAACGCAATGTACAGTCGCATCTTAAACATTTCTATTTTAAAATAGCCTGTTGTCATTAATTAGAGCCATTAATATGATGTGTATGGGTAAACAGTTAACACAGTGTAATCAAGCCTTAACTTCTGCCTTTCCTCAGTTCAGTTCTCATCTGGCCAAAACCTCAAATACAGTCTCAACATGGTCACAGTAAGGATATCTAACACCAGCTGGAGCAGCTCAAGCAGTTCCCATCCCCATAGCTGTTGGACACCAACCCTGCAGAACAGCCATCCGAAGAGACCATACTGATGCTCTTCATCATGCTCTTTTCAAAGCAAAATTTTAGGCTTATTTGCCCTAGAAACTACTGTGACTATGACTGGAAAAAAATTAATAACAGTTAGTGTAACTGATTGATTTTCCTGTACTTTAAAAGGTAGTAATGGCCTTAATGTAATGGCTGATTAGAAAAAAACTTCACAGGTAACAATTCAGTCTAAAAAGACAGTACTTGGAACTCAAGCATATGCTAGTCTGGGGCATAATAATCTAAAGCCCATGCAATGGACAAGTCTCAAACCTTCTGCTGAGACAACAGCCAGGTTGACAAAATTCATTTTAAACCCAAGATGGCTGGCGACTCACTGCATCAGGCAATATAGTAACCCTATAATTAAAAAGTCTCTGTGTAACACAAAAATCTGTAGGCATCATTAGTCTCTACAAATTGTCCCTATGCATGGTGCAGGCATCATTTTAGTTATGACCATGAACATTTGCTCCAAGTAACTCAATTACCAAATTACTGCTGATGCCAAAATCATTCTCAGCTCCTTTTCTGACTACACCTCACTGCCACCCTTTCCACATTAGCTCCTTACTATGAATAAACCTTTACCGTTTGTTGCTGCTATTTTTCACCCATGAAGGCAGTATCAGCTGGTTTCTCTGATGAACTCCCAGATGCCATCGGCCATGTGTGCGAAAAAAATCACAAAACAAAATTCGTAACAGTTTCCAAGACAGTTCCCCAAATTCTGCTCCCTGGAACACATACACCAGATTTCAATCTAGCAACGACCACCCCTAACCTTATTTTTAAAAAAGAAAAAAACCTCCACAACCTTTCATATTTTTCTGGATTTGTGCAACTCTTACCTATCTTTCAGATGACAAATTCTTGGGACAGGGAAACTTCCCCTAACATTGTACCATAAAGTTGGCTGCTAGAAAAAACAAAGTTATTACCAAACAGAAATTACTACTACGCAACAATTTTGTTTAAATCAGAGGTGAAATATAGCTTTTATTACAAAGACTAAAGGGATGGGATGAAAAAGAGAATAAGTAACTGCAGCTGCAATTTTCTGAAAGCTATGTACAACTTTTTTTATTCCATCCCTAAAGTGAAAAATATCTTGCTTTGGCCTTTAACATGTCCATGTTCAAAGGAGAAAATAAGTCAGGTTATTACCTTGTATTTCCCTCTAGTGGATTATGTCTTTTCAAGCTATAGTCCCTGTACTAACACAATAAAATCCTTTCCCCCTTGCCTGCTCTTCCCCCCACCCTACCCCCCAAGTGTTTTGCTTAGGTAAGGACTTCAGAACTAGGTGCTCAGAAAATAATCCAATGTCCCTTCCTCTAATGACTAGCCAGCAGGAGTGTTCAGGCACAGTGTAATCACTCCTCCACTATACCCAGCGCTATTGCATTAAACTAAAATTTAGTTGATCTACTTCTGGGAGTCATTTATTACATTCCAAGTTTTGTGGACAGTGTTAGGCCATAAATGAAGCTATAAAAACCAAACTCTTATCAGCTGGACATCTGTTTCTATTACATGAAAGTTTGGTACATATGAGAATTTATTACTTGAGCAATGGTCTATGAGAACATTGTTTATACAGTAAAGTGGAGGTGATTTTTCTTTCATTCTGTAGTTTCCTTCATTTGCTACTTGCACACTGTTTGAAAGTTGAACATTACAGATTTTTAATGTACATGTACTTCTCAAAGTGAGATTTAATTCTTGACAAACTAATACAGTCTTTTAAAGCATGCCTAATCAAGACTGAAATGACAGTGTCAGTATCTGCATGGTTTCTTTAGGTTAGTGAGCAGTGATAATAGATCAGAAATTCTATCTGCCATGCACATAGTCCCATGCTCTATGAACAGAGTTTTGTGAATGCTGGAATTTCATATATAGGACTAGACGGAAGCCCCAAGCATTATACTGATCAATTAAAACTGTACATTCTATATGTATCAAATAGGTATTAAAAAAAAAAAAAAAAATCTGCTTTTTCAGTTTTAAGAAATACATTATTTTTGTTCTGTGTTTAATAGAACATTTTGGTAAAAACAAATTTTGAAACAATCTGTCATTTAACAGGAAGTTGCCATCAACTAACTAGACAAATCAGACACTCCCAAAATATTGATTTTATATTCTTCAAAACATCCCAACAATCACTGTAAAGAGGTATAATACTATGAGTATGAAACATGTATGAATACATACATCTTCGCTGACATTTAAGAATCTGCTCGATCTGTGTGATTTTAAGCAAAGCTGCAAAGTACAAATATACAGGTAAAACCTGTTTTGAAGAAACATACACAAAGCTGATTCCATGCAGTAAGTTTTATAAGTAGAAAATTAAAATGGTAATGAAATAACTCCACTACCACAATAGAGTGCAACTCTTCTATAGTTGAGATGGGAAGAACCCTCCCACATCCATATATTTTATATCTGCACTGACTTTGGTTACCTTGAATATGTTGTACATAACCGAAGCATGGTGTAAGGAAGCAGCTAGTTTTACTAGGGTTTTCCTACATACAACTCCCTAATTTTGCAAGGCTTTCTATGAAGTGGTATTCCCTGGTTTTAAACTCTGAAGTGTAACTGCTTGAAATCTTTACAGTAAACCATCTTAGGAAAAAAATAAGAGTTCTGAAGATTAAGAACGTACTAATCTTTACCCAGTCTTTGGTTAATAGTCTATTGCAATAGCAAAACGAGAAGAA
The DNA here is from genome assembly GCA_028020825.1 of Podargus strigoides. NCBI lineage: Eukaryota > Metazoa > Chordata > Aves > Caprimulgiformes > Podargidae > Podargus > Podargus strigoides. Next base: position 31,976,595 of record CM051623.1, read on the forward strand.
AAAAAATATTACTTAGTCATACACAAATTGACAAAGTAAACCATAAATTAATGACTGAGGACTTTTCAGTTGGTCTGACTTCTTATGGAAGAAAAATTTCTGGTTTCATACCAAGAATCTTGCAACTGCTTAAAATATATTCCTTACTAAGAAACCAAGGTTCATATTTGCCTTAAACAGTGCCAGGACAGAATTTTGCACCTACAGAAAATTCTGAACAAACCTCCTATGGACTCAAAAACCCCTCAGAGATGTGCATACAGATGTATTACAGTCTCTGCCTCCTCATTGATTTAACCTGATGGATCTAGCTGGGTAATACAAAACCAAAGAAATTCAGTAAGAGCAGCAAGCCAGACAATTAAGAGAGCTAACTACTAAATAAATATGTTAGTGGAATCAATACAGTCATGATACACTAACTTAAACTGATTTTTCATTTATGTTAAATATATTGTCCACTTAATTCTAAGACATATTTCTAATTACTTTTTTTTTCTACATTGAGTTTTAAAAGCGACCAGTTTTCAGAAAAAGAACTACTACTGAAAACAAGCCTCCCTTGCATTGCCTACACACATTTTTTGATCCACACTTGTGAAAAACAGTAACATTTACTATGAAAATTCAGACAACTGTAATAATCATTTTATAAGGAGCACTAGTTTTTCCTCATTGCATGCTTATTTACAAAAATATAGTAAGTACACATATGCTCTATAGGTTTACCTTGAGGGAGGGTTTCACAATCAATTTAACCGATGTCAAGTGCAAGCTGCAGTGAAATCCCCTCTCTCCCCACGCACATCCCCATCCCAGCCAGACTGCATCACGGCCCTCAGGCCAGGCTCTCACCGTGTACCCGATTAGCTGATCAGTCCTCTGATCCAACTTGTGCATAGTCACACCAGCAGTGCTCGCACATGTAATGTCTGTGGCTGCCACTTTTCAGGGGATATACATATAGGCTTGCAAAAAGCAACCCTGGGACCACAGACTAACAAAAACGGTCTGCCAGCTTATCCCAAAATAGCATGCAAGACAGCAAATGTGAGTAGTAGTAAATGCTATACATACATTTATATAAACTGCCATTTGGCAATGCTATTTGGCAAACGATATATTGATTGTATTTATATATCCTCTATATCAGCCCTACAATCCTTTTACAGAAAGTCTAATACTGCATGCACAAATACCTTACTGAAAAAACCCACAGATCTAATGACAGGTCTCCCTCATTTGTTTCATTAGAAATTAATTAACTGAAATCTAAATTCTAGATGTCCTCATCTTGTGAAGTACTAAATGTGTCCTTAATTGGCACACTGATGAAAATTGCTATTTAGTCTTTTACAGAGTCTGTACTGGGTTACTGAAACTATCTGTGTAAGTGTTGAGCCTTTACTGCAACAAAAAAAAATACACTGTAGTTGAGTCCTGATATATTCAGACAACAGACAACTACTGAGTTGAATATTATACAGAGATTTAGACTTCAGTATATTGATAAGACAGAAATCAGAATTTTCAACATTCAATTACTTATTTTCAAGAGTACACCACATGGATGTATGATTAAAAGCTAAAAGAGATCTTAATCATATAGCAACACACTACAATGACTCATTGAATACAAATGTCAACACGCGATCTCAGTAACATTAGTTTATTTTTAGCATGCTATTCAGGAGCAGCTGAACACAAAAGTGAAAGAAAAAGATGAAGGATGAGGTTCTTTGCTAGCTAAACATGCTTATCACAAGATGTAGTGGAAAACTAATGTGGTTTACCATATAAATTTACAATTTAAAAAAAACCAAAACATAAAACTCACTAATCAGGATAAAAGTCTAAGAGGAAAACAATTAGTGGTAAGAGCCTGTATTCCCCTATACCTTCCAAGCTGATAAATATTGCCCTTGATACCAAATAAACAGTAACGAATCAGAAAAGCTCTTTAGCAAACACAGATTTGACTATTACAGATAAACTGTAAAACCATTCACTAGAGTAGATTTGTGCTATTTGTCAAAGAACATACCTTTAGAGCAAATAAATTAAAAGGAAAAAAAAAAAATCAACCCCAAAAAAGAATATTTCAAAATATTCCACATCTGCAGTTTTAGTGGCTCTCCTAAAATCAGCAGCTGGCCAGAAACACCATGGCAAAAATCAAATGTAAATATACCTGACAACTATTAACGACATGTTATATACAACTTCAACTATTTTACCTTTAAAGTTGACATCTACAAGACTTTCCAGTTAATGGAAAACTTCTCATAAGACTTCTACATCAAGCCCTGTGACCTGGCTAATTTTGCTATACGGTATTAAACACAATGGGGGGGAAAAACCACTGTCCTCCCTACAACTTGAATTATTTTTTTTTTGTTAGCTACTAACATCAAACACTTTTAGACCAAGATAAAATGGAAATGTCTTAATGTTAACAGTGTTAAAAGTAAATCTTGCATCTGTGGTGAAATATTCCTAGGTATGCCCAATCAGCTTGTATTTTGAACACCGGAGACACACCTGTAAAAAACGAGCAGTTATACCCTGCTATCAAAATCACACAGCAGGACTGCCAACTTCTCTCAGTCAAGAAGTTTTGGGTTTTTTTTAAAAGGAAGTGCTAAACGTATCTTTGAGGAGAAGTCAACAATTCGTTTTATTGGCAAGTCTGAACATCCTCAGATGTTAATTTCCATTCTATTCCAGACAATTTATCTGAAGAGTGGGTCAGAACCGTTGACTATAAAACCAGCAGATTTCACATTAAGCAAATATGAAGAACAGGAAGAGACATATAGATACTCTGCTGTGTAAGATACTATAGTGTGCCTGGATAAAGTGTGGGAACTGCCGTTAAAAATAAAGATCTAAAATGAGGTAGAATCGACATGTAAGTATCTTTTCGCATTTCTTCTGTTTATTAATACATAGGAAAAGAAATGGTACATGCTAGAAATCAAATTATCTGTTCTGATCACTTCATCAATGATAAGATGCAATATAAAAAAAACCCCAAACCTCAAAAAGCACAACTCTGCTTTCAGTTTCTAAAGATGGAACACATAACTGAAGGAAGAAAGTTTATCATGACATACGCTCTTTAAGAATGACAAACTCTCAAAATTGTTTGAGTTAAATACTAAGCTTAAGGAAAGCTCCCAATTTCAATTACAATGCTTGACTAAAAATAATCACTCCTGGGAAAATGACACCAGTTGTCAAGAGATTTAAGTGAATTTAGTATTGAATTAATGGGTTTGGAAGAAGACTGGTGCCCAAAAAAGGCATTTAATAGGACTTTCTTTTCTTGAACATGCTCAAAACATTGTAAGATATATGACCTTTAGTTCAAATATAGCCTCCCTGTTGTTACATTTTACTGAACTGATCTTATAAAGATTGTTATAGTATAAATTCTGTAGTAGCCAGTAGTCACAAATTAAGGTTTTTTAAGTCCTGTTGGTCTCTTGAACCTAAAGAACCATCTCATCTCAATAGTCTTTTAAAGCAATCATTTTCCAGACAGGAATGGGTAACACACTTGCCCATGAGACAGAGGATGTGCCTATATAGCCATATGCTGACAGACCAACTCCTTTGCCAGCCTATCTACACTGGCAGGAGTCAAGGCAGCTCCAGCCCAGACAATACCATGTCTCTAGTGTCAAGGTAATCAAAACTTTCCTCTCCGCCAGGTCATCAGCTCAGGCAACAGTTCAACACTGTTGTATTTTAAAAAGTGCAGAAGTCCCATGTCCAAACAACCTACCAAGTTCAGGCAAAATGAACTGGAACGGGTCTGGACTCATCCATACAGACAAATCCAGACACACTGAAGATAAAACTTAAATCAATCACAAAAGTCACAGGCTATCCAGGCAGAAAGGTTTAAGAAAATCCATACCAGTATCACTACCATTCTTTTTCCGATCACATTTTACTAGGGTAAAGGTATAGCAGCAAAAAGTTAAAAATACAGTGATGGCCTTGTTCTTTGTTCAAGAGTACAAGAAACAACCCACCGCTCCATCTTGATTCTGACACACAAGTATGGCAACAAGGTATTGTACTCTCAGACAAAAAAAGGCTGGCCTAGCCAAACCCTCTGCTGGTATGACTCTTCTTGCAAATTTTGGTGTTCATCTCCCTCTGGTGGACTATGTACAGAGAGGGGAAATTTTGCTCCATCTAGAACAGCTCCACCTAGACATTCCCCCTCTAAAATCAACACAACTCCATTTGTCTTCCAGTTAGTAAGAAATCCTCACCTCAGGCACCTGCACCAACAGCCAAGACCAGCAAGACCATCAGAGTAAGTGGGTTCTGAGACACCAGTGTGGCCAGCACATGGCCAAACGGGCAGGTGTGGCTCTCCTGCTCTGGAACTCACTGCACTGAACACTTAGGAAAAAATTATTTTAATGCATATGCACAGATTTCTTTGCAATTACCGGCTACGGCACAGGAAAATAGAACTAGAGCTCAGTTTGTACTTGAGCAGGATGGAACAGAACACAGTATGAAAGAATATCTGTAATTATTATAGACATATCATATGAAATCTGGATGAATATCACATGAGAGCACACAGACCCAGAATTCCTAACAGACTTTCTCACATTCTTTGAAAGATGCCAAAATACTGTACTACTACTATTGTCCAAATGCAACAGAACACTTCTTCAACTGAAGTGCATAATGACAGTGAAAGACAAGTCAATCAACCTTCCTTGGCTGATCCTAGTATTAAGCTTTGGTCAGCAGAGCTGACACAAGCTCTCTATGCCAAACCTACACGCAACTTCTAGACTTACTCAACACAATACATCTTATAAATTGTTGTAGCTCCCTCACTTTTATACTGAGCATTTCTTTGTATTACTTTGCCTCTAAATTCTGTCCAAATATTTCAGGAAATGGGCAATCATTTGGCATTTGCTCTGCCCTTACTCAGCTATTTTCAAAAAAACTACTTTCAAAGTGTTGGTGGCACACTTGAGAGTAAGTATCAACTACAGGTACATTTTAATTTACAGTAGAAATAGCTACATGCTACAGGCTCCCAAAATTTAGCGATGTTTCCACAGTAGAAGGACATAGAGCAATGTAGACAATGTAGATAGATGAACTCTTTCAGTATCAAACCAAATCTACCAATTACACTGTTTCATTTTTACAGTCACTGTGGTGAACAGATAAACTAGAAGACATGTCTCATCCCCAGTCCAAGTTAGTACAAGCTCGAACTTGCCACTGTAAACGTTCTGCTTTCACACTGTAAAAGTGCTGCTTTCTTCAGCACCTGGGAATTCTGAAGTACTTACATTTTACTAAAAATAAACTTGAAGGTACTATCTATAGGCAATACTAAACACCTTATCTCAATGTGTCACAGATACAAAACTCTAATTTTCTAAAAACTTCACTTAATCATATCAGGACTTTGCAATTCTTAGTGAAAGCTAACTTGGTCAAAATGGAGGAAGAAGGAAACAGACGAGTCTGCACATTCAGTTGTGTTTGTGGAACTAACTAAGCTACAGCTACTTGAGTTTTTGTAAATATAAAACTAATCTACCAAGTCTTGTATACATAAACAAGACTGTTATACCAATAAAAGAATACATTGCTGAACCAGCCAATTTTGAAAGTAAAAATAACAGCGACTCAGCATGAAGATCTAAGACTTTTCCCACTATATTAATAAAGTTTTATGCAGTGGTTACAACAAAGGAAAATATTTTTAAAAGGTTGAAAAACAGTTCTAAAATAAAAAGTTAGTTTAGAATTACAACACATACCCTTTTTCACGGGTAAGGGATACAAAAAAAAAAAAGCTACTGTTTTTAAAGCTTCAAGTAGTACATAGCTAAAGTTTGGGTTTTTTTTTAAAAAAAGGCTTTTGCAGTTGGATGGCCTGTGTGTTTCCTTTGTTATTCATTAATAACTTTTGTGATCATTGGCCTGTGTCAAGTAAGTTTCAACCAATTCCTTAAAACAGAGCTGCTAAACCAGAGCAGCGCGACCAAGGGTTATATGTCTGTAAGCAGCCTCTCAAGTCAGTTACCCACCAGCAGCCCAAAGCCAAGTGCTCTGTTATGCATATCAGAGGGTGGCTACTGTCCCGTGTGCTGACAACATGACTTTGGACCAGCATGCCAGCCAGCCTCTGAAGTGCCATTCCTTGGCCAAGCCATTAAAGGAGATTTGTAGGAGAAGGGATGGGACTGAAGGAGGATAAGAGAGGAGGGCTAAGGCTAGTGGGTAGCAAAGCCATAGGATGTATTGGGTATGGTTGTAATGGAACCAGGAGACAATTTGAAAGGTTCTTTTCCTTTCAGATATGTTATGTACTGTCTATTATTGCAGCCTGAACTTATCTGACTCACAAAGTGCATGATTTTCATACCTAGTTAGAAGCGGGCAAGTCACACTCATTTAGTAGATGATGATACACTTAGAAGGCATAACTATCCTATTTAAAATTTCAACTTTTTCACCTATAAATTAATATTAAGGTAGAAATACTGTAAAATAATTTTAATCCAATTAGCTTCCACTAGAAGAAAAAAAAAAAAAAAAAAAGGACTGAAATCTGTATTTTTTCCTTATTAATGCAGAAATGTACTATTTAGTTCCCAAAATATCTTTTTATGGTTTTAGCACAAGAATATATTGCATTCTTACATTCATCACTATTATCTGCAATAATTAAATTCCTTACCTCCCTAAAACACAATGAGCAAAACATGCCTGAAATGTTTGGATACGATGGGCTCTATTTGATTGTTATTTTTCTCAAGTACAGGCACCACTCTGTCTCGTAACTTTGAATTTTTAAATAAAAATATAACACTCAACTTTGATTACATAACTCAGTTTTAAAGAGTCAGTGAGGCATATGACAAAAATAAATGTGGAGAGGAAATTAAGGTATTTTCTAGAACTATTTATAGTAATCCAGTCACGCTGAACTGATTGTATTTCCTCCTATATTGAACATGCACACAGCTGCATACAAAATAGATGTCATCAACTTTCAACTTACATCCAGTGCAAAAAATAACAGGTAAACATACTCATAAGGAGACTAACATTGCTTTTAGTTTACATAGGGAAAGCAAACTTTACTGTGACCAAATCTTGAAACCAACAATTTGTATAGATGATCATATACCTTTGAAATATATTCACATATAAGAACTCATGTATAAGATTAGGCTCATTTTCTTAAGATTAAATTTTCACATTGGTACAATATTTATTTTAATGAAAGCACTTAGACACAAGTAAATTGTTGGCAATGTGAAGCTGTTTTTTATTTTTTTAATTAAAAGAAGCTGTAAAGTGTAATTACAACCTAAAGTTTCCCCCAAGTGTCTGGAAACAGGCCAAGAGCTATTGGTTTCTGCAAGATACAGAAACCAATACTGAACATAAACTGAATTCTGAGCAGGGATAGCTAATACTTTGTATCATGTCTTTGGTACTTTATGTTTTTTCAGTCTATCTCTTCATTTTAAAATTTGTTAACTTTGAGGTCAAAAGGGCACTCTAATTTACATGGACAAATGAATCTACTAGACAGGCCACACAAAATCAGTTAGTTCAAAGGTAAATTAAAGACATATTTGGTCCCTCTCCCATTTCCTCTCACGTTCTAAGGCATTATCAGAGGATTTAGTTGCAGTGGTTCCATCATACAAAATGTTTAACATCCTGAAATTCCCCCTTTTTCAAGCAGGCGTGATCATGGAAGATACTAACACACCTGACTATATTCTAGTATTCTTCCAGTGAAGAAGAACACTTGGATACAAGAATTAAATGGTGTTATTGGACCGGACGAGATATTCAACTTTTTTTCAGCCTTTTACTACTCTGCCTACCTGTTATTTGACTACTTGAGGATCTCCCCTGGAAGATCTCACAGGAAAAAGTGAAGAACTGTAGAACTCTCCTTCACTTGATTAACTCCACATTTAGCTTTCAATCTTTTCAACTTTAATACTATATCAAATTTCTCTCCAGAGCACACACTTCTTTTAATTGAGGCTATTCCTTCAATTCACTGTTCAGAAAATAATTCATTGGCAACAGAAAAGCACTTACATATGGCTTGCGAGAAATATTTTCTTCAGAAGAGGTGGTGCACATATAGTAAAGTTTTAGTAATGTTCCATAAGGATCAATCCTACAGTCTAATATTTCAGCTACATTGTGTAAGCAGGGGAAAAAAGGCAACAATTGACCCTCCCATGCTAAAATAGGGACTTAAGAGGGGAAAAAAGGTAACCAGACACTCCGTTTACAATAAACTAAATATAACAAAGCCTCCCCCATCCACAATGCTTTTTATTCAAACTGTATTTATTTGATCTATCTACAAAGTTTACATCAAGATCTAAAACATGCAAATACTTCCACCATGACTACAGCATGAATTACGCTCACTGGGAAGAGAACCTGTTTTACCAACAAAAATAACTGTACATAAATCTGCCTCAGTAAAGTAGGAAGACAACAGACAACTCCAAACAAACTCATCCCTAAGGTTTCAAGGGCATCTACAAACTCTTCCTGAGCTTCTTCAGCACATATCTCAGAAAGATTCCATCATGCTTAGCTTCAGGGTGTATAGTAATATGTACAAATAAGATGCTTCTATTTAAGAAAAAAAATTACTTTGTATTAGTACCCCACTAGAATGTGAGGAATATAAGAATATAGATATCCTTTGGGTATCGTTTTGTCCATCAAGTGTACAAGCTGTGACTCTCCTATCTGTCTTTTGTTTTAAAACGGAAGACTGCACAAATCCCCAAGGACTGCAAGATAAATTAACTCAGGAGTATAAGGATAAAGAGTGGACCAACACTATTCAGTATTGCACTATGGCCCTGGTCAATTTTAAATCAACTTTCACAGCAGTACTGTGTGCTTCAGATTTTAAAAAAAGAGCAATATGCAGGCAAATAACAAATTTATAACACATTTTATAATATGATGTTCTCAATAACTTCTTATAATCAAACCTGGAATTAGAATGTGCCAGACAGCTTTTACTATACTTTTACATAGAATGGAAACATGGAACAGTTTGAGTTGGAAGACACCTGAAAAATCATCTTGTTCCAACCCCTCTGCCATGGGCAGGGACACCTCCCACTAGACCAGGTTGCTCAAAGCCCCATCCAACCTGGCCTGGAACACTGCCAGGGAGGGGGCAGCCACAACTTCCCTGGGCAATATGTGCCAGTGTCTCACCACCCTCACAGTCAAGAATTTCTTCCTAATACCTATTCTAAATCTCCCCTCCTCCAGTTTAAAACTATTACCCCTCGTCCTACCACTACAAGCTCTTGTAAAATGTCCCTCTCCAGTTTTCTTGTAGGCCCCTTCAGGTACTGGAAGGTGCTATAAGGTCTCCCCAGAGCGTTCTCCAGGCTGAACAACCCCAACTCTCTCAGCCTGTCTTCATAGCAGAGGTGCTCCGATCCTCTGATCATCTTCATGGCCCTGCTCTGGACTTGCTCCAACAGCTCCATGTCCTTTCTTGTGTTGGGAACCCCAGAACTGGATGCAATACTCCAGGTGGGGTCTCACAAGAATGGAGTAGAGGGGGAGAATCACTTCCTTCGACCTGTTGGCCATGCTTCTTTTGATGCAGCCCAGGATACAGGTGGCTTCTGGACAGTAAGCTTACATTGCCAGCTCATGTTGAGTTTTTCATCAACCAAAACCCCCAAATCTTTCTCCTCAGAGCTGCTCTCTATCCATTCTCCACTCAGCCTGTATTTGTGCTTGTGATTGCTCCAACCCAGGTGCAGGACCTTGCACTTGGCCTTGTTGAACTTCATGAGGTTGGCATGGGCCCACCTCTCCAGCCTGTCAAGGTCCCTCTGGATGGCATCCCTTCCCTCCAGCATGTCAAGCACGCCACACAGCTTGGTATCATCCACAAACTTGCTGAGGGTACACTCCATCCCACTGTCCATGTCGCCAACAAAGATGTTAAACAGCACTAGTCCTAGTACTGATCCCTGAGGAACGCCACTTGTCACTGGTCTCCACGTGGACATTGAGCTGTTGACCAGCACTCTCTGAGTGCAACCATCCAGCCAATTCCCTATCCACTGGGTGGTCCATCCATCACATCCATGCTTTTCCAATTTAGTGACCAGGATGTCATGCAGGTCAGTGTCGAATGCTTTGCACAAGTCCAGGTAGATGACGTTGGTTGCTCTTCCCTTATCCACCAAAGTTGTAACTCTGTCATAAAAGGCCACCAAATTTGTCAGGCATGACTCGCCCTTGGTGAAGCCACATTGATTACTTCCAATCACCTCATCTACATTTTCCATATGCCTTAGCAGAGCCTTCAGGAAGATCTGCTCCATGACCTTACCAGGCACAGAAGTGAGACTGACTGGCCTATAGTTTCCTGGGTCTTCCTTTTTTCCCTTCTTGAAAATGGGGGTTATGTTTGCCCTTTTCCAGTCAGCAGAAACTTCACCAGACTGCCATGACCTTACAAATATGATGGAAAGAGGCTTGACAACTTCATCCGCCAGTCCCCTCGGGACCCTTGGATGGATCCCATCAGATCCCATGGACTTGTACACCTTCAGGTTCTTTAGATGGTCTTGAACCTGATCTTCACTTACAGTGGGCAGATCTTCCTTCTCCCAGCTCCTACCTTTGCCTTCTGCAACTTGGGCAGTGTGGCTAGAGCCCTTGCCAGTGAAGACTGAGGCAAAGAAGTCACTGAGTACCTCAACCTTCTCCGTATCCCTTGTGACCAGGTCTCCAGTTCCCTTCCAGAGAGGGCCCACATCTTCCCTAGGGTTTTTTTTTGTCACTGATACACCTGTAGAATTTTTTCTTGTTCCCCTTTATGTCCCTGGCCAGATTTAACTCAGTCTGGGCTTTAGCTTTCCTAACCTGATCCCTTGCTGCTCGGATTTCTTTGTAATCCTCCGAGGTAACTTGCTTTTGTTTCCACTGCCTATAGAATCTCTTTTTGCACCAAGTCCAGGAGCTCCCTATTCATCCATGCAGGCCTCCTGGCATTCTTGCCTGCCTTCCTCTTTCTTGGAATGCATTGCTCCTGGGCTTGGAGGAGATGGTCCTTGAATATCGACCAGCTTTCTTGGGCCCCTCTTCCCTCCAGGACTTTAACCCATGATACCCTCTCAATCAGATCCCTGAGCAGGCCAAAGTCTGCTCACTTGAAGTCCAGAGTAGTGAGCTTGCTACACACCCTCTTTGATGTCCTAAGGATCATGAACTCTACCATTTCATGATCACTGGAGCCAAGGCTGCCCTTGAGCTTCACATTACTAACTAGTCCCTCCTTGTTGGTAAGGACAAGGTCCAGCATAGCATCTTTTCTCGTGGGTTCCTCTACCATTTGGAGAAGGGAGATAGAAGAAGATTTTATTTCTTTTACCAGCCCACGTTGTCAGCCCTAGCCCCCTGGGGGGCTGAGGCCCGTGCCCACTGGATTGCTAAACCGGCAGAAGGAACACACACAAACAAAACACACCCTCTTCCACCAAACAGCTGTGCCTGCAACATACCTCCCAACAACAAAGTAGAGCTTTTTCTAATCAACTTTTGACAGATAATGAATGCATTCATGGCTGTGACAAGTTGAATATTACCCAAAAGTATGATCCTCAATTATTTTTCTTAGAGTTCTCCCTCCTCTTTCTTTTAATAGTTTCTTAATACTCCTAAAAAGGTAGGAGATTTGCAAGTATAGAATTCGATTGCTGTTTAATGCTATTTAAAATGAAAAGCATATCATAAAAAACCATGACTCATTATCTTCACACTATACACATATTCTGCTATCAACAGGATTAGAATGGGTATGATGCCTGGAAAGGCAAAATTTAAACAATAATCTAAAAAAGCAGCTGTCTCAGAAGCCACAAAATGTATTAGGGATCTAAATTTATTAGCTGACCCTTCTACACATGAACACAAGCATCCTGGATCTGATCGGGAAACAGCTTAACTCCTGCCTCTCCTCACCTCCCCCACATCATGTTCCAGGCATAACAGGCACCTTTTCCCTGGAAATTTTAACAGGGGAAACAAGAGCAGATCCTGCTTTTCCCTTACCCTCTAACTGGCCCACTCAAGAAGCAATGGACTTGAGATCTGATCCCCATAGCCTGAAGGTATTCAAGGTTCTGAGAGCCATCCCTATCAGCTACACTTTAATTTGCTTAAGGCACATTTCTCCCCTTCCTTTTGAAGCTAGACCTGATTCACTCAAAAAGGAAAGGTTCCCTGGGACAAAGATAAACCAAATCAGAAAGAATCTGAGCCTGATGCTTAAGAGTTAGCAACACACTCTTGTCTCTTCACAGGTTTTTTTTGCGGGTTTGTTTTTGGGGTTTTTTTAAACTGTTAGTCATTTCAGTTTAAGAAAAAAAAAAAGCACAAACCCACATCACATAGAGGCTAGGGAGTAGATACCAATATTCCAGTATCCTTACTCCCAGGTCACAGCAGTTCAATGAATAATGCAGTATCAGAGAAGCTCCTACCTCTTGCATTATTGAAGTAGAACCACTGTGCAGCCAAAATAAACAGTGGAGGTCCTCCTAACTGGACTATTTTAGACTTGAATGCTAGAAGATGTGCATCTGACTGTGCTAAGCCTATGCAGAACTAGATTTGAGGTCTCCCACTTCTCGGATGAATGCCTGAATAAGCACAAGTACACACCGAACATATTTCAAGAAGAACATGCTGTAACTTCAGCTTTTGGTTTTGAATCAAGTGGACAGACATGCTGGACATACGGCACCTTTATTCATACACTTCAGCGGCAGAGCCTAGCAAGAATTGAAGCTTACTGCCAGTTTCTGCTTTTGCCAGTGGGTCATTTTAGGCAAATATGCTCAAAATGTATTTCATAAACTGAACTTCAGAGAGGTTTAATTTTAATTTTTGGTTCACTCTTCCCAGTTTTTTAAACACAATGCGAAAGCTGAAAACTACTACTGCTTCTTTCCTGGGTCTCACCTCTGGTTCACTCTGTGGTAAAGTAGGAGTGATCCTCTCTCCTAATGAAGGGTGTATTGGTATGTGTATTTAATATCCATGTTTTAAAGATATTATTGACTGCTTTCTGCTATAATAGCTTTGTTAATGTTTTTGTAAATCAATTCTTCCTTAGTCATAGCTCTCCCCTTCTGCAAGACTTAAGAATTAAATTATTCAGTAGAAATTATGTAGGCAAGTTCCCACTGGAAAAATAAAATGGCAAAGAAATAGTCACAAAGCCCCCTTCCATCCCTCTTAAAAAACTGAAGTTTCATAAAAACTGAAAGAAGAATAAAAATGTATCTTGTGGATTTTAAGTTGTTTCTGTCCCTTATTCACCCTGGAACAGGAAAACTATGAGCTTAAATTCCTGAACAACTGTAGTATATTGCTGGTCTAGACAGATCTCAGCAGAAAGATTTAGAATAATACCATCTAATAACAAAAAAATTTCTTTTTTTTCACTAAGAAAGGTTTGGGAGTTCTGATCATTTTAAGGAAGCTTGCCCATTTTAACTGAAAAAGGTGGCCACTTGCTCAAAGACCTCTGAAAGAGGAAAAAACAAAACAAAACAAAACCAACAAAGAAACACAATAAAACCCACCAAAACAAATGAACCTCACCATTCACAACTTAACACTACCAATTGTGAGAGCTCTCTCTACAGTTTGTACTCACATTCTTATAGACAGAATACAAAATCAATATTCACCTAATCCACATTCCCCTAACTTCACATAGACACCCTGACAAAAACAAGAAGGAAATTAAGAGACTGTATACATCTCCTGAGTATATTTGAAGTCCCACATTTATCTCAACTACTGGGAGGGGGAAAGAGAGAAATACACACACTGTATCAATATTCCTGAACTAAACTAAGGTTTTAAATGATATTCTGACGATTACCATTGTTGCTCCATACACAGTTGTTGTAGCAAATAACCATGCGTAAATTAAGGAACCAAGATTCAGAATTAAGACTGTGATTACATCCTGTGATGTATACTGTAATAAGAGCAAACTGTGCACTGTTAAAGAAACAAACTGCACAAATGAAGCAGCCCACTACTTCTAGGAGGTCTTGGCATTCCTCTTTATTTTTTAATATCACATAGAAAGACATCCCCATGACAATGGAAATAGCACGAGAATAATTTACTAAAAGATATAAAAAGCACGAAGTGATCATGGTCACAAAAAATGATTACTGTACAATTTCCCCAGCAAGCCATGGTCAATGCTCTGAGCAAATGCTTATTTTTGACTGAAGAGAGAATAATTTTAGAACTGACTCGACACAGCCCTCATTTGTGGGGGAAAAGCAGCATGAAAAAGCTGAAGATCATTCAGCTTTGTGAGCAGAGAGCACATGAAATTTTTGGCAACCACCAAAGTTGTGTTATGGCAGAAGCAGATGAAATAGCACTGAAGTGCAAAACAACTGATTGGATAAATCACTTACATCCTTCAATTTCTTTGGCCCTTACTGAAAGGTACTTAACCTAGTATATCAAGAAAGAGAAGCTAAAGAAAAACCACCTTTATGCACAAGGTGACACGTCAACTTTCATTTTACAAACAAAAGCCTTACATTAATGTCACTATTTCATACTGAGCTATAATATCATTGACTTGAAACACTTATGAAACACAGAACAAACTTCTTGAGTTTTTTCATATTACCTAATTAAAAACAAACAATCCAATGCATCTCTGGCAAAGTAATTTTTCTTCTTCCACTGAAAAAATGTACAGAAACATTTATTTGCCAGAGATAGGGACAGGTGTGTGTAAAATCAGCTCAACATAACATTTCCTTCAGAGAAAATTAACACTGATTAACATCTGTAGAAGTCTGGATAACTCCAACCAGACAACCAGTGATTGCATGGGCTAATGACTAGGGCTGTCGTTGCAAAGAACGATCGTCTAACTGCGCTGTAAATTGCTGAAAGAGCGACTTAAACCTGCATTTATTACTTGCCAAAATAGCAAGTTGCACTCCTGCAACATAACTTCCACCTCTTGCTTTACAGTTAGCCCCAGCTATAAATTCACCTTATACAGAAAAATCAGACAAGCTAAAAATATATTATCATATTTTGAACTCTTTTTTTTGCATCATAGAGCAGAGAAAATTTTAATTCTAAAAGAGATTTAATGATCAGCATATTCTGGAAAACAAAGTTTACAACCAGCACTTGAATATTCTTACTTTTCATAGAATCATAGAATAATTATGGTTGGAAGGGACCTCCAGCGTCATCAAGTACAACCTTTATCCCATCATATTCCTAACCATTAAACCGCTAGACCATGGCCTCAAGTGCCTCATCAACCCGTTTTTTGAACACCCCCAGGGACGGTGACTCCACCACCTCCCTGGGCAGCCCGTTCCAATGTCTAACCACCCTCTCAGTAAAGAACTTCTTCCTAATATCCAACCTAAACTTCCCCTGATGCAACTTGAGGCCATTACCTCTCGTCCTATGATTAGTAATTTGGGAGAAGAGACCAACACCAGCCTCACTACAACCTCCTTTTAGGTAGCTGTGGAGGGCAATGAGATCTCCTCTCAGTCTCCTCCAGACTAAACAACCCCAGTTCCCTCAGCCGGTCTTCATAAGGCCTGTTTTCCAGACCTCACGCCAGCCTTGCTGCCCTTCTCTGGACTCTCTCCAGCACCTCAATGTCCTTCTTATACTGGACACAGTACTCAAGATGCGGTCTCACGAGTGCCGAGTACAGGGGCACGATCACCTCCCTACTCCTGCTGGTCACACTGTTTCTGATACAGGCCAGGATGCCATTGGCCTTCTTGGCTACCTGGGCACACTGCTGGCTCGTGTTCAGCCGGCTGTCAACCAACACCCCCAGGTCCTTTTCTGCCAGGCAGCTTCCCAGCCACTCTTCCCCAAGCCTGTAGCGCTGCATGGGGTTGTTGTGGCCAAAGTGCATGACCTGGCACTTACCCTTGTTAAACCTCATGCAATTGGTCTCAGCCCATCACTCCAGCCTGTCCAGATCCTGCTGCAGAGCCTCCCTACCCTCAGGCAGATCAACACTCCCACTCAGTTTCGTGTCATCTGCAAATTTACTGAGGGTGCATTCAATCCCCTCATCCAGGTCATTGATAAAGACATTAAACAAGACTGGCCCCAAAACCGAGCCCTGAGGGACACCACTTGTGACCGGTCTCCATCTGGATTTAACTCCATTCACCACAACTCTCTGGGCTTGGCCATCCAGCCAGTTTTTAACCCAGCAAAGAGTCCACCTGTCTAGACCATGAGCCACCAGCTTCTCCAGCAGAATGCTGTGGGAAACAGTGTCAAATGCCTTACTGAAGTCCACGTAGACAACATCCACTGCTTTTCCCTCATCCACTAGGTGGGTCACCTGATCATAGAAGGAGATCAGATTGGTTAAACAGGACTTGTCCTTCGTGAACCCATGCTGGGTGGACCTGATCCCCCTGTTGTCCCGCACTTGCTACGTGATCTCCCCCAAGATAAACTGTTCCATAATCTTCCCCAGCACCGAGGTCAGGCTGACAGGCCTGTAGTTCCCCAGATCCTCCTTCCTGCCCTTCTTGTAGATGGGCATCACATTGGCAAGTTTCCAGTCATCCGGGACCTCCCCCGATAACCAGGACTGCTGATAGATGATGGAGAGCAGCTTGGCAAGTTCCTCCGCCAGCTCCCTCAGCACTCTCGGGTGGATTTCTTCCGGCCCCATAGACTTATGGGTGTCTAATTGACTCAGCAGGTCCTTCACTACTATTTCCTGGATTACGAGGGGTTTATTCTGATCTCCATCCCAATCTTCCAGCTCAGGGGACTGAATACCATGAGGAACACTGGTCCAACTGTTAAAGACTGAGGCAAAGAAGGCATGAAGTACCTCAGCCTTTTCCTCATCCTTGGTAACAATGTTCCCCCTTGCATCCAATAAGGGATGGAGATTCTCCCTACATCTTTTTTTATTGTTAATATATTTGTGAAAACTCTTCTTATTATCTTTTGCGGCAGTGGCTAGGCTGAGTTCAAGCTGGGCTTTTGCCTCCGTAATGTTCTTCCTACACAACCTAACTAAATCCCTATACTCTTCCCGAGTAGCCTGCCCCTTCTTCCAAAGGCGGTAGACTCTCTTCTTTCTCCTAAGTCCCAGCAAAAGCTCACTGTTCAGCCAGGCCGGTCGCTTTCCCCGCCAGTTTGTCTTACAACACCTGGGGACAGCCTGCCCCTGCATCTCTAACAGTTTCTTCTTGAAAAGAGTCCATCCTTCCTGAAACCCCTTTGCCCTCTAGGACTGTTCCCCAATGGACTTTCTCAACCAGTGTTTTAAACAGGTTGAACTCTGCCCTTCTGAAGTCCATGGTGAAAGTTTTGCTGCTCCCCCTCCTAACTGGGCTAAGGATCGAGAACTGCATCATTTCATGATTGCTCAGCCCAAGACGGCCTCCGACCACCACATCACCTACCAGGCCTTCCCTGTTCGTGAACAACAGGTCTAACAAGGCACCTTCCCTGGTGGGCTCACTTACCAGCTGAGTCAGGAAGTTATCTTCCACACACTCCAGGAACTTCTTGGATTGTTTTCTCTCTGCTGTGTTATATTTCCAGCAGATGTCTGGTAAGTTGAAGCCCCCCACAAGAACAAGGGCTTGCGACTTTGTAGCTTCTGCCAGTTGTCTATAGAACAGTTCACCGACCTCTTCATCCTGGTCAGGTGGCCTGTAGTAGACGCCCAGCAGGATATCTACCTCGTTCGTGTTCCTCAACTTAACCCATAAACATTCTACTGGCTCATCACGTTTATACACTTTTACACTTAAAAAAAAGCTTATATGCTTTTACACTACATTTTGCTATTTTTACTGTTTTACAATAAGCAATCAGTATTTTCCTGTCTTATATTCCAACTGCAAATTGCTTTAAGAATGCTCTACGGACCAATAGACTAAGGCACTACTACTAGAGAGTTAACTACTATGTATAGGAGTAAAATTGTTGGAACACAGGTGCCAAAAGCAATCATCCTACTATAAGTAAAGATTAAAGAATACTATGTCGACTATGTAAATACATAATTGCAGAACAGTCATGTCCAATAAATGCCTTCATCTTCCAAGGATAAATTTCTAGGAAAAATAAAAAGGGCGGGGGGGGGGATTTTCTTACTTCATTCCATCACTATCTGCAAGAGTTAAAATCAGTAGGACCAAATCTCTCAGGAGCAGTTTGGAGACCTGCACATGTAGAAAGTGACTATTATACATCAAGTCAGAAGGCAGTTAATATGAAAAACAGGAATGCAACTCCAACCAATATTTTCTTACAGGGCTGGCAGCAAACTGTCAGATGCATGTGTGACCTCAAAACAACCTTTTGCCAGATGCCTCTTTAACCTCTTACAATTACATCAACTTCTACAAAGACTGGTACATTTTACCATTTTCCTCCTTTGGTTATGCAAATTAAGAAGATGTGCTTAAAAGACAGACTGAAAAATGTTTGGTTCTGTGCATTTGTGTCTGTCTTAAAGTCCCAAAATAAAGCTCTCCAATACAGCAGCATATACTTCATTTTTCTCCCCAGAATTACAACTGCTGCAGAAGTTAAACACTAAGTATTCATCTTCTTTCTTTTCTCCTCCCTTGAGTCAGTGTTCAAAACCAGGTAACTGAGCATTAAGGGGCCAAGACAATATTCAGTGAAAGCAATCAAATCACTTAATACTATTTACCATTTTTAAGTAAAAAACTTTTTTTCCATAAAAAGTATGTTATACATCTTGTGTTGCAATCCACAGAAGCCAATACAATGATTCATATTATTCAGATTCAAAAAGGGCCTGTATGCTAACATTTAAAGAAGGGCATTTCTGCAAATTTAAAAATAATCAAATTAATAAAGAATCCTGAACATCTTTCAGAGGTTTGAGCCTTAGCAAGAAAAAAAAAAAAAAAAAAAAAAAAGAAACGTTACAGAATGAAAAGTAAGTAGGTCATGTATACTAAAGTGCTAAAAATACTAACATCTGATTTGTGGCTGAGAGAACCGTTTTTAAAATTTAGAGGTGTACAAGTAAACGAAAAATTGCACAGTCCTTTGTCAACAAAAACATGCTTTCTTTGATGAGGCACTAAAAAGACAGATTCCCTGTGCTGTACAGAATCCAAGAAAAAAAGAATTTCCCTTAAGAAATATACCTCCTTATACAGCAAAACAATGAATTTCAGTTGTTCTGTAACCCAGTTTCTTTAATCTGCATAAGAGATGCTGACTGAGTTCACTCAACCAAATCACTACTGGCTTTCAGAATACAATCAACACATGCTTTTCAACAGTATTAATATAGCATGAAGCTTGTGCTCCTAATTATTCATGTTTTTGCATTCTGTTTTTTCCCCCTGCTGTAAAATATGCAAATTTACTTCTTTGTGTTATTTAGGTCCCACATGGGCCTCAACAGATCTGTTTGGAAGGAATTACAAGCCAACATCTAGATACATGCTGTCAACATTTCAAGCTTCATTATTTTTATTAGGTTGGAATGTCATTATAGATTTGATATTAGGCTTTAAAAAGCTTTTTATAAAACTGTTGAAAACCTACAGCCTAATAAAATGGAGTACTGATAATTACTACTACTCTACTTTGTGTGTATGTGCATTAAAGGGAGAGAGAAAAGCCCTACAACTCTTGAATACAAGAGAAATCCCCATCTAGTGGCACTATTGAAAAACGCAGTTTGTTTTTGTGCAAAATTAGTACCCAAGAGGATTAGTTTGACTTCATTACTGAATGAAGGGCAGCCATTACCCCCTTATGCAACTAAGGATCGGTAACAGGAGAGGCCTGTTTCTTCTGGATTCCTCCTCCTCCTTTTTCAGTCAACTCTGACTGTAAAATTCAATGCCCAAATGAACTACTAATGTTTTTTAAGTATAAAACCCATAAAGCAGCACTTCAAGAAACAGGTCACTTAATACAGTAACTTCTTGGTGCGCATCAAAAGCGTTCACTTGCAGTGGCGCAGTCTGACACGTATAAAGTTTTCTTTAGATAAAAGTATTAAAATATTTCCCCAAATATCAGATTATGATAAAGTTAGTATTAAATATTTTTAAACTTAAAAACATAATGAAATAGTAGCTTGGTTATTCAAAAACTGCAAGGTTGGGAATAACTACAGAAGCACTTACTGTTATATAAAAAAATACGTAATATAAGCCCATTCATGCAGAAAGGACATCGAGACACTGCTTTTTTTCAACTGGCACAAAGCCCTGTGCATTTCTTCAGTGTAATAGTATATTTTAAAACACTGCAGCAGCTCAGCCTTCCTTACTAGCACCGTTAAAAGCTCCTTAAATATTAATGAAAAAACAATGTAGAGATTCACAGGAATCTACTACATATTACTACTGACTCCTAGAAAACAAACAGCAGCAGTAACACTAAGATTTTACAAATCTCTTGATGCATTTAGTCTTTGAGGTGGGTATGCAGAAGAGAGAAACTAAAAAACTCTTTGAATTGCAGTAATAAACTAGTAGGGGGGTAGTCCTCTGATTTGGAAGGACCAGTATATTAAATTCCCTTTTCGTAATAGACTCACTCCTGAAGATTTTAAATTGCACATTTCTGTCAGCAGCAAACATTTAAGGGGTTCTTCAAAATGTATGTAGGATCTGTATTACTAAGATCAATATGGAAACAATGAGGATCTTATTTTAAGACCTTTTTACACGTTGGGTGACACTGAGGGTGTCCCTTAATTCAAATATGCAATTTCTCCAATTGTTCCTTTCACAATAAAAAGCACCCCAAAAACTATCTGCATACAGAATTCTTGGCAAAACAGAAATGGGGAGTTGGAGGGAAACTGGCCTACAGAAAAACAGACAAGATTTCCAGAACTAAAGACTGATGTGTGTTGATCATTTTACTTCTTTACAGCTTTAGTACAGAATACTTCCTGATATGCTAAGGATGTTACTTTGCAATATAACTGCAGCTAACGAAGGGAAACATGCAATTGGCTGTAAATCATACTTTTCAGTCTCACAGATGAGTGAAGATGCTCCTGCCTACAGATGAGAAAGATCCCATATGAAGGAATTATAATACTGAATTAACTCAGTAATACATATACTGAACACAGCAGAGTAAGGTTCAAGTACCTCAATTAAGATAAAGCCAAAGTTTGAATGCCTTGCAGAAATAAGCTTAAAATCCTGACCACCAAAATTTTGAGATAAGAATATCTGCTATCATCCATCCATCATAATTTATCAAATTCATGTACTCTTTTTGCAGCCCGTTGTGTTCCCGACTTTGTCACAGCATGTAGTAGTGATGACTTCTAACAATACCTTGCTTCTTAAAAAAAAAAAAAAAAACAAAAAAACACCCAAAAAAACCTTGAACTTTTCACCTTTCATCAAATATCAGTTCTCTTCTGCTTTCTTATTAATGAAGAAATATTTGCCTTATACTGTATTTCATCTCACAAGATGAAAAGCAGTTGTTCCTCCTCCTTTGATTCTGTGAGGTTTTAGATGTTGGTGCAAGTTTGACCACATTTGTTCTGTAGAGCTCCTCCGCTTCAGACATCAAGATTGAAACAGAAGGTACACGTTGGTTAATTTGACAGATCCAGGACTCACTTAAATACCACAAATCCTTCTCCCTATTGGCAAGAAACAAACTTAATTTCTTATGTCTGTGACTATTTATGTTCTCTTGAGAGGAAACAGAACAGGCAAAAGTCATGCTTGCTCCAGTAGTGAGAAGCATAACAAATAAGTGTTAATCCAAAATTTGGTCACTAGTTCCAATTGACCTCCAAGGATCTAGGAAAGCACAGTAGGGAAAAGGGAGGTTTACAGATCTGGAATATATCTTCATTATAAAATTCCTGCTGATCCTACTCACCATGGCCATAGCCTCCTTGTGTCTGTGACACTGACTCCACTCTGACAAGAACACTATGCCTGTCCTTTTTTCCTTGGGTACTTCCTCTTGAAACTTTGAAAAACTCTACATCAAAATTGTTGAACGCAGTAAACAACCTTCAGTCAAATGCTCCCTAACAGTCAACAGCAATACTCCCTACCACCTGGTAGAGATCTGCACCTGAGGCTAAGAGCAAAGCTCTGACATAATAGCTATTGGTCAGTATTGAAAATCCATGTTAATTTACACTTAAAAAAATTAAAGAGGAAGGTGTCCTAGATTCAAGGAAGAAACAGAAGTTAACTATGTTTACAAATAAGGCTTATCGGCACCAGCAACTGATCTGCTTCTCCAAGGCATTTAATCCATTCCAATTTAACACATAAAAAGATCCCTGAAAGAAAACAAAACAAAAAACAACCACCCTTAAATCCATTAAACAGTTCAGTCTTTCAAACACAATTTAAAAGTAAACAAAGTAGACTTGACCTCAGGCAAGGTCAAAGGCTCAGATCAAGAGCTCCCAATATTTTTCAAAGAGCATATACAGAACAATATTCTATGATAAGTGATATTTTTAATTTTTTTTTTTTTTTTTTTATGATGAAGCTGATAGGACACTGGAACTGGTTGTCTAGAGAAGTTGTGGATGCCCTTCAGTGGAAGCGCTCCAAGTGTGGTTGGATGAGGCTTTGAACAATGTGATCTAGTGAAAGATGTCCCTGCCCATGGCAAGCAGGTTGGACTTGATCTTTAAAGGTCCTTCCAACTCAAATAATTCTGTGATTCTATGCTATTTCAATTGTCTTCAAGCAAAGAACACTCACCATCCACCCCAGAGGAATCAGCACCATGCAGAGTTTCTGACCTTCTTGCCAAACACACATGGGGAAGCAGCATTGCTGTCTCAGTTTTTCAATTCCTGATTTTAGACTGAGATTAGGATTACCAGTTGCATGCATCTTTGAGATCTAATGAGAGATTTTTAACTTTTGTTTTGCCAATCACTAGGCCTAGCACAAAGGACACAGCCATCAGCAAAACAAACCAGCAGATTCTATTGCACATAAAAAAGTCAGTATATGGGTGTATGCTGGGGGTACAAACAAGCCAATCAGGTTACACATAACAGACATCAACCCCAGTGACCCCAGGAATGATACAACACAGCCAGCAATTGGTGGAACAAACAAAGCAACAAAGTCTCCCATGGCAGAGATGGGAGGCAGCCAAGCCAGTAGACGGATAATATAGGAGAGAAGTAGCCACATGTTGTTCTCACAGAGCCCACATTCACAAGCACCAAACCTGACTGGGGCCCAGTTGCATGAAGAGTCAGGAGGTCCTTCCTCACCAGGGAAACTCTGTGAAGTGCATCCACCTCACAGACAGACACTCCACCTTTCCTGCAAGTGGTCCCAGCTTTTATCCCCAAAGCAGGACACCTGGCACTCATTTACCCAATGTGGGGCACCTGGGGCTTGTTTACCCAAGGGCTTTCCTCACAAGGTGGGCCGCACCTTGTAGGCAAAGCCAAAAGGCAAACTCATCCCCTCCTTTTGAAGGACCATGGGAACCACCCATATGTCAATCTTAATTCAGGGCTCGGGGTTCAGACCCCAGCACTTCAGCTGTGTGCCAAACCAAAATGCTAGCACTAACCTGTCATCTCTGTGGACCACTACTCTTCAAAATCCCCAAGCTAACTAAAAACTTGTTTTCTGAATTCTGGAATTCACAATGTTAACTTTAAGAACAATTTGTGATGATCAGGCAAAATCCTGAAACCTTTTTCATATTTCTGCAATTGATTCATCAAAACCAATTGCATGTGTTGTGCATATTTCATAAATCTCTCATAAAGCAGAAAAAAACTTCTGCTTGTTATAGAACGAGCACCACTTCTAGAGATTCATGAACAGATGAGATGAACAGTATCTGGAAAATGACTGAACTCATAGTTAGACATAAAAATGCTTTAGTCCCTGGTAGAAAATTGCATTTTGTCTTTATTTTGTAGAGAGTGAATTACAAATTCTTTTTTCTTGACTCCCACACATGCAGTATTTGCCCCAAAAGCTAAAATAGATAATTTCTTTCAGCTACTACACTGCAAAGTTGGTTTTGTTGCTGCTTGTGTTTTTATGAGTCATCTTTCCAGTCAAAGAATAGATATTCAGATATTGAAATGACAAATGCATTGCAGCAAAAGCAGATTTAAAATATCGCAATTTGTAACAGGACTTGGAGGAGTTATAAAAAAAAAAAAAAGAAAACCACAAAAAAAAATCCTTAAGATTTGTCAGGGTTGATAGCTCTGGTGGGTCTTCCTCAATGAAGTGATGAACCTTCTTCCCCCTTTTTCAAATATCAGATGATACAGAAAGAGATTAAAATAATTAAATACTGTTAGGAAAATCACAATTATCTACATTTAATTGTGATGCCAAGTACGCTCACTACATTACTGAATAGACTTCTTTTATACTTTAATGGACATGACACTTGATTCTTTCTTGATAAGTTTCATTCAAACTTCCAGTAAGACTCCTGGCTGGCGTTATAAGTGGTGCATGGTGTGAACAATTTTGCAAGGGATTTGTGACAGACAAACTCTCGTGACCACAACAGTGGAAATCAGGAGCAAGCATCTCCTGAGGATGTATTTTTCCTCTTCTTTCTCCAGGAAAGAAAAGTAAAGCACTTCCTCCCATGTCTGCAGAATATCAGTGAGCTAGGGTTTTTGTTCTTATATTCTTTGAATGAAAGATTAGGTTTAGGAACCAACTTAAAACATAAGAAATTAAATTCTCACTCCCTTCAAGAGTGTTCACTGACTACAGCAGTACTCACAGTAATGCTTTGTTAAAGACATTTAGTGCTGGTATTCTAGAATATTTTACACCTAAGTTTAAAAAAGCTTCAGAACCTCCTATCTTAGTAATAAAACAGTAACTCGCAGATAGCTAGGTGTTGTGTTTTTGTGGGTTTTTTGGATTGCCACTATTCGTAGATAAACAAAACTTCTAGATAAGTATCTGCTTTAAGTGCTGACCTGTAATTCTGCAACTACATCCATCTAGCAAGACAGTGATATGCTCCACTGATAGATAACATTGACAGCAATTCCTTTGTCCAGTAAAAGTTAGTTAAGATGAAATTACAGTCCATTTCATTGCAGTTTGCAAAATTAACTTGTCTGTGCAAAAAATAAATAGAAATAAATTAAGATTCAAGCAAAATTGATAACTCTTAAGTTTATATTTAACAGATTAATTTAATATGAATTTATATGAACAAAGTTTAAATACCTACTGACAGCATTTCAGGAAAAAGGAATGAAGCTAAATTGAATGCAGAATCAGGACCAGCAATTGTGGGACATAAGCAATGTTTAGGTGCAGAACTCTGTGTGTTACAGAATTTGAAACTCTAAATGGTCTCCAGAATTTTTTGGGATGACACTGTGTCTCCTTTGACCTTTCCACAGTGCAAATTCTGGAGCCATCAAAACCAGTGCAGATGAACAAAATCTAGTGGAAGACTACCATTAAACATGACAACACAAAGTCACAGGTGTGACACCAGATCTATTGTAATAACTGGTAGGTAGTTGGAGATACTTGTTTTAATGGAGAACTATTACAAAGAATATAAGTAAGTTACCCTCAGAAAGAGTTCCAATAGTCCATATTGTTACATTTTGATAATCTAGCAGCTTTCATGTCTTGAAAACTTAAATACAGAAACATTGTAAGATTCCTAAGAAGAAAAGTCAGTAAATCGGAGCAGCAGAAACTGAATATTGATGACGACAGATTTACAAGGAGGAAAACACAAATTTTCAAATGAGGAAAAAGAGAAGGATCAGTTACAGCATGACAACAATAAATTATTTATCTTCTGCATGCTTGAGCTATCCTACAAGACTATGAAAGAACTTGATTAAAGCTGCAAATTTAGCCAGCTCACAGGTCAGTACATTTCAGATAAATTTTTGAATAACGAAAAGACTTTGAAAACTCCAAACTGCTTATTTTTCATCAAACTAAGAGACAGAACATCTACATTTGCCATGTGACTAGAAATATGCAGATGCTTCTTGGCTTCTAATATAAAAAGACTTTGGGGGTAACAGTAAAAGGAAGGAACCAGAAAAAAACTAGTCCTCTATCAACTGCAATAAGTTTTTCTTTTCCCACAACTCTCATCATAAAGCTAGAAGACTCAACATTGACCTTTCTTGTTTTGTAAGGACATAACTTCTCCTTGCTCACAATACAAGAGGAAAATAAGAAACTACATTTTCAATGCTCTTGAATAAGAGTTGGTACCTATGTAAATAAAACTTTAGCTATTTGGTCCAAATGATGAGACTAGGCATATAAACTCCTTCAGGAAAATGAAGAATTCTGAACAATTTTTATCATGGCTTCTCTTAACATTTCATTTGATCTAAACGTCTCAAAGAAACTTTTACATTTCAAAGATGATAAGAATCACTTTATAGAGAAGCACCACTTACCCACAATAACAAATCCATCTGCTTCTCTCTCTGGCACTGTAACCTTCTTTGAGTCTTGACTTTTTCGGAAGAAGTTGAACATAGCCTCTTTTTTTTTTGTTTTCCTTCTAAGTCGTTATCTAAAATGAAGACAAAGCATGTTAAATGAATATAACAGAATTTACCATCAGAAGCTCACACTATGCCAAAGGCCACATACATGATATAACAGCTTAATCTTTATTACCAGATTTGAAATATCAGGCATTTGTATGTCAGACAGATCACCTTGTTGATGTAGCAGACTTCAATACGCAAAAAGAGAATAAAGTATAAAAGGCTTTTCTATAAAGTTATGAATGTATTGCAAACACTAAAATACAAAATACCAAAATTTCAAGCTTTCTAAAGGGAAGTGAAAGAAGCAAACTCCCTTCAGCATTTATCCAACACGCTTCTATATTTTCCTGCTGCTTTGAATTGTTGTTACACAAACTTTCTCATCATAGTTCTAAAGCATCTAAACTTTGAAGCCCACGACATGATCCCATGGAAAAAGCACCTTCATAATGCAGGAATACTTGAGTGAAGCAAATTGCACTAGAGATTTTCAGCCTTAAGTGTGTATGCATCAACTAAAAAGACCAACCCACCCAGCTCTACATTATTAGCATAGTATGTATTTTTGGTTTTCCAGTTCGCAATCTTTGAGACTGCTTAACACTTGGGTGTATTTGGTTAACAGTTACCACTGATTCCCTTAAAAGAAACTGCAACAAAATGATCTGTTGCAATTTTTTCATAACAATAATTCATTAAAAGAATCTTCCGAAGCAGCTAAGAACACTGAGTTCACAACAGCTAGAACAAAACAAGGAAACCAGTGGCATAAAAACATGAACTGCAAAAGATTATAGTCAGTATCTCTTCTCTCAAGACTGTAAGATTACATAGAAGTGATTCTGAATAGCTTAGAAAGGACAAAAGGGGGAAAGGGAAAGGGAAAGGGAAAGGGAAAGGGAAAGGGAAAGGGAAAGGGAAAGGGAAAGGGAAAGGGAAAGGGAAAGGGAAAGGGAAAGGGAAAGGGAAAGGGAAAGGGAAAGGGAAAGGGAAAGGGAAAGGGAAAGGGAAAGGGAAAGGGAAAGGGAAATCAATCAATACTGGATTAATTATTTGCCAGAATTCCTCACTTCCCACTCAAATATTCATGGTACTATAAGCAAGAGGTTTTTTGCCCTACCCAGTGACCTGTAGCAATTTACTGCACAATCAGCACTGACTATTCACCAGATAGAAACTGCCTCACACTCTGCTGTTACAAGCAATAGCAAACACTTCCATACTCCAGATCACACAAAGTCCTATATGAAGTGTAAGCACTGGCTTTCAGGAACAGTATTTAAATAAAACATGGCAAAAGCAGCAACAATTCAAACTGTGGCCTGATACCTGAGACTTAAAGACTGAATACGCTGCAGGCTGGCCACTTACTGCCTGCTCATGCTGACGTGGTGCAATTTCTAGCAATCAAAAGAACTACACTAGAGAACACAAGAACAGGACAAACCATCCAGTCCTAAGTATGAAGTAATTTTAAAAAAGAAAAAAAAAAAAGTTACTTATCTGCACTTTATTCCTTTTTGCTTGTTTTCCTACCTTACCACGTGAAATACTGATATTTCCAGTTCCATAGAGACTACACAGTAGAAACTCCTAATTACTTCATTTATTCGTTACCTTCCCCCACACCCAGGCTCAACACATGGCGCCAGCAGCATATTCCTTTTTCAGCCCTCGGGGAATAAGTCTTCTCCTGCTACCAATTAGGGTTGTCAGTCCCATAGCTCAAGTGGTAAAAACCTGTGCTGTAATGCTCAAGAGTCAGGTTTCTGCTCCGATGATGTATGAAGGAGAAGCAGTTGTGGAACAGTTTAAAATGCAATTTTACCTTCATCCTAAGTGTGCAACAACAAGAAGCAAAATGAACTTTATGTGTAAAATCTTAGATAGCTTTGGTAAAGGCTCAGATTCCAGTCAGCCACTTCAGGTGCCAGAGCTGCAGTTGCTCCAATCCCATTTTTTTCTCTTTGAGATCTCCATCATTGTGCCGTTTTCAGCTCTATCACAGTGTTCCCCTTCCCTTCTCTCTTGCACAAAGAAAAGCATCTTAATCAGTATATATGTGACACAAAAGAGTTGTATAGGAAACCAAGCATTTGCTGTCTTTTAAATCCTGCATATTTAACATACCTTAACACTACATTTCAATTCAGAGTAAATTAACAATCAGTACGATTTGATCTAGCAAAATTAATGTTACAAGCACTTTCACATACTAGTTTTTTTTCCTTTCATTGACAGAAGGAAGCCCGAGTATCTCATTATTTTCTAAAACCCACGAAATTAATTTTATTTACATACATGAGGCTTGATCTTTACTTTGTAGTTTTCGGTTTCTGAAGTAGCTTTAATGTAATTCCACAGCTAGCAGTATTTCTCAAACAGAAAACAGAACGAAAAAAACCCACACATCGTTTTGCTTGAAACAGAAAAACAAACAAAGCTAGCAAAAGTACCCCCTAAGTTCAGGGTTCAAGTTCTTACGCTGTTAAAACCACTGGTCCAGCAGTTACAAAATAGCGTATGTTGTATTTTGTGATTGTGAACGCTGGGGAGGTGGTAAGGAATACACATATTAAAAAGACTATGTGCTTACTGAGGCTGTTTCCTTCTCTAGAAAAAAAACTTGTAGATCTCAGATCTGCACAACTGATGTGGAGGAAGGAGCTCACCAACTACTACTTGCAGTATTTCAGTACCTTTGCTGAACATATTATTAATTTTAAACTAAATAACAAAGAATGACCAAAAAATAGAAGAGGGGCACAGAAACAAAAAGTAGAACTGTATGCAGTATGGCATAAGGAAAAACTGCAGACAGGCAATGCTGGGACATTTGTGATATCTGGTCTCTTAAAAATTTTATCAACTGTGGTACTTCAAAAGTAAACATAAATCTCTCCAGCAACAGGAAATGCAACCACTAAATTTCTTGAATTACATGTTAAAACCAGAACAAAGCCCCTCTCCAACAAAGAAACACAGAGTTGAATGGAAACACTCGTGCTCTTGAAGATAAGAACACAGTTTAAGGACTTGCAGAATCAGGCTGGAGTTTTACTACTTGTAGATAAGATGAGGTTTCAGTTAATGAAAGCTGAAAACAATTGGTTTCTGCACAAGTTTCATTTCAGAATAAAATGAAATTTGAAGTCTGTGGACCTAGATGCGTGGTCACACAGACTACAGAGAAAACCACTTTGCTGTGTTTCTTTTTTTAAAGCTGTCAGCACAAAATCACAGAAAATACACCTACCATTCAGAGACAGTACCACGTTCCTGCAGTAATTTCTCCT
This sequence comes from Podargus strigoides, assembly GCA_028020825.1. Lineage (NCBI taxonomy): Eukaryota > Metazoa > Chordata > Aves > Caprimulgiformes > Podargidae > Podargus > Podargus strigoides. Next base: position 32,006,571 of record CM051623.1, read on the forward strand.
ACATAGCACAGCATTTTTCCCTTCCAGATGGGATTAATTTTATTTCTATGGGAGACCTGAAATTGAATTCACTGCCTAAAGATAAAAATCTCCCTTGGTAGAAATATGCAATTCCCTTCTCCTCATGTTTCCCCCTCACCAAAAAGTGAACATAATTTTTTCTTTCTCCACTCTCAATCGCTGATAGTTAAGAATAACGCTTTTGACACCGCTTGAGTCATTAGCAAGTAATAAACTGCGAACTGTAGCAATTCTGTGAGGCTGCAAAGAATATTTTGTCTTTCTGTGAGACTCTGAGAACATACATGGGATTGGACAAAGATGAGTTACAGAGCTGCACAAAGGGGTTAATTTATTCCTCCTGCATTTTGTCAGTCTCCTTTGACAAGAAGTATGGGCGACCTTTGAGCCAAACCAATACATTACATCCAATAAAATTTTTCTGTACAATGAAGACCCTCACATATTTAGCATTACTTTTCAGCTTTTTCCTGCATGTTCACAAGTGACAGGAGAAGAAAGGTAATTTAAAATTAAAACCACTGAAGATGCAGACTAAGATAAAGAGGGGATGCCCAGGAACACAGCAAAGCAGAATTGCAGTGGCACAAAACTGACCTTAAAAAAAGAACCAGAACAACTTCCTGTCTAGCAGTTTAAACTATATAATCTAGAGAAGGAAAAAACTGCATTAGAGCAGTTCTCTCTTCCATATTAGCATTTGCTGTGATTCACCAATAAAGTAGCAATCGGAAAAAGAACAAGATGTTTACGGGCCTGTGCAGCCCTGCTTATGACATGAGAATAACCAATTTAAGAGTCAAGAACATGCATGTTGAAAAGAGTTCTCTGTGACACCAAAAGAACAATTTAAAAGCTTTTGGCCTAGTGTAAATTACTATTTGAAGAAAAATTCAACAGCTCATTTCTTTTATCTGGCATTAACATTAGTCATATTCCTTTAGTTTGTGCTTCTTGAAAGCAGAAGAACGGAAAGCAGGTATCAACAGAAACACAAATACAAACGAAAGGATATACATATAACAAAGTAAAAAAGTCTTTATTAGTGTTTAAGTAAAATGTAAATATTTAACATTTCCATAAAATGTAAGGGAAGCAGAAATACCAAGAAATATGAATCCAAATTACCACAGTATAAAAACACTTGAAAATGGTGAATCATAAAAAAGCAACCACAATCAAGTCAGACAATAAAAGCACAGGTGACAAAGACAAAGCTGGGAGAGACATAACAGTACTCAAACCACAGTCTACATTCAAACCCCTGAAAAATATAGAAAATGCTAAAATAGAAAGCTAGGAGCTTATTAGATACGATACCAAATAGGTTGAAACCTCCTTCTTCCCCTGCCAACAGTTTTTGACAGCAAACCTTAACAAGCAGCTAAGCATGATACAGACATATATTTGTAAGAACCTCTACAATGCATTTTTTTAGCAGCTAACCCTTCAAATGCAGCAGACAAATAGCCTTAGAAAAGCCACTTTGCAGCAGCAGCCTGCTACAACTTGCTCCAACTGCTACATTTATGAGAACTCTCCTTTAAAATCTCTGAATATACGCTAAAGAAATGAGGACATTCTCTTGCAAATAAACTACTGAAAAGGTGAGTGGCACAGAAACACTGAGATGACAACCAGCTACACCCCATCGAAGATATAACCCCACAGCACTGCCCTTCTTGGCCACGTGCTAGTTCTGCACTGATTCTGGTGGTAGCTTGCTTCCTTGGCAGGCTGCTTCACCTTGCCAAGCCACCACAACACTAACCCAGCCAACTGACAAAAGCCGCTTTGTGCTAGTTAGCAAGCTGAAATAACCTGCAGCTGGTTACAAGAGACAGCACATAGGCGGTGTTGGGATCACCTTTTTAAGCCACAGCAGAGTTAGACTTTCTCAAGTATTTCCCAAAACACCAGTCCTGAAAATGGAAAGGAAATCACAGAACCACAGAATGGTGGAGGTTGGAAGGAACCTCCTATCATCTGGTCCAACCCCTTGCTCAAGCAGCACCCCCCAATGCTGGTTGCCCAGGACCACGTCCAGGTGGCTCTTGAATATCTCCAAGGAGGAAGACTCCACAAAATACCTGGGCAACCTGTGCTAATGCTCAGTCACTCTCACAGAAAATAAAAGTGTTTCCTTATGTTCAGAGGGAACCTCCTGTGTTTCAGTTTGTGACCACTGCCTCTGGTCCTGTCACTGGGCACCACTGGAAAGAGCCTGGTCCTCTTTGTACCCTCACTTCAGGTATTTATACATTTTAATTATATCCCCCCTGAGCCCTCTCTTCTCTAGGCTAAATGATCCCAGCTCTCTCAGCCTTTCCTCATATGTGAGATGCTCCAGTCCCTTCATCATCTTTGTGGTTCTTCCCTGGACTTCCTCTGGTAAGTCCATGTCACTCTTGCATCCAGAACTTGGGCCCAGCACTCCAGGTGCAGCCTCACTCATGCTGAGCAGAGGGGAAGGATGACCTGCCTCAACCTGCCGGCAACACTCCTACTAATGCAGGCCAGGATATCATTAGCCACCTTTAGTGCAAGGGCAAATAGGATGCTCTCCACACAAGTGATAGTTGGGGAGAACACACAGAAAAAAGCAAGACGTGGTGAGAGCGCTGTGTCCAGATGCTAGCTCTGTCTCGTGTCTGTCAATCACTCTAACCCTGGCGATAGAATGTAAGCTCTTAAATGGTAAAACAAAATTAATTAATAGAACAGAATAGTTCAGTTGGAAGGGACCTACAAATGATCATCTAGTCCAACTGCCTGACCACTTCAGGGTTGACCAAAAGTTAAAGCATGTTATTAAGGGCATTATCTAAATGCCTCTTAAACACTGACAGGCTTGGGGCATCGACCACCTCTCTAGGAAGCCTGTTCCGGTGTTTGTTTACCCTCTTGGTAAAGAAATGCTTCCTAATGTCCAGTCTAAACCTCCCCTGGCACAGCTTTGAACCATTCCTGTGCATCACATCCCTGGATCCCAGGGAGACGAGTACCTCCCTCTCCATTTTCCCCCCTCAGGAAGCTATAGAGAGCAACAAGGTTGCCGCTCAGCCTCCTTTTCTCCAAACTATACACGCCCAGCATCCTTAGCTGCTCCTCACAGGACATTCCTTGCAGTGCCTTCACCAGTTTTGTTTTTCTCCTCTGGATGCACTCAAGGACCTTCACATCCTTAAATTGCAGTGCACAGAACCACACACAGTACTCAAGGTGAGGCCACACCAATGGAGGAGGAGAACCACCTCTTTTGTCTGGCTGGTTCTGCTGTGTTAGATGCACCCCAGGGTGCAGTCTCTTGGCTGCCAACTGCTCCTGACCCATACTGAGCTGCTGCCAACCAGTCCCTCTCTGCAGAGCTGCTCTCCCCAGCCACTCTCCCCACCCTGCCATGGGTAGCGGTGACTGGAGGGGAGAAGGGAGAAGGGCAAAAGGCCGTTAGAGGAGGGAAAATACGGAGTAATTTAAGGGAAAAGGATAAATGGCAGGATGGGCTGCAAGGGGCCGGCCGGGCCGCGACGGGGAGAGCGGCAGGGGGGCTGAGCCCCGGGGAAGCCGGGTCCCCCGGGGCTCAGCCCCCCGCCGCCCTCCCCGCCGCGGCGACACCCGCCCCGCTGTCACCCACCGGCCCGGCCGCCCGATGCCGCCTCCACCGCCGCCACTCACCAACCTCCACCTCCGCTTCCGGGTCGCGTCAGGGGAAGGGGAAGTCCCGCCCCCTCTAATCCCCCCGTTGCCCGCGGTAACGGCGCCCCGCCCCTCCGGCAAAGGGCGGGAAATCGTGCCGCGATGGGGGACGTTCATGAAGTACCGCGGCCGCGCATCGCCACCGGTCACCTGGCGCAGCACATCGGGCAGCCCGTCTGCTTCGTGGGACGCGTGGAGAAGGTTCGTGTTATCTCCTCGGTCGTTGGTTATTGCCCTTTGGGCCGCGCCGCGGGGCCCCACGGGGCCCTGTCGCCCTGGGAAGGGCCTTGTCCCGGCCTGCGCCTCAGGCCTGGGGAGGCTCTCACTCTGTGGGGCGGCTGTCGCCTTGCTCGGGGCAGGGCGGGAGTCGGCGGTAAGGGTGGGATCTTTCGGGGAAAAGCCTTCTGTGTACTTCTGGTTGGGGCGGCTCAGCCTACAGCGCTTCCCGCTGCCTTTGAATCACGCAGGCCTAATGTCTTTTGTAGATTCATCCTACTGGTAAGCTTTTCGTGCTTTCGGATGGAGAAGGAAAACATACGACTGTGGAGCTGAGCGAACCTGTAAGTTAAGGAATGCTTTGGAAATACTTGGTATTGCCTTTTGTAGATACCGGAGGTTTTGTCCCTTCTGAAACCTGTGCGTGCCTTGCACGTATTGAGTTTTCAGTCAGGAAAAAAAAAATAAAAATCCCTGGTTTCTCCCCTTTCCATTATGTTTCATTGCCTCTGCTTTTTCTTACATCTTCCAGCTAACTTGCAGCCTTCGTATTAATGAACTGCCTCAGTCTTCATCAGTTTTCAGCTGGTGTTAAGAGAACTGACAGACACATCCCCGTTTGGCTACTTTGTCTTAACACTTTTTGTTGTTTACAGTGTAATACATTCCACTACATGTATTCACTCTATTTCCTTTCACGTTCTCTTTCCTTACTTTATTGCCTTTATATGCCTAACAGAATATTTTGTGATGATAATCTGAAAACCCCAAGATTATGATATTCTCAAGAGTCTTTTGAGACATTTCTCTATACTCTTGGACGACTTGTCACAGCATTCCAATAAACTTCATAGTTAGCTTGAAGCATTCTTTCTTAAAAAAAAGAAATATCTAGCAATTAATGCAATGGGTGTAACATAGGCTAGTAACTACTGCACAGAAATAGTGCTTCCTTTGTTATGACATACCACTAAGGGAGTAACACCCTGGCATTCTCTTCTGTCTTTATGTATTTATTTTTTTCCTCTAAGAAAAGTTGTAATTGAAGGATTATTTTCATTGTGATGGCAAATGCTGTAGCTTAACTGAGCATGTATGCAGTCTTTCCATCTTTTTCTCTGAATGATCTGTTAAATGCTGAAAAATCTGGCCATTTCAAGACAGGAGTCTCACCTTGTTGATGAAAAAATGCAGTTTGATCTCACTAAGAGTTTTGCTTTATACACATAAAGCTTGCTGACTTCAAACTGCAAGAAAATCTTTCCTACAAGTTCTGCCTGTACCTCTTTCTTGAGCTCATGGAAAGGTTTCCTGCTGTGGGTTGTTAAGTCTTCAGATGTCGGTATTTGACCAACAATTCCACAACTTGCCATAACTGAGTAAATGGCTGAATTTCATAACTTTCATAGCTGCAGTGTTAGGCACTTCGCATACTGTATTGGCATGTAAGGGAGGAGAAACTGGTGTCTGCAGAAAAAACATGCCAGGTTCATCTCTCTGGTTTGCCTGATGTAAACGGAGGAACTTCTAGATTTGCTAATCAAAATGCTTTCTAACTTCTTCCTCCCTTTGTTTGTCTGTGTGTAGCTCCTCCTTTCAATAGAGAAACCCAAAATTATGGGAAGGGAATCTATCGCTGCGTTGCATTGCAGGAAACTTGCTAGAAAGTTAAGAGTTAGATATTGGAAGAACATTACTGAAATAGTACTGCACTGTTAAAATTAGTATCTAAAAAAAAAAGAAAGAAAACTTGTTCAAGCTATATGATTTTGGAGTAAGATAAAATTTTTACCCTTGTTTTTTTTCCCCACCTTGTTCAACCAAAGGCTTCTTATTGTCGATGTCTTTGTATTCTGAACACTTCCTGACAGATTACTCAATAAATAATTTCTGATTATACCTCCTGAGTCTGGAATGCTAGAACTGCTCTCTGGCATGTGTGATACTTCCTTAGCTCTTATGAGTTCCATAATTTGCTCAGGTTTTAACGCAGTGCATTAAAATCTGGATTTTTCTGCTCACTGTATCCTAGATTAGTTTCTGTTCAGTGATTAAATGCCACAGTTTTATATAGTTACAAACTGCTACCTTCCCTATGATACTTCTTCATGGTGTTTTTGTGTCTGTACTGGATTGGCTGTTATAGAACCTGTAAATCTAAGTGGTCAAGGCTTTTGTGTTTGGGTTTTTTGGGGGGGAAAGGGACGGGGGTGTTCAGTAGTACTGTATTGTTTGACATGGAACAGAATCTATTGTTATGAACAAACTGTCAGTTGTGGAGAGTTCCTAGCTCAAGTGCCGTGCAGTAGAGACAGCAACTAATTTAGTGATACTAATTTTATATTTGATATGTTTTCTAGCTAGATGAAGAGATCTCAGGAGTTCTTGAAGTAGTGGGAAGAGTAACAAATCAGGCAACCATCATGTGCATGTCGTATGTCCAGTTCAGAGAAGATAAAAGTCCATTTGGTAAGTAAGAATATACATTATCACAAATGCATCTTGTATTTTGAACTCTTCTTCAATAAGAAAGAAGGAAGCCCCTGATTCATGTCTTTCTTAAGTAGAAGGTCTTTATTCAAGCTGCCAGATATGGAGTAGAATCTAGAAAAGGAGAGCGTCATGGGAAAAGTTCTGTACAAAATACACTGTTTTACTGTCAAACTGTAGAGACTGACTCGAAGCTGTAGCCAGTCTAGATCGTATTCTGATGATTCTCCCACTCCCACCCATGTGGTCCTTGCATCGCACTGGACCTCGTGTGATCATGCATCTAGCAGGCCTAAAAAGAACCCTCCAGAAAGCAAGCAATGATTGTGGCTGCCTTGGGAAAACTGAGGAGGATGAGGGGAACTGGGAACACTCAGCTATACTGCTTTAAAATAAGAAGTGCTTTAATGCTGCCATTTGCTTGTAGGGAATTTAGCTTATGCATCATAACCATTTTCTTTGTCCTCTTTCAGATCTGGAACTCTACAATGAAGCATTAAAAATTATTCACGAATTCCCTGAATACTTCCCATTTGGTACTGGGAGGAACAATTGATTTTTCTTAGCATATATTTAGAGCTTCAGAGGGGACAAGAGTACCGCAGCTTTCTTGCCTGACAGCATGGTAACAGTTGCATTTATTTCCAACAAAAACACTGAAAAGATGCTGTTACATGTGCCATGTATGATCAGTGAAGAATCTTTTCTTTAATAATTTATGCAGCAAGAAGGAGAACACTTCCATGGGTATCTCACTGTCTGTATATATTTAACCCTTTTGCATCCATGAGGAATGTTCTCTTGCAGGATTTGCCTTGATAGAAACTGAAGTTTTGCTGGCATCTCTTTGTGGTTGGTAGAGGTTCTGGAATACTTTAAAGGAAACTCATACTGAAGACATTTGGTGGGGTTTTAAAGATTTATTTCTTTTTTTAATATAAAAAAACATTCATTTGCTTTGATATAAATTTATTGAACATGGGGAAGGTATTTTGCATCTTGAAAACAGCCTATTCTCCAATTAAAAAAATCTGACTACGTTTAACTATTTGTGTCAGTGTTACATGTTAGAGTGCTGTTATCTGCGATGCATGGTGACTTGTGTTTTATTTTACCTGACAGAGGTAATTTAATTTTAACAAAGTGGAGTTAAAGGTACTTGCCTTTTGCACTAATGTTAAACATTCGGAATTTCAAGCACTGTTGAGTTCCCATCACAACCTTCATTCTTGGTGGGAGTCTAAGCAGAAGTACCAGGATTCAGCCGGTATGTCATGATGACTTTAACCCTATAAACTTCCACATGATTCCCAGTTTTGTTACTGTCCAGGCTACTTACAGTGCACAGCAGAATTCTTGCATCTCTTAAGGTAACACAAAGTAAAGTCTAACTTTGGAAATATTCTCTGTGAATTAAGAAATAAAATATTTCAAAGTATTTCAAATAAACCTTTTTTATAGCCATGTTCAGGCTTCAAGTTTAATAGCTAGATTTTAGTGCCTTATTAAGCTTGCTAGCTTTATGGTCATTTATAGGCTTATCCCTTTTAAGTCAAGGAGGTTTTGTTTTAAAGACTTTAAAGTAACTACAAACTGGGTGGATGATCAACTTAACAGGTGATCTGTTTTTCCCCTGTACTTAGAAGACAGACAATGGCACAGTTATTGTCACTGAGAAGGAAGACTTCTAAGTATGAATCAGTCTCGTATAGCAAACAAGAACATGAGGTCAACTTGGCATACCATATTTTATCCTGTAGTGATATCCCTGCTATAGTTAGGTGCTTAACAGTATTCAGTAAAATCAAGTGGCATTGTTAGTAACTACATGCTTGTTTTTCCTAGCATTTAAGTCTTTTGTGTTATTGCACTTCAGAAAATTGGTATTTCGTGCATGTATAAATATAATGTAAAATGTTATGTGCAAATAGTTTGTGGTCACTCAGACTAGCCAGGCCGAGCAGAATGGTCTACCACTAGATGGCTACAGCACTTCACTCCTGTACAGAGACTATCCTTGGGTGTGTGCTCTTGTGTGGCAATACTTGAAGTCATCGTAGCAGTAAATGCTAAAGGTACCCCTTTGTCAGTCCAGACTCTTGTTCATCCAGTCCCACAGCAATCATATGCAGCTAGGTAAGCAGTATGCAACTAAACATTTCCAGTATGTGCTTTTCTAGACTGTATCAAGCTTTGTGAATAAATGGACTGCCCTGGCTGTACTAACAAGACAGAAGCACAAGGAACTATGAAGTATTCTTTAGAATAAGAATATATATAACAGAACAAGCAGGGGCCTGCTAGCCCTTGGTTAGGACAAGAAGAAAGTGCTTGTGCTTGATCAGGGAAGGAAGACAAGACTAGTGCGCACAATGACATGAAAATAATGAAATGGAATCATAATGAAAATAATGAAATGAAATGAACCAGAGTCAAAACATTTTAGCATGCCAGGCCTCCTTCATCTAGTTAACTCTATTAGAATCAAGCAGAATATGTAAAAGTAATGGCAGCTAATAAAATATCTATAGCTAAACTTTGTTAGAAGACAACAAATCACCCCCAAAATCACAGCTTTATTAATTTAAAAGCTAAACAAGGAAAAATACTGATCATTAAAAAACACACTCCTCTGTAAATTTTGCAAATAGTGTAATTACTGGCCTGAAACCCTGATTACCAATTAAAAGAGCCAAAAGTGGTAGTTATACTGTGCCAGAATATGCACATATTCATAATCCAAAACATTTCAAAGACATGCTGAGTATCAAACATCTAATTTAATGAAACAGAATTTGACACAGGTATAGTCAAGTCAAAAACATCATAAATGAGTTTTCTTTACATAAGAAAGCGAGACTATGTAAGTTAGTAGTTACATGCACCTGGACATGGAATTGATCAGAAAAATTTACTAATTGTTGTTACTACAGAGGAATAAAAAACATCTTTGACACTTACAAATCCTCATTTCCACAAACCCAAAGTTTTATTGCCTGTATTTATATAAATAGAGTATCACACATTAAACCCCAGTTTACATTTATAAATGGGGAATGTTCTGAAGAGCTCTTCAACAGCAACATAAAATGTGCAAAAATACTGGAAAGAGAAATAAATACTCTAACAAGAAAAAAAAGGAACCGCTCTCCCATGCCTACAAATATCAAGTACCTCTTAGATTTTTTTTTAAGTTAAAGATCTTTGTCAATTAGATAAGAAATTTAGATACGAATAAATGTAGCGGATGTATTACAATTAATGCTAAATCAGAAAATATAACCAAAAGACCTGAATGTAATCATGTATATCTACAGAGAACATTTCCACATTCTATCTTGTTGCAACTGCACTAGAGCAGTTAGAACTAGTGGTATATTACAATATGTTATCTTTTAAAATACCAACTTTCACAGTCCTGTCAATACGGTACCAGTTTATTGCTAGCATTCCATTTAGTATTCCATAGCACGCAAGTGTTAAGTAACCCATATGCTGTTTTTCCTAGTAAATAAACACACACCAAGTAAACTGATGTTATTATCACACACCTTAAAACAGGTTTTTTTCCCTAATTTGTGTGAATTTTGTTGCCTATAAAATCAAGGACAACAATACTGATTAGCTCCTAGCACAGTCTTAGCAAAATATCATTGACTGTCTCTCAAGTTAAGAAATAATCTTAATTCCAGCTGGTAACATATCTAGAACTACTTCTGGTCAATGACCTACAACAGTGCAGCCTTTTAGGAGCAGACTGGTGTTCACTAGTGACCAAAAGCAGGATTTATATAAGCTAATTTCACACCTCCCAGCATATTTCAGAAGTACAGGGAAATGCTGATTATCCAAAAGTCTTCAAATATTTTTGTAGTCAAAACTCAGCACATAGGTTAAAACTTAAATATTTACAAGTCTCCAGTCCTTGAGATTTCAGCTCTTCACAGGACTATGTTAAAATTAATCAAATGAAACCTCCTAGAGTTTACCTGCACTCTGCACTGAAACAGACACATGACTTTTTCAGGGAACTCTTCTCTAGGACATAGACTTCTCTAGGAGACAAACCCCCCAAATTCTTAGCATTAAAATTCACATCATTTAGGTATGTAGGTAAATTAAGTAAGACCTTGAATTGCAAAGATACTGCTTTACTATTAGCAAAACTTGGGAACAGAAAAAAATGGATTTTTCTTCAAAATAAAAATCTTTACAATACAATTAACAGTGGCACTTTGAATGAACTTACAAGGAAATGATTGTTTGCATACAAGAAAGTGTGATCAAACAACGAACAGAGGAATCCACAGCATCACTTTGCAATCTTCTGAAGAAGACTTCACGTGTTTATTTTGAAGGCCCATTTTCACTAAATACAGCATATAAACACTGCTTTGTTTGGAAAACAAATAAAAAGGCTGATCAGCATTACCCTGAAAACTTTATTAATATAAAGTTTTCACAAATGCAAAGAGTCCACAGTTCCAGGAGTGCTTTTGAATTGAACTGCTTCAGTCCTCTGAACAAGGACCACATACTATACCCAGAGGCTCGTTTCAGGAATACCTGTTTCTACGAAGCACAGTCACACACACATCATTTTACTAATCTGACAGCAATTTATTTTTTTCACAGTAAGTCAGTCACACATGACTTCTGTCTGCTTTAACTATGATGGACATCCATTAGTGAGGCCCTCATTTTCAAACAATATTTATGCTTGGACAGTCTCTGCTGGAATGAGATTCCCTGTTGTATCCAGCTGCATACACTTGCAAGAGCAGGCAGAAACTGGGCACTCAGTGTGGTCCCTAGATAACAACAGCAGCAGAAAAAAAAAAAAAAAAACGGTAAAATAAGACTAACAAGAATTTTGTAATCTATACATTTAAGTATGTGCAGGGACGTAGTATCTCAGAAAAACACAGCATCATAGTTAAGTTTTGCATATGTTCTAAAACTACAAAAAATTACAATGACATACAGCAAAGGAGCCACATCCATCTAGTGCAGCACACGTGGAATAAGAAAGATTTTAACATCAACTTACCTGAACCAGCTAAGCATATGCCCAGCATGTCCGCCATGCCTACAGTTGTGACACCAAGTAAACCAGTTGTTGAACTGGGCTAACTTCTTGTCTTTGCTAAGATCCACTTTTTCATCTGACTTGGATCCTCCTATGCAGAGGCAAACCCACCCCCAGAAATATGCTTGTAAATTATTATGCTTCATTTGTATTTCAGTCCCAGTAACACTATTATAATAAATTTGAAATTAGGAACATTATGTGAAAAAGTGGCCCAGTTTTAAAACTGAAGTCAGTAAAATTATTAAACAGATAAGAACTGGTGGAAAGCCAAAACAAGAATTATATTGCTGAGCTGTTGTTTCACATCTTACAGATATGCTAAACTTGCCTATTAAATAAGTTTTAGAAGCAGAATCTCTTTCAATAATGATTTATGTTTCAGTGATTGATTTATGTTCCAGTGAATTATGGGCCTGTTTTACTGCAAATGAAATGTTTGGCTTAAGGAAAAAAAAAAATTGAAATAATGAACAAAATCTAAGTTTTCAGTTATGGTCTTCCTCCCCCAAAATAACATGTATGAATATTTCTTTCTATATGTACTCATGTTGTAAAAAGGTGCAACAAAAGATGTTCAAAGAGGAACTGCTAATTAGGCCTCTAACTAGTACTTCAGCTGGATAACTAAAACCCACTGTGTCATACCTGGACAGCTGGAAACTGGTGTTCCCATATTTATCAAACAAAGTGCACAGCGAGGAAGGGGTTTACGGCAGCCAGGACAGCTCGTAACTTTTGACTTGGTTGGTGAACCACTAACTCCGTATTGGCTGAAACCTCGCCCCTGATGAGGAATAGCTGAACAGCTGTAAGAGATGGATTTTCCACAGAAATTGCAACTCACAAACACCTAAAGAGAACAAAAGCCCATTAATTTTTTTGGTTCGGTTCCACTTTTGCTACGAGTGAATTCATTCAAGCTCACAAACACTTCTTTACCAGATATTCTAGAAAGTGCCCTGGACAGCCAAGGCTACTGGTGAAGAAAGTCGTAACATCTTGGCTTATAGATGTGGCACATAGAGAAACGGGCCTTAATGATACACACTTACCTCAAAAGCACATAAAACCACGCACAATTGCCACAACTTGCACAGGTATTATTTAAGATAATAAAAAGCTATACCTGTAAGTAATCAAAGAAATGAAGTTTACTCACTGTGTAAAGTCTTATCTCTCCCTCCTTATACTGAGGTGACTGGCCCACTCTACCCAACATGAGGATTTTCCTAATAATCTTTATCTGCATACCTTGTGCCACAAGTTGTGCCTTGATACCAAGGAGCACATATTTTAAACTCTTTAGGGGCTATTTATGTTGATCACATAAGAAAGGAGCAGGTAAACTCAACTCCCACCCACTTGGAGCAGTACAGATGCAGCTCTCCTTAAACAGCTGTGACGGATACGTGAATTAAAAAATAGACTTCCTTGGAAACCTTTGGGCCCTAGGACTTGTAATGCACACACTCAGGAGACATGAGAGAGTGGAAGGTGCTGTGGTAAGACCATGTTGGCTAAAAATGCCACCAGATGTTAAGTAGACAGCATTTGGACAGAGCATTATGGTTTTGGTTTAGGTTAAGTTCAGAACTGATAATGAAAGTTGCTGCTGCTCATTTTTAATTTAAGGTTCAAGGGCTTCAAAATAGCTTTGAGGTTTGCTTTAAATAAAACAGAACCAATTTGAACTGCTGCTTGGTTCAATTCCCTAGTTTCAGTATCATGCTCACCATGATGCAGAATTCAGCTGGATGATACATGATTTTGTTTTTCAACATGGGAAGAAAAAAACCCACAGTTTCCCTAGCAAAAGAGTTGAAAAGTTACAGTTTCTGAAAACAACCTGTTATTTGAAAGAAAAGGGGTTTAGGAAAAAAAAAAAATAACAACAAAACACACCACAAAAACACTCGAAAAAAATAGTAGGGAACTGGTTTCCTAGGTTAGATATGAAAAAAATGCAGCTTTGCTTACCATATTTCTCTACTCCCTATCAAAACAGTTAAGTCCTTTCTCAAAAACTATTTTGAATAAAACACAACAACTTTTTTAGGGCAGCCTTAGTTGAAATCTTTCTTTACACATGAATCCTCACAAAAGCCAATGTACAGCCATCAATTTTTTTCTATGGAAGTACCAAGCCACTTTCCTTTCTGGATTGGTCATACTTCATACAAGAATTACGTTTACCTGGGCTAAAGGTTTTGAACTGGGGTCCAGCTTACTCCTGTGGATATCAAATTCTGCACGTTTATGCCAGAACCTCCAAGCATCTAAAAGATTCCTATAGTTCTCAATCCAGTACTGAACTCTTTCATCCTTTAGTACATCTGATGGAGAACCCTGAAACAGGCAGGAAAAAAAAGTCAGACACACACTGAAAATACACAATATATATTATTCACTTTTTCGAAAGACTTTCAAAAGCATACTACAAGATATGAGAAATAGAATGTAATTTCTTTAGAAAAAGATTAATTTTCTGTTAAACTAATGTGAGTTTGATAAAAATTTTCTCCAGTCTGTCTCTCTGGTTGAAAATAACCTGTGCTGCTGTGTCCTACTGAATACTTGTGTCTGTCAGATGCAGGATTATAAAATGATGTCACATACCCAAGTCTATATCATCAGCTAGTGAAAGGGACTATTTTTCTTTTTGCCTCTTTCCCCTACTATCTCAACCAGAAAGAGTAAAGATATATGACTGTAGGTAACACTGAGTGCTTCACATGATTCCACAAAACTGGCATGATATATATTGTCACAAATTATTATAGAAAATACTTTTTAGTTCACAAGATTCAATACTGCACTGCTAAAGAAACTATGCTTAGTTGTGTTCTATAAAGGTTTATTTTAGAGTGAAACACTAACCTGTAGCATACAATAGCTTGCGGTCTGGACATCTCCAGTTCTGTCAACGTAACTTTCCATCAAGTCCACTCCATCTTTTGTCAGTCCTGTTAACAGTATTCCCTCCAAATTCCCAGCATCTTTCATTTCATTTGTCAGCTTTTCAATAAACCTGTTCAGCTATTAAAAAAAAAAAAAGTTCCTTAACTTTTGCTATCTGTTCATCCCTTCCTGTCATTTATGTTGGCCTGTGTCAAAACTTTAAACAACTCAATAGCTTTCTTTAAGAGTGTCTTTTGCTAACAGAGTATAATGCTTGCTGGATGTTACAAAGGAAAAAGTATATGGTTATATCCACTATACCGCAAGAACTCAAATATTTATCAACAAACTTTAAGCCTCCTGATATGAAGTGCAAAGATGTAGGTTACGTATTCTTTAAATACTTCAGTGAATTTAAAATAAAACATTTCTGCTGTAAAACCAAGCCTTAATTAAAAGAAGGTAAATATCTGGAAATAAATACTGAGTAAGTACAAATACTCTCCAGTAAGGCAGTTACGGCAATAACATTTAACAAACTAGTATGTCATCAATATTTAAAAACAAAACAAAACAAAAAACTCCACAACCCAAAAGCCCCTACAAAAATCAAGCTGAAGGTACAAACTGAAGACCAGATTCCACCATACCTTATAACCTACTGTGATGAGAAAAACACAAATCACTCATGACTCATTGTTTCCACTGTTCACTCCTCCACCCCAGAGTGTCTTCCATCTCTAAATAAACCCCATCTTAACAGTTTGCTTAAATGTGCAACCACAGACTTACTTGAGCATCATTGAGGAACTTGCAAGCAAACGCCACTCTGTCTCGTACTGCTACGTTATTTTCATACTTTGGAGAGAAAAACAGGAATACTACCATCACATGCAAGCTTCCACTTTTTCAATATATTGTTTGTAAAAGTCAGGACATTTGTGCTATTGTGTAGCTAATACTATGAATTTGATAATGGACAAAGAAAGCATTGCATCTGAAGAAAGCCAACACTATCAGATGAATTGTTTATACTCAGATACAGGTATCAGTGCCAGACAGTGCCTACTGGAACAAAGTATTCAGATGTCAGAAAGCTTGGTATGATACATACCACATTGTTTATGAAACTCTGGGTAAAGAAACGGTATCACATGTCGGGCTGGGCTAGAATTCTTCTAGCACATATAGCCAAGAGTCTGACCAAGTCACAGGGGCAGGAAACCAAACCAGCTTTCCTTTACCATACTTAAAAAATAACTAGTCTAGCCACTGGATTCTTTCCTAAAATCACAACTAAAAGTTTTTTAAAAAGCCAAACAACAACAACGAAAAACCCAAACAAAACAAAACCAGGAAAAAAACCCTAAACACCCAGAATACACATTTCTCACAAGTCTATTGGCACTCTAGGTGCAGCAATGCAGTAGTATTTACTTGCTGCTTTCTAATCCTTCTACTGGATCTGACACTTCACGAAAATTCCTTGACTAGATTCATTCTGGTATTTATCTGTGCCCATTTTTATTCCTTCTCATATTTTCAAACTAGAAATTGTGATTGGCATTGCTAAAACTAGGAGATGTGCATGGCAAAATCTTTGTCAAATGAATTTCAACAGCTTTCATTGAAATAAAAATTAAAATTAAAAAACCCCAAACCCCTTATCATCTGTCACTTTCCAATTTGCCAGTAAAAAACGTTAAAATTGGTACATAGCATCCAGAGAACAAGAGCATTCTCTCTTACCAGTATAAAAAAAAATACTCCAGTTTCTCTCCTCTAGGATTCTTCTTCCCTCATTCTTATAATACAATGCTTTTAGGGTACGAAATAACTTTGTCTTCAACAGGTTTAGGACAATTATCCTGTTGCATTACAGGAGTCCTCTTTTGAGCCGAATAATTCCTACTGAATTAAGTATTTCTGTTGCTCTCTAACCAAGGCCCAAGTATGTTACCCCTCTAAAGGCTCAAAGTATCTCATAATTAAATATTTGGTTTGCTCTTCACATGTCATGTTTATACCAATTTCAGAAGATGTCAAACTATTTGTATACTGTTTCAACACAATAAAAATATTTTAGCAAATAAAGAAGCAAAAATGAAATACAATTAAATGCAATTATAGCTTGATGAAAGTTCTGCGAACTCTCCTGCACTTACTCTGTTTGTGCATTTCCATTATTAACCTCTCCCTTTTTCTTCCTGCTTAAATTATTTTGATAATTTATTTCTAATGGATTAAGAATTCCACACTAAAAAAAAAAAAAAAATCCTCTGCGTGAACTATATTGGATATTTTAGCTGCTTATGCATGTTTTTCATAGAATCATAGAATCACTAAGGTTGGAAAGGACCTCCAAGATCATCAAGTCCACCCGTCAAACCAACACCACCATGCCCACTAAACCATGTCCTGAAGTGCCACGTCTACACATTTTGAATGCTTCCAGGGATGGTGACTCCACCACTTCCCTGGGCAGCCTGTTCCAATGCCTGATAACCCATTCAGTAAAGAATTTTTTCCTAATATCCAGTATAAACCTCCCCTGGCACAATTTGAGGCCATTTCCTGTCATCCTCTCACTTGTAACTTGGGAGAAGAGACCAACCCCCACCTTGGTACAACCTCCTTTCAGGTAGTTGTAGAGGGTGATAAGGTCTCCCCTCGGCATCCTCCAGGCTAAACACCCCCAGTTCCCTCAGACACTCCTCCTAAGACTTGTGCTCCAGTCCCTTCACCAGCTTCATTGCTTTCCTCTGGACACACTCCAGGACCTCAATGTCCTTCTTGTAGTGATGGGCCCAAAACTGAACACAGTGTTTGAGGTGCAGCCTCACCAGTGCCAAGTACAGGGGGACAATCACTTCCCTAGTCCTGCTGGCCACACCATTTCTGACACAAGCCGGGATGCTGTTGGCCTTCTTGGCCACCTGGGCACACTGCTGGCTCGTGTTCAGCCACTGACCAGCACTCCCAAGTCCTTTTCCACCAGGCAGCTTTCCAGCCACTCTTCCCCAAGCCTGTAGCGCTGCATGGGGTTGTTGTGGCTAAAGTGCATAACCCGGCACTTGCCTTTGTTAAACCTCATGCAATTGGCCTCAGCCCATCGCTCCAGCGTGTCCAAATCCCCCTGCAGAGCCTCCCTACCCTCAGGCAGATCAACACTCCCACTCAATTTCGTGTCATCTGCAAATTTACTGAGGGTGCATTTGATCCCCTCATCCAGGTCATTGATAAAGACATTAAACAAGACTGGTCCCAAAACCAGGCCCCAGGGAACATCACTTGTGACCATCCACCAACTGGATTTAACTCCATTCACCACAACTCTCTGGGCCCGGCCAGCCAGCCAGTTTTTAACCCAGCGAAGAGTCCACCTGTCTAAGCCTCAAGCTGCCAGCTTCTCTATGAGAATGGTGTGGGAAACAGAGTCAAAGGCCTTACTGAAGTCTAGGTAGACAACATCCACAGCCTTTCCCTCATCCACTAGGCGGGTCACCTTGCCATAGAAGATCAGGTTAGTCAAGCAGGACCTGCCCTTCATGAACCCATGCTGGCTGGGCCTGATCCCTTGGTTGTCCTGCACATGCTGTGTAAGCAGAATCAGGATGAGCCACTCCACAGTCTTCCCCAGTACCAAGGCCAGGCTGATAGGCCTATAGTTCCACGGATCCTCCTTTTATATACTCTCTTCACTAACACAACGTTCACTAATATGAGATGTCTGTTTAGGAAGAAAAAAAAAGGTATCTGCCAGTATCAGAGGAAAATAATACATTCTAATCTGATTAATAAATGGAGTATATAGCACTTATCCTATATACGTGTGTCTATATATGAACCTAATACTTAAAGGAATTTTAATGTAAGAGAAATTTACTCACCAAAACACCATCATATGAACCAGACTCACTTGTCAGGAAAGCAAACATAGCACACAAGTAGGGATTGTTCAGTTGCAGTCTTAGAGTACTGCACATTTCTCTCCAAAGTGAGTTCTTCTCATCTGTGTAGCCTGACAGAGCCATTGCTACTACATTAAGGTTCAGATCACCTGATTTATTAAAAACAATCAATGAAACAATATTCAAGTTAAGGACTTCAAAAAAATCCAGTTAAAACTGTAATTGAAAGCATCAGTTTGAAACAGAATGTTTTGTCAGAATGCAAGACAAAACAAATTAACACTAACTAAAATAAATGTGCATACAATAGCATTTTCTAGTTTCTGCTTTAAATACCTCTGTTCAGGTAAGTTAACAGCTCTAAAAGTCACAAGCCCAATTGCATGACAGCCTCAGTTATACTTTAAGCAACATCACACTGGTTCCAGTACTTGGAAATAGTTTTGAACTGCTAAGTGTATTCCTATCATAAAAGACTGGTACCATAATTCACATCCAGAAGTGAAAAGACTGTATGCTTAGCTATCACTTAACAGACTTAGCTGGAGGATAACAATTGCATATAGGAATGTTGTTAACTTGAAGCTGCTAAAAACATTAAATCTATTTAATCTAAATATTCATTCTGTCACAAAGTTCAATTTTATTTTTGAATTCAAAGATAGCCTATCTCCGCTCTGAACCTTTCCTATGGAAAGCACATACACACTTTCCCCCACCAAAAAGGAGCAATATTAAAAATCAAAATAATTTTAACAGCCCCCTTTGTATCTCACCTACAAGTAGTCTTTTAAATTTAATAACAGAACACATGCAAATCGGAATTGTAGGAGGAATAGCGGCAAGAAAACAGAACAAAACCCCTCCATATCTCCTGGCTCCAGTATCTTAACTTTCCCTCATACATTGTAACTCTTACCAAATATTATTCCAAACCAAATGTTTTCTGCAGACCCTGAATGTTACCCTGAGCAACCTGATCTAGTTAAAGATGTACCTGCCCGTTGCAGGGGAAGCTGGACTAGATGACCTTAAAAAGTCCCTTCCAACCCAAACTATTCTATGGTTACATTTCAGTTACTCCACAACCACTGCAGTGCTGAAAAGTTGCATAAAGCCCAATGGAAGCAAATATATATGACATCTAGCAGAGACACAATTCCATTAAAAGAATCCCACTAGTTCCAAGAGTAACACTTTCTGGTGTATGTATCAACAGGAAATTCTGAAACATACAATCTATTTTAACTAGACAGTAAGGCACATGACAGTCTGAGGAGTGAAAGCTCAGGATCTGTCAGATTTCTCAGGCTCCAATACAACTACTTCAAGTAACAATTCTATAAGACAACAGGCATCTTTTCCATACTATCTTCTATAATTCTGTTTACAGAAAAAGATCTACTCAGGTGATAAAATGCCAAAACAAAAGATACCAAATGCAATACACACCTTTCCCAGAGGAAGCCCCTTTATTTAGAATTTGTATTGCTCGACGTATGTCCAAGTTGAAAAGTGCCACAGCAGCAGCACGCTCCCAGTCTCCTTCCTGTTCCAAGGAATTTAAAAAAGGTTCCACATCTAAGTCTGTTCCCTTCTTTATCCACCCACAGAGCTGCAAAGCCAAGGATCTCTCCTCACTCAGATACTGAATAATATCTGCCTGTCTATCACATCCACTCCTGCTGTGCCTGAGGTTCTCCGTTGTTCCTAGAAATGGGAAATAAATTATGCTTCAACCACAATTTAAATGGCAATCACAACGCTTTGATTTCAATCATAAAGTAGAGTACAAAAGCCAAGCATCGTATTTTACTACTTCAAATTAACATCACCAAAAACTCTATGGTAAGGAGCAACATACACAAAATTGTCCTGATCTGCTAAAAATCATGCATCTAAACTTGACATATATTCCCCACTAAATCTTTTTTTCTTCCCTCTGCCTCCTAAGATTTTGGAGGTTCTTGTTACAAGGTGACAGGAGTGATCAGTATGTTCAATCTGGAAATACATAATACACAGTCAAGCATCTGCTCTACCACTTCTCTTCTTCTGAGCAAGCATCAACATGCTAGAAGGTTTTCCACTGCTGAAGAGTTATTTTTTGCTCCAGAAGCATAAATATTAATAAGACACATAATGAATACAGATGGAAAGATTCAAATAATAGATTATACTAATAAAATCTTCAATGAGCATGAGAGGTATAATGTGATGCACCAGGGGTGATTACCACTTCAGAACAAGACAGTTATATAAATGTACTTAGTACATTAGCAGTGACTACAGTAAAGTCAGCTTCCTAGAACTGCACCCCTATGTGGAACTTCAAAAAACATAATAGTTATGTGGGGAGCAAGAGTTTGCAGAGCCATAATCAAAACTCAAATGTTTGAAATAGCTCAGTTGAAGATTTACCTCTGGGGATATTTTATTTTTACGATTACTGACTTTCCAAGAACACTGAACAGTTTATATTACAGTAATACCCAGAAATTTAACTTAGATATAGTAAAACACAAATAGAAATACTTAGTTTCTGTATTTCTAAATAGTCTCTTTCAATAATCTTTAAAGACAAACCTATGAGTGCATCATTCTGTAAACATACCACAATAGAACTTAGAAATGTTGGAACATTCTTACCCAAAGATGACTTCACAATTGATTTAATGCCAGCATAAACTAAGGGACCTTTGTTTCCTGTAAGTTTTTGATCCATATCTTCAGTATACTGCTTCATAAGTATTTCCATGTATAGGAAGCTTAATTTTTCCAAAGTGTTTGAAAAACTTTTTTTTTTAAAAAAAAATTTAAAAGTCACATCCTATTAACATATGCAAAGTATTTACCAGATGTTGCATTATATTTAAAGACTTCCATGCATTTCATATAACTGGTTTACATATAAAGGTATATTGCTTCTTTAGGATATAAACTACAGTAAAATAAAGGATATAATGAAGGGTGTACCAAAGTGATTTCAGCTGAGGATCTTCATTTCCAGCTAGGAGGTGATTTCTCCAAACTTGCTCAGTATCAAGACCATACCTCGACAGAGCTCTGAGCCGCATTTTGGTTGCTATGTCTTTTTCCAAGGAACTAGCCTTTCCTTCTTCTGTACATTCACATAAATGTCGTCCACAAGCCCACATTAAGGATGTCACTGGACTCCATGCAAGAGAAATTCTTTCAAAAACTGTGAAGTCAGACATAGTCCTGTTGGGAGTCACTACCACCATTCGATTTTGACTTGTGGGATGCCAGGCAAATGAAGCAATGTAGTTTTCACATGGTTGGACACTTCTTTCAATTATTGTGGGCTCAGTTTCATCTCCAATGGGAGTGGGAGTATGCTGCATGTCATACAGTCTAATGATATTACTATCCCTTGTTAAAGTAGCTAGCAGTCCAGTTCTTGTCGGACACCACGCAACTTTTGTTAAGGGTTTTGGCTGCTCTGTCAAAGTCAAAACTGGCTTTTCAAACTTTCTTAAATCCCATATGGCAACCTGACCTTCATAGAAGGAAGCTACACGATCATGGAAATAGGGATCGACAGTCACTCCTTGGACAGCCTTGGTGTTTACAAATATTTTTTGGCTTGTGTTCCTCAGATCAAAGATAGCCAGATTTCGATGCATTCCAGCTAAAAGCAGCTTCTGATCCCGTGGAAGCCAACAAAGAGAGAGACAAGCATCGTTCTGTCCCAATTCATATAGGGGCTTTGTTACTACCAGTCCTGCTTCCTGATCTCCTGATGACAGTCTTACTTTCTCTGTAGCAACTGCAGTCTCTGGGGCATACTTGCTACTGATGTCCCAGATCAATACCGAAAAGTCAGCCCGATGTTTATCTAATCCAGCAGCAAGCCAATTGCTATCTAGTGGGTTCCACGCGAGGGTATTGCATTGCCGTGCGTGTTTGGGAACAAACTCTTTGCCTATCAAATCTTTAGATTTTGAGTTGTGATCCTGACCGAGGCTAGTAAGTACCACTCGACCATTGGCCTGTCCAACAGCAAGGAGACATTCAGGATCATACTTCGGAAACCAAGCCACACATTTCATATATGGTGTGTCTGAATTTATTGACAATAGCGTCGCTGTAGTTTCTTCCGATAAGCGCAAGGACCCTGCCTTGAGTTCTGAACTTACAGCAGAGTCAATGTGATAAAGGCTCAATTCTGAATCACACACAACGAATCGGTCAACATGGTGTGGGGCCCACAGAATATCAGGTTTGGAGCCACTCATGTTTAGGGTAAGTTAACACGCAATTTAAGCTCTGGTAAGGAGATTCAGGTGATATCCATTCATATGGAAACTGTAGAGAAAATAATTTGTAGAAATGTTATCAAACCCTAAATTCTTCTATAAATTGATATTATCTTTAAACAAGTAAGAATACGGTTCTTAACAACTTTTAGCCCAAGGGTTTACCAGGCACACAATTCAGGCCAAATCCTGAATCTTCTCCACAGGCAGCATGCTTCATTTTTGCTAGGATATATCTACCAAAATAGAACCAACACAGCCACCTACAAACTTACAACTGTGTTTACAAACTCCACGCCAGTATTATTTTGTTATTATAGAAGAAGGAATTAACTGAAATGTGATGTGGTATGATATGTGGGTGTGCAGCTAGTAAAGAGCCACTCCCTAAAATATGTAGAAGAAAACTTCTCTGCCTAATTCATGTGATCTAGCTGACATAAATTAGAGTCCATCTGTTTCGTCTGAAGTCTGTTCTGCAGCCTAGAAAGACTTGCCCTCTTTGAAGATTTCTACAAAAACAAAACGTTCCACTCCTCATCTTATTCTGCTACTCCTAATCCCACCTTCTGCCCCAACACTACCTTGTCTTCATTCGTATTTGGCCCAGAAGCGTTCATAAGCTCGAATTGCTGTTATCGTCTACATTTTCAGTAGCTGGATATCCAGAATCATTACACATGCCCACACAACAAGAAAAAGACCCCACCGAACCTGTAACTTCTGTGGCTGGAAAAGGGGACATACTAGACTGGGAAGCACGAAAAGGAAGCGTTAGCTACTTCTCTCGGGTCTCCTTTGTGTGTCTGCTAGTTACCCCCAGCCTGCCTCCTCCCGGGGGAGCGAGGAGGGGCGCAGGGCGCCCTGACTGCAGCCCGGCCCGTCTCGCCGCTCCCCACCCAGGGGCAGCGCGACGAGGGAGTCACAGAACGAGGAGGCGGCCGAGGCCCACCGGGACACCGCGGCAGCGGGAAGGGACCAGAACCTCCTTCCCCCCCACCACCGCATTCACTAGGCGCAGCAGCTGCTCACTCACCCCGCGGCACCCTCCGATACCACCACCGCTCCATCGCCGGACAGCCGCACCGCCCGGGGAGGTAGTACAGGCGGCGCAGGAGGGGTTCCGGTTGCGGGGGCAGCGGGGAAGGGAAAACTACGGCACTTCCGGCGCGCGGGGAAAGCAAAGCCATGGCGCTTCCGGCGCGCAGGGCGGTGGGCGAGGGGACGCAGGGCCGCACGGAGCGCCTGCCGCCGGACGCAGCCGTGACCTCACTTCCGGCCTCGGGCCGCCCACCCATGCCGCGGGGCTTGCCGTGACGTCACGCGCGGCACCTGCGCGCTGCGGCGCCTGATGGGAGAAGTGGGAGAAATGGGAGAGCTGACGTTTCGTACAGGAGTTCGTGCAGCTCAGTGAACGCGGGTCACAGCGTGAACCAGCGACAGAGCAGGGGAAGGAGCACTTGTCACTCCCCCCTTACTGCTCTGTGTAACATTGTTCAGTGTCTGTCACCACAGAAAGGTTCTAATGTTGATAAGTCTGCCAAGGACAGGTGCAAAAAGGGCGGCAGTGTCAAGCACACCCAGCTTTTACACATTAGTGGAAGTAACTAGTAAGCAGGAGCTACTGCATGCTATTATTTGCACTAAAAAATGCAACACGGATGAGCCAAGATGGCAAAACCTCACAAAATCTCACTTGGTTTGGGAGCTGCTGGTGCCTGTTTGCTGTCAAAATGGCTTTCTGGAGCCCTTCCCACACCAAAGTGGGGTGTGACACAGGCATTTTCTAGTAGCAGTAGCTCTACCGGCTTCTGAATGTTCTGAGTGTTTTGTTATTGGCAAGACGGCAGATACAGATTCTCTCATGCATATGTAATAAATCCAGTACTTCTGCAAACATGAAAAGAGCTAGCTAAATAAAATTTTAATTTTCTATGGAGTAGTTTTGCTTTCTCTGAAAGTAATTCTGTGGCATATCAGTGCCATTGAAATATTTCTGTTCTAAGCGGTGGCACAGTTGGGATGTGTTTTATATTCGTCATCATCTGCAAAGCCAGTTGTTGCAACTAAGGACTTTTCTCTCGCCAGTATGGAATAGAGAGCACTGAATAACAAGATGTGCAAGCCCACTGGAAATCCACTTCTGTAGTCAGAAGAGGACAGGTGACAACTGACCTAAAATTCCTCTGAAATATTAGCAGTGGCTTGTAAATTGAAATTGGAATTCTTCAGGAAATAGGTAAAATAAACGTTTAAAAAGTAGCGTATTTTCTGTGTGAAAAAAAATATTCTCCTAGTCTGTCAGCTGTTTTCTATGAATGGAGGAAATACCTGATACCAGGGGCTTTCTAATCTTGCAGCTAAAGACATTATAAGGGTCTGTGGCTGGAAATGGAAACTTGACTTTTTCAGGCAGAATATCAGGTACACATTTAAGGAGTAATTGCTGTAACACATAACAGATATCATTCATTTCTCCAACACTCAAACTCTTTAAACCAAATAAAATAAATGTTCTATTCTATTTACTTATTTTATTGATATAATGCAGGACTCGCTTGCTGAAATTTTGTCAAGTAATACAGGAGATATATTAAGACTTGTAGGGAGAGTATCTTCTTCAGAAGAAAAAAGTTCGTATTTCAGAAGGAATTGCTAATGCTAAAGCTATATTCACCATGGAAAACACGGATCTCAGATCGAGCAAGTTTTGAGGTCTTCCACCCAGACATTACCTCTTGAGTTCTCTCCAAGTTTTTTTATCCTGTTCCAATCCAAATGTTTCATGACTGGATGCAGATTGCCTTATTCAAAGGCTTACAGTTTGGCCAAAAATCAGTAGATTCCATTAAGAACTACAGAAAATACATCTTTCTTTTACCTTCTTTCTCCTCCCCTAAGCTCTGTACTTTCCAAAGCATACCTTACTGCTCCAAAACACTGAGGGTGCAGATTTTACTTAACAAAAGAAAAACACCTGGTTTTTGTTAGCATAATTCTTGGAAATTACTGGATTGCTGTGGCTAAAAATACAGACCAAAAGACATCTGACATGAATCACTTCAATTTGTCTTTAAAGTTACATAAAGCTATAAAGGATGAAAACCAGTCTTAAATAGGAAATATTGGGCAACCATTGATAAAAGGCCATGGTACCAGCCTGTCAGTAATTATACAGACTTGTTCTATACATGCTCTCTAGATGTGTCCTTTGCTTCATTTGTTTTACAATGTCCTCTGTGATGGGAATTACCAAAGGTTATGGAGCCATCCAAGCCCTACAGATGCCAAACAGGAGTCTTCGTTTGTATACTTGGAGACATGCCCAGGAGAAGAACAATTGAGCCTTATTAACTAGGCATGTAGGATAAACTCAAAATTATCTTACTTATGTAAGTAAAAAAAATACTGAAAAATACATATTGCTGTCATTGTTCAGATTTATCATGTGGATCATAACTAAATCCTGTCAATGGTAATTCTGAGTATTTTTCCTTACATTCTATATATTATATCAAAGACAAAATGGAAATGTTTGTAAATTCCTAGAGAGCAGTCATTAAGCAAAGTATTTCAATAAAGAGCTCAAAGGAAAGCAGGAAGATTTGTCACAAGATTAAATGCTCTGCAACATGGCAACATTCTGAAAGCAGAGGAAATTTTGTCTCACCTGGGGTTTGTAGCATCTCTTCAGGAATAAGGAAATTATAGGAAAAAAAAGTTGGAGCATCAATCTAGAGAGCAAGTATTTAATATCTTATATGAGAAAGGCAAAACAACGTCTTAACCTTTTAAAAAGCTGTCAGCCAGGAAGTAGAGTCTTTTATGGAACAGCTACTGGTTTAATCCTTGCTCTGTTTTCTTGCAATTGTAAGTAATACTTTAAGACTAAAGAGGAACATTTCTAAGGTGGTATTACATGTGTTCCAAAGTGACACAAGACTGTCATTTGAATTCTCTGAAATGTAATTCTGAAATTCTCAGAACTGTACTTACTTCAGCAGATCACACTACCTTGCTGATACATTCACAGATCACTTTCAGCTTTCATTGACTTTGTAGTGCTCAGAAGATCCATATATCAGATACTGATACTCCCAATGTGTGTACCTGAAAGAGATGAATGTGTGAAATGAGTATTTAGTTTCCCAGGACCAGATAGGAACTAAGGATTAAAAGCAGTTCTTCCAGGAGATATCCTCCTGCCTTGAAGCATTCTGTCTTAGACTTTTAATATCTTAGTCTTTAGCTTCCACCTTCTCTTACAAGGGGACAAATATTTTGTGCAGACAGGAGCCTCATTTACTGTCTGTGTCCTGATTAAATGCTGACTGAGTCACCCAGTGTGAAATACTATCATTATGCATTATCATGTAGATACACCAGAGGGCAGGATTTAGATAGCCTAAACACCTTTATAGCTTCCATAAATTGAATTCAAGTAAATTATGTTTTTGCAATGTTTATTGCAATCTGAATTTTAAAAAGCATATAATCTTGCCTTTACTTACATAGTGTTTGAATAAAAATGGCACTGAATTAAGATATATTTAGTATTAGGAACAGTTGTTTTAAAAAAAATGTTTACGATATGTGCTTCAAATTGTATCCATTAGCTATATCTCCTAGCCAGAAAAAAACCTACCATTCTTTACAGTAACTATTGTCACTCTTATTGAGTGAAGAGCATAGTGGGGAAAAAAAATGTAAATTTAGGGCAGTCAAATTTGGTTTATATCATCAACCAAACTGATCCAAAGTGTAAGTCCTTTGACGTATGACATTCATGTGCTATAGAATAGTCACCTTCTTTAATAGTTCTATAGATCTGTATCATATTCACATTCAGTTGTGGCTTTCCAAGCTACAGAATCATAATTTACTTTGTCTTCATACAGAAGCTCTTACCTTTGTCAGCTTTCTCTGTTTCTTTTTATTTCTTCTTTTAGCATTTTTGAGCTGCTGGAACAAGAACAGCAGGAAGTATTCAAGGAGGAGAGGTATTGTACCAGGAAAGAAAGCTGATACATGATTTTTTTCCAGTAGAAGAGGTGACTTAGCATGAATGCAGGAACTAAAGGGTTTGTAACTTGAAATTCAATAGTAAAAGAAGATGAATTTTACAGATAAAACTTTGTTTGCAGATCTGAGCTTTAGTATGGTCATGTAATGAGTACATTTAGACAGATTCAGTAGTCCTGGGAGCTAGATGTACTGAGCATGTGGTTCAGAGCAGCCATTGAAACACTGCTGTAGTAAACAGCTTAGCAAGAAATATTAGTAGTGTTAAAAACAATGCTGTAAATCTAGAGACATTAATTCCATCAGATTTTATTTCTAAGTGAATATAAAGCGATGAAACTGTATATTCAAAAGAGAAGTGAAAAAATGAAGTGCTGAATTGTAAATCTGAAATCCTGTAACAGAACTGTCAAGATCCTTATTGTGCTTCCAAAGCACAGTACATAGTAAAGAACAGCTTAGGCTGTTTCCAGAGACCAGTTACACACAACATGTAACAGATCTAATGATTTTCCAGCCAGAGAAGTACAATCAACCTTGACCCCATTGTTACGTGAATACTGGATGTTTATGAGAACTACCAGGTTGTATGTGTATTTGCCCAGTCATGGATCATTATGTCTAAAATTTGTAAGTGTTAACATTTTTTGATCTCTGTCCAGTGAAGTCATGTTTGCAGGTCCAAAAAAAAAAAGTGAGAAATCTTTGAACACAGCTGTAAATCCATTCACTCATTTCTGATTTGGCACACAGTGTGGATAAGCCTTGACGACTGCT
Source organism: Podargus strigoides (assembly GCA_028020825.1). Taxonomy (NCBI): domain Eukaryota; kingdom Metazoa; phylum Chordata; class Aves; order Caprimulgiformes; family Podargidae; genus Podargus; species Podargus strigoides. The sequence continues at coordinate 32,034,974 of CM051623.1, forward strand.
GGAAAAAGCATTCTATAGTTGATATGTTTCTGGATGGACAGGCTGTTCAGAAGTTTTGATCTAAGCATGCATAAGGGTAAGAAAAAGTATGTAAGCAGATCCCACTGACTAATTTGTGACTGATGAAATGCTTAATCATCACCATTGTGTCTGATTCAACACATGCTGGATGCTGCCAGTAATTATAATTTATATATACCGTTAACAGATGTTTAGTGTGAAAGATTGTATTCCATTGAAACTCTTTAGTCTCAGTTTGTATAATGAAAGTAACATTTATTTACTGAAGACAGTTAACCTCAAGGGAGGTGGCACATGCTTATCTGTCATCTGACAGGAGATGGTGCAGAGGTTTCTAGGAAGAAGGCGTTTCAGGAGCAGGCTGCAGTTGCTGGGACAGCCAGTCCTTCCTCAGTTGCACTGGGAAAAAAGTGTGAGCAGTGGTGGCATGTATGATTTTTTTCTGGTAGCAGCAGAAATATATTGCAAAGACTGGTCTTTGCTACTTGTGTACTTAGAGAAGCCCTTCTTGTTGCCTTAGGCTTAGGGAGTCACTAAATTTCTTTAGTATTTTCTATTTTGCAGTTTGAATTTAGCATATGAAACCACATTAATGTTAATCTTTTGATTTAGAGTTATTCTTTTTTCTTTCTATTTCTCTATTTTTCCCATAATAAAATCTGGATTGAAGCAAATCATCAGCCTTGTTAATGAAATTTTTGATCTGGAGACTGGGAACTCTCTGAGAGCAAGTGTTTGCACTCTACCCTGTTGTACTCTACAGCTTTCTAAAGGGCATGCTGTGAAAGAGATGGTTGACACAGAATAAATGGATGTGCCTTAGCTTTTTTTGGAAAGTTGAATCCCTTCAAGAAGGACATATCAATGGCAGTTGATAAGCATGGCATTCACTCTGTTTCTACTAAATAACCTGATTAAATCTGCAATATCAAAATCAAAGTTTAGAAATTCTATAACCTTTGTCTTTTTCTTTTTATCTTTCAGATGCACTCTTCCTCCAAAACTAGAAAAGCAGAAACTGCTTAAAGAGAATGCAAAGCCTTAACTTTCTTCTTTTTTTTGTTTGTTAAGACAACAATACCTAAGCTTTGCCCTCTACTTGCCATGGTGGAAGTGTGTTCTGGGTAATGAGAGGTATTCGTTTTGCCATGGAACTTCCATCAGGTGCTGGAACAAAAAGAGCATTCACAGTCTTTGGGTTTATAAACACAAAAAGACCAATGAACAGACAACATTTCTGTCCTATAGAATTAGATACTGAATCTATTTTTGGTGTATATGTTTAAAAGTGGTGTCCCAGACATAAGCTACCAAGGTGATCTCAAGTCTAGAAAATCTTGAGAAAAGTTAAAGGGTGCAACTTACATGGCATTTGGACAGATTTGTTTTAAAGCTGTTCAGTACAGTTGGTTAATAAACAACTGTTTATACATTTTCAGTCCTGTGTTTTTGATGAAAAACTGGACCTCTGCCAAAAAATCTGCCTCAGTCAAAGCTGGTTTTTTACAACATGTTTATGAAATGCCCAAATAATTCATAATTTTTTTAATCTATGACTGAAACATTTCAATGCTCAATCACAGAGCAGTCCAGGAACCTGATTCATCTCAGTGATGAAGTCTGAGCCCTTCCTTCTGCAGCACCATGCAAAGGCATTCTCCATTCCATCCTGCTACCAAAGCACTGAGGGACGTCTTACCTGGTGGGCAATGCCTATCCAGAGGCTGGGTGCTGACCTTCTGCCAGGCATCTGCACAAAACTCCCTCAAGGCGTGTTACGATTCCTTGAGACTTACCATTGCCATACTTTCTCTCGCCCTGATTTTTTACTTAACACTGTGACAATACAATTTTACTCTGAAGCCTGCCATTAGGCAGAGAAAATAGAATTTGCATGCAGCATGCTGAGAGCTACCTAAATGACAGCCCCCTTTTAGATATCCTGTCTGTGTCTGACCCCTCAGAGGATTTAAAGAGCAGAAGGAATTTCTGAGGAAAACAGCTTAGAAAGACTTTCTTTTTTTGTTGTTGTTGTTGCTGAGTTTTATTATTGTAATTGCTAATGCAGTTATCACCTTTGAGACATGTGCTCGATCCTGGCAAACTCGCCAACCATAGGGTCAGAATTAAGTTCTAGCCTGCAAATGATAATGTACTAATCTCACATCTCTGATCTAGCCAGTGTTGCAACATTAACATGGACAAGCTGAAGGTGTGTGGCTGGCAAAGTGATGGGTAAAGATGCAGATTGTCTAGAAGTGTTTTTTAATGTGAAAGTTCAGTTATTTAAAATGGAAGAAGACTCATGCTCCCAGACTGACACTGTCCCTTTAACAAAACGAGTTGATCTCCTACTCCACCCTGGCTGAATGCCTGGCTATCTTCATTTAAACTTTGGCCAACTAAACAGCAATGGACTGTAAAGGATCTAGATGCAAGGTAGAGACATTTACAAGTGGATAGGCTATTTACAGATTGCTTTATTTTTGTAGAAAAAAAACATATTTTCCAGTATGACCTACTGGATGTATTTTCTACACTGACATCTTATTCAATCCACAATTTGTGTTTCAAATGACTTCGAAGGTAAGAGACTTAGTTATTTCCTGTCTATTTTTAGAGGACTGCACTGATGGTTTCTGTATATATAACTGCTTGATGAACTCAAGAAGAGGATTTAGGAAGGATATTTAAATTTTATATATTATCTTTGTTGTTAATGAGAATTATAATGAATTATTGTAAATTACAGGCATTTTTCGTAACTCAGTTTTAATGGAGTTCAGTTTTCTCTAGACGTATGTTGAATTGCTGACTTAAATGTTGTAATGTTCATTTTATTTGTGTATATTGTCATTATGATAGAGTATTGTCTTTATGGAAAATATTGCACACCTATTGTTACAGCCATGTCACATTAGTAATACATTCATGTATTGAGTGTCATTACTAAGCCATTGTTTCTTAGAAGAACGAGTTGTACATACTGATGCTCCAGACCTAGGTAATATATCTGTATCCCAAAACAGCCAGATTTTTTTTTGTTCCTAACAAATAAGGATTCCTAGAAACAAACTATATTCTATGTTTCCTAGAATATTTTTGCTAATTTAATATAAATAGTTTAATAGCAAAGTGTGTTAATAGCAATATGCATTAGTAACAATTTCTTTTAGCCTTCTTTGTTAGATGTTCAAATGAAAGCTAAAGATAGCACTGGCTTTTTTTTTTTTTAAGAAAGAAAAGGGAGCACTGTGTTTGTCCTACCCATATTTCTCCTCTAATAAAACAGTTTCTAATAAACATGTGAGCTACAGTTTAGATTGTACTGGCTGCTATGCTTAAATCACCTACCCATTGACTTTTTATAATTGCTTTTATATGTTTTCACTAGAATTGTTCTTCCCACAAATATGTATTCTATATGTAAAATATCTGTATTGATTTGTTTGCATCTATTAATGAAGTATTCACAGGGTTTTTTTTTACTTTTAACAGGAAGGAAAGGTCGTCTAATTTGTGATCAAAGTCACTATGTGGAAAAAACATTTTTCCTTTTGCTTTTTACTTCTGGCTGTGATAACAAATCAGATAGTGTATGGACAAAAGAGAAAGAAAGGAAAGAATTCTTATTCTCTTGTGCAAAAAGATGAAGGTAAAACCATTTTCTTAAAATTTCTGATTGACCATGTTGTATGTCTCTGCATATTTCAGGATAATTAGCTAGTAATTGATAACTTATGTGTGTATTTATAAAATGTGATTTGTTTTGATTATCAGGCCTGGAGAATACTGTGATGACATTGTCGTGGTTCCCCAGGCACAGACCCATGGGCCAGCCATGCAGGCAGGCCATGAGTAGCCCTGAATCAGCTGAGAGTTCCAATCAAGGCAGCTGACTCACAGGTGTATCCCACACCACCTAGTCATGCTCATTATAACAGGAGGGAGCTCAGTAAGGGTGGAGTTCCTCCTCTCTTGGAGGCTTCTTGTTGATGATGCTCTGTTCCTGCTGTCAGCCTTGAACCAGGCTGAGTAGAATCCTTTATGGTTTGTGTTGATAGTTGTTCTCTGTTTTGTCATTCTATTAAATCTGTCTACACTTCAGCTCATGGGCCTTTTCCTTTTTTTTTTTTTTTTTTTCCCAACTCTCCTTCCCATCTGGGGAAGGGAGCCTTGGGTGATATACTGACTGCTGTGGTTTAGCCCTGAGTACTGGCTAACCATAGACAGACACTTATTTGGTTATGGACTCCAGTTTGATCTGTGATTTTTATTGACATGCCTATCTCATTTAAGTTAAATGATAAGGAGCCTGATTTTTAGTATGAAATTGCATGTGGAAAATTTTGTATATAAAATCAACTGAAATACTAAAACAATCCCATCAAGACCCTAATTTGAAAGCTTTTGTCTGTCTACTGTATTTAATAATAGTGGCATGATTTAAAGTAACTTAAATTTAGTTACTTCACCTCAGTAGAATTTCTTGACATTAACAGCAAAATTCATGCTTAGAATTTTTACTAGGAAGATAGAGGAGTCCTTGGGGAAATGATTTGAGGATTGGGACTGTTGCAGAGAATTATCTGGAATCTGGTGTACAGGTGTGCCCATCATTCATAGATTTAACTTTCTTGTTCCATTACAGGTAATATGTGCCTCGTTGATATAGTTTTTATCTTGGACAGTTCAGAAAGTGCTAAAAATCAGTTGTTTGATTTACAGAAGAATTTTTTTCAAAACCTAACTGACAGCATTTTCCAGATGAAGCCAGTTAAGTCTCAGAAGTATAATGTCAAACTAGCAAGTATGCAGTTCAGCAGCACAGTCAGCATTGATCATCCCTTTACAGCCTGGAAAAATGTACAGAATTTTAAAGAGAAAATAAAGTCTCTGGGTTTTATTGGCCATGGTACCTATACCTATTATGCAATTTCCAATGCCACTCAGCTGTTTAAAACTGAAGGTCGTAAGAGAAGTGTGAAAGTGGCTTTTTTGACGACTGATGGTGTGGATCATCCCAACAGCCCTGATGTCCTGAGTATAGCCACAGCAGCTAGGAGTCTTGGAATACATTTTTTTACCATTGGCCTTTCTAAGAAAAAAGTCCAAGAAGAAAAATTGCGTGTGATATCTGGTGATTCATCCTCTAAACGTGTCTTATGCCTGGATGATCAGAACCTGATAGTTGATGTAGCATTGGAACTGGTAAGTAATGCTGATGTTAATCTTGTCACCCATCTATCCATGGCAGATTTCATTTAACTTTGCTGGTTAAGTCCTGGAGACAGTGCAGAGGTTTACAGGTGAACTAGGGCTGGAGCTGGCCTCAGATTTGGAAATTCAGGAAGGTTTTAATGATTGTATGGGACATCTGCAAGAGCTGGACTCCAGCACTGGTAGCAGAGAAGATCAGTAACTGTGGGCTTAAGAATGTGCAAGTACAGTATATCTGGCTCTATAGTTATTAGCTCTCTGCCCTTCTAGCACAGCATAAGGCACACATAAGAAAGCTAGGGAATACTACTTAATTTCTTCATTTAGAGTAAACAAAAGTGTTGCTGTGAGAGAGATGTTGACTGAACTTTACCTCTCACTTCTGAGCAATAATGGGGAAAGTGTTGAGGCAGCCTAGGAAGTGTTTGGGGTTTAAAATCCTAGGAAATATTTTTAAGCACAAGAAGACTTCACAAAGAATAAAGACAATTTGGAGGAAAATAATTCTTAGAAAATGCAATAGCTTTTATTAGAGAGTAGTCTCTACAGGATTTATGTATTTTTGTAATCTCTTAAAGGTGGTAAAAAAACTAATTTGGAAAATTTAAAATCAGAAATGGAAACTTTCTAGTTGATAACATGTAAAAATAAATCATGTTGTGTAACTAAGCACGTGGCTAGAGATCTTACAGATACAGTGAGTGAAAGGCATTTCTGTAACCATTCACATTGTTACAAGTCTACCTTTTGTACCTGTGAAGGTATATATTTACCAAAAAAAATTCTTCCCTGAGATTTTATGGAATGGTGTGGTTGTGAGGAATGTTTTTGTGGTGGAGTCTCTGCTATGTCAGCAGTGAAGACAGAGGGAGTTTCCTCCTCCAAGTCGCTTTCCAAGAAGTTGTGTGCTTGGACAAGAATAGCTCAGCTGCACTGATCAGTGATGGAGGGAAAGCACACAGAGTGTCTGTGAGTGTGTGGTAATACTTCAGAAGGTAACTTGTTTTCATGTGTAAGACTGATAAAATCACTGAGTCCTTCCCATGTATATTAAGTTAGTAAGGCCTTCCATAATAAAGCCTTTCATTGGGAAGTCTTTTCATATTCCCCTTGTTAGCATTGCTCCTTAATATTATCTGTTTAGCTGCCCCATTACATCTCATTTGTTTTCTGATCATGGTGGGTGTCCTGGTTCCCCAGGCACAGCCCCATGGGCCAGCCATGCAGACAGGCCATGAGTAGCCCTGAGTCAGCTGAGGGTTCCAATCAAGGCAGCTGACTCACAGGTGTATCCCATACCACTTAATCATGCTCATTATAAAAGGAGGGAGTTCACTGAGAGTAGAGTTTCTCTTCCTGGGGTTCCTCCTTCATGGTGTTTTGCTCCTGCTGTTGATCTTAAGGACCAGGTTGAGTAGAACCTTGTGTGCTTTGTTGGTTGTGGTATTAGTTTTGTTATTTCATTAAATTGGTTTATACTTCAGCCCATGGGGCTTTCCCCTTTTTTCCCTGATTCCCCTTCTCAGCTGGGGAAGGAGCATTGGGTGGTAGAACAACTGCTACGGTTTAGCCCCAGATACTGGCTAAATTTAGACAATGGGTCATGTGAAGTAACCTCCTATTCCTACTGGAAAATCTTTTTTCATACAATAGTTCCACAGACTGGTTCTTGCCACTGTGAGGAAGGAATAAAGGATGAAGGTATTCACATTCTTTACCATTCACCTTGGAAATTCGGTAAACTAGAGAGGAAAAATGGTTAAAATAGTACTCTCTCAAATTAAATCTATATGAAAGCAATACTTTTCTTTTCTTTTCAGGAAGCCTTGCTTCAGAAGCAGGTAGGTTTTTTTGAGTTTTGTGTGTTTTGATTTCTCTTAATCATACTAGATCTCCTGATGTTTGGTTCTTCTATAATGTAACAATATTCCAGGATTAATCAGCCTTCTTTCCCTGAGTAAAGTTTCCAACCATATTTGGTTGGAATTGGTTTTGTTTTAACTTTAATCCATTTCTTCCATCCCTTCTCTTGAGAAATCTACAACTTCTGCTCATTAGTGAGCAGTATCAACAGTAAGACATGAACTCTTCCTACCAGAGTGGAATAGGACTAGCACAACACATTTAAGTTCATTTGAGGTCTCATTAAAAAATAGTACTATATACTATGTATATGCTACTTTCAATGTTTGTAGTTACAGTACTAACAGTTTTATTTGATTTTGTTATAAATCAAGCAATTTATTTTGATTGGGCTATACAGAAGTGTAATGTTGATTATATAAGAAATACGTTAGAAGATTATTTATTTCCTGGTACTCCACTTTTATTTTCTCTAGTCTGTGGCTAGGCAAAAACAGTATAATAGTTTCACATAATACATGTGAAAAATGTTCTCCTTAATGTTTCTATTAACCTTGCAGTGTATGCAGACCGACTGTGGGTGTGAAAAGGGCATAAAAGGAGACAAAGGTGATTCTGTAAGTATACATTCATTTGAAAAGCCTCCAGTATTTGTATTTTCATGATTGAGATCAATATTGCACAGTGTTTTAGTTGGTTACTATGTCTGAAAAGCAAGATGTTAGCCGTGCATGTACTGCAGAAAGTGATGTATTGTAGCTCATCACTGTGGAAGACCATTGTTATAAGAGTTGCCTCTGTCCCTAATGACATACTATCTTAGAAATATATTTATATTATTAGGTAATAAAGCATTGTGGATTAGTAGTTACTTGATTTCGAAGCACAAACCAAAAAGTTATTCTTTATCTTAAAATGGGGAAGGAAAGATCCATTAGACAATGGTTTGCTTTCACCAGAAGCTTCTATTTGTGTAAGGGGTAAAAGTTCAAAGGATAGAGGTGGTGGCATTTACGAAGAAAGGTCAAAAACTCTGCCTCCAAAATTGTTTACTTTAGTGATGCTTCAACACATAAGTGTTTCTTAGCTTGGGTAGAGAGAAGTGGTAGTTCAGGCAGTGTGTGACCTCTCTGCCTTTTGTATCTTTAATAGCTCCCTCAGAGACAACCAAGGTAAATATAGAGGTTTTTGCCTTTTTCCTGAGACACTAAGCAACTGATGAACCACATGTGTAGCAAGTTCTGACAGCAGGGCCTATCATCCAGTCCCTTGGCTCTGGATGATGTACATCTGGAACTAAGATCCCTCTTTACAGTTTAAAATTTATGATCCAAGACTTTTATTTTACCCAAAATTTTAGATGTAACCTATTATATATGTATTTTTATATGTATACATATACACCAAGCTTTCTGGTCCTCACCTTCATGATCCTCCAAACAGGAATAATGGTGTCATAATCTTTTATTTTGAGGCTGCTGAACACTAAGCTGTTCCATGCACAGGTTTTTTTCAAGCAGAGATCAGTTAGTGTTAGGTAACTGAAAAATGGAGAGGGGGAACTGTGTATGTTTGCTGTGACACCTTCCTGGCTCGATTTTCAAATGTTCTGTAGAAAATGTATTTATTTTTGAATATTTATTTTAAAAATCACCTTATAATACCAGATTTATTTTTTAGCTAAGTGAAAATAGTTTTACATGTGCAGTACCTGAATCACTAGGTTTCTACCTAAGCTTATGCCAGAATGTTTCTGGCCTGCCCCAAGATATAGTCTTAGAGAAACTGGAAAATTTTATCATCACAGTGGTAATAACATTTTCCTGCTTTGTTTCAGGGCAGCGCTGGTAACAGAGGGGAAAAAGGTGAGCCAGGACCAAAAGGAAACAAGGTAAAGGAAATTTTAAAAAATAAAGCAAATTTCTGTCTAGTTTTATTCAAACCATAGGAGTGAATATAGCAAAGGAAGCGTTTAAGATATGATTTAAAAGATGGACTTTTTCTATGAGAGGTTTATGGTTAGCTGCAGTAGAAGTGAGAGAGAAAAATGTGAAACTAAACTGCTACCAAGTTAACACTATGTATCACTCCAGTCTTTCTCTGGCAGCAGAGGTCTCTGAATCTAGCTGAAGGCTCTCTAAGCTCCACAGAGCTTTCTAACACTACTCACATCTTGAGCAGAGCGGCTTGCTCTGACTTAAGATTTCAGTCACCTAATAACAGTAGTTGAGTTTTCTATGTTAATGTTCAGGAATTATGTGTCCTTGATTGTGGGAGGAAGGAGTGTGGATGTTTGTGAGTAGAAAAAGCAACTTCTGCTGCTTAAACAGTGATCTTGGTTTTAGTGTGATAGTGATAGATAGAAGAGCAATACATATTGCATTTATATTCCTTTGCTTCCAATAGGGTGATGCTCAAAAAGGAGATCATGGAGAAAAAGGTGAAGAGGTATGTGACTACTACAGTGCTAACTCTCATTTTTCAGGTTATCTTCCAGATCCTGATGCAGTTTAGCTCCACTGAACTGAAAATGTGTTTCCCATTTTTCACATATCTACTTTAATCAATTATTTAGATCACCTAAACTAAGTCCTGGTTTAGAGAGGCATGTATACTGAGAGAAACAGTCTATGTACTTAAGTACACAGGTGGGTTGCTAGTGTGAAAAGAAACTTTTCAAGCTGTGATTCTGTATTGACTTGCATTAGACTTATAGCAAAGATAGAATTGAAAATGTCATCACTAAAACATCTAGATAGTTCTTCAATGGTTTCTGACATCTGATATTTCTAAGCTTGATTTCTTGTTTATTCACAGTAGAAAGATTAACTCTACTCCATGCATAAGGTCAGTTTAGTTTAAAACTCTTATTTAAATGGTAGCATATATCTGCTAAGAGGCTGGAAAACTGAGTGGCATATTTACAGCTAATGTTATGAGGGAAAAATACACATTTAAATTTGCAGGGAATTATATGTTGAATGATTCCAGAGAGATATTGTTGTGAATAGTTAAATTTCTGAAATGTAAATATTTACTGTTTTTTTTCCTGCTTAAGTTAGCAATATGTTATGCCTTTGCTTTATCTCTTATGATTTCCCCCATGTCTTTTTTTGGATTTTTTAATAGGGAGCTCCTGGCTACAAGGGAGACAAGGTAAGATTCTGACAGAGTAGTCTGGTAGTAGATTGCCACTTGCTGACAGTGTATCTGAAAGAATGGAAAGAAGAGCTTGTCTTGTCTTTTTGTCATGTCCTAATGCAATCCCTAGAAGTAAATTCATCATTTATGTGAATTCTGGCAGACTGGCTTGTTGGAATATTCTAAAAAAAAAAAAAAATCAGGGAATGTAATCTAAATATTAAAAAAAAAAAAATGCCAAAGACCAGAAATAAAGCTGTTGGAAGGAAAAAGAAAGTTGAGGTTGAGTACGAGGTTAAGTAGAAAGAACGCAAAATTGTTTACTATAAACAAATAAATGTGGCAATCATTAGCTTTTAAAAAATTTATGATAAGGAAGTTTACTTTTAAGCTGATTATAACTTGCAAGGGCTAGTGCTTGATTAAAAGAAACCTCAAGATAGGCTCTGCAGGAAGCTAAAAAAAAAATTATATACTTCAATGACTTTCAAGATTCTAGAGTTGAAATTTATGTTGCAAACTAGACCATAGCCAGATTAGAAACAGATAATCTCATTTTGGATTTGCTTGGTTTGGGCACTTATCTCCCTAAAACAATTGTTAATAAAAGCAGTGCCTCTCAATCTTTGTATTCATTAGAAAAATGTTTCAGTCAATTTTATGGAAATATTTCATGGAAGTGGGAAAAGTAGACTCATATGTCTACTTTTCATATATCTAATGTGTTCTGCTGATTTAACATATTCTTCATTCCATTTGTACAATTTCACAGTTGTTACTCAGGAAAATCTCAGACATCACAATAATGAAATGGGAATATAGGGAGGATATCTGGAGGCAGTGCAGCAAGGTGGAAAACACAACAAAAGTTACTAGACATTACATGTATTATTCTCATACAATGTAGTTCGGAAATTTTGTAGGCATTCTTAGAGAGAAAAAGTATCTACCTTGAGCAGAGCGGACCATGTCTTCTACAGACCTTATCTAATGATGGTACTCTCAGGTCCTCAAAATCTACTAAACCTCTTGTGCTGCTGAGTTGCTTGCACAGTCTTTAATGCATGTAGTGTAGCAAAACATCTTGTTTACCTGTTAACCTTTTGATTTTCTTTATAAAGGGTGACAGAGGAGAATGTGGATCCCCAGGAATAAAAGGGGAAAGAGTAAGTATATTTATTGGAACTGTTTCATCTTGATGAAGACACTAGAAATTATCTAACATATTCATAAACATATCTGAAAGATTATTGTAAGCTTGGATCATCTTAATTCCCTGGTAGAAGAGGTGCATTCATAGTAGAAATACCATTTGTAGAGAGTGAACCCACAATTCACTGTATTTTTTTCTATTTTGCAGAAATGTAGTCACTTACCTAAAACAAAAGCTGTCCTGACCAATGCCAAGCCCTACTTTCAAAGGACTGTGAGCATGTTAGAGTTCACCAGATTTTTTCCTTAAAATATTAATTTTAATTCAAGTGTATAGAGTTATGTTACAATAGAAGCAGATTCTTACACAACCTGAACAACTTTTATGTCTACCAGCCCATCTGTGCTGATGTGCATTCACAACTTCTATCTAGTCCTCCTCTTTTAACCTGAAGTGCAGAAGTGATACAAGTGAATATAGATTTTTTTTTTTTGCCTGTTTTTTACACTCTGAAAGATGGAAGGATAATGTACTCCTGAGTGAGATAATGTATCTTGAGTTCATGTAAGCAGGTTTGTGTGAGTACTATAAGCCACTTGTTTATAGTTAAAGTACTACCAACTAGTTGCAATTATCATTCTATTAATGCACACTTCAGTTTTAAAATCCATATTATGCTTACCTTTATCAAAGACCAACTTGAAAAAACTTGTGGTTCCTGGAACCTGTTATTGGATTTCAGGTAGGAATTGGAAATATTCAAAGAATGAGTATTTGTCACAAAGAAAAAAGGGCATTATACTAGAATAAAAACCTAAAGGCTGAGAATATCTTGTGAGATGCTGGTGTTCAAAATGGCAGCAAGTGAGTCAGAAAAAGATGAAATATCAATGGAAGAGTTGCATCTCTCAGAGGAAAATAGAAATACCATAACAGCTTTATCCAGGCAACATGTGAGAAATGCACAAGGCTATGTGAAATGTCTACTAAGATAAAAGTTCAGAAGCTGGCGAAGAACATAATCACATCAGCCAAGAAATCTGGATGTAGAAAACATATGCCAGGGATACTGGAAATTTGCTTGTTTCATTTCTGTTGGGAAAAGTGATGAGAAAGTTTGACATCTGCAGAGGATCAGCAGTCAGAATGGATTACGGACTTCAAGAATTTAGTGGACAAATGAAAATTACAGTCACTTCCAAAATTCCGAGCTTCACATTTAAAAATACAGAAAATAAAACTTTTTTTTTGGAAGTAATCTATGCTGGACAAGATAATCAGAAACAGACCATGTATGGCCAAATATATGAGAATTAAATTCAGTATTCCAAGGTAGATCTTTAATTGCAGTGATGAATATTGAAGCAAAATTGGCAGTAGTGTTGACTGATTTGCACTTTTTCCCCCACTGCTTTGCAATCTTGCTAATCAGACTGAGTCCAGCAGAGGTTTTGATGCTGTGAATGTGAGTTTCTTCAAAAGCTGTTCAGACTTGCAATTCAGACAGTTTAGCTTGGAAATCAAAACGGACTCCAATCATACATGTGTATTCCAACAGAAGTATCTGTTATTGCATCAACATATTGTTGTTTGTGCCATCCATTGCTTTTGTAGTTTGGTAAATGGGCTAGAACTGAGTGGGGTTATCTGTTCTCTCTGGTGGCTTATGCTTGGCCTGGGAGCAAATGCGTGTGAGTAGAGAGTTGTTAAAAAAGTTCTGGATCTGTAGAGGAAGACAGTCAATGGGGTGTGGCTATGTAGCTATCACTGCTAACTTTGTCAAGGCTATTAGAGGTTCAAGATGTGACATGTGCCTTGAAAAATGCAGCAGACTGCTGGTGCCTCTGTGTGGAAATTTTGCTACTTAAAAGAGAAGAGAAAGAAAATTCCAGTGAACGATTTGCTGAAAGCTATTTTTGCTTTAGAAATAAATTGTAACTGAATAATGAGTCAACTGGAAGTGAGTTCCCATAGAATGTGTTCTAGTGACTGAAAGGAAAACAGTGCAGCAGAAAGATTTGTGAACAATCCACACTGGTGGAATCTGGTAAGAACTCATTGAATGGAGAAATGACAGCTAATGCAATAAAAAAATGACATTTTACTTTTTTGGATATGTTTATTAATGGTTTTTGCAAACTATTAGTGTGATTCTGCTATAATACTGTTCAGCAGTTTGAGTTAGTGAGACAAAGTTATACCTGAAGTTATTCTGGTATGAGCACTGCAGCATTTTAAGAATTTTGTATCTAATATACTTCTAGAAATTGATTGTAAAGACCTGTAGCAAATAACTAGTTAATCAAACACCTAAGATGTTAAGTAACCATCCACAATGTCTGTGTATTTCTAAAGTATTTTCACAAAATATTGAGGATGTAATGTAACAGGCAGTTACTGAATACTGAATGAGAACCCCAGTACTCTAGAGGGAGAATAAACTCCCTAGAAAATGCTTGAATGGAGATATGAGTCATTAGATGTACACTGTGATTTGCAATCCTTTGAAGCAGATAATAGCAATTTCCTATTAACCTGATAATTTAATCTTATTTTTTCCTCAGGGTTTGGAAGGTCCTTTTGGTCCTAGGGGACCTCGGGGTCCTCAGGTAAGGGGACTAAAGTCTACCAAGTAAAAAGAAAACACATTATGTCATGTAAGTTTCTTCTGCGTACAACCTGTCAGCTCTGTGGAGAGCAGCACATTTGGTGCATGAGACACCAAGACAGCAGAGTCTGGCAAATCTTTGTCTTTAGGGAATGATTTTCAAGGAAAAAAAGCTTGACTGCTGATGCTGTTCAGAGGTGTGTGGCCCCCTTGGTCTCTCCAACTCCCCTCTTACCCTTAGAGTATAGTCATGCCCTGTCATACCCCTACTTGCTAAATTCCTTTTATGTTACATGGCAGCATCCATCTGCATCTTGGAAAGCTGCACACAGGGCTCCTGAAACATAAGGCAGCCAGAGAAACTGACATTTGTTGGAGAGACTAAAATCTGCAGTAATTGTTGAAAAACCTGAGAAATGAGTCAGACCAAGTCTCAATGTTGTCAGGAGCAGAGACTGTTACCACTGTCAGAACAGTGATCATGTATTTGTCATCTGTGCAGAAGTCCAGATAGTATTCTTCTGTCTTTGCAGTTGCTGAAAAGGATTGTTACTGTCTTTGTGCTTTGTACAACCTGTGTAATTTCTATTAAAAATTGGTACTAGACATGTAAAAAGAGCTGCTGTATGGAGCAGAAATCTCAGTAAGTTATACCAGTCTCCTAGATCTGGAATGGTGATGGCCAGGACTTGCCCACTCACTTCTCTACTGAGCCTCTTTCTCGATTACATGAAATAAAACATAATGGGGGCATAATAGGGTAACAGAAATTTATTGTATGGTATTAAGATGTGAACTTTTACTCCTAGATGCGATTTTCAGTATTTTTAAATTATGTTTTTCTGCTTTCCTTTTGCTTGGCAATGGACATGCACTAATGCTACAAATTTATTAATTAGTTTATGCTCCAGTAGTTTTGTTTGGTAAGCAATTAGTAAAGATGTGATCTGTGCCCCAAAAGATGACACTTATTTTTCTTGTTTGTTAAAAAATGGAAACAGTGTAAAATGTTTTTGGCCAATTTTTGTAGGAATTAATGAGACAAGTCAGATCACCAGCATTTCTCTACATAAGTTCAACTCACCATGCAGTATACATTTGGTTTTGTGCACTCCATGAAATCCCAGCTGGTGTTGCAAAGATGCCATCTCTAAATTATCTTACATAATCTGATTCTTTTATGACAAAACGATTTTTTTTTTTTTCATAGACTGTATCACTGCAATTGCTCCTACTTTATCCCATTTCTGAGCTTCATGTTATATATTGTCATATGGTACAATGGTCTACATTCAGTTTAGGTTTGAAAGGCTCTTTATAAAAAAAAAAAAATCCTAGCTGCTGGTGAACAGAACCAGATGAATGTTCCACTATACAAGAGGACTAATGGTTACAAGGATTTACTGTAATTCTGAGCTATGAGAACTAAGTAATTAACATGGGAACTACAACTCACTTAATGACTAAAAGGATGATGGCATGCAATGAGCTTGAGAATGACTTATCTTAATTTATGTATTTATATTAACAGATTATATTACATATTTCTAGGAAGAAGAGCTTATAAAAATGCTTTTTTTCAGTGTCTCTGGGAAATGTTTTTCAAGTACTAAGAGATTTCAAAGAAATACTTTGTATGGTGCTGAGATACTAAGAGGATAAAGCAGAGTTTACTTCGTTTGAAACAAAACTGCAAGATTCCTTTTAGTAAATGGTACTCAATTAAAATGCATAAACCAAGGAGTAAGGCTGTATAACTGAGTTTGTGCACAGTACAGCACTTGGGACATCATTGTACTCTTATGAGACAGTTATTCCTTAGTTTGTAAAGTTATGATGTAAGCATAATTTGAAACACTAACTATATTCATTTCATTCACTGGTTGTGCCCCGATATTTAACTTTTAGTCATATAACAGTTAAATGATTGCAATTTTGCATGCTTTGTGCAAAAGCTGCAAAAGGAAAGGAGAGAATAATAAATTTTCTGGCTAGAAATCCATGTGAGGTACAAAATCAGATATTCTAAAATTTTCATATCTGTTTGTGAGCCAAAATGCAATAATTTGGAGGATTTACTATAGCTATTAATAGTGGTAGCTGAAAGGGATTATTTTTGTTTCTTTTTGGGCAGTCATGTGTTTCCTGTAGTTTAGCATATTTAAGATTGGGAATGAATATACTCTGAGCACTTTTTTGTCAACAATGAAACCAATACATTTAGATTTGAGCCAGTTTGTGTCTTTTTATAAGCATAAAATTATCCATATTTGACTCAGCATTTTTACTGCAATAAACTAATTTTGTGGTATTATTCTTTTGATAGCTCATGATTTATTTTTTTTCTCTGGTCACTTAAAAAGCTTCATGAGGCTTCCACTTCATTTTGATTACCAGCTCTGTTAGTGGTAATTGTAACAGCGATGACCAATCTGACTGAAGAGGGCAGTTCAGCAGATGCCAGTGAGATGTTCACAAACTCACAAGTCAGTGAACTGGAGGGTTTCAGTACAAGTTAAAGCTTTAATGCAAAACTTGGATGTAATCTATTCATCCTGTGACCTTATGATCTTCATAATTATCAGACTTTTTTCTAGCTATTGTACCAGGCACTGTATTGAAGGAACCTCCTCAAATGTCACCACTTCAGACAGTGCCTTACCTGCTCTGTCCTTCCAAAGACCCATTAATTATTTCCTTGTGTGAGGGGACACAACGGTTGTAGTAATGTCAGGGAATTAAAATTAATCTCTGCTAATCATCAGACATGTATAGGGGAAGTGACTTCTTACAAACAGAGCTAAGTAGGATGTGACAGCTTAGTTTATTTGCTTGGGCGGAGGAGGGAATATGAAAATATGGCAAAGTCAGGAGCAGAAGAAAGGACTGGAAAGCTTCAGAAAACAGATGCAATTCATGTGTAGTAGTAAGATATCCTTTCTGCCAGCACTGCTTATTGAATATTAATGATATTCAATGTGTTGGCCACTTCACAGGGTATGATGCAGAAAACTCTCATCCTTTAGAGCTTAGCATTGTGCTACATTTTACTGTACCCTGTTTTACTGTAGACAGTTCAGGCCAAATTCAAAAGAAAATTTACATGCATCTTCAAAGGCAACTTATTGTGTACTTTGACTTTTGTGTAGGGTATCAGTGGACCTCCAGGTGAGCCAGGCCCAAAAGGCATTCAAGGAAGCAAGGTAAGATGTAGATGTTATTTATATAGAGAGAGGATGCAGAAACTGTGTAGAATCTCTATACTATCCTTTTTCCTCAGTGTTTTTTTTAGTGGTGTCCTTTGCACAGCAATAATGTACATCACCTGCTTGGTGCACCATAGTGTCATCACGTTATGAAGGCTTGGTATCGTTGGCACATACAGCCAGTTCTCCATCTGGGTCTCTCACAGTGTTTTGTAGGGCCACAATAGGGTGCTACCAAGGACCTGCCTAGGGCCACCGCACATATGTTAGAATTTAAATCGCCTGAATATGAGGTTTTTTGACTTCTGCCATCACTTGGGAATTTTTTTCCAGAATATTTCTGACCAAAATGCCTTGTGTTTGAAGATTTTAAGTAATCCTAGGTGATGTTCATGAAATCTTTAGATTATTTAAAGTATTTTTAAAATTTCTTTTATACTGTAAAAACACAAAACAACTTTGAAATCAGTGAAGGTGTAAGATTTGATGATGATTAATGCCTTAGTTATATTTAAAATAGATCATTTAGGGTTAGTGACTACAGATTGTCAAGCAAAAACAGTTTGTTAAAGTATCTGATTAATTTAGGCAGTCTTCTGGTTTGCAAACCTTTGGGAAATTGCTTTATGTGAATACAGTTGTCTTGCTCATGGGTCAGCTATTAACATCATTGTTTGGTACAGGAAGATCTTTCTGTACATCAGTTTGAAAATGTAGGTTCTAATGACAGACTTTGTACCACGGGATTATTGATAGCATGGTTAGTACAATGCCCTATCTAAGTTGTACAAGGCAACTAAATTCACACAAAGTGATTTGCCAAAGATGCAATATTTAGACACTCATGTTTTGTTTCTTAGGCAACAATTTCATTTGAAGATTCACAGAAATAAATTTAGATATGGGAAACATTTATGGTAAAAAATTTTGGAATGCTGGCGTCCATCATGATTTTCCTCTTCCTGACTAATTTTTTTTCATACTAATTTCTTCATTTTCTCAACGAAATGCTTCATTAGGAAAGCTGCAACAGAATATTTCAGAAATGGGGAAAGAAGGAGGATGATGAGTCTGAAAGAAGCTATTCATACATGTGGTGGAAAAGTCATGCCTTTTAACTTCAGCACAGCAAATGACAGAAATTTTTTTCTGTCATTTCACACTGAGTCCAAGATACTTTTATTGTACACTAAACCATAGTTGTTTGATGTTATTTGTCTCTTCGGTCTCTTCACATACTTTGTCTCTGTAAAATACGTGCAACTCTCTAAAATTCATGTGCCTGGATATAATATTTACAGTCTCTTATACTTTAGCTGCAGGTTTTCAGTATGAATAAGGAAGATAGTTGCCTCTTTCTTCAGCTTCCAACTTTGCAACCTGCTGTTTAAAGTCCATATTCAAGGTTTTTCCAGGTTCAGCCATCTATCATAATAAAATTATTGCCAGACAAGTTTAACACACTTGGGTAATTATACTTAAAGAGTAAAGCAGAAACATATATACATTTAGAAGTTCTCTTGTCCATACCTAGTGCCAAAACTAACCTTTGGCATTTTGGAGCTTGAGATGAATGAAAAATTCTTTAATGATTAGTACAGATAATCAGTGGTTGTTTACAGCTTAATAAACACTCATTCAGCTAGTAAAGGTCAAGGCCTTTTTTGGTTCAGACACATAGCAGTCTTTCCAATATCTTTTGTCCTTACAGAAGGATTATTCAATTGCTCTTTTAAAATTAGTTTTCATGAGACATAATACAATATCTCTGAAAAGTGGCAGTTATTTATAACTGCCTTGGATGAAATAAATAAGTCTGTTCTTAGTGCAGTCCCTTATATCCATGGCCTTTCCATGCTTATACTTTCTGCTTTTTGAGCTGAACTAGTGACTTCACCCTGGTTTAGCAGAGCTAAAGGCAATTGCATGGCATTAGTATCAATGTGACATAATGCAGAACACTTCCACTGAACACTTTTATTCATTGTTAGTGGGCCATGTTAAGGTTTGAACAAGGAGATTCAGTTCCTCAAAATATAAACTCCAGATCAAGCTCAGCCTACAGATATTTTGGGTCTCATTTGGGAAGTCTGCAGTTCACTCATGTCTGGCCAGCTCAGACCATCCCACACCTCTATAAGACAGTGCCATACCTGTTCTCTTGCTTTGCAGTGCCAGGTGGCAGACACAGCTGTGAATAGCTGTGAGAATCCTATCTCTCTTCCAACATACCCAGTAACCTGTTTTCTGTCATTTTCATACTTAGGTTCTGTGTATCTCTTAACTGCATTGGTTAATACAGTAAAATAACATCCTAACTGGCTACTGCATTTACTTTTGTTGGATGTATTTATTACCACCTATATTATGTGGTTATGTTCTCATTGGAAGACAGCTTTGCCGTTCAGTAGCAACAAAAAACAGAAAAAATGCAAATATTCTAACACAAACAGACTTGATGTGTCTTGGTTTTCTCTCTAAAAATGAAACGATCACCATGATTTTTCTGGAAAACCGAGTTCTAAGAGTGAATATAATGCCCTTTATTTTGGTCAAGCAAACTTCTTAGCCCTCAGGTTCTGCTGCTTACATTTTTGCACAGCTAAAGTATCTCTTTGAGGTCAACAACATAAAATGTGCACATCCACTTCCCCTTAGTTTTCTTGGTGTTAGATAAAAAATGAATTTTCAACATGCATATGTCTATTCAAAATAGTAGGCATGACTTTGTTTTCATTAGTTTATTTTAAAAATGCTTAACTAATATTTATTTTTTAAAAGCACGACAATATATTCTATAGAATAGCATCAGTAAGGTTCCATGAGTGTTTATATTCAAGGTAGTTTTGAAAATGTTTGCTAGTGAGGAGAACAATAGTGATTATTCACAAATTTTAGTGGACAATTTGCAAACAGAGTGATATGGTAACAGATTATAAAATTGGGGCATAAAATCTGGAAGTGGGCATGACCTCTGTTACACTCACAAAGAGGTGATGAACAGGGAGTACTTACGCTCATTTCAGAAGTGACATTGGGTTGGCTTGTTTAAACTCTTAGACCAACTACTAGAAATAAAGCACACAGTTCTAGAAACCATGATGTACTTGTGGAAAGAGTGAAAATAACACATTCTTAGAAGCCACTGCTATAGTACAAGCATCTCTGGAAAATTTCATATGCATAGTAAGATTCGGAATCAGAGTCTAAAGCTGTATGCACAGATGTTCTGGTTTTCCTGGAATGAACTGCTGGCCCAGCCATGCAGGCAGGCTGTGAGTAGCTCAGAGTCAGCTGGGAGTTTCAGTCAGGGCAGCTGCCCCAAGCTGACTCACAGGTGTGTCCCATACAACTTATATTATGCTCATTATAAAAGGAGGGATTTTACCGAGGGTGAGGAATTCTTCCTGGGGCTCATCTCTCTTGGTTTTCTGCTCCTTCTGCTGTTTTCAAGGACTAGGATGAGTATCAGCTTGTACACTTTATGTTGGTATTTGTGTTAGTTTTGTTATTTCATTAAATCTCTTTCTGTTTCAGACCAGGGTCATCTTTTTTCCCAGTTCCCCTTCTCAGCTGTGGAGGGGTCATTGAGTGATACAGCAACTGCTGCAGTTTAGCCCTGAATACAGGCTAAAGGTAGACAGGCATGTATTCAGACTTTTAAGGAAACAGTTGAGTTTGGATGCAGTATTCAAAGCAGTTATTCCCATAAAACCCATCTGGGATAATCATGTGAAAAATCCATTACATATTTCCCTGAAAATGTGTCCTAGAATGAACTACTAAGGGATGTCACTTCTGAGTTATAAATTCTTTCCTTACTTATGTGGCAAGTTACATCTTTCCCCGGAGACTGAAAAATCCAATTTCCCTGTAAAGAAGTACTTTTCCTAGGTACCTCAACTAACTTAAAAATGCAAAATATCAGTAATATCTGTTAAAATAGCTATATCTGCTTGCATTGTTGTTTGTTGCCAGTTCTTACTTTAAAGATAAAATCATTATGTTTACTGTAGCTTAATTGTTATTGTATTATAGACTGAAATACAGTCTTTGTGTTCCTTACAGTATGTATGTGCTTTCTTAAAAGTAAAGAATTTATTTATATTGGCACAAACTGGTACTCTTCATAACATAACAAACTATTTGGAGGGGGAGGCTAGATTAAGTATGTTCCAAGCTTAAAATCATTCAATTTTAATATATAAAAATATTAAGCTCGGATCAAGTGTAATTTTCCTTCCAATTGCTCTAGCTGATATTAGATACCATCTGAAGGAAAATCCCAGTAGGGAGATTAAAAAGAACTTGAGCAGAGTGTTATACAATGCAAATAATTAGAAAAGTTACTTTGAGAAACAGACTTTTCCTTCTACGTATAGAGATAATGATGATATTGCCAGCACTTTATGGTTTTAATAAATTCTGCATTACTTGTAGCACCAAAACCATAGAAGATAAAAGCCAGGCTTACTAACAGTCGTATGAAGCTTGAAATGTACAGTCTTTAAAATAGATTGAATACTTCAAGTTTCCAAGTTTTGCATACTATCTGGTAGAAGGTGAGGTTTATTTCTCTATTAATATTCAGGCATCCTCTGCTATCAGTGAGAAAGCTTTTAACAGAACAAAATTTTCATATTAGCTGTTGCAAGACTAATTGCCTGACACTAGTCATTGGAAAGAAAACTGTAAAGTTTTTTATCATGGTTTAAAAAAGAGCTTTTGGGAAAACTAACTTCAGTAGGGCTCCCATCTGCCTTCAAGGCAATGCATGTATTAGCATAGCTCTGTCATGTGGGTGAACTTGCAAAGGAGCGAATGATTTGCATAAGCAAGTGTCCTTCAGTTCCTGTCTTTGGGAAGTTCTGTCAAGGGCTGTCAGAAATAGATATGAAACATAATGTCCATTTGAACAACAGGACAAAATATTTGGAAGACACTTTCCAAACACAACAACGGGGTTTGGTTTATTGTTTCAGCTGAGAGATGAGCCTGTATTTATCAAACACTGTTTTTCAGAATGGAACAAGTTCCTACACCATTTCAGTTTAGTTTTGACAAATGGAGCCATTGTGCCTAGTGGTGTTTGTTGTGCCCAGAGTAGCCTACTTACCCACAGGGGTACTGCATGCTGCTGTTTTTTTTTATTGGATAGATTATTTTTAAAATATTTTTTCAATTTTACATATATTTTGCATTCAGTGAGGTGTGCTAATACATCACGGCACAACAAAGATCCCAGGCTGCCTTCTCCGTGAAAGAAATGAGGACTGTGAATTCAAAGAGCTAATATTTAGCATGCTGCCTGGCCTTACAGCAGCCTCTGCCTGTTTCTTTCTCACTGAAGCACTTCTTCTTTGAAATTGGGAAGTCCATCCCTAACTATACTGTCTCCATACCCTGAAGCTACATGGAGCTGTGTCTGTTAATGTTGATTGCCAAGTGGAGAGCTACTGAAGTAAGAGCTGGTGGTGAGTTAAGGGAGCCTATAGGCTGAAAGGCAAAACTTCTTGGGCACCAGGCTGGCATGCTTGGCTTAACGTTCTTCCACAGCCCATGGTTTGTGCATCTTAATCAGCTTTGCAAGAAGCACAACTGTGGGTGGAAATGGCAGAAGTATCTCTGTCCTTGAGGGAGTGTTTATGCGTGGAAATTCACTTGGAAAACTTTTTGCTGAAGCCTTAATGCAATGGTTTTACTTGCATAGCTCCCATGGGGATGATTTTGCCCTGGAAGCAAATCACACCATGGGGCTAGGTGTGTGTAACTATAGCATTGTGGCTTTGCTGATACCATACTGATGCACAATCAGAAGCTGAATTTCCTTTTTTGCTTAGATACTTGTGACCTGTTGGCATGAATGAAATTCAGTAGCCTAAGTTACTCCTGTTGGAAATGAAATGGAGGCTTCTAAGTCAGTAAAACCCTTCTGAAAATGTTCTTTGTAGTATATATCTTTTCTAAAAAAATAGTGTAAAATGTTTCCTTACCTATTTCCCATACTTCTTGTCTAAACAGAATCAGCCCAAAGAGCCCTGAAATTCAGCTCTTGGCTTAAAGGACAACAGTACTTAAAACAGAGTTTGTAAAGAGATTTAAAGAGGAGACATATGAGTTTGATTTTATTATTCTTGGCCCTCCCTCAATTTCCTGCTGATGGGAAACAATAAAAATTATTTTTGATCAGCATATTTTAAAAGGACATTTTGTTCAATGCCAAATTAATCCCACAGAGGAATTGGAAGTCTAGAAGATGGGCCATTTCAGGAATTTTTGTTGTTTCATCAGTTTCGAAACAAACAGAAGGAGAAAAAGAGTTATGAACAAAATGTGTCAATTTCTAATTTGCTTTATATCAGTAAAACTTGCATCACTTACAAGAATCTAGATACACATAAACCAACTTGTGACTCTGGTCCAAAGGCTTCCTGCAAATATCGGGAAACCAAAAAATAAGATCTGCCTAGGAATACAGTAAACTTCTTTTCTATATTCTGTATTTTGGCTACAGCTATGTGCACAGAATCCACACTAAAACAATGTTGATGTTGTTAATACCCTATCAGTGGGCTATATGGAGATATATGTTCTATTCTGCTGAGTTATACTAGCTGTATTTGATTTTTCTTTGCCTTTTAAGACATATATACAAGTTTTTCAACTCCCCAAGTACAGATACATCCCCAGAAAATAAACACATTTTGATAAAAAGCCTTTTTAATAATCATGTGACTGTTGTCTTTGTTAGAAATATATTAAACATGAAAGAGAATTAGGAGCTGCCGTCAAAGATAGCAGTAGGAGCAACTACTGATATGCAGTTGTTTCTATGGGAAAAAAACTCAAGAGTAATTTGAAAAGCATAAATGCTGCTTGATTTCCAAATGCCCATCTTTCTAGAAAGAAAAAACTGAGGAAGCACCAAATTGTTGAATAAAGTCAGGACCAAAGATATGACAAAATAAATACATTTTTTAAATACAGGGGGGGGTTTGGTGGTGGGTTTTTGTCTTTATTTTTACTTTAAAAACATACTTTGGCTGTGGAAAGACACTCTGGTGGAATTTGGTTAAGGTTCCATTTGCATTAATAGTTTGTTTCAATGTTTTTTCCTTTAGGGAGAGCAAGGCCCTTTAGGTCCCTATGGTCCTCCAGGACCGCCTGGTGTTGGGCAGCCAGGACCTAAGGTAACTCTCAATAACATGTTAAAGTGCAAACTGTGGGCAGTCATTTTTTTTGGATTAAAGTTCTCACCTGCTGTTTTATCAAACTCACTCTTATAATCTAAATGTATAACTGATATAATGTTGACAGGTTTTTGTATTTGCATAGCATGGAGATAACAAACCTGCCTTTCCTTAAGTTTTTATTATGATCCCACTGGTATAACGGAAGTCAGAAATAATGCCATTTAAATGGGGGTTAAATATGTGAGATCTTTTTCAAGTGCTAGCAGATGCTTGCACTAATGAGTAAACTATACTTCAAGACAGAAACACATCTCAGTCACTGTGATACAGTCAAGTGACAGGTTTGCCTTGTTATTTCTTCACTAGGGAACAGATATTCTTGTAGGTTATAAAATTCTCTCTCATGAAATATTTAATTCCTCCATCTTATTTTATTGCAAGAGACTGGAAGGTGGAATCAAGTCTTGCTAATTTGGAAGTCCTGTCTGCCTATGCTGGCCTGACAGATCTCCTTTTGGGAAACTGCAAAAGCAACTACATAGGAAACATGACTACTTGGTTTATGAGAGCTTTGTCAGAGATCTACAGCTCAGACTCAAACAAGAAATGTAAATTGGGCAGAACTAGATCTCACTCTAGTTCTTCTGCTGGCTGCTAAGTCTTTGGTGTTGCTTTATGTCATTTTTCCCCTATTTTTTGGAGCCAAGTGCCAGTGTCTAAAATACCTGCCATTCTACTTTTTTTTTTTTTTTTGGTTTTACTGCTCTAATTTGTACATTCATCAAACTCCTGCATATTTTGTGTGCAGTGGGGCAGACTCTGGAACAGAGAGAAGGTTTATATAGCTCAGAAACTAGTAATTTTTCATGTAAAAGGAACAACACTGGATCATTCCAAAGGGGGAAATAATTTATGGAGCAGGAATGTCACTCCCAGTCTCTGTACTGCTCTGGGGAGAGATAGGTATTCTGTGCTCTTGTCCTTGAAGCACATAGTCCTCAGTGAAGTGGAGGAGGAATTGTGGAGATTATGACACCTTGTAAATAGAAGACACAAACTATGCAGTTCCTGGAATTCCCATGTAATCCCATATTCCACTGAAGCAGCCTTCAATTCTAGTGCCTAAATAGAGGCTACAGTGAGGATCCTTCACACATTAGCATTCCTGCTTCATGATTGGTTTCTACTGTGGCCAAATTTAACCTGACTTTGCTCCCTCATCCCTGTCATCCCTCAGGTCCTGTATTTTTAAGCAGTTACTCCTATGCAAAGTGATAACTCCCTTTTGCTGTTGGTATGAGGGCTGGAATGTGATCTAGCACTCTAAGTATTAATTGAAAGGTACTTTCAAATGTTTCTAAATTGTTACTTATGGTTTTTTACATCAGGAGATGTTACACAACTGATTTAAGACCTTTCTGGTGACATCATTAAGTCATCTATATGTAAATGTTATGCTTTTTAAAAGCATTGAGTTGAATTAGGACTGAACTTTCTAATATTCTTTTTCACAAGGGTGTTCCAGGTCAAGAAGGTAAAATTGGATTCCCAGGACCTCCTGGAATTGGTGAGCCAGGATTACCTGTAAGTCAGTGATGTGTGGAAATACAAGAAAATAAGTCTTGATGAGTGTAACTGATGGACAGCAGCTATATTTGCTACTGGTTCCCTAAACTGCCTTGTACATAGTGTGAAGCAGTAGAAGTGTGTTTGGCTATGCTAGCCCAGTACTGCCGCAGTAACTGCATGTGGCTTGCCCAAGTAGGAGAATAAAGTCATGTCCAAACAACTTTTGGGGAAATTAAAAATTGCTTGGTCCATGTGAGCAAGATTACAGTATCCAGTTTCCAGAAAGACACGGAGATGTGCAAGTTGACAGTAATCTTTAAAAATCATCTAAAATAAAATTTTAAGATGAAAATCCAGGATCGGAGACATTCCTTGACTTCTGTGTGTAATTCGGATTGCGTCAAAACCAAAGACCCAAATCACATGCTTTTAATTTTATCTTGTATCTTCTGAATTGCAGAACTTCAGCAAGCTTTTTGTAACACTGTTAGTGCTCACTGGCTGGTTTTTTTTTCTTCATGAAATGTATAAAATGTATGGTTTTCCTGTGTATTTCATTAAAAATCTCACACTGTTAATTAAGAAGCCATGACTGCAGATGGGTGTTAGATTAATTCTAATAGTATTTTTGAAAGCCACTTTGTGGTTGTAAAAGACTGTTTTTCTCACAAAAAATGTAGAAACTTTTTGCTTAATCAAGATCATTTTTTAAAACTCTTTATTAGCTTCAAATAACGAAAGACAGTTGAATTTTGTGGAAAAACAAAGTACTACAAAATAATTACTTCTGTAGTTTAAAATAAAATTGGCATTCTCTAATTTTGTATGTTTAATCTGCATTTTGTATGAAAATATATTCAAATTATAAAATTGTAGGAAATAAATTTCAAAGTGGTAAAAGTATTATAAATTAATCTACAGATTTATTTTAGTTTTAAGGGTACAATCTTTAGACATTAATTATGTAATTCACACAATTTCAGCATTAGCTTTTTCTAATCTAAATCCTCCAATTAAGGGTTGCTACATGTCATTTTAAATGCCTGGGATTATACAGTTGTTACAGAAGCATTTTTTCTTATCAGTGTCGTAAGAGCTGCAAGAACCTATACTAGCAAGTTAGACAATGTCAATAAATGAAATTGCTGATATAGTCTGAATATATTTTTCTTTTCTTACAGGGACCACCTGGCCCTGATGGTCCGCCAGGTGAGAAAGGTCTACCAGGAGAGGGCATTCAAGGCCAAAAGGTATTTTTTAACATTGTAGGCCAAATTTGCAGTAGCGCCTGTGTTAAAATCACTGATCATTGCACTGAAATAAAATGTCAGCTGATGGATCTTGGTCTTCTGAATCACTGCTCTCTGAATATCCCTCTGAGTTCAGAAACTCTACCCAGATAATTGCAAGAAAGTTGTACAGTCCCTCTAACATCAGTAAGTTAATAATACTCTAATTTATGTGTTTAGTAAGATACCTTATTTTGGTAGCATTAATGAGATAAATTGTCTTCTGAAAGACTATTTAGCTATTTATGTTCTGTAGTAGAAGAAAACATTCAGAAACTGTTTTCATTCAGTCTTACCATTTTGGGGAACTAAATGATGAGTCTCTATGGACAGTTACCTCATTAAGGGCACTTGCTAGGTTAATATATGAGAACATTCCTTTTTTAAAAAATAAGTATAAACAAGCAAAGACTAATGACTAACTCACAACTGGACTTTCCATCAAAATGTATCCCTCTTTTTTTAGTGGCTTCAAGATTCTCTAGAGCCTTGTACTACTAAGCAAAGAAGATTTTTCTTCTTTTTATGGAACAGATGTTAGTCACGTCCTTGCACCAGGTTCTGAACTGCTCTCTCTGACTAAGGAACATATCACATTTTCAAAATGTAGCTTCCTTTTTCCTAGTATTTCATTTTCTTCTTTTGAAGTCCTGTGTTCAACAACACGACTGCAGATGAAGCATGTTATGAATTGTAACTGAATTGCTTTTCTGTAATACTGATGATTTCATTGACTATTCTTCTTGTCTGTGAAGGCATACTTTTTTCCTCATTAACCACATTGTGATTACTGGTTTGTCTAGGATGGTGTTCTTTATAAATTCCTAAATACAGTTACAAAACTGTCACATATTTCTAGGGTGAAAAAGGTTCTGAAGGGGTACCTGGTCCTCCTGGACCGCCAGGTCAACAAATCAAAGGTGACAAGGTAAGGCACAGAGTATTTTTCTAATTTTATCTATAGTTACATTTATAGTTAAATTAACAATAAATTATTCCAAAATATGACAACAATACAAAGGTATGTTTTATTTGGAACCTGAGGAACTATGCTACACTGTTCCATGCAGCTCCATAGGCTGCACTCATCTATACAAGTAGCTGAGCCTGTTACTGTTAACTGAGAACACTAAGGACTGTATCCTATGCAGCTGGGAGTATGAGGGAAGAAGTGGACTTTTTTCCTCCTAAATTTGTTTCAGAAATATTGTATTTAAAATATTTTAAATTTTATTTAAATATGAACTCAAACGTTTTTCTACAGGTTTTTTTATCTAATCTAATTGACCTGGAACAGGCAAAGGAATACTTTGGCTTTTTAAAATCTGTTAGCTTTTTGGTGCCCAGTCCCCTAAAGAGGGATCCATGACAATTTTAATTCCTTTGGCCTGATGAGATTCCAGTCTGTATCTTGTGCATCCCCAGAGAGTGGCTCATCCAACATGCCCAGATGTCCTATAGAACAGAGACAGTAGTTCCAGATCTTCCTTCTCGGGATTTAGTGCCATAGCTCTCTTCCTACTCTCCATTCTTTTCTTTCCCTCCTGTCCTCATGATTCCTACTCTCCTCATTCTCTCACACTCAGCTTCAGTGAAAGGGGAGGACAGCATTCCCATCCAAAGTCATTAACAGCTTAGTCAGCAGGGGACGTTTTGCAGATGTGGAAAGTTTAACTTGAACTTACTCTTACCACTGTCCAGTCAAATGACTCTCCAAAATCTTCAGAGCAACCCAGATGGTGTGGGGTGGTCTGATTTGGCCTGAGATATGCTTGGTGAGCACCTGCCAGACTATCTTGCTTGAGACCTTAGTTAGAGGAAGATTGGTTATCTGTGCAGGAATGAGTCACCTTATTCCCGTGTTTGTACAGGGAAAATGCAGCAATGGCCAGGACAGTAAGTGTTTGTGACCATTTCAGTAAATGAGTGTTTCTGGCATAAGTGAAACTAATTATTTTGTTTTCTAAGGACTGGTGTTACGCATCCTTGACACTTTCATGGGTCCATGCCACTTCCAGAACCCATATGACCTCTCCATATCACACTATTCCCATAATTACCTCTGCCCCTCTGCCACAATTCTTCTATTCCCTCCGCAAGTGCTGTATGATACCATTACAATAACATGTGACTAAGATTTTTTTAAAAATATTCTCTAGCTGCTCTGTTTACACTTGCAAGTTTTTCTTCTGAGTGTTGTGCAAGAAACTGTGTATACTTCCATACAAGAGAATATTTTAAATTAATTTCAGTACATAAAGATAAGCTATGGATCCTTTTAATAATAGTTACAGCTATGATCATCTAATGTTATAAATGACAGTTTGTAGGTAGGAAGGGATATTATTTTTATTAGACCACTTTCCATAGGCAGACTTTCAGGTATTCCAAGCACATTTAACTCCAATAGAAGCAGCAAACTTCAAGATAATATAGCTTGGATACTGTTGCTCTGTATTTAGTTTAAATATGTTAATCAGCCAGCAAGGACTATTGCAATTTAGCTCTTGGGAATACATTTTGTATAGGGTGAACAAGGACAAGTAGGACCACAGGGCCCAGCAGGACCACCAGGAATAGGCAATGCAGGAAGCCAGGTAAGTCTACATTTTGGACATGTAATGGGTGTTTGCATGTAGTTTTTGTTTTATTCTTTGAGAGCCCTAATATTCATGTGAAGACAATAAAAATCTCACAGTGATTTTTCATTATAAAATGGATCAAACTAGTCTTTTGGCAAAGCTTGTAAATATAAGTGATTACAACTGATTTGAGTGGTTTTAGAATTAAGCAAGCAGAAACTTGGTCTAATTTGCGTAATAATTTGCATAGGAGATAAATCAAGTGTGTTGCTTGGATGATGACATATTAAAGATAAGAGTTTCACAAGGGAAGAATCCACCACTTCTGAATTTCAAGCCCTTTCAAGCTTGAACATTACCCTTAACAGTTGGATGCAGAAAAACTGAACATTCCAAAAGATCTTTTGGTTTGGGGTTTTTTTTTGAAAGAAGATAAGAGTTCATGCTTCCACCATACTATGCCAATGAATTGGGGCTTAGATGCAGATACTGAGACACTTCCCATTTTTCTCCCTAAACTGTAATTTTCATTATACCTGGATATGTCAGTGAAATCCACCGGATAGTGACAAAGGAAAAATAAAATAAAGATCTCAGAACTAAGCCTGAGGACATGCAAGCAAATTTTTTTCTTTTTAAGATAAGATAAAATCATTATTAACTGAAAGATGGACATACAGTGATCTTTGGATATGGAAGAATGTAATGCACTAATTCATTTATTTTGCTTCGTAGGGTGTACAGGGTCCACAAGGAAACCCTGGGGCAAAAGGATCTAAAGGTTTTGGTCTGCCAGGTCCAAAGGTAATGTTTCAGACAGTTTTTAAAAACAGCACCAGCAAGAAACAACAAGCAGTGTATCTTTGCCAAGTATTTCAAGAGTGTTTGAGATGTAAATGTAACTCTTCATTGGAGTTAAGAATTCATGTTTGAATCTTTGAGGGAAAACCACCCATGTATCAAGGTGTTCCCCAAATTGAGTATATGGCTTCTGCTTACTGTCAGCCTTTAAGCTTTGTGAATGTGAATTTTGGGTTCTAAATGGCAAAACATTTATAAACAAAGTGTCTTTCAGATGTTTATATCAAATGAGTTTGGTGCAACATGCACATTGTGTTCAAGTATTCTACCAAACAACTTAGTTGTAAATCAGTGATGGTGTTGAGACTTAAAGATAGTCCCACCATGCCTTTGGCCTGTCCTTCATCCTTCTGTGGCCATTGTGTGAAAGAAGCAAAACCAAAGATAGGAACACAAGGAGACAAAAAAGAGCTTAAGTGTACTTAGCTGACACTGTGCTACAGAAAGAGGGAAAGTAGGAAGAGAACAGGAAAGTGGCGTAAACAACTACTTGTGTCAAAGCCCAAGCCTGTAGTGGTACTATAAGAGGAGAAAAAGGGAATTGCTGAAATACTAAGGAGAGTAAGTGGAATGAACTGTAAAGCAGAAGTGTGCTTACTAATCACCTTGATTTACAAAAGGAAGACATTAGTCACTGTAGTAAAAGCAGGGAGAAATACGATTTTTTCTGGGCATTACTTTGACATGTAAGTAGCAGTTACAACACCAATGGTTAATATTAATGTAGGGGAAAATAGGTAGCTGTGAAACATGGTATGTATGAGAACAATTTTGCTAGTGTGAAAGTATTTTGAAATGCAAAATTAAAGAAAAAGGAATATCATTTTTTAACTAGTTTAGAGCTACTGGAAGGAAGAATCATGAGGGTAAAAACAGAAGTTCTGATTTTTCTTTATTCGGACTCACTTTTCATTCAGTGACTGAAGAGTTTTTGATAGTGGTGTAAAAAAATAAAATGTATTGAAACAAAAAGGAGAACTGGAATGATTCACTTGGACTTTCTGCCCACTGCAAAGTTAAATAAAATAGATACAGTCCTACAAGTTACTGGGATTTTTAAAGAAAAGAATTTTCCAGTTGAAAACTGCTTGGCTGAAAACTTGAGATATTCTATGATTTTAAGTGGTCAAGTTGGTAGGGACCCATAAGGATCAAGTCCACTTCAATGTGTAAAGCAGTTAGTGAAATAGTGCAAGTAATGAATGAAGCTGAATTGTGTTCCTCTGTTAAACAAATGACTTTGTTACTAGGGTCAACCAGGTGAACCTGGACGAAAAGGAGAACCAGGACTTCCAGGAATTGGTGTACGAGGACTTAAAGTGAGCCTGGTTTTATTTTTAGCTGCTCTTTACAGGGTCTTCTAATTGTTTCACTAGTTATTGATAAACTAAGAAGGTTTTTTTTGGTATAAATTGGCTGTGATCAAAATTAGAAGGAATTTCAGTGACAGATATTCACTTAATTTTAAAGTACTTATTTTAGATTGTATTAGTAGAAAAAATTACTGGCTCTGTAAAATATTTAACTTAGTGGGAATAGTAGCCTTTATTTGAGCAAAAACATTATATATAATTAATTGATATTTTACAGATATTTTTACAGATATTTTTACAGAATAAAGAATCTATTGAAGTATGCAGATATAATTATTTATACTTCTTCAAGGGCGATACAGGTCTATCAGGACTCCCAGGAGAGAGAGGGGTGAAGGGAGACCCTGGGAATTCAGGGAAAAAGGTAAGGAAATATATTTTAGAGCATGTAAAAGGTGGAGACAATAGAAAAACAAACCATTATTTGCAGGTATGCAATGGCAAGGAGTTCATCCTGAAGAAGGGCATGTGCTAGTACTTTTGCTAGGGAAAAGGCACTAGGCTAGTTGTGATGTTTCTACTAATGGTGGCTGCCATCTGGATCTGTAACTGATTTAGCTGCCCTGTCTTTTGTGGGCTATTGACTACTATTAAATTCCACAATCTTTTTGGAGAACCAGTAGCTTATGTCTTTACCCTGTTCCTTACAGCCTGTTCGTATTTTTTCTGACAACAAGAAGTCACGCTCAAACTGATGTGACTTCAGGCATCTAGCAGGGTGGTGAGCTGTGACTAAAATCTGTCAGCATGGTGCAGAAACCACCACAAACAGCTGTAACCAGGGCTGCTTGTTTCCAAGGGAAATTCTAAGATTTTAAGAGAAACTCTGCCACATAGGGAAAAAGAAGCATAAATGGTGGAAAGGAATTTAGAGGAGTGCAAAGCCAAACGCCCAAAATAGTCAATTTAGAGTAAGTTAAATGGAGGGTTTTAATTTTACTCTTTCCAAATAGAATGAGCTGTTGAATGAGTGAAACTCAGTGCTTTGGCTGATTGTTGAATTGCTGCTGAGAATCCAGGTGCCTCCAAATGCTGCTAGTGTGCAGCTCTTAAATGAGGGTCGCAGCTGGCCAGCATGTAGAATTGAAGTGAACATAATTCAGAGTAAGTAAATCAGCAGTTTTTGACTGCAGGTCTTTAATCAGAAAATATCTGAATAGCTGTAGCAAACATCTATTAAGAATGCACCTTCACATTTTTTTTGTATACAAGGGCATGACAAATACCAGTTGAGAAGCTGTAGCCTGAGACAATAAGTCTTCCACTGTGGAAAAATATTTACCATTTCTGTTTCTACTTTATTTTTTAAAATTTGAAATCACCCCCTATATAAGGGCTCAAAAATGAAGATCCCAGTGTATCAGATGTGAATCATCGTATCTAAGAATAAATGTTGGGTTATAGTTACAGGTGACTCTTGTATTTGGGAATGCTGTTTTTTTTTCTTTTTCATGTTGGCTTTATTCTCATTATTAACTTAGTGCTGTCACCTTCACTGTCATAATTCATTATAAGTGAAAATATTAATACTGAGCAGCCACTTTGGGTATTCAGGACAGTGCAAAGAACAGCTTGATACCTGCAGCAAGTAGCATGGTGATGTTACAGCAGTTATTTACAGGTCTCACAGAAGTAGGATCAAGACTGATGCAAATCAACAGCAGGCTCTGTAATGCCACTTCCATAAACAGCTGAAATCAGAAATGCATTTTTAAACTTCATTTAATCTACTTTTTTCTTTCTGAATTACCTAAAGGGATTCCGATATACTAATCTAAATGACGTTATGCATAAATATTTTGTAGATAGTGTTCCTTAATAGAATCTTTTATGTGGATTATTTGTGAATTATTTAAAGTAATGTTTCTGGCAAATCTTGCAGCCTGGATTAGCCTTTGGCTATAGAGTTGCCTAAAATTACTGCTTCTTCAAAGTTGTTTCTCCTAGAATTGGCCAACTAAGACCTTTTCTGATAACTTTGCAAGCATTTCTCTTCCTCAATGAGCATATGCATTCAATTCTTCATACAGAAGATTGATGCAATTGCAAGTGGCACTATTACAAATGTCTGTGAAAATGAGGAATATGAATGCAGGATGGTGGAAGGAGTTTAAGAGGACAGAATATTTTTACAGGGAAAAAATTAACCAGATATCTACTGACACTTTTGGGAAAATTGTTTATGCAAGCATTGTTTCTTGTAAGTCAATTGATTCAATAAAATTAGCTACATGAAAATGAATTAACCATTTAATCTCTGTTAGGGGGAAAAGGGAGATCAAGGTCCAAGAGGCCCAGAAGGACCCCCTGGCAAAGGAGATTTAGGCCAAAAGGTAAGCATGACATGCACACTGGAGAAATATTACAAACTTTAGAAGGACCTATTTTATAAGAGTTTAGGTTATGGCCTATTTTTTCATTCATAATATCTTACATAGCAACTACATTCAGTAGCACTGATGATTTAAAAGGATTTGAGAGTGTGATGTGTTCCTTAGCATGAACAAGTGCAGTAAATCAGACTATAAACATAGACCCTAAAGTTAATTGGGCAGTGGAGGTTCCCTAAAAAATCAGTACAGAGTTTTAATTAAAGTTAGGAAGAGGCAAATTATCTCAGTATGCTGATAGGGAGAGAGAAGGACCTGAGAGAAATTAGATGACTAGTTAGATATCTAAATATGAAATTAAAAGTCTGGAAAGATGTGTTAGTAGACAGACAGCTTTTATCTCCCACCTGGTTAAATTTAGGAAATACAGGGCAGATTCTAGAACTGAGCGGGATTTTGGTTGGAGTGGAGCATCTAAATACCTTTCTAGTTATGGGCATCCTTATTGTTGTGGTTTTGGTTATTTGTGTCTCTCCCAGTTGTGAATGAACATTTGCTGTGATTGAAACTAAGTTTGCTTTTTTCAGGGTGACCCTGGAGAGAAAGGATCCCAAGGACCAATTGGTTATAAAGGAGCACAAGGCCCAGCTGGACCAAAAGTAAGCTTGTTCCTACAGGGTAACACTTCACTCTGTATTTTATAAAAGAATGTATGGAATTTGTGCAATGTACAAATTTCTTAAGTGTCTGATGCTTGGAGACTTAACAGAACAAAGGAAAAGCAAAAATATTTCCATCCTTTGTCCTGAATGACACAAAAGTCCCAAGGAGAAAAAGAATAGGTAAATATATAATTTCAGACCTTATAGTTAGGCATGAGCACTCAGAAGTGAAATTCAAGTTGTCCAAGTGATTCTAACCATGAGCATTCTGCAAATTTTTACTTTGAAGCATTAACTTTCTATTACAATATTTTGTAAGTGTTGCTCTGAATGATAAGGAAATGAAAATAATAGAAGTATTCTGGTTATTCCATTGGCTTTGTTAAAAATAAAGTTAAAAAATCGAATACATGGTTCAACCAATGGTTATTTAAAGCATGAAACTTGGACCAAGTTTCACAAGATCAGTGAGTTGATTTATTGTTTTTCCCAAATATTGTCTCGTTTGTAGATAGATCTATGCTGTAGATATCTTTATAATATGAAGTGTTGAAAGAAGTTTTTGCTACTTATCTGAAACTATCTGAATGATACCACTTTGTAACAGGGTGAACAGGGAGAGAGAGGACCACCTGGTGTTGCTGGATCATCTATTCAGGGACCTGCTGGACCAAAGGTGATTGTCTGAGATGTTTGCTGGAGACCTGAGACTGGGAAATTTCTAGTGCACATTTCTGTCAAAATTGAGGGTATAGGTTGAAGTTAAAATTCCTTGTTGTAGTAACAAAGATGACTGAATTTTAGAAATAAAGACTTAAAAGTACTAAAATTTAACAGCATGTTTGGGGGCCCTTTAACAGGATGCTGAACTTAGTATGTGTTGCTGCCTCCTGAAGCAATTTGTTAAAAAAAAATTCTTAGTACATTTTCATTGTGTTTGTGAAATTAATCACCTTGAAGTCTCTCTTTTTTTCAAATTTACTATGAATTTTGTTTCTTAGACTAAAAGTTTCCTAAATGTGGCAATAAATCCATGCAGGAATGTGTCTGTGTACAGTTGTAGGGAGTTATATGCTGAATTAAATGATTTTTTTGGAGATGAATGTTTGTATGTCACTTCCAAGTTAAGAGGTGGCCTGTAGGTATTACTTTAAATGAAATGTCATATGAGATAGAGCTACATCCACCTCATTTTCTCTATGGGGAAAATATACCTGAAAAGAGTGGGACTTGTCCTGTTGAGTAAGGGGATTCAGCAACAGTAAAGCTAACTTTGAAGGCTGTAAACACTTGAAAATTCACTACCACTCCATTATTATTTTAAGAATAAAATAGTTGCTGTCTTTATAATATACCAGTGAACTTCAACTTTAATTGATGCTTTTCTGCTTTGGTGATAGTTGTTAGGGTAGAGAAATCACTAATATACGTCCTATCACTCTGAAGTAATTTCATCCCCATTTTTCTTCCTTAAAAATATATGTGCCCCCACACATAAGCAAATTTAGTTATTGTACATAGAGGGCTAGGATGTGGTTTGGACTTGTTTGTGCGTGGAGGAGGAAAGAAGGGAGAAATGCAACCTCAGAAAAAGTAGAGGATTAGGGGCTGCTCATATCTCTTATACTAGTTTAAAACTATAATAATATGCCAAACTTTGCCAGGAAAATAAGTGGCATGCTATAAGGCACAACTTGTATGACGACAGGTTTCGCTACATTGGTTACTGTGGTCTGATGTCTTTTTAGTACATCTCTAAGTATTTGATGTAGTGGTGGGTGATTACTAGAGGTCTTAACTACTGGACAGCCATTGTTGTGTCCACTGGAGATTGATTTATTTTAAGCTACACCCATGTTTGGGGATTAGAGTTTTATTTCCCTTGACAACTGTTATGCTGTTACTAATATGGAGACAGTAACACTAGATAGCTGTTTTTTCACTCATTCGTTTCTCATGGTTACAGTTGGTTTTGATAGAACATTTGATCTGCATTCCCTAGTGAATGTTTCCTGAAATACTCTTTATCCTTCTTGCTAATGTTAAAAATTGCAAAAGTTTCCTTGAAAATTGAAATTTTGTTTTTAAGATCCTTAATGTCTAAAGTAAAACATCTGTTGCCTTAGATTAAATGCTAGAAGGAGTCAAATTTTGCTCTGTGAAGGGATAACATGAGGAATTTGAATTCTAAGCCTCTTTGCTTTCCAAGAAAGCCACTGACACAGCTAAGATTACCAAACAGTAGTTCTGGGCAATATTTGAGGAAAAAAATCAAGTTTCTTCCTGGGTCTTCAGACTGCAGAGCTTGCAATTTTGAAGTGCTACGCCATTGCATCTGTAGTCTTTCTAAACATATTATGTCTTTGAATTTCTTTCTTCTCTTATGTGCTCTGGCAGCACCAAGGTTATACAGCCTTGCTTTTGTGGGCAAAAGCAGGCAGAAGCTACAGGTGAATTTGGCCACTGAAACTAAATTATGGTATTCAACCTCCAGTTAAAAAATAAAGCTATCAAGTTATTCATCAAGGCAGAACAAACTCTTTGATACAGTTGCAGAGAAGCAAAATTATGAGAGGTCAGAATCAAGGTAGTAAAAGTTTCCTCTAGAAATGTTGATTGCATATTACCTACCTCAATTGTCACTGTCAGAAAGAATTGAATACTTGTTCTTTTCTGTAAAACTTTGGAAATTAAAACTGAAAATAATGGATATGGTTTTGGATTTGTTTCTTTTTGGATAGGGAGATCCAGGACCCAAGGGGCAACCGGGAGATGATGGACCTCCTGGAAATTCAATAATGGGACCAACGGTAGGAATTTTTCAGACAAAAGATGGAAAAGAAACATGAGACATATGCAAAACTTGTGAAAAATGTAAAAACCACTTGAACAACTTTTTCAGGAAAGTAACTGACCCACTCATCAACTTTTCCATCATTCCAGGTTAAGTCTGTCTTTTAAAGATAAACTTACTAGCTTTTCAAAGGAAAAAAAAACACAAAGCAGATTAAATAACTAGTATGCTGTACTGCAAACTTCACTAGGAAGGTAGCTCTTCAAATTCATCTCCACCTTTCATGATCTCGTGTGGTCTTTTATACTTCTGTGTGGGCAATATGCTCTTTATTGAGTATAAACTCAGAGTTATTAGTTATTTTAACAGTAGTAATTCAGTATTACCAGCTGTGCACATTCAAAAACATAAGACAGACCCAAAATAAAGGATTTTAAAAATAAATCTTTGGAAGTACTTATTTGCATATAGATTGCAGAATAGGGTTTACTTCGTTATATCCTTTACATTTTTAACTTCAACATCAAGAATGGAGTACAGTAGTATGTAGCAGGATTGCTGTACTCACTGTTCAAGCCTTTAGTGGTTAACTGGCAAGATCAACACACGAGAAAACTGAGGATTCAGTGGTAACGCAGATTGCAGTATTTGCAAAAGTGAGACTGAAAAATTCTCCTCTGTAGTACACGAGTGTACACATAAGGCTGCTTGAAGGATAAGGTGAGACCAAGGAACATCATCTTGCCTGTGGGAAATAAATTAGGGGGAAATGATATAGATTAATTTGCAAGGGATTAAATTTATTGTTTTTCATCACTGTTGAACAGTGAAGTGACATTTTAAAAGAATGTTTCTCTCTCTCCTGTTCAAGTGATAATAGTAGTTCTGGGCGATTGTTAGGTACCTAAAGTTATGACTGCTGTTTCTCCTTGCATAATGTATTACAGTTATCGGCATGGAATTTTGTCTGGTATTTTATCACCAAATTACTCAAACCCTTAGGCAGGTTTTTTCCTCAGCTCCTTGGAACTGCCTTTCTTTTGACTAATTGGAATAATACAACATCTTTAGAAAACAGTGCAACTCGCCTTTCTACATTCTTGAAGAACAAACTGAAAAGCGCAGTCTCTAGAACAGATTCCATGTTCTCTACTGCAATAAGTAGATATATTTCCTTTTACTTTACAGTTTTCACCTCCTCCCCTCTAACGTGTTTTATGATATCATATTGTAGTTCCGTTGGTGATGATGTGGGTTGAAACTTTATATGAGCCTACTGTCACTTGTGATAAGGGAATAGTTCAGGAAGACTTCCTTCAGTGTTTGGGAAAGGTACCATTCTTGTGATCTTCTTTCCAGAATAAAATCAGAAGCCTTCTTAGTCAACTTTTTTTTTTCACTTTTACCATGTCTGCATGTAAAATGTTTCACTTCTTCAGCATATAGTTGATAGAGCCAAATTCAGAGACTAATTAGTTTGTGTACTGAACACAATGTAGTTCAAAGTAAAGCAGGTTAATGCATTAACGTTAGAATGATAACATTTTAGGAATACCAATAATGTTTTTGCTCCTGGCTTGATAGACTTGTACCATTACACCTGCCAAAGGATGCTGGATAGCACATGGATCCACATGCATTCAGTGGCTTGTGTTTTGGAATTTTTATTTACTATCCCTATATTACTGCTTCAGAAAATGACTTTAAAGCCTGCCCTGGAAAGGTTGGCAAAGTAGATGAATTAATTCAGCATGCCATCTGTGACATCAGTGGCACTTGCCTTGTTGCCAGTGCACTTTGAGTCACCGTGATTGTCTTTTCCAGACCCTACAAATCTGTGGGAAGCAGGAATCCCAGAATTGCTCCTGGGCCATCTCTTGTGTATTTTTGATGCAGCTATTAAAAAAAATAAATCTGGACTAGGGAACTGTTTCTTTTTAGCAGATCTGCCCGTAGATTTGACTAAAGTAGATTTATAGCTGTGTTACTAATGGCAAAACCAGCCACTTAACACATTCCACATTATCTTCTGTAAGAACTGGGATTCTGTCAAAATTCATTTGGTATTTACAGTGGTCTGCTAAGATTAAATGAAAATATCTGTTTGGCTGGTTTTTTATATAGTGGAATTAGAAATAAAAATAGAGATGAAGTCATGATCCATGGTTTCCTTTCTTGTTAATAAGTTATTAAACATTTCTCAAACATTCTCATTTTATCTACAGCTTAAGACCTATGGGTATTACAAATTAGGAAAAGGTAAAATTTGCTTTGCATTGTAAAGCTATTTATGAACTAGGAGCTCACTTGTTGGTTGAATTATCACAGAACTGGATCAGAATTCCATCATTTGGAAATTAAGAAACATGAAGAAACATCTTCCAGGGCTGATGCAGTTCTAATCTGGTGGTCAGGTTGTGTTTAAAGTCTCCCAGTGAAACTATCCCTTTGGACTGGAGAATAGGGTACACTCATAAAGGAGTGACCTACCATGTACAGGTTTCTTTAAGCATAAGGCATGGTTTCATCTCTATCCCAAATTCCATTTTAAAGTTGTTTCAGAGTTTTGTCTTAACTGGAACATTTAGTCTACCTTGTCTTTCTTCGTTCACTTACCTCTTAGCCTAAACCTGTGACTCTTTAGGAGAGTCAAAGCAGCTCTTTCATTTTTCCTGCACAGGGGTAAATTGGTTAAGATGATCTGATTGCTTGTGTCTATGGTAGAGACATTCATGGGACAGGAAACTTGGGCCCAAAGTCTGGTTTTGTTGGTATCTAACTAGAATGAGTCAGTTTGTTCTCTAGTCATGGACATTGTATTCAGGCAGACCAGCTGCTGAGATCTGAGCTGCTATCAGAACTCGATTTCAGGTTTCTTTGAACAGAAGAACAATCTATTGCAAGCTTGGTTAATTTTATCATTAAATGTCAGGAAAATGATCACTGGAATGAGGGAAAGAGGAAAGATTGCTATTTGCTTTTCTTCTGGTATCAAAAGGAAGCATTGAGGTTTTGCAAATGCACAAATCTTTAGTGGGAGTGGGTGGAAGAGTCAACAGAAGGAGTGATTGTCTCCTGATACAAGGCATTTTAGGCTAAACTGAGAGAAATTATATATTTCTTATAACTGGTTGTATTTCTTTTACTACTTTGCCTTGTAGAATGCAGATTTGCTTTACTGTGTGAAAGAACCAATGTGATTACCTGGAATGTACAATATGCAACATATAACTTAAGGCTGGCGTATTATGTTTCAGTATTGTTAAATTCATTGTTCAAATGTCAGGACTTACACCTAAAGTCATAAAAGTTTAACTTTTAAACTTTTTTTTAAAAAAATTAACTTTGTGTTGGCTGAACATGAAGTCAATGTTCTGAAGGTTTTTCTGCAACTACCAAATGTAGAAATTAATAATTTCCCAATGAGAACTCCTTCTGAAATTTGAATTTGATCAACTGAAGCAACAATAAAAAAGCACAAAAATGTCTGAGCTTTTAGATCAAATTGCAAGAGCTGGTAACTACTATTCTATATTTCCTAAAGGATATTAAATAGTTTCCTTACATATTTGTTAATATTTGTTACATCATGATGATCCAGTTACTGGCATGATGCCTGACTTCCTGGTTTGTATTTAGGGTAACCAGGGACCTCCTGGACCGCCTGGACCCCCTGGAGCAAAAGGCGATGGCCACAAAGGTGATGCTGTAAGTACAATTTTAGTTCTGTACTTTGTGTTCTAAAAAATAACTGCGCGATAACTCAATATTTGCTTACTTAACGAAGTGCAATTAATCTGCTCTTTAATCCTTTAGCTAATTTAAATATTTCATATACATTTAAGTACTTTCCTGTTCTAGATACAGTGCCATTTCTAGACAGTCAGAACCAGGTACAAATTGTTCTCTTTTCAGCATCATGAGAGGTATACCATGTAATTCCAACAAAATTTTCATGGCTGTTCATAGACATTTAATATAATCACTGCGTTGAATTAATTTCCTTTCCTCCTTCCCTTCCTCTCTCCATCCCTTTTCTTTACTGTTCTTTGTTCAAGATCTCTAATAACATCTGCTTGGCCAAATCTTTGACCCTTCAATTCATTGGTTTTTCAGCTGATTTTCATACTGGGGGTTAAGTCCTCTATTTTTAAGATTTCCATGCCCCTCCCCTTTTCCCCCTTGCTTTTCTGATGTTTAGCTCCAGAGAGGGTTAATGCCTGAGTATTCCAGTTGATGCATTCCATTGCAAGGA
Source organism: Podargus strigoides (assembly GCA_028020825.1). Lineage (NCBI taxonomy): Eukaryota > Metazoa > Chordata > Aves > Caprimulgiformes > Podargidae > Podargus > Podargus strigoides. Next base: position 32,077,094 of record CM051623.1, read on the forward strand.
CATATCATCCTAAATTTCGGTTATCCAAAGCCAAACAGACATGTTTGAACCTTTCACCAGACAGTGAAAATACTGTTGCCATCTTTCAACCACCATGTCAAACTTAAATTAGCACTATTTTATTTGTCTGTAATCCAGCTTTATTTCAAACTACAACTACAAAGGCACTCCCAAGTACACTGAGGTGGGACTTGAGTGCATCCAAATAAGTCATGGCTCAGTTCCAATTTCCTGTCATTCAAACTGATCCTGGGAAGCTCCTTTGGGATCAGAATTAGTTCAGAGGGCATTCACTGGTGTGGTGAGTGAATTCCTGGTGTAATGCCATGTACCTGATACATTTCACAGCACACAGGAACACTAGACCAGCTGAAGATTCCTTGGAGGGTCAAGGAGTACCAGCAATGGAACCAGACCCATTGAACAGAGGACATGCAAACAAATTAAAAAACCCTATTGTCATCCTAAATAAAACTGAAAAGCAAAGGCAACCACAAAGAAGGCAGCGATGCAAATAAGTCACAGGTGAACTTTTAGTAGGCTCATAGGAACTGAAGTTTTAAGCTTTACAAGTTAAGATATCTATTTAAACTCTATGAAAAAAGTATTGGTAGATACAGAATTGAAGAGGTCGGTGAGAAGCTGAAAGCTTTTCATTTCTAATTAATCAAAGGATTCCAGTGAAGCCTGGCTTGGTAACCATTGATTAATAAAACTATACATATAGTATAGTCTAGTTGTAGTCTGCCCAGTCACAGGATGACGAACTTACATATATGCACTTCCTGCATTTCTGTTAGTGACTAGACAATAAAAAAAGGCTTTGCAGTAGTATTCATGAAATCACGTCTGTTCTAGGATTCACATCTGCAGCTGCCATAAGAGTCATGCTTCTATGCACCTCAGGCTCAGGCTTTAGTAAAAGCTAGTTGCGTTTCTCCCTGCCACATGAGTACAGATCCTCGAACTATGTGAAGATTCTGTTGTGCTGTAGCATGCATCTTTCCCCTTCTTGGGCTGCCCTTCTAGATCATGCCTCCCCATGATCTAGAAAGAATAACTTCCTAAACCACTGGCAGACATGGACAAGATTTATATAGCTAAGTCTCTGTATCATGTTGGGGCAAAGACATCTGCCCTATGAATGCTAAGAGGGAGGCTGGGGATGCCTCCAGTGGTATGAAGGGCAGCTGAAGAGGCTGTGACAGATGGAGTGGGGAGTTCAGGAGAATAGACTAACATAAATACATCAAATATGTTAGAGTTACCCAACACCCAAATTTAGATGAGTTAGCTCTGGTATCTCAGATGTGTAATATGTGCAGTATATGAATCATAGAGCAATGTCTACTTCCTCACTGTTTTCTGAGCTTAGAACAACTCTGATGTTCTTAAGTCAAGAGCTGGATTCTTTTTTTTTTCCCCTACCACTCTGGTAGTCTTTTCAGGTTTCTGCTTAGGACCGAGGATGACTTGCTCAGTATGCATCAGAAATGTGAAAAATTTGCCAGAAAGAGACTAGTAACTCTTGCTGAAATTATCTTCTTTCTTGAAGAACACAAGTACTCTTCCTTTAGGACAACTACTGACATGCTTTATTCCTCTGCTGTACCAGGGACCTCCAGGACCAGCAGGCCCCCCAGGACCAGCAGGCCCAAAAGGTGTGGGAGATGCTGGACCAAAGGTACTTGTACAATGGTAGTACATGCATCTGACTGGTAGACAAGGTAGACAAACATCCTCCAAAAAAGGCATTAAATTAGAATTGCATAGATATGACAAAATGCTGTGATCCCATCTCCCACTTTCCATTTCAGTTAGAAGGAAATTTTGCAATAGTCTTCTCTGCCATGAGAGATACAAAACAGTTCTTGCTTTATCCCTACATTTGATGCAGATGTGCAGGTTTTCCGTAAATCCAAAGACGGATGTTTCTAGATGCTCTGGTTTCCATGTAGAAGTCAGAATCTAACACAGGCAGAGTATTGCCTAATAATTATGCACTTTCTTCTACAGAAGTACAAGGGATGAGTCTCTAATGATAAATGTTGTTTACATGGAACTAGGGAACTAGTTTCTAAAAATGGATTCCTAAGAGAAGACTATAAACCTTCATCTAAAATTAATATTAGTCTAGAGGCAAAACTCAGCAGCTAAAAAAAAACCCAGAACTTATAAAGGGGTTAGAAATACAACACTGAAACACTTCCAAGTTTTTTTTGTAAAACACAGCTGAAGTGTTAGGAAGTTCTAAGCAGTATGTAATTCATCTAAAAAGTTGCATTGTAAATACTGTGTTATAAAAAGTTAGAAAAAGAGACTTAAGACTAAAGTGATAGACGAAATTGGTTTAAAACGTCCCACGGAGTGGTTTTATTAATTACTTCCTCATTACATATGTGAAATAGGAAACAGGCAGCCCATTGCAGGAGAAAGCAAAATAAATATCACCCAAACAAGTTTTTTCCCAAAGAGAAGGAACTTTCAACTTCAGTTCCCAGAACATGAGAATTCCCATTTAAAATAAACAACAATAACCTCTTAAAAACATATCCACAGTAAAGGAAAACTTAAGGACATTCTTCCTTAGAATAACCATAGAATTGCCTGACAATGGGATCTGGGAAACCTGGTCTGCCTCTATTCTGAATTACTGCTTACCAATACAAGACATTTCACATAAAGTAATGCAAGGTCTGGCCCATGACACAAACTACTAAAGAGCTAAAAGTAATTTCAGTTATGTTATTCAATATAGACCTACAGAAAATACGTACAGCTAAACCAGTTAGATTTTTTTAATGTGAGACTGTCTTTTCTAAATAGAGATATTGGACTTGATATAATGCAGTCTTATATTTTTCTTGGTACTACAGAAAAACATTTCATTAAAACCCTAGAATCTTTTATGAAATTAAGACAGATATTGATAAAAATGTAGCTTATAACTACAGAATGTCAAAGGGCATTATGTCCGGAATTCCCCCTTGCTTCATAAATGCATAATTGTTGAAAGTAGTGTTTCCCAAAGAAAAGGAATTGGAAGGTCATGTCAGGTAATCAAGATTATCTCCCATGGTGATGCCATGGTTGGAAGAGTACAAACCCCAGAAAAATAAATCAGAGCTTCAGTGGAAATATAGGGCTTTAATATAAATAAATTTGAGTTAAATACAAAATGGAAATATTTTAAGTAAAAGAAAACCACTTGAATAATTGCAGTGAAACTTCTCACAACTGGAAGTTTTAAAATCAACTTTTGTGACTGTTTCTGAAAAGTGTCGCAAATATACAAGGTACATAGAAATGCACTTAGAAAAATCATAGTGCCTGGCTTATATGAGAGATCAAAACCTGGATCATAAGTCCCTTTTGTTCTTGGAATCATGCATTCATATAATTGCTGGGACAAGCAATTCTTCAGCTGTATAATTATTAGGAAAGTTCCAACCTAGATCATGAATGGTGGAAGTACAATATGGTATCATAAAATGCAGTAGAGAAGAGAAGGTAAAAGCTGTGAAGTAAAAGAAAATAAATCTAGTTGTTGCAGTGGAGAACATGGGATCTAGTCTTTTTATCACAATTATTCTTAAAACACTAAGTCTTGTGATATAACATATATATTTAATTAAATCATAGATTAGCTATTATAGTACTTAGCTTTCACTTTCTGCTCTAATGTAAATCTTTGCCAATTGGTTGAAGTGAGTTGCTCATATTTCTTTATAAAGATGTCAAATCTTACTTGTCAGCCTCTTCTCCACCCATGAACAGCATACAAAGTCTTACCATCCCTCCAGATCTGTGGGCTGAAGTATATTCATGGTATGAGTAAAGGAGGTTTATTGGTAGTATATTTTTGTGGAGGAATATGACCTGTGTCAGTTGAACATAAACAATTAATAATAAACTTAGTAATAGGTCCATTGCTTCAACCTGAATTTGAGTAAAAGTGAAATAGTTGTGACCAAGAGGTGAGGCTCTTACAATTTCATAGTATTTAATTACAACAGGAAGCAGTATAATGAATATCTAGTAAAGGAAACTCTAAACTAAAGGATGCAAAGAAGCCGTGTTTCCAGGCTAATAGAACAGGGCCTCCTGTTGTTGTGGGAGCTGGGTGTGATGCAGCCTAAGGAGCAAGACCTCAGCACATTCAGTCAGTCTTGTTGAGGCAGCCACACGTACAAAGTAAGTCATCTTGGATGATCCGCACTGGTGTGTTAGGCTGGATCAGAAATATGCTGTTGGAGTGAATCTCCCAGTGGATCCACTTACTGTGCTTTGGGTTCCAGACCAAAAAGAGGTCTAAGTGGTCCCACAACCCAGGAAATGGATTTCTTTCAGATGAAGCTAAACTACATGACCTGATCTGGAACTGCTCTTGATTTACTTGTACCCCCAGTGGGTGATCAGTCCACAGGAGCAGAAGAGACAGGCCTCCTCGCATTGCATAGAGTAAACATCAGGTGGCAAATTCACTTCTGTTGGGCCTGTAGTGCTATTTTTTGATGGACATGTAGAGTTAGAAACTGCCTATCAAGAAGAGATTTCTACTCATAATAACCAGTTGTGGGGTTGATTCAGAATGTACCATATTCATGGGTTATTGAGAAGTGGCATCTTATTCTAGGGGGAGTTGTATTAAAAAGAACCCTGTAGAGTAGCTGTCTTTGCAAGTAACACAACACAATTAGGGCAATTCATGATCACATCAAATTTTGTATAAAAATATTTGCATGGATCTACAGGTTTGATAGTGTTGCAGTGTGATATTAACCGTCAAATCTGGCTGCTCAGAGTAGCACTTATCTAAGTCTGTCATAAATTTTTTTAAAAAGTTAAAAACATCTGATAAAAATTTAATTTGTATTTTTTACTTTAAAATAGGTAAGTTTCTTTTTTATGATGCACCTAGATTGGCATTAATCCTGTGGGGGAAAATCCATATTACTTCTATCAATGGTGAGCAGCTGTAGCTTTTGCAGTGTGTGACTGCTGCACCAAAGCATACGTTATCTGAATAGTCATATCTGTGATTTAGTTCTGTGCATCCACACTAGACATGGTGTATAGTATACTGGGCAAAAACAAACAACGTATATAAACATTTCTTCTCCCTCTGATTTTTTGCTGCTGTTTGCTTTATACAAAACCTTGAATCCTTAGTCTCTATGTAACTTCCTGGTAGCAAAGGCGCGATGAGGAAAAACGATTCACTTGAATTGCAAGAATTCTCCTAGAACTTAATAAAATGAACAATCTTATGTTTTTTCAAATAAAATCTAAGTGTACTGGCTACCCCTCATCCCTTCCACATAAAAAAAAAAGAAAAAAAACAGCAGCAACCATCTCTACATATAAAAAAGAACATTAATTTGATACGAGACTCATAAATTTATGCATTAGTTAATTTGAAATTCCTTTGAGTATCATTATATAGGAATGTTCCACTCAGTTGAATCAGAGCTCTGTTCTCACTTTTGGAAATGGCTCACATATGTGCACACTGCTAGATAGGAATTTTATGTATCAGAGGTCAAATTCACATGAAAACAAAACTGGAACATGTGGGATGCATTCAGTCCTGGCAGCACCCTATTTTCTGTAGCATTAAAACAGAAGCATACAATGTCAGAACATAATAAATTGATTTAAAAGCACTGTTGCCAACTAGGAGGTGGGTTACAGACATTTAAGAGCAAGAGCCCAGCACCAGAACTAAAGCAAGCTTCGTTCTCAGTAACTGGATAGCAGAAGGATTGTTAAAACTCCTAGTGTAGTCCCCAGTGCGTGAATATTTGGGCTGGATCCAGTTGCAATATAAATAACTTTTGCAGCTTGGGCCCTGTGTATTTGAAGTAAAATGTGGAAAGTAGAGATGTTACGTCTTTTTTTTTTAGTATGTTCTTAATACTGTTATATCCTCTAGCTCTCACTAAAGAGACTGCTGCAGTGTCTGTTGTATGCTTCAGTATCAAATGTACATGCTTCACAGTAAATTAGGTGTATTTATTTGGAAGTCAAGATTTATTTTTCAGGTGACCATTAATGGATTTTCATTTAATGGATCTTCTTGAAGAAATGGTATGGAGTAGCCATTGGAATTCCACACTTTACACTGTCTTGACTCAGATCTTTTTTTCTTGTTTCAGTGGGGTTTTTCTAGTTCACTGTTTTGCTGATGGTGACAAGCTTGTCTACAAGCACAATACAGGAAATATATTAGACCTCAAAGAACAGTACTAATCCTTCTTGAAATTAATTCCCTGGAGAACAGTTTAGTATCACACTTTAGAAAATAGACCTGTACTACTTTGCAACTCATAAAGCAAAATAAGTCTTTCTCTTAGCCAAGAAATACAGAAACTTTGAGGATTATCATAAAGCTCCACAAAAGAGCCTTTCAGGGAGACATCTGGTATTAACTAAGCATGTAAGGCTAAAATCTGATCCTTCACCTGCAATGACCCTGTGTAAGAATGTCTTACCCATGGGATGAAGAGACAGATGACTTCAAGTCTCTCTTATACTCTTTTTGGTCAGAGCTGGTCTAAGAGCAGATTGTAGATATATTGTTTACCAGACCATGAGTAATCATTTACTTGTTTGGTAACCTCCCATTCAGCTTCCATCACAGCAGCCCAGGATCTCCTAAAACAACCTTACAATGCAGAGTCTTATCTGTATTTCTCCCTCTTAGTTCTGGCACTCCTGGCAGGTTTCAGAGGGAGGCTTGGGCAGGGAAAGCTTTGGCTGTTCTGCACAACTTCTGTTCTTGAACAGTTCTCCTACAAACAGCTTAAGGGACATAAGGCAAAAAGTTCAAAGGCATTGCCAATATCTTGGCTATTTCTATGAGCAGGAAAGGTGTGACATAAAAGCTTCAGGTCATCTGATGAAGAAAAACTCTACTGAAGAGAGTAGCTCTCTTTAATTCTTTTTTCCAAACAAGACTCGACAAAAACAATGAGCACCCCTCTGATTAAATCTGAAAGAGAAATTGCTTCCCAACTGAACGTGGCAATCAGTTTAACACAATCAACTGGATACTCCAATTTAAAGCTAAGAGCATCCATGTACCATGCTGATGTCCTGACTCAAGTTGGTCAGTCTCTAGTGCTTTGGAAGAAAGAGGAGTTGAAAATAAATTTAGAAGCCAGATGTTACATCAAGAAGGAAAACATTATAAGCTCAATCTAAGCCTTAGACTTTGGATTCAGAGTTCCCACCTCTCCAAACCCATCAAACCTGAGCAGAGTTTGGTACCTAATATATTGAAATAGCACATATGTCAGGACTTAGCATGAGACTATCATAGCCATATATAAAAAGCATAGATTGGAGTAATGTCTTGCTAGAGGTTGAACCTTGGACATTTCACCTAAAAGCAGCCATTATAATGACAGCACACGTTCCTCCTGGAAAGTCAGTAAAAGATTCTGTACTTCTATTTTGTTCCTTTTTCATCAGTTTGATAACTTGTTTCTTTTCACCTACCAAAACTAGTGACATCTGTGAATTGTGTGATTCTCACTTGCACCTCTCTCCTAGTTAGAATGCTCCCTTTGCAGGCACAGCCCTTTCTACAGCTTTTCCACGTGCAAAAGCAAGTAAAATGACTTTTTTTTACTTTGTCAAGAGATAAAATTTTTTCTTGGCTCTGTTGTTAATGCAATGTTTCAATATCAATGTTTCAAAATCAATAGTTTATCAGAATGTTTCTTTCTTTTGCACTTGCATGCACAGGCATAGGTTTAGGGACATTTGCTAAACCTGATTCAGAATTTTCTGCATCTGTAATTTCTCAGAGACGACTTCTTCTCAAACTGATGGGAGTTTTCTAGTGATCATGTACTGAATGTATGTCTATTCCCTCATTTGTACAATTATGGATTGAGGAAAACAAAACTGCATCTTATGTGCCTTACCCCTACCACCAGTAATGTCCCCTGAACCCCCATCTCCTTCACTGGGCTTGTCTGCAGCACGAGGGGCAGAACCGAGCTCGGCATTACCCGCATTCCCCCTGGCTGGCCAGCTGCTGCCATCTGTCTGCTTGCTGGTTCAACGGATGAGCCCCCTCTGTTTTTCTTTTCCTCACTAAAAGCATAAATTGAATCTCTCTCCTTTACTCAGCCTCCAATTATCACCAAAACTGTCAAAAATTAATATGCTCAAGGGTTCTACATTTCTGATGAATTTGGCTGAAATCAACTCATGAGTTCAAAATATACTAGGGAAAAAAACCCAAACTAACACAGATAAGCAGAAACACAGGCAGAGTATCACTTAAGACTCATTTCCGTAAGAAATCAAGCTAAATTTACATAAGGTAAGGCTTTTAAAGAGAACAAAGAAAGGGCTGTTCTTTTTGTTCTTCTGTATCAATGCTATTAAAATTCTTTTAGTTTTCATAAACACATTAGTTTGACAGTTCTGAAAATTAAATATCTTTAGTTTCAGAACAAGCACAGTGTCAGGAAAGGGCATGACCACTGCTGTGTCCCACTAGTAAGCTCCCTGTCCATCCTGGTAAGCCCCTGCAGAAGGTGATGGAAAAATGTTGGTGTTTCCAAATCAGTTGGCTTTTACTTTTGTAGCTAATAAGTTTGCAAATCAGAGTCTTAACACTGTTGGGGGTCTTGGTCATGTGAACCTTTCCTTGGGCAATAATGTTCTTCACCTAGAGCTTAAATAATGTGGTACCTGCATTTTGGGCCTTTTTAAAATATGTATGTATAAACCAACTGTTTATGTATGTAACGTTTGTTTTGTTTTTTAAATGCAGTAGTTTGACTGACTGCTTCGTAAGTGGATGAAAGATGTAACAGTTAATAGGTGACAAATTACTGACATTTCTGTGATTATTTTCAGGGAGAGCGTGGAATGAGAGGCTATCCCGGGCCTCCAGGGCCACGGGGAAGCGGAACAGTTGGTCCCAAGGTTGGTATGATGCCATGTTGTAGCTCTTGTGCTCTTTTGTGATGCTGGATGCCACACTCTGATCTCTCAGACACCAAAATACCTTCATCAGTTATTGATTTACATTGGTGCAACTGCAGGAGAAATCAAGCATAAAAACATGGGCACTGACCACAAACTTCTACCAATTGGATTAGGAAGGAATATTAACTTGAAGAAAATGCATTTGCAGCTAAACTTTATGACATTACAGCTGGAAATCAAACAGAACTATCTTGCTGAGAAATTAAATGATGCATTTCTTCTGTTTGTATCTATTCTGGAAAGAATGAAACATGAAAACAAAAGTTAATTCTACAAGCAGCCAGCATCTGGGCAATTTTTTCCTCCCTCCACTAAAGTGATTTATAATTCAAAAGAGACATACTCGTAAAAAATTAAATTCAATGCATGCCTGGATTTCATGATGGATAGGTGTATCCATCAATTATTTTTACAAAAGCAATGAGGAGAAACATTGTGTATATTTCTCCACTTTAACTTAAGTTGAAAAATAGATAAGCCTTTAACTTTTTCTCTGATTTCCTTAGCAGAGATTAACAGAAATCTTCACTGCCAGTTTGAATAAACTAGTGTCTGAATGGAGAAATATTGCTATTACCAACCTGTTACAGAAATGCAATGAGTGACAGAGCATGCATGTTTTCTGAGGATGTATGTCTGACTTTGCCTTGCTTTCTGAAAGCTGCAGCAATTTCAGTATCTTGGTAAATCATACAGACACAATCTGTTAAATAAATTTAGACTGAATGTCAAAATCTTACAAATGTGTGACACTGTGCTGCTTCTACAACGCCTTTGAGAAAGAAAAAATGTGTTCTCTGCGGGGAAATAATATTTTGTTTTCAAGGGTGAGGAACTGCTTGTAGCACCTAGCTCTTGGGATAAGCTATTTAGCACAATGTTTTGTGTGAACCCCTGCTTATAAATATGTAGGTTAACAATCTTTTTCACAAGAGATTCTGTCAGAGTTTGTGGCAAACTTTTTGTCTACACAGATGAGAATGATGACTTTTCAAACATCACTAATATCTAGAAATTAAATATTTAGAGCTATATATTTCTATTTAATGATTATAAAGTTTTTATATACTTCTGCCTAAATACTCAACATATGCAAAATATACATAATTTACATACCAGTGAATGAATTCTATTTACTGTATTGGAGCATGGTTATTATTTATTATAAGACAGAAATCAAAAATCCAACCTGAACTCTACAGAAACTTCTATTAAGTTTGGTTAAGTTTCAAAAGTTTTTTTCAACTAAAAATACGGAAAATAAAAAGGAAAATCAAACATTTATTTTTGATGTAATCGAAAGGGTATGCTTCCCTTTATCACTTTGAAATGTTAGATTAGCCTTCCTCCAAAGCACAAGGGCTTTATATGTCTGTGACTATCGACACAAATCAGCAGGTGCTGCTTTGGCCTTTCTCTCTTCCCCTCCCACTTAGAATTTTCTGAATGACTGGTGTTCCTAGAGACTGTGGCACCACAGGGACTTGTCATATATACATGATGCACGAGAACTAGCTAATGTGCCTGGCAGATTAACTCGTGCTGTGGTTTTTTGCTCTGGTCCTTTGTGCCTCTACTGTCACACCTCCCTTGGATAGAGTGATTGTAAGAAGCTGTTGTATAGGAATGGTTTCTGTTAGTTTCTATATGGGAAAAAATGGGCAAAGTATGACACTGTGTCATGAGCAAATTTTATTATTTAATCGTTTTCAGCTTAATTGTTCCTCTGCTTTCCTGGGAATTTGCCAAGGATAATTACTAAGGGCCACAATGAGAAACCATAAACCAAAGAAGAATCAGAACTAGAGTCTTTGACATGGTTTTACTTTTTGCTTGTAGTGACTTTGAGATTACTTCCTTAGTGTTATCAAGAATGGAGTTTACCTCCTAATTCTTCTTTTTTTGCCCCACTGACTGTTACAGGGCGTTATGGGTCAGAAAGGCTTGCCTGGTCCACCTGGCCCTCCTGGTGACAGCATACAAGGAAGCAAGGTAATCTAGTTTAATGTGATATCAGTCCAGTTTCTTCTCAAAACTTTCTCTTCAGGAAATTTATTGTCTGTTTTTTTCATTGCCACTGAGTCAGTGAACTGCTGCAATATTCATTGTATATTTAAGTTTATTGTTCATAAGTTATGTAACATTTACTTTAACTGTTGAGTTTTCAGTATTGGTGGCACCCGATTGCTCTCCTATTATTCTTGTCATTACAAATGTATTTAACCTGGAAAAAAAGTCTCATCTCTGCCACATCTTACTGATTTACTTAGATCTGAAGGACACTCCACATCCAGAGTTGTCTCTGGATGCCCTTGTTAAAGACAGTAACAGAGATCTACCATGTCAAAATAAGTAGACACACGTAGACATAAAATTAGCCAGTCTTCCACATTCTCTTCATCAAGTTTTCACTCACCTAGTTCCAGCCATAACCACAACTTCTCTCCTAATAAGGAGAAACACAAGCATGGTAGCATATTCTAAACATTCCAAGTTAATAAATTGCCTTGTTATCAATGTGTGGAAGAAAATTATTAAAACCGGAGGCTCAAGTGTCTTTGGGTTTGAAACCAAAACTGTAATGATGTGGTGGATCAAACTCAGCTGGTGTTGTTTTTATAGCATTCCATGAGTTGCGTAGGTACAATCTTGTCATTTAAATTTTCTTCCTTCAACAACTACTTGTTAAATTTATGGTTATTGTTGTAGAATTCTTAGGAAAAACTTTTCTGAACAACTTTGGTAACTGTCTTGCACCTGTAGTACCTATTTCCTCTATATGCTGATGCTTGTTGAGCTTCTCTCTGTCTCTTCTGTCCTTCTGCCTCCTCACAGCCATGTCAAGCTTCATTCTTTTTGGCCACTCTTCATCAGCTTAAAGCTACTATACTCCTGCATTTGAACTATCTATATCACTCCAAGTAATTTTTTTTATATATATACACATAGAGCTCAGTCTGCATATGGTAAGAATGGAATGTCAAAAAAGAGATGGTTCTTTTTTTATGCTTGGTTTCCTTTCAAAACCACAGTCTAGACATTCTCAAATCTGCACTCAGTTCATAGAATGACATTTTTATGTAGAAGTCTGCCTACTGATCAGTAATCTAGCAGGATATTAGGGTCAGGGATCCAAGGGTCTCCATTTTCACATGCATGCCACTTTGTTTTTTATGATAAGACTGATGGTCAAGTTTGAATTTAATTATGTTCGTGGACTGAACCGGCAAAGCAATAAATATGTTTAAATTAATACAGCATATTTCTTGATTTTTACTAAATATTACGTTATGGTATCTGTGATAAATCCTTCTTATGCTGGTTGATTGCACAAATAGATGAAGCAGGATTTGGTTCTACAGTGGATGTTTTAAAGGATAAAACTGATATGTGTGCCTGTGAGAAATATCAGATGTACAGGTATGAATTTGTTTAGAACAGTAGGAATCATTCCGTTTTCATTGCCTGAACACCATTCTAACAATGTCAAATGGGCTGTAACAAATGGCAGCGATAAATCTATAGTTTTGTGAAGTCTGACATTTATCATTAGTGAAGGGCCACCAGAATACACAGCATATCCTAATTGTGGTTCATATGTATGTGCTCTGCAGATCTGCAAAGGTGTTTATCAGGAAGCTGTGTGATGAGCCTAGTCAGTCCCAGTGCTGGACAGCAAGCACTGAAATAAGCTGGCACACTCTTTCACTGTGTTTAAAAGCCATTTGCATTAATAACCTACATGAAGAACTTGGGAAGCACAATCCTGCTAAGAAGTGACTTAAAGTAAATTAGATTAAATAGTCACTGTGTGTTCCTACAACAGCACAAAATAAATTGCCTTGTGCATCCTATTGCCTTAGGAGTATTTCCTATTTGCAGGATTTTTTAATTATTTTTTTTCCTCTAGTGAATCACCTATGTAATTTGGTGCATCACAATTTCTTTTTCAGTCTCCAGAGTCTACATAAGTGTCCAAATTTTTGCTGCTGTAAGAAACTGGGGAGAGGGGAAAGAGATAAGTTGTGCTTACAGAGGCAAGAGGCTGCCAGTTAGGAGGTCAGCGATAGGTAGTCCTGATGACAAGCAGAGCATTTTAGCTCCCTGAGTTAGGGCTAGTGGACTAAGAGGCTCCTGCAGGGCAGGGCTGTAAAAGCCATTCTCCAGTGGAGATGTGAACGGCAGAGTGCAGTGGGTGCCTTTGCCTAGCATGGGGCATGACCGCAGCGCAGCGGTGTGGAAGCAGAAGCTCCCATCTCAGCAGGATGTTAGTCTAATCTGGAATTTGGACAGGGAAAACCACCCATGGACCGTGACTCATAGTACACTGCCTCTTCTAGGAGCTGCATCTCATTGTCTAACTCCTGGTGAACTCCCAGCTCACGGGAGACAGGAGTCTTGAGTACAAGGAAGAGAAGGTTGACTTAGCTGTGCATAACTGCTTCTGATCTCATTGACATTTTCTGGAGCTGGGTTTGGTATCTGCACTGGGCACTGCTGCTATATGAATTATGTATGCAATGTGAAATATGGTGAAGCATTTATGTACCAGGGGATATAATCACTTCTAGCTGTGTTTAAAATGTATACAGTAGTTGATCTGAAAAAAATATTTGTGCTACCTTATTAAATAAAGCAGGAAAGTTTCTGGAAGCCAGATGCTGTGAAGGATTTTCTGTACATATTTTATAACAGCTGTTATTTATAACACGTTGTGCACCCCTGAACATGCTTTTCAAGTTGGGGTGCATGCAGCAGGGCATGTGTAACAATCATTATAAACAAATTTGAACTTTGTAGCTGGGCTGATACTGTCTTTTGAAGCATAAGCAGAAAGATGTTCTGCTCTCTACGTTGTGAAAAGCGGAGCTGTCTTTTTATTTACTTAAGATCAGAAAAACTAAGTTAACCTTGCAGAGATTCTGGGTGTGTATTTCTAGAGAACCTTTGTGTTGGACCTTATTTTACTGCTTGTAGACTGGGTGAGCAACTGTCTGAGCCACAGTGAGGTTACTCCTTTCTGTTTCAGTGAAATGACAATATTTCATTTAATCAGGAATAAATTCTTCATTATATATTTACTAAAGGCCTCATGTGTTCTGAATAATACCAAATTGCCTATTTCTCCAGCTTCAGACCACTTCTGTCTTGAAAACTGTGCTTTATTGCATAATACAAATATCTGGCTTTCTCTATGATGCAGAATGTTATTAAGTGAATAGATACAACATAGATTTTACTTTAATTTTCAGTTAAACTTACTTTCCATATTCTGTTCAGGGAGAAAAAGGAAATCAAGGTGCTCCTGGACTAAAGGGATCAATAGGAATTGGCCTACCTGGATCAAAGGTAAATCCTAAGTTTGCAGTAAGGAAAAAACGTATTTTTTTCTTTCTTTATTGGTTATTTGGTGTGACAGGTCTTTGAAGATAAATAGAAGACAAAGACGTTGCCCCGTATAACTAGCAAGGTTAGGTGCCTACTACTTATTGTCAGCTTTAGAATCTATGAAAATCCCAATTGTCATTCAGGACCAGGCTCTGAAGTAGGATCTAGAATGAGGTCACACCTGTTAGTGGGAGAATAATAGTAGTCAAATTATGTATTCAGTTATCTTAGATACTTTTCAAGTGTTACAAAACATCCTTTTATTTGCCAGGCTTTGACAAAAGAAGAATTACTTTTTGACTAATGTCTTTTAAGGGCTTTGTTTTAACTCTTTTTTTTTTTTTTTTTTTTTTTTTTTTTTTAACAATGATTGAAGCCCAGGCATGAATTTTTCCTTACTGAACTTCTTGGTTGATATAAAAATTGTAAGAATTTCCTACACATACACATTCCCATCTAAAAAAATTTGCACAAAGAGAATTTAAATACTTTGACTATTTATTAGTGATTTTCAGATGTGCAGCTTCTGATAGGAGCAGCCTAGCCAAAGGAAACCAAGGCTTATGGTCAGTGTGGATGTGCAGACCAACTATGGGCATACACAAGTGAGAACAGCGTGCCCAGGCGGAATGAGTGTTGATGTAAATGCATGATGCAGTACACCACCTTTAATTCACAGCACACCTGGGCAAGCTGGGCAGCTCCTCTGCAATAATTACCACATAGCTGATATATTGAATTTATTGTGAAGATTCTGTCTGGAAAGCCTGAGAAAAAAAAAAATGCAGTCTGCATGGGAGAGCAGAGATGATCAGGATCCCTAACTTAGAGAAGTTACCTGAATAAGACTTCAGTCCCCTCTGTAGTCACCTGATTCAGAGCCCCAGCCATTTGTTGCCTGCACTAGTGATGTTCGTGGTACTATGATCTACACTAGCTCACGTTGTATAGCACTTTCTCACACTTCTGTATTATTCAAGCTACTACAGCTTGGAGCTTTTATGCAACAGTGAATTTCAAGCTCTTTCACACAGATTCAGATTTCTGCCCCCTAATTCAGATGCCAAATACTACATACTATAATAATAATTGCAATATTGTCACTGTTCTTCGTATTCATCTTGTATCTTGAGTAATCTTTGAGACCCGATGTAAATCTCTCCAAATACTCACAATTTTTCTATTTGCTATTAACAGAGCAGACTTGTCAGGCAAGAAAAGGAATGGGTTAGTTCAGTAGGGATTTCATATAAGTGCCAAATACCAAAGAGATCAGGTTTTAGTATATTTATGTGTAAGAGAAGCAGCACCACCGTAGTCAGTAAATCATATTTGCTCTCCCTAATGCTGACATGAACTTTGAGGTTAGATTCAATTCATGGGCAGATAATGGAAAGTAATATCCTTTGAATATTATGATTTTGGGAAATAAAATAGAAACTGTCTTCCAAGAGTTTACTTAGTGGAGACTGGTTTTCTTAATGCTATGGAGGAGCTATGTACAATTTTCAGGTTCATACCAGTTTGAATAAGATCAGAATCAGACAGAGAGTCAAAAAGGTTCCTTAAAATTGATAGCGATCACCATGGTGAATGCTGTAACACAGGAGGTAACTACGTGATTCCGTTGGCTGGGTAATAATGAGGAATAATATCAAAATGGACCGTAACCTAGACGAATTTCTAAGCTTTAAAGTTTCAAGTGAAATGTAAGGCAGTCAGTAACTTCCAGAGAGAAGTAAAAAACTGTCCTGCACAATCTCCTCCTTGAAGAAATGTCTAATTTAGAAGCTGAGTCTTTTGATAGTATGTTTCATACCTGCATTATGTGAAAAGTGTCTCTTGAAATACCATAATGTTGAACCCTTTCTCTTTTTGGAAATAAAAACATCTAGTCATTTAAGGAAAAAAAGTGCAGAATTGCTTCTATATATGAAACTACGTATTTTTTCAATGGATATAACAGTCCAAGCATGCCTTTTCCTCTGTTCTTCACAAGCTCCCAATTTTTTGTATGGGTTTTATACAGAGCTGGTGTTTCAGTACATTGGCTGCTCTGAGGCAGTTACATCTCTCCACAGGTCTGAATTAACACAGGTCCAGTATAAAAATTGTTTTAGAGTTCAAGAAAATCACAGTAAAAAATTACATATTCTCCACATTTGCATAAAGATGTCTTTACCCTCACTCCTGGATTAAGGTACTCTTTCATAGAAATTTATTAAAGATATTTTTACTGCCCGTCTTGCTTTCTCCGAGAGCCTGCTTTCAAATGTTCTCTTCATGATACATAGAAGGTAAACAAGCCACACAAAAATACCTATCAGAAAATCTATCTTAACAGCTCATTGAACCATAAATCCAGCTCTGTCAACAAAACTGGAGTCACTGACTGTGTTTAATACAGTTGTTTTGAATTAGGGAGACTATGGAGATAAAGGTGATCGAGGGAGCAAAGGTGCCAAAGGAGAGATGGGAGACCCAGGACCTCCAGGACCAAAGGTAAAACACATTTTCATATCACTTAATTTTACACAACAGAAATTAGACAATTTTTGCTTTTGTTAATTATCACACTCTACATATTTTCAGGGAATTTGGGGAAGAAAAGGTGAACCTGGTCTGTCGGTAAGTATGTACATGAATTAATTTAAAAGGAGTTTATTTGGGGAAAATATTTAAAGGCTATGTGATGTTACACAAGGTTGTTTATGGGGCACTGCATTTCCTGCATTTTTGTAAATAAATAGATTTACATATTCTGAAATTAGAACACACAGCAAATTAATTAATAATCTTTTTCAGAGAGAAGAAGTTATCAGACTTATCAACGAACTATGTGGTAAGCATTCCACAACAGAAAAAATAGTTCTAATAAAACACACTGAATTCATATTGACTGAATGGATTTGTCCTCTGCATGTTTGTGTGTAAGGATACCATTGATGTGAAAATTGTGCTCACTATGTTGCCAGAACTATATTGGAAGTAATTTGGTCCAGCTTGGTTTCTATTTATCAGTACCAGTATCTATAAATTAATTCATTAATTGAGCTTTAACTGACTGTAAATCTGACATATGAGTTCAATTCGGTTTTATGAAGGTGTTTTGTCATAAATGTCTGAAATGGTTATTCTTCTAGGTTGTGGTATCAGATGTAGAGTAACACCACTGGAACTAGTATTTGTCATTGACAGTTCAGAAAGCGTTGGACCAGATAACTTCGGCATTATCAAAACTTTTATGAAAACAGTCATTGACAAAGTATCAGCCAACCACGCTACAGCCCGCATTGGCATTATCAACTTCAGCCATAAAGTGGAGTTGGTGTCTTCTCTGAAGCAATACACAACCAAAGAATACCTGAAATCAACTGTGGATAAAATGCCCTACCTAGGAGAAGGCACGTTTACAGCTTCTGCCATCCAAGAAGCCATTCAGTTATTTCAGGCAGCACGCCCAGCAGTGAGAAAAGTGGCTGTTGTAATAACAGATGGACAAGCGGACACTCGCGATAAAGTACAACTGGATACTGTAGTAAGAGAAGCCCATGCTATGGGTATTGAGATATTTGTCATTGGGATTGTTCAAAGGACTGAATCTCATTATGATGATTTTCTGAAAGAAATGCAGCTCATTGCAACAGACCCTGATGAAGAACATGTTTACCAGATAGATGACTTCATGACACTTTCAGGTAAAAGAAACTATTTTAGTAAGAGGAAACTTGAAATAAGCATATAAGAGTGTGGCCTTTCCTAGAGCAAGGCAAGGCAGCCTGCTGAATGGCAGCTTATATTTCTCTTTTGGATGCAGCTCGCTTTTCTCTTTCTCTTCTTCTTTGGCCAAATGAAACCTTTGCCGAATTTTTACCTCTTGCAGAAATAATAAAACACAATGAACATCAGTTTTCTGAGCCAAGGCCTTCTTTGGGGCACTTCTCTTTCGTGAAAGTTTGTGTCAGCCTTCCCTCACAGTCCTTTTGTGCTTGGACATAGTTTCATCCCAGAGAGCTGTAGATTTCCTTACACCTTGGTGCAATATCTCTGTCTCTTTCTCCTCTATTCGATACGGCTCTTGTCAGTCTTGGAATCCCTCCACCATCTCTCACAAGCACTCTTTAGTTTTTTTTCTGAAAGCCGTAGGAAAATCTATGCTTTCATACTGATTCTAGGGTGGAAATGGTGGAACAACACACAAGGGAATGGGGTCTGATAGTTCATTGTATATTTCAAAATGTGGCTTGAAAAAATCCTGTGGCTACAAGTGGAATCAGGAGAAAATCCAGAGAAAACCTGTAATGACCCATGGGGGAAAAAAAAAAAGTACATTGATCTAGACTAACCACAAACTAGTCCTATAAAGTAGATTTTTCCTGACCATAAACTTATTCTGCTACACTGAGGCTGTGGATGGACTTGAACCTGGATTTAAGCCATCAACAGTGAGAAGAGAGTCCAAGCTGGTCCTGGTCCCAGCTGGGATTAAATTTAGGTCTTTGAGTCAGGTTCCAGCATTCAACATTCAACAGTATTCCCAGTTACTGATTTTTTTTATGTAAGTAAGTAGAATGTGTTGCTCAGTTTTTCTTTTTCCTTCTTACACAAACTCTTTCTTTCACTCTAGTTTTTTGTTTTTCTTCACTGTTGGGCTATGACCTCTGCTTAAAAAGGGGACTTGGTATTTTTATCTTTTTCTTCTTTTAAAGAACAAAAGGTCCTTAAAATCAAATAATTCAGAGAGTGCATTACTTTATTACTTCTCATTTGCATTTTGACCTAATTTTAGAAAATGGTCTTTTACAAGTCACTGTAATTAAAGATTTAGGGTTAATACTGCACTAAAAGCTTGTGGTGAATCATTATGACCTTTCTTGATTACCCTTAATAAATTTCATCATTTTGTTAATCTTTTCAGCTCTTGAAAATAAACTGATCACAAAAATCTGTGAGAACGTGTCTGAAGTCTACTCCAGAAAAGAGAATGTTTTATCTCCAAGTCTTGGATCCGAAATTGCTAGGGAAGATACAAATAGCCAGTTACCTAAAATGACTACTTCAGAGATTTATGTGCTCCCTACAGAAGGAATCGGTTACCCGGTAAGTAAAGAAGTAACAGTTATCAAATGTTCTTAAAAGATGTGTCTTTATTTGAATTTAAATACTCTTTATTTTACCATTCACTAGTCTTTTAATATGCAAATAATGTGTCATTTGGCTGGACCAAAAGATGTGAACAAAACTTTTGAAGTTACAGTAAACTTATTTATTGAGAACAGAAGCTTACAGAAGAAAGAGGATAATACAGTTTCTTAGTTGCAATAAATGCCACAGTTGTCCTATTTTTTGTAGTTCTTATTCATCTTAAAAGTGAGTTAGAAATCTTACAGATAGACCTCCATTGAGGCAGATACACAGTGTATAAGGCATTTATTTATGTGCAAGCTGATTGTTAGTACAGTGCTTCTTGTCATGGTCATGTACTTTCCAGGTGTTACTAAGCCTTCAGTACTATTTTGCTCTCCATAGTGGGCTGTACTTCTAGGACTCCTCATTCATGTTACTCTTCATTCTTTACCTCCAATGCAGTGCTGCTGCACAGATAGACGGGACAGGTGCAGTTTTAATGCAATAGATAAATGTTTTCTGCAGGCGTGCATCACTTTATTTCCCTTATTAGGTCTTTGGTATTTTTCAGACACTGTCTTAGTATCAGAGTAGGATATTTGTCACCTTTACAGTATAGGACCCTCTCTAAGGTGTTTTTATTGCTTTGTCTAAAAATAGCCAATGATAAAAATGGAGCGTTGCTTGCCCCTATAACCTGTTAAATAAACTATTGAAATGTTTTATGTATAAATGTCTGTAGCTGTTTGGAACAGATATAGTAGCCTACAGTATTGGTATTTAAATATTAAGTGAATTGAATACAGATTGGAGCTAATTAAATATTACTGAGTTACTGTGGAGGAGTCAACAGATTAGCCAGTATTAATCTTTTGGATTATTGTTTATGTAATATCATTCATAATTAAATAGTTCACTTTCAAAATTCAGTTTAATTTCTATGAATAAGAGCTCCCTCAGTAGGTGTGATTGATTTAGGTTTGGGGCTTGTAATATCTCCAGACAGATCTGTGTGATACAGAGGGTGAATTTTGACATTCTGTATCATTAAGAAAAATAAATGTAAACCTGGATTTATAGAGGCTGACTTTATAAAGCATGTGATAAGGAACACAAATAGGATTAGTTCTAAACAATTAGATGCTCACACACTTGGTTCTGGCTGGCTATGGTTGTAGTTAAATCTGCAAAATTGTTGAATTACTATCAGAAATAAACACAGCCTTTTTGCAGACCTGGAAAAGAAATGCAGTATGTAAAGGATTGGATGAATTGTCTGCACATCTACATTTCACCTAGACTTCAATTTTCAGAGTCCCAGTGACTCTGAGGAGTTTTGTTAAACTGACTGTGTCAGTAGTAGCCTGTAAATGGGAAGACATTGAATAAGTACCAAATTCCTTCCCCTTCTCAATAGGTAATCAAAGTGGAGGATTAATGCAGTCAATTGTACAAAGATCCTTGCAAATCTTGAATATGCTAAAAGACTAGAGAGGCAAATTTTTATATAATAGTCTTAATTTGAAGAGCAGGATTGGTTTATTAACACTTCTATCAAAGTAAACTCTAAAATTCTAATGGTTAGCAGCTGGCTGTTAGTAGAAACAGGAAAATGGGTGTTTTGTCACTTGGCTTGATACAGGCAAGGACACATCTATGAGACAATCTTATTAATAGGATCTAGTTCCCATAACACAAGTTTTGGAACTTTTGTCATAATCAAGGGGTTTGATCTAAAAAGATCTTTGGAGGAGCATAACATACATGTGTTTTTCTATCTATGACAAGTACCCTCTTCCTCCTGCTTGCCATTTTCCATTTCTTGACAGATTGAAGTTGTCAGACCATTCTCAGTGAGTGTACTAGATGTTAAGAAGCAGTGCTTTACCCCAGAGTTCCTTCCATATTTTGTTTTATTTATATTACAGGCTAAGTGGTGACTGAAATTTTGTTTCAAATGGAATGAATTCATCTTAGTGACTAAATTTTAGGCATTACTTTGTTCATTCAGCTCTCAGTGTCAGAAAATTATGGTCATATACTGAGCAATCACTAGAAGGAAGTCTGAACCCACCTACTGTTAATGGCATTTTTTTCACACATTATTTAGCAAATGTTTCCTACATAATTCTCTTTTTTTTTTTTTTTTTTCCCTTAGCATCTGAGCCCAGGCAGAATTTTAAATTGTAAGATTTTGACTCCTTTTGCAGATTAGTCCACCACAGACCAGATATCCTGAACCACTGCCATCTGCTCAGGATCACACTGTGACCACCTCTGCTCACAGAGAATCGAGATTTCCTCCACTTTATGACATATCTGAAATCAGACCTCAGAGTCCAGTAGTTGATCCTTTGTTCAATGTAACTGCTACTGAAGATCACCACATAACTGTGTGGCAAACACAGGTAGCAACAACCCACAAGGGTAAGTAATAAATACTGTCCTCAGATAAGGTAGCAAGACTGCACAAAAAAAACCCAACAATGAGCAAACCTCACTCCTTCCCCCAGTATAGTTACTAGACTTCTATCACAGTTTTTTTTCATGGGTTCTCTACAGATATCACACACAGTGAGAGCCAGATTTTCAAACCTAGATGACAAACAACCCTTGCCTACCAATTGTGTGCTTAGGTATTTAAATAGCAATTTGGTTCTTACATCAGGATTTAGGCAGTCTCATTTCAAACTGATCCTGTATTTGCTTAGGCCTGTTCAGGTAACTCATTAATAGAAATGGAATGTGACTACAAATTTGAGAGAGGCATATACACTCCCAGGCACTACAAGAAAGAAAAAAAGGGATGCTCATCTTGCTGAATGAGGCACTTCTAGAATAATGTAACTTATCCAGAAAATCCAAGCTAACTTTTACTGATATACTTTCAGATCCAAGGTGCTTGGAACCTATGAAACCAGGGGATTGTTGGGACTATGTGGTGAAATGGTATTACGATAAGAATGGCAATTCTTGTGGCCAGTTCTGGTATGGAGGTTGTAATGGTACCAACAACAGATTTGAAACAGAAGAAGAATGTCGAGAAACCTGCGTTGATTGATGAATAAGTGAGTTGTCCCCATCAAGTCCTCCTTCAATCATCTCTTTTCCAGGCTGAAAAGATTTAGTCTATTTAAATGTCTCACATACTATACATACAGAGAATATCATCTCTTTTACCTTTGATCAGCCTCAATGTTTGTCTGAACCTTTTGGAGCTGGTGGGGCCAGAAGTGTTCTTGGTAGTCATGGATTTATACAGTGGCGTTTTCTACTTTATTGTCTATTTCTTATCTTACAGTTTCTAACATTGTATTTGACTTTTTGACCATTACTAAGATTGGAGGTGATATTTTCGTAGATCATAATTCTAAGACTTCATCTTTAGGATTAGCTGGGAACCGATCATATTATTTGTAAATTTAGGATCATTTTTCCCCTTGTGTATCATAGAATAGTATCACAGAATTATTTTGGTTGGAAAAGATCTTGAAGATCAAGTCCAACTGTTAACCCAGTATTATTTCACATTTCTCAAAACTCCATTTTCCACTCACAGCCTACACAGTCAATATCACAAGCTCCTTCTGCAGTCATCCCTTTTCTTTAATATTTCAGAGTAACACAGTTTGTCACCAACTTTGTCACCTTGCTTTTTACTCCCTTCTCTAGATCACTTACAACTATATTGAGTGGGACAGAGCATAGCATACATCCTCCACTGACTTGTCTCCACTGACCATTTAGCCCCTTTCCTTCGCTTTATTCTTTTCCCCACTTAGAAGACTGTCCCTCTTAAACCAGTGTAACTTTCCTTTGGGGAGGGACCTTACATTTGGGGAATCCAGGCAGGCTGTACTAACTGCCTTTGGTCCACAGGCTTAGTGAGCGAGGCACAGACTTCAAAGAGGTTGCTTCTCAGTAGTGCATAATTTCCTTTACAAAAGCCATATAGCTCATCCCCAATAAATTGTATTAAATAATCTATTTCATCTTTCAGTTCAGGAAAATTCTATTGAACTTCAGCATGTGTTTTTCTAAACATTTCCTTATTTTTTCTAGAAATGACTGCTGTTTGGAGTTTTTAAACCTGGAAGTTCATGTGTATGGAGGAAGAACTGACTGAGAAGAATTGAAAATGATGTGTTAACATGAATATATTACTACCATGCTCTACTGCTTTCCCCACTATGGTATTCACATTAGTTAGATTCCTGTATAATGTATGTTATCTGCAACACCATAGCAATAACTTACAATCACACATGCACACACGGGAACATACCTTTTCCCTCCAAATGTATATTAACTTGTTACTGCTACATGTGGCAATGATGAGATTCTATTTTTAGGATTAAAATGTCAAAAGTGTTTACACTTAGCATTTAATGACAGAGGTCTCAGTCTCATGGAAGAATAAAATATGCTCTAAACAAGAGTAAGTGGTTCCTGAAATTAGCACTCTTAATACAGGATTTAGAGACATAAATAAAGATTTCCATTAATTAGAATACCTCTTTAGAATGTAAATACCACAGCTATAGGTAATTAGAGTGGGGTTTTTCCCCCCATTAAAGCACATTTGGATTGACACCAATATAATCTTTTCAATTATAAAGGTAGGACTTTCATTCAGAATTACCTTAAAAACAGGATTCTTCATATCCTCTAGGCTAGTCAGTACATTTCAATTTCTCAGGGCCTCTGTGTTTAAAAAAAAAAAAGTCATTTCACTCTAATATATGCTATTAAATTAAAAAAGGGAACAGCACTGAAATATGTATATAAATGTTCACTTCTATCCTTTCTACTTTTAGCTATAATCCTACATGAATGTATCGTTAAAACTGAAAATGATGAGCATGTGATTAAAATGGAAAGCAATACCTGACAGAGAGTCACACATTGTTATTTCTTTGCAAACAAGACTAGTATCTACACAGGCAGTATGGACAATTCTTGATATGTTTAACAATTGCTCACACAATTTTTCCTCACCCTATAATCAAATGATAACAGATACCATGCAAAATTAACTTGTTTGCAGCTGATAGGATGCAAACCTAATTATTTGGAAAGGTGTGCTTGAAGTACAGTTTAAGAGTTTTTAAATTTATTTTCTTTTCCCAAAAATCTTGCCTTGTTAACAAATTTTAATTTAGAAAAGAAAAAACTGACGGCAGCCCCCCCCAAAAAAATCTGCTCTTACTATACTCAAAACTAATATGGTTATCACTCAAAAAAACCCTGAGGGCACAACTAATTTCTGTGTGACATGGAACAGTAAAACTCAAGGACATTACCTTGTACTATCTGTCTTGTGATATCCTGAAAATGAAAGAACTCAAGGGTGTAGAACAAAAGCTGTTAAAACCAAGAACTAGTTTCCTTTCACAGAAAAAAAAAAAAAAAGAATCAGAAAGTAAAATTTGACACAACTTTTAATATATCTGTTAGGGTGTTTTTGCATCAGGAAAATAAATGGCTTCAAAGTATACCACAAAAGATATAAATGACCATATAAATCTGGACATAAGCAGCAAATAAAAGGTCAAATAAAAGGTTTCAAGAAAACAGAATGCCTATTAGTGGTGCAGAAAGATCACGGAAAGAATCAAACTACTGTTCAGTAGTAAAGCCAGTGCCATCATACCAAGAATATCAATGCACTGGAAACCTTTAAGAGTGAACAGATGTCCAAAACAAGAGAGGAATAGATACAAAGTTTAGGGGAAAAGAAGAGCAAGAGGGATGGACACAATGATGCTTTCGAATTGGCTGGAAACAGTAGATTCAAAACTTAAAACACACTAAAAAATAATGTTAACATAATGTCAAACTTGAAAGATGTACTGAGAGATTACTTTTTCTAGGATAGGTCTCAAATCCAGTATTCAGAATTAATTTCAGTTAGATGATAAAGGCAATATGTAAGAAATATTAAAGAGGCAGTGAAAACATTTTAAAAGACAATTTTAGCACAAAATGTGACCCTCAAAAGAAGAAAAAAAATCATCTGAATGAAAAAAAAATCACCAGCATCCCCCTGCATCGCACCAAAATGATCCTCACCCCACAGTAGCCTGGAATCAGTAACATTAGGTGTGACATCCTGTGCTCCAGCAGGAATGATTCACTGCACTGGTACAGGCAAGCAAGTTCTTTATGTTGGAGACATGGACAGATACAGATAACTAGAGAGAGAGAGACACACAGAGACAGAGATACATAACCAGATGACAATACAGAGAAATGATCTTTTCATCCAGAAAAGATGAAAAATTTGCAGTTAAACTCTACTGTAGATTACCTTGTGGATAGCTGTAAAAACTTCCAAGTGTAACAGGTTTCAAGATCCACTTCATTTCACACCTACCAGGAATATTGTAGGTTTAGCTGCTTCTAGAAACCCACAGCAGCAAAGCTCACCAGAATTGCAAGGAAGTCTAGGAATTTGCAGGATCTTTCAAATCTGTCCTAATGTTCTGTGCCTGGGCAGTTGCTTTAGGGCTGGGATTAGCTGCTGTGTTGAGCTCCAGATCTCCAGACAAAGAGATACCTCTTGTTTAAGAAATACTGAGGATAACGAATTTGGGGATAAATGTGAAGATGTAAGCTATGGGTTTGCAATAGTATCTTCTATAATGTTTATTGCCAACTTTTCTGATAAAGCTGACAAGCTTTAATAAGTACAAATAGCGATACCTTTTGTTATGTAACAATGCTTAAAAAAGCAGCAGTTACTCTTTAGCATGGGTACAAGGAATCTTCTTAATGCAATCAAACCAATGTGATCCAGAAGGTCACTGCTTGCTTTTCCACTTTCACAGAGTTGATTAAACCTTCTGTAGCAAAGAAGCAAAAGTGAATCACACGGGTGGCTATAAAGGTTTTTTTTTTAAAGTTGTATGCTGTTCAAATCAGATTATCCTGAAATAAGCATCCTTTTCTATTCAGGTCTTTCTGGGAATCCCCAGGCTGCACACTCTGAATGTATGCTCTGATATTTCGTAAGCCATGAAAAAGCACATAAGTCCCTGCTAAAAGGACAACTCTTCTCTAAATATGCATCAGCACTGACTGGCAGCATTGGCTCCTGTGTCTCTTCACCCAGCTCTGCATCCTCAAGGGTGTGTTGGGTCACTAAACCAGGAGAGGGCACCTCTTGCCGTGTGTCCACCGCTTTATTCTTTGTACCTTCCCAGTTACAGAGCTCTTCCAGCTGCTGCTGAAGCTGAACCTGCAGCAGATCAAGATTTTGAAATTGCACAGGAAAACTTGAGCAGACATCTTGGCTATCATACGTGGTAGCTAGACAAAGAAATATAAATTATATTTAGTTACTAGATTTTTACTTGGAATGGCCTTAAATATTCAGCCTTATATATATGGCCTTAAGTCTTCACTTCCAGGAGTATTATCACATCTTTTAGTAGGGACAGAATCAAGTCTAAGCTTCAGGGATAAACCAGATTTTGAACCAAATCCTAATTTAACTTAATCCTACTTAAGCTTGGCTTTTTTTTTTTTCTAACCACCAATAGGCAGAAATTCAGCCAGATGGGTAACGCTCTAAAACATGATCCATAAAGACAGTACATAAGACCTATTTTAGAGCAATTTCTAAGACAAAAGGAAGAACATGTAGGCTCTCCTCCTTGTCTCACAATCTCTGCTTTCAGCAACTGTTACCTCCCTATGTGCAGACAGGGAGGGGGAAGGGAGATTTTTGCATTTTATTGGCATGGCAAAAGGGATCTCTCCAACACCTGGCATGGTTGACCTTGGGACACAAAGAAAACCATTCCTTATTGTAAAAATAATGGTAGATAAGAGTTTTGACAAGAATAAATCTGGCAACCACAAGGCTCAACATGTGACTAAACCCCCCAAAAGAGCTTTGCATTAGCTTTAAAATTGTTGTGCACTCAGCTAATCCAAGATGCTCCTGGAAATGTTTGGGCTGGTGCTCCTCTCTCAGCAATTTAAAGCTTTCAGGACACTTTAAAAAAAGCCTGCCAGAGCAGTAAATAAATGAGCAACAATTTAAAAAAGCCCTCAGGCCCAGGATGTGCCTGGGTATGTCTCCTTCAGTAGTGGGGCTGGGGAAGAGGGGCTGCAGGGGAGAGACAGTCAGCATGGGGAGAGCATCAATTCAGAGATCACAGGCACGGGTGTGGAGAGCAGGGCAGGGGAAGGAGGCTGGGGACAGTTAGCCATTTTGCCATGGAAAGAAAATAGCTAGTAATTCTTCTGAATTACCATCATGACATAATTGGCAATTGTGTCTACTTCTTGATTCATTCCAGGCAATGTCCTAGTGCATCATGTTTTTTTTAGAAGGATGGCTTCTATCCATTTTATCTACATTGTAAATTAATAGGTAAAATATACTTCTGCTGACCAGAAAGGCTCTGTTTTCCAATTAATTCAAGCAAGATTCATGTAAAATCTGGTTTTGAAAATTGCTATTTTCATTGCAATGACCCTCAGAGAACAACGACTGCGACTCCGTCAGGCTGCACGCCGCATAACTCTGCAGATCATAAGTTACTTGAGGCACAGGCTGCCAAAATACACAAGCTGCTGTAAGGAGCGAAAGGTGTGCTGACGAGGGCGGTGCTGGAGGCAGAACTGCGCTCTGCTGGAAGGGAACATCACATCTGCAAATAGAAATCTTTAATTTTTTTCTGGATGAACTGTATAATATAAACTAAAATCCACAGTACTTGCTGGGTATTCTAGAGCATACAGGTGAGCTTGTGAGTGAAAACCACTCTTTGAGCAGGATCCTTGAGAATTCACTAGTTGTGACTTTTTTCTAGATTTAGATTCTAAAAGTCTAGACTAGACTTTTTTCGAGATTTTTTTAACATGCTCAGTAAGCATTTACAACTCATAAGCTGGTTGAAACTTTCCTTTTCAAGAGGAAAAAGTCACCCAACAAAAGTTCCCTTAAATAAGTTAAAGTCTACATCAGTAATTTAGGTTAACATGGAGTAAGGACATTGTACTGGTCCTCAAGTCAAGCATTACAGAACTTGCCATGCCAATGAGAAGAAATCCCAGCATTTTAAATGATGCAGCTGCAGTACAGGGCCCCAACGACCACACCTTTGTCCTACAGTGCCACCAGGAGGAAAACAATAAACAGCAAGACATCAATAGCTTTTTACAAATCATATTGAAGTAACAACTTCCAAAGCTCAGCTCAGCAGCAGTAGCTGGTTGAGGACTTTTTAAATCACCTCTTAATTCAGCTCATAAAATTACACTCGCTATTGGCCACAGTAGCTACCTCATATTCCTCAGCTGCTTTGACAAATTTATAAGTTGTCTTATGACTGGTGTTTAAGCTGAACATTGTGTAAACAAAATATTCATCAAACCAGGTATTGAGCATTGCAGGGACAAGTCTTGT
This sequence comes from Podargus strigoides, assembly GCA_028020825.1. Lineage (NCBI taxonomy): Eukaryota > Metazoa > Chordata > Aves > Caprimulgiformes > Podargidae > Podargus > Podargus strigoides. The sequence continues at coordinate 32,106,042 of CM051623.1, forward strand.
AAGGTATTTACACTGAAGTAGGAACACAGCTATAAAAAGGGCCCTTAACACACACTATACCTTAGCATGAAAGTCAAAGAGCAACATACCTCATAGACGACATCAAGAATCCCCTTGCAGCACTCCATCTATAACCATTGCAGTACTGCTGAATCTAGCAAATTTACATCTAGCAGTAAAGATCAAGCCTAGGAGTGCTTTCTGGAAACCCCAGCACCCCGGGAAGTCAGGGGTCAGTGTAACAGCAACAGTAGTAAATGAGAGTCCCTGGCCCAAGCTATATCTCTGCTACAAAGCCAGGTAGAGAATGTGTCATACTGGAAATGAAGCTGTTGTGCAGAAGTGGCCTTTAGTTTCGCCAGATCACTCATCTTGGTGGTGTGAGGTTAAGGGCATCAGAGCTCATGAGCTGGTGCGGAGGGAGGTGCAGGAGGCCTGAGACAGGAGTAAAGACTTTGGTCTCTGCTTTTGGATTGTGCCTCTATGTGCCCAGCTTGACCCCTACCCCTCCAGTCAGCTCAAACTAGCAATGCCCCAACACACCCATGGTCTGTAAAGCTCTCTCACATTGCAGCCCTGAGAAGGCACCTTCATTCTGGGAATATCATTTCACTAAATTACCTTTTTTTTTTTAATTGGTATAATTTTTACAGGGAAATATTTTACTTGTGTGTATCTTGCACTGTTTCCTCTAGCATCCTGGTCTGTAACCACAGCCCCTTCCAGCTTTTGAAAGAGCAGCATCTGTTAGTCAAACAAACACAATAGGAGAGGGCAGCATTAACATCAGATCTAGAAGTTATTTGTGATATAAAGCTCATTCCAACCATCGCGTCAGGATCATTCTCACTCTCAGGTGTATGTTGACCTCTCACACTCATAAGACAGCAGTAGCACACCTTGGTCTCCACCTGTTGCTCTACTTGCCAGCCTGTTATCAGAGGGTGGCAAGCAGTTGTTCAGACACTTCCTCCTGTGGGTCTTGGTGTAAAGTTTTTGGATACTGGCTGTGTTTCTTTAACTGTGCTTTCTTTAACCAGCTTGCTTCGTCCTCTGACATGGAACAGATGTAGTTATGAAACAGCAGTGAAATGCTAAATATCAGTACAATGATGAACATCAAGGGAAAGTGTTTCCTGCCTTGTTGCATTTGTTTCCTGTTCTTTATCTACTTGCTTTGTAGGAATTACAATAAGTAATTCTTAAGCACTTGTCTTATATTAGGCACAGGTGCTGCAGGCAGCACAGGCTCCTATTAAGGCACTTTATTACTTCCATGTGTGAAAAACCTTTTTGGATCCTGTTATCACATTGCCTATAATAATTTTTCATGGCATTTTTTATTAGCAGCTACCTGCCAGCTGTCAGAGATTAGAAGCTTTTGTAAGCTTCTAAGACAAGGAACTCCGGTAATACGACAGTTCAACTTCTCACTCTGCATACCAAGGAAACGTGATATCAGAGTTCAGCAAACAGCAGGCACAAATATTGTACAGGAACAGAGAGAGAAGGGAACCTTTACACCCATAAACCCCAGTGTGCATTAACTGGGATACAGCATCAGAAGGAGAGCAAACACAACCTATAATTCGTCACTTACACGATGCAGCAGAACAGTCCCTTCCTCACGTGATGGGAACAGTACACATAGGCATTGAGATGAAACAAAATAGTCTAACTACCCTTCTATAAAATGGGACATAAAAGAGATGTTTTGTGTAGCACTATTCAGAAGGATAAGCAAAACTTCCACAAACCTCCACTCCTCTGGAAAAAGGCAGATGGGCACACGTGGCCCTGCCGGTGGTCAGGCAGGGGCTCTCCGGGCTGTGTAAGGCAGCTGACTGCAAAACAGCAGCAGGGACCAGCAGGACCTGGAGGAGCTGAAGAGAAAACATGCAGGTGCCAAAATATCTCCCTGCAGAGCTGTCAAAACATTTACAGATTGTAGGATAACTCAGGTAGGAAAAGACCACAGAAGTCACCTAGTCCATTAGGATTCCCACTCAAAGGGGAGTCAGCTACAAGACAGACTGGGTTACCTAAACCTCTACACTCCTGCATACAGGCAAATACGAAAGCGAGCCTTTCTCAAACCTGACCACCTTGAACAGCCCAAAGCTCCCAGGGGCAGTCAGATGGAAAGGCTTGGGCAGGTACTAAATAAAGAAGGTGCTGCCGGCAGCAGGAAGTACAAAGCGTTGCAGCTATACATGGAAAACCCATCATGAAAGTATTGCCTTGATGAGATGCTCCAGCTGAAATACAGGTTGCAGTTTAGTGATCCAGGCAGCAGCATAAAAGAAAAGTGACCAGTCAAAAGGGTTTGTCCTGTCCAGTCATGTTAGAATGTCTCTACTACTACTGGTTGATAGACTGGCATGGGACATCCACATTCCTCATACTATCATTTTCTTTCCTTATGCTCATCTTAGACATACTACTTCTACAACACACACTTATAAGTTCAAAAGTCAAAATAGGAGGTTGTCCAGTTGAATGTATGCAATTAACTTATGTTTAATTGCAAAAGCCATAGGACTAGCCAACATTTTTGGTTCATTTGTATGTTGCAATAGCTTTCCCACTCTCTCCTGGGCCCAGACATCTAGCCCACCAATATGTTTGGCTAATATGACACAGCAAGTATGTCCTTTTTCCAGCCATGATTTCATTTTTTTCATGCTGTGAAACATTTGTAACAGTTCCCTCATTTTACAGTGATGTCAGGAGTAAAATTCCTAGATGCTACATGTAAAAGTAACTCATGCTCACTCCACTTCTTTGAGGTTCACGAGGACTAATCGTTCAGGGTGGCAGCTTGCCACCAGTACATACAGATCTTTTAAGAAGCTTTGCTGAAAATATACATGAAATCCACAATTCTGACTCCCAAAAAAAACATTCAGCAATACTGAAACTTTGCTGCAGGGCTGATCAGTATGGCAAAGACCAGATCAAACCACAGAGCCAAGAAACATTGTTTGTCAGCCAGTATCACTGAAAGCTCTTTGAACAAGAAGCACTGCCCAAAGTGTGGACTGGCATAACTGTATTTACAATGGGATTTTTCTGCAATTACATATAAAATAATAAAAGGTCTGTGAATCTAACTCATTCTCCTGGAGAAAATATTATAGTTGTACAGTGATTAGTAAGACCCAAATGCTACTTTTGTAATGATGGTTTTAAAGCAGGAAGATAGAGCTGATGCATGAGATTTCTCCCACTGGAATTGGTGTGAATTTGTGAACATTCAGGTCTACGCTTGGTAAAGACAACCTCTGCATTTAGACATCATGAAGCTTACCTAAAATGAAGACGTCCAACACATTTTAAGTTACATTCACTTGAATAAGTCTGAACAAGAAGCATGAAATGCAGCTTTGGAAGCTGACAAAGTTAAAGCTCATAAAGCCCAAGCTAGCTGACAGGGAAATACTTTTAAGACCAGGGTGCTGTTTGTTAGCCTGACAGGTGATGTTCTAATCTGGGTAAACAGACACCACCTATTCTCTGCTAAAAAACAGAGTAACGTTGACAAATAGGAACAAAGGCTTCATTGTTCACATTGAAGCACTGCCAGCTTCTGAACAGCAGAGTTTGCTTTTCTAAACAGTGTATGAAAATTGGTTTTAGACATGATTACCCTACCCGTCCTTGAAACACTAATCATATTTCAGCTGATTTCAACAGAATCCACAGTGGAAATTGTAAAACTTGTTTTCAATGGTAAGTGCTCAAACCACTGATGCTGGTGAAGCACTCCTCTGTGGAATTTTCATACAATGCATGCTTAACCCCTGCAGGGTGCTCACACGGACTACACATCTAGGAAGGATACAGGCTACAGTTTACAGCCACCTCCTCCACTTGCAATAGAATAGCCAGCAAATAGACATTTAACAATGTGGCCATACTCCCAAACTTAGTAGAACTAGTGGTTTGGAGACTAAATTAATTAAAAAAAATAGAGACATTTGTTTTGATTTCTACTAAGTACACAGGATTTGGCCCTAAATTAACATTTGTCTTAAACGTTATGCTCTCCATCTCCAGAGGCAGGGAGTAGGAAGACAACACTTAACAGCACAGCATTTGGGTGATTCCTAGTTAACAATTCATGTGGGACAGTGAAAGGAAAAAAAAAAGTCATAGTCCGAGTTTTTAAAGCCACAGGGTACTAAAGTGGATTAGTTTCTAAGTCTCCTTGATCAGTTCTTAAACAGAGGAGGTTGAGTCAAGACCTCAAGACTACCTGAGATGATGCAGGATCCAAGGCTGCTGAGGAACACTGCAAACTCAGGGTGGAACCAGGAAGCAGCAGCAGGAAGCTGATCCAGATCTTCGGGCGACTGAAGTTTCTGACACAGTTCCTTTCCTTGCAGTGAGTTAGGATTTTATTCTAGGAGGGAAATCAGAAGAGGGCGAGGAGCTGCTGGAAGCAAGGTCAGAAATTCAAAGCAGCAAACCAGCCTTTGTGACTTCAAGATGCCGAAGGGATGGGCTCACACACACCATAGTTTTGTTTTGTACCACTGAAGAACGGCACCCTGCAAACTCACCTACCGACTCAAGCAAAGGTTCAGAGTTTAAATGGAAGCAGCAAGCTGTCCACATCAACTTTTGATTTAACAAACATTCCTGAGAAATTCACATCTCTGTTCAGATCGATTTAACATGAAACTATTGCCACACAGCTTTACAAAAGACCGTTCACCTCTTTGTGCAAAAGCGAAAAATTATATAATGACTGCAGCAACACTTAATGGACAACTGGAAAATTCATGTTTCTTCTAGAAGAACATTCTATGACAAATTCTCTCTTCTCGAAGGAAAACATTTTTCATAGACTGTTAGTAAAACTGGATGCCACAGTTTGGAGCCAGTCCACCTGTCCATCCTACCAAACTGCAAAGTATTTTAAGCACCAAATGACAAAACATGGCTCCAACTCTTGCTCTGATAGTGACTCATTCGGGCTGATTTTAAAACATGTTAAGTTTGTAAAACTTTACAGGAGGCAGCGAACCATCTCACGTACAGACCTGAGGGGAGCTGCAGCCACTTGGGAGTGTGAAAATGACAGTGATCCATCTGGTATCACATACTCCTGAAAAAGCACTTTGCAGAGCAGAAGGTGAAACTACTGACAGGAAAAGGAAAGGAGAGGGAGAAAAAAAAAAGATGTGAATCTGTTTAAAAGACAAATCATATCTCCAAAGAAGGTAACACCTTGAATATGCAAAAGAATTGTCACTTTCTCATCCCCAGAGTTGACACACCAGAGAAGCACCACACAGAACTAGGTACAAAGTTGTGGTCAGTACCTATGCAGACTCCAGCACTGCAGGCTTCAACCTCCCTAAATAAAAAAGCAAAGCATTCTGGGGGAAGAAAGGAAAGAAGGGACTGTACTTCATGGCTTAAGATTTTCACCAGGTGTTACACACCACACATCTGGGGGCTGAGGAAGTCTGGAAAGAAGAGTTAAAAGGAAAGTGTGTGTGGGTCACAGCTCAAAACCACATCAGGTCCAAATTCCAGTGTTAACAAAAGTGTACTTAGAAAGTCTCCCTGTCATGTTTTTTTTGACTAACCAGAGCTGAGAGCATCTCTTCAAATTATTTTTCTTGGCATTTCAAACAGTCTTGCAGGAATATATATTAGAAAGCTGAACAAATGGACAGCTTGGGCTACATTTCTGAACTAAATAACCACTTTTTCTTTACAAATGTCAAATACCACCTTAACAGCTGGAAGAGAGATCCCATGATCCAGCTGTTTTCCCCAGTCTATGTTAAATTACTTTATATGTGAAATGATGAAAACGTTCACTGTAGGACTCTGATTTTCTCACTTTTTCCTTGTTTAGTTGTCAGAATACATCTACCAAATTTCTGGAACCCATAGAAGGGTCTCATTAAGGTGAAACACTGTCAAAAAGGACGAAAGACTGCTAACCATTTTTCTGTCAGAGCTGGAACAAGCAATATGCAGGCTTTTCTTCCTGGCAACTTAGAACAAACTTAGCAGTCCCCTGGTGTAAGATATTTACTTAAGTTTCTTTTTAGTTCACACTAGTGCACAGAGAAGAACTTCAGGAAAATTCCCTTGAGCCAACAAAGTTTTCTGTAAGTGAGGAGGTTACGAGAGCTTACCTTCATTGAATGGTATTTCATTTGTGCTGACAACTTTTGGTAATCAAATATGCAGACACTGTTACGTATTTTAAAAAACAAACAAACAAACAAACAAACCAAAAAACCAAACAAAACCAACCAACCAAAAAAAAAAACACCCCAAAACAACAACAACAAAAACCCCCAAACAAACAAACAAAAAAAAAACCCCAAAGACCCCACAAAACACAAGCAAAGCGAATCCACACTTACAGAACAGTTTTTCTTCAGAGTAGTAGCTGTAGCTTTTGTTCTGCTCCAGTATTCACATCACCCTGTAATTTCCTGGATCTTGTTCGATCCTGACAGCTCAAAGTTACAGTAGCATCACATAAAAGCATAACCTATGCCTGAAACTTCGGAGCTTTTATCATCAGTTCAAATGACTGTTGTTCCTTAGCTAAAATATTCTCACTTTTGAAGACAGTTAAATTGGTTGTCAGACACTTCCTGCACTTTGAAATTAATCCAGGTTAATAGTACTAGCAGGGTCTATTACATTACTTAAGGAAATGAAACTGTGCTTGTGCCTACCATGTACAACAACCAACATTTCGCACATAAGGACATTTCCTATCTGCATAAATGGAATAATTTTTACTGCTGAATATTATTCTGCACGAATAACAGAACGCTAGGTTAGAAAGCACATTTAACACGTTTGTGGGTTTTTTGCGTAAGAGGTTCACTTAAAGAATAAATCCTTTTAAAAAAAGGTGGTTAATTTTGAACAGTTTTACCCTATCTTTGAGATATCAGTTAGAGACAGTTCACTTGGAACTCTAACAACATGGAGACACTGAAAAATCAGGACAATGTAGAAACAACAGCCTGCTTATGTGGATCTAGTACTATCACTTGATTAACTTTACACTTTAAAAAAATATCATCTTTATTTTCGAGGTAGCTGTCTATTTGTTAATGGCATAAATATAATAACAGAAAATGTAGTGAGAGAAGCTTTTTGACTCTCCTGTACTCACCCAAGAAAAAAAGTAGGAGTGCTTTTATTAGACCTAACTGTGCTGTTGTGCCACACTACTAGCATACAGGAAGGGTAAATGAAGACAGACATGAACTGTGTATGAGATGATAACTTATTTTATTTATTCAATTCTCAACTTAATTTTGATGCTAAAAATTGGTCAAAGGCACTTCAAAGAAGATATTTAAGAAACAAATCCTTATGGTGATCACTCCAGACAAGTCACCAACTTATTCATGCCATGAGGGACATGACTACCTACAACTGCAAAGTGAAACATTCACAGGTTTTAAGTGGAGCATACTGTCCAGCAGCAATATTCAATTCTTTTAGAGCATTAGTAACATTTGTGGAGTATTTTAAATACAACACGGTAAAACAAAGCAAATTACACTTTTGGAGTTCCACAGAATCTTTTCTTGACAGAAAAACAACAAAATTGCCTTTCCAAGTGGTCCTGTATTGAGGGATCCATTTTCATCTGTGCGTGCACTATCAACATCAGTAGCAGGTACATCAGAGAAATAACCCACACTTTTCTGTCATACAAAGATAAAATATGCTGCTCAGACAGCAAACTGTTTGTAAGAGGTCTATCAGATACTCACCAAAATTTATACTTCTGGATGTATAACAGAACAAATGGCAACATGTGAAGAAAAAGTGATTTTTAATATGCCCACCAACACAAAACAAAGAAAGCGTTCTTAAAAGCAAAAGGTACTGAGAAAGGAGCTTCTGCAAAATGAGAGATGGTACTACCACCACCAGCTTTTAACCTCTTAAATAAGACCAATATAGACTGCAAAAACTAATTTGGAATGAAAGAGGATTAAAACCAGTCTTTCCCTGCAAACAGAGATTAATACCATCCTGCAACTGAGAACAGTGATCAGAAGGTAACAACTTGGCGTTCTCATTCCTTCGCAACTAAAAACACTTAACACCAGGTTAAAATGCTACTCTGTTACACTAAGTGACATACCCACATCCACAGGTGCAAACAAACAACTGCTGCCTAATAATTTAAAGAAAACTAGTTCAAAACTTCTAGATGGGTCATTTAGATCACTATGGTACCAATGGAAGCTTTTAGGTTTCTAAGAATTAAGAAATCTTTTAGAAGCAAACCAAAACCAAACCACAGAGCAATAATTGGTGTAGCCTAACAGAGCCTATGTTGCTGTGCTTCCAAAACGTCTGTCCACCTGAAATACAGTAGCCTCCTTGGGCTGCAGAAATACTCAAGCTCAATAAATACTTTCTCAAAGCACAAAGACCTGAGAATGAAATAACAGATTAATAATAGTGTAATATTGTACGTGAAAATTATACTAACTGTTCACATTCCAACCTTGTCTACTGAAGCTTTTGAAGGGAGTGAGATAACAGCTAATTATTTCAGAGGTATCAGCTCATTGTTACAGCAATACAATTCAACAGAGAACAAGAGTCCTCTGTTATAATTACAGAATGTAAAAAACGATACTTTTCTAGTTTGTCTGGAAGGAAAAACAAGTTCTTTGCATGCTCTTAAAAAGGCAAAAAGAAAGAGATTCAGAGGCCTAAGACCACAGACACTTTAAAACAAAGCAAGAACAGACATTTGAAGGAAAGGCTACTCTTATTTCTCCAGACAGGCCACCTATTTACCACAAGGTAGTACAGTCTTAGCCTTATTCCCTCAAGAAATGGAACTTGTTCCTTTATTTCTCCACTCCCTCAGAGGTCCTCCATGTGTTCTGGAAAGGGACATTCCTGCCCCACACCGCTAAACCCACAAGCTCCAGTAGGGCAGCAGACAAGAATCAGAACTGCTGCTGAGAAAAAGCTTCACTGTGAGCTTAGCAATAGCTGGTTTCATTTGCCACCTCAGCAAGTAACCTGTGTGGAGCTCAAATATCTCACTACCTGCTGCTTCTTGTCCACCTGGGACTTACGCACGATGAAACTGAAAATGCAAAGACAGGATAGTCAGGATAGTAAGGAACATGAAGAGGAAATTATGTTACTTCACAGGGCAGCACAGGGCAAATATAGGACACAAATCTGCAGAAAATATGCAAGATTAGTTCTACCTGTTGTGGAAGAAAGCAGTAACAGAGGAACAGTACAGAAGATCTACTGAGCTACTACAGGGGCTGAATTCAGAAAGAGATTAAGCTAAGATCTTGATTTCATTTTATAACTTCCTTAAGTATTTCAGAAAATTTTAATTGCATGTTTGAACAATGCCACTGGAGTTATTAATACCATATGGATTTCACAATATTATTGGTTTGTGCTGCACATGGGATAAACATTTAGCTCACAGAAGGAAGCATCCCTCAGCATGGTACCATCCATTCTCATCCACATAAGCATCCCTCTCAGTAGAGAAAACTGGAGACTTTTTCCTTTTTAAAAACAAATACAGTTATAATTTTCTGCTCAAGTCAATTAACATAAAACAAAGCTTGTGTCCCTTTCAATACTTCAGAGGCAGTCGGGCTCATAAAAGACCAACAGATTTAACCCTGCAGGAGCTATTCCTTTAACTAATACTCGATATATGAACCCAGCCTGTATTCAGGCAGAGAGAATATACGTAGTATTTCAACAGCATGAGATACTTCAGTAACTGCCATCATGCTGCAGAGCAATGGTCAGAAAGGAAGTCAGAACTATCTTTGGAAAAAAAAAAAATCCAGTACTTTATGGTAACATCCTCTCCCAGGAACATCCTAAAGGACAGAAGTAAATAAGGCTGTCTGATACCAGTATGTGCTGTTTCCAAAACAATGACTGGAGGTAATTAGGCTATGTCCAAATTCATCAATATGATGAAGGTGAAAAGTGATACAAAGATGAAGAAACTTCTGTTCAAGTGTGGAATAAAGACACACTACATGTCAAGCTTAATGCCATCCCCCATGCTTCTATTGATGCTCAATTTGAAAAAAACAGTTTTAATGTTAACTATATAAAACAGACTTCATTACTGAAAAATTTTCAGAGGTCAAAACATCCGTTTTGACCCATACCAAGAAAGTGTCTTCAGTTAAGAGGCAGAGATACTCACAAAGTAGTGGAGAAAGTTAATATGCTTTGAAAGATTCCTGCATTCAGGCTGGCTTACCTGAATAACTATATTCTTCAGCTTTAAAAAGAGTGAAATAAGGATCACTTAACACTTAGTTCTGAAAAAGGTAGCAAGAAGCAGATACAGAAGAAATTTCAAAAGTGGAGAAAAATGTTCAGAAAAATGAAACTAAGTGCTTTAGCCAAATAAATTAGATGTGTAGAGCACTCAAATCGGCTTTGTTGCAGTTTTAAAATAGGACTGGTTTGACCTGTAAAATTTTAATAAATAAGGTAAATCAATCTTAAAGCATAATGATGTGAAAATGAAATAGAAACAAACTAGTTATAATACTAGCTGAAACCAACTTATTATATGCCATTGTAACTTTGGTAAAATGCTGTTCTTTCTGGTTTACATGGAAGGTGTGATGGAAGAGAGACTTCTATTTCAAAAAGCATGTACCTTACCTTATAATGAGAAACTCTGAGATGAATTTTTTATATCCAGTCAACAAATAGGATAATTAAAAAAAAAAAAAAAAAGCCACAGGCAAGTACATAAGCAGCTTGCACCACCTCAGCAATTTAAGCAATAGCAACTCTTTCTGGGTTTCTCCCTAAAACAGCAGCAATCCAACTTCGTATCATTTTGTACAATAGAGACTTAAAATTTTTAAGAATAATTCATAGCAGTGAATTCCATTCCCGATACAATTCAGATTAATCTTTTGGGTGGAATTCTGCCTACTCATAATAACCAGTCTGTTGGTAAGGCAAAGCAGACTTGAGACTCTGCTTTCACGCCTCTCCCTTCCTTACAGGGCAAGGTACACAAAGTAACTTCAAGATGCTGAGAATACTAGAGAAAGCCATCATGAAGTATCTGACTGTGCAGCATTCAATTTCTAATATTAGAACTGATCTAACAGAATATCTGGAAAGAAATACAGGAGAACAGAAAAAGTAACAGAAATACTGTACGATTATCTTTGAACCCGTCCACTATGCTTTTTTAAACAAATTCTTCCAGATATTAATGTAACAGAACTATCTACTATTTCACAGCTTTAGGGTCCCAAATCTTCATCAGCAGGGCTGCAAGGTCACACTATCCCAAACAGTCAGAGCCAGCACCGGACTCTGTTGCACACAAACAGTAACAGGAAGTACTGCCAATGTGATTTTTTGAAATAAGAATCACCATGAGTAATTTTAGTCCACAAGCTTCATGCAGGAGTTTGAGGAGATTCTTATTCATTGTACTGGCTTCTTTCTGTTTTCTTCAAAGTTCAATTAATTCTCAGAAATTTTTTGCTTTTGATTATCCTCTAGTGCTTCATTTTTGCTCTGCTCCTCTGGTTTCTTTACTGAATCAGGATTGTACCGATACAAATACCCATGTGGACGGAGGTGATAAATCAAATATTCCAAATGATACATAGTCACGGAATCAACATAGTGGAATGAAACTGCTAGATCAGAGCAGCATCCGGGACCCTAAAATACAAAACAAGTCAAATAATCAGCAAGAATTGCAAAGCATGGAATAAAGATTCACGAAGAAGTCAAATACACTTGACTTCATGGTGAGAAATTCACTACCATCGGTCATTCATATACTTGAAAACTTAATGTTAGGTAAGCAAAGTGTATCAGACATACCTGCCAAAGCGTCTTTCCAAAATAAAGTTAGACTAAGTCTTTTGCGTCTGTAATCAAGCCAGTGAAAAAAATTAGCTGCTCTCATTAACTTTTTTATGTTGGTGTTTAAACAAAACCAAGAAGCAGCAAGCAGGTCTAAATGCATTTACATATGAAGCAATACATGCTTGTTACTCATGACAGCATCCATGCAGAGTATGTAAGCCAAACATGTGTCTGTGTGTATGTGTTCACACACTAAACAGTTTCACAAAATTGTCAGTATCTAATTTCCTACATATCGAAAGCCATAACAAATAATTTTGGAACTTTTTTTTTTAAACTTCATTGACATTATTAAGCATTTTTAAGAGCTAAAATATCATTGTTAACACATTTGTTACAACTTGTATTTTCTAGCTCAAATTCAGCTTTGAGACCACTTTTCTGGAAGATTGTTTTATGAGGTTTTTTTCATCCTATTTGATTGCAGAGCTGCTAATATTGCAACTCTAATTGGAATCAAGATTAAACATTTAAAGACATCGAGAGAACAATTGTTATATAATTTTTATTCTTTCAATACTTAAAGTTTGATCAATATAGCTTGTTTTAGATACCAGATGAAGTAGTCTCTATCCAAACACAAATATGATAGGATGGGATCAAATATGTGATTTCCATTATGTGTCCCCACCACATCAGTTAGAGATGTACCTGTCCACAGCTCAGCCACCTGTGAACTGCAACCATAGCTAACGCTGCTGCATCCTGACACACTGAATACAGTACGATAGCCGTTTTAAGTTACAGAAATGCACTAGCCGCTGAATAAAAGTATAAAAATAGATGCTTTTCAACTAAAGGAGTCTACTGAAGAACTAGACTTTTTTTCTTCCCCCCCACCTTTACCGTGCAAAAAATCCCACATCCTATCCTTAATTTTGGCCACTTACGCTGATCTCAAAGCTTGCTGAAAAAGAATACCTTTAAAAGTGAGATTATAATCCTGAAAATGAAAACACATCAGATTAGGTGATCATTGAATCTTACAATGCAGAACACCTTCAGATTGCTTAAATTTCAAATAGTGCTTCTCCCCCTGCACCCCACCCCCCCCCCTTTTTTTTTTTTTCTTTAAACCAGAGATTTCAGATGTGGAACACAAAGGACAATCTGAAGTTCTTGCAGTAACAATTCTTCAGCTTGTAAACGCTATTTTTGTTGCTACAACAAAAGAATTTAAAAAAAAAAAAAAACACCAAAAAAAAACAAACCAAAAAAACAGACCAAAAACAAAAACAGCTTTGCCAGGTCTCATGCTTGCCTCCACTTCTACAGAAAGTTAACAAGAGTCCAATACAACTATATATTTTATTTCCTTGTTTGGGTCATGCTTTTATTTCACTTCTAGGCAACGTTCATTCTTCTGTAGTCTCTTCAATGGAATTCACTTAAATGTACATTTTAACAACCTTCAGTAAAAAACTGAGGGCAGAGCAGCTACCAGTATTCAAGCCAGGTACCATTGCACAGTTACCAGTGATAAGAGATGCATATTGCAGCACATCTCCATTTGAAGGGAAAAAGACTATCAGGCAGCACAGTCATGCACACTATTACCCACCAGCCCCTCCTGTAACTTGGGAATCTCTTAGCCAGTGTTAACCAACTAACCAACTACAGTCATGAGTAAGTTTGAAAGTTAGTTCTATTTCTACAGGTTTTATGCAAAGTCTGCTGTTGGGTAGAAGATAAAAGTGCTACCTTCCCTTTCAGCAGGCTTTAATGTAACTAAGCCATACTGTCTGAGCTGGCTCTGTCCAGTGAGCACACACAGCTTGGAATAAGCCACGCGATATAGATTCTCACTGCACACCAGAAATTTGGTGGCTGGAAGAGAAGCTAGGGACACGGTGTGTGAGATATGAGAGACCAAAACAGAATAGTAACTTTGCAAGGAAGGTAGTAGTGGTGACACTAGACAAACCTGTCAAAAAAGGTTTCATCATTTGATTGAGTGCAGCTCTGAGGAGGACTTGGGGGTTTCGGTTGATGAAAAACTCAACATGAGCCAGCAATGTGTGCTTGCAGCCCAGAAGGCCAACCGCATCCTGGGCTGCATCAAAAGAAGCGTGGCCAGCAGGTTGAGGGAGGTGATTCTCCCCCTCTACTCCGCTCTTGAGATCCACCTGGAGTACCGTGTTCAGCTTTGGGGCCCCCATCATAAGAAGGGCATGGACCTGTTGAAGCAGGTCCAGAGAAGGGCCACAAAGATGATCAAAGGGCTGGAGCACTTCTCTTATGAAAACAGGCTGAGAGAGCTAGAATTGTTCAGCCTGGAGAAGAGAAGGATCCAGAGAGATCTTATAGCAGCCTTTCAGTACCTGAAGGGGCCCTACAAGAAAGCTGGAGAGGGACTTTTTACAAGAGCATGTAGTGAGAGGATGAGGGGCAATGGCTTTAAACTGGAAGAGGGAAGATTTAGATCAGACATTAGAGAGAAATTCTTTACTGTGAGGGTGGTAAGACACCAGAAGAGGTTGTCCAGGAAAGTTGTGGCTGCCCCCTCCTTGGCAGTGTTCAAGGCCAGGTTGGATGGGACTTTGAGCAACCTGGTCTAGTGGGAGGTGTCCCTTCCCACGGCAGGGGAGTTGGAACTAGATGATCTTCAAGGTCACTTCCAACCCAAACCATTCTATGATTCTATGATTTTTTGCTGTCCACAGAACATAGCAAAACAGCAATAATAACTTAAGATTCATTAGTTCTTCTAGAATGCTAAGTTCCTAGCATCAACTTTTAGTTGATGACTAGTGTATTTAACACATCTATACACAGGTATACCACAGAATCACAACGAAATATTTTCTAAACTATACTGAGCTGCTATTAAACTGCTAGTTCACACATCGTAAGATATATTTTATAAAATGAGTACCAGGTTCCCAAGGACTTACCTCTACAGCAGGATAATAATTGTAATTCCAGTACCAGAATGTTTTTGGTAGATATCCTCTGATTAAGTGATGTTCTGGAACAAAGGGATGAAAGGTTTCTCTACCACTTGTATCCCTAGAATCTCCTGCTTTCACATTAATGATCTCCATGCACTTTCCTAGTGCTAGGTCTTCAATAGAGGAACTGTGAGAGCATTTGTTCGTTTTAAATGCAGTAACAAATCTCTTCAAAGCTTCTTTACTTAAAACGTATCCTGCTCCTCCACTCATGTAGCCTTGTTTCACATAAGGCTTAAACCTTCTTCCAAAGTATATTGGTTGTTCAGGACTGTATTTTGAAAGAAGCCATCTCAAATTGTCCAATATAACATATGTATCGTCATCTGCTTTCATAAACCAATCAGCATCATCAAAATAATGTTCATATACATATTGAAAAGCTTTAATAGTCTTCCAGTAGAGTTGGTCCCTGCCTTCTTTGGTTTCTAGGCCTACAGTTGGGAAGTCTTTATTTTCCTCAGAGCTCATAAAAAGTATTTTATTACAACGTTGGGCCCAAGTGGCCTTAACATGCTTGGCTTTCTTCTCTAGATTTTGAGGTCCTGTCATGACCCAACACAATATTTTCACCTTCTGATACAGTCCCTCTGCAATATTTTTATTCTCATCTAGAAAAAAAAAAAAAAGAGGAAATTTCCAAAGCAATATTAGTCTTGACTGCAAAACAAAGAACAACCTCCCTCCAGGCATTCTGTTTCTAGATCAGAAAAGACATGCAGAGAGAGAAGAGGCGTTTGCTTCCAAATGTACCAGTTAATGAAATTAATGTTAGACTTAGGAAGAAAATCAAAGACTCACAAAACTAAGAAACTAAAATTCTTAAAGCTACTTCAACTTCACAGGATAGAGGAGAGTGTAAGAGCCATGTCAAATTGGGTATCTACTCAGAGAAGTGTGTCTTTAGAAAACCAGGTTTTAGGTACAAATCAAGTTCAGAGACAACTTCTTTATGGTGTTGGAGGACTAAGGAAAACTAAAAAGCTGAATATTTTTGCTATTCACAACAAACACAATTTAATAATTACAACACAGAAAGGTCAAAAAGCTAGTAAGCTGTTATATATATTCATGCTAAGTAATGAAATCTAATAAATATTTCAAAAACAGTAATGTATTTTTGAAGGAAAAAGCAGATCGTAGAGCCAGAAAGAAAAAATTTGTCACCAAATCAAATTAAATCTTATTTGTTAAAAAAAAAAAAAAAATAAATAAATCAGATTAAGTAAGTTGGGATACTATGAAACTAGCATTATTGTTATGCTAAAATGCTTTTATTTGCAGACAATCCAACAGAATAAATAGATACAGCTGAGGTGTGTAATATAATGTTTTTCAAGCTGCCATAAAGGTATGATAACATACCTTTATGCTGTCCAAAGTCTGCATTAAAATTCATCTGCCCTTGCAGCTGATTGTTATCGGCATCTGCTGAGTGTCGTCCATGTGGATCATTGTGAAGGATATGAGGCTGGACCGTAACCTGTTCTTCCAGTATAATGCTAAACAGAAGATAGCATACGAAAAATCCTATTGCTGATCCAAAGGTGAAGGTTAGAAGGTTCATTAAAGACTTAGAAGAGGCCATCTCCTGAAGGTAATACACTGTCAAAACCAAATAAAAATACATTAAGCTTAAAGCTGCTTAACACAGAAATCAAATCTAAAACTCTAAGAAGAAATCAAGGACAATCTATGAAAGTAGAGATTTCAGTTTTAGCTCAGATTCAGGTTCCCTGGACTTGCATGGAAGTTTAAGTACAAGAGCAATGCAAATATTCATATAAAATTGTACAACCACTGACACATTTAGTGCAAAAGGCCTACTATATATTCTTTAGCTTAAAATTACAAAGGACAGTCATAAATGACACCAGTGACTGTACATACAAAACACATTCATTATATTTATACAATATTTAAACAAGAATGTATATATTTGAAGTGTAATATCTTAATTATAAAATTGTGATATACGTTCACTTATTTATTCTCTTCGTCCCAATAAATCTATGCTCTAAACTGTAATACCTAAGCCTTTTACGAAGCTAAAGGATGATCAAAGGCAATCTACAGGTCAAGATACAATATGGTCATGAGATGTACTCCAGTAGTAAGGAATTACAGGATATTCTTTAACAGACATCGAACACAAAGCAGATTTTGAAGAGTTATAAAGGCAAATCTACTCTCAAAGTAAGGCAGTTTTCCTCTCACTTTTAAGTACTGAGGATAGACTTTCAGAAGAAAGAGTAAGACAACATCTGAATTTTCAAACAGAAACACCCATCTTTAAAAGGCATTTGGAGGAAGAGGAGAAAAAAACGCACCAGCCTCAAGGCCTCTTCTACACATCAAAAACCTTGTGTTCCA
This sequence comes from Podargus strigoides, assembly GCA_028020825.1. Classification (NCBI taxonomy): domain Eukaryota; kingdom Metazoa; phylum Chordata; class Aves; order Caprimulgiformes; family Podargidae; genus Podargus; species Podargus strigoides. The sequence goes on from CM051623.1 coordinate 32,123,303, forward strand.
GTAATAAAAAAGCCACACCCTTGCTCCTCAAAAATAAAAAGGACTTGGCTGACCATTTTTATAAAATTAAACAAAACCAGCATCTATGCCCACATAAAGCAAGCTTTATACATCTGAAACAAGTGTGAATTTTTATATATTAAACACTTGCAACCAATTTCAGGCTTTTGAGGCCTTAGACCTTTTCATCTTTGCTCAGGGTTGAGCTATTTTCTAATAATTCATGATTAAACTACAAAAACACTGACTGTTAAATAAGTACCAGATTCAAGCCAGAGCTTTACAACAAGTTGATGATGTTTCCTCCATTAGGATCATTCTTAATGTCAATGGGCAGAACCCAATGTATTTAGAGCCAAAAAAAAAAGAAAATTACAGAATGCACAGAGCATCGATGAAAACCATCAACCAGAAAAGAGCTGCAGTCACCAAAACAACTAATTTAGCCAGCACCCACTTCTCTCATGGGCTGTACAGAGTTTATTGGAAAAAGAACGTCCCCAAGCAAGCTGCATGAATCACTCTGCAGCAACATGCACTCCAAATACCAGCTCTCCTGAATGGAAAGCACAGAGGACAGAAAGCAGGTATGCATATTGTTAGGTCGGCACTTTCAGAAATCATCAGATTTACTGCACACATGCAGACGTAGATCATTAGAGAGCAAAGCAGCTCTAACACATGATACGCTTCTCCTTCCACACTGCTAGAAAAATGAAAGAAAACTGGAAACACAACTTGAAGCACAACTTGAAGCACAACATAAAAATCAAGAAACTTAAAGATTGTATCAAATACACATAATTATTACTGTGGTTGATAAGGAGCTGTAATTCTTTAATAGGAAAAAAAGAAAAAAAAGTAAAAAACCCAAAACATTTAAGGAAAAGTCTATATGCACAAGCAGCCTATGACACTGAAAAGTATCCACGGTACTAAAACTATGTTTGTTTGTTTTCACTTTCCCTATTTATCACCACAAAATTTCCTCAAAATTTGCAATACACAAAGGGAGAGGGCCAGAATCCTTCAGCATATTAAAAGCGAAAAAAAATAAAAATCCAGGCATGCACAGAGTGTAGCTACAGCACTTTCTAGAATACAAAGTCTCTGCTGTTCCACTCTTCAATATTAGGCATCTCTCTTTGCCATCCAATTTCAGTTATCTGCCTCTAATGGCTGTTAAAGTTACCCTTGCTTGGAGAGGGGAAAAAAAAATCCCAACCAAACAACAACAATTAAAAACTAACCCTGCACTTGAAAATAACTGCTACTTATTAAACTAAAGAATTATGTTAAATTAGATTTTTTTTGGGGGGAGGGGGCGTGGGGTGGTAGTGGTGAAAAAAACAACAACAACAAAAAAAACCCCAGCTTTAAGTGTATTTGAAATGTTAAGAGAGAAAATAGTGCATTCATCACATTTGGAAATCAGAAGTTGATTTGGCAGTATTCCACAAGCAAAGATGATTTCTGGGAGCAGGTAGGGACCATAGCTGAAACTGTGCTTCATATTTGATGTGAAATGCCTCTAGTTACAGTTTTCAATCTAAAATCATCTGCTCATCATTCCATCAATTTTATATCAGACTGGACCACTATATCATATGTTTATAAACTTCCTCAGTAAGCAGGACAGAAATCTTCATTTTGTATATTATCTTGATATTTGACATAAGTAGAGTCTTTTAACTTGCCAGCAAAAATAACTGAATGCTATAGTATTAAGACTAGAAACAGAAACTGTCTAAAAGGAAGGTCAACTCTTCTTATGATAAGCATCCACACTGAGACCCTTCATTGACATTTTTTTCTCTACAGAGATTTATTCAGAGACAAGATGTGCAAAACATTTAAGTGTTCAAGGCCAGGGTGGATGGGGCTTTGAGCAGCCTGGTCTAATGAAAGATGTCCCTGCTCACGGCAGGGAGTTGGACTAAATGATCCTTAAAGGTCCCTTCCAACCCAAACCATTCTGTGATGCTATGATTCTATGACATACAGAGAGGGAAAGGTAAGCGCAAAGCCTACCAGATCACTAAAAGAACCCCATTTTTATTTCTATTTTTACTACTTGAGTTAAAAAACAGATACTATTTAAAAAAACACCTACAACAAAAGCCTAGGTTTAAATATAATTTATGCTCCACTGCTCTACCATAGCAGCTTAAACACACGTATCTATTTAGATATTCATGTAGGTAGCCCTATTCACATCCACCAGACCATAGTTGTTTTAAAATTCTATCACACCTTAACAGTCATTTCAGATTTGGCTCCAAATTTAAGTTTTGAGAGTCTTCAAACCTACGGAAAAAGTAACCTTCCTGTATTAGGGGCTGCTGAACATGGCAGCCCAATGGAGCCAAGGCTGCTGCAACTCCATATCCCCAGCTAGTGACAAGGCTGAGGATGTATTCCCATAGATGCACATACAAACATGCATATACACATAGCTGACCACACAGATCAAAACAGCTAAAACCAGTGTTCGTGCAAACACAAACATGGCCTGGCCTCATGCTGCTCCTCTCCCTAGCTGACCAGGACAAAAGTCTGTCAATGGGGAATATACACATACATATAATGCAGATTCCTCCAGTAACCAGCCTCAGACACTCCATCTATCCAGGAACCAATCCTGAATCCTCAGCCTCTCCAGAGCCCCACTCCAGTTGCTGGCGGAGACCTCCTCACCCCCACTCACACATGCAGCTCCCCACAGGCATACCATGATCCACCAGTAAGTGGCCTTAGACATTCAGTAACTGCTCTTGGATCTTTTTGTCTCCAGTTGCCTGGCTCAGACACACTCATGCAAATGAACCTCCAAAATGACTCCCAGATCTTACAGTTCCTCAAGACTCTCCTGGCTTGGACCTCCTGGACTACACACACAGCTGGCTCTTCCTTGTATCACTTACTTATGAAGTGAGTGGGAAGCTCAGCAGCCCCAGTATGAAACAGATTGCAAATATCCTTTGAAGGCTGCATAATTAGCAATGAAATTGATCTCTACTACCATGTCTTTAAGAATCGAGCAACACATCAGAATAATTAAAGTCAAAAACCAGAAAATGTAGTTTGCTGTGCAATGCCCAAGAAAGGTCTTCTGCTTACTAAGTCCCATTTTTTCTAGCAGCTTTACATATAAATACTCATATGCTTCTAAAATGAAGCTATATTCAAAACAGTTGTACAGTCACTAATGTTGCCTGTATCAAGGACGATACAGCTGAAGTTTCCTATCAACTAAACACAGATTATATTTTTCAATTTCAAGTTTTTCAAATTCAAATTTATTTTATTTTTTTTTTTAATTTAATGTTATAAGAATTTCCTTGGAGAAGAATTTCTTCCATCAAGAACTCGTGGCTGTTCTATCCAAAAACACAGACAAAACCAGCAAGGTATTTTGGTACAGGTGGCCAGTAACAGCATTTAAACAAGACGTGTGACAATCCACAGCACAGGTGAGATGGAAGAAAGATCTTGGTAATCTCTTTCCTCGTTCCAAACGCCGACACCCTTTCAGCAACATCTCACCATGCCCAAGGCACGGCTTTCCAGATCCCTACGGACCTCCCTCCGGCTGAGGGCACTGCGGCCTTCGGACGAGGAAGTCTCGGCGACAGGGAGCGGGCGGCGAACGGCGGGCAGCAGCGGGCAGTTCCCTCCCTGGAACGCACCTTGCTCCTCCGCGGGGGCTCACAGGGACTCGCTGGCCCTAAGGAGACCCCTCCTTCGGGGCCTCTCCTTCCCAGGCAGGCAGCCAGGCACCTGCTGTCCCCGCAACCGCGACTCCGGCGGGCACCCTTCTCGCCACCACCAGGGTGACGCGCACAGCCGCCCCCGCCTCCTCCCGCCCCACCGCCCCACTTTCCTTCACGTCGCCTCCCCAGACGGAGGGCAGCCTTCAGGGGCCTGCCCACCGGCCTCCCCTCAAGGACGGCCCAGCCCGGGGCCTGCCGCCGCCCCCTCAGCGCCGCTCGCCACGCCGCCCCCCTCGCTCCCTCACCTCGCCCGCCGGCGGGGGCCCGGCGCACGCTCAGCCGCGCGGCCCAGCACCAGCCGTTGGCCAGGGGAGGCCGCCGCCAAACCCGCCGCCCCGCGCCGCCGCCGGCACCATCCCGCTGCCCGGCGCTGCGTGTCCCTGGGGCAGGAGGGAGGGTGGCACCGCCCCGCCGCCTGCTCATTGGGTGGTGAGAGCCGGGGGGCGTGGCCAGACCGGCACGCGCACTTAACCCTTGCCCCGCCGCGCAGACTCCGCCGCGTGGCAGCTTCGCTCATCGCCTCGCATTGCCGCGCGCGCCGCGCGGGGGAGCAGGAACCCGCCCGCCCTGCCCTTCTCCGCCGGGCCGGTGGCAGCGCCGTCACGTCGCCGGGCCGAGCCGAGCCGAGCCGAGCCGCGCCGCGAGTAGAGCCCGCGCCTCCCGCCCGGGGAGGCCGCCGGCGCGGCGGGTGAAGGCGGGCGCTCCAGGCCAGAGCTGCGGCGTGAGGGCGGAGGCCAGCTTGCCTGCCGCGCTGCGGGGCTTGGTCAGGGCTTTGAGGTGCGTGGGTGAGCGCAGGGCGGAAAGGAGAGAGCATGCGAGGGCAAGGGAGGGGCGGGAGAGCGAAGAGCGTCACCTCCCCCTGCCCGCTGGAAGCGGCGCGGTGTTCTGGCGGCGATGCCTCCACTGCCTCTTCAGGCACGTTCCGGAAAGCAGTGCCCCGAGCAGGGCTGTCCCTCCACCCCTTGCCGCGTTACCTCGCCCGTGTCTGCCTGGGCTTGCCCGGGGGCGGCTGTGCCTCGTGCTGCAGCCGGGCTGTGGAGCTCCGCCGCTCCCCAGCCCCTCGTTCCTCCGCTGCAGCCGCTCGGGAGCCTCTGCACTTCCAAAATACCATTCGGCAACTGCGAGGGACGTTGCTAGGTAACCGAACCCTCTGAAATCACTCCTTATCTCCCTGTGCTAATGCTGCCTACCTTTGTAACGCCTCTGACGTTCCTCCCCTATCGTTCCTTAGGAAAAATCTACTAAATATGAAGAGCGACTATAGATTTAAAAGGTGTTTTACATTACCGTGTAATCAAAGGATAACATTTTGCAAACAGTGGGTAGTTAATGGAGCTCTGAGGTTTAATAGGTAGAGGTTTTATTATTTTTTTTTTTTAAAAGGACTGGGGTGCAGCTAAACAAGAACTAGTCCACATCGAGGGCCACTAGTGTTTCTGTAAAGGAAGGTCACTGCACACACTGCTTTTGACATACCACCGTATCTCCTTCCTCCAGCTTGTCAGGGGCTCAGTCCAAGCCATTGCTGTCCCTCCTCATGGCTATAGAACTGCGTGTTTGCTTTCTCCCTCTCCTCCAAAACAATTACCCACTTGGGATGTGCCCTTCCCTCTTCTCTTTTTAGTTATTTTTGTGTGTACAATTGGTCATTCAGGAGATGACAGAATCATAGAACAGCCTTGGTTGGAAAAGACCTCTAAAATCATCAAGTCGAACCATTAACCTAGCACTGCCAATTCTCAACTACACTGTGTCCCTCAGCACCACATCTACACATCTCTTAAATACCTCCGGGGATGGGGACTCCACCACTGCCCTGGGCAGCCTGTTCCAGTGATGATGGCTTTTGTACTGGTTTAAGAAGCTCCCTTGTCCCACATGGCTCCAGGTCATAGTTTCTCATTTCTGCCTCATCGCACAGTTTGCTGCCCCATTAAAATAAAAATTACAAGCAACTTGGTGAATGATTAACTCCTTGAGCTAGTTTCATCACAGAAGAAAGGGCAACAGTGAGGTGAGCACACTTGTAGGGGGCAAGTTTGAGAGTCTGGTGTTATGAAATTCAACTACAAGCAATAACAAAGACAATGGAAATTACAAAGGCTACTGAAAAAATAGAGATTTCTGTCTTCTCGTTCCCCTCCCAATTTTGATAGGTCTGTCCACCCATGTCCAAGGCATGCCTTAAAATTCTGAAATAGATTAAATGAAGTTTTCAAAATGTCTTAGATTGCAGATAATGCAGTATGATGGAGTTGAATGTAAGACTTGATTTTGCTTGGCAAACTCTAAAGCCTGGTCTTGCATCATGGGAGTTCTACTGTCAAGGACTGTGGTCCATGTATATTACATAAGTGTATATGTATGCATGAAGTGCTACATCTTTTCATACCAACATGTTCACTGAACTGTTTCACTCTGTTAGGCTAGTTTGAAAGGAAAATTTCAAAGAGACAGAAGGTGGAATGTACTGTAACTTAGCAAAAGTCAGTTATGGCTTGCCTATTAATATTGGTGTATGCAAAGTTTGCTTTAAAAATGAGACTGGTTTGGCTACATTGTAATGGCTGTTCAACATTTTTTGGAGACGTACACACCACACATACAAGCAGGCGGTGGGTTGTTTTTTTTTAACTCAGGGATAGATGAGCAATCTCTGGCAGTTCAGAGTAAGGGAACATGCAGAGCTGTACTTCTTCCAATGGACTGCCCCACGTATGCAGTGGTAGCAAACACACTTCCACACCTTCTGCTGTGCACCACTGCTTTGAATAACAAACTGCCTCTAGGTATTTGCATACATGTTAGTGTGTAGAGGGAAGAGCCATTCTCTTGCTCTAGGTCAGAAAGGGGGAGCCGATCTGGTGCTCTCTCTTGCTTGCAGGGCATGCAGATCTGTTGGACCACAGTCCCTTTCTATATAAATGTGCTGCTTCTACAGGAGACTCTCTTCTGCTACCGAGGAAGCCCAGCAGTGATGGAGGACACGCTGCTACCATGGTAATATGGCAATGAAATTCACATCACTTACTTTCTGACATGTGTAGCTGGCAACAAATGAGAGGGAAATTAAATTTTTAGTAGTTTAATTTAAAAGGAAATAAATCACTTCAGTCTTCATGTCAGTATATATGAATAAGATCTTTCCCTACCTAGGAGGGATAGCCATATTCAGCATAAAGACTGTTTCCTGCATGCTTCCAAAACATGCAGAGCAAAAGCAGGGCAGCAGGCCCATAATCCCTTTACTCATCACTGGGTAGGTCTTCATGAGCTACCTGGCTGGGCATCTTCACCCCCAAGCCCTCTGGAGAGCACTCCAGAGTACACACCTACCGCAAAAGCTCACTCACAGATCAGCTGCTGCTCCCAGCTCTCTTCACTTCCACGCACAGGAGTCTGAAACAAAGTTAAGGTGGAAGGTAAAATGCTACAGCTGTTGTGAGGCTGTGCAATTTGTCAAGTCATTCACTACACACATAATATTTAAATATTTAATTAAATATCTGATAAATATCTGCAGTGAAACCATGATTTCCTTCTGTAAGCAGCTTTTTACATGCTAATGGCTGAAAACGAACCAGCTTTACTAGATCAAATTCTACACACTTCCATTCAGAACTGATTTGTTTTCTTAACGTTTTGTTCAGTTATAAATGATCTTGACTCCATTTATGCCATTACTTTTATGGATCATGACCAAGACCATTAATAAGTAATTTCTATATATTTTGACTGAAAGCTACTTTTGTGTTCTGTGTTCACTCCTATTTGGGCAAACAGACAACCAGATAATATGGAATGCCTTATTTGCTTAATATTATTTATAAAAAATCCCACTAACTTGACTGTTCAGATTCAGTGAGGCCATTTTTCTCTAAAGAACCTATTACCCATTCTCTATCAGTTTGTGAACCCACAAATTGTAATTGCAGGCACAAAGGTCCGGATCAAGTACAAGTATTATGCGTGCCTACCCTAATTCCTAGAGCAGAACAAAGGCCTTCAGGAAAGTGAATGGAATTTCAATTTACCACCACACCTTTGCCCACTTGACTTGGGACAGGTCACACTGATTCGGTGCTGTGTTGTCCTGGATCAGTCAGTCATATGCAGAGCTGTAAAACTAATTTACCTTATTTATTGTAGTCTATTTGATTACTGCATGAGGTTAAGCAGAGTATAATGTAATAAAGAAGTAAGAGGGTTCTCAGCCCACCTTCTTCTACCCGTAAGAACAGCAGTTGGCTGGAAGTCTGACATCCTGTTACGATACGGAACTTTACTCACTGTATTTCGTGCACAAACAATAGTGGAATTGCCGTGTATTAATACACATTACCGATCTGTGAAGTTAGAAGTGCTGTCTGCATTTAAACAATGTACGATCTCTACAATGCTATTTGTGTTAACCAGATCTCCTGGCAACAAATACTTGACTTGAAACAAGCCATTGTCAGCTTATAGATGAGCATTCAGTGTGTGCCAAAAACTTGAGTTATACATTTTGAGTGGCAGGATAAGAAATTAATCACTGGATCTTGCTAAAAATGCAATATTTAAACCAATTTGAAGGGGGTTTGTTCATTACTGAAATTAAAGAATACTAAATGTCTTTGTACTTTGATTGGAAATATCAGACAATGTACTAGGCTATCATTCTGGAATTCTGCAAGAAAAGCAGTTCCTACAGTGCTTCTATCCTGCTTACAGACCTGCCCTAAAGCCTACTTCAGAGTGCGCTGAACTACACCCAGACTGCTATGGATGAAACAGTGCCAAAGGCCATTCTTTGACATAATTATTTTACAATTTTTCAGATCAAAGTAAGTTAAGGGCTGTGTTGCAGCTCACCAGAATGAGATTTTCCTATCATGAAACTGAAAAAATGACACTCATTTTCCGTGCTGTGGGATGTGGTGGGGAGGCACGCAGAAGCACGGGTTAGGAAGTCTGCTGGGATTCCCCTGGAGGGCTGCACTGCAGATGGAGTGAAGCCTGTGTCTTGGCAAGTGTTACTCTGTAAACCATGCCCAGAGTTTTTCTCAAGAAATGCTACTTGGCATGGACATAAATCACACCCATGAGTGTGCTAATAATTAGCCTCCTGTACGTGAATGTACTTTCTAGCCCTGACTTATTTATAGAAATGGCCTTGCAAAACCTACTTAAGCACTTAAGAAAAACATATCTCTCTTATTCTGGTTACTGATCTCTTTCTGTATAGATAAGTATATTCCTGTTTATTTTACATATGTGTGTACCTTAAAAGTTAGTCAGGGCAAATGCAAATATTTTCTCTGTCAAATCCTACAATAATAATAAAATAATAAATTCTCAAATAATAAAATCTTTAATAAAAGTGACGCATTTGAGAACCGTTTGAGGTGTAACCAACACTTCTGGATACATTCTTTTGTTTGCCTGTCTCGTACCTGTTCCCGTCAAAAGCAAAGAGGTTCAGGGGATCATTGTCAGCTAAAATGAGATTCAAAGCAATGTTCCTAATAAACTATCATTCTTGTATAATTGTATTTCTGTGGGAGTTGACAGAAGATTTTAGTTGGCTCACATTACTTTTCTTAAAAAAGCAAAACAAACACAAACAAACTAAAAGCTTAATAAAAATGTTGGAATTAATATTGAAAATTATCCTGTTAAATTAGTAGAAATATCCACAGTATTATTTGGCATCTGTGATAAGAGATGAGGCATTGTTCAGCAAGAATTAGAATGCAGAACTATTCTACTTTGCAATCATTGTTGAATTCTTTTAATCTTTTGAATTGATACTGCATTTTGAGTTCCTCTAGAACTGATTTTCTTCTCTTTAGGTTTTCTCTTTTTGGTCTTCTTCACTTTTTCTAATTAGAAATAATTCTCCTTCTTCTCATTATATGTAAAGAGACGAAGCTATTTTTACAAAGTCTGTTGTTAAAGTTTCTAGCTAGTGAAGAATAGGGAGGAGAGACATTCCATTTTACTGTTTATATGATAGCAATAACAACAGAAGTTTACCTCTGTACAGAATTCAGAATTAACTCCTAGGAAAAAAGCAAAGCAGCTATACTGAAGAAACAAGGCGATCATTTGAAGGGTTCAGTACTGCTTGATTTAACAGAATTAGTAAGACACCCATACATACTGTGAAGTGAGCTCTATTTTAGTGTGTACTTCTGTGAGAAAACAGGGCAAAATTACTTTCCCTGATAAATTTTTGTCTTTTACAGAAAATAATTTGCTTAGTGTATGTGATTGATAGTGCAGTTTTTTATTTTCCATACTGCAAAGAGTTACATTTGCCAGTCTAGTTATTTCATTGCAGACCTTTGTTGTATTTGTTCTACACCTCTATTTCTGGTAACAACACTAGCAGGGTGATGGTTTCTCATTTTGAGGTAATAGCTCGACCTAGTGATGGGAAAGAGCAGCTGCAGCCAGATGTTTTAGAATAGTTTCTGTGTCTTATAAACCAAAGACCATCTAACTTTCTTTAAAAATAAAGATCCATATGCAGTGTTCAATAATTGTTAGTTCTCTTCCTCTATTGTTCTTAATTGTATTTAGAAGAGCATATATGTGCATTTAAGCACATTTCACTGGACACTTTTGATGTCTTCCAGACACAAATCACAAAATTAAATACAGTGCTTTAAAAGACTAAAGCAGCGCAACTGTGTCAAAATAACTTTATCAGAATTTTGTCCAGTTACTCCAGCTGAAAAATACATTCCAATGTATTTTAAGTCTCACTTATATATGTTCAAGCATGGATTTAGCTGTTACAGCTTTATACCAGCTAACCATGTTTCTTACAGCAGAATTTAGCTGTATTCTAGATGAAAAGGATCTTGTTTGTATTAAACAAAACATCTATTGAACTGGGAAAAGTCTCACAATGGGTGAATTACAATGAAAAAGTGAACTGAAGATTGTAATTTGCAGTTAATCCTGCTATATTGACTACAACCGTTAGTTTAAATGCTAATTCAGCTGACACGTAATCTTTCTCAGTGTATGAAAAAGAACCAGAATTTAAATTAGTTTTATCATTATGGCTCTAAAAACTCTGGAGAATTATTCTGCTTTATGTTATAGAATCAATATCAGACAACTAATTTTCCTTTCTTATTCTCAAATGGCTAAAGAACATACGTAATAGTTCCTTGGTTTTGTGGTTTGTTTCCCACCCCCCCTCCCCAGGACAAGAGAATAAATTACATTGGATTCCTTCTCATTAGCCAAGACCACTATTCAGTTAAAGTCAGCAATGTTTCATTCCTCTGTGGTCTTGGGCGCACTGACAATAGAGCCATTGGTGTGCCATATGCCATGCCTACAATGTGCACTGTATGGCCAGCAGCTCTTTCAACAACCCTTTCTTGTCTGTGCTAAGAAACACGGGGCATAATGGAATGGCTGGGATGTTAAAAAATGGATGCGGCAGTAGTGCAAAATGCTTAGTCTTTTTTGCAAGCAATAACAAATCACCTTGCTTTGTGTCCTCTCTGGCTGCTGCACTAGACATTCCTTCCTAGTACTCTAGTGAAGTTCTGAATGCCTGGGCTCTAGAAAAGATTTTAACACTTCAGTGCTGTGACCTCTAACTCCAAGGTCAGAACAAGTCTTATTTGTTTTGAAGCTTAACATAATTAAGCAGAAAGAAAAGAAAAAGGACTAAATAAGAGAGACTATAGCAACAGGAACTCCCGGTGGGAGAGACAACTACTCTTCATAGCATGAGAGAGAGGATTTTGTCTGGAGGAGAGACAAGTAGTCTGCCTGTCCTTTAAATGTCTTCCAAAGGAAAAGAAAATAACACAGAGAGGGGGAAAAAAAAAAAAAAAAAAAAGAAAAGAAAAAAAAAAATAAATATATTCAAAATTATAGGAACAAACAGCTCTGTTAGGTTGGTAAGTTCTTTAAAAGCTGCAAGCTCAAAGCTCACTGGCATGTGGTGCAGTCTCACTGGGTAAAAGGCAGACTAAGTGATACAAATGGGAGCCCACCTCGCTTCAAGCTATGGATCTCCAAACAGCTTTTGAATTTGACAGTTTCTCTTTTCACATTTTTTCCTCCTGTTCAGATACAGTGTGGTTCTGCTTGAGAGCTTGCAAGCACTCGAACTTTAACAGCACATCGTGTTACTATTCTCCTGGGGAAGGAAAACCAAAATAAGAAAAGGCCTTTGCTCTCTGCATACACATATCCCTGACATATAACCATACGTTTCAGATGTCAGATGCATTACCATAACACCTGGCACTACAACTATTGCCTGGTGAATGAATATGTATCCAACATGCCTTTATGTTTGTAAAGATAGCCAGGGTATGCGATACATTATTTATGTCAACTCGTGCAACTGGGGAGGAGGAACTGATCTCCACCTTCCCCAGAGTACTGTCCACCACTGACCTGTCCCCCAGTTGGTTACTTTCAGGTACTAAACAGATGATACAATAAAACAGGAAGTCTCTTAGCTGCTCATCACACCTGATACTTACATTCAAACCTGTTCTCTCCACCCGTCTAGCATTAATTTAAATTTCTCTCAACAAAAATGGAGGGAAAAATCAGCTTTAGGGGAGGATAGTGGAGAAAAACGCTTTGGAGAAAATTTGATAATGTCTGCAGGAAGGAGAAAACCAAGAAGGAAGGTGACTGAAAAGAACAGAGCTGTGAGACTGGGGTGTAATTACATGGAGTGCTGTCTGCAGATATGCTGAAAGACTGGACATTGAAGAATGACACTTAATGTAAAGGGAGTGTAATGGGCTACTTGGTAATAGTAGAGAAAAGACTATAAAAGGACAGGGACATATCAGTTATTACCTGCGCTATCGTAACTACCAAACAGTAACGTTGCCAAAGTTTAAAAACAGATTGTGTGTGCTATTTCTGCCATTAGTCCCACATATATCATCATCAATTCTATTAAAATAGGGGATTAAACATGCAAGACATAGTAAAATGCAGCAGTTACCTAAAATCCCCATTTTTTAGAAGTGTGTAGTAAAGGGGGGGATAAATATGTGGCTGTTACCCAGTGTGCAGACATTAATGAGGACTTAGCTGTCCCCTGGCTTTGCTTGCCCAGCCTTACTGGGCCACTTTCTGCAAGTTGCTTCTCACCTACCTGCTTCAGTTTCTCCATCAAAAGATTCTTATTTTACCAAATGGTTTGTGACTTACTGTCGTAAAGCACTGTCTGAGATCTAGTGATGAACCAGGAATTGCTCATCAAATGAGAACATCCAGACAACTCAAGCCTAAGTAGACTCATCCAAAAATCTTTTCTCTGTGCAGAGAACAGATGTAAAGAAAAATCTCTGAGAAAAAACAAACAAACAAACAAAACCCACACAAACACAACCTAGGTTAATACAACATTTGTCTGATATTTCTTGTAGTTTTTCAAAATGCAGAGTTTGTAACATTTAGATCTCTGGAAAAAACCCCAAGAGATAAGGTGTTCCCCAGCATGACCTCTGGGTGTGCCGCAGCAGTCACTTTCCCTGCACTCTTCCAGGCAGCGCGCAGCTCCGGGTGCTGTACACGCGGCATGTGCAGGCCGCCCAAAGCCTTGCTGTGCTGAACAGCAGCCTCTGACATCTATTCCTGATCAGCACTGGAGTCTGCTTCTCATGCATCGGATGCTTCAACACATTTTTATTTCTAACGCCTAAAGGTATCCTTTTAACAGCTTCTTAAAGGTCCTTTTGAAATTCTACACGCAGACCACGCTGCTGACAGTCGGCATCACCTGAAGCCGTTTATGTACAGAACTGCAGTTTTACACTGAGCCCACTGAAGTGCACTGCATGCAAACTACTACTGATGGCTCTCTTGAAGTATGTGTGGAGAATTAAGGTTTATATTTAGCTCTTCACATCCTAGTCTTCAGAGCTGAATTTCATTTACTTTAGCACTCTCAAAAGAAAAAAGGCAAAACCGTCCAATAATGAAGTTCAGACATCAAAATCCCTTTTTACCCATAGCATTTATTATTCAAAACCCAGTTTTGCATAGCAAAACCCGAAGTGCTCAGTAAATGCCTCCAAAGGAGTAGGCTTTGCAAGCCCTGTCTCCCCCAAGCCAAGTAAGGCCGCTGTAAGGCAGCCGCAGGCAGGTGTCTCGGCTCCTTCCACTTCGCGGTACCGGGCACAGCCCGGGGCCGGGATGCAGGGACAGGGTTCCGATGGCTGTAGCTGCCCTCGTGAGCCGCCCAGCCCGGCGGTGCCTCAAGGCGCAGGCTCTTGTCACAGGGGTGCAGGGGAGGCGGCAGACCCCGCATCCCTTGGCCCGCGAGCCGGCTCCTGCCCGGCCGTGGGGCTGCCCGAGCCGGGGCCGCAGGGAAAGGCGGCGGTGCGGTGCGGTGCGGTGCGGTGCGGTGCGGTGCGGTGCGGTGCGGTGCGGTGCGGTGCGGTGCGGTGCGGGCCTCACCTGGCCTCCCTCCCCACCCCTGTGCCCGGCCCCGGGCTGACCCCGCGGGCTGTCCCGGCGGGGCGGGGAGCCGCATGATGAAACTTCGCGGCAGGTTTCAACAGCGGCGGGGGAGGAGCCGGCACCGGCGGGAGCCGCCTTCTTTATCACCCGCCGCGGCGAGGACGGCGGTGTGCCCTGCGCCGGCGGCCAGGAGCGGGTAAGGCACCGGTACGGGCGGCGGCTGCTGAGCCGCGCCGAGCAGGGCCGGGTGGGGGAGCAGCGGGCGGCAGCCGGGGCGAGCCCCCCGCAGGATCCGGCCGGCCGCCGCTGTGCCTCGCCCCGGCTTGTGAGCCAGGGGGCGGCGGGCCCGGGGCGCGCTGTAGCAGCCCGAGAAAGGCGCGGCCGTGCGGATGGGGGCCCGGGGTGCGCGGAGGGAAATTGCCGTGGGTGCCTGCGGTCGGTCGCGGTTAGAGGAGCCCCGGAGGCCGGAGGGGGCCGCAAGCCGACCCGGCGGGAGGGAAAGCCCGGCTCCATGCGGTGAGGTCGAGCTGCCCAGCGCCATCGCTTGTCCAGATAAGGGTGTGTAGGGAGCAGGGTCGGTGCAGTGCTGTGCTCCCCTTGGCAGGGCTTTCGCAGCCCCAGTGTCCCTGGAGCTGTGGGCTTTGTGGCTCTCTGAACCCTAACGGGAGCTTGGGGCTGAGGCTGCGGTCCCCAGTATCCTCACTTGACCTGCAGGACCCCAGCTTCAGCCCACCTCTGCTGTTAGATAGAGTTAGGGTTCAGAGAGCCACAGAGCCCACAGCTCCAGGGACACTGGGGCTGCAGAAGGCATGCCGAGGGGAGCACAGCACTGCACCAACATTGTCCCTCCACACCTTCCTAATAAGGGACACCCATGGGGCTCAGGAAGTCCAGTCGAAGTCTACCCTCTTTTGGTTTGAAACCATTGTCCCTTGTGCTGTCATGACAGACCTTGGTACAGAGCCTCTCTCCATCTTTCTTACAAGCCCCCTTTGTATACTGAAAGGACTGTTAACATTCCTGCTGAGATTATGTTACTTCAGCTGATCATGCCAGATGCCCAATAAAAATTTGTTCCATTTGTGCTCTATAAAAAAATCATAGACAACCTCGGTGTAGCTAAAAGTGAACTTAAGCCTGATTTCTTGCTGACCAAAGATTGCTTATCATGTTTTGGGCAAAACAGGTTTTACCTTGTGTTAGTAAAGTCTGCTGTTTGCTTGATCAGTCCTCTTGATAGTTAAGCATTAATAGTCTCCATTTGTTATCTGCTTTTCCTAGGTGTTACCTCTTGCTTATAACGTTCATGTTCTCATTGAACAGGTTCTCCACTTTCAGGTAGATCAACAGCCTCACCATGTGCGGTATCTGGGCCCTGTTTGGGAGTGATGAGTGCCTTTCTGTCCAGTGTCTAAGTGCCATGAAGATAGCACACAGAGGTCCTGATGCATTTCGTTTTGAGAATGTCAATGGATTCACCAACTGTTGTTTCGGCTTCCACCGCCTTGCAGTTGTTGATCAGTTATATGGTATGCAGCCTATCCGCGTGAAGAAATTCCCATATCTCTGGCTGTGTTACAATGGAGAAATCTACAATTTCAAACAGGTAAGTGTTGTGTGGATCATACAGCATTTTATTTATTAATTTATTTTTAATTTCAAAACTAGTGGATATTCAGAAAATGTTTAAAACATGATGGAATCATATCAGAAAAATTTTAAAAAGTTATCAATGACTCTTATTTAGAAGGAACTAAATTATCTCAATGAGTTGTGAGTCTGGTGGCTTAGATAGTAACATACTTAGTCTTTAATACTGAAGTACCACTTTTTAATTGACAAGAAGGGCAACAAGTATTTGTATGGTTTGATCAGTTTAAAATGAAGATGCATTCGTTGTTATCCCTTGGAGAAGGGAATTCCAAGCGTCTTTCTCACCTTCTCTCTTCATAATGCAAATACTTTTAGATTCTTTTCAGTTATTTTGGGGTTCTCCAAGCTGTTTGGTACTGCATTTTTATTTCTGCATATTAATCTAGATGGGATATGTCACTTACATCATATGCATACATGCATGCTTATGTATTTATGCAGAACCAACAAGCTCTAGGGAGATATTTCCAGCAGGCTTCCAAAGTCCTCAGGGGTCTGCAGCTTAAGGCAGATGCTTTGTGGGGTTTTCAACAGCCATCTAGACAAGTCTCTTGGGCACAAAACAAGCAGCAACTCTGTGCTTACTTCCTAAAGTGTCTGAATGTCCCTGATGGGTGTGATACTGCTGCTGAATGTCATCTGTGTGCCACAATTCCTTGTGCCAAGATATCCATGCTACCTGAGTTGCTTATAAAGGGAAGTGTTTCAGATCATCTAAATTTGCCTTATAAAGCAGTTTACAATTCTGACTGTTTCCTGTATCATGCTGAAACTGAGCACTTAAAATGAATCATAATCTGAGCGTGGTAGTATCAGAAATGTATGAATGATCTGAGATGTCTTAATACTTCTAACATCACATTTTTGAAGTGAGAGTCTGCTGTCAGTGATGTCAGTAACATCAGGAACGTCATTGGCAATTTGACTGAATATGCAGGACTTCTTAAAAATTTTTCTTTTCCCCCTCCATCTTTAAGTAACTGGCTGTTTGAGACGTGAGTTACGCTTTGACCCGCGGTCCATGGGAAATCTATTGTACCAACAGTCTGTAATACTTGCAGTGTTTTGCATTGTGGTTTTTCTGCTGTTGCAAGCAGTAAGAATTACTCTCAGTCGTGCTACACACACAATCCTAAGGGGAATTTAATTATGCAAAGCTTGCTTTGCTATCAGCAGGAATTTGTTCAGTTGTTCTCACTACATTATGCACCCTCTTTCTTTATAAAGAGATTTTTCTTTCAGGCTTAAGGCTGAAACCTACCTAGGAAAGAATCACTAGTGAAACAAGTGTCTTGTTTAGGGCAATTACTTAGTTGTTTTAATACTGTCTCAATTTGATCCAAGACTTTATTCTATAAATAACAATTAAAACCAAATAAGTTAAAATGCTAAAGCATCGGTTTTGTGGGGTTCCTTGGCTTTTTAGTGTTCTGTTGAAATTCCCTTTACTCTGTCTGTAAGAGCAGCGCCACAAGAACATGAAGAATATTTGGTCTGACTTAAGTCTGACAACTAATTTCTTCCTCCCCCATTCCATCTGCACAGACAAAGTGAAAAGGTTAATTTGAGGAATGGAGGAGGATTAGGCAGACGGAAATTCTCTGTGCATAAAAAAACCACTGAGGAATTGGCAGTGACTGCATAAATAAACCAAAGTTTATTTCTGAAGTACTTCACTCTGCAGAGATGTTACCACTGTCTATGTGTTGGGGTATTTTTTTTTTGGGGGGGGGGGGGGGGTGTTGTTAAATGAATGTCCTTGTTATCTGATAAGAAAGTGGCACCTGAGTGCTTTGAGACTACAATAAATGATGTCTTTGTTTCTGGTCCTGTTTTGGGTTGTGTTTTTAGAAGCAGTAGTTGCCTGCTTCTGCCCTTTGTCTGTGGGGTATGGAGGGGCTAGTGCTTCTGAAGACCAGGATCATGGGTTTGCAGTTTGACATCTTCAGATAAAAATGTATCCCTGAAAACTTGCATTGTCTGACAGATGGATGATTCCGGACGACATTTTGAACACAAAAGTATAACTTCCCTCTTTGATTAAAATGTTTATATAACTTTTGAACTATGATTTTTACAAAAAAACCCCTTAGTTTTCTTATTAAACAATTACATGAATGGCATTGACTGCTTATTAAGTGAAAAAAACAATGTTTGCAAATCCTTATTCATGTTTTTCTTTGTATTTTTTCTTAGTTGCAGAAGCAGTTTGGATTTGAATATCAAACGTTAGTGGACGGTGAGGTTATCCTTCATCTTTACAACAGAGGAGGAATAGAACAAACAGCATCCATGCTAGATGGTGTATTTGCTTTCATCCTTCTGGACACTGCAAACAGAAAAGTGTTTTTGGCGAGAGATACCTATGGAGTTAGACCACTGTTCAAGGTGCTGACTGATGATGGATTTTTGGGTGTCTGTTCTGAGGCAAAAGGTAAAACCAGTTGTGTTTAGTGCCTAAATAATCTTAGGTATTGCTGTCAGAGACAGACTTCTTTGTCAGGCTTTTCCTCTAAGTGTGAAGAGAAAGTGAACTCTTAAGCTCAGTAATAAATGGGCTGTATTTAATAGTATAAGAACTGCACATAATTAAAATAAAAACCACAGTAAACCTCTAAGATGTTCAATTGTCCTTAATATCCCTAAAATAACTTACTTAATTTTATAATTCTTTATGTTCTGGAATCATAGCAGTATTAAGCCCAAGATGTTTTATGTTACCCCAAAGTTAAATGTAGTCTGTAGAATTAGGTTAGGTTTACGCTACGATAAATTATATTAGAATTTGTTCCTCATGTTCTATGGTGAACCAGGAAATAATGCCACAGGAACTGCTAATCTGTAAAAGCCAAGAAAACTAAAATCCTACTGAAGTATCTTGCAGCAAGGGCAGATTCCAACTGAAATTGATATTTTTTTAATACCAATTTAGGATGTGGAGAAAATATTTGTATATAATTTTAGTGCAGAGGCCATTGAGTGAGGCATAACTTAACTATTCTATGTTTAAAAACTCTGACTCATTTTCTTTTGTTTTTTTTTTTTTCCCATTTTATCTGTAGGACTTACCAACTTAAAGCATTCAACATCCTTATGTCCTAAAGTGGAACCATTTCTCCCGGGTCATTATGAAGTGTTGGATTTAAAGCCCTCTGGCAAGGTTGCATCAGTGGAATTAGTAAAATTTCATAGCTATAAAGATGAACCACTCCATGCTGCATGTGATACAGTGGAAACTCTGCCTTCAGGTAGTAGTATATCGAAGCATTTGCTACTTATTCTGATTAAAAAGTGAAAAAATTATAATCTTTGAATATAAAATTTGTATTGATTGGTTTAAAAAATTTCCATTTAGGAAAATAAAGACAGGAAGAACTTTTATAATGTAGGGACTTGAGGATTAGTTTTGTAGGCAGTCACATACAAATTTTCTTGAACTTGCATGCCCTCATTATCAAAGGAAATTCAGACAAATATCTTGGTTTCTTAATAGCATATCCAGCAAAGTCTAAGTAACACTTCTTGGATTTCTTTTCCTCTTTTTTTCTTTTCTGGACAGGCTTTGATCTCGAAACAGTGAAAAGCAACATCCGTGTTCTCTTTGAAAATGCTGTTAGAAAACGTTTGATGGCTCACAGAAGGATTGGTTGTCTTTTGTCAGGTAAGTAGCAAGAATCACAATGATTCTGTATCTTCCCCCTCTTGCGCCCATCCTCTGCTAGTTAGAGGAAAGTATACTGGCTGTTCTGCTGTGATGTATCTGAAGTGATCTGAATCTTTGCTTGCTTTTCAGAGAAGAGAACTTTTTAGTTTGTGATAAAGTTTTCCAGTTTACAAGTATCTTGAAACTCTTACGCTTTTAAAGTTGAATCTGCGCTGGGATGTTGGCTTGTTGAGACACTGGCATTTTTAACTAAAAGGAAATAAATATAATATTCTTATTGAAAAATTACCCAATATACTCTTAAATATGTGAGATTTCAGCTTAGGTTTGTGTCTAAAAAGAAAATGTAATTATTACATTCACTTTGCACAGACTGAGCTTAGGGAAAAAAAAAAAAAAAAAGCCTTGGCATGTTTCAGATAGCATGAGAAAGTGAAGTTCTTCCTTGTCACCTTCTTTACTTTAGCCTCCACCCTAGACTGCCCTTGATTTACCAAATTACAGGGGAGCATCTGGACTGAAATTATTTGCTACAGTCATTTTCAGGTGAGGTAATAATAGCTTGTGGTGCAGAAAGTTGTTCACTGACTTAGGTGATCAGTGTTGTGATCTGGTGTTCAGTGTTACAGAGGTACTTTACAGAGGTAAGGCTTTGTAGCCATGGGATTGGCATCTTATTTACTGTGGGTTTGTAGCACTTTGTACTTGTAGTTAGAGTTCTGTTATGCTGTTCATGCATGCATTGAAAATCAGTAATTACACTCATTTTTCATGAACCCTTTTAAATGTGCATTTGAATGAGAGAGGACTGTCTAAGAGATAGTTGGACCATGTCCTTACTGTGGCATCATAAGAAGTAGGAGGGAGGTAAATGAAACAGGGAGATACACAGAGTTGGAAGATGCCAGCCTCAGTAAAAAGCCTGTTCAAAACCCACATTTCAGATATCAAATTAGAGGGCAGTCAGCAGCTTATCAGATGCACATGCAGAATGTATTAGTAGCAAAAGTAAGTGCCCGTGCTGGTATAATACTGGAGTATCTCAGTGCTTCACAATTCTGAGTATCCGTGGAGCATCACAGTTGGAGAAGCGCTTTTGTTTCCAATCACGGAGGAAGTTCTGCAGCTTCACAGTGGAAACTCAGGTTTTGGTTTCCCGATTTCTGCATCCTAAGCACTCAGGTTGATTTTTGTGCTCTTCTTTTCTCAGACTCCACATGTCATTTCTACAGAAGGAGGTGGGGTTTTTTTACGATGTAGCATGCCCACAAAGAGGGATCAGGGTGGGAAAGGCTGCTAATGTACTCAGCTGAAAAACCACATGCGGACTGTAGGAAACAGAAGAGGATTTTGCCTCGTGCTTGTCAGAACTGCAGGCAGGTGTGGGAGAACACATACTGTGTTTTCCTCAGTACTTCAAAGGGGAGCAGCAAGTAGAACTAGCCAAGGGTTAGCAGAACTAGCAGAGAATAAGAAGGTGGAGCCTTAGAGTACATCTATGTACCTTGTCCATATCTTGGTTTTATTTTTGGTTTGTTTTCACAGAATCATAGAGTAGCCTTGGTTGGAAGAGACCTCTAAGATCATCAAGTCCAACCATTAACCTAACACTGCCAAGTAACCACTACACCGTGTCCCTCAGCACCACATCTACACGTCTCTTAAATACCTCCAGGGATGGGGACTCCACCACTGCCCTGGGCAGCCTGTTCCAATGCCTGACAACCCTTTCAGTGAAAAATTTTTTCCTAATATCTAATCCAAACTGTTCAAATCCTTCCACTGTCCTCTTCTGAGAGATAAGAGGAGGGAAAAAAAAAATATCACTGATGAACCTTTTCACTTTGAAGTGTTGTTTAAAAAATTAATTCCACTCAAAATGTGTGAAACGCTTTTGAAAGCGATTGGGGAAGAGTGGAATCCTTACACTAAGCGTTCTGTTCTTTTACTTAATACTTTTTTATTCAAACAGCAAACAAAAAAAAATTTACATAATTCTGTAGGTTGAGTATCAAATATGTAGATAAGAAGACGATAAAGAGCAGGTTTGAAATGGAGAATAAATCCCACTGTAGCAGAGTTGTGAAGGGGCATTTTCTGCAGTGGTACAGTGTTTTCAGAATACTTTCTGTGTATCTTGAGGGATTTGCACTGATGCTTCTGACACCAAAAGTACTAAGAACTGTTAGTGAAGATGTTCCACTAAAGTTTCCTGATTCTCTTGTTAAGCAGACATAAATGTGCACTTGTAGAAGTACCTTGGATTCACATGGCTTAAAAATGAAGCCCACTCATGAGATTCCATTGTCTAGATTCAGTGTCCTTAAGGGGAAACAAAAAAAAAACAACAACAAAAAAAACCAAACACAAACACAACAGTCAAACACCTAACCAAATAATTTGTTTTGTTGGCAGGGGGCTTAGATTCCAGTTTGGTTGCAGCTGTTCTTCTGAAACTGATGAAAGAAATCAACATCACTTATCCATTACAAACCTTTGCAATTGGAATGGAAAACAGTCCTGATTTACTGGCTGCCAGAAAGGTATAGTAAGTGTTGCTTTCAGTTTGTTCTGAGCTGCTTAATGCAAAACAGTGTGTATTAATGGTGCTAATTTCATGGTATTTCATGAATATGAATATTCATGTATTGCTGTGATGTGAATTTTGCAGTTTGCAGTAAATCGTTTAGTACAACATTTGCTGCTTAGTTAAATCTTACGAAAGAGATGATTAAGCCTTACCTGTTTTCTCTTGCATTTGGAAGACTTTCATGACAGGCTGTCATTGCATTGGTACCAAAGGTACTTCGGAATTGTCTCAGTTCTGCCTCTGGGTTTTAGAGTAAACCTCCATGCTATGGTTCCTGTGCTATGGCATTTTGTATATATGTTAAATATTGTAAGTTAATTGTCAGTTTACTGAATTAAGAGCCTTGTTCTAACTGTTTGGCATCTGGGGTACCCTTTAGGTATCCAGGCTGTCAAGGCTGCTACAGTATCATCTTTTCTTGGCCTAACATCATATAATTCTCACTGTGGCAGAAGGGAGCCGGTGCTTTCACTCAATGTGTGTGTTTTAAACTCAGTGTATGTTTAAAAATGTTTTAATTGAAAAGCAATATGTTTTCGTGACCTTTTCAAACAGGTGGCAGCACATATAGGCAGTGAACATCATGAGGTAATATTTAATTCTGAAGAGGGAATTCAGGCAATAGAGGAGGTTATCTTCTCCTTAGAAACCTACGATATAACAACAATAAGAGCTTCAATTGGTAAGATGCTTTTAATAGCAATCTTTGCTTTATATTATAGCCTGAATAAAATTTTATGCAAAATCATGTAGTCATCTACTAGATCCTTTAGCTGTCGCAGAACTTGAGAACTGGGACTCCTAAGCTCTGCTGACTGGTCTTGTCTGTGATACTATACTGAGGCAAAAATAGTTATTCGTTTCAAAGTCACTGACTGTACAAAACAATTGTCAAGAGCTGTTTCTGCAGCTTTGGGATGAAAACCAGAAGTTTTATGAAGAAGAAACATTTGATTACAGGTCTGGGTTTTTTTCTCTGATAAGTATGAACCTTGGAGGACGGGGAAAAACTTACGGGCTGTCTGCAGTACTGAATGTTATGATGGCAAAACAATTATGATTACCCTATTCCTTGCATAATTTTATACTAAAGTGAAGTATTTCTTGTCACTGACTAGTAATGTGTATTCAAGACATGTAGAGTTATTATAATGTATGTTTGATTCTGGGAAATGAAGGAAGTGACTGACAGCTTCTTACAAAGGGTTACCAGCCTGGTAAGAATGAAAAACCCTAATCCAATGTGACCTGTGTAATGCCAGCTACGACATTTTACCCAGTTAATCTTGTGTCAGCTTAAAACACTGTAAAAAAGTTAATAAGCCAAATAGGCAACACAATTTTAAAACCCAGGTCCCTGAGTGGAATTTGGTACCTGAAGATAGGACTTAGCAACATGAAATATTGAAAGTATTTCTTTAAAAAATAAAGCCAACTTTTCTTCTGTCATCTTTCTCTGTGATTGCTGATTAGTATGAGAAGTAATGAACGATATCCTTTTCATTAGATCTCTAATCCTTTTGTTATAAAAGCATATTGTTTGGAAAGATGTAATGAGAAGGCAGCAAAATTCTGATTAATTATTTTTTTAAAAAAAATTGAAAAAAGGGCTTCATCCAGTTCAGCCCACAGTGGCAGAGAGTTAAGCAGCAACTTCTGCTGGTAGTTTTGTTCTCCAAAGCTAGGTTTGTTCAGGACTATGCTGGAATTAATCATGTGCTTAATTTCGAACTGAGTCAGAACAACTCCTCTGTGTGTTCCCACGGGAATCATCCAGCATTCTCAAGATCACAGACACATCTTTCTGATATTTTGAGGGCTAAGTGTAAGTACACAGCGTACATATATTTGCAGCACTTAGTTTGTGTGGCTGTTGATGGCTTTGAATAACTATGAGATGTTATTTTAGCATACTGCAGTTGTTTACTATAGAGGAAAGTAGTATAAGAGAGAAACTTCTAAAATGCTAAATTTAAAACTGTACTAGCTGTATATAGCATCATACATGTAGCTGTATTTTAATAACTTTATACTTTTTTTTTTTTAAGGTATGTATCTTGTCTCCAAATATATACGGAAGAAAACGGACAGTGTGGTCATTTTTTCAGGAGAAGGATCAGATGAGCTGACACAAGGATATATATATTTCCATAAGGTAAATATATTCCCTGTACAGAAAACCCTTGAGCTACTTCTCCTCTTCAACAGAAGATTTCTGAGATTTCAAGGTGTCATGTTTCAGAATTGTCATAGGTGGCATAACATCCAAGAGATTTAATTTAATCACCTAAAAAATAACTTTTTTAAACTCCAAAAATTCCTGAGACTGTTATTTAGTCTTTGATGGTTCTGTGATCACTACAACTCACAGGACAGCAAGTAATGGTCCCTGCAGTGCAGCTGCATTATGTCTGCGTGCTACATGCATATATCTGGTTACAGGCACCGTCTCCCGAAGAAGCTGCAGAAGAGAGCGAGAGGCTTCTGAAGGAGCTCTACCTGTTTGATGTACTTCGTGCGGACAGAACTACAGCAGCACATGGGTAAAATGTAGTCTCTTGGATGCTGAGGACTCATGTGGTTTAAAGGCCTAAGAAGAACTTAAATGTTCTGCTGCTGTTGAGGAAATTAATTATTGATTTGTTGTTACTGTTGGAATTACTAAGTGATTCAGAATATTGTGGAGGAGGATAATTTTATTCCTTCTATCTGGATCTAAACTACTCTAAGATGATCATCGGTCTTCAGAGTAGCAGTAGCAAATGGAGTGCATCTCTTGATGCTTGAGCTCTATGCCTTAATATAACTCGAGACACCACCCACTTTGGCAGAACAGGCATTACTAACATTCCAGGTATGCATAGGTACTCAAGGTCCCTATGCTCTAAATGGGTGGGAAGCACAGCATGAGGGCTGGCAGTCTACAGGGCAGGTGAATCTGGTCTTCAGAGTAATCATCGATCACATTTCTCTTCTAAACACTACCAGACAAACTTGCTATTGTGGTCGCTATGGACAGTGTTTACCAAAGAAAGTTCTAGCAGATGAGCAAAGACAGTGGATTCGAGTGCTGTTTCTGAACAGTAAGATAAAGGAAGAATGACACTGTGACTCTAATTACATCTGCTTACAGTAACTCTTGGTTAATTGCATCTGCTTAGGTTATCTCTTGATTCCAAAGCAAAAGACTGCTGGGAATTTGTATGCCAAGATAAAATTGAAGTTATAGCCTGAAGGAGTTTGAGCAATAGCAAACCACACTGCAAAATTTCATCTGGTCTTCTGTGACTGTAGGGCCCATTGTGTTGCCAACTGATGCAGGAAATACCTTTTGCCTGGGATTGTACTGGTCTTTATAGAAGCAATGAATTAGAAATACAAATATGCAGAGTTAAGGAGGGAAGACAAAGTTGTATTTGACTCTGGGTTTTTTGAGGTTTAGACAAAGAGGAATTTTGAATCTGATAATCAGTATGTGTATGAAGAATTAAAAATAACATAAAGAGAAAAGTATGTGGATTGAGTCAGGTAGCTGACTGCCATAAAGAGATGTTAGGATACAGTCTGTGTGACTGATACCTTAAAGAATCACCAGACTGTACACTGCAGAAAATAGCGTTATTTTACTAAAGAAATACGTTAATTAAAAGGAGAATATTGTTAGGAAGCTGGCTATAGATGAGAAAAAGATGGTATTTTCAGCAAAGCAAACAACTTGCCTATCGTGAAACTTGCATTGTGTATTGATCCTGCCACAAATTACTTATCTAGGTTTTTATAACCTTCTTGTAGTTCTCTTTCCTATATGAAAGATGGACAGGGTGCAGGAGACCTACCATTTGTCTTGTAATTTGTTTTGTGCTGAAAAGTTTGGCCACATATTCAAGGCTGTTTAATATCACACTCTGGCTGTTCTTTGGAGAGTTGCCATTTCTTGAAGAGAAGCTGAGGTCAGCTTCACAGCACTGCTAGGAAGAAAGAACACTTGTATTAACAAAATAAAACTGAATTTAAAGTGTTCAGATTTATGGAGAAAAAGGGAGAGGAATTAAGAGAGGAAATTATGAAAGTACCTTTACCACTTAGAAAAAAATAACAGTAGGGAAAGACTTGCAATGCAAATCTTGTCACTGTATGTGGGAACTGAGCCTCAGTACTTGATTGCTGAATGATTATGCTTTTTTTTTTTGGGAAGGTGTATATTACCTGAAGTAGTTGAAGCTTTTTATCAGCGGAGAAGCTACTGAGGCAATGAAATTACTAGAATGCAATATAACATCTCCATTTGACTTTGAAGCTGAACAGTATAATGTCTCTTGAGGAAACACACTGGGAGGGGTTCTTCCTACCAAAGACACAGTTATTGTAATTTTATTTGTTGCTTTCAGTGTCCTTAGAAGCTGTGGTATGCATACAAGAATGTAAGCAGGAAGACTTTCTACGTTGTATATCTGCCACTGATATAGGAGAGAATTTGTGCAAATGCTGCAGGATCAGTAGTCATAGCTTAACAGTGTCCATGAGAGCTCCTTTTCGTTGTTTTTTGAAAACAAACAAATGTGGATTTCAGAAATGACAGCAGAAATCCTTGCTTGTTTCTGCAACATCTTTATGAATGCTGATGCAAATCCCAGTCAGCAACTTGGTAGTTCTCTGGGGGCAATGGGATTTTTTTCCAATGTGTTTTTGCTTACATGGAACAACAGTTGTTGCAAGTCCTGCAAGATTGTCGTCTTTAAATTCATTGTACTAGAAGCTGTCCAGCAGATGGCATCATAAATCGTTGAGATCTTTATTTAATCTGTGCAGTCCATATATTTGACTTTCCAAACTGATGAATTAAATGCAGATAGTCATGAATATGCAAGTGAAATTTATTCTAAGTAAAAGCAGAAAACCTTGTGTTTATGTGAAAGACGGGGAAAGCTTAACTGTTATGGAATTTGTAAGTAGATGACAACTTGGATTAATTCAGTGTCTTTTCTATTTATTTCCCCTATTTAGTCTTGAACTGAGAGTCCCATTTTTAGATCATCGGTTTACTTCTTATTATCTATCTTTACCAGCAGAACTGCGAATCCCAAAGGTATGTAAAACTAGGGTTGGACTCAAGTGTGGGCTTACAAATTCACTGGTATGTGTTCTAAGCATGACCAAATTGCTGAATTCAGTGGTCAAGTCCTCTACGCAAAGTCAAGCATGCTCTAAAATGTTTACTGGATTGCTGGACTACTGGGAACCCTTTTCAGAACAAATCTTCTGAAAGGAAACCATTTCTTAAGTGTTTAAAGCCAGACCTTTGTACTGCAGTTCCTGAGACTCACACATTGTTTGTTGTTCTGCAAACAGAATGGAATTGAAAAATACCTTTTAAGACAGTCCTTTGAAGATTCCAACTTGCTTCCCAAAGAAATACTCTGGAGACCCAAAGAAGCTTTCAGTGATGGCATAGCATCGGTAAAGAAATCCTGGTTTTCTATTCTTCAGGACTATATTGATCAACAGGTACAATACCACTTTTTTTTTCTTTTCGTCTTTCACATTTAGGTATTATATGGCTGCCAAGGGGACGCAGCTCACATGCTTACTTGGGAGAACTGGGTGTGACAGTAACTAGAACTGGGTGTGACAGTAATTTGAGCTTCATGGTGGAGGAACAAGATAAACTTTAGCTATCTGAGTTGGTTAAAGGCATTTGAAATCCTAGATACAAAGAAATGCTAGAACCTGACAGAAATGACTGTGTAAGGAAATGAACATCATTTAAGTATCTGGATTGCAAATAAGATTGTGTGTCAGCAAACACGATTTCTGGGTTACAGGCAAAGCAGCTGCATCAGGTGAAGGCACTTGCATGAACTTACTCTGAAGCTGAGTAACAGCATAATGACTTTATAATGTCCTTTCTTATGTCATTTGTTTTTCCCAGCCATGACTAGCTAAGCCCTTTTGCTTTTTAAAGCCTCTGTTTGCATTGCTAACCAATGAAGACTTACAGCACTTTGGCTTTGGACAAAGGATAATCATCTCTAGTGTACAGAGGTAGTTTAATCATTGAAAGGAAGAAATAACACCCAATTTGTACTAGAGCTCTGTTACACCGAAATATGTGTAGTCAAGTCTGTGGATGGGAGCTTGTCTGTCCTACCACCAACTGCTTGTTTCCTATTTTCTTTCTCTATATCCACAGGCAAGAAAGCACTTCGGTCAGGCAACAGTGTTTTGCTGCCTGTACTGAGCCTGGATTGGTGTAGTAGATGCAAATTTATTTCGTGGCTATGAGGAGTTAGATAGCTTGTTGGCAGTGAAAGCTCCTGCTTTAGAATTTGCCTCAACTGGTGCAACTATTCATCCTCCCTTTCTTAGCCACCTTAGCGACTGCAGTTGTCTTTGCCTCTGCATCCCTCATCTTTTGTTGCTAAGAGCTTGGTTATACAATCAAAGTCAACAGCTCTCTGTGAACTGGGGAAAAAAACAAAACAAAACAGGAAGCTACCTACATGGCAAAAAGACTGCTTTAAGTTGTTCCAGTTGATTCACAGCAAAGAGAAGGATAGGAAAGAAGGTTTTTTTGAGCATAGTAACAAAGGTGATTGTAACCCAAAGGGAAGCGGGCTTCACATATAATGCAAAGAGAAACATTAAGAGCACTGGAAATACAGTTATTCATAAATATCAAGGGAGCCTATAACAAAAATACACCTGTCAGAAACCTCTGCCTCTAGAGTAGACTTTTTTACAAAAAAAAAACCAAACCAAAACAAAAACTATGGGCATTCAGTGGTTGGTGAATCCTTCTATGTGTTAAACTTGTAAAAGTTAAAGGTATTTGTAGTTTAACTTGAGTTTTGCTTATGTCTACAGGTTGATGACCTTCTGCTAGAAAAGGCAGCGGAGAAATATCCTTTCAATCCTCCTAAAACAAAAGAAAGTTATTACTACCGCCGGATCTTTGAAAAGCACTACTCAGGACAAAGCAACTGGCTGCCCCACTACTGGATGCCAAGATGGGTTAAAGCTACTGATCCTTCTGCTCGCACGTTGAAACATTACAAGTCAGCCACACAAGAATAGGCTGTTGAAATAATCCCCCAAATAGAAGTGCTGCAAGCGATTTGCATGCACTCTGCTTTTAAAAAGACCAAACAAATTATGCAAACCTAAAGCTTAAGTGGTGTCTAAGATGCATTTGGACAATGCTGTTGGAAATAAGAGCTTTCTGTGGTTAGTGTACTATTAAAAAATCACCCTACTGTACCAAAACTGTAATTCCTGGGAAAATACTTCGTGGACAAGGAACTACCTTATTTGGCAGCTCTGTTCCTTATGTGACCTTGATTGTTTTAATTTGCCTTGCAGTCATTTAATATATTTTAATGTGAGCTCTGTTTTGAAGATGTGAATAAGTCTGTGATGCAAACTGCTGCAGGCCCTCTGAGCAAAGGGGAATTTCACTCTAGCTGTTTAGTGGTTTGTGTTCCTGGCTGTGGATTTGGATAGTCTGTCTATATTATTTTATTCTGAATGTCTTTCTAAGTTTTCCTGAGAACCTTGATCTGCTTTTCAAAGGTTATTTAGATATATCTCTCTGTGGAGATGCTCACTAAAGTTTGTCTGGTAGTGCTGGGTGTTACTTAATTAAATGGATGGGAATCTTATTTGTTACTGTAAAGCCACCAGTTAGCTGGTTTGAATCTTGTAAATGTACCAGCAGTCTAAAGATATTGTGACTGTTATCAAAGAGCAGAACAGGCAAGAAAAGCTGAGTTATGTCTTTGTTTCTTACTCAAGGGCTTAAATTCTTAAATGTATGTATTATTCTTGAAAATAGAGTGTTAACCAGGTGATTTGTATCAGTCTGGAGGTTGCATGACTAAGTATTTTATGAAATTTTTCACTTATTGTGAGAGTTCTTCCACTTGTATGATGAAAAGGTAGACCATATTGCTGCTCAACTGCATGTGGCCAACTGTGTGGTGAACCAGCCCTATTAATCATAGGTTTTAGTCAGACAAAGCATCATTGAAGACCAAGTGATCAGACACATTTTTTTGAAAAATGGAAGAAAAGCTTCTTCAGAAACCACAAGAACTCCTAATACCTTACTGAGAAACAAATCGCTTTTTACCCAGGACAACTTTTTGTTAGCTACTTAGGCATGGGGGCTGCTGTCTTAAAGGTAACATAAACATAAGGGTGGTCAAAAAATACACGTGTGTGCTGCAGATTGATTTGATTAGCATCACGTTCTTTATGAAGATGGAAGTCTAGTTTAAATAATAATTTTCTTTGGTTTTGTGGTCAAGAGGGACAATAAAAGATAAAATATAAGCAATTCTGGTTTAAAATCTTTGTAAAATGACTGATTGTCTATTTATTACTCCCCTCTAATCCTGCATTTGAGTCTCTTTTCCAGAAAACTTACAGAAACTTCTTAGTGGTACCATGGAGCTCGTGAACTGTTGAGCTATGGCCAGTAGTGGCTGTATTTTGGCATAGACTTGCACATACTAGTTATTAATGATATATGATGAGTAACGTAATAGGTTCCTGCAGCCTTCTTTACTTAAGGGCCATGTGTTTGTCTTTTTGGATTTCTTTGAAGCAGTGAAGTGTATTTTGATTTGGGAGAGGAGTATAGAGTATGTTGATTAGGTACTGTCATGTAAACGTAAAATTTACTACTTGCTGTAAACTTCCCAAGGCTGAGATGATAAGAAAATAGCGTTTGCCTGAAGTTAAAACAGGCTCAACACACTTTGGGGTCTTTACTCGAATGCACTGTCTGCTGCAACATTGTCAGATATTCAAGTAAATCCAACTTAATTTTTTAAATTCCCAATTCATTGTGCATTTAGACAGTGAGGCAAAATCCTAGACTGGTGATCTTAATGATTTTAGCTTTTTACTGTGTGCTGTCTTGTTAAAGGTACACATGCTAGAGGTCTCAGGAGTAAAAACCTGTTCATGCCTTCTCCATGTATAGACTTGAGTTCTACAGCCTTTTTGGCTTCTGTGATGCTTTGTACTTTCTCTTTTTTTTTTTTTTAAATTGATTTCTTTGATTTTTTTGCTTTGAATTGATTAAATTATTAAGTGATGTTTTCACTGCAATCTCTCCCTCTTTTGAGGAAGGAGAAATAGTGTATCTTCCAAAGAGCACTGCAGTGTACGAGACCTACCAGTTACTTAAGGTTGCTCAGTGACACCCATGCCCTTCATCTTTTTAATAAAGCCTACCTACTGTTTTAACCTCCAGTTAATTGGCTTCTGTGGAGCTTCACTGACTGTGTCCACATCTAAGTGTCCTTGACAGTTGCCCTCTAAAGAAGCTCCCCAGTACAGACCAGCATGTAAGAGCCAGGACTTGACAGGACTTTGGGGACCCTTGGTCAGGGATTTCTATGTGGGGTGGTATGAAATTATATAAAATCTTTGAAACTGTTTAAAAATAACAGTGAAGTGTAAAAGCAGCCTTTTTTTTTTGGAGGGCCTTTGATGTGGGAAATGTCATTTGATGAACATCTACAAGGTGATGCGTATTTAACTGTCTTCACCAAGAGTAAAAAAAAGCTGGAAAACTAGGTTGCAGGAACCAGTGTTTGCTTTGCTGTGGAGGCTAATTCCTCAACGACTATTGCAATTTCATTCAGATTCAGAGTTCACATCAGTTAAGGTTGTTGCATTTCTCCACTCAGAACTGAGGTAAAATAGGGTAAATTGTGCTTAAAATAAAATATCAAAAAATTATTCTGAGACTCTGGAGGGGTGGACCTAGTCTTTTGTTCTAACACAGACCTGGTGCAGGATTCCCATTAGTAAATAAGAGGGAAGTTGTCAAAGGAGGATTTAATACAAGGTAAGCCTGTGTATGAGCTGGTGGTTGAACAGTCTCCCCAAAGGAGAGTGGGGCTGAAGTGCAGGAGAGACCACTTGTTTCTGTGGCGATGTAAGCTGTGTGTTCCTCAGCCACTTCTCTGGGGATAGCCAAGCACACTGATCACCTGCAGGATGCCTGTTAAGGTTCTTCTTTTTGGAATTTCAGGGCCTGGGTATTTTTTTTATTTTTATTTCCATATCTACACAGATATTGTAGTGGATGTAAAGACTGATTAGGAAAGTCTCAGACAGTTTTGAATGAGCCTTCCTCTGGATGCAGGTAACGCACAAAATTTTTATTTTTTATTTAAATGTAATAGTTTTAATTTATTTTAATTAAATTTAAATTAGTGAGTTTAATTTTTTATTTACAAAGCTTGAAGAAGGAGAGAAGGGACCGAGGACGGCGAAGCAGAGAGGTGGTTTATGCTGCTGTGGTATTTTGCAGGTTGGCAGGGGTAGCAGCTAGAGGAGGTGATACACAAACAGGGTTTGTGCATGCTGCTCTCCGGGAGCTGGTGGTGGTGTTTCACCCACACCTCGCTGTAGTTCTACTTGCCTGGAAACTCTTCCAGTAAGAGAAAACCAGCAAGGAAGCTAGTTCTTCCTGCACTGTATGTTCAGATTTGGATCTTTCAGGTGTCCTATGAGATGCCCCAGGGTGTGTTTCTCCCAGGCACGCGGGTCGGGGCTGGCTCTGCTCTGCAGGCCCGCAACTTTGCCCCCTGCGCTGTGTCCGAGGAACCCGCCTGGCAGACACGTTACCTCCAGCAGGCCAAAAAAGGGTATGTCAACATTTGAACTGGGCTCCAGAGGTTGCTTCGAGGGATGATTTTTTTTTTAATTTTCATTTTTCTACCCAGCAGAGGGCAGCCGCTGTTAGCATGTCTGGGCAAAGGAGCGCTTCATCCCTGGGGAAGGCCGCTCTCCATCCGGCTCTCCCTGCACTGCCAGCCTGCTCCTTGGCACACGCTGCCCGGGGCGCTTCGTGTGAGCTTCAGGGAAGGGAATTTAATAAGCACTGGGTTAGAATGGAGGTAATGCCAAGCAGAAAAGAAAAAAAACCCTTGTTTAATTGCTCTTGCTGACAAGATAATGTGCAGAGCTTCTCGTGCTGGTGCTGCAGGTGAGAGCTGATATAAAATGCCAGTTGTAAGGAAGACAGAAGGTAATACTGGGCTGGGGAATGAAAAATGCTAATTTTAGCTCTGAAGTAGTTAGGAGTTGGGGTTTTTTTTCTGTTTTTGTCATGATTAACGTGGATCATAGGATTTCAGATAGTCATACAAAGAGAACACTATGAATCCTATGAGGAAGTTTTACAGATGTGCATCGGAAAGGCTTAGGGACATGCCTCTGCTTTCTTTCTTAAAAGAATCATGTTTTTTATAAATATACATCGTAAAATGCAGTACATCATGTAAATTTTGAAAGATTTCCTATTGATTTTCTATTTCTGGCCAGTCCAGTTGTTTTATGAGCTCCGTGTGATGAACAACAGCTGTAGGCTGCATATACCTGAGAATCAGGAAACATCCCCCAGCCACCATGGGTGGTATAATGGCAATGTATGGCTCGCTGTCTGATTTAACAAACAACCTGTCACCTGCGCCAGCCTCACTCTGGAGACAGGTCCTCTGCCTCTTTTATTTTTGTGGTAAAGGGTGCTTAATTGAAGAATTTTCGCTAAGGAGAAGATAGAGTAATTGGGTTCAAAATAGTCCTTTAGAGAATTGTAATCCCAGGTATATAAAATTATTGGAACTAACCTCAATACCTACACCATAATCATCTTGCAGAAGCCAAGAGGAGAGTCAAAATAATCTGGTTGCAAAAGCAACCTCCATTTCTGCTTCTATGAGGATAGAAGTAGTTGCCTATATTAATAAACTGTATTACTTAACATCGCTCACCACTGCTCCTGAAGACTGCTCTTAACACCTGGGGCAAAATGTATATTAACACAAATTACTTTTGATTAAAACCATTATTATTTTAGCACAAAAAGGAAGGGGGTGGTAGAAAGGAATGTTCTCTTTTTAAATATTTAAATACTCATTATACCAAAGTGATACAAATTACTGGCTGACTGACAACTTGCTAATAATAGCTTAAAAATGCAAATAGAGCTATTATCCCAATTGACACTAATTGGAACTCCTTTGGCAGCCTGGGAGGGCAGGGCAGGAAGGTTTGATTGTTTCCTCAAGCTGAAATTGGGTTGGTAAGGAAGTGTGGGGAAGAAGTGCTGTGGATAAACAGATTGCCATCTGTGGACATCAAAATTCATCATATTATATTTCAAGAATATGTTCTGAAGTGGTGCCTTCTGTCCATTGTACGATTTTGGTGAGGTTTGCCAGTGCCCTGGGCTGGTCCTGCTCGTGCCCGTGTGGCACGGGCTCTGCCTAGACTGAGTTGGTGCTGTGGGAATCCTGCAAGCACTTGACTCTCATGGAAGAGCTACCACGTCTTTTCCAGATTATTAAAAATTCGCTGCCTTAACATTCACTGAATCATAAAAAATTTCACTGCCTGTAGCCAGAAAGTCTGCACTGCAGGGTGACTCTGCACAGAGCATGTCTCTGGGAATTTTGAGCTTTATGGACCCTAAGTTGGTATGAATTTTTCGTGCAGGAGCTGGTGTAGGAGATGGCAGAGGTGCCGGTCAGAGGATCCCTGTCCCTCGGCAGCATTCACATTGCGTAGCAGAGGGGTCCCCGTGTCGGGTGTCATCGATTGCTTTCAAAACCTGAGAAACAGCCTCCCAGGTTAAGACGAGACAGTTGTTGTGACACCCCTGCCATGGATGACAGGCTGTTATATCTCTGTTACTTACTTTCTTGCTGAGGTTTTTATTTTCTTAGCAACCAGAAGCTTTTGCTGTCTGTGGTTCTCCACCCTGGAAAATCCTTCCTGCCTCCTCTTCCACAGAAAAATCGGCAATAATGCCAGGGTTAGGAATCGTACTGAGGTCAAGGACACAGTGTGGGGCATCCATGTATACCCTCAAACTCCCTGTCTAGACATGCGTACTTCTCAGCTGTGTCTGTCATCACGTCATACAGCCTCTTCCCCATCACTGCCACTGTGCTCCAACATGGTGTACGAAGAAACCTGGCGTGACAGCACGCTCATTGCAGTAGGTAAATTATTCATGGAAAAGATGTGTCAACAACTGAAAGGTCATTAGGAAAGGGGATACATGGTACATGTACCATGACACCAGCTCTGTTTTCTAAAATAACATGTTTTATCTTATGTGAGGCACAGTGAAATGCCATTCCCAGCATCTTTAGTTTTCTAAAAAGATAGTAAACTTGGGCTTGACCCCTCACTCCGAGAAAAACTTCCTTAGTGAGCAGGAGGAAAGCACTTAATCTTCTCTGCTCTCTCCAATGTAGCCATTTCCCACTCTCAGAAGGATGCTGATTCTCTCTAGTCGGATATATCATCATCAAATGAATGGTGCCTTTCCAAAATGGGCTCAAAGACAACTTTTTAATCTTGTTCCTTGCCCATGCCCCCTGCCCCTCTGCTTTTATTTAAATACACATCCTTTATCTCCAAGGAGGTTTGCAGATAAACTTGCCTGTTTCTCTGAGCCATAAAAATGCAAACCAAAATCATCTGCGCTACAGGCTGGGTGAATAGTAGAAAAGTGTTTTGCTATGTCTGTCAGGATTAGATGATTTCCCTTTAATAGAGGTGTCTTTTAAAAGCAAGCTGTGGAGTGGAAGATGGAGAAATGCTGTGACGTTCTTTGGAGGATTGAAAGTCTCAGCTCTGCTGAGCTGGTGACATATCTAAGAGAAAAACAACACCTCAGAGGGCTCTGGATGCAAACAGACCCCATGTCTGGTGTGCCTTCACTACTCTTGTAGCACATCACTGACTTGAACAAATTTTTGCCTGGGGAGTTGAGCAGCGCGGAGTCTTATAGATGCATGTTAGCAGGCTGGTGCCACCACTCATCTCCTTGGCTATGGCACCATGTACTCCAGGGGGATGTGGCTCAGTAGAAGGTGAACCCCACAGGCTCCAAATGCCTTGGGAAGTAACACAGAAAAGACAACTCATCTTACTCTTACCAGTGATGGGATCTGACCTACCCATCCCATGCCCTCATCTGTTGACATGTCCCTGAAGGAGACGTGCTTTATGTACCCTGGGCTTGCAGTCCTCCTTGAGACTGTGGCTCATGCCTAGACTGGACTTAGTGTGGTTGGTATTGGTTGTCATATGAGCTGTGGGACATGTATTTCATTTAGTAGACATACCTTTTATATGGGACCTTCCTTCTCCTTTCCTCCTTCTTGCCAGCACTTTTGCAAAGCCCTTCTGGGGACAGATCATGAGCTGACAGAGATAAGACTCCCAGTACAGCATACTGGGAGCTGCTAAAGCCTGCCAGGCTGAAGCCTTCATCCTACAATCGCATTGTTTGCCTTTCCTATTGCCCTGTTAATTTCACAGAGAACTTTTACAATGATAACATCAAGTCTGTGCAGAACTGCAATGACAGAAAATAGCTTTCCTTTTTAGTAGTCACTTCCTCGCCATCCCCATATGCTGGAGTTTGGGTGGGGGGACAGTGGCAGCTGAGTATGTAGCTCTTGGTACTCTGTATCTCTGTATCTTGAGCATCCCTGGTGCTCAAGTCTGGAAGGATGTTTTCATGTCTCTTCTTATTCTGCAGTCCCAGGAAAATAAGTGCAATACCTAAATTGGAGTAGAGGAGTTTCTGTCTCATGGAAATACAGAGAAGAGGACAAGTCCTCTGGGATGCTCGCTACCGGGACATGAACACCAAGCCTGGGACAGCAAGGTAGCTCTGAAACCTTTCAGACCTGAGCCTTTGTGAATGCCAGGTTTGACTACTTATTGACCGATTTTATTTTTTTTTTCTCAAGCTGGATTAATGTCGTTTAAAGAATGTGTGATCCTTTTCAGCAAATCAAGCTAAAAGTTAAGAGAAAGCAATAGCTGGGTGGACAGTGCACTTGCTTGGTATTTTTATGCTTCCTTCAGAAGCACACATGAGCAATTTAGAGGAATTTTAACTATGCAAGGAGTCTCCTGGATTTTGTGTGCTTAGTCTGGTAGAGAAATCAATTTATTTTCTCCTCAAGTATGCTTCAGGGTCTGAGGGCTCAAATTAGCCACATACTGATGAGATCCAGGCAAATGTTTCTGTTGGTCAAGCTGTTCATTCTAGCACAGCATTGCCAGACTTGTTCTGTGTCATGATTTTTTTTCTAGAAAAATCATTTAATCCAAGAGAAAACTAAAAAAACCTTAGTTTTTCTATCGTCTACAGTAAAACATTTCTGTTTTATCTACGGAAAGGTATCTGCCTTAAAGTTATACCCAAGCCTGATGAAGTAAAAACAGAAGTATGAAGTAGGTCCCTTGAACACTTCATTGAGACAGCTAAAAATTCTCCTTTGGACCAGCCTAGTGACTGAAAATCAGCAATTTCTACTGTTCTACTCCCTCATTGTCTAATCTCAGCAGCTTCTGATGGTGCTCAGGACTCTGAAGAAGGGACTCAACATCCACAGAGCAGAACCCCAGACAGGCTAGTCAGGTACCAGACCAGGCAAGGTCTGTGGGGGCAGAAAAAGAACCTGATGTAAAAGTGAACGGATTAACTAGTTAATATTGATGCATATTGTATTCGGTTGAACACTGATTTTTATGGAATACCTCTGGTTTGGAAGAAGGGGATAAAGCTCAACTATCTGACATGCACCTGGGCAGGGTCTGGCTGCACATAGGTACAGGAGCAAACATTCAGTTTTGCTTCTGAGACCTTGCAGAAAACCAGCTGAAATCACTGCCAGATTCCCATTGCTTTTGTCACGCCTGAGGCAAGGTCCACAGGACAGAGATTTCGCTTTTCAGGCTTAACTGTGGTGGATTAGGGTTAGGGTAGGAGCCTTGTCTTTCAGTGCTCTACTCTTCTGTGTAAGATACCCTGAGGAAACTGAAATTCATGTAATGTTGCTCCATATAGATAAGAACAACATAAAATATGTATGATGATCTATAAGTCTCTTGGTCTCCCTGTATCTTCTAAATAGTATTTGTGGAGGATGCTAAATTACAGGAATTTTGTTCAGACATCTCAGCATGATTTATTTATTTTAAAATCACACCTCCTTCACTGTTAAAGAATTAACTGTTTTCAGTATAGCTCAGGGTGATTAGAGATTTTTTTCAGATATTTTTGGTCTGCTGCAGAATACAGCTAAAACAGCTGGAGCTGTCAGACAGTTCTCCTGTTGTGTTTAAAATTAAGCATGGCTTACTGCCCCAGCTTGAAATAGGAAAGGTAAATGCACTAAGTAGCTCTCTGTAGAAATGTAAGTGTCCTCTACATGAATGTTTTACTGAAATAGTCTATTATGGAAACTATTACTGTGGTGTAATTTTCTTAATCATCATGGCTAAAAAGGACTTTTAATAATTTTGTTCATCTTTTTTCTTCATAAATATACTTGTTTTGAAAATCTTTTGCTCCATGAGATTGTGAAGAGGTATTTGCATTAATTTCCTATGCCTCTTGAGTTTTGTTACTATTCTTCTTCTCTTAGCGTGCAAATGACTGATTAGAGGCATTTATGAGATAATGAACCAGTTTAAATATGTAAATATTTTTCAGTGATGACTTGGCTCTATCAAAGTTCCTAGGAGGGAAAGAGAGATGCCTACATTATTCCTGTGAATAAAAGTTGCCCTGGCACAGCAATATTTGCAGCCCTCTGACTCCCTGATAATTACTTGCTGCTGATTTTGCAATGCCAAAGAATAGGTCACGCACACATCGAGTTTGTAGCAGGTGTGGGATATGAAAAATGTTGTGCAGAGTTAATACCTTCCCATCGCTGCCTGTGCTTATCACATATTGGTTTTATTTCTGTGTGCACATGCATGCTGAGGACCGATGGGAAAACCTTGTCGTTTTGCACAGGAGCCATTGCACTGCCCAGCCAGATGCTGAAATGTCATAGCTGGAGGTGATGCTGCTGTTGGGGTCTACTGGCAAGTGCTGGCAATCTGCACAGCAGGAAGCCTGCTGTCACCCTGATACAAAGCTTTCAGGCTTCATCTACTGGCAGATGTGTTGCTTTAATACAGACACACACGATAAGGCTTCACCCTAGTCGGATACAGAGATGGAGCTTGGAGCTGAGAGTGTTACAGTCTTCTAGAAAATTGGTGTTATACGGGGACATCAGCAGTTTTTAAGAGCAGGATAAGAAATGGGTGGGTGGCACCCAGCACAGGTTCAGGATAAATATTTGTATCATTAGGGTGCTGATGACAGAATATAATTTACTTTCTGCCTTTAAAGTACTGACTGATGTCTGGTAACTCCCAGAATTCACAAAGCCACGTCAGAGGGAACATCTGCTGTGGAGCAGCACAGGGGCTGGAAATGCAGCAGTTTTGTCCTCAGCCATTCCATGAGCCAGAGAAGAGTTCTGCTGTGTTTCAGCATGTAAAGGGGTGTCTTTGTGTGCAATGCTAAACTAAAAGTGGAGCAAGACAAAAGATTTTGTTTGTTTCAAACACACACAAAAAAAAAGGTGATCAGTAAACAGCAAATTTAATTTTATCTGAAGTGGTAGCATTGCTTAGCAGACAGAAATGGATGGCCCTATCCAGGATACTCTGTAAAGGGTGTTCTTTTACTCAAGGCTTATCTTTACCCTGAATCTCAGGATTTTTTATCAGCTTGTTTGATTGTTTCTATTTTAGATAAGTCTGAAGGAATCAATATCAAAAACCAAAGCGTAGGCAGCATGAGTCATGTTTTTCAATTGAGTTATCTTAAAACAATGTTGCAACCACTCAGGGGCATTTTTTCTTTCTGTTATAATTTTGATCTCCTTTGCTCTTTGCAGACAAAAATAGAAAGATTCAGGAGTGTTTTAGTAGAGCAGGGCTTTGAAGAAATATTGAGCCTTAGAAATTTGCCGTAATCACCCTTAAATGCTCCAACAGCTGCCTCAGCTGGATCGAGTGTTCAAAGCACGTGTTTGGGGGCGTCATGATTATAATATCTGTTGAGATGTGTTTAAAAGGTGCAATGATACGAGAGGAATACAAGCCACAGTGCTGCTCTGAATCACTAAGCGTATTGTTTCTCTCCGCGGTAGCTTCTGTTTCCAGTTGTGGTTTTGTCAGTGAAATCTGGTTGAGAAAGAGAAGGGGTCACAGCTGCTGGACTATGCTGGTAGTCCTCGACTAAAAATTTCCTTTAAGAATGAACTTGTGTAACTCTTAAGAAAAAAATTCATGATATAATGTGACTCATTACACTCTTTTAAAAAAAATTGCTCTTTTTTTGGTTTTTTTTTTTTTAATAATTGAAGAGCTGTGGCTTGGTTGCTCTAAATCACAGGTCACTGAAATATCACATTCAGATAAAGTTTCTACTCTCTAGTACAAATGGAAATTTTCTCTTTTATTTTCTGGAGGATCTATTCCTTAACATCACCATGTGAAGTAAAAACAAAGAGTTAATAAAGATTAAAGAAACAATTCTCCATGACAGTTCCCACACTCTTTCTGTGTCAGGGAAATAAAAACTCTTCTTTACAGTTCCAACAATTGACCAAACAGTTGAAAGTTCAAAGCAAAAGTCCTCCTGAGAAGCACAGAAAAAATCTTTAGGAACATCCTTTGTAGAGAAGAAAGACTTTTCTTTTAGCAATTGTCCTGTGAAATGTATTTTCCCTGAAGTCAGGACCTCTCTTTGTGCACTCAGATCGTATACCTGTGACAAAAGGGAGCTTCCATCTGTCTTCAGCCACGCTCTTGGGCTTGTTGGACCAAACCAATATGGTATGCATCTCTTCTAGTTGCGGACTGTTCTAGCAGCAGCATCTCATGGCTATGCTGATGAAGCCATTAGCAGAATAACAAGGTGGTGATGAAAATCCCGAAGAGGACATAATGCCAGCTCTCCCTTGGGGTAGGGAGCATCTTCTGCAATGCAGAAATAATTCTATAGAATAGAGTTTCAGTGCTCTGTAAAGTTGCAGAGAAAGGGAGTAACTAGAACAATGTGACACTTTTCCTTCTGGAAACTGCGTTTTGATTGTTTTGAGTATCTATGAGTGAGTTCTAGTGTACAAACATATGGAGTGCTGACAGTGCCAGGCACTCGACCTTTTTTCTTTTTTATAAGCATATATTAAAACCATAAAGTTTTATAAAATATTGTACCTGGATTTTCTCCTTTCCTTCTCCTTTCTGAATCATTTCAAAGTTCTCCTCTTAACCTATTGCCTGGACACCTTATTTCTTTTTCAGCATAAAATGTGAGACCCTTATATAGTCACACGACTTCAGACCACGGTGCCTGTAGAAAACATCAGAGGAAGGAAGATGTGGCAGCACTGCCCTGGCCATCTTTTTCAAGGAGTCTCTTGAACAAGTTTTTGGAAGAACTGGCATTAAGAATTGTAAGGCATTTGTTTTGCTTGGCAAAGAAAAAATAAAAGAATAAGAGGTTCTCTCTTGGCTGTGTACTTCACTTATAAAATCTAACAATATTAAATAAATATCTTTGAAATGTACTAATAATATCAGATCAGCTTGAGCCATAACACTTCCACTGTCTGGTAGTATGTAATGGGCTCATTGGTTTGTGATCAAACACAAGCACAAACACTTCTCAATGGGAGGCAAAGTAAATTCATCATTTTGTATCTGATATTGTTTTGTTTAGAAGTTTTCTCTTCTGCAGCAAAGCTCTTTTTTTTTTATTATTATTATTATTACTAATAAATGCAACCTGTCTGAGCTGGAAAGTGCTTCAGCCCAAATTCATTCTGCCATCGTAATGGTAAATGCTGGATGAGATTTACTTTTCATATTCAGTGCAATAAATCATCTCCTCTGCAACGTGGGTAGCTGTATACTTTAGATGCAGCAATACCAACAGTGATGGCAAAACAAATGTTTCCCTAGAAAACACTTGAAAAGATAAGTGAATAAACTCTTCTCACACTCAGCTCTGAATAGAGGCATGTACTTTAAAACTAAGCTATTTTCAATGCAGTTACAGTGGTGACTGACTCCATGGGAAAAAAAGGGGAGTATAACTTTTGCTGGCACAGCTGGGTGCATGGGACAGAGGGATGATGTGCTTTCCTCCTAGAAATTCAGCTCCTCCTCCTCCTCAGCAGTTGAAGGCTGCAGCTGGTGAGAGTTTCCCCAATGGATGGAGAAGGGCTCACTTTGAGCTGGAGAGTGCCTGGAGGACCATTCCTGTCTGTCGCAGGTATTGCTGAGCTACATCCCTCTGTTTGGGCAGCTCATGCCCTGTGACTCTTCCAGTAACTCTGTGCATAGAAAAGGGCAAAAGGAAAATATTTTGTGCAGTTCTACCTTCTTTTCCACATGATTTTCATACAAGATCACTCAAAACAGCAGCCAGTGTGGCACCAGGACCTACACACAGAGCAGCAGGTCCTTGAGCAGTAGGTGGGACTGTGCCGTGAACGTTGCCATGGTCCCACAGCACTGCTGTGGCCACCTTGCACCCACCCTGCCAAACTCAGGTGGCTCCCCAGCCCTCCTCCTCTCGGAGGCAGACAGCATAGAGCTACACTGAAACAGAATCAGTTTTGCTGGTTTGCCCCAGAGGTCTTATTTTTAAATAAATGCAGCATCTATATTTCTGGGTGTAGTCCCAGTGCCCCATAAGCCACCACCAGGTGTTATCTCAAAAATAAAATATTTTTAGAAAAGGAAACAGCATGCAACAGTATTTCTTCAGCTATGTGGTATACTTGTACAAAAAAACCTCAAGTATATGGGTACATCATATGAGCAATAAAAAACTCAGCTAAGTATATAGGCAAAATTTTTCACCTGCAAATAGTTAACTGCAGGTATATGCGAAATATCTCTTTCTCTTTCCTATCACACTGAAAACTTCATTTCTCAGTTGTACCCGTCATATAACCTCACAGACACAAATATAGCCTATTTTTCACACAGATATGCAGAAAATCTGTCACCATTGTTTAATCCCCTACCAACAGGATTTTACTTTTAAATTTGCTTTTAAATGCAGTCTTAATGTAGCTACACTGTATGTATAAGTTCCTTCAGTAATTAACATGTATCTTCTCCAAGCAAGATTTACTTCCAGAGGGCACTGCTTGAATTTTAATGCTTTAGTATACTGATTTACGATGTGCTTATTGTTTTCCGAGTATTATAACAGTGAAAATAAAAAGCATTTCTATGTGCCAAAATTGAATATCTGTGATTAAAGGTGGTGTTCTGGTGCTCAGTTAAGTGTTTTCAATACAAACTAGTTCCTGTGGAATGCAATGATAAAAGTATATTGACATATGTTGGTGCAGATATGTCTTTTAACTCTCTTACAGCTGGGCTTCTAAAATAACAGTGTGAGAAATGGTTTAGACAGAAAAAAAAAAAAAAGGAAAAGCTTCTTTTTTGTTTAATTTGCAGAGGTTTTCTTAACATTCAGCCTTATGCTTTATAGCACTTACATAACACCTTGCAGAAGTGGCTAGTCAGGCACAGGGTGTGCATTGCATTTCTAGCTCAGCCGCTGCTATTACTGCTGGCCACGCCACCTCACTACCAGGCTTCCTCCCTTCAGGTTTCTGGGGGAGCAGGAAACACTGTGACAGACGAAGAGTTTGGCTTTTTAACAGCCTGTTCATCTTTCATTTCTTCTATGTACAGCAAGTGGTGATATTGCTTAATTTAGAGCTGGGTGCGGAAAGCAAGAGGTGGTGTTTGATGCACATGCTCTGTGTACCTCTCTAAAAAGGAATTTCTGAGCTGAAAAATTGCTGGTTTATTCTGACAGAAACCAGATTTCTATCAGGGATAGAGCAGTAATAATTTGTAATGAATATCATAATGAATTTCACATAGCCCAGATGCTGCTCCTGCTGACAAATATTTCAGTCTCTGGTCTTTCAAAAACCTTAAAAGAATAATGCAAAGAGTCTGTTTGTCTTCCCTGGAAGATGTAGACAGGTTGGAAGACATTAGTATGCTTGCTAACAGGAAAAAAAAAATTTAAAAAATCCCTACTCTTTGACTATTTTCTGTAAAGGGAAGTGAGCCAATTTGGAGGTAGTATGAGGACACAGAGCTGTACCCGGTATGGCAGGTGGCTGCATCCTGACACAAGGCAACTCCAGGGAAGGAGCTGCTGTGTGGTCTTATCCCAGCGCTCTGGGAGACGTTCGTTAACACAGTCTGCAATACTATGGCTAAGGGAGCTCTTCAGGCTCATCGTGAAAAAATTTGGTCA
Organism: Podargus strigoides; assembly: GCA_028020825.1. Classification (NCBI taxonomy): domain Eukaryota; kingdom Metazoa; phylum Chordata; class Aves; order Caprimulgiformes; family Podargidae; genus Podargus; species Podargus strigoides. The sequence goes on from CM051623.1 coordinate 32,167,633, forward strand.
TTACTGAAGTTTGCATTGGGACTTGCTCCCTATCTCTTTATGCTAAAGCAGTTACCTAAGATGGAGTTTAAGAAGATACAGGGACAAAGCCTGCATTTAAATAATGGCTCTTGGTAGCTCTGAAGGAGCTGCTAGTGGCGTACTCCGAATAAACAGCATTTTTAAGAATCACTTTAATAATGTAAGAAAAAAACCTCTTGGTGTTATTCTGCTCTAGCTAACAGTGGCTTGGGGCTGGGTTCCCTGCAAAATTCTCCATGCCCAGACATTTCCAGATTCTTCCTTTTCTTTTAGTTAGGGCTATACCAAAAAATGCTAGCCTCCTGATGTGAATCCAGCAAAGGACTCACTCGTGGCAGCTGGGTGAGCAAGTGCTGCAGAGCCCAAGCCCAAGCTCCCCTAGTGAGGTATATGTGGGGAGCCAGACCCCCCTCCCAGCTCCGTGGTTCACAGGGGACTATGTACACCGTGGCTCTGGCTCCCCAGAGTAAGTTTGGCTGCATCTGTGAAGTCTCCATGCAATGACAGAGAGATGGAGATGATGGATGAAGCTGATGGTCCTCTGGGTCACGCTTGGGCAAGGCAGGCTGCTGTGAACCTGAATACAGCATCCTGGGCCTGAGGGAAGGGGAGTGTCTATGTGAGTGAGGGAGACAGTGCCTACCAGAAGAGCAGCTGCCTGTCATTATGCAGATGAATGATGTATTTCTGGGGGAAAAGAGAAGCAAAAAGGGGGCAGAGCATGCTGGAGGTGGACTGTGATGTCAAACTGCTTGTAACACCTCATCAGAGGGGACAATTACCAGCATCACCCCGGGTTTGCTCTCTGTGCTAATTTCCTAGAAAGATTTTGATTATTTAAAGCTCGCTTGCATTTCACTGGCAGATGCCCTTGCTGCAGTGTTATTGATCAGCTTATGCAGCCTGAGGAATGCCAGGCTGTTATCATTAAAAAAGAACTAAGTCTGTGTCATGGTCGTGGCTGGCTGTGGCAGAGATGGCAGGGATGGAGTGAAAGCCTCTCCAAAAGCTGCAGTGGAGCTGGGGGCTGGCAACGCCCAGCGATCCAGGGTGAGAGTGACACAGGGCTGCAAGCAATGCTATCCAACACATAAAAGTGTTTAAAAGCTGAAGGAGCCTCAAAAGGGAGATTAAAGACCACAGAAATTATTTTAAAGTCCCTTTGAAGTATTCAGTAATGTGTAGACTGTATTGCTTAATACTAAAGGCTGAAAAAAGATATAAGAATTCCCGTTTGAATCTTGAGGACAAATGTTTGGGCTAGGAGGAGGGTGGGAGTGAGCCCGTGGTGGACATAGGCAGTGCTGGGCGGGATGCCTGCAGATGTGTGCAATTCGTGCCTCTCTGTGTCTGTCTGACGCACGGGGCAGGCACAGCCCCGCAGTCCCGATGTGGCACGGCTCGGCCCAACGGTCCCCAGTGCTGAAATATGGTGAGGGGGGTTTTGTATTGTTGGTAGAGTCAGTTGGAACATTTCAGGCTGTGCCTTTTGGTATGTGTTTGGTTTATTTCTATCTTGGAATGTATGTCTGCACAAACGTATAAATCAATGCCAATTTTAATCTTATTGTTCAAAACCTAAATTAGCACAAATCTGACATTATTTTGCCACCAGAAATGAAAATTAGTTGTTTCAAATGCCAAATTAAAAGCACTTATTAGACAGCTACCTAACAGGAGAATATTTTGATGCTGGAGGGTCAGCCTTTCCTTCTAGAGAAAACAGTGGTGATGTGGTCAATATGCTGGAGGGACCTTGACAGGCTTGAGGAGTGGGCCCATGAGAACCTCATAAAGTTCAACAAGGCCAAGTTGAGGCCTTGCAGGTCCTGCACCTGGGTCAGGGCAACCCCTGGTATCAATCCAGGCTGGGGAAGGAAGGGATTGAGAGCAGCCCTGTGGAGAATGACTTGGGGATACTGATGGATGAAAAGCTGGACGTGAGCTGGCAATGTGCACTTGCAGCCCAGAAAACCAATAGTATCTTGGGCTGCATCAAAAGAAGCGTGGCCAGCAGGTTGAGGGAGGTGATTCTGCCCCTCTACTCCACACTGGTGAGACCCCTCCTGGAGTTTTCTGGTTTTGACAGAAAATTTAGTTCAGCACTTTGATGGGTGCTGTTAACTAATACCTGTGCTGTCCTCCAAACACTTAAACCCCACTCTGTCTTGTGTGGCTTTCTCTGGACACAAATATGTTTGCAGTGATTGCTTCTGCACGGAGGTTTGTGAGCTGTGCTGGCTGCTGGGAATGAGCAGTGGGGCTTTTTCTTTCCTCTCTGTGCCTCACAATTCAGCACACACGGGCTGTGAGCTCCAGGAGCACCATCAGCCTCCAGGCTCAGCGGATAGCATTTTAATGCTTTTTCTTTCTTTTACCCTTCGCTGAGCATTATTCAGCACACATTTCTGCACTTCTTTTACCATGCTGTTACCCCAGGAATCAGTTTCCCCCCTCATTGAGCTCAGTGGGAGCTGATAAAGAAGTTTATTAGTTGGAAAATTAGCCCTGGCAAGATGAAGAGCTGGCAGAACGCTAGTAAAACCTGTGTCTCACACGAGCATGGTGCCTGTTGTGAGTCTGCCTGTTTTCCCACCGTGTATCTTCCCACCTTGCTAGGGCCAGCTTCTACTGAGTTGGAAGTGGGGTCTGTTCTAAGCATGGGCAGGCTCAGGTGCTTCTCCTCACCTAGCAGGAGGGAGGTCCTACACCCACCCACTCCTAATGGGTGCCATTGTGGGGATACCCCAGGTAAACTTGAAAACAGATATTGCCAAGTTAGCTTCTGAAATAGAAAACAACAACCCGTTAATCACTCTATATTGCTTATTTTGAAATTTGGTTTGTATACACAGTTTTCACTGCTGATTCATCTGTGATGAAAGCTCGTGATGGTAGGATCAAACAGAGAACTGTAGCTTTTAGCTGGTGGAAAAGAATACAGATCTCCAGATGCCTTGGCATCTGGTGAGATGTATGCAGCATTTTGTCACTGTCCTGAAAATATAGTAACCGCACATTTTAATTAAAAAGATAATTGCACTCACATTTTTTTTCTCTTCCACTGCATGGATTCAAGCCAACAGGTGTTTTTATTGTGAAACTGAAAGCTAGAATTTCTTACAAGCTTGGCTTTCAAATAATAAACCTTCAATAGTGGATGAATTCCACAGCAAATAATTCCACTTGGAGCTAGCAGATACATCAGGCCCTTTTCATTCAGTTAACATGCTTTTTACTTTCCATTGGGTTTAGGATGGACGGCACTTTGTGTGACCCACAGCAATCCCAGGAATGCCTGTCTCCAGCAGCAAATCCCCCAAAGCACTCACCAAACTCGCACTAGGAGGCTCACAGCCTCCCTGCAAAAGGAAGACATCAATTTGATATTTCGTTCCAGTCTCAAACCACTGTTGCTTGGATCCAAGTCTCATTCCAGACCGACTTGGGAAATAACACCATCACTATCACCAAAGAAAGTATGTTGCAAAATCCCCAGAGTAGATTTTATTTAAAATGTTACTATCATAAAATTTCAGGCTATGAAATGAAGACCTCAGATTCACATTCAAACATTACTCACCCACCCCCCTTTTAAAATATATAGATACGTAGTCACAAAACATAAAACATGCTGCAATGATACAAATATATTTTTTTATACGGAAATTACAGTACATTATAAACCAAGAAAACAAATTGAGGCACTAGACTGTACATCAGCTCTGTTCTGCACTGGCTGTGAAGCTGATAGACTTGCTTTTGACAAACAAAAGAATATTCTCTTTGTTTAGTGAACATAACTTTATGGGTCATATCAAACGATGTGCTTTGTTGTGAGACGTCGCCAGGGTTACTGGTCCTTTCAGAACCACAATGCACCTACACAACATGTATCACTGCCACAATATGAAAAATAATCATTTTATTGAATGTACAACTCAAAAAAAGAAAGACCCCAAACCCCATCGGTTATTATTAAATAACCCCATCGGTTATTATTAAATAAATAATTATTCCATACAGTGGTTAGTTTATATTACACTGCATTGGCCCCTGGAACAAATGAAGTTTAATAAATAATGCACAGGAATGTCTCATTTACGCCTCCGTTCATAATTCTGTGCTATGCTCCTTTCAGAGGACCCTGCAAAAAACAAAGCAGAATGAAGCACGTGGCACAGCCTCGTGCAAACCTCAGCGAGCACAAGGAAACATCAGAGACCTGCAGCCTACTGGGTCACTGCCGGACCCCATCAGAGCACTGGGAGACCAGATGAGGGATCCTAACACAGCCCTGAGCTGTTTTGATTTGTTTTCACCCCTCAGAGTACACTATCCTCCAGAAGGCTGAAGGTCTAAGCAATGCTTTCTTCCTCTCATCTATTGAGCTGCTTGAAGCACCATTAGCTCAGAGCCTTTTTATGTTCCAATAATCCATCTAACTGATGAGATCTAAGCACTCAAATCAATTTGTGGCTTTCTGCATCAGTGTCCACCTTCTGTCTTGCAGAGTCAGCTTTTACCAGGTTTAAACTCTCCCTGGCCCCAACCCCTGCACACAGTGATACCTTTTACTAAAATCTGCAGTGGAAGCTAAGCAAACCTCAGACTACCCTCTGGACCAACCGCAGCCTAAAACAGTCTTCAGAAACATAATTAGCATTTAGTACCAGTAGATATCTCCTTCTTGCTCTTTTAAAACAAGAGGGAAACCCAGAGAGCCCTTCTTGGGCAGGGTCTGACCATAGGGTAACGTAGCTGGTCTCCAGAGTCATCTTTGCCTCAACCCCGAAGGGAAGATGGCTTTCATGGAGCGTACGCACACAATGCACTGCTAGTCTGGGGGGATCCTGCAGGGAGTGGGCATTTTGGATTGGTGACAGCTTTAAATTAACAAGATTTCAGTTTTCACTAGGCTAAATGCAAAATGAGTTGAGCTTTCTTCCTCATTATGGATTTTTATAGTATCTTTACTGTATGTGTGACTGTTTTCTAGCTTCTACCGGAAGCGTTCACCCAACAGGAGGCACAGCTTGGGGGACAGTCAGTGTCAGACCCCATTTTACCAAACCAGCAGCTGAGACACCAGTGTCCCAGTACTCTGCTTGGTCACATGAGGCTTTCAGTCAGCACCACGCTCACACCAAGAAGTGGGGTGGCATGAACTCCTACACAGTGCCAGGGGGCTCGGGGGTTTTCTGCAGAAGAAGAAAACCACGGCACCAAGAAAAGGTCCTGCCTGGTTAAATATCAGTAGGAAGAAGTAAGGACAATCCTAGCACATAGTCCTGATCTTGCTTTGATTACACAGTCCTTGGGATCCATTTTCTCCTCCAGAGGAGCAGAAGCAACTGCTTACCTTTTTCCTCCCAGGGAACTGGGCAGAAAAGCAGTGAATTCTAGTTTGACCTGTCAGGCAGGTATTACATAGCCTGACAGGGTAAAACTTCATTATTCCCCTTTGTTACAAATACCACATAACAATATCCTGACTATACCAACAATGTTGAAATTAGGGCAATAAAATCTCTGCCTTTTTTAAACATTTCCTGTGTTTTACATTCTCACATTAATGTATATATAATCCCAATGGAAACCAAACCGAATTTATTACTTCCAGGCTATTTACTTTTGTGATAGCAGATATATTTACAGGTATTATGCATTTAATAGCTAGTGCCACCACAGATAAAATTGTACAAAATTATTCATGATACATAGCAATTTGCAAAATGATGCAGAGAGCAATATTACTAGTCTGAACAGGGTTTAATTGAAAATAAAAGTTACTGACAACCATAATTGCAGAATATAGATCACAGCATGTATCCACATGATATAAAGGTGTCAGCTAGTAATTTAACTTTTATCATCCATTTAACAAAACAGTGAGAACTATTTCAGAGACACGAAATACGTTTTAAGGTTTTTTATTTTTTTAATTCCTGTTCTGGGGAATTAACTGACACTTTACAGTTCACAGTGAGGGATTTCCTCAGCACAGCCCTATGGCACAGGGAAGCTAGAGCTGCTGGCAGTCTGCAGTTACGCACAGGGGTTGTGCACATGAGGGAGGAGGATTCTGCCCTATATGGATGCTATGGGACAATAATGCAAATTCACAGTATCAGCTCAAAGCTTAAAATGCTTATTGCCTTTTTTTTTTTTTTTTTTTTTTTTTTAGGTAAAATGAAAAGCTGGGAAAGGCTTTGTTTAACAAAGGGAATGTTTAACAGCTTGACCTGTAGAATGAGGTGGTGTTAATGGCAGTGCAGTTCTCTGCTCTTCCACATTCTGCTCCAAGCTTGAGGAATAATGATCTCCAGAGACAATGAGAACATCCCTTTACCTGGGGAGATCTGGATTTGGATCACAAGTTTAAACGAGCTTTACATTTTCAGCCTCTGAATTTTTCTTGATGTGTCAGTAAAAGTTAGTTTTTTCTTGTATTAGCACTTTGGAGACAGGCAGAACACGCTGGTGGCGAGGACAGAGCAGTAAGGAAAGTGCCCTGGGGACCTCTACCTGACATTGCCTGCACCTCAGACCCGCCTGATCACCTCAAGTGTTGAAGTGAAGGGGCCCTGAAATATCTTGGTTAACAAAGAAAATCCTGATTCTTTTTCAGAGAACTCTGGGTCTGTGCTACATAAAGACTGCTTCTTCCATTCACTGGGAGAGAACAAAGAGGCAACAGAAGGAAGAAGCTGTATATTACCGAGTAGCAGATTTAGTCATATACATACCAGAATTTAAAGATCTTTTGCCCATAAGTCCAACAAAGGAGTCTGTTTTATGCCCTGAAAAAAATACATTTGGGGGTGTTTTAATACTTTTTCAATAGGCAAGCTTTTAAGATAACTTGTTTTCATGAGGAAGGAAGACACAGGCTCTGAAACTGTTCATCTCACAGACTAGTCGTTCACACCACTGTCAGACATTGGAGAGCAAACATCAGACTAAACAAGTTAGACCAAGGCACTGGCCAGTTAGTGGACATCTCATTAACTCCAGTAGACTTCTTGTTTTGTTTTGTAATTTTTTTAAGTATAATGGAAAAAACAATGGCCAATAACTGGTTCTTATTCCTCTCCCAGTACAATTCCTATTGATTTGAGCAAATGCAGAAGGCAGCAGTGTCTTGGTATAGCCTGCATCTGTGTGCGGCATCTCTTTTACCTGTTGGTGTTTTTTTCTGTAATGTAGAAGAAGAATCTTCCTCCCAGGTCAGGCAGAGCCCTTACTGGAGAGGATGCCAATGGGACTCTATGTCTGGACACGTCTGAGCTAGACAGTCTGGCTCTATTTTTAGAATATTTATGAGTTCAGATATTACGTTCCTGTCCCACTGGTACTCCTCAAGGCACTGGATGTGTAGAGGGTAAATCACTCTTAAGTTTTGTCCTACAGCATGTTATTAGATATGGTGGTAGCTATAGTTTCATATAAGGAACAAGGAGCCATTCTTCTTTCCCTAAGCTGACTTTTGAGGCAAACTTAGAAATTTCTCTTTGGAAAGAATTTTTCTCAGCTAATTCATCGACAAAGCAAGACGAATGATCCTCAGATCTCACAAGTACTAATTCAAGCTGAAGCAGTTTCAGAAATCTATAATTTTTTACTTTAGTCAGCAGGTTATTTGACATGAGCTTTGTATCAGACTCATTAATTGGTCTTCCGATACATAATTCTAATGATAAAATCTTGTGGCTAACAGACCAACAGGACAATTATTGACCTCTGTGGACAGAGGAGGTCTCACAGAATACAAGATCATTTTTAGTTATTAAAAATCTGGCTCCTGTCTAATTTATCTTCAGATAAATTCAGAGAATAAAACTATCACTGTGCAGAACAAGGTAGCACCACACTGCTGATACCATGTCCCGCTTGATGTTACACAGAAGCAAAGCAAGACGTGCTTATTAATGAGGACAGATATGCTTGTTTATATGGCAGCACATCATCAATCAGCCCCAGCTCTAAGCGGGGCTCTGACTCCCACCCAGACAACGCTGAGAGCACAGATACACTAGCTTGCATGCAATGACATGGGCTCTCCTGTGGAATCATTCTTGGGGATTTGGGAATTTACTATTCTAATTTTCCAGATTTTGCCGTCTTAATTGCCCTTCCCCGAATCTGGCAGTAAGCCTGCCTTGCCTGTGAGAAGGACTTACAGAATTCTCCCCAAGGGAAATAAGAGAGAGCTGCAACATCCACACATTAAGGTGGATTGAAATCTCAAAGCTTGTGGTGGCTCACAGCTACACAGGGAGGGGGGCGTTCAAGCCTTTAACAGAACATTTCTCCACCACCAGTACTGCCAGTCCTCGACTGAACCCAGTCGCTTCCAAACTAATACCCTGAAATACACTATTTGAGTATCTTCTAATAACTACTTAAAATATTTACATTTTTTTTAACTTACTTTTGTGAGAGATCTGGCCATATCCTGATTGGAAAAGAAAGAGAAAAAAAAGAAAAAAGAGTTACTGAAAAAGGACTGGCATATACATTGAAGAATCAAATACAGAAACTACCCTACGTGTTAAGGGAAATCAGACTGATCGTTTACAACTGCATTTCTCTTTGAAGAGACTACAAAAACTTGTTTTAGCTAAACCCACACAATTTAGATCTGTTTAGCTCCACTTTCTTAGATCAATTCTTGGATCAGTAAGCATGTAAAAAACATGGCAGTAATTGTATACACAATCGGGCCATTCAGTGGCACGCAGAATCCTAGAACAGCCTTGGCTGGAAAAGACACACATGCTGACCCGTAAATTATCATGGTACTCCTTACTGGTATTTACATGCTGTCATTGGTGTGCACTTAGCACTTTGATGTGAAGGCCACTCTTTTCCAGTCGGTGAGTCTATCTGATATTAAACTTGGGAAAAAAAAAAAAAAAAAAAAAGAAAAGAAAAACAAACCCAACCAACCACCATCATCTCAACTTCTGAGAAGGACTTAACGCACTAAACCCGAGTGACAGTGGCTGTGAAGTGTGGCGCGGCCGCGGGAGAAGGGTCACGCAGGGAGTGAGCGGCTGGCAGCCCCCGCCCCGCTCACCGGCATCCCGCTTGCCCATGAGGCCGAAGAACTGCTGGGGCCGGGGTCTCCGCGCCATCCTCTGCAGGAAGTGCTCCAGGGGCAGCGGCAGCTCCTCCTGCGGGGGGACAGCGCAGCCGCTCAGCGCGGACCCCCGGCAAATGAGCACCGCCCGGCACCCGCACCCCACACCCCCGCACCCCGCGGGGCGGCGCAGTGGCCGCCGGGGCTCACCTTCACCTGGTCGCCGTCGGACCAGTCGGACCAGTAGCTGAGGTCGTCGGTGTTGCCCATCTCCTCGGCCAGCGCCTGCGCCGAGGCCAGGAGGAGCACGGCCAGAGCCAGCGGGAGTCTCATCGCCGCCTCGACGTCCTGCGGGGGCGGGGGGTGAAGCACCGGCAGCCGGAGCCCCGGTGGGGCGAGCGGCCGCGGGCACGCACACCCCCTATTTACACCCCCCGGTGCACACACACCTGCATGCACACTCCCTCGCACATGCAGACACGTACGCACCTCGTTACACACCCACAGCCCCCCCACCGACTGCTACGTACACACACCTCTGGATATACACGCACCCCGCACACACAGACTCGTACGCAGCTAGGTGTACACACACAGACACGCGCACCCCGAGGTACCCCTGCACGCACATAAACACACCCTCGCACATTGCTATACATCCAGATAGCCACACCTTCTCACATATGCACACCCGACTGGACACAGACACACACAGACACACACACAGGCATACCCAGGTACACACACACCTGGTTAGAAACTCACACAAACAGCTGCACACCTGAGATGCACACACCTTCGCAGGGATACAGCTCTACACACACACACACACGTGTCCAGAGGTACCCGCACATGCCTCCGCACGTCCAGATACACACGTCGGGAGAGGCACAGACACATCCTTGCACAGAGAGACACCACACACGTGCAGGCACACAAACCCATACAGGCACTCCCCCATGGACGCACCAACCTACAGACCGGACACCCCCCGCACACGCATGTAGGCACACACGTAGAAGTACACATGCACACACCCTCACAATCGCATAGACAAGCGCATCCTCACGCATATAGGTACACACGGACGGACGGACGGACGGACCGGCGGACGGACGGACACGCTCGGGGAGGGACACGCACCGCCTGCAGCGGGGAGGGCGGGCGCTGCGCTCCGTGCGCATTGGCCGTCCGTGGGAGCGCTCCCCACTTTATATACCTGCGGACGGGGAGGGCCGAGGCAGCCTCATTTGCCTAAATGCAATTACCCCCGGTTTTATCGTCCCAGCCCCGTGACAGCCCCCGCCCCGGCGAGCAGCCTCCGCCCCCCGCTCCCGCGGCACCTCCCGTCGGTGCCGGGCCCGGGGAGCGGAGGGCGGCGGAGCCCCCCCTCCCGCGGCAGCGCCGGCACCTCGGCCGCCCCGTCCCGTCCCACGCTGCTCCCCGGGGACGGGTGCCGGTGCGGGGTGCGAGGTGCGGATGCGGGTGTAAGGGTGCAGACCGTGCCTTTCGCTTCTCCCACTCCCCGCGTCCGCACCGTAGGGAGAGCTGCTTCCCGCAGCGGGCGGCACTGCCGGGAGGACTAGCGGCGGGCAGGGGACGGGGATCGGGGGACAGCGGGGCCGCCTCCCGTGCCGGGGCGGCTCCTTCCCTCCCCGAGCGTACCCTTTGCCATGCCGCCGCTGGGGCAGCCCCGGGGGCCAGAGCGGGGGATGCAGGAGGGCAAGGAGGACCTCGCCCGGTGGTGCAGCGTTTGGGAAGCCGGGGACCCCGGGGCTGGTGTGTGTGCTCGCCAGGGGGCTGCCAGGGGGTACGGCTGGGCTGGCTGCTCTGGTGGGGCGAGTGCCTTCACTGGAAATAAGCCAGTCTCTCCAGCAGCACATCCCTGCCTTCATCCTTCCCCTGTGACAGCTTTGCGTTGCCGCTGGCATTTGGCTCAGGGAACTGCTTAGGTTATCGTCCATCTCACAGTCATTCCATCTCATTTCTCCAAGGCTGGTCGTGCACGAGGCTTCTCAGTTAACCTCGGTGATCCCTCAGCACCTGTGTTGTCACGGTGCACGGTACCACAGCCTAAACCAGGCACTCTGTGCAGAGTTTAGCAGGAGCTAATAGTGTTTCTTCTGAGAAAGAACGGAGTGCTCAGGAGCTGGAATCAGCTCCCAAGTACCACCCCTCGGATTGCTCCAGGGTGCTGCCATCAAGGCGGCCTTCCTGACAGTGGTAAACCACCTCTCCAAGAACCATTCATTGGCACACAAATGTGGATCCAAGGAGGACCCAGCACCTTGTTTGCCAAATAAAGGCATGATTAATACCTGGCCTCCCAGTTAACCAGAAATGCTCCTCTCGACCCAAAGTATTGCCCAAAGAACAGTCAGGCACGAGCTTTGTCTGTAAGGCTCTGCACATCAATAAGAAAGATGGTGGCCCAGTGATCTCATGGTCTCTCTGAAGTCAACACAGACTGCTTGAGAGGGTGGTTGGGAAGGAGTGGTTTGGAGGAGCTCGGCAAGGGAATTTGTGCAGCCCAAGCACCTGCTGTGGGCACCTCTGTTGAGACCTCGAGCGTGGGTGGTGTGAATGCTCCTCATTCTGCCTGTCAACAAGCTGGCAGAAATGACATTGCTTAGCAGCTCTCAGAACCCAAACTATCAGGTTTATGTGCTGCAGCTTTGCAGCATTCCCTTTGATGTGTGAACTTTGAAGACCCTTGAAGGAAAATTGTTTTCTTGTAGTTTTTTCATTGCACTGTTTCTATCTACTGTAATGATGATAGAGCAAAAGGTCAGACATATGAAACCCAGTGTGACAATCCTATGAGTGCTGCTGAAGCTCACGTTTTACAGAAATCCGAAGAACTCCCAGCTTCCCGTGAAGTCAATTTCTATCATCCAGGAGTCCGTGACAAGTATGATAAATTTGAACTGAAAAATCCTATCTGTTCTGTAATTCAGCATTTTATCAAAGTGGATGTAATGATACCTTGACCTATGAAATTACAGGGATTTTCTTTTTTGAGAGAGCAAGAGATGGAAAATTAAAAAGCAGTCCTTTCTATTCTTCAGAAATTTTAATGAATTCAAGTACTTTATCTCAGACTTATCTAATAGTTTGGGTGAGAGTGAAAAAATTAGTAGTAGGTCAAGCTCACTTTTCTCTTTCTCGGTTTCCAAAATAAATTGACTGATTAATCTTTCTTTGACCTGCAAAACCCAGACATCATGCTATGAACTTTTCAGGAAGTGAGCAGATTTCATGGCTAATGAGCAAAACTGATTCCTGGGAAGACTTCCCGAGTTCATCTTTTTTGAGGGGGAGAGGAGGTAGAAGGCTCGAATAATGGAGCAAGAGCTATATCTTGACCTAGAAGCAGCTGCAGCTCTTGTGTTTTTGCTGCTTAGTCCCTGCCCTAGGGATGCATTATAGCATGGCAAAATGTCCTTTGTGCACAAACAAAAATCCCCTCAGTTTTGAAAAAAACTGCCTCTACCTCAGTCATAAGGTATTAGTGGCTTTGTTACCTTGTGAATAAGTACATGAGAGAGCATGCAAGTACAAGGTGTCTATGTTGAATATCCCTGCTCAGGGCACAGATCCCATCCTCCTTTTACAGTTAGGTCGTGTGATATATAACAACTAGCATGGAGATTTTTGTTCATTAATCAAGAGATCATTAGACCCAAGGTTACCCAAATAGGGGTTGATTTTTGCTGTGGAAGTGACAGAGAAAGACATTTTTAGAGTTCTTGTCCAGACATTTCCCTAATCAAACTTAGGAGCTGGATTAAAGGCTCTTTTTGTGGCTAGAATCATAACAGTAATGGAAAAATATTTGGAAAGCAATTGCCTGTGAAATATACCTCAGAGAATTGCATTTTCAGTGGGTTTAATATGATACATCCTGTGTGATGATCCTTGCAAAATGTTTATCTGAATTTTACAAAGATATTTTGGTTTCCAGTAAAAAGTCCAATAGTTTAATGATAAGACACATTGGCTACTGCAGAGTTATCAAGTGATTCTTATACCATCAACAAACAGCTAATGTGCTGTGGGAGCATAGCAAGTTACATGTGACTGTGTAAGATTTTGTGCAGAATGCAAATCTGAATTGTTCAAGTATACACAATTTCAGAACACTTTACACAAAATGAATGCATCTGGCATTGTTCTTCAATGGCCTTATGCTATGTAATTATTTTGCTATATGCTTAAACTTAGAGCCTAATTCTCATATATATTGAGATCTCTTTTCATCCCTTTACCAGTGAACTACATATAACAGAGACAGCCCCAGCACAGTTATTTTATATAACTTCAAAAGATTAGGGATGAGATGCAATCTACAGTGATCCTGTCTGCAAATATACCAAACCTCAGCTCTGATTTCTATCATGACAAGAACACCAGAAATGTTCTTATCCAAAGATACAACTTTATAAACATTGGAGAGGGAGACCATGACTGATGACCTCTTAAATTTTTCAGAGGTATGTGTCTCCAGGAGAAAAAGAATGATTTTGATCACAGATGAGGAATCTATGTAACACAGTGATTGATTTTGACACTGTAAGATTATTTATTGGCAAAGCATCCAAGTTGCATTGGAAAAATTAGCACAACTCACAACAGTGTCCTAATTTTCTAATTAAGTATGACCAGATTACTGAATTACTCTTTCACCTGCATTTTAAATTTTACATTACAAGTTTGCCATCTTTAATTTTTGTTTTAATGAAGGTTTACATTTTCAGACCATATGCTTGTACATATTAATGCATATGAAGCATATGTGATAATTATGCATATCTCTCCCTCTTTCCCCTCCCCTCAATCCATAAAGAGTGAGAGATCATTCTTCTACTTGTGAAACCAGACATTATATGTTCAATTATATTGTGCTCACAGGCATGCAAGAAGGGGAGCAGTGAGATCTGCGTGCCACAGGAATGCACTCTCTTGGGCAGATACAGGCAGAATCAAGGCTGATCTAGCACTTAATCATCTGGTAAGAGCTGGAAATGCAGTGTTTGTCTTTGATTTTCATTTTGAAAAGACAAATTAATGGGTTTCCCCACTCTTCTGATCCCTGTTGTCTTTTACACTCCCTTTGTTGTTCTCCATCCCCCCAAGCCACAAGTATCACTTGCATCCTACCTAGAGTGAGCTTCTTTAACCCTGATTTGAGGCCTGTTAAGTTAGGTATACAGGAAGGATGTGAGACCAACTGAAATGAAAATAAATGGCAGGGTATTAAGTGTACAGTGTAAGTACTGCAGTCAAGGCTATTCTCCTAACCTAGTAGCTCTATAGGCAATCAGCTGTAAGAGGAATAAAAGCAGTCCTGTCAAGCTCCTCAAACTGCTTGAGAGAGCATGTCCTTGGAGGAGAAAAAGCATTTCGTCTCAACCATTCGGAGGTCTCAGAGAGAGAGAAGCAAAGCCATACAGAACCGCCTCTACATTTGCAAGGGCTGTGTGGAAGCTGACAAGGAGGAGGGAGGGTGGCTGTCTGACTGCCCAGAGATGCCTGCTCCTCTGCTGATTGCAGGGGCTGAACATCTGCCAAAGCTTTGGTGGCATTTCTAGTTCTGTATTCATTCAAAACAAAAGTGAGAAGATCTGGACTTGCAGCTACTCGGAGATGTCTTACCATAGCACTCCAAAGGGTTTTCACAAGAAACATGGAGGTTGCAGTATTTGCTCTTTTTTGTTCAAAAAATCCCAACAGTGAATGACACTCTAATAACACATTTTAATAGCGAATACAGAATAGTATTGGCCTCGTAGAGCCAATGTCTGTCTCTTTTAACCATGAATGTGTTTTTTTCCATATTTGCCATCATGAACAGAATGGACAGGGCAACCACAAAAGGTGGCACAAAATATTTCCAGAAGTTGAGGCAGACTGTGAACATCACTGTTCTGAGCTTGACCAGAGAAGTTGCAATGTCAACTCTCCTTTCAACGCAAAGGACTTGGAGCAGCCAAGGAGCAGATGCTTCAGATTAACCGAGTTCATCACTCTTGGAAGAAAACTGCTGACATTGCTTTGTCCTGATGCAGAGACCCTGTTTGTCTCCTGAATACTTATTAGATTACAAATATGTTTATAAATCACTTTATTCAAACTGAACCTTCTGAGTCTGGAACTCTCTCTCTAAGCCTTTTTGCTTCACTTGTACAAGCTTACTTGAAAGCTACCTCACAGTGACCTGTGAGAATAAAGGGGGAGTTTAAACTTACTTCATCAGCAGGTGAAAGCAAAAGGCTGACTTTTAATCTAGCACTAGCACACCTTCTCTAAAGCTTTTCTGTAGGAAGGACAATCTTTTCTCAGAGACCTCTCAAAGACTGGCCTTGGTCTTATTAAATTTTGAAGATGGATCATCAAAGCCAGGCCCTTGGCCTGTTTTCGACGCCTGGCTATCTTTCTGATCCTGCCACCAGAACCTGCTCTCATTGCACTGGGCCCTGGCTGGCTCCTGTCACAGATGGTGGTGGTGGAGGGGGCTGGCCATGCTGGAGTGAGTGCTCAGGAGGACAAATGACCCCAGTACAATGCTTCAGGAATACTCAGCCACACTTCTTGGTTATTGGGGAAAGCAATGGACACACGGCTGTCCCACTTACTCTTTTTTCTCCTTTTTTTACCCCTATGACACATGCAACAGCAGCCCTCAGTTCCTGGGCACGAGGCTGGGTAGCCTTGCCTTCCGCCCTTCTCCTACAGGGAGGATGAGGCTTATTTTTCACTGGGTCCTTCTGTTGGTGCCCCACAGCTTCCAGGAGTTCATTGCAACAGCAGAAAGGGATTAATGCTGCTCATGGCTGGTAAAATCTATGCTTAATTGAAACAGTTTCTTACCTTAGGATCAAACACTAGTGAATCTCCTCTTTTTTACTCTGTTTTAGAAACTATGTAATTTATATGGCTATATCTTCATTGAATACTATTTTTTTCTCAGTAACATAGCACATTTGAAAAATAGATTCAGAAATCAGCAGGATAGAAGGGTATAGTTTCAGCAAAATTGCAATTAATTCTAATATTACTATAAGTGCCGTTCTTTTAGTAGTTATATTAAACAGCTTTTACAAATCCATAATAACACTACCTTCTTAATTATTTGCACTTGTTGCATCTCTAGTGTGTCCCTCTTCTTTCTCATGTATCTTCAGCCGAAGTTCAAAACATCTCCAGAAGTCTTTGAAGTCCTCAAAAATTTAGTTTATGACTTCTGCTTTTTGTTTACTCCACAATTTTTAGAAGACTTCATTCTCAATTCTTAGTTCTTATACAAAAGCCTGTGCAACAACTTGTATAAGCAAGTTGGCATTTCTGGAACAAACATCCGTGAACTTAGTCTTGGGTGTACCATTGTGTATAGTGAGGTAAAAGTGAAGGAAAAGAAATTGCCCAAGGACAAAATCAGTGGGAGATCTAAGGAGTTCAGATACTCAAATAAAGCAGAAAAAAAAAACAGAGAAAGGGAGAAAATAGCAAGGACAGTCTTTCATGCTGCTTTGTTAATCACTTGGAGTAAAATATCTTTCTATGGCTTGGCTGTCTTCTCTTCCAGTTTTAAATCTTGCAATATATTAATTTTTTTAAACTCTCAAGTTCTAAACTCATGTCTCTGGCAAGACAATTTTTAAGCAGGTCACTTCCTGCTGAATCATTCAGCTGGAAAGATAAAAAACAACTGTGAAATAAATTTATGGGGATCGTTTATTACACAGAAGTAGCTGCCTAACCAAAGAAGGGCTATTTGTGCTAGCATTCAAAAGTCTGTCCTAAGGAGGAAGGTGTCAGAGTTGCTGGCGGATGCTATGGAAACCTGAGACTTTTCCATCAGGTTGGATGTGAGGCTATTTATCTGTTTGGTTTTGTTTTCTCGCTGTCATCCTCTCCCACTCACTCCATGCTGACTTCTGAGCAATTTTAAAACCTTGCCACATTTGACGCAAACACTTTAACAAGCCGTGAACCCAGCCTTCATCAGCAGAAAGAGGAGGGGACACCTTCTTACAGCAAGTCTTGGGGGGCCACCTCCATGCTCAGGGAAATCAAAGAAGCCTTCTCTTCCCCCACAGCCCCCGCAGCTTGATGCGAAGTCCCTGATATGGTGGGATTTATGTTTAGGTTATTTGCATCTGTTTCTTCTAGAATTCCTTTTGATGTGCATGATGAAAGACTTGAGAGCGTTTGCGAAGGGCTGGAGGACAGAGCGGGAGCACCACACAGCCTTGGGTCTGGCTGTTGTGCCCTGAAAGTCAGAGCTCTGTTGGAGCCCTTTTCCTCAACCTCCCTCTCCACACAGTCACATCTCACTTACTGTAATGACTTTGCTTCCAGATTCTCCCTCCGGTCAATGGAAACAAATGAATAAGGGTAAATGAGATGTTAACCTGGAAGCACCTGTGTCTTTGGGAGAGTCCTCTAGTCTATTGGGCTTGCATTCATCTAAAACGAGATCACTGAATCAGCCTGAGACACTTGCCAGTTGTAGCCCAATTAGCAACTGAGCCAGTCTTAAAGGGGAAATTAATTCTTTGTAAATTTGAGATATAAAATAAGAAGTACTCAAATTAAGAAGGTGGCAAAATTGAGTCTTTTACATATACCTACGAGAAAACATCACTGGGTAATCACTTGGCTAGAAATAAAAGCTTTCATCACTTGAAGGCTTTGCACAGCGGAGGACTGTGTAATTTCCAAGTCTAAGACCTGCTTCTGCTCACCACCCAGCCGCACTCACAAAGGTGTGCACACCCATGAGCAGGCATCTCCCTTTCTGCTGAATTCCTCCCTCTTCTTGCAGCAATCCCTCCTGCTCACTTGCAACAATAAGAGGTGGGTCTCATCTAGGTTCACATCATTCTCCAGTTAAGGCAAAATTTTTGTATTTTAGCTTATCAAAAGATGCATGAGGTCTTATCTCAGACTGATCATTAAGGGCTGAGACCATTAAGGCTTGTGTTCTGCTGGAGTGCCAGTGCTCTCACAGATGCATTGTAGTATGTATATACAGCTATTTTTGGTAGTTTGTATTGATTATGAAAGAGCACCCTGAATGGTTTGCCAGACAGCTGATTTTCCCAGGACATCCAGAATAATGAATTCAGACAGAAAAGATGAGCAAATTTGCAGCTGTGCTAACTCCCACATGACCTGCCAACATGCAAGTCTGCTTGGCTCTTTGCACCCACAGCTGCACACATTGATGGGTGCATTGGCTGTGCCCTCCACAAGCAACGCTGCTTGTCTGCAGCTGGGAACATGAGGAAGGAAGGAATGGTTATCTGGAAAAACATAGCTCAGGTGTCATGGTGTTTATCTCCAAATGACAGAACCATCTCGCACACATTGCATGTATTCTAAATTACAGAAGAGAAGTCTCTCATATTTTCATATTAAATTACTAACATTTTTAGATTTTTAAAAGAGGATTTAGGTATATGAAAAACTAAGGACCACAATGTTGAAGTTTTAGCTGCTTATTAGAGAACCTAAAGGAATGAAATTCAGGTTCCTACTCCTGTCCAACACCAGGAAGAAACAAATGCTTGAAAATGGAGTTCAAACAACCAGTGCACAAACAGTGAGACCACCTGGGATTAGTCAGTAGAAAGTGTGGAGTTCTCATATCCTGCCTGTCTTCAAGTTAGGCATCTCATCAGCTTTTGCTCTGCCCTGAAAGTAAGGATCCACAATTACTCTGCCAAAGGACTGAGGAGAACTACCATGGTCTTTTAAAATGACAGGAATTATGTCATTCATTTTATCTAGTCTGAGAAGTAGATTACAAGTGGATCTGCCATAATTGGTGTGCATTCACTGGGCAATGCATAAAAGGCAATGAATATTGCTGAGTTATTTATTCTTAGATTTAGAAAAGAAGGATGAAGGCACCAGTCTTCAGGCAAAGCTCTGGTTAGTGAAGCTAGACTGAAAGGTGATGCTGTTCTTAGCAGTGCTGGTAAGATTCGGACATACATCAGTATCTCCATTGCAGCATTTCTAATCCATATTTAAGTAAATTTCTTCATTAATAATATTAGAATAATATAATATTTGCCCCAGACTAAAGATGTCTACTGTAAGGAAGTATGTTGAATAAATATGCTCCAGTTGAAAGCCAGAGTGGTGGATGGTTTCCTAATCATCTTAGAATAAAGATAGTTTGTGCTCATAAAATGTTCACATCTTTCCACATGAATGTGCTGATAAATAATTCATGGAAATGCCAGTTGTGATATTTCTAAGTTCGAGTAGCTTACACTAAGTTTTGTGCAGCAAAATATATTTGCAGTTAAATATATTTGGATACATCAAAGATAAAAATATTGCTCATAGATCTGAGGTCTATTACCTCAGGACATATTATGTATTCTGATTTTCATGTGTTCTCAAGTGTTTCATTAAGCATTAGTAGTTTTCTCCACTTTTTATACTTTTCCCTTGATATTTTGCTTTAGAAAGATGGAATATGACAACATTTGCTTTCTGAGTCAAACTCTGCACTGTATTTTTTATATTAACCTTTGAAAGCAAAGGTTTGTCTCTGGCAGACTGTGATTTGATTACAATTCTTCTATTAATGTACAGCCCAGCTCTACACACATAGTCAAGTGTACAACATGGAAAACAAATATCAGGTGAACAAAAGCCTTTTCTCTTAAAAATGTCATTAAACATGTTAGCTAAGGGCTAGATTCATTTTGCCATCACTATCATTATTACTTCTACTTTAAAGGCATTTTACCTCTTCTATCCTTTTGTTGGAGAATAAATTATTTTGGTGTGACTTTTCACAGAAGTAAAGCAGTGATAAGGAGAGCATCCCCGGTCTAGAGCATGCATAAACATCACTTTAATCCTCTTGATGTCAAAACACGCCTAAAACTATCTGGTGCCTTCTCTTCAACAGAGATGAATCTGTAATTTTTTCTGTAGCTGCATGTGGAGAATAGAGGCTGTGATACTGCAAGCAGTTCTATGTCTTTTGTGCTCCAAGGATCTTCACTAAATTTCATACTCCCCATGTGCTGTCAAGACCTGTGGAAAAAGAAGCAACATCTGCGCCTGAGGAGTAGAGGGTGGCAACAGAATTAAAGCACGAAAATCCTCATGAACCAGCCACATGCAGCCCTGTATGTAGACAATATCTTGTGTGTCTTGGAAGAAGACTGAAAGAATTTGTTTTGGCTTCTTGAGGGAGGAAGATGATGGTAAGGGGCCACCAAAACATTAAAAAAACACCTATGGATGAAAACACTTCTTCAAGTTACCCTCAGTTGCATGGCCAGTCCTGAGGACCAGGACTTGTATTAGATTGGTTTCATAAAGGAAGACAGGATCCCACCCTTCAAGAATGTGAAAGGCATTGGAGAAGCAGAGGAAACACGTAGAGCAAGACGAATTAAAAGCTAAAGGCAAAACTGCAGCTCATGCTTGCATGCAGGAGGAAACAGGAGAGTTTGGGACTTGGAAAAAAGTTTTGAGAGATGTTTTGACTTAGACTAATTCCACAATCAGAAACTACAGTGCCACAGCCAGTCTGTTGGGTGACATCTCTGCTGTAGAAGATGATCCCCTTCCGTGTAATGTTATGCAGATAACTGCTCGAGAAACACAAGTGTGTGCTCTATCCATGGCTAAGAAGTGCAGAGCATGCTTCCTGTCCCCTGGTCTAGCTTTGAAGTTATCCTGGCATTGAGAGGGGATGGCTGGATTGGGTGACCTCCAGAGGTACTTTCTAACCTAATTTCTTCTGTAGTGGAGAGGGATGTGCTTGACAATGATCATTGACATAGGTTGAGTTGCTTTGGGAAACATGTCTCTAACTCCCTCTTTTCTTGCTACTCAGCTGCAACTGTTGTCCCACATGTCCCAGTCTGCATGGTGACCACCAAGTGAAGAACATGCTGTGTTCAACTGGGAATCTCTCCTGTGGTCAGTGCCAGAGTTTGTCTGATACAAGGCCAGGGCAGAACTGGTGCTGTGGCCTGAGGTGGTAACGGTCTGCTGTGTGATTTTGGCTTAACACTCTAGCACATCAGCACATAATCAGTGTTTTTATATTTCCAGATACAAGAAATTCCTCTTAAATGGCGCTATTTTTGTTTGGGATAAATCAAAAGATGATGTATGAAGTGTGGACATGAAAAGAGCTCTGAAAAGATAGTGCTGTGCTTCCTGAGCAGAGGCAGAGGCAGGGCGCAGTGAGTAGTTTTGCACTTTGGGTTCGTGACTTAGGCCACGTAAATGTGCCGCTAGTGACGAGGGCTGCTGTGGTATTTTTACTCAAGAGGAAAGAACTATTGCTTGTCCAGGGCTGCTAGTACAATCAAGAGAGAGAAACGGTTATGGTGACTATTTCTTTTTACTCACAAGGGGAAAACAGATGATTTGGCTAGTTCATCGCTATCTAGCACATGGTAATTCCGTTCAAACAGTAGATGGTCTGAATATAACATAATATAGCAGTAGAGTAATATAAAAATAACAGACACATGATTGTTTTCCCTTCCTTTCCAAAAAGGAGCTATTACATTTATAATTGCACAGAGCAACAGTACTTTTCTGATTTCTTCAAGATCCATTATACAAATTTCCTGATCTGTTCTTATCCTCTTCTTCTGAGTGGCTGTATTTCACATTTAGAACTGTTTTGGCTTAGCAGGCACTCCAGGGTGGGATTTGTTCTATGTCATGAGGGATGAGCTGCCTTCCCCAGGAGCCTCAAGTTTGTGTTTTGAGTCACCTTCTGATGCAGACTGTGACGTGCCACAGGAGTGCCACCAGTTACTCACAACAGGAACCTATTTGCATCATTCTCTGATTCCTCTCCCACATCCTGGTGGTGGGCACCTAATTTTTGCTGTCAGACAGAGCTGATATGTGGCTAAGTTATGTACCTGAACTCAGGAATCTATCTGCATCCCAAGCCCAGTGTGAAGGTATTTTACCGGAATTAAATATTATGCAGATAGTTACACAACATTAATCTTATCCCAATGGTGCTTTAGGAAACTCATACGGATTTTAGTCGAGATCGTGTTACCTATGGCATTAAAGGACTGGAGAGTGACTGCATCTTCAGTTTTCAAAAGGAGAGAATTACTAATTCCCATTTTCAGTGACTGCTCTGGTGCCTGGCCAATTGCCCTTACGACTGTAAAATAGGATTTTCAGGTTTCTGGAAGGAGAAGCAAGCTCAGATTTATATTTGAATCTGAGTAAACAGGAATGATGCAAATTTGATCCTGTTAGTTCTGAAACCTTTATCCATCATATATTCCATTTGGGTTTGGTAGAAATTAGTGCTTTTCAGTACATTCATATTTTACATCACTCTGTCAGAAACCTTGTTTTTAATCTAATAAGAGTGTGTTTTGTAAAATAACCTTACCCGTGGCACTTTTACTAGAGGTAGTTTTTGTACATTTCTCTAAAGTGCTGACATGAACCATCTTCTTAATCTTTCATACAAGCAGGATCTGGTGGGTATTCTCACTGGAAAGGTTTTATTCGAATAGAGTAGGTAAAAAATGGAAACAAAAAAGAAAACTCTTTAAATGCTAAGCAGCTTGGCTTGTTAGGTAACATTAGGACATTATAAAATGATACAATAGAAACACAAAATATGATCAAGGGATTTTTCCACTTAATCTGTCTCAATGAAGGAAGTTAACTGATCTTCAAAGCTGCATTCACCTTTCCTAAAACATGTTGCAGTTTCTTCCTCTCAGTGACGAGCCATGCAGTGTCTAAGCTGTCAATGTCATCAGCATGCCTCAACTAACTGCAATCGTTGTTCAACATTTTAGAGCAAAGAGGGAAAAACATCACTCTCAAATAAGTATCTCAAGACCATATACCACAGCCAAGATCAGGAGCTGCTAAATAGAAATGATGCCATGAGACAAGAGAAATGAACAGCTTCCATACAGATCCAGAAGCACCTGAGCTGTTTCACTGAGTCTGAAATAATGGAAAGGACATGGGAACTCATTGCAAATGCTTTGAGAGTATCTGCATAATAAAGATGCACAAAGGCATTAAGCAAGCAATTTTAGATTGAAGCCATCGAATCCCATTTGGAAATGGGAATTCAGAGTGGTGTTATACTGTTTTGATAAACTACAATGTGCCAAATGTGTCAGTATCTAGCATAAGGTTGCTTTGTTGAGGGTGGACCCAGTTTCATTTAAACAGGATTTAGATCTGGGATCAGAAAGGTATTTTCTCCCCCTTCCTCCACCTCTTCCACTACCAAACGATCAGTCTTTTACTTTGATTAAATTTTTCCCTCCGTATTAACATTTTATCTGTAAAATTCTGTTCTCTTTGCCAGTTTTGGATCAGCATTGATATTTCAAAGTAAAATAATATGCAGGATAATTAATTTATTAACTAACTCATTCTCTAATTAATTCAGTATTTCTCAGCTTTTGTATCACTAAAACAATAGAAAAAAAGAAGATAAATGTTTTCTTATTAAATCGGTTAAAAGGCTTACTTTTCATATGTAAAATAAAAATGCTTTTATGTTAGCACATCTGTTATCTTGTCAATGAATGAAAGATTTACATGCCTAATATTCCTTCTGCACATAAAAGAATAGATCATATGAAAAATGATCTAAAGTGATTTGGAATGAGTAATAATTTATTAGTTCAGTGTAGGCTTTAGCTCAGCTTCCTAGGAAATAAGGCTTATATCATCATGATGTCTGTGTGTTTCTTCATCAGTCCTTCAGCCCACTATGAACATTTTTCAACATGATAGTCTCAATTCCAACCAAATCTGGTAAAACTATTGACATCTAGAAGATTTTCTTCAAGTTTCAGGAAAACAGAGTGCCTCTTGTAACAACAGGGCTGAAACTACTGCTCTCCATTGGAGAGCAGGCCACAGGATATGGCTGCAGAAAACTAAAACAGGGTAGAGCCTAAAGAAAACAAATTCATGGATTTGCCTGCTCGCTGAACAGCTTGTCTACTTGAAGATATCTATATTTTGGGTTTGGACCCCAGATTCCCCCTTATTTGTACGTACAACAAAAACATATACTCAGCCTTTGCCCTCTGGTTTGAAGCTATGGAGTTGGTAATGATGTGTGGTGCTTGGGGGACTGCAGGTGGGTGGCAGGCAGAGGATCTGGTAATTTTTCAGGCTGGAAGAGCTATCCAAAGGGGAGATGATAATGGTCTTTCATAGAGAGATGGATATGAACTGATTTTTCACCATCTCTCCCAGTACAAGAAGCAGGAGGCATGATGGGGCAGCCAGCAAGAGGAAGGTTCTCAAGGAGGTACATAACATACGGGCGAGTTGTGGAGCTCCTTCCCTGAGATGCGGAGGATGCTAAAAACCTTTCTTGGGTTCATTAACAGCCAGCCATGTTCCACACTCAAAGGGGACAAAAAAAATCCATTGAGAGGTTCCTGGCTCAGGAAGTCCTTGAGATTTAAGTGGAGGAGAGAAAGTGTTCAGAAGTGTTACTACCACTTTTCTTCATTTGTGTGCTCTTTGCTATCTGCTTCTGTGCTTTGAGGATTGGGTTTTATTTTCCACAAAATGCCTTCCATTTATGTTATTTAGATTTGTTCTACATTAATAGTACTAATTGCGGGACTCATCCCCATTGCTGCATCTGGGTGACAGCTTCGGATTATATGAGAGTTTGGGGGGCTTTTTTTTGATAACTTATCACAGCTTTGACAGCCCAGTTGCAGCTGGGAATGCAACTGTTCTCCATGCATAAAGATACCAAAGCAACACAAGGGAATAGTGTAGTTTTCATTGATGTTCTTTAAAATAAAATGTCATAGTATATCTGAAAGTTTGAACCTGACTATTTAAGCAATCACTGAATGCCACACTATGAGGTGTATTAGGTGCATGTGAGATAGCTGTCCTGGCAGTTAGAAGAGAGTAAATAGAAAGATATTCCATATTTCCAGAAGCAGTCTTTGGCAATGATTATAATTGCTTGAATAGTATATATGAGAGCAGTTGGAAACACTAGACTGAACAGTAGATAACTTTCCATTTGACTGCATTTATGCCACTTCACTTTCTTGTCTGCAAGTAGGCTTTTGATCCCAGGGAATCACTGGGTATGAGACTTCTGCATCTAACCTGAAAGACTTGCACTTCTACGCGTATCTATATAAGCACTTGCCTGCTTACGAGTCTGGAAGGCTTATGCTTCTGTAAGAATAAAAATATTAGTCACTTACCATTCATATACTCCATCTTAAAAAGTTTCAGTCATCCAGATAGAATGATGGAAACATCCCCTAGGTCAGGTTTCATCCTAGTTAAATCAGTCTAATTACATTAGCAGTAAGAAATTCTTAAACATACTAAGTGCATTATTGAGCTAGT
The DNA here is from genome assembly GCA_028020825.1 of Podargus strigoides. Classification (NCBI taxonomy): domain Eukaryota; kingdom Metazoa; phylum Chordata; class Aves; order Caprimulgiformes; family Podargidae; genus Podargus; species Podargus strigoides. The sequence continues at coordinate 32,193,143 of CM051623.1, forward strand.
CGGGTAGAGAAAAATCTTCTCTGTCTTTGGCAAAGAGACATTAAAAATACAACCACTTTTGTCCTTTCATTCTCTCATACAGAAGATTGTGCTGCCACAGAAATGAGCTCTGTGCAACTGATGATTAATGGTCATAGTATGTAGAGAGCTGTGTTATTCATAATCATATTAGGCAGTCAAATAAAGGTTAAATAAAACCTAGAAGCATTTTTTCAACTCTTGAAAGTGAAGCTGTACAAAGAAAGTTAATACCTGTTGGACATGGGTTTATCAAGTTCAATGTAACTCTAAATGTGATGAAGGAGTGCTCACTTTGAGAAATTTTTCCCTGAAGGCAGTGCTCAAAGAGCAATGCCTAGATGGTCAGTTTTTCCCTCTCACATATCTACACGTAGATACAAACACACACACACACACATGAACGATGGTGATATTGCTGATGAATGTGACAAACTAAAATGCACTAATACGAATTTTTGATACATGATAGACGATTACATCCACATAAAAAGTATTTTAAACATATCAATATCATGCAATTATTTAATCTATATTCTAAATATGGAAACTAAGATCTAGACAAAACTTTTCAGTAGTATCTGGAGCAGGCATGGGGAGCCAAAACACAAACGAACTTTTGGATATTAATCAAGATACAATCCATTTATAAAATATCAGGCAACCTAAGAATATTTCCTCCTAGGATTAAAAATCTTTTTCAGAAAGTTTAGTCTGAAAGGATTGTCAAGCACTGGAACAGGTGCCCAGGTAGGTGGTTGAATCACCATCCCTGGACATATTTAAAAGATGTATAGATGTGGTGCTTAGGGACATGGTTTAGTGGTGGACTTGGCAGTGCTAGGTTAATGGTTGGACTTGATGATCTGAAAGGTCCTTTTCCACCAAAACGATTCTATAATTCTATGATTCTACTCTAGCACTGCACTTGCTCTTCACATAAGCTGCACAGTAAGGGCTCTGCCTTGATTTACACCTGTAATTGCACAGAATTGCCAGGGCAGACCTGATGGAGCAGCATCAGGGCTGGTCAGGTTCATCTCAGGCTTTGGCGGGGAATGAAGGAGAAGAGGATGCTGCTCTCCCATTTGGCGTGCAGGAAGCCCCATGTCCTCCCTTTCCATGCAGCACTGATAAGAAACAGATAAATGGAAAACCTGGGCTGGGGGCAGACACACCAGAAAACTTCGGGAAATTCTAAAGCAATTGAAAACAAAGTTTTACAGTGGGAAGTATCAGCAAAAGTTAAACATAAGTGCTGCCATCTGCACTGCTTACAGCATAAAGTACAAGATGTATATCTGGGGCTGCCAAAGGTTCAGCAGATACATCCTCCTCTAAAAGCCCTGAAATGCAGCACTGATGGTGGGACGGAGACAACCTTTGGCAGACAGAGCTGTGTTCAAAACTCAGAAATGGAACCACCTTGTGTGTTTTGGGTGGACATGTTTGTCAAAATACTTTTTATTGTAGCAGCAGCGGAGGCTGAGGCTGTTGCTTCAACTCCCATCAAAACGCTGAAGGATTAAATATATATGCTTGCTCAGAAAAGAGCACAAGTCACAATCAAATAGACTGTCTTTCCCACATCATTAATATTTATAGTTTTACACCTAGTAGCACCACTCACAACCAAAGCAACCGCTCACCAGACTTCATTAACATTCATAGAGGCAAGAAAGTAATACTACTCGTAACTGGTGCACATTTCCAATATTCTTTAATATTTACAGCTCTGTAGGTGTTTTAGTTAACTTATATAAGTTCACAGCGGTAAATCATAAGGTTAACTTGCAGTGTGGCCTTCTGGGTTAAGTAGTATCTTCAAATAAAAGATCGGATATGAATTAATGTTACTATCTGTAATAGCTTCTATTCTTACCGTATTTACCCTTGTAAGTCAGCTTGTATTGAATAAAGATTTTTAATTTGCAGCAGAAAGATTCTTTGCAAAGTAAAATTGATCCAAAGTCATATCCATGGCCTACTATGGTAGCAAGACTTGTTCCAGAAATCGTCAGCATTTTCATTTTGAATCCAGGAATACTTAGGAGATGCTACAGATCAAATTGTGTTGGTATAATAGAGTAATAAATTATTCTTATGGTTAATATTTGATACAAACTTTAGTGACCTACTAGAGGTCATCCCATGTATCTTTATTTAACAATTAGATATTTGATCTAAAATAATTCCCAGCGTCCCTCTGTAGTCAGTGGGGGTAACCCAAAACCTCCAGAGGATGGTTCATACCCTCTACCCAAAACTGTTTAATTCCTCTAGCAAAAATTAAAGGGTCCATTTCCCAACTGTGTGAAGGACCTGTGAGAATGACTGGAGGGGATCTGGGATGCAGATCTGGGGGCAGCCACAATTCATGGGAGGGCAAGGTGAGTTTCCTTATCTACTATATTTTTGACTACATGTATTTCTGATCTCCTAAAAGTGCTTCACAATTGTCTTACATGTAGAAAAATGTGGTAATAGGCTGATGTCTTCTTAATTGTTTCAGACTAACAAAGTGAGTAATGGAGCTGTATTTCATGTTCATTGCATCCCAGACTGAGGCCTGGGCACACAAACAGACTTCAGTCATGATCCCCAACAATTTCAAATTATTTCAAAATATATTTCAGACCCTGAAAACCTGTAACTTGGTGCAAAGGATTCCTATTCCCCACCTTTTAATCTTCTGAAAGACAGAGATGGAAACCCAGAAAAACTCTATCTAATTTCAAGATACTTTAAAACAAGCCACAGAGCACAAGAGAAACCTAGCAGAAATAAAATCATGCTGGTGCAATCTCTCTTGCTCTAAGCATCAGATTTTAGTCTTGCACCTTAGTGTCACCATTTTTATGTTTTCAATTTTCAGGAGTGGAAAGACATATCTTTGCATTGTATTGTTTAGATAATACTATCCCAGTTTGACTCCAATGTAGTACCGTGCCCACTGTTTTTTCACTTGAGCAATTTCATCCATCTTTCTGTGCAAGGAACAACCAACCAAGAGTTAAGCTTTTGAGTTTTAGCTATTAATTACACGCACAAAACCTTTATAGTGATATTGATTGCCCTACAGTATGTGTAAAGCTGAAACAATGAATCCGTTCAAGTGTCTAAATTCTCATATCTTAACACAGAGATCTGCAGCCTTTTAAGGGTTATCTGGCTGGACAGGTTTCCTTTTCCAAATTAGAGCTTAAGTACACTGGCATGAGCTCAGCAGACATTGGAGATGCTGTGAAAGAGGCAAAATGCAGCTTATAGACCAGTGATACTCCTTTCCCTGCAGGGAGACAAGGATTTGCAGCACATCTGGTCCTTTCTGCTTACCTCAATGCTCATCTGTTAGCTATGCCCACTCCCAAAATCTGCCAAAGTGCCCTCCATGTTATGTGTTATAAGTTGTGAAATCCTGCAGTAGCATAATGATGTTTAAGCTACTAGGCACTTTATGGTGCTGATATATTAGCATGCATAAAATTAGCTAATGATGCAGAATCTACTAGTGTTCATCCTTTTACACCCTTTTGCTTTCAAACTGATAACGTAGCAGAATCCACTCTCCCACCCACCCTTCTCCTTGGGTTTAGAAAGCAATTTCCTTTTCTAAAAATGGAGTTTTGGGGCACTAGCTAACCTTATAATAGAATGAGTATTGGAACCCAAGTGCCCAGTACCTACCTGGGGAAGGACTGAGAGAGGGAAAGTAGACAAATAACTGTGAAGGTTTAAATGTGAGGAACAAATGGGGTTTCTCAGTTCAGGGCTGCTTTCTACTCACTTGGACAGAGCGGTTGAGTAGTGTCTGACCAACAGCTCAGTGTGGTGGAAGGGGTACAGCATCCTGTGGTGCTGGTAGTGCATCCTACCCCAGCCTTAGATACAGACACACATATGTAAACACATATGTAAGCCTCTTCAGAATTATGTGGCTCTGTTCCACAAATTAACATGTACTTTAGAAAAATCTCCAACCATCTGCTGAGGCAGCTTTAACCTCTCTTTGAGCTGCTGCTTGGCCTGAGTGTCTGCCCCAGACTCTGTTCTATTTGTTTTACCCTTTCACTCTTCTAGAGGGGGGAACCTTGAAGGGTGATGGAGCATATTCTGAGGATGGATAAAAGCAGGGAGAAAGGAACTTTTTCCTCAAATGATTGTTTGAAGACTCTCAAAGCAAGTACCGACAGCTGCAAGTGTCAGTGAAATTAAGAAATGTTTGGGGGAGTAGTGGAGGACAGTTAATTTCTGGCCCATAGGCAGCAGATAGCACTGGAGACAAATCTAAGAGCAAACAATTTGCACAATACAAAGTGCATCCCTTGATATTGCAAGAGGAAGGCTCTTGGTTGTAATGATTAATTCTAACTCTCCTAAGTGCTGGGGGAATTGCAGCCGTTAAATGAGGCATCAAGCACACCCATGCAGTCTTCTGCACTGAGGTCCCTTTTCACATCACCACTCAGTGCCTGCACTGTGATCTTTTTCTTACATTGTCCCAGATGGGTCTGAGGTGAAGAGTCAGGAGTGGGAGCAAACCTTGGTGTTGTGCTGCAGCTGTGGAGAGAGTCTCCAAACAGGAGGCACATGCTCCAAAAACCCCTCCTGGATGGCTTGATGGTCAGCTCGAGTTTAGCATTGCATTGTCTGTCCACTACACAACACTAAATGTGTGGAGGTTGTAACAGGAGAGCAGAGGTTTGAGAAGTGTGTAACTGGTGTATTGGCCCTGCTGCCATGAACACCACACGCCCAGTGAGGCCAGGGTTTCACCCACAGCTACCCTGTTTGCTTTGCCTAACATCTCAGAGGGTAAACACACTGTGGATGTAAAACCTTGCAGACAATCCATCAGAAATTAAAGCAAGTGCATATGTGTTTTGGGGACTGGAGATGAGAGTGACTATGAGCATACCAGCTACCAGAACAGCATAGCAGGGGATCAGTGCTTCAGTGTGTCCCCAAGCCCTGAGGCCAGAGGAAAACTGGCCAGTCTGTCTGGACTTATAGTCTCCCTACTACTCCAAGTGCTGTGGGCACATAGCAGAAAACTTGGGAAGGGGGAACAGCTCATAATAAACAATTTTAAAGTATTTAATGAGCTAAAGAGGGTTTCTTGGAGGATGATTTATCCTCTGTCACCTCTCCTGTTTACTTCCAAATGGTATCTTAATTGACTTTCTCCTACTTGTCCCTCCATTAAAGCCTCTCTTCACTTTTGCCTTCATTTTCAGCACATCACTTAATTTTCCCTATTTACTTTTTAATTAATGATCTGGCACTTTTTGCCTTCTCTAAACTCATTGCATTGAAAACTCTGTCCTTCACTACTGTTTCTTGGGAGCAGGAAAATGAAATTTGTTTGATCCAGACAAAATTAATTTGACTCTTTTCTTTGTTTCCTCTCATCTAATGAAGCCGATATAGTTTAAAGCATTGGCTGCATAAAATGATTTTCTGGGATCAGATACCGTTCTTCTGTAATTTTTGGCAATGCAAGTACATTAAAGTGAGTTCTCTTCTGCTAACAGTGTTTTTCTGCAGGATAAATCAATACCTGCAATAATAATTTGTGGACTTTAAACAATAGTAGTATTTTCTACAGTTTTTCACAGATCTACAATTCTTCCAGCCTCTTTTCTGCAGATGTCCCTGTGGCTGTGTGCAGCAGATGTACATATAACTCTTGAATACCAAAGTCAGATCAACATGTAATATGTATGCTCACTGAAAAACCATCACTGTAGGAAAAAAAAAAAAAGCCAATGCACTCATTAGCATGGCTTTTAAGCTGATGTAATTTATTCACTTTCTCATAGGTCTGAATCATTTATTTGCTGTGATTTTTTCAAGTAGCACTCTATTTCTATCTGTTAGCCACATCATCAGTTTGTGAGTAGGTGAAGGTGAATGTGATCCCTACTGCCTATTTTCCAATTATGCCTAAAATATCACACAGAGAATATCAGATTTTGGGTTTCCCAGGGGCAGAGCCTGGCACACCACTGTAAGCAGATTGCCCCAGGGCAATTCCCCCTCAGTCCTTCCATACTACAAACCCACCCTATCCCAAATTTTTCTGCATCACTAAGTGGAGCTGCTTCTCGTTGCCTCAACAGGGAGGAATGTGTTTCAGTGGCTTGTAGCCACTGTCTTGTGCACTGACTGTTTTGCAGTGTGGAGAAGCACATAGATAATCAGTCAGTCCCCAGGGGCATTATGTTCTTCAGGAAACAGTTGATCATCACAGAGAAGTGGACAGCAGTCTCCTGGGAGACCAGGTAAGTACTGAATAATTAAGACCATGCTCACATGTCGATGTTGATGGCCAACCCCTTATTCACCATCACTGATACTGCTGAAATCCAAGACCATACAGAGGTCAAAAAAGAGTGAATGGAAAGACTTGAATTATATGGAAATGCAAAAAATTTCTATACTCTCTCATTCAAAGCCATCCATAGCGTCTCATGAGACATACAAGACACATCCTGCCTGAATGTTTTATCCTTAGTGCAAATCAATGGTGTTGTGCTGCTGAAGATAGAGGCAGTTATTTGTGTTCAGCCACATGATGCAAATAATTGTCTTTTATGTTTGAATTCTTTGGTGTTGCCAATTGACCAGCTAAGCAAGTACGATCCTTGAAATACATTTTACACATTGGTCTTACCAGTTGCTTAATACCTCTCAGTTATATTTGTGTGATTATTAACGTGCATGTTTGTGATATAGTTTAATTTGGCATTAATGTAACAGTATAAAAAATAAAGCACTAATAGCTTTATGAATATTCATGGTAAAGTTACGTAGCTGCTCTTGGTAACATATTATTCTCTTTTGTGAGTGCTTTAATGACTTGCTGCTTTTTTCATGCAAACAGTTGCAACTCCTGGGTGCTTCACAAATATTAATATGCATATCTCTCTGTCCTCTGGAACTGTAGTTAGAGTCATGTCCCACTCTAGACTTGCCTTTTAAAAATACATCCATTTGGAGAGCAAAAACACATGACTGGACAAGTCATTGAGATGCTTTACTTAAAATACATTACATACAAGCAGTGACTATTATACAAACACCCTGTAAGCTTGAATGTGGTGAACACCTAAAATCAAGTCCAGTTCACAAAAAAAAAATCACAAGGAGTAATGCAATAATTCTTCAGACAATTTATTTGAAAAGAAAATATTCTTTTCAGGAAGAACCATTTAGAAAATTCAGTCCATTTAAAAAGAACTTCTGATGTTTGTCAATTATGCACATTGATGGAAAGAGAAAAAAGGAAAGTTTCTTAACAAGATTTCCAACCAAAGTGCTGATTTCTCATCCAAACCTATGACGCTGGTAAGTACAATAAAGCTCTTTCAGTCTATACAGCCTGTCGTAGAGAATAAGACACATTTCAGAACAGTAATGAATGCCCAAAATACAACATTAGTTACCATACTAAAAAAAAAGTCATATAATCCCCCAATCTGCAGAATCCTGCAAATTATCCCATTCTGCAACTTTATGCAGTTCTTTAGCTCTGTCCTCTATGTTTAATAGTGGACTATGATTTTGAGTCAACTTCCTGTTGTGATACATTGGAAGGAACTGCTGGATCATTGTATTGCTCCAGAGCAGCTAAGTTTGCTATGGCTTATGGAAAATGGCATATGATTCATCTAATTAAACAGTCAGCTGATCAACTGGGGAAAAAAATAGAACAAAATATATCATGTATTGTTACTACTGTTCTTTACTTTTACTAAAAGAGGGATAAAGGCATCACTAAAAGCTCAAGAATGTGGAAGGAATTGCATATATATCAAGTAAAAAAAAGTCTTTGCCCAAAAATTCTAATAATCTTGGTCTCATCCTCCAATGTCATCTCCCAAACTGGAGCATAAATCCCATCCCCTTCTGCACACCCATCTCAATGAAGCAAAGTCTCAGTCTTATAACCTCAGGTCAATGCATGTCTTCCAGCTGTACCTCGTTGGCCCACACTCATAGTCCCAGACATAGTTACAGACACCCAAAGGAAGCCTGCATGTCCATACTCTGCCTCCATAGGCCTGTCCCCATGTCCTGAACTGGAAACATAGGTCCCAGCATTGACAGGATCCCTGCAGTGGATGTTGTGGTGGGACAATTGCCTCTCCTGTGACATAAGTCATGCAGGAGGCAAGTCCTGAACAGAAGGGTTTAGGGAGCATCAGTAGTTGCGTATGTGAATCTGCCAGGGATGTCCCTCCACTACAGCTATCACAAACCCTTTTTGAGATGACTTCTGTTTTACCAGCAGTAGACTTACCATAGCTTGGAATCTTCTGCTGCTGACAGAGACAGTCCCGTGGGCTCCTTCCTTTAGCTTTGTAAAATAAAAATGAAGTTTTGTCCACTGTAAAAGCAAGGGGAGACAGCAAGGAGGCAGAAGTACTGTTTGGACAGAAAAACCTGGCAGTTTCATGAATAAATTTGTTGTAGCTCTGAGAGTAGGTTTGCAGCCTGGACGTGCAATTTTCCTTCAGTTTTCATTGTACCACCCCAGTTCCTGACACTAACACTGGTATAGATCTTCTAGGGACCAACATCAGATGATGTCATTGTATGTTATTTAAAGCAAAATGAGGCAAATATTTCCAAATTTGTCCTTTTATGTACTACGAGCATGAAAGAAACTAATTCAGCATGAATCTCCCTCTCAAGATGAGACACGTGGATTGAGAGGCAGAACCTCATCAGTTAAAATCCCTGTATGTGCCCTAAAATGGCTCACCAATATTTGAGCTAGAGATCTTGGGTGAAGAAATTTTCTACAGACCTAATTTGGCTTCATCCTTCCAGCAAAGAGGTAGATCTGCAGTGATGGGAACAATGGTTGCACTTCAGAAAACTGGTGAGAACTGGAGCTGGCCCTAGGAAGTTTTTAGGAACCAAAGCAAGAAAATAGACTGCATGTGGACTCAGCATGTGTAGCAAATACAGAAACCCTCACAACTAAAACCTCTTTCCTAAAGTGGTCCTTTTTCTGGACTCCTAGGCTCACTATTTGTTAGCTGGGTTAATTCAGAGCTACTTTCAAGAAATCTGAGTGTGAGAAAATGTTATCTGCCTTGTAGCTTGGGTCTTGCCAAAGGTAAAAAGATTGCCATGATAGAATAGGGAGGAGGGGTGACAAATCACCAGCTGGGGCAGAAATCCTACCAGAACCAGTCTATGCAGAGTGGGGTGACTGGGGATGTGCCTAGAGATAAAACTACAATTGCTCTGGTTACATCCATGTCAGGAAAAGGAGTGAATGTCAGCTTAGGTGTCACTATTAGACTTTGCTTTATTCAGGTATCCAATGCCAAGGTGTCTGACAAAATCTTGCTTCATTTATGGTCTGAATCTATTCTGATCAGAACAGGATAACATGAACATCTGTACAGCACAACGACTGCTCCTAGCTGGTTCAGGCCAGAAACTCTTACCTGTAGTGTTTTTGTTGTTTTTCTTTCCACTGCCTGCAAGGAGAGCTCCCATTAACTTTGGGAGATCTAGCCGAGTCACTGGGGAGCCACCTTTCACCTGGGCAGCATGGTCTCAGTGTCTTGTTCCCCAGAGTTATTTGTCACACACTTTCTAGGGCCGTGTTTGTCATCAGATGGCTGGTGACCTATTTGCTGGGCCAGCAGGAGAAGTTTGTCTTTCTGACAATATAAACAGTAAGTAGTCAACCAAGTATTCTTTCAGAGACTGGTGTCCGAGACTGGTGTCAGACTGGTTTCCCCTTTCCTCACAACTCTCTGAGATCACAAAAAGCTTTGGCAAGTTTTCCCCATGGCACTGCTCAGGGGAGCAGGAGTGCAGCACAGCATCCACCTTGAAAAGTGCCAGCTGTGGACATGAGGAGATCTGCACCCATGCTATGGAGGCTACCATTGCACTCTAGAATAGTGCCGTCTTGGTGGTCTTATTAATGCTTGGTGGATGTGAAGAATCCTAGGACACTAGTCTCCTTGTGTCAGTGTTCTGCATGAGGGCTTGGACTAATTCTGCTACAGATAACTCTGATCCTTGAGGCCCTGAAGACATTCAAAGAAGACTTACAAGGCTGACTTGCACGCTCTTGTTCACAAGAAGCAGCATATCTTCACTATGTTCTTTCCATTCCACTTGGATGTCTTCACATCCCTTTTTAAAGATACAGAGTCCTCAGTATTTCTGTAATTACTACAGTCTGTGTTGCATACGCTGTTCTGAAAAGAAGTGTTCAGTAAACATTGGCATAATGAAGCCTTCATTCTTCGCTTGTCCTCTGGGGAAGAAGTAGCGCTGGGAGGATTGCAGCAACTTTATCTCAGAAAGCTTTTTAAAAGCATTTTTTCTTATTCTATGAAAACTGGTTTCACAATGGAGGAGGTCAAAGTAGACTCTTACGATACACTGCAGTAGCTGAGAGCTTTGCCTGCTCATTCTGGAGGCGACATTACTAAATTGAGGCAAAAATGTTTTGGTTTTCATCTTTTGAAAGGCAATTTTTTGCACTGCTGCCATCAAAACATTATGGCGCCAAGTGAGATAGCACGTTGAAAGAAAAGCTGCTACTGAGCTGCTTGACAAAGAAAGCAGGAAAGCTAAGATTGTTGGGAAAGGATTTTAATTTAAATTTTGTGAACTTACAATGAAACACAGATGAAATTTTTTTTTTTGAGAAATATATGCAGGTTTTTCAGATTAAGTTCTCAGAGGTTTTAGTTTTGTAATTTAAATGGCCCAGGTTTTAGATTTGTGAAACCTCTTTTGATACTTCGGTGCTAGAATGTACCCATGTGATAAAATTGGTTAAACTAATCTTTACAAACAAAGAAAAGTAGGTCACGTCTCTAATTTATGTCAATTCACACTTGCACAACTCTTGTCAACTTGATGGAACATTTACTTCAGCTGTCTGAAGAGAGAATCAGATCTTTGAATTTACTCTAAATGTATAAATTTGATCAACTAGTTCCTTTAAACAGCAAATTGAATTGAGAACATGTGGATTACAGCTGATCTTGAGATAGAGAATTAAAAAGAAATCCCTCAAGACAAATGGGTTTGAGTAGCTCTAAGTGCTTCCTTCAAAGAGTCATTTTAAGGGTTTCTGGAGAGATTCTGTTGGACACTATATCATATTCTGAAAGGAATGATGATGCCTTAAATAGCATGACTTTAGTATCGTACAATGAAGTGCTGTAGTTTGTTAAATGGTAGAGGACTGGGAAAGCTTCTTTTGTTCACTTTAATGTAAAATGAAGGCACAGATGGAGTGATTTACAGAGCTTCACACACTCGTGAGGAGGACCACAGTCCCAAAAAGAAAAATATCATTCTTTCATCCCTACAGATTTTCTTCCTGTAAAATTAACCTAAATGCAAATAACACTTCTCCCTGATAGGTCTTAGGTTTTGTCTTTAAAGAAGAAAAAATAACCAGCATTTAATGTAATTAAACATTATTTTGACAGATATCATAGAAAGAAAATTATTTTAGCTCAGTAACTGTATCACATAGGCCCTTCAAAGCGATAGTTGAGAAGCACCTTAGTGTCTCAGAGTTTAAGCCTACAGTATGATGAGGGATTGGTCAGAGCTCATGGAAGAATGTGATGGTTCTGCATCACTCAGATTTTTTGATAGATTGGATAACTTCATAAACTAAATCATAGTCTAACTAAACTTCCTATGACCTCTCTATTGCTTCTACCAGTAATTGCCCAAATTTCCTGACAAACTGGCACTGTGGAAGAGGCCAGCACTGTACAGACAGGTCAGACTGCTGGGGAATCGAGGAAGCATCAGTCTAGTAGCCTGGGGCAGTGCCTCCTGCTGCTGAGATGAGCTGCTGCAGAGGCCTTCCCCCAACTTCTAAAAATGGTCAAAATGTGATGCCTAGGTCCAGTAGCTGCCAGAAAAGTGCCCACTCTTTCTCCTAGTATTGGGTGTAGGCAGCCAACCCTTGGTAGCAGGGTAGCTATTCCATGCTGGACTCAGACAGTTCCAGATGACTCCAATGGACCCACCACAGGGCACAGCTGAGCCCATCAGTGAGGCTGGTGCTACCTCTGCGAAAACATATTTAAGAAAGGAGAAATCACCACACTGCAGAGAGCGGAGAAAATTTAAAAAATGTGAGAAACAGCCCCACAAACACAGAGGTGAGAAAAGAAGGGAAAGAAGGTGCTCCAGACACCAGAGCAGATTCCCCTGCAGCCCGTGGAGAGGACCATGGTGGAGCAGGTTTATTCTGAAGGACTCCAGCCCATGGAGAAGGACCCATCCTCCCGCAGTGATAACGTGTAAGGAGCAAGGAGCAGCAGAGAGGAGCTGTTATGAACTGACCATAACCTCCCATCCCCCTGTGCTGCTCAGGTAGGGGAGGAAGTAGAGAAGTTGGGAGTGCAGGAGTGAAGTTGAGCCTAGGAAAAGGGGGAGAGTGCAGGGAGGTATTCTAATTTTTGCCTTTCTTTCTCATCATCCTACTCTATTTTAATTGGCAATAAATTGAATTAGTTTTCTCCAAGTTGAGTCTGTTTTGCCCAAGATGATAACTGGTAAGTGATTTCTCTGTCTTTGTCCCAACCCATAAGCTTCTTTGTCCTATTTTCTTCTCTGGTCTGGTTGAGGTGGGGGTCTGCCAGATGGCCAATGTCAACCCACCACACTCCATTACCAGGACCCTTCTATTGGATTCTTTATGCATAGCAGGCATACAGGGCTGATACAGGAAAAAAAAGATAATTTAAAAATTATTTAAAATGCAAAGTTCCCCTATTGCCTCCATACAGACCCCACCACAGTTTGGATAAAACACATAGAAGGAGTACAGTGAGCTAGGACAACAGATTATCAAAGCAGACAGTTTGGAATTTGCAAAGCCCCCCCCCCAGCCCAGATGAAAGTGTTTCATTCAGACAGCTTTTTTGAAGGTTGATTGATTCTTCACCATTTGCCATCCCTTTCTCTTTGCTTCTTGCAGATGGCTCATTTTTTGCTGGAAGTCTTCTGTAGCATTAGATAAAGTCCCACCTGCCAGTAATCTCTGCTCTTGACCAACATTGTGCTCCAGGGTGGAGCAGAGTCTTTAGTTTCGCTGAACTTGTTAAACATCTGCTGGGAGGCTTGAAAGCAGAAATGTTCTGTTCTCTGAGGCCCATAAATGGGAACAAAACCTGCAAGACAACTGTTCCCCTATGAGGGAAAGAACAAAAGATTGCTAAAAAAGGCCTTGTTATCTTCCTAGTAAATACTGCATGAAGGGATGTTTTCTTTAATGTAACCTTTAGCTCCAGTGTGCAGTGGTGCCTTTACTCTGCTAACATGTTTTAAAGATTTTGGTTATACTTCATAAATGGCAGGGATGCACTTGCCAGGGTGGTGGGAGGCTGGCATTAACTTTGGTCTGGAGAAAAGAAAAAGGTTTGCCTGGGAGAAGCACTCCATAACTGCACAGTGCTACTGCTTAAGTAGAGTGACCATCACATCATTGTTGGGGTAATCACAAGGAGGTATTAAAAAGCAAATTTAAAATTGTGGCTGTTGTTTCTTGATGTGAAACACCAGCATCTTTCTGTTCAAGGCTTTTCATGGGTCTGTTACTGAGCAGCTAGAGGTGCAAGCATTTGCTGAAGTCCAGTGTCTTAGCAAAACCATAGACTTGCAGCAGGCTGGACAAAGTCATATTAAAAAACAGCTGGACTTTGTGTACCCTCTCAGGTCTTTCATGAGGAACTGAGCTATAGGGGTAAACTGAAAATAAATGGGAGACCATTCAAACAATCATCCTACATTGGACAAACCATGGCTCATTCCTCATCTTCATACCTCAGATTTTTTTTGATAGACATTCAGCAATATTTCAGTGCTTTCTCAGACAGACCTATTCATCTCAAGATAATGTCTAACACCTTATTTCTTAATTAATTTAATCTAGCTTTCCAGAGAGCAATAACATATTCTGGGCTGAGAAAGAAAGCTATAATTAAATAATTTGCTGATGTCATGGACTGTCATGAACAGTGGAAAACTACAATTAAATTATAACCATTGACTCTCAATGCAATCTGGAATTGATGGCTGTTTCCATGTGTAATTAATATGTCTGTTCTTATTTAGAAACCTTGGGCCAGCCCATGACACATATGAATTGGTGTTTCCTTGAGGATTTCAAAGGATTACAGCAGATTAAATTGGCTGAAGATTCGGCTAGTCAGAACTTGGAGACTTTTTCTGGGAAACTGATGGGATATGAACCCCTTAAAAAGGACAGACAAGCAGTACTGTTTACAGAAAGACCTATGGCCTTTCAAAATCACCTTTGTCCAGCTTGATATTGCATTCCCCATACCTTGTGTACATTTGTGCCTGCTTGTGTCTCTGCTCCCAGTACTCAGGCCTCCCTTTCAGTGATAATGTTGAGCCCATGTCTAAAGATTTTGGAAAAGGTGAACACAAATGATGCCTTGTCTCTTCATTCCCATCCAAAGATATAATCCTATATAACCTCCATTTCGTTTTTTTCCAGGTCCTCCTGTTTCACTTCGATGTGTGATGACATACTGAGTTGCTATTCATTTCATATTCAACACCAATAAATGAGGAAAATCCCAACTTTTTAGCATGATTCGAGAGAGAGTGAGCATTCACCACTCTTACCAGAGCTCAGTAGAAATAGCAAATGCTCAGGACCTTTGAAAATCTGACCTTTTTCTCCTTGATAATCTGTTTATGCAAGAGATTTAAGCAATTAATCAGATCATGTTTTAAATAAGCCAGACTCATGGTGAAAACCTGTAATTTTAGCAGAATAGTACCGTTTTATATCCGATGCATTAACAAATTTTGCAGGTAGAAAACAAAATAAACTTTTAGCAGCCTCAAGTAAATAAGATGAATTTTTACAAAAACACCAAATCCTTTTTTCACTGATTTCTCTTTCATGAATTCTGGAGTCTTTTTTCTACCTATCCCTTCTGACTGGCCATGGGCTGTAAGTTCTCCCCATGGGTTCCCCAGCAGAACTGTGCTGTTGGCCATGCTCTGCAAGGCTACCAGTGCAATGCATCTGTATGTACACAAGATTTGGAGAAAAGAGGCAGCAGCCAAAGAAGGCAAAAAGGCTGATAAGATTCCCAGCCTCTCCTGTTCTCCTTCAGCACATAACATCCCTGCACCAGAGCATCCTATCGCACTGTGTCATGGAAAAGTGGGTAATTTTCCCTGGTGCAATATTCTCTCATTCAAAAATGCCCTTTAGGCAAAGCTGAACATTCATATAGTAAGGAGTTTAATTTTATTAATGGGATGGTTTAAACTCTTTTGGTTTGTTTTGTTTTGGAATGTTTAGTCTTTTCCCTTTCCTTTTGAAATGACTTGATCATTTCTAAACATGTTGAATCTTATGTCGGGAGGAAGGGAAAGAGAAGACAAAGTGAAGCAAAACATTTTACCTCACCCACCTCCCACCCAGCCTTTTCCTCAAATATTTGTTTCATCAAAATTTTTATGCAGTGTTTTGTTCTGCTTCAGAATGAAAACAAACTTCTAACTAACGAAATTTCCTGTAAAATGAAAATTCTGGTTGCCACCTTGCAGTAATATTTACACATCTCAAATGCTAAATAAAGCCTCTTAAATTCCTAGGGGCACTAAAGTGTAGAAAACAGGTTGTGGTTAAAGCAGGCTCCTGTTCCTCACTAGTCCTTTTGCAATGTGAATTCAGACTTCCAAATAAGAGAGAAGGCAGCAATCAGCATCATGCAGTGTTATTGGCATTTAATTGATGATGTGAAGGAAGGAAGGAATGGTTCATCAGCCTCCATGCAGATTTCTGAGTTTTGTGTAGCACTGGCAGAGAGGAGGGACATTTCTGAGGCAATGTGTGCTGGACACAACTGATATTTCTATTAAATACCTTTCTTCTGATGACACAAAGTATAAATGTTATGAAATATTGGCCCATGTAATTTTGTATGAACAAAAATGAAGTTTGCTCATACAAACAACACATATATCAGAAATAAATGAGGGGCACAGTGTCATTAAACAGTGGTTTCATATTAGCATTATAAGGAGTTTGAAACAGGATCTAAACAAAGCCATTAGTCACTGATGAAACCGTTACTAGAAATAACATCACCTGAAGTCCTTTTAGCATTTTTCAGTGCACAGATATTAAAAGACTTCAAAATGAGCTTTAAAAGCTCATTTCCAGTGAAATAAACTCTCCTACAACTAGCTAATACCTTCAATGGCAGACTTTTTCATTTTCCAGACTTGGAAGGGCAGCTGACCCTTGCTAAAGCAAAACTGAGCTCAGCAAAGACAGGGAGCTGGTAAACACAGATGTACTGCAGACAGGGAAACTTCTCACTGAATTTCCGCTTCACCAACTTCTCCTTGGCTTCAGTTTGTTTGATTAAGATAACTTCAAACCACAGAATAAAATTAACTTCATTCATACATCGCTTTGTACCATGCTCAGAGGTCTTTTTAAATTATATACTTCAGGTTAAAGGAATGAGCTGGTTACGAGAGGAGTGTTTCTTCAATCATGAAGACAAGGTTTAACTTATAACTTTCCACATTTTTAAATCAGTTGCAATTCGAAGTAGTGATTTTACTTAGAGGAAAGTGTCATTTTTATCTCTTATTAACAGTCAGATCAAAGCTAAAATCTGTCATTGATTACCAAAGGATAAAACAAACAGATGAAAGCAAGCAAGCAGCTGTTCATCAAACAGATTTATAGCTGTTCCTGCCATGTTCTTCATAGCTCAACAAGGCTGGTCAGAAAAAGAGGCAATATAACAGTGGTTCAACTGCAAATCCTCACTTACATCGTATTCTGTTTATTCTATGACTCAGAGAGATAAGAAAATTAGCATAATTACCAGAGACGATCATGCTATCAGCAAACTGGAACGTTTTGCATTATACCACAACATAATCAGAACTGCACTCAAAGAGCCTCTCACCTACTCTAACACCAAGGAGAAAACTTCTGAACACATCTCAGAAAGTATCTCTCGATCCTGACAGAGGAATTGGAGCATGGAAATTATGCCTCAGGAGGAAAAAGATTGGAAAAGGGGTAAAATGAACCAAAAAAGAGCTTTATCAGACTCAGGCTTTCCTTGAAATTTCCTCCATGAAAGATAAAAAGAAACACACTGGCTTTAATTAAATGTTTTAACAAACACAGTTTTTAAATCTAATTTCTTCATCTCTCTTTTTTTGGTGAAATATTGCAATGAGACCCAGACTGTAAAACCTGAATACCTGTAAAATATATTAGCTATGACCCTGCATAGACCTGATTAGCAGGGAGGATGGACACACTGCAGCCCATGGATGTAAGCTGACTTGTGCAATGCCGGGGAGCAGTGTGAGCTGGTGTGGTGAGAGCCACGCACTGCCACAGCCACTGGTTCCTGGGTGCTCACAAGGGCTCATTGACACTCACCAGTGGTTCAAGTCTGTGCCTGCTGCTGTGGCAGGCTCTGGCACAGTCCTCTTAAGTGTAACCGCCACTGCACCCTTTGGGTCAGGCAATGACTGCAACCAACTCATTGTACCGCAGAGAGTTTCAATTGCCTGAGATGACGCCATGACTTCTTATTCTATTTTGGCAACAGATGATGTGCAAGCCTTTGCTTTGGTTCAGTCAGTCTTCGTTGGATTTATGATCTTTGCATAACTTATGCTGCTTTTAGAGTGGGAAATTATTGTCTTTCACGCTCTTGCTCTAACTCACATCTGCATTTAAATAATCTTAATGAAACTAATAATAGAGTCGCTGAGGACTGAATGCATCAGTGAGTGAATATTTAGATATAAGTTTCTACCAAACTGATTGCAGTGGTCTGTCATTCAATTATCAGATCATGGTTTTACCATCCAATATGAAGGATGCCTTCAAGACGCAATAGACAGGTGAGTTAAGGGGGAAAAAAAGATCATCAAGCAGCACAAATCACAGTTTTGCACTGAAGTGCTGGTAATGCATGGAGTTAAACTGACATTTATTATGTTAGACAGTCAGATTGGCCATAGTTTGCAATGTGGCAGTTCAGAGTGTGTATAAAATAATCGCAGGTCATGTATCATATGCACATAAGTAAGAGTGACAGGTTTTGCACCAGGGACAGCTGGAATTCTACATAGGCTTGAGCAGGGCTGAGCTGTGATCTCATGATTTCAGGCAGTGCTGTGTGTCCATAGAGGCTTCAAGGTCCCAGTGGTGTAGACTCCACAGCTTTCCCATGGTGAGCATGAGAAGGTGGTGTGCTTCCAGGGACCTTTACCTCTGGGATCATGGTGGGTCTGGCCCTTGTTCCAGCCCATCTCTGAACTAAGCCAGCACCTTATTGCAATGTCAACAGTTTCAATGGTGAATAGTCTTTCTTCTCTTTAATTTGTCTGCCAGGTTTTGAGAGGTGATAAAACAGAAGGATGTGCTGAGGACAGCAAGGCTAACATCAACACAGTTCACACTTCAGGGTCAGTAGAGATGACATGACTGTATTTGGTGTGCTGAGCACTCATTTTGCTAAACCAAGCCTCTCAGCACAGCAGGTCCAGGGAAGAGATTCTTCCTCTCTCTTTCCACCAGTGAGACCACACCTCTAGTTCTGAGTCCAGTTTAGGGCTCCCTAGCATGAGAAAGACATTGTGACACTAGAGCACATCCAGTGGAGGGCACCAGGATAGGCAGGAGCTGCAGCACATGAAGGATAAGGGGAGATGGGGAAGCTCCCAGACATTGTAAAAGCTGGCAGTGGTGAGTACCTACTGCTTTCTTCAGTTACCTACTCAAAAGAGGTACAATGGAGGGAGCCAGGCTCTTCCCAGAGGTGCATATGACAGGTCAAGGAGTGACTTACACAAGCTGCAACACATGAAATTTGTATAGCAGCAAATGCATCTCTAACCACAGGGCCCAAGCCTGGGTATAAAAAGAAAATAAGTAATGAGCACGTACGCCATTTATTGCCCTACTTGGAAAACAGAGCACAGTGATGAGAAAATGGGATATAGTGCTCAGCTGTAGTATAAATATCAACTATCTGGCTTTTTTTCCCTCTCATGACAATGCTTTGGAAACCATGCCAATGTATTAGCAACTGAAATAGCATTAACATTGCAGAAACAGGGTTTACTGAAAACCACTCACAGACATCCCAGCTATACTGCATCAGTCAAATGTATAACTTGTTGGTAAAGTAAAACTCACCCTGGGCAATGGGAACTGACCTGTCAAGCAAGACAGTCTCTCTGCCTCTGGAGACATGGGTCTAAGGGTGGGTGTCTCTCCTTTAATTCCACAGCAATGTGTAGGAACGGAGGAGACAGGGGTGAGAAGTGCAGGACAAAGAAACTGTAGGAGGGCACAGGAAAGCTATCAAGACCATCCAGACTGCAAAAGACTACGTGGAGTCTGGTGTTTAGACAAAACCTGCCCTGCAGGCTACACCTTTAGCCCAGTAAATCAGGACTGCAAGCAGGCAAGCCCAGTTCAGAGTGTGTGTTTGTGATAGAGAGATGCTGATCTACACCAGGACTGTGTCTGAGCTTGTGCTCATCTTGAGGAAGTGGGTAGGTCTGCCCTTGGAAGGCTGTTGGAAATGGGGAGACTTGATTTCTTTCCCTGAACGCTGTGTAGGGTGTAGCAGCATGGATCACTCAGCAGAGGTAGTCTGGTTACCAGCCCCATACACAGCGTCTCTAACAACTTCTGATGTGCAAGTGGAAGAGGAATCATCTTCCCTCCACACAACTCTTCTGCTTGGCAAGCCTGATTGTTGGGAAAGGTACCAACAGCATTAGCTTTTTTCTAGGCTTTCATGCTCAATTATTAAAATGTCTTGAGCAGTACTGAATAATTAATTCAGACTTTGTTTATGTCATGAGGGAGGGCAGTTGTTGCCTTGGAAAGATTGTGGATAACTTCCAAAAGACAGGGCCTGAGTGATGAGGAAATTTCTGAGCCTGATCAGCAGCATGGAGCAGCCAGAAACAGATGATGTTTCTGCCCACAATCTTGTTTGCATCTGTTTGAAGCAGGACTATCATGCTGAAGAAAAAGTTTCTGGCAGTGGCAAAGACTTCCTCTCATCCTAACAAAAAATAACCTCAAATGACCTTTCACTGTCAAGGTAGAGAGGAGTTTTATAAAACCTAGAAGTTCTTCTTTGTCGGCACTACTTTCAAAACCATTTCAGTATTTGAGGTAAGCTTGGTATCAACACCAGTATTTATTTGACTCCGTGGAGACAGAAGTGGTTCATATCATCTTAGAAATCAGTCAGTGGTGCTGGAAAAATTCTCTTGACAAGTCAGGACTCTCTCCCACCTCCCAGAAAATATCCTTTTCAACCTGCACTTTGCCTGCCCCTTCCTCTTGCTCCTGTTGGTCCTCCAGCCATGACTTACTGCTGCAATACTCCTTGGACCATCTGAATGGCTCCTCCTTTGAATGGCTCCTGCTGACTCAGCAGTCCTCCAGTGACAACAGCAGTGATGGACAAGTGTCCTGTGATCCTTGTCTGTGGCAGGATAATCCCCTGGGAAATGGATCTTCTCTAGGAGACCATTGGGGGAAAAAATGTCTCTCATATCTTGGGATGGTGTCCTGGTTTCCCAGGAACAGACCCATAGCCCAGCCATGCAGGCAGGCCATGAGTAGCCCCGAGTCAGCTGGGAGTTTCAGTCAGGGCAGCTGCCCCAAGCTGACTCACAGGTGTGTCCCATGGCACTGACATCAAGCTCATTATAAGAGGAGGGAGTTTAGGGAGGGTGCAGAGTTACTCTTCCTGGGGATCTTCCCTCTTGGCTTCCTGCTCCTTCTGCCTTCCAAGGACAAGGCTGAGTATAAACTTGTACACTTTATGTTGGTGATTGTATTAGTTTTTCTATTTCACCAAATCTGTTTCTACTTCAGCCCACAGGGCTTCTTCCTTTTTTCACCAATTTCCTTTCTCAGCTGGGGAGGGGTCATTGTGTGGTAGAACAACTGCTGCAGTTTAGCTTCAGGTACAGGCTAAACATAGACAGAGGGTAATTGAGTTTCTCCTGGCAGTGGGAGGTCGTGTACCAATTAAAGTGGGAAAAGTCATCATCTTGGGAGGGGACAGGAGTAGTGTAGTGTCTCTCCCAGCAGCTCTGCAATGCCTGTGCTGACTCGGACAGACTGGTCTGGAGCATCCCTGATGTCCTTTTCTGCCATGAAGCAGCAAGCAGGAGCAAAAACCACTCCGAACAGACACCTCTAGAAACATTGCTGGAGTCTTCTGTGGTTCTGGCAGCAAGAGCCCTTTAGAGAGAGGTGAAATTGTGTATCAAACCAGAGTCAGCTGCAGCAATTTGGGCCAGCTGTGAAAGAGCCTCCTCTGTCCCTCAAAATGCTTTGTCCATACCTTTTTTCTCACATACAAAACCAACGTGTGGATTCAAGTGGCCATTGCTACCAAGTCTTTTTGAGGAGCTGCTTAAACTGAATCATGGACAGGAGGAAAAAAATACATTTGCAGCAGTACAACAGGTTCCAGTTGCCAGTTCCTCACAGCTGTCCTGTTCGGTTTGCACTCCACCATCCTTTTGAGGCAATCTTTGCAAAGGAGGGAAGCTATGAAGTTTCTGTGGCACCTCTTTTTGCCAGAGGATGTCTCTGAGTTGTCCTCCAGCTCAGCAGGGCAGGGTAACCAGCAACAACCAAAGCAAAATAGCAAATGTGATGTGATCCCAGGGTGAATACAACGGCATTCAGGATCAGCCAATTTGAAGGATGACACCAAAAGCCCTCATACAAGGTGGGAAGGTATTTGCTGAACAAAAGCACTGCTGAGGAACACCTCAAAATCATAAACATCAACCTGGTGCAATAGCAGTGGACAAGGCGCATACCCTGAGTAAGCATCATTATCACACGTTGTACGGGAAGGGAGTTATTTCCTCCCATTCAGTGCTGATGAGATTGCACATAATTGCCTTCTGGCTCCGGCCCTTAGCAGAGGATACAAGAACAGGATAATCTGATGCTGAGAGGCTTGAGAAATCAGTCATCTAAGGATCTTTCCACTGAGCTTAACATCTACAAGGCCAGATACTCATTCAGGCAACACTTTCATTGATTTAACTGGGGTGTTTTGCTTGGAAGAGGTTCTTGGCATGCAGGAGAGACCACCTGCTAGATCTAGGGGACATCCCAGTGCTTTGTGAGGACTTTACAATGAAGAGAGAAAGAGCTCCCAGGACTATTTCAGTCACAAATGAGAAAATGATGATACCTTCTTCCATCAAGGAAAGTGTTTGTCAGCAACTTCTGGTCTGAAACCCGACTTCAAGCCCTTCCTGTCTGTCTGTAGTACCATTAGTTTCCCAGCTAATAGCTGATGCATTTATCAGTCAAGATTAGTCAAGCTGTCATGCAGTGTGCAAATTCTTCCCATTGGAGAAGCTTTTTTTAGCCTACTTTGCCTTTGGGCATCAGTCTAGGCTTGGGTTTTTATTTTTGGAGAGAGTTTCACTGAAAAGTTTGAAGGAGAGTCTCCTTGGTGTTTAGGATCTGGGTAAGTGTCCCTTGATCCTTGCAAAATATCTCCTGCAGGACAGTGAAACCAATACTTGGGAGGCTTCTCACTGAGAGCTAAGTACTTTTCCATTGGTGGGGAGCGAATGGAAGTATATTTACAGGGAATGAATGCTGTGTACTGTGCTTCTGCACCCAGCATTTCTGCACAGAGCAGATGCCTGACCTCGCACAGCCAGCTTGTGACCATGGATGTGCTGAAACCGGTGAGCTCTCACCAGCTGTGCCTTTCTGTATTGGAATGGGCTTACCAGGGTGAGGGGCCAAAGTACAGCCTTTGAGCAAGCATTGAAGTTCTGGACTGGTGTGCATGAAAAGAAAAATAGACCCTGAAAAGACTTTATTTTTTGTTGAAATGTAAGGAAATTGAACTGTATGGAAATACTTGTGAAGTCTGTACATAGAACACAACATCCTGCACTAAGCTGGGGCTTTTCATCTTCAAGAACTCTCTGATTTTTCTCAATAAATTTGAAAGTCGCATTTGGACCAGGCTCCACATGCTGTATTTGCATCGCATACTGATGCACTGCGTGAACTGCTGAGCCACACTGCTGACACTCAACCTGAATAAGAGCATCAGGTCACATTTTTAATGTTATGCCATAATTAATTGGTTCCTACACTGTGGGCCATAGGTCAGCTGGCACACAGTGACATACTAAGTTGGATACCATCTACCTCACCTCCATCCTGCTTTCAGGGAGAGACTTGAAAATAATGGATTATTTTGGCTGATTAGAAGTATTAATGGTTGAGACTGGCCCACTGGAGAAGGCACAAGGTTACTGATATCATCTTTGTGACCATTCCTAATTTTCCCAGTATATCCATTGTGCACATAAAGTGTATGTTAATAGCCAAGGAGACAGAGTTTTCATGTAAGATGGCTCTCATCTGGATTGGTCCCTCCTTGTGGTAGGTTGGCTGAGGAGGGAGCAAAGCATCCTTTGGCCATGACAGAGGCTTGCTCAGAGCTTTGAAAGTTAAGCTGAAAAAGCAAATATATAAATCCCCAGATCAGGACTAGTTGCTGGGTAAAAGCCTTAGAAGAGAGGTAGGCTGTACATGTGAGCTCCTGGTGCAGAAACATTTCTCAGCACAACTGGCTGTAAGACTTTGGAAGGTAATAAAGAGTTTAGAAGTAGTAAATGACAGAGTGCTTTCATAGGTTTTTTCACAGCTGTGTTTGGTGAGGAACCAGTAACAGAAAGAGGGGAAGGATATCTGCCATATAAAGCCACAGATATATAAAAAAAAGAGAATAGGGCACTATTCCTTGACTGATTTTTGTGGTCACATGAGAAAGATCAGTCCACATGACTTGCAAATGATAGACCAAGTGATATCTTCCCCACACCCCCTCTTTTCTTTGGTTATATTTTTTAAAGTTAAGTTTATTCTCAAACGGTTAAAAATTAAAGTCCTAATGCATCAAATGGTGCAGCTTGATGAGGGTGGAGATAGGAGTTTTAGTTTTCAAACTTTTTTGGGGGGTCAGCTGTACTGATTTTCCTGATCTGATTGTCACAGTCTCTGGTGAGGCATCTTGCAACGGCCAGCAAACCTCTCTAGATGCTTGGGAAATGTTCACTTTGATCCTTTTATCTTCTCTGGCTTATAAAGGTGAATGTGCACTGACCATCTTAAAGTGAATAGACAAGAAAATTCAAAATTTTAAAATGCCTTCCTTTTTTTTAAAAAAAAAAAAAAAAAATCAGTTATTCTGCAATGGTCATAAACAAGTATTTCAAATGCACACACAGAAATGCAGTGCAATATCCACTGGCAAATGAGGTGGACAGTACCAAAACAAAGTCCAATCCCTATAGTGCCATATTTTGGTAAAGAAAAGCTTCTTACTTTGGGCTTAGAGATGAAGATTTTGCCAATAGAAACTGTTTGTTTATTACAGTTCTGTGGGTCAGAACAAGGGACATCCTCTTAGTGTTTTGAACTATCCACAAAATGCCACAGCAACACTCTGCTTTGCCCATATTAATGGCAGACTAACACTGGATTGCCACAGAAAAGAAATGGCAGGCTTGGTTTTATAGAGTAATTATTCTCAATTAGATAAAACATTCTGCCTAAACATAGCGTGCAGATTCACAGAGGGGAAAAAGGTACAAAGGATCTTTCCTTTTCCACTTTACCACTAGTCAGTCCTAATGGGGAATGAAATTCTGCAGAACCCTGTAATTTCCCTAAAAGCTCTCGGACTGAAAATGCATCTCGTACTGATGTCTTCATGTTTTCTTTATGTACTTGGCACAGCAGGCAGACACAGAAATGACAGGGGAGGTTTGTCCCTAACTCATTGCTTAATCATTTCAATAGATATACCAGCTACTGTATTTTATTCAAAGCCTGAGGTCATTTATACTATCATGGGTATGACAATATAATATGTTGGAATTTTCCACAGATACAAAATGCTCCACTAGGCTGTGGCTGTTGCTGCTGTAGAGGTAAGACATTTTCCACAGTGAAAAACTATTGCCAACTCTGTCACTGGGAACCTTTAGGCAGGGAAAGTCACAGGCCGATCTAGCTCAACCTTCTCGTTGTCTGACTTTGTAAACAGTTTTTAATTACTATAATTAAAAGGCTGTCAAAAATATATTTCACAAAGACAACATTTCCAGCATTTACACATCCAGTGAAGGATATTTGAAGTGAAAGAGAAAAAATATTCTCACATTTTAATAATAACAACAGAAGTTCATATCACTTCGTCTGGGGGGTTGACTCTTAAAAGTGCCATCAGAGGGACTTTGTTTTAACCTCTTTGAACCTTCCCAGCTTCTACTCTCCTGCTTTTCCTGAAGGTCCTGGTATTTGCAGGCAGCACTGTCCCTGCCTCCTCCAGCAGCAAACACAGGCTTGCACTCTCTTCCAAATACCTGTGTAGAAGCTACTCCCTGCTGGAAAGAGACTTTGAAAAAATGAATATTTTTAATATTGCAAGACAATTTGTGAAAGAAAATTCCCTTCCTCTTGCTGTGAGATTATAGTTAGCAATTTTATTATTAGCTGGTGGCTCTCTGGAGGGTCTTGTGCCATATTTTGCATCATGTTGGGTGTGGGTATAAAGAACTTCCTTAGGCAACCAATGCCGTTGCTCCATCAGGAATCTCTATAGCCATCAAACGTGTCCTAAGACCCCCAAATTGTTCTTTATTATGTTCCATTCAATGCTTGTTGTTCAAAGAGCTAAGGAGAAACTCTGCTTCTTGAACTAAGCCAGAGCACACAAGCCCAAAACCAGAGTATTTCACAGCATTCAAGGAGAGACCCTTTGCTCCTCCTCTGCTTTCTCACACCCCAGTTTTGGGTGCAAGCAGTGCCACTGGGTGGCTGCTGCAGCAGGTGCCTTGGGGTATGGCCCAGCATTGGGCAGCAGTCCTGCTTATCCTGCAATTATACACAGCAGGCACAGCACTCCCAAGGAGAGAGCTGCAGGGTGAGCAGATGAGTCTGCTGAGGACTCCAGCAGGCAGGATTTCTCACCCTTCAGTGCTAAATGTCCAGAGCTGGGATTTAATTTTGTGCAGTGGACATATGGGATCCAGGGCAGCATCCGCCTTATTGCTGTCTGCTCCCTGGCTTTAATCCAAGAAAAGCTGTAGCCGAATGTTTGAGGTCCTTAATTTCTTTTTCAAGTTGGTCCCCATAGTTTTCAAACTGGAATGTGGGGATTTACCCAAGTGTTTCTTATGTATTTTAATGAGAGAAGCTCAGGCAAGAAGGCATCCACTTTTCCCACGCTTGTGTATATTTAGAACTACAGAGCAAGCGGTAGTGGTTATAATGTGCCCATTTTCGGAAAAGGTCCCTGCTTGATCCTCAAGCAAGAATAGGGACAGTAGTAAATATTGTATAGGACAAACACAGGGAAAGTGCGCAGCTAGCTGCAGGTGTGATTTTGGGAAAGTAGCAGGTGAAAAGCTGAATGAAGTTTTTTTTCTCCCTGATGCAAGAAAGAGTGTGAAGCAGGAGGAGTGGAAAGTCATGCTGATTGCTGGTGTCACCACAGGGCATTTCTCAGCACTAGACACTCACTCAGGGAAAAACAGCATTGGAATCCAGCTATGTCATGAGCCACTAGGCTGGGACCATTCCCAGGCAGAGGACACAGACCTCCTTGTCCCACCAATTACAAGTCTCTGGTGTGAGGCAGATTCTGCTGCTCATTCTGGAAGAGCTATTCAGTGATTCAGTAAATTCAAGCTAAAATGATTTTCAAGATGGCCTCAATTTTGAGTTACCTAGTATCTTCCAGACCTTCTTGCTTTATATGAGCATAATGAGGCCTTGAAACCCAGCTCAGTGGTGCAATCAAGGCTTGGAAATGGTGTTATCCTCGTGTCAGCCAGGTCTTCTAAAATATTTTGTCAAGTCTTAGATTGTTCCTTGGGAAGAAAAAGTCATTTCTCTATAGAACTTTCTGTTTTCTTGACATTTAGCCATCATAAATCTTTATTTCTTCCCTTTCAATCTAATTTGGGCATTTTTGACCTGAAGTGATGTGACTTCTGAATTAGGAAATGACAAATTCCTGCCAGATGAAAAATTTTAAAATTCTTCTTAAGAAAGGGTAAAATCAATTAAAAGGACTTGACAGAAGTTTCTGCATTAATGCACATGAAATGTGTATTAATACACATTGTACTTACACTGGAAGTTTAGTCATCTTCATTGAACCTACAGGTGAAATGAGTAGCGTGTAATTTTCCCTTTTATTTTAGGGCATTTCAACAAGATGCAGCTGATGCAATACAAGTTGGTATCACACAGAGGTCCTCTGGTATCTGTGTTGCCAACAAATAAATGCAAATTACTTTTATACGAATGTACAAATGCAGAAAGCACTCTTTAAACTATCTGATGCAGTGAAGATGGGGAAGGAAAGTAAACATAAGGAAAACAACCCTATTGTGAGGTAGTCTTCACATATGCTAAAATTCCTTTTAAAAAAAAAAAGACAATATTTTTACAGTTAAGAAGAAAAAAAATCCAGTAAAAAAGATCCCAAATGATGCAATATCAATGACTAGTCACTCTGGTAACACAAGTCAAAGGAAGCTAATAAATCTGCCATATAATAATTTATTGCAAATGTGGTTTATGGTAGATTGAATGTGAACAAAGACAAACATAGGGTAGAATATAGTTGACAGGGATAAAAAGAGATTTACTCTCCTCTTAACCAATGAATTTAAGAATTTCATTATGTTTAAGTTGTTGGTTTTGTAGCTTAGAAAATGGAAGTGGGAGGAGATCAGTAACCCTGGTGCCAGCTCCTACTAATACGCTGAATTTTGTAGACCTGGAGGCTCATAGAGTTGTCCAGATGCTTATTCAAATCTCATTTTAAAAGTAAAATTTAGTAAAAGACTAATTAGGAAATTTTGCAAATCCTTGCAAGATTCTTGGTGGTTTCTATTCCTAGTTAGCATGGAACAAGGACTGTAATTAGGGACTCTCTATTGGTATTAGTAATTCGGCCCCTGGCCCAAACAAGCACAGGTCACACACACCCCTATACATCTTCAGTAGTTTCCGGACTTAGTACTTGCTGAAAACATTGTACAGATTTTGCAGCTCGAGTTGGATTCTGATTTTTCTTTTAAAGAAGTTGGAGAAGACTTTCCAACTCCACTGATCTGGGTAGGGATAGTGATGCTGCTGCAGTGAGTCATCCTCTGCTGCCACACAGATCTCGGAGACACTTTGTGCTACTCGATACAACTACAGAGGACAAGCAAAGACCACTGCCTTCCCAGCATTAATTGCTACCAAGAAAGATAGAATCCATGTCATACAGCTACATTTTTCTAAAATTTAACAGTGTAGTCTGATGGAGCCATCTGGGATTCCTCTCTAACCAGTGAAGGAAGAACTCAGGGAGATCTGATCAATCCTGCTGCTCTAACTATGGAATTGGTACCTGTTTTCCTCTATCGATGGCAGCAGTACCCAGATTCCTGGATCAGACTAGATCCCTAACCTTTAGGCAAGCTGTGTTAGAGGAGATGAGCCTGTCTCGATTTACCCAGCCAGCCACAGCTCCCACCTTCTCCTCCCATCTTACTTAAAGTATAGCAGTAACCAAATTCCCATCTGACACTGTCAGGCTACATCACCCCCATGTGAACCATGCAAGGATTTACCCATGTGTAAACTGGACATTAAGCACTAGGATGTAAGGGCGCACTGGCACTCATGGAGAATTCATCCTCAGGAAATTTCTCCATGCTCAAAAATGCACAACCCCAACCAGGTCATGCACAAATGTATTTAAATTGCAGGGATCTAAAGAGTGCTGGCTTAGAAAGAAAGCCAGTAATCTCAGTGCAACGCAGAAGATCACTGTGCACTGAAGAGTTGAATACTCCTGGCAGTCATTAAACCATTTTTAAGGGATCAACTGTTCTTTCTGTACTGACATCAGTTGAAAAACTAGGAAGTTATCTGAGGTTATGAAGTTTCTTTTTCCCTCTCGGTGTTTTTTTGTTTTTGTAAGAACTAATTGCATCCCCATTTTGACAATTTTTCACCATTTGCAATAGCAAATATTAATATCACTCAAAAATTCCTATTAATGTCACTGTTTTACTGGCACAGCATTAAAGTTTTAAAAAATACTCATCCATTTAGGCCTTACGCAAGGACTCCACAAATACACTGATCTTCAGGAGACATATGATGACTGAAAAGCTAAGTACCTTCTCAGTCTGTGATAAGCTTTTGTACCTTGCATAGTTTTGCTATAGCTTTTGCTTTGCATTCTTGATCCACTTACCATTATGTCTCCTTAAGTGTCACAGCTTGTAAACTTGCTTTTGCAGGCACAAAAGGAGCACATCTAATTCTACATCAAGCAGGTTTAAAATGCTTTAACATCTTGTGCTTCTCTGGGATGAAGATGAAATTTTGTGCCCATCAGTTCAGAAGATGTTCTGTTTTCCAGGGTGATACACAGCATTAGAGCCATATTTGAAAGTCCATTTAGGTTTCAGAAACAGCAAGTAGAGGAATAATAGAGATTTGCAAAAAGGTTCAGATCCTCAGTGCTTTTCAAAATCCCAGGAGGTCTCTGTCTCCTGTTCAAGGCAACAAAACAGCTTTAAAATTTAAGACTTCTTATCCAGATGCAGAGATATTGGACTTTGAAGCTTCTTTTTTGTCCTCATATATGGAGAATCCTTTTATATAATTTGTGAAAGTTTTTCCTTAATACTAGTGTACTGCTAATATTGATAAAATTAGGCTGGAAATTAGCAGCAGATTCTAGTCAAGAGAGTGATTGATCCTATGAAGAGTGATGGGTAGCAGCAAGTGAAAAGAGTGAGTTTAATCACCTTGTGAGAAAGATTACATGATAGGCTTCCTTGGCAGAGCTGTTTCTCATCAATGAGAAGGACCTCTCCAGCCCACGGTCTCTAGTTGTATTTTTTCTCTCTCTACACAGTACAGCTCATGATATGAAAAAAAATGCAATAATTACAACTGGAGAAATACAAAAAGCAGCATATGTAATTAAGATCCTGTTCCCCCAAACCTCTCCAAATCATTGCTAGACAACCTTTCGATCTGAGCTGGACCAGCTCTCCAGAGTTCACCCTCTTTGCCCACTGCAGGGAGTCAGAGTGCCCTGGCTGGGGAAGTAGCTGGCAGCTGGGCAGCAGGAGCCAGGGCTCTTTCTGTCACCCCATGAAGCCTTGATAGCTGTGTCCCTCTGATTGCCCCTTGGAGAGGAGAGTCTGACTGTTAACAGAAAAACAAAGTAATGTAAAGCCTGAATAAACCTTTTTTTTTTTTTTTTGCAACACCACTTTTATTGTGCAAGAAGGTGCTTGTATGGTAAAAGCCCTTTTCCAGGATGACCTGTACTAAAGTAGGATGTTGTTCTCTCAGTTAATCTCTATGTTTACACATATCTAAATTTTTAGTGTTTCCTACCCTCCTACGGTAATGTTCCATACAAAACATAAATCATGTTCCTGAGGTGTTGTTTCTCTAGGCAATTAGTAAAAACATACCATGTGTACCATATGTGGGTTTTTAACTCTCTAAACCACAAATTAAGTTTGACTGTGAAATGATGCACGTTTAAAATATACATTGTAATTTTTATTAACTCACTATCAGCTGCAAATCTTCATGGTCAATGACTTTAGAAAGTAAATTACAATTTGTTAATGAAAGCATTGTTAATTGATCCCAGAGAATGTGCATTGAGAATACTCACGTAATTTAGGGGTTTGAAGATTTCAAACTACATTTTAACATTTGAGTCAAAATCCGATACTCTTTCTTGGCATCCATCCTTTCACAATCTCACCTTCCCTTGCACCTCACCACCTCCCACTTCTTATGTGTGTTTTTTTGACCTTGGTGTTTAACAGAAATTTATAGGCATACAAATACACACATTCATTTTTGTGACGTTATATGTCAAAAACACTTCATACTAAGGGCTCCAATGAGGCTGTGATAAACTTAATACAGCACTCCTAGGGGCACACATCATTTTTTAAAAAGAATAGCTTATATAGTTTTTGTCGTGTTGTTTCCAGCACACAGAAGATTCTGGTAGTTGTTTACAATCATGAAGATACAATTACTATTGAGAAAGTTTATATGCCATTATTGATAATAATTATGAAAAAAACCCAAAACTTAAGGCTCATGTGCATGTATTTTCCATTAATTATGCTAGTTTCTTAATCAATTCTAATGTTTCCACAGTTTTCATCATTGCTAGCAAATCAACACCCATTCCAGACCTTTTATTATTCCCATTTGAATCCAGAAGCAACACTGTAAGAGTCTAAAGTAGAAATGATGCTTTCATTAATTATTAGTGCTGAAGAGAATTCAACACACCATAGCATGGGAAATGTCTAAAACAGAAAGAGGGAAGGGAGCAAACTTGAGAGGGTTGCACAGTGAGGATCTGCTCTGAGTTTGGGTAGCAGCAATGGAGATGGGAGAGGGCATGGCAGAAGCAGACCTTGACATGAAGCCGGCTGGATACCACAGGCAGACCTGCAGGGACTGATAGGAAAACAATGTCTTTGCTGGGTTTATTGTGTTGGATTTCTCTTTGCTTGTCTGGGGCTGTTGCAGAAGACTCTTGTCCCTTGCCAGACTACAGCTCTAAAAGCCTGAATTTAGTCCCCAAAGTGTGCCAGTGCTTTACAGATCAGCTACTTATTTTCTGATAGGAAGTAACATAACAGGTCAAGTTATTGCTGATAACAGGATTGGCAGATTATTTCAGCAACTCAGAGTTCATAAGACCATTCTCTTTATTAAGAGGACATACTTTAGCATTGATTGCTTGAAACAATATTTAAATGCAACCAAGCACGTTAACAAATAAGCAGTACGACCATCAAAGCAGCAAAGAGTTAATTCCCATTCACGACACAAATCCCTTCCAGCCAGCAGATCACTCACCCTGACCCCTGGCACATCCTGCACAGGCAGGAAGCACAGGGCTGTTTTACACAGTGCTGGAAGCAAAGTGTGACTGAACAATGCTCTCCAGTTTGGAACCTAAAAACCTACTTGTGTCCCTTTCTCTGTAGACCGAGATAAGGTAGTATGTTCTGGTTTGACCAAAACACAACCAATTTTTCTTTTCAGTGATTTTACTTTTCAGTTAAGTCTCTTCTAAGACTGCACTTTCTGAAGTTAACAACATGGTTTTTTAGACAGTGTCTGCTCCTAGAACTGATAATGCTCGATGTTTATAGTTAGTACTGAGCTCACAGTAGAATGGTGTGCAGAAAGGCTCTTGCTTATACTTGATCTTCCAGAAAACAAGGTGACTGCTGAATTGTGCCACCTTGGGTCTCCCATTAGTGTAAGGGTGCAAAAGGGTTGCATCTGCAGGGAGGAGCTGACAGGACAGGTGACCCAAACTGACCAACAAAGTATTCCTTCCCGTACATGTCAAGCTCAAGATAAAGCTGAGGGATTACAGCAAGCTCTCTTCTTCCATGGCTGGAGTCCTGGAAGGACTCTGTCCATTCTTCTGTCTCTGATGCCAATCTGTGCATTCCTGAATCCTGTTCCCATCTGCCACTGAGTCCGAGTTCAGCCCGGGATCTTCCCAGAGTTGCTCTGCAGCACCAGTGGTGATGTGAGAGTCTACTGGGGGCACTGTGTGACTGAGGGGGGAGCTCAATATTGGGTTTATATATATTTGTATGTATTTCTGTATTTTTCTTCTCATTATGATTATCTTTTTATTGTTATTTTTTCATTAAACCTGTTTTAGGTTTTTTCCCAACCCATAAATCTCTCTCCCTTTTCTTCTTTCCCTTCCCCTGTCCAGGAAGGGAGAGGGGTTAGTAGAGAGCATCTGTCATCCGTTTAGTGGCCGGCCCAGCCCTAAACCTTGACACGGTGTCAGAGGCAGGATTTCAGACTGACTCTTCTCTAGCCACCCCATGTGACTTCTGTGAGCTGTATGAACGAGACATTTCCCTGCCTGCTTTCTTGTAGTGGTAGACATGAAATACAAATGTTTTGAGTCCATCAGCATGTTTGTCTTCAGCGAGCTCCCTGTCACCCTGCCCTTGTGACAGTCCTGCCACATTGCATGGCAAGATGGACAAGGCTGCTCTTATAAAGAGGCCTACAAACTCACAAGGAGCTCAGTGTGAGACCCAGAGGTGAAGTGTCTCCATTACGGGCAATTTCATGCATGCCCCTGAACAGATGGCCAAAGGGAAGTTTTAAATTATTTCCTTCTCTGCCCCATCCCTTGCCTATTTCTCTTTCTGTTGTCAGGTTTCTTCAAGTGTAGGGACTCCTATTAAATACCACCAAAACTGATCAGGCAAGACCTGCCCAGGAAAGCCTGCAGAGAATGACCAGATTTCCGGAATAATACACACACTTCCAGGAGAGATGGAGCACAGATTAAGTAGTAATTGGTACCATATCCTCAAACCCCTAGTAATCGGGGGAGCTCAATTAAATTACTGTGTTGTATTAAGAAAAGTATGTGACCACACAGTTAATGACACAGAACATGCACCAGGAGAGGAGCAGATCTAAGGTCACATTTTCAGTGTCTGGCTTTTCCTACCTTCTGAATGATTAATGATATTTAGGGTGCCTTGATACATCATTTTTGTCTTGAAACTCACAGATAGTTGTTTCTCTTGAAAAAGAGACTTGACTGCTGTCCCAGGACCCTGAGTCAGCAATAAAAGACAAAGTTGTGGTTAAGTTAAACAGCTTTGTGAATGAATTTCACACGCAGTCTTTGAAACATGGCAATAAATTCACACTGCAAAGCACAGAAACCAGGAATGGATGCTTAAGAGAGAAATGTCTTTGCTATGCCATCTTTGTAAGCTATGCAAATGGCTCAGCCTGACACCTATTGTTGAATTCCTTATTCCCCAAAGCTCTGTTCTATGCAGGAAAGGCATATATTAATCAGGAGATGAATCATAGTTAGCTTATGAAAGATGGATTTGAAAAAGCCATTTGAAAAGGCTGTGGTTTGTTGAGGCCATATTTGTGAGTACCCCAGTAATATGGATGCTATATGTCACTGCAGGTGCAATGCCAAAAATGCAGCATGGTAAAACAACGTCACATAGTGTGGCAGATTTTTGTTCTAGCGCACTGTAAACACAATTGTTCTGAGACTAGGTTTTAGGATAATAACATGGATTACCTCATGGGAGTATGTTTACACCTATACTAACTTCTATGGAAATGCCCAATCCATTCTAGTGACAGAATTTTTTATATATGCTGATGATTTAACCAAAGTTGAAGGAAAGTTAGTAACAGACCTTTTCAACTCAATTACTGTCTGAAAAATCAGTAGCCCACTAAAATGCAAGTGACTCCCTTTCATGTCTGAGTCACGATATAATAATTTAATATGATTTGGTATGGAATATGACTCATTGCTGTTCAAATCATTGGGACTGACGTTGGTTTGTAAATGCAAGCAGGCAAAATGTAAGGTTAGCTCCTGGAATAATATAGCAAAGAAGCTCAAGTTCTGAAGGGGAAGCTAGACACCACTGTGAATTATGAAAATTGCCTACTGTTAGTTGCAGCCAAATGTGTGTGTCCAGTGGGGGAAAGGTTGGTTTGTGCAAAAAAAGATAGATGTCATATTAAATGAAAGCTGTGGTGATGTTCACCCACATCCAGGAACAGTTTATCATGCTTTGGGGATCACCTAGCCAGGGATCAGGAGTGAGGTCACAAGTAAGATGGGACAGAAAACACTTAAAACAATCGTCGTAAATAGATTGTTTGCAGCTGCTGCTGGCAAAAGCAGGGAAATAGCTTTCTTAGAACAAAAGAATCTCTTAGGAAAATATTGAATGTGATGCTGTTGGACAGATAGCATTCCGATGTAGTTCAGTATAATTAATGAGGGACGGAAATTGGTATTGATGTTAGCTAGCTCCCATATGCAGGTGCAGAATTGGGCTGGCCAAGATGGAGATGATTGAATTGTTTTTGAGCAAGTGCTGGCACAAAAAAATGCACAGAAATGGGACTGTTATAATGATACAGACATATGCAAATGTGGGGACTTGGACCAGGGAACATCCACTGCTCCATGTTCTCTGGCGAGAGATGGATAATATCAAAGGTCTGGCCAGGAATACAGATGAAACATACTTAAGCCTCAGGGAGAAAAGCACCGAGGACAAAGAGGACGAGGCAAACTTCAAAGTGCAAGTAAAATTACTCCTAATTTTCACTAAAACTGTCAAGTTAAATTATTCAATTATTATGTATGGAAGCAGAGAGCCTTTTAGGTATTTCATACTCTGCTTTGGCTTCAAGGCAGATTCTGCATGCCTTTCAGTCAGATCTTTCCCAGATTAGGCTAATTCCCACAGCGATTTGCACAATTTCCCAAGCTGAGATCTAGTCCTGCAGAAAAAGTCCATCTCTCATCATTTCCCATCTCATTATTTGGGGTAAAGTGTGAGCTCACCCTGGGGACTTCCATGGGTTTCGGCAGATGATTCAAGGATATTTGCTACAGGGCTGCTTGTCCTCTTACACAGAGACTCCCTTCATGTTGTGAAAGGATGATCAGGGCACACCTCTCTCTTTGCAGCAAGTTGTGCCAGGACTAACACTTGACAGGCTATAAACAAGTCAAGAAAATGTGTCTTCCTGACAGACATACATATGGATACGATTTTATGTATTTGGACTTTTTGACATGTGATAGAATCAGAAATAAATACAATATAATTAGAAATCAATGTGCAAATGAAAGAGATGGGCAAAACTTATGGTTAGCCTGGGTACAACTAGATGTGATGCAAAAGGAAGGCACTGGAAGATGAGAAGGTGAATGAGAAAGTTGAATGTTAAACATGTTTTGTTTAAAGTAGGGTGCATCGTGCAGCCTCTCTCCCTTCCTGCCACAGAAAGGCTCCATCTCTTCCGTATAATGCACTTACAAGCTAAATTCCAGCTTAATGCCCCAGAGGTTGGAGGCTTTGCGGTTTTTTTGCAATGTAAATTATTAAAAATCAGCAAAATTCACAGATAGAAAAAAGCTATTTAGTCATCCCAGAAAGAAGAAAAAAATTTAACTGACAGTTTTAAAAAATAAAATAAAATCCCACATTGAAACATGATTGGTTTCATCTCACTATCTGATCACTCCAGAAACTTATAAAACAAGTAAAAATAGTGGTTTAGAATGAATAGACTTAATGTACACTTAGTCAGTGTTGCTTTTAATATAATGTTCTGAAACCACCGGCACCTGAGAAAAGAAACGTACAATGGAATGAAATGTCACAATGTAATATGTCATTAAAATCTTCCCAGCAAAATGAATAATTTCAAATGTCTTTAAACAAGATGATTTCACCTCTTGTATACTATTCAAACATGCTCTTCCCCAACATATTCCCCCCTACAAAAGCTGATCATATCTGCCTGTGCAGGAGCAAAACATATTTGTTTAACACCTTATTTGGATATTTTTTTCTTGTTCTTTCTTTTATTTCTTGTCCAGAAATACCATACAGATGCCCAGCAATGGCTTGCTTCATGAAGATTATGTTTAGATGAGTGGAAGCAGTTGAATTACTACGCTTTAAGAAGCTACTGTCTCCTAGCTGAGAGTCGCTCAGGCAAATCCCCTGATTTGTGCCTTAACGCACACACGCACAGGCACTTATACAATAGAAGTTCAGCTCCCTGCTGAAGCACTTGGTGCCTTGAGGCATACAAGAGGGACTTTCTTGTCATTCCTTTCCTACATTGCCTAATGGACATTTCTGAGAACTGAGGGTATGCTTAGAAAATATACAGCAACAAATAATCAGTGTAGCCTCCTTTTTTCATTTTTGGTGAAACCTAGCAATTAGAATAAGAAGCAGCCAGAACAACAGCAGTGTGGAATGAATTGCTTGCGTTTTAAAATTACGTCTTTTTACAATTTCGTAACACAGAATTTGCACCTGTTTAGACTACTTGACATCCTACAGGGATGAAAAGGTGTCCAGAAGAGTCAGGTGTCCAAGCCTTACCAGCCATAGCTTTTCCCCAGTATATGATCTGATAAATAATTTGTATTTGAATCAGCTTACTATATGTTTCTTGCCCAGGAAAATGATTCAGGTATCCAATACTTCATTTACATTTGATCGCTGTGAATAGCTGTTACCATGCTCTAAGTTACTAATATTCATTACAACTAGTTTCTACATTGGTTAAGGATTACTTTGCATTTGGGAAATGGTAAATTTCATATCTTGTTTTTCAGAAATTTATTTCCTTGTCTGTAATACTATATGTTTTGCATTTGCAATTTTCAGTATAATACTTACTTATCCTTTGAGACATTATAATGACTATTTCATATCACAAACCAAAGAGTACAAGCCCCAAATTGCTGTGTTGAAGTACAAGATGACTCTTGGAAATGTGAATCCATTGAGCAGATGAGCATTATGTTAAACAAATCCACAAAGCAGGATTTCTCCCAAAGAATATTTCAAATATTCCCTGAAAATGACTCAGCAAAATGACTTGGTAGGTGAGGGGGGAAATAACCACATTTTCTTACTCTGGAGCAATGAATTAGTTGTAAATCACTGATTTAATTTAAATATGCATGGATAGTAAGACCTATATCAGAGAAAAGATGCAAGTTGTATTTGAACAAGCACTGAATCACAAATGTCCAAATTTGTGTTACAACCAAAAACAGAGAAACATGGGAAATGTAAAGAAAGGGACACTCCAAGTCACGTAGCCTCTTGATATATAAATTAATTTGATGAAATTTGGGCTGTTTGTGTTCATCTCTAAAGTCCACTACAATATTCTTTCCCATCTGCACTCCCCTCCTCTCTGAGCAGTGACATTTCTCTCTTTGCTTTTCTGCCCAGATCGTTGCCTCACATCACCCCTTCTCTATGACTCAAGGATCCCACTGTAGTATTTGGAAAGGCTCTACGTTTTCCTTTTTCAAATTCCTCCTCAAGCCTCACTTCTGCCAAATAATAGTGAGTAGGGATGAGGGAAAACTGCCAACAACTGGATTATCAACAATTACATCCTCCTAACATTTTAGCATCATGTCGATTGACAAGTTCAACATATTCGGCATCATTTTCCATTTCACTCTGAAATACTTTGCCTACAGCATACTAGCACTAAGGCCACAGAGCTTGTACCATCTATACATACTTTCACAGGAGGCATCATTTCCCTCTCTAGCAGATAACAGAGAGTCTGCAATGCTTCACATAGAACTCCACTGAAAGAAAAATTAACATGGCA
Source organism: Podargus strigoides (assembly GCA_028020825.1). Lineage (NCBI taxonomy): Eukaryota > Metazoa > Chordata > Aves > Caprimulgiformes > Podargidae > Podargus > Podargus strigoides. The sequence continues at coordinate 32,231,592 of CM051623.1, forward strand.
GTCATAGACAGTAGATGACAAAAATGTTGTTCGTTTTTTATAAATAATATATTGCAGAAATGAATCAATTATGGTTCAAGGGAAAATTTTTAGCACCATCATACATTATTTCCTCTCTGATTTGGAAACAGCCTTCTGGATCTGAAAGGGAACAAAGGTATGTCATCTGTTTGGTTATCCAGGAGTCAATATTTTATTGTGTTCATAAAGACTTTATTTTCTCCAGTTCCCTGCTTTCATGTGATCGCAGTTGGCATTTCTCCACATCCAGAGGAATCCTCCAGGGCATTAGCTAATGAAAAGTGCTGTAATTCAAGAAATGTATCCCCTTTGGCTACTGTTATTTGCTTTTCTTTGGCAGTCAAACAAATATTGATATTTGAGGGCCTCATCTACTGTCTGAAATTTATTTCTTCAGTCTCTTATATGGATGCAGATTAATAACGAGTGTAATCCGCTCTCACTCAAAAACTGTGATTTTATTTTTTGTGGGAAAAATATTTTTTTCTATTTACATTTTTCAGCTGCAGAATAGATAATTCTTTACCGTGGCCTTGTGTTTCTCTTGATTTGCATAACCACTGGGAGTTAGATTGCTCAGGACATAGTGCAAACCCGATTTTCTCTTGCATTTAGACTAAGAATATTGAATAGCCAGACACCTTTTTTGTCCACAGGGAGATGTCTGGGGAGGGTGGGGAGCGTGGAAAAAGGAAAATTCAAAGTCTCCTAAAATAGAGAGATGGTTTTTTTCTTAAAACTACTTTTAAAAAACCTAAAAATAAAAATAAATTTTAAAAAACAACCAAAATCCCAACCATCCTATAGTGTTGCTGCTGCAGTCAGACGTCTTGTAGCTGACTCTCCCGCGCAGTTAATGCAAGGTGCTGCTCCATATGGACGTGTCTCTGTCTTGTACTAACCCAGGGCTTGCTGCTTTTGTCAGAGCACCAGTCCCACCCAAAGCCGTCCAACTACTGCACAAAACCAGTCGCACCAGGGTGATATTTAGACCAGTAAAGACTTGGAAGGCCACAGATGCAGACATTTGTGTTGCTGGGTTTTGCTGACAAATATCTGTTGAGAATCAAGTGGCTGAAGCACTAGAGGGAACAGATCTGGGTAGAATAGCCAGCCATTTTTGAGGAGAGAATGCCATGAATCAGGGTGTTCATTTAAGACCTTTGGAACCATTTTTGCATGTCCATTTCCCCTGCAATCTACGTTAGGGTTGAGGCTGTAAAACCTATAATAACTACAGGTAGCATGTTGTCAGAACAAGGAGAATACAAGGAGGTCCTTCCTCATTGAGAACTCCCCTGGAAACAAAAGAGGACATCTCAGATCTTGGGGAAACTCTCATAAACCAGCTAAATGAATGCTGCAAGATACATTGCTTAAAGGACATTTGTCATATTGAGCATTTAAGTAGCACATCAATTCTCTTTACAGTTTATTTAATATTCTGAGTATGTCAGATCTGGATTTCATTTGCATTTGAAAGACACCTGGTATGGTCAGAAGAGAGGAATTAATTCATCTCATCCTGCATTAGGAAAGTTCTTTCATTACTTCAGATATTAAGTTCTGGAACAGTGATAGCTTCCAATTAATTGCTCTCAATGACATTTTCTTGTTCGCATACCTTTGCATAGAGAAATTTTCTATGCTGTCTTTTTACAGTTATCTGATCTGCCTAGCAAAGTTGGACCGTGATATCACAAGATGTGAAAATTAGTCAGTTAAGACAATGCTAATGGATTTTTGAAGCCAATAATATTTGCTATATCTCTTCAGTTTGGGACAGTGATTTCCAACACCTTTGCTCCTTGAAAACTGTAGCAGAAACTGTTCCCTTTTCTGGTGCAGTTCCAATGACATTTCAATCCCACCCATCCCCAGATGTACTACCACAGAAAAACATAGGGTTCATTTTCAGACAGAGGTGGTCATGACATGTCCAACTGCTGACATTCAGGATTGTTTTTGTACTTCCCAAGGCCCACTCTATCAGGTAAATAATTAAATACAAGGTTCACACTCCCTGTTTTATATTCCTTACATTTTTACACAGAAGAAATCAGCAGAACTGGCTAACGATGTCCGGTTGATACTTTCCTCTTAGCTCTTCTCCTGAGCTGCAGAATGACAATGAAACCAAAACAATTTTATGAGAATTAAAGTTTTCAAGATACTGCCTTAGTCTAGTTCATAGGAAGTTGAGATATTCTCAATTGCAGGAATCTGTGTTTGTTAAGAAGGTTTTTGTATGAAGTTGAGGCAAAATCAGTTGCTGATCTCACCCTCTGAGAGTCTCATCTAGTTCAATTCACCAAGCTCAGGGAGAGGAGCTTTGCCTGCTCCGACCTACAGCAGTACTGGTTGAAATGCAAGATAAACACAACCAAGTGTTACAAAATAAAAACTCAATTGAGAAATTTTAGAAAATAATTTTAAATTCATAGAACTGAAAGGGTTACTTATGCTTATTTATAAAAGCTTACCTCTTAAAAAACATTATTTAAAAGAAATATATTTTGATAAATAGCTACATTACTCTTTAGTAAAGAAAAAAAATGGGTGATTAGGCACTCCTTACAATGCTTTCACTAACTTTTTTTTCAATCATTTCACAAAGCATCTGAAAAGCATAACCTTTTTTTAAAATAATTTGTTCCACAGCACAAGTACAGAGATAGATTGATGTTACTAGTTGTTTCATTTCCCATTAAATTTGCATCCAAACCCTGAGGATATGATTATTTACAGCCATCTATGTTTCACTAACTCTTAAGAGCAATAAGGATGGAAATTGCACAGTGCTAGATGTGTTCATATGTCCACATTCATGCAAAAGGCTCATAATATAGATAGCCACTAAGTGAAACAAAAGGATGACTGTAGTTACACACACTTGATCAGTAGGCAACAGAAAGTATAGATGGAAGTGTATTTACCCCCAAAATCTATGGTAGAGCCAAGAACTGGTCTTAGATTATTTGAATACAACTAAAATATTCTGTGAAATTTTGCTCCTAAAAGAGAAGGTTTGTGTTCCAGTTCTCATGCTCTAAAATGTGCATGAAAAACAAGGACATCTTAAGGGATTTTAAGTGTGAAAGATTACAATATGGGAGCAAAACTGAGATGTTTTTGCCTCTTGCAAATGCATAGTACTGGATTTGATAAACAAAATATTTAACAGTACTGAAAACTATTGATGGACAATTCTGGCACAACACCAGAATCAAACATCTAGTATGTTGACATAATTTTTACTTCTTCTAACTGAGCCTGCTGGAATCTGATTTATTTCAGACAGCCCTTGTTCCCTTGCAGGAATTGTTGACATAGTATATTATCGCAATCAATCAATATCTGATTAAATGAATGAAGCTCTTTCATTACCTTCAAGCCCAGATTGAATTGGTTCAGCTGTAACGGGAAGACAATATTTTACCTTGCTGTGGGGAAACCCCCACCCTGCTTCCAAGCCCTGATTCTTATTGTCCAGATGGAGAGGAAGATTTATGTCCCCTCTTTCCTGGCACCAGTTGGGAAAGAAGGCAGGGGAATAATTGACCATGCAGGGGCTGAGGTATTGCTTTCCTTTTGAACTGAGTGCAGTTTAAATCTTGACTGCTGGGGAGGGAGAAGGAAGAAAGGAGTATTTCCAGAAATGAGCAGTCTGAACCCATAGAAGTGGAATTACTCCTTGTCTCTATTAGCCATGCTACATCACCAAAAATGAAAGCCCTTACAGTGCGCCTGTCGTCTATCACTTTGTTGTCAGATTGCCGAGGAGATTTGCACTAAATCTTCACCAGCTTCTGGCCTGTTATTATTGGGAGGCAGAAGAAGAAACAAGGTAGGCTCCAAAAGTGCTTTATCAACAGGATTAATTGCTGGTGGCCCAGTGGCTGGCTGGTGCAAACAGCTGTAACTCCAGTGCCCTCGGCAAAGAGATTGTGAGTATCTTCTCTCTCTAATTGCAACACAGCACAAGGCTGCTTCCTGATTTTCTCATCTTTTCTCTTTCTATATCTCTAGCTTCATTACTGAGAAGAAATACTTTACCAAAGCTAATAAATTCATTTTGCAGCACCAACATCAGTGCACCTAAAGGGAAGGGAGTATCATTGGTTCCCTTTGAAATAGCGCAAGGAGAGCTAATGGAGGCTAACAGCCTTGGTAGCTGCTGATTGTTAGCTCCTTGAACAGAGACAAATATGGTCCTGGCTTTAATTTCGTTAATGGGAAAATTAAGAAACTGTATTTCCACCAGCCTAACAAACCTTATAGGAGTGTTTGTGTATCATAACACTGGCCTTTGTAAGTCCCTTGAAACTATGCACAGAGGTATTTTAAAAATATTATAGAACCAGAATTAAATTAGCTTAGTGCCCTGCAGAGCTGTTCAATGCTAAAACAAGCTCTTACATGTGAGATGTGCCTTTTTAGTTTGTTTTTGTAGTCAGTCACAGCAGACGTGTGGTGTTTCTGAGCAGAAGCCCTTGGCACGTCTCCTTGCAGGATTGCTAAAGCTCTGCCTGGGTTGCATCAAGTCAACAGGGCACCTCCAACACCCTTGACCAGCCCCATCCATCCCCAGAGTGGCTGGGGTATGGAGCCAGCCCTAGTCCTGATCCTGCTGGCTTGGTTGGGGTTGCAAAGGAGGACCCTTCTCCTGGATGTATTTTACAAGAGCAAGTTTCTGGAAACCTCCAACTTTCCTTTCGGTGTAAGAGTGTTTGGTCAAGGGTTGCTCATACTCCTGGTCCAAAATGCAGCAGGTCCTCAGAAGGAGAGGGCTGCCTGCCATGGGGGAGGCAGGGGCTGAGCATCTTTGCAGCCTCATTGACATCTTCTCTCCTCCTCCAGGAGAAAGCAGTAACCAACACAGACAACTCTGCAGACTTCACAGTGCAACCAAAGCCTCTAAACTCCGTACACACTCTGCAAAGCCCACCCCATAGCTGAGCAGCTCTCAGTTAGTGGCACAGCCAGGATCACCTCTTCAGTGCCCTTGACTCCCATTTCTCCAGGCAGCACTGTCATCAGCACCATAATATATAGCCTTCTTTAGCAGTGAGGGAAATAGTTACTGACTAGCCCATTTTGCGGGCTATAGCTGGAAGTCAGTGTGTCTAGGGGAAAGCACAGCACTTCATCAGTCTCTTTGGGTGCAAATTTAGAGTGTGAAACTCTTGCCAAATTGAATCAATTATTTTATTGGCTGGAATAAGTGATTATGAAGCTTTCTGGCATACAATTAGCTCTTTCTGTTTCCTTTTTTCAAGCATTGTGAACCTTTTAGAAGAGACATTAGTCAAGAGAAAATGATTCAAGAGAAAATGATTCAAGGATCACAGGGCAATTTTTATATTTTATGTTATCTGCACTATAAGAAACATGGCAGGTTCCACATTTTAAATTTGGGGAATCAAAATGAATGCTTTTAAGAATTGTCTTTTATGCTAAGTGAAAGTAAGAGCAACGACTGACTGTAACAAGGGTAAAGCATCTTCCAAATGTCAGAGATGGATTGTGGGTTAAAAGTTGACCCTTGGCTGTTTTTGCTGATGGTCTTTGTTCTGTAATAATCAGGTTTAGAAAAATTCATGTAAGGCAGTTGAAATTAATTCCACTATATGCAAGACATGTTGGGGAGCAGAAGTGACATAATTTATGGACAGACAAAGAAAAGAATAATACTTGGAAAAATTCAAATGACTCCTTCCCATCATCCTTTGGCAGCAGAGGATTTATAGACAAGGTTTTAGGCTTGCAATTCTTCCCATTTTTTTGCAATTTCAGGAGAAGTTGAGGGAATGTTGCATTCCATAACCTGCATTAACCTTCACAATGTGATAGATTCAGGCTGTGATGAGCCTAGAGAGGGGGTGCGAAGCAGAGAAGGAAACTCACAGATGAGGATCCTTTACCTTCAGACAGATTTTGTCTTGTTCTTATAAGATGCTGTGAGCAAAGCTGGGAAATGCACTGGGCTCTTCCATGGGATAAGCCTGTGCACAAAGCTATGTGCCCTCTCCATGTCAAATCTCCTGCCCTGTAATACTGCAGAGACATGGTGTGGCTGGAGGGAGGCTAGACTCTGGGGATGAGGAGCACAGGGGACAGCATCCAGTATCTCTGTCTAAGGCATCTAATGCCACCTGTTCTCAGGCATTGCAAGAGGTGATCCCCTAGCCTAATCCAATTTGGCAGCCTGTTTCATACTCTAAATTCAGACTCCTTTCTGCACATGTTATAGCTAAGCTCCATCAAGAGACAGTCATGCTTATTTAAACACAAAAGGGCAAGTAAGGTTCAGTGTCTGGCCACTGTAAGCCTGGAGTATTCCTGTTGGTTTCACCAGCATTCGCATCACTTCCTGCCAGCTCATTGAGGTAGAAGCCAGAGTAGGGGTGACTGGTGGTGAAAGTCAGGAGTAATTGACCTGGAATAAAAGGCCACTCTGGACAGCTCAAAAATATATCTACACTAAAGGTTACAGAAAGTCTTTGCTTTAAGTGTCTTAGATACATGGTTGCTAATGCATGCAGTTAATTTAAGTCCCTATGAGAAAATTAAGTGATATAAAGTATTATGTATTATGTACGAAGCAAACAATTTATTGCAAGTTTAATCCATACAATAAAATGAATATTGCTAGAAGATGTGATTACATAGAACCTATACATGTATCATGTTAAATTATTTTAATCATTAGTCTTAGAACATTTACAAAATTATATAAAATTTTCTGAAAGCACTAATAATGTCTCTGTATAGTAAAGGTTTGTAATGTATTAAATAATTTGACTTGTTTCACATTCAGAAAGGAGCAGGGGTTTGCAAAAAGTGTAGTGAATTATGTTCTAATGATGGTGCTGATATGGTGGATACTTGCTCAAGAGAATAGTCCTGCTGAGTTTGATAGAATCAGTCATATGAATATTGCTAATGGTGAATGTACAAGTGGGAAGAATCCAGGTCTGCAGCTCTCTCTTTCACAGGGACACATCAGTCCCTTGGTGTCTCAAGGAAGATACTAGAGCAAACCACTGGGGCTTTCTGACATTGGTCAAGACCATCTAGCCCCCAATACTTTCACTTCAAGTGTAGTCACTAGAAAGCATGCCAGCATTTACCTCAGCATTTACCTTTGGGCCACATAATATAAACCATGTGGCTATTAGTTGGAAAAAAAACATAGAAAGTGTGTGTAGCATTCTGATCTTTGGTAACTCTTTCTATGTTTCATCTATTAAATATCTATGACCATAACCCTTCACAAAGAATTTGTATCAGTCTGTGTTTCTTTCTTAGTAATGAGAGAAATAGTGCCAAAACCTCTGGTTTTGAAGGGATGAGGAGGAAAGACAAAAACAAAGCTGCTTTTCTCTAGCTGAATCTTTCTGGAAATATAAAGATGCATGCTGCAGAGCAGTTAAAACAAAACTTCTTCTGTTAAGTTGCAATTTTTTCTGAATTTCAAACAGAGAAGAGAGGATATCTCTGTAAGGAAGAAACTGTGCTCCAGAATGGATTAAATGACCTCAAAGGCCAGCAGAGCTGATTTTCATCAGCTGGTCTGATTTAATCCAAATGCAATCTCCTGGCCTTGCTTCAGCAGAGTTGTACCCAAGTTGGAGAGAGCAGCCAAAGGCACAATCCCTTTTTCATTCGCACAGCTCTGCATTGGAGGTGCTACCAGTTCCCATGGGAGGGAGGAAGAGCAATCCTGGTCCTTGCTTTCTGCTCACTGGCAGAGTTTCTCTGCAGCAGAGGGAGGTTCACTTAATATCCTCCTTATGTGGCCACATATTCACATCAAATATTGAGATGCACAGGACATTTAAGGTCTTGGTCAACCAGGCCATTCACCTGAGCCCTGTATGGCACTGCTGTTGGTACTTCAGGGCAGGGTGACCATGTCTCTGCAGGACAGCCCTGGCAGACTTGCAGAAATTATTACCCAGAAACTTAAGACACCAACTGCTTTTGTCTCTGTGTGCATCTTCTACACAAAAGCACTGTAATGTGGATGGAGGGTGATAATGCAATAACAATCTGTGAGCTCTCAGCTAGCAAACCAACTACCAATTGTCAGCTGTCTGATCAATTATCCAGTACACCAAAAATTTGCAGGGGCACAAATACAACAGGATGGTAGAGTATACTGGCTTGGAGGTTTGCCTGTCATTGGGGTTGCATTCTGCTGCACAGAGGGGACACAATTGGCCATGTATGTTCTTGCTTGGGCAAGAAGTGGTTTCTCATAGCTCAAGAATTCAAAATGAACAGTGACTCCATTTAATAAGTCAGTCTGATCTTCTTACTATTGAATAGCAATAGCCTGTTCTGCAAATATATTAGAGAAAGAAAAATAAATAGGAAAAAAAATCTATTTTGTGAGCAATTGCAGCTGTCAAGCTGCTCTCAGACTCATTCTCAGTTTTCATTTTATCATTACACAAAAGATGCTTCTTTCAGCCTCTCCCTCTCCAGGCTGGGCTGCCTTCTCTCAGGGATTCAGATATTCAAAGCAGAGAGGAGCAAAGGGCAGTGCCTAGGCAGCCAGCAGCTCCATGAACCCTGGAGTTTCTAGAGAGGACAGCGGTCAGCACAAATGCTACAGAAAGAGATGTTTTGGAAGAGACCTATGCCAGGCACGGAGACCTCTAACGTACCCAGGAACAGAGTGTTGATGAGAGGCGCTGAGAGACAAGTCTGCCAGCAAGAGCAAGGGAGGCATAACTAAAGCCACCGAAACACTGTGTTGTCTCGTCTCAGGCAGAGAGTTGCACTGTATTTTCTCAGATTTTCCTGTGTCAGATGACACAGAACATGTGCTGAACTGGGCAAGATTTAGGGGGGAGGAGAGAGAAAGTGGTCTTTGGTCTTTTTGACATCCCCAGGAAATCTGTGCTTGAGAGTCTCCTTTATTTCCTATAAAGACACATCTCTGACACAAATCTGCAGTGCTAAGCAGAATTTGCACAGTCTGGTTTTGCCCAATGACAAGTAAATTTGGTTTTGTAGATGTTTATAGGTAAAGCACAGCTGGTGCGGAAATGATGGGGTTTAATTTCCCATTTGTTTATGTCTGTGATTTAATTACTGCGATCCCTGTTATCAGGTTCTTTAAACTTTTACTTGTTATCAGGTACCAAGAATATAATTTATTTCCTTTTGACAGAAAACTACTTTCCCCAAAGTGACAAGCTATCAGGTGAAATTGTCATGTTAATCAGTCTATTCACAAATACATCACCGGTGTGTGAATAAGAATGACTGAAGTTAAATTGTATTAGCGAGAGATCAGGTGGCTTAGGAAACTGTAGGATGTTACCAATAGTTGTGGTCAGGAGTAATCAGCAGGATCATCTCTGGTCTGTAAAAACACATGTGATTTGAGTGATTTGGTTCCTGCAGGACAAGGTTTCAAAATCAACACGCCACATGGCAGAACCTGTCTGGGACTACAATGGTGAGATTATATTAACAGAATGCTTTTTGAATCATAGAATCATATAAATTTTTTGTGATTAGGCTGAACATGAAGCAGTTTTTCTTGTCCCTAGATTTTCTAGGCAAAACATACAGAAATCAAGAAGGGAGATGCTAAGAACCCAAAGCAAAACCAGACCAGCCTCCAGCCCAACTCGCAGCTAGCTGAGCACCAGTTCCCTTCCTCCCTCAGGAGAAGGAAAGGGTGATCCTTCCAAGCTGGGAGGACACTTGGGTTGCTTTACTTAACATTATACTTTTGTATGCACCTGTAGTTTATTGATTTTCAAGTGCCATCCTCATGCTGGTATTTTAAGTGTTAGTTGTTCATTTGCTCTGCATTTGAAGTATTTGACTCGGTAGGTAGAGGGCTCAGCATAATTCCTTCCTCCAAAAATTGTGGTTTTAACATCGTATATGGAATCCTGTCTCCACAGCCAGTGTGTACCTACAGCACATTTTCCTCGGTGTAGTTATTCCTTCTTGCTGTCTGGGATGACCCTCACCCTTGCTCCTTCGTATGCATAACACATCTATCTAAGTTCAAACATCCCAAAGTCCTCACCTAGTGCCCACTTTCCCATTTAAGCCTGTCCCTCCAAGGTTGGTGTGGAATCAACTGCTGCAGGCCACAGGAAAATGAAAAGTTGTATTTTGAGACTGAGGCAGAATACAAAAGAGAAGTTTTTCAGTCAAATATTTCTGAGATTAAAAACGTAAATAGTATAAGGTACCTAACCTGTCAACTGATTGATGTATCTATTACTTTTAATGAAATCAAACATGAATTAAGTCTACTGGAAGGCTAAAGCCTATCTTTAGACAAATGTATTATGCTGTTTTGAGTGCTGGAACTAATTACAGAAGATTGCTTAGTGGTGCTGCTAAAACAAATGTTTTGCAGAAGGAAAATACTGGCAGAATGGCACGTGACTGAGGAAAAAGGGTCTGTTCATAAAGGATTCTTCTATTCAATTTTATATGAATAAATTAATTAGAATCCATGCAATTATTGTGCTCTTAAAGGTCTGCTACCTGTTTACTAAAGCTGTACATTGTACTGAGTTTATTATAAATGTAATGCTGCTGTGGTTTCCTGAATGACTATCAGATATCTTTGCTATGAGATATCTTACAGCTAATGTATTTTCCCATATTCACCATTACAAACAAAAAGAAAGAACTTGCATGCAAAGAAGAAATTAAACAAAGAAAGTTTTAAAAATATATATTTAATTCATATTTCGTCTAAATGCAACTTTCTTTAAGGAAATAAATAATTCTTAGTTTTCCAAAGTGACAAATTATTTCAAATGTCTTACTGTGGATGCATTTTGTGTTGATGCTTTTCTATAAGCATAGAGCAAATCCTGTTCAAAAAAAAAAAAAGAAGTATTTTTTGGTGGCTATTACAATGTGAAGTTTGAGGTCAAGCAGTAATTTTCTATACTAAATCTCGTAAAGGACTTGAACATCTGTCTCTGATACTTTCCCAGTGTGTCTTCTCACTGACATCTATTTGGAAACTCAAAGTTCTCAGCAGTAGGTTTAGATGTCTATCACTGTTTAAAGATTGTGAGTTACAGGAAAATTTAGATATTTTCTTTCTATTTCCTTGATGGTGACAGTAGGCATTCTGGGCATCAGAAACAAGACAGAAACCAAGAGATGATGCCTGTAGATCTCATTTTTTCAGTGTGTCTGGGCTCAGCTTGAAGGATATAGCAATGTAAAATGGATCCCTGGAATTATAACATTTTTCTTGTATGAAGTCTGAATGCTCTAGGACTTGGTTCTGCAAAGTATTGAGCCCTCTGAAACAGCCACAAATGATTGGTGAGAATTATGCCTGAAGACAACATATTTCAGTGTGTTGTTGCTTTAGATGTGAACACCTGTGTTGGATGAAGCCAAGAGGAGTGTTGCTGCAGCAATTTTGTCTCTCCCAGTAGATGTGATACAGAGCACAGTTGGCTATAAGTGATGGCAACTGTGTATAGCAGACAGAGCTTTCTTACCCTGCCTTCATCAGTCCCACATGCCATTCCACACATGAGACAGAATTTCTAGAGGGACCAGAAGGCCAGGTGGTGCTATCTGGGCTACTCAGAAATATCTTATGCAAAAGATTTCAAAACAAACCCACTCTTCAATCTGCTTGAAGTGACTCCTTGTCTTTTAGTAAAACCTGTGAGAAAAAAAAGTTGAGAAGGTTTTGTGTCTTGCCAAAAAAATGAGAAAAATCAAATAAAAATGTTCCCCAACTGATAGCCAGTAAAGATCCATTGCAAAACCGCATATTGAGTCAAATCACATCTTCCTCAAAGCGAGCGTCTCTGCATTTCCATCAGGAAAATGCAATCAGAGGAGGACTGTGCTTGCCTTCCCCAGCAGTGGAAGAATGAACGGGCTCTGCTAGGATTATTTCTACAGGAAATTTGATTGCTAATATGCATTAAAAGGTGATGTTAAGATGTTATGACAACGAGGACTACCAAGATCAATAGAGAAACTGATGTTCTGGAAAACCAGATCCAATTAGATGGAGATCTTGATGCACTGAATACATCCACTACGCACAGGCAGTACATTACAGCTGCAACAAATGCACTGAATTTGCTGTTCACAGACGGATCTGTCTCCAACTCCTGTCACGGAGAGACCTGCAGGAAAACATCAGAAGTGCCCAAGAGACTTAGGAGTCCCAGTCACTTAAGTCCCCTAATGGTTGTGAGCTCTTTGGGCAAGCAAGATGAGCAGAGTCCGTGCTGAGCAGGCAAGCCCAGCCCAGGGCTACAGCCACAACATCACGCTAGCGTCAAGGCAAAAAAGGTGCTAAATTAATCAAATAATCAGGCAAGCTGGCAAGAAAGAACAGTTTCCTCACAGTTCTGGAATATCTTTCCCAGAGAAAGAATAGCAATACTTGTAAACACAGTTGTTCAAGGGAAAAAAAAGTTCATATAAATACACAAAACTGTCTAAAAGTTCTTCTCCTGCTGGATTATATTCTGCAACACTTACGCAGTACTTCTGCCTTTAGTAAAATGCATTTTGAAGAAATAGATAATAGTTAATATGGCTTTTTTGTCTAGAATATATGATCAGATTATTTTTTCTCATAAAGTGGGAACTGCAGGCTGAGAGACTTGGAATAACTTCTCAGTCCTCTGTGCCTTAGAACAAGGCAGAAGATATAACTTTGGTCCTGAATCATAATTTCTCAGTATGAAAAATATATGCCTCTAATAATCACGTTGTGCATAGAGGAAAGATAGATAAAACGTTACAATAATATTTTGATCTTATTTTAATATGATTCAAAAGCCAGCAATGCAATCGATCATAAGCTCAATTATAAATGTGATGCCTGTCCTGCTAAAACATATTATGTACTTTGCCAGATCAAATCTTATTACAGTAAGGCATTAGGAAAAAGGAACAAACATACATGTTTTGTTAAACTAACATACTGCAAATTTTGACTTTTTGTTTCCAGATATGCCATTTTGAAGTTATTTGTAACACATAATTAAGATAAGATTGGATTTTCTACAGGCACAAGGATTAGTATGGCGTGCGTGCTTGAGAGATACCAGAAATCAAATGTGAAATAATTGCAAGCTTAGACCAAGTGGAATTTCTGTTTGACCTGAAAAAAGTGTTTGTGAGCAGACAGCAATATTTCCCAGAAAGTTCTAACTGTATTATACCTAATGGTACAAAATGAATGCGAATCTGGAAATAAAAACCAGAAAAAAAAGGAAGAAATAGGTAAGAAAAGAATCCATATGCTAAAAAAATGTCCCCAAAATCCTGTAACAACTTTTATTATTCATCTGATAGGCCAAGCACAGAAAGAACCTTCCTCATAGGTGCAGTGGACAAACAGAAAGAGGGTAGTCAGTGTGGTGAGGAGGTCTCGGACCTATGTCCAGGCAGTGGTAGCATGAGTGAGGGGAGCTTCCATAAAGTCACACTTGTCAGGGAGAGCAATAGACCCAAACTCAATTAGCAGGAAAAAAAAGAGATTGCATTCCTACTTCCCTCATGTAATTCTTTTGAAACCAGTGTTGCTCTCCAATCTGCTATGTCTGCATTTATTTAAATTAAGCAGAAAGTTTATGTATAAAAGTGAAGCCAGGAATCCAGCGATATTAAGAATCAGAACTTAAACATCACGTTGTACAACTGGCTGCACTGAATAGTACATAAAATCAAAATTTCTCTCTCTGTCTTAGTGCTACATGATTTTTCTAGTGTTTAATATAATTTTTATACTTTGTAGTGTGAGCTTTTCATAAGAAAAATTGTAATGATTTGAGCTGTAAGTCAGAATTCATTTTCCTTTAACTTTTTTACACAAAGCCTGTCATGCCCACTAACACAACTCCTGTGCTTTTTTTGTCCTGTTTCCTTCAGTATAATGTAACACTGTTCATCATTTCAGGATATTTTCTCCTGGCAGAACTAATAAAATAGGACTCTGAAGTGAGAGCAGCCCTCAGAGTCCCTCAGGCTGGGGCTGGAACAGGGCAACTTCAGCAGGGGAGATGGGGTTCCTTTGTGAACAGATTCTCTTGGGAGCTGTGGCTTTTATTTACTTTGGGTTTTTTATAGCAGGGAAAAAAAATCCTAGATCTGTGAATAAAATCTCAAGATGCTCTAAGACTGGTTAAAAATTGTGATGTTTTTCTAGTGGTAAAAATAGAAAGTCCATGTCAATCTGTTCTTTTATGTGACAGGGCCCCTGATTAAAGAGCCCCTAATGATTATCCCTTCATTTGATGTTGTGCAAACATCGACATGCACAAGGTAAATATTTTTCTTCAGAGGAGAGTGTTTGTAAGAAAACCACGAAGAAATAAAATTAAATAAAAAATCAGTCAGTTCTTGTAAATGCCAAATATTATTTATAATGGAATGAGAAAGCAGAACAGAAAGCTTCTTTATATATGGATAGCTCTTCTGAGTACGGGAAAGTTTCAAATGAAGAAGCAGAATCAAAAATGTGCAATCCTGTATCCTCTAATATACATCACACTGCTAAGGAACTGATAGTGATCATGTCTCCCTGTAGCTCTCCCAGGAAAACGATGGCATCCACGCATGCTCCTGCAAACTCGATTGTGGAAAATAAGCATTGAAGCTGTATTAAGTTAAGTTCAGTAACCCCTATTTAAGAAACGTACTAATACACAGGATAGAAATAAGAGAAAAGACACAGTAAAAATTATGAAACTGAGAGTGGTCTTATTTACAGTTTCTAGCATTTTTCTCAGTGTTTCAGAACAGTGTTTCAGAACAGCTGACAAAGATGTGGAAGCTGACAGCTAGGAGCAGAAGTAAGACTAAATGCATTTTTTATCAGTGAGAGTAACTCACCTTTGCAGTGATTTCGCAGGGGAATAGTAATCCACTAGTAATTCCTTTAGTCAAAATGAGATCACGCTGCAGTTTGCATGAGGCTTTATTCAGGAAGTCCTAAGGCTTTGTACTCTCAGAAACACATTATCAGAAGACCAGATACAAAGTTCTAGCTAAACTTGTTACAGAAACAGAGCTAAAAGCTGAGGCATGCCAGATGTTTTTGCACTTACTCAGTTTGGGGCACTGGTTCCTTCAGTTCAGTGTTCTGCAGAAGTCCTGGACTGGAAGTAAGACTGAAAAAAAAGCTTATTTATTGTTCATTTATGATGGAAAGGTGAAATATCTTCTGGTCCAGGTGCTGCACTGCACAGAAAGCTATATCTGCCCCAAAGGTAGAGGATGCTGTCCCATACCACAAGCAAGCAGAGCATCCAATGGCACACGTGTGGGACGCAGAACACAGAAGGAACTCTGACCTCAGGATGTTACTTGGGAGCACCTAGCACTGGGCAAACATACAGCAAGGTGTGTAGCTACACAAGAGGGTGTGTGGAGTGAGCAAGGGTAACGCAGGATTGGCTGCCCCTCAGCAGCTCTCTGAACCAGCTGCAGCCACGTGAGCCAAGCTTTCTGGGGCAGGACTCTTGCTCAGAGAATCAGTAGCAAAGCTGCACCAGCTCAGTATTGGTGGATGCAGTGATGTATTTCCCTTAAAGAATGAGTCTCCTGTTCACTGACATAACAATTTTTGTCTCATTCCCCTGATCGCTCTGTGACAAGGTAACAGCCTATCATCAGTGCAGCGTGAACTTTGATATCTCTTCAGTGTTTATTTTGTCCTTACGACTAACTTCCCATACAGTCTGTCACTCTCATTTAGTGGGACTTTTCCACTTTTTCTGACACTGAAGTCCTGCTGAGTATGCCGGAGGCTGACAGCTCTCTTACTGCTGGGATAAACCTGTCAGCCAGTGACAGTACTGCAGCAGCATCCCACAACACCACTCATTCTTTGCAGGATGGAGGGCCATGTGTCTTTGAAGGAATGATAGAGCAGCTCAGCTGATCTCCATGCAAAGAGCAGACATGTTTCTAGAAGTCTTAGCCATGGAGTGAGAAGGCAGACTGCTCTTTGAGCATTGCTTACACCAGGCCAGGTCAGACAGTGGTGTCAGTCGTTGGACAACTTCAAAGTGATACCCGTCTTTAATTTCTACTGTAGTACTTAACTGCAGGTGGCTTGAGACTCAGTATCAGATGATGAAAGCTTCAACTCCCATAAAACTTCTGTACATACCAATGAAACTGCTTGTCCCCAGCATGTTAGAAGAGGTGCTCAGTAGCTTGCAGAAGCAGGCTTCTTAGCAGGCAGTCTTAGTGCAGCTGAGCTACTTCTCCCTAAGTTCCAATCTAATTTTCCAGTAGCCAAACACCACATGTCCCCACCTTACAGATGCCACAGTGCCCTCCTTCCTGGAAGAGGCAATTCCAGCAGTTCATCAGATGGTTCAGGAAACAACAAAAAAGGTGGAGATGTTGAGCAGTCCATGTTATTCATCTGCATAATTTAGTAAAAGTGTCCTTCAAAACCATATGCTTTATGTATTGCAGTTACTCTGCATTTGTAATCCATTGCCACAGATTTCCTGTATAACCCGGGACAAATCACTTATGAGCAGAACTTTGTAAAGATATTGTGATGATTAAATTTGGCGGACTATTCAGTAAATACATTGATTATTCTCATTCTTAATATCTCTTTGTCTTCATTCCTTATTTGAAAAATGAAGAAAACAATACTCAGATATTAAATGGCTTGGTTTGGGCTTCTTACTGTCCTGGATAAGAACTTCCTTTTACTGGGTTTGCATAGAGCATAATTTAACAAATCTGCCTCAGGCAGAGCTGTGGATGGTAACTCAGGACATACAACTACACCTGTAAATTATATTTTAGCATATTCCACTTCTCTTAAAACTACTACAAAAAGAGAGCACATTTTTAATGTCAATTTTAATGCAACTTTTACCATCAAAATGCTACGTCAGATTTAATATCCCACCCATGAGCTCTTCACCCAGCCACAATCTCATCCTCAGGGCCAATCCACACTCCCCAGGTTGCACCCTCTGTGGCCATGGCATCCCAGTTGTGTCCCACACAGCTGCCTTTCTCCCTTGGGTGCTAGGACCTCACCTAGCAAACAGCATCCATTTGTTCTTCCCAGTCCCTTTCTCCCTCTCCCCTCTCCTCCTGCAGCCAGACCTGATCTTTCCTGCTTTCTCCAGTAACTTTAGTCGTTATCAGTGTTTGGTAACTTCCTTGCCTGCTGGGGTTATGAATGTCTTCCACAAAGGCACAAATACCTCTAAGAGCATCCACTCAGGAAGCTGTCAACACATTCAGTACAGATATGCCTCATTTTCTCAGGTATGGACTGTACTCCCCAGTCCTGCAATGCTCAGGCTTTGTGGCACTGCCTGTGACTCCAGCTTTCTAAGTTATTCACTCTGACAGCCATTTTTCAAGAATATTTTTGTGTCAGCATTCACTGGTGGTGTGCCGCTGTCAATATTTCACTGTATTTGAAGCCTGCAGGTAGTTTTGTTCTTATTTCCAGCATTTTCATCCTGTGTTGTTTTGATGGGGTACTTGAAAGAAGATTGAATAATTTCCACTTAACATCCCAGCTTCGATTTTAATTGAGTGTCAGGTCAGGTACTGAATTTAAATTGATCAGTGCATTGCCTTTCTTTCCTTCTTCTCTTTGTTCTTCTCCTGATCTTCCTTCCCATGGGACAGCATGACTTTTGCAAAAGCTGTTCTAATGCTTTTCCCGTCCACGCTCAGTGCATTGCCAGAGTTAACAGAAAAGCACATAGAAAGATGAGAATTCAGAAAAATCCACTCAGACATTTCTCATTTATTTTAAAGTGCCTTAAAATGCAGAAAATTGAGATATACCATCTTGGAGAACTGGTCAGAACATTGCAGTTTTAAAATGTAGTGGTTGTGGGGTTTGTTTTTTTTTTAAAAAAAAGGAGTTTTCCATTAATGTTCCTTATCTTTCAATAAAACTAAAAGCCAAGGGAGAGCTCTTTGGAAAAATTAGGTTGTGCTGTCCTCTCTGTCCCCACATGTCATTCCCTGCTTTGCTGTTGATAACAGAGAGCAGGAGTGAGACACCGGGTTCATCCAAGGTCCATGATGCTGCTGCCACCCTCTCTCTGCCCCCAGACCTGCCCCTCTGGTCCCCGTGCAGACTCTAGGGTGCTGGAGGCAGCAAGAGGCATGAAGGGCTGACAGAGGTCCTCCTGAGGGCCCCCCTCCAACTACTGTGGATGAGCACGGCCCCATCTGCACACCTTTGCCTTGGTAGGAGGGAATCACAGAATCACAGAGTGGTGGGGGTTGGAAGGAACCTCTGAAGATTATCTAGTTCAACGCCCCTGCTAGAGCAGGATCCTAGTGTAGATCACCCAGGAACATGTCCAGACGTGTTTGAAATGTCTCCAGAGACGGAGACTCCACAACCTCTCTGGGCAGCCTGTTCCAGTGTTCTGTTACCCTCACTGTGGAGAAGTTCTTTCTCATATTTATGCGAAATCTCCTATGTTCCAGCTTGTACCCATTGCCCCTTGTCCTAGCCTGGCTCCATCCTCATAACACTCACCCTTTACATATTTATCAACATTAATGAGGTCACCCCTCAGTCTCCTCTTCTCCAAGCTAAAGAGACCCAGCTCCCTCAGCCTTTCCTCATAAGGGAGATGTTCCACTCCCTTCATCATCTTTGTGGCTCTGCGCTGGACTCTCTCAAGCAGTTCCCTGTCCTTCTTGAAGTGGGGGGCCCAGAACTGGACACAATATTCCAGATGTGGCCTCACCAGGGCAGAGTAGAAGGGGAGGAGAACCTCTCTCAACCTACTAACCACACCCCTTCTAATACACCCCAGGATGCCATTGGCCTTCTTGGCCACAAGGACACATTGCTGGCTCATGGTCATCCTGCTGTCCACCAGGACCCCCAGGTCCCTTTCCCCTACGCTGCTCTCCAACAGGTCAGTCCCCAACTTATACTGGCACATGGGGTTGTTCTTCCCCAGATGCAAGACTCTACGCTTGCCCTTGTTATATTGCATTAAATTTCTCCCCGCCCAACTCTGCAGCCTGTCTAGGTCTCAGTGAATGGCAGCACAGCCTTCTGGTGTGTCAGCCGCTCTTCCCAGTTTGGTGTCATCGGCAAACTTGCTGACAGAGCACTCTATTCCCTCATCCAAATCATTGATGAATATATTGAATAGTACTGGTCCCAGTACCGACCCCTGAGGGACTCCGTTAGATACAGGCCTCCAACTAGACTCTGTCCCATTGACCACAACTCTCTGGCTTCTTTCCTTCAGCCAGTTCACAATCCACCTCACTATCTGATCATCCAGACCACAGTTCCTCAGCTTAGCTGTGAGGATGCTGTGGGAGACTGTGTCAAATGCTTTACTGAAATCAAGATAGACCACATCCACTGCTTTACCATCATCTATCCACCCGGTTATGTCCTTGTAAAAGGCTATCAGGTTGGTTAAGCATGACTTCCCCTTGGTGAAGCCATGTTGACTGCCCCTAATGACCCTCTTATCCTTGAAATGCCTAGAGACAATCATCCAGTCCACACTTGTTAAGTTTGGTTGTGAGGATGCCATAGCAGACAGCATCAAAAGCCTTGCTGAAGTCAAGGTAGATCACGTCAAATGCCCTCCCCTCATTAATCCATCTAGTTATGTCCTCATAGAAGGCTATCAGGTTGGTCAAGCATGACTTCCCCTTGATGAACCCATGTTGACTATTCCTGATAACCCTCTTTTCCTCAACATTCTTTGAGATGGCGCCAAGAACAAGCTGTTCCATCACCTTTCCAGGGATAGAGGTGAGGCTGACCAGCCTGTAGTTACCTGTGTCCTCCTTCTTGCCCTTTTTATAGATTGGAGTGACGTTAGCCTTCCTCCGGTCCTCAGGCACCTCTCCTGTTCTCCAGGACTTTTCAAAGATGATGGGGAGTGGTCTAGCAATGACTTCTACCAGCTCCCTCAAAGGAAATGAGTTTAAAAACAACAAGTGGTTTGGAGGGAGAGAAGAAAATTCAAACAAGCTCGAATATTTTGGTAAGCAGCTTTGGAAAATAAGGCTTTAATCAATTGTTTCCCCCATGCATCATTATTTTATTCCATCCAACCAGTTTAACCACTTAGTCACCTGATGTCTCTCTGTAAAAGCCAAGCCTGCTCCTGTCTGTGAGTTTGCACTCTTAAAATACTGCTTAAAAAGCCACTCGCACTTTTTAAATAGAAGAAATAGGGAGACAGACTGCCTATTAACTAAGCAGGAGAAGAGTCTGTGGATCCCTGATAGGTAATCCTGAAGCAAAAGTAAACATCAGCATCAACAGAGCTACCGGGGGATTGGTTAATCCATAGGTTTCAGAGGAGTCATTCATATGAGGAGGATTATCACAGGGGTTTCTATCAACCAAAAGCCATTTTGAGCTTACCTGGGTACAAGTCAGTGCAGTCAGCAAGCTCTTACACATCCTCTGTTGATCATGTTGGTGTTAGAGGTGGAAGCACTTACCAGTAGAGGTCTGTCCTACAGACTGCTGCTGCAGGAGTCCACGGCACTATATGGGAATATCTACTGTACAGTGTACATATACAAAATCTGTGTAACTTGGGTGGAAGCACTGTGTTGTTCTCCTAAATAGCTTCACTGCTGAAACACTGACATGATCTCTATGAGTTTCAGCTGCAACATCTTTATGAGCTTCAAAGGCCAGGGGAAGAAGGCTGTATTTTTGCTTGGTACCAAAATTGACAATTAGAACAAAGCAGGCAGTTTGTCTGTAACTCTGTCAGTGACTTTATCTACTGAAACAATTTACATTCAAATTAGCTGGCATGGATGTGGATGAGGAACTCCATCAATTTTCCTGTGCCTTTCCCTGTGCTCCTTGAAAGACCCCTGATTGCTGTCCAGCTCAGAGAGCCAGGGAGTTTAATTGTGGTCTTGTAAAAGAAAATTAAAGAGGTGTCATAATGATGATTGTATCTGCCAAATCATGTAGTGACAATTAATGTTCAGGCTGTTTAAAAGTGTGAAGTGTGTGTCTTATTTGATTATTGGAGCAAAACCAGGTCATTCAAACTGAATAAATATTTGTTTTGCTCTAAAGTAAGTATCTGGCTTTAAAGACTTTTTGTCCTCTTGGTCTGCCTTTTTTTAATTTGTCTTTTCAACTGCACTGGGTCTAACAAAGCAATGTCCCACTGCCTGTGCGTTCAATTTTCTCTTACAGGTTGGCTCTTCAGCTGGATCTGCACCAACTTACAACAGCTGGTATTGAATCAGCCAGCTTTAATCCTCTCCTAGCTCTCTGTGAAGACCAAGTAAATGTCTTATCCTAGGATTTAATGAGGCACTGAAACCTCAGTTAAGTCAGTAACCTCCTTACAAGAAATGAGCACTTTTTGTTGTGGACAAGACCTTGAGATGGTGGGAGTAGATGACAGCCACATACAGAGATGACAATGTAGTTGGCAACGAGCAGACCAGGAGGTAGGTAGGATAGCTTGAAGGATCCTGGGTTTGTTGCATTTTACACTTGGATTTGAATACAGAGGAAAAGTGTTATTTCTTGCAATTTGACTTCCTGTTGTAGATCTTTCTTGATGTATTTTATTTTGTATTGCCTTTGTGTCTCTTCCTTTCAATGTCAAGAGTGCAACTTGCTCCCACTGTCAATATGATCACCATTGGTGTTGACAGTTCCCTGTTGCTTCAGAAGACCTTATGATCTTCTGCTGCTCACCCTGCAAAAGCCTCTCTTTGGGCCACAGAGAAAGGAGTTGGCCCAGGTGACCTTTGGGTTCCCTTCCAGCCCAAATTACTCCATAAATCTATGAAGGAGACATTTAGCTCCCAACCAACCAGGTGAGAGGTGTATACATGCTTGGGTGGCTGGCAGGCCATAGACTCTCTCAAGAAAGTATGATGGATGCTTTAATGAATCATTATGAGTGTGTGGGCTCGGCCTTCCAGTGGGTGAGATCTGTTTCACTTCAGCTTTGTCTCAAATTATGAAGAAGTAAAAATGTGCTCTTCTGAAACTTTTTATTTATATTTCACAATAAAAGCTCTGACAGCTGAAATGAAGTCATTCGTGGATTTAATATTTTCAAAAGTACAGACTCAAACTCACAGACAAGTAGGAATTGTGGGAAAAGAAATCAAAGATTTGGACTTACAAGGAAAGTAAGTGATAAATCACAACAAAGTGGGAAGATACTGAGCAGGTGGCATGGCTCTGAGCATCAAGGCTGATAGCCTTGATAACTGACCTACTGTCGGTTTTCTGCCACAGCTGAGCAGGACTCAAACTGAGTAGGAGGAAAAGCGGTGGCAGCATCGCCGTGTTTAGAGAGCAAGGACCAAGGGTGGTCTCACACTAGCCATAGTTTTTCAGCACTCAGGGGACAAGGCAGACCTCGTGACTAGATGTTATACCTGGGTAAGTAACTTCTGAAGGCCCGTAGAGCACCTGTCTGTTTCTGGTGCCAAAGGAGGGTCAAGGTGCTCACAAGATGCAGCTTTGAGCAAGACTTCTTGTCTGTTTGTGCTTTCACAGCCTGGCTCTGCATCTACTTTGTCTTTCTCATTCTATCCTGCCAGTGACTGTGAGCTTCTGTTTAGACCATGCAGAGAGGAGATGGTCATGGAGAGACCTTTCTGATGCCAAAGAAAGCCTGAAGAAGGAAAAGTATTGTTACAGATTGCGCATACTGGGGAAGCTCATTGCTGGGGAGGAGGGACCTGAGTCACAGAGGAAGAAGTGGTACATGATGTGTGTATTTTAAAGTATCCTGAACATCCTCAATAAGACAAAAGAAAAATGTTAAGAGCCAAGCATAAGTCTTGTGAACTTAATTCTCTCGTGTGACTCTTACGGTATGTGTCAGACCATAATAATACGGATTAACAAGGTATTATACAATGGACTAAATAGACTGGTGACATAGGCAATGAAGACAAGAGAGAAGATGTTACCTGGAGATTAAATCCCTTGCTGTTGCTGGTATTACACATCTTTCCAAATTCTGTCTTTATCTCTTCAGTGTTGAAATTGTTTGATTATAGTGTCTTACTGAAAGTTAAACACTCTACACAATTTTAACACATTAAGGAATTAAAACTTAATCAAAGATGTTCTAAGAAAAGCCTTTTTTCTGTTTAATTTGTTGTTTCAAGAGATTGACTTTCCAAGATTTATGTACATTAGTTCCAGCTGAATGCTGTGAGGTAACAGTTGAAACCTAGCAAACAACTATTGAGAGATGTCACAAAACTGCTCAGGAGGTTTTCAGTCTTCCTCTCAGCTTCTGCTTCTAGGTTGTCAGAAAATCCCTCCACCCTTGACTCACATTCTGCTCGGAGTTTCCCCAACCATCTCTTCTGGGAATGGTGCCAGCGTAGTTGGATGACAGCTGGGTTTGGACATGTCCTGGAGAGCAGCAGGGGTGGGGTGGTGGCTGACCTCTACAGGTGGTGTCCTTTTAACATTTTTGCCATTACACACTTACACTAAGCCACAGTAATAAATGCATGGCCAGATTCCCACCAGCCTATCTGCAGATGAATAACCTTATCACTGCAAAAAGTTTCATTAGATTGTTAGTCCCTGAAAAGAGGTGAGACTTCAGCCTTGCATACAAAAGGCTGTCTTCATGAGTAGTTAAATGGAGATTGCAAACCTCATAGCCCTCAGGCAAGAGCAGCCTATGCCTACTGTCCTGTCATAGTGCATTGCAGACCCTTGATAATTCCCAAACCCGGTCCTGCAGCACAGTCTTACAAATCAGCTTAGCTCATTCCTGCCTGGTGATTTAAGGCAGAGCCCACAGGCGAGTGTCTCAGCTCCAGACAAGGCTATGCAGTGACTCAGCAAGGGGACCAGATCACCTCCACTGCATTTCATTATCTGAACCCACGACAAAGGATACCATTACTTCATCAACTGGCTATTGGGATTTTGCTTGTCCACAACATCTTTCCATGTTGAATGCTAAAAGCACAACTTTTCCTTTTTTTTTTTCCCTTTTTTTATTAATGATTATTAAGCCTTGAAGAACAGATGCAGTGGCAGAGTTTCTCCTAAGCCTGTGCAGGGTGCCTGAAAATATGAGATGTTTTTATGAAATGAAAAGCCAAATGTAGTGAAGGTATATGTTTATAACAGATTATTTCTCCTAATAATTACAGAACATACAAATCTAGGCTTGATTCATTAACTTCCATTGTTAATGATGAAAGACTTCAATTTTTTTCCTCATCTCACATAGGTTTATTAATTCTTAAACCAAATATACATAATTTTGTTTCTCAACTGAAAATGCATCTTCTGAGACCAATTAAACTGAAGTCTGGGGTGTATTTCTGATTCTGGCAAACAAATATAGCAAGATCTTTGTGAATATTTTTCCTTGTAGGAGTCTGTGTTTCAGTGCTAGTCTACATTAATAAAAATTTTTGTACTGTTTTTAAGATATGTGGCTGTATTTACTTGTTTGTCTCTGGATATACATGGTTTACTTTTGAAAATATTTCTGTTTTTTCTTTAAGAAGCAGAAAACCCTGAAAATTGAAAAACAGGGCTACTTCTGTATTCGCACATTTCACCTTTCTCTTTGGAAAAGTTGAGAAAAACGAAGAAAAGTATTTTTAAATAGGAATTTGAAACCAATGAACCCAATGGGTTTTCCTAAGCATTATTTGTTTTCTTCATTTTCTATTAAAAGTTTACATTTTTTAAGTGTTTTTAGTAAAATTAACCTATTGATCAACTGTTACGAATCAGCTGTCATCAGAGAAATGGAATATCAATAAAATAAGAACCTTTTTCTCCCAAGTATTTTATTAAAATATGGACATTTCAGATATTCAAAACATTAATTACAAAATGCTTTTCTATCTACATCAGCATTCTCGGAAACAGAAGTGCTATGTTATCATAAGAAAGATCCAAATTGACTGGTGATGCTATATTCAGGATTGATTGCAAATTGCACTAGAGAGTATATTCTGATAAAATTTCCGGACCCATTTTGATGACTCAAGAGGTCTGGATAAGATTTGATAAAAACAGGTGGTCTTCTAAATGCTTCTTTTGTTCATCTCATTATTACTTAAAAATTACTTTATATGGAGTAGATTGAATTGGCCAAATATCCAGACACATTTCGTTGCTGCTGTTATGGCTACTGTTATTATTAACATTACTAATAATAAAAATAATAATAATGGAAATATCAACAGTAATAACCGCATCAACAAGAAAATTATATAAATATGGCCAGTTCTGCTGTCTGATTCTGACCAGCTTTCTGCCAGAAATCTTGACTTAAAACAAAAACCTTGACAAATCAAACTTAGATAAAATCACTATAGAAAGAAGGTAAATTAGTCATCACAACAAAGGACAGAAAAGCAATGCAGCAGCTTGCTAAATGATGTGGTAAATTTTTCATGAAAGAAATTTTTACATAAAGATTTTTTTCCTATACTGTATGCTTTTGAAGAGAACTTTTAACCAACTGATTAAAAAATCAGTTTTTCTATTGGAAAAATATCTTCTGTGGAAAACAAATCATTTTTTGCATAAACAGGTTGATTTTTGCAAAAATTCACTCCAGGAAAATGAATATTGAACATTCTGGAAAAGTTAAATGTTTCGTTTAAAACAATAGGCCATTTTATTCCTTCAGATTCTGCTATTTTATAGTGCAGGCTATAAATCAAAGTTGGAGTGAATTATTTTCCTCTTTTCAAGGGAAGGATTTAGTTTAGCCTCCGTCAATGTTTGATCAGTGCTTCATTACACTGGGGAACATTTATCAGTCACTTTTTGGAATAGAAATATTCCAGATCATGGGATCATTATGAAATGAATGATCAGATTTCCATCCAGCTCTGGTTATGGACTTGCAATACAATTTGTTATACCAGGAATC
The DNA here is from genome assembly GCA_028020825.1 of Podargus strigoides. Classification (NCBI taxonomy): domain Eukaryota; kingdom Metazoa; phylum Chordata; class Aves; order Caprimulgiformes; family Podargidae; genus Podargus; species Podargus strigoides. Next base: position 32,257,532 of record CM051623.1, read on the forward strand.
AGACTAAATAATCTATACAGAGAAAATCCAACAATGTACCTGAAGGCGTTTTGTCCAGTCAAGGCAAAAGAGTTGCTGACTTGGCGTTGGAGGGGCTTTTACATATACTTTAAGTCAGGCAACAACTGAAGTATATATGTTCTTCAATTACAGTAAAAACCAAAGATATAGGTTCATAAATGCATACCTGATGGGTTGTTCAGCTGCAGTTTATAATCAACATCATACATTTTAAAAAGTACTGACATACTATTTTCCTTTATACTAGGTTTGTTCTTTTTGATACATTCTCAAGAATAACATCAGGAACTTTCATAAAGAGTAGCACGTAGCAACATTCATTGCAAACGATATATTAATTCAAATTCTTTTTAGACTGAAGCTATCTCCAAATGGTGTAAGCTGTAAGGACAGCCACCTTCAGTGGAGCAAGCCCTGTGACTCTCCTTCATTTAACGCATATTCACTACTGAAGCTATTTGGTATCCTTGACACTTTCCAGCTATGTAGACAAGTCCTACATAAATACCAATCATACACAAGTTGGTGTAACATATGTGTGCACTTTTGAATTTTTTTTAGTGTAGGACCAGTCTTAGAATCTTTGCTCAATAGTAATTGCAAAACAATGCTTCAACTTGTTAAATTATCAGAATTGACCAAGCCCACGGAGAGGAATCACATTGTTACTTTTCTGAGTTTATTCATCCCAAGGAAATTTCCGCTGCTTACAATATAGATGTAGGAGAGCAAAAATGCATTTGCTGAGTCTTTATAATGCATCTCTTGTAAATTACAACAGTGCAGACACACAGGTATTCCCCACACACTGCCAGTTCTTTGTAACTCAAAGTCATTGCAGGCAATAGCCTAGTTATACAATTATAATTTCTGTAGAAAGAGAAGAGAAGATCTGCACTATATACAACATCCTATTTCTATCTCGAGCATCCCATATTCACCTGATATCACAAAAAAAGCAAGAATGGAGGCTATTCTTGACTTGACAGCTCAGGTGCTTTACAATGTACTCTCCCAAAGACTTACAAGGTCTGTGGAAAGGATTGTACTAACTCTTCCCTGCTGGCTACGAACCAGACTGACAGATCACCTGCAGACATGTTTGCAAATGTTCACCTTCATTCCTATAGTGAGAAATAATCCTTATGTATATATAATGAGAAAATACTTCATTAGTGTTCTCGTTCTTAGATTCACACACAGAGGCTAAACTATGGGGGAAAAAAAAGAAAATATTAAAAAAAAGGAATAAGTAGATCTGATATGTGTCTCAAGCTGAGAATGTGTTCAGATTAAAGAGAGCTGAGGTGCATCAAAGAGGTAGAGTAGCACAGAGCAGAGCAGAGCAGCACTGGAGTAGAACAGAGCAGAGTAAAGCAGAGCAGACAGAGGGACAGTCAGTGTAGGTTTTCCTTTTCTTCAGGATTAACTGCTGCAAGAACAGTTCCACAATGGGACAACTGTGAGAAGCTGTTGTGGTCTGTGAATAACTGGATCTTCTTCAGGGGCTTTAATTGGCTCTTACAGGGGACAGTTCTACTGTAAGAAGAGGGAAAGATAGTTTCCATAATTAATGCACTGTGGTCCAAGGATGTAACAATGAATTTTCCTCCACTTCAAAAACCCATGCACTAGAAATGTGCTATGAGATAATGGAAAAACTTTCCACTCTGTCCTATAAAAGAGAAATCCAGGCAGGAGAATCCCACAAGACCCACAATGTCTCAGTCTTGGTGTTCTCTTTACATACCATTAAAGTAATGAACAAAGGCCATGACTCTCACTCTGAATCACCATCTGCAAAGTAATTGCATCTCCCAGATTTGATTGCAGGTGGGTGGACTGGGGTTCATCCAACTGATTGATCCATGGAGGACTTCACAGGGAAGGAATTCCTTCTCCATCTGAATGTGGATGGCAGAATCAGAATAAATGTACAGTTTGTCATGATGTTTTGTATTAATAGTTGCAACTGATGAGCAAAATAAGCATATTCAAAAGCTTCTGTAGATGCACACATAATATATGAGTGAATTAGAGAATATAGTTTATCATCAGCTCTCCTTTTTTGCCTCTCATCTGGAATACTTGATAAACTGAAATAGTGATAAGTGAAAATACTCTGAATACTACATGGCATAAGAACCAGGAGTCATTTATCCTACTTCTTTTCTGCCAGCTAAAAAACTGATTTTAAATGAAATGTTCTTCCTTCATTCTTTGAAGTAACTTCAACTATGTCTATTTGGGCCAAGACCAAATTTAGCCATTGAAATTCAATAAACTCTATTGGCTCAAGAAACTAACCACCAGACTCCCTCAGATCTAGAGACATCAATTTCTCTATGATACAGCTAAATATACAGTTGAAAGCCTTAGGTTTAGATCAAAGTGTTTGACTGAAATTCACTCAAAAGGATGATCCCATTTACCTCATTTGTACAAAGATCCTCCTTTGCTTTGACCAAAGTCAAGTCTGACAGGGCAGGTGCTGGACATCATGCTGCAATTCTGATGTCTGGGCTGCAACAGGATTAAATATCCTGAAGCACAGGAGGAAAGATGTCGGTGACAGGGCAGTGAGAGGCAGAAGGCCATTTTCATATTGGAGAGTCAAAGTATGAATTCTACAAAATCACATATGTCTTGTAGATCCTTTGAGACCATCTGAATGATGGTCTACAGCGCACCTTAACCCAGGGAAAAAATTAGCTCCCATGTGTTTCCACCCATCCTTTCCACCCCAACTTAGGGACCAGCTTCTCAGTCAGTGTAGGTTGACAATGTCTATTAGCACTGAAGCTGGACCTGTCATGGGCAGTTGAGAGCTGGGTCTCCAACTCCCATCTGTAGTTTCACTTTAGCTTCCTCTTTTCAGTTCACAGCAGGGTTCACCTTTTTATTTCTTGGCCTCTGATCAAAAACTAGCTAATTACCAAAGCAGCATGATTGGCAGATAACATCCCATGAGAAAACAAAAAGCTACATTTTGAAAAGATAAGACAATTGAGACATTTCAACAAGTCAAACAGCAGGCTTCCAACAGAGAGTGCTGAAAGACTCACAGATCATTACATCAGAACAGGTCTTTGTCAGATGGCTTCATGAGAAGTGACAGTTTCAGGTTGGGGTATTTGATCAGCTCTAGCTCTTTCGTTCAACATGTGAGGCACCTGAACTCAGTTACTAGGCTTAGCAAAATGAACAAACACATCTCCAGACCACCGCAGGAGAGGGGGACATGAAGCATTTCACACATGATTTTGTGTTCTTTTCGATCTTTTATCTCCCTTTTCTGGAGATATGTCACCAAGAAAAAGCACGTCAGAACTGCATATAGAATTGTGATACCTGCAACACCAGCTCTGTTTTGCCTTTTAAAAGTACTTTCAGGATCTAGCTGCTTCCAAGGACCACTTCACTCACATGAGGAACTGATCTGACCTACAGATGTCTGTTTCCTGGCATGTAAAGAGATAATCTAGAAAGAGGAAACTAGGAAGAGGAAACTAGATTTTTACCTATTTTTTTCCCTTTCTTGACTTCTAATTTCAGGGGTTGATTTCTTTTCTTTGATAACAGCAGTAACTGTAGATGAGTGAAGAGCCCAAGCCTGTGGCCTTCACACACCTCAGGACCAGAAGGTGCCCAGGTTCCCATCAGCTGCCCCTGGACACTAGATTTTGCTGAGAAAGTGTCCTGCTAACAGCAGCCCAAGGAACACTGACAGTTGTCCCTTTTACCTACCACTTTTTGACAAACATGCCAGATCTACATTTGGTTAATGCATTTACAGCTCTACAGGCTTTATGTAGCAGCCTGTTGAAGCATTTCCACTGACTTGATTGGTCACAGGATCTCTACCAGTAACCTCTCTTCTTTTGAACTGCAAGGGCAGGCTTCAGTATGCTCTGGTATCCTTGTATTCCCAGCCAAATGTTTGCATGCCAGACTGATGTCTTCATCTCCAGCCTGGCCTCCTCCACCTGTATCTTCATTCTTCACCAAAACACATGCTGCATTTAGCACTGCTCATCTGACCTGCCAAGTGGCCAGCTTTCCCAGAGGCCAAGTACAACAACAGTGCGACATCAACTCCCAGGTCACAAATGCAGCTCATCCCTGTGCCCAGCTGAGTCAGTTCAGAGGACTACAGCAACACTGCACACTGCGTTTCTTCAGGAAAGGATCTGGCATCTGGGAAGGAGGCAGCCTGTGAGACTCTCCCATGTGAACTGTCTGAGGGACCCCATGTGAATCTGCATGTCCCAGCAACCAGTGGGGCTAATTTACAAATGTCAGTGCAACACCAAAAACATCACTAATGCCACATGGTTTGGATTTCAGGCTGCTTTCAGGTGCTTGAGTTCTTTTCTGACTGCACTTGGGGATGTTCCGATTCAGCACAATTCCCCCAGGAAAGACACCAAATGTATGACTCAGTGTGTAAACAGCACTTCAGAGCTTTTCTTAATCAGAGATCTCCTCCTGGTAGCTGTGAACTTTAACATTCACTGACCTCCCCAGCTGTGGAGCAAATCTCACTCGCACTCAGAGACAATTCCACCGGAAAGAACAACTCTAAATTAGAGTGGTTGGTTTCATAAGCAATCATTCTAGTTAAAAGAAAACAATAGTAAAGCATGATTTACATACGCTATCACAAAGATAAGAATTTCTCAAGCATATGTAATTTTTAATACTGTATGCGTGCTAATTACTGACATGGAAACATAAAATTGCTTCTCAGACCCCAGAGAGCAGTTTAATCAAATGTGCTAAAATATAAAGAAAATACTTGTTGTAAAATAGACTAAAGTTATTATCATGACATTAGTGTCGCTGTTTATTATCAGGGATGATGAAGAGGTGTCTTGTGGCACATTTCTCCACTGGCAGGAACGTCTCTGTGTTTGAATTCAGTTGAGACATGAAAGTGCTATTCCTGAACATAATCAGGAATCGATTCTCCATGACACCACCGAGCAATTACAGTACCATTAAGTTCCATTAAGGTGGAGACACTGCCAAATTTAGACTGAGCAATTAAAATACTAAATGAAAGTGTGTGATCCCCATACTTTCCAATTTTTCACATGTCAAAAGAAGACTTGTCAAACAAAATCAGAACTGAGAATTTTGGCTGAAACTTGTACAAATCAGAAGTTCACAAACTTTATGTGCATTTTGGCAAAGCTATAAGCCCTGAATGAAATGAAACAGTCACACTGATCTGCAACATTCTTCACTTGGTAAGAGTCTAGAAGCCACCTATTAATTTATTTTAACATGATTTGGTGATGTTTTTAAACCATATAGCTATGTTCTAATAAAAGATGTATCATTTAACTTCACTTTCATTTTCACATGTTGAAACTGTTCAAACAATGGTTTTCCCTGAAAGCCCCCAAGTAATCAGTAATCAGTGTAATATAATTCAGTCTGGGAAATACACTAACCAGCAGGGAAAGTGCCTGAAAGCAATTTAGGAAAGATATAAACCACCCGGGGCATTGTATGGTCAGGTTCTGAAGTTAATAGATAGATCCTTAAAACCTAACAAATTATATCTGGAAAATATTTCTGTCTGATGGTGTCTTTTGCTAGACAGCCATGTTTCTGCTCCATACAGAATGTATTCAGATGCATACTTGCAGATCATAATGTAACTGGTGCCATATGAGTACTTCCATCAGTGCTGTGGCATTACAGTGCATCAGCCAGCTGTCTCCCAGTGCACTGAAATACTCTCTAAGAAGCTGTTCTGAAAAGTACAAGGAAACAGCTTTATCTTCAGACCACAAATGCAAGCAGTATACACTGTATGATTGTCTTCACCCAGAACTCCATCTGGTTTTCATAATGAAAATAAAGCACCCCCATGATTCGATCTCCCATGTGCAAGGGGAGCTGTTTTCAGTTTAAGCTGCCCATGCCAGTGCCCTTCATATCCTGGGATAGAAAAAGAGCTTGCCCTTGACCACCTTTTAGGGCTAGCTGGGTCCCAAATAAGAAGGGGGCTTCACCAAGGAGAGTTCTTGCACCAGCCCATCAGGAGCAACACCATGGGTGATATCAAACAGCTACTCTCATCAAAGCCAGTTGCCACTCTGAGGTCCATGGCCTTTTCCCAGACAGGGTGGGAGTAGACCCCCGTGGGTTCACCGTACTTTAGAGTGGCACTGCAGGCTGAGAAAAAACAAGTTTTCTTTTGTGTTCCCTGTGCTTCCTCTGATTACTGTTTTTAAACTAGTTTCTTGTAATTGTTTGGTTCTGTTTCTACTGCAGCAAATACATATTTCTGGACTGTAGCTCTGGGAGACATTTAGCCCAGCAGGTTAGTATCATCTAATATCACTGGATACATCCCAAATGAGGAAAAGGGGAGTTACAGCTACCAGGGGTAGAGCCTGCATCCTTCCTGTTCACTTTTATTTGACTTCAAGAGAAGCCAAACTGCTTCCTGCAGCCTACACTGTGCAACTGTATATCCTTGGTTTATATGCACGTTACTGCTGGTTTCAGCATCACCAGGACCCAGGGGCAAGGAGGAGGGAAGAGATCTGTGCTCACTTGAGAAAACAGCCCAGAACCTGTTGTTTCTCAAGCATCTGGAAAGGCTCACAGTGTACCCGAGGTGTCCTAGTACTCTGAAATGCCAGATCTTATCCAGCGATTTGCTAAGGAGTGCAAAAAAATGCCTGAACTTCCACAATACATGTGTATGCCCCTCCTACAGCAAGCAACTGAAAGGTGTTGATTTAGGCAATTTATAAGGATTAGACCACAACGCTGCTTTTTCCCATGCTGCTGATGGCTAGTGGATGTCACAGGCAGCAGCAGGGTTAATGGTGTCAGTGTTAGGCACCAAGTGGGTTAAAGCAGAGGATCTGTTCTTTCTTTGACAACTGAGGATAGTAAAGATGGTTTGAGGGACCCTCCAATTTTAATAGGCAAATACAGGTGTTTTGTTGTTGAGGGTCCTTTCCTAGTGAAAGTGCGCTGCTTTTGAGGTAAATCACTGAACTCCTTTTTTCCTGTCAGCCCATGACTCTGATCAGTGTGTAGATGCCGGGAACAACACAGTTCCTTCCACTTTGTCTTAAGAATTACAATATTATCATGGAAATGACCTGGTAAATGGTCTGTTTAGCTGATAATTCTACTTCATATACTGAGAAAAAATTAGCACCAGAAAATATCCTGTTAGATCCCAAAATATTTGGTGTGCCACATTAAAAAAATTATATTGTTTGCACTAATGGGATTAAACTAGGACAAGATAAATGCTCAAATTTTCCACAAGTTGCAATTTCCTTCAAAAGCACTAGGCTCTCTGAATGCCAGGGACCTTTGATACCATAAAATTAAGAGGCTTTCCTATCTTGGCTGTGTCAGCTTTTTTCTTCACTGCACTTCAGGCTTGCAAGATTTAAAATAGACTGAAACAACCACAAACCCCCACACTGAGGACAGTTATTTGTAACTCTGTCATTCCTCCCTTGTCTCTCCTAATCTTAACAGTTGTGCTAGCTTGACTCCTTGTTATGCAATTGCCATATCACATCATCCTGCATTTACCAAACAGATTGCACTGCCAAACAGGTAGGTGGGATTTGCATATGTCGTGCTTGAAATAGACAGCTACTAACTACAAATTTATCCATATATTTGAATGGTTCTTGCGAGTGTATAATGAGAAACAATTAGATTAAAATGAAAGGCATACAAGAATAAAATGTTATGGTTTAAGGCTCATAGAAACAAGCTTAAATGCATTGGAAGTAAAAAATATTAATAAAGTTTTAACTTTAAAGTTTTAACTACAGTTAGCTTCAAAATAGGGATGTTAAATCTTAATTTCAAGCTTTGAATCAATGTAGCATTTAACACAAGCTTAAAAGCTAAAAACATTTTCTTAAACTATTCTTTACGTGGATCTATTCTGAGAATGTGTATTTAACCATACACTTGGTGGTTTTACTGAGCTGGCAACAGAATACTTCAGTTGTGGAGAATCTTTATTTCAATAGTCAGTAGTGAGGAACAATCTTCTCAGCAAGTAATTTATGCAAATTGACTTTAATGAAAACTCTTCTCTGCTTTACTGAAAATATAGAAACTTCTGAAGAAGATTGTTTATATCTTACAGTGTTGACTGTTTCACTTCTTGTAGTTCTTCAGTGTTTTTCATCAAAATGAAAACTAAAACATTTATTTAGGAGACCCACTTTCTCATTTGAAAATTTGATTTCTTGTTTCTGAGTGTGATGCAAATAATGTTGGCAGAGGGAAATGAATAGAGTGTTTATATTCAATAACAGGTTGTGTGCATCTGGTTGTATACCGGAGATAATTGAAATTCAGTAGAAATGAAGTTCTCAGGCTGCCATTCCAATCACATCCTTTCATTGAATTATGAGATGATTGCATATTTCACTTGGAAGAAGGGTAGTAAATACAGGAATTTGGGATCAGAGACTAGGAAAAAACATTTTTTAAAAACTGTAGAAGATATCAGTAATAGGTATATCACATGATGGATTTTTTTCCTCTTAGTCTGTTGTACACTAAAGTGCATTTAAGAATTAAGTCAGTCTTGTGTAGTTCAAAGAACACCCAGGAATTTTATGCTTAGCTGAGCTCACGTGTCAAGGCCTCTGAAATACTGTCTTTAACATGGGTATAATCTTTCTTCTGCTGTATGGGCCAAAACATGAGGATAGAATCATAGAATCATTCTGTTGGAAAAGACCCTTAAGATCGTTAAATCCAACTGTAAAACTAACACTGTCACAGATACCAAGGAAACCTCTATCCTGGAGAACAGCAGATGGTGAGCAGAGAGTCTGCAAGAAAACAGGCAGAACTATGTCCCCCATGGCTGACAATACTTGGATAAAGTAGGACCTACATAAGTCTTAAGGACATAATATGCGTTGGGTTAAAAAAAAAGAATTGTGAAGGCCCTTTCCCATTTTTAACATTCTTTGGTGACTCTTACAGGCTTCTGAATATACTCCTTATATTACATCTTACAGCATTTTTAATTGACCAAGGATCATAAAGAAAACTCTATTAACAAGCACCAGACTTGCCTTAGTGTGCTGACATAGAAGCAGTTACTGACCCTGCGTTGCTAGAAGAGTAGGTGGAGGCTTCTCGCCTGAAAACGATACTCCAAATGAGGCTGCAGCAGAGGTCAGATACAGCTAATCTTGTGGCTGTGACCATGAACCGGAGGGAATATTGTGCTTCGATGTGATACATCACTGCGAATGGGTTGAAACATGTTATTGTTCATTATTGCCTAGTGGCAGTCAACACTTTAGAATATATCCCCCCAAGCAACCCCATACCTACGAGCCAGGCAGAGTGAGTGGGCTTTCTCTCTGCTACAGGTTAGGTGTTCAGTGTAATTTGTCACATAAGCTCTTTATATTCAAGACAGAAATGGGCACCTTGAGAGCGAACTCCTCCCACCTGGAAAATTAGCTTAGATTAGACACCTCACTTACAGATTGCTGAAGCTGGGAGAATTTTTCCTACCTCCTAAGAATGGCTTGATTTTTTGAGTGAAACTCCTCTCTGCAGCAGAGACAATAATTTACTGCAGAGTCTCAGCATGGATATAGGTTTACAGGTTTTGACCCCAGTAGTTAGAAATGTTGGCAAAGCTGACACTGAATGAAACAGTTCATGCCACAGGCATGCAACTTCAAATTTTTCACAAGAGTCTCGCGAGGTTCCTGTGGGTCAACAATGTGAATTGACACTAATCCTGGAAAGGATTAGGCAGGGGGCTGCCTGCATGGGCAAGCCACACTCGTGGTCCTTTACTGAGGGCTCTTGCATGCAGTTTGAAGGCTATCCAGAACCAGAAGTAGTTTACTCCAGTTTTAGCTACAGTGCTTGGTATAGCTGTTGTATACTTGCCACAAAAGTGGCTTCTTCAAAACAATAGTGCTTCATCCTGAATAGACATGACAAGGAGTTATGACTTGGGCCAATGTGAGGTGAAGATACATGATGGGAAGCACGTGGCTGTCCTAAAATCATACAGGTCTTTACGAAAGCAAGCAAAATATCAGGCACTGTATTTGCCCATTGCTTTTGTTACTTTCACTTGAGGACTCCCAAAGCTTCTATGCTTTTAAGTAAGAGTGTGAAAAACCAGCAGCCACCAAGAAAGACTGGAATAACATTTTATAACTTGTGGTTGTTTTGGCTACTAGTGGCTATTTTTGCCTGGTTTTTTACCACCTTCATTGGTAGGCCAAAAAAAGTAAAAAAGAAGAAGAAAAACTGATATTGTTCTCACATGAATCATCCTTCCCACAAAACTGTCTCCTTGACTGGCAGTTGAGTTTGTTAGTCATCCATCATTTCAAAATTGTGGGTGGCAATTATCCAGCATTTCCTCTAGGTGTCAAGTCATATGGATAATCCCCCGGGGTGTTTCATTACACCCACTGGAACCACTGTGGTTTTGATGTACCCATCCTTCCCAAGCAGAGAGTATGTTTTTCCTTACAGGCTGTAACTGCAAAGTTTTGCTACATTTCCGTAGATTTTACTCAAGGGTGCCTTTCACAAGCTGCTACAGGCTATGTCAAGTAAGCCCAAGTTGGCAACTTCATCAGTAGTGATAAATATCAAAGAAAAACCGTGCGTCATGAATGGAAAGTGAGCTGCTCAGCCACGCATACAGCAACAGAAGTCAAACAGCACAGTGACAAATGTGATTTCATCATTTCAGTTCATGAAAGTGGCTACTTTGATTTTAGCCTCATCCTCATCGGTCTCACACGCATAGCAGGCTCAGCCTTTTTGGCTCTGCAGAGAAAGGTGAGAATGGCAGGGTCTCAGGTGGGAGGGGGGCAGCTTTGGGAAGGGCACTTTGAAGGGAAATCCAGCCCAGATGGGTATCCAGTGACAGAGCAACATGACATCAGTTCTTCCTGGGGAACAGAGAGGCCTCTCCATTGGGGTGAGGAGCAGGACCCCATGTTGGGGCTCTGCACAACCCTGTCAGTTGCATTTTGGTCTGCATTAATTGTGTATGGGATTTGGTGAGACTAGCCTCAAATTTTGGGGCCAAGAATCAGGCATGATCAGTCAGGTCTGAGATGACCTGATTTCACATGGTTTTGTTGTTTATCCCAGGATATTTTTTATTCCAATTGAGTCAATCTGTTTTTCAGGACATGCATTCAAAGAGTCACAAAGTGAAAGACTGACATGCAGTATTATGTCAGGCTGACTACTGAAGAAGCAGAACTAAATTATTGGTATACACCGAGAGCTAGGATGAATGCCAGCTGAAGATAGCTGGATGTGTCTGTTAGACAAAACTTAACATGGTTTAGATGCAAAAAATGGTGTGGTAACAATAACAAGTAACTGCATGATCATTATTTTGATTTTTGTCCTCATTTCCTCTTATTTGCAAATAAGTTCTTGCTAATACAAAGTACTACTTGCTACAGTGAATTTCCCATTTAATGAGAAGCCTCTAAAAAGGAGATTGTTTTCAGAATTAATCCATTAGATAAGGCAAGCAAAAGGAGTGAAAAACGCCAGATGTTTTGATGAGTCATGCTCTGCTTGATTTCAAATGAAATTTCAGACATCGTGAGCTCAAGATTATAATTCAATAGATATTATTATTTGAAGATGTTGCTCTTATAGTACAAATACACGGAGGAATCAGAAGAAGTAGAACAGAAAAAAACAGCTCAAAAGAGGACTGGTATAATGAAGAACACAGAGGTGAAACAAGAAAGAGAGAGGAAACAGAAGACAAAACCATAAAATACTGTAAAAAAAAAAAGTGCATTGACATTCATATTGTATTTGAAAGAGGGCTTTAGGAAAGAACCTCAGCTCAGCAATCACTGGGTTACTCATCCTCTCATTACTGTGCTCTGATCCCCAGAGGTGAGTGATTCCTTTCACAATGCTTAGTTAACTTGTGAGACCCCTTGCTGTAGGAGCTTCTAGATATTGAAAGTTTGTGGAGCTCAAGCAGCAACTAGAGAAGCTGGTTGAAAAGATATCTATAGATCTCTATTAAAACGAAACAGGAAGTCACTGAGCAGCCAGCACTTGGAAATTAGTATTCTGGGAAAGTAAATATACTTTCATAGATGTACTGTATGCTTGTTCTGCTGTTATACATTCTCTGCACATCCTTTTTTGGCCAGTGTTCAACTCTGGGCTCTTAGCTTTTCAGCCTGTTAGTGCAGTGGCTCTGATGTTCATATATGCCAAAGCCTGGACAACAGACTGCTGTATCTAAAGGGAACGAAGACTGAGATTTGTTGGTGTTGGTGTTTTTTTGCAGTTCCAGGTCGTTGCAAGCTTTATCAATGTCATCCTAAGAAGTTTAAGTCAAAGTAGTGGTGTCCACAGCAGATTGCTCAGAGCTGTGTCCAGTGGGGTTTTGAATATCTTCAAGGATGCAGATCTTCAAATATCACCCTTACAATGAAGAAGGTTTTTCTTAGGTTTAAATGGGATTTCCTGTGTTTCAGTTTGTACTCATTGCCTCTTGCCCTGTCACTGGGCACTGCCAGGAAGAGTGTGGCTCCCCTCCCACCCCACCCCCCGAGCCTTCTCTTCTGCAGGCTGAGCAGGCCCAGCTCTCTCAGCCTCTCCTTATATGACAGATACACCAGTGCCTTAATCATCTCCATGGCCCTTCGCTGGACTCACTCCAGCATATCCATGCCTCTGTTGTACTGAGGAGCCCAGATCAAGCACTCCAGATGTGTCTCACCAGTGCCAAGTAAAGGAGAAGGATCACCTCCCTTGACCTGCTGGCAATGCTCTGCCTAATGCAGGTGAAGATGCTATTGGGTTTCTTTGTTGCAAGGACACACTGCTGGCTCATGGTCAGCTAGAAGGGATTCACCTTCCAAAAACAGAACAAAAAGCAAACCAAAAAAAACGGTGTTTGCCCACAATGATGGATCTTGAGGAAACTTTGCAGGCTGCCAGAGAAGGAAGCCAAGGAAATGTGCCACGTGGGCAGTAAATGTTTTATTGTGTGAGCTACACAATGATTAGAAAGGATTTTGACCCCCGGGAAAATTGTAACTCTAGAAGAAAGCCAGTTTTGTTACTAGGTAAGAGTTGGACTATAGCAGGAAATCTGTCTGAACAATCTCTTCCCAAAACTGTGAAACTACCTATATTTTAGTAGCTATTATTTTGGGCAAAACCCATATTTTACTGCTACACTAGGTGAAAAAGACCCATGAAAACTCACACTTGATTAACAAAGAGTATAATAATACACGAGGTCAGCTACCAACCCCAGGGTTAAATTTTGTGTTAAAAGTAAGGAAGTAAAATATAATTAATATATTCAAAAAGATTATGCTTTTTTAATGTGAAACTGCAATTAAGATATTTGATTTTTGGATTTGTCTATATCTCCACCATAATTCTTTACCAACTTTTTTAAATGAAAATGGATCAATCCACCTTTGACTCTTTTTATCAGAATATGTATTAAAATCTGTCCAAGTGAATGCTACTGAAGAATGTGAATAACTGTAAACCTCTTGTGTTTTAGAGAGAAAAAAAGTGGAATGCTTGGCAAATAATTTTTTTTCTTTCCCTCTCTTTTTCTGAATGTTTGTTTTTAGAGGAAAAACTGCCCTTTGACTGAAAAGTAACTTTTGCATCATGCACACAGAAAAATTGTTAGACTATTGGACATGTATTTCTCTGATTAAGTCTTAAGGGTTTTTGCTAGTGAGAAATGGTGAATTATTTCATTAAAAGCTGAAATGATGTTCCCTCTGAGATAGCATCAGTCTCTCAAAATGATGTTCATTTACCTCATTTTCATTTAGCTTAAGGACAGCAGAGGTAGTATTACTTAGACAAAAAGCTGGAATACGTTTTTAGTCACGTAATGTCTGCCTTTAAATTGGAGAACCTTTGACCTTGGGTGTTTCTGCCAAGATTGATTTTTCATATCTACCCAGCTCAAATGAATTGTAGGCAGAAAAAGTATTACATGTGTTCATTTTTACTTTTCTTCTCTATAGCTTTTGACTAGCATTGAATCATTAAAACATAATAGCTGTTTCTCTGCTTTTTACAGTGCTATTTTCTTTTTTTTTTCCTTTTCTGCTTTTTTTCTTTTATTTCCCTTAAAGATTTTAAACAAAACATAATTTGGGATCATGCAGATGTGAACTGCTTAGAGACAAAATGCAACATTCAGAAGTAGACACCTTAGAAGGTGCTTTAAGGAACCAAAATAAATTATTTTTAATGTACATATATTTGAAAAAATGTATAATACATGCACTATTCAGATCTGAAAAGGAATACTGAATGTCACAAAAATAAGGCAATTACATTATCTACTGATTGCCTGTTGAAAATAGTCTTTGAAAATAAGTTGTCAGTCTTAAAAATATTTGAAATAGTCAAAATGTCTTTGGAGTTGGAAAAGTGATTATGTAAATGAAGATATTTAACCAAGAAGTGGGCACAGGAAACCTGAAGAGTAAATTCTCACACTGGAATGAAGCTGGTGGTGGAGAAACATACCTATTTGTGGATGCAGTAGTTCACACTTCGTAATATTAAGATACTAGGAAAAAAATATCTTAACCAAGTCAATATCTGTTTTTTTAATGCTCTATTGCTAAGGAATCATCATGTTTGTCATTTCATTCATGTTAGTGGATATGGGGCAAGCTTAAATCTTAATAGCCTATTCATAATACATATCACTGTAGCATTTGGAAATGATAATTTAGGACCTTCTATGCATAACAGTTGAAGAAAACATCAGTCCCAGTTCCTTGAAATGGGACTAAAACATAGACTTGTAACAACACACAGCTACAGCTACTAGAAAAAAATAACAAAACAAACAGTAAGCAGTTCTAATGTCCATGGAAGACACTAATATCACTGCACAGGAAATCCTGCTGTTACGTGATTTTCACGACTATGAAAAATTCCTAATCCAGAACGACCTCCATGGAAAAGCAGGAAGCAGCTCTTCAGTTAATGTGAAGGAGCTCATCCCAAACACAAGCAGCAACAGAGAAGAAAACATAAAGATGACTGAAAATGTCCTAAACACAAGATAAGGGACAATATAGAGGAGACACTGGAACAGGTTGCCCAGGGAAGTTGTGGCTGACCCCTCCCTGGCAGTGTTCAAGGCCAGGTTGGGTGGGGCTTTGAGCAACCTGGTCTAATGGGAGGTGTCCCTGCCCATGGCAGGGGGCTAGAACTAGATGATTTCTAAGGTCCCTTCCAACCCAAACCATTCATGATTCTATGATTCTATCAACTGGATGTACTTGCACAATTGGAATGGCCATAACAATCTTTAAATACAGTAATATGTTGACAGAGTAGTTTGGAAACCACAGGAGAGAACATGCTGTGAAGTGATAGAAGTGAAAGAGCAACATGGATTTATATCAGCAGAGAACCTGGATCATGTTTTTTCTTCTTCAAATAGCATTTAACATAAGTTTACATGTTTATGACAAACCCATTCACAAAGATGTAATGAAACACTTTGAGAGTAAGCATTTCTTTGACAGAAGATTCAACAAAAGAAGTTGATTTTCAATGATAAGATGGGCTTCAAGGGACACAAATATCTACTATTTTGTAAACATGGGAAAATAAACTGTTTATGGTTTTCATGTTGCAGATATGATGCTCATTACATCACTGAAAGTAGATAATGAATAAATTTAGGCATATCGGTCAATGCAGGGTAGTGAAAGACCTGCTTCAGAATGCTCTTTAGAAGCCTACCAGATCTTAGAGGAATCACAGTAAGGAAAGGTAGAAATTATTCGGGCTGATAGTACTTACCTGCAGCAGTGTGGCTCTGCTAGGTATGAAAGAGTTGTAGGGGTTGTCTGCTTTTCACAGCATCTTCCTGTACCAGTGCCATACCTGCCCTGGCTTTTGGGATGTGAAGTTTTTGTCTTTTTGTGGAGAAAGAATGCATTGCTCTCCCTTCTCTCTTCTCATCCTCCCATGAATGTAACTCTCTCTGGGAACTTCTTGAAGGTAGAAATCTACTGTGGAAAAATATAGAAGGGGAAAATGTGGTTATGCAGAAGGTTATTCCATTTATCCATGTAGCTTTTCCTCAGATTTTCTTTACATTTTAATGAGCCCAAATTTCTGCTTCATCTGTCTGGCCAATGCCAAAATCTAGATGCAGCTGCTCAGTGCAGTGTTGAACTCCTATGGGAGAGGAAACGGCTGTGGGAGCTACTGTGCAGCATGGTAGTATCTTACCCAATGCAAATGAGATCAGATGAACCTCAGGAAACAGTTGTCAATATTTCAGCAAGGTCAGTCCTGCTCTAAGTGCATGGGAATGGAGGGGGGCTGGAAAATCCTACATAAGGCTACAGCTCCATACCTTTGTCTGGATATTGGTTGAAATCTGAATAATCTTATTCCAAATATCCTTGCCTACCTGTCTCTACTGAAGCGCTGGGGTCTGAACCCCAAGCCCTGAATTAAGGTTGACATATGGGTGGGCCCCATGGCCCTTTAAGAGGAGGGGATGAGTTTGCCTTTTGGCTTTCCTCCAAGGTGTGGCCAACCTTGCAGGGAAAGCCCTTGGGTAACCAAGCCCCAGGTGCCCTGCATTGGGTAAATGAGTGCCAGGTGTCCTGCTTTGGGCATAAAAGCTGGGACCACTTGCAGGAAGAGTTGGAGTGTCTGTCTGTGAGGTGGATGCACTTCACAGAGTTTCCTATTGGGAAAGGACCTCCTGGCTCCTCATGCAACTGGATCCCTGTCAGGTCTGGCTTTTACAAACGCGGGCTTTGTGGGGAGGCAACATGGGGTTATCTCTATTGTATGTGATCACCCTATTGACTTGGTTGTCTTCCATTTTTTTCTATGGGATACTTTGTATCTTTGTTTGTTCCATCTATTACGGGTCATGCTGTGTCATTCCTGGGGTCGTTGGGGTTGATATCTATTATTTGTGATCTG
Source organism: Podargus strigoides (assembly GCA_028020825.1). Classification (NCBI taxonomy): domain Eukaryota; kingdom Metazoa; phylum Chordata; class Aves; order Caprimulgiformes; family Podargidae; genus Podargus; species Podargus strigoides. Next base: position 32,274,569 of record CM051623.1, read on the forward strand.
TCTGACTTGTTTGTACCCCCAGTGATCCCCTCTATACTGACTCCTTTACATGCAATAGAATCTACTTACTGGATTGTTTTTCTGCTGGCTGTGTCCTTTGTACTAGGCCTAGTAATTGGCAAAACAGTCTACCTACATGCTACCTCATGTGCCTACATGTATCACCACGTGCTACCTCAACAAAGACCTCAGGGGATAGTCTTTTCAAAAACCAGTTTGCTATTGGTTCTTTATTTCAGTCCCTGTGCAACAGTGAATTTTTCTAGCCCCCCTGATATATATCACTGGTATTATCAAGCAATGTTTAGCATTGAAGAAATTCAAACATGGGAAAGTAGAGTCCTGAAAGATCTGTTCTCAGTTTGATTTAAGTGACTGGTTTGTGGGCAGAACCCTTTTACCACTTCTAGTTAGCTAGGGCATAGGGTATAAGAGGTGTTAACTTGCTTCCTTGGAGTGTGGTGCAAGTTTGGCATATGGGTAAAGGATTGATCCAAGTCATCTTGGTTACAAGAATAAGACACTTCTATGTACTAATCTAACAAGAATTAGGAATTGCCTAGAAAATGTGTATGTAAAATGGATACGTAAGATAAATATTTGCAGTGGTTCTTTGCAGCTGTTCCTGTGTTGCTGACAAACTCAGAGCTTGTTACCGTATTCACCAAGCTGAAGGAGTATGTTTGTGAGCACAGAGGTAAACAGCAAACTGTTAGAAAGTCTAATTCACATATATTGTTTCTTGTGCCTTCCTGGGAGAGAGCAGTTCTGATACAAGTAATAAAGCAAGTTGTATCTGACTGCACCAAAGGGGACTCATGATCTTTCAAAAGTGGCTGGTGAGTGACTGGTCAGAAATGAAGATAGAAAAGCTTTAATTGAACCCTGCGTAATCTGACAGCCGATAAAACTGAGAATGTCATCAAAATAATAGTGGTATAACACCATATGCCTTGAGCTAACTTGTATATCAACTAGAAATTGAGAAGCATTTTGTTTGATGGTCCTGGCATGACGAGTAGTAAGAATATCCCTTGGCAGATGTAATGAAGTGTAGTCTGAAACCTAGTGTTGTGAGAGAGTGGGTTATTTAGAAACTAGGGCTTAAAAGAAGTTAAGCTCTTTCTTTCGTTTAGCAGCGAAGGCTATCGTATTGGGAAGTGCGGTGTGGTAGCTCTGCTTAGCAGGCCGTCTGAATTACTGGTCCTTTGAGCTTGTTTTACCTCGGTAGATAGCTAAATCCATCATGGTCACAGTGGCAGGGCATCTGCAAATGACCCTATGACAGTTGTCCCATGTGGGTGATGAGGCTGCACCCTGAGGGCAGGGGCTGGTGCTGAGCATAGCTGCACTGGGACAACCCACCACCACAAGCACTTCTGATAACCAAGAGCCATCACATCCGACCATCGCTGAGGAAAAGGCAGTCCTCTCTTCTGGCCTGGGAAGGGAGACAGGTACTTTCACAAAGCAGATCATCCCACTTTGGATGGGATGAATTATTCTTCCTCCTCCACTGATCATTCAGGTAACCCAGATCAAAATGCTAGCTGCAGCTTACAGTGAAGATGTTTTGTGCAAACATAGCAAAAATAACTTGTATGGATATTGGAAAAATTAAAGATGACCAAATCTGACAACAGCAAAAGTGAACAGGAAATATATGTTCAAGGGCTTTTTCTGAGAAGCCAATCTGTACTGCTGCTTTAATTTATTCATTTCAGAATTGCTTTGAGTGGAACACAAAATGCAGAATGGTGTCTTTCAAAATAGCCAGTGCTCTTTATAGAGTTTGGAAAAACTGTGTGCATGAGAGACACACTGGAAATCGGGAAGCAGTTCTGATCGACTTATTTGTAAGCCCATGCTGGCATCATCACATTTCCTGCTCAAAGAGCAGACAAAAACTTTCTGGAACAATCCTCATGAGTTGTGAATTATGGATATATCTCTGCAAACCCTTGAGTTTCTGCCTGAAAGTTAAATAAAGCAGAAGAAAATACTTTTTTTTTTTTCTCTTTTCTTTAGTATTTTGATTCTTTGCATGGATCCTTCTATCATTTTTACATAGCTTTTATGTTTTCCTATGTAGTCGCCCTTAACCCCATGCAGACAAACAGCCTGGGGCTTTTCTGTATTTCCACTACATTTTTAATACTTTAAATAATGTGTGCATATCCTTCCTAGATATTGATCCTTCTTTTCTGAGCAGTCAAATGTGCTTATGCGTCATAAATGTCGATGTTCATATTGCTTTTTACACACAAATAGGTATTTTCATCATTTACAAGTAGGCATTTACACCAAGAACTTGCTGTATCTATTTCATGTACCTTGTGTGACTGTATTGTCTTTTGTCAAGGGTTAGTCAACAGATGCACTTCAGCAGTAGGGTCTAGGCTTTTAGACATCCTCAATGTAAGGCATCTTGTTGTAAAAATAACCAGCACTGGTTGGTGAAGGACTTCAGTCAAAACTTGGCTGTTTCACAGAGTAACCTGAGGTGGAGATGCGAGATGGCAGCCATGAGATGGGGCTGGAGGTGCAGCAGTGGGTACGTCGAGGTCATCCTCTCTCACAGCAGCGGAGCCAGGACCCGTGCTACCTCCATCCTCAGCCTGGCAGCAACACCAGCTCTTACAGCAGAGGCCAGCTGGTGGAAAGCTGATGTTTAGACACATGGTTCTCTAAGAACCATGAGTCAGAAAGGCTGTCCGTGCTGTTACACCTGTCTAACCTCCATGCCATAACTAGCTTCCTCTCCTTGAAGCAGACACAGCTCGAGAATCAGTGACTTGTCTCCTTTCATCTCTCAGAAGTTCTTACAACAGTTGGCAATGATTTCCAACTTTCCTGGAAGTCTCTGTTTTGCACTAATGGTTACAAATTTGAATCGCAGATACTGTCCTCCCGTGCCTGCCTGCCTATCATGGTTGAGATACAATATTGAGCACACGAAGGCCACGCAAAATTTATTCCTTCCAAGTTACTCTTCACAGTATTAAGGAAGTTTCCCAGTTATGAGTCAGCTGGGACTTGCTTATGTGCTGGGGAGAAGCTCATTTGAAACACTGGTGGTGCACTAGGGCTCAGTAAGCTCAGTGAAGCTCCCTTCCATCCCTCAGCTTCACCCTGATTTCAGAGCAGCACAAGAATCATTGCTGGACACCCAGGCTGTGTGTGTGCCCCGGTGCCTCCTAGCATCATGCCGAAGCAAGACCTTGGCACTTGGAGCATGGCTATGCTGGTGACATTCCTAAGACATGGTCATCTCCAGTGCTGCACAGTTGCCTTTCTCTCACCTGTCCTCCCAGGCAAGCTTTTTGGACAGCTTGTGAGCCAGCACAGTCCTGGCACTGTTCCCTACAGGCAGGTTCCAGGTGATGCCTTGTTTCAGAAGTGACAGATTTAACGGCTATGACTTTCAAGTGACAGATATGGCCAAGAGTCCTTGGAAAGCACTTCAGTTCCCTTGGGAAATGCAGGCATAGGAGGCAGAGGGGAGCCAGGCTCTCCCCAAACCACTGCCAGATCCGCAGCACACCACAGGACAGGTGCAATCCTTCCAGGTCTTACCTCCCAAAATGGACATAGGGATGCTGGCAAACATGAGGAGCCTTGGTTGAGCAGAGGTCATTCTCTGGGCTTCTCTCAGAAGAGCGTGGGAGTGCTGGGGGGAGGAAGAATGTGACCTTTGCTGACCAAAACCCCTATTTCCTTCTAAGACTCACATATCTACAGGGGGGCAGCATTTGCCACAGGGAAGTTCCTAGCTTTGCATGGATTCACTACTTCAGCATAACAGCTATGTTGTGATAGCTGCATCAGAACTTGCCACAGCAAGTCATTATTTGTTCATCCCAATTTTGTTTGCAATGCAGGAATTGTTTTCTAAAAGTGCAATTCCTCTGCAGAACTGTGTCTTCTTGATTCAGTGCTCTCATAAGGGCTTAGTAATGTCATGTTCTGGAATGCTGATTTCTCTAGAAAATTATCCACAGATTCCTCAATTTTAATTGGTTTAGGGGTAAGAGCATCTACTGTGCTGACATTGATTCCAATCAGTCTGGATGCTGTTTTCAAAGAGATCAGGATGTGTTTGTCCTTAAAGCATCTCTGCATGCTGTGGCACTACCCTCAGCAGCAGCCCTGCCCTCTGGCTCTGTGCAAGGCTGCTGCTCTGTGTGCGTGCTCAGGAGGCAGTGTATCTCAAGCTTTAATTAAACAGAAAGGCTCTAAGTATTAATAATAAACTAAGTCCATGACAGGCAGAGGAGAAAGCATCTGTCAGAAAATTTATCCCTCCCTCTCCTCTAGCACTTCATATCTTCCCTGCTATTTTATCACACTAACTAGCATCCCAAACCAGGAGGCCACTTTCCCTACTCTCTTCCTATCCCCCTCAAACAGGACCCACTGCTACGGTTTTATCTGCCTTCCACGGGAGTGTGCCACGAGACCGTTCCTGCCTCACACCACTGCTTCCTTCCAGGCTTTTACGGGAGCTGTTCTTCTGCACAGCAAGAAGTTACCACGACCACCATACATCTCCATCTGATTGCTTACATAGGGTGACTTGTCCTCAGGCCCCAGTAATGTCCCCCCATACACACAGAAATGCTTCCACCTAATGTATTCCTGTCTTCAGCAGTATTTTCTCTATTCTGCACCAGGCAGCACTGAACACATGCAGGCAGAAATCTGTGCACAAGCCAAAATCACCCTTGCCACCAGTGGCAGGCTGAGGACTAGACACCAGCTCTCCAGACTCCCAGTGCCAAAGGGCTCGTACATCATACAAGGGGGAAGAGGAGGAGAATTTTTCTTGTAGTAATGTGCTCTGTATGGCTAGGCTGGCAACATCACCGATAGTCAGACGAATCCCTGGTAGAAAAAGCCAGAATCTAAATACATAGAGTATGAGAGGAAGAAAAGAACAAATAACTCATGCAGGTTCACCTAACAGGCTATGGAAAGTGCCCGTGATTAATTTCCAGCAGTATGTGTTCTCAGCCCTGAAGCCTTCTGAGATGCTTTTGAAGAAGGAAAAAAAAAAATGAGATTTGGTTCTCAAATGATTGTTATAAGTAGCCTGAAAGAATTAAGATCACTGTTGCTGTCTAAAACTGTGACAACTCGTTTGGGGTGGGCTGTATGCATTATGCATTAGGTGTGAGCCACTCCAGCTGTCCACAGAGCTCTTCTGGAGGCAGCTTTGCCCAGTCCGTGTACACCAGCTGCTGGAATCCAGGCCAGCTGCCAGGCTGCCCTCCCCGCTGCCCACTCCCCTGCCCTGTGCCAGGCCTCTGTATACCCCTCCTGAGCTCTGACACTTGGCTTGGCAGCTCCAGTTTGGCTTCCACTCCCCAGTCCTCCTTCAGGGTTACTTCCCCCACAAGAGAAGGAGGAAGGAAGAAATCTCTGCTAGAGCCCTGCTTTTGTTGCTGCTCCTCTTCTGTTCCTGAAGTATACGGCATCAAAAGGCCAAGGCATGCCTGGTTACCGGATAGACCCTGACCCTACTGCATATTTAAGAGATGCAAGAGAAATAGTTGTGCACACTATTTGCTCTCCGCTGCTGCTGAACCTCTCTGGACTCTGATATATTCTAGGAATGCTAGAAAAGGGTTGTTCACTGGGGTACTGAAAGGACATGTGGCTTGCTGTTTTAAAAATGCAGCCAGATGGAAAGAAAATTTAATTACAGTAGATTTCCACTAGTTTGAAATCTTCCTCTTGGAAGACTAAATGCCACCCATGATGGCAGAAGGATGAGGGACTGTTTCTGGTCTCCATAACTTTAATTTCCTCTCCAAGTCAAGATGAGAAAGGCAGAGTGTGGGAAATCATCTCCCATTAGAGCACATCATCATACTAGAGAGGTGGCTTCCTCAGGGAGGACGCACCCTCAATTGAGGCTGCCTGCCCGCAGCCCCCTGGAGCACTGCTGGAACTGTCCTGGGAATGGAAGGGAATTCTTTCGCTGAAACTGCCATTTCCACCTCCAAATGGGAACCCAGAAATGCCCCAGTGATTCCCCAGCCCAGCTCAAGGGAAAATTCCCTCCTGAGCTCACATTGCATTTAACCCCCAGAATATAAGAAAGATGTACTAACCACCACTGGGAACATTTTTCTGAACAGCAGTAAACCTGCCTAACTTTTTTTCTGTTTGAGATCAATAGCAAATCCTTCTGAGTGATAATATAAAATACAGCAGATGCAAGTGATACCTTCTAAGAGAACAGAAAATCCCCAGAGATTTCTTCAACCTGTATTTCCATAGGTTCTACATTCCCAATACCATGCCTTTTAATAAAGACAGCAAAATAATTTATTTGCTGAATTTTAGACTTCTGCAAATTAAGTTTTGTATGTTTTTTTTTTTTATTTTGAACAATGCTAAAAATACCAACTGTGCAGAGAGGGCTGCATTAGGGGGACTCCAGACAGATGAGTCAAAAAATGGAACAAAGATGGAGAAAACTAGAAGCAAGTACAGATGGCTGATTGGACAGAAAGCTCCATTTTTCTGTGGGTTTAGACAATTGCCACCTGGGTTATACCACTCACTTAGACCAAACTATTTCTGTAAACAGGTTAGATCTCCGTACAGACTCACAGAAGTAAAGAACTGAAAGGCTCCTAAGAGGTCATCTAGTCTGGTTTAATCTGCACCTAGATGGTCTCTGAGAAGAGAGGTTGCTAAATATCCAGTGACAGGGATTGACAGTCTAAGCAGCCTGCTCTGCTGTCACACCATCTTTATGTTAAGGAAATGGTTATGCAGTTGAAAGTGATCTGGATAGCAGGCAAGCTGTAAGAGCCTTCTTGTGAATATTCAACAGCACAATTGAAATATCTCCTTAATTTTGCATGGCTGATTTCAGCTGGTCACCTATATCGTTATGGGTCACTGATTAAATGAATGCAATGCAGAGAAGCAGATCTTCATGCAGGGAGTACATCAGGTTTAAAAGTTGCCATTGCTGCTCAGGCAAAAAGAAATGATGGATTTTACTAACATGCTCCCAGTAGAAGTTTATTAGGCAGTTGATGCAAACGCTGCAATGAGAGGGGAAAAAAGTTACAAATGTCTGCAAATATTTTTCCTGGTTACAAAAAGTTTAAGTGTAGCTGTTAGCAAAAAGATCACAGCAAAACTGTAGAGGCAGAGACCTCAGCAGCTTCTTGTCTTCAGAGATAACGTCATCTTGTATTCACAAGGTAACAGTAATGATCTATTGTCTAGGAGTTGTAGTTTTGCTGTGGCTTACTATGAATCATAACTGTCTGCCCACTGAGAATAAAGAGCAAGAGATAATAAGTAGAGAACATATAAGGACTCTTTCCCTTCATCATTTAGTAATCTCAACAATCAGAATACCTCCTGCGCCTGCCTAGCATGGTCAAGAAACAGTAATTTATATTTAGGAGAGTGTCAGAACAGTGCTGACGCATTTTATACTTGAGAAAGTGGCAATCATTTTGGATTTTACTATCAGGCAAAATATACATACCAGTAACTAGCTGTTTCCCCCCTGTTTTGTTCATGAAATCATAGAATCAGAATTGTTTTGGTTGGAAAAGACCTTTAAGGTCTTCAAGTCCAACCATTAACCCAGCACTGTCAAGTCTACCTCTAAACCTTGTCCAGCACCACATCTACATGTCTCCTTATCCTTTGTGTGCTGCAGCCCCTGACTATCCTGGTGCCCTCTACTGGACTCATTCCAGTGTCACAATGTCTTTCTCTTACTAAGGAGCCCTAAACTGGACTCAGTGCTCCAGATGTGGTCCCACTGGGGGAAAGAGAGAGGAAGAGCCACTTTCCTAGACCCACTAGCCACACACATGCAGATGCAACCTAATATGCAGTGGGACTCCCCTGCTGCCAGGGCATATGGCTTCCCTGGGCTCAGATTGTCCACCAACTTGCTGAGAGCACTCTACATCCCCTCATCCAGATCACCAATAAAGATTTTAAACCATAGCAGCACTGGTATCGATCCTTGAAGGGTAGCACTAGTCACTGGTTGTCTGGTGGACTTCATATAGCCACACCACCACTTATCCAGGCCTTATTTCACTAATTTGGCTTTGATCATATTATGAGAAACTGTGTCAAAGATGTATTAAAGGTCAAGGTATACAACATCCACTACTCACCCCTCATCCAGAGCCAAGAAGGCAACCATGTTGGTCAGGGATGATTCGTCCTTGGTAAATTAATGCTTGATGTCCAAATTACCTTCTTGTCTGTCCTGTGCCTGGACTCATTTCTCAAGGACCTGAGGTTAAGCTGACTGGCCTGTAGATCCCCTTCTGGCCCTACTGGAAAACAGATGTCATATTTGCCTTTTTCTTGTCATCAGAACCCTCCCCTGATGGACACCTTTCAAAGATGATAGAGAAAGTTTTCAGGGTGACATTGACCAGCTCTTTCAGCATTCTTGGATGATCCCATGGACTTATGCACATCTAATTTGCTTGAGTGGTCTTTAACTTAATTATCTTCTACTGTGGGCAATGGTCCCCTCCCCCAGGCTCTGTTACTCATGTAGATTAATCTGAAGAGAAATGTGTTTTCTTTTGCTACTAGTACTCCAAATTATTCTAGTTGAATACCTTGTTGGTTTTATGTTCTTTGTAGCTTTTGCCCAGTCATTGTATCAGCAAAGGTTGTCACATAGTTATAATTACTAAAAGCTTTTGCTTCTATCCAGTGACTTGATATTTGGGGAATTTGCATGAATAAATATGTTTGTGTGATTCAGATGATAAACAGATGAACAAATTTCACCAAATGTGTAGAAAACTTCAGTATCTTGGTCTAAAATAACAGGCCAAGATCATCTCTGAGTCAGATATAAAGCCTGCTGGCATTTTGAACCTTTTACGTCTTCCTGTTGAGTGCCTGGTTTAGGGGATTGTGTGCCTCAAGCATCAGGTCTTAAAAATATAGTGTGTTTACTGAATAAGAAGAGCTGGACTGCCTTGGGAAATTTAAATTTTCAGTGTGGCAGATGGTAATGCCAGACTAGAGTTAATCCAGTTGCATCTGTAACTTCACATGCACAGAGAGCACAATTTGGTTACTTTATTAGCAGTTTATAAGAACACGTTGTTTGTTGCTACCAAAAGCTTGAACAGACAAAACCAAGACCCGCTATTTTTTTACATAAGTGTTTCAAAGTCATAGAAAGCTGTGGTAATGTATCAGGCAGATGATGTTGTTGGAAATATTGATGAAAAGACTACTGCCCATAAAGAGTTCTGAGGCCCAGAAGCTGAGAAAAAGCTAAAATCTTACGTGCAAGCAACTTGGAAAAGATCATGTTGAGTAACAACTCCTACTGACTTGCTAACTATATTTTCTAAAGCACTTTTAGTAGTTTGTGCACTTATTCATGTATGCAGAAAATACATCATATAATTTGGAATTTCTTCTGGATGTTTGAAGATATCCATGCTCAAACTAGTAAAGAAAATCTTCTTTTACATGGAACTGTGATAAACAATAGCTTCTCTTTTCACATTTACTCTGATGTAAAGAAAGTAGTGCTTTACATTTGTCCTTTGTTTATGTCTACATTTAGTCTGTACATGGGGTGAAACAGTAGTAGTTGTCCTACCACCCGATGACCCCTCCCCAGCTGAGAAGGGGAATTGGGGGAAAAAGGGAGAAGCCCTGTGGGTTGAAGTAGAAATGTATTTAATGAAATAACAAAACTAATACAATCACCAACATGAAGTATACACGCTTATACACCGCCACAGCAGCAGCAGCAAACAGGGTTTGTCGGATTTTCTTCCGAAGTTCTCCCTGATTTTCGGGAGACTGAAACAGATGATGATGTGGTCCATCAGACTGACAATAACCAACACATTCCTTGCCAGGACTTGTCTGAAATCTAACCCTCAAGAGCTCTTGCTGCCTCAGGTTACTCTGCACAACCCTGGGCCGGTCACTGCAATTCACATTTGTGAAACTGGTGTAGTAATATGTATTTTTCACTACTTTGTGTTATCTTAATAAATCTTTGTGTTATCTATAAATCTCTTTGGCTTCCTAGGTGTCCATGTAAAGGAGATCTGTGTCTCCACTGAGAAACAACAAAACAAAACAACAACAAAGTATAAGAAAAATAAAGAAGAAAAAGTAGTTCTACCAGCATGCCCTAAAACCCTTGTTTAGAAAACCAAAGCATCTTATCACATTTTATTTTAGTGTGAATAAACAAAGAAAACTGAGCTTAATGCCAAGCCTTTATTTGTATATTCCTCTGTCACTCAGAAGACTGTTCCTATGCTGTGCACATCAGGAGGGATCAGTTTTGTCCAATAAGCCTTCCTCAGGCAACACGTCTCTAGTGCACATGAATAATGGAAAGGAAATAAACTCCAATCTGTGCAGCTTTTTATGAAATACATATCTTGGAGCCAAAATGGCCCAAACTGCCTGAAAACACATTGCTTTTGCCCAGTGTTGTGATCAAGTGTTCCGTACTGCACCTTGCCATTCACTAGCTGAGCATGTTGAAGTACCCAGCATCCTGCAGGACCTTCTCCAAAGTGTTTAAATACAATGGCTGAAAAAAACAGAATAAGAGGGGAGGCCTGAAAAGCAGGTACAGATAAAAGGATGCCTTTGAAAGCATAGGGTAGCTTATCAAGAAGCACAACATGAAAAGCAGGTTAAGCAGGCTATTAAGCAGAAAAGCAACTTATTAAGTTCAATCCATGACCTTGAATGTTGTTTAAAGATCTGCTCTTTCTGCAAAAGTCTTCAGCATACCAGGACTGAAGCCCATGAGATGCTCAGAACCACCAACTCAAAGACGAAATAGGATAAGGTTTTCCATTTTAAGATGGAAATAATATCAGCAAACAAAATTGTTGTAACAACAGTAACTGTATATCTGTCTTTCAACAGATGCCCACAAACCCAGAAGTGGATCTAATTGTATGCTAACCCTTACAGTGTGCCATCAATACAGTGTTTCAGTCTGTTTTGCATTATGTTTCAAGCTCCTGAAGTTCGATGTTATGGGGAAGATGCATCCTAGTTACACTACTGTGTGGACAGCTCCCTATTCATTCACATAAGGGATCTGGGGACTCTTTCCATACATGGTAAATGCATTTTAGCTGCAGGAATGCAGGATTACAAACAAGGTGTGAGCCTTGTGGAAGCAATGAGGTCAAAACTGCAATGGAGTCAAATCTAGAAGAGCCAGTCTTGTTCACAGTCAGTGAGCACAGTAGGCACTTTATCACAGTATGCATTGGAGAGGTAAACTGCTTACTGCCCCCAGGAGCACTTGTTTGACGACACATGTTCTCCCTTAAGTGCATTCATGGGCTTCCATATCAGGAAGAATAAACAGAAACCATGTTTGTATTTTTAAAAAGTAAAAGTTGTTAACAGTTGTAGCACAGTAAAGAGAGATGACTGAGAAGGAGGCTAGGAAGGGCAAGGAGAAAATGGGACAAAATGCATTTACACTCCTATTTCATGTGGTCACACCTCTGACACAAAGGGCCCAGATGTACAAGAAGCTTAGAGAGAACAAGGCTCTTCGGCAACCTTGACTTCTTAATGTGCTGAGAAGCTTCTATGAGGGACTGCATCCATGGATTTACATCTCTGTGCTGAAATCAAGGGTAGGAAAAGAACTGTTTGTGAGTGCTTTTAGTCCCTGGAGGCTAATTCTTCTTCTTTTTCCTTTTTCCTGCCTGGATGCTGTCCTACCTTGCCCACCACCCAAAGCTGGAAGATAAATTAAAACTCTGAAGTCTAAGAAAGTTTGGCAAACACAGATTCTGTTTTGTGATGGTCGTGTTTCTGTTCTTTTTCTGCAAAATTGTGTCACAGAGATCAGCACAGTGAAGAGGAGGTCAGTCAATACGTCACTGGGGATTGTTTACCTCGGAAGCATCTTCTCTGTGTTCCTTTTTAGACTTGAAACCTCAAAGGAATCATTCCCACTCGTTGTACCCAGGTGTTCATTGGCTAAAAGAGCACAAGATTCAGTCAGTCAGGTGTACTAATTTTCTTGCTTTGGAAAAGATCACCAGAACTGAAATAGAGTGGTAAGGAAGAGAGCTGAAACCTTGTGAAGCTGTGGGAGCCCCGGATTGCATGTGAGTTTTGGCTCGTGCTCTGTATTGGGAGCAGGGGAAGTACATTTCCACACATATGTTCACAAGCTCTTTATAGAAAAAAGGTCTCTCTGCAGCACTTCTGTTTCGATCGATGCAGCTAATGCCAAGGGAAACTCACTGTAGAGCTGCTGTAACCTCCTGCCAGGTTCCTTTCTCACAGTTGACCCCTGCTGCTGATTCACTGCCCTGATTTATTTATTCTCATCCAAGGATTTATTTTCAAGTATCAGATGTTCAGAAAGGATACAGATTGACTGAGGGAAGAGTTCTTCTTGTCATGTGTATTCCTTACCAACATCTAATCAATCCCGTATATATTCTCACTACTCCTTGTTTGTGTGCTGATTTTGCTGAGCACAAATGCTGTGGATGACTTGATGAAGGTAAAATGGAGCCCCAGTAGAGGTTTATTTTCCTTATTTCCTACTGCGTGTCCCAGCCCATGTTAAGAAACAGAGACAGAAGTTGTTAACACAGCATTCATAATGTTCTTCACTGTTTTTTCTCCAAGCCCCCCTGGCCACCTCTCCCCTGCCAGGAAAGTATTTCAGTATCTGGTGATCTGACCTGAAATTCAGACCAAAGTCAAAAGAAGACTCACTGTTCATAACTCTGACTTTCAGCTCTTGCCCTAGAGTGCCTTTCCTAAGGGATACCTTCAGGATAACAGAAGGCTTCATGGCTGCCAAAGACTATTCAACCTTTGAGACATGTAAGTACAAATATTATTCTGAATATCCCTTAATCTGTTTCAATGAAAACACTGAACAAGCACACACATAGTGACTGAAGTTTTGGGTCTTGTTATTCCTTTTCTCATTGCTGATACAAATATTTTAGGTGAAACATAACTAAGTGAATACTGAATTTGTATGAAGCACTGGCAACTTTGGAAGTGCAATGAGTGATGTATCTGTTAGGCATCTACCCCTTGTAATTTTGACGCTGTTGTATCTGCAGTTCTCCTTAGGTTTTGCTAGCAAAGTGCCTTTGGGAATACCCCAGCACATGGCAGATATGAGCTGCTTGTAAATCTCTCCTGCAGACCGCAGCTGCTTTTTACTGGAAAAGGCCCACAGCTTTTCACCATCAAATATGCTGTCCACTCTAACCTCTGAAAAACAAAAGCACTTCAATCAGGTAGAAAGCTACTTATCTCACTAGCTGGGAGGAACCAAGCCTGTTTCAATCTTTTAGACTTCAAAAGGCATTTTGATAATAGGTTTTCTCAAAATACACTATAATTAACAGGTTTACAGACTGTGCATTTGCCACACTTTTAAGTTACGAGATGATTGAGATAAAGCCAAAATGAAAATAAATGCTGAGGAAATAAGGTTTGTAAAATCTGACTGTGGTTTTAGCACTGTAAGAAGAAATTTACAGATGACATACAAATGTATTTAAGATACTTCACTAACTCTGTCCCTTGAGATCTCAGGAGCAACAGAGCCAAGGGAGTCAGAAGGTAACAAGCAATCCAGGCTGCCTAATGTTCTTCACTTTTTCTTTCCCAAAACCCTTTCTCCTCTAGACAATGCAAACAGTTTTTCCAACCAATATCCCATCAAGACCGCCTGCTGTGTTAAATGTGTCTCACCCCGAGATTCACATGTAAGAAAGTAATGCCATCGCTTCACTGAATCAAAAGTCTTTCATTGTTCAAAGGGGTTGTCACCTCTTTGACAATGGCAAAATTAACTGCTTCACAGCAGGAGAGGTCTTAGAAATAATGAAAGTTCCTGCCATCACTTAAGTATAAGCAAGATAACAGGCACTTAAGACATGGAACTGTTAATATGTGACCCTTTTTATAAGGATTTTCACCTATATGAAAAAAAATATAAAAATTACCACTGAGATGAGGGAACAAATGTTCTTAAAAAAAATCTGCTCTTCTTTCTTAATGCGAAATAGTCTATACTATTTCAAATATAATGTCTCTGTTATTTAAGAGTTGCCTTCTGCCTGCATACTGGGGCCCAGCAGGACCTACACGTTAAAGAACAGCACAGTAAAAATTGATTGAGCTGTTACAAGCAACTGCTTTTGAGCAAAGAAAGGAGCATGTTGCAGAAACTAGCTTCCTTTTTTGGCCAGAGAAAACATGTGCTTTTCCCCTTGTATTAGTTAAGAAGAAAAGTACTACAAAAATATTATGGACAGAGCATAAGCTGCCTTTCTGGAAGGAATCAAATCTTTTGTTTTCAGCTTATCTATGACATCTAACATGACGTTTTGATCATGAAGGGGAATGGGACAGAAGTAGAAGAGAAAATAGGAACACTGAGGGTTGGGGAGTTTTTTCTGCTAGGGTAAGCAACAGATACATTACCGTGATGTTGTTAACAGCTGGAACAATTTAAATCATTCTCTGTGTTCTGTATACTCAGCGAGTGCCAAACAAAAAGCCGTCTATTCTGCAAACAGCACTGAGCAAAGTCAGCACAGGGTAACACACTCTCCTACTAGGATAAAATGGGCTGTTTTCAGAAATACACAATATAAAGGACTCTCAAGGCACCAGCAAAAATCGCAATTATATTTGGATTCAGCTTTCCATTTTCAAAATGTATTTTGGTGGTCTTATACTGCAGATATGTGATGTTCCCTTGAAAATGACTGTCGTGGCACGGGTTCTTGCTGCTACTGTGCTTTTACTGAGAGAAGAGCTTCAATGTTTTTGAAAGCCAAGACAAGCCTCTGTTCCCCATCTGAGCACACTCAATTTTGTTCACTTTGCCTCAGCAGTGCCACATCCCTAGCATAAAAAATTACAGCTACAGGTGATCCTGGTCCTGTGTGTATGTATGTATACAAAATAGAGATATACATAGATATTTACATGCATATGTGACCAGAGGCTTTTGGAGCCTCTATCAGGTCCACTTGGTACATTTCTAGTACAACAGATTTAACATGAAAGCCAAAAACAGCTTCCACAAAATATATTTTTGCTTCATTTTTGCCTTGATTGTGTGGTAATACCAGCTATTTTTGTAGACATTTTAAAAAAACCCACACATTTTCATTAAAAAAAACATAGGTAAAGAGATCAGCACAATTGGCTGACAATCTGTGTAACTTAAAATAAATATCAATGATGAAAATAGATATGCCCAGATATAGATATGTATACCCAGATAATAGATATGCCATATATAAGTACGTGATGCGGCCAGCGCTGAAACACTCGCAGCATGATTGGGAGCAGCGAGAGAAAGCTGTCGGGTTTTTTTCAGAAGAAAAGCAGTGAAAAGCAGCCTGACATTTGGTCCGAGATCTCTGTTTCAGGTTGAAAAGGACAGTGATACCTGGCCAAAGGAGTCAACCTGCCAGTGCTGGCACACACCAGGTGGTTTGGGGATGGTGGTGGGGAGAGGGGGGGTGTCACCTTAATAGTACCCATGGGTGCACCCCATCTCACTACTCTGAAATTGTCACCACGTCTGAGGAGAAAAAGCCAGTTATCCTTTGGCTGCTGGTCAGTTTTCTGTATCATAAGGAAAAATCTACCTATAGCAAACTACAGGCATGTAACTTGCCTAATCAAGTAACCTTAAGGAGGACAAAAATATTGTAAAATAAGACACCGTTCTTGTGTTCAATCAGAGGGAACAACAGGAAGGTAAACAGATAAGGAGGGAAAGGAAGGTTTCCTTCCATCCGGGGCTAGGGGAGGATGGCTCACCGCCTTTGGCAACGGGCACAGCCCATCAGCCAGCTGAGATAAGTTTCCCTTGTTAAGTATAACTGTAAGAACACATTTTGCTCTTTTCTCTTTTTCTACCTCAGCAAATCTGTGTTTACAACTGACCGCAAACCTTACCTGGTGAGAAAACCGTGAGTTAGTTGCATGCTGTGCACGATGCTCCCTTCCTCAAGGAGGCAATGTCCATCCATTTACACATGCTCTGTTCCAGTGCAAGTATTACATGGGGCTCACACTGGGGAGACATCTGTAAGCCTGGGCAGGTCCCTGGCAAAGAGCAGAGGGGACAGGAGCTCCCGGGGGACAGCGGCAAGGTCTGTGCTGACACTCAGCCGAGGGTGAGTTCACCCTGCATCACCCTCATGCAGCGTGGGGGATATGCACTGGTGTATCCCCCTCAGTGACACTGATGAAAAAGGCATGTTGCTTGTAATCCTGATCTGTTTATAGTTTCGTGCTAGTCCTTCAGGTCGGGGACTGTAATTAAAAAATTAAGGAAGAAAAAAACCTACTACTTTCCTGAACAAAACTGCTCTTCTAATGCTCATTAGGCTCATTTGTGAAGCAAAACATCCCCAGGGGACAATTCTGCACTTATAAAATAAACATTTTCCATGCGTGTGGTTAAGGACCCTCATAAAATATGTAACAAGGCATTTCTGTTCTGTGTATGCCTAGCTTCCTGGCATGAAAGTACTTGTGGAGAATTGAATGCAACTGTGGGAAGAGAAGTGAAAGAGATAATAAAACATCTACGGATTAAAGACTGAGATTGGCAGGGAACCCTACACAAAGTTCCTCTTCTATTGGTATATATTTCCACTGGGAACCAAGCTCTGAGAAGGATGCAGGTTATTTTCTCCAATCTACAAGTCAGAGGAGAGCAAATCTCAGCAGATTGTACTTAAAATTTGTCTTTCTTTTGACTCATTACAGAAATCAGAATATAAACATTTTACGCTTTCATTTTTTGCATTTTTTCCCAAAAGTGACCTGTCTTCTGCAGGCTTTGGGGAATTTTTCCTAGAGCAATAGTGCCTCTGAGCACATTAAATTCCTCTGTTTCAGGCTGCCTTCTCCTCTCCTCTTCTGCAGCTTGCATTTTGTGGGAGAACAGAGTGGAGGCAGTTGGAGTCAGCCTGCTGACATTTTAGAAAATCAATGGCACCCGGCGAAAGAATTGCCTTGGTCTGGCAGCAGGAGTATCAGTGAGAGCAGCTCCCAGCTTCATAAATGCTAAAATGCTTCTTCCCCAGGACTGCAAGGCAGAACTCTCCTGTTTTCTCATACAGCACTTCTAATTACTTGTACTCTCCTTTACAGCTCTGTGGCACACCACTTTATTAGAGAAATATCATTTATTATCAAATGTGCGAGCCCATATTACCCTTCACAGAACTGCAGCCTTTTTTTCCCCATTTTTGCCGTCTGCCTAACATGAAACTGAAACACCAGGATGATACTAAATAATAGATACATTGTATTTAAGCTGTATGAATAATTTATTTTTATGTCTTGTAAAAGGCATCCTCCTCCTAGTCTCTACAATGCTTGTCCAGGTTGAAGAAACAGTTTGTTCAACCTCAAATTGAATGACATTTTTTCAGTTTTGAGGTGGAAATTTTAAAAATAAATTTAAACACCTCAGGAACAAAAAAATCAAACTGCCTTATTTGAAAATGATGAAAGAAATGCTCTGACTCTTATAGTTCTGCTTCTCGTATTTTAATGCACAATTTGCTATTAATTCAGGCATACTTTTAAAACTTAAATAGTTCTGATGTAGAAATTTTTGCTGACTTGTGAAGAAAACATTTTTCCAAAACACTGCTCTCACTTCCAGTGTTACTGTATGCCCCCTTGTGAGTACCAGCATACCTGATACAAATGACCTGGCAAAAATGGTATTTTATCAACTTAAATTTGTTCTAAAAGGTGTTGAAGACTTTATGCTTCCCCTCCGAGGGCTCCCTATATTTTTGACCTAGTACACTAGTAATCTGGATCCATTTTTAGTAATAAGTATAGGGGGATGTTATACAGTCCATGGCAAAATAGTGCATAGTGATGGTGTCTTCCTTTATGAAAGTTGTGTTCATCAAAGAGGTAGGTCTGTAGGAGCAGCAAGGTTGCAGAGGGAGGATGTCACTTGCAAGAACCCCAGCTGGAACACCAGGCAGAAAAGCTTTTTCTTTTCCAGAAATTTCCTTAAGCAAAAAGTTGAAAAGTTCACTTTTCTTAAAACATAATATAAAATGCTTTGCTTTTTCCTATCTTTTCCTACTTTTCTTTCAGTACTTTCTTTCTGGATGAAACATCATCAGAAATACTAGCTCAATTTGCAACTTAGCCTATCTGAATTTCCATTTTGGTGAATAGGGTGCTCAAGCAAAACAAACCCAAAAACCACGCTGCTCTGTCGGAAAGGATTGTCTGTGATCTCTTTCCTACATTCATTTTCATTTTCATTCAAAACCCAAATGTGCATGGCTATTTAGCCATATCTTCTTGCTAGTTTTCATGTAGGAGGAGCTGACACAGCTGCCTCTTCAAGGTACTTCAGGCCAGGCGTTCTGCTCTGCTTTCTGAAACATCCTTAGGAGAGATTTTGGATCAAGTATTAAGGCCAATTCCCTAAAATCTACCCCAACAGAACTATACTGCTCCAGGTCTACAGCAAAGGACCCAGAAATCAGAGAATGCCAGCCTAAGGATGCCTATGTAATTTAAAGCCAGATTCATTTGTACATATCATGATATAACGTTTAGTTACCTGAGCAAAACATTTTTTCTGCAAACTCTGCTGTCTTCAGCTGTGTTGCATACCCCTCATGGTGGCATAGACTGCGTTTCAAGGAAGAGCTAGCCATGCTTCCCGGCTTGCAGCCCACATCCCTCCTGACATAGTGCTCTGCTGAGCACAGGACCTGCCTCTTTGCTCTGCCCCAGAGAGGATGCTTGGGCATGAACTTGATTCACTGATGCACAATGAAACAAAACTGTCAACCTGTTTGTCTACCCAAGTCTTTTTGCAGCACTGTATCCATAATGTCTGAGTGCCTTGTGGGCAAAATTCTGGAAATTGTTATAGTGAGTATCCTAGAGTGGGAAAGATGATAATTTTCAAACTCTATTAATATATATATATATGTATATGTATATGTATTGAAAGCATTTATGCAGTGCGTGGGTTTCCAAGAGTACTAAGTGCTTCTAAAAACTAACACTTCTCTGTCAGTTTTTGTTTCACAAAAGCCCTTTAAAGCCCTTTCATAAGTAATTAAAATATATTTTAATTATTATAAAATGTTTGAGAGGAGGAGTTTGCTTTTGATCAAGTTGACACAAAATGTAACACTCCTCCATGGCAGGCATTTCACCCTCTCACTTTATTAGTATCTTGCCCTGCTTCTACTGTTGAGCAGATGGAATTCAAGATTTCAAGTCACAAAATCAATAGAGCTGCCTGCTTAGGAGGGGAGATAAAGAAGGAGGAATAAGGACCACGGGACTAAAATGTACCTGCTGTGTCTGAACTAATCTTGAGGAAATCAGAACATATTATTTACTTCTTTCCTGCTGTGAATATTGCAGCCATCATTTTGCATTGTCTTGTCTGTCTTTTGTTTCTCATTGCAGAAGCCCAGTGATGCCAAGTGATGCCAGCAGGATTTGGCACTTCACTGGAAAGACAAGACAAAATGCTGAGAGCTGAAAAGAACCTGTCTGTGCAAATTCACGAGTTCCCTGAAAAGTGCAGTGTTATTTATGATGGAAAGAATTTCTGTTCATCCAGGTCGCCGAGCTTTGCTCACTTATGCAACTTCGATATGCAAGGGCTGGAATTTCCTTAACAGAGCAAAGGAAAGAGATATTTTAATGTAGTATTTCATATCTACATGTTTCTTATTCTGTACAGATGTGGCTTTGCGAATCCACCAAACGGAGTGCTGCAAAATGCCTGTCTTCTGGATAGATGGAACTGCTAGAATGTCACAACTTCTATAATTGCTTGAATGTTAGATTCAGATAATGTTGCCATCATATTCAAACAGAAGAAAACAGCAGACAGATGCTAATCCCCTGCCTTTCTCAAGAACACATAGCTTTTACTGTAAAGATACCATCTCATTTGTTTGTTTACCTATGAAGATCTAATCAATATAAGATTTGAAAAGCAGCATGAATATTAATAGCAGACAGGAAGCAGAATACCAACCACACAGCACCTGGCTCATGAAGCTCTTTGCTGTGGAAAGACCTCGTTTTGCCTTTCTAAAGCTGATTGTCAGAGGTGTCCCTGCCCATAGCCAGGCTCATCAGCCAAAGCGGTGTGACATGGGCTATAGCTGGAGTGTCCCACAGCACCCCAGCCTCACTTCTGGCCTGCCCCAGCTTGCACTGCCACCACCCAAGTTGCTGTGAAGGCTCACACAGCATCAGAGAGCTGTGTAATGCCCAAAGAGAATCCTAAGAGGACCCCTAAAAGAAGAATCCCATGAGTAAGCCAAGTCCCAGTCCCAGAGAGCCTGGCCAAGCACACTGGAAAGGTGATGCACCACTGAGCAGCAGGAGAAAAAAGTGTTCGTCAGATTCATGGACTGGGGACATCCTCCCTGAATCTCACAAGAAGGGAGAAGAGCTGCCATTTCTCCCGATTTTGCCCAAAATTAACACTGCTGTTGAAGTAATACCATTTCATTTTAATGCACACAAGCTGGGAACATAGTCAAAACTAATAATGGAAACTTCTGAATTCAAAATTTTTGGAAATCTGTGCTGGGGGGGCAGGGGAGGAAGGAAAATGAGAGAAAATATTATGAAACAAGTATTCAGTTTGGTGCTTCCTGGTAGAAGACACTGACATACTGGAGAGAGTCCTATGAATGGCCACCAACATGATTAAAGGCCTAGGGCACATGATGGATAAGGAGACACTGAGATTTGGGTTTGCTCTGCCTTAAAAGGGAAGGCTCAATAGAGATTTTACTGCTCTCTTCAGCTGCCTAATGGGAAATCATAGAGACAATGAAGCCATAGTGTTCTCAGAGCTGCACAGTGAAAGGAAAAGAGGCAACAAGCATAAGCTGAAGAAAGGGAAAGGTGAAATGCATACAGGAAAATGAGTTCACCATGAGGATGGTCAAGAACAGGAACAGGTGTCCAGAAGTTGTGGAGTCCTCATCCTTGGAGACATCCAAAGACAGACTGGACATCACCTGAGAAATCTTGACCTGCTTAGAGCAGGGGCTTGGAGAGGATGGCCTCCCTTCCAGCCTGCACACTTCTGTGATTCTAAAAAACAATAAACAGAAGGTTTGCTTTTTGCATTATGTATTCTGATACCGAGCAAAAAGCTTTTAAAATTATAAAAATAACATTAGGTAAGTCAACCTTCCCCAGCTTCTCTGCTGCTTATTCAACAACAATAAATCTGTTAAATGCCATTTTTCATTGGAAGGCCATGAATCAGTGTCCTTGAAAATATCCTGTCCATTTTGTCAACAAGCCTTAGTCCATCTGGTTTATGCTTGATATGCTGATTTTATTAAATTAAACCTTAGTTATGTTATCTATCCAGCAACAAAGAAAAACATTGCTACAGACAATTGATCCAGTCTGGTTTCTCTGTGCTGTGTAAGTGAAGAGGAACTTCAGTGAAGTCAAATGAATCTATGCTGGCATAATAGTGGTTCCTGGGGGAGCAGAATGAATCTTGGCTGCCCAAGGCTGTTTGACAATAGAGGAGAGTAGCTCAGCTGAAACTAATGGATTTGTACTTCTATAATCCATGGGAAGGCAGAATACCTTTGCAAGTCAAGATTTCATGCATAGCTACATTGGGTCAACAGCACACAATATCTTCTGGCAGAAGGAAGACCTGTTCACCAGGTGGTAATGGGAATTGCTATCTTAAATTCACAAAGCATTCAGGGTGTTTAGTATAGGGTTACAGTAATAAATAAGGGCTCAGGAAAAAGTCTGGAACTCATCTATCTTTCTTTTATCTTCATTGTTGAGTGTCTATACGACAATGAATTAGCTCCTACCTGAGCCAATAGGAATGTCTAAATGAAACATACATCTTTGAGGAGACCAGAAAGAAAGATGACTTTGGGAGTTTGTTCCATTTTGTGAGTGAAGTTTTAAAATGAATCTGCTTGCAGCTTATTGATTACTTGCTTTGCTTAATACAATCAGAAGGTTTACATGTGTTTTATTTTAAGGGGGGCAGCAACAGGAGAAATGGAAGGACACCAGCATGTAATGTTTCTGGTTTCATTTGAGTTTTTGCAAAGATTACGTCTGGTCTTAGTCTATGCACTCATTATAGTCACTATAAATCTAATGAACACACTAGAATCAATGAGAGGAAAGACAATTTAAGGAGATAAAATTGTTTTTCTGGTAAATGAGAACTGAAGCAGAATGCAAATTTCTTTTGCAAGTTGGTGTAGACAAAAAAGTTTTAGGCTAGATCATTGGTAGTGTACATACAGCCTCAAGAAAGCAGCAGAAAATGCTTTTATTGTAGAAAACAAAAGAACTTTCCTATTTATTAAGATTTCACCTGAAATGTAAAACCTTCTATCAATTTAAGTTCAAGAAACACACCGCTTTGCAACTGCTGTAAGTCTTCATAAGGAAAATAAAATGTATAATGACTTCAGAAAACATGGCTGAAAATAACCATTTTGAAGATTTGTAAAAGCTCATTTGGAGGAGGGCTATAGAAGATTGCCTCCATGAAAATTAGCCTTATAAAAAAAATTTACATTTCTTTAACTAAATCACCTGAAGTTTTGTGTGCTTTTAAGAAAATAATCCAAGTCCAGTCCTTTATAAAAATGTGATTTTTTTTTAAGCATATTCAGACTAATTTAAATTACAAAAGGTCTTTCCTGGTTGAACCCCAGCTTTCAGTCTTGAATATCACCTTTGCACCTTTGGTACAGTAGACCTTTATACAATACAAGAGGGGTTTTGTGCAGGGTCCAGAAGTAGCTTAAGTCATTACTGGATCTTGCAGAATGAACCATGACAGTATATAGAAAATACACATAAATGTATACATGTGTATTCATTCTGCTTCTGGTGGTAGTTCTGGAACTTTCTTTTTTTGTTTCAATTGTGTTTTCTGTTATTGCCTCACATCATACCTGATATTTTTCTGCTGCTGTGCTCCTTCAATGTTCATTGTCAAAGAACAGATGAATCACCACTATGAGTGATAGGGTGGCAGATGGAGGGGTTCAGGCCTATGCAATTCTGCCTGGGTTTTGCCCCATAACCCACGAGGAGCGGGTTTCTGGGCAAGAGCTGGGCAGGATGGGCTCCAGAGCCTTGTCCTCCCTTCTGCTGTTAACAGGCTGAGTGGGTACAGAGATAGGGACATCACTTGCATTCATCTGCCGATGGCATATTTCTTCCCCACAAAACTGTCCAAACACAGCTGGAGCAGACATGGTTGCATGGCAGGGACATTGCCCTTGCAGCTGGGGATCTGTTTGTTGCAATGGTCTATAGCTGAAAGCAGCCCCTGCCCCCTTAAACTCTGACTTTATCTACATGTGAACAGCAGTAAAGTATTGGTTAACCTTCTTTGAAACAATCCAGTTAAAAGCAAAAGCTGAACAGCAGCATTTGCATAGAACATCTCCGCTCACTTTTTAACAATAGGTTACATTTTAGAAAAACAATAGCACCTTTGAAATAATTCTTGAGTGCTATAACAGTGCAGAGGAAAGTGCAAGAGCAATTAAAGTAGGGATCCGGTTTGAGGCTGAGTAATGCAACAAGTGCTGTCGACAGTGTCAGGGAGCTGTGGTGAGCACTGAAATTATCGTGTTTTCTGCCTGTAAAGAAGAGTCAAGAGAGCCTTGATTTCCAAAGATAAAAGGAAATTTACTGACATCAAGAGCTAATGTGGGTTTACTGACCCACATATGACCAACTACTGACCAATGTTTCCCTCCATTCCTGTTGACATAGCAAATGGAAACCTATCTTTGAGGTTCTCCAGTGCCCTCCATTATAATAGCCTGGTTTCAGTCATTAGCATCTTAATCTGACCCACATTATTTCACCTAAAAAATTGCAAGGCTTTAACAGGCAGAGGGAGGGGAGGAATAGATTAAAATGATAGAGCTATTCCTGACTGCTGGTTTGCCCATTCTGAGAACTCAAGCAACCTTCCCCATGGGATTTTGCTGGATATTATATGTAGTAAGGATAGCTCTCCTCCCATCCCCCAGGAGACCTGCTCAGGTTCACACAGAGTTGAGAAGATTCAATTGACAGAAGTTATCCTGTATGAGGTGTGCAATTTAAAGTTAGACATAACATGTAGCCAAATGGGAGCCAATCCCAATCACATAGGCATTTCCTACCTCAGTGGCCAGTGCTCTGCACCTCTCTGAGGGAACATGTTAGGAGGCTGAACAGCTAACGCTATAGCTTTGCTTTCCTGCACCCTATCCCATTGTCCCCAACTCCCAGCACCTGCTTGGACAGAGAGACCAGTAGAAGCTGATCTCCATCCTGGGGCACAGTGGAGAAACGCATGGCCAGCACCAGCGTGAAAGCCACACAGCTGGGTCAGTAGGGTGCCCTGCTCTCTTAAGCAACCCCCTGACTCCCAGCACAGCCCAGTCACTTGAGCATATGATCATCGGTTTCTGGATTGGAGCTCAGGCTTAGAATTCAAAAATTTCCTTGATCAACTATCCTCTAGCTTTCTACAAAGCAAAGATGGTCTCTAAGCTTATACCGGTCCGAAAAAAGTTTCGGTCTCAAAGTAGGTTTTATTCTTCCCAAGTTACACAGTCCTGGGATTTGAGAGGAACTGATGCTTTATATGCAGTCTTAGCCTGCTCTGTGAATGCCATTATAGCTAGAAACAATCCTACACAACCGATAAAATAAGATACTAATTGTTGTATTTATTCCCCTGTGAAGGTATACTCTGGCACTATTAATTGTACTTAGTCACAATCTGCTCATCATCTAATTGTTCTCCACAGAGCTGAAGAGAACCAAATATTTACCCACATGAACTTATTAACACCTAGCCATGAATCATAACTCTAATTTACAATGGCTTTTTTTTTAAAGGCAAGAAAATACCTTGGAAAAGGAGGCATGCAAGGCTGAACAGAGTTTGGGTGTTGGCATGCCACATGGGCTGGGCGGCCCCTGGAGACCAGGAGCCATGGGGGCTCTCCAGAGGTCCAGGGCCCATCCCACCACCCTGGCCAGGAGCAGGACAATTGGGACAGCGCCATAACTAAGTATCACTGTGGGTGCCATGGCTAGGGGGCAAGGGGAGAAGGGGCTCCATGCCCCACCACTTGGACACCATGGGGGCTGCAGGGTCCTCTTCAGCCTGTCAGATGTGTGGGTCCAAGACCTCCGAGGATGTAAGCCTGGCCTCAGCTGGCATCTCTTCCAGCTCTTATTTTGGTCCATTTTGTCTCCCAGGATGATATTTCTACTGCATTTAACTTTAAAGCAGATTAAGCTTTTCAATGGCACTGCTGGAGAGACACCTTCCTTAACTCTAGCCTGAATAAACACAAGAGCTGGCACTCTACTAATCAACCAGTAGGACTAAATTACTTTCCCAGCATGTTCCCCATGAAGTGTACCAAAACCACTTTCCTGATGAGACATTTTAAAACTCTGAAGGCAGAGTCCTCAAGTACCCCAGAGAATTACCGTTACTGCAAAGGTCAGGGGTGTGAGGTAGGCTAGCAGCTCACATTAATCCATGTTTCTTCCAGACAGATTTGCCTCTTTACAGCATAAATTATCATGAGCATAGACATGACAGGTTATTTGATCATCTTTTCATGGAAAGGGACATTTACTTTTTAACACACTGTAAAATATGTAAAAACAATGTGCTTTTGGTCACTGTGCATTTTTCAAAGGATTAGAAGAATTGATTTCACATTAAGAACTACAAGGGTTATACAACTTTTACGTTGAAAATAATGCAAGCTCTGTCTCTACCTGACCAGAAGTCAAATTCAAAGTCAGAAAACTCGTACAGCAGATATCTGTCTATACTGCAAACTGAGTCTTCTTAAGGCACATGTACCCCACAGTCATGAGATGGGATCCTCGCCACACATTTCCTAAGAGACCTGAGCATACAAAAACGACACCTGCAATTTGGAGAGTGACAGGGGGGGACCAGGATCTGTGATGATCTCCTGTTTTGCCAATTACTAGGCCTAGTACAAAGGACACAGCCAACAGCAGGAAAACAATCCAGTAAGTAGATTCTATTGCATGTAAAGGAGTCAGTATAGAGGGGATCACTGCGGGTACAAACAAGTCAGATCACAAACAATAGACATCAACCCCAGCGACCCCAGAAATGACAGAGCACGACCCATAATAGATGGAACAAACATACAAGGTATCCCATAGAGAAAATGGGAGACAACCAAGTCAATAAGGTGATCACATACGATAGAGGTAACCCCATGTTGCCTCCCCACAAAGCCCGCGTTTGCAGGTGCCAGACCTGACTGGGATCCAGTTGCATGAAGAGTCAGGAGGTCCTTCCCCAATAGGAAACTCTGTGAAGTGCATCCACTCCACAGACAGACTCTCCAACCCTTCCTGCAAGTGGTCCCAGCTTTTATCCCCAAAGCAGGACACCTGGCACTCATTTACCCAATGCAG
Source organism: Podargus strigoides (assembly GCA_028020825.1). Classification (NCBI taxonomy): domain Eukaryota; kingdom Metazoa; phylum Chordata; class Aves; order Caprimulgiformes; family Podargidae; genus Podargus; species Podargus strigoides. The sequence goes on from CM051623.1 coordinate 32,301,143, forward strand.
GGCACCTGGGGCTTGTTTACCCAAGGGCTTTCCTTACAAGGCCGGCTGCACCTTGGAGGAAAGCCAAAAGGCAAACTCATCCCCTCCTCTTAAAGGGCCATGGGGACCACCCATATGTCAACCTTAATTCAGGGCTTGGGGTTCAGACCCCAGCACTTCATCTCCTTGGTATCCCCGAGGGCCCAGACTCCCTCACTCCATGTCAGCAACTGGAATGACTGAGGCTTTGAACATTTTTAATATCCTTTTTTATTGCTGCTATAATTTATAAATACAAACATGTGACTGGCAATTGACTATTTAGCCTCCGTGTCTAATGAAGTTCAAGAGGACTGAAAACAAAATATTTGGTATGAAACCAAAGAATTTTCATTTTCAGTAGCATTTAAAGGCCAGTCTAAAATTCATGCTCCAGTCAGATGGGCTTGGCACTGAATATATCTTTTTGAATATAAACCAGACTTAATGAACATGCCACAAATACAATTTAGCATTATTTTTGCCATTTACTAAAATTTTTCACTATGTTTCAAGAGGATATTATCACCACAGAAGGTGATTTTTAAGGTAAAGTTCTTATAGCCTTGTTTATTAGAGGATTATTCTTCATTTACTAAACTCATGGCATATTTTACAAAATAAAAACACATTCCTATACGTAGTGTGGAATATAAATATCCTGTGTAAGTTTAAATTTAGTTATTCAAGCTCTCTTATTCCTTTGAAAGTTATACAGCTGTTGTCTATATTTAGCCTGTACCCAGGGCTAAACCATAGGAGTTGTTCTACCACCCAATGACCCCTCCCCAGCTGAGAAGGGAAAAGTGGGAAAAAAAGCAGCAGCCCTGTGGGTTGAAGTAGAAACAGATTTAATGAAATGACAAAACTAATACAATCACCAACATAAAGTATACAAGGTTCCACTCAGCCTTAGCCCTCAGGAGCAGTAGAAGACCAAGAGGAATAAGTCCCAAGAAAAAATAACTCCTTACCCTCAGTAAACTCCTTCCTTTTATAATGAGCTTGATGTCAGTGCCATGGGACACACCTGTGAGTCAGCTTGGGGCAGCTGCCCTGCCTAAAACTCCCAGCTGACTCGGGGCTACTCATGGCCTGCCTGACATGGCTGGGATTTGGGGCTGTTCCTGGGAAACCAGGACAGCTGTGAAGGCTCTAGAACATATAGTATGGAAAGAAATGTCAAAATCCTTTTGTCCTGGTGTTTGACAGCCTAAAATTACAGATTTAAACATGTCCAGGAACAATTTTCTATAAATCAGAGTTAAATTTATCTTCCTAAATTACTTAAAACACAAAGCACTAGAAAGTTGAATATGGATATATAAGAAGTCCAGCAGATGAAGTACCCTGCTTGGGAAGCTTGAAAATATAAAGAATGGTAACTTTATCTGATGATACTCCAGGGCTATTGCCTCCCCAGAAGTAGATGAACTCCAGAAAACAAATTTATATTTGTACAGACTGTGGGATTGTCTCATTAACAATGTCCTCCCCAAGAGACTATCTCAAAACATCACTAAGTATATTGAAACACAATTTTCTTTCACCACTGGCTGTGACCAGTTGTGCAGTATCTCTGAATTGAATTTCTGCCACACTACACTTGATGAGAAGAACATATCACCAAAATAAAATTTCCTGGCAGTAAAAACTTAATGCAACAATAAAAATCATTATCACAACAAGTGATTTTCTCAAAAAAAGGGGGGGAAAGTACTCTGATAGCTCTGAGGATACTTTGGAATGTGCCGTAAAACCAGGGTGCTGGCATATCCAAGTAATTATATACCTGGTGCACGTACTTTTGTTGCATATTCTGTACTATGTTACTAGAATGCTGGTTGATTGAATTGTCCAGCAAAATGAACAAAGCATTAATATTATCCACATAGCCCGTGGACATCGTCCTTTGTGAGGGATCTGTGCTATCAGTCTCTTGCTTGCTCTGGATCCTGCTGAATGCTGTGGTATAATTATCACTGATTTCAGTGGATACAGAATTGCAATTATATTTCCACATCCACGTCCAAAGAGACAGCCACGAACCACAGCTTCATTCTGTCTGTGACAAGTATGAAAGAATAGAATTTGGCTGTGGCAGTGTAAAGCCCGCAAGGATTTATACCACATTATACAAACAAGCACACTACACAAACAATTTAAGAATTTCTTATTTGAAATAAAGACAACAGATTCACATGCCTTCAGGCAAACTCAAGTAACAGGGAAAGCCATTGTTCAAGACTGTACTCCATTTCTCAGTTGAGGGCTGCCTAGCGTTCTGACACACAGATAAAGGTCTCGCAAGTCCTTCCACACGCCTTCAGCTCCTGTCTCTCAATGTGATAACAGCAGAAGTCACTTGCGAAGCAGACATTCTGCTGTGACAGTGACATTTCTGACATGGTGTACAGTCCCTCACTTGATCTAAAAAGTACTTTGTCACAGTGCCCTGCATGCTGGACCAAGTTCTGGTGAACAAAGACTGATTCTTCCTCTAAACCTCTGTGGGAGTTTTTGTTGTGAACAATCCTGAGCCAGACTGAGAGCCTAAACACAAAATGTGCCCTCCCCAGAGGATTCAGGTTAGACTGGAAATCAGATCTTCAGATCAGACCAGTGTAACCTGATCAGGCCATCTTCTTTCTCATCTTTTTTTTTCTTTTCTTTTTTTTAATAATACCAAATGGTTTATTTGGGGATTTATTTAAAGACATTATTCTCTCTGGATAAATCTTCTATTACTGCCACCAAGAACTGAGCCAATCGCTGTTCTCTAATTCAGTGTTGACATCCATTTACTGAGCTGTGTATGAGATGAGAAAGCCAGGAGATAAGTGAGAATTTTTGCTAACTTATGTTATTAAGTAGATTCCATTAGGCCTTGCATCTTTTCCTTCAGGGACCTCTATTAGATTCTTCTGAAATGCAAGAAGTCATACTTCAAGACAAGAGCCATTTAAATGTGAAAAATGTTTGCTGCTGAGAGAAACCAGAGGCAAAGAATACAAATTGTCACAGCACATAACACAGACAAATCCTTTAGAAAATTCCTCTGTGTTGCCTTCACCTGGATCAAAACCACATACTGGGTATACAAGTTATCAAGATATCTCTGCTTTTTAATGAAACAATACAGCATATGGTGAAAAAACAGATATACCCTAAAGACTTCTGATAATGAGAAGGCAGTTGAAATGCACAGGTAATGCATGTTGGCAAAAGTGAACAAAACAAGCAATACATATTCAGGTGTTAGGGAGGTAACTGTGAAAGAGAGCACAGTGTAGAGTAATGGCCTTTAGACCGTTAATTAATAAGTGCACTCCAGTTTTGCCCTTTAGGAAAATAATTCAGCATCTGGTCTAGACTTGTTGGATCTGCTGTCTGGGCTAGTTTTGCTTCCTAGTGCTGTTCAGGAATTGCTGTGACAAGCTGTGCAACCAGAGCAGAGTCAGGGTGGCAGTCTGAATAGAGACTGGGAGTGAAAAGCCAGATTGTCCAGCCCAAGCCTGACAGTTTAATTAATCTAATCTAGTCCTTATCCTCCCAGTGTGCATTTACATTGACATAATGTGAATTTCATGTTTTAAAAAAATCAAGACCTAGAATTTTTGCATTCTCTGCTTTTATTTTTTTTTCCATGATATTGTATATTACAGTACTTTCTATGGTTTACAATTTATTCAGAGCATGCCTAGTATCCCCAAATTGACACAGGCTGTTTCATGAGTAAGCAGCATTGCTAATGAGATTAATTTCTTTCTCAACTCTTACCATTCTTCCCATTCTAAATGCCAAATTTTAATTTCTAGAGCCAAAAATAATCAATTTGTATTTAAGAATGTGAGGTTTTCTCCTGTCATATTTGCAAAATGCTTTGTCCCATGGAATTTTCTCAGTATTTCCTTCTTCACTGGGGACTTGCAATGCCAAATGAACAGCAGAGTTTTCTGTATGTCCCGTGGTTTCAGTATCTTGTGATTCTGTATAGAGTAGAACTCAACAAGGTTGTTCCAGATAATTGCTACCTTTCAATATTTATTAGAAAATTTGACATGTATGAGTAATGGCGGACTACATGCTTCCATACTGAAGCTTGGCAGGAAGTCACAGAGTTGCATGTTTAACCACACCTTCTTCTCTGAGGAGGAAACCAGAGGGTATTTATAGGGGCCCACCTTCTTAACATTAATGTCTTGCATCAGCCAGTTCAGTGTTCTGACCCATTTGGGTAATTCCTACACCTGAACAGAGGAACAAAAGATAATTAAGATCTCCATGCAGTGCCCAGCTAACATCTGAACTCCTCTGATCGTGGCTGCCTTGTCTGTAGCATTGCTACTTCCCAAGTAGCTGACCGCCACAAAAGTTCTTAAAATCAATGTACTAATGTGGAAGGTAAAGTCCATCAGCTCCCACAAGGCATCAGACCAATCACACTGATGTGTGTAATAAGCAGCACTAATTTTTACATGGGCACAGTGCTGCTGCCATAGCACCCTCAGGGATCAGGTCAGTCACAATCCACTGTCCCCTTGCAGAGCACTCAGAATAAGGCTGTGCTGCTCTCATTGATGTGGAAGCAAATAGCAGCAAACCAGCCTTCGGCACAGGTTTCATTGTGCCTGTCATTTTCCAGGCTGAGCTTTGTTACAGGCTATTAGAAGACAGCACTGAACTGAAAAGATGAGATTTCACTGTACTGTGAAACCCCCACAAAAGAATGGTAATTGAAATTCCAGGTTTGCATGGAGGCCTATTTGTTAAGATGCTTGCCTCCGTTTAGAAGCATGCCTTGCAAGAGAGGGCTATTGTCAGAAAATGACCCTGCCTTCCTTTCACTTGTGCCAATTTAGGGAATTCAATCCACTGGGAAGTTCTAAAGATTTGGGGTTCTTCAGGCACGTGGCAGATGGTGGATACTTGAGTGGGTGCTGCTCAGATGGGAAGTTTGACGGATTTTTGTAAGGCAGAAGGGCAAGAGCTAGAAATCAAGCAATTGCAACTCTAAAAAAGTTTATTGTTCTGCAACTGATTTAGGAAACATTTGTGGAAAGCGAAAAACCAGGGTGATCCCATAGGCAGGCTGTGGGCATCACCCAGCTGGTGGAAGGAGTCCATCCATGATGACCCCTTTGCTCTGAGGAGATGAGAACTATTTGTCAGGGCAGCAGGTAAAACTCAAAAAGCTCTTTGCAACAGTCTGTAGCCCAGTGCTTAAACCTATAAATCACAGTCTCACCACTGGCATCCCTCTGCTAGCCTGGGTGAGGTTGAACCACCCCAAGTCACAAACAAAAGAAATGCATCATGGCCAGAATCCAGCATCCCTTCTCTGGGCCCCACTCACTCAGCCATGGGAGGTGAGTACAGAAACCAAAATCACTGCAAGACTCCTGCTTTCCTTGTTCCTGTGAGCTGGATTTTTTATACCTCCTGTTACAGCTTGCTTGCATGGAGGTACTCTAACCTGGTGACCACACTTTGGCACTTAAGTAACAATTCTGATCAGAAAACGAGGGAACTGAAATAAACAATCAGAATGTTTCTATGGTTTTATGCTTTCAAAAAAAGGAAGCACCCTACCACAATGAGAGCATTCCTTCCAAAATTCTTGTGCAGCTGGATTATAAGGGGACATACAAACTTGCCCTGTAGCTCAGAGTAGCACTTTTATTACTTTCCATGCTAAAAAGTAAATGAAGTATTGATTAAAATTTTGAGTGGCAGCACACCAGGGTGACTCAGACATCTTTGTTAACTCATTGGCTCTTACTACATGCTGAAGATTAGCTGCTAGCTTTGTCCCTTCATTGCATGGCTAACCATAGCAGGCTCGTTTGTGCCACGTGGGAACAGTGGGCTCAGCTGCTCTGCATCCCCCCAAGAGACGTCCCTTAGGCACAGAGTCTCCCAAGGCTCCCAGTGGGACCATGCAAAGGGCATGGACAATCTCAGGTCTTCCATTTCGATTGGGAGAGCCAGGTCACGCCAGCAAAACATGACTCTAATTATGGGCTGTATATAGTTTATGCACTTTCACTCAAACTGCTTATACTTTTTCCCTGTTCAGAGATGCTGTACACTTCAGCAGAGGACTATCTTGCAAATATGTGGTATCTGATCACTAAAACTGTATTAACATTGTGACTGTCTTCAGTTGGAACACAGTAATGTGCTTATTAGTTACAGGAACCTAATTAATGTGTCCCAAATATTGCCTACTTTCAAAATATTACCCACAAATAGAAAACGTACAGATTAATCACAGTTTTGGGGTTTCTCTTTGTGGTGTTTTTCCTCTGCTTTCCTTCTCCTTTCCCCCCAAAAACCAGCTTGTGGTGGATGGTTACATCTTTCACGTTCATCAAGGCAAGTAAGAAAATGAGACATGAGTTGACAAATGTTGCACAGAAGGTAAGCGACTAACATTTTGCAGCTAAATATACTTTATGGAAGACACTAATTTACATTGTGGGAGATGCAAAACTCTGCAGCTTTTAAAGGAAATGAAATTATATAAATTTCCAAACCAATACAAAGAATTCAGAACCTTTTATTCTTTGTTTAAATTGTAAATAATGAGAGGCCATCAAAAGAGATTTATGCTAAATATAGAGAACAATCTTGATTAAATCTGACCTTTGACTAACAGGGGGAGAAAAACAATAGATTGGAAACACATTTCAAAGGAGACATCTCCACTCATGTTTTCCTTTCCAGAGCTTCACCTACAAACCTTTAAAGGCACAGAAGTCTTAATTCATTGCCATTAAGGAACACAAGGAACTTCAGAAGGACCTGAAGATAAATAATGAGCCACCGTGACTGAGGAGAGATCTTAGTCTCTCATCTTCGAGGAGGACCCCTCAGAAGGTGCCAAAAATCACTCAAAGACCACTGTGAGAGTGGAGATAACTGATTCATACTAGATGCCCTACTTACATTGTGAACTCAGGCAACAGGATTCCCACTCTGACATTCCCTCAATCACCTTGTACCCACATATTCCCTTCCCCGCTCTCCAGATAATTGTAATGAGGAATGTTGTGAATGAGGTATAGTTGTTTAAGCTGTAAATGATGCAGTCTTGCTTCCTAGAGAAAACTTTTTTCCAGTTTATTTCAATCAAAATTTGCAAATTCAAGTTTATTTGCAATAAAAAGGCAAAAAGTCCTTTCTTCCTCTAGGAATGAAAATGACAACCCTTTGAAACATCTCATAAAGCTGTTGTGGTGGTTTAGACCCTGCCGGGACCTGAGACCATGTTGCTGCTGCCCCTCCCCCACCCTCGAACGGGGACAGGACAGGTAGTAAAGTAAAAACTCCGGGGTTGAGATAAGGAAGATTTAATACAACAGTGTAACAACAACAAACTGAACAACAACAACAACAGTGATAATAATGTACAGAACAAGAGCTGTATCGCATGGACACAGCATGAGGTACAGACCCAGACAAAAGCCGCTCCTGCACTGCCCACGTCCGGGCACCCGGACATGATGCCAGCATGGGATGGAATAGCCCAGCTGTAGCTCCCTCCCAACTGCTGGGGAAAATATCCTAGCCAAACCAGAACAGCTGTGTTAAACAATTTCACTTACAGTTCACGCACTAGGGATCCCACACTGTGTGCATCTCTGTATGGGGAAAGCCATTTACCACATGCCTGCACGAGAAAAAAATCGAAAGAACTTGGTAAAAAGAGACATTGTAATTTGCAATGGATACTGTGATCAGGCTGGGCATCGTATTGGACCTTCTTTTCTATTGCTGTTTTCTCACTCTCTGTTTTAAGCATTTATTTTTGAATTAACTCTTAAGAATCTATATACAGTATCACTTTGTTGGGGTTGTTTTATGAAAAAAGAAACTTGGCTGTGAATTTTGCTGAAAGCTGATCTGCTTAAGCAAAGAATTTATCCCACGGCATTTTCTTAAACTTTTATGGAGAAAAATATGTTAAATGAATTGCAAAATTTGTGCACTCTTAAGGTTTCCTAGCACTAGTTTAGAGGGAGCACAGAACAGGTTGCACTGAGACATCGTCTGTTTGTAGAGCATAATAAATCCCTCCCCCCACCCTTGCAGTTTTGGTTGACACCAAACAGTTTACTAAAGGTCATGCTTCTGAGTAGTTTCAGCTCTGCATTTTGTTATGTGAGCTGGATTCCTAATGTTGCTGAAGAAAGATGCATCTGTTTTGCACTTGGCAGAGTACTCCTATTCAGTCCCTTCCCCGGTGTCTGCATCTTCCCTTGGGGTGCTCCAGGGTGGCTGCAGGAGAAACGAGGATCTCTCAGTTTCTCCTCTTAATGTTTGAGTTTGGATAAATATCTGAACAGTGAACAAGACAATACATGGGATCACACTGCCAAACATGACGCCCGATCTGGAGAACCTTTCCCATGTCACGACTCAAAAGGACACCATGTCAGGTCATCCTTTGTCCTTTCATTGAGGGCACTCACTTTAGCATGGGGATATCAGCTCTACCCTGCTTAACCCAGGCAAGGATCCTAACCAGGAGCAACTGCTTTCCAGCCACTGTTTTATGTGGAGGAAGGCTTTCCCAACAAGACTTCCTTTTGAGCTTGGGCTACGTGATGTAAAGTGAGCCTTCACTAAGACATGGCCCTTTAGGCTGCTGGCTCGGGCAGTCACTTGGAAGAGGGGAGCACCTGGTCTTCACCCCGGGAATGTGAATGCTGCCTTTATACAAGGACAGTTAGGACAGATGCCAATACATTTCTTAGAACCTCAGCTAACCTTTCATGAACAGCTAAGGCTCTCTTCCTCATGACATGAGATGTGAATTCAAATGTCTACGCAGAAGCAAACTGGTCTCCTAAAGTTTGGGTGAGTGTTTTAACCACTTTACTTTTTGGTATCTTTGAGTTTGTCCTGTTAAGAAACAAACTGGAAGGCTTCACTTGAAAAAAATAAAGATTAAAAAAATCATCTTTTAATTTTTTGAAAAATAGATAATTTTGCTTTGAATTGAGGAAGAGAAGGCAAGAGTACTTCATAGCGCCATAGGTGTAAGCTGGATGTAACTTATTTTATCAGGTGCCACCAGAATGCCAGAGTTGTGTCAGTGCTAAATGTTTCACCCAGAGTTTTAGGTTGTTGCTCTCACTGAACTCATTTATACAAAAGTTGAACTTATCACCTGCTGTCATGCCATTAGTGTTACTGTTTGACTTTTTCTCTCTGCTGCTCTATTACCTTGCAAGGTAATAATTATAGATACTTTTCCTTCTGTGAGTCCAAATTTACAAGGGCACTCTTACTGAAGACAGTCCTGTTTTCATAAGCTTCTCATGCTTCACCAGAATAAAATCTTCCTGTCACAGTATGGAGGAGAAAAGCAAAGTGCATGAAGATCTGCTTCAAAATTTGTTCAGACCTCTAAGTTAGCAATGCAAGTCCCACAGCCTGTAAATTAGGCCTTTCAATATAAGTGTTTCTTTTATTAGTTTTAAAGGCAGTTGAATTTGCTGCTTTGAAAAATCTTTAAAAATAAATCTTCTGAAAGACTCAAGCTGATGCCTGGTCAGCATCTAATGATCTGGAAAATTGCTGTTTCAGAACCACTTGCTCCAGGCATACCAGTGAAGCAGATGTTTGGCCAGGCTGGTGAAAGAGAGGCGGTATGCGAGTTCATAGCAGAGAGAAAGGCTTTCCAAGTGCATCTTTGATTTCTTTGAAATACGTTTTATTGTCACACTTCCCACAAGACGTACAAATGGGGTCACAGGTCTCCCAGGTTACTCCACTACACTGATATTCAATCTGTATAATACATTGGATCAAGAGGATTGCTTTTCACTTCTGACTTTAAAATTGCACAAAGATTTTTTTATCCCTCAATTAAGTGTTTTTGTCTAGTTTTAATTTTACTGGATTTGCTCATATAGAACTGACATCTCAGGAAAGGGTGGGTAGGGAAGAGCTGCATCTGTGGCAATGATACTTGCAAAATCTACACCTGATTTGAAGTAAGCAAGGGGGAGACGGGTGAGGTGAAAGCAGGTTCATATAGATGACTGAGATTCAGGATATGTTGGTTTTGCCCTCATCTTAATTACAAAATTCATACCTGACTTGAAGTACCTTTCCTCATCATCTTTTTCCCCATTTACGCAAGATATTAATTCTATTAATTGTTCCATATAGAAAGAAGCAACAAAAAGTTTGGTTTAGAGGCTGGACTAATGAATACTAAGGGATCACCTGGGATTAAAATAAATGTAAATTAGGATATCAGAGTTGGGAGAACTGCTTCCATCTGGAACCAAAATTACATATCAGTACAACAGCCATACTCAAGGGAGGTACCTAAGGATGGGTTGCAAACCATTCCTATTCAGATGTAAATGTATGTTTTACATGAAGCATAGATTTTAATCTCACTTAATTCAGTGGGTCTTTATCTGAATAAGGTCTTACAGTTAGAAATTGGAGGTTTTCAGTGATTAATATCCATTTCTTATTGATATCAGAGTAAGTATGTGCAATTATGGATCCTAATACACAGCAGCCTCCTTCCCATGTCTGTAAATCTTGCCTGGAGTCTTCTAAAAGGTAGCTGTCTATTAAAGACCAAGATAATACAGTCTCTCATGACAGCATAAACCACCATTTCCCATAGAAAATCTGAGTGGAAGAGTCTAGGTTCAGGAATACCAACAGAATGCCAGATTTTGTAACTAAGACCAGAATATTTCAATGATTTTTTTTTTATTAAATGCTTTTTTCATGTTGTTTTTAAGTCAGTTATATAGCATTGTCTGGCAGTAGAAAATATAACACTCTTCTGCCTGTAAAGTACCAAAATGCATTAGCTTAAAAGGATGTGTTCCATTTTCAGTAGCTACCATTTGTTTAGAAATTGGATAAAGAAATCATTTTAATATCTCTTCTTTACTCAAGAGTAACCTCTCACAAAAGGTCTATTATTTATTCCTCCAGGCTTTATTAAATATACAACACTGCTTACATCCTGCAGGTTACTTACTTCAGCTCATGATTCATGAGAAATGCAATTATCTTTAAAAAAAAAATCCTCCCACAAAAAATTTATACATATATACATTTTTGGAGGACATAACCATTGTCATTGTGCTGGAAAACAGAATTAATCTCAGGTTCTTCAAAACAGAATTGCCCAGAGATAATCACCTTAAAAACTGATGGCAGCTTGACTTCTCTTACTGACTTTAAGCAAGTAAACAAACATAGCTAGAACTGTCTAAGTACACCTTTGTGCAATTGGGCATGAATGGTGACACTGCAACCTCTTTGGTATTTTTGGCCCCTTATTCTTGTCTTGTTAAGAAAGTAAAAAAAACAAGACTGAAAAAATTTGATCAGTGACAAAAAGAAAAGGAAAACTGGTAGACCATAACAGTTTGCATCCAAAACGTGATCTATTTTTCAGTGGCTGGACTGAGATTACAGTCAGTCCCTTTTCTTAGCCCTGTTGTCTATCACATGCACATGTAATCACTTGATCATGGCCTGTCTATCATAATAACAAATTTCTATGTTATAAGCAGGAGGGTATAATAACCAAGAAAAGGACTTAAAGTATATTATTTCTAGTATCTGAGGAATACTTGATTATTTGTATAAGTGAACCTTCCCCTCTTGGAAAACCTGCCCATATAGTGCTTATAGACAAAATAGCCCTGCAGGATAATAGTGCTGCTTACACGATGTATTTATGCATAACACCTCTAGCACAAATGTTTGCTACCTTAAAATAACCTCACAGCAATTAGAACATCAGAGAGTGGCAGCTGCACTAAAATTATCCAGAGAGTGTTTGCAGTAAGAAAAGCTTAATAATACTTCTCCTGTCCCTCCTGGTTTGCTGCCATCTCACTGCTCTGCAGGTGGAGTCCCTCGCTCACCCACACAGGGAAACTGAGCTTGAACTGACTCCACCTCTCTCCCTTTACCTTTCTTGGTATTCTTCTTCTCTAGGTTACAGGTTTGCAGCAAGTGGCTTTGCCTTCCCCTGCTAATATCTCCCATCCTTAAAAGCGCATCAAGATAAACTGACAAGAAAACATCTTCAATTTGGAGGAAAAATGTCCCCACATGAAATTATCCAGCCATAGCCGGGTGTTACTACACATTCAGAAGACTTTATCATAAACCCCAGACAAATATCTGGGCAGAAGCTATTGGACAAACTCTCACCTAATCTGATTCTATCTGGCATGAAACACCATCCAATAGATAAAAAGTGCAAAATCTCAGATACTGGGAAGAAGCCAGAAAAGAGATATAGCTCTGTAGACTTTTTAATATCTTGTTGATAAATATAGACTTCCACACCAAGATGAAATAAAGCAAGTAAATACCTATTTTATATATGTGATAAAAGCTAAGCATTTTAATGCCTTTTTTTTTTGTTATCTGATGGGGTAATCCATTTGCAAATAAGGTGTGCTGTAATTAAAGCACCTGATCAAAGGTAACTGGTTTAGTTTAATTAATCATTGTATGTAATCTATTAGCTAGCAGCTGTAAATTTATTTCTAATTGTACTTAAGTTAAACATCTCCAGTATGTTGTGCAGGAGTTTTTAGTTCACTGGATGAAATGTAAAAATCAAAACCAAACAATTTTGTGTAATCTGATATTCAGACATTTTGTTTGACCCAAAAATGAAATGGCCTATTTAATTTTCATGAAGGATTAGCTTAAAAAATATAAGTTAATTACCAAATGAAAATCTGAATATGTTTTATTCATGTGAGAAGTCACCAAAATGTATTAAAAAAAGGAAACTTCTTGGGGGGGAGGAAAGTAATCAATAATTTCACATTTTTATACATCTCCATATCCTACCAATGTTGGGTTCCCCGTGGATCAAGCCAGCCCACCCCACCTGACAAACACTGGTGCAGAGTGGTCTAGAGCAGCAGTGAGAGTACTTCCCAAAAGAAATGAAGTTATGATGAATCACTGTGATGAATAGCCTGGGGCAACAGCTCATCCTGTGAAGGACAGTTTTAAAAATGTTTTTCTTTCCTGTCAGTGAAATATTGTCCCGTCAGAAAAGGCTGATGAATGAGTTATGCTGGATATGACCCATCTCTGCAGCAAGATGAATCTGCCTTTTCCCAGGGAACACAACGTGAGGCTTAGCGAGCCGATCTGTGAAGTAGGGCACTTCTGCAGCACTTTGATCCAGACAAGCACGCAGAGCAGCCTCCGGCTGGCACAGCTTCAAAAGAGCTGAGCCACCAGCTCCCTGTGCTGCAAGAGTCATCAGAATCATCAGGTGCAACAAAAATTTGCTCATATAAGGAAAAAACGTCAGGAGCTTGGGGCTGTTAAACAAAGCAAAGGGCTGTAAACCTGTTTCTAAATGAGCTAATCAATACAAAATCGGGATCATGTTTTCCAAAGGCGTGAGAAGTGACTTGGTTTCACAATGGGAATTAGGTCAGATCCACGTTCCTCATCTTAAGCAGAGCTGATATCTGTTTACGAGTGACCTATTCAGAACATATATGCCATTGTCATCATTTCATGAGTAAAGCAGATTTTGAAAAATAGATCCAAATGGGAAAAACATGACACAGAGACTGGGGCATGTTTCTGACAGATCAGGTGCCACCAAACTCACAACAGGAAAAACAGAATGAAACACAGCTGGGCCATGTTGCAAAGACGGCTGCACGTTTGGAAAACTATCTAATCTGAGCTAGACAGGACTCTATAAATCTGTAATTTTATAGAGTGGGGCAATTGTTCTCATGTCTCTTAGAAGGTGAAGTTTAGAATGAAATCCCTGGATATTGCAGGTAAATGGGAAAGGATGGGTCCTGTGTCTGTCTCAGGCCAGCAATACTTGACCTGCATCCTACCCAACTCTGTGATTAGCAGTCAGTCAGCACTGACTGTAGGTACAATTTCACAGTACGAGGTCCTTTTCTTTTTCTTTCATAGCTTAACAAAATGTTAACATTTAATTAATGTTAATCTGCATTTCATGGAAACATTTTTAATATTCATCCACTTCTCGTGACAGCCCATATTCTGTTGTTTCTGGGTGTCCTGCCCAGGATCCTTGAGCTAAGAAGTAATTAGTGTTTCCCATGTCTGGAAAGATGGAAGTCTGGAGAACTTTGCATCCTTCACACTGCAGCTTTGGCAGAGAAGATGCTAAGACCACCCTCCCACCCCCATACACCTACCCCAGCACCACCCAGCACGGCTTCCGTCCAGCACATCCTAATGGCAACCACAGTGGCATCCTTAACGTTCACTGGATGAGGAAGAAAATATCCACCCTGACTTTTCTAGTGAAGCAGCAGAATTTTTAGATGAATTTCAAGATTACTATTTTCCCCTCCTTCAGAGACTTAATCCAGAAAGAAGATTTACAGTGGTAGCTAATTGCACCTTTATAATAACCATATTAAAAAATCATCTTATGATTCAGTTACTAGCAAATATGTAAGGGATTTGGATGTAAATTTGGTCTCTTAAAGGGTTAGAATTACTAGAAATATTTAAAAGGTACTATGCTCCAGCCCAACTGCCTTGCTGCTGCAGGGGAAGCCATGCCAACACAAAGGGGAGCTGTGAATATGAGTGTTGGCAAGGGCAGAGATGCTCGGGACGTCTATGTGATTAATGCAAGCCATGCTTGCAAAAATGCATGGAAAACCCTGACCTGCATTAATCACATTAAGAAGGGGAATTATTTCGCCTGTCACCATCATTAGGCTGTGTTAGAGGAAAGTTTTTCCATGTTTGCAATTATTAATATTTACTAAAACACTTTAAAACACTATTTAATTAAACTTCTTTTGACTATGAATAAGGACTTCTCTCTTGCTCTTTTCACCCAATTGCCTGTATCATGCTGATAAGGTTGCTTTCCTCCCACCAGCCTTTGTGGTGCTTGGCATATTTTTGGCTAATTATGGAATTTTTAGTGGGTTTTTATGACACTGAATTCTGAGCCCTTCTTGTCTCTGAATTGTTTCACCCTGCCATACAGTAAGTAACAATGGCATGCAAGGGATCTTTCACAGCATCTGTGTTTCCCCTGCCTTGTCGGGGGAGAGCTCATGGCTGGCCAGGAAATAAGAATTCTCTTTCACACAAAAAAAGTCACACATGATCTGGTTCCATGCAGAAATGACAAAGAGATGCTTTCTAGAAAGAGAAAAAATGTACATCAGGGAGAGTTTAGACAAGCCAGTGAAGACTGAGATATGCAGCATCAGCAGGAGTCTGAATCTGGGTCTGCTGCATTTCAGTCCTCAGTTCCCTCCCTCCCTCTCTCTGACCCCATCAAAATCAAAGCAAAATATTTTATCTAAAGGAATGCCTTTCTGTAAGGATCTTCTTCCTCAGCCGATCTACATTTTGTGACAGAAAAATGTTTCATACACCAAACCTTCAGCTAATTGTAGCATTTCTAGGAAACAGAAGCTTATAAATCCAAAACTATTCTGAATCAAGCTGGAGACTTTGCTTCCGAAGATTTTCTTTAACAATTTTTTTGAATTCCAGCCCTGATCCATTAACTTATCAGGGATAATGGAGAGCATGCTGCTTCTTGTGCTACAGTGCTAATGTATAGCATTTGTCAGATTTGGTAATGTTCTGTTTACAGGAAGCCAACATTTACCAGTCATTAGTCTTTATCCTTTTCATCTTTTTACAGCAAGGAGTGATCTGTATTTTCTCCAGTGGAGTCGCTGAGATTTGTGAGCCACATAGCCTTGGATCTGATACTATTCACAATGGGAACACTCTCTCAAATTAACTTATTGGAGAAAAATGTAAATCAATTATGTTTACAGCTCTCAACAAACAGAATTAAAATCTTCCACCAGTCTGCTTCGAGTTCCTAATCATTTGTGTGATTAACCCAGTGTCTGGGATTTGCAAGAGAGCATGAGATTAATTGGTTTCCCTTCATTATCTGACATTGTTCAGTTATTCCTGAGGTGTCCTAAAAAAACAGGCAAGTAGACAAACCCCCCTTAAAATCATTATCCATCGAGCAATGAATACCACCCACTGCCATTCCTCAGGACTGTTGCACAGCGTATATGTAAGTCAGAAGGTCACACACTTGAGATGACAAATGAAGCCAAATCAATCACAGGCCAGGAATACACATACGAGCAGCCTGGCTCTGGTCAGCCTGCTCGTGAAGGAGTGTGAGTGAAGGCAAGAACATTCAGAGTATGATACATAGAAACGTAATTCGTGAAAATAATGAGCAACAGCTGAAAAGGTGAAGCTCAAAGTGCCACTTACCTCCCCACTACAGCATTTTAATATTGTTCTCCACAGTATCCATTTCCCCTTGATTCCACTTCATTTGGACCAGTACAGTAAGAAGGCTTTGATGACCCCCAGGGTCTGTTTGCTTCTGTAATTGCCTTAAAAGACAATCCCTAACCCACATGTGCTCAGCAACTGATTTGGTTCCCGGCTCTGAATTGCCCTTTGGAGCTGGAGGGACCTGTCCTGTGCCACCCCACAGGTCCTGCTCCCAGGCTGACAGCCAGGGGGGTCACATCCAGGCTCCCCATTCCTCTCCTGTGGAGCGCAGAGAGGTCTGTGGGCACATCTGAAAGCTTGCGGGGGGGGAGGGGGTTTCACCAGGATACCAGGCCTGGAGCTCTTTACCTTTCTGTACAGTGATGCATCACCATTTTTAACACTATTACCACTTTTGTCATCCTAGCATTCATGTGAAGCAGAAGACTATTGCTGTCACACCACGCAGATGGGAGACTGAGCAGAAACCAAAGCCTGAACGCAAAGGGTCCCTGGGTAAGTAGCTTTCACAGAAGTGCATTATTTCAGGAGCATTTGGCATCCAAGAGCCCAAACAGCTTTTCTGAGATGCAATGGCTGGGTCAACACTGCACGAGAAGTCAGTCTGAGGACTGGGAGGGCTGTGCTCACTCCACTGCAAGAAGAGTTCAACCAGCCAGGAGCAAAGGGACCAGCCCCTCACCCAGAGAAAAGAGGAGCCTCCACTCAGCAGGGAGCAAATAGATGAGCCTCCACCTCTACAAGAGCCCTGGTGCAGCCCACTCTCCGTACCCACAGGCTGCCATGGGGCATGTGCTGCAAGCCCCTGCACCAGAAGGCAGCTGCATGGAGCAGGAATGCGTTGTTCTTAGAAAGAGAGTCCTGTTCTCTGCAGTCTTCATCCACCATTGAACTTCAACAGCCCAGATTTTTCACATCCTTATGTAAACCTCTGCTCATTCTAGAGTCTGACAAAATACATACCTTAAGCACAGCCTGTACCAGTATCTATAAATCCAGCACTTACTGGCTTGACACACTGATAAAATATCACATTATTTATCCCAACCTTATAATCAGAAAGTCAGAATTACAGTAAATGGAATCTTTTCTATCCTTTGTTTTAAAAGGTCTAATTATTTTATTACTCAACGTATGTACATGCAGATAAGTAATAATTATTCTGATTATTATCCTGCATAATAGAGCCTGTTAATGTTCCAAGATAATAGCACAGAGACAGCTCATTATACCAATTTATACAAAAATAACAGAATTATTTTCTTCTTCTGAAAAAACTTGGTCTGGTTTGATAATAGCAAGTTTAAATTACTTCTTTATTTGCTGAAAGATTAAACTGTGTGCAGCCAGTATAGTGATTATTATTTTAATGATGAATCACCATGTGCTTTTCTATGGGATTCAAAGAGGAATTAGCCATCCAAAGGATTTGAAGACAAATCCCTGTAAGGCTACACTAAAAGAAGGATGATCCTAAAATTATTGCACATCTGTTTATAAACAGCCTTCTTACAGGAAGTGCCACTTATTATTTCGTGATGCTAACAGCTGAGAAAACTCGGATGAGAGTGGAGAGGAGGAACTAGTGGCATTTTCCAGCATCTCAGAACCACTCAGGTTCAAGGTGCAGAAAATCCATTCAGCCGTGAAGCATGTTTGGTTTCACCAAGGCTGGACTTACACCCTGAAGCAGGAAAACAGCAGCACAGGAGGGCAGCTTTCATGCAATAAGAAGACAGCCTTTTTCCTCAATAACCCATCTGCCCAGCATACCCCTGCTCTCTGGTGGATCTGGCAGCGTGCTGCCCTCAGTGCATGACAAAACTCATTTCATTTTTCTAGCCCTTTTTTCTTTCACCTCCCCTGATTCAAAGCTCATTTCATTCAGCTCCTCCTTACCTAATCCCTTACTCCACTTTTGCCCTGAAATAAAAATTCTGAGAAAAAAGCAGAAAATGTAAAATAGACAAAACAATTATTTGTCACTCTCAGCTCCTCTGTCTCTTTCTCCAGTTTGTTTTTTCCTGCCTAGAGATGTAGGTATGGCATAGCCCAAGGTCATCGGCAGAGCCACTGCAAGACCAAATGACCAAGCCCAGAGGACCTGAGGCATCAGACAGCCCCATGATGCACAGGCTGCAGTGCTGCTGGTGAGGCACCACAAGGGTTTAGGTTTTCCCAGCACCAGGAATTTCTGAATTTCTCTTACCCCAAAAAAGATGGCTGGGGCAGGGGGCCTTGGGGCAGGGGGCCTTGGGGCAGGGAAGGGGTGAGGCTGCCTGCCAGTGCCGGGGTGAAGCCAGGATGGAGCAGCTGCAGGTCCTGATGAATGCCCACGTCTGTCTGCTCCAAGGTGTAACACCTCTGTCTCACATTTAGCCATCACTTTCTCCCCATTAACTGTGTTTAGGAGGGGCTCAGAACCCTTGCCATACCCATTGCTGCTTTCCTCAAGTAAGCTGTATATCGCTCTAAACGTCCAAGTTTGTAATAGTTGTTAATTTTGACTAATTACTAAGGCAGTTGGTTCTTCTTTAATACTAGCTTGATTCAGTGAGGAAGTCTGCAATGGGATTCCGGTTGGAAGTAAAGCCGCCGTTAACGCTAAGGCAGACAATGGCAGGTGCTGCGAGTTACCAACTGCCTGGGAAGCACCAGCAGGAGGCTGGTGGAAGTGCTCCTTTGGCCCCTGCCACCAGTAATGCCCCCTCCTGCTCATGCAGGCAGGGGCAGGAGCAAGCAGGGCACCACACCAGAGCTCCTGATGGAGACATCCCACCGTCTGCCCTTGCTGCTGCTGTCACCTCCCCGGGCTGGTGGGAGCCCTCAGGACATCAAAGCTATGGTTCACTGAGGAGCAGGGTCTTGCGAGGGCTCAGAAGCTGTAGCCACCGCAGCGGCAGCCACAGGTTACAGTGCATGGCCTCCAGCAGCAGAAGAGCCCTGTCAGTGTTACCAACGGATGACCACCTCCATCCCACATCACGTGCTGCACAAAGCATCCTACCAAACTCCTCCAATCCAACCTCATCGCCACCCCTTGCCTAAAATCCCCACTGAGAGACCCCCACAGACAGAGCTGGGCTCACGCATCCCCACCAGATGATGGTTGGTTTCTAACCTGGATGATCAGATCAGAGACCAGCTAAACTTAGCTGTCTGTGAATTTTTACAAGTACCTCATTTATTTTCAGTTTGCATAAAAATATTTTGAAAAACCTACAAACCCAGCAAGCCTGTGGGAAGAGCTTAGTCTGTGTCCCGCTGAGCACTGAGGAGCACAAATATCCTTGGTTCCCAGGAGGCAGCTTTGACCGGAGGATAACCAACACAAGGTCCCCTCGAATGTGTCTCCAAAAGGGAGGCAGCTCGCCCTTCTCCTCACAGACCCACGTGGGAGGGGGCTGGGGCTGCAGCCAGCATCTCCCCCAAAGCCAGCACTGCCCCGGAGCTGTGCATGGGGAGCAGGGCACAGCCGGGCTGAGCAGCACGGGGGAGATCAACCCACTGCCACCTCCTCTTCTTGTGGGATGGGGACTGCCAGGGCAGTGCCAGGGAACTTGGCACGACAACATACTTTCAAGGAAGGAAAAAAAGGCACAGAGGAAGAACTAAAATAAAATCTCTGTGTGAAAGGAAGACTTCAATTTAAAGTCCTTCTATCTTGCATCCTGTGCATGCCCTGTCCTGCAATGAAAAGAGCAAATCATGGCTATATTGAACATAGTTTCACAGCTCACTTCCGCTTTGGATGAAAATTCATTCTTTTTTTTTTTTTTTTCTGCATCAACATTTATGCCTGTGCCCAGGGAACAGGAAGGTTCCTTTTAACCAATGAAATATTATTCCTGCCTCTAGACAGACATTACAGATCCTTGCAGTTTCTATCTTCCAGCAGAGGAGGCAAAGACTGAATTTATTTGTCTGTGGGTTTGGAGTTTTTTCTGCACCAGCCACATGACAGTGAGAGATGTTGCTCCTTTGCCGCGATCTGTCGCTGCTTTGACTGGAAGTCCACGTTCATTCTCAGGCCAAGGCACTGACCCATCTCCATCACTGGCACAAGCAGCACCAGCCCAGCTCCGTGGGTGCAGGTGGACTTTGTCACCTTCTCATTGCCAACTGTTCTATGATTTTATGACTCAATGATTCTCCCCTGTATCTGTGATTTATCAGAGGGACGGTGCTTGCCCATGTCCTGGATTCCAGCTAGTTGATGACGCTGCTGGTAGCAAATCTTATTTCTACAGTGCTGATGGGTTCCTTTTCCATAGATTAAAGAGAACATTTTTATCATCTGAATTGCATGAGCCAGCAATACAATTCACTGGAATATAGTACCTCTATAAATATTTCATAGAAAGGTGCCACGTACTATAAATTGTTTCATGCAGCCACTCCCGAACGCGTGCTGCACACCAAGGGCGTTGCAAGGCCTGCAGTCCAAAGCCTAGCAGGAGGAGCTGCCTGTCCCACCTGTTGGCAAGCAGATGAAAATACACTTAAAACCTTGCTCAGACAAGGTATTCAGCAGCATGTCACCGCAGAGCTCTGTGACAGCACTGAATTTTCACGGCACATAATCTGGGCAGAATGTCACGGAAAGAGTAGGAAAAAAACTTCATATTTACAGCAGAAACTGTAAGCCCCATTTCTTGGGCTTGGAAAGCCTCCTCCTCTGTGCTGAAAGAGGCCAACCAGGGATGGCACGGGGCAGGAGAGTGGTGCGTGCTGCAGAATGCCCAGACAGCAACCTTACCAAGTCCTTCTAAACACCCTCCGCAGCCTCTTACATCTCTTTATCCCCATCCCTTACCATGCTCTCCAGGAGTGACCTCTGTGACTGCCCCCTCTCCCCCTGCTGAGCAGATGTGCTCTTGCTTTTTATGCAGCAGATGTTGGTACTTGCTCCGAGATAAGTACTAGATCTTTACATTGGCACTGGGAGTGAGAATTGTTTCTACAAAAAATAAAAATAACCAGCTTGTTTTGGGGCTAATTGCCAACATTCATTTAAAAGTTCATTTTTTTATTTAAAGGTGTAGCATTTTAAGGCCACTTTCTTTAAAAAAGTTGGTGTTACATGCCTTTCGCAGTGCCCTGAGGCTGAAAAAAAAACCTGGAAATGCTTTGATCTCTGATCTGCAAAGGCCTGAGGAGAGGCAGCAATAGCACATTGGGTCCTGAGTTGATGGACAAACAGTTCACAGGAAACATCCGAGCAGTTTGTCCACAACAATGACTTGGAGTAATTTCCAGAAAGGCTCACTTGCAGCCCAGGACAGACAGATGGTACAAGGATTCCTTTCTAATCCCCTCTGTGGCACGTTAAAAATAAGTCAGAAAAGCCACGCAGACCCCCTGGAGCGATGTCAGAGGTCCCTGCTCATTTGGACAGAGGAGTCCTTTTGTGCAGAGCCCAGTGCAGTGGGTCCTGAGTTTCCTGAAGCTTCAGACATTGCAGTAAAGTAGCACCAATTTTAATAATCTTAACCAGGTTTGCAAATCTTAAGCAGGTTTTGTTACCTGCAAACAGGAAGACCTAAGGACTGTCTTTTTTCCAAGAGAGTCTTTCATTTTTTTCAGTTGAAAAGCAAACAGTTCTGGAGAGGAAATGCCACCTTGGGACTGGAAGAACCACACTCAGAACAAATACAGTTGGGACTGGATTTGGTTTGATGTAATTTTCAGTTCCTTCTGTTTTTTTCACCCCAAGGGAAAGGTAAAGGCTAGCTCTGGGCACATCACTGCAGTCAGGAGATTCTTCGCTGGTGTGTGACAAGGGGAAGACATGAACCCTTTGCAGTCCAAACCTCAGACCCCTGAGGGCAATGGGCAAATCCCTGCAGGATAGTATTAGGATTTCAGTGGCCTTCTATGCCATGCCAGAAGTGCCTTCCTCACCATGCAGAGGACAGAGGTGGCTGCCCCAAGCCCCCTGAAGCAAGTCACACTGCCTAGGAAGGTGCCAGGAGTGAGGACCACGGCGAATGGCTCTTAGGATGGGTCCCTTTTTCCATATGAGGACAGTCCCCAGCTCCCACCAACACAGGCATGCCTTTGGGCCCTGGAGGATGCTGCAAGGGTGCAACATCCACAGATACCTGATTCAGAAAGAAGCCAAATGAAAGCCAGAGCATGTGGTTTAGCTTTCAATCACAGCTACGCATCATGCCTCGTGTTCCAGAAACGTGTGCTACAGCAACACACCGTTAAGCATCACAGCTATTGGAAAATAGCAATCGAATCCCACAGGTAGCACCGATATTTCATGTTTATAGCTCTCCCCAGCTCCCTTTAGGCAGGGAACAAAGTTTTGCTCTTACAAATGACTATACTGTAACTAATTACATGGTCATCAGTTTGTTTTAATAGAAGGGCTTATGTGTCAATGATGAGATACAGAAGTAATTCTAAATCACACATAATGTTCATGTGACACATGTAAAGAGCTGCACAGATATCTCACTGCGTATGTTCAGGAGTAAGCAATAACATTATTGATTTTCTAATGTATAGTCCAGGCATTTTCAGATTTCTAACTTCTTAGTTACTTACAGGAATTTTTTAACAGTGGTCTTAAGAACCTTTGCCATCAGGTTTTTTTTAATTATTCCTGAATTCGAAAAGAAACAGCTACAATTTTTAGCTTATCAGGTAGTTCTTATGGTAATAAAGAGTCAAACTAAGCAGAGTGAAATACAAAGAACAGCAAAGCTGATCATCTGGCATTCCCATACCAGAAGTAATTTCAACTTCATAGAAGTAATTAAAACAAACCCCAACCACCTCAACTTGATAGGAATAACCAAGAAAACAAGCTGGGTCAAGATGAAGTTACTTACCCGGAAATTCATGCCACAGCTGAACTATCACAATTCACAGACAGCTAGCAAAGCAGGTTTCGTCCTGCAAAGTTTGGGATTTGCTCTCAGGGAGCTTCCCTTTGACTCCCTGTTCACTTTGTGAGCTACAAAGACTTGTCACAGGTCAGAGCAGGAGAGACAGCAGCTCCAGCCCACACGCGAGCTGGTCTGCATGGACCACACCACAGAGAGAAAGCATCATACTTCACAGCGAGAGACAAGGACAACTGACTTCAAGGTCATACCAATTTCCTAACTTGCACGTGGCATTCGAATGCCCTTGGCATTTGAATACACTCTGGGGTTTGACGGACCTCCTGCACATCTCCCAGATCCCCCTTCCAGTTCTCTAGATGTTTTCTCAGGAGCTGCTTTACTCTCCCTTTAAGATAGATTTTTACATGGACTTTTAGAGCTCATCCCGTTTTTGAGACAGGGGAATTATATTTTGGCCTATAAACTTGCTGAATATTGGCTTCAAAATAACTATCTACATCATAGGATGCCAATAACATCTAAACAGCTTTTACAGGATTGCCTCTAACTCCAAGTACCCCCTTGGCATTCAAGGTCAATATTCCTTGCTTGCTTTGTCTAACTGTATAGCTTTTAGTGAGCTTTTACTGTGGTATCTAGTAAAATCCCTACCACAGTTTGGGATTAGGGATCAAACCAGTAAATTCCTATAACGTCCCCTGGCATATCACTTCTGTGTTTTTTATTCTGAAAGCCATTAGCCAATCTTTACATCACTGCCAGTCAGCACAGAAGTTCATACACTCTCAGCTTGGCTGCTCTTAATGCATGGAGGCTCTAGAAGATGTTCACAAATAGCCTGGAGAGCACCTCTTGCTTTGGGAGCCAGCTGTGGCTTTGCAGAGCTGATGTGAACAGGGAAGAGAAAACAGCAAAGCTAATTCCATCTGATTTACTTGTCCTGGAGCATCTCCACTTGGTGGGCTGCTGTTTCTGGACTATCACACACGTCACTGTGGGAATGCACAGGGATTCAGGTTTGTCCTGATCCATGACAACTGGAAGAGGCTGATGGATCTGATTGGTTAGGGATGGGGACGTGCAGCTGCCGCCCTTGCCTCCTCAGCACAGGACTTCAACGCTCATAAACCAAAAGGGATATTTCTCCATGATGCTCTGAAACCTTTTTGAACACTGTGCCAGGGATACCTGGTGCCTCCACTCCAGGGCTTAAATCCTGGGACATCAAAGCAGCTTTAGTCTGGCAGAGTTGCACTTTTTGGTGTGGATATGGTATTTTTTTTGAAAGGGCAATCTACTGTGCTTAAGATGTGTCATTTTTTTTAAGTTTTAGTGTTGCTTTCAAAACTATTCCTAAGAAAATACTGCAATAATCTATTTATTGTAGCAATCTGATCAGACACACTTCATGCTTTGATCTGCAATAGAGCAGGGTACAGACTTCAGACAGTCTGTGTCACACCCACACTGATCACATGCCCACAAGGAACAGGTACGTGTTTGTGTCTCATGACATGGCCATGCAGTTCCTGCAGCATATTTTGCCTCAGGCAGTGGACTAGCAAGGGAAGACCTCATTCACAGTCATTTAGGAGAAGGTGAAGGCCCAGAATTCATATCCTTCTTGTCTGAAGACATGAATTACAGAGAAAACGGGGGTAGGTCTTATTGTTAGAAAGCGTCACGCTGTTCTCTGAGCATCTGATCGTGTCGAGAGTGCATTAGCTGAGAGGCCAGAGCAGTGGCTCTGGATGAGGAACACTGGATCCTTCAAAGGTCTTGTAACAGGTGGTTGCTCTCCTGTCCACTATGGCCCTAGTTCCTTCTCTGCAAGAAGAGACTGTCTCACCACAAAGACTTTCTTTTCCCTTTTCCTGTCATCTTTGTTTTCCTCTGCGATACTGCTGAGAGGTTACTCAGATTGTAATCTCACATACCAGAGGTTTTGTCAGTGATTTTTTTGTGTTGTTATTGGGTTTTTTGCCATAAGATCAAAGAGATGGGAATCAGAACAAGTCATTACTATATAAACTCCAGTCTCCATAGCAACAATGAAAAGTGTTTTCCTTCCTCAGCTGTACAATTCCAAGCCTATAGTCCCACCTGAGGCCCAGTGAGAGGTTAAAGTGTTTCCTACCCTACTTGCTCATTGCAGAGTTTTAAAAGCAGGCTACTGGGGTGAGTAGCATGGGCCAAGAGGGATCCAAGAAGCTTTCCTGAGCTCCGGGATGTGAGACAGGGGCTTGGAAAGGGCAGGTGGGAAAACTTCTGTGGGATCTGTATGTGGTAAAGCACATTCCTGTGGCACAGACCACCCAGGGCAAAGAAAGTGATGGGAGAAAACATAACATTATACAGTGCCATTCTTCCTCAGACTGACCGTCCCCCCACCATGGGATCAGGAAGGCAGCACTGTACTAACTTCCCTGAGAATATGGGGCCACAATGATATATTTGCACCAAAACCAAAGCAATTGTTCTGAACCCACAGCAACCATGCAGAGCTCAGACTGCACCCCAGCAGTGCTGAACCCTGGGCTCCAGGGAGCCCAGAGCCATCGCCGACTGCCATCTCCTGCAGCTACATGGTTTAGATACTTCGTGTGTTCA
Source organism: Podargus strigoides (assembly GCA_028020825.1). NCBI lineage: Eukaryota > Metazoa > Chordata > Aves > Caprimulgiformes > Podargidae > Podargus > Podargus strigoides. The sequence goes on from CM051623.1 coordinate 32,326,972, forward strand.
CGAGATGCTAAAATGACTGAATGCTCAGGAGAAAAATCCAAGGAACCTATGATGAACAAATGCAGTTCCCCATGAGAGACTGGGGAACTTTGAGCCTGAGGAGGACTGCCCCCTGCATGATGGATTAGCGCTTGGCAGAGGCCTCTCTGGAGGAAAATACTTTAAAGTACCAAGAGGTGCTTGAAAGATCTTTCTATTTGCTTGTAAAGCCAGTTTTTCCTATACCTGTCCTTCCCTGCCTGCCAGCCTCCTGGGCAGGGGCTGCTGATGTGCCACTGTATGCACCGCACTCCTGCCCGTGCTGCTGCAGCAACACCTGTCACTCACACATCATTCAGGCATCCCAGTCATTTGTATAGAAGGTGTTGATTCCCTCTCTCTCACAATCTGAGCAAAGTCCCACCGTACGAAATCAGCAATTAACAGTGCGACAAGGACAACAAAATCAGGCTGAAGTATAGACACATCCAAACACACCTTATTGTACATCAATGCACATAAAAAATACTCTCGCTTTCTTTTCCAAGCTGATCTGCCAATTGACAATGTTAATTTGGAATAGCTGAATTGGACAGGAACGGCATATTTAAATCAAAAGGAAAAAGAAGAGTTGAGTTTCATCACTTGTAAAGAAACTCCCCAAATGAGTCGTGCTTTTCCCTGTACCCAAGGGACAGATCCAGCAGCATTCTGGGAGCACTGTACAATACCATGAAGTTGATGAAGTGGTAAAGGACTGCAAGATTTGTCCCCAAGAGGCTAAGAAACTGTCATTTTAAGATCTTCAGGTCAGGTCCATTTTCCCACCACCCAGTAGCATGTGCTCACATTATAAAATTAAATAGAAATTCTCAAATCAGTTCTAACTGGGTCTTTGATTAACAGGATATTTTCTTCAGCTTTGAAAAGTTCTTTTACTAGATCATAATCAAACGTAACTTCACTGATGACAGCATGACATTGTTAACTTGTACTCAAGTAGTAGATGGGAATTACAAGGAGGGAACTACTCTGTGAGTAGGAAACGTGGACTGTGATCATCTGAATTGGTCCACAGCTCCTTTTTGCCTCTACAGTGCCCAAAAAGGGAAAATTCAGACTGTATTAGCAGCTCTCTTCAACCCCAGCTGGGCCACATGCCTAGGACTGGACGCTACAGACAGCGTGCCCTGGGTTGGGCAACACAGGTTAAACCCCAGTCTGTTTGGCAGAGCCTTTTGGAAGCATCTACCACCATCTGTCATCCACTTGGGTTACTCACTGATACCTGACCCCACCATCCTATTTTTGATGTGGGTCTCTTGTACAGGGGAAGAGCATGGCCACTCTCCGCTGCTCCGGTGGACTTTCTATGCTATAGATTCTGTACATTATTCCATCAGAGTAAAGTTAAGTGATATCCTGCCTTTGGTACAACCCCAACAGAGTACTGCCAGATTACCTTCTGCTCCATATTTTACTGGTTTTGCTGTTAATCTCTCACGATAAATATATACCACTATTTTAGATTCTGTACTAGTTGTTTTTCCAGTAAAAAACAGAAATAGTAACCTTTTGGGAAAAAAATGGTAAATATGTTAGCTCACTTAACAGATGATTTACATTTCACTTCATCCCTCTAGGAGTATAATTGACATTAAATAGAAGGCTCATCTCTGCTGGAGATGGTGTTGCAAATAGTGGTATTTCAGCAAACTACTCATTGAGGGCTTTACAGTAGTAATATGCACTTGCCTCAATGTTCCTCAGCATTTATAACAAGTTGACACATTCAGTAACTAAAGGTCATTTTATTAAATAAGGATTCTTCGTTTATAGTCTCAAGTACATGCTTTGAAATTGTCAGAGAGCAGATTAAACACTGAACTCCCCAGACACACATACCCATTGCATAGGACCATGTACCATGTAAATGGGCTTGTTGGAACACCTGACATTTACTCGTAACACACACTGCTACAAGTTACAAAACCATTCAGTTCTTGGTCATTCATACATTGAATTTATACGTTGACTTATAGCCCTCAATTTCAATGAACAAAGAACACTTTGTATTATATAATGGTTGCATACAAATAAAATCAAATTCTGTCATCTTCATGTGCCTTAATTGGTAGACACAAACCACTGGAAAAGTTGGAAGGACTCAGCACTGTCAAATCTGTTCCCAAGGCAGAGCTGTGGCCACTGAAACTACTGAAAATGTTCCTACCAAAGCCAGTGGTTTTGCAGCAGGTGTGTAACCTCCATGAACAAGAGCAGATTATTTACAAACACAATGACTGTCACTTCTAACACCAGCCATTTGATTTGTGTCAGTCGTTAAAGGGAACTCCCTGATGTGGTTCAAAGGGGAAGGCTTCCAAGTACCACCTGCCAGGTAATCACATAAAGTGTTACCACAGATAAGGTTTAGCCAAATTAACCAGTCAACTTCATCACTCTCTATTAGTTCTAGAAGAGTCAAATGGATTTAAGATCAACAAAATACAAAGGATCATTCTTAATAGATAATTTGAATGCAGAGGTCTTTTAAGGGTGGTAGGAGCTTTTCAGTGTTTAGTTGTATAAAGAGCAATCTATACCAACACACACACAACTTAAAACTCTGCACTCATTTCTAAAATGATTTTATCTATTTTTCATTATAAGGTGGTATCTTTTTTCTAAACAACTCTTGCCATTTGGAACAGCATGCTGCTTGCAGTCTTGTAATTTTGATGGATGCTCTCCTTTGCTCATTATCCATCAAACCCGGTGTAAAATTCCCCACAAAGAGTATCCCATACCTTAAAAAAATAAAATTGAAGTATCTTTGTCACTCTGCCTTTCTGCGGACAGGATGAGAAACCCACTATCTTCCTCAACTTAACTGTCACTAACCACACTTCTAAATCAAAGAATTTCACTAATGCATGGTGGTGGTGGCATGGTGGCTGCAAAGCTCCTGTGGGGCCACCCACGCCCATCACTTGCGTAAGCGCTGCTCAGATCAGAGCATGCCTCACTATTAGCACTGGCTGTCTTAAAGCCATCAATCTCTAAAGATGTTTCGTTCCCATTGTGGAATTTTGGCTTTTTAAACAGTTGTTTTAAAGAACACAAACATCATACAAAATACAAGCTACCATTGGGAATGAAAGAAAAACACCAGATTTACTAGAAAAGGGACTGTGGATGTAAAGAAGTTGACCTTAACTTCCAACTCATTTTAAGTCTCATGATAAATCTAAATTTTTCATACCAAATAGCATTTTTTCTTTATAAATTAATTTAGCCTCTAGAAATAGGCATTATCTAGGTACACACATGAGTAGACAGATGCAAAACAAGTATTCTAACTTGTTTCACTGAACTTTCATTAAATGTGTTGATAAAAATAACTGTGTTCTAAATTGCAGTATTTGAAATTAATTTGAAGCAACTTGGATATTGACTGGAAAGTAGTCACACGTGTACTGGCAATCAAGGCATGGAAATGAACTCTGGTTTTGATATTAAAACTGAGCAGAGCTAGTGACGAAAATTAGTGGTTATTGTACATCTGATGGAAGTGCAACAGAATACATCCTTATGCCCTTGAACACTGAAGTTACATTTTTACAGCCTTTGAAGTTTAAAAAGAAAAAAGAAGTTGTAGGTATGTGCAAACGGCAGTATTGGAGACAATTTTCAAGCTTCCTGCATGCACACCCAACCTGCTTCCCGCTTAGATGCCGGGGCAAGACCTAGGTAGGTAGCAGGCCAGAAGGGAGTCACTGTTCTCTCCAACCATCCCCTTGAAGGGCCAAGAACCAGGACTTGTGGACCTCAGCCCTGCAGGCTGGATGTCACATCTCCACCCTTTTATCCCAGTTTGGATTAGGCTCTTGAGGCTAAAGGACGTTCCTAGTCCACGAGCAGCAGAGGTTGCAGGAGAGGAAGATGTAGCAAAGCAACTATAAGCTGCACGGGAGTCTTGCAATTGACATTTTAATAGAAATGAACAACCTGCAAGCTAAAATCCTAGCAAAGAATTGCAAAGAGAGGCAAGGGAGAGAGATGTAGGCTGCTCCCCAGATTGCCCTCAGTTAGGATCCAGGAGCATAGAACTGGCAAACAGCATGTTGTTACAACTTGGAGACAGACGGAAATGTGCTCACTTGTCAAAGCTGTTATCCCCCAAGAGGAAAGAAATTATGTTGTCTTGAACACACTGTGGGTAACAGACAGGGAAAGGTCCAGAAATAGAACACAACTAATAATATAAAACTAGGTTTGGAATAGGAAATGAAAGCTGTCGTTTGCACAGAAGGGGGGTGTGTTTTCTTAACAGATAAAGTACGACTTTTTTTAGTCATGATAGTGTTACAACAGGCATGCATTGTCCTGATGAAGACCTAACCTATTACCTATAAATTACAGATGTTTGTTATACAGTATGATCAACAGGATAATTTCTGTGATTGAGGACTTCACAAATTCTGGTCTATATAAAGTATTGAATAATATGAGATAATGAGCTTTTAAAGAGCCTTTGAATTCTAACTACAGCGCAACCAACTCATGAGTGGTTTATTAAAATTTTAGATGCTAATAATAATCTGAATCTAACTTTAAAAAAAGTGCAGAATATTCTCAATAAGACAGTGGTTCCTTCAAGGACAATTTAATAATGGACTACACCTTTTATTTTAAAACACATTTCACAATAAATCTCAAGAAGTTGAAAGTTGGTTTTCTTCAACAGCAGTATGTGTTTCTAATACTGCTCATTTCTTTCCACTGAAATAAGCCCACTCTCGTACCATACTTTTGGTTTTTTCCTCTACTGAACCTACAACAGAAAACAAATGCAAATTGCATTTTTTCCATTAAGGCAGAGCATGATACACAAACAGAAAGATGATTTGCCTGATGGGTGCTAAGATTAAAATAAAACTTAAAAAATCTATTTTAAAAATGTCAATTTACTTCTACCGAATTTTTTAAGTCTCCACCTTCCATTAGGAGAAAAAAATATTGTGATTAACATAAAATTGTTGTGATCATTCCATTTTCATATTTATTCTTGCACAGAAAGCCAAATAGCCAGAGACATCTGTTTCAGAGAAGTTATGGCATCGGCAGCACTCATTATACCACAGAAACAACATTTAAGTCCAACTGGAGAAGTTCCAAAATGCTTCCGCATGCATTAAAACAATTTTTAAACTCTTTTAGTTTTTGTGTTCCAAGTCTTTAGAAATAGTGAGGGTTTTATTAGGTTTGGTAGCCTCATCCATCAGTTCCTTCAGCTGCCCAATCTGTTCATCACGGAAGTCATTAAGTTTTTCTTCTGTGAGCTGGACTCCATACACAGTCTTTTCTCTCAAGTTTTGTTTGTCCTCATTAATTTGCTGCTGTATCAGTGCTGCATAGTTCTAATAAGGAAGGAATACAAAGGTCACAAAAATGACAAATGCAAGATTAAGGTCAACTCTTTTTAATACCACTTTACTGTAATAACATACTCTTACTCAACCTTCTCTAATAGTCTATTGATCAACATCAAATAACAAAAAAATACACTTTTGCTAAGAAAAAAAAAAGTTATTATGACATTTCTAGTATCTATGATCAATTTTAAAGAGCAGGTTTAAAATGCATATCATATATGTACAGATTTATTTAATTGTCATATCATGTACTACTACTGAAAACAAACCATAATGTAATTATAGATCAAATATATTTATGCAGTTATTATTACTAAAATACATGTTTTCTATCTAGCAGGATATTAATAAGATTCACTCTGTAAACTTATACATCTAGAATAGTATTCTTGAAGATATGTATTAGAAAGAGCAATCTATAATTATACAGTGTTCTGAATCCTTTCTGCCTAACCACTCTTGGCACTTCTGGGAACTAATAAGGTCACTTGTACCCAGCCCTGGCCTGCTCCAAAGGTGGCACAACTTCAGCAACTGTGACACTTCTGTTGCTCTGTCAACTCTGTACTGTTTTAAACACAAGTAAATTTGTTCAGACTTATTTTCAACCCTGTAGTAACAGAAAGCATTTGGACCACGTTTACTTAAATAACAGCATTTATGTAAGCAGACAGGCAGAACGGTCAGTACATCTTACATCAATACCAAGCTGACACCATTCTAAAAGCAAAGCTTTCTCAAGGGCAGAAGTGGAAGTGGCCAACAGGTTAAATCAGTAATGTGGGCATCGTTGGAAAACTGCTTTCTCACCACTTTGCAGTGATCTTTGACCATTTTGACTTTTCTAAATTACAATACTCAAGGATTTTGCAAGGACAGCAGTTCCACAAATCTAATTTGGCTACCGGTGCTACCACTGACACCGCTGTGTTCACAGCAAATCAGCATGGATCCTGTGCACTCCCCGGCTGCCTCTGCCCAGCACCAGCCTCACTGCAGCACCTCTGGAAGAAGTCGTAGTGAGTGACTTTGTCAAAAGCCTCATGGCGTGTGTACTTACTGAAGTCAGTGAAACTACTCGGATGTTTAAAACTTAAGCATAGATTTAAACATTGGGTTGGAAGGAAGCCTAAACTTTCATTTTTCTGAAGAGGAACTTAAAAACAAATTCCACAATTCAGAAATTAAACGTTAATTTTTATTTTATTAATTATTTTATATATTTTTATTTACCTTTAGTGAGTTATCTTTTAAAGTACCCTTAAAGTTTCAAGCACAACTCTGATTATAAGAAACTGAACTAAAAAAACCTATATTCTGAATAAATGACAACTGTGTTACATGATCCTTTATTTTTTCTAATAAAGGATCAAATATCAGGAGTACTCAAAAGAACAGGATTACAGCAACGAGGTATAAGCATTATTTTAATTTCCAATTTTCAGCTAAAAGGAGCTTCATTATTGCATACTGAATGTTAATTCAATTACCAGCAAAGTTACTAAAGCCACTGATTCAGCTGTATGTCTAATAATTCCAGAGAAGTGGTTGAGAAGGAAGGATGTTATTCATGAGCATGCGATAGATTTCAAAATGACACTATTTACTAACATAAATACACTACATTGTTTGTGGACCATGTCAAGCCTCAGTGAAGTCAGCAGTTACCAGCCCTGATGCAAAGCTTAATTCATGGCTATTTAAAGAAAATAGATAAATAAACTGGAGTAAACAAAAGTAAATTTTTATTAATCCAGATTCTGAAGTAATTCCTCATTTCTAATAGAAAGATATGTAGTGGTAGAACATGGTGTTAAAGTTACCTAATCAGAAAAATAACAACAGTTTCATAATACTGAGGTTCTTCCGCACATCACCTCTCCCCTTTCTACATTAAACACGCAGTGCACTGCAGTTAAACCCTGCAGTAATCCTACACATCAATAGTATTACCTTATGGTAGAACTGGTCCAGGGTTTAGAACGAACTAAATACAACTAAACTGTTGTATTTAGTCGACTGAGCGCTCAAACAATAACAACAAGGTAAAAAATGATAACAGGTTAAAAAGTCTTCAACTTTGTGGTTTACAGAATTTCTTATCAAGGGAGATGGACAAATGTGACCCCTGAAGCTGTCAGCAAACCAGTAACACGCCGACATGTTACATATCAACTATTCCACCTCATTCTATCTCCAAATTTCTGCAAAGAACAACCCAGTCAGTATTGATTCTGGACTCCAAAAAAAGAAATTCTCATTGTACCAAACAACAATTTCTGTAATTCAGAAACAATACTGAAAGCAAGCAATGTGAAACTCTCCACATCTTATCAAGTGATCTGACTAAATGCACAAACCCTGAGAACCCCTCCATGCAATGCCCCACCAGCGCAGGTTCCACAATTGGAGAAAAGTCCTCCCCACCACTAATGATCAACCACCTAGGAACAGCCTGGGGCTGCTGCTGCAGGCGTAAGCCACAGTACCTAGAAATAACTGAAGTCCGTTCAAACTTTGTTGACTAGAAGATCGTATTTTCAAAAAATATCAAATTAATTACTGGTAAAGAGTCTGCAATATTACTTTTTTTAATTTAGCATCAAGTACTGTGTCCAGTTCTGGGCTCCCCAGTTCAAGAGAGACAAGGAGAGAGCCATGAAGATGATGAAGGGACTGGAGCATCTCTCTTATGAGAAAAGGCTGAGAGACCTGGGTCTGTTTAGCCTGGAGAAGAGAGGACTGAGAGGGGATCTCATCAATGCTTATAAATAGCTACAGGGCAAGTGTCAAGAGGATGGGGACAGACTCTATTCAGTGGTGCCCAGTGACAGGACAAGGGGCAATGTGCACAAACTGGAACACAAGAAAGTCCACCTGAAAATGAGGAAAAAGATCATCACTTTGAGGATGATGGAGCACTGGCACAGGCTGCCCAGAGAGGTGGTGGAGTCTCCTTCTCTGGAGACATTCAAAACCTGCCTGGACACCATCCTGTGAAACCTGCTCTAGGTGATCCTGCTTTGGCAGGGGGGTTGGACTGGACGACCTCTAGAGGTCCCTTCCAACCCTGACCAGCCTGTGATTCTGTGAAATCATCACATTACACAAAGCATCAGCATTAAAGAATCCAGATCTCGAAGCGGTGGTCCTCAACAAAGCGACAAAACCTACTGTCACATATGCCCTGCATCCAGACACACGGCAATGGGGTGTATTTCCCCATTCCTTGATGTCAGGTGTTCTGCTTTGCAGCACTCCAACATGCTCCCATCTGGACATGTCACCGCTGGCTCTTTTACCTCCATCATTTTCTAGCTGAACAAATGTTTTGTACGTGCCAGGAAGCCTCAACAGCTGAGGTTTCACATCAATTTGTAATGTGAACAAAAATTCAAAATTGGATCCTGAAAACATGCTGGGTTTTGGTTGGCTCATGACAGAAAATGGAACTTTCTCACCTCATTTTACCAAAAGGCAGTGATGCATCAAAGAAAATATGTTTCAGCCTTTAGAAAAGTTCTGGAAAAGATCAACTATATGGCACATCTCATTTTCTCTGCCTGTGATGCCAGATGAGGAACAAACAAAGCTTGGGATATTTAAGTGTTTAACACACTACTGTTCCCTCAGAAAATGATTCTGTTATGATGTGATCAGTAATTTGTGGAAAGGTACTACATTATTTGCCGGTACGTAGTTCTGCAATTTAAGATTCAGCTTCTATACAGAAAATGCACCATTTTGCTAACTGCATGTGAACTTTAATATGTTGAACTCCAAAGTTCAGTAATATGTTTAAAAGAAAAAAATGAAAAAGAAAGAAAAAAAAAAAGAAAAAAACAAGCTAACATTTGTTTTTTCAATAATATACCTTTGGACACAAAATATGATGATCTCAGTCAATAAGGAGGAGCTGCATGTTTGTGTATGCCCTAGTTTTCATTAGAACATAACAGATACAGAATTTAACTATTTCCTAGTGTCATCTTCCCTACCACCAGAACTGAAACATGCCCTTGCTTTTCCAAACAAGGAAAATTACTTCACTTCTGCCTTTCATTTTATCTTGCACATAACTACAGTTTCCAAATACAACAAAACTCCTTTGTCAATCATTACACAAACCCGTGGCAGACTTTTCAAGGGCATGTTATTGCAATTGTGGCTCACATTCTGCTCACAGAACCAGAGACAGAAGACACAAAATGAAAGACAAGTAAACACGCAGCCTCACAGAGCCAGGCCCAGTGTACACAAGGATAGCAGAGGCACACAGGTGCTCTCCTCCCTTGCACAGATGGGGGGACAACCTGAGGAACAACCACAACCTCTGCACCTTAGGCTTCTTTAGGTTGGTTGGTTCTTTGTAAGTAGCTCTTACTGCAATGATCCTCTGCCTGCACCAGCTGTATGCTTTCTGGGCACCTACAAAAAAACAAACCACCAGCTGAATGGTAAAAGCCTTTGCCCCTTATATGTGACTGCCACCAGAAACAAAGAGGATCAGAATCAAGTCCAAGTCAAGACAGCCTCTCCTGACCATTTACCATTAGAAGACAACCAATTTATCCAGTATTCAATCCCAGCATGCTGGCCATCCATATCACAGCCACCTGCAGAGTCCCACCTTCCCAGGACCCATCCCAGCCTGAAAGGAGGGTAACAGTCTGAGGTGCAGACTGGCCAGGTCCCTGCATCACCAACAGCCTGAGCAACTGCAGAGACACTCCAAAACTCTCCATATCGCCAATGCAGAGAGGCAGATGCCTCACCTGAATGCTCTGATGCACTCTGAGATGCTTGTTCTGCCCACAGGTCACATTGGTGCCTACGACATGCAAGCTGAATCAGCCATTAGGCTCTCTTAAAATCCTACAACATGATTAAATACTTGAACCTGTAAGCAATTTCTACAAAAACACAAAAGGTGGGTATTTGCTGTAATCAATAACCACAGGGTTTTTTATTTAAGTTTACTAACTGAAGCAAACACAGTTTTCCTCTGCTCTCTGACTTATGAACATTCACAGAATGTACAAATTCATCAAAAGGACAAGGAGATGGTGACATTTGAGGTTTTAAAATACCACACATTACAGAAAGGGTGTCAAGCCTTGTTGTTTTCAAAGTTAAGAAAGGATTAAATACAAAAATAAAAGGAAAAAACCACACAACCAACAGCCTTAAACCAAGTGTCCTAAACAAAGGTAGGCTTAACAGGTAGAACACTACATTTTAGACAATCGCTCCAAAAATCTCTCCAAGATTGTCATTCATTTAGACAGAAAAAGTCTGAATGGATATGTCTGTCCACAGTAACTACTTGTATGATTCACTTTGTTGTCAGATTTTATCATTTAAAAGCTCTAAAATTTTAATCTCCCTTCTATGTTATAAGCAGTTTAAGTATAAAGCCGATCTATCCACCTATTCCAAAAGGCTATCTCCACTTGCAGTCAAATAAATGATAACACTGATCAAACAACATTATTGGGGCCAAATCAGAAGCCGCTACTCTGAGAAATGTTAAACAGAGCACTGAAAAATGTTATCAAATTATTTTAAACTGATTTTCTCAGGTTGACAACAAAAAAACAAGCATGGCCTGACAGGCCACCATCATCGCTCCTTGGAACTTAACTTCAAATTGCAGAATTTCACATTCTTCTGCTGCTACTAGGAGCAAAATCAAACACATGCTGCTAGGATGGCAGCATGAAGAATCAGCTGCACAGCAAGGAACAACCTGTTCTGATTATGTGTGGAGATATGTTGAATGTATTATTTTATGCACGTTCAGACAGAATTCTGCAACTGATTTACTGTATTTTTTTACTACAAAACTGTTTTGTTTGTTAAGTCAATTATCAGCAAAAAAAGAAATCTGTATAGAAGTAATTTTCAAATGGGAGATACATCTCATGGAATTCCAGAGCAACTTCATATATTTTACCTGAAGCTGTAAGTATAGTTAGAAATATAATAACAAACCCAGGGAAATTCTACCACACTTAATCTCAGCTTAATACACAATTTCAGTGGATATTTTCATATACTTGTGTACCTGTTAAACCACAACAACCTACACTTCACCCTATAAGACCACTTTACATATGACCATGGAAAACACCAACACTGGGAAGGTACGAGGCCAAATGTTCCATCCCTAGACACTCCAGCTCCTGCACAGCAGCCAACACTCATGTTCTGAGGCAAAATAAGGCCTCTAAAACAGCATCATGCTCCAGTTAAATAAAGCATAAGAAACAAATGGATCTGCACAAAAATACAGTTCAGCTGTAAGTTTAACAAGTACATACAAGAAAAAACTAACAACAAGCTTCTTTACAACAGAAACCAATGTTTTTCCTCATATTTTCTTGTTCTAGCATCTCCTTCATTACCAATGCCATAGCACAGAATCCATCAACAAAATGCTTGGTATCTACTAAGTGAGGCAGAGTTGTGAAAAGTAACACTAAGTAAGTGTTCTGGTTTCAAAACCAGGAAGATTTTCCCATCACAGATACATTAAAGAAAGCCACAGAACAGCCCTTCAACAGGGTGGCTTGAGCTAAGGCAGCCATAACTGCAAAGCCAGAGACCCAAGACAGTGCTGCAGCCAGCAAAGGTTGCAACAACGGAGCTAAGCAAGCAAATGCTCTTCAAGTCCTGTGTTCACCAATGTTTATCCTGAGGTATCGCTTAAATAATATTCTAATTCTCTTTGTATTCACACAGAAACCTCTGTTGCTCAAATTAAACATACTCAAGCTCTTTGACTTGACTGAAGCACCAGGGCTGCTAATGGACAGGTTATCAGGGGCTATGCCATAGGCTACAGATTTAATTAGCTCTTCTGTTGAATGGCTTATCTATATAACTAAATTGCTCTCATGAAGTAAACACTGCTGTTCTGAGATCTGTTTACCACCTTCTGACAGCTCTTAGACATAAAGAATAAGATGCCTTAAACAAGCTAAAAAAATCTGACATTTCTGTTACATTTCAAATCTCAGCCATCCTTGAATTTTCCATTAATAATAGAAGGGTTCAGTTAAGCAGAAGTTAGGATGTAACATATTAAAAAGGTACATTTTATTCAGAGGTTTGCTATGTAAAAAACAGATCGAGTAGCTTATACGACCATTTGTAAGAACACTAAATTGAAACTTTAGGCATATATAAGAATCAAAAAGGGTATCAGAAGAGTACTTTGTTAAAGCTGAAACATTATCCACTCTATTTTAAAAAAATAGAGCACTCATCAGAAATCAAAGGAAAGCACATTTTCATACAAATTTTTGAAAATTTCAGATTATGTAAAAGAACATAAATTTTTTAAAGCATTTTTTTCTAATGCAGCAACAGTGCAAACTGCATTCCTGCCAGGACGAGATCCCTGTTCTTCCCCTGTGCATCACGACCTCTCAAGGAGGGCAGCTGACAAATCCTCCAAGGGAAAAAAATCCCAGAGTGATGCTAAACCAGAGTAGGTAACTCACAACCACTGTCCCTGCCCTTCTGCTGAGGCAGCCACTATGGTGGCACTCTAGAAAGGGAAGGAAAACCAGGGACAGCAGAGCAGCACAACAGAATTCATTTAATCACAAATCCAAACCAAAAAAAGTACAAAAATGACTCAGTTTGCCAGAGGCCAAACTGGCTCCTCAAGCACTCTTCAAGACCACAAGTGTGGAGAACCCATCTCACTACAGGATACAGCTCTTACTCGCAAAGAAAAACAATGCAGGTGAGACAAAAACCTTCCTTTCCTAACAAATATACCAAATCGTAATTAATGAGGAGCTCTAGAAACAAGCTGTGTGAAGAGCAGCTTGGATAAGCTATTTCGTATTTCAGTCTATTATCAGATGGAAAGATTTGTAGAGGCCATTTCAAGCCAAGGGAATAGTCTAGTACTTGTGATGGGATTGTGTACACCCAAATGCTACATGTCTAAGTGAAGCTAGAGACGTAACTTAGTTTCAAGCTGAGCGTCAGAGAGATAAACTTCTGTCTTAAACATGATGCAACAACTGGATACACTGTCCTCCAGAGATGCAGGTCTCATCACTGCAAGGCAACTACACGTCTCTCTCACTGGCTGTACATGACTGTCTTCAATCAACCTCCTCCCTTTCGTACGGTAAAAGGAAAGTGTTCATTTGTTGGTTTGTTTTCTGGGGTTTTTTGTAATTACAAAAGGCAACAAAAATACCATTTCTCCTTGAATGAATCCATAATCTCTCCCCTGGAGTTTTTCTTCCCCTCGGGTAACCCTGCTGAAGTCAGACTCAGCAACATCCTGAAGTGAATTGTGACAGGGGGAAAAAAAAAACAAAACGTAGTTCCTTTTTACCTTTAGAAAACTTTGAATTATTTGCAGTTTGGGAGGAGAGAATGAAAAATTGTTTAGCTAAAATGGAGCCAGAGAATATAATTATGTAATACTTATTAATCAGCATGGAGAATTATTATTTGATCAGGAAGGTATAAATGGACTACTTTTTTTAAACACAGTTTACTAATATTGTTAAACTGGAAGAAATGACATTTATTTAGAGGAATGTGAAAAAAGCTCAAGGACTAACTCAGCTTTGTTTATAGCTTCAATAACATGTTATTTTAATGTCCTTTTTTCATGTGAGACTTATGAGATCATAATTTGAGGTGAAAGTGGGAGTTTGTGGCCTGACAATAAAGGTAAACTTATATCAATGCTATTAAGTCCAAAATGGAGCACAACAGCATTACAAGACATTACTGACTTTACTGTCATTTGTGGAAAAACAAGCTGTGATTAATTATCTCTTTCTGGATGCACAATACTTATGTCAGTATTATACATCAGGGCCAAAACCTAGGTCACTAAGAGCTTTTTGCACCATCTGATAACAACCATAGTCTTTAAGATCCTCTCTGCTTATGTTAATAAGCTTCGTCCGCAGGCTTTAAATAGAAAGCTTGAGCTTGTTCTAGGGAAGAAGAAAGGAAATAAAAATCAGAACATACTTGAAGGAAAAACAACATTTAAAAAAAAATAAAACAACCAAATGAGTTCTGAATAGAGAGATCAATCTGAAATGTAGATGGAGCACAAGAAACAGGGCAGGACGAAGAGATGGAGGTAGAAAAAGACAGTCACACAAATGGGTTCCAATGGCTTGACAAGATCCTATGATTGCCCTCTTCCCTTGGACAGTGTGAGTTCTACCTAAAAAAAGATTTTATGAAACAATGAACAAAAATACTCTTCTCTGAAGTAAACATCAGTGTTTGAGAGGCTTTTAAATTGGTACTGGAGACAAAAATACTTGGAAGATAAATATATAAAAACCTCCATTAGAACTTAATATAACCAACAATTTAAGAACAAAACATCTGTAAAAACTATGATGAAATTACACTGTTACTAATACCAAACTCTCAGACTGCTGCAACTGGACAAATAAGCTACAAATCAGAAAAGTTAGAACTTCTTTCAAGAACACTGTTTCCTATTTTCAAACAAATTCTAATAAATCCTCAGCAATTTGAAAGATGGTTATTTCTTGACTCAGTTTCTGTTTTGCTTTGACACTTTATGCTGTGCGTGGCAGCACTTTGGCTAATAAAATGCTGTCCTGTGCACTTTTGTCTACTGCTGATGGCAAATATTATGCTACAAATTCATTGAAAATTCAAGGTTTTATCACACACTGTTAATTTATAGCAGGGCAAGGAAAAAGACTGGAAGTAATGGCATGTTAGTTTTTAGGAACTTAATTTCCTCAGTGCATCCGTTATACTATAATATTTCTATTTAAATATTAAGCTAGGAAATCTTGGCAAAGCGCTTCACTGCAGATAATTCCCAGACAAACATCATTACTAAGTACAGACATCTTACCTAAAAAAACTACAGACTGCTTTAGCAACATACTCACACAACTATAATTAAAGCACACAATGCAAACATCACTTACAGACTCTCCTATCAATTCTTTAAACAGAGGACAAGCCTCTTAAATTTGTGGTTATTCTTTCAGAAGTATTACGTTCAGATTTTCAAGGAAGACAATGATTTCACATGTAGATATTCACAAAAGGAAAATAAAGCCTGTTTCCAAGACAACCACATTAGTTTCCAGACTGCTAGTTACTAACCAAGATCTTACAAAAGATTACATATCCCATATGATGACACTTGAAAGACTTTTTTACTCAATTTATACCCAATGAAGCATTTTAAGCGTACATATATCCAAAAGAGACTCAGTATTCTTATTTTTCCATTACTCATATTCCTATGTGCTCATTAGAGCCAAAAACTTAAAACTAATACAGTAATGAAGAAAACCCCAAATATAAACAAAAATTTAATCTGCAAATAGGCATCTTGTATTGATTTCACTGACACCACAAATAACCTTTCTGCTGAGGGCACACTGAATTTTTTTACTTTAATGGACCTGTAGAAAAATAATGTGCTTGAATGAATTAAGTAAAAAGTCAATATTTAAGCAATATTTAATAAACAGACCAGAAGGTCATTAGTGTAAAAGTCAGATCCATCCCTTCGGACAAACAAACAGAAACTTCCCCACTTTTAAGGGAACGTTTTCTAACTAAGTTCCCTGTTCCAATACAATACATGGGGGTCCTAATATAGCAAAGCAAATTTGGCAACAGAAAATACCGAGTCAAAGGCTGATTTTCTTGGCCAGTTTTACCACAGTTCTTCTAGTAACAGGGGAGAGAGACACGCCCTACCTGGGTGCTTGTGGAGGCATTTAAAACAGACAACCAAGGAGTCATTAAAAGTTTATCTGCCTGCTTCTTCAGCGTGGTAGAAGCATTTTGAGATGTGCTCTTCACACAGCACTGCCTGGGAGACCAGCCATCAATAAAAGAAAGTCTACATACAGGTGGACTCATATGCTTTCAAAAATAAACTGGGAAACACGGGTGAACTCTTACACTTATCTTAGTGTGACATTCAGTATGGTACTCTTGAAAGTCCTACTCTATAGAAATAACTGAGTGCATTTGACCACAATCATTTGTTTAAAATTCAGTCCTCCTTGCTTTTAGATAGCAGCAATAGGGCATCTCTATGAAAACAAATGTATACTGATGTAACCCACATTTTCCTTAAGACAAATAACAACTTACTGGTTTATATTTGTAAACTCCATCTATGGTAAAGGCAGCTTATTACTGCAATTAACATTTACTTCATAGTACTTAATAAAAGGCAAAAAAAGATTAACTCATTAGCCTCTGTGCTAGACCCAGTGCAAATGTTTAATGTTCTTGTTGCTGCAGCAAAAGATGCTAAATGATGTTCAAGTTTTAGACCAGACATACACTTGGTATACATATAAATGTACCTCTGCCAAATGAAGTTAATAATATCAATTGTTTTAAAAATCTTCCATATCCTCCAAGCAATAGAACAAATCACAGCATTTCCTTCATCTTTACTTTTATTGCTCTCAGAATCACAACAGAAGGTTCCTTACTCTGTTTTATTTTCCTAAAATATTGTGATATAACATATATGCATCCAGAAGGTCCTTTGATATAATGGTGCATACCAAAAAAAGGCCAGAGAAATTAAAAGTTCCCATTCTAAACATAAATTGTGCCAATTTTTTTTTTGGCAGTTTCTTTGGTCAAAACAACCTAAAGACTACAAATCTTTGTATCTTATCAGGGGTTTTTAACTTGCAGATTTCATACAATTGCTAAACTACTTCAGAAGCAGTCACTTCAGTTTCCTTCAGTTAACTGAAGAAAACAAACATGCCATTAGTATGTTCAAGAGCTGCTATAAAGGAGCATGCATCTCTACTGACTACATCAGAGCTCCCAAATCCAAAAAATCCCAGAACTTCTGTAATCATCTGCAAGTCACTATCTATTTATCCCTTTATCCAATGGCTCTGACATTTAAGAGGATTTTTATAGCATCTGTCAAACTACGATAAGTATGGGCTGGGCTGTCACAGAAGACTGGAGGGATTAAGTACAAAAATAAAAAGGAAAATTCACTGATGTGCTGAACAAGTTTCAAAATTCAATAAAGTATTGTAGAGACAGCTAATTTGAAAGCACTTCTGGAAAACTCCATAAAATATTCTGTACTGTTCTTGGGGATATCACATACATATCAAATTCAAGCCTGAACATCCTGTAATATCTATACGACAAATACTTCAAAATTAACTCACTTGAATCTTGTTCTATTCCTTCTTTTTTGATTCTGCCATTGCAGGAGTTTTAAAGGGGGCTTGCTTTGAATTAGCAGCTGACAGGGAAAACAGGGTATGAGAGTAATAAAGGGATGGAAATAAAGTAAGTCGAATAGTTTAGTGTTGTAAGAACTTAATTTTGAAATGAACACTTGGTTAACAAAAAACTTAAGCTTTTTGCAACAAAAATCCAGGCTGCCTACTTATTCCTAAAAATTCTCACCCACCTCCTTTTTTCTCTGTGCAACTACAGGCTGTCTGGTCCCAAGCAAAAATACATGTTGAACTGGAATAGAAGCTAATTTACCTCAATAATTAAAAGGAAAGCACCTTAAAAAACAAAAACACAAAACCACCAGAGTCAGGAAAACATCAAGGCAACCTTTCCGAACCGCGAATGCAGCATGTTAAGATTGGTCGAGCCAGCTTAGCTCTGTGCTCTGGCTGCCAGCCTCCCTGGGGTTTCCATAGCCGAGTACCACGGTCTTCAGCTACGGGTAAAGCACTGACATCTGGAGCAGAAGCAGCCTGCCTGTGGAGAAGATATCAAGAACAGAAAGCGTAGCATATTAGTTCTACTTGCACATCAAAAATCCCCGAGATAAACTACCTCTGCTCTAAGTGGTACCATTTAATCATTTTGGTATGGCACATCCACATCTGCTCAGATGCTCTCTCCACACTAATACAATGATACTTTTATCATTAGCGTCAATGTCAAACTAACTGCTGCACTGTTTGTTTATACTGTATTAAGAAACAAGCCATTTTTCTATTGTATATGATCAGGAAGAGTTTTCAAACTGACCAAATAATAAGTTCTAGAAAAATCTCTGCCTGCCATGCATTGATGATGTGAATAAACAGGTTGCCTCAAGGTTTCTTTCTACCAGTGAAGAGAATACTGCAACTATTCAAGAGGTTTAATTTGTGTTTCAAGACTTTTCAACATTAAGGAGTTATCTCAACTTATATTTACATGGCTTTAAAAAGACTCTGAACTTGTTTAAAGTGAAGTAACGCTGCATGAACAATAAAAACTTAAATTTTTAGTTGTTTATACATCATAGTGAATTTTGCTTGCTAACCAAGAAAAATATGGACAAGAAAGTCTTACGTACAAGTAGGCAGTTAGATGAGAATCAGGATGACTTCTTGTCTCTCTCTACTCTGCAAGATGGCTTTTAGAGCTACCTATTTAAGGTAAACTCCGAGTTAAGCTACTCTGTTTTTTAATTTAGTGACAGGATTCACTATAGAGTTAGGCAAACAGAAAGATAGCAAACAGGAAAAAACTCTCAAATAAATTGCCTGAAGACACCAACAGAATAATCTTGAATAACATTTACACCACCTACCACAAAGCAATGCTTACCCTTGAACCACACTGATGGTAAATTATGGGGTCTTCACAAGCAGGGGGTTATTACAGTCTTTAGGAGGAAGATGAATATTAGCATGCTTTGCTGACCTGCAGAACGTTTCACGTGCGCTCTGAAAAAAATCACACTTGTTACTTGGAGGAGTATTTATTTTTTTCCCCCCCTCATTTAACATCAATCCCATTGCACTTGTGAAGCTGCCAGGTGAGAGCTTAGACTAGTCAAACTAAACCTGTTCAGTGATGCGGTGGGAGCTCCTCCTGCTCACCAGTATCATGAAGCTCTGAGTACTGGCCCTGCACAAGACAGCATCGGATTGAGAGCGTTCATCTACCATCCCAGCACATGCCCCATTTCTATCACAGAAAAGATGGGTAGACTAGAATAAACAGTTGTTTACATCAAAATCCACTTGTGGGCTGCTTGCTGAACTGTTCCTATGGGCTAGACTTGAAGGCACCTGTACAGGCTGGTCCCAAGGCCATGGCCAGGCACCACTTTGATGTCCAGACCATATTGCACTCCAGCTCCCTGCAGATCTGACCCACAGGCACGTACACTGCAGTAAATTCAACCATTCAGCCATTCACTGCAGTAAATTCAACCTGTTATAGTGCAGGACCAGCCTTTACAATTGACTGCTGCCCTAGAAAACCATAACAAAACATAACTTATCTTTCCTATAACAAATAATGTTTTAACATTAATTTTTAATTTCTTAAAAGAGGAAAACACTGAAAACAAGACCACACACCAATGGGCAGTGAGCAACGGGATTATTTGTGCACCACTGTATTTATGAGAAAAATACAACAGATCTCATCTTCACTGAACTGCCTGCTATATCCACTATAGCAGTGACTTTACAAATAACAGCTTTGCAAAACATCTTCCTTTGCAGAACCCAGCTTAGTAATGGTTTATTTCATCAGGTGGGTGGAGAATTTCTTTGGGAAAGTTCTGCCACTATTGCTGTCAAAATTATCATACCTATTTGAAATATCTTTAGGATCCTATCTTCCCTCAAAAACACTGCCTACAAGCCATCTAATCACAAATAAAAACAACAAAGTAGTCCCCCTACTCCGGGAAAAGAGAAATCTTTGGCAAACAACTTGGTAACTTGCCAGTGATAGGTGCATCACTGTACCAAAAGATTTAATCAACAAATGGGATATGCTAAATAGTACAAGGGGTCATGAGAACTTCATCTCACAGAACAGAATTGAACACCTGAAGGTGAAAAAAAAAGACAAAGCCAAATAAAAAAAAAAAAAAATCAGAGTGCTCAATCACACTGCAGTTAAACCCATTACACACTGCCACACACTTTCTGTTTGACTACCAAATAAATTCAAGTGAAGCACTGTTAGATAGCAATCTAGCTAATGCATCCTGAAATTGTAATGCCATGAAAGACTGGAACTAAGTCTTTTGGATACCATGAAATTGATTTTCAAAATAAAAATCTGCACAAACTCATATGCTTAATTTATTCCTACGTATACTTGTTACTGTGTATTATAACTGTATATTTGTGCAAATAAGCACACGAACAATCTATTTAAAAAAATACAATAAAAATTAATAATCATAGAATCATCTAGGTTGGAAAAGATCTTGAAGACCTTGATAATGATGTAGACATGATTCACACTAGTATAATACTGTTTTCCAAGCTCTTGCTAATTGCCATAAAAATCTTTCCATCAGAGTTACACTTCATACTGTCTAGCACATTAACCCTTATTTCAGCCACACATGTAATCTCTATGGCTGACTTATGTCTCATTATAAAATGAGATAAACTAAACTAAAGCATACTAAACATATTTTTGACATGTAAACAAACAGTCAACATCACACCTACATAGTTGCATTTATATATAAACTAAACAAATTATTAGGCAAAACCCAATATAGTATGATTCTCAATTCTTTGGGACATATTACTCTTGGACTGAAAACAAGCACTTAGATGTAGGATACCAATGTGTGTCAGTGATCATGTACTTTCAGAGTAGTCAGTTAGCACTTTTACTTCAGGACCATGTAGTTGTGAATGCTGATTTAAATTACAACTTTCTGACTTTTATCATTATAATTAGCTTTGTTTGACCACCAGAAACTTTGGGAACCTTCTCAGCTAACATTTGAAAATTATACTGTAAGTCAAATCTTTTCTCCGCACCCTCTACACCAAACAGCAAAAATCACAAGGATTTGTGACCAGACAAGACCTCAAGCAATCCCATCTGAGGTGGCCCTACTCTGAGTAGGGGGCTCCAGAGGCCCCTTCCAGGGAAGGTCTTCCAGGCTACCTCTGCTTTACTGCTCTATTCATTAAAAAAGTAAGATTAGTCCACATTATATTTTAATTACCATCTCTAAGTACAAAATATTCAAAACACAAATCTCAGGTTACCAGTAAGATCTGGCATTATGTTTTGAGGATTACTACATACAAGATTTTTTGAAATGTCCCAGTACTGTATATATCATACTATAACAAACAGTTCTTTTCTCCCCCCAAGGCAAGTGTATAAAAACAACTAAATCAACTACAAATTTCACTAAGACAGGCAAGTTCACATACTTAAGAGATTAGTAATAGAATATTATCATCATTCAATAATCAGCCGATTTATTCAAACTGTCAGAACACGAGCTTCTACTGACTGCATGCATAACCTAGTTTCCATCCTATTCTTTCATAACAAAGACAAAAATTCAATGGCAGCTATTACTCAGAAAAGAAACACAGACTGCATTTATTATTTTCCTCACTAAATCAAACAGTCATTGAAGCTTTATTTGTACAATATGCAAGTGAAAAGAAGAACAAAACCTCCCTCCCACTTGAAACACAATAAACATTACGCAACAACACGAAAAAATTCTGATCAAAATTTACAAGCAATACATCTTAAAGATACCAGTTCACCAAATTAGCCTCAACGACAACAAAGCATAAACTAGAAATGCCCTAATCCACAAACTGGTGTTACCCAAAGAGAAACAAAGTGTATTTTCTGTCTGCTTGTACTTGGGGGATTGTGTAAGATGATAGTAGCTCTAGTTTTTCCAGGGAACTTGCAAGTTCCTCTACACCAATCATTACCCAGGCAAGTTTAAGTGGGCTTCTTTGGGCTGCTCTTCACTCATGCAACACCTTCTTACAGGCATTACACACTGTGAACTTCACAATGTCACAGCCTCATCTGATGTGGCCCATGAGAGTTTAAACTTGGCCCATGACATTTCAGAGGTGGGTCAGTAAAAGGGAATGACGAGAAAGTCTGCTTACTTGCGTTATTAAAGCAAAGAGCAAGTATGAATGACAGCTGAAGTATCTTCTCAAAAGGACAATGAAAGGGTTAATATCAGTGAATGCTCTCATTGAATTGAATCAAAAATGACATTTTAAAGAAATAGTAGTATTCAAATAACATTTTTCAGACCTAGAATGCAGAGTAGTAAGACACACGTCTGGCAATCCCTCCTGGCAGGAAAGACAGCAAGGTGGGTTTTTTTATCCAGAGCAGAACATTCACAATTGCTGCTGTACAGACATAGCACCCAACTTCAACATGCAATTTCACAAAGCCTAGAGAGTCTCCCTTTTTCTACCAGACCAGCAACAGAATAACACTAGAGAGTTCAGAACTTGTTTCTTAGGACAGGTCAGATCCGCACACACAGGTTCCCGAGAGGACGACTCTTGATTTGGAGGAAGTCAGATAAATCTAACCGTTAATGAGAATCTGATCATGCAAGTGAAAAGGAATCCAGGGGAAAAAAACAGCACTTGCACAGAGGATTCAGAGTTCTGTTTGCAGCAATGACTTTAAAGGGTGCCAGGGAACACTCTGAGAAGGTACCAAACATCAACCACCTACCCTGGGAGCTGGGTGCCACAGTCCCCGGCAGTTTTTGATTAAGGATAACTAGTTTTCTCCCAAACTACTCCAGTGAGCTGGCACACATCAGGGACTGCTCCCAGCAGGCAGTCTGGATGTGGCCACCCTGCTTGGTCAGTAAGAGTTTAACAGCATGGACATGGGCTGTTCTACTGCCAGCTGCAAAGCAGCCCCAGGCACGTCTGATTCCTAGTACAGACACAGCGGTGCTGGGGCCAGTCAAACTAACAGACCTCACCATGCTCTGCAAGAGGTGTATTCCCAAGGCAAATGCTTATTTCACACACTGCTTGGTTTTGGCTGAGAGTCTCTTCTGTGATGTGCTGGTTTTGTGCTGGGATAGTTTTTATCCAAAACCTTATCAGTCTGTGAAGACTCCGTGTGGCAGAGTAGACCTTCTGAAAGGGAAAGGATTTTGCAATATGTTACCAAGCAGAATTAATACAAAGGTCTGCTTCAATGCAAACAGTTAAATGCCTAAGTTCTTCAATTGCAAAATTCAGATTTATTTCCCTTAACCAAATACTCCAATACAGGAACAACTTTACCTTTAACTTACTTTCAGTTTAAAAAATCCACAATTTTCTTTTTTCTATTTTCCTTGTATTTCCTTGTCTATCTAGTTTCCTGTCTCATCCATAAGCAGTACTTATGAGTAGTTTAGATAAAATTTACTGTCTAAAACTGTGCTGTATTGAATACAACAAAAAAGTATTTTACTTCCTCAAGCAAGATAGAAGTCTGTCTTCTATTTGCAAATTTTCAATTCTACTTACTAAAAAATAAACAAAACCACAACAAAAATGAAAAATGAGTACTGTACTAAGTATTCCTCATGGTCTGTTGTACATGTTTATTTTATTAACAGAAGAAATACCTTCCAAGTATCAATGACAATACAGCAACAGAAGTCCTCAACTTTGTTCTCCACAGAGCATGTTACAAAAAGTACCCAGTGGTCTTCAAAAAGGCCAGGCGCTGCAAAAATCAAGCATACTTCCAATAATAGAGTTAGAAAGTCTGATGAATGTCAACTAAGCAAAGTCAAAACAAAACAGCAAGAAAACCGTAAAGCATTTAACAGACCCCCTCCAGACTTCTGCCTCTGTTTCAGCCAACAGCGTTACAAACAGCAGCATGTTGGGAAGCTAATTATTTTGTCCAACATACTTTGTGCTAAAAGTACACCAACTGTAAGATTGTTTTCCTTCTTACTAACTTAAAAGCTCTTCAGACAGATGAGGTTCCTTCAGGAACTGTTCCATAATCTGGGCAGCCAGCATCTTGTTACTCTTTATTTTGCTTCTTCACCCACTGCCGCTCAACTGGTATCACCACTGAGCTGGCCACCTTCCAACCTAAAGGACTTAACATTATCAACAATAGTCAATTCTGCACCATAAACTCAGTAAAGAAAGGAAAAATTTTCCAATTTTTTGTATCTGATGCTACCATGTGGCCATGCCTCAACCACATGCCTACAGGAGGCAGCGCAACGTTGCTACCATCCATTGAGAAGTCCACCACACTGCCATTTCAGAAAAACCCACTGAAATCACCTTGATTTCAATATGTTTTGCTGTAGGTCAAAACTATTACATACTCAATGAAGTAGATAGCACCAAATCCCTGAAATGCACCATATATGTATAGTGTATACCCATATATGCACGCATACAGAAAAAAAACAATCCTAAAGGGCTGGAAGTAGTTAACGTACAGAAAATTCAGTTTGTGAAATACCTGTTAACACTCGATAGTTGACACTAGTCAAGGCTACAGAAAATGTCCTCAAAAGAAGCAAGCTTGTTGTATTGTCAAATGAAGTCAGAGTAACTTTTTCCTGAAAATGATATAAATAAAAAAAAAATGCAGAATATAAAACTTCCTAGGAAGAGCTGATGAATATGAAAGCAAGGCCCAGAACCCTGAACAATTCCATATTAATCTTTACGAAAACAGGTTATTGGTAATTATTAAGCAAATGCTGATAAAAAATAGGTTTTCAAGACACACACACACAAAATGCCACTCTATGATCATGAGTTTTTTCAACTTCAAAATGTTAATGGTGACATTTCCCTTCTGACCAATTCATTAGTTAAGTCCTACTTCAGAATGTGAAGTTTCAATACACAGCAAACCTCTACTGCTTGATGAACACATCACTCATAATAGTTCAGAAATGCTACTTCCATGTTTCCCCATTTCTTACAACGCAGTTTAATATCTATTTATCTGGAATCAGACAATATACACTCAGGAAAAGAACCTGTAGTTGTCAATGCTGACCTTCTACCTTTATCTTTCCATTTTAATTGTTTTGCTACTCTCCAGTAGACTTAAACATTTTTAAGCATCCCTTCATATTTTTCCATTCAGAATAAGTCAAATATAAATGCCACAGAAATTAATCTTTACCTCTGGAAAAACACATTTACAATAACTAAAACACCCTAGAGTTTTGAGACATTTCAGACACAGAAAGTTAAATTTTAAAAAGAAAGCAAAACAAAACGATTTCATCTTACAATTACAGCCTTTCCAGAAAATCAAGAGCTATCAATGTTGTAAAAAAAGGAGCAAGGACCAGACAGCAGTAAATAGGCAAGGGCCACATCTAAACTGACATATGGTCTGCTCCGATCCTGCAGGTTCTCAGGCTGTGTTCCTAACAAAACCCAAGCTACAAAACCCAAACTACAATTTAAGGATCCCTTTCCCAGGAAACATGCAGGAATGCAATGATACTGGCACAGACGCCTTTTTGCAGTGAATTCTCCAGGGTTCAAATGGCATCCCCAGATCATCACAGGTTTCCCACTAGCAACACAAAGGTGGTCCATGTAATTTTTGAAGGGGGAGGGTAGATTTTTAGATAGATATATATATAAACACACACACACACACACACACACACACATATATATAAACAGATCTTCTCTCACCAGGAACATAAAATTAAACTCTTTAGAACAAGACATACACGTGGATGTGTGTGAAACATCAACAACTTGTTGGCCATACCAAGAAGCGTTCCATTACTGGCAGATTGGATCCACACAGATGGAAGGTGTTGGGTACGGAAACACAGGATCTATCACCTCAGTCCAGGGTCTGCTGGTCCAATCATACTTACTAATTATCAAAACAGTCTTCTACTACAGATGTCTACAGAGGTCAAGACAGGCTTCGCCTGCATCCAAAACATCATCTGTTAAAAAGATGGTTGTTTAAAGTTTGGAGATAGCAATATGCCATTATTCATGTCCTGAGATATCTAATCACAGGATAACATCTTTCCAAAATTTAGATAAGGCAAACAATATCATATTCTTGCCTAGAATTGCCTTGTCTATTTTCACTGCACAGCTTCTTAGTTCTTTCTTGGCAGATGCACATAGAGCTTGGCCAGCTGTTTTTCAATATGCCTAAAGGTTTTATAAGGACTTGTCCTATTGAAAGTCTTTGAGACTTGGGCTTCTGAGTCATCCTCCTCATTATACCTTTTCAACAATCCCAATACAGACACCTTTCCACCACCCACAATCCTTTCATAATGAAGTTTCCTGAGTCCTAAAAGATTTCTGGGTCATCTTCTATTCAACTGAAACACTGCTCTACACAGAACTTCGAAGAACAAAGGCATCTTACTCTATGTACTGCCATTTTTCCAGCCCTGGGGTTTAATACATCAGCAGGAAACAAAACTTTAAACAGCTTCATTGTAAAATATAAATATTTAATTGTTTATAGCATAGTTTTTTCTTATTGAGGAAAACAAAGAGAACCCCAGGCAAACTGCCACCAATGTTACTAAAAACAAAGGTCTACCACAAATATTTTCCACTACCTGGTCAAGCTTGGGAAACTAGTCTGCTGCTGAGGAGTGGCATCTGCTGGCAGACAGACAACCTGCAAAAATCAGATTCATCAATAAATTTTTTTAAAAAGGAAGGGGAAAAAAAAAAAAGTAAAATCACATTATTCACAAAGCAACTTTCACTTGCTTCTTGACTGAAAGGATGATGATGTATTTCTTAACAATGTAACTCCTTTCAGTTCTAGTGATGGTACTGAATTGCCCATGAACCAGAACACTGCTAGCACTGCCTATGAAATTTCTTTTCACTAGTCAATCAGCAGCAGAACTAGTGAAAAAACACTCACAGCTACACAAGATCTCATCTTTGTAAACCACTAAGGAGATAATATGTTTGTTATTTAATTAAAACTCTTCACATCATGGATCTCTTAAATAAATTCTTTCAATGACTCACTGTAATGGATGTTAAAAAGCTTGCTAGCATGCTTCACTGCAAACCATCAACTGAATTGAAAAATTCAAGAGGCCTGGAAAACAACTGAATAATCGAGATTTGCTGTACATCTTAAAATTAATTCTAAGCTTTAAATCAAATTTAAACTACTGTAAATCAAGTACATACACAAAACAAATCATTTCAACATGAATCAGAATATCCTTAATTTTAAAGCAACCTGCTTGTACCACAGCCTAAAGCTGACCAACGCTTTCCACCAGGTGCTATTCTTACAAGCCATAGCTCCTGTAACTAGGCCAAAAAGCTGTAGCCTGCCACAAAGTATCACAGTGTATGATTGACACATACCATATTCAGCTTGGAAGGGACAGAAAAAAAGAGAAAGATTCAGTTTAAATGTTTCACCCTTGTCCAGGAATGAAAGTAGGAATAAATATATTTTTATACTATATTTTCATTTTTAAAGAAAACTTCCTTCTCTTAACAGCACCATGCAAAACCAACATACTTTGCAACAGCATCTAAAACGTGGCATTACTAATGCTAAAGTTTTTCTTTTGGTGATAAAAATACACAGATCAGGCTATTACTATACACTTCCAAAAATATAGCAACTTTAAAAGTCAACAGATCCCTTATGGGAAAAAAGTAAAATAAATAAAATAAAATACAACATTTTAAAAGAAAGTTTTGTGTCTACAGACAGAGGAGTACTCTACTGGGGGCTACCGTGGTTAATCAGAATTTTGTAATGACTCTTCTCAGCTGCCAGGTTAGTTGGACGAAACCAGAACAGAAAGCTACTGTGATAATTCTCTCCCTTCCTGATACCATAGTAGCAAGCAAAGGCATGCTTTTATGTCATGTATGTCATAATATATGACATCTGATATCAGATCTGTGGCTAAAGAACCAGCTGGTTATCTGACTACCATTATCCAACGTTGCTTTGAAATATCAACAGTCATCCAATTGTTCGGCTTCTAGAAATTAAGGGAGGCTGCTGCTGGTAAATACAAGCCACGCTCACAGACAGACTCAGCCCTGGTGTTCTCATCGCTCTACTGGGGACCTGGTCACTGGCATTGCCCTATGTCAGAACCTACAGGTGGAAACCAGGGAGCTGCTGTGCACATCTCAGCACAGAGTCCAAGAGGCAGCCTACGCACGATCACTGATGAAGGTACTAAGGGTATTTCATTGTGCCAAGAATGCTTGTGGGAAAATTTACATTATTGATCTAGATTACAAGATGAGAACTTGGAAAGAAAGACTGCAATGGGGACAAATAAAGAACAAAATACTACATGGTACGTCAAAAATATACATCTATTATGAAGTACAGAAGAAGAAAGTATTTAAGCTGATAAATGTGCCAGAGAAAAGTCTGGAGAGGAACAAATGAAGCAAACATATCACATTGAACCATTTAATCACAGGACTATGAGAAAAAGACTTTGAAGAACTCCAAGAACTTTCCAACTGCAAGAAAAAAAGTACATTTTCCAGCAGATATTGGCATGGTAAAAGTCAAGTCATACACTCTACACACAAAGCTCCTAGAATGTGATCAGCATATTTTTTAAATGTTTTAAATAACATGGAGTCTACTGCAGGGTGTTTATCTTAAACTGGTTCTCCATCGTAGGTTTGACTCATCTTACAAATCCTATCATGAAAAGCAATTTGAGTAAAAATCATCACAAAATGAGAGATCAGCACTCTAAAAAAGGAAGCGTGAAAGAGGAATACATGAGATCTCTTTGCAGAGAGATAAGATGGAGAAAAGCAAAAATGGCCTTCAGAAAAGCAAACTTCAGCACCATTGCAGAACCAGAAGTGCCAGGGAAAACTGTGAGCGATCAGAGTGTTGTAGGTGCCCTTTTCCCTGCTGGGGTATCAAAGGGTAGCCACACTCAACACTGCAAACTACTGAGGCAGCTGCTGCATTTCACTACTGGGGTAGCAAACTACTCCAATGCAAATCAAAATGAGAAAGCACATTATGAAAACATTATGGCTAAACCAGGTAGAAACCACAGTGAAGTTTTTTAATTTAAAAGCCTTCTCAAAATCTGCAGCAGTACATTAACAAATCTGAATATGTACTTCAATAAATAATTTAACAGGAACTGAATCTGTGAAAATTTTAGTATATATTAGAAAATTTAATGTCCTACTTGTTTCTAGTACAGGAACAAGCCTTCTCAACTTAAGTGTTTGCTGCCATCATGTGTACACTTCAAAAACTGCAATCTTATGAAGGATACTTTTCATTTATCAAGTCAAAAATCAGCAACCAGACTACACAAGGGTTTTACAGTTAGAAGGTGATGGAAGTTTCAAAAATTGCTAATGTAATATGAACCCTTCCCTCAGTACAGATTGCATATGCACCAAACAGCATACAAACTCAATGCAATTACAAAAACCACATGCTTCTGCCACGCAATCATAAAAAGCAAGAAACTGACTATGTGCTGAATGGTATTCGGTGGTCCACAGAAAACAAACCAACTGCTCTGGTTCATTCCACACAGATAATACTACCAACACAATTCAACACCTTCAGTCATGACATCTCCAAGGAAGCAATGGTGATGGAGACTTAAGTTCAAACCCTTCCACTAGGCTGCTTCTAGTTCAGATTCAGAAAAAGAAAAAAAAACAAGAGAAAAAAAAAGAATATTGCAGTGATCTAATGATTGTTCATTTCCTCTAAATTATGGAATAGAATAGTTCAAGAGAAGAAAAAAATAGTATAAGATAACATAAAACTAGTGTAACAATTTTACATCATTCAGGAATTCCCACAGCGCGAGGGAATAGGCATCTACGTTTTAAGGATCAGCTGCTAGCCAGTCTTGAGAGATGGGTGCAAGATCAATTTAGAAGGTATTCTACAGATTTAGCTAGTTACTGCAGCAGGAGTAAAAGTGCATCACGCTCTCTTTCACCTCAGTCCACTCTGTCTCTCAGTAATATCCCTAAAACAACAAAAAAGGAGCATATTAACAGGACTCAAGGTCCCCACGTGTCACTATGCCTAAAAATCAACCCACAGTAACTCTACTTCTAGTATCACTTCTAACTTACTTCTAGTATAATGAACATTTCATTAGAAATGTCTCATTAACATTACTTCTGGAAATGACCTTTAAAAATCGACAAATTCAAACATTTTATCAGACACCATGATTAAATAAGTCTTCCAAATTATATCCTTCAAAAAATGTGGTATGAAATTAGCATCTTTGAGACAGAAATAAGAATATTTCAGCAGAAATTTTCCGCTCTGTGTATTCCCAGAAGTGCACTGCAGTAACAGCAGGGTATCGATGAGAAGATGTATGCTTGTAGATACAGTCAGCTTCAGTGTTACAACAGCCAAAGCTCTTGGTATTAAGGAACACAGCTAAAACAACATGAAGAGTGATAAAGATGCTACTAAATAGAAGATTATGAAGTCGAGATCTGAGGTACGGCTTCTTGCAAAAAACATATTTGATTAACTGACTTTAATATTAGTGAACTGTATAAAAAAGCCTTCATCCATTAATGGGTCCAAAGGCAACACTGTGTCTGTCCTAAATATAGAGCTGTACTGAGATGTGATACACACATCTGGGGCTTTAAAAACCTCCAATTTGTATAACACTACTTGTGCAGACACTTCACATTATGCCAAAAGAAGAAAAAAAAGAAAAACAAAAACAACAATTCTGAAACACTCAGATGTGCTCCAGATTCCATTTTCACTCACAGAAAATACCAATTTTGCCTCTACGCAGGACAGAAAAGCACATCTATATAGTATGTGCAATTACAGCACTCATAATATTATTGAAGTAATTACAAAATATGATACTTGACAGCACTTGTGGAAAGTTGGCAGTGTTTACAGTGTTGAGAGTAGAAATGCACTGAAAGCACAGTAAAACCCACCATGCTTATAAAACACTACAAGCTGACAATATTCACACAAGTACCAAACAAATGCTAGAAGGAAGGTGTCAATAAAATGCAAACAAGTAGAAATCCTTATAAATTTGCAATTCTAATTCATACTCAGTTTGTCTGTTTGATCCACTACATTGTCTTAAAATTCAACAAAGTTTAAAAGGTTTGTGGATTAGTTACCTCAATATTATCTTCATCTGAGAACCTATCCTGGTAAGGTTCTCTAACTGCTACTGGAAAATACTTTAAATAATAAAAATACACAGTGCTGGAACATCAAGGTGGGGGCAAAACAATCAGAATACCCATCCCTTGTGTTTTGTTTTTTTTAAGTCTAAGAGGAAATGAGAAATCTAACAAGACTCATAATTGCACACATACAATTTAAGGACAGTTTTTTAAGGCAACCATTTTATTTCTGTAACCTGTACTGATTTAAACTTATTGAAATGGCTTTCAAGGAACACTAAAAAAGGAGAATCAGTCTAATTTGCAACAAATAAACTGTTTGGTTCAAAGACTGCCCAGGGATCTGAATGCACACTGTCAAATAACGGATTTCTGATCTAACTTAAAAAAAATCTGAAGGCCCCGAGAATTATTGCTATTATGTATACAATTTATACATAATAAAGTCATTCCATTTCCTAAGTTTCAAACACATACACAAGTACTACGGTATGTCAGGCGGCATGGTTATGCATATGCTGTGTCTCATACAGGTTGGACAGAATTTTATACCACCACTAGATGGAAACCTGAATCACCTTTTAAACTAACAATTCTGTAAATGCTCCATTGCTGGTTCTGCTTCTAGTGTGTCTGACCATTCCTATTTTCTTATTTAGATATCTAATCACATGCTGGCTCTCACAAACCTGTACCCATTAGGAAAGTATCCAGGAGCACAAAACTTCTACAGTGTCTTCAAATCTGAGAGCATTAATATGCCCTGCTTATTTCCCAAGCTAGTGCTACTCAACACAAGAAATAAACTGTTACGCATATTAGTGATTTACCCCACTTCTACAGCAAGCTAAACTTCTCTAAGTTATAACTAATAAAAATTGCTGTACTCTGCCAACAAATTTCAGTTGGGATTTAATTAATGCCACACTTTAAATATCAAAGGCATGTTATATACAGATACACAAAATGTTCAAATCATCTGAAATTTATAAATCTATTTGCACACCACCTATTTATATAGAGTTGCACCTCTTCAATGGAATTTACCGTGTGACGTATTACAACCTGACCAGCACATGTACAATACTGCCTGATGTGACCCCAATTACTCAGGTATTATTTCCTGATGTGTCAAAGCAGTTGTAAATAAAAACTTCAACTAGCACACAGTCACAGTTATCAAGGCAGCCATCTGACTAGCTACACACAGTGATAGATATGATAATATACAGATAATTGGCAAAGTAACACAACAGCAGCATTAAGACTACCAACGCCACAGCTTATGAAATTTTGATTTGGAAAACACAGTAAAGGTCTAAACAAAATCTCACATTTGCCTTTAAGTCTTATTTTCCATTAATCCCAGACCACACCATTTTTGAAATGGAAGGGGGGAAAAAAAAAAAAAAAAAAAAAAAAAAAGCAGTGTATTTACACATAAGAAAGTTAAAAGAAGTTAATCAAATGCTATCCTCACACCAGTATGTACACACACACAAAAAAAAAAACCCAGTACATCACTGGCCTTAGCAGTGGGCAGATGAATCTGAAAGTGAACGAGGCTGCTCTCCAGATAAGAAGTACCAAGCGTCCCTTCCCGTGACAGATCTGCACCACACGCAGGCCAGCAGGTATCTACCAGGTCACCCCAAGTGTCTCCACATGAGAAAGGTCCCAGACCGCCAGGATTCTCTGTGGAAGAGGAGTGGACACCAGCTCCTCCTTCTAAGCCCAAATTTGAAGGAGCACTGAAAGGATGGAAGTGATACCACGATACGAAAAGAATGCTATAAACATAAAACTTTGCTATAGGGATCCATGTGATCAACCTTTGCCTTTATTTTTTTGGTCAAAGGGACAACTGCACATGAATGCTGGCTCAGGAAACTCACCAAATCATGGGTGCATCAAGGCCAAATTGCCATCTTACAGAGGTAGACCTCAAATCTCTGAGCAATGGCAGGACACCAGGAACGCAGGTCAGAGCAGGAGGCTGATTTCCCGCAGCTGGTCATACCCAAATCCCACATGCTCTTCAAGCTATCAGCCACAACTCCACGGCTCTCAGAAAAGTGAGAAATTCTTTCCTGCCTTTTGAAAATATCCAAGAAAGTAGAGGAAACAGTCTCCAATTTAGTTCTTAAAAATTAATACCCAGTGAACACCCCAAGTGGGGGATAAACACGTAAGTCTCAGTAGGAATTTGCTCTTAATAAAAAGGTTTTCATCCAGACAGTCATAAAAATCACAAAAAGAAAATTCCAATGTATCCGGTAATGTTGCAATGAAACACTACTCTTAAATCCTATTTCACAACTTTTATTAAAGTCATAAAATGGCAAAAACCCTAAAGTCATATTTTACTTCCAAAAGAAAATGTATTTCTTTGTCAGGCAAAGAAAAGATCACTTATATAGAAGTGATATAGATATAGAAGTACTTATATAATGTACTTCACTGAAACTGA
The DNA here is from genome assembly GCA_028020825.1 of Podargus strigoides. Lineage (NCBI taxonomy): Eukaryota > Metazoa > Chordata > Aves > Caprimulgiformes > Podargidae > Podargus > Podargus strigoides. The sequence continues at coordinate 32,360,835 of CM051623.1, forward strand.
GAGCAGAATACAGAAAGTCACCAACAGTTTAAGACTCATGCAACCTATATATTTACTGAAAGCCAGTACAAAGGGCAACCCACACACCCCATTCCCATCCCAGTCTGACTCCACGACTGGCCACAGCTCCTCCTCTCACCCATACAACTTTCTTTGGCTATTTTCTCTTCAAATTTTTCTTTCAACATCTCAACATATTTTTGAGTGACAGAAGCTTAAAAATAAATCAAGAAGGTGAGGGAAGATCATGCTAGCCCAAAGAATGAAGAAGGAAAAAACTCTGTAAGTGTATCCACCCATGAACAGAAAAAGATGCATACGGACAGCTATGTCCTGGGAAATATCACGACATCATCCTACAGTCATCCCAGTAAACTAAATACTGTAAGTGACATGGGCAATTGAAAACAAATTTGATGAATGACAATTATTTGTAACTTATCAAATATCATACTGATTCAAAAAATTTGCCATTCTTGAGCGTCTACATAACCAGGTTCCCCAGAGAGGGAGATACAGTTCCACCTTAATTTTACCAATATAATGCCTAGATATGTTATCAGGAGTGAAAAAAATGTCACCTTTCATCTGAGTATACAACAGCAGATGTCAGCTCCCAAATCAGCCGCAGTTCATTTAGAAGATTATAAAAAGGCTTGCAGAGTCAAGAGTGGCCAAAGCATTTCAAAGGCAATTTATTCAATCTATCAGATGTGAGAAAATGTCATGTAATTCTGCAGAATATTCTGCTCACGTCAAGATAGTCCAGACCTTCCCACCTACAGGGTCAGGCTTTTTAAACAAGACAAGTGCAAAATGGTCATTTTCAAAGTTAAAAGAATAATTAACTTGAATGATGCAAAATAAATTATTACTGAAATTACGTAGCTGAATATTCTACATTATAACATTTGTAACCTGGAATAAAGTAATCAATATTATCTTAATATTACCTATTCTTAAGGAAGCATTCTCATCAGCTACCATATGATTTAGAAGACTGTTGAACTAATTCACTTATCATATCTGTCAACATTAATTCAATAGCATTCCAAAGTAATAATCACTATCAATCTAATTATATCAGCTGTCTTCTGTAAACGAGTAGCAATTATTTTAATTAAAATATTAAATATTTAGAAAATAGAAAGGAACATATATTAATAATTTATATCCTTAATTTGAATCTACCTGAACAACCATAATTCCTGAACAACAAAGCTTGCTTTCTCTGCATCCCGCTTTAATACTTTCCAACAGGTTTCAAGACACAAATCATCAATGCCACACCAATGATAGGAAAAAACACAACATCTACCTTGTTCTACTTCTATATATAAATGTATACATAGTTGTAGACTATTTCTATCAGTCTTATTCACTTAAGAACTCTTCCAAGAATATTCAAAGGACAGCTGCCCTATTTTGTAAATGCAAACAGGACAGTTTAGGTTTCCCATAAAATGACATTAGCCATCTGCGCAGTTGGGTTCTAACACTAAACCCCTCAACTCCTGTGCATGGCAAACAAGGGGATCCCTTCTCATCTCCTTTACATGAAAACGATACAAATCTTTCACATGCTAAGCCAGTGTCATTTGGGAGCCTTTTCACCTCTTTTTTCTCTCCATTTCTTTTCAAAGTTAATCTTCAAAATCTCCCTTCAGTGTTCCACCTGTGTTTATGTGGACTGTAAAGATATCCAAAATGCTTGTACCCTGTTTGAGAATTAGGCTGAGTATTCACGTCCTGAACTGAGATTTGGATTTTTCCCGAAAGCCACAGAACCTAATATTAAAGAACTACAGCAATATTAGAAGCTACAGTTGCTTGAATGCCCTAGAAATTAAGATTCCTTTAACAGTACTTTTTAGAGCTTGTAACAGTAAAATCCTACAAGTTTTCCACCATGTTTTACAAGAAATAAAGGGAATTTGCTCAGCTTGGGGTTTTTTTTGATAAACAATCAGTGTGCCCAGTTCCCACGAATCAGCAAGATTTAAATACCAATGGGGAAAAAAAGTTGTTTTGCACAACCATAATTCAATTAAAACACCAGGCCTGTTAACTAAACAATTAGCAAATACGAATCAAATTGGAAGACAAGAGAACATACCACAGACGCAGACTATGAACTAGTATATGCAAGCACACTCAGAGGGTCTGACTATCCAAAAAAGCCTGAAGAGTTTTAACAAAAGTCAAGTGGTTTCATGTTAAAGTTGTCCTTGTAGATCTTCTTCCAAAAAGTACATAGGATGGCTTATAAAGATTACGTTTCATATCGAAGTCCTTATTCAAAGTCAAGAATCATCGATGCAATTATCACATCCATAACCTTTACCCCCTCATGAAAATATACTGACATACTATTTTAATATAAAATTATGAATACTATTTTGCTGTAATATGAGACATCATGCCACTCTGTACCAGACACTTCACATGCAATAGAAGACATGAGGAAATAACTCTTCCCAATGGAAGCTAAATACTGACAACAGTGAAGTGCATACAGTAAGGTATATGCGTAACTTTATGAACAAGCAAAACGGGAAGAGAAGTGCTTGATCTGTGCAACATGCCAGAATTCTGTTAACAGAGCTGTAACTTCACATTTTTTTAAAAAAAAAAAAAGAGTCTAAAATTTAACAGGGAATACAAGCATCATTTTTTTATTAATGTTGTAGTGATTTGTTTGGGGCCTTTTTTGTTTGGTTGGGTTTGGGTTTTTTATATAGGTACAGAGGCAAGAAGTACAGTTACACCTCACATACGTGAAGTGGCACATCACAGCTTCGCACACTGCAAACCATGTGATTCACGTGCTTTTCAAGAACTGAGTGCTCTGCGCTGCTGCATTCTGCAAGAACCATTCTAGAGCCTCCAGCCTACTTCTGATTGAAAAGAGTGTCCTTCTGCCCAGCACAGGGCAAAGAGGACTCCAACATGAATTAGAGCATCTTCCTGCTACCTAATCCAAGTCATCTACAGTCCACCTTCCTCAGTTATCTAGTTCACGTCTTCGAGGGGCTGGGAATGAACCACAGGTTACTTTAAGATGAAGAATCCCATAAATGTGAAAGTCTGATTTAAATTCCAGGCTTGAAACAGATTATTATCACAGAACAAAACAAAAATTAAAGATGAGAAGAGCTACATTAACTATGTGCTAATATCTCCCAGCACCTTGTTAGAAGACAGACAGATCTACAAAATTCTTTATATGCACACACTCAAAACAGTTATTAGTTTCCTTTCCTTGAACATATCATAGCTAACAGCACTAAATGTCAGGTTTAAAAATTCAACTTCCATTCCCTGTAGTCTAATTTTTTTCCCAGTTCTCCCTATAATCTACTTTTAAAACATTTTAATACTGAGAAACGTTTTCACTATTTGTTTACTTCACAGAAATAGCTACAGATATTTCAATGTAAACATTTTCTTCCTTTTCTAAAACTATTTTAAGGAAGATTTTAGCACTGAAAATAGTAACCTGTAACTTGTCTTTTTAGCTCACGTTAAAACTGGAAGTAGCGATGCGGAAACATTTTGGCAATATCAAGTAAACGGCAATTGAGAATTACAATAGCATCAGGCATTTGAGAGGCAGACACAAATTTTTCTGATTTCAGGATCTATCAGTTGGCAAGTGGCAATTAAAATACACTTATTCCTTTCCTCTGAAGAGAATACCAGCCAGTGATCTCCGATGCCTCAGCACAAGGGTAGTGGAGCTGCTTTTCCCCAGCAAGATTTCAGCTACAGTGGGTAGAAGGGATGGGTTAGATCCCCCCCACTCCATTACTATGTCAGTAAACTGGGAGGCACTGAACACTCCGTATGCTAACCAGCATCCAGGGCAGAGCAGAATACCATTTTCTTTCACAGAAAATAAAACAGTTTTGAGATTCAAAAATACTACCAAACCAGTAGTTCAATGAACATGAAAATTAATGGGAAGCCTGTCTGTAAATCTGTCTCTTACAGTTGTTTTCATGGTCTAATTGAGGGGGTTTCCTCTGTGAAGCGTCTATAACGTGGATTTTGGGGGTCTATTAATGTATCTGTTGGAGTTCAGGCACGTGGGGAAAGCACCTCAAGAGTCCCCCTCCTCTGCTGCCTGTGAAACTGGTTACTCCCTAATCGCTTGTGAGCAATCTGCTCTCCTGTGGCACCAGCCACCGAGTTCGGGGGGGAGAAGCAGAGGGGGGTAAACAGAGAAGCAATGTTCACTTAGGACTTGTTTCCTTTGGAAACACTCTGAAAAAACGTCACTCAAAAAGGAAATACAAGTTCATGGGGATGCTATTTACACCTATGTATTCAGCTAATTATAATTACACCATTAGCTATGTATGTAGTTATAAATATATATATATATATATACACGTTATGTAACATATTATTACAAATTACACACCTAATTTTGTGTCTGTTTTTTATATAAGTATATCTAGCTATTGATATAATTGTTGTCACTCTGTTAGACATACTTGTGTGCACACAGTTATAATCACACGGAGCTGAGGCAGGGAAATAAGAACCATAAAAGATAACCTGCCCAGAGATGCAGAATTAAAGGAACTGTGTAACGGTGACGAGCTGGCCCCGCAGGACAGTGTGCCCAGGAAGGCACTCTGAGCACAAGGACCAGCCACCGACACCAGCAGCCGGCGGCGATCAGCAGCTAGCAGGCGTTTTCCACCTCCCTTTCCATAGCGCACACGGTCAGCAGCGCCAAGCCCAGCGAGCTGCGGCTCGGCAGGTAGCGGCAGGGCTGGCAGAGCCGGCAGCCACCGGCCGAAGGGCGGCTGGCGAGAGACCGGGCCCGCGTCCCCGCCGGCCGCCCGGACCTCCCCTGACGGGCGCCATCGCTCCCCGCTGGAGGAGGCAGGCGGCGGCTGCGCGGCGCCCGCCGGCAGCGGAGGCCGGGCCGCAGAGCCCCGGAGCCACCCCACGGGCCTGCGGCTCGGGAGGCGGCCCCCCGTCGGACCTCCGCGGGGCGCCGGGAACTTGCCTCCCATTCCCGTAGGAAGCGCTGGGCCTCGGCGGACCCGGCGGCCTTGTGCTTCCTGAACTCCTCCTTCACGTAGCGGTCCCCCAGCGCCCGCAGGGCGGCCGGCAGCGCCCGGTGCAGCAGCAGGATCCGCCGGTACAGGCCCCGCGCGCTCCGAGGCATGGCGGCGGAGCGGGGCCCGGCGCAGGCCTGAGGCGGAGGCCGGGGGCGGGGCGAGGCGGGTACCGTTCTCCGTCCTCAATGGCTGCAGAGTATAAGCGTGTTTAAAATAAAGCTGCGGTTCATGTGTCAGAGAACAACGGCGAATAAGCCCCGAGCCTGCTGTTTGCAGGGAGTTCATCTGCACCGTGTTCGTCTCCACGGTGTTGAAAGCGTTACCGGGAAATCAGCTGCAAATAATTGCTTTTGAAATAGATGGAGGATGAATAAGCAATTCGCATTGTTTCGAAAAGCTGTGTGCGGCTGGCAGGGATCACGATAAAAATAAAAAATCAGTTATTTTTCAGCTCTGTTTTCACTACGAGAAGAAAGAGTCGTGCACTTTGTACCTGGCTGTGTTTAGAATTCGGTGATTAGAATTACGACCCACCTACAACCCGAGCTGCAACTCCCAACAGCTCTCCATAAAGATTTTTTTCAGTTGTTTAACATCACATCCAACCCACCCACATGGGAAAATCGTGGATATTTTGAAGAAGACAGAGTCTGAAAATCAGGCAGTGGCAGCAGTGGCGAGAGCCCTGCCTCAGTACAAGTGCCTGTTAAGCTCCTTCCCAGTCAAACCAAACCATTGACACTTCAAAACGAAAAGGAAACATTTCCATTGGCCCAGTGAGCATTAAGGTTTTCCCAGGATACTCAGAAATCCCATAAAAATGTACTGCCTCATCAAAAGCCCCAGTCATATGCGAGCAACAGAGGAAAGAGCAAACTACAGACTATTTTGCTCACTACCATTTCTTGATGTTTATTTATTCTTCCAAGCACTCCAGTGATGGAAAACTGAAGTTCCCAGTTACACAAAAGTTATTGGAATAAAAGAAAATGGTTATAGATTGGCTTTTTCCCACTGGCAGTCTCCAGTTCTCTTTGTGCCTGTGATGCCCTGAGTGGCCAGACAGGCTGTGGCAGGGGAGGCCTGATCCTCAAATTGCTGTTTTCAAACTGCATTTTCTGCAAATGTTTCTTTGAGGAAGGCTTTCTGGACTTTATGCATTTTGTCTATCCCTGTGTCCTTCAATATGTTCAGATTTTTTAAATCTTCTCTAAACGGTAGGTAAATGTTAAAGTACAGTCTAATTTCCTGCTATATATATTAAAAAAAAAAGCATGCAGTCCTGTCCAATGTTTCCTTTTTTGCATTGTGCAGATCACAACAAAATTGCATCTCTTAACTTCAGAACCATGGCGTTTTTCATAAACTCTCTAAATATTAAAATAGATTCAAGACAGTTCTTTTTTTGCATACTATTCCAGACCAATGCAGACTTTTCTGATTCAGAAGCCAAGCCAACGATCTGTTATGATGGCACAAATTGCCTACTAAATATTCTGTGGCATGTTCCAGTGTGTCTCATAAACTAAAAAGTCGCAAAATTATCCCTTATTTGTGAGGTACAACTACAAAATTAGTAATTTCATACGTGACTTACTTAGAAAAAGCTATGGGTAATTGGAGGTTCACAGGATGCTTCTGCTTCTGTTGGAGTAGAGCTTTGTCCTTGATTCAATAGGAGCAAAATCGGTCCTAGCATGGGACAGTCTTCTTCAAAACCCACCAAAAAGTTAGACATGCAAACTATTATACATGGTTGTTGTTAAAAAATGGACCAGCTCTTTCCCCAGGGCTTGGGGAAATACAGGCTGATGAAGGTACCAGCCATGTTTGCTGTTGGCTGCAGAGACAACTGCCTATGTCTGGTCCAGGTGAAACCAGCGTTCTTCACACAGGCTATGTTTGGTGTGCTCCAGGCTGGTCAGCAGGGCATGGTAATGAGAACAGGACAGACAGTTACAATCCAAAAGCTTCATTTCAGTGAGGAAAAAAGATGCAATAATAAATACTGTTTGGTATAACTCATAAGGATGGCTTCAGGTACTAATGTATGCATCTTATAGTAGAATGAAACCAAATAATAGAAAGTATTTGGTGTGAAATAAAGTACACGACGATTTTGGAAGGGAGAAACAGCCAGCTGTTTCTGGACTCCAGTCAATTGCATGCTTGGCACATTGATAGCTTTTGGACATTAAAAGGAAGTTCTACTTTGGTTCAGCTTATGCTTGAGCTGCTCATTCATTGCAGGTTTTCTTGTTCTTTCATCTGAAACATATGATCTGTATCATTCAAAACATATTTTTTTGACAGTCAAAAGAAGCAATTCCTGAGGAAGTTCTGCTTGCCTCCTGCAGACTTGAAAGATGCCAAGTGTATCAGAAATCTTCAGAGAATTTAGCTGCCAAACTCTCTCATGTTTCTGCTTGAACATACATAAGCAGAGATTTGCAGCAAGCCAAGTATAGGCAGCTTCACACCAGAGGAGTGCCAGGCTTGTACATGGACCCTCCTGCTCACTTTGTCCCCACCTTCTTCTCTGCATCTCTTCTCTCCCTAGTCCAGCACCAGATTGTGAAGCACAGAGGAACCAGCACTTCTCAGAAGTGGCTGTGAAAGAAAGAGAGAAGGACTGCTAAGAACCTGTGATGGTTTTCTCTAATCTCATTATTATCTCATTTCAGGAACATCTGCTATTCAGCTGAAATTTTCTAAAAGATCTCAATGCAGTCGACTGATCCAAAATAAAAATTGTGGGTAAAATGATTAAAGAACATCAAAACTCAGTGTAATGACAGGCAATACATATCTTAGGGGGAAAATCCTACAGCTTCATTTATAGGCAGTGGTGCCAAATCAGACTGAGCTGGAAATCTTTTTTGTTTTTAAGCTATTACGGTTTTCAACATTCAAAGAAAACACCCAAAAGATTGCCTATATTACAAAACAATTTTTCTACTTTTGAAAATTCAAATGTAAATTGAAAATACCGATATTTAGAATCACTGTGTGTCTTCTCCTTTTATGAACAACCTTTTTGGTAAATACACTACTAATCCACTTGGTTACTCTGCCACATGTGCTGTTCTGTTCAACTGCATTAAAATTCTATAAAAAATGCAATAATGTCCTGTTAATTCACATAAGTACAGTCTGAAAGGGCATGTTATTTCAAATATAATATAAAGTGTGCACTATTCATGGATAAAGCTTTGTTTCCTGGTCTACTTAGTAAGTCATTGTAAATCTTAAAGCCATGCAAAGATGCTTCCACAAATCCATTAAAATTCCTTCCAGAAGAACACAAAAAGAGCACAGACATTAGTATGCTGATGGTTGTAATTGGGGGGGAAACACAACAAGGGAGAAAATGGACAAACTAAATAAACTAATATTATCACAGCAGCAGAAAAGACCATTTGTGAGTGAATGCAAAACCATGCATCAGCCTCAGAGTGTCAGGAGGGGAGCACAAGCCCCTTCTAAACAGCAGTGTCCATGGACCCTGGGAGTTCCCAATGGCACACCCTCAGGCCCCCAAGTCTAAACTCAGGGAATAAAACTAGCTAGGCTACATCACTTCTAAGCTTTTAGCCCAGCTTCACATTAACCCAAGGGAAATTTAAAACACAACATAAACACGTGTTTAAACAAAGTTAGAAGAAAGCTTGTTGTCCTGTCTCCTGTTTTAATTAAATATGTTTTATATGAAAAGCATAGCTTACAGATGCAAGCTATGTGGTTTCTCTGGCAGCATTGCAGCTCTAAGTAAACACACTATAGTACTATTTTGTTTGCTTTCTTCCCTAATTAAGTTTTTAAAGCTTCCTCAGCTCTCTGTGTGGCTGCTTCAGTTTTGGCAGCAGTACTGTGGCAAAGGGGACTGGGATGAAGACTTCATTTTCCCTTTCTCCCTCCCTCCACCAAGTAAACCAATCACAGACCAATTGGAAATCCCTTCTCGTTTTTTCAAAGATATATAGATGGCAGACTACTTGCCACAAGCGAAGCACGAGCCCCACGGGTCATGCCTGTGTGAGAGCCCATACCCTCCCACTGGGAGAGAAATGAAGCAGTTGACTACACTGATCATGGGAGGTGCAGCTGCAAGTGCCCAGACTGTGCTGCACACTTCAGAGCAGAAGTGAGAGCTGAGCCGCAAAATTTGGAGCCAAACGTGAATTTTGTCATCATTTGAGAGTGTTTGGATTTCTCCTTTTACCTTCCTCAGAGGCTATGGGTTTTACGGTTCAAGGCTTTGCTATAAAACTGTTAGCATTTCACGAATCTGAATCATTGTCTGCTGTTTAAAATGAAGCACGTGTAATCCAGCGTCATTCATCATTTTGGCATAAACAATATGCTATCAGCAAAGCACATTTCCCATCTCAGGCCCTTCCTAGCCCTTTGATAGCCCTCTGAATGCATCCAGTCTGTCCAGGACAATTTAACATACTGGCCAAATACTGCAATAATTAACTGGCCTTGCATTAAAACACTTGGCATCACCTTTGATGTGTAGCTCTGTAACAGTTCATGTTGGTTTGCTGTATTCCCTACCCTGAAATTCAGCACCACGCTGCAGGCTGGGGGGTATCTGGATGGTTACTCATCCTGGGTTTATTATTCACTGTATCTGGTAATATTTGGCGTTACATTTCTTGGTAGTCAGGATTTTCCTTTGTGGTTTCTTGATATAACATCATGTATTAATGGTTGAGATTCAGGATGGAACAATAGGATACCACATGAAAAAAAGGTAGCTTTAGCATAAATACTCAAGGTTCCTTAAACTCGTTCCATCCAACAGCGCTATCGCTGTTCATCAATTCCTCCCTCCGCCTCCTTCCCAAACCACCTACCTGAAGGCAGGATCGGTAGTGATCAAAAGACATGCTGCATTGCTTCGTATTGAAATGATCACGTCTGTGAAATATGGTTTTTAATAATGAGTTTATTGCTGTTTGCTTTGTGAATTATGGCTTTGTATTTCTTCTAAACCAAAACAAAAGTTATTTACAAGGTGCTACGGGAATAATTTTTAGACTGAAAAACAAGTACGTTAGAGATCACAAACTCCTTGCTGATTTGCAAAAGTGGCATTTGGTTTCTTACTTCTTTGAGATTTGATTTTACAGTGAGATTTTCAATGATAATTTGTTCTTATATGCTATGGAGCAGTAGCAGCTGCAAGTGCTATTGAAAGCACAAAGCCCTTCAACTGCAAAAGCAAGTGGTAGGAAAAAAATTATCAACTGTTTCAGTCTAATGTGTTAGATAGTAGGATGGTCACAGTCTCTTCAAAAGAAACAAGTTGGAGACTTTCCACTGATGGGAGACAGCCACTGCAAAGTGCCATAGCATCATTTATTCTCCCATTTTGGTAATTTCTCCATATATAAATTATATCATTTTAATATTAATTAATAGGGTAGAAAAAATAATGCATATTTTAAAATCCTTGACAATGAGTCTTGAAAGCAAAGTGTTTAAAGATGCAGTGGTGTACTTTTGGAGCTGAGGTGAAAACAGCATTCTATAGAACAGATGATTTTTCTGTGAGCTCTAAAATTCAAACATGTGCTGCATCGTGTTGAGAAACTGGTGAATCCCGTCCAGGTCTGGGGTACAGTCTGTATTTCAAATGTCAGGTTGTTTAAGAAATGGATACTCAAAATGAAGCCCACCTTTAAAAAATATCCCAGTATTAATATCTTGCAAGTCTTACTGCATTTGAGGGATCATTTCTTATGCATGGAGGAGCACAAGCATACCATGAGCTGTCCTGGAGGGGATCAATACTTCAGAAATTCTTCAAAAGGACAAGACTTGTGTCCCTTCTGTTGTTCAGCTTCATATATCAAAATTGAGCTCTTCACAGTTTCCAGAGGGCTTTGCTGTGACTCATTTAATGTCTTCCTGCTCTCAACTTTCAAAGTTATGCCCTGGGAGCAAAACTTCTCATTTAAGAACTGGATTTCAAAGTGCTCTAAAATCCACAGGCATCTCCGACATGTTTTGAAAATTGTTATACCTCATAAGAGCCAGGGGCAACATTATCCATGCAGGTCTGAAGTCAGTTGGTCTAGCAGGTCTTCAGATAACACTGCTTCCTTGCAACCTTCCCAGGAGGACTGTCCTTAGTATGCTCTAAAATCCACTGGGATATGGTGATTGTCTTGAAAACTCAGCCGCAACAATGATTGCAGGACAGTTCATGGTGCAAATTTGGGGTCATGCCTCCCTCCCTGTGCAACTGCTTATAGCAATTTGTGATTCTTGTTTTTTCCTGAAGAGCTGAGAGAAATCTGAAGGTATGAATGCATCTGTTAGAGTCAACTCTGAGCTCAACTCTTCAGCTGACCAAACTGACTTTACTGAAATTTGGTAAACATCCAGTTTAGAAATATTTAACACTACTGACTGATTAGAAAAAGAATAAAACAAAGTCAAAAATTGCTTCTCTAATTCTAGAACACAAATCCTTTTCCTTGCTGTCAGTAAATGCTTTCGATTCCTGTTCAGCTATTGTCTGTATGATACATGTGCTGTTGTACAAGCGAAAGAATAGATATGCCACAGATATGCCACACCAGTAGCATGCGCATATATATGCGTCTACCTATTTTTATATGAATGTATATACATATACATACACCCACATGCCCCTCCAAGCACACATATGCGTGCCTACACACACACGCATGCACGAGTGCAGACAAAACTGTTTTGTTATTGTAGCAGTCTGAATTCATGTACCAAAACTGTATTTCCCTGGTTTACTTCATAATCAGATTTTTTAAGGTTTTTAATATGATGACTTTTTTTTCTTTCTGGCACTTCTCACAATATAAACTGTACCCTGCACATGTGTACTTGACACTCCAATTGCTTTGCATACTTGCATTTCAAAATGTGCCTTCAGCTACATAAAGATTGCCTGTGAGTACTACATACCCATTCAACAGGTGGGAAACTTGAGAAACTGAGCCATCCTGCAAACCTAGCATTCAGTAAGACAGTTGCAGAGATGACACAATAACTTAAGACTTTCCTGGGTCTCAATTAGCCAATAGCTCATGCTGTCTTTGAGGTTTGCACAACTTTGTGTTAATACACTCTGTGTCAATGTGACGGCTTTTATTAAAAACTTTTTGGACAATATCTCGTCATCATGTGGTATGTTACCTGTATAAAACCAGTGTATGTGGGAAGTTTAGTAAAATCTTTCCATATACACTGTAGAGGCTCTCTCAACAAAGCGAACATGCAGTTACTAAGATTTGAAGTCTTAACCCTAAAATGAACTGAAAGATGTTCCCTCAGCAGAGTTGCAAATGCCCCTAGCAGCAAAAGATTTGAAAGATACTGATTGTCTCTGAGTGATGTTGAGTAACAGAAATGTGTCTTAAGGCAAGATTAAAACATTCATTGAAGAGGGAAAATAAAACAGCATCACAAAAAAGTGAGGTTTCTCCCTTACACTTTATTAGTTACAAAATATTCTTCTGGCTCTTTAATTGCAGCTTGCAAAGGCTCTATACTGAGTCATCTAGTTTCTGTAACAACTCTGTCTTAGCCTTCTTATTGGCATTTACTCTTATGCCACCCACATTGAACTACAAATCTGGATCCAAGGATTGCTGAGCTGTGAAGACTGTATTTGTATAATTCTGCCAGTAACCACCCATATAACCTCAGAAGAATCAAAGAGAACTAAAGATATGCTGAAACATTCAAAAGTCATTTGAACACCACCTACCAGGAGATGCTCACAGGTTTAAGGATATTTTACATGCATCCTATTCTGTTCTCTGGTTGGTCTTTTTAGAGTGGAAAGGGATGGGAAAGTACCAAAGACAGATGGATGTTTGTGTTTGCTCATTTAGCAAAAAAGAAGTTTTGTATTCTATCCGTCTCACCTCCAGATGGTGGTAAGTCAAGTCTCAGCACTGTGCCACACTGCAGGACCAGAGGAAGGCAGCTAAGCATTGCCACAGGGCAAAAAAGCTCATTTAAGAGGAGATGAGGACTAAAAAATGCTGAGAATAATAAGCACGGCTATGCTGTTTATCCATTCCACAGTTTGCTCATTCACTACCTAGTAATCATCTCTTCCTCCGTGGGTCAGTGTCTCCTTTTTGCCTGCTTGGTAAAGAAAATGAAGAGATTTACCCAGGGCCAACAAGAGGTCAAAGCCAGAGCAGAGCAGCCTCAGCATCCTCGCCTCCCTCTCCTGGTGAGTTCCCATGTCCAGTTTTGCATGTCCCAGAGGAGTTTGTCTTTGGGCTTGACAGAAGTTGCTGTAAGGCTGGAAACAAAGTGCTCATCACTTCTGGTGTCTGAAGTAAGTGACCTAAAGACAGCACAGGCTGTGTGCTCATGAAAAGCAGATTCTTCCAGGATGTCTCAAAGTGAGCACCCAGCACCCAAAGTGAGTAACACCAGCTCATTTGTGAACTTTGCCCAGATTTGCTCTGTGTGGGCAAAGCTCTCTCGTTCATCTCTACACACGTATGTGAAGAAGACACATCTTTATGCATCCATATATGCAAGCAGAACTCTGTATTGAAAACAAAAAAATTGAAATTGATGCAAAAGGCCCTTGCCTGCTCTGTTTAACTGGCAGTAGCAGAGATCTGGCACACCTGAGGACAAACGTTCTTCCATCTCTATTTTTAACTAGGGTGCTTAACCCTCTCACATCTATTTTCTGAGACTTTATAGACATTTTTCAAGTATTTAACTGCCTCTCTATATTTTCTCCATCTCTCAACTCAGACAAACCACATGGGTTGATTCATTTCAGGTTTAAGTAATGAAATTCTCATCATTTTCTCTCACTGACTCTCATGCACAAGCATAAGGCTGCATTGTCTGGGATGCATTGGCCAAGTTGAACATGTTTATTTGTAATAAAGATGTACCAAAATCCTCTGTATCCACTGGAAATGATAAACATAGAAACATCTACAAGTCTTTGGTTTGTTAAAAAACCCTGTGTTTACAATTACTATCTTTAGGTCCCAGTTTGACATCATAGTGTCCCTTTAAACAAATAACCCAGGCAGTGCAATGCTTTTCAGAGAGGGAGCAAAGGTTGCCACTGACTGTCTTCTTGTTGGTCACAAGATTCAGCAGATTTTTGGGGTTTGGATGAAAAAAACCCACTCTTTATTATCTGAACAAATATTTTTTCTTAACAGTTTCTATGTAACCAAGTTCATGGGAAACGTAAGTAAAAGTCAAACGAGGGAAGAGAATAACTGAGTGGACTCTGGAGAGTGCCTAATTATTACCCACAGTTATCATGCAACACACCTGTGGACACATACACATATGCACCCACCCGCCAGCATGAAAGGCAGAAGGTTTATATTAGCACTAAATAGGGACATAAGTGTCACACTTAGAGTTTTCAGGCTGCACCTCGGTTGGTTATTGCAGTAACAAATCCACTAACATACATGACCGCTTGCAGAAGTCATGGGCAGCGTGGTAACATAAGACAACAGCCCAGAAAGCTGCACCTGATTTATTCATTATTAGGTGTCACTGTGTTTAACATGAAGGTTCACATCCCATAATAGCTCTGTTTACAGAAGTTACACATATCAGGAAGTATGGAAGACATTTTCTTGCTCTTGATTTTTTTTCTCAGTACAATATAGCCATTCAGAACCAAAACCCAGGATATCATATCCAAACAAGCAGCTTCGCAGATACATTCCTGTTTTGTTCTGCATCCTGAATACTGCCACTCAGGAATCTACTGCCAACTCTGATGCTCTGAAACTATTTGAGGAGGGAAATCCAGCCCACAGTTGTCCCATTGCTAGCATCTTTACATCCCCTGCAGGGGACGTCTAAATCCAATATACAGAAGGATACATCTGCTGTATATGGTCTGGTAAGAACTTCCTGTCATATTTTGACTGCCAGATCATTTTTATCACCGATTTCTGTTTTATTGCTAGGAGGAAGACCACTTTTAGATCTTTATAATCACAGACTGAACTAGTAACACCTTATCATTTTTTTTCTTTTCTGTGTTTTGCCTTTTATTCTTCTGTCTCCTCCCCCTCCCGCTCTCCGCTTTTCTTTCTTGCAAACAGCACTTGTGAAAAGCCCATTGTTGAGCAGTGGTGTTGTGACATTAGGGTCAATTCCCTATCCCTTTGCTGACATTTCCTCTTCTGCTCTCTAAGGGATGAGCTCTAAGTGGGAGAGTAACACACAAAATTTTACAGAGCTTTGGACCACTTGCCTATGTTATAAACAGAGCCTACAAGATGACACTTGACTGAGCACATTCTCGACTCCTGCTAAAATCAATGCACAACAGTACTCAAGTGTTCATGGATTAGTGTGACTGCCTTTAATGCAGAGCTTTATATCAACACATTGCTCATATTTGCTGCTCTTGTAGAATATTGGCCCTTTTTGGACAGCCTAGATTTTCTTCTTACCACCTAGAAGCCTGTACAACCCTGGACTGGATATAGTCCATGCTGTATCCCTCAGCTCTGGATTGATTTGCTTCCATGAACTGGAGCCAAAGCCTTCCTTTCAGCACAGCATATTCCTCTTCTGGATGCTATGCTGATACCGTAGCTATGTAACTAATTTCCAATCCGGTGCTGCTCACCGAGTAAACTGGCACACCCTACTCATTTTAGAAAGCAAGTATGATGATTTCTGGAGGTGCTGGTTCTGCTGAACTGCATCATCTTGTTGAGTCAACAGAACTAAAAATTATAGGAGCAGAGCTGATGGAAGCCAAGGGATTTCAAAATGATACACTTTGAACGTAAGAAGTGTGAGCTTGTAGGAAATTTATTCTCTTTGCTATTGTTAGCATTCACATTTTCAGAAACAGACATGTTTTGATTGCCTCTTTTATTTACTTTTAATAACACTATTTGCAAGAGAAATACCTTTCTGCTGGAGCACAGTGCGTTTGGGGTTGATTAGGTATAATTTTCTGCACAAGACTTACAGAGATTGCATCATGTTAAGAGAAAATACACTAATAGCAGTGCGGCGCAGAAATCAGGACTGTCTCATTTTAGGATATCAGAAAACCCTGCTTACATGCATCTCTTTTTCAAGAGCAGAGGAGGAACGTTTGTACATTTTGGATCTTGTTTGTGGATTTCAGCTGGTTACACTCTGTGTAAGTTACTTTAACTCCTTTCATCTGACAGCCACTACTGAAGACAATAGGGAAGCTTTGCACCACCAGAGGATTTGGCCAGTGTTTTGCTTGTTTGTTTGTTTTTCAACTAACAATAAATAAGTCATACGTAAGTAAACTACCTTATATTTTCTGTTTTGCAGTTTCCATTGTATTACTTGAGATATCTGCAGATGTTCTTCGGATTTATCATTCTGCCTCTCAGAAGGATGACATCCCCTTTCCTCACAGAGTTAAATCTGCACTGTTTTCTGCATATCATACTTCTGCAAACACTCTTACAGCCATCTGCATTGGCCAGTAGATGTCATTGTGTTTCCACCACAAGAGCACATCAAACGTATTCGTCTGGCTGCAAATGCACGTCCAGTCCTGCAAACAATGCTGTTGACTATTTAGGACTATTTCTACCCTGCAGCAAAATATTTGTTAAAGATGCTTAGCCAGAAAAGAGTGAAAATTAAGTTCCGAGCATTTGATAGCTGTGACTAACTAGCCAGAATACCCTTGGTCTCTGCTAATGTAGTGCCAATGGTGTTATACAAACACAGCTTACTCAACAGGACACAAATCATTGTTAATAAACTATTACAAAAGATGCCAACAGAAGAGAACAGAAGTAATGTCTCATGGATTTGCCAGTTTCTTTAAGTAACCAGCTTGCTTTGCTGTGAGGTAATCTGCTCTTCAGTACTCAAAGAGGCAGAATTGAGGATTTATGCTTGAGAACTTTTTAGACCTTCAGAGTGTAATGAAAAGTGGCTGCAGCCTGTTATTTTTCAGCTATTTTATCCTGGAGTATTTTAACAGCTTCCTAATTTGCATGATATAATAATATTTGTGATGTAATTAGTAAGTTCCATTTGAGGTCAAAATATGGTAGCAATAGAGAAGCAAACACTTGGCAGTCATCCCAGAGGTAGAGTTTTCCAGAAAGTCTGACATGTTTTTTTATCAGCAAAAACTCAAGAGACATCATTTTAGGTTTTATTTTTAACCATCGTTTCATAAACTTAATGAATGTAAACAGGCTTTGATATCTAAAAAGCTACGTTCTCAATTACAGCTCATTTCCCAAGCTGAAGAAGAAGCACAAGATGAACGGAGGGTGAAGTCAGCTTGCAACATCCGTGCTGGCAATGGCACGTAGGGCAAAATTCCTCGCTGGCAGCAACCAGCAAGGCTCTGCTGGCTCTAACAACACAGGAGACCCTTGACAGATTCAGCAGAGAACTGGCCTCTTGCAATGTGTTTTGAGTCCCAGGGGCCGGCCACAAAACTGAGTGAGGTCAATGGAAATCTTTTGCTTGCTGGCAGTGGGCTGTGGATGAAGCCATGAATCAGGTTTTCTGAAGGCTGGGCGCAGCACATCTGTCTTGGGGTGAGGCAGCCGAAAGGCACAGGCTTGGATTTGAAGGGATGAGCTCCATCTCCTAAGTCTCTCTCTGCTCAAGCTTTACTAGCCCAGGAATAACCTGAGATGATGCTGTGATAAATGACATTCTTCCATCGCAATGCCTACAGGGGCTATGAGGAGGGTGGCTCATCCTCTTGCTTACTCACAGAAGCATCAAAACCCCTTTCTGGCCTGGGAGACTCTTGCACAGGGAGGAACTGCAGACTGGTTTAGGTTGGAAGGGACCTTTAAAGATCATTATGTCCAAACCCTCTGCTGTAGGCAGGGACATCTTCCACTAGATCAGGCTGTTCAAAGCCCCACCCAACCTGGCCTTGAACACTGCCAGTGATGGGGCATCCACAACTATGAATGGGAACTGTAGCTGTTTCCAAGTTTGGATGTAAGGCATAGACTGTAGGTACAGCAACCCTGTAACTGAGGAGCCCTTTGGCTGTCTAGACTAGCAAACCCTTCCACACTGATGAGCAGAAGGATGCCCAGTGGGGGCCCATATGTACAACGGCAGTTTCCTCTGGGCTGTAAGATGCATGGGACGTGTTTAAAGATCACAGCAGCATTACCTGCCATTTTACAGATAAACTCACTTGCAAATGCACGAGCCATCAGCCGTGCAGAATTTAATTTAATATTTAATAATATTCCAATGTCATCCCTTATAAAAAATGATAGTGTGTCAAAATACAAGCCTAAGACTATTCATGGGTCTGGCTACAGATGACACACCCATTTCCCATACACCATTCCACACTCATGTGATAAAACCTACTGCTGCTTGCTTTCCAAAGCACGTGGAGGAAACTGCACTACTCAGCTGAGGCTGGGCTCAGGCTGCTGAGCTTCCAGTGCTGTGCTTCCAGACTTTCACATTTAACCTGGGAATTCTCATTGGAACAACGTAATTTAGAATTGCCCCCAGGTAACATTTTTGATCCACATCAGCTGAGCCATAAAGCTAAAATAAGAAACATGCAGCACTGTCTTGAAAAGCTGTATTCCCAGATCACTGCTTCCCCACCTACTTCGTCTCACCCCTGCTCCCTCTCCCACGCAGCCAGGGCTTGCTGGCCCATTTAACTGAGGATTTAGCTGACTAAAAGGAACTTTTCTACTTTCAGATGCACACTATTTCCAGGCAACCTACTAAGTCATTACAACATGACAGTGTCAAACATACACAAAATGTAAAGGAGAAGTAAATAGAGCCCTGTTTTTCTAGCTGCCTGAGGACATCCACACACAGGCGGAGACAGTAGCGTGTATGCTGGTGGGATAGATGTGGGAGCCCAAAGAACTGACTTTAATCTGGACTCCAGCGAGTCTCCTTTGTCTCGTTTTTCCATCTCAAACAGGAGAGGTAATGCTATTCATTATCACATTTCACCTGAGGAAAAATGTTATCAAGGTTAGTAAGGTGCTTACATACTACAGAGACTAGAAAATTCCCACTCCTGCAAAAGATCGTGAAGAAATGACTGACTCTACTTGTACCAAATGCAGTAACTAGGGGAAAGGATCACTAATTTTAAAATGACAGTAAAAATGCTGACTTATCTCACTTCCTAAGCATGCCCTGGATATTCTCGCCAACACAAATGTTCCAATTAAAAAAATAGTGGTTGATGATGTAATTAGAGCTTGTGTTAGAACACACTTCCATAAAGGAGATGAATGAAGACTTTCTGAATATCATACATTTCAGTAAATCCAAGTTTTGCTGTATTTAGAGCTGCCTTAATATTCTTTAATTTTTAATGTAATTGTGCGTGAGCTTGCATATCTTTCCTTGCTTAGAGCAGAGCTGAGCATGGGAACAGTCAGGTGCAGGTGGAGGTTTTGCAGCAGGGTTCAGGGAACCAGAGCTGCCCTCTGCAGCAGCCAGGGAGATGTGTGTGATCCTGGGGTGGCCACACTGCTGGCCTGCATGGATGTCACTGCAAGAGCATCTCCGGTGAGATCAATTCACCCTCATCACAGAGGCCTCAGAGAGGCACCTGGCTTAGACTTGTCACCTGAGATTCCTCTGCACACCATTGAGGCAACTCACTCACTGCACACCCCAGCTTGCACAGCCATAAAACTATAAGAAATAGCACTGAGAGGCATAAAAATGGATGTGTTGGGGATTTGGTTTTTTGTTTGTTTTTTCTGCCATGGCATTTTTCTCCAGTTGCCTTCCTTTATCCCTTTGGGTGTAACTAGACTCTCCTAATTTCAACTGCCTAAAAGTTAGCTAGGGAGGGTAATTCACTTCTCCAGGCTCCCTCTGCAGTTGGGACCACCAGGTCCCAATGAAATCTCATCATGTCTTAAGAGATGGGTCTAACACAGATGGATCAAACCCCCTTTGGTTCCTTCTGCTCTCTGTGACAGGAGTTGAGGCACCTGGGCACCTCACTGCCCAGCTCAAGCGCTTCACTTCTGAGGAGACAAAGACAATGGCCTGACTCCTGGTGACTGCTGTGCCCACCTTTGCTGGCCACAGTGGCAGGCTGTGCACCCACCAGGCTCTGCATCCTCCAGCCTCAGGGTAGCTTTACCTTGCATCTCTTGGCCATTTTTAAAAGAAATAAAATATCAAACCTTGCAGAAGCTGAAAATTTAAGCAAGAAAAACTGATCATGTTCATGCATAATAATTACTCTTCAGCAGGTTTATTTTGCATTCTAACTGTTCTTAGTATAGTATCATCACAAAACTCTCTTGGTGTGCTCAGTGTGGAAAGTCAGTTGAGATACTATAATGATGTCGAAATGAAATGCTGTCAGCGCAAATCTATGAAATGACATAACGGTGTCAGAAATGAAAGGGAATCATATCAGAGTGTGTTCCAGCACCACTCAAAAATTTGTGAGAGGAAAGGGTGCCACAATTTGGGGACAATGTTTGTTATGACAGAAATGCTCAAACAGCTTAAAAGGGAAACTGCGTTTGCCAGCCGCACCACTTCTTAATCCAACAGATTTATCAAGAAGTTGTGCTAATTTCCTCTATAAATATCTCTGTGAGCGGAATGGTGCTTTGTGTTGCAGAAAGTGGTTTTTGAGTAGTCACAACTCCGTGTTTCTTCTGAAATGGAATGGGAAGGTTCATTGCATTGTTCACTTAATTAAATAGTCGTTTCTCTTTTGAGAGAAAGAAAAAGAAAACACCTCTCATCCAGTTATCCTCCTTGAGGAAACCCACATCCCCATGTCTGTCACATTATCCTAAAGAAAGGACTTTCTAAGCATCATAGGTAGGACAAATCTATTCCTGTACCTGTTTTTTCTACTTTGTAATGGTTACAAAGTGCCTAGAAATTCCCACACCCTTTGAGCAAGGATCTGTATTTTGCAGCTGTTCAGTTCTCCACTGTGTAACATCACACTCAGCAACAAAAACCGAGGTAGGAGAAGAAGAAGGAGGAGTGGGGAGCTGACTTCCAAAGTGGCCTATGTCCAGTGACTGGCAAGGCATCGGTCTGACTGTGAGAGACGGTGAGTGGCTGCCTTTGCTTTACGTGCTGCTTTTTTTCTATTTCCATCACCTATTAAACTCCCTTTATCTTGATCCGTGAGTTTTCTTGCTTTTGCTCTTCCTCTGTTTTCCACCATCCCACTGGTGGGGGCAGCGAAGGAGTAGCAGCGTGGGTGCTCAGCTGCAGGGAGGTGAACGGGCTAGCACTGCTGAGTAAAACACAGACCCAGGCTTCAGTAACACTTCGCATTTACCTTACTAAGTCTGCGTCATAGGCTTTGCTAAGCTACCTCATAACCAAAACTACTTCTAAAGTCCTCCTTAAAGCCAAGTGCTGCGCAGGACATAGCACAGGGTGACAGCATGCTGCAAGCACAAGCAGTCAGCCTCATCTGCTGCAGCACTGACACAAAACTTCAGCTGGTGTCTCCTATCCCTGCCCCATTCAACGACTAAGCTAGAGCGCATCACGGTAAACTGAGAATTTGCAAAGGATCAACACTGACCTGATGTTCCTTCTGGGGAAGCCCGTAGTAAACCTCCTCTGGCGCCAATGGGAGCAGCCTGACTCCAAAATACTTTTGACTTGGTTTGCTGATGGGAACAAATTTGCCATGACTTTTACTATGGTGTCTGGGGCTTAATTACCTTCATTATTAAAAAGCAGCAGTATCATTTCTGTTTGGAGCACTCTGACTTCAGCTTCTCTTGGTTAAAATTTGTGACCACGCTATGTTTGTCCCTGTGTTTGAATACCCAGCCATAGTGCTTGGACTGGCAGGCGTGCCAGGCAATGCTTTGGTTACCTAGCAGTTTGGAGAGTCAAACATAAAACTCATGGTGTATGTGGACACAGAGCAAAACCACCTTTATTTACTGGTTCTCAGTGGATCTCCTGGATCATATGCAGTTACAGTGCTAATAGAATCATAGAACACCAGGTTGGAGGGGACCTCAAGGATCATCTGGTCCAACTTTTCTTAGCAAAAGCATGATCTAGACAACATGGCCCAGCACCCTGTCCAGATGAGTCTTAAAACTGTCCAATGCTGGGAACTCCACCACTTCCCTGGGGAGATTATTCCAGTGACTGATTGTTCTCATTGTGAAAAATTTTCCTCTTGTGTCCAATTGGAATCTCCCCAGGATTAACTTGTACCCATTACCCCTCATCTTTTCCATGTCAAAATACTCAGACTGTATTATAGATGGTCTGGAAAGTACTCCTGACAAGTCAAATTAATACAGCTTGGAGTGCTTGTGTTAGTGTTCACAAACATCCTAAATACTTGAGTTTGACAGTATTCTTGGTAGAAGCAATAGATCAGGTATGTAACGACACAAGTGTCTTATGATGTCTCTCCTAGGCGAGAGTGACCTCTCCTTGAGACACATCCATTGTTCTCCACCTCAGCAATGGAAGCTGAGGGTGCTGGCCGAGACTTGAGACTGGATTCTAAGCAGCTAAAATCAGGCAAGCTGCAAAGACCATGTTAATGAAGCTTACCAACCAGATAGTGTCCAATGTTCATGGGTAGAACCTTCAAACAAGACAAAAGATGTTGCCTAAAATTTCAGCTGATGAGAATTTTTCTAAAGGCCTGTCTGCTATAAGGGCTCATGCTGCATTTCACAGTGCTTGATTTAAACAACAAAGAAGGTTCTGATTACCTTTTTTCAGCCAAAGTTGTCTTTTAACAAAAACTGTAAATTTGGTTACTTAAAAATATTCCATTACTTGATTTGAGAGGGCTGTCCATAGTGAAAAAATGGCGAAATAATATGGAAGTCTAGAAAGTCCACACTGATATTGTACAACAAATTTTCATTCTGTGATTACAAAATTTATTTTGTTTTCTTTATACAGAACCAAAGATCTTAAAGAAACACTCAAAGCTGAAGTTAAATATTTAATGTCAGGTCAAGAAAAATGTATGTTTTACATGACCTGAAAAATTTTACAAAATTTCTGATTTCTACAACATTCAGAATAATTATTGAGTGATCATTCAAAATAAGTTTTTGAAAGATCCATGAGACTTTCCAGTAAAATAAAATCTTACCTAAAATGCCTGGACTTTTCAAAAAGTCATTACCTCATATCAGCAATGGCTGAAAATTGGGAAGCAATATTGCTTATTTCAAGGGAAATATATTTTTCTGCAATGATTTTGCAACTTATTTCTGCTATAGAAATGGTGGTAAGAAAAAATTCAATTTCATTTCTAAACAGATATTCAAGCAGATTAAAACTCCTCAAGGAATCTCTAAAGGTGCTGCTGATTTTGACTAAATAACATTCTTTGGATATTTGCAATTTTGACAAAATATTTCCATTTGACTAGGAACAGCTCATTAGTCTTTCATTTGTATAAAATATGCTCCCCAAAGTAGTGAAGAAAGTGGAAAATCATGTTTCACATTATGGTAAAATGGGGATATGTTTTAAAGCCTTTCAATTAAAGTTAGGATTTCTTCAAGGAAGTTTGAATATTCTTTTTTTCCTTGCATAAACAGAATTTACACTCAAAGGAACTCTCCAAGATCTTCTGTACATTCATATATTTAAAAAGTAAGTCTATTACTATGTCAAATGTGTCTCACTGGAAAAAGCTACTGACTTTTCCATTCTATTGCTTTAATTTTCCACTACTCTTGTACGTTGTAATACTCCAGGTGGGTGCTGCGTGTGCTTCTGATTATGCTGTGTTACACAGCAGGGAAACCTCTTATCTCAGACTGGTTGCCTGGTTGAGAAAAAAACACACCTAAGGTAGTAAACACAGCTGTGGAAGAAGTATTTTCTATTTCCTTGCTGTTTGTTTTAATGTACAAAAATGACATAATTATGGAAGTTTGAAAAAATGCCACAATGTAAAACATAATAATAATTTAGTCTATATGTTTCTATTATAGTCTATATGTCTTTAGATATAGCTTTAAACAGTCCAAGAAAATCTTTAGAAATGTCTTTTCTGCTTTATGCTCTGTTTTGCCCTGATAAATACAGGATTTCAGAGAAAAGGAATTTAAAAGTAATCTCGTGGTTACACTGGTATTAAGAAGTGTTCTCAAATCTTGTTCTTGCCATTTTTCATGCCAGCTTGGAACTTTCGGCTTGAAGATTTGTGTTTCTATTGTTTTCTTTTTGACTCTGTGCAAACACTTTAAAGATAGAATATTTGCAGATCTGTGGAGGAAGGAAAAAAAAAAAAGAATGGAAGTTTTGTAAATCTAACCACTGCAACTTCATTTGAAGAAAACGAAATCTGAACTCTGAAAGAGGACAATGCCTTTTATTTATTTTTTTCAGTTTGCAAAGAAATAGAGTAATGCAATCCCTTTTATTTCCTATTTAAATGAAGTGTTTTCATCTGTGGCGTGTAAAGTCTGCTTTGCAAAGAATAAATTTGGAGCACACACATTGTAAGTATTTGCCGAGAGCACCGGGCTTATATTGGTTGAGTAAACAGCACTGTAATGTTACAATTATAAAAAACAAAATGTGCAGAAATATGTGATTGTCACTTTTTGTTTAACACTATTATTTTCTGAAGTCCTAGTGGGAAAGGATTAAATGTGAAGCGCTCACTAAGGAGCTCTGCTCCATTTGAGCTGCAACTGTTCTCCATCACCTATTATTTCACCAAAAGAGGAACCAGATTCTGTTAGAGATCCTCAGTCCAAACTCTGCCTGCAAACACGTGAAGCCATCTCCCCTGAAATCCTATGTAAGATAAGACTGAAGACGTCCTGGCCACTTTGGTCCATGGAAGATTTCATCTTTTATATCACAATGTGTAAGCACACAAAGGGCTGCACCAAGTTCTTTTGTCTGTGGGTAGAAAGACTTGCACTGGCACCAGCGTGCCTTTGGATCACACTGTACCACCCTTTCACTCCATCCACAACTATTATTTTGCTGCCCAGAATTGTTGTAACTTGACTGCCTCCCTTCATAATCTCCGCATTTTATCTAGCTTCTTTTCCAAAGCCAGAGAGGATAGTTGTCGTCTCTTGTACAACACAGCAAAAAGGACAAGGATGGGCTTTGGGGCGATGGCTTTCTCTGCTCCCCAGTCCATCCATACCTTCTCCAGACTGTAAGTACGTTGAGGCAAAGAGCAACAGCAAGCATGGCGAAGATTTCTGATTTGCCTAAAATCAGAGGAAGAAAAGATTTCATGTCCAACTCATCACAGCAGAAAGTGGAATGGAGAAGAAAGACGGCAGGCGAGAGCCTCTAAAGCATGGGTACGGAAATGGGTAGGCTAAGGCAGAAGCTACAGCTCTGTGGTTCCAGGTATTGAACCAGGAGAGGGAGTGTGGGCACACAAAACATCCGTCTACCCCCACAGAAGACAATGGGGACCCTCTCTATTGGTTTTAAGCAGGACTCGGATCATGTTAGTGGTTTGTATCAGGTGGGTTACCCGTGGAGATCGACGAAAAGGAAGAGGCAGCCATGCATACCTTGTTGTAAAGAACTCTAGGGTTAACTGCTGGCCCTTCAAGTGATGAGAAGTCCCAAGCCCAAATCCAGGCATTGTCATGTGCCCACCATTCCTAACAAAGAGGCATTCTGAAATCAAGATGATGGCAGGTTAACCATGAGGACTTTATTTGGCAGCACATGAGAAAAAAAGTGGCATTTTTTATGAAACTGACAAAAAGATTACTGAAAATATACATACTTGAAGGCCAGAAGGGACCACATCAATCATTTGCTCTGATTTCCTGCACAGCACAAGCCATACACCCTAATTTGGTCATGTCTGCATCATTTGTTCATCCTCTGCATGATCCAAAGGTCTCACTTGGAAAGAGAGGCACCTTCATGAAAAAGTACAAGTCATGCAGAAGCCACCATACCCCTTTGGGGCTTTTTCCAAAGGTTAATTTAATTGAAAGACAAAGAAAGAAAAAAAGATAAAACATTGTATTTCTAATCTGAATGTATTTTCAGCTAAATATCGTTCATGAAAATGCTCTTCCTTCTGTAGATAATTCACCCAGGTGGTACTTTACCTCAAAATACATGCCTGCCTCGAAGTCTCACAAGAAAAACATCTTATTTCTCATGCCCAAACCAAGGTATTTGCCTAATAATAACAGAACTAGCAGGCCTGCAGAAGCACAAATGATACAGCCCCAAGAGTTATTTTTCAGTTACTGACTAGAGAACATCATGATGAAGAAATCTGAGCTGAAGAAGAAACTAACTTCCATTTTTCCAATAAATGAAGAAAAAATTCATTTTCAGAGGAATGTAAAATGAATCTTAAAGCAGAGCATGCTTCTTGCAGCAGGGCCTCTTTCAAGGACAAAGATGCAATTCAAACACGGGACCAGAAAAAGAAGAAAAGTCTTTTCCTCTACACTTGTGAATATGATGGTGACCTTACAGAGCCCCTTGAAGACACAGCACTGACAACGCAGCCAGTGACATCCAGCTTCCCTGAAGGGCTGCCTGCAGCTGCAGGCTGGATTGTGGAAGATGGAGGAGAAGGTTCCCTTGTGTTGCATAGGAAACTTTTAGGATACCCAGTTTGAATTATGGCAGTGTACATCTTAGTGAAGGACATAGAAGCTAAGGCAGAAGATGAAATAAAATAATATAACCCTGAAATTACAGTTACAAGGAAAGTCTAGAATGTATTTATTTTAAAAATAGTAATAATAAGTCTAAGCTGTAACTGAGTGGGTTTTATGACAGATGCAAGTTATTAGGTCATTTTATAGATATTATCTACTGCTAGCCAGCGTATATACTGTCAGTGAGTACACATTGATAAACTCAATAGGCAAGGACAGACAGACCATGTAACACCAGTAATAAGGACAGAACGATATGACAAGAGATGTGCTTTTGCTGTTTTGATCTTTAACCTGCAAGGTGTCCTGGCCCCTTGTTGAATGTCACTTGTCATAGTCACTGCTCGAGCAGCCTAATTGCTGTGTTTCATTTCTGCATCGATTTGTATAGTTTAGCACTGCCTGATTGCACAAGCATGGTAACCTTGCACTAAACTTAGTGTTAGCTAAACAGGAGTTGTGGAGACTTTGTCCTAATGCTGCCATCATCTGCAAATCCTTCAAGGTCTAAATTATAAAAGTTTGGCTGAGCTCTGTAGGATAGCATCAGATCAGATCATTATTAAAAAGAGCAAAAGGAAAATCCCAAGGATAATTCCCCAGGTTTGTAGGGGGAAATCCATGTTGCAGGAGGGCCCCTGCGGGCAGGCGGGCTTCCTCAAGCTCCTCCACCAGCAGCCCTGCCCAAACACACCAAAGGGCTTAAAGAGCTACGCCTCAAATTCTTTGACCGGTCATCTTTTAACAGGGCTGTCAGAGATGTGGAAAAGCATTCCTGTGGCATTGGGATGTAAAGGGATTTATCTCACATCTGAAGTCCCACAGAGAGGCAGTGACCCTGCTCCTATCTGAGGGGCTGAGAAGTGAGTTACGGCTGAAGGAGATGTGACAGACGGGAGAGAATAAGCAGAGCAAAGAGCCCTGCTGGAGGTGAATGAATCCTCTTCCTTGAGGAGCAACTGCCTTTGGCTACTCAGAGCTGCAGTAATAAATTTTAAGGGCTGAAAAGATCATTACAGTCATCCAGCCCAGCTGCCCACTCATCTAGGACACTGGATTTCCTGAAGTCGCTCCCTCTTGCCAAGGTCCTTTCCTCCTCTGCTCTTGATCGGAGGCCCTTCCCCATGTGCCGACACCACCACTGCTCCGACTCCCATGCTGGACCCTCTGCAGCACTCTCCCCACAACACCACAGCAAGGCAGCAAAGGCAGCTAGTGCAGAACTTTTCTCCAAGTGTTACTGGCAATGAGAACTTTTACATCCATCTCTCCGCTGGTGCTGCCTCATGCCCTGCATCAGAGCAGCACCTCCAGCAGCAGTTTTGCCCATGGGGCTCCAGGTCCGTGCTCAGACATCTGTTGTGGAAACCTCAGGCAACTGCATGGGAATCCATGATCCTGTAGCTCTTGCTGCTGACCCAAACCGCTGATATGACGATGACTCTATCTGGTTTGCGTCTTGTCTTTCTTGGTAACCACCAGGCCTCACATCAGTTGAAGTACCTACAGCTCTTGGAATAACAACAACCAGCTACCCAGGTAGAAGGCAGGTAGAAGAACAACTCTGTTGGGAGAAGCTGGGTTTTCTGATGATGTTTCTCTGCTGGCCTCCATGACCTCAGAAAGAGGCCAGTGTTACACCATGATGGAAGCACATGGGCTGGAAAGGGGAAAAAACCCACAGACAGGTTTTTCCTTGAACATTCTGCCCATCCCAGAGGTCTCCGTGTTTACAAAGATGTGTCACGTCCATGCTGAGCCCTTGAGTCGAAGAACAACAGGAGCTCCTCGTCTGCCCCATGAGCTCATGCGGACAGAGCTCCAAAAGGGAAAGGAATGTGTGGGTTCTTCGAGTATTTGACATTCTGGAGGGGCAGACCATGGCTGAACTGTGACTGACAGAAAATGCCCTGCCTTGGGAAGGGTGCGGTGCTGAGTCTGCTACAGCTGATGCTAACAGGGAGCCCTGACTCCTCCCTTCAGTAATGTCGGTGCCGTTTGGGGGAAATAGGTGCAAGTGTAAGCTCCTCATGTCAGCTCTTTGGCAAGTAAAAGAGCCATAATTTGCCCTAAAAGGCAAATTCTAATTCTTAACATTGCATGTCATGGTTTTTATGCAGGGTGCAATTTACAGGCCAGACAAGCAAGGCCAGAGGAGCCCAGGCTGCGGCCAACACAGCAGTGAGTCCATCAGCCGTGGAAATGCTGAAGTGACAGGTTCGCTTCGTTAACTAGAGGCCCGGTGGTTCCTGCGCTTGCACAAGCAACTGGAAGAGAAAAGGCTGTTCCAAGGGTGGGAGACAACCGGAGCCTACTAAACGCTTCGGGATGGCAGGCAAAAACAACGCCTGCTCCAGTGCTTGAGAGACCAGGCAGGCTTCGCTCCCGAGGTCACATGTGCATCCTTTCATGAACATGAGTGGTGACCTTCACAGGAACACAAAACCTCCCTTTCTTTTGGAGGGGCATATGTTTGCCAAAGCAGAGCACGTCATGCCTAGGTGGAGAAATGCCCATTTTCCTCTCCCTGAACCAGCTGTACCCAGAGCCGGAGGCTCTACGGAAAGCTACTGAAATCTGAGCAAAAAGTCCTAGGCTATTTCTCTGGGTGTTCTGTCAGGTTTATTTCTCCCCCTCTGCTCCCAATTGTTTTTCCAAAATCCTTTCCTGCATTTATCCCTTTTATCACTGCCCTGTGAACATCCTTCTGTGTACTTTGCTAGCCCTCTCCACTGGATTCCCACTAGCTTTTGCCCATACTGAACAGGACAATATTTTTACTTTGAAGCTGGGGTACGGTTTTTTGCCCAGCCTTAGGCAAGAGTACAAGGGCTTTCAGTCCCTTCGCCTCTTCATTCTGAAAATATTCCTCTACATAAACAAGCCCTAAGCCTGAGACGATGCACTGGAGCAGCAGGAAAGCCCTCAGTTGTTGAAGTTGTTTAGAAATCGCTATTTTTTGATGCTGTAAAACAAGAGTTAATCCATGTTTCCACTGTGAAGGGCTGCTTGGTTGTTTTTTTTTTTTAAAGAAGGGGGAAAAATTCCTTTCATTCTTTGCCAGCAATTTCCATGGAAATAAAGTTTCCAGCAAAAACTTGGTGCCCAGACGAGAATATTTTATCCAGAAAGTGAAAGATTTTCTCTGAACAATTGCGAGATTTCATCCAAAACTCCGAGAGGCTCCATCCGGAGTATGTCGCCCGTTGGCTGGAGACAAAGCCCCGCCAAGCCAGGGAGGACGGGGAGCCCCCTGCAGTCCCCCCGTCTCCCCGGGTCGGCCCAGCGCGGAGGGTTCGGCCCGGTGAGTGCTGCTGAGGTCTACGGCGGGGCGCGGGCACCGGCTGCGACACAGCACCCCGTCCCCCCGCGGGGCTCCGGGGGGGCCCCGGCGCTGCCTCCGCCGCAGCTCCCTGCCGCCGGCGGGAACAATCGCCGCGTTGTCCGGCCGCGGCCGCCGGCCCGGCGGCTCCCGCGCCCCGGTCCCCGTGCCCTGCGGGGAGAGCGCTGGCGGGGCCGCCCGGCTCGGCCGCCGCCGCCGCCGCTCAGTCTGGCCCCGGCGGGGGCGGTGGCGGCGCGGGGGGAGGAGGCGGCGCGCAGGTAACGCGGGAGCGCTGCGCCCCGCGCGGCCACGCTGTGGCGCTCGTGTCACGGGCACGGCCGCCGCGCGCCCCCGCCGTGTCCGCGGCCCCGCGCCCGGTGCGCCGGCACCGCCGCAACTGCCGCCCCCCACACCCCCCCTCGGCGGATCCGCGGGGCCCGGAGCCGCTCGGGCGGCCCGGCGGGCATGTGCCGGTAAACAATGCCCGTATTGTGCGATGGAGAGCGGAGTGCGGCGCCCTCCGCCAGGCGCGCTCCCCCCGGGGATGTTAAAATCCGCTGGGGAAACAGCAGAAATGCAAAGCAGTGGGGTACGGGCCGGGAGGGACGGGGGCAGGAAAGCCGCAGCCGGGCGGACTGGAGCGCCCGCGGCCCGGTAATCGGCGCACGGGCTGCAGCGGCTGCGGACGCCTGCAAACAAAACCTCGGGGTTCTGCGGCCCTGGTTGTTGTGTTTCTGACTCCTTTTTCCTTTAATATCGAAACTTTTTTTTGTCTCTTCCCCTGCCTTGCCGCTGAATAAAATAAGAGCAAACTTTCTCCGCCGCAGGAAACCGACCCAGCTTTCCCCGGAGAGCTGCAAAGAGCTCGGCCGGGATCTCGGGTGGCTGCCGGGGCTGGGTGCGATACCAGCGCCCGGGTCCCCTCCTCTCCTCTCCGTTCCAACGGCACCTTCCTGCCCGGACGTGTTGAAGCGCAGTGCCCTGGAATTTATGACACAAATGGGCTTTTCCCCCCACCCTCCGGACTCTCTCCCCCTCTTCATCTGTTTAAAATCTCTACCGTCCCTTCCAACTGGACGCAAATTGGGAGCTTTAATAAACTTACTTCCCCCTCCCCAGTCGTCAACATCTATCCCTCTCCGGTTCCTCTCTTTAGAAAAAAAATAAAGGAGGGGAGAGAGACTTCCAGTGGATTTAAGTGATTCATATAATGAAATGTTTAGGGATTTATTTAATGTGATTTTATGTGAGTTGCGGACATTTCCAAAGCAAACAAGAAGTTCAAGTCCGACACGCAGGGCTGTGGTACAAATGTTACCCTCCCCGGCCGGGGTATCTTCCCTGAGCAAACGGGCTAAACCTGGAGAGTAAACAGCTTCAGAAGAACCTACAACTCCAGGTCACTGCAAACAGCCTTTCATTTGTTTTCTGCAGTGCCCAGTAAAATCTGATATCCCCCCCGCTGTAAAATCACTCGGGCTGGGCATCACCAGCCCGTGGCTCGCCTCGGCCCGACCACCCAGACCATCGCCTGGCACCGGGATGCGCCCACGGGCGTGGAAAACCGGGTGCTGGCGGAGGAGGGTGCTGCTGATCAGGGTGCTGCGACAGGGACGACACGGGACACACACCCCCGCACAGCGCCAGCCACTTCTGGGGGGCTGTCACCCAGGACATGGGCTCTTGAGATGGCCTCCCAGTGGAGAAGCCCGCGGCGAGCTCCCCGTGGTCCTGCCCACGCGTGAGGGTGATTTGAGCTCCCCTCGTGACGGGCATCTGACCCTGGGCCGGAGATGGACCGGATGGTGAGCACCGCCGCGGGGCGGTGAGGAGCAGCCACGCGTGGGGCCGAGCGGCCACGGGAGCACACGGAGGGGCGCCAGGGGCTCTTCGCCCACGGGCACCGTGCCCACAGCCGGGTCGTCTGTAGCGAAACCCGCGGAGTGGGTGATCCTGGGCCGTACGGTGCGACCACTGCCCCAGAAGCTCACCCACGGCCGGGTGTCCTGCCGGCCCCCTCCGCCTGGCCCCGGCTCTCCCCCCTCGCCTGGCTTCGGGCCTTGCTGGGGTCTTCGGCGCAGGAAATAAGGCAACTAAAATTCAAGATTTTGGGGGGAATAATGCGATTTACTTTACGTAACGGGGAGGTCCCGGGCGGCATGCCTCTGGGGAGGGAGGACAATACGGGTGCAACGGCGCCGGTTCGGGGATCGCCACCGGCCCAGCGATGGCGTTGGGTGCGCTGTTCCCAAACCGTCAGCGTGGCCAAGAGGGACCGGACGGCACGTCGGGGAGGCGTGCTGTGGGCCTCCCCAGGGCGCTGCGGGCAGGAGGTGCGGGACAGCGGGAGTATGGGGGCACCGGGGGTATGGGGGCGGCGGAGGCGGCCAAGCCCCCTCGGCGGTGCGGAGGGGGTGGGGGAGGGAGCCGGAAACCTCCCGATCGCGACGCTCCAGCTCGGAGATCGCTGTCGGTATTCACTTTAAAAGAGCTTGAATGGGACTTTTTTTTTCCTTCTTTTTTTTTTTTTTTTTTTTAAGCCAGAGCTTTGTTGTGCTAAACTAGTTGGACGAGTTAGGGTGTCGCTGCTCCCGATTGCTCTGGCCAATGGAACCCGATCCACCCTGCTGTGCGTAAGAGCGCAATTAAGGATTTAACCAAGCCTATGCTGCGCCCCAGCCAGCAGTCTGCCGGAGAGAGGCACCGCGCCGCAGCCTCCGCCCCCGCCATGGCTGCTTAGAGCCCGGCAGCCCCCGCAGCCGCTCCCGCCGCCTCCCAGCTATGACAGGAGTATTTGACAGAAGGGTCCCCAACATCAGATCCGGCGACTTCCAGGCTCCTTTCCAGACGGCCGCAGCCATGCACCACCCGTCCCAGGAATCTCCCACTTTACCCGAGTCCTCGGCTACGGATTCCGACTACTACAGCCCGGCGGGGGGAACCCCGCACGGCTACTGCTCGCCTACCTCGGCTTCCTACGGCAAAGCGCTCAACCCTTACCAGTACCAGTACCACGGCATGAACGGATCTGCTGGGAACTATCCTGCCAAAGCCTATGCAGACTACAGCTACGCCAGCCCCTACCACCAGTACAGCGGGGCTTACAACCGCGTCCCGAGCTCCGCCAGCCAGCCAGGTGAGACCCGGGGGCGTGCGGGGGCTTCCGCGGCCCTGGGGAGGCTGGGGGAGCGCGTCCCAGCGGAACACGGCCCCGTGGAATGCGGGGATGCAGCTTTCCCTGAACCACTGGGAGAAATAAATTTTAAATTTTTTTTTAAAAAAAAAAAATGGAAAAGGGAGAATTAAAGAAAGTAAAAAAAAATAAAAAATAAACAAATAACCGGAAAGCTGGGTGTAGTTTTCCTGAGCAGCCCGCACGATCTAAGCCACAAATCCTAGGACCAGAGCTTTGGAGAAGCAACGTCGGTCAGCTGCCCCCGGGCCCCCCCGGCTGCCTCCCTCCTCCTTCCCCCCGCAGGAAGAGGGGGAAAAAATAGCCGAGTCTTGTTGCGTGTCCCAGACTCCGGTTCGCGGTGGCAAAGAAAGTTTCCTTCCTCCTGTGCTGGGGGCGGGGGAGCAGGCTGGGGGGTGCTGCGGAGCCGGGAGGGATTTTTACCAGAAAGCGCCGCGGTTTTAGCGCTCCTCATTTACTTCTTTGTAAGTTGGGGGTGGAGGCATAAAAAAAGGTGACGGGTGAAAAAAACTAAAGCAATGCCGCAGGCAAGCCGAGCGGCGGGGGCTCGGCTGAGACCAGTGCGGCGGCGCTTGGGGACCCGCTGCCGGCGGCGGGGGAAAGGAGTGGGCGTGCGGGGGAAGCGGTCGGTGGCCTGGGTCGGTCTCCACTCCGGGACGGCCTCTTCCCAGCGGGGCACCAATAATCCTCCTAATGCCCGCGGCGGGCGCGCATGTCCCGTCCCGTCCCCGCGCTCCCTCCCGCGGCGGCGCAACGCTGC
Source organism: Podargus strigoides (assembly GCA_028020825.1). Taxonomy (NCBI): domain Eukaryota; kingdom Metazoa; phylum Chordata; class Aves; order Caprimulgiformes; family Podargidae; genus Podargus; species Podargus strigoides. The sequence goes on from CM051623.1 coordinate 32,394,856, forward strand.
GCGCCCGGCGCTGCCACCCTCCGCGGAGGATGCCCGAGGCCGCCGCGGGAGGTGGAGGCGGGCTGGGGGTGGCCGAGGCCCGACGGGGAGGGAGCGGGGCCCCTCCCGCCTCTCCACGAGGAGCCGGCGGAGGGTGCACGGAGCCGCCGCCCGGCGGAGGGAGCCCCGTTGGGAGCCGCGGATCCCGTCGGGCCGGCGCCGCTGCCCTTCCCGGCCCGCGGGCGGGACGCTACCGCCGGGGGCTGCGCAGGCGGCGCGGAGCGGAGCCGTGCCCCGCGACCTAACGTCTGTGTCTGTGTCTCTCTCCCGCCCTTGCGCCCGTGCAGAGAAGGAGGTGGCGGAGCCCGAGGTGCGGATGGTGAACGGCAAACCAAAGAAAGTGCGCAAACCCCGCACTATCTATTCCAGCTTTCAGCTGGCGGCGTTGCAGAGGAGGTTCCAGAAGACCCAGTACCTCGCCCTGCCCGAGCGGGCCGAGCTGGCCGCCTCCCTGGGGCTCACGCAGACACAGGTACCGCGCTCGGCTCGGCTCGGCCTGCCACGGCACGGCGCGGCGCGGTGCGGAGCTCCGGGTCCTCCCCCGGCGCGGCGGGAAGGGCTGGATCGGGCCCGCGGAGGGGCCGGGAAGGCGGCGGGGAGCGGGTCACTCGCAGCCGCGGAGCACCATCTTGCCAGGCGTGCATTAATAGTGTTGGTTTCCCTCTTCCCCCCCCGCCCCCCTCTTTCTCCCTTCTCCTCCCAGGTGAAAATTTGGTTTCAGAATAAAAGATCCAAAATCAAGAAGATCATGAAGAACGGGGAGATGCCCCCGGAGCACAGCCCCAGCTCCAGCGACCCCATGGCCTGCAACTCCCCACAGTCACCTGCGGTTTGGGAACCCCAGGGCTCGTCCCGCTCCCTCAGCCACCATGCCCACGCACACGCGCACCCCCCGAACTCCAACCCTTCCCCTGCAAACAGCTACCTGGAGAGCTCCGCTTCCTGGTACCCCCCCGGCAACTCCATCGGCTCCCACCTCCAACCTCACGGCTCCCTACAGCACCCGTTAGCGCTGGCCTCTGGGACGATTTATTAGAGTCTGACCCCTTATTATTTTATTTTTTATTTTTATTCTGTTGTTCCTTGGACTCCTGTGTTTTACTGTTAAGGAATAATAACAAAAGGAATACGTATAGGGAATTTTTAAAAGGGAAAAGAAACAAACAAAAAGATTAAAATGTGTAAAGCTTGTGCATGTAACTTATTGCATTTCAAAGGAACCCCTTTTTTATACAATACGGACATTTTTTGGCTCAGCTGTGGACACTATCAATGGTGCCTTGAAATCTATGACCTCAACTTTTCCAGAGACTTTTTTTCAATGTTATTTTAACCCTGTAAATAATTGTAGATAGAGGAATTAAACTGTATATTCTGAATAAAATAAAATTATTTCGACCACGAGAGATGTTTCCAAATTTCCCCTTATTCTATTAATACAAGGAGAAAATAATAATAATGCCAATTTGCTTGCAGAAAGCAAGTGAGGAACGAGTGATCTTGAAGGGGCGCTCACATTCGGTCGCCATGCCGTGCCACTGCACCCCGGGCATGGTGGCAGGATCGGGACCTTGTAGGTACCCAGGGGCGAGCTGAGGGGCGGCGATACAAAGGGGGCTTTTGGAAGGCCTCGCACACCGTATGGCACACCGATGTGGGCTGCAGAGAGAGCTGCCCATCCTGACTCCAGAAAGCAAATCCCTCGCCTTCAGCCGCCCTGAATCCTTTCCCGAGAGCAATTAGCGTCGAGAGCTGCACACTTCACAGCCCATCAGTCGCCCGTGTGCGCTCGGCTAATTATACAAATTACGTTTCCGTCAAAGGGAGCCACTAAATATGAGAAAAGGATAAAATGAGGGCCCCGCTCCCCTCGCTCTTGGTAAACGCCTGCGGCGGCTCCGGCTGAAGGAGGGACTGCGCGGAGGTACCTTTTTTCTTTCATCTCTATATACCCGATTTAGGGAAAGAGTTGGAGCCAGCACCGGCGATGCCCGCTGCACCGGGGCGGGGATGGAGACACGGCTTCAGCGGGGTACCCCTCTCCCATCAGGGACCCCAGGTTTGCCCCGAGGCCCCCACGCCGGCACACATTCCCGCGGGGAACCCCCTTTCCCTGGCCGTCACGGGGGGAGTGGAGAATTCCCGGCCGTGTGGGGTAAGGCGGTAGCAGTGGATGTGACAAAAGCGTCGCTTGAAGGTTCCCCAGGATAAAAAAGTTACCCTCTGTCACCCGAGGATGGCGTGGGGGGAGAGGAGGCCTGGGAAGGCACTCTCCTGCCCTGGGGCGCACTTACCTGTCTCTAGTCTGCCTCCCTGCTGCCCTCCCCCTCCTTTCTTCGCCCTCCGCTCCTGCCTGCCGTGTTTTGCGCGTGTCCGTGAGCGTGCGTGTGCGTGTTCTGCTCCCCAAAGAAAGAAGGAAACCCGGAGCTGCTGTTTTGTAACAGGTTTGGAGGTTGGTAAATGGCTTGCAGTACAATAGACCAGTTTGTTCGGTGAAGCTGCTCCCTGCATGCGTGGGTGGAGGGGTGCGTGGGTGCCGGAGACGATGCGGCGGGGCCGCTGGCTGCCCACCCCGGCCCGCCGCCGGTGCCCCGCCGCTCCCCACGTCCTCTCAGCGGCCCTGGGCACCAGCTCCTGCTCATTTCACTCGCAAGGTTGCAGGGACTTTCCTCGGCTCTGGGGCTGCTGAAAAGCTCGGCTTTGTCTCCAGCTTCCACCCTGTGCAAAAATAAAGCCCGACCTTTTCATCTTCCTCCATTCCTTTCCTCGCTTCCCTCTAGACAAGCATTTATTTTTTTTCCAACCTGCACTAAGAGATTCTCCCCTCCCCGAGATCCCTTTGCGGAAAGCCTTGGACACGAGAGGTGGAAGTCTTTCCCAGGTCGGTCCACCCATCCTTTTCTTTGAGAAGCCGCCGCGGGGCTGTTCGGTTGCGGTAACCTGCGGGGCCCGGGAGGGCTCGGACGGACAGCGCAGGAGCAGCTCCGGGGGGGCGGGATGCCGGCAGGCAGGATGCGGGACGGGGTGGGAATTCGGGGATGGCCAGACAGCCTGGCATCGCTCGCCGCTCCGAGCCAGACGGGTCAGCTCGGCTCGGTTTACGTGCTGGTCCCCTTCTCTGCTAAATTTCCCTTTCTCCCAGCTCCCGGTGTGTGTGGCAGGTCGGGGAGAGGCTGGCACCCCTTCCCGGGAATGGGTAGCCAGGCCCGGTTAGGAAATGCCCCTCGCCGGGGCACCCTATCGCTCTGGCCTCTGGTCTAACGCACACCCAGGGGCTGCAGCCGCACGCACCTTCGTGAAAGCCGCGTGCCGGGGGATGCTCCTGTCCCCCTGTCACCGCACACACAGGCAGGCACACCCCGGCGCCTCTCCCCGCCCGGGCGCACCCCGGGGGCTCCGGCGGCGGCAGGAGGGAGTCTGGCTTGTCCGGGCCTCCCCTCTTGTCTCCCCGGGAAGGGGATGGGATGAACTGTCCTTTGTCTGACGCTGGGTTTGGGCTCGGCCGATTACTCGCTCGGGGCTTTTTTTTTTTCTTTTCTTTTTTTCTTCCTCCGTCCCCCCTTTCCCCTCCCTTCTCTTTTCCTGGCGGCTACTTCCACGTGGAGCCGGGGCAGCTCGGAGAGCCGAGAGGAGCCACATTCCTGTGGATGCCGAGCGGCTCCAGGGCTGAGCCACAGGGCCTGACACAGACACACAGACACACAGACACACAGACACACAGACACAGGCACACAGACGCACACACAGAGCAGCCTGCAGCCCTGACACTGCCTGCACCCCTGGGGCTCTCCCACCCACAGCAGATCCACCCCTCTCCATGCGCTCACTCCCGGATGGGGCGCACACCCACAACACACACCCCGATATACACCCAGCTGACTGCCCACCGCCCCCAGCTACGGACACCGGGGAAACACCTTCCCTCGTCCCCCCAAAGAGCCCTCCCCCCGCTGCTCCCGGCCCGGGCATCACCGCATCGCTCGGAGGGGAAGAGCCTCCATTCGGGGGAGCGCTGCCTCCTCGCCAAGAGACTGTTTCCCTCACCCTCCTCCCTGGGAAAGAAAAATAATAATAATTTTAAAAAAGCAAAACCAAAAACCCAAACCCACCCCCTCCAACCTGTCGCCGCTTCAAGGCACTTCTGTCGCCCTCTCGCTCCCCTCGGTGTCCCCCAGAAATGCGGTTCCCAGGGCGCTACCCCCTCCCCCTCCGGCGGCGCTGGATCCCGAACGTGCATCCCACATGTGGCACCGATTAAAGATTTCTACCACGCAATTTTGCGACTGACAGACTTTAGGTGGTTTGGTTGTGGATTACGGAGAGGAGATCTATTGCTTCAGGAAAGTCGGGGGGGCGTGGGGAGGAAGAAGCCCCTCTTCTTGCTTGCATGGGAGCGGTTGCCTGCAGTAACGCAGTAGGCAGCTCTACAGGGCAGAAAGGAGCCGTGAAAATAGGGACGGTGGGGTTCACGTTCAGCCTCCATTCCTCTCTTTTTTGAGGGAGAAGCTGTATTGCAGCAATTAAATGTTTCTGCTCTTTGTTCGGTGCTGTGTCTGTTCACACGCGATTTGGGCGCATAAGCAGTGGTTTGTCTGTCAGGAACATAGACCCGATAAATCCCGACGCACATCCGCGCCCCGGGTGGCTGCATGAACACCCTCCACGGACACGACCTTCGAGGCCGCGGGAAAACCTCCCAGGCCCCTTCGACCCTATTCCCTTCGGTGAGGTCCGGGCCAGAACCTGCCACTGGTTCAGCACTTGACAAGGGGGAGCCCGGGGATGGTTCCTCGCCGTCCTCCCGTGCTGCTGCCCCTCGGCAGCCCCGGGGGGTGCCCAAACCTCAGCTTTGCAGCAGGGACCAGCGAGCCTCGTGGGGACGGATCCTGACTCCATGCTTTGCAGCGGCATCACCTGCCTGGCCGCGGAGCTGGCCCTCCGGCCCAGGGAATCTTTACAGTCTCTGGATGTGCACCATATAACGCGGTTTACGGGCTTCCTCCTCGCGCTATCCACTGAGCTCCCCTTTCCCTTTCTTCACATTAGTTTTATTAATTCGCGTGGACCAAAGCGCGCAGGGGAAGGCTGCTGGCTGCAGCGGTGGGGGCAGCAAGGGCCGGGGCTGGCACCCCTCCCGCCGGGCACTGTGTGTGTTCCGCCCCATCGCACCCGGACCCTGCCGTTACCTGCCGCCGGGGCAGCAACCGATTTTTGATGATCTGGCCCATTAAAAATGAAGCGGGATTGTGTATTTCGTGCCCAGGGTTAATAAAATCCAATCAGGAGCGGAAAGCGAACCAGCCCAGTGAGTTGCCCTCGCTAGCTGCAGGTAGTCCTGTTAGCCAGGCTCTTTCGGTTAATTAATTACAATTGAGCCGGTTCTGTGGTAATTTCCTCAAGGACCCCTGACGACTGGACCAGTGGGTATGCTGGAGGGCAGAAGGCCGCGGGCACTGCAGCCTCCCACGGAGGGTGCCTGGCCCCGGCGTCCCGCATCGTCGCCCCCCGCATCTCCGCACCCCGCATCCCCCCACCCCGCACTCTCCCCCGCCCGATTACGAGGCTCCCGAGGCTTCTTGCCCGAAAGTGACGTTCAGTCACCTGGGATGAGGCACACGATAAGGGCGAGCCCGCATTTGGGGATGGGTGGGAAGCCCGGGGATCCTGCGGGTACCGGGGAGAGACTGCCGGGAAGAGCCGAGCCGGGAGGTGGACCGGTGCAGGCGGAAGCCCTAAGCATCAGCCCCTGCCTGCACATCATCCTTATACTCGTTGGGAGTTGGACACGTAACGCTACAGACCACTGATTTGCTATTTTCTTAATTCCCGCTCTTCTCATTCCCTATGAATCAAACAGTCTTTTGTCCTTCCGAGTTTGATTTGATCGCTACTGTTCACATTTCACTTTTGTATTTTTCTCTCCCTATACCATTACTCATTGAGTGCCCCGTGAAATTACAATCGTACATTTTCAACTCAGCAACCCATTTGCAGTGCAAAAATAGGGTCTAAATAATGGCTGAATTAGCCCTACTGGACAGTTTCAGATGTAACACTCTGTAATAATTATATTGCAGGCTGGATTAGGATGCTATTATCATAATCTGGACGTTTACAATTATCTGTAATTTGCAAAGATGCGCCAGGTCTTGATTACAGCAGTTTTTTTTATCAAGCTAACCATCACTAAACAGTGACAGTAATAACAGCTAATTTTGCTGGCAATATAAGAGGTGCTGGGGTGTGCAAACAATTTCACACCTGGATGTGCTCACTCAACCAAGAATATAGAGAAAGAGCTTCTGCCCTGAGACTCAGAAAAATATTCTCCACTGCTTCTGTTCAGTATAGATTTCTAGACCCCGATCCTTGCTTAGCCGGTTTTCGCAGGGGGTAAGTTTTGGGGCTCGCTTGGGTTTGGGGTCGCTTTGTGGCCGCTTCGCGCCTTCCCCTTCGAGGCGCGCTCCCTCTTTGCTCCTGCCCCTGCTCCGGCGGTCACTCTCGCGTCTGTGGTTCTCCTCGCCGGGATGGTCCCCGCCAGCTCCGCGCCCCCGTTCCCCCCGGGGCTGCCGGGGGCGGCGGGCGGTGCGGGGCGATGCGGGGCGATGCGGGGGATGCGGCGGGGGCTCCCGGAGGGGCGGTGCGGGGCTCGGCGGCCGGCGGAAAAACGGGGCCAGCCCCACAGCCCAGCCCCACAGCCCCACAGCGAGGCGGCGACAGCGCGCCCTTCCGCGGCGTTCCGCTGCGGCCCCGGGGCGGCGGAGCCTGGCGGCGGGAGGGGATGACGGAGCCGGCGGTGGCAGCACGGTTTGGCGGCCCGCGTGGGGAGCTGCTGCCGCTCCATCCATAGATGACGCTGTTTCACGAGAGTCTCCCAGGGCGAGTGGGAGCCGGCGCTGCCATCCGCTCCCACCCCGCTCTCGGGAAGCCCTGCCTCCCGCACCTTCTCCCACCCTGCTAAGCTACAGGGATTTTTCTTCATTATTATTGTTATCATCATTTATTTGTTCGCTGACTTGCTTGTTGTCTGGGCTTTATTTAAGCCTATCTGAGAAATCACGCGTGGGAGAGGAGGGCACGACGCACCGAGAGGCTTTTCGCGCCGGCACCCACGCTGGCAGCGGCGAGGACGAGCCCCCCGAAAGTCCACGGGAAGCAGCGAGCCCCCCTCTCGCACCCCCCGTGCCCGTCACCGCGGGGGGTGGCGGCCGCCCGTCGCCGTCCCCACTCAGGGGCTGAAGCGAAGGGGTTAAGGAGGCTGTGGAGGCTGTGGGGGCCAGGACCCTCCGGGCCGGGCTCCCCGGGCTGCGGGATTGCGTCCCCCGGGCATCCCCGTACAGGGGTCGGCTTGGGGGGTGCAGAGCAGGGGTTCCTGAAGGATGCACACACTCACGCACACACAAATACTATCGATTTAAATGTATGGTAGCTTTCTCTCCAGTGTCATTTGAATAATTCAGTGAGTCCCACTACCAGCTGTACTTCTGAAGCCTCTTCCATTCTTTTCAGCATTATAATTTTGGTTAATTTTCAATTTTAGGCCCTACGTCTCTGCAATTTGTGTATGAATAACAGAATAATTTTCCTCTTTTGTTTCGCCTTTCCTGTTCCTGAATCTAAATAAAGATGGCTTTTTAGTATTAAAAGTGGAAGAAAATTACAGGTAATTATCTTTGACGGTAAAAACGCTGTAATCAGCGGGCTACATGAAAAATTACTCTAATTATGGCTGCATTTAAGAGAATGGAAAAAAACCTTCTTGTGGATAAAAACCTTAAATTGTCCCCAATGTCTGCTTCAAATTGGATGGCACTGCAGCTGGAGGCTTTGTTCAGAATTGATCCTGGGGAGCTCTGAACCCAAAGTTTCACAGTGGGAAGGGGAAAAAAAGAAAAGAAAACATTTTTCCTAATGTAACAATACGAATGGTAGAAAATGACAAGACTGATCGGTTTTAAACCACTCTGAAGACTGACTGAGCGTGGAAGTTGCTCAAAAAAACCAAAAAAAACACCCCCCAAAAAACTGGTATATTGGTAAGTAGTCTTTGCTTTGTGTCTAATTATAGTGACTGTCCTTTTGCACGACTGTATGTAGCTGTCATTATATGGAGCACTCTGAGGATCTCTATTGACTTCTGATAAATGGCTCAGTGGTTTCAAGGTTCATAATTTGAAGGATGCCCAGGTCTCTAGCCATTAATTCTCGCAGTATGGGGCATCCAGCTCGGATGAGGAAAGGGCTTTTCATTGTCAGTAGTTGCTGTGCTTTCCACAAGCCGGTGGGGCTGGAGCTGGCTGGGCAGGGTGGCGTGTGCCTGGGCACCTCTCAGGGCTCTGCAAAGCATTCCTCAGCTTGCCTAGTCTGCTCTTTAAAAACAAAGGAGGGCGCCTCCTTTCTTAATAATTCGAGTCTCCAAGCTTTGGGAAGAAAGGCAGGGCTCTGAGCTTCGCCTCGGCGAGAAAGCTCAGCTCAGCTGAGCAGCGGAGCAGTGAAAGCGCAGCAGAAATGCTCGGGTGGTTAGAAACAACTTCTAGGTTTAGCTCTGCGCTCCCGGTACCTCCTGTCTGAGTCGTAGCCTCGTAACCTTAAAACTAACCGAACCATTAGCTACCCTCCTTCCCCCTCCATCTCTTCTGTCTTTGCTCGCAGATATGTGCTCAGGTAGCGGTGTCCGTACGTGCAGGAAAGGGGGGGGCAGCGTACAGCTGCCTGGGCTGAACTCGGGGGACAGGTCGGGGAGGTGGGGGTCCGCTAAGGCGGAGAGAAATAGGAGCCAGGTGGGCGTTTTGTGGCTTTTACTCTATATATGAAAGAAGACAAAAACATACAAAGTATATGTACAACTAAAATTCAACAATATATACAGAAAGGTTGCTCGGGGGAAAGGTCCCTCTCGCTCAGTGGGTGCAGCTGAACCTTCCTGCCTTCCCCAGACCGCGGCTGTGGCCGCGGATCCCTCGTTCTGTCTTTCTGCTCGGCTCCGGGAGTCTGTCCGGCTGTGTGCGGGTGTGTGCGGGTGTGGGCGAGGGGACTCTTCGTGGGAGAGATGGTGGTTTCTTCTGAGCCACAGCCCACTGCATTTTGAGAAAGCATGCAGGTTTTGCTTCATGTAAAGTTCTAATCTTACAGTATATTTTCTTTTCTTTTTTTTTTTTTTTTTTTTCCAAGCAGTTCTCCTTTTCCCCCCTCTCTTCTTTCTTTTCTTTTCTTTTCTTTCTTTCTTTCTTTTTTTTTTTAATTCCCTTCTTTTCTTTTTACTTTTTTTTTTTTTTTTTTTTCCCAGTCCGGATTAGGTGAATAAAAATGAAGGAGCTTTGACTACTCTCACTTTCATCATGTAATGTCTTTAGCTCATTAAACAAGTAAAAACGGCTGCCATGGTAGATTCAGGTTCTTCTTGTGGGCAAAGTCTGTAAAAAGTTTGTTTTGACGTATACTCCACAGAGAAAGAGGCTGGTGCCTTGGAGTCCAAAGGAAAATATCCTAAAGAGAAGTGTCTTCTGTGCGCCAGAATGAAAATTGTGTCTTTCTGTTCAAGATCAATCGCTGAGGTTACTTTAAAAAATAAAATAAAATAAAATAAAGCCACTCTGTCTCTTTGCCGCATCTACAAGTTCACACAGAGCCTGTTAGCGGGCACGGCTTGGCAAAGCAGGGGAACTTTTTGCCATGTCGAGACGAGGCGTTCTGGGGAGATTATTTCTTTTGGACAATTCACATCATTTGTGGTCTCTGCATTGTGTCTTGATGTGGAGAAGAATACCAGTGAGAATAGCCAGGCATGTAGCTGTTGGGAGGCATATTGACTCCCTTGGCAGAAGCTGAAACGTCCCAGACTGGAGGCAGAGCAGGGGAGCGAGGGGAGAGGGCGGCGGATCCAGGCAGGGGGTCGCTCTCGTGGGGGTTGCTTCCCTGCTTCAGCAGCTTCTTGAATTTGGAGCGCTTGTTCTGAAACCAGATCTTCACCTGTAAACCAAACCGCAGCAGATAGGTTAGGCTGCCGTCAGCACCCAGGGCACGGCAGGGGAGACTCCGGGGGCCGTGCATTTGCTCTAGAGAAGGTCTTGAGACCCCCCACCAGTGGGGCGTGGGGCTGAGGATGGGGAAGGAGGGATGGCTACTACTGCTCTTCAGCTCTGGGTGCGACTGGGCAGGACAGGAGAGGCAGAGTGGAGCTGGAAAGCGAGAGGGATGCTGGTTTTAACCTGGAAGATTATCTTCCCTGGGCAGGCCAGACTGATCGAGCTGAAACGGAGGATACGCTCTGAGCTCTCCTGCTTTAACGCCTCATTCAGAATTTTGGAGGTCATTTGATCATTTGGGCAAACTGTTGTCAAACATGGGCAATCATATGATTTTGTGCCAGGAGACAGGAACCAATAGACAAAGGGCGTCTTAAAAGGAAACCGTGCATCTGAAAACATGCACGATCTAGTGGTCCTTGCTGATGTGATGAGGGAGGAGGCACAATGGGCCAGGATTGTGGCTTTGTTTTTAACATTTTTTTTTAAATAAAGGAAAATTCAGAGAGTAATTGACTATCAGGATTGCTTTGTATCGCATTCTGCTTCTAATCCAGCAGAAATGTCAAGGAGGGTGCAAGGATCGGGCCCACTCTGGCAGATCAGAATTATTATTGGCATGATGTATATGTAAGACATATATACATACATATTTCTTAAAATCAAACAAGCGAAGAAAACCTCTCTCTTTTGACCTTGCCGACTTTGCAGATGTGATGTTAGGGCACAAGCGGAGGTGCTTGTCTAGCTGCATGCTCAGGATCGGGCCCCTGAATCTATGCGTGTGAGAGAGAGGGAGACAGCAGAGGCGAGACGGAACGTGCATGCTAAGGATGCTAAAATCCCATTTGTAAAACCATCGGGTCTATTCCCATGATTAATGTTAGCTGAGTATTTAAAAATCGCTGGCTGGAAGCGACTGTTATCAATGACAATGATAAAATCCTGAAGTTACGTGTTAAGCTCATGAATTCCCATGGTTACGTTTTACCCGAATTGATCCCATCTATCCCTGCAGTTCCCGCAAAGCCCAGCCTGGGAACCTGCAATGCCCCATGTGTCTTTCAAGCTGAAATTAGCCGAATGGCACAGCTACTCCAACCACACTTCACCATGGCTTAACCTGCTATAATTTCGTACACGGCTGTCTTTGATCTTCACATCTATTATCACCTTTCGTACATTTTGCCCAAGGGTAACCGCTGCTTTTGCGTTAGTCATCCAGGATGAATTAACTATTGATTTTACAGGTATTTCCTAACGCGTTCCTGCTGCCTCTCTACCTCTGGATTGCTACACGGCAGCTTTGCTCTGCTTTGCTTTTAGCTCTCCCCCAGGCCCAGCGATTCCTCGCCTTTGTTTTGCTCTCCGTTTCACCGCTGGGCAATCGCACCTCAGTTCTGGAATTACCCCAAAATATGGGCAGTTTTAAAATGTGGCATCTAAAGGGAGGGTTTGCTCGCCTGACGGCTGAGGAAAGGACGCGTTCAGCTCCTTCTGCGGCAGACGGGTCCCTCTGTCGTGCGTGAAATAAGTTCTGTCACAGATAGATGTGGGACCGCGTGCGTTACCTTTCCTACCATTCCCGTTCAGAGGCCAAACCGCCTAGGAAGCATCGCGCCGTGCTTGGCCTTTGTTGCTCGTGCAGGATGTCAGTGATTTGGGATTCACAGTAATTACCTGTGTCTGGGTCAGTCCTAATGAAGCTGCCAGCTCAGCTCTCTCTGGGAGCGCCAGGTACTGAGTCTGCTGAAAGCGGTGATTTAGCGCCTGGAGTTGTAGACTAGAGTAAATGGTTCGGGGCTTCCGAATCTTTTTCCCTTTTCCATTGAATCTGATTTCACCGTTTTCGATCACTGTGGTTTTTTGCTGATCTGCAAGCAAAACAACACAGCTGAAACATCACCCTCCTGGGATGTTTAACGCCGGCGTTTTGGCTGCCCCGGCTCCCCCAAACCCAGCACCCTGCCCCGGCGCTGCTCCATCACCTCTGCCTACACCGCACAGGCTCCGGCTCCTCACGGTCACGCCGCGACACACACACGGGGGGGGGGGAGGGCAACAACGACCCAGGCGCCGTGGGCATGCTGCCTTTCCCCCGGGGGAAATTTTTAAAAAATCATAATATTAAAAAAATACTAATTAAAACATTGTGCCTCGAGGGGCTCGCGGAGGGATGCCTGGATCCCGGGCCATCCAGGTTTCACCCAGCTAATTGACTTCGCGTCGCCAGTTTGGTGGTCAGTGAATCACCAGTCCGAGACTTTAACAATGCTTTTCTCTCCCCCGCCGCGCCCCCCCCCCTTACCCCCCCCCCCCCCCCCGTGTCCCTCCGGATACGTAGAAATGAACGGCTCCCTACAAAAAAAACCCCAAACATAAATCAGGCGGCCCCCGAGCGGAATGGTACCCGCTCGCCTGGAAACTTTCACTCCTCAGGTGTTAGCAGGAATTCAGCCCAAAGCCGGTCCCGCCGTAACAAAGGAGCGCAGGGGCAGCCCCTGCCCGCCGGCCGCGGGGCGAGCGGGGAGGCGCCGGTGCCCAGATCCGCGGTACCGCCGGCAGCCGCACCGGCGGGGGGGTGCGGGTACGGGAACGGTAGGCCGGCGGAGGGGCCGCAGGAACAAGCAACCCCCCCTCCCCTTCCCTCCCCGCGCACCCCGGGGCTGGCATCTCCCCCGGCAGGAGCGGGGGGCACGGCGGGGGTCGTGATGCAGACGGCCGGGAAGAGGCCCGGGGATGGAGGGGATGGAGCGGGAGGGGGTGGCGGGTTGGGGAAGCGGTGCCGGCTCACCTGCATCGTCCGCCCGCGTCTGGCTGGCCGCGCTGCTGTTGTGGTAGGACTGGAGGTAAGGGCTGTGCTGCGAGTGGCTCACGTAGGGGTACGCGGCCAGCGAGCGGTGGTTGTAGGAGCCGGCGCTGCCGGAGTAGGGCGAGCTGTGGTGGTGGTGCTGGTGGTGCGGGTGCGAGCCGGCGGCGGAGTGCAGGCAGTGCAGCGGGTAGTGGGCGCCGGCCATGGCCGGAGAGCTCTGCTGGGAGTGGGGTGGCGGCGGCGGCTGCGGCGGCTGCTGCTGCCCGAACTCCATGAAGGCGGATTTGGAGGAGTCCTGCGCGTCCAGCCCGTCAGCCATCGTAGTCATGGTCATCATCAAAGTTTGGGAGGGAGAGCGCGGCGCTCCCCGGCTCGCCCCCCGCGCTCTGCTTCCTCTCTGCCCAGCCACCGCCGCTCCCCTCACCCGCCGCGGCACCGCTGGAGAGGCGGCGGTGATTTAATTTAATTTCTTTTCTTTTTTTTTTTTTTTTCTTTTTCTTTTCCGCCTTTTTTTTTTTTTTCTTTTCCTCCTTCTTTCCCCCCCCCCTCCTCTCCAAGGAGCCGTTGTGCGAGGGGCCTCGTTCACTGAGGGAGGGGAGGAAGGGGAGGGCGGTGTGCGGGGTGTGTGGAGGGGGAGGGCGGGCTACTCCCGCCGCTTTTTTGCGCCGCTCTTTCCCTTCATCCCCCCGGTGCGTGGGGTGGGTGGTGTTTTGGGGTGGGGGGGGAGGGCCTGGTGTGGAGAGGGAGGGGGCTGGGGGGTTGGTTTTAAGGTGGGAACCGGGAAAGTTGGGGCTCCCGGCGCTTCGACTTGAAGGGCAGGGACGCGCACAAGTCGAATGGTTCGTCTCCGGAGGGCAGCGCCTCCCTCATTGGACACTCAACCCTGTGACGTCACATCTCCCCCCCCCACTTTCCCCCATGCGCGCTCCGCGCCCCGAGCGCGGGTGGGGAAAAGAGGAGCGCTTACCCCATCCCCTCACCCCCCCCTCCAAAATCACGCATCCCCACACTGCATCACCCCCCCATCCCCCCTTTGCGCGGTATTTTCGCGCAGCTCACACACACACGCACCCCCCCCGCGGAAAAAAGCAGCAGCAGCCGCTCCCGTAATCGCTTTCAAATATATGCAAATGGCTACGTGCGGTTTGGCGGTTTTGGCATAAAGCTTGATTAGGATATGAACGACCCAAGGAAAAATAAAAAATAAATTAAAAAAATAATAATAAAAAGCGCCTGCGCCCTAAATTTGTCTCGAGATTACAATTCCAGTTGATTTTATTTTATTGTCAACATTGTTAATGATAAAAATAGAGTCGTTTTACAGTTATTTTTACTTTCTGGAAGGAGGCAATTAGACTTCTAATCAGGAATACACAAAAAATCTCCCATGATTAACTGCAGTACTTTGTTCAAATTGCTGCTATAAAATTCAGAACAATTTGCCTGTAATGATTATGGACTGGGTTTATTTTGGGAGGTGGAATAAAAGTGGATATAGCATAAATTATCCTCTAATTATACACCAGTGTCGCCTCAATTATCCTCTTATCAAAATGGTTGTCTAACTACCGCATTTAGTTTCAATTCTCTCCTTTTTTTCTATAAAAAGAACTTCATACCTTGTTATTATTAATCCATTTATTATTTGCAAGGGGATTTATATCCGAACATCCAGGTGGTATTACCACTTCTCTTTCAAAGATGGACTGGAGAAAGACATTAAGTTTGATCCATCACGGCGGAAGATATCTCTCTCTCCCCTCTCCTCTCTCTCTTCCCTCTCTCTCTCACTCCCTCTCTCTTTTTTTCCCCCCTTTCCCTCGCTTAAACCTCCTCGCGTCCAGCTAAGCATGAACTCCAGAGACAGACCCCACCGCAGAGGACTGAGGTAGGAAGGACCCGGCGGAACTCGCTCAGACTTAGAGAAATCCGAAAGTTGCCGTGGATGGGGACAGAGGCTGGAGGCTTTGGGCTTCGGGAACCCGCACCGGCTGCCGCCGCAAAACCCCTCACAGCCCCGAGACACCCCCAGAGCCAGCACAGGTCCTGACACTGCCTCTCACTGCGACGTTGCCTGAGGATTGGTTTCTAGATTTTGCCGGTTTATTTTTTTAATCATTTTTTAACGCGTCGCTTTTGGAAATATTTTGAGGGGGGTTATTTTTCACTCTGGTATTCCCCCTCCCTTTCCTTTTCTTCATTTATTTTTGGGTTTTGCCCCTCCACAGCCCCGTGTTAGCTCTGGGAAGTCGGAGGATGCGAGACCCCTGTTCGCATACCGCACCGTCCGGGGTGTGGGGGTGTGGGGGGAAGGGGTCTGCAAAGCGATGCTCGATCTGTGGCAGGGCACAACCCGTAGTCTTTCGGAGCTCAGAGTTCAGCTGGCTTGTTTTACGGGGGTGGGGGGGGTGTCTTTTTTCCTGGGTGGCTGGGATGTTTTCTACCCCCTTACCCACCCTCTCATCGTTGTTTCACTTCTTGAGCCCTCGGAGACGGTTCAGTAACTCTGAATGCAGTTGTAAGTGTCTTGCCTTGTTCTCCTGCTTTAACAAGAGTTCCACTTTAACACGCGAAAGGGTAACCCGATCCAGGCGTTTACAAATCTACAATGAATAAAAATATAGAGAAAGGGGAAGAGAAGGGGAAGAATTCCTACTGGGAGTCTTTATTAATAGGTCTAGGTAATGTGCTCAATAGGAACAGGTACCTTTGGCAGTTTTATTGCTTTATACCTTCCAGCTTGCTGTTAACATCACGAAGGCGTTTTTCCGCAGGTGCATACACTAGCATTTTCTCCAGCAGCAGGAGCATGCATAACAAATGGTGTCAGAAAACGGACTGGGGACTGTTTGCAGCACGGGACTTTTTTATTTCGAAATAATTCCTGCTGCACAATGGATGCTAACCAGGCAATGGGGGAAAGCTGGGCAGGAGAGGAGACCGCTTTGAGATAGTACCTAGGTGCCTCCTTAGCGAAGGGAATAGGGTGTCGGAGTCAGGCAATGGGAAACAAAAAGGAGAAGGCGGCAAGGCAGGGAGAGCCTGCGGGCGCGGCTCCCTTCGGCAGGCAGCAAACGGAGATGCGTGTGCATCCCTCGCTGAGCGTGGCTGAGGGACAACTGCGGTGGGACGAAGGGATGCCGCGGCCGCGGGACAGGCAGCGGCTCCGGGTGCGAGGCGGGGGGAGCGGTGGTGCCGGAGGGTGCGGGAGCCCCCGCCGAGCCGGCGGGAAGGAAGCGCTGGGCACCCGGCGCTGCTCTTCCCCGCCGTGCTCAAACATCTTCGTCTGTCGTCAGGACAGTTGACTCCATCCAGCCTCACACCGATAATTTTCCCCAATTTAATTAGGCAAATCTCTCGGTATGGAGCTGCCGGTGATTGGTCGATGTTAATGACTCGGCTGCAAGGAGTCACGCTGCTTGTCAATATTTATTGTTTTCTTTCCCCACCCTCCCACCCCCCTTTTCCCTGTGGCCTCTAGCACGAAGAATCCGCGCTTGCGGTGGGGGCTCGGCGGGTGGCGGGGCCGGGCTGCGCGGCACGGCACGGCATGGCACGGCTCGGCTTGGTACGGCTTGGCACGGCACGGCTCCGCTGCCTGTCTGACGGAGCTGCCCTGCCACCCCCTCCCGCTACTCGCACCGGGGGGCGGAGGGGGGCCGGGGTCAGTGGTCTGTGGGGCAACGGGGACCCTGGCCGTGCCCTGGTAGAGGAGACATCTGTAGGGGTATCTCCCCTCCGAAGGGCAGGCCGGCCCCAGGCCCGCTCTTTGGCGGCGGGCGGGGGTGTCGGGGTGGCGGGGAGGTCCCTGCCCGCCGGGAGCCCTCGCTGCGGGGTACCGGCCCCCCCGGGCTCCATGCAGCCGCGCTCCGTTATCGGTCTCCTCCTGAGGAAATGAGACCGAATCAATAACTCTGGACACACTGGAGCAGTGGGGTGCTCATTTCCAGGGTGGGTGACTCATGCAAGGGGGGGGCGGACACCCTGCATCTCATGGCCTCCTCTCACCAAAGTGCCTCCTAAAGCGAGCAGGCAGCAATCACGAGTGGGGCGTGAAGCTGCGGGGGCGGGAGCCCACGGGGGGAGCTGCCTGGCCTGGACAGAGCTCCTGGGGACCTGCGCTGGGCCGCAGCCGGCCCGGCTGGACAAGGTGCGTGTGTTAGGGGCGGTGGGGGCTGCCCTGGGGCGGGATGTCCCGCACCACCGCCTGGGAGCACCCGTCCCCACCCGAGGAAAGGCAGCAGGAGCTCATAGCAACTGTGACCCCCTGCCTGGTTTATCCGCTCCTGCAGCGGGCAGATCCCAGCTCCTGGGGCGGGAGGCTGCAACCCTGGCCAAGGCCGGTAGATTTTGCGCCCTGCGCGTGGCTCTGCGCTCTGTCCTCTCCGGACCGCGGGCAGCACTGCGCCCTGGCCGCGCCATCCTCCCCTTATCCCCCGGATTAGTCAGCCCTGGGGATGCGCACCGCAAATCAGCGTCGCTTGCCTGGAGAGCAGGGAGGCCTCTGCACCCCGGGAGGGATGAGGGCCGGTCCCTCTCCTCCCCCAGGCTGGCGGAGAGCCGCGGGGACAGGGTGACCTTCGCCCCCCCCCCGCTCCGCTGCCGGGGTGACGGGCGAAGAGCATGGCAACGCGCACCGGGCTCCCTGTGCCTCAGGACTGGGTGACTTCGTGCTACCGGTCCTCCGTGTCACCTTGAGCCGCGTCGCTATAATGATGTTTGCGGGTAGTACTTTCAGTAGACCAAAGCGTGTGTGCGTGGTTTAAAGTCACATCTGTGCGTCGAAAGATGTCACACAACAGACACAACAGTTAGAAGGAGCTGACGAACAACAGGAAACAGGGTTCTATTTTTAGGGTATAATAGGAAGTTAATATAAGCGGCCAGAGGCTTCCTATATGCCTCCGAGCACCTTCTGTTCCATTCATTCATTCATTCATTCATGCGTTCAACAATAACAACGGGGAAAACAAACATTCCCGTTCCGTTTCTCATCCCCTCCTTCCCGGGAACTCCTGCTCTGTGTGTGCACGGGTGGGCTCTGCGAGAGGGATCCCTCTTTCGGGTTGCTGTGCTTGTTTGTTGGGGGTGGGGATGTGTGTGATAACTGATGGCATTTGTCAGGTGAGGCTCACCCCGAGATGCCGAGTTGTTGGGGGGTTCCTGCCCTCAGAAGGGGCTGCGGGCTGCTCTCTGGGGGTATATATCTCCCCTCCCCAATTCACACCAGAGTCCGGGAGAGTTTTTTCTGTCCCAGGGTTGCTGGGAAAGTCCGAGAGAAGAGTATTTCAGGAAGGGTGTTAGTGTGTCTGTTTTTCCACGGGAAGCCCATGCACATGAATGAAGCGGGTCTTGCAACTGTTTTTATAAACGGGGCAGAGAAATGCAGGGGGTGGGGGTGTGTGTCTTAGTGAGGGATTCCTTGGGGTTTTTAGCAACAGAAAAGAATGCACAAAGCAATCGAAAGGCGCTCGGGAGAGAGTGGGAGTCTCCTTCAGGATGGTGGTGGGAAAATCTCGAGAGAAGTGGAAAGCCTGAGAATATTCCCGCTGGCGGAGATCCGCTGCAGATGGATTTTTGCGGAGCGGCTCCCTCCGCAGCGGCACGGGGCTCTCCTCGCCCAGAGCGCGGCTCCGGCGGCCGCCAAACCTGCGAGGCCGTGGGGCTCCGCGGGTGTCCGCGGCCACACGCCGCGGGTGCGCAAGGCTGCTGCCCGAAATGGCTCGGCACGGCACGGCAGCCGCCGTCCTGCCCTGGCAGCGCCGCTCTGCCCGCGTTATTCACAACTCCCAGAGAGGCTACCACAAAACATCTCGCCTTGCGTCTGCCGACGGCATTTTCCCCCGGTCTCTCCAGCCTGTTTACCCCAAAACACACGGCCTCCTTTCTTTCTGCCAGCATGTCATACTGCCATCGTCTTAATAGCAGCTGAGTGGTGAGCAAAGGCTCCCGCAGAAGGAGGTCACCTCCTCAAGCTGGAAGCGAGCTATTTTAAGGAGAGACTGGGGAATTTGAGCGCTGCCACTGCGAGAGGGAGAGCGGAGCGGAGGCTCCTCTGGATTTCAACCCACTAACATTATAACAGACAGGCAGGCGTCAATGGCTTCCCATACCGCGAGTGCGAAGGAAGCGGCAGGGAGGCGGAGGGGGGGTAAACCCCAGCCCAGACTCGCAGATGGATCACACACGCCGCTCTCTTCTGTTGCAGAGTGGGTCAAAATAATAGGAGTCAGAAGGGGAAAGATCCAGAGGGAACCAGCCACTGTCTCTTGTACAGATTTGTAGCGAAGCCTTCGCTGTAATTAAAACCTTACAGCCAGATTCATTCAACGTGTGGCTCTCCAGAGGGTCGGGGCTTTTTCTTTGGCTAAGATTTTGTCGTGTTGCTGTCGTTGGTTGTTTTCTCTGACGGGGGGTGGGGGGGGTGGGGGTGGGGGGCAGGCTGGATATCTGTTTTAGAATGGAATTAAGCTTCAGGAGAGCGGCTGCCCGGCGGCGAGACGGGACCACCTGGCCAGGGAGGCATCCACACCGACTGAACCGAAACCCCGGGGATGGGTGCCTCCGCTCTGCCCGCACGGCCCGTCTGGCCGCGGCGTGCGGGATGCAGGCGGAAAATGTGAGACGGTGGATTTGTTTTCCCCGCCCCGCCGCTGGGAGCCTTACGTGGGCGCAGGGGGCGTGGGGGAGACATCTTCCCCTGTGTGGGTCAGGGGGAGCCTCCGCGCACGCAGCCGTCGGTTTGCAGACCCCGAGGCTTTGGCTTGGCAGGCGTCCCCGCCTGCTCGAGGGCTGCTGCTGCTGGCGGTGGCGTTAGCGGGGACTTTTGTTGTTTTGTTTTCTTTTCGAATGAAAGAAAATATATCAACAATTTAAAAAACCCTTATTCTGGCAGAAGAAGAAGACGCCATCCAATTTAAAAAAAAAAGAAAAACCCAACCGAAAAAACCCCACCACCGCACTTAAGTGCCCGTCTTGGAAGGGCTCAGAGGCGAATGGAAAATCGAGGCTCTTTTAAGTCAGCAGAGAGGTTGCAATTTCTCCTGCGGTAGCTGCCGGTTTCTCCCCCGAGCCCAGCCGCGACGAGTCCCCGCCTCCCCACGGCCACTCGGGTCCTGTCCCAGTGACAGCCGCGGGTAACGTGTCACCCCGGCTGCGCTCGGGAAGCCCCGGCGGGCGACAGCAGAGGCTTTAATTGCGGCAAACGAGCGCGATGTCCTCTCGCTTCAGTCTGTTTCGCCTCCGTTTATTTTTAGTACACTCTAAATGCCTACACATTCCTCTTGTTGAGATCAGTGCAATTATTTACTCTACCTTTAGGGATGCATTTACCCAAGCTTTGAATGGAAATGTAGTAAACACAGCGCAAAGTCAATGCAGTTATTGAGGTTTATTTAATAGGAAAAAAAGTAAATATCTCGGGTTTACTTGTTTCTTCAGACAGCCTCGTTATCTAGAGTAGATTGCAAGGAGAGTTCTTCACCCACCCCCGTGTAAAGAGATTGCTTTATATGTTTATCTCGCATCTGTACCTAGCTACAGCCTCTTTTGTCAGGGTCTCAACGGACTATAAAAACAAATCTAAAAGTTAATTTAGAAAGGTAATCTGGTGGGATCCATTATCTGATCTCGCTATAGAAACTCAGCTGGGCGAGGTCCTGGATCTGAGGGCGTAAAAAAGAAACAGACAAACCGAACATCGCCTCCAGCAACGTGAATTCCGCCCGCATCCACCGTCCGGAGAGAGAAAACTCTTGGCACTGAGCAGCGGCGTGACACTGATTTTCCGATTAACTGGTCCCAGTCTTACCGCGGCGCTATCCGCCACCTCCACCCCGCCAAGGCTTGTTTTTATTTTTCGCGAGTAGGGACCGTCACCTTTCTCCACCTGTTTGCCCTGATCCCTCTTCCTCCCCGAACATCGTTCGCAGGGGATAAACGCAGGACGAGGGGACGGGGCAGGGGTAAGAGCACATTAGGTATCTGCAGCGTGAGACGCGGGAGGTATCCCGGGGTTCTGACAGCTGGATCTGAAACAAATCAGATCTGGATTAACTTGCCTGTTTTGTGAATTGTCTGCATTTGAGCAAGCAGCACTCACCCACTCCGCTTCTGGCAGGTTTTCTTACACGTGCCTCTATAAATATATTATCCCAACCCTCTTCCCTCGTGGAGTTCTCTGTTCGACAAAACAGAAACCAGAACGAGGAGAAACGATTTTCTTTTAAAAATGAAGACATTTATAAGTAACCTAATTTCGTATCGTGGAAGTAAATTTCATGCTAGGATATATTTTGCACAACATGTAATCTTTTAGAGCCGGAAGACATTTAATTAAAGCCATATTCGGAGAAGTACAGCTTAAAAGCAGTCCTACGACCACATACCTCATTCATATTCAGCATCTGTCGGCGAATTCATATTGTTTTAATGTGGGACATCGCCTTTATGGCATAACTTCGCGAGGCCTGGGCAGCATGAGAGGTAACACAAAGGAGAGCAGACAAGGAGCACCACAGGGTGTCTCACACGGCGGAGAGGTGTCGATTTAACCTAAAGACCGTCACTTTCTGCTTCCCAGCTCACAGCTTTCGATCCGAGGAACTCCCAAAAACGCACATGCCGCGGGTGGGGGCTACGGGGAGAGGGAGAAGCCCACCGAGGAGCATCCCGAGCGGAGCGCCCCCGCTCCATTACCGTACGGTGATGCCCACCTCACACCGCCTGGAGAAATGCGTGCGTGGGGGCAAGGTTTGGCCACGAACTGTGCGATCGTCCCAGGAGAGGGTTGGGGTTCCCTGGTCAGCCCAATTTCCCAGCACTTGGGGCTGGTCTGGAAGTGGGCACGCAGCCCCACTCACCCTGCGGCCAAAAGGGAACCTTTGGAGAGCGCGGGGGGGGCGCCTCCGAACTTTTGATGGCACCCGGGCCGATTGAACGGAAAACACGCTTTTTGTTCAAGTTTTTGCCCCAGCTCCTGCTCGACTGTTTGATGATTCAAATGAAGATCAGGCAACGGGGTGCCGGAGGGGAACAGCCCAGCCCCGAGGGGAGCGCGGATCTCCCTCCGGTGGGGCTCGGATGCTGCCTGTCCCTGCTCCTTCCCGGCCTCGCCGGTGGGGCACTCGCTCTTTCGTTGAAATAACTCGTGAAAACTGCCCTGAACTCAGAGCGAGGCCGATCGTCGTCCGCCCCCCGTACCAATTCTCCCTGGGGTAACTTTTGTCTAAGCGGCTGCTTGCCCCCTCCAGCCCCCGTTCCCGGGGCCGCCGGTGCGAGGGGCTGTTTGTCGGGGGGCCGGCGGACCGGTGCGCCCCGAGGTCCTGTCAGCCCGCTCTTGTTTTCTTCTTCTCCAGAGGGATAGCAGAGTACTTCCACAGGCGCAGGGAAAAGTGAAGCGAAATAAACAGAAAACAATTTATTTCCCCCCAAACAAATAATGCCCCCGTCCAGCCCGGGGCAAAATAAACGCGCAGCAAAACCACCCCCGCTCGGGCGCCCTCCCTTGGGTCGGGACTGCTCCGTTTCAGGGGGGATAAAATTCAGGCCAAATTAAATCAGAAAGGCTCTGGTTAGTTTCCTTGTAGCGGTAATTAAAAGTATTAATTGGTTGTGTCGACAGCTTAAAAAGACAGGTGTTGCTAAAAAAGCCTCATTAATCTTCCAGTCATTACCGCGCGGCGGTGGGGAGCGGGCTGGGAGAGGGAGCCGAGTGTTTACACGGGTCTTTCAAGGTTTAAGAATGGAGATTATAATAATACCACTACTGATCGGGCAACTTTCTCCGTTCCTTTGAAAAATGACAATAAATCCCATGGTCTGCCTGCAGCCCTCGCTGGAACAGGGCGACAGGTCGGCCGTGGGCTTTGCCGCGTTTAAAAGAAACTTTAAGGGGCTCACTTAATTGTATGTGAGCATATATGGATAAAAATGAGGAAAATGATTCATGCTTTGTATCTTCGGATTTTTTTTCCCCCGTTAGGTGGCCCGTGGATACAATAAGTTTTCAGGACACATATCTAAACCGCGGAGGTTGTTACCACACCGGGTGGGGCCGCGCTGCGCTGCCCCCTCCGCCGTGCAAAGTCAGCACTGTCGTAGCCCGTGTGTGGAAGAACGAGGACGGGGGACAATCAGGCCCCCGGCATCAGACCCGAAAACGGGTGATTTGGGGTCTTTTTTTGTGTTTCCGGCAGGCTGCGTTGCCATGCGCAACGATCGGCCCGCAGGGAATGCCGGGCACGCTGCCTCGGGGGAGGCCGAGCGGCGGAGGTGGCCTGCCCGCGCCCCGGTGCGCACGTCGAGGGCAGGGGCAGCGCACGGGCGGCCCGCCGGCAGTCCCGGGGAACTCGCAGCCCCCCCTGAGGGCCATGCCCGGGGCTCCGCCCGGACCGCCCCCCCCGGAGCGGAAACCCACCCCCCGCTGCCACCAGGCACCTCGGGGCCTGTTCCCCTCTCGGGGCTCCGGGCAGCGCGGCCGGGCCGTGGGCCGGGACTGCTCCGACGGCCTCCCCCGGGCGGCCCTGCTTCCTCCTGCGCCCGCTTCCCGCGGCGCGGCGGGAGCAGCTCGGCGGGAGCGCGGCGGCCTCCCGTTACCGCCGTTACCGCCGTTACCGCCGCCCGCGCGGCACGTGACCGCGTGGTGAGGCATGCGCGCGGCGTGCGCCTCCACGGCCCCAACGGCCGCGCGCGAGGGGCGGCTGCGGCGGGCGGGGGCGAAGCGGGGCGGTCACCCTCGCGGCCGGCGGAGCCCCTGCGGGGGGGCCCGCTTCCCGGGCCAAGGCCCGCGGCCTGCCCGCCGGGGCCTCCGCTCTCCGCCGAAGCCCCCTGTGGAGTCATCCCGCCCGAAGACCTATTTTTAGCCCTCCCGATCGGGCTGTTCCTATCCGCCAACCGGCGCAGGTGCCGCGGTGCGGGCCCGGTGACGACCCTCACCCCCCCTCTCAGCCCGTCGAGTAAGCGGGAGGGGGCCAGTGCTGCTCCCCCGGCCTGTGTCACCTTATGGCGGGTCCGTCTCCTGCTGCCAGGCCGTCCCCGGTCCTCGGGCACGGCAGGCGGGGGGGTCTCACCGCAGCTCCGCACACGGCAGTGCCCCCCTCACCCAGAGAATCTCTGAACGCTGATGATCGAGTTTCATTTGTCACCGAGGGGCCCTGCATGGCCAGACGGCGCTGGCACCCAGCGGGGACGCACCCGCGCGGGGGGGCATTGCGGGGGTGTCGCTGAGGCGAGGAACGCGACCCGAGGGGCGGCCCTGGCACAGGGTGCACCGGGAGAGCCCCGCTCAGCTCCCCGCTCCCCGAGCAGCCTCCCCCGATGGGCTGCTTGTGAGTCCTGGGGCTTAACCCCCGGGGAACCGCAAAGGCAGCACACGCACAACCTGTCTGCTGCAGCTCAGTAATGACTTTCCCCCACCTCCCCCCCTTGCTCTAAAACAACAAAACACAGCCTTACCCGGCGTTTTTTATTTTCACAAGAAGGGCTATTCCCCGCGTTACACACATGCACGCAACGCATGCACACGCACACAAACACACACACACTAACCAATAGAAAAGCACGGCATCAGGGTTTGATGCTCTGCTGTGACATGAATAATTGTTGCATCGTGTAACTTCCTACATCTTGGTTTTAATTTGCAGTGAACCAAAGAAAGATATTTGCAATTTTTAAATAAGCACTCTATGTAATAAATGGGAACATTGTGCATGAATGGTGTTTCTTCCCCTTTTCTTTAGAAGACATTATTAGCTCTGACAGCATGCAGCTCAGGTTTGGAGGAGAGGATTTTGTAAAGGGATGACAGACAGGAAGGGCAGCAATCATGGGCTTCTTGGGCTAAAGCTTTTTTTCTTTTTTATCAGAATGTTCTGTTCGATGCCATTTATCCTTGATGATAGAAAATTGCTCTGTTGCCAGGACGCTGCTGCTGAAATAGAGGGCAGGAGCCACATTTCCATTTTGCAGCTTGAAAGCTATTCAAATGAATTTGCAGAAAGGGGGAAAAATCTAGAGATAAACAAATGAGAATAAATCGAGTTCCCCCTTCCTCTCCTTTCTTCTTCTCTCTTCCTTTCTCTTTTGTGGGGGTGTGTATGTGTGCATGCGTGAGGGAACTATTCATTTTCTGCATAAGGATTTTTGTTCATCAGTGTTTGCAGTACCTGGGAAGTGCTCTAAATCAGGGAACGCTTATTTTGCTGCTGTTCCAGCCACAGAACATATAAACATATTAGAGAAATTTGCGTGTGTGTGCAGATATGCAGCCACCTACGATTTCCTTACGTGCGTGTGTGTGTACAGACAGACCCAGAAAGGCAGTGCTGTGTGTTCCCCTTGTCGAGGCGCAGGGGATACCAAAGACATGCACCAGCACCTTTCAGCAAGCATGGTTCCTCCTAACATTTACGTGTTGATTCTGGTGAAATACCTCGTCGTTTCAGAACAATTAAAATCTGAAATCCTTAAACCACAGCACTGTCCTTCCATCACAACTAATCGAGTGGGAAATCTTCATTTCCCCTCCCAGTCCACTCTAGATATTTGCAGAGTCCCAAGGAGAAGTAATAACGCATCTGGCTATAATCCAGCACGTAGCCCGAGGGCTAATTTTTAATCATTATTTTTAAATTAAGCATTGAATAAAATAAAGCCAGAAACATTATTTATAAATCGGAATGAATATAATGACAAGTAATTATGCTCTTCCTTCGCTGGTTATTCCAGGCTCAGCTCAGCTCCTCAGTTCAAATCCGAATAAATGAAACATGTGAAGCCTGTTAAACACTCCCAGTGCATTTTCCCGTTCCAGCTGCTGCTGTGTCAGGCTGGAGGTGTTGGACATATCTCGGCAGGGCTGTAAAGACTTTCCGAGGTCTGAGAGCCTGGGTACCACCAATTAAGTGAATTCTAACTTCACCTCTCTGAGCAAAAGCTGGTGCCAGTGAGTCACGGCAGATGATGCAGCGTACTCCTAAACACAGGACTTTAGCCACCATACTATATTTGATCAGCTTGGATTTTTGTTCACTGTGTCATTTCAACTGAGTTTTACCTCTTATTAATTTATGATTAGCACGTTGGCTTCGAACACGATGCATTTCAAAGTGGCACCTTGTTAGATGTGGTTCTGCTCGGCAAGGAAGAAAATTCTGGAGGCGGGAAAGAAACAAACAGGACGGGGAAAGCAAAAGGATTGATTTATTGGCCTTGGCGGACAGCTTTTCCATAACCGCCCAGGCACTCAGGCATGCGCCTTTACTATTGATTTTTAAATCTCCCTTCAGCCGAAAAGATCAGCGCGCAAATAATGAAGTCTAATCATCGCTGCCACTAGATGAGGCTGAGCGGGGGGGGCCGGGGCCCAGCAGTGCCCGGCTCCTCCACCCGTGCCACCTGTCCGCGGCCGGAGCCCCGGGGCAGGCGAGGCCGCGCTCCCCCCGCCCTGGCGGGCCGGAGCCTCGAAGGGCGCCGGGGGGCTGCACCCCGGGGGGAAGGAGCGAGCGGCTCCCGGGGAATCTGCGGCCTCTCTCCCGCGGAGGGGCCGCGGCAGCGCGGAGTCGGCCCGCTCGCCCCGCCGCCAGGCTGCCGGGCCGCGGGCGGGAGCGGCTGCAGAGCCCCTGGGAGCGGCGCACCTGGGCGACTCTGCGGGCCCCGCGGGGCTGGCGCCTGGCGGGCGGCGCAAACCCGCCACGCCGGGGAAAGTGCCGCCTCCCCCGCCCCCGGCGACGGCCGGCCCGCGCCGCCCCGCCTCACCGCGGCCCCGCCGGGCCTCCTGCGGCCGGCCCGGCTCTGCCGCAGCCATGAGCCGTCTTTGGCGGAAGCCTCTCAGGCCCCCGCGGCCCGCCCGAGTTGTGTCGTGCCTGGTGCAGCGGGACGGGAATGGCACGGGTCCCGCGTCGGTGCGTGGTGGGCCGTACCGGCAGAAACCGGGTGGGCTCGGCCGGGCAGGGGAAGGAGGCGCTGCCGGGGAGCTCCCTCGGCGGAGCCCGGGCTTCCCGTGCCGGGTGCCTCACTGGCAGTAGAAAAGGATGGGTTAGGACTGGAGAGGGGAGATGAAAGCCGCCCAGGCCGGGCTCCTGCCATTAACGGGGGGACGAGAGCCTGTCTGGGCTTGTCACCCCCGGCATCCTCAGCGCCGTGACCCCTCTGGGCTCAGGCAGCCGGCGCCTGCACGCTGAAGCGATGGTAGAAGCAAACGACTGTAATGCCCGCTGCGGTTCAGAGGGTGCGAGTGTGTTCTCAGGCAGCAATTGATTAGCGTCGAAACAATTATTTGGGGCTCTTTTGTTTACGAATACTTCAGGCCTGGATGAGTCCACACTTGCTTACAAGATAGTGACCACTTTGTTCAGGGGGCTAGGAAAGCAAAGATAACTAGGTCTGGGTATAAAGTTTCAAAGGCACAAGGCTGAACAAAGAAATACTTAGAAAAGAGGTGACAAAAGCCACGGAACTGCCAGCAAATGCCAGAACAACCAAAAAAACCCCACCCCAACTTTGTCAGTACTGTAATGTGAACCAGATTGCCACGGCAGACAAACGGGTCACACGCTAGGGACCGACCTTGGCTGCAGTCTGCCCCTCTTTGTCAGTGGTCCCCTTGACGGTGAGTAGCGCACCGTGCCGCAGTCCTAGCCTGCTGCCTCCCTTTTCCCTTTCCCCCCACGGGTCCATGCAGGAGGCTGCTGGCATGGCGAAGGGAAGGAACCTGTTGACATGGCAGCACAGGGCATTTCCACCTCCACTGTCCAGGGCAGAGCTGGGTCATTCGACCCATTTTTTGCCATGCAGACCTGGCAATTCTGTTTTTCATCAGGACTGTCCAGCATAGCACATTATATTACTCTTCATTCCCCTAATAAGTCAAGCTCACACTATCTTTGTCCCATGGAAAAGTGTATGTGGCCATGTAATTAAAGCATGTCTAATCATGAGCTCACATAAGGAGCTGGATTTGGGTTGCTTATGTAACCTCATGTCTGGCACTTTCTACCTTTTTAGTGACTAACTTCGCAATCTGACTGTTCTTTTAGCTTTGAGGTACATGTGTGTGAGAAAGATCTTTATGTAAACCAACACAAAATAAGCAAGCATGACTTTTTTATGAAGTTTTTTTGAAACCAAGGTTGTCCATAGTTTGGATCTGTGCCATGAGAGCAGAAGTGTGTCTGCTTTATCAATTCTGGCAGACATAGTACCTAAAAAATCTCTTCTCTCCAATCTGGGTTCAAACACAGCCAAAGTCTCATGAGAATAGCTTGAGACACTGCCTGGTTATCACTTGATCTCTGATGCCTTCTCTTCCCCACAAGAGAATTAGAATGACTCTTTTCTGATTGTGCTCATTTAAGAGATTAGGTGTTGGAAAATTAAACAGATAAACATTTGAATATGCATCTGTCTCCTTATTACTGCTTTCAAATGGCTAGGTTTTAATGGTACATTCTGTCAGAAAACCATCGATTTCAGTTCAAAGCCAGAAAGTTTTTTGCTGTATAACACTCCTTTTGACAGACTTCCATTGTTCCTGCAAGGGGTAAGAAATCCAGTAAACCTTCACTTGACAGGTCTCACAACCTATGTGAGGTTTTTGCCACTGAGAAAACTACAGACCTGTTTGGTTCTGCAGAGTAATGCTGGCTTGAACAAGCTAGGTTTTCATACCTCAGCAGGTTCTTTTGCCTTTTCAAGTCCCAAGCAATTGTAGATTCAGGCTGGTCAGACCTAATACTAGCACGCTAGTTTATTGCAGCTCCTTCTGGGTGTGTTTGCAGCTCACTTTGGGCATCTTTCTGCTCTTGGGGGATCAGCTCTTAGCTTGGTATGGCATCCTGGCAAGGGCAGGACATGTGCATGCAGCCTTGAGAGCTTGAAGGGCATTCTGGATTCATCAAATGTACAATTTTTACTTCTTGAACCACATTCATAAAGTCACCTTTGCAAGAGGCCTGTTGTATGAATTTGCCATTGTTACACAAATGGTAAAGCTTCTGGTCTGTAAATGTATCTGTTTTATACTGGGTGATTCAAGAGGGCTTTCTAAGGTGCTTTTATAGCCACCTGTCACCTAGCTTTCCAAACACAGCTTTGTGGTAATCAGCTCTATGTAAAGACTAATTTTTTACAGTCAAGTCATGTATGGCTCAGATGGACCTTAAGCAAGGTCAGACAACAGAGAAAATTTCATAATAGTTTTATTTGAAAGCATCCATGGCAGAAAGTAGTCAGATTGGCTGCTTCCAGACAGTCCAAGATCATGCCTGTGTTTCTGAAGGGTTTAAAAACTATGGAGTTAAAGAAAATTAACCGAGAGATCGGAATTAAAAATTTTCCTCTGTGGGTTACTCAGTTACTCAGTAAACTAAGTAATTTTTCCTCGCCTGTTAATGAAGAACTTCCCCCAACCACCACATGAAAATTACTTGACCAATTTTAATCATATTTTATAGAAAAAAGCACGTGGGTACCTTTTGCAAAGGTCGATTGCAACATGGAACAGAGTTACTGTAGCAGCTACACAAAAGCGAGAGCTCCTCATGCTTGAGGTTAAAAACCTGAAGGTTTTTATCATTTGACTTAAAGAGAAGATTCCTCTGCTGAAGACAGTAGGAAAACCTTATGTTGCCTGTGCAGTTATTTTCGTGTGCTTCCAGATGTCTGAGTTCCTACCCCACAGCTGAATGTTCCCACCCCTTGGCGAAGACACCATCCACAGTGTCCTTTTCTGTTGTAAATGTGAAGGGAAGTGTAAGGTGGCTTTGCTTAAGCCAAACAGTGTTGACTATTGGAGGATAAATTACATCTGTTCATTCTACAGATATTATAGATTAGATACAAATTGTAATAATTATGCTTAATTGCTACTTAATTACTGATTAAAAGAAACCTTTTTATATTTCTGTATTACAATCCCATGCATGTTTTTTTTTCAAGGATGTTTAATCAGGCAGACGTTCTGAAGAACAGCCACAAATCATGTTTTAGGGGAAGGATTAGAAAGGTAGTATTCCATACACCATTTTGAATAAAAGCATTTGCATATGACCTTTACTTCAATACAGTTGGATCATTTTTGTCCAAGTGTTGCCAGAAAAGTATGCAGCTTTTCCGAACAAAGACATTTTAGATGTCCAGAGCATGCTAGTACACTAAATTAGTGACAGATTTTTTCCTCCCCCTGTATTATAGGCCTTTGTTAAGCAGACAAACTTGCAGACAGCAACATGGGAAAATAAAATAACTTTTAAAATACACCTGAGGTTTTTATTCTTCACAGTAAAATTTTTATATCAGTGAATCAAGAGGAAGAGGTGGAGGAATCTTTTCATGCTCTGTTGTAGAGTAGGGAAGATAAATGGAGATGTTGTAGAGACACAGAATGACAGTCTGCTTGAATTCAAAGAAGAGCCAGGTGAGTCATTAATCAAGATGATGCCTAGATGTCCTGGTTTGGTTCATTTTAGCCAAACCAGGACATTAGATAATTGGTTGAAGGGTTGACCCTACATTTATGGCTTTGAGAAAACTGCTTGTGGATATCAAAGTAATTTTGACTGTGCAGCAAGTGCTGGTTTGGGCCAGTTCTTCTTTACGTGCAAATTGACTATCCTTTTTGAAGTCAGTGCAGATACCGTGGTAACAACTGCTGATATATGACCCTAGGTATTTGCAATCTACAAAAATCCTATTTTGTAGATATGAAGTCTATTTAAAATAATTTTCCAGGCATTAGAGAGACCAACTGCTGCTAGCTGTTTGGAGGGTTGGAGTAATTATGCCCATGCACTGCACAATATAAAGCACTTATGACTATTGTATGGATTGTTTTACTGGGGGGGGCTCATCATCTGGAAAGGAAAAATAATCACCTATTCTCTTCTCTCTTTGCTTGTTACAAAGCCCATTGAAGTCAATGGGAGTGTTGCCATTGATTTATGTGGGCTTTCGCCAGGCTCTGCATATGCTACTGCAAACTGGAGGGGGAAAAGGAGTATGGTAAAAGAGAAGAGAAGCAAGAGGGAGGGAGTTAAACGCAGGCGAAGAATAGAGCCCTTTGTCTATTAATTAGGGTTTACATGGCTTGTGGAAAGCAGCGCTCATCCAACACTGGATCCCTCTGTCCCGCTATTTCATTTTTACGTCTCCCATGTTAGTTGCTTTTCACATCAATAGAAAGCTAATAAACTACGCACTGTGTAGCACTAATCATAGCAGTCCACCACTCTGATGCACAGGAAAGGAAGTCGTTGAATTGAACAAGCTTCTCTAGGGTCAAAAATGCTTTCTGTTTCTGCAGTTTATGCCCACTCTCCCTGAGACATGTTGTCTGGCAGCAACACCTACACGTATCACAGGAATTTTTCTCTAAGTTACTCAACAGTATCTAATAATTTGTTGTCTTTGGAGAGACAGGACTTGGTGGGACCATGGAGTTTTCCTGATGAAGCCTTGCCAGCATGCCTCAGCTGAAACTGGAAGGGCTCACTGGACAGTCCCAGTTCATTCCCATGTCCATTTTCTCCTGGTTACACCCATCAAAGGACAGTGACAATTGGTCGCAATTAGAGAGGAAAAGTGCCATTGTATTTGACACTAGGCTGGACTCTGGAGATGTTGTTCAGTTGCTGGGTGTGTCTCAAACTGCTGGGTGACCTTGGGTAAGCCATTTGGGACTCAGACTTATGATCAGTTTATGACAATTTAACAAGCTATTGTGTCTCAGTTGAACAGCAGTGACTGTCCTTGTGTGCACTCTTACCCAGGGCAAACACAGGCTGATGTGATCCAAAGGGTAGTTACACGAGCAAATGAAGCCAGTGCAACCAACTCTGCTGCCATGAGATTGTATCCCTGAGAAGGCAACTAATCTGGTTTAAAATATGGGAGGGTTTTTTTTTTTTCTTTCTTTTTTTTTTTTTCTGGATTGTTTTTAATCTTTACCAGATCCCCAGTGCAGGTCACTCTGCAGGAATAGGTTTTTGGTAGCAATGATGGGCATACAATGGCAGTGCTGATTTAACCTGTAGTGAAACAGGTCTAGTTACTTCGCCTTTGGAGTGCAGGAAGGGGATGTGCATGGAGACATCAGGTCAACTGGTGCTTGAAGATATTTTAATGTGGTTATGAGTCTGACCTGTTAGATACAAATCAGCAAAGCACCTAAATATCTCTGTTGATCAGAGCATTTGTTCTGCATGTAAAAAGGGCAGAGCTTTTACCTCCCTCTTTTCCCTTCTCTGTCCAGATTGTAAGCTGTATAATGGAGATGCACTCACTCCGTGGTGGTACAGAGTCCAAAATAATGACGGGCTGATCTCATCTGAGGTCTGCATGCAAGTAA
The DNA here is from genome assembly GCA_028020825.1 of Podargus strigoides. Taxonomy (NCBI): domain Eukaryota; kingdom Metazoa; phylum Chordata; class Aves; order Caprimulgiformes; family Podargidae; genus Podargus; species Podargus strigoides. The sequence goes on from CM051623.1 coordinate 32,427,074, forward strand.
ATGTGAATCACAAGAGTGGTAGAAGGACTGGTGTGCTCATTTGTCAGTAGAGAAAAGCGGAAGGCAGTAGTCAACTTGTGAGTTCATAAGCTTTACTGTCTACCAATTAGATCTGACCTCAGAGTAGTGATAAAAGTATATCCTGAGCCCCCTTTCTCTGGATAATTTCCCTCATTAGGACTTTTTGTTATTATCACCTGAAGTGCTGTTTTTATAAAGTAAACACTTTGGTAGAGAAACCGTATCTTAATAGTACAGTAACATGTGAGTTATTTCATGCTCCACACACACACTTCCTACTGTTAGGGCAATGGTTTAGTTTTCTGTCTAGTTTTCTACCTCTTTTGGTGGACAGACAATAACGTGTATTTGTCTGTGTGAGTTCAGGATGATGTAGGACCTGTTTGAGAGCACTGGAGAAGGATGAAGTCAAAAAAGACCTCATGGAGCAGAAGATGGGTATCTGCTGCCACAAAGAGGAGCCTGCCCCTCAGGGGCTGCAAGGTCAGAGGATGAGGAAGATAGACCCCAGCCACCACTGGGCTGTGAGAACAAACTGCTTCTTGCAGAAGAAGCTGTACATCGATTTTACTACATAGATTTAGTTTCGTATCTGTAAGCCTGGAGAATTGATATGCATTAGCTCTAGAGAAACTGTTCGTTGCTTAGCTGGTTTGTACTCAAAAGCAGAGTATTTAAAGTTTGTTCTTAGGTGCTGAGTAATGACAACTATGTCATGGTTCTTGTAATTATGCTCACATTTTACTGTAACAGTAAATATTTGAGTTAAAAGGATGTGCAAAAAGAGGGAGTTAGATGTGTCACAGTCAGGCTGTACCCAACTCCTCTAACAAAGGCTTCACACCAGCATGTTCCAGGTCTCTGAAATGATTTCTCTTCTAATGTAGTAGCTACTAGCTGGCAATTAAATTTCTGTCTATAGAAAATGAGTCCAGCTGGCTCTACTTCCTCTCCCTTGAGAAACTCTTCAAGGTTCTAGGTTCCCACAGCCAGGCTTCCATGGCTTCAAAGGCATAATTTGGTACATGCCCACTGGGCATGCGTTTGTCAAAGTACACATAGAAAATTTCTCTGTTGAAGATTCGTGCCCCAGGGAAACTTCCACTCTGAGGTGAAATTACTTCTTTCCAAATGCCATACTTGAACTATGTAAGCATACACCGTTTAACATAATAATAGTGACTTCCAAATGCAAAGACATAGCCTCTGATTTACAGCAAGCATATCCACCACAGATTACCTCTTAAGATATCTGAAGGCAAAGTACAGCAAGAGCTATTTACCCTAGATTCTGCCTCATTACAAATCATCCTTGTAAATTATGCTGGAGGAACAATAAAGGAACCTCCTATTACCCCTTACAGAGTGGCAGACAGATCAAAATGCTCTCATTTCTTACTGCTTCTCATTCAGACAGCCATCGTGCTCAAGTCTAACCTCCTAAACAAGCCACACCTTTCTGAGACAGCACAAGTACTCTTTTCCCTCCACACCACCCCGGCCCCCCCAGCTTTTTATGAGGGAGGAATACCGAATGACAAGTAGTGCTCCTTCATGGAAAGAAGCCATGTGAGGTTTGTTCACCAGGTGAGACACCCAAGCAGCCTGCCCAATGGCTCTCTTTTCTGAGAGCTCTTCTTGGATCTTCTATTCTCATAAGGTTGCTGCATTTGACAGTGTCATTTTTGACACACACAGGGAAGATTACATGAGTAACTACAGATGTCCTTGTGACAGATTTGACAGTGCACCATGTCCCAATACACAAGAACTAATATTTGTGTCACTTGTCTTCTTCTCTCCCAAAGTAGTGTGTTTGGACTGACTAGTTGTCTAGACTCCCACTGCAGTCAATGGAGAAAGATGGATTGTAGTGTTTTTCAGAGATATCTAGCTTAGATTTCTTTGTTAGGGTGAGGTGATGTATTTCTGGAAGTGAACATCTACCTCCATAGCTATAAAAGAGGCATAGACAACTGAGTTATCCTAGATGCCCAACTCTTAGACAGCTAAATATAAGGAGATGGATCTCATCTAAGGTGAAACAAGATGCCTGGAGAACAGCTACATAGGGAAAGTGTAAAAAAAGGTGTAAAAACACCCAGCTGTGACTGGATGTTTGGCATTCTGCAGATTTTCTTCTGTCTCTAGTTTTTGAAGGATCAGAATAGCTTCCAACTAGTTTTGTTTTTCAGATACAGCTGTGGAAGTGCAGTATGATTTTAGCACTAGAGGTCCAAATTAACTGCTAATCAGGAGAGTGACATGTACTGCTTGATGCCACAGGAAGTGTAGAACATGTACACTTCAGGTTACTGCAGAGGTCATCCATTTGCTCATCTCTCCAACTAGTTTTTATATTATCTGATGGCTTTAGCAGAAAGGCTTGTGCAGACAGGGTTGAAAACTGCAAAATAGGTAGACCCATCTGCCATTTTATGTATCTCTGGGTACATAAAATCCAGTCTCACTCATTGTTTCAGGGGAAGGAGGGGATGGGACCATAGGCACTGAATTAGGGTTTAGCTGTCTAAGCCAGCTTTGAGGATGAGGCCTAAGCACTGTCGTATTGAGCCTGGAGGGACTGTGCCCTCACAGAAGGACACTGCTCTAGAACCCACCTCCCACTTTGGTCTCACTGAACCTGAACCTCTTGTTCCGTAGAGCACTAGTATCTTCTCAGGCTCATCCCTGAGGGCTGGTTTGAGCTCTTTTAGTGAAAAATGGCTAATATCAGTGTTGTTATCTGTTAAAGCATTTTGCATTTGCAATAATGTCTGTATATGTGGCTTTTGATTCATTACAATGTAATGTAATGAATTTAATTCATTACAAGAAGATTTAATTCATTATAACATCCTTAGTTCTCTCAGAACAGCATAGGTTTGTCTGTAGTCTTACCTTTAGTCCGTTTTGTTACCTATCATACTCCTCCTTTTGACACAGATGGCCACAAAACAGAGCTTGTTCTCACTAGGAAGCTAAACCATTGATGGAGTCAGGCCTTTCTTGGATGCAGTTTTACTTATTTACAAAGAACATGCAAACTCCCCTTTGTCTAACTGCAAATGCAGTCAAACCACCAAAGACAGTGTCTTTGCTTATAGCATTGCATTTTTTTTTGTTCAGTACCCCCGATAAGCTCTCCCTTTAGGCATTTATGCCTAGCTACCTTCCTTTTAGCTGCTGTGTTTAGAGATTATTTCTCTGTTTCAGATAGCTGGTTTTCTTGTACATGCATACACAAAAATACACCCTTACCCAAAGCAATAACCAGCAGTACCATCTACCCACATTATTCAAGATTTAGGGTGTACTTTTGCCTTCTCTCAGAAACCTGTATTACCTCATCAATGAACTTGGCTCTGTTATCTCAAATGAAGGGTGGTGGTTACTTCCATCAGCTTCAATGACTCTTCTCCCAGTCTTCAACAATAATGCATCATGTTCACCTTGCTTTTGCCCTTACAGGGTTTTCTACTTGCTTATCTTTCATTTATCTCTGTATTGCTTTATTTGGCATTAAAATACAGAATGGAGGTGCTGTGTTAGTTTCCCCTCTCACTGACACAGTTCTACCTTCTATCTCCACAGATACTAGATAGTGGAGATATTTTTGATGCACATCTGTAAATGAAAGAAGAGATAGAGCCTTGTTTTTTCAATACTTTTGTCAACTCCTGCTAGTCTTTTTGTTTTGTTTTTTTTTTTTTTTTTATTTCTCTGATACCTCAACTTTTTGTAGTTCACTTTTAAAGAGAGATGGTAACTTCAAGCAGCACTAAGGGAGAAGACATAGCTATCTGAGAATCGCAAGGAAATTATACCTAAATGAAGAGAACAGAAGTTAAAGCCAGGTTTTTGTCTATCAAACAATTGTCTCTGGAATTAGGCAAATAATGCTCTCACAGTTTGGAAAATATTAACTGCTAAAGCTTTTAGCATTTTCCCTTGTCAAAAAACGCACGATATCCAACTGCCACACTGACAGGGATTCACTTATGTCATAGACTTTCTTTGGGGACAAATGCAAAGAAACATATGGGTCAGTACGACCCACCCCTTCATTATAACTGTGGAAATGCCATTTTTTTTTTTTACAACAGAATAACATCTCTGTGATACCTTGGTTGTCAAAAACCACAATTATAGTGATTGTTTATGCATTAGGGAAACCTCATCCTAAATCTGGCACCATATGGGGTGAAAAGAGCAGCTGCTGACATTTCAGGATAATCATTATGATGTAGCTGCAGATATGACTCAGCATGATGAGCCTGACAACAAGAAGGGGTAAAAAAAGCAAAGCAGCATGGGCAGGTTTCAAATGTCACTTCAAGGCACCAGCCTAAATGCATTTCCAAGGGGAGAGACTTTGAACACACACAGGGTAGGACAGCTCCTTATGAGCTCCACACGGAAAGCCTGGACAGGACTCCAGACCAGCATAACCAAAAGGGTTGTTGATGTTTGTGTGTGTTGTAATCCACAGGAGAAAAATAATTCGTAACTGCCTGGGAAGAGTTTTGGAATGCTTTTTTTCCCCCTCATTTTTGTGAACAATAAAATGATGCCAAGCAAAATTATGCAAGCCCCACCTCCCTGTTTTCAGCCCCTCTCTGAAGCACTAGCTCATCACTTTTCAGTGAGTTTGGAGTTCAGCAGATTCCTGTTGATCAGAAAATAACAGAGATGCTTGACTTCTTCCGTGCATCCCCACTGGTATTATTCAGCATCCCTGAGTTCTTTCACCAGGACACTACCTTCTCCACTTTCAATCTACCTATTCCCTTCCTATGGCAGCTGCAGAAAATCTCACTGTTGGTGACCTTCTGAATGTTTTACTCTCTGGACTTTTCTTTTTCCCTCTGTTCTTAGAGTGTTGATTTCTGAAGGCAGGGATGCTCTTTTTCTGCATACATCTGAAACACAGATATGCTTTCACTGTCATGGATGAATCATTGTGACAGAAAGACACTACTCACAATTTCAGGAAAATGCTAGACTCTTGCTAAAAAGCTAGACTATCCAAAGCCAAGTTCTTGTGCATTAGTTCTGGCAACAAATAATAGTTGCGTTTACTCCATAAATATGTACTCCTCATACCTTGTGTTAATCTCAGCCTTTTGATTTGGAAGATTGTGTCATTTTTAAGGAAGAATTAATATGGTCTAACCTCTGACTTGATGAGAGGCATATCCATTAGAAAACCAAAATGCTAGTGCTGCCTTCACAAGCTGCTCGTTTTGGCAGTAGATGAGGAGGTTCAAGCAGGCCCTGTCTCAAGGCAGAGATTCATTCATACATTTATCACAGGACTGTTCACATCACCCATTCATCATGTGATGCAGACAAGTCTGAATCTGGATGGATGCAATTCCTGGTTTGTAGTGATGTAGAGGACACAGTGTCTTGGGTAAAAATGATGCTCAGACCAGTCTTCTGGCCACTTTTTTGCTGATTTAGCAGCTTGCAATTGATTCATTGTCTCCCTGTGACTGAGGGCTTAAGTGAAGGATGTGACAGAGAAGTGTGGCTATTGGTTGGATAAGTTATTCTAGACTTTGAAAGCTGGCCCAGATGCATTTCTCCTTTATTCTAAGAAAAAAAAAAAAAAAAAAAAAAAAAAAAGTAAGTAACATATATAATCAATAGAATAATTAAATTGAGGCCCCCAGTTGGTTTGTAGGTAGGTTCTAAGTTTTTCAAACACTGCAGGGAATTTAGATGTGTGTCACAACCTCTTCTGTCCCATTTTGAAAGCAAGTCTCCGCTGTTTTGGCTGTTTAGGTTCTTCCACAGCTCAAATGTCCTGTTTACTTCTAATATTATATAAATTCTCAGATACACATTAGGAGCCCAACTCCCCAAATTCCTGTCATACCAATTTTAAAATGTACTGTTTACCAGCTAATAAATACAGTTCAATAATTTTCCTGCCTGCTTTTTTCTTTATATGAGGGAAATTAAGCTAAAGAGTGTATGACCTGTGCTCTTATAGACAACTGAATATTTATGTGTTTATAATGGATATGTGTTCAAGGTTCAGTATTGCTATCTGTACCTATTATTACTGTTGTGTTATCATCATTATTATATTGTACTGTGGTAGAGATCCCCCTAAAGATCAAAGTCCCTTTGTATTTGTTTTAGAGTCTGCATGAGGAAAACAAGAGGCCCTGCTGCCATGCTAATCATCCCTGCTCATGCTTCACCTGCACAAGGATTTTACTTATGAAGTAGCCTCTGAACGTAGTGTTGGACATCAGGGATGGAAAATACCTATCAGCTGAACTAGCTCTGTCATAATATTCACCCAGTTCTTCAGAGAATATGGGTATGACTACATCTTTATGGGTGCATGGCTGCATGTGTTTTTGTATAATTTGACTTGTTTGCATACTCTATTGATTACTGACGACTCTTTAATGACTTGGACATTTTGTCTAATGTATTCTTGCAAAACATTGAGATCTTGTCTCTGTAAAATCTAAATATCATGTGACTGGTTTTTTGGAGAGACTTCTCTGCGGTTCAGGACAAGGCATGTGATTGATTGGTGCTGAAAGTTGAGAGCTGTATGGATACGGAGAGTTTTCATCCTGTGTGGTGTCTTACTTCAGGTGGTGCTTCACTATTCTTCTGGAGAACCTGGAGTATCACCTCCTGTGATACTAACAGTTTTGGTGCATAACTACACCAGATGTGATTTTTCTTGCAGAGAAGCAATATGTGATTCTAATTTAACATGGACCCTCTAGATAATTTATCTTTTATTATTATTATTTGAAAACCAATGTATTTCCTTCACCGTGAGATGACATCCATCACACAGTCAAATGACCATTGCTTACCGGAAAAGCCGTTTAGGTAAAGCTGTGGCATACACTGTAGCACTGTTAACTCAGGACAGAAACACATTTATGACTGAGGTATCAAGAATAGCTGCTGAGTTGCATTGTCTGTTCATGAGTTTTATTGCTTCATATTTTTCTTGATCTTTAGTGTGATCTACTACAAAGAATGGGAAAAATTACAATGCATTGGTTAAAGACTCCATATATTTGAAACACAGGAATGATCTTGCATTGTGGCTGGGTAATGTACTCTGTCAGACCAGTGAAACTGATGTGAATTAACACACAAGATTTTTGCTCACCTTCAGCAACACTGACAAAACTGTTGCAGTATCTTAACTGAACCTTCATTCTCAGTGCGCTCTTGGCTGAGCTCTCCACAGCCTACAGTGGGAGAACTGTGTTCATGGCAGAAGAGACAGCTGCTTTTCCAGATGAGATGTTGCAATGATCATTTTGGTGCCAAAGCAGAAAAAGCTGGGTTTTAAAAACAACAATGGTAGCAAAAACTGTCCTTCTAACAAATGTATGGTATTATTCCTCAATTCATTTTTAAGACATTATGTTTCTCTTCCTACTTAACAGTATACAGAAGGAAACAATAAAACTTACATCACAGATCTGAAGAGTAATTTTTGGGCTGTGCCCTCTTGCTGGTCTAGAGGAAAATAAGGAGCAGAAGGCTAAGCCAAGAACATGTGTGGAGACTGGCACCATGAAAATAGTCCAAATTCCTGGTCCAGTCCCCTCTGCTTTTTGTATGCCCATTCTAGGCAATGTGACAATGTGTTTGCTTACTGGTTATATCACCACTGGAGACAGAATATCCTCTGGGGCTCCTCCAATCGGAGGATGATTTATTGGTTTAGCAATCATTAACTCATCCCTATTTTTTTTTTAACACAAATTACAGTTGGCAGTAGAGTAGGCTCATGCTGCTCAGTGGCAGCTCCTTGGCAGCTCCTTTATGGTGTCTGGTTAGGTCCCCTATGCCAACCAACACATGGACTTGAGCAACAGTTCGGAGTGCTTCAGCTCGCTTGTAATCAGATGTATCTTCCCAGCGCTGTACTGGCAGGTAACTGAAAGACCTCTCAGAAAACATCTAGGGTTTTCACTCAAACCACGAATGCTAAGTTATTTACAGCTGGAATTAAGCAGCTGGACACCATATACGCATGTATCTAATCATCTAGTAAAACAAGAATTTTAGGTTACGAGCAGTTAGAACCAGAGACTGTATTTCGGTACATGCAAATAGTTTCAGTTTAGGATGAGGTTGGTAGTCTCCACTGATTTCTGAGGTATTGATGGAAAGGTATCTGTAGCATTCAAAAGGCTGCTGACATGTCAATCAAAACTTATTATCTGACACGTTATTTGCTTGGAGATCTGCTGTATTAAGATGCCGTGTCGTTGGAATCGGATAATTTTAATTGTTATCATATGTAATTGTCAGCCACATAATTGGGTCTGACTGATCTTTAACAGTGTTTGTTTTTCAGACTTCTTTCCTGAGGCCTGAGCTCCTTGTGGATTACTTCAGTGGTCTTTTTCATATCAAAAGAAAAACTAAAGTTTTCAGAGACCGGACATCACAGTGATCCTCCATCTAAACAATGGAGTGTCTGATGTTAAACCAACATTGTAATCTGACTTTCCCAAAAATTTCAGGGCTCATTATAAAATGCTATTTAGCTGTAAAAGCAGCAATGGAAACTTTTGTTCTGACCATGCAAAAGCAAATAGAGAGATTCTGCTTTTAGTCACATTGTTTTGAATGGATTTACTCTCTGGTTTTGCTAATGTAACTGGCTCAGCAAGTTTTTGGCAGAAATAATATGCTACAAAATGGAAGAGGGGAGAGGATGCTAACAGTTATTAATTATTGTTATTTGATAGAAGCAGAAAGTATCTGAAGATATACTATAGTTCTAATTATTTTAAAAATAACATGGAGGCACATTTTAATGCCATCACGTAGTTCAAAGCATACATGGTGGCATTGATTTCATGATTAGTCTATTAAAATTTGCTCAACTGAGTTCCGTTTATTCACTGTATTTTACCTCAGGTTTATATCTCACAAATAAGGGCTGTTCTCTCTAGCACCTTGTAATGTTGCAAGACAAGTTGTATTGTAGACTTTAGTACGCTTTCTAAATGTTTGATAAAATTTTTCTTTCATAATATACCTTAAGGTAAGATTAAACAATGATAATTCACCTCCTTAGAAGATGGTTCTTAATAAGCAATTGTCTTAATGAGAAATACCACAGGCAGATGTGGAAATGTTGACTCTTGTAAATTTGCATGCATTCATACTCATAGAATATGATCAATTTGTCTGCTTATATGTCTTTACACCATCTCCAGTTATTCTTGTGTTAAACAAAAAACTCTGGTTTTGGCTAAAGCATGTCTTCCACTTGGCCTTAAGAGATCGTAAAATGTATCTGATATATTCCTGGAAAGGTTTTTTCCAACAGATAAGCATCTTTATTGTTAAAAAGGCACCTTATTTTCAGTCTGTCTGGCTTAAGTTTGCAGCCCATGGTTCTGCTGGATGGAAGAGTCATTTCTTACTTGGTATTTCCCCCTCTGTGAATTGCTTATGTATACAACTCACCTCTTCCCATCTTCTTTCTGAGAAACTAAACACATGGAATGCTTCAGTTGTTGTTTTTTTGTTTTTTTGTTTTTTTTTTTTTACTGTAAGGAGTTCTCCTTTAAATAGTTTTGCGGTTCTTTCTTGTACCATTCCCGATTTCTGTTTGACTGCCTGGTCTTCATCACTGTATACCATCCTGCCAAACTCATGTCATTCACAAATTGTATTTAGGGATGTGTTTACATGACCATTGGTGAAATTGCTAAAGAATATTAGGCTTTGTACAGAACCCAAGGGAACACTGGGAACATTCATTCAGTCTTAAATCCCAGCTGATGCCTAGTTTTTGAGATCTGCCAACCAGTTTTTAATCCATTTGATATGTGCTGTATTTCTATTGCAAAAATGCTAAAATCATAATAGTATGTCACTTTCTGTGGCTATTAATTTAACCTTTCATTTCTCTTTGTTTCTTCTGTACTACTGCAGTAGCTGAGTGCCTTCCACATAGAATGAATATCATTAAAGAAGTCCCATTGAAGAGACTTTACAGTATACCTGGCACTTTCCCTAAATCAGGATTTAACAGCAAATAGTTTATTTGACTATTGTGCACATTTTGTTACTGGTTTCATACCTACTTGACTAAGCTGTTATCAATAGAAGATCTGATGGCATAAATGCTTAACTGGTTATGTTAATTTTGAGTTACCTTCCAAACTTGACTTTGATGTGAACGAAAGATTATAGTATACGTCCAAAAAGTACAAAAAGAAAAGCCATTAATGACACACACAAGCAAAGACAATATTACATTTGAAACTGTGGCTCTGAACTTCAAAGCATGATGAGTTTAGTATCTTGTGCTAAAAGCTGGTCCATTGTAGGTGCTAAAACTAGCATATGTACTATTGAAATCAGGAACCTATGTTGTTGGTATTCTTGGAGTTACATAATCGAATGAGACATGCGTAACCAATTTAACGATAATGCAATGACAGGGAAATTAGCTTGTAAAGGCTTTGACTATTCAGTATGTTTAATGTACCTAGAGCCCCCAAATACATGTATTTATTACCAAACCGTGTGGATAAACAAGTAAATCGGCCCCAAGGAAACTTGCTGATAACAGTATTCTATAGTTGGCATTCAAATAAGTTGTTCTCAGTGCAACCACTGTAGAGTATCTTACCTAGAATCTCAAAGACATTAACTACAAGACTAAATTAGCAATGTTGAAAAACTTGATCCTGTAGCTAATATATATTAATACTAACAGCATGTATAACATAAATATGCCTAAATGCAGCATAATTAATATGTAATTAGTATAACAGTGTTAGGTAGCTGCAAAAGGAGCTGAGAGGAGTTAAATGCTCACAAGGCAAACGTCCGTGTATCTTCATGACCTTGCTGAAGCTATAACAGGTTTTCTGACCTCCAGATTCTGCAGAGAAAGTGAGGAATCTGAGTGCAAGACTTCTTCATTTGCATCAGATTTGATTTGCTAGGCAAGAAGAGGGGGATTGTTTTGTTTTGTTTTTTTTTTTTAACGTGTGTATCTCTGGCAGCTCCTCTCTAGTTACTCATCTGAAGAAGACACTTAGATATGTGATTTTATCAAAAAATAATGGGGTAAATTAGGACAAAGTCCAGGAAAAACGATGTTTTAGCATAGAAGGATTTTTAGTTGTAGACAAAAATCTTCATTCTGTCCAGTAACAAGTCCTTTTTTTGACTGCAGCCACCTCAGAAGTGGACATCAGGCAGAACAAACGAGTCCTGAACTGAGGACATTGATGCTCTTCAGCTTTGAAAACGAGTAGGGATATTGTTCCAATAACTTGGGATATTGACTACAAATCAGATGATGGCTCTTGATCATTTTCTCCCAGATCACTAGTATGAAAGGGCATTCATAAAACAGAAATGTCTCCACCTCCCCAAAAAAACCCCCAGCAAAACAAACAAGCAGTGAGCTTAATTCAGTGTTCACATACATGTGCCATTTCCTGTTTATAATCAATGAGGAACTTCTGTATACACTCCAGGGCAAAATCTGGCTCATCATATGTAACACTTTAACATTAATTTAGGATGATTAATGATCAAGTCAGTAGCTGTGTAATATTCGTGAATTCTATTTCGCCACTGCTTAACTTTATATTATTTTTAAATTTACAGCTGCCATGGAAAATGACCAGAAATCTACAACCTGAGAAAACCCATCCATCATCTTCAGGCAGTCTTCCAATCTGCTAACTTTAGCTGCTACTAATAAGTGTCTCAGTCCAGGAAAAGCAATTATTACGGTGTTTCACAGAATAGCTTCCAGATAACATGTGATGTAAACTGCTCTTGGGCAACATTTCTTCTAAGGAAACAGCCTTTTTTTCTTCAGTAAGCAACTTTACTAATGCAAGTGTGATAAAAACAGAGGAAGAGAGGCAGAGCTGTTGGAACTGGGGAGTAACCATAGCTACTATGCCCATTGAGACCTTCTAAAGACTTGGATCACTGTGCTTTGTAAAGCCCTTGTTATGGGTTTTATCACTGTGTCGACTCTTAGAGTAAGGATGAGAATTATTACATGTGATCGAGCTGTAGTCACTAACATGCTACATTGCATAGGGCCAAATCAGGCATCCTGTTTTGACGGCAGGTTCACTTCCAGAAAGCGATAGTTCACCTACTGTCAAACATACAATGCAAACCAAGCCCAAACTCAGTGCATTAGCATCTCTGTTCTGTTTCTTGCTATTTTGAGGCCCTTAAAAAAAATACAGAATTGTTGCAGGCTGCTGCTTGCAGTTGGTACCCCGATCAAGTACCCCCTTGCTTGCACATGGCAGTCAGTTGCATTTTTTTCAGTGCTATGTCTCTGCAGCATGTGGACATACTGCAGTGGCAGAGGGAGCTGCCACTGGTGAGTGTCGTTGTGAAGGTGTTAACTGACCTGGAGAGATGGAGAGCTCCCCAAGGTAAAAAACAAAATGTTGTTAGGTGACTTAGGTGGATGTCTTGCAGGCGTAGACAGGCCAGTGGAGGAACTCAACTGAGTTTCAAATACAGAGAGCTTCCTCTTAGAGAAGGGGAGAACAAAGGAGGAGAGGGTCAAAGCAGCTGTGTATGGTTTATCAAGGACTACCTTCACTGTAGCCTGATTTCTATAAAGAGGGACCTCTGGCAAGGGATTGAGAAGGAAAACTTGACAACTCCTTTATGACAACAAACATACATTGACAAAGCTCTACTTTAGGACCTGAGAGCTAACACATTTAGGATCAGCCAGATAATCATATGGTGGCATCTCACCAAGCCTCTCTGATTAGTTCTGGGGTCTGGTTAATGTCACATCTCTTTATTGAAGGTTCCTCATTACTAGTTCCTGGCTGTTCTTCATATGTCCTTTAAGCAGATATTAGCTCATGAGTAACTTTGGAATCAATTCAGTCTGCCCCTGCTAGGCTTCTTGATCTTGATGGCTGTTGTTAGCAGATGACATTCAGCACGCTTCCAGACACCCATCTACCTCATCAGACTGAATGACTTGTCTTTTCAATTCCACTTGTGTAGCATATTATAGATCGTCTTGGCGTGTTTGGGTTTCTGATTGCACACTTGCTTTCTGAACCTTGAAGAATTTGACACTAAGAGGAAAGCATGGTCTGGATTCCTTCTGAAAATTTCAGATTAATGTGCTAGATCTTTCTGCATAATATATCATCCAAACCTAGATGCTCTTCTACTCCGCAAGCAAAATTTTGGCCTTGAATATTATTGGTAAATTGTTTGCTGGGAGAAATGAGATCAATGGGACCATGGTATGCTTATAATCTTTCTTTGGCAATTGGTTCTTTTCACGATTAAATTAAGGAGATACATATACTGGAAGGTTGTAAACCATAATTTGCCTGGCTTAAAATAAGATGTTCAGTATATCAAGATATTTGCTTTAAATCATCTATTTAGCTCTTTTGGCCAGCAGATGTGCATACACACATGCACACACATATATTCTTAAAATATGTGTAGGCATTCATTCTAATATATGTGCATTCCCTATATATATAATTTGCGTATAATTTATACATCATTCTTCCTTAGAAATATGTAAAATTCCTTCTTATATATGCATACACAAACATTCCTCCTCAATGTGTCCACATGCCTTTAATTGTTGAAGACTGATGGATGTCAGCAAACAATCTGTTTTTGACATCTAATAAGAGGGTAAGATACATTGCTCAAAGGCTGGTGTTTGGGAGTTCTTGGCTCCCTGGACACCCTGCAAATAAGTGCCTGGAAACACTGATCTTACTGTAAGGCTTGTGAGCTGATCAGAGTTTGTCTAGAGGAAGGTCAATACTTTTCATGCAAGTGATAAGCATCAACTTAGTTATGTGTCCTTTTTTTCTCCTGGGCAAGTATTTCTGCTGTAGTGAGATGGAAGGTGTTAAAATTATTTTCCCTGGGATAAGGGGAATGAGAGCTTCTGCCTTACCAATTTTTTTTTGCTTCATGTGAACTGTTTTTGGGCATTAGTGATGCAGTGCATTAAAATGTGATGATGAAATTGTGAGCAGAAAACATTTAATGGTACCTGCTTGATTCCTAACAGCATTGTGCTGTCTGTAATGATGAGAAAGGTAAAAAATAAAGACATTTCCGACTTGGCAGACACTCTGTAGTACTAACAGAAAGTCCAACAGTCAGATGATTTCAAGGCTAGAAATTATTATAGGCCTAGTGAACTGAAAAAGTGCTACTTCTTGCTGTCTATTACAGCGGAACATTCTTTTAATTAAATGTGTAAATGAAGGTGTGTATAAGCAACAAATACCAAGTTTGAAGTCATGCTTTGCCATTAGTTTGAAACCAGAAATCATCACTGCTTTCCTAGAGACATCCATTTGCAGTGAGAGTGACTGTGGTCTTTCTGGTATTACTCTGTTATGTTATTTTACAGCAATGTACTCAGCCTGTGAAATATATACCATTAACAATTTTTTTTTTTTTTAAAATCCAGATATTAATTTTCTTAAGACAGTCTTGTTCCCTAGATCTTTTCAGACCTCTCACTCAGTTTTTATACACAGCAGGTCTTTGACAGTTCTGTATCTTTTCCTAAAGCAAAAAGTCAGAGGGAAAAAGAAAGGAGTTCTTATGTGTAATCATTTGAAAATTACTCTGGTCTAGATGCAACTAAAGCACAAGTGTAACAGTATATATTTTTAAAAAATAATCACTAGATGTAGAATACAACATTCCAGACACACCAGATTGTATTCAAATTCATATGAGCCTTTTGTCTGAGGTATGGGAAAGCGGGTAGCATTTCTTCAGTTTTGTACTTTTCAATTTATCAAGGTCCCCAAATTCATGTTTCCTTACATTGTTCCTTTGTATTCACTGGGTATGTCAGAAGAAACATGTGACTGAAAATAGATCTCAGTTCTACATTGCTTTTGGGGCTTGGTTCAAAGGGGATTGGCAGCCATAGAAGGATCTCACCAAAGGCTTCCATGACTTCTAGTCATGTCATTAATGAAGACCTTTTGGACATTTTGGTCCTCTACCTTCTGTATGAAGAGAAATAATCATCCTGCCTTTGAAAAACGTTTTGAAATTGGCAAGGATATAGATATTAATCACTGTTATACCTCCTTATAAACAGTAAGAAATAAAATAGCATTTAACAGAAATACTGTATTTTATATTTACAACAATGGAATGGGAATATAACCTTTTTATTTAAAAATCGAGCTGCGGATTAAGTTTTTATTGCAGTTTTTTGTACTGAAAATAAGAATAACGGAAGCAATTAAGTATTCATAGTCCTGCTCTCACACAAACACCTTCCATGGTGAGCCTGTTTATGCAACTGAATGTGCCATACAATTGTTTTTATTACCTTCTTATAAAACAGCCTGTATAAAACACTTTTTTTTGATTATTTCTTTGTGTATTGTTGAGCATGTTTGCATTCTAAAGGGCTTTGCCTCATTAAAGCAATTACTGTAAACTTGCTGTAGTTTGCTGCTTTCTTTTCCCCTTCTCCCTCTGAGCACTAGAAATATCCATAAAGAGCTCTTGCCCAGCTGGGATATTTTGTGTCTCCCAAGGCTTCGCAGTGGGAAGCTTCATTCCAAGGACAAAAAAAAAAAAATCTGCGGAGATTTTCTTTAGCTGGAGCATCAAAACAGCAGTGATCCTGAAGGCAGTGGGGCAAGGGGGGAAATGTGGTTGAACTCTGCCTGCCCTAGCATCCCCCACCTTTCCTCTTCTTGGCGCAAGCATGAGAAGATTGGAGACTTCCAAGTGCAGGCTTTGCCACGCGAAGGGAGAAAATAAATGAAAAGAGGATGGGTCTGTTATGGGGCAAGATTTTGATTGATACTCACATGAGTTGTGTGGCTTTCAAAGGGGCAGGGCCATTCTTCACTTCTACCCATAACAGTTCTCACCCTCTTCCCACCTCTAGGATTCACTTAATCAGGTGGAAGGGATCTTCAGTTTCTCCCCATAATACTTCAGGTACCCCTGCTCAGCTGGTGAGGTGTAACACATGTATAATACCTGCCAAGAACTTGAGCAACTTATTTCCTATCTGTGGTGGATGATGAAGAGAGAGAACTTCTTTCTAGGGTTGCACCTGGGTGAGCATAGCTAAAAGTTGACTGAAAGCCTGGTGAATAACAGTCAGAGCCTATGCTGTGGAAAGGCTGAGGAAGTAGTCTCCAATATTTTTCCTTGAATCAACTCCACAAAAACTTCTTACAAAAACGAAGACTTGCAGGTGGAGGAGCCTACTAAAGATCTACAGATGAAGGTGGCAGGGAACACAGATGGCTGGGAGCTTTCTGAAATAATATCCTCAAATCAGAAAATGCTGATTTGGCAAACCCAGAACTTTCAATGGGAAGATGTTCACTGGTTCAATGAGTTTCTGGTTGAAATAAGAGACCTTTGTTTGCTGCCTCAGGGAAGCCAGAAGTTCCTGGGTACCGTATTCAGATCCAGAACAGGAGACCACATGTAGGGCTATAGTCTCTTTAAGTTGACCCAGGGACATGAAATTCTGCATCCCACAGCCCTGGTGCGTTTTGGGCTCCTGACTGCTTCAAAATGGGAGTTTGTCCTGTTGGAGATGCTCCAGTTTGCATAGATGATGAGACAGTTATTAGGCAAGAGAGTGAAAGAACCTGGGCTGGTAGTCCAGGAATTAGATCACTGTGCTGGGAGGAGGAGATGGAAGTCCAGGTCTTTTCCCAGATTGATGTGTCATTACTTGTACAAAGTGAAACAGCTTCAGTCAGGGAAATGAGCAAAAGCACCCCACCCTCTTCCAAGCTGATCCTGAACTACAGCAGATTTTGTTTTTATTTCTATGTAGAAATGATTTTTACCCAGTTCTCCAGCAGCTCCAATGAGAATCTTAATCCCTGGCTATTGACTTCTCTGAGCAGGCCCTATTAGAAAGGCCTTGGTAGCATCCTGAAGTAGAACAGCAGCAGGGACCTTCTTGAAACTGTGAGATCTTTCACTCTGTGGGGAAACCATTTTTCCTACCCCCCTCTAATAAGGAACAAGTTGTTGAAAAATAAGAAAAATATTTTAAGGCCAGTAAGTATATAGCACTATAGCACTCAATAAAGGGGCCCTTTATTTTCAGGATTACACTGAAGTAACTAATATGAGTCTCTTGATATCTATAGAAATCCTAAACAGAGCTGTAGGGAGAAGAATTAGTCAGGGAGAAAGTTCTGCAGTGTGCTTAGGGGCAGCCTGTGGTGAGGAAAGCCGTGATGATTACTGCTGTCAAACAACACACAGTGCTGTACCCGTAGATGTTTTTCCTTTTGGATTGCAAACTCAGAGAGCTGGAGATGCTAGGGTTTATTCCTCACCATCCCATAGCCTTTCAGTCCTTCACTTCTGCATAGAGGAGTTTTAAAGGCTCAGTGGTGCAGGCAGTTGCCTGACCCCCCTAGCTCTGCTGGAAACCAAGGTGCTGTGACGAAACACGTGAGAGACAGGGCCACATAGAAACATGATGGGCTTCATTAGGAAGCCAGTAGAGAACCCTGTGTGCATGAATGCAGGAAACTGAACTTAACCTTTCTTTCCTGTTTCATGCAGACTTCAGTTTAACTGGAATTTTACCAGCTCTGTGAAGAAGGACCTGGGAGTCCTGGTGGACAACAAGTTAACCATGAGTCAGCAATGTTCCCCTGTGGCCAAGAAGGCCAATGGCATCCTGGGGTGCATTAAGAAGAGTGTGGCCAGCAGGTTGAGAGAGGTGATTCTTCTCCTCTGCTCTGTCCTGATGAGGCCACCTTTGCAGTCCTATGTCCAGTTCTGGACTCCCCAGTTCAAGAGACACGAGGAACTACTGGAGAGAGTCCAGCGGAGGGTACAAAGATGATGAGGGGACTGGAGCATCTCTCTTATGAGGAAAGGCTGAGAGACCTGGGTCTGTTTAGCCTGGAGAAGACTTAGAAGGGATCTCATCAATGCTTATAAATATCTAAAGGGCAGGTGTCAAGAGGACGAGGCCAGACTCTTTTCAGTGGTGCCCAGTGACAGGACAAGGGGCAATGGGCACAAACTGGAACACAGGAAGGTCCACCTGAACATGAGGAAAAAGTTCTTCACTTTGAAGGTGGCAGAGCACTGGAACAGGCTGCCCAGAGAGGTGGTGGAGTTTCCTTCTCTGGAGACATTCAAAACCTGCTTGGATGCCATCCTGTGCAACCTGCTCTAGGTGAACCTGTTCTGGCAGGGCAGTTGGACTAGATGATCTCCAGAGTTCCCTTCCAACCTCTACCATTCTTTGATGTTACATTCTGTAGTATCACCACAAACAGTAGGCTACCTGTACTTGCAAATCAGACACATATTCCAGTGGTGACACCAAAGGGTTACTCCAGTAATCTATAATCTCTCTCCTGTCCTGGTGAGTTGTTGCTCATGCTGTTGGCTCTAATCTCTGGGAGGTGCTGAACACCTACCTTTCAGCATCCGACTCCAAATCTCTGTTCATAAATAAACTCATACCATAAACCCACAAACAATTCTTTTCTTTATGATCATATAACTTCTCAGAGAAAAAAATTCCCTCCAAGTGCCCACACCATCTCTGAGTTTGCCTTAACATTGTTTTTATTGCAGTTATATTACTTCAATCCAAGATTGTTCAAGACATCTGCATTGTTATCATAGCTGTTATGATTTACATGTCATTAATTGCAAGTCTGTCCTACAGCTTTAAAAGTGCTCACATCAGCATCACCTCTCCTTATCTTGACACCATCACACTGTTCCACTGTATCTAACTCTAAAGAAGTGGTTTGTATTTATTTGTTGGTTGTCTCAATGATTTTGGAAGCTGCCAGTGACTTTCCTAATTCAATAATGCTGCTACTACAGCATTAATCATTCATCATATCCTGAAAGCAAAAGTGGAGTGATTTAAGAACAAAAGGATTTAAAGAAAAATAAACACATGACCCACTGCGGCTGCTTTGGGGAAAGCAGCAATATATGCATGGCAAAGGCAGTAATGAATAGCATCTGCTTTATCTGTGGAAGAGCAAACAGTTGTAGACATTGATCATTTCTCAAAAAGAGTGGTGTTGACCAAAAACATGGAGGAAAGCCATCCAGAAGCTATTTTGTGCAAATGAAGTGCAGATTTGTGTATATGAGTCGATACCCCATTTGCTGTTTCCTTTCATTAAAACCACAACATTAGCACTGGAAAATGATTATAATGGTTACAGTCAAAGCCACTGTAATGCTCAATTCACAGAGAACTCAGTGAAGGCAGGGGAGGAAAAAAATAATCCTTCAAATCTCAAAAAAGTGTGCTTTCATGTAATGAAGCTCAGTTATCTTATATTTTCATACTCTCACTAGCCTATTGTGTAAGCCAGTCATTCATTGCATCCTCAGGGCCATGCAATGGCACAATGTGATTTTTCAAAGCACCCTATTACCACCTCAGTTTCCTTGTTGTATTGGGCTGAATTCCACTTCTTGCAAGGGGAGCTCCAGCGGACCAAATTAATTTGTGGTGTCTCTTGGCT
This sequence comes from Podargus strigoides, assembly GCA_028020825.1. Taxonomy (NCBI): domain Eukaryota; kingdom Metazoa; phylum Chordata; class Aves; order Caprimulgiformes; family Podargidae; genus Podargus; species Podargus strigoides. Next base: position 32,446,654 of record CM051623.1, read on the forward strand.
GGCTTTGTCTTGGGGGTTATTTTAGCCCCCTGGTTCCAGAGCTCTGCAGATCTCTGCAGCCCCCCAATAGCCACATGTGCCTGGACTCTGCCCAGCACTTCACGCTGGCCTTGTCCCTTGCTCCTATCCACATACAAGCAGATGAGTGTCCAGGAGTTGCACCAATACTAGGAGGAATGGCTTTGCTTTACATCCTGACACATCTTATGTGAAGAAGGGTTTCTCTTCAGACATAAGTATCTGAAATTGCTATTCATTATTCAGTGCTCATAAGGGGATTCTCTGGTGAGATGCTCACAGGAGAAGAGTTTCAGGTTTATGCCCTATGACAGTGATGTTCAGCCTTGGAGCAATGACTGAGGAGCTCTTCTTTTTTCCCTCTTGTCCTGGTTTCCCAGGAACATAACCATGGGCCAGCCATGGCAGGCAGGCCATGAGTAGCCCTGAGCCAGCTGGGAGTTTCAGTCAGGGCAGCTGACCCAAGCTGACTCACAGGTGTATCCCATACCACTTAGATCATGCTCATTATAAAAGGAGGGAGTTTACTTCTTCATCTTGGCCTTCTGTTCCTGCTGTTGATCCTAGGAACCGGTCTGAGTAGAACCTTGTATACTTTATGTTGGTGTTTGTATTAGTTTTGTTATTTCATTAACTCTTTTTCTACTTCAACCCTCGGGGCTTCTCCCTTTTTTCCCCGATTCCCCTTCTCAGCTGGGAAGGGGTCATTGGGTGGTAGAAAAACTGCTACAGTTTAGCCCGGGGTACAGGCTAGATGTAGACCCCTATTTATTGTTGTCTTGTTCCTCACTTTCCCTGTTATCAGTTGACTACTCCCAAGATTACGCAAGGTTCCTGTGTTGAGCCTGAGCTTTTATCTTGCAAAACCAGGAGCAAAACCTTCACTGGCCTCAATGGCAAGGGATGGATGCCCAAGATCTGCCATACCTACAGCTGTCCAGTGAAATCCTCCTTCCAAATCATCCCTTTCCCTGGAGGTACTCAGGACCAGATTCTGCTTGACCCTAAAAACCAAGCAAACCTCCTACCCCTGCCAGTAAACTCCTTGTCGTGAACAGCAACTACAGTACCCGCTCACTAATGAGGGACCTTGCAGATGCACAGACCTTGATGATACTTTCAAAGCAGTGATGTAAAAGGTCTATTAACCCATTTGTTACTTGGGTTGTCCACCTCTTCCCTTGTAAAGTGGCTCTAAAGGGAAAAGGGCAAATGAGATCGCTTGGCATCACTTTTAGACCTAAGTTCAGTGACTGGCTGGGCCTGAGAGCTGACTCCCCTCTCGCCTCCTGTAAAGCTGCAGCCCCACGCTTGAGCATAGCTGGGGTTTGGCACACTAATGCTCTACCTCTGCGTTGCTGGGAGAGGCCACTGAAAATATACAATCCCCAGACGGGAGCGATTTAGTGAAATTAAAAACAGACAGGGGGCATTGAAACAAGGAGGTGTCAAATGTTCCCCCTGCTCCACCAAGATTTTGATGTGGCTGCTATGTATACCTGTCTGTCTCCTCTTCACTGCTGTCTAAGTTTGAGAGTTAAAATGCACAGAAAGAGTGGAATTAGGGCAAAGACACCCACACCCTCACAGACACACACATGCGCTTTTAATTGTGTGTTATTACCAGTTAATTTCAGCTTGTCCAAAGGCAGGAGGAAAACAGCCTACAATGGGGCTTGGGCCTCCAGAGGTATTGTAAAACATAACATCCAAAGGCCTTCCTTGACTCCATTGCTTCCTCTAGCCCACAAAGAATGTATTAATTCACATTGTTTGATCTTTCCAGATGCCGTTGCTTTCCTGCTGTAGTCTTTCAATTTTTTTTTTGTTGTTAGAAAATAAACTCTAACACATAAGTAAATATGATAATGGTGCTGCCTTTTAGTAAAGAACAAGCAAGAGGAAAATTAGGAAATGCAGATAGCTTTTTACAGGCCCAAGTAGCTGAATGTCTGAAACAGAATAAGAGTGCTTTATTTGAATATATTAGAAGCTTGAAGGCTTCAAGGAAATCGCGGCATTGCTTGGGCTCACAGGAATTAAAGGGGGAGGTAAGGAAGGTTTTTATTACATAAGGTTTTGGAAAGTTATCTATTCTCCGCCTCCTTCTTGCTAGTAGTAGTAATGGTACAGAATGTGAAACAAAGGTGCCACTGAAGCAAACTGGTAAATTAAAAGCAAATGAATTACCACACAGTATAAATCTATCCCTGCCAAGTGACAGAATAACATTTGCATTTCCTCTGTAATGATGGGAACAGGAAAAGTTCTAGGACATAGAAGACAATATTTAAAGCATTAGAATACTGCTTAGACCACCAGTATTTAAACATACAGGGATGATTTGGGATTTATGGACCAGTGGGAATCTTACCTGCACCCAATAACTTCATCAAATGGCAAGTAAAAATAAAACAATAACAGGAATATGTGAGCAGATAAGGCTTGTCATACATTTTGCCAAATCGTACCTCCCTAATCTCTCTGAATTTTTGCCCATGCCCACAGGGGGGTGGACAGAGGCGAACCGGCCAGCTATCCTTCTAGACTTCCAGTAAACCTCTAACAAAGCACACACACAAAGCTGAGGAAAAAACCCAAATCATCATGCAGATTAAGCCGAGTATTTCCATCAATCAAAACCATCTAGAACACAGGAAGCAAAGTACTCTTTATACCTAGTGAATAAACAATTACTCACATAGGGATTAAATGGCTAGCTTTTGTCAAAGTAAAAGGTGTACCATTGAGATGCTCCATTTACTAGGATCAGTGTCATTACTTACTACACTGCTATTACTATATTACCATTACTGCTGCGCTTACTCTACAAGTAGGCAGTGTGATGAAAAATAAACACAGGACATAGCATTATTTTTTTCACTCTGTGAAAAGAGCATTTTGTGGAGGTTCACATGATTACAAACAGACTGATGAGTAATAAAATGACAGCTGAAATTCATTGTTGATAAAATAGTTATATATACACATTGATAGGAACTTCCCCTCCCCCCTCCCCTTTTTTTTTTTCCAAAGACCCCAAAATTTAAATACTGATTTAGAGAGGAATCCTAGTTGGCAATTCATTGAGGATGCTCTATTGATGTGGAGCTGTGGATTAAAACCCCAGATGGGATTTAATGGAATGGACAAGGAACAGGGCAGCAGGATGCTGCTAGGTAAATCACTACTACCACTTGTCCCAGTACTGCAGTATTCTGTCTGCAGAAGTGGAGGGGGTTTGGAAATGAGCTCAGAAATTACTGTGACTCATTGGTGGTGAAATTGGAAAGCCGGGATTTGTTTCTTTTTGAAACAGAAAAAGAAAGGGACATGGTGAAAGTAGAGAAAATAATCAGTGTATCCTCTCATACACAGCAAAAAGTGGACACTTGATGAAAATGAAAGGCAGCTAATTCCACAGCACTAGCAGGCAAGTTTCCTGCTCCCCGGGGGCTCATGCTGACTCTGGAATGCTTTGCCAGAGGATACCATGCAGGCCAGCAATTCAACAAAGTCCGAAGAAGCCCTGAGCTTTCTTTTGGACAATAAGTCTATCTGCAATTACAATAATTAATGCTGAGAAAAATAACATTAGAGAAAAATATAGGAACTCATACTTCAAGCCAGTCACTCACCGTCTTAGGGGTTATTCTGCAATCTTCATTAGACCATGGTCAGGGCAGGTAATACACCAGGTTATTGTGAACTCTATCAGATAGAGGACAGTGAGCAGATGAATCAGGGGGCTGGTCCAGAAAAGCAATTCCCATATTATTATCCTACCTAAGCTATAAAGATACATTTTTGTAAGGCCATCTGATAGCAATTGAGTGTCAGTTTTAACAACCGTGGCTTTCCTCCTGTGTTTTGTAATTCATTTTTATTAAGAATAACTAGGATTTTCCAGACAGAAGTTTGAGCATGATTTCTATCTGCAGAGCTGCTGATAAATACATATATTTTAAAATTATTATTCTTATTTTAAATTCAGATTGGTTCATTAAATGATGGAAAATGGCTCAAGAAAGACAGGCACTGCTGTAAGCCCTCTGCTTCTGTTCCCTAACTTTTTACAACACAGAGGATCCAGGATCCAGACAGATAGGACGCTTGGTATCTTTTATTTTCTTCAAATACTCTGTATTTAAAATACTACTCCAGTGGTTTCTGACAACTGCTTAGGGCAATTTTGCTTAGCCTAGCGGAATGTCCTGGAAACTACTGGCAATGATTTAGCTCCCAAAATTGGAACACATTTAGCAGAGACAGAAAGCCTATGAACAAATAATGGAGAAATGCCAGAGTAAATAAATGTGGTTCATGAGCTGTGGTCAGAAATGTCTCTCTTTCAGTATGCAGTGCAAATCTTTTGCCAACATTTACCATAAAGTTATTACACAAAGCAGTTTTTCCTCTCAGTAAGACAAACTCAATGAAAGACTGCTTCTAGTCTAGCAGCCTACCATTAAGGCTGCGATAGCCTGTCATGCCAGGAGAAAACCTGTGTGCAGTGGGCTCATTTCAAGCTGCAGTTTTCATTTTGCTATTCGGGCTTCTGTGCAAAAAAATACAGTGAGCAAGAGAGAGACTCCTCACGGTTTGACACTCCTTCAGCGGAACACGATGAATCACAGGGCGAATTCTGGTCCTCTGTCTCCCAAGCTCAACTCTTGGCATGGCTGCACAAGTCCTTCTAAAGCACTTTATGAGGGTGTTATTACAGAGAGAGGCATCACAGGCATTGCCGCTTGGGACCCAGCAGCATCACCTTCCTCTTGGAGCGCCAGAAGGGCAGACATAAATTGGCGGCACGCTATCGGCTGTTTCTTTCTGAAAACAAACAGCTCCTTCACCATGTTTTGAGGGATGCTTTCAGGTATCTGCATTGTGAAGTCCTCATGTAGTTTTTTGGTGCTTCATTCAACTTGATGGATGTGGGTTTGAGTGGATGGGACTTCTGCTCTACTCTACTGTAGTCTTTGCCATCTTTGGAGGAGGCGACTGATGTAATCTTCGCAATTCTGCAGAAGAAACCGAAGAATTTGCAGAGCCTCTCCGTACCATTAGGAATCCTGACTCCAAAGCTAAACAGCCAGAGGTGGCTGGTTTTGGCTATTCTCCCACCAAAAAGGCCTTTCCAGATACTAAAATCCCATGCAAGAACAGAAGGAAAAGAAGTTTGGAGGGAGGGCTCAGCCATTCTCAGGCCGTTTGGGGTTGAACCAACACCAGGATAAGATAGATGAGGGAACCGAAATGACATTGTTCTCCTCTGCATAGTTTTCCTTGTACTAATAGCTGGAAATGCAGAAACAGAGACTAAATTAACCTCTATGTGCTGCCTATTGGTGTTAAGCCACCTCAGAGTGTATCAGCCAAGGCACAGTGCCACAGGGAGCGATTACCAGCCCCGTCCCTTGGCAGGTGAATGAGACAGCAGCTGATTGAAGAAATGAAAGCCAAATTTTTGTTTCAAACCTTGCCCCACCTCTCCCTGTACATATGCAGATATATAACCATGTGCTGTCCCCCAATGGTTAGAGAAGCACGCGAGTTAAAGCAGAAGAGGAATCCTAATAGAAATAGTTAATGGGAATCTTGTCTTTTACAACTTTGTGAAATCCTTAATAAATGTTGTTCTAGCAGTTTCCTGGATTTCCACCACTGACAGGATCCAGGCAAACAATGCTAAATGATTTTGCTAACACCATCCAGAAGCTGAACTGAAGTTACAGGGCCAGAAACCATCTTACTTTTAAAATGTGGAATATTCCTGTATATGAAAACCTCTAAGCCCACTCAAGTATTCTCTAACAGGGACTGAATGAATTTGCTTTACTCTAACCCCATTCCTTTAATGAACATGCATCATTGTGTGCTGTGCCCAGTAGATGTAATAATAGCAATGTCTGGTGAGCTTCTGCAAGGAGCCCTGCAATAAAGGCACCTTCCCCTCCTGCCAAGTTAAAAGAGAACAGGCTGACATGTATTGGAAATGCACGGGCAATATAATGATAGCAAATTGCTTTGAAAAGAAAAAGGTTCCACGGCGCACATGTCATTTCAATCCCTGACTACGAGGCAGTGCTTCAGCTCCATCCTTTGTGTCTCCCTCCAGATCTACACCCTCCCTCACCCCTGCCTTTGAGGAGAGCTCTCCCTGCGCTGTAGACCAGAAGCAGCATCTTCACTACAAAGGAGAAGAGAGCCCACAAATCCATACTGCATCCCCTCACCCTCAAAAAAGGGGCAGCCTTCTCCCCTACTTCATCACTCTTTTAAGAGCACATTGGAAAAATTCATTCCTTTTGGTCCCTCCCGATGAATTCCTCTGACTGGGACGTTCCTGCTAGTGCCTGTTTCCCTGCTCAGCCCCATCCGGGCTGTGCCATGAGGCTTTTGTCACAACAATGGTTCTTCTGAGATGCTGACAGAACATCTTCTAACACCCAGGAAAATGGGGCTTAGCCATTATTTCTAGAATATATTTAATCCCTTTGGGAGGTTGCTATTGAAAAGGCCAGGGATGCTGATTATCATTGTTTATTCTGATGTCTAACAAATATAAAGATTGTCTGCTGCGCTGAGGAGGAGCTCAGTTTTCAATATGAGTGGGCTGCCACCGTGGGTCCAGAGCTATCAGGCACAGAGGGGGAGATCACGTTATCCCCTCATTTACCCCTCTGGACTCTTTCCTCATCCACCCTCTACTTCCTTGACCCCTGGGCTGTGTTTGTGCAATTCCAAATGCATTTTACAAAGCACTGTTTTTATTTTTGCTCAAAACTCACTGGCTTTTTCAGCTGTGTGAAAAAAAGCCCCAATTGCGAAATGGTGTAAATCACACTCATCCACCTTTCTGATGTGTAATGCGGTCAGAGTATCTGGACATTGTCAGGGCATTGTAATGCATATCCCAGAGTGACTTTGTTATAAGAAAGGAGTTTAATTTTTTCCTCTTTTGTAACCTTGTGAAATTTCCACATTAAAAAGCAATCACATCTTTCAAACCAGCAATGATTGTGTTTGGCATAATGGCTGCAAACCCCTAGTGTGCAGGGCTGAGCTTGTTTTCACTAAAACGAAATCAGCTTTCAAAATAAATGATCTGCAACAACATTATATTCCCCAAATCTTATAATCCTATTAACAGAGTTGATTTTTTTCTTTTTTTTTTTTTTTTTCTTTTTCATTGCCACCAGACTGACAAGATTGGCCGCATTTCAAGGGGGAGAAACAGAAAGTTGGTTGAGGATGTAGCCAAGACATGCACTGCAAGCCGAGGACCAGCCCTGCCAGGGCCTGTGGTTAGAAGCTCTTAACGACTATTGTAAGCCCTTAAATATAATCATCTGTATTTCACCTCCACCTAATGTGCTTCATGTGTAGCATGTTTATCTGTTCTCACAGTCTCTTGAAAGACTCAACAAACAGCCCTGTTTGCAGGAGCATGAGGCGAGTGGGTTGCCCCGACTGTCCCGATGAATGAGACTTCTATCAAAAATGACACGTCTGTGCCAATGTGGTGAAGGGAAATGTCTCCAAATTAGCCTGGGCAAAAATGTCTTTGCCAGAAGTGGAAATTACGTGGTAATATCAAAAGGCAACTTTACTTATATATAATTCCAGGTTTCGCTGCAAGTATTTTTCTTGGAAGAAAGTCAGAAGGGCTCAATCTTGTGCCATTTTTGCTGGTCCTGCCCCCCCGTGCCCTTCCTGTGGAGGGGACCAAGGCCCCCTTCTCTCACAGGCACCACGCACCTTGGAGTCACTTTGTTGTCTTAAACCCTGATTAAAAAGGTGCAATAACTGGCCCAGGAGGAAGAAATCCTTGTGATATTGGCAGAAGTTTTCTTTTCTTTTTGGGAGCAGGAGGGAACACCCAGAAAGCGCCGAGCCCCAGCAGAAGGAGCACGGGAGGGTCTGAATCCCCCTGCAGCGCCTCTGCTCTGATGTGTTTTTAGAGGCTGAATGAGCTGGGAAAGCTCCCACGGGAACAGGGTTCAGCAGCCACCAGAGACTGCTAAGGGCTGGGGTGCAGCATTGGCAATGAAAAGGTGTCAGGCTCCTCCAGCCACTCTTGGGGTGCCCAGCAAAGCCTGGGGAGAAACCTGGGGTGCATGTGCAAGCGTGCACAGGACCACCGAGGCTCACACCCCCCGGCCCTCCCAGACACCTTTTACCGCAATGAAATGCTGACTGGGGAATGTAAACACAGCCTTTATTTTTTAACATTTTCCTTTTATTAGTTCAGCAGGGCAATAGTGGTTTCCTTACGCTGCAGATCAGAAGCTGACAGGTCCCCATAGCCGCAGGAACATGGGGTTCTGCGCAGTTGCCTCTGGTCAGAAGCTGCCGTGGTGATAGCAGCTGCTGCCTGCCCAAGCTCCACAGCTCCCTCCGTTATTTACTAAATGGCTTTGCAACAGCTTTATATGAAATTTAAAACTATAAAGTAAAAACATTCAATTATAAAGTAAATAGGCACTGTCCTCTCTGTTAAAACATAACACCTGCTTCGCCTCTCCTTGCCTCTTGCTAAGGCTGGCAGCTGAAATGCATTTTTGATGAACTCTGTGATGAAGAAATCACTGACATTGGGTCAGACCTGCTACCACTGGAAGCCAGGAGAGATGTGCTGCTGACGGTGCCAGGAACTCCTCAACCGGTATTGCAGTCCCAGTTATTTAAATACCAGCGCTGAGATCCCTGGAATAATGAACTTGGCTTAAAAGTCAGGAGATTTTTACATCTAGGAAACAGAGACTTGATTTTATCTGATTTTTAAGCCTCTAGAAGATTATATGGCTGAGCTTTGCTCTATAAACAAGAAGACTTGAGGCTTCAAAAGATGAAGGAAAGCTGATGTTCTGCCAGACTGCTTCTGCCAGGAGCTGGGACTTTGATGGGGCAAACTGTCCCAAGACTCGTGACAAAATCTTCAGGGCCGCAGCACAAGCAGGCCCACAGTCTAGTCAAAATGTTCACATCCAGCTGCAGTTTTGCAAATATATGAGCTTCTTAGGAACTGCATGCTAGTTCCTGGCCCCGCGGATGTAACTGGGATCTGGTATGTAAAATTGCTGTTTGGGCAGGTAATTTCAGGACCAGACTCAAAAATTATTACAGTCTCTTCCACTATTATAATTTTAATAACTGCAGCTAGAGGTAGGAATTTTCCATGTGAATCGCTGTTGGGATGGTATTATCTTTTTGATAACAAATAAATATATCTGTTGAGAACAGAGTCAAACTGCATCTGTTCACTGTATTCATTAAAGGCCGCTCATGTTGAAGTCCAGATACTAAAATTATTAACATGAATAAGGCACAAATTTGCTTATGGTGTCTCCAGTGCACTCTGCTTAAGCATGGGTTCTTTTCTGATCAAATCCTTTATTATAACATAAAGGCAGATTTGAGACACATCCATAGGCATCTCAACAAATCTGCTCTCAGCTTGTCTGTGATCTGCTTACAGACCTTCTGGTGAAATCACAGTGCAGATTTGTTTGGAAATTACATCTAGATAGTGCTTGTTGCACAGTTTCTTTTCTTTTTACAAAATAAATGATTCAAAATGCTGTCTAGTTTTAAGTATTGAAAGAATTATTAATTCCAGTAATATCATTACAAACACCTAATTCTGTGTATAAAATAGAGCAGATCCCTTTTTTGGCTTCTGCCCTCATTTTCAGGGGGTTCAGACCACTTGATATCCAGATTTGTTAAACACTGACTCGTTCCTCCAACTGCCAGAGCAAACCCATCGTCTTAATGCTGGAGGGGACAGAGCGAGTGCAGACTGCTGTGTGCAGAATTAAGCATTTGGATAAATATCTTGCTGAACTGGAATCTTTCTGGGAAGGGCTGGATGTGAGCACTGAAGTGCGATGTCAACGGTGGGGTTGTATAATCTTTTTCTATTCAGAGCGGTTTGCCATCCAAGAGAAATGTTATAATAACAAACAAATGTAGGCAGGCGATAATTTGGGAAGAAATCTAGGTGAGATTTGCAGAGGAGCAAGGGAGGTTGAGATGCACGAGTCTCATTTTTGATTTGGAATTGGGTAAGATCAGATTCCTAAGCAGGTATGATAATGTCAGTTTATATGCTAGTTCCTAACTATTGAGATTTTACCATAAACAATGGTAGAAAAAAGTACTGGAATAATTATGAAAAATATACTGACATTTTCCTTTTAAGAAATTTCAGCTTATTTTCCTGAAGAAACAGTTTTATAAGGCAATTTACTCAGACAATAATAGAAGTGTATTTATGTAGCTGAAAAGATTAGTAACTCTCTTGAGAGAAAACAACAGATTCCATCTACCCATTGGGGAACTACTGCGGCTCGCAGCTGTGGAGTGAAAGAATAAGATCCGCTAAAGCTCGTGCCAAGAAGAGCCGCCTTCCACTCCAGCTCACCAGACTGTCTTTTACTGGCAGCCCTTCTGCAAACCTTGACTGCCGTGCCTATAAGCTAGAAGTCTACCGGCTGGTGTTTGCACTGCAGAAGTGTTCAGTCAGCATAGCATAAACTTATAAAGTGCTCTCCAAACAGGCGGAGGGCTTGATGGAGTTTCCTCTCCAGTTGTTCCAAAGCCCCAGCCAAAAATCTCTGTGGGATTTCCCAGAGGAATTGCAGATCAAGCGCAGCAGAGCTGCAGCCAGATGCCAAGGCTGGAGGTTTGTGTATTTGCCGCTCTCTTCCCTGGGCTCCAGGGATGGACCCCACTTGGCTTGGGTTAGCCAAGACTGTCACCAGCCCTGCTCAGCCACTCTCACCTTAGCCTTCACATGGATCTCCTTGCCTCTTTTTTCTCTGTCGGCTCTCTCACTACAGTGTTACCATCTTTCCTCTAAAGGGTATTTTTTTTAAGGCTCAGTGCCTAGAGCTGCTTAATTACATGACAATCTCAGTTTTTGTTTAAAAAGAAATGCGCTAGTCCCTCATGATGGCAGGGAGAAGATTGTATATTTGAACTTTTGGGGCTTGTAGAAGGCAAATAAAAATACTTAGTGCATATATATTTAATTTCATGGTTTGGAGGTGGAAGGCTAATGTTCTATGGTATCGCAAGATTGGCAGTAACGTACTTGGTTTCAAACCAAGCTAAGGAGGCTTTTGTAACATAGTTCCAAGAGGACTGACTTTTCTTCTCTTGGCCCTTGTTTATTTCTGGAGCATGATGTGCCTGTGGCTTGGCAAATAAGTCTCTCTGGACCTTTGTAATACTTTATTGGTGCATATACAACTATTGGGACAACAGCTGTAAACCAGAAGCAAATTCTTATTTTCTTTTTGTTTCATACTTTGGTAGACATTATAACCTTGGTATTTTCTGAAAAGGCAACAAGAAGTCTTACATTTCCTGGTATGAAAAATATGGGTAGAGAAAACAAACACCTCCCATCAGCAGCATTTTTAGCTTAATGGCCCTTTCTAGGGTGGATGCCTTAATACCTTTCTGTGCTTTTGAGGCCACATATTTCTTTCTGAATCTTACTGTACATGTAGGGGTCATGTTAGGCCAGATATTATTGTCCTCAGCTAGATTTTATCTGTTTTCTGTGGTAGGAGAACAGGCTTCCAAGAGCTCCGTCTGGAGGGCTCACTACCTTTCTGCTTTCTCAGCTTACGGGGTTGCGGTTTTCTTCTCTCCCTCTGCTTCCAATGCATTATAGTGCTTTTAGAGGATGACAAAAGCCAGTTTTTCATTACCAGCAGGCACACAAAATACCAAAAACTTGCAAAGGTGCTGAGGAGGGAGAGAGGGAGAGGCTAAGGTTGTGTGCCTCACATGGGCTTGACACTCAAAAATGACATTGGGAATCCTTTGAAGGGCTTTACATGTCATGTTTTCACCCTACATGCTTCATGAGAGGGTTACTCATAACCCTATAACCATTTATTGTTTTTGTTTCTGGTTTTGTAGGTGTCAAGATATTAGCACAGAGCAGCTTGATGCCTGCAGTGTGTAAGTTCTCCATGGTAAAGCTGTACCTGCATGAGGTAGATCAGGCCTTAGAGCAGGAATACAAGGTCTTTCTTACACTTTTGTCCTACCACATAAGTTGCTGCACTTCAGAGAAACTGTTAGGATCCGGGCATGCTAGGATGGGATCATGAAGGGCTCAGATGACCTAAAGGCCATTGCCTGCCCTGCATTAGCCAAGACAAGTGCATGTTGTAATTTGCCATAGATACTTGAGGTGTGGCCAGCAGTGACCAAACTTCATCAGCTACAGGCACATGAACATGAAAAAACCCTAAATAACCAAGAGTAACAATGTTCAAGCATCAACACTGCAGAAAACAAACAGTGGGTATCTTCTGATGAAAAGGTGTACACCAACATGACAGATCCAGCTAGAGAGAGGACAGCTTTGCTATAGATGATGAGGTTTCCTTAATAGTCTTTATGCTTGCATTATCTGCTACCCACCAACTGTTGTCCTTTTCACAAGGGAGCTATGGTTTTATGGTTTCACTCCTTCGCTAGGTTGGCAGTGTCTTGCTGGGCCACATTTCTCTTGCTGTTGAAACTTTGATGAGAGTGGAGTGCTGCAGACAGCTGTGGTGGTGAAGCAGCAGTCATGGAGGGAGCAGAGGATATCCATGTGGGTGACACCAGAATCTAAGGGAGCTGTGATTTATGGAGACACCCTCCTTTTCCACTGGAGTGGTGGGAGGAGAGCAGACCCAGCATCGCTGGAAAACGCTCTGAGAGATATCAGTAAGTGGTTTCTTGGCCTCCGTGTGGGCTTTTTCCACTTAAAGGTACAACTCAACACTTAAACTATGAATTGCTTAGTTTATAAATTTCTAACTTACGCCTTAAACATTGATGACACTTAATAAAGCACTGCCTCTCTTGTCCTCTGCTCGCCACATTTCTTTTCTTGTTGATCACTCCCTCAATACAGCTGCAGAATTCATACACCTTCACTCCAGGTAACCTCTGATCACCATGACCAGATAACCGAGATCAGATATCCATGTAACTTCTCCCTTTGAGTTCTTCTTTTTCAGTCAAAAAATCTGCTGTGCACAGGAAGTGACAGGAGGAAAGCAGGAAGGAAGGTAAATATGAAAAGGCATGGGATCAGCTGCCCTGGCTTTTGTTCAGTGCTTACTTATTAAAGGCCTTCATATGTAAAATGTAGAAGAAGGTGCTGCAGAATGCACTATATCCTGCACCAGAAAATCTAAGACTGCTGAAACTGTAGTTGATAAAGTTGGTTTAAACTTCATACAAAGTATGCTCAGTTTTGAGTATATTCATTAATTTTAGATGGAGCTTCTTTTCATTTAACATTTAATGCTTGGCATTTGTTGCTACTTCATTAAGAAATCAACTGAAGTCAGTCTCCCTTTTACCTGATGCTGAGTATATAAGGAGTTCTCTATCCCAAAGAGCTTTGCCTCAAGATACACAAGACAGCATGAGATGGGAAAGGAAACAGAGGAATAAATAGATGCAGGAATTTGTCCTAGGACAAACAGCAGGACAGTAGCAGTGATGTGATGAGAAAGTAAGTCTCTTAGCACCTAAGTCAATGCCCTTTCCACTGGGCTACTGTAATAACAGCAATGAGTCCTGCTAACAAGGAGGTAATTTTGGTATTCATAGCAAGATTAACCGATACACCGTGTCCAGTAGAGACAACTCAGAATTCATATACACAAAGGGCACATTTGTTACAAATTCACTGAATCCTTTTAACCTTTTTCCATTTATGTCTGAATATTAACACTTGGAATTACGCAGAACTAGGGCTTAACAAACTAGAGGAATTAGATTATGGATGTTACTGTGCTCCTTCAATTTCATTAAATGGCACGCAAGGTAATTATCAGTCATTGAGTTTCCCCTTCTCAGAGACAAACCAAAGGGGCTCAATTATTGCTGCAAAATCCAGGAAGAAAAAGAAAAGAGAGACAGATTTAAAGAAGGAAAAAAAGTGATTAACAAAGCTGCAGTGCAAGCAGGCTGTTCCAAAAGGATCACGGGCCATGCAGCCCTGTGGAAGATAAGCAGTGATTCCACAGGGACATGAATGAGTCTTAATGTCTGGAGATCAGAGTGAGCAGAAATTAACTCTTGGATTTGATGAAGGGCAAATGACTATTTCCTCACCTTCGCCCCTGTTGCAGGTGTGGCAGAGGACAGCAGCTTGCTCCGTGGCCTGGCTTGCAGAAGAGCTGGAGTTCATTTTCATCTTGGATGAGTCCCTTTGTATCTCAGTGTTTAGTGCTTTAAAAGGCACTAGTAGCTGTGTCCTCTGTAAGGCCTTTGAAGGCTCTGCATGGGAAAGCTGTGCCAGGTGCATGGACTTCTATTTGTATGATCTGGTTTTGTCCAGGAAAAACTCAGAGCAGAACTTTGTTTTTGAACAGCTACCATCTAACTAAATTGCTTTTCTGCTACTGGTTGCCTTCACGATCAAAAGATGCATTTTCAAATAAAGCATGGGTTATTTTTTGGGGGCACAAGTGAAGGTTTAGACTGTTTCCAGATGACCACTGTATTAACAATACTGTAAGGAAAAGGACAGATTTTTAATGTGAAGTTTCAAAGAGCTTTTTCAAAAAGGAGAGCCATCACAGTTTGCCCGTGAAGAAATTGGAGGGGTGCGGCATGGCCACCTACCCCTGAATGCAGCTCCATATTATATATCTTTTTGCTTTTCTTCTGGCAAGCATTAATCATGATGACAAAAGTATTTACCAGATGACTTGAAACAGGCAGTATTCACAGCAACAGGGAGGAATTTGACAAGATTTCCAAATCAGGCATCATTCATCTGACCCCTTCCACACGCCCAGAGCGCCTGATCAGAGCTGCCTATGCTGTGGGGACAATGTACCAGGGAGAACTGCTCTGGCAGAGGGTGACCTAGATGTCCCATCAGCTCTTCTTCCCTGATGTGTTTGGTCATTCTGAAGCACGCACCTGAGCATGCTGTAGTGGTGCTAAAAGCTCATGCATGGACAGAGCAATGCAGGATGTTTCCATATTTGGATGGAGCAGTGTGGAGATGTGGGATGAAGATGCATCTGAAATATGACCCTTTCTCTAGAAGGAGCTGAGCCTCTTGTGAGACCCCCATGGAAAACCAAAGCATTTTCATAGAACTTCAGAGCATAAACTTATCACCTGACAAGAAGATGAAGAGAAGGTTGCTATGGCCATCTGAGTAGTGACACCAAACACAAGTAGGAGTAAACGGAAGAAAATTCTCCTTTCATATCCTCTGTGTCACTTACGCATGTTTGCCTGTATGAATTAGCATGTAAATATCTGACCTTGAAATTCTGGCTTGAGGACCTGACCCCACCATTTGTACGACTTGAAACACAGGCTCATGCTGTCCTTGTAGCTAGAACTAAAGCCCATTTCAAAGAAGAAATGTCCTGCTGTAGTTAGGCATTGCACTTCTCAATATCTCACCATAAGATATTTTCCATGTGGAACTGGCTGAACCCACTCTAACAGTGATCACTGCATCTAACATATTTACCACAGAAAGATTACTAGACCACAAAGAAGAATGGATACAGTTCAAAGGCTCAGCTGATATGTGCTCAGATTGCATTGTGTAAGTATAAATAGCCCTGAAATAAAACACTTGAGTCCAAATTGTGAAGCTTAGTGAGGGCAGCTTCAGGATCCAAACCTAGAACTGCATAGGAATTTCATGGCTGGTAACTGTCATGGGTTGCCCTGGCCTTGTCCTGCCCATGGACAAAAGTCAAGAGAAAAAGGCAGATTTCCAGCTCTGATGCCTACAACAGCCCTTGACAGGAAGAACAGGCTTGTGGCTGTCACAGCACACTGGGGGTCCAAAGACCTTTGTTCCCTTCCTAATATTTGGACTTTGGGAAATTGCCTTCTCATCGAGTCAACCTTTGTTTTGTCTCTAAAAATGGGAGATAATACTTCCCATAGCAATAAGAGTAAAGTCTGTGTGATACTCAGTTACTTTGATAACGATGGCTATTTTAAAGCCAGATAGAGAAACAAAATCTCTAGTACAAACCTATACAGTCTTCTCAGTTTAAATGTAACTTTCTATACCAATACTACTTGCTTGAAGCTAGAACTCCACAGAGAAGCCAGCCAGGGTGGTCCTAATGTGATAATTTTGGGTTTCTGGTGGCAAAAGGTTACTTTTTTTCTTAAAAAAAAATGTACTTTTTCTTAACACATTGAAAACCCGCCACACAAAGACCAACATTCCCTAGTTTTTGCGTTAAATAAAAGAGATGTTCTCATAAAATGCAGACGCTGGGCAGCTTTCCTGTAGTCACAAGTCAGCATATTCAAAGCACTAACATATGTTATGCTAAAAGCAAATACCTAAGTTCAGATCAGTTCTGGCTCAAGACTACTTTTATTAGTCATTGAAAACATGACACCTTGTTCATCAGCTCTCAGATGTAATTTTAAAAAGACTCAAAGTTAATCTGAGTGCAATAAGATCTCTCCATTCATTTTGAGTTGATTTTTCTCCTACATATAGATTGTCCTCTAATTAAGATTCACTGTTATTATAGCCTCTATTTATGCTCATGTTTTATTGGTGACCAAGATGATTATTCATTTGTCTACCAGGTCAGCAGTCCCATCATTATTACTTGGTTTATGTCAACAATATTCATGATCCCTGAGTGGGCTTCCATCCCAGTACTCTTCAGGCCCACAGCTTTTAAACATCTAACATCAGGCAAAAATGGAGCCATTATAGCCACTAGTGCTAAGGCACAAATAAGATTAAGGTAATAAATATCAAATATCAAAGCAGTTTCAACACAGCATATATCAGGGTCGTGGAAAGAAAGATTTTTTTCTGATTCATCAGCAGCTCCAAAGAATAAAAAGCCTTTCTGACCACTTAAATGAAATATTCTGTTTGATCCCCAAATTAACTGTTTTGTTTTGAAATTGAGATTTTAAAAAATGTTTTCAATTTTGTTTCAAAGAAAGTTGAAAGGCATCGCAAAACAAAAAGTTGTTTTGTAAAGAAACACTGAATCCTTAATTTTGAAAATGTTACCAAAAAAAAGATTTAAATTTTCAGGGGATTTCTCCTCAGTTTTGTGTGTGAAAATAAGTTAGTGAAATGGGACATCCCTAGAAAGCTTCAATGTGGACCAATCTGCATTTTTCATCCAGCAGAGTCCTGATGAAAAAGTATTGCCCACTCTAATTAGTCCATAATATCTTAAATCAGATGCCATTCCTTCACTTTCCCACTAACATTTATATTTTAAAGGTGAATGCACAGCTTTCCTCAGGAGAAAGACAGCCCTCAGCAGGACAAACTTCTAAATATCACTATGCTCAGACCCAGGATGGTCCAGTCCTGCACCACGAGCTATCGACATTACATTGACTCCATGGGAATGATGCAACTCATAGCAGAATTTAAAATAACACGACAATTTTCAATGTTAGCTCATAGAAAATGTTTCATATTCTAAAATTAAGCAAGGAAATCATCAGCTGACTTCACTGAAGTTTAGCTAAAGCCAGCCTGTTTTGCCATTGCCCTTAAAGATCAGCTAATGTTACTGGACCTTGGTAGGGCAGCAGTGCAGCCTTAGACTTGGTCCTCCTCATGCCTCAGCTATGGGGAGCTCACAGAAGCTTACAAACCCCAGCCTACTCAAGAAATGTAAGATGCTGCAGCATACCCACCTTGTTGTAGATAATTATGCCATTTTTCTCTTGACTAGGTCTAACGTAAGTAACTTAAAAAAAAAAAAAAAAGAGGATTTGCTCTTTTTGGGCATTACACTGATTACTTTCTTTGAAATGAAACATTTTGAGTTAGGGTCAGTTCTCCATTTTCCATGAGTTCGGCAGCTGGAGGAACATTATTTTCCTCCAGTGTCTTGAAAAAAAGAAGGGCACTTCCTAAGGATGGAGCGTTAGATACTTTTTGACTTTGAAAGCCAAGCTGAGAGAATTACTGAAATTCTAAAAAAAGGTAAATAAGTGGTAAAAATCTCAGTTCTATGATTGATATATATTGTATTTTTATTCTGAAAGTCTCAAAGAGAGAATCATATCTTTCTACCTCTGCTCCTCTACAGAGGCAATGCTTTCACAGGGGTGTTTCATGCCATGTGTGTGTGGAGGAGTGGATGTCCTACTGGAAGGTTTAGAGAAGAAATTCTGTACCAACCACACTCATCTTGGACAGCAAAAGGCAACAGCTGCTTTTCAGATTTGTTTCTTTCTCTGGTCCCAAGAGGAAATACTTTAGCTGTAATTACTGTAACTTATTTGTGTCAGGGAAGCCTATGTGAAAAAGATTTACAGACTAAAGTTTTTATCAACTTCTTTAGTGAAAGAAGTTCCCTATGCCATTGTATCCTTTGCCACATTGGAATACCACTTCTCATCACCCCTCCTGAAGAGATTTGGTTTGGTGCTGGGCAGTCTGAGAACCACAGCTTTGATCTGTAGTTTCTGAATGTGAGCAGAAAGCATGCCTAAGTACTTACGGGTTACAAACTGGAGGTTAAAGATAATATCCAAGGTAACACACAGCCTATTATGGAGCTTAATTAGCGTTCAAGTCATACTCCCCTGAGATGTTTTAGTTGCTCTGGAGAGCTTACACCGAGTTGGAGCTGTGAATCTCAGTCTTCTCAGGTTGAGCAAGGTCTTGGTGCCTAGGTCTTTCTCTTCCTGAACGAGCGCTAGGCTGATGCTGTCAGCATTTCTTCCTTCTTTCTTGTCATCAAAAAGATGTGTGTACACTGGCCATCACTCTGTCTCAATCCTGAATCATGCACTGATACAGGAGGGTGATCTGCCACCTGAGAAGCTGCCTGGGAGGACACTGCTTTACATGTGCCTCTTTTGCAGCTCCAGCTGACCACAGCAAAGCCTTTCACAGCTGTGAATTTCATCATCAGATTCTAACTTGGCACTGTGAATTTCATGCCTGCAGCTGGCTGCTTGATTTTTCAGTAGAGCAGGACCAGGTTTCATATCTCTGTTGCTCTTTGGATTAAGCCTCAAGAGACTATTTCCAGGACTGAAGTTGCAATCTGTCAATCATGACCAGCTTCTAGGTGCATAAAAAGTGAGAAAGAAGGACACACTGAGCCTCCCCAAATCCCCATGTCAACGTGAGCTTTTTCATCACTGAATATCAAAGTATTCAAAGTTAATCCTGCAACTCTTCCTGCAGGACAAGCAAGTCTCTGAGTCAATTGTGCACACAGAAAAGAACCTCTTCCCCTCCAAAACAGGGAGGTGTTTTATAGCAGAAACTCTGCCAGACGCATGCACGCACATCCAGTAACCCACTGAAATCAGACAACAACAGCAGGGGCTAGGCTACATATATATTTTTTTTTCCCTCTTGCCTCTTTGGCAAAAGCAGAGTGGGTGGAGACAGACACTTTGGCTCCACGTTCACCTAAAATCCCTTTCAAACGCCCAGCGTGTTGAGCAACACGGAGGCAGCAGTTTCTGTCATCATTTCTGCGTGTTGACGGGGAGAGAGGAGAATTTTAACTGGATCGGCTCGTTTCCTGTGGT
This sequence comes from Podargus strigoides, assembly GCA_028020825.1. NCBI lineage: Eukaryota > Metazoa > Chordata > Aves > Caprimulgiformes > Podargidae > Podargus > Podargus strigoides. The sequence continues at coordinate 32,466,244 of CM051623.1, forward strand.
GAGGCACAGTTCGGATGGGTGTAGCAGAAGTGAGGTGAATGCACAGCCACGAATGAGGGCTGCCATGACACAGAGAAGCAGCAGCGAACTCGGCTGTGTTTTCATATGGATGAACTCCTAACTAATGCTCCAAATCCCAAACTGAATCCAAACCTGAGGCCACCACATTAAAGCAGTGTGAGGCTCCAGGTCTGGCTCACACCATGCTGTGCTGCGCAAGAGATCGCCTGCATGACTGCAAAGCCATGGAGGCTCCAAGCCACAAGGAAAAAGGCTGTTTGGTGAGATTCTGGCCAAAACCACTTCCATATACGGCCTATTAACGAGCTCTGTACCACAATGTCCTGCCCATCTCTGATTTTTGTACCAGTTCTCCACTGAAGAAAGATTTATGTTATTTTTCTTGCTTGGACTGCTCAAAGTTGACCTTGTAGAGTGTCCCACCCATCTGAAGAAAATGGCCAAGCCCAGGAAGCTGACGTGGTCTAGGGGAAATAGAAGAAAAACTGGCCCTCGAGTGGAAAGCTACAGCATACTGCTTTCTTCTCAGGCCAATTTGCCAGGATGGAAATGTTCTGGAGGCAAAGGGATTACACCAGACATGAACCTGTCTTGCTGTGTTTTGTAAAAAATTGGGTGTGTAGAGTACAGCTGCCTTGAGGCATGTTCAGCCTGCAAAACCTGTTCATCTCAGTAGAAAATAGGATTTACTGCCCTCAACTGCATCTTGAGAGCTCTGCTCCCATACAGGGTAGTATTTGTATTGTTAAAAATAATTTCCAGCATTATTGTAAAATGTATAGAAATGGAAATAAATGCTTTTCCTGCCTCAGAAAGTGTTGAACAAAATCCTGACCACAGAGATGTGAAGCCAGAGTACAGTGAGAATTACTGTGCATTTTCAGTGGTGTAAAATGGATCTAGTTTCTTACACAAACTTCACACAAAACTCACTGGTGTGTGAGGCCCAGTACGACTATTCCATGCAAATGGAGCATCTGCTACTGCCAATTTAAATATATCTGCATGTATCCATACATGGACACTGACATGTCGTTGGTATTTGTGACAATTTAATTTGTCTTTAATGACTCAGTTTCTCCATGCCTTTTAATGGCATACAAACAGCAGCAACAGCAAAAGCTCCTGCTCCTGCTCTGTGATCATATTACACTTCTCTATTCCAATTGATGCCAGATACATCTGTAGATTGAAAGCAGCTTTTAAACTGTAAATAACCTCTCCATCTCTCTTACGACAATTCATTCCCTCAGACACATCACATAACATCACAGATGTAAATTTTTATGTACCACTTCAAAATTTGAATGTCTGTAAAACTCATACAGCAAAGAACTACTATTGCTTGGAAAACACTGTGAAAATGGATAAAACCCCAGATATGAATATCTGACCAGTTAGGCTTTAGCTGGCTTGGTCCCCAGCTCTCACACAAGGTTGCTTTGTGATGCTTCGTGTGTGGTGTTGTGGCTCTGAGATCATCAGGTGCACTTCCCATAGTGACTCATGGGTGCATTTAGACCAGAGGGGAGGAGGTGAAAGGGGAGAAAGGATGTTTGTGGGTACGTGCACAACGCAATCTGAGGCATGCGGTGCAGATGATGAAGCAAGGTAGGCAGGCTCTCCTGCACAGTCACTGGGGAGGAAAGGCTCCCTGGAGGATGGCTGGCCACCGTAGGCAACCGTAGGTGCACTGGAGGAGCCATTGCCTATATGGCCAAGATAGCTGATACTCTAACATGGGGTCTGTGTGAGATGCTCAGGGTTATATGCTGCAAACACCTCCCAGAGCCCTCAAAAGAGAAATAACAGCAAGACCAGTCACAGGCACAAGCATCTTCATGTGGGTCCTATGCTTCTGGGGGCTTTGGGAGCCTGCATTTCCCATACCTCTCATCCTTCCTGGCAAGCTGCCTCTCATTAGCTGCTTTACAAAAGCTGCTGCCTTTCTCAGCACACTGAGGGGAAGAGATGCCTTTGATATGCAGGAGTGGAGGGTTACCACAGACCAGCCAGCAGAAGGCAACTTGCCCTACCTTGGGTCATTGCATGGACTCAGTCCTGGATGGGAGTAGCCATTTCAGGGGAGGGTCTGAGTCATCGGGCTTGGAGGTACAGGGCAAGGAGTTGAAATACTCATTGGGAGATCTGGGATGCTCAACAGAGCAGTGTGTGGTGCTGAAGACAAGGTCTTGGAGATGGGAGTTTCACAAACTTTTAGAAGAATTTAAGATTCTGCTTCTAAATCTGTTAGTTCACCAAGACAGAGAACAAGGGCCAGATTCTGATCTCAGCAATGTCATTGCAAATATGGATAATTCCACTGATTTTGACTAATTCTAGAAGTGCTAATCTTGCACCACTAAAACTAGTGGTAAATTCCTGGTGATTCAGTGGAGCGGAGAAATCTCCTCATCGAGACACCAGCAGTGTGGTTTCAAATGCCAGCGTGTCAGATTCCAGAAGCCCAGCTGTGCCTTTACCTGCATCCTGATTAGTAATTTTATCCCAGATGAGATGTCCTATAGTTGCAGCTAGATCTTGCTTCTGTATGCTTTAAGGGGAGGTTGTGCTTTTGGAATTACTTGAATAGTCACAAAAAATAAATCAATTCAGCTGATTCTCATATGCCAGTTGGGGCACAGGCCAACAGGACCGGAAAGGTACTTCCAGGACCACAGAACCCAACTGTGCTCGATTGTGGGTACTATCTCAATCTCCTTCACAAAAGGGGAACATCAAAGTGATACACAGAATTTGAGATGAATTCTCACTGAGGACTTGTAAAATTTCACGAATATGTCCTTATCTCCTTTAGCCACTAGTTCATATGACTTCTGCAAACATAGGTAGAAAAAGAATCAGATCATTGATTTGGAATCAACTTGCAGCTGTGAAATTAAGTGTAAACTGTACACAGATACTTTGGGTAAATCTGTGGCATTTGAGAATAGTTAGCTTTCTGTCAATATTTCTACTTAAAAAGTATTTAGAAGATGGGTAGGTGAAATTTTGTTGTTACTTAAATTATAATGCACTGAACAATAACATATCTCTATCATCATGATGATATTAAGACTAGATCATGTCTAGCGTTTAAAATGATCAAATGACAGTTATTCAGGTGCTGCCATCTAAAGCTTCTTGAATAATCTATAGTCACTAACAACCTAAGAACCTGAGATAAAACTTGTGTGTCCATAGATTAGCCATGATGAAACATTGAATAGCCCATGGGTGACGCACGGCCCCATCCTCCCACAGGATCTGCTGGGCTCACTGTGTCCCCTGCTACCCAGTGTGACATGGGGCTGTGGCTCACATCATGAAAGGAGATAATGGAGAGGTTTGACTCAGGAAGACTACATTAGCCTCTCTGTGCTTGGGACTTTCTCCACTCAGCAGGACAGGGCTGCCCTGTCATGGCTTCTCTGGCATTCCTGATTCCAGAAAACAGTCTGCTGTGGAAACATGGAATATGTGGAAAATCAACTCAGTGAGGGATTTACCCAGCTGGTCAAAGACTCACCCTCTCTTCCCATGAGAGACAAGAGAACCTGTACCATGAGCTGGTACGTGCACCAAAGCGCATGGGAACATGGAGCTGCAACACTCTCACTAGAGTCCATCTCACCATCATGGGCTCCCCATCATCAGATAGGGCACTGGGTTTTATAACTCCCTGTCACATGTAGAATCACAGATTCTATATTCACCTTATATGTGACCATATTAATAAATAGTTATCTGTCTTGAAAGTGTTTGTGCCTTTCCTGCTGGGACCCAAAAAGAAGCAGGACCTTCCGGTGCAAAACAGAGTGAAGGGGATGAAAATAGCAGAGTGAGAAGCAGCTGGGGAAGGTATGGGGTGTCCTTTCCCTGGTGGGCTCCAGCTGTGCTAGGAACAGTAAAAAAAGATGTTTGAAATTTCTGTTCTTCTTTGTGATAAAACTTAAGAAGGCTTTAGACCAATTGTCCTCTGAAAGATTTACAGTTTCCACACATTTCTGTTTTATTTTGTGACTTGTGGTGGGTATTGTTGGCTTCACAAATTACCCTAATAAATATTACAGGCCTAGGTCTCTCTGACAGTGTCATATTTCCATGTGTTTCCATTCCCTCGCATCTCCTGTCAGCATGTGATGTTGCCCGAGTGTGCCGGCAGTGACTGCCTACAGCTCCTCTGACCTCGGTATCGGGGCAGATGAGAAACAGACCACTGAATATTGTGAAACCACTGTCCCATTCTGGGAAAGCATCTGTAGAAAGTATCTCAGGAGACTGCCCTCCAGGATTCCCCTTTGAATTTTTCCATCATTACTAATGCCGGTATGACTCCAGTGATAGTAGCAGGGGCTACTGCCAACAGTGGGAGTCTGCATCACCGCAGCATGTCCTGGTTCATGCTAGGTGACACAAGGACAGGAAGACTCAAGATCTGTTTACACAAGCCTCCCCCCACCACTGCAGAGGCACCTGTGGCCATGACTGTGCCATGTTGCAGGGAAGGAAAAAAATGTCGGGTGGAGGTCCCTGGAGGCTGCTCTGCATGCACAGGGTTGTTTGGCTGCAGGGAGGTATGTCCACATGTTGCAGGCACTACTTGAGGTGCAAGCCCTGAAGCCTGGCCCATGGGGCAAGGCTGTCCCTGAAGTGCTTGGGAGGGGAGACCAAATGCCTGAGTGTGGCCCCAGACTCTCTCCTCTGCAGTCCAGACAGGTGGGATATAAAAAACTGCTGTAGCAGCAGGTGACCTGAGCTTAGCTTTTCCTGAACTCTTGGTTGATGAACCTGGGACAGAAGGTGTGAGGGCCTGAGCAGTCACTTGCCCTGCTGGGTCCTCTGATGTTGTTTTGCCAATTAGTAGGCCCAGTAAAAAGGACACAGCCAGCAGCAGACCAACAATCCAGTACGCAGGTTCTATTTCACGTAAGGGGGTCAGTATATAGAGGATTGCTGGGGGTACAAACAAGTCAGATAGATCACGAATAACAGACATCAACCCCAGCAACCCCAGGAATGACACAGTATCACTCATAACAGATGGAACAAACAGAGACACGAGATAACCCACAGAGAAGATGGGAGACAACCAGGAGAACAAGGCAGTTACGTATGAGAGAAGTAACCCCATGCTGCCTCCCCACACAGCCCGCGTTTGTATGTGCCAGACCTGACTGCAATCCGGTTGCATGAGTGGTCAGGAGGTCCTTCCCCAACAGGAAACTCTGTGAAGTGCATCCACTCCACAGACAGACTCTCCAACTCTTCCTGCAAGTGGGCCCAGCTTTTATGCCCAAACAGGACACCTGGCACTCATTTACCCAATGCAGGGCACCTGGGGCTTGTTTACCCGAGGGCTCTCCTTGCAAGGCTGGCCGCACCCTGGAGGAAAGCCAAAAGGCAAACTCATCCCCTCCTCTTAAAGGGCTGTGGGAGCCACCCATATGTCAACCTTAATTCAGGGCTGGGGGTTCAGACCCCAGCACTTCAGATGTTGGTTTTACTGTCCTAGGCACTTCCACATGCATGGAAATTGGTGCCGCTTTTCTGCTTTGCTTCCCTTTTTAGACAGTTCTCCCACAGCTCTTCCTAGTGATGGAACTGAAAGGTGAAGCTTCTCTAACTAAATTTTTACAGTCCCTGTGTCTTCTTAATGCATGGTAATAACATTTTGAGAGTGATGTGTTTTGTGGCCCTGCTTATTTACATTCATTGCCTAGTTAGTTTCATTTGCGTCTGAATTTGTGGGCTAATTACACAGGCACACACACACAGGAAGAAACCACTTTGGCCCATTCCCAGAGATAAAGTAACCTAAAGCATGAATTACCAGCATGCTCAAAGGCTTGCTCTACCATTTATCTGATCTTTAAAACAAAATGGTTTAATATGCCTTGAAATGAACATACAGAACCACCATAACAAGGATTTTCATGCCAAAGGCAACCAAATCACAACACATCGAAGTCTTTCCTAGTGTAAGTCACACCACCTTTGGGTGCCCATATGAAGCTTCAGAAACCACAGTCCTGCTCTCTATGGACACTGACACACCACGTGGCATTTCTCACCCTGAAGCAGGTGTCAGTCCTCCCACCTTGCCATAGTCCTGCCACTCTTGCCCACTGGTTGCATTTAAATGGTGATTTTTTTTGATTGCATCATTCATAGAGCACCTGGGCAGTCCCAGGAGGAAGGTCCATCCATATAAGAGACTGCATTGTGAACGACTGCCAAGAGCTTCCCTGTCTCCAGTGGTCTGAGCCAACCTGGATGACCTTTTCCACCTTGTCCGTTCTATACAGCCAAATATCCTTTTAACCTTGTTGGAAGCCTGACCAGGGAATCTAAAAGGCTTCTATAAAAATATTCTGGGCCGTACCTTTGGAGGAGATGCTGTGGTGTGGCTGCGGGTGAGCAGGGTGCACCTGGCTGGAGGGGGTGCTGCTGGCTGGGAGCTAGTGGGGAGCTGCAGGGGAATGGGGTGTGTAGTTAACCTTGCTTTTTCAAGTAATGCTTTTAGAGCATCCAGCTCTTCTTCTAGCAGCACCAAGGCAGAGGCACTGTTATTACTTTGGCACAACTGAAATATTCCTGGCAGTTACTGCTGTGAGGAGAGCACAGAAGGAGAGAGAGTTTAGTGGGAGAACACAGCCCAGGCTGCAATGGGTCCAGCAGTCAGGTAACCACTTGGGAAAAGATTACAGGATCTAATGATAAAACCACCTCTGTGATGTCTATGCTGTAACCTGACAACTGCAAAGCCATACTCATGTACAAGTTCAGAGTCACCCTTGGAGCATTTGGGTGTAGAAATGCTGACAACAACAAAGGAAAAAGTCCTCCCAAAGTTTAATTTTGTAGGACACAATTTTTAACCCATAAAACCTGAGTAAGTTCAATATCCCCCATTAAGGTGAAAGGAATTTGCCTTATCCACAATATTAGGAAAAGTCAGGACAGCTCAATCTCCAGACAGCGCTGTGACCCTCTGAAAGCATTTTTGCGGTCAGGGTTTGCTTCTACGTCTAAAATTAACTTCAAAGCAATTTTTCCCCTTTTCTAATGAACCCAGGTTTTGGGTTCATAAATAAATAAAAGAAGGCAAAGTAAAGGAGACCAGATCTTAGCACTTCCCAAAGCAAAGGAGATTAAGAAGTTTTTAAAAAATTCTTTATGAGCCACAGCCTCATGGCCTCCCCTTGATCTGTGTGTGCACAAGAATGAAAAATAGCATATCTAGCTAGAAAGATCCTTTTTAGATTGAGAGATTCTTTTAAAATCAGAAGCCCTCATGAGAAGGCAGACCTCACCTTCCTCCTCCTGTGTCAGACTTAATGTACTATTGGCATATAGTGCACAGTACCAGGGACTATGGACCTATGTTTTCATCTTTTAGTGATGGCTCATGAGCATTTATCTGTATAAATTCCATACCTTCCAGCCATCAAACCTGAGATTTATGTAAATAATAATGGAGACACTACAAATTATGCCCCCTGCTTTCCCTGTTATCCACTGATGTAAAAAGCACAATTGCTGCTACACAGTTTTGAGTCATTACATGACAAACATTTTCATCTGAAGATGGCACTGATAGGTGCAATGTGATTTGAGCCTGTGGACTGTGGCACCAGGATGGATGAATTACAATGGTGGAAAAAAAAGGGAATGCGAAGGGTTTTTTTTCTTCTTTGGAGTCCCTAGCCTAACTCTTTTGATATTTCCTCAGTCCCTCCTCAAAGGACACCTTGGACTGTTTGCCTCTGGGATGTCTGAGAGGTCCTCACTTTCCTTGATGTGCAGTAGCCAAGCCTAAGTGCATCCTTGCATATGAGGCTGGACTAGTGCTTTGTGGAGCAGAGAGAAGCCTGCAGATGCCCAGAAAGCTGTGCTCCCATATAGGAGCATACTCCAAACACCCAACACAAAGTTTGACTTCTCTGCAACAGCATAACAGGGTTAACTCACTCAGCCTGTGATCTATCATAGTGCTTGTCTCCTTTTCTGAAGAACTGCTCCCTAACCAGTTTTTCTCCAGCTTGTGCTTTTGCTTGGCTATTGCTATCTAAATTTAGCACTTTGCACATGCCTTTATTACATTTCCCCCCTTTTTTTGGAAGACTATTTCTTCAGCTTGTCGAGATCAGTTTGAATTCAAACCTGTCCTCCAATCTGCTAGCAGTCTCTGCAGCATCATATTATCTGTAGCTGTAGTGAGCATACTTTCTATTTCATCACTGAGCTCACTAAAGGGGAAAAAAAAAGCAGTATGTTTAAGGCAGACTCTGACAGGAGAGGGTTTTTTATTTGAGTTACCTTTTGATTTTAGTGTTGAAACACCAAACTCTTCCCTGGGGATAGTACCCAGTCAGTTATGCACCTACCCTCTGGTATTTTCCCATAGGTTGCTTATGAGAATGCCACGCACAAAGGTGACAAAAGTCTTACAGAAGTCAAGTTAGAAAACCCTGCAAGACCATGTGAACACACCCTTTGGGCAGGTCACTGCCCTTTTCTGTACCTGTGTGGCTATGAATGGGAACTTATTGCCCAGGCTGCCACAGGGGTCTGAGGTATCCATGATTCAGAAAAGGTTTAGACAAACTCATGGAGGATGTCAGTGGTTGTTCATTCTGATGCATGAAAGCCATGTCCTGCAGAAAGACCATGATGAAAGTCTGGTTTCATGAATCCATGCACTGTGTTTTGGTCTAGATTTACCTAAGCCAGGTTCTAAAGGTAAAACACCCAGTGAATTCTGAAGGATCCTAAATTCATGCACTGACATGTTGCTGTTCCTTATTTAAAGGCTCCGTACCACTTACATAATGCGTAATGTTACATGAGTGTCAGTATGTTGCAATATGAAAAAGTGAAATATTGATTTCTATTATTTTTAAGTGGATTTTCTTTCTGCAAAACTGTAAGCCAGAAGCATGTGGTTGAAAGGCTAGAGTAAGGTAATAAATGTTAATTTCATTGTATGGTACATTATATACTGGAAGTGAAAGCCACAAGTGAAATCACAAGCTTTTCAATGTGACATGCAATATGATTGCTCTTAGATACTGGCCTGCTTTATTTCCAAGATTTTAAAAATGGCATTGTGAATACTCATACTGATCACAATAAAACGGTTGCCTGAGAAGTGTGAATTCCATTTAGCCTTTTCAATGAAGCACTTAGTGGGCTTTGTACTGGGTGGGCACAGCCTTAGAGAAGGCCTATCATTTGTCTACAAAAACATGGCTTAGTTCCAGTGCTAACAACATAGCTCTGCTAAAATAACTTCGGTGGGTGCAACGACCTATAATTTTTGTAACATCATTGAAAAAAGTGCTTTTGTTACAGCAGTGTTACTTGTGTACTGGTTAATTCTTTTCATACACATTAATAATATTGGTTTGATTAGACATTTTTAACAAAAAGTGTGAACAAGCATCTCTGGATGGTTGTTCCAGTGAAGGGTGAAAGCACTCGAGTCCCACATTAGCAGTGCTCGGTACTCAATTTTATTATCTCTCCATTTTGCTTTTTTCTGTGAATCTCAGCACAGCCATTTTAGTCACATCAGCCATATACTATCAGGTGCTATAAAAATATGATGCCGAGGAAAATATGACACTATGCACTGAGAATTAGAACCTGAAGCAGGCACTGGTGGAATAGAAATTGTTCCTCTGACCTTGTTCTCACTTGGCCTGGTTACAGAGCAGTCTGAATACTTGGGTACTAATTCCTGATTGTCCCCAGAGTGAATCCGGCCCAGGGAATAATATATTTACCATCAGTTCACACTGTCCAGGACCCTTTCTTCATTTCAGCTGATGTGGATGGTGAGACTGACTATCTGTCTAGGCTGCATCCTCTAACTTATGTCATCACTAACATCAACAAAAAGAAGAATGTAAAATACAGCCATTTCATCTGAGTTGTGAGCCACTATGACTGCACGAGGTGGAAGGCTCACAAGAAGTATGCATGCTCACTGCAAAGGCAACAGGAGAGGTGTTTGTGTATTGACACCAAAGGATCTGGATAAGGGCAAGTGCCTTTTTCACTTTTTTGGTTCTGTTTGCCTTGATATAATCCTACTGTCCAAAAATCCAAGGGGAAATATTTCAACACAGGGGCAGTCTTGGGCGATTAAATTGTCATGAAACACAGATGCAGTTGGTAGGGTTGATTTGCTCTTGCTATGCCTTAACACAGCTGTGGCTTAGATGAAGCAGAACTGGTTATGAGTCAATCAGACAAGGATGGGATCATGCCAGAGTTCAGGGGAACCAGCTAGTTAGAGGGGCATAGAAGGCTACTTTCTCCTCCTTTTTTTTTTTTTTTTTTTTTTTTTAAATATGGGTGATTCGTGACACTTACCAAATGAGGAAAGTGTCCCCACCACCGTCCCCATCATCATGGAGCAGCATTACTCAGCACTGCGGCTGGGGCCCAGAACTTCCAACCCTCACCCTCAGCAGGGCCCTGAAGGAGCTTTTTGCAAGAGATGGTCAGAGCCTGCAGAGCCACCCAGGCTTCTGTACAGAGGACAGGAGCTCATTTTAAGGGCTTCCTATATGGCTTCATCACTGGAGCATCTGCAAATCAGGGAAAATTTTGGTAAAGGTGACATATGTCATTTCATCTCTTGTCTCTTTCCCATTTTCTTCTTTGTACTTTATTTTATCCATGCTGAAGGAACTGTATCTCAGCAGAATCAGATAGTGTCTTTCCTTGTGCAGTAGCAAGGAGGCTTCAACAGCTGACTCTGAAAAGTGAGGGAACTGTACTGTGGAGCTAAATTTCTGTCTGAGTTCACCAAAACCCTTGGTTTGTTGACCATAAAATTATGTCATGAAGCTTGTTTATTCTCCATATGGGGCACAATGTGCAAAGAAGTACTGGTGACTTCTTTTACAAGTGTTTGAAAGGATCTAGAAAGACTGTTGGATACTGTTATGAAAAGACTGCTTTAAACACAAGCGTATGTTTCACAGCAAAGGTTAAAGAAACTTCAAAATTCTGAACTAATAAAGTGAAACTCGAATGATGTACATATTAATAAAGGCAAAGAAACTATGCCCATGCAGCTTGGCTTAGTGGTCCTTCTGTGCTGTGGTAGGATCCCTCAATGGGTATTAATTCATTCTCTGGTTGGGTTTTGTTAGTTTAAAAAGAAACCTGGCTAGCTGAGATATGGCTGATACAGACTGATGCTGCTGAAATGGAGTCTAAGTTGTAACTCCCATAAATTGTGTTAGCAGATTAAACAGTCACAATTCAAAGGTCTTGATTTGTAGGCACTAGGCTGTAAATTAGCTATTAATTTAGAAGAAGGCTGTGAGTTTAAGAACCTGGCTGGGAAGACCCATCCCATAGTACATGTATTTGCCAATAAGCCTCTATTAAGGGACCAAAGGAAGATGACAGAGCTGTGACTGATCCAGTGGAAGAGAAGTAATACAAACCACCCAGTAGTTTTGTTGCTTCTAGAATATCCTGGAGAGATTAAAGATGTGAAAAGTAGGCAAGAGAGTCTGAATGCTGGCCTTTCAGTAAATGGTCATCTTTCTCTTAGTGCATTTCTTAGGTGTTCCTGCAAAGGTATTCTCAAATTCCTTGGGATGATTCAGGCTCATACACATCTTTTCCAGCATGAAGGCCACCTCCCCTGTTTAATATAGGTACCCTGTTTTTAAAGGTTAGTTGTGGATGCCCTATTGTAATCATCCGCATCTATATCAATTAACTTTTATGGCTGATTGTGCTTAAGACATGGAGTTCAGCTTTGCATTTAACACACTCCTAACTATCTGTAAGTCCTCTTTAAGCTTCCTCTCTTCTCTCCAGTTAGCTGGTTTCCTTCAGTATTTCTTCACCATAATATTAATTCTGTGCTCATTGTTTTTGATCACACAGTCCAATAGGCTTACTGGTACACTGTTTTAGTAAAGCCTGTCTGTTTCTCGTGCTTGGAAAAGCTGCATATAAACGGCATATTCCTTGTGTTGGGAGGAATGCATATGGAATATTGCATTAATCTCTAAATACAGAGCTTCTTAAGCTTTCTGATTCTCACTGGGAAGATATGTGGCATGAAAACTTAAGAGAGGTCCAAGATTGAGGATGGTTATCTAACAGCATATAAATAGCTGGGAGCAAATTATGTCATGACAACATTTCATGATCCACTTTGTGCAGAAGTGACTGGCTGTTAAATGGTCACATTGCAATGCTGGCTAAAGTTGTGGGGGACTTTCTTCTGGAAAATGAAGTTTCTAATAAAAACCCCCAACCACTTTGAATAATTGCTAACAATAACGTGGACTACAGTGCTTCAATTGTACAGTTCAGGAACATTAAACCTCTTAACCTTTGAGTTGCCTACTTGATTTTAAATGAATATGATACTCAAGATAATAACAACTGTGCTGCTTCGTTCTTTATTAATGACACACATGATTTCTCCCCTGCACATTAATGCTCTCATTATAATAATAAAGAATGGCAAAAATACAGGTATCAAAAGATTATTAGTACCTTCTAGACACAGTCTTTTCACAGTTCCTGTTTCTAGAACTACACCACTCTAATTAGCGTAACAACTATTGCTACATTCAGAGTGTCAACAATAACATTTGATGACACAGAAACCTTGAAGAGACTCATTTCATCCATTGTTCTGTCTGGAGTTTGTTTGGAAAAATCTATTTCATGTTTGCTCTTCCCCTGTGTTTCTTCTACAGTGTGCAGAGAAAAGCAACAATAGCACCCATTTTTGGGGTTAAGGTGGACTGATCTGTATATCATAGGGAAAATCTGCTTTCTTCCAGAACACCACTGAGCAAACATGCTGCATCCAACATGAATAATTCTGTGGAGTTTAGATGCATTTGCATGCTAAAAGATGTTCTCCACATCAAAATGTAGATGCTACACAAAAGAAAAGACAGGCCAAGAAGAAAAACATGTTTTGCTAACAACAACAAAGGCAGCTCAGCTTTTAGTAATGGATAAGATAAAGTATCTTTCTCAGATTCAGCTAATTTTAAGTACAAAGTGTAACATTCTTGCCACAGGACTTAAAACAGATGCTGGCTGCATGAACCAAAACTCAAGGGTGAGCTGAGAAGGGTGCCCAGCTTGACTGCCCTAAGGCTCAGTGAGAGGGATGAAGAGAAGGCAGGACACAGCCACACAACATGCTCTCAGGGTAGCCAGGCTGTAGTAGTGCATAAGATTAGCAGGGCAGCATCTACGATGCCATGAGAGATGAGATGAACAGAGCTGAGCTCCCACAAAGTGCCGTGGCTGCGTACGTCCATCTTCCCAGTCTGTGCCAAATGAGTGCAGGAGGCACTGCTTCTGGCCCTCAAACAGGCTGCTCACTGCAACAGGGTGCATTTTGCCTATGCAAAATCCTGTCAGATAACTCAAATCTAGAACACAAGGCAATTTTCTCCAAAATAAAATAATTTTCACTTAAAACAGCTAGAAATGCTCTTACCACAAGAAAGATTTGACAAGCAGGCACAGACCAGATTAATTAGCCTGCTTGCAACTCAAAGTGATTCTATGCATCAAGGTTGGAGGGAGGAAAAGAAGCACTCGTGTTTTTGCATAAACACAGTGTAAGATTTCAGCCCACTGTCAGGACGTGATCGATTGGGCCAGTCAGATTCTAGCCACCCTTCTCTGAGACTCAAGGTAAGCTACGAGTGCAGAAGGTCTGATTTTTAACAGAGGATTAGCTCATCAAATGAAATTTTTCTCTTCCGTTAGATCTCTCCTGGTTTTATTAGCCTCCTCTTTTTCAAGTCTGCACCTCCTTCAGATCACTGTTCCAGCATTTCAAATATTACCCTTATTTACATGCAGTGGATTTGGACACAAAAAGGTTTACTCGCCTAGCACCACTTACCTGCCACTGTACTTCTCAGCACCACCATTTGCATTCTCATTGAGCTGCTGCATACGCCTGGAGGTGTCTATTTCCCTGCCAGAAAAATTCCCAAATATTGGCCCAAAACTTGCCAAGGTCTTAACAGTGTGAGCCTCTGAGCACCTAAATCACATCTAAGCTCTTTTGGGATTTGCAAACAAAGCATTACCCCCCGCTTGCCAGGCTTGACCTGACATGCATTTTCAGAGCACACCTTCCCAATGAGGCGCCATGCAAAGCTCAGTAAGAAAAATGGTGGTGTTTCTCTGTGGTTCAGTGGTCAGAGCACCCACACAGCACCTATGAGATCAGGTTTATCCCCTTCAAGTGAGAGGAGCCTGTCTGTCTTACAGGCTCTAGTCTCAGATAATTTATGTGGTTGAAGTGCTCCTGCTTTTGAAGATGTCCCTGCTTACTAGTCAGGAGGTAATCATTGGGCCAAGTGGTGAGAAAAGTAAGAGAGAAATCAACTACAGTCAGCATGGATGAAAAGGCTAGCTGTGGATTTACTGAGCCAAAGCAAGAGTTAGGCTCTTTCTCTGGCTGTATCCTCTCTGAAAGGGTCAGCGTAAGCAGTAAATGTAAGAGAGAGGACTTGCTGCTGTAGAAACAAGAGATACGATGTCTACCAAACTAGACAGGGCAGCAAACTCTTTTTGAAGGACAAGGCTTAAGCTTTTCTACATCCTTGTCATTTACTTCTGCCTGCATGCTATTTTTTGTTGACCCTTTTCTTTAGCACAGCAGCCTTGGTACACTATATAAAGAGCTTTGATTCCAGCAGGCAATACCACCAGAGAGCTTTTGACTCTTCTATGGAAATCACTCACTGTCCTGAACTGGTGCATTAGCCAGGCTTCAAGTGTGGGACTGCGTGTCCCATGTCCTAGTTGGGACAGCATGTGGAGGGCTTGTCAGGTCTCAACAACCTGGTGGTTGACCATCAGTAGACCTTCTGTAGCATTATTCATAGGAACACAGGGCATCCACTGTTACCAAATCCTGCTCATTACCTGCAGGTACCACCCTTCATCTTTCACTCAAACTGTATCTTAAAAGCACTTGGGATTTTAGCTGCTCCTTCCCCTGTCATTGTATCCTACCCTTGTACTAAAAAAGAGAGGAAATGTTTTAGATCTGCCAGTGGTGAGTGCAGCTGTACCAGCACTGGCTGTTTTGCTGGGAGGGTAGAAGCAAGAGAGACAATGCTTAATAACTGCAGAAGTCTGGCAGAGGACAGATGGAGATGGTTGGCCTCTAGTCTCTTGGGAATGGTGAAGGGGGGAAAAAATGTTGCCTCTGTCACTTCAGGGTGCTGGGTACTGTCTGAAAGCATCCTCAGTGTCTGAAGGCTAACCCAAATTGTATTCTGAGTGGAATGAAGCAAGTTTCCAGGAGTTTAAAAAGAAATCACAGGGCAGATGAAAGGGCCCTGTATGCCTGTTTTGACTTCTCCACAACTTTGGCTGGATAGGTGTCCCACACTTTCTCTGCTTTATTGGTTAGGTTTGTTGTGCTTTGAAAGAAGCAAGGACCAAGCTGTACAAGAGTAGATCTCTGGAATTCAAATCATAATTATTTTGATATTTCTTAAAAAACATTCCAAATCACTTCAGATCAATTATGCAGCAAGTCTTAGTGTAAAATGAATTTTCACAATCACTATGGGTTTCATAATACTCTATGGACACAATCAAATGGGAATAAAAATGTTTGGAAAGTATTTCCAACCACGTTAATGATAGTGGCATTTGTAAAATGGCAATGGGTGTTTGATGTGCTTGGGGAAGATGTCCATTGCTGTATCTAATTTCAGGATGTGGGGCCTGATCTACAGCGAGCACTCTGCAACTCTGGATGGAGAAGAACAAGAGGGCACCTGTAGATGCACAAACTTTGGGGGTTGTTCATCCCGAGCACCTTAACACAGAGCTTTCCCAAACCCATCCTCTACTACCATCAGTAGCATCTCTACTAATGTAGAGATGTACTCTACTTCTGATTCTGCTTACACTGAGGTGAATGGAAAAAACTCATATTCTCCTTAGAATCACTAAAAAGTACATGTCTGGTAGGGATCTCTGGAGATACTCCAACTTAAGGCAGAACGGGCTGTTACTGTCATCCAGTCTGACTGACTTCTTCCTAAAGACCTCCTCAGGCAACCTACTCTGCCACCCTTACTCTTCAGGGATTCTTCCCACTGAAGCTTGAGCTTTGCTTTATCCTCTATAAACACGCAGGACAAATCTTGCCCTTCTTCCATGCAGCAACCTTCAACAGACTCATTTTTGTCATCCCTTAGCATTTTTTTTTTTAAGGCTAAGAAACTCCAATGCTTTTGCGCTTCTGTCCTTCCTTCAGAGGTTCTGTTTCTTCCATGTTTGCTCCACGAAACCTTCCTGGTTATCCTGTGTCATTCTGGGAATGCACCACACAGGCCTGGAAACACCATTTGCAGCACCATGAGGTCCAACAGCCCAAAGAATGAGACCTTGATGTATGCCGAGACAGTCAATAGTGCCATTTTCTCAATTCTAGAATAAGGAAAACTTTTTTTAAAAAAAAAATAAATTAAAAGAAGCTTCATGTGCAGGCATCCCATTGTTCAAGAAACTGTTTTGGTCATCTGAAAGCCATGTCTCTGATTATGCAAGGCATGCTTTGCTGATTGAAAGGTAGAGGAGTCAGCATCCCATATCTCACCTGATGAAGCCTGATGTGGGTGAAGAGGGCAAAGAGAAGGCAGGATGTGGGTCCTGACCAGTGCAACAAGCCAGGTGCATACAGTCATGTTTGGCTGCTATTTTCTTGTCTCTGAGACAGCAAGTTGTGTGTCAACAACAGCAGGAGGCAGTTGGGAGGAGGCAGGGCATTTTGGGTTGCTCCTGGAATGTCAGGTCCACACACATCCTCTTAGTGACTTTCTATATTAAAATTTGGAATAAAGGAGGATAAACAAAGGACACAAATTCAACACTGAGCAGCTGGGATGAACCCAGAGCAGATTGAGTCAATCCACAGCAAGGGCTTTGCCTTTCAGAAGTATCCACACATAGCATGTTATTAAAAATAACTACTCAGAAAAAGCTATTTTTACTCCAGTCAAAGACAACCCAACAGGTCATGTGGTAAAATTCTAATGTAATCTGTAAAAGTGGAAAAGTGAAACCACGTTACTGGTGAAGCCACCACCACCAAAATCTCACCAACTTCAAAAAGGCTAAAATCTCCCTCTCTGTTTTGGTGTGGATACACCCCTGCACTGGGTGCCGTGAGAATTTATAATCATAGGTGCTGTGACTGAAAGGACCTGTCAGGTCATTCAGTTTCTTCTCCCAAATAATAAATAATTTGTTCCTTAGTGATATCAGAAAGGAATTACAGCTCATACTGAATTCAATTATCTCCCTAAAAAGGCAACGAGAATCTAAGGACTTGCAAGCAACCTTTATAATCTTATTTATTTCCAGGTGATTTCCTGAAAGTAGTCATAGCTTGATGCTTTTGTGAGGTCCCATAACTCCCTTCTCAGAGAAGATGTATTTAAAGTAATCATCCATTTATGCCATTTATACTTGGCAGATAACGGAACACTAAGCCCCATTTTAGATTTGTCTGATAAAAAAATTTGAGAGATATTTCTGTGGAAACAGGATTTCAATGATATTTTGGGGAAAACACGCTGCTTAGACTGTTTCTCTAATTTAGATGCTTAATTTCTACTAATGGACCGTGGAAGAATGCCACGCGCAGGGTTTTGGTGTGCCATGGGCTCCTTTATGCATGGAGGGAGGGTGTCAATTAGAAAGAAGCATTTCTCTCATTTTGCACCGAAGTTCCCACACTGCCATGGAAATCAATGGAATTACAGTGGCACAACCAGGAGATATACTGTCATGAATCAGACCCTGAGCTAACAGCCTATTTTAAGTCATGTTCAAACTGTGTTAATTGGCAAAAGATAAAACATCCACACTGTTTGTTTTGCTGCTGTAAGGAGTTTGTGTTGAAAACCGTAACTAAATAATAATTAACAGGCTTCAAGTAATCAATCAATAGTATTTCATGAAAATAAGTTGCAAACTAGAATCTTGGACTCAGCTTTAAAGTTTGTTGTGGGTTTTTTTTTTTGGTTTGGGTGGGTTTTTTTGTTTTTTTTAGGACAGCAATGATGCAAAGCTGAAACTAAATCCAGGCTTGCACTTGATTAGCAATTCCTTATTGTGGTTTTACAATGTTAAATTTGTACAAACAGATTAAGTGTGTTTTTAAGCTGTTCCTAAATAGCCTGGGAACTAAGAATTAAGTGCAGGTTCTGCCCAGCCCCTCAAAAACCAACACACCCTTCTCCCAGCTCAACACCTGCTGTTAAAAATACATCACACAATGGCTCTGATCTTATATATCAGCAGATGTGAAGATGCCCAGAGGTCTCTCAGATGTTTGTGTTCCTGGGTCACGTGAGGGCACCAGGAAGGGGAGGTAAAATTATTCTGGAATTCCAGAGGTCACTGCTGGACAAAAATAGTGAAAATTGCACACATGTTGAGAAAAACAAAAGGTTCAGAAATCTGGAAATTTGACCAAGCAGCTTTACTGTGGGCAATGTTTCATTCTTGAATTAAAAAGAAAAGAAAGGAGAATACAGAAAAGAAATGAAAAAAAAATGTCACTGCGAGAAAGAAAGGACTCGTAGGATGGTCTCTAGCCTCAAGCTAAAAATAATTAACAACTTCTAGCCAAGAAAAGGGAAGGTGATCATCTCTCATAGTGCTTTCCTGGGTGAGCTCTTAAATATTCCTACCTGCATCTTGCTGACAGATTTTCAGGTTACAATTAATAATTACCATTAATGATCTGCTGCACTTTTTTGTATTCAGAGGAATTTTATTTCCACCAGATCTGGCTGGTCTATATGTGCTTTATCTGTACATTTTTAGCCAGAGAAAGAGCCTAGAATTTGGCCTCACAATTTCACTTGTGTACTCACTCACATGATAAATCTGATTTTAGGGAGTTTATTCACACCAGCAAGGCATTATTTAAATCAGAAAAAGCTTTGCAGCTCACCCCACAGTATTTGTAATTTCATTTGTGTTAGCCATTTGTGGGTCTGCATCCTTTTCCTTGCACCAGGGAAGGTCTCTTGCTGTCCCCGCTAGAGGAAACGGTGTTTGAAAAGCTCTTGTACACACGTGGAGGGGGATGAAAGCCCGGGCCACGCATGCACAACACATGGCAGCACTAACAGTGCTCAGAGCTTCTCAAAATAATCAACCGTGCTGCAGTGACACAGCAAAATACATCATAATCACATCAATTATGCAATCACTATTTTGTGAAAACAAGCCTCTGGGATTTCTTTTTAAGTAATCAAAGAAATATCAGATGGGAAAACAATGAACCTTCCTATTACAAACGAGCAAGTCTCCGCTGGGGAAGGGACAAAAAAGAGAGAGAGAAACTAGCCCCAGACAGGCCATAAAAATGTCTAATTCTGCCTGCAAGAGCATGATCCCCATCTTCAGCCCTGGGAGAAGGCAGAGCTGCTCAGTGCTGGCTTGCCTCTGCCCCCTCCCTACCCATGGGTGCTGCACAGCTCCTTTCTGGGGTTGCCACCAAGGTGATACTTGTGTTGGGCTTGTCATGGAGGAGGGAGCAGTATGGCCTGGTGCTCATCACCGTGGATTTCACAGCCCGCCCTCCTTCATCTGCCTCTTGGCACCGCAGGAGCATCAGTGGCACGTGGTTCCCATCGACTGGCTGGTGAGGAGCCTGAGCCTGCAGCCTGCACCCGGGGGAGCCCGCAGTGCCCCTGCAACACGCTATGCAGCCCGGGTCCCCCCTGTCCCTGCAGCAGCCAGCCTGCAAGGGCATGGTGGTGGGATTTTGCCGCCACCACGTGTGTTTGGGCCAACTGCTTTTGTGAAAGCTGGCAAAATCCCTTACAAAATGCTCAGAGCATGGCATGCACAGAGGCCTTAGAGGACACCGACATCTTCTCCCGGCCAGACTTGTGCAAGTGCGCTCAGCCCCTCCTGCCGAGCTGCTCCCAGACCAGGGGTGTGCAGGCCTTGGGGGATGGGTTACAGCTGCTGCAACCACAGCCCGAATTTGGCAGCAGTGCTTTGGAAAGAACTATAAAGAAACACTTTGCCCTGCAGCTAAGCAGCCTGATAAATATCTGTAAGCATGTGAATGGTAAGGGGAAAAAAGGGTCAATTCAGTCCTCTCCCTTCCCTCTCACCTTCCTCTTGAATTTTCAGGTCACCCCTTGTGCCCTGAGCTGCTCGGGGGGCAGCTGGGCGTCCCTCCTTGTCTCCTGGTCCCAGGGCTGGGAGCAGCACAGCCAATGTGACCAACAAACTGATGGCTCTCAGGGCTCCTGCCTGGCTGATGGCCATCACCCCTGGGAGCCCTGCGAGGGACAGCCACTTCTCGACAGTCACTGCCATCCCTCAGAGGCCGGTGGAGCGATGTCTCCCGGGGACATGAGATGGATGAAGGAGGTGTCGTGTGAGGCTGAGGGTGCTGTCCCTGGGCCCTTGCCTGCCCAGGCACCCCGTGAACCCCACCTTCAATGGGCCGGTGCATGCCGGGGTAATCCGGCCCCTTGGGGAAGGGATCCGGGAGCAGCGGGTATCAGGGCCCTGCCTTGCTGACATCAAGCGTGAATAATTGGGCTTTAATGTGGCTGAAAGGTGGGAGGGGTGAAGGCAGCAAACACACCACCTTTCTGCCCCGGGCCAGGGCACGGATGGCTTCCAGTTCCCACCCCTTCCCTCCAGCCCTCCTTTCAAGCTGGAGCTGGGGAGGCAGCCCTTCCCCATCCCTTGCAAAATGCTTTGAGCTCAAAGGAACCTCATAAATCTGCTCCTCCTGGGCTCCCCGGGTCTCCCCACCTTAACACAGTCTCTGCTGCTTTGGCTCTGCAAGGTGGCCAGGCTCCCACAGTCATGCCCACCCATCCCATCCCAGGGGGATGCTCTCCTTGGGCTCCACCAAGGTATGACCCCAAATGGTTTGAAGGATTCAGGTGCCCACTGTCTATTATATTTCATTGAGGGGTGATGCTTAAACCCTTTGGGTGCTTCTGAACACCCACCACTGAGCAGAGGGAAATCCCTATGAAGCTGCCAAGGGTACTTAGAGCATGTGATTTCCCTCCCATGTCCCCTTTCACCACCACCTGCAACACCCCCAGCTTGCTAATCCTGCTGGGGTGCTTCAGTTTGTTCTCAGCAGGACAAGGTCTTCACATCAACATTAGAAACCAGGCAAGTGAGATGATCCAAGTCTTAAAAATATTAGGGGCTGAAAAGTTGTTATTTTCTTTAGCTCAAATAATTTAATCAAGGTGGTAGAAACCTGTTAGATCAGCTTTTCCACTGGAGGAAACTACTCTATGCATCTGCCCTTTCAGTACCGCTCATTCCTGTAAAACACAAGGTTAGTAACACAAACAAACAAGCTAGTGCTTTGCCTGGCTTCATATTAAATGTCCCACCTGAAGAGTCTTCCAGTTTAAGTGCGAAGGAAAGATTTCATACTGCATCCCCATTACTGTGTCCTCTCCCTCTCCTTCCAGTCTCACTCTTTCTGTTCCTTACTTCCTTTCTCATTTACTCTCCTAATTTTCTTCCACCTTCTGTATTGCCAAAATTGCTTCTCTCTCTTTTCCATAACCAGATGATACAGACCTGGCTTTATAGATTCTAGTGCATCAGCAGGCTGACCAAAGGCAGGCAAACCGATACACAGAAATCCATTTATCTCAGAGGTAGATCTTTTCTTCATACTTCTCTAGAAATCTAATGAGAAAATTGCTCTGCTGTGGAGCCCTTTCAATCTGCCTACATTTCCCAGCTCTGAAGGTGGGTGCACATGAAGAGATGGGTTACCATGTTGAGTGTGGTGTTGGAGATTCAGGACTTTTTATCCTTGATGTGGAGTGAGGGTGCAGGAAATCTCCCAGTAATTCTCTCTTTAGATAGTGTTTAAATATGTCCTGAGAACAAGTAATTTGATTCTGCATGGGAAGAGCACTCCAGCTGGGTGCTGAGGTACCGATCCCAGTGGACTCCTAGAAAAGACAACTAAAATAGCAAATACAAACACATCCTAATCGTATATAAAGTAAAAATTCATGTATGTACGGGAGTTGCCCCTTCCTAAACACTTCCTGTAAAAAATGATCAAAATAGCATATCAAATCTGCCTTTGACTAGTACCCAATAGCAATTCAGAGCTTTTGAATTATGGTTTTGAAGCAGAAAAAAGAAAGCTAATTTGACAGAGCAGAGGAGATATGAGACATTGTATTGTACACAGCTTACTCTATGAAGGCCAGCTAATGAATTCAGATAGCTTGAAAGGAAAGGAAAATGAATGCCTTACGTACAGATACTTCTCCGTGTCATTTCATTTACTCTAAGTCTGTGTATATACAATCATTTTTCTTCAGCTTAAATTTATAGTAACACTAAGGAAACCAACAATATATTAAGGTGCAGTTATTAAGAAGAACTGGGTTTACAGACAGTGTTTAGTGCTCTGAAACACCTAGATGTCTGAAGGACCAGGGGCAGAAACTACAATAAGTTTGAGGGAATCAGTCTTGAATTGATCTGGCATATTTCCATTTACTGGAAATTCTGTTTTTGGCTTCAATGACAGTAGAAGAGAAACAAATACAGAAAGGTTTTGGAGCTTGGACACTCATAAAGGAAGCCCTGCCTCCAAACCTGATGCATACTTGCAGAGGAAGCTTGAAGTAGCAGGTAAGGCACTGGATTAAGACTTAGAAGACCTAGGGGGAATTTCAGCTCCATACCAAACTTCTTCAGTGATGGTGAGGAAACCCTTTAACCCCTCTCTGTCTCACTTCTACATCAGTAACACAGTCTGGACTGTAAAATTTCTGTGCTGACTTTTTTTTTGTAAGAAACCTCTCCATATCAACCAAGCATCAATCAATCAACTATCAAACAATCAATCAAATATCAACTAAGCATCAATCAATATCAGTCGGGCACTAGTGCAAGGATAGACCAGATTATACGCATGCATGTATTTTGCATAAATAAAATGCAAGCACAGAGGCAGAGCATGGGAGATGCAGACACTGGGGTTTAGCTTCTATTACACTCCTGGTACGGCACATGTACTGTCACATTACATGATACACTGCAGCCACCCCTTCCCTCTGATTCAGCCTGAAAAAAGCCCTGAAAAAGAAGGTTTTAAGCTCACTATGAAAACAGTGCAAATGCTTTCATTTAAAATATGTTAAGGCACAGGGCAGAGTCTTAGCCAACACTTTGCAATCAGGGAAAAAAATTAGAGAGGAAGGAGTGCACCACATTCTCCTGTTTTTTTATGTGTTTTTTTTTTTTTCTCCCCTTTGGTCTTTTTAGAGAAGAAAAGGGCATGGGAGGGAGAAAGAAAGGTCCGAGTTGAATACATGTAAATGTATGAATGAGACACTTCTAAGCATACCCAGGTGTCTTGCCAGATCAGTGCAGAGGGGTCACAGAGAAATAGAATGTCTAATCATTGGAATAAACACAGCTGTGCATACTTACATTTTCCATACCAATTTTGCTAGTGGGGAAAAAAATAATCATTCCTCAGAACATCTTTTCCAGCCACTTCTGGTTTCTTTATTTTTTATCCAAATTTTTTGCTTAAGAAGTGTGCGAGTTATTTTTTTTATTTTTCTGGGGAAAAAAATAAAATAAGCTCTATAGCCCAACTGGTTGGTCCCTTTCAGGTGATTTCTAGCATTTGGAATGTTACTTTGCCTTCCAAACATTTTTGGGATCAAATTGTATGGAAGTGTGTGAAGACAATTTTTTCAGAATGGAATTTAATACTTGTGAAATTTTAAGGCAGAGAAGAAGGAGACTAAAAGGATTTTTGGATGGCAAACACAAAATTGGAAGATGTTTTTTGGATGGAGCCAATGGAGAAAAAGAACAAAACTAATTCTGTTCAACATGAGGCACACAAAATTCAGCAGGAACCACTGAGGGTTATAATTTTTAAAAACTTCTACAAGCTTGAGGACTATTTGAAAACTTTTGACTTCATCAGAAATATTTTGAATAGATATATTGCTTTGAGTTTTTATACAAATCATATTCAAACCAAGAAATCTGGCTGAAAAAACCCAAACATGCTCTTGGATGAATCAGATGGTTAAATACCAGATATTGCCTCCCCCTAGAATCCTTACTCCACTTGTACTTGCTTTTAAGGAATTCATTGTCACAGCATTTTGCAAAGAGAATTTATGACAGGGTAGGAAGGCTCCTTGGAAAATTAAAGTTGAACAACTGAAACTAGTCTTGTCTTGTAGCCAGAAAGCTGCTTTTAGCATGTCATTTGAAAACAAGGGGCTCAGCCACCAAGTACTGCTGCAGTACATACAAAGTATGTATGGATAAAATTTGTAGATACTGGCCTGCTATTGGGAATTGTAGCAACTCCTGTCTGCACTTCCATAAAAAATCCACATTTTTCATTGTTTACTTTTCTTTTGTAACTTGACCAAAAACATTGCCCCAACCTGAAAATTTCTTTAAATTTATAGGACAGGGGCAAATAGTTCTGTTTTACTGAAATAATCTTGAGTCTGATACATCCTCAAAAAAAATTTTGTGAAACAAGATTTGACTTTGTTTGAAGAATGTGATATATTTGCTACTTTGGAGATTGAGCCGCAAGCTAACATATTTACAGGGCTTGACAGTTGTCTGAAGTCCCATAATTTTCAGCCTCCCTGCACAGCTGTTTTGTCTGCAGCAGGTAAATATCCTTCGGGAGACTGCTCCCACCCAGCTGAGATATCATCACCCCTTTCCCAATCCATGGCATCTCCATGCAGGCTGCTTTGCTGTAACAGAGAAGACACTGAGTAATAGGGCAAACTGGCATGCTCAGCTCCCCTTGAAGCTGGACCTGGCTGACAGAGGTAGCAGACATAAATCAAGACGGCGGGATTAGATGGGAAGGATTTTGTTGATGCAGCTTTCCATCTTTGCGAGTGCCCTTAGCGCTCCTTCCCGGGGCAGACATGGATGCAGCAGAGACACGGGAGATCGAGGCAGAAACCCCAGCTGAACTTGGTTGATAAATCGGATTCATTTTTTTCTGGGAAAAGTAGAAACAAAAGGAAAAGCAACAGAGCGAGATCATTATGGATAATTCTCTTTTAAATATCCCAGCCAATTCAGATAATGTTATAGCAAAGGCCATATTGAAGTAATTTTTAAATAACCTTTCCCGCCTGCTTCTGCACAACCTTATCACTGTTTTTCCTACACAGGGAAGCAAAACTCCCACCAAGCCTTCAAGCAGTGCACAGGGCTTGCAATGTGCTCCAACAGCAGCTCCCTTGAGCACACTCGGCCAGTGAAGGACTCTGCTTCACCTTTTAAGGTACAGCTTCATAGTTGTGTGCTACAGAGCTTTTAAAAAACATTTTTAAAAACCACACTGCTGGCAAAAAACCACATGAAATGAAATCGTCTCTTTAAAATGTATTTTAAACAGTTTCTTCACACAGTGGAGCCCATTGAGTATACAAATAGCTAGTTGTAAATAACTGGGAGACTGAAAGCTGTGTAGCACATCAAATACTCATAGGCAGGGGATATCCAAAGCCAAACTTTCATTAGGCGCGTTTTAAAACTTTGCAAGTTTGCAAGAACCAGAACCAGCTTTGTCATTTCAATGGCCCAATGCAGCTGTTGACTTCTGGGAGTCTAGTTCAAATCTGCTCCATTGTGAGAACACATCCAAACACTTCTCCATTGTACCAACGTGAGATGGGCACTGAAATTCCTGAAGGACTGAGACCGGGGAGAGCTCAGGAGAGCAGCAAGAATGAGATATCTGTGTTACCTGCCACGTGGGAAAAGCCTAAGGAACTGAGGAAGTTCAGCCTGACAAAGAGATGAGGGGAGTAAGAAAATATCTCTAGATACAGAATGGAAGGCAGGGACCAATTAATCTCATTAATTTACAAGGCCGGAAGAACAAGTAATGGGGTTTGGATTACACAAGTGTTACAATAACAAAAATGCTGCAAAACTCCTTCTTACAAGGAGTAAGATGTGAAAGTGTTGTCAGGGCACTGGACAAAAATGCAAAGGGCTGGATTTATTTTCTAGCTCTGCTGCAGATTTCTATCGTGTCTTCAGCTTTTCCATCGCTGAAGGGGGCTCATGGAGGATCAATGCGTTAATATTGATGTAGGGGCCTAGTATGCAAGCTATAGTAGAAATAGTGATTGAACTTATGTCTTGTCAATTTTACACCCATATAACTGCAACTGCATCAGTGTACATGAAAAGAAGACAATAAACAAAAAGCCTTGTTATTTCTTTACAGTAAAGGCCATATAAGAAAAACAAGTCATCAGATAAACTACTGCTTGTGTACAGCCTATTCACAAGTCATTCCTGGAAAGACAGCATCATCCAGGGTTATTAGTTAATTTTTGGTTCTCTAATCTAGCACCCAAAAGAGCAACTGCCTAAACTAACTGTTTAAATGACATTTAAAAATATTTCAATTCTTCTATATGAAAGAAAAAATATTTTGCTTTGCTCAGTATGAAATATTCCTTTTGATCACTTCTAAGAGTATCAGACTAAAGTTGTAGGTAGCAAGAAGGAGCCAACTTTTTTCATCCAATGGCTCCTACTGTGGAGGAGAAGGGGGTTCCTCTTTCCAGGAACCATAGCTGAGGAGCACCTTAATTGCCAGGTTCCAGCACCCCAAGGAAAAGGAATCTGTCAGTTTATCTTCTTGACACTGTTCTACTTTCTATGCTTATATTTAAATTTTTTGCTTGAGGTAAGATGTTCCACATTTGGAATCAGTGTTCTCCCCACCAGCCTTAGGACACATGTCCACCTTCCACTCCTTCTGGCTAAATAGTATGTCAGTATCCCGTGCAAAGAGTAGCATCAGCAGAAAGGACTGCTGGAGACTCCACCTAGAAACACAACACCACTGTGTCAGAGCCATGCCAGGGACATGCAGGTCGTGACCCTCTCAGAAAGATATGGAAATTGAACTTGGGTTCAATTCAGCCTGGAAGAGTGTCCTGGCTGTTGACCTAAAAGGGAATAGTATCATCACCCTCTATTCAGACTGCCTGACAAATCTAGCTTTCCTGCCCCCAGATGTAATTTTACGGAAATTACTCAACCAACTGGAATATCCAGCTGGAATTAGCTAGTAGTATCAGCCCAGCCAAAGTCCAAGATGCTATTTTTATTTGCTCAGCAACTGAAAATCAGCAAAAGTAAGGAATATCACAGTTCATTATCATTACAGAAGGTTATACATGTGACTTGGAGAAAAGGGTATGGAACAGAAATGGGACTTCTTTTAAGGATGGTAATTGACCCATCGGATATGGTAGAGCCTCAGTGACTTGCAGCCTGCCTGCTATAATTCAAGCAGAAGTTAAGGGCCCAATGACCAAATTAATAGATAAGGTTTGATGATTTGTGCTGTGCAGGTCAGCCCACATACCCATGGTGTTCCATTAGGGCCTTAACGTCCCCAGCAACAGATGACATGAAAGTCAAGAATAGGACTGTGTGACCATGACCGGTTCTACTCTTAGCTTCACATCTGATGTGTGATGCTGTGGGCTACCTATGAACAGGAACCCACTGGAAAAGCTAGTTCTGGTTGCATTTATGTATTGAATTAGCTGAAGGCAATTATGTGGTTATTCATTTTCCATTCATCCTCAGAGTTCTCACTTTTGACTTAACTTTAGTGACTTTGAATGAGTTTGAGCTCCACTGAAACAGAGCACGCAGAGATAAGAACATCCATGCACAGGCTCACACTTATATTACAGTGTGAATTAAAACCTGGCTTGTTGTTCTGCTCCCAGGCTGGTTGTAAACAAAATCACTCGAGGCACCACAGAGCCCTGAACGGTGTACGATTTAATTGCTAATCACCACTGACAGCCTGTTGGCTCGGTAGGCAGGCGACGCAGCATGTGAACTGCCAACAAGAAGTGAGTCAGCAATAAATAAAGATACAGATTCTGGGATTTTGGCTGATTCCAGCCAGCCCATGGGGATGACAGAAAAGGGAATTTTGAAACCTCTGATCGCTTAAGAAGCTGGTTACAGCCAGATCCAGTGGAAAAGGAACACGGGCCAATTGCTCCATGTTGTGGCCCCAAACCGAGCTGGTTATTACGAAACACCATTCTCTGTTGCTCAGCTGGTGTTTCAGAGCATTGCCGATCCTGAGTTTACTGGTACAGTCTGGCTAAATTTGATTGCCCGGCAGTCACTTGATCCTATTTCATGGCCAATTTGCACTACAGTTCTGGTGCATGGCAGAGGCTGTCTTGGCCACTTCTCATGGCAGCATCCAGTAGAGATCTGCTGGCCCCAAACTGGAGTGACTCAGCAGAGAAGTTGGTTTTGCATGTGTGAGCTTGATTCATCTTCCAATTACTGGCGAAATGGTTTTATCCAGGAAATAGCCTAAACCATTAAGGCCTTTTCACAAAAGATTCTTTCCTCGGCATCGTTCCTAGAAAACCATTTAAACACCTGCCCAAAACCAAGACAGGTTAATCTCCAGAAAGTGAGATTATGGCATTGCATGGAGAGATTGCAGGGCCAGGAACACACATTTCCCAGTGGAGACACCAGGGCTCAGTGGCAGATGAAGATGTGAAATGCCAAGCAGGGGGGCTGCACCAGAGAACATCCCTTAGCGAGGGGTCCCTGCTAGCTGTCAGGGAGGGGTAATCTAATGCAGGCTAACCATCACCTCCAAGTGACCAGAGAAAAACCTTACCACCCTTGACTCTGTCCTGTAGCCGCAGCAGAGGACAGGGTGTTTTCCAGTATCCTGGCATTTCCCAGCCTGCTTCTGCTCCTTGCCTAGCAGGCACATAGCACCACTTGGTCCACGGAACTGCATTTACTGCAAAGCAGAGGGAAAATACAAAATAAAGGAGGTTTTTCTGGGGGAAAGGAGTGATCAATGAAACCGTTGCTTCTGTGGTGCAGCTGCTTGATCCTGCGGGATATCGATGAACAGCTGTTTGTGGATTAGCAGAAGGAACCAGCACTGCTGTGTTACCAAGATAAAACTATTCAGGTGTGAATTTCCCATTCCTTTAAGACATAACCCCCCCCTGACAGCAAGTTCTGAGCACATCCTATTCTTCTTTCCTCCTCAGAACTCTGGTAGAAAAACAGTTTATTGATCTCTGCTAAGAAATCAAATGTTGTTATAACTCCGAAGGGTGTCCAGTTACAGAGAAAATCGGTGGTAATCGGAAGCTTCGCGCAGACCTCGCGTGACCCTGCTCATTCCAGCACAGAAAACTGTTTTTGTCTAACTTCGAAAGAAACCAGACAAACCCTGAGAGGTTACTTATAATCCTGACACCGCTCTCAGAATTGCCATATGCTGGGAACATGCCTGCTTGCCTATCTACAGTATGTATCTGAAGGACTTTGTTACAGCCCTGATATTTGGCATATCTTAAGCCTATTTAGAACACCAACACCATCAATCACTTGGTACGGGGCCGAGCAGCTGGATGAACCTTGGCTATCATGCAAAGGCTATTTGTCATCTGGGCAAGTCTGTTTGGCGTATAACGCTCCAGTCCCAGAACAATTTTCCCTCTCCAAAAATATTCTCTTTGATTCAGGAAACACGTGATTAATAACAAACAAGGGCTTAAAGATGGAGGTCAAAGCTGAAGTCTTAACCAAACAAGTGCATTGCTTACTAATGTTTGCCTCAGCCTTCAGGTATTCCCTTGAAGAGCTCCCGTGGTGGAGAAACGCAAAACTGTTTCTAAATAACATGAGATTTGAGAGACCTGTGTGGCCATGGCTGTAACAGAGGTTTTCCTCAACTGTGACAATGCTGTTCTTACAGATTGGTAGCCAGATAACAAATCTCCACCACATTTAGGAGGCACTGTGCCTGCGTTACATTCCCATTCTCTCCAAGACACTCGGCACTTCTGACATTTAGGCAATTAGCCCTCTCTTTAAAATAAGTATTGGCTGTAGTATCTTAACCATCTGTTTGAGCCAAAATAAGAGCAAGGGAGTTTACATAAACAGTCTTAGCATGCTTAAGAAGCATGTAGCTAATGATTTATTTTTTTAAGCCTCAACAATAGAGACTACTGGATATAAGCAAGTACTTCATCATTTGTGTCTCTGTGCTGTTAATGAAAGACTAGTAATTAGTGGGTGACTAAACTTCAAAAGTACATGTCGCTTCAATACATGGTGTTGTAAAAGACAGATTCTCCTCAGCCATCTGCAGAGCCAGAAGGAAAAGGGAGGAGAAAAGTATTTTGAAAGTTTTCCTTATCAATTAAAGTATTTTGTTCATATCTTCAGCCCCACTTCTTAACCTCTCTTCGTCACTTATCTCTCCCTATCTTCTCTGTATATGTTGGTTGCCTAATCTTGTTTAGAGTGTAAATAGGCAGGGAAGTTGTGTGTCACTATAGTTTATAAACACATTCCAACTTAACACAGCATAATCTAACCTCTGCCTTGCTGAAAAGTTTGCTGGGTACAAGGCATAGGCAATGCTTGTGGTCACAGGGACAACCCTGTCAAGCAATGACAATGCATGCAACCCCGAAATTTGTTAGCGCTCATTGTTACTGGAGCAGGGTGAGTGACCTTGTCATATTTAACAGCTCTGAGCAGACACAGAATTGGAGATCCTGAGGGCAAAACCAGAATTTCCACTAGTGATGTAATAATATACC
The DNA here is from genome assembly GCA_028020825.1 of Podargus strigoides. Lineage (NCBI taxonomy): Eukaryota > Metazoa > Chordata > Aves > Caprimulgiformes > Podargidae > Podargus > Podargus strigoides. Next base: position 32,497,023 of record CM051623.1, read on the forward strand.
AGGATAATTAACCCCTTTTCCACTCCCAATGGCTTGAATAACTGCATAGTCCAGCTGGCAAGCTCCTGATGCTTGGAACCCATGCAGCCAGGATTTGTACAAACGAAAACCAAAACAAAAGTCATAAGTGGTCTGCCTCATCTCTGAACAAGTGCAGCATTCAGAGGGGAGTGTGGGTCTTGCCTAGCAGTGCTCACACTAGCGTGGATGCCACCATCGCTGTCTCCCAGCACCGCTGGAACAGCAGCAGACATAAAGAGTACAAGCAATGGCAAGAAGCAAACCAAGGATGTGGCAAAAGATGCACATTTTTGACTGCTTTCCAAATGGAGCTGAAAACCCTAGGGACTGAGGAGTGAAATATCTTGTTTACAGTTAAATTCCTGATCCGCGTAGCTAAGCAACACAGCACTACGGCTCCATAAAATGGAAGCAAAGTTAATTTTTTAACAATGCCACATTACCTTTGTACATCTTGTTCCTACTCTCCCTCAGGGTCTTACATGAATGAATCAGAAAATTGCTCCCTTATGTTAGGTTTGCGTCTGCACCTGCATTAAATTCATGTCAGAGAGGGGTGGAGGAGGCAAATGTTGGGAGCACCAATAGGATGGTACCTCCAGATTTCAACTCCTGGTCTGTCCAACATGACAATTGCTTTTAATAGCTTTTTGAGGCAGTGCAAGAAACGAGCCTTGCACCAGTGGTGGTCCCTTCAGAGGAAAAAAATACAAAAGGATAAAACCAATCTGGGGTCTTGTTTAGTTTAATGCTTGTCTCCCATACAGCTGGTCATGCCCCTGCAAACAGTCAGGGACACAGAGTCCATGCAAACGGGAATTAATTACGCTGACAACATTTTTGTAAATAAAAGTACTTTATTTGCACCAGGCTAATATTTTCAACAGTAGAAAACTGGAGTTTCAAACCGTTGAATCTGGGGCCTGCGGGTGTCTCAGCGTTGGATTCCTGGATCGATGCCCGCAGCCCTGGTCTGGCTTTGGGCCAGATCCAGAGCTGAAAGGGCCTGCTCTCTGGTTCTGGTTTTGGATGTCGCTTCCGTGATTTTGGCATAGGCGGATTGGAACGCAAGCTCAGCCTTGAACCTCAGCATTAGACTAAACCTAATCCAAAGCTTCAGCCTGCTTCATATTATTCCTGCTGGTTAATTCCAGCTGTTAAACTTCTCCCCTGCTACTGAGCCAGAGAGTGTTTTGTTGACAAATTTGCCATGCATTTCAAGGAAAGCGGGATCTGGCCAAGGCTTTGGGGTTATATATATTTTTTTTCTGCTGCAGGAAATGGAAGTGTTGGCAAAAATATTCACCGTTGTTTAGGATAAGAGAGTGTTTGGACATATCCAGTTTTAAGCGGTCTGCTTAGTCTGATACTCTTGATATATGAGACAGCAAAGAAATATGTCTAGGAGTCTTGGAATGAGGCATCTTTTTTATAAGATGAGTGAAATACACACGAGGATGAAATATTACTTGCATATTACCACCAAAGCTGGTTAAAATTCACTCAATTGACTCCAGATGTGGGTTTCTTCAGCAATTTTAAAGTTAGCACTACTGTAACTAGGTGTGAGGCCAAGGCAAACTACTCTAGTGCTTTATAGCACTTGGAAGCTACAGTAGTCAAATCAAAATATGTTACAAGAGAATCAGTTTCTTTAAGCTTAGCAGCAGGAAGGATTTAATATACTGAAAACAGCCAACCCATCTTCATTTGAAAGAACATAAAATAAATCCTTACCACATTTGTGACTTATTATTTGCATAAAGGACCCGGTTCAAGAAGCAGATCCCTGGCATTACTCATGCAAGCAGGGCCATACAACTCCACAATGTTTTTTATTTATTTTATTTTACTTCCACGAGATTACAACTATGCTTAAGGTGAGCGTGCACCTCCATGCTCTGCTGATGCAGGTCAGTCTGAATATTCAAAGCTACTTTTCAGCATTTATTAAATGCCTAATGGAAGACATTAATTCTACTTTTTCACTCTTTTCCTCTGCCTGGTTAGTCTCCTTGCAATTAAGAAGTCCATGTAAAAAGCTTCACCGAGGAATCCACCAGCAAAAAGTTTGACTCATCCTACAGTGATGGCACCATGTATTTTAACAACATATTTACCATCTTATCTATTTTCTAACCACTTATATTTACACTGGCACTGAACAGTTCAGCTACTGCCTTCACTTATTTCATTATTAAGCTGTGAGAGTGATCCCATAATGAAAAGGAAGCAGCCTCCTCAGTGCTTTCCTAACTAACCCTTGATGTTGTCCTGAGCTCCAGCGCAGCTCACATTGGTGGAGCTTTGAACAGGCAATGCCCATCCTCTGCCATGCTCAAGGGAGAGAGGGCTTCCATGGTCATAGAGATTCAGACTCATCCTTGACCCACTGACACCTCTATGATGATAAAATGACTACATTTTCCCTGCAGCTCTAACCAGTTCTGCTTTTTCCACTGCAGACTGGTAAGATCTTGCTTTTAAAGCTCCAGCTCCTGGAGCAATGAGGTTGCTACCTTTCCCAAAGTTGATTTTGTCTGCTTTTAAATTCATTTTAAGATACAGAGGGGCCCTTGGAAATATGACCCTAGGGCACAGAAAAAAAATAAGAAACTGGAAGAGAAAATGATTTACTTTAAGGACCTTGCTCTGTGTAAACCAGTCTTCTGACTTTTGAGCATTTAATGCTGGCAATATTGCAGCCATGCTATGCTGGAATGATAGATGTGCTCCACTTCCACCACAGAAAAAACTTTTCCTGGCTGCAAAGGAAGAAGTAAGATTTGCCACAAAATTGCACAGCAACCTAAGCATTTAAGACTTTCTTTAAACCACTCAAAACTAGCTGCTTTCTGCCTGATGTTTCCAGGGTAGGCATATTGCAGGGGGATAATTTTAATAGAAAATTTAAGGTGGTCAGGTAAGTCTGTTTTAATATATTTCATATAGTGAAGGTTTAGAAAGAAAACCTGAGGTCATTTAGGGGTTTTGACTGTCCTTCTGTTGAAATAGTGTTATCAGAAAACTGTCTTAGTATGTGTTGGTGATGTAAGGACATATCCTCAGCTGGTAAAAATCAATTTGTAGCTCCACGCATGGCAGGGAGGCTTTGCTAAGTTATCATAATCCCATGCAAATTTCCCCTGATGATTTTAGAACTCAGTAATTCTTTAGTAAAACATCACTTTGCTAAAAGTTCAGAAGAGATGTGAGCAGCAAAGAAAAAAGTGACAATAAAAAAGGGGAAAATATCTTACGCTTAAGAACCCTTGGCATGCTACACAGCACTATTTGATTAAGTGAAGTTGTAATACAAAGACAAGGCTTAATCACACAAAAGAGCAACATAATTAATTGCAAGAGCTAAGGGAGAATTTCAAGAAAGAATGCATCCTTTCATTTAGCTTACAAAAATACAATTAGTAATTATTACTGATTTCCTGGAGAAAGTCCAGAGCAGAATTAAAAATATCTTGAGTCACAGGGAAGTTCATTGGTCTGTGGGGACAGACATGCTGGGCTGCGGGAAGCTTATATTTGTTCAGCAAACTTCTTGTTTTTAAAATGATCTGTGTTGAGTTACACATCAGAACACCCATGACTGGGTCTGTGCCAGGACTGGTGAACTCGTATTTTTAAATGCCCATTATCTATTTTAAATAAAAAGTAAATTGGATTTCTGCCTGAAAATTTTGTAACAGCTACTGTTACAAGTAATATTTAAAGATCATTGTAATTCAGAAAAATCGTTACAAGCAATCAGAAAAACCATGAGCAGATCGATTTTTTTCTAAATTATTTTAGCTCACATGGGGCAAATTGATACATTTTAGATGAACAATATCCTTTAAAAATATACCTGCCTCGGATCATCTGATCAGTCTTTGCATTTGTTCCAGGCTGCATACACACCGTGCAGCCACAGGCATCTAAGCAAAACATGTAGCTGATGTTATCCACACAGGGGGTTTGTTTCATTCCTTCCTCCCTGGGACAGCAGCAGTTCCTGCACAGGACTGCTGCCTCCTCTGCAGAGACGTGGGAGGACGTCACAAACAGAATCACCACACACCCGAAACACCCTTTTTTTTAAAAAAAAAAAGACTCCTACAAAATCATTTGGGTCTACATCTCCACATTTGCTTGCAGCTTTTACTTGCACAGGGTCTGCTCGGCAGCCCCTGGGTTTAGTGGAAAGTTTCCTGTCAACATGCACAGGAATTGAATCATACCATAATGATGTGCATCCTGAGGGTGACCAGCAAGATGCCCAGCCTTGCATCACAGATTCATGCAAAACACTCAGGATGAGAAATTATTGACTATGGAAATTAGTGGGGAAAAATCAATTGATGAGAGCTGAGAATCTGGTCAGGCAGTTTTCAAATGCGTGGAGTATGCCTACAGCATCACGCTGGTGCAAACATCACGCTGTGCAAGCTACAGATTCAGATAAATAAGCAGTTAGCCTGGATAGGCCTAGATTGCAGTGAAATGAACGTACTTTCAAGCCAAGCTGCACATGCAAGTTAACTTCCAGGCTTTCTTCATATACTGTCTACCTTCAAAGGCATTCCCAGCCAATTCTGTTTCTAGTGGTACATCTCTATTATTAAAAAAGGGATTAGTGCCAAATTTGTTCCTAATTTCCCATTGAAGTTTGGCCCATGGGTTACAAAGAGACAGACTGTGGTCTACATCCCTGATGCTTTGTGCTACTGACTGAGAGCTGCCCTCTGTTTGAGAGACCTGCGGTGGCAGCAGAGCCAGCACAGCCAGGCATGTGTCATCACCTCCCACGTAGCCCAGCAGAAGGGACGTAGGGGCACAAAAGGGAGCAGGAACAAATTATTTTAGGGGTCATTCCAAGATGGGAGGAGTTTGAGCAACCCTAAGGTTGTGCTAGCCTGCCTTTGGGGTAGAGATGGCACAGAACAAGACCCAAAACCTGGCAGCCACAAACACCTCTGTATGCACCTTCCCTACTTAGCTGAGTCCAGTTTGGTGTCACCCAAAATGTGATTGCTACATTATTTTATTTCACTGTAACCAAGCATTTCCCTTTGCTTGTTTTCTGTGCTGCTGTTGAATACATGAACAGTTTGTACATCTTCTGTGGTGCGTGAAAGCAAAGACAATCCATTGTATTTAACGCTGTAAAGCAACAACATATAAGTTCCAGGTACTCATAGGACCAAAAGTCTCTCCAGAAGGTCACGGATCTGGAAGAGCAGAATTGATGGAATTCTATTTTTGGGTAAAGAACAGGTGTGGTAGTTGTTGTAAAGACTTAGCAAATGCCCATGTGAAATTGCACTCATGAAAACACAAACTCTTGAGCAGTGAATTGCTTCGTATAGAAATCGTCAGGGAGATTCCTGTATTTACAGGGAGGTGGACCAGATGTTTTAATAAGTCTCTTCCATCTCACGTTTTTATCACTATGATTCATGCTAATTGTTAGTGGGAAATCACTTAGTGTCAGTAATAGAAGTGACACATTCATTTCTTTTTAGTCATTGCACATAGATTGTATTTGAGGTGAAAGAAAGGGTTTATTTCTCCTCTTCTTTCCCCAGAAGCATGTTTGGATTTCATGCATAAATAGTCTTTCTTCCCTTAATCTGATTCACATGACAGTGTGCATTTGCATAAAGCTTCTTCTTGGGAAAACCATTCAAACCTTTATCTAGAGACAGTAGACATGTCGCAGAATTATGTCCTGCTTTACAAGACAGCTTTTTTTTTCCTTTTCTTTTTCTGATGCATTATTTGTATCATATGCTAATTTATTATAATGGTTATTAAGAGCACCAGGCCTTGCCTTTCAGCTTCCCACATTTCCCCAGGCATACCCTAACAGTCCTCTCTTTTCAGCTGTGCTCATCTCCTCCTGTCAGGAAGTAAAGAACAATTAATACATACTGCAGATAAAAATGTTCACACCAACCCACACGTTATTTGATGTGGCTGCAGCTCCAGTGTGCTTTCTAGATATCCAAGCTGGATCTGCCCCAGCAAGAATATGAATGGTAACATACCATAAAGCTGCTCATTTTCACTCACGCCACCTGTGGCTGGCCAGAGGGACAGTATTACAATTTAGCTTAAAAAACAAATTCTGGGTCAAATAAAGCTCTGATTCAGACCTGGGACTTTAAATTCTTCCAGTCTTTGCTTCAGAGGTACTCATGAGTTGAAAGGGGATGAGGAGTGATGACAGGATAGCAACTGTCCTCACTGGTTTTCTGCCACTTTGAGCTAAAATCTTTCTTACCCCTAGCAGCACCACTCAGGAGGATCTCAGCCCTCTAGACCAGGAGCGAAGAACAGTCTCCCTTTTCACTTCAAACATATCCAGTTCCCCAATCAACAAGGAAGGTTTCAAACTCCCATCCTATCTCCTTCCTAAATTCCATGTGGAAAAGCTCCCACCTTAGACAGAGTTCATACTCTAAAGCTTTGAGCCGTTATTCTTAAGTCAACAGAGTCACACTGGGATAAAGCTAAGCCCTGACTCTATCCCTGGCTTCCACTTTGGCCCCTTTCTAGTTCTTGGATTCATGGCAATTTCATTCTGAACTCTGACAAAATGTAGTGCATGGGATAAATCATTCTTGTGGCTACGTAACTGAGGAGAGAGATATCCAGCCTATGCAGTCTTAGTTTTGAGAAAGTCTATGATTTATAATGTAACAGCAAATCTGTATATATTTTATAGCTTTTAATAAACAGTTGCTCTGGACACTTTTATGAAACCAAGTGTCTTTTGTCCCAATCCTGAAATAAAAATGTTCATTGATTTAAAAAAAATTAATATTTTTATTAATATTTTCCCTTTTGATAAAGTATTGTATGTTTTAGAAAGTGAAAACCTATATAAACTTCACTAAAATGTTACTTTTCCATGGAGTCACAATGTCTCAAGTTGACACAGTATTTACCATCATAACTGAATTATAAAGTGTCTTCTTGGGAAAGAAAAGTATAGATAGATGTTATATCAACATTAAGTGACTAGTTAGAATAAGAACAGATTAGCATCCATTCAACAGAGAGCTAGAATTGTGTCAAGGGGTTTGGTGACACCATAAACCACAAAAGCACAAGTCAATTAGCCTCTCCTATGGGAAGATTTTGAATTTGCAGCTCAGCTGAAGTGGCTCTCAGTGAACTAAAACAGTGATAAACATAGCAATACATCACTGTGTGCATGCTTAGATACCCACATAAAATAATTTCAAAGCAGTCAGAGGGATGCAGGTATGTACCTTCCAATGAAATGAATGAAGCTAAAATTCTAAATCCAATCTTCTATATATTAAAATCACAGCTATTTTTACATCAATTATTCCACTGAGATAATTCGTAAGAGTAATGGTGTTAAGAATGGGGCCCCAAATTTTCAAAATGCAGCAATAGTCCTTAATTATCAGGCTCTTTAATGCACATGCAAACTAAAAAAGGTGAAGGTTAAATATTATCTTTAAAATAATTCAGTAATTGGGAAATGAATCCTTTAAAGAGATGAAAATGATTCAGTGGGAGGCAAGTATTGTCCTTCTGCTGCTTGGTGCAACCTTTGCATTCCTAATTATTTCATGTTGAGTAATATATTACAAAAAGGAGAAAGTATTAATCTATGTGCAGAACCAATTAATCCCTTAAGGAAAGAAGTAAGCTAAATCAGAGAATTCATCCATTACGAACAAAGAGCCATTGAAGGTTTACAATTCAGAATCACTTTGGTACCCAACATACTGAAGTCCTGAGATACGTCTCCTTGGCTGATGGGAAATAACCATCCACATGAAGACTTTGTTTTAGTTTTTGGATCTAAACAGTTGCCATCACCACAGAAAACTGCAATGCTATGTTACTTGGACAGTCCTAACCCCCTGTCTGTAACTGAGTTATTCTGCTCAACAGAGAGAGACTCAAACACACACACATTTTGAAAGAGCAGGTGCTCACAGCACTCATGACACAGCCAGCTGCATTATATCCCATGGGTCTTCCACTCTCTGGTGAAACCGGGGGTTCATTTGAAGCCTGCAGGGTATTCTGTCATGTACTAGCATACACAGCATCCACAGACACACAAGATTCTTCCTCAGTAAGGAGTTCTCTCTTTCCACATCCTCACAATCCTGTTTTAATCCACCCAAAGTCCCAAAGAGAAATTAAATGAAAAGAAGAGGGGAGAAATTCACTGAAAAGGGGACAAGTCCTGATAATCACACCTCAAATATATTCCTTTGTATCCCCTGTAGCAAATCGTGTACACAGCCCTTAGGCATAAAGAGCTCTCTTATAATGAGCAAGCAGCTTTCCCAGGAGACCAGGGGCTGCTCTAAGGCTCAGCTTGGATTACACACCACCCACTCGAGTTTCTTCTTGTCGTCGGTACAGCCTGTGCAGCTGAAGGAGATGTACAGGAGAGACAGTGCCAATGAAAGAAAGAGTTACCGGAGCTCATCCCTGTTTCTTCCAACAAGCTGGGTGTGCAAAAGGTCTGCATGACATCAGCTTAAGAAGCATTTGTGTCTACATGTGGTTCCTCTTCTGTCTACAATGCGTATTCCCCAGAGAGATGCTGGGGAATATCCTGTGGCTGAGGGACAGCTAGGACATGGTGACACCACCAAGTTAACCCTAAGCTTTTGTTTTACCACAGTATATTCCTCTCCATCCTTTGTTAATAATTTATTTCCAAATATTGAAAAAAAACCCCAACATCAAAAGATGAGATTCTCAGTTTAAGAGTTCAGACCGGTTGCTGAATGGGACTGCAAATATACCACATCCTACAAGGCAGTCTTAGACAGTGGGATGCACACGGGAAAACACTGGCAAAAGGATGGAGGGACTAGCTTTGCTCTCTGCACTGGTCTGACTTCATCACTATAGTTCTCCATGCAAGATCCCTGCTGTAGTGATGTGGTGTAGCTAACAGGAGAAAACTACAGCAATAACAGAGACATGCATATCCCGCTGCCCAAGCTGCTTCCTCACTCTGCCTTCAAATCAATAAAAAACCACTTCAGATTGGTTTTTTTTTGTTTTTTTTTTCTCTCCTGTCCAGTACATGACATCAGCCTGAGAGTCCTTTGAAGGATGGTTTGGGTAACCAGTACTCTAAAGCATCGAGGGACCAAATGAATAATGCTGGCTGTTGAGAGACAGACTTGCCTGTTCCTTGCTAAAGAGATGCCAGGGAAGAGTATCTTGAACAGGGCAGCTGAAATGAGCAATATGACAGGGAGCCCCAAAATCCCATTTGTGGATAAACCCATAGCTATAGAATAATGGCAATACCCTAGTAAGCCCTAAAGATTGCTCTTCTCACAAACACAGATCTGCCAGACCAGGAGTGTGCTGCTACCTGTTGAGAGTGTTTGTGCTCCAAGAGGGCACTGAGCACACTCAACTTCGGTGTACCTGTCCCCGGAGATCTCCAATACCTGTAGCTAACAAAAATTGCATAAACGTGTGTTAGTGGCCAAGGCTAGGACTCAGTTTTCTGAGGTGAGGAATGGCTGCTTTTCCTTGCTAGGATCAGTAACAGCTGAAGAAACCAAACAACCTTTTTTTATGAGCCCCTTAGAGCTTGTAAAATGGTATTAGCTATTATCATAGTTAATATTGCTTGATGTGGAAATATAAAGTTGGGAAAACAAGTACTATAACATTTGTGTAAATGTAACTCCTGACATTTATATTTATTAATTTGCTTTTGAGCAGTTTTCCATATTAAAAAAAGAGATTGATTACTCTGAATGTGGAAAATACCATGTTGTCACTAATATATTTTATTTAATTACAAAAGCAATAGAAAAAGATTTTAAATATAATTCTTATGCACAATTCAGTATGCAAGATTTTTTTTCAAATCTAACACACACTTGACAAGAAACAGATATGTTGAAAGACATCAATAAATGTACTGATTAAGAGTTTGAGACACTTACTTTAAAAATCTGGAGCAAAGGATGACTATTCTAATTACCTGAGACATGTGAAGTCAATTGTCCTTAATACTTTAAGAATGACAGATTACAAATGAATAGATATTAGGGCTTTCTGCTCTGTTGCTTGCTGAAGAAGCTGTTGAAGGACAAGTGCTTGGATATGTCACCTTGTGTCTGGGGAGGGGGGAGTGAAGAAGAATGAAAGGATGATGATGGGAAAAGTGAGATTATCTCGGTCTTGCATTCTTTCCTAAACCCAAAGTGGGAACTGATTCTCCAAGAGAAAACAATGCTTTGTGTTTTTCAATTAGAAATACTTAAAGGAATATGCAGCTAAGCTCCAAGCTTTAGGCTCTATACACAACTCAGAGTAGTGCTAATAAACTGCACAGACTGTATTTTCCATATATAAAAAAAGGAATTCATCCTCTTTAGTGCTGAAATGACATGGCCCTCTGACCATGTTGTTTGCTGCTTTCAAGAGAAAAGGCTCAAAACAGCATCTAAACTTCTAATGATGTTAATACAAACCTTCAGCTAAATAAAGATTTGGTCTGTGCTCTAAGCAAGTCTGCAAGCAGCTTTGCCTTCAAACAGAAAACGCACACCTGGGATCCAGCCCTGCTTCTCTACAGGTCAGGAAGAGCATGGATTGAGGTGGCATTTCCTTTAAGTAACCGTTTTTACATGGAAACAGACTGTGAGAACTAGTGTGAGGCCAGAGTTAGAACACTCATCTAGTTTACACATCTCCTGCATAAAATAAGCTATGATTTGCTGCTTCCAGCACGTACACTCTTTGGGGACCTTTTGCCATCGTATTAGTACATAGCCACATGAGGGAAAGAAAATCCAGCAGAAGTCACACAGCAGACACAGCATGTGCAATGGTCCATGAGGTCCTCCTAGGACTGCTACCACAAACAGCAGCAGTCTAAGCCAGGTTATATGGCAACAGCAGAGGGTCCCTTGGTGTGGGGCTAAAGAATACAGCCTAGTCTTCACCCCTCTGATAGACAGAAGCAGTGTGTGTTCTCCTGGTGACTGATACTCATGCATTAATGCCTTCCTGCCACTCTTTACACAAACCTCATTTAAACTGGTGACCTCGTCATGGAGGTATTTATGACATGTTCATTACCCAGCATCTGAACACCTGGAAGAGAAAAGGCTCTGGATTCTATTACCAATCCTCTAAGTTGTTCTGTTCCACTAATTACTTTTAATTCTCATTGATTATAAATAACATGGCTATTTCTCTGCCCATTTTTCTCTTTCCACACGAAGTGCAGTGCAGAAAAATTATTTACTCTTATTTAAGTCACTAAGTAAGAAAATATTTCTCTTCAAATCCACAGGAAAGAAAATTGCTTTAACAAAAAATGCTTTGTGCATAAAATTATAATGTTTATTTATGTAAATAAATACTGTCATCTATTGTCCCCAGCACAATTAAAATTCCATTTCTAGGGAATAATTCACAGGCAGTGACTAAAACACAAAATGCAGCTCTTCTGAAGGAAGATTTCAACAAACACATATAGAAATGCACCTAAATATATCATAAAAGGTAAGGGACACAACAAAACCAGTAAATCACTGATAGCCATTATAAATTCAGCTGCAGATCTGTTAATATCATGGTCCTCTAAACACAAGAGATATTTACCCTGCCTGGGTTTAGCAACGCAACCTCCCTTGTAGATACAAAATGCCAGTTAAATAGAGGGCTGCTTCTGTGGCTTTCCCACAATTTAACCCAAGATGAACTCTAGCCAATATATCTGTGCTGTTATCTGGTACAAATAACCCTAGTGCACACGATAAACATTTTTATGTGGGTTTTTTGGGTTTGTTTTGTTTTGTTTTGTTTTTCCTCAGAAAGACTGTTCCCTTTAGTGTGGACAAAGTAAAAGTACAGCAAACAAAAGGCACATATATAAAAATCTTAGAACATGGACTCCTTATTTTTTAACCTGTGGTAGGCTTAGAAAAAATTCTGGGGTAGCAGCAGATCCCAAATTTAGTATTACAAATCCAAAATTCATATTACAAATTTTAAATAAGGGTATTTGCTCCGAAATACTTTAAAAAAGTACTCAAGAAAACAGGACCCAGCATTATTTGGTGATGTTCTCCTCAAAGTGTATGAGATAAAGAGGGAAAGGTGAAATTTAAAGGCGACAGAACAGCACCTGTCTGCCAGGACCAGAGGATAAATTGAAAGCAGTCCTATAAACCACTTATTTATAACATGAAATGAGTGAAGAGGTAGAAATTGAACTGGAGAATTGTCTTCTCATCCTCCCACTTTACTCTACTTGAGAACAATCATAAAAATTCAACGTAATTTGGCACTATGGCCTGTTCTCCTGTTAGACTCCTTAATGCATATCACTTCTAGTTATTCTTAAGAGCTTCATGAGGCAAATAATTATATGATACATGCACATCTAGGACAGAAAATATTTTAGTGAACTATTACAATTCTTGCCTCTACATTCTTCTGATCAAAACCACAGAGAGACAAGACAAATTTACCTGTATAACCACAAAAATCTTTTCATTTTCCCCAAGGTATGACAACGAGGTTTAATTATATTTAAACCTTTACTGAAATGAAAATATTTCCGTATTACTTCTGTCCAGGTGTAACAAATTCATGTGTATTTCAAGGACTTGGTGAAAAAAAAAAGCATCCTGACATAACTGAAAGTCTTTAAAAGACTGAGCATACAAAAAACAAGGTAATTTCCTCCAACAAAAAGTGTCAGAACATGGGTTTTAGGAAAGGAAAATCTCAGCATCAGGATGTTCCAAAGCACCTTTGCTCCCAAGAGTGCTTGCTGAAGGAAGGAAAATACAAAAGGAAGAATATTGCAAAAGAGAAGAAAATCCACCTAACTCAAACCACAGCCATTTTCTTGTCTGATAAGTCCAGGGCCAGGTGGCTGGAATAAAAGATTGGTGTTTATCTGTTGGAAAATCAGTGCTGATTCATGCTAATTACGCTGCAGCAAGCTCACCTGTGAGGCTTTATAGATGCCTTGGGGGAAAGAGCTCAGCAGGGGTTAACTTCTTGTTGAGGGGGAAGAAAGGAGAGGTGAGATTTGGGCTTTAATTGGTGCAAGGGAAAATCCCCTCTCTTTTATATACGTTGTTCAGAGAAAAAAACCAGGTAATAATAATAAAAAGTCTTAGGACAAGAGTTTTGCTAAGCACAATTCTCCAAGTATTTCCAGGTCAGCTTGGAGGTGGGGGAAGGGAGTTATCATTATAAAAGCTTCCCCTGAGGTTTGGTAGGGAACTCAGTTGTGAGATTTGTAGGAAGCTTTAGCTTGTGTGAAGTCTGTGAGTTTATTGAGTGAATTAACTCTGAGCTGAGGAATAAAGTATACTTAATGCACTTTTAAAGCACCATGTTTTACTTCCCCGTCTGTTTCTATAAAAGGATGCTTCCCAAGCTGATCTGTGCAGTATATTCATCCCTCTGGGTTTTACCTTAATTTGTGTGGTTGATCCAGAACTAAGAGGCTCAAATATGTGGTCCCAGAAGTCATTGTTTCCCTGTGAACCACTGTCATTTCTCTCTTTCTTTCCATTTAAAAGACTCCAGCTTGCAAGATCACAGTTTTCAGGTGCTGGAAACCTAAAATGCCAGTGCTTCTTTCTAGTATAGTCACTGCAAAGATAAAAGAAATCAGTTAAAAAACCCAGAACAATTGCTTTAGCCCATTTTGCAGGTGATGTGGAATAAAACACCAAGCTCTTCAAAACTAAAAGCGAGAACAAACCAAAAAAACAAACCCAACTTTTGCATATGGCTGCGAGTCAGTATATTCTGAACAAAAACCCTCTAAAGGTATTCCAAAAATACTTGCTTGTAGAAGCAAGGCCTTCCCATAGTAGCAAGTGTGTTTAGGTGTGTTGCCTGCTATGGGGTTAGCAGATCTGCTCCGAGCAGCCTCCTCCACCATCAGCTGCCAGAGGCCACCTCAAATAGCAGAGCAGCAAGAGACAGTGCCAGCCTTCACCCTTTTTACATCAAGAAGTCTTTTCCATGTCCTCCCCCATGGGTTTTGTTACTGCCCAGTAAAATACTAGAATAATTATATTATTCTCCCCAGACAATTTGATCAGGAAACACTTACTTCTGGCAAATAATAATGTTCTACATTTGTGAATTTGCTTTTTTTTTCCTGCATCTAGCTCCTTGTTAGGGTAGGCAGCTGCCTACTTTGCCTGCCCTTAAATCTGGCCCTGGCAAATGCTGTGCTGTATTCCCACTGTGACTATGAAGTTTACAGAATAACAGCGCTGCTTTAACACGGCAAATGGAAAGGCCAGAGATAGGCCAAAATTACTTTGACATTTAAAAAATCCAGCATCTTTTGCTTTACACTTTCACTTAGTGTTGGAGTTGAGAAACATTTTAAAAAAAATAAAGGTTTACAATTTCCTGTTATATCTAACTATTTCATACTGTGTAATTAATTGTGCCCTTGCTCTTTCAATCCTCTCAAACTGAAATTAGTAACATTCTGGGAAGCTGTGATTTTTACAAAGATGTGTAGTTTAAAAACAGTGAAGAAAAACTGATTCAAAGAACAAGGCCAGAGGAACATAAATATTCTGGCTGAGGGAGAAAAGAGCTTGTTCCTCCACTTTTTGTCAGCTGGAGTCTCTGAATTCCCCCACCTCAGTACATCTCAGAAAGTGAGTAATTTTAAGTAGATGACTGTGGATGTACAGTACGGTAGCAGTGAAATTTGGCTCCACAGCACTCATGTACTTTCACCTACGTTATAGTCTGTCAGCTGTACATGACTGAAAAAAATAGCCAGTTTATCTTTCCATCCCATTTAATATCCAGGATCAATTGAAAATGAAAAACTGGGGACAGAGTTATTTGTCCTTAGCCCATCTATTTGTTTCTCGAAGTGGGACAAGTCACTCCATGCTGTTGATTTTATTTTACCATAACTCAAACAGGAAACACTACCATGTTTTTTCTTACTATTTTTCTCTATTTTTCTGCAGCCTGGCCTGCCCCGAGCCACATGACTGCTGGGGAAAGCATGAGGGCAAGCAGCAGGATAAAATGTGGCTGGCAAATGTTCTTGCTTCCCATACAGGTCCTACTGGTGGCCTCTGTGTCTCTCATCTGGGAGTCATCCCATCTCTGGAGGCATGTACCATCCTGCTGATAAAGCAAATAAAAAAAAATCATTACTGCAATGCCAGATCAAAACCACTGTGAATCCTGATGGTCAGAAGGGCAATGACTCCTTGAGCTGGCTGTGACAACTTTATCACACCATAGAAAAATTGAACAGTATAATCTAACTTAAATGCCTAGCCTCTGACTTTCTTATCACCTCGTGTCACAAACAAGAAAATAAAAATAAAGGGGCCTGAATTTTCTGGGGAATGTTATTGACAAGTCAATAAAATACTCAAAGAACCAAACATGAATCTTGCTTGAAGAAGAAGGTAGGGAAGAAGTTAGGACTTTTACCACTGACTCCACTGGAAGCAAGCTATTCCTGCATTAGAGCAGGATGAGCTGTAGTTGTTTTTATCCTGGGATCAACTAAGCAAAGACGCAGCATTGTACCAGCTTCTAAGAAGTCCTGGAGAGTTGTACCCATTGCTTCCCACCAAGAGGGCTGGACCATGGCTACTGACTGCAAGAAGATGGGCGTGGAGCCTTTCATCTTCGTGGCTCCTGTGCCAGTGCCAGTGGATTACTGTGCTGACTGGAGATGAGATGTCCTGTCACTACCTTGAGCGCTGCACCTGGCAGAAGTGATTTTTCATGGCATCTGCCTGTGTGTCAAGTCAAACTCCACTGCTTAAAGTAGAAAAACATAGCTAATAATCAAACAAATCCTTTCAAAGAGGCTGGAGGGCAGAAAGAAGGAATAACCGGAATAGGAATAACAGAAAAGGGAAGAAAGGTTTGGCTGGGCTCTCTACAAGAGACTTGGGAGGTGAGTATTTGCCATGCCTGGAGGTTAACCATCCTGCTGCCCACATGAGTTTATTACTCTGAGTTAGGTACTGAGGGTCCATACAGTGTGTAAAGGCTTAGTTTCTCAGAAAAATTAAAGCAATTAAAATTAGCTGCTCAGCATCTAGGAATGAGAGGCCTAAAAGCCAGCACTTGGAGAAGGGAGCTGCCTAACCTAACCTAGAAAGAAGGGACAGTGTTTCTAACTTGCAAAGAGAATGTGCTATGTCAGAGCAATTTTCCCTCCTTTTCTCATCTGCGAATATACTGGACACCCACATACCGATTTGTACGTGCCAGTGGAGAAAGGCAACCCGGATTTAACCGAAGCTGTTCTCAAGCTAGGTAAAGCAAAATGCAGAAAGAAATGTTGATCTGCCTCCTTTGATTGTTGCTCTTTAAACGAGGCAGTGAGTCTGCTCCTAATGAGTAACTCCAGAGACAAAAGAACTGGGAGGCAGGAAAACAGAAGGCACTTAGCTTAGGTGGGAACTTCCCAGGAATTAAGGAGCAAAATCCTGCTTTTCAGTGAGGTGAAACTATTTCTGATTTTTTACCCCAAGACAGTGCAACTCAGACATTAAAAGTCTGTACTGCTTAGGGAATCAAATCACTTGCTACAGCTCCCGGAGTAATTTATTCCTGAAACAAAATATGTTTTAGTCTTTTCATTTCTATTTTTTTAAAAAAAAAGTTAAGATAGTCAACACATATGCAATGCTAAGGGAATTCTTGTTTGTAACAATAGAAAGAACATAGTGAGATCCAAAATACTCCAGGTGATAACACAGGGGAACACAAAACCTCTGTCCCTCAGATATTTCAATCTTTTGGACAAAAAAATAGCTGACAGAAATCACTATCCTTTAGCACTGATTAGCTTCACAGACACCTCCAACTACTCCGTTCACCAAGAGCCAATTTATACACTACACCAGCTTTTACAATTTCCTTTTTCTCTCCCTTTCAGAGTGATCCCTATTTATCTTAATTCCCACCCTTCTTTTCTAACAGTCATTGTGTAGGAATATTTTGGGGCAGGATGTACTTACTGCTTTGAATCAGGGATTGAACAGGCAATGCCCCATTGCTGTTGACTTGGCAATATTTCACTATCATTACAGAAAAAATAGGTTTATTGGATGTCTGGTAATTATAGCTGGTGTTAATAATACTACTAACATTTTTTTTTGTCAGCTATTGTCTATTTACCCAATCCTATTCAAATCTTAACACATGTAAATTAATAAAATAAAAATGCATACTGTGATACAGCACTCCCAGCTTCATTTCTCTTGATTGCTCTTTACCTACTGGTGGGACACAGCCAAACGATATTGCAGAGGCAAAAAAATATTTTACAGGGAGGAACTTGATCCCATTGGGAGAACTATTTGCCACAGCTGGCTGTAGCAGAAGACAGCCGGACCCCAACAGCTAGGACATTCATGGCAGTCCTATTTCAAGCTTCTTCGGTACCATTATGACTGCATTAGTTTCTGACCTGGAGGACACTTATTGGCTCAAATCTGCATGCACAAGTTGTTTCAGTCACAGGAATACCATGTGTATAAGAAATAAGCATGTGCAGAAACATTTCCATAGAGGAGTCACTTTATGCACTGCCTTGCAGCTGCCCTCATTTTCTGAACATGAGTCAGCTGAGAGTATGCAACTTCCCACCTTGCTTCTCACGGAAAAGATATTCCAAGGCAGTAACTCTCAATTTTTTGTGTGTTTTTATTATTTTTTTTCCAGTGTGAAAACCTGAAAACCCTTTCCAGGGGAGAAGTGAATCAGGCTGAAACCTACTAACAATAAGGTTGCTTTCCACAGGGCCTTTTGCAGACTTTCTTACAGTAGTCCTTCTCCCTTCTCCTCCAGACTTAGACCACGGGTTGAAAAACATTATTCTGAAGTAAGTTTCCAAATGACAATATAAGGTAATGAAACAGAAATCTCTCTGGTACTAGTATATTATATTAGAATATTTTAGAACTGTAGGGAAAAATGATGTTTCACCAAAGAAGAAAACGGTGAATTTGTTTCATAGAGACATAATCTAATATTGACTTCAGAAAAATGTAATTGAGTCATAATCGATTAGACAATTTAAAAGCCTTTAATGAGTTAAAGATGTGATTTCTTTGTGGTTGCATTATGGTTGGACAATTGATTTCTTAGAGATAAGACAGCAAACACTTAACCTGGGTTACTGCACTATGTCCCCCAACAGTCCTCAGACGAGATTGAGTTTTTGAAGCAATTTTACATTTTCACTGTGTTGTTATTTAGGTGTGAGCATCAAAGCTGTGCAGTCTTAAAGTTACAGGTACGAGGATTCATTTCTTGTATCCTTACTTACCCTCGTAAACACATCGGATTGAGATGGGTTAGTGATCAGTTTTTTACTATAGCTCTTTTATTGTGGTGTTTTTGTCAACTGTCTTACAGGAAAAGTGTTGAGATTTGCAAGTGTACATGGGGATTTAGACACTTTCTTCCTTCTGTGGCATCTCAGGGCATAAAAATAATCATCAGTGGATTTCTAATGAGCTGGTTTTCTTATTTCCCTTTGTAAATCAAAATAAAGAAACAAACTGGGAAATGTCCTCTGTGAACGATGGGTGGGTTTTTTTCAGGGATGACAAACAGAGAAATTAGATAAAAGCTGATATTAGCATTCCTACATTTAATTCCTGTGACTATAGACATTATAGACATTAACCTGTTTAATATGAATACCGTCTCTATAGCCCTCACAAAATGCCCATAGTAGGCTTTATGCTGGTAATAAGAGCTAAACTGTGCTGTATTTCATTTCATTCCTGCTGATAGCATTTATCAGCAAAATCTGGATTTAAAACCCCCCAAAATATGCAATTTAAGCCTCACCATAACTGGACTGCTGAGGAGGAAAGTGAGGGGATTATCTGGAGCCTGGAAGCACAAATATAAGAGTGTATTGTCAGCATGGGCTATAGGCTTTTTGGCAAATAGTAGTGTAAGCTTCAGCTGACAGGCCTTTTCGCAACTGACAGATGAAAATATGAAGCTTAAATTCTTCATGACAGATAGCTGTGCTGAATGAAGAGGCCAATGGGACAGTGCTGGGCTGGGGGTGAGAGTGACATATGCAGGCCCTGTGTCTGCAGTGCGGGGCGGTTCTTTGTAACTCACACACAATGAATTTCTCCTTAAGACTCTCCCACTTTGCCAAGCAAACTGTTATAGCAGGCTGGGTTTTTTCCCCCCTCTTTTTCTTTCAGATCAACATTTTTTTTGCAGCAGATGAATGCTGAGTCTTAAAAGACAGGGGTGCCAGACTAAATTTAATATGCAGGCATGAAAGATGTTTCCTGGATGCTTCTCCATCGGACCTTTCCACCCAGTCTAACACACTGCTATTGTAGGAAGCTTATTCACTGGTTTATGAACTGTGCTTAATCCTCAGTGATGGCAATCTTTGTCAAAATTTTTAAAAAATTGTATTTTGAAAAGATCGCTCCCTTCTGTCAGCACGCCACCTTGCCAGTCCTGCCTGCTCACAGGGTCGCACCCCTAATCAGGATACCCCTTGGTGCAGGGTGGGGCTGCTGGTGCAAGATGGAGGTCCCGGGAGCAGAGCCTAGCCCAGCCTCTGCTTCCAGATGTGCTTTTGGGACAGCAGGGAAAGCACAACTTCCAGACCTGCGGTTCTCTGCAGTCCAAGGCTGACAGGGGCTGTGGCCACCTTTGCTTGTGGAGCCACTTCCATCCCTGCTGCCTCACTCCCTCATGGCTCCACCACCAGCACCCACAGTGCCATCACTCTTCTGTGAGGGTGCAGCCACTCCCTGTGGCCATGCAGCTCCTGTGCTCACTGCCACCTCAGTTTCCAAGCCAGCCTCCCCAAAGCCATGCTCCACCTGAGATGCGGCCTGCCAGCCATAGGAAAGCTCCTGGCTTGGCGTCCTGCGGAACATCGCTCCAGGTGATGGCAAAGGTCTCCTCTGGCCTTCTAAGCTATGAAAAAGAAAACACTCAGGCAGGTTTTGTTTGTTTGCTTCCCCTTTGCAGAGGGTAGGGCCCAGCCATGACGGTCCCGCCTGCGCTTTCAGCCTTGTTGCTGTGCTATAAAAAGGGGAGATGGGAGCCAAGACCAACAACGCACAGCACAGCCTCTGGCCAGTCCTGGAGTCATTACCTCTGCAGAGTTCCCTCTGAAGTCAATGGGCTGTGGGATCCAACTCTTAATATTTGTCTTCTTTTATACAATTTGTAATTATCAATACAAAAAAAAAAAAAAAAGGAAAACCCTGAGGTAATATGTTAATTCTTACCAGATGTACTGTACATATCCTGATGTGCCAGAAGCCTGGCAGGACTACAATGTCACAACAGACATTTACTGAAGTACCTGGGGAAATGTAACAAAAAGTGTTAGTGGAAAATGGTCTTTCAGCTAAATTACCTAATATATTTGCTAATGGTATCTGATTTAAAAGCCATAAAAATACTAAGTTAAAAGCACATTAGAAGATGTGGTATATTTATAAGTGTTTGTCACCTTGGCAACAAAAGCGAAATTCCAAATCTAACACTAGCTTTGATGGGCCAAGACCTTTGAAAATTGATAAATACCTGCTCTTTATAGCAATGATCTGCTTTCAGTGAAGAAATACCGCACTGTAAAAGGAAGTTCTTCATTGCAGAACACGATTTCCGTTAGCTTTCAGCTATGGTTTTGCCCTGTCTGCCCACTGTGGTATAATTTTTTTAAGTCTTGACAATGAAAACAATACGTTTTCAAATAAAGTGAAGCACTGGTCTTTCTTGCACCCTTTTTTTTGTAACTTCAGCCCTTAATTTCCTGTATTAGGAAATTCCTGTACTAGGTTTGTTAGTATTGCACTGAGACCTAAGCTGGCCTTGGTCAGTTTGCAGATCTGTCGCTTGGATTTGATGGCTGTGATGGGGGCTTTTTTTTCCTGCCTATGAACAGTTGTGCCACAAGCACTAAACTATGCATGCCCTGATAAATGTAGTACCTGTTTCAGCTCTGTGTTCCTATATAACATACAGTCTCATAAAACTGTGCTTTAAGACTAAAAATAAAGCTATTTACTCACTTTTGATGCAAATTCTTCCAGTATATTACCTCTGCCTACAACTCGGTACAGATCCTTATTATATTAATTCTTGTAGCTCTACTGGTTTGCCCTCTGATTCACGAATGGAGAACATAGCGACAGATATACGTGAAGAGTCAACAGTAACCAAAAAGATATTCATACTGTCTAGCGGACCCTAGTCTAGTGAGGTAGATTGTGAACTGGCTGAAGGAAAGTTGGAAGGAAACTGGCCAGAGAGTTGTGGTCAATGGGACAGAGTCTAGTTGGAGGCCTGTATCTAGTGGAGTCCCACAGGGGTCGGTACTGGGACCAGTACTATTCAGTATATTCATCAATGATTTGGATGAGGGAATAGAATGCTCTGTCAGCAAGTTTGCTGATGACACCAAACTGGGAGGAGTGGCTGACACACCAGAAGGCTGTGCTGCCATTCACTGAGACCTAGACAGGCTGGAGAGTTGGGCGGGGAGAAATTTAATGAAATATAACAAGGGCAAGTGTGGAGTCTTGCATCTGAGGAAGAACAACCCCATGTGCCAGTATAAGTTGGGGGCTGACCTGTTGGAGAGCAGTGTAGGGGAAAGGGACCTGGGGGTCCTGGTGGACAGCAGGATGACCATGAGCCAGCAATGTGCCCTTGTGGCCAAGAAGGCCAATGGCATCCTGAGGTGTATTAGAAGGGGTGTGGTTAGTAGGTCGAGAGAGGTTCTCCTCCCCCTCTACTCTGCCCTGGTGAGGCCACATCTGGAATATTGCGTCCAGTTCTGGGCCCCCCAGTTCAAGAAGGACAGGGAACTGCTTGAGAGAGTCCAGCGCAGAGCCACAAAGATGATGGAATGGAACATCTCC
Source organism: Podargus strigoides (assembly GCA_028020825.1). NCBI lineage: Eukaryota > Metazoa > Chordata > Aves > Caprimulgiformes > Podargidae > Podargus > Podargus strigoides. The sequence goes on from CM051623.1 coordinate 32,518,994, forward strand.
CTTATGAGGAAAGGCTGAAGGAGCTGGGTCTCTTTAGCTTGGAGGAGACTGAGGAGTGACCTTATTAATGTCTATAAATATGTAAAGGGTGCGTGTCATGAGGATGGAGCCAGGCTCTTCTCAGTGACATCCAATGATAGGACAAGGGGCAATGGGTACAAGCTGGAACATAGGAGGTTCCACATAAGTGTGAGGAAAAACTTCTTCATAGTGAGGGTAACAGAACACTGGAACAGGCTGCCCAGAGAGGTTGTGGAGTCTCCTTCTCTGGAGACATTCAAAGCCCACCTGGATGCGTTCCTGTGTGACCTGATTTAGGTATTCCTGCTCTGGCAGGGGGACTGGACTTGATAATCTTTTGAGGTCCCTTCCAATCCCTAACATTCTGTGATTCTGTGACCCCCTTCAACACTGCAAAGGTCTGCTCTCTGTGCAGAAGCTGTGCAATGAGCTACTCCAAGGAACCGTGAGTCAAATTAACCACGAGAAAGAACGTCCCCAAAACTGAGTAGAAGGGCAGGGGGTGTTTTCAGAGGTACGCAGACAACACACTAATAAAGCCCTTTCTCTGTTGAGGACTGTTTCCACAAATTCCCCTTCTTGAAAGAATAACTACGAGCAACCCACCTTTCCCAGACAACAGTCAAGTTAATGGAAGATACTGGTGCTGCCCTAGCATAAATGTCTCATTTGGTACCTTCTAAGATGGAGAATCATTACCCAGCTTAATTGCCCTTCACCTTGTATCCTCACATCTGATGGGACTGGTTAAACAACCTGGCCACAGAAAGGAAAGCAGAATCTGTTGTATGTGGGTAATCTCTGAACAGAGGCAAAATCCCGTGGGTTCAAGGGTCCAAAATGCCTTTAAGGATTAGAGAAGCCTGAAGAAAGTTTCAGGTAGTACTAGATTAGACCCTACTGAGCATCTCATATCCCTCTTTCTGTTCCTGTTTTGCAGGCACTATAATTTTCCTTCTCCTGATGATTCATGAGGTTGACAGTTGGCCAAGAAAGGCAAAGCAGGCGTGAAAATCAACAGGAAAGGAGAGAACCAGAAAGGGCACGTGAAAGGCAGGGAAGGATTGGAAAATAGAAGGACTGGAAAGTGGAAGAAGTTTCCATCAGCAAAATTAGGTTGGGACATGCTCAGAAACATGTTTTGTATGTTGGGCTTTTGAGATGGAAATACCTGGGTTTTATTTAAAGCACGGTAAAGCACAGCTGAATTGTCCATGATCTCAGGAGACACTGAGCCAAGCTGCTCAGAAAATCTGTATTTATTTTTCATTCAAATCAAGTATCTAGGGGAGAGAGGATATTGTCAATATCAATGAAAACTTTGGTGGAGTTGCTTTGGAAGGGAGAACTTTTCATTTCAGAGTTGGTGGTGAGACACTGGCACAGGTTGCCCAGGGAAGTTGTGGCTACCCCCTCCCTGGAAGTGTTTAAGGCCAGGTTGGATGGGGCTTTGAGCAACCTGGTGTAGTAGGAGGTGTCCCTGCCCATGGCAGGGGGGTTGGAACTAGATGATCTTTGAGGTCCCTTCCAACCCAAACCATTCTATGATTCTATGATCTCAGTATCGGTGCACAATTGTGCCATCCTTAGTCTAATCTAGATTTTTTTAATGTTTTATAGGAAATTTTAAAATACATATTTATATTCTGATTTAGTTTTTCCAGTGGAAGTGGTGGTGTCTAACTAATTTTCATCATGAGCATACTTTCCTTTTGTTAAAATCGATGAGGATTGAGAGTGTCAATCAGATTGGACCTCTGACCCTGTGCTGTGTTTCAGTAGATGGAAGACCAGGCCTACAGCTCTATCTGTCTCTAGTGATCCATGCAGTCAGACCCCAACACCTTCTGAGTGAGCATCTCCAGTGAACCACAGAACTGACCCTTATATTACTGAAATTGCTTTCTAGCGAAATATGTGCAATTTATATGGAGCTGATAAAGCCTCTATTAAGACACTGGTTAATAGATGTGGTTGGAGCTATTTTTCAAGTATTGATAATAGGGTGAAAAAAGGGTTTCAATTAACCGAGGCAGCAAGAATCATATGGATAAACATGTGCTCTTACACTCAAGTGCACAGTTTTCACTGATTGATAAACCTAACACACCACTTGAGACTATATTCTAGTTACATCACTTCACCATTAAACTCTTCATTTGCCCTCAAACGAATAGATTAACATAAGTAAACTCTACTGAAAAATTGTCCAATTCAGTGAAGCTTTAATATAAATTTGTAACAGCCATAAAAGAAAATTACAATTTATCATTTGAAAAACATTATTTATAATGTACAATTCAAGATTTCTATGCAATAAGTATTTCAAATGTGCTTGCTAAATAAGTTTACAGAAAACTGCAAAGGACCATTTTCAGCATGTAAATATGTATATAACTTATACAACTACCTGTGTGAATAAAAAAAAGTGATTAATTTTTATTATGAAGATTATCAGCCACATTGCTTTAGCAAATTTGTATTAGTAGTTTTTGTTTGTTGTTACCTGTGACTCAAATAGATTGGATTTTCCTTTAGTTTAAAATAAGTAAGGTAGGTTATATGATTATGTCAATCAAATCAGCATTTTATATGCTGAAGAAAAATAACTATATTATAAGGGCATTTCTGAAAGCCATTGAAAATGCAAAGAAGGTGGAATAGCCTTAAGAAGAAGAGTAAAACCAGTACTGTTAAAGGACTGTCAGTACTGTGGGCCAGATTTTGAGGAACATGGAGTTGTTCTGTGACCATCAGATAGCTGAAACCCACCTCGTAATATCTCAAAGAATTTGGACTTCACTATGCAAGGTTTGGCTGCATGAACTAAAGGCCAACTGCTGCTTGCTTTGTGCTTTTAAGAGGAGATGGTTTTCCATTATACCCAAAAGGCAACTGTCACCAGTCCTTGATGAATATTTGGAGATCCTTAAGGTCATTAACATTATGACATAATACGATGTTTCTAAATAGTCTTGTATATCTTGGGAATTCTGAATATCTGACAGCATAGGTGAGATCTGTCGACATCTCTCTTTTTCCTTCAGCATTAAAAAGCATATCTATTTTTTCAATTCTCTTTTTAGCTTTGGGTTTAAACTCATACAGATTGAGAGCTAGGCATTTGGATGGATTCGGTTACACTGTGCCAATAAACCATGTCTGTGATAACTGGTTGGGAAATCAAATTCTAAATTTAGTCATATTTATGGGAATTGAGGAGCCATTGCTTCAGTTGCATCTCTCAGATCTGCATGTGATTGTTTAAATTTATTTTTCCTTGTGGCTTACATACAGCCTGCATAAACACTGAACATACAATTTCAAACCTTATTGTTTTGTCTTGGTTGCGCTTCAGACTGCAGCCACCTCAAACCACTTCTGAGGGAAGACACAATGGCAAATACGGACTTTTCTGTGCAGATGACAAGGCAATGAAAGACAAAGAACAGATTTTTATTTTTTTTTGAGGCGCTGACTTTTTATATGGCCTATAAATCATTTGCCATTAATGTGCAAGAACATTTGTGAATTCGGTGCCATAGCCAGGCAGAATGATGCAATGGAGAGGATCTAAAAGTCCCAGCATCACAGAGACTTTGTTTTTTTTAAAATAATAAATGTTGTCTTAACTTAACTTAAAAAGGAAATTTTTCTACTGATTAGAGTTATGTACATTACCAGGTAGCACAAAACTTGCCCTAAAACACAGATACCTGTTCTGAATGGTTTTAATAAAATCTGTGCTACTACATGGGGGAAAAAAAAAATTACTTTGTAGGTTTGAAAGAGCATGGAAACAAGATTATAAAACAATCTTTCAGACCTCAAAGATCTGATCTGCAGAAGTGCTTAGCATTGGCATCTCTGGGTGTTCAGGATCTTTCAAAATCAGGCCCAGAGCCTGAATAAGAATGTCACCACAAGACATTTTCATGCTATTTGCAGATTTTCTTTACAATACCTCCAGTTTTAGATTGTGCTAAAGCCTTAAAAGCAAATCAGAGAAAAGACTCCCCTATTGTGTATTACAAAAGATACAGCTAGAAACAGTAAAACTGAGAGAGCCGTTTCCTAATGCACTCTTTCACATGACAATCAGTTTAGATCTTTTACTTTCTTTCTCAGCCAATCTCAGTAACAATGTACTCAAATCTAAGGTTTTTTTTTTTTTTTTTTTTTTTTCTGTAATATACTGCTGTAGGTAATCCTACCTACTTATAACTTACCTTGTATATTAGAATAATAATTGTCACCACTGTACTATCACATGAGAACGCTTAATTGTATAGTTTACCTGTTGTAGTTCAATAAGTACTGTACACATAAATATATGAGTTTATGTACACATATACAATGTAGAGAAAAGTTTTTTATATATATATACTCTGTAAAACTATTGGTTTTGTAGATCAGTTTGACTTCTGCTCATCATTTACTCTGATGCTGTTTTTATAAGCATTCCATCTCTCACTGGTGCTATTGTATTTGCTACGGCCTAAGAATTAAAGTTACCAAAGATTTATGTGCTTTGGAAAGCAAGTCAGGAACAGAGTCTATTTTCTAGAGTTTTCTTTAAAATACCATTCAGAATGAACTACTATCTAACAGAAACAAAAAGGACTATCAGTTTTACATGCTTGTACAATGGCCCAGAGTCTGCCCTGGGCTGCTGCACTCCCATGGAAAGGTTGGATGAGATGGATTAAGATCAGGACTTGAACCAATAGCTCCTTGTGGTTCTGATTTGACTTACTGCATCAACTTCACTTGGTAATCTAAGATAAAGAGCAGACTTTGATTAAGCTCTCAAGAGTGTCCTCATTTGAAAAGAAATTAATTGATGCCTCTGCTAGTGGCATAGCATTTCTTCATTTCTGTGGAAAACCACTGGATGGTTTATCAAAACCTCTGTGCATGCTGAAGAAGGCATGACAGGTTAACAGGAGTTGTGAGGAAGAAGGTATCCTCTGCTTTCTGCATGTAAAATGTAATGCTTTGGGTCACACTAGAGGCACCACGATCTGCTTTTCCAGCTGGGGTGGCCTTGTAGCCCCTCTGCCTGTAAGGTGGCTGGCAGTACAGGAGCTGGGGTGGCCAGTATGGTGGTCCTGCTCATGTGCCACACTGGCCCTGAGCTGCCAGCACCTGTGCCTTATCTCCCAGGAGCTACACTCATAGCTTCAAAACATACCTTAGATACCTAACCCTCATTTACTGCAAAAGTCGATGTGATAAAATCTATCCATCTCGCTTTTCTGGTGTGTTTGCAACAAAGATGTGTATGCAAGCTTAGGAAATAAACCACCAACTGCTAACACATCTTCACAGGCCATGGGTGACCCACACCAGGGCAGAGGATCAGTGAGAAACAAGAAGTGATCTGCAAGGGGCAGCAGACAGAAACTATCATGCCTTGACCCCAACCACCGGTGTTGCCCACCACCTCACTGAAGGGACTGGGAGAGAGGGAAAGGGGGAATCAGTGGTGAAAACGGGGAGCTGAGGTGAGGAAGCAGGGAGGAGAGGTGTTTGTCTGAGGTTGAGCATGAGGAAAGGCAAGGAAAGTTGTTTCTCTGAGTGTTCAATAGTGTATGGTTTCTTTTTTTTCCCCTCAATACCCAAATCAGTAATTAAAAGTTTGTGTGAATTGGTAATAAATTAAATTAAGTGAAAATCCCTGTGCTGAGACTCTTGTTGCCTGTGCCAGTGTGGAACAACTGAGCAACAGCAAGGGCTGGTGAAAAGCAGGCCCCAGAGGAATGGAAGGGCAGCAAGCACGCTCTGCATACCAGCACGGAAAAGCCAACACGCAGCAGCAGGCTCTGAGCGACATGAATTGCCACTGCCAGCTCTCACCAGACACACTAGTGAAACTCCTCCAGGGAGAGCTGAGCTGATAAGCAAGCAAAACAGATACATTTGGGGCTAAAAATGCCCTGGAAGAACTTTTCCAGAGGAAATAATGCGGCCAATGAGGGTGACTGCTGTTACCCAAACTTGTAAGAGATTATTTACATCCACTGACTTTCAGCACATAATTGTGAAGCAAGTCTTTCTAGGCTCCTAATACAGTCAGGGATGGCACAGGTCCCTTCAAATTACATTTCAGGGCTGATACTTAACCCAGGTGCTCTGAATCTCCACCTGGAAGAACCCATTTCTCTCTATTCTCTGAACTGAGAGCACAGAGGGGCTGCCTGGCCAAGCTCCCTAAGGTGAGGGTGGCCTCAAATTCGGTGGCCTGATTCTTGCCCTTGAAATAAGCTAGGTAACAATAAGTCTTTCAGCTTGCCAGGACTGCTAATGAGGAGTGGCCCTGTTTACCTATCAAAACATCAGAAATAATGCTTGGTAATTCTTCCCAGGCTACAATATTTGATTTTATTTGGGTTGAACTTCATCCTGGCCACACCTTAGCCACTAGCTAGATACGTAAAGGCAGAAGGATGCTTTAATTGGGGAAAAAAAAAAAAAAAAAGCCTACTCTGTTCACCTGATTCCTAATGATTCGTGCTAACCTATCTAGTGAATATCTCATGTTGAGGTTACCACGGTGTAGCATTCTTAGGATAGACTTGGCAGAAATAAACAAAGGCAGTTGTGCAATAACATGAAAAAGACATCTAAGCACCAATAGCAGTTATTTGAACCTACGGTAGAAGTGCAATTTGGTTGCTTAAACATAGGCAGCTGGTAGCATTTTAGAAACCCTGGGGTATTTTGTCTCATCTCCAACTGCCATTGGGAAGGGCCAAGGTCTCCCAGATTACATCAGGCAGCTCTGTGATTTAGGGCATCTTAACCAACATGAGAAAACTTTGTTTAGGCAACTGAACTGCACCCTGACAGTCTTGATATTTGCATGCAAATGCAAGCAGTGGTGAACACTACCTAGTAATTAATCACGTTATCATTACCCCTTATATGTTCAAAACATCAATACAATTTGCATTGAGGCTCGGTAATAACCATTCTGCTGATACAGCTACATGGAATATATGGCTATCCCAGCATAATTTGGCTTTCTGAAATCTGGTTCTGGATGCATCTGCTGCTTTTCCAGGATGCAGAACTGGGAGGCCAGAGATCAAATGGCCAGAAAATGAAAGGGGAACAATATATAGGAGGCTCCCTGCATCCTGTATGGAGGAAGATGCAAAGTAAAATAATGGTGAAAATTTACTATGATGGACTGAGAGGAGAAGAAAGATGATACCAGGAATGGTAAACAAAGACAGGAAATAGCCTGCTGGTGGTGTTAGTTCTTGATTAGGAGCCCGTTAAGTTTTGGCTAGAGGGCTAAACGCAAGGAGACATTTTGTCAGCCCAAATGTGGAGAGAAAACAGAAAGACAATAGAACAATTAGACAGAGGAAGAGAGAAGAAGTGAAAAAACATATTGCCCCTATTACAATGACACACAGCTAGAGCTTTGTAGCAATACTGCTCAGCTGCCTTTAGACTAACTGAAAATGAGAAAATAAATCAAACTTTCTTTCGACTGTCAAGGGTAAAGAGAGGACTGTTTCTTTTTCAGCCACTGGTAACCCGATAGCTTGCCACAGTGTATTTCACATAAGGAAGTCTGTAAAGCAACATCTAAGTGTTCCTTGTGATTAATATTCCTTATGATCTCCAGCCACCTAATCACATCCTGACCGCAGTGAGGGTCAATTGTGAGAAGGGATGGGCTGTGGGAGCAGGGTGGGCTACCAGGAGGTGCTGGTGAATGACGGAGCAGCTGGAGAGAAAAAGAGGACCTCTGCAGACATGAATAAATAAATAGTGGCAAACCAAAGGCATTGACCTCAGAAATAATGCCACGGTTCCAGAGCTGCATAGAGCTATTGAAAAACAGATGCACTAAATGTAATATATGCTTTTTTCTCCAGTTTAATCCAAAAAACTACAGCATGAAATGCAGCACTGCCCTGAGACACAGAATGCCAACTCTGAATGGATTCCCAGGGTGCATTAACCAGTGCTTGGACTGTCAGATATGCTATATAATGCAGGACAGATATTTTGTATTGTATGGTTAATTCTTGCATTTTGAATGAAAAGCACATGGTAATAAGCTTTCCTTCCTCTTTTTTTTTTCAGGATATCTAACAGCCTTGACTGTATGACAGTCCTTGTCCCATCCAGGCATTGCTGGTCTGACCCAGATGTGTCTGAGCTGCTGGTGGACCACTAGATGTAGCGCCTGTGCACATACAGTTCACACTATGTTGATGAGGCCTGGAGGAACAAATAAACACAGTGCCAATATTCTTTGCAGCACAGGGTTTCCCTGAATAGGCACTGTTTGGTAGCCTGGGACCATGCAGACCTCCAAACCAACAGTTTACTCAGGGTGTCTAAAATCCTAACATGGCTCTGAGATTTTTTTTTCAACAGGATACCTTTAACTGCTTATAAGTAAATTCACTTCCAATCTGTTCTATTTCCTCTTCTTAATCTTTTCCTCAGAATATAATTTCAGACATTAAAGTGTCCAAGTCGAAGAAAATGGGCCCAGGCATCAAAATGACTAATAGACCCCATAAAAAACACACCTGTAAATCCGAACTAGTGTGCTACACATATTTTTGTTTCACTTTGAAGAAAAAAAAAAGGCTCTAATTCAGAAAAAATGCTCTATATCCATTTTTTATTTATGCAAATTACACTCTGAAATAAATAAATCTACATAATCTCACCTCCCTGCCAGACAACTTGCAGTAACATTTGCCAAGAGAAAGACAGGCTTTTCTGATACTAATGCATAAAACATGCTGGATAAAAAAATTAAAACAAATCATATTGAGTAAATAGCTGCTGCGCAGTTCTGGAAAGAATAATAGAGGGACTGATGAGACTCAGGATTGTCTTGCTGAATTATTTCAAACATGCTACCAGTTAAGGGTGTATTTAAGTTAAGGTTTTAATAGAGATGGTAATATCCTGAACCACTGAAATCTATAGGAATTTTTTTCTTTAATTTCCATGGAACAGGCACGTAGACCTCTCTGCTGAAGCACCCAATAGTGCCAGGCTGTTGGTCCTGGGAGATCGATCTATTCAGTATGTAGCTGCTGTACTGTGCAGAGGCTGCAGCTCCAAGCAAGCAGATCTCTTGTGCTATTTTGGGAATTTAGGAAGTGCCTTCCCTAATTTCATCAAAACTATTCCTTGTTCTATGTGTCCTCTGTCTGTGTGGGATACAGGCTTGGTGACTGTAAAGATTGCCACCAGCCTTGGGACTGCAACAGGGGAAGGATAAACAATGGCAGTATGTTCTGATTAGATTCCAGTGCCTTTTTTCACTCTGACTGCCTAGGGTAGATCCTGAAAGGTAACTCTGATTCTTGGTGGTCCATCTAGAAACTAACAAACTCCAAACATACATGGGGCTTGGGCACTCTCCTGTAACTTTTCAAATATTTTTTTACACTGGAAAATATATTCTGGACAGCTGAATCCTTATGCTCTTTTCTCTAAAGAATTAAGACTAGTCAGTGGGGTTAGGTCCACCAAAAGGCTTCAGTATTATAAACTGCACCACCAAATTTTTAGATGCTGTGATGCTTTGTGGAATTTTAAGACGTTTTTTCTCAGTGGAGAAACGTAAGTTCCTTACATGCTTCCTGGGGGCAGTAAGGTATGGGGTATACAAAGCCTATGGACTAAGTAGGAAGCTACCTAAGAATACCAGTAGGAAACCTTAAGAAAATATGATTTAAGACAGTGCCTCTTCTAAGACATCAGTCACAAGACTGGCACTAAAATCAGTGTTTTCTAACAGCTACCTGCAGGCGGGTAAGTTCCTTCTACTTGTTTACAGTCTGGTGGGTAAGAGCATACATCTGGGATATGGTATGTCACCCACATCAACCAGCCCCCAGGAGAATTTCTCTTTGGTAGGCTATTTGGTGTTGCAGATTGAGGTATTTACTTGTCAAATCTGTTCCATCATGCATGAAAATACCTGAATATACTTTGGGAGAGAGAAAAAGACTGATCCCCAAATAACCAGCAAACAGACTGGTGGTTGTGGCACTAGGCTTTGACATCAGGTCAAATCCAACTTGGATGCAGTGGAGATTTGAAGGCAAGCCTGTCACCTTGCCCACTGGGCACATCTTCTTGCAAGGTCTAGTGGGCTGGCTTGGAGAATACCTCGCAGATCAGGTCCTTCAGGCAACGTAGGATGGGCATACCTTGAGGAGAGAAACACGGCATGGCAGATAGCTATGTCCTTGAAGACCTTACTAGCAGAGACTTAAAGGGAACTTTGGGAAATTACAGTGAGGTCTGCATCCATGCATTCATCTCCTAGAAAGGCTAGATAAGGTAAATTCCAGACTTCCAAAACCTTCCAAAACAATGGATTTAAAGTCTTTATTTTAAAATCCATTATTTTAAAGCAAATTTACAAGTAAAATAGGTAAATCTGAAATACTTTTTGTTCCTATTTTTAAACTAATTTTGAATTGCTTGAGCTAGAAACTTATTTTTCTCCTTCTTAAACAAGAGAAAAACTCCTTATTGAATCAAAACTCCAGAAATCACCAATTTAAAAGAATCATTAAAAAAATGATATTTATAATAAAAGGAGGAGAATTTCACACTATAGATTTTTGTGACAACATAAGATTAAATTTGGCTTACTAGTGATACGAGAATACTCAGTTCCACAGACAGGAAATGCAAAGGAGGACTTAGATCTGAGACTGGCTGTGGTCAGTCCCTACGTAAGTAAGACACTGCTTCAGGAGTCCTTGATTTTCCTTGTTTCCCTGTGCAGTGGCTGGCCATATTCCCTAGGGAATTACAGATTCTTCTCTCCGCTGGCATTCTGGAGCTTCCTAACCAGCAGTTCAGCAGAGAAGGAGGAGAAAAGGGGGTGGAAAGGACTGCTGTATCTTTTCTCCACAGCAGATATGTAGGGAAAGTTGCCAAAACAAGTTCAAGTTGCTTCCTGCTCTAGGCTACTTGAAGCTGCTTGTCCATAGTAGTTTCCAAGCTCCATTTTTTTCTTAGATAATCTAGGTGCAGTTGAGTATCTCGATATTCCCCAATGTGCTGCAAACTCTAGGCAAGGCAAAAACTAGAGGCTTGAATATGGGCCTTAGTAACTGAATCATTGCTGATCTTTGTAAGCTTCTGATGTGACAGACCCCTATGCACTTTATGATTTTATCTTGTATTCTCTGGATAGAGTTGTAACTAGATTCCATATATTGATTAATTAAACCAGAGTTTTTGCAATTTTCACAGTCACCAGTGTCAGTCAGTTCTTCCATCACACAAAAATAAAATTTAGACCTTTCATATGGCAGGAAGGCTTATTTCCCACCTTGCCTTAATTGTGGCTGCATGCCAGTACATGCTTATACTGGATTGAAACTGAACTAGATATGAATTCACACACCAGTGTTTCGTTCATTGTTTCCCTGACTTTAAATCTAGGGCATGGTACAACCCAGCTGTGCAAGCCATTGTCTGGTGAATCAGCTTCTCACAGAGCAAGGGGGGGAAAAACCAAACCCTTCAACAAACTGGCAGTACTGTTATAAGGTAATCACCTTGAGAGAATCCATCAGAGCTGCCACATGCACAAACATGTTCAGGCTAGTCAGCGCTGAACTTTGCCTTTGTTTAAATCAACAGAATCTAGAGTTAAGGTAAATGAATTAACTTTGGAATATTTAAAAAATGAGGCATTTTTATTTTTCATGTCACATCCTCTTATTGAATCGTTATAATCTTTTCTTCAAGCTGCTTCCCTGTTTCTCTGTGTGTTGGACAAGGAATATAAAAGATAGTAAATTAGATGTAGGTTTTGAAACAATATGTTAAAACGCCAGAAGGAAAAAATCCCGGGCCAACCCAGGTTACAGATTAGAAGGGCAGAAGGCTGACACTTGATAGGTTTTGCCTGAAATCAATAACGAAAGAATACGAAGAGACGTGTTCAGTAGCAGCAGTGGATTGTATAATTCGGTCAGATGCTGCAGCACACAGATTTATTCTGGCCGCAGCACCGAAAGCACATCTCACACATCCCATACAGGGTGCCCTTCCTCAGCCCCGGCCGGCGGCCGCCACCTCCGGGGAGGCCGAGCACGTTCCGCAGCGAAGGCCCTCGCCGCCACCAGATGCGGCCGGTGACCCTCGGCTGGCACCCGCGGGAGCACGTTCGGGCGGCGGCGGGCGCATATCCCAGGTCACGGCCGCTCGGCACCTGCTCCCTCACGGCGCCCCGCGGGTGAAGGGAGGCCGCGGGACGGCTGCAGCCCGAGCTGCCCAGCGGCGCCAGAGGCGGCAGCCCGCGACCGGCGCGGCCGGGCTCTGGGGTAGCGCGGGCGCGGCGTGGAGCCAAGGCCGGCGGGTGGCCGGCGCCAGGGAGGCCGGCCTGAGGGGACCCCAGCGAGAGGCAGGGAGGCACCGCAGGACAGGCCAGGCCGAGCCGGGCCGGCGGAGAGGCCGGGACAGGCGGGGAGCGAAGCGGGGCTGGGCTGCGAGGCGGCCCTGTCACGGGAGGCGAAGGGCGGCGGAGGCGGGGCCGGGGGCGGGGCGCCGGGCGGGGGCGGGGCGAGGCGGGAGGCCGGCAGGCCGCTGCCGGCAGGGCGCAGGCGCGGTGGTGGCCGCGGGTATCCCATCGGTCTTCGCGGGCGGCCGGGCGCGGTGCGGAGGCAGCGGGCCAGCATGTCGGAGAAGAAGCAGCCGGTAGACCTGGGGCTGCTGGAGGAGGACGACGAGTTTGAAGAGTTCCCGGCCGAAGGTGCCGGGTCGGGCGGGAAGGGAAGGGGGCTGATGGCGGTGGCGGTTCCGCCTGTAGGCCGCGGCCTGGGCCGAGGCGGGAGGGAGCGCGCGGCCTCCGGCGGGCGGGACGGCGGGGCCGGGAAGCGGTTTGTCAGCGGTTCCTGCCCTCAAAGCAGCGCTCGGGGCCTCCACGACCGTGTGAGGCGTCTCCGTCGCCTCGGCGATACGGAAGCACCTCTCCGGTACCCCGTGCGTTCCTGCCCCGGCCGGCAGTGCAGGCCTGCAGCCCTCTCAGGCCCGGGGCCGAGCAGGAAGGTGCCCCTGTGCCCAGCTGTGCCGTTTCAGGGCACTGGGCAGATCGCCGCTGCAGTGCTGTGTCATGGTGGGGGAGAGCTGGAAACAAGTGCAGGAGAAACTCGCTGTGTCTCGGCTCCCGGGATGGGAATGGCTGGGGAGGGGAGGGGTGAGGGCTGGTACAAGTGTGGGACGGAAATAATCCGCTCTGCAGTTATGCTTTACCGCTTGAAGCACGGATATTTCTGTGTTGTTGGTTTGCTTTTCATAGGTACAGGTATGTTGAATGAGGAAATTAGATCTGGACTTGGAATAAAACAACTCCGTGTCCTTTTACAGATAGAATCTTGAAAAGATCTGTGTTAGGGCATGATTGTTTTCTCTATGCCCTTAATTCTGGGGATTGTCCTAAGATGTGGATAATGCCAAATGATGCAAACCACGATGGATGAAATTTCAGTTGGGTTTTTTTTCTGTAATGTCGTAATTTTCTGTGATTTTTTTTTTGTGTGTGTGTCTGTAAAAGCTTTAGGGGTTCTGAATCCTTAAGTACCAGTAGAAATAATATTTCTGCACTTACAGACAGCAAAAGTTATTAACATAGTTAAGACAATACCTAAACACACGTGCAAAGACCTGCCCTTCTTTACCATATGTTTTTGCCTGTAAACAGGCAAAATGTTTACATTATTTAATGTAAATTAACCATTGGCATCAGGGATGAAAGATGTCTTTGAAGCATGCTTCTGAACCTTGGATTGGTCAGAGCACTGAATTGCTGTTCCAGAAGGTGAAACTAATTCTCCTTGAATCTAGCTGTCCTACCAAAACCAAGGACTGTGCAAACTTTCTGGGTAGAGCGAAGATTTATTAAAGAGTGACCACAATCAGGCTTCTTGCTAATCTATCTTGCAAAAAATAAGAACCAGTAAAGAGTCCCATTTAAATCCTCAAGTGAGGTAATAGTGTTGAGAGGTTATAAAGAATGTTCAGACCATTTTGAATGTTATCTTCAGTGCTTAGGAAAGCATCATGATAAATATGTGCTCAAACCCATGCCAAGTTGTTCTTTCAAATTAAAATACCACTTTGCATCCTATTACACAGTGTTTGTCTAAAGGAAACTAGATAATGCAAACTTATGTTAAGGGATAAAAACATTGGCTTTTGGGGAATTTCTTTTATTCCAACTTAAATTTTTTCTTCAAACAGTTTATCAAATCAGGTTTATCTGTCAGAATAATTTATTTGAAGTATAGCATGATAGAGTCAAGTGTATGTGAGTTGGTCATTTAAGCACTTCTTGTACAGTGCTTTTCAGAATGTAAAATGTAATATGTAAAATGATAGGATTTTAGTTTTGTCATCCTCTGCTCTAAAAACTGTTTTTGTTCTCCTTTCCCAAGTGCAAAATATGGCAATCAGTAGGTTCAAATATTTTTATTTTTTTTTTAAGGAGTCCAATCCTGACAAGTTTATCAAAACTGATTTAGTAATTTTGGTGTGTATTAATAATATTTAATGGCAGCAGGCTCTCAAATGCTTGTAATACTTACAATCCCAGATAATGCTATATCATTTTTTTACTTCTGCTTAGTCACAGGCATGTAATGTGGCTGAGAATAATAACTTTAACGTGCAGTTCTGGGGTGTAGTGTCAACATGCAGATACTGCAGAATCTTGTAGCTACAGCAATGAGAATATAATTTAGGCCTTACTTTCACTTTCCCCCAGTGTGGAAGATGACTCAGGCAGGCCTTTCTGACTCTTCTTTGCTCAGTGTGATTTGGAGCATGTTTTCACAGTCTCCCAAACTGACCTTTTGTGATTGAAGCTGCTGTTCATTGTGCTGGATACTAGTTACTAGGATTTTTAATTTTTTTTTTTTTTTTTCAAATTTGTGTATCTGTCTGAGCTACTTGTGTGTTATTAGATAGAAAATACTGACTTTGTGTTCATTTGTTTTTTGTATCTTTGAAATCCAAATAAATGAGTGGTAAAGATTTTTTTTTGACAAAAAAATAAGATTCATTACATATAAATAGGCAAAGCTTATTGCAGATAATTCTAAAATAAAAGTCCTTCCATTTGAGCTACTAGCAGTACAGCTACATTAAGATAATGGTGGTTTTTTTTAGTACTACATTTTTTCTTCATTTTTCTACCTTTTCCTCCTAGTTCCTTCTTTTGCCAGTAGGATTTCTATATTCCTCCATCTATTCCCATTATATAATTTATTTGAGTAAGGAAGTTTAATTGTAATGCTTTCTACATTTGTGTGTCTTTAATCAGTTACAAATGGATTTTCTTGTCCTGGTGAATCTCAAATACTAATTTCATTGCCTGTCAATGTCAGAAAAAGGAGGACCAACCCTCATTCTTAAAGTTAACTTTTTTCACAGTGAATTAGTTCTTAATCTTTTACTCTGGTAGCTTTTTTTTATTTATACCTCCATCAGTGTTTAATGGTATTTTGGGCTTTAGTCCGAATGGGCAGCAGATGGGTTACTGAATTGTAAGGGGAAGTCTAGTATTGTCTCTTTAAATATGCTAACGGAGTTTGAGAAATACAAGGTCAGAAGCGTCAAAATTGGGGTGTTTCTTATTTTGGTAACGTTAAAAAAACTTGGTGTCTGTCAGTAAAAGTAAACTGAGAAACTCTTCCCCAGTGAAGTAAACTGACTTGTATTTACACAGCGATTCTGAGCCTTCCTGAATTTCCATTTTGCTGGTTTTTCTAAACTAACTAGTTTGAGTGTAGTGTGGTTTTTTGGTTTTTTTTTTTTTTGTTGTTGTTTGTTTTTGTTTTGTTTTTTTTTTATAATGAAGCATTAAGTGGTTGATCAGTAGCTTGTCAAGAGTGATGTGCCATGTTATAAGAAAAATAGAAATTAAGTTAGCAAATGGACATTTAGTGTCTTGCCTCTGTAAGGAAACAGCTTCTGCAGGTTTGGGAACCCAGAAGTAGCTGATTATGGGTAGCAACTGCTGGCTGCAGATGCCTCTTTCAATTTGCCTTTGCATCTGCATCGCAGATACGTTTTTGGCCTTCATCCATAGATTGTCAGCATCTGTCTGAGTGAACTGAGGATTTGTGTGTATGTGTTTCGGCAAAAGCATTTGATATATATTTACTTTTTTTAAGCAGAAGTATTTAAGTACAAACCTGGAATGATACACTTTTTGTTGAGCTTTAAGGAGTCAAGTATTCAATATTGCTTGTCTGTTTGCATGCAAAATGTCCCTTATGAATGTCTAATCCTGCAAGACGTGATGTGAAGTGTGCAGTGATTTATTTTTTTTTTAACCAAGTTACATTTTTATTATAATTCAAGGACTTGTGTTTATTTTAATTTTAGCTCTTTCTGTGCTTTTTGATCTCATAAACACTTAAATATGATCCAGACTTTTCTGTTAAAGAGAGAAATTTGTTGCCAGCTGAAGGCTATATTACCCAGAGGCTGAGCTAATCTGTCAATGAAACATGGTACCAAAACAATGTAGCATAGAATATTTAGACCTCTTTTCCTGTCTTTAGATTGGACTGGTTTAGATGAAGATGAAGATGCGCATGTCTGGGAAGACAATTGGGATGATGACAATGTTGAAGATGATTTCTCCAATCAGTTAAGGTAATTTTATTTTTAACTTACTGTTCCAGAAGATAAAATGTTTAAAATGACATTGTTTAGTTAATATCTGAAAGTTTGAAATCTGCTTACTTAAAAAAAGAGATATGCAACTGAAATAAATGAAAGCTCTTCTTTGTGCTTCTCTATCTAAAGCCTTTCAGAACCAGATTTAAGGGATTATAGCACAATTTGAAGTACTGATCAGCATTTCATCTTCTAATAATTGTACTGTGAGCCTTGAAATATGCCTAATGTCATTGATGAGCGTGGACTTCTGTGGTATTACACAGCTTAGTACAAAGATCTCCAATACTGATGACACTTTTTCAATTTAACACAAATAAACCCTTTTCTAAGGACTTTTCTACATGTGTTAAAATTCTGAATCCTACTGCAAAGATTAATAGCAAGGGATCTGAAATTATCTCTTCTATACTATGTGGTATTGCAAACTGTGTTGTTTCGTATTTTTTTTTTTCTATACCTTCAAACAGCACTGCTGTTCTTTGTCCAAATGGACAAATTTTCTAGAGATCAGTTATCTATGTTAGTGTTAAGGTTCCTTTCTTGTGTATGATGAGCATGCTGTTTGTGAGCAACAATAGCAAAGTAATTGTTCATAACACGCTTTAAAAAATGATCACAATTTGGATACCTCTAATCCGTTTTTTTTAATCCTCTTTGTCACTTGTAGTTTCAGTTAATCCTTTACTGACACATAATTATAATTTGTTTCAAGCATCAGTACAAACTTGCATTTTATAATTAATTCCTCGGTATGTTGCATGAGGAGCAAACTATCTGTAATACAGCCTGATTAAACAGTTCCTGGGTTGATCTCCCTTGTTGTGCTCTGGTGAAAGCAATCCTTTATGTAGAAGATACAAAAATAGTCGTTGTTATAGTTGTTTATTAGAAGGTTGAAAGGCAGCTAAACTGTAATATTGGAAAACAAGCTGATGCGTAGTGAAACAGACTTTCAAGGTATAGTGTAATTCTTGATAAACACAGTTGATCTTGACAAACCTTCAATAACTGTGCCTTAATTATAGTCTGTGGTATTGGTGGCCGTATACAAGTGTCAAAATGATAGTTTGCAGGGTTGCTTGGTTGCAGCATGTTTTTATTTCATCTTTAGGAAGAAAATGCTACAGTCCTCCAGTTCTAAAATTCCACTACTAAGTATGTAAACTAACCTGAAATATTTTTAGAGATTTGGATTACTGTACCTAGATAGACATACGCAAAGACTAGGAGATAACACAGGATGAAGTTTTGGCTGGTGTGTTTGAAGGCAGATGAGAAGGAAAGTGGGGACAGAGCAGGAGCGATAACATTTGTGGTTGCTGACTTGCTGTCCTGGCCACAGCTAATGGGAACAAAGCAATCCTTTTTCCTCAGAATTGTTCATTGGAAGGTGTATTGCACCAAGATTTAAAAATAGTGCATTCTGGTATTTTTATTTAAAACAAATTAAGAAAAAACGAAAATTGTTTTGGAAGTACCTGCATTTAAATCATGCTCATTTGGTTTAAGGAAATCTTGATAAAATATTACCTTATACCAGTAATTATTTTTTTCTACTGTGCCTGCAGTTGTTGCAGGCTCACAGGCGCTTCTTTGCGCCATATAGTTGTGCTCCAGCCATGGTGGGTTTGAGGACAATAACTATTAATAAAACAAGTGTTTGAATCTTTCACTTAGAAGTCACTTCCAGTGATTTAAGATATTAAGCTGAAGTTGAAGAACTGTAGAGTAAGCATGGTTAAGGTTATTGGTATGAACCAAAAAGTAGTATGACATGTTCATATTCTAAAATGATTATATATTGTGTGTATATTCTTCAAAATTCAAATGTCTGACAGTATTTCATTTGTATGTTTTAATACCCCTGTCCTTTTTTCTATACAGAGCTGAATTAGAAAAACATGGATACAAGATGGAAACATCCTAGCTTTTGCTGAATATGGAGTGGTGTAACATTGAACTGTGGATAGACTATATTGAGAAAAGAAGAAAAGGTGGAAAATGAGAAGACACACTTAGTTCATTATCTGCTTGGATTTATTATTGTTTTGTATAAAAAATAAAGTTTTTAATCTTAGCCTAGTCATATGTTGAGCCTCTACTAATCTGGTAACTTGTATTCTGGTTCGGAAATGCCTTGTGGGACAGAATTCAAGGACTTACCTAGAACGATACTAATTATCTTTCAGTGGCTGATGGTATTGGGCCAGCTCCCATCACGGGGAACCAAGTATGCATTGCCCGAATGAAGGCTGGTGAACGTTTCTGTCATGGGGGACGTGGAGATGTCAAAAAGAAATAAAATACTCATGTATTTCAATTAAAATGCAGCAGAAGTAGAAAGGAATTTTGGGGAGTGATAAATCTTCTTTTGCCTCAAGATTTTATTTTGTAATGACTTGTTTTATTTTTATTAGTAATTTCATGTGGGTGCCAGATTGATAGCCTCGAAAGATAAAATGTACTTTAAAGTGCATTTTACAACAGCAGAAATCCAAACTCTCCAATCTTGTCCTGTCATTTCTCAAGTCTGTTAAAGAAGAGACCTCTCTGGAGGTGAGGGAAGTTCTGTTCTCATGCTTATTTAAGCCTAGGGATCTCTGCTGAAATTGCCTCCAGTTTGCTGGTTACTGGAGTTCATCTGTATCACACACGCATGCCTGCTGAGAACAGAAATCAAACTTCCAACTCATTTCATAGAGGCCAGCAAATAGTTGCCAGATAGATACAGCAGTGGTGACTGGATTCGATTATTCTCTGAGCTAGAAAACAGAAGGTGGAAATTACAAAACCTATTACCCATTCCACGAATCCTCCCCAAAGGAGCTGTTAAAGCTGATGTGCGCAAAGATGGGGAGCTACAGTGAGCCTGGAAGTGTAGGCAGTGATTGCACATAAATTATTTTTTTAAAAAAATAAAGGTGCAACTCTAGCTATGTATTCATGGAATTTCAATTAGCTGCGTGCTTTTTTGGCAGTTCACTGTAGAGAAGCAGAGGTGTTATTTAAAAGGGCTTTCAGAATAAAGGTATTAGCTGATGGACGTGCAGTAATGGTATTAAATGCTTTAACCTTGCTAACTAAATAACTGCGTATCTTATGTTATAATTGCGTTTATTAATGCAAAATGCTAGGAAGCTTCCCCTTCCCCAAATTATTTGGGTGGTGGTATATTTATGGTGGAGGCATGACTTGCTGTGACCTGAAAGACAGCTCTGTAAAGGCTGAGACCTTGCATTGCCATCTGAACGTTTCTGTGAAGCTCAATGTTTCAGGTGGTGGTGCATGCCTTCAGTTTGTCTGGTTCTGTACTGCTTGGGAAAAGAAAGGCAGGCCCTTTCAAGTAGCCTTGCCCTGTGCTTGACTAAGTGACTTGTTCAGATTGAAACGTGTGGCGCACACAGCCCAGTTTGGTAGAACACAAAGTCCCGGAGTTCATATTTGATAAGTAACAAATGAAAAGTCTGTGTCTTGAGCAGCAAATTGCGACGTGTGCGTCCTCAAGTGAGTGTTGGGAGTTTGAGGAAAAAGTACTTTCAGTGTGACTCAAATTGCTGGTGGTATTAACAAGTCAGTGTTGGGAAATTGAGTAATGAGACTGACCAAAGGAAGAAGACAGAAGAATTATGGAAACCTCTGGTGTAATCTTTGGATAGGGACAGCAGCTTTCCATTACAGGATTCTGGAAACCTCGCTAAAGCAGCCCTGTCCCATCAGTTGCTACCAGTAGGAGTAAGCCACTGAGGCAGAAAAGCAACTTTGCCTCAAGAAATTGCTTTTGGTTTTTGCTGAGCCAGAGTTGTCTTGTGTTAGTATCTTTTTCTGCTTCCTTCACAAAAGCAGAATGGGCAGGGAAGCCTGGGCTGAGGTGGTCTGATGGCTCTGTGCTCTTGCAATAATAATCTTCAGCTGCTACCACATGACCTGCTTAAACCCCCAGCTTGGGAAAAAAAAAAACCCAAAAAACCCAAACACAATCTGCTTTGAAGGTGAGTTTGATGATATGGTCTAATACTGCGTAAGAGAATTTGTTGCAGAGAAGTAAACGAAGCCACATGCAAAGCGGGATGAGAATCTAGCTTATTGCAAAATCGGGCGCTTCATGGAGGCTGATGGCCTGTATAATTACAGCTCTGGGGTTTTTTGCCCTCAAGTTTATTGTGTGGTCGTACGGTTCCTCTTATTTTAAGCTCTCTAGTAAAAAATGACTTGGGAACCTTTCTAATTCAGACTGGTGGTTTTCTTTCTTTAATTTTTAAGTGCTGCTGCTTTTGAGACTGAAGCTAAAGACTTCCTTTGCCCTTTGGTTTTTTTTTTTTGCCCCTCTGACAGGTTTGGTGTTCTAGAGGGAAGTTGAGGGGCTTGTCCAGGATGTCACTGTGGCAATTCACCCTAATTTACCTGCTATACAACTTCAAAAGGAACTGATCTTTCCACGTGCTTGGAGGCTTGAGTCTTTTAGATTGGCCATGCTGGGAGAGGTTTCCTTTGGAGGCCTTTCCTGGAGGTGTTCCAGTGATTGCTGTTAGCTGAGGAATGTGTGACGTGTGGGAGATAGGAATGCATTGGCGGTGTGAGGGAGGACACGCTGAGAGAAGGCTGGGATTTGGGAAGGAGGATGTGTGCAGCCTGGCAGGGGTGGGAATGTGGAGAGAGGCTTGGCAAAGACCTGAGTGCAGGAGAGGCTGGGCTTTCTGGTTCAGAAAGTAGGACAAGCCATGGAGGTGTGCGTGTGGCAATTGTCTTGGTGTGGGCTGCTGGGCAGCCTCTGTTCCCCGTTCTGAGAAGGAGATTCAGGACACAAAGAGGCTGACGTCGCTCTGTGTTTGGGGACCAAGCCTCCTCACCAGCCTGTCCCTCAGCTGAGCCGTGAGACTCTTAAACACAGTGTCATTAGTCTGAGCCATGCCGGGGTATGCGGCGTGCGTCTACAGTTCTCTCTGTGTGAAGACTGAGGTGGTGTTTTGCAGTGTGGGGAAGGTTGACTCACTCTGGCCTGGGTGCTGGGGATGTCCCAAGGCAAAGCACTGTTCAGCTAACTCAGAGGACAGCTCTGAAGGGTCCCTGATTGCTAATCAATTTGGTGCTCTCACTTTACCTTGATCCTTCAGAAACTATACACAAAAGAAGAAATGCGAAGTTGAAGATAAACACACAAAATGGTGAGCAGGCAATTAAGGCTGTCTGGAAAGCCTTCAGTTCAGCTCTTTTGTCCCTTGCCATTTTCCCATCGAGTCCCTGCCTCCTTCCACTAGCTTGCAGAACAGCACAGTCAGCTCTCCTAGATACTTTCTGCTCCTGGGTCGCACTGTGTCCTGTTCCCTGCTTCTTGCACTGTGTCTGCGCTGTGCTCTACAGGATGAGTTTGGGTCTCCATATCACAGCAGCCTGTGTGCTTTGCAAATGCTCTAATAAATTTTCCACCGTCCCTGGGAGATAGAGAAGTGTTTTCCCCTCTTTGAAGTGTACACTAATTTTAAGTGCTTGGTGTGAGACCCCAGGACCTCACGTTTCACTGGATTTGGTGGTATGTGAAATGCTCTGCACGTTCAAATGTTTCTTTAGCTTCAGTTACTGTTGTGCACATTCAGCATTTCTGCCGATCAGGATTTATGGAGTATCAAGTCAGC
Organism: Podargus strigoides; assembly: GCA_028020825.1. NCBI lineage: Eukaryota > Metazoa > Chordata > Aves > Caprimulgiformes > Podargidae > Podargus > Podargus strigoides. The sequence goes on from CM051623.1 coordinate 32,541,352, forward strand.
CACCCGGAAAAGGAGGAACACACATTACAACCTTTGCAGCTTTTGTGAGGAATGAGGCACGGACTCCACAAGTCGCTACCTTCCCCTGCTAGCTTTTTCTTGAACCTTATTTTTTCTTACCCTGTTTTTTCTTGCACACTAACAAGGACTAATAAGTCCCCTGAGGGAGGGGGTGAATATAGGAAAATATATGATTATAAAATTAAAGACTATGAGAATACATACGAATGGAAAAAGGAATTTATATTGCACAGCTACAGTTCCAGCATTTCCTATCTTTTAAGTGTCTGACTTTACAGCCCTAATAATAATCTTTTAATGCAGGTATGATTTTGTGTTGGCATAATAATACAGCTAAATTTGATTTAATTTCAAGGCATGCAGGGAAGTAAGAAGATTGATGCCCAGAAAGTTTTTGTGATGGAATTTTACTGAAGAATGAATGTTATGCAACATTTCAAACACACCAAGATCCTTCAAGATGAAGTGCGTGAAATAAATGTAAAATATTTGCAAACTATAATTTAGCAAACGTTTTAAAATCACAGTCAGTATTGCAACTTCTTACATGTGGTGGGTGAGATCCTTTGTCAACTGAGAGCTAAGGGCAGTGAATGTGAGATTCATTAAGTAATTATATAGGAACATTAATTTCAAATTAATTTCAGCAGTTGTCTTAGACATTAGCAACCAAATTAGGAGACCAAAGGCAAACAGTAATTCAGCTTAATACTTTTAATAAATGGAGGCATTTGAAGTGATTTACATAAATCAGATGATAAGTCCTCATTTAATGGGCTTCCAAATGCTCCCCTCCTCCCCTTCCCATTCACCTTTGCATGTTTCCAGGATGAGGCCATGCTCTGCATCTCCCCAGCTCTCTCATTCCATCGTGCTTTTCTCAAAGCCTTCCTATCTTGGCTTCATAATAAACGGTCAGACTTTCTGGAATTTGTTAGTGTGAGCTGGAACTTTTTAATGCTTCTGAATCTGCAGCACTGGGAGGCGTGGGGAAGGAAAGGAGCCACCACTGACAAGGCCCCCAGGAAAATAAATGGTGGAGAATAAAAAAAGCAGATTAAGGGTACTGAGGGATGCTTGCCTACAGGCAGGGCAGGGGAGATGAAAACCAGTCCATCAGCAAGTGAATGGGTCACATGTAATGGATAATGACCAGACCTTTTCATCTTTTCTGCAGTGAGCTCAGGGCTCTTAATGAAAAGGAACAGGCACTGGTCTGGATTTACATTGCACCTGATGGAGGCATGGCTGCTCAGTGACTCACCCAGGATGCATAACCAGCCCTGCCAATACTCCAGCCACCTGCCTTGGGTTCCTCCTGCCATGAGCAAAATACAAGCGCTTCCTTCCTCAGGGAGCTGGTAGTCTGTGAGATGTAAAAGGCAAGATAGGGCAGCTGGGGTGGGTGAGTGATGGGCTGTGTTTTCCTCTCTTGTGGTGTCGCTTTACAGTGTCTGAATAGGATGCAGTGGAACTATACAAGGCAAGCCTTGAACATCCATTAAGATGAAAAAGACAAATTGTCCTAGTCACAGGGCTGTTCAGTGGTACTGTCAAGCCAGCAGCAATACTGGGACCTTGTTTTACAAAACTTGGGTAATAAAGCAATGCTATACAGCCACTTCTCCCTCCAGGAAAATGTTGAGGTGGCTGGGTGGTACTAGCGAATCCAGAAAACAACGGTGTAATGATTCTGTTTGTGCTCAGCTCAGTACTGCTTTTTTACACTGAAGAGAACCAGTTCAAGTCAGAAATGCATGAAGAGGCATAAGCTCTAGCAGAAGAGTTTGATCAATCTGACTCTGAAATATTTAAGACATTAGCTATCCTCCTCGCTTCCATGCAGGTGAATGTGAGCTGGTGCCTAAACCAGCAGAGCTGAGACCCAAGCACATTTTCTTCTTGGCTCCTCCATGGAGGAGGATCCCAGCAGGACATCAGGACAAACAGGAAACCATGGCAGCAAGAGGCCAGATAAAAACCCCCACTTTTCTACCTGAAGGTTAAAATGGGAAAGGATGAAAATCACTCCTAAGCAGAAAGCAGCATCTCAGAGGGTATGTGAGCACATCACAGGGCACTACTGTTGAATCCCTGTAAAGAGGGATTCACTCCAAACTCTACACTTGAAATGGCAAGACCTCTAGTGTAGCATAGATGGATCCATTACAAGACTATTGTGTTAGTGGCTTTTTAGGACATATTCATATATTTTTTTTCTGGGGCATATTAAAAATGTAGAGGGTGCAGTACAAAGCAGACCACATCCTGCAGATAAGCGCATAGTTCTTCGTCTCTCCTGCTATAGGGCCCATCTCCCAAGTGCTCAGCACTGCAAACAGGTGTGGTCCTCACTCTGTTCCGAACCAGGTTCTGATCCTTGCTCCTGCAGGAGAGAAATGGGCTGTACAGATGTGGCAGCAAGACAGGTACTACTGCATGTTGCCTGCTGGGATCCTTGGCTTCAGCCTGGGAACGTGAATTTGTCCCAGCCTCTGACTTCTGTCTACATTTAGCCTGTACGCAGGGCTAAACTGTAGCAGGTGTTCTACCATCCCATGCCCCCTCCCTGGCTGAGAAGGGGAATTGGGGGAAAAAAAGGGAAAAGCCCCACGGGCTGCAGTATGAATAGATTTAATGAAATAACAAATCTAATACAATCACCAACATAAAGTATACAAGCTGATACTCAGCCTGGTCCTTGGGAACAGCATGAAGCCAAGAGGGAAGAGCAACTCTCCACATTCAGTAAACTCCCTCCTTTTATAATGAGCTCTATGTCAGTGCCATGGGACACACCTGTGAGTCAGCTTGGGGCAGCTGCCCTGACTGAAACTCCCAGCTGACTCAGGGCTACTCATGGCCTGCCTGCATGGCTGGCCCATGGGTCTGTTCCTGGGAAACCAGGACACCTGACATTTCACAGAAGAAGCATTAGATGTTAAGAAATTTAAGGGTTTTCATAAAAATGTGCAGTGGATTCTGTTTCTTGCTCTTCTACTCCATGATCAATGTCCATTAGAAGAGAGAGCACTGTTTCATTGCCTGTGAGCATGGGTAAGATTACGTCGGTACTGTCCCTCTTCCCCAGGATGTAATTTCTAGGCATTACTAAGATGAAGCTTGCCTCATTAGAGACTATCTGTTCCCCTTTGTAGGTGCTTGCTGGCTGTACTGCACAGAGGGTCTGGCAAGGAGTAAGCCTTAGAGGTATTGCAGCAGTTAAAAGAGTAATTATAAAACCAATGAGTAAAGATTTGATTGCAACTTGATGGAGCTGCAGAAACTGTATGACTCATCTTAAACAGAATATATATATTACAGCTATAAATAGGCTCCTTTTTTTGCAGTTGCAATGATATATTTAGAAATTGATGTTCTTTTTAAAAATAACTTTGATGTTATACAGATATCTGAAGCTTGCAGGTTACATTGTTTATTGAGAAAACACACATTTTAGCAGTAGCTTTCTGTCACACCAGGCATGCATGGTGCTTTTACAAACACAGCATCAGATGTGGCCCCCCTGCCCTGAGACTCTGAGTGTGACAGAAACAACGCACAGGATATGCTGCAAGAGAGGATGGAGTGGATTGTGATGGTCATTGGTGAAACAGCAGGAATAATGGATGTTCGGGGGCAGGCAGAAGAAAGGAAAAAAGGGTCTCCTGAGTGAAGAGGTTAGGATGAAGCAAGGGACACTGTTTCAGCTTCAGTGGATAAAATGGACTGGATCCAGGTTGCTTCTGGATTGAAAAGGCTGATGTGAAATGAGTACTCTTCCTAGCTTGAAGAACAGAATACCCAAAAGGCATAGGGAACTTGGTGAGTTTGTTTCATCTAAGAGACAGTTGAGTGGTGATCTGATTGTAGTTCTCGAGTTCCTTTATGGAGAAGAAAATTGTCCCATGAGGAGATGGCTTTTTAACCTCACAATAAAAGCAGAGTAAGACTGAGAGTTTGGAAAGTCAAGTTAGACAAATTCAGGCCTTGCATTTTTACAGCAGGTTCTGAATTGAGCCACTGAAAGATTTTTCTCTCAGATGTAGTGGTCTGTCCACCATGGAGCCGGTAATCAAGATTAGGCTTCTTGATGCTTTGTGGTGGCTGAGCAAGAGGGTATAGGTGCGATGCAGCAACAGCAGTATGGAAATATGGACGTGTTAAAGGGGATAAGTGCAGACGAGCATTCTAGTCCTTTCTCACCATAGCTTTCCTGTTCTCCTGCTGCTCAGTGCTGCAGTGATTTTTGCTGTGTGTTAATGGTATGCAACATGAGTTCGTATTGTACTATCTCTAACCTCTTCCATGACAGAAGGCACTAAATCAGGCAGTCTGCCTCCCAGGTCCTTATCTCCTCCTGCTTTAAGTGTCAAAGGGTGTTTATCAATTTCACATTAGTGTGGGATCAAAACCTGAAGCCTGAGAACAGTCAGTAAAAATGGTCTGCAGCCATGGGCTTGAGGGAGCACCACAGGGTTTTCCATGGTGTGTATGGAGCTGCTCCCGGGCACCACTGGACTGCTGGGGTCCTTCTGTGTGTAAGGGGCATAGGAGTCCTTTTGCTCTTCCTTCAGAAGACTGCAGAGGCAGAGATTTAAAAACAACACCTTAAATAGAGCCAAACTCCTTACAAATTTTCAAAATATTGAGCAAGGTATACAAATTCCCAAATATTTGATGTTTCCAAGGGGCATTGGTTGGAGTCCAGTAGCTGGAGTCCATCCTGCTGGAAACTGTGTTGTGAGCTTCATCTCTATAAATTGGGAACATAGAAGTGATTTTTCCTCTGGACCGTCATATTAGCAAGAGCACTTGGGGAGCTTCCTTCTCAGTTTTGCTGAAGTGAGTTCCAATAGGTAGAAGAGTCTCCTGCTGGTCTCACCTGTGCCATTTCCACAAAGGTTTGGAAAATGGGAGAAAGGGGCAGGGAAGAACCACTGAACTGACTCAAGAGAAGTAAAGCAAGAAATTCTACTGTTCTTCATATTGACAAGGTAGCTCAGAGGTAAGTGTCACAGTACAAAACACTTTAATACAGTGAAGGTCCCACATGCCTGAAGAGCGGCTGTAAGAGGTCAGACCAGAAGCTCTGTGCATGGAAGGGTCAGCTGCTGGGAGAGCCTGGCTGGGAGGAGCATCTTCATGGCCAAAGCTTCCCTTCCAAGATGTGCCACTAGTGCTGCTGGCAGATACACGAGTGTCCCATTTTGAGTGGGGTAATGGTCACGGAGGAGCATTTTTGCCTTCATGGGAGGATGTCTCCATGATGCAAGATGGTGACTTTTACCACTACAGTGAGCAACAGTGATCATCTGAGGCACTTCAGCATCAGCTCTGTAGTGAGCGCCGTTAATCGTCGTCACTGATTGCTCTTACTGAGACTTCAAGTGATTGGTTCACAAAAGGAATTGAACCTCTTCAACCTACTGCTGGAAAATCTTGAAAACAAATATATGGTTAGTTTGGGAGGGAATGGGGTAAGTCAAATAGTGCATTAGTGGGTTTGGAAAAACATATGAGGGAAGAAAATCTGTAATTGTAGGGACTGCAAGAGAGATGTGGAAATGCAAAAGAGGTAAAAGCCCCAACAGCCACTGAGCTGAAGAGGGTAACAAATGTTGAATTCAGACTGCGACCACCTCAGAAGTAAAAGATCCGGTGTTCCTCAGGGAAGTACTTGTTACATCAGGATGAATGCTTGTGCCTGGTCTCCATGCCTGAAGGCTATAGGTGTTTCGCCAGTGTCCAGTATGCAGAGCAGCATGAGGCCCTGGGCTGTGCCTCTCTCCATATATGTCAACATACCTGTTTTACAAAGTGATGGCAAGCTCCCAGGTGGATGTCCTTTGGGGAGAAACCTTCCCGTGAGTAGATACTCCTCCTGCAGGAAGGTGTTCTGGTTTTGCTTACTTTGAAATTTTGGAAGTAGCTGCTGGTTTTCTGAGGACACCTTGTTGTGCACATCCCCACCTGGGCACACCCTGTGGTGTTAGACAGAATGTCTCTGGACAGAAATTTTTATTTTTCAGAAAAAAATTAGTTCCTGAAGCCAGGAGTGTCTGTGGGAATGTACCATGCTGAGATACACATTTCAGATCTGAGGTCAGGATAAACACAGAAGAGAGCGGGAGACTGTGTGAGGGTTACTGGCAACTCCTTATCCCAAGGAAGGGAGTGGCTGGGCTGGCAGAGGCCCCCTTCCACACCCCTGCCCACCACCTACCAGCAGAGGACCTGTGCCCTGGGTGCAGATGTGGCAGCCAGACCCACCAGTGATTTGCCATGCAGGGTCTTTCAGTCCGTCACTTGTGCAGGGTTTCAGCAGCTCCTGGGTTTATGCTGAAGAAATGGTGATAAATGAAAACTCATTTTTTTGGGGGGAATCCCACACCACCTATTTAGGAATACTTCTGCTATTTTAGGGAATTCAGAGTCTGAGACCCCATTGGTCATTTTTATCTGTCAAAGCCTGATGAATTTTTAGCAGTGTAATTGTCACTGTTTTCAAGCACCCAATACATATGTATCTGAAATTTCTATCTTCTCATAAAAGATACCTCATTTTTTGCTTTCCTCTGCCAAAACAGTCTTGCTTAGGTTGCCAGAGCTGTCTTTTAACAGGCCTACAGACTGCAGGAGAGCTTTGATCTTAGTACAACCCCTACCCTCCCTGGGACTCAACCCAGATGGATCCATATTTTGTTACACCTCCCGTGGATCTTACATCCTTCAATCTGCCATCTGTCCTTCTACCTTGGTCAGGGGATTTATTAGACTCACCGATTTTTTTCACTTCTAGTGTATGGGTTTAAAAATATGTCCTGCTCAGAAATGGGGCAAATTATGTGGAGGGATATCGGCCAGAGAAAGGGGTACAGAGCTCCAGGACACCAAACAGCAGAGGGGAACTGCAGGCTCCTCCCAGCTGCCACCTCAGAGGCAGCAAAGGCAGGGGGGTGGGAAGAAGAGCGGACATTGCCTTCTCAGCAGAGTCAGCGCTGTGACAACACAGTATGTCGTTTTCAATATTCCACTTAACTGCTACCATTGGCACTCTCATAATTAGCAAATAAGTGAATTACATGCTATTAATGATCACTAGAAATTCCTATACAACTTTCTTATTAAAGTGGTCTTTCATGTTATCAGAGGCCAATGCTCTCTTTGATAGTCACTCATTGCTTCAATGGCTTTGAGGCTTCATTTCTGTTTCATTTGAAATAAAGCTGAGCAAAGGCAATATTACAGTCACAGGCTCATGTTTGTTGTCATTGGGAATGCATTAACATTTCAAGGAAAAAAAATCTGCCTAAAAATCACTGGGTGATCGCCAGAGCGATGCTCAAATAAGGTTGTGAAGTGTCAAGGTGGAAATCTGTGCTCCTGGTAATGAGATGGAACTTGAGTAACAGCAAAGGGAATGTACATTAAACAGGATGTGTGCAGAGCTGCATTACTATAAGGGCCATTGAATCACACACACGGTGTCGGGGAGTTGGCACTGCTGATTTTGCTGGAGATTCAGCAATTTAAGTAACCTAATCAAGTGTCATAATTGATTGGAGGTTCATTTCCTCTCTTGGAAATCATTAAGGGTGGTCATTGCTTGCTAAAAGCATTTAACACTCCCCTCAATGGAGCGAGGGCGTTTCTCCCCCTTGCTGACAGAAAGCCATTGCCAGCGTGTGGCTGAGGAGCACGGTGGCTAGCTCCGTGCCACCACCATTCAGCCCCTAAACAGGGCTGCAATGCATAGAGGGAGCCTGCTGGGAGGACGGCAGGTCTTTCACGGCGACTTCCCCGGCTGTTAACAAGCTGCACTTGATGCCAGGAGGGACGCGCCTTGGGAGGTGTCATTGGGAGCTGTTGCTTCCTTCTTTGTGTGAAAAGCTGAGATGCTGAAATGCAGAATTGCCAGTTAAATCCTTTCCTTTGAGGCCGGCAAGCTGCCCCATCCACCCCACCCCTGCACAAGGGGTCACAAGGAAGACCTGACTTCTGTCCTCAGCCAGGTGCACTGCAGGCAGCCTTCAGGCCCCGTGCCTGCTGGGGACCCGCTGTCCCGCTTGCCAGGGAGGTGGGAGAAGTTGAGCCTGCAAAGCCAGTCCAGCCCCACATTGGCAACATTCAGCTGCGTGCAGGTGTTTGCATCTATGTGTAACAAAGATGTCTGTGGTTGGAGGTGCCCAGGTGTGTTCCTCATACGGGTGGCAGGTGTGATCAGTGTGAGCTCACCTCTTGCTCTTTCCTCCCAGTGATGCTTGCCTGAGTGCATACCAAGGAGCACTTGGAAAATAGTCGGCTTTATTTTTAAATGAAATTTAACCAATGTTAAAAAGCTGACGTCCTTGTAAATCAGAATTTCTGACCTCCAAACACACAATATGGTCTCCAGTAAGCAGATTTCTGTGTGCTCTACAGAAATACTTTCACCGGGTAGCTATACTATTGTGCCAACTTAGTGTAATCATTGTAATCAGCCAAACCAATTACAGAGTAACAACCTACTATACACATAATATTCTAGGTACATATTAAGGATGTTCTGTTAAAATTGGTAGAAGTCCTCTATTTCAACAGCAGGAAGAAAAGCCTTCATCGCTATTTTTTTTCATGTTTCGTTTCAGTAAAGACTTAAATATAGTTACATTTATATTTTGAACCTTGGAAAATATTTGTATTTTAAAATAACACATTAAAGCTTTGAGCCTGAAAACACTAATGCACAAGAGTAACCTTATTTATACATTAGGAATATTTTAGTCAAATGGTCTAATGTTTGCAGAATCAGATTCTGAAAAATAATGTACTATTTTATGTTGTACCACTATTGGTGCAAAAATTAATGGATGCATTATTTAAATCAGGCATTTAGAGGGAAGCTGCAGCTTGGCTGTTTTTTGCTATCATATCGCTGGAAGAAACAAGTAAATAAAATCTGAGGGAATGGGAACTGAAAATAGAGGGAATGAAATGGAAACACATTAAATGTTCAAGATGTGAGGCACACCTGCTTCAGCCTGAAATGTCCCAGATTCAGAGGAAAGGCAATTTTCAACCTTCCCTCCGACCTAGGATTTAGTAAAACTCTTGATCCGTCTTTTCACATCTAAAAAATCCTTTCATCATTTTGGTCTCCATCAGTCCCAGAGGTTAAAGCTTCCCTTTCAGCCCTGATTATCACAGATGCGGCTCTGCATGAGTGGAGACCCTGGGTTTACCCAGGACTGGCCTTCGCATTCAAACTCAAATGCCTTTTCTTCCAAAGCTCACACACACCAATTTGTTTAATGCTGTGGATATTAAGTGTAGTCTTCAGAGAGAATGCTTGGGACTTTGCGGAAGCAAGATCACTTTTTAACCAGAAGAGCGAATAGTCTGTGGCTTCAGCCAGGATGGGGACCTGTGCTTGCTCAGATGCTGGAAGGAAGAAGGTCTACAAGCAACACCACTGGAGGAAGCACAGCAAACCTTTCCCATCTGGAAATGAAATATTACCCCCCACGGGCCAACAACAGAAGTGTTTGGTTAATTAGGCAAGTGAATCATGCCTGCTGCCTGATGAAGTCCTACACACAGCTAACCACATTTGCTTCTGGGAGCCATCCTTACTAGACCTTTTATTAGAGATATAAGTAGCTGATAATGGGAAAATACACCACTTGCCTCTGTCAAAAGCACTTCTTGACTCCTTTGAGGTTAGATTTTGACCCCAAAGTTGTGGTACACTTTTTGTTGCTGTTTCTGTCACCCTTCAGAAGCTGCTGTGGTCTTGATGCCATCGTGGTATCTATAGGAGAGGTGCCTAGGCAGAGGCTGAGTTCGTAGCACACTCCACTGGGTGCTGAGGTGTGTGAGCTGTATCTTGGAGTCTGTGTGGAAATGCAGTGCTCTTGGGTAGTTAAGCAGTTCCTGCCATTAACAATATAATTTACTGGTAGCAAAATTAAACCTATATTTTAAAAAAATCCCCCATTAAAACACCTAGCTAAATAACTTTTATCCTATCCTGTCACTTTATAGTCACAATCCGCTTTCTGTTTCATGCCTGAGCCACCAAGCTGTGGAGACCAGCCCTCCTCACATGGTCCTTTGGCAATACTTGGGCATTTTGCTCAGACATGCACCAGGGAGTTCCCAAAAGCAGCAGAGCTGGTTGTGTGTGGAAGCTAGGAGTAGAAATACCAGTGAGAATGAAATAATGACAGTCACAACCCTCTGCCTAAAATAGCATCTCAGTTGCATGAATGGTAGTATCACTGCAACTCTAACTCCTTCCTAGTCCTGAGGTCTTCACAGAGATGGAGAAGGGCCAGAACGGGACCCTTGGATGAGATATTTTGTGCTCACTGAGCTGCGTTATTACTCTCCTGAGTAAATGCAGTGTGGACTTGCTGGGAAATAGAGCTGAGCTTTTTCACTTTCTACATGGCAGGTGGTTTTCTACTGCATCATGACCTGCAGGAGCTCAGCATCCCCTGTGAAGACCTGAGCATCTCTACTTTTTGTTTTGGCTCTCTGCACCTGTTCAGCTCTTCTTCCTGCTATAAACATTTCTGGGTAGAGCTTTATTATACACTTCATAGTGCATATATACTCTTTGAATAATGACTTTCAAAAATGGTATCTGCCTTTTCTGCCTAAATAGACCCCTTTTACACAGTAACTACCATGCATTTCTGATGGTGAATATGTAAATAGGTGAAAATGAAAATGCATGCACTGTCACACAGAATAACATTGGAGCCTTAAACTTCAGATCCATTCAGGATGATTTACTAACATTTGGTACTCCATGCTGAAGTGCCAAAATTGCCTGTCTCGTGCAATTTTCAAACATTCCATCCGCACAGAATGAAGAAAAAATAGCTATCTCCAAGAGAGAGCAAACTTTATTTAACTTGTTTTACAAAGTACTAAATAGCTTTCCTATTTCAGTTGAAGAGGAGAGAATACGTCCTTTGTGCTGTACTTGCCAAGTACTTGCAATATCATATATTCCAGGTAGTTTCAAAGATACTATAACATACTGAATTGCTATGATTATTTCCTAAAACCACAACCATGCAACTTTGTATGATCCTTGAGCTCATTGGGGGAAAATTTAATTTCTACTGCTTTTAATTTCTTGAAGAATTGAAATAATTTCCATTAAAATAATTTTGAAAGACTAGAGCTCTCTCTAGTCTGTTTGCTGAATATCTAACTGTAGTCAGCTATCCTTAATCCTAGGACTGGTGCTGCCTTCTGTAGTCTGGGTCTTCTGTCACATCAGAGATTTTGATAGACACAGGCAATTACATTTTCATGTATAAAGAAATTTACAGAGTGTACTTCGTAAAACAGAACTGCTGTTTAATCTGACAGGTGAAGGGTGACTCCCTATAAAGTCTGTTTGTCTGTACAACAGCCATATTTTTACAAAGAAAACCTGATTTCCACAAGTGCAAACCTGAATTACAAAGGAGGCTAAAGGAAAGGCCCAGTTAAACCTTGTGCAATGGAGTCCAGGCTCGGTGGGGAGGTTGAAGCTCCACAACAATTGTGATATTATTTACTACTAATAAATATTTTATCTGAGCCAAGGACTCTTTCCAGAAACCTAGTCCACAAACATGGATGACTGCAGAACATATAAGACAATTTGGTGTATACTACTTTACTCCAAGAATATTGTTGCTTTATCATTGATTTTTGTTAGTGATTGTATGTACAAACTTGTGAGAAGGAACCATGGTTTCTCAACATGGGTGAGAATTCAGAAACCTTTGAGACTTCTTTATATTAGGTAATCTCCATGCTTCCCAAAAACATCTAAATTATTCCCATGCCCTTTAAGTTGTTTAAATCAAGCAAATTTTCCCTTAAAATAATTAAAAGTTCCATGCCAAATTGTTGCTAACTTGCAATTGATTTGTATATGATGCAGAGTACCTTGGAACTCGATATAAAGAATTGTGTGTTTTTTTCCATAGACTTGATGTGTTAGATCTGTGTCAAACTTTGTAGTCAGGACAACTGACCCTGGAAAATACGGACTTTTCTATGGCAGAGGGAAAGCAGTCTTTTGAATGGGGGATGCTTAATTTGTGAATATGACATAGTGCAGACTTCCTTGCCATATTTCCAGCATTTTGTCTTGCCCTCTGGGCTTGAACTATCAGGAGAACAATTTGTCTTGTGATATTTGGCATTTCTGCTGCTAATGCCAGAGTAAACTGAGAGAAAAAGCAAGTGGAAATTAAAATGGTGCCATATACAACTCAAAAATTAAGGTTAAATTTTAGACAGCTTTCTTTCATTTTAGCTCCTCAGTTCTCTAATATCAGCTGAAAAATATGGCGCACTTCCAAGGGTAGGTCTCCATGGTATTTTCCAAAACACCTAAAAGTCACACAAACACCCTGGAGTGAAGTCCGGTCAGAGGCACTGTGAATCACCTTAACCTCTGAGCTGATGTGGTTGCAGAGCGAGTGTTTGGCACCAAGCCGGTACATCCTCCACCTAGCCATGTGTGTCCTCACCTGCATATTCCACCATCTCCCATGACTGTCATGCTGTGCTGCTGAGCCTACCCCTCCTCTGAGGAGCTGCCACCATGGGCCCTGACATCAACAGGGGAGGAGGAGGTAGATTTGGTAGAAGAGAACTGAATAAGGAAGATTATAGCGACAGTAAAAGACACGTGGAAGCTTAAAAACTGATCTGCCAGTACTAAAGGAGGGCCAGCAAATACAATAGCTCGGTGAGAAACTGTGGTGATGTGCCCTCCGTGAACCTGGGGCATTCTTATGGTGGTGCAGGAATCTCCAGCTCTGTGGCTGGAAAGCCAATGGGACTTTTGCTCCCAACATACTGGGAAGGGTCTGTGCTGTACAGAAAACTTCTTCCCAGTCAGTTCCCAGCAGCTTAGGGAGAGTTCACAGCTAACTGCTCAGAAATAGCAAATGTTTGGCTGCACTTATGGTAATTTCTCACTCTGCTCCCTCTGAGTCAAAACGATTATGTATATTCTTCAGAGTCGATAAAGTTACTCAGCTCCGAAGCCAAAAACATGTGTTGAAAAGCTGAGGAACATTAAAGGCTCTTTTTTGATTCTAGCCATTTCACACACATTTTCCCTAAGCTGTGGCAGGCTTCCAGCGTAGCTGAATCCAAATGTGGCTCCTCTCACAGGCGCATAGTTGGTTCGCATAGTAAACGTGCATGGTACATCTCACCCAAGGATCTGGTTATTTCTTCTTGTGATGCAATGTTTGTTACTGACCACTGCTGTGTAGAATGAACCTGGTGGCTGCTGCATGTGAAAAAAATGCTGATCCCTCAATTTTGGCAGTTTAATATTTTTTATTTGCATTTATTTGCACAGCTCTAAGCATTATTCAATTGTCAAACAATCCTGTGTTGGTGGTGAGGAGGCAGTTAAGTTATAAAAATGAATTTGCAGAGAGTAATTTGTCTCCACTGTAATGCATGGATATATTGTCAGGTTGGTAGAAAGGAGCCTTCTCGAGAAATGAGAATCAGATTTATCAGCTCAGTTTCAGAGCCATGTTCACTTGCTTTATTTGCATAGCGTAGCAAAGAAAATCCAGCTCTCCTGCTGTTTTCCATTTCCCGAGAGCCCCCTTCTCCCCTCTCACCCACCCTCCCTTTGCTCGTCCCACATAAATAGAAAATAGTGCCAGCATATTTTTCTAGGTAGAAAAAGTAGAGAGCTTGTAACCTTCCCCTATTGTCAATCACCACGCACAGCCATGTAGTCCTGCCTTGGCTCAGCGTTAGGGGGTCTACATAGCTATGTCATTGTAAGAACTGCATTTTTTCCGAAGGGCATATGATTATTGTCTCTAACTCCTGTCTTAGCCATAGACAACAGAGAAAAGGATGCCTCTCTTTTGTTTTGCCTTCTCAAGGCCCCGATTTTGGCAAAAGCTGCTGGGCAGAGTCTGGTGACACGAAGGATGAGGTGGTGCTAGCTCCTTTAGGGGCACAACCAGTCACAGGGCATTTGGCTCACATGAGGGTCAGCATGTGTCTGGGATAATCAATAGTTATAACAAACTGAGATTCCCAGACCATCTGCTTACTGCTGTGTTTTTCATGATGCTCCTGGAGATTGCTTCTTGTTTTTACTCTGATCATAATTCAGACTATAACAGGACTCCACAGCCATAGCATGGCTTTACTAACTCAACTACTCAACTGTGTCTTGTAAAACCACATTTGGTTGGAGAGATGTCACTCACTTTGTGACAGCAATGGGTTCATCATAGTATTGCCATTGCTGCAGCATCATTTGCATTAAAAATAAATTTGAAGCAATGAGGCTGGCAGCAGCCACGTTGTCTGTGGGGTACAGTGAAGTAGAGCAGAGAGCTAAGCATGGCAGGAGAAAGGCTGGAGATGCTAGGCCACAGCACTTTTCAGCTCTTCAGGTATTTTCAGAATCATTTTTCTGGCTTTTATATTTTTGGATCCTGAAAAAAATCCATGGGACCCTGCCTTTTCCTTGTCTGGGGCTTCTGCTTCTCAGCCTCTGATGGCTGCACTGCTCCTCCTGTTCCATGGCATGTCAAACAATGCGTGATATCTCACAATGACCCCATGGGTGGCAGTTCCTGGGGAGAGCTGACAGCACAGTTCAGATTAGCAGAGACTCAGTTATTTTCAGGTAGTTTTAAAAATCATTCAGTAATTCCCTTATATATTCTACAGATTCTGATCAAGATTTTTCCTCTTGTAGTTTTCTAAGTCAGGAGCAAAAATCACTCCTTTTTTCTTTTCACAAGTAAGAGCAAGAGGACTGAGCACTTCAGAGATGCAATGGCAAGCTGTGAATTTAAAGTACCAGACTTTAGAAGTAGGAGGCCAAAGGAAAGGTGTCTGGCCATTTTTTTCAGAGTCAAAGAGATCAGAGCCACTTCCAATGATTTTGAGCTAGTTTTTGGTCTCTTCTTGGTCTCCTCCTTCAACATCTTCCCTTCCCTCATCGGTAGTTACACCTCTCTGCCTGTCCTGATAGCAATCTGGAGCCAGTGAATCCTGTCAGACATCTTCTCTCACTTGACATACTCCACCACAAATTGTGCAGTCTCTAGAGTCCCTAAAATGTCAATGGATTGGCCCTTCTCAGTCTTTGACAAGGAGATTCCATCAAGCATTGGAGCAGGTTGCCCAGGGAATCTATGCAGTCCTCATTCCGGGGGGCAGTTCAAGACCTGGCTATATAAAGCTCTGAGCAGCCTCATCTATTCTCAGAGCTGACCCTGTTGTGAGCTGGGGGTTGGACCAAGACCTTCCAAGATCCCTCCCAGCATGAATTATCCTGTGATCCCACACAGCAAGTCAGGTCAGTATGGTATGGTCTACCTAAAGTTGCAAAAAGTTAAAGGAGGTTCTTTACAGGGACTTAAGGAGGAAACCCTGAGGAGAAAATAAGTCCATCCCAGCTCCCCATGAGAGGTGATAAGTGTTCTGACACAGTGTCTCTTTCTCTCCATGCTGGATAAGTCAGCTAATCCATAGCCTGGCTGTATGGTGTGAGCACACAGCAGTGGCCCATAGTCTAGGAAGACCCTTCTCTGGCTGTAAATGATATCTCACAGTGTGACACCATAGAAGAACTGGAGCTCTCCTAGGGTTAATCACCACTGCTCTGGATACCTACTGGCATCTTTATCCTAGCACCTCCCGGCACAGCCATGCTGTGGACACTCCAGGTGCCTGCATCAGCAGGTGTAGTCTGATAGCAGCAAGGAGTGAGCAAACTGAGGTCTCTGCATCTGGTGGGTCAGGGTAAGGCCCTGCATAGCTGGGTTTGTGCCCTAACAGAGGCTGGTGGGGCAAGGAAAGGAGATTCTGACTCTGTACTTTGGCTGAGGTGCTGCTCACAGTTAGCAGCAACTACTCAGAGGATACGACTGTCAGTAATTTGCCAACATCAACTAGCAGCCATGAGCTACCTCAAGGATGGTTGAGATCTAAACACTGAGAGGCTTCAGGTCTTAATATTGGACGTGACACTGAAATTGGTGGGTTTTCCAGGTTCTTGTGATTTCTTGCTCCTATATTGTAAGTGCCACATAGCTGGTACGGTTCTCACAGAAACAGCAATTTCTGGACTCATGGGAAACTACCTGATATCAATAGGATGATTCTCATTGAGTCCATCAGGAGGTGATTAGATATGTAAATGAATTCAGTGTTGACAACTTTTAGATATTTTTTGTGGCCATGGAAATACTTGTTCTACTTATAGCTCCTACTGCTCTTGATCTTTCATAACTTCAACTTTTTGTTTGAATGATGAGTACATTTCTAGCCCTTATGGCTGGAGAGAAAAGCTTAATGCAGAGGAAAGCTTGAGGTCCAATGACTTGTGCAAAGACCCTGGCAAAGGACGTGTAATATAACCTATGAATTATCCCCCTCTTGCTTCTAATTTTGACCAAAATGAACTCAGTACTTCCTAAGCTATGCTATCACCTACAGGACTTGCTCTGACCGTTGAATATGGATGTGAAGTCAGTTTTTCTGTTGATGATGCCCAAGAGCTGTTTGTTGCCATACTACATCATTGAATGCTATCTTCCAACTGCGCTGTCAAAGAAAGGGCTTGGGCACTCTTTAAGTGTCCCTCCAGCAACGCCAGCTAGCTTAGATAGAGAGCTGAGGATGCTGATCTACCCTTACCCAGTCGGCTTTCCAGGTTGAGCTCAGGATAAATCAGAGTTTCTTCCACCAGCACACAGTAGGATGAGGACAGTGGATCTGAAGGGGATCTCAGTGTGTGGCCATTGCGCCCACTGTTTAGGCTGAATTGAAGTACCAGGTGAATCTCTCTGCGTAGGCAGGGCCTTGTCTTCCCTTCACAGCCCAGAGGCAATGTCTGTATTTTCTCCTCTTGGGTGCTGTAGAAACTTATTCTGGAGAGTTTCCTCTCTTGCACCCAGGAGACCTTTTTATCTCCCTTGCTTTGCACTCCATTGTAGTTTTACCGCAGAAGGAGGTGATGATTTCTGCATCAGGGATGTTGGGCACAGAGCAGGAGCTGGGTGACAAGCACAATAGAATGAAGATGGTGGATAAACATCTTTGCAAAGCCTTAAAAATCAGTTGATGTTCTCCTTCCACAAAATGAAGGTGTTTCCTCAGTCCTTACATATGGATCATTTGTGGTCACTGAAATCTGGCTGATCAATGAGTCACGTGGATCGTGTTGGCACACGGTGCTGCTTTCCAGCAGCAGCACTTCACACGTCTTCTGTGTGGGTAACCCAGGGCCGTTGAACTACCGTGTTAGCATCCCTTTTGCTCACCCCCTGCCATGAAAAAACACTGCAAAGAAAGGCGAGGTGGGGAGAGGGAAGGGGGAAGGGGAGCTCTTGCAGGAGTTTTTACCTGGATACAGTTGCTATAGGAACCACTTATGGAGCATCTTGGCGCCTCCACTATGCAAGGAAATTTGCTCGCCCTTAATAGCAGGCAAAGTTAAGTGTTTTTTCTGCAAGTGTAGACACTCGGCCCCTGCTGACCCCCAGTGGGATGGGAGCAGCTTGACCAGTACAGGAGGGACTGCTGGTGCCTGCAGCAGGGCAAGGGGCTCCCTCACCCAATGGGGCAGGATGCAGAAGGAGCCATGCGCTCTCCGCATCTGCAACAGCAGCGGTGGTGATCAGAGGGCTGCTGAAGTAAATGGCCTGTGGTAGAGAGGGAGGGTGAGAAGAAGACAAGAGATAGCGACAGAAATCAGGACTTTTATCGCAAGGGGAGCAGGAATAGAGAAAATGTATGTAAGCTATGGAGGAAATGGAGTAGTGGAGAAGGTGAGAAAAGGAATCAAAGGTGCAGGAAAAGTGAGTGGCATAAAAGGTGGAAATCTTGGAGAGGGAAGCAGCACTAGTGGTAAGTGCCTGCATGGTGTTTGTAATGAGTGCTGGGATCCTTGGATGAAAGACCAAAGCAGAAAGAGCAATACTGTGTTTTTTAATATAATTTTGATAGCTTTTGCAATAGCTATTAGTTTCAGTTCTTGAAACCTCATCTCGATGGAAGCTGCAGTAGTGATTCCATGTCATTATCCCACTGCCAGGTGTACATTTACACTGAATGGTGTGGGACAAGTGCGGAGATTGCAGCTATTGGAGCAGGGGTTTATCAGCTGTACATGAGGGCAACTCTTGACCCTTGGTTTGTGGGGAACAGTTCATTGGAAACCAGGAATAGACCGCAGACAAGTTAATGACCTTTTCCTACCAGTCAACAAGAAAAGTAACTGCAAAATTGACATTGCTGGAAGAGCCCATATGAGAGAATGGTACTGATCGCTGCAAGGCAGTGAGAGGAGACTGCATGGCAGGGAAAAGATTAAACTGAATTACACGAAGGACACCCAAGTTCAGCAAAGCACTTAAGTAGCTACCTAATTTTAAACCAGAACCAGCACAAAGTATGAGCCAATTTGAAATGATCAAAGGAGGAACAATCTAAGGATGGCTCAGCAGAGCAGTGTCACTTAGCAGGAGCTCAAATGAGTGGAGGAAAAGCAGAGGGAAACTTTGTAATGGCTCTGAGCAGACAACAAGTAGGCAAGCAGAGGTCAGGTGAAGAAGTGTAATATAGCAGAGGAGGAAGGTGGCAGCAATAGGAGTGAATTATAAGCTATTATGATAAATGACAAACGGCTTATGGTAAATCTTCTCGATGGCCTATTTTGTAGGCTGCAAATCAACAAGGGTTGGAGCCTATTTACCATGTGATGCACTTTAACTTCACAAATTAACGGTATAAACTTAAACAACTTCTGCTAAATGCACCATTTCACAAAATTACACAATTTATGTAAAACCCAGCTTTCCCATGTCAACTGATACAAATACAATATTGATATAATAGTATTTTTTCAAAGATATGCATTAAAAATAGGAACTTTAAAAAAAAACACATAAATTGAGCAAAAGAAAAGTATATAGACTATCATGTGCTGTTTGTGCACTGCCAACAGAACTTGGATTGAAATTGTTTTTCCTACAGTGAGCTCTGCAAAGGTCTGCCACCATGATGCTCCTGACCTCAACAGTTGCATAGGTTTCTGGATAGGTATTTGTGCATAGTTTCTTTTGAAAATATCCTGTCACTACTGCCAATGTTTTTTGCCTAATCCCAGAAATGAAACAAAGCAGAGCATTTGGTAAAAGTCAAGAGCCAGTCATACACTAGCAGCTGACATGCACAGGACTACTTCAAGTAATGGTGTGCTTTAAAAAAGCTGGCAGTGGTGGTCTGCTCCCAGCCATCCTCTATACAGGCAACATGTTTCCAAAAAGTACTGCGTGTGGTCAGTGGACTCACTGGTTTGGGCCCAGAGTGCTCAGAAACCTGGGACAACCATTTCTCCCATGACCTTGATGGGCAGTACACACATCTAACCATCAGGCCTTGCAGCTGATCTCCCAAAAGGAGAGAGCAACAAATTTTACATACCTGTAACACATGAAGGGCAGGAGTCAAATGACAAACCACAGTCGGATTACGGGCTTGTGATACAAGTAGTGGAAGAGAAAAGTCGGGAAAGATGTTTATGTTGCTAATATTCAAGCTAAAGTAATAGGCTGAGCTCTGGGTAAGGTTGAGAAAGACTTACTGAAGAATTTTACCATTATGTCTCACAGCAAAGTATATACGGCAAAGAGAAAAGGTTGTCATATGAAAGAATTCCAGCCAAAGCACCAAGCTTATCCTGAATCTCACTGTTATGGAAGGTGCTCTTTCACTTGGACACCAGAGATGGATGTAGGAAGAGATGATGAAGATAGCACAAGTATTTCAGTGTGGAAATGCTTCTGAGGGCCAGGAGGAAGAGGGTAGGATTTGTGAGCTGGAGGAGAGGTTAGTGGCAGGAGAGGTGCTACTGTCCCTGGGCATGGACCCTGGGCACCCTCCAGCCTGAGGGGCCAGTGGGTCTCCCCAGGCAGGAGCACTGCTCCTCTGCCAGCAGGGATTGCCTTCTACAGGCTCCTGAGAATGCATTAAGCCTCCTCCTTCACTCTGCTAATTAACTGCTGACCTGGATTCTCCTCCAAGAGATCTGTTCTCTCTTTATTTGTATCATCCTGGATGTTTTTCACTCTGGATGTGTTTTATATCCATACAAATCAAGGTATCATAACGACCTTGGGACCTGGCAAAGGCAGGGAGCTCTGCAGATTGACTGCGTGTTGTGTAGAATAAGCTTTTCTGTGTTTTCTAGTTCAATACTCTCCCTTATTAACGGAACTGAGTTTTCTTTTTCTGGGTTATTATGAGAGGGAGAAAACAGACTTTCCCACTGTAATTTCTCTCATGCAGTCATTCTTCTATTACCTTCTTTTCTCGTGGCTCCTCTTTTTGTCTCCTATTGAAAACTGACCTCATTTTTTCATTCTCTCTCCAGAGGATAGTTTTGCCAGCCTGGCTCAGCAGGCGTCTCTCAGCTGGCAGGATCCCCTTCTTCTCCGAGGTGGGAGGAAGCAGAGCTCTGCCCATCCTTGCAGACTATCCTTCTTTTTACAAAGGCTCTGCAGCATCCTCCATACAACTGAGTGTGCTGTTCCTTACACAGAAAAGTGGTTATTTGCTTTCAGGCTGCAGCTGCATATTAGGCTGAAGTCTGCCTCGAGCTGTCAGCAGCAGTGCCCGTGTCCCTTTCTCCAGTTGCTAGATTTGGTGTGAACACTGTAGGATGTAAGAGTCACCATTTCTGACTTCCTCCCACCCCAGTGTGTGTTATTGTCCTTCTCTGCTGTAAAACAATACAATTTATTAATAGAATTGCAATCTCATTGGCTTCCCCATGCATAACAATCAATATTGTTACCAGGTTGTGTGGTACAATAGTATCCAGCAACGTTGCCCCACAGGATTTTTATCCTCAAATGTGAATTCCTGGCTTCACAGAAACCCTAATAGATTTCAACAGATTTTCAAGATTTTGTCCTGAGTAATCTTTATAACACCACCTAAAAATTCACAGCAGCTCAAAGAAATAGATTCAGTGAAGTTCCACTCAGTCAAACGAATTTACACTGGCATGAAATCAGTGCAAAATAATAAAAGACTAGGTCAAAAAATATTCAGTGTTTCTAGGTTACCTTGCACTAGCTTCCATCACAACTAGAACATTTTTGGATGTTTTGCAGTTTTAGTAGGGTGGATCATGATTTTCAGTTGTTCTTTTTTTCCCCCTGAGAATAAAGCCACATAAGTAACAATAGATCCAAGCCATTTGTTCCCATAAAATAAAAACAAAAAAGAAATATTTTCTTCTCATGAAATCTGACAGGAAAATATCCTGATTGGCAAATGAATTTTCAGTCCTTTCCTCAAGTGAAACCTGGCTCTCAAGGATAAGATTTGAGACACTGACTCATTTTTTTGAAGGAGCCTGTCCAATGAGAGATCTTTGACAGCCTTGAAACACTGCAGCAACCTTTAATTTAGAGAAATTATTTCCAGTAGGGAAAGAGGCTGGTCATGTGCAGGACTCAAATTAGGATCAACAACAACAAAAAACTCCACCCAGAAGTCAGGATGCATCACACTACCCAGGCTTGGCTCAGCTCGGAGGCTGATCTGTGCCTCCCCCTGCAGCTGTTCAAAGAGGAGCTGCCCCGAGGAAAGATGTCTACAAATGACTGGGTGGGTTGTTTTTTTTTTTTTCCCCAGTTCTTTGCCTCTCACCTAAAACCCTGAAACAAATAGTTGCCCTTGCAGTGGACAATTATAATAATTATTGGAAAACAATTGAAGTGTGATCAGGTGGGGAGGGCAGTAACTGAAATACTGACAGGTGGTTGCTTTGTGCCAAACAGGAGTTTTTAAGATCAGCCGTGCTTTGAAGGACTCCCAGACAGGATGCTTCTGATAAACTCTTTTATCAGCTGTGTTGTAGATTTTACTATAGGATCTACAGAGAGACCACAGCAAGGCTTTCTAGAAGAAGCTGTGAATCTCATACAAGTAATTTTCTGTTAAGGAATGCTTTAGCACATATATATCAGTTTTGCCTGACTGATCTGCCTTTTTGTTCACATAAGTGATCTGTATAAATCCAAAAAGTCTGTCTGTCTTCTCTGATGAATAAATATCATTGACACATGATCTTATCACAATTGGGTGATACTAATGTAATCACATCATGAAGCCCCAAGTAGGAAAGGAAGAATTTAATACCCAAACAACTATGGCAATGGTAAGAGGATGACTAATTTTTAAGATTTCTGTGAGTTTATTTGGGAATGGGAATGCAGTTTATGGCCTGGACAGCAGATGTTGTGAATTATTGAGAAACTAATAATATGAAAAAGTATATTTTGTTCAAGCATTCTTCATAATAGAATAAAATAAGAAGAGTGATTCCCAGGTACTAACAAATATGTATTTCTCAAAACCTCCTGGTAGGTAAAAATACTTCCTGAAAGGGTGCTAAATTTGAACTGCTTCCTGAGGCATTCACTTCTCATTAAAGGACATTTCATCAATTATTGTCCAAGAACTGTACAGATTTTAAAACACTGAAGCTTGCAAAAGTTTCCACAAATTCAACTTTTTCTTCAAGCATGAGGTCCGAGACAGACACTGCATCATTTTGGACCTCATAAATGGTGTACACACTTTTCCATCAGCTGGTGAATGGGTATCTGTTCCTCTGCCAGCAGAGAACACATCCCTGGAAAAAAAGGCAATGATCAGGTGTCATAAATAAGCAAAATATGAAGGATGGGGCAGGGAAGTGCAGTTCAATTCACACAGGTAAGTGGCTTTTGCAAACATACACTCAGTGGATGAGGCTCCTGCATCAACTGAAACACCTCTATTGATGCAATTGATATTTCTCAGTGAGCTGATTATTTGTAGCTTAAGGCTACTGATCTTCAGAAAATGTTGCAAGTAATTGAACTGTCTTTTTAACTGTCTGCAGAACTTCTGCCAGCCCCACAATTAACTATGCAATTTAGAGTGTCTCTGCAGTAGCATTTATTGGCTTATTTCTAACATTTTCATATTAACTCTGTTAAGAAATTGCAGTATCCTTGCTAAAGCCTTGGAAACAGCACAAGAAGCTGTTTTCTGCCATGGTTTCCCCAGAGAGCACCTGCACGCAGCCTCCCTCTGTTTTTCCGGTGGTCCAAAGGGGCATGGACAATGGGTCTTGCTCCGGTTTTCTCCAGTTTTTGCTTTGCTAGTGAAACTGTTCTTTCCCTACATTCATCAGGGACTTTGTTTACTGGGGTCTATTCTTGGCTGCTGCAACTTGGTACCTCGTGGCATGTTTTGAGAGAGGGGCATTAGCTGTGTGTCTGAAACATGGATACTGTAACTCCTCATGACAAACCAAGTAGATGGCTTGTGCACTGCGAGGTCCATGGGAAATGGATGGAGGAGGAAAGTTGTCCCTATGACTGCTCTCCTCTCACTGCTTGGGGGTTACTGTGCAATGACAGAGCATGAGTGAGGGTCATCACCTCTGGAGGACACGAGGGCTGAGTGACAAAAAGAGAAAAGGGACCTGTACCCCTGCACCAGCTTCCAGAGCCCCTTTTGCAAAGGTAATTAATGAGATTTGTCAAATGTTCAATATATTCCCTAAAAACCATAGTGTTATGCAAAGGACAGTCTTTGTAAATTCCAGATGAATTAAAGGGAAGATTTCAGCCCCACACAGAGCCATAATGCAGGGGGGGAACAACTCAGAAAAGCCAAATCTGATAGGTTCTGTAAAATCCTTTGACTTTCTGAAACACAATGCAAATTTGAATGTATAATTAATGTAACTCATTATTTTTTCTCATATTGATAAAAATACCTGTCCAGGGCTTCAGAAACACCACACTTTGGGTGGACTGAAACTATCCGGATCTCAATTGCATCTTTCCTGTTGAAGAACAAATTTTCTTCAAGATGATTTGAAAATAAATAAATAAATATATAATTCTACAAATCCTGCCTCCAGCTAGCAGAGAAGTTTATTTCTGCATCCCTGCATGTGGGAGAGAGGACAGACATGTCCCCCCTGTTTTGTATCATGCCACATGGAGCATGTGTTGCGTGATCTGATACAGGAGAGGCTGTGCTGGCCCACAGTCCTGTCCTCCTCAACACACGGTCAACCGCATGGCCAAACCTCTTCATGAGCCTCTTCCCATGACTGGCCAGCTGGAGCAGATTTGCCTGATCAGTACCTGAGGCTTTCTCCTGTTTAGAAATAAAATTCAGTCATCTGGTGTCTTACTTTTTCACCTTTCCTTTAATAACTCTCACAAATATTTGACTGGATAAACACACAGGTAAGCAAAACAGGTCTGCTGAAGTTCAGTCAGATACACCTGTCTTTGGTTTGTTTTTCTCACCTGTTTTGGTGCCAGATCCTGCAAAGTATATCCTCAGGAAAATCAGTAATGTAAAGCATTAAAACAGGCAGGTCAATGTTTCAAAGCTGGGCTGTCTCAAGAGGCACTAATTAATGAAAAATGTGTACTTAATAAAAAGACAGGACATTTATGGAAATAATTTTGATCAATGCTTATTTGAACAGCACTAACAATTTTATTTATTTTAAACAAACAGGTCACAGCCTGGCAATAGAAGTAGATACAGAAAGCCCTGATCAAAACAGGGATAAACCCCCCACATTACAGCATGTGACCTGGGATGCAACACACCAGCCTTGCTGCAGGCAAACGGATGCACAGTGGTGGGGACAGGGGAAGGTAAGCCTCTCCTTATCATCTCTCCACTGCCCCAAAACCTGGAAATCAGCATCTGACTGTTTGTTTGGGTTGTTGGGGTTTTTTAAATTTTTCCATTCTTAAAAACTGCGCTAGATCACGTTGCCTGCTGCCACCTAACATTGTTTTCTGCAGCACTTTGTTAATATAGCAGGGATTGGAGCATCATGATCAGCACAGAAAACTGCTCGGTTAATGACTTTGGTGGTGTTTTGCACCATTCTGCTCTGCTGACCCAGACCTAGTGGCCAGTAGCCTGCAGGTTTTGTTTCTCCGTTTGTGGATTTGCATTTTTGGTCTTTGTGTAATCACCCGATTCACCAGTGTTATGGGAGCTGCTGAAAAATGCATTCTCTGTACCTAGGAAGAACCTGTATAAATATTCTCAATAAATAAATAACAGTTGTCATTTTCAAAATATGACAATCTCCAGTTGCCTGTGCTTAAATTGAATGACATGTCATTTATCCTAATAGATGTGAATGCATGTATAGTACATATGAGTGAGTCACCTAATTCTTATTCACCTCAGCCTTGGCCTCAGTTGGGGGCAAGTGCCTCTAACAGGGTTTGGATGGATCAAATCACAAGCAGAAAAATCTTGGTCAATTATAGATGACTCAGGCTAAAAGGGAGGTGTCTTTTTCTCTTTTTTTTTTTTTTTTTTTAATCTCACTGAACACAGAATGCCCCTCCTATCCATAGGCTTACAGAAGGAGCAAGTCAATCTCCGATCTGTGGAATTTCTGGGAATATCTCTTCCCCCTGTAATTTAACGTGACTCAATTCTCCATCCTGATAATACAAGCGGTGAGAAAAGCTCCTAATCCTATTGGCATACCCTCTTGTCAGCACCTCTTTATTTCACTGCTTTAAAGGCTCAACATGTTTTGATTTACAATAAGCACTAAGATTACTGCAGGTGCCCTCTCTAAAAGCAAGGTTAACTCACCTGAGATGAATTCTTTTATGGCGAACAAAAGCAACACATGAGCAGGAAATACAATTAATACAGGTGCTTCCCTGAAACTTAGCAAATGCCATTTGTCTTGAAATGACATAAATCCCTATTATATAAACAGGCTCCAGAGGCTTGATTTGTATTATTTCTGGAGAGGAAGGATTTAAGCAAATGATAAACGGAGTGGTGATGGTGGAGGGAAAGAAATCCTTGTACTTACAAGGTATTAATTTGACAGTAAAACTACCAGTGTGCTATTTTGTGATTGTATTTAAAAATATGCAAATACCTTAACAGAACCAAAAAAAGCCCTGTCTAGATGGGATTTCCAAGTTAAATGATTTTTGCTGATGATGTGTAATATTCTGTGTATTTGCAATATACCACTCAAGCATTCAATCTGACACACGAATCTCTTAATGATTTGCTGTTTGGTGATATTAAGGTCAGGGTGTGAAGCATTGCTGGATCCTGAGTGCTTGAGGTCTCCATGGCAGCAGAAGATTACTCCATCCCCGCTCTCTTGAGGGGACCCTCCTCCTGTTGCCGTGGGGCCCTTTGCATCATTAGGAGTGCAGCTCCAGACCTCCTGGAGGCAGGGAGCAGGGACAGGTCCTGGGACTGCCTCTCCATCCACTGTCTGCAAGGCTGATGCCATCCCTAGAGATGCTGGAGCTCAGGGCTGGGATGTCCAGTGAGCCCTTGCTACCACCACAGAGCTGAAGAATAGGGCACCTCCTGGACAAAAGATAATACAGATGTTTGGTTTGCACCTGGCACCAACGTGCTGTGTTCATAAGCATGCTAGAAATATGTCGTCAAGGAACCAGACAGGAAGGTAGCAGCCTGCTAGATGAGGTACTACTGTCAAAATAATCCGATTCTCTTTCCAGCTCTGCTACTGACTTATACTGAGAAACCTTAGAAAACCACCCCATCTCTCCGAGGCTCTTCATGCCCCTTTCCCCTGCTGATTTTGTTTAGCTAGTCTTGCACTACAAGTAGACCACAGGAGTTCAGTTTTTTCAGATGCAACACCTGTTGAGCTATGGACAACAGTCTCTATTACATGATTTTCTGAGAAATGCGTGCTGTTTTCTTGAGACCATGTACCTCTCTTCCTTTTCCCATTAACAGTATGAAGCCTGGGTGTTTATAAACACGTAGGAGGAAGGTATAAGACTATTATAGCTGCTTACAGTCTAAAGAGCCAGTTCAAAATACTATTTCAATTATAATTTTTCTTACCTATTTCCTTTATAATTCATATATAACTGCTTAAAAAACACACTCCAAAATTACCTATAACAAAAAAAATGGGGAAAAAGAAATTGTAACACTTAATAGGATCATCAGACAAACAACTGCAATTATGCTGACAAGTACATTACACTGTTTTAGATATTCAGTTATATCATCAGCAAATCCAGTATCCTCTCTTTTTTCACCCAAAAGCTATGCTTTGTCTGATGAGTGTTCCTGATCCTCAGTTTTTAACAAATGAGTCTCTGATATTTGCAGCCAGTCCTGCTTAGTTGGATTTCTGCAGCCCTGTGGAAACTATTGCCTTCAGGTTAACTATTACCCCACTGGGAGCCAACCTACAGAAAGCCAATTGCATCATCTGGGCCAAAGCTGAAACACTGAGTTGGGCTAGTCTTCTTTCTCTTCCCTATGTTCTAATAAGCTGATAACTATCAAGAAATCAAAGGAGTAAAGCTTTACTATTTCCTCCCACACCTCCCCAAGCTTGAATCCATTGCACATACCAAATGTCCTCCATTATCCATTGGATCTTTAGGTGTTGGAAAAATGCTGGATCAGTCCCTTTCCCCTGAAAATTCAGGATTTATTCAGACAGCTACAGCAACATTTATCAATCCCAGTCTGCAGACACTATCTGCTTCAGGAGTGACAAGTTGACATGGTTGTATGCTCAATTAAACCTGTGTTAGACTACTAAATTGTGTACAAGTTTTCTTGTACGCTCTGACTACATTAAGGTGCCAAACTTTGGCTGCAAACTTTAGCTTGGTTATTTGGAGAAGAAAGACTTAAGACTTTTTTTTTTTTTTTTTTTTTTTGACAGATATTGAAGTAAAATAAAAATTGCTTTAGAGTTTTTTCCATTTTATAGAAAACATGCAGCATCCCCAGGAAACAAATTTTAAACGTGTGATGTGTAAAACAAAGTATGAAAGCCCTACTTTCCAGAAGTCTCAAGAACAAGCAATTCCAGCTGACGCTGGAGATGGAGAATCATTACCTGAAAATCTAGTCCTAATGTTCCACAAAACTTGCTTTGAAAATTTTACCAACTATCTAACTCTATACTTAGATGGCAGGTGTGGTATTTTCACTTTAGGGTTCTTTTCTTATACTTAGTCTACCATGAATGGGCCCTTTCCTTCATGTAGAAGCCCACTGAGGTCAGCAAAAGATTTATGTCTAAAAATAGAGGTAAGTGTAACAATTTGCTAAAATTATATTCTGGGCTGGCTGACTGGACTGTGGATGTAAATGTCATCTTGGGAAAATGGAATATTTTTATAAGAAAAGCTATTTCTACTGAAATTCTTTAGGGTTTTTGTTGTCAGATAGATGAATGAAAATGCAGCAGAAGCAGCAAGCTTCTCCTGGTGCTACTATCTCTTTCTTGGGTATTCACAATGCTTTCTTTAACATAAGGAAGGGTCAAACAAGCATCTCTGTCTCCAAAAATTATTTCTAATTTTCTTTTAACTGGATGGGTGGAACAGTTGTTTCCAAGGAATAAAAGGTGCCTGAGGATCTTTCAGAAACCAAAGGTCATCACCAATTCCTTATTTGACAGATTCAGATTTCCAGAAAGACCACCTTCTGCACACTGAACCTCCCAAGGGGAATTAGAGGTGAATAACCTATGTCCCCTTCTCATTACCATGAGCAGCCTCGGAGGGCCATGTCATGTCTGTTGCCCCCAGCTCGGGTTGCAGGTGTCACCTCGCTGCAGTTCAGCCTCCAAGGTTGGAGGCTTCAAAGGCTTCACTGCTTCATAAATCTGTTTTATTTTTAAAAACTCAGAGTTTGCTGTAATTCAGGAGGTATCAAACGATGAATGGAAAGGCTGATGTAGGTATAGCACCACTTAGCTGAAGTGCTTCAGGTGTGTTGGCCTTTACTGTAGGAATCAGCCATGTTCCCTGATCTTCCCATCCCATCTGAGAAGGGAGGATGAGCCAATTCATTCATGGGCATTGCCTTGGTCTAAATTGAATCTTAACCAGAAGTAGCTGACAGTGCAACAAATGTCAATGGAGGGAACTGAACTAGAAAGTGATGAAAGCATCGCTGAATCAGAGGCACTGACAGCAGAGGAATGGGAATTGATTTCTGTATCCGGGCATATTGGCACTTCAGGAGTAGAGGAGTAACCAGACCTGTAGAGGAGTAACCAGACCTGCATTGTTACAAACCACTCAGGGCATGGTTCCTGAGTGTTGGGCTTTATCTGGGGGGCTGAACTGTATCTCCCTTGTGCTGGCTTGCAGAGTACAGCCTGGTGCTGCTGTGGCACCCTGTGGGCTGGGCTGGTTGCTGCCAGTGGCCACAATGTGAAAAGTCCCATGCCATGAGACAAGAATAAATGACACAGGCAGTGGGAGGCAGCAACATCCATCAGAAATGCAACAGAAGTGTGTCTCAGATCATGGTATCTGATACATCTTACCCATTTCTGGGGAGGGGCAAGTTGTCCTACCAGTGCCCCCCACCCTTGGCACCAGAACCAGCCCAAAGTGGGGAGCAGGGACTCGTTGCCAGTGTTAGGGGACGCTGTTCAATGATGTGTGACATATCCACCAACTCCATGAAGACTGAAGAAAAGACTCTTCCAGAGAGAACAGTGGAGAGTCATCCCACTCCAACCCAACCTTTCTTCAGTAGTTGTTAATATGGTTTGCAGCCACTGGCTTTAAACAATATAAAGAGAGTCAGACAAGACGAAGATCCGGCTGTAAGATATTTAATTTTCAGTCTCTGGGTATCTCCTTCTAAGAAATACCGTCAAAGCCCTTAGATTCATAAGAAACAGCCACAGAGGAAGTTTTCCCTCCAGAAATCATAGAAGCAGAAGAGGTTTCTTGCAAGGCCATGCTTTTCAGTAGGATCAGAGAGTATGACCTTCAAGAGTACCTCAGAGCTGGCTCCAGAGGAACCTCTTGACCCAAAGAGTGAGACCAGGTAAGCCTGTAGGATCCATCAGAAGGAATGTCTGTGGGAAGCTGATAACTTTTAGTTGCTAAAGATCAACCAAATCTTAAATACAATCTTACCCCCATGCCACAACTTCAAAATTCCATAGGAAAAATGGAAAAAAAAAATCCTCTGCCAAAATGTTATAATAGACCTGGGAATGTCTTTTACTTCCTCCAAGATGCAAAGCACTCAAAGATATCTGGGGAAGGAATGGAAAAGACTCTGAGTCTCCCAGACTTTCAGGAAGATGTAGGTAGGTGCCTTTGAACACAAATGTGATCAAAATTATGATAATATTTTGTATATCAATGTTTTGACTTTAAATATTTGCAACTGAAATAAGCAATGCAAGTCATACCCTTTTCCTAAAAATTAATGTGGGGTTTTGCTAATTTTAAGTTGGAGTATTTACACTCCAGATACACAAACATTTAACAATGCTGTGTATAGAGCACTGCATTCATTGAAATGGATCTGGAGAATGAGAGCAACATTTCCATTTGGATCCTGAAAGACTGCAAACTCTGCCATGGGGAGGGGAAAGGGCTGCATGGTCTGAATAAAGAGCAACAATGACTGAAAATATGGAGAACAAGAGGAAAATAGGGCTGTGGACAAGGCTTTCAGCAGATGGGTTTGGTGGTATCAAAACAAATTAAATGGTCACAAAAGAGGAAGCAGAAGCTACAGATACTTGATGCAGGAGAGGTCATTGGCCACAGGACTGGAGCTGAGTGGATGGAGTAAAGGCCAAGGGAAATAAGGAGGTGGAGAAGGAAAAAAACATTCAGTTTTCTCTGGATTACTATTCTACAGCTTGAATACCCTAGGTATGTACATCTTAGGTACAGTATGAAACTTATCTATTAACTGTTTGTGAAGAACTTAGAATGAGAAGCACTGTTATGTCAAAAAACATACACTTTGCATCTTCTAAAAGGTGCTGTTATTTCTGGATATTATTTTCAGTGTGCCTGATCCCCAGCTAGTACTGCTCCCAGTCAAGTCAAAAGGAGTTTTACTATACAAGTTTGATGGTTTTTGAAAATGACACCTAATAATCTCTCAGAAGTTGTAAAGGAAGTTACTTTAAATCTAGGGAAATGCAGTATCTGCAATACAAACTGACAGGATTAGATATAAATGCTGTACATGCAGATAGAGAGACACAAATGCTCATTTGCAGACAGATCTAGACAGCCATTACCAGGCACTTGTGCTATTGAGCTGCTGTGGCAGATTTGGCATTCTTATCTCATTCTTGCTTCAAACTCCAATTGTGCTTGCAATTGTTGTTCTGATTATTTAGCAGAGCACAAAAGTAATATTGTTCTCCATGTTGCTCTACTAAGAAATGTTTCTTATGCAGGAGATATAAACACATTTCCTTCTTTTTAAACACTGCCTTCTTCCTTTCTCTTTGTCTATAAACCAAAACATACATTAAAAAGGTGTTTGT
Source organism: Podargus strigoides (assembly GCA_028020825.1). NCBI lineage: Eukaryota > Metazoa > Chordata > Aves > Caprimulgiformes > Podargidae > Podargus > Podargus strigoides. The sequence goes on from CM051623.1 coordinate 32,572,799, forward strand.
CCCCTAATTCCTCTTGTTTGAAAAGCACATATTGTGATAGACTTTCTGCCCCAAAAGAAATACACTGCGCGAGCAGAAAATACATGGCAGTCTACTGCTGGGGATTTTTCCAGGATGGCAAATTACCCAAGCATGCAGAAGGAGCCTGGTCTGCACCCATCTCAGTGGCCCCACTGCCTCCAGGGCAGGAGCAGGATGTGGCAGAGGGGTCAGGGTGTCCCAACCACTGCTTGGACGAGCTGCAGCACACCAGAGCTATGGGGAAGCAGGAGGCTAGATTTCTTCCACACCCTCTAGTCTCACCAGGTCTTCAAAACAAAGCCCCCTTCCTTGCCCTTAAATATACTGGGAATTTTGAAGCTGAATGCAATTGCTGTCCCTGTAACCTCTGTTTCACATGTGGGATGCACACAGGCCGTAGCCACTGCCAAATTTCTAGCGTCTTCTGTGAATGACACCAAGGCGACAGACGTCACATGAAAGAACAGATAACTAGAATGTGTCCTGAATTCAGAGCGTACAGAGGAAGAGTGGAGAGAGGCAGTAGCTAGCTGGCACTATTTTCATAATTATAAGTAAATAGGCTTTTAGCATCAGCAAAGCCCCCATAATCTAATACTAGTAATCTAATCAAAGAGCTTGTGAAAAACAGATTCTATATCCATATGATGATGTGATGACCTATAAAATGATGATAGATGTTCCTAGCTGGCATCGGTAACTAGGAGAGAAAAACAGGTTTATTGTGTGCATTATCTGAAAATGTAAATAACATAGTTATATGCTTATCTGTCTGCAGAACTCTGGAGTTCCAGTTGTTATGTCTGCAGATGGGTTGGATGGAGATATATAAACTAGGAAACAAAAAGGCATTATACAACACAGAATAGAATAGGAATCAGACTATTTCAGTTGAAAGCGACCTACAATGATCATCTAGCCCAACTGCCTGATCACTTCAGGGCTGACCAGAAGTTAAAGCATGTTGTTAAGGGCGTTGTCTAAATGCCTCTTAAACACTGACACCCTAGGGGCATCGACCATCTCTCAAGGAAGCCTGTTTCTATGTCTGACCACTTTCCTTTCAGACTTTTTACAACATCATTACTGAAGGCCTATGCTAACAGAAGCAACACCTCTCTCACCTATTTTCTCAGCAACAGACAATATCAACAAAAAAATATGCACCAGCCAGCAGAAATCAACCCTGCCTAGCACATGAGAAGCAAGCCAGGATTGGCAGAAACAAAGGACCAGTATCTCACACTTTATCATCTTTCACTGCAAAGATAGGTCACCTTTTGACCAGGTCTTCTGCAAAATAAATGCATTTTACTACGAAACATTAAATCTAGAATTGGTATTACCAAGACAAGACACACTTTGTGTACACTTCTGTCTCATACAGCAAGCAGTTGTTATACTACTTCATGCATTATTCTAAGATGCCAGATACTGCAGTGATATGTAAGTAGGGAACTATTAATGAATTACTTCCATAGAGATTTCAAAAAATGAAATAACATTGAAACAATAATGAAAAATAAATTATAGGATTAACGGATTTACCTCAAAGTCAGCTGGTGTTCAGATTAAGGAAGAATGGATTTCATCTATGGGAAACACATAAGAAGGAACTGCAGGTCTTGCTTCTTTTAAGTATGGAGTACATATTTAGAAGTACCGAATATTTCAGTGTTTGTTTAAATTCTCTTCACTTCTATATTTCATAGCCACATTCTTTCTATTTTCCATTTGCTTTAAAAAAAAAAAAAAAAAAAAAAAAAAAGAAAGAAACTTTAAGTTTAGGAAGAAATCCCTGCTATCCAGCACCATGCAATTAGCATATATGAATAGGAAATGAGTTCCTGCTGCTCTGGACCATTGTTAATCCATATTGATGGGCTAGAAAATATGACATCAACTGTAAAAATCCAAGAACATTCCTTAAAATATTCAAATGATGTGCCTGGCCCTGTATTAACTCTGCATCTCAAATTCTCATTGACTTTGTGGGTGCCTGGAATGCGGGAGGAATGCAGGATTAGGTACACGGCTACGTGTGGTATGCCTACCTTGACAGCAAAAACAGTTTTCAATTCTGTCTGAAATTCTCTGAGACAAATATTCAGGTCAAAGGAACTGTACAAAAAATACACACGAATTCTGTACAGCTGCTATTTGTTCTGGGCCAGATGCCACCATGAGCTGGAAGGGGCTCTGTTTAGGGGCTGCTGAAGTGGTATGTGCACACTGCACCATGCAGTGCTAGAGGACCATGGAGGTAACCACCCTTTGAGCTTCCTCACTAGACCCACACCTGCTTGTTCTTTTAATGTCTCTTATTTTTTACAACCTTTATGCAAACTGGTTGCATTGCAAACTTGTCTTTATTTGATGGCTCATAAAGATGGGAGAAAAATATAATCAACTTGATGATGGTTGAAGCATTGAGCAATTCTATATTTTCTGGGAAGTTCTCAAGAATTAGTGCTGAGGAAGTGCCATGGGAATTGCTGAGTAAAAAAGACTCAGGAGCCATCTCAAGTGGTGTATATTAGAGCAGCCCTGAGGCTGATCTTAAATGCAGCCAAAGACAAAATTAGCCCCTATAGCACTAGAGACAGAAGCAGTGTAAGAGGTTACAATCACATTCACTTTCTCCATCTCTCATCTTTTTTTGTCCTCTTCCATGCAGAGAGAAGTGTCCCTTTTCAAGCCAACAAATTCTATGTATCTTTGCCTCCATTAAGAAATGCATATAGTATCTTTGCCTCCATTAAGAAATGCATAATCCATAAAAAGATGTACCTCTGAGTTCAAATGTCTTTGAGAGAATATCTGAGTATCCCTAGAGTCTCCAAAGAAATGTATCTGTCTACCTAATGTCAGCCCGCCACAGCGTGGGCTGGCTCAAAGACTTTCTCTCAAAGCCCATTTACTTAAATCGTGGTTCACAAATTGTTGACCTTCTCAACTGTAATGACATCTTCTGAACCATCATTATTGATAGAAGAAGTATGTGAGCCATTTCTCACCCAACAAATAAGTGTTCAAAAGTTTCAAGCACAAGCTAGCCCTTTACTTTTCAGACCAATCTTTCTACCCCAAAAAGTCAAAGCCATTAGTCCATTTTAGGATTTGCAGACTGTGAAATGTCATTCTAAAAAGAACATCCATTTTTTGAGTTATTGGAGTACAAAAGCATCCATATAAAGGTATCACAGTACCATTGATAATAGCTTTGGCAAAGACCTTTCAGGTCATCTAGTCCAAACCCCAGTAAGGAACAGTTATGCTAACCTTTTATATTAGCCTTGTTTTGAACACCTCAAAACTGATGCAACTCCATGACCAAAGGTTTTGCCCTGGCACCAATTTCCTTCTCCTGTGATCCCCTAAACCTGACTTTTCCTTTCTTTAGAGTTAGGGCTCTAGTCTCTTCTTATCAACTTCAGCAGCAGAAAGTGTTTGTTCTCTGAATTCTTGTAAATTTTTACCTTAGATGAGTGGAAGGTCTAGTTTGGATGGGCAGCTCAATCTTTCTAGGGCTGTTGTCATTCTCTTATCATTTTGCCAGGCTTAAACTATTTGAGCTGACACTTTTGTGCTTCTAGGTGATTTCTTTGAGGGTGCAGAACTTAAGCGGAAGGACCCAGCAACTTCTAAAGTTAACAATAGGGAGAAAAATGATGTTAAGGTATTTGTGTGGCACTGTTTGGCAGAGGGATCTTAAAATATGGGATAGACTGCTTTCTGTGGAAAAATATGCTTTGTAATCAGCATAGAAGCCTTTTCCTCATAGTATTGGGTTCTGGAAAACCTGCAAAGAGAAAGGGGAAGGTCAGGACAGGCAATTGTCAAATCAGTATAGACCACCTAAAAAACTGGCAGTCTTTGGGCAATAAGACCTGACTGGGAAATGTAGCAGAGTGTTAAGTCACTTGGCTCCAGGAAAGACTGAAGTTAGTAGTTCTCACTGACTTTGTTGGGATACTAGACCAAGTCTCAAATAACTTTGCTGAAGAACAGCAAAAAGAAATGCCAAAGCATTTCAAGGGCAAAAGTAAAATCTTTAATTAGGAATCTTTTTTTTTTTTTTTTTTTTTTTTGGTGTAGCCTAGTGAATAAAGCATAGTGATTGCAAATCCTCATTGGATTATACTTTTAGAACAATTATTTAGCTTATTGCAATCATCACGTTTACCAATCAATTAATTTATACTGAATTCCAACTGAAATCTCAGAAGAATCAGTTTTCTCATGATATTTCAGTGTTTCTTCTTCTTATGCATCAGCCATGAAGTGGAGAAATGCCAAGTTTAAGTCTCCTGCAGAACAGGAAGGAGAGGTTAGAGGGCCTCTGAGCAACAGGATTCAGAGCTGTCCACACACAGAGGACACACAGGCCTCCAGAGGTGGGGTCACCATCCAGTCCTCGCCTGCCAGACCTTCTGCCCTGCTTCCCTTGCGCCCCCCTGGGCGCCCTCTCCTGCAGCCCCCGTGGAGGCAGGCAGGTGGAGGCAGGTGGGTGCTGTTGATTTCCATCTGCCTATTTCCTTGTTGCTACGACAACCCACCAGAAAGTACATCAATACCTGTATCATCAAAGCTCACAGTGACAGGAGGTGTCTGTCACGTGAGCCTTCAGCTCGGGCCGTACGTGCTGGCAATGCTGCCCCACTCCCTCTGCAGCAAGGCAATAATGCACAGGCAGATCACCCTGCTCAAAGCCATAGCGTGCTGGCATGTGGCAGATGCAATAGATGGCTCCTGGTGATCTGAGCCACCTGCATTAAAATGCCTTAATGAGGTTTTGTTTTCTGCCCCTCCTACCCAAACTTGGGATGAAGTCTATGTAAAATGAGTCATTATTTCATTTAATTCTTTGCTCCTTCCCTTGGCTAGCATATCCTTTCATCCTCAATATTACCATCCTCATACCTTTTCTCAAAACACATGAAATTGAATTATTTTTTCAAACTCTTACCAAGTTTCTGTCTAAATGAGGTGTTTTTACTAGATATTGCCTTCCCTGCTTTGTGTGCTTGGCTGTGTTTAGTAAGGGAAAGCAGAGCCTACCTCTATTTCTCAGTATAATGAAAGATCAAAGCACCACAGAAGCTATGTCACACAGTGTGTTTTCCCTCAGTATACATTATGAATTTTGCTCTTCTCAGCAAAGCTGTGTCATTTCAACTCACGAGAGGAAGGGATAGCATCTCCCTCCAACACTGCTGTTGGTATATTGAACAATGGGTGAGTTTATCCCATGCAACCTTTGGGAAAAACTCGGGAAATAAAAGCCTCTTTAGTCATTGCCAGGTATCAGCTCCTAATTTTAGCCACTCAGCAGTATTTCTGAGGGATGATTGCTTTGAAAGGCCCTCATGATGTTTCCTCAGCCCTTCAAAAGCAATGTATTATTTTTAACTTGGGGCATTGTACCACCTTCTTGCCCACCAGCCTGCCTGGATTTCTCCCTTATTACAACTCCTACACTGAAAATGTTTGCTTCTCTCATTATTTGAAAAGTAGAAGTTACTAAAGTTATATAAATAATTCATAAGCAAGCATGCCTGCCATGTGTGGGAAGAAATTGTGTGTGAGAGAAAGAGTTCAGGGGGTACAAAAATTGGAACAAATGAGTGAAAAAGACTAAAACCAGGGTGGATTTGTGGCTAGTTTCTACCAGGCCAATGAAATACAAGGGAGAAAAAGCACGGGAAATGGGCTTGAAGAGATGACTTAACCTGGAAGCAATTTGGGGCCAGGACAGCATGTTACATGTGCGTACATCATCCGAGTACATGCTCTGTGTGTCAGAGGAGTGCAAACTGTTGTCTATACTCATACCATAATATCGTTAACCACACTCATACTCACTGCTAATGAAAACCAGTAAATAGTACCTTTTACCTCCCTCACAGTAAAGGGGATTACACAAGAGGGGGAGAAGGAAATTGGTGGTGGAAGATGTGTTCATTTCAATAAAAATTATGAAAACACCAAAATAGCTACTTTGATTTAGATCCCAGCTTTAAGTGATCTATTGTGTGTTTGGAAAACTCTGCAGAGATGTTGTCCTTCATAGGCAGCTTTGTCTCTGATTGATGTCCATTGATGCCACTAGAAGAAAAAGATTTGAGATACTGAGTGCCCAGCCACTTCAAAAGCTGAGGAGAGGGCTCAGTGCTTTGCAGATTTCGGTCCAGGATTTGAACTGGAGTTCGGGTGGTGTAGTTCTTTCCCAGAAAATTCTTAATGCATTCATTTAAAGAAAAATATGTCAAAAGCCACAATTTGCAAAGTTGCAAGGGTGTGTAGGACAGATCTGTCAGAGGATTTAATCTTCTGTATGTTGGATGCTGGGATTCTCAGCTCATGAACACCAGTCCCTTTTGCCTCCACCTGGAGCACCTTTGGTGTACTGTGGCCATGTGCGAGGAAAATGGGGTATCTCCCAGCAGTAATCTGGACATCCAGCCCAGTGAGTTGGGAGCTTGTAGGCAGGCGAGCGATGGCTCAGGAAAAGGCTATGTGTGACACACCATTCCTCTCCAGGACTAATTGCCTGGCTCATGATGGTGAGCAAACTGCAGAGTCCTTCAGACATGTGCACAATTAGCCTGTAGCCAGAGCTAAACTGTTGCTCTACCACCCAATGACCTCTCCTCAGCTGAGAAGGAGAATCGGAAAAAAGGGAAAAGCTCCATGGGCTGAAGTAGAAACAGAATTAATGAAATAACAAAAGTAATACAATCACCAACATAAAGTGCACAAGCTTATATTCTGCCTCATCCTTAGGATCAGCAGAAGGAGCAGGAAGCCAAGAGGAAGGAGCCCCAGGAAGACAAACTTCTGTCTCTCAGTAAACTCCCTCCTTCTATAATGAGCTTGATGTCAGTGCCATGGGACACACCTGTGAGTCAGCTTGGGGCAGCTGCCCTGACTGAAACTCCCAGCTGACTCGGGGCTACTCATGGCCTGCCTGCATGGCTGGCCCATGGGTCTGTTCCTGGGAAACAAGGACAGAACAGCTGAGGTCCCTCTCCACGCTTCTGGATGTGGTAAGTTGGGCTCTATTTAGCTTCTGGTTAGGAAGCTGTGAGGTCAGGAAGAATAGATAAGGCAAAGCAAATGCTGAAGGTTTGGTGCACTGAGTTTTAAAATAAAGGTCTCAAACAGCACGTGGACTCCAATGCAGAGGCATGTCCAATGCAGCGCCAAGATAAGCTTAGCATTTTCCTATTAACAGTATGTACATCACCTTTGACATTGCTTGACAAAACCATGTTTTATAAAACAGGCACGTTCCTTCTCCACAACTCATAGAGATACAGAAACTGAAATCATATTTTATGAATGGAAAATGAAATTAGCCTGAAATTACAGTGATAAATGTAGCTTTAGAAAATCTTAATTCACTTCAGTCGAGTGATTAACTTCTGCCACTCCACAGTGCTCAGTTATTGCAAAGCCATTTGGTGACATTAAACAATTAAACTTTAGACCTGGGAATAATTTCGCAAATCTTTATAGAACCATAAAGTTCATTATTGTTTTACATGCTCGCGATGAAACTTGGTGTGTAACTCCAGCTGTTTACTCTAGCATAAAGCCAGCCTCTGGATAGAAAATGATAAGCTCTGGGCAAACTACCAAACTCTCCATCAATCCAGCTCTCCCAAATGGTTATTCTCTGCAGGGCAAAGAGTTTCTTTGTTTCTCATAAAGAAAAGTTCCTGAAAAATAGTTTCTACAGTAATAGTCTGGCCAGAATGATAACTGCGGGCAACAGTGGTCAGAAACAATCCCAGGGGCGAGCGGGCTCTGCTGGGGCCAGCTCTGCCGCTGGCAAGCACTGGTGAGACAGGCGGTGTTTCAGAGGCTGCAATTCACCTCACCTGGCATTCAAAGCACTGGAAACGCAGGCGTTTTAACTTTGCTTTGCAATATTCAGCCTGCTGCCTTTCCTCGTGTCATTATTCCACCACAACAGGAACGTTTTCATTGTAAATAGCCCTATTTCTGAGGAAGAAAACTGGGGCCCTTCAGGAGGAAAATTGTTGTTTTACTGAAAACACATGTGAAATGTCATGATTTCTCATTTTTTCACCACCAAATTACCATTTTGTGTGACATGCAACAAAACCATAACATATGTATGGGTGTGAAAACGGATAATAACACAGCAGAAAAAATGTAGTGAATGTTCTCAGCGATTTTTCAAGACCCTGCTCTTTTTAATAGAGTAGCTAATACACATTAAGCTAACAAGCAATATGTATTTGATTTCCCTAACGTCCTTGTTGACAGTAAAGGCAGCTAATTAGCGTAATTGATATTTGTATTTACTTCTTGGCTGTTTTCTTGTGTAGTTTTGGAGAAAGGCTGTTTGTGCCTGCTATCCAAGAACTGGGTATAGAGAGCAACCATGCCAGTGGCACAAGGGTTTTTTAGGGATGGGCATGGATCCCAGGAGGTTTTGGTGAGCCTGTGAAGCCCCACGGTTGCGACAGACCGGGGCTTTGCAGGCTCGCCCAAACCTCCTGGGTTCCACACTCGGTCACCATCCCCACAGGGCCCTTCCTCATTCAGAGTCTACAGCAGAGAGTCTACAGCTTGGAAACTAATTTTTGAAGCCTGGAAAAGTTAATTTCCAAGCAGAAGCTTTTTTTTTCACTCTTCTTTCCCCCCCCCCCCCCCGCCACGTTCTGGCTACCAAATGTTATTTATAATAAGCTGCAAGACTCCAGAGGTGATACCAGCGCAGCAACAAATTGCTGCATGACAATACTACTTACTGTAGCAAGAAACAGCTTTTCTCTGTGACTGTATTTCTAATTGGGCTGTAAGAAATAGCATTAGAGCAGTGGTGTATAAGCAAGAATCATATTTGTATGAGGCTCATGGCTCGCTGTGGCTCATCCAGATACCACTTTACAACTTCAGTCATCAAATCAGCAGAACCACAACAGGCTCTGGTACAAGCCAAAGGGGAAAGTGCCATTGTAAAACTGAATACAGCTGCTTCCATAATAGAACTAATTGCATATTGCATCGCAGAGCTAAATTAGTAGTGAAAACAGTTATAAAACCAACAGACAGTGAAACATGACTCACTGAGGAATTGCTGCCAGTTCGGTGAATTCTCATTGGCCCCAGTTCAACAGCCCACACCTGCATTTTCTGAATAGTAAATATATAATAAGGCATAATTACTAGAAAAATACACAGCACTCCAAATGTGACAACACGCTACTTGTTTATTGGGATAGTGAATAGTATATAATAAGTTTGACCCGAAGTACTTCTGAGCCACCTGGGGTCACAACACAGAGGGGAGTCGGACAGCACAATCCAGATCCGTGTAATCCACGAGAGGTTATCTGCTATGTAGCTGACAGTTGCTTCCAATTGACATGCTACAGTGATACTAACCTTCCCGTGCTACTAAATCAAAGGAGAGTAAATAGAAAGAAAGCATAAACAATAATCACTGTTAAAAAAAATATCAGATATTTATAGCCTGGCTTAAATATTCAAGCTGCAATGACTTGGGATGTCTCAGCTGACTTACTCACAGTAATAGCTCCCTCAATAAAAAACAGATGTAGAAAGAGAACTTCATCTGTTCCTTCTGCTTACGGTCCCTTTCTCCCCTCTCTTTCCAGAAGAGTTTTGCAACTGTGCTGCCCACAAGTCCCTGGGAGAGGTGGAAACTGGACCCAGGATTAGGGCAGTGTACATGTGGGGTTTGCTCTCTCTGCTGCAGAACTCGGAGCTGGTGCTGACTGACGGAGCCAAACCCCTACCTGGGCTGCAAGAGTGGCAGTGCCTGGACACTGCTCTGGGCCCAGCAACCATTCCTGGTTGGAATGGTGATTTTGAAGGACATTGATGGGCTTGGGTCCAGGCTTCCGTTTCTCCCAGAAAATTCCTTCCTCACTTATTTCTGCAGAAGTGGGAAATCTTTGCTTCTCCCACACCTTTATCAGCTCAAAGTCACTGCAATACTCCAACTGCTGCCTTCAAAAACTCTTTTTATGCCTGTCCATGGACACGATTGGGGAACAGCTCTAGAACAAGCATATTAATATTTCTTGCCTCGCCTCCAGAGCAGCAACTTTCACTGACCAAGAAATTCAGACATCTAAATTCATTTAACATTTCCACTAGTGCTTCTGCATGTAGTTCATGGAAATGATTTCTTTCCTATAGCTCAGGTCTCAGAAGTGCTGGGGTCTCTGCCCTGAGCCACTTCGAACTCACGAGCAGTCGGACTGAGCGCAGGTAGTTTGATGGCTCAGGTCAGAGAGCTGAGCAGCTAGCAGGACTGACCTCGCAAGGGGAGGTAAAAATTAATTCCGGTGCCTTCAAGAAATAGCTCTTCCTGCTTTCAGCACTCTGATACAGCATCACTGCCTCAAACAAACCTATATTCTTCTGTTTTTCACTCCCACGAGCACTATCTTTTGCAACCGTCCTTGAGCAGTGAAAAATCCTTATCATTTCAAGGTTATTCCCTTCAGTAGAAAGGAAGAGGAGCTTCACCCCTGCTACTGGAGCAGCATCTGCTACAGCTGAAACACACGAATGTTACCGGGCTCAATAGAGCAACCCTAGGTGTCAAAACAAGCTATTCTCTGTGCAGCTCCTTCCTCTACCTGTTCTGGTCTAGATTTTGGATCCTTGTAATGCCTCTTACTGCATTGCTTTTGGGCAGAAACAACAACAAGTGGCATAGAATACCCAGATGGGATGTCCCTCAAATAGTTGGTGCTGCTTCACTCCACACTTCCATGGTCTTCAGGACCAACTGAAATCAGGAGGGTTCAATTACTGGGTACATATGGACATTCTGCAGTACGTCACATTTCTGCCATGACTTCAAGAAAATGTGAGAAGTTTAAATTGTGTACAAATCAGAAACAGGTACAAGGTGGAAAGCTCTCCAACTTCCATAAGACAAAACAAAGCTATATAAGTATCTCCTCCTTTTCTATCCAGAAATTTTGTCTTGGCAGATTTTCAGAATTGCCCGTGTTCATCTGGGATTTCCAGACATCTGGGAGTGCTATCAAACTGGCAGCCATGCCGAATCAAATTTACTGTGCATGCACTGAACTGTATGCAGTCTGGAAATGCCATAGAGGGATAAGGTAGAGCTATTCCTGTGCAGAGTAAAGCAGCTGGTTGAAACAATGGGAGCTTTATTACTGACTAGACAGGGCCAGGATTTCACTCTGTTTCGATAAAACATTTTAAGAAGTAAGATTTTGCCCATGATAGTGCAATTTTGGGGATTATTGAGTACAGTAGCATTTTACTTCTAGAGATCCAGGTTCAAATTCATGTTGTGTGACTAGAGGTCTTGTTCTGGTCCCATCTCCAGAGATTTTCTTTTAATTTCCATAAACACAATTGGGGGGGGGGGGGGGGGGGGAGGGGGGGCATAGTGTCTGCCCTGATGAGCTCAGACTAAAGCAAGAAGAGATCATAGATACTATAGATACTACAATTCAAGACTGAAAGGCATCAGGAGCACTGTGCTTGCATTAAATTTTATGCTGGCATGTAGCAGAAATCTCACACAGAGTTAGAAACTAAAAACCTCTTAGCTCTGAATTAAAACTATGCTACCAGGAAGGAAGGAAGGAAGGGAGGGAAGGAAGGAGGAGAGCAGGCATCATGCTCTGAGTTCTCCCTTGGTTTTAGACACCAAAAAAAAGCTAAAACCTAAGTGTAGGATGACCAGAAGCCTAAATCCAACTGAGGTGTTAAGTCATTTGTGTGTGACAGGGGAGAAATTAGAGCACAAAACAGAAACATTTGTCCTATTCTTTACACTCAATCTGCACATGTTAAACATTACTGTTTTCTTGTGTTCAATGTCAGTTTTCCTCCTTCTATGCATGCATACACATGTGTGTAGGGTGCTTGCACATATTCAAAGCCACTTTTCTCTGGTAAACTTTTAAGAGCTTAAGTGTAAAATATTAAGCAAGCATTTCTGTGAAGCTTTGGAAGATATTCAGAAAGTCTTGTTATCAGCTTCTTGTTGGCAGACTCGTGGTATTGCTCAAGACCCGGTGCCAGTCAGTGCTAACAAACAACCTTTTATTCCTCCACCACATCAGTTCCTCAGTGCTGAATATTTCTATTCATATGGCAATATTTTAGCAAGCTGTTGAGTTTTACTTCAGTGTAACTTCAGGGACCACAGAGCTGCTCTTTTTCTAAGTTTCAGAGGAATGGAATAAATTTAGGTTAAGTAACGATGATTATTCTAGGCAAAGATTTCCTTCATTTAATCTTCCCATAACCAAAAAATGCAAGCAGCATTACCACTCATTTAAAAAAAAACTAATGAATTTCCAAGGGAAATTAGAGAATCAGTCCTAAAGTATTTGGATTAGGGAATCTAATTCTGCAGCCTCTTTGCATATGAAGGAAAAAGCAGAGTGGATGAGAGCCACATGCTATGCAGTTTCTCAGCCTGGCAGATTTATTTTTCATTTTCCCTCTCTGGCCAGAATCTGTTTTATTCTCAGTACACTTCTTGCCCCAAGAATATTGTTTTTCTTTAGTTTCCCTAGAGCAGCTGTAAATACAAACCTGTATTTAAACTTTTGCAGAGGTCCGACCTTTATTCTTACGCTTGACCTCCAGTGCCAGGACTTGGCCTCACCTTCAGAAACAGTCTGGGTGTCTGGTCACCAGCAGATGAGTCCTGTGATCACCTTGAGTGAGGAAACGGTGGATGCTTTGCTGCCTAAAGAGATGTTTACATGCCTACAAAACACACCAAGCATGGTGAAAACCATCTTTCAATAATTTCCCCATCTCCCTTTGATTTTGAAGCATTCCCAAGGAAAGTCAATAAACCAAGACCAGATGTATCTCCTCGGCAGTGCCAGGGGGGCCTACCCAAGTTCTGAAATTGCTGCGGTTTTTAATTATCTTACAGTGGGGCAGCACCCAAGAATGCGGGGTGCGCTGGTGGGCTCCAGCACCATCCCAGCAGGAACAGCAGTGTGGTGGCTCCCCGGGAAGCTGTCTCAGGAGCTGTGGCACTAGGGGGTCCACATTTGTTGCATCTCTGTATCACGTTTGCTTAGTTTAAAATACAAACCTTTTTTCTGTCTCTGACTTTCAGTTCTACAGACCTCAGCATGCGGTAGGGAACCGTTGAATGATGTTTTGAGACAACTGTGTATCTGTAGAACAGTACAAATATCCCCAGGTGCCCCTTTGTTTTCAGACAGTGTCCCTGCAGCAAGTCTACCCTGCTCTACTTGCACAACCTTCAAAGTGAGCAGTTGCCTTCAGACAGTATTTCAGTCCTGCTGCTGGGCCAGCCAGTCTGTCCTCAGCTACAGGTTAGTTTGACTCTAGAAAGGTTTCAGGCAGTGAGGAGTGGAGGACATACAAGGAGGGATCTCTCCTGTGCTGAGGAACCAACCATCCTTCCTCTCCCATAAAAACAAGCTCAGGATGAGATAACAACACACCTTGCAGAGAGAGAGGGCAACAGAAGGAGAATGTTCCTGGGGTCACAATGCTGGACTAGGTCTCAGAGATCTGGGTTTAGTTTGTTGCTGGACCTTGGGTTGCTTGGGTGTTGTTTAGGGTTTTATCCAGATCATACTGAGCCTTTTCAGTGTCTCAGACATGCACAGGTAGCTCTGCCTCAGCTCCCAAATTGCCAAGTAATGCTGCTCCCCAACTCCTGAGCCCTTGGACCACCTTGTCTATTCAAAACATAAGAAATAGCAGACAAAATACATTTCTGGCAGGAACAGTGTGCCAGATTTTGTGACATGGGACCTGTGGGTCTTTCTTTGATAGGTATTGTGTGCTTCCTGCTCTTACACTGATGTTGGAGTCCAGGAGAGCGGTGATGGAAACTGTGCCCAGAAAATATTCATGTCATTTCAAAGTGACAGTCTGATTCCCAGAAATCTGTGTCTCTTCACAGACATTCTCCAGACAGGAGAACATGGCAGCATCCTTCTAACAAATTGTTCCTGTGAATAATTTGCCCATCTCCTGCATGCGTGTGTGCGTGCATGTGTATCAGGCACTGCTACGAAGGTCTCTTTTAGGGATATCTCAGGCTGCTCTCAAAGCCCTAAAATACAACGGTGAAAGAAATTCTGGAAACCAGGGTAAAACCAGAAATGGATGCAAACACAATTAGATTGTATGGTGTGCTGCCTGCATCTTTAATAAATGTTTGTCTGCAATGAAATACAATTAACATGTAAGATAATGCAGTTTACCTCATTTAGCTCTTCACTGGGTTTATAAACAAATTCTGCCAGTTAACTCTCCTTGTTAAGCAGATGCACTCACCATACACGAGCTAAAACACACCGCAGACCGCAAACTGGAACAGGTGCAGAGATTATAATGGGATGATGAATTTGTCAATTTACCAGCTCTACATGTTGAAAACAATGAATGAATTTTATTTAAAACACTCAGCATTGAAAAGCACTTTTTTTTCCCCTCAGTCTAGGGAGACCAAGGTGAGGGGAAGTAATGCAATCAAACTTTGTAACACATGCTAACTTCTGATTTTAGTTGCTGGTACAGAAGATGCCCCCAAAATATTTCTATGTAGTAACTGAGAAGGCCAGATATGCCATTCATTTTGAAATGGAGGGATTACTGGAGAAAACCATAAGGAGAGCTTCTGATTCCTCTATGGAGGTCCTGTGATGGCAGAGAGGAAGAGTGGGGAGAGCTGTTGAGGGAGAAGGCTGCACATAGCACGAGATGAACTCCACAGAGAACTAATTGCCTACGTTAATATTTTATTCACATCATAGTTGATCTCAACGCTGGTTTTGTGCTTATCTGAATTGACATAGTATGATTTCCACAGGCACCCTGTAGCTGAACAGTGCTCACAGGCACCTCTCCAACTCAGAGAAAGGCAAGAGCTCTAAGCCAAGTACCAGTCTGCATCTTTGGGCACCCAAATACATTGAAATCTGGGCTCTCGTGCCCACATCCCCAACAAAGATGAATGTTTCATGCTCAGCCTTGCTCAGAAGCATGCTGAGGGATGGTCATCTCTCTCCAAGGGTATCTTCTTAAACCCCACGTCTTTGCTTTGTGATGTTAGCTTATACTGGAGCATATTAATTGCTATTAATAGTTTCACCAGTCTCTATGATTTCACTTAGTTCTCCAAGAACAATTCAATTTAAGTGAAGTTTCTTTATCTTTGCTTTTCAGCTAGGGCTGGGTCCTCACCCAGCATAAATCAAGGTACTGCCATTGTAGTCAAAGGAGCTAATGCAACGTACGTTACTAGGGAACCTTGTGCCTATGGTGTGAATAACAGTTGAAATGTTACTATTCTCAGCTGCTTTTTGAAACAAATTATGCTAGGTGTAAGTGTAGATAATGAAAGCCTGGAATCAGCCTTGGTGTAAATGGGTATAACTCCTTTGACAGCAGGAATGTCGCATTTGGTTACCCCTGAATTTAGCCCAGTCAGTTCAGCTTGGCATTACCAGTGGGAAGATGTGGCTGTGAGTTCATGAAATGTCACAGTCTTTTAGCTATAAAGGTGACACTTTAAATTGTCTTAAAGAGTAAGTGTGCATTTAATTTACATTTAGCAGGATGGTTACTGTATATCATTTAAATACTAAATCAGTCTAAGGTTTAGTATGTGCACTAAGGTTTAAGAGTTACAGCAACTGGGGAGAATGGATCAAATTCACCCCTAATAAAAAGGTGTTGGATCAGTGGAGCTCCAAAAGGGAAAATTTTGGCTGTTTTTTGTTGTTGTTGTTTCGAGAATCTTTCAGCACAGAACGTAGAAGCTTGAGACAAACAAAACACTTCCTTGCTCATGTTTTCATCTACCTACTGACCCTAAAGAAAGGTTAGTGTTCCCAAAGGCTGACTTTTCTACTGCTGGCACAGTTGGTTGCCCAAAAAATCTGTGGCTGTATTCTTCAATCGCATTTCAATTGTTGATGCATCTTTTAAAACTGCGTATTTCAGTCCTAAAGGCATAGGATAAGCAGCCAGACACACAGAGGGGGTTTTGGGCGGGAAAAGACATATTTTTCATTTTGAGGTGCAATTTCCAAATGTAAAAAGCATGATCATGCCAGGATAGAATAAAATCCAAATCACTTCCTGGAAATGGAAATTTGAGTACAAGTTGATAGATGTGTTTGTTCCGGTATTTGTTTTTTTATATATCATTAAACCTATTTTGTTATACTATGCAATGAAAACTTCGTAATAAAAAGTTACCTTTCTGGGAAACTGAAGTGCTATGTTCTAAGACGGTAGAAAGATTCTTTTTCTCTCTTCTGTTTCAAAACAGATTCTCATCAAAGGTTGGAAATTTCTGCAAAATATTTTTGCCTTTCACAGGGCCTGTGTAAAACATTGCTGCTAGCTTTAGCAAGCAGAGCAGTATCAGGAGTGCACTTGCTGATCGCCTACATGCACGCAGCGGATGGATGTTTGAACATGATTGTGCCTGCAGGTACTTTAACCGAGTACTGGAATTTCTATCCTATACAGAAATGCTCTTCAGCTTCCTTTTATCTTCCTCTCTGCAAGATTTCCAGTATTCCTGGATATTAAGGAAAAAAATGGAGAGGGAGACAAAAACATTCTTGTCTCCTTTTAAAGGCAAGTGTCATGGCTCTGTAGCTGGATCTTTTTCTTTTAGGAATTTAAGGCTGGGAGTTACTGTTCCTGGCCAGAGCAGCAGCCATTCTTGCCCAAGTGTGTGATTATAGCAATAGATGAGAAATGGATCTTCAAACTTTTTAAAGCATGCGCCGAAATTTCAGGAAGAGGAATGTGACAGCTGGCTCTTCCATTTACAGGAGGCAAATGTAAACTTCTCAGTGCCTAAAGATGGGTGAAACAACCTAATTTTAGACTGCTGTCTTTTTCTGTTTGTTTATGTTTTTTACATTTTGGCCATGCTGTTTTTCATGACTAAGCTTGGATTTCTGCACCATGAGCCCAATCAGCTGAGTGTTATTCAGGCAGTATTTGTTTGTAATTTGCTCTTGTAGATATGGGTAATCCTTTGTTCTTCCCAAACTGCCTTAGGCTCCATGGCGGTTCCTTAGACAGAGAGTATCAGACGAGGTCCAAAGTGCTTTGTAAATCCAAATTTTGCTTTGGCACCCACATTAACAACTGTATGTGACAAAGAGTGTATATCAGATAACAAGCTCAAACTTCTGGCATTGCAGTGAAAATTGTCATTAATTGAAAACATTTTAGAGGCAGTTTTTACTGATGAAACATTATGGCTAGAATGTGTTTGATTTAGGCTTCCTTTTCACACCTTTGGATTTACAGGAGGCAGTAATATCCCTGTGGGCCACTAATATGAAGCTTGGCCATGTTTTAAAACTTCGGATTGAGGAAGACATCAGAAGGGCAGGCTCTGCTAAAGCCACTGAGAAAACATGTACACCCACTTCACTGGGACCAAAGTTTCATCTGAGATTTGGTTCAGACTGATCTCTAATATGACCTCTTCTGTTGCAGCTTGACAAGTAAGGCTGGAATTTTCCTATTTACAGGGTAAAGCCTAAAGTAAAAGTACTTAATGCACATAACATTGGAGAATCATACATTAAATGATTAGAATTTTGTTTTTAACTCATTTGGCCTTGAATTATGATAGAAAGATTTGGCAAACAGTGCATTTACATCCAAGATGATATTTCTTTGTATCCTCTGAGGATTTAAGATCCAAGGGTCGTATTTGATTTGCCAACTAGGGACAAAAAGCTGTTGTTATTGTTAGTTACTTTAAGTCACTCCTGTGTTGCAGTGCATGCCATGTTCATACTTTTACTTGATGGCATGTGTAAAGCATTTTAAAGTGGTTTACCTTGTCTAGATTGATTGTCTTTATGTGTATATATATGAACACCTATATATAAATGCAAATATCTATATGAATACATAAATAAATAAGATTTAAACTGTTTTCCCTTAACCAACCCTGAGAACCTGTGGGGCTGCTGGAGATAGAATCACCTAGGATTTGGCTGCATATGGTAAACAGTTTTTCCTCAGCACACTCTGGAGATCATGGACCTTCAATGAACCCATGTGTTGTTTGGCAACTCACCCTGTGCTCAGCTCTGGCTCTGTGAATCTCACACTGCTTCCCAAGCAGTAAATGTTCATTAGGCATCACCTCAACACTGCAAGGCAGATAACTGCTACAGAAAGGCCTTGGCAGGGGATTTAAGTGCCTTGTTCACAGGAGCAGAGAGTGGCAATGTCCAGGTTGGAGTCCAGGGCTCTCCCATCTCTTCCCTACCTTCAGTCCTTAGGCTTCACAGTGCCAGGAAAGAGGATGGATAAAGGATAAGCTTCTTCCTTAGCAGCTTATTTTGAATTTTTGAGCTTGTGTATCTCGGTAAGTAGCTGTCAAATTAAACAAAATAGGAATGGAGGAGGAAGCATTAGATGTCAGAGCCCAACTTAGTCTGCTTCCATTTAGTCTAGTTCATGCACTGACATTTTCAAACAATGCATTCAATTTTTTTATACTACAAATGAAAAAGCATATTTTCCCCTTTCAGGCTGTGACCTCATCTTTTGCTGATGACTTCAGTCATTGTTTGTAATAGTCAAACCCCTGGGGCAGAGAACAGAGTGATTCATTTCTGCTTGGGGCACTTGGATTTATAGACCAATAAACAGACTGAAATTATTCTTACTTGAAGCTTGCATGAGACTGTCTTCAAAACTAGAAATGATTCCAGACCAAAGCCCTAGACCCAGATTCAGATTTCAGTGGGCAGTGCAACCTGTTTCCACAGTAGGCTGAGCATGTATACCAAACTTTTGGAAAGATCTCTGTTTTGATTGTTCAAATTTATGAGCATTCACTTTATCAAGGAACCCACCAGTATGTAAATACTAATCAGCTTTACTGACAAGGTGAAGTATGGTGTAAATCTCTGCCAACATATCTGTGCTAGACTGAGCATGAATTATTATGCAAAAAATGTTACTGGCTTAAGATGCTGCAGTGTCCTCTGCCAGCAGCTGCTGACCCCTGTAAGTTGCCATCTTCCCTGGTGGCAGCTTATCTGGTCACTTCCTCATCTGCTTCATGTACCATCAGCCACTTTTGCTTATTTGGCTCCCATAGTTACACGCTGGGCACTAGAGAAGGCTGAAACCAAGGGCAAAATTTGGTAAGTCACAGTGTCACTTCCCAGCAGTGGGATGGGCTAAACAGGTCTACAGCACCACATGGGTGCCAGTAGCATCATCTTGTCTTTGAAGTACCATCTTCTGGGCAATAACAACTAACTTGTTAATGAGAGAAAGCTAAAGCCAGGATTATATACTCAGCTTCACCCAAATCTGAGCCAGCACTGGTTTTCATTCTGCAATCCAGGACCTGACAGGTGAGGATTTGCAAATCCAAATCTCCTTTGATTTTTGTCTGTAATGGAGACAGGTCACACGCAGAACTCATTGCTAACTCTGAGGAAAATTTTGAATTAAATCGGAATTGACCTGACCTCCCTTCTGGATTCAGCTTTGCAAAACCAAGCTCTGACAGACAAGCTCTTGCGAAACCCAAACAACCTCCAGTTTGGTCATCTCTTCTTTGCATATTTCAATAGCTTCTTGCCAGCTACAATGCTTATGATAATAAGAATAACAGAAACCAAAGTGAAACCACAAGTTAAGCTGCTTATTATATAATTTAATTAGACTCCACTGCACTTTCTCTTCCAATTCCCAGCTTACAAGGATTGAATTGTTAGGTACATTTTTCACATTCGGATTCTGAAGAGTTTATTTTGACCTGGCAAATGATTTTAAGACTGAGGAAAAGCAGGTCAAGCAGTGGTGAAATAAAATAGGAAGTATGCAGTTTCTTCTCACCAAGCCTGGTATCTGCGTGACTCCAGCACACAAAGAGCTGGTGTGAATTTCAGGTTCTGCGCCTGCCTTAAATCAAGGCATTTGCAGAAATTAGTCATGACATGGTTTACCCAGTGGTCTTTGCTAAAGGAGCATTTTTAGGGGGAACTTTTACATCAGATGCTCATAACTTATTGGCTTCATGAGGTCACATGTGCCATTGAGTTAGGAAGGAAGGAAAAAACATGTTGTAACTAGCAAGCCCCTCTCCTCCCTCTCCCCCGCCTTCCTCTCTCCCTTTATTCCTCTTGCATGTGCTGTTTCGTCCACAATAACTGCTAAACCTGCACAGGCACGACAAAACGGTCCCTCTTCCTTTTGCAATGCAAGGCCCAGTGTTTCCTTTTTGCATCCACCTATGTTGATTTATACCCCTTTGAGCCGATTGACTGATTGTCCCATAGCACACCATTTAACTTCTATGTCGCCAGGACATTCGTTGTCTCCCCTTCATTCTTCTTTCTCCCCCCTTGGCTTTAAAGGCCACATTTTCCAAGAAGGAGACAATCATGAGAAATAATGTTTTTTTGAAAAGGGAGTGATTGTCACTGAAACCGATATGTCTGTGCGATAACAAAAACTGTCATTGCCTCGCATGGAACATGTGCCCCGGGGACTGGGAAGAACAAAGAGATCCTTAGAGAGGGGCAGCGAGCCATGTGCGTCCGCTCATCCCTGTGGCACCAGGCAGAGCCCACAAGCCATTTTTCTCATACGCCACTGGGACAGATAAATGAAGGAAGCATTTGAACAGTTTCCATTTAAAGAAGGAGTTAATAGTTGAGTCATTCTTTTCAGCTGTATTATTCCTTCTGTACTTTTAGAGGCACTCAGTCTTTTAGAGGAAGGACCAGGAAGAAGCTGCTTCTTCCAGCTGTTTGCAGCTGCTGATCCTGTAGGTTCTCCCTGTATCGACAGAAATATCGGCTGGGAAATCTGGGCTTTTCTCCCATCCTCCTCCTAAGCATCAGCTCATCACTTCTCTGGAGGGAAACCTGTCACCTCCTCATGCTTGCTATTCCAGCAAACTGAAGTGATAAAAAGCACTTTGTTTTCCTGAAGCATTTCCTAGAGACAAGAAGAGAGCAATATACTGAGTTTCTGGATGGCAAATGCCGTGCTTTCTACTGTCCGTTTAATCAAATGATCTGCTGTTATCTGCCAGCTATTAGTTGTTAATTTGCTTTATTGCATCAACTGCAGTGTGTCACCACTCACATCCTTTGTGTCACTTTCCTCTATTATTACAAGATGCAAAATGAATAAGTTGCAAAACAGTAACTGCAATCACATCAGAAAATGAGCCCTAAATCAAATTAAATAATGTTAGCTGTGCTGATCAATGATTGCTATTAAGGCTGTGCAATAAAAGGAAATGCAGCTCAGCTCTAGTTGGAGAGAATAGGACTCTGTGGGCCACTCGGAGGTCTGTAACTTTTCCCTCTGAGGGATCCTGTAGGCCTTCATTCACGCAGCCATATTTTCCCCTGGTTTGTACAACAGTAACACACAGTGCTTTTATTACTGACAGTAGTATATGGCAGAGCTCATGCTCTGTCTGCAGAGGCTTTGCATACCAAAACGGGGAGCAAGGACACAGGGCTGATTTGCATAGGATGAGCTGGAGATACAGAATTAAGCTGAAGCTTGGATTGGTCTCAGGTTCCCATACCTCAGTCCTTGTACTGTGGTATTGAGGTATAGATACCATCAGAGCCTTGCCAGATGCTTTAAAGACATAGTACCTGTTGCCATTACTGCTCTTGGTTGCTGTAACTGGTATTTTTGCCACTCATGAGGGTGTACCTGGCCCCCAAAAAACTTGGGAACTACTGAAGACAATTAATAGTTTTATTTGCATTTTTTGGTGCTTCTTACAGCTGAGTCTTCTGAACTATAGGATAAAAAAATAATTATTTTATTGACAGTGGGTCAGATCCTCAAAATTTTTAAAATATTTAAATATTATTCATGGACCATGACTTCAATTGATTTCTACGTTTCTGAGAAGAATCTGGAAGCCTGAGAAGGACCCGAAGGATCTCAAAGGTGTTGACCTTTGAGAATTGTGACTAAAAAGGTATAATCAGGTGCGAAGCAGTAATTCAATATAGACACATAGGGGAAGAGAACTCTTCATGCAAACTTGTTGCTTGTCTTATTTTCTCTCATGGCACAGTCTCCAAGAGGATATTACGGTCCATTATAAGATTGTATGCAAAATGACACATAATCTTCACTACTTCTTGTTTCTACATTCCAAGCCCCAAAGTTAAATTATGATAATATTCAGCAGCAGCAGTTGCTTACTGTTGTCAAAAGGCATAAAGCAGTAAGGAATGCATTTTGCTGAGAATGATATAAGAAATGATATCTAGGCACATGGTTAAACAGAGGGAGCTTAAACACATGCACTAGCAGAAAAGGACAGCATGAAAGGTCTTTGTGCCTTCACTTGTACAGAGAACTGGGAGTTGTTAATCTAGGACAGTCATTCAGGCTTGCAGAAAACATTCCCAAAGCAAATAAAAACAGTAAAATAAAACCCAATAAAATCGGATTAATAAAATCAAAGAGTGTGTGCTCATCCAGCCCCGTCCTGCTGCTTTGTAGGCACTCCATAACTTCCAGTGGTGACACTGTGCTCGCATGGCCATACTGGGGCCATACTGGAACTGTACTGGTGCCATACTGGGGCCATACTGGAACTGTACTGGAGCCATACTGGGGCTGCTCAGCACCACTAGATGGGAGCTCTGGACTCCCTCCACAGTGCTGCCGAACAAAAGACCATTATTCAGAGAATTTCCATGTTATAGACAGAAAAACAACAACAACGCCAAACGCCGAAACGCCATCGAGAGCAATTACAGCCACAGCGCACATGATGCACTGTTGATTTAATCTGTTTCTCTTTTAAGATTGCCTCAGACTGGGTTTGTTTACAAGCTGTTTTATCGGGTTCAGGCAATACTAATTATAAAGCAGAGGCAGCAGAAGCGTGCTCTCCACGAGGACTCTCAGGGCTCAGGAAAGCTCCGACCCTCTTCTCAAAAGCCCTGAGGCCTCGGCAGCGTGCCTACCTGGGAGCTGTGCTGGAGTCAGGGTGCACGTCGGGATGGGGAGAGCACTGAGGATGTTACACAAATGGGAATCAGACACATTTTGCTCTCTTTAAATCCAAACAGACGAATCGCATACAGCATTAATTGTCGCTGATGAATAATTTCGCAATACCATAAATATACTTTTGTCACAAGGTGCGGATTTAAGAGCAAATCAAGCTGCCTGCACACAGGTAAATAAGACAAACCAGACTTGGCTCTGTCTGGATACTTACAGAAAAGAGGGAATTACCTCTGCTCTTAGGGGTGGCTGTAGCACCCATGTCTCTCTCGTGGCAGGGCTCACTGGTTAACGAGTGTGCAAACCTAGAAAGGGAGCAGGTTGCGGGGCTGCAGCATCACCCAGCTCCCACCATCAAGCCTGTAGGAAATGCCACCAGCACCTCACCATAGTGTGTCAGTCACAAGTGCACGCCACACAAAATGGCAGTCCTTGCCCTGAGGAGCTCATGGCATCAGATTTTAAAAGCAGATAACAAGTCACACCAAAAAATCATATGAAAAAGAGTCCAAAGCCCTGTACTGCTGGAGGTGGTGTCCTTGGAGAGGGAATGGTCCCATTCCCACCTGCACCACTGAGCTGTTTCCCTGAGAGTCCAAGGTGAGGTGGAGGAAGGCCAGGTGTACCAAAATCTGTCCCTATCCTCCTCCTACACACACTTATTTATAAATTTATACCTATTGAATATAAACACCCCAAAGCCTCTGTCTGGAAGTTACCAATCACAAGTCGACTGATTTTCCTCTTAGACACACTTCTGCTCACATACCTCTCCTTCAAAATCCTGCACTAGGTCTGGCATTACAACTTATGCTATACACTTTGTCTTTAGTGTTATCTGCAGATACTGGCTACCACAGCCTGTCAAAACGCTTCTTGCTGAATTACTCACAGGAGAAGATGCCTGTACCAGCCTTGCTCCATTATGGTTTCTGAATGACTCTGTGCACATACAAGAAACATCCCTCTGAACCATGCAACTTGTGTATCTTGTAAAAATTACTTCTAAATCTTACATTTCCCTTTCAGCTCATCTATTATTTGTGGGGAAAGCAGAAAGTTTCTTTTTATTTCTGTCTGTCTTCCATTAAACTAAAGAACTCTATAAATCAATAATAACCTTTCAGAGATGAACCTCTTTGTAATTATGTCTCCAAAGCCAGGTAATTGTTTGCATATTTTTATAGAGAAATAAAGAAGGGAAACGTGTTCAGTGTGACTGAAATAGTAAAAAAAAAAAAAAAAAGAAAAAAGAATTGAAACTGGTTATCAGCATTCATTACATTCACACTTTTCATCAACATTTTTTATATTGCTTGTAGCCAATTAATTTCTTTCGCACAAGACTCAAATCACTCAATCAGACAACAGTACACGCACTGGAGAGGGGAAAGTACAGTCTCTCAATTGGGATCTGATTTGGATTTATTACAATATGGTCTTTATTAGGGATAATAATCTACAACCTCTGAGTTAAGGGAATGGTTGATTTCAGTCAAATCAATCTTTGTGTATCTCTCTGATGCCTCGGTGACATTTCCCAACAGGAAGGGGCTAAGAGCCCAAACGGGAGTGATCTCAGATTAAGAAACAACACAGACATCTTGAAGGCACTTGGTTTGTAGAATAAGATGACAGCAACCAGAGCGCCCTGGGGCACTTTTCCAGGATACCTACTCCCTCTGTGCCAGCCATCTGGGTTCATTTAAAGCCTCTGCATGTGAGTGTGTGTGTGTGTGTGTATGTGTGTGCACACGCGTGTGTGAGTGGAAGGTGGGGAGCGGCGGTCTCGGGTTGCAGGCTTCGGTGTGGGCTGTGCTGGGGGCTAAGCCCTCCCGCCTGGACCTTCTCAAACCTGGCAACATCATCTGCTGGTCCCTCCAGAGGAGCAATTTCAGCAGGACCAGCTGCAGGGGGGATGTTTAGCGTATTCTTTATTCAAAGTGAAAGATGTTAAGCAGGAAATTTCAGGAGCCCTCTTGTTCAGAGAAAGAGAAAGGAAGACTGGGGGGAGAAAACAGAAACTGGAAAACATCCATGAAATTAGTCCCAAATCATTGCCTATCCCAACCATTTCCTGACAAGTTGTCTGTCATATATTTGCAGCAGGTTATGCATAAGTCGGCTTTGCCGGTAGCATATCCACATGACTAACATGAAAACTCAGCTACCAGTGTTTCAGAAACTACATCCGCCGATGTGTTTTATTTGGAATTAATTTTAAAAAGGAATGTAATATTTTTTGAAGGGAGAACTCACATAGGATATGGCCGGCAGACAGCTCCAAACCATACATTCCGCCTCGTTATTATCCCCAGAGCTAAAACGTTTTAAAAGACTAGTGTACCAGTCTGAACAGACATGCTGCCCCTCTTTCCCACCTTTCAGACAGTTTGGCTGGGGGAAATAAGCTTTGGCACAGCTGGGGGAGTCCTCTGAGAGCTGCAGAACTGGGAGGGAGGGAAGGATTTGAACTCTGCAGTCCCACAGGAATGGAAAGTAGGCAGAAATTCAGTAACTCGATGTCAATTCTGAAAATACAAACCCTGAAAAACTCCTCAGGAAAAAAATCAAGTGGATTCACATCCTCCCAGACTGAGTGGCATGACACCAGGCATAAAGAAGGACCACATGGATCATATATACTGAACATGCAAGACTGAATATATAACAGAAAAAACGATCATTTTATTTTTATTTATGCCTTTATGCATTAAATTGTAATGGAAATTCAATACATTATACAATTTTGATAGCACATTTTTTAATTTTAAAAGCCCCAAATTACTTCTAGAGCTGTTAGACTGGTTTAATGAAATTTAGTTGATTTGTTCAATGGTCTTCACCAATCACAGTCTAAGGGCCTAATCTGAGAAATAAAAATGCAGTGCAGGCAGGAGGTAGAGCTGTGACAGTGGCATTAGTCACAGAGCATGAGGCACAAAGGAATGACCCACCTTTGTGCAAGAGCAGCTCAACTAGACCTTTTGTATCCCAGCAGACGAAGGCAGGAGGAGGAAGCACCTACAGAGAAAGGATGTTGCTGCAACTCTTTCCAGAAAGGGAGGGTGTTTCTTGGTTAAAATTTTATAGTCTCTCTGGTTGTGCTGATTACATCACTAGGTATCAGATTTTCCAGTTTAGGTGAGATCCGCAGCAGATGGCAATGGTTTCACTGGTGGATCTATACTTGTGTCTGCGTCACTGGCAGATCTCCTTGACATGTTCTGTGGGACAAGTGAATAAAAAAAACCATCCAGCTCCTGCCACCCATTAGCAGTCTGATGGGGAGATCCATGCCTCTACTCCCATGGCTGGGGTCTCAGCATCCATCTCCTAATAGAGCCTTATCTCACCAAAGTGCTAATTGCTCATAAGCAGATGTATTATCTACCGGCTCTCAGCAGAGTATGATCAAATAAAGTGGTAGGACATAAGTAAATGCCCTCCTGGGGCTTTACAGTAAGGTTATATTTGTGTATTCAGGTTTATATGTGTACATTTTCTGTCTGAGCCAAAAGGAAAAATGAATGAGGGAGGATTTAGCCAGATGGGACTTTGCCATCGCCGCCGAGATGTGTCCAACTTTTTAAAGCAAGAAAGCAAACCCAGAATAAAATTGTGCAATTACCTACTGTCTTCATCTGTATTCTCCAACATCACATGGTGTTAGATGCAGAGAAGTGCCAGCTACCTCAGCCTCAGCAAAATCCAACACAGGAGAGCAGACTGGACTAATTCTGCTGACCATTAATCAGGTTATCTTGTTATTCCTTCAATGAACAGGCACTGTTATTGTCTTGCAGTTTTCAGTACAGTTAGCTTTCAAAGTCTTTAATGAAGCAAAAACCTGCTTTCTTGTGTGGTATAAAACACACAATAAGAAACAGGTCCTGTTCCCCAGAAAGTGTGTGGAGCAAATGGCTACATATTAGAAATAGTAATTGCAACAGAGGCACAATGGAAGAACCAGAAACAATACACAGGTCTTTGCAGTCCCATTTCTGTGTCATATCAGCTGGACCATTTTGAATAGCCCATGAAAAAATAATTATGTTTGGAATGGAGTGGCATTAAGAGAAAAATTGCAAATTCGTTCCCTGAGTAGTTCCTCTGAAGCTGGTGGAGTTGCCCTAGGGATGAATTTGGTCCGGTATATGTCAACGGCCGTAAGACATAATTTGAACTTCTACCTTTGCCAAATGAGCAAATATACACACACCATTTATTGCCAGTTCTGTTGGTTTAAGAGGTGCTCTGTATTTCAAAGCTAACATTTGTACCACTTGTTGCTGTGGTTGTCTCTTATTAACACAGCAAATAGCTAATGAAAATCTATGGCCTTGGAAAAACCCAGCTCATAAGTTAGGACTTTAAATTAGTCTGCCTGTCATATATACACAGCATGGTACCCCCCTACTTTTTGTCTCATTCAGTCAGCCCATTTATAAGGACACAAAATCACCGGGTACAAAGGTTGCAAGGAAAATTTTTTCCAAGAGGAAACAAGCCTGGCTCAACTGCAAACAGCTCATGCTCTATTTAAAGTCAGGCAGTACTCATTTCTCATGCCAGAGAACCCAATTCATCCAGGGTGTAACTCCACAAACACCAGCAAAGTTCCACCAGAGACTAATTTAGCCCAGAGTGCTTTAAATTCTTGCTTAATTTATACATGTTTCAGTTTGGCTTTAAAGCCATCAGTCCCTGTGCTTCACCCTCTGCCTTCTCCCACAGGACAGGGTGCTGCTGTACTGATCACCACCCCAGCCGCTGCACTGGGGCTAATCCTTGCTTGGAAGCTACCTTCCTTGGAAGCTACCTCCTTCCTGAGCCGTTCTCCTTCCTCCAGTGTCCTCTTCTGCAGAAACATGACACCAAACCAGCCTGGCTATAACAACGCAGGTCTGTCTCCAGTTTTGGGCAGGCATTTTCTGAGATTACACTTTCTTCAAGGAAGCCAAGATCATAGCTCTTACATATGTCCAATTGGCACAGTTTTTCATTGCCACACATGCAAGGATGCATTTGTGTAAAGCAATAATAACCCGTGTCAAGTTCATCTTAGCAATAACTCCCTGGCCCGCACCAGAGGCTAATTTAACCCGTTAAATTGAAACAATGTCAGAAACTTGGATTGTCTGAAGTGTCTTTTAGTTTCCTTTATTCTTATATATAACATATCCATCTCTTAACAGGACATTTGACTTGTGAATGTCCACCCCATGGATGCCATGAACACATACTGCCAAAGCATGGCCTGTTGATGAGGAGATTCCATCCAAACACTAATCACCAGACTTTCCCTAATGGGAGCTGTATGCAGGTCATGGATTTGCAGAAGCTTCTCCCAGGATAATTAAAGCACTAGGCTGTTAGGATTTTTTAAACAAGGTTTCTGGCCCTTTACAAAACATGTGTGCTGTATATCCTTAAACATGATGTGTTTTCCTCAAGGAGTTCCTTGTCAAGAATCTTTGTATTTAATAGTGGGTGATGATGAGAACATGCCCTAAATGAAATGTAATTGAAAATGAGATTATGTAACTTTACTTCCTCCGTAAGTAGACTTTCCCTTGACATATTGTAGTCAGGTTTTGCATTGAAGCCTTTAGTGTTAAGCAAACTGACAAATACAAGATTTCTTTGAGAAATGAAAAAGAAAAACCCCACCCAGATCTGATTTACATCTGGTGGTCTTCTGCAGGAGAAAGCAGAGCTGTGTTCCAGAGGAATATACTTGAAAGAATAAAATCCAGTGGGTGACAAATTATTAAAAAAAAAAAGTTAATTTAGAACAAAAATCCTGATGTCATTCAAATAAATCAGACATCAAACTAAACAAGCTTTAATTTACTAATTACCCTATTGGTTGTCAAATAAAATTTTAGTCACTATTAGTACAGCTGCATATGCTCCTTTGCAACAGCTCTCGAAGAAAATGGACTGAGTTTTTGTTTGATTATAGACAGTTAAATAGAATGATTTTTTTCCAGGCTTGAGAAAATGAAATAAGTGTTAATTTACAATTTCAAATAGTGCAACAGTGCCTACACTTTAAATGTCCGTATGCTGTCAAAACAATAATGGAGTTTATTGCTTGCAAAACTCCAACTTTCAAGAAGACTATAGAGAAAAAAACTGGTGTGCTACTCTTTTGCAATGGACCTGATTCTTTCATACTTCGGCTGTGATTGTGCAAGTGATATTATCTCTGGAAAAATATGTGTGCATGGAAGTTCCTTTTCAATTTTTTTTTCTTGACCCTTAAAGACTTGGAATTTGCACCACTGTGTGCAAAAAAATTATTTTCTCTTTGCAAAACTGTTAGGAGTTAATAACAGTGAACAGTTCTACTCACCATGTTTATCATAAACATGCAGCAGGAAAATCTGGCAAAATTCTGTCAGGGTTACTGGCTAGCTGGCTTTAGTCAAAACAGTCTAGATTTTCCTCATACAGCTGCTTTCTGGAAATGATGCTGATACCTGCTCCACCTTTCCCGTCTTTGCCAGGGGAATAATGTTTCTGTCCTTGAGTGCAGACCACGTGTGAATGAAATGATCAGTAAAAGTAATTACAGTATCAACGGGAGCTAAGCTTCTGCCAATACTGCTGGTCCCATCTCAATTTTCAGTTAAACCGAAACACTTCATAAAGTGCCTGGGGATGAGGTTTAGGCATCTGATATTCAGATTAGAAATATCTTTTTGCTGGGGGTGGTCCCCCCTGGCCATGTATTTAACATATATCCAGGTGGAAGGAGATGCAGCTTAGGGCAGAGTAATTGCTCCCGCTGCGCTGTGGAAGTTACAGTAATGCACTTATGGGAATCGCAGTTGCAGCAGTTCAGCAGTGGTTGAATGGCCAAGGAGAGGAAAGAAATAAAACAGCTGTTGATCTTTGAGCCAAACAAATAAATAGCACTAAAACTATGCTGCTACATCTTGCTGACTCAGGTCCTGCACCTCAGCGTCTGTGATACACTGGTCAAGCCTATGGAAGTGGCCTGTATCAGAAACGGTGTGACCAGCAGGAGTAGGGAGGTGACC
Organism: Podargus strigoides; assembly: GCA_028020825.1. Lineage (NCBI taxonomy): Eukaryota > Metazoa > Chordata > Aves > Caprimulgiformes > Podargidae > Podargus > Podargus strigoides. The sequence continues at coordinate 32,602,948 of CM051623.1, forward strand.
GTGTCCCTGTACTTGGCACTCGTGAGACCACACCTTGAGTACTGTGTCCAGTTCTGGGCACCACAGTATGGGAAGGACATTGAGGTGCTGGAGTGAGTCCAGAGAAGGGCAACGAGGCTGGTGAGAGGTCTGGAAAACAGGCCTTATGGAGACCGGCTGAGGGAACTGGGGTTGTTTAGTTTGGAGAAGAGGGGACTGAGAGAAGACCTCATTGCCCTCTACAACTACCTAGAAGGAGGTTGTAGTGAGCCTGGTGTTAGTCTCTTCTCCCAAATTACTAATGATAGGACAAGAGGAAATGGCCTCAAGTTGCGTCAGGGGAAGTTTAGGTTGGATATTAGGAAGAAGTTCTTTACTGAGAGGGTGGTTAGGCACTGGAACAGGCTGCCCAGGGAGGTGGTGGAGTCGCCGTCCCTGAGGGTGTTCAAAAAACGAGTGGATGAAGCACTTGAGGCCATGGTCTAATGGTCTAGTGGTTAGGAATATGATGGGATAAAGGTTGGACTTGATGACCCTGGAGGTCCCTTCCAACCATAATTATTCTATGATTCTATGATATTAGGTGGTTTCTTATTTATATATTTTCCTCTGCATAGGTAGATTTGTTGACCAAAGTTTCATTGTGATTTAGGAGAGTCAACAAACCAGAATTTTCCTTGTGTGAGAACTAAAGAGGACCTCTACCAAATATTCCTTAGCAAACAGATAATTCCATCAGCCTATACCCTTTCTTACATTTTACATGAGAAGTTATCATTTTCTTTGTCTATTGCAGGTTCATTTCAGTTTCCTAAAAAGTTGTGCTAACTGGGACCTCCTTTTGATCCCAGTTGGAGTAAATAGGACACCCCATGACTGTTCAAATAACTCCAAACGCAGCAGGAGCTAGGCCCCAGAGGCACAGTTCAGCAGGAAGGGCTGGGGCAATCTCTCTCCTCAGGCTCCACACCAGGACTATGGCTACTTCAGCTTCCGCCTACCCGTGGGGGCAAGGGGCAGTGGGCTGGGGACCTCAGCTTGCCCAGGGCTGTTCTGGCCATGAGGCTGGCTGGCATGGGATGGCCTGTGTCTGTCCTTCCCCCACAGTTTAAAAGGATGAATGATTTATTTCTAGGGCCTGGAAACATTCTTCAATACTATTTAATTTATTAATATGGACAGAGTCAATGTGAACTGACTAATCAAGACTAGACAAGGAGCTGCAGTCCAGCTGTGGAGGAGGAGAATCATTAGCCTCCCACAGCCAGGAGGTAAGGATAGGGGGATCAGAAGTATTTCTCCAGTTTACTACCATATTGCTGTTTTTCTGTGTTTGCTGTCCTCTAGCCCAGGAAAATTTTGCTTTCTTCTCCTTTTGGACTCACTGGTTTTGAGTGGAGAAATATTGCCACCTGTGAGGACTCAGCCATGTCATTAGGTTTCTAGGTTCCTTTCATGGCATAGAGACTGAGGCTATAATAATTAAGTAGATGCTTACAGTCACCCACCCACACCTCCAAGCTCTAGATTATTGTTGCATAGATTTTGGAATAAATCCATGTGACATCAGAAAGCCAGATTTTCCATTTCAGTAACTAAGTCAGTTGAACAGTGTGGAAAACCCACTTGTCCCCAGCCATATATTGATTTTACAGCATGTAGTTCTGATACATTTTAACCAACAGAAGGGAGAATTCATGATGATGGAGTGCAGTTTACCAACAAACTTTTGATGACAATGGCGTCAAACCCTAGTATACAGCTCTCTCTATTAGGAAATCATTTCTCAGCAGCCCCAGTGGAGTCCTTCAACCTTCCCAGTGAAGCTAACACCCTAATTTTTCTTTTATTTGGGCTGGCTTGTTTCTTGGACTCTTCTTATCATGTACATATGCCATTTTTTAGCCTGATTCTCCCTTGTAGTACTCAGCTGGAAGCTCCCCCATCCAAGCCACCATCTACAGGCATGGGAAAACTGAGCCACAAACCAGCCAGGGTCAGACAAAGCATAGGGAGCACTTGAAGAGAAACTGCAAAGAGGAAGGAATAATTCTGGCTGAGACTGGGAGGAAAGTTTTGCTATCTCTTACCTTCCAGGGTCATCTTGGCTGGTGTTTGGTCTATTTTTTCCCTGCACTGCTTTGTCCTTGCATCCCCAGGATCCCTTTTTTTTCTGTCAATGCCTGAATGTCCTGTCCCACTCTGCACAGTATATTCTTTGTTTTTATATTTCCCCTGTGCTTACCAATCCTCCTGTAGCCTTATAGATTAGAGAAATGGACATAAAATTCTTTTTCCATTACGTGTGGCTCATTTTCTTTCTATGCTGCATTTTCTACTTCTTATCTGTATTTGTATGTAAATATCATTTCAAATTCTCTTTTATATAAAAGAGGGTCAGCTAGCACAAATGGCCAGCGGAGCTATTGAAAAGCCACCACAGGACATACATCCATATGAAAGAATACACTGCTTTTTGATACCGGTAGTTGCAAGGTCATTAATGGCAGGAATAGGAGACAAACAGTGTTAATAATAGGCTACTGGGGAACTGAAGGGGCTTCACGCTTCCCATGAAAGCTTTTAGGATTTTATTCAAATCCTTCCCTGACAGGAAAGAGATGAGAGGACTGGGAGATTTCTTCCACCCTAGTCACTTCCTCAGTACATCATAGCCAAAGCAGGACACTGTAAGAATCAGTGTTTCCTAACCCGGCCAATGAATATGTTATACACTGACCACGGAGGTGGTGGAGCCACTTTTATCTGCCCTCTTCTACTTGCAGCTGTCTGATTTCACAGAGAATTTATATTATATCTTTCAGGGTAATTGTAGAGATTCTTACTCGATGGGGAAAACAGATTAAGAGATGGAAGAAGGCAACAGAGAAAGTTATAGTCTGTTTGCTTTGACATTTTCCATATTAAGACTTCATATTTTCAAGACTCATCCACCTGGATGGAGATGAGTGAGGTGGCTTGTTCCCATGTGACTGTGAACCAGAATTTGGCTCAATGGCATAATTGCTTTTTCAACTCGGGAACAGAATTTCCTTCAACAACAGTTCAATTAAGAACATCAACTTGTTGGGATCTGGCTTTCATTTCTGCTGTTTACAAGTTTAATTTAGGTTGGGTTAGACCTCTACGAACTTCAAAACGAGCAACTGTGATCAGCTGTTCACTGACCAGCTGATCAAGAAAGGCTTGCTTAATTATGGGAAGAAGAGTAATTAGCTTGTCGACATTTAAGCCCCAGAAGTCTGTAGCAAAAAGCTACATGGAAGGATTCCTATCACCGTATTTATTGACCTTTAAACCCTTCAGCTCTTCTGTCATTGATGTTTAATCGAGTCACTTAGGCTGTCAGGCTAATAACTAAGATAATGAAGTAGTCTAGGACCTTGGTTTACTACTTTGTTATTCTAATGCTAATTTTAGAATGCTAAAAATAGGTTCACTGAAAATAAGACATGGTGGGTGGGTTTTTTCCCTAAAACAATTGAGCTTCTGTTACTTCCCTCTCAAAACTATTAGGATGTTATTAGATTTCAAAGAGGTTCTTTTGTAATAAAAGTTAATCATTATTTTTGTAGTGAAGGGTTTCAGCAACCAACTTCATGCGGTGATTATATTTGAGGAATAAAGAAAGACTGGATTTGTTACTGGTGTACAAATCTGTATTCCTGAACTTGAAGGGAAAACAACACTTGTGGCAGAGCAAGGGCATCAGGAAGGTGAGTCATTTTTTTGGAAGGACAGTATCTTTAAAATCAAGGTCTTTGAAGCAGAAGCAATCACTATTAACATGTTTTAGTAGTATGCTGATCACATGGAGTGTCTGTAAGGACAATCTGGGTTCTTTACATGTTTACCTCAGCATTTTTTTTAACCTTGAATTGCTCAGATTTATTTTTAAGTGTGATTTTATTAAGCAAATTTCTATGTGCACTTGGGCTTCAGATAATGTTGATGTAGCTGCAATTTCTTTATTTATGCTTAGGTTACTGGTATATATTCTTAACGTTACAGCCATTTTAATATGTATGTGTGTTTCAGTATAGCTAGCAACATGCATAGATGAAATCACTGGGTGACTTCACAGGAAAAAGCATGCTACTAGAATCAAATTCTGAGGAGAAATAGAAATCATCTAAGTATGTTTTTAAAAATACTTGCTTGACCCATATTTTTAGCAAATCACTTTCTTAGAAAACCTTCCTCTGTTTTGGGTTTATTTGCAGATTTTTTTTTCATACAAAAGCCCTGTCTCTTCTGATATTCTTTCATGCCCAGAATGTTAAATCCATTTATGAATTTTTGCTTTTCTTTTAAAATAAAATAGATTTTCTTTTCCAACCTAGACAATAACATACCTTTAATACCTGTAAAGAGTTCTATGAGATTTTAAGCAATAAAGAACATTAAAGGATGTGCTTTTTAGGAAAATGTGTTAGAGGCTGTTTTATGTATTGGCAAATTGTTTCAATGGGATTTTACTTACTGAGAGCAAAAGAAAATAAATTTCTTGTATTTTTGGATCTTTTCCCCCAAAGTGTTAGCTCCTCTTCTTCGCTTTAAAATTCTCTGTTCACTACACTGCAGCAGTTTGACCTGTCAGGTTTGTAATCATACAGGCTCCTGGCTATTTTATTGGCCATCAGGTCAGCAATCACTAATTTTACTTTTTCCTCCTGTTGAGAAAAATCATTTCCTGAGTTTTCACCTCTTCAGAAGGCACTCTCTGAAATGGAAGTTATGAGGACAGCCTTAGATGCCCTATAGCCTGACAAATTTCCCGATTATTTTGGAGCACACGGCTGATTGTACCAGATAGGAGGAATAACACTACTGCTATTCCTAGAGTCTGTTGAAACCATATCCCAGCCCCCTACTGACTTGTGATTTAATGCTGTGCACAATGTCTAATAAAAAAACTCCTTCAGGCTGAAGCCGTATCAGTTTTATTTGTCTGGTAACCACTGTGCACGCATTAAGACACAATACAAACAACAGCAATGTCTTTGAGATCAGATCCATTATTTACTGCACTTTCATACAGTGCTTAAACCTGATGGCAGCTTCAGTGTTAAATAATTCAGAACACTGCTATTTATACTGTCTTCTGGGTCACATCTTTCTTCTTGTGGATCCCTGGCTTTGAATGAGGTGAGATTTCACTTTTAGTGAAAAATCTTTTCTGGAATTTCTTTGCCATTAACCCAGGCCAAGCAGGTTGTCAAAGGCTTTATTCAGCAACAAGACTCTTACCTGACCAAGTTGACCTCTCCCCAAAGGTACAGTTCCCTTTCTCACTGGTACCTTCTCAGACGTCGGTTTCCAAACTTCCCTCCAGCATCACCAGCTGTTGCACCTGGTATGCAGCATGCACCATCAGCCCCATGGGATTTTTTTCTATTTTTAGTCCACAGCAATCCTTTTGTTAACCATTCATGAGTTTCTTGATTTATAGTTTTAGGGAACAAGGGGGTTCTGGGTTAGAGATCAGGAGTTATCAGAGACAACTGCATTTCACAGGCGTACTGACTCACCCCGCGCTCGTTGGGAATGCTTACTGAACTTCACACTGTATAATGTGATGGCATTTCAGTGCCATCTTACAGCTGCTGATAGAAAGCACATGAGAGCACACATGCCTGGGGAAGCAGTTTCTGCATGTCAATATGCCTGCTGTCAATGGATATCTCAGTTAGGCATGGCTTTGGGGGAACATATAACCGAGTAGTATTCTCAGTATTTCCCACACAGAGAAAAGGTCTTTTGTGTAATCAAATGCACCACGCAAAGACCACAGCACTGTTGTAGACAGCGGATTTGGGGGCTGCTATTTCAAAATAAGATATACTCCTATAGAAATATATATCTATTACTATGCTAAGAGAATAATTTTATTCCCGTAATTTGCAGGAGTGTTCTGGAATTCCATGAATGATAAATTTTGTGGGTTTTTTTAAAATTTTGCCCCTGCAGAAACAGTACATTAAGTCCATATTTCTTCAGCATCTCCAACTTATTTCTCTGATGAACATTCTCTCTACTCCCTAATTCCATTTCTGAATTTGTCCTTGACAGATAGCTGCTAGAATCTCTGTTCTCATTGCTTTGGAAACAGCTGCTGCACTTTAGTTTGCTTTTTCTTTTCTTATAGGTTATTATCAGGGAATTCACCAGTTCCATCCAAACCTACAGGCTTTCCCAGCTAGCATGGGCTACTCAACACCTCATTAGACCAAGCTTACACAGGAGTCTAGTCTCTGACCTCTGTGCAGCCAAGTGCTGGTCACACCACTGATTACGAGGGAAGGAGGCTTGTGTCTGCAGCCCTGCTGTTCTGACCCTCCAGAGCACAGTTAAGGACATATGCCCGGGCTACATATTGCCTTGGCCTTAGCAGAGATCATAAAAGCCCCAGATGGACAGCAGTACAGGAGGTAGAGATTACCCACACTGAGAAACACTTCTCTGCATTCTTGCATGCACAGTGAGCCTGAGGTGCTCCCAGATGCTCCCTGATCCTGCAGCTGGGAGCCTCCCCTCCTGGAGCCACCTCCACCCACCAGCACACACCTTCTGTGACAGCACATCTGAGCCTACACCTCCATGCCCTTACACTAAGGCTTTGTTCCCAGACACAGCACATTTCTTCAGTTTCTGAGGCACAGGCAAGCAACCCAGCCCTCCTGTCTGTTATATTGACCACGCAGATGTTCCGCCATCATTGTCTCCACCAGGAAGATGGCTTTCTACCACCACAGGGCATCAATTCCATGCTGGATTCCCAGTGCACTAACAGTTTTTATGTCTGAAAAAAAAACATTTATTTTTGGCTCTCACTGATAGCTACCTGCTGCCAGGTGACATATGCCTTATCTGAAGAAGGGCTCATCTCACCTCCGTAAATCCCAGAAATGTCCTCCCTCCTCTTCCCAAATAGTTGATGACCTGTTTTGGGGCAAGATTGGACTCCGCTCATCTCTGGCCAGGCCCCTTGGCTCCACCAGAAGTGATTGAGGTGTTGGACTGTGGGCTGCAGAGTGGATAGAGGACACTGAGGGACACACCACCATGTACTGGCTGCAGAGTCCTGCAGAGCAGAAGGGACTTAGTGGTACTGCAAGGTATAGGAGCAAACTAGCCATAAGCTAGCCTCAAAATTAGGCTTCTGACCCAAGTTGCCCCTTCCCCCTGCTGCAAAGAGCCACTCTGGCCTAGTAGGAACAAACATTACTAGTAGGAACCTGCTGCAGATTTGCTCCATGATTTTCCTGGTCCTGCGCAGATGTCTTGACCACCTTAAGGCATATTCCTGGCACTAGGTTTAGGGACCTGCATCCTGCCCTAGATGGCAGCAGTAGGACAAAGAGAGATGTGGAGCATTTGTCTTCAGGGGGTGTCCTACCTTGGAAATGACAGTGCAGCATTGCTGAAGCCTGTACTTAACAATGCACATGAAGATGAAAACTCTTTTAGGTTGCACTGCCAGCTGTAGCTTGTAGGCATGATGAGATGAAAAATCTCAGTATTTCCTCTCATAGTCACCCAGAGTCCATTTCTCAATGCGTATTAAGATTTCTCCTGCTTGTAATCTTCTATAGAACATAATTATACGAGCTCCTCATTAATGGACAGACTTCAACATCTGATGCTGCCCCACTCTGGGCTTACTACAGAGGGCTTAAACTACCCGCACACTCGGTTGCAAATAGCACGTGGTGGTATACTCACGACTTGGGTTAATGCTGGTTCGGCACTGCCCTGAGTAACACTGCAGCCACTCATTCGCCCTCCTGTATTTGCAGTTCTGGATATTTCAGGAACGTGTTTGAGTTACATTCTTCACCACAGCCATATTGACTCTGAAAGAGAAACGGTGGCCTTAAAAAACCCACACCTATCTAACTCAGCAAAGAGATCTCCAAATTGTGAACTTAACTTCTTTAATGTCAGAGATATTACAGTTCTCTTCAGGCATTCAAAATACTTGCATGAGTTGTCTATTTGCTGTGGCCTTATGGGCTTTGCAAAGCTATTCCTTTTGTTCAGAAAACACCTTTATTAGACTGTACCTGAAAAATATTTTGCCACGAAAAAGAATTCAAGTGACTAAGAAATTTGAAGGAAGCCAGAGTCTTTGCCACAGATGCCTTTAATCTGAGAAATAGATATTCTTTTGTTTATACGTTTATATTATATATGTAGGGGTATGTCTGTGTATACATACATGAAGATATTTATTTTAGAAGGGGTTTAAGTGCATTCATCAGTTTTCTTTCAATATGGATTCCTTTCTTGCAGTTGAACTCATTGTACTTAAGTTTATAAATAAAATGGTACAAAAAAATTACAACAGGGAGTTTTTAATCTCACATGTTTTTAAAATAGCTGCTTTTCCCTTTGTGGGAATGCAGTGGCATTCTGCCATCTCCCATGCACACAACTGTCTGACTGTGGGATTCGTTAAACAGCCATAGCTGACACACAGCGTAAATGACTATGCTATTTAAAGAATTTGACTCAAATATATCGTAATACAAAGACAGTGTATATGCTGCTGATTTGTCATAGGGGACAAAGGGTGTGCTAGCTACTACAGTAGCAGCATCACATTTTCCTGACAGCAGCATGATGACTGTATTTTTGAATGTTTGAGTAAAGAAAGGGTTTGTATGTGCAGGGAGAGATTAGTTTTCCCTGGAATAGCTGGAAGTCCTGTAGGTGCTGAGCTCAGCTTACATAAGACTTTTCTCAGAAGGCAAGCTGGGAGTTGGCTTTATGTCCACAAGACGGTATTTGTTCTCTTCTCTGTGCCAAATCCTTCCTGTTCCTGTGTACCAAATTGATCTCTGGTTTATTATTTTGAAAACAATAATTTGAGTCCATATTTCAGCCAGCAGTCTTTTTTTTCTTCCTCTTTTTCCCTCCTGCTCGTAGTTTGCCAGTTTGCCTCTGCGCAGTGACTTATGGTAAGCACACAGCCCTGGACATATCCCAAACTGGTTAATGATACCCTTCCTACCTCAAATAATTCACCCTTTGCTTCCAAAACGGGAGTTGTTTCCATTTTCCTCTCCTAAGGACTCTCACATAGTGCTGCTAGAGAAAAACTCTGCTACATTTAAACAGTATACATTGCTATGGTTCACCGATGTTTGAACGAGCCCTTTCAGGATTGTCCAGATGAAAGCATGCAGTGTTAATTCCTGTTGTTATTAGCCAGAAATACAACAGCAAAACTTTATTTCAAAGTGGATGCCATCATTGCTCCCTAAGCTGGGGGGTAACATCCAAAAGATCTTGGTGTGACTAGTCTTCTTCAGCCTGCTATTGGAATATGAAGTTCAGCTGCAGCATCCTGGAACAGATTACAGAATCACAGAGTGGTAGGGGTCAGAAGGGACCTCTTGAGATTAACTTCCAGAGCAGCCTCGATTCTCCAACAGGCACCTCAGCCCAGGGCCATGACACTGCCTTATAGGGCCTTACAAGGTATCCTTGTGAAAGGACTTTTTGAAGTCCTATTGCCACTTCCTAGTTCCCACCAACTGGACATACAGATAGAAGAAGATAATGAGATTTTCCAAAGTAAGTAGGATTCTTTTAAGTTGCTGTTTGAGGGTCACAAAGTTTTTCAGAGGAAACTTTCTGGTCAGTAGATACTGTGGCAGCAAAGCTTTTTAAAATCTGCTAATCCCAACAACAGACTCTCATGAATAAGAATAGGCACTTCATTAAGCAGAACCATGGTGTCATGACTCCCAGCTGTGATTCAGCTAGAAATGTTTCGAAAGTGTCTGTCACTAATATCTAAACACTGTACAGGGATTATAAAAATGCATAGAGAGCCACTCAGAAGGACAGTAGATCAATTCAGTGATGAGAAGTCATATTGTATTTCATCAAATATAATTCTATTCATTTATTCAGTTGTACCCCACTGCCAGCCATTGTAGGAAGCAACAAATGTGGTATTCAAAAGTCTCCAGGCTTCTCTTAGAATAAGTGAATACCACTGGCTCAAACCCCACTCAACATTTCTGGGCTCACTAAGCAGCCTCCCAATGGGCCCTCAGAAGACGATGGCTCCATGCATGCAAGTGCAGAGGTTAGGCACCCAAGGGGAGACCTTCATGGGGGAAATGATGCTTAGCTTGGGAATGCCACACACCTGCACCCATTAGAAGGAACATTCCTGTAGGCAAGTGCCCTGTCATCACACCACTTCCCACAGGCTGAACAGTTTTACCATCTTAGTGTGATTACATTTGATTTGCCTTCAAGTCCTTGAAAAGCCCAACCTCCTCCTGTCCTGCCAGTTTCCTGCCTGGACCAGCCATGGTAACCTTTTGGTGGATACAAAGAGGTCACTCAGCTCTGCCACTGTCCTCATACCTCTTCCCTTCACAAGTCCTAGCAGCGTTAGGAGCTTCTTGCTCAAGGACTACCAGAGCTCCCTGTGTCACTGAGCAGGGTCCTTGCTGGAGGCCTGTGTTGCCCTCCACAACATGGAACCTTTTCTGGTCTCTTTCTTCCATCTTTTCTTCTCAACCTCTCTGCCAGTTCTGCGTTGTGCAATGCTATTGTTTTCTCTCTTCCCTGGCACCCCTTGTTCTGGCTTTCCCCAAGCAGCCGGCCACTGCAGTGCTAGCAGTCTTGTACTGCTGAGTATTTCCAGCACATGAAATCAGGATTTCTGTCTGACCTAGCTCATGTAATGATTGCCTGCAGGTTTTGAAAGGAAGAAAAAAGAAATCTGTCTCTGTACAAGATCTTTTTGCACTGTTAGCATTGATAGAAAACCTTATTCATCAATGAGCTATGAACTCAAGTGCTGAACAAAAACCATGTGCTTGTAGTGTGCTCTGAAGTTCAGGAGCATTCAGGGGGAGGTGGGAGAGCAATGGAAGAACCACAGAGCTGGGACCTCTCCCTGGAAAAGGTGCCATATCACTTCCAGGTGGATATATCAGGACAGTAAGAAAAAAGCACCCAGAAAGATCTCACCCACTGCACTGCAGGGTTGGAATGAAGGAAGCATCTCATCAGATCTCATTGCAAGTCCTGAGAAGACATGGCAGGTGAAGCAAGCATATGTGACTGCTGGGTCACACCAGTGAAATACATTTGCTAAATGTCTTTTCTCAAATCCCTGCAAGATATCCCAGCACATATCCAAAATACATATAAAGACCAAAAGTAATTTTACACCAAGCTTGAGTTATCTATTACCAAAAAAAGAGCTGTAAAAAGTAGTAATTTTAAGCTCAAATTTTAAAATGTTCAAAAATGCAAAGTTGGACAGTAGGAGAACTAAAAGCATATGTTCTATGTAGTAGCTTAAATTTTCAATTTATTAGCATAAAAATCTTCACATTAAAAGAGGGCTAATAATGTTGCTAATTCTTTCAATTTTGTCATGAATTTTCAACTACTTTAAGAAGCATCAACCTCTAGAATCAAATGATAACACAGGTCTTCAAGTTCCATTTTTTGAAGATGATTCTATACTTCACAGCAAATAAAAATCTCATTTTGTTTGTGTTTTGCCAATTACTAGGCCTAGCACAAAGCACACCGCCAGCAGTAGAATGAACCAGTAACCAGATTCGATTGCACACGAGAAGGTCAGTACATGGGTGATCGCTGGGGGTATAAACAAGTCAATCAGGTTACACATAACGGACATCAACCCTAGGAATGATACAGGACAGCCAATGATCCATGGAACAAACAAAGCAATGAAGTCTCCCATGGCAGAGATGGGAGACAGCCAAGCCAAAAGACAGATAATATAGGAGAGAGGTAGCCACATGTTGTTCTCACAGAGCCCACATTCACAAGCAACAAACCTGACTGGGGCCCAGTTGCAGGGAGAGTCAGGAGGTCCTTCCTCACCAGGGAAACTCTGTGAAGTGCATCCACCTCACAGATAGACATTCCACCCTTCCTGCAAGTGGGCCCAGCTTTTATGCCCAAAGCAGGACACCTGGCACTCATTTACCCAATGCAGGGCACCTGGGGCTTGGTTACCCAAGGGCTTTCCTTACAAGGCCGGCCGCACCTTGTAGGGAAAGCCAAAAGGCAAACTCATCCCCTCCTCTTAAAGGGCCATGGGGACCACCCACATGTTAACTTTAATTCAGGGCTTGGGGTTCAGACCCCAGCACTTCAGTTTGAGGGTTTAATTTACTGGCTCACTCACTCTTGACCATAGTGGGTTAAAACAGGATATAGCAGGTCTGTACCTGCTTGGGACCAGTGCAGAAAGAGCTGTTTTTATTATGAAAAACATTGGGTGTAACCATGGAGGACAAACATCACCGTCCATTCTGGAGATGAATCAAGATGTAAGGAGTTTTAGATGCTGTTTATCACACTGGTTTTTTCTTATTTATTGTAACATTTCATGTGCTCTAAGCCTTGCCTCTTGGCTTGAATGCAAAGAACAAAGAAGTCTTCGTTGCCCACCAACACAAATCTGGGTAGTGTTCACACAAAAATCATCCAGATGAGCAGGGAAAGACGATTAGGCAGTTCCAGCAGAGGTATTTATGTCTCTCCTCTGCTAAATAAAAAACTGACGGACATGGAGAACCAGGAGCTGGAATTTGTCAATGTACCCAGCCTTGGTTTAACAGCTCTCCATCAGAAGAAAAGGGGAGTCCTTCTTGTTACAATGGCAAGTCTCATTGGCATCAGAGGGAACAGCATCAGGAAAAACTGATTGCTTTTAAAAATCCCATCAACAGTATTTTCAAACCAGACTCAGCTTTATCAGCGAGTTGCATGCTACCATATAACATAACAGGCACAAAGATGTTTTTTGGTCAGAACAGAGGATAATAAACTGAAAAGGGCAGAGGGTTTGCTTTTTGGGATACTGAAGGACTTTTGCGATGCAAATGAAATCAAGTGCTCTGCACTCTATTTCTTCCCTCTGCTAAAGCAACATTTACTGTTTTGTCCTGCTTTTTCCTATTTCCTCCTCACATCATTACCAAAGCAAAGTTTGGTTTTGTCACCATTAACATCTTTACCCTAGACAGAAATGCACCTAAATAACCCCCAAGAGCCAGCTGACCAGGCCACTCTGCGGATGAGCTGGCAGGGAATGCTGTCAGAGGTGTGCAGCCAGGACGGGGATGCTGCACCTTGTCCTCACACTCTGCCTATGTGCCCTTGCTCACCTCAGACCACGGCCTCCTACCTGGATGGTGGGTTTTGGCTTCCAGCAAAACAGTGGTAAAGAATCCCTTTGGTTGCTTGACCCCATCCATGGGCTGGATCCATCCAGGCATCATCACCCACCAGAAACTGTTTATTTTTTTCATGTCTTTTACTGGCTCCATGGCAAAAGCTGTAAATACTGTCTTTCTTCCCTCCTAAAACTCAGAAGAAATGTGAATGTTGCCTTAGTACATTTGAGACTGAACTCCTTTGAGAGAAAAACAAAACACATTTCGTATCCAGTTATAAAGAGTCTTCTCCAGCTTGTGTGAAGGGGCTCTTTATTTTGCAGAAATATGAAGTGGAAAAAATCCATGGCCCATAGTCCTGCTCATGTGGGGTGCTCATACCCTCTGCTTGGCTCAGAGCAGCAGGAGGGATGTTTGTTAGCCTCCCCAAGAACAGAAATTTCTGCATCCACAGTACATTTAAATCACTTTTAATATGATGAGTGTAAATCCAGGTAAAGGGTTTGGGTTCAGCTCTTTACAGCACAAGAGACCAGGAGAACACAGACCAGAGGATTATATCCATTGAGGGACCAGGGGGCTGGGTGGGAGAAGTTGGTGCTGATGAGGTGTGAGGCCAGGACTGCAAAGTGCAGAATTCAGCCCGATGCTCATTTCAAGCAAAGAGTTGTTAAAAAAGAACATAAAAATAAAACAGAAAATGAGTGGAAGCGTAGGGAATTCAGCATCCTTCCTTTTGAAAGTTCTCTAGCCTTTGGGATAGCCAGGGCACAGTTGGTATGAAAAGGCTACTTCTGTGCTCTTGCAGAGTTTTTGCTTTCTCACATTGAATTTGTGCAGCAATGGCTTAGTGATGTGCATGTTGAAATCAAGTGAATATGTTTATTTACTCAAACACAGGCTTGTAACACCAGTACAAAATATTACATCCTTCTATTCTTGTGGTAGAAGAGTGACAGAAATAATAAGGGGACAGAAATACGTATCTTCATTCTACTATTTTGCTTTTTTATCCCATTTAAATATTCTTCATAGTTTTTATTGCATGGATTTGCTGCATAAATTTCCTCTCCTCCTTCTTTCTGAAAAGTGACCTTTCAGCAGAATCTCCTTTGCTTCACAGCAACCACCAGCACACATCACAGAGAAAAGGTGGACTGGGCAGGGATGCTGCTAAGAGCCTGGTGGACCACTGTGACTGCCCCATGCACAGTGCATGCACCTCCACTGCCCCTTCCTCTTCTGTACCTCCCCTGCCTGAGCCACTGCTGCTTCTCTTCATTTTGGAGATGCCCCTATTCTCCAAGCACTGATGTCCTACCATTTAACATGATTTCGTGTTGACTTAGCCCCAGCTGCTCACCTCTGGGAGTGGGATAGCGGCTGAAAGTCTCTGTGAGTAAGCAGTGGGCTAAGGAAAACCTGTTTGGATATTGCAATTGTAAAAGCTTACATGTAAATGTGAGTGATTGTACATGCTTACAATTACTAATTTGTGCTAGTAGGTAAACAGAAATGTCAGCGGTCAGGGAATAAACAGGTTTACACATCCTGTGTAGAAACTCGTGGCTGTGCACTTCTTCCATTGTTTGCTATTTACATTATGAACATCAAATTGACAGTTAAGATGCCAGCGGTTAAAAATATTCTGAAAACTTAGCTGAAAAAAAACAACTGTCAAGAGTTCAGGTAGTTTCTTTTTTATTTTATGTGCTGTCAGTAATACATTCACATGTCAAGAGGCTCTCGTATAAATATTTGCTTGCAAATGCCAGGAGAACGGAAAACTACATAGTGACTCCTGATGCTATGAACTGAGATCCAAGGCTAAACTGACCAACTGTTTTTAATGGACTACCTTGGTAAATCTGCTCCCTCATTTCCAAACAATTTCATTTACTCTTTATCATCCAAGTATTTGTGGAAAAAGTGTTTACTCCCAATTTTGAATAAGCCCCTGTATTTTCAAGTATCATCTGCAGTGTTGTATAGTTAGAGGGCTGCATCCTCAAATGTTGTAAATCAGAATAACTACAGTGAACTTAAAGGAGAGGCCTTGGTATAAATAAGGTGAAAATCTGGCCAGCCTAACCTGTGTGAAGAATTAACTGTTTTATTTTTAAACTGTTGGTAAATTAAGTTAAACTGCGATGTAATGGTAGTAATGCATTTGGTAATTGGCTTCTAAACTCTACCAGATTCTTATCGTAATAGCTGTTAGGAGGCAAATCAATGGCCTTCACTGAGGACTTACAAATACACTCTGTAATATTCTCTTCCCTTTGCCATGGATGTTCTGAGGTTCAGAGTCTGAAAAATTAACTTTGTCTTCCCTGTGGACTCCTGTCTGAAACCTCAACTGTCTCAAGATCAAAGAAGATCCCTTGTCTGTGTTGTCATTTTGAGTGACAGATCAGCAATGTGTAATTCAGTAGATCAACCCCTACTATGAAAATAATAATACCTCTTCCTTTGTTAGATCGGTAAAATCAAAGTGATGGTCTAACACAACTTAATTTCATCCTTCAGAAAGAAATCATTCTTGAGCTCACTATAACTTCAGAGATCTTTTTTTATAACTGTTTCCTAATTAACCATTTCACTGCTCAAGCCTGTGCTTCATTTGTTTTTATCACTATTCTGTATTTTCTTTTTTCTTTGCTTCTTTTTCCCTGGTTTTTTGATAGTTGGGAATTTCTTTAATGAAACAATTCAGAGGGGAATCTACATATGGAGGCCATCAGGAAGAAGTGAATATCTGTGGCAGCAGGGCCAGGAAACCCAAATTTCTGTAAAATCTGCCAACAATGTCAGTCAAATTCTCCCTGAACATCTGTGTGTGTCACAGAGTTCTTCCTGGGGTCATAAAAATACATGCTGCAAGAGAAATGTGCTTTGTTAAAGCTCAGCACTGGTGAAGATGAGAAGCACAACTGAGCTGTTGGGCTGTAAGTGAGCTGACAAGGCATTTGTGGGGGGGACCACATTTCCGTTTACAGGCAGAAAAAAAGGAGGTATACAACCTCCCTTTTGACAGTGTGATCACCACTTTTCTTGCCAGATTTGCAGTTCAGTTCCTCCTAGATTCTCATTTTTAGACATACTTAGTTCTGAGTGCACTGGAGGTGTGAACATCTGAATGCACACTTGGAAAATTTCCAGCATGTGGGCACATGCCATATCACATTTGCAATCACAACATCTATGGCCACTGGAAATTGCAGAATGGCCATATGGGATCAACTGGTTTGCTCTGCTGTAGTGACCAGTACCAGCTGCTTCAAAGGAAGACACATAAACCCTTGCAATAAGCACTTACAGGATAGTTTGTCCCTAAGGTAGTTTATCTTTCATTTTCTCTTGTTAAGGATGGCTCATGTGATAGCACATAAAGGGTCAGCAATTCTGAAGCTCTCACTACTTAATTAAAGAATATTTTCATGATATTAAAGTTTTACAGAAATATATTGCTCATGTAAATGTCCAATCCTTGTTCGTGTTTTCAATCTTGTTAAATTTTTGGCATCTTTAGTAACAGGCTCCTAGTTTCCCCTGCACTTTCAGCCTTTTTGTCTACCTGGAGATGCAAATTCCCTTTCCAGCTCTTGGCTTTGCAGGAAGGTCTGGGGATTACTTAGGTTAAACCCAACTATTAAGAAGAGATAGTTACCCCTAACCACATCAGTTCCACCACCCAGTTCATTGTTTCACAAGTGCTCTTGTAAACTCATGGGGGACAAGAAAGAAGCAACCAGGCAGAGAAGAAAGAGGGATTTAATTTTGAAGAGTATCCTTTGCATCACCTTGCAGGAAGGAGAGAGTGACCCAGAGAAATATTTATAGAACATCGGTCTATGGGTGACTCATTCCTTCCCTGCCTTTTTTTAAGAAAAAAAAAAAAATTGTATTTTTTTTTATTTACTTCTTTATTTTGGCCAATTTTTCAATTATTCTTACCAATGGCTTGTACAGTCCTTGACACAAAATGTGAAAGGATTATTTCTGTTAAGGTTGAATGGTAGATTTCCTCTCTCTGATTGCTACTATAGTTACTCTCATCCAGAAGGACCCAATACGTTGAGTTATCTAGTGTCTATTTCGTTACTACTACATGTTTGTGTTACTGTGGTCTTAGATACCTGGCTTGGTCCTACAGTACTGAGACAGTTCTTTTTTGCACTAATACACTGTATAGCAAGTACATAATGTTAAGGCCTTCTAGCATTGTGAGGGTAGTACGGGAAGGCTTGGAGTATCTGTGAACTTGGGCATGAAGCATTTGTTAACTTTTCCCTCTCAAACTAAAAGGCTAGCCAAGGCTGAAGCAGAGGCACTTCTGCTGTCTTGTGTCATTACTTCTAATAAATTCTCACTGTTCCTTTTCCACTGCAAGCTGTCCACATGAACCCTGTCTTTCACCAACCTTCAAGCTTTCAGATACCCACGCCCGTAGTCGCCGGGAGGAGGAGTGGAGGAGTGGCGGACGTGGAGCTGTGGCACTTCCTCGGTTTCTGAGGGAAGTCTCTTCACATTCGCTCAATCAAGACATGTACACAGAGTGTCATGATGACATATCGTGTCACCTGGATAATAAAGTGCCACCACCAAACCCGAGGCAGTGCAATAAGATACTCTCTGCCATTCCTAACTGCCCTGTCTGAATTTGCAAGTGAAAATGTGCAGTTTGGGGTGCTGGCCTGTACAACCTATGAACTGCTGTGTAGCTGAAAGCAAGGTGAAACAATAAAACTCAGTGTATTAAGAAATCAGTCCATTGGTTTTCTTTATTGATGATATTTCCTCCTGATTCCTTTTCACAGGCATAAACCGCTCTGACATTTTCAGACTTCTGCACCTAAAATACCAGGATATTCATTTCCATCTGATGAGAACAAGAGATTGTTTCATGTCACAACATTGGATTTGCTCAATTTGCCCAACTGAATTAATGCCAGGATTTTGTTTACGTTAAAAGTTCAGGATGCTTATTAACTTTTGGGAGAAAACACAAAAGCTCTATTATATACCTTCACTGTATTAAAAAATTATAATCTTTGATGTGTTCAATATGCAACTTTTTGAAGTTTCAAATAGTATACCAGGTGAAGCGTGGAGCAGAGAGCCTTTACTTTGGTCTCTGAGTCTATCGACCTGTGATCTCATGCAATAAGCAACTATAAAGACAAAATTTAGATACTGGAACAGAGTTCCTTATAGAATTAGACTTTTTTTTTCGCTGTAGTATCACAAGTCAGGGTATGTTTGTAATTGTTTTAGCAGTCTTAGAGTCTCAGCAGCCTCTGTGTGCTTATAGAAATTAAACTACTTTCAAAGGGAATAGCAAGCTGTACAGTCAGAGAGAGAGAGTTTAAAATCCTTCACATTCGTTAAAAGGTATTTGAAGTATGATAAATCTTCCCTGCATGTCAGACAGCCATCTTTTCTGCTTTATTTTAAAAGCTGCTTTTCAGAGATCTGAGAGCAAACAAGTATGCAAAGGCTTATTTAACTGCACCTTTTTTCACTTTTTCCTCCTCTCTAATGAAAGAGTGTTTATGGCTTCATACACAGGACTGGAAAGAAAAGGATGTGACAAAGAAAGATTAAAGGTATAAAATCCACAGGCTACATTTAAAAGTAACTTTAAGAAGCTTTATTCAATAAAGAATATGAAAATCAATTAATTCCTCTTTTTGTTTAAACCAAACTATTGCAACTTCCTTTTTTTTTTTTTGCATTTATATAATGTTATTACTTGGCATCAGCTTTTGTTTGAACCTAATGAAGGTTTGGCAAAACAGTAATCACATTTCCTACATTCATTGAGCATACAACATCCAAAAAGTTTTGGAAACAATTTCACATTTAACTAGAAGGCTAACCAACTTCATGCATATACATCATTGCAATGAATTGATTCTAATTTCTTGGCGTGGGATAGCTAACTGTTTCTACTGTCAGATTTACAGTGCTCTCTGTTCTCATAAACACAGATTTGAAAAGGAAAATCTTCAAGCATTGTAATTCTGACCATTCGTTGACGTCACTAAGGCAGGCATATTTTACATCAGCAAAGTCCTAGGGTTTTCTTTCCAGTTTGCTTTCTGTTAAACTATAAAGGGCCATCTCTATATTGTCTGGACTATATCATTTATGAATTCTTACCATATAGCATGAAGAATGTCACACTAATTTAGTTGAAAGGAGGCATAAACCACATTTAATATATTTTTTAATTATGGCAAGTGACTTTGCTCATTCTCTGTGCTCAGCCATGCCTCCTATTCAGGGCAACGGGAACAATGTTGCTCTATACTCCCTTTGCAATGTGCACCACGGAAGTCATCATCCTTTTTAATATTGCCCTCCAGCTACAGAGTCCTCTCACCTGTCCTTTCGTTCACAGTTGCCACTGTGCTCTGTCACAGCCACAGCGAATATCTCATGCTGAGACATCCTAAATCCACTCCTGATGCCGTCTGACCTTCTAACCATGATTTTCATGCAAAGCAAATATGGCCTAAATGATCTGGAATTGTGCATTTTCCTGCATTCTCTACAGAAAAAAAAAAAAAGCCTTTGGATGTAAATATCTATCTCTTTTTGAAAAGTATCTTACATTGGCTCTGAAAATAGGTAGCTTCCTAAAGATTTTCCGATATATTTTAAGAGCACCATAAATCACCGTTAGCATATTACAACACAAAGCAACTTTTTGGGGGGGGAGGATATTCAGAGAGGCAAAGCATTATCTGAGGACATTACCTACTTTCAATTCCTTCTCTCATAGGTTTTCTGCGTGACCTCAGGATATTCTCTTAGGATAAAATTTCCAAGAGGGATTTGGACATTAAGCCTAGATCTAGAAAAAGGCTTATGTGATTAAAATGGAACTTAGGGAGGTTTTAAGTACCTGTGACCAAGACTGCAATCGTGCCAATTCCTGCTCAACTACAGCTTAACCTCAGAGGCACCTAAGGAACACATGGGCCTGTTTTGTTTTTTTTCTTAAAATGCTTTAGAGGCATAGGGTACTGCAAAAACACATGAGGACATCCATTCTGAAGCATGCACACATCGTTTAGCAGCATATAAGGAAAATAAATGCCTAATGAAAGGCCCAATGATTTGACTATAGGAACTGGGAACCTGTTTTCTTCTCATTCTGGGTTTGTAAGTGATAATCTTAGTGAATTTCAATTAACAAGGTTATGATATTCAGATATTCCCAGGCTTAATTATCAATTATTTTAGTAGGAGCTGACTGCCTATATAATTTTGAGATTTGTTCTTTGGATGCCTAACCTGCTTTTGAAGATGTGACTTACATTTTTTTGATAATGTTACTTGCAATATCTCTAGACCTGTTATTTATTCATCTACAAAAGGGGCTTGACAGTGCTTGCCTGCTAATCAAGATGTTATGCTAGGTAAGCACATTAAAAAACATGTAGCTCCTAAGCACTAATGGAAATCTATACCAGATTAGTTTTGGTTGACTTCTATCCAGTTAAAGTTTATAATAATTTTGAGTGCAGAACGGCTCCAGAAAGTGTTAGGAATTAAAGTTACACAATTATAAGTTCTGGGATTGCCATAAAACAGCCATCTTAATATTCTGGTCCTTCTTTGAAATTCTAAAGGAATTTTGACATGAGTATTGCCTTTTTTCTTAAGCTATTAAATCAAATTTGCCAAAAAAGTAGAGCAAACAAGTAACACATGTCAAAAAAGACTGGCTCCTCAAGAGTCTTTCAACATCTGACAGAGTAATATATTTGTTGGACTAATGTGACAGTTATTTGTGCAAAGTTATATGCTGGTCACAAGAAATGATGCATATTGTAGTTTTTAGGAACTTACTGTATTTTGTGAAATGTCTCACATTGACTTGCTAGTCTGCAGAATCTGCACAAAGAATGGGAATCTACATGTTACTGATGTAAAGAGATACTGACCTCCGGCACAAACAAGACCTTAAAACTGGAATATTTTTTTTCAATCTGCCATTGGTTCTTTTGTTTTCTAGGAGGTTGATTTACTAGGTAGGAAACTATTTTGATTATTTTATAGAGTATTTCTTCCCTGTTTATATGTGTCGTCCAAACTAGCTTAAAATAACTCTTAACAAGTGATCTTTGGGAATCATTTTACTTTGGAAATTGTTTCAGTCTCATAGATATTTCTGCTTGGAACTTACCCCTGTTACTCTTCTCAAAAACATCATTTGTTAAAATAATCACATTAATTTTTAATCCTTGCAACCACTCCCATCCAAGGCTTTTCAAGGTAGCACTTAATCAGCTCTCTACCCTCCTCCTTCGGCTTCCTCTGCAGTCACTCAAACACACTAGCCATCTTATTCTTCACTTGCTTCCCAGGCTTTCTAGCCCCTGGTGACCATCAACACCAGAAAACTCTGAGATGATCCTGGAGCTCAGCTTCAGGCCAGGCACTTGAGGAAGCTGGTAAACTTAACCACTGCTGTGAGTTGCTGGTGTTACAGTTAAGAGAAGCAGGGCTCTTCCTGACTGTGCTGGTGTATGCCTGGGAGAACATCTCCACCTAAGACTTCTTGCTGTCCTCACACCGACCTCTTTGCACACTCTGCAGAATTCCTACTCCAAGAGTACTGAGGGCAAAAGAAGCATCATCTTGACAATGAGCAATATTTTGCAGAGCAAGTCATTCAGACTACATCACTGCTGTGCTAAGACCTGTTTTATCTTAAATAGTTTTGCCTATTTTTCGCTAGCTTAAGCAGCGCTTGCTTGCATACTCTCCTGTTTAGCAATAACCACTCTCAGATGGCTGTCCCAGCTCTGTACCTGGGAGACTTTTAGTTTTGCTGTGTATACTGAATTGGTTGTTTGGTTTGCAGGGTTTTCCATATCTGAGCTCAGCTGTGTGGTTTGTTTAGTTCTTGGAGACTGGGGTTGGCCATTTGAATTCCTAGGTCTTGTGTGTCTGAAGCAAACCAGTTTGGTTTTACAAAAATATTCTATGGTATGACAGGCTCTTGAATAGTAATCAGTGTTCAGCAGTGATGACAGACAGCAGTATCCACAGGAACCAGGTAATCAATGGAGACTCAAGTAACTGACATGTTAATGGTAAAAAAAATTAACTCATTCTAGGAAAATGAATGGCATGGACTCATGAATGGTACTTTTTCCAAAAAGGTTGTGATGTCAATATCAATAATTGGCCCTTTGAATATTAGTGTAATGGAAATATTAGTGATGGCCGTATCCCTCAGGGAAGAAAACAATCTATCACAAGGAAACATAATGGCAAATTAGTTACAGTATAATAAAACCACCGTATACGTAAAGCCTAAATGCTTATCTGTACATTATGATTACTACAAAACCTCATAATGTATAATTGCTAATGACTTAATCAAGTGTTTGAATTTCGAGCTCTCTCCATGACAGCAAATTAAGACCTCTTGAAACTGGAAGTCCTTTGGGGCAGGCATCTATTTTTGAGAATGGGCATGTGTACAGTGTTGCACTGTCCCACTCAAATCTCTGTGCTCAGGGCATCTCAGTAACCTGAACAGTCATTAAGACTAGACCTCTTAGGCAATCGAGAGGATGAAGAAGGTCTTGTCTTCTAAGGGGTCACATGGTATGTAACAGTTTACTGTAATGTATATTGCAATGTAATGTATGAGATTTATACCATCTAATTTTTCACTGGTGATAGCATTAATTTTCCTTCCTTTTGTTATTTATCATAATACTTGTACATTTTTTAAGTGCCTGAAATGACTTAGTTCTGATATGACAGGACTTTCCACACCTTGCCAGCAGGAAGATATCAATGAAAACAAGCTGTTAGATTTAGTTTTATGTTGTTTTCTATAAGCTACCACTGGTAAAAAAGGTTTCCATAGGAGAGGAGATGCTGTTTTATTCAGGAGCTCTACTTCCTTTACTATAGGAGCCCTCTGTTACACATAAATTAGTCTGCATAAATATGAACTTGCTTGAGAAAGTTACTCCAAAAATGCGAGTATGCTGATGTCTGACAGTCATGCAGCCAGTGGGAGCAAAGATGTATAGTGCTGCCGTTTTTCACAGAGGGAACAAAGGGACAAGCTAAGTTACTACATCTCTTCTTTGTTGATACTGGACACTTACTCTGGACAAAGTGATCCAGAGGAAGATAAATAAAAAGACTTTGATTTTTCAAAATAGTGACTTTGAATTGGCCAGAAAAGAAAAATAAAGCAAGCCAGTACCATGTTACCACATGCCAGGAGACAGTGGTAAGTTTTTATTTTTATAGTACATTCTGGAAAACATCAGGGAAGGAAAAAAAAATCATAGAATCACATAATTATAATCCTCTGTATTAGGAATTAAAATACATTTTTTTATCATTTCCCTTATGTTATATTTGAGAAGCTTATGCACATTTTAGATAATTAACAATACTAACAATTGAAGAGATGAATGAAAAAAAGAAATATAAAATATGTCTGCATTTTGATAGAAGGAAATTATCAAAGTAAATCTGTCCCAGTTTCTGAGTTTATGCCTTCAAAAGTGATCTTTGATGTTTCTGTTGGCTGCAGTGGGCCCCTAGGAAGCTCTCCCCATGTTTCTGACTGCAGGACTAGGACTTCATGTGGTAGGTCTTTGGATGTTCACCACTTTACACAGAAAAGGCTTTGGTCTACTGGTTACCACACTGTAACCAATGCAAGGCTAGAAAAAGGGAAAATGGAAGAACTGCATCATTTTCATCCTTGTGTCCAAAATAGTAAGCTCATTAAAATGTCAGCTATATAATACACTTTTTTGTTAGTTTACAGTGAGAGTGGCTTCTGGGCTTTTGTGGAAACCTTAATTCTTCCTTCTGAAGTTTATAAAAAGCTCTGATACTCCTATACAGAGACCCAATCCTGAATGACCTCCACAGACCACAGGGGACTATGTATGTGGGTTCTTCTGGCCATGCTGGAGACCATTTTGTCACTGCCTTTGAGACTTTATGTGTGAAAGGCTAGCTGGACTGTGCTGTAGAACCAGCCTGACATTTCATGGAGCTGAGCACCTCTGAAAACTGAGCACGTCTCAGAAACAGAGAAAAGCAGAAGCTGAGGTTTCTTGAGGCCAGGGAAGCAACAAGCCAAACCGGGGCTGCACAGCCACATGGCTACAAGCGTATCATATGACTCGAGGATAGCAGGGCCAACATGTGGGCATATCACAACAGTGCCTCATTACTGAGCATGGCTAATAATTACCTATTGGTAATTCCATAGCATAAAATCCCTTTTATATCAGTACAAAGGCTATTCTTACACAGCGTAACGTACTACCAGGCAGAGAGAGATCCCTGCTTGTTCCGAACAAGCCAGCTCAAGTGTCAGAAGCAATATAATTTAGGAAGAAGTTCTTTGCTGAGAGAGGGTGGTTAGGCACTGGAACAGGCTGCCCAGGGAGGTGGTGGAGTCGCTGTCCCTGGAGGTGTTCAAAAACCGAGTGGATGAAGCGCTTGAGGCCATGGTCTAAGGGTCTAGTGGCTAGTGGTTAGGGAGATGATGGGATAAAGGCTGGACCTGATGATCCTGGAGGTCCTTTCCAACCATGGTGATTCTATAATCATATTTTCCAATGCTGATGCTAACAACACCCCTGTCTCATCAGCATGGCTCAAAGCCAACCTGGATGGAACAAAAACTGTGACCAAGGGGCCAAACACTCCACAGAACTTCTTTCAGAGTAATTTTCAATGACAAAGAAAATGACAAACAGATCTCTAATGTTTTTTAAAGAAGGCAAATTTTATAATTTATAAATCAAATTTGTAATTTTGCCTTCTATATTAACAAACAAATGCATTTTTAAAATCCTACTGACTGATTATATCACACACACAAATGAATGATAACACCAATAACAAAGAACAGCTGATGACCTAGGCTGGAGTATTCAAATGCTAGAAACCCATGTGCTTTAAGAAAAAGTGGAAGCAAAGAGATGATAGTTAAAAACTCTTTGGAAATAATCACAGAATCACAGAATGGTAGGGATTGGAAGGGACTTCAAAAGGTCATCTAGTCCAATCCCCCTGCCAGAGCAGGAACACCTAGGTCAGGTCACACAGGAACGCAGCCAGGAGGGCTTTGAATGTCTCCAGAGAAGGAGACTCCACAACCTCTCTGGGCAGCCTGTTCCAGTGCTCTGTCACCCTCACTGTGAAGAAGTTTTTCCTCACACTTATGTGGAACCTCCTATGTTCCAGCTTGTACCCATTGCCCCTTGTCCTATCATTGGATGTCACTGAGAAGAGCCTGGCTCCATCCTCATGACACTCACCCTTTAAATATTTATAGACATTAATAAGGTCACCCCTCAGTCTCCTCTTCTCCAAGCTAAAGAGACCCAGCTCCCTCAGCCTTTCCTCATAAGGGAGATGTTCCACTCCCTTCATCATCTTTGTGGCTCTGCACTGGACTCTCTCAAGTAGTTCCCTGTCCTTCTTGAACTGGGGGGGCCCAGAACTGGATGCAATATTCCAGATGTGGCCTCACCAGGGCAGAGTAGAGGGGGAGGAGAACCTCTCTCGACCTACTAACCACACCCTTTCTAATACACCCCAGGATGCCATTGGCCTTCTTGGCCACAAGGGCACATTGCTGGCTCATGGTCATCCTGCTGTCCACCAGGACCCCCAGGTCCCTTTCCCTTACACTGCTCTCCAACAGGTCAGCCCCCAACTTATACTGGCACATGGGGTTGTTCTTCCCCAGGTGCAAGACTCCACACTTGCCCTTGTTATATTTCATTAAATTCCTCCCCGCCCAACTCTCCAGCCTGTCTAGGTCTCTCTGAATGGCAGCACAGCCTTCTGGTGTGTCAGCCACTCCTCCCAGTTTGGTGTCATCAGCAAACTTGCTGACAGAGCACTCTATTCCATCATCCAAATCATTGATGAATATATTGAATAGTACTGGTCCCAGTACCGACCCCTGAGGGACTCCACTAGTCACAGGCCTCCAACTAGACTCTGTCCCATTGACCACAACTCTCTGGCTTCTTTCCTTCAGCCAGTTCACAATCCACCTCACTATCCGATCATCCAGACCACAGTTCCTCAGCTTAGCTGTGAGGATGCTGTGGGAGACTGTGTCAAATGCTTTACTGAAATCAAGATAAACCACATCCACTGCTTTACCATCATCTATCCACTGTGTTATGTCCTCATAAAAGGCTATCAGGTTGGTCAAGCATGACTTCTCCTTGGTGAAGAAGTCAAGCCTCTAATGACCCTCTTATCCTTGACATGCCTAGAGACAGCACCAAGGACAAGTTGTTCCATCACCTTTCCAGGGATGGAGGTGAGGCTGACCAGTCTATAGTTACCTGGGTCTTCCTTCTTGCCCTTTTTGAAGACCGAAGTGACATTTGCTTTTTTCCTGTCCTCAGGCACCTCTCCAGTTCCCCACGAATAATGCAAATGTTTGTAATCAAACCCAAATCTAAAAAGGTAACTACCTATCTGATGACAAGGCATCCAGAAAAGGGGAAAAAATGATGATGCAATATAAAAAGAGAACTTCTTATTTCAGGATGTATGCACAGCAATAGAATCTTTCCATCTCACGCAATACAGCATTTTTATTACTCAAAAGTAGTCATTCTTTCAAATCATAATAAAAATTACCCACAGAACAGAGTTTTAAGTAAAACAGAAAAAAAAGCCCAGAAAGAAAAAATAACTGGAGAGAAGTTATCTTCTCTTGGCTCCAGCAGCATTTTCTAAAATTCAAACACAAATTGTGGATTCAACACAGTTTTATTCTAGTAAACGTAACA
This sequence comes from Podargus strigoides, assembly GCA_028020825.1. NCBI lineage: Eukaryota > Metazoa > Chordata > Aves > Caprimulgiformes > Podargidae > Podargus > Podargus strigoides. The sequence goes on from CM051623.1 coordinate 32,629,976, forward strand.
GGATGAGATCCTTCGTATTCATAACAGAAAATAATAATCCTTTTGGACTTTTACTGAGTACCTTAATGAATAGCATTTTGTAGTGGTATGTTCTAAAATGTAATTATGTGCAATGGGAAAGGGCATCTCTTTTTGCAGTTTTAGATTTTTTGCCTTTCATTTTCTTTGAGAGTCAGTCTGCTCTTGCATTTTTCAGAGAACAGAGACTACCAAGCTCATTTTTTTTTCTGGAACAACCCTTTTCTTACAATATAACTACCATCTCTTTTGTGAAGCAAACACCTTTCAGTTGTTTTCAGTGTCCCCTCAGACTCTTCTCTTTTCTGTCCTCTAACACCTTGACTTTTGCTTGCTTTCACTTGATCAGTGTTTTGATATTAACATGAGGGAAATCAAATATGACATCCACAGTTAGATATACACAAATGCAACTCTATCAGATGTCACAATTTCTGCTGTCATTCCAGTTCTATAATAAAGACTACTGTCTGCTTTCATTCTTAATAACCTACCATGTTGTTTGCTCCTGCTTTCTGTTTTCTCCCTGGAAGACTTTGTTGTTTACAGTAGGATGCTTAAAGCAGTCTAAGGAGTCTACGTGAGAAGGAATGGGCCAAAAGGAACAGGTACCCTTTTGCAACAATTTTCCGCTTTTCTGTCTGGTGGACAGGTCAGCATTTAAAATACATCCCTCCTGCTCACCATCATTCCTTTTTCTGGTAGACCCACAGGAGTAAAGTACATAAACTTTGGAAGGGATTTCCTCACCATTCCCTCCATGCCCATGTCCTCTCCCCCCTTGTTGTTCTACCTCAAAAAGGAATCCCTATGAATGCCAAGTTTCAGCTGGCCATAGATGGTAATGGGCAAAAGAAATGTAGACATATCCAAAACAAAATTTATGTGTAATATTATGAAAGTTCTCCTAATAGCAGATCTTTTTACCAGTTTCCAAGGAAAATGTTGAAATCTGTACCACCTGAATCCATTCCAGCTGGACTAGACAAACCACTAAGAAACTGAATAGGATGGTCCTGTTCTTGGGATGAAAATGGTTTAAATACTCTTCTTATCTCCACTCTCTAGAATGTATAACAGTTTTTAGACAAGCAGACATGATCCTATATATGAATGTGGATCTGTCTCCACAAAGCTCAGAGCAAATCATCAGGGAGATGCTGGAGCTCATGGTTATTCACCTGAAGAGACACACTACTGTAAGATGGCCCCTGAATCAGTTATGAGTATGGTATGACATAAGTGAAGGAGACATGAGTGAAGGAGAGGATACTCCTGTGATTGCATTCTCATAGTCAGTGATCAGCTATTACAAATGCCAGAACAGTGTGGGCAAATAATCAGCTTTACCGAAAGCTGTAGACCATATACAGGGTTTGGATCAATGGCTCATTTTCCTTTGGAGTCTTCTCCACTCCAGCAGATAATCCTGTTGACTTCAGAAGGATTCTAACTTGCATGGATCAAGGCCACTAGATCTGCTCCTGGAGAATGTGATTAGTTTCCTTAACAAAATCTTACTGTGGGTATCCTTAATTGTAATCCGAATTTTAAGCCACAATTTATGCTGTCATACACCCCTTGGCAGAAATTGCCTGCCTGGGACCTTAAGGAAAACACACATCACAAAACAGTCCCAGTGAGTAAACATGTTTGTGACCTGAATCTACTTTTGCTTTCTAAAGGCTAGTTTGAGAGAGTCACAAAACCTCAGACTCCCCCGGTTCATTCATTGCAACTGTTGTTCATAGTTGTGGTTGTTTTCCTTTGGACGGTCATTCTCCTTTTCCTGCTCTGTGGCCTGTTCTGCACAGTTCACTCGCTCAGGCCATGGAAATAGCTTCCTTTGGAAAACAACATTGGAGATCTGCAGCTTAAAAATGTCACAGTGGTGCAGAAAGGATTGCAGAAAAACATTCAGAAGAAAAAGACAAGTTTTCAGGAATGTCCTTCAGCTCAAAAAGTGATCTTTCACAAAATGGGGTACACTGAAGTTAAACTGAATTTCTCAGAACTACCAATACATCTCTGCCATGGAAGAATACTGTTTGTATTTGCTTTGCATTAATGAGAATTAGGATTTATAGTTAAAGACAAAGACTTCAGGTTAAAATTAGAGCACTGTTTTGTTTTGTTTCTCGAGGAGTAGTGAACATTATACAGTTTAAAATTAATTAATCTATAATTAACTAATTAAATCTTTCAGTTCAACCTTTGGTTTATTCTTGGCTAAATATGTTCTTCAACAGCAGCAGACTTCAACCTGTTTTTTTCTGTGCATCTATTAAAAACCTTTTCCCGCAACTTCCAGCTAATCCTGAGTGAGTACTGCAGCCTGATCTCAGAATTTCCCCTGGGCATCAGATGAAAACAGTCACATATACGTGATTTCCACTCTGAGGAGCTCTAAGAATACACTGCTGCACATCAAAACTTCAGTTCCCACAAAAAATGAGTAGTGCATACTGTCAATGCAATCTAATTTCCTTGACTTATTCAGCAAAAGAACAGTGCAAACCTAAAGGTGGGGTCTGTGATCCTTATTAGTCCTGACTTTTACATTCGGGAGTGGCACAATTCTCCCCCATGAAACTAATCATGCTTTAAGCATGCTTTAATCATGCTTATCATGAGGAATGAATTCCCTGAGAAAATCATTAGGAACCGCGTATCTATACAGAACACTGCTAAATCATGGGTGTTGAAATAATATCTGTAATCTATAAGATTTTGTTTTTAAATCTGGGATCAGAACTTTTACATCAAAAGTTGTATTCAAGTAAATACTTTTATTTTTCCCAGTAGTGTAGAATTGATATTTCTTTTGCATTTGCAAATATAACTTTGTAATTCGTTTGCACCCTACACCTACAGTTAGTTCTAAATTAAAGAATAGTTACAGTAATAAAATTGGATAACAGCTGAAGCAAAACACAACAAAGAAATCAGTGATTTGTACAAATCCCATTTCCAGTTGGAATGCTTCCTGTTACATGATTATTTCTACAACTGTATCAAAAAACCATTTTGCTTCAGAAACTTTGATTCTGTCTTGCCAAAGTAAATATTCTTAATCTTTTCTAATTTTCTGTCATTCTCTGAGGACCAAATTACCCCTGAGGCTTTACAGTGTCTGACCAATGATTGTTTTGAGGAATGTCAAGACTGTCTATACAGCCCATTCCGTGCAGCCATTTACTTTTCTAGAAGAATGAACATACAAATAATTTTAATTCTGACAAAAAAATATTGTTTTTTATCTGAGCTCTTTTTATATAACCCGTCCTTTTCTTCAATGCAAGTGGAATCTTTCATCTAGCATTTCCATACAACAAGCAATCACACTTATTTTTCTGCTGTTGTACTGTTTCTAGTTGTAACTACTTACATTCTATGTCTCAAAAAATAAAAGAATACAATAAAGAAAAAATGAGATTATACAAATAATTTATTCATCATGCAACTGGAGATAAAATGTAAAGTTTTTTCAGTGTTTTCCATTATAAGATTGTATTTTCAATTGCCTACTCCTATCACTTCAGGCCAGAATATTCCATGGTAGTTGGCTGGCTCATAGTCATATTTTTTTGAAAGTTTTAGCAAAACCAATGCAGTCATTTTTAAGAACAAGATGAAAAGAATGTTTTTTCAATGCTAGAAAAGTTTTCAGGAAGTTAGCTGTAGCATTCACCATACTTCGGAACAGATGGATGAAAACTAATAGACAGTTAATGCTTGTTTTAGGGATGTGCTTTTTTATTACCTCATGCCAGTAAAATGATTTAATTTGGACAAGATGAAAACTTTGGAAAATTTGAAATCTGCAGATTCTCAGTAATGGTTTGCTCAGGGCTTGTACCTAAATTCTTCAAATATTTGTTCTACATTGAGCCAGCAGCTGAAGGATGTAGGCTGTCCGTGTTTCCATGCAATGACTGACTACTCTTTGCTATTGTTGGCTCATGCAGCACTTTAGATCCAAACTAAAACTAGGGAATTTCTTTTCTGCTTCCAGTGCACAAAAGAGGATAAAATGGCTCCATTAGAGGACAAGAGAAACAAGTCAGAACTGATGTCTTCGGAAACAGCAATAGAGTTCAAGGTAATCTCCTAGTTTCCCAGGAACAGAGCTGTGGGCCAGCCATGCAGGCAGGCCATGAGTAGCCCCGAGTCAGCTGGGAGATTCAGTCAGGGCAGCTGCCCCAAGCTGACTCACAGGTGTGTCCCATACCACTGACATCAAGCTCATTATAAAAGGAGGGAGTTTATGGAGGGTGATGAAGTTCCTTTTCCTGGAGCTCTTTATTCTTGGCCTTCTGCTCCCAATTCTAAGGATGAGTATAAGCTTGTATACTTTATGTGGGTGATTGTATTACTTTTGTTAATTCATTAAACCTGTTTCTATTTCAACCCATGGTGCTCTTCTCTTTTTTCCCCAATTCCCCTTCTCAGCTGGGGGGGGGGGCGTCACTGGGTGGTAGAACAGCTGCTAGTTTAGCCCCAGGTAGATGGGTAAGAAAACTGAGACTGAGCAAGAAGAGCCATTGAAAGAATCTAGAGGGAATGGCAAAGGGTTTGAAGCACTGGGCTAAGAAGGAAACCAGATCAACTGAAGAGGGATGAGGTTGTAAATACCAGGATAAGAAATGAGTCAGAGTGGGGAAGGCTGCTCAGTGGCAGAAAGAATGAAATAAAGACCGAGAGAGAGGCGACTGGTTGGACAAGGAGTTTCATGACAAGCAGCCAAGGACACAGAACAGCTGCTAGGGAAATACCAAGGTATTTCTGCACCAGAGTAAAATGTGATGGGAATAACTAAAATCAGCAACCACCAAACAGCTGAGGGGCACCACCATCCCTTCTGCAGGTATTTCTGAAGCTTTCATTGGCTGTCATGTACCCACTGCAAGCCACACTCTGAAAATCTGTTCAGGATCAGTATGTTGGGTCAAGCCCTCGGAAGCAATGACAGGTCCTGGTCCTTAAAACCCTGGCTGAGCTGTGAACTAAGCTGCTCAACTCTAACAGGAATGGGCCAGGTGAGGACCTAAGTGGAGACATTATCTGGGCACCTGCAGAGCTCTACAGGGAGGCTTTTGTGGGGCTCTGGTGCTGACAGACTCTATTCAAGAGAAAAGCAAGCTTTGGGATCACATTCCCAATCATTTCACCATCTTTTCATGGATCTGACCAGTGAATTTAGGATATCTCTTTAGGTAGCACTAGACAGGTTATGAAACAGACTTGACTAAGCATTTCTGACCCTCTAACAGAAGCTGGATGCAGGTTAGTTATGCAAAGAGAGCCAGAGGTACTGACCTCTGAAAAGCTGGCAGGAGTGCCTGGAATCACCTTCTGATATGCAGCAAGTAGCTGAGGAGTAATGATTAACAGACTACAAACATCAACTTTAGACCATATAGCTGTGGTCAGAATAATTGCTTCATGTTAATGATTTACATAAGCATTTCTTACTCAGTGGCACTGAGTGAGTATCTTTCATCAGTAGCAAAAGTTGCACGTATTCTCTCAATCAATATAAACTACCTATTTGCATTATCTGGCTAAATCTAGTAACGAGCCTCACGGTGATTGTACATGCTCTGCACTGACAGGGAAATACCAGAAGAAGAGGGAAGTACACAGAACGTGAGTGCATTTTATGACTACTTCTCTGATGCTCCTACAGAAAGGTAAGTTAATGGATTCCCTTGCCAGGCAATGAACATTTCAATGATGTGCACTTTAAGTCACTCTACATTAATATAAACAAGCAAAGCAGTACATGACAAAGTGGTTCTCTTCACCACAGCACAGGTGAACATCTTTTTCCCTTTTGCAAGTTTTCCTCTCCTTCCCTGGAAAAGGACACTTTGCTGACTCACATCTGATTAGCTCTGTTGCTGCAGTAGGAGCAGTGGAAAAGGAGAAAAGAGATGGATTCTTTTCTGCCTCATACATCACTATCCACCCACAAAATCTAATAGAGGATAAATTGTATTCTCAGATGGGAATTTTCCTATTGATTTCAGTGAGCATAGCAGGGGATTTTCTGTATTTATTGTTTAAATCTTGTCACCCACAGAAATAGTGGACTGAACAATTAAAACATCTGTTGCAGTTCAACTTTCAGGAACTTAGCCGAAAGCCCCTAAAATCCCCTTTTGATATGTAGAGTGTGGACATCTGGCTGGAAAAGCTATGAGACACTGAACACAAAAGCTGCACAACACATTTTTACTGAGTCACCGCTGATTATACAACTCCTCCTGAAATATCATGCCTGCTTCTGAAGTATGAAACCGTCGATCCAGATGGTTTCTTCCCACCTCTCCAAGGCTGGTTCCAACCAAACTGAAAACAACAACAAACAAAATGAAAAGAGAGAAACAATTTACCAAACAAGCAACTATGTGAGCAGAGCAACCCAGGAAGTCTGATTTCCTGTGGATTCTTCTGGAGTTTAAAGAGATCAGTAGCTGGGCTGACATCTTCCCCTGTGGTTAGGCTTTCCTAGTCTCTCTTTGGATATGGATTCTTTGGAGTCTGTTAAGACATGTACTTACACTGTAACTGTAGTCTGTTCTTCAGTGGAAGCAATAAGTAGTCTTTATTCTTTACCATGCTGCTGTTTTTTACAAAATCTGGAGGAATGTATGTAATACCTCTGAGACTGCTACTCTCCTCCCAGGCCTGGTTGAAACTGGCTAGCAGCTGACTTTTGACCAGATACATACAGAAGCAATGTGACCTGCTCCTCTTGGTAATGAAATTAAAAACAAGTGCTCCAAATAATTATAAGTTATCATCTTCCCTAGGTAAACATACTTGCTATCAATGCTTCCAGTCTTAGAAGTCAATAAAAACCTTTTGAACTTTTATCTCTATCCAGCTTGTCTTAACAAAACCAATACCAAAAGCTGGCATACGCTGATAATGGAGAGCTGTAAATGCCTAGGTAGGTGATATTCTTAGAGTCTAAGCAGAGCACTGAAACTAATGGAAAAACTCCAGCTGGCTTTAGTGGACTTTGAGCTAGACCATCTTTCTTCAGCGATGGAAAAAGACTAGCTCACAGTGGGTCCTCTGGAAATGTGTGCTAATAATTAATAAATGTTGTATCTCCATGGAAAATAAAAAATGATGGGTCTTGGCTGGAGAATGAAAGAAAACACTGAGTTTCAAGATGACCAAATGTTTGTATTTTCAAATATGTAAGTTTGTTGAAGCTAAGACAAACTCAGTGCTTTGTACAAAACTTTGCATAGGTTCTATTACTTTCTGCAAAGCCTTGGCTAGTTAAAATCCAGTTGTCCTCTTGCACACAATGTATGTTCAGTGTGTGCAGACATTCATGCATACCCTTTATAGACAAACATGTTCTGTTAAATGATGCCTAGTCTTCTCTGTGAATGAAGTCTGGTTGAAGTAGTGTGTCTATTCAAATATGCCCAACATTTTGGCAAATGGATTTATTAACAGATTTCAGTCTATCTTGTTATGGATAATGTGTCACATTCTAGTTATTTTGGTGACTAGGTTAACTTTATAAATAGCAAATCAATATACTGTGTTGAAAATCTGATCTACTTTTGTTCTTTATTTTGCAGTGATTGACAGATTTATTATATTTTTTTCCCCTTCATAAATGCTCCACAATTGAGAAGATATAATCCTTCTTTTAGCATTTTAACTTGGTGTTGCAATTTTGTTTACTTAGTAAATAAAATTGCAAGAAAAAGAAGGTAATTTACCTCTTGATAAACATCCATTTTGTTAACTTCCATCTGTGAATAATGGCCAGTGAGCGTGCAATGTGGCTGGTACAGATTGGATTTGGTGTAAGCAGAAAAAATTCTGACAGTATTGTTAGGAGCTGGCATTTGCACTTATGCAAATGTTTTACTGGTTCAGAATAACAATGATTTAATCCAGCAGCACAGTTCAGCACTTGACATGCAAACACAACTGTTACTGTGTTTTATTTTTTATATCCCCCTTATTAAAAAAAAAAAGAAAAAAATAGATAACATCTATATCTGTAATATAATTTACATTTGGTACTTGGCTTTAAAAATATGACACTATTAGTACACAGTATGATAAATATTCTAAGCATACACAACTTGTGCTAGGTGATAAAATATTCCGAGCATGTCCTAAAATGATTCTCTCATCAGAGATGGCTTGTTACCTCCACCATCAGCAGATACTGATAATTAATCAACTGAAATGAATCTTTACAGAATAAACAAATCTGTTATACATGAAGGATGATTATGTTCTTTTGGCTGTGAAGATTTTTCATAACTTATTCATGCCAATGGTGTGACTGAGTTATGAAGTATTTTTCACTTATGAAATAAATATAGCATCCTTTGTTTGTCATATATCCACTCTATTTTCTGGGCTTTACCAATGTAAATCAGCACAAATCTACCAGCTACGCTGATTCACACCAACAGAAGAATTAAAACTCTATTCATCATCAGCATCAATGTTTCTTATTTCAGATGCATTTCTGAAACACAGCCCTGGTAAAGCATTTTCAACTGTTCCATTTTAACAGTAGTGTCTGTGTAAATGCCATCATCAGCCGTAAGACAGAATCATAGCTGCCTCCTTTCTACTTTGTGAATTCTGCTGTCTCCTGGTAGATGTAATACACACAGTGGGGGATAGTGTCGTATTTTGAGATGGGAAAGCCATGAAAATACACAACATTCGAACGGATTTTTAAATTAGTTCATGCTTCTATATGATGCTTTTATGCTCGGTTTTCCTTAAAGTATTCAAGCGACCAGTTTGTTTTTTTACTGGCAGAAACACTGACAATGAATTTTAAACATGCATGTGAAAGTATTTTAAAGTCTTGCGTTCTAAGGAACAGGAAACAAGATCATATTTGGCTGACCTCCTCAGCAATCACAGATAAACAGCAGGGTTTAAATTACAAATATGTGTGATACGTTAAAAAAACAACAGCCAAAAAGGAAACATTGACAATTGACAATCGTTAGGCAACGTCATAAAATAACCAGAAAACCAGCAAATATATTTGAGGAAATCATGATCTGCTGTGAATATTCTTCCAACAGAGAAAGAAGAATTGTGAATGATTCATTCAGACTGAGTCATACTTTATTTTATTAGAGAAATTCTCAGGGTTAGGCCTACTGTGTGAGCACAAATTCTTGGCTAAGATTCACTAAAACTCATGTGCTAACTTGCATCAGCCAGACATCCTCTATTAAAAAACAAAACAAAACAAAACCAAAACACAAAGCCACAGAAACAACAGAAAAATCCAACCAAACCCTTGACCTAAGGAAGGGGATACTGCTTCATGCCTTTCCTTGAGGGTTCACCAAGGGAGAGAAGTCAATGAAGAGCTTTAAGAACTTTTTAAACAAAATCCGCTCAGCAAAACCTTGTGGTCATTTCTTTTGAACATTCAGCTCTTTCCCACTAGGAATGAGGTCACCTGTTTACTTCTACTATAGCTATACTTATAGGAAGACATACTTGGTGCAGGTTTTGTGGTAAGTTAACACACAGCATTCTATCTATGCTGCTGTATGCATAATACAACACAAAACAAGCCGCCTGGAAGACAACTACTATGTTGTGGGGCAGACAGAAGGTATACTGAGGAAAATAGCTCAATAACTTGGCTAGTAGCATAGGTCTGGAGGCTTTACCTCAGCCTTTCACCAAGCCACCTAATATGCCCAGACCTTTCCAGTTCTGATCTTCCCAGATTTCTCCAGATGCACTCAGATCTTTGCAGGTACAAGAAGAGATTTTCTTGCCTTTAAGCCACGTACTGCAACAGCTACATTTTAGGCATCTGGCTGCCGGTGCAAAATTCAGAACATTTTAAGAGACATCATAGAAAAAAAGAGTAATGAATGTCTGAATAAGATCCAAAATAGCCAGCATACTGAGCTCTGCCTTACACAAGCCAATAGGACTTTATCGGTCCTTTATCAAGACTAAAAAGTCCTATGAGCCCCCAGCTCTCAGCCTCCCCCAAGTAATCTTTAATAACCTCAGCAAAGATCCCACATATCTATTGAGATACGGTTGCCCTGTTGTACAATACCCTAATAGTTGAAACAGCAAGTAGTGAATCAGCTCTTGTTCTCTCGTCTACATGAAAAGAATCAAAGCCTAATTTTTCACCTCAAGGACAGTGTCTGTAACTGTGGCTTATTCTGGAAACAAGCTACAGCTTCTCCTGCAAAACCCATCCCCATACATATGTACAAACTCAAGATGCCCTATATCAGAAGAGGGCACAAGAAGGAGCTAACTCGAGGTTGTTTCTCATTGCAGAGGGGAGCCCTGGAATGATTGTATGCTCTGTTTTGTAAGTGTTACATGTAAGACAGAAAAAGCCATTGATTGAGGAGACACGATCTCCTAACTTCTCCAAGAAATGTTTATATGTTTTGTAATGAAAACTGACTCACAATTTTACCCTCATCCCATCGCACTTTACCATACAGAAGAGGCATGCTTCTCTCCAGTCCAGCTAATCTTGGATTCTCCTCTGCACAATGACACAGCTTCACCAGAAAGAATGAAAAATGTTCCTCCTCTATTCCCGAGAGCAGTCTATGGCTTTGTGGTTAAAATGTACTGAAAGGAGTAATGACACATCAGCCTGAATCTAACCTCAGTCAATGGTGGACTTTGAAAACAATTTGCTTATGTAGCCAAAGAGAGTGCTGTAATCTACTGTAGTCATATTGCATGACATTTTAAAAATGAACATTAGCCTTCACTGCCAAAACTATGAAGATAACGAGCTTGGGCCTGCACATGTGTGTTGGACATAGTCAGAGACCTGCCAGGCCAAACCTGCTCACGGTGCTTGGACTCAGGTTTTCAGGTACTCTGTCTTTGAGATCCTCTACCTTTTCAGTATCTTCATGAAACTCACTTTAGGGAAAGTGCTGGAAGATCCGCCTCAAAGCTATGACTAACTTGATACCCAATTATAAACACAAAACCTCACCCCTGAGCTACTCTTACAAGCAGCCTTTAGCTACATGCATGTGGCAAGTTCCCTGTCTCCACCAGCAACCTCAGGCCAGCCTAAAATTCCCCCAGGAGCCAGAAGCCCTGAGGCAAGCCAAAGTGGGCATTGGCAGGGCTGGCCATTGCCCTGGTGGCAGCCGCGGGCCTGCATGCCAAATGGTATGCTGCCAAACACACCCAGACAGGCTGTCTGGAGACAGTCTGCAAACTGTCTGTGAGGCCAAGCGTGCCATACTTGTGGTCATCCTGAGCACAGACCTGCACTCCAGTGGGGCTGCTCACATATCACGTTCCTGCTGACTTAGGAACTAAATGGCATTAACAAAATTCGACTGAAAGCACGGCTCGCTCTTGGGACATCCCAGAACGAAGCCTTGGGATACAGCAACTGGATGAAACATGCCTCATGCAGCGGTTGGACTCGCGAAGAGAACAGCTCTGGGCAGGAGAGCAGGGCTTGCTGAGAGGCGCGCGGGAGGTGCTGGGCATCCTTCCGCTGCGTGCCCCGGTGCCCAGCGAACACACTGGAGGCATTTCGTCGGGCTAACAGCACCAGTCACTAATGGGTGCCCTGGTCACTCAGGACTCCTCCAGCGGCCGGAGGGGCTGCAGGGTCCCTCGGAGCCCGCACTCCCTCTGAGGTGACTCGAGGCTGCTAGGCCATCGGCCGTAAACTGAGAAGCAAGCCTGAGGTAAACCGGGCCCCTCGCGGGGGCCGCGCGGTGCCTGCCCCAAAGGCCCGCGGCCCGCCGCTGCCTGAGGCCGCATCTGCCGCCGCCTCGCCTCGCTCAGCGCACAGCGCGGACCCCGCAGCCCCGCGTCGGGCCGGGCCGTGCCGGGCGATCAGGCGGGCTGCAGCCGCCAATGGGCTGGCCGCGCCGAGCGGGGGCCCGTCCGTGCCTGGGAGAGCGGTGACGGCCAGCGCTGGCGGGCTGGTGCGCAGGCGGGGAAGCTGCCTGCCGCGGTCGGAAGGGAGGGGAGGGAAGGGAGGAAGGGACGGGAAGGGAAGGGGGTGGCCGCGCCGGGCACAGCATGGCTGCCAAGGTAAGTCACCACCGCGGCGGGCGGGGAGGCGGCGCGGCCGGCGGCAGCGCGGGTGGCGGGCTCTCGGCGTGCGCCAGCGCGGCCGTTGGCGGCGGGGAGGGGGCCGCGGCGGGAGGAGGGTGGCTGCCGGGTTTGACCTCGGGCCTGTCCTTGGCGAAACTCCGTGGGTGCCGTCTCCTCCTCCTCGTGGCTCCGCGGCCCCTTGCTGCCGGCCCCGGGGGAGGACGGGGTGGGCTGCGGGGCCGCCGAGCGCCCGCGGCGGGGACGGCCCTCCGGCCGGCGGGGTTGGGTGCCGGCAGGTAGAGAGATGGCGCGGCGGGGATCCCCACCTGCCAGCCCCGGGAAGCGGGCCTGCTCTCTGCTTGTAATGCACCACCTGCGTGACACTGCGCGGCCGCCTGCCGCTGCCGGGGACGTGGGAGGCGCTGGTCTCGCCATGCTGGCGCCGCCGCGGCTCGGTGCTGCCGGCCCGCCGCCCCGGCCCTCGCACCGCCCCGCCGGACACCCGCGCCCCAGCCCGGCCGCGGGGCGCTGTCAGGCCCAGCTGTGCCTCGGCAGGCGCCCCGCCACATCCCCCCCATATACTGATGCATTAAAATATACATACACGCGTGTCATGTATACACGTATGTGGCCGAGAGAATGCTGATGTTGGCCCTGTCTCACTCGCAGGCCGCAGCCTGCTAGCCCCTTTTTTGCTTTTTCTCCCGTTTTCTCTATATACACGTTTTTACTTTCTGTTTTCACTTTTGATTATAATTTCCAACCAGTTTCATGTCTCTGGTCTCTTGTCAGATTGATACCTGTTAGGCTTTTCTGCTGTTTTAGAAGGATAAATGAATTGCAGTACTTTTATCAGTTGTTTAATACGCTTCCATTCCAGGGGGAAAAAAAAAAGCCATTAGCTGGATCAAGGCCATATAAAAATAGGTATTTAACTTCTAATGGCAGGTGAACTTACATGTAGTGTTGGTGTTCCAAAACTTATTACTAGGCTTTCATTAAGTTTCTTTTTTAAATACTGAGACTTTAAAAAAAAAAAAGTGGGCCACATCCTGCTTTTTTTTATAAGTCAGTGATGAAACTTGTATTGAGAAAACATCAGAAAGCAAAACTTCCCAAAACAACGCAGAGCAGCACATGTGGTCAGTTTAGCCAGAGTTGTAAACTCCTTTATTTCAGCGTGTCCATGACAGAGCTCCACTTGTCAACACCTTCCTCACTATGAACGTAGGTTATTTGAAACACATACTGTTTCAATGGATTGGGCAACAGATGATTCCCCTGCTGGGGTATATGAAACAGTCATCCCCAAGTCTTATCTTTATTACTTATAAATTGTAGCTGTCCTGTCTAACTTTTCTTTTTTGATTGCCAACTGGTCCATACACAAACACATCAGTTGCATCTTTCAAAACTCTTGGTGTTAAAAGACTTAAAAGTCTTCCATTCACTGAATTTATGAACCACCTACTTACCTTTCCTCTCCAAGCAGCAGTTCTTAATCTGCAATGCATTTGAATCCACACTGCTCAGATACACTTTAAAAATTCATATATAGTTAGTGTTTGTCCGGTCTGGTATACATGTATGCTCCATGCTTCAGTTTTGCATGGAGTCCTTTTTCTTTTGGCTTGGCTTATTACACAGTTCAGGTCGCCAAAATCTTTACAAGCAAGTGTTGAAAAGACTCAGCGCTTAAAGGGAAACTGAACTGAATGTAGTATGTTTCCAATTATGTCAAGCTTGGCAGAGAGAGATACCTGATAAAAAGAATAATGACTTGTCACTAGTGTCATAAGCATCCTTTGTACTACAGGGTTTACAGCCCTCACGTAACTTCTGCAGTCCTGAATGTGTTTTAAGACATATGCTTAAAAAAAAAAAAAAAGTAGAGCTGGGAGCCACTAGAACGGATTAATTATTAAGTTACCTTGTGAGACTTCAAGGGTTTTTATCTTCTTGAGGTGAAATAGTTGCTGTTAAACACAGAGGAGATTCTATTTTTATTGAAGTCAGTGGCAAAATGTGTTTTGTACTCTTAACGGTAACGTCTGCACTCACGTTCTGCAAGCACACATATGAATAACTTTGCCACATAAAGAGCTTCTGGGCCTGAAGTTATTCACATGTGCTTGCAGGCGTGGGCCTTGATTTGTGTTCTGTCTTCCTCACTGATGCATCTCAGTAATGTTTGCCTTTTTCACCTCAGCCAAACAATGGACTGGTGAGTCAAATGATTTTTCTAAAATCCCTTCAGTACCTTTTCCCTGCCAGTGTCCTGCATGACTGCTTCCTTTAATTTTTTAATTACACCCTTTTAGGCATATGAGTCTTTGGGATTGAATGTAATTGTTCTTCGCTTGCAAGATTTCAAATGTTGACATTTTAAGCAGACTCTAGGAATTGGGTCTGTCAAAAGGAAAATCCAAGCGGGATACCGTTAAGGCTGCATGGTTAAGCACTCAGGTATCAAGAAATGGGCAAAGCTTTTATGCATGGAATCTTTAATGTCCATTATAGTGCCATTTAATTTTCTTTGTTGTATATTACTCAGTATCTTAAAATTTATACAATGTTTTAAACAATGTATATTGCACATCAGTGTCTGTCCCGAATCTTTGAAAATGTTTTATGAAAGTGGTTTGTGAAAACTGCACTGTAAATTATATTAGCACAAATTGCCAGTAGAAACTACAGGTGAGATGTTCCAGTAGATTTTTACCCAGTTGGTAAATAAATCACCATCATAGGTACTGGCTGCTTTTTCTGAATTGCACAGAAAACAGGCTGTGTGGAAAGTCCTTATGGTAACACATGTACAGAGCAATAATGATGTTTTATATAGTGTATCGTGCTTTATTTCTTCATTTTGAGTGTTTAACAATGCAAACACAATATTCTGCCCTTTAGCCAGATACTTCTAAAGAGAAGTTACATAGTCTAGCTAATGCTCCTTGCCATTCACCCAGTGTATGTTTTACAGCAAAATTAACTGTACCTGTTGGGTGAGTGCAAGCTACCCTTGGTTCAGATACTGCTACACAGTTCTGGGCATAGCTGCTGTATCATGCATGTACTAAGTGTGGATTGCTATCTTTTAAAAGTCCTACTGCTTGATAAAATATAAACTTGTTTTCAGTGGGAAGTTCTAAGGTATATCTCAATGAGACCTCTTTCCATAGCTGATTTTGCCTTTGCCGCTATGCTATTTTGTCTGTACAACATAAGGTCAGAAACTGGTATTTATAATGGGAGTTAGTATATGTAATATTTTTAAACTTTGTACTTCATAACCACTGAACTACACTCAAAATCATTAAAAATAGTGTTAAAGAAAAATCCAAACTTGAATAATTTCAGTAGATAATTTAAAGCTTAGAAACTTTATACAAACTGTGGGCTTGACATGGAAGCACTTCTACCCCATTAAACTTAATCTCTGCTATGGATACCATGTGAATGAATTTTGGTACTTGTATTGAACTGCACAGTGCTGATAAAGGAGATGATTATTGAATACTGAAGTATATTTCTCTTTTTCTGATGTAATGTTTCTTGGTGCATGTGTGAACTTTGATCCATTGGGCACATACTGGTTGCCTCCATTACCTAGAATATGTAAGTTATTAAAAAAATTACTGTCATATGAACAAATTTAACACAAATATCACATGTTAAAAAAGCTAGTTGTAAAATGACTGTTCAAGTGAAGGCATGAACCTTACATCAGTACTTGATGGGTCTACTTGCATGCTTAATTTTAAGTGCATGTTTAAGTGCAAGTTCTTTTCAAGAACAAGTGCCTGACTGTCAGAAATGTATCAGTAAGGTAACACAAACAGATTTGTTGCTGCCTTTACTTATGTGACAGTATTTGGGATGTTTCCAATGCAAGGTAAAATTTGTTATGCTGTTTTGGTATATTTAACATTTTTTTATTTTCTCTCTTCTTGTGTTTTTCTGGAACTGTTTGCTATGGAAGCTGTATCAGTGGAGTTACATGTTCTTTCTGGTTACTGCCATATTTACCTTTAAAATCCTAAACCTTGTCATATCAAAATAGTTAAGACCCATCACAGGCTCCTTGTATGTCTTGGTGTTAATAAAGTCAGAAATTTCCCAGTGAACAGCCCAGTCCTGCAAGATGCATTACCTTGACTGTGTTAATTGTAGTTCTGTGAAGGACTGATGCCGCTGGCCCTGCCTCTGTGGGCCCTTTTGTGTGCAGAAATGATCCAATACCTGCACTGAGCAATGTGAATTAATGAGGTCTGGATAAGCAATGACTGAAATACAAATACAAACACCATGGCAATGCAATTCTAAATAAATGTGATTCCAAACAATGCTGAAACTATTAGATGCTGGCATAGCCATTCCACATTGGTTACTTTGCTGTCGTGCATACCCAACATGTTCCTTTGTGCATCATCCAGCTCCATTGTGCCTCTTTGTTCAGTTCCTTCTCCCATGCTCCTCTCCCCTCTGCTAGCAGTAGGATGGAATGTGCCTGGGAACAACTGAATTCACTCTTCTTGCCCTCATTGATGCCATTCTTCCCTTCCTCCAGCAAAATGGTAGAGAAGAATTGCATTGCATTGCATGTGGATTCGAGGGGCCTTCAGAGAGGAGTAGGTGAGGGATCCTAGCATCATCGTGGGCTACTGTGTCCATGAAAGGAGTGGAGTCTCTTATAGGCAGTATCCAGCCACTCAGTGAGATCAAAATTGTGGGGGGAAAGTGGTTGGTGAGTAAGGAGAGAGGAATCTCTGTTTTCCTGAAGCACCACTGAGGTCATGTATTGTAGATTTAATAGTGTCATGACGCTTAATGGCACCAGGGTAATTTTTTTGGATGTGATAGCACCATGTAAGTTCCACACGGAAAGTCCTGTTGCTAGTCTGTACAGGTCCAGTGGTGCTTGCTGTTATATTGTAGTTATATTTTGGAACTGCATATAAGTGTGTAAATTCTTAAATACGTTATGAAACTCTTCTTTCCGCTTTCCCCTCTGAGAAAAAAAGTATATTTATGCTTCTTATGACTTATTACTGCATCTTGACTTCTTAAGAGACCAGAATTTGTCTGATAAAGGGACACTCAATTTGTATGAGTTCTGATAACTTGAAACCTTTTCTAAATACGAAGTAGCATGCATGGTGACTGTGACTGAAATAGAAGAGAAAGCAAATCAATTACTCCCCTTTTCGTGTCCTCCCTGCCATTGTTTATGTATTTAGTTTCATGTGGTTTCTTTTACTGCAGAAGTCTTTGCTCATGACATTTACCCTTAGGGGACTGCTTGAGTCCTAATCCCACAAGGTGCTCAGCGAGTTATGGGGCCCGCTGACGAATAATCCCAGGAAAGCCACTTGTGGAGCAACTGTCTCATGGAGAAAGTCCGAACAGCTCTCTTCTGCAGTGAATGCCAAGATACCCTGAAAAGGAGCTTTATTACACTGTGGTTTTTGTCTTAGTTGAGTTTATCTGTTTCTTTGTACTATTTCCATCCCCTTTCTTTATCAGAGCAAGGTGGGGGTGAGAGCAGGTGGTGACAGAGGTTGATTTATGTCTTTAATGTGTTAGAGAGGTACTGATGTGTCACATTTTGCAACTGCCAGTGGTTTTAACAAGTTTTTCAAACTTGCTCTCTTCCATTATGGTGTCCCTATAAGAGGAATTGCAGGGTGACCTCGCTTCATGTATAGCTCTCGGAAAGCATGACTGGGCTCAACAGTTATGTGTACATCTTCATGTGCATCTCATCTGTTGTTATGTCCACTGAAAAGTATTTTAAGTTATCTGGATCTTATCACATCGGGAAATGAATTCCCCTTTCTTTGCAGCTTTGTGTCCCAGGAGGTTAGAGAAGCTCTTCCAGGTGTGCTTCAGACCATATGATGAAGGCACTCCTGTAATATAGACAAGCTTGCAGCCCTGATTGATAACAATGTGTCTTCTGACCAACTTGTTTAGGCCAATATCTATTTTATTTATCTATGTTGTCCAAGGAGTATGACAAGGAGGTATGTGATACTGTATTTCCTGGAAGATGGCATGAATGGGATGCTTAATTTTAGCTTCATTTTTGCTTTTGATCTGTGGAATTGGCCACTGCTTTGGCTATAGAATGGCTTGTATGTTTGTATGGCGCCAAACCTAAGCTTGCATAAGGCTTCTGGGCACTACTCTGACTCTGCTAATCGTGCTGCCTTGCTTCAGCTATGACAATCTTCAGAAACAGAGCAGCTGATGTTTTATGGTGCTAGGTATCTATGGCTAGTACGATGTAAGGTTTCATATTTTCTGGTGCGTTCTTTTTCTGGGAAATATCTGTATATCAGTCATTTGCAGCGAGATAAAGAGGTCCTTGTAAAAATACTCTTATCTTCAGTTGCTTTGGAATAAAGCAATTTCAACTGAAGCTTTGTTAAAACACTTAAAGTAACACTGCAAATGCATTTTTCATAACATTTTAAAATAATTTCATGCTATTTACAATACCTTAGAAACATGCAATTGCAATTATATTCTTTACCAAAAATGTTACTTGGCCTGCACAAAACCCAGTGTATTAAAGGATGAAATTGCTCATAAGGAGTGGGTTGTCGGCATTTCTCTTTTTCTCTATAGATGGAAAAAAAGAAACATTTGAGAGAGAGTGGAGAAGTGGGTGCATGTTCACCAAACTGTGTATGTTTAGAGAAGAAACAGAAGAAATAGAGCTTGTTGCAAGCTTGATCAAATTCCTCTTGTTGGATATGTGTGAGGTGCCCAACAGCTGCTGGATTCATATGCTGATGTCTTGCATGCCTTGGCAGCTTGCAAGAACTGTTTCTGTGCTCACCAGTAAGCTCACTCTTGGATTCTCCTTGGAGATATGCCTTACTCACTGGCTTACTCTTGGCCATGTGAAAACTAGAGCTGGGAATTTAGGCCAAGATAACTTTTTAGTGTTCTCTAGATCAACATCTCCATGCCTATATTTTATCTGCTTGGCTTTGGAAGTAGAATTAGGAAACCTATCTAAGGTGTCCAGGAACAGCTGTCACAACAGGCAGCATGCTGACTAGGAGCATGTAAGTCAGCCAGTGGGAAATAAAAAGATAGAGATCTCCCAGAAGGATCTTCAAACAGCAAGGTTTGCATCTCTATTTCAGGCAGGGACACTGTGGGGACAGGGGAGTGGACCAGAACCCGATGCAGTTGCTAGCAATTGGGGCACCCAGCTGGGAGGGGCAGATTTACATTCCCTGATGCCAGCAGAGTTTGTGCATTTTGCATGAATGGTACCTCCCCGCCACAGTTTTGAAGGGTTCCTGTGCTTGATGCTTAATGCAGTTCTGCCAACTCACATGAGACGTGTTGCATGCATGGTTGCTGGGCTGGAGTGGGCCCCCTGGTCAGTGTGTATGGAATGTCTGTATGTGCTCAGCCAGAGCTTCTGCAGTTCTTGATGTGCACCTTGGTGCAGCTTCTGGAATCCTAAAAATCTTAAGTTGCATGTGCCTTTTTGCTCACAAATGGATTGTTTTTTGCATCATGCTGTGACTGAGGTAGTGAAGTGTGCTAATGGATCTGACCCTCAGAGGCCGAGCACAGTGGAGTTTGCAAACACACAAACATGCACTTTGTGTGGAGGGTGAGCACTGAGATTGGCAGACTTATGCCCAGGTGTCCTGGATTCCCAGGAACAGAGCCATGGGTCAGCCATGGCAGGCAGCCCATGAGTAGCCCCGAGTCAGCTGGAAGTTTCAGTCAGGGCAGCTGCCCTGCAGGTGTGTCCCATAGCACTGACATCAAGCTCATTATAAAAGGAGGGAGTTTACAGAGGGTCAGGTTCCTCATCCTGGGACTCCTCACTCTTGGCTTCCTGCTCTTGCTGCTGATACTGGGGATGAGGCTGAGTAGAACCTTGTATACTTTATGGTGGTGATTGTATTGGTTTTGTTATTTCATTAAATCTGTTTCTGCTTCAACCCAAGGGGCTTCTGCCCTTTTTCCCTGATTCCCCTTCTCAGCTGGGGAGGGGTCACTGGGTGGTAGAACAGCTGCTACAGTTTAGCCCCCGGGTACCAGCCAAACCTTTTTAAAATAATGTTCAAATCGTCTTACTGTCATCACTATATCCATAGTTTTTGGAGGTTATTGGTTCTTTTTTGGAGTCCTAGGCTGGGCTGGATGAGGGCTCTGAGACTGCTTTGCTTTTTTTGCTTTCCTGATACTGGACTGAAGGTCTGTCTGCTCTGATGACAGGGCTGAACTCCCACAGCTGCTCTGTTGATTGGGCTGGTGTGGAAAGAAACCTGTTTGTTTCCTGAACCACCAAGTCGCTGTGTTTTTAATTCGGTGGTAACCCTGAAGCTTTGATTCAACTTGAGTGTCATTGAACATTCAATAGCAATGGTAATGTAATGGTGTCAGGGTGAGTTAGAGTGGGTCACTGACTTTGCAAAATTAGCCCAGTTTTTTTTTTTTTTTTTAATATAAATTGTCTGTTTGCTTTAAGTGACAGCAGTTCCCTAATATGCTTCACAGCAAAGCAGCATGAAGAGTTATGTGAATGGCACACTCTAATGTAACACTGAGCATAGAAATACCTTGAGCTGGAAACCTGTGAAGAGTTGTCTTGTATGACAACCACAGGATTATTTGCTGTCTGCACTTAGAGATATTTTTGCGTTTTCCACTGCTCAGCAGAGAAATCAGAAGGAATTGTTTTTTACCAAAATTAGGTCTATGGTGTTTTTCTGTGGATCAAGTGGTTTGTTTGTTGACAACCCTTCATGCTTGGCTCACGATGGGTTAACTACAGTTGTGCTAGGGCTTTTTCTCTAAACATAAGAGGCATGGTGCAAGAATGCAGCCATGGGGATGTAACCCTAAGTTTTGCGTAGGCAGAACTGTGAGACTGTCATAGAACTAATTGGTCAGCTAATGTGCCCACTAGTTATTAAATGCCAGTGGGCAATAGTCTGTTTAGATGCTCAGAAGAGGGAAAGCAAAAAATGGAACTGAAATGCCAATGAAACTTTGTTACCATTTGTCTCTTAAGTATTTATACTGAACTCTTTGAAAGTCTTTTGTCCTGTTTTCTCTCTAGATATGGAAGACTTTGATGGGAATTTTCCATGGAAGCAGAAATAAAAAATCAGATTGCCTTTGCAAATGGTTTAGTGTCGTGTTGGTTTTGTTTTTTAAAATATGTGTCTCTCATTGGTTTATTTATGTATTCAAATGTGAACTGACTTTGCTGTGGAAGGAAAAACTGCCTCTTATTTTGGGCAGTTTTGTGGTTGTATTTGCCCTCGCTGGTCCCTACATGTTTCTCTGTCAATGCTGATCAGTTCTAGCTCAGCACCACACATGGCAGCTGACTGCAGTCTTAGCCTGTAGGAGTCAGGCAGCTGGTGAAATCCTAACTCTCTGAGGCTTTTTTCTCCCTTTAGAAATGTGGGACAGTAAAGGGGAGTGACTTTAGGTGATGGAACCTTGCTTGCGATGCAGTAATCCTTCTGGATTTTTTTCTTAGCTTGGTAGTTTTGAATTATTGATCTACATGTGAATTGTTAAGCACTATGGCATTTTAGGAATTATCCATGTTAAAATGTGCAAAGGTCAAAATGAAAAAACTAGCTAAAAAAAGGTTTTATGTATTTATGTTTTAGGTTACTGTTGCCTTTATGACTGTGACCTTCACATCACCTCAGTTTGCTCCCTACCAGCTACCCCATGTTAGCATAATATTGGTGCTTTACTCATCTCTTCAGCAGGAGACCCAATCTCAAAGGCTTTGGACTGGAGCTGGAGGGAGGGTTATATCCCTCTAGGAACAGGCACCTGGGACCTTTTACGGCAGTCATCATTGTGTGTGTTTGGTTTTTTTTTTAATCCAGATATATTTGGAAAATTTATCCAATCTGAGTTTATTGTAATAAATAGTACTATTGCACCTTGTGATTGCTTTAGTTATTCTTAAATGTGTTTCCATTCTCAAGTGATACATTTTCTATACTCTCCACATCTGTCTGTGGGATAGAGAGTGGTTTTGTCCCCACAGCAACCTTTCTTATGCCTGACAGTGTGTGTTCCTTCTCAAGCACCATCACTTGAGTTACTGTATTTAGATGTAGGCTTTTTAGAGGATCTGGGGTTTGCCATCGCTTAGAGCTTCATTTGGTTTTAGATAGGGCATAATTACACCACAGTGTTCGTTGTGGAAGCTGAGGTGGGACAATTTTGGTTCTCAACCAAACTCTCAGTCAACTAGTGTCCAAATAACCTCTTATTTTCACTAGATGTTGCAGTTTTTCACTTGAGCCTGTCTTGTCTCCTCAGTCTTTCCACATTTTTGGCATTCTTACTGTTAATGTTTTAAGTGGCTGTGATTGCAATGAATAGGACAGATAACTGCTCTTGAAACTGTTATTCCTTGCTTCCCAAACTGTCCTTATGACATATTAGTGCTGTTCGAATTATTACTACTTCTCTTTGATTAAAAACAGGTGCAAATAATGAAAAAAGATGTTAACACTGCATCTTATTGCATACAGGTAAATTAATTAAATTTGATGTAATGTGGAGAGAAACTCAGAGACATGTGTCTTTATTCAGACATGTAGGATCACCTTTTTTGTGAAGTGCAGTGCTTCACAGAAGGCAGATAAAGAATGTACTGCTCCAGCACACCTCTTGGGTATCTGGGACAGGAATGTCTGACAGCAAAACAGGCTGATCAGGGGGGCAAATGGTTAGTGATATGTTGTATATTGGAGAAGAGTCTTTTAGAAATTGACCTTTTTAAAGCGCATTAAATGCTTCTTGACCAACATGCCTTATTTTCTAAAAGCTGTGAGAATACAGGATCAAATTGGCCTGCTGAGGTCTAAGTTTTGGTAAGCCAGCAATGATAATCTTAGAGTTGTAGTTACCTGTACAACTATCATTAAGTTATATTGAGATTAGCCACAAATTATATAGCTGGAACTTGATTACATCTTCTGTTCAAAACAGAAATATTAATGAAGTAGTTTTACTTGAAGGGTATTAGCATGTAGTCTTAATTTTTTTTTCAGTCTTCAAGTCCCACCGTAAATCAATCCCATGTGAAGATAATATACACTTAAACTCTTAAAGTATAGTTTTAAAGAAAATTCTCATCAGTATAAAATTTTCAAGGCTTTTAAAGGCTATTTTTGCAATTATGGGGACCTATCAGAAGAGTAATACATGTGCTTTTTACAACTATGATTTTTATGTCCTTGATGATTAGGGCAATTGAAGAATTGCAAAGAGCAACCTTAATTCCAAAGCTAGAATATGGAAGGAGGTGTTATGTGGCTAGATGACCATAGTTATTAGCCAACCGTATAAACAGGTAGAAGCAGACTTTTCTTTTCCCTCCTCCTTCAGATGCCTTTATGTAATTAGTGTTCTGGAATATTAAAACCTTGGCTGTTGAGCAAATTTAAAACATAACATTTCTGAGCAGTTGTGGAACTGCACAGGGAGGGAAGTGTAGGGGATCAAAGTCTGAATACTTCTGATATAGTTGAACAAATTTTTCTTGAACTGGAAACTTTAGGAAAAGGACGAGAACAATGACTTGCATTTGAATTCCATTTATTTCCCCAATAGAGTTGATTCTTCCTCTCTCTCCATTCATGACACCGTAATCTTGTTGGTACTTCCTTTGTAATTGAAATTGGTTTACTGGAATTCAGCTTGTTGTGTCAAATGCCATTGACCACTGATTTTTCCAGCTTCGTGCACAATTTTGTATTTATCTTCTCACATATTTCAATGTATGTATGTGAATACTACCTGATCTTTATTCACTGAAGATTTAAAAATGTTTTTTCTTGGAGCTGATCTTCATTTCTGTCTGAGAGGATGAGTTTAAACTTAGCAGGAGATGGTAAGTTTGAGGAAGGTTCCTTGGCAGGTTGGAGGGGTTTTTTGAGTGCTGGCTTTGCCAGGAGATGAGAGAACAACATCTAGCACTCTCTGTTCTTTGTTTTTTCTTTCTGATGTGTACTGGAAAAAACATCTGCAAATTTCAGAATATGGAGTCGTAGAAGGGCACGAATTTTTCTACCTTCTTCATGATAGTGTTTGCATACTGCCTAAAAGCACACTTAGTCAACAGGGGAGGATGCTCTCACAAGGATGATCCCAAGCCAAATGCCAATCATCCAGCTGGTAGGAGGAAGAAATTCTAATTGTCTTCATATCTAAGTTGCTGTTTCTTATCCCAACTTCCCCCAAATCTCTCCACCAACAGAACCATCACTTGTTCAGGGTTTTAAGTTTTTTGCCTAAGTCAATGGATATTTAATTCTGGGAAATTAGTGAATGTGCCCAGTTTATCTAAGTAAAGCAGTAAGTTAGAACAGTTTTTTAAGGAATAAATTAGAGAAAATTATTCAGTGTTGGGGTAGCTTCAGCAGCATCTTACTACATCTTTCATTGAAGACTGGTAGGTGTTAATCAAGATGGAGGTAACATCTCTAAAACATAAAAGGCCGTCAGCAGGACTGTAACACAAAGATTCTGTGTCTGTGCACGCAACTCTGGTTTGGAGGTCTGTGTTCAAATGTATGCACACGTGGTTTCCTACACTGAGAAGTGAGATCTGCCTTAATGCTTCTTCCTTCTTTTGCATATTTATGATGTTGCTCTGTGTTTTTTCTGCAGTTCTTTTACACCAGGTGCCTACTACAGCTTCTTAGTCGAGCATCCAGTCTGATGTGTGATGTTATGGTGTGGGAGACTAGGATGTTGTCCTGTATCAGTAGCAGTGTGGGAGGCTCCTTACTTAAAGGACTTAACTGAAAGGTATATTCTGCAGTAGTGGTTGAGCGTAATTATCTGTCCTTTGTTACGTGACTTTCCTGTCACATCCATCCATCACATGACCTGATACATAGGTCTGATTTTAGGATAGAAGAAAAGAGGTCTGAAAATTAGTATTACTAAACAAGCAGCAGGCTGTTTATTGTTATTGTCATCTTTCTGTGCCTTGGAAATCAGACCTATTGCGACTCTTCCCTTGATCCTCAGATGCTAAAACTTCTTGGTCACATATTTTATTATTGTAGGTCTTTATCATGTTTGACAACTGCTGTTTGATGGAACATCACTGATTTAACAGATCTTTGGCAGAGGAAACCTTCAAATGAGGCACTGAGTATGAAAAGCCATTAGAAAAAAACGTGGTATGTAAAAAATACTGTGGCTGGCTGATTCCTGCACTTAGCCCATTGTGCAGTCTGAATCTGACTAGAGAAATCTTCACGTGTTTAGGGGAAGAAATTTTTGAATAATTTCACATTTCCATTAAAATAGTTTTTGTCACTGACATCAAGTCAGCCTTCCTCCTTCCTGTCACTTTACCTGTCTAACACTGCTTGCCATTGTGTGTCAGTCTAACTGGAAACTACTTTGTAAAGATCATTTATTAGTCCCATGTTGATGCTGTTCAAAAGGAAGGAAAACATGGCAACAACAAACTTTCTACAATTGCTTTTACTCTGTTCACATGTCCAGATTGGTTACTTGGTCTGCATCTTGTCTTTCAAGCCTGACTGGCGTGAAGCAGTGGGTTCAGTCTTCCGCATTGTGAATGTGGTACTACGAAAGTTTTCGGCTTCTCTTTTCTCACAATAAAGAAAATGATAGTGACTGTAAACCTCTTCCAATTTGCTTTTGGTGTTCCATTACATATAAACTATAGATTCGGTATCTCAGTTGTAAGAATAGCCCAGACCACAATACTTAATTCTCAAGTGTGTAAACATTCAACCCAAGTACTGTATAATTAAAATAGCACTTAATAGTTCCTTATTCTGTATGCCATTGACGAGTTAGAGATAGTAAATCAGCTTTTTCCCTTTTTCTTGTGGATGAGTGGGGAGAGAAGGAGGGAAAGAGGACACTGAACTTTAGAAAATGATGGCAGAAGCTTAGCAAAGTATGGAGAAAAAGACTGTCAAATACACTGTTTTCCTTCGGTGTTTTTAGAAAGTTTTTTGCAGAATATGTTACAATTCTTTTGTGGCTTTGAAAGCCTGAAGGTACTTTGTGTTGTGTGTGACCCACTGTTTGATTAAACAAAGGGATATATAATGAAAACTAGTGTGAGGTCTTCTGGCTTTTCTGTTCACTATTTGAAGACTTCCTGGGCTGGCACAGGTTGTGAAAGCTGTGAGGAGTAACCGCTGATTATCAGCATTTTCATGAGTCAAAGCATTATTTTTTTGCATTTCAAAGGGCTGAATTACTGGTCAGAAAGAAGTTTTTGGAATTTTACTATGTTTTTTGACGGTTGATGACAAAAAGTGATCTGCGTTGTCAGCTGTTACCAGTGGCATACTGTGGGACGGCGGACTTGCTACTCTGACATCAACTTAAGTGTCCAAGGAATGAAATGGAAGAATTCCTGGTTAATGAAACATTGAAAGAATAGTGCTAGAATTTCTCTACTATCTTAAACTCTGCTCTGTGTTTGGTTTATCTGGTATTTTTAGATTTTATTTTAGCTGTGATGCCCCCAAAGAAAATGGAAGTCCCTTTCTTGGAAAAAAAAATGATTCTGGTTTCCCCTCTTTTGAAGATGCCTACCTGAAAGTAACTTTAGGTTTGTTTTTTTTTAATTCCTATCTTTAAATTGAAATGCTCTGTTTGATATCATCATCATTTCCACTGCAACCAAATGATCTCATAAAAATATTCTGAGGGCAATATAGCAGAAGTAAATTTAACGTTTTAATGAAACAGTTATTGCTTTATGCAAATATATGGAATAAAGTAGACTCACAAATGAGAAGCCAAAATCATTCAAGCTAAAATCAGAATAGTTTCTAATTAAAATGTATTAAAATGCTGGAAATGTTTCCACAGTTTCTTAAAGAGATGAGAAGTTTTTAATTATTGTTGTCAGGTGTCTTTCAACTTTTGCAAATTATGGAGAGTTATTGAGAACGCTTTTAAGAATTTTGACTGAGTTGCAGCAAGTCACTGCCAGATATGTCTTTAGTGTTACAGTCACTGCCTTACATAGATGATTTAGATCTTCATGGGATTATTTACTATTCCCACATGAAACTGCAAAGTATTTCCAAGTATCCTCTTTGATAGCTTCAGCTTTCTGTTCAGGTCCTTAGCAAGAATGCAAGTCACATGCCCACAGGCCACTGTGTAATCTGCTAGTATTTAAGCACCAAGCATTTGTTTGTTGTTAATACTGAAGATAAGAATTATAAAAGATGTTAAACTGCCTTTTCTTTGTAGTTGCCCAGTCTTCAGGGAGATGATTGAATAATTTTAAACTGAAACCTATAGGATGGCAGGTGGATACCATTGCTTGCAGGCAAAAGAGAGCATGTTTGCAAACTCATGTTTTGGCGTATGTATTTTGAGATAACAGATAAAAATCTTAAGGGAGAAGAGCAATATTTTGTGATTTGAAAGTCTAGGTTTTCCATAGTCAGAGATTGACTAGCATGTTTATCTGGGAAAAGTGGATAGTTACTGTGACTCAGCTATCACAGTGCATGGGCATACTTCCCATGAGCCAGTGCTCCACTGTGCTGAGTGCTGTACAGACAAAAAAGAGAAGAAAACAAGAACAAGTAGCACAGTGTTGTTATTTGCCTATGTGTTGGAATGCTACTATTTTTGTTCACTGTGAGGAAGGGTTCCTCACCTCAGGACTAAAGACTTTCTTTGAATCTTATCATTTATAGTCTTTAAGTTTGCTTCGTGTGATGCCATTTCCATTGTGCAGTTTTCTTTTCTTCTTTTTAAGGTTGTAGAATCAGATCCATGCACACATAGGGATTCGTGCCCACTCCCACACCCTTCACAGTTCTTTGAGCTGCTGAGGTGTAACATTTTGAATAGAGTTAAATAGATGGATTTGATTATAAATAGGATCTTGAAAAGTTCAGAGAAGAAAACACAACACTGAAACAAAATGCATTTACCTGTCAGTTATTCCTCTGTAATTCCTGTCACACAATTATTAGTCAAGACATGTAATGTACAGGAACTGTCCTCCAGCCCATTTCTTTTACTTGCTCATTCATAAGCATGAAGTCGCAAACAATGAGTTACTCCAGCAACAACTTGAGACAGACCTTTCCATAAGTTTTTAGCCACTGACTGCACATCCATGTAATATCTTTTTTGTCCTTATCACAGAATAAGTAGTTATCTGAGAGCAGATCATTCTGTAACGATACCACTCTATGGCTCCAGGTCTGCTTTCTTCAAAGGGTGGCAGGTTTTTGTTTATTGCTGCAAACGATTCTGCTCACTCACCGAGACCTCATGTCACAGTGTAACTTCCTTTGTGTTGACATCCAGGAGAGAAAATCACAGAGAAACCTTTTGTAACTGTCCAGGGTGATTGTTCCTGCTACTGTTTGCTGTTTTGGTTCTGTAATTTATGAAGGTGTCAGACAAAGCAAAGGATGCTGCTTTTTAGAGCGCTGTGTGCACTGCGTGGCGTTAGATGCAGTGCAGGACTCTCAAGAAGTTTCCTGGTGGTGCAGCATCATATCTATTCTTTTGAATCTTTTGATTGTGACTTGTCTTGGTAGAAGCACCTGATCATTTAGTCTGTAAAAGCTGTTTTGTGCACTGCTGGGGCAGAGGGAGCATTTGGGTGTTGGGGGCTGGAGCTAGGAGCCAGGTGAAATCAGGAGTGATTGTCTTCTCAGTTGTGAGCTGTTGGGAACCTCGAGTACCATAAGCATGGGGACTTTGGAGAGGCTTGTTAGTAGTTTGTGTGTTACATTCAGTAATGGCTCTCCCAGAGCTCACTGGTGCTCTACATAGCTGTGAGATGATGCTTCCTTAAGGTGCCACCTTGTGAGAACCATAGTGCTAAATGGCCTTCTGTCTTAATTGTGGCTTACTTGTATTTGGATCAGGATTAAGCAACGAATTTTATGCTAAGAACATTGGGTGCCAGATAAAATTGATGCTGCCCTAATAGTCTACTACTTCTCTCTGACAATTTTGAAGTGATAACAGGTATCTAGTTTTCTCTTTTCCGGGAACTACTTTTGATCTTGCTGTTACACTGGAGAATTTTCCTGACCTTTCTCATTAGTAGCTCATTTGGAAATAAACTTTTTTATTGAAGAACCCCTAATATATCATATGTATAATTATTGCATTTCTTCAAGTGAGTAGTGAGCTCTAGGTTGCCGAGGTACATTGTGATGTATTAATATTACA
Source organism: Podargus strigoides (assembly GCA_028020825.1). Taxonomy (NCBI): domain Eukaryota; kingdom Metazoa; phylum Chordata; class Aves; order Caprimulgiformes; family Podargidae; genus Podargus; species Podargus strigoides. The sequence goes on from CM051623.1 coordinate 32,659,334, forward strand.
TAATGGATATCGCAAAGTAGCTTGCTTGTATGTCTTTGGATTACAGTCCTGAAGATCATCTGAGCTGTAGAGGAGCTATGGACGATAGGGGATATTACTTTGAGGAAGAATGTGGACTGATGCAGTCAGTGCACTTTAGCACTTCATGATGGCTAGGTAGAGAAAGTGATTGGAGAGTTGAGCTTTTTCTGATAGCAACATGAAAAGTGAAAGAGAAATTTCTGGTTTTTGCAATGTTGGTTTCCGGGTTCAGTTTCTTGCTGTAGTTCGGTGCGTCACGTTTCGTTGTAGGAATGACAGCAGTTATGTCCTTGTCCAGAGGCTGACTACAAACTAATAGTCCAGTTTGTTCCTACCTGCATCTTCTAATATGTGCTGAAAGTTTGGAGTGGATAGTATTGGTTGTAGTATGATATTTTTTCTTTTGTTAAATGAGTTTGCTGAGCAGTGACAATGCCTGGGTATTTTTACCTTAGTATCAGGCTAGTTTTATGGTCCTTCTGTTTTCCAGGTCTTTAACTAGGAAAATTGTAAAGTATACAGTCTAAATGTCCTTTTACATAGCATTAATTAGCTAGTCTTGGAAATCCTTGTAGGAGTTTTTCTGAAGATACATACTACTCCCATCTTGGTTTCAGTACCTATTTGGAAGCATTGGACAAACTGGACAAGCATTTTCTTGTGTGTATGTAATTGATAACTGTGTTGGTCCCCAGTCAGTTTGTGTGCAGCAATACTATGGTTTATTGGGAAATCTCCTAATGTGAGAACCATCTTATGAACAAGCTAGCTGCATTTGCTTTGGGACTTTGAAAGTAGGATCAAAGCTAGCAGGTAATAGCCCAATAAAGTAGGTCTGTTAGCTTTGATGCACTCGATGGAAGTGAGGCTTCCACTTACCATGGTGCAGAAGCCATGGGAATTGCCTGGCGATGTATAATTTTGACAGAGTGAAGATGGATGCTGGTAGTTTTGCTTGATATTTGTTGTCTCTGTCAGCTTGCAAAGTTCTGCTTCACCGCAGTGGGGGAGATCTGCTCAGCACAACTGTCTGGTTTCAGTAGTGTTTATTCTGTACTCTGCATACTGAATCAGCCTGCAGGATCGAAGAAGAGTTTGTTGATCAGTGTTAATAACATTTCTTTTTCTTAGCTTAGCTAAGTGTTATTAGACAAAGGAATGCAGTAACTGCTGCTTAGTGTAGGGTTACACTTTTGCAGAATGCAGTGTTCGACTGAGGATGAGAACTGTTTTTGGAAAATAAATGTGTTTGTCTTAAGGCTGACTGTACTCAGACTGATCAGACTGAATGTAATAGAAGTACCTGTTTAGTTATCAGATTCTCTTACAGTGCTTCTTACCCTAAGCCCTTGGGTAGGTATGCCAAATGCCATCTGATTATATTTTCCTGAGAGAAATTCTCAGCTTTCTGTTTGGGAGATCTTGCAAGAAGTCATTTTTAATCTGTGTTCTGTGCCATCTCTTCTTGCAGTTGTCTGGTTCCCTTCTTGGTGAACTGGTCTGCATCTTGCTTGCAAACTTTCTTGTGGTGGTGGGTTCTTTGTAGTTTGCTTTCCATTGCAGATCACAGTCAAGTTCTTTTACTTGGATTCTGTTGCTCAGAAGGAACGACAGTGCTTTTGCTGAGGTGTGATCATGGAGAGTGACCAAGGGGAGTTGCTGGTTAGAAGAATGATTGTGTATGTTTGTGGTAGTATTGGTATAGTTTGTGGTAGTGTAAATATGGAAGAAGGGTGATTCTCATCTGTGTAAGCAAGTTAGTTGGAGTGTGGTTTTAGCATAATACTTAGACAGTATGAATAGATTTCTGGCTCAATTCTTGGCCAGTAACTGCACTTTAACTGGTTTCTGATATTCCAGTCACTCATTTAAACAAGAATGTAAGGTCAAACCCTGGTTTGGTCTTTGGAGTCACACATTTTGAGCGTATATGTATACTTTTAGCCAGAAGGAAAAGTTATGATGATCTGATCTGACCTCTTACATAAACTGGGCCACATGTGTTTGAATCTTACAGGTGGACTCAATAACTGGTGATGAAACTAAAGAATACCTCTAGAAGACATGAGGTTTCAATCTTGATTTGAGGTCTTTTAGTGATGCCAAATGCGTTGCATTCTTTAGTTGTGTTTAAGAATGGAAGAACTTGAAAAAAAAAATATCTTAATTTCAGCATGAAGCTACTAGAGCTTGTGATCCTTTTTTAGGCCTTTCATCAAACATCTTGTCTCTGTATGTGCCTGTAGATGGTGTTCTCTAGAATTAGACAGACTGAGCTCACTGGTGCCTGGCAGTGAGGCAGCCCAGCCACAGATCTGGTTCGCTGCTTGGAGAAGGGCTGCTATCCAGAGTCATACCTGCTTGCTGTAAGGAGTTTTTAAAGATAATGAGGTGGAGGGGGACATCTTCATGTCCATTTTTTTTCTTTCACACTGGAGCTATATTTGGGTAAAATTATGAAGAAGAAACAGTATGAGAGATGTTTTATTTCTTTATCTTTGGTTAGGACTTGCTATTGTCCTAGTAAACTTTCTGGAATTTTGTAGCAATTTCCAAGTGTTCGTGAATCCCCATCACTGTTCTACTCTATCCAAAGGGTGGCTAGTAAAGTGGTCTTTACCATAAAGATGAGAAGGTCAGATATTTTATATTTGCCATTAGGTTAATGCTATATTGGCATTAATTCTGTTTTTCCTACTGTCCTTTTTCTCTCTTGCCCACCCATGTTGTTGTGCTTTACTGACTGGAACACACACTACTTATTAGTCCTTTTGTATCTTTTGATATTGCATACCATCTGACAGCCTGTTTCTTCTGCCTTGCGTATGAAAAATATATTAATAGAGTTGATTGGAAACATAATATAATTTTCTTTGATTTCCAGTGGATTCTGTCTTTTGTTGTTGTATAGTTATATTTTTCTGGGAAAGGCGTTTGCATTTGTTGTTGATGATGGAAGTGTGACTGAAAATGCATGTCAGTGTAAATTGAGCATAAGTCAACAAGGAGAAAAGAGCTCTGCTGGAGAAAATGGGATGAAATTAAGATCAAGGTACAAGGGACCCTAAGGATATGAACAGCTTCAGTGTGCAAATCAACCCACGTGTTACTGTGCCTCACTTACAGAGCTTTCCCTTTCTCTGTGCACCCTCTGTCTCTTTACTGAACTTCATTGCTAATGGAAGGGGTTCAGCATTTTTAAATTCGGTTCTTACATTGCCTGTGCTGGCTGGTTCTTCATACACAGTATAATGCACATATACGCATAGTATGTTGGCTAAAACCTTCAACTATCTACCTTAGGAATGAAAACCCCTGCTGACACTTTCTGTACAGTATTCCAGTCTTTTCTGTAGCATGCCCTGACTTTGTTATAATCCCACACTTTAATTTCTATACTCTCTGTTGTCTCCTGTTTTTTGTTTTTTTGTTTTTAAAAAAAAATTGTTTGTTGGAGAGCTTTCTTCACTGCACCTTACTTAATAAAAGTTACTGGGTTTTTTTAGGTGTCAGGGTCTGTAACAAAGCATCTCTTTGTAAACAGCAGTAACAAAGATTATTTCCCTTAGATGTGCTTTATCAAATGCCTCCTCATGCAACTAGAGAGATGTTGTGTCTGCCAGCTCATAGCTGGTTTTATCTCAGGCTGGTTTTTGTCTTTATGCAGGGAAGATAAAGAAAAATGGAGAAGACTTTCCAGTAACAAAACACATCACCTAAGCCCAGTTATAGGAAAGTCAGTAAATAGCACCTGAGTTGACTGACGGAGAAGCCACTTGTGTCTGTGGGTCACTTTTCATCAGATGTGCTACCTGTTGGCTTGCTGTCTTCTTGGCATCAAGTTACTTATCCCGCCTTCAACTGCTCACATTAACTGGGAACAGTTTTCAGAAGGGTATTGAGAGTGGTATTTTGACCTTTTCCAGAAGGAAAATCTGCTAGTAACACCTGTCATTGGGCTTAGTTCATGTGTCTGTTTGTGCAGCTTCAGCTTTGCCCACGGGTGAGGATGGATGAAAGGCTATACTACTTATAGCACTGGTGTGGCTGCATCAGCATCGGTCCGACTCCTGAAGCTGTAACGTAACGTAATAGAGGCTCAAATAGGCCTTTCAAAATGGAGATCAGTGGGTGACGCATGGACAAACCCATTATGCAGGGCTAACCATCCCTTTCCTCTCTTTTTTCCCGGGAAAGAAAATACAAGAATGTGAAAGTAGAGTGCAGGAAATGGAGGGAAACTGTGCTCTGCAGCTTCTGTGTGGGGTGCCGGTCTGCAGTGTCTCTGTGCATTCATAGACCTGGCCAGCTTCAGCCTGTCTTTCAGTATATGGTTTGAAATGGACTTGCTATTAAAAAACCAACGCTAACAAACCCCCCCATAATCAAAAGGGGATTGAAAAATGGCAGCTGGGCTGTGAGCAGATTTTGTCTCCCCAGTTTCCCAAGATGGTTAATGTCAGTGAAACTGAAGGAAAATGAGTGGAATTTCAGATATCAGCTTGTACCCTTTTCCTTTGTTCTTTTCATTGCTGGTTTCTTTACACTCAGATTTCTGGGACAGTATAAAATTTAAACCTTGAGGCAGATGAAGTATGATACTGATTTCTTTTTAATGGCTATAGGTGTTTGTAGTGTCTTTTGTTTACCTGTATAGTGGCAAGATTCTGCATTGCAGCAGTATGGAAATACTGGGTTTTTTTCTTTTCACAAAGTCCCCAGTTGCTCTAGAGTACCAGATTTTTACAAATGAGGTTAAAAGTAAATCTCTGCTTACCACACAGTGATTACATTTAGGACAGCTTGTACTTTAGAAAATACACATTTTCAGATTCACAGCTTCACAATTACACTTTGATTTTTTGCAACTACCTCCATACAGATTTCTGTGCAAACACAGAATTGGAACTCCAGCTGTGGACTCTTGTCAGTTGAGTCCTGGCATAACTTCCTAAAATTTTATAAGAAACCTTATTCATACACTCTTCCTAAAATACTCTGGAGGTTTTTTTGTGTGTGAGTTTTGTTTGGTTTTTTTACATGACCCATTTAGGGTGTGGAAAAACTTAATAAAGGTTCTTCATTAAATGTACGTGTGAGGGTATAATGCTGTTGTACAGATTTACACAGGCTCCTACCGTTTTCTGGAGTAGTCTGATGGGCTACTAGAAATGCACTTGTAGTCACATTTGCTTTTACAGTCTACCATTGCTCTGGAGAGTCAAGAAAGTAGGTAGTCATGTTTTACTGATCAGGTTTCTGATATTTAGTTCTTAGGTGAGCATAAGATTTTACGTCTTGCCCTTTGGCTGCTTATTCTTCATACAGGGATATTTTCACACGTGTTTTTGAAAATCCAAGTTTGCTTGCAAAGTAATTTTTTTGGATTAGAAGTATTGGTGTGCTTAATTGATTTATCAGATGATGGTTATGTTGGCAAGCAAGACGTTATCAGATAAAGTGTCCTGAAGAAAGAATGGGACACTCTATAGCAGGTGCAGACTGAGGGGATGAATCTGCTTTCTGCCAAAAGCAGCAAATGGATGGCACAGTATGTCAACGAGTAAAACACTGATGAACTTACTCCATAGCAGGTATAGAGTATTTTTAAGTCAGTGTTTTGGGGGGAAAAAAAAAAAATCTTATTATTTTGGGTTTGTGGTGATAAATGTAACTTACATTTTAGCTGTAACTGGCTGGTTATCTGATCTGCAGAAAAATCTAGTTACTGTGCTTTCTGAATTTACCTCCTCAAAAAGATCTACACTGTAAGTTTAAATAGTTCAGAATGTTGGAAGTATAATGTAGAAGTATTGGAATTCAGTCTCTTAGGAAGTTACTTTCTTGTACAAGTTTATAAGTCTGAGTATTTTATTCTTGCCATCTATCAGTTGAGGACTGCATATAGTACTCTGAAATCCTTAGATGAAAGATGCTGAAAGTATAAAAATCTGTATGGTAAAGATGGTATAATGCCAAATCCCAGCAGAGAGGTCTATTAAAAAGATTTAATACTTGAATATCTTTATGACTTGTTAATGTGTGCTTGTTTAAGAATTGCAGGGCTGCATAAGGGAAGCAGTTACAACAAAAATTATTAATAACTTAGTGTAAATGTGAAATGAGTAAAATAGGCATGACCAGCTAAAGCAGTACCTAATATAAATTATTTATTTTCATCACTTGTTCTGTTTTTTTAATTCTTCCTTTTAAATGACACTTTGACATCTTTTGTATAAATTATGCATATTAATGTAATTGTATTTACTTGTAGGTGGCTCTAACTAAGAGAGCTGATCCAGCTGAGTTGAAAACAATATTTTTGAAGGTATGTGTAAAGTAAATATTTTACTTTTTCTGCTTAAATTTTTCATATCTTTTGCTCCTTTATTGCAGCATACAACTCTTGATAGTTTTTCCAACCATTAATCATTCACTGTATTATTACCATGTTAGACTTAAATACCATTATCAGAATTGAACAATGCTCACCAAGAAGTCAGATACATTCTTGAGTGATTATTGTATTGACTCAGAAGAAGTATTACTATCTTAGGAAAAAGCAGCATTGTTCAGAGAATGGGGTGGGAGTTTCAATATTGTTCCTACTCATGGTAAAATGTTCATGTAGAAGACACTTCACTGTTAGACCATTTGGTAAACTTTCTTCTCCCTTTCTTTCTTCCTTCCTTCAGGGTTATCTCTGTCTCTAATTTGTAGAAGTGTTGGGAAGATCACCTTGTGAATTTCTCAACTAAAATTCTTTGTTGGCCTGCTGTAGAAGTATACAAGTAATGAAATGACTCATGTACTTGCTTGTATACTTGAGAGAAATGTGCGTTACTGTTTTGCTGAACTATAGCTTTCTTTGACCCATTTCCTAAATTCTGAATATGTATTCCTAACCTTCCTAAGATTTATTAGTACAATGTCTGTATTAGTTTGGTAGTCTGGTATGAAAAAGAGTACAGAAATTGGTGGGTCTGGAGAATGTATGTGAGGGTAGGTGCCACAGTGCTACAGGGAGCTGTTGTATCAGAATTATTTTTGTGAAGAGGTTGGGTCCCTAAGAGAGCTCATACCTTTCTGAGTTCTTCCTTCTACTTTCCCTCTCTCCAGCATCATACTCCACTCTCCATGCACTTCTTGGCATGTTTTCCATTGTCCCTTGTGAGCTATTAACAATATGTGTAGGTGTCACTATGTATATTGCCAGTATTTATAGTTTTATCATATACTGTCAGTATTTATAGCTCTGAAATTAGGTTTTCAGTTGAGAAAGCCAGGATTTAACTTAGTAAGTCCTGGAACTTGTATCTATCTCTTGAAAAAGAATGGGATAATGGGATTTTCAGAGGCAAATGCTTAAGGACCAGGAGCAAGGCAGCAGAAAAGGCAGACAGGGAGTAGACCACTGGTGCAAAAAGATGGTAGTGCTGAGGAAAGGAATAAACGTGGTAGAGAGAAGCCTGGTCCCCTCTGCAGTATGAAGCAGTGCTCAGTCTGGTGAGAGGTTTGGTTGGTGTGCTGAGAATAGTGCAAAAGCTGTTTCCTACCTGCCTGTGGGTATTTACCTCTGGTGTTTCTGAAGATTGTAGCTCCCTCAGCTTTCAGTTTTGGTGGATTTAATGGGTCATGTTTGAGCACACTGAATACCACCTCCAGCTCCATTTTCATCCTTTTCCACTTCCCCTTCCACTTAAAGAAGAGGTGTTGACAAGCAGAGTAATGAAATATGAGATGAAAGTTTTGTTCAGTGTAATACGGAAACTGTTGCGCTGCTTACTACTGAGAAGGAAAAAGGATGGGTGGATGTGGTATGTTTTGTGCTTTACAGATAAGCGATAGCTAGAGTGTTAATTAAGCTGCTTCAGGCAATTGTAAGTGGTAAGGCCAATACAGTTGTTTCTGCAGATTGTCAGATCTTCACTTATAAAATAACTTGACAGCCATTCTTTCTACTTCAATTAAGAATTAAAAAATATGATTCCCAGGTAGGAATGGTAGCCACTGCATAGAAATAAATACGAATCTATCAGTTTAAATACAGTTGATTACAGTTAACTTTTTAGCATTTAGTACATCAGCCTCCCAGTAAAATGTTTGCAAATCTGATTTTAAATGGGGTTGAACTGGTTAATACTTGACTATCGAAAACGTATGGAAATAAGTTAACAAAAAGCCATTAAGTACTATTGTATAATATCAAATTCTCTGTGGGTATAATTGCCAAAGTGGGGAAAAATACAATTGTAAAGAACCATTTTTTTAATGTCTCTTCTCCAAAACCAATAGAATTGATGTTTTTCTCTTTTTGTTATGATAATTTCTAAGAGTAACTCTACTTTTTCTAAGTCTTCTACCATAACCCCTAAGAGATTAGATTTTAGTCAAAGTGATCAAGCTGACATTTTCCAAGGTCATTTTCTATACGTAGTATAGAGTACGTGATTGGATTTCAAATACACTTGAGTAAATCACAGTGACAAGAAACAGGGGGACACTGAAACCTTGCGCTGTTTTCTGTTATTGAGTGCCCTAGCAGGGGGTTAGCCTGGAAGAGAAAAAATGAAATATAGAAGCACAGGCTGTCTGACTTATTTGATTTGTTTCTCAATAGCAGCTGTGTTAAAAGTTTTTGAGGCTGGGATTCTGAAAGACTCTGTCTCCCTGCAAATGATTACATCGAAATCAATTGATCTGCTAGTTCTTATAAAAGTATACAATTGGAAATTCCTTACAGAATATCAGCTAGAAAGCTTGCATTACGAACAGTGCCTCTTGAAACATGAATCCTTAAATGCTAACCGGTATAGATGCCAAAGCAAGTTATGTTTTGTTTGGGCTTGCTTCTTTGAAGCCTTGTTTCGTGAAGATATTGCTGTACCTGAGTACTGTATTTATATAGCACTAGAATAAAATACTTACTGTTACACTTTGGCATCCCTCTGAGAGCTGGATGCCTACAGCAGGTATAGCGGTACTCTGCAGGCACCAGCATGGCTCTGTGAAATGAAAACTGGCAGTTTCCTTCCCTTAGCAGAGCCATAGCAATGTAAAACAAAATGTGTGTCTTCTGAAGTGCAGTAGGCATCTAGTTTATTTATTACTTTGGTGTGGCTAGTGCTCTGTGGGAAGCTGCAACAGTGGTTTATCATCCTACCTTACCTTAGAAAAGAATAAGAAATTATCAGTTGCTTTCCTGTTCTTAGTGCGCATTTGTTATCCTGAGACAGACCTGTTTCCCTTAAAGCTAACACATGGCTCTGCAACTGTTGCCTGGGATTTCTTTTCCTCTTAATTATTGTCCTTATTCCTTTTCGTTTCCTTGAAAAACATCTTTAGGGTTGATTTCAAGTTTATCCCTCTACAGAAAATGAGGTCTTTAAACTTTGAGGGGTGACTGAGGAATCAGGGTAAGGGTGATAACAAAGGCAATTTTATTTATGTATTATCTTCAAAATATTTTAATATTCCTTTTCCTTGATATGTAACATGTTACTGGAGGGTTCCCTTAGGAGCAAATATGCTTCAGCCTGTCAAGTGCTGTTTCTGGAGTAGTGTGCCAGTAACTATGGTATAAACCAGGAGTAACATATGCCAGCAGTGTTGGATAAGGCGTCAGACCCCCTTTCTTGTTTCTGAAGTGTCCAAGTTCTTGCTTTCTCTCATATTTTTCTGCAAATACTTAATTTATGGCTTCTTTTCAGCAGTCCAACCAAGGAGGAGTGTCTATAGGTTCTCCTTTACTTGCAGGCAAGCTGTGGCTGAAGGTGGTGTGGTGGAGTTCCTCCAGAACAGCACCCCCAGGTGGACACTCCTAATCTACTCCACTAGCACTGTAAAGTAATTTCACAGATGTAAACCTCCCTTCTTATCCCAGTGGAGTTGTTTAGGATAAACAAAATAAGCTGGAGTATCCTGTTGCTGTTATAGTTTCAATGGGACAGGGGTGCCACATGTATGTTTGCACACATGCTTGTTGTTCAGTTTCAAAAAAAATATTTGGTAGTGGAGAATTAACTCTTTCTAGACTACCATGGAGAAATTGCTGACATGATAAACAAATAACTGTGTATTTGCTACTCTTCTGGCTGGGAAGCCAAGCCTTCAGCTGTTCAAGTAACTCCCCACTTACTCTCTCCTGTTTGGGTGTAGGCTGTAGGTTCTTCAGAGTAGAACTCTCATTTGCTGCAATGTAAGCCTGCTCCCGATTGAAAACTATGGGTAGTGGTAATAAACACCTGGAGAAGGATGTATTTGAGGCACTAAATCTTGCATTCATTTAACAGTATGCAAGTGTGGAGAAGAATGGCGAATTCTTCATGTCTCCAAATGACTTTGTCACACGGTACCTGAAGATAATTGGAGATGGTTTGCCTCATGCAAGCACTGTGCAACTCCTTGCAGGTGTGGTGGATCAGACAAAAGATGGGTAAGTGGGTGTGTGTGGGGGTTGTGGTCTTTTCTTTTTTTTTTTTTTTACGTTGTTCATTTTAAAATTACAAAGCCATTCTTCCAAAACAGTCTGATCCCCAAAGGGTAGTGGGGTTTTTTGTTGTTGTTACCTTTTTTTTTTGCCTGAAGATGCATAAAGGAATATAGTACCTTTTAAGGGGATACTGTAGAAATAGTGTTTTGGGCAGTATGTACCATTTAGCTAAGCAAACCATTTTCTGTCTACTATGTATTTTTAATTCATTGAACCTTTCAAGTTTGTTGGCTGGCTCCCCTAACTCCCTCTTTTCTTTCCTTCCATGAGTCTTTCTGTTTACTTTGTCTTTGTCACAAACATGTTCAAATAGCAATCCAAAATAACTTACGATGGTGTAGGAAGAGACCAGAGGAAAAAATGCCCCTGCTTTGTTTTGCCATAGCACAAAGGTTTTTGCCACTGTTTTTTCCCTTAAGAGTGAGGAGTAGAAATTCAGGTATTTAGGGAGCCACTTTGCAGTCTTGGGAAGACAGCAGTGAAGGTGGTTGCACATGGTTTGCATTTGAAAGGCTCACTTTGCCAATAGGCAAGATTAGCTACCCCTCCATTTTCCTCCTCTCCCCCCCCCTTTCTTTAATGAAATCCTAGCTTTTGCTTTTGGTACTTGCCCGGGCAAGCTGTCTCTTCACCCATATGAATGCATTTTTTGAACCCTGCCTTTAAAGTATCTTTAGAGAAACTTTAGAATAATTAGCTGTGGACTTAAAGTCTGTAGTTGTGGCATTTTTAGAAACCAGAAAACTTCAGGCGTGACTCATATCAGTGGTTGCAGAGAGTAAAATGTGAGATAAATAAAGCATGACTAGAGAACGCAGGCTTCCTAGGGATCATATGCATGCATAACAGAACTTTTGCAGTAGTTTCTATTCTCTCTTTTCTGCTCAGCCAGCCTCATGTATCTGGCAGCCGGACACCTTAAACCTTGCAGACAAGTTAATGTGATGATTGTTACCCCTGGTAAAATAATTCTGTAAAAGGTTATATTCGTAACATTGGCATGATAGCAGCAAAAAAGTGGTGGCTTCAGATAGCATTTGACTGAAAACATTAAACGTTTCTCGGATTTCTTCCTTTGGTTTGATGTCTGCAGAAATGGCATTTTTCAAACTGCACAGCTTCAAATCCATTTTGTAGTAAGAAGATTGAGAGTATAATCCATACCTTGTGATTTGGATCTCCGTCACAAGCAGAAGCTGGTGTCAGAAGAGCAAAACGAGAACTGTAGCCTATGTGAGCTTGTTGACAAGTTGGGATTTCATAACTTGGCATGATCTTGCAGGAATTTTGCGGTGTGGTATTGAGGCTTCTAATTGCCACTTTCTTCCATGGGTAAGGACTGTTTTTGCAGTCCAGACTATGCAGTGACAGGGGACTGCATGCTCCTGACATGTCTCTGGAGAGTCTTTTCTAGTATTCAGGCTACCTTGTTCAGCTTCTATACTAATATGTGAAAGAATCGAGAAAGTTCAGAAAGTGAGTAGCATTCATCTCTCCAACCTTGCACTGTAGCATTTTTTTGCCATGCAGCCAGGCATTTGTACCCTGTTCTGGTGGTGTATACAGTAATTTGCAGAGTGACTGTCTGAAGCAAAGATCACTTGCTTCTTGTTTCCTGTAATGAAATCTCCTAGGCATGGCAATAAGACCTACTGGTCTTCTCCTGTTGAATTCTTTCTAACTTGGCAGTCCAGAGCTCTTAGCTTTAAAGTGAAGTACAAAACCGCTTTTGTTAGTGATCATTTTTATTAGGCTGGTTGGTATTTAGAGACTTACACATGTTAAGGTCATGAGAGTCTGTTCAATAGCTCAGCTTTATTTCTAGTGTAAAATAGAAGGTAGCTTGCAAGAACAATGACAAGTTCATTTTGTTAGAGTGAGGTAAATTCTCAAGGCCTATCAGCAACAGGCCAGGCATTTTCTACTGTGCTTACTATAACATACTGTTTTTTAGTCTTCTGTTGTACTTTTAAACATCTGTCTAATAAAATTATTTACTGCACATCTCTATTTGGACTGTAGTAACTAACACTTTACTGAGAAATACTATATGCTTTATTTTTAGAAAGGACAAATTATTCAGAAATAACACTTGGAAATGCCAGTATTTTCCATTATTATTGGATATAAATTTATCCTCTAATGCACCAATTTTCACTATACTTAGTTTACCTAGGTTGCAGTGTAAAATAATAGATGTAGCTTCAATTTGTGTCCCATTATGTTATCATGTTTAAATTGCTGATACAGTAAAAACATCTGCATTGATTTCTGAAGAAACCTCTTCATCATTACATTTGTATGTATTATTACAGTGGGTAATGGCTTTTTTTCTTTGCATGGTGACATGCGGACTTTCTCTGGTGGGAATGCATCATGTCTGTGTGGTGCCCGGATACCATGGATGTGAACAACAAAAGAAGCAGCATGGAAGAAAGGAGAGAGTAGTAAATAGTGGTCTCACTGCACCATACCCAGCTGTTGTGTTTGGACTGTAGCTCTTGTTTGTGGATGTTTTTAAAATACAGGGTTTTCATGCTTTGAATAAGTTGTGTGGTGTTGGCACTGTTAACGAGGACATGAAGATGAAGGAAGGCTTAGACCAGTTGGGTAGGATATCCTCAAGACCGAAGTAAAATTTTATAAATATTTCAGCTTCCTCTCTTTGCACTGTTAAAATCACTAGACTTTTCTCTGCTTTTGTGACATAAATGAGCACTTGTTTAGTTAGATGGAATAACTCTTAAGTAGTATATTGAAGTCCATGTTAATATGTGCTGTTTAATGACACCTAATGATATTCAGTGAAGGGTTATGCTAAACCCAAAAGGGTGATGCTAAACCAGAGAGAAAATGTGTTACCCAGGCAACTACCCTTGTGCAGTATAGAGAAGTGAGCATATGGCTATGTAGTACACATTATTTCAGCATCTTTAAGCATTAAGAATCGCACGTGTAATTGACTGTGAAAAATTACTGCTCAGTTACTGTATTGTATGGTCATAATAGAAGTAAATGAATACGTCATTGTTGTTAGAATAGATCTGTTGGGAATCACTAGCAGGCTAGTCTACTTAGGGAGCAAAAATACAATAAGAAGAAAATAGCTGGTTTAATTAACATGTAAAAATTAGGTTAATTTGAATTCAGCTGGCACAGCAGATATTAATGTCTCTTCTTTAATAGTCTGGCTAGAACCACACAATTTGTACAGTTTTAATCTTCCTAGTACTATGAATAATTGTTTTTTAAAATGGATATTAGGTTATTTTAAGCATCTATCTCTGTCGACTTAGGGAGGTTTATTACTTGCAGGTACTGACAAAGAATGCTTCTACCAGTATAAAATCTTGTAGCATGTGGAGTTTTAATCAAATCCAGGCTTAATAACATAGAAAACGTTCTTAGTGTGGTGCTAGGATTATGCTGATATAGGTGCTTTATTTCTTTTCTGTGCTCTCACCACTGTTTGTGTTGGGATCTGCTGATAAGGACATATGCTGGTCACTGTTTCATGCACAAAGTGGCTTTATCAAAATGGCGTTGGCGGATATTTTACATTTTTAATTCTAAAATCCTGTTTTAGAGTCTTGTTGCCTGCTGTCTATTTTGTTCTTTCTATGTGTGGGCTTTATAATCTTTGGGACAGAAGAATTCAGTGCTTTGTATCTGCTCTTGTGGAAGTTGACAGGTATGTAACCAATAATAATGGGTGATAATGAGCTTTTATAACCTGTAAGTTACATAGTAATGATCAATATGGATAAATGCAAAACTAAGTAGATTATGATATATTGGTTTAAAATTGAAGGAAATGTTGCATTTTTCTAACATTTCTTTTGGATTAGAAGAGATGAAAGTTTTCTTCCATTTAAAGACTGAGTATCTGTGTCTAACAGTGGGGAGTACTGAGAACTCCCAAGGAGTTTAAAATAAATGACTCGATGGCCTGCCCATGTGCGAACTTGTGCATATGTAGCAAGTCATTGACTTCTTTGCCAGTAAACCTTGAGGCATGCTTATATGTTTACTGGCATCATCAGTTGTGAGTTTAATATTAAGAGTACCTGAGGAGGTCTCTTTTTATTTATTTCCTGCACTACATAATAACCTGTGGTGGCAAGTTTTCAGAGCTAATTATTTGTTAGACTATTTCTGACTCTACATATGCTTTCTTTTACTTTCATTTAGTGCATATATGTTGAGGGAGGTAAAGTAGAACAGCTTTTTGGCCTTCTCTGCGCTGTGCCTTTTTTTAATGTCCTCTTTTGTTCATCTTGTGTTTTCATGTTCTTCACGGAAATCAGCTTCTGTTACCATGTGGATGTTTGGCTGCTGACGTGCAGCAAGCACGCTTCCGTATGACTTGAGATTAATTCCCTTAAGACAGGGTGAATGGAAATTTCTGTACAGTCATGGTTTGTCATAACTTGATGGAATGAATATCTTTTTCAGCCTATTCAAACACTTTGTTCTTTGCTGTTCTTGCATACTAAGTGGAGTTTTCATTGAACTGGCTGCAGTGTCATTTTTGAGTCAAAATCCCAAGGATACAGTTTGTTTCTAATTTAAAAAAAAATATATAAAAATTTTGTGTGTGTTTCTTGACACTTGTTAGACTGAATTTTGTGCTTCTCAGAAATAAATCTTTATTTCCCCGCCACATGAACCCATTAAAGCTGTGCTTTCTACACTACCATAAAGCAGCCTCGAGAGAGGGCAGTCTTAAACCTCCCAGACTGCCAGCAGGCCCTGCAGCCACACATTTGAAGATGATTTCAAACTGTACAACCTAGGCATTAAAAAAGTAGCGGAATGAAAGAATGGTTGGCCTTTGCCTCTTTAAGGAGATTGATCTCCATTTGAACCTTTGGGTGTGACCCAGAGAAATTAAAACTGTTCAAGGTCTTTGCTGTGTCAAATCTGCTACTGGGAACAATACCAAGTTGTCTAATTATGTATTTCTGCTTATTAACTAACTTAAGGAAGGGCGCCTCTGCTTTTATGTGTGCTCTGCTGCTGTGCTCATGTATTGGGAACCTGGCTGTACTGATGGATTTGAATAAACTGCTCTTGGGCTGAGGAAGAACATGCAGACTTGACATGCAGGACTGGAGGGCTGTGGTGGATGACTAATAAGTTGCTAGCAAACAGATAACACAGTTGATCTGTTCCTTCTGAAGTGAGTGGCAGCATGTAGGCCTCGAATGGATTTGCTTTACAGAGTCTTGAGACAAGTTACTCTTATCTTTCTGGGCTCTCTGCCTGGCCCACGGAGGGAGGTAGGCTACCCCACAGTTCAGTTAGACGTTAAAGCTGAGGTGAGTAGCCACAGTGAGCGCTTTGCTTATTTTATGTTCTGTTGTGACTTTCTGAGAGTAGTGCCTTGTTCAACAAAGTCATTTTCATCTAGAGATATGAAGGCCTCCTGACAGCCGGGGTGATAGGGCATTTTAGGATACATTTTAATCCCTATTGATAACACTTTGTACACATTTTAGTTGTGATCTTAATTGTTTTGTATAATCTATGTTATATTGTATTTCAGTTTTCTGCAAGCAAGTGGTTTCAAAGCTCTTGCTTTTTCTTTCATCCCTTAGGTTGATATCCTTTCAAGAGTTCGTGGCATTTGAATCAGTCCTGTGTGCTCCAGATGCATTGTTCATAGTAGCCTTTCAGCTGTTTGACAAGACTGGCAAAGGAGAAGTCACTTTTGGTAAGACCGTTCTTAAACGTACACTCAGAATTTAGCATAAGTAGGGATTTTTAAATTAAGTTCACCTTTTGTTATCTTAGGAAACACGATTGCTAGTGGAACTACACTAGTGCCAAGCAACTTTCTGGCTGAGTTTTCATAATCTTTTATATGTGTACAATATGAAGTCAAGGTCATGGTCATCTTCATGGTTTTCTCTGGAGATCTGGTCACTTCTCTTTTTTCTTCTCCAACATACTTGTATAGGTCTTCAGAACAGCACTGAAAGGTGACTATAGGAAATGATTGTAAAACTGCAAGAAAGTTGCCAGAAGACTTGAGTGAATGTTGAGTCTGAAATTACCCTGAATTATTTTTTGTTTAAATTGGCTGTATTTCAAGCTGGCTTCCTTTTAAGGTTTAAAACTTCTTTGAGATTTTACAGTAATAGATCCATTATTACTCGCCACCTGCGCCCCCCTCTCCTCTCACCCCCAAAATTCAGCAGTGTATTGAAGGTGTGGTGTTTGCCCTGACAACATGAGAAAAACTCAGGACAGTTTAAAACTTAAATTATGAGGACTGTTTATTTCTAGATATCATAGAGACAGCTTTTGACATCTACTGGACTGTCTGCCACTTGCCTAATAAGGGCATTCTTTCTGGAAGAAGGATTCAGAAATTAGCAGTTTTGAGTAACTTCAGACATTGAGTTGCACCTCAAAAAATATGGGGGATTTTTTTGCCCTGAGTACCTATGCTGGATAAAATTGCCATTTCTAATTTGCTACATTAGGACATGGTTATCTGTATGTCTCAAGTTTTATTAATTGGTTTTTAAACAGTTTTGAGTAAAAGGAAAGTTGAATGACATTGACTCTCTGTCTTTCCGGAATGCATGGTTCACACGTCCTTTGTCTTTTGCTAGTATTCCCCACACATCTTTTATGCTCAGTTAAAAAAGCCCTTCCCTTTCTATTTGAATTGTCAAGATCTTGTTACCATTGCATGAAGCGTCATTGTATTCCTTCTACCATCTCCAAAAATCTGTATTTGAAGTTGCAGCTGGTGAGAAGACTTGCTGTCTCTTCTTGCGTCTATTTTGGTTTTTCATTATTTTTGTTGCCGGTTGAGGTTGTGAAAGATGTGCTTTTTTGTATGCAATATAACTTGTTAGGACAGCTTTTTAAAAGTTACTATGGATGCTGAAAGATTTGAAAGAATTTCAGTGAGAAGTTCTGCTGATCCTTGATGAAGGAACTATTTTGTGCCTAACAGTCTTGTGCATGTGTATAGACAGAGAGGCAACGAGAGACAGCATGCTTTTCAATCAGGAGGGCACACATATTTTGCAGAGGTTTTGTTCCAGCACAGACAAACCAGGGTTCCTGGAATGCTTGTGATGTGCAGGTTCTTGTCTGCGTCAGAGCCCCTGGTTGCTTGGAGAGCTCATTAATAATCTAGGAAGAACTGTAATTGTTTGATCTGAATGCTGAATCAGCCCGACTGAACTTTATAACTCTTGCCATTCTTCATATTTTTCCTGATGGCAAATGCTTCCCTTGGGCTCTGATACAGTGAGTCAAGAGATTTGTTTGGCATTTGAAGTCCACTGAAGTCCTTCTAGCGATGAGCGAAACTCCTGTGCCAGGCTGTGTTTAAGGTATTTGACAGAGGAGACATGCCAACATTGGCAGAACCTCAGACAGCTTTTTTTAATTCCTTCCTCTCCCCCTTTGAGAGCATAAATGCATTTGTAACTTCTGTATAGCACCTTGGGCTACCACCCCAGCAAATGCCTGGAGTGGGGAGGATGAGAGCTCTGTGTTGTGCGTTCTCAGCAGAAGTGGTTGACCTTTAGACAAAGCTAGTTTCTGGGTTTTTTTTTTAGCATAAGAAAAAATGCTTTTTTCTCCATATTATGAAAAAAAAACCTAATATTTTCATGAATAAATTATTACAATACTATCCTGTAACTTTGCCACTCAGTGCCTTAGTCATGTGTCTTTGAGGTTAATTATGAGATCATTTTCCATTGACTTGAATAAGAGTGGGATCAAGGCCTTATCAAAGTTAGGAGACTTAAATAAGGGTTTTGTACACTGTGGAATTACAGTGTGAAAGGTACAGAAGAAAAGGGAAAGGATCATTTTTCACTATATTTCTGTTAATGGGATTCTTGAGATACTACACTTACAAGTCTGTATCTCATTTTCTTGTTGTAAAGAAACAGCATGGCTTATCTGTGCAGTCATTGTTTTTCTGTATACTGAGATAATGGTATAAATATTTTAGCTTACACTGAATGGAATATAGGGCTTCCCAGCTGTGAACTTCACATTTTCTACTAAGCAAATCATCCAAATCTTATTCTTCTACAGGTGCACTTAGCTTGGCACCTTTGTAAAGCAAATTAATGATGGGGTTTTTGTCAATATGGCATTCAGCGTAAAAGCTCATCCAGGCTGTGGATATTTAGAGAAATGTTCTGGGTGAAGAAGTTCCAGTATTCAATAGTTTGCACTTACTTTTCTTGATAAGTGCTGCACTCTTACTTTAGCTTCTGGGTTAGAAATGCCTTTGCATTTTAGCCATGTGTTGACATCTCTACAATTTTAAATGTTTCATTTCTTTCAAGATACGAGTTAACTGTACCTGGTTCTTTGACCAAGCTAGCATCTATTTAAAAGGGCTGGTCTGCAAGCAGTGTGTGTATGGGGGAGGTGGGAAGTTATTTCTAGTTTATTGCTTTTTGAGGTGAATGAAATGGCCGCTAATAAATTAGTGGCCAGTGGCTGACTGAGACTACACCTGGCCGTTGTATCATGTCGTAGATTTATCTGCTGCTGAAGTGTCAAAGCTTTGACAGTTTGCAAGGAGTTAAAGCTCTCAGCAGGAAAGTGGGAGGAAGTTTAGCTGGCTTTTAAATTCGAGGCAAAGAGCAAACCATTGCTTCTTACTGTTGAGTGTTGACAGGCACATAAAAGCTGATAATGTAAGTCCAGGGGTTTAAGAGACTTAGTAGACTTGCTTTTTTTGTCGTATGACTGTATTTTAATGCCTCATTAAAGAAGCAGAGCCCTTTGAAATTCTTTACTAGATGGCATTTAAAAACCGGTGAGGTGGTTGGGTAAAAATGTCAGTGTTTAAAAACTAAGTCGTCTTAACCTCCATCTCTGATTTGGAATGGATAAATGAAATGATGAGAGCTAACAGTTCTGAGCTGTGAATAACGCAGTGGTGATATTTGGGGACTGGAACTTCCCTTTTCGTATGTCAGTTCTCACAGCCCTAGTGAAGGGTAAAATAAGTGTGGTCCATGTTGGTTTTGCTCACAAAGAAAGGAAAGGCACAAAAAGACGTGATTGCCTGAGTCCGTGCTGCCAACCAGCATTGAACCGGGCTTTTAAGATTTTAATTCTGATTTGTTTTAAAGTAGAATTTCCCACCAGACAGAAATTATTACTCTTATACTTGATGAAATGTAACTGTGGTATAGTGTGTGTTTTTCTGGTTTGGGGTTGTTGTTTTTTTTGTTTTATTTTTAAAGGTCCTCTAATTCAACCTGAAGCTGTTTCAAAATGGATGCTGTGCTGTGTTGCTTAGAGAACACAAGTGTGCTGTAAAACAAGTCAGTCCTTTAAAAAAAAAAAAAGAAAAAGAAAAGAAAAAACACTCCACACCCAGCAAAAATGTGAAGCAAATGGGGAACCCAAACCCCAAATTGTTGCTTTTTTAACATAACAGCTGCAGAATCGAGCAATATATTCTGCTTTTGTCTCAAACCAAAACTTTATTTACGTGTAGAGAGCTGCTATTGTGGGTCTCTGCTTCTGTTATTAATTATATCAGTACAGTTCTTAGATAAACACATTAATTAAGAATACATCTTACTAAGCACTCCTGTTTACTTGTCTGATACTTGAATTGCCTGAATACTTGTTTGTAAACTTTCTAAAAGCACATAGCTCTTAACCGAGGTTTAAATAGCTGTACAGCTATTGTGATGAGCTTCAGAGTTTTTCCTCTTAAGATAACGCTCCAGTACTTTTTCAGTATGCAGAGAATTATTACAGGAGTCTCAGTTGCTTTTATGGCTAAAGGATTAGGTTCAGACTGTGTGAGCTTACTCTTGATTTTGTTACAGAGGATTGTTTTATGGTTTGCCCTGTAATTGCTTGGTATGACTTGGCACTTCTTAGGGGATCTGTAATTTTTTTTTTTCTTTCTTGCACAACACCTAGTTTAGTGATGCCCAGCCTGGGACACACAATGCTATGTAAAGCAAGGAAAAGCTAAGTCTGAACTAGCAAAATAAATTGCTGAGGTTATAAGCTTTGGTCACTTGATAAATTGCAATATTCAGTATTTCTCAGTGAAATTTCTACTACTGGTTCAAATTGGTTAGAAACCATTTGTAGCTTGTGATGTGTTAACTTACACCTACACAGTGAAACATTTGTTGGTTTATAAATAACAGTTGCCTAATATTATGATCCAAACAGCAACATTGCAAATACAAAATGTGTTTAGCCTCTGATATTTTTGTTGTTTGTACTGGATGTTGCACAAATAGTGGCCAGTTTTAATTAAAAGAGGATGTAAGATAGACTTGGTAGTATATTTATTTTCTTCAAAACAATCTTTGAAATATTTTTGATACTGTTTTTGGAGAGTTTCATTTCTAGACAATGGCAACTTGGTAAGTTTTTCTTGTTTTGTGTTTTTCTTTTAACTTAAAATGTTATGTAACCAGGCAGATTTTCATGAAGGCATCTTAAGTAAAACAAAGCCTGTTTCATCACAAAGTAAATCTGTTATTTTAAGTATTAGGAGAAGCTCCATTCTTTTACACAGTTGTTTCATTTGGTCTGGAAAATACAATTGAGTTTTCTAAATAATCAGAACTGAAATTTGGTGTTTTGGTTTGTTCTTTCTTATTGGTTTTGTTTTGTCTTTTTTTTTTTTTGTTTTGTTTTTAAATCCAAGTTGTGTACTGACAAACATCAAGCTGAAAGCTGAGCATATCTCTTGTTCATTACCAAAACCCAAGGAATGATCATAGACATGATCAAACAGTTTAGGTTGGAAGGGACTGTGGTAGCCATCTGGTTCAAAGCCTTTCAGGGCCATCAAGACCAGGTTGCTCTGGGGGCAACTTCCAATCAAGGTTTTGAATATTTCTGAGGATGGAGACTCTGCAGTGTCTATGAGGATCTTCTAGTGTTTGACCACTGTTACATTGAAAAATAATTTCCTGATGCCTCGTTAGGACAGCCCACATTCCAGCTTGCATGTATTGCCTCTTGTCCTTCCACTGTGTCTGTGTTCCCTTCACCCTCCCATTGGGTTTGTAGACAGGAATGAGGTCCTCCTTTAATCCATCCTTCTCCAGATGAGAAAACCCCATACCGTCAGCCTCTCCACACATCATGTGCATCAATCCCTGACTATTTTTTATGGAGAAAATAGAGGTGTTTTGTTTTATATGTTTTATTTTAGTTAGCCAGATTGTTTGGTGGAAGTAATCAGGTTTTTTGTTTATTCTTTAGGGCAGAAGGGGTAAATTTAGGTTTTATGCCCTTGTGGGGGCTAGTGCTTTCTAAACTTGTGGTCTTTGGGCTCTGGCAGTTTGTTGCTTACTTCTAAGGAGACCAGGAAAGGTAATAAAGAAATGTAAGGCTGTTGCCAGTGAAGTGAAGTTATCAATATCCACAGCTCAGGTAGAAATATATTTAAGGGATTGCATCTTGGAAAAATGTTGAAAACCTTTTCTGTGAGCCAATTATGTAATATTCTATGTATAAATTCATGTTATTTCCCTTTACATCCAAAAAGGATAGAAGAAGCAGACAAGCTTGGATCCAGAGTCTTTAACTGTAGAGAGTGATGGTACTCTTGAAAAGAGCCTGCCTTTTTTCTTTTTTTTTTTCTTTTTTTTAATTTGCATTGCTTAGCAGAGGTAGCAGAAGTAACAGAAGTGCTCAGTTACCTCAGTCAAAAATCATGGCCAAGCTGAACTGGACAGTGTATGGGTATGTTATGAGGAAGTGAATTCATAGTTTTTAGAAGTGACAAGAAGACAACCAACCAGAGCAGGGGGGAGGTAGGAGAGATAAAAAAGTGAGAACACTTTCAGCAGAGGGGTGAAACTTGAAGCTTATCATTGCTTGGGAAAAATCCTGAAGGCACAAGCATGTTCTAGTGATGTTTTCATTAATATAAAATTAACCTGTAAGACTGTGCTGTCCTTGTTGAAAAGTTTGGCTAGGGCCAAAGTTATAGAAAAGTGAATTTTGTTCAATAGCTAGTGTCTCTCCTAAAAGAGAATGCATGCAGAGCTTTTTGTTAGGAATTATACTGGACTTCATTGTTTGCTGGGAATTTTTGGGTTGTCATCTTTAAAGTCTGTTTATGACATCTGAAAGACATTTGGTTAGCAATGCTGTTCTTAATCTCACTTCTGTGTACAACAGCTGCTGCACAGCCTTTGCTGCTTCCTCCAGCCACAAGATGGATGTGGTTCACATCTGACTGGAAGCAGCCACTTTCAGTGAGAGACTCCAGCCTTCTGCTTCTCTGCCGTACTGTGACTGCCTCTAAGGGTGCTGGCGCTCCATTGGGGCTGTCATGGTACTCTTTTCTGCCTGGAGGTGTGCCAAGTCAACCAATTCTTTTTATGAGGGCAGCCCAACAGCCCTCACACGCTTTTGCTTTCCATTGATGTACTCCAGATGTTAATACATTACCTGGAGGTGAAAAACCATCATGAAGGCATCGATTTTTTTTTTTATATATGTGGAGCTTTGTGACATTTCTTTAAATGATCAGTTTGTATTACAAAAAGAAACACCTTGATTTTTGGAACTTTTAAAATGACTTATGAGCAGTGTCTTCTGAGCAACTGAATGCAGATGCACACCAATATCAGATTGGCATGCATGTGTGGTAAGGTATCTTGTCAGGGATCAGAACTGCTCAGAAGCTGTTCCAGTTCAGTGGGTCAAAAATCCACTTTTTATGGAAAGGCTAACTGTAGATTTGTACGATTGACTGTAATGGCTCCAATTTTAAGACAGAGGTAACAGAATTCCAGTTGGTGGGATAATTCAAGAATACTGCATGCTCAGATGTCTAAAATATTGTGCTTTCTGCTGCTATTTCATGCTACTTAAAAAGGAAAAAAAGTAGGTGTGGAAAAGGTGGGAAAAAGCCAATCTGAGAGTAAATTTCAACTATATGGGGTTACTCTTTGGTTAACAGTAAGCTGAGTGTTAGCCATCTTTCATACAGCTCTATTCCTGTTTGAAAAAAAAAAAGCCCAACAGGATTACTAGGCAGCATTTGGGTAGGAACCAGAAGCTTCCACACTAAAAAATATTTAAACTGTGACAGCAGCAGTATGCCACTTTAAGCTTGGGTTTTATTTTATTTTTTTCCCTATCCTCTTTTGAAATTATCTTGGAATTACGGATTAGAAGGTAAAAACTTGAGCAGGCCCTGAGAGCTAGGAAAGTACTTTGTTATTAAAAATTTTAATATGAAATTTCAGATAGCAAAATACACATACATTTGTAGTGTGTGTAATTTTAGTTTTCTAAATTGGAAAATCTGTTGTTACCTAGCAGTTAATGACTATTTTTTTTCCCAACGTTTGGAATGTGGGACCTGATTTGATAAGCTGATAAAAGAAAACAAAACTGATAACGTTGGAAGTGCTCAAAGTGAAAATTACAGTTTAGGTAGGTTTGGGGGTAGCTAGTTAGACATTTTAATTGAACTAAAATAGTTTTATACTAATACAGTACTGTTGTGGGAGTACATTTTGTGGTGCACTTGAAACTGAAGTATTTAAGTAGGGGAAAATGTATGTTAATGCTTTGCAAGAAAGTGATTTTTTTTTTTTTTTTTAATATATCATCTATCTAAGTAAAACAGTTGTTAAAGAAATAGAGCTCTCAAGTCTGTATTGGAGAGTAAAGTTTAGGATAATTTCTTTGAGCAAGGAGTTTGCTTTTATCACTTTAGTTGGTATATTAAACTGCTGTAGGAAACAGTCATGTAAATTCTGAAGTAAATATGTATTCCTGGACAAATACAGCAAAGTTGGCCTCCACCAGTGTAAAGAAAGGTGTTGAGCCAGTCTGGATTCTGAAAGTCCTGTGTTGTAACATCTCTGTCATAGGGATAACAGAAATGAGTTCAGATAATGAGTCCAGATGATGATTTCAGTTACCCACATGGAAATGGGGGCATTGAATTTGATATGACGGCTTTGGTTACACACAAGCAATGCTGGCTGATGTTAAGCAGTGGAAACCCCTGCTTGTCCATTACAATTCAGCATTAGTCCACAGCTGGACTAGTTCAACATAGATAAATTGGTTAAAATTGCCATCTTTATTATTGGAGTTTAATTTTGTCTTTGGGGATTTTCTCTGAATTTGGAGTAACTAGTCCTATAAAAAAAATAAGCTACCACTTACACATGTGTGCATACACAAAATTATCAAAAGAAGTGAATTCCGTTTTTTAGGTGTTTATATGCAAGTGTACATGTGCAGTCACATTTACCAGGTGCAGGTGAAACTGATCTAAGTCTCAGTGGATTGAGTGCACTAATGAAGGGTTCTGCACTCTTTTGAATGAATCTGTTTTAAAACAGTAGCACTACCACATGATGGAGCGCAGATAAATTGCGCTGACCTGGGCTGCTATCTTTTTTCAAATCAGCCCCTCCCCCCTGCTTTGTAAGTTGTGTAATATAATCCCATTACCTTCAAATTATGTTTCCCTTTTTTCTCTGTTTCTACTGTGCCATCTGCAGTTTGAGTGTTCTACCAGATACCTTCCTAGTAATATTTTAAGAAGGAAGGAACCTAATTAAATTTTTTTTTAATTCAGAATTGTAGTATTAGGTTGTGGACCATGTTTTGCAAGGAATTAAGAGGCTGTGGAAATACAGCATTAGTGTATTATTTCAGGGCGGCTTAGCTATGGAAGAAAGTGGCTGTGACAGCCCTTTCTGCTCTTACTGCTTTGTTGAGGGAAGTTGAAGGGATGAATACCTTTCTTTTGCAGTCCTTAGTAATTAAGCTATTCTGATGTGTAATTTAATTTACAGCATGCCCACTATCAAACTATTTTAACCCATTTGACAAAGTAGCATGGAGATCAAGAAGGTGATTGTAGCACTTCCAGAGTGTTGTACCTCTTCTAGGTGAATGGGGATAAGTGGACAAGCCAGCCAACTACTTGGACTGCCCAGCATTCCACATCTTAGCAGAGCAGGTGTGATGTGAACATATGTTTTCCAAAATAAAAAGTCTTCATTATAGGAGAGTCCTAGTGCCAGACCATAGAAGAATGGAATTAAACTCTAACTAGCTCTGTATTTGAAGTTCACAACAGTAAATAAAAAAACAACAAAACAAAACCCCAGACAAAAAAAAGCCAACCCAAACCTTGGATAAACCTGAACAATTCTAGTAAAACAAGATAATACAAAATATGGTTGCTTGAGTATTTTTGACCTGTATATATGCATGTCTCTGTACACATGTGCTATTGCACAAGTTTGTTGTACTTTTTCTGTGGCCAGGAGCAGCAAGGGCTGGCAGCTTTGCCAGGCAGGTGAGCCTGCAGCTGAGTGAGGGTGCCAGGAGGCCAGGGCTTGGGCAGAGACCACCCAGCAAGGGCTGCAGTCCCACACTGCCTGAGTAAGGACAGCAGAGTTAGTCTGGTGAGAGTGACCAGGGTCAACTGGGAGTCCAGCAAACACCAGACAAGTCTGCAGGGACAAGGCAGGTCCGAAGTCAGACTGGGAAGTCAAGTCAGGGAGTTGAGGTCGCCAAAGTGCATGGGTGGACACAGACACCCTGCAGGGTGGCTCAGGGAAGGAGAACCAAGGCCGTGAGATGATGCTTCTCCCAGCTTTCTCCCATGGCTCTTAGCACGAATCCTGATCCACATGCTCATGGGTGGGGCATGGGGAAGCAGTTGCAGAACCTGGTGGTGCATTCAGGGTCATGAAGCTTATGGAAAAACGTACAGTTGTTTCAAATGGTCAATGAAGACCCATTGGAAAGCTTGTGGAAATCATTCTGTTCTCATCTCCACTGAGCTTTATGTCAGGTCTTGCTTGGCAGTTGGCAAAGTTCTGGGGTTTCCTAGTCACTATCGTGAAACAGCTGCTCTTATCAATAGCTTAATTTGACCAACTGGACTTCCTTCTTTGCCTTTTCTTCTGTATAGGATTTATTTTAAATGACTTTTAAAAAAAGGCACTTTATTACAGCCATTTAAAGGAAACTGTTTCCAAATGCACGAACAGAAGTGCTTAGCCATTAACAAAACATGATTTTATAAAGGTATCACCTTTTGTCTGAGCAGAATGACAGGGATTTGCATATTCAAGTTTTTAAAACCTCATCTCTTTATAGTAAAATATCTGTTCCACACTCTTTGCATTAATTTTGCTTCATTTAATCCAAGTTGTAGCTATAATGCTCGTGTTCCTCTTCAGGGCCTTAAGTGTAGAAGCAGTTACTGCCTGAAGAGTTTGAAAAGGTTATTGGTGCATGTGGAACTCTTGTTGACTTACAACAGTTCATGTCTTTTCAAATTTGTCTTTTGTTTTCTTCTTTGCAGAAGGTAGCAACTTCTGTAAAGAACACTGGCTATTAGTGTTATCAGGACAAATCTTTTTTTTTTTTCTATACCATACACAAATTGCTTAAATGCATAAAGGTATAACTTACATCATATAAAAAATGGATATAGCATATGACATAAAGAATAGTTGAATGTGACAGCTCTTCTGCAGAAACGTTGCAGCTATTTTGTAAGGGGAGTGAGATTTTTGTAGATGATCATGATTTTTTTCCCTAGGCGTGCATTGAGATAGTATTAACTTCATTAGACTGAATGATGACACTGCATGAAACATTTAGGTACTTGTGCAAATAAATAGTTTGAAAGATTTTCAGATTTAATATGTCAGCTATTTATCTGCTGTAGCCTGTAAAGATTTTAGTGTCTCGTTCTGTCAAGGGACTAGATGGGGTATGTAACTAGTTCTTTCAATAAACTTGATTAATATGTAGAAGGAGCTGAGGATTTCTGAGTTTTTCTTAAATGAAACATATAGTGGGAGGATGACTTTCAGTTTGCTCCTTTTAAAATTTCAAATTCTCAAATATATAATTTTCACTTGGGGAATCCAGTGGTCTTTATAGTGTCCTGAGGGTCTTTATTTCTATTTCTATCACTCTTTATTTCTATTTATAATTCTTAATCACCGTATGGAAATGTGAATGCAGTATTCTTGTTCATACAGTAAGCATTCAAGCATAGGCATCCGTACACTGGAGAGAAGAAGGTCCCCAGGACCTAAAGGACAAAAAAACCCTGCTGTAAATCAGCAGGCAGTTCACCAGGAGGGAAGATAAAACATCTTTTTGTACGGTGATCAGAAACCAATGACAAGATATCATTTCATTAGAGGCAGCGTGGGGAAAAACAATTAATTACTATAGAAATTTACAATTCATTTAAAAATTGAGTTTCGAAGTTTAGGTTTTTTAAAGATTGACACAAATGACAGCATGGATTTCTAAAAATGAATATTTAAAATCTTCTTCAACCTGTTGCTCGTTTTGCTTTCCAGCAACTCTGGTTCAAACAATGCAAACACAGAAATGGTTGCATCTTTTGCTAGCTTTAAATGCTGTACTCGTAGAACTCCAGACAGTGGAGTATTAACGTTTTGTATTTTTAAAACTAAAATAAACAGGTTTTAATATGGATTTAAAAGCTCCAGTTTATCAGATATTTTGACTAAGCATTGGTTTAGGATCAAACCACAGTTGCCCCGAGAGGTTATGGAATCTCCATCATTGGAGATACTCAGACCTCAGCTGGACATGGACCTGGACAACCTGAACTGATTTGACCTGCTTTGACAGGAGATTGTACGAGATGACATCCAGATGTCCTTTCCATTGCAAATTATTCTGTGGCTCTGTGAAACAGGTTCCTTTAAAAAAAAAAGTCTGAACAAACTAGTTCCTGGCTACTGAAGGACATTGCTGCTCTTTACTCTGGTTAGTTTAGCAACTTATGGATAGCCATGGAACTTCAGCTGCAGGTTTAAGGTGAAACTACATTTTAAAATTTGTCCATTTTTTAGTGAGTTCTGGTATATAATTGGATACATTTTGATGGTTAAATCGCAGGCTAAAACTCTTAAGATTTGTTCGTAGAGCACAAATTGTCTTCAGTATCTGAATCGGGCAATCTGACTACAGACAAGACTTGAGTCAGTGACATTGTTGATGAATGGGTGATGAGACTAGTGAGGAAAGCGGAAAAACACTGTCCACTGAGCATATATATAGAGTTTGTGAACCATAAATAGGTGTGAAAAAGAAGTACAGGGTATGTGTAAAAAGGCAGTGACAAACAGGATACCATGTCTCATGCCACCAAGGAATCAGTAGAAGCACAGTAGGTAGCCTTCCAGTCAACTACCTGTGCTGTATAATCCAACATGCCCTCTGTCAGAAAAGCACAGATGGTGTTAGTTGCTAAGACATACAGACATCAATATACAGTATGATTTTGAAAAGATCAAGTAGTGTAGGGAGCCCGCTTGCTCTTGTACTAACTACACTAATGCAGTACTCTGTTTTCCAAGTCATAGCAAAAATTAAGTGCATGTCTCCTGCTTGGACTGCTTGGAAGGATATTTTTACTTTCATGAACTTCTGAGGTATGTGTGTAGCCTTTAATCTCTAAAATAGTCAAGGGAATGCAAATACCTTGGATATATACCTTGCTATATTCCTAGCTGGCTTGATGACGTTTCAAGTTCCATTGCTGTGAGTTCCTTTGCCATTTGTAATGCCAATAATTAAACATTGTATTTAGTCTGAAATTACCATTCTTTTCATTTCTTGATTGTTTCCTTTTCTTGAGCTGGAATTTTTCTTTTGGGCCACAACTAAGGAGGGTTTACAAGGCACAGAGTTGGGTGGAGCAAGACACATTGTTCCTTGAAGATAGCTAATGTATGATAACTAAGTAAAATAAAATTACAGTGGCATAATCAGAGGACATTCTGTAACTTTCATATGTTAACAAGTTGAAGTTAAGATTGTGAGGAGCCTGGCACCATCAAAAGGAATTTGAGACTGCTTTTTTACTAGCTAAGATTTTCCTATCTCTTACCTTGAATCAAGCACCCTTTTTCTATGACAAAGACAAATCTGGAGTCCAACCAAACCTAACTTTTGGTAAACAGTGACTTGTTCCTAATCTTATCCAAACAATATCGATATCTTGCACTGGGGAAATTGAGGAGATGGGATGGGAGAGAAAGAAGAATCGGGTGAACATCTGATTTCTGTGCAAGAGACAGGTACTGGAGCTGTTCTGGGAATATCTTAATTCCCCTGGAAAAGCAGAATGGTCGCTACCTGGAAGAGCCTTAGTTTTCTCTTGTTTGCAGACAACACACTATCTTCTTCATGCTGGTTCCCGTCTTTGCGAGGTGGGGAAGGAAGTCTGGCAGAAAGCAGGAACTTTGTAGAGGTGACCTCCAAGGACGTGTGGCAAAGAATTTGAGGTTAACTCGGGCCAGTCTTTCTGTTCATAAGTTAAATCCAACTTGTTCTTTCATCACTGATTCCTTGGGATCAGTGGGTGGTGTGTTTTTAAAGATGAAACTGCTGACTGTGCTGAGGGATGGGGAATTCCAGAACATGAACAGCCCTCATGCTTTAGAACAATCTGCCCTGGTGGATAACACCAACTGCGGTGCTTTTGGGTCTGTACAGTAACACACCTCTCCCTTTCACCTCCTTGGGACCATTTTTTTCCTATCTTTATCCTTCATTCATTTGGACACTTCCTGGATCTTGGCTATCCTGCACTGCTCTCACTTTTTCCTGATTCCTTGCCTGAAAATGGGAATTTCACCCTGGCTGGGTTTTCCCAGGTCAGCAGAGCTGCGGTGCCTGTCTGGCATGGGCTGAACCAGAAGCCAGAACTCAACCTGCGCAGGAGACAGGACCTCACGGCCCCAAGGAGTTGGCTCCCACCTTTGCTTGTGGCACTGGGGTGAGCTGGAAGGTGGCTCCCAGGCCTGCCTGGTAGGCAGAGGCTGGCTCCAGCGAGGTGGCTCTCAGCTTGTTCTGCGCACAGGCAGGCACCAAGCTCTGCTGATTTTCTCGCCCCCAGGCACCAGCCACGCTTGGGAACTGGCTTCCAGCTCTGCTGCTCACAGAGACAGACAGGAGCTTTGGGTTTGGGCTCCTGGTCTTTCTTCCACAAAGCGTGAAAGGAGCATGAGACCAACTCCTTGCTCTGCCAGTGGGTAGGGAGTGTCTCCTGGGAACCAGCTCACCATACCCACAGGAACTAGCAGGAGACAAGAACTGGCTCTTGGCTGGTGTTGCTGGAGGAGTCGTACAGCAATTAGGAAGGTATATAGCAGTTGGGAACCTGTAGCCTCGAGCTTGTCTTTGGAAGATATCTTGGCCCTGTATTTTTGACTGACACAGACTGTGACATTGAAGTGGGTGCTGTTTTGCGAGACAAGTTTTACCTCAGATCTTGTTGCTGTTTCCATTAGTTAAAATGTGTACAGTCCAGTTCCAGCAATGTATGGTCCTCATTACTGATTGTACAACTTGGTGTGTTTCAAACAGTTGTTTCTTCAAATTGTCATGTATTACCAAAAAATCTGCCAAGCCCATGATAAACCATTGCCAAGTTATGGCTACTAAACAGAACTAAACTATGAAGCTTCCATTTAGGTGTGATCAAACAAACTTGTCATGCTGCCCCCCACTCCTTGTAGCAGAGATCTAGGGTTAAAGTCTGCTGAGTGCTGGAGGTGGTGATAAGTTTGTGTTCCTGCCTGCCATGTGCCCCCCATCCCCTGCCCTGCATGTCACTGCTCCTGTAAGGTAACTACAGAAAAGTGGATCTTGAAATACTGGTATTTTTGTAGTTGATTTGTTTGAATGTGGAGGATTCTGGGAATAATACAAAAGCCTGAATTGTAGTGACACAAAACTCTCATTGTTAACAGCTTGAAAAGATTATGCTGAAAAATGGTTAGCTTCAGTCATATTTTTATAAATTGTCTTTTAATTTTAATCTCTTCTTGTTTGACTTTGAAACGTGAAATATCTAGTTGAGTCTCTTCTAAACAAATGCTGTGAGTATAAAAGTTCACAAATAAAGAGATTATTCAGAGACTGTATTTGTAAGGGTATTCAAAACATTTCATTTGTTGCAATTTTGGTAAACAAAAAAAAGTCAGTTTTGCTTTAGAGTATCTTACTAGTTTGTATGAACAGTCTTGCTTTCCTGTTAGAAAGTATCATATTTGTTTTACTTGTATAAATGTATGCTTATATCTGTTATTATTTTATTTTATTGTTAAATGAACATTTTTCTTTTCTTCCCAGAGGATGCTAAACAAGTTTTTGGCCAGACCACAATTCACCAGCATATTCCATTTAACTGGAATTCAGAGTTCATACAGCTGCATTTTGGAAAGGACAGAAAAAGACACCTAACATATGCGGAGTTTACCCAGTTTTTACTGGTGAGTCTAATACAATACAGTTTGTCAAGAGTAATAAGACAAATGCAGGAATCTCAGTATTTGCAAAGTTACCAAATACCATGCTGGTAGGAAAGTTGCAAGATAGACCAAGTATAGGCTTTTACAGACAGAGTGCTAGACTTCAGTAGTGTGTTGATAAATAGGTAAAATTGCTGATAGATGCTAGCTGTTGTTTTTTTTTTCTTTCATTTTTGTCACCTGTATGCAGAAGGTGATCTTTTCTGCAGTGTTGTGTAGACAGAGACATGAAATCAAAAATTTAGACCTCCAAGTCTGAATATCTCTTGTCTATTTAAATCACATGAGTTAGAAAGTGCTAAATAACAGTGCTGAACATTTGGGACCCAGTTGACAGACTGGTATTAATAAGAAGTACTGTCTGTAAACAGCATGTTTACCAAATCTGTATTTAATTGAGTGCTGATATCCAGTAAAGATGTTGCTTTGCTGCATGCTCTTTCCATACGCTTCTTTACTTTTGACCTTTTTTGAATTAAGAGTATCTCAGGGAAATGTGATGTATAGAGAATAAAATACAATCTTGCAAGGAAATCTTGGCTATTCACATTTAATGGTACTTTGTTACAGAAAGCAAAATATTGTGCTAATAAAAAATAAACAGATTATCTGTATTTCAGCAGTACTGTTAAAAATAGTCTTTAGTAGGAAAAGTGATCCTTGAAGTGGTGAAACGTGATTTTCTTATTTGTATTCCTTCTGAATACTTAATACCTGTATTAGTGTTTACACTAGAGAGTTTTAAAATGGGAACCTGCTTCAAGACTGCAAGGTTTCTTTTTTTCTTGTTTACACAAGTATGTTAGTTCACAGTAGGAAGTGGTATCATTTTGATGAGGAATAATTAAGATAATGCTATTGAGACAAATGTTTCAAATTGACTTTGTAGAACAGAGCCTAATTAACTTTGTATGAAGAGGACGTCAGGTATCACATGATTAAATCGTATTCCCGTAGGTTTTGTGTTGACTATTGTAACTCCTAAGTAGCTAAGGCATAGCTAGACATTTGTGAGAGAATAGTGAACTAGAACCTCTTTGGATAAAAAAGCAACTGTTACTTGATTAGGAAAAAATGTCTCTGGCCACGTGTTCTGGTGTTCATGTATCCTGATATTTGTGGATTAAAATCACAGTCTTAAGAGAGTACCAGTCCTGTTTGTCTCATGCATTTGTTTAGAGACCCAAAATGAAAAAAAGGCCACGTTTTTTTGCCAAATAGAAAAGAGAAGCGTGGGGAGCGGTGAGGGAGGTTACAGCCACAGGCTTAAAGGAGCCTGTAACCTCATGGCTGGGGATTTGGAAGATTTGAGTTCGTTCTTTGCGTCTTTGGGTTCTTTCATGTTTGTTCTATGAATTAGGAAAAGCAAGAGCTGAGGTAGGAGTTTTCTGACTGTTGAAATGAGTCCTGACTACTAGACTTTCTCATTCTGTGGAGGGTGTTCCTCTTTCCTTGTCTAAAAGGACTTCTCTTGGATGTGATCATATTCTGGGGAGAATTGTATTTGGTTTTGGTGTGTTTTGCCCCTGCCTCATTTTTTTTTTGTTCTAACTGGCTCTACTGCAACAGTGAATCTTAGGTAGTTACAGTGCAGAGTAAAAGGTCTTGTTGGAACTTGTAAGTGGTCCTCAGGAGCCAGACAGCCCTTTTGGTGATGATCCATATAGGACAGAAAGAAGGAGGAGGAGCATAAACATGGAGAATAAGGGTGATGATTCTGGGTGTCCTGTAGAAAGGTGAGAAGCATTCAGGAGAAGTTCTAAGGCTGCTAATAAAGACGCTCTCAGCATTGATGGAGACAGCAAGGACTTTCAAATAAATTAATTGTCCTAAGACTCTGCTGAAGTTGTTCGCTATCCATACAGTCTGTTAGGATGCTCAGTCAGTCACAGTAATTGGGTATATCTGTTTACTCACTGTCTGGAACTGTAAGTCTTTGAAACATGTAGGTTTCCTTGCTGATTCTTGCCTTGCAGCATTGTATTATAGATGCTAAAGTTTGGGCACAGAAATGACTGCACGAATCAGAGAGTTAATGTTCACAGGCGTAGAAATCTTCCTTTAGGTTCTGTAACCTTTGATACTCAGCCTTTGCTTCTGACATTCTGCCTGTGCATGAGTCAGTCTCCTTGGTCTGATGTCTAGACCTTGGACCTTAGACAGCAGGAGAGCACAGTGGATACCAAATTACCTTTCTGCATTCCTGATGTGTGAATGCTCTTTACATTGCACTTAACATGGACCAGATGGTTCTGTAAGGCGCTTCAGGTACTCCTTTGTAGGTACAATGCGATTTTCAATTTTTAATGAAATAATCCAGCTAGATTCAAATTTATTCATATTGGGTCCTATTAGGCCACATAAAGTTGTTACATACTCATTATCTGTCGCAACATTTGGGCTAATCATCATTTCTGGCAAAGCTGAAGGTACATGGAAAATAACATCAGTATATTTTATCCATGCATAAGATAGATCTCTTCCGGCTTTAAATAAGAAGAGTTTATATGGGGCTCTGAATATTTATATCCTGCCAGCACTTATTTTTGTCTGGAGTAACAGAGATGCCCAAAAGTATAACCTCCAAACTGCTTGGCTCTAATACAGTTAACAATCTATTTGCATCAACCTAGAGCTCAAGGTGTGTTGTTTTACCCTGCTTCTCATTTTGCTGGCTTAGAATTAGCTCATATATCTCCGCTTTATATCTGTCACATCTTGATCTGTTTGGATATGGGCATGTTTCATCATCTCGAGTGGCAAATCTGCTTCACAAAGAGCAACATTGGCCCTTTTCTCAGCATGTGAAATCTATTTTGTGGGATGAATTTTAACATGTGCTTATATGTGGACCTGGTAAATCCATTTCCACATTGTCTGGGAATTTATTTGTGCCCAGTGAATTAGCTGGTAAAGTAGTACTCTTGATAATTGAACCCTGGGATCTACTTCAGTGGAAAGGATTGTGCTGTATCTGATGACGTAGGGATAGAACCCAAACATAAATTTCTATCTAAGAAGCTTTTAATGAGCTGTAAGTGAAAGCTGAGGTAAAATCTCTAGATAGGAAATAATTTCATGAAAATTCTGGTGCCAGCATGCCTTCCATGATGTGCAAATTAATTTTTCACCAAGTCTTATGCTGCCTGGGAGAATTCTGGACTTCCAGCATCAAGGGAGAAGCTTGTTTCCTAAGTACATCTAAGTTTACAGAAAGTCTAGTCGGAGAAGGCTCTTCAGGATGTGTAATTTGTGTTGCAAAGCAATGAGGGTTGTATTTCTTTGAACCTTAATGTGTCTAGGTAAACAATATTGGATTGAAATAGATGAAACAATAAAAAATATTGCAAATCAGCATCTCTAAACACCAACCTTGCTTTATTGTTTTTCAGTCTATTTTTAAGGTGGTATTTTTTTATATTACCTGCATATACACAGCATGGGTGATGTTACAAACATCTCCTAAAGATTTCCCTGATAAATTACTAGTAGCTATTGAGCCTTATTTTGAAACATAGTTAGGCATGCTGTGAGATGTCTGAACTTTCAGGCTTGGAGACTGAGGGAATAGAGAGCCTTTCTTTTGAGTTAAACACTTTGAGGAGTTTATTACGTTGTTATGCGATGTACAGTGATTAGAAAAGTGACATCTGTCTGGTTTTTGTGTGACAGACTTTATAGGTACAATTTAGTTTTAAGACTGTGTTACCATGTAATGATCTGCATGTTCTTGTAAGCCATGTCGCTACCATAGTCGTGGTTTGGGAATGTCACGTGACTGAAGGTCCCTGTACGTTTTTCTGCTTGGTGAAACTGGAAAATGTGTAGCACAGCTCAAAATAACTGTAGCCTAAAAAGACCCTGACTTCCTGAAAAGGTGGGATGAGTCTTCTGTATCTATTTGCAGTATGCTTAAACCATTTTGTTTTGAGCTAAGGAGGAGGTGCGAATAGGGAGCTCCAGAAGACTGACATGATCCTGTGTGGAGTTTTGTCTTGCTGTCTATCAACAGCTAAGCAGCTCCTTCCTACCTGACAAGAGAATGGGCAAGTGGCAGGACTGAGTCCTTGACCATATGTTGAACCAAGTGGGATAATTCTTCTGTCTGGTGGGTTCCACGCGTACCAAGAAGATTGAAAGGAATCACGTTAGCAAGGAGAGGATGGGGTGTTTTGGCTTGTACTTAATTGTAGTACTGACAGCCCTTTTGCAATTAGCTGGGTGATGACAAGAAACACACACTTACCATATCTCTTTGGAACGCAAGTCCCGCTTTGGTTCTGTGGCTGAGACATCACTGTCAACCACGATCCCACTGATGGTATGCGTACCTCCAGACTTACTGATGGGTGTACATACATGGAATTCTACAAGTGTTGTCCATGTTTTTTACTGCATTTCAATGCTGAATTCTGCCAGTGCAACACTGTCAGCAGTTTCAGTGGTTAAAATAAATTGAATGAGAGAAGGAGAAGAAAGCAACATTCAGTTTCCCATGTAATCCTGCTGCTAAATTAAATTTAGTTTTTCTTTGGTGATGCTGCCACTTAATGACAAGCATTTTTGTTCATTTGTTCATATGTTTCCACCTGCCAGGTGATGAGTATTCAGGGATACAAGAGTTATTATATCTCACTCCTCTTCAGAGCTCTCTACCTCCCCACCAACTGCCTGCCTCAAGCTGATGAAGTTTTTTTGTGTTGTTCTGCTCCTCCCACCGTAAACCTCCCAAAATTGCTTGCTTCAAAATTTCTCCTGAAATTATAGTCACAATTGGAGTGAAGCAAGAGCTTACATGGCTGCATCCAGCCAGGGTGAATATTATTGCTGAATTGTAACACCTCCACATAGGGGGCTGTAATGTAAAGGAAACATGACAGAACTGAAATTGTAACACTTCAAATTATAACCCCCACAAGCATTTCTCAGCAAAGGCAGAAATTTCTGAATAATTCTGTGTGAAACGCAGTGTTGAAACATTGATCAGTCCTTTCCCCCCCACCCCTTTCCTCCTTCTGCCTAATACATTGGGAGCTTTTCATCATACCTTTCAGGTCAGGGTACAGTGTTTTAATTAGAAATTAGGTCTAACACTGAAGAGGTCAGGAGACTGAGATGAAAAGACAAGCATGGTTTGAGTGGCAGCATGCATCGGTGGCCAAGGCATGAGCAGAAGGAGACATGGCAGCTGCAGACCTCTGGCCGGTCTGATCCTACCCCAGCTGAATTTGCTTTTCACCCTCCACTCTCTATTCCCTTGAATGCTACTGTGGGATAAATATCAGCTTACAGGAGATCATCGTGAATACCTCGTGCTGGTAATTCTTGACTGGCCCATGTCTTGGCCTAATATGACTTTTAAGGCATATATTTGCAAATACAATGGAAATAATAGCATAGCGTCATGGTCCACTGCAAGACTGACTTAGTACTGCTGACATACTTTCACTCCGATTCCATTTTCTGAATAACTGATTATGAATATGTATTCAGACAAAGCACTGTATTTCCAGTTGAAGAAGTTTTTATAAGCCTTGAGATTTAAAGGGAGGACATAGCAATGATTTGTTTTCCTCCATTCAGCAAAGGAATATAGATTGGGAAGTCTAACTACATCACCAAAAGGTATTTCTGGTTTTAGCAAACCTGTAGAACTGAACAAAAGCTCATATGTATTATCAAGTTACTGTTGTGCAGGATTGTCCCTTTTAAATGAAAAATTAAAAAATAAGGAAGTAGTCTAACAAGGTGAAAGGATAAAGGGTGAAGGCCACAGTAGGAAAAGGTAACAGTTTTGAGAGATTAAATGTCTTTTTTTCTCCCCTCTTCTCTCAGGGGTACATTTGAATCACAAAATGAGGTTATCAGGTGGTTGCATCACATAATGCTTGTGATTGATCTCCGCCTGTTACTACTGCTGAAACATTGAGAACTGATCTTTAATCAGTTGCAATACAAGGAGTTCTAAATTAAACTGCTGGTGTCTTTTGTAGACAAATAACTTTGTTTTAAATGAGGATTCTTTTTGAGGGAATGCTTTCAAGAATAGTGGGTGTCTATGTGGAAATCTCTGATTGCATTGTCCTCATTCAAGGAGTAGCAAATGCTTTTACAGAAAGTATTTTGACCTGCTGTGACACATGCAATAAACTGGATAATACACATCATGGAACACTTCAATGTTCACGAGTGGGAGATTACCTGCACTTGTGTGTTGCTACATGCCCTCCATTTCTCAGTTAAACGAATTGCATGACCTAATGTCCAGACAGCAGAGTAATCATGATAGTTGTCCTAGATATTGAGCTCAATGATAGAGACCATATATGCCACCAATAGAAAAGGCTGAAAGTTACACATACAATATCCAATAAAAATTAGATTACACGTGGTCATGTTTTGTTAAGTGTGAGATTATATATAATCTAAGTATTAAGGTGATGATTTTGAACCTAACTTTTTTTTTTTCCCTCCCTAATGTTTTCAGGAGATACAGTTAGAACATGCAAAACAAGCTTTTGTGCAGAGAGACAATGCTCAGGCCGGAAGAGTCACAGCCATGGACTTCAGGGACATTATGGTCACTATCCGGCCACACATGCTGACACCGTTTGTAGAAGAATGTCTAGTAGCTGTGAGTAGTTCTGGTATCCCAACTGGGGAGGACCTGGGATACAGACGTGGGATCCCTTTATGTACCTCAACCTCTATATGTGACACATAATCCATCTTACAGATGTGCCTTTTTAAGTTTAGCAGTTATTATCTACACATATGGAAGTTAAACCTTATTGCAGAATATGTATCCTCAGTTTTCCTGGTCTCCTGAGACAAAGGACAAAACAGGTAGATGGACCTTAGTAATGGCCTACAAATGTAGAGTTTTGCCTGAATATTTCCAGTCATTCCATTACAGTAGACTGTGTCAAATATTTCAAAATGCTATTGCATCCCACTTAGCAAGTCATCCTTGAAGGACTTGCTTTGTAACGTCAGTTTTAAGCTTCTGAGTGTAATTTCCAAGTACCTGGGACAGTGTATGAACTGGAACATCACCCAAGGTCATTCACTATATATTAAATGATAGTTGTTATACTTGAGTGTACACTTTTTTCAGCTCTAAGTGTATAAACCAAATTAAATATTAAAATTCTTCAATTTCACTAAAGGGGAAAAAAAAAAAAAAAAGTACATTCATTTTTGACCACAGTTTCTAATCTTGGGAACTTGTAGTAGCACTTCCCCAAGTAATCAAAAGTCTGGTTTTATCCAGGTTTAAAGAAATTAATTCTGCTTTGACTTGCAAGGGAGAATTCCAGGGAGATGTGTGAAGTGATGAGAATTGCAAACTCTGGACAGAATGTTGGAAGAAACATAACAGCAAAAAGCATAGCCAGAAGAGTTAGGGACTGACAGTGAGATCTGATACTTTCTTTCTCGATTCTCTCCCCAGTCTTATCAGCATTCCTGGGTCATCTACTCTCTCATAAAACATAAGATTTTTGATTCTTCCTCGAGGTCAATTAAATTTTGGCAAGCTTATGCTTGGGTTGAGACAGTCCTCGTTATCAGTACAGGCTTATGAGATGATGTGCTGGCAAGTAGCCCTGAGGAAAAGGACTTGGGAGTAATAGTGGATGAACAGCTGGACGTGAGCCACCAATGCGCATCTGCAGCCCAGAAGGCCAATCGCATCCTGGGCTGCATCAAAAGAAGAGTGGCCAGCAGATTGAGAGAGGTGGTTCTGCCCCTCTACTCTGCTCTGGTGAGACTTCACCTGGAGTACTGCATCCAGCTTTGGAGCCCCCAACATAAGAAGGGTGTGGACCTGTTGGAGCATGTCCAGAGGAGGGCCACAGAAATGATCAAAGGGCTGGAGCACCTCTCCTATGAAGACAGGCTGGGAGAGTTTAGGTCGTTCAGCCTGGAGAAGAGAAGGCTCCAGGGAGACCTTATAGCGACCTTCCAATATCTGAAAGGTGCCTATAAGAAAGCAGGGGAGGGACTGTTCACGAGGGCGTGTAGCAATAGGACAAGGGGTAATGGCTTTAAAATAGAAAAGGGTAGATTTAGGTTAGATGTAAGGAAAAAGTTTTTCAATATGAGGGTGGTAGATCACTGGAACAGGTTGCCCAGGGAGGTAGTGGAGGCCCCATCCCTGGAGACATTCAAGGTCAGGCTTGATGGGGCTCTGATCAACCTGATCTAGTAAAGATATCCCTTGAAGGTCCCTTCCAACCCAATACATTGTATGATTCTATGCATAGTTTTCAGAAATTTGTTTGATCATCATTCTTATACTTAAAATATGGAATTGATCCAATAATTTTTCTGCATAGCAGACCCAATACCACTTTATTTTAAAAGTTTAGGCTTAGTTCTCATTTGAGAATGAATAACTGTTTGAACCTTCCTTATTGTTTCCATTTTGTTTGACTGCCTGATATAAGCCTGAGAGCTTACTACTGGTTTTCCATGACTTGAAATGCCTTTGAATTTAAATGCTTCAGTTGACCTTTTTTCAGAATATGTTTTGATTTTGTTGAAATTTTCTGTATAGTAATATACTTTACATGTAGAAGTAGATTTCCTCATTACTAGGAATATGCCAACTTATGAAACATTTCCAACTGAAGCGGTACTGAAACTTGAACTTTGTAAATTACTACTGGTTATGTTGTTATAATCCTGCATATGTATTTGTTTAGGTTTGTAGGGTGGGGAGAGTTTTACGTTCTGTTCATGATTAGTTTCAGTAACATAAGAATCTTTCATAGTTCTCTTTATTTTGCAGGTTTTTTAAAAAAGCAGCTACTGTTGCTCTTGTAAAATAACATTGTTTGAAAACCTTTATTTCAATATTTTTCTTAGTCTTGTAACAGTCTCCTTTCTTTTTTCTTCTTTTACTGTCTCTGCTCTAGGCTGCTGGAGGTACCACTTCCCATCAGGTCAGCTTTTCCTATTTTAATGGATTTAATTCTCTCCTTAACAACATGGAGCTCATTAGAAAGATCTACAGTACTCTGGCTGGAAATAGAAAAGACGTGGAAGTCACTAAGGGTTGGTAGAAATGTTTGCAGTCTGGAAGTTTCCTTGGGTGTTTGGTTGGGACGGGTGGAGGGAAAGACCTCATCTGTCTGATTTTAAATCAATGGGAGGGGAAGAAAGCTGTCCTCGTTAGCATTCCTTGGTTACGCCACTCACTTTTGTACGTTCCTGTTGGAGTCCACCCTCCAGGTTTTTCATTTTGTTTCAGTCAGAAAAGGATCCTAGTAAACTGGCGGTGGGGGCAGGGTGAGGAAAGTATGTAAAGATATTTAAAAGTTTAAAAAACTTCCTAGGACTCCTGCCAAATTGGCAGCCTATTAAAGTGACCTTCAAGGGTAGTTGAAGAATTCCATAAACTTGTATTGGCGGCACAGTAAGCTGATCTACAAGCTTGGAACAAGATGTTATCTGCTATATCTAACCACTTTTATAGAGAATTCCCCGTGCAACGCCAAAGTTTCATTAATGTGGCCTACTGGGACTATGCATGAAAGTTCCACATCTCTTGACTCCTGGGGTTTTTTTCTGTCTGCTTTTTATTTTATTTTTTTTTTCCCTCTGACCCGCAACTGATTGATACCGTATGTCAAATATCCTAAATCCTGCTGATAGCAGTAAGCTTTAAGACCAGAGAGTTGTATTTGTTTGCATGAAGGACAGACCATTAAAAATATACATTTATGTAATGGCAGGAGCACTTTTGTGGTGGGTCACTTTTATTCCCCTTCTCCCTCCCCTACCAGTATCTTCTATTTAATACTAAAATATAAAGCACCTCTGGGGTGCTCTGGATTATTGGTTCTGGTTTGATGTATTTTTCTGGTTTTCTGTATTTTTATTCTGTTGCAGAGGAGTTTGTTCTGGCAGCTCAGAAATTTGGTCAGGTTACACCCATGGAAGTTGACATCTTGTTTCAGTTAGCAGATCTGTATGAGCCACGGGGGTAAGTGGAGAATTATCTATCCTCCTCTCTCGTTTCCTCCTCTCTCCTCCTTGGAAGGAGTGGGAGGTGGTGTTGGGCCACAGGAGAGTGTAGTGTAGTGGTTGCATGCAGGTAGCTTCTTGTGATCTGAAAACCCATCTCAAAGCAAACACTAAGGTGAATTAATTTCCTCAGGCGCATGACATTAGCTGATATTGAAAGAATTGCTCCTCTGGAGGAAGGGACATTGCCCTACAACCTGGCTGAGGCTCAGAGGCAGGTAAGTACAGTAGCCAGTATGATGCTATTGTCTGTTTCCAGTGCCAGGTAAAGAGATGGCCAGCCTCCTTCTGTGTTGTCAGTTAAGTTGCTTTTCTCTTGTGTCCTGTAATATCTGTGAGGAATGCCTGCTGGTTAGAATTTATTTTTAATCTATGTCATGTCCTCTCCATCTCTTCTTTGTGTCCCTTTCTCTTGGGCTAGTTAAGTTAAACGTAATTTACTTTGGAAAGATAAAATGTATTAGTAAAATGTATTCAGTAAACATTAGGTGTATACCTAATTAAGGTGTTTATGTTTTGTGATTCTGTTGCTCTCTGTTCTTTTTAATGAGGAAAGAAGACTTCCTGCTTCAAATATGGATGCTAAATTCAGCATCTAGCCTATTAAATGGCAGCCCTTGTTCTGAACACACATGCATGTTCCCAGCTTCAAAGTATGCTCTGCTGAATTTCAAAATAGGAGAGGTTGTTTAGTCTACCATCACAGTTTCAGTAAAAGCATTCATATTCTCTGCATTTCCAAAAACTAAAGGATTTTGGCTTTCAACAATATAACAGAAAATGAACTTTTGTTGTGTTTGAGGCAAAAAGAAATAGGAGTGTTCTTTAAATGTCAAACCTATTGATTTTTTAGCTTTCATATTATTTTAGCATATCTTAAATTTTTACGGACACAATTTTCTGTACAGATCAGATAGATTTAAAACTAACCCTCTGTTTTTGCTTCTCTCTGTCTCTATTTTAAGGCAGTTTTAACTTTGTGTCTTGTGAGACTAAGGGTTTTCTGGTTGGGTTTTTTTTTTCCTGCTCTGGGTCTGTGCGGAGACGCCAGTTTGACCACAATGAGTTGATGCAGGCTACATTTTTAGGACTGCCAGGCCTGTGTGTGTGTGTATGTACACATGAATCTCCTTTGCTTCTCTTTCTTCTTCCCCGCCTTCCCCTACATGTGAAAACCCTCCCCCACTGCTCCAAGACAGTATCTAGGGTGGTGGTTTTCTGTTTGTTTGAGCAGTGACTAAATGTTGACTGTGCTGAGATGAATTCAAATGAGTTGGCTCCCAAAAGCTCACCATCTATTCCTAGAAGACTCCTAAAGGAGTTAAAAGCGTTTGCTTTGGACTGAACATCAAGTAACATAAGTTACAATAGGTGGCAGTAAAATGTAGCCAAAAATGTGGTGCTGAAAGTAGCAGCTTCTTCAGTTATTGCTTTGGGGCCACTGTCTTTGCTTGTATGATTTTTGCCATTTTAAGAGGCTAAGACATATGAACCTTCTTAAATCCTACCATTTCTTCTGCATGTGTGTCCTACCTT
This sequence comes from Podargus strigoides, assembly GCA_028020825.1. Taxonomy (NCBI): domain Eukaryota; kingdom Metazoa; phylum Chordata; class Aves; order Caprimulgiformes; family Podargidae; genus Podargus; species Podargus strigoides. Next base: position 32,702,768 of record CM051623.1, read on the forward strand.
TTCGTTTTTCCATCCAGTTCCTTTTTAATGTCAGACGCTTGATGCTGAGACTGAAAAGATTTTCAGCTACATTGATACCTTCAATTTATTTTCTGGCCAGCTCCAGCTACATTGGAATATTAGCTGAAACCTAAACACATATTCAGGAGAAAATACATCCATCTTTTTATTTTGTCCTTTTACTTGTAGTATCCTAAAACCCCAAGTATTACAAAAAGTGTAAGTAAGTATGGAAGACCTAACGCCTCTGCAGAACTTCTGATTTCCTAATTCTTTTCTTTCTTGAGAAAGCAATTTTAAATCTGGAGCACTTCTGAAATTTATTTTTCACTGAGTTGAATCTAGCACTCGTAGACCATGAGCAAAATGGAATTGTAGAGGTGCTTTATGAAACCTTACTTTGCTATAGCTAATATGTATGAACAGTGCTTGCATACTTGTTCTGATAGCCTGAGAAGTACTGGGTATATACTTAGTTTTGGTGAGAGCAGAAAGAAATTTCAAACTGGAGTTGCTTTTAGTTGTAGAAAATGAGTTATTTACAATGCAATATGTGTGCCCTCATATACACATTTGGACCATTGATTTTGGAGCTGTATAATTTTGTTGTAGTATCAGTCTGACTTTTTTCTGTTGTTCCATTCTGAAGAGGCTACATTATATGGCACTTATTTCTCTTCCACTGATTTCTAATAATCGAAAACAAAATTCTCAGTGTATTGTGGCATTTTCTCCAGGTATCTTTATGCTTACATCTGTCTGATCATGAGGTGTTATCTTGTGAAATACGATGTTCTGATTATTTTTCTTCCCTTCTGTTATAAATCCTGCCTTGACAGAAAGCTCCAGGCGATGTATCTCGACCCATTCTCATCCAGATTGCAGAATCAGCGTACAGGTTTGCCCTTGGTTCAGTTGCTGGAGGTTAGTCATGGCTGAGCAAAAGGATATTCATCTTCACTGTTTGGGTTTTTTCTTCTTTTCTTCTGTCCTTCTTTGTCTTCTGCCTTTCATTTAAGTGTGGAAGGCTTCTCCATCTTTCCCTTGAAGCTGTGTCAAAGGGATGGGATAACTAAGATAGAAGGGGAAGAGGTCATCTGGTCTTAAAAGAGTTTTGGAATTTACGAGCCATTGGAGTTTGCAGGTGGTGTTGCTATCTGATTTGTCATCAAACCAGTTTCAGAAGAATTGGATTAATAATGAGGTTGGGCCAGGAAGTGCTTTTTGGTTCAAACTGTGGGAGGTAGTTTAATGTATCCAGAACATATTGTGGAGAAAAAAGATACAACTTATATTTGAGATACAAATTGTGGAAGATGACAGTTGCAGTCAAACATTGCAAATGCAAAATCATGTTTTCTTACAGATTGATTTTTATTTGCAGCTGTTGGAGCCACTGCAGTCTACCCAATTGACTTAGTAAAAACTCGAATGCAAAACCAGCGCTCTACAGGCTCTTTTGTGGGAGAACTTATGTATAAAAACAGCTTTGATTGCTTCAAGAAAGTGCTACGTTACGAAGGTTTCTTTGGGCTTTATAGAGGTAAGTTTAAGAAGTGGTATATACTAATTATAAGATAGTAGTAAGAGTTCAGTGTAACTCTGGGTTTTTAAGTTGACTTTGTTAAGACTTTATTTTGCCTGGTTTGTGCTATTGCTTCTATTCTGTGATAGGTGAAGGGTTAGCAAACTTCTTGATAATTAAAACCTCATTGTAATGAGAACATTTCTGTAGGACCTTTCTGTCCTTTCCTTCCTCATCAGCAATAGGGCAACAATAGCAATTTCTTACAGCAAAAATATACTGTTAGTCAAGTGTTCATTTCCTTAGCAGTCCTTAGTTCCCATATTTTGTCTGTTTGGTAGAAGTTAGATCATCCCATTTTTGTGTGTTTTGGTTTTTTTCTTTGTGTTCTTTCTAATCTTTTTTCTTTCTATTTAAAAACATAAAAACGTAGAGAAAATACGGTCCCTTGTTATTAACCAGGTCTCCTTTTGCGATATCTTTTGTGACAAAAAGGTTTCTCTGAACCAGTTGCATGTGCTTCTCTAATCACTGGGAATAGTCATCTTTATCAAGTTTTATGTATACCTCTTCCTAGCTTGTCACTGTTGAGTCAGCCAGAGAGATTAGGTGGATTTCAACCCACTTAGCTTTATACACATAATCAGTACACCCAAGTTATGAAGTTAGCCATTCAAGCTCTCTTTGTAGTCAATGGAGAAAGCTCCAAAAGCTCATTTACTCTGTTCAGGATGTAAAACATCTTCACTTTTGGGTATCTTAGGTAAGTGCCTGCAGTTAGATAGTGGCTTTTTAAAAGAATTTTGTCCTTGTCCCAGTTATGGCATCAGTGATAAAAGTTCAGATAACTCATAAGTAGTCATCAAGAATCATCAACTGCATGATGCTGCAGTTCTTCTCTGTCACACAGATAAAACAAATTATATTTCTGGTATCCCAATTATTGGGATCTCTTTTTCCCGTCTGCCATATTCATTGGGGAGTATTTCAGTTTTAGCCAGCTTGCTTAGAAGCGCTTTTAAACTTTTGAAAATAAAATATTGTAATGACAGAAATTAATTGCTAGGAGCAGTTGAGTCAGGAATGAAGAACATAGGATTTCAGTAAAATATTGTTATGATCTAGCAAAGCTATATGCACCTGAAAAAAACTTTACTGTTTGTAAGACGACATGTGAAACAACATTAAAAGTAAGTGGTGTGATACGTGTGCACTCTTTAACATACGACCTGAGTTACTGGCGGTTGACTAAGTAGCTCCTCTGCAAAATACAGACTCGGTGATTATTTCAGCACAATTGGAGATGGGAAGGCTCTGTTATTATTGCCCGAGTTTGAGGCAATTTTTTGAGTAGGCCTAGTAATTTAATAAAGAGTATTGACATGGTTTCTATTTTGTAAAGATTTATAGCAATCAAAATCGTAAAAAGTCCCAGTTATTGGCTAAGGAACAAAATGTATTCCCTGCAGACGCATGTCCGCTTCTTCCAGGATCCTGAAATAATAAATATGCAGAATTCCACTGTTATCTGCTTCTGTCGCATTGAAACTCTGAAGGACAGTGAATTTTTTCACCTGGAAAAACAAACCTTAGAAATATCATAAATGCATATTCTTAATTCCATTTGCTGCTTGTGATTTTTGGAGTGATTTTATTCATTGCCAAATTTGGGGAACTTTAGGAGCTTTCATCAGTGTAGCTTGTCATTCCATTCCTCATCCCCTTTACTACTTTTCAGTCTTCCAAGGAGTACTGAATAGTGAAGTCTCAGACAGTTTGGTGGAGCTGAACTTCTAAACCCAGGGCAATAATCTAATTTCTGGATTATAGAGTAGAAATTGTGTGGTGGCAAAGAACACCATCATTTCAGAGGCAAATTGAGACCTGTGTTTCTACAGATTCTCTACTTAAAGTGCATCCTGATTTAACTTCTCTTTTTAAAGAGTCAAATAGAGAAAACTTAAAAATGTGGAGATTCCTCTGTGCAGTTCTGTAAATTTTGACTGTTGCTTGATTTGTAAGGAGATCATGTTGGAGAAAGTTGAGCAACTGAGTGCAGAGTGAAGGTTTCCAGTTAAGCTTGAGAGGACAAGAAAATTTGAAAGGAACATTTTATAGATAAGTATATTCACTCAATTTAATGTAGTAAAGTTACAGCAAGAATCGTCTTGTTCTAGCTGTAAATACTACACTAGGTAAGACAGACTAGAGAGTATATAACTTTTTGTTTCTCATTGGTAGTTGATACTCTTTTCTTACACTGTGGTGGATTCAGAGTTAAGTAAGTGTAGGGGGCTTTTCCCTACTGGAGGAGGGAGTAGTCATTGGTAGAGTTCTTCTGCTTAGCTGGATAGTGATGCAAAACCTTTTTACAAAATTACAGTAAAAATATGAGGAGCAGTGGTTTCTTTGTCATGCCACACTGCAAGAAAGCAAGCAGCCCTGCTCTACTCAGGCATTTCAGATGATATTTTTAATGCAAGGCACATATTTCCATCCAGTGAAGTGAACTGATTTTTCTTCTTGGTATCATTATTTTATTCCAAACCTGAAAAGGGCAAAACCACCATGTTGTAAACCACCATCTCAGATAAGGATAAATTACACCATCTTGTGGATATAACGAGAGCACTAAATTTTCTTTAATGTGAATTTGGTTCTAAGGATAATCAGTGTTTCCACTGAGAAGATACTCCAAACATGATATAAACCTCTGTAGAATCTTTATAATATGCATTATTTGAATGCTGTGCTGTTAGATTCATTTTTTTAAGACTGTACATCTAAGATAAATTTTTCATCTGTCTGTTTCTCAGCATGGCTGAAAAGAATGCTCATCTCGTATAACTGTAATTTACTGTTGTGTATACATTTATACCTGAAATGCATGTTTAGAAACTCACAGGTATTTTTATATATTGAAATACAAGAAAATTTTGGAAGCTGTGATTTGTCAATTTCTCTTCCAACTGGTGAGGTCACCTACATTTCTTTGTAACACTTTAATCAGAAGTCCACCTAATGAGTCACAGAATGCTTCACGATCTTAAGCAGTGCATGTAGTAGAGATTATTTCACTGATACTTGATAGAAATTCTATGGGAAATTTAAGTACTAGAAATAAGATGTAGCTTATGAAGATGTTCAGTAGCCATGCTATTAATGCCACTTCTAGAGGATGAAAAAGACAGGAAATGCTGCAGAAGACTGTTACCTGTTATCATTAACTGTTAAGGAACTTGTTAATTTTATTTCTTCTGATGGTGCTTCTAGCACTGCAGTGACTCCAGGTGCCTTCTAATCTTAGATTTTAGTCATCCAAATTCATTATTACTGGTAGACTCCCATGCTAATGATATAAGACCATGACAGAAGCTTTCCTCCAGAAGTGTACAATGAAGTACCATTTTTGTAGGATGGAAGCATAAGCCTATTCCTACCCCAGAGTTCTGCCAAAGCACAAAATCGTCAAGAAATACCCCATTTCCAGTCTGAGGGAGCTGTGCCTGAATGGCAACTGCTGATTAATTGTCCAATTGATTGTGTGAATTGTATAGTAGAAAAATTTGGGACTTTTTCTAATATGAAGGGAAAAGTACATCTATTACACAGTGTGAAGCTGAAGTTTCACTGTCGGATGTCTGAAAAAATACTTCGGCCAAATAAATTTTTTTTTACTCGATGCCATCACTGCAGCTGGGCTGGATGAACTATTGCATGGATATTCACAATATATTTAGGCTGCTTTCAGAAAGTAACTTGTATGATGTCGCAAACTCAGAATACAGCTCTCAGTGCTCTTTCTCGCATATACCTTTAACTTCCCACAGAGTCCTACCACAATAGTGTGTGAAATATGAAGTGGTACATGGTAATTGCTACTAAAGAGCCTTGGATGTATAAAAATGGGTTGAGTAGTGGCTGTATACTGTACTAGTATGCATATGTGCAAAATATTGTTCTCTGATGTTATAAGAGGCTTACGTTTTTAAGACAGACATTTCTAAGGCTATCCTACATCTGTACATGTGTCATATTGCTGATCTGCTAATGCATAGTAACACTGAAAATTTTCCAGTGTGTCAGGATAACCCCAACAGAAAAATGACATTTTCCTATGTGTCCCTTGATGTGCTTGCCTTCTTCCAAAACTTACCATCTTTATCATGTTCAGAAATCTTTCAGGCTGTTTCAGGGCTCCCATCAAAAGGATAAAGAAAAGATAATTTAAGTCACAATGTATGGAATGCACAGGTACCATATAGAGATAGCTTTACTACATATGTGTGAGAGCAAATGAAGAGTCCCTCTACCTTCCTAAGCTGCTGGAGACAGTAGGCCTAGCTGATATCTGGCAAGGCTGTAAAATGTAGTATTAAAATTAATGCTACCTTTTTGAGAATACTGTATGATATCTTGCAATAGACATACACAGCATTATCTGTAATTAAATTTACAAAGGACTTTTATACTATAAAACTGTGTGTGAATTAGAGAAAAAGAAAAATGGTGTGGGTTTTTGGTTGTTCAATTGGATTTTGGGGGGTTTTTTGGTGGGGTGAGGTTGGTTTTTTGTAACTTTTACCTATTCGGTTTAATCTTTCTCTTCGACATTGAAGTTTTATGGAAAGTTTTGAGTTTTAACAGTCCCATTCATATTTGTGTGCAAAAGAAATGGACCAGATGGGCTAAAAAATAACTTGTGCCAAGATAAACATGTTTTCCCTGCGATTTTACGAGTGCCTTTACAAATGCAGTCTTAGGAACTGAAAAATGGTAAAAAGGCAGTCTGCAGATCAGTCTAGTGAAGATGAATTTGTTTTGTCCTGCTTATGTTGCTTCCACAACTGGAGGTTCATAGAGATCTTCAACTAGACTATTTTTATAATTTTATATCTTGATATTTTTAGGGTGTATTTTCCTGTAATTTGATATAACCTCAAAGTCATGTTATATATAGCTTAGATGTAGTAATATATGTATATGTGTTTTTAAAATTAATGTTCTCCAGGTTCTTTTGGCGTTACATATCTATTTACAGACCTGCTCTAATTCTGCTGGATTAGATTTAGGATCAGATAGTGTGCTTGTAAAGTAAATGGAATGTTTTTTTAATCTCTGAAGATACAAATTGATTAGCCATGATGTCTATACAAAGCCACACATGTCCTATAGCAAGACGTAAATATCATAGCAGTTACAAAGGTAATTTTGTCTGTATAAGGCTGAAACTGAAAAGATCCTCTTCATTGTGTACCTTTTGTGTTTTCTTTGTAGTGCTGCAGAAAATGTAATATTTAATTACATGGTTCTGACTTTCCTAATGGTTTTTCATTGAAGCCCGGGTTCAAGCCACCTGTGCAACTAAAACTGTTTCAGAAATTCAAATTTTGAAATTTAACTTACTCTGCAGAATCTCTCTTTTTTTTGAGCAACTGTATGTGAACTTACTGTATTTTTTGTTTGAATGTTCAGCCATATGATTGTGATTCAGTAGAGTTGTCTTGGGTAAATGTTAGACGTATATGTGCATCAGCTGTATATGCAATTAATGACTCTCTTTGACACTTGAAAAATAACAATGCTAATAGAAGTGCAAAATTTTAAAAGCAGTAGTGTATGAATATGGCTGTCCCTCCTGCTACCACAAGTCAGATGCTATTATCCAGCTATTGTTTCCTTATTAAGAGCATCGATAGTAACCAGTAAAGCTCATGTATGCAGGATGGAAAAATACACTAATCCAGTGCGTGTACATTCCTCTCTTTGTTATTCTGACGTTTAGCTCTTTGGGAAAATGCTTTTCGGCAAGTTAGCTCTTAGAGGTGCAACCTTAATTGTCCTCTTTTTCCCCAAAAATAAAACCATGGAGAGGTGACAATGTCAGGTTTTGTAGAAAGTACTCAGAGGTGCTGCCTGAGCTACTAAAACAAAGGGGGTCTGCACCAGGAAATCTAGCCAGGGTGATTTTCTCACATTGCTGAATTGCAACACCATTCTAGCCCCAGGCTTAGTTGATAAGCTTTGCATATTTCTAGGTTGTGTCGTCCAAAAATTTACAAAATATCGACCGTTCACTTCAAGCAAGTGAAGCCAGCAGTCAGAGATCCCCACTTTCAGTTCTGTAGTGCATCACTTCTAACAAAATAAAATAGGAAATTCCATACCTGGGAAGAAAGCAGCATAACTTCCTTTATTTAAGAACTGGTGAGTTAGTTGGGCGAAGAGCTCAAGAATGTAGTCATACATGTTTGAATGTTTTGCCTTATTTTGATTCTTATCCCCTTGGGTTCTGCCATCCAATGCAGTTGTTTTTTGCTCGTGATTTTTGAAGTGGATACATCGTGTATCTCACAAAAGTCATTAAAAAGTCTTAATTTTTGTGTGAAAATGTAGAAAATAAATGTTAGTTTAGAATAGAGTACTGAAACATAGTTGGCAAAGCTGTATTGGTGTTTAAGTGTAAAGTGAGCTAATACCAGGGGTTTAAAAAAGCTAAAGAAACAAATGTGTATAGGCAGTGGTAGCACTTGAAGTGGTAGCACAAAGTTTGTTCTCAAAATGGAGTGTTTAAGTACTCTCATTAAATATAATAACACAAAATTGCTGTAAAAATTGCCCATTTCTAGGTGGTGATCTCTACATATATTTGTTGATTTGTTTAGTTAATACTAAGTTACTCGATGCATTGAATTCTCTGTTTCCATGTTACAGGTCTGTTACCGCAGCTATTAGGAGTAGCACCCGAGAAGGCCATAAAACTTACTGTAAGTTTGCAAATTGATTGTTTTCACATTTCTCCACATTGTAAAGTCCATCTAATTACAATTAGCACATGAAGGATAAAAATTGTTGTGTTAGCAATGTGGTAGACTGTATTACATCATTTTTGCTTGATACAAACTTAAATACAAAGAGCACAAAGCAACTGTTTATATCTGACTCGTGAACATTACAAGTGGCATACAAGTCACATGCAGATATGTGTATATATATATATGTACATTTTAACAGTCTTACTGAAAACTTATTTTTGGACTCGCTCCAAAATGTAACAGTCTTGTTCGACTTACTCAGCTCATCTGCTTGTTTGTAAGTAGTGCAGGCCTTTAGTTTCAATTCTTAGCAAAGATGAATAATTATTTATTGGACTTGGAGGGCTTTTGTTTTTGTATTTCCACGTGGTTCCCGTGTGTTTAATTCTAGTGCAACAGAAGATAATATAAGCATGTAGTGAAGGGTTGGTAAGAAAGGAAATCGTTTGCATGCATTTTTTCCCCTAAATGTTTTACTTCTGTACTTTTGTTATTTCTTGAATTATTTTAAGGCACTGAAGAATTTCATATTATAACTCAATGTATTTTTAATTCACCAATGAGCTTGTATTCACCAAAGCTAGTAATGTGCATTTTTAAAACAGAAAGGTACTTAATGCTGTTAATTGAATTACTATTGTGTTAAAACTCATAACTGAACTTTCTGATATTAATTTGAAATTGTATTTAAATTTGTACATGTAGCAACCATTTCTAAAATCTTAAATGATTTTATCATTCATTTTCAAATAATGATTTTATTGGTGATTGTTACCTTTTTTCAATAATAAATAATTGAATTATGTTGCAGATCTTTGTTAGAAAGAAAAACGTAGTCAGCTTTACAATATTTCATATAAAGTCTAAGATTTGTTTGATATCTGTTAGCTTGGTAGCTTCATGGATGTATTTGCATTTTCAGTTGCACAGAATTTGCAGCTGATGAGTGTTTTCTCCAACCCTTTAATTTATCATCTTTCATAACTGCTTGTTTTTTAAGGTTAATGATTTTGTGAGAGATAAGTTTATGGCTAAGGACGGCTCTGTCCCTCTGGCTGCAGAAATTCTTGCTGGTGGCTGTGTAAGTATCTTTAATTTCCTTCATATGAGATTCATGAAAGTGCAGTATGGAAGAGTAGCTATGTGGTCTAAGGCTTCTGTTTAACCACAGATCCGGTTCAAGAGCAGACTCGACTAGAGCAACTCAGTTCTTTCCTAGATAGGCCAGCCGTTCTTGATGAAAGGGTAAATGTTTCTGTGCATTGTGCCTTTTAACTGCGCTCTATAATTCTCACAGCTTAGAGTTTGTTTCCTTAATAAAGAATGTGTCTTTATTCATGTTGGCTGTAGCTTATGGCCTAAAGAGGATTCATGTTAACCTTTCCAGAAGTTAATAATTAGTTACTACTTTGTGGCACCCACTCAGCCACATCATTTCTTTCCTGATGTGTTATTGCGCCCACTAATTTTCACTTTTTGCAGTGATACTGACTTTCTGAAATGGCAAAAACTACTCATGCTTCTTTGAGTTCATAGCAGACGTAGGCTGTGTAATGTTAACTCAGTACATAATGCATTCCTGAATGTAGGCTGTATTTAAAACCCACTAAGTTTTTAAGAGTGTTTTGCTTGCACAAAGTAGTATCTTAATGAACAACTGGCATATTGCTGGGTAAATGATAACACTTCATGATTTGGTCTAGTTCTGTCTGTTCATATTACAGCTTACTTTATCTGGTGTATTGATTTTGTTCAAGCAAATGTAAATACTTTGGGTAAAATGAATAGTTGTTCAAAGACCAGTGCACTTTACAGATAAAGAACACTGTTTACTTAAACCAGCTTTGATCACTGGGGCAGAACAATGTTGGTATATTTTCAATCTATCTTTATTTCTGCTGTCATAAGACAGATGAGGTCACATTTTCAAGCAGCTTCTACCTGTGTTGAAAACTACAGTGAGCAGCAACTTAAAAACAAATACTTGTGTCTTAACCTCAGTAGGTGCAGAGATTTGTGCTGTATGTGCTTGCAGAGAGTGTACGACGATTATCTCAGCCTCAGGGTGCAGTGGCTTGGTTGTGTTGCAGGCTGAGAAGCCCTGGCTTTCTGTAATTCTCAGGAGATGGGGCAGGATTTGGCTGCTATCTCACTGCTCCTTCTGTTTGATCACTGACCTGTTGTAGACTGCCAGGTAGGATCCCCTTGTTCTGTAACTTTAGGAGCATTCAGAGGAGAAAAAAAGAAGGGGAGAGAAGAATGTGGGTCTCTCAAGTCTTAAATAAAAAGCATGCTGTAAATGAAGGAAAAATGCAATAAAGCGCTTGCAGAGTAAAAACTATTTGCCCCTTACACTAATAAAACGTCTTATGATCATAAAAACCATAGAGAATTCAGAAAAATTTTAATTTAAAATGTCACTTGATCTGGAGTTTTTATTTTTATGGACTACTGTGAGTTTTTTAATGCAGTACGAAAAGTGCTCTTTACAGAGATCTGTCATTCATGAGAATGCTGCAGCAAGCTTTTTGCCAGTAGTTCATTGTAAACTAAGGATCTGCTTTAAGAGATAGCTGGTTTGAGACATATTTTAAGCATGCTGTAAATGTTGGCTTGTCCTATTTGGTATTTGAAATATATATATTAACAACGAGATGCTGCGTAAAGTTGTAGCAGTAGACGTGCAGTGGCAGAATGCCCTGAGTTTTCTTTTAACTGGAGCACTCCACTTAAGGGCATAGGCCAGTGCCAGGTAGATAGGTTGCAACTTGCCTTTTCTGCAGGTGGTCTTTGGTTTTTTTATAATTTTAAACCCAATTCATACTAGCAACAGAGACTCTCATTACAAGTGGTGCCTAGTTTTTTTGGGATGAATTTTCCTCTCATGGTATAAATATATAGATAAAATATGTGATGCCAAAGACAGGCTTTTTACTGTAGTTTTCAGCGTTGTATTCGCCTTTTTGTCCCTGTTTAAGCCAACATGAAACTTGTGATTTCACTGTGGAAGCAGTAAGGACATTGTTGAATGCTTTTGGAAATTTTCAGTATTGGATTTTTATCTCATTTCACAATGTAGTAATTGCTTATGTGGGAGGCAAGAAGACAGGAGTGCATGATGTGTTAGAGTCTAAAAATGGGCAGCCAGCTAAGATGAATTTTAAAAAAGACACCTGCCCTATCACCTTCCTGCTCTCCACATCTAATTCTCAGCTGTGATTGTGTTACAGACACAGATGTTAAATTTTCCTTGTGCCGTGCTTCTGTTTCCTTGGAGTGTATTCATTGCTTATGCAAGGGCTGTGTGCTGGGCTGCATGCTAGATTTTAATGTTTTAAATACCAGCCCTGTGAGTACAGTATAGCATTAATACCTAAGAAAGGGAGGACTGAGCCGATACTTGTATGGTTTGAGTTGTTCAGTAACACAAAGGGCTTTGAAGGGGTCAGTATCACCTGAGTGAGTAGCTCCACTCTGCTGTTTGCCCAACCATTGCCAGGCGTTGACTTTTAAGTCCCGAAGGAGTTCGCTTTGCATCATAATTACTGAGAATTAGTACACATGGCTGACTTTTGCACTTGTAACTAAAGCTGATTGTTTCATTGAACAAGTAAGTCTTTTTCTGTTTTGTAAACTGTTTTCTCTCCTGGGGAGAAAAGGAAAAAAAAAAAAAAAAAAAAAAAGAAAAAGGAGAAATGGAAAAACCTTTTACTTCATGACCTCGATGCACTTAGCCTGTTTCATAGCTTTTTATTATGTGAAGATGAAAGTGATATATTGGTTGAGATTATTTTTTTTGAGACCCCCAAGAATATAATTAAAAGTATAACCTTTATATTTTTATATGGAATCTTAAAGAGGATTGTTATGTAAATTACTAATCAAAATTTCCATCTCCTTTGTTTGTAAGTTTTCCCAGTGCCTATGGTATTTGTTTCTCATAAGAATATACGTAACTTCCAGATTGCACAATGCCTGACACTCACCATGAACTCTGGTCTCTGCTGTGCATTTAGGACTCTCATCACTCATGCGAATCCTATATAGCCCTTACCACTATTAGACTAGTAAAAAGCTTCAGTTCCAAGACCTACTGTAATGATACTGTAGCGCTGAGCATCTAAACCACAAATCTGACTTAACCTTCTTGAATGAAGTGCACAAATATGCTAGGTTTGATTTCTGCTAATGCTGTAACTTGCCTTCAGGGATTCTTTAATAAAAAGGTGGTCTTGGGTGAGCTGTAAGTACAACTTGAAATCATTTTTTTACAGTGGCAGTAATCTTGAAGTTACTGTAAGCTTTTTTTCCATGGTCTTTCAATTTATTTTGTATTTTAAATAAAAAATAATCACTAGTCATACCAAGTTTAGCTGCTTGCTTCTGTTAAAAGTAACCTGATTTTTTTTTTTGATACAGCACTGGTCTTTTATTTTTTTGAGTTATATTAACCAATTGAAAACTCTGTTGGTGAAAATGGCATAAATATTTTGAGGTTTTGAGGTGTTGCCTTTAAGCAAAACGACTGTCTCACCTAAAAGCTTAGTTCTTTAAATAAAGCATTTCCACATTTAATTGAAAAATGTAGATTGTGGGACTGGAAGTAATCAGGAAAGAGATGCAAAGATGCAAAATACAGAGTGATCATAAAACACATATAAAATATTAAGAAAACCAGAAGTATTATAGCATGACTAAAAAGAAATAGCTATATATGTTGCCTTATCTACATATAGTAATACAATTATATAGGTAAATCAGAGGCTTAATTTTCAGCAAGAAAAGAAAAAAACATTTTGCATTATTAACCTTTCCTTCTGCTCTCCCTTCTCTTTCTGAGCACACAGTCTTTTCCTTCGTAGCTGCTCAGTGTGTGCTCACTATTAGCCAGTTTAAATCATGTAGTGCAGTACAATTACAGACCCCATACAGATCTGCTTTTATTTAAGTTGTCAAGACAATTTTAGGCATATTTCTAGAGACTTTATAGTAATCGTAATAAAGTTAAAACATACTGGACCTGCTTGGACAACCTCAGCTCTGCTAGGGAACATAAAAATTAGATGCGGTTAAGATGAAGTTCATCTACAAAGTGCAAAATCCTGTCCAGAATTAATTTTTATAAAGGAATATTCCTTTATAAAAATCTGAAATTCCAGCTGAATTGTGCCAAATAACTGATCCAGTGCAAATAGTTTTATTAAGCTACTTGAAACATTTATTTTATGTCTCAAAGAGTAATAACGATAAATCCACATCTGAGCTGCATTTTCTCTGTGGCACTGCAGTGGAGGTAGAGAGTGTATGGACTGCATTTCCCACACTTCATGGATCTCTTACTTGCAAAAATTCAGACCTTTCTAAGTTGTAGGCTAAAGGAGACTGAAGGTGTCATTCTTGCTTTCATTATTCAGAAACATAAATATTATAAATTCTATTTGCAAGGAAGGCTGAGCTGTGGATAAAATGAAACTGAGCATTATGTATGCCTGGGGGGAAAAAAGAATCTCTGCATGTATATCTGAAAAAAAAAGGACAACTGCTATCACACAGAAAAGTTTTGGTGTAGTTTATTGAGAGAGTTAAGTAATGATGGTCGTCTTGATGATTGCTCATATTAGCTTTGAAAGCAAATGGCATGAATCTCGAGAACTCTTAACAGATTTATTCTCAGAAGTCTATTCTCCCCGTAGTCAGGGAATCTAACTTCCATCACTGTCAAGGAGAGTTCTACCTGCACGTGTAAAATCCCAGTACTCACGTTTATTGTTTAAGGAAAACTTCAGAAGCTCCTAATACTTTTTTGTTTTATTTTTCCCACGATTAAATTTAAAGCTATTTTATGTTTACATAAAAAGCATGTTGTTAATTAGATTTAAAGTCTATTTAATATAATTAATATAATGTAACAGAATATTACTATACTATTACTAATCAGGTATTTTAAAAATGTAGTTTTCTCCTCTGAACCACTGTGATTGTAGTTATTTTCAGCGTGCTGAAAATAATTTAAACTTAGTGTAAACTTTCAGTATTAAAAAACCCAGCTAGATCTGGACTTAAATTATCTTCACATTTGCAAACCCGTTGTATTTCAACACTGCTCTGTTTTACTTGTCTCTGATTGATTTTCAGCTCATCTTAGATTTAAGCCTTTTAATGAAGTTTGGGAAGGAAACATACAGTAACATGATAGCCTTTCCAAGAGGTTGTACCAAAGGGTGGGGAAGTTTCTGGTGTAGAGTTCCTGCTTTTCTTTGACCTCACACCACATTTCCTTGCAGGTTTGGATGTTTTAAAATATTGTTTGCTATTTTTTCACCCAGTCATATCTGTTTAAACTAGCCTTTCCTGAAAGCAGTAAAGAGTTATGCAGAACGTGATTTCACTCTGTTTTGAATTTTCCTTTCGGATTTGTTAATTTAATTTGAATTTTTTTAAAGGGTATTTTCCCATAACAAATTAGAGGTGCTTTCCCCTTTTCTTTCCCCTTTCTTCTTCCTTTTCATTTCCCTTCTTCCATTTAAAAAAGAAAAAAAAAAAGGGAAATTTTTCCAACTGTAAAACAAGGGGAGATGCATAGGTTTAGGTTGATATGTTTCTGATTGCAGAACTGAACAATTCCAATCTCTTAAAAAGCCCGACAAACATACTTAAATTTTTTCAATTTGAAACATATCCTTTTTTTTTCCCTATTATATTAGAAATAATGATTGTAAAATTTTATATGAACATACATTACAGTTTAAAACATATATTTGTTTTGACAATTATATTTTATTGCACATACCTTTCTCCTATTACTCCTTCTTTTACTGGCAGTAAAGTATTTTAGTGTTTACCAGTGGAGGTTCAAAAAAAAAAAAAACCCACCAAAAAACAAAGCCTCAAATTCAAATCAGGGATTAAAATCTAGCCTTGTATGAGAAAAAATAAGATATTTATGATGTCACAGTAATTTATGATGTGACCAAGAAATAATGGGTCACAGTTTTAATACAGCTACCATGCCTTAAGACTTGAAAGGTCTGTAAATCATTAAATGATTCTACCACTAGTCAAAATAGACAAGTAGAGCAGACAGAGCCAAATGTTAACATATTTGACAGGTCTGTAACTTAATTGCTTTTACAATGCCAATCAAGTAGGCTCCACTTTGATTTTTTGGCTAAGCTTCTGAGAACTGAATTACCTATAACGTGAAAAATATCAAATCTACAATTTTAATTTTTTCCCCACTGCAGACTTGGTCAGTGCTTATAAACAAACCATACTCCTGTTTGTTTCTGTTCAGGCAGGTCATTAATATACTGTTGTAGGACAATTGTCACAATTTGTACCAGAGTCTTTGAAATCTCTCTGATGCAGTAGCAGGAATGTACTTCTGTTCAGACTAATTGCGATTCTATTTATGAGTACTTTTACATGAGAGCATTTGAAGGAGCTTGCTTTACATTTTATGTACGCTTGGATGTTATTAACAAGACTCTGTGATTCTCACAGCATTCACTGGTTGAGCTGCCCAAAGTAAAACCTTAGCCAGATCGAGAAGGCTGTCCTCAGAAGACAAGAAAGATTAGCTGGAGAAAAAAACAGTTCTGCTTGAGCAGCATGAAAGCTGTTTCTGTGCTAGCCTGGTCAGGGTAGTGAAAAGCAGATGATTGAGGGCTCAGGAAATCTCCTCGTGATCTGAAGAAAAGATATTTACTATATGAACTCCCAGTGCTAAAGAGCATTATCAGAATCCTGTATAGATAGGACCACAGATGAGAGGATACAAAATAGCATGAGATGGCTTGTCTGGATTTTTGGAGCCCGGCTTTACCAAGAAAAAACGTAACATAGAACCAAGCTTCTGATAACCCAATATGCTTTGCCCTTGACATACAGTGCCACATAATTAAGGCTGTCACTCTTGAAATCCATAAGAAAAAAAGTCATTTTGGACAGGTGTGTTGTTCAGGAGTTTTTCTGGTAACAGGTAAAGTCCATGGTGAAATCACCTCTGCAGCAGCTCAGCATAATTCATCTGATGCTCTTGGGATCTTTTGCCATACAGACACCAAGACTTTTAGAGGTAGTTTGAAGCACTGCAGTGGCACTCCGTAAATCTGGCTTCTGAACCTTGTTCTGTCGTAGAGTTAGTATGTGATTTTTGTGGTGGATCACTGAATAGCTCTATGCCTTAGTTGCCCTTTATTATACAATAAGGATGGTAATTCTTCCATTCTTGCATCCCTTGAGAGTGTTTTTAATTTAGATTTATTTTTTTTTTAATGACAGGGAAAAACCTTTATGTCTATATAATGCTCAGCACTTTAGGAACCTTGACTTTAATTACAATTAATGGATGCTAGCAAATGCACAGGAAAACAAGCTGCATCTGGCAAGGAGTAAGGGCCTGGGACAGTGTATGATATTCAGTATGACTGAATGTCATAAACAGTTGCCTAAAAATTCTGCAACTTGCACCTGCTTGTCTTTTTGAACGAGTAACCAAGACATTGTAGACTATTTCTTTTGCAGAGGTTGATTTTGGATAATTATGTAATATGTTGCTTATGTATTTTAATGGTTGCCATTAATTGCCGTAATTGCTATCCCTTGGTGATACTGTTGGGAAATATTAACACTCTAATAGCAGTAGTAATACTTTCTCCGTCCATGAAACCTTAAAAGGTGATATATGACAAGTTGGAGGGGATGCAGAAGAAGGATCTAGGCTGACCCTGAATACTTTTAGCTGAGAACAGGAAAAAAGGCTATGACTTGAAGTCGGTAATAAGGTTAATTAGAGGCACAAGAAGAGTTGATGGTCGGTAGCAATGAAAGGAAAAGAAGCTAATACTTTCTTCTAGGATGGAAAACAGATTTTTTTTTTTTTTTTTTTTTTTTTCCTGAATTGCAAGCTGTGTTCTCTAAAGAACTTGCACCGAAGCTTTCAAATGGAGATTTGAAAGCCCTAGGAGAGTTGGGTCTGGTGTGCCGATTTCTTATCTAAGAAAATGCACAAAATGCAGTTACATTAAAAAGAACAGGAATTTCTTGTCTTGGTGTAATGAGGGGGGTGAAAATATGTTTATTTTCCAGTAAAGTTTATTATAGGGTGATTTGAACACGTGAAGTAGAAAACATTCTGCCTTCTTAAACTGGAGTGTTGTTAAGCAGTTATTAAACTAATATTTTTTCAGTACAGAGTGGGTTTTATTTCCTCGTGGGCAAAAGAAATACCTCAACCCCTTCTATTCAGTAAAGTAGGAAAGTAGAAGGAGGCATGTGATAGACAGTACTGTATTACTGTACAAGACTATACTGCCATCGAGAGGTGTTGGGTGATATCATACCGAGTGCAGAGTTGAAGAACTGCAAAAATGAAAAAAAAAACAAGCTTGTCTGTAAAAATTGATGTGTGTGGATGCATAGCTAGCTGTCTGTATGCTAAAGCACACTGAACATTTTATAGGCATGCAGATTTCTAGCTCTGTGAGGACTTCTTGGATGACAGGGGTATTTCCTTTTTATGTTCTTGCTTTACATTGAAAAAGACCATAAGTGCTTGTGAATAGGTCAAATGTTAAATTCTTTCAGAATAATATGGGCCCTTTGTGGCCCCTTGAAGATAATTTTCTATGTGGTACCTCTAGGTATCTACTCGTATAAATTACTCAAAATTGCAGTTTTTATTTTAATCACATGATAATAACTGAAAAGTAATAGATTTGCTTTTACAGTCAGATCATTTGTTTCTTTAAAAAATGATTGGAAGAGGTGATAAGGAATTCAGAATTGAGGGTATTCAAGTTTGTAACTTCAGTATAGAAAAATTGGTGTTACTGGGAACTATCTACATTCAACAGTTGGTGAAGCTGATTTTTGTGACACTTAATGGGGAAATCATTAAGTTTAAGCAACCTGAGCTTCAACTGTGTTTCTTCTGGCCAAAAAAAATAGTTTTCAAATTTTGACCTTTGGGAGCATGTTTTGAAATTTTAAAATGAGATACACTTGCAGCTGCAAAAGTTAGCAAACAGGAAGTCAATGAACTTTTGGCCAAATAGATTGAATGGGCAGGGTGATACAGTGTGCTGATGATGTTTTGTCTGTTTTTTCCATTAGAGTTTATAGAAACACCTTGAAGAAACTGAGAAAAAATTAGATTGAGATTTCTTTCATTGCATTCACTATGCAAAAACTCAGAAAGAAGACAGAAGCCATGCTATTGTGATTCAAGCTACTGATTTGGAGATCAGGATCTCTGGAGACTCTTAAGAGTTGTGTGTGTTTGAGCTGCGGGGATGCACACACTGGGCATACAATTAACCTCTTTACCTCAAATCCCCTTCTTGTAAAACCAGAGTCGTACTTTCCTCACGGGAGCACAGGGAGGAAATACTATCAGTCTTTGAGACACATACTATGATGATGAATAACACAATAGGAGTTACAGTACTAGAGAAGCAAGAAATCATTTCATTAGAGAGTACAGTAGCCATCTCCAGTTTTCTCCCCCCACATTTTGAGAGTAAGGAGCTGCAGTTACCAGTATAGATGGTTAAATAAGAGCGTTAGAAGCTCCTCACCAGGCGACTGTGCTTGTTACTGCTACAAGTGCCTGTGCACGGGCTGATAAACCACCCCTCCTCTCTATCGCAAAGCAGGCAGGTGGTAGAAACCCTGCTACCGAGACTCGCTGTCAGGTATCGTCTGACTTCCAGTTATTCACCATTTGATTTTTTGGAGTATATCTTTGATCAGATTGAGAGGATGACAAAGGTTGTTCAGGGAGTTCCGGGCTAGTACCTGGACAGTTCTGTGGAAAGGCTTCATTGGAAATCTCCAGTGTCTTTCTTCAGACCTGTTTTGTGGGCAGCAAAGCGGTGATCTTTTTAGTAACGCCTGGTGCAGACAGGTCTTGGTGTTTTAAAAATCTGAATGCAGCGAGCTGGATTGTGTGAGGTGGGTAAATAATAGCATCCCCATTTTTCAAATAGAAAGCTGAAGCAGAGGAAGTCTTGTGTGATTTACCCAGAGCCACAAACCTCTAATGCTGCAATATTGATGTAGTCAGGTTGGACATGCAAACATAAACATTTATATGTGCTAGCACCTGAAATACTTCCTGTTTGTTTGAATTCAGAAATTATTTGCCTTTATCCTCCTTTAAAATCAGATCTATGTTTCTGTTTCTTTAAATATGGCATTCACTTATAAACATTTTCATAGATTTTTAAATTGCTCAGTGTTTTGGTGCATTAATAGTAATAATAAATTAAACTTAATTTTGTTGTCATCTTTGAAATTTTAATATGGTTTTCCCATAGTGAAAATTAAAGGAACACTTCCCATGGATTCATGGCACAATGAACTGCAAGAATTATACTAAGGGAAAGTAGTTAATTTGTGCTAACGTAGATCAGTTGGTATGAGTTTTTAAGTAGTGTGTTTTAGAGGAGGGCTGTGGTATAGCAAACTTGCAAGTGAACATTATCACCTGAATTGGGATTTTATCCTTTTAAGAAGAAAATAATGTGTGATGGCATGTGGGAACACTTAATATTTGTAATACATAGACTCAAATGTTTATTATATGGAAATTTGTAATTCACCATAAGGGCCTTTCCAGACTTTTATTTTGAGACTTTGCAAGATGAGTAGACAAGTAAAATAAACATTTTTTTGTTTTGTTTTGAATGCTTACTTACTTAATATGTTTCAGTTTAAGTGTAAAACTGAAGTCAGCATACTTGCCAAATAATTTATCAGTCTAATTTCTGATGGCAACAAGAATAGCAGTTTTATATATACCAGGATTCTGGTTTGGTAAAAGTAGTTAAATTAAATTATGCCAATTTGAAAGTCAAAACCAGTTGAGTTACACAAGAGTATGCTTTTTCTGGTCAAAATAGGAAACATTTGGGATATTTTGGGGGTTATGTAAAGACTTTAATTTGTAACCACACTGTGTATGCTCAGTCTAAGTGGTAGACAAGAATAGTTGTTCGTGCGATTTGCCATTTCTTCAGCACATTATTTAAACCCTATTACTGCACATATTTTTTATTTTGAATGATAGTTAATCTGAGCCATGATTAATTCTTTTAACGTTTGGATAATTTAAAAAAGATGTGCACATAGTGTTTACATACTAGACATGGCTAGATGCAAGGGCTTTTAAATGCAGCTTATTTCGTTTTAGACATTACCTACTAGAAAAAAAGTTATTTTGTTGTGGGGAGCGTGAGGGTTGCCCTTCATGTACTTTGTGTGATTTCAGAACCTAGGGAAGGGCATAGCTGTTGGGCCGGATAATTAAGAAATTAGCAGAAGTTAGAATGATGCTCTGTTGAATTTGGGCCAGGTGGAGTTTGAAGGGGTATTTTCTCAATACACTTATGTAACCTTCATGTTACCTTTTTCCCCTTGTTTCAATTCTTTAACTCCATCTGTCAGTGTAGCAGAAAGGTTATCCTCCATATTACATGTTCTTAATGAGATGAACCTTACAAGAACGAGCAGGGAGTCTGAAATGTTTGCCACTGTTGCGTTTTAAATCTTTGTGGTTTAAATTTTTGAAAGTTTTAAACTTTCAAAATCATTTGAGTGATGTCTTTCCAACAAATGGAGACTGACACATTAAAAACACTTAGCAGTTCTTGATTAATAGAATCCTTCAGTCTGTAGACCTTCTTTTCTTTATTACCTGGTGCACAAATAATGATGTGGAGGTCAGACTCTTGAATCAAAGAGCATTTAAAGCACTGAAACTGGTAGTTCAGTGGGGTTTTAAAAAAAAAAAAGCACAATATATCTGCAGTTCTGGTCTTTGGAATCCATGTGTTCTTTATTTTATGAACTCATGCCAAAAATGAAAAAGCTTCTGCCAGACTTTTACTCTTCAATAGTATGTTTTCACTTTCTACTTACCAGCATGCACATCTCAGTTTCTTTACTTAGTTACTAATTCTTCCTTTCACTTCAGTACTTGCTTTACAGTGTTCTTGGCTTGTCAGTATTGCCTGAATTGGTGCTGGTGAATGTATTCTTGCAGCAAGAATTGAGCTAGTGTCTGGCTGATGTACTGCAGTGTCCTGCAGTGGCTGACCTTCCTCTCCGTTGTTCCTGACCACTCATCTTGTGTGTGAGGAGGTTTCTTACCTTGTGAACTGTAGTTTATTAACTAATACTAAAACTCATCTGCTAATAGTTTAACCGACTGCAGGAGGATTACGAATGTAACAGGACATACACTGCAAACAGCGTAGCGGGTTAATGTTTCGTCTTCCACTTCTAATTTCAGGCTGGAGGTTCTCAAGTGATCTTTACCAATCCACTGGAAATTGTCAAGATTCGGTTACAGGTGGCCGGAGAAATTACTACTGGTCCACGAGTTAGTGCCCTCACTGTATTACGGGACTTAGGCTTCTTTGGTCTCTACAAGGTATGTTTTTTCCTTATATTTATATAAGGAAATATATACTTTTTGTGAATATTTCACAATAGCCAATTGTGAATATTTCAAATCAAAATATCATTTTGTTGTTTGCACAAACTTTCATGGGTGGACATGACTGTACTTTAAAAAAATTCTTTCCTAATATGATGTTATATCTTCATCTTTGTAACTAAGGGAAGAAACTATCTCTGTTTTTGAGCATGTGATTATCATGGATCTTAACTAAGATTTCCTTTCTCACTTCAGGTGTAGGTATTGTTCATTGAGAATTAGTTTGTGATTCCTGATGTTCTGCCTAGTGTAAAAATAAACGTATTTTCATCTGCTTCATGATATAGAGCTTACCATTTTGGACCTATGCTTTTGCTCTTCTGTGTTTGATTCTGTAACTTTCCCAGATCTCATTGTTAATTTGGTGATGGGAATTAATTGCAGCACAGTAATAGTGAAGAAATACAGACAGTGGGAGCCCAGCATAAAAATAAACTCCTAAAGCAAGCTTCCCCTTGCTACTTCAGAAGAACATTGCCATAAATAATATCAGGAAAAGTTGCTTTTATGAGTGTATACTACAGACTCTACAGTTCTGCTCTCTACATTACTGTCCACACATCGATACATACACAGGTAGAAATAAAGTTAGGTTTAATGTTAGACTGCAGCAGGATTAGAAACATCTTCTGTTGAATCTATTATGTATACTGCAAATAATTCAAAGGATTAACATACTGCCTGCTACTTTTAGATGAGGGTGACTAGATACCGAAGAGAATGAAAAGTCTTGGAGTACTTTGAGGTAGCTATTACACACAGTATTGAGAAAAAAGTGCAATGAATGCCATGTACTGCAGAGCACCGTGTGGTGTTTCTTCAGATTTTGCAGCCTGCTTCTCGGCAGAAAGCTTTCATACTACCCATTTGTCCCAGTATTTCCAGTGCAGCAGTCAGTATTCCCCTGTTTCTTCTTTACAGCAGTGCTGTAAATTGAAAATGCTTCAGAAACCACCAAATGAGCCCCACCCCCCTCCTCCATAAGATTTAAATTCCATCTCCATTTTCAAGCATCCAATCCTTTTAAATTGTTCTGTTAACATTACAAAGGGGAAGCCTGCCCAAGAGTAGATGTATGTGTGTTTTGGCCTGGAGAGAAGTTGAAGGTCTGAATAGGATTTAATGGGGAGCTGTTTTTCCCTTTAAATTGACTTGCTAATTTTTTAGGTGTTTTACTGAAGCTGATGCTATTGTGTAAACTCCTGGTAAATGGCATTATGGTGTTGATCAGGTCAACATTTACAACTGAAAACATGGATATGGTAAACAGTCTGCAACCCTGAGGCTGTGCAGCAACAGAGGGCAACCACTGAGTTCTACTTTGACTAGCAAAAATAAAACATAAAATGAGAAAGAGTGATGAACTATTTTACTAAAGTTAGCATTTTTTAGATTATTTTTTTTCCTGAATACCTGCTCTTGGTGGCTGGGCAGAATTTGCTAGATTTTTCCTTTTTGAAATGGCATTAATGTCTTAAGTCATATTATGAATTATTTCTGTTCTCTAGAGTAGATACTTGGTGAATATTTGTAAGGAATACACCTGAACAGGAGCTGGTTACAGCACTATTGCATTGAAACAGGCAGTTATTTAATCACAAGCTACACAGTTGTTCATTCATTAAGTCCATTTACCACCACAAAGAAAAAAAAAAAAGCACCACAGAAGGGTTTCACTTTGTTTTTACTCTTCTGTTGTCTCTATTTCTGTCTCTCTCTGACCTGCTCCTTGTGTCCATGTCCTTTTGTGTGTCCAGTTTGGATTCATTGCCCACAAAAACTTGACTGATTTGACAGAACTAGAGAATTTAACCTGGTAATCACAGTCGTCCACCCAACAGACCACAGGCCATGTCAGGAGGCTTGTGTCCAAGTGCACCCTTAGTCATGGCTAGCTCTGTCATTCAGCAGGTTTCTGCTGTTGTCCACCAAACACTTCGGCACTGTAGCCAAAAAAAAGTGACAATCCTATCTGCCCCCTCTCTCATATGCCAGCAAGAGCGTTGGTGCATAATGATCTGGAACAGGAAACTCATTAAAACTAAAGTATCTTCCTCCTTACAGCTTTGTTTATTTTGAACCCAGAGCATCTCACTCTGTAGCTCTTTAGGATAGCTGTAGCCAGGTGAAGGGAGGAATGGCTTCATGGCATGGGGAGTCTGTCACTCAGTGTCAGAGGAATTTTACACTGCCGTGAGGTGCTTGTGGAACAGCAGTGTTAGAGGCAAAAGCAGCCCTCTCCTGAATGCTTGTGCTGAAGCTGGCAGTGGTGTGAGCACATGCAGGGATTAATAACTCATTGCATCAAAGTCACCAGCCCCAGTAAATGCTACCCAGAGACATCAACGGTCTAAAATGGATTTCAGACAAGAATAGATTTGGTAGGTGCTACCTTCTCTGGTGGTGCTTCTAGTAAATTAATTTGGTGAGTATAATGACCAAGTGAACATCAAATAATAATAAATATTCTACCAATGAGAACTGAAATATCTCGGTACATTTGAAATGCTTGTACTTTTAACAAGTCAAATTAGCTTTAAAACTATAAAACAGGAATGAGCATTTTGTGTCTCTCTACTCTTCATGCTGTTCACTCTAACATGAACAACTCTGCCATTTGCATCGTCTTCATTTTAGCTTTGTCTTTAGTGTCTCAAAACATGAGACTTGTATCTCAAGCCTTAAATGTACTTATTTCAGTAGATCTAAGTAAGACTCTGTACATACTGCTGCAGAAGAACAAGAATAGATACGTGCTTTAGAAAACAGTTTTATTTGTGAATCTTTGAGTTAGTTTGTAGGCTTAATGGGTCTTCATGTAAGTATTCCAGCTATTTAAACATTGGTCTATCTTAGCCATGACTTAGGACCAACTGATGAACTTTCTTTTGCAAATTTTGAAAAGAAAATTTGAGAGTGTTCATTTCATGAATTTTCATTTGAAATAAATTGTCTTTTTTTTCCCCCTAAGTTTTCTTCAAAAAATACTTTCACAATACAAAATTTAGATGTGTTTTTTTATTTGACTTGTTAGAAATTCTTGTAAAACTGCTTTAAGAGGGGTTTACTGCAGTTTTCTACAGCAGTTTCCACCATTGACCACCCAAATAATTCACTTCTAATGTCTGGATTAATGGATACCAAGTGCCTGTAGTGTTGTGTTCCTGGAAAAGGTGAAAAGGTGAAGATGGCCACTGTCTAAATGAGGCCAAGTAGGGTGGGACAGTACAAGAAGCTGTATAGAGAGACAGGATCCTCTCTTGCTTACAAAATTTCCTTAAAGGTCTTGCTTTGAAATGGGAAGAAAAAGGATTCTCTCAACCTAATGGTTGCCTGGTGAAATCCATGGAGAGCCAAGATCAATAATTTGTCTGTACTGCCAGCAGAGGAGAAAATAGGCTTGTTATAGAGATAGAATAAATGGAGGGATATCACATATCTAACAAGAAGGTGGAGCCCAGAAGACAGTGATGTTAACTTGAAACTAGTATTACCATAACGGTAATTTTTTCAAAGTAGGAGCATGGATATTTGTAAGCGGTTGGTTTCTTGTGATGAATGAGAACATTACCAGCCCATAGTAGAGCTGAAGTGTTTCCATTGCTCATCAGTGTCAGTATACTTCTGTGTTAGTAAGTTAAATCAGGACTGGTCATCTAGTCTGCTGCGCACTGGCTTTTCTGTTTCTCTCACTCCACTGTGGTGCTGTTTTGTTTACCGCCTTGCAAGGACTGCAGTAAAAATTCTCTTCCCAGTTCAGAGATAAATAATCTTGAAAGCTGTTCTTACCACCATAGTCAATCTGGCATGCTTTGCTTAGTTCCTATGAATCTTTTATGCTGAAATTCATGTGAAAATCTGTAAGAATCCCATATAGTAGTCAGCGAGGAAGAATGTACTTTTATTAATTATAACTGCAGCTAGAAGATGCTAAGAATTACGTGTTGGTCTTAGCTTCATGAGGCAAATTCCTGCATGTCTTAAGAAGATCTGCTGCTTGTTGTTTGAATTCTTATATTTTGTATTAATTTCTCTCTTTGAAGCACTTGTAGATTTTAAAATAAAATGCCCACACGCCACTGGTATAGGTAATTTCAGTGTTCCTTTCTTGCATTGGCAGAGAAAACCAAGGCACAGACAAATAAATCTTATGTCTCATGTCAACAAATTAACAAAGGAAATGCTATGTAAACCCTTTTTGCATCCAGCTGAGTGAATCTTGTATTGATTATGATCCTAATCATCTCAGCATTCTAGTCCAAATGAATAGCTATTTGAGTATCAACAAGAAGCTGGGTTGCGTAGTTTTGATGCCCCTCTGTATTAGTAGGATTAATATTCTTTTGGGTCATTAATTGGCATGTTAACATGGTACTCTACTGTGCTAGTGACACAAAACAATTCCCAGTAGTACTCAGCCAAGGTCTCTGCTCTGTGCTCTGCTCTCCTTGTAGACTTGGTGTTAAAATCAGAATAATTTGTCTTGAAAACCAGTCTGGAGGCCATCTGAGCAACCTGACTCAGTGTTTGACCACCTTCATGGTTTAAAGCAAACAAACAAAACCAAAAAACCCTCACCCTTTTTCTAATGCCTCATTGGAATTGGCCATGTTCCAGCTTCTGTCCATTACCTCTAGTCCTTCCACTGTGCACATCCAAGAAGAGTTGTCTTCCCTGCACCCTCTCTTGAAGTAGCTGAAGAGAGCAATAAGGTCTCCCCCTAGCCTGCTCTTCTCTGAGTTGAGTTCCCTCAGCCTCTCCTCGTGGGCTACCCAACTGGCTTGATGGCCCTGCGCTGAACTCGCTCCACAGTGGCAACACCTTTCCTTTACTGGAGAGATGAGAACTGGACTCCAGATGTGGTCTCACCAGAGCTGAATGGAGGGGAATAATCACTTCTCCTGCACACTTGCTAGTGAAGGCCAGGGTATGGCTGTCTGTCTTCATTGCAGAGGGGCATTGCTGGCACATACTCAACTTGGCCACCAGTACCCTCCAGAGTTTTTCTCCAAAGCTGTTTCCTGGCCACTCAGCCTCAGCCTGTACTGCTGCTTAGGACTATTCCAGTCCAGATGCATTTGCTGATTTGAACTTCACGATGTTCTTGTCAGCCTATTTCTCCATCCTGCAAAGGTCTCTCTGAATAGCGGCCTTGCCCTATCACACACTAACTACTCCTCCAATTCAGTATCATCCACTAATCTGCTGAGTGCAACTCATGTTCCACTGATTTAGCTATGAAGATACTATGGCACACCATCTCAAAAGCCTTGCTCATAGTCAAGGTGTACAACATCCATTGCTGTCCCCTCATCCACAGGTCTGGCAAACAGGTTGGTCAGCTGTGATTCAGTAACAATATATTGGTTGTTCCCAGTCTCTCTCTTGCCCTTCATATGCTTGAAGATGGCTTCCAGGAACATTTGCTCCATAAACCTCCCAGGGACAGAGGTGTGCCCAAACAGCTTGTAGTTTCCCAGGTCTTCCTTCTTGCTCTTCAAGGTGGGTGTGATGTTTGTCCTTTTCCCAGTCATCAGAATCCACTTGACTGACTTGATCTGTTGAAGGTAATGAAAGCCTCATGATGACATCAGCCAGCTATCTTGGCACCATTAGAGGTATCTCTTCTGGTCTCACGGATTGTGTATGTGCAGGTGGTTTAAGTGTTCTGTCTGTAGGTAATGCTGTGCTCCTGCAGACTTTTCTGGTAAGCTTGTGAGGCTGAGAGGCCTGAGGGCAGATTTTACTAGTAAAAAGCAAGGCAAAAGTAGCTTCTCTTGCCTTTTCCATGTACTTTGGCACTAGACTTCCTGCCCCTTTGAGCAACAGCCTCAGAGTTTTAGTAGTCCTTTTGCTGCTGATGTACTGACAGAAGCCCCTTTTATTCCCCCTTCACATCCCTTACTAGATACAATTCCAGCTGACCCTTGACTTTTCTGACTCAATTGCTGCACACACAAGCAGTGGTTCTGTATTTCTCCTGGGTAGTCTGTACCCACTTCTGCTTTCCTTTTACTTTCTGCACTTGAGCTCAATCATGAGTTCTATGTTCATCCATGCTCGCCTTCTGACATGGTTACTCAGCCTTCTGTACAGCGGAATGTACCATACTGGTCCTTTGAGGAGACTGTCCTTGAAGGTCAGTATTATCTTGGTGTACCTTTGTAACTCTAAAAGTTTTTATTTGGGGGAAAATTGCTGTCATGGTGCATAATGGTCCAGGTCCTTCTCGTCCTTCCCCACCAAAGAAGTAAGACAAGTAGGTCTGGAGAAACGGAGGGTTTTTTTCACTTCCAACTAATTATTCGTCATAATCAGTACAACAATTAAAAGTCAAAGCTTCCCAGACTCACTGCTCCTTCACTGGGTGTCCACATACTAGTAATTCTGTAATGATATGCAGCTTAGAAATAAAATGCACATTAATTCCAGCAATAAAAAGATTTGACACATGCAGCTCATTAGGCTAACTGTTGGGTTGAACCCCTGTAGTTCTTTAAAGCTAGAAAGCAAATATTTTTTTCTGCCTTTGTCTAAAATTCTGAACTACTTGTGTAAATAAGTATTTTAAAACACTGTACTTCTCAAAACCCAGCTGCTTCTTTGGGGAGGCACATAACAGCACTTTTGCAGAAGGAATTTGTTTCCTCTATTTGTCTTCTTTCTGCCAGTAATTGTTGCTGTGAAAGCACCAGGGCACGGAAGCTTACAACTGGTAAATTCTTCTTCAGCTACAGATGTTCTGTAGATGACAGCTATTCTTAAAAATATAGAGACAACATATCCCAGTCAGGGAAAATACCATTTAACCCCACACAAAATGTTATTTGTGTTGGCAGAAATGGGAAAGGATTCATTTCTGGATTTCAGTATTTTTAATATTTTAATTTCTGGTTACAGTTGAATATTGATGTGATCATACAAGATTTGCTGATTTATTTTCTGTCTCCTGCCTGTCTTACATGGTAAAACGCATAAAGTCCCGTTAAAGTTAGTTGAATTTATATTCTTCTGGTTTTGAAAGACATCTTTAAAGTGTTCGTGTAAATACACGTTGTAAGTACACCTACTATTTTTGTACATCATAGAAACTCTTATCCTTATATGCCATAAAATGTTTAATAATATGTTACTCTTTTTATAAATAATCATTCTGAATAGTGCTTTGCAGCATAACAGGCAGTGCCACTCCGTAATTTCACACAACAAAGTTATTCTGTGATCGCAAGAAGATGGTAAATAATACAGTAGTACATGATTCTTTGAGGAAAAGATACATTGGTTGTGGTAATGTTTATGATTACAATTACTAGAAGGTATTTAGCTCAGATTTGTGCTTTGGCTGATACTGCCAACACAGTTTGACCAAAACTAGTCATAAAGGCTTCCAAAAGTCTCTTTGATGTGGGTTTTTTTGGGAACTTCGTAAGTTTCTGGTGTGTTGACCTGGAAAGTGTTATCTCAGGTGACAGGATGTGTACCAAGCTCCTGCCTGGTTGCTTTGATAACAGCTGAGGTACTTCACCTCTGCAAACTGAATCTGAATTGGCAGTACAGCATTTGAAATCAGTGTTTTATTCCTCTAACTTGGTGTGCTAGATCAGTTTCATATTTTGGCTGGTGTAAATATAGGTGAATAGAAACCTATGGCAGCTTTTAAAGCAACGTCATTTTACAGTAGAAAAAAATGCAGCCCTTGAAAGCAAATGCCAGTAATATTTGACTGACTCTTACAAAACCTGTTAGGTGCTGTTAGGGCTCCGATTCCAAAGGGTTAAGTCTGTAGTAAAACCCAAGAAGAATGCAAAATGATCAAGAAATGACATGCTGCCTATTGTTTGTAGCTGTAGGATCAAAATAACAATTATACATGCCAAATAAATTCTAAACCTGTAAAGGAGAAAAAGAGGGGGTGGTTGTAAGTACAGGTGCCAGAAGCATTAAATAACCCTCTCAGACAAGGTGCACCACTGTTGTCTTGAATGCTGCGAGGTCCCCCCAGTCTGGCATTTTTCCCCCTGCACTAGACAATGTGCATTCACTGCAGGAGACTCGGTTAAGCCTGCGTCTCCCAGACCTGCCGGCTCCTTCTGCCCAACCCGACACAGAGGTGCCTTTGTCAGTATAATTACCCTCCCCTTGTAGTAGAAATAGTTTGTTTAGAGCCTTATTTGCAGGTAGAGCTGGTATAAGCAGGAATTAGCATGCTAAAGAACCTGCCCCAGCACTGACTTGGGCTTATTTATCCGAATCTTTGACAATCAGGGTTTTTTATCTCCGTTGGTTTATTCAGCGAGATACTATCCGAGATTAAGAGCTTTAAGGTTATTAAAGATGTTGGAGATGGGAGCCAACTGGCTGCTGTGTGAGGCGCGCATGTCATGGTGTGTAGGATCTCCCAACAATTTCATGCCTGGCAGGTCTGTACCTTGGCTGCCAGAATAAACTCGGGCGGATGAGCCTTACAGCTTTCTGGGGATTGATTAAAACTCCCTTTGGCTTTCAGCACGTTGTCCACATCAAAAAGGTGCGAGAAGTAAAATAAATGTTTCTTTTGCTTTTCAAGATACTGTGGCCAATCTCCCTAAGCCTTCCTAATTGGCCTGGGCTGGTTGCGGATGATTAACTTGAAGTTAAATGAGGCCTGCTTTTAAACATGCTTTCCCAGACTTTAAACGGAACGATGGGGGGAAACTTTAGACTGTTGCGATGCTGGACTGGAGCCAAGCTGGGTTATTAGTAAAGTGGATTCAAGTTTTGATCCAGGTTTTGTTTACACTGAGCCAACTAAGTTGATGGACATACCTCCCTCTCTGCGTACCTGAATGTATATTATTAGTGATATTAATAATATGCCATTTCTGCTCTGTGAAAATGAGCCTTTTAATGAAGGGGGAGGAATATTAGCAGCTTGTGTTAAGATTTGCTCGCATTTGGAGTTCATTGATTTCCGTAAGTTATTTTAACTATGTTGAAATATTTCAGAGTATGAAAAAAATGCAGAGGCAAAAATGTGTGCAGCATTTAATGACAACATTGCAATGAAAATAAAAGTAATGTGCTCTGAGGGCAAAGGCAGAGAGGAGATTTGCTCTGAGGGAAAGTGTGCTCTGAAAATCACTCTGTGAAGAAACCATGTTGGTCTGTGAATGTTTTGTTAGTGAGTTTCATGATTTTTCTGAGGTAAATACAGGGCACACATTTGATCATTAAAAAGTTGTTTTTTCATACAGAACTTGGTAAAACCCTAGTCTTTTCTTTTTATGCGAAGATTAAAGTGTAAAACTGTTGGGCTTCTGTTGCGCATGAGAGGTCAGAATTCTTGTGTCTCTGCTGAATACAAAAGATTCACCTTCTTGGTGCCCTCAATGTGAAGTGTATGGGCTGTGCAGGTAATTTGGAGAGGAGAATCCAGCCCAGCATCACTTTGTTCTGTGGCTGATAACCCTGTTCAGGGTGGGCGAACAGGAGAGCGGCTGCAAGGGCAGCGCTTCGAGTTCCTTTGTGGCATTTTCCATAGTGTATCTAGAAAGGCATAACGAGAACCAGTGACTGGCAGGATAAATTGGACAAATCCAGCTGAGCAACACGCAAAGGGTCTTAACAGCAGGAGTCATTAACCTCCGATGGGCTGTTGGGGGAAGCGGTCAGCTCTTGGCCTGAAAACATCAAGAAATAATCTGAGGAAGTGTGGTGGGAAGCACCTGGGGTTGGAGCAGAGCATGTTATGCTCACTGTGTTCGGTGACCGAGTCTGTGACGCTCAGAAAGTCTGACTAGAAGATCTAATGGCTGTTTTTAGATAAATCTTTATTTTCTTTAAGGCATTCTCTTGCTGCAAGCTGCCCTTACTGGCATCTCCTATGAAGTGGCTGGCAGGACCTGGTTTTCCCATCTTGCATCTTGCTCACCTGCCCCTGCCTCCTCTCACTGAAAGGCGACCTCTGGGTTTTTCTGACACCTTGCAGCTCTTTCCTGGATAACCAGCATCCAGCTTGGATAAACACTTTATTTTAACTGCTATTATAGTACAAACTAAGCTTACAGATATGTCCAGCATATCATTAGATTTAATTAAATTCTATGGCTATTATCATGTCCCCTGTGAAATGTCTGGCACTGGGCCATGCCCTAGTAGACCGGCACAAAAGAGAAGTACAGTAATGAGGGCACCCGGTGAAGGCTTGTGGATAAATCTCAAGCAGTTTCACCACAACTCCACCCTTGCTTCAGAGAGAGGAAGCTTAGGCTCATCCACAAACAATTTTTCTCTCAAGCTCAGAAGATTTTACCCATTTCCCAAAGCCACCTCCTGTTTATGCCTTCCTGCCGGTCTTGGTCCTGGTGTGTTCGAGCTCTGGTGTCCTCTGAATCTCCATATTGAGGAAAGGCAGATTGCAAGTCCCTTTTGCTGTTGAAACATGGATAGTATTTGGTATTTTATTTTGGTTGCCTCCTCTAGTGGCTTTTTTGCTTTTCCCCCTGCTTGAAAAACAGTTGATTGCTTGCTGCTACCCCAAAACTTGCCTTGCCTGTTTCCTACCCTCTAAGGTTTGAAGCCAGCTATATTGCTGGCAACTTTGTTGGCTGTTTGTACCACTTGCACAATTGATAGTGAGGCACATTTGACAGTAAGAGCTGAAACTTACTTGAAACAAACTGTATCTCAAATCATGTACTTCAAAAATCACAAGTAAATCATCCTGTTAATGTTCTGTGAAAGAGTTAGTATTATGGACCTACTCTCTTTCTTTCCCTGTTTTCCCTCGATTTATGTTGTGTTGTCAATGGCAATGTCTGCAGAGGTGCACAGACTGTTTTCCCTGAAGTACTTATTGGAAGTGGGAACGAGAGGGGACAGACCTGTCCTGTGGCTCAATCTTCTTCAGACATGTCCTAAACTCCCACTACAGGTGCATGGCTGCAATGTCAACTATTTAAAATTCTTCAAAGGTGCTATCAGAGTTGACTCCAACACATGACATTTTCTCTATTACCAGCAAGTAACTACAGTACTAGGGAGTGAGGGAGAACAAGTAGACAAGATAAATACAATGACAGAAATTACTGAACCAAGAAACAATAGACAGACACTCCTCGTCAGGGTGAAATACATGGATCTCTTTAAATTCCGAGAGAAGGAATTACTTTTTCTATAAGCCCTTTGCAACCAAAAAAAAAAATGATTGATGTTGCTTTGTTCTATGGTGTTCTTAGTTCATCACGTTAGATTTGCTCATTCTAAAAACTCATTCTTTTTTTCAACACAGGGTGCTAAGGCGTGTTTTTTGCGTGACATCCCCTTCTCTGCCATTTACTTCCCCTGTTATGCTCATTTGAAAGCTTCATTTACGAATGAAGATGGGAGGGTTAGCCCTGGAAATCTGCTCTTGGCTGGATCAATAGCTGGTAAGCACCCAGATTTCTTTTTGCATGCCACTATATTGCACCTGCAGTGCAACAGTTAGAGCAGTGAGAACTTTGAAATGCTCAGAAGAACTGTTCACATTTTGTAACCTCGTGCCCAAATAACAGAAAACTACCATTCTGTAGAGTGAGTTGATGTTAAAAATAAAGATACTGTAAGTTTTTGGGATAATCAGAATGTTCAGCAGGAAAAACAAAGGGAAAGATTTAAGTGCTGATGTTTTGTCATCATGTATCATCTTTCTTTGTGAAGTTACTGTGCTGGTTTTGTTTGTGGCTGGCTGACTGGTAAAGTTTTGTTGAAATAGTTTATAAATAAAATCACAGCATTTGTGAAATTCTTTATGATCAAAAGAATCTTGAATTTTGGTATGTGGAGTCTAAAAGCCATGCTGGCAGTGCATGTCTCTGAAAACAATGACATAGCCTGTGACAACATGAGAATCACTTGCTACCCACAGTATCACATGCAGTTACTTGGCTTTGTGAGGATATTACCATTGGTTTTTTTATATTAAACAAAACAAAAAAGCTTGAAAACATTTCTGTTGTGCCATAGGTTGCAGATTTCTAGCGTGTCCAGGTACAACAGAGATGCTGAGTGTGATCTTGAGCGCTTCCTTGTTTTAGTCTGCTATGTAGTAGATAGGAGAGCCACATCATGCTTAACTTGCCACAGATGCATTTAACTTGAGCGCACCAGAGCCTAAGGGAAAAGACAGAGACAGGCTTTGTAGCCACAGCTTGCCTTTGTATCTGCTGCATAGCTGGTCCCTGGCACAGAGCACTCAGCTTCTGCACCCAAAGAGGACCACTGTTTGGTAGCTGCCTCCTGGAGAGGGCAGCTTGAGAGTCCTGCTCCTGCTGTGTCCAAAGTTTTCCCTTCAGGAAGCAAATGGACTTGAAAATTTGTGCAACAAGACCTTTGGGAGAGTGTGTAGCAAGCAGGAGGGCTCCCATCAACAGGTGTTTCCATTGTGTTCCTTGGGGGCTTCTTGGTCTCTCTGAGCTGTGGCCAAGTTCTTCTCCGGTGTGGCCCCTGACAGGCTGCTGTGACCTGTCAGGTGAGAAAAATGATGGAGAAGCATGAATCCAGTACAGACAGCTAAACCACTAACCACCTATGTTTTCTCATTTGATTTTAAGCTTTCTTCTCCCTGGGGAAACTGTGCTTGGTCAGGATTATACACGGGGCTGTGTTTCTGAAAGAGTCAAGGACCTTTTATGGCCAGTATCTGGGTTTAGGATATAGCCAAAGTCTGACAGTGCAGTAGTTGTCTCATTGAAACATACAGCTTCAGCTCTTTGGGTTTGCTCTGTATACAGGTGTTCATAGGCCAGGGGAATTAACCTGGCACTAGGAAAACCAGCTGTGTTCAAATGACTGGTCCTTAAAAAATCCCTTCCCCCACCCCAAACCAGAGCCAGCCTCCAAGCCCCCCAACAGGAGCTTACAGCGAGCTTATTTCTCACCCATTTTAATGGAACAAAACAATTTTTGAACTTTAGATCATATTTACAGACTTGAAACATAAGCTGGCATTTTTAAGCCAAGTCATTTCTTAGATTTTCCTATTTTTCTCTTTCTAGCCATTGTCAGGTGATTGCAGACTGAGATAACCGTCCCTTTGAAGTTCAGGCACAGAAGCAGTCTTTATTGTTGCTAATATGGCTTACCAAACTAGCTATAATGTGAATTTTATCCAGTACTCCCTGTGAATCCCATCCTAGGTTAACTCTCATGAGCAAATTACAGTATTAAAGATAAAACACTCACAGTACTGTTTACAAAAATGAGGAATTTCTTTTATTGGGTACAAGTAAAGCATGATGGGGGGCGTATATGTCCACTGTTTTGCCACAAGAACGTCAAGGGGAAGACAAAACAAAAACCCCACCACCTCTGAAATGCTGGCTCGGACTCTGGGCTGTTGTCCTGGCTCTGGCCAGGGATCTCACCTGGTCATCAGACTTCAGACATGTGCATGAGCTCTGTCTGGGTGTGGGAAACGCTACCTTTCCACAACTCTGGTGCCAGGATGTTCCAGCTGGCCGTGCTCAGATGTGCAGCTGCATCCTTTGCCAGTGGGTGTTGATTGTGCGGGTGTATTTTCTTCCTTTGCATTGTTGTTAGGGACACATGCAACATGCATGTCGTTAGCTTGATCTGCTTCTGGTTTTCACTGTTCACCAGATGTCTCAACCTGTTGTGCCACAGCATTTTCTGAGATGATTCTAATATCAGCTCCAGGATCTCTCCTTAATTTGTTCCATCTGCTTATTGCCTCCATGAACTTCCTTCTCCTCCCCTTACTCCTCTGTTTTATTGTCAGCTCCTGCTGTGCCATTTGTCTCATTCCGATTGTAAGCTCCTCACGGCAGCAACCTGTAAATTTTTATTTGTCTATAAAGTCTTTTGTCCTGTATACATAGCCCCTAAAAACAGGATTAAAAACATCTTTAACTGCAAAACATCCTCAGTAATAAGGAATGAGGAACAAGGAGATGGAAGTCAACATATAGTAAGCAGAATTGTTTCTAACTATGTCTGTTGGTTTTCCTTGAAAACACTGGTTGGCTTTTGAAGGACAAAAGTCCAGCTTTAAATTGAAGACTCAACCAATATCTTGGTGTGGGTAAGGCTAAACAAAGAGGAATTTCAGCGTTTCTGGAATTCAGAAACCTTTACCAACTTCTAGCAGTTGCCTGCCAGACTGACCACTGTGCAAGTTCAGCTTGTGTGTTATTTTGGAGGGTCTGGGAGAGGAGGAGGAGTTCTTACTTTGGTGATATGCACATGCTTAGATCTCTCAGAGCAGTCTGCAGGAAGGGTGCTCTGGTGCTTGAAGCCAGACCATGCTGGTTTGGACACAAGTTGTTACAGAATTATTAAGCCTTAAAAAAAAAAAGGCAAAGGAGATTTATGAATCTACATCTGACCAAGTTGGTTTGGAACAGACGCAGAATGGAAAAGTAATAAAACCATAAGAGACACTGTCTTCTGGGTACAGTCTCGGTGCTTTTTCTTTTCTGGCTTTTCCACCACCACCACACCCCCCCCTCCAATTCTAAACGTGGGCAGGCCCAGTTTGGGTAGGAATGATTTTAGAAATACCACCCACTGGTAATTTGGCATTTTTTGCTTTCAGTTGATTATCTGCCAGGGTAAATTTAAATCTTCCTCCAAGTGTTCTGCTGAGTATGTCAGCTGTGGCTTTGCAGCTGAGCAGTCTGCCATTCCTCATGGGAAGAATGACCCTTTTTTTAAACCTTAGCTCTCATGCCTTGCTGGGTGTGCATGGCATTATCTGGTTCTCGGTGACATTGCTGCGTGAGGGTGTGTGTTTGTATACAGGCTGCCTTAGCACAGTGTGCAACCAGAATGTCAGGAACCACAGAGAGGCACGAAAAGGAAAGATCAACCTCACCTCCAAAAACCTTGTGCCTATTAACTATGCAAGTTTCTGCTTAGTGCTGAAAAATCCTGCCTGTGCCTCCCAGCTTGGCAGGAAGCACGTGATATGGTTGTTCCTCTAGGAGAAGCTCACTCTGAATGAAGCCACGTCCACAACAGCTGACTTCTGTTGCTTCTTGTTCTCAGCATCCACCTAGATCAAACATCAGACGGAAGGCAAGGTCACCCCTGGGTAAACGAGGTGTGTAGCCTGCGTGGCAAGTCGGTGGTACCCACCTGATGACTTTTGTGTTGTGTAGGTATGCCTGCAGCCTCCCTGGTGACCCCTGCAGATGTCATCAAAACAAGGCTACAGGTGGCAGCCCGGGCAGGACAGACCACCTACAGCGGCGTTGTAGACTGCTTTGTGAAGATCCTTCGAGAGGAAGGTCCGAAGGCGCTGTGGAAAGGAGCAGGAGGTGTGTAAAAGAGCTTTGATTACCAAGTGATTTCTAATTGTGGGTTTTGTTGCTTAGGAACTCTCTTTTTCTCTTTTAAGCTCGTGTATTTCGATCTTCTCCTCAGTTTGGTGTAACTCTGGTGACTTACGAGCTACTGCAGAGATGGTTTTACGTGGACTTTGGAGGAGTGTAAGTATGTGGTGTCTGCATCTGCCTGGGACCCTGAAGCTGCACTTCAGGGTTCTGTGTGGGTCTTGGGGCTCCTCTACATGTCAGAGTCAGGGTCTTGCTATAACAGAGGACACGTTGCAAACGCTTTGTAAATATTATTTAAGCCACACTACACTGGTGGAAGTTAGGATGATATTCCATTACCTGTTTCACAGCAAGACATCACCACATTATATATCACTGTTTCAAGCTGGGGACCTGTGTTAGTGTAAAGAGAGACAGTGAGAGGCTGAATAATGGGCTGGGGATATAACTGCAAGGGAAATGTGATGCCTGCCAGGTCAGGATATGCTCTGCATTAGTCCTTATTAGTTTGGTGGAGGAGCTGTGCCCCTGATTAGGCAGGACGTTTGACATCAAGAAAGTCTATAGGTGTCACCAAGTCTAAAACCTATCTGTTGGAGCTCGAGCTCTGCTTTCTGTTTTTGTTGGCCATACAGATGGATGTGTGTATTGCTGTTTAGTGTGATCCCAGGGGCAGCTGCAGATCATTTAGGAAGCTCTGGGGACAGTAGTTTGAAAGCCACCACAGAAATTACTTAAACTCTGGTAGGTTCCTGGATTGGTTGTGCACTGTAGCAGAGACTTAGGAACCCCTGCTCCCCCACACTGCAGTTTGGATTAATGCACTACAGATTTTACCTAGATTTGACCATACTCAAATCAACATGAAGGCTCCTAACTGTTCTGGAAGGTTTTAGAACAGGGTATTTCTCATTACCTTGTAGCATTTAATTTAGTTGCTTACTGGGAGGTACACTCAGATGTCACATTCAGCTTACTTTATGGAGGGGAGTTTTGTGAATACCGGTTTTACTTTATGGAAATTAATTTATTTTGTTTATTATTTTGCAGAAAACCAGCTGGATCAGAGCCAGTTCCTAAATCTAGGATCACGCTCCCTGCTCCGAACCCTGACCATGTTGGTGGTTATAAATTGGCAGTTGCCACTTTTGCAGGGATTGAAAACAAGTTTGGACTTTACCTACCTCGGTTTAAGCCATCGCCACCTACCTCAAAGGCTGCTGCAGCAGTAGGACCCTAAGTTCATTGCTGTAGGATTTTTGTTATTAGTTGGGAAAGAGCCACTTTTTTAATTGGTTAATACTTTGTTCCTTTAGCTTCTCATCATATAACAGTTTAGCTTCATTTGAGTTTTAAGGCAATTTTCATCTTAAATGTAATCATTTGTCTTTGTGTTTCCTTAACCAGATCACTGTGAAATTCTTACCAGTTGTTTTAAGTTTGGGACCATGAATGTATTTGTCCACATCTGACATGTGCTTGTGTTGAGAAGACACTAATTTTAGGTTCTGTTTATTGGGGAGGGCTGGGTGAGAGCTGTGAACCAGATCATCTTACAGGCAATGCTTGGTTGCAGATTACCAGGGCGGATGTCACACATCGTCACTCAAATGGAAAAGCTCAGTGGATATCACGGTGCTCAAAGCGGAATGATTTTGACTGTATGTGTAAATTGGTTATAAACTTTGTGCGTGTCTGTAGAGGTCAGCAGATACATGCCCGGTACCCAAGTATGCCAGTACAGCTTCAACTTTTTAAATATGTAAACGCACAAGTTCTGTTTCTGGATTGTATTATGAAGCTTTTATGTGGAACATGTTTTTGTAACGGAAACCACATTTATAAATGTTTAGCCGTTGTATTATGTTCCCGGTATCAAAATGCTCAAAAGAGTTATTGTCCATAGTCTTTGCACTTTATGGCAGAACTTTTGGCATTCTACTACACATACAAGGAAATTTCATAACTAGGTGCCTATCTTGGGTTGCTGGTGTTTGGAATTCAGTTTGTATAGGCACTTCTATAGTAAAACGCTGCTTGTTTAAATAACTGCAATAGAAAATTCATGCACTGTATCAATGGTACCTGCCTTAACTGCTGGCTTGTAATTTGCAAACAGGTGGTTTCAGATTCTTATTTACTTCATTGAGTCAAAAGAGATTAAAATACTCTAAAAGAAAAGATTTTACTTAATTTTTTGGTGCCTTGCACAGTGTTTAGAAAATTATGTATTTATGAAGATAGAAATAAAACTTTCAAACAGATGCACACATGGTATTCTGTTACAGAAATAGCGTAGTACATCAAATGTCTTGTTCAACTTCAGTTATTAAGTTAGGTTAAGATAAAGTTAATATTTGGACATGTAGGCTATAAAAACACCTGCAGCTTGAGAACAAATTACCTGCATTTCCCTGTGTAGAAAAGACATCTGTTGGTATAGATGTCACTGAAAAAAAAAGAAATTTTTTCCCCAGTCAAAAACCAGGGCTGGAGTGAGCCTTGATATTTTGGCCATTACTTTTGGGGGGAGGTTAATGTGTTATGAACAGTCTGACTACCTAGTCAGTTGAAAGTACTGTTGGGTATCTTCTGTGATACCTCTTAAGCCCAGGAAGAATTTGGTCTTGTTCGTCTTCTTGGGGTGGGGGGTGGCTGTCTTCAACATTGACTGTGAACTGAGGGAATGCACAGTGCAATGGCTGTGCAGAAGAACGAGTTAGGTATGCAGTATTGCACTGTTGTGCTGTAACTTGGGTAAACATTGAAATGGAAATCACTATTACTGTATTTGTGTTTGGGTCATCATGGAACTTATTCTCTTGGGCTAATTTGCATTTTGACGTAAGCAGTGAAATGGAGTTGTGGTAGGAGTAGCATCTTCAGTGCTCATGCACATGAAAGCGAGGGGAGAAGATGACATCTACCTGCTGCATCTTGGAGTCTGGCTAAGCCAGTTTGCAGAGACTCCACGCTGGGCTTTGACAGCTACCAGCTGCTGCCTCTCAACCTTGCTGCCTCTCAACCCAATGTCTCTCCAGGTGACAGCTCCTTCGTTTCAGAAATGGGGAAGAAAAGCTGCCCCTTGTATTACTGCAAAATCAACTGTAAGGATTTTTGCTTAAGGCTTGTCATAAAAGTTAAACTTTCTCACTGGGAGCTGCCTGTACTTGACACTGGCCATCATTTTAGGCTATTGAGGAGCTGGTTTTACACTTCATCCTTCACTTTTGCCTGATGTACCTTGTCAAGGGTTTTTGTGGAAAGTGAGCAGCTCAGGAAGATGTCTGAGTACTGAACTGCACATTCCCTGTGGTCTGGCAGAGGGACACACAGGCTCCACTGACCAGAGCACCTCCCTCTGCCGCCTAACCTGAACCCCAACACAGCCAGGGCCTCGCAGCTGGGAACGGAAGAAGAGTTAGAGCTGGTCATTGTAACACTTGCACAACTTCTTGGCGTATGTGATAAACACCGCCACTTGTGTTTTACAAAGCAAATCGAACTCTGACTGATTCCCCTGCCTACTGCTGCTCTCTCTTTCCCAGGCCTGGCAGTATATTTGTGACTTCTCCTTTATTCCAGGGATGAAGGGACAAAGCTCCCAGCCTAGGGACAAAGCTCAGGCACAGCTCTCCTATGGCAGGTCCATCTCAGAAGGCCACAGCTTTAATCTTCTCCCTGGCAGACAGATCAGCAAGCAAGGCTGGACTGACCCCCACCACCACCCATGGTGGCCCTTCCCCCCCCCCATCTTTTGGGGGGTTGTTCAGTCCTTCTGCTCTTCTTTTCAGGGCTAGTAGAGGATGGAGGCAGGGGCAGAAGGGCTGAAGAGCCAGAGACTGCTTCATTAACACGCAACCCAGTTAAAAATGTTTCAAAGCACGCTACAGCTCTGCCTGGAGATCTTGGAGAAGATCCGTGCCCACAGTCGGCTTCCTCCAGACACAAAGGGATGCATTCCTGCTCTGAAAAGCTCACAGACTAAGAAGCTGTCAGCCTGCCTTGCAAACAAACGAAGGGCCCTGAGGACAATGTTTAGATGTTTGTCCTCTTGGGGTTGCAGGGTGAGTTATGAAAAGCATGGGAGGAACGGGATGAAATGTAACCTTGGTTGCTTCCTGCAGTCCAGCAACCTCCCTGTGACAGTACTTCCAGAAAAAAGAAATGATCAAATATTGGTGATGTTGACTGTCAGCGTGAGAGTGGGGTGGGGGTGTCCCTGAAGCTACTACTCTGTATTTGTGTTTGTTGGTCCAGGAGAAGCTGAGGGATGCTTTTGTGCCTGGTCCCCAGGGCCTGGGTTGAGTTTAAGCTGACAATATTGACAGTTTGCAGGGATGCTTTTGTGAGCAAACATACCACAGGCTTCAAAAATAACTTGGGCAGGTTTTTCTAAACCTGCTAAAAATACAAAACCTGACAAACCGCTCTGTATTGTCCTTTGGAGGGGACAGCCTACTCGGGAATGTCCCTGCCATACCCTCCATGATGTACACGCATGGCACACTGCTTATTGCTGAGCTTCACGGCTCTCCAGTGCACATGTGGCAGAGGGACGAACAGGAACTGTCCAATCTTGCTGTTCAAACACTGCTGTGAAACTCAGATTCTGTTTTTGTTTGAAATGTTTCCCTTTTTTGCATAAGCTAGAAGATGATTTCCAGAGACTGTGATCATTTGTAAGTTATTTAATGGCTGAGAAGATAGAAAACTCAAGAAATTCTTATTTTAAGGTCTCCAGATAGCTTCAAACACAGCAACTAACACAGAAGCAGCCTAGGATGCAGTGGTTTCTTTACTGCCATGTGCTGTCACTGGTCAGTGGAGACCATCCCAGTGTGTGGGATGCTGTCTTGCTCTGTGAACCCTTACATATGCTTTCTGAAAGGAAAACCAGGAGAAACTGGGGGGGGGGGGGGAACCCCACAGAGATGATGTCTAAACTGCTGCTTTACAGGTGTCTCACCTGGTTGTTCATTAGCATTCACCTTTAAACTACAGTAGTAACAGTGTAATGGTTCACCCGCCTGCCCAAGTGAGCGTGAACCACTGTGAAGCTCAGGTGCCAGAGCCGTGCTCTGGCTCAGCACCATGTGATGTGAACATGACTAACTATCAGCCTCACCGCCAAGGTTAGCATTCACCAGCATCCCTCTGGGCCACAGCATGTGCGAGATCAGTCTGTGCCCTCCTCCTTCGCTCAAGCCACGAGAGTTTGTCATAAACGAGACTGTTCCCTTGTCCGCTATCGCAGCCTGTCTCAGTACAGCATGAGGAGGCCTTGTCTTTCCTATTCCTTTAGTTTTAGTGCATATGGCAGCACGGTGCTGCTCTCTGTGTGCACATCTATGCAAGTAAGCATGTACCACTAGGGACGGGGGAAAAAATAAAAATAAATCAAGCCTAGAAGCTGACAGAGATTAGCATCTGCTTATGTAAAATTTGTAGCAGGATCTG
The DNA here is from genome assembly GCA_028020825.1 of Podargus strigoides. Taxonomy (NCBI): domain Eukaryota; kingdom Metazoa; phylum Chordata; class Aves; order Caprimulgiformes; family Podargidae; genus Podargus; species Podargus strigoides. The sequence continues at coordinate 32,745,389 of CM051623.1, forward strand.
ATGCATGTAAGTAAGTAAGTCCATTACTGGCCAGTCCCCATAGCCAAAAGTATCTATTTACATAGCAGCTGCGTGAGCATTCTGCGAGTCAGGGCAGTCACATTTTCCCAGTGCCTCGCCAGTGACCGGTAATGAACATGCTGAGCGCTGCTGGCAAGGAAAGATTAACCACACTGCAACAGAATGGGCTTGATACACTTTATTTGCAATACCGGTGTCATACTCGGGAACCACAACCCTTTATCAGACTGTTAGTGTTAACTTGCATGACAAGTATCAGTGACCAACTGTATTTGAAATATAGTTAAAATGCCTAGAACTAATAGGCATCTTAAAAAAGAAAATTAAAATAGAGGAAACTCATTCCATCCACTCAAGCCAACCTTTATAGATCTTACATCTTAAGCACAACTGATGTACTGTAATTGTTACGTGGACTTTAATGTAACCTCTACAGCAGCACACAGACAATGCAGTTCCCTCATTATGCACATGCTCTAGGATCGTTTATTTTAATGCTTTCAAATAAATATGTTCCATGCAGCACACCGCAATAAATAAGGAGCAGCAACTTTCGTATAGTACATCCATTCATAATGTAAGTCACCATGTGAAACACCACATCTAAAGTCTTTGGCCCAGTCCCATACAGTGAAGCACACCACATCTGCACATAATCATATCTGGCTTCATATGGATTTAATAGGACTATGCCAGAAGGGCAATGCAAGCACAAGTTTAACCAGGGGTTCCTAGCTATTAAATACAGCTACTAAGTAGTTAAAAGGCAACAACTAAACCCATAAAGGGTTGATTTGTCTTTTCTTTCTTACTTTTCAGACAGAAATATAAAGTATGAAAATGCTCTGGATATTTTCAGCCTTGTGTAAAGCAGTGTGATTAATATGGAATGCTTTGAGCAATACTGGCACGTACACTGGCATCAAAAGCCACAGCAAGACTGACTCTGACACTGAACACCGGCGTACTCGGCGGGGGAAGCTGCTGTTGTGGCGATGGCAGGCGCTGCTCCTTCTCCTCCTCCTCTAGGCCGACAGCTCCACTGCCCCTTCCTCTTCGCTGTCTGCTCGGTTGGCGCGGATTTCCACCAGGGTCCGAGCGAAGCGGGTCCATTCATCACTGTGTGGAACAGCCAGCTGGGGAGAAACCAACAGGGAATTCAGAGACCGCACGGGGAGAGCGGTTATCTCTCTGGCCCAAAACTGAGGCACCTCCTCTGAGGAGGCAGCGTGGCTGTGGCAATCGGTGCGGTTGCGCACAGTGAAGGGCCAAGGCACGGGCTCACCCAAGGAACCTGGTCGGTTAGTTACTTCTACAACTGTAAAATGCTTTCGAGTTCCCAGGACAAATGGGGCAGTTTCCTATTCAGTACCAGCTAGAATGAGCTTTTACAGGCAGTGGCAGAGAAAAAAAAAGCTTTATCATCTGCTTGATTTTAAGGCACAGTTTTTTGCTAGAGTGTTGTTGCAACATCTAGCCCTTGGTTAAAATATTTCAGATTTTCCAATGTGTTTTTCAAGTATTTTGTATCTAGCTTTGCCTCTACATCTAGTATTTTGGGGGAAAACATAGCATGTGTTTTAAAGCTTCCCATGTACAGCGCATATATCGGAGACTCGGTTACATCACGAAGGGCTGGTGTACAAGTTTGGGTTTTGCCGGTTGAAACACTGAATATAGTACGGTTCAGCATTTACTGAGGCTACAGACTGAGAAATGCAATCTCTGTGAAAGCCATTTCGGTCCTCAATAATAGATGTCACTGCACTCCTACATTTTCCCTTCTTTGTCTTCCAGTTCTTGCATTTTTCTCCTTTGCTTTTCCCAGGAATGAAGACCAGAGTTACAGGAGTTTATCACCTGAGATAGCTGTCTCTCACGCTCACATGCACAGATGTATATCTGTTATAGTCTTTATCTGAAAGACAGCTCAGTTCTTTCCAAAACCTTCAGCAGAAGGAAATGTTAACACTAGAACGGAGGTCAGTGCACCAACACACAAGTACCTATAGCACAGGTTTGGTCACAGCCACACACCTATACAAGCTCCTATATAGCAAGTTAGGGAACACTGCAGAGATCCTTCTATCACAGATGCAACCAAAACCCACTGTGTAGCAATTTCCCTGTTACTATTGTTTATGTCCTAAAAGATTTTATTTCTTGTGATGTGTACGGTGCTATCATTTCTCAAACTCTTGAATGAAAACATGAAATGAGTCTCACTGAATTCAAGCAGTAAAATCATTAAAGTGGAACAATATCCTAGACAAAGGACTTACTGAATTTAATAAAGCCTCATTTCTCCTTGTCTTTTAAAGTCCTAAACAGCATTACACTGTATTAAATGGCTGAAGAAAACACTAGGTCATTCTAAAGAAAAAAATGAAATGTATTTATGACATTGAGATAATTTTATTTCCTTTGCTCCACAGCATGGCCACAGAGAAATGAAATCCAAGTCCAGCCTATTAAAAGAACTTGGTATCTCAGACTTGAAGAGTCTCCCCACAAATGTATGCATTACACGAATTACTGTTAGCTGACATTGTTAGCAAAACCTGGGCCATTTTTTGTGACTCGGTTCACAGAACAATTAATGACTAAAGTGAGTACCTTTAGCACAGAGATGAAAACATTCAGTGCTCACACACAATCTAATTACTTAGAACTTTGTCTTATTTTACCTTATTTAATCTCACGCACTGCTTTCAATGACGGGCCAATCCTGCTAATAGACTGTTAATAGAATAAACCTCTCTAATATAAATTCCTCAGGGATGCAGAGGGAAACCTTGGCAATAATGAAGTCAAAGGAAAAACTGACTTTTATCCCCCCCTCCTCTTCTTTCTGATAAGGCTCTAATACCGAACCACAATAGTTATACAGCAAAAGACCACAAATAAAACCAAAAGTATGCACAAACTCCAATTGAAATTCCTGTCTGAATTAATGCTCCCCCTTCCAGTCATTTTCCATTCAAGTTCCTTCAGCCGGGCACACTGACACCCACAAGTGTTGGAGGCCTGGGTCTACCTGTGGAATCTCCCTCTCAGCTTCTCTGCACAAGTGTTTTGTTCTGTAAATACCAGGGTAGGGGTGGAAGAAAAAAGGAGATAGAAGAAGGGCAGAGGTTTAGAGCTATTTGGGGGTTCCTCACTCCTTTGGTGTTTTTGCCATTTTTCTGTCCACTTACAGTGACTACAAAGCAGCATGTGTGTGTTGAGTCCTAGCAGTCCTAATGTCGACCCAGGGTAAAAATGTTCAAGCATAATAAATTAATATAATAACTTACATTAACACTTGGGTCAGAAGGTTATTTGAATGAACTGACACTAAACTATGGAGCAGAACAAGAAAATAAATGCTATTAAGTGTTCTCCTTTGATCCCCTTACAATGGAAGGTACGTGCTACCCACACCTAATTAACTGACTGAATTACTCACACTGCTTTAACTTAAATACCCTGGTACATTTAGGTTGCATCAGATAATAATTCTAATGAGGAAAACCAGTATTATCAAAGCAAGGTGGTGACTTTAGCCAAACTTCATCTGTTAAGCTGTTGGAAGAAGGGTACTTTTGCCTTCTGTCTGGCTTTTAAAATACCAAAACAGTTCAGGCTGCAAGCCTACCGACCTGCAAGCGTGACTACAACTTTACGCATCCAGATAAACCTGCTTCTGACAGGAGTGAGGATTTAGTATAGGAAAACATCTTCTCAAGACATTAGGATGGCGACCCATTTTTAACTGGGTGAAGATACTTGACTCCGGTAACTGGAGTCTCCCATTTCTCAAAAACAAAATCAAAGTTTTCTTTGTATCACTAACAACTTTTTAGATCTCCTCCCCCAATTCACTTTCATACAATATTCTTCCAAAAGCACTCAATACCTATGAGTATCTGTAACTGCATCCTACATGATCAATAATGTATAACAAATAACAAAGACATGTAGCATGCTACATACTAGACACATTTAAGATTTTATCATTTAAACTAGTTCGCAAACTGTTTTTCTTGCTAATATTAAAAAAATGTATTATGTGATGTAAACTCTCAGAATTAATTCTTCCACCAGCTCCATTGCTATGATTTTAGATAAGCAGACATTGGACAAGATAACTCTCCAGCACACTCCTCCTGGCTGAAGAGCGCAGCACAAGTAACATGGCTGGAAAAGGAAATCCTCCTTGGGCAGCACCTCCTAGCCAGCAGTTTTCAGACCCTCATGTGAAGTGAACTCATTTGAGCCCTCAAATTGATGCTGGCTGTGTGGTGCACATGAGGGCTGATATGCAGCAGCCACAATTACTATTAAGCACTGGAGAGGTGGACTGGTAATTCCAGCAAGCCCAGGGAAGGCTTCCAGACAGTAACACTAAATAGATTTCTGCCTGTTCCTGCAAGGTGTTACAGTTATCAATTTATCTGTTTATAGATAAATAACATTATACCTATGTGAATCTTTCCCAGCCTGTGCATCCCCAGTCCACCATACGTATATATACCAAAAGAAGACAACTCTTGGCAAGACAGAACAGAATACAAAGGGCCTAGAAAGTGAGATGATGGGATGCAACAGCAAAATGATTATAAATTAGGAGCCAAGACCTCCCTGTCATCTTGTTCTTCTCCTTCCCATCTGCTATAGGTGGCTGGATCCTGGCCAGCTAGGAGTCCCTTGTCTCTAGTATCATTCTCACCCTGTTCTTTTTTGGGTGATCGTGTGTTGAGCTGTGCTTTCAAGACTGGATTGGATCTAAACAACATCTAGATTTGGAAAGAAGAGATTTGTCTCGCTGTGCCATATAGGCCAACTACAGTATGTCCCCCCTGTTCATTTTTCAGAGGCAAGGGGTTACAGTAGACTTCGAAGCAACAAAGCTTGTAAAGTTTAAAGGTAAGACTGTTCCAAATTGTGCCTACTCTCCACTGTAGATAAAGGATAAAATGACTGGACCCAAAGGAAAATGACAGCCAGGCTATTCCTGCTGAGTACCTGGCTTTGCCTTCCTGATGTGTCACAGTTTTGTGTGGCTTATCCTGTCCACAACAAAACTGTATCTCCCAGTGCCACCACACAGCCCTTGGATTTTTGAACCTTCTGAAGGTTCTCTGTGTTTCCTGGGGGATCACTCTAGCCACGTATTTCACTTACATGTTAGCTTTCCAGCCCTGAAGCACAAACACGTATCCTCCGCTATGCTAGTACTGACCAAGGAGATGGCTCATGTGCATCTGGTAAGAGAGTAACAGAACCCTCTCCCCACAGGGCTCGCCAGGCTAGCTAGTTGCAGGTAGCAGCATGACTGAGTTTCACCAGGAACAGTCTCCTCTATCTTCTCATCAAGGCAGAGATTTCCTCTGTGTGCAGAGTGTCCAATCCATACACCAAAGATCCTACAAACACAAACTGTATTTCCCATGTTTTCCCAGAAACTGTGCTATTAGCAACTTCACTGAACACTACTACTCTTAAAACTGCAAGACAAAACTCAGGAAAAGGAGACACTCTGACCAGACACCTCTCGATGCTGCCACCCACGCCAGCTAGTGGCGGGCTCTCCAAGCAAGCAGAAAAGCAACAAAAAAAACAGTGCCTGAAGACACAAATCAACATAAATTTCTTCTCCTTTTCAGATCATTTAACACCTTCTACTAACATTTGCTCATTCAAGTTAAGTCTATTAAAAAAAAAAAAAAAAGAAGAAAAAGGAATGATTTTGAGGCAAAGAAAAAAAAAAGCTCTGAATGTGCCTTTTAGAGGAATCTATCCAGAAGGCTGAAATGAGATATTACAACATATTTCAACATTTTCATATATTCCTCTCCTATCCATCTTTTTTATGGCTGAGAGTGTTTCAGCTCAATTTGTCCAAATCTCTATATAGATTCAGTTTCCCTGGAAAACCACTTCCCAGCAAATGAATTATTCATTGAGGATATTTAACTTTATTCCTGGCTCCTTGCCTTCCCTGGAGCTTCTAAACCTTGGGGTTGGTAGTGGACAACTCTTCCTGCCTTCATCCCTCCATGCTCTTGTCCAGCACAGCTCTCCTCTGAGGGCTGGGGACACTCCCAAGAAGGAGATAAAATGCAATACCAGCAGCAGCAGCAGCCTCCACTTTGAAGGAACCAGTGTCCCATAAGCCAAAGGGAGAAGAGATGGCTGTGTTCAACCTATTGCATTTCCTTTTAATGGCTATACCTCATGGGTCAAGCTACCTGTCACTGAGCCTCTGTTTTATAACCTGCAGTGCTCATCACTGGTGAAAATAATGTGCAGTCTCAATCACTATGTTAATAACCACATTTCTTTTTCGTCTTCACCTAAAGTTCAGACACCTCAAAGCAAAAATAGCTGTGGGAAGAACTTCCTCAGCGTTTTCTCTGACTAAGGGGTTGTTCTGAAGGGCTGAATTTTTCCAACCAGAATGGTCTATAATCACTTCTAACATACACATCCCGTGGACGCAGGTGTAAAAGGAGAATCTGAAAATGAACCGTTACACCACGACTTGGAACGATCTGCCAAAGTATGTGGTCTGCAGCCGGCCCGCACAACCGTATTGCCACACACTGTTTTCAATTAGACGTTTGCAGACAAGCCTGCATGGTGGTCCAAGATACACTCTAAGGGTGACAGTGGTTCCCAAGTCAAAAATCTGTGACCCATTCAGCTTTCTTATTTTTGTATATAGAAAACCTTGTTGTGATCCAAGTTGATGGGTTCCTATAGCTAGTCAGCATGCTCCTAGAGATGAGAAATTTTCTGATTAACATGCATCTTTTATTAGCTGCATTTGGGTCAGTTGCTGTTTGGAGGCAAAGGCTGATATTACTTTAGACAATCCTGTTACTTGTCTCTGACTCAACACAGAGATATTTGCAAAAAAATCTCATATCCAGCAGGGAAAATAAAAACTGTATGAAAATTCATGCTCCTCTCATCTCTGTAATATTATGCTGGTATTATAACTTTTGAGAAGGGCAAGCTAAACACTCTTTGAAGAGATAGCTAATTAAAGCTTACAAAATATTCAGATTAATTTGAGTTTGTGGAAAACAGCAAGTCCAGTAAACTAACTTTAATGACTAGAATCTCAGACTTCACACTAAATTATTTGTGTATGTGGTTTATATTTTTATATTCCTTACATTTAATAGCATCATCAAATAAACATAGCTTCAGGCAAATACAATTTTCGCTGTTTTCTCTAAGTAGAATTTTTGTCAATCTATATTGGCCGTATCGCCCTCTAAAATTAAGTGGTGTAGTGAAATCTGCTGCAAATACTTTGTGCAATGCATTAACATCTGAACACAGTTATGACATTGTAGATAGATAAAAAAATTTTCAATGATGAAAAGATATAACTACTTCAGCTCGATGTTTTCTAAAAAGTAGAACAGACAATTGGTCTGAATTTCCAGGTAAAAGTAAGCACTTGCAGAATGAGGATCATAATATTTACAAATGAGAAACAAGAATTATAGTTCCACTTTAAGCAACTGATCCTATCTTCCCAAGCTCAACAGATGTTTTATCAATATCACTGAGGTGAAAACAGATATGTAAGTGTAAATATTAAATATCCTGATACGCACACATAGAGCAGGCAGGCATGCACCTATTCTGGCCTTGGTCTTGCCCCCCAGAATGAATTACAGACCGCCTTTGATATTTTTCTCAACCTATATAGACTTTTTTTTTTTCTCCTGAAAAAGCCTATATTTTTCCAGGCAACACCCTATGCCACACACATGGATGGAAACAAAGTGGGAGGTAACATGCAATGAAATGGCCACCAAAGTAACCAAGAGCACCCTTTTCACATAACTATAGTACCACTGTATTTAACTCTTGGGAGAGCCGAGCATCGCTGTTAACAATGGATGAAACCACTGGCAGGAACTCAAACCCCACATACTGCATGCAGATGATTTTAATAAGATACAGTGTTTAGACCACAAAGGATACACTCCAGAGTAGCTCTCTATATATTTGTTTACTTAATTGAAGGGGTGGAATACCATAGGCAGCCTAAATACTGCATTTATTCTATGCACAGCAGTCAGTCTAGTGTCACAGACACAGTATACACCACCCTTCTATGAAGTTAATTACTCAGCCCTCATCTAGATTAATGTCTGTTGTGATTTATTTCTTTGCAATTCACCAGCAGGGTCTGATTTAACTAGTGCTGCCATAGTAAAAAGAAGACAAAATATTAGCTTATATGACAAAAAAAAAGCTTAATCTCAAACAGAAACTGAATCCATTTTCAGCAAACTTTAACTTTTTCTCCTAAGGAGAACAGTAGCTGCTGAATTGTTACACAGTTGATGGTAAATTGTGTTTTGAATACCAAGCAAACAATGGTGTTATTTTAATAATTTATATGTAATGTGCAAAGATACACTGTATAAAGGGCCTACATAGGAACTCAAGTATTTGAATGCCCATTAATTCTTTTCTAAACTTAGCCCTCTTTGTCTGCAGCAGTCATCTCGATGCCAGTCTAACAGGAGAACAAACTAAACTGTAGTCCATAAATTATACATACATGACACACAAATGCATGTTAACAGAACATTAAGACTGCACACTGTAACACTTCAAAGATACGAAATGTCAGAGTTAAGGCTAACTCCCTCAATTTGAGCATGTTATTCATTTTGTGTTATGAAACTGTCTTTAATCTTTAAAAAAAAAAAAAAAAATAAAAAGGTAAAAAACAACAAAACCTGTGCTGGAAGCAAACACCAATTATGGAAAACTTCAGCCTGAAGGATTAAAACTCAATAGGGCATATGGAAAAGGAAAAAAGAAAACAAGGAAGTGGAAAGTATCTTTAATTGTAGACAATGCTACAGTTCCACCTATAATATCAGAGTTGGCTCAGAATGATGTCCAAGCTACCAGATTATGCTTCCCTCAATTCATGTATCAAAGTGCTACAGAGAGTAAAATACTCGGTAATCAGCAGTCATGTTGAAAGGGATGACTGAAAGTTGAAATTTACATTACTTTTGTTCCCTTAGATCACCTCTTATTTATAAAATACAAATGTTAAGCTATAAGCTCATAGCCTGTTCTTAAGCACACCAAAGTGCTTTCACCAGTGACACTGTGGGGATCCTCTCCTACGGATCTCCTCAAGGGATACTCGCAATGGCAGAGACTTTTGGCCTGGAAACAAAAAGATTTAATATACTTAATCAGCTATGGGAGTAGAAAGAACATCTGTGATGCTTCAGAAAAGCTAACTTTTGCTTCAAAAGAGGTAGTGCCCTAAGCAGCAAAGTTCTTGCAGTTTTTACTTTTCCATCACTTCTGTACTGCCATCAATTTACAGGTTGATTAAGAAACAGTGAGGCACGCTGCCTGCCATTCATCTCCCATGGGGATCTCAGTCCTGCTTTGATTGCCATTTCTCAAAGTCACTGAAAACTCCTGTAATTTTTAGCATGAGTTTCAGGACATTTAACGATTGGAGCTAAGGGATCAGGAGAATTCCTCCTCTACCAAATTATGTTATCATTCTTATCATTGCACTAGAAAGCCTGAAAATACCAAATGGATCAAAACTAGAAGGTAAGGAGCCTTCAACCTATTGTTCTTTCCAATATCTACATTTTTTTTACTGGCAGCTACATTGATTGGGAGAACTGGCGCATCATTTTTACTTGAAATACTAGAACCTGTGGGGTAGCTGCATTGGTAAAGGTGCTTCCCTAGAAGTTCAGCTGAGTGAAGGACTATTGCTTCAGGGAAAAAACAAAGCATGGTGTTTTCAAGCTCAGCTTGCTTCCTTCCAAACCAAGTTGTCCATGTCCACGCCATGATTCATGCCAGAAAATCTGGCAGAACAGCAATTGTAAAGAACTTTTACCACAGCTTTCTGGCTCCCAGTTGGCAAACAGACTCTCATCAAAAGTAGCTTATGAACTGCTCAAAGATTTTGGTTTGCGGAAGAGTTGCGGCCTTCCCTGAGATTTTGTACACATTTCGTTATCTGCAAAAGCTCATCCATGAAATAGCAGGGGTTTTTGTATTGTTCTTTTTTTTTTTTTTTTTTTCATTTCAGACATAGGTTTTTCCATCACTCTAGGCACTGGAGGATACATTTCACATTTAAATTAAACATTGAATATGGAATTTCAGCTGCTGAATAGGATGTATTAAGGCCCAGAGTTATCCTCAGTTGATATTTTAGGTTTAACTATTACTTACCAAGTCACGAATAAAATATTTTTTCATGTTCGAAATACAGACCATTTTGCAAACCATAAAAAAAGATTGAAAATATAGTTAAGGATACTCAAACTGAAAACTGCTACTCGATGTGACAGGTTGAAACCACAAAAGCATCATGAAGAAAATTAATTATACAAAGCGGCTCTTGTTTCAAGTGTTTTAACACCACAATGATAACACATGAATTTCAATGAAATTTGAAAATTGCTGCACAGAAACGGAGCTTAAACTAAATTTTGCATTTGGTACTTTTCCCCTTCTAGACTCTCTGTTACTTAAAGCTATGAACATTTTTCACTAACACTTCTTTTTACATCAGAAAGGAGGTGAAAACTTTCAGGGAAAATATCACCGAACAGACTAACTAGATATTTAAAATACATACTCCATGAGACTATTAACACGCACTGACTTCAGCTCCATCCCCCACCGGTGTTCCAGGACACAGGGTCAGGACAGGGCAGACCAGCTAAAGCACTCACTCATACAACTACCATGGAAAGTCTGGACCCAGATTATCTTTTCCACTAAGCATCTTGAAAGGTTTTCAGGAGAAGCAGTAACTAAGAAGCTAGTCATGAAGCCACTGGTACTGCCAATGTGCTAAACATACAGTGGACGGCCTGCTATGTCTGATCTAGAGCCTGTCTTTCTCCTGTCTCTCTTGCCCTTTGCAGTATTTCCCAGCCGAGCAGGAAAATACCAGCAGGAACACTGGCACACACAGCTCTCCCTCCTTCTGCAGGCTTTACTGTGCAGAAAAGGAATGATCTCTTACAGCTTCTCTTCTGCCACTCTCATCGCTTCGTTATCTGAGTGCCTCCTAATAGTGCATTAAGCTACATGATTAACTCCTGTCACATGTGGCTTGTTCTCTCTGATCCTCTCTGCAGGGGGAGGATCTGGGCCTTTGCAAGGGAAAAGGAAACATACGTCAGCTTTAAAAGCAGTGTGCAAATGAATAAGAAGGACTGGAGCCAGATTTTTTGTTGGTTGGCTTACTGGTTTTCTTAAGCTTTTTATTTCATATGAGGAGTTCAGGAATTCTTATAAAATATATTTGTATCACATTGGAAACGCATGTCTTTTTACCCCATGAAATTCTCTGGGGAGCTAGTAAGCTATCTCTGGTGAACTACTGAAATATATAATTATAAGCAACTGGAAGGTAAGGATAAAAAATCAATTGAATTTGTAGGATTACTGTTTAACCCCTCCACCCTCCCTTTATGTTTTCATGAATGGCCATTTAATTCCACTGTCTAATCCACAAATGAGAGAAAGGGTATCTTCGTTAAAAAACTGGTAGCTCCTCCTCTAGTTTTAACAAGTATTATTCCGGTAGTAAAATGAAAGTGGAATTTCATGTTCATTTACATAAACAGTGAACAGAAGAAACTGCCGTTACCAAGAACAAGTGCACAAGTTGGCATCAGGCAGGAGAGTGACCCTGTATGGCAGGTGCGACCCACTGCTGTATCACACACGAGCACATCACAAAATCCTGTTGACATGCTCCACTGCAAAAGGCTGTTTGTCCCCCTGTCCTTACGTGCTCTGGCACTTCAGCCTTCTGGTAGTTAAAAATACTCTTCTCATTTTTGACTTGAATACATGGCCAGCTTGCAGCCACATGCGCTGGCGGCACTAGTTCTCCCTCAGCTTCACTAGTTCTCCCTCTCTGGCCCCAAGCTTTCCTATCTCTGTAAGTACATGGATCATCTATATGGCTACCAGGCTCAGACTGCCTTGGCTAGTGACATCAAGTTCTTTGGCCTCTTTCTACAGACTCCTCTCCCACTAGCCAAGAGCTACATCTCTCCCTGATACATCTCAAACATTCTTTTTAAAAAAACAGACATTTTTAAACAAAAGGGGAAATGATTTTGAGGTCATCTGCCAAATAACGTTGGTTTTACGAAGCTGCTTTGTAAGTCAGAAGGCCATGACGAAGGTGATTGAGAAGGGCAGAGGCAGTGACACTGCAGGATGTGCAAAAGATGGCAGGGAAAGGGAAGTGGAAGGTCCTAGACCGGCACTGTAGATAAACATCTCCAACCCTCAGCAGTAACCAGCCTTGGGTAAGTCAGACTAGTTAGATCACGGCTCAGTTCTCCCTCTTGAAAAGCACTTCTCTATTAGAGACTGTTAGTAGGAACACAAGCCTCTGTTCCAGTTTTTTTAAGTACCAAAACAGACTGAAAGAACAAGGTAACTCATATCCTTTTCCATTTCTTATCAGACTAATATGACGACAGGGACAAGCACACAGCCATGAATAGGAGTGTATAGGGGTACTCACAGGCATACATTTATGCATTTCTATGGATGCAGCCAATCCTCCTTTGAAACTGTAAAAGTATATAAATGCTTGGTTTTAACTTATCAACCTAACAACATTGTTTTCCTACAGTGCTTACATAAAGACCTCAAAGCATTCACAGTAACCTAAAGTAATGAATATTGTAATGAGAAACACAAGTATTTAGGGTGATAATGACTGGACTTTGCTCTACTTAGATCAGCTCACCCCCTATGGAGGCTACCAAAGCTTAAAGATTTTATCACCCTAGTAATCAGCAATGGGTAATGGCCTTCATAAAACACAGTAATTAAATTGACTGATTTCAAACTAGTGCATTTTTTTCATTAGGGAGTTCTTATTTAACCTACTTCAAAAATCCTTTTGTGAATACTGGCTTACCAGTCAAAAATTCAAATGACGAGGGATGAAGACCTTGTTCTGTTCAGTATTTCAGATATTATGCAAGTAAAACACTGGAGTTCCAGGTATGTTGTCATTCTCTCTTTTTTTTTTTTTTTTTTTTTTTTTTTTGTCATTTCTAAGAGCTTCCAGTTTTAAAAATCTCTCAAAACTGGACATTATAAAACTGAGGGTGGAGGGGAAGCAAATCAAAACCTTAGCTCTTACATTTTCCAAAAACTCTTACAAAAGATCCTGCTTTGTTAAAACATGCTTTTAAAATTCTCCAAGGCCAGCATTCCAACCTCCCTAGCAAAAATATAAATGGTGAAGTTCAGGCACTGCCTCACAATCCATTTAATTATCCTTTATGCCTGGAATGTGCATGTTGTTCTAACTACTGTACCTTACTTGATCTTTGAATGCTTTTGAAAACACAATATGTGCATGAGCCATTTATCTGTGTTCCAAGAATACTTGTAACTCAACACAGATTTTAAAATAAAATATTTTATAGTGAGTCTCAACTCTGCTTTTGTGGCAAAAACATTTCCTAACTCAATGTATGCTCTACAGGAGCTTTACGATGGCAAAAGTAAACCTACTGGAAAATCCACCTGGATAACTACACAACACAAAACCTAGCTTCATATTTCTCTCTCTGGGCTACAGCAGTTTTTAACTGCATGAAAGAGATGCTGGATAGGTTTTCCATATGCAATCTATAGTGAAACACAGGGATCTTGAGATAGGAGTACAAAATACCAACCCTTCCCCACTCTACCCAGAAAAATAAGTGACTCAACAGCCACGCTGAAATGTGAGAGCTGGTCAGAAATATGCATTTCTCTCTGTCTAGAACCTTAAGAATCTCAGAGCAGCTGTTAAAGGCTGCTGAAATCAAAGGAAATTATTTTATGGGCACCAGTGGGATATTTGTTACTGTATCACTTCATTCACGTATTTCAGGCAGTTGCCAGCTCCTCCCTCACTGGTTGTGTACTTGAAAATGACATATGGGATTAACACCCATCATGGAGCAAATGGGGAAGTACACAACCTAACACAGCAGCCCTGAAAGGGCTTAAGAAAATATTAACTCTGAAACCTAACAAAGACCAAAACAAAACATCAATATGATTCTGATTTCACTGCAAAAAAAATGAGGACAGAGGTAATAACTGTGTAAAGAACCTCAGGTAACTGCTTTCTTTAGTAGAGCCAGCTTTCCTGGATGGTCTAGGGAAAGACCTTTTCTTACTTTTCTCCAGGTCCACCGGTCATACTAGTCATCCTTTAAAAGCATTACTAGAATCAACTGTCTATAAGACTGCCCAACAGGTGGAATAGTTTGCCCTTTAACAAAATAACGTACAGTAATAAATTCCTTGTGATTACAGTTTCAAACTCTCCAATCCTGTGGTGCAAACTTACTTTATATTTTATTACAATCAAATAATAAGTCATTGATCTACAGTTTCTATCTATTTATTCACAGTGCAAGCAGAATATGACCTGGAAGAGATTAATGGGAAGAAAACAAAAAAAAAAAAAAAAAGAAGAAGACGAAGAAATAATGGAAAGTGGATGAGAAGCTGCTTCTTTCACAACCAAAGGGGCAAAGAGCATTCTCAATAAGCCAGGTAAGCAACAAACGTGGTTGTTAGAGAATATTTATGACAGCGGCAACTGTGTAACATCACTGAAGCATGCACAATGGGAGCAATCTTTCCAGAAAATATATCTACAAAGAAGACATGCAGTTAGGTCTAGCTATCAATCATCTGGACATATGAATAAATCTATAGTCAGTGGTCCATGTTCTGTTAAAATCAGCTTCTACCATACAGAAAACTTACTGCCCAGTAAATAAGCCATAAGACAACAGAAGCTAAAATACATTATACATGCTATCACAATAATAATATCTCAACTACTGACCAGCAAAGGTTTTAATATTTAGATCTTACAGCAAGTAAAGTGTATTTACAATGACTGGTTATATTCCCTGGTTAAGCTATATAGGTTTAAGATCCCATCACACTGAAACCATCAGATTTTTGTGTGTTTGGGTTTTTATTTCATTTTATAACTCATATTCTTTAAATCAGTGGTTACTGATCCACAAGAGCACATCTATATGGACTGCTTAAGTCTCCTCTCCCCTGGAAGTGTGTATATAACTCCCATTAATGCTAATGGGCATAAAGCACATGCATTGAGGAGAAAATAGACCCCTCACTGTGAAAATAAATGTGTTCAGTTATTTTCATACACGATGCTGAAATCAAACAACTAAAAGTACATACTCTAAGGAGATAACATTATATAGCCTAACTGAAAATGTCACCATTATTTTTAACTCCCCGGTCATGGATCCTGCCATGTTCTTCATGTTTCTGCCATTTCTTGTGTCATAAAGACTACGACTGGATAACATATAAAAAAGGGCCAAATCCTAAATTTTTACACAAGCAAACCAGCCCTGATCTCACACTCCTTGCCTTCACAAAGGATACAAGGTAAGGACTTGTGTCTTATGTTTTCATTTAGGCCATATAATGTTTTCTCTGTACATCATATGGGTTAATAGCAGCAGTAAACTTTACCGTTCTCTAGAAAAGTTCCTTAAAACTGTGATGAAACCACCAAAATAAAAATTCCTATCACTTAAATTTTTTCTTTAATGATTTGATATCTTGATGCTTTCTGCTCTGTTCAAACAGGTAAGAAAAATTGCTTATATAGTAATGTGAAACTCAAAGACACTGTACTTTATTATAACACAAATATAATCACATTTTTTTTTTCTGATGGAACCAATGCTTTATGAATTTACAGTTGATCTAATGTGGTATTTGGAACAGTCATGAGAAAATAAAGGTTTTAAAAAGGGTGCAGTGTAAGTGGAGCATTAATGTTTTTGGTGAGTGTATTTAGGGTCTTTGTAAAGTGGCCTGCTGACTTTCTAATGTGAGTAATCACACCCATCTTCTCAAATCAGAGAGATGCACCTTCAAATAAGTGGATGCTACTGAGTCATCAGTCAGGCAGGGATGAGTTCTTCCAGTGATGAGGCCTTTTCAGAAGTTGATGCTATAGGAGATGGGTAGAGTGTTATTGCTGAAAGGTCAACTGTCACAGCTTAGTGTCAGGCTTTGCAGTACTGCTGGGTCAAGCATGAAAGCTAGGTGCTGCCAGGTGCTGTACAGTCCAGCTCTCAGCCCCCTGCCCCAGCCACGTGCTCACTCATCTACTCTCACACTGAGTCAGTTCATGGAGAAAAATAGCCCAAGGAAAACAAAACAAACCAAAAATCAATATGTCTCTGCTGATCCATCCCCCTCCTCACAACGTGGGTGGTGACAAGCACTGCTATGGGCTCAAAAACCAGGCAGCGAAGAATATGGCTAGGGATGGCTGGCTGGCAGGGGGAGGACTGTCCCTTTTCAACTGTCAGACCAGTCCTGTCGTATCCCAGTATCAAATCGATACAAAAAGGACAGTCAAAGGAGGACCTCAGCTAAGCCAAAGAACTGGCTAGTACTTGCACACTGAAGTAAAGAGAGAATCTTAAAGGTTGCCATATTTCTGCCAGACACTTCCAAAAGTGCATGTGCACACTGTGAATCCCATGTGTGTCATGCCTGAGGACAGCTAAGCACGGAATAACTCATAGGAGAGCTCTTTATAGTCTGGCACAGAGGGTTAATGGCTGAAAAGGCTGTTACTGTACAAGCCCTCGGTTGCAGGCTCTTGAGCTGCAAAGTATTTCTACATCTCACTTCAGGCTTTATAGTGAGTTGCCCTAGACAATATCTGAGCATCCTTCTTTTTTAAACCAGAAAAAGCCACTAAAAACACAGCAGCCCTGGTAGTATCTGAAGCTGTTGCAGCCCAGACCACCTCTCCTAAATTTGGTACAGGAATTACTGCAGTGACTGAACCAGACTGACCCAGACAACAAATTAATGAGCTCCTTCATTCATTATGGAAGAGGAGGAGGGGTGGCAATGGCCCATGATCTGTCTGCAGCCACGAGGATGGACACCCACCTGTTTGCGTAACTGTGTACAGAGCTGAGCTGGAGATGCTGGGGCTCTGCACGGGCAGAGCATGCAACATCCATGAAGCAGAACACTTCACGTAACACTGATCTGGACTCACACAAACAAATACTGTTGAATGACTCTCTTTTCTTTTTCCTTTCCAAGTAATAGAAGCCTGTCCTTCTTTTTGATCCAAGTGTGTCACTGTGACTCATTTTGCAAGTTAAGTCTGACTATACAGAGAAAAGGCCAAAAACTTAGATATTACTTCTTCTGCATAGAACACTAAATCTACTTTCTCCTGGGTGAGCTTGCAGGGATAAATAATCCTATGAATGATTTGGTGCATGATATGCAAAAAGAGATATTTCTACAGCCTGTCTAGACCCCCAGACAAGCTGAGACTATGCTGTCACCAAAGACATTTCCATAGCCTGTCGTATCACTTGGAAGACAGAAAAAACACCTTTTCAGAATAGTCATGCAAAAATGAAAAACAAATAAAAACAGCCTGACCTGCCAGTGTCATAGTGGAAATCTGAACACAGTAACCTTAGACAATTTAGAAATTATGCTAACAATAAGGCAAGAAGTTTCAGCAAACATTTGTGAAGAAAGGCAACTCCTGCACAAGTGAATGCAATCCAAAAACATGAGTCATGCACAAGCAATTTTGCTATGGGCCATAAAATCGCTTTATGAGAGTTACAGATAATTCTGTATGTATTCTATAATGTTTCCCTACTGTGTAGAGATGGATATCTCGGTATCCTATCACAGATAATGATGGAAAACAAATTCTCTACATAAAAGCTGATTGCTCTGAGATTCACCCTTAACTGTTCCAAGGGATTGTAATGCTGACAGAACACTTATACCATATTAATCAACAAAGAGGTAGATTCCATCAGTGCCAAACACACTGCAGTTTAAACAGTTTTTATAAGATGTAGCAGGCTGAATTGAGAGCAGCCTTAGACACAGAACAGGCATCCCGCTATTTCTCAGCACCTCCATACTCTTTATGCACCTACCATCCTCCACAGTAACACCTCACATTTCCTCCTGTTAGTACTTTTGCACATATTCAGACATACTCAGCATTATTCAGTATTAAAAGAACAGATGCATTCTCTACATGTCATCCTGAGAAAAATCTACAGCATTAAGCCAGTCATGCAATGACACTGAAGCATAAAAGGTGAACCCCTTCAGGACCAACTTCAGCTTCTTTTTGCACCTCTATTTTCCTCTTCATGTTTTTTGTAACTTCTTCCAACTGTACACATAGAACCATTAAAAAAAGTTTCAAAACCACTAAAAACTTTCAAAAGAGACCTCTCTTGAGACTTTAACTAGTTAACTCTTTTGCAAGATGGCTTGACAAATAACACTCAAAATCAATGGGGACTCCACTGAAAGAAATCTGGCTCTTTTTGGGAAGTGTCCTACTTATGTGTTATGATATATCTTCTTTTCTCAAACTTGGATGTCGCATTCTCCAGGATCCCAGCTTTAAAAAAATCCAACTCAGTTAACAGTACCTCTCCAACATCATAGATCCATATGCGGCCTTCTGAATCACCAACTGCTACCTCCTTCCCAGCCTGGGCCCAGCGGACACGGTTGAGGGCAGAAGCTCCTTCTATGGTGACGCTGGCTGTGGGAACCTGTCGAAACAATAAGAACAGGAAGGACAATAAAATCACGTTGCCTGTGAGCCCAGGAGTCAGTTTTGAAGGTCCTGCTTGGCTGGGTGAATCACAAGTCCCTTGGCATTGCTAGAAAACATACAATCCTTGTTGGGGAGGAGGAAAAAAAAAAAGGCTTGTTGTTTCTTTGATCACATGTGCTAAAAAGAGGAAAGAGTAAGAGGTTGCTTGGAATGAGCAGGGAAGACTTTTCCACAGTAAAGGGTAGTAAATGAAACAGTTTTTTTCCCCTTAACCTCAGAGACATGCAAAACCACATCTGCTTCTTTCTCTAAAGTCACTGAATGATGACCAGGAACCAACTGAGGGTAGGACTTGGCTTCAGCCCTGCCTTGGCTTCTGGCCTCTGACTTAGGCCCAGATAACCTGATAGTCAGCAGACACATCCCTGTATTCATGCTGACACATCCTTTAAATCCATACTCACCTCTGTGGCTAGATGCAGAGGTTGAAACTTAGGTATTATGTCAGAAAAGTCCTGAGCTAATCACTTCAGAGCAAGGACACAGCAGAAGTGAGAACAGCTGAGCTGACATTTAGGAACTCCTACAATATATTCCCACAATTCTTTTTTACATCCCCAGGAGACTTCCTCTGCTTTAAATACACCTGGATGCTGTCTAATTTCCAACCCCCCTCCCGCCCCAAGTGAAGCAACTTAACAGGTGATCCACAAGAATACATAAAGATTCTGGTTAATGCGTGGGTTGAACAAAGCAATGAACACCAACTTCGGAGAAGTATTTGTAATCTACGTTGGAATGAAGGCATGAAAAGATGCTGCAGGAGGAAGGAACTGTGGGGGTGTTTGTCCCAGAAAGGTGGATCACTCAGTTGATTTAGGTCACCTCACATGACAAGTGACAGTAACCTGCAAGTTTGCTAATGCTCCACCCAGCTGCCTTTAATAGGAGCACCTGCCTGAGCAAGGAGCCTGTAGCTTGGCATGACGATCCTCCAAACAAGGCTTTTTAGTTTTAGTGCTTCTGAGCTTTAATGCTTTTTAAGTCAGGGCAAACAGGATAGGATTGCTGCTGAGCAGCTCCTCCACCAGACCCATCTGTGGGAACAGAGCCTGGTCACATGGTGAGATGGGGGCAAGGGGGTGTTCTGGAATCTAAAAATGGACACGGAATTGGAGAGCAGTCCAGGCAAGAAGCAGCAGTTGGACAGGAACCGGAGTCTGGCTACCTCCGGAGGAGTGACAGGTACTCCTTTTGTTGTCACTGCTCCACAATGCAGCAGAAGCAGGAAGAAAGCAGCTTGAAGGTGCTATTAAAGCCTGGTCTGAACATTGCCAAACTGGCAAGATTAAAAAAAACAGTATTTTGCTGACTTCATCTAGGTTCTCTGGCTGTAGCTTTATACTGTAGTTGTGAGATAGGTCCAAAGATCCAGGAGAAAAATAATTTTATAACAGACATTGTATAGCTTCCATGCTGATCTCCTTCTCAGCTCTAACACCTTCATTGTCTCACATGAGATGAGTGATGGTAGGAAGCCAAACCTTTGCAGGCCTCCTGAGACTCTCGTTACCACCACAGTGCGTGCGCAGCTGCAGCAGCAGCAGGACAAGGACTGGGAAGCAGGGCTGCTTGCCTTGCCCCTCTCCCCCTGGAGACTTCCCACTCCTCCTCACCCACCCTCACACAAGGCTGCAAAACCAAACGGGCGCCTCGAGCACAATGAGCCTGCCAAGCCAAAGCATCACCTCCGCAAAGGGCTTCACAGTAGCCTCCTAAGCTCCACATATGAAATGCAAGAGGATTTTGTTTGCAGAATGATGTAGAAATAATGCTGGAGAGCAATCAGAAAGCAGATACTCTCCTCTCCCCACTTTTAAGAAGTTATTCAAATGCAAATAAGCTACTGGACTCATCTCCCCATTGTGCAACGCCTAGGTCCTGTCCAAGGCAGCACTACCCCAAAAAGCTGGCACGCTCCTCATCCCAAGTCTGTTACTGCTTAGTGGGCAAGAGCCAATGGCCTAAATCTGACATGGGGTCATTGATCCATGATAAAGTCACAGTAGAAAACAAGCAACTTTTGCTCCTGCAATCACCGATTTTTATTTTTATTTTTTTAAAAAAAGCTATTTTATTTCCAGCCAAAATTAAATTCATAACATTTGGAAATGAGTTTCTTCAAACAACAACTAAATGCCACATTTTAGAGGACTAATCCACTAACTAGCTACGTTTCTCAGAAAACTGTAGATCAAAGATATTTGTTTCATATACAAATATACACAGCATATATTGAAGGCACTGAATTTTCATAAAATCTTCCAGAAGGCTGAAATACATAACTCTAGCGATGGGGTTTTTTTGTTAATACAGCATTCTTTCAGTGTTCCACATAAAAATAAGCTGCATGCCTGCATGCCGCAGACACAAGACACAACCCATGCTTTTTTTCAAAACCCGACGGTTTTGTAAAATCCTGTTACTATTCCACAAAGCTATCTAACAAAACAAAAAGCAATAATGAATCAGTCTTTAAAAATCTAAATAAAAAGCCTTTTCTCCAGTGATATGGAGAGAAATATAGTCAAACCACAGTATCTTAAAATAGATCTGTCTGCTCTCGATAGTGATAGGTTAAATTACACATGCCTATTTTAGATTTCAAAGATAAGAGTTTATTTTATAATTGTAGCATTATGTTTTTAAAATCACATTTGAAATACTTTATAAATTCTCTGAAGTTGGTGCTTGTCAGATTTTTAACAATTTTGAAATGAGATTTTAACGGGTAACAGGTTAAGAAAGACGCAGGCAGAAAAACCTGCATGATAAGAATATAACTTTTAAAAAAATTTATTTTTATTGCTTATGTAGTGTTGAAACCTGCTTGCAAATATATATGTTACCTCTTTCTAGAAATAGCATCTTTATACTTTCAAAGCTAAGGTACGGCATGCAAAACCCCCCACCAAACATTTAAATGGGATATAACACAGCAGAGATGGGCATTTTTGTAAGTCAGTTTAATACCAGTTCACAGATAAATAAGACTCATCAATACCCTAGAGACCTTCTCCAATCTTGACCAAAAAAGAAATATTGTGGACATATAGGTAAGAAATCAGGGTTTGGTATCCTGAAACTATCTGGTTCCACAAAAGTACTATTCAGTTTGCAAAAGAAGGAAGGAATAGGCAAGGATTTTTTGCTTTTTAAGGTTTTTTTATATTGATTTATCAAACATAAAATAAAATGTGATGACTTTCATTGCTATCACAAAAACAATTTCTGGTATCCACAGATCAACATGAAGCACACAAATACCCTTTTTACTTTGCACTGAGATTTTGAGAATAATTAGATTGATTAAATCCGTGGTGCAGTCAAACGATTTTAGTTATTTTGATCAGAAAGCATCCAGCTCTTGGAGAAAACTTTTTAATAAATATGGAGAGCAACACTAGTGGAAACTGTGTTACAGTTCAAAAACATGAAGGTAGCACATTGTAACTAAAACCATGTATTCTCTTAATTGGTTTTCAAAATAATACCTAAATAATAATAATATGGCTTATTTCCCAAATCAAGCAAAACCAGGTCTCGGTAATAAAAATCATATCTTCTAGTTCTTACACAGAGATTTTTATCAATAGCTAGCAGTTAAACACATTCATATACCTGTCATTTTCTACTGTCTTCACAAATACTTTGACATCACAGATCTGACATATAAAAGTAATAATGATCTAAAAAAATAGGTGTTTCAAGATTTCTTATTATAAAGTCAAAAGTGCTGACAAGGACTTTTTCTTAGCAAATAGCAGTGCAGATTTAAACAGCGTAATCAATTACAGAAATCTTGAAAATTACAAACTAATTATGACCTAACAGATAGAGGGCAAAAGCAAACAACGTTTACTTTCAGTTACAATGTTTAAAAGAACTGCTTACAGTTCTCTCTTCCACTGGTACTTTTGCTGCTTCTTCCACATAAAATCTCACATCTATTCAGTTTATGATTTATAGAGATTTTAAAATTTGTTTCATCAGTGCTCAGTAAGGAAACCAAATGGTATTTCTGCCTCCAGAGATCCAAACTCAATTCTCATAAAAATACAAAGCTCAGCTACCACGGAAATGATTCCAGTCTGATCCTTACATAAGAGCTGATTTTGACCTCTCAAAATGGAAATAATCTGTGAAGTCAGGGGTGGCCTTGCACACAGAAGAAAAGCAACATCAAGCCTGGGATTAATTTATTTTTCTGATGTTCTTATGTATTTATATGTAAACACACTGAAAATATATCAGCGGTTTTCTACGTACAGCCTCATTGATGGGAATGGGATCAAGCGGTCCATACTAATTTTTTGGAAAGAAATTACAGTCTCATTGAGTCAAATGGCAAAGCATCAGTTGATTTCAAGCAGAGCAGGATTTCAGTCCTTGTATTTGGGGGGAAAGGTGTTGGGTTTTGGTTTTGTCTTTTTTTTTTTTTTTTTTAAATGCTGGGTTTTATGCTCTGTGTTTAAGCCTGCATTAATGAGAACACCTGAAGGATATGTCCCTCCCTTCCCAAAATAAATTCTGAGGAGACTCCTCTTGTATATCCTCCAGCTGTATGTGCTCTAATTAAAAAGGCTGTGCTGCTTCCTGCTCAGAGCACTTCAAAAGGCCTCTCTGCTCCCCTTGACAATGCAGCGCCCAGTGCTGGTTCCTCTTACCTGTCCATGCTTATTTATGGCAAGCACCACTCACTAGAAGCCATAAACCGTGCCCGTATTTTATTCTGTCTGAAATGTATAGCATGTTTATGTGAAAGGCATTTTAATGATCAAACTAATCTAAAAAAATTAAAAGTAAAAAATAGGGTGTATGGGGAGAAATACTGCTGCTTGCTCTTTGCTTTTCTCTTTTTTTTTTTTTTGAAATAGAAAGAAACTGTCAGTTTCTATGACCCTTTTTTCACAGTCTGTTTTTTCTTCATTTTACATGGTATTAAGTAAAAATATGCAAGACTTTGGTTGTGGAAAAATACTTTGATTCTTGTGCTGAATACTGATTGCTGGCCTTCTGAGACTGACCTGAAGCAACATTATAGATTCTCTCAAAACCATTTCTGGGGGAAACTCAAATCCAGAAAAAAATAGTATCAATACAAGTCTGCAGCATTTTTAAAAATCTGAAATACTAGGAGAAAAAAAAGGGTGTTTGGCACATTTAGAAAATGACTTTTTTTTTTTTTTTTTTTTTTTTTTTAAAAATACAGTATTTACCATTCTCGGTCTTTGCAAAAAGCTCTCTGATTAATCCTTTCTCATCAGCGAAGTTCAAAGGTGCGATGTTTTCTCCGCAATGGTCCCTCGCTATTCACTTGACAGCGAAGGAAAGAAAACTTATTTTTCATTTGCATTTGTGCCTTTAAGTTTCACAGCAAATTTTAAAGGGAAAAAAGGTGAGGGTATAAAACCATAAACAACGTTTGAGAGAGGTCGTGTGCTTAAAAAACTGCCACAGAACTGCTAGCGACTCAGCAAGGTGGGAGGTGAGGGAAGGTGGGGGACATGCTGGAGGCACTGGTACGGGGCTCGCAGGTGATAACCTCCGGAGAATCTGGAGCAGAGGATCGATACGAAGGGAAATGAGGTCTGCACCCAAAGACGAGGCACCTGTGGAGCGCGGGACGCTGGCGACGGGCAGGTGTGACCGCCCGAGTGAGGGCTGGCACCGACGACGTGGCGTCCCACCCGCCTGCATCAAGCGCGGGGCGCCAGCACCGGGACGGGGGAGAAAACACCGACAAACGGGCGCGGTTTAAAAGCGCACCTTAAATAACAGCCCAGGGAAGGAGATTCCCCGCGGGCCGGCACCGCGGCGGTTTGTTCGCCACGGCTTTCCGCCGGGGTTCCCTGGCAGGTACCCCAGAGCAGCGGCCCCGCCGCGGGGCGGAGGCGGGAGCGAAGGGGAGGAGGGGGGGCGGACAGACGCCCCCAGCAAGCGGGCCCTGCCCTGCCCGCCCTGCCGCGCCCCGCGGCGCGGACGGCGGTCGACGCCGGGCTCCCTGCGCCGGCGGGGAGGCGAGGGGGTGCTCGGCAGCGCCGCCAGCCCTCACAGGGTTAAGGTCTCGCCCGGCGCCCCGCCGCCCGCCCTCGCCTTCCCACCGCCGGCCGCCGCCAGCCCGCCTCACCTCGGTGTCGTTATTCAGGTTCCACAGATCCAGGCGCCCCATCCCGTCCACGCAGGCGAAGAGCGCGGGATGCACTGGCGACCACATGACATCGTAGACATAGTCGGCATTGTCTTCAAAGGAGTAGAGCGGCTTGTTGTGCTGTAAAGCAGAGAGAAGCATGAAGACTTCGTGGCGCTAGTGCCGCCCGGGGCTGTCTGGCGAGTCTAATTAAAAACTTTGCACATTTACAAAGTGTCATAAAACTTCCCCAGATGAAAGGTCCTGGCGAAGGGTGGGACTGCGCTTTAATGGGGCAACAACTGTCCGGTGGGATAAATGAGATGCCCGGCGTGCGGGGTGTGGGACGCGCAGGTGACGGGGCGGGGAGCGCCCGCGGCCTCTCCCGCTCGCAGCCGGCACCCCGGCGGTGGTGGGGGTGTGTGCGGGGTGTGCGCGCACGGCGGGCAGGCAGGCAGGCAGGCAGGCACCGCCGCACCCGCCCGAGCCAACCGCGCTTGCGGTCGCACCCGATAAGGATCGTGAGATCGGCGGGGAGCCGCACGGCGCCCTCCGCGGCCCTCCGCGCACCGCTGGCGGCGCCTGCCACCTAGCGGCGGGCGGGGGAGTGCCCGCACACCCCCGGCCGCGCGTACCGCCTCAGGGCCCGGCTTCCCGCCGCCGGCCCTCGCCCCACGGCGCTGCCGGGGCGCCCTGCCGACCGCCCGGCCCGCAGCGAGCGCGGCCGTCCCCTGCGGGCGGGAAGTCGGAGGGGAGTGAGGAAGTACACCGGGAATAAAGTGTAATTGTCCCTCATGAATTATTCATCGCATCTGGCTTCTCTAATGTTTGCATAATGGCTTCGCTAATCCCCGATCAATTAATGGAAAATGAAATTTGAATGATAATGAAAACTCTAGAGATGAAAGGAATTATTAAGTATTCTCATGGCTTGTGCCTGAAATCCAAACAATGGGACTGCTCTGAGGGGCTCCCCGCTCCGCTCCCCCCGGCTGCCTGCGGCGGCTCTGGGGCCAGGGCCCGCAGCGCCCACCCCGCAGCGCACGGGGCTCCTGCCAGACATGAAGTACCGCATCGGGAGCCCTGTAAATGCCTAGGTTACATCTACAGACTATCTCCGTCGGATCCCTCCTTCATCTTACACGGAAAACAATACCGGGAATGCCTGTAACGCATTGCACGGACGCGCGTTATTTTTCTGGAAAGTGGAGCGACTGGCTGCAATTATTGCATGCCTTTTCTGCAGCAACGAAGCAGTTGGTTTAATCGCTATTTACAGCTGGGTCCGTGCCAGTTTTGGTTTTGGTCCTCCTGCACTACGTGGTGCCTCGTCGATGTGGGGGTGCGAGCGCGGTGGCTCTGCACATGGCCGGGTGTGTGTGTGCACACGTATCTCTGTGCTGACGTATTTGCACGTATTCACATGGCGTGTTGTTATGGCAGTACTGCATTGGAAATAATTTTGAAATCTTTCATCACACGTATTACAAATTTTTTTAAAAAGTATTCAGAGATTTAATTACGTGACTTTGTCTTTTGAAAAAATACTGAAAACACAAAGGGATTGATTCTATAGGCTTGTTTTTCCTCTACTTGAATTAATGAAAGACACTTTGAATAATTACAGCATTAGGTCCCAAATTTTCAAAACTGGCCTAATGTTTTTTGTGCATTTCCTAAGAATAGCAAACATTTTGTGTGACAATAAAATGAAATTACATCTTGAGCTTACTAACTCAAATTTATACAACTTTTAAATTTCTTTTCCAATGCTGGAGATTTGCAAAAGAAAAGGAACAAAATTACAAGAATATTTTCTTACCTAAACAAGGTCTTGTTCGCCAAACACATATGTATCTGTTTAGTATATTATCAGTACCAGTGGAGTTACTTACACGTGCTAATGGAATTACTTACATGCCTATGCTAAAGCATTTGCGGGGTTGAGGGCCAAATGAAGACTCAGCTTTTGAAGAGGCAGAGGTATTTCATAGGAGATTTCAAAGTGAATCCTTACAGCCATGAGCTGGGAAATAGTATGTAGAGTGGGCCATACGACTATCTATCTGCTGTATTGTGTATTTTCTCTGAAAACATCTAATTTATGTTCAAATGCATAAGCCATCTAAATGCTGGAAAAACGGGCGTTGAACACAATAAGTATACTGAAGGGAAAGAAAATCTGGGCAACTGCTAGGTGGCTGGTGTTATTCATGGGAAGCATGCTGCAGGTATAGCACTTTAACATTTAATGTCATAGGAGAAGTAACAAAATTCCACAGAAGAGGACTATTAAGATATCAATCAATCCAGGGCAGATTTCAATCAGCATTTCCTTTTTGTCAACATATCAAAACTTGTTTTGATCTTATTTTGAATGTGACACTTTTATATTCTTTTTAGTTCTGCCAGTTTGTTTTCCAGTTCATGCACCTAAAGACCAAAGCATTCGAATGAAAGGTCAGGAGATGTGGTTCTAGTCTGTGCTTTGCTGTTCACATGCTGTACAATCTCTGGCAAATAGCTTTAGCTAATGTGCCTCAGTTTCCTTGCTGGCAAAATAAAAACACTTTTGTAGTGCTGGTATTTGAGATGAAAAGCATAGCAGATCTGCAGTGTGTATTGCCTTTACCGTAACAGTGGAAATACTCGGTTAGATAGGAAGTCAGAGGGAAAATCTGGACAACAGGAATAATACGGCTTTTGAGAAAGATCTTAGACATGCGAGGAATGACACACGAATGGAGATAAATAGGCAGTGGAGCACTGTAAGGAAATGAGATTGCAGCCATGCGAGCAAAAGGCAAGATCAACTATGGCGTGGCTGGGAAAACAGGGAGAAATCATATGAAAGCACTAGGTAGTGGCAGAGGAGCTGAGCTACAGCCTTCATAGTGCCCCCAGTGCCTCTGCCCTCCCAGCTTGAATAGCCTCCAGTGGGAAAAAAACCTATTTCCCATACTATGTCTTGTTGTCTTGCACTGTTTAACTAGAGAAGAACCTAAGAACCGCATCAGATCAGGCTGGAGGTCCCTGTTGCTTAGCATTCTGTCTTCAATAGTAAGAGCGAGTGACCTTTCTTAAAAGCTGACATTTCATCCTAGTCTGATTTTGCCCACTGAGAGCAGTTATGTTGATTTCATTGTGAATACTCGATTTGTAAGGTTAAGTGTGTATATAAATGTTTGCAGGAGTTCCTTACTGTAAGCCTGTTAACTAAGGGCCCAGGCCTGCAGATTCTTTTAATGTAAGGATTTATGAGTAAAGACTGATACCAACCACTTTTAGAAAATGTTGAAATGTGGAACCATGTAAAGGTCACTTTAAAGCAGTTTTAAATTACCAAAACTTCAGGCTTACACAATCTATAACTAACATATGGCTATTATTATAAAACAACTGAAATTTAAACTTGATGAGCTTTCATTCTTAAATATCAACCCACTCTGTTATTCAATGGAACAGAAGAAATAGTTTAAAGCAGTTATCTTCAGACAAACTTGGGACAAATCTACTTATTTCTGTAAAAGAGTGTTTGGAGTGAAAATGTGGCCCTACTGAATCGATGGAGTCTTGCCATTGATTTAAACAGGACAGGATTTGAGCATTTAGTGGAAAAAGCCAATCCCAAAACACATGGTTTTGTCTCATTTATTTAAGCATGTCGTCAAAATCTATTGGTCCTCCTCAGTGTTTGTATATGGGCATTGTTTAAAAGAACAATGCAGAGTGAACATTTTAAATACATGGGAGCTGTCAAGGAATTAGCACTTCTCTATGAAATAAAGAAACTCACCTAAATAAATACTACATATTTATAGAAAAGAGGTCTTTTTTTTCTACATATAAATTTGACCAGTCTATTCCACTTCTTATTTGCATAGAAGAATTTTCTTTAATCCAGGAGGCGCCACACATAAAGTAGTTAATTATCCATATAAAGAAATGTATACACATCCACAGGTTTTAACTAGCATCTGACTTCTGAAAAGTCATGGAAAAAGCTATTGGCTTTGCCTGTTTCGTGAAAGGAGCGTTTTACACATTGGCACAATTTCTGTGGGTGTCAGCTCCACCTAAGGGTACTTCCCTAGACTATACCTTCAGCAGTATGGATGTATGGTGGCCCCACATACCCTGTTGTCTCCCCTTCTTTCTTTCCACTCCATTGTCTTCCATTTTAAAGACAACAAGCCAAGCCTGTGTTTCTGGCTCACACTGTATTAACAACAGCCCTGAATGTTGTGCAGTATTGTAAGTTGATTCAAACCAATTTGCCTTTTCTAGACGTGCTTTGTTGCCCTTCTTTGGACATGCCCCAGGACCTCAATGTCCTTCCTGTAGTGAGGGGCCCAAAACTGAACACAGTATTCAAGGGGCGGCCTCACCAGTGCTGAGTACAGGGGGACAATCGCTTCCCTAGTCCTGTTGGCCACACCATTTTTGATACAAGCCAGGATGCTGTTGGCCTTCTTGGCCACCTGGGCACACTGCTGGCTCAGGTTCAGCCAGCTATTGACCAAGACCCCCAGGTCCCTTTCTGCCAGGCAGCTTTCCAGCCACTCTTCCCCAAGCCTGTAGTGCTGCATGGGGTTGCTGTGACTCAAGTGCAGGACCCGGCACTGAGCCTTGTTGAACCTCATATGATTGACCTGGGGCCATCGATCCAACCTGTCCAGTTCCCTCTGCAGAGCCTCCCTACCCTCAAGCAGATCAACACTCCCACCCAACTTGGTGTCATCTGCAAACTTGCTGAGGGTGCACATGATTCCCTCATCCAGATCATTGATAAAGATCTTAAAGAGAACTGGTCCCAGCACTGAGCCCTGGCAAACACCACTTATGACTGGCAGCCAGCTGGATTTAACTCCATTCACCACAACTCTCTGGGCCCGGCCAGCCGGTGAGCTTTTTACCCAGCGAAGTGTACGCCCATCCAAGCCATGAGCAGCCAGTTTCTCCAGGAGAATGCTGTGAGAAACTGTGTCAAAACCTTTACTAAAGTCCAGGTAAACAACATCCACAGCCTTTCTCTCATCCACTAAGTGGGTCACCTTGTCATAGAAGGAGATCAGGTTGTTCAAGCAGGACCTGCCTTTCATAAACCTATGCTGGCTGGGCCTGATCACCTGGTTGTCCTGTATGTGCTGTGTGATGGCACTCAAGATGATTTACTCCATAACCTTCCCTGGCACCGAGGGCAGACTGACAGGCCTGGAGTTCCTTCAAGCCCTTTTTGTAGACAGGCATCACATTTGTTAACCTCCAGGCAGTTGGGACCTCCCCGGTTAGCCAGCACTGCTGATAAATGATGGTGAGCACTTCCCTCAGCTCACATGAAGAAGACATCTCTTTCAGCACAGATAACACATAGGGAAGTGAAACTCTGCTGTCTTTATTTAATGCAAGTGTTACGGTGTCACACTGAGCTGAGGGATACAAAAGAAACCAGGATAGGGCACAGCGTGTGGGACTTCCACTCAGGTTAGGGCCTGAGCTCTTTCACTGGTTTATAGACCCCAGCTGCTCGGCCCAGTCTTCTCCACCTTGAGAAAGACATTCTTGCTACTTTGCTGAATTCAGTCTCATCTTTTCCCTTCTAACCCTACCAGTTATCCAGGCCAACCCAAAAGATGCAGACACTATAAGCAGGAACTTAACTAAAAAGCTGCTGGGAATTTTGACACAAATACTCCTCAAATCAGCTTTACCCTGGTTTTGATCTTTCCTCCTTCAACAAGTCCTCCGCTGTGTATAAGGCTCTACTACTCTTGTAAGCCTTCATGTTCTCCATTTGTATGGAGTCAAAGAGGCACTGGTTTTTATTGAGACTTACTGATCTCCATGGAAATTTTGCCAGTTCTGAACTGCCATGTTTCTCCCAAATCTGTTTTCTAATAGTTATGATAATTTAAGATAATCCAATAGCTCCTGCTTTAATATTATACTTGTGGGACTTGACTTAGTTGAGATTATGCTAGTTTTTGAAATTTAAAGCAATCCCAGGAACTGTTATGAGATGCCATAAATCAGAGGCTCTACTTACAGGTGCACCCTGGATGGCTCAGCAAAGCCTGTCTGCATCCTCCCTGAAGGGTATCGTCATCCCACTGACAACTTGCAGTCTGCTCTACCTTTTCTAGCACTAGCCAGACCTTCAAGGATGGCAATGGGAAAGCGAAAGGGGGATGTTTATGCTCTTCAGCTTTAGCCACCCTGTATAAGTGGCTAACTGAGGTGCTCTAAATTGAGTTACATGAGTAATAGCTCCTTTACTTGCCTTTAAATTCCTTCTGGCGGTCAAATTCAGTGCTAAAT
The DNA here is from genome assembly GCA_028020825.1 of Podargus strigoides. Classification (NCBI taxonomy): domain Eukaryota; kingdom Metazoa; phylum Chordata; class Aves; order Caprimulgiformes; family Podargidae; genus Podargus; species Podargus strigoides. The sequence goes on from CM051623.1 coordinate 32,776,615, forward strand.
CACAGATGAGCCTCTGGGGCTCAATGGACATTTCACTGGGCTATGACCTATGTACATATTGTGTCATCTCACTGTCAGGTGATTATTAGGTCAATGAATCAAGTATAAACTGCATTTTTGGGCAAGGGAACAGGCTTCATTTTTAGATTCAGTAGCAACAGGGGGGAAGAAATGAGTGTGGAAATAATCCCTATACTATTCACAGCCTTGTTTTATTTAAGTACTGTAGTGTTACTACACTGATTGGTTTTTGGCATCCTAGAGGTTGCAGACAGTCAAGGCAGAAAACTGTTCGCTTTTAGAAATGATTGTTCTTGCAGAGATGCTGAAACTGTTGCCTTTCTTAATTGCCAATAATAAAAGAAAGTCCAGAATTTTGCATAAACATGTGGGAATTATTATAGATGGAGGAGGGGACAAGGGTGAGACCAAAAGGAAAGGGGCTATGAGAACAGACCAAGTCTGGAGATAACATGATGATTACATTTTTGTGGTTTTCTTCAAAGTCGAAGTGTCATGAGTGAGCATACAAGAAGGAAGCAAAGGAAAAAAGGTTTGATGATTGGCACAGGTGGTTTTAATGAGAACCTATCTTAATGTCTAATACTGTGGCATGGAGAAAAAAAATAAAATAACTTGGGAAGTCAGACATCACCTGACTTACAGAAGCATCAGCAGAGCTTGCGGAGGTAGTCTGGAAGCTATACTGACAGGTAAACTGCTTATTTGGTTAATCCCCCTCAACTGTTTTAAGTCCTCTGCAGAGATGCAACACCTTCAGGCTGTGCTGTTAGACTTCAGTTGTTCGCTTTGGTCTTCCAGCTCTCTTCTACCCTGACTTTCCATTTACTTAATGGTAAAAGACCTTTTTATTTTCTGAAGAAAAAAAAGCAGAAAGTATGGCATTCCTCTTGACCACTGCATATTAGCTGAGGAACTATTTTCAGGGAGTTTAATATAAATGTGCATTACTTGATGTCTAATGTAAATTTAAATGAATTAATGACATCTGCTTGTCACAGATGAACTTTACAAGCATCAGAAGGTACGTAAGGCCTTGAAACTCTACAAAACACGCTTAAGAAAGATTTTATGAGGAAGCTAATATGCAGACTGTGTTATAGTGAGGCACCAGGGAGGACAGTGCTCCCCAGCTCACTCTTCTGCCCAGTTCGTACTGGCCAGGCTGGTATATGCTTCTTTCTGCGTTTCGATCATCCACTTTCACCCCGAGTCTGGAGCCCCTCTCACTCCACGCTTGTGAGAGTTGTGCCAACAGGTTTCCATTGCTTGAGGTTTCATACCTTCTGCTCCACTCACCCACATCAAGCTGGATGCAGTGTGGATGGCAACAGTGGAGAAGCCTGTACAGGTATTTGCCATTTGTTCTGTGTTTCCTCAGACTGCTGACTTCATCACTAAATGTTAATCAAGTTTTCCACCTTTTATTTAAAACATGCTTTAAGCAAGCCAGCACTTCTATGCTACTAACTATGCATTTCAGTCACGAGATCTCTTTAGAAATACTATAATTTTCTTTTGGAATTTCTACCTACTTCTAAAGATGGCTCAATTTCTTTTTTTAAGAAGCTGAAAACACTGTAGAAGGCCTTATTGTCCCTGCCTAGCAAACTGATTCACAATTTCTGTAGCTCATACTCTTGCCTTTATATTACTACAGTCCTGTGGTTTTTTCGGAGAAGCACTTGAGGGACTTGCTGAGAAATATGAGCCTGGTATGGTTTTGCTAGGCTGACAGAAGAATTACCAAATCCTGGGCAGAAGAAAAACTGAATAGAGTGAAACACTGAAGAAGGGCAGATTTGGTCTTCTACCTCCAGTTGTCACTCCCTGTTTATATCCCACATAGGTGGGATCAGGAAGCAGAGCTGGAGAGTGAGTGGGATGCTTTGGGAGAAGCTGGATCACTCTTCTAGTGCTCTCTTCTCATGCAGGAGAGGCAGCAGCATGCACTTATGTCTTGAGCCTGCTCCTGTTAGAGTCAACAGGATTGGTCTCCCTGTCTCAGGCTTAAAGTTGTTAAAGTGAGATAGTTTAGCTCAAATTGCAAGGCAAGGAGGAGAGCAGGATAATGTAGCTGCAGTTTCAGGGGGTTGTTCCCCATCCCTGTGACTCTGATGGGAACATTCAGCATGAGGCCCCTGAAAATTCAATTTTTCTCTTTAATGGAAAATGCTGCTTCACCACAGAGTACCCAGCCCAGCATTGCATGTGGACTCAACGAATTACCAATCTTTCAAGCCTCTCTGCTGCTGCAGTTCCAGCTGCCAGGAAGCACAGGCAGGAGCATGGGCAACATTGCAGGATGGCTGACGCGACCTGATGTTACAGCACCAGCTGCTGAAGAGTCAAGATTAGTATTTGTAGCTGCTGCCACCAGAATGCCTGCAAAGCTTTCATGGGTCAGCAAGCAATGATTTTGAGGCTAATTACTATTGAAGAGAACTCTATCTTGTAGGATTTTGAATACAGTTTCTTTTTTTACTGATAACAAAAGTGTCTCACATAGCAGAGAAAGGATGGCTGCATGAAGCAGGTGGGAGAACATTTCCATTAAGGAAGAAGTCCTGGGCTTTATATATTGATAATTTTCCTGAAATGTTTCACTATTACATGCAAGCCCAATCCTCCACCGTAATTCTGCAACAGAACAGTCAGTGGGAGGTTTGCATTTTGATTTTAGGGGAAAAAGGCATCACGACTTTGTTTTGTACAGATTATATGAGCTCCTGAAATCCAGTTCTGCTTTCCATGTGCAAATAAAGTGTTCACTGGCTACAACTGGATTTATGTTAGGGTTTTCTGAAATCAGAGTTTAGCCCACTGAGCTTTTCAGAACAGCCTCAGTATTTTAGATGACTGTTTTATTTTTATGTGTGTGTGTGGCATTCTTCGCAAAGCCTTTCACAAAGAAGAAGCATGGTTCATATGAGTAAATGAAGTATGTTGGCCAGCTGAAGAATATTTTCCTATCACTTTTCAAATATGGCTACACCAAAAACCAAAATCATGAGAAACATTTCACGTGAAGAACTTGGGGCTGATTTCAAGCCACCTGACTTCACTTTGGTTTTGCTCTTTAAAATTACCTAGAAAATACCATCATCTTCTTTTTTGTACAGCTGGATGAGAGCCAGACCTCTGGCTCCAGAGGTAAAGGGCAAAAACTAAAAAAATCCTGTCTGAACAGGCAACTCCACCCTCTTCCCCAAGTCAGCTTGGCCTTTTGACAGAAAGTGAGCTCTGAAGCAATTTCATTCATTGCCTTGTTTTTGGACAAACCTCAAAATTCTGAACTCACACCACAGAGAGACCATTTTTGTGAAATCCAGCATGCTATTTTATCACCCTTTGTCTTTTCCTATAATCAGATAAAATTAGCATTTGGACAGTGATTAATCAGATTAGTAATTTTAATTGTTTTTATTAAAGAGAAAAGCCTGCACTGGAAATGCAATGTTGTCAAAGGAAGGTGATTGCCTTATGAGCAGAGTCAAGGAGCTCTGTGTTGTGATGCAGCAGTGGGGGGGGACACACCATTCTAGCCAGGTATCTGAAATAAGAGGGGTTGAATCATCCCCTGAGCTAGACGTTTGAGCCCCACCAAAATCCATGGGAGGGAGGGATTAGGAAAGGATTCCACAGAGAGAAGAAAATAGGGAGAACTGTCTGTATTCAGTCCACCTACTCCCAAAATAGACTGAAGTTTTGGTCTCCCTCACAGTACATTGTTTCTTTCCCTCTTTTTCTTCTTGATGTTATTTCTTATGCCTCCCTAAACTCTCCAGGCCCTTTTGAGATCACCCACCATGGCACTAGAGACAGATGCAGATTGCATCCAGATTCAGTGGGGTGGTAGGTGCAGAAAGCCAGGGGTCCTGACACCCCTATAGTTTGATTTAGCATCCGGTCAGAGCACCCCTTGGCTTTCTTCTGCTTGTATCTTAGCTTTTCTGGCTGCAGAATCAAGGCATAGCTCTGTGTGTGTGTCATGGGATAAAGAGCCAGATTCCTTCCTAGTAGTGGTTTGGGAGAAGCCAGAGTAAGAGGACAGATCCAGAAGCTCAGAAGTGTTGCCACATCTGCCAGTTTACGTATGGCCTGAAGCTACAACAACTGATTGTCTGCCAGTCTTGGGCTCCTGTATAGTCAGTGGTGGGAAGTAATGGTGGTACTTCCAAGAGGTGTCTAATGTATACATTGCAATTACTTCTTTCCAGTGGCTACATAAGAAACCAAAATATGCAAGCCCTAAATAATAAAGGATATAGGAGGATCCAATCTCATATAAGTTGAGTCATCTAAAATGCCTCGTGATAATGTGAGAAGACTGAATATGGCCAAAAGGATTTAGGAAAGCTTAGAAAATAATATTAAGAATGAAAAGGTTCAAGACTGAAAGTAGCAATACTTTCTGACTTTGGCTAAGTCCAGCTCTCATCTGCACTTAAGTGCATGCAAGATAAGGTACATGAGTGATCTCTGCATTTTACCAGTCCATTTTTCACAGAATCACAGAATGTTAGGGATTGGAAGGGACCTCAAAAGATCATCTAGTCCAATCCCCCTGCCAGAGCAGGAACACCTAGGTCAGGTCACACAGGAACATGTCCAGGTGGGTTTTGAATGTCTCCAGAGAAGGAGACTCCACAACCTCTCTGGGCAGCCTGTTCCAGTGCTCTGTTACCCTCACTGTGAAGAAGTTCTTCCTCACATTTATGTGGAACCTCCTATGTCTTACACCCATTGCCCCTTGTCCTATCATTGGATGTCACTGAGAAGAGCCTGGCTCCATCCTCATGACACTCACCCTTTACATATTTATAGACATTAATATTTTGCTGTCAAAGACCAGTCTGATCCAGTTACAAGCTGGAGAAGTAGGGCTGGCCCCAAGTGGACAAAACTGGTTTTCATCAGGAAGCGTCAGCACATTAAAATCAAAGCTTTGCTCTGAGAAGATCCTACTTTCAGTGAAACCAGAGGTGTTCATCGGCACAAGATACAGCTCAGAGCAAAATGGCAAGATCATCACAGCACTTCCTCCCCTTAGGGAAGACACGTGTTCCAGTTCCTCTCAGGCAGACCTTTGCAGCATGGCTTGGTGCCCAAACCACTGGCTTACAGGATACTCTCATGGAGCTCCTACACTCTTCATTAATAACTGCATATTCACTGGAATAGGAACATCTACCATAAGGCAGGGGAATGCTATATACCATTAATCACTAACATCAGTGTCTCTAATCTATGATCCACTCTAATTACCTGCCACAGGACTTCACTAAAGCACGTCATTGACTCCAGCATTTCCAATTACAGTTTTTGTGAGGGAGGATTCACCAAGTTGTTGTAATAGTTCGCTAAGTTTACTGTCCTTTTATCATGACTACATATTTGACTACTTTTCTATTTGGATCTTTAACTTCAGGCAATGCTATCTGTAACACAAGGCTCTTATTCACCCATTTAATCTGATTGAAATTATACTAGAAAAAAATCCAAGCCAGTAACCAGATATCTTGATACATGGTATTTGTAACATTAAAACCAGTAAGTTCTTAATCTTAAAAAAAGTGATGACCTGACCCTGTTATTTTAGTAAATTTTAAAAACTGCTCATTTGTGAGTGCATTGTTTTCTTGGTGACTAATCCACACAATCATGTAATGATCAGATTCATTCTGCTATACCATTTTCCATAACAATAGGTTTGGTCTGTTCTATCAGATCCTATCAGCCAGGCTTTTGGGAAGGGGACTGGGGAGGTAGAGGTACCTATCTTTAGCACCACCACCACCACCATGTGCTTCTTTGCATTGTTCTAGTCATGGGCTTCAGCTTGACCTCTGAGGAGACGGTGTTCAACCTCTAGACCAAATTAAAACCAGTGGATTTTGAAGTTACATCCTGATAGGAAGATATGAAAGTGCAAAGTAAAATAATTTACTGCAAGAGTCAGGAGGACTGGGTCATACCAAGATAATCAGCAAACAGATGGGCATAAGATATTGAAGGTACAGAAATGTACGTGAAGGCACAGAGCATAGAAATGTGAATTTTTGCTGTTTAAAATGTGGTTTCTCAAAAAGCACAATAGACTGCAGACTGGAACAACACTGGACATCAAAAGAGAAGAGCAGCATGTGAAGAGCATAAGAAAGAGAAGATAATGGAGACAGACTGGGAAGGACCTACCATTGATGCACATGCTCGTAAAACAAAACTTACACCAAAGCACACCAAAGCAGGTAGTCTTACTAGTGAAGGCACACATGTCTTCTGGCTCAATTTGTCCTTGCTAATGGTTGTGTGGTGATCCTACTACCAGTCTGCTCACCTCTGTCCCTCCTTCTGATTACCACTCACCACCATTACTTAAACATTAGGCAAAGAGAGAGATAAGCAAGGATGGGGATACAGCAATGCTGCTACAGTTATTCCAATCTCTCTTCTACTCAATTGCGTATCTGAGCTTGACTTAGACATGCATGCAACAGGAGAAAAACAGTCATTAGCACCTCCCTTCAATGGAAGGATGAGAGATAAAGGAGAAAGGGAAAGATGAAAGAGCTAACAAATCCAGCTCTCTATCTAGACCTTTATTAACTCCCTTAGCAGCAAACAAGCCATCTTCTAGGCTTTAGCTGAAACTAGCCTGTGTTTTGCTATGTTTTATCAATTCCAAGCCAGCTCCTGTCCCTTGACACAGTATCTAAAAGTTGGCACTCCAAACAGCAATTGCTGTAATAATAACAATACTTACATTTCATTATTTAACCTCATGCTATTTGTTCATGAGGATTAGTGCTTAATTAACAACACTTAGCATTTCCACTTAGCACTTTACCTCTTCAAAGCATCGTACAGACAATACCTAATTAAGGGCAGAGCTCCACAGACACTTCACATCAGGACTTCCCTTTGACAGCTCTGCATCCTAGACTTGCTCACATGGTGTAGCATGAATTCAAGTTGAAAGCCCTATTGACTTCATCAGGAACCAGGTGATGCCCTGGCTATCAAGTGACTGTCTTTGCAAATTCTTTCTCTTTTTGCATTGCTTCTAGTTGCTTACTGTTCACTCAGGGATCTAATTATTGGCTAATGTGATGGATGATAATGTGAACCTTGTATTAGTGTTATCTACAAAACCTTCATTCTTCCATTAGTGAAAACCTTATTCTCAGTCACCTGCGTGAACTGCCTTTGGATAGAAAATGTGTTAACCACAAAAACAGATTATAAAATGTCAAGCTAGAGTTTTTAAGGGAGATGGTGTTTTCAATTCGTCAGTCAAATGCCTGCTATGAAAGTGCCTTTCTTGTAAGCACCCCAGGGTGCTACACAACATCAATAGATAATATAAACACAGAGCTTTTATGGTTCACTTTACAATTGGACATTGACTCTGAACCTGTGAAACAGAAAGGAATTGAATTTCATGACCAAAGAGGATAATGTGCACAGGATTAAGTAGACAACACTGGTAGAAGCAGGAAAGCAATACAGCATTTGATGCTGATAGAGAGATTAAATTTACAAATAAGAAACCAAAGGAATAAAACAATTCTGAGTAAACTCTCATAGACCAGCAGTAGTACTCAATGCTTCATATCAATACACTGTTTTTTTTCAGAGAATCAACCATGCTGATGGGTTTATTCAAAGCCCACTGATTGACTGGGCCCTGACTATGAGAACTGAACAAAGAGAGCCTTAAATATATAACAGCTTCATCCAAGAGCATTATCCACACAGTATGGAAATAAACCTCTGCCCGAGTCAAATTGGAAGAAAAAGAAAACATTCATCACAGTTCAAGAACTTGTCTAGTATCTGAGTGGATGTCTTCACAGGGCAGTGGCTGGCAGTGCAGCAGCTGATGCTCAAACCTGCTCCAGAAGAAAGCAAGCAATCCAGTACAGCAATGCAGCTTCCAGCTCTGAGTGGTGCTATGGTGTGTCATGTGCACGTCACAGCTCATAGCTAGGTCAAACAGCTTTCTCAGGAAACCCCACTTGTCACATGAGCCACAGCTTGATAGATATTAGAAATTTAAATGGTTTGGTTCTTTGAAAACTGACTGTACTGAACAGAATCTGACCTAACCATTTTGGCACTGAATTCTTCTACAAGGATAACTGTGTACTGCTAACTGCAGTGTCTTTGTGCCCAAAATATGCTGTGTTGGTGTTACTGCTAGCTTCTAAAATCCCAGGAGTTTAAAATAAAAAACAGGCCTTATTATCCCTTAATATAATTTCATTTAAGATGCAGATTTATGAGACCCTTATTGCCATATTCAACCTCAAACTAAGGGTCAGATACTCATCCTAGACTTCTGGACATTTATGTTTGGAATTCAGTACCTGCCTTTCATCTTCCCCCCAGTCCCCACAAATTCTTTACCCCTTACTCAACTTCAACCCTCCAATATTCCCAGTTACCACTGTCTGGAACTTCCTTATCTCAGACACCAAACAGCTTAGCCAGCCACAACCAACTAACACCTGGGCTCTCTATCATTTGGTTATCCTGCAGCCCTTTCTAACGCTTACCACATAGGACCCATCCCAGACCCATTCTACCTTGCCCATGACCACTCCCCTGGACCAATTCTGCACTGGTTAAGGCTGGGTATATGGTTATATGAGAATTAGGTAAATCGTGTGCCTTTCTTATAATATCCTAAAATGTAATGCTTGAGGCAAAATGGTCAGCTGTGGTCACTGTTGATCAGGAAAAGATACCTGTTGATTAGCATGCACATTGGATCAGGCCATTAACAAATGCACTGTGAAGGTACTATGGAAGCTGATTCAAGTTATTACCTAGATAACTGCACTTCTGTTTCCAGCACGAGGCTGTCACATGAGCCCCTCTGATCATTTTCGTATTTACATTTGGTGTGCATCTGTCCTAGAATCTCCATGCCCTGATGCCTTGGAACAACACATGCTGAGATACTTCCTGACTAGGGACAGCTTCCAGTACTGGAACTCTGCTAGGTGCAGCTCAAGATGTAAATCAAACACAGGCATAAAAACTTAGTTAAGACAAAATCCTGGCATTAGGAAGGAAGTTCTCTGCTCTTGTTTGTGACAAAAATAACTGTTTAGATGACTTATATGATTAGGATTTTATCTCATTCTCCTGTTTTACTCAGCCTGTACAATGAAACAGGTTGGTCTGTGTAGTCTCTCCCAGAGTTTTCTCTCATGCTGCCATTACCCTATATTCATACAGTTCTATTGGGTGTTGGGGTTTCAAAGCTTCACGGGACTGTGTATTCACTTCTGCTGTTCATAGTGCTCTCCCTGTAAGAGGTCACAGGGACACATCCATAGAGCAGTCAGCAACAGACCCATGGTAGTCATGGATGTAAGTTCCAGCATGTATTTCCTCCCTGCTTCCAGCCATCAGTGTCTAATGTCATTGGGACAATTTATACTTTTTGGCTACCACAGCCTCCTAGAGCAATGAGTTTCATCAGTGATACTGATTCTATTAAGTCATATGTGTGCTTCCCCTGTTGCTTCATCAGAATGAAGTGTTCCTGCTGCTGCACCACCATGGTGCATAGTATTAGCCTTGCAATTTGGCCTGCACAGGGAGTGCTGGATGGATTGTTTGATGACTTGCAGTACAAGACATCCTAATCTCTTTGCCTAGTGAAATTGCTCAGCCCTAGGGTTAATAGTGAAGTGCAGGCCAGCTGAAGATATCTTTAGAGGGCTGGGTACGCTCCAGGGAGAATATCATTGACACAGTTACACGAGGTAAATATTTTAGTTATATTTTATCACTGCACCTATTCTAAGCACAGCCTTTCAATTAATTGATTCTTAGGACTTGATATAGACAATATTGAAATATTTCTGACAATGGCATTTTCACAAGTAGAATTACCAGTCCTACCCCAGCTCAGATTTCTCACCTTTGTGGTCCACAGCTTGACTGTCCAGTCAAATGATGATGTGACAAAGAGATGGGAAAAGTCAATTGGACCCACTGCCATGTGACAATTGATTCCTGTGACAGGTCCTTGGTGGCCTTCAAATATTTCACCAATGCCAGCTTTACTGCAGGAAGAAGAGACGTTTGGATTCAGAGAGTGATTTAATATCTGGTAATTTAACATAATTTTTCTTTACTCTTAGGTTCCTGTTTCCTTTTAAAGTTCCATTTAATCTGTAAATCTTGCTCTTTTCAGTAAGGCCTTTGCCTGCAGAGGTTTGATGCTGTGGTAACAATGCTCAGGATCCAGCACAGGGAGACTTTCTCTTACTTCTGAATACTTGCCTTACTCACTTTTGCAGGCAGTATCTACTACTGTAGCTTGAAATAACATTTATGTATAATTACAAAATAATTCTAAATTATAATTATACTATAGCTTATGCCTCTGAGTAAGACATTATCTCAAGGAATAACCATTAAAATAAAAATGCAAATATGTTAATGACTTATCACGAGGAATTATTTTTCTCTTAAACATCTAAAATAATTTTCCACAGCAGTCAATCAAGTCACTAGGAAGCAATTCCTTTTCCACAAAAAGTGAAGGAACTGTTCCTGTGATCATGTATCATACAGTCATTTCTTTGAAGAAGGGGAGATGTGCATTTCATCGGCCTGAGGCTAGAATAGCTATTAGGAAGGAAAAATACAATGCTGTGTAAGAGAGAACATGCGCAGTTTTCTTCTTCCTGGAAGCAAATGACGCCAGATCAGTAGTCAGTGCTGTCTCACAGTGTATACAGAAAGGGGAATCATGAAATTACCCTTTTAGTTACATTATAGAAAAATTGCTAATGGAAGAAAATACATTAAAAATAGCCACTGCTCCGACAAGGCTGCCAGCCCTGCGCCAGTGTGGATACAGCTTACCCAAAGAGATGAGGAGCTGCACTGGAGGAAATTGCTCCCTCATATTGCTAGTGGGTGTCCCCTCACCTCTCCTGTTGACCGTGACAGTGTGGCCTCACTCAGTCTTCCCTGCCAGCCCTCGCAGCATGTGCTGGAGTAGGGGCTGCGTCCTGCAGTGCCTCTGCAGTGCTGGGTACAAAGCACACCTCTTATTTTATCCCTGTCTGTCTGCCGCGTATTTGGTGGGATAAGGGGAGTTCTGGAGCAGAGAACACCCTGTGTATCTGTGGTGCTTTGACACATCTTTTTCCAGAATAACATATGTCTCCACTGTGCTGAGCTGAAGGACACAGGAGCCTCTGGAAATAGAATGGAGATGATAGCAAAAAACTCTAGGAAAAACAGGCACAAGCAGAAAAGGAGTGTGTTTGTTAATAGCAGAACGATTGCTAAAAAGGCGGGCTGACAAGAAGATCTGGCACATTCCTTCTCTTGTGAGGAACAAACCAGGCATGTCTGGAAGATCAGAAATGAGAAGTGCCCTTGGGCATGCTTCATTTATCCTAGCAGCCTAAGACTAATTCAAACCATCAGCTGCCACACAGCCTATCAGTATAACGCCTAAATAGACACAATTTTGCAGTACTGTCAGCAGTCAGGCTAAAGTAAAAATATTGTAAAAGAAAAATTATACTGAACAAAGTATATGTAAAACAGTATTTATACAATATTAGGAATGTGTCACAGAAGCCTTACAATCTTAAACTAGTGTATAGATGTCTGGTCAACAGAAACACAGAATATGATAAAATATGAATTCAGAGAATATTACAAACTATTGAATTATGGAGGTGAGCTTTAAATCTGTCAGTGAAAAAGGTTTGTTCTTTATAAAAGCCTTTCAAGCATGCCAGAGGATGAAACTACTACCAGAAGCTGACAGAACATGCTACCATCCTTCAGGTTTACAGGATGCAAAATAAGGAACTTGCAGTATTACACTACAGCCTCGGTTATGTGAGGAAGGGAGATGACCACCATGTGTGAGAGAGCACAGGGTACCAGTCCTGGGAGTGGGTCAGCCAGAGCTTGTGTACCTGTGTGGCACACTGTGACTACGTCCATGTTAGCAAATAAACCAGGTGGCAGCTCAGACTGAGGGCAAACAGTGTGGCACGGCTTCTGGCTGTACAACAAAACCCTCTCATCCTCCTGGAGAGGGTGGGCATATCCAACCTGCCCCCCAAGAGCGGGGGCCAGCAGGGCTCAGTCTCTAGCCTGGCTGCACAGATGCAGCCTGCAGTGCTGTGTGGGAATTCCTGGTGCTGGATGGCCATGCACTGGGACATGCATGCTCTTTTTCTTACATGCAGGTGTGCCCATCGTGGCTTTTCTCTGATATACGCCTGTGGAGACTGAAGATGGAGCTGAGGGTGGTAAAAAATAAAGTGGATTACCATCTCTTATGAGTGGTTTAGGCCTGATTACTCTGCAACAAAACTGTCTCCTAGGGCCTGATTTGACCTCCTCAGACAATACCTACATCTCAGCTAGCTGTCTAGACCTCTGTTTCACCTCATGGGTGAGAAAGAGGCATTTCTGAGGTCCCAGTCATCTCTTCTTCAGGCAGATGTCTGAAAAAGGTAAAGGAAATCAATCCCTAAGAGCAGCTGTTGCTCCCCACCAACTACCCAGGGAGCCTAGGACAGCTACCCCAGTATAACATATTGTAGCACAGATGCTCAAAGTCAGGCAACTCCTGTCCTAGTCATGAGAAGTAAAACAGTACAGACACTGTTGATCCAAGAGAAAAAACATGAAACACTCTCCACACACACTTGGCTACCTCATGCCAACACAGGTACACAATGTTATTTAAGTACAAAATGCTGAACATCACCTTCCATGACGACAGGCTGTGTAGACTGTTCCCTCTTCACTGCCAACGACAAAGTTGTTGACATCTCCGGTTGGGAAAGCCATTCCTGTAACTGCCACTGGTTTGGACTTATTGTACACCAGCTCCATGCTCTCCTACCAAAACAGGTCTTCATTATTATTCTGCAATCATCCTTTTGTTTGGCTGGTGTTTGGTTGTTGGGTTTGTGTTTTTTTTCCTAATTAGTTTCTAAATGTTACACAGGGTAGCAGGAGAGGAAGAAGAAATCATTTGACCCAGCCACAGGACTGGTTTCTACATAGGACATTGTGAGAAGATGCAATGTCACAAACTAGGATGCACTGCTTCTGCCATCCCTGCCGCTGTCTGTCACACGTTTGAGAGTGGCTGAAAGGCACTGGTCTTTGCTACACCATCTTAAATCAGGCAGAGAATGACAGATGAGAATTAAAAATCTAATGGTGCAGAAACTAAAGATAATACCTTAATGGTTACACTTGCCAGCCCCAGGCTCTAATAAAACATGCAATACCCTTTTATTTACAAACATTTTTGAAGTCAATTGTTTGTCAGAAAAGACACATAATGTCATTTGCACTTGAGGCATTCATGAGACTGTACCATTTGTCCCTTTGCAAAACAAAATTAAAAACCTGGGGTCGTGTCACCACCATCATTCTAAGCATTGCTTTTCAGGGGTTTTCTGAGGTAACCATAAACACTTCCTCTAGACTTCACCATCAAACTACAAACCAGCAAGCATATTTTCTTTTTTCATTTGGAAGCTATATTTCAAAGTAAATCAGCATGCCCATTTTTGCTGTCACAAGTACAACCAGCATGAATGGTTTGTGGCTGTTGCAAGATGCATACGCTTTGAGCAGATTTTCCACAACATTTTGGTTGTTCGGTCTAAATGGTGTAACCCAAGAATCCACAAAGGGACTGAATGATTTAGCAATTTTCATTTTTAGCTATTTAAGTGGGTATGTTTTCTATGTTTAGAATGTCTAAGCTGCTATTCTTCTAGGGCCAAAGCCTGTAGTGTTTCTCAGAAGGGCTTTTTTGCTATAGCTAAAGAAAGTGGGCATCCCTGTGAGAGGAGAGGGCTGCAAATCCATAGAGAAATACTTTTGCTTAGCTTATACTTTCCTTTGAAATACATTTGGTTGTACTAAAAAGGCAAAACAAGGCCTGGAAAATGCATTGGCAGAGCACCTGTGGACCATATATTTCTGTAAAAATCTTCTGGGGTGAGGTCATCATTTAGTGTCTCTGTGGAGACATGGCCAGATACTGAGGTGGTCTCTCTCCTCCCAGCACGTAACCCCATGGCTGTACACGAGTGCTCTGGATCTGTGTCTTCGGAAAGTTTCAGACTGACACACTTCAGCAACACTCTACTCCTCCCAATTTAAAGCTCTGGCATGTAGCTTGATGTCAAGTCCTGTGCCTTTCTTTACTACGTCACCATGAGCCATGCGCCAAACTTCAGCCTAATATGGGGTGGGTTCCCATCCTTGTTGAAAGCCAGTTTTGGAGCAGAGAAATTCCATCTGAGTGATGAAGTACTGGAACTGAGATGTTCACAAATCTCTGTTTTCAAAACTTAGTATTCCAGTAAGTGAATACATAAGGGTGGGATTTATCTTCTTGATGTTTAAGTGAGAAACTGGGGAAGGGATTCAAGTGCCTAAACATAGATGTCCGGGCCGTTTAGGTCTTCCACTTCTATTCCAGAAGAGTATTGGTTTCTCATAGTCTCAGGACACAACTACCAGACCCACACTGTTGCCTTGGATGACTATGAGCGACATGATCTAACTTTGAAGTTGGCCTCACTTTGAGTAGGGGAGTAGATGGGATGACTACCAGAAGCCCCTTGCATCCGAAGATTTGACAGTTCTGTACCCCAGGGTGGGTATCTGAAACTGTATTTCACACTGGGATTGGATGAGTCATCCTGCAGCAGTGCCCAGAGGCCCTCTACATTAACTGTAAAGGGAAGTCAAATTACTAGTTTAGACTTGACATGGACATAACTTTTAGATGGCTAAGGTTAGGATAGAGGGGTCCCACCTCTTGTGTCAAAACTGAAAAGCAAATAATTTATTAGTAATTTCACATTAATGGATGATTAATGGAATTATTAAGAAGAGTTTCTACACAGCATTTTGAAACAAGATCAGATCCCACAATGCTTAGTAAAAATTATAATTTTTTTTTCTAATAAATTATGTACAAAAAAAATGAGTGATGCATTGGAATAGAAAATGTACTACTCCACAAGATAATCCTTAAAAGATGCTTTCCATAGACCTTTTTCAGCATCAGATTCTTTGTTTAGTTGCCATTATTATAATCACTAGTGATTTGGACAATTTCCCTGGGTTTCCTTTCATTTCTGATACAAAGGAGTCGAGGAGGAGGAAAGACAATAGTAGCAAACTTTCCGGGGGGGGGGGGGGGGGGGGAATTAGTTCTAAAACTTTTGATTTGCATTGTTTGTTCCTTTGGCTACTGAAGGCAGACAGCAAAGTAAGCTTTCTGACTGTGTGTGCAAGCCTTAGAAACCTATAGTGCCACAGGTGTGTTCAGCAGCAGTGCAATCTAGTCCATTTTTGTTGAACAATGCTGTAGAGTAAGTACAATTTATACTACAGGCGACTTCTGTAATTACTGTGCTTTAAAATGGATTATTTCATTTTCACTTGAAACTGACCTATGTATTAACGTATTACAATAATTACATGATTTGTGGTAAAGGAAATGGGTTTTGGCTCTTAGCAGAGACTGCTGGAAGCAAGCTGTACTCTTTCAAGTGCATCCATTGGTTTTAGTTTGTATAGGCCATGAGGTTTTGGCTTTTAAGAGCTACATTCCATTAAGCAGGTATCCTGCTCTACTGAAGGTGCTTTTTTTCCCTTGTATAGGTGAAAACAAACCCACCTGTGGAGTTGAGAGCATGTCCAGGCTCCAGGAGCACATTTTGCCATCCGTAGAGACAGTAATGAGATTGTGCGCATTCTGTGTTCCAACTACATTCACACAATACACGGGATGCTGAAAACACATGAACACTGGAAATTAGAGCCGTTCTCCCATCTTCATGAACAAGTTTCTAATGTCTCATCTGTTATTTTAAAGAATGATTAAGCAGTCACATAATGCCTGAGAAATATAGGCCTCAGCTTTCGCCCGATAGTAATTGTTTTAATTTTAAATTTTAAGAGGTACATTATGGAAGTGAAAATGTTTTCAAAGTTTCATTTTCCTCATAATAAAGCAAACCAGCCGAGTAACGCTGTGAAAATACTGAATTATGTGGATGAGATTTCACCCACAGGGACACGTATCATTCTACTGATGGCTTTTGACACTGAAAATAACTGGCAGAAAGAGACAAAATGTCCAAATGGAATCAAAATGAAAACTTTATTCAAGAAAACAGCTGCATAAAACTTGAACTTTTCCAGAATTTGGCTTGCATGCTAAATATTTGTAAATGTACTCCAGTTGAAAAACATGAGCAAGTCCATCAGCGTTC
Organism: Podargus strigoides; assembly: GCA_028020825.1. Classification (NCBI taxonomy): domain Eukaryota; kingdom Metazoa; phylum Chordata; class Aves; order Caprimulgiformes; family Podargidae; genus Podargus; species Podargus strigoides. The sequence goes on from CM051623.1 coordinate 32,792,955, forward strand.
TCTGGCATTGGCCAATATACCTTTTAAAATCTGTCATAAATGTGGCATGACTAAATTTAGGGTGTTACACTTGGTGCACCATAGCATAGTTATTCCATTGAGGCTAAATTCCACTTAGTATGCAATAATGAAACTTGGCCTATTCCTCTTCCAGGAAACCTGGTAACATTTTGAGCCTGAAGAGTCATCTGATAGAGACATGAGGAGTGGTTCAGGTTCAGCAATCTCTAGAGTGAAAAATCAGTCAGACTGAACAATAAGTTTTAATTTCTTTTAACCATTACAAGTGATACTGCTGAATTAAGGGTAAGACACATATACAAGTATCTAAGTTTAGCCTGTACCTGGGGCTAAACTGTAGCAGTTGTTCTACTACCTGACGACCCCTCCCCAGCTGAGAAAGGGAATCAGGGAAAAAAGGGAGAAGCCCCATGGGTTGAAGTAGAAACAGATTTAATGAAATAACAAAACCAATACAATCACCAACATAAAGTGCACAAGGTTCTACTCAGCCTGGTTCTTCAGATCAGCAGGAGCAGAAGACCAAGAGGGATGAAACCTGGTAAGAACTCCCCACCCTCACTGAACTCCTTTTATAATGAGCTTGATGTCAGTGGTATAGGATACACCTGTGAGTCAGCTGCCTTGATTGGATCTCCCAGCTGAGTTGGGGCTACTTATGGCCTGCCTGCCATGGCTGGCCCATGGGTCTGTGCCTGGGGAACCAGGAGAAGTCAAGCAAAGAAAAATTGTATTTCTCTGCCTCTTCTGCCGACGAATAGAAGACCTGTGTCTCCAGGAAGAAAAAATACTTTTCACTAGTACTTTCCTTATTTAAAGAAAATTAGGACCAATTAAAAGACATCCCTATAGAGCTTCTAAGCTAACTCCATGTAGGGTTAGAAACCTAACATTTGCTCCTACTGAAAGGAATGGCAGAACTACCACTTATTTTAGACTACTTCAAGATTCAGCTGCAGGTGATCTACCTAGACAGTAGGAAAGGCAGAAGTCTGCAGAGCACTGGCTATATCTCAAGTTCAATACAAGTAAATGCCCCCTCCCTAAGTGCAAATAGGGCAGCATCTGAATGCACAGTGTGTGTGCACACACCAAAGATGGACTCAGTAATTGCTCCTGAAATGGTACCTTGTGCTTGGAGGCCACCTGTACACACCAGTAAGTTGCAAGGTCCATTCTGATGCTGTTTTTTCTCTTTCTCTCAAGATTGTCAGACACCTGATTTCCTCCAGATCATCAAATGGACTTCACTCTGTCCTTCACATGTCTCACACTATTACACTCGTACAATGGACCTTCTTGCTGCTTAGTGGTGAGCTAATGACTCCTGTGCTAAACATGATTAGCACATATTGATGTGTGAAATAATCATAGACCTGTTTTTCCATGGGTGTTTCACCCCCAGGAGTCCAAACAGACAGGGACAGAATGGGTAGGAGGAAGCTAAAGCACGCAGCAGAGTATCTAGAACATTTAGGGAAGAAGGAGAGAGTGAGCCATGTCTTTCCAGCAGCACCTCAGTGTGCCAGGTCTGGCTTTAATCAGGGCTACCAGCCATCAATTTCATGCGTAATAAAACTCACGGCAGAAGTGAAAAGACGTGAGGAAAATGGATGAAAAAGACAACCAACTGTAACAAAGTCTAAACAGTCTCCTTCCTTTCAAAGGGTCGCTGCCAGCTTGCTTTTATTTATTTTGGAAATGAAATCATCATGCAAAAGGGTTTTGTCTTAATTAAAAGTTCCTGTTGTCCCAAGTGCAGATGTGTGGTGGGTGTGAAAGGAAATTAGTGAGTAAGCTGCGGGTAGAATTCTCTTTCCTGGTGAATCCAGGCGGCAATCAGTGACACTAAATTTCAGGAAGGTTTAAGTCAGTGATAACAACACACTCTCTCTGTTTCAAATAAAGCAAGAGAAAGAAAAGAGAAAAATCCTTTTTTCACATATGGCACAAGTTCAAATTAAAAAATGAGTATTCAACTCATGTATCTAGCAGTACATAAAGTAACATTGCTACAGCAGAGTTGTCCCTTTTTTTTTTTTCCTTGGCAGCTAAGATTCAAGCCAGCCTTTTGCAACCAAGACTTTGTTTACAGTTTTTGTAAGTGATTCCTATGTATGAACATAAAGTAAGCACTCTTTGTTGTAAAATCTGACCACTCCTTAAAAACATCATGCTTCCTCATGTTAGACTGTGTAAACACTTATTTATACAAATCCATGACAGCACATGAAGTGCCCATCCACAACTGAAAGTAATTTATTTATATTTGTCAAAAGCAAATCATCACATATTGTTCTATTACAATTGTACCTCCAGGAGGTACAATTTTGTCTTAAACATTTTTTGAGTGTAAACAAATTACTTCCCATTAATCTTTTATTTTCCATTAGATTTTGATTCCCAGTTGTTCAATTTTCAGTGACAGCCAGCTTCTTGCCACTAGTTTTCTGGTCTGCTACATCTCTAAATTGCACTTCCAGGAGAGACTGTTTCTTTTCATGCAGATTGAACTACATTACTGGCGACAAAATGAGCAAAAACATTAGGGAAATTAAAAGCAATGTTGAAGTTGCAACCCATGGCACAGATCATAAGATTATTACATCAACATTCACGATAGTGGAAATTTAGGGAACAATATTTGTACTGCCTGGCCCACTGAGTGTGTCTGTGCACACCTGTCATTTTTTAATAGAAGATACTTGCCATCATGATACTGGCCCCACGCTGAATCTTTTGCATTAATTCATGTGGCATGGCTACTAGAGCTGTCTTTTAACTCCAGGGATTATGTTGTCACTGTTAGCTAAAAGCTGAACCTTGATCTGCAAATTCCAAAGATAAGAATCGTAGGATTGTAAAAGCTGGAGGTGCAAAAGACCTATCACTTTGTCTGATCCTTCACTCCACTAGAACAAGATTATTATCTTATCTCTCGGAGTTCTTTGTATAGTTCAGTTTCTTATGTTTCAGGAAATCTGCATTTTTCTGCATTCTTATATCATACTATTATATTTTTCTCCTCCTTTCACCCTGTATTTCCTTTTTGGCTTTCCACTCAGGAATGGTCCCAAGCCCACTCCCAAGGTGAGATTGAGATATGTTTACCATCCACAGAGCACACCTTCCGGTTCTTATGACGAGGCTGCCTGAGCCCAAACTCTGGAATAGGAGACTCCAAGAACACACAACGTCTTAGTGCAGGACGGACTGGAGAGCGCCATAGCAGAGTGAGGACACTTTAGCAGGCAATCCAGGCTTGTTTCTTCCTCCAGCACAATATGAGTACTTTTCAATGTAAGTGAGTCTTCTACCACAGACATCACCTTTGTATCACAGAGAAAATCCCTTCAGACATTTTGTGCTACTGCTTTGCCTGTCTATCTCTCAGACATCACCAGAGCCATGTGTCACCATCACTATGGTGGTCATTTCCAACCAAAACGATTCTATTATTCCATCATTCTATGACTATATTTGCAGGTATTTGTGTATGTGTCGGCAGAGTGCTCACTTACATGATTCTGTTGACACAAATTCACCCTCACTGCGCAAGCTTTGCCCTCTGGCCCTGTCTGGAGTACAAGACCATGACAGGCATTTATGTATTACTCTACTGGAAAAACAGGAGCAAACTGCTTCACTCTCTTCAAGGGCACTAGCATCTACTTATAGAACTCCACCAAGGCCACCATAGGTGCCTAATCAGGTTCAAAAGAGAAACTCATGTACAACGAGACAACAATAAATGATTCAAATTGCTTGCCATGCTGAACTGACACACAGTCTCTGTAGTGACCTGGATCTCTTTACAGGCAATGGAGAGCAAGAGTCACAGTGCCACTGTGGTGGCACAAAGGTGCTTCACTCGAGCGTTGTAATTGATCCTGCCCTCTTCTTTGGAAAGGAGGATAATTTCCTGACCTGACCATATGAAGTGAGATGGTTAAGCACTTACTGGAGGTGGCTGTACATCTCTCCTATCTATGTCTTCCCCTTCAGGGGCCACACTTATGTTTTCATCTGTGTGGCAACCAGTATTGTAGACACAACTAGACAGCTCTGCTTCCCTACTGACCATTTCCTAAAGAAAGGAGGAGGTGATTTTTATCCTTACCGTGTGAGCAGCAGCAGATAAGGGAGTTCTTTGAACTGGAGTGCGCCTGTGACTGCGATTATCCCACAAGACAATTTGTCCAGAGTATGTTCCACCAACGACCAGATTTGGGTGAAAGCGGGCAAAACAGACAGACATCACAGAGGACTGGAGTAAAACAGGTAGAGAAGAGAGGGATTACATAGTCATCTTCAGTTCACTCCTTAAGGAAACACATTGTACTCAGCATCTTGTATTTTAGAAACCACCGTATGAGCTCTATTCATACTCCTCGCACACCAGTAACTCTGCTAAAGCCAATAGGGCACATGCAAAGAGCACATTTTGACCCTAAAATGTGTAGTTCCATTGGTCCTATGGAAAATATACACTGTAGGATGAGTCTTAGCATGATGCTAAAAACCTGAGATAACCTCTCCGTGAGAGTGACAGGAAAGTGCCTAATTTGATTTCCAAATGTGAGAACTTCAAGTTCCCATGATTTCCCATCAGGGAGAGCTCTTCTCCTATTGCTCCTCTAGCTTTTAACTCTCAAAGAATTTGAGGTGTGCTTGTGAGAGACCCTCCCTAAGTTCACCTCAAGGTGTGCTGCCTTAAGAGCTTCAGCTGACAAGCCACGCGTCTCATTGTTGGATCAATGACTGATTTCTCTCTTACAGAGAGGTCCTCTTCTAATAGCAGAGGGAATCACACTTTCCCTTACATGCTTAGAGCAGAAATGAGTTTATTCTCATTTTAATGACAGCTGAGTTGCCTTTGTACATTTTGTTTAGCTGGGGTTGCTGAGGAGACAAACTGGTGTAATGGTTACCCTGGCTATCTGGTAGAGTGCCCCACAAGCCAGTATATAGATGGGTATCTAACGCAACTACCACCTTCCAGTCTCTTTAAAATAACATAAAACATTTGAAGTCCTCAATGCAACAGTCCCCAGAACCTTTATGTGCCAACATGCTACAGCCAAGAGCAACAAGCTGTAACTGCTTCAAGTCCTCCACCCTATTTCTAAGGAATTATTTCCCTTTTTTATATAATTTGTCCTGGATGTTATGTCTTTGTTTTATGAAATTGGAAAGAAGAAGTTACAATATTCATATAATTTCCTGAGAATTCACTTACTAATAAAGACAGTTTGCAAACAGAAGCAAATGTCATTTTTTTTTTCATTAGCAGCTTTAGATGCTTACAAGTCACAGAGCAAGATTTGAACTGCTGTGGCAATTACAGTCACAGTTCAATTCACTGTCAGTGGTCGCATTCTTAAAAATTCATTTTCTGGCTGTTTCCAACGAGTTTTGGTAACAAATCTTTATTATAGTTTAATGATCGGATATTTTGAAGTGGTGACGTTCCTATGTGTGAACCCATTTTAGTCAATGACAAAGGGTTAACTAAATTACTCTATTTCAGTTGCATAAAAAGCATTTCAGACATTTAAGTAAATTTTGTTGAATTGGGAACATAGAAGCTGCCAAGCTGAACTAGACTCAATGCCTACCTTGCTGACCCTGTTTGTGGCAGCAGTGGTTGGAGTTGTAAAAACTTTGACATGGGCAGATGTACTGTCTTCTTTCTTTACTGCTTCTCCTCATTTCTAGTGGCTAGAGACTGGTTTGAACTCTTACACCAGACATTTAAAACCCTTTCATATAGGGCTAGAATTAATTATGCTACCTCTTGATGTCTATAACTATGTTAATAAGAATACAGCAAAATGTGAAGTTTAAATAGTTTTTACTGAATTCATGCAGCTGCCTGATATATATTGTTTAAAGTCAGATTATACGCTGAATTAACTTAGTAGACATAGTTATAGCATACAGCAGTATATTCAGTACTGTTTTTTTTACCTAATAAGATCACCAAGACAATGAAATAAGCTGCCACTACCTTTTTTTCTTCCCCATTCTCTCTGGATTCTCATGGCTGTTCACTTGACATCTTTGATCCCTTGCCTTCTTGACTTAATCTTTTGCATACGTGTCTCTGATGTTATATAGTCTAATATTTAATGACTAGATGATTAGTATACATAATTGCCTATTTTTGTCCATATCTCTCTAAGCGCTTGAGCATAGTAATTACACTATGGTCAGTCATAGCAACAAAAGGTAGCTTCCAAACACTATTTCCAGAGGATCTATTAGCTTTACAGATAAGAAAACCCACCTCTGAGTAACAGGACTTTGGTACTGCTAAGAGGGGCTTAAAACTCAGCTATAATGCAGCTGCCATCCGGTTTCCATAGATCCCCCATACATTATAATTAAAACGACCCTACAGCACATGTTCTACATTTTATCTCTTTGTTTAATGGCTTCGTGAGTTGTTTTAATCAACCCCTCTCATTCCTTATAACTAAGCTGACAGATATTCTTACATGAAGTGAAATAGCCAGATGACTTAAAAATAGTACAGCTCCACTGCTGTGTAAACCCCGCAGCAGCTACAAGGCTCCACATGTATTTTAAGAACTCCCAATTCAAACAGTCACTCCACAACAAAGTTCTCAGTTTGTCCGAAAGAAACTCGGGAGACTCTGAAGCAGGGCAAAGAAGCCAAGTGGACAGTGCTTTTTTGAATGTTATGTTTTCATGGTTAGCATGTTTTTGAATTCAGAATCCCAGAATACAGTTGAATGGTTAGGATATAAACTGCTGAAGTGTGTTTTTCATAAAGTTCAAAAATAACCTACAGACGTGACATGGACTTAAGCCCTCTGTGCTGCTTCTAGTTCTATGTATCGCTCCGCTGTAACTTGCATTCTTCAACTGATCAAATGTTCACATTCTTTTAATGATGATGATATTATTTTTCTGCTGAGGAAAAACTTCTGTCAAATATTAGTATTTAACAATTTAAAGACTCCACTCCATAGCACTTAATAAAGTGAGCATTTTCTTAAAGTTAATGGCAGATGAGTAAGAGCTGCAAGATCCAGCCCATTCATGTTGTTAAAAACAACTTTAACAACTTTAAAAGCATTCATTTCTTAGCCTTAATGGCAGAGAGCGGCAGACAGGTCTCCAGTCTGTCTGAACAGCTCTGTGCTCAAGGAGAGCAGCAGAAACCATTCCCTGTAAGCCTCTTCTGCCTCCAGGCTGCTTCTTGTTTGCCAATTCAAGCAGTCTTGCTCCTCTAAAACAGAGTTTTGCCACTGACTTCAAAGGAGGAGGAACCAGTGCATGGTCAGGTTTTAAAGTAACAGCAGATCTCTCTTTGCACTTCTACCACACCTTTGTAGGGAAATCTCACGGCACTTTCCAATAACGATGGTTTCCCAGTTTTCATATTTGGGCATATTTTACATGCTGTAGGTGCTTAGTTACCCCTTGCAGAGGACAGAAGTGGCTATTTTCATAGTATATGGCAACAGTGCATAAAGAAATGGAAAAAAAGGATCATTTCAGAAAGCAATTCCACAGGGAGTTTAGTGTACACAGTATAAAAGTGGCATTTAGAATAGGAAGATCCCAGCGTTATCTTTTTATGGGTGCCACAGGATGTCTATGTCTGCAAGTTGTTGGGACCCAAGAGACAGGCACACCCCAGTGTTTGGTCACCTTCATGTCTCTGAATTGCCCTGTGCAGTGAATAATTTCAATATTCACTTTAGCTTAATGCTCTGGTGTTTTCTCCCTCTATGCAAATACATCCTACTGGATTTAGCTTTTGCTGTCTCTCCTTAGCTTTCTCAGCAACCCTACTAAAGTATTTCTGGTACTTCTGGCTTTGTGATCATCCACCCAGATTTTCTACTCCTGTATCTTGGTGATGGCTTTATTGGTGGATGCCACCACGCTGGTGCTGCTGCCTCATCCACCCCCTGTGCATTCTTTGCCTGTCCGCAGAGGTGAGCAGCTCTTGAAGGGCCAGGCAAGCCAGCCTGACTTCACACCAGGTGGGAGTGCTGCCCAGGCCCAGGCTGATACACCTGAGGTTCTTGTCTGGCAAACGGGTGATCCTGCTCCCCGAATGCTACAGCTTCTGCTCCCAGCTGGTACAAGAACCGTGCTGAAAATGTAATTAAGCAACAAAGCATGAAATGTCTGTGCTCCTGCCACAGCAAAGAGAGAGTTGGCCTTGGAGCAGAAGTGTTGGCCAGCCCCTGGGGAGGCCTGCAGTGGCAGGGAGGAAGGCAGCAGACCCTGGCCCCTGTCCTGGCAGCTGTGGGGTCGCCTCAGCCCGTACGGAGAGAAGTGCTGCCGGGGAGCGGGGGCTTTGCTCAGCTGCCTCAGCCTCCTCCCTCCCTCCCCACCGATGCACTCGATTCAAACAGGCCCTGAGCCCTCTTCAAGTGGCTGACAGAGCTGGTTTTTATTTTAGAAGCTTAATCTGGCCCAGATTTGGATTAACGATGGTGTATCCCTTCAACCACAGATACACATGCTCGGGACAGACAGTCATTTAGATTCTCCTTACTGAGAAGCCTGACCTCAGTACCCACATCTGATGTGTGTAAGGCCCCAGAGACTCAGCTGTCTGTGCTCATGTCCATAGATTTGGATGGCAGTCTGCCCAGCCACCAGTTGAACAAGTTCACAAAGACCTGGGTGCTAAACAATAATGACTTTCCATAGGCAATGACTACTGCATTCAGCGAGACCTCTTGTGCAGGAAACCACCCCCGTAGGCAGCGCTGCCATACTGGTGCCATATGCCTACACTTGACACCAGATGGATCTCAGAACAATACTTTGTCAGTGGGAAGAAGCAATCTGAGGAGTTCACAGGCATTTCTAGACTCCAGAATACCAGGTTATACTGCAGCAGGCACTCAGGAAACTCCTGGGTAGATTTTCTAGCTGAGCAAACACATACGAAAAAGCACTACAATCTGTGGCATGCTACCATAGGTCAGTATAACTCAGACAACAGCAGGCAATACAATTAAATGCAGCTGAGATGAAGAGGCAGATCCTTTTCCATGCTTGAGGGAACTGGCTTAGAGGGACTGAGCGCAGACGGACAAAGCTGTGGTACCGTCACTTAGCTAGAACCACAAAAAGGTGCCAAACTCATAGTCTTATATCCATAAGAACTGAAGAATAGGAACTGGACCTCTGATCAGCTATGCCTGCCCTCCTGAGGAATAAATAAATAAAGACAAAAACTAAAGTACGCATACAATTTACTCATAACCTTTTGCTCTCACTCCTGCTCATCAAGAACAGCATTTAAAGAGTCTAAGCACTCCCAGTCCCTCTGAGAGCTGCCCTACTTTCTCCTGGCCAGGCAATCAGGGGACCATCTCGTCATGTTTGCCTTGCTACACACACTTATCTGTGGCCCCAGAACAGACACAGATGATATACCTCCACTGCAAAGATGGATTAAAATAATTATCTAGAAACAAAACAGCAACCGAGTTACTAAATAAAGCTCTTTTTTTCCTGCAGGCCAAGGACTGAGACAGCATGGAAAGTATCAGTATCAGATCTGAACACTGGTTTGTCTGGTTTAGTGCTCTATTACATCCTTTTTGCACCACAAAAGGTGTGAGATACCTTGAAAGAGGCAATTCTAGAGTGAATTTGCCCTGGCTACTGAGATACCTAGATTTGCACACTGAAATAGAGACTATGTTCCTTCCAAGAGGGAAGGAACCTTCCTGATTATTTTAGTATCAGCTATTATGAATCTGGATATTTCTGTGTTTCACTAAATGTCTAAGTATAATTAATAGTAATAAACAAACAGCAAAGAGGATAGCAACAGAATTACAACCTTTTTTCCCAATTAAATTTGAAAAGATACCAAAAACATGATTTATGTGTATGTAAACCTTTACCAAAGAGGTTAACTCTTAATTCTAAAAGCTTTAAATGCCAAGACTTCTGTATTTCTCTCCCCCAGCTCTCTTCCTATTCAGCTACAAAATAGCATGTGGAATATTTTGTGCTAGAGATTATTTGTGGTACCATACAAAATTAATCTTCAACTAAAAATAAAATAAAAGCAGTTGACATCCTTCACATATTTAAGAAAATAAATAAAACCAAACAAACACTTCTTCAAACCAAATGTCAGAATCCTGTTTAATTAAAAAAAGGAAGTTTATACTTGGTTATGGTGTGTGTTGACATCTATCCCTTTGATTTACAAGAGTATGGACTGGAAAGAACAGATTGCTTTATTCAGAAGAAAGAAAGGAGGGAGGGGGGCCCAGTGTGACAGGAAAGAGTGTAGGCTGTATTAACTTCAGTGCTTGTTAAAACATGAAGGATTAATGGTAGAAAGGGAGGGAAGAATTGTGAATGTCTCCAGTTTAGGATCTTCAAAAATGTTTGGGGATTCTAAGAATGTCTCACCCGACCACATGAAAGCTGCATCAAGAGACTCAGCCACACGACTGCTCTAAATCCAAAGCTGGTATTGCTCCACTTATACCATCAAACCAACGGAGCTGAAATGTAGCCACAAATTAAATTTATTTTTATTGAAAAAGTACTAAGTCCTTAAAAAGAAGGAAAAGAGTATGTCAGGAAACGCAGTTCTTAGCCAAGTTTACAGGGTAGGTAACTCTGACATCTAACCTCACTGCTGATATCTGAACATTGCAGCAGAATCAGAGCACTCTGCCCAAGTCTCCAGCAAGACAATATCCAGCCTCATGCCTTCATTTTAAGCAGGGAACAAAGCTGAAGCTTTCTACTTTCATCTCTGTAACTGCAGGTTCAGCCTGTGGAACCACAAGAATAAAATAATGAGAAGAAAGTCCACAAGCTGCCTTGCCAAAAAGGAATCTACACTTCAGCCTCTTTGGAAAGTGTGTTTGCTAATATTATTCATTCAGTGGTGGTGTGATGACTCAGAAAAGTAGCAAAACTGTTTGCTGTATTGCAAAAATAGATAAACATGATACTTCTCAAATGTGGTATGGGGAGATCCTGCCTGCCTTTATCTATGACTGCAGCAACAAGTCAATTTGGTAACCCTGAATTACTACACATACATGCAAGCCTAAGAACACAGCCTTTGCTGAATATCCTACTTTCTTTGTTAGACCAAGGATGAGAGAATTAAAGCCTAGAGAAATAAGGAGCAATTTCATAACAAGCGCACATCAAAACCAAGTTTTCTTTCCATCCAACTGCTTACATGCTAAAAGTACCCAAATTTGTCTGTTTTCTCTGATTAGGACCTGGATGCTTATCAAATTGCAGGGTCAAATCCTTAGTGTCCGTGTGCCTGTGTGTTGGAGAAGTGAGCAGTTCCTTGGTTTGTCTGTTTTATCTAGCTCATGATACTCTAACAGTTATACAAGAGCACTCTTAATTGTTTTGATGAAATTATTCACAAGTCTGAAGTGATGTGTCTGCAGATAGAGCGCAGAGACCTTCTGCTGTCCTCACACATACCACAGGCTGGCCAGAATTTGGAGCATGTGGCAGGTGGCAGATTGAGCATGGCACTCTGACACTTCACTTGCATGCAGCAGGGCCCACTAGTTTTAGCACAGTATTAGCCAAAGCCTTCTGGACCAGAGCTTTTATACACACAGCCAGCTCAGGACATAGGTAATGGTGTCACTGCCTGCCACCACCCGTAACTACAGCTGCAAGTTCTTTGGGACAGAGACTGCTTTGTTATGATGGGTTTGTAACAAATGTCTTTCAAAGGCATCTCAGTCTTGTTGAAGGCTCTAAGGTTGACTAAATAAAAACACTACATGAAAAATTTACTTGGCACACAGGTCAGATATGCCGTTAGGTAAGAAGCAGTTCTTACACTGAAGAGTGTTCACTTCCTTTCTGAAAATATGGGGTTGGTGCCAGAACATTCCTATCAACTACTAGAAATCCTTTAGAAATAAGTCATCAGCTACATGGGACATGACAAAATAGAAGTTGTCTGGTGTGTTTCTACTGACACTTTTGATTCTGTTAACTAGTGGCTGCTGTTTTCACACAGAGGGAAATTCCAAGAGATTTTAGAAGTTAAAATCTTTGGTGAATTGCAGCCTGAATAATTTTCTAGTGATGAAATCTCCCTTAACATTCTTCTGTTCTCAACTCGTGCACTGTTTGCTATGGAGAATGTATATAGTTTTCCTTTCAACAGTAAGTAATGTCAGGTTGCAGTTGTCACCTGTTTTGTTTTGGTTTGTTTTCAGAAAATGGCTTATTGGATTGGATGTCTAATATTAAAGGGCTGTTTAACACAGAGAGTTACTCAAAATAAAGAACCTCAACCAAACCATGACCTCCCTCTTACTGTAGTGTGACCACCCTCCTGTAGAAGTGGTAAAGCAATCTGCATGTTAGTTTAATTGTGTTTGGGTTTCATCTGGGCTCAGAAAATCAGTAAGATAAGTTACAATGAACTGTCTGCAGTAATTCATGAGGGGACAATAACTGAAGAGAGATGAAAGGGTTTACACTGAACTTTTCAGCTCCATTGAAATGCTTAATTCTCCATTCCCTACAGACTCTAAAGAAATATGCTTAAGGGCATGGTCTTTGCAGAATTTTACAGACAGTTTAACTAAGACACCAACAATTGGTGTAGCAAATACCCCTAATGCTATGCAATAAGTCTTGAAAACTATACCCTATGCACAATCTGCTGTGTATATATTAAGTCTACTGTAAGTACATGCTGGTAATATAATAAAGAATGAAAGCGGATGCTTCCCTAATCCTTTTTCTTTCTCTTTAGCACTTATTTTGGTGAGTAGGGCAAAGATTGCAGCATTCAGTGCCAGAAGGTCCTGAGAGAGGCAGAGTATTTAGTATAGGACAAGTTTTTGAAAACCATATCTGTCTGCACAGCCTTAAAGCACTATTTACATCACCACACATTATTATTGGCAGCATAGAGATAACAAGATAAGAGTCCAAAGTGAAAAAAAAAAGAGGAAGAGTTCAGTTCAGCTTGTTTTGGGCAATTTATTCATCATCATATCTCTTAGCATTCCTACAGGTTTGGTTTTTTCTTTGTGGTGAGGAATATTTTAAGCACTGTGAAGTGAAATACAGATCTTGAGAAACACATACTCAAAACATATAAACCGAAGCCCTCTCTAAGTGTTGCAGTTAGGCAACTCCAGGCAAAAGCATCTGTGAAGGTGAAACCACTTCTATCTAGCAAATTAAATGATGGGGGAACCTGGCTGAGAGGGACAAGTCCAGGAGTTCTGGTTACTTTTCCTGAATTACTTCTGGATATTCTCTGATATTATCTAATATAAAACACAGATATAGTCTTGACAGCTCAGCCCCATCCACCCAAAGTGCCCCAGCCATTGGTCTAAGGACTTAAGTTTCTTATTGCTGCACACCTCATCTCCAGGCAGAGTCCGCTTTCTGCTGGAACCATGGCCTGGCCTCAGGAGCAAGACTCGAAGGTCCCTATGCAGGGTGGTCCCCATCTTGCACCATGCAAAAGCAAAGAGAACCCCCAGAGACTGAGGTATGGGCTAGCCTTGCCTGGCATCCTATCGTCCTGGACTCTTCTCCTCACAGAGAATGCAAACCAGGTGATCACTTGATGGCAAGTTCTGGAAATATCAGATTTGAGCTTTACAGAGCACACAGAGATAGCAAATTCCAGAGTTTAGGAACAGAAATGGAAACACGAGTTGCTCTTGAGCTGTGGTAGTAGCTTGGTGGTTTCTATGGCAGCCATGCAAAACGTGCATTTGATCAATCAAACCATGTGAAGCCACAGATGAATTAAAAGCCAGTACAGATGCTGCAAGAACAATTATCTATAGCTCAGCCTGTGAAGTTGGGCATAGCAGTCACAGCTGCTTATAAGGGAGTTGCAGATACATCTCAAATGTAGCTTTCAGTCCAGACCCCCACAATAAATGCACAGACCATGAGAACCCAGGCACAGTCTGAAGACTGATCATATCAGAACAAGAACAGTTTAAAGTCCCAGCTGAGGAAGAACTTATCTATATACTTAAGTTCACCTTTTCTCAGACGTCCATGAACTTAATTGTAGATAATTCTTCTAAGTTCCCCATAGCTTCAGTGACTCAAAAAGCTTGCTCACAGCTAAGCAAATAGGTTAAGTGCTTTCCTAAACAGTCAATTTCTTGATTCAGGACATCTGACAGCCAGTGGTCTCCTTTCAGGAAGGAAGGAAGGATGCCCTGATGTTCAGCTGGTCCCAGAAAGACTGTAGAATTTGAGACAGTTATGGCCCAACTGACTTTTGCATAACCTCAGAGACAAGGAAGGGAAAAGAAGCATGAAGTGTCAGAGACAGACTCACTGAATTGCCAAGGCTGGAAGGCACATCTAGAGACTGTCTAGTCCAACCGCTTGCTTAGAGCAGGGTCAGCTGGAACAGACTGCTCATGAATGTGTAGTTGAGTTTTGACTATCTCCATGGATGGGGAGACCCCAGGACCTCTCTGGGCAATCTATGCCAGCAGTCAGTCATCCTCACAGTAAAGAGATTTTTTCTTATGTTTAAATGTAATTTCCTGTATTTCAGTTTGTGCCCATTGCCTCTTCTCTATACAGATCGCCTGAACCTTCTCTTCTCAAGACTAAGCAGTCCCAGCTCTCTCAGCATCCCCTTGTATGAGAGATAATCTGATCCCTAAATCATATTAGAGGCCCTTTGCTGGACTCGCTCCAGTATGTCAAAGTCTTTCTTGCACTTGCAATCCCTGAACTGAATGAATCTCTACTTACTGGACCCCTCTTTATCAAGGACTCTACAAGTCTTTGACTGAATGGAGCTCTGCCTGATCCTGGAGATGGGTCCCTTGATTTTCCAGGTTAAGGATAGGGAGCAAAGGGACAACAGTGTATCTTATTTTACTTGTTTCTAAGCAATTGGCATTTTGTACTCTGTAGTCTGTGTCACTTGGGCAAACTTCTATCAGTTCACTGTCAAAATAATTACAGTAATCTTTTCTTATCTTTTTGATTTAATTGTAGCTTCTAGTGAAGACTGTCAGGCTATTATATTTGCCCAAATCCATCACTTTCACTGAAGTATCATTTATAAGTAGTGTCACTACATAATTGGATGTAATTGAAAATTAATTAAACATTGCACATTGATAGGAGGAGGACTGAGAGGCACAGCTATCTAGTGGAAATGCAGAAGATACCACAGGCAAGTCCGTATTTAAGAATGAGGGCGGGAACACAAGTTGCGTTTGCACTGTTCCTGTCTCCTTCAGTAAATTACTGTACAAATTCTGATATAAGTAGCCTGGCTCTGCACCCATAGAGCATTATGAAGCAGCTAAGGCCATGCTGGAATAGATGGCTACTTCTCATTATAGACCTAGTTTTTAATCCCCCTTTCTCCAAGCAAACCTTAGTTTACTGAAATTTCACATCCTGCTTTCCTTACCTGCAAGGTTCTGCTGTTTGGTTTCTGCTATTTTTTTTCCATGAGTAGTCTTGTAGAGGAGATAAGTGTTTTTCCAGTCTCAGGGACAAAGCCTTAGTTACAATAAATCAGCACAGTTATGCCAGCTTACTCCTGGAGTAACAGAGAACCACATCTTCCTCAAAAACAGCTCACCTGGGTCACCCACTCTCACCAGTGCATTTTATAATGCATCACTGTCCTGACAGGAAAAATGGATTTACCCCAAACAGCTCGTGGCAAATAGCAATTCTACACAACTCCTGTACACTATTAACTCAGTCCAAATTGAGCTTAGACTATTTATTTACAGATGTAAACGTGAGATGGTAAATGTTAAGCATGTTCTTCTCCCCATGAAATGACTGGCGATTCAGTTCATGAACAATATGGAACTGAAGTAGAATTGATATTTATCTTAGCTACAAAAATACTAAACGTTATAAGAGCAATCAAAATGTATTAATCATAGACCCTAATGTACCCTGGCACATTTTGTTGTAGAGATAATGAAACCACTTTGATCTCTCCAGTATGACAAGTTTCTAAAAGCATACTGCTTCTTGCATGTAGGATGTTTGCTTGTCATCCTACACTAAAATAAATGTACTTTAACTTTTCTTCTCTGGTACTTTTCATGATAAAGACAATCTTGCTTTAATAAAATGTCATGAGAAAGATCTGCTTTGTGAAAGTTAAATCTATGGTATTTGTCATCATTCATATTCAGTTATTATGGTTATATAATGGATAGTGAAATTTTCGCAAAACACTACGAATGTCTTCATACGGGCACTTATTACTAACAAAGGCTGACTTTTTATAATCATCATTACAGTGACAGCAAATATGATACCATTACGCAGAGAAGTGCTTGTACAGTAAGAATTACTGGCCAGTCTCTAAGCAGGCTGACAGAGACTCCCCTTTTTGCCACTGTCCAGAAGACTCTCTGCCCCACATGGGAAATGTCTTCCAAGGATAATATCAGTATCTCAGCCAATCAGCACATGCTTCTGCTTTCCCTTTGTGGGAAGCAGGGAGCATTGATCGTCATTAAATCAATGTTGCCCATATACAAAAGTTCTTTTCAGGGAAGTACTTGTCAGTCATCCAGCTGTGGGGGCAGAGGGTGGAAAACTGTTGATTTTAGACCTAAGGCAGAGGACAGTTATATCCTGGGCTGTAATGATGGATTCCTTGGTTTCTGGGGCCTTTTACAGCACTTTAGAAGAGTAACTGGTTTATATTTTGTGTCAGGTAACACAGAAAGAGGCTTCACTCCTCACATAGAGCTCCCACAGAGACAAAAATCAAGAGGTGAAAATAATTTTCTTGAATTTGGACCAAATGTAGTCTCCATTGCAAGTAGCTTGCACTGAGAACAGTTACATAACCCAAACAGAAAAGTCATGCCTATGGCTGTTTATCCATCATTTGCAGTGCAGCTAGGGAATTGCATGGTAAAAAAAATTCTGTGGAAGGATCCCAATGACTTATTGATTTCACATCTGATCCTGCATTTCTTGTTCACCCAAAACCATTTTAGCACTGGGAGTTTCAGATATACAAGAAAAATGTCAAAACTTAATGTTCACATCCACAAAAGAAAGTTATGCTCTTTTTTCCCCTTCCTTCCTTCCTTCCTTTTTCTTAAAATATCTTACACTAGATCATCTTGAAATGTAACCAAATCAACAACTACTAACCTATAAAACACCCTCAGGAACAACTGCAGGATTTGGTGATTTTTTTCTCTGCAATTTCGGGATAGTGTGACAAATTTGCATTTTTTATCAACAGAGTTTTTCAAAATTCTGAGTTGAACGAATAATGTCATGTGTTTATAAGTATCAGTAATCTAAGCCATCTGCAAAGAAATGGTTTTGCAAAGGCATCTCTTTCAGGACACTCTGTGGATTTTGTCACTGCTTGAGGTTTTGGCAAACCATCAATATCACTATAATTTTCTCTTATGAAATATAGCTTTTGACTGAGATTTTTTTTTTTTTTCTTCTCCTTAGCTAGCTGACATTTAAAAATACATTTCTAACCAGGCAAATTCAAAGGTCAGGTTTTCTCAAAATTGCATTATTTTCATATTGCATATTAGATACCAGTAATTCACAAAGGAACAATGCAAGTTATTAGTAAAACAAAGAAACTAAAAAAAAAAAAATTAAAAAAAATGCCTGCTGTATCGAGTGGCCACTGTATTCTTTATATTTTGTCTGAAAGGAAGAATGTGTGAACTTTAAAAAGTGAAACAGCATCTTTAAGTTGAGATTCATTACAAGTCACTATTTTAACACCTACAAAAAGCACAATACTATTGCTAGTAGTGACAGCATATCATTTATGCGTATGATGATCTACCCCCTCCAAAAAAAGGCTTAGAAGCAGGAACTGCCTAAAATTTTCTATCCAAGACAAGCAAATTTGTCACTTCATAATTCTTTGATTCATAATTGAAATCTCAGTTTCAAATGAGGAAGATGATCTATGTTAAACATTGCTCTAAGCAAAGGAGCATTCTGTTGCTAGAAGACATTCTATGTATAAACATAGTCCTCAAGTAATTCAGAATGTTAATTACTAACAGGGAAATTGCACCCACCTTTTGTATTAGCAGTCATTTCACAGACTGATGGGATATGGCACAGAATTTTGCTGTTATAGTGTACACATTGGCTTTGATGGGTGTGTTGCTCTTCAGGGTTCTGCACAAGAGAGCAGTAGATCTGAGTCATCAAGGAAAAAGCAGCTTTGCTAAGGGTTAGGAAAGATAGAGGTAAGCCCAGGGGAAGGCATACAACTCTGTGGTTCCCTTCAGTCTAAATAATGACACTTAGTTTCTCTCCAGTCGTGCCTGGAAGAAGGTTTCCTCCTCCCACTCCTGTTAGGAAAAATATTACGATTTGATTTTGTGTGGAAACAAAGTAATTTTAAAGAGATTTTAGGACTGAAAGGCTATGTGGAAAACATGGCATACATTTTCTTGATCTGCATATGATAGCAGATGCCACATTAACAGCTGTGGCATTTTGGCAATAAAGCAGGACTTGAGGCTCAGCTCGGGCATTTCTAGTCATTTCAGGACCGTGAAAGATGCTGTAGCACCCAAGACAGAATATACATTTTTTATATTTTCAGTGCCTTTTCTGTCCTCCCCCACTGATGTCTCTGAGTTCAGTAGTATCTGGGAGAAAGGAGACTCTGCCTCTTGTATATTTGGTCCTCTTTGCCCCACTCTACAAATCTGCTGCAGGCAGCTCTGTCATCGTACCTAAGACACCAAAAAACATTTTCCAAATACTACTTTCAGCCTTCAGATGTGTGGGTGTAACTTCTACTGACTCACACACAATCTCTCCACAAGTATTGAAGCACTAATCTTAGGCCAAATGATAGTTATTTTTAATCACCAAAGGCAGAAGTGGTATAAACTCCAATAAGAGGAGCAAAAAGACAGCTGTTACCAGCTGAGAACAAGATGAAGAACCCAAAAAAAGCCTAAGAGACAAGACATGGGCTCTTGTTTACTGAAATCCTCACAGCACAAACTGTGCTCTGCGTTTTCATGTTTCAGCTTGGACAAATACAATAGGACAGAAGAAAAATATTTCAAAATAAGAACAGAATGAATATGTCCTGCTATCACAAACGACAGCTGAAACTGTTCTCCTCCCCCAGTAGCACAGCTGGAAATTCCACCAAATTTTAATTAAAAATGGTGCACCTATACATCTGCATGAATTATTGCAGTATGCAAATGACCATGTAGACACAAATGTAATAGCAACAGTGTCATGGAGAACAGGCATAGAAGAGCTCTACACAGCTCAACAAAGATCATCCTACCAATAATGGATAGAAGGAGATGAAACAGAAATGAAAACAAAACAACCTCTATATCTATGAAGAAGTCCTACCTGATTCATTTTACATTTTGGTATGTGTTACAAAATTCTGCAACAAATTTAGGTGCCTGGGTATTGGACCATTCCCAGTATGGGAGCTGCTCCAGCGTATTTAAAGGCAGACATTCAGAGGTCCACTTACCAGACAGCTGCTGCAAAACCAGTCAGAAACTGATTCATGTCCAGGATCATAAGATCACAGGACAATTCAGGTTGGAAAAGACCTCAAGAGATCTCCAGTCCAACCTCCTGTTCAAAGCAGGGCCAGCTGTGAAATTAGACAAGGTTGCTCAGGGCTTCATCCAGCCTGCCTTGAAAAGACAATGATGGAGACTGTGCAATCTGTTTGAACAACCTGCTTCAGTGCTTGACTGTCTTCATGGGGAAAAGCCTTTTAATTCCATGTAGTCTGAACTCCTTCCATTGTCTCTCATTCTCCCACCATGCACCAAGCTTCAGTGGTTTCCCATCAAACCTAATTATCTTCTGTCAACCAGTTCTATTTTAACAACTGTACACTTTTTGATGAAAAAGACTTTTCCAGAGCTGTGTTGTTTTGTTTTTTTTAGAAAATTTGCAGTGAGCTCAGAGCCACATGTCCTGTCTGAGATTTGCAGCACTTTAAAGACTGACCACAGGTGCCCCCTCTCAGAAGAAACTGAGGAACTAGACAAGTCAGCTCTGGGACTGGAAATGCTGCTAGTTCTTCAGATTTATTTTACTTAGGAAATTCTGGGAAGCCTGGAGGGACTTTAGGGGCTGTCATTTCTTTTATGGCTCTGAAGAGCTGAATCCTTACTTGAAACTTAGATAGCAGCAAGAAAGTATGGAGGCTGTTGTGGAAAAACACCAATATAATTATCAGAGAAAATTTTCTTTATTTTTTAAGCATTCCAAGCATACTTTTTTGACAATTAAACTTGCTGTAGTATTTATTTTATTTTAAAGTTCTGGGACTGTGCTCTGGTCTGGCTGCCACAGCAAAGGAAATTCAAGGACAAGAGGAAAAAGAGGGTATTAATCATTCATGCTATTACCTCGCCTGCTCTGCGCACAAGTCTCATGGATTTGGGCACTCAGCACCTTTAGAAGGGAAGCTGCTGGAGCAAAAAGCACATCTGAAGGAATTTACATTGATTTTAAAAGAGCAGATAACAACAAAGGAACAAAAAAAGGCAACTCTGGCCAATATCAGTCACTAAATATAGCCCTTGACTTACCTCAGTGCATCTAATTCTAAGATATGCATTTCTAACTCCATCCATTCAGTTGAAAAGGGAAAGACCACACCAGGATAAGCAATGAAGAGTGGTCAAACACATAACTTAATGACAGTGTATAGAAGCCACTATAAAAAAGCTAGGGGAGAATGAAACATTTTGTGGTGTGGCTGAGTGGCTGATTTCTGTACCCAGTCCACCAATATTTTCCAAGCATGGACAGCTTTTATTGAAATTAAAATAGAAAACACAAGTCCCATATCCCATAAAAAAACCTGACAGTTTAGTAAAGAGATGGAACCAACCAAGTAAATCTAACTGCATGGCATTTTAGGAAAAGGACAGAAATAGCTGTAGCTATTAAAAGTGATATATTGCTGAAATCTTTTTGTGATTATGCTAAAAGTCCATCTGACTGCTTGAAAGAACTCTTAAAGGGTTACTGCTTCCTCAAATAAAAGGTACTTCACATGTGCTCCCTTCCTTAAAAATACACTGAATGTAGTTACTCCTAAGTGTCAGATTTGTACTTCTCACTGCCCTTTGAGACATTTGGAAAAGACGTAGCTGAGAAAGAGGAAATTAATAGATCAGGAAATAATCTATAATAAATCAAAATGGAGTCAATGTAGTAATTTTTTTTGTTGTTGCTGTTATCATTAGACTGAGTGTAGCAAAGCAGAATTCACCAAGCTTTCCAAACACAATGCAGAGCCCTCCAAATCAGAGAATAACATTCAATTTGGTTTATTTGCATGAAACTAATATCTTTAGCTGTCTTCCCCCCACCCCTCCTCTTTTGAAGTGATGGATGCTTGAAGCTGAGGTCCAAATACCTCAACCAACTGTAATAACCTCTGTTTGGTTCCAGAAGAAAGGATATGGTTTGCAATATCCTGAAGTCCACTAGACCCACTAATTATTTCTTTCCCTTGTATCTTTTGTCTCTGTAGGTCAGCTCTAACCCAAAAGCTAGGAGATCTGGTATAAGAGCAGTGCTGTACCCACGCTAACAGGTCCTGTGGAAAGGAAGGGTATAATAGCTCAGACTTCCAACTAGCCACTTTAGGGTAAAGACACTCTGAGTTCTCATTTGCCTCACTCAATCAGCTCTGTTGGTGCAAAGTTTCAGATACTTCTTCAGGTCCTTTGGGTTAGAAAGCTTACACCAGTCCACCAGGAAACAGAAACAACACCACGGGCAAAGATGACCAGTAGTACATAGACAATGGGAATTGCATTACAAATAATCCTAATAATTAACGGGTAATGTAGATTTTTATTTGTTTGTTCAGTGAACTGACACATTATGGACATATAAGCACTTTCTAAGTAGTAGAGTAAGACTGTTCACATACCAGGCCAGCGTCATGCATTGCATAAATCAATATAGGATTGAGCTCATGTTGAGTCATATCATCAACAACCATGCCATACTATTTTTGTTTTTGTCACCCCCACCTAAACACAGACCAACAGTAGCTGAGAGAAGCAATGTGAACCACTGCTTAAAATCCTCCCACCAAAATGAGGGAGAGTCAATGTGATTTCCATGTCTTTGCTGGAATTCGTTCCCTCTCTGGATATTGCCAACCCAACCCAACCATGGATGACTCATCCACAGGGCCTCATAAAGTACTTCTGAAAGTCTTGGGTTTTGCCTTTGGAATGCACTGGATTGCACCAAGTTTGTGATGCTCCAGCATGAGGGAAGAAGACATCCCTGACTCTTCCCTACAAGGACATTACCACTCTGCACTCTGCAGTATTAACTGCATGGTCAATTTATTTCTCACTACCTAAGGAAAGCATTGAACACTCATTTCTTTGGTAAATGATATCACCCTTCCACTTTGATTTTGCTTCTGAGACACTTCTTTGCTTGCACAGGAAAACAAATGAAAAATTGCCTGAGCCCTCACTCTTCCTTGTTTTCCCATTTCTAACCTTGTGGTAAAGAGACGTATGATGAGCTATAGAGGAAAAAATCTGTGGGAGTCCCAGCTAAAATACTGTCAGCACATCACCGGGTAAAGTAGAAATATAAAAACCCAAAGAAGGGCAAAAATAAAACAAATAGAAAAAAATAAATATTCCACAGGAGGAGCAAATAGAAGCACATAGAACTGTTTTGTTTAGACAGGATTTGATAGATCACATGGCAGTTCACGTGAATCAATGAGTAAACAAGTCCACTTGGCTGATAGTCATTTTTCCCTTAATGCATATTAACTAAAATTGAACTCAGTATTTGTAGCACAACATATTGTAGAGCTATGAAACTTACTACCACCTACACTGTATTAATGAGCCAACAACCTAGTATGACTTTAAATTGGGCAAGAACTTCATAACAGTAAGATCATTAGTGACAACAGCTAAGATAAACATTTACAGAATACATCACCCCTCATATTTGAGGACTGAAATAAAACGCTTTGCTTATTGGAGTTAGAAAAAAAATCATAGCTGGTAGATTTTTGCATCACTGTCTGCCATGGCTTCATGTTTGAAGCCCCTGGGATCTCTCAACTTTCAGCAAAAGTATTGGGAAAGCCTGTTGTTCTGATTATGACAATTTCAATGATCCTATTTAAGATTACAAAAAGTCATAGAAAGAGGTAAACAAAATTAAGAATTTCCTTGGTAATCATCTCAAATTTATGTATATATCAGGAAAGACAGAAAAACATTACAGTTCCTAGCTTCAAGAATTTACCAAATGTGCACAAGAGGTATCTAAAGTTCTACCTGCTGAAGTTTAGTCAGTCTTTAGCTGTCCAGAGATGTTTCATATATCTATTTCTATTGATGTTATCAGAACTTCTGAGGTGGAATTTCTTAGAAGTTCCTCAGAAATAGCTTCATAAACCTATTTATTGATTTGGCTTCTCAGAAGTGGCTTGCATGAGTTCCTGAAAAGTCAAATCTGAAATGAGTTTCTACTTGCTTGTATCTCACTCTGTGAGCCCAAAAAATGAACAGCAAAAGGTATATTAGTCAGCACCATACAGTATTTATTAAAACCACACTTTTACAGAAAGTCTTTGGAAAGGAAAACAGAGGTCTGTTGGGAAAATACACTCAAAGTACTGTGTTTGTCATATCTGGGCAACTTATCTGTAATGATAAGGTGTGTGTTCATCTCTAGCTGCTGGGCTGGACTAGTATAAGGTCATGTATTGCAGAAGATAGATTGAGCCTGTTTCACAGGAGACCTAGAGAAATGACTGAATAAGGACTGAATAAGGGAATATTTCTCTTGCAAAACGGTAATATAAATTATATGGGGCTGACTAATAATACAGTTGGTTTCCACTAACTAACAGAATAACATGATGATCTAGAGAACTGAATTCCAGACTCTGAACTAAGTTTTTTTTCTTATTTTCCATCTGAGTCAGTTAGAACAAAAACTGTGTTCAAGAGACCAAGTCTCATGCATTTTGTTTCCCCATTTAATCTCATGTGGGTATCCCCATCTGATCTGAGATGCTGAAGATATTCCACGTCAGAAGCCCCATAATGGTGGTTCAAACATGGTTCTGACTCATGATGGACTTATAATGCAAATTATCTGTGGGCAGTTTGACCAAGAAAATAAATATTTCTTGTGGACAGAAGAACCAATTTCATTTAACTGAAAGATGATGAATCCAGGATGCATGTGAAAGCACAGTGCCATACGTGTCTCTCAATTCACAAGTTTTAAGGTTACACTTCTGAAAAGGGGGGCATCCAACTTCATTGGGGAATTAGACAGTAGCTCAGCCAGGCCAAATCTCTGGCCACAACTTTGTCCTATGTGCGTTTTTCTAATGGAGAGTATAGCCTGTCTCAGTGCTTTCATTTTAATGAGTCATACCTTCCCTGTTTAAACCTACCTACTTTTAAAACTAGATAGAATTTTTAATTAATGGAGCACATTGTCATGTCTGTAGTCAATCTCCCCTTTGTGTACTCAGACAGGCTACCCTGAATCTGGTTATTATCTTGCAAAATCAATCTCTCTTAAGGATTATTCTTCCTGAAAATGCAATGGGCAATCTCTTGATTATTTTGTTTAAAACATTAAGCTGCATGTACATCCTAGAGAATTTGAACACGGGATCTGAGCTAAGACCTTAAGCAGCCTGAAAGAACACATCAGTCTGCTGAATATGATATCCAGAAAAAGACAAGTTCTCATTTCAAAGGTAATACACACACATACACACACATACATATACATGCATATAAATCTGTATGGCATATTTTATGTGCAGGCCTAGACTCCCTGTGAAGTTGTTTTTCAGTATAGCAAATTAGAAAAACATGCCCAGAATTAAAGGTTATTTAATCGGGTTGAAGCAGTAACTTCAGTTCCAGCAACTCCCTCCCACTATGTTACATCTGATAATGTACCCAAGTCCAAATATAAATTTAGTTCAAAAAGATGTTTGGTCCTTGAATGTAAAATGACACTTAGCTTACACAATTAGCCAGGTAATGCATATCCTTCCAAGAGAAGCCATTTTTACCGCGGAATAATCTGCATTTTACAAATCTTTGATTGTTAAATTTTACTTGCTGAAACTTTTCCATATGGCTATTTAAATACCACCATCCTGTATTTAATTACCACAGAAGGATATTAATGAAGATGTTGGAAATTTGGCCCAAGCCATGCTCCACAGTTTGGACAGTTTCATGGAGACAGAGCCAATGAGCAGAACATTTCTGTCAATACGAGGCTGTGCCATTTCAAACACAAAAGCAGTGGCAAAAGAGGAGTAAACAGTCCTGTAGAAATAAAACACTCAGCTGTTTTTGAATTGTCTGTAAACTTCTAAAATAGTATGGTCATAAAGTAGCATTGAGTGAAGTGAAAACACTGGTTTGCTAACTGAAAGGACAGTCAAACAGAAACTGGTGGAGCAGTCCTTGTAACCAAGACTGTTTTTATCAAGCTGTAAGTACGATGCATGCCCAGAAATGCAAAGTGTACGTCCTAATTTTAAAGGCAAAACATGATATTGAGCAGAACCAAGGCAAGGGTAGGCAGCTTGGAGTGCAGAGGATCTGAGGAAGCTAACGTGGGTGGGAGAGCATATGTTGCTGCCTGGATGGGGAAGTGGTACACCACAGTTACTTTATAAGTGCAAGGGCTTTATAAACTAAATCTCCTAGGGACTGTTTTAAATAGACAAAGAATGACACGCAGCCCTGACAGGCTTTGAGTATTGTTTGTGAAGGCTGGTCACCTTCTAAAAACACCGGACTGCCACTTGTACTTTTTCCAAAAATGCCTATTTTTAACCTCAGCCTCCTCGTATAAACAGTGGGCAGATGCGCCATGTAGTAAACTCTGTCTTGTCTGTGAAGTGCTGGGGTTTGAACCCCAAGCCCTGAATTAAGGTTGACATATGGGTGGTTCCCACAGTCCTTCAAAAGGAGGGGATGAGTTTGCCTTTTGGATTTCCCTACAAGGTGCGGCTGGCCTTGTGAGGAAAGCCCTTGGGTAAACAAGCCCCAGGTGTCCTGCTTTGGGGATAAAAGCTGGGACCACTTGCAGGAAGGGTGGAGTGTCTGTTTGTGAGGTGGATGTGCTTTGCAGAGTTTCCCTGTTGGGGAAGGACCTCCTGACTCTCCCTGCAACTGGGCCCCAGTCAGGTTTGGCGCTTGTGAATGCGGACTCTGTGAGAACAACATGTGGCTACCTCTCTCCTATATTATCTGTCTATTGGCTTGGCTGTCTCCCATCTCTGCCATGGGAGACTTCATTGCTTTGTTTGTTCCACTGATTGCTGGCTGTGTTGTATCATTCCTAGGGTTGCTGGGGTTGATGTCTGTTATGTGTAACCTGATTGACTTGTTTGTACCCCCAGCGTTCACCCATGTACTGACTTTGTTGTGTGCAACAGAATCTGGTTACTGCTGGCTGCGTCCTTTGTGCTAGGCCTAGTAATTGGCAAAACAGTCTGGCATTAAACTAATGGCTTCCTCAGTCTTACCTGACAATGGAAAACATATTCTGGTGTGGTTTTCTTGAACTTCATGTTCCACACCAAGGCTACGCCATCAGGCTCATGCGGAGCATCTTCATTATTGTTATAAGATGCAACCATCAACTCGGGGTACTAGAAAGAAAAAGAAAAAGCAGATGAAGTAAGATGGATGATGAACCTGTGCAAAATCCGATGAGACAGAAATAATCTCACACTACATGTGCAATATATGGTTTTAATTATATTACACACTAAGTCAAATCATAGTATTCAGCTTCATTTTGGTTTTATATTTTACTCATCCTTGACATCCTTAAAGCCCCTGCTCCTTGCTCTATATCAGTTATTCTCAGATTCCACAAAGGAAATGTTATTTTCTGAAGGTAATCCTCAGAAAAGACAACAAGCAGGATATTCATAAAGGGAATTCAAAGCAAGGAAGAGGAAAAATCTGAAAGCTTGAGTAATCCTAATGTATTTGCTTAGCCTTTTCTTCTGGGACAAAATGTTGTCTTAATTGATTTTGATAATAAAACCACAATGACCATAGCATTGCTTTTATTCTGTAATTCAGTTTTTTCAGCATATGTGAAAACTATTCTTTCTTATTTCATTATGCACTCTTCCTATTCACTTATGCTTAGAATCAACTTGAAAGCTCTTCTTGATGATTCAAATAGCAAACAAAACATTTTCTTCACAGAAGCTCAATTTTGCAAGACGCTGAGGTCATCTTGTAAAGTACAGGGTGACCTCGAATTCCACTGACTCAGTAAGATTGATGCAATGAGCACTCTAAAATTGGATCCATATTTTTTTGTACATCCGTTATCCACTGATGCATAGAAGCAGATATGCAACACATATATGTATTTGCTCTGGTTTTATATATATATATGTACACATATATACATGCATACATAATATATGAAAAATCAGATTTTCACAATCTGTTGATGACTTTGTATCATTTCAAAACACCAGAAGAAGTAACAATTTGCCCACAAAATATATTACTTTCTGCCTATACAGTAGCACCCAGTTCTCCACTCTCCCATGTTTTACACTAGGCACCTCTGGTAGCCTCTGTCCTTCCCTCTAAATAGTCAAAGTATGGCAGTGGATCTTATGGCATGTCCAGAGAAAAACACGTGGCTTCTGCAGACCAATGAGCCAGCAGCCCAAGCTCTGCAGGACCCACATCCTCCTCTTGTAAACTACAAATGCTTTCCCTCAAAATTTCTCAATGATCTCTGCAAATCATTGTCACTTTTTGTCTTTCCCAGGTAAATTCCTGCCAAACCATTCATCACTTTATAGGGGAACAGCATAGCTGGTAGATGTAAAGGAAGTGGGACAAAGAAATTGCCAATAGTACTATTGGGAGCTGTGAATTTGATCCACACCAGGCATTTAAAAATAATAATAAAGAAACCATCACCCTTTACATCGTTATTGGGGTTTGAACCTCTCTGCTCTCAAAATCCATTTGGAAGAAATAATGTGCACAGCTATAACTTCTGCCATCAGCAGCTGTTCTTTCCTACTTTGTGTATGCTTCCATGGATAATACATCATGGAGTTGATGATTTTTCTATTCAAGTTCATCATTCCAAATGTGCCTGGACCCATGTGTGGGAGAACCAGCAATGACACATGGCCACCATAGCCGCCTCTTTCCCATTTTGGGGTGGCTCTGACTGGGTTGTACCTACATCCCAGCAGACCCTGGATGCTGGCACAGCTTGTAAGGGCAATTTAGCACCAAAATCACTTGCATGGGATTTAGAGCAAGCAGCAGACCGATCACTTCTTTGACCTCCTCAGGAACTGAGGGAGACCTGAGGGTGGCCTAATTCCACACATGAGACACTAGCTCTCTGGACACAGTTGTGCCAGCCTGCCCTCCACTGGTCTCATCCATCTCAGCCCCTCTTCTTTCTCTCTCCTGCAACAGAGATTATAACAACTTCTGAACAGCGAGCTCAGCTTCTCCTTTGAACCTTTTCATCCCACGTTGGCCCAGGTCCAAATAAACAGTGTGCGCAGTAGGCTCTTTCCAGGACATCTTGTTTTGGCTGAACAGGTTAAGTACCATTTGCGTGAGCAGCTGAGCCCACAGTTGTGAAGGGGCAGACACCTGGGCAGGCAGAAGCGACAAGCCCTTCCACTGGCATTGCTGCAGACAGCTAGGGCATGTGACCAGGTCTGAAGCACCACTTTAGGGTTGGTTGACACTCCTGGAAAGTTTACTGAGCATGTTCTGGTCAGCAGCATGTCTGGTCATAAGCAAACACTGACTCAAATCTTGCTGGTCTATACTTAGGTTTTGCAATCACAGTTTATGCATCTGACTGGAAATACAGTTTCAAGTTTACACAGACACTGGGGTCATACCTCGCTGGGCAACACCATTATGAGGCTTTTTGACTTAAAAAACAGAGTTAAGTGCAGCACCCTAAATTCACACTGGCATTACACTCTCACCTCTTCATTCAATCTACTTGCATTTACAGAATTTCAGTCCCCACCAGGTGCCCAACTGTCCTGTGACTGCAACTGAAAACAATGTGGAAATGGTGCTGTGGGAAACAGCATTCAAGGCTGCTGCCTAAGAGTCAAGAGAGACACAGCAGTATCCCTGAGACTGGTTTTCTTGGCTTTAGATGAGCTAAATTACCTCCTCATGGACAGAGCAAGGTGATCCCACTCTCTATGTTTACACTCAGTCTGCTGGGCCTTTCCCTTCAATCCTTGATGAAGCATCTAAGCTGTTTTCCCTTTGCTCTGCAAAAGATTCAAGCGGCTAGTGGGTTAGCTTTAATGGTATGAATGATCCCACATGTTTGGGACCGTATTTTACATGTGACTTGGAACAGAATAACTTGTTTAATCAATGCATCAAGGTCCTTTGTTTGATTAAGCTCCTATTTGCCTCCAGGCTGTTTTGCAGCAACAGTTTTATCTCAGAAAATTGAGCAATGTGTTCTGCAGTTCCCATGATTATTCAAGTTATCCTTTGGCATACTGGACACTGCCATATCCTGGACTGTGAGTGAGAAGCAGAGCTAGCAGTTAGGTGAAATACCTCTCTGTCTGGCTCCAGCTCCTGCCCCATGATACACCTCAAAACAGGCAAGAGAGGAGGCAAGTCCCTCCTCCCAAGCTAGTGTGGGGTGGCACGCAGAAGCCCCCCCGGCATGGAGAAGCTGCCAAGGCAGCTAAGTCCCCACTGGGGTGCCAGGGAGCCAAGTGTGAAGAGTTAACGGAGGGGAAGGCAGGAGGGGCCACCCTGGAACAAAGAGGTGGGAAGCAGAACATGCTTTCGAGCCTCAGGGGCTGAGCAATTATATTTGGCAGTACTCTTCTGAAGCGGCTTTTTTTCTTGCTGCCCTGGGAATACAGTAAGAGCTGCCTGTTAGGAAAATATCAGATAAGAATTCCATGTAATTTCCAGCCCCTGAACAAGTGAACAACCTAAGATAAGTGTTTCCTCAGGCTTATATTTGATTTCTGTGGAAATCCATATGTGCTTAAAGGCCACCCACATCACACCAGTGCATACCTGTTGTTGAGCTGATATTTTGTATGAAAGCAAAGGGATAAATCCTTCATTTCACACTCGGGGTGTGATCTGGATATTACAAGAAGCCTCGCTGCAGCTGGCTGTTGTGCACCACACCCGGTCAGACAGCCAGACCGGCACAGCCCACCAGTGATGCTCAGTGGGACCCTCCAACTCCTCCCTGCTGCCTGCCACATCCTCCATGCAGTCAGCTACCACCTTACCTGAGAAGTACCCGAAGGGATGGAAGCAGCCCTGCTGCCATTTCAAGGGGAAGGAGAGAAGGACAGATGTGAGAGTCACTGTACTCCTTTTTCACTGCCTCTCCCCAGCCCATATGTACCATTTGTGTACTTAGCCTTAAATACGTGCCATCTCCACATGCAACACCTAACAGGGTGTAGTAAGAGCAGCTGCTTCTAAGATTAGGCTAAGCAAAGCTTGTTCTTAGCACTGGGCTGAGCTACATCTACCCACACCAGGCTGCATCAGGGCTCTGGACACACCAAGGCACACCTGAGGCTGGGTTTGGGGCCAACTAGGCAGACTGGCTTGTATTCGCATTTTTCAAGCCTATGTCCTCCTGGGGCAGTTTTGTTATATCCATATTGTGAACCCTGGAACAGAGTCTCCCCCTCTGGTTTCCTCCCCAGGGAAACCATCTGCTTTGCTCTAGGCTGGAACCTACAGACAGGCTAACAGGGATGAAGCAGAGAGGATGAGGGGGCTGGAGCGACATTGGGACTGAATGAATTTAACAGGACCTGTGGTGATGTGTGTGTGTGCTAATTCCAGCTCTCCAATGAACTAACTAATTAACCTGGTTTCTGTGCTTTGCTGATGTGGCTGTATTGGTTTTGGGAAGCTTAAGCAGCTCTATCGTCAGTTTTATTTTGCAATATGACAATGCTTTGCGGTGCACAGAAACTGGATACATTCCAGGCACACTGCTTTAGCATGCTCCCTGGCCAGCTGCAGCCTTCTCTTGTATCACTTGAAGAGAGGACCCAGCACTTTTGAAAAGACCTTTTTTCAATCTTATCAAGTTGTTCAGATACTTTCACATTTTGAGTTTTAGTATACTAGAAAAATAAATTTTATTCATCACTGTTCTTATTTTTATGTATATTATTATGCATAACTATTTTTTTAATTAATTGTTAAATATATTTTAGTAAATTATTTTCAATTGGTTTAATTTTAAACCAATTTGAAAGAGTGGAAGGGGGCGAAAAAGTAAAGACTCCTTTATCTTAGTAGGTTTGTTAACCTATCATTTTAATACAACATACTGGTTTTGAAGACCAAGTAACATATGCAAAAAAATCACAGCTTCATTATTGCTCACTACTCTTCTTTATAGAGAAACATGCATTTGCTCATTCAGGACCCTGCTATTAGCTAAGAAATAACATCATACCCTGCAAAACAAAAGGCAAAATATCACTGGCTATATTTTTTAGGGAGAAGTTGGAAGGTATATGGAAACAGCTTCCCAGCTTCACATCTTACCTGAAGAGACCAATCCATACAGGTGACAACACGATGTTTTGACCAGTGCTCATCATAAAATTGACGGTTAAATGAAAGGTTGGCTCCTGCTTGAACATCTCTGTGTGAATTCAAACAAAGTGACACTTTTTGAAGTACCAGGGTTCACATGCTGTGAAAAGCAATGCAAAAGGTTCTGACTACTACTCAAATCTCTGCCCAGCCTGGGGATTCTGCCACCTTGATTTAATTGTTCTCATAGTCTTGCTGAGAGTAACAAATCTGCACCAAGGAATAAATTTTACATGTGTTTCACAAAACCACATTTCTTAATTTCCCACTGCCTTCCTGACTCTTTTCTGGCTCACCCTTCTGGGTCACCCTGGTCTACCCCTGCCGCCTTTGTCTCTCAGGACTGAACCTGGGCCTGGCATTCAGCCCCCACTTTTCTGAACCTTCACCTCCAAGCTCTAACCAAATTTCTCTTATTTTTTCTCCTGAAATCTTAAAGGTACAGCACTCCCAGCGATGGAGACGGCAGATGCCTTCTGACACCACTGGGATGGGCTGGAGCTCAGTGCTGGTCCAACACTGCCACACTGATGCATTTAGTTGGTTCACAGGAGTGATTCTCTAGACTACCCTTCAGTAAGTAACTTCAGTGTGACACAGCTACTGATTTGCCATGAGGCTTCAATGGATATGCAGCTGTTGAAACCTAAATACTTCCTCTCCTACTACCAAGGTTTGCTGCTTCTACTCCCCTATCAGTTGCTGAATACACAACCCATCACCTCTTGTCCTACGCATTTAGATTGCAAACACTTTGGGGGATCATATTTTTCATGCACACAATGCACAGCACAGTGGGATCCATTACCTACCTGAGGCACTAGACCTGAGGCACTAGTAGAATATAAACAACAGTAATTTGAATTTGTATAAATATAATGATATAAGCATGCAGACATACACCACTGGAATGTATACACACATTTATCTATTTCAGAATTTGAAATTTCATCCCAAAAATGGAACAAAAAATTAAATCTCCTGAATAATCTGTCAAAGAAAAAACCCAGAGCAATAAAGCATGAAGCTATTTCACAACATAATTTCAGCTAACAAAGTGACCCAGGTCTTCATGGAGAGATTTTAACCTTTTCTTAGCTATAAAAATGTTTAATTTAGTTTTAAAATTAAGGCTTCCTGGCATTGGAATTCTTTTTATGAAGCTTATTATACAAAAGCAAAAAACCCCAAACTAACCCATCTTTCTCTTCTACATCTCTGCCACTGTAGTCAAAGAAGATGTCTGAGTCTTCAGCCAAAGCTCGCTCAATTACACGTATTGTGCGGTCAAAAAATATCAGGAATTCTTCTGAATGGAGAACTTGCTGTTTTTCTTCTTCTGTCAGTTCTCTAGGAGGAGCTTGGAAAATGAAAAGATGTAGTTAAGAGTATGACATTTCACCCCTTTCCCAATGAATCAACATCTTCAGTGGGTTTCTTTTGACATGAAAGCTTGCCTTAGCAATGTCAGGACAAAAATCAAAGCTTTACTCTTAAAATTATGACTAAGAATTTTTTAATGTATCTAAACATACTCTTGTATATTCGCAGAATGTAGCATTTACATAGAAGAGATCCTATATCTTATATATTTATTATTCTGAAATGGAAAATACTTAAACCCCCCCAAATTAAATAAACGCCATGTTCCTATTTCAGGAAATGGCTCTGACTGACGTTTAGGCAATACCTAACTCAAAAAAGCAGAACACTTATGTAACAGGGGACCTGTCAGAGAAGCCAAAGATAAAATAATCTTCTTAACTTATACTACAGTTCTTTGTATTAAAAGGGCTCACATAATCTCTCCCTTCACTTCTTCCCACTTCTCCTTGGTGTCACTGATAAATTCTGTCTCTGCTTTAGAGCTTTTGTGAAGCAATGAAGTAAATAACCAAAGATATTCTCTGAGGCAGCAAAATCGAAAGCAACTGACCAAACACCAGATTCTTTAAGGCAGCTTTATTCCTTGCAGAGTAATGCTAAGAGCCAGAGCAAGACATGCCATGGAGCCATGGCCAGAACTGCCCTGGGAAGGGAGTAGGGGCTGCCTCAGGCTCTGGGCTGGGGAACTCACATCTTCTGGCACTGGTCAGGATAGCCTGGACTCTGCAAGATGAAGTTGCTTCTTAACATATATGCAGACATGCTAAACCTTTACTTCCAAACCAGTATTTCCAGCACGGCCATTCATTTGAAAAAAAACATCTTTTCAGGATTCACCACTGTTACGTCTCCATCAGTTTAATGACCTGTTGGTAAATTCCAACTCAAATGTGAGCATCAGAGGGAAAGGAAATTGGGATGCTGCGATTGCTACGGTGCAAAATTCTGTTCTCAATTACATTAGAAGGGTCATATTGATATTATAGCAATGTTGTATATCAATTATGCCTTTGCCCACATGTGCTTTTAATCATAATTTTAGTTATATTTCAGAATTAGTTGCATTTCAAAAAATGCCGTTAGTATCTTCACAGTTACACCAGACCAACCTTGCAACTAGCTGAAATTCCCAGCATGAAAAGCTCTGTTGACATCACAGGAATTATGCTAACAGAGAATTTTGTTCTAAATTTATGATTAGGTATATGAACAACATATCATAAATAGATTTATTGCAAAATTACAGAGACTCACACTTAGAGTTTGTCTATCAAAAGTCTCCTGCATTTGGCTTTATACTACAGATTTGAGGTGTTTACTTGTGAGAATGACCTTGTAGTCTCCCTAGGCCATATTGGGTTAAAACACCAGCAGCTAAAAAACGTAATTCAGGATCAGAGAACACCCAGTATACATCAATATTTAACTCCAAGCCCTGTCATACATATCTTAATGTTTAATTGAATGAGTGACACAGTTTAAAGTTGCAGTTCAAACTTATTTTCCAGTTGCTGTGCCATGCCATACAGCTACTTTCAGCTATCAGAGCGGTGTAGCCTTAGCTTGCCGTCTGATTTTTGCATGGTTCACACAAGATTTGTGAGCTCCGGTGCCCAAGTACGAGGCCACCACCAGCCCCAGGGGCAAGGATGGATTGAAAGGTGCAATAGCAGGTGGGAGTAGTGACACAGTCAGCATTACTGCAGTACTTCAGCTTCCCTGATTTTCAGTGTACTTTCAGAGCACTCCCTGTAGTCAGGAGAGGCTGTTATCACCACGCTTTGGTTTGCCTCAACTGGTCAAAGCGTTAGCTCTGAAAGACAAAATTTCTGCACTACACCTGGGCTAAATATAGAATGTAGGAAAAATGCAAAAGGTGGAGGAGCAACTTGGCAAAGCAGCTAAGAGGTTAGAAACTTTAGCCTTTGATGATCTCCTATGGCCTTGGCCCTGTGCCTCCTGCCACAAGGTTAGTGGTCCCTGTGGAGCTCCACACATCCAGAGAACATCTACATCCCCCTGCATGATACCCCTGAGTAGCAGAGCAACAATTACCAAGGCAGGAGCACAATTTGCCTCTAAGTGCTTTAGACAGAAGCAACGCAGGTGAAAAAAATGAATAACTAGCAAGAAGTACAGGTTGACCTATTGCAGCATCCACTACTGAACAGCAATTGGCACTAAGGGAAGTCGTCTGGCAAAGAAGCCTGTAATGAGGCAATATCCCACTGTCACCACTAAAGCATCGCTTTCCGAGAATCAAAGACAACAAGCATGACAATGCAGCAAAACAGCGTAAAAGGGGAGAAAATAACTGCAAAGGCAACTGGAAAACTCATTTTAAACTGCTCCAAATGGTAAAAATTATTTGCTAAATCAAATCCTCTCTACAGCTTGGAAATATAAATTTATTACTTGGCCATTTGCTGACTATAACTGGCAAAGAAAATATAACCAGAAATCAATAGACAGGGAAAAAGCAAAAAGAGAGCTGTGGAGTGTTCAGAAGCAATGGAGACACACAATTGCAGTTCTACCTCAGCAAAATCTTCCTTGCAGTTAGCAATGATCTGTGGGAGGCCAGCAGTCTATTAAACCCTCTTCAGCATCAGAAACACCTTGGCTAAAGTTTGTAGGGCATAAATCACCTTACCTCATTCATCTGACTGACACACCAGATGCCCCCTGGCGATATTAAGCTTCATATTTTAACCTTATTTTCTTCTTTCATTCGGCTGCCTCTGAAGTTTTATTTGAGGCAATCTCTTCTTACAAGAATGTTAACATCATTACTTTTTCCAGTGTAAAACATTGCTGTAACTACTGCAAATACATGAAGTATAAGCAAAAAACCCAAACCAGACAGGCTCGTTCTTTCAAATATGAAGATTTTCTAACTATCTTTCAGAGCCACTTCCATTTTCCCCTTGTTCCTTCTTCCTGACTGTCCATTACCCTGAATAAAATAAAAAGAATCTATGTAATTTTCAGCAATTTTTCTCCCTATCTGAGAGCTTACAGTTACTTTGATCTCAGCTTTCGAGAGACACAGGCTGTCTTCAAGGAAAACTCTGAGAAATGTAAGTAGCTGATCAAAGTATTTTTTTTTTGTTCTGTTTTGTCATGGAGTTCTATGTGATGTGACTATCTTCAGAACTTCTCTGTAAGAATACAACATTTGCCTTCAAGGATCTGGCATAAAAACCAAACCAACCACCTCTAACCTTCCATGTTTAACAAAGCCTAGTGAGATGCTTAGCTTACCAGTGCTAAAAGTTATGTGCTTATTGCCTGGAGTGCAATGAAAGCTCCTGCAAAGGAAGACACACACTCTGTTCTTGTTTCTATACCATAGCTTTGTAATGAACTGTTGTGCCTGTGCTCTGCTTCCCACTTGGAGGAGTTGAACCCATCTGTGGCCCCACACAGCTCACAGCAGGAGGACCTATGGTGCAGCTCCCAAGTCCTGCCTAACAAGGCCATTGGACATCTCATCCCCCCACGGACTCACTGAAACATCAACGGGATGGTGTACCCACAAGGAGAGTGCTGTCCGGGTGGCTCTGGGGTTATGAGGACAACAGTATGTATCAAAGAAGCCCTGTACTCATGTTAATGTATAATACTGCACAAAATAAATGGAATTTACATTTAAAATTAAACTACCCTGCAGCTATATAGGCACAGAGGACACCACAGGGGAAGAAAATGAGAGGTGCATCCTTAAAGAAAGACATCGTACACTTGTGCATGAGAAAAAAGGTCTAGAACATGTAAAAAAAATTGTGCCGTGGAAACAACAGATTTATTCAACATGTTGAAAAATAAGAGCATTTTCTTTTATTTCACATGTGATTTAATGTGTCTCTCAGAAATACCATATTTCACATCAGGTCCTTTTTCCACAAATTTCCTTGGACAAAACAGAAAAAAAAAAATTATATGAAAACATTTCCTTGGATCTTTAGGAACTATGATTAAAAAACCTGCAGACTTGTTCTTATCTGGGTGAAGCAGGTTTGTAGTAAATATAATATAAATAGTTGTGATAACAGTGCAGGATCAAATTCACAAATACTTAAACACCAGGATTTGAGTCTTCTCCCAAAGGAGCCAAGAAGATATTTAAAAAAAAACCAATAACAACAACAAAACCAGAAAAAAGATCCACACTTAAGTAAGTATAATACCATATAAAAAATATTCTCCTGGAATCTAGGCAATTGTAAAACCTGATGAAAGAAATTAAGTCCATTAAAGACAAAAAATTAAAAAAAAAGAACAGAAAGAGTAAGTGAATGAAACAAAGGGCGAACTAATAAAAAGAGTAAAGCAGGAAGCAGCCTTGTTATGAGCCCAGAGATATAACGAGAGACAGGAGGAGATTAGTAAAACCCTTTAAAGAGCTGTATTATTTCTTTCAGCATGTATTTAAACTCATAGAAACTTTAGATGTGCTGACAACCGAGGATGGTAGAAATGTACAGTGTGAGAACTGGAAGGTGCTAAGGGGCTCTCAGCAGCTTTCCTTCCTTGCCTGCCGATAGCCTGCGGTCCTCTTGTTTTTCTTGTGTTTCTCACTTTCATGTCAGGCTTGATATGTGCCGTACACTGGTTCAATAAGGGCCGTATCCTGGTTGTGTTGGGTTTAAAACGCAAGTCCCTTCATGGCACCATTGCTGAACATGTAAAGGGAGATTTCAAGGTGCATCTAGCAGTTTTTGAGTTCTGGAGTAGCAGGGTCCAGAGCTTTAAATTCAAACCTGTGCCAGGCAGGGCTGTTCCAATTGATGGTGCTTCTTCAGGGGCTGTGCTGAGCACCACCCCTGAGCACACCTGAGCCAGGCTATCAGGATGGGTCGGCACAGCCGAGCTTGCCATGGTGCCTGCAGCAGTGAAACTGTGGTGTTACAGGCTACTGCAAACCCCAACAAGTTCACGGGGTAAAGCTGGCCACCTGTCCTGCTTCTCCGATACTGAAGCCTGAGCTGGCAAAAGCTGAACCATCTTCCCCACCACTGCCTGCTGTGTGGACACCCAAACCCCATGCACAGGGCCAGGGCAAGAGGGAGGCACAGCAGGTCTGTGGAGCTGCAGATCTCACCCTCACCCATTGCAGCCTTTCAGGCAGGTTTCTGTGGATATATCCACAGCTTCAGATAAATGCAGGTTGACGCCCACTTTCAAGACCCAGCTCGTCCAGTTGTTCATGTGGTTTCTACTGATACAAAGAGGCACCTTAGGTGGAACTCCAGAGCTCTCTGGTGGTGGAAAGCCCCAATCCCCTTGATGCCACAGTTTGGGACCAGTCTCTTGTTTATATGGTCAGGAGAGGCTGGGAACAGGCAGAGCCCAGCCCAGCTCACCAGCACGTATCCCATACTCAGCTCTTCCAAGGATGGTGGGGAGACCATGCACCTGAGACATGGGTGACAACAGGCAGCCCTGTGGAAGAAACACAAGGGGGTCCCAAGACTTCATGTGCTTCAGATGGTCAACAAGCCACGTCTTCACCTCCTGCTCTAGAAACAATTTGTGGGGCTTGAGCTACTCCTATGCTCTTAGCACCTCCACGGCACTGAAGTGTGGCAATAAGTGGTGTGCCAGGCAGGCTGCCCTATTGCAGGTGCACCGTGTGCCTGCTGAATAATCCCACCAAACCCTGCAGAGCAACTTGGGGGTGTGTGTGGGGAAGACCAGGAAATTAAGCATGCAATAAATGTCTATAGAATTAAATTGGACTACCTATAAACCACTGAGAAAAAAAAAAAAATCACATTTCCTCTTAAAATACCATTATAAAAATAGAGCACTCCTGTCCTGTTGGCTTGGGGAGAGGGAGACTGAACAGACTGGATCCAATATTTATTTTTCATCCTAACCTAT
The DNA here is from genome assembly GCA_028020825.1 of Podargus strigoides. Lineage (NCBI taxonomy): Eukaryota > Metazoa > Chordata > Aves > Caprimulgiformes > Podargidae > Podargus > Podargus strigoides. The sequence continues at coordinate 32,831,969 of CM051623.1, forward strand.
TTTTGAGTTATATTCATGAAAAAAATCATCTGTCTTTCTCTCCCCACACTTCTCTCCCCCATGTTTTTTTTTTCTTACACTCCTATAACTCAAAAAAGGCCATGCTGATTTTTTTTTAATCTGCTAAAAAATGTGCTCCCTGAGCTGAAACCAAATTTCAGCCCAGAGCAAATTTTTACTGCTGGGTTATAAATCCCTGCAAAACAGGATTCATAATGGAAGTGCTGACACAGCCTTAACTACTATATAGCAGTGTGAATGGCGCCACTATAATATCTATTAGAGATTCTTTAAAAAGTTTGCAAAATATTGTCTTGCCTTGCAGAGAAAAAGAAGCCAGAGTACTTAATGCCAACATAAACATGCTTTTAACCCATTATGTGCTAATTTGCAGAAAACCTATTAATTCTGAGTAGGCACACAGAGTACTGCACCGACAGGAAATGTTCTTCTAAACTCCTGTTTGACTTGTAACATGGTTTTAATCACTTCCATGAAACACAAACGATGGCTTCAGACTCTGAATGTTGCTCAGAACATGAGAAGGGTGATTACAACAGAGAGGAAAACAGGATTTTGTTGGCGAAGGGTCTAAAGCCAACAGGGAGAGAATGACACCAAACGCTAACAATGAGACTCCATTCCCTGTCAGTTTAGGGATGGCTGCTTCATTTGATACTCACCATTTAATGCCAGTCATCAGCATGCCACTATTTTATCCATCGCAACATGTACTGCAGGTCAAGTTCATTTTCTATCAGGCAATGAGCATGTTTTCTTCTTCCTTGAACCCAGTCAAGTGTCAGCACCTCACAAAGCCGGTTCTGCTAAAACAAGCCATGCCTTGCTTTTACAGCCTGCAGTTTGTGTGTCTGAGACTAGTGCTAAACTAGCCCCATTGATCTGCTGTTCCTGGGGAGTCTGCTAGGCAGAGAAGTGGTGCACTGCCACAAGACTAAAACACAACAAAGAAATAAAAGATGTTGGCGGTGGCACTTGGTCAGCAAAGCACATAAAAGGCTAACTTGAAAGCCCTTGAAAAGAGAAATAAATCAGTTCAGGGATGTACATAGATTGTTTCTTCTCTTCATACAGAAGACTGTGCTTTCTCCTCAGGTATAAGCAGTAGTGTTACTTTTACAGGGAAATAAATGGAGGTGGGATCAACTGTAAGCTGAATAGTAGAGGGACATTTAGCAACTCAGGACAGTGTGTAAGTGCAGTGATATCAGGTTTTATGGCTTCTTGTTGTCATCAGTGAAAAGAGATACTGTGTTAGGTCCAGTGACTGCTAGAGCCCATATGTGAGTTGACCCCACAGTTCTGGGAAGGATAATTTTCAGGAAAAAGTAACTTTTCCAGTGTTGCCATGTTTCTTGCTCATGTCTTCAGTTCTGCCTTTTCAGACTCTTGTGTTCCTGCTGTCACTGCTGCTCCCCTCTGCCCACAGCAGTGGTGGCTGGGGGCGGTAGGAGAAGCAGAAGGATAAGGAGCAGAAGGAGTGAGTTCCTCCCTCCGTGTTTCTACAATGAGGTCATGAGCAGCAGACACTGCAGGATTTATGGCATGGGTGATTTCTGTGATGCTCTTAAGAGGGAAGAAAGATCAATTTATAATCAAAACAGCACGGCTGATACTGCAACTCAATTCAGTGTGTGAGGACAGTGAATGTGGGCACTATGTACCAGACTGAGGGTTTTTGGACACTGATGTAAATCATGCCAGGCTCCTCTGGATGAGAAAGGAGCATCCACTGCTGTATTCACAGGCAACAATTCCATGGGCTTCTCTGTAAAACAAATCTGTATTTTTCCCATAGTGATATTACCTTGTGAAAGACAAAGTCAAGGCCACAGAATCATCCTGATAATGATCACCATAGCAAGAAGTGTCTTAAGCCCTACCTGAGGAATTAAGTTACCTTTCAAGAGTGGTGCTGACATGCACCACCTCGACACATCTCTTGTCTGCACCAGAAAGAAGTAGTAACCTGAATTTTTGGCTCTTGTAACGCTGGGGAGTGTTTCAGTCTAGAGAAACAGATAGAAGGGCTGAATCTGTCTGGCTTCAGCTTTGGCCTTAAGTTGCCTGGGAGCAGCTCCTACAAAAAAAATTGATTTTGACAGTCCATATTTTCCAGTGAAATGGTTTTCTGCTGGAGATTCCTGACCACCACTAGGTTTAAGTTTGCCCCTCTCAAGCAGGAAGACCGTTACAGGCTCTAAGTACCTTTGAAGACCAACAAACTTTATGGAGCTGCTGGAATGCCTAACATTTGCATTTTAAATTTTTCATGCAAGGAGGCTATTTGAGCCAGGGGACAAGTAAGCACCAGTCCTGGAATCCAAGAATCTCTACTTTGTTCCCAAATTATGAGGACTTGTTGCCTCTTCTAAACAGCTGAAATCCTGTGCCTTTCACAAGCTTCTCAGACCTACCAGCTGGGATACAATTTTCTGCTTTTATGCCACTCGTAGTTCTGAATCAATAAAACTGTTGACTGTTTCGATTTCACAGTGTTCTCAATAATGGAAACTACCTATGAGAATACTACTTGCAGGATTCAGTCCTTTAAAGCTGTAACAAAATCCTTTTCATTTTTTAAAGTACCTTCTTTCACTTCCTGCTTCTGGTCCTGATTTTCCGTCTCCAAGTCATCCTGTGCTTTTGGCTCCACCATCTCTTCATCGTCTTCATCCTCTAAAAAAAAAGAGGCAGAAAAAGACTTGTGAGATTCACCTCTTTAAGGGGGAGGGAAATAGTGTATGTTCTTTAAGATTATAAAATGATAGGAAACACAGGTAAAGCAAAGTGCACAATAAATGGAAATGTCTACATTTATACTCCAAGCGACACTCTCAGAAATTTCCCCCCAAACTGCAAGATAACCTGCTAACACAGGGCACCTGCCACTTGTGCTCCCTGTGGCAACTTCCCATCTCAGATATCGGCTGAATATCTCCTTGACCTCAGAGACGACTTCTCGGATGGCATAAGAACAGCTGCAAACATGTTTCAGCCTGGCAGCTATTCCACAGTTGGGACACCTGTTATCCAGACACCTCATTTCCAATTCAATTCTCACCAGATTAATTTGTCTTTTGACCTACAGGAAAGGGTTAAATAGAAATCTGACCTCAGGTCAGATGCCACTAGCAAGCAAACAACCATGATTCAGTTCTGAAAAGTCATCACCATCAACTGGGGGAACACAGCAACCAAAAGTGGCATTTGGAGCTTAAGAACTATTCTTGCATTAATATGAATTTAATGAACACTAGAATTTGACACATGTCAGTTACTACTGCCAGATGCTTTAATGACCTTTTCTGACCTATGCAAATGCCTCTCTCCCTTCCCCTCTTTCCCCACACTCACATGTTCTCATTTTATTCAGGAAGGCAAACCATTTCTTCCTTGATGTCTGTCTGAAGTTGCAAGGGTTCTGACTGTCCAGACCAAAACATAAGACAAGCAGAGCTGGAAAGACAGTGATGCACCAAAATGGCTCAAAGCCTACCTCATTAACTTGTTCCCAGCTACAGAAACATGATTCATGTTCCAGTGCCCAGGGCTGGCACCCAACCCACTCACACTCATGAGAGGGGCGGGACACTCAGCCTTCTAGATTCAGTGTACTGTGAAGACTGAAAATAGACCTGGTCCTAAAAGAGTGAGTTACAGTAAATAACAATTAGGATGAGCAAATCTGTGGGCTATGGAGGAATAATTCTGGACTGATTCTGGAGCCTGATGCACCATCAAGGCATAGCAGCCCCACTGGTGCCCTGGCTTGTTCCAGTGCATGAGAGAACGCATGTTGTCCCAGCCCCAGGGCATTCAGACACCAGCAAAATGGCTGCAGTTCCTTCAGGGTTCTCGGAGCAATCTGCCTGTCACCACACAGTTCCTTGCAACATGGTGCTTCTTCAGGCACACTCGCTGCTCTAACACTGCCATGTTAACACAGCCTGGAAGTGGGCAGGGGGCAACATGTCACACTTCTCCAACTGCTTGGCTACTGGCACCTTCTCCTTTAAAGTCTGGCTGCAGTCAGTCCTGGCTTCTTGGGGAGATGCTGGTGCTGACAGGTTGCAGTCAGTCAACAGTACCGTGCAGCTGTATTTTATTTTCAGTTATATTATAGGCACCATATCATTCCTACCACATTGCCTACCCTAGGACTTCTCCCCCAGAAGTCCACGAAGCGTATGCTGCTAGCTGACGTCTTGGCTGGAGAGCATTGCTTAGCCATGTACGGGAAGGAAGTGTCTCAGCATGGACAGATATGCCTTTCCCTCTTGGGAAAAAAGAGGAAATCTTGGCATAAGATCTGCCATCGCTCCCCCTACCGCTAGTGACTGCAGCAAGAGGGAAAGCTTGGCTCCTCAGCCATCAGGGAGGAGGGATAAACATGTGTTCCCCAGGTTGGGAAGGGAGGATCCAGCATGGATGGTGAGGTGTTTCCAGAATTAAAAGCACTACTGACTAATGCCACCCCTTTATCAGGGATTTTTCAGATCATGAGAGGAAATAGCCACTTGGAGTGGCATAAAGGTAGGGTAGTCATGATGCCTGCCTTGGATGCCTTGCTCAGCAATTACGTTTCCCTAGGTACCCTATATAGAAGGGCTATAGAGAAGAGCTTTTAGAGTGCAAGCCAGGGCGTTTCAGTTAGGCACAGTAAACTGCTCTGTCCACTGGCTGAAAGGTAGATAACATCCAACGCAGTCAGCAGAGAGCCAGTGAGAAAAGCTCACCTTCTGTACACACATAGGAGGGGTAAAAAAAGGTCTTTCAGCCATGGGTCCGTGGCACTAGCAGAGATTGGGATGTATGAAAGAGAGAGGCACTCCCAGTTTCAAAGAACAGATGAGAAGTGTGAGAAGAGAGAAGTGACCAGCGCAGGAGGGAGTGAATACTCTGCTAACCTCAGGTACACATGCACACACAGATAGGATCACAATGGTGTACAGATATATGCACACGGACACTCTTATGGTAGATAATGGTGCCAACTCCCACAAGAGCTCTGTGAGTCTTGCATTACAAGTTTTCATTCCCTAGAGCACTAGGTCTTGGAGCCAGCTGTTTACATATGGATTTCAGCTTCCATTTTTAACCTGTTTCCAACCTGTCTGCTTGTGCAATGAAGTTTCAGAAGGGGAAGGGTTTGAGAAAACTTGTAGGAAGCAAACCAAAAATAAACCAATATTTAATTTAAAATGTTGGGATTTTTAAGGCAGCACGCTATGCATTTTAATGCTTCACTTGTAATTTGACAATGGATATGGACAACGTGGCAATTGTAGAACTTGAGATTTAGTAGCAGGTTTTCAGACTGAAGTGAATTGAATTTATCCCTGTCCCCTAGAAGTCCTTGATCCTCCTGATTTTGGGCACCAAACCATTTGCCTGTCTATTGTCTATTCCTGCTTCTAAAGCAGAGAAGGAATGAATGGCTGAGGCACAGCTGGAGCAGGGCGGTATATTGATACTTCAGCACCTATTAAGGTAGATCTTCTTTATTTCCCTTCCTTCCTCTTCTGGGAACAATCAAAACCAAGCTTCCCTAGATTTCTCTAGATTTAATTGCAGCAGGAAAAAATAAGTAGGGCTTATTACAACACATGCCATGCCTTTTTTCCAAGAGCACACACATCAATAAGTGAGTATTACTGGGAAGGCAGTGCAAGAGTTTTTAGCAGGTTAGACGCAGTTCAGATGTCCTTATTTATTTACAGAGAAATGTATACACGTGCACAGAGAAACTCAGCTAAAAGAGTGATACGGTTGTGAGCCAAATGCTAAAATGTTAGCAAATGCCAGAATTTGGATTGCCTGGGCACGATTAGCTCCTTCCCCCTCCCCACATGTAGGCATGATGACATCATTCTGGAATTTCCTCCCTCTTGAGTGCTTGGCCTCATTTTCTGGGTGCTCAACAAGAGACACCTGGGGCCTGAAATGCAGAAGTGCTGAGAGCTGAAGTCAACTGGGCCTGTGCTTTGAGTGGGGAAAGTGCTAGGGAAATGCTACGCATGCAAAAGCCCCTATATCTCTCACTCATCTTTTGCTGAAAGTTGTCATTCCAACATTTTTGCCCTTTCTCTCCCCGTGCTTCAGTGCTTTTGCATGATGGCAGCAATACTGTGAAGATAATAATATTCTCACCCTGCACAGATGTGTTGCAGAGATACGTTCATCAGGATCTGGGGCATATTAAGATGCTGTCATGGGAGCACCAGAGAAACAAAAGCTTGGAAGGGGATTAATGTTTTCTGTGTTCAGTGTAACACTTGGACCGTGTGCATTAACATGAGATCTGAGGCCAGAGCACCAAATGGAGGAAGATAAAAAATAGAAGGGTTAAAAAACTGCCTCCTCATTCACTGGCTGAAACAAGGATCTGTTACAGAAAAAAATCCCTACACATTACCATGTAATTAAAACTGTATCATCATAAATATTCAGGAGAGCTAATTAAGGATGCCCAGGAAACCTGCATTCTGGAATATCCAATGTTGCTTGGCTTTGCAACCTGAATGTTTATTTGCCATAGTTTTGGGTTTTTATATTATGCACTATTGAATGTATGCATACTCACATATGTTCATGGTATATTCTTTTGCCATTGTGCCTAAGTATGTTTTTTCATTTGTATATTTGACTGCGCACATTCACATACATAACAGAATAATGAGAAATGCTTCAGCATTCATTTTCCCATGTTTTACTTAAATGTGAAAAAGAGAGCACGTATTGTACATTTACTGGAGAATTTGTGAGTGTCTACATGGTTATTTGTTTCCACATGTACCTACTCAGATTGGATGTCCCATCTCAGTAACTGTCCAGGGAGATGAAGACAGTTCTGTAATTCCTGAACACAAATAGCCTTTCCCTATTTAAGAGCATATCTGACAATGGGGTTTACAGAAATAACTTTTTAACTGCTTACATAGCAGTAGTAGGAGTCTTATAGTCACATTTGGCAAACACAGAGTTGCTACCAGCACCAGTAATGTTACACCCTGTTCAGAAGATCTAAATCAGAACCCAAATGTCTATTAAAGGAACCACATGAAAAAGAGCTAGTAATGAAGAAGTGTATAGCTGCTGTGTAACACTTCTCCTTTGTAGATCTCAAAGGACTTTGTGAGGAGGCCAGTTTTATTATGCCCATTTACCACACAGAAGCTGACAGATAGACCCACTCACTGTAGATCACTCAGTAGACCAGTTGCTGAGTGAAGAATAGAGGGCTGACTTCAGAGTTTCAGCCTAGAGTCCTGCCCACTAAGGACACCCTGCCTTTTACTGTAAATAAATAATTCCTTAATGGAAATGATCATTAAATGCTTAGGTTAAAGATGTTTGTCTGCTGAAGCTGGTGGAGCCATAGGTGGGATTAATATAGACTGACATAGCTGGACCAAATACCATTTCTTCTTAACTCAGAGACTGATGACTCTCCAGGCTCTAGGAGGTGGCCAATCAGTCCTAACAGTGTTTTGTTTAACATGATGAAGTAAAAGCAAAGCAATTGTTCTCAGCTTGCACTTAGCTTTGAATACTCCCACTTCTGTTCCAGACCAGAAGTGGTCTTGTCTCTCTAAAAGCTTGCCTGTTTCTTTTCAACTATAGAAGTTGCTCTAATGAAAAAGTGTGACCTCTCCCTACAAACCTGGTTTTGTTTAATCTGCATATAAAGTACTAATTTTCGAACTTTGTCCGTCCAACTACTAGCTCCAATGAGCCCCCTCTATGCCTGGCCTTTGCCTTGGCCTCCACAAGGATGGATCACCACTTTGTGATGGCAGTGAATGGAGGGGAAAGTCCTCTAAACACATGGCTAACCCCCTGGCACCTGCAGAAGAAATGTCCAGATGTGCTGAATTGGACGCGATGTTCACAGAGAGCACAGATGATCTCAGAAAGTCAGACCCCCCATTTCTACAGAGCTGGACTATTTATTACCTACTTGGACTTTCCAGGGGTTTAAATCACTGTATTTATTTTTACAGCATGGAAAAACATACTGGGCACATTCAGGACAAACTAGAATACAATAATTACATCTGAGAGAACTGCACATGACACTGGCTTAGGGTTTTAATTCTTGAGATGAATACTGTTTTGCTTGGGTCAAGATTTTCTTTGTTGGTTGAGTTTTGGATTGCCAGTTTTAGGCAGTTAGCACTGGTACTGCTCAAACTGTTCACTAAACAGCTATTTTATTTTTTTGAGGATTTATGTAATTATAGGCTTCTGCTTTGCTAATATATGTACCACCAGTTAAAACAGCATGCAGCATACTGTGCATTTGTCTTGGGTGGAGGATTTACACCTCCTCAGACCTGCATCTCTGAGATTAGCTATGAAGTTGCAGCTTCTGTGTATTGTTTTAAGTATTGACAGCTATACTGAATTAGACTGACAGCTCTGGTTTTAATTCTGGGTACGTACAAACAATCCCTTTATTAAAGACATATCTTTAAAATAGCAATTTAATTATCATCACAATTATGTATTTTATTGTCTGAGACACTGATATATGAGAAACCAGTGGGTTATTTTATGGGGTTTTATACCAGCATTCCTCCAGTGCATGAGAAGGATCAGCCGTGCCTATGACACATTCAATAAAATCAAGTGTCTTCACAAGAAGCAGACTTGGTATTTGCAACTGTGAAATTCCAGAAACTGTTGCATCACTTTTTGTATTTACAACTGTTCAAATTAATTTTGCTGCTTCTGATATGAAAGAATTACAAACTGAGCAAGGACAAATGTATCGTGTTTATATTGACATAAGCCTGGATCAAATAAATTGAATATTGTTGGCATTCTCCTGAGAAGGAGTCAAGCCATTATCTTTCCTTTTTTAATACCTTCTTTCCATTGCTAACAAAATACGCAACAAGCAAGGAAACACATACTTTTTCAAATAGGACTGTTTGACATTTCACATTTTTGAAAATCTATGATTTGCAATCTGGCTGAATGACCTATTTTTCATATAATGTAATTTTTTGAAATATGTCCAGTTCTTTACTTTCATCTTTTGACTACCCTTTGAAGCAAGAAGAGAATTAATTCATCAGTGAATTTTGTTTGCAGAGTGGGATGTGAGACTGGACGTACATTGGGCACATGTTAGTCATCCCAGATGGAAATATTCTTGCATGCGGGCTCTTCTTGGCAATAGGCAGCTGCCTCCTAAAATGTATTTCAGTTAGCCAAAACAGGGAAGACTGCACTGCTGAATACTGAGAAAACAGTGGTGAACAGATCTTGGCCTAACCTCTGTGCAACAGGCAACAAATTTCAGATGAGAATTTCTTGTAAGTCTGAGCTTGCAAGCATATTTGCATGCAAGAATCATACGCATGCAAGGTATCTCTGCCCCCTTCCCTGAAAGATACTTAAATGTGCATTGCAAACATTAAAAAGTTCCAGGTCATCCTTCTAGAGCTCCCCATCCCTGATACAGCACATTCCCAACACATCATCTTGTCCTTACAAACTAGAACAGAGAAGTTGTGCTTTCTATCGGCTGCCAGATGAAAAGAGAACCTTAAGAAAACAAAGGGTAAAACTGGATGAATGAATCTGAAACTATCATAAGGCCACAGCACCCAAAACACTTGAACAGAAGCGTGTGACATTCTTCCTTTACTTTCCACGTGAATGTTTTTTAATCAGATGAAAAAAAATAGTCTGAATATTCTTTGACTGCAGTTCTGCAAGAGCAAGGATAAATCACAGCACTACAAGAACAGACTATCTAACATTGTCAAACTCGATTTTTTGTTATCTTGAAGTGCTATGGTGCTCTTTTGCTTCACCTATTGATAAAATACAGGCTGTATGAGTCATATTACTTTTATCAGACTCAAGTATATTGACTGAAAATTGGGTTTTTTAATCATAAAATATTAGAATGTTTGACACATATATCACTCTAATCCAGAATATTGCAGGGCACTTTTCCCTAGAATCAACATATTTAGCCTAACTTCCTCTATAGCTAGTAGACTAGTAATAATACATCAGTTTTAAAAGTGCAGGACTGAGAGAAAAAACCCTAAGTTTTCTTGTTTCTTGCAAAATGAAATACTACTCTCTCATCTCTGCCACATCGAAAAAGGGTTTTCTGATTCCATCCCTTGTTCTGCAATGCAGATCTCTGCAAAGATCACCTCTCGTCTCCTAAGGAGCAGGTGGTATTGCCAGACATTATGACCAGATCCCTAGAGTCCTCCTCTCAGGCTTCAGCCTTCTTCTTGTACCAGTGCAATGAAGGAAATACATATTTCACCCCAAAACCAAACACTGTAGCCTGACTGACTGAGAGGAGTCATTTAGTTCAGAAAATTTATTTTGCCTACAGCATAGGCCTTGCCTGTACTATTGCCACTTAAAAATTTGTCCTGAAATTTACTACACTTCCTTCTTAAAACAAGCACCCTGTAAGCAATTTTTACTCAACATTTCTTCTTAAAGCTCTCTTTAACAATTACTGCATTCAATTACTCCTGGTTGGGGGATTCTCAGGTCTCCTGGTATACGATTTCTCATAACTATCTCCTGATCTGGGGTTTTACCACTCAGCTCCAGTCCCTATGCCTCTTCCTGACTTGTGTTTGCAGTCAGACTTCTTTCTGGTACATTATGAAGACAGATCTTATTTTTCCATTTTGTGACAAATGATAGACTATCACAGCCAAATGGCAAGAAAATGTCACCAAAAAATGTGTTTTACTGTTGCATTTCACTAAACTCCTATGAAACTAACCAAATCTCTTCACAGCCCTGATTGCAAACCTTTGCACTGGTTTAAGTGTTAGAATCAATGCTTCAGAATATCATAATTTCTTTGCCGATTAAAATGGAAAGCTGCCTCTGATTCTTCAGGGAAGCATTTCTCTAACCCAAGAAACTGATTTTCCAGTTACTTGGCCTGAACACAGTATTCAGTTGTGGTGAGAGTCTCAGAATTCAAAGTGTCCCTTGTTTTTAGTTTCTGGTCGGTCTAGACCAGACATGGATTTTTCTCTCCTCTTTTCGACTGTTGCAACATCACACTGGTTGAAAGCATTTTTTGGTCCCCAGAGAACTAAACTGCAGAATACCCCACTGTATTCATCATCTCTTCTAGCTGATTCCCTTTTCTCCTCTTCCTCCCTCTCCAAAGCTCATGTTCAATTCTATTGTGCTTGAAAATATTCCAGTTGGAAGATGTAACACAAAAAGAGAAATACAGAAGTTTCCTTTTCTTGGCCATGGTTGGGCCTTCAAATAAAAATGCCAACATGAAATAATGGTTGAACAGCAGAAGCCTTACAGCAGCAGTTACAGACCTCTAGGTCTGAAACCAAACAGCATAAATTAAAAATATCCTGCTACAGTAGAACTACGGTGGCATTGTCCTTGAGGAAGAATGCGACGGAGACCCTTCATTTCTGTGGATGAAGAAAGGGCTGCTAAACCATGCAGGTTTTCACAGCCTCTGAAACCTGCGAGGATTTCTTCCTGCTGTGCTGCTGGAAGAAATCACATCATGCCAGCAGTGTGAAATGTCTCCTGTCCTGGGAAAGGGCACTGAGACACATGGCAGACTGTGGGGATTGGGCCTGCTCGTCATTTTCAAACACTCAGATCATGTAATAGTGTTAAATCACAAAAGCCTAAGTATGTTAATGAAAACCAGTCCCCACAACCTATGGCACTAGCAGCAATTGTAAAACAAAAGCTGCTTTCATATTACACACACACGCACACAGATGATGTATCTGGCATTTATGCAGTGCCTGATTCGGAGGTCAGTCACAGAAGACTGTTGCCCCAGCCAGGCACTAGGTACTTAAAGCCTCAAGTACAATGTAGTCCAAGTAAAGTCTGTAGGATTTTTACTGCTGACATATAGACCCTAGGACTTCACTCATAGACTCATTTATTCCAAGTGCAAATGACTTTATACTCCACAGACCACCTCTCCTATTTTATCATGCTTTTGCTTGAGCAAGATTACAAAATCTTGCTATTGTGGAAGAAATTAATTCTCCACTTCCATACTGTGTCTCCATGCATGAAGCCACACTAATATGGTTTAGGTCAAATTCTTCAGCCCTGACTCTGGGCTTAACTTCTCCTGTCAGCATTAGCATGAGTTCTGGCCTTTCAGAATTTCTCCTTTATTTTTTGGATATGAAATAATATTTCAGTGCAAGGCTCTGAAATTATCTGTATGGCCACACAGTTGTCCACATGACCACAATTTAACTTTTAACTGCATCTTTTCCACAAATCTCTCTCTCTGTTCTATGGCACTTTATGAATAAAAATCAATTCTCAAGATGTAGCATATACTTTTGTAACTGAAATATCTGAAAGCATAAACCTCTACACTTACACACAAACCTCAACAAAGAGAAATGGAGACAAGACTGCTGATGTATTACAATTGGAAAGGATAATTGGAAAAAACAACTATATTCATAAACAATTCCTGCAGCAAATACACAAAGACTCCCTCTGTCTCCCTGACACACATGCATACACTTTGCTTGGCACTTTAAAAATAACCATTAGTCATATGGCAAATGCATTTTACATGAGCAAAGGTTCATTTCAACATTTGTCTTAAAAAAGGTAGGCAAAAAAAGTGTTTTATTAAAAAATTAAACTACAGAAGAATAGCTGGGTCAGGGCTCGATGAGTGTGTGCTTATTATACAGGCACTGAACAGAGCCCACTTAATTCTGTTTCCCACTGACGCCAGTTCACCTTAGTCACTGGTGTTAGCCCTGATTTGCATCAGCATATGTGAAATTGGAATTCCCTCTGACAGTTTTGAACTTGTCATATTTTAATTTCAGTGTTTTTGTCCTACTGTCCTGGGAGAGGAGAGGCTTCTGCTTCCAGCATCTCGGTTTCGGGGGTATCAACCTGAGCAACACCTTTTGGTGGCGGGGAAACCAAGGCACAAGCACATCAGCTGCTTGCCCAGAATCACTCCTGAAATAGCTGCAGACAACGGAATAAACCCCTGGTCTCCTGATACTTCAGCCACTGCTTCCCCCGGGGCGTGTGATCAGGGCTGCTCTGGAGGCTGCATAGCCTTCATTATGTCAAACCAGCTGTTAAAAACCACAGCCGGTTTTTCCCCCAACCGCATGTTGCAACCTGTCCATCGAGGGCCCAGCTCCCACCGCGGCTGTCCCCGCTGCTGGGAGCCTCCCTGCCTGCACGCCCCTCTCCCTGACCCTTGCCTTTCCCTCCCGGCCTCCACAGCCGCAGCACCCCGCTGCACGCCCCGCCTGCCCCTCGCCTCCGCTCCCACCCTTCCCACCCCTGTTCTGCTCGGGGTCACACTTCAAAGCCTCCCACCCGCCCAGGAAGGCCTCTTCCTTCCTTCTGGCCCCTCTCCAGCCTCCCTGGCATCGGTCTTCCCGAAGCAGATATCAAAAATTCCCTACTTGCAACTGGGGGTTTGTGCACGCTGAGAGCCAAACCCACCTGCAGATACCTGTTTGACACAGAAGTGCCCTCTGATTTGGATTCTCAGATGAACACTTCAAGGTTTTTCTGAGAACTTGAGTTGTAAGACACTAATTAAAAAAAAAAACCAAAACCAAACCCAAAAACCAGTCCCCACCCTCCAAGTTTCCAATTGCTGTGGTTAAAACCCAGCTTATCCGCTGCAGTTCGGCAGATCAGGTATGTTTTTCTGTGCTTAAGCTGAACAGACTTGAGGAACTCTGGATGATCTGAACAGGCAAGCCTGCATCTGCAGTCGTGGTACATGGGAAGATTAAACTGCTCCACAACCACTCACTGGAATATGCTTCCCTTTTCCCACTTCACAGTTCAGACTCATCAGGAAAATAGTTTCTGTGGCTACTTTATATCTGTCACACTTTGGGAAATGGATGCTTTGAAGTGCCATACAGCAGGCTGCCTGTAAATCAAAATCCTCCCTTTTCTCCCAAAACACTGCAAAGACCTTCTCTTCAGCCAGCTTTTGGGAGCTCTCAGCTACAGAGAGGGGAGTTAGATCAGGGGAACCACATGAAAATGGAGATCAAATAAACTAGGATATGCTACCTTACAGTCTTTCACTTGAAAAGGCCTCTCTGCATAGTTTTATTTTTAGAGGAAAACAGAAGAAAGAAGTTGCTGGCTTCAGCCCCTATGTCCTTTCAGTTGTAACACAGCTCACAGCTGCGAAGTTTACATGTGTTAACTCGGGATGCCACAAGCCAGCCAGCAACGAGGCTGTCATCCTGATCTGAGGAAACACAATGTGCATACATGCCAATGAATTTACCGCAAGCGAAGCGTTTTGCTGAGATAATTCAAAGCACATTATATTTCATTTCTACAGCTGATCACAAAAGCCAGCAACACTAGAGCCATATTCCGTCAAAAAGGTGCAGCTCCATAAAATCTTAGCCTCTTGTAAAATGGTGCCACTTTCTTTGTGGAAGGGGGGAGATTAACAAAAGCAAGACAAAGAGACGGCTCTGACAATATCGAACTGGCTTGTTTTCACATTTTCTGAATGGATTTTTTTGTGGCTTTCCATTAAAAAGTACTTCTTATATTTTTTACTTTTAGACTATTTTGAAATAAGAGATGAAGCAAATAAAAATGAAAAAAATTTGATTTTGTTAAAAAATACATGTATTGAGTGACTAGACTGAAAAATAAGGCAAAATTCTACTAAAGGTGGAGTTTCAGTACATTGGAGACTTCTTTCAGCCTGGAACAAAATTGTATTTTGAAATTTGAAATTTCAGAGCACTGCATGAAGAAGGGATTCCTTCTGGGCCTGACTAATGCTGTCACTGCCTAAGGGCTGCGGTCTGAGTTGAGCGATGATTTTAAAATCTGATATTAAAGCAGCACAGAAGCACCCAGTGGGTTGGGGTAAGGATAGCTTTCATCACAGTAATGACAGGATTTCTTTTCCTGTCATCTGAGATTCCCTATACTATGACTTCAGGTTAATAATTTCTTTTAGACAGGACAAACAGTCATACTTCCAGTACTGAGTGCCTGAAGGCAAATTTCACATCCATGTCCTGAGAACAAGATAACAAACATCCGTGACAAATCTACTCAATGCATGTTTGAAATACAGCCTAGTACACTAGACAGTGCCAAAATTAGGAAGAAAAATGCAATTGGGAATTTATCACTTTTGAGACCCAATCCTGACTTTTTATTTTTGCATGCAGAACTCCAAATGAATGGGACAAATGCATTATGAAGCCAGCAAATTACTACCAATCTGGCTTTATGGCTCTTGCATGAAGAAAGAGCTGCCCAAGCAAGTCTAACGAGCTTCTCAGAAACCATTGTCTTAGTTGCCTGTACTGTTATATAGTAGGATAAAAAAGGAAAAATCACCACAACAGAGGTGTTTGCTTTGGGGGTGAGCACTGGGGGTAGTGCTAAATCCAGCAGCCACAGGAGAACAAATAGAAACTGTGAGCTTTCCACCACATTAATGAAATTTCATTCAAAAGGTGGAGCGTAATGTTCTTCAGGATGGATAATTCACATAAGCTATGTGATTCAAACACTCATGTCTCCACACCACCTTGGGATTTATGTTTTATTTCAGTTTTCATCAAACTGCTCATGAATGACCAATGACAAAAGCGTGTGTGTGCATTTTTCCCTTTCACAGGTCCCTGTTAATGAGGACTCTGTTGCACTAAGACAGTCGAGACTGTCTCTGGCAAAACGTGTTGAACCAAGGTATTTGTGCCTGCATAAAATTAAGCCACAAGTAAAGCACTTATTTCTGACAGCAGATTTATAATAGGAAAATCCCAGCAAGAATGAAGAGTTAGAAACCCCTGTTGTAGCCTTTTTCATAAACTTCACCTTGATTTAGTATCTCAAACAAGTAGCAGGAAAGGCTAATAGCAGAGGTAATCCTATCATCTTTTCTCCAACAGCACCATTCCATCTTTTTGACTTTCTCATGCTGCTAACATGAATTCAAATCATCTGTGTTTAAAGTTAAGTGCAGTGATTGACAGATCTTTGTAGTCTCAGTCCATACTGAAGATTATTCTAGATACCTATCAGTTATTACTACAAGCTCTGTCTGATATTCAATACCTACAGGGAAAATTGTTTTTAACGGTGTAATGTCTGATCTATTTTGAAAGCTATTTTAAAATAAGAAACTAACTATAACCAGGTGGCTAAAATCCAGACAGGTTTTTTATGGTTTGATTTTTGGGGGAAAAAGGTGGAAGATAACAGGAGAACTCTGTTATACTGCAGTAACAACCATGATTCAGAGGAAAACATGGACAAAAAAAAAGAGAAGCATTTTGTTTTGATTCCATGACATCAATTATCAATTTCTGTAAAAACACCTATTCCAGTAACATAGGATACAGGAAAGTTTAACGGTTTGCTCATGGCTCTTAGTATAGACTCATGACAGTGTATATGCTGCTATGAAGTAATTGCTTACTTTCATGAACACAAATCACTTCAAAGCTCAGTTGCTATGTGAGAAAACTGAGATGCTGGAAGAAACCTCTGGGTGTACTGCATCTCTTACTGTGAACCCAAATGCAAAATGAAATAGTGAATGCAGTGGTCAGACCATCCACTGTGCTGAAGGGCTAGTAATGCAGAAAGATGTCCTCTTTAATTAATACCCCCTGGGCTCCACACTGCCAACCCCACTGCTGGGATGCAGCTACAGCCTTGCTGCTCCTGATTACATTATTACAGAATAGGCTGTTTTAGGGCACAAGAGGATCAGCCAGTTGGGTAGGAAAGCACTCCACTCGATAGCCCTGCACTCACGGGCAGGAAAGGGAAAGTGCTGTCCTCTCACATGAGCAGCCCAGCAAAGGTGGAAGACAAAGGAGTGATGATCGGGCTGCTGCCCATCTTTGGTTCCCTGAGCTGATCACTCCACTCTGAGGCAAGCTCTTCCCTGAGCCTGTCTCATCCTTCCCTACCACTCGGTTTTGCTACTGAGAGATTTTGAATCTGTTCTGGCTGATGGCCTCATGCTCTCAGTGCTTTCCCCTGCAGCACTGAAATGTAATAGCAAGGAAAGAAGCATAAGAGAAGCAACTTGGCACAAACAGCGGGCAGGACGTTTTCCTCAAACTCCACCACTTTTGAGAGCTCCTACTAACATACCTGAGATCCCACCCAGGTTTTTGTGAAACTTGATTAATTTTGTGCACACAGTTAAATGAATCTGAAACTGTTAGACAAGGGCTTAACAGTGCTACTCAGTTCAAGAAAGTCGTTCCTGGTTTTGTGATTGGGATACGAGGAGCCAGCACAGCTAGTGTGTTTTGGCTGTAAATCATGGTAGGAAAAGAATAAACAAAACTGGGGAATGGAGCTTGTGTGTCTTGGGTTAGATAGGATGGTTCAGGCTGCTGAATTCCTAGTGGCTTTTTCAAGATTTCATTTAACCCTGGTTGTTACTATGTGCTTGGCAACGAAAAAAGAAGTACAAAGGAGATGCAAATACAGACTTCATAAAGCCAAATTCAGCCCCCTAAAATCAAAGGCAGTAAAGGCATCAGTAAAAGCATCAGTAGCTTGGCCAAATAGGA
Organism: Podargus strigoides; assembly: GCA_028020825.1. Classification (NCBI taxonomy): domain Eukaryota; kingdom Metazoa; phylum Chordata; class Aves; order Caprimulgiformes; family Podargidae; genus Podargus; species Podargus strigoides. The sequence continues at coordinate 32,849,590 of CM051623.1, forward strand.
AAGTCACGAAGATGGGCAAGTTCTATCACCAGAATGACACCTAAAAATAACCTCACATGGAAATGTGCACAGAAGTTCATTTTTCACGCGCTGGGCAAATAAAATCCAATTGGTTTTTGCGTTCTCAGTATTACCCCATCACATTACATGAGAGTCTGAAAGAAGACGATGATTTAAATAAAAAGATCCTCCCCTGTTTGTCAAGTTGTCATTTTTCCATCTGCAAATAATGAAACATAAACTACTCTGAAAGGGAGAGAGATGGCAGGGAATGTGTTCCATGGATCTGTGGAGAACCACATAGAAACATATACAGAAAAAGAAGCTGCAGCACGGAACACTTCCTGACCTCCTCTTGGCTACAAGTCTAAAAGAAGTCTCCAAGGCAAGAAGCATGAAAGAGCTTAAACAAGAAACCCTTCAGAAGTACAGCTCTTTGCTGCATGAATACCACAACACAGGGAAAATCTGCTGTGTAGGAGTACAGTCCTCCCACTTGAAAAGAGCTGGTAATGCCATCATGTCACGGAAGGATTTTCTGCATGGCTTTTGTGCATTGAAGGCATTAGTAAAGTGGGAAAAGTGCGAGCTGACAATTGTGCGAAAAGAAGGGTTTCTTAATTACATTGTAAAGCACGTCTCATTTAAAAATGCAGCAGAATTAATGTTAAAAATACATGTCTTCCAATATAAGTGGATGCACAGTCGGTGCAGGTTAATCTAGCAGATAGTGTGCTCCAGAGCTCGTTACAAATATTAAAAAGATAAGCTTCATCAACAGCACATAAATATTACTGCCACCTCAGCTTCCTCCTGCAGTGTTTGCTGCAGCAGTACTCACAGGCCCCTGTGTTACCTTCTGTCTGGACCCTAGTACAAGTCAGTCCATGCCTCGCTGTTTGGCCTAATGCTTTGTCTGTCCTTTCTGTTGACCATTTCCCACTTCACAAATCCCCAGTTCAGGATGTGCTGACCCTTTCCTATTTAGCTGTATCTGGATGTCAGCTCATTTCCCTGGCTTCATGTGGCTTCAACCAGTTACATCCATCCTGCCTGTGGAGGTGAGATTTGAGCTCAGAACAGAGTCTCCATGCGTTCCTACCCAACTGAGTTTCTCCACCTGGCAATCACAGCTGGCTCACAGTTGTGCTGAACTGCAAGTCAATAGTCAGGCAAGATGGAGCATCAAGGCATTCGGCTCTGAGCAGAGGCTCAAATTGTGAACCCTCATGACAACAGAAAGACAGTGTCAGAAATGAGAATGTGAGTAATATCTTCTGGTTTTGAACCAGTGCCACTGCCTGAAGACTACACTAGGATGATGGCAGCTTTGCTGTTAATATCAGACTTCCTCAGTATGCTGAATATGAGCATGCTTATTCATATTATTTCATTTTTTTTTTACATGTTGGTGAATAGCAGCCTTCATCTCTATGCATGTCATTTTTCTCATTTCAACTGGTATATCAGTCACCTTGCTGAGCCTGCCTAACACTGTAAGGACCAAAAATATTCTACACAAATTAGTAAATTAGTGACATAGACCACTTGTAGAGCACAAAATCCATACATGAGATAAATACCAGAGATACACTTCTCTCCCTGTCCTGCTCATGGAATTCAGAGTTAAAGGCCAGATTTGCTTTCTTTCCCAGCCCTTAGAAAACTCTAAATAGTATTATTCTCCTGCCCACTGATCATTCAAATGGCATTTTCTTCCACTAGCATGCTTTTTAATTCAGGAAACATTTTTTTCTTTTCCTTCAGTTGCCTTGGAAGTCCACTGTAACATACATGAAACATGGGGTCTGGCTCTCATGATTTGTTTGTACAACATCTAGTGTGCATGTGCAAGCATACACAAGCACATTCAAACTGATGGTGCTAACATGCACTGGTGCAGCTCAGCATTTCACCTTCCTTTGGGCTATGCTTTAATAGAACAGGCATCGGGGCCTTGAAGTGTAGCAATAACAAGCTGTTCCAAACATGCTTGTGTTGTTTTCAGAGGAGGTGTGGTGAGGGCACAAGGGATACTTAATCATAAAAATGCTGAATATTTAAGTCCTTTCCCTCCTCCACCACCCCACTGAAATCAGCAATGCAGTTGGAATGAAATACAACTCGGCTTTGAAACATTTTCGTGTTTAATTCAATTTACTTCTAGATTGATAGCTAAACTCAAAACAGATTTTACCCTTTTTTCCTGCATAGGGAAATAGAGATGACCAAGTTCCCTTTGAACTCTGTTTAGAATGCTTCTGTTTTTTCCTATTAACTGAAAACAAACAAACAAAAGAAAGCAAATGTTAAAGTGGTCCGTAATCTATTTCCAGTAGAGGATTGCAATGAAATGGGGTGAAGAGCTGAATCTTTCTCTCCAAGCCTAAGGGACAGGTGTTTCCAGTAGCTGACACATGGGTTGGTTGTCTCAGAAAAAGAACAAGATCTTGAATTAGCCTTTTATTTTTAGAAGCAAGCTTTCTCTACAAAAGTTGAGGTGTATTTTTGGAGTGCTTTGGGTGGTAGGAACTGTGATTTTTGGGGTAGATGGCTCCAAGAGCCACCCACATATGTGAGAAGGAGAAGCCACGGGCATAGATCACAAGAGGTCAGACTGAGAGGTCAAACTACCCAGCCACCATGTGTGTAGTACCAGTTGACTTCTGGAACAACAGCAAAGTAATACTCGATCGCCTACTTGGGGAAAGACATGAGTAAATGGAAATGGAAATTGATAACAAAATCACAATTTCCATTGATGTAAATGATAAAATTAACCATCTAGACATTTCTAACACTCTAAACAGGGAACACTGAGACTTTTTGGAGTGATTCTTCAGCAGAACAGAAGAATTTAAAGGTTGTGGATGTGGGACACACAGTTCACTTGAGGAAAATCACTGCCTCAGCCCAGTCCTGACTAAACCCACGCCACCAACAGCTCTGTTCTTAAACAGAGATGTTTGATCTCCGCAGATGTCACTCTTGCCTCTTTCATAAACACTCACTGCATTTTAATACTCTTTTTTATTTTTTTAAGTCTGATTTTGGTGACTATCCCAGAGTTCAGATATTTCTCCAAAGTTTAGAGGACTTCATTCCAACATCTATTTTTTTCTAAAAGTACACTGGAAATTTAACAAGAACATCTTTTTGCTCTCAAATCGCCACATCATTCAGGTTTCATCCAGGCCAGAGACAGTATTTTGCAGCTTGCTAACATTTTTGTTTCATGGGTTCACTCAAGCCCAAAAGGTAACAGAGAAAAAAGATGAGGAGATGACCTCCAGGGGTCCCTTCTAGCCTCCACCATTCTGTGGTTCTGTGAAAACTGACTAAAAATGAAGTTAACTGGGTCTTCAAAAATATGAGTTGTTTGAATTTTTGACAGAAGATGAACCTGTGGGACTTTTTTATTGTGACATTTCTACAGCCAGCACTTACTAATAAAATGCTAAATGCATTTCTGAACAAACAACTACCCTCACAGTGTTTGTAGCTGAGGTCTCTGCCTTGTCCTTTCTGATAGCCTGAGACCAATGTCCTCTCACTGGAGTTGCAGTTATCTGTATCTAGTAGGAGGAGAGTAGAAAGGGCTATCCTTTTACTTCTGTAATTCTTCCAGAGCCTACAATAATGAAATACATCTAGAACCTCCTTTTATTTCCATTCAGAGGCCTATTTTACACACCACAAGCATGGCTCTATTTCACACCTCTCTCATAATTTCAGTGAGTGCAAGTTCAGGCACAAAGCCAGCTCTGCTTCTGAAGGACTCAGCCCTGCAAAGTCTGTTCACGCTCAGTTCTCCTCTGATGTTTAAAAGGGCCCAGCCTGCCTTTAGAAGTACTTTACCATTAAAAAGTGAGAGTGAACTCTTTTCTGTTTGTAAAGGTTTGCTCCAGCCTCGCTAGCAGACCCAGACTTCCCATGTGCACAGGAACGCAATAAACACACAGGGAGAAAAAGATCTGTGAGGAAAATCATTTAGAAATCAAAGGGTCATAATATACCACTTAAAGTATTTTGTGGATTAAATTACTGAATAATAATGAAAGATGAGAGATTAATGGTAACCTGGTCCAAAGCCCTCTATTTATACCCAGGCCAAATAAAATGGCAGGCAGGTGCACTGTAACCCTGACTATATAGAAGACTTCTGTCTGCCCCTCACTTTTCAATCCCATTAGAGTTATTATACAAGCTTTTGTAAAAAGACAAAAAATATTTCCCAGAGTTAATGACAAATATATTTTTTCTTTTGTATTTACCTCCATCAGTTACACTTTTTTTGCAGTACTATAAAACAAAGCAGGGCAAAAAAATCTTAATCTGTTCTAAGCAGAGTTCCCTCCAAAATTACTTTCATCTTTCTTTAGAGGAAATCCAGACAGACTATTAAAATATCATCTTTTTTTCTTTCTTCCTGGCACTAACAATCATCTGAGATTTTTTTACTCTTTTAAGAATTTCAGGAATTTTTATTTTGTTCTCTGTTTTGTCACTGCAGTGCCATCACAAAATTGCCAGAACAGAAAACTCTTAACACAACAGCAAATCATTTCTAGAGAAAATAAAACATTTATTTCCTGCCTCCAAATATTTTTTTTTAAAGTTCATCCATAAATAAGGCCATGTTGATTCCTTCTATAGCTCCTGTTCCAAGAGCTCTTCCACTTTCCCAACTTTTTGTTGCACATTTGTACTTTGTTATACTATTTGTTCTGTAGCAAATATAAAAGCCTGAACAAACCTATTTTCTGGCAACAAGTTTGCTCATTTATGAAGTCTTTTAAAAAATGAGGAAAAAAAGATGCTCTGTTAGAAATTTATGACATCAGATACTTATTTTATTTGCTCTAAGTTAAGGTTCTTTGTGATAAAGACCACACCAAACAGCATCAACAAAGATCAGAGGACCGAATATAATGGACTTTCTAAGCTAAATCTTAAACAACAGAGCATATATTGCAGTGTTCAAGTTACCAGGAAGAGTAATGACTGGGGAAACGAATGATACAAAAATTGGTCTGAGGAACTTTCACTTCTATGGATCAAATTCTGTCCAATGGCAAGAAGGAATTACTAACTGAAAGCTGTCACCAGATTATACAAAGAAAGAAGGTGATCTTAGTCTAACTCCTAATAGACAAATACCAAAAGCATAAACCAACTCCAACCTATATATTGAAGCATGACGAGACCATGGTAGGCACAAAGAGTAGAAGAGGTTTAGCAAAAAATGGGGTTGTCAAAGAATTTTGCTGAAATGAAGCTTTTGGTACAAAAAGGGCATCATGTTCTGGCAATAGCAGAATACCTGCGATTTTAAACTCTGCATACAACATATTTTAGCGATTTGCTTTGGAAATAACATACAGGAAATGCAGCAGACATGACTGCAAAGTGGAGCTCTATAGAGAGGAACACAGTTGAAACCACTGAAAAGTGTAGGAGGAAAGGCAAGAATGGGAGCTCAGCTCCATAGGCCTTTTTTTAGGCAAAATCCAAGAATATTGACCGGAAAGGCTGATGGCTCTGCACTTTGGGTAACCAGGCTATTTGTTTAAGTGTGTGTATACAGATTTATGAGCCAGAGTACTAGCTCTTTATAAATCCTTAAGCACAAAGACAGAGGGTTAATATTTCAGAAGTGCTCAGTTTTTAATTACATTTAAAAAGATTAGGTGCAAATCTATGTTGTAGAGAAGATTTTCAGAAAACCTCAATACCAAACGACTCCCAGCATGGCCACCCTGAGGCTTGTAGAGAATCAATCACAAAGACAGGTTATCTTAGACCTCAAAAAAGCCTAAATCTATTTATAGACATGACCCTAGGACTCTATCCATGAATACACTAAAATAGTTAATTTCTGTGCCTACTACCATCAGATGCACGGTGTAAGACTCGCCCCACCTCTGAGGCGTCAGCTCTGCCCCTTCATCTCCAGTGAACTTCACTAATGCACAGTACTTTTACAGTTCTTATTTCATTGCAAAACTGCCATCGCTATGTGAGGGCAGAAGGGTTGCAGAAGACATGGGTGGTTCAGAGGTGCCCTGGATGGGTTGCTGCTCCCCAGATCTGCCACTTGTTTGCCAGATCACCCTTTCTCTGCTTATCTTTGCTCTTCAGCACATCCCCAGATCAGGGCCAAGTTCAAAATGTGTGATGCTGCTCACACAGCATGTCTAGGAGACAATATCACCATTTTCCTAAGGACTACTGCTTTCTAAACAAATATGTCGCTGAAAGAAATCTTGAGAAGAGGGCTGGAGAAAGGAGCTGAGGGGGAAAAAAAAGATGAGGGGAATTGACTAAAACCAACCTAAGGAATATTTTTCTTATTCCAGCATGAAATGTTGACAGAATTATATGTGGGATTAAAAAAACCAACCTTCTAATGCACAGTTTCATGTTACCTCCACAAGAGTTTTGATTCCACTTATGAGACTTCCCAAATGAAAATGCTGGCTGTGTGCCTGCCTCAAAAATACATTTTTTCCTCAGCAGAGTGGATTTGCCAGTTGTCAATGCCATTTCTTTGCTAGCCAGCAAAATATGTTCGTACTCACAGCAGGCAATTACCATTCTTTTCTCTACTGGTAAGGGGCATGACTTCACTCCTAAGCCTACGATCCCTGGATCCTTCCCTTATTGCATAGTCTAGTTAGCCAGCATAATTAACCCTTAAAGCAAATGGAACTATTATTTCCTTTCTTTTTAAAGTGAGTTTAAATGGTTTCATCTGAGAATGGTTTTGTAAACAGGCAAATCTGTTTTACACATTCATGGCCTGTTCCAAGGGGCATCAGTTGCTGGGAACACCATTGCAGCTGAGCCGCCTCACACCACAGCTTGAAAACCCCGGTTACAGTCAGCGATCCGAGAACAAAAACACCAGAGATCAGCTCCAAAACTTCTTGAAGTTAATGGGAGCCTTTTAATTAGTTTCAGTGTCTTTGGGGAAGGCCCTTAGGGCAAATATTCCTTTTTGAAACTCGTTTTCCAACTCATGGGGCCGGGAGGTGGTATTTTTCATGCATACACAACAGTGCTGCAAATGCTCCCAAGCACTCTTATTACAAGCCCCAAACCATACTGGGAAAAAAAGAAAAAAAAAAAAAATAACAGGTCTCTGGAACACAAATCTGATCTGCTTTGTCTGATAAGAGCAAGAATATTCCAGCAAACACTGAATGCGGTAGCGCTAACAGATCTGAGTACCTCACCTAGAGGGAGCAGACAGGGCGAATTACTGTTAGGGTCCCAATCTGTGTGAGTAAAACATAACACTCTGACCACTGAGAGGTGCCACAGTAACAAAAAAAAAAAAAAGAAAAAAAAAAAAGAAAGAAAAAGTCATGGTCCTTACATAAAAGCAGTTGTGAACTCAGCTGTATAAACCAGCTGCTTAAAAATGCTGGACATGGAGACATGGTACAGTCAGTTAGATCTTGCACAGCACAGCTGCGAAGTTTGGGGCTGCCCCACTAGATATGCATGTTTGTTTCTAGAGTACGAGGATTACATCTTTCCTTGTTGGACAGAAGCATGATTTCTTATTTCTGCCACTGCACAGCACTGATGCCAAAGCCGGCATTGTGCTAGAGACAGAAAGACAGATCTTGGTCATGCTCCGATATACACGTAACACAGCTTCTTCTCAAAGGAGCAAAGTTAACAGCTTTAGCCTATGTTTACATCACAAAAAATAGGATCAGAATCTGCACCACAGTATGTGGAGTGCAACTTTTCAGCCCAAATATGGTCCTGAGCTGGAGTTATGTAGAACAACCTGTCTGTACCAGAAAACGCAGACAGCTTCTTAAGGGTTACATTTCCTTTTTACATACTTCTACATCAAAACCATATTGCAGCATAGCCCAGGATTCAAATACATCCTACAAAAACAGGCAGCATAACGCTGATGTTGAACTCCAGCCCAGTTTTAATTGACTGCCAGCTCTCAGCCACTTCCTAAAGCTCCAGATAGCCAATACCAACGCTGTAATTTCTAAATGTGTGCTTCTCTCAGCTGGAGACCAAATCTAAGGGCTTTGGCTTGCCTTTTGAAATATAAACATGATATCTTAACTCCCACAACGGCCCCCCACCTTAGACACCTATCTGAAGGGGGCAAGAACATTAAGGAGGGTGGTAGGCAGGCAGTTGCTTATTAAGAGGGTATCCTTGAAGTATAAACAACTCGCTGTTTTTATCATTCATTGACAAATAATTTACAGTGCTGCTGGTGAAATCTCTTAGAAAACTCTTCAGGCACTGGCAACAAGGTACATGGATAAGTATTTTTAATTAATACCACTGTAATCATGTGTTCCACACACTTAGGATGGTATTTTCATGCCAATAGTTAATAACAAAATGGTTTTCAGTGCATGCTACAGTTCCCAAAAGCATGAGTCTATAAAACTCAGAGGCAGCAGTCTTGGGCAAGAGAAATGTTTAATCACGGGAATTTAGGTGAACACTATACACTGTACTTTGCTACGGCCAGGACTGGCTGTCAGTTCACAAACGTTTTGTCCCAGCTAGATGTCTAGGAGCAGCCTCAATAACATTTCTAGGCTTACCAGACAGTGTGGTGAAGCAAGTTAGCTGATGAAGTAAACTGGGGGCTCATGAGTCCCTCCCTTCTTCAAATGGTTATTCTGTTTTGAATGTCCATATTTTCCCAGTTCTGCTGTACTCACTATTGCCTCCAAGCACCTTCTGAGAAAACACTTCCTCTGCAGAACCTTCCCAGAGTAATTGTCAATGATGTCCTGTCCCTTCCTTTCAAGTCGTAAAAAATTTTTAGGCAGACACTAGGGATTAAAACAGCTATGTTGAGGTCTGGAGGGCCCTCAGCTTGATAGCAGTTGCCCACAACAAGAAGCAACATGAGTTTTGTTTATTTATAGCACTGGTTGAAAGGTTTCAAAAGTGCAGTGAAAAACATAATGTCACTTCCTGAAGCAGGCATAAAGATGTATGAAAATATGTTCTCCAGCCAGCCAGAGAATGCGGTTTTGGTAGCAATGAGGAGGCCGCCTCTGTCACTCTGGGAAACACACTTAAACAAAAGCTGAGTTCCAGTCCTGGCTGCCAGTGTAAGGGGAGGAGTGATTTAGTAATTGTTTCTCTTGTTCATTACAGCATCTTGTGCCTGCAAAGCTTGCAGAATATTGGCACTATCCCAAAATATCTCCAGCACTGATACAACATCACAGAGCACTAGAGTACCGTGATGCATCACCACCTCCCCACACAGCAATATGACATGAACATCACTAAAGAATGAGACAGTGACTTTATCACTGAGTACTTTAATTGATGACATGAGCTCTAAATAGCCACTTCCCTTCACCTCCTCAGCTGCATCCCTTCTTCTAAAGATGTCATCCACACTAAACTAGCACTTATTGTTGTGATACTTATTGACGCTTCATGGCAGCAAGTAACAGGAAAGAGCTCTAGTGAAAGTTCCTTAACTTTAAGCTACTGCATTTCATGAGAAACAACAAACTCTATCACTAGGGGAAGGAGAACAGCTTTGATTAACAGGAGATGATTTGTAAAACATCAGGAATGCCCAAAAGCCAGATGGAGTAAAGGGTGAAACAGAGGAAGATGGAGGAAGCTAGAAGAGAGATGGAAGATAATACTGTTTCTGAGCACAGGACCAGCAAGACAAAAGAAGAAAAAGCAGGTTCCCTAAGTGTTTATTAGACAAAGTAGGATCTCTGTCCCAACAGATGCCTAGGGTGTTCATTTATTTTATTCTTTTTCAGAAAAAAAAAAAAAAAAATGTATGGAGAAGCTGAAGGTAGAACTGGATATGAAACCATGTCAGTTTATGACTATTTCATACACCATGACTCAAATGGTCTTTGTTGGTCAATAGCAGTTTCAAGATAACTGGAGCTATCAGGTTTCTGCTCAGACTGCAGAAAAGACTCAGACTGTGAACCCACCTCACAGATACACCAAAATCCATGGCTGTACTGGAGTCAGGCCAGAGTTTTCTCCATGAGTGCACACACTGATGGAGCTACTCGTGCACCTCTGCCTTTCCCACCCAGCTCCTTCTCCTTTCTACTCCAAAACTTCTTTCTCTTCTCATGTCTTGGACCTCCTTTGTCCCTTTGTGAGTATATTCTTTACATCCTGCACTCAAACACTTGGTCAAAAGACTTGAGGGGGTCAGGACAGAAACTAAACTTGTGACCCTCTCTATAAATCTAGTTATTGTCACATAACAGGACTGGGGGCTCTTAAATCTTCTGGAGTAGGAGGATTCAGGCAAATTCCCACAGCTGGGCAACTCAAAATTGCACAGGCTTCTAAAATTCCTCCAAATTTCTTCATTCAGTCTCTAAACAGAGTAGGGGTGTGGAACATGTCGGTACCTGAAGTTTAAATCTACCACTTTGTTAATTATATAGCTGATTATGTAGGACTTTGTTGGCTGACTTACACACAAAAGCTTGGGCATTTCAGTAAAAAAAAAAAGTAAAATAAATAGAAAGACCTACTGCCACAACGTGGCAGGAGCTAGAAATGATGAGAAACAAGGTCCTCTAGCTTCATGTGTGGCATTTACAATATGGAAAACTCAATGCCACACATGAAGTACAGTAAAAGTAACAGAAACAACAAAGTAGCCCTTGGTTTCCTTATTTAAACACTTCAACTACAGCTGGAAGCTCCCCTTCTGCAAAAGCAACTCAGTCAGCACAAGCCCTCTGAATTTTTTTCACCCAAGTTGCCTTGTAGAAGAAAATACAGTTTCTTGCTTATTAGAAACTGAATCTTTAAAAGTATGTATGTATATTTAGTGTGGTTGTTGAATTACAGAAACCAGAGATACACCCGGCAGATACGCCTTAAAAAAATAAGTCTTTTGTGCATTTTGATTGAGATGACTGCTAAAAATACTCCAATGCAGCTGTTTAATTTGCTGCAGCTTGAATGCTAGTTTTATACTTTTAATTGCTACTATACAAAACTCTTTGATTGCATTTGATGAAATTACAATTTTCAGTGTTTAATGATTAAACCTGGGGAAAAAAAAAAGTAACCACATGCTAGTTAAAATGTAAATTGTCTGTGCTGGGAAACCTAGGTAAAACTTTTCAGATAGTTGTCACGTATCTACTTATACCTAGCTTGATAAAATTCTCAAAACCTGTTCATTCAACAGTCTCCTAAGGGTCAAAAAGGTGTTCTTTCATTAGAAATCCTAGATTCCACTGCAGTCACACAACTTTTGCACTTATTTCTGAGGATAAAAATATGACCCTTTAACATCAAATGTCACATTTTCAAAGACCCAAGATAGTCTGGTGTAGATACACATCATTTTGTGGGTGCAGTTTTAACACACTGTCCCTCAGGCATGCAAACACTGGGATTCACATGGACAAAACCTATACAGTGAGAGTGCAAATACTCATGTGTATAAATAAGAGAGATGTTAACAAGAGCACACAGAGCGTAGTGGTTGAGGTGTTCTGCTATGCAAACAGAGACACAGGTTTTGAGTTCTGGACTGATGCCGAAAGCCACCCCCAATTAACCACATGCTCTTTTGTGTGTTGTACCTTGACCATGTTAATGCGATGGCCTGCTGGGGAGAAAGCACAGTTTCCATCTTCAAGCATCAGATCCCTCAATGTACGATCACTGTTCAACCACTTTTTCCTTGTAAATGATGCATGCCACAGCCCTTCTCTCTCTCAATTTTGGACTGCTCCAGATTGTTTAGCCTTACTGCAAGAGCTGTGCACTTCATCAGACCTATTTCCTCTATCTGGAATAGGTGACTGTTGTGTCAGCATCTGGGATAATGAGGCTGACGTTCAGATCATCCTCTGGAAACTCAAGTCTATCACTCCAGACAGCATTACTCAAGCATAGCTCTGGCAACAAATTAAATATACATTGCCCTTTTGAACAAGAGCAAACCATATGAAAGGGAAAGCTGAAATGCCAAGGGAAAAAGGCAGTGGGTGTTATGAGAAGCATGTATTGCGGAAGCATTTGTTCTCACAATCTTTTTAAGAAATACAACAACAACTATAGCATGCTGATATCTATTGCAGAATCTGAGTCTTCATATAACTGCACTGCAAGTACTGGAATTTGCTGCTAGGTAAAACTTGTGCACCTACTGCATAAGCTGCACAGGGACACCAGGAATTTAAAAGAAGCCCCTGCTCCTATGCATGTATGCAGTAGGCTGTACTTAATTCAGACATACCATGTTTTTTCTTACGCTGTTATATTTTACCTAGTAATTGTATTACAAAGCACACAGGCAAAAGACAAGCATACAAAGCACACTCTCTTTCTATGTTCTTCCTCCCTGCAGAAAATGCCAGGACTTGAGACGACGACCTCTCTGACTGATTCTTACAGTACTAAATTCTACCTTCATTTAGCAATCTAGTATATTTTGCACCTTCAAATTTTTAATTATCTCAAACATTTTAAGTTAGGCACAGCTGATTATGCCTCCTGAACACTGTACAATTTGATCTAGTGTAATGAACTCGTCATACGTATATACAGGAATACTGCAAAAGCTTTATATATTTAATTCTTATAGTACACCAAATGAAAGCAGTGTGAAATCCCATCTTCATGTCAGTTGTGCACCTCCCACATATGACATTAAAAGTGCCATGTGCATGTATGCATCTGGGATTTTTTGTTTTGTTTTGGTTGGTTGGGTTTTTTTAGGATTTTTCACTAATGGGGTGAAGAACGAATTGAACTAGTCTTCTAGCCCAGAAATCTGAGTGAGGTGCTGTCACAAAGACTCAGAGCAAGACTGAAGACAAAATAGAGACATGTAAACTCTGTCTCTGGCAAGGAATTGGTCATGGAATGCCTGCACGACTTAGTAATAAGGGTAGGCAGGAGGTAAGTGTAGGACAAGAGTTCCTGTGTCTGCCCAAATTCCCTGTGCAGCCACATGGCCACACATGATCCATGCTGCAACGTGTGCTTTTGTACACCTCAGAACATGGAAGAGGTGAAGCCTGAGCTCCCGTAACCCTGTAACACAAGTTCCTTAGATATGTCCCAAGGTGCACAATACGAATAGCAGGAGCACAGGTCAGGGAGAGCGCTGTGCTTTATAGCTCAGCCCCTGCCTCATGTGCCCACCAATGGCACAGATGTACCCAGCATAGTTTAAGAGAAGTCTCATTTTCTCTTTGCATTGCTCTCCCTGCTATAGAGCATATAAGAAAATCTTGACTTGCCTAATTTCTGAGTGTGTAGCCATGGGTAGAGTATTTTTAGGAAATTATACCCACATTAGGTAATATGGACCTTCATGTTGATTTTGTTACATCGTCTTGCACTGATGCATTTAGGTCCTTTAAGGTTCATCATGACTTATGTCTGTCCACTCGTATCCTGCTAAATATATGGTTGCAAAAGTTAAACAAATGTCATTAAGAAAGCTGTGATCTTCCCTCAGTCATCTTAGGCATTTGCCAAATCTGCCTTTTTCCATGGTGTTTTCTGTGATCATTATGATGCCTGCAGCTCCACCAGAGGTAGTAACAACAGGAGCACTTGTTTATGCAAGTCACAAAGAGCTGTCTACATTTGAGTACTGTTCTCTTTTGATCTCACACACACTTACAGTTTTACCTATTAATTCTGTCTTTTTAACTGTGGCCACATTTCCCATTGTTTCCAGAAATCTCAACTCATTAACATTAAAATCAAATTTCTTCTGATCGACTGAATTTTTTTGTGTATGTCATTGAATAAAGAAAAATTTTGTGTTTCCAGTTTTGTGTTTCTAGCTAAATAATTAAGATTGTTTTAATGGCACGGGCTTGTTATTATGTCAATATTTTTTGATACAAAGCCAAAATAATAATCTGGGGAGATCCTCTGTTGTTATACAAAAGTCTGAAAACAAGCTGAATTGTAAAGTGGATACTGTGGAACCTAGGAAGATACGGGCCTTCTTTTTGTTTATTGACTTTTACCAGAAATAAAGATTAAGAACTATTCCAATCTTTTCTCCTAGTCTTTGCATTAAAGATAGAGGCTTATTCAAATTATAGTGAACAGCAAAACCCATCCACTCTGAGGCATGACTCATGACTTTTCCTTTTGAACTCCTAGCCCAAAAGCAGCATGCGTGGTAGAAGGCATGGGTTCATTTGCCAACGCACGACATTTTTCATGCTGTCACAATACATCTTGTGCCAGCTAATTAGACAGCCAAGAGTGGCACCCACCAGCTGCAAAGGTTGCTCATGACCTCCATTCCCAGTTGGTGGGAAAGTGCCATGTAGGGAAAAGTTTGGACACATGGAGAAATGCTGTTTCTAATAAGTTATTTGTAAAAAAGCAAACAAAAACCAAACCCTTATGACAACATCATAAAATATAACAGTGTCACAGAGTCTTTCAGAAACAATTCATTAAACTACTTTAAATATTCTTATGCAAGCTCTGGCATGAAAATACTGCAATGTCTGTATAACCAAAGCAAAAGGTGATGAAAGATTCTGTACAACCTCAGTTCCCCCTCTCTATCCCTCCCCCAAATACTGAAGTTGCCAGGGTCTCACAGATGTTTTAAGATCATAACACAGGGTCAGAGGATAACCGTTAAGGTCAGCTGTAAAAGGGGGAATGTAAACACCTTTTTTGGACCTTCATGAATGGGACTCTCAGAATAGGAACTTCAGGCTGAAAGAAAAATGAGATAATTTGACTCCGTCGCTCTCCTATACTGTACTTCTGGCTCTGGGTTCAGAGTGTCTTATACATGACCCGAAGTTGGTTTACCTGATGATTTTGTGAGTGTCACTCCAGAAAAGACAATGCTAAAGGGATATAAATTCTAACCCGGCAAGAATAATTTTACATTAAGGAATAATAAAAAGAAAAGGTATTTGGGAGATATTAAGCAAACCAACAATGAAGGATTATTTTTCATTTCATCATAAGAGAGCAGCACACTCTACTGGCTGTTTCCTTGAAGTTTTCTAGCTAAACCCCTATACATTACTGTAAATCAGTACCTTTCACTGCTCCACTGATACAGTCAGAGACAATACAATCTAGCTGGAAAAGAAGAAAACTGAGGGACATGGAGGGCAAGTCCTGCTTCTGCCACTGGCTCATATTACTGAAGGCAAACGACTTGGCTTGGAGCACTGCAGTTTCCATGTTAAAAGAATAAGGAGAATGACACTAACCACTGCAAAGCACACTTCTGCTCACAGTTTAAAGGCACAGAGAGAGTATTAGCACCATTCTTACTACATTAACGATGAAAATACAATGGTATTTCATCTTTCCTACTAGCTCAGTCATTCAAGATTCTTCCATATTTTAGCACAGCACAGTCGCAGGAGAATGCATGTCTGTATACTTATCAAGATGTTTGTGGTTAAACTTTTTCTGTTCTGTAGTCTTGTGTCTCTGGGCAAATACATGATTTTGCCTGGAAAGTATATAACTGATGAAACTGAAGACGGCTGTTTTGCTGATTTTGCATGGAGTACATTACAAAGAGATGTCATTCACCCTGATGAAAAGTCCATCTCAAAGGCATACATCCTACATGCCAAGTTGTGTGTTAGACCACAAGAAACAGTTAAACTGGTGCTCCAGTGTTGTGTGAGGTTTCTGCTGTTAGCACCCGGTACACAGGATCCAGTTTCATGTAACTGATTGGTTTAATGTGTTTTTACTTTCAAAATATACCGATTCAGTACATTCCAAAAATGTTACGCTTAAAAAAAGCAACTTGCATAATTAAATATATCATGCATCCCTGAATGGTATATACAGGGAACTCTTCTTTCAGGTTAAAATCAATTAATCTATTAGAAAAAAAAGGAAAAAAAGGAATCCCCTCCTAAAGCAAACATTCGTTTCACAAACAATTAGCAGCAGTCATTAGTATACTGTGTACTGGTATAGTTTGAAACATGTCTGTAACTTTCATTTTATGCAACTATTTGCACTATTTCAGTACCACAGATATCTTTGCTTCCTTATCACAGCTCTACTCTAATTTCTCTGTAATGCAAAAAGAACATATCTTCATTCCCCAGCTACAGTATTGTATACGTACAGACTACTTATAACACTACTGAAACTTCAAAACTAGAGACAGAATTAAGTGACAACAACAACAAAAACTAAAAAAACCCAGATCCTACAAATACTTTTTTCATGTTTACAAAGAAACATTTTTATGAATAACCTATTTCTTTAGTATAAATTCACTTAACGTGATTTTGCCTTTTTTTGCTTGCAGGTAAAGAAATATAACCAAACTCTTACAGAGTCTACAAAAAAGAGACAATATGATTGCAAAACACTTCCAGGCTTTTATTCTACAGAGAAAGAGACAATTCCCTGGGGTCACTGAAAGTCAAACCGGCTCTTATGTGCAGCTGTAATTTTTAGTTTACATGAAAACAAATCAATACCGTCTCCACAAAACTCTGACTCTTTGTAAGGGCACTAAACTGAACTCCTCTTTAGCAAGTTCTCAACAGAATTTCAAGTTTATTTTTCTATGTTTACAAGAGATTACATTCAATCAATCACACCTATGAATAGAGACCCAGCTCTTTTATCCAGAAAAGAGGAGAAGAGCTTGCTTCATGACACTACTTTGCTGTGTACAAAAGCATATATGGTCATATACAGTATCATAGGATCACAGGTAAGATATTTTTCAGCGAATGACATCTTTGGGGCAGCTGGCACATTTCACACACTTCTTTCTGTCTCACAGCTAAGGAGGGATGAAATTTACCCGTTAGAGAAGTTAAATCCTGTATTATAATTCAGCCAGTCAGACTTCAATTCCTTCATCCTTAGGGCTTGATTCAAAACCTTTTGAAGTCAATAGAAACACTTTCCCTGACTGCAGTAACTTTGGCTCAGATCCTAAACCATGCTCCTGTACCTTTCACTCACCCTTTACGCCTTCTCTCCTTCCCAAACCTTGGAACCAGTGTGCATGTTTCATGATTTAGCGGAGTCTCAGGGCTGCTTTAAATTACTTTAGCTAATATTATCTCCCAAAGAACTAACTGGAGGGGATAGAGCATCAATCTATTGTACCTTTTCCTCTGGTGTATCTCCATAATGGGTTCAGAAGAATGGTTGGCTTGAGACAGCTAAGATTTTTCATGTGCCAAAGGAATTCATATCCAGAAACTAATTCAGCTGGTTTTATTTTACTGGCAGAAAATAAGGCCAGGTTCTGGCTGGAAACAACTACAATTCATCTCAGAAAACAACTTTCTCCCAGCCCTGCATTCCTTCCCAGCAAAGGGGACCTACTCAGAGCTGGGCTCTGTAGCCCTTCACTGCAGGGGAACATGCATGGCTAAGACTCTCCACACCCCAATGGCACCAATTAACAAAACAGACCTTATAATAGTAAGGGTCAGATGCACAAGGACCCTCCTTTTATATGGTAATTACAATCAGTCTAAATTTACAAAGGTAGAATTCACAGTGCCCATTACATGTGTTTTAAGTGTCTCTAAATCTGTCCAAGTCCTAGCAGGATGCCATCCAGAACCCAGGGTTCCTCTCCAAGAGGCGCTGCCTTTCTATTTTTTCTTCTATGATCTGCATCTCCATGGTACTCTAGCATCCATGCATTATTCAGTAGAGCATTGAGTAGTGTGAGTGACATCCTTTTTCCCTTCACGTTCTCACCAGAAAGAATTGTATTTCATTGTTATCAGGCCCAGTGTAATGGTCAGACAGTATGGACCTGACCGTTGGCAGAGCCACTTACCAGAAACAGCTCTCCGTGTCAAGTATGTGTGTCAAACCCATTTGACCATATAAGCATTTCCTGAAATCACATTGCATCTCACTGTTACTGAAGTCAAGGTACATCCCATAGATCTAAATAGGCAAAACAAGGGAGCTGATGACTGCTGAACTCCATAAAAATGCAGTCAATGCTTTAATGATTGAGAGTCTAACAGAAAAAACAGGATAAAATAGTAAAGAGGGTTTATAAAGAATAGGGATAATGTGATAAGGATCACATGTGTTTGGTTTGTACATGCAAAGTTACCTTCATTAATTTATTGATGTATTTTTCATAACTTTTTCGTAACTTTTGAGCAGTTGAAAGGAAGATTTTGCATTTAGTTCAGTACTGCAAAGGATACAATGTGCAGAAATATCACTCTTCAAAGCAGAACCAAAAGGGTATAACACAGACAATCAAACTATAAAGCTCTATGACCACCGAAGTCACTGTCTTATTTTTGCTAGTTCCTGGTCACTAATTTTCTCCTTTTATTCTTTCTCTAAGTGCAATAATAATATTGCATGGGTCCGTTTTATTTACTTACCTCCTTTAGGATTATGTGACAGTCTACCAGTCTGTCTGCATGCTTTTACTTTTTCCATTCTAATTAATGGATCGCCTGTACCACAAAATGAGACAAGCTATGTGCATTTTGCATTGTTTGTACCTTTTACTGTTTCTTCACTAATTTTGTTCAAATAACTTTTTGTACAATCACTGAGTGAAATTCTGGAATACACACAGTCACAAAATTCCCCTTTAGGACTTTAAAAAACATGCCAACATAGAGAAGAAATCTAATTATCACATCAGCTCATCATCAAACACACACAAACATTTTTCTCAAATAGATTCTAAAATGAATGGAGTTATTTCTGTCTTAAGACCTAGTATTTTTTGAAAGCTTGAGGAAACATAAGCACAGCAAAAGAGAAATGTTGCTACAACCTACAATTGTATGAAGTAAGAATTAATCACTTGCATCATCTAAATGTGAAAGAAAACTCTGATGACTGGAAATTGATTACTAAGCAAATAGTCAGCTGCAAGGATAAGTTCCTTCTCTTTCCTAAAGCATCTTCAAACACTTTGCCTGCTGCAGAGCCTGCCAGACGAAGTGTGATAGGTGACTGTGTTGGCAGGCCAACTGCCAGAGCTGTGTTCCCACAGTTGCTGCCTGCTGATAAAAGGTGGGGCTGCTCCTACCTAAATTTAGTCTAGTTGAAGCAAGATATCAGGGCACTTCATGTGGTCAACAGGCTGAAATAAGCATGTCCTGAAGGCAGCTCACCCCACCTTAAGTTCTTACGTTGCTGCTCTCTAGAGATGTTCCTGACTATACAGGCAACCCCAGCAACTAACATAGACAAGGCATTTCATAGTGAGCTGGGTAAGACAGATGCTGTGTTAAGTGATCACGCTGCAGCTGGGGTCTTCAAAGGGGCTGGCTCAAAGAGCAATGAGCATGGCATCTCTTGAAGTCTTCACCAGGAGCACCCAGCAAAAGCTTAGGAGAGAATTCTCCTAACGACTGACCTGGTGAACGCTCCCTGCTGGGCATCATCAGTCTCATCTTACAAGTGGTGGTTTTTGTCTTTTGCTACTTTTATCTACATGGATTGGATCCACTGGTGATTATGAGAAAAGTTTACAATATTTGGAGGGGCAGGTGACAATGCGGGCACGTTTCAGGTATTGGTGTGTTTGCAGCACAGAGCTGCTACACTGCTGTTTGAAATTCCTATCACGCTGTACAGGAACAAGAGAATAATGTGTGCCACTGAACAGCAGCAAATTCAAACTTGAAAGGAGGAAATACTTTTTTAAAATAAGACGTAATTGGACCTTGGAGCTCATTATGACAGGATGTTGCTAGGGTTATGGTCTTACGAGAGTGTAGGCATGCACTGAAACAGTAGTAATATCCAGGGTTGTAATAGTTAATGCTAAAAGGAAGAGTATGGGAACAACTAATGAAACCTTATGCTTCAGAATTTAAAGCAATCTCAATTTACTAAGAGAGGTCTTTTCTGAATGTGATGAAAAGAGGGAGGAATTATCCACCTCTGCCTGCTCTGAGTTACTGAAACCTTCCTCTGAAATATCTTGTTCTGGATGTTGTTGAAAATAAAAGTACTACACTGGATGGATCTCTGACTTGATCCAGACTGGCATTTATGTTACCAAATATCTCCTGTATACTGTGTTGTTAATTGTATACTACAATAAGATAGTACTGTATGCAATGTATGTTTCTTTAACATGATTTCAGATGGATTAATTATGTGTTTATTTATTTACTTTAGTGTCAGAGATGTCTTTTCAAGCCATGTATATATTCGTTTCACATAAAGTGTAACTGGACTTTGGGGCTCATTATCACATGATCTCCCCAGGTTATATGTATGTAAGAAAAGATTTGGCATTTTTAGCTGTCTCCAAGGACCACAGAGATCACAGTTCAGACAGTCTAGGCATGGATATTCCTCTGGGAAAATGGTAGGATGTGAACAAATCTCACTGACACTGGCAGAGACAGCACATACCAAATGAGGGTACACACAGTCCAAAAGAAACTGCTAAGGGCAATGAGGGTTGTACATACTCAAAGAGAAGGTTTCAGCCACGTTGAAATAAGATGGATTATTGCTAGTATGAGGTGAGAAATTTTCCCCTCGTCAATTAAGAGAAGGCCTGGAATACAGAACATGCTGACTTATGTATTTTGCTGGGGAAATAATTGGAAATATTTTCTTACTGAAAAGGAGACAAGTGGATTTAAAACATATCATGTTTTTAGATGACCAAGTTTCCTCTGTATGGAAGAAAAGGTATAAATATTGCATTTGAAAAATGTCATGTTGATAAAAAAGCTACAGTTTCACCAATATAAAACATGAATGTAAACAACACGTCTGTCAGACATGGCTATAACATACTGCTTAACACTGCTAACTTATAATATGCACCTATTATTGTTAGTTCTCTTAATGAAAGAAAGTAAAGACACTGCATAAATTCTTGAACACATGTTTCACTTTTCCAGCTGCCTTGTGCTGTAGAATATCATGCTAACAAGAAGTGATGCTAACAAGAAGCTAAAACTAGTGTAGCAAATGGGGCATTTAAATATATATAAACATACAGACATTCATATATAAATAGAAACTGGCTATTTTTGGGGAAATGAATGGATCCCTAGACAGACATATTTCAGTTTAATATTACCTGTATTTTCCTACATGGTAACCATTACAGTCCTGGTTAATCTGGACGGGGGAGGGAAGGCTATGCTCACTGCTAAAATAGAAAGTCAATATTCAGCTGTCATCTCTTTTAGATTCAATATGAAATTTTGTCTGTCAAGCACATGGAGCAAAAAGAATATGAACTTCGACAGTTTTCCTCAGTCATTTCAAATCAAGACTTGACACCTATACCTGCTAGCAAAAGGTGTGTGTTCACATTCAGACTATTTCCATACAGACTGTCACCATGCGATGGCACCAACAGTGTCAGAAATCCCAAATCTCTGTACTAACGTTATTAAAAAAACATATTTTAATACCATCTTCAAATATGCTGTACTTGCACTGTCTGAAAGAGATTGTTTTTGTTCTTTCCTGCCCCAAAATCTATGTTTTCTGCTATGATTTTCAATCTCCACTCAAGTACAAAACTTCTACATTCTTATTTACAAAGAAC
Organism: Podargus strigoides; assembly: GCA_028020825.1. Taxonomy (NCBI): domain Eukaryota; kingdom Metazoa; phylum Chordata; class Aves; order Caprimulgiformes; family Podargidae; genus Podargus; species Podargus strigoides. The sequence continues at coordinate 32,871,146 of CM051623.1, forward strand.
TGCAGGTCAGTGTTGCAGCAGGGTGGCATACCTCTAACCACCACACCATAAAAACGGTATTCCGTTTGCACTTCACACTAAATACTTACTACAAAGTCACATGCAAGCATTAAGCTATATTCTTTCTTTTGAAACAGAAACAAAAACCTAAAATGAATCCAAGGGGACTACATGAAACAGGTTGAGATGCTAAATACCTGATGATGATTACTAAGAAGTCTGCACACTTCAGTATCTGATTAAAGAGAGAAGGAAGAATGACCCCTTGAACTTATAACCTACTGGGGGTGGTTTCTACTGCAATAACACCCTGTTTAAACCCTATGGCTACAGCACATGTGTGGTTCACTGACTATAATTACAGCTTTAATACTGTAACTGTAGCAAACAAGTCCCATGGTGTATTAGACTAAACATACGAGGCATTTTGTCCTCTTGACTACAGCCTGTTTAATGGCATTTCAGGCTCCAGCACATAAGTCTGCTCTTGGCCACGCAATCCCAAGCAGTTAAAGTTGGCCTGAGCTGGTTCCAGAGGAGCAGCGATCCAGCCCAACTGGGCACTGGACAATTACTTGAGAATATCATTTAGGGTTGAAACTGATATTTATCTAGTGATTGAAATCAGTTGGGAACTCAGTTACTGTTGTGTCAGCATTATGTCTTTCCTGGAGCCTTCGGCACTGTTGGTTTGGCTTGTTCCTACGCTGGGCATTTACAGCTGGGCTGACGTGGCAGCTGAAGAAGCAGCATAGCGAGTGTATTTGTTTGTGTTTTTTATTATACTTTACTCTTTATCCTGACCCCCCTCCTGAAAGAAAACAAAACACAACCCACATCAGGAGAATCAAGCTCACTTTGACTATCCTTTTCTCTCCTTTTCAGAAGTCTGCCCACGCTCCCCCCTCACCATGCATCGCAGGCAGGAGTCCAGCCCAGAGCTGGAGACTCACTTAGAACCTCTTTTGTCAAACATGTTGCAATGCACAGCCTCCTCTCTACAGATTCTCAGATAGAAACTGGTGTCTACTTAGTGTGAGTGAGTGACCTACTGAAACTGTTTAAATGTGCTGCTTCCCTCTGCCATGATCAGATGTCCTGGCCTTATGTCCTCCATTAAGGACTGGCCAGTGGAATGCCTGCTGCCATGTCCCATGATGCATGCATGTGGACCTCTGTAATTCTCCCTTTAGTCAGAGATTTCACCTATCCAGCTCTGCCCAAACGACCAAACTGTGAATAGCTTGAGTCTTCCTTAAATCCTGCACTAAAATGAGTCATTAGCAGTTATTAGGCTTGTCCTGACCCTCAGAGTAGGAGGGTTTCTTTGTTTGTTTGTTTTTCCCCAAGTAGGATTTTACTTTTGCATTCATGCAGTAAGATAAAAATTTTCCAGTTTTCTGACTATATCAATTGGTCAGTGAAATCTCTGAGTGACCCTGACACATTGTCTGAGCAGTGGAGAGAAGCGCTGGTCTTTAAAGCAAAGCCATTCCTTTGCTGCCCCGCTGTCCATCCCTGAATATCTATTCCCCTGTAACCTACTCCCTTCCACAGCTCCTTCTTTGTAACTGTACTGCTCTCCCATCTCCATGAAACACCTGCATCTCTGTTCCCACTTCTTCAGCTGGAAAGCCTGGGGATACTGCTCTATTCCTGCAGCCACTGCAGAGGCTTGAAGGGGGCATGCTCTTTACTTGCCTCTGTGTTGGGTAAAAAGTCTAAATTCCTGACCATAAAGGGAATATAATGAATATAAGGCAAGTATATTTTTAGGGCAACTATTCTGGAAAAAAAAAAAAAAAAAAAAATTAAAAATCGGAAAACCAGTAGATTTTGTAAATACCTAACAGTAGCTTACACCACCAACTAGAGTCTAGGGGGAGCTGTTTGCACTAGCTGCAGGCAGAGTGCAAATCACATACAGAGACTTATGACCTTGTACTACCACTATGAGCCAAAATAGTCACCATCATTTCTGTAAAATATTAGAAGAGTATTTGGCATGCAATTTGGCCAAGGAAAGGAGACTGCACATGAATATTTAGACTCCCACTATATCCTCAAAATAACGTAGGTTAAAACTTTAAAAATAATATATTGCCCCTATTAATAATAGAAATACTTTGCAGGGTTGTACGTACCTTTCAACCTAGGTTATCAAAACACTTTACAAAGGCAGTTAAGTAAGTATCATTATATCTATTCTACTCTGAGGTGACAATGACTTTGTGTCAGTTATAACTGTTCAACTTCCCAAAATAACCTGTAATTCTCTAAGCAACTCTAACAGGAAAACAAAGTTACAAATGGGGCAACTGAATGATTCATCCATCAGTGAATTTAATGGCTTATTCTCCCAACAGGCAGAATTACCACCACATTGCACTCACACTGCAAATAATGACGACTTGCATCTCTACAGCATCTTTCACCCTGAGTGATCCTAAAGCACTGGACAAACTCTCTGTGGTAACAGCTGAGGACTGCCACATGGCAGCATAACACAGCCACCTTAGGGAAGGAATGCAGACAGCATACTGAAGCAGAAAATTAAAGGAAAAAAACCACACAAACGTTAGCTTTTTTTAAAGAAAAGCCGAAAAGGGGTGTAAGTTCTCTTTAGTGTAGAAATATAGCAGAGCCCTTTTTGGTTGTCGACACAAAAGTTACGGTGAGACAATCAGTTGAAAAACTCTGTGGGGTTTCCTAAATAAACACAAAAGCCAGGGCCCCAGCAGGTGGCCAAGTTTGATATTCAAATCATTAACATTTTACATGTGGAGTTTTCATTAGGACAAGGTTACCACATGATGGACAATCTGTATATATTTGCAGATGTGGCATGCAGGGAAGTCAAACCTGGGCAAGGAGCATAATTCACAGCAATCTCTCTGCTCGAGAATAGCTGAAGGCAATGTCCAATCAAAGTACTGTCAGTGCACCGCTTGGCGAATAAATGAGTTGCTTTGACAGGAAATTCCAACAGCAATTTTAATTCTGATCAGGCTTCAGGAAGTGGAAAGAATAAAAACACATCAATTATAGTGACAGGAAGTTTTAAATCACATGGCAAGCAGCTGCTGCCAAAGGACACGTCTGCCAGCTTTGTTAAGAAGTATGGTATTTTGGTGCAACCAAAATTTTACACCAAAATTTTACAGGCTGACATCAGTCCCTTAATTGTATGTTATCCCACTACAAGGGTAAAGAAAATGACAGAGTGCAGACAGCACACCATCATTACAACAAATCAGAGCGACCACTTTTTTTTAAAAAATCCTGACCCAAAACGAGCGTATTTATAACAACTCCAGAACACACCGCTGACTAATGATATGATGCCCATGCATGTCTACCTCAATGAAGCAGGAGATCCCAGCAGCAAGGCAAAGAGACCATTTCCTGAGTCAGCCCTACCTATGCTGCAGAACGATCAGCACTTTAATCATTTTACATACATTGCCTCTTTTGATTAATTCATGTTGTAAATGGTGACCACTGAGATGGTGATGCACCAGTGATGCACTGGGAGGAAGCCTGAAGAGCTGTCTGATACCAAGTTCTTACAGTCAGAGTCTACCGGACAGCTTCCTTCAGTTATAGGGTTAAGTGCTTTTCTATGTTCCCTGTGCAGTACTACGTCTAACACGAATGAATTCTAGGCTAGATTTCTTATGGCAGAACCTAATTAAGCTGGCCTGGGAATGAGATGGTGGGGCTGGGGTGGGCAGCGGGAGGATGTCTCAGGCTAAGTTGCTGATTTTCATTCTATGGCATTATGTCTCAAGTGGCTGTCACTTCAGGGCAAATCACTTAAATGGATGCAGATTGTTCTGGCCCCACTTTCAGGTACACTGAAGCTGTTTTATACAGCACTGGGACTGGAGAAGGGCATTAAAGCTAATGTAAATGTATAGTCTGATGCAACACTGTAAAGCACCCCAGCTATACAGGGGATTTAGAATCATAGAACGTATTAGGTTGGAAGAGACCCTCAAGGGTCATCTAGTCCAACCCCCCTGCAGTGAGCAGGGACATCTTTACTAGATCAGGTTGATCAGAGCCCCATCAAGCCTGACCTTGAATGTCTCCAGGGAAGGGGCCTCCACTACCTCCCTGGGCAACCTGTTCCAGTGATCTACCACCCTCATATTGAAAAACTTTTTCCTTACATCTAACCTAAATCTACCCTTTTCTAGTTTAAAGCCATTACCCCTCATCCTATCGCTACATGCCCTCACGAACAGTCCCTCCCCACTTTCTTACAGGCTCCCTTCAGGTACTGGAAGGTGCTCTAAGGTCTCCCCAGAGCTTTCTCTTCTCCAGGCTGAACAACCCCAACTCTCTCAGCCTGTCTTCACAGGAGAGGTGCTCCAGCCCTTTGATCATTTTTGTGGCCCTCCCCTTGAGTAACTCCTTGATCTCATTTTTGTCAATGCAGATTTTGTAATTGGCTCCAGCAAGTATTTCTGCCCTAGGGTCCAAGAAGGGAATGGCTATTGCTGGCTACATGACATACACCTACAGAAGGTTAGTCAGATGTGGCAAGTGCCATTCAATGCAAAGTGACTGAACAAGCATGCTGAACTGCCAAAACAGTGGTTGACTTATAGCCTACATGGATAATTCATTTATATCCTCCACAATTGAATTACATCCTCTGCTACACGGCTTCCTGGCCTGAATGACGCCTGCTGTCCCTCCACTGAAATGACCAAGAGCATCAAAGGGCTCAGAGCTGAAGACTGTGTTTTTCAGATGAGTGGGTAAGTTTAGGAGCGAAAAATTTGCCCTCAGAAAAGGAGGTGCTCATGAGTTTTGCTAATCACATGTATACAGATAGGATAGTATTTTCTAAACTGTAGGAAAAAAAACACTCAAACAAGAGTGACTGAAATATTTATGCAGATTCAGCAAAGGTCACCAAAAAGTGTGTCATTTTGACAATACTGGCAGGCTTTCTATAAAATTTTGCTTTTCAAAGAAAGTATTTTTCAATAAAGAGAATACTGGAGGAAAGAGTTAAACTAATTCTACACAGAATTTTTCATTATGACTTTGGAGACAGTTTGAATATTGGATTCCAAAACAAAGAAAAAAAAAATACCTATCAAGATAAGACATGATACATCTTTTTATTTCATTTTAACTTCTACTTAGATAGTAAATGAAGCTAAAACATAAAAGTGCTCATAGTTTCCTGCATAATTATCCACATTCAAATCTCTCCTCAGGAGAGATTCTGTGGGCTTTGATCCAGGGATTTCCAAGCATTTAAGGAAGATACAGGAGCCAAATCTCCTATTTCTTCTGAAGAAAATATAGTATAATTTCCTTATGCTTTTAAGGACATTCCACACACGGGCAATATGGCTTGAAGCCAGAGACAAAGAAAAATACAGGCAGACTTCTTAAATGTCCATTATTTTTCTAAGTCTGTTATTTCTACTATTTTTTGTCTTTATAAGATTTTCTTAATATTCTGATAGAATCAGTGATTCCAGTTCAAGAATACTTAAAGGATATCTACAGCATATCTTACTAGTTGTCCATATTTTTCATCAAAATTACCCTGTTTTACACTAAAATGACATGTCAGTCTATATACATGCAGAGTATCACTTTCTTATGGCCCTGCCTTTCTCTTTATGCCTGCAAAGGACCCACTGATCCACTGTCAAGACTGTCAGTGTTCACAGGCTGATGAAATACTAGCAATACGTCATGGACATACACAGCTGAAACTCAGCCCTTGTAGTCCTAAGCCTTAGTCCTTCTCAGGTTTCTTGTACTTTGTTCCCAACAATGCTTGCCAAAAATAACTCCAGGAAGAGTACTAGTTAAACATAATGTTTTAGAGCTGGAGACCAGAGGGATACAGACAGGAACCTCAAAGCCTGACCACTTGACAACATTAACCAAAGGCAAAGAGCAGCACTGATTTACCAGGAGGTGAGTTACAGAGCCTTTGATGTCCTGACTGATACTGCTTAATGAAGTGCACATCCCCATGTTACATGATGAAATTATGACCTTATAGCTGTGTGATCTTCCCTCCATCTGGCTCTGCCCAGCTCCGGAGACAAACTTCCCATGCTGGAATGCACTGAGTGGCAGTTCTGACACTGCCATCTTCACTCCCAGCCTAGATCAGGGTCATTCTGATTTACATTGCACAGTATCTAGTCTACCAGCTGACAACAGATCCCTAAAGACAGAACATCACCAGACGCTCAGCTGCTGGTACATTTAGTCCAAGCGCTCTCTGTGTTGACTAACAGAAGTCTCACCTTCTCTGAAGGGTACACTGCAGATGATCAGACAAGTTTATTTCTCACTTACTCTAAAGAGCAAAACTGCAGTGGAGACTGCAATCAGAGCATCTGGAATCAGGAGCAATGCAACAAGATGACTCATTAGTCTGTGGTCAGACTTCTTCCAGTGCAGGATGTCAGCTTCTCACATCCTCTTGCTCCACCACCTCCAGGAGTATCCTCTTAATTTCTCAGGAAAATACAAATAAGTCTTTGTGGTTTTCAGGACTTCCTCCACTTCCTCTTCATTCTTTACAATCTATTATTCATCCACCTGCTTGTTCTATTCATCTTGATTTCTTGTCCATCTCTATCACCAGGAGTTGTTCTTTAGCTAATGATGCTCCTGCATCTCTTCAGCTCTTTGTCATTCTACCAAGTGCCAAATGTCATAATTTTTCAGCATTTTCTCCACAGACTTTTTCTGATTTAGCGTATGACTGGTCCTCTTCTGCATAATTTCATCAGTTGAGAAACAATACATATGGTGATTTACTGTTATTACCATTGGCTAATCCTTGGAAAACTGTGTTAAAGATCACAACTGGGTTAAAAAACTGAAATCCCTCCACCTAAGAAAACAGTCTTATCTCCAGATAACCACTGATTATTGAGTTTCCAGCTGATACACTGAAGGTTCACCTCCTGGAAGGCCGCTCCTCTTAGTCACCTTCCAATGAGGCCATATAAAGGGCTCTCCTCACCTCAATGAGTTGGTCAATGATATAAAAAGGTGATGCTGGCACATGGTGATTTTGCAATTAGTTTCCTGTCCAATTCCTCACAACCATTAGAACAAGAGGAACCATTTATGAAGATGCCTTTCAACATTCATCTAAGTTTTTCTGGTCTCTGCAAAACCACTGGAAGTTTGTACACTCCATTACTGAGACGTCTCCAAAGATCACACTGCTCCCTGTAGAGATGTGAGTTCTTCTTAAGTCCTGTTCCTTTGGTCCAAGACATCTTGCTTCATTCATTCCTTCCCTGGGGAAACTTTTTCAAGATTCTTGCACAACTGAGATCTCAGCATCCAAAGAACCACAAAAAGACAGCTCTGTATTTCAGTTTGTCCACACTCAGACTCAAGGTTTCGAAAAGCAAGTGCTTAAAACAAATCAACAGCTTACATTTTAGCAAGATCTTTTTTCTTGACAGAAGAAATATTGACTGAACACAGCTTGCAAGGAAGACAGACAGGCCATTGCCCTTTTTAGAGACCCTGCATGAAAGCCCCACCAGCATGAGAGATTTGGAGGACTAGAATTCCACCAGTAACTCTAACCAGCCACGGGAATGACCCAGCTTGTGGCAGCATCTCAGCATGCCTCATAAAATGCACTGAAACATTTGCTAACAGGACTATCTGCATGTTATTGTTCATTTTTATTATGGCAGCACTAGGAGAGCCCATCAATATCAGGATGTTGTGCCTGGTACAGATGTCAGTTTTCAGTGTGTTAACCAAAGGAGACCAGATTATTCAACTTCCTACTCCCAGTACAAGCAGTTAAATAATAAGACCCTTTCATGTCAATGTGCCATTGTACAGACAAATGTTCAGCAGCATGGGTCATAAAAACTAGCCCATAGGACTGTTTCGGGGCGGGGGGGGGGAGGATTCTTTAACTTATTCTAAGATTCATATCTATGCATTCATGCATGTGCATTTAACCATATACATAATTCACTTAAGTTTAGGAGACCTGCTTTTAAATACTTCACCACTGTGTCATACCATGGAAACTACCTCAGGGCTACTAGGAAGGGGGTTCAAACATCCCTCATATAAAACACATCATTATGCATTAGAGGAAACTTCATTCACCAGAGAAGAATGGCACACCAGCTGGAGGTGAACACCATAAACCACATAAAGTTTTAATTGAATTCATTAAAAATTCTTTGTCTCTCACTGTGTTTGGAGGCAGATAGAACCCTTTAACAATGGCCAGCACACAATCAGGTTTGTCAAAACTAATAATAATACAAAAGTATTTGCTCACCCTGGGACATTTTGAAAGAGTTGGAGTAAGTGTATTATTTTTATTATGGGCATTTATAAATTATTGCAAGATGTGGCTGGTCTTGGAACAGAGTTACTGTTTCTATTGTTCATTGGATTGATAAAAGTTGTTAATAATAAAAAGCACATTTTTAAGCTGTTGACAAAGTGAATTGACCTGGAATATAGGAAAAAAAGTATATTTTCCCCTTAAAACATGTATACAAACATTTTTAATGATCAATATTTCTTTACAGCATGTCTTGTGCATCCCATACTGATAAGTATGATATACATTTCCTGCCCTTCAGAGCTTGCAGTCTATCTGCAAAGCAGGATACAACAAATGAATGTTACAGCACCAGACCTCCTCCTGCAAACACATACCTGCCTAATGTCAGACAATCAAATATGCCAGGGGACTAATCATGAGCACAGAGCATGCATAAACATTTGCAGGATTAAGCCTGCTAACCAGGGTAAAAGAGGACAGCTATGTGGTTGCTTAGCTCTTATGTAAATGACTTTGTTTTTCAAAGCTGGAAAGCCTTGCAAAATACTTTTATATTTAATCAAATCCAAATAAATTATTCTACAATGTACCGAAGGGCTTCACATGATGAGTCAGTGACAATGTCAGCTATTTAGACTCATGACAAGCACTTAATTTTGGTCCCAGTCCAGGTCCCATTGAAGTCAGTAGGAGTCCTTTCCCCAGTTGCAACATGAGCCTTTGTTACTAAATTATCTCAAGCCGATGAACTGTGAAACAGAAAAGTTACTTTTACTAACCATTCCTAATCCAGACTTATTAAGGATAATTGTAAACTAGCACTAACTAATTCAGTAATTAGGTCTGAAAACATACTCACTGCATAGCTAATACATAAGGGTTGGGTATTCATTTTTCATGCTTCACCGAGAGGCTCTGATACAAGAAATATCACACATCAAGTGAACAGTTCCACAATCTATATATGAGAGCAAAGAAAGAGCAAACAGAAGCGTATATTCCCCATCCTACATGTCAGCAAACAGACTTGTGGTTCCTCCATTTCATAGGTGCTATAAATTTTAGATTTTAATCTGTATCCACTTGATGCTACGTGCTCTTTGGGGCAAGGAATTTGATGGGCTGTAGTTCTACTTTTACTATAAGGCATGTCTCGAGCAAAATGTGACAGAAACATGTATTTGAGCAACTATGCAATACAAAAATTAGCTTGGTGAAATCAAAATCAATGTTAGCACTTAAAGTGTATTATTGAGTCTACACAACAAAGTATTCTGACTACTACATAAACACTGTTTAATTGAAGAAACAAAATAGAAAAGTCTTTTTTCTATTTTTTCTCTGTCCTATTGCCTTTAAATATCAGCTGTAGAAGTGCTGTCCTCAATTACATAGGTTTCAGAGGAAAATAAGACGCCTGCTTTTTTACTTTGCTTTCACAGAGACACAACAAGCAACTTCAAAGGAGAATAGCTAAGAGATAAATCATAGAATCACAGAATCATTAAGGTTGGAAAGGACCTCCAAGATCATGAAGTCCAACCATCAAGAAGGAGCTGAAGAAAATAAATAGCAATAATAGTCCCAGAACTGTTACAGGGGTTGACAGAAAAACACCGCATAACACATATGCCCATACTCCCACCACAAAATGGTGCGAATTATTTCATCTACCCTCAACCATCTAAAAATGAAGCTTATAATTGAAGTGTATTGCCTGAGTTCTGTAGGGAATGAAGAAAGGCACAAATAGAAGGTAATTCTTTCAGTGTTATGATAAAAACAATAGGTAGCATAAATTGCCTTTGGCAAGATCTGTCTCACTCTTTTGAGCATTGGAAGTCTACACAAATAGGCTAGGCCCCTCGAGGTAGAGCTATTGCATGTGATTACACTGAAATACTGAAGTGTCTCAACAAGAATGTAACTAGTAAGCTTGGGTACTACCATAACCCATGCTGCCAGATCAGGTAGCTCTGTGATAGCTAAAAATCCTAGTAAATTTGGCTGCTCCGAGTTCACTTACTTCATGTTTAACTGTCAGTGGTCTCTAGTATGGGTAAATGAAGAGATATACCTATGTCTTTGTGCTGACTGTAACTTAGTTTGTGATTTGATTTGAATTACACATGTAGACTGTAACAAAGACTCCTGACATTCACTCAGTTTTTCTGTCCCCAAAGCTATCACTTGTAAGGTGGTGAGGTCTTGTAGTGGTCAGCTTTATGCATGTATCTACAAGTATCTGTACATCTATAGATTTAACATAGGTAGTATGTTATCTAAACATTGCATTTACAGATATACCTATGGGTAAATACTTAAATAATAAATATTTCTGTAACTTTTAAACACAGTTCAGTCCATAGACCAGAGAGACAAAAAAAAGAGAAGAGGGAGACCAAATTCATCTCCTGTTCACTCTCTGTCCCCATAATGTTATAACCTAGGAGCCACAGGACAGATGTCTCCCAGGCATACAGTACCAGCGGTACACTTGTGCCTGCACTCTCAACTTGAACTCTGTCCAAGGCCTTCTTGAAAATAGAAGGTCACTTTGTTCACTGGACACCTTTTCATGACTGAGCCACAGGTGTAAATTTATTGTATCTTAGCTTACTTAGCAACTCTTATATCCTTAAAATGGATGCTTCAGTGCCTAACTCCTAGGAATCCTGCCTGTTAGAAAATCCACAGCCCTGAGTCCAAGTTTTCCACATTACCCAATCTAGTGAAGAGTGAAAGGCAGACAAGAAGAGATCCTTATTCCTGATCAGTCTGAACTGTTATGCCTGTTAACTGTGAACTGTTAAGCATGTTATGTCACACCCAGTTTGCATCTGGACCAAATCAAGTAGTTCCATGGGCCTGGAAACTGATGGACACTCTAGGCTACAGTCCATATCCTGCCCCACAAGGAGGACCCACACTGGAACAGAAATAAAATATGAAACAACCATGATTAAGGGCTAAAATGTCAAGAATTCTCGAGCTCCACAGTTGAGGCCAGATCTTCAGAAAAGTTCAGCTCCAAACTAAGGAGACCTGAAAGAATCCTCACAACCCCGTAGCTGTTACTACAACCAGTGGGGCTACTCATAAGTGCATGTATCTGCTTGTGCCAAACTTAGAGAAGCTGGACCCATTTCGAGCTCTGAGGTTGCAAACATTACAAGGCAAGTTGGGTGAGGGGGAAAAAAAAAAAAAAAGAAAAAAAAAGAAAGAGTATCCACAGCAACAACACGCAATTACAGACTATAAGTGTGAAGCTTCATGGCTGGAGTGCAACATATTTTGGAAAAATAATGATTATATTCTCACTTCCTGTGGGCCTTAAGTAGGACATTAACTTGCAGGAAGAGCAAGCACTGTTTTGGAGGTTTATGGCTAGGATGTACATCTAAATTAATTGTGGCTCAGAGTAAATTTATGCTAAGCTTATTTTAAATAAGATAGATGGGCAAGCGGCAGCCAGGGTCTGGTTGACAAGTGACATTATTTGTGGAGACAGACTATTGTATTCCAGCAGAAGAGAATTCCATCTTCTATTAGTAGTGGCCAGTGGGAATTCATGCTGAGACTTTTACTTCACTGACATATCCATTTCATTAAAAGTTTCTTCATCCAGATCCTTTTTTCAGTTTTTATAGTAACTCTTGAGAGTGTGTGTGAGCGAGTGAAAGGATTCTCTGGAAAGGATCCAGCTACTACTGATTTTGAAGGAGGGATTCTCAAGTGCTTCAGACGAGATCTACAATTCAACATTATAATAAATAATAAGCTCTTGGGAAGGAGAAGGGGGGCCCAGGGTTGCCATTGGAGGGCTCTGCCCAGGCGCTCAGGACAGGCCGTGAAGATACACTTGATGAACAAAGACCCAGCTTGGGGTTCATCCCTATTCATCTTGAAGGCAGGTAATGATGTGACATGTGGCAAACTCTCTTCATTCTCCCCTGCCCAGCCACTTGGCTCCCTCTCCAGTGAGGCTGAGGGCAAGCAGCTGACACTCTATCCAAGGCAGGTGGCCTCTCCTATGGAAATGAGCCAATTAAAGGAGACTATAAGAGGGCACAATTGGCCAGCTTCTTAAGCTGTGGTTTAGCTACTGTATTGAAGATAGAGAGGTGATGAACGGAAGAAATTTCAGCTGCATAATTTTTGACCCAGTACATAAGTAGTGGGTTAAAATGGAGGAGGAGATTTTGACATATGAATCTTTTTCCTTTCTCTGAGTCACAAATGCCAAGAAACAAATTGAGAAGTGTGAAATAACAGAGCAGTGTTTTTTTTCTGTACATCTTTTTAACACTACTAATGATGGGCTTTCCACATTATGGCCTGTGTCTATTTCAGCACTGATTTTGTATCTACTAACAGGACTAGAAAGATTAAGTGCTAATTAGAGCACTGAGGATTAATAACTGCTACTTCTGCAGTGCAGAAGTATTAATCTCATTATTAATTTAATCTTTAATTCCAGTGGAAATTGGTCCATGTTACAAAGCCAGAGTTTGCCAAAGGTTACTAAACACGCAATAGAAGGTGCAGGGTATTAGCTTTCTTATATATACTGAAGAGACATCATCCATTAAGCTAAAGAAGGAATTAGAGGGATGGTAGGAAAAAGCATGCTTTGTGTCTGAAGAAAACAAAAGCTGTGTCTTTGTTGTTCTGTTGGATGCACTGTTAATCCAGCTTTCACCCTTTTTACATTTTCTTATCTATAATTTCTAAATTTGAGCATTGCAATATGTACAACACATTGTTAATTCAAAGTATATTCAAATACTACTGAAGTGATACATGCGGTAAAGTGAGAACTAGGAACACGTGAAATAGAGAAAAATTGGCCACTGTCTTTTCACTGTCTGCTGACTGGGGAAATAATGGTGCAGTTCGTTAGTGGGATAGTTTCCTTCTGTTCTCACATTAAAAGCTCAGTTGTAACATACTGATAGTTATATATTTGCAAATAAGTTTGGAACTATTTGGTTGCCTGAGAGGAATACATAACAAATCAGGCTGATATGGCAGTTGTTCATGTGTAAAACACGGCCAGGATCTTTTCCAGAGAAGAAAGACTTAGAGGAAGATTTTCATTTCCAGCCAACAAAGGATTCAATTTGCATGCAGGTGTTACAGGCCTTCTCTCTGAATTCATGGATCAGTGCTAGTTTCAGATGTCAGGACACAAAGATGGGTCAAAGGCACTGTGAAATGACTTACAGCCAGTTAAAGGAGTTTGAGGTCAAGGCTGCTAACATCAGAGCTCTTTTTTTTTTTTTCCACCAAGTGACCCCAGATGTACCAGGATCACATTCAATTACGTCTTTCCCACTGCAACTAAAGGAGCAGGTTGGGTTCTGCATAAGGGGGCTGACTACAATGTTTGTATTCTAGGATGGAGTAGCCTCCCTTCTCTTGAGTGGAGGATGGGATCCACTTGCTCAAAAGCATAGAGCAAGGATCATCCATTAGGATCAAGCAAGATCTGCAAGGAGGGGAGGTAGAGCATGGTCCTTCTCCATGCTCTCTGCAGAGGCTCTGAAGCAGTATTCTTTCCATGCACAGAATCACAGTTGCACAATAGTCTGTCAGTCCATTCCAAGGCAGCCACAGCCTCAAAAATGGCCCCTAATTTCATTGAGAAAGGCAGTTAACTTATCCGGTTTGTTCCTCATCTTCTGGAGCCTGAATGGTTTAGAGAAGGTATAGGTGCAGCTGTGACAAGTCTGTTGTTCTCCTTCTAATCTCGTAAAGAATTAGTATGTTTCCTGAGCTTGCATTTAATGCAAAGGTAACGTGCAAGGGAAATCGGGGTCTGCAGAAGACCTGGGCCACTTTAGAGCAGAACCTCCCATGCATGTGAGAGGCTGGTTTTCAAAAGACCTTTCCAGGATTTCATTGAGACTGTGGAGGAGCTGCAATGAGTCAAATTACTCTGTCCCTTTGTAAAGAAATAATCGGGGATGAAGTCCAAGATCCCTAAAGAGTTTTCTCAGACCTCCTACTGCGTGTGACCAGAGCCAACCTTCTCTCTGTTAAATCAGTTCTTAGTAGATAATTCCCAGAGAATTACTGATGTTTAATAAATTCTCAGATCTGCCTGTTCAAAACAGTTTAGTATTAAGAGGGCTCTCTGCTGAGAACTATCTGAAAACCACCTTGAGTACAAGAAAAACCCTTCTCCAGAAGTCTTCAGAGAGGACCTGGGAGGAAAAACAGGGAGTGGGAGCAAAAACTGCAGTAATGATCACTGATAAGTATACTGGTAGACTGTGGATGTAACAAACCACCTTTTAGAAATGGAGTGGGACTTACAGAAATCATATTTTAGCCCATGTATGCTACATCTTTAAGGAAATTAGACTTCTGACGTCTCCTGCTCCAAACAACAAACCATGCATGACCATAGACTATAGCCTCTTCATTCTTTCTCCCAGAAGAAACCCTTGTCAGTGTCAAATACATCATTCTGCTCAACAAAAAACACAAACTCATTTTCCAAAGCCAAGCCCTAGAAGAAAGCCTTTAGCAGTATACACCTAATGTATGCAGCTTGCTAGGAGTGGAACACAGACCCACCATACATGGTACCTACCTGATGTGGCGGTCCTGGAGAATGTTATTTTGTATTTTAAAGAACTGTACTTTACTAATTGTACTTCAAGAGGAAGGGATTACAGCTGATTTCACTAGTGTATTATTTCCCTGGATTTTTGCCATAATAGCTGTAGCTGAATTTTTAAGGCTTTATACATTTTTTTCTTTTAATAAATACTTTTAAAAATAAATTAAAAATAAATTAAATTAAAAATAAATTAAAAATAAATTAAAAATAAATTAAAAATAAATTAAAAATAAATTAAAAATAAATTAAAAATAAATTAAAAATAAATAAAAATAAATAAAAATAAATAAAAATAAATAAAAATAAATAAAAATAAATAAAAATAAATAAAAATAAATAAAAATAAATAAAAATAAATAAAAATAAATAAAAATAAATAAAAATAAATAAAAATAAATAAAAATAAATAAAAATAAATAAAAATAAATAAAAATAAATTAAATAAATTAAATAAAAATACATTTTTTTCTTTTTTTCCCAACGTTTTGTATAACAGCTTGATCTCACACTTCTTTCATCAGCACTTACACCCATGCAGCTTTTCAGTCATACAACTCAAACATCTTCTATTAAGAATAGTTCTTGGCTCAGACAAAGATGTGGCGAGTGTTTTTCCGCAGGCAGGTCACACCAGCGTCTCTCCCTCCCCTCCAGCAACCCTCCGGCACGACGCGTATGTTCACAGCTTCAACCACCAGAGGGGGCTGCCTGAATGCCTTTGAAACCTTATGCCAAATTTAAATTAAAAAAAAAAAAACAACAAACAAAACCAAACAAACAAAAAAAAAACAAACCACAAAACCAAACCAAAAAAAAACCAACAATAAATTATCCCACCTTTGAAATCTTACTATTTAGGAAAGAGCACACAGTTGTGACAGGCATAAAAGGGAATTATTGAAAGACTGTTATACAGTGCAATGCCTCAAATCTTTGCTCCACTTTGTTCTAGTCTCATCCAATCTTGTACAGTCTGGTACAACAATACAAAATAAGCTTTGTTGATTTAATCAAACAAAGCGGTCTTGAATTAGGGTGTTTATGTCAGCTATTGAGATCCACAGTATGACTCTGGTGGACTGACATTTCAGAAGAAAAGGCAAACTAGATTTTTATAGCTAACTAAAACCACTCAGTGAGACATGACACTGCCTAGGATAGGTCACAGTATTTCTTACAAAATTCGTGTCCATTAGTACTCATACTAAGGCTCATCTCTTTAAAAACAGAACTTCTGCTTTAGCACTGATTCACCTTCAGGTTGTCTCCTCTTTTTTTGTAGTGATTTCTATCCCGGTTCTGCTTTGCTTTCCAACACCACCTTATACTTACAACAGAGGGTCTCTGCTTTCCCCCTGACTATGTCCAATGCCTTTTCATCACACATTTTAATGTATCCTGGCATACACATTGCATGGATGGCAACGCACTACTGTGCACCTGCATTTTTCAGTAAATGAGGGGTTCAAAGCTATTCTTGAGTCCAGACTTGTCCTTTTCAGACTGGAGCTGAGCTCTAAGATTCTCTGGAAGGCGAAAGCCAAAGTAAGCTCTTTAATTTAATACCCAGCTTTAATCCATGAGCTCTAGATAGATTCAGCATGGCAAAGCTGATCTCACTTAGTTCTGGGACTGTTTTTTTTCTTAAGCACAGCGTGCATTCACAAAGCTAGCGCTGAGCTTCACTTAGACACAGGAAGGCACAGCAGGCCTTGGACAGAATTTGCTGTGCTAGAGGTCAGCTGCACATTACCTTATGGGATAGACAGAGCCAGAGCTCTGATTAAACCTAGAAAACTCAGCCCCTAACAATCAAATTAAAAATAACATTATCTATGGATTTTATCTTGGAACTTCCAGAGACCTGACTTGTTTTCACAGCATCAGGGCTTGTCAGTCCTTGTCACAGGTAACTCCTCATCCAATTACCAAAACTTGCAGTAGGACACAGCCCTTGCACAGTGTCCGTGTACAACACTTTTAGTCACATGCAGTTTACTCAATAATGAGAGACATGCCTACATGAAGTGTCCTGGTATTTTCATCAGTGAAAAGCTAGTCAATGTCACCTAGAGAGTGTTTTGGATCACCCTACAGTAGTCGCTTACATTTGGTATCACACACAGATACCTAAACTTACATGTCTCAGCCTGTGAGCAGAATTCCCCTCTCCTCCCTCAAGACTTTAAAAAGGATAACTTTCAGGAACATTAGGTCAGAGAATTACAGCATCAGAGAGATGCAGAACCCAACCCAGCCTCTGAATTTCAGCTCCGTTTTACCACTTAATTCCAGTCTACTTCCAAATGGAGTAGAGAGCTTATTTTTCCTCTTTCACTAATAGCCAAAATACCCTCATTATTTGAATACAGCAGATAAACAGATGGAGCACAGGCCTGAATTGCCTTTTTTGCCAGAACCAGGCAAACATTTGTGATGTAGGATGAGGTTATCCTGCTCAGGAGGCGAGTATGGTAACATGTTTGTTCTCCCCACATGAACAACCATCTGTTGAGGATGACGAACAGGTGAAGTGCACAGGACCTCTATTGTTCTAGAAAGTCAGATCTACTTCCCCTGTACATAGGATCTACTTTGTCAGAAATACATTTCAGACTAACCTATTTGCAGTGACAGTCTGGCAAGCCCGAAAAGTGAGAACATTTCATTTTATCAAAGAAGTAGTAGTTTCTGCTTCATGAAAGAGGACTAACATTATTCCAGACATCGACCGGCAAAGCCAGAGAGCTCACAGACTTTCACTTTCTTGCTGTCCCCCTAGTTTTGAGTGGAGTCAGATCAGAGGAATATCTCCCTTCTCAGTGCAGGTACAGTGAGATGTTTTCCTCACTGAAATGTCTCCTCCTGGCCCACTAGAGAGCAAAACAGTAAGCTGGAGCTGAGGTGGGCACCCAGCAGAGCTTGAATGTGCAGGCTGTTTTCATGTTTGAATATGTAGTTTGCAAGCAGCCATACAGACCTCCTTCCACTGCTGTATGGCAGTGAGGGATTCATCCTGGGCAGAGGTCAGGCCATGGCTTTTCAGTTGCTGCTTTCTCCTAGGTGTGCCTTCAGCAAAGGGCAGTTCTGCAGTGCTTTGGAGGGTCCAGCCAGCAAAGGCTACACAGGGCTGCCATTCTGGGTCAATGTGAGAGTCTGTACAGTGAAGGAATGCATCCTAGAGACATCTCAGAAAACATTTGGCATAGTCTATGTCTTAATCAACTCCAGAATGGAAAAAGCAGCACAAGTGAAATGTCTCTCAATGTCTACAAATACCTAAATTCAAGTCCAATTATAGCAGAAGGAGGAGAAAAGTAAAGAACACTTTTTTTTTCTCAGGCTCCAGAGCCAAGATCTGGGTGTTTTTGAAGTCATCCTACAAGGAAGAAAAGAAAAGGCTGAAGCTTACTGTGACCTAAATAAAGCAAAAGAATTAGGTACTTGTGATCAAAGGGTTGAATGATGCATATACATATCTCTCTAAATAATAGAGTGGGTGGGGGAAATGACATGTCATTATTCCTCTGAAATAAAGCGAATTACCTGCTCTGAAAAGACAAGTTAATCTGTTTTTATACAGTGAGGAATAATGCCACATTATTTCTTCTAAAATTAGCAGCTGACAAGCTGAGACTTCAATGCTCATAGCATCTGGCTCACTGGCACCACATTGTACTTATCACAAGGAAGCTTTCCTTCACCAGTTTTATAAGGTTTGATGGGGAATAGCCATTACCACAAAGGCCTACATCCACTGAGCTCCAGAACAGCAGTAGGTCTAAGGTACCTCAGCATTTCTTTCTTTATTTCTAGAAAAGAAATGTGCAGAAAACCTGATACTGGCATTTCAAAACAGCTGCAGAACTTCAAATGGACTCAAAGTTCTCTTTCAGTGGCTTAATCATACAGAAAAGATCTTTCCATCCAGCTGTACCCTTCATTAGTTGTCCTCCAAACCAGAAGCAAGTATGTAACAATCTGTTTTGCCAATCACTAGGCCTAGCACAAAGGACGCAGCCAGCAGTAAAACAAACCAGTAATCAGATTCTATTGCGCACAAGAAAGTCAGTACATGGGTGATCGCTGGGGGTACAAACAAGTCAATCAGATTACACATAGAGGACATCAACCCCAGCAACAATACAACACAGCCAACAATCGGTGGAACAAACAGCAATGAAGTCTCCCATGGCAGAGATGGGAGACAGCCAAGCCAATAGACAGATAATATAGGAGAGAGGTAGCCACATATCGTTCCCCCACAAAGCCTGCGTTCACAAGCACCAAACCTGACTGGGGCCCAGTTGCAGGGAGAATCAGGAGGTCCTTCTCCAACAGGGAAACTCTGCAAAGTACATCCACCTCACAGACAGACACTCCACCCTTCCTGCAAGTGGTCCCAGCTTTTATGCCCAAAGCAGGACACCTGGCACTCATTTACCCAATGCAGGGCACCTGGGGCTTGTTTACCCAAGAGCTTTCCTTACAAGGTCGGCCACACCTTGGAAGAAAGCCAAAAAGCAAACTCATCCCCTCCTTTTGAAGGGCTGTGGGAACCACCCATATATCAACCTTAATTCAGGGCTCGGGGTTCAGACCCCAGCATGTCACAATCTCATCCTAAAATTCAGCATTTTGACATTTCCAGTGTCTAAGGTAGGCAGTGAAAGAGCATATTCTGAAAGCTGAAGTCAGACTCATCTAAGTAAATAAGGGGTTTCTTTTTTCTTTTCCCAAACTCTAAGGCTTCAGGTACTGAATAACTGAGCACATGAATTTTTCAGTCATTAGTATGGTTATCTTGGAAAGATAATGGCTATATTTTATCACATGAATGCATAGGAATAGCGTAGAGACTTCTCAAAACTGCTCTCCTGAGGAATTCCCCTCTGTTTGCCATTCAT
This sequence comes from Podargus strigoides, assembly GCA_028020825.1. Lineage (NCBI taxonomy): Eukaryota > Metazoa > Chordata > Aves > Caprimulgiformes > Podargidae > Podargus > Podargus strigoides. The sequence goes on from CM051623.1 coordinate 32,891,019, forward strand.
GTTTAGAGTGACAGTATGAAGGGCTCAGCATTCATAAGGTGATTTAGGAGATTGAAAACCTGGGAAGTCATTTCCATCAGATCTGGGAGACCAAAATCACAGAGTTTATTTACCCTCTAGAGAGTTTCCAATTAAATACCATTCCAATAGAATAACTAAACTTTCCTGACTCTCCTTTACTGATGCAGGGCCATATTGATGTCCAAGTTATGTGCAGAGAATTCCCTAGTAGCAGATTGGAAAGGAAATACAAGTTAAACTTTCTCTCCCCCATGCACCTGAGGGAAGTGATCAGGTGACATTTTCTCTGTGTTTAAATACTAAAACTTCACTTGGGTTGATGTTTTTTCTATGACTGTGATGGCACAGAGAATACGAAAGATAGTAAGTTACCAGCATTTGACCTTTGCCATCACAGGTTTGGCCTCAGAGGTTTAAAGTCCATCACTTTTTATGTTTGCACTTACCTTCTTTCATACAAGTGAGGAACAAGAGCTTCCTCTGTGTTGGGAGAACCAAGACAAGCCACATTGCCCTCTGTGCTTGCTGTCCTGACTGCCAGGCTCCACAGCAGCACACTGCTGGGTTTTTTTTCGTTTCCTTGAAGGGTAGGAGGTTGTCTGTTTGTCTACCCAAGAAAAGGACTTTGTAATAGCTTAAGAGCTCCTTGGGAAAAAGCAAGAAGAACTTATAGGAAGAAGTTGCTTCCTCAAGAGATGTTGGGCTGTTCAGAACGGCATGTCAGCTAACGAGTGCTGGAGCTGCAGGCCTGAGAAAGGTAAACACATCGATGCCATGTCTTCAACTCCCCATGTCCACAGGCTCTTGCATTAGATAAAGGCCCTGTGTCAGGGAGGAAGGGTATCCTCTCCATCTTAGCTAACAATGACTCCATGAGAATGCCCCAGGGTTGCGCACCTACTGGTCTAAAGCCAGGAAGGCAAGGCCTCAGGGGCAAACCCCATCTTCTCAAGGCTTCAGCAGCCCTCAGAGGGATGAGCAGAGATGAGCTGGATGGAACTAGGGAGGCTTCTGAGGCAGCCTCTCCCTCTGAGAAGGCAAAGCTGTCAGGACATGCTGGTCAAGAGACAGCATCCAAGCAACAGGGCTGTCAATGCTTGAAAGCACTATTTCAGACAACAAGTCACTAAGTGGTGTGAGAAAGTAGAATCTAAGTATCTAGCTCAGTGGTTTTTATTTTGGTTTCTTAAAGGCAGACCTGGTAACTCAGCTGCAGAAAAAAAAAAGCTGGCTATGTTTATCACTGTATCTTCTCTGACAGTAAATTATATTGACATATTTATTTGCACACCTTTTGCAACCTACTTGAATCTTCTTCTGTATGGAGCCTGTGAAGTTCTACACTATCTGCTGCAGAAAAGCACCCAATTGTTGAATTTTTCTTAATCCTTTATTGTTAACAGCAAAAATTACAGTCAAGACTGTCTTAAGATTTTCTTCTTCTGCCTGCTTTGTAATAGTGCGTAAATGACATCAGGCTAGTGTACAGTTTTACATTCAGTTTAAATGGTTTCAATCAGCCTGCAACCAGTGTTCTGCAGTACAACACTGGCCAGTGTGTAGTCTAAGGAACAGATAGATCAGCACTCCTCTACTAACTGCTCCACAAATTTTCTTATCAACAGCAAAGTCAAACGGCTAACAAACAGCTCCATGAGTACAGATAATGTATCTGTCAGCAAAGAGAAATCAGGACTGTCCACATCAAAGTATGTAAGCCTCCTTTTTTCAGCAAATAGAGCTCAACTGTAACTTCCCCTAAGAGTCACCTACTGGAGAGCGACACAATTACACTGACCAAATATCTCATGGCAACTTTCCATCACAGCCTCTTTACAAACTATGGAATGAATAACTTCTTTGAGAAAGCAAGAAGAATAAAGTACTCTTTCAATTATATTCAGAAAGATTTATTTGAAAATATTTTATCGTTATAGTGTTATCTATGCATAACCCATTGTAAGGCAGAAGCAGTTTGGTTCCACCTGAATTTAAAGTCATTATTATAATTATTCTCACCAGAACAGCCATTAATCACATAAACAATACCTGGCTTACAGAAAATATGTGATAAGTACCTATATTATGATTTACTATTATTTTCCTTGCATTCTTTAACTCTACTTGAATACTTATTTTCTATGAAAATGTTTTTTGAAAAAAATAATCATCATCTTACCTTCAGATTGATGCGTGGCAAGAGGTGTCTGTGTCTCCTTAGAGTATGATACCACCTCCCGAGGTAAGAAATCAACCTGGGTAATCTTTGACACCCCTAGTTTGTGCAGTCTGCGTCTAAGATGGAATACATGACATCAAAAGGTTAGTCATGTTAAATGTAAATCAGCAGCAGGAATGAGTGTTTGCTTTTATGAACAGGATAAAAAAAATACTTCAATGTTTGCTAAGATGAAACACAATACACTATGCATGAGAAGTACCTAATTGCAGTGAAGAAATTAACCTAGGAACCATTTGCCATAATAAAGTACAGTTACTGAACCTCTAGATCATGCTGCTGAAAGGGACTGTAAATGGGAAAGAGACCTGCTTGTGCCCCTCATAACATGCAACAAAATTCTCTTTCATACCATCATTACTACAGTGTTCTGCCTCTCAAAAGAGTTAATCCTCAGCCTGAGACATACAATAGTGGAAAGGGCACAGTGGGTGTAGACCAGGCTGGATTAAGACTGTCAGATGTTCACCTGAGAGCAGTAATAGAGCCTTTAATTGGCAAGGTGGGTAATTTCCATAAAGAAGGAGGTTCACCGTTCCACAGGAGTCATTGTAGTGGAACTGATGTAGGTTTATGACTAGTAGAGTCCTAATGCAAGGGTTGGAGGCGAGCTCCAAAACACAGCTGGAAAAGGACAAGTATAGCCTTCTTTTTCTACTACTTCCCTTACTTTAAGTAAACTATATGAAACAAAGCAGTAAAGCCAACTAATTGTGAGTAAGGGAAAAAGAAGACAACTGAACATGTTCATGAACACTTTTAGTCATATACAGTTTACTCAACAGGGAAAAAAATCAATTTGTTTCCTGAATATTATTTGACTGTCTGTAGGGAGGGAAGAATAAACCAGTGGTCACCTGCAAGTGTTTTACTGGAAAAAATACCAACTTTCAGCAGAGAAAAGAATATGCATATAACAAACAAATCAAATAAGTCCAGCTACCTAGACAAGTGCAAGCACGCTATACATTTATAGGAAATAAATTTATGGACGTGATGTTTCTGAACTGCCATGTCATTAGAGAGAGAGCAATTTGGAAAAGCAGAAAATTCACACACATTATCCATATCCTCTCCATTTTCCAGACTGTCAGAAGAGGAGAGGTCAAAGGAGTTCTAATCTAATTCATCTACAGTGGTTTAGGCATTCAATTAAGACTGATGTCTGAAAGGAAATAGGAATCTCACAAGGAAACTGTCATCACTGGATGACACCCACTGTTAACTCTTCAGCTGGTTAATGTTACAACAGCTATATATTTTTCTAATCTATCTTGCTGGCTGAGTTGTTATTAAGCTGAACGCAATTAGATTCAGCAGGTAATCAGTACGAATCAGCCGTATCATGTCACAAACCACTAGAGCAGAAATAGTTGTTACAACTCTGAGTCTTTCTTCTTTTCAGAGGAAAAATTAACAAGTTTCCCTCCTTACAACCATCTGTGACTTTACCAATACGAACAAAAGCTACAATTGTCTGAAAATCCTATGTGGGGGCAGAAAAACTTCTACAGCTTGTGATATACTTCAGCTAACAAAAGTTTTACTACCGTTAAATTTTTGTAGCTGCTTTAACTGAGGGTTTGTGTGAATTCAAGTTTTAATAAATAGCCCTCCCCAACAAAATCTAATGTGCCCCTTTCAGCACCAGATGTGAAATCTCTGTTGCCTACTTGGTCAGTTAGACTTTCTGATGTAACTGGTCCTCTGCTGCCCCAGGCTGCTGGTTCCATTTACTGAGATTCTTCAGCCTTCTGCATTGAAAAAGCTTTTTGACTGTGGTATTGCTTAAATATAATCTCTAATTAATCACATGTTTAATCTGGGCCTAATTAGAACCTCACCTAATTCCAACAACAGTTTCACATGAAGTCACTCATCTCCTCAACTGCCCGAGGATGGGGAACATTCATCCTAATGGAGAGCTGGATTTAACCACTAGTTGGGTCAGCCTCTTTGCAGACTGCTAACCAAGAAGTGAGTTACATCCCAGAGCACTATACTGAAAGAATGTGTGGAATTTTTCACCCGAAACATTTCTAGTTCAGGAATTACTGATGCCTGTACAGATGTATAGTGCTACCTTTATCCTGGTAATTACTAGTGAAGACAGGAAGGTGATTCTTCATCTGAAGGAATGTGGTCTCTTAGACCTTTTTGCCCCTGTTAAGCAACCTGTAGTGGTTCTTGTGTAACTAAAAGTTGGCCTAGCCCTTGGTCCCAAGCACTTAGGGATAATTGGAGCATGCTTTCAGTACCTGGACTCTAACAAATATGGACTGTAATGTTCTAGTCTCCAGTTCTTTTTAGGGCAGCATTAAATTGCCGATTGCTTCCCATCTCCATTTTTCATCAGAGGTGGTCACAATTCTTATAAATTACAGTTTTCTGAAAATTCATCTTAGAGAGCACATAAGCTTTGAAGGATTCCTTTCAAAACCGCCTATGGGATGTCAGTAGGAAGACAGTAACCAAAGCCTATGCATTAAAATTGATTCCTCTGTCTGCAGGAGCCAGAAAGATGTATCTGCTAGAAGTGTTTTGCTACACAAATAATTTAATTGCTGATCACAGGATTTCTTTTGCATTGTTTTTTTGTTTGTTTTTTTTTAATCTAGTCTCATGACACCAAAGGAAAGTCTGGTTCTCTCTCAACCTCTGCCTTGGTTTTGAAGACAGTTTTCTTTGAAAAGGGGCAGGACTTCCATTACAGAGTATGCCTGTTGATTTACTCTTTGGTGTGCTTCTTTTCTATCTTTGCACTGACTACTCATAAAAGATTGACATCTTGAGGCTATACACAGGGTCATCTTCTCACGAGTTAAATAAAGGAACTTGCCTTGCACAGCCATTTGGGGAAACTTGCTCCTGGGAGTGCTCATCTTTTAATCCAAACTTCTGGGAAAGGGCAGATGAGATTTCTAAAAGGTTTCTGTATATTAAAACAGCTCCAAAAACTCTACCTAATTTTGGTACGGTCCAGGTAAAGTTGTAGAAGCTGGATCCATTTGAAGCCACACTCAGGTGGAAATTACAAACATTCCTAACAGTTCTGGATGTGAAGAAATCCTGTTTAGAAAGCTCTCTGGGTATTTTCTGCTCCTTCTGATCTTTCCTGGTGAATAACCCTAACATCCCTAACTGCAGCTGGGTCACTGTCAATCAGTAGTTAAAGGGAAATTGTGTTTTTTTTTATAGAATGGTGAATGAATTTCACATGAACTAGTAAAATCATAAGACGCTTGCCTGGAGACTCAGACAGGCAAGCCTGTAAGATTTTAGGTAGAGCAATTCCTTCAACATAGAGTTTTGGTTTTGCCTATGACCCAAGCTCTCAAGAACTTGACGTATTGCTACCTATGCTTTTTAGAGGAACAGTTTATCCTAAATATCCTTGCAGGTAGGCATTTCTAAATTTTTTTTTTTTTTTTTTTTTTTTCAGATGCTTAGGGTAGAGAAGTTCCACCCCAAACTAGAAAATACTAATTTTAGCTCTAGTAAAATTTTAAAAATGCTTGATTGGCCTGAACTCAACTAAGATGGCAGTTACTCTTGGACTATGATTACATTTAAGTGCACAATTTTAAGTACATATACAGCTCCTAAGGAAAAATGGGAAATCATTGCTGTATGTGGAAACAGCATAACTATGGTAGACAGGAAGGAGGGGAAAAAGTACCTTGCAGACAATTCAGAGAGAAAAGTCTGAATCAACAGGTACAAACAAGACCAATGTAACTGTACATGCACATTTAAGTGCCACAATAATAACATTTCATCTGTAATGAAATAGTTATTTGTATTGTGTTTCAGGCAACAGAAATAGCAGCTTATCTTTTCATGAGCTTCTTTAAATAGCTGGGTTTTTTTCACAAAGATGGCTTTGCTGAAGCTTCTTATTAAAAAAAGGAAACTTAAATTATGGTCTTTTTGAGTCAACAAAGCAAATGAAAATCACATAAAACCAGCTCAACTGGGAAGCATTTTCAACACAATTCTTGCAAAGAAATGATAAACAAATAACAAAAAGAGCTGACATATACCCAAGTTCAGAGTCAGACTGGAGCTGCAGCACTGAGGGGTCTGTGTCCCATTGCAAGGTCCTAGGGTGGTAATCAGCCGTGCAGCACAAAGGGTGGGGGAAAAAAAAAGAACACACAGAATTAACTGAAAGGAAGAACAAAACCCCATGTCATTAGTTACATGCTCTGTATAGTATGTTCAACCTCCAAATGAAAGGGACAGCCACAGTATATCAAGCAAGGTATGTATGTCAAACTGTGACAGGGCAGGCAACTTATTAAAATTATGTATTATTGGTAAATAAAGGGAAGAAGCTGGGTTTCCTTTCAGATATTGGTTAATGAAACTTTATTTTTCCCCAAAAGATTTCTAACTCTTTAACTATGGTCGATGCATTCACAATAATCTGTAAAATCTGCAGGCACAATTTGTTGTAATCATGTTTTTATGATAAGGTGGACTGAAGACTAGCCATGAACTCCACTGAAGAGTCTAGCCCTTCACACACTCCTGAGACTGACAGTAAGTCATCCTGTAAAACAGTGCTATGGGCATGAACATCACATAGTGCATATACCAACAAATGGCACATGGACACTAGCTCTCTCATATTCTAGGGGCATCTGGGACAAATAAACAAATTCCTCTTCCTCCAGATAAACTTCCTGGGGAAGAGAGGAATGATACATGTGGGGAAATCAGATCTATGACAGTCTCTTCATGGACTGCTGTCATATGGGACTGTCACCAAATATGTGAATGCTCCAGAGGTGTGGTCTGAAGTGAAGACGTTGTTCCTTGCATTGCAATGCAACTTGCCGTGCTATCATCTCTAAAATACTTTGCAAACACTCACTGAGCCTTTCTGAAGTCCTATGAAATACTTACAATCTCCCAATTTAGAAACACAAAAACTGACATATTGAGGCCAACATGCATTCCCTGGCTCTTGATTTTACTTTATTTTTTCCTCCCTTGGGAAGATGCATCACATGTTTTATTATGCAAGAAAACTGCCAGAATCTGTGACAGAATCAGAAATACAAGTTTGTCTCCTGAGCACCTTTTCTTGTAGTATCAACACTAGATTATGCATTGCTTTCACTAGCAGAGGCTAAAGCAAAGGAAAGAACTCCTTTTCTAAAGCAAGTCATGCAGACATGCTAGATAATGATAATCCTCAAAACTAAACACTCCCCTCATTTCCTCTGAATACAAATTTTGAGGATACAGAGAACATAATATGACCAAGTTCAGACAAAAACAGCCCTATAACCAGCCATGCTCAATTTACACGAGCATTTCTGCACCAATAGCAAACTCTGCCAATGAATCACTTATATAAACTAACAAGTTATTGAATTAGGTTAGAAATGGATCTCTTAAAACCATATAATTATGCTACCTCCGGTACTTGGTAAACTCACCCATTCTGTTACCAGTGTTAGCTCACTCTCTGGAGAGACAGACTAGGGCATGAGCCGCACTGTCATGTCAGAGTGAAAGAGAATCAATCTCAACACCCTGTACGTACAAAAATAATGAAGAATTGTAACACGAAGGTGCTTTCCCATGCAATGTCAGGGCACTTACTCCTCTCAGCTTCTTATGATTCATAGTGATGTGTATTGGCATGAAAAGCTTTACAGGGATACAAAAAGACTTCTCCAAAATGTAACTGTATTAGAAAAGGGTCAGAGACAAAACAATACAGTATTAAAGAGCACATTTTTTTCCTTGTAGCTTGACTGTAGCTTGAGTATAGTGGAAAGGAAAGTGGACATAAAGATCTGAATACCTGATGCAAGGCAAAGGCATCAACGACTAATGCACAATAGACACTCCATTAGAAATGTTACCTGTGAGAAAATTACTCTTGTAATATCACCAAGGTCAGTAGCATATATTAGGACTTACTATGTAAATGTCTGTTTCTAATCTTCTATCTGCCTAGGGGCTACTTATACATGCATATCCAGGTTTTCCAAACACTTAAAAGAAAACACACACAACTAATTTCAGTCCCACCCCCCAGCCCCCTTCCACTTTCAAACCTACAAAATTTCCCAAGGGGTAAAGACTATTCCATCAGAAATAACTCCATTATCACCTGATTAAAACAAGAGCTTGCAACAGATCTCTAAAGAGGTACAGCCCCTACATTCCACCTCGAAGAATCCAGACCAAGTTACAAGACAGGGAGCATTTACCTCGTACTCCACTGAATGCCTAAACAAAATAAATTTAGAGATCTCATCACACACTCAAGACAGCACTCAAATCCCCAAAATATAAGAACAGCAACATCTATGGCTCTGGCCATCATTTGTTACACGCAGACCACACATGTAGTGGAGACATGTTCTTCCCTTAAGTACATCATTATCTGCATTCCAACATAGAGAGTTCACCATTCTTGACATTGATATGTACTTCTTATAGCAGTTCTCCTTGACTCCTGATTAAATTTTTCAACAGTTTTAGTGCATCTGCAAAACATTTCCTAGATTTTTGCTCCAAATGTTAATTGTTCTCTCTGCATCATTATAAAGGCTTGAAAACCAGATAAGGAAGCAATCTGCTGTGTTGTCCTCTCAAGCTTGGCTGGGCAATATTATCATAGAAAATGAAGCTGCAGGTAACAGATCTTCAGATTTCAAGTCTCTTGCCCTAGGAGACACAGAATGCAAGCGGCTACACTCAAACAGTGGAGAGCACAGGGAGTGACTAGATGTTTCAAGGAACAATATTGATTTGTTTCAAGGAACAGTTTGCCTCTTCTTGGCACCTGAAGAATATCTGCAGATCAAAATGAAAGTGAGTGAACAGTAAAAATGGAATCTGGACCTGCAATTTAGCCAGTTTCCATGGCAATAACATTGAAAAAGAAATAGATTCTTTGAGGATTAGGAACCCAAAGATGATTTTGAATAGCCTGTGCTGTCATCCAGACTAGGAAATTAAAGCTAATTTGTTTGTGATGAGCAGACATAGTGTATGACATTCCTTGATCATTTGGATGAGCATCATAATTATGCTTGCTCTGCAGAGAATTCTCAGCAGGGATTGTGAAATACCACTGGATCTCAGTGAAAATGTGGTGCCAATCTTTTTCAAATCTAGTGCACAAGTTCTTTCTCCAGAGATTTCCTCATGAAGAAAAGGCTTAGGTGCTGTTCCGCTTTTTATTTTCTTTTCCATAAAAGAAAACTGAAATCAGCTTTGGGACTTCCAGTGACTCAAAGACAGAGGCAATAACACCACAGGGCCCAAAGACGACTGCACAGCTCAGGAGAACTGCCTGATTGGTAGGTCAGCCCTCAGACACATGTGTTCCCACTCTGGACCCTTTCAGAGAGCACAAGTTGGGGAATGTCACCTAAATGGATTCAGTCGATTTTGGCACAGGTCTACGTGGAAGAGATAGAAAACATTTAACCTTAACATTTTAATGGCAAAAAGAGACTTGAGGATTAGACCTAGTAGGGAAAAGTAGTGCTCCCTTGCACATTCCAGTCCTTCCACATATCTCCTGCAAACTACCTGAGCTGAGCCTCCTCATGCGAGCACACATGGCATGGGAAGGGTCCCTGGAAACACACTGAGCATGAGCAGCACTGTCAGGACTAACCCAGATCAGGCCATTCCCACCACCCAGACAGCACAGACACTATTTTAATCAGAACCACCCAACACTGTTTCAAAGCTGGTTGCTATATAAGCCTCCCACATAGTCACAAACAATAGCCCTCCTATCAATCTTCCTTTTACACGTTTGGTGCACAAGGGCTGCCCTTGGCTGATTGTAGGATAAAAAGTGTAACTATTATCAAATAACAGATTATTGTAAAGCATCATAAAGGGAATGAGGGCTTTTAGATCTTTCACTAACTAGACAAGGCACAAATGGTATTACCTTTCTTTAAACTGATCTGCTTTCACTCTCTTCCTTTAGATAGGCATATTTTAGTATTCTCTATTTGCTCTGTATTATGATCTCAAGAATCTATTTTTTGTCTTGAATTTAGGACAGTATTAATGCTGGTGCTGTTTCAGCTCTTAGTACTGAAAAAATACCAGATAATTTCTTTTTCCCCAGTCTGTAGGGGAATAACCTGCAGAAAGAAATCAACAGGAGGAAGAGACCCAGATGTCATACATTTATTAAAGGATTGAATGGTAAAGCGGCTTGTTTTATTTTTCTATTCTGAATTCATGACCAAAGCATTTGGGAGATATTCAGAGCACAGTTTTAAGAGGACAGAGACCATTGCAAAATTTAAAGTGCGATGTGAAAGGAATTTGAACAGAAGCATTCCCTTCTGTTTATTACTATTGCCATGGAAAACCAGGCACTCTGCCATCTGTTACGATGCCCCGTGGAACCTTACTTCCAGGATATTTTATTCTGATTGCATAATGTTAATTATGTAGATTAAAAATGTGGCAACCCTAAAATAAATAAACTAAAAATGAAATAAAATATTTGAACTCCTTTGGAAAGTTCCCAACTTCAGAATGCATTAATGAAGCATGGAGTCTGTCATCTAAAACCGCCTGAAATTCATGAGAACTTCTCAGCTGATTTAAGCAACTTTGGATCTGGCCTCAGTGATAGTATATGAAACATGTAAAGCATCAGTGCCAATACATATACTTATTAAATCACCATCATAAAATGATATTTAATATCTGGAATCATGGTCAGATTGCAGTACAACTCAGCTCTGGCAAGTGCCCCAGTCCAACACTTTTCGTTCAACCAGTGTTCAACACACTGGCAGCTTAGTTCTGACTTTGCTTCCCCAAAGCTAAAATCAAATCCTTCCTCATCTGTGCTGATGCTGCAGAACACGTGTTCTGCATGACTTCTTTTGTGTCCCCACTCTCTCTTCGCAGGTCAAGAGCAACCAGGCCTGAAGATCCATGCTTTTGAAAAAGGCTGCTCACAGAAAAAACAGCAAAACTTGCTGTCCCAGGGGGCCTTTTGCAGGGTAGAAATCTCTTTGCAGCATTGCAAATCACACCTTCAAGCGGAACTGGAGGAAAGCAAATACCATATTCTGGCATGTCCTGTCACCAAGAGCTGTTGTGCTCTCCAGACCAGAAGAAAACCCACTGACAGTGTACTGGGACTCAAGGTGTCTACTGAAGTGAGATATCCATATGTGTCCCTAATGAAACACCATTAGACCTGACAGGTCCCAAACCCAGCATCTTCTCTTGCAGCAACAGCAATATTCTAAACTGACCCTTTGTGTGGGAAATAGCTATATTCTCCTAACTCTGAAATACAGTGGAGTGTGCCACAACTCCACAGAATAAGGTGCATCAAGGTTCCCAGAGATCTAGGGCCAATCCCATTAAGCAGAGCATAGATTGTCACCAAACTGAAACAGAGAGACCAGAAATGAAGGAGGGACTCACCCACAGCATATGAAGTCACCCAAAGCATATGAAGTCTCAAAGCACCTTTGCTTACCAGAGTAATGCTTCTAAAATGATATGAATGTGACTAGTTTCATTTTCCCCATCTGGGGCAGTAGGGGGTCTTGACATTACTGTGGGTATTTATACTATCTTCAGGCACCCAAATGAAGTGTTCCAGCAATGAAACATGTCACCATGGGCTCTCTCCATACAAACAGAAAGACAAGAGATGATTGCTCCATGCAGCAGTTCTGAACACTCAACTTTGACTCCAACAGTCAGGAGGTTTAAGAGGTGGCTGACCACAAAGAATCTGTGGAGGGCAGCCCTACTAACTTGGGTGGGTGACTTGGGAGGGTGAGTAAAGAACTTGGAGACAGACTCTTGGTGGTGGTGCCCAGTGACAAGACAAGAGGCAACAGACAGAAACTGAAAAAAGGAAATTCCACTTGAACATAAGAAAAAAACCTTCTTTATCATGAAGGTAGTCAAACACTGGATCAGGTTGGCCAGGGAGTGTGTGGAGTCTTCATCCTTTCAGAGACTCAAAACCCAACTGGACACAGACTGAGCAATCTGCTCTAGGTGACCCTGCTCTGAGCAAGAGGGGGTGACTAGGTGATCTCCAGAGGTGCCTTCCCACCTCAGACACTCTTGGTTGTGCGATTCTATGCTCCTCCTTTCACCCCCCTGCTAGCATCCAGTGAAGAGCCAAGGTACTATCTGCACTGACAGGAGAGCTACTTGAGACCCTGTGAGGTTCAGTCTGCTTCTTGCTGTCTTTTTTTCTAACTTCAAATGCAACTAGAAAAAAAAGTGAATGAGGAAAGAAGAATTAACCAAAAAGCCCAAAATTGCAAAGAATAACAGGATTCTTGTTTTTCACTTTGATGCAAAGAGAAGCCCCATGCCTAAAATGCAGGCTTGGATTACAATTTCCCAAAGGTTCAGAATTGCTTATATGAAGAATTGTGCACTTGCACATGGATGATATACTGAAAAAATAGGTTCCACCCAACTCATATATTCTTAAAAATACTGGATGCGACAACTGTGAGATACGAGACCTATTTTAAAATCACCAGTAGAATACAATGCTTAAGATGTGTTTAAATGCCTTTTTTTCAATATACCAAATATTGTCACCAAACTACAATCCAGTGTTATTTGCAAATTCAATATGTAATATGATGTATCTAGACTTTTTTTTTTTTTTTTTTAAGGTCTGAATATTGCCAGAATGAATTTAAGGCTGCAGAATTACTTAGCTATAAAATTTTAGAGAGTTCTACTTACTTCATTGTGTCAGTTTCTCAAAAGCTCCTACTTTACTGTTGATTAATTAAAAAATCTGAAACTAGGAAACTGTTGGTGAGATATTACTACAGATGTTTAAAAATATATATGTGTGTGTAGATAAACTGTTTACTTTTATTCCTTTCATTCCGGAGTTATATAATCTTAATTTTCTCCACTATAATTTTCAGTTTCTGATATTTGTTGTACATTTAAAGTGCTTCTCCAAAACAAAATACACCAAGAAAAAGAAGATTCAAAGCTACTACTCAAAGTTGGAAAAGTACCACTTGCCTCAATTCATGCTTTGCATTTAAGCCGCTATTCTGCTGCCATCTGCACTCTGTTTTGCAGATCTGTTCCACTCTGAAAGGATTTGCAAAAAGAAAAATACCTTCCTTGTGATACTTGCTTTCTGAAGCACATTATAAGCAAGACGGCTATGAGCAGTTAGGAAGGATTTCTGCCTCTCAATGAAACACATGTGTAGAGCAGTATGCTCTGACTTCACCACAGGTTCTTGTGTTCGGAGCTGGGCTGCTAATCATAAAGTGAAATGCCACAACACATTCAGCAAGCAAGGAGTTTGGCACTACCACTGGAGCACAGCCAGATACTTGCATTTGCATTTACACTTCCAAGCAGGCTGACACCACTGACTTCTAGTCTTCCCCAGTAAAAAGAACAACTATTTCCTCCCTGAGAGCAGAGCACTATCTTTCAGCTGCCTGGCAACCATAACAGCCCTTCTCAGAGAGGCATGAGTTTAAACATTCTTTTTTTTTTTTTTTTTTGGTAAAGGTATATTTATAAAAAAACACGGACAAATAATATTTCAAATACATGCATATTTCAAAATTATCTTTAAATCAAGGCTATGCTGATGAATGCATTTAATAATTTTCAAAATTCATTTGACTTTTAAATCAGAATGGACAATTCTGACATGCCTTTAATTGTAAGGACATATCAGAGGACCGACATCTTGTTGATTCCCATTTCACAGAATTCCATTAATTAAATCCACAGTTAAATTCATTCAATCTGCTGAACTTATTTGATATATTAAAAGCTTTTCCTTTGATTCAGGTCTACATTATAGAATATAGTCTCCTGAAAATGTAATGAACCTTGTCATTCTCATAATTTGTATGCTATAGCTACAGAAATCTTAGTCTGCAAGTTTACCAAAAGGGTCACTGTGGGCAGGAGGTTGGATCTGTGAGGACAGAAGGTCAAATAGTTAGAAGCTTTTGCTGAGCCTATGAACTGACATAGATTTACTGTAAGTGCTGGATAGCATGAATAGTCATTTTGAAAGTGCATTAATAAAAAACATGTTCAGGAGGAGGAAGGCACAATCTGTTCTGTTCTTGTAGCAAACCCTGAAAATTCTTTTTAAAACAATATTTTCCGCTTGTTTTTTATACCAAGAGCAAGTCTACACAAAAAAAAAATTAGACCTCAGGTGATCACAGATGTAAAGAACTGGATGGGAGAAGTTTTACATGTTACCAGCTCCTACAGATGCTCTAAAGGAACTGCAGTACTCACATTAGGACAGTTTGATCCAGTGTCCATGGATATGCATATAAGGGAAGTTTTCTCAAACTTCAAGGGGATTTGGATACAGTTGTGTAAAAGACAAAGTTATACTTATTAGTCACATCTAGGAATGACAATCCATAGCCTTTCAGGGGAGTCAAAGAGATAACAGGAAGACTACAACCTACGATTTTTAGGTCTGGTATTATTCAGCTGAAAAAGGTGGTAAAAGATTTCAGCAAATTTTCACTTTTGCTTTAGTGCTAAAATCCAGTAACTACTAGCTGGAAGAAGGGTTGGTGGTTTCCTTCCTTTATATAATTTATTTTGTGCTAATACACATATCTATGTGTACAAACAGAAACAGCAAAATCATTCCAGAGGGAGATGAGAATTTTGCTACAACTAGGTTGAAACAAGAGCTCATGGTAGGAGAGTTATCAAAATGTCAAGATTTCTAACATCAACAGTCAACATGTGAAAAGTGTTCATGACCCAATTATCTGACTTTTAATAGACCAGCTCAGAAATTTTGTTCTGATTTTGAATTATTAACTTAAATAAGCACAACTAAAATTTCTGAATCAAAATCAGTTTAAAATGGAAAACCAAAATATTTTTCTTATGAAAAATTTAATATGGGATGTTTAGACTGTTCCAAAACTCCTTGAAAAAAAAATTTTGAGATTTACCAATATCTTTCCAGTGGCAGCAAGTCCCATTTTACGGACTTGAAGAAAATTCCTAAAAAATCAGTTACTGAAATCTCAGATCCAGTTACTCAGATTGTCTTTTTATTTTTCAAATTAAACATTAAATTGTGAATGGGATTTTCTGAGAGGCTTTTCAATAGGCTAGTGCAGGAAAAAACATCTACATGCATGAACTATACCAGTTTAACTATGTTGAATAGTTTAACATTAGGAGGTGATGTCACAAAATTTAATTAAATCAAGATGAAATTCTGCGCAAGAGAACTGCTTAAGCCAAGCTGGCCTTAGCAAGTAAGTTGTTTTGTTTTAAGAGGATTAGTGGTTTAGTCCCTAAAATCATCTGATTGTCTGACTAAATGTGTGCATGATATGCCTGGAAATAACTACAGAGAAGTAACTACATCTGGGCTGATAACCTAAATGGTTAAGTGGGGCTTTATACACTAATATTATTTTCTTCTGGATGCAGCTGGGGCTCAGGTTTCCAAGGCATTTACGAAGCACCCTGGGAAAGGCAATCTTTCCTTCTCCTTTAATTTATAGCATGGAGATGCTTGCTAATGAGAAAAATAATCAAAGATCTGGAGGACTGAACTCTATCCACCCTTTAGGAATGAAAGCATGAAAATCCTTAATGATGCCACAGGCTCACATGCTAAAAGGATTGCAGATGATTCTAATTAATATGGACCATTCTGACTTTGTAACTGGCACGCGCTGAAAAACACTCCCTACTTTCTAGGTCAGATATACAGACACTCGAAAGCAACTGCCAAATATCAGTCCCTAAGGTGTCTGCTTATGTTTATAGGCTGAAAAAAAAATTGGCAGGGAGAGGCTTCAGATATCTAGGGCTAAATTATGCATTGAATATAAAGGAGAAGAATCATAGTTCTTCTTGTGGAGGCATAAAAGGAGGGAAAAGACTGCAAAAAACCTGTCTTCCTCTGGTCTTGTATAACAACCTACGCAGGGCAAGCCACAATGTGTGCAAGCAGCTCAATGCAGCCACTCATACTGAGCAGCCCACCCTCCATGGAAGGAGGACCATCCAGCCCTGATAGTGTCCTATAAATGGGCTGGGGGTGAGAAGTGTGAGAGATCTGCAGCATCACTTTAAAAAGCAGGACAGTTCCTAGAGCAAAGGCAGCTGAGGCAGCCAGGGCACCCCCAGCAAGGGGAGGAGGCCAACACTGTCACTCCTTCACAGATGCCAGCACAAACCAGGTCAAGAAGGCTTAAGGCACAATTTGGTCTCTAACACTGTTGAAAACTGTAAGATAAAACACATGTGCCAAAAGATCCTGACAATGGTGTTGTGGTAAATTATACAGGAAAAAACTTAACATCTGAGGTGTGTATTTCTGCCTCACCATGTAATGGCAAACATCCCATATCAAGACCAAACCCACCAAAATAAAGTGGCAATGCCAGCAATCCACAGGTTATCCTGTTTGCCTCTAGCCACCAAGTAAACATTTGCCTTGACTCTCCACTTTGAACGACTCATGTCTTCACTGCGCAGTGGTCCCTAGGGTTACAATCCATCTTTTTCTGAATAAAACGCCATTCAAGCGAAGGTCGCCATAGAGTAATTATTTTCCCTTGGTTTTTCCTATAGCTTCTTTAGAGTCTTTATATTGTTCTGTGTTTCCCTTTGGCTCAGCCCATTTATGAAATACATATGTCACTAAAACAGCCATTTAAAAGCCGTTTTGTACATATAAACTCATCTTAAATAAAACCACCATTAAAAAAAATAAATCTGCTACTAATAACAGTTACGGCTGCTGCTCCTGAGGCAATACAACACAGGACCACTTGTACTGGTTGCATTCAAAGAAGGATCCCTATCCTGCATGTAACACAATGAAATTCTGGTAATGCAAAGCTGAGCAGCAGTGATGAAGCAGCATCATTGCACAGAACCTGTCAAATGCATTTACTTAATGGCAAATTAGCCAAGCTCTGGGCAATACAGCTATGTTAGCAGTGGTTTAAGCAGATCTTACAGAAACATGATTTTGTTAATATCTACAGGAGATGTTTTCTATAGCTAAAGAGAAGGTAAGAAATATGCTGCATGGACTGTAAATCAATCTACTAAAATAATCCAACCTTCTTGTATAAATGAAATAGAGACCAGGATAAACCTTCTTCCTTTACCTTCTTTATCCATCTAATCAAACAGAAAAGCAGACATTTAAAAGGAAGAATGGAATTCTGGTACTCTTTATTCAGCTTGTCAATGTCTTATATTACTGTACTAGGTAAGGAGCTGTTTAAAAATAAAACAGTGAACATGAAATCTGAGTTAAAAAATCTGATTTTTCAGGCAAGAAGCCTAAAAAGCACAGAACCTTTCTGATTTTAAATATTATGTGGTAGGAACACACTTCTTAACTAGAGCTGCCTTTTTTTTTTTTTTTTTTTACTTGACTGACAGTGAGCAAGATTAAGTACAAAACTGTAAAAGGGTAAATATAGTAATTACATACTCTGACCCACTCAGTGCCCAGATGCTTCAGAGCTACCTCTTTCCTTTTGACTTTTGACTGTATATCTGAGAAACGAGAAATGTTTGTGTTTGAGAGTCAGAGATGAAGCAATGTAGGTTTAACATAAGTTTCATGTGTGTGTTTAGGTATTGCATTATAAAGCAGAACACCTAATAACTGTTCAAAAATGAGTAAATAATATGTTGCAGAGAAAAAGGACTGGAATTACATCTGTTTCTTCCTGTACCAGGCCAATACAAACTGAGGCTGGATATCAACACAGAGAAAGAAAACATATCCTAATGTATTTCTTTTTATACTTTATATATTCGTTTACATAAATGGCTCAAAGTGGCCCCTGTAGATGGAAACAACTCAGAATGATGAAAACATACGTGAATGCAGACTAATATTGTCAGTCAGCAAACTTCAAAAGAGAATGAGAGAGAAGAAGACATGCTCTTGACTCTCTACCACTAAGGACATGCAACCTAATGCGGCAGGTGCTAATATGTTCTCTGGAATACAACTGGGAACACATTCAGAGGTCACAGTAACTGCAAGATGGACTGACATAGTGGACAAAAAATTATACTGACAGCCAAAACCAAAGGTGGTACTGCTCCTCAGAGAAAAGTCCTCCAGCATTACAGGCAGCTGTTCTGTTTCTAGGATTGCCCAAGCACTGTATTGTATCTAGAAATAAAAAACTAGTGATGATGAGGCAATGAGGACTCGAGAGTGGTCTAACTTCTATGGCATTTTACTGCTACAAAAATGGCATATAACTGCTACAAAACATCTTGGAAAAATCTGATTTCCATTTTTTTTTCTTTTCTTTGCTATCTAATGCTATGCTCAAACTCGTCCCCAATGGAACATTCATTAAATATTTACAGCTTCATCTAAATAAGGACTGACCCTGCTTTACTGCAAGTAAACTCCACACACTGAAGGAAGCTAGCCGATTTCAGTGCATCAAACACATTTCAAAAACTGCAATATCAATGGAATGACAGCATAATTCAGGTAAGAACCATTTAAGCTAAATCTCATGTAGCACTTTCATCCAAATAAGAACAATAATTATAGAATGAGTAAATGTAGCCAGACAAACCCACCAAAACCAATGGACTGTGAGAGAAATAGCATCCATCTTGCATTATTCTACAGCATATAAAACACCACAGTGAAGTAACCATTCTCCAAAAGAACCTACCAGAAGATGAAGAATGCTTCCTATCATCTTATCTACTTTATCATCAGAAGCCCATAAAATAATCAGGTATCTACACGTATGGGCAGCAAAATACGCAAGTTAGAAAGTAAAAGAGCACAGATGAAACTGTTGCAGAAAGAACGGCAACCATTAACCTTTACACATCCAAGACAACTGAGCCTGGTGCAGTTTCCTGAGCAGATGGAAGGTGGGAAACCTTATACGCAGCCTAATGGGATTCTCATGTTCCAGTACCAAATGCCCACAGGGAAGTGCCGCATGCACGCACGCACAAGCCAGCTCAACAATAAATGGGATGCTACTGTGCAAATCTACCATTGTAGGGTAATAAAGCTAGCTGAGAATGAACAGAAGCAGTGAAGGATACAGGGTAAAAATGAGCCACACAGATAAAACACACCTTGGTCCACAAATGCAACTCCTCCGAGTATGCAGTACACCTCAGTGAACACACGGACACCCCGCAGATAATATAATACATACAAATTCATGCTCGTGTTAGAACATGAAAGTTACCCAGGCAGAGAAGTGCATCCTTCCCACACAGATACATTTCTGCTATCTTATGTTGAGCCAGCATGCAAAGTGTAGACCAACCCGAGTGCTCTGGCTGTAACTGTGACAGGAATCACAGAATGGTCAGGGTTGGAAGGGACCTCTTCAACTCATCTAGTCCAACCCCCTGCTAAAGCAGGTTCACCTAGAGAGGGTGAGAGAGAGTCTGGGGCTTTTCCAGAGAGCTGGCTCTGCCCACAAGACCTGATATTGCACTGCCTGGCCCTGAAGCACTGTACAAGGTCTGTCCTTGTGTACTCTGCCAGATGATACAAACATGCAGTTCATGGCTGTGAGTGTTGACATGAGATTTATGAAAATCTAAGGTATTCTGAGTAGTAAAACATGACTCTCCATGGGCACCGTCTCATGACAGTTGTACTATAATTGCTAGAAATCTCTCTGGCACACCAAGGTAGCAAAAGTTTGGAGTTTCTGTTAGGGAGGGAGGGCTGAGATGCATATAGTTATCAGGAAGAAGTTCCATATTAATAGCCCCAGAGAGGCAAATTTGTGTTTCACACCATGTTGCAGCACAAGAGTTCCCAGCAAATTCCTTTACCTCAGCCTCTTTCGTCACAACATTTACTCAAATCTAGTTAGCTGAAATCTGCATTTCAGTTGTGTATGCCTGTATAAACTATCAGCTATAGGACACCAGGCATCAACAAAATGTTTACAAAATACTAAACAAAACAAAATACTTATCCTGAAAGAGCCAAGCATGCTCTATTTCAAGGTGAATCTTCATGGGATCCTGCAACACTGTCTTGTCATGTCTGAATACATCATAATAGAAAGCCCTGTGAACCAATAACCCATCTATCCAGAGATAGGTATCTGTTCAGGCTGTGATGTAATTTTCCTGTCCTATGTGTGTAGCACAAGCAACAGAGCCATCAGAAAAGTGAAGTGGGGTGTGCAAAGCAATGTGGAGATAGACAAGTTGCTCACTGTGCAACAATAGGGCTCTAATGAATTTCTCAGAGCAGCCTGGTAACTAAGAGCAGCACATACCAAACCAATTTCTTAAGTTCACAGTTATGGTAAAATCTTCCAGAATCAAAGTATAACACGCCTCTGCCTACCCAGAACTGATCCCAAAACCACCAAAAAAAAAAAAAAAAGTTGGCTCTCCTGTCCAATTGAAAGCATTCAAAGAAAACTGTCAGTAGTTTCTAGCACTGTCATTCATCTAACACCTGCTCATTCTAACAGTTGCTGGTCATGGCTCAGGGGGAAGCTGGAGTGCTCCTGAAACTTAGCATTGTCCCTAGTGAAAAGGCTATGACAAATAGCAATGTGGTACTAAAGATCAAGCAGCAAAAAAACTCATAGAAACCTGGGCTGCACAGGACAGAAATGGTTCCGTAATTTAGTACTGTTACACAGTCCACCCCATGCCTTCTTCTAATAAGCTAAGTGGCATCAGGGAAAAGACAACGCTGCTCTAGCTATTGTGCTGGAGACAATGGTCAATGGTCCTGCAGGATAGCAGCACTACTAATCTGTAGATCGTATGGCAGAAGGGACCATTGTGACCGTGCAGCTTTTCTTCCTGCGCAACAAAAAAGCTGTACGACCTTTCTGAATGAATTGTTGTTTGACCAATTATCTGCCTGTTGGGTAGGCAAGTTATCCTGAATGAGCAATGTTCAGTGATAGAAGATCCAATAGAGTCTTTAGGTAAATTGCTTTACTCATTAATTTGTCTTACCATTAAAATTTTACAAAGGTTTTCTGGTTTTATATTTGTCCAGATTCAATGCCAAACAATTTTCTGCTCTTACCCATTGCTCGCTGGAGCCCTTTTGCTCCCCATATGACTATTACACTTGGTGAGCAACTTACCAGTTAGTTTTCATCTTGTGAAGTCAGATCGAGTGAGGTCTGTGGTTCTAGGATAACAACCACTTGACACTGTCCATACTCTCTAATTCATCAGTTCTCCTTCCTGAAAAGTGGATATCAGAAACCTGGATTTCTGGCAAAACTACATTCACCATTCTGTAAGAAATCACAGGTGCTTGCCAATCAAAATATACCTTGAATATACTTGGTGATATTGGGACCAACAGGTTGACAACTACCAGAAGTGCCAACAACTCACAGACGTATGAACCCAATCTAGTTCTGCATCAGAAGCTGCTGCCTAAAATGGGAACATACAAAGATCTCTTGCTTTCTTTAAAGCTTTCAACAGGGCTTCTCTCCTGTAGTAAAACAAAATCTATGTCTTCACAGCTTTTTTTTCCCCAAATATCTGTATCTTCGTCTGGAGAACATTTCAGCAATGAGCAATCAGACTGCATGCAGGATTTCTGCCAGCCTGGGCAAGCTCATTATTTCTGCAGCGGCATTAGCAGGAACAACAGATGAGCCATGTCCACCGAGAGTGGGGCATTAGCAGCTTTGGAACTAATCTGCTCTCCTCTAATGCCTGTGCTCAGTCTGCTGTTGTACACCAAATTTGCAGCAGAATGAAGAAAAGGGGAAGATGTTACAAGCACAATGGCATGAGAAGGGATCCAGCAAAAGTGCCCACTATCATAGAGAGCGAAATGGAAGCATACATTAAAATGAAGCAGGGTAACCTTGCTTATACAGATAAACAAGCTTTCATATATGCAGCAGTCAAAACAAGTCAGAAATATGGTCTAGGCATCTCTCAGAGATAAAACAGCAGAGGTGATTTCATGCTTTTTACCTGCTGTGATGACAGGTCTACCAACATTTTGCTCTGGGTTTGACTGCTCTATCACACATGCCTGCTTGAGTGTACTTGTTCACACATCCACCCACTGAGCACATCTACCTGCACCCAGTGATAAATTAATTGCCACCCAGTACTATCTACAGGTTACAGAGATTCCCTGGGGCCTGGACCAGATATCATTGAATTTCCATTACCACAAACTAATCGCTCTAGGCAAACACCTGCAAGTAGCCTTCCTGGCTCACAACACAGCCTTTTCAATACCAAAGCGCACAGCAAAAAAAATTGTGGACTACAAACAAGGTCTTTGGAATTCCCAGTTTGGCCACAAAAAGCCAGAAAATGGATCTGAAATGAAAGCCCACAATGCAGTACATCATGAGCTTTGAAGAAGAGGACAAACTATTCTCTGTAAGGACACGTGCTTTCATCACTTGTTGCTGACAGACATTTGAAGTGCTAGTGTAGGTCAGAGTAAAATAAATTCTTCCAAAGACATTTCACTATGTTAACACCAAAAAAGTTACATCATTAAGGTTCAGAAGAAAACCAGGAATTTAGATGTCTCCAGCCAATGTTGCCATAGATGCATATAGGACTGCCTGAACAGCAGGCTATGCTTGCTTAAAAACAATTTTTGTTCTGCTCAAAGTACTTTGATTTGCTGAAGTCTAGTGCATTTATTTATGAATGTAGCATTACACTGTTTTCTGTGTTTTGCACTGCCATATTTTACAGGCTAGGGCATTCCTACTTAACAACCACCATTTCTTTTAGAGTGTAGAGCTAGGAGAAGGGCTGAGCAGAATTCAGCAGCCACTGTGCAACCTCCACATCACAATGGATGGTGTCGGCATCTGACTGAAGAGAGACACAATATAATTTCAGCTTACAGACTTGTGATTTTTCTAAGAAGAAGGATGGTGTGGTACAAAATCTGGTGACCTGAAGCTCAGTGACACTAGTATTGATGCCTGTAAAGGTATGGTGTCTACTCCTGACAACTGTTAAGTGCAGTCACTGTGTTTTCAAGCCATCAGCTGTTTTGGCTTGCAGATTTGGATGAGCCAGCAGTTCAGCCTCACGTTGAATTAGAATCATAGAATCATGGAATCATAGAATCACCATGGTTGGAAAGGACCCCCAGGATCATCAAGTCCAACCTTTATCCCATCATCTCCCTAACCACTAGACCATTAGACCATGGCCTCAAGTGCCTCATCAACCCGTTTTTTGAACACCCGCAGGGACAGCGACTCCAGCACCTCCCTGGGCAGCCTGTTCCAGTGCCTAACCACCCTCTCAGTAAAGAACTTCTTCCTAATATCCAACCTAAACTTCCCCTGATGCAACTTGAGGCCATTTCCTCTTGTCCTATCATTAGTAACCCGGGAGAAGAGACCAACACCAGCCTCACTACAACCTCTTTCTAGGTAGTTGTAGAGGGCAATGAGGTATCAGTCTACTCTTCTCCAAACTAAACAAACCCAGTTCCTTCAGCCGGTCTTCATAAGGCCTGTTTTCCAGACCTCTCGCCAGCCTCATTGCCCTTCTCTGGACTCATCCTAGCACCTCAATGTCCTTCTTATACTGTGGTGCCCAGGACTGGACACAGTACTCAAGGTGCAGTACAGGGGCACGATCACCTCCCTACTCCTGCTGGTCACACCGTTTCTGATACAGGCCAGGATGCCATTGGCCTTCTTGGCCACCTGGGCACACTGCTGGCTCGTGTTCAGTCGGCTGTCAACCAACACCCCCAGGTCCTTTTCTGCCAGGCAGCTTTCCAGCCACTCTTCCCCAAGCGTGTAGCGCTGCATGGGGTTGTTGTGGCCGAAGTGCATGACCTGGCACTTACCCTTGTTAAACCTCATACAATTGGTCTCAGCCCATCGCTCCAGCCTGTCCAAATCCCCCTGCAGAGCCTCCCTACCCTCAGGCAGATCGACACTCCCACTCAACTTTGTGTCATCTGCAAATTTACTGAGGGTGCATTCGATCCCCTCATCCAGGTCATCAATAAAGACATTAAACAAGACTGGCCCCAAGACCGAGCCCTGAGGGACACCGCTTGTGACCAGTCTCCATCTGGATTTAACTCCATTCACCACAACTCTCTGGGTTCAGCCATCCAGCCAGTTTTTAACCCAGTGAAGAGTCCACCTGTCTAGACCATGAGCCGCCAGCTTCTCCATCAGAATGCTGTGGGAAACAGTGTCAAATGCCTTACTGAAGTCCAGGTAGACAACATCCACCGCTTTTCCCTCATCCACTAGGTGGGTCACCTGATCATAGAAGGAGATCAGGTTGGTTAAACAGGACTTGCCCTTTGTGAACCCATGCTGGGTGGACCTGATCCCCCTGTTGTCCTGCACTTGCTGCGTGATGTCCCCCAACATGAACCATTCCATAATCTTCCCTAGTATGGAGGTCAGGCTGACAGGCCTGTAGTTCCCCGGATCCTCCTTCCTGCCCTTCTTGTATGAGCGTCACATTGGAAAGTTTCCAGTTGTCCGGGACCTCCCCCGATAACCAGGACTGCTGATAGATGATGGAGAGCAGCTTGGCAAGTTCCTCCGCCAGCTTCCTCAGCACTCTCGAGTGGATCTCATCCGGCCCCATAGACTTATGGGAGTCTAATTGACTCAGCAGGTCCTTCACTACTATTTCCTGGATTATGAGGGGTTTATTCTGATCTCCATCCCAATCTCCCAGCTCAGGGGACTGAATACCATGATGATAACTGGTCTGACTGTTAAAGACTGAGGCAAAGAAGGCATTATGTACCTCAGCCTTTTCCTCATCCTTGGTAACAATGTTCCCCCTCGCATCCAACAAAGGACGGAGATTCTCCCTGGTTCTTTTCTTATTAATATATTTGTAAAAACTCTTCTTACTATCTCTTGCAGCAGTGGCCAGGCTGAGTTCAAGCTGAGCTTTTGCCCCCCTAATGTTCTTCCTACATGACCTAAGTAAATCCCTGTACTCTTCCTGAGTAGCCTGCCCCTTCTTCCAAAGGTGGTAGACTCTCTCCTAAGTCCCAGCAGAAGCTCCCTGTTCAGCCAGGCAGGTCGCTTTCCCCCACCAGTTTGTCTTACGACACCTGGGGACAGCCTGCTCCTGTCTCTCTAAGAGTTTCTTCTTGAAAAAAGTCCACCCTTCCTGAACCCCTTTGCCCTCTAGGACTGTTCCCCAAGGGACTTTCTCAGCCAGTGTTCTACACAGGTTGAAGTCTGCCCTTCGGAGGGGGGCATACATTTCGGAGAGGGGTATTACTTTCATACAAAAAGAGCTATTAAGATCCATGTTTCATATTTCTCAAAATATACATTTTAGTTGCTTGGACCTCTTCTTACTTGAACATATGCTCCTTTACCAGTAGCATCCTCCTTTATTTTCTACTCCAGAGCAGGAATGATTTTGGGATTGCCACTTCTTTTCCTATTTCAGCCATATGAACAAAGATAAGAAGGGTGCTTTGTGCCCATCCTTTACACACACCCCACCACCCCTTTCCAACAAGAAGAGAGCTGCTTCCCTCCCATTCTGCCCCAAACCCTGATTTCCACAGTTTCCAAAGTAGAATTATCAGTGGGTCCTGAGGTACTTCAGCCTGTTTCTCTACAAGCTCTTCCCTGTCACTGTCTGAGGCACACACCACGACGAGCAGCCACACAAGAACCCAAGGAAGCCTGGCGTTAGGCCTGGGAGGACTTCAAAGTGGACTGGTTATGTGAACAAAGATAAGTCATATGAGAAACATGTTCTACCACTGGGCACTTCCCTCTGTTTTTAGTGTATATCTGCACAGAATTAACAGCATTCTAGAAGTCTAAATCCATCTCCTGCTTCCAATAGGAGGTGTGGGGCTCATAGCTTAAGATCTGTTTGCCACATGCATTTATTTACCTCACTTCTGAGACCAGTCTTACTGCATAGTAACACACAGTGGAAAATGCAGAAACAAAAGTCCACATTACATACAGCATGCTCTCACTTACAGAAGCAAAGGTAAAAAAGGGAAAGTAAGAGCAAACTGAAAAAAACACATTTATTCAACACTATTGACTCTGTGTCTTACCTTCCTATGGGTCCCAGATCTCCCGAGTCCTGGCTGCCTGCATCACTGGGTGTGCTCACTGATTTCGAAGAGGGAGACATAGGGGTTGGGACTAAATAATGAAAATAACAGGTATCCCATGTTAACACATGCAGCGACTGCACTGATGAAGAGCAGTGTCAGACAAATCAAAACCAATGGACCAAAATGATAGTGGATGAATGAGGAGGAGAGTTTGAAATGGTGAAAGCAAATAAGGAAGGAAAGAAAAAGAAAAGGAAAAGAGTCAAGTGAATTTTAAGTCTTGGAAGTGTTAAAACTGACATGAATTTAGACAGGACTGAAAGCCCAGTGCGAATCTACAGCTAATCAATGGAGGTGATATCCGTGGAAATAAAATAGCACTCATTTTCTTGGGTATAGTTTAAAGTTGACTTGCAAGAAATTTTAAAAGTATGAAGAAATATCAGGGGCTTGTCTTGTCAAAAAACTAAGTGAACTCTTCTGGTAAAGTCAAGGAGGAAATAGAACAAGCATATTTTTCAAATTTTGAATTTAAATCAAAAGCCAGTGTCCAGATATGGTCTAAGGCTGCAATGTGGATATGATATTAAAAATAAAAGATAAATAAGGAAATCTAGTTAAGTTAAAATCATTTCCCAAAGATGGTGAGAATACATCTTAGTTTGCTCAGCAATCATGTTTTCTTAAGTAATTTAGGTCATATAAAGTTTCCATTATGGGTGGGACATGATTTCAACACTCAAGGAAAATTTTCCCTTGGTTTAGATGCTATTTGCTCAAGTTCTAGGAATGATTTTCTCTTTGGCTTGCCAGGGCTTTTGAAGCATATTTCATGCAAAGGCAGTTTTGTTTCCTGGAACAGGAAAGGAAGTTCATAGCTCAAGGTCAGCCCGAGTTAAAGCTCTTCAGCAAGGAAATAATAAATAAAAAAGTAAAAATATCCTGATTTCTTTTAAAATGGTTTCTCAAAAATATTTAAAATGCAGAGATGACTCCAGTCAAGATTTAATGCAAGTATTCTTCAAAGCAGCCACATTGAATAAAACAAAAAAAAAAAGGGAGATTTTAATGCAGGACCAAAGTTTTCCATTTGGTTTAAATCATGTGCATTTCCTTTTATAGATTTAACAGAGTAAAACTTTAAACTATTTCGTTATGCTCTGTAATGTATAATGAAAGACCTGTCAAGAGATTTGGATTTTCCATGTGGCCAAACATTTCATGCAGATTCTCACTAGAGACTGTCACAGAAATGACTGCAGCATGAAAAGTGAATTCACGTTCGTGACAGTCCTTTGGCAGGTTACAGGTATATCGTGCCTGTTTATGTACTCCATATTCACAGTGGAATCTGTGTATCATATGCGTATGTGAAGACAGAATTAAAGCCTTCTTTGTATATTAATTGTGAGTGTATATCAATGAAGGAAAGAGGACAAAATACTATTGTTTAACTAAAATAAATCATCTTATATGTGATTTTTCATGTGATTTTGATAGTATCAAACACAAAATAATTAACTAAGATAAGAACTGATAATTTGCAACATGAATATATGTGTTTAGTTAATAATATGATAAGGAAAAATAGCCTTGGTTTTAGATAAAAATGAGTATTTCAAATGCTAGGACATTAAAAATGTATCTGATTTTATAATATCATGATATAATTTACAAAACATTTTATGATAAACAAAAATAACCTAACCATTACTTGTCAGACAATTCTTCTGAGAAGTGGTATTTAAAAGCTTCAGTCACCATATCATAACTTATGAAAACAGTAACTCTTCTCAATAAATGTTGGTTGATACAAGTTATGAATTGAAATCCCAATTCAGAATGTCACAATCTATTTGCGTATGCACCCAAGCATCTCTTACAGTGCTTTCCTAAATCCAGGCTTCAGTATTTTGTCAAATTTAGAGTTTTCCCCAAATATTACAGGCAAGAAAATCTAGGGGTAAAATCCTAGATTCAGCCCCAATGAATTTAATGACAAGGCTTGGTACCTCCAGCGGGGCCAATATTTCAGCTAAAATAGTGATTCTGGATTCAAGGAATGAGAAAGCACAGGAAGGAAGGAAGGAGGGAAAGAAGGAAAGGAAGAAAGAAAGAAGGGTGGGGGGAAATTTCTCACTTTAGGGCCACCAAATAAGTGAGACAGAACTTCATCAAGGTAACCAATATTCAGATACTATAAACTTTGCCACATGTATTTTTAAACTGGGGACTTCAGATTCTAGAACTGAAATATCAAAACCAAAAAAGAGGTCAAGCACATAAAACTAGATCTAAACTATACAATAATGATCTGATTATAAGCTAGTTGTGATTTGTCTTTTTAATTCCCCTCTCTGGTTTTGCTTGATTTTAAAAGAACATCAGTGGGAGTTCCCACATGACTATGCTCCTCCTTCCTTGGCAAATGCTTAATCTGAATTTTTGAAGCAAAACTTGGGGCTAATGAAGTACAGAATTTATAATACTACTTTGTGGGTCATCAGATAGATGTGAGAGAAAATAACAGTCCATCAGAAAAGAAATCACTGCTAGTATGCAAGCTCAACTTGCATTACGTTCACAAAAATTTCTTGAAGAAATGAAATAGATGTTTTTGGCAATGACAAGTACTCAAAATGCCATGAGCTGGTATATGTGAATGGTATGGCAGGCAATCAAACAGAAGAGTTCACTTCACTAATACAGCCAAAAATTTAAAAAGCCAAGCATGCTTTAAGAGAAAGAATGCATTCACTGTGGCAGAGCTGAATGCTCTTCAGTGTGCTTCTCTTAAATACCTAGAGGTGGCTCTGGGGATATACCAATGCTCTGTAACAAAGCTTCTGTCTCTCTTCTTTTACGGTCTAGGTCAGAATCTTCCTGAGCTGGCTCCTTCTTTTGCTGTAGATCAGCCTGGGTTAAAACAAAACAAAACAGAAAAGTTTCATCCACATATAATCAGCTCCAGCAATTAAGTGTGTGGAAAATATTTATATGCATGACTGCTTAGGTACACTTTGAAATTAACTTAGATATGTTTAGATAATTTATAAGAGGTAATTTATACTCTACATATTAATAACAATATTTTTGCCCGAATGCATGGGAAAACTGATCTTTGCAAGTATATTTGCAAGGATTTTTACAGTACACTCATGGACAACTTCTTCCTCTCACTCATCAGATGCAACTTATTCAGCTAACATAAAATCTGACCATAGAATAATAGATATGATTACCCTGAATAAAAATGGCCCATTCCTACTTACTCAAGGATCAAGAAATAAAGTTCCATTGGACTTCAGCAATGCAGCTACATTTGGTTCCAAGCACTTGTTGGCAATAATAATACTTTCTCATAAACGTCAACATCTAACAGGAGCAAAGGAAAGAACTAACATGCCTAAAATACAGGATTTTGGCAGATCTTGGCACTAACAGCCAAAACTAATGGTCCACAAGACCCCCTCTCTCTTTGCTTAGATATCTGTATCTACTTAGAGCTTCCACATATTAGCCTTCTCCCCCTCTGGTCTACTGGGACCTAGAAACAGGAGGAGCAACATTTGCATTAGCCAGATTCCCTTACATTTGGCTCATCATTCCCCAATTTAGTAAGGTGGAAGGAAAACACCAATAGCCCAGCCTAGCGGTGAGAGCACTCCCTTGAAAGAAACAGGCTTGCAGCCCTTCTCCAAGCATATAAGGGAACTGAACACATGCCCCACTTTGTAGTCTAGTGCAGTAACCAGTAATGCAAGTAAAATAAAATGCAAGTGGTCGTGTCTATCATTTTATCAAGTCTTAAATACAGCAGTCCCAGCATAGCTCTTACAGAGAGTGTCTGGCAGCATCTGCCTCAATACTTTGGATCCTAAGGTTGCTTCTAAATTGGCTGATCCTATCTAACCTCCACCCAGAGAGGTTTTCCTTTCTGCTGAAACCAGAGCATGGGGCACAGGAGACTCACAGAGTGCCTCAGACTGGTTGTTGACGTTGGTGCAGGCACAACAGAAAACCTTGAAGTTTGGACACAGCCAGGATGCAGAAGAACATTGCTTTTACAGACAATGACAAAGTTCAGGCATATTCCTGAGCTCAGTTCTTCCCATGAGCTAGCCTGAAGCATCTCAGTGCGTAGGGCTGTATACAACTCTTCTGCACCAGTGTACACAGCTAAGCACCTAAGTGAATGTTAGACTTCACTCCTGAAGGCCATCAGGCATACCACTGCGCCCCATTTACAGTGCCACTGTTAGGCACTGCTGCATAATCTGTAGAGATGAGTGTCCCAAGCTGGATCTGGCTATCGGGGCCAATGGAAAGTTCCAACCACCACAAGATCTCCATGAGGCACAAAATCAGAGGCAGGGGACAAAGGAAAGGACTTAGTAGCTTCCTTGAGCCATTAGCTTGGCTCCCTTCCCTCTAATTCATTAACAGGCTAGTAATGAACACTGAAAATGTTAACATTTAAAGTTCTGCTTACAGAGGACTCCCCTAGTGACACCAGAAGCTTCACTGGAGGGTGTGCTGGTAATTGCACAAAAATGGCTCCAATGAAAATATATTAAAGAGACAGATAAAACTGGGATGCCAGTTTCTTGGATCACATCACATTTCCACAGTAATTCCATGAAATTCATGTACGATATTAAAGTGTCAGTTTTAAAGGAAACCAGTTATTAGTAAAGGATAACAAGTGCTTGAAACTATGGTAAGTGTTGACATTTGAAGGAAAGGAAACATAATCACTTAATGCTTCTCTGACTTTGCATGAAAATGAATATCCACTCCCTGTCAATTCTCACCTCTATTCCACTAAGTGACTGAATAAAAAGAAGTACAAATCTCTTAATAAAAAACCTAATGCATATTGTCAAGGACAAATAAACTAATACGTCAATCAAACTTTAACAGAACTGAAAGATGCACCCATGCCAGAAGATGAAAATGTAATTGCAATTATGTTTTACTTTACTGGAGAACAATAATTGTAAATCTGTTACCTTAGGCTAGTAATCAGACTAGTCTTCAGAGTACAAAAATACATATTTAGATTCTAATGGCTTGAAAAAAAAAAGTAAGCCCTCTTTCTGTCTTTCCCTACTCTCCACTCCCTTTCCATTGAAGGAGAGCCCAGGAAAAAGCATTGTGGCAAATCAGTTTTTCTTTCTACACACACATGCACATCATGTTGTCTAAACTGTTGTCATCTGATGGTACGTTAGTCTTAAAAGCAATTCCCTCTCCCCAACTTTCTTGACTAAAAATAAGCATTTTGATTTTAAGGTTAGACTGATGTGGGTTTGAGGATCTCATTCCACATGACAGATACCCTGGGGTATACAATACTGAGATGTCAAAACCTCAGCAAGCCCCTTCTGCAAGCACAAGCTATCTAAAAAGCACTTTTGAATATTTACCTCTTTCTTCTTCCTTTCTTCCTCCTTCCGTTTCTTTTCTTCTCTTATTTGGGCCAAACGCTGCTTTTTACGCTCAAGTTCTGCTTTTAAATCACTTTTGTCTGACATTTTGACTCTGCTGGAAACAAAATAATGGAAACGAAGGTGAGAAAAGAATTAAATGTTTTCCCTAATTACTGAAAAAAGACATTTAATTATATCAAAAATAGTGCTTCTTAAATTGCTACAAATATGTTTCTATATAAATGCTGAGCCTTGGGCTACACTGACATTATAGAAAGCAGGGTATTTGTTTCACAATTTGTATTTTAGCAGCTCTGCCAGACTGTAGGACCCAGATCCACAAATGGATTTTAATTTTAATTATGAAAACTAGATCTGCCCCAAATAGCCCCATATATCTTAGACAAGTAACAATTCTACATGCAAAAACAGGAAACATGATAGCTTTTGCTTCTGCATGTCCCTTCACTGGCTGCCATCCCAGGATCCCCTCCTGTTCCACCACCACAGCACCACACAGACCACCAGCTCCATCTCGGTATCCTTCACTTTCTCACCCCTCCAGGGCACACCCTGACCAAGCTACGGGGTATCCTGCACAGGAATGTCCTCCACCCTTCCCAGGAAAAGCTGGGCCATTCCTCCCAAAAACCTGCAAGACAAGGCACAAAACCAGGCAACCCAGCATACCTGAGCTTCTCTTTAACAAAGCAGCACATTGCTCTGCCGACAGTCTCCTTCTCAGATCATCTTTCCAAGAGGCAGGAGATGTGCCTAATATTCCTGATTTTATTCCAACCAAGCAAACTTGGCGAAAGCATTTCTTCTTAGCTACTAAAAAACTGCCCCCTGCCATTTAGTCTTAAACACGATTCTCTGTAGGATAGTGACATGAAGCCATGTACACTTTCTGTTTCGAATCTCTCTCAACCTATGCTGAGCCTTCAAAATGAAGGGTAAAGAGATATAAAGCCACAGAGATAGAAGCAGAGCCAGATCTCTAAAGAACACAGGATACTAATCTTTTTTGACAGTTTCTAAATCCCACCAGTGTTGCACAAATCTGTAACTTAAGTCACAGATAATTTATTTGTTTTCTAACTTCATCATCATTATGAACTGCCATCTAACAGTACTAATACTGATTTTCTCATTAGCACTTTACTTCAAAGACAGTCTTGGCTAATATAGACATTCATGAAAAGAGTTAACTGTGCCTTTCCTATTAACCCACACATCACTGACCACATCCACCGCTGCAACCCAGAATCAAACAGATCAATGGCAGTGTCATGTATACACAAAGGAAGTCTATTGTTTGTTTCATGCATGGGAAATTTATATAGCAACTCTCCATTAATGGTAATGAGAACTCTGTCCATATTACTGCCTGGGTGGACCACTGGAGAGTAAATCTGTATGCTAAAAATTATATAGCACTTTCACCCATCATAAATTCCTCTGCAGTCATCAGCTACCTCCTCAAAATGATAAAAGCACAATTAGTCAATGACATGGAGGATGTTGCCAACAAAATGTCATCTGCACATTAAATGCAACCTCAACCCCAAATGCATTGTTGTCTTTGCAAGCATTGTCTCTTAATGAAATAAAAGAATAAAATGTGGAATCATAAGAGTAAACAATTCAATGCAAATGGCAGGCATAAGAGCAGCATGAGGGATGCCAGCGGGGTCAGCACATCTGTAACTGTGTGTGGATCACACTACGAATGCTAACATTTCCAGTCAAACTCCCAGCTGAAGACCACCATCAGAAGTTACACCAGTCCAGTTCACACCGTCACAGATTCTGCATGTGACGCCCATCTACAAGAAGGGCAGGAAGGAGGATCAGAGGAACTACAGGCCTGTCAGCCTGACCACCATACCAGGGAAGATTATGGAATGGTTCACGTTGAGGGAGATCACGTGGCAAGTGCAGGACAACAGGGGGATCAGGTCCACCCAGCATGGGTTCATGAAAGGCAAGTTCTGTTTAACCAACCTGACCTCCTTCTATGATCAGGTGACCCTCCTAGTGGATGAGGGAAAAGCAGTGGATGTTGTCTACCTGGACTTCAGTAAGGCATTTGACACTGTTTCCCACAGCATTCTGACGGAGAAGCTGGCGGCTCATGGTCTAGACAGGTGGACTCTTTAACAGCTGGGTTAAAAACTGGCTGGATGGACGAGCCCAGAGAGTTGTGGTGAATGGAGTTAAATCCAGATGGAGACCGGTCACAAGCGGTGTCCCTCAGGGCTCGGTCTTGGGGCCTGTCTTGTTTAATGTCTTTATCAATGACCTGGATGAGGGGGATCGAATGCACCCTCAGTAAATTTGCAGATGACAGGAAATTGAGTGGGAGTGTCGATCTGCCTGAGGGTAGGGAGGCTCTGCAGCGGGATTTGGACAGGCTGGAGCAATGGGCTGAGGCCAATTGCATGAGGTTTAACAAGGATAAATGCCGGGTCATGCACTTCGGCCACAACAACCCCATGCGGCGCTACAGGCTTGGGGAAGAGTGGCTGGGAAGCTGCCTGGTGGAAAAGGACCTGAGAGTCCTTTTGTTTGACAAGCTGACTGAACACGAGCCAGCAGTGTGCCCAGGTGGCCAAGAAGGCCAACAGCATCCTGGCCTGTATCAGAAACGGTGTGACCAGCAGGAGCAGGGAGGTGATCGTGCCCCTGTACTCGGCACTCGTGAGACCGCACCTTGAGTACTGTGTCCAGTTCTGGGCACCACAGTATGGGAAGGACATTGAGGTGCTGGAATGAGTCCAGAGAAGGGCAGCAAGGCTGGCGAGAGGTCTGGAAAACAGGCCTTATGAAGACCGGCTGAGGGAACTGGGGTTGTTTAGCCTGGAGAAGAGGAGGCTGAGAGGAGACCTCATTGCCCTCTACAACTACCTAGAAAGAGGTTGTAGTGAGGCTGGTGTTGGTCTCTTCTCCCAAATTATTAATGATAGGACAAGAGGAAATGGCCTCAAGTTGCATCAGGGGAAGTTTAGGTTGGATATTAGGAAGAAGTTCTTTACTGACAGGGTGGTTAGGCACTGGAACAGGCTGCCCAGGGAGGTGGTGGAGTCGCCGTCCCTGTGGGTGTTCAAAAAACGGGTTGATGAGGCACTTGAGGCCATGGTCTAGTGGTTTAATGGTTAGGAAGATGATGGGATAAAGGTTGGACTTGATGACCCTGGAGGTCCCTTCCAACCATAATTATTCTATGATTTACTTCAGCAGAGCTGCCCATCCTGGCAAGGTACCCTGCAGTCGTTTGAAGGCCCAGGGACTCCTGTTTCAATCCACAACCACTCACAGAAAAAGGTATAGCTAGGAAGGACATTAAACTGCTAACAAACTGGACCAGTGGGTGCACTGGCTGTATGCAGAGGAGCATCATTTCTCTATTTCTCCATCACCCTGGTCCTATTCATCATGATATGGTTTTCAATTTGAGAAAGAGAAATAAAAAAACTTTCAGAAAAATTGCATTTGATATGAAGAAAACTAAGCAGCAGCACCATAAACATTAATCTGTGGGATCAGTTGACGTCAGCGAGCTGTATTTCACATGAGAAATGCTCAGAGAAGAAAATGAGCTTTTCAATGGCAGTGTAGGTAGCATTTTGCCTACCAATCTGCTCAGGATTTGTGGGTCTCTCAGACATGGCTGAAATCCCATTTGAAGTCATTTTCCTAATCTGTTGCACACATTTGAATTCTGATTATGAAGTTTCCCCTCAGAGCCCTTTGGATTAGATAGAGTTTTCGCATCCTTTTAGTTCTGCAGTTTGGCAACAGAGCACAAGCTCCTGTTTCTATGCAAAAAATATGCAAATGTGTTTTAAGGCTCATGATAGAAACCCCGAGGGTTTGGCATCCCTTTCAAGTTGTTTGTCAGATATCAATGAACGGATTTCTAAAAGTTTGTTCCTTTAATGACAGGGAAGCTAACTAGATTTTTCCCTGATTTGAGCATCAGCCATTTAGTGCCTGGCCCCTTCTTTACAATGCTTCAGTCAGGGTTATTAAATCCTATTATAACTTTGCCCTATTTTTAACAAAACAGATCTTACATACAACAAAGATGAGGTATTAAATTTCCTTCAAAGAATGTTGCTGGAGTTGAGTTATAGAAAGAAATTAATCTCAAGTTACTTTCATCCTGCATATATTATAGTCATGCCTTAGCCTCCCAAACAGCTTATCAACCTTCAAACTGGCTATTTACAATTTTAGAACAAATTGAGCATGCAGGATATGTAACCACCTTTCTCAGATGTCAGCGGTGAGCAATCAGGCAAGTGCACTCACTGCTCTACTTGGCATTAACCATAGAGTTAACACTGTATTCATTACTGGAGACAAATTTCTAATGATTGCCATTCTGAGCACCAAAAGGCATGCCACACCAAGAGAGATAATGGCAAACAGTAAAAAAATATTTACTTTTAACATTCTCTGTGGTGCAGAATGACAGCCCAAGGCTTATGTACAACCTAATCTTCTCCAGCCTGGGAGAAGGCATTGGTCAGAGGGAAACAATAAAAAGCACATTTTGTCGTGAAGCAACAAAATCACCTATCTGGGAGAAGGAACACAGAGGAACAAAGACACTGAACATTGTGTTAAATGTAGAAATAGTTCTCACAACAGGGCTGCAGTTTAGTGCTTCCCTCTTCAAGGGAGGTGCATAATCTTAGGTCAATCTTTATTTTGTTTGGCCCAGTTTACTGTCATGTGACACAGTTTTAGAAGGAGAAAGTCCTCCCACTCCAGAAAAGCTTCCCACCCATGGGCTAATATAGGTTCTTGAGATGTAGCAGGATATGTGGATGCAAATCACGTTGCACAGGGAGCGCTCCCCTGCACTCCTAATACTCTGAGGAAATTCTCCTTTCTTCGAGCTACTGGAGAAAGGAGCCTGCTCGTCTTGGCATGACTTTCAATGAAACGCATGTCACATTTCAAGATGTCAGTTTTCCTTGTATGCATTACATATGCCTCAGAGTAGGCTTGGATATACACCCAGTTCCACTTAACACATCAAAGGGTCAACAGACCCACCAGGACAGCAGTCACCCGGACACATAAAAATTCAGTGCCGAAGCTTCTGACTGCGTTCTGGGACTTCACCATCTACTGGGCTTATCTCAATAAATCTGGATGCCCACAACGTAGATGCAGAGCTATCCTTACCATCAATGCAGGTAAAATCAAAAGAGTCTGTGGATCCTAGGATGCGATTCCACTTTTCCTAAAGCAGATGTCTAAAAGCAGTTAAGTGCACCCCCAAAGCCACCAGTTCCTCTCCAATGATGATAAAGGGCCCTGGGTGATCGGTTAAGTCCTAGAACCTCCAGTGTAAATGTCTCAGACTGGGCGAGAAGAATCCTGTCTTTAA
This sequence comes from Podargus strigoides, assembly GCA_028020825.1. Lineage (NCBI taxonomy): Eukaryota > Metazoa > Chordata > Aves > Caprimulgiformes > Podargidae > Podargus > Podargus strigoides. The sequence continues at coordinate 32,928,218 of CM051623.1, forward strand.
ATATGCTCCCAGCAGTTTCTTTTAGCTTGTCAGTGTATGAAACAAGATCTTTGAAAGACTATTTACATTAATCTTAAAATAGTAAGTGTTTACACAAACTTCTCTGCTGTACCGAACATACGCAGAGCTACTCCACTAAGCTTATCACACAGGTAGTAACATTTCACAACCATTTCATTAGTGGCAGCGATAAGCACAGAAGCACGGAAGATGCAAACAGCAGCATTTCACACTCAATTGGACTAAAGGCCATACAAGTATTTTTAGAGGTAAAAGCCAATAGACTTATTAGTTTTATAATATTATTATTAGTTTTATAATAAGTCTTTATCAATGATCAGTATCACAATATTCCAGCAGATATTTTTTTGAACCCTTTATATGGACATTTACCAGCAGAAACAGTCACAGGCATCTAAAAAGTTTTATTACAAATGCAGAATAAAGAAACAGATAGCCAGAGTAATAAAAGCGCAGAGTTACAGAGGTACAAAGAATGGCAAGACATGTACATAGTTTGGACTAAATATAAGAAAAAATAAGCACGAAGTGCCCAATGTATAATGAATAAAATAAAAACAAAGAAAAATATGACAGTGCACAATTTTTAAAAGCAGAAAAAGAAAATAAGATATAACATCTTCCTCTTCTTACAACCTGTTCTTTACATCTCCTAGAATAGCAGTTTGTCTGTATGATATCACCAAGCTCATCTAAAAAGAAACCTGTTTCCAAATCTGGTAGGAGATAAAAAAGCCTACAGATTTTATTGCTTTTTGGTGTTTGGGGGATTTTTACAAGCTGTTCATTCAGTAGGCTGCACTAGAGTAGAACTATATTCACCACTTCATGAGCCTCTAAGTCTTTCCTGTTTTGTGATTTCCTCTGTTGTCCTTCTCATTATTATCTCCATTGCAATTACCAAAGGGGTTCATTAAATACTTTTACATATGGCATTAGTCATCCTACATAACTAAATATAAATAATTGATTCATTAATATACCTTTCTAAAATAAAAAGGCAGCATCTAGTACTTGTAGATGCTGTACATGTATTATTGATATACCTTCATAAAGAGCCAGTTCCTTGTGAGTCCAAAACTGTGAATGGGTTTATAAAGTGGGAGTACTATTACTATTGAAACTACTACATATGGAGTTTCATTTCTGTTATGTACCATATTTGTCTCTATTTTGTAAAAAATAACACATTTCATAGAGTTAGGAATGTAATACATTTTTACAACAGAAAATATTCCTGTGGGATCTACCTATGACTTTTACAAGTGTAAAGTGTGCATGCAAATATGAAATTGTAGAAAGAAGATAAACATCTTTAGTCTGCAAGAAACCAGAGGGAGCTGTTACCCTAGCATAAATGCATTCTAATCCTTCGTATTCATTTGAAAATAATGTTTGAAACACACTTCAAATGGGCAAGAGGGGCTAGAATCATCTTCTTGACAGCAAATTCTAAGCAAACATGTGAGTACCTCTGTTCATCATGCCTCAGAATTTGCACTTGACTTCAGTCGAATAACATAAATACTTGCTAAATAGGCATATCAGTGTTTACAAGATTGCAACAATCGGCAAATATTTGCAGCTGCAAAAACTTAACATTTGCAGTATTTTAAGGAACCTCCTGTATGATGAATTCAAGGAAACACTAAGTAAAATTGGAGAGCCTAAGTAATTTTTTCTACATAACCTTGAGGCCATCAGGCAGGCTTTTTACACTCCATCTGTGTATTTAGCTATAAATAAACATGGTAGTTAAGTGTTAGATTTCAGGGTACCATTTTTATCCTTTAGCTTCTGAAGATTTCTATTAGATGGGCAAATCTCTTGTACATTGTTCCATAAAGGTTTGCAAATCACAGCATCCAGAGATTAGGTTCTGCGCTTCCACCTGGTTGCTATGCAACAGGTCAGTGCATCTCTAGCCTATTTATTTTGAGGCTGACAGAGTATATGATACGTACCCACAACTGCTCAATTATACATCCCTTATAATCTATTACCATTTTGTCTTTTCACTCTTGTTTTTCCATAGTGGCCCTTCTACAAAATGAACTCAGTTACAGCAGAATTATAGGGTCCCTATAAAGCAGTATATGAGCAAAGCTCTATTACTGCCCATTCTTCTAGCACCAGGCAAAGTGTCAATGAAGCATCATCTTCTCATCATCCCATCCTCTCACGCCCCCTTAGCCTCTTAAATTTACCATGATCTTTCCAATTCCAACAAGCATAGTTCCATGGAAGAACCATCAAGGTTGAAGAGAACCAGCTGCTGGCACCAATGCACTGGAGATACATAAAAACACACGGCATTCCAGCTAGGATTAGAATGAATTTAAATACTACATACTATCAGGTCACTCTTGCAAAGCTACTGCATATCTCCCACCAAATATTCTCCCTTTATATCGAGTTCCACAAAACTAACTGTATGTATCACCTCAAAGAAAACTAGATTGTAAAATAGGTCTTCTAAAGTGTCTTAAGATTTTCCCCTCAATAAGCATTAATGAGCACAGTTATAACTGCACAGTGATCTCAGGTGTGGTGCTGGGAGCTGATGCTCAATGACGCAACCAATTCTGATCTAACTCAGCAATCGTGCCCTAGTTATGAAGGGTAAATGTTTTTACCAAAATAATCAACTGCATGCCTGACAACATTTTGATCTTGTGGAATACAAGATCTCTGAGTATTCTTGCTAAGTTCCCTCTCTATCAGCTTCTGTTTCTGCTATCTTTTACCATTCAGTTGCAGTAATTCGCAGGGCTCCATATGTGGCTCTGCATATGGCTGGGAATGGATTTACCACAGTTCTGAATCTTTGTGACTCTACGCTCCACACACATTAACTGGTCTTATTAGTTGTGCTACGTTATCTTCTGTGAATTTCCCAGCTTGCTTCAGAGAGGAACTGTAGGTCCCAGCAGGATAGTTTTAAAAAGTTTTCTGACATTCAAGGAGAACAAAATGCAAGCTATAAATTGATAATATTTTAGAGATGGATAATGTGATGGAGATGACAGAATCTAATTCTCAAGCTGCAGGTCATTTATCTAGGGAAAGAAAAAAAAAAGCACCCTGTAATTCATGTTTCTGATTTCACTTTCTTTTGTTTGTACTTCTAATATAATGCTCAGATTTCAATGAAATCTGCTGCTATCATTGATATCACCACTTCTTCAAAACCTATATAAAATAACTGGTTCATCATAACAGCACCAGAGTGCCTCCCAGAAGTCTATTTCATGACTTCAAAGACCTAACATAGAATTTCACTTCAAGATGTCTGCTAGTCTCTCCTGAAATGGAACAAAGGCTCATTTTCTCCATCCTTCAAACAATTCAGACATTAAACCATGTACTCCCACTTCTTACGGGGGGTAAAACTGACCCCTGACTTTTGTACTCTCCTCCTGAGATAACCCTGGTGGCATACGGCCAGTAAAGTGATACTTAAAGCCATTTACCCAAACATGAAAAATGCATGTTCTAGTGTCTGCTTCTTAACCCAGTTATGACAACTGCCAGACTGACATCAAAGAACAACTATGCTGCCAACATACAGGTTTTGCTGAAAGACTTACCCAGGTATCATTTCTTTCTTAAAACAAAAATATGTTTGCCTTTGTTTTGCCAATTACTAGACCCAGTACAAAGGACACAGCCAGCAGCAGAAAAACAATCCAGTGAGTAGATTCTACTGCGCGTAAAGGGGTCAGTATATAGGGGATCACTGGGGGTACAAACAAGTCAGATAGATCACAAATAATAGATATCAATCCCAGCGACCCCAGGAATGACAGAGCATGACCCGCAATAGATGGAACAAACAGAGATACAAGGTATCCCATAGACAAAATGGGAGACAACCAAGTCAATAGGGTGATCACATATGATAGAGGTAACCCCATGTTGCCTCCCCACAAGACCCATGTTTGTAAGTGCCAAACCTGACTGAGATCCAGTTGCATGAGGAGCCAGGAGGTCCTTCCCCAACAGGAAACTCTGTGAAGTGCATCCACTTCACAGACACTCCAACTCTTCCTGCAAGTGGTCCCAGCTTTTATGCCCAAAGCAGGACACCTGGCACTCATTTACCCAATGCAGGGCACCTGGGGCTTGTTTACCCAAGGGCTTTCCTTACAAGGCCGGCCGCACCTTGGAGGAAAGCCAAAAGGCAAACTCATCCCCTCCTCTTAAAGGGCCATGGGGACCACCCATATGTCAACCTTAATTCAGGGCTTGGGGTTCAGACCCCAGCACTTCAGCCTTGCAGCTGATGTTTGTAAGGATATAATTAAGCTAAAAATACTACACATTGATTTAATCTCTGAAGTCAATACACCTAAAGATTTAGAAAGCAGGGAAGAGTCTTGGCTACAAGAAATATGCAGAATATCTCATACGAGTTGTCATAGATTTTAAGGAAGCAGAGTGGAAGAAAGAAAACTACCATTCACTTTGTACTTCCCAGGGCTTCTTCGGCTGTACTAACAAAGCAATGTGAATAATCAGAGTTTGCCTTAGCCAACCATCCCTGTTGATCCATGTAAGTGGAAAAAGATATGCTAAGATAAATAGGCAAGATGATAAATGCAGATGTATAATAGCATAATTTAAAGGATATATGAAGAACTGCAAAGATCTTGAATATGAGAGAGGACTGAGAACAAAGAAGTCTATGTCTTGCATCTGTCTTCTCTCTGGTTAAAGTATTCCATGAAAATGGGAGAAACATGGGTTTTGGGTTTTTTGTTTGTGTTTTGTTTTTTGGGAGGGTTGGAGGGGTATTTGTCTTGAGAGGACTGAAACCCGCCTCTCTAGGGTGACTGTGGGCTAATGGGTTAGAAAGACTAGAGGAATGGAGATTGCATTCTTAACTATCAAAGCTATTTTCTATTAATTTCTTTTCTGCAAAGATTCACTGGACCAGAAGAAGCAGATGCAAGAGAGCAAACCTTAGTCCCTAAGTGAGGCCCCTGCATTCTAGTCTTTGTTTCAGGGTTAGCTTATATAATACACAGTGACTGTTTAGTTTAAAATACAATGCTGTATTTAGTATCCAGAGCCCAAGACTCCTCTTTCTTGCTGAGTGCCTGAAGGAAGGTGCTGAAGAGTCCCTTCTCTTTTTACCATGTGCTCTGTTGCACCCAAAGAATCTTTAACACTTTAGACTGAAGTGGAGCAGCTTCAGTGGGAAAGACTGGGAGGGTGCCTCTTGCAGCATAGTTTGCTGATTTTTTTAGAGCATAGATGAAAGCAAAAATCTCTTTCAGCAAAGGCAAAAATTACCTGAGACTCCTTTACCTTAGGTGAATCCCCTTAAAACCAGGGTATACTAAAAAAGGGCACACATGCCATCAGCTGCAGCTTGGCACAGAGCACAGGGCTCATGAAATGCAAACTAGATGAAGCACCTTAGGAGAGACAGAGACTGGACACCCAGGCTGTTGAATCTGGGGGTTCAAGGTAAGAACACATCCAGAAGCAGAAGTTTCAGGTGAAAAAGGAAGTTTTTAGAGACTTCATGTGCTTCAGGAGCTAGGTGACAGCCAAACAGAGATTTTTGAGGACTACAATTTGGGTTTCTGTTTCCGCCATTTTGTTAGTCTAGATTTATCTCAGCTCCCCAGGCACCATAAGAACTTCATTTGGGGAATTCAGGTACACATCCCAGGTTCAAGATACTGGCGTGCTCTGCACCTTAAGCACAGCCTCCTACCAAGGCAAGGCTGGCTGCACGTGAACTCTTCTCTCCCATGCACACATGTACCTCTTAAGTGCCCTGGATTCCACAGAGAAGAAACTTGGCAAATGGGCTGACTGAGAGCAGAAACAAACAAATCCCAAGCCTAAATGATGGGGCAATCGCACCTCTGGAGTGCACTGCCCAGGACAGCAGTTAGATGTCACCAGTTCTCTTCAAATGAGGAACCCAATGCTACAGATATTTTTGGAAAATAAATCAACTTTTACTAGTGGTTCTCAAAATATGGGACCACTGGTGGTCCACAAGGCAATCAGAATGGTCCATGTTTGGTTTCCAGCCACATTGAACTGTAAAACGTATGGGCTTATTGGTTCCAGCAGAAAGTCTTGAGGATTAAGAGGGAGGAAAGTCTACAAATCATTGCAATATGACAAGAAAGACCCGAGGAGAACCCAGGAGTAAGCAGGTAATACAGTGAGCCCTTTAGCAAAAATGGACATTGCATGGTATGAGAAAGCACAGCAGTCTTATGGGTTTATAGATATATACAGTATTTTAAGGAAAATAATACAAAAAATGGGAGGCCACTGACTTTAACTATTCTTATGCCTAATTCATCACTTAGTCTAGTGAGATCTGAAACTTTCTTGGGAAGAATTTGTAATTAAACTTTAAGAACATTTAATTAAAGTTTACTGAATCAACACTGAGGAGGCATGGTCTTCATTTAAAGACTTCAAAGTCAATACTAGCATTGACTAACACTAATATTGCATTATATTATAATTTTGTTCCAAAAGACTCATATATCTGTATATCAATGTGGCTGTCTATTGGTTTTTACTTCCCTGTCCTCTGATTGATTCATAAGTAAACAATAAAAAACAGTAAGTGTTATGTACATAATGGAAGGGCTGGTGTAAAAGGCGTGAAGAACATCAGCAATATGATTGCAGCATCTTTTTTTTCCATCTTAGCCCCTTCCAGAGAATATAAATTACCGTCACCTTTTGAGTTCTATGTCTTAAACATATGAGAAAAAACCTAAAGCTCTATAATTTAAAATTATGAGATAAAAATAGTACGGAGTTTGCACAGGGTGTTTTTAATATATTTGCAGAGGCCCATAAAGGCTGAGAAAGTAGGCTTTCCTGTGTTTTCTTGCTATTAATCAACTTTCTGTGAAAAAGAAAATATTGTGGGAAATAAAGGAACAGTTTTCCCACGGGCTCTTTCAGTACAAAGAGAGAATGGCATCACTGTTTTTTTTTGTCTCCAGTACAATACCCTCCTATCCCATCAGCACAATTTTTTTGTATTATTATTACTACTGTGGAGATAGTGAAAGGCAGGAATACAACATTCACAGGCTTTGCCAAGTGCAGCAGATTACGTACATGAATAGCTAACTGCACACTAGGGGGTATGATTTAGGTCAAATTTATTGTTTCATTCCAAAAGGTTACAGATTTTGAAGCCATTCATTATTTAATGCACCACACAGCTTACACCCATACGTATATAACATGAACTATCTTTTCCTTTTTTTTTCCAAAATAAATTTGTGTTCCTAGGCAATGAAAACTGGCAGAAGTTCAGAGTCTGTAACAAACTGCTATGAGTGTGTAACAAAGCTCTATGAGCAGTCAGAGATAAAAGAGGACAAAGAAAATAAGAATTCATTTAGGGGCAAGTTGAGATCTGAAATCCTTCAGGATTATGATACAAATCACCTTCTGGTTCAGCAACTGCTCAAAATGTAACTAGAAACAAACTAATTAAAAAAACCCCAATTTCATATGACTTTGAATAGTGTGATTAATGAAAATGGTGATTCTTTTATATTACTTAAAGAGAAGACAAATGTATTATGAAGCAACTCACATGAGTTTAGATAGTCCCCTAACTTTGTTTGTGCTGTGAGAATCAGAGAAGAAATTATTTTAAATGCTCAGTCAGTGGAATAGCCCTTAAACCAGGACAGATAGGTTCAAATACAAGGAACCATATTAGACAGCAGTCTGTTTGTTTTTTTTTTTTTTTCCCTGTGACTCTGTTTTAGTAAATATTTTAATTTCTGAAAATATACAATAGCAATCATTTGAAATGTCTTTGCCCCAATTACCAAGTGACCTGGTAACCACTCTGATCCTAACAGTGATGCCTAATGTGCAAAACATGAAACAAGGGCATGCCTTGAGTAGTATGGATTAATACCACTGTCTATGCACTTTAAAAGCTAATATCTGTGTTAATGGATATGGAATGGAAGGGCTGAACAGTTTAAAGCAAGAAAGAGATGTATTTTTCCTGCATATGGTCTAGGAGCTACAGTGATTAGCTTTTTACAGCTTTTACAGGTTTTTCTGTCAAATTCAGCCTGAAAAAATCAGAATTAAGCATTAGAGAAGTCTTGGAGATATTGATATATATAGATAAACAATATGTTCTCTGTTATACTTATTTATATTTCATCATACTAGGCAGTTTTGTATCTTTGCCTTATTATAACTCCCCATTGTTCAAAGACAAAACACACAACATCTTTCTGCTGGACTGAAGTGAAAAATTACTAACTGAGGAGCAGGATGTGGAATTACTTGTACCACACTACAGAAGGAGAGAGAAAAGAACAAGGAACTACAACCGGTTCTAAGCCAGGGAGAGAAGACAAAAGAGAAGACCAGTGACAAGGGAACATGGCATTAAAACTAGTATTGAGGAAGAGAGAAAAGGATAAACTTCAAAGAACGACAGCAAGGAAAAGAAATGTGAAGAGGAGAAGCTATCAGTGGAAACAAAAAGCTATGTCCTTAAAAGATTCCCCTGTAATTGTTTTCTGCTGAGTGGCATTAAATGAGCCCTCTTCCTCTGCTGAATTCCTCATTAATTATTCTGAGGTCAAGCAGGGACAGTCAGCCAGGATCTGGGGAATACACAGGACAGAACTGTACCAGTCTAGAAGGGGTCCAGGAAGGTTTGTTCCTCAGGTTGATGTAACCCGACCCTCCAGGTCAGGCAGGCTGATCCACATGCATGGAAGCAGTGTTAAATATGAAAATAGGATAACATGTACTTTTACTCCAAGATTAACAGCCAAGAATCACAAGAGTCATCTGAGCAGCGATTATTTACCAGGTAATATAGATACCTGCACACAGGTCAAAGCAGCAGTTACACAGGACCCCATCCAAAGTCTGTTAAAGCAATGCAAAGACTCTCATTGGCTTCAACAGAGTTTGGAGATGTCTCATGGCTTTCAAACAGTGTCCATAGGTGAAGCCTGCCATCACTCTAGAGGCCAGATTCACCACCAGAGAGGTCACAGAGGAACTCCTATTACTGTCAGCAGCAATGGGGCTGAGTTCTCTGCCCTTAAAACTTCAGCATGGGTTGTGGTGCACTGCCCAGAACTGTAATTCCTGCTCCATGCCTTCTGCTGCTGCAGTGCACTCCCAGACACTCACCAGAATGCTTTTGCCTCAAAAGAGAAAACAAAAAGTGCTGAACAAGCACAGTAAAAAAAAAAAAAAAAAAAAAAAAAGAAAGAGAAAAAGAGAAAAAGAGAAAAAGAGAAAAAGAGAAAAAGAGAAAAAGAGAAAAAGAGAAAAGAGAAAAAGAAGGTGCATAGTTTTAAGCTCAGGAGGAGTGGGGATGTCATCATAGCTCTCACTGATGATCAGAGGTGTCTTGTGCCTTTGAGATCTAGCAGCTTCCACATCAGTCTGCTTCACAGCTTCCTGCAGCTCCTGCCATCTGCCTGGAAGTAGCCATTTCCCAGAAAAGTTGGCAAGATTATGCCACCTAAAATGAACAGTACTGGGGGAGCAAGCTCATGTATACTATATACTGCCTTATTTTGAGCGCTTGCAGATGGCCAAGTGAACAACAGCTCCCAATGTCATGTCTAACTAAAAAGCACTAACATGGTTTTAGATGGATAATTACCAAGTAGCAAAAGGGACATATTGTGTCTATCTGAGATTTAGACTGAGTCAGGGTCTCAGGCTGCCACTGCAGCTTTTCAGACACTTTATTCCAGATTTTTCAATTTTTCTGGTTTTTAGGCAGTATCATTCCTACATTACCATTTCTGCCTACTTATATAGGTCAGCTGAGACCATACAATCTTTCATTTGGAAAGCAAGCCCCCCTATGGACACATAAATGTGTGTTCACCTGTATAACTTGTGTTGCTCAGATGAACTAAAATAAGCTGCACTGGCAAAAGCACAGTTTTACTAATACAAGATGCATCTGTAGTAAAGGCACTTTGCCAGCATACTCCATCAGTATTCCTGCCGGAAAATGTCCCTTTAACACACAGGCTACATCTACAGTCATTATGGTTTGTTTCATTTTAGGTTTTTAAAATAAAAATATGAAAATGTCAGATGAGTATTGCACTGAGGTCATAATATCTGGCTGCGCCTGCAGACAGCCTGAGACCATACCTCTGCAGATAGGAATTTCCCCATGCACCTCAGTTAGGATTTCAGTGCTAGCTCTCTCTAACTTCCCTGAAAATTAAAGCCCATGCGTAAGACAGGGAGGAACTTTCTGTTAACATCTTACCACCACCTCCGAGTAGCAGCTCATTTTGGCACTGGGCATCACTAACTGTGAAAGACTTCTACTACTTCTGTTGTTGGTCAAACCAAGCCAAAGGAACTCTACAGGGCACTCAAGGCATAGCACTTGTTAATAAGCTTGAGTAGTCCTAGAAAGAGACCATGAACGTATTTTAAACCTCTGTGAGAAGTCAAGTTTGAGGAGCTGAAAGATACCACATGATTACCTGAATCATTATCAGAGGTTGGTGAAGCTCTGAATCACAGCAATGCCTTTCTATACCCATCTGTTATTCTATTTCACCCACTTATCTTTTTCCCTCCCAGCCCATTTCACCTCCTTGTCCAGTACCCTGAAATGGTGAGACCTCTACCACAACCCATTGTGTCCAGCTCTATCTAGTATTCCCTCTCTATTTTCTTGGAAAACTGATGGCAGCATGGAATAATTCTTGAAACCTGTCTTACAAAAGAAAAGAAGAATGAGATACTTGATCTGTTAATTTATTTGAAAATTAAGCATGTAAATTCTTGCTGCATCATTTAGAGTACCTACACTGAAGATACCTGCTGAAGCAAAGCTTTTATCTGTGAGAGACATAACAGCAACCAGGAACCTGAAGCTAGAAAAACACAAACTGAAAAAAAAAAATGCATTTCAATAATGAAAAAAAATAGCCATTGAAAGGCATCACAAAGGAGGGCAGCTCAGTGCCCTTCCTGCTATAGAAAAAGCTGGAAGGTCAGCTTCTTAATTTAAGATCTGCAGGGTACAAAAGAGTATTTGCCTGACTATTCTTTGAGTAGCCAGATTCCAAATTCTCAATAAACACTGCATGCATAGGGTGTGGTTTACTGCTGCACCTTTAAAGAGTCCTCTCTTAAACTGTGGATAAGGTGGCACTGCATCTAATGCATTTTTCGGGTAGACTAATTTGAGGCAGAGGGGTTTAGAGCTAGGAGAAATCTAGCTAACCCAACTCTAAACAATCTCGTGGACCTCCACAAACCTAGCCATCAGAAGTCCTTCACATGTCATGGAAGAGGACTGCAAGCGCCAATCTTCAAAACAGTCTATGCACAGAGAAGAAGGTGCAGAAGGGGCAATACATTTTGTATTTGTGTGGACTATAAATGGATGGGTTTGGGAAACAAAACAAAGCAGAGGCTGGTTATCAGAGTGAGCACTCCCAGGGGCAAAGATCTGGGTGCAGCCCCAAGGATTGTATTGAGGAAACCCATTCTTGCTGCAAAATGCTACACAGAAACTACAGAAGGAATTTTATCCACCTTCAGTAAGTGTGGAGACTGTTACTAGAGATGTCGTCTCAAATGGAAAGAAAGTAAAAAGAGGAACTTAAAAGAATCAGAAAAGAAAACATATAACTTTTTCCCATTAACTTAGCAAGAACGAATGAGGCACTTCAGCAAAGCACATTGGTAGTAACGGAAATGAAATTCCTCAGTGGCCCTGATAATGCCATCTGTCAGGGGATAGATGGTCCTGGGATTTGGATTCCCATTCTGAAACAGGTTTTGCAGCACTGTGCTTCACGATATTTAGAGCCATTTCAGAGATAATTTAATGTCCTCATGCAGAAGCAAAGAGCTGGCAAACCCCTGTATGTCAGGATAAATTACCAGTGCAAGGTCCAAAGCCATGCGCCAACTTCATGTCGGGTTTTCCCATGTCATCCCCCAGGTAACAGCAGGTTAGAGTGCCTGGTCTGCAGAGAACCCTTACTTTATATGTATTTATAGTCGAAATTTGTACTTTCTGTCCATGCCAATGTGGACAGAAAAGCATACTTTTTTCCCGTCAGTAAAACAGGGGCTTTGTCTAGGAAATAATCTAGGGGCCTCATGCTCTCTGCTGACCCTGGGGGATTCTCGGGGTGATGCAACCGTGATAATATCCTTTTGAAAATGTATTTCAATGGACTACTAGCGAAAAGCGCCTCTCATTGATTCCCTCCTTCTCTCACCCTTTTAGGCAATTACCTTAGGAACGGGAAAATACCTAATTCTCTGCCTGCTGTCGTCCTGGACTTGAGTAAACCCGCTATTGCTTGGGCTGCGCAAAGAATTAAAGATGGCAAACTTTTTCCAGCACCCACCGCCACCCTCCCCCCTGCCCTTTGCTTTAACCTGCTCGGCGCTGAGACAGCAGCCGGGGAGCCTGCGGCAGCCCCGCGGCGGAGCGGGACGGAGGAGGGGCCCCGCTGCTGCCGGTGCCGGGAGGAGCCCGGGGGAGGGCGCAGGTGCCGCTGGGGCCGGCGGGGCTCAACGCAGCCCTTCTAGCAGACGAGCTACCGGGGTGGACAAGCTCACCCCCGGCGAGGGCCGGCCAGTCCCTGTGGGGCAGCCGAGAGATGCCCGCTAACCCAGCCCGGGCCGCGCCGAGCCTCCGCGGCCGCTGCGCATCCCCAGGAGCGTCCCCCCTCCCCTCCCGGCTCCGCCGCCTCCAACGCCGGGCCCCCAAGGTGAGCCTCTGCTCGCCTCCTCCGCCAGGCACGGCCCCGGCCCGGCCCCGTCGCCTCCCGCGAACGCCTTACCTCCGCCGGCGTCCGGGAGATGCGGAGGGGCTCCCGGCGCCGCGCAGCCCTCAGCGAGCCCACGCCTGCGGGGAGCGGAGGGAGCCCCGCAGCCCGCACGCCTGCAGCCCGCGGCGGTGCAGTGCGCTGCCCCGCGCCCCGCCGAGCCGTGTGAGCCGTGACGAGCCGCTGCCGCAGGACCGCCGCCGGCGGCTGAATGTGCTGTCTCACGCTGGACAGGCCCCTCCCGAGCACTGCTGCTGCCGCCGCCTTCCTCCTGCCTCCTCCTCCTCCTCCGCCACCCGCGCGGCCACGGCAGCGACACCCCCCCACCGCAGCCTGTCAGCCCCGCAACGCCGGTGCGGCTTCCCGGGGCAGGCGGGGGGACGCTCCTCCCGGGGCTCCGCCGGGCCTGGCCCCCGCACCTGCCCCCGCTCAGCACCTCCGGCCTGAAGTGGGCTCCCCGACTTCTCCGAGGTCCCCTCGCTGTCCCCCCACATTGGCACAGGTTTCTCCCCCGCAGCAGCCTAGCAGGCAGCTGACAGCAGCCTAGCCATCACCCACCATCCCCAAGGCAGCAGCCAGCAGCCCCACGGTGGCTTAGCCATCACCCTCAAAGCTGCCAAGATATTCCCCCCACGCCACCCTCACCATCACCCCACAGCAGCCCGGCCAACTGTCATGACGGCAACAGGCTCATGCTGAGGCCCTGTCCTTTTGGGGAAGAACAAGGAGAGCTCTAGAGCAGATGAATGATAATCAGCTTTCATGGATAGATGAGGGCAAGGCTGCCCAAAGGCAGGGTTTTGTTTTGTCCCTGTTTCCTCACACCACTCTTGTGGGGACAGGTACCAGAGAGGAAAGCCAAACTCCCTCTAGCAGCATACTTGCTCCTCTTCCCACACCGACACATCCATCTCCTGGGGGAGAGCAGCAAAGCAGAGCTGTTGGAGGCAGTCCATGTTCCAGCAGATAACATCCAGTAGATAACCCAGCTTCCCTCTCCCATTTATTTCACACAGGTAAGAAAACATACACCCTTTGGTAGCATGGTTTGTTCTTTAAAAACATGATATCCTGGACACGTGACTCACTCTTCTCCAGCCCTCTGGTCTGGGAGAGCAGGACAGGTACACTTCTGAAGCCTGTCCCTGAAGCCATGTTTAGTTTGTTTTGATGGGAAGCACTGACTCCAGCCACTGTCATTCCAGGTCCCTGGCCTATCCTGGGAAGAGTGAGGTATACCCAGACCACTGAAAAGCCATCAAGGATTCACATCACCTCCAGTTCCCGCCAGACCCAGCTGGACTGCACCTGGCCAGGAGACAAACGACCCTGAAGAGGAACAATGGCATCCATTGCAGGTGAGAACATAGTGATAAAATAACCATTTCTCAATTTAATTGAACCAGAAAAGATTCATATCTTGCTCTCCTATAAGAGTCCTTAAAGAGCAACATCTTCGGCTTGTGCAGGCTGAACCATGCAGAAAAGACCCTGTGGTTTTAAACCCCCAATTTGAAAAGTTCAAATTTGGGGCACTCGGTTTGCAACTCTTTATTAAAATAAGGCCCTTTCAAAATCAGACACTCAAAATTGAGCTTCCAAAACTGCTGTTTGCTTTTGGAAGTGTTGGCCTTAGTCTCAGTTTTAGCAATAATCCCACAGGGTTTGTTTAGATTTCTTTAGATTGTGCATCATTTGAAATTTCCCTGCAAACTCAGCAGACTCCTTTAAATTGCTCCTGACCTAAGAGCGCCTTGGGGGCTGTTAGTATTCCTGAATCGACAGATCAGACTGGTTCTGCAAAGTGCCCAATGGCGTTCTGCTAGTGTTAACGTGCTGTCATACACATATAACCATGATGTCATGGTATCATATACGTGCAACATGGTATCATAGACTATATCATGCCATTACATTGTACGATGATATCGGGCACACTGACATATGTCATAAATAAGTCATAAAAGCTTGTTAAGTCCTACATTTTTTTGTTACAAAGTAATGGTATTTTATGTTTTACCAATAACCTGCATAGGACATTTTTAAAAAAACCACTCTAAAACCCAGTTCAATGGGACACAATTTTCATATTTGTTATATTCACATTTGCAAGAGGTGATCCACTTTTTTTAAATGTATAAAAATAAAGCACAAAAATGGAAATGTCAAGGAAAAACTGTGGCCAGGGTAATATAAAATATATAAAATTTCTCCTCAGAATCAACTATTGTGAGGAAAATTGGAGTGATTTCCCTACAAGTGATCCTCTGTTCTCTTTGACCTCATTCTCACCATTGTCTTCTCTAAGCTTCCACAGCAAAAGCTCTCACCATTTTAGTGGATTTCTTGTTCTGGGGACATAAACTGTATTATCACTAATTTTAGAAGACAAGGATAAAATCTTTGTATTACAAGAAGATACGATTATACTCCTTTTTTTAAAAAAAATCACTATGATCAATAATGTCATTTTAACAGCATTTCATGAAAAACATTTCAGTATACCCCAGGATGTGTACTAATTTTACATTTTCAAATTAAACACAAATTCATGATATTATCCAACTTGTTATATTCTGCCAGTAGGCATTATCTGATAATGTATATGTCTTAATTACCAGGTGAATGTGCAGTAGGGCGGAGTTAAGATTATTTTCAAAACTTTAAAGTTCTCACTCTGTGAATTCAGAAGGTAGTTATTGTAGCTTCAAATCACTTTATTAGATCAACAGAGGGCAAACCAGTCAGTGATTATGCACATCTGACAAGCTGCCTTCTCTCCAGCAGGCATCAGTTGTACATGGACACGTAGCATCCATGCTGTCATCTAGAGAGAAATAAAAGAGCAAGGGGAAGTTTGGGGCTCATCACAGCCCATGGACTGTGTGGAAAAAAAGGCTATTGATAAAATTACAAAAAATGAATGTTCGCCTGTCTCTCCTCTTCTGTCTTGCAGACTCACATGTTAGAGGTTTCTGTGGACAGTAATAAATGCGATATGTGGTTGATTATACGATTTGAAAAGTTCAAGAGAAAACAATTTGACATAATTTCTTTTTGAAGTTACTTTATATAGAGTTGTTCACACGTACGTTA
The DNA here is from genome assembly GCA_028020825.1 of Podargus strigoides. Lineage (NCBI taxonomy): Eukaryota > Metazoa > Chordata > Aves > Caprimulgiformes > Podargidae > Podargus > Podargus strigoides. The sequence goes on from CM051623.1 coordinate 32,944,162, forward strand.
TTAATGAAGATTGGCATAAGTTGCTCTGACAAACCAATAACCATTTATGATGCAACATGAGACAATTAGTGCATTGCATTTCCCTACCTTAGGCACCAGCAACTCCTCCTTCACAAAGGGCAGTAACAAATAAGCAAGCCCTCTTGGAAGTTTTTGGCACTGAAAGATTAAAAATGAATTTCAAAGCAGATTTTTTCTAAGGCTTAATGGAAATGGCAGCACTTTTTAGACACTGCACAATAGGCTTCACCTGGGCTCTGAAAATAACAGAAGATGTTACCAAACGCCTTCCAGCTTTTCAAAGGCAATGATTTAAACAAAGGATCAAAAGGCAGAATAAAAAGGAAAGCAAGCTTTAGAAAAAGTGTGGAATAGCACTTCTGAAGTTAGGTTTATTGTTCTGGCTGTGAAGTCACTATAGGGCACTATTCCACATGGCTTTAGAAATCTTTTCTTCACAAATGAACTAGTTAGTCTTGGGAGAAATACATGGGTGACTACTTGGAGAGCTTTTTTTACAGTTTGCTAAAACCAGTTAGTTCTCCAGGTAGATCAATGAACTGAAATTTCTGCAAGCCTGAATATTCACAGTAGGTGCAAGAACATAAATGAAGAGTTTAAATGTATCTGGTACACAGTCACTAATAATTCCTCTGACAATTGATCTGCTATTGGTAGATCACCAGTTCCAAGATCATTGCACAAATACATGTACAAAGCTAAAAAAGCACCTATCTTAAAAAGGACAAATTATTTCTCAGAAAGAAACAGCAAAAATAAGAGATGCAGTATACAAGTAGAAGGTAAAGGGAGATCTGTGGCAGATGGGCAAGTTCCATGTTGTTCCAGATTTGAGTTCTTTAAAGATATTGCAAGTGTACACTCTTAGAAACAATGATATTAGTGACAGGTTCATTTCTAAGCCACTTTTCTTGCTTTTTTCCCCACTTTCCTACAGCACTGGCACCAAAGGGATTAGTTTGAAAGGCCAGGAAAAAAAAGTTTCAACAAAATTCTATGGGACCATGGGTAGGTAACTGGGGGACTTAAAAGATACAAGGTACTGGTTTCAGGGTTTGCAAAGTGGCCTGATTGCAGTAGCTCACAGTGCCTGGAGTGTTGGGGGAAGGAGTAGCAAGGCTGGAGCAGTATCTTTTAATTTTGCTGCTATTCAGGCAACAGAAAAGGAAATTGAGGAGAGCCAAGAACACACTGGTACTTGCAAGAGAGGAAAACATGTCCGTGCTCAAACAGAGCAGCATTTGACACAACCATTTGGATCTAGTGGGTTTTTTTTCAGAAAGCTTCAGCTCCACCCCTGCTGCTCATACAACTGGCACTCTGTAGCCCTGAATTGTCTGCTCTGACAGGTTCACTTCACATTGAAAGCTCTCTCAGCTTTTTTAGCTTGTGGAGATACAAAGTTGAAGGGAGGATAATGTATGGCCTGTTACCCTATAGGGGAAACCTAGTCTGGGTTTAGAAAGAAAGAAGAATAGCAGCATGCCCTCCTTTCCATCTTGCTTTCAAAAAATAAAAAAGCTAACTGCATTCACAATGTTAACTATACATTGTGATTGATGTATACTCTATATTTGCTATGTATATGAGACTATAAATTCTTCAGTCAATCTACCTATACAGTAGTTAGTAGATTAATGTGTCAACTGTGATTGAAAAAGCTTGGTGAGCTGTAGTATAAATGTTAAGAGATAATAATAAGCACCAACTAAAATAGCAATTAGCTGGAAGTTAGAGTTACGTTTCTATAAATTGATCAAACCTTAGCAGAGCAACACTAAGCAGGATGACTCTGGATTCAACCTGGTTCTTACAGTAGAATTCATCCTAAGGAATACTACCCTTTCCGTAAAAGATAACCATCATTCTCCGAGAAACTGTATTTTTCATGGTGTCCTAAAACTCAACAGTACTGTACATCTGAAATAGGAATCATGAACATGACTTCACATTTGAGACTCTGCCCGTTAAAACACATCATTACCCAGGCTTCTGGTTTTGCAGTTGTAACAGAGGTACCAGAACAGCATGCGAGAAAGAAAGCCTCTGGAAATTTTGTTACTACCTTTGTAAATAGCAGGTGCTTGCCACATAGTGCAACTGGTTTCTTTTATTTGAAAAATGTTCAGTGTACTGGGGAGAGCTTGGAAAACACAGCAGCAATGCAGCTACCTTGGGAAGGAACTGGAAGGTTCTGGGAGACACTTCCCCAAGCTTCCTGGCAATGGTCATGCAGAGTCAGCAGCCTGTAGAGGACTTCAGGCTTGAAGATTTACTGTGCTTTGCTACTGTGCTCATATTCTGAATTACTGAGAAATCTGCAAAAGGAGAGCTCCACAGCTTGTACGATAAGGCCTGGAAGAGAAATGGGCTTGGAGCAGGATTGTGTGAGTGGCTAAGGGACCACAGACCGAGATACTCTCTTAAAAAACAAACTAAATAGGTGTGTCCATTCAGCTCTGTTTCAAGTTCCTGATGACTCAAGAATTTCACTGAAGGGAGCAAAAGAAATGGCTGAGTTTACAGAAGTACTGGCAGCAGTCAGATCTTTACAATTATTGGGTCCTTTTTACAAAATGCTGTCTCACCTCCCCACACCACCTTTGGTTTCAAATCCAATCCTTCATCTTTGATTTTAAAAATGCAAATTTTTGTTTTACGAACAAAGTATATTTCTTTATAGCATTCCTGAGACCTCCCAAATATTAACCTAAAGCTTAGCTTTACCAAATTTAAAAATCAGCAGTACATACAAGGTGATCCATGAATTTAATACGTGATGATGTATCAAAATGTATGAAACCAGCCAAGTGCTATTTTTGACAACAAATTGAACCTTATTGCAAATTATTCATACAACTGAAAGTAGAAATGCTTTATGGAGAGAAGATTCTAAAAGAAAGTATTTCTCTAAAATACCTCTTTGAAATGTCCCTTATTTTTCATACTTAGTTTTGCCCAAGACAGTCATCTTTGCTGGCCTCTCTTAACCATTGATTGGATGGACTAATTGGTGTAAATTAATAGGGAATTATGGCCCTAATATGCCATCTACCGAGATAACAATAGGTGCTAATTATAGTAGTGATGTGGATCTCTTTAGAGGTAGCTGTCAATGTGTCAGTGCACAACAAAAGTTTCCAAGCAATGTTCTAGCTCTGAGTTTATGCTGCAGTCTTAGAAAACCACTGACCTGAGGCCTGAGACATCCAGTCCTGGCCACGGCTTCTATTCTTTAACCATGCTCTTCTCATGCATACCCATTGCTTGCTGACAAATAGACCTGTATTTTTTTTGCTGTTTCCCTCATTTTTCCTGACTTGATGTCTCCAGATGAGGATAAGCAGCTATGCTTGCCTGGAGGCCTGGATGACACTCACAGAGGGAAGATGAAAGCAGCAGCAGAGAAATGTAACAGTTTAATCTTCTTAAAAGGGGATAGCTGATAAAACAGTCCTGAGGTGGGACTTGTTCCACTGCTTTGAATTGCTCCTTGGTTAAGGGAATTTAATGCTGCAGTGTGCGAGCATGATATGATATTTTGGCATTGCTTCTGATCTGAAATAGCTGTCAGTGCCTAGAGTTGTAGATGTGTATGTTTTTTTCTCGTTGAAATCTAAAAATAAATAGTGGAGGAGTTGGGGAAAATTACTACTGAATGCTATGAGCTTTTAGACACAGCAACCATCTTAGTAAGGAAGCCTAAAGGAAAAGATATGGCAGCACAGACTGTTCCACCAAGACAATGTAAATTAAAATTCAGTAGATGAGTGGCCTTCATACTCAGGCTTTTGGAAAAATCAAATCACACATTTCAGTCCAGAGTTAGGAGGCTGCCTCCCTGTAGTCAAAATGAATAGGACTGCTTAGCATGACTTGAACATGGCTGTCTGTCCTCACTTCATGCCGGAGCAGAGAGCTGCGTGTCTGTGGCATAATGAAGGTAAGGTGATTTGGGATCCCTCAACTCACAGGACACTGAGATTATGACTTGGGACTGGAAGCAGGCAGGCATCCAGTGCCATTTTAGACATTGTGGTGCATGACAGTGATTCATCTTGACTACTTCCCCACAATTTTCTAATATACCCATCTCCTGCATTGAGATATCTATGCTTGGCAGGCAGCTCGGTTCCAACATTTTTGCTTTGAGGGTGTCTATGTCACTTTAATATATATACAACTGACATCTCCTCTAATCCATCCCCTGTGATGTAGGCATTTCATGCCCAGTGCCACTCTCAAGGTCTGCCCGCCTGCTCTCTTTAGGCATGACAGAACTATGTCTGCACCAAAAAGGCATCTCTAGAATGAGGTGCCAGGGGCAAGAATGAATCTTGTCTGCTGGCAATAAAAACTCCCACCCTACTCTGCTTAGCCTAGAGGTTAGTGGAGGCCACAGAAGAGATGGAGACAGAAGGCTTGTTTAGAAAATTGTGCACTAGATGCATATAAAGCCAGTGCCAATCAGAGTAAATAGGGATCAAGACCCGGAATGAACTTTGGGTCTGGACAGGGTCAGAATAAGCCACGCTGCAAGATACAGGTGAGAGTCCAAGATCAACACTGCTAAGGAGTGAGGAGAGTCTGAAAGGGATCGTTGCATCTTGCTTGCCTCCTAGGATTGTGGTAGAGGAATGGAAGAACTCACCTCTAAGCCTTTTGAGGAGGGAGGATCTGGCGGGAGCTGCAGAGTCTGAGGTGGTGGTAGCTCCAGGGGTAGTTCTCTGAATACATGACAGCTGTCACAGCACAATCATTCCCCAAGCAGTGAAGGGAGAAGTGGTGATAGTCAAAGATGTTGCTGCTGCAATGTCAAGTTTAGGCATCCCTCTAGCACAGCCCAAATGACCTTGAGGCAGTGGTGGAAGGAGGGAAGACACTACATCTGTGTGTCTGTCTACATTTAGCCCATATCTGGGGCTAAACTGTAGCAGTTGCTCTATCATCCAGTGACCCCTCCCCAGCTGAGAAGGGAATCAGGAAAAAAAGGGAGAAGCCCCATGGGTTGAAGTAGAAACAGATTTAATGACATAACAAAACTAATACAATCACCAACATAAAGTATACAAGGTTCTGCTCAGTCTCATCCTTAGGATCAGCAGAAAGAGCAGGAGACCAAGAGAGAGAAGCCCCAGGAGGAACAACTCTCTACCCTTAGAAAACTCCCTCCTTTTATAATGAGCTTGATGTCAGTGCCATGGGACACACCTGTGAGTCAGCTTGGGGCAGCTGCCCTGACTGAAACTCCCAGCTGACTTGGGGCTACTCATGGCCTGGATGCCATGGCTGACCCACAGCTCTGTTCCTGGGAAACCAGGACAGTCTCCACCCAAGAAAAATGAGATATCTCCCTGAAATTCATGGCCCCAAGCAGTGGCAACTTGTCTTTCCTCTGGGACTATGATCATCAAGTACAGTAGGGGCTAACCTGAGTGGTGGCTTTCCTTCTGCACACCAGCTCAACATTATTAAGAAGATGCTGGGATAGTAATTGACAGTAGGAAATATATCCATGAGGGATCACACTGTTGCAATAGTGCTCTGCAGTGTCAAAGTGCCTCAGCACATCTTAATGTGCAATAGTTGCTGGCCTCTGATTTCCAGAGCACACTCTTCAGAAGACAGCCCAAAATCTGAGATGCTGATTGAGAAATAAGACCAAGGTCATCTTTGAAGAAGTGTTCTTTCTGCTGGAAAGCTGTGTGCTCAGAGTGATGGGCTACAGTGGAGACTAGGGAGAGGAGGGGAGTATTAGGGAGGTTAAGGTGTGTGTACGTAAATCTCTTACCTCTTGGACTGTTAAAAGTGGCCAGACCCTGTGCTGGCTAAATCATGTAAGTGCTGATCCACAGATTATATTCCCATGTATCTTGTGAGACATCTGGCAACGGTCTGTACAGAGAGAGGAAAAATGTACAGTCTGGTCAGAAAAAAAGTACTGTGAGTTGGCTTGGTGGTGTCTGAGTGATGAAAGATCAGTAGTAAGGTGTCATTATTAGACACCTTGTGTCTGCATTGATACCTTACTGCTGGTCATGCTGGAAGCAACCAGTTGTATTAAATTACTTGTTTCTTGCCCAGTGAACCTAGTCCCTAAGTGCTGCAGTGCAATCACATCCCAGACCCCTGTCTGTATGCAGACAGCTGCAGAGTGGAGCATCAGTTATGTGCCACAGTAGGAAACCCAAAGACCTACATTTCTTGTGGGACCATGTGAGAACAGTGTAGGGAATCTGACAATCCTCAAACTGCCTGTCTGTGATGCCAAATGTGGGGGAGGAAAGGGAGTTCTTGACAGAATGATGTCATCTCAGGGGCCCCAGACCACACTGTTGTCTTCCTGGAAAAGGTTGTTTCCTTGTGGAGGACACAGAAGCCATGCTTTGGAGTGGCTAAGACAAGCACTGGTTTCATGTGTGCACACTGTTTGATCTGCTTACAGCAGGGCTATTTGGCATCATCCATGAGGGCTGATGCAGAGCTGCCATGGGTCTCATTGGCTGTATGGTACCAGCAGACTGGGGAAAGCAGGGATGAGGGGACCTCTTAACCCAAACTGAGGATCAAAGTTTTTGCCCATGAAATTTTGTGTGTCAGCAGAGAAATCTGTCAAGGTAGTCTTGGCTCTGCTGCAGTATTTTCCCGAAGTGTTACTATGTCTCACTGCGAGCCCACCCTACCCCAGCCGTTCCAAAGATCTGGTGTTTCTTCTTCCCACTTGTATAATTGGCAGAAGGCAGTGATGTGGGAATGCATGTGAGGTTGGAGATCTGCTGTCCTTGACAGTGCTGCTGCCCTCCATCCCTGCAGCAGTGCTGGCATTTCCAGGACCTTGCGTTGCATGGGGGTCTCATCTGTTGGGGAAGAGCACAGGCTTCCGAAGCCTTTTTGCAGGGAGAGAGGTATGTATGGTACATGGGGGAGAGGGTGAGGGGGTCATTCAGCAGCTGCCTTGTAGCCACCTGGGCAAAGAGCTCAGGGATGCTGGAGCACTGCACAGCTCCACATGCAGCCTTCCATGCCTCTAGGTTTCCTCTGACTGAACAGGGGAGCAAGATACCTGCTGCATGACTGAACACTGGCCTCAGCTTTGAGAGATGCCTGTAGCCTAAATGCAGATGACATCTTTTAGTCAGATGAGCTACACATCAACTATACCCATATCATGTAAACGCACATTGTGAGAGATTCACTTTTAGCCACTGCAGTTCTCACAGCCTGATCCTGCAGAGTTGTAGCTAACAGCAAGGTAGAGGTTTTACTGTAGCCTTGGGACTGCGTATTTCTGCGTATTCCCATTTTGCCGCCTCTTCTTTGGGCTGCACCTGCTGTGGAGTGTTTTCTATAAAACCTTCTTTTACAGAATTGCCTGTCAGCTGCCTGCAGTCTGTATGTGCTTCCTGGATCTCACAACTGCTCAGCAGCACAGCTGGCAAGTCTGGCATGTATTGTTAATGCCTCTCCAAAAGTATCCAGGAGTAGTAACTCATTAGCAGGAACTAATTTCTGAAAATTAACTGTCAGGCTTTGCAGTACAATACAGATGTAAAGCCCTACTCACCAGCAGCAGCTTTTATTAATGTCCTATTAATACAACTCTACCAAAGCAAAACAATAACGTGGAATTATTTTGAAAGCATTGTAAGCATTTTAGGAGTAAAAAATTTACAAAGGTGCTGTAGTTGTCCCCCAATCTATTACACATTCAAGAAATCCTATTCCAGGGTTACACAGGGGGGAAAAAAACCCACAAAACCCCCAAAACCCCCAAACCCAGATCATATAAAAATCTAGAAGGGCACTGCTGATTTTACAGTATATTATGATGGTGGAGTTTTGTGTTTGTGACCACTAATTACAGTAGATGGATTTATAACGGCATACTGCTTTTCTCCCCATCACCCTAAAAAAACCCCTTGTAGTACTACCATAAAGGAGACATAGAGCTGACAGAAAAGTAAGTATCTGTGAAAAATGTCAAACTGTGTAAGAGGAACCATTACCTATGTGTCACACTCCACACTAGGAAGATGAATTTATCCTCACCTCAGCATGGGTTTCTCACCATGACTGATGAAAATAAAAATAGTTCTGTGTATGTGTCTAGGCGATGTACATACAACTCTCTTCAGTAAATATAAATATCTTTTGGGGCCATCACCAGATACTCTGCTTTCCACTGGTTCACCCTATATATGTACTTTTAAAAATTATGATCCTAAAGAAAAACAGCTAATGTTCTACTTTTTAATAAAGGCTTAATTATAATATCTTCCCTGCTTACCTGAAGAATGTTTCTCTATTTATAAACAGAAAATTTCATTTCAACAAATTTCAGTGCATGCTGAAAGAGTTCTATTATTTTATAGTATATATTTTGATTTTTATGGGTTTCCTTCATGTTTTGGAAGTATTCTATCCTTGTCTCAAAACCTCTGACATACAGGTAAGCTGTGAAAAAGACTGTGCAAAAAGTTTCAGTGAGCTCCGTGGGACGTCTAAGTGTGCCACACTGCAGTGACAAGCCCAGGGCCTACATCTGTGTATATGAGCCAATGCTGATTACACTGAAGTCAGTGCCAAAATACCCCTTTCTCAGAGTGCATATAATGTGCATTGTGAAAAACTTCACACCAAACAGATATATAGCATCACCATCTATTCTAACCATTCTACGATTCTATGATCTAGGTGTCATGTTGAAGGAGAAGCTTTTGCATTACGTACCATTGCCATGCCTCAGCATTTATTTCAGACCACCACCCACCCTCATTCAAGATAAACTGAGTTATGTAAGAAGTGACTCTCAAGCTGTGAGATCAGTCTGGCATGGCCATTCATAGAGAAAGAGGGAGGCCTGTATAGGCTCATGCCATTGATATCAGTCCTATGTTCTGCTACCCAGAGCTGCAGCCTCTCTCATGTTTTGTGATCTCTGCCCATGGAGATGCCCAGTGTAAGTCTTCCACTGTAAGTGCTTTTGCTACCTCTGTCTGAATGGTACATTTTCATCATCATCATCATCATCTTCAGATAAGTCAAGATCAATCAAGTTAGTTGATGGGAAGTGCCTAGATGTTCAGTCTCCAGACAAAGTGGCTAGGATCTTTCAGAAGAGTGAGCTGCTCCACAACACCAGCCCCTGAAAAGTCAGCATCTCATCTAGTTAATGATCCTGCTCTCCATCACCCAAACCATCGATTCTGTCCCTGTGTACTTACATTATGAATACTTTAGTCCAAGAACCCATCCCTTTAATTCTTATGGGAGAAATAGTTTCATTACACATTGTATCATTAACCATCACACTTTTCAGGAAGATATGATGGGTGGATGAAAGGGTATGATATATTCCAGGGCAGAGCATATACATGATATAACAGAGTGATTGGAACAGTTGCCATTCATTTTTCATTTTTTTCCCCCATTTAGATTCTTGTTTAAGCAATAAGTTTAATGTCTAATTTAGGAGATAAGAAAAACAGCCCTAAATTACTTATTTAAAACCCACTATTTTTATTTCCTTTCTTACCTCTGTATTTTGAGTTTGTTCACATACTGCTGTTTTGACATGTTTGATACACTGCTAGTAGAATACAGTTATTCAGTATTCTTGATCCTCCTCTTTATTCAGGCTTCTCATTACATATAAGAACTTGCATTAAGACTCTTGACACTGATTAATGCTTGATCTTGCATTAGTACAAAGGGGTTTAATACATAAAGAAAAATAAAACACCTCATAAAAGTGTGAGAATCACAATAAAGCTAGTATCAGAAATAGACTTAATTACTGCTATACAGTGAAGTATTGCCGCTAGGTGGCAGAGAAACAATTCACTCTGTCAGGGCAACAGGTTTGCAAGCTTAATTCCTACTCACTGCCTTCAAGAATTTAGTGATAATGTATAATAGCCTCTTACATTTCTTAGTTAAAGTCTTTAAAACTGGAGTGGAATTGTTTCTCTCTTTGACAAGGTCACTTTTTTGAAAACTCTGTACACTGGTGCACTTTGCTCTGCCACTCTGGGAACCATCTAATTTCTCTTTTTAATTCCTTAAGAAGTAAAGTATAAGGAAAGCATAAAGATAAGAGGAGAACAGTAGATATTGTCTACCTGGACTTCAGTAAGACTTTTGACAGTATCTCTCATAAGATCCTCATAGAGAACCTGATGAAGTATGACCTGGATGAGCAGACAATGAGGTATACTGAGAACTGGATGAATGGCTGGGCCCAGAGAGTGGTGATCTGTGGCACGAAGTTTAGTCAGAGACCAGGAACTAACAGTGTACTTCAGGGGTCAATGCTGCATCTAATCTTGTTCAACATATTCATTTATGATCTGGATGATGGGGCAGAGTGTAACCTTAGCAAGTTTGCAGATGACACAGATCTCCCAGACACACATCTGGGAGCTGGGAGGAGTGGCTGATACACCAGAGGGTTGTGCTGCCATCCAGAAGGACCTTGACAGAAATAGGTGGACAGAAACCTTATAAAGTTCAATAAGGGAAGTGCAAAGTCCTAAACCTGGGGAGGATCAGCCCAGTGTGTCAGGATATGCTGGGGGCCACCCAGATGGAAAGCAGCTTTGCAGAAGAGTATCTGGGCTCCTGGTGGATGCAAAGTTGAACATGAGCCAGAACTTCCTGTGCCCTTGTAGCAAGGAAGGCTAATGGTATCCTGGGCTGTGTTACAAGGAACATTGGTCAAGGGAGGCAATTCTTCCTCTCTACTCAGCACTAGTGAGGCCACACCTGAAGTACTGTGTCTAGTTTGAGGCTCCCCAGTAGAAGAGAGACATGGACATACTGGAGAGAGTCCAGCAAAGACTTCATGCCACTTATCATCACTCCCTGGGCCTGGCCATTCAGACAGTTTTCAGCCCACCTCACTGTCTGCTTATTCAGCTCATATATCAACAGCTTTTCTACAGGGATCTTGTGGGAGACGGTGCCAAAGGCCTTTCTGAAGTCTAGGTAAACAATATCCACTGCTCTCCCCTCATCTACCAGGCCAGTCATTTTATCATAGGAAGTTATCAGGATGGTCAAGCATGACCTCCCCTTTGTGAATCCATGCTGACTACTCCTGATGATTGTCTTGTTCATGTGCCTGGAAATGGTTTCCAGGATTAGCTGCTCCATCACCTTCCCAGGAATCAAGGTGAGGCTGACCAGCCTGTACTTCCCTGGGTCCTCCTTCTTGCTCTTCTGGAAGATAGGAGTGACATTTGCTTTCCTCTAGTCTTCAGGCACTTCTCTCAGTCGCCATGATCAATCAAAGGTTATTCAGGGTGGCCTTACAATGACATCTGCCAGCTCCCTCCACACTTGTAGATGCATCCCATCAGGGCCTATGGACTTACGTATGTCCAGTTTGTTTAAGTATTCTCTCACCTGATCTTCTTCCACCAAGGGTACATCTTCCTTGCTCCAGCCTTTCCTCCTAGTCTCTGGGACCTGGGACTCCTGAAGGCTAGTCTTGCTGGTAAAGACAGAAGCAAAGAAAGAATTCAGCACCTCAGCCTTTTCTGTGTCCTGTGTAACCAGGCCCCCATCTTGTTGAGCAATGAGCCCATGTTTTCCCTATTCTTCCCTTTGTCACATATGTACGTGAAGCCCTTCTTGCTGTCTTTGGCATCCCTGGCCAGATTCAATTCTGTTTGAGCTCTAACTTTCCCAGCTTCATCTGTAAGTGCTCGGACAATGTTTCTGTATTCCTCCTAGGTTACCTATCCTTGCTTCCACCCTGTGAATGCTTCCTTTTTATGTTTGAATTAGGTGAGGAGCTCCTTGTTTATCCATATGGCCCTCCTGGCATTTTCACCTGATTTCTTATTCATTGGGATGGAACTCTCTGGAGCTTGCAGGAGGTAATCCTTGAACATTAACCAGTACTCTTTCCCCCCTCTGCAGGATTCACAGAACTACCCCAGATTCCTTTTGCCAAGTCACCTGAGGGTCAATTCTGTGCGTGGGGCTGGACTTGGGACTGGATCCTTTATACTACATTTTTTAATATTATGTGTGCTGTAGCTAAGATTCTTATTTCATTTTAAGCCATCACTGCCACCATGAGAAACATGAGCTAGCCTGCAACTAATAAGGAAAGCAGTGGATAAAATGTTCAAGAAAAAGAAATATTCTTTTCAAGAAAAGAAATATTCTTTTTCTAGAATTTGCAATAAAGTCACCTCCAATTACAGACTTTCTATGCCCTGTAGAGCTGCCTGTTGGTCAAATATAATAATGCTATGATAGGTTGGTTTGTGTATATCTGGTGACACAGTGAAAGAATGTAAAAAGCTGTTAAAGCAGCCTGAAGACTATTCTTGAAAATGTGTTATTTCTGCTCAGAAATCTGCAATTATGATTCAAAGAAACTTTAAAAAAGCGATTCTTTAGTGAACACCAAAAGACAGTCAAATGACCAACTATAAACAATGAAAACAAATACAAATAAAAGCTGTAAATAGTCTTAAGTATGACTGAAAGCAACCAGGCAAAATAAAGGACCAGCATTCTAAGAAGAAAACATTTCAGGATTTCAGCAGACAACAGCCTTGAGCTCAGACAGTTCCACACAGGCATATGTAACCTAGGCTGGGCTAACTGCCATGACATCCTGCACTGCCACAGGAATCTTCTGGGGTGGGATGCCTTGAAGAACATAGCCAGAATTCATCCATTGTAACAAATACTGTCCATTTCAAAATCTTTCAGTCTCTAGACTAAAAGCAACACTTTTTACAAAATTTTGCTGCTTCTTCATTTATTAGAACACAATTAACTTAGGGAGTTTGATAAATTCCAAGTTTTGTCTCTGATTATTTACCAAGAATGGCTACAACATACATTTCTTCTATCAGCTACATAAACCATGTTTGCACAGTGCACACCAATATTTTCCACATTTCAGGAGTAAACTCTAGTTAAAAGCACTTAGCAGAAACTTAGTTTTTCTGGGCCAGGAAGAATGATCATTTATATTTTGCAGCAGCTTCCCTAGCAGATATTTTCACTATGCCAAAGACTGGGGATACAGTAGGGTGTGGTTGTTCAGTGTAAGTAAGTCTGGAAGTCAACTTTCTGAAAGAAGGATTAGTTGCCCATTTAAGACATTCTGAGTTGCACTTCCAGGAACTTGGGCACAGAAAAGGCATTTGTCAGTTCTCAAAACATTTCCTTCCACTTTTGCACATGGAGTGTACACAGAGATTTAGTGTCATTACTATCCCCCATTAATTTCTTAGCTGGTATTGATTTAAACAAAGGAACAGACTTCCAGTTAGTGAAAACTGGCACAGCTTTGAAAATTTTAGATGGAGAACTTGAATGTATAGAGTAATTTCAGAAGAATAATCTTAAATGCCTATGGAAGTTTTCATTTTCAGCTCTGTAGCATTTTCTCAAAAAATATTACCGAATTTGTCTGTGTTAAAAGAGAAAGCAGATATAGCTTGACCAGAAGCCTAGATTAGATCTGACAATGACTTGTTTTGAATGCTAAATACCTAATCTATTTCTGTACACCTATATCATGTTTTTCCTACCATCGCTGCTGAGAGCCGAAACACAAACCATGCTACATGTAGATACTTGGTAACGTGTAGGCATGCCAAGCTCTCAGAGAAACGCAGATGAATCAGGAAATTCTTCTTTCCAAGGTGGGAAAAGATTTATGCGTTACGGAAATATTGACACTTTGCAAACAAGAAAAACAATGCGACTTACACAAATCCAGACATAAGGGGCGTGAGAGGTCCACGGAATAGTAAATAATATTTGTCATTTTATTGTGTTCAGTTGCAAGGTGATATTTAAAAACGTTCTCCCAAAGTAAAATAGGAATGCCATGCCATTGTATTGCTGCCTAGTTTTCATAAATAGGCTATTTCTAAAGAATCAACACCTAAAAATGCCATGCTTCTGACAGAAACTAATTTGTCTGAACTATGTTTATACCTCTTACATACTTTTCTTAAACTAAATAATTTCCATTTATGTGAGCTAGTAGCTTTGGTTTTATGTCACACAGCAGATGTAATTCAGGCTCTAATTATGTCTAGACTTAGTTCAAATGCTCACAGCCTGTTTGCTTGGAAACTAGATGATAATAATATACTACCTTGCTTGTTGTCCTGCCCATTGTCCTACCTGTCTTTAGTGCAGAACTGCACTGAAGTTCCTTGCAGAATTAGGGTCAGTTCCCACCAGTATTCTGTCAAGGAAAAGAAGGTTTGTGAGTTTATACTTAGGGAAAATTTATATCCTCAAAAATCTTACTGTTCACAGAACAATGTTACATCTTTACCTATTAGCAGAACAGGACCTGAACTGGAGAAATCATACTGTTACATCAAAGGTTGCTCATAACCTTTAGTAGCTCAAACTTTATAGACTTGTTTTTGACATTATTGTTCTAGGTGCTGCCTGTTGTCTTACAAGATATGATATTCATACAATGGAGCCTACCATTTTGTTTTGTAAAAATTATCAGAATTCTAATCTTTACCCAGGTAGTTCAAATCTGACATCATTTATGAAGAAAAGGCACTTCTGACTAATCATCTTTCTTTCCCTCCTCAAAAACTTTTAATCATAAAGCTTTCCAGATCAGAAGGATAGAGTTTGTTTCCCTGTCCATCAGAAGAATATGACACACCAGAAAATCCAACCACAAGCAGTACATGAATGACGCAGAGCTTTTGGGGTTGACTTGCTGTGTTTGCTGGTTTAGGGTTTTTGTAGAGGTGAAGTATAGTGTAACATTACTAAGTACTCAATAAAATAGATAATGTTTGAAAAAAAAAGGACTAAAACATTAACATTCAGAGAGGAATGTAAACCTTTCTGATCAAGCAGGCTAGTAGTCACGGGTATGAAACCCTAGTGCTTCTTGGAAACATCAGGCTGGTAAACCAGCCCCTCTATTTGTGTTGCTAGCCAGACAAACGGGTTGCATACAGAGACTTCTTTTGCTTCCAAAGCAGAACTACTTCTTTCCATTTCACCGACTGTAACACTGCTCTACTAGGTGATGGGAAATTTTCTCTGTGAGTCGATGTTCAGGAAAGTTCTGGAACTGTTGGAGAGCCAATGAACATAGGTGGCAGCACTTCCTCACCCTGGAGGTTACATTATTGCTCAACCCCAGCAGCATCTGTCCAGGCAACCTTTCACATAGATAATTTTAGTTCCAAAACTACAGACAGAGAAGACCATAAAATATGAGACAACCAAATATTCCTTGTGGAATGAAGTGAAACAAACATTATAAACAAGCATTTAAAAATAAGGTTCTCTGACCTTCTAGAGATATTTTTGTAAGTAGAGAGGAAAATGAACAAAAGTAAAAATCACTCTTTTACCTTTTTTTTTTTTTAATAACAATATATTTTCTAGCAAGAGAAACAAAAAATAAAATAAATGTAATATTTATTAAGCTCTAGAAAGCTTTGAATTTAGGATTCATAGTATTCACAAAGACCTTTGTCACTGGACCTGAATTCTTCAATTTACAAAAATGATTGTACCAGGAGAACTTTGAGGTCACTGACAGTGAAGGGCAACAGAGAAAACAAAAAGGAATAAGGTAAAAGTATAAGGCAAGTTAAACAAAACCAAAATATGTAAGGAAGAACACATCGAGGAAATTATTTCCACTTCTTCCTTCCATTTTCTTTCTTCCAATCAATTGTTCCTCTTTGCCATCACTTCCTTTTTTTATTTCCTCAGGCACTCACCTCTTCTAACTCTCCAACATTTAAAAAGAAATGGACCCCACAGGTACACCCCATTCACCCGCCTGTTTGCTATCAGAAGTTAAGGCAAAAGTTAATGTGCAATTCATATATTGTCAATATGGGTTTAACAGAGAACTTTTTTCATAAAGCTGTTATTTTCTGAGACAATTTCAATGAAAGGAAAAAGATGGAAAGTATGCAATCAAGCAATCAGCGAAAATAAGCAGAATAAGCAGACAACATCTTCAAAAGATACACCGAGCAGCAAGCTCTGGAAGAGCTGATGGAGCTGATAAATTCAGTGATAAGAGCCAAAATTCTTTACTTTGTCCTTTAACATTAGGGAACAAATTGTATTTAATGGTCTCAGCAATTTATGTCAGTCAGTCCTTGGCATGGAAGTTCTCCCCCTTCCTTCCACCTTGGAATTACAAATTGTGATTTAATGAAAGACTTGACCCAAAAAAGCTAGGCAATACCCTGGGACCACACAACAGGTGTCAGTGCTACCTTTATGCCTGGAAGCATTATAAGATGCTCCTCGGAACAGAACTTGCTGCACTTCATCAATTAAATTTGGATTATGGGCAGCTGGACCTGCAAAGTTGCATAACAGACCACAGATGTGGGGAGAGAAGTGTGTTTTAGAGGAAGATGTATGACCGGAAGTGTGCAAATGATGCACTTTGCACTTTTTGCTGAACTATACAGGAGGCTTGAGTGCCTTGCTAGAAATAAAGTGTGCAGCACTTAGAATCCATGTCTTGTCCTCTGACTAGTCTTGTTTTGGGTACGGGTCTTAAGTCCACTTTCTCTTTCAGTTCCTCTCCCTCCCCAATGCCAAAAAAAGCAAGCAAGACCATCTCTTCTCAGTTATTAGCTGAAGCATAATAACAACAGCTAATCAGAGACCTTTTTGTCATGGTGGTATGAATCCTAAAAAGGTATTGATAGGAGCACTATCTGGGATATCTGTCCTAGAAGGAGTCTATACTGTACGGACACAACTAGGATGGCTTAGAGAAGCTATCTAACATGTCATGAATGTCTAGTCTGGGAAGCTCACAAGAGCTATCTAACAGAGTGTGGTGGCCACGGCCGCAACAGCTGACCAAAAATAAGAAGGGGGCTCTCTTCACGGAGATCCTTCATAAAGCAACACTCAATGTGTTATGGATTTTCATGCAGGATCCATCTTACCATTCCAATATTTTCTTACTACTTAGTACAGGACATCTGGAGAAGAGACAGGTAGCACTGCTGTGTCATTCACCAGTTCCAGGGTTAGGTGTCCCCTGCTTCCCTCCTGATCTCAGAGTGCACTCAGACGTTTGTGCTTACAGGGGAGGAATCATCTTCCTCTCCTGCCCCCTGGTTACTGGCACCAGATTTCCCTTCTGGTCTCTCTCAATTCAGATATCCTATGCTTCTTTCCTCTGATAGTCCATGACCAACGATGGCCATGACATCATCATAGCATTTTAAAAACCAAAGTATTGCTTACTTTAACTAGAAAGAACAAAGCACACACAGTAAAGGATTGCAGAACAAGGATATGAATATCTGGGATTTGTTTCCTTGCTGTAAAGGTGGCCTAGGTCACTGTCTTCCTTGAGTTAGACAGTCATAAGAGAAACGCTGGAACAGGTTGCCCAGAGAGGTGAATGCCCCCTCCCTGGAAGTGTTCAAGACCAGACTGGATGGGGCTTTGAGCAACCTGGTCTAGTGGGAAATGTCCCTGCCCATGGCAGGGGGCTTGGGGCTAGATGATCTTTAAGGTTCCTTCCAACCCAAACCATTCTATGATTCTATGACTAAGATTCTATGAATTAATCTATGTGTAATGTAAGAAGCTGAACCAGGGGCTAATTGGACTCCAAAATACTTTTCGGAGAGCTTTTTAAAATAATTGAAAAATTAAAATATGAAGCCTAAAACTGAGTTTTTCCTTTCAGTGGGCATTTTGCCCTCTCCTGTCTTACCAAGGTTTGATCCAGTTCCACTGAAGACTAGAGCTGAAATGACTGGAAACATTTAACTGAATGCAGTGGACGTTGGATTAGGACTTCATTCAGTCATTCACACACTATCCAGTAACTGGAAATAACACATTTACAACTTCCCTCTTGCTGAGAAGTTAACTCATCACTTCAAGGATGTCCCAGTGATCCCCTCTAATATCTCACATTGCAATGTCTATGCATAATACTTAATACTATTTGCATCTGGCAAGAAGATTTCATACCATCCTGCTGAAAATTATCCACTTTACTTGTATGTGAACTCGTCGGTTGTGATCTGAACTCTGATGAGTACAGAACATTACATCAAGCTCTTCAGCAATGCAGTAGTTTTAGTGAGCACAAGCCTGTCCTTTCCTGTAAACAACCTCTCCTTAACCTATTTTCAAACACACAGCTGACAGATCCCCAAATATTTTAAAAAGCATTTGAAAGTCTGGGTTGAACACTGCTGGTGACAGCTCAGTTTCCCAGTTGTAACACAGAATAAATCTGTTCTGCCAGCATAAAAACTTTCTCTTAGGCCAAATCAAGGCTATATAACAAATACATGCAGCAGTTGGGATCAGACAGTCTGTACACTTCTACTAGAACTGGGAAACTCATCCTTTTGACAATGCTGTAAACAGTGTATCAGACATAAAATTAATTTTAAAAAATCCAAAAATTAATAACTTTCCTAATGGAAAAAATTGGAAGAATAAGACAATCGTGTATTTCAAACACTAGTCACGTTGCTCAGTGTACTTCTGGAAAACATGTTTATTAAAATGAAAAGAGTAGCATAGGACAGGACCAGATGGGGTCCCTTTCTAAAGGGAGCTGTGGAAAAAAAATCAACTGATGTGATTACAGGGGAACTGTTAGAGGCTATTTACGTCAAGGAAAGCAATCCTTTTCTGGCTCTGGCCTGGGTCCCCTTCAGTGTTACCCAGCATCTAGCACACCCGGGCAATGTCTGTGTCATGGGACATACCCAATGGCATGCTACTGCATTTTTGGTCCCTTATCAAGATGACGAGTGACACTTAAAATGCCACCCTCAGAGTGCTGTGGTAATTGGCACACTGACTCTGTACAACTGTGAGAGATGCTCCTAAAGAGAGTTAAAAGGTCACCTGCATAGCTCATGCATTTGAAATGTTACCTGCTATATACTGATGTAATGCCAGGAACTATGATGCTAAAGCATTAACCATATCCTGTAAGCTGATCAGTAGCAGTATGAATGGTATAATGCTGACAGGAGTTTAGATTATGTTAACACAAACAGCAAACAAAGAACAGTCAGAAAGACACTTGGAAGTAGGGAAGATAGCAAGGCCTTATCACAGCACTGAAAAAAAGAATCCGGAGAAAAAGCTTTGGATGATCTGCATCTGTGCCTTTATCTATTCCTTTGAAATGTTGGAGTGCGTATCTTCACCATAGAGGGGAGAGTTAATGGAAGAGGTAGTGAATGGATGAAAATAACCTGAAGTGATTTATGTTCAGATGAGGGTGGTGAGTCACGACTCCCTTGAGCAGGAGCATTTAGTTTCTATATAAATAACATACTTGGAAAACTGCAAGTTGCAGGTTGTAGCCTTGTTTTATTTGACTGTCCTAGCTTTAACTTGGGGTTCAATAGATCTAATTTTTCAATTTCAGACCATTAGGGAGAAGAAAAGGAGGTTGTAATTTTTTTGTCTTGACTACCTCATGATCTTTTCAGCACATAAAGGTCACCTACAGCATATACCAATAATCACACTCTTTACAGTTTCCTTGAAGTTCATCATTTTAGGGAACCACTTCACAGGTTACTAAACCAAACCAAATCACTGCTCAGCAAGAGCGAATTGGTGCCTTTCCTATATAATTTTATGTGTTCCCTCTGGGTCTTCTCTACTCCAAGGCATTCAAGCATTTGACACAAGATTTGAAACATGAACTGACTGTAAAGGGGTAAAATTATCTGGATGTTTCAAAAGTACAAATTCAGATAGATTTCTCCAGGAATAGTTAAACAGGACACACACACCCTTTTTATTTGAAAGAGAAAATTCTGAGAGTCAAAATGCTGTAATTGGTCTCTTTGAGTGACTTGGGGTAGAAATTTATCCCACATTTTCAACAGTACAGTTAAATTCAGGATGCTGGTCAGTCCTAGCACCTAATCTTTCAAGGCAATATGGGTTCACAACTCTGCCTGAAGTCCCTCAGAGCTGCAGGGTCTCACAGCCTGTATTAAGCAGTTAAAACTGCTCACACAAAATTACAGACTGCTGTTCAAAACACAGTCCACCGCTCATTTGAGTCTTTCTCATGGAAAGGGCAGATACCATATCCATTTACTATATTTCACAAGAAAAGCCAAAAATGTAATGAAGGTTTGACTAAGATTTCTTAATGGGAAATGTGAAAAAAATGTCTTTATTAGTTCACTTTTACAAAATTTCAGATTTTTTCCTGAGGCCTTAAAGAAGGTAATTTTCAGTAAAAATTACATCTCGACTAGGATTCTTGGCATTGATTTGATTTGACTTTTTAACTTAAATGCTAACAATTTAAAGACTCCACGTTTCCATATATGAGCATAGATTAGCATATACATCACCCAATGTGCATGCTGTAAAACAGCCCAGAATACCCATAAAAATAAACAGAGGTATACTTGTTCACTTCAGTGTGGCAACACCCATGAAATATCTTACTCAAACTATTATCCTGTTCTTGCTGGAGCTACATATGCATTTCTGAATTCCAGGTTGCTTCTTTGATAACTTCTTTTTCACTGTTTTTTTAAGCTTCAGCATATAGGGAGTTGCAAAACAGGAACAGGTTTTCAGGCTTTCATATAGCATACCTGGAATGGAAAGCAGGGGGAAAAACAGTGCATCAGCAGCTACCCCGAGGGAAAGCACTGCCCTCCCTCTCAGCACTCACTGAGTGCTCACTGAAAGCACTCACTGAAAGCTGGCAAGGTCTCTTGTGGTAGTTATCTAGTTTTCTCTTGGCTTGAGTATCTTCTGGTGATCTATAGGACATTTATTGCTTGATCTGAATATTAAAAATTCATATTTCTCCAGTACTGAATGAACTAGAGAATAAGCTTATATTTCTCTCAGGGAATGAGAAAATCCCCAAATATTCAACCCTTCTTAAATATGTATTAATAATGACTAGCCATGAAATGGGACACTTGACAATTCATACTTCAACAGTAGTGTTGTGAGTGTGTAAGAGGAAATTACAATGTTTCCTATCAGGTGTGAATGGAGATCTTACGTATTTCAATGAATCTACTTTTCTGCAGTGAAAATCTATCTTGTTAATAACATAACTATTTCAATTTAAATTTACAACTCAATTGGTCTCACAAAAAACAAAGGCATTTTTCATCTCTATTTAATAGATTGTATCCTACTGTTTGTATGTTAAAATATTTTCTTTCAAAGGCATCTTTGTGAAACCAACCCCTGCAAGCATATTGCTGATTAGTTGTGCCCAGGTATTAGCTCCTGATAGTAGGGAATCAAGCTTTGTATTTGCACACATTTTGAACTTTTTAAAAATAGGTAAACACGTCAGTTAAAACTCTACTTTCTTCACTCAGTATTTTTGAATGTCTAGGGGTCTTGTCCCATGTAGAAACTAAATAAAATGTATGTTTGTGAATGCCTGCATACAAGTATAACCACCACAGTTCATTTAGGATATTGGTATAGCTTCAATGAGTGAAATGAAGAAATATTAAACTAGTGTGGGATTTTATGTTGCTTTAGGTACACTGAAATCTTGGAAACAAAGTACCACCATAGCTCTGATGATTTTGGGTTTTAGTTCAGTGACTATTAGATGAGCACTATATTGAAATATTAATTTGAAAATGCCAATGTGGATAGAGTAATAAAGAATATTAAATAATTACAGTAAAAAGAAAACATACTAATATTGCATAGTGAAACTCTGTGTATTTTGCTAGAGTCTAGTATACAACGAGAGTAAAATGGTTCCACAATTAATGGAGAGCTTCCCTTGTTTAGGCTGTTTTTAATGTTCCAGCAACATTGCACACATGATTTACCCATAATTAGATACCCGTTAATCGTATGACACAAAAGTATTGTTGTATTTATATGGACCCAATGGCAAGCTACTTTAATTGTTCAGTGCAACATTTTTTACTGTACTGGTTCTTTATCAGGAGTATTTTAAAACATAAGCTTCATTTTCATATTTAACTGCAGCTGTGGCAGTTTAGTCTGTGGTTATACACCTCATCAAATAAGAAAACTCCCATAGGCTTACTGGTGTGGATATCTTCTGTAGAGTAAATCATGGAAGCTCAATCTTTTTGAGATCAACTTACTAATATCTGTGACATACACTTCAGTAATAATAGTCACAACACTGCAAACAGGAAACAAACTTCCCTTGGGAAACTCAAAACACTATGGGGATGCAGCATTCCAGTGATACGATAAACTCCACAACACTTTCAAAAGAGTGGCCAGGTAACACCACAGCGAGTCCTCTTGTAGATGATGTCTCTTGTCTTGGCTTAGTATTTCCTACACTAAATTTCTCATTCAAGCTCCTATGATGTCAGACACTAAAAGAAAATAAATTCTTCCAGATGTCATGAAAGAAATGCTGAGGGGGAACAAGTGGGGAAACAGAGTGCTTTCTGAGATCAGCCGCAGCCAAAATAACCTGGAGTAACAGTTAAAGGCTATCATTCTGAGCAGAGGAACAAGCCACCACATCCAATTGACCAAATGTCCTGCTACAGTCCATGGTATTAAGTGGAGCTGATATAAAAGACTTAGCAAAAACACCTCATCTTCAACCAGAGTGGTCCACACCAAAAAAGAAAAGCAGAATGTGTAACAGTTCAGAGCCCATGACTCACGTAAGGGTTATAGGTAAAGCCAGAGCTCCTTCTTCTCAGGGTAAGGTGTTTCTTAAGGTCTGTAATCCAAAACTTTTAAATTGTTCCATCTTGTTCCACTAACTCCTTTCCCATGTTCCTACAGAAAAATAGAACTGTTTTCTCATTCTGCTGAAACATATTTAGGCCTTAAAAGTTGTATTATTTTGGTAACATTCACTTCTTTTCTGACTTTTCACAAGTTGTCCACCTTTTCCCAGGTGCTCTCCTCCAGAGCAGGGCTGTTCACAGTAAAGGTAGCTGTGGCCCAGAGTGGCAGATGTCCTGATGACACGTTTCCTCTTTTTTTCCTCTGTGTCAGCAGCTCTTATAAAAGATGGCACATGCTCTTCTGCAAGAACCACTGTGGTAGCAATCTGAGGCTGCAGAAGGATCTTTTTTTGCCTAGCTATATACTTCAGATAGTGCCAGCCCACACTGAGAGTTCACCTCTGTTTCCTCTGCAGTGCTGTACTTGGCTGAAGATTACTATTCTACATAGTAAGCAGCCTTCTGAATTCAACATGATCTAGTGACAAGCTTCTCAAGATAAGCACTTTTGAGTGGTATTTTATCACAGTTTGAGTCCTGAAGGGTACAACTATACTCCAAAACAGCTATTCTACCTTTCTGCTATCTCTGCACTCCTGGTTTGAAACAGCCACAGTTAACCTCACTATTTTTTGGAAAAGCAATTTTTAAACCAGAGATCCATTCTCCTTTTCCCTGATTTTAAAGCACTTAACGCACAATTTCAGACATGGATAACAAAGGCAAGGAATGAGGAAAAAGAGTGTCTCCTGTTCAGGGCTGCGGGGTTGTCATGCACATCCTTCTGTGTACAGCTCCAAGCAGGCTGCTGGCTGCCCGTGGCTCCGGCAGTAAAATGATCCAGCTACTGTAATCTCGATTTTTGCAAACTATGAGCAGGCAGGGGAGATTGCGCAAGTGCCGAAGCAGCTGCAGGACCTTTCCCTTACTGAACTGGCAGTGACACTGAGCACGCCAGCCTTGTTTGTGTGCTGCTCCACAACCTTTCACCTACTTCGGCTATTTTGGCCAAGCTGGGAGCCCTTAGCGGCTCAACAGCTCCTGCAGCTGCAGCGTCGAGTGATAGAAAGATGAGAACAGGAAGATATGACCCTTGTTTGTAATGCTATTTCTGTACTTTTTTTCCATGCAAAGAGCCACATAAATATTTAGAAAACAAACGTGTTGGTGGATTAAGGTATCACTCCAACTGCAGAAATGCAGACCCATCTGCAGGGCGGAGGGCAAGTGCTTTGCCCACAGTCCTGCTGGAAATTTCATGAAGTGCTGTCAATACAGCTCATGCCCTTCAGTCATTAGACCATTCCTTCACTTACATTCAAAACTTTCTAGTGCTACTATTATTTTCCACCCTGACTTACTGCTCCTCCTGGGTCATCATTTACCCTTCCTTACAAAAGCTGAATTAGAAGTTGCCTTTGTCCCTAGTAGAAAATATTAGTCTGGTTTCCCAAGGGAAAAAAACTTCAATGATGTGACCTGTTCACCTGTTTGCCAAACCATCTCTCCTAACCATTCCAACACATTTGAATAGATAATCAACTTCCTACAAACTTTGTGCAAAAAAATGGCAGAGAGTATAGAGAGGAGAGATTCAAATTTTGGCCCACGTTGAAGAAAAGGAGGCGAAACTCAGCCAAGACTTTCTACTAGAGAGCAGTAACCCCATCAGTTGTCACCAAATGTAATCTGGCTAGTCAGGAGAGGGCACCCACCCCAGCACAGCATATTGTGTCTCCAGGATTAGTCGGCAGGAGGATTAGGAAGAAGAGCCTTAAATTTGCGTCCCCATAGAGAAAAAGGTAGGGCAAAATCAGCCAGGACACCTTCTATTAGACATCAGCAACATGGCCACCTGTCACATAATCTGGCTAGCCAGGAACATGGCTCTGACCTAAGTACAGCATGTTGTGTCTCCGGCAGTGGGGACATAAGGAACATTGAGGAGGGAGACGGATGATTGCGATGGACAGCATTTAGGGGACAAATGGACAGGAATCCGGCCTTCAGGTGTTCCACTCTTCTGGACCCAGGTGTTGTGTAAAAAAGCAGAATGTTAACGCAGCTCCTTTTTCTTAAGGATAGTAGGCAAAACATTACTGTGAGCAACTGAAAGCATTGTTACTGACCTTTCAAAATTTGCCCCAGGGTGGTTCAGAAGAGGAAAGTTATAATACTACAGCAGCAGAAATGAGACCCCATCTGATGAATGCTGCAGTTCAGAATCATCTTGCACTGTCCTTCACCATCAAAATGCTGTTCTCCATCACCTGCACTTACAACTGTTACATGCATTGGAGCTACAGGAGGAGTGGGGAAATGGTGCTTTGGGGAAGAAATAAAGTCAGAACAAACACTAGTGCAGTCAGGATAGATTGTGAAGTTATTTGAAGTGGTTACAATTTTCACAGCCTAGTCTTCTTCACATGCAGCTTGGCTGACCATGAATCCTGAGTGTCTGAAACTTAGCTGTCTTGCCCAGTATTCAGGACATCCACAACAATTATTTCCTAGATACATAATTTATGTTTACAGGAATGGAAAGTTATATTGTTCAGAATCTACTGTAATATGTAACCCATAATACAAACAGCGAGAAGCAAATTTGCATCATGAAGGAGACTTGCTTCTTCCAGAAGCTCATTGGAGTAATAAAGCTCTGTTAGCTGTTATGCTGCTGATGTGTAAAATTCTTGTAGAAGTTTGGTTTGATTTGAAAAGCATTCAGATTTTGAGTTACTGGACCCTTGCCCGTTTAATAACTGGGGAAGGCATGCTTCCTATATTTCCTGCAACTACAATGGTACCATTTGTTCAGAGCTGAGCTGAATATGTACAATTTTTGTTCAGTCCTCACTACCAGGAAAACTATGAGAAAATGAGCTGCTGTAAAGGAATGTAAACAATAGGAATTATTCCTAGTAGACTTTTTCCCTACTCAGAACAGAGTGTGCAATATGACTACTCACAAAGGTTACTCAATTTACTTATATTAAGCAGGGTCAGCCCACCTGCAGATTAAAACAAAGTACCTCAGTAGAAACAGAAACAGTGACCTTATAAACTAGAATCACTGCCTAGTCTGGAGGACTTTCTTGACTCAGATTTTACTGAAAATGGTAATCTTGAGATTCTTGCTTCCCAGTGATTAGTGGCTTCGGGAAGAACATGAAACAAAGTGAAAGCTGTCCTACACATCCTCCATAATTTAAACAAATCAGTATGGTATTTTTACTTCTATGAGTCATCAGCAACTTGTAGGCAAACAAAACAGTCAAAAGCAAACCCCAACATCTATTGTCAAATATTCAACTTTCGGCAAGCACAGGAAAAATCAAAATGGTTACATTTGTTATTATTAGATGTCTTCATTTTGCTTCATTTCACATTTCGTGTGCCAATGTTCAATCACTGGGGTAAAACATAATACATCCGATGGAACAATAACAGAGTAACTCTCCCAATAAAATAATAAAACAGGGAGCAATAAAGTAATAAAACAGAAAGTACTCTGAAAGTAGAACAGTAAGCAGGGATACCAGATATAGTGACTAGAAAGACAAAAATGAAATAAAGTTCAAGAAAATAACTAATGGTAAGATAAATTGTTCTCCTGAGCTTACTAAACATTAAAATATGAATTTCTTGTGAGGAATGTATCTTCTTTCCCATTAAAAAAGCATACGTATTTGTGTATGACTGTAGAAACATAAGCATATAAAAAACTGGGTTAAGGAGTTATATGCAAGTATTAAGGGTAATTCTTTTGTATTGCTGTTGTTTTATTGCTATGTGGTCCTGCCGTTACGGACCAAGATGTAGGATGTCAGGAAGTCCTTTCCTTCCATACGTTATGCACAGCCTGGCTTAGTGCAGTGGACTTGGCATCCTGGGGGAGAGCCAGGCAGTGCTAGAGACCAGAGATCTCCCTGCAGTGCCGAGGAAAGGTGCGCAGGCCTTTCCCAGCCCGTGGTGCCCTGGAAGGTGGGCTGACCGAGAGTCAGTCACTCAGGTCAGTGCTGGAGCAAGGGAGGGTCACATGCTGGTTTGGGACCCGTGCGTCACCAAAGCAGCTGTCTGCAGACATTTGGTCACTGTTAATCCAGGTCACAGGGATGACCTACACGTCAGGCACCCTGACCCTCTGGCGAGAATCCGATTTTGCTCCCTTTGCGCCTCCACGTACTCTCTGTGCCGACCCTGGACACAGTGATTCCAACACTACCGCCCCCGGTGCGAAGAGAGGGATTCCCCTTCGGTTAACCCCCACGACACCACCGTACCCCCAGGGCCGGCCACATCCCCCCCGCACCAGGCGGGCCGAGCCGTGCCCGGGGACCCAGCCCCGCCGCCCGCAGCCCCCCCCCGCCGCGCCCATTGGCTCCCCCTGGAGGGCCGGATCCCTCCGCGCAGCCAAGGAGGGGCGGCAGGAGCGCGGCGCCCTTGGGTCTTGGCACGGCCGCCCCGCCGCTGACATTGCCAGCCCCGGCCAGTAAACAAGGTCACGGGAGGCGGGGCAGGGCCGGCGTGTGTGTCCCCCCGGGTCCTGAGGCTCTCCCGCCACCTCTCCGGCCGGCTCGGCGTCCCCGACGCTTCCCCCGCGGGGCTGGCGACGCGCCCGCAGCCGGAGGGGGACGGGGACGGCGCGGGGGGGGAACGGGCGTCCCTGCCAACGGTTGTGACGAGCCACCCCGCGCAGGGAACGTTCCGTTAGGGGCGGCGGGGCGTACCCTGCCGGAGCCCCGCCCCCGGGGACCGTAAATAGAGGCAGCGTGCGAAGCCACCTGCCACAGGCGAGGGGACAGCGCGAGTCCTACTGGCACGTGCCGACACCTACCGACACCTACCGACCCACCCACCGGGTACCCAGCGACCGACCGAACCGCTTACCTGTGACACACCAACTGACCCGGCAGCCCGCTTACCTGTCACACACCCACCCACCCACCCACCCACCGACCGACCGACCGACGCCCCGGGAGCGATGAAGGCCGCCCGGATCGCCCTGCGCACCGTCGCCCCCCTGGCAGGGGCCAGCGGCGGCAGCAGCCGCGGGCGGTTGCCGCGGGAGGTGGAGGAGTTCTCCCGCTTCTCCCCCTCCCCGCTCTCCATCAAGCAGTTGCTGGACTTCGGTGAGCGGCGGGAGGAGCAGGGGAGGGCCGGGACGGGGTCCGGTCGGCGGGGCACGGCTGCTAGCCTGGTGCTCGGGGCTTGTTGCCCCTCTGCGGGGCGAGCCCGAGGGGTGCAGCGGAGGGGCGGGATGCGGAGCGGCGCTGCTCGGACCGGAGGAGGCGGTGATCCCCCGCCGGGAGGGGTCCTGGCTCTGCCGGCCCCGGGGCTAGATGAGGTGGGGAGGTCGCCTTGGGCGACTGGCCCCGGCCTGAGACACCCGCCGGTCGGTCGCCACGCGGTGGTGACCAGTGACTGCCTCCACTGCCGCTGAAGATAGGCTGCCGGTCTGTTTGGGCGGTGTTAACGGGAGGGGCGAGCGGGGCCGGGTTAGATCAGCTCACGGGTGTTTTGGTGGTGTGCGGTACGCGTTACCGGGGAGGAGTCGTTAGTCCCGTCCGGAGGCAGCGCACAGACTGTACCCAGATCCGATTGCCGCTTTGGCAGCGGTGCAGCCTGTGCTCACACGGCGTGTTCAGACGTCAGCCTGAAGCAGCCCGTGTTTACGAAGGCTGGAGTGCTTCTTCCAGGGGATTACAAATGAGTCCCGTGTCTAAATGGGAAATGTGCAAGTATTCCTCCCAGGAACATGCTGTGTCTTGCTGTCATGTAAACACCTTTCAGCAGAAACATACACATACACTTAGGAGAACTGGCCAGTAATAGCAAAGGAATATAGTACAGAAGTCTGTGACAAGGCAGCAAGTTGTACTTGTATCTTGAAACTTTTTAAACAAGATTTTTATTTTGGATTTATTAATAGGCTCAACTAATGGATGCGAGAGAACATCATTTGCATTTTTGCGGCAAGAACTTCCTGTGAGGTTTGCAAACATACTGAGAGAAATTGACCTTCTTCCTGATAAATTGCTAGGCACTCCATCAGTACAATTAGTAAAAAGCTGGTAAGTAAGAACTGCTTGAATTCAGCCTGTAAAATAACAGCATTGACAACTTGGTTGTCATAGACTTTTTTGAATAGTAGAAGACAATAACAGAATATACTAGAAATGCAGGTCCTTCCTCAAAGCTGATTTGCAAGCTGTTACACACTGTCCTTTTCTAGCATAGTTAAATTGAAAAATAACATGGTTATATTGTTGTTGGAAAATAGTATTTCTTTGTAAACTGACATTTTGAAATAACTGGTAAAACAAATTGCACTTCTTACCCTTTGAGAAGGGAGAGAAGAAAACATGATCTGTTTTCACGTAGCATTACAGACGCTCAGAGCTACACAAAAATGGGAAAGCAGGTGATAGACTTGTTTGGGTCTCTCACTGGAATTACTAGCAGAACTTCTGTTCCACAGCATATTGCCTTGGCCTGTGCAGCTCGTGTTTGGAACTCAGTTAACATAATCTCAGCAGTAGACAGGATGATTGAATCTGATTTAACCTTGCTTTACTGATACAGTTACAAAGGATGGCTGACATAAAGGGCTAAAGTATTAGAGTGAGATCCAGAAACTGTTCTTAATCTACCAGACAGTTGTGCCTTTGCAATATGTGTCACGACTGTCAGATGTTAGCACAAGAGGCTCAAGTACTTAATATGTACCAAAGCCGATCAAGTGTGGAAAAATTCTGCTTAGTTGGCTTCCTGTTCAGTATTGTCTGAAACACCTCTTTTCTCAAGAATTGTAAGGGGATCCTACGTACCTAAAGTGAGGGGTTTAGATTCCATTCCTAGGGTGGCAGGCACAAGAAAATACTTTTAAAACTTCTAGGGTTCAGGCAGTCAAGAACCTGTGATTCCATACTTGGATGGAAGTTTGATACTTCAAAGATACTTCAGACTTCTAGCTGGCTTGCTAAGAGTAATGATTTGGACAAAAGAATGTATTTTTCCTGTTCTAGACTAATAAAAATCAAATGAATAGCATGTATTTTCTTGTGTTGTTTTTCAATAGGTATATCCAAAGCCTAATGGAGCTGGTTGAATTCCATCAGAAAAGCCCAGATGACCAAAAAGTCTTATCTGAGTAAGCTTTTCATGTGTTTCTTGGAACTTTTGATCTCCCATTCCACTTTTCACAATGTAGTCAGTTGAGGATGACAGCTGTCATGAGCTGAATTTGATAGTCTAGCATGAAGTGCTGTGCGTAGAGCAAGCAGGTTTAAATCTCTGATCATGTTTTGTAATATTGCAAATAAATATGACCCATTGCAGCTCAGTTTCATGGGCGTACTGCCCCTTGAACTGTCATGACAAAGAAATGTCAACAAAAATTATACGTGATGTCACATGGCTGCATATTTCCAAGACGTCAGCTAGGGGTCTTTTTTTCTTCCTCACATTCTCCTCTGTTCAAACTATTATGAATGAGTAAACAGGCAGTGAATTTGACATGGCTAATGATTGATATTTTTAATGCAAAAGATCTAAACTCTTCTGGTTTACGTCAGTGAGGAATTACTTTTAAGAGAATGAAAAAAACCTCTATATTTTAATATTAAGGTTGTTATGCTCTTATCTGTGCTGCTGCTGGAGTAGATAATGACATTGTACAAAGCTTACCTCCATGTAGTCTTAGAATAACGTTCTAAAAATACCTCTTTTTGACCTAGCTTTATAGATACATTAATTAGAGTGCGAAACAGACATCATGATGTGGTTCCTACAATGGCACAAGGAGTAATTGAATATAAAGACACTTTTAAAGTAGATCCTGTCACCAATCAAAACATTCAGTATTTTTTGGATCGTTTTTACATGAGCCGTATTTCTATCCGGATGCTAATGAACCAACACAGTAAGTAGAAACTTCTACCTGAGGAAAAATTTTAGCCTAATGAGAAACATATTAACGTTTAAGTTTAAGAAACTTCTCTTAAAACTGTTGGAGATCTGCCTCATTTGATTTTGTGTGACACTGAAAAGTTAGAAACTGAACACATGACTTAGGAAAGTAGTGGGAAAAGTAGTAAGTCTCGTGTAGAATATGTAGGGGTCTCATTCCTTACATTTTAAAGCCTTTAGATGTTGAACTACAGAAAAGCCAACATAGTTTGGTGGCAGTAGATAGCATTTTTAGCTTGCAAAAGGCATAAACAACACTAAGTATTTTATGTGATTATATGCTGTGATCACACTGTATCAGTCTAAATTTAAGGCTTTTTAATAATATAGTATTTGGGATTAAATATAGTATTGTCTTCATCTCAAACAGCCCTTCTTTTTGATGATAAATCCGGCTCAGGGCACCCCAGGCACATTGGAAGTATTGATCCTTGCTGTGATGTTGTTGAAGTAGTGAATGGTACGTATTCTCAACTCCTTAACATTTCTCTTCATGATTAGTATTTATATCTGATTGCAAGCAATTTGTGTTACCAACCTATGTTGTATAGCATGCTGTTTTCACTGAAAGAACTGAAAGCAGTCTGTCAAAACACAAGCTTTTATAGGACAGAATTTAAAATACAAAGCAGCAGTGAAAAAATGTGTTGGAATAAGGCCTAGCAAGTGACAGATAAGGTAAGAGTTAAAGTTGTCTGAAGTGTACTGAAGATCTACCCATGCTGCTGCAATTGTCTATTTATTCTCAGCTTTGAATTTTTTTGCACAGTGGATGCAATGTTATCATTCCTTTGAAACACAGGCTTAGAGTCTGTAACACCTTAGCAGATAACACAGTTAAAAATCATGTTTTGCCATGCATTAGAATGAATTTTTAGTGTTTAGCAGTACATTTCACATATTATTTAATTAAATGTTTCAGATGCTTTTGAAAGTTCC
Source organism: Podargus strigoides (assembly GCA_028020825.1). Classification (NCBI taxonomy): domain Eukaryota; kingdom Metazoa; phylum Chordata; class Aves; order Caprimulgiformes; family Podargidae; genus Podargus; species Podargus strigoides. The sequence goes on from CM051623.1 coordinate 32,975,835, forward strand.
AAGATGTTGTGTGACCAGTATTACTTAACATCTCCAGAACTGAAACTTACTCAAGTGAATGGTAAGATGAGAGCTTTTATGTCTGTCTTTGAATTGGTAGCCAAAGTGCTGCTTTTACTGGGTCCAAAGGCTCCCTTTTCTATAGCCATAATGGTACATACCAGTTGATCTGCCTTGGGCTAGTTCCTCTTCATTTTCTGTTATAAGCACCTCATTTAATTTCCTGTGTTAGAAGTCAAATGTCGTTGTATCTTAAACACTAGATTTCCTGAGGTAATGTTTATGAATTTGAGAGAAGTAAGACTAACCTGTACTTAAACTAACGTTATAAGTTGCTAGAGAGGAGCTCTGTATCTGGGGTGAGGAAGTGTGTGTGGGTGAGAAACACTGGTTCTGGTCCAAGCTGCCTGCATCTGCCCGATCTCAGGCAATCAGCTTAACCTCTAAAATCCTTTATTTATAAAATAGAATTAATACTTGATTATTTTTTTTTTGGTTTATTTAAAAATAAACTGTTATTAAGCAAATGGTAATTACAGCCTAAGCAGTTATGAGTGCATAAAGTTGTTTGCTCATTTGGGGGGGGGGAAAAAACTCCAGAACTGAGACTTGTTTATTTTCTTGTTTGTTCTGGCATGCAACTTACTTATTGCAAAATTTGGTTACCATACAGAAAAATTCCATCACTCTTTTCAGTCTTGTTTGTCTTTTCCCCTTCCTCTAGGAAAATTTCCAGGAGAGCCAATTAACATCGTATACGTTCCATCGCATCTTTTTCACATGCTTTTTGAGCTCTTTAAGGTGTGTCAGTATAAGCTGTTTCTTCCCTTAGTAGTCTGAGCTGGTGTGTCACTATTTAATATCTCTAGCTAGATCTGAAGGAAGTAAAGTTTTGCATAGGATAGTGGGATTTCTAAAATTTTCTTATTTAGGGAAATAGCTTTGGCAGTTGGGAAAGGAATGATTGCAGTTTGTTAGGAGAGTATTTGAACACTTCCGTGCAGTGGTAAATGGGACAGGGTAAGGGGGAGAGAGAGTAAAAGTGGGACATGGGGTTGTGACCACTGCTAGCCTCTGCTTTTATGGGTTGCATCTGTAGTGCAGGTTTGCCCTGGTGCCTTTTCTGTGGACTGGGTGATACATTTTGAAGTAGCGAAGGAGCTGAACTAATGTGCTGCCAATATGGGGTGCAGAACTCTGGCAGCCTTTAGCAACTGCTGAACTCTGCTCTTCTCCAGAAACCTGGTGACTCTTAAGGTAGTTAGGTTATTTACTTTACATTGTCTGAGTTATATGTTGGGCAACAACAGTGTAATCTTTCAAGCATAGAAGAGCTTGGCTATGCTTAGACACGTTCAGGTGTGAGACCTCCTCTGCTCCTTTTACGCTAAATTGCCAAGTGTGTTCCTTGGATGCTAAGCACTGGTAGGAATGGAGAGTGACTATGCTCAGCTCCTGTATAACAGGGATATGATTTTAAGTGCATAGATGCAACACTTTCTGATAATGGTAACCTTCATTTCCATAGAATTCGATGAGGGCAACTGTTGAATTCCAAGAAGACAGTCCTTCCCTTTCTCCAGTTGAAGTGACAGTTGTTCTAGGACAAGAAGATCTGGCAATTAAGGTATTTTGTTGGCCTACTACAATATGGGTTTAATGTAATCTTGAAGAGTGCATATACTGCAGCAAATTCTATTAGAAGAACTTGCAGCTTCTGACAACAGATGATACTATTCATGAGACTTTTGTTGATAGCCTCCATTTAGCACAATTATTTACCTGAAAAATAATATGCTGAAAAACAAATATTTGCATGTATTACCATTGGAAGGGATTGTTCAAATAACAGCATTTTAAATACCGTTTTTAGTACATGATTGTAGTTAACTTTATTCTCTCTTAAATCAGATCTCAGACAGAGGTGGTGGTGTTCCCGTAAGGAAAATTGAGCGGCTGTTTAGCTACATGTATTCCACAGCACCAAGACCAAGGATGGATGATGGTCGAAATACCCCTCTTGTAAGTTATTTTCAATATTCATGTTACTAATAAGGTTGCTCTAGGTGTTGTACAGACTGGTAGGTTAATAAATTATGAAATGCTATGTCCACCCTACTGCTTTGTAGGGTGGGCAAAGATTGAGCCTCATAAATATAGATTAACACTTTCTGAACCAGATTTTTAATATCTAGCTTAGTGGACAAAAGTATTCTTTTAAACGTGTAAATGAAGAACATTCCAACTTGAATCTACTCCTATTTTTTTCTTATAGTCCAATGACAGTAATTTACTTGGTCTTCACTCCCACTTAGTCCTCAATTTATTATAAATTATGCTATCTTTATGGAGGCAAGCACAACTGGAATAGGCTTAGACCATTGTTGTGTATCTACCAATAGCAAACTCCTTTTACTAATCAAGCTTTACTAGCAAAAACAAGGCAGGGAAAATGCAGAAATGTAATGTGTAAGAGATGTGTATATAAATGCTCCTGCTTCATAGAGACTTTTTCTTGTGTTTTGTTTGAAACTGACCATTAAAAATAAAACCAATACTTTGTATGAAACTGATTAGAGATTTTTGTTTTCTTTTAAGAGATGAGTAAGCGCAAAGGACTTTCTAACAGTTCTAAAATCTCTGAACACTTTCGGGCTATTTAATTTTAAGTCACAAGAGCTAGTGAAAAATAAATTAATTTTGTCTTGTACTTTATTTTAAGGCTGGCTTTGGGTATGGCTTGCCAATTTCTCGTCTGTATGCTAAATACTTTCAAGGAGATCTAAATCTCTACTCCATATGTGGTTATGGAACAGATGCTATCATCTACTTGAAGGTATGTGTTTTGATTGGTTAAATAAAAGGTAGTGTTGATAACTACCATTATTGCAGTGGGGTAACTACTCAGTATCATTTTAAAGTAAACAAAGTGTCTTCTCATGAATAGAAAAGCTCTCATTTTTGTTAAGAAATGCCAGTAAGATTTGTAACTGATATCTACAATTAAAAATGTCACTTGGCTTTACCTAGTCTACTTGAATAACTACTAGTGAGAGCCTCATTAGTTTTTAAATTGCATTAAGATTTATTATCTACTGGTTCATGGAATATAAAGTACTGGGAGAGAGTAAAGTAATAGAAAGGTGTGAACAACAGATCTGGTTTCTTTACTGTTGTTTCTTTACTCTGACAACCAGAAAGTCTGTATAAACTAATCCTTAAAGAGTCTGGTATCTGGTCCTATTCCACATCTGCCGTATAGCCTGTGTATGGGATTCAGATATCAGTAATCATGAATACCCAGCTTTTAACAAGCACTGCTGTTTTTCTAAGTAATCTGGAAAAAAGGACTACATATTCTTTTCTGCTTTTTGGCTTACTCATGGGAAAAACTTGCTTTGAAGTTCTTCTAGTAAACCAAAACCATAGTTCCAAGCACACTGAAGCACAGCCAGAGAAGCAGTACAAAAGGAAGAGATGGTTCAGCTATTACGTGTTGCATTTTTATTTAACAGCTTCCCAATAGAACATGGATATATTTTTTTCTTTTTTTTTTTTTAGCTACAAAATATGGAAGTAGGAAAGGAACATATTTTAAAGTTCTTCTGGAATTTTATAAATGAAAGTTCTTTTCCATGGCTTCCAGGACTATCTTGAAAACAAGTTACAGAGTAACTCTTAAGGCCTATAAAAATGTGTAAAAGTGATTTGATGTTACTGTGTTTGTCCTGCCAAAATATCCAAAGCAAACATAGATACTGAAGCACATAAATGCCTGTATCTGTTGTAGAAACATTTGTGTAAATAACTGTTTTGTAGTGTCACTGGCTTAACACTTGAAACATACTGCATGAATTTTTGCAGAGGTGTTACTGAGAGACAGAAACAAAGTAACTTTTTTCCTTCTTGATTTTTTTTAGGCCCTGTCAACAGAGTCAGTAGAAAAACTCCCGGTTTTTAACAAATCAGCTTCCAAGCATTACCAGGCTATCTCAGAGGCAGATGACTGGTGTGTTCCAAGTAAAGACCCAAAGGATCTATCAAAGCAGAGTGTAGCTCTCTGAAGAGAAATTGGTATCCAGGCACCCAAGGGGATCAAGCTGGCTTCTCAAAAAAGACAAGTGTTTGGAAATGTTCATCCTCCAAACAAGCAAATTCTTCAGTTTCAGGACAGGCAGAAGAGAAAGAAGGATAAGGATGTTACATCTGGGCTGTGTGCACTGAATGTGAAATCTTGCTGTGGACTTCAGGGTGGGGAAAATTAAAGGTCTTTAAAGAAGAGATGTGTATAGAGGAAAATCAGACTTTTTTTTTTTTTTATGATCAAAGACTTAATGTGGCAGAGGGGTGCAATTTGAGTCCTGTTTAATGCTTGAATTCTGAATGCTGATAAAATGTCAGTTATGCTGGTATATATTTTGCTCCTAGAATAGTTATCAGTAGTTCGTCTTACTACAGAACTTCTCAGGTAGATAACATCTGTACTTTCAAAGCTGTGTTTATAGCATTTGGAAAAGATCTACTTAACATGGCAGTCTTGTAGCAAGATACAAACAGCATTTAAATACAGCCTGACTGGGAGGGAGGAAGCCCTGGGAGGTAGGTATAAGGAAGTCCCGTTTTAAAAAAAAAAACTGTATTCCAGTAATAATTCTTACGTGATGCCTTGCTCTGTGAGTTACATTGCTAGATTTTTCTTTATGTTAAGCTGTTCATGGGAAAACTAGCCAAGTAAGGCTCCTATGCATAAGGTAACTAAGCAGGAAATCAGGGTATTTTAGAAAGCTACTGGAAAGAAATGGAAAGCTACTTGGTTATAGCAGCTGTAAGGTTAGCCTTACATCTAGCCTCCTTCCCTGCACTCCAGAAAACATGTGACAAGTATGTAGGTTGGAATTTTTCAGGAACCCAAGTAAGACATGCAAGTTGAACAGAAAGTTTTTGGTGCTCTACATTATGCAAGTATGATGTGGGAAACAATATCATGTTTAAAACATGCTCTTGTGGTTCCTTTTTGCCATGCTGTTAGAGGATTAGTGGCTCAGTACACTGAACCAAAATCTGCCTATCATTTTTGTCAAATTTATATTGGACAACGATAACTGAAAGAGGTACATGAGGATTCTATGCCTTGAAAGCTGTGATGAGCACTGAAGGTCTATTTGAAGGGTTTTCAGGAAGAGTGGTGTTGGAACTAGAATTTTATTCTAAGAACTGTTCATTGCAGTGGAAAGGGCTTAGGAAATGAGAAGTTTCAAAATATGAACAGCACTGAAAACTATAGAATAACTCTTATGAACAGCAAAATAGTGGGGAATTGTCACAGAAACAGTGCCAGTGGGAAAGAGCTGTTGGGGAAAATACTCCATTCTCAATAAGCTTCTTCCTTTCCCATCTTCTTTGTGCATTTTTCCCCCTTGTAAGCAAGGTAAGCTTGACAGATTAGAAGTTAAACTACTGGACATTGCCAAACCGGCCAGTCAGTGGTCATCGGGGCTGTATAATATGACTTAATCTTTTTTTTTTTTTCACTTATTAGCTTACTATCTTAAGTGTATATGATCCTTTGCAAGAAGTTGCAAGTACAGTATTGAAAGCATCCTGCTTAGTCATACGACTTTTCTAAAACAGATGTGTGTTTTTTGGACAGAAAGCCACTCCATACTCTACTATGAATACCATTTTTTTTTTTTTTTTTTTTTTTTTTTTTAAAGAGGAAGGAGAGAAATCTAGAACTACCTTTGTGTTCTAGAAGTTCTGTAGGGACAGATTTCTCAATCAAAAATAAAATAGCATTGTGATATGCATCAATTCTTCTAAAAACTAAATTTAGAAGTATGATGATAACTACTGAGCATAATGATTTCAGTACTGCATTAAGGCTGTTTTTATTCCAGTGAATAAGCTGCAGTCACCAAAGTTCACCAGATCATATATCTGAGTTGAGTGAGCTCAGTGAATGAAATTGATAATAAAAATGAAATATCTTTGTCTGGTATATACAGGTATGAAAAAGCTGTCTTCACTGCCATAATATACTTGAATATTTGTTGATTTTTGTATTGAATACAAGGTCACAAAAACATACCTAGGTAGTCATTGTTGTCAAGTAAAAACAAATTATACCTCTGTCTGCACCCAGTAGTGCTTGAACATGAGTTACAATCTCTACATCTGTAACACAGATGCCTCTACTCCAGGTAGGAGCTGTAACTTCTGTCTCAAAGCAGCTGAAGGACACAGGTGCTTTAAACATGTCTGTGATGTTACTTGCAGAGAGAAGCTGCAAAACACACGCCATGCAGACAGAGATGTGTGTAGCACTTCAGGAGCCTGCATGGAATCTCTGTAGTAGTAAAAATTACTTAAGAGCTATTTACTTAGATAAAGTACCTTTTCTAGCACTTTTATTCCTAAAAGTAGAGCTGCAGTTTTAAGCCTTTTACTTGGATGTAGATGTTCAAATACTTTTGTAATAAAATCTTGTAAATGGTTGTCTAGTATCTTTATTTTCTTCTAAGAAGTCTAGTGCAAGCAAGGGCCTTTTTAAGTCTTACTCTGCAGAGTTGAGCAAAGCAACTTTCATGCTGTGTCATGGTTTTACCAAGGGTAAGTCATGTTTGACCAACCTTATTGCCTTCTATGAGGAAATAACTAGGTGGATAGATGATGGTAGAGCGGTAGATGTGGTTTATCTTGATTTCAGTAAAGCATTTGACACTGTCTCCCACAGCATCCTTGTAGATAAGCTGATAAAGTATGGGTTTAGTGATCAGGTAGTGAGGTGGATTATGAACTGGCTGAAGGGAAGAAGCCAGAGAGTTGTGGTTAATGGGACGGAGTCTAGTTGGAGGCCTGTGACTAGTGGAGTCCCTCAGGGGTCGGTACTGGGACCGGTGTTGTTTAATATCTTCATCAATGACTTGGATGAGGGTACAGAATGTATCCTCAGCAAGTTTGCTGATGATACCAAACTAGGAGGAATGGCTGACACACCAGAGGGTTGTGCTGCCATTCAACGAGACCTTGATAGGCTGGAGAGTTGGGCGGGAAAAAACTTAATGGAATTCAACAAGGGCAAGTGTAGAGTCCTGCATCTGGGGAAGAACAACCCCATGTACCAGTACAGGTTGGGGGCTGACCTGCTGGAGAGCAGTGTAGGGGAAAGGGACCTGGGGGTCCTGGTGGACAGCAGGATGACCATGAGCCAGCAATGTGCCCTTGTGGCCAAGAAGGCCAATGGCATCCTGGGGTGTATTAGAAAGGGAGTGGTTAGTAGGTCAAGAGAGGTTCTCCTTCCCCTCTATTCTGCCTTGGTGAGGCCACATCTGGAGTATTGTGTCCAGTTCTGGGCCCCCCAGTTCAAGAAGGACAGGGAACTGCTTGAGAGAGTCCAGCGTAGAGCCACAAAGATGATTAAGGGAGTGGAACATCTCCCTTATGAGGAAAGGCTGAGGGAGCTGGGTCTCTTTAGCTTGGAGAAGAGGAGACTGAGGGGTGACCTCATTAATGTTTATAAATATGTCAAGGGTGAGTGTCATGAGGATGGAGCCAGGCTCTTCTCAGTGACATCCAATGATAGGACAAGGGGCAATGGGTGTAAGCTGGAACATAGGAGGTTCCACATAAATGTGAGGAAGAATTTCTTCACAGTGAGGGTAACAGAACACTGGAACAGGCTGCCCAGAGAGGTTGTGGAGTCTCCTTCTCTGGAGACATTCAAAACCCGCCTGGACATGTTCCTGTGTGACCTTATTTAGGTATTCCTGCTCTGGCAGGGGGATTGGACTAGATGATCTTTTGAGGTCCCTTCCAATCCCTAACATTCTGTGATTCTGTGATTCTGTGAAATAGATGTAGCAGGGGAGAGAAACACTGAAAACAACATCGTGCTTATGCTTAATGTTGGATCTGCTGAGAGTTTACATAGTGCCTAAAATCAGTGCATCACATCTCTTTATTATTTCTAATTAGGATAGCATTCATCTTCAGAGATGAAAACTGAGAATCCTTCATCAGTGCACATTCTGCCCTTTAAAATACCTACTTTTTGTTCAACTATAAAGAATGTGAAAATTCATCATCAGTTTTAATTTTATATAAAAGAAGACATCCATCATCAAGTCTGTAAAAAAGTTACTTGTTCCCCAGGCTACGCTCTTCCAGCTCTGAAGCAATGGGACAACTGGCTTTTAATAGCTGGTTTGTAAGAGAACAGTAGTTACCAGATGGAACAGGCTGTGCCGTGATAAAACAGTCCAGTACAACTGGTGCTTTAGAAGACTTGTGCTTGCCTGGGAATGTCCTGCATCTCCCTTGATTTTAAGAAGATAAAGTAACTGTAAGAATGTGTGTAGGTACTTTACCTGAAAGGCAGGATGTGAAAACCAGCCAGACCCTGGATATCTAGCAGTAAATCTACAAGTGACAGCTTTGTGTGCTGAGTTTCCCCTTCTTAACAACGTTTTTTTCACTTTCTTAGCAGTGCTTTTTCACCTGTAATGCCAATGAAGCAGATCAGGTGGTACAAACTACAAGCGTTTTGCAATTACAGAATTGTACCACTGACATACATTGTTATGTGAGGTAGGTTGGGAGAAACAACCCAAAACTAGAAGTACACTGTGGACTTTAATAAGCTACTACAGAATACAAAACAAAACCACCATAAAAACACCCATTGTGTTTTCTCCCCATCCACCTTTACTGTCTTGTGGACACTAGAGCCAGGAGTAGCACATTTTCCTTCAGGTTTTTCCAAGCAGAAAAATCTCACCCATGGCAGGCTCAGGAGACACACACACTGCACGTGGGAGCCAGGCATGCAGGGATGTACCCACCTTGCTGTGTGGCCCCGTGTACAGCACGTGGCCCCAGCATGCTGCTCACAGGCCAACAGTTCCAGACAAGCTCCTGCAGTCCAGAAGGTGCCAGAAGTTGAAATGTTTTTTTTCTTCCCCTGCACAAACCCAGTGAGTGACAGAGGCCACACACCCTGCTCCTGATTCAGCAAAGCACTGAAGGTACGGGACTGGCCTGCTTCTCACCTGTCACAGGTTCACCAGCATCAGCAAGTTCACTCACTGGTAAAAGGTGTTCTGGTTTCACAGGAGATAAGCAGATGTTACACTTTCCCTCTTTGCCCTTTGATCCGGACCTTACAAAGCCAGGTTCCTGATGTCAACAGAAACCAGGCCAAAGCACCCTGTTTTCTCTTCCAGATCATTAGCTGAAATATGTACACTGATTTTGTTCCTGGTGCCTTGGGCACACGTCCAGATTAATCTCCCTGGAGCCTTGATAAGCAGTTGTTCATTATCATCTTCTCCCTATCATTTAACCAAGCTTTCAAATCCACCAGACTTTGCCCTTAGGGTGCAATAGTGTCCTTCCCATAGCATTATTACAAAACAAGCTTTGCTACCTTTGATAAGAAACACTACTGGACTGGAAAAATAGATTCTATCTTTTTTTCCCCTTTAGTAGTGATGACGACTTGAGAGGATCAGGTTATAAGCCCTGAGAATTGTCTGCCCTTAAATTCTTGAGGGGTTTTGGCCAACAGAAGGTAGAACTTGGTAGTTTATGATCCCTCGGCTCAGCTAATTTGGGCAGGTAGGGATGGTGAAGAGGAAGGGGCACACTTCTGGATTAACATCTTTGGGTTTGCATTCCCTAAAAGCTGGCAACACAATTTTAAGTGCCTGTGTCTCAATCCTGCAGTATAGTCCCTAAAGTGGCTTTTCACGTCTCTGCTGGTACGCACACTCAGGACAGAATGACTGACTCGGTACCTGGCCAGATGCTGCTGCTCCTTGGAGTCAGCAAAAAGAAAGCAGCACATCCTGGTGGGCAGTCTCAGTTGGCCCAACATCTCTTCGCTCACTTCATAGGGAGGAAAGGCCAGAAAATCCCTGTGGACTGTCTGACTTTTCCCTGCCATCTAGAGTGCTGGATGGCACAGCGAGAGGCTAGAACACAATCCTGTGTCTTCAGAACATTCTGAGGCCTCTTAATGACGTAACTTTTTATGTAAGTAGAAAACTATCTGTAGGATATCAGGAGCTGCTCCTCACCAGCTATCTTCTATATTGCTGCTGCAGCTATAAAAGAAAACCAAAACAGTGTAACAAAATAGCCCACATAGAATTAGCACAGATTTTCCTGTGTCACCTCCTTGCTTTGCAGTTCCTAGAAGGAAGAGGCAAGAAAATAAAGGATCTACCTGATTTTCTGCTATGTGAGAGGGAGAGCCTCGAGGAAAAAGGCTCACATCACCTTCCTGGAGTCGAGTCCTAAAAACCCAGACAGACCTGCAATGCTGGGAAACACAGTGAGAGGAGTGACCACCATTCACACTGTTCAGGGTGGCAGAGCATCCTTCTGGAAGGTGACAGAGAGTTTCTAGTTTAGGACGGCCACACTTTAAGTTACATTAATATGATACATGCAGGTATGCCCTGTCTCAAAGGCAAGTAAGAAAAGCAAGTTAAAAAATACAGTTGTTTCCATCATTCTGTATACATTGGGCTTTCTGTACTATGTTACCTAGGGGATTGGGCCTGAAAACTGACAACTTTGGCATGGGATTCAGCACACCAAGTACAACACCTTATCATGACACTACGTATGTGTCTGTATGTATGTGCCAATGTGCAAGTTGGTTATCTGAGCTCCCTCTCTAGTGATCAGAGTTGATATAACCAGAGGACTATCAGCTCCTCCTGAAGCAGATATCCACATCTGGCCAGCTGAAAAGCTCTCCTGTCTTCAGTGGCAGAGTTCAGCTAACTGCAGTGGGACCCTAGGCACCTGGGACACATGTAGGTGCTTGCATTTAGATGGTTTCAGCTGTGAGCTGACTCCCAGCTAATTCAGTTGCCTAAAATTAGACACCTGATGCTATATGAGGCACCCTGGCATACTCTGCCTGTCTCTCATCTGTCACTCCAGAAAAACTGAGATCTTCCCAGGTCCTTTGTCATGTCTGCCAGTTCCATGCAAATACCTTGTATGGACGCCCTTTGCTTTCTCAGTTATCAGTGAACATTTATGCTTAGGTAAATGGCTCAAGTCCCCTTACTAATTCTGTGTGGTTGTGTGAGGCTGGAAATACAGAGCTCAAAACATCACTGCTGTGTCATTGCTGGCCAGGGTGGATAGATAATGGAAAATCCCAGACAACATTTATCCCACAGCAAATGCCAGTGGGATCATTGTAGAGGAACCCAGCTGGCTGTTGGCACAATCTGTGTCAGCCTGTCCACAACACTCCTGGTTGATTTTTAACAACTTAACTGGGAAACAAGGTGGAATACCTGGCAGGGATACTTGTCCTTTCCTCCAATCCCTGTGGTGTGCAGCACGATGAGCAACATGCATTGCAAAGGGTATTGGTGGCCCAGAGCCACTCCCCTGCTTACAAAGGGTATTACTGGAGGAATTCAACCTTCGTGCAAGGGTGGATCAGATGGCTTATACCACTCTGGATATTAACAGGTATATGTCATTGCTTCACAGACAGTAGGAAGCTGTTTGCTCAGGCATAAAACTTGTTTTGTGTTGACACAGAAGAACTTGTTTGTGCTTAGTTAGGGCCTGTTACAAAACCCTCTGAACCCACTGGATAACTCTCCCTTGTTTCTAATCAACTTTGCCTCAGGTTTTACATAATACACAATGAAGAAGGCTTCATTTTCAAACTCTGACTGAGGACATTCTTAAGTTTTAATTGTTCACGTTGTTTGTAGAGATGCCCAGAAGCCGCCTGCTGGTCCAGATCACTGCATGAGCTTTGCCTCTGTGGCCTTGCTCTCCTGTTCCTGTTTTCCCTTCTGCTGCCGGTGCCAGGCTATGCATGCTCTGAGCATATCTTCTGTAGCTGAAGGATGGGAACAGTGCTTTGAAGGCATGTCACACTTCCAAAAGCTTTTGATGATTTTTCAAGGCCACTTGGGAAAAAAAAAAAAAAAAAAAAAAATCATAGTACCTTCTACATATTCCCAGGCTTCTGTCTCTTGAATGACAACATCCGTGTCAGAACAGCTAGAGAAATGGCAAAACTACTCACTGAAGTGCCATAAATTGTTATAAGCAGACCTTGGAAATTATATTACAGAGATTAGTATTCAGGGCTGACTGAAAGAGGTGTTTTCATTCTTCTCCAAAAAGTTGTCCTTGCCTTCTCCTTCTCTCTGCAGCAGAATGATATTCTCCACCTGTGAGTATTGATGTTAAAGGAGAGGATGTGTCTTGACTTTAAATCTGCACTTTTGCAGTCAAACAGAGCAGAGAACTGCAAATCCTCCCATTTCTTCCCACGAATGAATACACCCACTGATACAGGAAATTAGAGTTTTGGGGGAGAAAGTCTATCCCCAATGGCAAGCTCTTTCAGAGGGGGGTGATTTCATTTCATAAGAACAAAAAGGAGATTCCAGCAAAGCTGTTGACTATGAAAGGCTAAAATAAATGCTCTTCACCATTTCTTTAAAGTATGCTAGCACAGGAAGGTTTGTTTTGTTCTGTTTTGTTTTTAATGTAAATTTTATAGCAGAATAGCAACACACCTAGGAGAGGAAGAGGAGTATGTGACATACATTTGGACATTCAAGATACGTTGAACAGAAACGTGTATATGCACATATGTCCTATTTACAGGTACTGAACTGGTTGACAGCTCTTGTTTCAGCCCCATCCCCTTTATCCAATGCAGTGCAACCCTTATACTGGAAAACCTTGATCTCCAAACATCCCAGACTAGAGGGAGGTCAGCCCTCAGCCTTTCTGTTCAAGCCAAGTGAGACCAGTTCCATGCTGGGGAACTCTGGGTGAAGAGATGCCGTCATCTCAGAGGTGTAAGTGTGTCCTTGTTTGGCAAAGCTGGCAGTTTGTCCTTGTGTCCCTGGCCACCAAGGACTTGGCTGGGATAAAGGGGCTTTGCCCATGCCTGGAGACAGAAGGACAGGACTATTTAATGGCACACAGCAGTGACCAGCCACAGCTTGTGCTCATTTCACACAGCTGAGGCTGTTTTTAAAAAAGGATTAAGAGTGTCCAAACCCCAAACAATGTGAGGACCTGCTTCAATATGACTGGAAGATTATTCCAGCTGTTTGGGGCTAGGAGCCTAAAAAAGTAAAGCTTGCCCCCCATAGTCAGTAGAGCTCCAGACACTTGGACATGAATAGCTTGGTTTAAGCAGAGGGCAGACTGGCACCTAGTGCTAGATAAAAGGACACAAACCAGTGCTGTAAATAAGGAATGAATGATTATAAACCTTAAAAAAAACTTTAGGAAATGGGTGGCTGCTGTTAAGTTGCTAGCTGCTGGCTCTTTTGTTCAGCTTACAGCTTTCCATCCTTTTTTTCTTTTTTTTTTTCTTTTTTTTTTTTTTTAAGTACAAACACTTGCTAAGTACATGGCACAGCCTCCTCCCCTCAGGGCTGGGGGACATGGGGAGCAGCAGTGCCTCTTGGCATTGTTCTGGCAGCCTCCTGAGCGAGAGGCAGGGGACCCATGGGGACAGCGTGTTCCTTGCCAGCTGCACTGGGAGCTTAGAAACGTGTTTATGTCAAGTCAGTGAGAGCTGCCTGGGCTAGTCATGCCACTGCTCTCCCTCCTTTTCAAGGCTGCTGGAAGCAGCAGTGTCAAAGTTCAAGCCCACGTTCAAGTCTGTTCCAGGCGCTGCTTGAAGTTTGCTCCTGCCTGCATGGAGCCACTTACCCCCAGTCTCACCAGTGCACCCAGACCATCTGAAAATGAAGGGGAGACAGGGCAGCCTCTCTGCCCCTCTCCCTGCCTCACATCAGAAAGTGCAGCTCTCCCTATGCTTGAGTAGGTGCCAGCAACCAGTGCAGGACTTGGTGCCATTTAATAACAAATTCTCCCACACTCACAGCACAGCCAGGCCCTGGTCAGCTAAAAAAGGAATCCTCCTTCTTGGTCTTATCCAGGCAGAACCAACTCTCGGTCAAAGCTCTTGAGAGGATAGAAAAGGGACAAGGAAGTTAAGGGAACACCAGGTGGGCAGCTCAGGTATGCCTCCAAAGCACAGAGGTGCATGGGTGCTGCACAAAGGCACCCCACAAGAGGGGACTGTGATGGCTGTAGTGCAATGTGCCAGGTACCAGTGGAGTTTCAACCAGCTGGAAAGAAAAGTAGGAGATTTGGGTTACAGAGGCCTCCAGCACCTGGCTCCCCACAGATGTGTCAGGGTATCTCAGATACCTCCCTCCAAAGATTGCTAACACCCCGTGTCTGCCCAGGATGGGGTTGTGTATTTACCTGTTTGCCTTTTGTTAAGGTCCCCCTGAGAGTCCTCAGCTGTCCCTGAGGACAAGTGCAGGAGAACATGTTCAGGTTTGCCCTAAACTTGAATCACTGTGGTGGGCAGCTGCTGTCCATGGAGGGGCTGCAGCCCAGACTGGTGGCTCATGAGTCCTTCGTGCCAGGGACAGGCCTTTGGATGTGCCTTTTGCGGGGGGGAAGAGAACACAGAAATGTTGACTGTGGCCAACTGGAGAGCCTTGTGTTCAAAATAACATTTTCAGCTTCAAGTATCACAAGTCACAGTTCACAGCCCTCAAAATGCTGATTCTCATTGTTAAATAAACAATGTTTAATCTTTTTGTTTTACACTGGATTAGTTTTCACCACGTGAAAATCCACATCATTTCTAATGCCAGTTCTCCCCTTTCTCCCTCAGTTCTCCACCTCCCATCACTTGGTTGGGCTGAGCTCCTTTGTCTCCCCTGCACAGCTCCCTGCCACATCTGCCCATTTCCACTCACCTAGGCTGAAATGGCTTAGCCAGGGCAGGACACAACCATTGGTCCAGTTGTGCAAAAAGAAGCTGCCAGAGATAAATGAATTCATGGACTTTGCAGATAAACCTCAGGTCTCTAGAGGGTTCTGGTGTCATTAGAACCCAAGGTTACTGGTCTGTACCTAGCCCCACAACACTGAAGGATATAACATTTGATTTGGGGGAAAGCTGACAGTGCAAAGAATCTCTCCCATGTTTCTGATTACAGGGTAGGAGCCTGCTACCATGCTGGCAGATGAAATGTGTAGCACAGCTCGTCTTAGCTGGTGCTAAGCAAGGCAAGGCACACTGTCTGCCCCTGAAATCCACCCAGCATTTGAATTTCATCCACCTGCCATATGATAAATGCCATAAGGGGCATTTGACTGAAGACTTTGTTTCAGCAGGCTGGGTAAACAAGTTCCTGCGGGTTAGGAGAGCTACAGGAGGCAGAGATCAGCACAAATCCGGAGAACTGCAGGGGAGCAGAGAGGGGTAGTGACTCTGCACCCCAGTGGGGCCTTTCCACTGCCCTTGCTAGAAGAGGGTGCAGTGACAGTGTAGCAGTAGGGATCAGGCACCATCTCACGTGCCAGAGACTACACAGCCAGGGAAGGGAGGACACACTGCTCTTTCTCATCCTTATCCTTGGGATAATCCAGCTGCCCAAGCATTGTGGCCAGCACTGGCTGCCTTTTCTGGCTACTGCTCCTACCCTCCAAAGCTGAGCACCTGAGTGCCAGAGCACACAGTCAGAGAAACATTGAAATAATATGCAAATACTGCAGAAATTATTGCAGAAACTAAAGATTCCTGTGTTAAATCCTCCAAATAATTTCTAAACCGATCCAACAAAAATAGTAAGTCAATTGGGTCTCAGTTTTACACTGGCATGCTGCATATTCTGCAGGTCACACTGGCCTTGATTGCATTAGAGACCCTTAAGACCAGGGTAATGCTGTGGTACATGCTGTACTCCATCTATACCCATCAGCTGCAAATTGCACCAACAGTGTATTTGCATACAAAACACAAATGTTACTTATAAAAATGTATTACTTCTTTTCTTTCCAGCTGGTCAAAGCTCCTTTAGATGAGTTTGACATTGTTCATGTCATGCTCTGTGTGTGTGCAGGTGCTTGTGCAACTCATTACAGATTATTTTTTAACTGGGACAAACTCGTGCACTTTATAAAAAAAAAAAATCCCAAACAAAAGCTACCAAAAACCACTATAAGGTGGGAAAGAAAGAAAGAAATCACTGAAATTCTGTGGATTTATGGTGGAGGGAAGGGCAAAGCTGTGAGAGAAATGAATCCAGATGACAGACTGGAGTCCAGATTTCCAGCAAGGCATAGTCCAGAGTTGCTGGCACCAAGAGATGTGCTCACCACGGGCATAGGCAGACAGCGCGCTCTTGAGTTCAGGGAAGCCATGCACGTTTCCCCAGCAGTGAACTCGGAAACAGCAGGACAGACTCACCAAAGGGTTGGCTCAACTTTGAGAGGTAGACGTAATTCAATGGACTTTGCTGCAACTGGGACTTCAGGGTCAGTTTTGCTCTGCATGGATGTTAAAATACCTGTATTACTTTTTGTCATGAAATGGCTTTGCTTTGGCTGCTGTGATGTCCCTTCAGCTATGCTCTCCAGCGCAGGGCACTGCCCTTCAGCAACACCTGCATTTTCGCACCGCATGAACCAGTCCCCATGTATTTATAGGGCACACAATTCTGTCCCCTCCTTTATAGCTTGTTATTATAAAGTAGACTTTCTGTGAGTATTACTACTCGTTTGTTCCTGCACCGTTTTTCCTCAGATCTTAGCAGTTATTTATACTTAGCCCCTGACCAACTAGTGGTGTTTTTAGGGTTATCAGGAATAGGTAAAGATCCCTATTCTTGACCAAAGTTGTCCGGATTCAACCTTCTTTCTCCCCACAAGTAGCCAGCAAGCTTATGCCTATACACAGGCAGTGCAGCTCCCCACTGAGAGTTAATAATGACTTCATCTAACACAGTGCTAATTGCAGTACAAATAGCCCAAGCAGCCATATCAATTGCACTATTCCACAGCTAAAACGTGGAGTGATTCTGGCTCTAGGCAAAAGACTGATACCAGCATCCCCTGCCAGCCCCAGCGTGAAAGAACAGAACTGAACAGTTCATCAATGGTGTAAAAATCATGACGTGCCCTACTGTCCTTGGTTCAAACGCCTTAGTTGTAATTTAGTAGCGCTCCATAGGGTGCCTGTGCAAGGTAAAGGGCAACACACAGCTGCCATGTGCTAAAAAAATGTTAAATGTGTATTAAAATGAAACAGGTCATTGGAATGAGTAATATCCATAGTCACCTTTCCACTTTCTGTCTTATGAAGCTTAAGATGCATGTGGAGAAATAGTCAGAAACAAATTTCTGAGCAGCCAGCCAATTTCATCTGACAGTTGCTGTATATAGCAATCTTTCCTGACCCACTCAGCTGCTGTACCAGAGGTCCCTGCCGTTCTACAAATAGAGACTGTGCTAGATCTTTTCACTACTTTAATATAATTCTTGGGGAGGTTAAGGTGTCAGACACTATGTAGGCTTTTGCATCTCTGCTAATAGCATGCTCTTCATTGTCATTTAGTAGAAGAGGAAACACTAGGGAGCACAGGGAAATTCTACTGCCATATCCTGAAAGTAAATGGAAATATTGCTGTATCCGACCCATCTATATCTCATAGCGTTTCAGAAAAGCAGCAGCAGCCCTTCAAGAGCCCTGAAAACCTTTCAATGCACTGAAAAGCTGGCATGCCTGTTTGGCTTCTCAGAGTTTAATAAAGGTATATAATAGCATAGGCCACCCCAGACTGTTTCAATCTTCCTTCAATCTTAAAGACTGAAACCGTGCGTGTTTAATTAGAAGGTACTTGTCCCATGAGCAAAATCTGCTGCCAAAAGCATTAGTGTGTTTTCAAAGGATGTTCCTCAAATATGAATGAGCCAAGCCTCTGTGATCATTTTAATTAGTCCAGCAGTGCTTGCAGCTAAAAGTAAAGCTGCCACATTTCATGGCAGACCAGACTTTTCCCCCTATCCCCTAATATTTGTGTTTCTGACATTGTACAAATATAGCTGTCAGTCTTGCTCAGTCTGGGAGATTTATATAAATTCATGATCACAACAGTTAACTTGATTCTGTCAAAACCGGTGTACAGGCTGTAAGATATTGCCCCATGGAAAGAGGAGAAATGGTCTTTCAAGATGGTAAGTGGTTTTGAGTAAGTAAAATTTCATTGATGCCAAAACACGGTGATCTATTGGTTTCAGCTCTGATACTTTGATTTGGGTTGAAAAACTCTGATTGAAACTAGGCAAAGATATTGACTGGGATCTCTCTGTAAGTCTCCTCACACATGCCCATGCACACACATCCCTATGCACTCACAGACCCATGCAGAGCTGCCAGAATTTAAATGGACATTTCAACATCATTCTGCTTTTGTGTAGTCAGGATTTTTGATTCAAAACTTTTCAAGGCGATACAGACAACCTCATCACCTCCATGCAGCCCTAGAGACAATGCCATGTAAAAGCATGAAAAGGGGTGCAGGCAACCCATCCCCTTCCCCTGCTGTATTTTCAAATACCAAGGGTAAAAAGACACAGAGATTCTGTCTGCCTGTACCAGGGGGCCCCAAGGACCCATGTTTATTATCTAGGCTTTGAACCTTTTCTTCTTTACAATGCAAACACTTCTTAGTGCAGTCATGAGAGGAGTGAGGGATGCAGAACCAGCACCCCTTGTGCTGAAGGTCCCAGGTCTGAATATTGCTGCCATTTGGCCAAGCAATAGGCTCTCATTGGGTAGCTTGTTTTTGGAGTAGAGGTCAGTGACATCATTGACTGTTGAGTACGGTCTTAAAGTACCAGTAATGAGCATATTAACAAACATGTATCAAGCTCTAGGGCCAGTCTGTATGCAGACAGCTGTCAGTACTCGTCCAAAGCCACCTTTCTGAAGACATACTTATCTAAGCTTTATGCAACCAAAATGGTCTTGATACCACCGCACACAGTAAAACGCAGCTGAGGATATATCCTTCCCCTTCTGTCACCAGCAGAACTAGAAAACTAGCCTATCTCAAGGATGAATGGTGAAGGTTTTAAGGACATGTTGGCTGGTGGCTGAGCAGGAACTGGTCAAGATTTACTGCTTCTACTTCCAATGTCCTGAGTTTCTGCTTTGCAGTTGCTGGCTCTTCTTCTTGGCATTAAGCATGGAGAATGAGCAGCACTGTTAGAGAGCTGACCCAGCCACACTGTTTTGGGATCATTGTCCTTGTGTCTAAAGGCTGACTAAATATGAATGGATGTTTAAAGGTTTTGAAGGAAAATACAGTCCAGAACACTGTTAGATTGATTCTGACTTCAGTTTCACCTACATGCTCTCCATGGAGAAATCGGTGGAGTTTTGAGTCAAACTGGATTCAATCAGACATCAAGAACTAGGTTAAAAATTGTTGCAAGAGCACTTTACAAAGAGATTGTCTATATTTCCATGAACAGCTGAATTATGGCTGTGTCCTGGCCCATAAAAACACGCAGAGTGTCTCTATGTTCATAGACAGGATAAATTTTTTGTCAACAATGCATGTGGCTTAAGGTAAGGCTTCATATACACCTCTTAAAAAGCACAAAGACCAAAATATGCAATCTCATTGCTATCCACTGAGAAGTCATGAAGGGAGCTGTGGGAAAGGGTTGCCAGTGGGAAAGGATAGTTCATTCTTTGTGCTCATCTGTGCTTTAAATATTCTAATAGGCTGTGAAATGCAGTGGAAATATCTCAAACATGGCTACATCTCTACTAAGAGGTCAAATGGCAAAAAGCAACTCATTTCACAGAATAACTCTGAAAACAATTTTCTGTCATTTTAGATCATGACTAGGTTCAAACTTGCAGTGTAGGGGTGACAACTTGGTCCCTCATTATTTCCACCTGCAGACATCCAGTCTGTTGCAGCTTTGAAAATATAAAAGCATGATCAGAAGTTATATGACAGTATGAAATTTCAAGGCATCTGCACTAAGTCGGAATAATAAGACTGTGCATCCCATAAATTTAATATTGTATTTATTTAATATATTATCAGGTACCCCCATGCCTCACGTGAGCAAATCCACCCAGTATGTGGGAACAGAGTACAGTAAGAGAAAAAACAGAAAGAAACGCTAAAAGGTAACAAATAATAAGGTTTCCTTACTGTTGGTCTTTCTAACTCCAACAACATAAGCAATTAAAGTATATCAATCAGGTCTTTTTTCTGTGATAGGGATGTTCTGCAGTGTTTTTAACAGCTTGCAAATTCCTATGACTATAATCAGCCTGATCCCACTGTGCTCCCTGTCAGACACCACAATGGCTATAATCTGGCACCTGCTTGGTACAAAGATTCGAAGTGAGGCTGGGTGCCCACAGAATAAAAATTAAGTGTGTTCACAGCAGAGGGGGAGGATCAGAGGGAATTTAGGAACACTGGTGACAGCCTTTTTTCTTCTCTCTCAGCAAGAGCATCCTGACTACAACAGGTCAAAAAACAATGCTATTGTTCTGCCTTAAATCTCCCTCTTCCAGATGCAGAATTTCACTTCCAGAAGAGGCCAGTGCGGGGATGTGTTCCCAATAAAATCAGCTTCCTCCATCTGTCTCTTCTGGACTACCCAGCTTGTCCCATTGTCAGACTGTTCAGAAAGCAACAAATATTTTATTGCCTTGACCAGTTTGCAAATCCTCTTCCTCATGCCTGACTTACCTAGGTACGTCACATAGAAAAGCATTGGTTTTTAATAGCCTAAGCTTTCTCCATCCTTCAAATTCAGTGTTTTTTCCCAGTGCAGAATTCAGTGGATCCCTGACCTGGAAATGCCTCAAGTGTATTTTTCTACAGACAAACTGCCCAAGATCCTGCATGTTCTCCCCTGTAAACAGCTACAGTGTCTCTGATAGAGATAACTCTGCAACTCTATAGAAATCTTTCATTGGTTTAGTAAAGTACAGGGATGTATATTACAACTTCATTCATGTAAGAAAGCATTTTCTCCTGGTCTGTGCTGTCTTTGAAATTCTCCATTGGAACTGGAAGCTGTTAAATAGCAATATCTACTTTGCTGCCTAGCTAAACATAAACAGATCCATGAATTGGATTCTCTCCTAACACAGCGCACAAACTTTGATTCGTGAAAACTGAGATAAAAAGAAAAGTGATTTATAACATGAAATAATCTGCACATTTCTTCAAGTGCTGTTATTGCTGCTCTGTGAGACACAGAGACACTGAACAGCTTGGCCACTCCTGTCTAGCTGGGAAGAGCCTAACATGCCATAGGCTCTCTTGCAAAGAGATAATAATAATTATAAGGACTGACAGCTTCACTGTCAGAGATGCAGTAAGTCAGGATTTTCTGGCTCCCAGTGTTGGGCACAGCTCATCTCCCTTTTAACAGAGCCCAGAATTGTCAGTGTCTAAAAAAAGTGGAACAGCCCAGATGGATTGCATCAAACTAACAAAGGGAAGAAAAATGGGTTTTCTCTGTAGGTCAGATCACACACTTGCCTCTTGCTGTGGGATACTTGGTGTGTGAACTGCCTCTGCCCTGCATTTGATTCTCCTGAACTGCAGACAGCAGTTTGGTCAGGATCAAAGGTTTCCTGCAAACAGGGAAACCAGCGCTGGCAGATCCAAAAGCACAGGGCCTGCAAATCAGGGGGACGGGCACATCTGTAACAGCACAGCCACCACATCTTCAGCTTGGAAACACTTTTTAGTTAAGGTGGGATTCCTCTCACCTGCATTTAGCTGCCAAAAAATGAGGTGTATAGTCCACGTTAGCAGGCTAGGTTCCTTTTCTAGTCAACAAAGAGAAGGGTTCACATTCTTCTCAGATCCCATCCAACACCATACTGAGGGATATATGGATGGGTATAATCCCAGCTGTGCAGGTTAAAGGGGCAAGTCCATTCTACCTGCATTTCTCAACACCAGCACATGAAATTATCATCAGTCACAATGAGAGCAGCAACAGAGACAGCATCTGCTAAAAGCTACCTATACATGTATAACAATGTACAGGAATTTCAGTGCTGCAGATTTAAATTGTAAAATTATCAATCTGAATATTGAAAAGGATATTATTATGACAAAGCTTTATAAGATACAGACAGGTGCAGTAAACTGTGAACTAACATTGAATTGAGAGTCAATCCACAGAAAAATATGGAAACTACTGAAATCCTGCCTGTGGTCATGATGCAAAGCAGTTTGACCATTTGTTTCTGGGAAAGCATTTCTGTGATGCTAATAAACGTCCTATTTTTTTTATGGGATCCTTTCTTTTACTCCCAGAATGACAGCTGAAGGAAATCACGGTGAAACGGTATCAAAGGTTGTTTAGATTGCATCTAATGCTATCTAACAGGCAGTGGAATAAATACCAAAGGCAGCAAAAACATTTTTAAGCTAGGCTGAAAAAAAAAGGAAGTGTGCACCTCTGTTTGGAGGGGGGGCCTTTTCCAGCTCTGCCACCCCCAGTGCAACCGACAGCCTGCAGCTGCAATTCCTCAGTGCAGGGAAAGACAGCGACGCCAAGGAGAGCTGGTAAATCCCAGCCCAGTGTCATGCTGGCCTGCAACTGTACAAAAGCAAAAGGCTGCATCAGGGTTGTGCCTGGATCTGCAGCACCCCACAGAGGTGCACAGACCCAGGAGAGGCCATTGCTGGCTCAGTAGATGATTCCTTCTGGTTCCAGAAGCAAGTACTTCTTCATGGATGAGGGGATGGAGAGCGAGGGGACTCCTTGGTGGCACCTTTCTGACAATATTGCCCGAATAGCACATCTGCATAAATGCATGAGTGACCGTGGCGAATTGCTGCACACACTGAACAGAGAGTCATAGAAATCCTGGTGCCGCTGCAAAAAAAACACAAGCATGTTTTAGGGCAATAAGGCTGTTTTGTTTTCCTTCCCTCCCTTTCCCCTGCCCACATGCAGCCCTTGGCAGAACAAGGTAAAAAGCACAGACAGCCACCCTTGGAGGCACATCGAGCACCAGGGACTTGGTTTAGCCAAATGTCTGCACAAAATTCTTGTGCTTGCCTCAAACATTTAGTATTAAGTTAAAGATCATGCTTAAATCTTTAGGCTTGGTATTTCGAATATCCATCAGTTTGAGGTGGGGGTTTCTCTGTGGTGTTAGTCCTGATCTGAACACACACCACAGCTAACTCGGGTTCAGTGCACAAGGACGAGTTAATCCCTTAAACCTCACTGCAGGGCAGGCAGCAAGGCAGTGTAATATGCCAGTGCTACTGATGGGTTCATGGGGACTGGAATGGCAAAGTACCTTCGGGCTTGCTCACCCCCCCCAGTCGTCTTTTAGAATAAATAAAATTGCGTCCCCACAAGAAGAAAAGTGCTGATGCTTACAAATTATGTTGGAATAAAAGAAGCAAATGATAAATATGTGCAACTACGCATGTCCTGACCTTACTTCATATTCTTGCTACTTGACAGATCTGGTTACACTTTTTTTTCAGATACACTTTAGGTATTGAAAAGTACAGATTTGTGTCAACAA
Organism: Podargus strigoides; assembly: GCA_028020825.1. Classification (NCBI taxonomy): domain Eukaryota; kingdom Metazoa; phylum Chordata; class Aves; order Caprimulgiformes; family Podargidae; genus Podargus; species Podargus strigoides. The sequence continues at coordinate 32,999,260 of CM051623.1, forward strand.
AAATTTTTTCTTCAATTTCATGTCAAATTTGGCAAACAGCTTTGGCAACAAAAATGACAATCTCAACAAAGAAATAGAGCAACTGTAGACTTCTCCAAATAAGAATGTTTCAATATTTCAGACTAAAGTTTTTGCTTGGAGAAAAATAATTAGTTATTTCCTTTCTGATCATACTCATAACTCAGGAAAGCTTCTATTATTATTGTTATTATTATTATCATTATTATGTGAAAAAGGACCTTTAACATTTAATTTTGTGTTCACCCAAAATGGTTTCTTCCAATTTTTTTCTGAACAAAGCTGATCTGAAAAAATAGTTAGTCTCAGTTCCTCTGGCTACATAACTCTGCATTATAATACAGATGGAGTTTCCTAAACATCACTGATAATGCAAATATTAGTGCACTTAACTTCAGCACTGTTTTGAAAATTTTGCAAAAGCCCAGATTTAATAAAAAAACAGGTTTAAACTGGAATATTGGATCGGGACTATGAGGATTTCTGAAGTAAAGTGATAGCTATGTCCAAGCATGTAGTTTGTCCCACAATTTTGCCCTTTGACAACATCTCTTCCTTCTTTGATCTCTTATTTTTTGTTTAAATTCTCCCTTCTATTTGCAGCTAATGAGTCCTGCTCACAGAAACCCAACCCATGCAGCAGAACCTAAAGATATATGGCCATTCACATGTAACACAGTACTTTTAAAACATTTGCTGACTTAAAAATAAATATAAATATATGTATTGACAGATCTGAAGAAACACCAGTCCCAGCCAGAATCTTTGCACTTGCTGAGTGCAGGGACAGTTGAACTCCTGCAACATCCCTGACAGAGAGCGCTCCCTAATGTTGCAATGAAAATTTCTCAAAAATATGTCTTTTGTCAGTGAGTGATATTAAATGGGGAAGCCCCAAATCCTCTGAGATGTTCTTCTTTTTCAAAAGCATTCTTACTTTTCTTTGGCCAGATACAGAGAATGCAAATAATGAGCTTGGATTTTCCTCAGTTGCAACTTATTAAGAACTTACCTCATAGACATCATCAGGTATGGCTGCTTTCCACTTCGATGTTGATTTGATGTGTTCATAGCTATTGATGACAACTTCCACAGCTCTAGGGTGGGAATGACAGGCTTGTAGCACCTGCAGGCAGGATGCATAGAGACCATGAGGACCACTAAGAAGCTGGGGCTAGCCTGGATGCTTGACACTGTGCAGTGACACACTGAGACAGGCAAGGCCAAAGAACTATGAGAGGATAAGATTGGAGATGCAAAAGACACAAATCAAGTCTACACTGCTCAGTGCAAGTGCAGCAAGAAACGTCAGGCTTCCTCCCAGTAGAGCTGTGCACACCCCAGTTCAACACCACACAGGCTTAGATCTCCAGAGCAGTGTAGCTTGCTGATGGGAATAGCATTATCATCTGAATCTGGAAATAATTTGTTCATAGCTAGGTTGAGTGTCTTGACATCAGGCAGAGCCATGCACAAAGTCCTTGCTCTAGGTCATGCAGCACAGGAACAGAAAAAATCCCATCATATGAATCAAAAATGCATTGTTACAGAAAAATTTAAAGGAAGACTGGGAGATAACACAGCTCAGAATTTAGGCTTCCAAGCCACATGAGGCCTCTGAAATGACTGCTCTGCCCAGTAACTTCAGCTCAGTAGAAAAAAAACCAAAATCTATTGTCACTCAGGGAATAACACTTTGCATTCACACCGAACAATGCACAATTTTGTCCCACACAGCAGACATGCTTTCACAAACAAAACTGTAGAACATCCCTCTGGAATAAGTATCATCCCACATATTTTACAGATAGCAAATGATGGTTTGGAAGGGATACCCACTCCATGCAACAGAAGAAAGGCAGAGGCAGGAAGAGGAGACCCCAGACACAGCTCTCAAACGCTCTCTAGAAAATTGTTATTTCTTTAAAGACAGGGCCAGCTCATCCTGGGCTCAAGAGGGCACAACTAAAGGTTTGGCATTTATTCAAAGGCTTCTGGTTGCTTGGCTTGTTGAAACTTCATATATACAGTGGAGAAGCTGCAAAATGTTGCCCAGGGCACGAGCTAAAGCTTTATTGAGAACCATTTCATTTTGGATAGATTTGGATAGACTTTTAAAGGTCAGAAGTGACAAACTGAATCAACTGCTCTGATTTCCAATTTTTGGTAGAGGCCATGAGATACGCGTTTTGTATAACCCAGTTAAGCCTGTATGGAGCCAGGTTTGATAAAGGCATGTAGGTTTCTGAAATGAAAAAGTGAATCAGCTCTGAAAAATTAGGCTTGAACCAGCATTTAGGGTTCGGAGTTTCAGGTTGGTTAAGAACAAAAACAGGATCAGAGTGTGGTTTCTGGCATTAGCAACTGTAATTTCACTTCAGTTAAATGATACCACTCTTGCAGCAGGTCAGCTCACAAGTTTTTGGCCATTCTGGGCCCATCATTTACAAGACTTCTGCAAATCTAGATACCACCAAACCCGAATGTTTAGATCTCTCATGCCATTCCTGTTCAAGACATCACCTCTCTCAATATCCCTACTGTTCAAAGCCATCCTTAACCTTGTGGAATTGCAGAGGATATATCCTAGCTGCTCCATGATTCAGTAGCAGCTGGTAGCAGATGTCAGGCTGGGCAGCTGGCCGCACAGATGTCACTTTTATGATATACTGTAGTGGTGCACAGCCATTAACATCCATGATGTTTGCTTCTGCTCCTGCCTCCAGCAGCATATCCAGCAGGACATGATCACAGTTCCAGGCTGCTTTGTGGAGCGGTGATTTGAAATCCTCGTCACGAGCATTCACTTCAGCTTTATAGTCTAAGAGCATCCGACAGATGAGGTGGTGATCTGGGCTGTATATCTGATCCTTATAGTGCAGAGCCCAATAGGCTGCAGAGGCCAGGGGAGTCTCCATGTAGGCATTGAGGGCATCAATGTGCGCTCCTTGTTCCACATAAAAGGCCACGAGCTCTGGGATACCTAAACGTGCCACAGTGTGCAGAGGAGTCTCCTCATCTTGGTTATTTGTTTTTATGTTCACATTTGCTCCTGCCAAAAAAAAAAAAAAAAAAAAGACAGGAAAAAATCAAGGCAATGAAATCGTGGTTCAGCCATCTCTCTGCTTGAGCCCTGCTACCCGAGGGGAAGGTGAGGGTGGGCAACTGGCTTGAAAGACACAGGTGGAAATGCAAATAGCTAGGGACATGGATTCTGCATTTCTTAAGCCTCCAGGAAACCCTTAGAAACTTCAGGTTCTTGGATCCAGGATGTGGTAACTTGGCCCCGAGGTGACAGGCAGCCTTATCTGAACACTATTTTGGAGCAGCACACAGGTCCAAATAGCTGTGTAAAATACTTTTTCTCCTGTAAATTAGGAACTGAAGGGAAAAAAAGAGCTTTACTCCCAATAGCTCTGCTCAAACCTATACCCTGAGAACGCCTCCTGCAGCGCCTCATTAACTGCCGGTCTGGGAGAAAGGGCATTTCATGGCGGATCCGTAGATGATATAAATAAAACCCCACAGCCACAGCTCCCAGCTGAGGGTCTGGATCCTGTTTTCAAGCTGTTAAGGGGAGTCCAGCGGCTGCCGCAGCTGAAGCAACAGCACCATCTACCGAGCAGCGAGCCCTCCGCTGCCCGACACGGGCACAGTCCCCGGCCGGGCTCCCCCCGCCGCCACGTGTAGGTACAGGGAGGGAGTAAGAGGAGTCAAGAGGAGTCCCACCTCTGGGCTGGAAATCCGGATTGCTAATGCCATTAAGCCATGTTGAGTGTTAGTCATGTTAGATGTTCATGAGAGTACCAGCAATCTAAGCTTGGAGATGTGGTAAACTAACATGGGATCAGTTTTGCTTGGTTGGCAGGCTGCCCAAACCAGAAGTGGTTAAAGTGCTTTTACCTGAATGGACCCAGAGTGACACCACTTAACGGACATGGCAGGGTGGGCGACGCTTCTTGGAAACCTTGGTGTAGGGACATGAACCAAAACCCTGGCTTCAGCTGTTGGGTGGTGCTGTGACATGTGTGTGCACACCTGCCACATTTTGCTCCAGACCTTTCCCATTTTGTCTGGAGTGTCAACATTTAGCTGATAAGGAGATTTGAGTTTACTGAGCGCTTTGGGATGAAGGGTGGCTTGTAAAACATTATTATTCTGCTGCTGATGGGTGGGTGGAGAAAGCCTACAGAATACATCCTTTGATTTGCATTCATCCTATGCTACATTTTGTAAGACTACATTTGACTTTTATGCTTATCCGTGGTAGCAAATTCAACTCCTGCTGTTCAGATTGTTTGCTTTGGGCAGGGTACAATTGGCAACGTTTATTTTCCTTTCTACCAAACAAAATAATATGTATCTTTCCAGCAGAAAAAAAGTGATGTGGTTATTCATTCAGGACTGCAGATTGCCTTGCCCACAAAGCATACTTGGGCTGTGCATCTCAGGAAAAGCCTTCAATAACAACACATGTAGGAAAAAAACCCCAAAAGCATTTGTATTTGCCATGGCCCAGTGTGATAAACAGGGGAATCTGTCTGTAATTAACACTTGAACTGCCTGACTTTGCTGTACCTTCTGTGTCTGGCTTTTGCTGTGTCCTGAGTCAGCATCCTTGTGTTAAGGAAACAATGTATGACACCAATATATTCATCCAGGAATTACATCTATTCATAGCTACATTTGTTACAGATGACCAGCAGCATAATGTGTCTTACATTGGGAAAATAAAAATCTTATCAATAGCCTTTTTTTCCCCAATCCCTGAATGGATGCAAGAGTTTGGCTGCTGAAAAATGAAGACACAGTATAAAAAACGACATCCAGTTTTTCAAGGCCAGGTCTCAAAAAACAAGTGGTTGGAAGAGTTTTACTGAGATCAAGGAAATTTGAACAAGAAAGAAGAGGAAAGGGGTGCACTTTCATATGAAAACATCTTAATAGTAAACCTAGATGAAGAAGATGATAGAAAAAAATAGAGAAATAGAACTTCCCTGAGTCAGAGAACTTCCCTGTCAGAGGAGTCCTGCTGAGGGACTGACTGGACAGCGGGCTGGAGGCACTGAAATGGGAAACAACCCCGGAGTAAGGGCAGGTGACCAGGGAGAGGGAAGGACAGATGCGATGGGAATCAGAATGAGAGAAACTTCCTCAGCAGGAGTAGGGAGGTGATCATGCCCCTGTACTCGGCACTCGTGAGACCACACCTTGAGTACTGTGTCCAGTTCTGGGCACCACAGTATGGGAAGGACATTGAGGTGCTGGAGCGAGTCCAGAGAAGGGCAATGAGGCTGGTGAGAGGTTTGGAAAACAGGCCTTATGGAGACCGGCTGAGGGAACTGGGGTTGTTTAGTCTGGAGGAGACTGAGAGGAGACCTCATTGCCCTCTACAACTACCTAAAAGGAGGTTGTAGTGAGGCTGGTGTTGGTCTCTTCTCCCAAATTACTAATGATAGGGTGAGAGGTAATGGCCTCGAGTTGCGTCAGGGGAAGTTTAGGTTGGATATTAGGAAGAAGTTCTTTACTGAGAGGGTGGTTAGGCACTGGAACAGGCTGCCCAGGGAGGTGGTGGAGTCGCCGTCCCTGGGGGTGTTCAAAAAACGAGTGGATGAGGCACTTGAGGCCATGGTCTAATGGTTTAATGGTTAGGAATATGATGGGATAAAGGTTGGACTTGATGACCCTGGAGATACTTTCCAACCATGGTGATTCTATGATCAAAGAGATGGGGAAAAGGAGTCTGACATGAAAATGTGAGTCAGCTGCAGGTGGAAGGGGTAAATGCACATGTACTTGGACAAATTGCCTCCTAAGAGAAACCACAGACCATGCCCACCATATCTGGGCATGCCACGAAAGACCCTCCAGAGCTTTATCTTACCTCTCCAAACCAGCTGCTGGGCACAAGGCATGGAGGTTCGTGTTGTACAGAAGTGTAAGGGCGCCTGTCCACTCATTGAAAAGCAGTTCAGCTTAGCTCCATGGTTGCAAAGGATCTTGAGACACTCAACATTTGCCATTTCACACGCTACGTGGATTGCAGCTTTTCCATTGGGCCGGCAGTTGATTGCAGCTTTGTGATTGAGCAGGACTGAAAGACTCTCCAGATGTCCATACATGACAGCCAGATGAAGCCCAGTTGCCCAGGATATTTTTAATTTGTAGCTAGGCAGCCAGTACCCTGTATGAAGTGAAAATGTGTTACCATCCTTTGCAAAGACTTTGGACTAACGACTTACTAAGGATAATTGAGGGGAAAGGAAGGGTTAGATTTTTGCTTTAATTTACTGTAATTTTGCAGGTACAGCATAGTACATGCAAAGTTCAAGTAAAACTTCATTTTCATTAAGCACTTTTACTATGTGTTCTGAATAGCCTGCCCTTTGGAGAGAGAATTCCAATGTAGATGTACTCTGAAGGCAGCTTTTGTTTTTCTTGTGACCTGTGTAGACTAATAAAAAAATATGCTCAGAGCATTTGAAATGCCACCAGCTAAAAAATACGGGTGAAATGGGATCTTCAGCCTGCCAATAGCTGAACAAACAAGGCAGCATTTACTTAGGCCAGTGACTCAACAGCTAGCTCATCCTGCTCTTACTGCGTAGGAGTTCGCAGGATCTTGCATGTCAGGAGCTGGATTCAGACCTCCAGTGATGCATTGCACAGAGATGACCCCTGGCAATGTGGCTGCAGCTGTATCGTAGATCTCCTGCCAACTACTGCCCCTGAGGCACACTGAGCAAGGAGTTTGGATGCTGATGTAAATTAGGTTGAAGAGCCAAATAGAAGCAGTTACACGTTAGCATGAAATTTGGTTCCAAAATGATTGAATTTTTCTCTGAAGATTTCACAACGATTTTTTTTTTTTTACTTAGAAACAGGTGTAAGACCAAATAACACTTAAATATTTGTTCCCAAAATAGGACTACATGCTTAATGACTGCACAGAGGCAGTCTCAGAAGGGATTACTATAATCATTTGTTTAAAAAAAGTAAAACACAACAATGATGTGCATAAGAAGTCTAAAACTTCTTTTCTTTTTAAATACAGCAGCTGCATCTTAGCTAGGATGTGCCTATAAAATTTTCTGGGTTTGATTTATCTATTTCTCCTTGGACGAATGCCTGGTTGAATACTGTTATCGTGTAAAATACACAGAAAAAAAGTACTCAAGACGTACAATGAGGTCAAATTAATTCAGACCTTCATCTCTGAATCTCTAGTTGTATATAGTTTTTCAACCTTAATGCCATATACAGTTTTTTACAGTATTCACATGTATTGTATTAGACAGAAAGAAGATGGAAAGGAAAGAAAGAGGTAGAAACAAAGTACTGGTAGCAGGGAGAAATTTGAGTTAAAATTTTTCTTCCCTCCTAGTTAAATTGCAGGTATATTCAGAGACAGATGTCAGTAATGCAGTTGTTGTATACCTCTGAAAAAATGGTAGATTTTCACTGAAAGGTTGCAGCTACAAAATGGGCAGTTACAATAGTAGCTGTACCTCCTGCTCTGGCATGACTGCAGTGACTTGCTCCTGACCAACATAAGCCTTTATTAGTGACAGTGTGTGAGATGTCAGGGGTGAGAAACTGCCTATAGAACATGGCACTGACTCTAGGACTAAATTTTGGGGACTTACCAAACCCACTCCCCAAGGAGCCCATACAAATGGCAGCAGCAGGCAGCCCTGAGGCAGCTGAATGACCAAGCAGGGTGACAGACTCCTCCACAGTCGCTCAATCCTCTCTCAATCCACCAACTCTCCAGATTACATTGTCAGCTTCAGTAAGACAACCTTTTCATCATATGCACCCCAAACTGGGCACAGAGTAGGTGGGCTATGTCCCAGAGTCTATGCATATAGCAGAGCAAATAATTTCTTAAATCAGCTCCCCATCTGGATACACCCACAACATCCCCCTTGTTACCAGTGAGCTGTGGGGCACTGCTGGATTATCCCACATGGAGTTGGGCCTCACATTTTAGGCCAGATATGAGCCATAAATGGTACATAACAGCAGGAAGGTCATGCTTAAAGCCAAGTTACCACTTTATGTTGCACAATTTCCCTGCCTGAGACAACTATTTGTTTCCTTCGCCTGTGCTGCTGCAGGTGAGCTGGGCTCAGACATCCCGAGGGAACATCTCCCATGTCCTCTGCCCAGACCCACAGACATCTTTGAGCCCAGAGGGACAGGGATCAGGCACTAAGCAGGAAGCAGATGTGGTTTCCATGGGAGGCCTTGTTCAGCTTGCCTGTTTCTTTGGTTAAAAACATGAAAAAGTCATGGTGCATTCAAGGTCAGTGTCCTTGTGTGCTTTCAGCCTCTTTGGAAGAGAGGAAGCAAAGTCACTCTGTCACCCATGGCATCTTCCCTCCACTTCATCACTTCAACCTCTGACACAGGGCTGTGTCAGAGCTCAGGCTATATGAATGGTGGGACTTAATTTTTCTCCCCTTTCCCTCCTCAAGAAAATCTTCTAATATCACAGTTATCTGAGACTCAGAATAAAAGTAAAATTTGCACAAGAGTTGATAGAGTGCCTCCTGCCTTCCAGACAAAGTGAATACACTGCTGTGGTTCAGGCCATAAGATGCATTTACCTCTCTACTTTTTGGAAAGGAGAGCTATCTCCAAAAGTGACAGGTTAATGCTTGCAGTCAAATAATCTACAATTAAAAATCTATGCATTAATCCTCTAGTCTCAAACCACAACCAGAATGCATCTCAGCCTGCTGAAGACAGAAGAAAAGATTTTAAGATACATTCATTGCTGCGTGGGTTAGTTCAGACACTGTCCCCAAGGGAAGTATGTCATGACTGCATCATCCTCACCCTAATGAAATCAAAAGAACAGGATCAAATCATTAAAGAAGACAAACACAGAAAAGAAGTGGGATGTTGTCCCTTCTTTATGCCAAGAAAAAAAGGGCATTTGCTGTACTGCTGAGGCTGGAGGCGTTTATCTCCACATACTATTAACTTCTGGCAAAGGCTGGTCATTGCTGCTTTCTAGATACACACAGAGTTTGCTAGCAAGCAGATAATGAAGTATGTTGATTTTAGCAGAGAGAAAACTTAAAGCAATAAAAAAAGTTTGAAGTTTTTGGAAACTCAGTCAGAATCTGGCTGAGCACTAGTCTGGGTTTTCTGCACTCTAAAATAGATGTCTTTTCTGTTTGTGTTTTTCCCAGATGATTTTTCTGTTTTGATAAACTAGCACATGCTCGCTTTCTGTCAGTTTGAAAAATAAATTTCCTCCTATCCAGTAACATCCAAGGTCTACAGTATTTCCTTAGCTCTCCTGAGCTAAGGAGAGTTCACTGTACTACTACTGTAAATTGAAAATGAAAGAGATTTAATATTTTATGTTTCTAAATGGTCCATATGTGTGATTGGGTACATGCAAGAAATGTATATACCACACTTAGCCTGCATGTGTCTATACTGGGCTTTGCACCTGAGTTCTCTGCAAGGAAAAGGCAACGGACTTCTTCTGGACTCCACTGAAGCTGCAGCAGCTGCCTCGGCACCACAGAGGCTCAGGCTGGTCCCTGGCCCACCCTCCACCAAACCCAGTGCGTACAGCTGATAAGCTCCCCTCCTGCAGTGACCACGGCCGTATGAACCTACTGTGATGTTACTGCCTAAGAAGCAGCTTACACGGTAGCTCCAGAAAAGACAAAAGGCCACAGCTTCTTCAAAAATCACTCAAACCCATCTACTTCCTGGCTGGTGAATGATGCCACATTTACCTTGTTTGTAGGATGCCAGAGTCAGGTTTTCATCTTCCACTTCAAACACCGTGTCCACATCTATTTTCTTTTGGCTTAACAGCTCTTCCAGTGTTTCAAAGTCATTGGACTTCAGGGCTTCAAGAAAAGCCTTTTTCACCAACTTTGCAGCTCCAGTTCGAGTCATTTTCCGCTCCATATTCTGTTCTTTGTATGTCTCCTCCAGATCCATTTCCAAATGTATTTGTTTGTGCTGTGAAGAGGGGTACACTGAGGTCCCTATAGCACAGTTGCATGCTGAAGTTCCTGAAGACCAGAAGGTAATTTTATCACTCAGTCATGCTGATCTGCTTGTTCTATTTATATGAGGAGCATTTCTGGCATTGAAATGCCACTCTTAGATATCACCACACACTTTTTATGAAAGCAAGGACAGACCCACTATCAATAACACCAAAATAAGAGTTATCTCCGTGGGTTTTATTCATATTAAACTTCATTAACCACATGGTTGCCCTCTCCTCCTGCCATACACTTACATTAAAAGACACTAATCCCAGGTGTTGTTTCTCAGATGGAGAAACACATTTCCTTTCACTGTGACTATTACTGATGTATTGACTGCAATGGGATGTGATGCTGTGATGCTCTGCCTGCAGATGCCTTTTAAATTGTCCATTTCAGAAAAAAAAAAAAAAATTCCCAAGGCACTCATTCTGTGGGAAGTAGCTCATTCTTCCCTGGGACAGCATTCAGCATGTTGGCCCTGCTTTCATTCCTGCAGCCATCAGGCAGGCCTCCACAAGAGCCCTCCACCACGCAGGTCTCACAGATGCCCTGATCTGTGAAGACCAAAGGGATTGCTGTGTTCATCTAGCCTGGTCTCCTGTATTGTACCTTTAGCAGCAGGATTTCCCTAGCTTGCTCAAGGGCCACAGGCAGTGCTCCTGGGAAGGAGAAATAGTGGAATAGGGGGGCTACAGAGCTGTACAGCCATGTTATGGGGTGGGGGAATCACACATACTGCAGGGGGCTTACACGTGAATTAACGCAAGTACAAGCACAAAAGCCCACATGAGTCCGTAGGGTCTTCTCCTTCCCCTGCCCACCCTCCATCCAAATTCAGACCTTCTCCCTCACAACCCCATCACCCACTGAACACTTCCTTCTCCCTCCCTTTTCCTTCTGTCTTTGCCAGTCCTGTCCCTGCGTTGACAGCAGTCTGTGATGATGCAAGCCCACACATGGCTAGCACAAGCTGCTGCCATGCATCACATAGAAGTGGTTCACTCCTGCACCTACTTGGGCTGCTGGATGAGACCATAGCTAGAAGGAGACTATCCACCCTTGAATTAAATCACCAAGCAAAGTGGGCACCACCACAACCATTAAGAAAAAAAAAATTCCTGTTTATGCTTCCTGGGAGTTCGGCTGTCAAGTGGGCCCATGGGGAAATGTGAGGTGATTCCAGAAGTTAGAGCAGCCTCTGTGTTCATACGGTTTCCAGGGGCCAGGAAACTCTCCTAGAGCCAGTGCTCAACAGACATGTTACAGGACAGCAGTTCATGGAGAACTGTGAAATTTGAGAATTCCTTCTAACTATGTACTTTTGCATGAAGAGTACTTTTTAAAGAACTACTTCCCTGAGGTATTGCACTTCGCAATACACACAGCAGGAAGGAAAATGGCTTGCTCTGATGCTATAGGTCCCAGGCAGCTCATCTGGGTCTTTCTAGGCTTTCTTAAGAGGACAGTCAGCATCAGGCTCTCCATACCTTTACATTCCCTCCCGCATGACTGCCTCCATCTCACTTTATAATTTTTAGTATAGGATGACTCCACTTCATGCTTTAAAAAAATGTTAATAATTGTCTAGTATGAGCAGAGAGACAAGATGAACTCCAGATCTTGCAGGCTTCTTGTTACCTGCACTTTTTTGGTTTTAAAGCACTATATTCCTGAAAACTCATGGATGCACAAAGCACTGATACATAGCTGCAATCAACTGTTCACCTCAGCCACACTTTTCAATTTGGAATGGACTAGCTTTTCATCTATCATCTTTTGTAATTAGTATTAGATGACACAAGGACCTTCAATCTAGCTATATGATGAAAGGACCATACCAGCACATCTCCATGCTGGTCTGCTGCCTGAAGGTTGAGATGCACAAGCACGTGGCTGTAACAGATTGCTGCACATCTGCTGATCCACCGTGCTTGTTCTTGGTTGACAAGCAAGGTGAAGTAATTTGCGATGGCTTGGCCCACAGTGAAAGAGAAAGCTGATTAAAATTACCTTGTCTGTCATGGTCCAAGAGGATGTGCAGGGAGAGCACCTCAGACCAGATGATGCACCACAACTGGCTCGCCTTCAGCAATTTGTGTGGCCCTGCTCTGACTCTCACAGAAATTTCTCTTAATATTAATGAGATTAAAAGAGAAAAACAATTATAGATACCCATAGCCTTTATAGTTAGTGTTTTCCTGTAAACTGCATTTGGGTCTAATCTTGAAAAACCTACTCATATGAGAGCACTGATGGTTTCAGTACAATTATATAAAAGAACGAGGAACTGGTTTTATGTTTTACATTGATTAACAATCACAAAAAGTTAGATATGAAAACTATTATTAATTTGCCTGAAGTATAATGAAAAATATATTTAATACATAAATGCTTTAAGTCATTGGTGAGGCAAAGGGACCAGTTTTTACTATGTATCTAAATTTTTGCTATCCGTATAATTTCCTACAGACTTCTCACCCAACATACCACAAGGTGGCAGTTTGATTTTGAAAGTCAAAACTGATGTCATCCAAGCCTCAAGGCTACCAAATATTCTGAACATCTCACTGTGAAACAATAGCTCATCACTTGTTTAATATAAATAGCAGTACTAGTATTTACAATATTTGTAGGTTAGACTTGAGGCCACTGTGGTGAGCACTGTGCACTCACACACTATCCACTAAGAAAACCTGGTTTCCACATTCAGGATCAATTGTCTACATGACCCAGCTAATGCAAAGGCACATTTTTACCAGGGAGACAATTTCTGACCCTAGGCTTTCCTTCTGCTACACAATGTGCTCGTGTTCACAGGACAAGCCACAGGCATGCAAACCCTTGCACCTCATAGGGACAGGCTGGATCTGCCCCTCCTGAGTGGTTACAACAGGTCAGAAGAACCACCTGTGAAGCCCCAGGTGCCCTGCATTTTGATATCGAGTGCCAGGTGTCCTGCTTTGGGCATAAAAGCTGGGACCACTTGCAGGAGGGGTAGAGTGTCTGTCTGTGAAATGGATGCACTTTACAGAGTTTTTCTTTTGGGGAAGGATCTCTTGACTCTCCCTGCAACTGGGCCCCAGTCAGGTCTGGCATTTGCAAATGCAGGCTTTGTGGGGAGAGAGTATGGGGCTACTTCTGTTGTATGTGATCAGCCTATTGACTCGATTGTCTCCTATTTTTTTCTATGGGATACCTTGTGTCTTTGTTTATTCCACCTATTATTGGTCATGCTGTGTCATTCCTGGGGTCGCTGGGGTTGATGTCTATTATGTGTGATCTGTTTGACTTGTTTGTACCCCCAGTGATCCCCCATATACTGACTTTTCTACATACAACAGAATCTGGTTACTGGGTTGTTTTTCTGCTGGCTGCATCCTTTGCACTAGGCCTAGTAATTGGCAAAACACCTAGTGAGGCCACATCTGGAGTACTGTGTTCAGTTCTGGGTTCCCCAGTTCAAAAGACACAAGCAACTACTGGATAGAGTCCAGCGGAGGGTGTGAAGATGATGTTGGGGCTGGAGCATCTCTCTTATGAGGAAGGGATGAGAGGCCTGGGTCTGCTTAGCCTAGAGAAGAGAACAAGACATCTCATCAATGCTTATAAATATCTAAAGGGCAGGTGTTAAGAGGATGGGGCCAGACTCTTTTCAGTGGTGCCCGGTGACAGGACAAGGGGCAATGGGCACAAACTGGAACATGGGAAGTTCCATCTGAACATGAAGAAAGACTTCTTTACTTTGAGGGTGACAGAGCACTGGAACAGGCTGCCCAGAGAGGTGGTGGAGTCTCCGTCTCTGGAAACACTCAAAATCTGCCTGGATGTGATTCTGTGCAACCTGCTCTAGGTGAACCTGCTCTGGCAGGGGGGTTGGACTAGGTGATATGCAGAGGTCACTTCCAACCCCAACCATTCTGTGATTTTGTGAACAGTGTATGCTTGTAAAAATACTCTTGCAGTAGTGATCACAGTCCCCTCCCTTTGCTGTGGCCATTACAGCTGCTGCAGCATCAGGCCAAGTCTGCCATGCTGCTGCCCACACTGCGGGCAGTATAGCATTGTGTATCCCTCATGGTGGTAAGTATATCCCTTATTTCTGCTTGACAGCTCTCAGTTCCCAAGCTGGATTAAACACAGCCCTCTTACTTATTGATATCACACATCCTTTTGCTAATATTAATATTGATTTTTTTTTTTCACTGCTGTACATCTTTCTGCCTGCCTTAGCCATTGCTATATTTTCTTCTTCTAGGATGCTGACTCTGAATGTGAAGATTACGTAAATCTTCCCCATGCTTCTTGATTTATTTCTTAGTAGGAAAAGAAGCTATTTAGCTGTGCTAGGTGCAAACTATTTTCTCCAGCTGCAAATTACCTTTTGAGAAAAGTCCTTTCTGTAAATTCATCCCTGTGACTCGTTAACTGAAACCTTCTTAGTACCAGTGGTTTGGAATCCTCCTTTTGTTCTTGCCAGGGATGTGGGAGAAAAGCAGTCCCAGATCCTCAAAGGAATTTAGACATAAAGCTTCCAACTCCCTGGAGTAAAATTCCTAGGATCTGGGAAACTATGTATCTTTGAGAGTCTGGGCCTTCTGTTTTTGTTTTCAGTAAAGTAAGTATAATTTAGAAATATGGATGAAGTGAGGTGCTTAAGCCCTAAGGTACATGTGTGTTACAAAACCAATGCTTGATGCCAACAATGCTGAATTTTGTTCACATGGAACTTCATGTCTGAAGACTTCATGGCAAAAGCTTAGCCCATCCTTCCACAGGCTTTGTTCTGGCTTTCATGTCTATTTCCATCGCAAGGTCCGGGAATCTGTTTCCTTCATTTCAACACATTGTTCCAGCTCCTGCTATCAGTGTATGTATTAGGATGTCCAGAAGCTCAGTGTTGGACTAGCTATTGATGTTAGCTGTTGAATTTAGGATGTTTTAAAATGAGGAACTGTCTCTCAAAAGTTACTACTAAGGTAATATAATTAATAGTTTGTTGTCCTCTAAAAAGTATACACAAAATGCACTTATTTTGCAAAACAGTTAAATACCATCTTCACTCAGATACAACTCTTGGAGG
The DNA here is from genome assembly GCA_028020825.1 of Podargus strigoides. Lineage (NCBI taxonomy): Eukaryota > Metazoa > Chordata > Aves > Caprimulgiformes > Podargidae > Podargus > Podargus strigoides. The sequence continues at coordinate 33,014,389 of CM051623.1, forward strand.
TTCTCTTTGATTTGGAGGGCATGAGTGTTGTAAAGAGGATGCATGTATACAGACAGAAATTAAAATCAGGTAAACAGTATTTTCAAGGCATGGAAAAAAACAGATCTTTCCTGTCAATGCTCAGTGGAAAATTCTCAGTTTTTGCAGCTTGATGTCATAATATCTGAAAATATTTAAAACAGCGGGATCTTGCAACCAAACTTTAAAAGTCTACTTCTTTCCTCCTGATGAAGTGAGACATGGACTATGGATTTAAATGAAGTTTGTGGAAAGCAGTTCTTTAAAGACAAGTCTTCCTTCAGAGCAGTGAGACAAAAATAATTCATTGCCCATTGCAGGTGGCTGTGTCTCTCCTACCCTCTCTCATGCCTGTCTGGCTGCTGCTTGGCCATGCTCCCTGGCAAGGCTGGCCAGGGCTGAACTCCGACAGGGGCTGGCTGAAGATGGGACATTCTCCTCAAGCTCTTCCCAGCAACTTTTGCCTTGCCTGCCAAAGTGAAATCTGCGCAGAGTTGAGATGGTGTATGTGAGATGGTTCCTATATATTAAATTGGTTCCTATATATTAAATACATGTTAAATAAAGTGACAGAGGTTTTAGGATAGGAAAACAGCCAAAGTGTGAAAGGATGCCCAGTATTGCAACAGCTCTAAAATGCCAGTGTTTTTGGATGAAAATACTGATGTATGAAGGAATATGAACACATTCAGCAGAACGTTCTTTGAACAGCCATCAAGCAGCCTAGGGTAAGACTATTCCTGCTCTGAAGGACTAAATTTGAAGTGATGCCAAAATAAAGCATGTGGAAAAACCTGCCGAAAGGGTGGAATGTGTGGAGAGGGAAGATGAGATATCACAAAATAAGCAGTGCATCACAAACAAGGCTGGATGCAGTGGTGAGGCAGACAGGGTCAGTGCAGGTCTGTGGTGGCTCCATAACCACCCTGAATCATTATGGTTGTGCCAGTACTTTTGATCAATGTTTGCGATCTCTGCTGTTGCCTGTGTTTCCCACCCTTTGTTGATAAATCAGTCACTGATAGACAGTGGTTTGTTTATTAAATTTCTAAGCAACATAAGCTGTTAAGATTGCTTCAGAGCATTTCCATCTACCTTCCCTGAACATGACACAACACATCCTTAGGTGCAGAAATGACAATATAGTTATGTTTGTCTATATCAGAATGTGCGTATTAGTTTTATTAGTAAAATACTGGATAGATCTTGCTTCAGCTGCAGGAATTCCAGCCCTTATGGACAGGCGTCCAAAATTTTTGTGAATGATGCAAGGCTGGCTTGACCTCGATGCCTTTGTGAGGGATGCAGAGCAAAGGGGGTGAGAAGTGAATTGCCTCTGTCAGAGTGGAGGTTCTGTGAACAAATTCTTATGCCACAGAATAGAGTTCAGTATGCTGATTCAACAATCCAAGTCCATTAGTATAAAAGCCAAGGAAACTAAAGCAAATATTTCTCATTTAAGCTTACAGTTGCCTTAATTTACACCAGTTATTAAAAGACTCCCCAAGGAAATAAAATAACTAATATTACTGTTTATCTCCTGTGCCACTGACTGACTGGACCAGTAATATGGTAAAGACATCAACATCTTCTAGCTATTTATATTTTGATTCTCTGTGTATTGGTGTTTCTAAGATTAAATAGAATATCTATTGTAAAATTATATTCACTCTAATGAGGTCTGTGTTCATTTACTAGACATGTATAGAAAAATGTGCTTGCAGCATTAAAACCATTTTATTTCCATTTGAAAATCTGTTGCCATAGTGACCAATCACAACTTTTTCAGTAGCTTTGTCTACGAATTGGATGTAGCCTCTATTTTTCCTCCTGCATTCCCTGGGCCAAGTCCTCATTTAACTCGTTTTTACTCTTTTTATAGTCTGTCCTTTTCCAACTGTATTCTCAGTTAAGTAAGAGTTCTGACTGAGTTTAAAATAAAGGTCATGACTTGGGCTCTTCTTTTTAAATAATTATGTAAGAAACAGGAAAAAATAATGCTGCATACTGTGGGCTTTTTTCAGCAGCAGCAGATCACCCAGACCTAATACAAGAAGGAGTCCTAGAGTATTAAAAGCCTTGGGAGTCTGATACCTTTTAATATCAATATAGTAGTCATGTCAAAGATACGGTGAATTGCATCTAAAACTGAAAAGCTCTTGGTCAAAAGCCTTGATATTTCCAGAAGATTCTTTATAACCAAACCTTTAAAAAAAATCAACCCCCTTAGCACTCTGTGGCAGCCTGAGTCCTATCAATAATGTACCTCCTTCTGAGAAATGGTAACTTAAAGTGGTGGTGTTTTTCTTGCTTGACATATACATCTTCTCCAAGAGAACAGGCTGAAGAACCTGCGCACCACTGTATCCTCTCCTCCTGAGTCTGGTGGAAGATTTTTGCACGGAGAGAGGCAGTGAGAATGTTTCTGAAGCAAGGGTAAGTAAACTTTTTTCCTCCTTTATCCAAACATGGACACCTACACTGTAGACATCTGACTCTTGAGCTTGTCACATCATCTCCTGGGAGAGGCTGCAGAGTTGGTTGTAGGGTGCAATTTTACTTTGAAGATAGAAACCACAAACAGATGAGATATAATCTGATATACTCAAATATAATCTGATTCTGTAGGATATTTTTTAAAGTAAATTGTATATGCTTGTCAAAGCCACTAATTTAATCGAAACTTAGTTTAACCAGTTGATTTTTAGAACATGCTTAGTAAAATTATACAGAAGTAAAACTTGATTAGTAAATAAGGTATGTGCCATGGTGATATGAGAAACTGCTTTCAAATAAAATGAAGAAATGAATCGTTATTGGTTTTATTTTATTATTTAAATTTATTTTTTGTCTAACATTCAAACCAAACTTGTGATACAGAAAACTGCTGTGCCATTCAACAGGCACTAATTTAATCAAACTAGACTCCCAACACAAAACTTCAGGGAAGCAGCAACTAAGAGAGAGTGTGTGTGTCCAACTCAGGATGCCAGGGATGACAAGTCTTTTGTGTGTTGTGGCTGGGACAGCATAAGTGCCCAGGGTTACATCTGACCTGCTGTGCAGAGAAGCCCCTAGGGCAGCAGGCTCATCTATCCATGTTTTCTTTGGAGCTTTGTAAAGCCCTTACTTGTGCCAGTGAAGACACGTTACACTACTGTTGAAGCTCTAACTAAGCTTTAAGGAAGAGTGCTGGAAGTTTCAACCATGTGCAATTTTATTGAACTACAAAATTGTGACACTAGGTTATAAAGAAAACATTAAATCAAAAACTTTTAGAGCGACTAGTAGGAAAAAACCCAAACCAAAACCCGAACCCCACTTACATAGATAACAGAGTTTTAAAAAAACAGAATGTACATATTGGGATGAGACCTTAGTAGTCGGTCACAAGAATGTTTTAACAGGTGGTACTGGATTACTCTACAGCCTTCTGATCATTGTACATAAGATTTCTAAAAGGTGAAGGTAAATGAACTGATTTCTTGATCATTGTGCTGATATTTATAAGTCAAATTAATGTGGTCAAAATTTAGAATACAACATGTTCTGCACTGTGTGTATCTCCACACTGATCAGAAAGTTTAAGCTTCCCTCAAAGATGGTAATCACAGGTTTAAAATACAATCACTGCTTCTTTCTTACTATACAGTAGAATTTTGCCTTTTCTTTTAGAGTTCAAATTTGTGCTCATGTTAGGACAAAAGGTAAACAGCAGAAAAAATGCATGCAATGTCTCTTAAACTGTTGGCAGCCAAATTCTAATAGCTTTGACCCCATATAGCTCAAGATGTCTACCTGCTAGAGGGCTGCTGGGACCAGACACCCAGGGTACTCCAAGGAGATGAGGAGAAATATCTGTGTTTCTGGGTGTCAAGTGTACAACACTATACTCTGTGCACCTTCTAGCTCTTCTTTGTGATTTCCTTGTGATGATATTAGGCAGAAAAGACTAAGTCTAGATTCTTTTCTAGAAGGTCCAACACAGCCTAATGGGATTCATGTACAATCTGTTCTTGAGCTGAATTAGGTTGAGAGCAAGGTGGATGTCTACATATGGCAGTGCTCTATAGCATCTCATGGGTGCCTTTGCTATCTGCCACTTGCATGCCACCCCCTCCACAATAGCAGAGTGCAAAACAGGTGGGTGTTTTTGGATGCTACAAAGGCTCTGGCTCCCCCAAGGCCACAGGCACTCTTTGCTCTTTGGCACGTGTTTGCAGAGCAGAAGCTATGATGTAGCCCATCTCAGGGATTTCAGTGAGTGTTGGCTTAGGTCCTAGAGTATTTTTCACATTATCTGCTTTCAGTTTATGCTTAAAAGAAAGTAAAATAGCTTATGAATCCACATGAATTATACCTTTATATGGTTATATTAAGAACATAACTGCAAATAGGTAAACTGCCTGTATTTAGCTGTGTAACTGCAGGAATCTCTTGGCTTTTTCAGACTAACTGTGAGTATAATTTAGACAGCCTCTTCTACAGGGATAATATTGTTTTCAGTTTGCTCTTACAGCTTAAGTAAATCTTAGCTGAAAGATTTTACACTTTATTTTCATCTTAATTCCAGTGGAGGGTGCGTAATCATACTCTGTAGAGATCAGATCTTAGATGCATACTTTCATTATTTAGTTGTCTGTCCCACCCTATATACCCAAAGGATTAGATAACTTATTTTTTGTAAGTCATAGCTTTATGACAGAATATTTAGTTTTCGGGTTCGAAAATTCAGAAAACAAATCCAGACACAGACAAAAACAATCAAACAATGCCTGTGTAAAGTTCTTCCTACTGAAAGCAATGAAAAGGATATGTCATTCCTCTTGCTTGTGCTTAGGCAGGCTCGTGGGCTGGTTTTGCAATAACCCAGTCTAACTGCCAAGTATCTTTTAAGACTGCAATTACTCAAAGCTGCCAAAAAATGTAGCAAAGTTGATTCTGTTACTTCTCGTGCACTCTTCTGTCTTGCTGTCTTGGCTCCTGCTAGAGATACTTCCCATGCTAAAGGAAATGGTTACTGGTTGTAAGGTTGCTCTGGGGTTGGAAGACACTTTGCTCGGTACACTGGTAATCAAATGAATACTGTGGGTGTGTGCATGTGTTTTTTATCTATATATATGGCCTCCCTGCCACAGCAACTCTGGCTTCTCTCTGCATCTGTGATTCCCTTGCTGGTAAGGGGAAGACCTCAGTTCAACCTCCCTGAGACCCCTCACAATACCTCTTGTCTCTTCCTATGTGGCTACAAATGGCTAGAGCTGAACGTGAAACTGAACATGAGCTATAAAAGAAGGGAAGAATACTTAAGTTGGAAGGGACTTACAATGATCATCTAGTCCAACTGCCTGACCACTTCAGGTCTGACCAAAAGTTAAAGCATGTTGTCCTGGTTTCCCAGGAACAGCCCCACATCCCAGCCATGCAGGCAGGCCATGAGTAGCCCTGAGTCAGCTGGGAGTTTCAGTCAGGGCAGCTGCCCCAAGCTGGCTCACAGGTGTGTCCCATATCACTTCATCATGCTCATTATAATAGGAGGGGCTTTACTGAGGGTAGAGAGTTCCTATCTCTGGGGCTCCTCATTCTTGGTCTCCTGTTCCTTCTGCCTCTGAAGGATTAGCCAAGGACCAGGCTGAGTATAAATTTGTGCACTTCATGTTGGTGATTGTATTACTTTTGTCATTTCTTTAAATCTGTTTCTACTTCAACCCATGGGGCTTCTCCCTTTTTTCCCTGATTCCCCTTCTCAGCTGGGAAGGGGGCATCAGGTGGTAAAAAAACTGCTAGAGTTCAGCCCCAGGTACAGGCTAAATGTAGACACATGTTATTAAGGGCATTATCCAAATCCCTCTTAAACACTGACAGGCTTGGGGCATTGGCCACTTCTCTAGGAAGCTTGTTCCAGTGTTTGATCACCCTCACAGTAAATAAATGCTTCCTAATGACCAGTGTAAACCTCCACTGGTGCAACTTTGAACAATTGATGTGCATCCTATCACTGGATCCCAGGGAGAAGAGATCAGCACCTGCTTCTCCACTTCCCCTCCTCAGGAAGCTGTAGAGAGCAATGAGGTCGCCCCTCAGCCTCCTTTTCTCCAAACTAGTCAAGCCCAAAGTCCTTAGCTGCTCCTCACAGGACATGAAGTAACCTCCATGAGTGGACTGTGGCTCAGCCAGCTCAGGGCACACAGGGTGATCAAGCCAAACAGAACTACCAAAACCTCAGTGCCATCTCACCTGGAGGTAAGGACGTAAATTTGGATCTCTCTGCTGCTTCTGGTTGTTTGAAACCTCCAATATTCCAGCCACACATTGCATATAGTCCCAATCCACTTCTACATTTTCAGGTTGTGGCTACTATCCCTACAATGAAGAAGTATGCAGTGCTTTTCACAGCATCAGGATTGAGGATTACTCCACTAGAACAGTCTTATTTGAAGGTCTCCTTACCTTTGTCTCATACAAGAGCCTCCATAACCAACATCTACGCTTGTGTATTTGAAGCAACTGCAGTAACACCAGTTGCAGGACTTGGAGCTGTGAGAAAAGATTAATTTAATCTTGGTGGTGTTATACTGGCTTTACACTGATGTAAGTCTAACAGTAGCCTGGGGTGTATGTGCAGGGCAGTCCAGAAAGTGAGAAATCAGGTGAAGGAATAGTAGTTGATGAAGAAATGTGCACTTCTGTATTCATTCTACACTTCTATTTTCTCTTGTTTTCTTTATGCCTCATAGTGCTAATAGAGTTTAAGAAGACTGTATGTTATGAATAAGCTTTATATACTAAAACTCTTAACCACACTTGTATTTTACTTCAGCACAGAACTTCATAGCATAGTATATATAATAGGTTTTTCTTGTTTATTAATGTATTTGAGTCAAGGTTATGTCCTCTCTTTCTTTGTGTCAAAGTCTTTTGAAAGCTGTTGAAATTCTAAGTGTCACTTTATCTCTTTACTGAGATATTGAATCCTGAAAATTTAGCTTTTGTGGTTTCATTTCTGAGAAATTTCCCTGATATTTGCAATGCATAAATAAACAGGGCTAGCACAGGAGTAATGCTTAACCAGGCATTTCCCTCTCAGTCCTTTTCTGTGTCATTGGGTTGTTCCACTTCAGGAACATCAGTGCATCATCCCTGCGACAGCAGCCAGTGGTGAGCCTCCTGTGCTGTGAAACTGATGCCACAATTGAAAATCAGTGCTGAATGCCTGCTTGTAAGGTTGCGTTGGACTGTACTTCACCTTCTACCCCAGATGCAACTATCTGCAATGCTTTGCCTGATACATGCAGTAGAGCTCACACCAGTGTAGTTAAGGACGAAGAGTCTTTAGCAGTGGTTAATATTTGACAGTAGTTCAAATCTCAGTGTTCAGGCTGTTATGCTGACTCTTTTTTTTATCTGCAAAGGGCATGAAAGTAGTGCACATAAATGGGACTGAGACTCGGAGCAATTGTTGTGCATTGCCTGAGAGTCCTCCTGTGCAGAAGAGTGATGATGACAGGAACATGGCTCTCCTTTACTTGTGTTTGAAGTCAGGAGCCTCCTTCATTTTGTGCACAGCTTTAATCTTTCAAAAGCTGCATGGCCCTCTCCCTCCTTCACACAACTGCTATCAATCATGGTGTTTGAGGAGCTTGCTGCCAAGATAGAAGAATTTCACCTGCAAGACTTAAGCATTGTATTGCTGAGGCATGCTACTTACTCAGCATGCTTCTGCCTGGGTAAAGACAGCATTATTTGCTTTATGCTTGTGACAAGGCTGAGCCATGGCAGAGCAAGCAAAGCTATCAGTAATATTCTGCACACCTGGCACACTGTCAGCAGCAAAGGGCAGATTGCCTGGGAGGACCTCTCTGACTTTCCATTTAGCCTAGTATCTCTCCAGTTTAGCAATTCTGCCACTTATAAAATAATTAAAGCAGCTCCCTTCACTGCTGCTTCCAGATGCAGCAAGAAGCACTGCTGCAGAAAAGACAGTAAGCAAGAGTTGGGCTAGGACACAGCCTTGCTTGGGGCTGTTTTTGACAGTGACATGTTCTGACGTCTTATCATCACTGAGAACCCTTACATCACAAAATAAACAAAATATGCTCACAAACTTATTTGGACATCCAAATTTATTCAGATGCCTCTGGGCTGCTCGTGGCTGACAGTGCTAGAGTCTTTGTTTAGCTGCACAAAGGCCAGGTAGAGACCTTTGCTTGCTTTGAAGAAGAACAGGGCTGAAAGCCAGATTGTTTCTGCAAGACCCTTTTTGCCACCCTCACCAGCAAATTCATTGATGTCATTTTGAAACGAATTTTTCTCAGCAGCTGTGAGAAAATCAATATACCTTGGTGTCACTTACAGCAATGTTTTTACCTTATTCTTTGTAAAAGACACCATGCACCTGTATTCTTGAATGCCTTGAGGTACCACCTATTTATTAATTATGGTGACCTCCAGGTCTCTCCTGAGTGCCCCAAAGGTAAAGAGCTCAGGAGAATTTGTAACAGACTGAAGAGCACCAGCTGGGGAGGTGCCGGGGAGGCGCAGCCACAGAAGATGCTGACAGTTCCAGGGGGCAGACCCCAGGCTGGCTGGGATCATGCTGAAGAGGTAAGCTCCTGAGAAAACCAGGGTCTTTTTTCAGTCAAGGGTGACTTGGCGGAAAAGGACCTGGGGGTGTTGGTTGACAGCCGGCTGAACACGAGCCAGCAGTGTGCCCAGGTGGCCAAGAAGGCCAATGGCATCCTGGGCTGTATCAGAAACGGTGTGACCAGCAGGAGTAGGGAGGTGATCGTGCCCCTGTATACTTGGCACTTGTGGGACTGCACCTTGAGTACTGTGTCCAGTTCTGGGCACCACAGGATAAGCACATTGAGGTGCTGGAGTGAGTCCACAGAAGGGCAATGAGGCTGGTGAGAGGTCTGGAAAACAGGCCTTATGGAGACCGGCTGAGGGAACTGGGGTTGTTTAGTCTGGAGGAGACTGAGAGGAGACCTCATTGCTCTCTACAACTACCTAAAAAGAGGTTGTAGTGAGGTTGGTGTTGGTCTCTTCTCCCAAATTACTAATGATAGGATGAGAGGTAATGGCCTCGAGTTGTGTCAGGGGAAGTTTAGGTTGGATATTAGGAAGAAGTTCTTTACTGAGAGGGTGGTTAGGCACTGGAACAGGCTGCCCAGGGAGGTGGTGGAGTCGCCGTCCCTGCGGGTGTTCAAAAAACGGGTTGATGAGGCACTTGAGGCCATGGTCTAGTGGTCAGGGAGATGATGGGATAAAGGTTGGACTTGATCCTGGAGATACTTTCCAACCATGGTGATTCTATGATTCTAGATTCACTCCACCTTTAGGCATCTATAGAGCAGATTTCTGCGCTTGAATTAGTCACTGTAGGTGCCTTTCCAATGAAAGCAGAGAAATAGTCGCTTCTTAGGGAAGATTTCTTGGTCTATTTTAGACATCTTTCATGCAAATTGCTACCTCAAAGTACCTATTTTCCTCCCCTGACTATATAGGGTGCCTAGGTGGATTGAGATCAGCAAAGAATATGGTAAAAGCATAACTCGCTTCAAGGGGAGACAGGAAAGCACTTTCAAGACAGATCTGTCAAGAGTTACTAAATAGGTAAAGTTCATCATTAAAATGAGATTAAAATACTGAGATTAAAATAATTTGGAGTTGAGAAAGAAAGTTGGATTTATCCAACTTGCCTCCCATGTGCTTCCCTAAGCCCCTGCCTACCACCTCTGTTGGCTGTTGAGGTAGATGAACCCTTGGTCTGACACAGTATGGCCACTCTTTGGATCTTATGACCAGTTCTGATATCTGCATCTCCCCTCTAGATATTTACATTTTATCAGATAAATTGAAACCACTTTGTGCAAAAAATGAGACCCAGACGGTAAGCAGTGTGTGCTCTTCCAAATTAAACTGTGGTGTAAAAATATAAATTAAACACCAACAAAGCAGTGCTGCAGCAAAGATGAGATAAGAAATCATTCTTGTGTGAGGCTTTTCACCTCATTGCATGATACATTAGAATTTAGACGTAGTATTTCATGATCTTATCTATGCTGTGGAATATGTTTTTGAAAGGTGCCTGTGCTCATAGGGAAGGCAAAGCCTATGTCTATGGGAGGATTGGCAGCACTAGCAAATGCTAGTTCTGAAGAGTGGCTACTGAACTTTATTTTGTCATCCCAATATGCCAAAACTTTAAACACTGCTTCCCACTCATCCCACCACATACTTCTAGCATTGAAACAGACTTCATTTAGAATGACATTTGTATACACGGACCAAAAAAAAAAATGCCTACCCCCAAAAAACCAAAAACCTCAAGCCCACCTACCTATAATTCCAAAGTAATCAAGGACCAGAAAGAGGAAAAGTGATATTCCAAAACTGGAGGGGAAAAAATATTTTAGCACTGTTGCTGTAAGAGGCAAAAATTACCTGTATTTCCTCCTCTTCCCTGCCACGCTTCACTTGAAGTGTTACTGTGTGGAGCACCTGCTTGGCCTCGAGAACAAGAGCAGAGAAATACTCTAGTGATTTCTCATTCATTTAGAGAAGTGCAGAGGAAGGCGAGCCTTGCAAGTAAGGGCATTCACTGTGCAGAAAAGGGACAGACAGCTGCTGAAGGAGGGCATTGACCCGCCGAGGCAAGTTCCCCAAAAAAGCACAAAGCACAGGGAGGCCGGTGCTTGCAGGTGATGGAAAAGCAGACTGCTGCATGGGCGTGCTGGAGTCCCAGAGACATCCGTGGTGGGTTCTGTAGCCCTTCTGCATGGAGATGCAAGCTGTTGGTGGGAGTGTGGTAGTGAGAGCAAGCATCGTTGTTTTTGGAAACTTTGGTATTCGTGCACACATATCATCAGCACGTGCATCTGAGTAGAGAGGTGCACATGGAGTGCTTGTACGTTCTGCATGGTGCAGTCCTTGGCTGGCGCACGGATCTCTGTAGAACCGTGTTTTGTTAACAGCAGGAGCTGTAACTTTGGTGCGCCTGCCTTTCACACCGGGTCCGGCTCCTCCTGCGGGGCAGGGGCTGCCAGAGCCGGGTCTGCAAGGAAGGGAACGCGTTTTCCGTCACGGGTGGCCGGCCCGCTCTGCCGGGGGTGCTGCCGCGGGGTGTGCAGCGCCGGGGGCGGCCCGGAGGCGGGACGCTGCGGAGAGGGACCGGGGACCGGAGAGCGGGGAGCGGCGATGGGGAAGCTGTTGGCGGTGGCTCTCGTCGGGATAGCGGCAGCCTTCACGGTGGAGCGGCTGCTGGCCTTTCGGTGGGTGACCGCGGGCCGTGCGGGGCTCCGGGACGGCGCGGGCGGGTGCCTCTTCCCGGGGTGCGGGGTGCGGGGCGCGGAGCGGTTCCCGGGAGTACCGGGGGGCCTGGGGGAACTCGGGCGGGATGAGCTGACGGCTGTCGGAGCTGCGGGCCCCTCTGAGCCCACCCGCGGGAGGGGAGGCAGCCAGTGCCCGTCGGGGGCTGAGCCGGGCGGGGGGAGGCGAGGGCAGCCCTCCTCGCTCCTAGCCTGGGGGCACTTCAGCACCTCATCTGGGGCGTAACTCCAGCGGATAGCTGCCCCTCGCACAAGCAGGGTGGTGGGCAGAGGGGAAGGGTTCATCATCATCACTGTCACCATCATCGCTATCATCGTTACTATCAAGGGAACCACGTTTCCCCAGAGAAAAACTGGGCGCCCAGTGGTGCCCTTCGCATCCTCTGTCAGGGATAACTAACTTCTGGAGCACGTGTCCAGAGGAAATGCCCTCTACAGTGAGGGGGATGAGAATTCCTCCCTGGCAAGATGCTGGGGTCAAAGGGGCCAAAGGGAGAGGGTCCCTTGGGACAGGGGGGCTGGGACCCCTGTTTTTGCAGAGGCCGCAGTTAACAGGAGTGTGCCAAAACTAGTATCAGCGAGTTTACCTCAGTTCCTGCCAACTGGTCAAACAGTAAGGGGAAATCAGGTTGCCAGGAACTCTTGCATTACTTTCTACTGAAGCTGACCTCTGGATAACGATAGCCCCTGTGTACCCAAGGTTTCCTCTGAAGGAGCACGGCCTTCTGTGATCATAAGTTGGAACCTCACTCGCTCTGAGCTAAAATACACGGCCATATCGTGCTGATGGGCTGTGAGGTGAGAACACTGGTGTTACAGCAGCTTCTGTCCTGAAAGCTACTAAACATGCAACTGGGTGTTTCAGGCCAGAGAAGTGATGGTGAATTACTGTGCTGCAAGGCAGCTACCTCATTATAATTTTGCCCATGTCCACAAGGACTCCAAGTGCCTGACTTCAAAGCAGTAACATCCAGCTAATTGATCTGTGGGTAGACAGTAATTGTAGCTAATTACAGAAGGAGGAGGGCTGTGCTCCTTGGATCCAGGTACTGCATGGAGATCCATCTGCATCTCACATTAAATCCACCGCAAGTGTTAGTCATAACCATGGTGGTAACAGGACCCTCCTGCCCTGGAGCTGCACAAGCTGGAGCGGTGGATCTGGGAAACACTCCCAGGCTTAAGTGGAGTGAGACATTTCATAGCACTGTGAAGAGCCTCTGCATTTCACTGTGCATTGTGAAATGCAATACTGGGAATCTGGTAAAGCAGAACCTCCTGATAGAAACAGCATGTATATTTTCCCTTCCCCCCACCCAGCCTCTGCAGTGTAGCAGCGGACTTCAATGGTTGCAGAGTTTGGAAACACACAACCTCAGATAACAAAGTACTCTCAAATCATTTAACACAGCCTTGAGAGGAGAAACTGTGGGTAGTGTTAACTCTTGCCAGGCCTTGCTGTTATCCATCAGCACACAGAAGGAGGGAATCCAGCAAAGACTTTTTGCTGCTCCTTATGAGTTTGGTGTTTTGTGTCGAGATGGTATGACACAAGAATCCCCGAAACGTGTAAAAGGCTTGAAGAATTATTACAAATCTCTTACAAACTTAATTCTTCTTAAATCAGGTTTGTTTATGCATCTATTATACTGTTGATAAATACCAAATGGACTTAAGGAAGGCTTGTGCAGCAGAAAACAGGTGAAGTGCTTGTCTATTAACAACTGAAATTACACCAATTCTCCTATTGACAGTTTAAATTGCAACTTCTTCTCTGAAGAAAGGTCTGAGAAAATATGTAAATCTTGAATGTGAATTATATTGTTTTACTCTTTTCCTCAGAACAATACACATATTATTGTTCATATATACACACACAATATTATAATTTCATAACACTCTGCACTGATATGGTCCTCAGCTTGCGAACTGTGTTCAAAACAGCACCATGCTTCCAGAAAGATGAGGACAGTTTGAAAAGAACTGGGAACAAAAACAAAAATAAGAGGTGATTTTCAGTCATGTCAGGAAAAAACCCTCAAAGATCCAGGACTGGTTAGTCTAGAGAAAAGGAAAACTGAAAGTGAGGTCTTTGAAGATGCAACAAGTTGCTGCTGGAGGAAAGAGAGTGCCTGTGGTCTGTGTCCCACGAAGTGGGACACGGAGTGGAGGACTGAAACTGGTAAGAGGAACCGGGTGGGAAAGGTGCCGTGCACTGGGGTTGCACCAAGTAAAAAATTCCTGTGTTACTTGAGGCTGCATCCCCCACAGCTTGTGGGTCCACTGTGTTTTTAGTACAGCCAGTTAGTTATCTTGGCCATCTGGCTTAGAAGCTAAGGCTGCCTGAGCTAGATAAACTGACACATTTTGGAAAAGCCTGTATATATGCTGCAGGCTTGTGACCAGTGTCCTTTTGAATTATTCTCATTCCAGCCCATGAAATGTTTCCCTGGGAATGCTGTCGGGATATCATCATCTCTTGTTGGCTGCTGGCTGAGTTCCTGCTGTGCTTTTGGCGCTGTGTGGATCGCAGTCTGCCCAGGAAAAGCTGATGCAAACATGAAAGGGAAAAGCCCTAAGCAGAAGGCAGTGCAAACTTTGGGTGTGATCACCCCAAGCCAGCCTTGGAGGCCCGATGGGTTCAGCTGTGCTGGGGATGCCAGGGGGTGAGGGGGGAGCTGATATCCCTCCTGTGCTGCTTCTGGGCTGGGAGCTGCTGTAATTCACAGTCAGGACTCCTGAGCTGGGGGAGAGAGCTTGGGAGAGTTGTAACTTGGCTCCTTTTCCTTGCTGTCCTCTGCTCTTTTTGCCCTTTTTCTGCTTTTTTTATCTGGCCTTATGTTAACAACCTGTGTCAATGGTACAGCACTGAAGCAATTTAGAATTCATAATTAAGTGATTAAAAAAATGCAGGACTGATATACCATACAGTGCTCAGCTGCATCAGATATTTTTCATGCCACTGACTGATACTGCAGTTTAGTTTACGTTTATGCCTAAAACTGTAACATAAACATGGCTAGGTTTTGCTATGGGATCTTTGCATTCAAAATTTCCTGTGGCTGGAGCAAGTACAGCCTCAACAAGTGTGTATGATAGGCATGCAAAGGGGTAACTACATTAGTTTAAATGCTTTCTTTTGGTGGGGGTGGGGGGGGGAGGGGAGAGGAAGAAAGAAATATTATAGTATGCTAGCTTGGCATTTTTACATAGAAACACAATGTATTTGTTTGTGGTACTGCAGACTACCATGGTCAAACACAGTAGTCCTGGTACTGAGGTGCCTTTCAAAGATTTGTAGACAACTTGGAATGGAGGAGATAGAGAAATAGAAACTCATGTGTAGTAGGTGTCTGTCTCTATCTGCTTGTCCAGTAAAGTGTGAGCCAGATCGAATTTTGTGGTTATTCAGGAATGAAATAAGCACTGCTGAAGGATAATGTTCTGGATGGATAGCAGGAGTGAGGAGGAAGAGACAGGAAAATTGTACTACCAAGCCCTGCTTGTCATTAGGAAATGGGCAGTCCTGACTTGCAACAATACCATTGCTACTTTTGAATGTAGACTAAGAAGTAAAGAAAGGGCAACTGCTGGTGGCCTGGTTGCCAAAAATAGCCAGTGGGTTGGGGTAGAAGGTTGCCCTTTCCTCATCTGAAATGCTGGTCCTGTCTGCGGGCTGCTGCTATATTTAGGTGGCTGAAACCTGAAGAAAGTGTAGCTATGTTATTCTATCATTTGAGCTATGGTGGGTCATGAAAGCTTGTTCCTGAAGCTCATGATCAAAATCAGGTTCCTGGAGATTTTCAGTGCAGGAGAATCACTTGATCCCTGGATGTGTGTAACCACGGCAGTGATTTGGAGCAATTGCTGTAGTCAGTTCTGGGCTTTGCTTATTCAGTATTTTATGGCTGATTTGTTGCTGTGATATGGCAGACAATAAAACTAAGATAAAGCTATGCTGGGAATGTCACCTGTTTTAAAACTGGCTATGTGCTGTTAACCCTCCTCTTTCCTCTTGCAGGAACAGACTCAATGCTTCCCGGGAAGTAGCCCCAGTAACCCTCCCGAACTGCCAGCTCATTAAAGGCATCGGTACGTGCTCAAAATAACTGAGTGCATTGCTTTTGTCCAGCCTTAGTTTGAAATTGCTTCTTAAATCCAGCTTCCAAGTCTGATGCTGAAAACAAAGTGCTAATTTGACTTCCATTTGTTACTTGGACTTTAAGGTAGGGAGAAGCCGCAGGAAGACAATTATGCTGAAGGACTAGCTAGTTTGGTATAATACTTTTTGCCTTTGGTATTTAATGTCTCTGTTCCTTTTGTTGAAAATGAGTACCTTGCAAACACTCCTCCTTTACTCAGCCACTTGGGAAAGAATTTTGCTTTTAGATGAGGGTGTGCTGGCTCTTCAGGCTGATACCTACAGGTGGCTGTCAGCTGGTGACATCTCAAAAATGGCACGTGCTGCAAGGGTGGAAGCTTTGGGAGAAGGCCACAGGCATGTGGTGAAGGAGCTGCTGCTAAATGCCAGCCAGGATGGCTGGCCTTAGCGCCTCGTTTTGAGGAGATTTAGGAGCCATGCAAACAGCAGGCAGGAGCTCGGTGCAGGTGTGTAATTCAACTGTGTGGTTTCAAAGAGTGCGTATTTGTCATCCTACTCTGGTTCATGAAGAGGTTTAACAGAGTGGCTGAAATGTTGACTTTGGACTTTGGTCATGTGTTTAGTGCATAGCAATGTTTCTGCCTTGTTTTTTCTCTCTCTTTAGAATAACCAGAATGTAAAATCGATAACTTTAAAATGGATTGCTTTTTTGTGTCTGGGGTTTTCCTCCTCCTTAGCATTTTTTGAAATGTCTTGAATTCTGTTGAAGTTTGCCTGGATTTTGCATGTGTGAAAAGTCATTGGATGAGCTCTGAGAGCCTCACCCTTGTGCTTGCTGAGTCACTGTGTAGATTTCATAAATCTTGCTTCTTCCTTGTGTCATGAGTCAAACATCTTTGTAAAGTCAAATTACTGCCATGAATGAGTGTGTGCAGTTCCTTTGCCTGAGGTTATGCACAGAAGAAATTGCATTGGAAAAAACTTTCCAGGTCTTCTAGATTGAGCTGTAATTTACTCACACAAGACTCTGAATAATGCTTATTTGACACTGATCTAAAACTAGTTTCTGAGTAATTCTTTTAAGCATATCACTATTGCAGTCATTACAAGGCTTCTTGCAACATGATTGCTCTGCTGAGGAAAGAAGGAAAGCTGGAAATCACAAATACAGTTGTGTTTAATTTCTGAATGATATCTCATTTTTGGTGCCTGACATTTACATGGAGATTAGGTGAATTCTGAGAAGCTGGCTCTGCTCCAAGGCGGCAGCAGATCAATTTACAGAGCTTCGTTTCTACTTCTTGCTGTGGTCCTATAACACTGTCCGTTCACATGGAGCTCTGTACCTTGTCTTGCCTTTGCTCTGTCGTCTGCTGCTCTTTAGAAAAATTAAAATGCCAAAAGTTAATTCAGCAGGTCTGAGGTGGCAGAAAGAGAAATATCAAAGGATTTGTACAAACTTAAAAGTTGGCATGTTCACACAAATGTCTTCCAAAAGTCTTTTAATATGACTGGGGCAGGTTATATTACTTGGGGAGACCAAGGAGCCCTAATGTACAGGTGCTGCCTAAGTATCACTATTCAGACCAGGAGTTTTGCTGTACTCAGATCTGTAAGGTCACTCCTGACTTTATGACTTTGTGTAAGGACATCTTTCTACATGGACATCTTGGTTCTCCTGAGTCTTTTTCCTTTAAAATGCTATGATAAAGTTAAATAAACAAGTTCTCTTTATTTTGATCTTTAAAATAGTCCCTCTGAACTCTTAAATGGGATGTAGCTAATGAGCTGGATCAGCTGTGAACAAAATAATCCTAAACTATCCCTTCTGTATATAGAAGAACAGGCATCTGGTACAGTCCATTGTAATGACGTTAAAGGTGATGCATCCACAGTAAAGGAAGCAAACCCAGAGTAAATGGAAAAAAATCTCTAGTGGGCCCTTTTCTTTCTGCACAATTTCATCCTTTCTGTGTCTTTCTCTTTTTTTTAAAGACTTTGATCTATTTTGCTTTTCAAATATTGTGCAATGTAAGCACAGATGCAAACATTAAATCAATAAAAAACTGCAGCTTGTCCTAAACCTCATTCACAGATAGGTAGGAAAGGCTATCTTTGTAGAACAAATGGTATGCTCTGAATTATAGGAGTGTCTACTCACGTTGTGGGTTTATAATAAACTAAACATATGTCCTGAACTAATTCCTTAAGTTCAAGAAGCTACTATAGAAATTGCTAGAAATACCTGCATCTTGGTGCAATTCATGGGATACAAGCGAAGTAGTCACTTGCTTTTGGACATGAAATCCAGGTTTGGTTTTTTTTTTGTTGGATGCATCTACGGAATACATCATACTAAGACAAAATAAGGAACAACAAACCCTCCACATTTTAAAGTAGATGATAGTAAATTTTCTCGGTATCTTTATTTTTTTTTAAAAAAAAAGCTACTTATTCAGGTAATCCCATGGGTTTGATGATACAATTAAGCAATGTAGGGAAGGTAACCGATACCTAATAAATCAGTTCCTAACTCTCCTGTCCCATTTGGTACCAGTGACAACAGCCCAGAGCCCTCCCAAAACAGGGTCCCACAGGAGGGCCTGGGAGTTTCCCTGTGTTCGACTGTGTCTCCTCTCCATCGCCTCCTCCCTGCCTAGGCGGTGCCAGCTCAGCAGGATCGCGCTGAATTAGCATTTTGCTGCTCTTCTGATGGCCCTCACTCTCTTCCACACATACCAGCTGACATGGCTGAGAAGTGGCCAAAATGTGCTTTGCTGGGTAGTTTCTTTCAAAGTAGTTGGGTGCAGGGCTCTCATTACGCTCCTTCCACCAGAAACTTGTACTTCTTAATTATCCGCTCTCAATTAGCTTGCTCATCTTTCTGCTTGGCAGCCTCACTAATTCAGTAGTGATAAATGATTGCATCTCTGTTTATTCACTCACCAGCATGCTCTGCCAGCAAAAGCTGTCTGTCCAGTTCACATCACCATGGTAATTGAGCCTCTCTGCGTTTTTTTATGTCATTATCTTTGCAGCAATCTCAGGAATAGCCGCTAACCCCATCTTGTAAATGAGTCCAGACTTGGAGAGACCAAGGAGCTTGTTGCTTAAACCAGGGTTTGAGCAGAGCTGAAAAATCCATATTCAAAATTTTAGTTGGAAAAGAATGTCTCTGTGCACACCAGTGCAGATGTCTGCCTCCTGAGCCCAGTCGCAATTCAGAACAAAACCCAGGAGGTGGGGTAATGGGCTGGCTCTCCCCAAAATGCATCTTCAGGCCTGTCACTGTCCCCTGTCCCTCTGGGTGAAGTCCTGCCACCAGGTCTCCTCAGGGCTGAGGTGGGGAGAAACTTGCATGGATGGGTGAGTTTGGGCATCTGGTTCCCCCCCACAAGGGCTGTTTGTCAAGCCTCGGGATGAATTACAGCCCGGCTGAACTAGTGCAGGGATAAATAGGAGTCACATAAAGGCAAACAATAAACCCAGCTTGAATTTTCAGGTGCTTCCCTTGGGAGGAAGTGCTGAGGTGTGAGGGGTGGTGTGACCCATGTAGGGTCATACAGGTGGCCAAGCAGGAGGGCCGTGCGGAGAGATGGACAAGCTGGGTGGAAAACCTTTGTGTTGGTGGCTCTGTTAAAGCAAACATGCAGAAAAATTTCCTCCCTTAAGCAAATGATCTTGGGTGGGTTTAATCCAGCCATCATCTGGAAAGTGGCTCTTGGGGAATGCTGTTTATGCTGGTGATTTGGAGAAGGGAGGAGAGGCTTCTCAGGGGAACAGTGGAAATGTGGCATGGCAAACGTGCTTCAGCATCAGACTAAAAGCTCTATGGAGAGTGCTTGATCAAAGCCTAAAATTGCTCTAGTGTTCTTACGAAAGGGCTTTTATTTTATTCTAATTTTTTTTCCTAGCAGGGAAAAATATTACAGGAACTATAGGAATTGGCAATATTAGAAATGATTACCCGCAGTTAAAAATGTGGTCTAGCTATTAAAGCCCTTACCTGTTAAAGATGTTGTAGGTTCTCTGTCACTTGAGAGCTTTAACTAAATATTTGGCAATCCGTCTTAATGACGTGTCCCAGCTCAACCAGGAGAATTAGTGGGCATGATTCCCAGAGCTGCTTATGGAAGCGTGTGGGCTGAGTGATGGGTATGGAAGCGTGTGGGCTGAGTGATGGGTATAGTCCTGCCCTGAAAATTTCATTGTCAGTGCTAATTGCTTCCTGCAGAACACTATCCTCAAAAGCAGGTGATTCATCCTGTGCTGCCCCAGGGTGTGTGGAGCTGGGTGGGAGACTGCCTGGCCACTGTGGGGGCACCCCTATGCCCCCAGAAAGAGGTGAACTTGAGGACTGTTTCCTAACCTGGTGTTCTACTGCCTTCTGCTACCACTTTTAATGCAATGCAAACTTTTCCACTGAACTTGTTCACTTGTGCAGTCATATCAGAAAGGGGCGTTCATGAGAGCTGGAACTGTACAGAACAAGAGGTTTTTTGATGAGGAATATTTAGTGTCACCTGAAAAAAATCCCTTTTTATCTCTGTCTTGCAGAAACTGGTTCAGAAGACATTGACATACTTCCCAATGGACTGGCTTTCATCAGCTCCGTAAGTGCCCATGCCCACTCCCTGTGCAGGGGCTTGCCTGCTTCCTTACCTACAGAAGCCAAGGGTCAAAATTGCAGGATGGGCTCTTTTTTTTCTACAAGGCTGGCTGGCTTCTTAGGAATGGCCCAGACTTGTGTCAGCTTAGCCAATGTTTCCTTGACACTGAAGTGCTGATGGTGGCTCTGAGAGATGTATCCTATTGCACTGGCTTATCTGCCCACACAACCTTGAATTTCTTTCATGCTGCTTATTTGAAAGGTCAAACCTCTCCCTTGTTAAGAAGGTGTGTTAATTCCCTATCTTAAAAAAAAAATCAGATTTTGTGTGTTGATTTTGTTGTTCCTGATTTTTTTTTTAGCCTTTAGGACATAGGTTTTCAAGCTTTTCTTTGCAATCAGAAGGGCTAGGGATTATTTTCTAAAACAAAAGCTGATGTTTTCATCTACGTGCTCCAGATATACCCAGGGAATGATTGCAAAATTCATGCTAGAAATTGTGAACTGTTGCACTGCTGCTGTTCCCTGTGACTTTACCACGTCGGTAGTACCGTACCTCCAGTTTGTCCTCCCAGTGAGTCTGTTGGCAGGGTGGTTTGCCATGTGGGGAGCACCCACCCAGGTAGTGGCTGCAGTTGGTAGCAGTGGTGCCACTGCTGGGGTGGCTGTGGTGCCTTGGGCATGGCTCCTCATGCCCTCAGCACTGCTTGCTCCCTCTGTGCTGTGACTAAGGGCTTACCAGGAAGCGCAGAGCTGGTCCCTCTGCCTCCATCACTGCACAGTGGGCTGAAGCAGAAGGACACCTTGATGTGTGCTTGCAAGCCTGAACAAGGGCTTGTTTTCAGCCTTGTGATGCTTCCCTTTACTTTTTATCCAGGAATGGTTTTCTTATGTTTTGATTTCACAGGGCTTGAAATATCCAGGATTAAAGAGCATTGCACCAGACAAGCCAGGTGAAATATTTTTGATGGATTTGAATGAAGACAATCCCAGAGCAGTGGAACTACGAATCAGCCGAGGGTTTGATCTGGCATCGTTTAACCCTCATGGAATCAGCACCTACATAGACAAAGGTAAAGAGACCTTTCACCTGAGGTGGTGGCAAATCTCAGCCTAAAGAGCAGAAATAGAAATCCCTTTGTGGCCTTGCATTGCACCCCCAATAGCCAGTGCTTGCTGGGAGAGAAGAAAGTTTTTGGGCTTTTTATCTTTGTTGGGCTCTTCTCTAAAATTCAGCTGCTAAAGCAAATGCCTTTGCACATAATCTGACTGTCTGAGACAGAAAGATGTCCTACATATTGAAAGGAAAGAAAACATGGGGAAAGTTTGAAGATCTGAAAACCGCACAAAGTTTATTTTACCAGTTTACATCTGTCTCACCCTGGGGTCAAGAGTTTTCAGGAGATATGTGCTTCACAAACTACTATTGATCAGAACAAAGACTTTTTAAACTAAACTATAAATTATGAAATCTTCTTAAATTACCACAATCTTTGGTACTCTGTGGCCAAGACATGAGGCCATGTTCTCATCTCCAAGGCATGTTCTCCTACAGCAGGCTCTCACTGCCAGTAAAATACCATTCATGCTCTCCTTCCTCTCTTTTTCTCCTGTCCTTTCACTGGGTTTTTAGCAGGGCAATTAGAAGTCTGCAAACTAAGAGAAAAAGAACCATTGCTGCAGCTTGACCTGCATCCCCATACAGTCACCCTTGAAGGGAAGGTGTTGGAGAAATCGGTGGTGGCTAATTTAGGGTCTCACTTGAAGGGCTGGTCAGAGGGACTGCAGCCTTACACAGAGTACAGGAGAAGGATGCTCCTACAGCTTTCTCAGAGGACATGGTAATTAAACCAAAGATCCCAGACTGGCTGGGCTACAAGCCCTCCTTCCCAGCTGACTGTGGCTATTTCACTCAGCCAGTCACTATAGCACATCAGATTGCAAAATCCAGTGGCTTGGGCACAAGGATGAAGCCATGATTTCTTTCCTCCTTGGCTGAAACAGCAAAAAATTAGTTTACACAGCAGTTCCCTGTAGAGTGAGCCTGGGAGTAGCTGGAGATCTGGATCCAGTTGCAGTGGCATCCTGCATTACTTTGGTACTTGTCTGTGGCATCTGTCTTTCTGCCTCAGAAGAGATGTGAGGGGAAATGCACCCAACACAAGATGTGCTCTCTACTGCTGCTTCAGAGTTGTGTGTGCTCAGCAACACAAAGAGTTGCAGAGATCTGGTGAAATTCAGCTGTTTCTCTTTCTTTTTTTTTTAAGATGACACTGTGTACCTCTTTGTTGTGAATCATCCCCATCAGAAGAGTACAGTAGAATTGTTTAAATTTGTAGAAGATGAAAATTCTCTTCTACACCTGAAAACCATTCGACATGACCTTCTGATCAGGTATTGGAGCCAAGCACCCTCTTTCTCCAGAAGAACAGGCTGCTTTGGTAAAATCCAAAGTAGGATGATTTGGGGTTTAGGGTATTATTAATATGAGATATTTTCTCTTTAACCAGTTTTCTGGTTTCTCTTATTGATCACTTCTTATCTGTGTAATCAAAACCTGTGTATTTCAATCTCATCTGTAAATGAGATTTTTAATAGTTGTATCGCTAAATCAGTCTTAAGCGTCGCTGCGGTTGATGCCAGTGAATTAACTTGGCATCCATTTTTCCTCCTCTCATGTAACCTGCTCTCAGATCATTGCAGATATGAATCTTCAGATACTCTATAATTCTGAATTTGCTACACTGTAAGAATGAACATACTTTTAGCTTTTTTTTGGTTGCATACAAAATTTTCTTTGTCTGTCCTATCGAAAAATCATTGTAAGATAAACAGAGCCTGAAAGAAAGAGTTGTCACAACTCCTGCCCATTCTCTGGTTTCCAGCTGAGTATAATCAAAAGAGAGAAAAACTTTCATGGGCTTCTAGACAAGTAGCCAGATCTCTAGATGATGCCCTGTGGTCCCGTTCACCACTGCACAGTCCTGGCCCATGTAAAAGAGAATATAAGTAAAGAGGGTCTAAATAACACAGCATCTACCTGAAGTACTATATGTAATTGCAGCCCCTTTATGTCTGTGGGATGATCATGTCCCGGCTGGATTCTGGGCAGTCCTACAGTGCTCCTTCATACCTCTCATTTCATTCTTTTATTTATTTTTCTCCCTCTCTTTTCATTTTTTTAGTGTGAATGATATAGTAGCTATGGGACCAGACAGCTTCTATGCTACCAATGACCATTACTTCACTGACTTCATCTTGATGTTCTTGGAGACATTCTTGGGTTTAACTTGGTCAAATGTTGTTTACTACAGCCCCAAAGAAGTTAAAGAAGTAGCAGCTGGGTTTTATTCAGCCAATGGAATTAACATTTCACCTGACAGAAAGTAAGTTTCTCCTTGCCTCAGATTTTGTTCAGTCACACAAAAGAATCCCAAAATCATTTGTACACGTGGTACCTCTGTGGTCAGTGTCTGAATTCGCTCGTGTAAGGCAAGGTGCTACCTGTCCAGTGTAAGCGATGCAAAGGGTTTGTAGAACAGAAGTCATATGTCTCAGTCTTTAACTAAAGGCAGTTTGCTGCTTTGCATGGTGGTTTATATGCAATAAGATCAAATATTGCTGCATTTTAACCAGCTAATACAGAAGTTTATGTATACTACTTGCAAGGTTTAATGGGGCAGAATTTCTGCAAGTGGGGAATGCTCTAAAGTATCGAAGTCTGTAGGACTGAATTAACGAGTCGTGTAGTTTAGACAGGTGATTTAAATGACAAATAAAGCATATTTGTGCATCTCATGTTACAAGGCCTGCTTCAGTGTCATAATGGAAGAACTGACACAGTGTGAAGCTACATTAGCATCCCAGCAGGTTGGCTTCCATTCAGTGCCGTGTGGCCTGCTTGCAATGTCTATTGCTATGTGAGAACTGTGAGCTGGGAGTCCTCATGGGAAGAGCTGGGCTTGCACAGGAGGAGCTGCCTGGTTTTGATGTCTGTTTACTCATACACATTGCTAAGAGGTGCTTTCTTTTGAAGGTACATCTATGTTGCAGATGTATTTGATCATAATGTCCATGTTATGGAAAAACATGCCAACTGGAATTTAACCCATGTGAAGGTAAGGTGTCACTGTTCCATAAAAAAAGAGGCATTTATGAATTTCGGACAGATTAGTCCAAATGCTTGAGATTTCAACCTGGTCATGTGTGAGATTCTGTTCTGGATGGCTCCTGCTGTGGGTTTGCAGAGGTGCTGTGAACCCCATTACAAAGCTTCAGGTCTTCCACCCTCACACTAGCACCAGAGAGAGATCTTTGGGCGTGCTGTAGAGCCACAGTGGAAGTCTGCCTCAGTCACTGTGGCTCAGTCCACAAAGCACTGAAGCAATCAACACAAGCATAGGTGTGAATGAGTCGATGGGGGAAGCTCAGAGCAGCCAGGAGGTTTCTCATGACATGGAGGAGGGGATGAAGCATATTGGAGGACAGGAAAAACAGCACTGAAGGAGAAAATATTTAAAAAAAAATCCATCTAAACTATGGACAAGTCTATTGATTGTGTTATAGTTAGCTTTCAGGACTTCGGATTGCTTTAACCTCTCTCTTTTTCTTGTTTTTCCTCTGTGTTGGATAGACACTGCAGCTGGACACTCTGGTTGACAACTTGTTTATTGACACGCACACTGGAGACATTTGGATAGGATGTCATCCGAATGGGATGAAGCTGTTTTACAATGATCCTGAAAACCTCCCTGCCTCTGAGGTGCCTTTTGGGAGACGTCACTGGTCTCTTGTCTATGTCTGTGTGAAAAAGTTGCCCTGTCCAAATCACCCCAGTATAACTTAACTCTGCATTACATAGCAAAGTGCCTGGCCACCATCTGTGAAAGCAAAGACCACACTGGCTCCTAGCTTATAGGTTCTGCTCTTAAGTGGAAAGCCTGAACAGCGTATACTCAGCTAACAGCCCCCTATCAGATCCTTAGGAGACAACTGAATAATTGCCACCCAGTAGCTCAGTCATTTTGGCCTTCTCAGGCTGCTTTCTGTGCAGCTGTGGCTGCGCAATCGGGTTTTGATGAGCTGTGTTAATTACCATGGACCCAGCACCTCTTTGCCAAACAGAAAATAATTGACTGGGTACAAAGCACAACCAGAAACGTTTGCACTGGAATGATTTATCTGTGCAAGTGTGGTTTATCAGAAGGTAACACTGTAATTCTTTTTTTCCATCTGAAATCAGTGAGATGCTGGCATCAGCATGCTTGTGGCCATGAGTGCAGGTGGCTGGTTGGGGTCCGTTCAATTTCAGCCTTGTCTGAAGCTTCTCTTTCAAAATTATCATGTTAAATAGCAGTAAATTTATGATACCAGGCAGATGTTTACTCTGTCTGGAAAAAGCATGAAAATAACAAGATATTAAGTAACTCTTAGGCTGGAAAAAACTGTGCACATGCCTAGAGCTGGGGGTGACTGCCTTCTTACTGAGTTACTGAGGGGGAGCCTGTATTGCATAACCACTTAAAAAAATTAATCATTCTTCATGGACCATGCTTCACTGAAGCAGAATTTGTGACCCTACCACAGGAATCATTTGGTTGCAGTTATCAGCAGCTGATCAACCTAACTAATTTCTTCAAATTAAGATGCTGATGTTCCCTCCATCCGTGGAGGATTTTCACCTGCGGCCATTTCAGCAGATGTATGCCCCTCCTCCGGCAGGTCCTGCGCATCCAGAACATCCTCTCAGAGAAGCCTGCAGTGACGCGCATATATGCTGACAACGGCTCTGTGCTGCAAGGAAGCTCGGTGGCATCCATCTACGAGGGAAAACTGATCATTGGCACAGTCTTCCACAGAGCTCTCTACTGTGAGCTATAGCTCGTCTTGCGGGTAAGATCTGCTGCAGTAGAAAGGATTTAATTCCTTGGGAACTCACGTAGTTTCTGCTAGCTTTGTTAACAACAAGACTGTTCCAATAAAGATTAACTAGAGTCACAGAAATGTATTTTAGCCTTCCTCTCCAAATTGAGAGTTTTACACAATAGTAAAGGAAATGGAACTGAAGGTGAGAAATTAGTTTATTTGTATAATGTGGAAGACCCCATGCCAGTAAAAAAGGCTAACCTTGAAGTTCAAATTCAGATTATAAAAGATTAAACTGTCCAACACTGAATTATCCATTGCAACTGGATTTCTGTTTCTTGTTATTTTATTTTTCCCCCAGAGAAAACTGATTTTATAGATGAGAATTGCTAACTACCAGTGTGGTGTGCCTTCTTGTCAGCAACCTTTGGGCTTTCCCAGGGACTGTGCTAAGGGTTCTTTTTCCAAAACTTCCTTCTGGCTTTCTCTAGTGCTTCTGAAATAACTGAGAGGAGAACAAACATTATTTCAGTCTCATTTCTTCCCTCTTTAAGCCATTTCCTAACGTTACTAGAGTTTCATAAATTTGTCTTAATCGTACTAAGAAAAGAGGGAGGCTTCACTTTGGAGTGGTTTCTTAATGAATCTTCCAAAGGGAGCAAAGGGAGTTTAAAAAAAAGCCTTTCATAAGCAATTACTGTTGTCTGTCACAGTAAAGGGAGTGTTTCTGGGTGCTTTGCCACAGTGACTATCTTCCAGTCTGTACAAAGCCCATTCCCACTGTGCTGCTGTGCGTAGGCACCCACTTTGCTTGATGTTGATCCAGCAGCAGCTGCTGCTAACATTGTGCACTACTAAAAAAGCTATCCAGATTTCTAGAAATTGATATTTTTAAAGTGGTGTTAGTTAGCTATTACTTGCAATAAACTGAATTGAGGGTCCTGTGAAGTTGGGAATCAGCCTTGTGCTTTACAGCAAGACACTAGTCTTGCAGCAGTCCCTGTCTGAGCCACCACTTGGTTTCCCACCCGTGGAGAGAGCTCTTCTTTCATTAGTATGGATGTCCTTACTCACAGAGCAGCTCCTGCGCTCTTTTTGTCCTCTGAGTTCCCACCTCTGATCACTGCTCCAGTTTTGTGAGAGATGCCGACATCCAGCTAAGGCTCCATGTTACTGGTGGCTGCTCCCCTGCGGGGTTGTCACTGTACTGCCTGTGCCTGCCCACGCTGCACTTTTCAGGGCTGCCCCTCTGAATGGTGTCACCAGACAGACCTGCCACCATCATAGAATCATAGAATCGCGATGGTTGGAAAGGACCTCCAGGATCATCAAGTCCAACCTTTATCCCATCATCTCCCTAACCACTAGACCATTAGACCATGGCCTCAAGTGCTTCATCCACTCGTTTTTTGAACACCTCCAGGGACGGCAACTCCACCACCTCCCTGGGCAGCCTGTTCCAGTGCCTAACCACCCTCTCAGTAAAGAACTTCTTCCTAATATCCAACCTAAACTTCCCCTGACGCAACTTGAGGCCATTTCCTCTCGTCCTATCATTAGTAACCTGGGAGAAGAGACCAACACCAGCCTCACTACAACCTCTTTTTAGGTAGTTGTAGAGGGCACTGAGGTCTCCTCTCAGTCTCCTCTTCTCCAGGCTAAACAACCCCAGTTCCCTCAGCTGGTCTCCATAAGGCCTGTTTTCCAGACCTCTCACCAGCCTCGTTGCCCTTCTCTGGACTCGCTCCAGCACCCTCTGTGTCCTTCAGCTGATGTGGCAGTGTTTCCTTGCTGCTGTTCTTCCACCACTGTGTGGAGAAAAAAATCAGACAGCCTGTAAAGCATGAGCTCAGGAGGAGAAAGAGCCAGTCCCTGGGTGCTAACTGCTATTCTGGCTTTGCTGTCTTCTGCTGCAATCTGCTTCACCACCAGCCACGGCTTCCCCTGGTCTGGTGGAAACTTTGAAAACACAGGCGTGCTTCTGCCTACAAGACAGAGCAAATGACCAGCTCTGCGGTGGCCTGAACACCAAGACAGGAGCTAGAGTATGTGCAAACCTTTGTGTGTCTTTGAGTTTTGCCATTCTGGCTGAGAGGAAGTATTACTGCGGGCGAAGATTTGGGTGAGCAGTGGCCCGCAACACCAGTGTGTGTGCTGACACCTCTTGGCTCCTGCA
Source organism: Podargus strigoides (assembly GCA_028020825.1). Lineage (NCBI taxonomy): Eukaryota > Metazoa > Chordata > Aves > Caprimulgiformes > Podargidae > Podargus > Podargus strigoides. Next base: position 33,042,489 of record CM051623.1, read on the forward strand.
CCTTTCCTTTCTAACACAAAAGGGCCTAATGGCTTTCATCCACTGCTATAAAGGAGTTACTGCTTCTTCTCTGAGGGAAAGCCAGAGCAAGGAGCTGGTGCTGTGTTGCTGTATGGGAGGGACGGTGCCATCCCCCTTCCTCTGCACAGCTGCAGCAAGCTGTGGGTCTTGCTACATCACCTCCTGTCCCCGGAGAGTGTCTGCTCCAGCCCAAGCCCCTGCACTGCCACAGGCTCTCTGGCGGAGACACTCTGATGTAAGGCACGTTCCTGGGCACAAGAAGTTGTGCGAGTTTAAACAACGAGCCAGCGGCACATTGGCTTGGTTGCTGCGCCCTCCCTGATGCTGGCAGCTTCCCACTGCTGCCATGACAGACAACTCGCTCATCCCTGTGTAGCAATAGTGGTTGCTGGTATTTGTGATGTTTTCTATACAAGTAGTACATGCTGCAGGGGTCTAGCAATGGCTGGAGGGGGAAACTTGAGCTTGAGGGTTGACCATGCACCTAATTGACCTTGTCTGCTGGGCATTGCCCTGCATTAGCAGGTCTGTGCACAAACTGTTCATAGCTCCTCTCCGAAACGCCCACAGTTCATCGGGACTACCCAGGGTTTACCATCTCCCAGTGGAGGTGCTGGTGACAGGGACTCATCTGTTCACATCACAGTTTCAAGCCTCTTGCTAACCATGGCATACAGCCAGCCCTTCCACAGAGCAGAGCCACTGTGGAACGAGGGTGGCTTTTGTCTCACCCCTTTGCCGGACTTGCCTTTGGCATCAGCTGACTGCACCAAGCACTTGAGAACATAATTTACCATAACTCTGGCTTTGCTACTTCTTCCTTAGCAACTTTTCTTCCTGTGGGACATTTTCTATTTCCCTGGGAAGCAGTGTGCTTTCCTAGAGGAACTTTTAATCCTCAGCCGTGAGGAACAGATGTTGTTCCCACAGCCCAGGCAGAAAAAACTGCACTGAAGGAAGCTCTGATAATAAGGAGAGGTTGGGGTTTTAATTTGTTCATGATTAGCCATCAACATCTTATATTTTAAAATAATTATTTTAGCCTTGTGCCACTATTTGTTCTCAAGTAAATTAAGTGCCATCTTCTAAAGAGTTAAGATTTTGCAACAGTGGCATGAACACAGCCAAAACACCAACCAGTCACTCTGCTGGTCCTGCGTTTACTTTCTGGTTGTGGAAGTGTAACAGCCAGCATTTCCCTCAGCAGCGATAGAAGTAACCCATCAAAACATTCATTTCACATTTTCCAATAGTTTAGAACATTTTCAGATGTGCAGATCTACATGTTGTTGGATCTTGTCAAACTTCCACTTTTTTGTTGGTTTTGGCCTTTCAGAAAATAAAGAATGTGTTCGCTTGTCACTGGCTCTTTTTCTTTTCCTCTTTTTTTAACTATTCCTGTACTGAAGGTTTTGCCAGCAGTCTGCCCACAGACAGAAACATGTGCGAGTGACAGGCCTTATCTTTTCCTGAAGTGTTTGAGAGGGGAGAGATCATAGGCAGGATTTAGTATCTGCTATTACTAATAGCAGATTTTGAATTTTAACCTGAGGCAAGGAGGGTTGGAAGCCCATTGCCAACCTCCCTGAAAGGCATCCCAGCTTGGCAGTGCAGGGGGGGGAATTGAAGCTGGGTCACCATGCATTAAAGCAGTGCTGGGCAGGAGAGAGACAGCAAGCATGTGTTTTGCAGCTAAAGCAATGCTGGGGTACAGCTGCCACCCCTCAGCGTGAAATCACCGCTTGATAAAACACACTGGCAGCCTCAGGGCAGAACGACCAGTGGAGGAAGATGCACCTCAAGCCCAGCCTCCCAATTACAAGGTAACCTGCAGACGGAAAATCCAGGCTTGCAAACCAGAGGAGGGCATAACCCATCGTCTTTTACAAGCTGTAGAGTCTGGAGTGGTTCTGGACATTTCACAAACCAGCAGGTATCCGAGACAACTTGCACAAACAAGGACACACATATAGATGGCTCCTGGCTTAGGAAGCAGCTGAGCAGACACATTTTACATGTCAGTCGTGGACTTACAGCTTCTTAATATACCTCTTTTAATTAAGATAATAATTTTCTGGAATGAGGATTCTTTTATCTTCTTGCAGGTGGTGGCCATGATAGCAGAAAACAAGATTTATGATTCAGCTGCTGGGAAACACAGACTGGGTTGGACAGATTAAGCGCAGAGTATTTGGCCTAGATTCTGCCAGACGTAAATCCACTGAAACGACTACACAAATTGGACTGTCTGCGCCCTCCACTTTTCCCTACTTTAATGCTTTACTAAAATCGAACAAATAAATATAAAGACCTATTAAGCACGTTCAGCAGAAGAAGTGATGTATGTTGAATGTGTAAAAATGTCCATTATAACTAACCAACACTTCAGGAAATGGTAAAATGTTTTTACATACCAAAACTAATCCAGGTCTTCTAAACAGACAAACATTGACCAGCATCAGCGTGAAGGCAGCCTATGTTTACATCAACCTGCAGCAGAACACTGCACACTACATTTCATCTGCATAGGAAGAAAAAAGGCCATGTTTTTCCCTTACTCTTTTTTTTTTTTTTACTTTTTTTTTACATAATTACAGATTGTAAATGAGATCCACTTGGAGGCCTGTGAATCCTGCCAATTTGGCCAACAGATGAATTGAAATAATCTTTGGCACTGAATAGAAGGAAGGAAAGAACGAGCAGGGGAAGGTCTATGTGTGTCATCGTTGTGTCCCCCCCTCAGTCTGATGCATGCGGCAACAGCTGTCTACTCATGCTCACCATTTATTACTTCTTCTGGAATGACCAACAAATGGGCAGAAAACTGAGGACTCAGTACAAATTCTAATAAAGATTCAGGATTTCTCATTTTATTGCATTCGTTGTCTAACAACAATAATACTCATTGGCAAGAAATTTATTTACACTAACAAATTAACTTTAAACCACGAGGCTTTGTTGTTTGTATTTAAACTGTAAGAAAACAAAGGGCCATCATAATGTTTGTTTTGATGTCTCCCAATAACTAAATATTAACCAAAGTTATTTTGGGGAAAACTCAACAATCTAGAGAAGTTCATACCAACCAAGCACAAGAGAACAAGCTCAGACATGGCACTACTGTGTCTTTCATGCAGATGATCAGACACCAAGATGTACAAACAAAAAGTTCAGGATAACATGCACTTCATATACATTTGACCTCTTTAAAAAAGAAAAAAAAAAAGGAAAAAATCTGAAGCGCAACCACCTCTTCAACCATATAAAAGGAAACAATGTAAGAAGCCAATTTTTACAGTGAGCACAGTGCATTTTAGTCTTTTAGCTGCCTGGTCTTCTAGCAGTATGTCTAACACTTGTCAGTGACCAGTGAGTTACCATTGCAATGTGACTAGAAAATATGAAAGCAGTCATTCAGACAGTAAATGTGTATGGGAAAATATAGAATCAGAAGAGGTTCACTGTGCACTCCCCATTTTCAAATGGGCTGGTTACTCCTTACATCTGGCACTCTGCGATCCCCCTTTCCTTCAGATGCCTCTGCACCGGGGCCTGAACCCACTTCCACTGGTGTCAGTGACAAAGCTCCCACTGAAAACCTGCAGGAGGCTCAGGCTCTCAGGTTATGTGGGTTGGACCCGATCTCATGAGCTGTGAGCCCTCCTCACCTCTCCTCGCTATGGAAGAAGAAACCTGCCCAACTCAACATACCAGGTTTCACAAACCCTACAGCTTGTTCTTAACACAGTCCAAACTTCCTAAAGAAACAGGCAGCTCAAGGCACTAATGCCAAACCTTCCAGTTCTTACTGTTTGCATGTCTTTTCAATCATTACTTAATGTCTACAGCAAAAGTACCACAGTTAGTACTGCTAGTTAGTAAGAGAAAGCTCATTTTATAATGAGAGATTGGAAGGCTCAATGTCGTGACTAAGGTGTCACAGTTTTGAAAAGCCAGTTCTACAGGTGGAAAAAATACAGTAGAATACATACAGGAGGTTAACAAAAGGGACTGTGCACTCTGCAGATGACCCACGCTCTGCTGTCGTAAGTGGGTAAGCCACCTCGGATGTGACTCACAATCCTGCTCAAAAACAAGCTGCTGAAAGCACTCCAACAGAAATCACAGCTAGAGTTAGCAAATGTAATAAAAAGGGTTTCCTTCCTAGTGTACTGACACTCCGATAAATCCATCCTGCCAACCTCCCACCCCAAAAAACCACGCTGAGGACAACGTCCAGAAGGACCTGCAGAGGGCCATTCTTTATATCATTTTAACAAAACTTTGAAATATTCCAATCTGCAAAATACATAAAACCCTACAAGAAAAGAGTGAGCAAAGCTACCGGCATGGCCACGGGCGAGCATGCTGGCGAGACTGTGGGGTAGTGCTTTGCTCCTCTGACCTTGCAGGCAGTCCCGGGACCTTCTGCCTGCCACGTAGACCATGTGCTTACAGCCCTGCAACACACAGCTACCTGTGTGCCAACTGCTACTACTGCAGTGTAAATCATAGAATCATAGCATCGTATCTGTATGAACATCCATGTACGTACATATGCATGTACACAGAAAACCCACACATACTTATTTTAAAAGGAATCGAGCCACTTAAACATTGCATTTCTAGAAAGAATAACTGATTTAATTATTTTCAATCACTAACTTAAAACTAAGCCCAAACCATCTAATTGCTCTGTGCACTCTGTCCATTTCAATTGCTAAAGACTTACAACTTATTTAATTAAATGCTACTATTTTCAAATGTCTGGTTTTTCAGTGTTTTGGACCACAAGATAGGTTTCCTGAGGTTTTCAAGTGAGGGAGAGCATGGAACGAGGGAGGTGCTATTAAAAGGGTCCAGCTCCTCCATCACATATTTGATGATTTTGCAGGGTATGAGGTCACACCTAAGAAGAGCAAGATCAGGTTTTACTTTTGCCTTGACAGTATCTTCTCTCTGTAACCACTCGGCTAAGAAATCAACACAGGACTTCATTCTTGCAAACTTCCCCTAAATTTCAGCACTGAGAATCAGTACAGACTGTACTGCACATTCTGTAAAAAACTACAGATGAATCTGTGCAAACCTTTCCTTTTGATTTTCAGTCGTATGATGATACCTGGAATGGTACTTCTTGGCCAGACATAACTAAGTGATCATCCTCTTCCATCCTACTGTAGAACTGGATTCTGCACTATTAACAAGAGTAGCATTTCTTTCTCTGACTTAAAAGTGGGACACAATTCATCCTCAAAAATCACACAGCATTGCCTACCTCTTACTTGCCAGCACTTGAGCCAGGAGGTGAAGGTGGAACAGCTCAGGAGGACAGGAGGCTTTGAGGGAAGCAACGAAGTATGAAGAACCCTGATGCTCAGTGTCAAGCACCTCTGAATGTCAGTGAGAGCCGAGCACTAGCAAGCTTCAGAGGAAAGTTGCTCAGTAATTCTTATAAAAGCTCAGTTCTTGTGGTATCTTAGCAGTGGACTGGAGTCATGGCACCATAGATGCCTTTGTAAAAAAATTTTAGAAGTTAAAAAAATGCAAAAGCATTTGTATACACTGAGATGCAAACATCACCTGACTCTGTTCAGCTTGTTATCACTGGCTTCTGTTCTACTGTGCAATTCTAACCTATGATCTAGGACAGGCTCCACTTACAGTGACCCCCACCAGACCTGCTCAGAGCAGTGGGTGAAATGCAAACAGTAGTGGGCAGTGCTCTGTGCACTGCAATGAACAGGTTTGGCTTCTTCCTCACACCCTGGTCCCGGACAGACTGACAATGAAGTGGGAATTTTAACATGCAAGTTGCATGGGTGCAGCACCCTACATGGGAAAATATGAGCTGGAAGTGAGTAATGTCAGTATGTTTGGCTGATTTGCACGGAGCAAGGAGCCATCAGTCTCTCCAGAATCTCAGTATAAATGCTAGCTTTTATAGGAGTAAAGTAACCTGAAGTGTTGTATCTTTTATTTTTTATTTTCCAGAGTTCCTTTTTTTGCTAACTCTCCTTTCTTCACCCTTTCAGAGGCTTGATATATTCACAACCTGGCAATACCACAGCAATGAGCAGAACTACAGTTTACAGAACTGGCCTACTATTGCAACCAAGGAGAAGTTAACTTCACCAGCCTGCTGCAGTCACCTAGGTGTGAAGATGACACAGATGTGCAGCTAGAGGCATGGAAACATCACACTGCCTGCACAGAGGTTTCTAGGTGGCCAGACTGGTCAGCATACTCAAAATTGCTTTAGCTCCAGAAATAAATATGCAAAAGTAGGTGACAGTTACATGTGCAGGTGAGCCAAAAGAGAAATTCCTTCCAGTCATTTAGCATGAAATACTTGTTTCTTCTTATTAGACAAAACCCCACATTAGTCTGACTTAGCACTGTTTTACAGAAGTTTAAGGTAAGAATGATGAGACATTCATACATTCTGTTTCATATGTGTCATTACGCAGTACAAGGGTAAAAAATGCAACACTACTTTAAAGGTTCTATAGAACAGTATCAGAAATTTCAAACTGTCCTTTACATCTGTTATCCAATGACATTTCTGCATGTCCCAACAATGAGCTACCATACTTAATGAAAGGAATCACATAAATCTCTTATCACAAAAAGAAGAGCAAAACTTTTCGCATTGCTCAGTTTGCTTAGTTTTCATGTGTTGATCAAAATGCATTTTTTAAATTTAAATTTAAGCTACTGGGTTTTTTTTAAGTTAGGTTTTTGTTTGTTTGTGGGTTTTTTTTTTAGTTTGAGAATAACCAAATAACATTACCACAAAGCAATAAAACCCCCATGAATAAAGGACTTAAGTTGAATTAGTTATTCTGCAGAACAAGAATTTGATTTACGAAGAGATTAACTAGGCAGTGTTCTAAGCAGCAAGAATGAAAACTCAATGTATAATGCCAAGCAGTCTGCTCAGGTTTCTAACAAAGAACATAAAACAGGGACACCACCTTAGATTACTATACACAATCACTTAAACATTACTACAATGTAAACATAACTTAAAAAGAAAATCATCATCGAATGCATTTATCAACATTGTATTTAAAATACTAAATTTCCAGTTTTTTTCAGATAACTTCTCTTACTCAACTAGAAATTGATAACCTCTTAAAATAACAGAATGCTAGTTTCACCAGGTTGCTAAACATTTGTATGATTTTTCTCCTACAAAGAGCGCAGAAAGATTCACTGCAATGTGGAATTCTTGTTAGCAGGTGTACTTTTTTGCCAGTGGTCAATCTCAGAAAAAATATCACAAGCCTTTAGAAATATCAGGAAGTATCTTTTACAGCAATATAATTTTAAGATCTGAACAAAATATACATCTAAACCTTGTAGAAATTTGATTTGGAAGGAAAAATAAAGCTAATGATAGGCAGATCTTTATGTATTAGTTTTGAATGAACTAGGCTCTCTCAGTTTACAGACCATTTTACATCACAGAAATTATTAGGATCAAAAGAAATTTAACTATAAACATTGCAGCCCAAGTGTTTCAAATCTGAGCTTCATAGAACTGTACAGACACAAATCTGAATGCCATGAAGTACAGAGCAGAAAAGAAGCGAAGCCAAACTAAACCAAACATTTTCTTCAAAAGAATCCAGTATTTGCATTTTTTAGGCTGGCAAATTTTTAAGTTCAAGAATTTTTTAAGTTCAAGACTCTAACTTTCCATCAACATCTTAACCAACTTATGGGCTGGCATGACTAGATGAAAACTGCAACTTCCAGGATGCATGAAAGGGAAGTGATGCTTCTCAACTCTAAATGCTGTTATGTAGTTAGCTTTGACTATAAAGCAGTAAGCTAATACCTCTAGCTTCGCATTGTGTATATTTGCCTGTTGTCTGTCCATTCTTTTGAAGAAATACTGAGTATTTTAATACCACTCTTAAGAGGCAGTAACACCATGCAGTGTTAGCTATACACTCCTTCTGTCATAGTCAAAACCTCTGCCAATGGCCTCATATACCAGGAAACCAGAAATTTCTGAAGGATGTAATATGACCACTGCTAAGCCGTCAAAACATTCTACAGCCTATGCCCAAAAATTCAGGTTTTGGTGGGGATATTCTTTAAACACATCAATCAAAACAGTTAATATATGGCAGCTTTGGATTTAGTAACCATCACCTCCATGACAGCATTGACCTTAACAGCAATGTACTGAACTTAATTTTAACCAGAATCCCTCGTCTTCCTCTTTTTAAAGTGCACTTCTGTAAAAACTGGAAATCAAGTTTGATAATCACTTCCAACAACAGCTTCATAACAGCACAGCACAAAGCTTATTCTCCCAATGCTTACTGGAGAATGAATCTGAAGATGTGGTGTTTTTCTTGGAAAAAAAAACCCACAACCCTGAAACAAAGTAAGATCAGTTTCCTATTCAAAACACATGAAAAAGAAAGCAGAGTGTGCCATAAGAAAGTTGCCTACACACCGGGAGCACAATGAAATTTATACAGATCTATACGCTGTGCTCTAGTTAGAAATTCAACCTTGCTCAGATATCTAAAGAATAAATGTTATCCTCAGATTTCTGTGTAAACCCACATAATCATTTAAGGCTTTGCCTCCTTCCTGGATTAACTATTGTACAGTTAACAGAAAGAGTTTCACCTCCTGTCTTTTACCCAGGGGGAATATCGACTCTCCTGTCTTTATCTCCAGTGTATAATAAGAAGTCACTGAACAGTTGTGATTCCAGAGCAGTGTTGCTTCAAGGTACTGATGCAAGATGAAACTTACTCCAGTAGACAGAACTGAGTATCCAAACATCATAAAGAAGCAGAACTTCCAGTTAGAAAGTTAAGTCAACTCTTATCAGACAGAGCACAACTCCTTTTACCCAGTTGAAGAAACGTTCACCAATCGTTTTGACTGGCCATCCTACTCAGAAGAGATGAAGCAGTGGACCATGCTCCTTGGCATCATGCTGGTTACTGAAGTGACCAAACACATAGAGCTCAATAGAGAAGAGCAGTTTGGAAGAAAACACCGCCACACAAATATGAAATCTGTTAGCTGTCAACAACAACAAAACAAACTGAGGGGCTAGGGTTGTTTCACATGGCAACAACAACGAGCATGAACTGGGTATGCAGGAAAATAAAACTACACAATATAAATTTCCCTGGTCATTCTATGTATAGCCCCATTTCTCTGTACACACTCTTGTGTAATGAATGCAAGAAAGCTGAAGGGGCACCAAAGTGGGTATGGGTTTCTCTTCCCTCAGAGTGCCTCCACTTTCTGAACACAGCAGCGCTTCTGCTTATCACTGCTCATTAGTGCCCTCTGTGGCATCTGATGAAGACTTGTCTGCTTTCTTCGATTTCCTCTGCAATTGCTCTTGTTCCTTCTTCCGAAGCTTTTCCCTTTGCTTTTCCATTTTCTCTTGCGCTTTGCGAGCTTTCTCCAAGGATGCCTTCATTTCCTTTAGCTTTTTTTTAATGATTCCTCTGTCTTGGGAAGAAGTTATACCAAGAGCCTGAGGTGGAGAAAACAAAATTTAAAAAAAAAAATAATTTAATACAGTTTAATCTATGACAAATGTTTTTATATTCTGGTAATAACTCTTCTTAGGTAGAAGACTGTAACAACTAAGCAAATATAGGTACATTATATACACCCACAGTTTTCACAAAGCAAATGCCCTGTGTTTCTGAAGCTTCTGAATCCAAGGGCCTATAGTAATTTCTTAAAGTAGTGCTGTAGCTTTATACACTGTGTTTATTATTCAAGTCTATCACCACAACACACACAGGGATTTATTGCTTTCTTGCTAAATTCTTACTTCCCTTAAGATTACCTAAAGTGACAACAAATACTACAGTTGGTGTTGAAGTCCAGTCAGTCCATTACCTTGAGCTTACTCCCATCCAGCTGGAGTAGATGCTCCCCGTTAATGTTTTGGGCACTGAATTCGGAAACATACTGTTCAAGGTTCAGGCTCATTAACCAGTGGGAAACCTGTTGCACGCTCCACTCCTGAACAGCACGACTCTGACACTGACTGTGCTTAGGAGACTGTCCATCGTCAAGGATCTGTGACAAAAACATGCTATATTATTATTAAAAGGGTAACACAGATGAGTAACAACATTTTTCTGTACAAACCGCCAGCATCAGAGCAGAAGTATCTGTACTGTCTTTACACTGCAATAATAACAATTTCACACTGCTGTATTACATCTGTATCTAACCAGATATCTAAGAATTGGTACAAGGTATCCAAAAAGTCTTCTATCTATAGAAGAAAAAGGAACTGGCATTCTTTTTAACCCAAACAGGGACTGAAATGGCCAGGTGGCACAATTCAAAACAGGTATGCTCCCATTTCCTTGCAAGATTTTTATCCTTCAAATTAGAACATTTCTCAAGGATGCAATGAATTCTGCATTCCACATCCTGGGCTCATTTGCAGACCTCTATCATGTGTTTCAGTTATAAAACAAGAAATTCAGGGGGAAAAACCCTCAGAAAACCACTCTAAAGTTCAAAGTGATGACATCAAACAGCCAGTGAGACTGATACTCTCTATGGATGACTATGAGATGACACAGAGGAGTGGTAAGGAACACGCAGTGACCCCACAGCCCTGGCCCTGCCTTCATCACGTTATGCTGTTGCGGAGGAGGACACAAATGAAGCATCAGGAGGGGCAGGTGGTATGTCAGCTGCTGGGGGTAGCCCCATGTCCCAGCTCTGCCACTTTATTCCACCCAGGGGTATGCCAGTGGAGCCTGAAACAAAAGCTACCCTGTCCCAGCTGTGGTCAGTAAAGCAGCTGCTACAGGCTGCAGCAGCTGTCTTCTCTTAAAGGAGCTTTCACACTGTGTTAGATGATGCTGGGAGCTCTCTCTCCTTCTGGCTGTCCAGTTCTCAGGGAAGGGGAAAAGACGGATTAAGCACTATCTTTTCCTTCTCCTATCGTCAGCAGGAGCTCAATGCAGCTAATGCTTGGCCTGAGGGATCTGATCTGACACTGACCCTTCTCCCCCTTCCAGCATACCACAAAACCTGCAATTTGCTATGGCCCTGAAAACTCTTAGCAGAAAGGAGAGGGGAACTCAAGACAAGGAGAGAGCAGCCAGTGACATCTGTGTGTTCTGCTCGAACAAGGAAGTTTGCGACACAACACCATAAACCAAGAAATGTGAATCTGCAAATGAGACGATACATTGCCACGCGATGGTCACACGATTCACCACAACAGCACACTAGTATCTCACCTCATCATCAATCATATCCAGGCTCTGAGTGAGGGGAGCAACAAAGAAATGGGAAAGAAAAGCATTATAGAAACAAAATACAGAACATGTAACAGCATGTAAAAGTTCAGGCAAGGGCAGCACCAAGATTTGCAAACAGATATGGCTACTCAAAACCAAAGAGATTTCTTTAAAAAAAACTATTTCCAGAAGCAGAAAGGTTATGTTGAAAGCTCAGCACACACATGATTTGGCAGCTAAACCTGAGATGTGTCAATAAACCCCCCTTGGAGTGCCTGGTTTTGATACCCTAGAACCAAGTGGGAACCTTCCTGATGGCTCCAACTCCAAGAGCAAAAGCTCCTCAATTAGAGGAGAACAACCTGCAAGAATGGGGTTCCTTCCCCATCCTTTCTTTTTTTTTCATCTCATTCAAATAATCATATCAGATCTGCCAGAGAAGTCTGAATGAAGGAGTGCTCATAGCAGTATGCTATGAAAGGCTGAAGAGCAACGATGGCCTAATCCCCCGCCAGGGTAGTTGGGGAGGTTTCCAGTGCAGCTCTTGCTGAATGTGCTGCCCGATTCGGAGACTGCAATCTGGCACACAGCAAATGATGGAGAAAACACATTCATTTTTATAGACCTGTTCAGGTTTGACGCTTTAGAAGTGATAGAGAACTGAACAAGCAAAATGAAAGCATTTTCAAGCTTTTAATTCACTACCACTAGGAAAAGCACATTGTCACAATAAAATACGTAATTTAAGGAGAAGAAACACAGTAAGAGAATGAAATGCATTATCAAGATAGTGTTAATACTAAATAAAGTGTAAATGACTTTGTTGTTTTTATGAATTCATAGAATATACAGACCTGTCTTCACTCTTCTATGATTCTTACAAAATTTTGCCCTTTATTTTCTGCAGAAAGCAACCTCTAAAGAATGGCTGGGTTTGTAGTCTTGCATTTTTGCAAATGGAGTGGCATGGAACAGCTCTCATTCTTTAAACCCATGCAAAGCATACAGACAGTAATAGAACAAACCTAACCATCATAAAAAAAAAAAAGAATTCAAGTTCCTTCTCTCTAGAAAAACCCCTGCCTCAAACCTCACATGAAAAATGTGAAGTTCTGACGGAGTGTTTGTAAAAGAACAAAGGCACAGGTTTCCTGAGTCCATAGGACACATCAGCTACTGTCAAATCACGCAACTTTACTGACAATTGAGTTACAAAATTAGTATCTTAAGAAAGGTATTTTCAATATATTACATTCAGCTCAATTATCATTGTTTGAAAAAATTCTGGTTTGAAGTAACTGGATTCAAATCCACTGTGCAAAGCAAACACAAAGAATGCAAAGTGGATTAACACATGTATGTTCTAATCAATATATACACAGTAAGGTACAGTAACACCCAATTACTGCATGTACAGGTCATTATTATTTTAAGGTTTCAGGGTAAAAATTAGTCTAGGGGAATGTGCCTTACATCTCAACTATATTTACCAAACTATACGGTATGTTTATTATCTCAAAACTATCTCAATTATGTCTAGTTTAATGTATTTATGGGTACACATGTCATATTTAGAATGTAGGAAAAATGTATTGAAATGTGTGAGGATATAGCACCTCTTAGGAAACCAACTGCATTCTACTTTCCTATTGTAATATCATGGGACATTTAAGTCATTATTACATGAACAAGAAAAATCACAATCTAGAAACCAAGATTAATTTTTTTCTCTCATTCTACTCCCTAAAAAATATCCCTTTATTATTTGAGTAATTATCAAGCATAATGCCATGGGAGAAAGAAAACAGCCATTTCCCACTTTAAACAATTTCATCAGCATACCTCATCTGACGACAGTGCTAAGGAGTGCGAGAAACCTGGGGTTTTAGGTTCTGCTCCTAAACCACTCAAATCAGCTGAACTTGTGCTGCTGGGACTGAAATCATCGTTGAATGTGAAATTCTGTGGAGAAAAATATGAGTTAGAATGAACAAACGATCTTGTACGTACATTTAAAAGGGAAATTTGCTTTCTGTCTTCCAGGCTGGCATAGTTCAGGAGCGATTTCAATTGTTTTCCAAACCAGTTACAATACACGTAAGAAATCCTGATTTTTAGTATTGTCAATATTCATAGAATACACAGGTTTTTTACCACTGTGTACTTCAAGAGACACCTTTGCCAGCTTAATGCCTCAATGAATAGCAAAGGGCTCTGACAGCAGTTTCCAGACTCCCTCTTAAGATGCTGGCTCTCACCCTGAAGCTATATTACTGTTTCTGCAGGTTAATCACTAGCATTTTACTGTCCTCCAAATATTTAGGGCAAGCGTAGCACAGGCAGTAGCATAAAGAATAGGACAGAGGATTAATTAGCAGAGATAAGTGAAAACTGCTATAGAAAGAGTAAGGACAATATCCTGTGAATCCATTTCTGAGTCCCAAATACTCTCCTAGAAAAGTGAAAGGTTCCTCCCTCTTTGCCTTAACTTTAGAAAAAATTGAAACTGAAAATAAAGGAGATCTTTGGATCCTGAATGTTATTTACTGAACTAATCACCATAAGACAAACCCTGTTTTTTCTTAACAATGCAATGACAGACATCACACCTTACAGCAAAGAATACCAGAAGCATGCACATATTTTTCAGGAATACAGCAAAATTACCATTAGAAGAAGAAAAAATTATGAAGTATTTCACATTAGAGTGAGAACCATCAAAAAACAAAATCTATAAAAAATTTAGGACACCATTATATTCCATTTAACTTGAATGTACAGTTGATGATACGGAGACCACTAATCTTTAATCTAGTATTTTAATGAATATCAAATTCAATTCACCTTTGACATTCAATTTAAAAAAATGGATCCAAACACCAAAGCCCAGAACAATATAAAAAAGTTATCCTTTTATCCCCCCCCAAGATATTTGACCTGTCTTTCCTGAAAACATGAAATCTTCAAAAAATATCAAGTATTGGTCCTCTTAGTTTTGCTGGAAATCCAACTAAATATTAGTACTACAATATGCCTTAAAAACATGAATAGCAGTATAGGAACTGTTAATTTAAGAGCTTGCAAACTTTACAGAGAACATAAAAATGTTTTTTGTGATCAGTTTTCTCACACCTACATTTAGTATTCCTGTTCTGCTTTTCCCAGCTCTTTATAGAGGAGCAGAAAATCCAAGCAGTGTTCTTACGCCAGGATTTCAACAGCTCTACCTCCTGTTATGTGAAGAATATCTTTTTTCCTTTTTAAGTACTCTGAGTAAGTACTTCTATTTTGTAAAAGCTTCAGCCTTATGATGAACTTAAATCTTTAAAATTTAATTTTCTATAAGAAAAACACAAGATAGCCAAGGCCTGCTAATAATTATGATAGCAGGACAACCCACCTCGCCAAGACCTCAACTGTAAAAGGGGGTGCTTTTCTCCCCATTTGAAAATTATTTTAATACAGTGTTTGTTTAAAGGCACAAATGGGACTTACAAGTCCAATCTTCATCTTTTTTTTTTTCAAAAGAAACAGAGTAACTGACTAGTTTCTCTTTATTCTTCAGAGATTTCATCTGTGGTCTTCCCTATCAATCTGATATAGACTTGTCAGCCTTGTGTTGCTCTCCCTACCAGGTAACACAAACACAGCTATAACCTTGCACACCTCGGTGCTCAGCAGAAGTAAGGTATCACCAGCTTTTGGCACCAAAAGAGTAAGAAATGCCTGTGGTAACTGCTACTATGTACATGCATACGTTTATAGATGACAGAGAAACTGGATTTCTGATTCCTATTCCTGTACATAACATTGAGAACCATACCTGTTTTTTTCTACCAGATCAATATAAAAAGTCAACTGCTACAAGAAAATACAGGCTGAAAAATATTTTCCAGAAGTGAAAATAAACTAAAAAGGAAAAAGCTAAATATACTACTATAACTAAGGGTTATTTAAGGAGTTGTCATGCTGAAACATTCATGCACATAGAAAGGAATCACACAGATGTATTAAATTGCAATAGTTCATATTTACAGTTCAAGCATCTTCATATGGAGAATTAAATCCAACATCCAGCATGCATGACAAACAGATTTCATTATTGGGGGAAAAAAGGCA
This sequence comes from Podargus strigoides, assembly GCA_028020825.1. Lineage (NCBI taxonomy): Eukaryota > Metazoa > Chordata > Aves > Caprimulgiformes > Podargidae > Podargus > Podargus strigoides. The sequence continues at coordinate 33,057,899 of CM051623.1, forward strand.
GATGACTGACGGCATACAGCATTTCTTCACTTGCAAACACCTCATTTGAACATGGGTAGGTATTCCCACAATCAGTCCTGAAGAATGCAGAAAATATCTGTAATTGCATACGCACATCTAGCATTTGTTCAGTGGATCCAAATGCTAATTTCCACTGGCGACACTTGCTTTTGTTACAGTACAGCACACCACAGTTAGTTTACTGAATTAATGTACATTAAGACAGAATAGAAAGGTAGAATGTGGAATGGTACAATGACAGAGATGTTCTGTTTGGACAAGCTTTTATCGTACAATGAACACCATGCACTGTTTATTGTAGTTGTCACATATTGGCCTGTTCTTTTTCCAGAAACACGAAGCCAATTATGCCACTCAACATAGTGGGAATAAGGTAGTTTTTATTTTCTACCTTTGACCCCTTTTTAGCTGGACTTATATTTTCAGAGGAAGGTCCAGTTGAGCTGGTAGGCGATGGCAGGTTGCTGGAAGAATTGGATCCCTTGCCACTCTCTCCGTACCGTGTGAACGGCACACAGTGTGGGAGAGAGGAGGATCGCTCTGCTAAAGATTTAGTGCTTGCTGATTTCTGCAGCATCTCTCTGGTGGTCCTATTTAAGAGAAAGGAGCAGGAATGTGCGTTAGATTATAAAATAAGAGAAAACAAAATGCTACAGAGGCGTTTAATTGTAAAAAGAATGACATTCCATGTAACTGTGACTAAAGAACTGAGTGGCATGCAGTTGGTAGGGGCATGCCTGAAATCTCTCTCTCAGCAAAAGAAGAAAAAAGTGTGTTCTTTTGATTCTTTTTCTAATTCAAGCTCTCTTAGACAACATATACCCAGCAAACAGAGACAGACAGCAGCTGAAAATGCCTGTACTCCTGCCATCTGGATATGAACCAGCTCCAGTCAAGAAGCCGCATGTTGTGTTGGTGCATTTCTGAGCCCCAGTAGTATCTCAGCGTGATTAAATAGATTAAACTCAGCACCGACTCAAGCAGACTCCGGTTCCCAGAGAATGTCTGGCTTGGATTTTGAGCACAGGCAGAATGAATCAGGTGTGTCTATATCCATCTATGGAGATGTGCCTTTGTTACAACAGCTAAATACTGATGGAGTGTTATTATCTTGATTTTAAAGTTACTAAATATTAAAAATATTAATATAGAAAAATGAAAGAAACACCTATGTGATATTATCAGTTTCTCTCTTTGTAGTAACAAAGATTGCACTGGACAGTGTGATTAAGGCAAAGGTAACAGTTATAAAATAAAATGCCTAAATTATTCGCTAAATATATCTTGTCAACAGCACAGTATGTAAATTTAAAAAACAATGCAAAGTGTCTGCCTTAAAGAACTTATGCATATGTCATTCTCTCGTTATTTATATCAACTGTTGTAAACTGCATTTATATCAACATGTTACTGTTACAGAGCATTAAACTTCTACTGCTTTTAGCAGCCAACACTGAATTGCACATATGTACATCTCCCCTCAATTTCTACCTTCTGGACAGCTTCTAAATCATTGTTGACATAATCACTACAGCTTTGTATATTGAGAAGTTTCTTTTCTGTGTGTATGAAACTGAGGTTGTCAAAGGGCCCTGACCCATGGAAGCAGAAGAAGAATCCTCCCTTCTTTTAGCTACGTAAAGAAAGGTAGATGTATCTGACCCAGTCCTGTACTCCTCCCTCATCCTCTCACCTTGCTTGAAAGTAGAAAGAAAAAACAAATGATGTTGCCTGAATCACGTAGCTTCAGGCAGGGGAATATATGCTTCTTACTTAAATGGGGATTTATTTATATATGTAACATTAGTGGTAGTCTTAGGAAATAATTCAGGATTTTATTTACACATCCTGAGTGATATTTTTTGGCAATAGCAAAATAATGCATGCAACATCCATCACGACAGTGTGATTAATTGTACATCAATCAGCTGCTGTAATGCACATAATTATAACAGGATGCTGTCTTTTTATCATCATATTCCTTCTTTCGAACAGCTTCCACAGCTTTGGACTGTAGAGAAAACATCCTCACATTTCTTCAGAGGCAAATTCTTTGGAGTTAGTAACAAAGGAAGTGACAATGGGTGTTTAAAAAGTTATACTGAAATAATAACATTCCAGTTTACACAGGCACAGTGAGAATTACAAATGCTTATGAATTTTGAATTTGAAAGCAGTATTAAACTTTGCTTTTAGTAACTGCGTCCAAACTTAGAAACATTAGCAAACCATACAAATAACTGATCTCTCAAATGGTCTAATAAGCAACTGATCTCTATGCTGAAATCTGCTTTCTCCAAGCAAGATACCCATGGGGTCTCACAAACGTCGGTAACATGCTATGTTGGCACAAGGAACATAGCAGATTCTTACAAACAAGTACACATTCATTTCCCCCACCCTGTGACTTAGTATTTAAATGCTATGTGATGTTTAATACCTTGCTAAGGGTGCTAGCTGCCTCACAGCTACACAGAGGTGCAGAGAATTTTCTTTAATAAATCTGCCCCTGTCACTAGGGAAATCCAGCAGCGAGTATCACTAACTCCAGGTCAGGCTGCAAGCAGACACACCAGTGGAACCAACTGGAACAGGTTTTCTGACACCAGCGCAGAGGCATCGACTGCTGCCTAAGATCACTGAGGATCCTGCCAGATGTCTGCAGGATACAAACGTACAAATGTGTGCTGAGACAGAACACTGCACTTCAGTACAGTCTGCCTGAGGGAGTAAGTCAAGTTTTCTTTTGCTTTTCTGATTTTATGGAGCTACACCATGTACTTGTCACTGGGTCTCCATATATTAGACTGTCAGCAAAACTCCACGAACAGCTACATACTGGTTTTCCACCACAATGATTTTCTGAGCAGCATTCAAATTTTGCTTTCTTCCGATAGCTCTTTTATCATGTAGGTTGTCTTTTGCATTGTTTTAAGGACAGAGAGTTTTCAACTTACTATGTCCTTTCCAGACTTTTAGAACATATTACATTTGCTTAGCACTCCTGACATTAACATGTCTTTCATACCTGGAACCAGGTATCAGCCCCTGTAGCTGTGACCATCAGACTCATCAGTACGTGAGAAGAGACCTTCAGTAAAAATCTACACCAGCTGCTGCAGAGAAGACTGCTTCCTGCCATTTTGAACATTCATTTATTTATTGAGTCCAAATGCTGGTGGTGACGTGGCCTCATCAGATCTCACAAGGAATTCACAATTCCTTCCCTGACAGTTGGTGATGTGACAAATGCAGACAGTATTTTTCCTATCTGTTTTCAATTTATGATGTTCATCTTCAGAAACAAATCCTTCTGAAAGCATTCCTGATGTGGGTGCCATGAAGATACAGTGAATAGCTGCTCCCTATCCTCGCTCTGGGGGGCTTCTTCAATAAAATACGTGGAATTGTGTCAAGATTTCTTTTTCACAGGTGTTACTAACTGACTGCGTGCATCTTGTAGGCCAGATCTGACAACTGATTTCTGCAAATCCCATTAGTGGATGCAATAGTAGTAGTGATGCCACGATATTATAAGCCTCCAAGTATTTTTAGATTGTAAGTCTTTTATTAGTCAAGAAATCTAGATTTGTAGACTCAGAAGGTTATCTCAAAGCTTAACACTTATTTATGTGAAGTCAGTGGGACTGCTGATATTCCCATCTGCTAGGATGATTAGGTTTTGCCAGTGTTTCTGGCATATAATTTCTTGCATCCTTAATGTTTTACCCATACCTACTGCCACAGGTCACCCTTATAGCTTCTTTCTCTTTGCGCTTCTTGCCCTTGTTTGAACTCCTTCTCAAGGGAGCCCTACAAGAATATTAGAGAACATCAGGAAACATCTCTGAAATTTTACTTTCAAGCCTTTTAATGAAAAAAAATAAGTATTTTAAATAACAAAATGCTTACCCAAGGTCTGCGAGTTTTCGCTTTAGTTTTTCTGTATGCCCTATAGTTGGGCTAGTTGTTCTTGCTGCCTGAGCACACATGGCACCATCTAGGATACATTTGTACATGGAAGAATGTACATTATTATTTTTAATTGCTACTGATAGCTATTCCACTTTCCATCCAGAACAGTCTGTGTATCTTTTCATAATTAGATACGCACACATGTACATGTGTATAGGTACACAATTTAATTAGATGAATTCTTCTCATTTTTAAGAAGATGGTGTGAAGAGGAATAAAAATAAATAAATACATTCAGAATCTGAAAATACAGATGAAGAAATCTTATTTTAATTGAAAAGGAAAAGTTACTCTTGGTTGAGTTTTAAGGAATATGCAGTAAGTCAAACAACACAAAAGATTTAGAGGTAAACATTACAGTGAATCCATTTCTAAACTCAGCAGTAGCCGCTTAAGTTTCCTTTTACAGAATTCATTGCTATGTATGCTTTACTTCCAAAATGACTCCTGAAATACTTTCTTGAACTTTGGAGCCAAGGGTAGCACATGCTAGGTAATAGTTATCTGTTTAGCCTGAACATCTCTGTTAAAATAAACATTTAACTTGAAACCCAACCATTCTGAATTAAAAAAAAAAAAAAGAAAAAGAATTAAAAGTAACTTAGTTAATAAATTTGCCCTGAGACATCTAGCAATTTTTGATTTCTTCTACAAACACTGTTAAGCCTAAAGAGGAAACAGCCTGTAGTATCTATAAAGCCAAACCAATGAATCTGAATCTAAGAAACATCCTGCGACATCTATATGGAAGCTAAACGAAAACTCACAGCAGCTGAAAAATTCAGGCACAGTTTCTGTGATTCTTAAACATAAAGAGTGTCCCCAAATACTCTAGAGGAAGCAAGTGAAGGTCAGTCATTTCTGTCACTTGTGCTTTTGTGACTTTCACAATGTGACGTCAGACATACAGCGACTTTTAACTGAAAGCACTGCTGCATTTGTGGATTTCTCCTACTGTAGCTGGCATAAATTGAGCCCTCAGAATTAACCCAAAATACCACAACACTATCACAGGACAGTCGACTATGCGTACAGAATTTTGTACATTGCTTTGTGGATAATATTTTGCCAAGTTTTCATTCAAGTAAAAAATTCAATGTGCAACTGGTTCATAAATCCTGGGAAAAGTAGGAAAATAAGCCTCCTGCAATACCCACGCTCTAAAAGCCATACTATTTCTACTAGTACAAGTCCTTACACTAAAAAAAAAAAAAAAATCAAGAACAACTGACAAGTAACCACATGCCAAAAAAAGCAAACCAAAGAAAAGTAATATGAAGTATGACAAGAGCAAAGTGAAGTCTCCTGAGAAGAAATTCATTCTCCAAGGAGGCCGAGGAGAACTTTAGGCAATGCACACTTTGCATCAGCCCTACACTATGTGCACTCCTCTCTCTCCTGTCTCCTCTTATGGTTCCTCTTTCACCTTTAAAGCATACTTCTCACTTAACCACTGTCAAAATTGCCACTTTTGAGAATAAAAGTCGTAAGATTTATTTTCATGCTAGCTATTCACAGGGAAGCGGTGGGCTTTTTTGAGAAACTTCTTAATGAAAGTAAATGAAACTATAAGGTACACTGCTTTTGTGGTGGGCAAATAATGAAAACGTTTAGTAGCTGGAGGTTTTGCTGCTGTAGTAGAAGAAATTATCTGGAGACCTCAACAGGGACATGTAGCAGCTACCTGGTATGGCAAATTACTGTTGGGGCTCTTGCATCACTGCGCTCCCTCTCACACGCAGCTTGGCCCAGCCAGGGTCCTCTAAATAATGATGATTTGCTGGGGAAAACATTCATGCTGGCTCTGGGATGTAGTGGAAGATGGATGGGCTAGGTCCTAAACTTAGCTTCAGTGGCAGAGCCTAAAGGGTCTTGCACACCCTGAGGTATGCAGTGCTTGGCACATGGCAGTGGCTGCGAACCAGGGCTGCAGGTGCCCTGCCTGGGAGGGGGAACTTTGGCCAGCCAAATGGGTGCATCTTCCCTGACTCCTTGTAGTTCTTCAGGGGGCACGGGGGAGAGCCAGTTCCTCAGAATAAATCACACAAAAGCTGATTAATCCGTCACTTTCAGCCTCAAGGACCTGGTGTAAGTAATCAGTGGCTGATAGATGTGAAAGGAGACTAGATCTAACTTTCTTCCCCAAGGTCAGAAAACAGTTGCAGCCAGCCTCACATCAGCAGAGTATTGCTCATAGGGGTCACCTCAGCTGCCTTGTCAAAGGATGCTGTCGCACAGAACAGGCAGAACTGAAGGAAATAAATTAATCACACACACACAAAAAAGCTGTGCTTAAAAGATGAACAAGCAAATTTCCTCATCATTTTGCAATGAAACTGAACTCGCCACTTCAGCTCTTCCCACAACACTGCAGGATCTCACAAGATTTAAAAAAAAAAAAAAAAAAAAGTGTGAGCTTGCTAATGCCCACTTTTGCTAATGAGAGATTAATCAACGGACACACTCGCAATGGCCCTTTTTACATTCTGACCTGTAAGAGTTTGACAGCCACATTAATAATCAATTAAAATAGTATCGCTACAACACCTGTTGCCAAGCAACTGCTTTAGGATATTTATTTTTTTGCAGGACTTCCGAAATGCAATTTTTCCATTTGAAACTAAGTTGCTCTGGTTTCATTTCCTTGCACTCATCAGAACCTGGATGCACCCAAATGCACTGGTTGTTTACTTAATGGTCACAGTGGGGAAAGCATGACACCGATATTTAGACAGAGATTATTTTTCAAACCTAAACTGGAAAGAGCGACACAGTGGGTGGAATATAATACCCTATTGCCTACACCACAAGGCTAGTCTCCACTACATTTTTATCAAGATATTTTCCACAGATCAGTTGGAAATGCAGGATTTATGACTTCCCTGATAAACCAGTCACACACTCGAGCTGAAGTACGATTTTGGAAAGTCACATTCTTATGTTCACATGCTTACTTTTACTTGCAAAACTCAAATATCGAATCTAACTTTGATTCATTAAAAATTATACAATTAGAAACTATACAGTTAGACTAGCAATTTTAGAATCTATGTAAAAATATATTAACTTATCCTAAATTCAACAAAACTTTATTAATCTTTCTTTTAGGAGTCTGTGTGAAAGCCCTGTAAGAAGATGAAGAAAAAACAGGTTGCAAATCGGTGGCAAGTCTTTTCAGACACACCGACAAACCAAAATCCTCAACAAATTGTTCTTATCAGTTAATTTAAGTAAGCGAAAGTCTGTTATGAATCTATCCAGACCATTCTTGCAGTCCTCACTTGTAAACAATTTTTATCACAGATTTTAGCTTATGTGACAGAGAATGCAAGGTGCATAGCCAAGAATGATGTTGTGTAAAATGCTAATTTTGACTTCACAAGGCATCTGAAAAGGAGGGCTCAGTATTCTGTGCCATATTGTATTGTTAATGCACTTAATAAACTAGTATCTGAGACGTGTACCTGAGCTAGGATTGCGTCATGTTTTATCCAGCTTACATTTAAAGAATCTGAATTAAATAAATAAAAACGCTGCCAGCCTCCTCAACAAATTACTTGATTTTTTTTTCTGTAAATGAAGAGTCTCCAGACACTAACCTCTTGTTTAATCTAGACCATGCTACCTCTCAGCAATTAAAAACTACAATCTGTTATTCTTGCTTTACACTCCTTTCCCCACTCTCCAAAAAAAGCATCTAGCAGTGCCAAAATCACGTAATTTGAGTAAGCACGCTGTTAAGCATGTATCTAATACAAAAAATGTCACAGGGTCCAACCAGTAATTTTCTTTTTAAAAAACAAAATACAAGATTTTCTTAAAGGTAACTTCCCCCTAGCTTTTTCAGTGAGTTCTAAGAAAGAAAAGAAAAAAAGAAACAGTTTCCAATCTCATTTTAAACTTTGTCCTTTTCTTATACCATCATACAAGGTATGCAATTTTATGACTTCCAGGTAGACAAAAGAAGTTATGAGATTATGGTCTTCTAGTTGTTAATATCCTACTACATAACAAAACTTCATAAAGTAGATTTAAGTGAGCAAAATGATGCATCAATTTATTGTAAAAAACAGTAATACCTTTATCCCGTAAAATATTCCTGCCAGCTGGGTGATGCAAAGGAGATGCTTCAGAGCTGTGCCCAGATTTTGACGGAGAAGAAAGCGGAGTGTCTCCCCGAGGATGTGGGGAAAGGACACCTCCTTTGTGGTGCTGTCCTTCTTGGTTTTCAGTTAGGTTGTCAAGTGAGATTGCTGCACTGCTAGCCACGGGGGAGAGGGAGGAAGCACCAGAATCTGATGCTGGTGAGGATGCTCTCATGCATAAGGGCAGTGGTGATTTTGAAATGTGCATGGGACTACTGTAACTGTTTGACGGCTGTTGGTATAAGAGATTATAAAGCAGGTTATACCATTTAGTAACCAATCAGAGCAAGGTTTACTTTGAACATGCAATTCTTTTATTCATTTTTAAGCCTCCTATTTGTATGAAACACTTTAGGAATCCATGACATTACCTTTTGATACCACACACAGTGTTTTTTTATTGGTATTTGCTTTCAAACAGAAGTCGGAAAAGGACAAAACAATGAGTGAATATCATATAAATTGTGTTAACAAATTAACAAATAGAGAAATGCACGATTCAAGCACCTTTCACCTCCTGCATAAATGAAAGGACCGACTCTGTAGTATTAGTATTTTGGACTTGATGATCTTAGAGGTCTCTTCCAACCAAGGCTATTCTATGATAAAGCACACATGAATCAGAAAGCCCAGGACTCCTGTTAAAAAAAACCACAACAAAACCAAAAAAACAGGTGTGTTGACTCAAAGGAGACTGGACTCACACATCACTCAAGGACATTCACAGCATACTGGCCACAGAGGAATAAATACTGCCTGTGCTACAATGAAAGGACAAAGAGGATGAAATGACTTACAGGGGTAATCTAGCACTCCATAGGAAGCCTGAAAGAGAGGGCAGAGTCCTTCTCACCTTTCGTTCAAGGCTATCCTCTCCATCAGTTGAACTGATGCTGTCATACAGCCTTGTTCTTGAAGGCCTCTGCCGCTTGTTCCTCACTGAAAGCTGAGCTCGAGTCTTCAGAGCTTTGGAGTCCAGTCTCTCCGTTTCTGGCACTGCTTCATTGAAATCTGTTTGGGAACATGTTTTGACACTATTTAACAGAAGAATCTAATCTTACAGACATTTTTACTTTAAACAAATATAAACGGAGACATTTTAGCTTCACTGATGCCAATGAAGAAACTCTGACCAACCTGAGAAAAGCTGAAGTTTTTCCCATTGCTTTCCATGTCATCCTGACCTTCAGCCTCAGAGAACATGATTTCACCAAGGGTGGAACTGACTCAGTTACTTACCACCACTACCAAAATGGAGAGCTCTTGCTCTTCCTCCTGTTGTCCCAACCCCTGACTCTGCGTGACAGTCTCCCACTGCACCCGCCTCCACACCCAGGATTCGGACTGCAGCTTTCTGATTCAAACAACTGACCCAGCAGAAACTATCCAATTTTAGTCTGATATTCCAATGTCTTCCCCTCTTAGATCAGTTTTCGATCATTCCAGTGAATCAGTGTGTGCACAGAAGTGTGTAAGTGCTGGCACAGGCAATGGAAGAGGCAGAACCAGACAGCAGGACAAATGCAGGGATGGTGCAGGGCCTCCCATTTCAACAGGAATGATCTTTCAGTTCATCTCAAGCTCTCTTGAAATCAGTGCCACATGTTGAGTTAGTATGCCAGTAAATAACTGAGAGGTAAGACTCATTCAAACTAATTTTTATTTTTGCAGATTTATGTTGCCTTAAAGCACTTAAAGCACTCCCAACACACCCAAAAGTACAGTCGTCAAAGCAGCTGAACGGGCACTTGCAGAGAGGTGAGCAAATACTGTCAAAGTCGGCATCAGCATTGAACTGTTCAGATTTCAAGCCACTGATTCCTTCCAGTAAACAGTTTGATTCTCTACCGCAGACACAGTACAGGACCATGAAATCAGAAAGCTACAATGCACTTCATCTATTTTTCTGGACTCTCAGAATAAGTCATAGACTTGTAAAAGAAACACAATCCTCAGGCTTCTAGTATTCCCTGGCATAGCGAAGGAAGAACTCTGTGGGCCATATTGGTTTTTTATTTTCTCTTTCTAACTTCCACTGATGTTACTGGCAGCCCCTCAAATCCAGTAAGAGTTTATGTTACAGCCTGAGGAATCATACAGTCTGGCATGATGCTAAACATGGCTGGAGCACCTGCAGCGTCAGGGACAGCTATGCTCATATGTACAGGACTATCAAGCTGTGTCCATTAGTTCTTCAAAAATCTATTACCACGCAAGAATGTAACAAACACCTCAGATCACACTGAAGCAAAAAACATACTTAGCATCATTTTAATTAAATTATATATTTTTGCAAAACCTGATTTTTTGAGGCAAGACAGACCTGCAAACTTCAGAATAAAAATTATGAGATGTGGCCGTGTACATGCAGTCCCACCTCCCAAACCTAATGCTAAGGCTCACGAAGAAGTGTGTGTTATATTCGCCAAACAAAATCCAGAAAAGAGATGGGAGCACTTCCAGAGCGTCACAGTATGCACAACACACTGCACTTGGAGGAACTCTGCTCACCCTCCAGAGACATCGTGGACATCTCCCCCACCTTTTATAGCTTCCCTGCAAATATCCACAGGGTGATTAGTAAATACACTAATTATTAATGATTAGTATTACTAGACAACAGCAAGTCCTTTTCTTTAAAGGTTTACACAGTGGTGATACAGACAACATAGGCTCTTGCTCTGCAGAGCAAGTATCACTACATTACTGTCTGAGACAGACTTCAGAGACTTTGATATGGAATTTACTGGCAAAGGTATATGGAAGTCAAAGAGTGCTGCAGCATGTTTAAGGATCTCTCTATTTTTTTTAAAAAAGGGCATTTCTTTTTCTTTTGTTAAAAACACAAATCCAGCCTGGAATCCAAGGTCTAACTATGCTTTTTCTGCTTTCAAAAACTCATTGCTGATTGTCTATTTTTCCTAGAATAATAATTTGTGTTTGTATTCCGGTGGTTAAACTTCGGCTTTTAAATTCACAGATCACCTAACTCTTGGAAGTACTGAACACTGCTAACATTTCTCCAGGGGAACATTTTTGCAATGAAAACAAAAATGAAAATTTTCATGCAAATACATTAATTGAAAAATATAATTCGAAAGTACTGACACGCAGAGTTTTAATGCTTTACAAAGAACTTTCAAATTTTTAGAAAGAATTTTACAAAGATCTAATTTTTTTTACACTTAGAAATTCCTGGATTTCAGCTCTTCAGCCAGGGACATGTGTTGACATTGTTACAACAGTAAGTGTAAACACGATTTTTGTGAGTCAGGTAAGGAAAATACACTTTCCTCTCCTGATACAAACTACTGAAAGGGTTTCTGTTAACAGTGTTGCTAAGTATTAAATATTCTGTAACATTTACTGAGTCTCTATGCAGAAATACAGACTTCCTTGTCATCCTGAGTGCTTTTCCAAACTTCAGAGATTTCAGTAGAATAAACACTTGGTAGAAAGAAACAGCTCTGTGAAAATCTGTGGAAATCAATTCCACCAGGTCCATAGACCACCCAAACACTGTTTCAGCAGGACTAGCTCTTTTTTATACACATACTTTGTAAAAAATGTAATTCCTATTGATTTTTTTGTACAGAAATACTCAGTTTTGTCCATACATGAAATAACTGCTAAAATATAAATTTTAATAAAGCATCTCTGTGCTTGCTAGAAATTAGTTTATTTGATAATGTAATGTTTTGTTTTTTTTTTTTTTCACCAGAGAAATAAATATTACAGTTTATTTAAAATCAAAATCTACAAAGAAACATATTCTGATGCTCCCTTGTCAGAATCCCAACATCTCCAACACCTGATTTCACAGGCGTATTGCTCCTGCGCCAAACAACTTTGTTCCAAGGCTATGGACCTAAAATTAGCTTTAATTCTGCATAAACTTCAACAGTGAGGAGACACTTGCAATTACAGAATTTTAATTAAAGCTATAGAAGTTATCTGTATATTTTCAATGGCACAGCCTGAAAAATGGGAATTATCTTTTCTGTGCAAAACAAGTAAAGGTTGCAGTCACCATGCTGACAGCACCTATCCAGATCTCAGTGTTGCCACAATTTGTTTTGGCTCTTTCATAATGTAGAACAAAGTCTTAACAAGTCACTAATGTGCTAGTAAAGAATTTGCATTCTATTCACAAAAGGCTCCACCCTGAGAAATGGTGAGTGCCACCTACATGATTCCTTTTGACCTCTGTACCACGGTGGGATCAGAACCTGCAGAGATTCACTCAAAATGGTAAATTTAACATTGTTTTTCTCATCCTGGTAACTTTGTTCTTGTTTGATCTTTGGTGGTTGGGTAATTAAAGATAGATTTAGGAACACAGAAGAAAACATGATTTTCTCCTACTTTATAATGTAACAGAAGCATCGAATTAAACCTAAATGTTGATGGCATCCCACTGAAATCTTTAAGAAATCAGTAATGGTCTTTGCTTTATTAGCACTTAGTCACTTCCATTTTTTATGAATATACATTGTACAGCTATTCTGGGACTCTATATTGGCATTATTTGGTATAACCCTGTTACAGCTGTCGTTAGATACTCAATTTTGGAAAAATAACAACATCTCTACATTATTAATTGTTTCTTTTAAATCCTAAATGATAACCATGCTTTTTACATACATATTCATAGGAGTTATGGTTTAGTTCAAACAAACCTTGACTTAAGCCATCCAGACAGGACACTTGCTTAGTATCTAGATTTTCCACAGGATCTCCTCTAGAAACTTCACCAAAAGATGTCTGCCTTTCAAAAATGTTGTTGTTATTGTTAACTTGGCTCCCGTTTTGTTTCATTAGCCTGAAAACTTCTGCTTCCAAATCTCGTATCTGAAAGAAATACAACACAGCATTACCTATCTGTAAGATTTTTTTTTCCAGAACATCAGACAGAATTGTCTTATTCTTCAAATATGAGAATAAATACTACTCACACGTGCTTGTAAGCCCTGAATCTCTACAAGGTGTGCCTTCTCCAAATCTTCTATTTTCTTTTGTTCAGCTTCCTGGCGTTTGATGAAGTCAAGTTCTCTTAGGGGAAAAAAGATGTATTTGCTGTCATCAAAGCAATCAGATTCAAATGGAAAACAAAATGTTCTGATATATCTTAAGTTATGCACCAGAGAAATCTGTCCTTAACAGATATTTTATTACTAACCTAGTAAGAAGTATGAAACCGCAATTAGGACAAAATGCTAACCATTACTTAGTTTAATTGAATATGCTAGGTGAAGATATAAAAAAGGTAAGAGGAATTTATCTGAAAAAAAAATCTCAGTTGTTCTAATCGATAATCAAAACAGTCAAACTTTTTTTTTCACAACCTGTATCTACAATGAAAACAACATTAGTTTAGTTTATGTTGTGTTCTGCTCTAGGAAATGGAGGAAAATCTCTGTTTTATTAAGAGTATGACTGCACTCCTTCAAAGAAAGGACACCTGTAAGTTTCCAGGTACAAATCTAATTTTCTAGTAAGCTAAAAGGAAATCTGTTATGTGATTTTAGGAGTCTGAGCTAGTTAAAAACAACTGTTACTAATATAAAGCAGAATAACAACAGAAAGGTTATCCAAGCTCATTCTAGCTATTTTCCCTACTTTTTATCTTGAAAATCTAAGGCATTTGTGACAGAAAGCACACAAGATGCCAGTTAGTTCTGAAACAGTCATGAAATTACAAGATGGGTAATGACATTTTGACTACCTAAACCCCTTTTTAATGGGACAGGATATTCACTTCTGCACTCCCAGTTGTCACTTGACATTGTTGTATGTTTTTGAGTTTTCTTCTTTAAATGAATATATTTCAGCCGAAAATGAAAAAGTTGCTGCAAAAAAAATAAATCTGGGGGAATGGAAGCTGTTATAGAAATGTAAGATGTTATTCTTTCTAGCCATCAGGGAGAGGGGACCACATGAAACAGAGGGGCCCAGGTAATCATCAGTTAGCTCAACTCAGCTCAAACATTCTTGGCATCTACGAGAAGAAGAAAAATAAAATGTAAAACGTAACAAAACTATTTCATTTTTGATGTTATATTAGTACACAGCAGGAGTGAAACCAGCTGACACAATACCAGTATCAATTGCTGCAAACCTTGCTAATCAAATACTTTACTATGATTACTCTTAGTTGTTTGCAATCACATTGAGTTATCTGGTAATTCTGAAACATTTCAACCTGGAATACTACCGATTAAAAGTCTTTATTTAGTTATAGTTATATATTTTCAGCAATACTACACTAATACCTGAATACTACTAACATTTTTCCATAATAAAGAGCCTGTGTTTTTCATGGGGAAAAAAAAGTGAAAAATAGTGTTTACCTTACAGGTGTTTAATAGTGGTTTTCATATTTCAAAATATATCACAAATATGTTTCCTATCTGGCCACTAAGTCATTTGCTGAGCCTGGCGTATCTGCTTACTTTTGCTGAAAATCCTTGATTAATTTCTTTGCCTTGTTATATTTCTTCTCCAGAGCCTGATACTGGCTTTGCGTCTCCTTGAGGTGCTCATTCACTGTGTGACACAGGGTTTGTGCCTCAATCCAATAACTCTCTAATTTCATCATCCTTTCCTTATTCTCCTCAATGTTCTGCTGGAGTTGGGTCTTCTCCAATTCCCACCTCACCTTCTCATTCTCAGCAGCCTGCAGCTGAACAAAGGAGTGGAGACGCCAGTCAGTAAAACAGTTCAAAGTGCAGCCTAATTGTTTAGGATGAATTCAAACAGTATGAACTGTGAAAATCAGTCAATTAATAGCTATAAAAGTAATATGCTAGCAGTTGAAAGAGCATTCAAAGACAAAGAACACAGGCTGATACATACATTATTCTTCCTTACAGAATGAAGTAGAACCTTTGCTCTGTGCTGCCAGTGCAGCCTCTGCTTCTCTGGGATATACCAATGTGCTTTAAAAATGTCAACAGTGGAGTATTCAGGCAAACTGCAGGATTAATCATTCAGCACTGGGGATGCATTTGCTCTGTGCATTGGGCTCCTGTTAGAAAGCATTCATACAATTTCATAAAATAAGATATTTCTTACTTTGGGGGAAATCTGATTTCCAGCTTCTATATTTGATTTAAGAACAATTTAGAAAACAGTAGGAAAAAAAACACTTGCATCTAATGTAACTATTTGCTTTTTTACCCAAATTAGAAATTCTACTGAATTCTTACAATGTCTATTTTCATGTCATAATCTTGCTTAACCTAAAAAGCCAAACAAAAGAGGTTGGAACATAATTCAAAATTTAACGTTGGGTCATAACCTAGAAATTTTTTGCATTTATGCAAGCAGAGACTTTTGTGTCCAATACTGAAACTATGTCTGAACTATTACAAGGACTAAAAGAACCTGTTATAATGTATCATTCTTGTTTTCTTTAAACTTGCTTACCAAGTTGTAAGGAGCTAATATGAAAAGAAAAATACGCCCTTGCTGTTGAAGATTTCAGATGCTAGATCTGCCAAACACATCAGCTCTGCTTAACTCTATGACCAGTGCAGTTCCATTGCAAGTTCCACTACTTGGCACCAATGAAGTTCAATGACTTTTTCCAAGTGACCTTAGAGAAGTCCAAATTTTACTGCTGAGTTTATAATAAAACTTAGCTCCTTTGCTAGGTTTTTTTGTTAGATTTTTTTGTGTTAGGCTTCTCACTTCCCAGCCGAAGCTAGTTGCAAGTTTGAATGTTTTGTGCTGGATAAGGGTACGGTTGTTCAGCAGCTTGCATTTTAGCTCCCAGAACTTATGGAAAAGAAAAAATGCCTTAATATCCTTGTTTACTTATCAAGACTTTTCAATTTGCTCTAGGCAGTTGTGCTAGCATCAGGATGATGCACACAAAAAGAAAGTATCTTGTTTGCTGTTTTATTAGTAATATACCTAAACTGGCTACATTTTCTTTGGCTCTATTCAAAACGCTAGGTAAAGAAGTCCAACACAAAAAGGCACATCCACCCTAATACTGCAAATGGATTTGCACAGATGAATGTTTACACCCACACATCACTGCCATGAAGTCAATGGGGCTTGGCACAATCCCCAAGGGACTGACCGTGTGGTTCCGATTGCTAGACTGGAATTGGAAATCAGAGGAAGAAAAGATTTCTCACTTTCTAGACTAAACTAGTACAACAGAAATTGTACTTACAGAAAATAGTTGCAATCTGAATTTGTTTTTAACAATAATTTATGCAGATTTGATAAACACTATGCAAAATACACAGTGAGTGCAAATAGTCGCTAGAAAGAAATAACAACCTAAAATCTTTTTCTGAAGTACAATTTTCCGTTTGCCTTATTTTAATTTCCTTTATAATGTACTCAAACTCAAAGAGAAGGATGTCATTATAAAACCTAATGTTACTCAACAACTGAATTATCGGTTGACTTCCCATAAAGGTTATCCTAGTACAAAAAATACAATTTCTTTTTACTGCTATAGCAAATTCAATCTAACAAATAGCAGCTGATTGTGAGATAATGTTTTCTGTTAAACTGATAAGCTTTTTCCTTTCTGGAATATCTTTTGAAAAGAACTGCAGCAATATGAATCAGTTCTTTTTCTTCTATATATACATTTTTTATTAAATACCTTTAAATAAATGAGGGTTTTTTACAAAAAATGTCAAAAACAAAGGGAATTGACATAAACAAGATACTTTAACTGGTAAACAAAACCTCTACTGACTTAGACTTTAATATTCATTTCAAATACAACCTAAAAACCTGAGAAAATTAATTAGAATTGTAAAACTAGAAATCTGACATTTAGTCATTATGATACCCCTTAAAATGTATGTTTAATTGAAGCTACGCAAGTTGGCAGCTTCTTTTAATAGCAGCACTTAAGATTTTACTCGAAACTTTGAATAGAGAATATACAGCAAGACAAGATTTAGCTGAGCCACTGTGCTTCTTAATCAGCCCTTAATAAGGACGTTGACTTCTCCACCCACATAAAGATATATGTCTTCAGATCTGATTTTGCATGAGAGGAAAAAAACAGCATGTATTAACCATATATTGATTCTTACCTTCGTCTTCAGCTTCTGAATTTCAGCTTCTGTAACTGCATGTTTGATTTGCAACTAAAATTGAAAATATAAAATAAACAAGCGAAGTCACAGAGAGTACTCCAGTATTTTTAAAGCCTGTGCTGCAAATTGAATACCGTATTATATAGCAGAAGGCCTTGAAGAGTGCTGCAGTGCAGTAGATTGTAAATTAAAATGTCTAGCTTGCAAAATGACTCAGTCTGTACAACCTAATTAAAGATAGGATGCCGCTTAACCACTCATAATTTCAAATCACAACATCCAATCTGTTTAGCAAAACCAAATGTCTTATGCTTAAAAAAAAAAAAACAAAAAAACCAACAATGATGTTATCCTGCTGGGCTTTGCTTTCCTCTGATATGAATGTGAAATACATCCCTGTGCTGTCAGAAAGTCCTGATGCATTGATTAAAGCAGGCACGCTACAAAAAAGCAAATATGGAAGTAAGTGATTTAACAATTCAAGAAGTCATGAAAACCTTGAGGGAAAATTCCACACGTTTATTTCATGCAAAAAAAAAGGTAAACTGATGCTATCCTTCTCCAACATTAGCCAGAGTTATTCTGCTCAAGCTAGCTAATCTCCATTGAGAGCAGTTACAGGGGGAAACTGAAAAACGGAAAATGGCATACAAGCACACAAAAATGATTGCAAGTAGATTAACAGCCCAGGCAGTGTGCTAAAGGTTGTAGTTACATTACCAAGCAGCATGCCACAAGAACAGTGGATTTGTGCAGTGAAAGGGTCGGTGTTGAGGACCTGGCATCCACCTGCACACTTTCTGAAGATATTTCTTTTGGACTAACCTACATCAGTCTGATCCTGTGGAGTGAGTACTCATTAGCTCTTAGAGTGTACTAGGCAATGTCCTGAAACATCTTCAGTTTCACCCCAAAGGTCTGCTATTTGCAGGCTCCAAGAACACTGAAGCACAAATCAAGCCACAGTTTCAACAGGATAACCTTGATCCAAGTGGAAATGGATCCATGCACCCAATACTAGTTTGCACCCGCATCCTTGTTGCTTTTATTATTTAAAGCAGGCAACACAGACAAATTTCTGACAGGCCCTAAAACCTTAAATCTAAAGCACTGCTTAATCTGAATCAGTGATTTGTGTGTGTTGGGTTGAGGGCAAGGGCAAAACCTGAATTACAGCCTGAGCTGGCACTGCAGCGGAGACAAATCCTTCGTCCATTATGTATGAATACCAGGAATAGTTATGGAAAAACATGTTTTACATGGGGGTTAATTCTCTTACAAGACTAAGAGGACCCTTTGGGAACAGTTTATGTTGAGCTAATGGAGTACATGAGGGAGTTGTACTGAACCAGAAATGATCATCTCTGGTGAACCAATGGCTACATTCTTGAAAACTAGGCTGTTAGTAAAAAAAATGTACAAATAATTCAAAAGAGAAGTACTTCTGGAGAGGAGTAATTTTCAAAATAGCAGGAGCCATCACAGAGCTGATTGGTACAAGTATCTTTGAGAAAGCTCAAGCTACTTTTGAAATTCCCTTTTCTGGGGACCTCTTGAAGGCATTTCTTGTGGCATAGGAAAGCCACACTCCCAGATGCGGTTTGGTTTGCAAATCAGCCTTAACTGATCTAATGAATAAACCTAGCCCTTTCTGGTGGAGAATTACTGAATTTAGGTTGGACAGAATAAAGGATACACTGACACAACTAATTCAACCGAAGGAACAGTTTAGGAATATTCTTTCCACTGTTTATTTCTTGGTCACTGTCTCCAGAGAAGACTGTAAGCACTTCTCCCCAGGATCTTCTGTTACTTATGCTCACTTTTTGACTTTGCACTGCAAAGTGCAATGAATCTTCAAGTGCTCAGTGAAAGCAGATGCAAGATCTCCTTTCAAATGAAACCAGTCACTGACTATAACAGCTTGCAGAAACATGTAAAATGTGGAGGCACTGCAGGTGCAACAGCAGTTGTAAAGCCCATGGGTCCAGACCGAGCCTGCCCTGAGCATGCAGCTAACCCACTGATTGCACGTGGTTCCTGAGGAAGTGCCACATGAGAGCAGGGCTACTGGTCCAGGATGGAGAGATGCCAGTGCAGCTGGCAATAGGACACTGTGGCCCTGGAGGTGTTAATGCTAAGAAGTGACTAGTGGTGCTACTCCAGACCAGGAATCCAAGCAGGATATATACTTTTTTTGTAATTATACAAACTAGAGGAAACTAAGGAGATACTTTAATGAGCAAGAGGTTACTTGCAATTTTCGAGCTCACTGCACCCAACCTCTGATCTGCAATTTCCAGAAACTGAGAACTATTTTTTCTCATCATTCCATTTCTGTTAGTAAAGAACCAACTCAAAGTGTTATGGTGTTTATAAAGGGCCCAAGCCTTTACTTAGCTCTGCTACCTCATTGTTTTGGAGTGAGATAAAATCAGGGGAAAGATGGACAAGCTAGACTTTGCCTTTTACAGAGTTAATAAAGAAATCAAAAGGCCAAGACTCAAAGCCTTAGGCTACTTGTTTACAGTTCATTCCCATTTCTTCTAGAAACACCACAAACCAGTAAGCAGCACTTAAATAGCTTATTATTCCATACAAATAAACTCCAAATTGTTGCATAAATGACAATCTGCTCAGGTACAGATGGTTTTAACAGTTATTTTTATACTCTCTGTTATTAAGTTAAAAAAAAAAAGAATACTGAGCACCCAGTCAGATCACTGAATCAGAACATGGTACAGCAGCTCCCACTGAGGCAGAAGAAAAAGACGCTTTCCTGCCAAACAGACAAATGTGTAGCTGGACATCTTCTTTTGTCTTTTTTTCTTATTTTTTAAACAGAACTAATTATGCTGGCAGAATAGATGACAAATATTAACGCGTTCATGGGTTAAACTGAACAACAGGCAAGGTCAATTGTTTGGCAAGCAAATGTAGCCTCCATAATTAAAAATTTTAAAGCAAGTTTTCTCATAGGGGAACAAAAATCTCTTATTCCAAGTCCTATACAATGCCAGACAAATTCCTGGCAGATATTATGTATTTTTACGATTTCTAAGTCAATATAAAACTGTAAAGGCTTCATTTTAACAAAAGGCATTCTGAATAATTTTTGGCACACTTCCTTTGCAAAGATGTCTTGAAAAGCTGAATAATTTTATTCGAACTATAAAACTTTGTTTTTAAATAAGATACATACAGAAAATAGCTTGTATTTATCTAAGACTGCAAAAGGTAGAATGCGATTAAAAGCTAGCAAATGTTAAATATCTAGAGCACAGTGGGAAAGAAAGTACCCGAGGGAATGTAATAATCTCAATGAAATTTTTTATATAATCATTATATTTCTTGCATATAATATAAATAATTAAATCTATGAAAAATGGATTATTGTTAAGTTGTTAAATACCTAATTCTCACATAAGATGTCCCTTCTCCCTACAGATCTTGTCTCTCTCCAATAACCACACCTAAAATAAAGCTTATAGCTCTTTCTCTCAAAGCATTAAAGAAAAATCTGTCCCCTTCTTCCTGTTTTACAGCCAGGAAAACAAGACCTGTAGAAGTACAGTGATTCACCCAGGAATGCCCATCTTTCTTCTGACTTCCATTCCAAAAGCAAGGCATTTCAAAGAAGAGTGGTCTCAAAGTATTTGAGCACATTTTTCATTGCAAAGACTGAATTCAACTAATTAGGTCAAACTATTTTGCTTAAAGATTATGCCCAACCCACTCGCTTAATACTTTCATTAATCTCTGCAGTAAGAACAAGAAAGAACAGTTATTCTTTAAATACAATTCCAGAAAACGCTGTGTGGGCTTGTGCAGTGTGATTGTGAACAAGTCCTCTAGTGTTGAAAGAATTCAGGGCAAATACCAAGAAAAATACATGTACTCACTCTGTAGCAGCCAACAAAAGCAGCTGTGTACTGTTAAATACAATTGGTGAAACGAAAGTGGCATGCTCGTAACAGCAGTAACTGCGTGGGTTAGTGAGAAAGAGTCCACTCTTACACAGGAGCATTTAATGCTTTCTTCCCAGGCTCTCATCTACACTTAAACTGGAGGATCCCAAAATCCCTTAATCTGATCTTCTCTACACCAGCATTTTGAGGTCATTAAATCAGACAGGTCTGCAAACAACTTCAAATCAGTTTGGACATGCTCAAGTTCAACAATAGCCCAAGTTGATGGAAACTGTATTCGAGCATAGTTTTACAGGTGATTTATTCAGTGGTCTGTGTTTTGTCCATCACTGCATCTGTGCTTTGCCTTGGTACTCTGGCACTGCTTTGAGAAAGTATCACTAGGTATGATGCAAAGTATTAGAAAATGTAGTAAACTGTTCTGCTAATTTGCGTAACAGCCTGGAACTTGAAATACGGTGTGAGGAAATTATCATTTAAGCAGAATAAAAAGCTTTCAGGAAACAATGATGAATAACAGTAGGCCTCCAAAAGCTGACAAGGGTATCAGCAGAAAAGGGAAATACAGGCTGCTCAGTGACTGATTACTTTCCATACAACACTCTCACTAGAGAGTGAGCACCATATATTTATAGAAAATAAAATACCTGTTTTGAGTAGAGGGAAGGGGACAGGGGAAGAAGGATAAAAAGGGAGCCTCTCTATTTTAAAACTGCATTCTGAGCCCAGAAGGGCTCTGATGCTCGAATCTCCTATGAGGTTCTGGCTACTTTCACCCCTTCCATCTTCACTGCATTTAAAAAGAAAAATGTTCCTTATTGTTATCACTCAGGTCATTAATGTGGGCTTAGATAAGTCCAATTGTTTCATGTCTTTATTTGCATCAGAATTCAGTAAAATTCAGAAACAAACCACATCAAAAGCACAACATAAAATACAGAAGAAATGTTTCTCAGTACTTTAGCAAGTTAAGTTACATGAATTCAATGACTGCAACAAACATCACTGATTCAAGCCTCAGTTAATACCAGTGGATGCTACGCAAACTCTACAACCACAGAGGACTGGTAAAACACCAGCTTGCAACGTGCCTGCTTCCCTGATACAGCATCTTTCTTTACATGCAGTCAAACATACGACATTGCTGTACACTGATGAGATGCTGTGTAATGGTACAGGAAGAGCTCCACATGGCCCTTTTCACTGAAATTTAGCATTTGCTGCTTAGTTTTCCTGATCACTTTTGATTGGAATCTTACCAAAAAAAAAGAAACAAAAAGCAACCTACTAATAATGAATTAACTTGCACTTTTTCTTCCTGGTCAAAAATGCACTCTAAGTGCTGAGGCAGAATAACTTATAACTTCTGTGCTGAAAACTTAAATTATACATTACCCTCCATCAATTCAACAGTCACCTGAAAGCTGATGCTAAAACAACTCCGAAGAACGGTCCCACTTTTTTTAAGCAGGACTGTTTGTATCATTCAAGAATACCAAGTATACAGTTAGAAATCAACTCTAGTATTCAAGAGAAGAAGCAAGCACTCAGCAATGAGATAACTAAAAATTGAATTCCAGTGAGATATTTCAGGAACATTTTCTGATCTATAACTTACCTCTTTGAATTTGTGAGCAAGCTTGCTGGTGTCCACATCACTGGGGGAGAACATGTCATCATTTTCAGGGAGATCGAACACTTCAATAGCCATGTCACCTCCTGGAAGGACAGGTCCCATGTCTTCATCTTCTTCATCTGTAGCATATTCCCCTGTCTTAATTTTACAGCATTTGAGAAATTCCAGTTATCCTCTTATTAAGCAGAAACTGTTCAAAGAGTAATTAAGCTTCTGTGCAAATACAGCATAGTGCATACAAAAAAGGGTTATATTTTTCTTCAGCTATAATCCCAGTACTTATGAATTCTACCAGACAAAAAAATACAACTCCACCATGGTAGTTCAGAACATTAAGAGAGAAGAGAAAATGGTAACTAAGAATTTAGTGCTTACAGACTACTGGCTGTATAGTGCAATGCTTTTCACACTTTTCCAAATGAGGCCGTCTTTTCCATAGGAAGACCTCTCCAAATTTATCTCAAATTTAACAAGAAATCTTTTCCTAACAGAAATAGAAGCCGAATAGGACTGACAAGACCTTGATTAGTTTTTTGTAAGCCATCTGGAGGTAGTAATTCTCCAGTGATATTCCACACTGAATTTGAAAATCCACTGGTTTGTTCTTTATAAACAAATCAAGAATAGAAAAGTCACACTCACAGAGAAAGACAACAGCAGGAAAAAGCAACTGAGTGTGAGAGAGAGACTGAGGTCAGAGTTTACTGAATTTTCACCCTGAATAAGGAGCTGCTTGTAGCTAGTTTTGAACAGCAAATGTGAGTGTTTCTTGGGCTGGTAAACCATGAGATGTGAACGATTCGCTGACAATACACAACTTTAAAAAAACATAAGCTACAATCAGCATGTCAAGACTAAACAAAATAATAATATTGAGAAGAAAAAGCTTGCAATATTAAACCCCAAGTTGCCCAGACAATCTTTTGCATGTACACCTGTGCTCTTCTCTGCCATGCCTGAGGTGGGTGGGTACCACTTAACTCCAGTGGGGCTCCCTCTGGAAGCTGGAGTACATCACATACAGATCATGAATAGCCTGCAGGCTATGCAAATAGCTATGCAAACATATCATAAAGCAAACAACTCCTTCAGGGCCACATCTGGATTTATAAAGCTTGGGACCCAATAAATATCCGGAAAAGGAAGGGCGGGGAAAGGGGTGCAGTCCTTCTCATGTTAATACAGTAATAACACCAATGTTTTGACAGAACTACTCAAGTTTTTGCTCATGAGCTTTCAGTTCCTGAGATGAAGGCACGTAATATTACTTCCAGAAGTATATTCCCAGTAGTGCTATGATTATCTGTGTCATTTTTTATCAAAAGAACTTTTCAAAACAAGATCTAAGAACTCAGACGTCCGAACAACAGTTTGAGTCTGAACCTCCTATCTTAATTTAGTTTCCCAGGCATTGTTCAGGTTTATGTAAATCTCCCTCAATTAAAAAGCAGTGCATAGAAGCATGTTAAGTCCAAATGCACAAGTACATACCAACAGAAAAGATATATGTTTGCATCCAACAACAGGGTGATACACTTGAATAAAACATGATCATTTATTGGATAAATAACACACAAAATCATAGAATGGTCTGGGTTGAAAGGGACCATTAAAGATCATGAAAAATGTATATTCTCCTTCTTAAAAAACACTAAAGTTTTAAGAAACAAAGCAAAACCACACAAAAAGCATAGAATGACTTGGTAAAATCTTCTGATGTTAAAAGAACTATCAAAAAGAAGGTAAGTCACCAATGTGCACAACCCACCCATACTTTAAATGTCACTATTAATGTAAGCCTCTCCTTAGGAGAGCTCTGTCTCTATAAATAAAGAGTTACATATTCTCCAAAGAAATAAATAGTAATAATTTATTTTACGTACTTTATGTGTTCCATGACTAAGAACCTCAGTAGTCTTCAACAAAAAAAAAAAGTTAACAGCTGGTTTTCCTTCTTTTTTCCTTATTTTAAACAGAAGGAAAGAACACACAATCCATCTCACTGGAGTTCTCAGGCACGTTAGCATTACAGCGAAACAAAGCAACACCTGAAATTAATTTCACCATTCTGTACGTCTAGAACTTACACACACACACAAAATCTTCTGTTACGCTACACTTCCAGTAACTTCTGTTTCTATTTTATTCCCCATGGCTATGTGCCATTACTGTCTAAATAGAAAATTAGGCTGCTAACTCTCCTGGCTTTTTCCAGGAGCTTGTAACGCCAACTTCACACACCATCAGGGTGGCAAGAAGCAGAACAACTCTCAGTGAGATTTCAAGGAAATGAATTATTGTGGGGATAAAATACTAACACAATCCATGTGCTGTCAATTTTGCAGTCAATATCCCTGAAAAATCTATAAGGTGACACACAACTATCATTTCTACATGAAAAAACACATCTTGGCAGATCCATCAGCAGTAGCAAGAAAATCTCTGAAGCATGCAAAGAGGAGGCAGAAAGAGGATTTTTAACTAGCAAACTCATGCCCAGTTTACGTAAAAACCCCAGATCTGGCTCAGCTACACATGCATTTTAAAGGAGCATATTAATTCTGGGGCCCCCAACATAAGAAGAACATCGAGCTCTTGAAGCAGGTTCAGAGGAGGGCCATGAAGATGATCAGAGGGTTGGAGCACCTCTGCTATGAAGACAGACTGAGAGAGCTGGGGTTGTTCAGCCTGGAGAAGAGAAGGCTCCTGGGAGACCTTATAGCACCTTCCAGTACCTGAAGGGGCCTACAAGAAAGCTGGAGAGGGACTTTGGACAAGGACGTGATAGGATGAGGGGTAATGGTTTTAAACTGGAAGAGGGGAGATTTAGATTAGCTACTAGGAAGAAATTCTTTACTGTGTGGGTGGTGAGGCACTGGAACAGGTTGCCCAGGGAAGTTGTGGCTGTCCCCTCCCTGGAAATGTTCCAGGCCAGGTTGGATGGGGCTTTGAGCAACCTGGTCTGGTGGGAGGTGTTCCTGCCCATGGTAGGGGGGTTGGAACAAGATGATCTTTGAGGTCCCTTCCAACCCAAATAATTCTATGATTCTATGATTTAATGCAAAATCCTAATTATATTTACCAATTTTGGTAAAAGAATAAACCAGATGAGTTTAGTTAAAACTGATTCCTCCAAAGACTTAAACTAATAAGTACTTCATACAAGAAGAAAAATGAATGAATACGGAGGACTAAATTATACTGGGGAAAAATTCAAGAGCAGGCAATATTCTACTGGCCTCAAGAGCCAGAGTGTTTGAACAGGGACATCAGGCAGCTTAAAATGAACACAAAGAAAAATCTTGCTTCAAATTGTACATAATGAGTGTCAACGGGCACACTGATTTTTGCTTCAATTAATGCAAAAAGTAGTCATCAAAGGAAAGCACTGCAGTTTGCTCAGGTAAACAAGACAGCAGGATGACAGAAACACATTACAGAACACAGAAATAAATGGGATTTATGCTTTTGTCTTCAAAAGAAAGGGATCTGATCTTATAATCACAAGAAACACAAATTACAGGTTCAAAAGAACCGATGTGTGCTTTAAGGAAATATATGTCATAAACTACATGAAACATACTTTCCCGGAAAAAATTATCTCTGCTGACTTTTGTGGCACATGAAACTACTAGATGGTTACTCAGCCCCTGTGCCAGTAAGCTAGAATGGGAAATTCAGTGTTTTACAAGAAGCAGCAAGGCACAGACAAAAGTTATTTTACTTCAAAATAACAAAGCCTTGTAAGGTAACAGTTGTTATTGTAGCTGCCTGAGGTTCCTTGCAATACATTTTGTTTTCTTAGCTGACAAGAGCAATAATTTTTTTTTTTTACTTAGGAGTCAATAAAAACTTACATGCTCTTGAAGGAGAATCTCAGACTCTTCAGTCTGTATGGGTGAGCAAAATTCATACATGCAGAAGACCTATTTCTCATTTCAGTAGTACTTAGGGCTTAAGCTTATCCCATCCACAGCAAAAGCTTCTGATATTTGTCATTCAATTTCGCTATATGCTATCACAACTAATAGCATGAAATTACCTTTACAAACATGAACTGCAATTTCCCACTTTAAAAGGGAAAATGTGTTACTTACATTAAGTGCCTTGTAAATTCTTGAAATGGGTCTAACAGTCCCAAGTAGAAAGAATGAGCAGCAGCAGAGCCAGGATAATGCAGGCAGACCTTCCCCAAATCACCATAACACAGGCCACATCAAGTTAAACCTTTTGTTTGTGCTGAAACTCTCCCGCAATCAGGGAACACCATTTGAAATACTATAAAAATAACTGAAACCCATCTCTTTTTTGTTGTTGTGTGGTGGGGTTTTTTTTTGGTTTTGGGTTTTTTTTTATATAGTTTATATTTAATTCATTCAAAAGGGCAAAGAAAAATATAATAATCATCACTTTTACAGGAGAGCTTCATATTAATGATGCTGGAAAAAACATACTCTCTGAAAGATCTTGTCTAACAAATGTGTTCTTTGGGTGTCAGACATTTAAGCACACTGTAACATTTTCATTTCGTGTGTCTCAAGATTTTCTTCAATGGTTCTAATGTTGCTTTGCTCTCATAATGTCCTCATAAATGAAAATTAAAAATGAAAAATATTCAAATGACTATTAGTGATATTAAAATACATTAAAATGTTACATACTTGCATAAAACTACTTGTCTGTGGCCACAGAGTGAATAGAATTCTGTAATATGCTATTAATTTCACATCCTGCATTACCATATGCAGCCTTCAGGACAATAGGTCATCTGCTTTATGTGATTTTTGCCATTCACTAGAACACGAAGAAGATAATACCATGTTCAAATAAAAATTCCAAGAAATGGCAGAATTTGACTAAAAGGCACACAGAATACTGTGTTAACACAGGAAAGTCAAAGGTTTCAATCAAGGATATAGATTCAGGCCATACTTAACACACTAAGTAGGAAATACAAAGACAGCGCCTACTTCAAAGCCTCTGAGTTTTGTTTTCTGACAGGATACAAGGAATTAAAAGGATGTGGAATTTTAGGAAGCTAAATGAACTGGAGATGAGTAAACCCTGCAGCAGGCTATCTAGAGGCAGCACCTGAAACAACATACTCTCCTAGTTTCACTGTTGTTAGCATAGGCTCACCATGAAATGCCAACACTGCCTATCAAAAGTAGCACTTAAGAAATAACTGATACTACTGGCTCTGCTTTGCTCCTGGGAGCTTAACAACAAATCGTGAGCTGTTGCACATTTATCCTGCTTGTCTTTGCATGGACCTCCTTGTGGGAATCCCTTTTCTTTTAGTATTCGTCAGTTCTGCCAAAGGTTCTTGCATTCCCATGCAAAGACTTAAGCAAAGGAGCATCTGAAAGCATCCTGCAACCCTGTGACAACCTGCAGCCCATGGTAACAGCAGATTCTGAAGTGGAGGGATGCAGAGCATTTATATAGTAAATGACATTTCTTTCAGGATTGCTTATATAATAAATTTTGTATCTTTTGGAAACACTATGTGCATTAGTGTGAATCTTCCCCAACTGATTCTGTGATTCTGTGAAATAACTGTCATGTGACATTCCTGCAAGACAATGGAATAAGAAGTTACAGCAGGCTAACAAGTATCTCTCTAACTTAGCATCTGACTCAAGCCCAGTGTGCACACTGGCCGGCAGAAGTCAAAATTGTCTCTACAATGTTGCTATCTTAAAGAACTCGCATCCTTCTAAAACAGCTAGATGCTGCTTGGGCTACAATGAAGACTGTCCTAAGTTTCAAATCAGAGGAAATCCAGCCAGCTGGTGGCACAGACAGATGAAACACCAGGACTTGCGCATGCCTGGCACACGTTCCCTTCCAGTGATTTGACCAGCTTTACCAAGCACAGTCACATGCAGTGACCCCAGGAAACAAACACAGATCACCGATTTCCTGCTCCAGAAAGCTGATACGTTATTGCTGTCTTTGTGGTAAAGTCTCTGAGGCTCAGAATTTGACAGCCTCAATGGAGGGTGAATAAAGATAATTTTCTCTTTTATTTATGCAGCATTGTAGCTGGGGAACCATGTTACCATATTTTAAGAACTGTACGAAAATGAATAGGACAGTTTGACAGCTCTGAGACTGAGCAACTCCTGTATAATTCTGTGCCACCTCAGCATGAATCTCCATCAGGAATCCAAATATTCCTGAATTTCACGCAGTCAGAATCACTATCGCTTTGAGGAAACAGACTCAAAAGGGTAGGTTTTTTTGTACGTTTGTGGATATTCATCCATTCAGTGTAAATTGAGATTTTCTTGCCGAAAAGATGCCCTGCTTATCAGAGCCAAAGCTTGCAGGGCTGGCAGTAGTGTCTGGCATATAAGCAACATAAATCCAGCCACATTTGCCCTAGCAGAGTAAGGTGAGCCTGAAGTAGTAATGCTCATATTTGATAGTAAATGGAGCAGAAGTGCTTGTGGTGACCAAAAATGTCTCTGAACTGTGTCTAATGTGCACTAGATGACAGCCTCCATCACGTCAGTTGCCTGGGAATGGTGCAAATTACGTGAGTTTACTCAGATGGCATAGTCGGGTGATCAAAAGACACCAAAAACTCAGGACTGCTGCAGGTTCCCAAAAAATTACTTCTGGTAAGTCTGTTAATTAAGAAAGGGAACATGCCTCATTGCATACTTCAGTAAGTATACCCCAGTTGTCTATTCTGAGAATAAGGTTTACCACCACCCTCCCATGTATATATATAGCATCGTGTAGTAAAGGGGTATGATCTTTAGTGAACCCAGTGGTTTTGAGAACTGAAGTGCTGCATTTGTTCTGAAGCCTAACTCCTTTCTCCTTCCAAAAGAGATCTTCGATGACACTCTGGATTGCCCGTGGTAGATGTCTTTTCCTTTCTTCTTTTTCCTGTCCTCACATACTGCGTAAAAGTCCCCTTTGCACTGCAGAAGCTGATGGCCAAAAAGCACGTCATGGTCACAGAGGTGGCTATCATCCTCAATGCAGAGTTACAGTAAGAAAATATGCCTTTAAGTCTGTTTATTACTTGTCCTATCTCTCTCTATCATCCAAAGGTATTACCAATAGAAAACACTTTGTGCATTTAGTATTTTTTGTGTTAAAAATTTATGTGGTGAACAGGGCTTAAGAGTTTGTAACCACTGAATTGCATGAAGGACAAGAAGATATATCAGAAAAAGTATCTGATACCTACTCACGCCTGGCCTCTTTCACTATTGTGCTGAGAAACACTTGCGTGGTCACCAGTATGAAAGTGTCACTGTCAGTATCAACACAGCCAGAATCCCTACTGAAGGCTGAGGTACTACCAGGATCAGTAATAATGTACATGGTTTTAATGTTTTCTTTATTGCCATATCTTGAGTTTTGATATCTGTGTGGTGCATGAAGGTAAGCAACACAAACCTTTGAGATTTTTTGCAGGTGGACACGTCCTCCAGGTAAAAGGTTTAATGCATCAATTACTCGCATAGATCTGCCTTCAGCCACACATCCCTCTATGTGCGAGTACACAGTGAGAAGGATTTGAACATCAGACATTTAAGACACACCTCTTCTGCCAATATGAAAGCTACTAAACCATGTTTACCATAAAATGCTGTCACAGGTCTTCAAACCCTGATGTCTACAGCACACTGATGAGTTGTGAGAAGTCTCTTGTTCCAAAGGTTGGAGAGAATTGTCTGTTCTTTGTTTTGGAAGAGATGATAGGGTTCCTTCAAGAAATTAGTCAAGATCTTGAATTTTAATTCTAGACTAAACAAAGAAGACTTGCATGTTTCTATAGTTTGAGGAGGAAACAGAGAGGATATGGATTTTCTAGCCTTCATGGTCTCACACAGGCACACATACATATGCATCCCCAATATAGAATCACAGAATCACTATGGTTGGAAAGGACCTCCAGGATCATCAAGTCCAGCCTTTATCCCAACATCTCCCTAACCACTAGACCATAGCCTCAAGTGCTTCATCTACTCGTTTTTTAAACACCTCCAAGGATGGTGACTCCACCACCTCCCTGGGCAGCCAGACGAGAACAACTTTTATTTATATGAGTAAAATACACACCTATGACAGGATTCATTCTAAAACACATTAAAATATTTTTATTTTTAGTATCAGAGGAAATTAAAGTGAGTGAAAGCTCCACTGGGGTTAGTTAAGAGTTTTACTTAGTCATCTAGGACACTTCTGATTATTCTGACCTATTGCTACTTTAACAGTGTGTTTCAAAATGCAAGTGTATCCTCACTTTATCTCAGAGTATTTTTTTCTCTGTTTCACTGTTTAGAAGCCTTGTCTTAGTACCTAAAAGAAAATTAAACTGAAATAAATGTCTAGCATGATTTCTCTATCTCCTCTTCTCTATCACCTCCCTCTGTAAATAAAAGAAAAAATCTGGCCCAGGATGAAAACACACTAATACCTGGAGTCTGGCATTTCAAATAATATTATTCAAGATAATGTAAAATGAAGGTGGTATGCTTTGGCTATGTGGAAGCAGTTTGTTACAGCAACTGCCTTTTACCTTAACCCAGCAGCTAATTTAGGGAGTAAACAGACAGGAGTCTCTGAAAAAGCTCTCTCATTAATCTTTCCAAGTGTCTTGGTATTCAGGCATATTAGGAATTTTAAGAGCATGGGAAAAAATTATGGAAAATTTATGGTATAAAGTTGATACTTTCAAAACCTTTGTATTGGGACATCAGGCACTAATTGTGAACATCAATGCATGCTTCAGCCAAGGCAGATTAATTCTCCATCTCGTGGAATATCTGTTCACACAGAAACAAAATGCAGTGTGTGGAAGGAGGGGGGTTACCTGGAATTTTCAGAAAATTTTTTAATGTTCTGAATTAAGAAAAACATCAGTTCTTCCAGGAACAAAAAAAAAAAAATCTAATTCTTCAACCTCCTGAAAGTTAGAAGGTGACTTTTACCAGTTTTTCACAAAGACCTAATCTTTCAGTGCACAAGCAAACCAACTTTATTCCCTTATTTCATCAAAAGCATACACCTTCAGAGGAAGAACAATGATTGCAGAAGTATCGACTAATTTGATATTTGCTCTTCTGGAACAAAACAAATATTTTAAATCCACACTGAAAAGCTTTTCAGTAGCTTTGTTGTTCAAATAAGATTCACCATCAAAATCTATAAAAAACAGCAGCAGAGGTAATGGAGAGGGCCAGAAGTTTACCTCTGAGTGACAATTAAAAAGCAGGAATTAGGAATAGAAAGCAGAAGAGTAAAAAACAGAATAGTGAAATGCTAGACAGTCTGTTACCTCATCATCATCTGCATCATACTGTGCATAATGCTGCTCCAGGAGCTCTCTCTGGCGGCGTTCTTGTTCCAGAGTTTGGCTAATGAGCTGCGCAACTTCACTCACTTGTCCCGGCTTTTCTCGTCCAATTACAAACCTATACAAAACATTAGAGAAAAAATATTGGTTTACCAAAGTTCTAAACTTTTAGCTGTGTCTTGTATAAAATGTAGTCTTTTTCTCTAAAGATCTACGGCTGTGGTTGTTTTAAATGTGTTCTGTGGGTGTCATTTCCCAGAAAGGCACTGTGTGCACGACTAGGAGTGATCAGACCATGGCAGTATTTACAGGAGGGGGAAAAACAAAGCGACTGCTAAAGCCTTCACTCCAAATTTCAGTAAAAGAGATTCTCTGAGTTTGAACATTAAAGACACAGATGTAGAGTGGGGCGATTTTTAGAAAACGTATCATCACTTCCATTCCCTTTTGATCAAGGTATTTGCCATAAGTCTCCAGAAGACAAGACGCACAGTAACAGCACAGACACACTGCTGGCAGCGTGTAGTGACAGGAACATGCACCAGAGTAACTTCTTGCTCTTCCTTGACTTAGAAGGTATTTCAGAGCTTTTGTATTTGCCTTCCTCCTGTCTATAACAGAGAATCTATTTCCACATTTTTAAATTTGACAGACACGATTTCCCTAATTTTAAGCCTCATTTAAATCTTTCTTTTATTTAATGAACTTCTGTTGCTAAGGAGCGCTTCTTTCCACTCCTAGCTATTGCTGAACACTGGGAGCACATTTCTTTGGCTTAACAAAAGACAAGGAAGTACCTCTTTCTTGGTTGAGACTTACAAGACTCCTTCCCAATCTTGCTTTCAGCAACTGAAATTCAGAATTGGCTTGGATTGTAAGACTTTTTTATTTTCAGCACAGTGGCATAACTATAGCTAGATATTTTGCTATCTATAGTATTAATGATAAACACCCATTATACAGTACCAACACATGGTAAACTACTGAACGAAAGCACAATTTATAGATGTCAAAATGAAGGAATATTTTCTTAGTAGGCCAGAAAGACAATTATGCAATTACAGGTGAAAAAAAGTATTATGCAGAGCTTAAAGGCACGATCAGCTGACACTGAGATACTGCATATGGTAAATTGTTTGTTTCCACAACACTTGGCTCAAATGATGAATTAAATTTATTATTGGAATGAGAGGTAGAAATGTGCATTACATCTCCTGTAAGAAAATGATTTTCATTAGTACTGCCTATCACTGTTAAAGTCATTTGGGATTTGGCATCCATGTGTAAGCCAGCTTCCCATGAGCGGATGACCCTGAGTCCATTTCCTCTGCCAAACAATTTCTCAGCCTCTATGAAGCCAGGCACTACAAAAAGGAATACAATTTGGAGATTATTTCAACGTCATCAAAATATCCAAGTCAGTAATTACTTCCAAAAAGATAAGAAAGGTGCGAATGAGTGACTCCATTTAAAATAATGACACAAGGTGCTCTGAAAATAATTTGCAAGACAGTGTCTTAGTTTAAAAACATTTATAGAAAGTACAGCAGAAAATAGAGCAAAATCAAGGAAATAACATCAGCATTTTAATCCTGATCAAAACAGATCGCAGTCTGGCACTCATATCCTACAGTTATGAAATATGACATTGGTTCTGAGATAAAGACCTTGGGCTGAAAGAAAAAGAATGTTTCTTCATGGCCCCCTACACTTATCTGTTCTGCATACTGACTCATAGTTGGATCCTGTTTCCTCTGAATTTTAATTTTAGAGCCAAGTATTACAAAGACTAAACCAGCTATGTTTTCAGTCTCAATTGGGAGGAACAATGAATTTTTGATATTACTACATGAAGAAAAAAAATGATTCAACCCATATTTGTAACGTATTTGTCTCCTCCAATGTAAAAACAAATCAAAAGAAAACATGGAAAAAAACCCCTTCTATTTTAAATAAACATTTTAAGCAACATTATGCATGAGTGTATTATTTATACACAGTAGAGAGAGCATCAGGTTTGTAAACACATGAGGGAGATCACCCATGTGGTAAATTACAGAACCACGTAAAGTGATGCAAATACCGTATTCCTTCCTGCTCTCCGCCTGATAAACTCCCTTGGAAAACAAGAGACTTGAAATACTTCATACAATCATTTTTGTACACTGAAAACCTAGAACAGACAATATGTAATGCATCAGAAGTCTGGTAACTCCTGATTATTTAGGAGCATTTTTGACACATTAGACTGCAATGCAATAATATTTTCATACAGACAAACAAGTTCAGGTAGGACGTAAAAATGTAAAAGTTTATTAATTGAAATTTTCTTCTCATGCCAAAGCCACTCATAGTTTATAGTGATGTGATTTTCAAGGCTTGAATCATGTCAAAATGAAGTTCCTCAATGATACCTGATGCTGTTAGATGATACATGAATAAAAGGCTCAAAGCAATGACAAAGTTTCAAGTAAATGTTTTCCAAAACAGTAATACGTAAGGAATGTTTTATTTTCCTACAATTTATGCTTTAAAGTGAGACATTTCCGAAGAGTGCTGAAAATAAATATTTAGGAGCATTCACTCTACAATTGATGTCAGTTCTAGATAAAGAATTGTAAATTTGTAAAACGGAATACTACCTTGCCAACAATTACAGTTTTTACAAACTAAACCAAACCTTTTGTCATGCTACATTCCATGACCTTAAGAGTACCATGCTGCATGTAATTATGTTTAACTCATAACTGAAATAAACCATAAATTAGAATTTAAAGAGAGATGAATAAATATTTCTCCCTTAGAAAACTGTAAAGCAGAGGCAGTTATTAAAATGCAAAGTGGGAATTAGATCATTGTGCCTAGAATGGCTTTAAGTACAAGAACTATCATAATCTGAAGTGTTTAAATATGAAATAGAGACATAACATTGTGATTCACTGACCAGAATATTAGTCACTGAACCATAGTATGCACACTTCAACAAAGTGCCTAATTATGCATTTCACATCACTCTGGCTCACCAAAATCAAGCACGTATATTTCAGAGTTGATTAATTATTTTCAAGGGCCAGAAGTATTCTAATGAAGAACTATAAATTCTATCAGCAATAAGATATTTAAGAAGCTGGTTATGTTTCTGGATATAAGACAAATGAGGGTTTTAAAGGCTTTAAACCTCATCATGATAATATTCCCCTTAATTATTCAAGCCAGCAAATGCAAAATAAAGCCCAATGAATCTGTGATACTGTACTACAAGCAATCACTGCACTAAATCTCAGGCCATTACTGATTATTTCTGATGTCCACAAAAAAAAGGAAAGAGAGAGGAGAGACCATTAAAAAGAAGCAGGGCATGAACTGACCTTGGTATTCAGAGTTACACAAAATTTAGCTGAATTACTAGCTGTGAAACGTTCTCTTTGATTGTGGGGACAGAACGAGGAATATAATTAATATTTGACTCTATCTTGCCTTTAAGAAGATCTAAAAGAATACAATATGTGGACAAATTGAAAATTAAACTGCAGTAATGGTGGTAAAGAAAAGCATTCTACTGAAACTGGCAGCAACTCCTAGATCTCCTGCAATCCAGTCATGATTTAATGATTTTAAAGCACACCTGGTATATGGCTTTTTGCATATTTCCCGATTTTATTAAATGAAGATCTGCAAACCTGTGCTTCTTGAAATAACAAAAAATAATTTATTGATTTTTTACCAACCATGGGAACTAGAAACATTATTGTAAGAGCTGATTATATTAAAAAATATTTCCATTTTGAAAAAAAATTTGGTACTAGAAAAATGTGTGAAAGCACCATTCAGTAACACAAACTGAATTTCCGCAGCATAGATTTTTAGTGACATGAGTTGATGATTCCTCCTAAAAATACTTCAGGCATTAAGTGTTCAGTTTAAAATAATTTAGCATGGATTCCTTAAATTCAACAAAAATCAAGTAAGAATACAGCAGACTCATACCATTCTATGATTCTATGATTCTAAGAAATAATTATTCTATTTTCTGCAACAGGATTCACAATTTTTTCTTCTAATCTTTCCTAAAATATAATTTCGTCAATAAAAATGTACAGTAAATTTCATTGTGTTTGGGGAAGTTTTACAGTTGGGTTTTAAAAATGGTTTTCCTCTGAGCTTTCAAGCACAAAGCTGCTTCTGCTACCATTTATCTAATTTATTTCAAGATGTCTTCAATTACCTACTCTGGCTGGTTCCATTAGGATAATAGCCATATAATTAATCCAAAGTGCTAAAAGTGGTGGGAACCCTGTAAGAAGGCAGTTTTATTTAGTTACAGCAGCACAAACTGGAACTTGTCAGGTTATCGTGAACAAGATCAAGCTCTCTTAAAAGACAGCAGCCTCAAATGCAGAGGTCACTGACTGGAGATAAGGAATTCACAACTTATGAGCTTCCATGACACTTTTTCAGATAAAACTATCTGAAATTAAGAGTCATAAAGACTCTTCAAATAATTGAATAATTTAGGTTGGAAGGGAGCTCTGGCCCACCCCAAGCCCCCCACTTCAAAGCAGGGCCAACTTTGCCATGGTCTTGATCAGTTTTGAATCTAATGATGCACAATCACTAGTACTTGTTCTCTTGAGGGACTTCAACTTACCAGATGTCTGCTGGAAATACAATATAGCAGAGATAAAACATTCTAGGAGGTTCTTGGAGTGTGTGGAAGACAGCTGGCTGAGTATGAGCCAGCAGTGTGCCCAGGTGGCCAAGGCCAACAGCATCCTGGCTTGTATCAGAAATGGTGTGGCCAGCAGGACTAGGGAAGTGATTGTCCCCCAGTACTCAGCACTGGTGAGGCTGCACCTCCAATACTGTGTTCAGTGGATCCCTTCTCTCCCTAGTATTTTTCATTCCTCCGAGGTGGTCCATAAAAAACAGTGCCTCCCCTGTAACATCAGCTGCACCACCAGGGGCTCTCCTGAATCCAATTCCACCTGACTGGCACGATCAAGAAGAAAACCTCTTATGCCTTTCCATCCTAGAGCCTTGTGACATACTCAAGGTCTTCCTCAGCAGTATCAATGGTACTGGTGGACAAGCAGCAAAGTAATATCGTAAGCACCAGAAAAGCCTCAGCAGTCTCTCCACAGCATCTTGGATAGAAGCCCCTGATAAGCTATGCTACTATCAATACTAAATGGATATAGAGTCAGATAATTAGGAAGACA
This sequence comes from Podargus strigoides, assembly GCA_028020825.1. Taxonomy (NCBI): domain Eukaryota; kingdom Metazoa; phylum Chordata; class Aves; order Caprimulgiformes; family Podargidae; genus Podargus; species Podargus strigoides. Next base: position 33,095,223 of record CM051623.1, read on the forward strand.
TGTAAAAAACCCACACACCAATATTAATACACTTAGATTACTTATTGCCGTAGAAATCAATTCTAGTCTAGGGCCCCACTGAGACATTAGCTTTATTCAAGAGTACTTCAAAATTAGCCGAGGGATTCAATATTTTGGCACCTCTCCAAGTTGCAGTCCTTCCATTGCTCTGCTCTTCTGAGAACGCAGGTAGAGAGTCTCTTCCATCTCTTCCAGACAGCCTGATAAAAGGTTTCCTTGAATATATGATGATCATTTACTCAGCATTCTCTATAGCACCACACAATCCTTATGGGAATGGTCAGCTCAAAGAAACACATGTGTACATCTGTGCTTTAACATACCTGAATGCAAGTGAAGCACATACATCAGCTCTGCTCATAAGGTGCAAGTGCTACCTGGGAACGTTTCTAAAACCTGACTGCATTTTGAGGTGAGATCTGCCTTCCCTCACCCTCACCCTTCCTGGCATCCATAGGAAGGAAATCCAGGAAGGAAATACAGATGGGTCATAAGTAAACTGCTGAGTTCACACCAGGTCCTTAATCTGGATCATTAGGTGATCCAGATTCTAGGCAGGCTGGATCACTCCCATAGTACAGTCCAGGGGTAGCTAAATGCTCCTACAGCATCATCCCCATGGGTTGGCGAGTTATCCTGCAAGGATGAACAGTGGGTATTTCTGCCCAGCTGTCACAATGTTGTATCACACATTCAAGGTGCACCAAAACTAGCTGGGAGCTTCCACAACGTAGTAATTTGGACTTTGAAAGAGTAAATAAAAAAAAGCTAAATAAACATTTATCATGATATTACAGTTGCAGGGGTAGGAGTTTATGTTTAGATGCAACCAACTTGAGGACAAAATGACTCAAAACTCATCAAGTTGTTCCTTTTTCCAGGAAAGGAAAAGCCACTCCTAATAAAATCCAGCCTCATTGAATGTTATTAATTTATGTTACACTTAATTTTAAAAACAATGCTCTAGATACCTAGAAAAATGGTTTATAATTCAGCCAAAATGATTTCTTTATATATTTCACACTCAGAGATATAATTTCCTGCCCAAATGTGCAAATATTTCAAGAAATAACTTGCCATAAAATTCAAATTAGCAAGATCTCATGACATAGGGCCTATATTTCTGCCAGTAAATTAAATAGTACTGGGGAATGCTTCCAAGCACTAGTAATTGATCATCACTATTAAATAACTGAAATAGACTCTGGAATGGCTTAGCCCAAGTTAACTAATATTCTACCAAATAATACTCAGACATAGTCCAGGAGTTAGCAAAGGCTAGGAGTTAGCTTGGATATTTCCAATGGAGAGTTTGGATGTGATCACCCTGCTCTGAAAGGTAAGAATGTTTAACAGTATGAGCACCAACCACTCTGATGTCAGCTGGCCTCAGCACTGAAGAACAGTCCAAGGCACAGTTCATCTACTACTGCAGCCACAGCCAAGGAATATAAACCAGCAAAGCACTGATGAATACCGTCTTACCTCACCAGTGCTAAGCGGTCACACTGCTCATGAGTAATTTTTTACATTAAGTTCAGCACTACTCCTGGTAGTCTTATAGAATGACTACCAGTGCTTGTAGGAGTTCTTTGCAGAGACCAGAAAAAAGAAACCAGCTCATACTGCATAATCTTTAGTATAACCATAGTGAAATGAACAGGAGAAATTCACACTATTTTGGTACAAGGTACTATGAATCAAGTTTCTAATGGGTCCATGATTCAGGTTTGTCAAAGAAGCAGAATGTGCACCAAGTACGCATGGCTTCTTAAGCAGCCCTTCACAAAGTCCCAGGCTTGGCAATCAGTACCACAGAGCAAAGGGCCTTTCTTTCCTCTTCGTCTCTCCTTGGCTCCAGCACTTGGATTCAAGGAAAAAGAAACAAGGCAAGGAAAGGAAAGGAAGAAAAAAAACATCACCCCCAGCCAGAAAAAAAGACAACATTAATCCAGCTCCCTGAATCAGACATGGAGTGAGGTATCTTTTGCTTTTGGGTCCTGCCTCATTACCCAGGACTGAGAAGCAGTACAAATCTCTCCTGCCTCTTTCACAATATGGATCTGCAGTATGGAGAATGCCTGCAAATGTTTAAAGGACACAGCTGTTTCATAGGATAAGAGCACAGCTAGGGAAGGTAAGAAGGAGCAGGAGAAAATCTGCACAGGCATGCACACTAGAAGAAAAGAAGATGATTATCTAGGGGAAGGAGTCACAAAAATAAAGTGATGCTTTTCACTGTTACAGTGAGCAAACAGCATTATGAGCGGAGTATACTGCTGCTGGCTAGATCCTGCGGTTGACTTCATCTGTCCTCTATACTGTCTCAGTGCCTGCAAAGACATGACTGTATAAATTACCTTTCCAGATGCTGTGATGTTAAACTAAACTAACAGCAGGCACGCAAATACTATTTTCTGAGACAGTATATTTTCCAGAAAAAAATCAGCTCAAGATGAGGCAAGGAGTTAGCTGAAGAAGAAATGACATATCAAGTTGGTGTTAATTAAGAAGTGAATATTTTCACTTTTTGCCCTTTAATTGCTTCTTGTATAAAGCTGTCTAAAAGAAAAGTAAAAACTGTGTTTGCAGTGCGGTAACAGATAAAGAAATTAGGCTGTCAACTGGGAGTGGGAGTTGAGACAAAACGCTGCTTTGAATTAAAACCATCCAGATAAGAAAAAACAAAAAATGGTAATAAATAGTTCTTTAATAGAATAGAGAATAGTTAATAGTGGAAAGCCCCAGGGTTTGATAATTACACTGCTATTGTTAGAACCTACTCTTCAATGATCTAGAAAATTAATTAAACATGGCAAAATTTGCTAACTAATTATTTAGATTCTTTATTAAGATGGCAAGACTTTGACGCATTTCAGCAGAATTTAATTAAACAAAAATTGGTAAACTCATTGGTAGGTTAGAATTAATACAATTAATTGCTTTCAAGGTGGTGCAAATCATGAGAAATCAAACAGCTTTTGCACAGGTTCTGTGTGGTTCCCTGAAAATTCAGGAACTGACTCAGAAAGCACCATGAGAGCATCCGCTCAGTGCCTAGCAACAGCTTGGAAACCTGAGAAAATGCTTAGTCACATTCATAGGGCAGGATATAGAAGGAGGACATGGAATTTCAAATTTGCCTCTCCAGTAAAACATTGGTTAACTTCCTTAAAAGAAAACTTTCAGAGGAAAGCGATAATGATAAAAGCGTACAAGCAGCATATGAAGGACTGGGATTTTAGGATGACTCTCTCTCTTGCAAGACCCCTTCTACTTATCAAAGTCTTCCCAGGACTGTGTCCTCCTGGGACTCTGCCTTTCCAAGAGCTGTGTGGGCATGAACCTTTGTATCTAATGAGGCAGAGAAATGGAGTCCCCACTGAAAGCTCCCATATTTGTCCTAGGAGGGTCAAAGATTAGGTAAGTATGGTAAAAGGACAAAGTTTTCTTTGTAAAAGAACTAGATTTTCTCTCTTATGGGTGTGTTCAAGAAAAAATAAAATTCCCTGGAGGCATACAACTCTCCAAGTACGCTTTCTCTGGTGAAGAGAGTAGCATCCCCTAGCACCCTTTCATTATGATGAACAAGGGGAAAGAGTGGGGTCACAGAGGCTCAACATCACCCAAGCAACTTCAAAGAACTTCAAGTCTGCTACTCAGCATCACCGTCCCCAAGGAGACTGCAAGCAAAATAATATAGGAGAAGCTCCGTGACAGGACAGGATTCTCACTGTCAGGCCGCCTCCTTATTCTATCTTTTATGATTGTAGGCATCACTCGCAAACTTCAAGTTGATGGATTACATCCTAAATGGGGTCAGAAGAAGCACAGAACAATTAGTGATATTAGTCTGGCACTGCCCTCTGACTGATCCATTAATCTTAGAGCAGGGGCAACACTCAACAATACTGAAAACCAACACGCATTTCAAAGGAAAATCCCTCCTATATACAATCAAATTCTGAAAGCCACTAATACGAGATATTAGTATACTAAATAGTTAAGCAGAATTATAAAGAAGACTTGATATTTACATCAATTGAAAAGCATTCATAGCTGTATTTGCCAGATTAGAGTCACAAGGACACTAATTCTCATCCCTAAAAACAGAAGCTGATTGCCAGCTGGGATTATGAGAGAATTCCCTTTCTTTTGTCTCAAAGGCTACCAGAGTACATCTGGTGGGTGCTGATTATCTTCCTATAAAATGTTATAAGAACGAATAATTGAATTTATTATCATTGGAGAAGCCAAATTGGTTGGGTCAATTATAGTATGACAACTCTTCTGAATAGTCCAATGCTTCAAACAATGGATAAAATAATCATAGATGCTTATATTTGCTCTTCTCACATGCCCCCAACCCCCCACCCGAACAGTTCAAAAGGTAAAAGCCATGTCTCCATTTTCACAGATTCTTTACTGTGTGAGCTACAGACAGTCTGGACACATTTTTCTGGCAGAAACCTTGCAGAAATCTATTCTAGGTCAATGACTTCCACTGTCAGGATCATTCAAAGTGTTCAGAAGGCTCAAAGGAAGAAAATAAATCACTAAGTATTAGTATTGTGCTAGCTCCCTGAAGAGGTATTGACTGCATTTATTGCAAAGAGTTAAGAAGTAGCTTTAATGTCACTCTGTTCATGAATGTCTTTTCTTTGCAACTGATCTCACATAATAAACCCTGCTACAAAAACCAGCATGCACTTTGAGTATATTAAGGACAAAATGATTGTGTATATGTAATGCTGTGGGTTATAAACGTGAAGCAATGCCAATGAAATACACACAAATCTCTGTGTGTACAGGATACCAGGCAGAAGAAAGGTACACACAGTTTATGCCATGATCACAAAGATAACTATTCTTATTAAACCAATTCTATACAATCCATTAAACTGACACTGTTAAATAGTAGATATGTGAATAAGTATGTATGTGATTTCTCCTGTGAAAGAAGGATTCATGAAGTTGCCTTGCCTTGAATTAGGTGGGGTGTGTGACTGTACATTGCCTACACACTCATTGTTCAGCTGGGACACCCACTGCGGGAACAGTGGAAGGTATTTATACAGCAACAACCTTTTCTGCTGCCTTAGCTCCCGCAGTGACACAGACCATTAATGGCAGCTGCCACCGGAATGGTGCACCCAAAGGCCAGCAGTGCTGCCACCAGGCAGGGGCTGATGGCTGGGAGCAAGCAATGGATTTGGCCCCAGAAGATCCTCTTACATTGTCTCTTAAGATTCTAGAGCTGCTCAGGTGCAGAGGTAAGCACTGTCTGCCAAAGAGGGTGGAGACAAGGGATTTCTCCATCCCAGCTCTAACACAGGTGTAACTGGGAAAGAGGACCTGACAGGAAACGATTGTTCTCTCCACAAAACAAGTGGCAGCCAGGGCCCTCGTGTCATACAGGAAAGAAAAACAACCAGCAAGATATAAATATGTGATTTTCTTTCATTAAATCTGTCAATATTAGCTCTCACTTACTTTACAAGCAAATGTTTAAACTTACAGTAAAGCCAAAACATCAAATATCTTGAAGTCTCTATCTCCAAAAAAACCCCAAAACCTTTCCAGAACCATTTCTGATTTTGAGTAGCTAAAACCAATACAGTTCACCAGAGTCAGCAGAGCATTGGGCAGTGAAACGGTCCAGGCCACGAGCAGAAGCCGGGCAGGAGCTATCTCCTCAAGTCTTGCTCCCACAAACCAGGAAAAAAAATCATGCATTTCTCAGCTGGCCCATGCAAAGCAGAAGAACAGTCTTTCTGAGGTTTTTTTTTCCATGAAGTTTTTAATGAAGCAAAAACAGGGGGAGTTGCACCAAATTCTACCCATTCCTTTTCTCTAATTAGACATACACATTAGTAAAAGGCTGCTAAACATGCAGTATGGCAGTGCGCATATAGATACTTATACATCTATTTAACAATATAATTTTATATTATAATTCACATTACAATTTATGTTTAATTTTTATTTTTAATTTAACATTCTAATGAGTTTTTTTAATCTAGTTGTGACACTACTGCACTGGGTTATTCTTCCTATGAAAGCTCAATATCTCAAGCTTACTTACAAGAAAAAAGGAAGAAGCTCATACATCTCTCCTTGATAAATGAGACCTGTCAGAAGCCAATGATCCTTGTGCAAAGGGTACATAGTACACTTGACAATGTGAGCTCAACAACAGTGAAGAAATACTACAGTCCACTATTTTATGACAAAAGGGTCTAGATTGCAACCAGTCTGACTGTAATTTACTTCCTGAGAAGATTCTAGGAGCATTTTGTGTGAAAATCCTTTTATGTTTCTTCCTTCCTCCAAACCCATTATTTTTCCATGGAATCAAGTAGTCTATTCTGTAACTTATGTAGTAATAATTAAACAAACTAAACCAGTTATAAATTGTATATAATATTATGGAATCACTGTGGAAATGCGTATGGCAGCATAGAACACCACCATCTGAGGGGGACTGCATATATTACCATCAGTAGTTCAGTCATGGTTCAAAAGAAATCAGCCCCAAACTCATTAATTAAAGAATTCACCTGTATTTACTAGAGAGGATTTTGAGAGAGAACCAAAGGGAGACTATAGAATGGCTGTTGCTTTGCAATATGCCAAAGATATTTTTGGATTTATTCTGTAGAGTTAAATCTTTGCTGCACTTAACAAGCTATTAAACAGAAAAGCTATGTGACTGCATAGGGTTTTAAATGGCAAAACAGTTAAAATCTAGGGAAATGCTGTTCTTATTAATTTACAAACATTTACAGCCTTACATCTACATTAGTTTAGAATTTTACTTACAGTATATATAACATTTTCTAGCCTATTCATTATTCTATGGATTTTTAGAGTGATGTCTTTCAATGCATCACAGCATAGGAACAGACAGAAACCCAGAGATGGTGGAGGGACTCAAAACAAAAATCTGTAATACTCATCCCTGTAAGCTCATCTCTGTCTTGGGATAAAGCAGGGCAGGCACAAAGAGGCCAAAAAACTCTTGTTTCCAGCCTGGTGTATTGACACTCTTGTGAAAGAAGCCAGGTAATCTTAAGCATTCAATCACTTTTTTTTTTCTTCTAAAATACTCACCTGACTTTCCCTTTGGTGTTTCTAAGAACAGTTGCAGCAAAATTTTGTGTAACACCAACCAGACTGATGCCATCAACTTCCACAATTTGATCATTCACTTGGATCCTTTCAGGAGAAAAACACAAATATATATAAGCAATTGTGTGAAATCTTGGTGAATTTTCAGCAAAACTTAGCTTACAGAGATTTTTTTAGTTTAATTTAAAAAAAAAAAAAAAAAAAAAGACTTTAAACAAAAACTCAGTCATAAAATGATTGAGGTAAATATGAAAAATGTATCATTCCTTGCACACAGACATCTCATAAATCCAGCATCAAATTACCATTACAATTAATTGCATCAATCATCCAGTCACTTTCCTTGTATATAAACACAGCAACACAAACTTCTGAATTTTTCATATGACTTAAATTAAATGAGGTACTTGAATAGTTCTTGTATCATTCTTTCCTAAGCCAAACTTGAAAAACAGTATAAGACATAGCTCTGGTATTTCACGCTAATGGAAAAAAATGTGATATTTAACTAAAACAACCTGCTCATCTGTGGAGAAAAGAGCCTGTGCATCAGACTTAATTGTGACCTACTCTCTTAAAATATTTAATCTAACTTGCTCCAAAAAGATGAATTCCCAGAGTAAGTGCAATGTTGCTGCACATAATAATAAGGGCTTGAAATGTTTTAACGAGGACTCTCTCTTTGAAACCAAACACCTATTTACAGTCAATACACTGTTCCATGAAAGAAAAGTTAGGTGGAATAAAAAACATGCTGCTTTGATCTGAAGCAAACACTGCTACAAAATCACTAGAACATGCATTGGACTCATCTGGCTTACAAATGCTTGGAAGGAGGACTGCTATGTGAAAATGTTCTCTAGAAATGCATGAACTCCTATAGTTTCAAAAATGAAAAAACCCACAAAACTTCTTTTCAATGGACAACAGAGGCTTCAAAAGAGGGCTGAAGCATTTTGACTTGGGGCACTAATTTCACTGTCAAGTCTGAGGCAATGCTTTGCAATTCTATATGTGTTCAAGCACTACCTTCAGTTCTTTGGACTCCACTGATGAGTAAGAAATACAGTGTTTCTTTTTTGGCAGCTTCACACCACAGAATGTCAGTGTGTTCTGGACAGGATCTCCCTTTTGTATATAAGAAACCCTGAAAAAAAGACCTTTGCGACAGCCTATAAACTCCTATCTTGAAAATTATACCAGGCATTTTAATGTCAGAATTTTATTTCAATTTTCTTTGAAACATCTAATAAATACACCAATTACATTAATATTTATTGTATTTCGATACTGTAAAAATGTTGTGGCTTTTTTTTTTTTACTTTAGTAAACACGAGGTGCAATCAGATGGCTGCAGGAGTTCCAAGAAAAGAAGTTTAAGAACTTGGTGTCCACTGAGAGGGAAGCTGTCACCCTCTTGCCTGGAAACTAAATGGTGAAAGAACAGGTTCCTTTCTGATGGCAGTTTATCTACAACACTTGACATACTTCACTATGCAGTGGACTAGCAATGTTCATACAGATATGTAGTTATAGTATTTCAGGTGATGAAACGTCATGTTAGTGAACTGTTGCCTGCAACTTCTAAGTGATTCTGTCTTGATCTACTGCAATTCAGTGTGATTCCATTTGTCCTTCAGGCATATTTTGTATCTCCTTCTTTCTTGTTTGTACTGCTCCTACATTCGTTTCCAGCTCTTACTTTTATGGCCATTGTTCTCCAAATGTCCTCTCTTTCTATACATACATATATTTTCATTATACATAAACATACATGCATATCCCACAACATACAATTAACGTAATTGATATTCAAATTATATAATTACATGTAATTAAAAAGTAAGTTTCCTATCTGTTGCCATGTACATTCTATATTGCCCAGACTAAAATACTCTCACAGCAACATTCTCCTGGCTGCCTTTCTCTTCCCCAGGCATCCTCTCTCTAGCCCCACTCCCACTGCAGCTCTGCACCTGTAACCTAGTCCTAACCCCCTCAGACAAGCCACTCCAGGCACCATCTACACCAAAAGAGTGTCACAGCCATGTTCTGTGGGCAGCTTCCCTTTACAGCCCCCTCCATTAGGAGCTCTAGGCTTCTTCTGTCTCTCAAATCTAACTTCAAACATGAACAAAAAATTAGGCTCAGGTTGGCAAAGCCTGATTTACGGAAGTTTAACTGCTTTTATCATTAATGAAATTGGTGATTCTTCTGAAAATTATTTTCTAATGGTCATAACTTAAATCATTGCCTGTGTGAAGCAGCACTTCAGTAGCAACCACAGAAGTACACCAACTAAAGTTGAACAAATTACTTTCATAATTATTGCTGTGTGTGATCAACTGAAAAACTTAACCTGCGCAGAGACAACATTTAGAGTATTTTTCAAGTTTTGAACTGTGTAATGTTTCAGAACTGTTGTTCTTAATGTTATCAAAATACTTTAAAATGTGAATGACTCATCACCACAATAATTTGAAAGAAGCAGCTATGAATTCATCCAGGAAAATATTTTATTTTTCATATTCAGTCTCATGATCGATTTTGTATTTTACCCATTATTAAAAATCTCTCATTACTTATCAATGTGCTTGCCTTTGGATTCAACTCAAAGCACCGTCCTTGGTTAAATACTGCCACAAAATGCCTTTTGATATGACAACTGAACACTACCTGCTAGTTTGCATCAACATGAATCAAGCCAGTGAAGCCCAATCACTAAGAAACCCCTTTGTACAGAGATACAGGGTTTTCATGGGAGGCAAGTACTTTATATCATGATTTGATGGATCTTTCAATAAAAGACGGGAGTTATCCTACAGATATTGTAATGTTTTAAATTGTAATTTCAGAAGAGCCTGCTTGCAGATTGCTATGCGGTACTCAGAATATCTGGTGCAACTGTTGAAATAGGGTTTTATTTTCTGTTAGGAGATTTTGTTTTGCTATCAGTGTTAATGATCAACTAGGCTTTTCACAAAAATGAAGCTAACAGGACCCTTCACAGTTGATGCACTTTATTACAGAATTGGCTGCTCCTGACAGAGGATTACATGTCCCATTCCCAAGTGAATGATCAGTCAGGCTCTAAAAGAGAAAATCGGAGGGCTATTTCTCAGCTGACTGAACATTCAGCCAGCTGAAAACCAACAAAAATATTAGAATAGTCAAAGAAAGATATTGTTTTTTCTTAGCTGACAAGCTCCTTACAGATGCCACTTAGGGAAATGAAAGAAGAGACTTGTGATTGAACATTAACTTCTGTAGCCCACTCAAACACGTGAATAATGAGAGGAACAGAAAATAAAGATCATCATATAGCAGTAGTGAGTGACTCTGATTTTCAACCAGAGAATTTTACACAGAATGCCAATTGTGAGCTTAATGCCTTCTGGCTGAGCTCAAGTATACCTTTCAGAAAAACGTTCACTTAAAGTAATGGATGAAGTCATGACATCTTGAGGTGTCAGCTTCTTCACTTCCCTTCATAATTTTTAAGCCTATAATAAATCAAATACTTGGCCTGGTATCTTATTGCCAATGTCTGTAAAGATACCTGTAAGCCCAATTTGGAAGATAGTATACTTCAGTAGTTTCAGAGCACCATTATTGTATCCCTGCCATGTGGAGCCTTCTGATTTAATTTGTGTGGGGTTTCTACAGGAGAATAACCTTTTGCCTGGCTGAAAAGCTATAGCTGTTCATCAATAAGGAACATGTTACTGCAATATATTTGTAAGAAGATAGTATAAACTTTTTAGAGTTTATTCTTACTCTATTTACCTGTGTTTGTATTTGGTCTTATTTATAACTAATATAACAAATCGCTAATGGTTAAAAATAGAAGTAGAGAATTCATATAAATAGACTTAATTGCTAGTGTATCAGATAAGCAGTATTTTATTTGCATGCAAGTTTACAAAGGGTATGCACTAGGACAAAACAACAAAACACGTGAGTTGGACAATGTTTAAGAATGTTTTTCATTATTAAATGATCACATAGTAAAGTGTTTTTATAACTTTTGATGAGCAACATTGGTCTGACTGTAACATACAGATAACTGTCCCATATGACAGGAAATACTGTATGTTCAAAAGGAATTCTTTAACCTGCACATACAAAGTAAGCAATTCTAGAAGCAATAAGGTTTTCGATGAGCATCGTATAAGACTAAGAACACAAATTGATTTCTTTAGTAGCCAAGATCTATGGTACAGCTTTCTATTCCAACTGATTAATGTACTTTCAGTGCCGTAGGGGTGAAAACGGAACTCTGGAGCAGAAGACCATGTATAATAAGAAATACAAAGTAACAGCTTGTGTTAGTAAACTTAAAAGGAAGTGTATTTAGTAAGAGTTTAAGCATCAGATACACCAATTGTTTTCCTAATCAAATAAGCAGAACTCTTTTTCATAAGTACTGCTTGTTAAGAGTTGGTTTGAAGTCAAAAGAACACGTGGGAGCTCAATACCTTTAAAATCTAAACTACCTTCAAAAGTGATACACAATATGGAATCTCCAGGATTACTCCCGCTAAAGCATCTGTGTTTTCCATAGTCGTGAACACTCATCTTTGCCAAATGTGTTCTCCCTAAACAGTTTAAACTGAGTGCACCAAACTGGTGTCTTCTCATAACCACATCAGGTATTTGGACCTTAACAATGAAGTGTCAGAATTTTACAGCTTTGAGTTACCATGACATACATTAAGTGAACAACTCTTTCCTATGAAAATTGTAATTTATAGTAACTATTACTGGGAAAATTTCCAAATACTAAGTCTAGTTTACCTGCCATCTCTTTCTGCTGCCCCACCTTCTGTTACTGTTTTGACAAATATTCCCAGTTTTTCAAGGCCTGCATCTGCTCCAACTCCCATTCCAATAATGCTTATGCCGAGACCATCTTCATCTGCGAAAAAGGAAAGTGAAAGCAGAAACTTCTTACATTTGGTTTATGTAGTTATAAAGATCTTTGCTTTGGTTCCTCTTTGTTGTCCACAACAGTAACATTAATATCCTTTTGCTTCCTTTTAAAAACTTTATTATTCTACCATTTTAAATATGCACAAAAAATATCACCTTATGAGATACCACCTTCACCCTTGTGATGAGCTCAGAAAAACAAACAAAATTTTTACTCTTCTCGTCGAACACTGTGTAAAATCCTGTGTTAAGGAGTGACACAAAACAATTCCCTTAGGGAAATAAAGAACTGCCTGTCTCTGAACTGCTTTCTTAATTCCTTATCAAACAATTCTTGAAATCCAAAAAGACAAAGTATCCACAACAGGTTCATGGAAATTCAAGGTAATCTCTGTAGGCATTTGTGGACTTCCTCAGACTTGTAGATCAGTGTCACGGAAACTGGAAATGGCACACAGACTCCATACCTTTTTCTAGTTCAACAGGGAAGAGCTCCAGCTTTTCCACACGCTTCTCGAGTTCATATTCAGCTGATGCAGCCACTGGGTCAACTTCATCATTTCTCCTGTCATAGTCTTCATTGGAATATGTATTGAAAACCTGTGGAAACAGACAAAAAATCACTCAACTACCTACTCCAAAAAGACTTCCAACTTATGAATGTGGCTACTGCTTTTGTCCTGTGCTGTTGCAGAATTTGGAAAGGCTTTTAAAAGACAACTTGCTCCTTTTCATTCAAACTCCAGGTTTTTAAATTTGCGCTTTTTCATTCAAGTAAAGCTGAAGTATGGTTGCAAAAGCCAACTGAGTATAAATGATTGATTTTTATTGTTTGTGATTATAAATGCAGAAGGTGATCTTGAATGACTAAGTTGGCCTACACATGCCAATATTTAAGATACTTAATTCAACTCAATAAGAATGCACTACTAGCAAAGATTCACAGACAGGAAAAAGCACAATACATTTAAATAATGATCTGCATACAGTCTCTGTTTCAGTCTTTTCTCCTAATGAAGTTCCAGTTTGCATTCATCTAACAAAAACTAGACCTGAAGATTACTAATCTACATTTATGCTGCCTATGGATGCCATTAGAGATTATGCTCCACTTTATGCACCTAGTTTCCAGGAGAGCAATATACATAGCCATGGGTATTTTTTAAACTAAACAGATTCACAGGTTTATTTCAGCTCTAAATGGGTATTTTTTAAACTAAACAGATTCACAGGTTTATTTCAGCTCTAAAGCAGTAATTTAACATTGACTGCACTAACCTGATTATATTATTTACACTACTTTCTATCACACTTTCAACACGAACACGGCCTTCAATCAGAGATTATTCAGACCTTTAGACTTCAAACAGTCAGGAAAAGCATATTTTCGTATTTTAGAGGTCAGAGTTTGCCAGCCTAATCCACTTCCTGTCCACTTTTGGCAGTAATGAAAGAATGCGTATTACTAGTGGTAATAATTTCATTGAACTTCAGTCCCATGCACATATCATGTTCGTTACTTCAAATAAAGGAAAACAATTTCCCATATCTCCTCTTCCTGTTTTGCAGGCGCCCTACAGAAGATACAATTATGCAGTCATGTTTTTCTATATCACTGTTTCTCTTACAACATAAAACACTGCACCATGCAATGTAGCTACATGTATATTGAGAAGGTATCAAGAAGCTTGCCCTCTTACAGCCTTGCTTGGAGGCTCCTTAATGACTGCCCCTGGAGCAAGCATGCCAGCTTGCTGCCCAGTGCAATGCCAGGAGCTGGGCTCATTTCCACCTGAGGTTTCACCTGCCCGAAAAGTTATTAGTGCAGGTTAATTTCTTTTAAATAGCAAACACATTAAAGTTGCAATACAAAAATACTATTCAATACTGTCCTAAGTACAGTAACTGTGTTATGGCTTCTGCAAAGCTACTGCAAAAAACTACTTCGTATAAAGTAATGGTCAAAACAGAAAAGACGTTAGTCACTCTATGGAAATTTTAACTCCTGTATTTTACAATGTGAAACAATAAGTTGTCTCTTCTAAGAAGAATGAGATGATAAACTTTTTTTACAAGAGTCCACAAACCTATCCCACATTGATTTTTAGTGATATTGATGCAAGAAAAAGGTCATTTTAATTAAATCATGTTCCTAAGAAGCCTTTATAAATATATCCAAAAGCTAAGTAAAATAAGTCACATACTAAATGCGGTCCAATACTGCTGAACATTTTCTGCTGCTTTAGTACGTGTAAGATTGGAGAAAAGACAGGATTGGAGAAAAGCATAAGGAAATGTAACAGTTTACTTGGTCTAAAACAACATGCAAAGTCTATGTGAAAGTTCTGCCCATGCAGCACACAGAGAAACCGTGCAAACAGTCAAGCGCCACAAAATTTAAGTGATCACCTTCAGCTCCTTCCCTAAGCTTCTGTTTGTGGATTCAATAACTGAATCTGCATCTAGTATTTTGTTAAAGCCTTGGACAATGTATTAATTTCTGCTCCTGTTGTTAACCCCCTTGGGTGTTTGAATTCCCAGCTAAAATTGAAAACAAATGGAGGCTGTCCATACCTGCTTAACAGCCTTATAGAGGAGTTCTGAGAAGTCTTTAGTTACCCCCTGTCTTTCACAGACCTTTTACGCAAATAAAGCCTTCTTCATGTTATGTACCCTGGCTGCTGTTTCAGAAAAGACTTGAAGACAGGAAGAATCATGAACAAGGTTTTCTATGTAGGCCATATTAAGCTAGAAAACAACCTGCAGATCTAATAGTGCTAGCCTGTATGTAGTGAAAAGGAAGCAGATACAGGACAGAAGGCCACCCCATTCACCTTTTGGTTGAGATGTACAACTCACAGCAATCATCTCTATCCTGACACAAGAACGTCAGAAGAACTCACTCAACAGCAATGAAAAGCCCTGCCGCACGCTGGTGGGTAACCTCCCCGGCAGCTTCCCTTCTCCATGGTTTGCTGTCAAAGGCAACTATGCCCACTAAGGACATATCCAAACCCAATCTCATTCATGCTGACACCAACCAAAATAAGGATCAATCAGTAGAGCTAGACCCAACTAAAACATTGCTGAGCTAAGGTTTGACCACAAACCTTTAGGTCTGGAATGCAGCCGTCATGCAAGCAAGTACAGGTTAAAAACAACAGCTGTGAGTTTAGTTTGGATTGTCTCATTTATCAATATGATCAGAGAGACCTGTGTTTCAGATGTTAAACAGAGATGGATGTTATAAAAGAAAACAGAAATACAGTCACAAGCTGTTGAAGGATGGCAAGAGAGGCAGTTAAATATTGCTTGCTGAAGACAAAGAACAGATGAGGGTGAGGTACAGGGAAAAATTATGTCACAAAATGACTATATTTATTTCTGGATTCCTTTTCGTCATGTTAACTGGCCCCATTCTTTTCCTTTTGTTCAACAACTGACATCAATATATTGTGACAGCAGTTTCAGATTTGTTGCAAAGTGACTGGATATGCTTCAGGATAATTTTCTTTCAAAGCATAAAATCATATATTGACTTCTTGTTTGGGATGATCTTCCTTGAACCAGATTAGACAGAAGAGACAGCTTCTTGCATCTTGCTCACTGTTTCAGAATATTTAGATTTGCACACAAGAAGGGAACTAAAGATACCGTTGGTGAATCAAGCTATCACTATGTCTGCAAATATAGCATGTCACTCTTAGCTAGTATCTTACCTAAGCATTCAATCTGAGATTGTAAGATCACTAATAGCATGAAGGTAAAACGGTGTATGTTTCCTACCTGGCATTAACTCACCACCTATTGTACATTGGTCATATGATTTGCTCACTGCCTTCAACATGTGTTTTGACTAGTGGGAGAAGGAAGATATTCTTGTATGTCGTTTACCTCATTCTGCACGATCACATTTAATGGCTGACTGATTCTATTAAATGAATCTCTGAGTGTTAAAATGAAGAAAAGAAGATTTGTCTTGGAAATTTTTTTTCTTTGTGGTTCCACAGCTTATCCACCATAATAATGAACTGCTTGCTCAGTACAGTCATGAGAACTGTCACTCAAGATTTTACTTTGCTAAAAATAAAATAAACAGTTATAACTTTTTCCTCAAAGTATGCCTAACTTGATTTAAGTAGACCTACTTCACCAAGTCTGTTGCCGTTGTGTTTCCTACAGTGTGTCTGGGATTTCAGACTCATGAACTCTCCCATTCCCTGTGATGTAACAGATTTGGTTTTGCCATGACATTGGCCAAGTACCCATTACAATAAAGTCTACTGAGCCACTACTTATGTAATCATCTTAATCTCTGGTTGTACCTCTCCAAGTATTTAGAAAAAAAAAAGTTTCCATGAAATACACCTGTGACATTTACTAGGATTTACAACAGCACTTGTAATGCAGCAACAGAGGAAATAAATAGCCAACAGTGGTGACAACCCAACAGATACCATTGCTCAATGTGTATGTCAAAACAAACTAACTCTGAAGAACTGATGGGCTCACTCCAACACTGCTGTTAACAGAACATACTTTTGCTTTCTCTAAAGTCAAAGAGAAAGGGTCATAAGTGACTCATCCAGCACCAAAATACTGACAAACTGTACAATCAAAGAAGTAGGTATTATTGTTAGGCACCCCAGGCAGCACCCCCAGGGACACTATACGTACACATACATGACTACTTGCTTCTCTTTCAGAGAGCAGTGGGGCAATCTAGAAAAGATATCTCTTCAACTACAAAAATATGTTGTAGGCTGTAATTAAGAAAAAAACCCCACTTTCTATTCTAATATTCCATTTTATGAATAAGACCAGAAAAATATATCAGTAGATGGAAACTGATTATTCTTTGAAAAAGGAAAAGTTCTATAAATTTGGGCATTTTCTCATAGCTCTCAGCTATCTTTACAGAACTTTGTTGGTAGTAAGCAGTAGGTAGTGATGATGACTTTTTTTTTTTTTTTTTTAGGAAGTCAGAATGGAGAGGAACTATGAAGAATCACATGGGCTATACTTCCCAGGGGCTAGACTGCTTGGCGCTATGTTTTTAGTGTTGCATACTAAAAATTCTGCAACATAAAAAATGTCTCATCTGACGCATTAAGAAAGTCCCAAACATACTGAGTATATGCTGGATATGCCTATACTGTCTTTGCAAGTTGTGCTAAGGAACAAGACTTGATCTGACCTGATCCCAGGTTCATCTGCTGCTGACTGCCTTGCCGTCCATGCTTTTTACCCCTCCAATGTCTGGTGGCCACTAACAAGAAAGAATCATGCAAGAACTACATATTGGTGGACAGCACCTTGTTGCAGTAGCTGTTCTACCACACCTTCAGTTACTCAAGTCTAACACATACATAAATAGTCTCTCTTATGCGCAATTCTTGATTACACCATCTCATTCCACGTCAGGGGCCACAGCCAACCTACACTGGTGATCACTGTGTAATATCAATTATGAAACCATGCCTTCCACCCACTATTGCTACTGCTCTCATAATGTCTGATCCTCATGCCTCTGTTCAGAAATCAAAAACAGCACCTAGGATCTGACCCAGCCATCTGAGTGAGATGGATTACCATCCACAGGAAAACAGTGCTGCAAAAAATGGCACAAACACTTATAGTGAACACCTGCCAGCAAGTCATGCCTCTGGCATCCACTCTGGGGAGGAAAGCAGGCATCACAGCCATTACCTCACCATAACAATGCCATGTAAGACCAATTAACTACTAATTTTCTCCATCATTTTCTTATTTCTGAAAGTTCAGGGTAAAGATTTTGTAACCCTGGTGTGCTTAGAAGCCATTTTGAAAGTGATACTAGGCCACAGAGTGGTAATTACAACCTGTGCTCCTGACCCCATCACTGCCATTACTATACATGCTGCTGGCAGCCACCAACAAGCTCAGCTTGACATCGTTGGTTAATCTTCAGAATTACCCTCTAGCTGATGCAGAGTTGTCAATGAGCAGAGAAAGAGACTGGTATTGCTTGTGTGAATAGTAAACATTGCTGAAATCTCTCCTCAAACCTGCACAACAACCTACCTACCTCTTCTTCTCCTTTCAGCACCTTCCTTGGGCAAGAACAACCAAAGATACTTATCAGAGGCACCTCCTGTCCCATTATGGAGAACTGAGATTTTCAGGCACAGTTGCAGTCATAAAAAGCAATGCTATTAGCCTTGGGATGATCCCAAATCCTCTCCCATTTTCACAGCTACCAAGGCAAGACCAAGGCCAGAATTTGGGTTTCCTGGGTCTTGTATGGAGCCATGGTTCCAGAAACAGCAGCCACATGCTGTAAAGGGTCTAAATCTGGCTTCCCAGAACACCACCTCATGCTCCCTCCTTTAGTGCATGATGCTTGCTTTAGTACATATGATAAGCTCCATCAGAGTGATAATTTGTATCATTACATTTGTGTACCATTTGTAAAACTTGAAAAAATTTGGAACACCTTTGTTCCACGCCTTCTTTGGAGACAGCAGCAGCAACCAAATGGGTCAGCTCTGTGTATATCCTAGTGAGAAGCCCTTAGAATGATCAGGTCTTCTGGCCGTGCATCATTACTGTGCAAACATCCAATGCAGGAAGGTGAATCATTACAGAACTACCTTATAGTTTTATCTTTTTATAAACAATTTCCAGAGTGCGCTGTGTATTTGGTGGAGGACAGTCACAGAGGACTCTCATATGTGGAAGGGAAAAAAGTTGGCACAGTGAGTGACTGGAGAGCATGGACCGTAGAGCACAAACTAAACTTTCATATCATTCATTTTCTTCCCCAAGTGAATAAACTTGTTTTTCCTGCACTGAAACTGGCAGAAAATAGAAATGCGCGAACACTAAAGAGAACCAATCAACCCAACACTATGGATGCATCCTTTGGCCACCTTAATTATAATGACAGTAATAACAATTTCCTTTCGCTGATTCTGCCACATACACCCTGTTGACTTTGGGAAAGATGAAAACCCAGAGGTTGTCTTTAATGCAGACATGGATGGAAAACATAAATATTTTGTATCAGAAGCATTATTATTAATTATGTTAACAGGTGCAATTTCAGACAAGTTTTGTTGTGACAGTTAGCAAGAATCCACATAAGAAAACGTAGTGGCTAAGTAAGACATTTGGACATAGGAAGTTCAGAAAAAACATTACAAGTTGTGGATGACACCTTTACTACTTTCTCAGGTCTTTAAGTCTAGAACAGCACATAACAGCACCTCCCTGCCCTGTGTGAGGAGGAACAGGTATGTTTGCAGGGTAGCTGCCAATTTTACAGCTGCAGTCTTACAATCAGCTCTTGTTTTGAATACATTAAAGTGGTGGGCTTCCTCCACTAAGGAGGAAAAAAAATCTCTGGTGGGGAGAGAAGTGAGGAAGAGCCTTAAGAGCGCCATAGGAAGAATTAGACATGGACACAACACTGACACAACACAGCATTGCATTTGAAGCACAAGCAGTTGTGAGAATTACTCCTGCACTGTGCCCCACAAGGGCAGGAGGCAGGCACAGCACCAAGGATGACCCTTCTAGCTGTGCTCAAGATGCTGAAGGAGAGAAAAGAAAAAATATCACAGCATTACCAGCCATTATCTTCTGTTTGAAAGTCTCTGCAGCATAGCTTTAGGGAGGAGAGGAAGCTCTGACAATGTCTGAAAGAGATAACTTGTCTTTTCTCTGCGATGTGGTCATTCTGTCAGAGTTCAAAGGGAATGAGTCAGCGAGGAGAAGCCACCACAGGCTTCCTCCAGCTTTCCTGGCTTCACACTCCCCTAAAGCCTGCGTGGGCATGAGCTGTCACTAACGCCTCAGCAGGGAAGCACCAAGGAGACAAATCGTCCCAAGAAGCAATTACAGGGATGAGACACAGATGGGAATTAGACAGTTGCAATATTGACAGAAACTGATTGTCTAACACCAAAACCAAGCCTGGGGTTTCCCTCAGAGAGCTCTGTAGGAGAAAGATCTGATTTAGGCAGCTTGAAACTCCGGCAAAAAGAACTGCACACCAGATTTCAGTTTCTGAAATCCTGAAAGCATCTGGGCCCTAAACTTCTCTGTCCCAGAGAACATCTCTTCTGACATATGACAGAGAGCCAGGAGCAACTGCTGCCATGCACAACTGAACTGTTCCATTTGTTGACAGAAAACGGAAAGTATTCTATGCAGATACTCTTGTTTTAGATAACTAGCACACACTATCAAGTCTTCTGTCTCTTGACATAGTCATAAAGACCATATCTAGGGAGAAAAAAACAGCGTCACTGTCCTGCAGCAGCGCTAACACATCTCAGCTCGTGTCCATACAGCTCTGTCCACTACAGGATGACCTGCATCTGGCCTGTCTACAGGGAGAAGCACCCGACTGATGCTAACCCCAAACCACACCACAGCTGCACTGCCTGGTGGGACACATGCATTAAAATGCATGGACTAATCACATGCATTCATCAGGCCTGTGGCATGAGTGGGGTTTTGCTTCTCAGTATGAGCAGTTAAACAACTCATCAGACTTCACTTTTAACCTCATTTCACCGAGACTAGCATCTTAAATTTTATACAGTGCCGTTTCAGGCCCAAACACCCATTCTTTGGTGGTACTGATGGATCAGCTCCTGGTAACAGTGATGAGAAGACATACCTGCTCACTCTCTTTGACCTCTCCACTGCATTCACTACTGTTAAATCAGAAGGTCCTACTGCTTTAGCTCAAAGGGGCTGCAGAGGCTGAAAGTAACCCAGCTAAAATGCTCGAGTCCTTCCAAGAAGGATGCACCAATGTATAGCAGTGCATCAAACATCTCTACCACTACAAATCCCTTACCTGAGAATTTTAAATTCTATGTAGCTCAACATTGACATATTGGTATAAAAATGGGGCCTTCTTGGCACCTTAAATCAAGTAGAAGGTGGAATTTTTAGATTTCTCTTTTTCTCTGTCATCTCAAATTTTCTGTGTAAAAATACAATTTTTACCCTGTGTTTCTGATACTTGGCTCAGTTTCAGGTGTGACTTCTTTAAAACAAGTGTCTTCATTAACTAATTTCCTAGAATCAGTAAAGTTATTTACCCTACCATTTATTATTTACTCAGTTTGTACTTGTTTTATTGCTGTTTTACTAGCTTTGTTACAATTTAAGTCACTACTTGTCTACATGGCAGAAAAATACAAAATCACTGTTGCTGGAAATGAGATGTGTGCCCCATGTGAAAATTTCATGTTGTTACTCTTAATTAAGACAGGTCAGAGTAATTAACAAGTAAAAATAAACCCTGGTATTGAAGAGTAAAACCAAAACTAATACAGGTCTGCTCTTACAGAGTAGTTTCTAAGAATGTAAAATATTTTCCTGTTCATTATTTGGTTAATATTGTGTCATTATAGATGAAGTTATATGACAAAGGAGATTAAGATCTCCTGAAAATAGTAAGTTTTCATATTAGTGTTTTATCTAAAACCTTGCTCCTTGAAGGTAAGTTAAATTTTCACTTAAGTAAAGTAGAAGTAAAAATTTTTGTACTAGTAAGTAACACTCAGCTAAAAACATCCTATATTGTGTTCTACCCTAAGGAGGATCAAGGAGATGACAACAGATCCTCTTAGGGTGAATTTTCCTCACTCTTTAGGAAGGGACTCTTTCCCTTCTGAAAATATTCAATCTGTAAAAAGAGAAATCCAGCAGTTCATGTCTTAGAAAAACCAGATGACTTCTGAGAAACTCCTGTTCTCCAGGCACCAGCTTTCATTTTGATTCCATCAGCAAGCCAGAAGAGCTGCTGCTTCCTTCACAGGGAGGAACAGATACTCCTCTGACTTCAACTGTGCTTTTTCAATGTAGCGTGTTTTTCAAAGCCTCTGCCTCCTTCCTGCACAACAGCGTGTATCACCCAGTCTATCTAGACCCAGTCTAAGGCTACCCAGACACAGATAATCTCCAGTCACCTGCTAATTACACTCAAATCCATTGCCAAGGAACACTCCTCTTCTATAGACTTTGGAACATAAGATCTCTGCAAAGCGACAAGCACTGGGACAATACTTCAATAAAGTTAACAAAACATAACCACTCGAGATGCAGCCTGTCCCAACACTCCTACCAACAGCAGTTCAAAACCAGAAAGACAGTGTCCTGCAGATCAAGAATGAGTCACTCCAAGTGCTTTCAGTGACAGCAAAATCCTGCTTGAAAGGGAATATCTCCTAGGCAGTAACTTTGACTAAAATAAACTTTGCAGCAGCGGTATGTGAACTTTCCTATGCTGCATCCATTTAGGGTGGATTTAGGGTCCAAAGCCTGTTGGAAACAAGTGGAACTGTAGCCCTGCGTCGCTATATCTTCAAACTTTTTAAGAACAAGATAACCTCCTTATATAGTTAAGAAGCTATACAAAATGCAATGCTGACCTCATAAACACTGAGGACTCTTCATTGCACAACACCTGGTGTCCTTGTTCACGATCTCGATCCAGTGCATAGTGAAAAACTGAAAAGTGGAGACTGAACTGTCTCCTGTGGGTGTGAGTCCTCGTAGATCGGGCTTGCCCTTTGGAGCAACAATCCTACTCACATGGAACTTCAGGAACATCATGTCATGGGAAACACAGATGACATGAATCATTTCTTTCTTTTCTACAAAGGCAACAAATAATGGCCTCTAGGTTGTTGAGAGCAAATATGCCTCTAAACCAATCTTGGAAAAACTTCAGCTATTTTCCCATGGCAACCAGAAAAACCCAAACAGATTACGCATTGGCAAATACTGAATTACTTCAACAAAAAATTTTTGAGAATCTCTCTCTGCTCTTTTTTTATTAAACTCATTTTCCATGCCTTCAGTGTACAACCCTTTGTAGAATATCTCAACATTAGACTTAACCTTTTGCTGGAAGGCAATCTAAGTAATTCAGCTTGCTTATGAAAGGGTCATCCTGGTCAGACTTAAAAAGATTCACTGGTTTTAAAAGAAGGCTCATACGGAATTTGCAACTTGCACAGCTATTAGGGTTTCTGTGTCTCAGTTTTGTTTTAGTAAGTGAGTAAAACAGCATGGTGCACTGAAACCTGGAGTTGTCAAAGATATCTGAACAGTCTTATCTGAATATTCCTGGGGTTTTTGCGTAGAGTGATGGGTTACAAGTTAGTGAGGTTTTTTTCTTTCTGTCCATCCCATTATATTTTTTTCATAACCATTATTACAAATGAGAAATTCAATACTGTCCTGTTTTTCCTCTAACATTAATGGTACATGCTAAATGATTTTCACTGAATTCTGTTTGACGAGTTTTGCAGACCTGGGTCTAAATCTTCTTGGGCACTGGACTGGTTTTTGTAACGCAGCCACTTGGAAGCAACAGTATATAATGGGACAAATAAATTATTAGTGAGGTGACTTCCCTGAGTCTTACCGGTCATCTATGAATCCCAAGGAGATTTTTTAGATTTTGTATACTGCACAGGTACACTTCGCACAAAATTCATTCTTTTGCCTTCAACTTGCCTTTTTTTTTAACTCTACTTTGCATTGCTGGAAGTTACTGACAAAAATTTAATTCACAACTGTTTAAATCTACTGTCTATTTTTGGTCAGTTATCCACAATTTAGAAATAGAGTATAAAAATCGGGGGGGGGGGGGGAAAAGCTTTTATTTTTTCATGATAGTAGCTTGACAATTGCAGGGAAAGGAACCAAGAGACAAGCTCCACTGTACTGCATTCCCATAAAGCTCAGGGTTCCTCAGAAAGTCTCTCCTGCCAGACTTCTTCCACAGTTCCCAGACAAGTTAGAGATCTAGGTACAGCAATTTAACATGTTACTGACCTTTCAACCTGAATGGCTTTGGCTGACTAGAACTGCAGTCCTGTTTCAGGGCAAAGTAAAAACATTTGCCTACACCTTGAGAGCATCTCCATCCAGTAGAACAAAGAAGCAGTGGCAACAAGAGCACATCGATAGCAACGCTATACAAAAAATTATAAAAATATTAACATGAACATCTAAGAAGAAAACTCATTTACAGTGTGACAGCAGATATATTTTATCAGTCTTTTGGCAAGCCCCTCTATCGCCAAGGTAACAAACTAGCATGCTCAAGAACCCATTGTATCTTTCAGCACGAAAATAAGCATGTAAATGAGAATGTTTGTAGTGAGCTGAGTTTGACAAATTAATTATAGTACAGTACAGCCTCGAGTCTGGACCTCTGGTTTCTAAACAAGTTGAAACAAATAGCAGAACACAAAGCAAAGTTGCAATTTCTATCCCTAGACATTTATTCCTGAATCTGCTGCAGCATTTCATCCAGATCCTTGCATTGCTGCCAATTTACGTCGTAACAGAGGGTGCTATTTTTTTTCTGCCTTCAAGAGTGTGACAGATGAGGTAGCCAAGAGTAAATGCTGCTTCTGGTACCAATTAGTACAGACTACCATACAGCAGCAATGTCACCATGAATTAACATGTCAGTGTTTCTTCTATCAGCAGTCTCACCCTCCCTTAGCCTACAAGTCAAAATGTCCAGATACAGAGTAAAAATGCCACAAATGTTCTCAGAGGCAACCATCTGAAACAAAATATTACTGATAATTCATAAAACATTCTTATTTCTATTTAAAATAAATCTCAGCAGAGATAAATAGTGTAACCTGCATACTCACTAAAAAGGAATCTACAAAACCAAAATTTCACAAGCAATTTCTTTTATTTGTTTACAGATGTCAGAACTGTTAAGAAAATAATTCAAAGGAAAAAAGGGCACAAAAAAGTGATCATAAGTATTAATTTAGAAGATTTGCTGAATATATTATATAGAGATAATTCATCCAACTCTAGTTATATTGTGAGCTTAGGACGTATTTTATAAACTGAACAAAGACTAATAGAACACTTTAATATATATACATTTATATCTATATATAAAAAATGTACTACAAATAGTACACATTACTATCTATACCTTTACTTAAGGCAGAGAAGAGAGCAGAGGTGGAAGAGTTAAATGGAAACATTCTGACTTGGTGTCCAATTTTTTCAGTATCAATACAAATTCTGCTTTTTTGAGGTGCAAAGTGACAACTGTCCTTAAGAGTTTTTTTGACTGTCTCCTACACCTTGTCTCATTCCTAGCACCTACTGCATTTGGTACTAATTGGCAACCTTACCAGTACTGCTGCAGATGCAGCAAAGACCGAGTGAGCCAGGAAGGAGGATCTCCAGTTCCAGAAACCAGAAGACTTTACAGCCTTGCCTCAGATCACAGCACAATAAACAAATGCACTTCCAGATAAGACTGTAGTGGGAGCCTTTCTGAATCTCTAAAGCTGTCCCACCATGACCTATCACAATGACTAAGTTTTTATAAAAACCTTAAATGAAGAAATGCTTTGATTTTTTTTCTAATGAGAAATTATTTCTTAATTAAGTCTTTAACTGATATTGGATTACTAAATAAAGATAATTCCATGGTCTAAAATGACTGTGGGAAATTCTAATATATTCTATTAAGATACTCTATTAAGAAAAACTCGGAGATGTCTTAAAATCTTCCTTTGCAGAGTGCCAGTGCACAGACTATTCATTACTTAAGTACATGGCTTATGAGTTGAAGCACAGCTTAAGTATGACACTAGATATAAGCCAGCACCTCAGTCAGCCTTCTGTGCAGGGTAAACATAATCCCCCAATTTAAGGTGGTACATGTTACAGAGGGTATTTATTTAGTTCCTAGTACAAGCAGATATTTTTTTACATCAATTAAAATGCTTGTGATTCTAAGGAATATAAAGCCTTTGGTAGCCTATTGCTATATTCATATTAACATCACCACGCAGTGATATAAAAGAGACCAACTAATGGGGTGTTACATTAATTCAGAAGGAGTATTGCATCCTCTCCCACCAAAACCCAGCCTGTTAATGCCATTGCTTGTATATAAAAATGGACAAACTGGCAGAGGCTAAGAGGATTAACGGAAAAGCTTCTGTAATACAGCAAAAGGTTTGCTGTATTTTGTAAACACCTTTCAAATGGAAAGTGCAATGCAGCATTCTCAGTGCCAGATCACTACTCAATTACTTCATATTGTAGACTTACCAATCCCTTAATTGCACCTGCAGGCAGAATTCATTTTGGCTGACTGCATTTTTTCTAATGATAGTTTCACATTCGCACTGTTTAGCACAATGAATTGCATCCTAGTAAGATGCAAAACTGCCTAGAGTAAGCAAAAGAATATTTATCCATTCAACATTCATACTGAGTGTATTATATTACAGTTAATCACATCAATGCTTCAAAAATCAGTCAGTCTGTATTTCCAGAGATATTTACTCTCCCTAATGCCTCCTAATATAGTACATGGGGTAACAGAGACTCTAACACAAGCCAAGAAAAGGGGTTCCCTGGTCTAAACACATAACTGGTTCAAAAACAGCAGCTCTAAATGCAATTTAAAATATGGTATTAATGGAGCAAGAAACAGAAGGTTACAAATGTGTGCACGCAGTATATCCGAATGAATAGACAAAGAGAAAGAAGTATCATGGGGATAAGCCAGTATTAATGCATAATGCTAGCTTGGGATGAGACTACACAATAATGCCACAAAGTGGGGATTCAAGATAAACACATTTAAAGTGACTCAATTCAACACTATTTTTGGACATTTTTCAACTTCAATGTTTGCTATGACATCAGGCACAAAGTCTGAAAGCACTCCCTAGAAATCAACAGCAAAATTGCCTTCCACCCCACGAGGAAGAGGTGGGAGTCTATATTATGATTGTTTTCTCCCTACCTCTCATATTCATAGGAAAAACTAAATAAGCATTGAAATTACAATGAGTTTTGCTCGCATGAAGTATTTACACAATTCTACTCTTTGTGCGGAAATTTACTGCATGAATTCAGATTTTATAGGTGGTTCCTATATATCAATCTGTGATGGATTTGAAATCCTGGAGAATCAAGTGCAAAGCATAGCACCCAGTGCTGTCCATCCCGAGAAGGCATTTGTGGAGCTCCATGGAGCCCAGGATGTGGCACCCCAGCTTTTCCTATAACTCCCCCATTATTTCACCAGCCTTCCTATGTTTGTGGCACAGGCTGCCAAAGACACTGCGGTAATGATCAGCAATACTGCTTGCAGGGCTGTTACTTCTGTGCCTCAAAAAAGCAAAGAAGACAACCTTTGCTGGCCCCATCAATACCAGCTCTCCTTATGTTGAAGAGTGAACACGAACCTCCTCCAATGACACCTGATACGAGAGTCCTGACTTCTGTCATGCTCCTGCCATTCAGCATGCAGGAATACAGCTAGGGAAGCTACAGGAGTAAAATCAATGAAGAGTGGGAAGATACATCCTTTTCGATCTCTCTCTTCTAGAAAGGAAATGGTTTCAGCCTGGCTTCTGTGGGAAATGAGGAGGATGCACTTGTTCACGTGCATTTTGGGATTTTTTGTTCTTGTTTTCTTAAAGAGTTCTGGTGTACATTTTTCCCCACAGGAACATCTTGCTTTACTGATCTGGGGTTGATGAAGCATATCCCTGTGCATGTCCTTAATAGTTCCAGCTACATTTGGCCAGAGCAGCAAATGGGGCACCATGTCCATACACGAGGCTACTGTTGTCCCTGCCACATGCCAGCAGCAGAAGCAGCCCGTGGTAGCAGACATATGGCCAACAAACTCCAGGACTTTTACAGTTGACTTGAGTCCTCTGCGCTTTCTGTCTTCCAGACACAGCTTCTTCACCTGCTTCAGACAGGAATAACTGAAGCTCAAGACAAATATTCCACCTTTGTGAGGGAAACTAAAATATGAGGCTCAGCTTTCTGTTTGGATTTGCCCAAGCAGAAGAAGAGAAAGCACTGTTTATCATGTGTGGAGATGGAGAACTGTAAAAGCTACAGAAGAACCTCTCTGTGCATTGTGGCAATGCAGTGAACAGAGCAGGGGCATCCACGAGTGTGCTGTTCAGTTACTTCAGCAGCTGAAGTGTGCAGCACACAGCTGATACCGCTGTCACTCACAGTAACTGTACTCTGGTTACAAACAGCTGCACATTTCTTTTAAAAGTAAAACAGACACCATTAACAGAAGCTGGACATGCTCCAGATAACAAATTAAAATGGGTATAATGGGTATAATCTGTGTATGACAGGCTATAAACGCAATACAGTAAGCCTTTCAACAATCTTAGCATGATTTTAATGGTTACCCCTGTCTAAGATAATTAATAAAGAGAACATACCCAAAAATCTCTAAAAATTCCTGACATTCAGACATTTCTAAGCCAGCTAGTCTTCATTGTCTAAAGAAGCCGGCAAGGCTGTGACTCTTGCCTAAACTAAGAGCTGTGAATAAAGGAAGACAGCAAACTTATATTACAAAACTTTGCTAAAATACATTTACACATATAACCTTAGCTATTTTTAAGAATCTCTAAGAATAAAAAAAGTACACACCCAAGTTTTTCAGAAGCACATCTTCTAAAATATTATTTCACATCCATCATTACTACTATTTTTAATCAAATCTCTGTAGATCAAACAGAAAGAAAAACACACAAAAAAATGTGAAGCAATCTTTGCAAGTTCTTCTCTAGTGTTTCTAACAAAAGTTAGTACCAGCTCAAGAAAACCACAAGCAATAATGTTAACACTCACTGGGAGACTGTGCATGACAGGCAATTGGTACAAGGCACACATAACTCCTGGCTGCTTTTTACCCCTAAATACCCAATTGTGAATAAAACCACTGTCTTGGATGACTGAGTTAGATAGAGGTAGTGTGGGAAAATAAATATGTGGTTGGACATCACACCAGTCTGTCAAGCTGGTAAAACTTTAATCTTGAAAACTTTGATTATAACCTTACTGTTATTGATTAAACACTCTGAGATTCTAAAAAAAGTTAACAAAAGAGCACCTTTTGCTTGCAAATAAAATATTTGGAAAACATAGCATGAAACGACTATTTTAAAAAGCCTTTTCTATTGTACTACTAAACTGAATAACCACAAACACAGTTCTGTCTCTAAGACAGCTCAAATTTTAGCTTTCAGTTCCTTGGAGTAAAGTAAGAATAGAAGCCACAGCATTTAAAGGATGCTATCAACCATTTTAGTCTTGAAGGGAAGAAATGTTCTCACAGATTATTCAAGAGTAAAACCAGTAAAAGTGCATGCCAGAAGGTAAAAATTTATCCAAACATATTTATTGCTCAAGACCAACAGGATTAGACAAAGATATAAAGCAGCTGCATGAACACATTCTTGCTGCTTGAGCACAGGAGCCCACCCGCACTTGGGTGAGAAAGCTGGGCAGAAAGAACCACACGCAGGCCATGCAGGTACCCCTCCTGGTTCTGGACCAAGTAATGTACAGTTTTCACAGAAGGATTCAGCAAATATAAAATGGATTCCCTCCCTTTTTTCAAAGAAAAAGGGAAATCTTGCCTCTTTAGAATTCAAAAATCTCCAGAAGCATGAGCACCCCCAATGCAAAAAGCACTGAGTTACCATCAAAAAGGAGAGAAGTGCACAAAATACTGGAGGAGAAAGAGGCAGTCAAGTTTTAAATTGTAACTGCAACACTGGACAGTGTAGGGGATTTACCATTTTACTTCACTTTCCATACGACATTTTAACTCAAATGGTTTTGGTACCACACAGAACATCAACAGTAGGTGGTTGTCACAAAAATGATGCAGAGAACTGGTAATCTTACAATGACAGTTAACTAAAAACTGTCTGACAGTACTTGGAATTAAAACCAACTTGAATATATCATGCATGTTTTTGCCTATTTATCCTGAAAGGTATGAGACATTGCTTCAAATTAAGTTTTAAACATTATTTTATCTGATCGGGCATGCCTCATAAGAGCAGTATTAAAGTAATCTTACTTTACCTATCTTCAGGTTAAAAGCCCGTGTGTCTTGCCAAAAGTGCAACTTTCATAATCTGCCTTAAATTCAAGCTTTCAAATGGTGAATATACACTGTCTTCCATGCCCTAAGCTTTATTTCATTTCTGATAAATGTCATAATGTAACTCAATAAAGAAGGCACAATAAAAATACAAACTGTAATTGTTATGTCTTTATGATATAACTCCTAGCTAACACGAGACAGATTTATGGAAAAGCCATCATGTCTCTGTTTAGGAAAGAACTTGTATTTTATTAAGCCAGCAGACACTCTGAGCATTTTTCCTGGAGAGGTGCTTGAAAACCAGATGCACAAAATGGGTTCCACGACATGCATGCAAAATGAATTTTTGATACAAGAGTGGTTCTTCATGGTCAAGTTTACTCCTTGCTCTACCAAAACTTTAATTGTTTTATGGCTTGTATTGATTTCTGCCAAAACAGATGAGGACAGAAACCCTTCCACTGAGTAGTAAGAACAATTTAAAGGCTGTCGCTTTGCCTTTCACAAAATGCTTGATTAATTAGAGACTTATGTAGAGAACCAGAAATTAGTCAGCAAGAGACTATTGCTACAGGATAATCACCTAGACAAAAATCCCTCTGTGTGCAACACGAGATAATTGAATCCAGGTTAACTATCCTTCACGGAGGTTACCTCAAACTGCTGTCCTACTACCATAAGAGCTTGCCACTGCCAGCTACAACAAAATAAATCTTCTTCCCACCATCTCCATGGCGTGTTTTTAACGTGCAAGATCCTTAATGCAGGCTGCTGAACAGACCACCTGTAGTTGAGTGATGGAAACACCACACCTCCTCAACAGCTGAAGCCCCTCATGAGGTTCATTAAATCTTGACAATCCTGCAATACAAAACCAAGAGCTCACATCTATTAATAAAGCCCTCTCAAGTGAAACCAATGTGGTGAGTGTAATGTACCCAGGACAGTCACTGTGTATGGTTCTGAAGTGCTGGCAACAACATGGAAATTTGGAAAAAGCTCCTCTCAAATAATGGCTATGAAAAAACCCAGTATGATTCTAGCAATAATTTTACAGTAAACTGTTGTCTTTACTACTTTCTAATTTATTACTAGTAATAAGGGAAAACAAAATACACACCAAGTTACACGTGTTACCTTCAGCCAAACCAATCCAGCAGAAAGAGAAAGAAGCCTCAAATCCAGCAGTTTACAGGTACTGACTAATAAAGTAAGAGAAATACTAGCATTCTCCATGGACTCAGTCCCTTTTGTCTGTCTTCAATAAGGTCTTAAATTATGTTTATAAAAAAAAAAAAAAAGAAAATTTAATCTGCTCCAGAGCAAAATGTTCTCACAATGGTCTCATAAGTGCTGAAAACTCTACAGCATGAATTTACAGTTTTGAACATATTTTTTCACTACAGTTTCAGTCTTCAGGTGGGATGAGGTGTCCCAGCAGTTCAGCAATGTGCTTTTGTGAAATGCTCAGTAAGCCATCCAAACTCTGCCTGGCCACACCACAAATGACAGTGAGGAGAGATTCAGTATGTCTTTCAAATAAGCATCTGGATTACCAGCTGACATCAAGACTGAAGGTAGACAGTAAGTACAGAGTACACCTTACATGACAGCTCAGTACCAGAGAATAGTAAAGATCTCGGCTAGAGAAGTCAGTTTTGGCCAGAGGGAATATAGTGGCTCAATTTGCTGCAAAAGGCTCACAATCTGAAAGCCAAAGTAACAACTTCAAAAGAACAACAGCAGTAGGGTTTTTTTGGTGAGATTTAGAAGTACTTCTAAGAGAAATTAAATAGGAGAAAAGTAGTATATAAGTTTAGCTAACTTAAGTCTGGCAGATGGAAACACTATTATCTGAGAGCAAGATGACTGAAAGATACAGAAATATCTTGATATAAACCTGCAAAGTTATCAGTCATATTCTGTATTCTAGGTCAAAATAGTATAGCTCAAATAAAAATATGTAGTTTTAGAAAAGTAATATATAAATATTATTTCCAAAATAAATATTTTTATTAATTATATTCTCCATTACCTAAAATCCAGTCAAGGTACTACACTCTATCTTACCCATGAAAAGGCATTCACTGGTTACAGAAAGTGCAAGGAACAGCCCTGGTTTAACTAAGGCTCAAGTACATACAAAGCCCAAGGACATTGCTCTTCTACTGGCCTGAAGACCCACTGGAGCCCTTGCTGAGGGAAAGGGCTGGCAGGCTGGGAGCAGGGAGAGGAAAAGCAATGCTCCCTGGCAAGTTCATCTCAGTCTCCAGCAGGCAGGAGACAAGCCCCCAGGGCCAATTGCAGGCAGAGCAGGAGGGAACACTTCACCTCCCTAACGTCCAAGAAACAAAATCAAAATTGTGCTTCTGGGTAACTTTAAACAGAAGGTAAAGAAATCCATTCATTCATTTGTGTCAAAAAGTTAACGCTATTATCCAAGGAGCTCTGTCAACCTGAGTATTATCACATTTTACAATTGGCAAAGTTTTAGATTGTGAAATAAAAGTATTTCAAAAGCAACATTTAGCATGCAGTGCAATACAAGTAATCCATTACACTTACCATGTCTGAAACAAATTTTGTTTGTGCTTATAACAGGCGAGTGAACAAGACTACCTGGAGAGCTAGATCTCAAAAGGCAGGTAGGCATAAGGGTTCCTCCTACCTAAACATTATGTTGGCTGCACAACCTATGAAGAACAGTTTCAGCGCTAAAGCAGCTGCACATTATATCGTAATCACACGTATCCGTAACTAAACGATCAGCATCAATTTTTACCTTAAAAAAGTTACATATACTGGTTTACTTTCCTACCAGAAGAAAGAAATGTAGCTGAAAAATTCATCATATCCCTTCTGGTCCTCTGTCTCAAACCCAACTAAACAGGTCAGAAGTTTACTGTCTTTCATTACATGTTCACATCATGGATGAGATCAGAACTCATTTGATTTTTTTTCCCTCTAGAAAAGTCAAATGAACCTGACTTAAAACATTTTTGTAGATATTCTCTAACAGTTGATGTATAAGAAAACCTGTCTGATAACATGCCAGCAGGGTTGCATTTCAAAAGAAGCATTTATAATTGTCCAAATAGCAATTATATATTATAATTCTACATTAACATATTTATTGTTTCCTTTAGCCATCCATTAAAAAGACCTCATTAAAAAGATTCGTTTTCCCAAAACACAATTTCTTCTTAATTTAAATTAAGATAGCACTTTCTGCGTCAAAAAAGCAATTTTCTCTCTCATGAGACACTCAGCAATTTCTTAAAATGCCTGTATTGTCTCTTCATTGCCTAAATATCTTGAAGTGACCATAAAACACCACATTTTTTCTTCAAACTCTTTGCAGGATTTAAATGATATGCATGTAGAAGCATCTTCAAATAGAGGTACAATGGCTGTCAGAAAGGATGTGGCTCAATACAAAAGTATTAAAATAACTTCTAATATTCCAATGTTAACAGTAAGCTTAAGTTTCTCAAATTCACATTTCAACAGTAATATTTTATGCCAACTCAGGAAACAAGTGAAAACAGGAAGCTGAGAACAGACCAAACACTGTATTTTTACCCTTGAATCCTGATAAGCTCAAAAAGCTGATACTCACTAGTTCTACTAAACTTCTGCTGTAAAATGACACAGGTATAAATTCATGCCAGAGTAAGTCTTAGAGTTTGTGTGTTTGACAACGTGTACCTCCATTTAAATTTTTATTACTAAAGAGGCTGACTTTCATATATATTATTATGACCTAATAACTATTATATTATGTATAATAATTACTATTCTATGTTATTAGTGTGTATGTTCTCATTATATTATCAGTGAGCAGAGACACACTCCAATTACATCATTATTTCCCATTTCGACAAGGGCTAAACTCCAGGAAAAACATACACACATGAACATATATATTAAATAATTTTCTTCTCTTGAAAGAAACTTGGTCTTATCATATTTATTTTCATTACTGCTTCCTCACCTTACTCCTCCACCCAGTAAGAGATGAGTCAAACTACCTAACAAATGGTAAGCACCACTGGTAGATTTTCTTGATCCTATTAAGGTCTTGGGACCTGGAGAAGAGAAGGCTCTGGGAAGACCTTATTGTGACCTTTCAATATATAGAGGAAGCTTACAAGAAAGACGGAGAGAGACTTTTTACCAGGGTCTGTAATGAAAGGACAAGAGCCAATGGTTTTAAACTGAAAGAAGGAAGATTTAGATTGGACATAAGAAAGAAATTTTTAATGAGGGTGGTGGGACATTGGTTGACCAGAGAAGTTGAGGATGCCTTATGATTGGAAGTGTTCAAGGCCAGGCTGGATGGGGCACTGACCAACCAGATCCAGTGAAAGATGTCCCTACACACAGCAGAGGGGTTGGATGTGATGATCTTTAAAGGTCCCTTCCAATGCAAACCGTTCTGTAGTTCTATGAGTTTGAAAGCTGTGGATCTGATAAAAGCAGAATTTCAGGAAGAAAACACAAGCTCCTGTCATTTAGGTCAGATTTAAGTATGTAACTCTTTGTGATTTCTATCACCAAAAAAACCCGGGGGAGGTTAGTTCTGGTGCCTCACCTGATGTCTGAGTATCTACTGTTGCAGGCCAAGGGGAGGAGATGGTTTTTGATGGAAAGGCAATGCTGCCTGGTGTCAGGGGCTAGACAGCTACAGAACAGACAGCTTCATGCACACACATGTACTTAACAGACCAACTGGATGCTTTGGTACGTAATTCAGACTACTCAATTCTGTTTAAAACTGACTTGTGTGGGTAGGCTGGGCAGTGTGTTTCATTTGGTTTTGAGGATCCCTAAGTGGCACAACAGCTATCTTACCCGTTAGTGCACTGTTTCCGGCTAACCAAAATCACCTCTGAGCTGTGCTGGGACAGAAGAGACACACCAGTCCTACCGTGGGGCTCAGCCTTTCCTCCTTCCAGCCCTGTGTCAAAGAAATGAATCTGGAATCTAACCCATCTAATAGATGCTGCTTTGTATCAGCTGTTAACATCAAATATTTTTCTGTTTCGGAGAAAAGCAAAATCATCATTTAACTTACATATATAATATATATATTTATGTATTTATGTATTACAGGTGAAACAACTTCTCAGCTATTTAAACAATAGTATTTCACAGTCATAAGCAGAAACTAATTCCCAAATGTTGCTCAGATGGCAAAAGCATTTGCTGACCAGCAAACAACCCGTCATATTTTGAGCCCTGCACTCCCGCTCCTTATTCAAGAACTTTTATAGAATATGCAAAAAAATAATGGGTGAGGCAATCCTTCAGTTAAAAAGCAACATGTATCTGCATAGCAAACTGAACACTCAGATGATCGCTATTACACAAGCATTCTTCAAAACATAGTTCCAGTATCTTACCACTCCATTTTTTCTCTACTAACTTGTAAGGAAAACATTTTTTCAAGAAACAATTACACACTTATACATTATAGAAAAATAATCTCAACGTCTCCTGTTACAGATAGGAGACTTATTTAGCCTTCATGTGGGAAAACAATTTAGAGCTCCAGTATCCATTGCTCAATATGCTTCTCTAAAGTATTGGATAAACCTCCCCGAACTTATTGAAGAAAAAAGGGCTGCAGGATTAAGTTAAAGTTTCACTATCTATATCCTTCTCTAAGGCATCAGACATTAGCTAATCCTATTATTTCCTAATGCACTGATTGATTTATTTGGTATGTTAAAAACACCCCATCACCCTACTCGCCAGGAAGGATCCTACTGTAAGCTGTGTAACTGTTTCATGGCATTGACCAATTTTTGACTGTGATTTTATGTTCAGCAGTTAGCTCTCTTTCTTACATTATAAGCCATGAGGTAGCGTATTTATTAAGTGAAAGTAAGAAAATTACATTCAACATGTTACATTTAAAAAATAACCTTCCCCCACAACAAAGGAAGTTTTGTAATAAAATACATACTGAACCTATGTAAGTATAGGTTTATTTTATTCATCTCTAGAATAGTTCAATACTTTATATGTATGTTTATGTTTTGTGCTTTGATTTAGATTTTATACATTTATGTATTATGTATAAATATTTAAAATTTTTATATTGATATTTACTATTAATGTTAGATGTCTTATTAATAAATAAATATCTCAAATATAAAATACAACTAACTTTCAAAGTGAAGAAAAATTTGGATAAAACACCAATAAATCAGTAATGTATCTAAAATAAAAGATGCTATATTCCCTTTCAGTGGATTTCCTGGGTTGTTTTGTTGTTGTTCGTTGTTTTTTTTAAACTTAGAAAGTGATCATTTGAAAAGCTTCCCAGAATGTCCATAGAGATTCCAAGACAGAAAAGAATGATCCCCCTCAACCAGCACAGTGCACTCCCAGCAGGTCAGAGGCCGACAGCCATGCTGAAAGGACCTTGGGTGGTGTCACCCAGCACCCTGTCCCTCCTACGCGTGAGATTACCTCTGAACCATGCGATGGCTGAGAGCAGGCACAGGCAGACCTCATTACTGTCTTCAGCTGTCTTACATGAGGGATTAAAGAGGGACCGGAGCTCACAAGGGAAAGGACGAGAGGCCACAGACACAAGCCTCCATGTGGGAAATGTCAGGTAGAAGTGATGAAAGATTTCTCCCCATGAAGATGCTCAAATGCAGGATCATGGTGTCCAGAAAAACTCTGGTAAGAAAGACTCCCCTGGCTATGGAGAGATGTAGAAGTGGAATGGGCAGAGCTCTGAGCAACCTGGTCTGCCTCCACCTGCTCTGAGCAGGGGGCTGGAGAACAGGATGTCCCCATATCCCTTTTGAGCTACACTGCTCTGTGACACTATTCTGTGCTTCTGTGGATGGGCACAGGCAAATTCTTATCAATGCACCAGGTAATAAGCACTTAGTAGTACACCAGTGGTCAAGACTGAGATAAACCCCCAACTTTATTCTTAGGAAACACTTCAGAAAAAGGTTTTAAGTGCCACATTTTGAAATTTTTCCTTACCCAGTCCCTACCTCCTTTAATGCCTCTCCACGGCCCTGTTCCTACAGCTTCTTTCCTGCTTCTGAAATCAGGCTGACGAAGCCTGATGTACAGCTCAATTCTCTGCCCTGCTTCCTCAAAACACATGTTCATTTTGGCTCCTGATGGTAATGGTGGTTACTCCCTAACTTGGTTATTTTCAGTCCCCTAGTGCTGGTCTTCTGTGTTACACATTTGCTAGTAACCAGACAGGTTTAGATATCTAAGTACCGTAACTGTGAGGGAAATGAGGCATTCTCTGCACAGCATAATTCTCCCTGGTAATTTCTGGAGAAAGCAAATCTCATTAATACTTCTCATTTAGGAAACTTTAAACTTATTCATGTATTTTATTTTCTCTTCCCTTTACTGTGCGCCAAATACCATGCATAGTTCTTGCACTATGTTCAATGATAAAGAGTATGTCCTAAAGCCACTAAAAATGCACACCTATCAACAGCATTTAATGCTGTGATGAGTGGAACTCATCACCTAGTGTAGGGTTTTCTTATTTGACCTGCTTTTTCACCTGTGAGCTCTCCCAGAAAATCCTTTATTGTGATACTATATTTTTAATGTAATATAACAATGGATTCCTAATCACAGAAATGCTATACCTTAGCTGTTTCTAAACGACATTCTGTAAGACACAAGTAGTTCCTCAAACTCGAGAGTCAAGCAAAATTTTTCAATATCACGCATCAGGAAACCCAAACTCTGTCTTATAATAGATTTTATGATTTATTTCTTAAACATCTGAAGCCTGTATAAAAATTCAGCTCCCCATCTCTAAGTTTGAGTAGACAGAAATAGGACTACTGATAAAAAGACAATCTTCCATGAATTTTGCTTTTGTATTGTTCTTTTTGCTGGAAATTCTATTTCAGAAAGCATTATTTGGACCGCATTTTTAATTTTTGCATAGATATTGCTGGAATGAAAATATACTAATTTTAGAGAGAAGTATGACTTAAATTTACCTAAAAATGACGATTTAAAAAAGGGAGGGGAAGAACCTTGTATTTAAAAATTAACACATTAGGGTTTCATACAAAAAACATTCAACAGTACAGACAGCAGACTGTCCAAATCAGAAGACTGATTAGATTATCACTAGAAAAATTTGTATTTATATCCCTTAGGTTACTAAGATCTAATCAGACACATAATATACAGAAGCCTATCTTTACTCCAAAGTGTGTGTTCAGTGAAAGGCTACAAAATATCAGGAAAAGCTTAACCTAGTCTTGCCCCACCTGTTGAGTACCTAAGCAGCTTAGCAACTTAGTTTTTCCTACAAGCATGGTATTGAATGTCAAGTCTGTATGTAGTTCTCATTGTGTGTCCTTACACACAGGAATCTAAAGACCGCTAATGATCTGTAATCAGCTAAAACCAGAAAGAAGTGGATAACCTGTTTGGGAAGTACTCTTCCAAACGTTAACAGATGCCTAGATTGCAAGAATATTAAGATTGAAAGCTCAATGATAGTAAGTGACTAAGGTATTGTCTGCTTTGCTTTCCTTTCTTAAACACAGGGCAGAGTTACGTTGTTCATGATTAATTAGCACCATTTCTTCATGACAATTTCAAGTAAGAAGCTATCCAAGCTTCAGAACACTCTTAATTACCCAGTGCAGATATTGTCTTACTCCTCTCTTCCCCCCCGGCTGTTTGGAAGAGCAGGGATATGTGACGGAAATGTGGGTGATAGCAGTATTCTTTCTTATCCTTCTGCAGTCTCCTATTCTGCATTTTACATTATCACTGCTCATAGGAACACTGTGCGTTTTCAAATGCCATCATGGCTGGCTACTACCATCCCAACTTGATGTCAGAG
Organism: Podargus strigoides; assembly: GCA_028020825.1. Lineage (NCBI taxonomy): Eukaryota > Metazoa > Chordata > Aves > Caprimulgiformes > Podargidae > Podargus > Podargus strigoides. The sequence goes on from CM051623.1 coordinate 33,134,138, forward strand.
ACACTGGGGGGGGGGGTGTCAAGTGTTTCACATAAAATTTTAAGGTGTTTCCAAAAGCATTTATTTTGCATCATCATTGATGCACTTTCTCCAAGAAGCACAGAAGAAAAAAACATTTGATCTGTTTCATGGGTTTGTCCAGAAAATGTTTCAAAAGCAAAGTATCCTAACCAGACTAAGATATTCACAGTGGAGAGTGGGATAAACAGTGAGGGGCATTTTCCTTGAGAAGTAGAAAGGAAAGTGAAAACTGTAAAATAAAATTTGGGCATTGAATCAAGAGACAGAATAAAACACTGTATGGCATTTTTAAAAATAGATTGAGAATCAAGTATTGGTAAAGATTGCCTCTGAAAGATATTTGCATCTTGTAGACAGACCTCTCTGCTTAAAACGTCTAGAAGAGCCCAAACGCACCCTTTTCAACCTGCCCAATGTTTGCATATATTTAATTAGGAAAAGTCCTTTGTGCCACACACACTGATTAAATGACCATACACATTCCCATGCACGTCCACTGAGCCCCTCAGCACAGAGCTTCTGCTCCTTGCATCATTACAGCTTTTTCACCTGCTGCTTCTCAGAGCAAAACTTCCTCTTGTGCAGAAGCTGAAGTGGCTCCTCTCAAGATGCATGGGGAGAGCACAAAGCATTAGACTCTTAAAAAAACCAGGTCCTCACACTGTATCTGTCAATTCTCTTATTTACAGTATTCCTATGCATTTTTGCCAAGTTATAAAAAGTACATATTTCAAATAACTTCTTGTAAAAAGAAGGAACAAGACAAAGTTTACTGTCTGCCCAACGTCAATTTCAGAAGAATAAACCAAACCTCCTTATAGAAAGAAGTTTCTGTCCTACACAGATACTAAGCCACAAAAATAACCCAGATTATGGTTAATTACAGCTGCTGCTCCAGAGCTTGTGACCATCCATCCCAGACGCATTGCTAAACCAGAGTGTAGCAGAAGTCCTTGGGCTGTAATTAAGATTCTGATCCATTAGCAGAAGTTTCATATTTTATTCAAAATTCTCTATATTTATGATGGTATTCTCTTCTTGCCAAAGTAATAACAAAAGAATAGGAGATTCCAGTTGCGCCGCAGTTATGACCACTCTCAGCAATAGACTTTACAGTGATTTGCACCCCGGCAGTTCAAATGCTGACTGCAAGCACCAGATCTCCTGAAGAACCACCAGAACACCCCACTCTCTAACAAAAAGGTCTGAAAGCAGTAAATCACACTACCTCTGTTTTAAAAAACTCCTGTCTACTCTAAAATCTGAATGTATTCATGGCTACCTGACTGGCAACTAGTGTAGGTTTGCTGTTTAAACCAATGCTGCAGTTGCAGACAGCATAGCTGGTGCTGCGTTCCTACACTATCACCAGCTCAAGGCAAGACTGGGAGACAGAAGGCAGAGAGGGGAAGAGATTTGTCAGGTCCCTCTCCTGTCTGAACACAAGACTGCCAGGAAAGGATGCAAACAAGTATGAGTCCGAGTACAGTGATGTGACAAAGGATCTTTGGGTAAAGAACAGCCATCGGTTCATTTTCACCTCATGAATCAACACATGAACTCCCGTTCTTTAAGACAACTCTCAAAAAGCTTTCTTTGTATCCTTCTCTATCTATACCCCTTTCTGAGCCAGACGCATGGAGCCCCCATTTCCCTTTTCCCACCTCTCAGCTCTCAAAATTCACTGCAAACATGGGCTGGTGATCCAAGATACCCTTTTTGATTGCCACCCTCATGCTAGAGGTGGTACTCACAAAAGGGTTGAGATTTCAGGCTGTATCTGTATTAGTATATAACTCACCCTAGCAATTTAACAGTATGAATAACTGTATGCCAGTGCTCACATCTATGCCAACCCTGCCCACTTTCATAGGGTAGATACAACTTTGTAGAGAAATGCTCCTACCGACATCAAATAGGCTACCGTCATTGGAAAGAAACAAAGAGATACCAGAAGTATACTTGAGACTTGTTCTAATAAAAAGGGATGAGTGGGACAAAAAGTCAAATGAAATACAATTAACTCTCACAAAAGCTAGCACTATCAGATAAAACAAGAGCCGAATATATGCAGAAGGAAGAGGTGCCATAAAACTTAACCTTGAACTGAATATTACCAATAAACTAAAGCCGACTTCCAGTACATTATATGCTTGGATGTCTCTAAAGGCCTTTTCACCATCTACAATAGTCTACTGTAATTGTCACATGGTAATCAGATCTGTTGAGTATGCAGGAACTCGCTCCATTTCAAAATGTTATGGTGCTTACAAAGGATTTTATTCATTAGACAGATTAATAGCTGTTCTTTGAACTCTCTCTCCTTCACACAAGTCTGTGCTGAGTGCCAGTCCAGTGCTGCCTGGAGGACAGTGGAGAAGGGCTTCAGAAACTTGCCTGAGAGATGAAAAGCAAGCTTACATGAAAAATCTTACTGAGAATCGTAACTGAAAAGAAGTTCTTGGGCTAACATGATTCCTTTACTTATTAAAATAAACAAACCATGAAAATAAATTTCCAGTAATAATACAAGAGGAATCTGATGATGATCTTACTCTTTCTCCATTTCCCCCACTTCAGAAGCAGATCATTCTGTTTCTTGTTGCGTTACATGAATATAACCCAACCACAGGTAATCTGCAAGAAAGCAAGCAAGGGCGTACTTATACTGTGTTGAGACTTACTCATCATGCTGCTCTTTGGAAAGGGTTGTTAACGTAGGTTCCTTATATAGATGTGAGATAGTTATTGGTAAAAATAACACAGAAATGTTTTGTTGTTTTTATCTTTTATGTTTATAAGTGTTTTATTTGGAAAACTTCTTAGATGACATTTAAAAATCACATGTAAAGCCTACTAGAGATGCAAATATAAGAAATTGTCATTTATTCAAGTATATAACTTTATATGTATTCTTATTTTCATATTGTTACGAAATAGAGTCTGAAACACAATTTAGATGCCATAGATAACTATCCTTCATTGCAGGCAGACTATAGTGCCTACACTTCTTGAAATCTGAATCGTCATATGTATATTTAAAACAAGAAAATGACACTATTTGGAATTTCCTTAATGTTTTTAAGATGTTAAATTCATGTATTCTAAATTCAAACCCAAATAAATGATTACTAGTATCAGAACAATAAATGGCATCTGAAGGCTGTATTTTCCCAGAGATGCTTTAACACCTGAAAACGGTAGCTCACTGCAGGACTAATTTTTTTTCCCCTTCTTATATCAGTACTATTGTTATTGTAATTTTGCTTCAAGAAATAACATTTAGGGAAGCCTGAGACTCTTGTTTTAAATGAAACAGTACAGTTTCCAGTCTTGAAAGATCAAAAGGTAAAAACACACACACAAAAAAAATCATTACTGTAAACTGGTGGCTTTCAATTTAATGGAATGCCATCTTCGAATACCATCTGGGATTTTATTCAATTAGTCTTTCCTATAGTTCCCATTAAAGACAACAAAAGAGATACCATGTATCTCACCCTGACAGAATATTACTGACATCAGGAGAACCATGCTAAAGACTTGGCTCAATCCTTACAACAGGAGCTACCATCTAAATGATGAATTTATCTAAAATGAATACAGTCTTAATTAAGTACGGACAGAAATAAAACATCTAGCTGATCTGCAACTGAACCACATATGACAAACTAAAAGCATCTATCATAGTGCCAACAAATATGTAAATGAATATGAAAGCAAAACTGCAAGCCTAATATTGTAAAGCTCATATTAGAGGTTTGTATTTCTTCATCTTTTCTGTGATAATCTTGCTAGACCTATTTACACAGTTTGTGTCATGACAAGAAAAAAGTAGTTGCCCATTGCAACTGAAAGTGAAAAAAAACTAATATGGACTTTTAAGATGTTTTGTCCAAATGCAAAGATCCTTCCTGGCAGAGCAAAGGCAGAGCAGCCTGAGTGGCTATGCTGTGGTGTCAGGCTGACCACAAGCTCTTCTATGATCATTTGACCATCTGGAGTGCAAAGAAGAGCCTGCATGGTCTCATTTCCTCTTCTTGAGGGACAATAGCAAACTCTGCACATAAGACTTAACACTCAAAGTACGGAAGTAAACAGCAGTCAAGGTACTTTAAACAGATAAATCACATAACAACCAAATCTAAGGCAATAGCCAGCTATGACTTCCAGAATAATTAGAGCAATGAGCAACAAAAATAAGGACACTGCTTTTACTTTATACAACACGTAAATAAAGTGACAGCAAAACTTTACTGAAAATTTCCCCTATGCACTACCCGTCCTGTCACATAGGAGGAAGCCTATCCTTACATCTTGCTGAGGGAACATTGCGCTTGCACTGCTGGGCAGGGAGGCTGTGGAAGGAGAAGGGCTGCTGTCCGCAGGAGGCAGAAAAACTCCTTATGAAAGGGCATTTGGAAAGACTGAGACAGACAAAACACCTGTAAAGTACATTTTCTCCCCCAATATGATTTCAATCCAGCTTCCATTCCAAGTCAATGGGAGACCTCTCAGTAACGGAAAGGTTGCCTAATTTCTGCTTTCTGTTTTTAACCCGTTTATTCTAAATTACATCCTGACTTTAGAATGTTTTTCTCCCTTCAGCATGGAGAAGTAAAGGAAGTCCATCGATGCCTCTTCAAGTCTAGCAATAGATACTGCATCTCAAAGGTGTAATGAAAGACAGTTTGCTAGTTAAAAAATCCCACAGTTAGAAGGAATCCACTCTCATGTACTGAACCACTAAACCTTGCAAATAGTATTTTCTTGCCATATACATTAACTGCACTTTATTGAGAATTTCACTTATCAAAACAACAAAGAGTGTCATCCAACAAACTAGAAATCACAACACAGGCTGGGGGATCCTGCCAATTCTCAGTACAGTGTAAGATGGACCACATTTACACAGAATAACAACAGTTTCAGTGAGACAACTGCAATTTTCCTTTTTTATCCGCTTTATGCCCCTTCCTCTCTTTAACCCTTTCCCACAGTCCAGTTTCTTCCTGCCTTTTCTCTTTTAATGCTTTCTTCACCCTGAAGCAACAGACCAAACACTGTATTTCAGCAAACTTCTAGCAGTGACACTTGGTGCAATGCAATATCACCAGGGAGAGCGGCTCCCCTGTAGGGATGCTGCTGGGGAACACATCTGGACCCCACTCCATCAGGTGCTGCCCTGATGATGGATTTGAGCCACCATTCCTCTAATACTGACAAGACTTACTGTCCTGGGTTGCAATGTATTCTATTACCAAGAGCCGTTGAAGCCTGGCGCCGGTATTCCTTGCCCCCACCCCCCGGGACTATTCTTTTGTTAATGCGCCCATCAGTGCCTTGCCCCAGGACTCACCATCCCTTTGTGAGATGCCCCGGCCAGAGGGGGAGGGGTGGAGCCAAGCATTCCCGCCGGAGATAACTTTGGGGTTTGGAGCAGCGCGAGCAGCCTTACCCGCTGGGATCCCAGAGGACAGGGACTGCACCGCCGCCGGACTTTCGGAGGAGGACCAGTTTTCTTTTCTACAAGATCACCGCTTTAACAGGACCATTTCGGAGAGAACTGCAGCTGCCACTGGATCGGACTGGTACCAGCACCCTGCCCGGCAGGGGGCCAGGTTGTATCCCTGACTCTGTCAGGCCTGTAACCAGTTTCTCTGTATTATAGTTTTGTTGTATATATTAGTAAAAACTGTTATTCCCATTTTTCCTCATATCTTTGCCTGAAAGCCCCTTAATTTCAATTCTATAACAATTCGGAGGGGAGGGGGTTGTATTTCTCTGTTCCAAGGGGGGCTCCTGCCTTCCTTAGCAGACACCTGTCTTTCAAACCGGGACAGATTTTGGCGCCCAACGTGGGGCCTGAGGGCATTGAGGAAAAAGGGTGAAAAGGGAATAACAGTTCCTGGCTAACCTGATTTTTTGTGCAATGAACGTGGGATCTTTGTTAGGCAGCACCATGTGGTCTAGTTTACCTTGCTTCGGGTGGCACGTGGTCGTGGCTATGCTTTTCCCCTTTGCAGCCCCTTATCTAAACATGGGTCCTCTGACTAAGGCTACTGCGGCTGTTATCCAGCTTGCACTATGGGTTGGTAAGGTGAGGAGTTCATGGTTTTTCGATTTCCTGTGGAATGTGGGCACATGGATAAAGGGCTATCACACGCTCAGCGTATGTTTCTGGGATTACATTAAAAATGATACCTTCTGTGAGGAAATAACACCAGGGGAAGTTTTCTCCCAACCATTCAACCAGTTCTTTGGGTCTGCTCCATCAGCTTTCGAAGGGTTTAGTTTTCCCCTAGATATTATCCATGTGTTGCTGCTAATAGGCCTACTGCTAACAGGCTGCTTGGCCTTCAGAGATAAAGTGAGACTGGCTTGGATAACTACTTGGATAACCACCCCAGAGACTAGGAATGCTGCCCCAGAACCTGACACGGCCCCAGAGGCTAGAGATCCTGCTCCGCAGCCTGACCCTGTCCCACGACCTGGCATTGCCCATCAGCCCACCTCACAAATGGACCAGCCTAATTGGGTGGGGGTACTGGTAAAGGAAATACATGAGATGCTGAGGAAACACACCTCCCAAACTAGTGGGAGACCTTGTCCTAAAGAGGGAAAGTCTGATGGTGCAGCAGTGGGACCCACAGATGTTACAACTGTGCAGGGTCCAGCTGAACCACAAGGACAGCCACAGCCAGCGGCAGTCGCCCCTGTGCAGAGGAGAAAGTGCAAGGCCAAATCAGTACGCCCAGTTAATGATGGTGATGAGCCAGAGCCCTCACAATCTGCAGGGGAGTCAGAGCCTGAAATTATCACCGAATCCCTGTCGTTCGACAGTCTCCGTAATATGCGAAAAGACATTGCGCGACGGGGGCGTGAGCCTTTTACAACTTGGTTACTTCGGGTTTGGGACCTTATGGGTAAAGGCGTACAACTGGATAGTGGTGAAGCCAGGTATTTGGGATCCTTGGCCCAAGACTCAGGGGTGGACCAGGTATTTGTAAGGGAGCCGGGGCCCCTTTCTCTCTGGGAGCGGCTTTTAATGAGTGTGAGGGAAAGGTTTGTCCACAGAGAGAGGATGCAGGAGTACCATCATAGAATGCAATGGAAGACCCTTGAGGAAGCGATCCAACATCTGAGGGAAGTGGCAGTGTTAGAGGTACTCTTTGGGAGGGACGGACAGCATGATAATGACCCCGACAAGGTCAAGTGTACAGGGCAGATGTTGTGGAACCTGGCAAAGCTGGGGCCACAGCAGTATGCCACGTTCATTGCAACAATCAATGCTGATGACAACCAAGAGACAGTGGGTTCTGTTGCCAACAGGTTCAGATATTATGAGAGTTTAGTCAATGGCCCAATGAAAGCTCATGTCGCTGCTGTGGCTAGGGACCTCAAGGAAGAGATTAGGGAGGAGGTGATGAAGGAGGTGAGGAGGAGCAGCTCTCATGTGGCACCAGTGCAGGTCATAAACCCCAGAGCCAGAGCCCGACGTCCCCCAGCTAGAGAGAGAGGGTACACCCCACGATCTGAGCTGTGGTTCTTCTTGTGTGACTGTGGGGAAGACATGAGAAGGTGGGATGGGAAACCCACTTCTGTCCTGGCAGCACGGGTTCGTGAGCTCAAAAGGGAAAACACTAGCCGAGGGGGTTCCACTAAAGCGAAAGTAGCCTCAGCCTCCCGTGACCGAGCTGCCAGGTATTACAGGAGGGAGGATGATGTGTCAGATCCCCTTGAGGAAACATCCAGCAGGTATGCCCAGGGAAGGGATGATAACCAGGCCTAGAGGGGCCCTGCCTCTAGCCAGGAAGAGGCACGGGAGAATCGGGTCTTTTGGACAGTGTGGATCCGATGGCCTGGCACATCAGAGCCACAGAGATATGAAGCATTGGTTGACACTGGAGCACAATGTACCCTAATGCCATCGGGACATGTGGGGGCAGAATCTGTGTCCATTGCTGGGGTGACAGGGGGGTCGCAGCAGTTGACCCTGTTGGAAGCTGAGGTGAGCCTGACTGGGAAGGAGTGGCAGAAACATCCGATTGTGACTGGCCCGGAGGCCCCATGTATCCTGGGAATAGACTTTCTCCGGAATGGCTATTACAAAGACCCAAAAGGGTTTAAGTGGGCTTTTGGGATAGCTGCTGTGGAAGCAGAAGGCATTAGGCAGTTGAACACCTTGCCTGGACTATCAGAAAATCCTTTTGCAGTTGGGCTCCTGAAGGTGGAAGAGCAACGGGTGCCAATTGCCACTTCGACGGTGCACCGCCGGCAGTATCGGACAAATCGGGATGCCGTGATCCCCATCCACAAGATGATCCGTGAGCTGGAGGCCCAAGGGGTAATCAGCAAGACCCACTCACCCTTCAACAGCCCCATCTGGCCTGTGCGTAAGCCTGATGGAGAATGGAGATTGACTGTGGACTATCGTGCTTTGAATGAAGTGACTCCACCATTGAGTGCTGCTGTGCCGGACATGCTGGAGCTCCAGTACGAGCTGGAGTCCAAAGCAGCAAAGTGGTATGCCATTATTGACATTGCTAATGCATTTTTCTCCATTCCTCTGTCACCAGAGTGCCGGCCTCAGTTTGCCTTCACCTGGAGGGGCGTGCAATACACCTGGAACCGACTGCCCCAGGGGTGGAAGCACAGTTCCACCATCTGCCATGGGCTGATCCAGACTGCGCTGGAAAAGGCTGAGGCTCCAGAACATTTGCAGTTCATCGATGATATCATTGTATGGGGGAACACGGCAGTGGAAGTATTTGAGAAAGGAGAGAAAATCATCCAGATTCTCCTGGAGGCCGGCTTCGCCATCAAGAAACGCAAAGTCAAGGGACCTGCCCGAGAGATCCAGTTCCTGGGGGTAAAGTGGCAAGACGGACGGCGCCAGATTCCCACCGAGGTCATCAATAAGATCACTGCGATGTCTCCACCGACCACCAAGAAGGAAACACAAGAATTCCTAGGTGTCATAGGCTTTTGGAGAATGCACATTCCCGAGTACAGCCAGATCGTGAGCCCTCTCTACCTGGTTACCCGCAAGAAGAACGATTTCCACTGGGGCCCTGAACAACAACAAGCCTTCACTCAGATCAAGCAGGAAATCGCTCATGCGGTAGCCCTCGGCCCAGTCAGGACAGGACCAGAGGTGAAAAACGTGCTCTACTCTGCAGCCGGGAACAAGGGTCTGTCCTGGAGCCTTTGGCAGAAGGTACCTGATGAGACTCGGGGCCGACCACTGGGATTCTGGAGCCGAAGCTACAAAGGGTCCGAAGCCAACTACACTGCGACAGAGAAAGAAATCTTGGCCGCCTATGAAGGAGTTCGAGCTGCCTCAGAAGTAATCGGCACAGAGGCACAACTCCTCCTGGCACCCCGACTACCGGTGCTGGGGTGGATGTTCAAGGGAAAGGCTCCCTCCACGCATCATGCCACCGACGCTACCTGGAGCAAATGGATTGCCCTCATTACACAGCGCGCCCGTATTGGAAACCAAAATCGCCCTGGGATCTTGGAAATAATTACCAACTGGCCAGAAGGTGAGGCTTTTGGATTGTCTTCTGAAGAAGAGGAAGAGGAAGTGACACGTGCTGAGGAAGCCCCTCCATATAACGAGCTACCAGAGAGTGAAAGACGATATGCCCTCTTCACCGATGGTTCCTGCCGAATTGTAGGTGCTAGCCGGAAATGGAAAGCTGCTGTATGGAGCCCCACACGACAAGTTGTACAAGCTATCGAGGGAGAGGGTGGATCAAGCCAATTTGCTGAACTCAAAGCCGTCCAATTAGCCCTGGACATTGCTGGGAGAGAGAAGTGGCAAAAACTCTACCTCTACATTGACTCATGGATGGTAGTCAATGCCCTGTGGGGTTGGCTGGAGAGGTGGAAAAAGGCCAACTGGCAGCGTAGGGGAAAACCAATCTGGGCTGCTGATGAGTGGAAGGACATTGCCACTCGGGTAAAGGAGCTACCTGTGAAAGTCCGTCATGTGGACGCTCATGTCCCCAAGAGTCGGGCTAATGAAGAACATCGCAACAACGAGAAGGCAGATCAGGCTGCAAAAATAGAGGTGTTCCAGATAGATTTGGATTGGCAGCATAAAGGAGAGTTGTTCTTAGCTCGGTGGGCCCATGATGCCTCAGGCCATCAAGGCAGAGATGCCACCTATAAGTGGGCACGAGACCGAGGGGTGGATCTAACCATGGACAGTATCTCCCAGGCTATCCATGACTGTGAGACGTGCGCTGCGATCAAACAGGCCAAGCGGGTGAAGCCCCTGTGGTATGGTGGGCGGTGGTCCAGATACAAGTATGGGGAGGCCTGGCAGATCGACTACATCACACTGCCTCAAACCCGCCAAGGCAAGCGCTACGTGCTCACAATGGTGGAAGCCACCACTGGATGGCTGGAGACCTACCCTGTGCCTCACGCTACTGCCCGGAACACCATCCTGGGCCTTGAAAAGCAAGTCCTTTGGAGGCATGGCACCCCTGAGAGAATTGAGTCCGACAACGGGACTCATTTCAAGAACAGCCTTGTCAACACCTGGGCTAGGGAGCATGGCATTGAGTGGGTGTACCACATCCCTTACCATGCACCAGCAGCTGGGAAAGTTGAACGGTGCAACGGACTGCTTAAAACCACCTTGAAGGCACTGGGTGGAGGAACTTTCAAAAACTGGGAGATGCATTTAGCAAAGGCCACCTGGTTAGTTAACACCCGAGGCTCCACAAACCGAGCAGGCCCCGCTCAGTCTGAATCCTTACAAACAATAGACGGGGATAGGGTTCCAGTAGTGCACATGAGAGGTATGCTTGGGAAAACTGTTTGGGTTAATTCTGCCTCGGGCAAAGACAAACCCATCCGTGGGGTTGTCTTTGCTCAGGGACCAGGTTGTACTTGGTGGGTAATGCAGAAAGATGGGGAAACCCGGTGTGTACCACAAGGGGACCTTATTTTAAGTGGGAACTGAGTGTAGAGTTTCATTGTATATGTATGTATATATATATATATATATGTGTGTGTGTGTGTAGAGTTTAAGAAAGGTATTGATTTGGGATGATGCAAATGGTAATAGAATAAGGGGTGGATAATGTCCTGGGTTGCAATGTATTCTATTACCAAGAGCCGTTGAAGCCTGGCGCCGGTATTCCTTGCCCCCACCCCCCGGGACTATTCTTTTGTTAATGCGCCCATCAGTGCCTTGCCCCAGGACTCACCATCCCTTTGTGAGATGCCCCGGCCAGAGGGGGAGGGGTGGAGCCAAGCATTCCCGCCGGAGATAACTTTGGGGTTTGGAGCAGCGCGAGCAGCCTTACCCGCTGGGATCCCAGAGGACAGGGACTGCACCGCCGCCGGACTTTCGGAGGAGGACCAGTTTTCTTTTCTACAAGATCACCGCTTTAACAGGACCATTTCGGAGAGAACTGCAGCTGCCACTGGATCGGACTGGTACCAGCACCCTGCCCGGCAGGGGGCCAGGTTGTATCCCTGACTCTGTCAGGCCTGTAACCAGTTTCTCTGTATTATAGTTTTGTTGTATATATTAGTAAAAACTGTTATTCCCATTTTTCCTCATATCTTTGCCTGAAAGCCCCTTAATTTCAATTCTATAACAATTCGGAGGGGAGGGGGTTGTATTTCTCTGTTCCAAGGGGGGCTCCTGCCTTCCTTAGCAGACACCTGTCTTTCAAACCGGGACACTTACTCATATTTCAATGGGTAACAACTGGTTTTAAATCAAATGTCTGCATAAATGTGTAGTTCAATCATAGCAGCAGCAATAAAGCATAAGGTTGAAAAAAAAGATGTTGCCCGTGTCTGTCTTAGCAAGAGCCCATATCAAGGTGGCAACTCCTGACCACCCTGTCCACTCCAGCAAGCCAATGATACCACCATGAAGAGCTTTCCACAATCTGTGATAGCTTAACTCAGGAAAATGGCTATTTTTGTTCCATCAAAGTTGCTTTACCGACTTGAATTTTCCATCATCAGTTCAGTATCTCAGCACAGTTCTCCAGCTTATCAGTGTTTGATGACTCTCATGAACATAATAAACCTCAAGTAGCTGAGAAATGCCCTAGCTCTAGTCACTGCTTCTCCCACCTATCCTTCTTCCAGAATCTGTTGTTTAAAGCCAGTATAGTCATGCACTAAAACATCCCACTAACCAGGCTGACAGACATGTTAAAATGTCTAGAAGCAGCCCACGTTTGTGTTACTGTAACTGCTGCAAAATTGCTGAAGGGTCAGCTGGCTGAGGCTGCACACCCCACATTTTCTTTCCTTCTATTGTTAGCCATTACAAAAATCACAAAACCAGAAATACATGCCAGAGAAGGAGAAGGGATGTAACTGGTCTTTTAAGGTAGATAAAAAAAGCACAAGGAAGTATAATGCACAACAGAAGGAAGCAGAGCAGCAAAAAACACCTCAAGATCTTTAACAATGAACTATACTTGTATTTGAGGAGATGATAAGACAGCCAAGCCATCAGGTATAAACTTAGATGCAGAAAGTGAAAGACTGAGATATTATTGCCATAACAAAATATGCCACTAAACCTTTGGCAGGAAGGCAAGTGAAATCTATAAACAAGAGTAATTATACTAACAAGCAACTTACACGCGGTAAATACTGAATAAAGACAAATAATTATTAATTCTTTGTGACAGCTGTCGCTAGATTATAGCAATCACATTAGCACTGTAGATACTCGGAAGCAAAGCTACAAAACCAGTCACCAAAATCGCCTTTATTTTTCAAGTGTTTTAATTAACATACCAGTTTTGGGTGCTGCATAAGTCCATTCCTAAATTAATCACAATTCTGAGCTGTGTGTACTTCAGTGCAGGCAAATCTCATCCCTCTCATTATGTCAATGAAATAACAACAGCACACTTGAAAGCTAATTTAGAAAATCAATTTCCAGCACAAAAGAGATTTAACCATTTTGAGAAGTTTACTTCCTATACAATGTATCTTACCTTCAAGATCTTAGATATCCAGCTTTGACTACGTACATGAGCTCTTTGTTTTCCAAGCAGACAGGGTTCTTTTTTCCTAATTTGAAAAGATTAAATTAATTTCACACATATTTGATTATTCTTCCTTAACACACACAGAAAAGGAATGTGCCATGACCTCTGCTGCTGTTCTTGAAAGGCATTTTTTTTACAAGCTAATTGCCATGCAATACACTGAAACTTCACATTCTGGCGTTTAAGTGTCTTACTGATTAGTCAAATTTCATTGCAGAAGCAACCAGGAAAACTTACTGTGACAATTTACTAAAGGCAATCACACCTCTAGCAAAAAGAAACTATTTTATTATGCTTCCTGTGCACCCTGTATTTGGCTTCTGCTCTGATGTTTTTGAAAAGCCAGAGTTATTGCAGAAAAGCAAACCAAAACAGGACTCATCATAAAGAAAACAGATAAATAGATACACTCAACATTCCTCTTCTCTAATAGTTTTGTTAAATCCATAGGTTTCATGGAAAGCCTATAAAGAAAACAAAGTGACATCCATCTTCGGAGGCTGAAGGGGCTTGGTTAGATAGAAGGAAATTCTACAGAGGAATTACCTGTCATCTTTAGTTATATTAACATCTCTTCTACCTTTGAGGGACTTAAAGCAAAAATACAAAGCTGCAGATGTTACTAGGAAGAAACCATCTACAGAAAGAAATCCACAGCAACGTCTTCATGGAATGCATTCTAGCATAGCTTTCAAAATCGCTGTTTTACTTTGATGGGCACAAGCTTGAAGTTTGCTAACTCTGCTTTTAACTCAGGATATTTTCCTTCATTTCTGTAGTAATTTGATATTTTTTTTTCTTTCCTGTCTGCTTGTGCTTTAAATAGCATTTGGTGGCCTGGAAAGATACAGAGTCAGATTTCCTGAAAAGGGACTGTGATTTCAATATCAGCAGCATCTAATCCTGTGTGTTTCCGGCAGATAGAGCAGAAACACCACCTGATTTCTGCAGTTGTGCTCTGGATGTTAAGAACCATCCAAAAGCCTGAGAAATCAGGCATTTGCTTCTTTGTGGCAGGTAAACTGATCTCTGCCTGTAATAATAAACTTCTTTTTCCATCCAGATTGGTCCCGTGGCTCAGGTCCATGATGGGAGGTAACAGCATGCAGATGAAGCCCAGCAAAGGTGAATTGAAATGACTGCTGGAGTGGAGGGAAGAGAAAGGAGAAGCTCTTTCTTACCATGCCAGCTGCACGGCATCCACAAGAGCAGCCCAAACAGTGCCTCCAGAGCTCCCACTGGGAAGATCTATCTCCATTAAAAGAACTGCTATTTCTGGAATACTTACGAAGTCTTACACAACACTATCAGTTGCATTATCTGCTTCAGAGACTGCAGTGGTGTGGGCTACAGCACACTTGGAAAACCAGGGAAAATGCTTTTTATAGCACAGACTAAACCTTAGAGGCCATGACATGGCAAGGACTGCATTCATGAGTTGACACAGTGCCTCATTTCTAAAAAATAGTGACAATGATATCATGGAGATGATGATGGAATTATCCAAAGCCTTACGTAAACAGGATTTAGAGGAACAATGTTAAATTGACTTATGTGACTTGATACAATCAACACCATCCAAAAACTAAATCAAGGCAAAACATTGCAGCATTGAGCGAAATTACTGGGTTCATGCACAGGTTATTCCCCTCACCTTTAGTCAAAAATATCAATCCCTTTGGAAGGTATTAATTTCCTTAGTTTTTTAACCATGATTTTTAAAAATGGCTGAGTTGAAAAACTGGTCCTTCAAAAATCCCAACTGTGAACCAGTGTTACAACTGACTCTTTTTGAGAATTGCACTGAAGATGACTGAGACATTTTTGGATGTTAGTGTGATGGGACCTCAGAAAGAAATATCCTCATGAAAACCACTTTGCTTCTCTTCTGTCTTCCCTCATTTGCTTTCATCTGCATTACTTGTATTGACTCTGCAATCCTCCACCAGTCCTCTCCAATGAAGTCCTCGTGCCTCTTTTGCCCTATATTTTCCTTATTTTCCTCTTCTCCTTATATGACATTACAGAGGGAGAGTATTCACACCACCTCATTTCAGGTTAGGAAGCTAGCTTTCCTTTTTAAACAATGGCAGCACCATCTACACCCCACAATTGAGAAAAGAAACCTCAATGAGGACCAGAAACGGCAACCCACGCCCCAGAGAAGGCTGTCACACAGCCCCAGCCCAGCAGGCAGACGAGCCTGCTTTCCCACACCTGAAGGCAGGCAGGCAACCTCCCACACTCCAAGCCTACTCTTGGAGCAGTATTTAGATCTTCTTGAACAAATAAAACCTAAAAAGGGAAATACTGCTGAAACATATTAACTACTGTATAACCCTCCAAACGAAGGACTGACTCAACAGTCTCACCACCTCTTCCACCACCCAGAAGCGGAGGCAGGCTGAACAAGCGCTCACTTTCCTGACAGCCTGAGAACTGCGTAACAATTAACACAGAGAGGATATAATGCCAGTTCTCACCAGGTACACTAAATTCTACGGGCAAAAATCAGCCTAATGCGACAGCAAGGGAGAAAGAAAAAAAAAAAGAGGTTCTGATCAACACATATGCTCCTCCAAGACAGCTATTTTTGTCTTCATTGACAACCAAAGACAAGTTTTTTGCAACACAAAATACGAGATTTACATTTCAAAACAGAAATATCTTAAATAAAAATGTAAAATATTTTCCTCCATATCATCAGCTTTTCTCCTGTACTAAACAATATGAAAATCAATAGAAATAGAGGGAAAAGGAACATCCTTCTCTATTCACACTTCCCCCAAAAAGCTATTAACAAATTACCTTGTAGTATATATAATTACTTGTGTGGAGTACACAGGACACATTTAATTTAAGCAAGATCACATTATTAAGTATTAATATCTACTGGGCTTGCCCAAAGACATTTTCTCTCCATGCACTTCCATGCAAAGTCATTAAGGACAGAATGGTCAGGAGCTTTTTATATAGTATTCATCATGGTTGAATACCATAAAAAGTAGTACATATTCAGGCTTGAATTTAATGCAGAGAATTCTGTAAGAGCTATACAGATTCTAGAAAAGTTCCGTCACCATTTTTTCCACCTGTTGTAGAGTACAAACTGCATATAGTTCTCTAATAGCAGACATATTTGCCCAAAGGATGTCATCACAAATCACCCATGGGTGCTGAGGGGGTCCAGCGCTGACTCACCCCATGAAGATGTCCCTAAAGGTTTTCTTTGTCAGCAGCTCGTTACATACTTTTCAATAGAATACATGGAAAAACTGGTACCATGTTAATCCTTCTTTGGAAAAATGTCAGTGAAGGAGTTTCTTTTGCTTTCTGCTGTGCCATGGACAGCATTTGAAGTATTTTTCCTTTTAAAACAATTAAGATCTCAAGATCAAGACAACAGTACATCATTACAGTGTCTGCCAGAAGCTATTAAGAACCAGTCAAACATCAAAAGCCAGGGAAATACATCTGATTCATATCAAGAGTCACTCTAGTATTCTAAAATAGGCTGGGTATACTTCTAAAGAAATGTAAAAGTTGAAAATTTTTCCTTCTTTTGATATATATTTTGAAGAACTCATCCAAAATTTTCCCATAGAAAGAGTAGAAGATGTCAGCCTTTCATTTTGAAATAAAAGAGCAACTTTGGAGAAAAAAAGGTAGTCAGATCTATTTTTACTTCTTCAATTATTGGAAGAAGAAATATTATAAAAGAAAAGGATGTGTCTCCCAAATGGCTAAAGAACACTGCTGATCTCATTTAATTTATCTGAATTATCACTTAATAAAAACAGCTCTAAAACCTTAAAAATTATGAATAGCTGCACTCTGCTCTTTGAGATTAGTTTTGCATTCTACATAGCACTTGCCTTTTTTTCACCTCTTGAAAGCCATGGTGACACTGAGCCAGCCAAAATTTTCTGGTCATTTTTTGCAAATACCTTTTTTTTTTTAATTGAAAGTTTGATTTAGATTTAGACCTTTCTTTGAAAACAATACATAATATCTCGGCTAGTAGAGGGCAGTTTTGAAGGGAAAAAAAAAAGGTAAAAAAACCTGTTGCGTTTTTGCTATTTTTGTCAGCAAACTCCAGGAAGAACTTCTGATAGCAAATTCTTCATCTCTCCAAAATTATCTTCCCTCTTACAGAAATAATCTTCCTTCAGAACTTAAGACACATTCAACAAACAAACAGAATGCAACAACCTTCTCAAATTCGTCCTGCAGAGCAATGAAGCTGAAGCTTGGGTGATGCTTCCAGACAAGCCTGATGAAGATCTGCTGAAACTTGCAGGTTGCTGCCATGAGGATGCCATTCTCTTTCTCTCAGGGCTGTGTATTTCTCACTGTTTCCTTTGCATTCAAACTAGCAACTATGTAACTGTGTGACCAAATATCAACAATTCAGAAAGAAGTATGACTTTACAAGGGGGTACATTACATCACCTGACGAAGAGCCAGTTCTCTTTAAAGTTCCTGATCTATTACAGTAGGGAAGCTGAGCTGGTTTTAGCATCCCCAGTTACTTCCTCCCGCTAAGCTGTATGAAAGAGGTAATAACTTTGGAGCTGAATATACAGAATATATTTCTTCTTTTCTAAGTCTCTCTTTCCATGTTTTCCAGGAAGCTCTCTCTTGGAGGCCTGCTTGCTTTAACACCTCTACAAGACGAAAGAGCAAGTGCAAGTAGCTTGTCTACTATAATTTCTGGCAAATGACAGCTGCACTGTTAACATCAAGGGCTGTCACCAACCTGTCTTAAAACTTGTATTATATCTCAAGTCTAAGGGGGGTTCAAGACAGAAACACAGCCTTACAGCTCCTGCATGCAAATTTTATCAAGATTCTGATAACAATGCAGTCTCAAATAAACCAAAGAACTGAAAAAGCTGTTAGGCATATCTGGCAGTTCAAATATGAAGAAAAAAGCATTTAATCACCTAAGATAATATTTTAAAAATTATTCCAAGGAATTCGCAAGATGTCCTGAAAGAACAAAATACCCCCAATAAAAGAGAAAATTTACTGTCAAATAAACTCATTTTATTAGAATAGCTCTGAATTGCAAATAAACCCAAAGACATCCAAACACATATGTGAACAGGAGTCTTAACAAAACATTTTAAATTAAGTTCTGAAGACAAACTCAAGAATATTGTAAAAGTTTACTTCTATTCTGCTCTTTCTGACAATATCTGGGAGTTCAATTCATACAACTCAAGCAGAAAAACTGGTGGTAGTGGAAGATGCACCCACTATCTGCTAACATAAATCCATGGTATCTGTCCTGTGACTGGAAAAAAATGCTGCTGTCACTGCACTTCAGAGCTCTGAGAACAGGCATTTCACATGGTATATGATAGATACTAAACAATAGTTATGGGCACGTGCAACCTGAGGTTATAGTTGCTTCTTACAGCTTTTCCTCCAGCAAGATGTGAATTAAATTTCAGACTTTTATAGAAATCATTAATTTAATGAACTTTTGGTCCATTTTTCACTCGAAACAGGGCTCAAACAGCAGTAAGCTGCAGTTACATGCTCCTCAAAGTCTCTGTAACAGCAGTTATTTTTAATTCCTTGAAAAAAACAAATCATGATGCATTTAAGAGACATTATTTTATTTATGTATACTCCTAATTCAAAAATTGTTTATTATTCTATGGAGAAGCCTGTGAGTATGCTGGCCTTAATGAGACAAAAGTACCATTAAACTAGCTCTACAGAAGCACACAGGTTCAGTGGCCATCACCGCAGACTCCTCATCTATAATACCTAAGAAAATGCTTATAATGGCCACAGTAAATGCATTTATCTTGCACAAGCTTAAGGGTATCCGTATCTCCCTCTCAACAGAATAGCCAGTCTGAAGTTTAAGAGAAAAATTAGTTTTTTACATATACAGTGAAGAACAGAGAATCTGAGCTAAAACACATGCAAAACCAAACTAAAACCAGCTGAATACTCCAGAATAAGAAGTCTTAATAAGACACTTTGGAAAATAATGCCATTTGTTTAAAGAAAACTCCCTCAAAATTCTGTTCCATTTCAAGACATTGCATTTAAATACACATAGATTTTTCTAAACTGTATTCTTCTCTTTTGTTTTAGATTTTAAAACTCTTTAGCATTGCAGCCACTACAGTCAAAAGGAGGAGAATGAAACCACTTTCCTTCATGCCAGTGCTATTATGCCAGTTTTGTACTGCTGCCTATTTCAGATCCCATTTATTACCAGTGGTCATAAAAAGGATTTTTCTCTATGTAGATCAGAAACAGTTTTACTTATATTCTGCTTCACATTATGATTTTCATACCTACTGCTTTGTACAGAAAAATAAATCCACATAGTACATTGTTTTATATGAATTTGTAAATATTCAAGATATAACTGCATGAATAAGAGATTACTAACACTTTGCCTTTTATAAAAGCCTAATTCTGAAACTGTATTCCCTTCTGCCATTTAAGACTTTATATTCAGTGAATTGCTGCTTTCCTAAATTATATTTTCTCATGATACAAGCACATAACTTCACTGTGTAGGCTGAAAATCTGGTGGGAAAAAAAAACCATTTTTTAGAAATGTCGAGTACTATCCGATTATCATTTTGTGGCAAGTTTTCCGCCTACATTAAAACCCACAGATAGTAAAAGTCAAAAGGAGCTGTGTTACACACCAGCTTGGCTCCAGAGGGAATGTAATTACTGCTTTTTTACTGAATTTAGTGACTTTTTTTTTAACCACTTTACATTTCCAAAACTGAACCCTGAAACAACTGTATGTTAAACTACTTGTGCTATATTAAAATAGATGTTTCACAGCAGCCATGTTTTGAATTTTCCCAGTTACTCTGGATTCTGAATATTCCCAACTGCTCTACAAACGTAATACTATTTTTGGCTGAACCAAATACCACAGGTCCCTGAAATAAAATGTGTATGTTTCAAAATGCACAAGTTCCTAGTCATGCTGCTGAGTTCAAAGTAAGCATGAACCTGCCCGTCAGGACTTTATTTTTAGGGGATCTAGGCTAAACCACCTCTGAGAGAGCAAGCTTCAGGGTAGATTCATGCTTTGACTGCAATTATACAATGTGTTCTCTTGCAAATAACAGCAGTTTTTTCTTTAAGGCAATTATACACGTTTTAAAAAGAAACCCTTATATAAGCCTTTCACAATTGAGGAAAGAGTAATTAACTTGCATAATTATTAGTTGTGACCTGTGGTTTCAGTAATGCAACTCAGCAGGTCAGACACAGACTGTTAAATAGTATTGGCCAGGAAAGGATGCAATCACCGAGTTTCACTCTCCTTTTTATACACACACATCCCCGTTACTGCAGTAAACAGAGGGTAGATGTAACCAGAGACAACCTTCAAGAACAGACCTCAGATACCAATTTTATTTCCATAAATTTTATTCCTGCCCTCCAGACAGAGTATTTCTCTCTGGTAATATGGTTGGATGAGCAGAGCAGGAGGAAACGTAAACTAAAAATCCTACTAGAGTGGCACACGTATGACTCTATACGAGTAATGAGATATAGGAATTTCCATAAGATATATGACTAAACAAGCATCAAGAAAGGTTACAAATGCAAGTTAAAAGGTATACGTTAATCCTAGAAATGGAATACAAAATCTGAATTAAAAAAATGAACTCTGAAGTAAGACTGGAAAAAGAATACCCATGTGAAATCTTTTTGGCAAAAATTCTTGTCCCATTATTTCAGAATTGACAGATGTTTAGCACTTCAGTTTATGACTCAGAAATGCTCTGAGGGAAGAACAGTGGTGATGCCATACTAGTCGTATTACCTCCTCTCCACTGCACCTTCAAGCAGGAAGGAAGGCTAGTATGCTGGACCGACTGCCCTGGCATCAAATTGATCCCTAACCTCCCATTTCTCAATTCTACATTCAGTACTCTGCTTTTGTTCCATCTCTTTTCAGCACTTAACATTTGTTTTATCTCAAATGACATCTAAATGTATTAAGTACCAAAGTAATGACATTTGCAGACATATGCTCTTGCTCAGTAGCTCTTCCATACAATTAATTATTGAAAACATAGTAAGTAAAAGCAGAACAACCTGGACGTTAGCTGCTTACCTACCTTCCTTAGAGAAAGGTGCAGCCCCTTCTCCATTACTGAAACTCTCCTTTTGATACCTAAAGCTACGACTTTAAAATATCATCTCACATAGGCACACTATGGCAACATCAGGCAGGATTTTAGAGCAGCACCATTCCCTTGCGTGTTACCATATTGTGATGCTCAACAAACACTGCTTTGCATTGATGAGTCAACCTGTCCAAGGAGCTCATCCTCATAATTGCTCTAGTTCAGTCACCTGGTTCAAATAGTTCTAATATACACAGGGACTCTGGTACAATTCACCAAGAAATCCAGGGCTGCCTCAGATTTAAACTTCTCTCACCTCTACACATCACCATATTAAAATACAAGATCTTAAACTGAGATTCTTTATACTCATCTCTGCTGGACTTAAGACCAATGTTAAAAACCTCTCTGCACTGAGTCAGTCTAAGCAGACACAGATGCAGAGTACTGTGAGGACACACAGTCACGGTGGGGGACATCGACGCAAACAGTTACGGCCCCTGGTGTTGGCCCTGGGCTTTCACCTTCCTCCCGCCATTCACGTCCCCCTTGGTGCATCCGTGTCTGGGACCCACTCCCCAATCCCAACCCCAATTCTCTCAGCAAAGCCATCTCAGAATCAAATTAAAATGGAGAAAATTAATGCAGAAAAAAACAGACTTCAAATATAGGACTGTATTTTCAAAAGCAGCCTGCCATTTTTGGAGCAACAGCTTTTAAGTCCTCCGCTTGAGACATCTTGAGTGCTATTTCCATAAAAGCTGAACATTTCCAGCTCCCATGGAAATTAGCAAGTGAGGTGGGTGCTCAACATCTCAGCAAGCCACAGCAGCGCTTTTGCAAAGGAAAAAGGTTAAAACTGAATCACTTACAATTAGGAGGTGCTATCCAATTTTAGAAATGATGTTTAAAAAAAAAGGTACTGGAATTAAAAAAATTTATATATAAATTTACTCAAAAGAAAATGTAGGGGGAAAATCAGCATTTTGAACTGCATTTAATTCCTGCAACCCCAGACTCTTGATTTTTCATAGCCTTGGGGATGTGCCAGCATGTTGAAAAGATGAAAGATAACATTCTTCCAAAGGGGTCACACAGATGACATGCTACTAACCATCAACCAAATAGTAATTACAACAGCTCTACTTTTTTTTTTGAGAACATATTCGATTAAAAGAGCTCCTTAAAAGATTGTTAGATATTTTGTTATGATGACATTTCTATACTGTGTGTGATTTGTACTCTACAAAAGATCTATTTTAACACCCTAAAAGACTCCAATAGAACTGGGTATTTAGGTCACTTATATTTCCACAGTGAAGCATCAGTTTACACTGATACTCTTAGCCATCTTGTAATTTACCAAGAGTAATGTTTTCTGCCAGTAAACTCTGGCAAGTCAATAAACAGAAGCTTGATTTGACTTGAACCAGCATCAAGGTTAGAAGCGGAGAGGGCAAATGTGAATCTTCATTGTATAAGTAAATGCTCAGTTTTGTGGACAGTTAGCCACGCTTCCTGCTCCTTCTCCTCACCATGATTCCAGGACTGTCTCTTAGCAGATGCAAGGAAAGAAACATGGAAAGAAATTTCTAATTGTTGATGGAAGTATCTATGTAATGAATGCTATGCAGTGAATTATGAAGCAAAATAAGCAGAATATGATGGATAGTAACCAATGGATTGTCCTGGTTTCCCAGGAACAGCCATGGCAGGCAGGCCATGAGTAGCCCTGAATCAGCTGGGAGTTTCAGTCAGGGCAGCTGCCCCAAGCTGACTCATAGGTGTGTCCCATACCACTGATATCATGCTCATTATAAAAGGAGAGGGTTTACTGAGGATGGAGGGTTTTTCTTTCTGGGTCTTCTCTATCTTGGCCTCCTGCTCCCTCTGTGGTTCCCAAGAGCCAGACTGAGTATAAGCTTGTACACTGTTTGTTGGTATTTGTATGAGTTTTGTTATTTCATTAAATCCATTTCTATTTTAACCCATGGGGCTTCTCCCTTTCTCAGCTGGGGAGGGGATACTGGGTCATAGAACAACTGCTACAGTTTAGCTCTAGACAGGCTAAATGTAGACGAGTTTAAATGAACAGGAGTGACCACTGAGGCAAACTCTGAATACAAGCAGAAAGACAAGAAACGTTTGGTTTACAGGCATACAGCATGAATCAGAATTGCTTCTACTTGCCCCTTTCTCCCCAGAGGGGCAGCTTGGTCCCTGTAAGATCCTGGGTACCCTGCGCCTTTCCCAGTTCTGCCCGCTGTAGCTGTTGCCCCAAACCTGCGAACGATACTGTTCTTAAGTACCTCTAAAAGCTGCTTCCTTCAGACCTGAAGAAAAAAAGGATTAAGAGATCACTGACAGCATCCTCGTTATGCTGATTTCAAGACAGGCAGAATTTACACACTGCTGGATGAACAAGGGCTCCAACATTCAGCATCTTTTGCCAAAAATAGCAAATAAAACCAAATCCAGGAGTTTGCAGAACTAAATCTCTAGATGTCAATACGTAGATAGAACTATAATATTTACTCTAAAAGCCAGTGAATTGTGTATTGTGCAATTTAAGCATCAGCAACTAAATTTGCTTGTGTCCGCTTTCTGGGGTACAATTTAAGGTGACAAACCACAAACTGTATCCATGTAGGACGCAAGACTACAAGAGAAAAAAAACCAAACATAAAAGAAGTAATGGCATACATGGTTATAATTATTAACAATTAGCCTACAAAGTCTTCATTTTCATTACCCTCTGGACTTGATGCTGGTAGATGGCTGCTATTTTTCCTTTGCTTCTTGTTTCTTCTGTCAATATCAAAATAATGGCATCATCACAATCCAGTTGTATTTTCTGTCACTCTCAGAACACCACACACTCACACGAATCTATACTGTCATTTCAGTTACCAAAATTACTCCAAAGCTCTTTCATTAACAGACAACTACATAATGCTTTCTCTCAGGCTGTAATACTTCTTGTCAATTTCCCAAGAACCCTGCATCCATGTACTGATAGGGGGAAAGGATACATCCTAAACTGTAACAGCATTGACAGTAGCACAGTAATATCCTTAATAGTCTTCAAACTGCTTTCTTTTGAACAAGACAAACAAAAGAAATCCATTTGCTTAGACCTTTCACAAACTGCACATTTTGAAACTTCAAGTCAAAATAAGGGGCACAGATGCTATGATCAAAGACGAGCTGCTAGCTTAATCCATCAGGAAAAGGGTCCAAACAAAAGCTTAAACGAGGAAAATAAGAATTCAAATGTTGAGGCTAGAATTTTCATTCACTGAAAAGGAGAGCGTGCCTTTCAAATAACTGCAGAGAGGTAAAATAATACGCAGACATTATGATGTTTATGAAATATTTTGAAGCTGGAAATTCATAGACAAAGCCATTAGAATCTGTTACGTAGCAAATGTAGTGTCTTGCTGGTGATTCAAGCTACTTTCACTTCATTGCTGCCACAGAAACTGTCAGATTGTTTGGGTTATAGAATTGGGAGTGTAATTTTTTTTATGAAATGGCTTCTGCATCTAATTAGTTATTCAACACAACCAATGGTGCATGCAGCCAAGTGGAACAGGTCTTATTTACTAAATTTAATGAGATAATTTTTTAGGAAAACTTACTGTGAGATGCCTGAATGAAGAATGAACTAAAATTACAATGTGAGAAACCCAGGTTATGTTCAGCACAGACATACAGTATTAACCAGACAAACTGAGGCCTCTTCCCAGGCTAGCAGCGGAATTAGAGAGCTAGATCCATTGCTAAAGATTATTTCAGAGACTGAAAACAAACAAACAAATAAATAAATAAATACTTGTAGCAATGAAAAGTTCATATTTGAATAGCTGCAAGTACAGTTACATCAGCAAGAACATGATGTGTTCCATTTACAAAGCAACGTCATTTCTGCCAGCCCTGTTGATCCTTTTATATTGTCAGGGCAATGCAAAGTACCTGCCAAAATAAATAAAGAATCCAACCCAAACTAATGTTTTAAAAACTCTTGAATCTCATAAAACTGGCAATAGAACAGGAAAGAAATCTACACGGTGGGAGACACAAGTCTCTTCATCCTTCGGCATGATGAACACAGAAAAGCAGGAGTCAAGAACAGGATTTGAACAGGATCCTTATATTAAAAAGGCATAGGAAGCACTGAACACTGCTACATGGCACGTTAACGTATGCTGCATGGCGAGAGTTTTGGAAATGATATTCAAAACTACAGGCAATGATGTACCACCAAGAAGGTCTCCCAAAAGAGATTTGTCTAAGTTTGTGCAAGACATTTTGTCTTCCCAGTGTCCATTTAGCTACGTTTAGCCAGTACCTGGGGCAAAACTGTAGCAGTTGCTCTACCACCTGATGACCCCTCCCCAGCTGAGAAGGGGAATTGGGGAAAAAAGGGAGAAGCCCCATGGGTTGAAGTAGAAAGAGATTTAATGAAATAACAAAACTAATACAATCACCAACACAAAGCATACAAGGTTCTACTCAGCCTGGTCCTTGGGAGCAGCAACAGGAGAACAAAGGCCAAAAGAGAGGAACCCCAGGAAGAGGAACTCTCCACATTCAGTAAACTCCCTCCTTTTATAATGAGTATGATTAAGTGGTATGGGATACACCTGTGAGTCAGGGACCCTAAAAAGGCTGATTTAATGCCAAATGGATTAAAAATGTTTTTAACTGGAACTAATACAACATTCTGATATTTTAAATCAAGACTGAACATTTCAATGTCTCTGGGACAGTTCTTTTCAGTTATACACTGTTTTCACCAAAATTAAGTAACTGCAGATTATTTCTTGTGGGGGAGTAGTTTCCATTTTCTAAAGAAAGGAAATACTACTGGCCAAAAGATCTATCATTTCATAAAAAATATAATTAGTTGCAATTCACAATGCAAACTATAAATTCTTCTATATACAGTAAATAATTGTGCTTGTCAACATCTAAAAATAGATTAGCACACTTCAAAAAACCAAGCTTTCAAAATAATTCACCCTTCTAATATTAACGATACATCATTTTAAAACAAGCACTGGTTAAGACTATCAATAAAAAAAGGCAGACTTTGTCAGAAGAAATCTGTTGTCCACTAGAAGATAAGTTTGAAGACACACAATCTGGACATTTTGCAAACTTAGCAGCATTTTACAGACCATTCCAGACTGCCTCCAGATCAACCAAATTGTTAATTGGCTTGGAGGTAATATGGCTTTTACTGTTTGATATGCAGAATTTGTAGCTTTTGGGAGCAAACACACACACACACACACACAAAAAGGATTTCTACTGAATCTCTTTTATATTTTTATGTATCTTTCATTTTGCCATTTTCTTCCAATGCCTGTGCTACCTATATTGAGTGGAAAACTTTGCTTGATCTCAGAGTGACCTATAATTGAAGAACTCATTATCCCACTCTACTTAGTGCTTGTCAGGCCACACCTGGAATACTGTGTTCAGTTTTGGTCCCCGCTACACAAAAAAGATGTGGACAGACTGGAGAGGGTCCAGAGAAGGGATATGAAGATGATCAAAGGACTGCAAAGCCTGCCATATGAGGAAAGAATGAGACAACTGCGTTTGTTCCGCCTTGAGAAAAGACAGCTTAGGGGAGACCTCGTCACCATGTTCCAGTACTTAAATGGTAGCTACAAAGAAGATGAAGACTCCCTTTTTATAAGGAGTCACATGGAAAAATCAAGGGGTAATGGATACAAGTTACTCCCAGGGAGATTCCAATCGGACACGAGGAAAATTTTTCACGATGAGAACAATCAGCCATTGGAAATTCATGGAGTCCCCAACATTGGACACTTTTAAGACTCAGCTGTCCAGGGTGCTGGGCCATCTTGCCTAGTCCATGCTTTTGCCAAGAAAGGTTGAACTAGATGATCCTTGACATCCCTTCCAACCTAGTATTCTAAGATTCTATGATAATTCAGTACAGAATTAATTCAGACATATAGCACTTTGCAAGAGAAGTAAAATGCAAGTATGTGGCAATGTAATAAAGCATACGAATAAGAGAAAAAACTCTCTCCCCCACTCTTGAAGCACACTAAAATAATTTTATCTTACTGAAGAAGTGAAAGGCTTATGAAATACTTGAGAGAAAACTCCTCCCAAATTATTAACACTAATTTACCGCTAGATTTATTTTTGTTACATCTTCTCAAACACTATTTCTAAATTTTTGAATGTACATCTACATAGTACCCGTTCAACTACTTTGGTGTTTTACTGAAATAAAAACCATGAACGGCTCCAATTACCCCAAAGTTCTGAAGTTGTGTAGAAATACGTCATTAAATACTATGTGTAATAATCTCACTGCTGTGATTGCTTTGACAAGAATTGGCATTTAGGAAAGTCCAGCAGTACATGACTTCCATTTCCTTGTGCATATCTGGGAAAATTAATAAGATGGGCATATACTAAATGATACTTTTCCAACAAGGACCTAGGAATTTAACAGGTAGGGTACAAAAATGAGAAAAGATAAACTATCTTTTGAATACAACTATGATGTAAGACCCAAAGCTAATGCTCAGAATTGTCAATGATATAATTTGAAGAAGTCCATGTTAATTTTGAGTTCTTAGGTATCCAGATACTTAACCTAATAATCCTGGAAAAAGAAGATGTTTCTACAGTCTGCAATTTTATTTTAGTTACAAATGCTATTAAAAATAGAGTCCTAATGCATCTGAAGTTCAGCTTACAGAACAGTATGAACTGTCAAAGTAATGGCAGAGTCTATCTCAGGTGATGGTCACATTACAGTTCTGTTTTCTTTAATTTTCTTTAATAGCTAAGGCCAGCTTCACAGTCAATGTAGAGAAGAAACAGACTCATTTGCAAATTAACTCATCTATCTGTTTCAGACATCTCCCTTAGGATATTAATTACACTGACTATACTGACTAGATTATTATTGACCATAAACTTTAAGGTGACTACCCCACATAAGCTTTTACCTACTGTTCTACTATATCTGCTCTTAGTGAGGTAACGCTCAGACTTTTAACAATGTGGCATGTTTTTTTCTGTACTTTAATACAGAATAACAAATCTAGGTGGCTTACACCCATCTCAATCAAAAATGGAGGTATTACATCTGGATGAACTTCAGAGATGCTCTACTCACTTCTACCCATTAATATGTGAAAACTCTGAAATATCAATGAAGAACTTCCTTCTTTACTGACAGGGTTTCTTTTTCTCATTATTCAGGCTGTCTGTGACCTGGAGAGACACTGAATCAGCTGTTCATGATGGAAAGATGACTCACGATGTATTTGCCTAGAAACGCATATAGGGAAGAATGCAGTGAAAGAAGGCAAGGTGCCTAGCTGGCCACTGAAGTATTCCACCCTGTACTTTCAGGTAGCATCCACAGGTGCAATCACATCAGAAAACTTGGGTTCCAGGTTTTTCAGTTCAATTTAATTAATTCCTCTGACAGAAAGCTGGATAGCTCTACTGTAGTTTTTTCATAAAGAATGAGCTTTGCTATGCAAACAGAACTATACTTTGTATCAGTGGCATTTTACAGCTGACAAGTTTTTCAGTTCTAACACGTTAGAAAAACCCATAGCTCTTGTGTGATAAACCTGCCAAAATGAAGTGGAAAAGCATGCTTCTGCAAGCATTGATTTCTTCTGTCACTGAAGATCCAGCACACAGAGGGAAGCCAAGACATTTCATTTAGGACATCATAACATGAACAGAAACCAGGAGGTCCCTTCTAATTCTCAGACCAATCCCTGCTCTTGTGGGGTACTTTATAATGTCTTTCACTAATTTACTGAAGTCCACCTTAATAGTATTTCTATGCCTTCTACCCCAATATGAAGATTCAAGGCACACTGGTTTGGTATTAACAACCCTCTACTTTCCATCCTAAATTCACTTATGGCTCTCTTGTATCCCATTATTGTCAGCTCTGCCTACCAGTTCATTCCAGTGCAAAGTCAAGTTTCTTAAATGGAACTGTAAACAGTCGCTCAGGGTAGGTTTTCCCAGTGCTTCACTACCTGTATGAGAAATACCTTGCTGTATCTCTCTAAATCCACACTTGCTATGTACATGGCCACACTGCCTCAACAGACTAATGGCACTAGTCCCATGATCAACAGCGAATCCTCCTTTCTCCTGAATTTCCAGGAGGTGTCAGTCATAGACACAGAAGTACATGACTTCATTGCCCTTCTGACTGATTGCAATCTCACGTTTATTACATAAGTCCTAAAGGTCAACTGGTCCTTCTTTTTCTGTATTGTTTACGTCTTCAAATTTTACACAATCAACTATCTCCACAGTTGCTTTTTGGTCAACATCACTAATGAAAACATTCTTCAACCCTTGAGAACATCTATCCAGTAATATCCCACTAGCCTGACTGTTTTGCTTTCAACCTACTCACTGACATGAGCTGTTTGCCCAATTTGCTACTTAACTTACAATTCTACAGCACTGGCAGGAAAAAAAAACAAACACGTTGTTACCTATTTAGGCTTAAGTTACAGAAATGCTCCAAACAAGTTCATAGATTCACGGAATGGCTGAGGTTGGCAGAGACCTCTGGAGGTCCTCTGGTCCAATCCTGCTAAATGAGGGCCATGTAGAACTGGTTGCCCAGGACCACATCCAGATGGCTTTTGAGTATCTCCGAGGACAGACACTTCACAATCTCTCTGGACAACTCGTACATGTGCTCAGTGACACTCATAATAAATAATTTTTTCCTTATGTACAGACAAATGGTACGTCGCTAGCTCACGTCCCACTTGGTAATCTCCAGGACTCCCAGGTCCTCTTCTGCAAAAATGCTTTCTTGCCAGACAGCTCCCAGCACATGGCACATGGGGTTGTTCCTCCCTGGGTGCAGAACTTTGCACTTCTTGATGAGCTTCATGAGGTTCCTGTCCACCCATTTCTCCTGTTGAGGTCCCTCTGGATGGCAGCACGGCCCTCTGGCGTATCAGTCACTCCTCCCAGATTTGTGTCAAAAGCAAACTTGCTGAGGGTACACTCTGTCCCATCATCCAGATCATTAATGAAGATTTTGAAAGGGACTGGGCCCAGTATTGACCCCTAGGGTACACCTCTAGTTACCATCCTCAGTTAGACTTTGTACCTCTGGGCTCAGCCATTCAGCCAGTTTTCAGCTCACCTCACTGTCTGCTCAACCAGCCCACATCTCAGCTTCTCTGACAATGTTATGGAAGACAGTGTGAGGCCACATCTGGAGTATTGTGTCCAGTTCTGGGCCCCACAGTTCAAGAAGGACAGGGAACTGCTTGAGAGAGTACAGCGCAGAGCCACAAAGATGATTAAGGGAGTGGAACATCTCCCTTATGAGGAAAGGCTGAGGGAGCTGGGTCTCTTTAGCTTGGAGAAGAGGAGACCGAGGGGCGACCTCATCCATGTTTACAAATATGTAAAGGGTGAGTGTCAGGATGATGGAGCCAAGCTTTTTTCAGTGATGACTGATGACAGGACAAGGGGCAATGGATGGAAACTGGAGCACAGAAGGTTCCATGTGAATATCAGGAAGAACTTCTTTACTGTGAGAGTGACAGAGCACTGGAACAGGCTGCCCAGAGAGGTGGTGGAGTCTCCTTCACTGGAGACATTCAAAACCCGCCTGGATGCGTTTGTGTGTGATGTATTCTAGGTGAACCTGCTCTGTCAGGGGGATTGGACTAGATGATCTTTCGAGGTCCCTTCCAACACCTAGGATTCTGTGAACTTAAGATAGACAAGACATATTGCTCTCCCCTTATCTACCAGGCCAGTCATTTCATCATAGGTGGTACCAGGCTGGTGAAGCATAACTTCCCCTTGATGAATCTATGCTGACTACTCCCGATGATCTTCTAATTTATTTAAAATGCCCTTAAAACATTGGAAAATATCATATCTGTAATCAGAACTTTAGTAGATAAAAATTAACATAGTTAAATCTGCTTTAGTGTAAATATGCATCAACTGAGAATCTATCATTTCAGTCTACAGCTTATTTTCTCTTGATTTCAGGCATTATGGTTTTTTTCCAAGTAACAAAGACGTACGAGTCATACAATTCACATACTTATATTGTCCCAGAGGAATGGGTAAAAATAAGAAGTGATTCATCACAATAGATTCTATACACATTTTCCATCAATATCTTAATTTTTCAAGAGACTTTCTATGAACACTAACAAAATTCCCTTTTAAATCCTATCCCCAAATCTTTGGTCTCTAATTATTAGAATCTTAGTGGCTAACCATGAGTAGACTAATCAAACAAGAAAAACTGCATTTCTTTCCAGCTAAGTATATAAATCCTGCTCTCTAACTTTTTTCCTCCCAATTAAGCAGTTTATAAACTTGATAAAGCTTCTGGGAAAAAAAATAATCCTATTAAAAGTTCTAGAAACTCTCTGACTCTACATAAATTTTCAGGATGAAGCTTTATTATCTGAATTCTGGAATAAACATATCTAACAATACATGAAAGCCCTGATCACCATCAGGAAATGCTTCAGTGACCTCAATGTGTCAAAAAGAGTGAGAAGCAGTTGACCATACTGACAGAAAAAAAAAAAAGAAAAGGAAAAAAAAGATAAAAAAGTAGATCAACTATTTATTGTACCACTGGAAATAAAATATATTTTACCACAATTCAGCATACGTTTAGAATTGATGAACTACTTTTAAAATATCATTTGCGTCACACAATATAGAGTTTTGCTATATAAACTGTCAAAAAGCTTCATCTCAAATAGACTGGATGCAAAAAGCATAGATAGTTCTGCTTAGAAAGACTGACACCACAACAAAATCTGGTGGGAGACACTGCTTTCTCTTACCAGCAGCTTAATTTTCAGGAAAGGTCCCCAGAAATAACAGACAAGTAAGTTTATATCGAAAACAAAATTTTACTCTGATTTTCAGAACAACATTATTCAACCTCCATGTTCCAGATGAAATCTGAAAAAAATAGTTTAATAAATCTTGATGTCATGAGAAAAATCAGTGTTTCTATGTTGTGCCTACAAAATTGGAGACAACTTTTAGTGTTTGTTTGTTATTTAAGTTAAAAAATGAAATTGTAATAGCATGGAGATGAACACAAGACCAGCAACTACATAGCAAAAACTAAAGGAAAAGCTGAAGGGGAAAAAAAAAAAGTATCCTTTTGTTCTTTTTTTTTTTCTATCTTATTGATTACAAGAAAAATACTGCTTTCAGGACAGTACATTCCAAGGAAGCCTGGACTGATGTGAATAACAAAGCAGAGGCACAGCCCATCCTCCTCATCAGTGCCAGGACAGGAGCTTTACGTATTCAGCTCCTCTTTGCAAATCTGTGCAAGAGCTATGCCACAACTACGAGAGACATTTCTGAACTACCATTATGCAGTTAAATTCTGCTGCTACACCAATTCAACAGCTGAATAATGTAGCCCCGGCCATCAGCAAACAGCTCTGTGTCTCTGTATTTTTTAATTTTTACATTTTCAAGCGGTAGGTCATAAGAGATATTTACATCTTTTTCAAAATATATGATAAGGTTAATGCTCTTTGTTGAGTTTTCAAGGACTAAAATGAAAAAAGAGCAAAACATTTTAATGGAACTTAAAAAATCTCAAATTCTGGTACTTCTGGAACAAAGAGATTAACATTTTTCAATTAACACAGGAAAAAACTTTCTTCAAATTGATTTGCAGCCAGTACATATTATTTCATCAGTTCAGACTAGATGTGCAGGTAAACTGGTTTCCAAGTAACCAGACTAACCATGGGGAAATCATCAGGGTGATAAGTACCTCAAAAAATTTAGAAGGTACCATGTGGGTTTTTTACACAAAGTAGAACAGGATTATTTAGAATAGTGTTTCTAATATTTAAACTGCAAGTGCATGAACAGTGCCTGAAAACCTGAGATGGAGTCAGAGGAGACGGTACTGCTCACTGAACACAACAGGCACGAGCAGGAGATCACACCCTCCGGTGCTTGTGCAACCCAAACTGCCTCCAAAGTTTCTGCTGCACTGCCACTGGGGACAGTAAATCAGGGACATGGACCGTGGCAGGAACAGGAAATCTGAAAAGTGTTTAAAACAATGGAGATGGCTGAAGTATGAGTTTTAGGCCTTCACAGGTCCCCAGTTAAGTTCCACAACAAATATCACTGAAAATATCCGAGCTCAACACTGAACTTCTAAAGCCTGATTATTTTTTTTTTTTCCTACATTTCAGAGCTTTAGGGAAGGAATCCCTAGAAATGCAGTTAGATAACAATGCAGGAAAATGTTTTTCTTATTCAACATTTTAGTCCACATGTGCAGATTTATAAGTGTCACTAAATACAGTACTTGACATTTGCAACTTTTTATTTGGATGCCGTGATTCAGCAAATGTTTAAATTGACTGTGCAAACTGGAAGGCGTGTTTCAGCCACAGAGAAACGCATCATTTGGAGAAAATGAAAACATAACAGAGAAATAAAAATAGCTGGCCTCAGATGGTGCCTCCTAGGTGGTGTTCACTGTTTTCTCTTGCACAAATTGCACAACATATATCAATTTACAGTATCAATCCACACTCTAATTGAATTTATGGCATAATATGAATGATGTAAGTTTGCAGACCAGGTTTTTAACTGTAGCCATGCATACATTCACACAGTCAGTCTGAAAAAGAAGGATACTTCTGCATGCAACACAGGAAAGTTCCTCCCAGTCTGCTGTCACTGGCAGCACAGGGACGAGAGGACCATTTTCTTCTGTGGAGGTGGAAGAGGGACTTTCTGGAAAACGTGGTAAGCTGTTGCCAAGCATCTGCTGTTCTCCAGATGGGGCAGAAACTCTGACATACAGTCAGGGTCCAAGGCCACAACACAGAGGGCACATAAAGGACAAAGTCTATCTTTGCGCCAGGGCCTAAATTGGGTAGTTAATTTTTTTTATTTTAAATACATCATCATGGCATATTATATGCAATGAATTCACTTTTGTTACTCTGTACTGTGGGAAAATATGCTAGTTTTCTATTTCAGTGCTCCAAACAGCATTTCTGAAAGCTTTTGAAAAGACCTGGGAGAGAAAAGAATGGCTCATAAAATCTGAAATACTTCTCAGAGCTCAATCCTGTAAGCTGCTTCTCAACTAGAAATATCATCATCTATTGCAAAAATTCAGGGGAC
The DNA here is from genome assembly GCA_028020825.1 of Podargus strigoides. Taxonomy (NCBI): domain Eukaryota; kingdom Metazoa; phylum Chordata; class Aves; order Caprimulgiformes; family Podargidae; genus Podargus; species Podargus strigoides. The sequence goes on from CM051623.1 coordinate 33,168,570, forward strand.
TTCTGTACGAATATAAACTGAAATAGCTTTGCATTCAGTGCAAATAGTCCTAAATCACAACAAATTCTCATATGCTGTTATATGCTTCTTGTGTACTAATTTTTTAATTTGCATTACCAGAAAGAAGTTTGATAGGGCAGCAAGATAACCCCACATAACAGCAAAAATAGCCTGTGCAGATTCAAACACAAAATCCTCCACATATATATGACTCTGAAAACTACTTAAAAATAATTATTACTTGTTAAGATATCCACAGAGAGAAAAAAAAAAACACTATCAAATACCAAACTTTTAGCTTAGCTAAGGAGAATTCTTTGCAGTAGGGGGAACTTGTTAATTTGTGTCTCACTAACAGCAGGGTTCTACTGTCCTTCTACATCAGCCTACAATTTAGTAAAGCAGAAACAAACAAACAAAAAAAAAAATCAAAGCAAAGTCTGTAGCACACAGTAACACAAAAAAACCCCTAGGTCTTGTCTTATTCTGCAAGATACTTAAAAAACTGGAAGTCCAGAGAACTTCTCAATGGGATGGAATCATTTTGTTAGCTTAATCTCTCTGTATCAAGCTTCCCAGCACCTTCAGCCATATGTTAGCACAGGAAGAGTCACCGTACTTGCTGTGAAAACATGCTTTAAACCACCACAGGAAAAAGAAAAAAAGGCCATCATCTGTAGAAGACACAAAACCACACACAGCTGCCTTTACAGAATAACATAAAGATGAACCAGCCAGCCCCTGCAACTGCAAGAGAAAAATCTGGTTCTTCAAATGTTGCATTCTGAAAAAAAGCTTACCAGAAGCCTGCTCCTGCATCCTCTAGTATATGGAGAAGAACTCCTAGATATTTAGTTCAACCATGAAAGAAATTCTGTCTTCAAATTGAAAGCTTTCTAAACTACATCCTTGAATTACCATAAATAAAGTTCGGTGAAAGCATCAAGTAAGTTCGCAATCTCTCGTTGTGAGGAGCATACAATTATTAGCAAATTCTATAACCATCCATCAGCAATTCGCGTTTGGACAGGTAGGCTCAGTGAGAAGAATTTGCTTGGCTTATTTTATGTAACATATAAGACAAAGTATATGACTACACTGCAAAGTAAATTAGTCTTTTATTGAGCACCAAGCAGCTACAACTAGACTGCTTTTGGTACAAACTCGTCTTGTGTAATTCAGGTACACCTAATTTATACTGCTGCCTGCAGCAATATATACACATATTCCCCATGATAGTCCCCCCACTCTTTTGTTTCCTGAACATAGCTTGATATCATTATACAAAGGAAAGAAGTACAGACTCTAGGAACTGTAATTTGTTTCCAACTTCTCTTGGCCAAGCATATAATTACATCCATGACAGACAATATTTTCAAACAAGTATCATCACAACTGACTGCTGCAGAGAAGAAAGTCAGCACTATTGTAGGAACATTAGGAACTCAAAGCACAGCTGAAGCCACTTCCTTTTACTTCCTTCTTCTGTATTAATTTCACTTTCAGTTCTGCTGAAGATTTTCGTTGACCACAAATCCACTCTTGTCAGCCAGAGTTACACGAGGTACGATTCTGTCCACAGTACACTACCCACCTTTCTTTAATTTCTGAAACCTGGTTGTACAATTAGTAAAGAGCTATGACAACATGGGAGGTGAGTTTTGGAGATGTTGCAGACCGTGGAGAAGTTCTCTCAAATCACAGTGCTGAAGGACAGAGCAGCAGTGCAGGCACGAGGCAAGCACTCCAACATGGGTATCTGCAGCTCCTGGCTCTTTCCCCAGATTTCACCTGTACCTCATTTACCTGTAGGTCAGTGAACACACATTGCAAACAGCGAATAATATTTTCCTTCTGTACTGTAATATTATGACATCAATTTATGAGTATCATAAGATTCCCTGAAAGCAGTTATCCAAATTTTACAATTTTTATTTTCTATTAAAACTTGAAGGTCTCAGTTCTACACTTCTCTCTTCCACTAATCCCAGTTGCATAACTGAGCGTTACTTCATCTTCCTCTGACTGTTTCTCTCCCTGTGTTATCTGTCGGTCTTATTTATATTCATTATGCAGACAGACATTCTAGCCACAAAATTAATACCTTGAGAAGGCCCTGATCATGTATCAAAACCAGGGCAGCTTCAAGACACGAAGAAGAAAGACTATACTGGTTATCCTGTTTTTAAAATTATTCTAGCTTCTTTATTCATTGATGTTTTATTTATCTTTTTCCACCTCTTAGGAATATGCTACACATTCAAATTGCTCTAGAGTAGTAAAGTTAAACATTAGTCTTTGTCACCTCCCCGCCACCACTTTCAAATAGCATAATGGAAGAGACAACCTAAAAAAAAAAAAAGGCAGGTTTCAACTGATATTCTGACTGAAGAAAACAGGATGGAAAAGCATCCAGAAGAAGAGTCTGGTTTAAGAAAGAAATACTATTTATTATCACATACTGGCAACTACAGTCCAGTAAAGTATTTACAGTCTTATCAGTTGGTCAAAGGAAAACACAACATCTATGTACTGACTAAATTAAAAATCTGGAGTTGAGTACTTAAAATCCCCACAAAATCTGAAGGGAAATTAAGGAGTGTTAGGGGGTGGTGCTCCACAAAGTAAGCACAAACATCAACCAAGGCCCTGCCTAGTGTCAAGAACTAATTTACTGAATACTGAAGTCTCCCTGACTACTTCTTCTAGGTTACAACCCTAATAAGAGCTGCAAACAGATGCCTCCCTTTACTCAGGGCTCAAAGCCTACAACTGCCTCCTGAAGGCAGATGACTGTCGCATTTGATCAAAAAAACAGGAAAGATCTAACTCTCTTTGTGAAAAACCTATCCAGGAGAAGAATAAAAGACAGTGTGCACTTCATATAAAAGGCCAAGTGGTTATAACACTTACCTACTATGTGGGAGTTAAAATTCAATTCCCTTTAAGCCAAATAATCCCTTTTTAGATTTAATAGCTCCTTACCTGTTTCATTTCAACAAGTCTTTCAGCACATCTCGGATCCCAAAGCTGCTCTTGGTGCCAAAGGGAAACAGTCTAAACACTAAGCTACACAATCATATTTGCCTTTGTGTTCTTTCCAGTGCCATGACCTGCAAATGCTTTGTGTATAGATGATTCTTTTGGTCCCACATTTAACAGCACATTATGTTGAGGTAGACACTCTCCTAGAAACTGATGGAGGGAGGTCTGAGTCCCCTTCCAGGCACATGTTCCAAAGATGGCTAACCTTTCTCCCAGCTCCTTTATTAACTGCATGCACAAGCCAAAGTTTTTTATAAAATTTGATTATAGATTTGAGACACACCTGAACGTTTCATGAAATAATGTACATACACTCCAAGATCAGTAAGTAAGAAACCCCATTAAGTGGCAGCAAAGGTTTTCCAAGCATCTCCTTGATCAAGCTTATAGAGTGGTGATGTGATCATACACAGGAGACTCGTTGACTAGTAATTAAACTCAAGAACTGCTTTCAACTGAAGCCACTACACTCTCTCTAATGAAGCTGATGTCATTTCTTATAAACTGTCACCCAAAAACGCAGGATTTTTTTCTAGTTATACATCAAAGGTTAGGAATTTAAGTCATTTGCTTTCTTATCAAAGTAGCTTTGCATTTCTTTGAATACTACCAGATACTGAAGCTGTTTCCAGCAAAGCATCACTTCATGGTTTCATGATGAGATCTGTCTGAAGCAGACGTTTTCTGACACAATTCTTTTAACTGGATGAAGGAACAATCCCACCAGCACTTAATATAATTAAACAGTAGATTCCATGTTCAGCGCGTTGTTTTAGGCTCCTTGCAGAACAGACTATAATTCCCAAAGCAACCATCCCTGGGAAAACAGAGCAAAGAGCAAAGGCCAGTACTCCCACAATTTTCATATTTTGTTTTTTCATCACAGATAGTTTGCTGTAGCTTCCCTTTTTTTGGTTCGCTCTCTTCTAGCTGATTAGCTGCTGAATCTTTCTCTTACAGTAGACTGTAGACAAAGCTATATGTTTTTCCTTAACCATGATGTGAAATTAAGAAGTGTCTTTGTAGTGTAGATTTGTGGATTAGTAAAGTGAGACTGTAAAATAGGCAAAATATTGTTAAGTCACTGAAGCAGTTCTGCAGACATGTCCACATTAAACTTCAGCTGTGATAACACTGAAAAAAACCACAGTTGAAGAGCCTCTATTATATGACATGAATGTTATGATCTTAGCTAAAAAAAACCCCTACAATCTCACTGCTAGGCTTCTAGCACAGCTGGCAAATGCACTGGCAATTCATGCAGAGGTTCCCCCTCATCTTTTAAAGATGGAAGCATAATTATGACCATTAAGAAAACCTCCCCAAATCCATCTCAATTTGACAAGCTTTTTAACATTAAGTGCCACCTTATTTTGCTGTATTACGCCACTCTCCAGTTTTGTATGTTCCAACTTTCCCATTTACTTTTGCTTCTTTTGAATTTACTTGCTGCCACACACCTGCAAGAAAAGCAAGCGCTGCCTGTCAGTATTGCAGCTGTCCTGATGCCCACTCGGCACTGCCAAATGCAGCGTAAACGCAGAAAAACTAGTTGTGCACTTCTTCAGGTCATTGCCACCATCATGTCTGTCCAGCTGCCCTGTTATCAGTGCATGCTGATACCTTATTTTCTATTTCCCATGTACTAACCAAACAGTGCAGAAGATGACATGTGACTCAGTGGTGGTGTAATGATGGCTTCCAACACTGTCATCTGCCAATCTTGTCCGATATAGTTTTCATAGTACAGTACAGCGTAGTTCAGTTTGATACCTTACCATGTGCCATCAGGAATCGTCCCACACAAGCTCAGTGAATTGAATCAGAGCCAGTGGTTTAACTCCTGGATATCTGCTATCAGTACTGCTAAGTTAATTTACTGATCAGGTTCATGACAGTAGCATGACAAAGGGCAGCATGATATCAGGGAGTCCCAAAAAGATCTTATTTTTGATGGTAACACTGATGTCTGCACCAAATATATGGATATGGATATTAACAGAAGCAATTGATTCAGAGTAAGATATTTTAAATGTAACTTATTCAACAAGTGCATTTTTTTTTCACTTTAGGAGCTTAATTAAATCTGAGGTCTGAAGGGGAATATGAGGCAGTCTTCCTTTTCTTCCGCTGCTGGTGTGGGGGTTTTTTTTAATAATGAGACAAAAGATAAAATTTTGACCTTCATTTTCAAAGTAATCCAAGCCAGTCATTAAAACACAACTATTATTCAGCAAGTCACCAAGTAATGTTGTATCTTGAAATTCCAGTGCTAATAAAAGACAAAGAATTTGAGCTAGTATTTCATGATTATAGTACCACTCTTGTTTAAAAGAGAACAAAAAATACCTTATACCAGAGAGAAGTCACGCCATGCTTACCCTTAACAGACATTTTTGCTGCACCCTCCTGACAGGTGTACCTTGCACTGCAAAAATTCTTGCAGCTAAAGCAAGCCCCACACCTTTGGAAGCATTATGTTTATCATATAAGAATAAATTACGGAGTTGTTAAGACAAAAACTTCTCTGTAAAAGCCTTTTGATGTATTACCACAATATTTTATTAGTCAAGTATCTGCCTACACAGGTAAGTTTGGTTTTTAATTCTTACTTTTCTAGGTGTACAAGTGTATCTTCTAAAAAGGGGTAGCAGCTGATCCACCTATAAGCTGGCCAAGTGAAGCAGATACTCCATGCAACATGGCCCAGAGAAGATGCTTCCTCTCCTCTCTCAGGTGTCAGCCACAGTTCTAAGGAAAATTGCAATGGAGCATACAGCATGTCTAGATTTTGTTGTCTCACACAATAAAGCAGCAAGCTCTCAAAAGCAAAAAGAGTGAGATCAGATAGAAAGATCTGTGGAGAGAACAAGAACAACCAGAGAATCAACAGAATTTACTGAGCCTCTATGGATATGAAGCTATACATTTCACACAATTTTTACTTATTACAAATAATAAAACACTATAGACAAAATCCACAGATAACGCTGTAACAAAACAAACTCAGTGAAAAAAAAAAAACCCCACAGTAAATTCTTCAGTCTTTCAAGTGATGAATATGCTCTACATAAAACAATGATAAAAATTCATAGACTATTAAAAAACAAGCTGCTTTTTTTTTTCTTTTCTATTTTTTAATGTAATGCAAAATGTCAAGTACGTAGCCCTAGAAAACAAGAAAATTGACAATAAAAAAGGAAAATATGTCTTAGGCCATCAACAACACTAACTGCAGCCTGGGAAGTGTCCTGAATCAATACAGGGGGAAAAAAAGAAGACAACCAGAAATTACACTTAAAAACAAACAAACAAACAAATCTATGAGGCAGACTACAATGCTCAGATAACATCAGGAAGTCAAATGAGGCAAAAGAGTGAAGAAAGGGTTCAATTGCATATTTCAGATAATGCTGTACTGCGGGACTACTGACACACTGTTAAGTGGTTAGCTCTTTCAAAAAGGCCACAAACCTCCCCTACAGCTTCTTTGAGTCCTAAATGCTGCAAGTGCAGTGCTACCAAGTACCAGTCACATTGGCTTACGAGTGCTGCGGCAGGACCCAGCCAGGGCAGCGTGTTGGGTGCTGACAAGGCTCTAACTCAGCCTGCACTCCCACCCCACCACCTGGCTTGGGGGTAGGAGATTCTTACTGCTCTCTCACTCCCTTCCCAGCCAAACCCCCATGGTTCTCATCGCTCTGCTGCTAGAAGCTAAATCCAGCTTTCTCAAGCTCAGAAACATGCAGTTCTTAAATGGCATGGATTAACTACAGGAGTCCTCCAGGGCTTAGAGACACAGGTGACCCGCTGGACTAGAAAAACAACATAAATAACAAAAATCATATATAGGCACAAGACACTTGCTTTAACAGATCCACTTTTAAGCCAAAGGAGTGAAGAATTTACTTTATACTACTATCTTTCAGTTTTAATCCCTTTATTCAAAGTCCTACTCAAAAAATTTCCCTCTAATCTCTCTCATGTTTTATAAATAGCTGTTGGTCTTCTTCAGCCATACACATTGACCTCGCTACTGGGAGTTCTTGAGCTTTACAAAACAAGCAAAATGCTTCTCTGTGTCATCACTGGAAGGATTTAATAAATAAACTACACAATGTCAGGAGCTCAGTACATCTCTGGAGAGGTACTGAAGACCCTTCATCATTTTCATGGGCCTTCATTGGACTTTCCTCAGTCTCTTGTACTGGGGAGCCTAGAAGCGGACCCAGCACTCCAGCTGTGGCCTCACCAGTGCTGAGCAGAGAGGAAGAATCACCTCCCTTGATCTGCTGGCAACACTCCTCCTAACACCATGCAGGATACCATTACCCTTCCTTGCTACAAGGGCACATCGCTGGCTCATGTTCAACTCGGTGTTCTCCAGGACACCAGATCCTCTTCTGCAAAGCTGCTTTCCAGCTGGGTGACCTCCAGCATATACTGGTGAATGGGGCTTTTCCTCCCCAGGTGCAGGACTTTGTGCACTTCTCCCTGTTGAACTTCATGAGGTTCCTGTCTGCCCACTTCTCTGTTCAGCTAGTTTTCAATCCACCTCACTGGCTGCTCATTCAGCCCCCACTTCATCAGCTTCTCTATGAGGATGTCATGTCAAAAGCCTTACTGAAGTGAATGCAGACAAGATCTATTGCTCTCCCCTCATCTACCAAGCCAGTCTCTTAATTGCAGAAGGTTATGAGGTTGGTCAAGCATAACTTCCCCTTTTTAATGGTCACAGCTTACTGATGACGACTGTGTCATGCACTTGTAGCCAACCACAGTAAGCTTCAGCAGTTAATTTGGATCCACAGCCGTTAAGGTTGGAATTGCTTTACCGGTCATACAGAGAGAAGGGGGGGAAAAAAGACACACGGAACACCTCTGTTTAATGGTATTTCCCTCCCTTCATCTTAAATATCAACATGGGAAAAAAAAAAAAGTGCAAAACATCAAGCTGGCAGTTTCTAGTCAACCTACCAAATTAATAGAGGGGAGATAAAAATGAGCAACTATTTCAGAGAAAAAGTTTGGGCAAAAAGCAATAAACAGCTATGTGGTCTGGTAGTCTCATGCTCCCAAACCACATACTGAAACACTCTCATTTAAATTAGTGCACCTTGCCACACTTCTAAATTACCAGTTGTAAATCTCTAGATTAATGAGTTCTCTCTGGTTTGCCCTTGTGAAAAAATAGAGCATTGAAATATTCTGAGTATTCTGTTTAAGCAGTCCATGGACAATAACATCTACAGGACAATCACCCAAGTCTACATTAATGAACATGTATCTTTGGGCTTCTAAGAAGGCAGAGCTAACAGGTAAATATTTAAATACGTCAGAATCTACATATCTACAGAATCTAAATGTGTCAGTATCTAAATGTGTCAGAGTCCATCTTAAAGATGACTGCAAGCTTATAAAGATCTAAAGACGATTAGAAGCTGGATAAAACCTTGGGATGTTTTCTCATCATAAAGACCATGATCTAGATGAATTAGGAGTTTGATAGCGTGACTTTTAAAAGCCTCCATAGCTTATTGCTTTTAAAGAAATAATGTGAATAGTAAATTTGAAATGCACGTATTTTATCAAATAAAGGCCCTACGTCTACACACAGCACAGCATGAATATTAAAAGATATCTTTTCAATGTGAACCAGCATCTTACACCCTTGAGACTATGCAGTGAATACTAAGGCAGATGGAAACTGCAGAGAGGAACATAAAAAGTTACAGATGCGCAGACTAAGAAGTGCAGCTGTGTGTGTAATAACGCAAAGCAAACGGGTTTCAGAGATAAATTCTGCATTCACACCTTTCGCTGACTTTATCATATGGAAATATCTCAGTGAACTGACAGGTCTCTTGAATCAGCTCTAGTAAGTAAAATTAGCTTCTGCTCTCACTGGAATACTTTCTCTATAAAAAAGGACACCACAGAATAACAGCTATCGCTTTGTACTATTTGACTACAGGAATGTCAGGTACTTTTTTTAATAGATTATTTGTGGCCTGCAAGTTCAACAGTGCTGAAGGGAATTCCAACCCTTAACAGAATTAATAGACACTGTTAGACAATGTCGTAGTCTATTAGGAACAGAGGAAAAGAGCACCTGCTATTACAATTCTTTAGTCTTAGTTGGAAAATGCTCAATTCCACCTTAAAAGTGGAATTTTAGCCTTAGCCTTCAGGTGCTTTTTTCTTTATGAATATACCAGAGATGCAATTATGCTCTTTTTCAGGCTTCGTCATCCCTCACCAGGCAAGATAAATTTCTTAAGCCCCTTGTTTTGTGATAGAGCTAACCAAGAAAAAGACAGATAAGAGCAGCAAATTGCTGCAGCTCTTCCAGCAAACTCACTCGCCTTAAGCAGAATCCACCAGACACACCGCAGATGAAGTCTCCTTAACGAGTTATAAAATGACACTCACAACTCCCTACTGCTACCAAAATATTTTGCTTCATGTATCTAGAATGCCATTTCACTTCCTCACAGCTGCATCACACCGTGGGTTACTGCTGTCATTCTGTGTGAGCGAGTCAGAGCGGCTTTCTCCTTAGCTGTCATCCCCTACAAATGAGTCACTAGTTTACTGTGAAACTTCTTAGCTCATAAATCCATCCCCACTACCCAAGTCCTCCCAGTCACCCATATTTTACTGTAATCCTATGCAATAAGGCTTCCCCACTTAAAAGCAAGTGTTATTAGTGTGCTCCAACTTTCTGAGACAGAACTACTGAAATTTTTAACAAGGTCTTCTATCTTATCAGAGGCAGACACTAATTTAATGTGGCATATGCTACCTCTCATAAATCCATTTACATGTATTCCACTTTTTCAATTGCCTCCCTGCCTTTGACACTTTTTAAAGTTTTTTTTTCTATTGCTTTGCTATAGAAAAAAAGAGATTAATAATTTTCAAGCTACCAGAACCACCTCTTCTCTCCTTTCTGAAGAATAGCTACTGCATTTGCTCTTCTGCAGTTAAATACCATCTCTATTTTGATAGTATTCCATTTTGAAATGTTTGCTATGCGACTTTCTAAAGTACGACTTCTTTACCCAGGCCCCTACAAACCTGAGCACTATGAACTTCTAGGTTTCATCTTCATTTCACTGTAAGAATTTCCACTGTAAGAGTTTTCCACCAGTATACGTTTATTTCTCTCTTAATCGTGATTCCATGTTCAACATGACCAACTGCACCAAAAATGAAGGCAAAATATTAATACAAACTGGGGATGATAGCTCTGATCATAACCTCATGCTCACCACATAACGCCCAACTTCCTTTCTTATGTAATTTCTAATGGATAAATAGCTTTATACTACTTGGATTATTTTCCTTTACAAGGTCAAACTCAGCTTGACTTCTGGCAACATCTTATTCACACTTTAAGACTTCTGAACTTTATGATAGTCTTCATTTTTGAAGAACCACTCCTTGCAAGTTCTTGGCTAGCTTCTGATATTCTCTTTGGCTGGCTTTTATTCTGATTAGGTCTGCAATTATTCTGCTCATGTATTCTGCTTTTTCTTGGGATGCAAATCCTATGCACTTTTTCTAATCGTGAATCAAAGAGATTTCAAGAACCCACCATTGGCTCCCTGAGCTCTCTGGCTCAACTAATTTCAAATCATTTCCCTACAGTTTCTCAGTCGGCATTTTTGAAATTCAAAACCTTTAATTGGAAACCCCTTTCAATCTAAACCACATAAACCTCTGGTGCCAATTATTCAATTCAAACTCAGTTTCTACAAATGACTCTTCTAGAATGTCCTCAATGCTTATAAAACCCAGTATAAAGCAACATTATTTCTTTCTAATTCAATCACTGCGTGTGAACATTGCATCCAGGAATAACTGGTCCCCAGAATTAGTAGTGAAATTATGACCTATACAGGAGTTAAAGTCTCCACAGCATATTGTATCAGGCAAGTAACTTTATTCCATCTACTGTATTCCAATAATTCCATGTATACTTAAGACAAGAAAACTCTTTTGCATCTGAAATTACTGTGTGTGAAAGACTCACCCAGTGAAGATACACAATTCTAACTCAATAACACACTTAATGTATAACTACGTAGAACACCCTTTCCTTTTAATAACCAAAACAGCAACTTGATCTGGAATTCATTATCCCTTCACTGTTGTTCTTTATCTAAGAGCATCCAGTCTCTGAATCCTTAATATTTATTTCTTGTTTCCTTCCCTGACAAATACATGTAAAAGGTTCTGTCTTTCATAACAAGATCTTTCATAACAAATATAACTGAAATAGAAGACCAGGTCCCCAAAACGCTTTATATATCCTAGCACCAGAACAACTGGGTTTACATCATTAACTTTTACAAACAATCCAATTTAGCATCACAATTTTTGCAGTACAACACTTTTTATTAATACTTAAGTCTGTAGAATTTCCCATACTTCACGATACCTTAAAAAGGTATAAGGTCATTTTATTTAGCAGAATACATGTTTCGAGCTTCTCAAGCAATAGCTCACTCTGTCAAACTACTTCACAAGTTAAGAGTAATGGAATTAATTATCAACTTGCTGCCCATTTTACAGAATTCAAATACCAGTATAAAGGTTCAGTGATTTATTCAACATTACAGGAGACAGAGCCTAAGCCTACTTAGTACCTAGTTTCATGCTTTAGCCAAAACTACCATCCACTCCCAACCTTGTACACAAAGCATGGACACAGGAGGTGGATTAGAGAACCAAACTTAAGGAAAAGAAAATATTCTTTCCGTGATTTCAGAAGGAAGATACACATCTTTATCTGTAAGATTTCTTAATTAATCCATTCAAAAGTGGATTCATTTCTCAGATTCTGTAATCATTTCAAATCTAATATAGCCTCAGGATCTTTCTGCAAGTCCTGTCTTCCGGAAGTGCCTTCAACAAGTGTTCTAGCACCCGCCGGGACTACTTGATTTACAGAATCATAGGCTCACTGAGACTGGAAGGGAGATCTGGAGATCATCTAAATCCAATTCCATATCCACTTAAGTAAAACACAAATAGAAGCAGTGGCAAGTTTGGAGCCAAGGACTGTAAAGTGCTTGTGGATGGGTAACTTTCACTTATGACTTCTATGATTCAAAACAGTTCATCAACATTTTAACAGCAACAGGCAAATATTGTACTAAACATTGAATCAGGTAAATACTTTCTTTTTAAACACTAAAACTTGAAAATGTTTCCAGTAGACTTTATTTTGATGCTTACCAGAAAAAGTACAATAATGATATTTTGGAGTAAAAATTTCCAAAGTAACCACAGTGTCAGATTGTTTCAGACTCATTCCTCACCACTATTTACATTCCTGAACACATTTTAGCAAGAGAAATAAGGAACAACCAAAAGAAATATTCCTTGAACTGATTTTTAATAAGAAAAATTACTATACAGTTCATAAGAAATTTCAAAACAACTTCGCCTGGATGCAGTCCTGAGTGATGTGCTCTAGGGGATACTGCTTTAAAGCAGGGGAGTTGGACTAGATGATCTCTGGAGGTCCCTTCCAACTCTGACAATTCCATGAATCCGTAAATTGTTAAATACAAATGTCACTTATATTTTACATTAAACTACAAACACAGCACTTCTTGTAAAACCTCTTCAAAAGCTTACATTAAAAAGAAAGAAAGAGACTGAGAGAGAAAGAGATGCACAAATTCTGATTCCTGAAGACCATTTGAACAAAACACGATTTGAAAACGGCAGGGGTGTAGGGTATAAGATTCAGTCATGTTGCATGACAAAAGAGAGGAAGAACATATGAGGCACAGGCACTAGTGATCATAATCTCTTCATATGGGATTAGTTGAAGCATGGAAGAGTCATCTGCTAGATCATTTCCATTCCTGTTACCCTCTCTCCCACCTACCCCAAAACTCGGAGAGGTCCCTTCACCACCACTGCACCCTAAGAAAGCTTTATGGAACCCTGAAAACTGCAGCAGCAACTTGGGCTGAAACCCCTCATTGCACCATTGGTACCTGCTGTCTGCCATATGGGCTGATCACACACTGCCCAAACCTCTTCGATTCCTTAGCCGGGTAGGGCCAAGTCAGTGGAGCAGACGGTTGCAAAGGAAGCTCAGCAGGAGATACCAATTGCTGCTAACAGCTTTACATGGTTTAAAATGTACCTGGCACCAGAAGCAGGGCACTAACTGAAGATGCAGCCAGCAGCTATCGAGATACCAGACATTCTGGACTTGGAGAAAGGAGGAGAGCTGAACATTACTCTTCCATCCTAATTCTATCCAGGACAGAGGAAGCATGTCTCAAAAAGGACTATGATTTGGACACTAATACATTTCCATTTGCTAGAGTGTGGAAAGCCATGAACTAATGAATTTTGCAGTACTGGCAAATCTTGTCCAAGTAACCCACAATGTCTGGAAAGAGGAATATAACCAAACCCTGCAAAGCTCAGCAAAAGGCCAATAAATGAGAGTTTCTGCATATTTTTTTTGTGTAGAAAAGTATCCCTGGCAAAACCAGGATATTTTTTAAGTCATCACATTTATTTACCTTTTTCACCTCTTACACTTGCCTTGGGGAGTTTCAGTTCTATCCCTGAGCAGAAAGAAACACAGTACCTCAACACAAGAATGGGCCAATGCTGACAAAGGCCTCTGTAAGTACATAAACAGTCATATCAACTGGTTTATCAACATGCACATACCTTGTTTGGCAACTTACACACTCATGTTCACTCCCACTACCAGCACCAGCTCCTAGGCCCTTTTAGGTTATTTTTTAATCAAATAGCACAAAGCTGACTTAAGCTCCCACAGACATGTACAACTGCTCACATCAGTGATGCCACACTGCAAATACCTAGAAACTCTCCAAGCCTGCAATGGCCCCTGGGAAGCCACCTCCTCCTACAGGGACTAATTTTCAACAGAGATGAGATCAGCAAACATATCCCATAATCCTAGAGTGGAATAAATGGCCCATGGAGCACGGGATCTGTGAAAGCAAAATTACAGTCTGTAACAGTAAAATTTCCTCTATCCATTGACTCAAGTCTTCCTCTTAGAGAGTTTCTCAATAACCAGGTCTTTTTCCTGCCTGGGAGGAGAGCAAAATTCAATCTTTACCAGTTTGATGAATAAGATTTTAGTTATTTATTCTTCTACCTATATTTCATTACTTCTCATAGTCCAAAGCATTCCCCCTAAAGGGATAGAAAGGATTCCCCTTGGTGGCAACTCATCTCTTTGCTCTTCAGTCTCAGCACTCTTCTCATTTACTTCTGTTTTGCCAATTACTAGGCCTAGTACAAAGGATGCAGCCAGCAGCAGAACAAACCAGTAACCAGATTCTATTGCACACAAAAGGGTCAGTACATGGGTGATCGCTGGGGGTACAAACAAGCTAATCAGGTTACACATAATAGACATCAACCCCAGGAACGATACAGGACGGCTGACAACCAGTGGAACAAACAAAGCCACAAAGTCTGCCATAAAAGAGATGGGAGACAACCAAGCCAAGAAGCTAATAACGTAGGACTGAAGCAAACTCATGCTGTTCCCACAGAGCCCATGTTCACAAGTACCAAACCTGACTAGGGGCCAGTTGCAGGGAGAATCAGGAGGTCCTTCCCCAACAGGGAAACTCTGCAAAGTGCATCCACTCCACCCTTCCTGCAAGTGGTCCCAGCTTTTATGCCCAAAGCAGGACACCTGGCACTCATTTACCCAATGCAGGGCACCTGGGGCTTGTTTACCCAAGGGCTTTCCCTGCAAGGTCAGCCATACCTTGGAGGAAAGCCAAAAGGCAAACTTATGCCCCTCCTTTTGAAGTGCTGTAGGAATCACCCATATGTCAACCTTAATTCAGGGCTCAGGGTTCAGACCCCAGCACTTCAACTTCTTACATATCTACCCAAAAAATCCCTTGAAAAAATAGTTCAAAGATGTTTATCTAAACCTGTTGAGACCTTCAAGTAATAACTTTATGGCAATAACTATTCACCCATTTCACAAGTTACACATTCAAATGCCATTTTATTAATTATTTCAGAGATCACCTGCAGGAGGAGAATGGAAGTATGATACTGTGAAATCAGTATTAATCATCTTGAGCTTCGGTTGGACTTTTAAACAGCACTATCTAGCAGAGAAGTTAGGTACATTTCGTGTCATTTTAATAAAGATAAATCAGTTTTCAACAGTTCAGAAAGTACTCCTACATTGCTTTGTATTTTCCTCTCTCAGGTATGCTCACCCCCGTGTAACGGATTGGTAAAGTGAGTGATCGGGTGAATGTGTACGCTAGCACTGTAAAAGGGGACAGAATACTAGCTCCCCTTCCCCTCTGTACTGCTCATTGGTAACCTATCTGCTGGGCAGAAACCACTTGCCAAAGCTGGTTCATGACCGCACCTAACTGGCAGCACAGGAGCCCTGACTCTCACAAGCCTCCAAGGACCCACCGAGGGACTCTCCAGCTGCCCTGCCTGTGTCCCTGCCCACGGCAGTGTGGCCAGGCAGTGACCTGATGCCACTGGCAGCCTGCCTGGGCTTAGGCTGCTTAACCCTGCCGAGGGAATTAGAGAGCACTGTGGCAAAAAGGGGTGAAGGCTTGAAAAGCAGCTTTTAATTTTCCACAACTTTTGCTGCATTTCTCCCTCCTAGTGCAAGCCTTCTGCATGGTCTCACTTCTGTTTCCCCACATGACTAACAGACTGCATGCACTGGAGGCACCCGGGTAAAAAAAAACAGGGGATCTCCCAAGCCTCCTAATCCCTCCTACACTGTTCTCTCTCAATGCAGTTTTTATTCTGTTTTCTTCCTATCTACAATGAAGATGCTAAAATAATTAAAGTAATTATTCTTTTACTTTGGATAAGCTTGTTAAGAGTGCTTTATGCTTAAAACCATGACAAATGTACTCTTTTATTATTTACACAAACGACTTCTAGAGCGTTTTCCTGATGGACTGTTATTACTACTTGATAATATGTAATCTGGAATGAACAGTGCATGAAAAACTTAAGAAAAATTGTATAACTAAATAATTGTGAGAATACCCTTACAGTACTTGGCATGACAGCATGATTCAGACAGATGACAACAATATACTGAAGTAAGGATGTCACTGTTAGCTGTTTCAAAACAGAAACAGAAGGAAAATCCAACCATCTCAAGAATGAAACCAGTGGAGTCACTTTCTGGATTCTTATCTGTTGGAACCATAATAACTAGGATAAAACAAACCTCTGCATATAATTGGTAGATCTTTCAGAAGAGAGAACATCATCTTGTCTGTTAGTACAGCCTGAGGGGGAAGGCAGTGGAGGGGACAACTTCCATAACCCTTTGTAATAGATGTTTTCTCTATTCCACCTCCAAAAAAATTAAAGAAAACCAGCTAGTTTAATTATGGGAATAATCTAGAGGAAGTACAAACACAGTTAGAATTTTCAGTCCATGACGTAAGCCTGAATAAAATACTAACAAAACAAAAAAAAATTTCCACTTTCTTGGTTTGGAATATTTTGTTTCAGTGTAAAAAATGATCTTTTTGAAGCATGAAGAACACGAGGCCATTCCTCTCCCTCCACTCCCCAGTAAACAGATGTGAAAACCTGGTTGCTTCACTCAGATGAAAATTTCCTAATAGAAATACATATCTTACCCTATCTTAAACCTCAGGTGGTGTACATGCAGATTTTGCAAATCACATTACTTCAAGTTTGATAGTGAAACTTCTGTTTGTTGATTTAGTAATTTTCATTGCTAAACTCACACAATGAAAATACGGTCAATTTCAATTACATATTTTTGATTTTCAAATGTTTAGTTTTCAAGTACTCCATAATATATGGCTGTTTCAAGAGCCATTTCTGGGAAAATGACTGTTTCCGCATTGTCCATTTGAGACCACGTGCACTAAAAACACCTTGTAAATAAAATACTTTTATACTTAACCCTGAGACTCAGCAGTGAAAAGCTGACAGAAAACACAACTAGTTATTCCTTCCTGAGCTGAAAGTACTTGAAAGAACATTCTTAGCGTTAATCTCAAGGTACTCAAAAACAAACCAAAAAAAGCTCTGCAAGAAATCCACCCTTCATTAGGTATTTCAATCAACTGACTTCTGCCATTCTGTAGCACTGAGATACACTAGATAGACATACATTAATGGTTTAGTTTCCAAAAAGTGATGATGCTACTAGAAAACATGATACTAATTCAGACACAGAGTATTAGCATTCCTCTACTAGTGAGACAGAATCACATTCTATTATTTCATGACACAGTGTTCAAATACAGAGACTTTAAAGAACACCTGATGAGCGCTGAAGAAAAGCCACTTAATCTAAAGAAGATGTGATTTCAAATGAAAAAAACCAAGCAGCACAAAGGCCACCAAATACCCACTTATACATTCCACCATGTGATTACAGTGCAGTCATCTAAGTCAAAACGTGCATGTTGAAATTCTCAAACTTCACAAACCCAGCTGTCATTCTCAATTCCTGCTGGCTCAGCCAGTCATCAAGCAGTCTAGGAAATGACACAAGCTCACCAGAGCTCAGCTTCCTTACTTCATTTAAGGTTACGCTCGCTGGCTGACTGTAATAAAAATGGGTAGCGAAAGATCCTCTGCAATCTTTTCAGAGCCGAGATCAGCCATCAAAATCTACTTCAAATAAAGTTGCACTTGAAAATGAACCACACTGCAGAAAAAGAACATAGGAAACTTTACCTTAATTGGAGCACGACTAAACTGTATTTTTCTGTTGGCTGGGATTTCATCTTCATCTGGCAATCCATTAATTTCAGAATATTCCATATCAGGTTCGTAACAGTTATTTTCATCACTGTCATCCTGATCATCCTGTTCTGTACCTGTCTCTCCCCAGTCAGAATTATATCTCGATCGTACTCGATATACATTGTAGTCAGAGTGCATGTACACATGGGAACTCTGAAAATTATTCACATCTTCATGCACTTCTTTTTCACTTGCCTCATCATAATGGGAGTCTGTAGCATCTGAAACAGCATCTGCAGCAAAATCACCACCTGAAGCTACATTTCTTGGTAATTCTGCAGCTTCGGGTCTCTCAAAGATACCCTCTGCATGTTCTGACCGTTCCTTTTGTTGCAACAAGAATTCTGTCTCTGTTTTTGATTTACTCCTAGCACAGCTGTCCACAGATCTTTCACAGTCAAGCACATTGACCAAATCCTGCTGACTTGCTGCAGAGCTCTCAACAGTACCGGCATTTGCCTCTGTACTCTTCTTTATTTCTTCAGTTGTTTTTGAACCTGCTGAAGTGCCTGTGGATGTCTTCTGCCTAAGTGTTGAAGGCGTGCTATTCTGCTGAGAGTTCTCAGCCATCACACCTGTACTCTGTTTGGCTGGGGGAGACCAGGTGCTGGCATCTTTCAAAGGGCTGAAACCCTCGAGGTTTGCAACCGGGGAGGCGATATTTGTGACAGTAGATGAGAGGTTGAGAGGATAGTGACCAGTTACAGAGTACTCTTCATTGTTTTCCAACTTTTCTACAACAATTACATTGTGTGAGTCAGTGTTTTCAAAAACTGCACTGAGCTGACTCACAGTTGGAGAGACGGTCTCTGTCCTTGGGCTAAGACTGTCCAGCGAGTCAGTGCTGCCTCTGTGAGACTTAGAGCTGCACCACTCATCTGGAAGATCATTGGAAACAACTTTCTCTTTCTTTGGGGAATAGCGATTGGAATGTCCCGTTTCATGAGCGTTTCGCTCAAACATCTTCCGAGTTTCAGTAAACTTGGAATAGGAAGGACCATCATGGATAGTATCAAATCTACTAATTCTTTCCGAGACGGATGATTCCAATTTTACTATTGAACCATCCGCTTTTTCTACAAATTCTTTGGGCCTAATTCGTCTTTGAGGTGATGGAGGGCCACCCTTCCCCCTCGTTTTAAGTGTAACTCCAGCGCTTTCAGTGGGCTCCATGCCCATCTGCATAAATAAGTTCTTAATCCTATTGACATTTGAGCCATATTTCCTTCCCCTGCTCTGCGAGGCATCTCCTTCCTCTTTTGCTTTTTGGTCTCCATCTGATTTCGGTTTGTCAAAGGTGCTTTTCAGTGCCTGGAACTCAGTTCTATAAGCATTCCTGTGAGGAGAGGCACTGCGGAGGGTTGATCTTTCACCTGAAGACTCCGTTTTCATCATGTTTACTCCAGGAACACAAAACCAGCTTACATAGTTTCTGTGGCACCGCTCTCAGTAGTATGTCACAGCTGAGATGCTGCTTGAGTGTTTTTCTCAGGGGGTAGTGCCCTTCAGCAGGACCATACTTCACAGAAGATGAATATCTAAACACACGCGGTCAATTCCGACAAAGCAGCGCAACCAAGGACTCTCAAAAGCAACGGCTGATTTGACCTGCAATAGAAAGGAAGGTTTCTGAATCATGTCAGGTACTTGTACTTCTTTAAATCTAAGCACAATTTCCATTTACCATCTTTTGACATGCTAACAAAAAAAACAGTTACAAAAACCCAACAACCTCCCAAACACATGAAAACTTGTCATTACAGTTTTTCAAATTGATTGTGCATAATTTGCAATCTATAATATCATCCCATAAAGAATGGATTATCGCACCTGACCATTCACAAAGTATTGTATCATGCCACAAACATGCACGCAAAGGAAAGGCAATGTGACAAGAAAAATAACACCGCTTCTGTGTTATTGCACTTTTCTAAAAAAAGGAGTAATTTTTTAAAAATCCCCCAATCAAACCACCGAGTCACTCACATCTAACTTAAAGTAATTCACGCAAACATGATAATGCTGCTTCCCTGAGGCACCCTTGCTCTCTCAGAAACATAATGGTAGAAATACCATCAAACACAACACACTTAGAAAGGCAAATTAAACAGCGGCTCGAGGGAATAAGAAAAGCTGCACCCAAAGTTAACATCCGCGGTTGACACGGCAAAGAAAGTGAAATCCAGTCCAGAGCAAGCTGCCCCTCGCCACGGGCAGCGGTCCCAGCACCTGGCAGAGCTGGCGGTGCCCAAGGATGCGCTGCAGGAACGCGGCCAGGGGCTGCCTGGGACCGCCGCGCTGTGCCGGGCCGGCGGGGCTCCCTGGCCTCGGCGGCCGCCCCAGACCCCCGCGCCCTACCGAGGGCAGCGCGGGGCTCACCCGGAGCCGAACCCCTCTCCTCTCTTCGCCCCACACGCCCGCGCCCTGCCGCGCTCCCGCCGCCGCGGGGCGGCCTCACCCCGGGCTCGTGCCCACGCAGGGAACCCCGCACGAGCGGGGGCGCCGATCGCGCCACGGGCGACTGAAAGGGAAACCCGCCGCTCCCGGAGGACAAGGAACTTCACACGAGCGGACAGTGCTGGAGCCCCTGCGGCGGCTCCTCCTCGGGCGGCCGTGCCGTGCCGGCGGGCGGGAGGTGCGGGGCCCCGGGCGGCAGCACCTTGCGGCGGGGCAGAGCCCGGGCGGCCGCCCCCGCGCGGCCGGGCCCCGGGAAACAAAAGCCCGGTGACAGGGCTGCTCCCGGCGGAGCCCGGCGCCTCTCCCGCCCCGCGCGCATGCCGCCTTACCCAGCCGAGAGCCGCGGCGGGCTCCCGCAGCCTCCCGCCGCCTCCCGCCTCAGCGCTGCCCCCGCGCCTCCTCCGGCCCGCGGCGGCTCGGCGCCGCTGTGGAGAACGGCCGCCGCCCGCCTGACGGGAGGCAGCAACCGCCGCGGTGCCTCAACGCCATTGCAGGCAACGGCGGCGGCTGGGGCACCGACACGGCTCCGCGCGCACACCCGCGGCGGCAGCGCGGGGGAGGAGAAGCCGCCGCGCCCCGCCGCAGCCGCGCTCCCGCCCGCCGCCCGCCCCTCCGCCACAGCGCGGCCGCCGCGCCCCCCCCGCCGCGGGACGCGCCCCGAGCCGCCGCCGCCGCCCGCCGCGGGGCCGCCCGTGGCGAGCGGCAGCGGGTGACAGGTGCCTCACCTCCTCGGCGAGCCGCAGTGGTTCGCTCCGCCGGGGGGCGGGGGAGGCGGCGAGCCGCGCTCCCGCTGCAGTCCGGCCCCGGGCGGTTACCGCCGGGCGGCGGAGGCTGGGCCCGGTCCCGACCGCGCTTCCCCCGCGCCCCGCTGCACCGCGCCGAGCCCCAGCTCGCCCCCTTTCTGACCCCGGGAACGCTTGTTGCCAGCCTAACCCCCGGGAACCGGGCCGGTTCGGCTCTCGCCGTTCCGGAGAAGGGCGGCGTGCCCGCCTCCGCGCGGGAGGGGGCCGGGGCCGGGTCCCGCTGCGGGGAGCCCCCGCCTCTGCCCGCCGCAGGAACCTGTGGGGACCCAGCACCTTCCCTCCGCCGCCGCCGAGCCGTGCCACGCAGCCCACGCGAGGCCCACGCGCGGGCAGCAAACCGGGCACGCTGCTGCACAGCGCGGGGAGCGTGACGCGTGCGGCGGTCGCGGACAGGGACAGCGATGACAGCGGCTCACCCTGAGGGCACAGCCGCAACCAGCACGCCTTCATCGCCTGTTGGATGGGCGAGTCCGCCACAAAAATGCTCTGGCTTTATGCAGCGAGGGAGCAAACTTCCCTGTGGAACATGGAATCTCTCGGTAATTTGTAAAACTGGCAATCCAAGAAGGTAATGACTGTTAATCACCTGGCAACTCCTAAGCAAAGTTCATTAAACTAATTGCATAAATATCCAGAAAATGGCCTGGGGATGTATGCTGCAAATTCAGAAAACTAATTATTATGCAGACAGGATCAAGAGAAGAGTGACTGAAAATAAAGACATTAGGCAGACAGGTTCACAAACTTAATTCATTAGTCTAATGGGACCGAAGCACGGGTACTACATACCGCTCCACGCGGTCCCAGGTGCCAGTCTCTGCTTCACCTGATCTGCACCAAGGGACTGCAGCTCCAAACGTGTACCCTGAGTAACCAGCACACTGATACCGACAGGGAACCAACAAATCGGGTAAAACAGACTGAAAAACAGCATCTTGATAAAAACATATGCGAGAGGCTAGGACAGAAGTGAGGACCTTTCAGCCATGGTTTTCCTGCTGCCGGCAATAAGCTGTCCTGGTGCACTGCACGGCCTCGGCCCCGGCCAGCGCTGCCTGGGGACAGGGCACAGGAGGTCGGGGGCTCCGGGTGCCCTGCGGGCTGCCGAGCACTGCCCTGCCAAAGCACCCTCGCACAGAGGGGAGGGGCGGGGATCAGATGAGGTATGCAATGAGCAGCACCTGAGCTTCAAAAGCAGTTACAGAAAGCTCCCCTTCGAGACCGTTTCCCAAAGCAGAAGAACGAGGGAACAACTGTGTCACAGCTGCTTGCGGTGAGGAGTCCTACAGGTGATTCCCTGCACAAGGACTAAAAATCTTGCAACTGACCAGGACATCTCCTATTGAATTCTAAACATCAGATAACGCCCCGGATCTGAGGCCCAACCTCTCTGGCGCTGCCCTTCTACCAGTATGATTTTGTAGACATGAAGCTGTAAGAACTCTGAGAGAGCTGCTTGACTTTTGAATATAAAAATACAGTAACAGAACTTCAAGTGTCATTGAGAAGAGTAGAGACATAAAGCAGAAATTTAAACGTTTTATTTCCTTTGTGAATTTAGGCTAACGTGCAGAGTGGTTGAAGAGCTTAGCATGTCCCCGATATGTATCTTGAAGAGTTTTATAATTCACATACACGAACAAAAACAGGGACACAAGCAAACATTAAACAATCTATGAAACAATTGAAGCGATTTTAAAGAGACTAATTCACATCTAATTACGTAAAGCTAACTAGGAAAGTATCCACTACTAGATGAGCAGAGCCATAAATTGTTACGTTTTCTAACAGAAGTTTTGCAAACAAAATGGCTACTTCTGACCCATAATATACATTTGAAACAATGTATCCAAGAAAACATTTGTGTTGCTTCATGGCAGAATAGTACCACTACCTCTATATTAAACTCCAGTAGAAAGTAAGGAAACAAGATGAGTCACTGACAATGATGAAAGAAGCACACAAGAAGTCTCAAGTTTTCCATGATAAGAGAGGTAATGTATTACATTTATTACATTTATGCTCTCCTTAAGCAGGTTGTAAGTAGACAGCATAGACATTTAAGCAGACAGTACCCAGCTTTGACACAGAATCTAATGGAAAATTATTTTAAGTAATTTCAGATTCCTTCGATACCACCGCAGGTTCAGAACAGCCAGAATCTGTAGAAACTACCAGCAATTTTATCTGCTCAATCACAGACAGTTCAGAATTTATTTAAGGGTTCAGCTTTGGTCACTGTCATCTAAGGTATTCAAACTTACTAATCACTTAAAAAAAATTTTCAGTCTACATCCTTATTTACACAGCGCCTATGGTAAAGAATATTATTATCTTCTCTGGAATAATAAATTGTATTTTGTTTAAACTGGTACATCACTTTTCAAGACAGACTCTCCATATATGAGGATGGCCATATAAAAATCAGAATTGTGTGTCCTTTTACATTTTCAGCATTTCTGTGACAATCCATTTGACTAGAAAGTATTTTTAGGCTCTGCTAAAGCATGATTGACATTTCTGTTAATTCCTGAGCAACATTAAAATGCTGCAGAGCATACTTTAGGGAAGATAAAGAGACCAAGGGCCTCCTTATCAAGTTAGTATAAATTCAGAGTAACGTCACTGAAGTTACAGAATTACTCTGATTCCCAACCAATGGGAATTTAAAATCTGTTCAGCTTAATATTTACATATGCTAGAGTATGACTGTCATTTTACTCACACCAGAGCAGCAACTCCATGCAAACAATTCTGAAATCGCACCTATGAAAGGGAGAGAGACCCGAGTTGTTTAACCTGACAGCATCACTTTAAATTATACTCTATCTTTTAAAACCAGTTTTGATGCAGCCCTCCAACACTGAAAATAATTGATTTTCTGTTTATTCTAGACGTGTGAATTATATTTACTTACAAACGTGACTATTTGGATGTCACTGAGGGATTGTTTTGAGTCACTTCTGTGCTTCTAAGCCACTCAGGTTTTGAGATAGCGATTTATTTGCGCAGCAGAGCATCAATGCAAGTTTTTCCACATGGCTCAGGCAAAAGAAGAAAGTCATCCCATCATCTGTCTCTTGTCAGTGTCTTTCAAGTCTTGCAAGATCATATCTGTATGTACACATACAAATGGAAACTATTTACCTATTCTGGTCTTTGGCTAAGAAAGCCTCCATCTGCTATCCTGCCAAACCACTGGCGGGGAGGAGGTTTTGCTTCCTCATACATATCACAGCATAAACAGAATTGAGTTCTATTTTTTAACACTCAGCCATGAATTCTTATTACATAATCCCATTTAAAGAGAAAGATCTTGTCTGAACAAGATACATGTGTTTTGGCAGATAAGGAATGTTGAAGTTAGGGTTCTCCTGTAGCAGAGTAGCAGGAGACTAAAATAAACAGCAAACAGCCGTAATAATGAGTTGATAACCCTTAGTTTCAATATTAGCAATCTGTGATTGCAGTAAGTGTAATTCTTTTATATAGGAAACCATTAATAGTTAAAAATGGGAGCTCATTAACATCATTAATTTGGCAACTTCAGAAGACTGGGCTGGTTTTACATAGAACATGTCAAACTACTCGAAAGCTCAAGAATAGCATCAAAAAACTTTCAGAACTTTGTCCTGAAAGATCTGAAGAAAATATCTGCTAATGATAACAAAACTGCATGTTCTGGCAGTTTATCAGAAAGGCAAATATTAGAATTATGAAGGCCTAAACTCAGACGAGCAATAGCCTTTTCTCAGTTACAGTGAGGAGACTATCACATCCATTCTTAAACATTCTGCTTTTCAATTATTCAAGAAATGTACGGTTATGGCTCAAATAAAATAGAATTTTCAAAAAGGAAAAATATGAATTATACACTGCATACAACCACTTACATTGAAATAGTGGTTTTGCCTATATTAAAAGTTCGAAAACTTAAGAATGGTCAAAAGAGCTGTATTTCACACAGCTTTTTCTCACGGGTCCTCAACACTGAACTCTGAATTTATAACACAACACGGACAACTATTAGTTACCAGCCTAGCTAGAATGATCCCAGCTAGTTGCAGAAAATATATGATCTCATGCAAAAGGAGAAGACTTAAATGTTCAGTCTGTTAGGAATTCACTAAGAATCAAACCGTGACAAAACTCAGATTTCATGTTAAGCTGTTTAGGTGGGGAAATTATTAGGAAACACTCCAGAAACCAGATTAGTTGACAAAATGAGTAAGATACTCCAAAGTGAATGGTACATACATGTCACATACCTTGATTCGTCAGATAAGTACCATATGTAGATACATGGTATAGAAAACTCTCCTTTCAACATCAATGAGAAAGATTCAGACTTGGAAATGCTACTAATTCAACTATTACAAACCAGAAAATCAGAAGAGATATTTAGGAGGCTTATAATAATTAGTATTATTTCTTAATATAAATACATTCTTTTTATTACAAAATCCATTTTCTATTGAAAAGAAAATTTTTCTGAACAGTCAGAATCTAGAACACAGAAAATAATGGGGTTTGCCAGTCTGTGCAAAAGTATTTCTTGTGCAGTAAATATCAATTATTATTCTTAAAGAACATTTAGTGAGCCAGAGGAAAGCTGGGAGAAGAGGAAGAAGTATACTTGATGCTCAAAGCTTACAAGTGTACTTGCTACTGTCAGTATATAACACACAAGAAAATCTGATTACTGAGTTCAGTAATCATTACCTTGCCAAATCAGGTAGTGTTTTGTGCCACGAAGAAGAGAAGACAGCAAGTTTGGCTTTCACCGTTTCCAACTGACTGACTATTTGAATTCAGTGGCACTTTGGAGTCTATACTCCCATTCTGAAAACAGCAACAGATGACTTCTCAGAGACAGAAACAGAGGCTGGAGCTGACGAAATACAGCACACTACTCAGCACACTACTGCTGCCTTCAGCGTGCAATCTATTGGCAAGTGGGAAAAATATCCGTCTGGATTGCTCTGCCCTGAAGCTGATGCATATGCCTCTATTTGAGCTCACATCGCAGTAGTTTGTATCCCAAGCCCTCCTGGGAACATGAATGTGGGCTGGTTATGGTTGCAGTAGTAGAATTTGTTTCTCCTTTTTCCTTTAAAAAAAATCTAGTAATTAGAATAAATCCTAACAAGAAAAAAGCTGTTTAGCTCAAAACATTAATTTGTCACTTATAGAATGTAGAACAAAACATAGTTTCCCGTACCTTGGTTACCTGCCATGTACTTTGATTACATTTCCCTCTACCTTGCATGTACTGTCTTGCTAATAAACTCTCAGTGAAAATTCTCTGTTAAAGCTAGATTTGGTAGTCAGTTTAATTTAGTGCATTTAGGAGCATTAAATACTTAATTACTGTGTTCTATATGGCATCAGATAATGAATGTAGGCCAGCTAAAAAATATTCAGTTATTTTGGAAAACCTGTGCTCTTTGCCAAAGCATAGAAATCATATCGCTGTGCCGCAGTCACTGTAGAAATACAAGTTACCTGTTAGAGGTGTCTATAAATAAGAGTTCTGGGCTAACAATAAAGCACTTGTGTAAAGAGAAAGAGAAATCAAGAAGGGTAACCACTTCATCACTCTGTTAAAAAGAAAAACGAGAATACTGCCATCATGTTGAAACACAAAACATAAGAATTAATGAATCAAAGTCCACAAATTTATGATGACATCTTTAAGAAAGGGAAGGAACACTCACATTAATCAGCACAGAATTATAGAGGAATAGGATTACATAAACATTTGCATAAAACAGAACAAGCAATTACACAAGGCAGAAGAGACAAGCTTTTGAAGGATCTAGGCCATTGCCTGAGACAAAAATACCCAGGAAGAGGTGCTATAAGATAGCCAGCTTTGCACAAGCAAAACCATAAAGCCACCAGAAACACAGAGAAAATACAGATCACAACTCTACATGCCGAATAATGGGTCTAATATGAACCTTTCAGGTGTGTAACATAAAAGAAATTAAAACGCAACTGTCAGTGAAGGTCAGTGAAGAGAAGCTCTTTGGCTCTCCCTATGGGATGAAAAGGGCAATGCCTCGCTTGTGGCAGATGTGTTTCAGTGACTTTCTGAGAAACAATTTAGAGTGGAAAAAAATAGAGTTTCTTTGTTGTTCTGAAGAATTATGTTCCTTTAGCTCTGTAAGTACAAATGAAAAGGTGCATCATTAGAAAAGGAGAACCTCTTGTCATTTCACTGTTAAGTCAGTGGCTAAATACAAAAGTGAGACCAATGGACTTAGCTTCTTTAATAAAGATTCAGTTGAGATGCAGAGTAGGTGCAAGCAAGCAGGAACACAAGACAGCTGGAAAATGAAAATTTCTGTTATTTGGAAGCTCCACTTCCTGTCCTTCAAGAAAAGGGAAAAATTTCCATTCTGGAAAGCTGTGTTACCTTACTATGATGCAATACATATTTCTGTTAAAAACAAAGTAGATGCATGCTCTCTCAGAAGGAAATGACCCATCTCTAGAAGAACTTGAGAAGCTGTAACTTGTATCAGCAAGTGTTGGAATAGGCCTGCACAATGGGTTTAGGCAATGGATCTGTGGCTCTCCAGTGGGAGAGTTTCTGTCCAAACCAGAGGCAAACAGGACTCTTGCTACCAAGGAAGGGTGTATTTACACACAGCCCACCTGTCTGTTTTCACCAAGCAAGTTATGTCTGATCTGGTCACTTGTAACTTTACTGTGAAATGACAAAGAGACTGAAGAGCTCCAGGATGCATCTGATGAAAGGCACTCAGGTCTGAGAGGGCCATTGATTATTCAAGTGCCCCCTGTTAAGAGTGACCATTTTCATTCATTCAGGCATGGAGTCATGCACACTTTAGCACAATAACAAGACCACTTAGTAAATAAGCTGATAATAGGGCTTGGACATAAATATTTGTAGTTGCTAGTGTCTGGGTACCAGAAGAATGTACTGAAAGCAAGCTGCCTGATAGCCTAACAGAAGGAAACATACCAAAATCAAGAGTCTACAACAAATGAACAGGAGGGGATGCAGAACCAAGAAGAAATAGGATGCAGAATTTTAACTTTTACCAAGGGCTTTGCATAAAATCAACAGTTACAGAAAAATTCTTTATAATGAGGTCATATTAGTTTTTCTTCTGTGTTGTGTTGGCATACACCTCTTACAAATGGCCAACCTCCCTTCCAACCACTATCTTGTCATCTAAGAAAAATGGCTCTAAAGAAGAGGGGGAGAGAGGGCGGGACTGAAGGGTGAAGGAAGAAAGGTGAGATTACAGGGGTCTAAACTAGATTAGAACTACTATCCAACAGTTTGCATTAGTTTCATGCTGAGCTGTGTGAAAGAGAAAAGTGTTTAGGAATAGATGGTGAGGAGGTGGAGGCAGAAGGGAAATACAGATGGGTACAAAACTGCCCACAACCTGTCAGATCTGAGAAGAGGGAAGTTGTAAAGAGTGCATGAGGAGCAAAAGAACTTGACCCTTTATATTTACCTATTTTGGATGTAGTGGAATTTTCAGGCAGGGAATAAAATGAGTGAAACAAAAGAAGATAAGGTAGCTGCATGTGTCCATGCCTCTATACAGGTAGCTTCAAGAGTCCCACCAGTGCCCTGACTATGATGAAAACCAGGCTAGCAAGCAATGGCACATGAACAATACAATAGTGGAATGCATCATGTACTAGCTGGTAAGTGTCTTGACATTAAGTAGATTCCAATAAAAAGATATAATAAAGTTACATATATTTATATGTCTATAGAAGCTCTGTCTAGAACACAAATATATGTTCTGCATAGATACAAATATTCTCTCCAGTGTTTTACATCAGGCATGAAATCACCGGCTCTGGTTGGGGTAGGTTGTATGGTAGAGACACCATCTAATCAGTCTCAAAAAATTCCAGCTGTAGGTAAACAGTTTTGTTTTGTACTTCAGAAGCTGCAGCTTGTCTCATAATTGGAACAGGGAAAGAAGTTTTTACAAAGAAAAAGGAAGGAAGCGGCTCAGGCAGAGCAACGAGGAAATGATTAGCTTGCACAGCAGTGCTCCTCTCAGACTGCACAGAGGACTAAGGGCAAAACCCCAGAAACAGCAGGTAAGTAACTGGGGTGGGAGAGGAGAAAAGAGCATTTTCCTAGTCTCTCATATTTGAGAACCTACTCGATCAGCTTCGTACAACTGCTCTACGAGAGCATATACAGGCAGTGAAGAGACTAATCTCATCAGGTAAAGAAATCCTTTCATTATTTTACTGCAAGGAAAAAAGTAAATGGATATTTAATATAGTATGAGGTAGTAGTAACTCATGGTGCTACTACTAGTAATGCACAGTGCCATTCAGAGAAGGAAAAAGAACACAGTGCACCAAATCTTCAGAAACAGCTGAGAGAGTGGGAGTTCAGATCAAACCTAAACTCACTAGCACTACAGTTCGCCCATGCATGATGTTCTAAGTGGTTTGTAAGTGCTTTGGAGGGGCCGTCGAAAGCTATACATAGATGCATGCCTGCAAACGGATACCACGTTACTATTTTACTATCTTTGTAAAAAATAAGAGAATGCTAGGCATAAGTTTAACTACGATCATTTTTCACTTCCCACAACTGCAAAGCTGCTAAGTCCCTGCCAGATGCCTGAATAAGATTTGTGGATTGCTGGAGGGAGTCTGCACCAAGTAAGGGAGTTTGAGGTTTTGCTTTTTCTGGTTTTCATTGCTCTCTCTCATCCCCGGACAGCAGATGGTGGCATTATCATGGATGGATTGTTTGTTAACAAGGATCTTCTCATGACTTCTCAATATAAAAATCATCTAAGTGTCAGAACACAGGGCACACCAGGTTAGCCTGATCTATTAATTGTTCTAAGTTTAAAAGGACAACTGAGGCAACTTACCAGAAGAATCATGGAGAAAAATCTTTTCCATTGCAAAGAGAAAACACTGAATTAAATTCTGCTGTCTTCACTACTGTAAATTTACATTGTACCAAGGCACTAAATTCTGTTTTTATCCGGATGAAGATTACTAAGCCATCAAATCATTCTACAGCTTCCTTGAATTATTGTGTTTAAAAATTATGGGACAATCAGTAGCATTGTGAACCGGTAAACAGAATGGCGAATGTCATTCTGACTCCCTTGAGTCATCCTGATCACTAGAAAAGGAAATGTCTGTAAACCTCCCAAACTGCAGAGAGCACAGGAGTATTTGAAAGTTAACTTTAGGACTCTGAACCTATACTGTAAAGGCAGAAATATGGACAATACATGAATAAGGCTAACCTACTTATTTTTAGGCAGGCCTTCCAGTTGCTGCCCAGAGCATTTCCTGTTGCTCTCAAATGCCACAAACACTTCTTATTTTTCTTTTAAATAGATTTTCTGAAGCTCGCATTCATTGCTGCTATAATAGTGAACTCACTAAATAGCCAGCAGAACTATTTGTTGGCAACAGAACAAAAAATGGAAAAGAATGTTGAATAGTGGGGGTCAATCCAGAAGAAAGAGAAGGTATTTTAGGGAAATACAAATGTATATATTAACACTTGGACATTTCTTTTAGCATGCTGAGTAAAACTGGGGTTCAGTAGTAGTACAAAAGGGTAAGTAAAGTATCCTTCAAGGGACAGTGCGCAAGTTGTGTTACTATGAAGCAAAAAGAGAAAAAAGTATTATGATCAAAAGACAAGCTGAACAAGACACTTTAGGATCTTCAAGTGCAAGTAATCCTACTTCCCACACAATACCCCGCACCCCCCTCCTAATTTTTATAGGTCTGTTCATGCAGATATGCTTTAGAAAAATCACTTAGTTTGAGCATAAACAAGCTTATACTATTTTCCACAACATTTACACACAACATTGCACTTTTATCCTTTCTGCCCTTGTAGTCTGCAGTCTGGCAACCAGTGCTAGCAGGAATTTCAGGGATTCAGAATCTCAAAATTGAGGCCTGTATTCTTTTCTGCCTCCTTTCACTAAAACCTTTGCTCTATCAAACTATCTTATTGCAAGGAATGACTTCTGCTACATTGCACTTTGAGAAGATCAACCTTCTGCCTATCTCCATTGTTTCTTCTTCCCCCTCAAGCAGTCTTGGTAGATGTAAACCATCTGATTCAGCACTGAATGGAAATCACTGACCATGCAGCCTTGTTTAACTTTCTGCCTTCTCCATTTCACTTGTAGTGAGCTTGAAAAGCATAATCTTGAAATCAAATATCCAGCCATCTGCAATAAATGCCATTACTGAGATACACACTATTTCTCAGATTAAAACTACCTGTATACTCTGTACCATAGAATATATGATTACCCATGATACATACCAGCTGTCCTCGTAGTCAGAGACTGTAATGCTAGAAATCTTGAGTTCGATCACGCCTTCCATTTCAGTGGTCAGTCAATAACAAGGTCGTCATGGATGCAGTATCAAAAAGAAAATTACTACCTTCTTGCTGAAAAAATGAGGAAGTTCGCTAGGAGATAAGTCAATAGGGGTATAATCCTCAGGCCACATAGGTGGGGGAGTTCAAGACTTTTTTTTGTAGGAATGAGTCATGAATTCTTCACTAACTGATTCATCTGTAACACAAGAAATTTTAAAGAGGACACATACAGAACAGTCTGTGTTCTTCATAGAAGGCTCAAAATTGGAGAAGAAAAATAGATGCTGCACAGGAGAACTAGATGTTTTAAACTACTGTGCTAATCTTGGGCATGATTAAGGGAATGTTTGTTTAACTTTTTGCCTTCTGAGAGAAGACCATAACTCATCGCAAAACAGAGACTGTTTTTAAAGTAAGAGTAATTGTTGCAGACTATACTGCCTTAAAATGTTCTAAAAGGAGAGATTCATGTTAATTAGGAAGCTGTTCACATCTCATGCACTACTGCTTGTTCTGTGTTGCTTTTAGAGAATTAAATTGATTTTGTATTTGTTTATTTAATGTACCTTATTTAGGTGTAATTGATCCTGTTATTTCAAACCTGTGCAAAATTAAGTGTGTAAAGTAACAAGGTGCTGGAAGCTAGTATTTTCTAAAAAAGCAGAAGTCTTACATATTGGGGTATGCCATAACTGCTTCTATGTGTACTTTGAAAGCTGATTTTGTATATTTAACCAATGGCAGGTTGTAGGAAATTACAGAGATGGTGTTAATTTTTATGTGCTTATTTCTTTGTTTAACCAAGCTTGTACAAACAAATTCAGTGAAGTCCAGACCAGAATCCTATGTGAATTTTAAACTCTCTTCAAACTTACTGAATGGAAAAGGGTATAGAACAAAATCAGGAGTTCCACTGGAGGGCTGTGCCTATGTAGGTAGCTACAGTACAGTGGCAAAACCTCATCAACAAAAAAAAAAAAAGACACAACCTTCTTCACTGTAGGTAGGTGTAGGAACTCTTATTTTTTCCCACTGCTTCTTAGTTGAGTGAATCACAGCTCATAGGAAACCCACAGGCAAAAGCTAACTACTAAGTTCTTTCTGTGGCATAATCTTATCCCACGGCACACGCAGTAGTCTTCCTTTACATAGTTACAGAGTGGAGAACAGCATGAGAAAAGCTTCTGCACCTCCCACATTGTGATGCCATGTTTATACAGAGAAAACAAACAGGAGGTCATCTCCATGCCCCATGACTACAGAGCCTATAGCTTTGCTTTTCTGTACAAGGGGGAGAAAAGCTCCCAGTATTGTTCTCTTCTCTTTATCCACACACACAGACAAGGGTTAGGTACACAGGGCCACTGAGGGATAAGCAGACAAGGAGGGGAAGCAAGCAAAGCATTTTTCCCTGGGGCCTTTGTTTTCAGAGGTCAAGGCCTGACACATAGTGGTACAAGTCTCCCGAAACACAGTCATGGACTCAGTCTTCTTAGAGCTCGTGTGGGAGTGCTTGTGCATGGTGGGTTGACCCTGGCTGGACACCAGGTGCCCACCAAAGCTGCTCTATCACTCCCCTCCTCAACTGGACAGGAGAGAGAAAACATAACAAAAGGCTCGCGGGTCGAGGTAAGGGCAGGGAGAGATCACTCATCAATTACCGTCGTGGGCAAAACAGACTCGACTTGGGGAAATTAGTTTAATTTATTACCAATCAAATCAGAGTAGGATAATGAGAAATAAAAACTAAATCTTAAAACACCTTCCCCCCACCCCTCCCTTCCTCTCAGGCTCAACTTCACTCTCGATTTCCAATACCTCCTACCTGCCAGTGGCGCAGGGGGACGGGAAATGGGCATTGTGGTCACTTCATCACCCACTGTCTGCCGCTCCTTCTTCCTCAGGGGAGGACTCCTCACACTCTTCCCCTGCTCCAGTGTGGGGTTCCTCGCACAGAAGACAGTCCTCCATGAACTTCTCCAACATGAGTCCTTCCCATGGGCTGCAGCTCTTCACAAACTGCTCCAGCACAGGTTCTTTTCACAGGGTTCAGTCCTTCAGGAACAGACTGCTCCAGCATGGGTTCCCCACGGGGTCGCAAGTCCTGCCAGCAAACCTGCTCCAACATGGGCTCCTCTCTTCATGAGTCCACAGATCCATGGGTCCTCTGGCATGGGGTTCTCCACCATGGGCTGCAGGGGGACAGCCTGCCTCACCATGGTCTTCACCACAGGCTGCAGGAGAATCTCTGCTCCTGTGCCTGGAGCACCTCCTCCCCCTCTTCTTCACAGACCTTGATGCCTGTAGAGTTGTTCCTCTCACATATTCTCACTTCTCTCTCTGGCTGCAGTTTCTATTGCATGGGTTTTTATTCCCTTCTTAAATATATTATCACAGAGATGCTACCACTGTCATTGATGGGCTTGGCTTTGGCCAGTGGCAGGTTCATCTTGGTGCCAGATGGCATTGGCTCTAGCAGACATAGGGGAAGCTTCTGACAGCCCCTCGAAGAAACCAACCTTTCTACCAAAACCTTGCCACACAAACCCAGTACACTGTGGGAACATTTTGCCCCTTGAAAAGAGCATAGTATAAATCCCTGGCAGACTGCTGCATAAGTCACAGCCATGTTACCAAGGACAAAAATGTAACCCCATTTATTACACTAGATCCTCTTTTAGCCTAAGTCAGCCTTACTTGAGTCACCCTGGAACAGCTTAACTAGGGTATCACCAGGGCATCTGCTGAGTTCCTGTGAGCCTAACTCCTCTACTACAAAAACCGAACCAAAGATAGCCTTTAATTTCAGTGAAATCAGCAACAGATCAGTCCTAGGGAAGGTTATGCTTTCAACATACTGAATCACAGTTGTTTCTTGGGTGCTGCTTTTACTTGGTGCTGAACAAATTCCTTGCCAGTTGCTCTACGATCTTCTGGCCTAGAAGTCCTTTCTTTCCTTAAAAAAGAGAATTCTGCAAGTTTAACTCAAGAAGTGGTA
The DNA here is from genome assembly GCA_028020825.1 of Podargus strigoides. Classification (NCBI taxonomy): domain Eukaryota; kingdom Metazoa; phylum Chordata; class Aves; order Caprimulgiformes; family Podargidae; genus Podargus; species Podargus strigoides. The sequence goes on from CM051623.1 coordinate 33,203,089, forward strand.
TGGTAAAGGAAGGACCTGTTATTTTTTCAGATACAAACAGTATGATGCTTATGTAGTAAAAAAAACCTTGGGATATGTCATACACATTGTAATATCTACCAAAGATACAAAAAAGGAAAGTAACAGTTCAAGCAGTAGATGGAATAATAATAGATGGGTTGTAATTCTTGAGCTGCTTCCCACCATTGTAAAAGTTGAAGTCAAAGTATTTCAACACTAAGCCTACTCTTTTCCCCTCTTACCTAACCTTACGTACTTATACTTTTAGATTTACATTTCATAGATTTAACAACTTCTAGAAATAGAGACTTCTTGTTTGCAGGACTACTTAGTGGTCATTAAGTTACTTCTTGCCAAATTCTTGAATAATTGCCTCAAAGGTTTCTGTAAGGTAAAATACATTTGGCATACATAATTGGAAGAGACAACATAAAACATACATTGCATCCTCTAAATACACAATTAAAATATTATTGGTTTACACAAGACTACATAAACAACTACGCAACACTTTGCTGGCAGACCTGTCTGGCTAGGTCATTAAAATAATTCTACTTTCAGGCCTCTACCCTTCACTGGGAATCAGACTTTTTAAAAAAAAAAATAAATTAAAATGAGTGCTGTTATTCTTGCAGATAAAATCTTGCCCCAGCATACTGATGTTAGACATGAATGTCACAGTAACAAGCTTCTTTTAAACAACTTGCAACCTTCTGAACAGTGCCTTTTCTAATCTAGTTTACATTTGAAAAGTTCCTTCAAGCTTTTCATCTCATAATGATGTTCGAGTAGTAAAACACAGTAAAACAAAGATAACTGACAATCAAGCATGGTATCAGAGATTAAGCACACAGTAAATAGATTTTCAGTGATTCTAAATTAGTTGATGCTTGTATTTCTTCAAAGAATCTTAAATTATAGTTTACTTACTGAGAAAACATTCCTTCCTTGGATGGCTAAGAAAAAAACATCTATCTGATAGTTTTGCCTTCTGTGGGGATAGTACACTTTATAAAAGAGTGAATTTTCTATATTAGTATTGTTCTACCAAGATTTTCAGTGATAAAAAGAGCTGTATCATTAACTCTGACTTGTACCATATCAAACTAAGATAAATTCCAGCAGTGGGGCCTACTACATGCAGTTTGAGAAGAGTGTGGCTGTACATTCAACAGCCAGGACCACACAAGTCCTCCTCTAACCTAGCAGAAATATAGGCTCTCTTTGGGGGCAAAAGATGCCTGCTGTTTCAGTGCAACTTTCCTAAAGCACCTAGATTTGTGTAATAAACAGGGCAAACTAAGGGTCCAGTGTAAATAAGACCACTGCATATAACCGTAGCTACTAGAGAAAGTCACTGTAAATTTGATGTGATTTCAGACCAATTTAGTTAGCAGCACACTAATCTGCACAGAACATTTATTTCAGTAAGTCTGACAGCAATGTTTACAAAAAAATGAGTGTCTCATGCAGGTCTGTAGATTAGTCTAATTAAAATGAATTAACCAACTTAAAGTTTGATTTTAAGTACAATTTTCTCATGAAGACAAGCCCACTTTCTTGGAGCACTGCCCACATTTATCACACTTGGACATTTTGTTCAGAGCAGACATAACATTTTTGATAATATACAGGATGTAGGATAAAGCTGCAGCAGTTTGTCATGGGTGGGCTGATCCTCGCCCACTTGAGTTAGACAGGTTTTGGAGGACTTGTGAGAACAGCAGAGAGCTGCTCTCATGATTAGTAAGCACACAGCTTTGTTCGATCTCCCAGGAAACGATGCAGTTTGATTTGGGCATGCTGTGATGAAATGGCAGTTGTATCAGCCCTGTCCTTTGTTCCACTGTCTCCTATCAGATGTTTAGGAACCACCACCATTTCTGCTGTGCTTATATGATTATCATGATTATCTCTCTCACTGCACCACCCAGACCTTCAAGAAAAGCAGCATCCCTGATGCCTTTTTCTCCAAAAGAATAAGTGCTTGAGATTTATGATTCATTAGTGGTAGCAGTCTTATGTTTCTCCTCTAATAGTCATCTTGCCTAATGTCTGCGGTCAGCAATTAGGGATCCAGCTCAGAGAACAGTAAGAAACACAGTATTAAGCAGCCTACCAATATTAGCATTTGGTGGCTTGTTATACTCCACATCCACAACGAGCCTGTTTTACAGACTGTAGGAAAGAGAAGGAGAAGTCTCTTTCCCAGCATAACCTCAGCTATGTCAGCTGGTCACAAGAATGAAGAATTTTGGTGATGTCCTTCACTCCTGGAAGTCGAGCTGGGCATACTGTGTAGAGCTAGTAGCAAATTTAAGAACTGGGTAAACACTTGTCTCAGTCAAGCACTAAGAAATGAATAGGCTCCTCCAGGCATTAAAACGCAGAAATACTCCTCACTTGTGTTTACCTTTGATCACCAGACCTGAACAGGGCAGTAATTTAACATGAAGACATTTTAAAACATAGAGTAGGAAATCTGATATTAGAATCCACTAACAAAATAAGCACTACTTTACAAGTTTAAACTGCACACCTCTTGCTTGCAGGGTCTCTGCGCATGGCTAAAGGTGCCCAAATAAAGTGACCCAGAGACAGAGTGCAAAGTTTGTCAATCCCATGTATTCCATAACTACCTTCATCTGCTACCCCATCCTCCTCCTGTATTAAGTATTCTTTGATATTGTCAGTAACACAATTGGGTTTTTATTTCATAAGCCCACAAAAATACTTCTTTAATGCAGAAAAATCCTTTTTACAGTTCTTTTTAATGCAAGCATCTCATTTTATTTTAGCACATCATCCACAAGCTAAAAAAAAAAATTTAAATTTGAGTCCTCATTTTTAAATACAGTAATTGCCTTCAGTGTTTATAACATACTAATTACTGGTAAAAGACAGAAATGGGATTTCTTAATTTAATCACTGAATTAAATCATTAATCACATCTATGCTTGATATATTATACAATGCAGAAATAACAGTAGCTACTCTCCCTCAGGATCTATTATTTAAACCCATTGGAAAAAAAAATATTTTTCAAAAAACTGTAATAATGCTCTATGTATGCACTTTTCTTTTTTCTCTCTTAATATTTGCGAAATAGAGATCAAAATAATTACGCAAAGGTGTATATTAAATCCTTAAGCTCAAAACCACTAGAAAATCAGATGATGGTAAGGAAAATGAAAATGAATTTAAGAGAGAAAAAATTATTTTTTAAACATACCATGCCATTTCCCCTCCTGTAATTCAAGCTGGAACTGTGCTACATTAAAACTACACGGTACTGGTCAAATTTAAGTCTCTGTAAGGAATACTTTTCTGGTCTTTTCTATGCTTTGGTATGCACAGAGAACTGGAACTTTGATGCAAGACTTGTGGAACCTGTTTTCTTCTCCTTTTGGAGGTCATCCTTTGTAACATATAACACAGATGTAAAAAAGGGCAGATATTTCTCTATCGTTTCCGTATTTTTTCTCTCCATCATCTCCTTCCAGATGTCTTTTTTTTTTTTCCTTTCCTTCAAAATATAATAAGCTCTAGTGCCTTCCATTAAACACTGGAGAAGTAAATCTTTGCCCACTGGTAAAAAGCAAGATTATTATTTGACTGTTTCAAGACTCATCAGTTCTCATTCTCTGGTTCCCATGGAAACTATCCCCAGTGAAGTTTTAGAGGGGCTATGTGTGCAGCAGAAATGCCGATAATAATGCAGAGAATTAAGTTTCTGCAGGGGAAAATCTTAAGTCATTTTCAAATTTTGTCCAAGCCTTGGATGGCAAATCATCTGCTAGTTTCATTTTTGCCAAATAAAAAAGTAGAAATGAGTCTTTTGCCATATTGATTTTTAGTTCATGATTTTTTTAGAGAAAAAGGGCACTGGAATAAGGAAGTGTATTGCCTGTGAACAGAGGCTAATGTAATCAGCATAAAATAAAGAGTACACTATTAGGATGAAATTAGCCCAGTAACAGACACTGTTTTCTGAGAGATTTTGTATCTAAATTTATGGATAAAATACTGTGGCAGCAGAGGCACATCTACAATCTCCCTTGAAACAGTGAGACTGTTTCACTGAACCTGTACTATAAATTAATTTGATGGAGCAAGAATACGTTACAGTTGGAACTGGCCCAGCATCCTCAACAGACAAATACAGAGCCAAGGGGATACAGTAAAAAAAAAGTGGAAAAAAAATGTTCACTTAAAGACAAAATTTCGTAAAATGTATGAGTGCTTTACTAAATTCTGATCCTTGATGAATGAAAAGCAGTAGGTTCAATAATGACAGTACTTCATAAAAAAATCCTATGCTTAAAATGATATCTAATTATCTTCTGTAGAAAGAAGTTATACAGATTTAAAACAAGCTGGATGATTGAAAGAAGTGGTTATAATGATGAGCAATATTACAGAGACATGATTATCAAGTAAAGTATTACAGAAATTATGATTAGTAACTATTTTATATCTTTTTTTTTTTACAGGTTTGGAAATAGGCAAAGAGACAGGAAAAGGAGCAAGGGCACTAACATGGGGCCCTACTCAGTTAAAGTTACATTCAACAGAGAACTTAAACACCTACATAATTGTATAGCAATCCCAAAACCATAAACCAGGTAGCTGCAAATGCCTACTCCAAGGGGCACCTCCCACTTAAACCTTAACGTTTTCTATAAATCCTGCTTCTGTGCAAGCAGAAAATGAAGCATCTTGGCAGCTGTGTCACTTGCCTATTCTAATTGAAGATCCCAAAACCCCAGGTGTCACTCTGGCCCCCGAGGAGCCCAATACCTTTACTCAGCACATACCCAGCCTACAGCAGGAGCCCACACTACTTCACAAAATGAAGAAATTAACATTTTCTTTTAAAACACAGCCAGAGAGGAGGAAATCGTTGCAAGTGTTCATTTTCATACAGTATCCTGCTGGTTAGAGCACTTACTGGAAAAAAAGGGAGACACCTGGGTTAAAGGTCTCTTCAGCAAGGAGGTTCCTCTCCTGCTTCAAAAACATGCTTAAATACCAGGCTGGAAGGTAAACTGAGCAGGGGGAGGGGTACAGAACACACAAAGGAGAGTATGTTTACCCCTGAGTAGTTAGGACTGTCACTTGAATGAGAAAATACAGATTGTACCCCCTGGACTAGTTCTGGAGTTGCATTTAAAATGCACAAACAAGCCTGGAAGCTGGGAGTGGAGTCCAGAATTTACCCCTCCCTGCTGGGAGTCAGTCTCCTCCCAGCCCCAGGACTCCAGCATTCCTCCCAGCCTACTCACACAGCCTTGGCTCCAGCCTCCTGGGCAGCCTGCTCGGTTGGGCACTCCCCCAGGACCTGGGAGATGCAACATGCAAGACGCTCACATGCCCAAGTGAGCAGCAAGGCCACAATAAACTTTTCAGATTAATCTTTAAACTACTGGTTCATGTATAAGGGGTATGAGGAAGATGGAAACCACCACAGGTTTGGTGGGGGGTTTTTTGTGTTGTTTTGGGTTTTTTTTGTGTTTTGTTTTGTTGGGGTTTTTTTTTAAATAATGATATAGAAGGATAAAAGCACAGGCTTTTAGCATAGAGCTCAGAGAACAAGCCTTGCATACGCTGGCAGGAGAGGCAGTGTGCCAAGGAAAGGAGGTGCCTATTGCCCACAGAAAGCTAAATGCCAAAGCTGCAGAAGGAGGCAGGATTTCAGAGTCATCCTGGTACTGATTAATTGGTTCAGAATAGCTTCCTGCTGAGAATGCCGTCTCTTTCAGATCACCCCAACTGTTTAACAAAGGTAATTAGGGTACCGAACACCTGAAAGTTACACACGGGAATCCATTTTCCACTTCTTCACTCTATTCATCTAGCCTTCAGCCTCTACGGACCACTGTTTTCCATTTGTTAAAAGCAGATAGAAAACAAGCTTTCTATTCCACAGGGATGGCAAGGTTAAACGTACTGAACATTGAGATGCTCAGACACTACAGCAATGAGGGCTGTAGCACAGGATAAATCTCATAGAGATAAGATCCCTGTCTGAAATCTTACCGATGCAGGCAACCAACCTAACCAAGAGGAAAAGATTAATATTAAATGATACCAAACAATTAAAATATTGAGTTGGTTAAAAAAGACTGACCAACCAACATCGTGGGAGGAAAATATCCCTACAGGCTACACTAAAATCACAAGTTTTCTGTATAGAAGCAAAAAGCAGCAAAACCACCCTCAAAATTCACTCCCAGTTCTGCTGCCTACATGAAGGAAGCACAGAAATAGCCTGTGCCAGTACCTATCCCTCCACAGAGGTGCAGCACAAGTAAGGAAGGGGAAATTATAAGGAACTGGCAAAACCAAAATGAGATATAAATTTTTATCCCTGGATTGGGGAGGGAAAGAAGCAGATGAACAATTGCAGAATTGAAAAGCTTTGGCATAAAACAGAGTGGGGCTCAGACTTTGACCCTGCTGCTAGGGCTGTCTGGAGAAAGACATTTCTGCTTCGCGAAAGCTGAGATTTCAAAATCTGGCTCTAAGCCAAACCAAGATGGAATTTTCCAAGCTAATGGTTTCCAAACATGACTTCTGGAAAATAAGGAAGATGCTTGATTTTCCATCAAGTAATGATCCTGTAATACAAAAGCAGCATTTGTTATAAAAACACAGAATTTGACTTCAGCATCAGAATTTTCTATTTTTGTCAATGCCAACTTCAGTCAAATTTACACGCTCTGATAAAACATTCTGAAGTAACTGCATTTTTTTGATGAAATGGACTGTGAGATTTCTGTCCTTAGCTACTCACAAGTAAAATTCATGACGAAAACAAAACCACAAAAAAAGCAGGAACTAGACACGAAGATCAAATCAGAAAATAAGTAGTAACCACAAAAAAAGATGGATTTTTGAAGACATGAGAATGAATGTAGTATGAAGAGGCTCCATACCTTATCAAATCTCAAGTGAAAGAATATATCTATCCAGAGTTATACAGGGTTTCAAGGTGGTAGTGATTGTCATTTAAAGTATATTGATATGGACAAGACTAGTGGACTGTGTGTGTATAAAGCCTTAATAATTCAGTAAGACAAAAGCAAATAGACTACAGTTCATCAAATTAAATAGTTCCTTTCTCATGCTTTTGCTGAACTGTCTCTGCTTTATCATTGTGCCACAGGAGCATCATTTCAGCACAGATTGATAGCAGAGCCTCACTCCTGTAGATGACAAAAGTCACAGACTGAAACCCAGAGACAGTAGATCTAAGGTTTCCCAGCCTCCCCTTCCTTCAGGCACAGAAATACACCTGGGAAGTTGCCCATTTTTTAACTGAGTCACAGTAATTCTGTTTTATATGTAGAAAAAGTATGGAAAATAGGATAGATGGATAAAAATAAGCTCATTATGGGAGAACCCAGAATTTTCTAACATTCACCACTGTGAACTGTTAAGAGCTGCAGAGCTGTTCAGCAGAGGGCCCACTTCGGAAGCCTAAGGTTGCCATCTTTTGGAATTGCATGTGAAGTGTGTAGCTCCCACACAGTGCCATATCATAAGGCAGGAAACAGCAGTAGCTTAGTGAAAGAAATTTTGGTTCAGACCAACTGCATATACTGCTAAAATGTCTTTACCTCAAAGTGTTTTAACCAGTAGTAGCATCTGACTTCAGAAGAAATTTCTGTGCATTTCTTGTCATCAGTACTTACATCACTTAGGTAAGTTCAGTAATGGTTCTACAGGTCAGTGTGATGGACCCCAAATCAGCCCGTGCTTCATGTGGAAATGGCACATCATCTACTTTTTGAAGGGAGCATATAAAAAGGCTTTCCATTTTAACCTCCACCCAGTTCCCCCACCTTATTCCTATGGTCCTTTAAAGCCTCCTCATCATCATCCTGGAGGCAAGCTGGACTTATGTTTACTCATGAGCTTTACCATCTCCCTCCTGGTATACGGTTCCTGCTACCTTATTCCCTCCCTTGCATGTCCTACCCCACGCTCCGGCCTCCCCTAATCATGCAACTTGTGTTGCTCTCACAGAAGGTGCCATTGTTGCTTTCCCTCATCCAGTGTGCAGTAGATGGGACAACAGGCAGCCTGTTTTCCTCTCCTGGACAAGATGCCCCCTTTCCAGCTCAGGATCCACAAACTGTCAGCATATTAACTAAGCTATTTTCTAGAATAATGAGATCCTCCTCAGCTTCAACAGGAGTTGTTCCAGAGCCTAATGACATTTTCATTTGAAGGTACTATACAGAAGTCACCCTACTGATGGAAATAATGTCTGTATAAAGCAACTTTTTTCCTAACACCTCATGGCAGGTATGCCTGGTATAGCTGGTGACTGAGAAAACTGGATTAAGAATGAAACAGGGACAATACCATCCAAAGTTCACTATGTTCGTACTTTAATTCAGTTCTCTGGCTTCTGTCAGGACAAACTTTGTAAGATAATGGCAAACACGGCCAACATCCTTCTGGGCTGTATTAAGAAGATTATTGCCAGCAGGTTGAGAGAAGTGATCCTTCCCCTCTACTCAGGACTGGTGAGACACATCTGGAGTGTTGAGTCACGTTCTGGGCTCCCTAGTACAAGATTAACATGGACAAACTGGAGCAATTCCAGTGAAGGGCCATGAAGGTGACTGAGGGATTGGAGCATCTGTCACATGAGGAAAGACTGGAAGAGCTGGGGCTGTTCAGCCTGGAAAATTGAAAGCTCAAGGGGATCTTGTCAGTCTGTATAATACTGGATGGGAGGGTGTAAAGAAGATGGAGCCAGGCTCTTTTCAGTGGTACCCAGTAGCAGGATAAAAGGCAGTGGGTACAAACTGAAACACAAGAAAATCAACTTAAATGTAAGAAAACATTTTTTGACTGTGAGGGTGGACAAATACTGGAATAAGCCGGCCACAGAGGCTGAAGTCTCCATCGTTTCAGATAATCGAAACAGAACTGGACACGGCCTAAGCATCCTGCTCTAGGTGACCTTGCTCTAAACTAGGGTCTAAACTTCCCATCAGTTCACAGTGGCCACATATTTGCTTTCCAAACATATGTCTCCACGTCTCTCTCCCCTCAGAGGCACTTCTCTGAAACATTCTCAAAGTTACAATCCTATCTAACCTCCAATTCACTCTATAAAGCTCTTTTGCTATGAGGTCTGCAAAACCATCATGATTATTGGGTTGATGATGGATTGTGACCACAGTAGGCAGTTCGAATAAAACCAAACACAACATCCTTGCTTCTTTAGTAATTATATAGAAGTTTGTGAATCAGTGAGATCTTTTAGACAGTGAATCCACAGTATTCTGTGAATGTTCCCATCCCAATATTTAAAGCTTTAAGACAAACTTCAGCCATACTGTGGCTGTCACACACTACCAACACTTGAAGTCAGGTGTTAGTATTACTGAACAGTAATTTGATCATGCGAGCTCTTGCAGCAAGTTAGGTCCTGTCTTGTCAGACACAAATTTGCTTTACTTTATGCTTGCACAAAAAAAATGCACTTGGACTATATTAGCCAAACACTTACATGATGATTAAAGGTTCTTTCTACCTAGCATAAACAAGAGAGTAAGGCACAGAAATGCCACTTAAGAGCCATAATTTGGTATGTCACACCTACTTAAATATCAAGATCTTTGGTCTCACAATTCCAATGGGAATATTCAGCTCTGTTCAACTATACTTAGCACCTGACTACGTTTAAAATCTCACAGCAGCTGTCCACATTCAAAAGCACTTTTCTGTGCTTTTATAGCTGTCCTGTTTGTCAGAACAACACAACTACCATTTTGTAGTCACTCTTCTCTCCCACCACTCTAAGTATTTTGCCAAGTCCTGTTGATTCCCCCTTTACAGTATGTCCTTGAAAAATAAGCAAGTCCTTTCTTGCACTCCCTGTGGTCAAAACCTTTGTCTGAGCTCCGATTGTTTTTCTTCTGAAGTTCTTAAGCTACTGCTACCTCCTCTGTTGCTTCTTCTAATTCCTACTCAGTACTCCCACAGTTGCTACAAACCCCTTCCACAAAAGCAAACAAACTCTTACAAACCATGAATCACCTCATTATCTTCCTCCATCCTAGCAAGCAAATATTTCCAGTCTTGCTTATCCTGTTCTTTCTGATATTTCCGATTTTTCTTTCGATCCTATATTCAATTGTATTGGCACTTCCAATCTGACTCCATTCTGGCATTGGTAATGCAAAGTCACTTCCTACTCCCTGTAGCAAACTTCCACAGTCTCCTTCCCAAAACATATCACTACCATATATATATATTGTTATTCTACATTCTTCTAGGAATAATTTTTTGCCCAAGGAAAGTTGTGTTTGAGTATTCCTGAACAAGAACTTCTGCACACAGCTTTCTACACATCCTGTGCGACAGGCTCACATTAGAACTTCACAGTGAATTAAATACTGTAATTTCTAGCTTAATGCAGCTGATCTGCTACATCAAGGTCCTCCTACACAGTAAGCTCTCTCATGCAGAGATCTTGTCTTTGTTCTGACACTTTGCTAGGAATGTATATGTCTTTAGTTCGTATAATATAGGACATTTATTCCTTGTAAAAGTGAAATAACTCCCTGCCTTTGCCTTCCTTTCAAAAATACAAACTATCCTCCCTCTCCCCCCGCGCAAAAAAAACCCTTACCAACAAACCTCTAATTAAACTAAAGGACTAGTTAGTTTGCCTGGTGGCAATAATTTTACAGCTCAGGGGATGGTGTATGATTAAAGTGGAATGTTACTTTTACAGGGAAAACATTCAAATTTGTTCTTCAGATAGACAATCTGAAGTGGTCCAGCCTTTATAAAATTGTATATTCAGAACAAAATATAAATTTATCTTCTTGTATTCTAACTAAGCTTGTAGTTTAAAATTAAGCTACTTGTGCCTTACCAAAAAAAAACATCCCACCAAAAATCTTTTGTATATGACACTACCCCAAAACTTCCACAATTGGGAAGGCTGGCAAGGATCCAACACGTTTAAAAAACAAGGAGGGCAGGAGTGTTCCCTTGCACTATGGCAAAAAAAAAAAGAAAAAATGTTTGGTATACAAAGTCACTTCTTTGTAACTGGACTGAGTTTAAAATACTTTAGTTCTACTCTCTGTCTGGACCCTTACAATGTAGTGCAACTTTATACAAGTCACATGATTGAATGCCTCTCTGCTCTATCTTCATATACTGTGTATGGACTCTTCTCCATAGTTTTTCACATACATGGTTACTACAACAATAGGTAGAAAATGCTGCAGGCATTCATTAGAAGGTCAGAGCCAGAACATAGCTGATAAAAGGTCTCTCCTCAAGATGACAGCACAATGACAAGCCTGAGAGACTCCAGTCTCACTGTGAAACCTTGATATGGCAAGATGGTTTGGTTACCTCTAAGAGAAGAAGGAAGGGAGAGGAGGACCAAGAGCAAGGGAAAAAAAGAAAAACCCAAGCTTTTAACAGCAGCCTGAAAGGAACAGTCGTTCACAGCTAGAAAAGGCAGGCTGAGGTGTCAGACTGTGGTCTAGAAAACATAGAGGAATAAAAGCAGCTCCTGGTTCTCTCCTCTGCCTTTGGAATTTTCCAAACCAGAGGCAGGTATGCTATCACCAGTTCAACAGTCATCTGAGCTGGCCTCTGAAGCACAGTGAGAGGGAAACACTTCAAATCATGTCCTAACTACAACCAAGTAAGTGCAAAGGGTCAAACGGTACAAGGCATATGCACATCTGTAACACTGACCTGTAGGGCATATTGAAGATGGTCAGCATGGTCCAGTCCAGACTCTACGCTGAGGTGTTCATTATGCTGACTCTGGTTGTGTTGCCTGCGCTAAGCTAAGTACTCAGCCAGTAACACAGAAGCAAGATTTAAACTCGGAAACACTGTAAGAATTCATCACATAGTAGAATGTAGCTAGAATGGATTAAGTTTTATAGCACTGTGTTGATTTCCCTCCAGTGGACAGCATTACCATACCACAAACCAGAGACACACACAGATTAAAGCAAAGATGTCCCTTTAAAATGAAAGCAGAGTGGTGGCAAGAAAGAGTATGAGAGATTGCACACAGACAGAGGTCTAAATATTGTTCAGCACTTTTTGCAAATCTGTACACAAAAGAGCAAAACCATTTCTGCAGGAACGTGTTGAAGAGAGCAGGGTACATTTAACACATTTAAGGAAATACAATATATATACTATATTGCAGAGTTGAAGAAAGAGATTAACAAGGAACCCGTAATTAAAAATTAGAATAGTATTTTGAATCTTTCTGTAATAAAATTTTATGCATAAACTAAGGTTGAGTTTTAAATATTTGAAGAGAAGCAACTGAGAGATTTAAAGGTAGAAGTTCTAATCAGATGGGAGAGAAAGATATGCATGTGCTAAACAACAATTTAAAACAAATCTTCAAAATAATTCAGAGTTGCTGTGAAAAATGGAGGTCTTACTCTACAGTTAAAATATACAAAGCATTCAGAATGTCAGCAAAACCAACCCATAATATTAAATCAAGAAGATTTATAGTCTATGTTTGACATAGAATTTGTTTTGCAGGAGAAAATGGCACAGATCAAGACTTTCATTGTGTAGAACAACACTTCAGAACAATGAAACTCAACCTCATTTAAAATCCAGATTTTCTAACAATTCAAAAACTATGGAAAATACAAATCACAACCACAATTTGACTTAAAAATCTGTAGTAATGCTGTGCTTAAATTCAATCTCTTGCAAATTACTTCAAGTGAAAAGATAGCTAGGGTCTACTGGAAAAAAAATATGAAAACGCTTCAAAGAATTATTATAAAAACTTGAGGAAACCATTATAGATTTTATTTAGAACTACTACATGGCCACACTTATGAAACCAGGACTGTCACGTACTATGGATGTTTAGTGGTCAGATTTATTAACCTGATGTTATGGTAAGAATTTACAATACTCACACTCAGGTTTTTGCATTAAAAAATCCAGGAAGATGATATATAATAATATGGGTTTGCATAATCCAAAACCTTTGCATGTGTATCTAGGCAAAAACAGTGGGCTGCCAGGAAGCTGTCGTTAATTTCCATGTGACAATTACAGGAGCAAACCTGTAAAAGAGTCAGAAAACACCTTCCTTCTCCTGTTGCAGAAGCTGAAAAGATGAATTTTGAGTCCTACAGATCTGAATTAGAACATGCTAGCAGGATGTATAGAAAGGACTAGATCCAGAAATGTGGCAATTAAGAAAAGCTTTGCCAAATTTTCAGTCCTGCGCAAAACCCTTCTAAATGTGAGGATCGCAGGACTTCTGACTTCCATATCACCCCTTCCTTCTCCCTATTATTATAGACCTAGGTTTAACAGATTCACACTTCATGGTGGTCATGCCCATCTTCATTCACTAGATAAAAGCTCTATTTGCAGTCCACTGCAGTAACTATCCTTCATCTACCTTGGACACTTTAGTGTTCACATGATTTACTATCATCAAGTATGAAAACCTTACCCACAGGAAGCAAACAACGTGTTCAAGACTGGGAAGTGAAAATCTTGAAATCTGAATGCCCAGAAAAAGACCAATGCATTAACTAACTCTTAGGACCCTCAAATTTGAAATGATCTAATTTTCCAGGGTGCTTAATTCTCAGTTCCTATTGAAGTCAATGAGAGTGGTAAAGAACAAGACCCTGTGTAGGCTGTTCCTTCCCAGACTCATTTCTAGTTTCTCTGATCACCTGCCTTTAGCTGGTCCCTCCACCTCTCCAGATGAAACCCCACATTTCAACTCTCTATGTTATGTTTTTCCCCTCACGATCTGTGATATGTCATAAATTGAGAGGTTTGGCAACTGCTAATTATTTCCTTTGCCAGTCAGACAACACCACAATACAGTGATACAGGATTAGCTTCTCCTAAACAAAATACGGCTTACTTGCCAAAAGACATAAGCACTCCATGTGCAAAGACATGGCAGTTAAACAACGGAGTAACCTGAGCTCAATCTTGTTTATATGTGGCATTTCTCCTGAAAACTAAACACATCTGGCTCCCTTGGTACTACTTCTGTGGGGAACAAATTTTAGTGTTTGATGCTGTCAATCAATATACATCTCATAAAAACACATCTATGCTAGACACAAAACTAGCTGAAGATCATGGATATGAACTCCACACTACTCAAAACTAGTTCAGGTGTGTTTAGATGAGGCACGCCTTTGGATCTCAGTTTAGACAGAACCACATTCAACAATCCTGAGACTACAGCTGTATTCCACCCTCCATGTTCTCCTTACTGCAAGTCAGACTTATTGTATTCTGTGGCATGTTCTTTATTTTTTCAGTCTTTCTTAACTGCTACCCTTAAACAGCCACTTTCGACCTGACTCTTCCCACATGAGGTAATACCTCACACAGACACAATGGAGAGTACATGATACTTAAAAGAAAATATACAAATATTTCACTATTCTTCCAAGCAAAGCTTGTTCTGGAACAGAAAGAAAACTTGTTCTTTGTTCTGTAAAAACCTTGGCCCTTCTTCCTAGCAGCACTTTGAAATGCCAAGCCTTCAGGCTGAAAACATTCCATTTTTCATCAAACCATTTTCTTAAACCTGCACATAACACTCACATCCGTCACAAGCTTTTGCTCTGCTCCTTTGAGGTGTTTCTGCGACTCCCATCCTCTTGGCAAGAACTGACTCCAGGTACAAATCCAACAACCTCCTTTATTCATCATCTAGGATGTATGATTAACTTGCTTTTTTCAAAGTTGTTGCCTTAAGCTCTGGGTGTTGACTACTCCCGTATGAGGAACTACACTTTGTTCAGTGTTGGCCCATGTTTCCACTTCTTTGGGCTGAGAATTCATAATGAAGTTGGATCTGTGTGTTGCATAGGTTGGCCAACATGATACTGACATCCAAGGTTTGGCACCTGCAAGAGTTCCTGCTAGATATGTTCCATCCCCCAACTTATTCATAGACTCCATCTTGACATGGAAAATACTTCTCCAAAGCACCACTGATTTATTGCATCAAACATAATAACGGATTTAAACTCATGGACGTATGCAGTCTCACGTATGTATGACAAAGCACACGAATCACCTAAATAGTGCAACATTCAGTCTAGATCACATTTCACAGGTGCTAAATTACATTTGCTACAAATCCTGGTTCTAGGATAATGTCAGTAAATTTTCCAGTAAATTTTGTAATAAATTATTTGGTCAAGAGAGAAGAGATAGACATTAATGCACAGAAAAAGAAAGAAAATCTTTTGGCCAGAGGTGAGGATTTACTCACTCAGCTTGCATTTGCCAGTGTGCTCATCTAGCCCACTGTTTTCTCTAATAATTCCTTTTGAGCTGCTTCTGTGAATCCAGGGAGTGTATCATCATGCAGCTGCACTCCAGGGGCTATGCTCTGCTAAAAAGAAGAAAAAAAAAAAAAAAAAAGAAGTTAATTCAAAGTATAAATATTCTCTTGTTTCCACAAGCAGGACCTGTGAAGTACAGAGGACCTTGCTTAATTACATTACCCACATTACCCACAAAGGGTGCAATAGCTTTGGGCAGCCCCATGTTAGCAGAATTTAGAAGTTCTCATATTTCAGCCATTAACTCTGATAATTGTATTTCACATATGCTTTTGAATAGACACCCACTCTTACCTTCCCAGGTGGGGGAGGTTTGCCTTGATGTGGATTCTAAAAAAGGCTGAAACAAGGAGTTTTCGTAGATAACTTAAGAACTGATGAACAATGAAGACACAAGAAGTAGTTCAGAATTTTTAACTAATTTAGTCACCAGACTAACCTCTATGCAGAACTTACAAGAAATTAAGCCAACACCAAGGCCTTGTACAAAAATACCAAACTAGAAAGGAGCCCAGGATAAAGACCGTCTTGTTCAGTACATCCTGGTACCAGATAATGGAGAAGGATAAGAGCTACGCATAACAACTTTTTCTTAGAATGTTGTGTCTTACAGGGATCAGGAGATAGGGTGCACCTGAGAAAATATTGCCATAATTCCACAACTATGCATAAACAGCCGGCTGGTAAAAGAAAAACCTATTATGGAAACCGGAAAAACCTATTATGGAAACTTATTGTAATAGAATGCGTCGGATAGGCTGTAAGCCTGGAGTATCCAACCAATGGGGAAACAGGAGAGGATAACCCGCGTGGGGATAAAATACTATAAAAATGCTTCCTTTTCTTTGTAACGGAGCGCGTTTCTACTCCGGCCATGGGGTGGCGCGCCCGCGACTGCACTCGCGAATAAACGGAGCTGCTTCACCATGATCCTCGCCTGAGCAAACTTTTTCGGCGTAAAACTTCGTTTCTTACAAGATATACAAATATTTTCCCCACAACAGTGCCTAAAAAAAAGGAAGGAAAAAAACCCCAAACACTGTGCTTCCTTCTTTTGCTTAGGTGGGCTGACATTCAGATGCACTGAACACTTACAAGCATTCGCTATCTATAAAGATCAAGCTGGAAGCAGCTCTGCTGTAAAGGACAAAGAAGCAAACACATCAGGTTGTATTCCTTCTGCATGAAGTCGACTGACAAACATGTCTGAAGAACAAAATAAGCCTTTGAACCAAGTCTGCAGAATGCATGGAGAAACTGTAATTGTCATATTGCATCCCTAAAAAATGAGGTTTTTATACGCTGGAATGAAAACGTTTTAGCTAAAAACTATGGTAGTAAGTGTTAGAAGACAGCTCTTCTACTCACAAAGCAAATGCACTATAGATAGAATACAGAACAATTTATGTAAAAATGTCTCAGCACTGCATCCCTTTTCCATTCAGTTCTGTTACAGACAGTCTTTTAAACTACAGTACAAGGAGAAAGAAATACTTATAGGAGTATTTCTAATCAATATGAAGTCATTGGTGGCTGATTTAAACAAGTTGTTTTGTCCATATCACTTCATTTTATGAGTGTTAGGGTAGAATTTTTAAGTAGGGCACAGCATTACCCAAAGTTTCTCAGGCAAGTCAAGGTCTGTCTTGCAGGGCTGGGTCAGTGCTGTAAGCTTCTGAATACCAGCCTCAAGATACAACTAACAAAAAAGACGTAGACACTCACCCACACGCAAGGGCTGCTATGATGGAAGCAGTGGGAAACAGCAGGCTCTTGCAGCACTTCTTTACATATCAGTGACACATAACCATTTCTTCTCGGGCAGTGTATCTCACAAATACATTTTAGATAAACGTAGCCTTCTTTCTATGCAGAAGTGGCAGAGCTTAACACTACTACAGTGCTGCCACTACATTAAAAAACTTGACGTTGACAGTTTTATAGTGTCTATAGGAATAATATCTCAGTGTGCCATTACCTGGAATGCAAATGGTAATTAATAAGCTGATGACAGTACAGATGTTTACAAAAAATAGACACTTTGCTAGCATAAAAATTATTGTTGAAAAGCTACCAGTATTCTCACTCTTTAGTCTGAACATTACCATCACAGGATGAGCTAGCTACCTGAGATGCTTATGGCACAGCTGTACCTGTATGGCTTTGTACACTTCCATAGGGAAACAAATCAAAAATCACATATAACTTCAGAATGGAAGGAGGCCTACTCAAAAGTGCCATGACAAGTACTTCTAGACAGAGGTAAATGAATGTGATTTCTGCTCTTACATATCTATGTAGACAAATTAAAAATGTGAATATATTCTGAAAGGAAGTTTCAGTGGAAAGAGAATAAAAAATCCTTTACCTGGGATAATGAGCTGGCTGACTAAAACACCACAGTATTTTGCACCTTAATGTTAGGCAAAAGTTCTGTACTGAAGAGCCTCTTATTATGTAAAGTTCCCCTTCATGAGATAGATTAATGGAAATTTAGAACTTTAAGAAGACTAAAGCCAGACAGGGTCTTCTACAGTTGTGGGGGTTTTTTGTGGTTTTTTTTCCCCCTGCTTATAAATACTTCAATAGGGTCAATACAATTTGAGTAAACCAGATTATATTTCTTCCTTCCAAATCTCAAAAGCATACAATTATTATTATTTTTTGCTCGCAAAGTGAAAATACTTATGACATTTCATGAGAAATCAAAATTCGGTATGCAGAACAAAGGAAGGAAGGTCATTTCCATGGATAATGGAAGACTTACTGCAATTGCAAGTATGACAATCCACCAGAAGGAGAAAATAACAGTAGAAAGAGATCTATTTATTCAGCTGGGGCTTTAGTTGTGGAAGGCAAAAAAAGAATCTTCTAACTGCATTCTATGCAATTTCAAGCAAATATTTCACAGAAACTCTCCATCCAAGTCTTGTCCCTATTTAAATGTACTTCTGTACTAGCCTACAGAGCAAAACATTTACAAAGTATTTGTCAAAATATCTACCCATGCAAAACTGCCAGTTAAATAACAAGTTAATCAAACCTACTAAATAATACATAAGCAGGCATGACTCCAGATGTGGTTCTATATGTAGCTCTAGTAACTACTTGTATATAGACCATATAGAAAGCCAAGAGAGTCTAGCTCCCTAAAAGAAAATGCTGTATTTACATAGTGCTGCATCTTAAGTGGTTATATATGATATATACATACATGTACCCACAAAATACATCACTATTGCCAAAAACTGTATTTGACAATATTCTTCCTTCCTACGCAGGGAGATTTGCTTCCACAGTGGAGCAAATACTGTCATAGCTTTTGGGCTATGCCACAGACATTAAATGGCAGTCAATAACGAGTAATTAGTCCAGAAAGCATAATGCAGCTAGTGTGATGTGAATGATCAGACTTGATTTGGGAAATCAGGTACAACCTTTAATGGAGCCCACAAAGTTGCAAGACAGCAATGCAAGAGGAGTGACAACTGTCCAGGCACACGGGAGTCTGGAGCTTGGACCTCTGACCATCCCCTCTGGGCACTCTACTCACACCAACACTAGTTGTGGGTGCAGCTGCTAAACACTGAAAAAAAAACAAAAACCCAGAACATTTTGGATTTACATGTAGAATCAGGATATAGACTTAAAAAGGGTAAGATGCTCATAAAACTGATGTTGCAAGGACTTCAGGCACAACGTCCTCCGAGAGCCCACCACACCTGTGTGCACCAGGCAAGCGTGCGAGACGCCCAGTCCTGCCCGGCCCTACTGCTCGTGCCCTGGCTCCGGGGGGAGTGGGGCCACAAGAGGCAAGCGGCAACATGCCACGACCGCTGCTTTCCATTCCCCATCCACTGCACCAAGAGCGCCTCGCTTCACCACGACTTCGTTCCCGCCGCGTTTGCACCACAGCCCTGAGGCGAGAACGGCCGGGCCCCCGCGGAGGCTGCGCCCGCCTCTCGGCCGATAGCGCCGAACTCCGGCCGGGCAGGGCAGGGCAGGGCAGCCACCCGACCCTGCCAGCGGCCTACAGGCCAGCCTGTCCCTGCCTGCAGGGGATACAGGTCCTGCGGACCCCGCGGCCCAAGAACCCCGAACCGCCAGCTAAACTCCCCCGCGACCACCCGCCTCCCCCCAACATGGCGCCCACGGCCGGGGTGCGGCGAGCGGCTCCTCCCGGCATGCCCCGCGGGGCAGCGCGCTGCCTGGAGACTGCCGCCGGGGCGGGGCGGGGAGGATGCTGCGGGCGCCGCGGGGCGAGGCGGCGGCACATCGCGGCGTGGAGGATGCGGCGGCGGTGGTGGCGACAGCAGCAGGCGGAGGAGCGGAGAGCGATGCAGTACTGCGCGGCGGGGCCCTGGCCGCACAGCGGGGGTGCCCTCGCCACCCTCCTGCTAACAGGTCGGTTACGGCGGCGTTTCACCGCGCCGAGGGGACACGGGCCTCGCCGGCAGCCGCCGGCTCGCGCCGCGGTGCCCCTCTCTCCCGCAGGCTCCGTGTCCCCTCCCGGCGGCGCCGCTTCCCCCCCGCGTTGCCCTCAGGCTGCGGCTCGCTGTCTCCCCCCCTTCATCCCGCTCCGTGCTGCCCGTCGGTGCGGGTCCGAGCCGACCCGGCATCCCCCCTGCCTATCCCAGCTGCTCCCAGACGCGGCGGAGGACACCCCGAAGGCGGCGCAGGGGTGCCGGCCTGCCCGCCCTTGGCCTCTCCCCCTGCAGAGAGCACCGCTGGTGCCCGCCCTTCCCCGCGCAGCGCCTCCAGGGGAGCGCCCCGAGCCCGGGGGGAGCCGCACTGAGGGCACGCGGCGGTGGCGGGGGCCGAGGCCTCGTGGTGCGGGAGCGGGTGTGCGGGCAGGGCGCGGGGGCCAGGCCTGGCCGGGAGCCGCTGGATGGCGGGGCGGCTCCGCTGCCCGGGACAGGGCCGGGCCGGGCGGCAGCGGCTTTTCTCCCCTCGCTCGCCCGGACGGGGCTGGTGCCTGTCCCCAGGGCTGAGGTGTTTTGTGTACAGGGATCTCTTGCGTATCCTCCCACCCGCTGCGAAAATTATTTCTTGGCTTGAGCACTTAACCCAACTGTGTCAGAATTAAGACTGCAGAAAAAGTCCTGACTTGCTCCCTAATGCACATAAGTAATAGCTGTCATGCAGTAGTCAGGTTTGACAGCCACAGGGTTCTTGCAGTGACATTCTTCAGCCTGGAAACAGTTAATAGCAGCCCGGCCACGGGAGTGCCTTGGTGAGACCATTGTGCCCCAAGAGCAAGTTAGCAGCAAGAAATCTATTTCTTTAGGTTGTCTTGTGGCCTGAGAGGTCAGTGGTGTGTCATAGGAAGGCTACAGCCTGCGCAGTATTTTCTTGAGTAACATCTAGGTACATTTCTAATACTTCCTTAAGTATATTGCCATACTTGTCATAGGATACTGATAGTAGAAGTGGTATGAGGCATTGGAAATACTAAAGATGCAAATAGCACCTAAGCATGAAGTTGTTTGTTCCATATGAGGATAAAACTTTGCACTTGTTAGATGCAAGATACTGCTTTCTCCTGATGTGGAAATTTTTCCTGCCTCTTCTTTCTCCCTCTTCCCAGACCAATTGTGGGATAGCAACTCAGAAAGAACTAGTAGTCTTAGGATAAGCTTTCAGTACCAACTAAGATACTATGTTTAAAGAAGTTAAGCTGAAACGAGCTTCTAGAACCTGAGTTGTGGGCTGTGTGCTAAGGGAAGAAGTCTTCAGGGGTTTTAGTGTTAACTTTTCCAAATTAAATTCAAGGAAATGAAATGAAGCTGCATCAGGGGAAGTTCAGACTGGTAATCAGGAAAAGGTTCTTCACTGAGAGAGTGGTTGGTCATTGGAACAGGCTCCACAGGGAAGTGGTCATGGCACCAAGCCTGTCAAAGTTCAAGAAGCGTCTGGATGATGCAGTTAGTTATATGATTTAGTTTTAGGTCATCTTGCAAGGAGCACGGAGTTGGATTCAGTGATCCTTATGGATCCCTTCCAACTTGAGATATCGTGTGCTTTATTCTTTATCAAGGTGTATTTTTGTAGTATATTGCTGGTGTGAATTCACGTACAATACAAGATGGCTCATGGAAGCTGAATGATGCAAACTCTTCCAGGAACTCACTTGAGTTCCCCTCTGCCCCCAATGTGCAAAAAAAACCAAGGGACACCTTCCACTAGACCAGGTTGCTCAAAGCCCCATCCAACCTGGCCTTGAACACTTCCATCTGCGAATAGTTTTGAGTTCTCTTCTGCTAATAGAGATAAGATTTTCCCATATCTGTTATAGCATTTGATCTACAGAGGAATTTGTGCTTTTTGCACTTCTTAAAGATATATGAAACATATATTTAAAGGCTTTTTGGAGGATGCTTTTTGCTGTCAGAAGTACAGACTGTTGTGTCCCTCCCTCCCCGCCCCCCCTCCCCCATGGCAAAGCAGTAACTCAGAATCCAGGGATTTCAAGGGATTTAAGAGATTAAAGGATGTAAGAGTGATTTCAGAAGTCATTAGCTCCTAGAGGGCTAGTATAGTACTCAAATTGAAGGCATTGACTAACTGTTGATAATTTTGTTGACAATCCAGTGCCAGAAAAAATAGGACTTGACCTTTTTGTGAGAAATGACATTTAAGGTTAAGCTTTTCTAAGACAAACTAGGTGGTTTTCTTTGACTTTAGCTTCACAGTAACAGACACGGTAGAAGTTTACTAGGTTAAACTAGTGGACATGTCTGCCATATTAGAGTTTGGCAGAGCAATGAACTGCTTCCCATGTGGGTGCTGAATAACTCAGAGAGTGGTACTGTGAATTGGGTCATCTGGGTGAAAACTGCTCCACCCATAAACAAAATTTATTCACTGAAATGAGTTTACTGACCAGGACTGGCATGGGATGATTTACACTGGTGTGTGCTAGGTGGCCAAGAATGTACTGTGAATATCCTCTTTTAGCAGGGCTGCAAACATACAGTAGTTTACAACAACTGTGAAATCATGGGCTAGATCCCTGCACTCATCTCAGTGTCGACAGCAGAAGTGCCATTGGCAACACTCTCCTCGGCTGCACCCCACAGAGGGATGCAGAACATTCCACAGATGATCTGCTCTCTCAGTGTTTCTGACTAATACGATAGTATAGCTGTCCTTTTTTCTTTTGTGGGTATAACTCTTGGGGCAAATAAGCAGTTTTTCTTCATACGGGGCTCTGAGTGTCTGCCTGCGAAGATGGTGCCTGTCAAGTCTTTGTACTAATCTGACCCAGATCAATAAATAAAATCTATTGTTAGCGCTTGCTTGAATAAGTAATTATAGGAAGGAAAAGCTAGCCATTCTGTTAGTATGCTTTTCATTACAGAAGCACATTATTTATCGATAGTGTAATTTACATGGAGACATCTTAGAGATCCTAAAGCTAGACAACAAGAAGTCAACTTTATAGCAGGAATTAATCTTCTAGATGTAACTTTTAGTGTATAAAGAGAGCCTTAGTTTTGCTCCTTAATGTTTTTTTTTTTAGATTTAGTTAAAGTACTTCAGGAGTTCCAGCCACCAAAATAAAACCCTTTCTTTAGAAGAAAGATTGTTTGCAATCAAACTAAGAAGTAAGTATTTCAAACCTAGACAAGAATACCTATTTTGGCATAACTTTTGGGCTCTTCTCAAATAAATATTGATGAATTTGCAGCAGATACTGTCAGTGTGGAGTGCTGCCTTTTGGCAGAGCTGTAGAGGAAAGGAGGGTGTTGCTGGTTTTGATTACTTTCATAGGAATCTGAAAGAAACAGAAGAGCCAAGAAACCAGAGGCCATGTATTAGTTTCCCTCCTCATCAGTTGTACTGCTTTTCAAGCAAGTAGTAGCAAGAAGTAGTAGAACTGAAAAGTGCTCTAACCTGAGAGGAGTTTTTACATTACCATCTTGCTCAAGTGTTTTCAATGCAAAACAGGGTGCTGCAGGTGGACAGCTGAAGGTAGGGATTTCATATTCACTGATAAGTATCGCTGTGTTGGGATTAGCATGAACATGTTACATAGTTCTAAAGTATACATTGTCTTGTTAATAGCATAGTTATGGCACTTATTATGTAATACTAAAAAAATTTGTTTACCTGATCATAGACTCTGTCTAAATGTTGATACAATTGCAGTACAAACCACTAAAATGCCTTTTAAGTGTAGATTATTTTTAGTGTCAGACCAAGCAATGAAGATGAGAAATTAGAAAAGAACAATCTAGTGATCAGGCAGAAATCTCAGGATCTTGAAATCTATGACTTTTCTGAATTCCTTTAGTCTTTTAAACCAATTGCTATCTCAGAAATTTGGAATGTAATTGGAGGAATCATAGAATCGTAGAATGGTTTGGTTTGGAAGGGACCTCAAAGATCATCTCGTTCCAACCCCCCTGTACCATGGGCAGGGACACCTCCCACTAGACCACGTTGCTCAAAGCCCCATCCAACCTGGCCTGGAACACTGCCGGGGGAGGGCAGCCACAACTTCTCTGGGCAACCTGTTCCAGTGCCTCACCACCCTCACAGTCATGAATTTCTCCTTAATGTCTTACCTAAATCTCCCCTCTTCCAGTTTAAATTCATTACCCCTCATCCTATCACTACACGTTCTTGTCCAAAGTCCCTCTCCAGCTTTCTTGTAGGCCCCTTCAGGTACTGGAAGGTGCTATAAGGTCTCCTAGGAGCCTTCTGTTCTCCAGGTTGAACAATCC
This sequence comes from Podargus strigoides, assembly GCA_028020825.1. NCBI lineage: Eukaryota > Metazoa > Chordata > Aves > Caprimulgiformes > Podargidae > Podargus > Podargus strigoides. Next base: position 33,227,198 of record CM051623.1, read on the forward strand.
CAGCTCTCTCAGCCTGTCTTCATAGCAGAGGTGCTCCAGCCTTTGATCATCTTTGTGGTCCTCCTCTGAATTTGCTCCAACAGATCCATGTCCTTCTTATGCTGGAGGCCCCAGAGCTGAACACAATACTCCAGCTCTCTGATAATTCATATTAAGAGATGCTAGGAATGTAGGGGACATCCTGGAATAGCAGGCTTACAAGGCGATGTGGCCATACCCCTTGGTTACACTGTGGGCTTGGGGCTGGACCACAGGAACTAGCAATGTTTTGCCTTCATGGTAAAGCTAATCTAATTTAGTTCTCTTGTCAGGCCTGCAGTAGGAGGGAGAATGGTGGTGGGTACGTATTACTATTAATAAAGCATGAGGTTTTTGTTCTCCCAGTACTTATTTTGCAGCATTCCCAAGAATGCAAATGCTGAAGTTTCACAGAGAGAGTGACAAAATGCCTTATTCAGTTACTTTTCTCAAGTGATCTTGAAGAAGTATTCAGATGTCACAGCAGTCAGTGGGTAGCACAGAAACAGGTAGAAAACCATTACCTACTGAACAACGATGAGTAAATATAGAGCTTAGAAACATTTCTGGGTTTGATTAGAACTTTTACACAGTCATCATAAACAGAGTGCAGGGAACCTGAGCAATCCACAGTGGAGAACTAACACAAATCAATTCTTATTTCTTACGTAGTAGCTGTTGTTGAAGAGGATCTTATCTGTTAGAAAACATCCAGTCTCGATGTGAATTTCCACTGAATCACTTTATTTCATAGTAAATTTCTACAGTGATAGTTGCTTATGTACTGCACATTAGGTAAGAGGAAGGAGTGTGGAGGTTGGAAGAGGAGGGAGAGTAGGTGGTGGTGCAACTTCTTCCTGTGCTGGTGGACAGTGTGACCAGTTGGGCAAATATCTTGTTGCAGACACCAGTGGATCCTTAGTAACTACCTGGGTACAAGCTCTGGTTTGAGCTGTGGGCCAATCACCTGGATGCAAATGATTCCTTCTTGCCATATGTTTTGTTTCAACTCAGTGGTGTCAGTTTCTAACTCTTCTGGTCCACAGTTCTCAGCAGCCCGTCAGAAATCTGTGCTGTCCTGTGCTTCCAGCTCTGGATGCAGGAAGGACTCTGAGCTGCATGGAATATGCAGTAGAGGAGTTCAAGGATATTTTTTGGAGCAGGGTTGTGCAGTGAGAGAGTAAGAGGTAGTGGAAGCATGGCCTGAGGTCTTGGTCTGTGACATGAAAGTAACAAGCATGTGTTTAGGTCCCAAGGTGGAGGTGTGGGAGAAAGGGGAAATGCCAGGTTTTGGGAGCTGGAGCTGTGTGCTGCAGTAGTAGTGGGAGAGATGGGCTTGAGATCCTACTTCAAAGAAGCAATAAGGAGGCTAGGTAAGGGTGCAGGATGGTGTGTGGATGTTAGAGTGAACTAAAGAAGCAGGGAAAGTGAAATTGGTCTACGATACTTAGGTCCTTTTTTGATTGTGAGGTGGGCAGAAGTTGTTGTGGGTATCTTCTCTTTTAAGTACTAATATTTAACAGCAGAGCATTTAAAACTTTTACGTAAAACTTATGCAAATAGAATTAAAGAAAAAATAGGATAAAATAATATAAATATAATTTATATTTATAAAACAGTAAAAATTTAATTAAAGAAAAATAAAAATATTAATTTAAGGAAAATAAAATTAAAAGGTTAATTAAATAAAAATATAATTAAAGAAAGGAAAAAACAAAACCCTGTAGATGTATTGAACCCTGGCACATTGAAGTCCCAGGCACAGAGCTGAGTTGCTCCTGCTGTTGGAAGCACATTCAGCAACTGTGGCAACGTGTAACAAACTGGAGAGTCTGACACTATTAACATTTTTTCAGCAGGAGTACAAGGCTGATCAAATTAATTCTAAACTGTCTCTTTGATAAAAGGCATAGTTTGAATCTGTGCGTTCTGTTGTATAAGGCCTCTTTTGTCATCCTTTAATCATATTCACAGATCTTCCCTGAGCTTTCTTCATGTTGTCACTGTGCTTCTTGAAGGCTCTATGTAAGTACTAGACACAGCATTTGAACAGTGATCATATGTGTGTCAAGTAGAAAAATAAAATTTCTCTGCTCCTCCTTGATGTTGCTGTTTACATATCAGCCGTTCTAACCAGTCTAACTGGTCGTCTGCTGAAAGCTTCTGTTCAACCTGACATATGTCCTTAGGTTTTATCAAAGTTCAGCATTCCTGAAGTGCATGCTTTGCAGTGTGCATATGACATGCTGCTTTTGTTCCTGGATATGCATTTACATTTTATTCTATTGAAGTGCACATCACTGATCATCTTTTTACCAAACAATGCAGACTGTTCTGTGTTAGTAGCATGTCATCTCCATTATTTGTGAATCTCTTAGCCTTTGTTTTTGCCTGCAAATTTTATCAGTTCATATGATACATCCAGATCATTTATATATATAGAGATAGATATATAGATATATATAATATTTATATATGAAGTCAAACTGCATAAGGCCAATGCCAGAACCTTGTGAGGCTCACTAGAAATCTCATATAACAAATTAACTACCCCATAGCCCTATTGTCTTGCTTGAGACTGCCATTCCTGTGGTGAAAGCTGCTGAATGGGCAGTGTGCTTCTGAATTGTTTCATTTCACACCTGTCATTTGAAATCAAATAGATGGTGATATATATTTATATTAAAACATCACACTGTAAACTCTAGGATCTGAAAACAGGTACACTGGTTGCTTTTCCAGTTCTCCTGTGAGATGCAGTGTAGAGTGAAGAGGTGGACTGGTAACCTCTTTAATCCCTACAGCTAAACCTAGCACAGCTTGTGAACCCAAATCAGAGACACTTACTCATCATCTATATTAAAGCATACATCTTGAAACCTGTCTTTTTTTTTAACAAAAAAAAACTAATCCATTTAAATATGCTAGAATGATTCTGTATCTAGTTTCTCTGTCAAAGTGCTAGGTGTTATGCTGTATCTCTAATGGTAACATGCCATTATTGCTATATTTAGCACAAAAAAACTTGTCATCAGAAGTGTCTGAAAAGACACATTAGGTCCCTGTTGACTGTGATAAGTATAGTACTTATCCATTTAATAACTCAGTAATTAAATCTTGTATTAATTGTTTTTCTTGGTGCTGGTTTGTAGCTGAGAAGCCTCCGATTGCTCAGCTCATCCTGGAACAACTTTATTTTACTTTTTTTGGAATTTCTTGAGTGTTCCAAGAATTATAGAAAATTTACACTACAGGTCATATGCAGTACTGAGTTGGATAATCCCTAGGATGGTATTATATTAAGACTTGCAATGTATGCAGATCAGTTCAGTGAAGAGAAAGTTTTCTGTCTTGCGAGACAAATGTAAAACAGTGGATGTGAATAATACCTTTTTGTTAAATCAGATCCTTTGTATACATTGAAAATCTAAAGAAACTTAACAGAAATTCATAATTTGGAAATGTTATTGTGTTTGTATGGTAATTTGAACACATCATTTTTTTTATTACACTTCATCCTCTATTCACTTGCAGGTGTTTTGTGTGAATTATCATTAATAAATGGCTCACTTGCATAGATTGAGTATCTTGACTACTGCTTAAGACACATCTGTTGGGCCTCCTAAATTCTATTCGGAGAATGCGATATCAGTAATGTAATAGCTGGCCAGTGTAACGAGGTCAGCAGAAGTTTCCACAGATGTTTAAGCTTCTAGTGTAAATGATATTTGCATACTTTGAATGTTTGCCAATAAGTGTTCATTTCTTCCTGTGAAGTGCAAATACTGCTGCTTGATGTTTCTGATATTGCTAGTTTTACAAGGAAGGTGCTAATCCAGTAACATCCCTTATCTGGGGTTTGATGTGAGTTCTCACTCCCAAACTATTTCAAAAGAAAGACTATTTATAATGGCCACTTTCCCTTTCCTAGCATCTGACTGCAGGTCCTTCCCTCTGCACTTTCAGTTGGCATGCAACTATATAAACAACTGATATATCTATTATTCATCACAGAAGAAAGGGAACAAAAGAACAAAAAGTGGGAAGTGAGGAGGGAGCTTTCTCAGGCAGTTCTGCTTCTAGTGAAATGGAGTCTTTCTGTCAGCTCCACAGCTGCTCTCTGTCTCCTGTAGTCCTTCGCTCCTCGCCACATTTAAACCTTCTTGCACTTTCAGCTGCACTGATCCAGCTGTTTTCAAGCTGTTTCCTAGCTGTGTGGGATGAAGACAACCATTTCTAGCTGGTTCTTGTTTCAAAATTGATTACTGGTTATGCCTGCAAGGCGAGGTGATCAGTCCCATGCATCTTTATATAACCAAAACTATGGTCTTGGTTGTATTACTTGCTACTTTGGCTGAAATATACTACGCCAGTGAAAGTAACTTTAGATATGTCTTTGCCTGTATGTGAGGTTTTGACAGTGCAAGTAAATTTATCAGAGAATGCTCTTCATCATCTTTATTGTCAGTATAGTTATGTCAGCAGAAGTGTCTCCAGAGGTTTAAGCATTTAGTGTAAACTTAACTTATTTGGAAAAATGAGTGTCCAAAAGGTGGTTGTCAGAAAGATTATTATATATTTCTATATTCAAATCTTTTTTTTTTTTACCTTGAGGTTCCTAAACTGACTAAAACCAAAACCTGGTTTAGAAGGCATCTGAACCCATCTGATACTTGGTTTGTGGGAGTCTGTTGATCTGACTAATTTTTTTTTTTGCATTTGTTTTATTCTGCAAAGCTTTTTTGTTAAGCTCTGCTGATGGCAATAATGGAACAGTTAACTGGACGACTAAGCAAGCCCACAGTTATATTATCAGCAGAATAAAGGCTGTTGAGAAGAATGGTGAGTTTAGGTTGTAAATTTAAATCCCATGTTGGTTCAGTCAAATCTGCTTTTAATATTAACCTTGCTTTTTCAGTCATGTCCTTGTTTTAGAAATAAGGTGCTATTTCAAGGTAAGTAATTTGGAAAATTTTACATTTCTTCAGTCTTTTAAACATTCACAGACCTGTGTGTCTTTGTGAGTCTTCCCCAACTTTTCCTGTTTCTGTAGCTTTGCTTGAAATAATGGCTGTGTGTATACCTAATATTGCATATTTTCATATCACGGCTGGTTGCTTGGAGATACCCCTGCAGTTTGCTTAATACAATAACTTGTCTGTAACTATTTAAAAAAATCTTTTCATGTACGTATGTAAAAAGACTATTTTACTGTCGCTTATACAAGTACACGTAGAATATTTTACATGGTGTACACTAGCTGAGAAAGGCTTTGCACTGATTGCCCATCCGGGCAGGCAGTCTGGATTGGCCTCCATATCAAGTTATTTCTGCATTGTGCTTCATCTGCTAAAAATCAGTGGGGAGAGAACCCACTGGAATTCCTGGAAAAAAATTCCAGGTGGATTTTTTTCTGAACATCTTCAACATACAGGCTTCAACCAACATGGTAAATCTTCTGAAATTTCTGGAGATGGTGATCATCTGTATCTGATAACAGGCTCTGGGCTGGAGGCTGTTATAATCCTAGCTGAATTCCTGGTTCTGCCCTTGTTCAAGACCTACAAGAACAACAGCTGGGACAGTTTCTCTGCATGTTTCAAAAAGACTGATGTTTATTTTCCAACCTTCAGTACCAGATTAATCTACTTCCCAATCTCCAGAACTTCTAACCTTACTGTGCGGATATATCTTGGGATCTAAAGAAAGTCCTCCAAGGGATCTGGAAACAGGAAAGAAGAAAAAAGTGCCATCAAGGTAGCTGATGCTGTTGGTTTTTTTTCTAGCAGAGATATGTTGTGATGCTATGTAGTGAAGATTTTAAATTTCTCATGGTTAGTTTTACAAAAGCCTTTCACAGTCCCTGAGATTTTTATCTACCACAGGCAATTTAGAATCATAGAATCATTTAGATTGGAAAAGACCTTCAAGTCCAACCATTAATCTGGCACTGCCAAGTTACCACTAAACCAGGTCCCTTAGCACTATATCTCCATGTCTTTTAAATACCTCCAGGGATGGGGACTCCACCACCTCCCTGGGAAACCTGTTCCAGTGCTTGACAACCCTTTTGGTGAAGAAATTTTTCCTGGTATACAATGTAAACCTCTCCTGGTGCAACTTCAGGCCATTTCCTCTTATCCTGTCACTTTTTACTTGGGAGAAGAGACCAACCCTCACCTTGGTACAGCCTCCTTTCAAGTAGTTGTAGACAGCAGTGAGGTCTCCCCTCAGCCTCCATTTTTTTTCCAGGCTAAACACCCCCAGTTCCCTCAGCCACTCCTCATAATACTTGTGCTCCAGACCCTTCATCAGTTTCATTGCCCCTCTTTAAACATGCTCCCGCAGCTCAGTGTCCTTCTTGTAGTGAGGGGCCCAAAACTGAACACAGTATTCAAGGGGCACCCTCACCAGAGCTGAGTGCAGGGGGACGATCACTTCCCTAGTCCTGCTGGCCACACCATTTCTTATACAAGCCAGGATGCTGTTGGCCACCTTGGCCACGTGGGCAGCTTTCCAGCCACTCTTCCTCAAGACTGTAGCATTGCATGGGGGTGTTGTGGCCAAAGTGCAGGACCCAGCCCTGAGCCTTGTTGAACCTCATACAGTTGGCCTCGGCCCATTGATCCAGCCTGTCCAGATCCCTCTGCAGAGCCTCCCTACCCTCAAGCAGATCAACACTCCCAGCCAACTTGGTGCCATCTGCAATCTTACTGAGGGTACACTTAGACCCCTCATCCAGATCATTGATAAAGATATTAAAGAGAACTGGCCCCAGCACTGAGCCCTGGGGAACATCACTTGTGACTGGCCTCCAGCTGGATTTAACTCCGTTCACCACAGCTCTCTGGGCCTGGCCAGCCAGAGAGTTTTTTACCCAGTGGAGTGTACGTCCACCCAAGCCATGAGCAGCCAGTTTCTCCAGGAGAATGCTGTGGGAAACAGTGTCAAAAGCTTTACTAAAATCCAGGTAAACAACATCCACAGCCTTTCCCTCATCCACTAAGCAGTTCACCTTGTCATAGAAGGAGATCAGGTTGTTCAAGCAGGACCTGCCTTTCATAAACCTATGCTGGCTGGGCCTGATCACCTGGTTGTCCTGTATGTGCTGCATGATGGCACTCAAGATGATTTGCTCCATAACCTTCCCTGGCACTGAGGGCAGACTGACAGGCCTGTAGTTCCCTGGATCCTCCTTCTGGCCTGTCTTATAGATGGGTGTCACACTTCACAGAATCACAGAATAGTTTCGGCTGGAAGAGACCTTCAAGATCATCAAGTCCAACCTTGTTCCTAGCCCTATCAACACCACTAAACCATGTCCCTAAGCACAGCATCTACCTGTCTCTTAAACACTTCCAGGGATTGTGACTCCACCACCTCCCTGGGTAGACTGTTAACCTCCAGTCCACTGGGACCTCCCTGGTTACCCAGGGCTGCTGAAAAATGATGGAAAGTGGTTTGGTGAGCACTTCTGATGGCTCCCTCAGTACCCTTGGGTGGATCCCATCTGGCCCCAGAGATTTGTGTGTGTCTAAGTGGTGTAGCAAGTGGCTAACCATTTCCCCTTGGATTATGGGGGTTTCATTCTGCTCTCTGTCCCTGTCTTCCAGCTCAGGGGGCTGGGTACCTGGACTACAACTGGTGTCACTATTAAAGACTGAAACAAAGAAGGCATTAAGTACCTCAGCCTTTTCCTCATCCTTTGCCACTATGTTTCCCCTCATATCCAATAAAGGATGGAGATTCTCCTTAGCCCTCCTTTTGTTGCTAATGTATTTATAGAAACATTTTTTGTTATCTTTTATGACAGTAGCCAGATTAAATTCCAGTTGGGCTTTGGCCCTTCTAATTTTCTCCCTGCATAGCCTCACGACATCTTTGTAGTCCCCCTGGGTTGCCTGCCCTTTCTTTGAAAGGTTGTAAACTCCTTTTTTTCTCTGAGTTCCAGCCAAAGCTTGCTGTTCAGCCAGGTCAGCCGGCTCGTCTTCCAGCATATGGGTGCTCCTGCGCCTTAACGATGTCCTTCTTGAAGAATGTCCAGCCTTCCTGGACTCCTTTGCCCTTCAGGACTGTCTCCTAAGGGACTCTGTCAACCAGCCTCCCAAACAGTCCAAAGTGCCCTCCGGAAGTCCAGGGTAGCAATTCTGCTGATCCCCCTCCTTCTCTAAGAATTGAAAACTGTCATTTTGTGACTGCTATGCCCAAGACAGCCTCCAGACATCACATCACACACAAGTCTTTCTCTGCACATGAACAAGAGGTCCAGTTGGTTCCTTCCCCATCTGGCTCACTCACCAGCTGTGTCAGGAAGTTATCTCCCACACATTCCACGAACCTCCTAGTCTGTTTCCTCTCTGCTGTATTGTATTTCCAGCAGACATCTGGGAAGCTGAAGTCCCCCATGAGAACAAGGGCTAGAAACTGTGAGACTTCTCCCAGCTGCTTATGGAATATTTTGTGTGCCTCTTCATCCTGGCTGGGTGGTCTATAACAGAGACCTACCAAGATATCTGTCTTGTTGGCCTTCCCCCTGATTCGTTACCCGTAAACACTCAACTCTATTGTCACCATTGTTAAGCTCTATACAATCAACACTCCAACATACAGGGCCACCCCGCTGCTGCCTGCTTCCTTGCCTATCCCTTCTGAAGAGTTTATAGCTATCCATTGCAGCACTCCAGTTGTATGAGTCATCCCACCATATTTCTGTGATGGCAACTAGATTGTAGCTTTCCTGCTGCCGAGGCAATTCACAACTGGCAGTCTGCTGTATTAGATTAGTATCTAGAAGTTGGTAAGTGTGTATTCAGTTTCATCCTCAGATCACCTAAGGTGATTACACATTCATCTCCAGTCTCAAGCAGCCTTATGAAAATAATTGTGGGTTTTAAAAGCTAAAGAAAATAGCTTTTCACTTGTTTCATTATTGAAAAGCAGTGATTCCTACAGTGGGCTGAAGACTCATAATGTTCCTTCTGATTTTGAAGGAACTTCTTAGGGGAAAAAGAAGAGAGCTTCTCTGACAAGGAGGGTGAGAACTTTAAAATTCTTAATCTCCATACTTCTGTTTTTACAGTGTGTTTGTCATTATAAGATAAAATAGCTTTGTGGCTTTTTTTCCTTCAAGAGCCATTTGTAAACTTCCACCAAGATCACTGTTTTGTATCTGCACGACATCCCCATTGGTATGCTTACTTCAGCAACAGAGAACGTCTCATTACTAGGAATGGGCAGGCATTTAGTGGTAGCAATAGGTTTCTCATAACAGACAAAATAAATATGTTATATGGGTTTTTCTGAGTAACTGCTGATTCTGTTATCCTTCTTCCTTTCTAAAGCTACTACTTATGAAGAAAATATACATTACTTTCTCACTGTTCTTCCTGTTTGAAATGGATTTTCATTGTAGAGTCAAAGCATCAGAAATGGAAAAAATAGATTTTTCTCTAGATATTTGATGCATTTTTAGCCAGCCACCGTATTTTTGTTAGCTTTTCTGCTCTACTAATGTTATAAATTACTTTTTCATATTTTCTTGCAAATATTTTAAAGGAAATTAATTGGTTTCCTTGCTCTAATTAATTGGTTTCCTTGCTCTATTTACAGCTCATTCACAGACATGAGTGCAAAAGTTTTCTGGGTCATCAATTTACTAATTTTAGTTGCACAAAACAAATAGCTATGTTACTGTAATTAAATCAAGTCTACATAATGAAAATTATGGTAACTGTTTTATTAACCACATAAAATTGTAATAAGCTATTTAAATTTCAGGATCCATTTTAATTTTTCTTTGAGGTAAAATTATTAGAAAGATACTTGTTTTAGTACTGTGTTAGAAGTGATTTCCAAAAATGGGAAAAAGCAACTGCTGTTGGTATTTGATCAATAATGTATCAAGAGCTTGAGACTATTAATTCTGCAATATCAGGCTCAAAGAGTGGGAAGTATGTAACTAAATGCAGAGGTCTACATTATAGATGTCTGCATCTCCTCTCAGCTGCCTCTGCAATAAGTGGAGATGTAGTCAGGAATCTAGGACATGATTCATTTCATTTTACAGGAGAAATCAAATTAATCAACCCCTAGAAGCGTCTGTTTCTTCTCCACTGACTATAAAAGGAGCCTGACTAACGCAGTGGTGGATGTTGTTTCTGTAGGCATCTAAAATTAGGTGAGATAGATTCCACATGGAGTACGTGGTGCGAGGGATGGAATGTCTGTGATTAATGCCTAATTAGCAGTGGCTTTCTCAGTGATCTCAAGTAAGAAGGTTGGTATAATGATAAGGATGGAGAAATTATACCAGGATTAGAAAATTATATAAGCTTGATCCACATCTCAAATGTATTTTGCTTATTGATCCAAGTGTTGAAATTAACGTTTTTATCTTCTAGGAGGTATGAGTTTGTTCTTAGGAGTTTTTTACAACTCTGAAGTCTCGTTTGGAGTCGCTCTTCCCTGTGGTAGTACCTCCATGCTGTATGGCCTATAATCTTTATTTGGAGATGCGACTTCTTTTAAAGTTTCTTTCAGTTTAGCAAGCAAGGCAGGTAGCTGTGTGTCTCTGTATCTGTGACTTATCTTTGTTTCTCACTTGTGAAATCCTCATCTCTTTGACAAAAAGTATCAGCAATGACTGATTCTTGCAGAGAATTGACTTAAAATTGAATAGTAATATGGAATAGTAATATGAGCTACAGTGTGTCTTGTTAAGACACTATAAGAAACACCTATTAGATCAGTATGCTTCATTTATACTTACATTTTAAAACTTGTCAATAAAGTGGTTTCTTATTGAATGTATCATAATGATTTCTGTATGCTTCTAAATCATTAAAATGTGTGTATAGAACTGTGTCAGATATGTTATGCCTAAATAAGATTTGCTTTTATCAACAAAATCTGTAATGACATTAAAAATAGCATACTGCTTTTACGTATGCTGGTTGCTCTGAATTAAGTTTCCTTTAGGTTTTTCATTCTGAGTCCTGTAAAATATGACTTCATGTTTTTGTTTGGAATCAGTGACACCTGACTGGCCTGTAACTGCACATCCTTCTGTTTTATCCTTCAATACAAGCACAACATCTTCACTAATGAGGTCTCTAACCAGACTTTTAAATGTATATTATCTGAACGTGCTGGTCTAAGAAAGTCTAGCTTTAAGAACTCATAGAAATCCTCAGCTGGAGTGAATTGCTTTGTCCTTTTCTGTACAAGAACTGAAAAAACTACCATTTCCATTCAGTGAGGAATCAGTACCATTGATCGGTAAGGTTTCTCTGTATTTCTCATGTTCCTTATTTTTATGTAAAATATCAAGAAAACATGATTCTATCAATAATATAATGTATTTTTATTCATGTAATATTACAAATAAACCAACTAAAAAATTGCAATAGCCTTCCTCATTTTGTTGTTTTTTTTTTTTATTGCAATAAAAATGAAGAGCTCATTCTGAAAACTGAACTTCTGAAATCCTAACATAGCCAGCTTTGTTTATTGCAATGTTGGAAGGGATCCTGTTGGGCAAAGAGAGGGTTTGCTCTGTGTTCTGTTCTTAAATCTGCGCAACCTTTTAAAAATCTTATTAACAGGTATCTAATACTTGCTACTTTCCTTCTCCCAGATGCCCACGTTGCTGTTGAAATGCATGCGGTATTATCTACAGCATGTCTCATTTTTGCTTTTTTCTGTCTCTTATCTTTCCTTCTGCATTTCAGTGTACACGATTCTGTCTAAGGTGCACTCTGATCGGAATGTATACCCTTCTGCTGGAGTTCTTTTTGTTCATGTTTTGGAGAGAGAGTACTTTAAGGGGGAATTTCCTCCTTACCCAAAGCCTGGTATGGGATGCTAAGATCTTCCATATTATATAAAAATGTAGGAAAAGAAAAAAAGTTCTAAAAAATTCAAGTCTATTTAGCATACCTTATGGTTCAGCATGTAATCTACACAGGACAGCTTTTAGTTTCCATTGAAATATCTTCAAATTAAATAAAATATGTGTTAAAATGTCCTGGCTTGTGATCGTATTTTGTGAAAAGATGCATGTAATTATGTATTGTGAAAAACGTGCTTAATAATTTGGGAAGGTGTAGTAACACATCATATATCTGAGATGAGGAAGAATACCTTTTCTCCACTTTTGCATTAAATAGGAAATTATGGAATTTTAATAATTATGTCTATTAAAAATGCCATTTATCTGATCACTGTTTCAGTCATAGTATGTATCAGGCTCTATGAAGGAGCACTTTAAAAGCATATAGTAAACTTGACACAAAACAGAAGATTAAATCAAATATGAGACAATGTAATGATGTTTTCTTTCGTTTAAAACAAATGCTCCTTTGAATTCAGCTTTCTTCCTATATTTAGAAACAGTTTAATGTTAGTAAGCAGTTTGTTTTTAGAGAAGGAGCTGTGATTTCCTAAGTATGGTGTTTTGATGTATACTAACGTAAAGCTAAAGAATTGATCATTGGCAGGTTAGAATATGTATAAGCAATCTGGAGGGGTGGGAAGAGAAAGAGAGAGCATTCTGCCCCTCATGCTTATCAACAATAAAAAGGAATTGTAAATATATCCTATTTATATAACTATCCTATTTTCCTAGAAAAATAGGAAAAACTTATAATACATGCACAGTGCGCATTTAATCAAAACCTGTTTCATGAATAAGCTTTTCAATTGATTTGAGAGTACTATTTTCAAAACTCAAAGAAAAAATAAGCTTCTGTTAGCATTGGTTAAATTTTGTCATGAATATAACCAAATGTTTTAAAAATTCTCCCGCCTTGAAAAATGGATGTTTTCCCCAACATGTATACCTGAGTCTTCATTTCATGTAACAGTGACTGGCAGAGTGAAGTTTGAAGGAACATGGAAATTTTACTAATGATGGATTGTCTTTTGAATCCTTGTAGCCCCAGCCTGTCTTGACATTCATGTGGTTCAAAGGCCATATGAATCTCAGATACTGCTGAAATTGCTGAACCCACAGATGATTGTCATTGTATCAGAAATTCACTGTAAGGCCAGCCGTTATCATTGTCCTTTTATTTTTGTCTGCTGTGCTGGATCATTAGCGTGGCCTGCCTTGATGAGGGGCAAACCAGAATGTCAACAGGAGGCTTTCAGAATTTTCCCCAAATCTTTTGTGATGCTGGGGATTTTATTATGAATGCAATAGATTAGATTACTGGGATGTCCCGAGGGAATTGCGAGGAAAGTTGTGTTACACCCTGGTGCTGGTTTGGTGTGCTTCTGGTCCCTTTTATCCACAGCCACATGTGTAAATGTGTACCTGAAAACTAGTTATGCTTTGGCAACAGTTCTCCGTTTCTTTGTTCCTCTCTGGAGGAGATGACAGCCATTCTTTCTTCACTGGGCTCAATTTCTGCCTTCTGTGCCAGCGAGCCTGTTACCTTCTCTTGTCACTTGTCCTACAATGGCTGCTGTTGCCATTTCAAAGCCGAGTTGGAGGAGTGCAGTGCAGAGATGTCTGCGCAGCCTCAGAGCGGATTTGCCTGAGTTCTGTGCCTCAGCTGGACTGTGCTCATGCCTCGATGGTGAGGATCTGGTAGTGCTTAGGCACACCTGACTTCACTTACAAAAGCTAAAGCTGAATCCAGACATTTATAAGAGTATCAGTAAGAATGGGGAGAACTGTTGTACTGCATTGGCTGGAGAGGCTTTTCGAGCTTGCACCTGGACCATTGTATTTAGTAGCCATCGGTGGATCCATCTTGCAGCAATGTCTGGTCTTTGTATTGATTTGTTCTCTGAAGAAAAACTACTGCCAGGCTGTTGGTGCTGCAGACTTGTGCGTATATCCTAATGCTAACAGAAGCTTTCAGGCATTGATGATTACACAACCACTCTTTATAGTGAGCGCTCCCAGTTACACTGGGTCTCTGGAGCCATCATTAAAAACATAAAAGAAAGTTTTTTGGGAATTAAAGGACTGAGTCCTTTGTACTTTTGTCAGTAAGGAGGTTAGATGCTTCAATTCTAGGTGGAACTGAGTTCTAAAAATCAGACCTACTAGTTAGTGAGCACAAACACTGTTAGCCAGGACTCTAGGAAGTACCAGAACATTCACCTCTGCAGTTGTTATGCTTTTCAGATATGAATTTCTTAAAAGAGCTAAGTAGGAGTTCACATTTTTCTGATATGGTAAAGGTTGGAAATTTTTTTGTTTTACTACTTTTTGGAAAAGTTTAGAAAATATAACTGGAAGTCAGAATAAGACTTTCTAGTGGAAACATCAAAATCAAAGCATATAGCATTTTCTTGTGAATATTCTAATATGTTTTTCCTTATCTAGGTGAAATGAGCAATGATCCTATAACATTTAATACCAATTTAATGGGTTACCCTGACAGACCTGGATGGCTACGCTATATACAAAGGACACCATACAGCGATGGAGTGCTGTATGGCTCACCAACTGTGGAAAATGTGGGCAAACCAACTATCATTGAGGTATTTTCTTTAAAAGTTAAAAAAATATATTGTGGTTTAGAGTATGAGATTCAGAACTGTCAAAAAGTATTGCCTATTATTTTGGAAAAGTTAATTACAATAATTATAAGGCAGGGACAGGGACTTGTGACATTCTCTTAGGTACTATTATATCTTATTTTGAGAGAAAGCCAAGTTGTATGACACTTCATGTTTTACTTTCAAGGTATAGCTAGTAAATAGCAATAACCATTTACGCTTTATATTCCTAGATGCAATACCTTTCAATTCTTGCCCTTCATCTTTCTAAGGGGCATTTCATTTCAGTAAATTGTGAATATATTAAAATTTCCTTCAAAATATGGGGAAAAAAGACTTCGTAAACAACTGCACTTGAAGAATAACTGAATTCTGAACTCTGTAACATTCAACCCTAAATACAGGCTAGCCTTCTCCCCCCTGGAAAAGCGTTTAGTCAATAAACAGGTTTTGGGGTTTTTTTGTAAAAATATTAAATTATTTTTCATCAAATATTCTCTGGTTCATTATTCATGTTTACAGTTCGATTTTTATTTTAATTAGCACTTAGTTGTATTTAATTCTATTCTTATAAGTGTAACAGTGACAAAACTCACTATTTTTGACAATTACCTACCCAAATATTTAAAAGCACTAATTATTCATTGAGCAGCAATTGAAAGGGAAAAAGGACTGTATTTTCCACCATGTGTGTTGTAGACAGCAGACTGAATCAGACACTGTGGTTCACAGTCTTAAGGAGAAATCTGTTCATTAACTTGCTCCAGCCATTTTGCTGCTTCAGCAGTACATTTGTCTTAAACCCTTGATGAGGTGGTTTTTTTTTCCTTAAGTTGCCTTTGATACAGTTTTTCTTCCTCCAGAATGACATCTCTAAATGTTAAGTTATACTGTAGATGATTTCACCCATGCTTAATTTTATATACCTGATTAAATTTTTATTTCAGCAGGACTAATCACATTTATAAAATTAATCATGTGCAGAAGTACTGGCAGACTGCACTTAGCTTTCTTTTTTTTATTTAAAATTGCCCTTTTTAAAATGGCATGTGCTTTTAGATTCTAGGATCTATATCAAGACCTCCATTTTAAGCATGACCCCAAGCCTGTATTTGAACTAAATCTTGCCTAGATACAAACTAATTCCTTGCAGATGCGCTCTCAGATGTGGCTTTTGAATTAATTCTGTAGTATGTGAGGAGGGCAGATGCATTTGGTCCATTTCCTAGTGCCATCTGAGACAAGTGGTTGCATGTTCCTGGCCTGGATATAACTTCCATCATGTCGTAATTCCTGGGGTGATGTCATGGCTAGGTCAATTAATTGGAGGAGACATCATGATTAGAAGACCCTAACTGCAATAGCGTGGGTAATATTCTTGAGCTCAAGCTCCTTTGAAAGCTGGGCAAAAATGATTTGTATTTAAATGACTGTTCCATGCAGAGGCTTTCTCCACCCCTGTCACTATTACTCGGTACAGGTGCGTGGTCTGCACTGGCACCTCTCGCTGCTGGAGTGCAGGCTCTAAGTGGGTACTGTCGCATTCCTGTATAGAGCTTGTACAGCCAGAGAGTTAGGTTTTCCAGGTATTAATGTTTAAACTACTGCTGAAACAACCCCTTGAAAAATTAACAGAATAGAGGATTAGAAAAATGTCAGGAATTTATGTTCTATTAATTTTATAATTAATTTCTTACTTTGCATAAGATGTAATTGTCAGGTAAGCTTTTCCTTCTACACTTAAATGAACCTCCAGACGATATTCCAGAGCATTTTTCCTTTTCATTTAAATCACATGAAAGAAGTGCAACATCTATTACTTTTGTTTGTTTAATAATCAATGTCACAATGCTTTTAGCTCTGTTTGCTGAGAAGGAACATAGTTCTGTCCCTATTGCCACTCATCTGCCTCTCCTTTGTCCCTGAAATGAATGAAGTCTAAAATTAGGAAGAAAGTGAGTCTTTTTCATTTTATTTCATGAAAGATTTATCACCTTTCAGGAAAAAAAAAAAACTTTAAAAAAGTAGAGAAAATAATACATGATTATACTGATATCCAGCCTCATTCTGTATTTCTCATGAATGAGCACTTAATAGTAGCACAGCTTTGGGGTACAGTCACCACTGAGGAGTAACCACTTGTGAGCATTTCAGGTGTCCTATATATTTAAACTGCAAGATTGGTCTCCTTAAGTAATTTGATCATGAAGGTGTAACTCTCCAAAAATAAGAGTTATGAATGTTGTGTCTACCTACTAGTTTTCAGTTCCTCTACAGTTACAGAATCCAGGATTTTTTTAAAAAACTACTTGTGTTGGAGCCATGCTTGTGAATCCATTCATGGAGTATGACTTCACTGGGGCTAGATCTAAAACTAAACCCCAATCCCAAAGATTAGAGTTGCTGGGATCCTGACAGTCTTTCCTTTAAATATCTCATCTAGTTTAGTTCCCTAGGAGCTATCAGTGAATGTAGATCTTACAGTCTTAATGGAGGGGACTTGGAGGGTAGATGGGGAAATAGAGAAACCAGTCTTTGCTTATGGTTGTTCTGAAATCAAAGATAGCAGAAAAGAAAGTATTTACATGTATGGCAGCGCATTTTTATCTGAACCAAAATCTATTATTTTCACATCTATCCCTTAGATAATTGTATTTGGCTATAGACTGGTTGAGAAAATTCCAGTATCCTGACTTGAAGGTAGTACTGCATCAAGTAAATTGACCTTACCTTTCAAATTTGATATTAATGAATGAATGTTCATACATTTCAAAATAAGGAGGCAAAGCATTTAAAAGGTGATAATTAAATTGATAAATTAGAAATACTTTTCATTGATGTTTCATTTACCTGATTTTTATATTTGCATTATTGTTTTGCAATCGTATCTTTTTCACTCTAGATCACTGCATATAACAGACGTACCTTTGAGACAGCAAGACATAATTTGATCATTAATATAATGTCAGCAGAAGGTATGTACAGAAAATAGCTTGTTGTGTTTTGAGCTGAGTAAGCAAAGCCATCTTATGGGCTCCTGTTCTTTAAAGATTAAAAAAACCCCTGTAAAATAGTTGTCTGGTGTTCAAGCCAAATGCATAGGCACAAAGGGGAAGACAATTTTCCCTCATTTGATTAAATTTGTTATTTTTACCCAGATTATTTCTATCAGGTAGGACTGTTATTCCTCATTCATCAAAACAGTCTGTTTGCCTTTTTTTTTTTAATTAAAATTTGAATTTTTCCCCCATCTTTTCAAATGGACCTTACATGAAGGATTTTACTCTTTTTCTGCAAGTTTAGTTTTCTCAGTTCTGCATGTTCTTTATGCAGAGAGCATAGTTTAGTATAGGCAGATTCAGAAAACAACAGATTATGGCATAGGTGGACATTTGTGTCCTTAAAATTAGTTCTTTTCATCGTATTTATAGTCTGGAGTATTGCAAGTTGGAATCCATTGTCACTGCAGATCAGTTTTGACCCCCAAATTATCATGAGTATAATTTTATCTGTTTAACGAGGCTTTAGGAGCTGAGACTCTTTTCCTCCCGTCTGCTCCTTCATCTCCCAGTTGTTTTATAAATGGCAATGGTTTTCAGCTTAAGAAACAGCTAATGGTACTATTTAATTAAACATAATCACATTAGGTTCGAAGTAAGCTAGTTCAAATACAAGAGTTTTGGAAAGGTGTATCAATCTTAAAGTGGTATTATTTTAATCATTACTTCAAATTCTTTGTTATTGAGCCTTTGTTTAAGGCAAAACTCTTCCTTTTTCATCACAACTAGATTTTCCTTTACCGTATCAAGCGGAGTTCTTCATAAGGAATATGAACGTAGAAGAAATGTTAGCAAGTGAAGTTCTTGGCGACTTTCTCGGTGCAGTGAAAAATGTATGGCAGCCAGAACGCTTGAATGCTATAAACATTACATCAGCCCTTGACAGGGGAGGGAGAGTTCCACTTCCTATTAATGACATGAAAGAGGGGTAAGCACATGTGTCCGTCTAGTGTTTTTGCTTCACTCTATTTTTTTGTACTGAAATGCTTAATATTTTTTCAGGTTCTCTAGAAACTTTGCAATTACATTTTGGAACTAGATCTGAAAGGTTTACCAACGTTCCAAGCCCCTGTTATACCATGGGTTTATCATGTTAGATACCATTACAACAGGTGCCAGTTCCCATATATTGATTTTGCAGTCCAAGGAATACTAATAAATTTCATTAGTTATAAAACAGTTGGTAGTAAATATGCTTATTTTGTAATTCCAGTCTTACTGTGATTCCAGTTTGGCATTCATTTCAAGTATTTAATAGTTCCCAGTTCACAAAACTAAAAATTTTGAAATGAGGTGTGATAGAGCATAGGTTACAAACACATGAAGATTTCTAAGAGCATTTAGCATGTAACATTGTCACTTGTAGTTGTGAAATTTAGTTATGTGCTTCATAATCACGATGGACTTTCATCCAAAAGTGATAACCTGAGGTATCTCGGAAATTTAGGTTACAGAGTGTAAACTGGAGGAATGCACTATTTCCAGTTGTGGTTCATAACCATAAATTCTGTTCTGAAATGTGATACTTCACTTAGAAACTAATAAGGATTCAGTCTTTTCAGAACATGGTTGTGGCATTGCTTTTCCCTGGCACAAAAAAAAAAAAAAAAAAAAAAAGCCTAGTTATTTTTATATATTTTTATATATTTTAGGGTCAAATAATATTGAAGAAAAGGCTGAGGGTTCAAAATCCGAGATGTGAGCAGAAAATATTTTCAGAGTCCTTTTGTGCAGCTGAAGTTTCTGACCACATCTAACAAAAGAGAGTGACTTCTGTACTAGCCAGAGTAATAGCAGAGCCACTTAATACAAGTGGCTACATTTCAAACATTTAGTTAAATGATGCCTCATATACTAAATGGTAACTAATACCTAATTTCTGTTTCAGGATCCATTGATCCATTATTATTATCTGGTGCAGCAGACTGTATTTTCTAGCAGCGTTCTACATATTTAAATATGAAAAGCAATAACACAATTAGCACAGTAGCTCTTATTTTATGCACTGTAATGATAAATGAAGTATTAAATTTACATTCAGCTTTCAGTATTCTGCAGATTTTGTTGGCAGTGCACAGCTACAGTATGGAACCTTTTAGGAGAAGCCTGGGGGCTTTGGCCAGCTCATATTAGTATTAGGTTTAGAAATAACTAGTCCTAGTGAAATTAATTTGAAAACATGGGAAGTTCTTTAAAAATACTATACCGAGCAAGACTGAAGATTTCCTTATGATAAAATTATACTATTTTAATGTGATTTTAAAAAGAAGTACTGATTTACTTACATGAGTAACCTACAGTTGGAGCTTTATGACTTCATAGAAATTGACAATTGATGGTAAGCAAACGTTTACATTATGAGGCAAAGCAGAATACCTTGTGATAAGTAGCTAGAAAATATTTTTTATTTTCGTCTGTTATTCATATGCTTAGATAAACTATGCTATCAAGAAAAATAATTTTTAAAAGTAATTTTAATCTTTAAAGCACAGCTGAATGTTACCGTGAATGATGATAACGTTTGGAAGAGTACATCATTGTCCCTTGGGGATTTCTGACAGTCTGTCACTCCTCTCTTTCTGCAGTGTGTATGTTATGGTTGGGGCAGATGTTCCATTCTCTTCATGCTTACGAGAAGTGGAAAACCCACAAAATCAGCTGAGATGCAGTCAAGAAATGGAGCCTGTAATAACCTGTGATAAAAAATTTCGTACTCAATTCCATATTGACTGGTGTAAAATCTCTCTGGTGAGTTATTTTATTCTTGCATAAAAATGATGTTTGTAGAAGTACAATATTTGAAGCCAGACATGACTGAGGTAAGAGTTTTGCCAGCCTGGCCAGACAGCTCTGCCAAATTCCACTTTCTCTTGGCTGATTGACATTGTTTTCCATCTAGCAGATACTCTTCAAGATTGCCAAAGGATTTTGCTATGTAGGCTAAATTCTGTTGGAGTTTAGCACCAGTGAAACCACCATATTCATTTTCACTAGCAGTGATTTATATAAATGGTCAGAGAGCTCTATGGCTTACAGAACTAAAAGTAATGAGAGAATTATTTAGGTAGGTATAGGTCATCAATTCACTGTGCTCGTGGTGCTAGTTACACTTGCTTTCATAAAAAGTGTGTGACTATATATTGTTTTCTCAAATATTGAGCCTACAGCACTGACCAGTTTTTCTGCGCTGTTAAAAAAATCTCTGAAAATTGTCTAAAATATATTTCATGCGGAAAATGAAATAGAAAAAGAAAAGAAAATGGTGTTGACTAATAAAATCAAAATAAATGGGAACATTCTTCTCAGTCAAGTCCAAGAAAAATGATAACTGACAACCAGACTATTTGCTATGGAAGGAGTATAATTCCCAAAGAGGCTTTTGAAGGTTATTTTTGTTTAGTTCTGGTAAGGAAAATTAAGAATGATACAGTATTGGGAGAGAATGTTGCAGATAAGTTTGGACAAGGATAGTGAAAGTACATAAAATAAACTTAGATGATTGTTGAGTTGCTTCAGCCGTTACCCAAGGGGAAACTGAAAGGGAAGTATGAAAGGCTTTTGTATAATGTTTTGTACTCAATACAAAAATGTATTGAGTATGAGAAAAGGTATTCATATACAAAATCGATTAGATAACTTCCAACCCTTCCTTTCTCTATGCTATAAATTAGGAAAGCTGTTAGAGGGCTGGAAAATACTTGTTTTCAAAAGAAAATCCAGATTATTTACTTTTTATTTTCTTTCTGTTGAGAAATTGTAAAAGGTACATGTGTACATGGCAATACTTAACCAGCACCTGAAAAATAGTAGAAGGCAGTCAGCCTTTATCAGGAACAAACTATGTCAAGTCTGATTTCCTTCTACAAGAAAGAAGTACAACAGAGGTGCAACAGCAGATGTCATTTCTTTTTGGTAAGGTTTTTTGATAATGTCTCATAAGCAACCTCAGGAATATGGCCTAGATGAAGCTAGGACCTAGTGGAGAGCTCGTTGGATAGCCATAATGATAGTGGGATTATTAATAATTCCTTGCCATTCTTCATTAATAAGATGGATGACGGAATGTGCTTATTTAATTAAATTTACAGTCCCGATGAAACTGAAAGGATCTGCAGGTGCACTGAAGGACAGGATAGAATTCAGAAAGGTCTTGAGATATTGGAGACACAGCCTTAGAAAACCTTAATGCAAGAATAGTCAGCAGTACCCATGCAGAATGAGGAGCAGCTGGTTAGGAGTACTTCTACAGAAAAAACATCCAATAGTAACAGTGACTCAAACTAATCATGAAGCAGCATTGTCATGCTGTTTTTGAGAAGAGCAGAGATCACCCTGGGATGTGTAACAGGAAGAGGCTCTCAGAGAAGCGTAGTTTTCTGCAGCCAGCCTATAATGCAACCTTCTTGAACTCAGCACTTATTCTGGCAGCATGCCATGATTTCTGAATTTAAACAGTTTTTGGGGTGTTTACTGTTGCCAACAGCATTGCTGCTGCATCTATAACCTGGTGCATCAAAGGGAAATGGGAGCCAAGTTCCCTCTATCTAATTGCAGTCTGCTTTTCACAAAGCAAGCTAAGGGGCAGGAAGTCCCCCAAGATCCATGGGCTGGGGGGGAGCTGAGCTCTGTTTCCCGTAACCACAACATAAACCAGTGAGTGAAAATACACAAGCTAAGGGGCAGGAAGTCCCCCAAGATCCATGGGCTGGGAGGGAGCTGAGCTCTGTTTCCCGTAACCACAACATAAACCAGTGAGTGAAAATACACCCATCATATCTTCCTCCCACTTTTTATGAGGTGACGTTGGGGGTTAGCACCTAAAAGAGTGGATTAAAGTTTATGGGTCTGAAATTCTGAGAAGAGGGGCAATGTAATGCATGCTTCCTCATAACGCTTTCTGATAGCTTGTTCTCACGCCGCATATGGGCTTCTCTCAGTAAGAGCATAAATATTTTTTGTTTATTGCTTAGGGTTTGGGATTCAGCTGAGCAGCCAAGTAGAAGCTGGTGTACCTAACATAAAAGATACCACAGAATTAATGAGTGGAGAATACATAAATTAATTTTTGTCAAACTGTCTTGCGCATATATATATATGTATGCCTTTGAAGCTCAACAAAACATTATAGCATTCCATGAAAACCTCTTCATCCATTGCATAAGTTTTAATACACCGTGTAAATTATAAAGAAATGACCATCAGTTGCAAGATTTCTCACTTATATATATTAAATACAATTTTTCATTAATGATTTGGAGAGTTTTAAAACTAACACTGATAAAATTTAGAAGGAATACCTAACTGAAGGTAACAAGAAAAGGAAGGCATAAAATGGAAACGTCAAGTGGGAAAGGCAGTCAGTTAAATGCAATGTGAAAGTCAATAGCAAACAAAGGGTTGCATTTCTAGAAGCGTTAGATACAGACGTAAAAAAAAATGTAGAATAAAAAGTTTTTTGTGATGAGGAGTGCAGCCTTCTGGAGTTTCATTGAATTAGAAGGTAGAAAAAACTTTGGAACTCTGGGTCTGAGCAACTATATGCACATCTCATGTTGGGGTGCATCCTGCACTGGGTGGGTGGGGGAGGCAATAGATCTGCTCAGGCCTCAGCAGCCCAGTTCATGGCTCTCACTTTTTTGAGCTCAACAGGAAGGAGGAGGGAGAAAATTGTAGGTACTCCGCTCTTCATCTCTACCACCTTCATACAAGAGAGGGCAGTGTTGTTATTTAGGAAGACTAGTAATGGATTAATTAATCAAAATGAAATCAGTATCAAATAATTAGTTTGCAATAAAAACATTTACTGAGCTTTTACTCAAATACTCTTTGTATGAGGTATCCCTAAAATTAATCTGTAAAAAGCATAGTACATCTGGTAGGCACAAAATAAAGTAATGATATTTCAATATTACTTATCACATTGATCAGAAGCTTTCAACAAAATGTAAGGTTTTATTGTTTAAAAAAAAAGTGATTGGATAAAACTCTACAGACGAATGTGTAATACGGATCCTTTTGTATGTTACGGTTGGTTAAATACTGCCTGGTTTTATGTTCTGTTACTTTGTTATATAATTGTCTTTATTTTTGTCTTTTTTTTTTGTTTTTCCCCCTGGATATCAGGTTGACAATACGAAACAAGTTTCCACCTTTCAGGAAGTGATTCGTGGAGAGGGGATATTACCTGATGGTGGGGAATACAAGCCACCTTCTGATACACTGAAAAGCAGAGACTATTACTCGGATTTCCTAATCACACTGGCAGTGCCCTCGGCAATAGCACTGGTGCTTTTTCTAATACTTGCCTACATCATGTGCTGCCGCCGGGAAGGAGTGTGAGTACTTTCACACACTAATAAGTAATTGTAGATTCTTCTAAGATTATAATGCATTGAAGACTATTTGTTAGAAGAATTTCATTCAGTTCATTAAAAACATTTAAAACAGGCCAGAAGATACCTGCTTGAAGTATTGACTATTTCTCATCTAAGCACATATAGTAATTTCCAGGAGAATGGATACAGGGCCTTTAGTTGCTCTAGTGGAAAGGGTTAAAAATCTCAACATATGCACAAAGCTCCACAAAATCTCCACCTGTGCACAACTCTCCAGAAAGCCCCAAACAAATAAAATACTAATAAAGGATCATTGGTTCAGGACAATATTAAGTAATTTCTAAAATGCTAACTTCTATAAATCTGGTTGAGGAGATGAACTGAATTTAGACATACTATAAAAGAAAAACACATAAAAGGAAAGCAGCAAGTAACGTAATTTCTGCCATTTCTGACACAAACTACAATTTCATTTTGTCACAAAATTTATTTTAGCCAGAAGCTTGTTCTTTAACTTGCATTTTCATTTCTCTGTGTGTGTGTCTGTGTGTCTGTCATCAGTATCACATCTCTATACGTGCGTTCATTGAGGCCTCATCATAAACCCAGTTGCAAATGCTGCCAAGTTGCGTTTAGCAATAACCTTGTCGGCATTTCTACATCATGTACTATTTCCATCATCAGATAGATTTAATGTTCCAACTACCAATGCTATTATTTAATTCATAAATTTTGTTTTGTTTTTAGGGAAAAGAGAAACATGCAAACACCAGAGTAAGTGTCTTCTTTCCTGTTATTTTTCTTTTACCATTTAATTTTCATTCTCAGTAGCTTGTCATGCTTCATACATGTGTGTCATACTCTTCTTTCATTCTCTCTAATCCATGGTTTAATTCATAAATGTGAAAGCTGCTTTTAAATCAGAGTCTTGGCAAGGATAGAAGAGCAGAATAAAAAGGGTTTGAAATTAACGACTATCAATTCAAAATAAAATAGTGCTGTTAGAATAAATATGTTAATATGTAATTTATACTCCTGGTTATTGGACCTTCCAGCCTATATTTTAAAGGCAGTGGACAGGAGAACAAGTATCCTGGAAGGTATCGAGTGCTGACACTATGGAGTGTTTTAAAATTAATCTGTAAGTTTTTATGAATCTACCACAAGACTCAGGAGTTAACTAAATCTTTTATTTTAACTGCAGCAAATAAATGGAACATTAGCCATAAATTGCACAGTCTTCAATCCTATGAAAAATACTTATCCAGACAGCAAAATCTAATGGAATAATTACTGCCTTAAAAATTAAATAAATCCAATATTTATTAAATTAACTCTGCAAAGGTTTACTGTAATTGCTGCACTATAGAGTCTGTAGCATGCATCAAAGTCCTTGTATTTTTAAGAAAAATAATAATTGTAAAAGTCTATCCATTTTGATAGAGCACTTAAAGTATGTATTTACTATTTTATTTCTTTTTGGCATAGCATCCAGTTGGTCCACCATAGTGCTATACAGAAATCAACCAAAGAGCTTCGGGACATGTCTAAGAATAGAGAGATAGCTTGGCCTCTTTCAACGCTTCCAGTGTTTCACCCAGTTACTGGTGAGATTGTACCACCCCTTCACACAGACAGCTACGATAATACCAGTATGCCACTGATGCAAACACAGCAGTAAGTATTTGGACTTTATTTATTTTTTAATACTCACTATGTTGCACGATTTAACTATGGATTCTAGTGCTTGTCATCTGGAATGTGTTTATTATGGAGGTAGCAGTAATGATTCTTCAGTTCAAGATTGCTCTGGTGTTTGCATTTCAAGCAGAAAGAAAGGCCTTTTGTTTTAAAATTAAATGGCTGGATGGCAGTCTGCAGACTTGGCAAGAAGCTTTGCATGGAACAGTTACATTCCTGCATATTTTGGAGAAAACCTACTTTTGACAGAGGAATCAATTAAAACTTGTATTTTAGACACTCATGCCTTTGGAGTTCTGGTATAAAACTGCTACCAGGTTGGTGGTAGTTTCATACCAGAAAATCCAGACATTGTAAGTAGTTAGTCATGTACCTGTCACACGTGGTTTATGTTTGAAATGTTAACATTGAACAGAGGAGCATATTCCATTACACAGGCAGTAAATACAGACTTGCCAGTGCAAACGCTCAGAGCTTTCAGCCGTTTCCATTGTTGCCCGCCTCTCTGCAAGACAGAAACCAGAAAAATACTCATTTTTATTCCCTAAAGCTAATTTATCAGTAACTTAATGAAACTATTGAGACAGACCCATGTAGTGCTTTGCACATGTTTTAATGCAGACACGTCTGAGTGCTGTAGAAAAAAAGGCATTTCTAGAAAGGTTTAGTTGAGGTGTCTGGGGTTGAGCAGGTCTGAGGCAGTGGTCTCAGCAGTGGCTGGTGTTGTTTTTCAGTGCCGTGCTATGACACTCGTACTGACTCCAGGCTGTAGCTCCTCAGCTGGCAGGCCTGTGTGGCCCCAGGGATACTGGTCCAGTGCCAGCACTGACTTGGCCCAAATTTACACATGCTTCCCCTGAATTCCCTTCATAATGTAGATACATGCTAGAAGAGTGTTTTCTTCTCCCTGTCCCAAAGCTAAATTCTCCAGGAAGTACAGATGTATAAATTATCCCTTGTACAACTGCTGCAAAGTGCTCTACCCTGTCTTTTACAGTTTCTTCTCTATTCAGTGTATCAGTTTTTTGTGACTGTGGTGCCAAAGCCTGTACCAGAGGCTTTCTTGAGTTGTACGTAGGGTATTTATCTGCTGCACCTACATTCCAACCCCTAATTCCTTTCTGTAAAAAACCATCTGGTAGCTGTTAAAATAGACACTTAATCAGGACACAAAAATGTAACTTTGCCTCAATAATTCAACTGGTCTGATGTGTAAAACAAGCTGACCATTCATTCCACAGTCAATAATTAGGTTGCAAATACTGTCACCGTTTGCATAACATCAGAAACCTGCAGTGACTCTTATTACCTCTGGTGTTTCACAGAATCTGAGCCTTTGAACCTAGTTGGCAAGTGAACTAGTAGGAACTACCCCTTAACACTAATTTTCTTTCTTTCATTGACCTGGCTAACCTTTTGATGACTCTGCGTAGTGAAAATGGATTATTGCTTCATAAGTGAAAAAATGAAGTTTAAATACTGAACTTTCATGCATAATATACCTCAGACTTTGTATGGAAGTATTAAAGATATTGAACTGATTTTCTTGTAGGAACCTGCCACATCAGACGCAGATTCCACAGCAGCAGAGTGCAGGTCAGTACTGAGAAAATGCGTAACTATTAAGTAACCAGTGCGGAGGAATCGCTAGTCAAAACGCGTACAGTCTATGGGCAGTGGAAACCATTTTCAATTAAAGTGTTACAGCAGTGTCATTCCACATTTTTTTTGCTACATAAGTGAAAATTTTGGGATGGGATTGATTGTAGTAGAAGAAATACCACATTAGGACTTGGCATGAGATACTGGAATCTGGTACAGCTGTTAGAAAACTCCTCATAGAAGTAATTTTCTGTTGCAACGTGAAGCTACAGCCAGATTCCCAAATGCAGTTACACTGTTCAGATTCTTTAAAACTTGATGGGAAATAAAAATTTCTAATTCCCAGCAATGCTAGTTAAGATCTGAAGAAGGAACTCCTTATTGCTGTTACTAAACAAAAGGAGCCAATATTGGAGAATCTGTAGGGATGTTTCCTGTGTCTTAGTCATCGCTTCTATGTCATTTTCACAAATCCTAATGTACTGACTGAGGCTGTGAATGATCCCATCAGAGTATCAACTAAGGCTGATTATTCTCTCTAGTTAGCAGCATATTAGGTCTGAGTAAAAGCTACAGCCAAAGCCATGTGAAAGGGGATAAGGATCATACAAGGAGAATGTAGAGGCCAAAGTATAATTTTTGAATATTCTAAGAGATACTTAGGGAAAGCTCTCTCTCTATATATGTATTAAACATAATATGGGAACTACAGCTCCAAGAGGAAGACTTGTTTTAGCTTAGGAGTTACATAAGCAACTCTTCATTCAAAATCCTTCTTCTTCATTACTGCTTTCGGGGATTAAAGGAGAATTTCGTATGACAACATTTCAAAGATTTGAGGCAAGTATATAATAGATGCTTCTGCCCATGTGGTTTTTTTTTGTTATCTGGAAATTAAAAACACATTTATAAAAAAAACCAAAGCTGACTTGCAGTTCTGATAGCTTTGCTATTTGTGTGCTTTATTATACATAATACTGGAAATAGCGGATGACCCTGGCAGTCAAAGCCTCAATCCAAATTCTCCAGCGCTGGTTTGGGTTGACATCTAGCATAGCTGATAACACTCACTACTGCAGGCATTTAGAAGGCAGAATAAAAATGTCACACAGTTTAGCTCGTCTGTTATGACTGTTTTGTTACAAGAATTCCAGTCTGTCTTGCAGTAAAAAAGATGCAAAATGAGCTGCTAGTACTGTATGTTGACAGCAGTGAGATATTTTTAAGAAGGTATGAAGTATAAACTAGTATGGATTTGTCACTTGCTAGTCACACTGAAAAACTGCCATAAAAATAGATCTTAAAAATCCCCCTGTGTCTGTATTTTCTGTAGTATGTTATTCTGGTGGAATACACCTGTTCTTTCATATTCATCACAGACACTGCCTGTGACAAGCTCTCAGATATCGAGGGGGGGAAATGTATTTGGGACAGACAATATTTCCTCCTCTTTTCATTTACAATGACACCTTCCTTTGTAACTCAGATGTGCAGGTGACACTGCAAGCACTTCATGACATGATGGCAGGATATCTATGACTGTTGCCAGAAGGTTAGATTTTTAGAAAGTTACTAACAAAATTCAGGTGCTCCTAAGATTTTTTTAGTAATATCAGTACAAACTTAGCTATCAATTTTATTGATCTGTTCAAATAAGAAGTGTACAGAACTAAAACACTTAAGAACAAGAAAAACTGTAGAACTAGACATTGATTGTTTAATTTTCTTTCTGTCCTACAGAAAATTCCCAATAATATGCTCAGGATTATTAACGTACTATCAGTCAACACCATGAATAAGAAGCTATTTCTATTTTAAAGCTTCAGTAGACTATACTTAGTAGTTTGAAGAGCAGACCATGTCTAATAACCACTATCCTCTTCAGGAACTATCTGAATTCCTAATAAGAAACATTTTAACCTTATATAAAAATGCAGACTTAATAGTTGACAATGCTCAACTGTTCACAAAGTTAAAACAACTGGGAAATAATTGTATGAAAGGTGACAACTCCTATCTAACATTTATGCTACACTGCTGAAAATTGCTACTGGTCTCCAATATGAAAAGGTATATTAAGTTTTGTAATTGTTTCTCTGTCGATTGGCAAAATTCATGAGGACTGTTTTAAGGTGCTTAGATGAAAAAGGTTGGATATAGGATATTCCTATAATGCAAGACTTAATAGTGCATGTACACTATATACTGCATTTCCCATTTTGAGCTTCACAGTCTCCCTGTGAAGTCTGTTAGATCCCAAATAGAAAGATAAATTTCCAGTTAAACAGTCTTTTCCCAGATCTCTCCCTTCCCAGAAAGCGAGCAAGCAAAGCTTTTTCATGTGTATGTTGTTTCTTTGGTCCACATTGTACTTGTACTGTTTCTCCAGTGTGGCTGTTGATAAAGGACTGATAAATACTATTTACGTGCTGTGCTACCAGTTGACAGTTCAGCATTGTTGAAGCATCACGTGCCACTGGTGGATTATATAAATTCTCATTTATTTGCAGGTAAATGGTATTCCTGAGGAAAGAAAACTAACAGAAGCAATGAATTTGTAATCAGAGAAGGCAGCAAATTGTCTTACTTCCTTATTTGTTCTGATTGATGCATGAGTTTTTCTGGTGTATATTGTGCATGCCCACAGTATTAAGATGATTTCAGTGCCAGAGAGTACAATCACTTCCATATAACTAATGTACTGTATCCTTTTGTACTTTGGACATTTTTGACAATTTGTAAACACTGATAACTTTTTATATTTGTTACATTCAGAAAGTAATCTTTCAAATATATGTATTAATAAATATCAAACTTTATTCTGTCTTGTGATTCTCTCCTGAAAGTTTTAACAGGGAAACCAAAACTTCAAAATAAGCAGCAGGTTCAAAGGATTTGAGACTCTTCAATGGGGTGATATAATTGCCTTACATTTGCACACGAAAAGCAGTAGAGTAGAAGCATAAAAACTTGTGCAATATGATGAGGCTCAGAAATAGTATTCCAGGTTTATTAGGCAGATTATCAAAATGTAATGAGCAAAGTTATTTTTGAAAAAACAAACAAAAAACCCTAAAACTATTCCTGTTGAAAATTGGATTTTTGTTCCCTTACCACATATTTACCCTTTTGACAACTTGTAAGCAATAAAACTTTTAAAATCTGTCCATTCATTCATCTGGTTGTGTTGGAAGAAGTTGTTACAAAGTACTGTAGGCAGAAATTAATGCCTGCAAGTAAGCAACTGTAAATTTTGTTATAGTATACATGGACTAACTTTTAACTCTTTAAAAATACTTTTAAAAATTTTTTTGTGATATTCCTGATGTCCCAATACAGTTTATTTTTTTACATCTCCCACATTCTTTGTTCTGTTTGGAGCAAAAAGAGTTGTGGGAAAACTAGCCAATAAACAAAAGAATATTTTTAGCATCTTAAATAAGAGTTGATTAAATATATACTTAACTGTGAGGTGGTTACTTTGAGGCATTTGTCTGTACAGCTGAAAGCTTAGTAATATGAACTTTGTTAAAGGAACTGAACTGAGGTTTCCTTATTTTTCAATAGATGGTGCTAATTTATCTCCTGACATTGTTTTGCATATTTTAGGTTTTTCTGATGCTTCTTTAAATCCTCAAATACAGCGTAGCACAAGCCTTCGGGGTCTCCTGCTGCAGCAGCTCACACCAACAGTTCTTGGGGTTTTACCTCAAAGCATCATCCTGTTTTAAGCTGACACGCTTTGTCTTTTTTCTGTAATATGTTCTCTTTCAGAAGCTGTATGCTCACCAGGGCATTGCATTGTAAGCAGAAAGCTGTCTCTGCTTTAAGATTGCTAACTGCTTGCTACATTTCCTTAGCTGAGGTTTCTGAGGGCTCTGCTAAGAGAAATTCTGAATAATTTAGGAATTTAAGACTGAAGCTATAAAGAAACTTTAAAATAAGGTTCTTAGAGTTTGTAGAAAGACCAAAGTAGTCACTGGCTTTTTTTTTTTTTTTTTTTTTTTTTTTTACAGTTATCACCCTGTTCCTTCAAAACACAAAACCTTATTTTCTTTGCTTAAAAATGAACATAATGATGTGTTTATAGGCCTGGACCCGAATGCAACGCTTTAGCAGATAGTTAAAACAAGTCCTGAGCTGCTTTATAGGCATGTTTCATGCAACAAGTATGATAGCTATTACAGCAAGGTATGTAATCAGTGCTCAGTACACTGTAAATACTTCTATATTGTCAAGCCTTAAACGTCAGTGTTTGCAAGGCTGCCCTAAATGCTCAGCACGACCCACAGAATATGTCAACAAATGCATCAAGCCATAGGAGTAGTGCTGGTGGTTATTATACTAGGAGAAGTAGCTCAAGCTACAGTAATAGAAGGTGAAAAATTAAGTCAGTTTCTGAAAGGGTTGGAATAAAGAGCCATTCCTGCTCACTTTTAAAGTGGTGTGCATCACACCTACCTCATCTAGAAAGTACCAGGGAAGAGCTTTCATCAGTCAATCAGCCTCCTAAGAGACCCCTCCTTTCTTTCCAGCAGCTTGGGTGGTTATTGGTGAAAAATGAATTAGAAAACTGCACAGTGAGATTTACAGTACGTTAAAAATTTCTCTCACTTATCCAAGCTGTGGAAAATTTGAGTACAATCAGCATTTAGTTTCTGTTACTTTCTACTACTATTTTCAAATGTATGAGCTGTCAGTGCTTTGAAACAGAAATGAATGGAATGGATTTTAAATAATGATTTTTAATGGAACATAAGACTAAAATTTGTAAATAGTATTGGTTTTGGGTAATAACAATTTCCGGTGACTTGAGGATGACATGACAATCAATTAAATACTAATTGAGCTGCTCCCATCTTCTTTGTATTAATATGTAATAGTGTCAATATATTTAAGGAAATTTCTTAAGCTGTTATATACATGCATAAAGAATCCATTTGTACCAGTGGGTGCTCCACCTATTCTGAAAAGCATCTAATGATGTAGGTGAGTTGGGTATTAAGCACACCTGAACTATTTTATGATTGAAAGCTTCATTCGAGGTAAGTTTAATAATAAATTATTTATTTTTACCTATTAAAAAAACCTACTATGGAAGCATAGATTTATAAAGCTGGCTAAAGACACTTAATGGCTAGAGAATTAGTAATAGTTAAAACAGTAAACTCACAGCCTCTTTTAACGATGTACGATGACCATATGAACTGATACTGTATTGATTGACAGTTGCAACCAAATTAAATAGAAAGCACTACAGACACCTTTGTAAATATATTAAATGTAAAATGTAATAAACAGGAGAACATTAAGTAGTGGTGTTGCCGCCTGGTTATTTTACATAACGATGCCAGAACAACTTTGTGTTACAGTCGTTAACACTGCGGACAGTGATACTGGATGTTAAGTGTGCAAGAATCAAAGTGGAGCTGGTTGATTAAACACAAACCCTGCACAACCAGGGGAGATGCCTAAACAGGTAGCGTAACTGGAAAGGATGGTGTGTATTTGCACCATTAGATATGATTTCCTTCATTATAGAAGGAGCTTTGGGGATAGGAACTACCACACTGAATCCTTTGCTTAAGGAGCCCCTTATTCTGTTTAGTGTGGGACTTAAGTACCAAAGCAAAGCTGAAGGGTGAGTTTCTTGATGTGACCGGACAGAAGAAAAGCCATGTCAGTTCCTCTGCTTGCATGCAGAGCTCTGCTGCAGAATTTCTAGCTTGTAAGGCAGCGGGGGAAAGTATCTGACACCTCTGCTGCAGCATTCTGCTGATGTGCCCTGAGCTCCCGGGGTGGTTTGGGCTGTAATTCATCAGACCTGGGACACTGTGATTTACTGCAGAAGAATCTTTCTTCCTGCATCACATCTGAAATAATTTGTGATACAAGTGAATATCTGCCCTTAATTTGAGCTAACAGTATCCAGAATATCAGTTTGGAGAAACTCTGCAATACTAATCTGTGATTTCAGGTAGGAACTGTAGCCCAGCTAGTCAAGCAATAAAAAGTTTTTACTTAATTGATGCTGCTCCCGTTACAAAAATAAGCATCCACAGAACATTTATTTAATGTTTAAATTACATCATATTTACATAACCTGAAAACAGATTTATCCCACATACCGTAATAGTGAACAAGTGCATTATTTCAAACATTAAAAATAAAATCTTTTAACCAAGTCTGTACAACAGATAAATAAAATTATATCTACAATACTTAAGTCGTGAAGAACAAAAGAAAAGTTATCCCTCAAACTCACAGTTCCCCATTGCTCCTCGTACTGGCAGAGATGAAGGTTATGCACCCTAGCCCCCACCACAGTGTTCACCTATACCTTCTTCCAGCCACTCAAACGTACAGACTGAGGAGGTTAACCCCAAGCAGTGGAAGTAATGCACATCAAGAAGAGGTAGCCAAGTATCTTTCCAATATCTTCAAAATAGCTGGCAGACTTAGTAAAACTGCTGAATTTGGGGGAAGTGACTGATTTATTTTTTCTTTTTTTTATGATGAATGACTGGTCGTTCTTGAAAATAAACTGTTCTCCACAAAAAACAAACAAACAAACAAACAAAAAGAAAAAGAAGCAATTCTTTTCACAAATATTTTTGCACTCATTGGTGGCTGCAGGTTTGAACTCAATTTTTTAACTGGGATAAGATCGAAACCATGCACATGACAGCACATACAGTACAAATTAGGATTCATTGGACTGAATCTATGAAAACAGAATTGTTTATAGTCATACATAATTGTACATATGCTTGGAAAACAATATTGTGCTCATGTTTTTGACTGCTAGCAAGTAATCTGTAGAAGAATAAAATAAAAAAGTAACCAGAGGTCAAAATATCACTTGAGCCAAAACCACAAACAGCAAAGAAATGGCCATATGTTCACTGAGTAAGTGCAATGTACATTACAGCTTGTCACTGCCACACTGAAGGGCTATTTCTGTCAATTTTACTTTTTATGCTAAAAGGAAAGAATCAATAAGAAAGATGGGCACTACTACAAAGGATGGGGAAAAAAGGTTCCCCCAAACAGCTCCAGTCTCATTTAATTTGTAGTTCTGAGACTCAACCATCTGCCTGCAACAAGATGACCACTCAATTCCCTCCTCTTCAGGGTATAAGCAGACTGACCTGCATCCTTGACTCACATCCTTTTAAATGAAAATATTATTACAGGGTAGAATATGGCACCAGTTCTCTGATGAGACCTAGTTCAAGGCCACCTACAAACTCAGAGAGAGGTTCGAAGACAACTGTTCACCTTTTCTCCCGTTTCCTTAAGATCTGATGGAGTGGATGTGATGGGATTTCACCTGGCTGGAAAAGGCTGGAGGTCTTCCAAAAATTCTCCATCTTCAATTGAGTCTGTGAAAACTATTCGTCTGTTTGTTCACTGGAATTGTACAGAGAACTGCACACAGTGAAATAAATTAGTGGAAAATTTATGAAAAAGCAAACTATTTTAGGGAGAAAAAAATAATCAAATTTTGTTTGTATAAAAAAAATTTACCTCGATTCACCGTATTTGCTGAAAACATCTTAAATTTCTAAACAAACCCCCACAAAATATTATGTAAACTTGTATATCTCAATGATTTTTTATTTCCACATATGAAGGGTTTCATATATACTATCTCCTCCCAAAATACTCATTTCTAAACAAAAAAATACCATTTTGTTCAGAAAAAAATGCCCTGTTTTACCAGTAACTTCATGTTTCACATCAGCTAACAAAGGATCCCAAGTCTGTTCCTTGATGAGCATGATTACAGCATGTGTTCTGTCCAGGCGGTACTGCAGTAACATCCACTCTTCATTTGGCTCACCCCAAGGTAAAGTTAATTCCGTGATACACACATGGTATTGCTAAACCATTTAACTTCACTTCTTCATGTCATGTTTAAACAGATATGTAAACAGAGACATATATCCAGTAGAAAAGACTCATTTTCACATGCAAGTCTGTACAGTGCATTCTTGTTTCTCAGATTATTTGAGAAGGTTGTTTCCACACAAAATATGTACATTTGCACTATATACATTTTCCACACACTTAACTGCCTTCTTGAACCTCCAGTTGAGAATTTTTGTTCAGGCAGACAAAGTAAACCTGAAGAAAGTTTTCAAGAATCTTTTCAAGTTAATGCCTTGACTGATCTTGCATTGCTGAGAAGAAGAGTAGTCCAGAAAAAAATCCTGCTATGCAGAGCAACCTTTTCAGCAGAGTCGAGTTATCTTTAGGAACCACAATCTGTGCTAGATCATTAGTGATCTGAGAAATTTCATGTGCCACACACACAAATATAAAAGTGCTGACAAGAACATTAAACATTGGATATCCAGGAATGAGCACCAAGATCCCCTTTGTGTCTGCTGCCAGCCAAATATGGTATTGGCAAATGAAAAGCTAAAAGAAAAACACAATGATGTCTTTAATAATACTTATATGTAAATATTTTACTTATATAAAAACATAACTATTAGTATTGCATCAGCTGACACGCTGTACTTCTGTTTAAGTCAGACATTTATGATTAAATAATGTACTTTGAGAAGCTGTTTTCCACATGTCTGCTGTAAGACAGAACTGTTAGTCTGTTACAGTACACAGTACAATGGGTTTGCTCAGCCCTTATCCAAATAAGGCATAGGGGTGCATCGTTTACATTAAGTCAGAACAGATGAGGAATATGCCTCCACTCAGCTCCTATATCTCTGGGACTGAACTATCATGCCTGCAAATAAAAGATAATGCTTCAACTGCCGATGAATGCAAAGGTCCCTGGAGTTGATCAGCACCTTAAAGTTCACCAGGAATCAGAACAGTGAAAGTGTGATCCTTTAAAAAAAATTCAAAATCAAGCACTGCATATACATTGTATTACAATGAGTCTCTCCCATAAGTTTCTTTCCCTTTTAATAATGTATTTTAGTAATATAATAAA
This sequence comes from Podargus strigoides, assembly GCA_028020825.1. Taxonomy (NCBI): domain Eukaryota; kingdom Metazoa; phylum Chordata; class Aves; order Caprimulgiformes; family Podargidae; genus Podargus; species Podargus strigoides. The sequence goes on from CM051623.1 coordinate 33,263,392, forward strand.
ATTAAACATTTACTATTACTAAACAGCAAATAAAATGGAAAGCAAGAGAATTTCGGCTGTTTAAAAATATACACTCAATGGAACAAGATAACATTTGCACTGAGAAGGCTTTTGTTTGTAAAGTTACATTTGTTTATTAATGCAGCAAAGCTTTCTAGGGCAAACACGTTTATAAGTGTATTTATACTAGTCAGTATAATTCATGCTGATTCTTCAACTGGCTTAAATTTTTATCTTCCAACTGCATACACACTACAGCTTACTCCAGCATTAAATCCTCAGTCTCGCAGTCCTAAACTCCCCTCAAAAAACAGCATAAGAAATAAGTTTGCTACTGGGAGACTGCCATTTCAGCTATGATTTTTAAGTGTAGATGGAAGCTACAGCGCTAGAAGAGGTCAAACACGACACCATGGTATTAAATAAGCCAATAAATGTTTTCACTCTTTATGTGTTGTACTACAAATTAGACAATAGAACCACCTTACATTTTTAAGTTTCAGTTCACTATACTTCTGATCATTCTACTTGCCTCTAGAGAAATTTTGCCAAACCAGGCAAAGAACGAGCTATACATGGATCGGACGTATCCAGGAATGTTCCTGATGAGGATGAAAGCTAAAATCTTTTTTTTAAAAAAGTAAAAACAAAAAAAGACTGTCAATAACAAGCAAATTACACATGCACAAAAGTGATTTATTCACTTTCATTGTCTAAAGTGAAGTCCATAATACATTACATTTTCTTTAAAATAATAAATATATAAACAAAAAAAAAATCTATGCAGTTTATACTTAAAGTAGGTCTTGAAATTGCAAATCTCTTGCACACATTCTTATAGCATAGCAAGTCACATTTACATCTTTAGTACAGTCATGGCCTTGATGTTGATATTATACAGTTACTAGGCACAGTCACAAAACACGTTATACCATGCCAGCCTAAGGTGAAGGTGGCCACAAATCCGAGTTAACCCTCGAGAAGGTGTCAAGATGGACAAATTAATACTAAAAGATTAAGTCACACATGCTGTGCCTCAAGAGAGCAGGACAAACTATTTAAAAAAAGGAAACAGAGAGGGAACAGAATCAGACAGGTGGGGTATAGTGGGGCAGGGGACACAGTAAGAGGAAAATCTAAATCTAAGAAAACCACGTGTGGTCCCACCACTTCTCTGCACAAGAGTGACTATGGGGTCCCATAGGTTGCTTCCTACACCAGTACCTCCCAAACACTCATGCTTACCTACAGCTTTCTTCTTTTCCACTGCTGTGCAATTAGTCAAAAGTTGGGTTTCATATGCATATGAAACCTACACTAAGGACATCAAGGTTAATCAAAAGCATAATCACAGTATGTGATTTCAGTGCTTAAAGGCAATGAAAAACAGTGAGCAATGTAGTTAAGCCCTTTTTCACCTTCCGACATGAGAATGAAACCCAATATCTGACATTCTATGCTAAAGCAACAATACAGTTAAAAACAATTTTTAAAAAAGCCCAAACAAGAACAGGCTAGATTCTATCACTATAAGGAAAAGGATTATAATTACCTGCACCACAGAAACAGAAGGATGTAGTTCATTGCACTCTGTCTTGTTTTTACAGCTACTAGCCCAAATAGAGTAGGTCTAAAAGACATAAAAATCACTCTGTGTAGCAATTATATGTAACTTTTAAAAATGTAACAAGAGGTAAGCTGTTTTGCAGGTCCTCAGCAGTAGTTGATTCACTAAGATGTGGGACAGTAATAGAAAAAAACTACGTTGTGCTTGGTTTTGTGTTTCTCTCAGATTCTTCACAACTGATGAATTCCATGCTTATTCATACCCTCAGACACAGCCGTACTGTTGACAGTTTTTTCATCACAGCTAGTCAAGCAATCAAGAGTGGAGATAAGAGCTGCATTATCTACCATATTATTTTTAGGATCGAATTTACTTGTAACCTTTGCAATGAACTGAAAGAGCAATGATGTTTTAATCTACAGTTGATTGAAAGGAAAAATATTTTAGTGAGTACATAGGTAGGGCTGTGCACAAAACCACAGCTGAAATAACTCCAGACTGAGATTTGATTTTTTAAAAAAATATATTTTCTAAACAAGAACTTCAGAAAACTTATTCTTTAGAGATTTACAAACCTGATTATACTAGTTATACTAGGTACGTACCAAAAAGGATACAACTGAAATAAATAATAAAACATTTGAAACTCTGTTGGAGAAAAGAGGATCTCCCTTTCCTTCTGAAATCATCTGACATTTCTGCAGTGCCAGATAAATAAAAGCAAACAGCATCCCATGAAAAACCACCTGTAAAAGAGAAACAGAATGCAATGAATATTTCATGCCTTTTACAAGTACTTCAGGTACAAACTCATAACAGAAATGCTACAGGATAAACTATTTGTCACACCAAAGTTTAGGTATCCTTTCCCAGAAGCAAACAAAAATACGCTTTCTACACTAGGCTGTCATAATGTGCCTTTTTAACTCAAAAACTACAAATAAAGTACTTTACTAATGCTTCACAGAGCATTAAACACACAACAATGAAATTTCGAGGCTTTCAAGTACCCGCTATCCCCTCTGCAATCAATGCCAGCATTGAAACAGGCTTTCTTTAGGGAAAACCCACAGGTCTCTGGCCTTCTCCCAAGTTGGCAGGTGAAAACATTCGAGAAGCACTACAAGTGCTTCCCTCTCTCACAGACACGGAGTGTTTTATGATCTTGTGCCAAGTTCTCATTAGCTAGCAACACGATGCTGTTTCAGGCCCATGTGGTGCTTGTTTTCTGTATTTTGGGATTTCCTCTTTAGCGGCATCACAGAACACAGAGCGTTCACAAACAACAAAGCTCCAAGTCTGAAATGTCACAACGCAGTGTGCACTGCTGATGGGAGCAGCCCAGGATGCGGTAACTGTGTGCTCTGCAAACTTGAATTACTGAAGACTAACAGAGGGAGAAGCATGCACAGGATCCCATTAAGGATCAGGTTAGCAGATAAATGCTCCCATCTTGGAAACTCCTCTTACCTTAGCAAGAAGGCAAAAAAAATATCAGTGTCTCCCTGTTCCCCAACACTGTAGGGTTAGTAACAGGAAAGAAAACATCTCCCCATTGAAAAACCATTTAAAACTACATGCAAGAATAGTTTGGCTTGGGCATCAAAACCTTGATTTTAGAAGTGTTTTGAAGGTTACATTAAAAGAAATATATCCTTAATCGATACAGTTTTCAAAAAATATTACTAAGAAAGCCACCACAATAATTTGTCTTGTATTTCAATAGTCTGAAGTGCTACAAGCGTTAAATTTTTGCAGTAAATTTTTTGAGAAAAAATGTCACTTAATGACTTTATTTTTTAAACACAAACTAAGCAGGATCCAGCAGCAAATAAATCAACATCCATCTTTTAAGCAAGGCTTTGACAGACATTTGCCCAAGTAAGGTGGATGCAGCTTGGTCTTCTATTAAACAATCCATTGGGACAAACTCCTGCTTTCTCTGGAGGAAAGGAAAACAACCCTCCCTCCTCCCAGACTGAAAAATACACTTAAAAGATCAATATAAATTTACACAAATGTTACATACATAGCGATCCAACTTCCACCTAAACCACCATTCGTAGACATTCCCATTCAGTTCAAAACACTTGGACAGTGGCCAAAAAGAAAATATCTGCTCAAATGCGCCCTGTAAAAAATATGGCAAAAGCATTAACACTGATGTCAACCAGATTTACTAAATTTAAATCAATATGCTGTCTTTTAATATTATCACATCCCCATTTCATTAGTTAGGTGGCATTACCAAAATAACAAGGTTCCTTAGTCACTCCCTCCTCACATAAATTAAAAAAGAAAATACTTCTTCAGATAAGAGGAGGTTTCAGTTTTGCTTCCCATAAAGGTACTGGCACATCTTCCATTTTGTACTGCAGGCTTAAAGGGAGAGATCGACTGATGTACTGGGATAATGAATGCATATGCTACAGAAGGCTATAGTTCAACAGGCTCAAAACCAATGAGCGATTAAAACTGCACAAACCCTGCTGTAAAATCCTGGAGTGACAAACTCTGCCCTTACTTCTGTCAGCTACTCTTACAGCATGTAGTAAGTTGCTAATTTAGCATGAGAACCAGTCTTTTGATAAGGTATCAAAGCCAACACCAGCTCTCTAAGAGACTCATATCTTCATATTACCATATGTATCTCACCATATGCTAGCAAGATACAGTAACTTTAAGCACATAAAAAAAACCAAACCCTACCCCAAAACCAAAGCATAGACCTTTGTACTTATTACATTTGTATTAGTATACTGAAAGCATGTCAAGTGTTACAAAGAAATGAGTAAAATACAGAATTGTGTTTTTTCCAGCATCTACATCAATTCAAGTATGAAGAGAAACTGAAAGGATCCATTTTAAAATATCCTGTATTTATGATACAGGAGCAAATATGCAAGTTATGAGCACATTAAAAAACAGATAGGCAATATATACTCTTAGGTGATTATAAATAAAAATAGCCAAAATTTACAGACCTGAGAATATGACAGAAAATATATACATGTCAGTAAGGAAATCAGTTTCAGCAGCAAACCAAAGTGCCATAAGCAGTTCCCTGAGGAACAAATGAATTAATCAGTATACAGTCATCAATTTTTCAATAGGACACATTAAATAATAATTGCCAACTATTTAGTGTAGCTATACTTAGTAACAGATACATTCATAAATAAATGTTCAAATATTACCAGCAATATTTTATCACTATCTAAATTTACATATTAAATTTTACTTTAAGCAATAAAATAAACATACAAAGCAATTAGCAACCTATTAATCCTAAATAAAGCCTGAAGACTAAAACAGGGACTGCACAGGCAGTCCTTATTCTAGGTGGATGTAATCAAATGAAGAAAACAACATGCCCAACAGCTTTTGCCATGTGAAATAAGTAGAGCATATATTATTAAACTCTGAGGCACCAGTTGTACTCCAAAGCTAAACTGCAGGTCATTAAGGACAAGTACCTTGTCAAGACAAGCCTGAGAAACTGCTCCTCAAAGCTGTCAACTGATATTAAGCTCTACCCAGCCTCAACATTGCAACAGAGATCATCTCCCTCTCTTCCCTTATAAACTGGGAGCTGTAAACAGGGACATTAAACAAGTAAAAGTTGTCATTTAAAGATTTGCTGGTTTCACAGTGCACTATTGCTCCAAATTGCACAATAGTAATTTCTTTTTATCTGGAACAGAAGTGCCTTTGTCGAAAAAAAAACAACAATATTGGAGCTATTTACCTTTGAGATATCTTGTAAAACTGCTCTCCAATTATATTTTTGCAGCACCTATTCCCAGTGTGCATTTGGTATATGTCATTGTCATATCTGCAGACTATAAAATTTGGATATTACTCCATCAACAGGGAAGGAGAATTTAGGGCTCTTAAAAGTTTTAGTTCTAATTTAGATGAATTAAATAATAAGCATTTACCACATGGTGATAGCTCTTCAGTGAACTGCAATGCATAAAATAAACTGGGATTTCACTTCAATTTTTATTTAAAATATCCGTATCACAAGACATATTTCTGATCGTTTGCTTAATCTAAAATACTAAGATAACAAACCTCAGGTTCTTACTTGGCAGGATATGGCAGAATTAGTGCTCGAGATGGATGAGAGATGTTGACAATGAGAAAGTCTAAACACCACACCCATTAGTACACTGTAGCAATAATCTCAGCTAGCATAGACAGCATAACCCATGTTTTAAGTTTGCATTTAGTAATAGTACAACTCTTGATAAAATGCATTTCTGATGGTCAAAATCTATTAAAAAGTATTGTAATATGACTGCAACCAGAGAGAGAGTTTAGTTACCAGCTGTTACATTCTTCAACTGACATATCATTCATCTATGACAAACCATATTTCTGTGAACAGCTGTTTAACATATTTTGACTACATTAAAAAGAGACTGAGAGGTACTAACAATGCTGTTTCTGTATGGTTATAATTTGTAGTAACATGCAAATGTTTTATAGCAGAAGGGGGGAAAAAAAATCTTACCATTTGCTTTCTTCTGGACTATCTGAGGCCATAGAGCTAAGGTGGCATAAATGACCATAAACCAGACAGTGACTAATGGCACAAAGTAGTAGAACTGGTAAGGTCGGTCCATCACTATGCACAGTACCACGACCAAGAAATTGAGACGAAATAAAACCTAGAACGAGTCAGAGGAGAGAAGACAGAGGATATATAGACTAGGAGGCAAAGCTAAGAAAGGTGGGGGACATGTTTCTTTAGCACTATATGAAAACATCTACATACTTCACATCTCACATGCTGATTATGTTTCAGTTGAAACAAGCGTTAGTATCTTGGGTAACATCAATAATGCAATTTAAGACTGCAGGCTGATTATGTAGTACTGGACCTGTCCTACACTGGCCTAACTTGGGTAGAGATAGGCATAAAAATAGGGTAAACCAGAACTGACTCCAGGGTGGGGACCGAGTATTCCAGTTGCTGGATGCTGTTAATGCCTCTCTGCTTTCACTCCCACAGTGCCTGGGCTAGCTCAGTTAAAGACAGGGTAATGTCATTACCAGTGCTGCAGTTAGGCTCTAGTCATATGTTAAGTAAGCACAATGGCTTGAGTTACGTGACAATGTAACACTTAACCACAATTAAAGATTTATTTTTATATTTTAAACTTCTACAGCACACACTGCAAAACCTTGGAGGGACACCACAAAAATAGATTATTTTCTCCAGTATTATTATATAGAGAAAATTCATTTACTTTATTAACAAATGCAGGCTCCAATATACTGTCTTTGGAAAACAACCTACAGAATCAATATAGCTGACTGGAAAGTATTTCTTTTCTCCCTACTCTGCATTTTGATGTGAAAACTCAAACACATTACTAAAAAGGTTTTTGGACCAAGAAAAAAACAAGTTTTTAAATGAAAAAAAACCAAACCAACAAAGTATTAGGTTAATGGTTGGACTTGATGATCTTAGAGGTCTCTTCCAACCAAGGCTCTTCAGTGATTCTGTGAAAAAACTTGCATATTTGTTTTTCAAAGGATGCAGATACATCTGATAGCTTTGTGAAATTTCCATCTGTTTCTAAAGAAAAACAGTAGAGGGGTGTGGTATTTCTGACCATATTCTATATAAAAGGGTTAAACGCACTGTTACACAGAAATAACTGTCCCAAACAAAAAAAAACCAAACAACCCAACAAATTCTCAGTTGAGAATGAAAAAAAGAGTCACGTACAATATTTGGCAATACTTTGCTAGCTCTTGAAAAAGGTAACAAATACTACTGTGATGCCTCGTTTGTGTATTAATAATCTACTTCAATGTAGAACAGCTGGATACTTAATAAAATAGCAACATGAAGAGTTTAACAGATCCAAAAGATCTGAAGGAAAGAAAGATACCACAAATACTTTGGGACACTACTAATGGCCCCAACTAACCAACCAAAAAGTGTTTCATTTAACCAACAAGTGAGGAAAAAATCCAAATGCATACAAAAATTAAAAGCTTTCACAGTTTAAGCACATGGAAATGACTTCCATTTAAATCAGAGACTACATGTGTTCCATCTACATAAAGACTTGCCATGCTCAGAGCAAGCAAACCAATGTGCTGAATACCCTGCTGAAAAATTACAGAATTATTCACAGAAGAGTTCAAAATAAAAAGAAATTCTGTACACAGTTGTCTCTTGGATTCACCAAAGATTTATCTACTTGTATAAAAAAAAATCTCTAATGGAAACATAGTAATAATTAAAAAAACCCAAACACATGGGAACATATCAACATGGGGCAGACTGTTGTTGTAAGAACAATAACAAGAGAAGCAAAATGAAGTATTTCCAATGGCTAGTTTGGGAAAACTTTCATTTTTTTTTTTTGCTAACAGGGGTGAGCAGATGAGAACATTCACACCACCTATCTATGCTCAATAGCACCTGGAGAAAGGCTGTTCCAGAGGGCAACTGAGAACACGACAGCTACCCATATAAACCTCTTATTCACCAGTGACTACAGAACAAATCTAGGCAGATTCAGCAAATAAATCTGTTGTCAATAATATCCCTCTTTACTGCCAGCCAGCCTGCCTGGATCATTGCTTATATATTGCTATACAACGTAAATTTCTACTGCAATGAAAACTCCATTGCTATATATTGGAAAATATATGTATTGATATTTTAAAGGCTACATACTTACATTTTTTACATTGTAAGTATCATTTCTATGTTATATGTTTGTATTAAATAAACACTACCAATTAAATAGGTCAGATGACACAGAAACAACAGCCATTTTTAATGTTCAAACCTTGGTTATGCAATCTCATATCACAATTTAGAGAGCATGGATATATTACAGATATTTTGTTATCTGAACAAATTCCCTTATAAAAAGAGTAGATATTTTTACCTGACACACTCTGTATACACCAAAGTCCCCTTTTATCCAAAAATATGAGAAGTGTCCATACCCTGTTTGGAACAGATATGCAGCAACCAGAACTCGAATATGCATGTACACAGGCAAAAACTGTTGAGAAAAATAAAGTACCTTTTATAAACAGCAACATAAATGCTTTTGATTTTCCTTTCCTCCCCACTTATTTTATGCTTTTTCTGCACTGCTGTAAATCAAGTTGAACTAAAAAAGAAACATTATGCTGATGCTGCATTTCTCTGTTTCTTACTATGCTCTTTTGTTGCCCTAACTTCTCTCATGTTAAAATGAGTTTCTGCTATTTATTGCTCTGCACCTTCCATATTCTGTAATCAGATAAGAGAGAATTAAGACAGGATCTTTGAAAGCTTACCTTCAGCAGTTTTAAGTTTTGAACATAAAGATGAAGTGTTACTAGCAATTAAAAATAAACTAATGTAATATTCCACATTGAGGAAACAAGTATATTTTTTCATTTGGTAAGTAACACATAAAATACTCTTATCAATGAAATCTACTTGTAGAGAGAAAAACTAATTCTGCTATACCATTTGTAAAAGTACAGGAACAACGGCATGTGTTATTCATACTATTCAACTCTAATAGGCATTTGCACTCTCTTTCTTTTGAAATAACATACCTAAATTGCATTCCCACTTAGAAAAAAAATAATAATCAAATCACTTACAGTGCTTGCTCCAGAGATATGATAAATCAAAATAACAAGTTGCATCCAGCCCTTCCATTCATCAGTCTGTTCTCTATTTAACACTTTAGTCTAATGCAAAACAAAACAAGAGTGTTGCTATTCCAAAAAGTACAACGAACATCTACAAAATGAGGAGAAAAAGTTCAAAACAATAAACCACTTTATGGGTAAATAGGTCTCAATTGTAAAAGACTTCTGTCTAGTGGACACAGGCCTACCAGACTGTAAGGTGCTCTACAATCTCTTGTATCAGCTATGCTCACTTCAAATTTGACTGAGTGACAATGGCTAAAAGCACTCATACCCATATGCTTTCAAAAAAGCTTTTGTATCTAATTTTGTGCAAATGTGATATTGCTTGTGAGCACATTTTTTGCAGGTGAGTTATACTGACTTTGAAAGTTAAACTTTCAATATCTAGCAATTAGTTACTTATACTCAAACTAGAAAACAACATTATAAGTAGGATGTCAACATGATCATTACCTCTTTGGTATTTTCGGTATAAAATACCCCCAAAACCAAGATATAGACGATTGGTATGAAGAAAGATGAATGCGTATAAAATTTATTTTCCTTCATGAAAAGATTTGCTCTGTCACATAGATAAAAATAGGTCATGATTAGACCAAGTTTGCAGAAGGAGTGTAAGAGCATCTCTAAAGTAGAAACATTAGGAGTGCTGATGGCAGATTTCTTTTCCTCTCCACTTTCCAAATCCGTGCATGTTTTGTTCTTCCGAAAATTATTCCGATGAATTAAAGTGATAATTAAATATCCAATAATAGACAAGGTAAAAAAACAGAAAGCTAACTTCTGTATCAGAGTGAGAGGAGGCTGAGGCTGGCAGCAGGAGCCATCAATGGGCTTCATTATTTTATTGCAGTAGACGTTCATAAGAATCATTGCATTCTGTCAAAAAAATAGGCAGTTTTGTCAATTAACCTCTAATTAAAAAGTCAACATTTCATCATAAGACTTTTCTTCTAGATCATGCACTGACATAAATCATATGCAATTCTCCCTTACCATTCCATAGATAAAATTTCACAGTATCCCCATTACCTCGTTGCATTCAACAGTATAGTCAAAACATCTTTCCCAAACAGGAAACCTTTGAGTTTCTTGAGGTAAGCAAAAAGCACTAATCCTAATCCTTACAACAGAAGGGTTCTCTCTGCTGGCTGGAAAAGGAGCTATAAAGAGCTAAAGGGGCTATAAATGAAAAACAGCTTACAAACTTGGGTCCTAAAGGGGCACTGTAATGAAAGTCTCTAAAACATGACAATGAGACTGAAACCTGTGGTGAGATGATATTTAGTTCATCCAGTACTTGAAAGCAACCGAAACCTGCAAAGGAGTGGAACTAAAAGTGACACAGCGAGAGAGCTCAGCCACAAGAAGGCCAGACTGACAGAGCTCAGAGGGGCTCACTGCATGCATATATTTATATTGGTAGGTTAAAGATAAAATAAGAAATAAAGTCAGTGGCATGCCATGCGACCTGGAAGGTGTATATTGTGCGTTTCATTATTGTTTTTGTACTCCTTACTAAAGAAAATTATCTGGACACATAGGGGAAAATTTAAGACTCATTTCTTAGCACTGCTTTACAAATCATTATCACTCTTAAATCATTCACACAGATGAAGGCATGAAGTTTGCGCTCAGGATCTAAAAGATCTAGTGGATTAACAGCTATTTTAAAATAGCTACACACTAATGTGTTGGCTAGTATGTTTTTTAAACATCCTATATAACTAACTGCCCTCCCACCTATTGAGATCTTCTGAACAAAATTTGCTGAAGAATGTGCAGGTCCTCATTACATTCATTTTGTCTGACATATCAGAACATTCACTTAAAATCTTGCTTTACTATTATTACTTTTTAATGTTGACCAGTAATAAAAACACTTACTGTATCTCTGCTTGACTCAGGGAGATGCAGGCCATCTGCAGACTTCATGATAGTTTCCTGTGCTATCAGTTTTGATACACTGAACACTTTCACTTTAGCTTTGGAATTTCGTGAGCTGCTGTTCAGAATACGAACAGCTGCTTCATTATAGGCATCTATTTTCTCATTAGTGATCATCTTCCGACTTTCACTCAGCATATCTTCATAAACAGGATCTGAATTTGAAAGTATAAGGAATGGGCACATTAATCTTCTAACTGACAAATACTCTGCTCAAGTTGTACAGGCTACTTTCATTTAGGTAGTCACAACTGCTTAACGGTACAGAAAAAACATACAACAAGGAATGAGTGACTGTTACAGTTACTAGACTAGTAAAGAGTTGTTTATGATGAAGTGTTCTTGTCCTAGTTTGAACCTTAAACCTTTGACATTCTTATTGCCATTCCCTAGTCATGCATATGTATTTACAGATTAGAAAGCTTTAGTCAGACATGAATGCCTGTGTATTTCCCCAAAACCCTTGAAGAGTGTACAATACTGGACTGCAGACCTGCTTATGCCTTCTGTTAGTAATGGAGTTCCCCAAGGAAAGACTCCAAAGCCAAGAGGTCAGAAGACAGGCAGCAGAATAGACATGTGGAAAAAAAATAATAAATCTCTCAAACCCTCTAGTTACTGCAGAAGAAACCAGCTTCTCATTTCTCTTAGTCCATAAGCATATTCCACTTGCTCCCATTGATTCCAGTTTAATTGATGGCAGAATTTCAGCTTTTCAGAAGAATGGAACACCACTTAATTGTCTACATAATTTCTGAAGCCTGCAGAGCTTAACACAAAGCTATACAGGGCTCTAGATCAAAAGGTCAGCTGGAGATCAGTAAGTTGCTATGAAAAGCTACTGATGTCCATAACTCTAATGAAACACTCTACAAGCTGTAAGGTGATTTACTTTAGCTACCTCAATGCCCATTTTTGAACAATCAGTGTCTAGACAACTATGTGTACAGACTGCTTTTCCTCTTATTTTTTTCCATTAAAGAGCTCAGAGGTGACTTAAATGGACTGGATCTTTATCAACAGAATGTTGGGATGTCTGACAGCTAACTGCTTCTGTTGTAGATAAACAGGGATTTGAAAGGAATGTGAGAAGATTAATTTCTTGACTCAGGTTAAGCTCTAGAACCATCTTTGATAAGAACTTGGATGTAACCGTAAGGGTGCAGCTGGGTGTATTTTTATCAGGGCTCAAAATCTACCTGTGTTTCTAACTGAGGTGATGATAATCTAAAATGCTGCATTCTATGGCAGATAACCCAGCAGCACTTTCTACCTATGAGCTCATTGTTCAATGTAAGCTTGGTGCCATAATAAAAATATCACAGACTCATTTTGAACCATGCTTTCTGGCTGCTAATCTTAACTCATCAGTGCTCAGTGACAGAAGTAAGTTTCATTCTAGAGACATAAATTCTCTAGTGTATGTCTACTCATTCTAGACACACACAGAGGATGCACTTGTTGGACTTCTCCTATTACTTACGTAATCTGAAAATTTAATTGAACACAAACACAGGAATACAGCTGTTATATTCACTTCTGCTTCCGACTCCCAGAAGGCACGTGAGGAGCACAGCACAGGGCAAATAGACCCACACACTAAGTCTGAGAGTAAGCTAACAAAGAATTAACAGTTCAGAAGGCAAAAGATTTTACCAAGAGAGCTTTAAAATCTCCATCACTAGTAACAGCTAGCTAGGTACCAGCTAGTTAAGGCTGCAAGAAAGGCCAGACTGGAATTCAACCAACACCCTTTTTACTCTGCAAGTCAGCAGTATGGACTAAGTTTTCCATATCCTACAGGATAATGATTCAAAAGACAGTGACAGTACAAACTGTTACCTACTGTTCATTACTTTACCTTGCAAGACCCAGTAAACATCACTACTTTTTGCTAATTTTTCCAAAAGAGGTGCAATTGAAGTGATATTGATTTTATATTGTGTGAGGGCTTCGTTGCTGCCATTGTGAATCTTGATAGACCACTGGAGAAATAAAGAAAGAGATTCAGAACTTGTTTGTCTGAGGACCCTTAATTAACTGATTCCATTGCTCCATTAATACCTATTTTTAATTATTTCTAAAAAGTTATATTATTTCCTTAGTCTTCACTTTTAAAGTGCTAAAAAATTTCTTTTGGACCAAGCATCTGTCTAGACAGATAATTACATTCAAACGGACCACTTAAATGTGAAGTATATAATATTCAACTTAACGGATATTTGATTTTTCATAAATTAAATGTTGCACGGTGTTTTAACTAAAAGTCCCTTGGCTTCGAACAATGATGAAGTAGCAAAGTCAATCACATTATCTAAAAATCATAGCAAATTCGGTCGATTTTACTCTAGGAAAACTGACTACAGCAAGAGATATGTGCAAGCAAAACTTGATGGTGTTATCGAGTTCCAGTATTTCCATCTGTTATGCAGATATCCGCAAAAGGAAAAAAAAAAAAAAAAAAGAAAGAAGAGAAAAAGAGCCATTTTAATTTCTGATTTAATCTTCTATTTGAAATGATTTGGAGAATGCTATAGCCACCCAAGAATTTCTCCTAACTTCTGAAAAGAATCTCCCACACTGTAGGAAAAACAGATCTAGCATTTTTTTAAAAGCATTACTGTATTTATACTGATTTAGTCAAAATCTGTAAACAAAATATAATAATTTAGCCTGAATGTAATGAACTCTTTAGTTATTTCAAAGATCTACATAAAAATGATGTTAGGCAAGTACAGTGATTAATCCACTTCCTGAGAATATTATCGAATATAAACGAATACTTCATGAAACCAATTAACACGCAGCTGCTCTGAGAACTCGCACGCTGGAAAAATAGCAGTTTCTCATAGTAGCTAAACCTTTACTTGTAAACTATGTACAGTATTTAAACAGACATTTTAAGAATCATATTCTACTCAACAGGAAGTCAAGAATTAAGAAGCAGAGCACTGCAGTGACATTCTCAGGGCATCTGTTCCCAACATAAGCAAGCAACTGAGATTTGTACTAGCTGGAGCTTCTCCAGTTTGTAAGACTTTATTTCTATTTATAAACTGTTATGCAGTCGACATCTTAAGACAGACATGTCCAAACCAAAGCAGCATGACCAAACCAAGAGCTAAATTAAAGACAGAGGTAAATTTCAAAATGCTGAAAAGTCCAAGGGCACACACCAGTTTAATCTAGTAGCAGGTTACCACACCACTGCTAGCTGCAGTAATGGTGCTGATGTGTCAGATCTTTTTAAGCACTTATTTTTCTGCAAGTCCCTTAAAACAGAGGATCTTTATCTTTGGTCAACTCCAGATATCACTATTAATGTTCTGTGTAAATATATAGGTGTTATAATGCACTGAGCATCACATATTGTTGGTTCCTGTCTCCTGCTGTCCACAAAGGACAACAAGCTATGGCTAATGTATATACATGAGTAAAAGGAATTACTTAGCGTAAGAGTCCTGTAGCTTTGCAACCTGACCTTCTGCTTGCCAGAACACCATCCTTATATAATCGCACTTCCTGTGTGAAATACAACGACTCATACTAGTATAAAACATGCTAGATACTCAGACTGAGCAGAGATATTTTAACAGGCTGCCCAGGGCAGTGGTGGAGTCCCCATCCCTGGAGGTATTTAAGAGATCTGTAGATGTGGTGCTGAGGGATATGGTGTAGTGGTGAACTGGCAGTGTTAGGTTAATGGTTGGACCTGATGATCTTAAGGTCTCTTCCAACCAAGGCTGTTCTGTGATTCCTACAGCTCAAATATTTACGTGGATCCAACAGAGAATTTGGGGCATTCACCTGGAAGGAAACAATTTCTGAGCCCTCAATGTGTGGAGGTCTGCATACACATATGACCTTCCCCTAAAACTGGGGGAATTCATCCTAGACGGGCATGCCCAAGAGCTTCCAGATTGGTAGAATGCTTGAACTGCCTCTAAACCAAACAGCATATTGTTTAAAATGGAACACATTTTTTCCCCTTACACCTGAGCTGGTATGAATTTATAATAGCTAATTCCTTTCAAACTCCAGTTCCAAAGTATTTGGAAGTAAGGGACACTAAATGTGGAACTAATGAGATGAGCAGTTGCTCAGCTCTTGATTCCCGATACCACTGGAATGGACTACTTGGGGCAGGCTGTTGAATTCTGTCCCTGGAAGTTTTAAATAATTGGTTGACTCTTGTCAAGCGTGCCACAGATACAAGTGAGACTGCCTTGTGGCAAACTGACAGGTTAGGAGACCTCTTCAGGTCCTTGTCAGTCATGTTTCCTATGATGCTGCAGCTCATAGCAGTGGTGGAAACTTCCAGTGGAACAAGATTCAGGAAGTGCAATTCTTTGGTTGTTGAATTATTCTTGTAAAATTCAGATTTTTGCCCATGTAAGCCTAAAAGAAATACATGCACTCAAAAAGAGCATTCCAGACTGGGCCACACTAAAAAACAGTTATTTTGTGACTGAAAAGTTTATTAAAAATGCACCTCAAGTTAGTATGCATGTACTTTTATTTAACTTTCCAAATTAATAAACTGCTTTTAACAAAGAAGCTACTTTATTTATTAGCTAGGTTCAAGCTAATCAATGCTTAACAACCAGTATTGCTGCCAAAAAGCAACTACTCTACTTCACACAGCTATAATAAAATATCTGATATTTTAGAACTACTTGTTATAACAGAAAATTCACTGAGTACATTTTTTATTATAAATTGGGTTTAATTTATGACAGCATAAAAGTTCTCACTAGAACTTTCTTCTTTACTAAAATACCCCATACATGTGTAACTTACCGTGGCAGCTCCTGCTACAATTATATGAGGTTTTGCCACAGAACCCTAAGACACAAAGTAAAAAGAAATTAGTTTTAAAATATTCACAAATTATACTTATTATGATATTGAGCAGGTTAGTTAAGACTCATATCTTAATTAACTGTGACTCAACTTGTCCATCAGTTAACAGTTACAAAATAATAGATTGCAGATATATTACAGAGAACATCAATTTGTGATAGTCCATAATTTTCACTAAACAGAGTCTGCCAAATTATTATTATTACAATTATTATCAATTTAGCAGCTTAAGTTCTCTTTAAAACCTATCTAAACGTCTCCTAAGGTCAAATAAACTGTAAGTCATACTATTTAAGTACTTTTTCCTCTCAGTGTCCCTCAGCATTCTCAAAGATCTGTTTGAGCTGTTCTACTGACCAAAGTGACCATAAACCCATTGCAAAAACAGAACAAGGACAATGGACAGCTGTTGCCCTTCCGTCCTAGTCTGAAAGTTATGTCTAGGACAAGGAACAGAGTATGTACTCAAACATAGGAGTACAAGGAAACAAATGGTGCCAATCACCTCAGTACGAGTTGTACCTTGGCACAGCAAGGGTTTAGCAGTTCTCAATTTTTTGTACTCATCACAGAAAAACAAATGGTAACTTCAGCTATCTTGATGGAGGGTGTTGGGCAAGAATGACAAATAGGGTAGCAACAGAATCACTGGGGGCCACTGCTAAATAAATCCAGGTTTTTAAAGGTCAATGAAGGAAGAAACAAGAAAAATTTAGTTGCCAATCTGTAAATGTATTACTTGTTATCAGAACTGCATACATGATTTTATGCTGAACAACAAGACAACCTGTATCACAACTGAAACACGTAAAATAATTAGTATGTAATTTGAGGGAAATATTGAAAAAAAGATGAGCGAGGCATTCTTGACTTTCCAAATTGCCTTTGTCCTTCAGTTTGGAACACTCACATTAACATAAATATAAAATCATAGAATATCTCAAGTCAGAAGGGATCCATAACAATCGAAAATGTTTAGTCCCATAAAAGCAGAGCCATTGCAGAGAGAGGAAAGGAAACATCAAAACAAAGTAAAATCCTTTCAGTCCTTAATAAGATTAATCAACCTGCTTCTAGGAAGTAGGGTTTTTCTGGTTTGGGGTTTTTTTGGCTCAAGTGAAGCCATCCTTGTGAGACTAGGAGATGCCCAGAAACACACACCAGTAAACAACCCCCTTTCATTATTTTAATGTCAAATTTCAGATATCTGGTATGTAATTGATTGAATATATGTGATGTGCTGCAGCTGCTGGACTCCTAGTAATTGTAGTTGTGAGTATGAAAAAAAAGGTAGTAGTCAGTCAGTTGCTGTTTTCCTAAAATAAACAGGTTTTTAAGGCAAACCTCAGTCCAAGATTTGATACGTTGCCTCATAGAGCCATTAACTTCTGGATACCACAGGAAATCCTGTAAAATAAATGCAGATTTACTCTGTAAGCTTAAAGACAAGCAGTAGACTAATAACAAAAAAGCAAAAGAGCAAACTAAATGCTATCAATTCAACTGCGAAGAAAAAACACTTGGCCCAAAGTGAGATTTCCTCTATAGTTAGCATGAAAAGCCTGACATGTAGCATGGAAAACAGAAAGGGAAAAAAAAAGAAAAACAAACAAATCAACAAACAAAATCCTTGCACCCATGAAAAGACATTTTCATTTGTAACTCAGGAGTTGGGATTTTACCAAGAAGGTAATTTTTTAGCTTCTGCCAAAAGGAATGTTCTTGAGCTTCCAGTGCAATCGGGGCTAAAACCACGCCCGCATCTATAACTTATTTATTACAACTTGCTTTTTTGCTCAGTTTCCCAAAGTTTTTCCCAACAGTTTTTTGGGTTTTTTTTGGTTTTGTGGTTTTTTTTTTTTTTTTTTTCTTCTAGAACTTTACATAATGTGATTGATAGATTGGAATCACAATTTTCAAACAAAACCAAATCCTAACATTTTACATTACCACTTCATAAATTACTAGCTCTTCAAATCAAATAGTGCTATGGACATTAAATGCATTACCTGCTGACAGTTTTTTTACAAGTCAGGAGTAGTGCCCAGCCTTCATCTGGAAGGACAGTCTAGACTTTGGCTAGTGCTACCATGTCTCCCAGGAAAAGCTGAGACCACCTAGCATCTAATTACCCCTCAAGTGTAGAACTATCAAAAGGACTAAAAATACACATTCAAGTGAAATGGCAGGGACTACATAAGCATAAATTATTGTGAGGAAACTTTATAATGCAGAAACACTACCAGCAGAGAGGAAATCTCTATCGTCCACCTGCACAGACCTAAAGATTTTGGTAGTTCACTTGAGTACTGTCAATTCACCATTTGGCAGGAATCTGTGAGTGATCAGGCAGTGGCCGAAGGATGGAAGGGTCAGTATGATGACTAGAAAGGGCAAAACTAAACTCTCCATTTGTTCCCAGTGATTTTCTCTTTTGGTTGGTCAAGTATTTTCCACACTTAGATTATTGTGTCACAGCCATTCTGAATGTGAAAATTCAGGTACCATGCCAACAATGTCAACAGCAATACAGCAGCAAAACAAGGAAGCAGCAGACTAGGAATACATTCTTAATGACCCAAACATCTCCCAAAAGCCCAAATCTGCCATCTCAAATCTTGGTGGTTAGACACCTACCAAGGCTTAAGGAGTTTTGAAGACGTAGTTCTGTGTCAGGCAACAACAACATAAATCACACCACTTTGTCCCCTTTGTCCTGCCTTGTGTTCTGCCCTCTCTTTTCCAGCATTCACATAACCATATGACGAGCTACATCAGACCTGACCAAAAATGAACCCTACAAGGTATGTTTTCAGCTGAACTGACTCCTAAACTAGCCCACCCCGCAGCTTGGCCAGGGCTAGTTACAGCACAAACACAGAAACATACTGTGAGTGAGACAGCGTAGGCTTAAATTGCCACAGGCTCACACTTTAAAATGTTATTCTGTACCCTAAATCTTACGCATGTACACAAACAAGTACTGAAAACTCACTTGCAGATAACTCAGCAAATACACTGCTGTTTTGGTTTTCATGAACAAAGAATGAATTATCTCCAGGCAATAAACAAACACATGACTAGCAGAACCCCAGCGCTGCTGACAGCTGTCATGGGAAGCAAAGAAAACTATTGAGGACACCATTCCAACTGCCAGGGCAGAGAACAGAGTCCTTCAAAAAACCTACCCTCAAGTACTTTGTTTGGTTTCTTTTTTTTAAATATCCACATTCTAATCAACATTGTGGTTATTTCTCCATGCAAAAACAGCGGAAGGAATACTTGCTGGGATAGCATAGAGTGGCAATTATGACAATTATCGCTCCAAGTAAGTTAGCCCCAGATACATATTCTTACAGCAGTGGAAGAATAAACTTCCTGGCAAAAGCTATTTTTGGGAAGGCCAAATTGTAAGACCTGACAAACAGAAAAATCAGCTTTGACTGCAAGCTGGATACTACTGTATAAAATAATAATATGTATTATTATGGCTAGCAATTTAATGCTAGATGAAAGCTTACCACTTTAATTGAAGCAGATTTATCTTCAAAAGGGATATTTCCATGCTGTCAAAAAACCCAAAACAACAAAACCAAAGTAAGACAAACTTTCAGAAGGAAAAAAAATATTTACATTCACACGTTAATTTGCACTCACCTAAAGGTTTACCTTCAGCAGAAAGGATTTTTCTTGTATAAACGTGCCCGTATACTCATGTAAAATACTTATGTTACTTTCTTAATAAAACAAGCTACTTGCATAAAGGGTTATTTTTCCTAAAAGAAATCTATCCAACAAAGTCTGAAATGCATTGTGTTAACTCTGTTGCAAAGGTATAAATTTTTTTCCTAAATTTAGCCTCCCCAAATGAGAAAAACTTAAGACTTTATTTTCTTTCTTTTCTTACACTTCTTTTCCCCTAGACTTCCTTTTCATCCACTTATCTATCTTCTTTGTGCAAAACAACCAAAACAGTTTTAATTAAAGAATAAAAGAAAATAATCTCGGGCAGAAATAAAGTCTGGAATGCATTATTAAATTTGCTGAGTGAGACTGTAAGAAATGGGGAAGGAAGCAACCAGATACTGCATACACAATCCTCCTTTGAAATATTACTAAACACAGTATTAGTTTCAATCCTGGTTCAAAATAACAAGTGTATTTCTCTTTCACAAACCGAGATCTTGATTTCATAAATACTTGACAAAAGATACCTCTCAATTTAAAAATCAATTATAGCACTCTATTATTTTGCCATCACTTCTGGGCATCAACTGTGACCTAACCAACAGTGTAGCAAAACTGGAGTTATTTGATCAAGCATCTTGTTTTGACAAGTGAAAGTGACAGCATGCTGCCTGCTGAAAAAGCTGCCAGCTTGCACTTCTAAATGACAGAAGTACTAAATAAATGACAAATCTGACCTACAGCTGAAATTGAAACGTCTTTTCCCTCGCATATGTATACATATTCATGCCTAAGCAGCATGATACAGCAAAATAAATGAATATTCTATTCAACAAATGATGCAGCTAAATCCTTTCTTACTGCTTCCACTCAGCAAGCTGCAGTTTGCATTCTTCACCTTATAAAATTCAAACAGGTCTTCAGCAAGAATCAAAAGGAAGGCAAGACCAGAAGCTATTTTTATTTTCAGCCTCAAGTTAGACCTGGAAATCTGTCATTGCCCCAAGGATTTTTATGAACAGATTAGATCAGCAATTTAAAGTGACAAATTATAAGTCATGAATTACTACTATTTAAAAACAGACAACGGAGCAATCATTTTCTCATCAAGAAGCCAAATATGAAACATAAGTTGCTATGGGATAAGTCAGCTTCGTTAATTTATTCCAAGACTGCTGCAAGCTTTCTCTCAAGCTCCCTAGTTCACTCCTCAGATTCCAAATCACCTCATTAGTACCCAAACAATTATGTTGGTCTAATCTTGTTCTTCTCCAAAAGACCTTTCTGTGGCTCTTCTTCCTGATGGCTAGGCCAGGAAATGGTATAATTTCTTGCTTTTCTCAAGTGCAGAGAAGAGTTATGATGTAAATTAGAAAATTAAAAAAAAAAAAAAAAAAAAATCAAAATAAATCTATCTCACCTTATTTCCTTCTTCTTTGACTTGAGGATTTATGAGTTTTATAAATGAATAGAACAGCTGTCGAATTCTAGAATCTCCTATAAACACAATATGTTTGTCTATGAGGCAATTTTTTGCTTCACTGTAAAGCAAAACAGCAACATTAATGTTACAGGAAATTCATATTTTAGGAAAAAGTCTTTAGAAAATCTACAGACCAATACAGATAATTCTATGCATTATATCCAGCTCTAAGGAACAGTAAATGTTTTTTTTAAGTACGCTGAATTAATAAAAATTTTAGTGTAATTTACATAGAAATTAAAATCAACTCTACTGCTAATGTAACCAGGCAAACAATCAAGCAGGCTTTCCTATACTGTGGTGCTACAAACACAGTAGTTTCAAAATGGTAATTATACAGTGTAATTCTGAAAAATAAAGTTCTCTTACTAGTAGGTGAAAAACAGTGACTGGTGATTTTATTTGAGATTTTTCTTTTACTTGTGATTCTACACATACGGTCAGCATTTTTCCTTCCAGCAATCTGAGAGTGACATATGAAGCTATGCAGTCTCTTGCACTATCTTGTGGCTCTACATAACACATATCAGTACTACTACTACCACCAATTATTTGTAGTTTTATAAATAAATACAACTATGGTAAACACTGTAGACACACAGATAATATACAAGGAAAAGACTTCCTTCTGATAAATGTTGCATATTTTTGAAAGCCTAGAGAATCATCTATAAAGTGAAAAGCAAATGACACTGCAATTACTATAGCTGCCGACAAACAACAACTACTCTTCTTTCCAGGCAGATGAACAGCAGACATGAGTTTCCTTACCTATTTTTATACTTATGCATCATACAACTGTGGGGCTGCCATACTTTTTCTCCGAGAAATCTTCCACTGGACAGAAGATACTCACATGTGTCACCACCTTTAAAATGTTATATTAAGATTAGAATTCAGACACATAAAAGTTAAAACATAGCCCCACTGCTGTTAAAAAATAACTTTACGATATTTGAAACACAGGAATTGATGCAATCAACAGCAGTAAACAAATTGTAAAACTTATTGTAAAAACATCTTGCACAAGTTTCTGCAAATTGCCTCACTTACTATACCACACTTCTCTGCAAATCCTCTATCCACGTGTTAGTGATTCCATTTCCACTGTCAGAAAGAAGTTGTGACCTCAAGTGGCATTTCCCCCAAAAGATGCCAACCACTGTGCTACCTACTGTCCAGAATATACTAACATGAAATCAAAGAATTACACAACAGTTTAATATAATTATCTTCTACCCAGAATCACTATACACAGCATCTTGTATGAATCTCAACATGAGAGATGCAAGAAAGGCAATTACATCTCCTTGCTTAAGACACAGCAGTCACCTTAGAACAGGTGAAATTACATGATGGGTTAATACGCAATACAAAAAACATTTACACAAACAGTTGTTGATCATTCTCAACTGCAGCTACTTCTTTTCCAGTCAAGAAGTTTTACACTAATTAAGCTTAATGACTTCACAGGTGATGATGTTTCAAGTCACTTTAAGTTCATATAAATAAAATACCTCAGTTATGAAATCAGTGAGGTTTATCTTCCAGCAAACTCCACGTCAGATTCCACTGCCTTATAACTGAACACCACTGCAAGAAGAGTTGCCCTTCAACATTTTTGTCATACTTGGCATTTCAGAGCACTGACAAACAGGGAAATGGTGGTGAATGAAATGGCAAGTCTCTGAACTAGCTTGTGCAGAAACGATGCACCACAGCCCATACTTAACACTTTCAGTGAAACCTTGACTTCATTAAACTCAATGAGAACTGCTCTTTTACTCCACTGAAACTTGCACTAGTCCTAAAGAATAGGTCGTTTTCTATCTACTTCTTTTCATAGCTGCTGGAAGCCACACATTATAATGATACAGACTTTCTGTTTCAATTATTACAAGAATATCTGAAGCTTTATCTAGAACTGCAAATTAGATGAGGTGAACACAAAGAGATACAAGTAGTATGAGGTCTGAGGCCTGCAAGAATGGGAATTTACAAGGCATCACTGACGTCTACTGAGACCCAAGCTAACAGTTCTCAAACATCAATATTATAGTACAGCTTTTAGGAAAAAAAGAGACAGAGCCATGGCATCATTCCCTTATGCTTAAACAAAGGCTTCCATGTGACCACAGTTCAGTCACTAAAAAAAAATGGAGGGGAAAAAAAAATGGTATACTGGATAAAGATTACAGTGAAAGCTAACTAATTCTTACATGTACTGTTGTTGTTGCTGGGGTTTTTTGAGTTGGACATAGGATAATTGAGAAAAATACTTATTTTCACAATTTCCTAATAATGAGAAGAATAACAATAGTATCTATATTGAAATATTTTTTCTTTAAACTTTTTAAATCTATTGGTAACAAAGTTAACATTGGTTGCTACTCTAGTTTGTAAGTTGAGCTGCCCGCCCCTTCACAATCCGCCCAGCAAAACAGAAAGGTAAAGTTCCCACCTACAAAGTTGGGAAAATGTTACAAAAAGCATAAAACAAAACGCATGTTTTACGTATAGCAGATACCCAAACCCCTTAGTTCTCTCTTACTTCAAAACTCTAGCTCTCTCCTAGTTTAGATGCAAGAAGAACATCACAGATACTGAAGCATACGCAATGCAGCTCATGTATGCTTCTTCTTGAAGAAGAATATATAGTTGGAGGAAGGAAGAAGTGGCAGCTGAAGACATCTTGTATCCTTACCTTCCTCCCTGAAACTCCTCCTATCTGTTTTCATGAGAATCAAAAAAGGCAATGTAGAACAGACTGTGTTCCAATTGTTACTCCTTACTCTTCATTTATCCAACCAAACCCAGCAGTGGTAACGCAATCAAGTAGTGTTATTTACCATGATCAAAGGCTCCTCAATCCCTCATGTCAAACTGCAAGACTAATTTTCCCTCCTGGAACTTCAATGACTTACCACTACTATTGCATCATGACTCCTAAAAAAGCTGGAATAACGTGAAGAATTTTAAGTCTTGAAAAAGATCTGGATAAACATCTCAGAGTCATAGCTCTGGGTTTGGGTTGGCTCTCTGTGAGAAACCCACACATGACATAATCCTAACGTGCACAATAAACTGGCCTGATTATAACTGCCATTCTTGACTCCCTTTACGGTTTTGGGAGCTCTTCATCAGACAGATTTTGATGTATAGAAGCAAAATGTGTCTAAAACTTAAATAAAATATATACATATGGTGATAAACTCCTATTTTTATCATCAGTAAGAGCCTATTAGTCACCCCAGAGTAGTTCAGGAATCCTCCCAAATTGACCAGTAACCTCTCAGGCAAATCCTTAAGATACCACAAATCAAATTAACACTTCCTTTCTTGTTTGCTCCTCTGTGACAGAACGTATGTTCACGTGAAAGAGCAGGTTTTGCCTGCTCTCCTACTGACAGCAGCTAAGGACAGCTGCTCAAAGACAAAGTATGAAAGCAGGACAAACACAGAGCAATCCATTCTGTGGCACAGTCCGGCTTTCCCAGTCCAGCAACTTTGAGCCAGAGAGCCTCAGGAGCGCAGCGTGTTTGCAGCCCCACCTCATCCGCCCTCTGCAAATCAGGACAATCCTTTTCAGGGTATTTTTGGTAGAAAATCTTGGCAACATATTTCAAAATGTCTTCTCTGGGAAAAATACCTGCTTTAACCTTATAGTTTTAAATGTACTGCCTGCTAATTTCAGTTTTCAGTTGATACTTTTTGTGTTATGACACAATCACAATGAATTTACCTTCCCCCAATAATTCATAATATTTGAGATCAGGTTACTAATTTTCTCTCCAGGTGACAGATTTTTCATCTATTTTACTACTTCTTGTACAGAAGCTGTTTCATTCTTCTACCATTTGTGTTGCCCTTTTGTACATGTTTTCCAAGCTCTATTATACCACTAGTAAGACGGGGTGACCAGCACCACTGACAATAACTAAGGCACCAGTTAGCATTAGTTGTGACATATCACAGTGAAAACTTCTGTTTTGTTTTTCATTAATTGCCAACAATATCCAAAAATTTGCTGAATTTCAGATGTCCGAGGTAACTGAAGGGTTGCAGAATGATCTTTCAAGCACCTCTGCTTTTACCTACCCTGAACGCTTTTGCATTTGCTATAAATGCTCCACCCTCCTGTTCTAAACTATTTGTTTCTTTTCAATGTTATTTGTCAAAGGAGCCCAAACCGGTAACTGTATTCACTCTCATTCTACGTCCTATCTTTTAAACAGTTATTGGAAAGCCTCTTTCTACCCCTATAATAGATTACAGAAATGTAAAGCCTTAGGTGAAGGAATTTGTTGAAAGCTATGCGAAAATCCATACAGATCATATTGACTTACATAAAGGCCTGTAGAATCTCACCATTTTTCAATTTGTGACTCAAGCCCCTCATTAACTCTTCCCATCATATATTGTATATATGCACAGTCCGGTTTCCTTGTAATCTGCCTGATATGGCAGTCTCTATTTCCTTAGGCCAGTCTCACAATCCCTCTTCCATCTAGTTTTGCAGCTGATTTGGGGGTGTAAAGAACACAGTGCAACAGGCAAGTTCAATTACTTCATGCTTGAGCTCCACTAGAATTCAGTAAATGCTTCTGTATCTCTCAACATCTCTAACATTCTGTGATTCTGTGATTCTGTGATTCAACTTAGTGCTATCCAGTTTATCAGACTTACTGACATGCCAGCCAGAGGGTGAACCTGGGGAACTGTATTCATGTTAAAGGCTCCCTACCCCATTTGTCACTTCCACAATAAACTGCCTCAGCCTTGTCTTCTGCAGATGCTGGCAGTAAGTGTTGGCACATGACACCACCAGTTGTGCTACAATAAACATTGTTGCGGCGACCTCTCTTTGGATCAAATTTTTATTTACCCACAAGAACACACTACATTTTTTAGCAGGAATCAGAAACAATCACGGAATCATGGAACTGTCAGAGTTGGAAGGGACCTCGAGAGATCTAGTCCAATTCCCCTGCTTTAAAGCAGGATCCCCTAGAGCACATCACTCAGGACTGCATCCAGGTGAGTCTTGCAAATCTCCAGAGGAGACTCCACACCCTCTCTGGGCAGCCTGTGCCAGTGCTCTGTCACCCTCACTGAAAAGAAGTTTTTTCTCATATTTAAATGGAACTTCCTGGGTTCCAGTTGGTGCCCATTGCCCCTCGTCCTGTCACCAGGAGCCACCGATACTCCATCCTCCTTCAACCCATCCTTTAGATATTTGTGAAAGTTAATTAGATCACCCCTCAGCCTTCTCTTCTCCAGGCTAAAGAGTCCCAGCTCTCTCAGCCTTTTCTCACAGAGGAGATGCTCCAATCCCCCAGTCATCCTCGTTGCCCTCTGCTGGACTCTCTCCAGTAGGTCCCTGTCTCGCTTCAACTGGGGAGCCCAGAACTGGATGCAGTGTTCCAGTTGTGGCCTCACCAGGGCAGAGTAGAGGGGGAGAATGACCTCCCTCGCCCTACTGGCCACACACTGCCCTGTGCAGCCCAGGGTGGCATTGGCCCTCTTGGCAGCAAGGGCACATTGCCGGCTCATGGATAATTTACTGTCTACCAGGACTCCCAGATCCTTCTCCTCGGAACTGCTTTCCAGGAGGTCCCCCCCTAACCTATACTGGTGCCTGGCATTCTTCTTCCCCAGCTGCAGCACCCTACACTTGCCCTTATTGAACCTCATGAGGTTCTTCTCTGCCCAGCTCTCCAGCCTGTCCAGGTCACACTGGATGGCAGCACAGCCCTCTGGCGTGTCAGCCACCCTCCCAGTTTGGTATCATCAGCGAACTTGCTGAGGATCCACTCTGTCCCCTCGTCCAGGTCACTGATGAATATGTTGAACAAGACCGGACTGAGTATTGACCCCTGGGGGACACCACTGGTTTCAGGCCTCCAACTCAACTCTGCTCCATTGATCACACCCCTCTGTGATCTGTCACACAGCCAGCTCTCAATCCACCTCACCGTCCTCTCATCTAACCCACACTGCCTGAGTTTCTTAATGAGGATGTTATGGGAGACAGTGTCAAAAGCCTTGCTGAAGTCAAGGTAGATGACATCTGCTGCTCTCCCCTCATCTAGCCAACCAGTTATAACATCATAGAAGGCTAGCAGATTGGTCAAGTGTGATTTACCCTTGGTAAATCCATGTTGACCACTCTCAATAACTTTCTGTTCTTCAACATGTTTGGAGATGACCTCCAGAACAAGTTGTTCCCATCACCTTCCCAGGGATGGAGGTGAGACTAACCAGCCTGTAATTCCCTGGGTCTTCCTTCTTGCCCTTTTTGTAGGCTGGAGTGAGGTTGGCCTTCCTCCAGAAAATACTTCCTTCAGCAGTTCCATTAGCATTCACAGATCACGCCAAGATTCACAGCTTCGGGGCCAAACCAGCCCAGAAGAGGAATCGGCACAGCTCCTAGCAGCCCCGTGGTGCTCACCAGCTGTGGCTCATCTACAGCCACCGGCAACACGTGAAACCAAACACTGCTTTATTTTGTTTCACCCACCAAAAAAGATGGGTTTTGTTATGTTTGAGGCAATGGTTCAAACAGTAAAAGAATATCTCCGTCTCTGGAGATGTTTAAACCCATCTGGACGTGCTGGACCTGCTCTAGGATCCCACTCTAGCAGGGGGTTGGAGTGGATGCTCTTCGGGGGTCCCTTCCAACCCCTGCCATTCTGTGACTCCGTAACATACACCAAGTCTTATACCAATTAGGATATTAATCACTAATTGCCAGATACAAGTGGTTAATCATCCTGCACGGGAACAAGTGACAGGGGAGTCGCCCTCTGCCCCTGCCACTTCACCTGCCGCCGCGCAGCTGCCACGCACCCCGCCGCCAAGGCCCCGAGCGCTGCGCTCGCACGGGAACGTCGCACCGCCGCCAGCCACACACGCCCGAGCCGCGGGGCCGTGCCCGGCCGGCGGGAAGCCTGAGGCGGCCCCGAGACCGAGTCCCGCAGGGCCCTGCGGGCCGGGTGCCCGCCGTCGCTGTCCCGAGAGTCGCCTCCCGCAGCAGCCTGCGAACTGCCGCCCCGCGCCGCCCTGCCAGCCCCAGCCTGCCGGCGCACGGTACGCGTGCCGCCCCCGCCACGGCTGCTGGGGGAACCGCCGCGCTCCCTGCCCGGCCACGGTCCCCGGGCTCCGCCGGGGCTCCGCCTCCCGCTGCCCGCCAGCCGCGGCCCCCCGTGGAGCGCCTGCGGCCGCCTCCTCACCTCGGTAGCGGCGGGAGGCGGCGTGGCAGGCGGCGAGGAGCAGGACGGCGCCCAGCGCCAGCGCCTTGGCACTCCTCACGCTGAAGTAGTAGTTGACCTCCCGCTTGCCCAGGGTGTAGGCCAGGGCCGCCATCTTGGCTCCTCCATGACAACAGTGTGCGATGGAGCGGGCGGGCGCAGCGGGGCAGCACTGGGTCCCCGCTCGCGCCGAAGGCAGACCCCGCCGCTGCCGGCTCCCACCGTCCCCACCTCCGCGGAGAGGAGCCCGGCACCGCGCTGCGGGGCGGAGCCACCGCCCTCCTCCTGGCGTCGCTGCTCCCCTCCGGCCGCCAGGGGGCGGCACCAGCGCGCCCCTCCCCGCCCCGCGGCGGCCGGCTCGGCGCAGTGGGAGTGCAGTGGCTCCTCCGGGCTTGGAACCGGGCCCGCGGGCGGAGGGGGCGGCGAGGCGGGGACCCTGCCGGTCGCCTCGCTCCTCCCCGGGGGTGGTTGGGGCTGCGCTCCGTGAGGGAGTGTCTGGGCGAGGTGGCGCACCCGGCCCGCTGCGTGACAGCTGTCGCTCGGCAGCACGGGCTGTTTTCCCGAGCGGTGCGGTTTGTAAACACTTCTCTTCACCTGGCACGGAAGGGGTGAGCCCGGGCTGGGAGGCGCTGCCAGCCGCTGGAGGCGGGCGGCGCCGCGCGGGAAGCGGGGCCGCACTCCCAGGCTTACCTGTGCTCGGCACGGCGAGCCTATAAACCACACTGAAACAGGCGTAAAACGCGGGGACGGTGGTTAGTGTGCACTGGCACACGAATGGGAAGTAAACAACGAGCAGTCAAGCCTCGGGCGCGGGATGAGGGACTTACTGTGCTTCGCAGCCTGTGAAATACGTTCTCGTCCCTCAGATCCGGCAGAGCTCTTCACCGGGACCGGCCAAAAAAAGGAACGGAAAACGGGTTTTTAACTGAGCAAATAATAGTCATCATCTGGATTCGGAACACAAAAAGTTCTGGTTTTCATTTCATCGTCCCTCTATTTCTCAGTCATCCAAACAACACTAATCTGGAAGTTCTGCAGATCATTGATTATGCGTTTAATAATATGCAAAAAAAATGGGAAAAAAATAGAAGTGAAACATTTGAAACAAACCAGGAAGTCTATGCACTGCAAGCAAAGTTTGGGTTTGAATCTTACCTGAAAAAAAGAGCTTAAAGCGTTACACAAACATAGCGTGATGTACATACACGATTTGAGTTCTAGTATTCTTCTGATGTGCACTGTTATTACATATTCAATCTATATGCTATTTCCACACAACCAGTGTCTTTACTGTCTGCCGACTTATAATCTGTATTTTTTCTGTTCAATTCAGTCTGTTAATTCATTCTGTTTCTGAGCAATTTTTTAAAGTAATAAACTCAAAAAGAAAAAGGTACCAGGTAAACTCGGGAGTGTAACTGTAGTTACAGGGTTATTTTATAAAAAAAAATAACAATCCCCCCTCAACAAACAAACAGAAAACCCTAAACCTGGTCATAGTATGGATTCTTTTACTCCATAAATGAAAAATCCCCATTCATATATTTTTTGGTCACACAGCATTCAAAGCCAAGAATTTTCAAAGCCGCCTTACTGTGAACAAACCTTATTATGTTTTAAAATATTCCTGTTTAGCTTTCTCTGTCCTCATTCCACATATGTTCAAGTAACAGCTGCAAGAGTTTTACACTTTAGGAAACAACTTAAACATTTTTTTTAACAGCTTCTGTAACAATGTATTCACTAGAATTTTTTTTTGTAGCCTTTGGTATTGTTGCTCATTAGTGATTCTTAACAGTCTTAGAAAATGTCTTTCCTGTAGTCATCGAGAACCACAGATACTCTTATATACATATATATATATATATATATACACACCCCACAGATACTCTTTTATAACATTTATGTATGAACAAGTAAGACTTTTCATCCAACCAAGCCATATTTGCTTCAGTCTGTCTCATTCTGCAGTGAGACACAATCGCCACGATAAAGTATACAAGGCTCTACTCAGCCTGATCCTTGGGAGCAGAAGACCAAGCTGGAGAAGCCCCAGGAAGAGAAACTCGTCACCCTTACTAAACTCCCTCCTTTTATAATGAGCATGATTAAGTGCCATGGGACACACCTGTGAGTCAGCTTGGGGCAGCTGCCCTGACTGAAACTCCCAGCTGACTCGGGGCTACTCATGGCCTGCCTGCATGGCTGGGATGTGGGGCTGTTCCTGGGAAACCAGGACAATGGGACAAAATCTAAAATGGAAAAGTCAAAATGTGGAAAGGTTTATTTGTGAATGAAAAATTTTAATTGACTGTTATGGACACCAGTGCAAAAATGCACTTTTTTGAAATTACTGAATGTCCTGTCAGCTCTGTTTTTTCCAAGCAACTGATATTTATATGCTCGATCCTGTAATATTCTTTTAGGAGTGAAAACCAAGCTGTACTGGAAATTGAAGAAGTCAGTTTTTATAAAGATATCTCCAGAAGGTCATTTCTCACTGAACTTGATAAAATCCTGGATCTTTAGAGTTATGCTAATTTCCCAAGCTTCTTTAAATGAGTTTGAAATTTGGTGGAACAGGGCATACTTGCCTGAGGTCAGGGAGAAAAATACCCCTATCTGTTGATTTTGATAGTGAGAGATGAAGCATTGTATTGAAAGGTTTGGGTTTTTTTCAGTTTGAAAAATTCTAGGATATAGTAGGATTTAATGCAGAGTGTCTCTGCTCCTTGGAATCAATGTTTTTAGGGAGGTAATTTAATTTTAGGAAGGAAAATTATTTTTTATTACAAAAATAATTGCAAACAGGGAGTCTCTGTGGCGCAATCGGTTAGCGCGTTCGGCTGTTAACCGAAAGGTTGGTGGTTCGAGCCCACCCAGGGACGGGTTCTCTCCTTTCTTCTTCCTATGGCAGGGGAGTTGGAACTAGATGATCTTTAAGGTCTTTTTCAACCCAAACCATTCTATATTATTCTATGAAACTTTGGAAAATAAGTTCTCTGTTAACCTCAGGCTTATTAAAACACTAGTTTGCTGCAGTATGGGCAATGGATTAACATACTAAAATATCTCCATGGGTCATTATTGAAAGATGAAATTGCCTAGGAATAGTTTAATTTAAGCAGAATATTACAGAGTGTTCCTCAGAGTTCACGTTGTTCTGTCATATGTGTTTGTCTTATATGGTGCTCAGCTGAGTTGCTGTGAGCTCTATAATGGGTCTATGTAATTTTATGATGTTGAACTATAAACATATGTACACAAAATATCAACATGGGCTACTGTGCACCTCAGGCTTAGAAAAGATTTGTCATTTAGGAATTAACAGATAGCTGAGCAGTTGTTCCATTTCCAGAAATTTTGTGTAAAAACCTGATGAGTTGAATCTGCAGGACAGCTGTTGTTTGCTTCTAGCTTTGAATCTCCTGTGCATGGCACACTTTAATAATTGCTCAAGAATATGGATCTCAGTCTTTGATGTGATGGTCTTGCTTATGCTTTAAAACACTTCTACTGTGAGGCTTAAATAACAGAATATGACTCTCAAAAGCCTACAAACAGAACAAATCCATATGCAGTGAAACCAATGAAGCCTATACCCTTCAGCAGCTCTCTTTTGTTATCATTTTGTGAGTCAGCACTTCTCTCACAGGGAAAATTGATAGGGGTCTCTCTCCACTGCCCATCTGCCTGTTCTCATGGCATGTGCAAGAATTCAATCTTTTTGAGATGTCTTCCTTTCTGTAGTGCTGGAGCATAAGGACCTAAATACTAGGAAAGATGCCATCAAAATGCTGTTTTCAAGGCGGAGGGCAAAAATTCTAGCATACTATCAGCTTGGGAGCAGGAATCAGACAATTAGCTGGTAAAGAAGTGAGACAATAGACAAGAAAAAATGGTGTCCTTGATCTAGATGCAAAAAAGCAGCTAATAAAACCAGAAGAGGTCTTTGGTCTTGTCTGTTGGCTCTGACAGAGTGCTTCCACTCCACAAATAAAGCACCATTCTTAACAGAAGATGGCTCTATGCCCTCAAGGTGGCAGAAGAGTGCAAAGCAACTTGAAAATGCAAAAGAAATCCCAGTTGTTTTTCAACATGCTAGGTCCAGATCATATCAGATAACCAGTTTAAAATTGTTAATTTTTAGGAGATCATACTATCATAAATTTCAGAGCTTCGGATAATGAAAGGCTATGAGTTTAACTGAAATAGCTATTAAACTTTGTAACCATGCTAAGAAACAGATGGAGGGGTCAATAGGAATCAATGCATTTACTCTTCATGTTGTGTTTGAACAGTACACTATCATGTTTGTAGCAAAGAGGTAAAGAAGTTGTTTAGACAAAGCCCACAAAAAACAGCTACTGAGTTGTTGCGTATGAATTTTCTGCTGTATTTATGTAGAATTAACAGAGAATGGGTTTATAGACAAAGCTTCCAGAGCAGAGAATAAAGAGAAGATAAGAACATTGATATGGATCAGCAAAGAAGGTAAGAGAGAAACTCAGTTAATCCAAAATTCAGCCCTTGGCCCGTAATTTTATTAACAGAGTGGTCACACCCGGAATGGATACCCAAGTCTTATTACAAAGAGGTGATCTATGAGATCCTGATATGTCCTGATAAGTCAATAGGTGGTGCACTATGCCTGTGGAAATGATGGAGAGCTGCTCTTGCTGTTTCACGGAGGGTATTAGGAATTGGCATTTGGGAAAACTTGTCTCATTTCACCTAAAGAACCAATTTCAGTAGCTTGAAAGCAGTAAGAGAAAATAAAACGTATATATGTTTTTAAGGTGTTGTTGACAACAATTATTGGAATGAATTATATGCATTTCAAATGTTTGTGTTCAAAATGGCATTCAAATGTTGCATTTGTTTGTTTTACTACTATATATATATACTTAAGCATGGAATCATGTTTAGGAAATTTTGCTCATGTAACGCTTGTATTTAATCACCTGTTCTTTAGGAAAGGACAAATTTACTCCAGCCTAAGAATATGGAAATACAGTCATTTCTGCAGAAGATGTTTGTTCATTCACCATAGACTGTGTTCATTTTGCATCTGAGATTTATAGGGGAGCAACAGAGAAAATCAGTGGTATTTTAATGAGCTCAGAATGAAGCCTGAGTAAAGCTGGATGAATTAGAATTTACTTCTGGTAGAATGTCTAAGAATTTCTTTATTTGAACTTGCTCTTATCTCATTGTTTGAAATTGGTATGCTTTAACAGGAGATCCTGTCTGAAACCGCTAAGCATGACAGAAAACATGACCAAAGTCACGTCATAAGCTGTGATTTAAAGCTATGTGGTGCAAATATAGATCTGTTAATGTGTTAATGTTGTTTTGTCCCTTACTTGTATTAAAGGAAATTTGTCTATTTGTTGTCTTTGGCACAGTATTCATATTTTAAACTGATAAACAGGGATCTTTAGGATAATTGTCAGTGGCTCATGATTCTCTTCCCAGTGAAGCAGCCTGCACAGTTACAACTGTCCCTTCTACAACAGCTTTCCAGGTTTTGAAGTTTCTCTTCACTCTGCCTTTGTTGAATTTACCATGTTCTTATCACCTCTGTTTTTTACCTACTCATGCCATGTTCATGCAAAAGCACATACGACAGGGAGCCCAATGTGCTACCGACTGAGCCTGCTGTATATCAGCCTGACACTGGTGGCAGGAGAGCAAGTTACGCTCAGTAGGAGCAAGGAAAGCAGAGACTGAATTCATCACCCTCTGGCAACTGCAGTTTTGTTTGATTCCCGTTTATCTGAATGATTCCCCTGCACGGTGGGATCACAGGCATACTGAGAGGGAGTTGTGCTTGTGGAAATGCGTGCTTACAAAAGTTCAAAGTAGCCCCAAGAGCTGTTGCCCATCACAACTAGTAAAACAGAGGTGTCAAGAGGACTATGTAGCAAGGCCGGTTCATACATGCAGAGGTACTTCAAACACTTCTTAAGACTTTTCAGTGAGAATTATGGATACAGTAAGGAATATTTACACTGGAGACTTCAGGTTTCAGTTTAGATGCAATTCGAAGCACCAACTGACAGGAGCATTTTAATGTCTGTTCATCTCCTGGGGAGATGGTGTAAGGAACTCACGGACAGGACACATGTATTGATCACGCAAGTGGGTGTGATCCCTGTGTCCCACAGGGTCCAGGGAGGAAAATGGTCTGAATGCTGCAGTACTTTAATTTGCAGAACCAAGCAGTGCGTATGCCAGCGACCCCTTAGTCTCTCTACCTGGCCTTACACAGCTTCTCCAGCAGTTCTGTTCCTATGCAGTACAGCCAAGGCTTGCTGCAAACTTTATCTTTCATTTAGTTACTCCAGCTATTGTCCTTTCCTTCCAGGTTTCTTGTTCTGAATGCAAACTTTAACTTATTTTAGCACTATTGTTTCAGCTAATTTATGCTAAGGGTCTAGTTGCATTACTGCTGATGCATACCTGCTTTTACTTAAATTCTCCAGAGATAATCCTTACAGGGAGGCAGACCAGTCCCAAAGATGATTAAGCTCACTTCACCAGAAGTTTACTCAACATTTTGTATTCCTGAAATTAGACAGTATGAAGGCTCCCTGTGCTGTCCACAGTTCATCTCATTTATTTTCATCTATGGTCCTTGAGAGGAAAGACAGTTTCTTCAGTATTGTGCATAGCATAAAGAAAATGCTTGATTAGGTGGTAGGTTCTGATGAGCTCAAAACCTGCAGGCCAAAGTGACTATCTTCTCAGTGCTAATGACACTAGAAGTTATGAGGGAGGTATTATGTATTTTTTCTGGTTTAATTTCCAGATTAGTCCACTTTTGTGGCAAAGATGTGAAAACACAGAAGAATTTGTATGTCACCAATGTGCTGGTAGAAAGGAAGCTTTGTCTGCCTAGCAGGACATGCCATGGAATAGATCACAGAGAGCAAAGGAGAAATCAGAAGATGACAAAAGAGACAGCATTTGCCCTTTGTAGTTCCCCTTCTAAACTTCAAGTGTTACTTTAACTGTGGGGTTTATTTTTCCTTCCAAGGCAGCAATAGTTGACCTCCTAGTCCTAGCAGTAACCTTTGTAATCCTAGCAGATTACGTTGACTGAGGGATGCAATTTTATCTTTTCAGTCCTTGTAGGAACTTCCTGGTGTGTAATCTATGTGAAAAAAAAAAATCCCTCTTACCATTTTAAACATTTAATTGTTTTCTTATTACAACAACAACAAAAAATGTATTTTGAGATACCAAGACAACGGTTGAAATACATTTTAAGACATGTGCACACAGGGCCATGTTTTGGTAATTGCCCTTTTTTCTTAATCAAGTCATTACAAGCGAGAATGAAAAACTTTAGAAACAGTTTTTAGTGCTCATTCCTTCTTGTGCTGTTTGGAGCTGCGTTCAGACTCTCAGTTGCTAACCTTTGGAGTGGTGCTGCCTTCAGGTTACAGGGACTTCCTTCTGGATATTTTCTTTATGCTTCTCTTTGGAAGTTCTTGCTAACTAAGCCGGTCCCACCTATCCCCTTACCTGCTTTTCCTGTTCGCCCTATGGTCCTTTGTGTGCTCTCCCAAGTGCCTTCCCACTTCCAAAAACATGGCTGTTCGAATTGCAGTTCATTTAGGGTTTTCAGAAAAGCAATATATGATAGCAGTCTCTTAAAAGGCCTCAGATAAGAACAGTCTTCTCATGTGTTTTTTGTGATAGTAAATTATTAAGGTTAGCAGTAGCAGATAGTTCTGTATCTCATACAGAATTAATGAACCGTAAGGGCCTAACAAACCCTGATCTTCCTGACATGACAACTAAATGTAGAGATTCCTCACATGGACTTCTGCACATCACTTCAAAAGCACACAGCACAGTTCTGCCGATTACAGCATGGCATCAGCCAGCACAGCTCTCTCAATACCAAGGAGCTTTCTGTCTTCAAGTGTAAGACAGAAGCCTCATTTTCCTTCTTTCGGGCATTAACCCTGCTTAGCATTTGGAAAAAAAGAAAGAAATTATTTCTGCTTTTGAACTTCTCATACTATCAGCACAGAGTTACCGTGTTTCTTGTGGACTTTTCAGAAGGTGGTGTTGAAATGAAGAGTTGAATAGACACATAAGACACACTCATAAGACAGTTGTAGGCGGACTTCAAATGCCCTAAGCAAATGTTTACAGCAATAGGCAAAGAGAGTTGCAGTAATGCAAATGTATTGTTAATTCTGGGTATGAATATCGGCCAATGCATCTAAGCAAGTAACTTAACTCACTAAATAGTTTCCTTTGGAACACGGGACATGCTTTATTTCATTTTTTTTTTCACAATTTATTTAAACATCTCACATATACAAAATACATTTTCTTTCTTTTTTTTTGAGAAATGATGATTTATTTATTTTTTTACCCATTGTAGAAGATGGAAATGAGATTTGAAAGCAGGAACATCTGACTTTGGAGGAAGGGAACAAAGATGAGGAAAAATGATCCACATGCTTAAGCTGCGGGTGAGACAGGATATTCTAAGTTTTGAGACAGACTTCAAAGAAACAGAGAAGTGATACTCTAAATGCTACTAGCACCATCAAAGTTCAAGTATTGGAAAGATAGTCTGTAGTAATGCAATTAGCACCACTGTATTTTGAGTGAAACTGAAAGTACCTCAGATCATATGGAGAAGTACCAACAAAAGATGTGGATCACACTTGATTTAGTGTATGAGGTAGTTTAAAACTTTGGAAGTCGTGGTTTTAAACTTCCTCTGTGGAAGATATTCAAAGGCCACAAGTGGTGCAAACTTTCATGATTTTTTTATTTTGTTTTTTTTTCTTTACAAAGGTTGACATTTCCCATAGCAAGGTGTTAAATCTTGAAAGACTTCGAAGTCCTTTTGGGGCTGTATTAAATTTCATTGCACAATGTTCCAATCAACTCTTCTCCTTCTCTTTCGCCCAGAGTTTAAGCAAGTAGATGAACAGAAGAAATGGAAGGAGTCAGCTTTCATTATAAAAAGAAATGACAAGAGAATAATTTGGGAGAGGCTTTAAGTTAATT
Organism: Podargus strigoides; assembly: GCA_028020825.1. Classification (NCBI taxonomy): domain Eukaryota; kingdom Metazoa; phylum Chordata; class Aves; order Caprimulgiformes; family Podargidae; genus Podargus; species Podargus strigoides. The sequence continues at coordinate 33,300,926 of CM051623.1, forward strand.
TTAGTTCATTCATTTGAAACAGACTGGGCCAATGTCCACACTGAATTCTTGGTCAGCGCCGCCAATATCCAAAGGTGCAATGTCAAGGAAGGGCAAGCGAGATGGCTTATTTGTTCTGTATTCAATGATCGTTTTGCCCCATTTGTTGTTCTTTTTCTGCAAGAGAAGATTCATTACAATTGTTACTGCATTTTTCACAGTACTGAGAATTTTTTCACCTGAATGGATAACTACTGAAAGAATTTCATATTAATTTTGCTGCCATTGTTTGCAAATCACATACCCATATTCAACTATTTAGATCTCTGACACAGAGAAAATATTTAGTTTAATCTTCTGAAGACATAATGTGTGATGATTTACATAAACTACCATATTATTCATACTGATGTTAAGCCCTCGGAAAATCCTACCCAAGTTTTTCAGGACAAAGATCCTACCCCTCCTACAGCTTGTGCACAATTTTTCTCATCATTCTCCAGTTTACACAGAATTTGGGTCTGGTTCCTCTGGTCCCTCTGTTTGTACCCCGGTCCCTCCCACTTGCTAAAGATCTGGCATAGCTGGTTTTGCAGTCTATTTATCTTCACTGCGTAAAATTTTGCTGGTTTAACTGATAATCAAATTCTGAATCAAAGCACAACTCTGTCCCTAATCATGTGCTTAAGCATGGGCAATCATGGTGCCCATGGTTTCTGCATTACTTACAGAGCAGCCATCCTCAAGAACACTGAAAGTGAATCGGCTGTTGCCTTCAGCTCGTAGTTCAACATCGTTGGATCCCTGCAGTATAACAGCCTTTTTAAGGTTACCAGTTTCCTCATCCATGTAGGCAATGCTGTTCTTGCAGTGGTAGGTGATGTTCTGGGAGGCATGGTTGGCCAGCAGACGCATGAAGGCAAGTTGGGTGGCCATATCCTTTGAGGTCACTCCTTCGTCATTGTATTCAAACTGAAAACCAGAAAGGAACCCAGTCAACTGTACTGCTGGGGAAAGGTGGATGTTTGTAATGGAAGTATGTGATATTTGCTCTAGGAACATTAAAAAACATAATCACATAATTCTGCAATTACTTGACTATTGCAAGTAAAGAGCATCAAATAAAACTATTAGGAGGCAGGCTGAAAACCAAACATGAGTGGATGTAGTTAAAAATTGTAGATCTCTGTTTCAAGATAGAGTGTTAACAGTTTATGTGGATTCAAAGATAAGATCAGACATATTCAAGGAAAAGAAATCTATTGTTTCCATAGATACACAGAAACAATGTCTGTCTAAAGAAAACTCTAGAGGTTTTTTTAAGACTAATAATATAATGTCTGTGGATATTAAAAATGCTTACTTTATTCTTATATTCTTTTACAGCATCTACTTTTATGTACTGTAAAGAACAGGATCCTAGACTAAGCTGGACCCTTGTTATGACTCAGTGTGATCAGTCTTATGTGCAAGTCTTATGTGAGTGTCTAATGTGCAAGTAGACAGATTTCATGGTTTTACTCACACTAGCAATTCTGAATGTTACGGTGGCATACACTCAGGATCTGTGATGTGTAATATAAATATCTTTTCAGGAACAGTGTCATATGTAAAAAATCCCAATTAAAAGAATAAGCAATGATCTTTTTCTTACTTTTTCAGACAATTTCTGGACTGTCTTTATACTAATGTTCCATGTTCCAGTCCAGGCTTCTCTTAGCATTAGCCATTAGTCATGCTGAATTGATTCATTTCCAGACACCAAGAAAAATTTAAAAAATGCTGAAAAATCCTTTTAGCAAATTCCAATCCAAACCAGAACTGGAGCTCTGTTCCTTTGAGATAAAAGGTAGTTCCCTTTTTCATATTTCTCCTCTAAGACAGTGTAATTTTGCTTGCTGAGAGTCAGTGAATTTGGAATTCTTCAGACAGCACTATAGGAAACAATCATCGTCCTCCCATACATCACTTACCTGGCTGCCACCATTGATAGTTTCACCAAACCATACGTGCTTCTTGTCCTTGGGATTCTTGTTGACATACCAGTTCTTAGCAGGAATATTGTCAGGGTTGGCATGGATGCAAGTCTCACCAGTAGCAAAGTCACAGTATGCTCTAATGGCATCTGCAGAGCAGCCTTGGTTAGGATCAATCCAGTAGAAGCCTGCCATTGTGGAAAGAAATGTGAACAATAGTCACTCAGCCTAACATTTGCATTCAGTTTATATTCACTTGTTTGATATAGGAACTGAGAGAGAGATCATAAATATCACAACCAGGAACAATATTAAGTTGATAACTGGGAAAAAAACATATTTTAGATTGTTAATGTATAAGACACTGTATTTGAAAGCTAAGATTAAATATTTTTGTATTATTTTGAAAAATTACTGCAGTAATCATGCAACAATACCTATAAAGCACTTTTCAGAATGTTCTTTTATCTATTTGCAGTGGAGGCAGAGAGAACTTCTTCACTGATCATTTAGTATTTTCACGGAGTGGCCAAGAATACCATTCATCAAGAAAGCTAATAAACTGGAAGTACTTCCTGAGCCAGAAAGGGCAAATATCTGGCACTAACATACCGCTGCTCCATTCTGGGTGGCTAAGTCTTAGGTCACGGCAGGTACGAGCTGGGTTCTTTCTGGAGCCTTCTGGGGTCAGCAGGGTCTCAATTTGATTGTTCAATGTTTTCAGAGTGGCATCAACTTCATAATCTTTGGGTCTGAGAGAAGCCTGATCAGCCCGGTAGTATTCTGCATCAAAGCCAACTTCGTATCCACCACCATTGGGACCAGGGGGACCAGGGGGACCAGGAGGACCAGGAGGACCCTAAAGTTTTCCAAAATCAAAGAACAATAAGCATTCTGTTATACAAATAGTTCTCTCAGTGAAATGCTTCCACACATGCATAGTCCTCCTTAACTCCTAGCACTCACAGTTCTAATCTGAGGCAGCATATATGGACCTGTCCTGTGGTGACTACTACAGGCTCAAGCAGCAGAAGATGCACAGTGTAGGACTACCACATCTTCTTTGTGTATTTGCTGTCTGGTCATAAGGAATGAACAAGGACTTCAGTTTTAGGCCTTTTACAGAAATGTTTAACGTTAAATAACAACAGATATTTGGAAGTCTTTTTTTAAAAAAAATAAATAAAACCATATCCTTTACTAAATTGCTAGGCTTTTGAAGTGATTTTCTTTAACTGTGACACAAATGTATTAAATCAACAAAAAGTAAGTTATACTCACAGCAGGGCCTTGGCTACCATGAGAGCCACGCACACCAGCAGGGCCAATAGGTCCAGGGAGACCATTGCGACCATCTTTACCAGGAGGACCAGAAGGACCAGGTGGACCCTAAAAGAAAACTTGAACAGTTTAATGACAGTAGAAAACACTACAAATAGAGATTCATATAAATGGGAGTGTACATATATATATTGCAGAAAAGGAATGGGAGAGTTATTTGAATATGCTCTTAAATTCACATACCCTTGGGCCAGCAGGGCCGTTGTTTCCAGGAGGACCTTGATCACCATGTTGGCCCTATTGGGAAAGATACATGCATAGTCATGAAAAAAATGAAGTGGCACACATTTGTATTAGCACGACTGAAGAGCATGTGTATTTGGCCTCAGAGAATGGGAATCTAGGGCTAATGGCATTTATTAGTGAAGTTGGGGTATAAAATACCTGTCTTGGGGAGGGAGGAGAAACTGCATAAAGAGGTATTAAGGGGATAACCTATAAAAGTATCTATATTGTTTCTTCAGATTTTCAGAGAAAGCTTTAAAATAAAAGTTACAATTCCTAAAGTGGATACCAGAATTTAAGGGGAAGAAAATCTACAAAGTACTTCTGCTTCTCTGTGATACAAAGGCTTTACAATTTCTGGCCAAAATAAGAAATAATATTAAAACAAAGGGAGACCTTTTTGAATCAGAATTCAAAAATTAATTGGAACTCGACTAACTAAACACTAGTTGAGTTTCAGGGCAACTAATGGTACTCGCAGTTCTAAAACCAACTATCAATGGCAATATCAGAATTTGCCATTTTATGTGAAGAGTGTTGAGTGTTAAAGAGAATCTTATGGCCTTTGAAAGATGATGCAGAGTGGAGTAAGTGGTATCAGCCTCCTGGGTTGTGTATATGTAATTCCATGCTAGGGTGACCTTATTTCCTTTTTTTGCTCTTTATCTTCAATACTGAAAATCATTTACTTACTGCAAGACCAGGAAGACCCTGCAATCCATTGTGTCCCTTCAAGCCAGGCAGACCTCTAGGCCCCTTATCACCAGGTTCACCTTTCTCACCACGTGGACCTTGTGGGCCCTAGGAAGGGATACAGATGTCAGAGGAATAAAATGGGTAGCTTCAAGTATATACTACTGTCAAAGCAAGAATTAAGCATGGGCATTCTACATTATGCCAGAGGTTGCCCCTGATATATATATGTGTATATGTACAACCTGTTAACACACCCAGGAAGAGTGTCAGTCCCAAAAGCTTCAGGATCAGTGCCATAAGAGAGAATGCTGATTGAGATTCTAGCTCTATAAATACTTACAGCTCCTTAAGCACTACTTTTTGGGTCTATATTTTGAGCACAATCATGAGTACTTATTAATAAAGCATGTTTTCTTCTCTTGCATCAATGTGCTAATGTATTTAGAAATCAGACTTACAGCAAGACCTCTTGGACCAAAAGCACCAGCAGGACCGACACTGCCAACAGGACCCTGAAACAGGAATAGGAAATGCATGTCACTGCTATATATTATACCTAATAAAGGTTCCATGACTCACCACATCTCTGCAGAAATCACAGAATCACAGAATGTTAGGGATTGGAAGGGACCTCAAAAGATCATCTAGTCCAATCCCCCTGCCAGAGCAGGAACACCTAGGTCAGGTCACACAGGAACATGTCCAGGTGGGTTTTGAATGTCTCCAGAGAAGGAGACTCCACAACCTCTCTGGGCAGCCTGTTCCAGTGTTCTGTTACCCTCACTGTGAAGAAATTCTTCCTCACATTTATGTGGAACCTCCTATGTTCCATCTTGCACCCGTTGCCCCTTGTCCTATCATTGGATGTCACTGAGAAGAGCCTGGCTCCATCCTCATGACACTCACCCTTGACATATTTATAAACATTAATGAGGTCACCCCTCAGTCTCCTCTTCTCCAAGCTAAAGAGACCCAGCTCCCTCAGCCTTTCCTCATAAGGGAGATGTTCCACTCCATCATTTTTGTGGCTCTGAGCTGGACTCTCTCAAGTAGTTCCCTGTCCTTCTTGAACTGGGGGGCCCAGAACTGGACACAATACTCCAGATGTGGCCTCACCAGGGCAGAATAGAGGGGAAGGAGAACCTCTCTTGACCTACTAAGCACCCCCTTTCTAATACACCCCAGGATGCCATTGGCCTTCTTGGCCACAAGGGCACATTGCTGGCTCATGGTCATCCTCCTGTCCACCAGGACCCCCAGGTCCCTTTCCCCTACACTGCTCTCCAGCAGGTCAGCCCCCAACCTGTACTGGTACATGGGGTTGTTCTTCCCCAGATGCAAAACTCTACACTTGCCCTTGTTGAATTTCATTAAGTTTCTCCCCGCCCAACTCTCCAGCCTATCAAGGTCTCATTGAATGGCAGCACAACCCTCTGGTGTGTCAGCCACTCCTCCTAGAAAGCAAAGTAATTATCTGTATATTGTACAGGTTTGATGTATAATGTATATATATGATGGACAAATGCTAGTCCTGTGTTAAATCAAAAAAATTAAGGTCTCATCAACTTACAGGATCACCACGGTTTCCAGCCTTTCCAGAAGGACCAACCTGGCCATGAGGACCAGGAGCACCCAGAGCACCACTGGGACCAGGGCTACCAGGAGCACCACGCTCACCCTGGGAACGAAAGAAGGCAAAGGGAAAGACAGTGTGTTACTACTGACTTACACACATTGGAATAGTTCTTCCAAGATTATGAAATAAAAGAACAAGTTACCTTGAAACCAGGAGCACCATCCCGGCCTGGAGGGCCATCGTTTCCAGGATTGCCCTATTAAAATACCATAAAAAAGCATGCATAACATTCCATCAGCCTTCATCTCACACAGAACTGTGTGTCAGTCTAATTGCTCCCAATAAGAATAAGAAGACATTGAGATGGGATAGCATAAATCTTGAAGACAACAAACTCTTCCTTACAGATGCCACTTTCAAATCCCTTAAATATATTAAAGTTCTCAGAAATATAAGATCAAATATTTTTAATTTTACAAGTTCAGTATAGAACAAAATTACTGGGTTTTGCTACATTTCTCTAAATGAAAAGGTCAAGACAATAGTGGCCTTCATCTAGCTTGCACTCTTGTAAAATTGAGACCTGCTTTTTAGATGAAAAATGCCAGTGGTGACTTCAACAGTTGTCACAGCTAAATTATTTTGTTCAAGCTTAATTGGTTTCCTTTGTGAATGTTCTTTTCACTTCAGCTGTTTCACTGTGTACACTAGCAAATCTTTTCCTTCAGAAAATTCCCATGGAACAGAAAATTTATTTCTTTTTAATACTTACAAAATAAAATTACTATTCTCTGATCTCTTTGAAATCACAGGAGTCCTGTACTAAAAATGCTTCAGGTTATCAAATAAGCTTCCCTGATAAGGACCAGGGAAGACTTGATATAGTTATCCTTACAGAAGACGAGATAACATGTTAATACTTTACTTCAACTGTTAAGTAATGTATAACCACTGTATGGATACCCTTTTTCAAGGTGAACAACTAACTTGGATGGTTAAATTGGATGGTAAGTTTATATGCTGCTTTATGAAGAACTGGGAGCAGGGCCCTGTTCTCCAAGTAATCACCCATAAAGCAGGGAATTAAAGGGAGCAATTTGTTCTACACCAGTGTTTCCACCTTCCTCCTTCTGCACAGGACTCAGGTCCTCCATTGTGTCTTAACCTGCATTGATCTCTGCAGTTCAGCAGTACCTGCCGCACAGGCCAGCATTTGTTCGGTTGTGGTTTTAGCCTACAAACATGCTTTACATTTTATGGTGAGGGAGTGCACATTGGGAAACATTATGTATCTCAGCTGCAATGTTAAAGTGTATCTGTTTTGTTAGAACTCCAAAATAGTGCTGAGTGTTGCACAAGTCCAGTAACTGAATGCCAACATTTTGTGTAATGTGCTTCATATGCCTTCTGACTGGGCCTTAAGTTAGAGAACACTTTGTCTTTACTATCACGAATCACTAGATCACTCAAGTAAAAGCAACTGCAATTTTTATACTTCCCTGAAAGATACATATATTGCATCTAACATGATGCTAAAGAAAAGTTGCTTTGCTGATACATTCTTCTCAATAGCCAAAACTCTATCCCCTGGGATATACTATTTTTCCCAGCTCCAACGATGAAGTAATATTTTTTCTACTCCATCTTTCTAGGCAATTAATTAAAAGGCAAAAGATTCTGATAGTGGCTCCAGGATGTACTTCAGACATGACTTGTGCCTTGAAGAATCTGTCACCTATCTGGGGGCAGGAACCCATGTCTATTAGAAACCTGCTATAATTTTCCCTGATGACACCAGAAGGTACGAGTCTGCTAGCAGATAAACTTCCAGTTGCATTCATATTTTCTGTGTATTTGTCTTTTGCTCAGAATAAAAGAAAAGCAATCCTGAAGAGGAAATAAGACATAGCTTACATCACGACCAGCTTCACCAGGAGCACCATTTGGACCAGGAGAACCCACAGGACCAGAGGGACCACGGGCACCAGGAGGACCAGAAACACCCAAGGGACCAGGTTCACCCTAATACAGGAGCAGTGGTAACAAAATGTGACATTATAATACAACACAAACCAATCTTACAGAACTTTTGGCCTATATCTAAGAGAAACATTTCTCTGCAATCAGTTCTGGAAGTGAAACAGATCCAGGACACAAGAAACTTATCTAACTATACCAAATATTATCTTCATTCTAAATTTTCTCTCTCTTTCATCAGAAACCTCTGATAACATTCAAAAATACACACACCTAAAGACGTAAGTCCTGTTTGTCTACAGCAAGCAATAATTTCATTCACTGCTCAAAGTCTGTTAGGTCCATAGGCTCTGTTTGCAGCAGCAATGGAAACAGCAGAATCTACATCTGCTTTTCCCTGGTTTCCCTTAAGAGGAGGCTTCAACTTTTTCCTTTACACCTATCTGTTTAAAGGAGTTGACTAGTCATATACTCACTGATGCTCCAGAGATGCCCGGAAGACCACGTTCTCCCCGAGAGCCAGGCAGACCAAGGATACCAGGAGCACCAAGAATACCCTGAGGACCTGGGCTACCAGGAGGACCCTATGACATGAAGAGAATATTATTTATATTAACAGATAAAAATCAATTTTTATGGCCCCCCACATTTCTCATTTGTTTTGCTCTACAACAGTACCAACTCCTTTCCAAGGACCTCAGTGTGTGTCAGTGCTAGTTCCTGCATGGAAGAAGTTGTAACCAAGCCATAAGAGTTTGAACTCCAAAGTTAAAGGTCTGTAAGAACCTAACACCAGTTATACTCACCTCATAACCGTTTTCCAGTGAAAACATTACACGTGCTTTTTCCCTTCTCATTCAGTAAAAGTGGGTGATGTACAAAAATTGGGGTATTCAGTACAGAGAAGATGACTATGTGAGGGGATTCCATGGCAAAGAGACTGATCCTGAGACAGCCTTAGAAGATCTCTAGGTGGTATCTTTCTCAGACTAAGTAGCAATGTCTTCTGCAGTTAGCCTTGTTGCTTTCATTTGCAGAGAAAGATGCAACTTATCACAAGAAAAAAAAGACAGAAAAACCTGACCCAGAGATCAGGTTCACTATTTATGGCATGTTTGTCAAACGTGTCTATAAATAATTTTTTGAATCTCAGTGGAGCTTCTATTTAAAAGCTTTGCTAAATTTGTGGGTAAAAAAAGAAAAACCTTCACAAATACCAAAAGTATCTTAGAAGCCAAAACATTTACATGAAGAAATACTTTTAATGAGATGTGATACTCAGTAACTTACAGCAGCACCAGCCTCTCCAGATGGACCTTTCTCACCAGCAAAACCAGGTGGGCCAGCAATACCTTGTTCACCAGTACGGCCAACTGGACCAACATCACCACGTAGACCTCTGGCACCGTCTTTGCCAGCTGGGCCAGGAGGACCAGGGGGACCACTGATGCCCTAGGATTAAGTATGAATATAAGATCATTACAATATAGACCCATTAACTGCGAAGAACAGAGATAAGTTTCATTTTATGTCCATGTACAAAAATTATGCTTTGCAATAAACAGGTTATCAGCTGTTCTGAAGCAGCAACTTCTATTGCTTTTGTTAGCAGTGGATAGCTGGAATCAGTAGAATTATTGAACTGAGAGATTTTATTTTTTTTTACTCAGTGCAGGTGAAAGTGGCAAAATTTGGCAGGAAAATACTGATTTGTTTCTGAAGACATTAATTGCAACTATAAAATCTACGAGAATAAACCTTTTCCAGTTCAACACGGTTATTTGCTTTGGATACTGGGATTTACAATAAATTTGAATGTAGGGTATCTAAGGAAAGAGGTGCCTTTTGGTAAAGGTTGGAAACACCTTTGAAAAGAAAACTACAAATGTCAACTTGAAATGAGAATTTTTGGCTGAAAAAAAAAAGAAGCAGGGATTCATATTCTTAAACACAATGAGAGGTTGCCCTACTTGAGACAGGGGCTGGAACTGCTGATACTTTAGAAAGTGTGGACAGAAGATAACCTTAACATTCTTTTTTCAAATAGGACATGACCTTCTTATTCTACTCAAAATCAATGGCTATGCAGTTACGGTGGAAAAAAAAAGCAAAAGAAACATAGATTTTTACAAATGGTTAGGCACCTCAAGATGCAGAGGGATGCTTGATGTATTGTTAAAAAAACCAACCAAACCAAACAAACTAAATGCATAACTCCCACTCTGGGAGTTTGAACAGTTAGGAGACTTTATCTCATCCAGTCCTATAAGGATCTGAGGTGATTCCAGTGCAGTTAGAAATTGTGTCCACATAACAAAAATGAGGATTATCCCTAACCAATGCAACTTCTGACTTATTTCCCATTAGAACTTCTTCATTAGTTACTTACAGCAGGGCCAGGAGGACCAACTCTTCCAGCAGCACCAGGGAAACCAGTCATACCCTAAAAATAAAAGTGAAAGGGAAGATTTGGTTTAAAAGAAACAATAACTTCATGAAAAGCAATAATGTCAGTGCCAAAAGCTGAAGACTTACAGGAGGACCAGCATCACCACGAGGGCCAGCAGGACCAGCAGCACCAGCGGGACCCTATTTATGAAGGATTGAAAAAGACAGATGAATCAAGCAAAGACTGTTGATGTTCCTTATTTAGAATAAGGGCTCAGTCTCACTCATGAAAATTAAGGGTGATTTTGTTTTTTACTTTAACAGAAGGAAGACTGGCCTGAAAATCACAATTCCTGTCCTAGGGTAGTACATTCTCACAGATATTTTAAATCAATATCATAAGGACTGAGAAGAATTGCATAAGACATTTATGACTCAAATGAATTTCATAGGATCATAGAAGAGCTCCAACCCCTCTGCCATGAGCATCGACACCTTCCCCTAGACCAGGTTGCTTAAAGCCCCAAAACCAGGTTGCTCAAAGCACCCAATTTGCCTTGCAAATGTTACATGCATCTAAGAAAATCTAGATGTCAAAAACTTGAAAGACATAGTAAGGCAAAGAATAGTAAGTCCTCTGTTTGCACTGTATGTCTAATAGAGCCAGGTAGTGCAAGGGCCTGGTATTGCTCTATTAGAAGCATACTGTAAGAACCCCAAGCCGTGTTATCTTGCAACATTTCATAGTATTTGAAGTACCAGGACCCGACTTACTGCATCATTTCAACCAGTTTCCCAGTAATGGGCTGCAGGCATGTGAAGTAGCATATACCCCTGGGCTATAAAGGTGTTAGCACATGAAAAGCCTGCATCCAATTGGGTGCACAGACAAATTTGCACATTTGCTTCTGGATGACTCAGTCTTAAAGTCAGACTACAACAGCAATTCCTGTCTTTTCGAGGAAGATACCATCATCCACAGCTCAGAACTTACCCACAATCACCCCCTAAATGGCCCAAGATAGACTGTTTTTGCTGATCTTCAGGGCAAATTCAGAATTTTTTTTTGCTCTTCATTTTGGTTCCAGACTCAGGATCTCAGCCCACATAAATAGACTGACAAAGTTTATATAATGCACAAAAATCAGTACGGTGACTTTCCTCACAGCCTAGTTGGAAGTTTTGGTTCTTTTTTTAATTACCTTTTCAAAAGTCAAGGCCTTCAGGCTAGTGTATTGCTTGCATAACACAGCTAAGAACCAGACATTTTACAAAGACACAGTTCACTTACTGGTGGTCCAGAAGAACCAACTGGGCCAATAGCACCTGTTGGTCCAGTTTCACCCTTAGGTCCTTTAGGCCCACGCTCGCCTTTAGCACCAGGCTGACCAGCTGCACCCTATAGGCAGAAAAACACACAGAACAAGGAGTTGTAAAAGCATGCAAAGGAAACAGAGGAACGGCGTGACATTAATAAAAGGAAGGCACAAACAATACTCACAGGAGGTCCAGCAAATCCACTAGGACCAACGGGACCAGGCTCACCACGTTCACCCTAAAGAGAGAACAAAGAAGAGTAGACTGGTTGGAATGGGCTTCAAAAAGAACATTTTTCTGAACATCACGTCTTTGACATAGGAGTAGTTGTAAGAGCTGCTACTTACAGGGATACCACGGGCACCAGCAGGACCAGCAGCACCAGCAGGACCTCCTTCACCCTAAAACAGATGGCAAAAAACATTATGACACTGTGGGAGAAGACCTCACTGCAGTCAGAACAGGGGTGATCTTGTGGAACAGATGCATGTAGTGAGTTACCCCGTGTCTCCGATGCAGAGAGTGTTAGTGAAAATGCTTGTTTTGACCCACCACGTATTAATAATTTCTAATGATACTTGGACAGGATAAAGAATCATTCTAAGCTAATGTGCGATTTTTCATCACCATATCAAAACCTCTTCTCACAGTGTGAGGAGGATTGTGGAGATTAGCCTCATCTGGGAAGAATTCAGAGAAAGCCTAAATCAGAATGTTCTGCCCATATAACCCATTGCCATGTAGATGTGCATTTAGGAAAATGTTTGGCATGCTATGGTAAATTTCACTGAGTAGTTCTACAGTCCCAATAATGTTTGTCTCCCAAATTTGAAAAGCTTGCAGAACTCGTGCACACTAGAAAGATGGAGCTGTTTTTTATGGAACTCCTCATCTTAAATATTCATGCATGGGTAAAATGTAGAAACAAACAAGACACTTCTTAATTCAAAGAGCAGACTTACCCGATCACCAGCACCACCAGCAGGGCCAGGAGCACCAACAGCACCAGGGAGACCCTATAGGTCAAGAGACAGGACACCATTTCTAACAAAATGTAAGCAGGAGTTACTCTTTTTAATATTGTTTTTCTTTCCTCCTGGAGACAGGTGTGTGACTTTCCTCCAGATGTTTGCAATATAAAACGAAATCTATTCTGTTATTTTCCTTCCAAAGTATGAATTCTAGGACAGGCAGCCAAAACTTCAAATTAATGATAATTTTGTGTAGCTTTGCAGGCTGCCTTTGGAATTAGCTGTCTGGGCTGAGATGATGAACAGGATAATGTCACACTGAACAACTGTCTATGAAATACAAGGTTCTCTGTTGATGTCATTTCTCTGCTTGTGTGCATAAGAAGACATTTTTCTCTCTCTCCCCCTATATTCAAATATCCCTGGACAAGGGGCAAAAAAAATCTTATTGATTTGTATCAGAAGTGGTATAAGAAGAAATGCAATACAGTGGGAAATGTAAGTCCTGAACATCCTTTTTAGTCACTTGAGTTCTGAGGTGTAGCAAGGTAAACTCAAGTAGAACCAAAAGATACTTACACGAGCACCATCTCTTCCTGTTGCACCAGTATCACCTCTCAGACCTGGAGCACCCTAGAATACACACAAGGGGAAAAAAAGCCTTATATTGGTAATGAACGTAATAGCTCATTATGACAGAACTACTTTTCATATATGAAAGAAGTTTTGAACTGGTTGCTGAGTAACCATATATTACTTGCATAACATACGAGATGCTTATCATGCTAGTTTGGGGAATGGACTTTAACTATTTCATTCTTATTGCTGAGTATGTACTGACTTGCAAAGCAAGAGTTTGCAGACAAAGGGGACATACTTCTAAGAACTATGAGCCTGCCTCTTTCACAGGAAACTTATTTAGTTTCCCCTAGGTGGCAAGAATTTTAAATGGAATTAAAAATTCAAACCCAAGTTGATGTATATTCCAAATGGTGAATGTAAATTCCTGCTCAAAATCCCTTTTCTTTCGGTCAAGAAATAACCCTACCTAAAAAAAATCTTTTGGGTATTCATGTTATACTTTCTATTTGAAGCACGAAAAGAAATGTTAAAAAAAATGATGTTACATGAGTGGTCACATTAAACGCCATGTTTTGTGTAAGAATAAGTTATATGCAGGCCATCACTAGTGTCAAGAAATCAGACCAGCACTCTGTTCTATCTCTTTTTTTTTAATACATCCAACTCTTCTGTATCAACCTGCATGTCAGTACATAGTGTTTTATAAAAAATTGCACACAATTTTAATCTTAATTTCCTTACAACTCCATTTATGCTAAATGACTATGGATTTGTTTAGTCAAAACAAGTGAAACAGTTCTAGAAATCTCAGTTTAGAGTTCAAATAATCAACAGAAGAGAATACGGAATGAGATGTACGTAACAAGTTAAAAATAACTATAGATAATTATATGGATAAAGCAGAGGTAACAGCAGGACTTGCAACCAGACTTCACAGCTTTATATAAGGGCCTACGTCGCCAAAAATGTTTTCTGATTTTATAGACAACTGATATAATCACAAAATTGTTGTAATTGATTTACTTATTTCATAGCCACTGCACCTACAGCAGTCAAGGATTTGATCAGCGACTCAGTCCTTTGTGATCAGTAGGCCCATTCCTACTATAAAGCCTATACTCAAAGACAGCTTTACTATTTCCTTGGTAAAGATAAGCTCATTGTCAACCAATCCTGTGAAGCACTAACTGCCACTTAAACCAATTACAAATGCTGAACAAAAATCAAAATATAACCTTAGAAAAGACTGTCAGTCTGTTAAGACCAACAAAACCTCTACTTATTGATTACTAATGGTCATCATGTAATACAGTTTCACAGTAAATAAAAATCACATTGAGGTAAGCTGCAGGGTTTTTTAAGTTAATGAAATTCAAGCATCTCACAAACCTGTGCATGCCATAACAAAGCAGGTTAGACCATCCACCTTACCTTTTCACCCTTGCCTCCTGGAACACCAGCAACACCTCTCTCTCCTGGGATTCCACCAGGGCCAGCAGGACCAGGACCACCAGCAGCACCAACATTGCCAGGCTCACCCTACCAGTAACAGCATATCATGTAAGACAGGTCAAATAATTCACACAGTTTGGGACAAAATTTTGTCATTATTATTTTGCCCATCATTCTGCTTGCTTTTAAATAGTGGAAGTAGTAGTATTTCATCTAAGCTATTGCACTTAATTTACTTTTTTAGCTAATGAAGATGCCAGATGTGAACACTTGCTCTGATTCTGTGGACTCCGGAGGTTTTAGGGTGTTCCACATTCCAAACTAACCTTTTCTGGAAAGACTACCCACAAAAATCTTGAAAACTAAGACCCATACTCAATTAGCATCAAGCCAACATTACTTTGGTAGATGACGGCTCATTATTGTGCTAATGTTTTGGGGAAAATATTGCTTACTAAACACAAGAACTTCCTGTGTATAAGTAGAGGAGGGTATAAACAGAAGTCAGCATGAATATCGGCCAAAATCTCAGGCCCTATCTTAAAACAGAATAGTATATCCACCAACAAGATGTATTCAAACTGATTCCAAATGACAGTTCCCCTCCCATCATCTATAGTGCTGAACATAAAAACCTTTAATATTGGTGTGGACTAGGGGGCATGGAGCTTTACCATTTGAAGAAATGACCCAGTAGCTATGGTGTATAGCTGCTACCACTAACCACTTATGCTCTTAGGAAAGCAAATTTTGGATTGCCTTAATCAGGAATTCAACAGTGAGGCAATGGCAGCTGGAAAAGGCATACCTTGTTACCATCAGGGCCTGGTGGGCCAGATGGACCACGGCTTCCAATGGCACCAGCAGGACCAACAGCACCGCTTTCACCAGGAGGACCACGCTCACCCTACAGGACACAATCAGATTTGAGTTTTTCCTTGAATTGTTGTGTAGCTTAGAGATTTAAAAGCACCAACTAGTAACAATGACAATGTGATGTATTATCCCAGTGTGATCAAGCTAGACATTGGTGAATAATCTGATAATGTATAACGGAGGTTTTTAGTTACATTGGAGAATCTGGGAGTTTGAATGCGAACTAAAATGTGTTCAGAAAACTGACTCAAGGAGAGCTGCCACATTGCTGAAAAGCACCAATAATGCAGAAGGCTAACTTATACTGTAGTGATGTTCCCCAATTAATATATCTTTTCATTATTTTTACATATATTTTGTTAACAACAGAGAGGCAGAAAAGGAAGAAAGATATTTATGAAATATGCAGATATTACAAAGGTGGAAGCTCCTGTCAACAGGAAGAAGGGCTGGCATATTACACAGGAAAAAGTGAATAACCTGCTGGCTGGCTATCACAGAGGAAGTGGGACAAAATTCAAGAATGCAAAGTACCAGGCTATTTATTTAGGTACCAAAAAGGAGTATTTGTGCTGTACATGGGGGGTTCACTTCATGAAAAAGACAGAAGGGGAAAGGTGGTAAACAATAGCAAACAGTATGATGCAGACAGGAAAAAGGCAAACATTATCTGGCACGAGCAGTGAGGTATTTTTAGGAAGTGTTAATTTTGTTGTACAATGCATCAGTAAGACCTAATCTGGAATACTGAATGAAATACACTCTGGCTGGGTATGAGATGCCTAAGGCAACCTAGAGTAGAGACAGATAACTGCTACTACAGTGATAAAGGCAACCTGGCTTGGATAGATTAGCAAAATGGAAGTTTAAAGAGGACATGGTTACTAATACAGCCTCAGGGGACTAAATACAGTGCTATTTAAACTGACTGACATGACTGATAAGAGTGAATGGGAATATTTGTCATGAATACATTTAGTCCTGGAGTCAGAAGAAAAGAGGAAGCAGCAGATGTAGTTTAAATACCAACCTCTTCACAGGGGGATTTGGAAAACAAATAATTAATTGAGCATTCTATAAGCTACTTACTGCTCTGCATAAATGGGACTTTCCTGCCATGTAGGGAAGCCTCCACACAAAGCTCTCTACAGATATTTATTCGCAGTCCAGGAATAAAGGGAAGCGGGGGGCAATATCTTCTAATAACTACTCCAGGCTCTGGATTTAGCCCATCATTTGATCACAAAGATCATGAGAGGTAGGAGCCAGCTAGCAAGGGATGGTATAGCTGAACTGGTCAAGGTAAGAAGGTCAGCACACAGGTACTGGAGATGAAAATTCTTATATGCATCTGGCCTCAGTGTGACGCTGTAGAGTCAGTCTTTTGTCATCCACATTCTCATTGTGAGGTTCATTAATCCAAAAAAAAAATTAGATCAGCTCATCAGGGTATCATTACTTGGGTAATATTCATATTGTTTATCTAGAAGTTCACTAATACTGGTGTCTACTGCGTTACATAATCATATATCCTGCCATATGCAAAGAGCAGAGAAAATTATCCTTCATTCCTCGGAGACTGCTGCAATATGTTGTATTCTGTAACTAAGAAGAGCCATTCAACTTGAGAAACTTGGAAAGGTATATAGTTACTATTATTATTGAACACATTATTAAGATAGCCTGTACCAGATTTCAAATGCGTTACTCACTCTTGGGCCAGCAGGACCAGGGACACCAAATTCACCATGAAGACCCTAAAGGAGAGTAGATGGATTGGTAAAGCTTATTTCTAAAGCAAACTTATTAGCTTAAATTGTGCTTTGTCCCTTAGCAGTAAATAGAAATGCTTCTCAAATTGCAGCAGCATATTGAAATATCTTCAGACTAAAACCAGTCTTTTAGATACACAGAAATAAACTCTTTTCATATAGCTGCACAATATCTCAAAGCACATATGAAATAATAACTTCTCATCTGAAGAAAGAGTTATCTGTTAAATTCCAAACTCATTTTTCAGGTACATGCAATGTAAACTCTTCTACAGGGACACAGAGGGATCTAACTATAAAAGTTAAGGGTGGCTATGATACATAGGATGCGCAATTTGCAGATTACATCACGTACTTCAACTGCACAGAACCTAGAGCCTGAATTACCACTAACCTTCCTCGGTTGTATGCCATTGCAAATTCACTGAAATCAAGTGAGGTGCAAAAGCATACAATTGGAGTAATACAGGTTAGATTGAACATTGAAAACTTCAAAAGAAATCTGAAGTAAAATATTTTTCATGTACTGTCGTGTCTTTAGAGGGGGCATATTTTATCGCTGCTTAAGGCCCAAAAAGCAAAGGATTGGCTTCTCTCAATTTCATACCAAAACTTTGAAAAAAGAACATTGCAAATTCCAACAGACATTCTTCATTTGTGCCTAGCTTTAACAAAAGGAACTATTAAACTTTGCATATAACACAGATTGCTTTGTTTTGGCAAATGGATGCAACAGGCTCTTGCTTTACCACATGTGCAATTGTAAACATAATGCTTATGCAATGCCTGCCCCTACTTGTGGAGTACTGTATCTGTCACTCACCCTTTCGCCTGGTTTACCAGCTTCACCAGCGGGACCCGAGGGACCTGGCAGACCCTAAGTGTAAAGAAACAAGAATACAAATAAAGTCAAGGCAGAAGCACTTCACGCTTTGTAAACTACAGATAAGATTGAGCAGAGCACATAGCTACTCACCTGGAAGCCAGGAGGGCCAGCGGGACCTTGTTCACCCTTTCCTCCTTGGTTGCCCTGGATGGGATGAAAAATAAGTGATTAACTTAGAAGAACAAATACAGGAAAACAGATTTTAAAATGGGAAGTCCCATTAATGAAAGGTAAATCACAACTTGGAGTTGTGTGTGGAGACTGTTACTTACAGTGACTCCAGGAGGACCTTGAGCACCATTGTTTCCTTCTGGACCAGGAGCACCCTAAATGTGTTCAAGTAGAAAGCTGATATCAAAATTTTGTTTTGTTACGAATAATATCTCTTTAAAGTGATTCTGTGCAAAAACCAAAGGTCTCTGGCTGTCTATTTTGAACTTAACCATTTACTTGTAAGTGCTTCACTGTCAAAGGGTACTAAAGATGCTTACAATTCTAAATTTTGGTGATCGTTTTAGTTATTGCAGTACATTCATCCTTAAGGAAACTTCTTTTGGAATTACAGTTTACAAGAACCTTGCTGATCGCGTTTTTCCCACAAGAGACCAATTATTTGTTCCCTTAAATGGAAGAATTAGTAAGTTTCAACTATCAGTAAGAAGTTGGAAATTTACAGGATAAATTAGAAACCACGTACCATCCTAAAAAATTTTCACGGGGAGTGCTATTTTATCCTCTTCATATGAAGCTAATATTCCATAATTAAATACCCAATTAATACCCAAGAAGGGTAGTTTTCATTTATCCCTTAAATAATAGTCCCTACTGGCATAAGGCTAGATGAATGCATTCCCAAGTGCTTTTCTATTTCACCATCTAGTCATGCTTGCACAAGACAATGCTAACTTATTACAGAGGTTTTGCAAATCTACTTTTTTTTCTATCTGGAGGTTGATAAGGAAAATATATCCACATACCCGTGGGCCAGCCAGACCAACATTGCCTTTTTCACCAGGTTTGCCAGGTTCACCCTGAAGTTGAAATAAAAATATACAAAAGTTAACCAAGACTTCATATTAGATTCAGTTTAAACTATCAGAGACTGATACTTTTCTTGTCAGAAGATTTATTGTAATATTTCTTTAACCCTAATTAAAACACCCACAAGCTCCACATGCCTTGTTGAACTACTTACTTAGAAAGAATAGCTCAAAAATAAATGTCTTTTCAAAACTCCATTCCCTTACTTTTTGAGATCATAATTCATGACTCTGCATAGTATCCCATGCAATACACTATATATATATGTCTGCATGTGTCTGTACGTATAGCAACACCACAAATCCAGGAGATGATTATTGTTATCTGTGGCCTCTGAGTGACATGTCAAGAGCCCCACTGACATCACTGGTAGCTTTTCTTCTAAAGTGAGTGAGCTTTGTATTGTGTTCCATAAATAACAATGCTCTGGAACTGAAACTTAGGCTTGGTGGCCAACTTTACAGAACTTTTACTGAAGTGTATATACAGAAATGATAAAATTTACATGCAGAAATTATAATATAGGCATATATTATTCTAATCACTTCAATGTCCACATATACCTAAACTAATTAAATTGCTTTTCATTTGTTTAATCTTATTTTAGATAATTAGAAAATAATATAAAACAGAACTGTTGAATGTAAGTGGATGCCATCCACTGCCATAAGCAGTACAGGAGGACACAGGAAGATGTGTTTGATTGTTAGAGTTGGAGACCTACAGATTAGTCTGGAAATACCTTCACAGTAATAGAAAGTTTCTATACTATACTTACAGTGGGACCTTTTGGTCCAGGGAATCCAATGTTGCCAGGCTCACCTCTATTACCAGCTGGACCAATTGGCCCAACTCTACCATCTGCTCCAGGGAATCCCTAGAAAAATAAATCATACTATTAAATGGCTAGGATAATTTAATCAGAGTTCAGTTTTAGCAGAAATGTGTATTGACAGGAAGAAAATGCCATTTAACTTTCAAACACTGTTTATACATCGCATGCTCATGCATTCCTCCATTTTTCTCCATTTTGTAGAACTACTTCTTCTTCCCCTTTCAAGACACAGGCCTGATTTGAGACCCTCAGAAAGTGATGGAAAGTTTCTTACTCATCTTCTGAGTAATATGGTAGTAAAATCTTGCTGGTTTTACACAGAGTTGTGTTAGAGCTCAGTGCTGAGATCTCTGCTTTTTAAAACCCCAGTTTATGTCTAAGTTTCACATGCAATGGGGAAACAGAATGAAAAGCAAGGTACTTACAACAGGACCTTCCTTGCCAGCAGGGCCTGGGCTGCCAGGCTGACCTGGGAGACCCTGAGAAAGGAAAGGGTTCATATTTTAGAAGGAAACAAACTCACCCAACAATTAATCAAATTTTTTTTCTACATGCACGCAATACACACACACACAGACACCAAGTTATCAGTATACACTGTGGAAACAGGACTGTATGTCCTATTAAGTTTACATCTAAAACACCTGAAGTTTAATTTGATGGTGTGTGCTCCCATGCTAGTTGAAAATCAGTATAGGTAAGTACGTGTTTCACTCAGATAAACTCATTTAGGCTCTGCTTTAGCAGAGAATGTGCTTAAATGTTTGCAGATGCCTAATAGTTCACATGTGTATTGAAAACTTTTTCACTTCATGGGGTAGGGTAGGAAGAGAAAGAGCAGATTAAAGAGAATAAAAGACAATATCATGGACATAATCTGGCTGCAGCCAGCACCACTAAAAGTGGATGGCTGTTTTCAGTGAAATAATTTGCAAAATAAAATGTAAATAATTGAGATCAGCCATCTCACATAATTTTAGTAGGCTTTGCTTTTCTTCTAGTTAGTTAAAGAGGACACACACACACTTTAGCTGTGATCTCAATGATCACATTCTATACATAATTGCAAGTGGAACTCTCTCTCAGAAGTCAATGCAGTATCCAGCACAAGGAAGCACTGCTCTATGAATTAAATGCTACCACACACAAAAGAAACTAATTGCAATAAGCATTTTGATGCTTCTTAATTATTTCCTCATGGATCTTTTTTCAATAGACTGGTGGAACTGCCCTAATTGTGGTTAGCACAGGCTGAATTTTCGCAGTTAGATTTCTGAGTAATTTTGTCCCTAAATTGTAAGTAATTTTCTTTTTGCATAGTTCAAATTTACACCACAGAGTTCAAACTTACTCTTGGACCCATAAGACCAGGCTCACCAGGACGGCCACCATCACCATTAGGACCCTTAGCACCAACAGGACCACTAGCACCACGGTTACCAGCAGGTCCCTATCAAAACAAATAAATAAAATTAGACACATAACCCAAAAAGCATCAGAAATCTTTATATAAAGAAGATGGTTTAGAAATAGTGACTCAGACAAAAGTCTTACCATGACACCAGCTCTGCCATCAGCTCCAGGGAGACCACGAGATCCAGGCACACCCTGCAAATGAACACAAAACAAATCAAGAATGGGAAAGAAACAAATCTGTTCCTGTAAGTTGTATAGTGCTTGCTAAATTTCAGCCTTCCAAGCAGGTCTCCTGAATTTGAGGTAAGTGCAGCTCTAAGCACACACACCTCAGTGTAATAGTACACTGTGAAAGAAATCTCTCACTTCCTTCAGTTTTCTTTAAATTTTGATCTGCTTCTATGCGAGCATTTTCACTGTTCATTGTAATCAAACAGTAGCTCTAGCCAGCACTAGGATCCCCCAACCTGGCCCATACTGTTTCACCTTTGCTTCTCTGCAGAGAGACTTACTGGCTTCTCTGTGACTCCGTATACCCTGCCCAAGGTGCAATAACGAATCCTTATCTCTACCAAAAAAGTCTGGTGGAAACACTGCCACTTTTCCTATTAATTTCCAGTGAATCCCTGCTCCTGCATGAAGCCACATGCCTCCTGAAACTCACTGAGTTTTCTCCTCATCCAGTAAAAAGGGTACCAGGCACCCCTGAAGACACTGAATTGAAACCTTTTGCCTCACGCTACATGGGAGCCAATTATCTGATTTAAGCAGTTAAATCCCATCACAAAGCTTTAAGAGTAATCAAAGATAATTCACTAAATATTACACAATGGATAAATCAAAGCAACCTCTAATTACTTCAAGAATATGATAATAAACAGCATTAATACAAAGCAAAATCAGATTTGGTCCCAACTAATCAAAAGGCTCAGAATGGCAAATGATCTTTGCTTAGCAGCATTAAAGTAAATTTAATTACTCATAAGTACTTAATTTGCCTTTCTGAGTCTAGCTTTATTTCCTCTTTCCTTTCTCTTTCTACTTCCGGAAGATGAAAAGAAAACCTACTCTTAGACCAGCAGGGCCTGGGGGACCAGCAGAGCCAGGTTCACCGTTGCTGCCTCTCTTGCCTTCCTCACCACTAGGACCAGGAGGGCCAGCAGGTCCAGCAGCACCCTATTTCAGGCAAACAGAGAAAAAGAAGAAATCAGATGCTGTGCTGTAGATACTATCAGGCTTTATTCATTGAAACAGCCTTCACATGTTGCCACACTTACAGGCTCACCCTTGTTACCACTTTCTCCCTTGGCACCAGCAGGGCCTGGTTCACCCTAGAGTCCAAAACAAAAAGAGATCATAGAATTAAGCATCATTCCAAAAATCTCTCTTCTACCTGGACAATTTTTTCATGAATCAAAATACTCTTTAATCATCCAATGCCATGCCTGCCTCTATTTTGATAAATGGTCAGTGAACGTAACTGTATTTTTGGCCTAACAGGCATGAAAAGAAACATGTTAAAAATACTTAGAAATGCCAGTAATTGAACTAAGAAATATCCAGGACTGGTTCCTCTACTGAGGATACCCATTGAGGGCCTGATTGCTGCCACATCTCTCTTGATAGTATCAACATGGACAGAGCTTAACAGTCCTTGTACCCAAAGGGGGTGCAAAGTGAACTTTTTTCAGTCTCAGCATCTGAAATAAGCAGTGAGACACAAAAGCGAACTACAATGTTTAATTATAATGGAGCAAGAAAAAAAAGTCTGCATTAAATACAAAAATATATCCAGAGGAAATCTTTTACAATGATGGACACTGTGACAATTTTCAAATGAAGGCACACAATATACAAGGTCACTTACAACAAGTCCTCTAGCACCACTAGGACCAGCAGGGCCAGGAGGACCAGGAATACCACGGGGACCGGGCAGACCAGGAGCACCAGCAACACCAGGAAGACCCTGTCCAACAGAGGGGAAAAAAGTATTATGAGCCCATTATCTTTTCTATTGCATTAACTGATTTTTTTTTATTTTTTTAGAGTATACAAGTGTGAGTAAGGCTGTACTTACAGCTGCACCTTTAGCACCTGGAAGACCATTAGCACCAGGATTGCCCTATTAAGAAAGATAACAATACTGGTTAATTCAGGGTCTCAAGTGCACCTGCCTGACAATAGATAAAGTCTGGTAAATTACTCACTGGAGGGCCAACAGGACCGCTAGAACCGGGAAGTCCAATCTCTCCTCTTGGACCAGCAGGACCACTAGGACCAACATTACCAGCAGGTCCAATTTCACCCTGTTTGAGAGAAGGGTAGAGACATTTATCAGTGTACACAGTGTCAGGGCAATAGTGGAGCAATTCTATATTGTCTGACATTAAGAAGACAATTCAATATATATATTCCCACTTCAGAGATCAGGAAATCAAGGAGTGAGAGCTTTTCTTGGATTTTAAAGGCACTGAAGCTTGGAAGCCTAGCTAGGCCCCATCGAAGCTGAGGGCTAACTCAGGAACAACAGACACTCGGCACATCTAGGAAGCAACATTATCACTGAGGATTACAAGGAGGTTGACCTAGAAAATCAGGATTGAAATTCCAGTTTTATCTGCAGCCATGTGCCTCCAGCATTGGCCTGAGATGCCTCATGGTGTATGGGACCTAACTGACCATTATCCTGCACCTTAAGATGCCATTTGCACTGATCCAAATGCAAAACGATGCCTGATCAGAGTGCTGTAGAATAGTGATCACAGTGGAGTAAATAACAGGACAAATGGTTCTTGGTTTTACTCTCAGAAGCTTGTATTCACTAAGTCTACTACAAAAAACCTGAATATAATGACAACCCTTCAGCAATTCTCAAAGTAATCAGAGTTCACCCTGGACATGTAGGCAGTCTTCTCTTGAAATTACATGCCATAATCACACTCATGTCTACATCAGAGAAAATTTCATGGTTTCCAAAAGTCTGCCTTTTGACAGAAATAACCAGAACAAGTTCTCAATTTTTTCTCATCTTTTCTGAAGTCTAGCATACAATACTGTATTTTCTTCTAAAGGTGGATCAAGATCAGAGTTTTGCTTGTTGTAACATGGAGTTTGTGTATTTGTGTTAGGGATGAAAAACTGCATCACACTACGTGTAAATGCATGCAGCTCTGAGCTTCTTGGCAAATGGTCAGTGACATTTTTACATGCACTATATGGGACACTCTTACCCAAAATTCTCCGTCTTTCCTTGGACAAAGCAAAATTCAAAATGATGAGAGTCTTACCCAGGTAGAAATGCTAAGATCTGAGCAATAAACTGAATCATCTAAGTTACAGTTTGCAAGAGAAAAATGGTACTGCCCTACACCTGAAAAGTCTCTCCATTGTAATTTTAAGAACTCAGGCTGGAAGGAGCCCAGTACTCAACTGCAACTTCTTGGCCCTCCATTACTTCTGTAAAATGATGTAAACTGCTACTTTGCTTATTTATCACGATTTACATCACCTTTCAAAGGTGTATACAACTGCACCATGTAGGAAGTAGTGAAAAAAAAAAGAGGTTATGTATTTTCCTAAACCTGCCTAGTATCAATCTTCAGCTGTGAAATAACTGCTCTATTTTAAATTAGCATTCATATATGATTTCTCCAAACACTACAGGGATTCATTCTCATCCTGATCTGCAACTGTTTGATATGAAAGCATTCCCATTTCAGTACCCGTAGAAGCAGATGTTCATACCTTAGCACCGGGAGCACCTGGGAAGCCTGGAGGACCAGCAGCACCAATAGGGCCCTAGGAAATGAAAGAGAAGCAGTTGTGTAAAGGTATTAAATGATGACAGAAGCATCTTGCTTGCTGAAGTAAACAGATTAAAACAACGTACATTTACTTGGACACTTCCACTCATTACCACCTCAGAACATCAGTTGCCTTTTGCAACTCCAAACTGACAGATTTGGTTCACTGCAGTTGAGAGAGGTCAATGCTGAAAAACATCTGCAGTGCGGCTAAAAATAAAAGTATGAATTAAGCATCAATTGGTAAAACCTTGCCTTGAGGCCAAACACCTGAGAAAGCATAAACAGAGGATAGGCAGAGGCAGGCATCTGCAAGGCAAGATGTCTTACTGTACCGTCCCACAATGAACGAAGGGGAGCACTGCATCCTGCAACTGCAAGTCCTAGGTGGCTATTTCCAACACATTTACTGTGCAGGGGTAACTATGTACACTTTTAAACCAGTGGTCCTTCTGGACTACTGGTCACATGCAAGAGCCTGGTGTTGCTGAGAGCATTTGTCCTTCTTCACACATGGGAAGAGGGTTGGTAAGATCTCTGCACCACTTTACAAGCCAGTGCTTGGCACAACTTATATGAAGATCAGAAAGAATGTACTAGAAATTGGATCAGGCTTAACAGCAGCTGAGGGCAGGAGTTTTGAGGCAGTGAACACTTGCAGCCCCAGTGTCCTTTCAGTAAGCTGTTTTTTTCTAATGTCAAAAGCTATGGCATGTGAGCTTGAAGAGGTCCTTCTACAGATTCTGTTGTGTCTAGCTATTGCAGTGAGATTTGTAATTATGATGGGACAAGCTTCCCAGTGTACAGTACCTAGACACCACAAGAGAAGATCCACTGATGGATTCATAGCCTTTGTTAATCTTTAATGCATATAAATACATAGTTTTTCTTTAATTATTAATGAAATATCCAACTCATTCATAGCTATTGGAGACTGATAGCTACTTTTTTTGTGAGCTAACATCTTTCAATTACAAATACTTATTATAAAACTGTCTCACAAATCCAAGGGAATAGAATGGGTCAGCATAGCAAAGAGGAACTGGCTTCCAACATTCTATAACCTACTTTGTTTATTATAAACTGAGAACCTGGAATTGTGACTGGTTTTGCATAAGCAAATTAAAAAAGACCAAACGCCCTTTAAGATATGTATGAAAATATCAACTTTCAGAATTTCCATTGCCACGACTCTTTTATGTTTAAATTCCCAGTGGCAGGGAGAATAAAATGATCACTCTCTTTTAGTTTAAAAAAGAGTGTTAATAAGTGCTATGCAGAATGTTTACAGCATCATAACCTAAGTACATGTAAAACAACTTTAGCCTGGCATAGATGCTGGGACCCAATGCAACTCTCTGCTGCTGCCCATTCAGAGTAACACCTCTGTGGTCAGCAGCTTCAGAATATTTTTCCTATAGTAACTCATTTGCCTTCAGGATAACTAAAATGCTTTGTTTTTACTAAAAAGTATAACATAAGATCTTATCTATAAAGTCTCTATTTGACTACAATTTAAATGCCCAATCACATATATTTTTTAAATACCCCATATGGGAGAACTGAATTCACACTCTATTAAAGCTTGACAGATATTTGAAGCAACAACTTTAGCAAAGTTAACAGAACGAAGTACAGCTTCATCATTGATTCAAATTTTGAAGACAAGAAAGACAAACTGTTCTGAGCTATTCCTGAAATTTTGCAACTTTGAAACTATACCCTTGTACACACATTCATTTCACTGAAATAAATGAGGTTTACTGAAGTCAGCAGTAAGCTATGGCAACACTAACTGCTTTTAAAGGGACAAATCCACATTGGATTAGCACTTATTAGAACAGTTACTCTTTACCAGTCAGATCAGGACAGTGGAATCTTACTGGCCTTTCACACTAGCTCACATAACTCAGGTATCAGTGGTGAATGAAAAAGGTTAGTTCCTGTTAGTCAGACAGAACAATGTTGCAGCTGCAAAGCTGTGTCCTGGAGTACCTATAATGGTTTCAGGATGTATATTATAACAGTCATCTGCAACACATGCATCGTATATATCTGTTAAAAGGCATAAAGTCTCTTTAGTTTTGGTTTTAGAACTGTTCTCTTAGACTGCTGGAAATGAGAATTTTGTTCATTGGGTGTTTCCCTATGAACTCACCAGTGCTAATTAGAGAATATTTGGTTCCTTTGATGCAGATGTGTTTAATATAAATCCTGAGGCTCTCAGGATATTGTCGGCAAAGGGTTTATGTTTTATTAATTCTTTTTGTGATGGACTGATAAGCAATGAAGAACTGTGTTAAAAACGTCCACACAATCAACTTCTCCAAAGCCCAAAAAATCCTCTATAAAAGAGGGACACAAGGCCTAATTGAATCAGATTGCCAAAGATCAAGACTGAGACTTACAGCAGGTCCGGTAGGGCCAGCGCTACCATCACTTCCACGAGCACCCTGTAAGGAAAGAACATGATAAATACAGTTTGAAAAGAGATTCAAAGATAAGAGAAAGCCACAGTAAGCAGCTGGTCATGACTACAAACAGACAGATAGAAAGCCACTTACAGCTGGTCCAGGGGCACCTACTCTTCCTCTCTCACCAGGGAGACCACGAGCACCCTGAAAGAAAAATTAAATTAACTCATTTGTATCTGTTCACTGAACAAAGACATACAGATTTTTTTTTCTTCTGCTAAGTCTCTGTGTTGCAGCCAGGCAATTCTGTTCTAAATATTCACATACTATTACATTAGAGTAGCTACCTAGCTGGAGCATCACTGATGACAAAAATTGACCAAAATGCTGGCTGAACCATATCTATCAGATTATCATTTTCCACAGCAGCAGTAAATACTTACAGATTGTCCTGGGGTACCATTTTCACCAGGGGCACCAGGTTCTCCCTATGAAAAAGAAAATTTGCAGGCTTAAATTACTTAAAGGTTGCTTTGGACAGCACAACACCATCTAGAGAGACATTCAACTGCTGGAGCCTATTGTCCTTGTCTTCTGTAGCACTTGTACTACAGAATGCAATAACAGCACACCAGGTCCTTGGCGTGCAGAGACTGTGAGTGTCTCTGCTAAAACTGGAACATGGCCAGTTGGAATCATCTTAGAAGAAGAGGGCCAGAGTTATTTTCTTTACTTACCCCCTTTCTTTATTCTGGCATTTACTCTAGCACACACCTAAGAGATAGGGCCTGGACAGTCAACTACCCACTCAGATGAATCAGCAGCTGTTTTTTTTAGCTAGAGCAGAAGCAGAATGATGCTTTCTTTTGTCTTAGGTTAAGGTGACAAAGGTCCTGTCAAATGGCTGGAAAAAAGGATCTCCCTCAGGTATTTTTAACTTAAGACCAATAAAACTGAGATATGAGTGACAGCCATTAAAACATGACTCCTCTCCCTTTAGTATTAAGTGTTCTCAACAAGGCTGCAGTTGGCCTATAGTGACAAGATTTGTCCCAGGGCACTTGTATGCTGAATATACCTGAATGCATCTAGTCTTAAATGCCACAAACAGCACAAGTTTTTGCTTTCATCACTGCTTTCAGTGCAGTTATATCATGAGTGACCTTGATGTGTTATGCTTGTGTTTTCCAGTCAGATTAGCACTCTTACTAATAACTGTTCTTTCCTTTACTTATCTGCTTTATCTGCTTTTACTCTCCAATGACTGGACAGACTGAATGTTTGCTATCTCTTTACCAAACTTTTTCTGAAGGTTAACAAGTTGCAGTGATATTGGAGAATGCCATGTTATAATTAATAATACTACAAGCAAGTAGTGCTAAGCTCTTAGGAACAAGCAAGTGGGAGAATTAATATTTGAGCTTTTTATTGTTGTATTAAAAGTTCTGGAATACAAATCTCCTGTGAATAAGTCAGCAGCATCAGATTTCCTACAAGCCAATAGTGCAGTGATGGTTTTTTAAGAACACTGATATTAGGCACTGAGGTGGAATGGGAGAAGAAGAAACTAAGACAGGGAAAGTTTGCTAAATATGTTCTTAGACCGTGTTTAAAAACAGTCTTTTAAGGAATGTGTTCAAATGTGCACTAATCTGAGGAAGGGAAAAAGGAAAAAGACTGAGAAAATCAAATAGCCTTAAATCAGAAGAGCACTGCATCTATCCAAAGTTTTAGCAGAAACCTTTACACTAGAGCATGTGTCTCATACAGCAGAAAAATGAAATATTTTCATTTTAGTGTGCTTTAAAAAACCCACCCAAACCTCAAACACAATCCACAGAAAAGCAGAGACAGCAAAAATCAGTCTTAAGTGCTGCTGGATAACCAATCATTAGGAGTCAAATTCTGCAGCTCTGACTCATTGAAAGTACTAACTTGACTGAGGGCTCAAGAATAAGGCCCCAGGAATGATTTCTCATGTGCACTTTGTCCTACATGGATCTACTGTCTTCTAGATTATTGCAGCTGGGAAATGTTTAATGACAACACGGAAGATTAGTTGGAGAGGACTTCATGTGTCTTTTGGTAGGAAGAGCTACAAATGCATCCTACATTTTCAGATTTCATCTTTACCTTGGTGCCAGGAGTGCCAGGTTGTCCCTTTTGACCATCCAGACCATTGTGTCCCTATATTGAGTAGAAAAATAATATTAAGTTTATGTCATCCCACTAATAGCTATACACAAACTCTTAGTCTTGTAGGGTAAATCCTTCTTTCCATATAAAATGATTTCCTAATATAATCTTATGATTTTGAAAAAATAAATCAATCACACTTTCATATCAGAAGATATTAAAAATTTCAATGAGATTCATGCACTTAGAATATACACTCTTAACTTTGAGGCGATTTCTAGAGGTTTTCAGTATACTGAAGTGCTGTCAGTCTTAACAGTTCTGGGAAAAAAAATACGTGTATACTCACCCTAATTCCCTTAAAGCCAGGCAGACCAGGAGTTCCAGGGAAACCACGAGCACCCTAAAAAACACACATTGCATGAATTATTGTCTCTCATATTATACATTGCAGTTAAAAACAAAGAAAAAGCATAAGCCTTTTAGTAAAATTAATGAGTAGATTTGGGCCATGATCATTCAAGTGAGGAAAACAGTCCATTCCCAAACCTCTCAGGACCAGACTTGTTCCAAGACTAACAGGAATCAACCTGATTTTTCACTTCTAAGTCTCAGAAATTCCATGTATTAACATGTGATAGCACAGCTGTTTTAGTTTTCTATGTCAAGGTGTCTGCTCACCTGCTCCTTTATAACTCCTCACTATGTCACTTCTGTTACTAATTACACTAGTTTTACGGGGTGGGGAACAAAACCTAAAAACATAACTATATGATATCCCTGAAGGTAAGAATGAAATTGGATTAATCCATATAGGGAATGTTGCTAGACTGTTAATATGGTGCAGTTCAGAAATGTTGTTAGGTTTCATTGATAAGAAAACTGGTTTGTATTGTATACAGGAGACTGCTACATACCTGAGGGCCAGCAACACCCCTCTCACCAGGTCTTCCAGGTTTGCCAGGGTGACCCTAAAAATGCAGTAAAAATGCACTAAGAAGGAAAGCTCATTTTATAAAATAACAACGTAAATCATTAAAAAAAAAAGACAAGACAGTGGCCAAGTTCCTCTTTCTCAATAAATAGAGAGAGCTTGCTAGCTTTCAAGTTTCCCTCTTCCTGTATTAAGGAAGCTAAATGATGTATTTGGAGAAGTTTTGAAGAGATCCATTTTTCTGTACAGTTCCAACACATAGCAGCTCTTGTACTACAAAATAATTATTTCAGGGGTTTACTTATTCTATCCAATATTATAAAACAATATAAAATTATGGCCAATAGAATGCTTAGTTTAACAATAACCTTATGTTACAGCTGAATCACAGCCCTGAAGCACAAGAAACAATTAATAACCACTTACGTCTTCACCAGCCTTTCCTGGAGGACCAGGGGGACCACGAGGACCCTGGGGACCCTGTTAAAAATAGATTGCGGATTATTTAAAGCACCATTCTTCAGATAAGTCTTTTCACTGGTTTCTGACTTGAGTGGGGGCATAGCTGGAGTCTGAACTAAAGCAAGGTCCTTCCATCCTAATTGATTTGGCATTTTTTGATTCCCATCTGAAGGACTCTGAATCTGATTATTCAGCTCTGCTTCTGTAATAGGATCAAGCAGGAATATCCAATTCAAACATTCAAGGACATGCACATGGATAGGAGAAATGGGCCTAAGCATTACAAGCCTACTTTGGTGTCCTATTTCTAATGCTAACAGTGTCTGTATGTGAAACCTGTACTTACTGTTTGGCCAGGTTCACCAGGCTCACCAGGAACACCTTGAAAACCAGGAGGACCCTAGAAGAGGAGGGAGATTTTGTTAGTGTTTGAACAAGCTAATTTGTGATTTTACAGGTATGTCAATGTTAGCTAGTAGGAGAGATGAGACTGTACTTACAGGGGGTCCAGATGCTCCAGGTGGGCCTCTAGGTCCCATTAAACCCTAGGGGAGAAAAATGACAAAATCTTTAAAAAAAACTCAACACCATATCTATAACACCAATTCCTGGTATTCCTAAAATATTGGTAAACATCAGTTTTCAGTGTGCAATGTCCAAATCAAGTTAGAGGAAGTTAAGAGATCAGCATGAATTTGCACAGGCAGTCCAAGGGCAAACATCTTCTAACGGCAGTGAACCAGCGCAGAATCCAGTGAGATAATTGGACACACACCATTATGGCTGTGTGAGTAGGCTTCTTAGTCTATCCTGGCTTGTTAGCAAGTGCACTGGTTCATTTTTCTATGTACATTTTCCCTTCCTTTGCATGAACTTCCAGAGTTTAAAGACGAGGGTCATAACACATTATGAAAGGTTGTATTTTGGGGCCTGTCAATTTTATCATGATTTTCAAGAAGAAATGTTGGAGAAAAAGATCATTAAAATGGTAGAAAGGCAAAAGGGAAAATAAAGGTATACAAATGGCAGTATTACCATGAACTGGGAGGTTCACACATAATTTTGGAAAGAAATCAAACAACTTTTATACATATTGTGTACACATCTATTTCAAATACTGATCAACTTGCACTTAAATATTTTGTTGTTTCCTGCTTTTGATTAAATTATCTTCATTTCATGTCCAAAATAAGTCAAACATACTCTCCTTGACTGAATTTAGAATTTACATACACCTTGAAAAAAAAGGTAAAAAATCACTTTTAAAAAGGAAACTTCCACAGATTACTGCAGTTTCTTAACAGTTGTCTAAAGCTTTACTAAGCAAGTAAACAACTTTGAACTGAAATTTAATTTAGTCTTCTGTTGTCTAAACTAACGTTTTATGAGATATTTGAACAGAACTTCTTGGAAACTTTTTTAGATTTTCTCATTACAAGATTAAAATCATGACCAACTTTTCAATGGCTTATGTAGCTTTCCTGGAAGACTGAATACTTCTTATTATGGGGAATAAATGCATACTAAATACAGACGTTTACTTATGGAGACTGAGTAATCTTGTGGCTATAAAAATATGCAGTAATTTTAGGAAAAATAACTGTTTCTGGACAGTGTGAATCATACGTGCTGCATAAACCCTGTGAATCTCTTCACAAATTATATTCCAGAATTGTTTTTCCTTCCTTTTCTATCTTTCCAGTCTCTCACATTTGCTTTATAAAACTTAAAAATTTCTTAAAGTAGGTAGATTCTACTGCTGTTGTTATCAGATGAACCCTAACTGACTCAAAAATTGGAACTTAGAAATTGTGATACCCCAAATAAATCCTCACCTTAATTTTCTGATTTATTGTCAGACACCGAGAGCAGAACTTGATTAAAGATACTCCAATTTTCAAAAATGTATTTAATATTACACTATTTTCAGGAATGGAAACAAGTACTTGACCCAGAATAATCCTGGGAAGCCTTCATCCTTCTGCATTGTCTGTGATGTCAGTGTGTGGTGAATTTAACCCACATTCTGTCATCTACGTACACTGAAAATATATGGTACTGTCAGGAATGGTTAGAAATTCATGTGGAGAGGCAAGTCTCTTTAAATGTCCATTTGGACACAGTATATAATGACTGATAGAGATTCCTCCTCAGAATAGCTTTGTCGTAGCAAGTACTAATTAATATTCAGTTGCTGAGAACTAAATGTGGCAGCCAATTTCCTACCAAACCTGTGCAATCCAAGGATACCAAAGAGTTGTACAGCCATGGAAAAAAAATGGTCACCAACTGGAGCTGAGATAATGAGTTATTTTCTAGACTCATGTCTGCTTTAGAGAGCAGCTTTACAATTGATCTCATTCCTAGAACACAGTCTTCTGTCGCACTATGGGTAAAGTAATACTATATCAAAGCACATGTGTTATCTGACATCAGGTTATGAGATTCACTGATTCATTAAAGTGTGGTCAACAGGCAGAATTAAAGCATAAGACCCAGTAGTGCTATGTTCAAGTTAAACATACAGTTCCAAGAACATATTTCAAGCCCTAAGACTGTATTTCAAACACTTGACATTGTCTTACATCAAAGGATCAATATATGATCAAAACACTAATTTTAAAACTCTGCTTTGCATTAACACAGCTGGATTAGATTTAAAGGAAAACACTAAAGACATTATCTCTGCAAGTTATCAAGTGCTAAATGATATACCTACCATAGGTCCTGGGCCAAAATCAGCTGCTTTAGATGGATCATATTGAGCAGCGAAGTTCTGTAGGTGATAAAAAGGTTGCAATTAAAAACCTAAACATTTTACTTTAAAAAGTATTGATAAATATCATTCTAATTGTCATCTGTCTTGCTATACTTGCTATATGGTATGTTAAAGCAGTGTACATAAAACTCAGTAAACATGGCCCTATTATAAATACATTTCTATTCAAGTGTTTCCAGAAAGACTTAATTTTACTAGGAAGGTCCTTTCACACCATGGCCTCAAATATATATGCAGTAGTGGATAGAGAGGCATTGCAATAGTGTGAACAGAAAATGAGGAAAGTAAACTCAGTTTCCATTTAAAGTTGAAAACTTTCTTGAAACCCTCAAATCATTCTGCCTAATTTCCAATAGGGGCAGTAATGCATATTTTTTCACCACATTTCTTAAGTAAAATTCATATACCAGCCCTGGCTGACCATTGAATGAGGTAGGCCCTTCAGCTTCAAAAAGATCTGAGGATCACATAGTCTCAGAAACACTGCACTCGACTTTTGATCTTTTATCAGTATAAGTTTTGTAGGCAAATATATATTTAGTTTTGTCGAGTACACTTTCCCTCTTCACTGTAATGGAAAAAAGATCTATACAACACAACTGAAAATTCTTTTCCTGCTTGTTTTGTTTTATTAGCATATTAAAAAAATAAAAATTAATGAAAGCAGTTTGGGGTTTGCTAGTAGGAAAATAAATTATTGCTATTCATATTGAAG
The DNA here is from genome assembly GCA_028020825.1 of Podargus strigoides. Lineage (NCBI taxonomy): Eukaryota > Metazoa > Chordata > Aves > Caprimulgiformes > Podargidae > Podargus > Podargus strigoides. Next base: position 33,335,475 of record CM051623.1, read on the forward strand.
GTAAAAGGGTATTATTCCATGCAGAAGGATTTACTAAACTTGATCAGCATGACACCATCTATCTTCATGCTCCCATGCAAGCTAATGTCAAGCAAAGAGTTAAAGCCAATGTTCTTCAAAGAAACCTGACGGACACTTCTCTAGAAAGTGAGTACATGACACAGTTCACTTAAATTCTGCAGTATGAGTACAGATAGAAATGAAAAACTCTAAAGGAGGATATCCTAAAATTCTAAAGGACTTTGAAGTATGGACTTTTAGCTTAAGGGTAGTCTTTTTCAGCTTATCCCAATGTCTCCTGAACCCAACCACAAAGTGCTGTTTATTTTCCCCATCTGCTTCACAGCACGGGTTTCATTAAATTGATTCGTAATCCATACACATTATGGCTGTATAAATTTAATCCTAAATAACAGGGTTGATTTACTTGTGTGCAGAAGTCCCTTTTGCATACAGAATCCATAATTCCCACAGAAAATATATATCCCCAGGAGAGCTTCATTGGAACTGAGACCATCGATTTCTTGCCGATCACAAGAGAAGTTTTCCTCTACTCTCCAATGCAACATTATTTTTTTCTGGCAGATATGCATTTAGTCTTGGTCACAAAGCACAGTAATAGAAAGTTTGGATGCCTTACTCCGCCAAGACCTGGAGGACCAGGGGGGCCTGGAGGACCTGGTGGACCATCTTCACCATCTCTGCCTGGTGGACCTGGTGGACCCTAGAGTCAAAAAGAGGATTATAAAGTGAACATTAGAAGCGTCTAAAGAAATCTCTGAAGTGATAAATTTATTAACAACCAGACATGTACAGCACACACTACAGCAGTGCTATATATGCAGTTTCAATAAATGGCTAACTTTAGAAAACAAGCATAGCCTAAATTTACATTGCATTGCCACACCTTGTATCAGATATTTACTGTAGTTTCATATTTGAGAAGATTTATGGGGGCAATACTGAATCTATTCTACCAAAACATAATGTCTAAACTGGGAAGTTTCATTTAAATGACTAAGTTTTGGACTCATGAACCCCAAGTGACCCATGTGGACCCACAAAGCCTGTCAGCCTCTGTTAGTGAGAGCCTACAATTTGACCAGCTGAGGACTAGCAGAGATCAGTCCTACTGGTACAAACTAACATAGAACCAGAGTAAGTCAAAGACCAGTTTTTAATCAGTCTAGAGTATCTGCCGGTATAATTGTAAATTCAGTGACAATACAACAGTGCTTTTCTACAGATTTCTGATACTGTCACTCTGCTACCACTGTCATAACTTTTTCCAACAGCTTGAAATTATATGTATTCAGTCCAGCAACATTTGCCCTTATATTCTTTCATCCTCAAAGCACAAAGCTGGTCAAGTTTTGCCACCATGGCAAACGAGGTGAGGTATTTCGTATGGTCAGTATTTTGGACTCAGTTCAGTGCTAGATGAAATCTGTAATAAAAATCTTATGGATTTCTAAATGAGCAGGATTAGGCTTACTGCCTTCAGGACAAAACACGTATCTCATTTAATTAAACAAATTTAGTTAGCGGTAGCCCAAAGCAAATATCCAGTTGACCATACAGATATACTCTTCCTAATAGTTCCCATTATGTTTATCAGCATATTATGATCTACGAAATTTTCAAGAGCTACCTATCAGTATCATGGCATTTTCATTTTCAGGAGATACAAAAAAAGACATAACTACACACTTCCCAGATAAAGATGTGAATTTCAGAATGCCACTTTACAAAAAGCAGCAATGATGCAGAAGCAAATCAGAAAAGCAGATATCAGCAATATGAATGAACACTACAATTAAATTATTCAACTGTCCTTATTTATGGTTATTTTTACAGTAGGGTTTAACAGTACAGTATCCACTTTGACTAATAGAAGGTAGATGACAAATGCCTAGCTGTCAAGAAGAGAGCTTTTTCAAACCATCTTTGGAGGCACAGATAATGAACGATCCTCAAAGATAGCTTTGTCTATTCAGGTTTGATATAGAAAGCTTATCCATATGCCATACTGTCCCCCCTTCTGCATTTTCATGCACTATTTCTACTGTGGGCAGTTGGAAAAAATTTTTCCAAACCATCACTTGGAGTACTAGACTGCCATCTGAACTCAATCACATCTGCTCAAGCACAATGACATAATTAGGTTGGTGAGGTATTGACAGGGCAGAATTTGGTACATACATAACTCGGTTTCTTTTTAATGAAATTGTACATGCAAGCTTCTATGGGTACATTCATTTATTCTTACATCAATGCCTAAACTTAGTTTTTTCCTACTGGCTTTCCAACAACTGTTATTCAAAGATCACAAACAAATGAATGTCAGTCTAATTCCTTACCCTTTCTCCCTGTGGCCCTTTGTCTCCTCTAGGGCCCTGGTGGAAGAAAAGAAAACTTAATGAGTTACTGTGGAAATCTTCCAGGACGATACAGGGAAACAGATGCATTAAAAATAATTAGCGTACATGAAAAAGGGAAAGAAGACCGCACATTCAGGTCGAATAGCTATTTTCCACAGACAGCATATTCTTTTTCCACAATAAACTACTGGAAATAGGTTAGTCACTGTCATTATTTCATCAGGTATAAGTATCACTGCAGAGTCCACAGAAGTACTTGCAAAGTTGGTTTTAGTCTCTGATGAATAACTGGTTCTAATTTAACAGTAGTGACTTTTAGAAATAAATAGAACCTATTTAGCCTTTTAGACCTGTATGGATATGGCTGTACTGTTCAATTCATGTGAATCTTTCCTCAGGAACTCTGGCAGAACAAGAATGCTACTTTGATGCAATTTAGAACTTGGTAGGCTTAGTTCTGCTCTTGGGTAAAGCAGCTTAAATGCAACACTGAATTTACCCTGGTGCTAAGATGTTGCAGCCAGCATTCCCTCCTTTTTACTTCTTACTCATCTCAGTGCTACCACTGTTCTCAGGGAACACTGGAAATAATTAATGTAGTCAGTTTCCTTTTGTCCAGTATTCAAAAAAATATTAATCTGCCTAAGAATATCTGATATCATCTTCATTTCCACACAAGAAAAATAAATGCTTACCTTCCGCCCTGCAGGTGCCTGGAAAAAATAAAGAAGATATTTTTAAAAGATATAATTTCTCCCAATATTTTAAACTAAAATAATGTATAAACTTAGACTTATCTTCTTAAATAACTATAATTTTTCTCAGTACAGTATATTTAAGTATGTCCTGTGGTTTTAAATTACTATGAAGGCTAGGAGTTTATTATATAGCAAAGATACAAGTAACTACATTAAAACATTCTGTTGAAGACTAACAATTTTATACCTATTATAGCCTACAAAACTGGCATTGAAAAAGTCACACCTGAGTTCTTTCATAATCCTTCTGTGCAATGAAATTTAGACTGGAAGACTGGCTTTAAAGTACAGTCATCTCCAATCCAAACTTCCAGGTAAGATGTCCAAACAACTGCTCCGTTACTTTCTCCTCACTGCCTTTACACCTATGAAGGCAGTCTCTCAAAAAGGCCGTCCCACTTGAGGAATTGGGGAGGGTACATTTCCAGGCAGTGCCTTCAGGATATAGTCGGTATCTTTCCATGACCGCCTTGAAAATTAACATTAGTAAATAATACTGCCATGAAAAAGGTCTAGCGTGTTACTTGAAGCTGAGTGTAACATATTAAATAAAAAATAATTATACTGACCTGACTCACATCTGTAAAAAGAAGGGAAAGAAAAAAAAAGGAGATTAGACTGTGGATTCAGTTATTTTACAAGTTTTACATGTCAATGCTTTTAAATCAAACTGCAATTTTGTAAATTTTCTTAATGCAAGTAACATTTCCTTAATGTAATTTCTTACTTTTACAGTGTTTATCTTAAACCATAAAGACTCACGGGTGAGACCACTATGTATTTAAAATTCAAAACAAACTTGCTAATGAAATTAAAATAAATAATATGGTTGATACAGTAAAAAGGCAGATATCTTGCCTGCTCTAAACATGCTTAAACATATCTCCATGGAAAAAAGCATACAGATATATGTTTTCACATATGTGTGCATGCAACAGACGAATAAACTCAGACATGCTGACACAAGTGAAGATATTAAATTGTAGCAGTAATCTTAAATTTTAATAGAAGCGGTCCCATCTCAGTTTGCATGGGGAATGGTTCTACCCAAGCACACCTATTTCCTCCATTTCCTGTGAAATGTCATGGTGTGCAAGGGAGAGTAGTTGGAAGCTATTAAACACCAAATAGCAACTAACTTTCTCTCTGGGTATTTACTACTACGTACACTCTTGTTAATAAGTTGGAGATACTCATTTTCAAAAATCTGTTTTCTGAATTTCAAGTAATTAAATAAAACTCTATTTTGGCTGGAACTTTCCATGGCAAACCCCTCTCACATCACCCTTCAATGCCAGCACTTGGCCATGACCACTAGCTGCCGGGTAGTTGGGGTCTTCCCCGAAGCGTCACCTCGGCAGCGCACCATGGCTCTGCACCCGGGTGACACCCACAGCCCAGCGCGGAGGTGCCACCTCCGCAGTGCTGAGCGCTGCAGCACCAGGGCAGGACACCGACCGCCTGTCCTAACTCCACGGGAAATTAACATCACTGCCCCCGGGCGATGGGGACACTGACGGCTACACTGTCGTTTCTGGGGACAGGCGAGGCGGTGGGTACGGCGGGATCGCCACACGATCCGCCCCGTCTCCTCAGCCTTTGCGAAGGCGCCGCCACCTCTACGCGTTACCGGGGGCGGCGGGGAACGTCCGAGGGCCCGCGGCCGGGCTGAGGCCTGTCCCGGCGCACCGCGGCCGCCCACTGCCACGGCTTGCTCCCCGCTCCGCCACCACCCCTCAGCCCCGCTGCTGGGCAGGGGCGAGCTGGGGGGCAGCCCGCGGCGGGCGGGGGGCACATTCCCGGGGGCTCCGAGCGCCTGGGGCGGGCAGCCCATGGCTGTCCCTCCCGCCGCCGCCTGGGAACGCGGCCAGACCCCGCGTCAGAGCCAGTCCCGCAGCGGCGAGTGGCCAAGGGGGGTTCACGGAGCCCAGCAGGGAGGCGGGGGAAGGCCGAGTGCGTGAGGCGCGTCTGTGCCCCGCCGCGGTGTGGGTGGGGGGCGCTGCGCTCCTCCGTCACGGAGGGGGGACCAGGTCGTCTTCCCCGCGAGCGGTGGGGAGGCGCGCCGCACCCCCAGCGCGCCCCATCCCCTTTCCGCACCCGAGCTAAGCTGTGTTCCTTCCCTGCCGCCAGCCGCCTGCCTCGCACGACCTCTCCCTCTCCGAGACCCCCGGGAGGGCGCGACCAGCGTGCGGGGAGACACCCGGCGAGCCGCCAACAGCGTCCCCCGGCCGGGCTGGTTCGGAGGCCGCCCAGAGCGTTCCGCCCCCAGGGGGCGCCGCCGCGAGCGGCGGAGGGTCCCGCACCGAGCCGCCCGCATGCCGTCCCCGCGGGGCGAAGGGGCGAGCCGCCGCTCTCCCGCTCCTCCCGGCTCCCCCACTTCGGAAAGCGCGCCTGAAGCCTCACAGAAGCGCAGCGGGAGTGCTCCGGCGTTCCTGCGCTGGCTGCGAACTCCCTCCCAGCCTGTACGCATCTGCGCTTGGATTAGGGCTTTGCATTCTCCTTCGGATACCAGCCCGTCTTTCATGTTATTTTATATATATATATATAATTTTTTTTTTTTTTTTTGGGGGGGGATCTCGTTGGCCTTTTGCCATCTTTTTTCTATTTCTGATTAAAAAAATAAAATAAAAAAACCAGCTAGATTCTGATCTGGGACGGCGGTGGCAGTTTTACGAGACGGTCTCTATAGCGTGGGTAGCTGCATCCCCCGCAGACTGCCGTCCGTGGGGAAGGCGTCTGGAGAGAGCGCCGAGAGCAGGACAGCCACCCCCTGACACCACCCATGCTACAAACAAGCTAAAAGCACTTACGTTGGCCTGTTGCTAGGTATGAAGTTACTGCAAGCAGCAACAAAATCCGTGTATCCACAAAGCTGAGCATGTCTAGTTGCAAGACATGCAGACTCCTTGTGGTGCAGAGTCCCTGGGCGGTGTTAGCTATCACCTATGGGACGCAGGCATACAGTCTTGAGGAGTAACTCCAAACTTAGCAGAAACCTGCTGCCCGGGATGCTAAATTAATCAAGCCCCGGTCCGCCCTATTTATACCGCAGGAGGGTCCCGGGGATGCGAGTCCCCGGCGGCGGCGCAGCCAATGGGCGCTGGGCGGCGGCGGGCCCCGCGCGGCTCCCAGGCCGTCACGTGCCCGTGTCTCCGGCCCGCCGCGGCAGCCTTGGCAGCGCAGCCCGCGGGCGGAGGGGGCGCGGGGTCGACGGGGGAGGGGGCGGGGGGGAGCGAGGGAGGCGGCGACGTTAAATTGGTTCCATGCTTTGAGGACGTGGACATTTTGAGGCTTTCCGAAGGAAAATCTGACTCGTCGTCTGATTTTTTTATTTTATTTTTTTTTTCCAGACGTCCCCCGCCCCCCGCCCCGCTCTTCTGGGCTGCGCGGCGGGAGCCTCGCCTGGGCCCGGCTGGCCGCGGCCGGGACGGCGCTCCGAGGGCTTTCAAAGCAGGAGCTGTCCAGGGCCTGCGGAGCCTCCCGCCCCGCTCGGACGGCGGCGGGGAAGCAGCCAGGGCAGCCGGGAGGTGGCTCGATCCTCTGCCCGAGCCCTCCCCGCCGTCCCACCGCGACCAAGGGCAAAAGGCGACGCTCCCCCTCACCAGAGGTCGCCAAGCGCCCGGCACCTCTATCACGGGGTGTGGGCTGCTTGTCACCCCGGCCCCTCGCCCCTAGCACGCGGCAGCGGCAGCCCCATGAGCCCGCTCGCAGCGACGGCGGCAGAGCCCGTCCGCCCCCCCGCGCTGTGCTCCCCCAGCCATGGCGCGGGCGGCGACCCGCGAGTTTCTCCTGTGGGCTTCGCGGCCGCTCGGGCAGTGTGCGTGTGTGAGGGGGGAGGCTGGGGTGCCTCGGCAGCCGCCCGTCCCGAGCACTCCCTGCCGCCGGACCCGTTAAACCGATCCGCGGAAGGGGCACGGAGCCCCCGGCAGCTCCGCGGTGCAGTCAGGGGAAGGGCGCTGCCGGCAGCTCCCCGCACCCAGCGAGGGGGGGATTGCTTGCCACGTCTGTCCGGCAGCCGGTTTCTCCCATTCCGCGGGGTAAAGAGGCGGGGGGGGGAAGCGCCGACCGCCCCGCAGCGCTCAGGGGCCGAGGGGCTGAGAGGACCCGCCCGCGCCGTGCTGCCGACGGCCGGCAGGGACAGGCTGCCCGTGTCCCGCGGGACCTCGTCTCCCCTCCCCAGGAGCCTCTGCCGGGGGCCGGGGGGCTGCAGTCACTTGGGGTCGCCCATCTCGGGCCCGCCGGCCTCTGAGGGGAGCTGACGTGGTCCCGCTGGCCGGGCCAAGCGGCGGCCAACCCGCCTCCCCGCCCAGGGGAGCCTCCAAGGCAGGCGGCCGGCCCCTTCCCGGGCCCCCTCTGCTCGCTGCAGGGATTCCTGGGCAGCGGTAACGGCGACGGCAAATGGCAGCCCCGCCTCAGAGCGGGACCCTGCCCGGGGCGGAAGTGGCGAGGAGGGCTCCGCGGACACGCGGGTCTCAACCCCTGCCCCAGCCCCCGGCTGCGGGTCGCCGGGCGGGCGGCTCCTGCATAGGCACAGCAGCGCTGCCGAGGGGGCTGTCGCCTCCGGCCCCCCCCTGAGCGGGGTGGCTCGGCTCTCCCGCAGCCTGTCCCTGCGGAGATGCAGGGGGTACTCAGCCCCTACGTGTAAGCTGGCCCCGAGGGGACATGTACAGAAAGTGTGGGAAAGGGGGGACATGGGTGTCCGTCCGAGGCGGGACCTGACAGCGCTTGTGTCCCAGGGGCGCTGGCAGCGCCCCGTGCCGTGCTTCCACGCGTGTCAGGGAGAGCCCGCCGCGGCCAGCCTGCCTGAAGCCGCCTCCACCTGCGGGACATTCCCTGTCCGTCAAGAGAAATGGACAACGTGTGTGACAACACAGGGAGCTACACTGCGTGTGGAATTAAACCTCTAGTTTGGCTAAAATAAGTCAATAAATAAATACCGTCGGCATTAGAAGAAGGTGATCTGGCAAAATACATCTGACCACTAAATAGGAGCCTGACAGACAATGATATACTGAAACACTGTAATAAAAGTAAACGGCATAAACAGTAGCACTCTTTCAGGTTGTAACTTTCATGCGAATGGTATCAGTTTAAATCAAGTAGGATTTAAAATTAAACTGGGCAGCAAAGTTAATTCAACTACTTTAAAGTTTATACCAGCATGAACCTGCAGTAGCTCAGTGACCTTCAAACAAGTTGCGATACTGATCGAAAGTAGACCCAAAGCATTGAGGCTCTGAGTTGACACCTCCTCTGGCAGTGAATGGTATTGTTTGGTTCTTTTTGAACTTGTCCCTTCAAATCAGTCATTTGACTCTATAGCCAGAGTTTTTCTTCGGTTTGTCAAGTGAATTTTGACTCTGCTGCATCAGGAGAACATTTATTGTCTGCTTAGAATAGTAATACTCTTTTGAGACAAAATGTCATGTAATTGCACACATATAATGTCAGACAAATACTGTTTGCCTACTTTTATGCACATTTTGAAGACATTTTCTACTAACGGAATAGTCTGATGGTGTAGGAATGTGCACACCTGTATCCTGGGCAAACCAAACTAAGCCACCATTCCCCTCCATCCTATCCATGAAGTTTCACACAGGACAGACAAGTCTTCACCCCAAAGGAAGGAAACCCTCCCTCAAAGACATGGATTTTCAACTGCCAACTCTACCATAAAGCAAATTACTGAGGGAGAGAGACATAACCAGAAGCTCAGCAACACACAAAAGCTGTTGAGATGATATGAAACTACAGCTTCTGGGCTTCAAATGAGGTACCTTCTTGGTGTGCCCCAGCCATTTCAGGGTTGGTGCACATGAGTAAGGCTGCCCTTCCCTAGAAAAAAGAGGAGGAGATACAGAATAATAATTCATTTGTGAGGCTCTTTTCCCTTGTCTACAAGTCTCTTCAACGAACCACTATGCTGAAAACCCTGCAACTGAAGTTATATAGGAGTGGCAGTCTCAGATGTATACTTGACCTTTGGAACCTATGGAGCCCTTGGTTATTTTCTTCACTGACTAACTTCACTCATCTATAGGGTTGGGTTGAAGGGCCAGGTATGCTAAGTTCCTGTGGCCAGGACACTGTTCCTAAGTAGGACTAAAGGTAAGAAGAGATCTAAGAGCATGGCACAGGTACATAGAAAGAGCCATGACTTGGCTGGTCCATGGATCATCACTTACAGGGAGTCTCTAGAGTTCCAGTAGATGGTATGTAAGCAGGAACATTGTTCTTTGTGCAAACAGCTCATAGGCATTGACTTGTAATACTTTGATTTTTTAAGACACTCTTTCAGAATAATTTAAAATGGCTTTTGAGAAATAGACCAGCAAATTTACTTTTAATGAGAAACAAACAGGTTCTATGTGAATAGCTATGGCTGCTGTTTCCTTTAGTTTTTGTTCCCCAGTGGCTATGTACACTTGAAATAAAACATCATTTGTTATTCTCAGCAAGAGCAATGGTCTTGTATTCTCAGAAAGGAACAACTGATAGGCAGCAGCTCAGCAGCCCACGTGGAAGTGCTGTTGAAGGGATAAGTAGACAAATTTAATGGAAAATTTTCCTTGATTATACTTAAATATACTTAAGTAAAGACAAAAAAGAGGACTGCTCAAGACTACTTCACTGAAACTGAGATGTCTAGTTATCCTTCTCAAATGTGGTAAACTTCTGTAGTGGTAGTGAATTTTCTGGGTGGTGTTTACTTATTTAAAGTATATACTGTTTTATATATATATTTTTTCCTTTTTCTTTTTTGTTCCTCAAATGTTACATATTTAGGAATTTAGGAGGTCAAAACAAAGGTTTAGTCCACATATTGATAGAAGGCTCAGTTGGTTGTTACTGGAGCCAAACCAATGTATGAAGTTTAAGTAAATTCAGAACACATAGACTACTTATCAACTCAATCTATTGCTCTATGATACCGAATTCAGTCATCCAATAAAATAACACAATTATTAATATGCAAGCTTACTTTACATCTGAAAGCTAATTTTAAACTGATTTTTGAAGACCATTTGGGTTTCACCTCCATTCCATTTAATAAAGCTGTAAGTCTTCACAGTTGTTATAGACAGACCTCCACACTATCTCTGATTCTGTTCTCACTCAGCTACTAGAATGGAAAATCCCATTGACTTCAGTGGTAGCAGAGCCAGGCCAGTATTCACTATAGATGTAAATAAATCTCACAAGCTCGGAAAGTCTCACAAGTATTTAAACCACATTACCAAATTTTGGACTTTTTTTTTTTTCTGCTTTAACCATTTTATTTTTTTTTTTTTTGTCCCATTCTATTTGCCAAGCTTAGAATTTTGGCTTAAGGCACACATGATTCCAATCAAAAACAGAAGGCAATGTAGAATTAAGGCTGGTGGTCCTTTTAAAATGCTCATCAGTCTCAGTAAATTGTAGTATAAGCAAATTAAAGTAATGCTATTTCTCAATATGAACAGGAATATTAATGGCTGTGTGTAGACAGACTCTAAATAAGCTGGTAAGTCTTCTATGGCAGTGTGTTCTGGTATACCAAGCTTGTATCACTGTTAATCAGCATATTGCTGCAATGGAGGTCAAATAACAGTATTAAAAAGGTTCCGTTGCATCTTTGTGTCACAGCACTGTGAATTGACAGCTACAGAACCTCAGCTCCTGGGAACTTTTAGGATTTTCTTTATAACATAGACAGGAAAAAAAAGAAAATGCAATGAACATCACTTATAGCAGATTTGTATAGATCCATTCCTTCACATTCTCAACAGGCTTGGGAGGGATAAGGTCAAGGACTCACAAATACATGAATAAAATAAGCACTGGAAAATGTAAGAGAGAGATATGAGTGGAGTAAATGAAAATAAACAAACATGATCATGAGTTGTATTTTGTTTATGCAAAAATGTATTTGCACAGAAGGTTGTGGAGGGTATATATAAATATAAAGCTCTAGTTATTACACGATACAATTATTATAGCAATCAAAAACACAGAGGCAATATTACAAGAGAATGCCAAATCATTGGTACCTTACCTTGAAATTAATTACTGAAAAAGTTTACTGCACAGTTAGAATAAAAAAAAAATAAAAACAAACAAACAAACACCAAAGGAACCCACAACTGGAACTGTTTATTGCAGGTGGAAAACTAATGTAGTTTTCCATATTAAGTGCTAATTTCCATCTACAACAAAGAGTACATAACTGATGATTTAATGAAATCTGTCTCAATGAAGAAAGCACCTTCAACTTGATCATTCATTATATGGATGCCATTTGGTATGCACGCTGACAGTCAAAAATAAGCAGCAGTGCAAGTACAGGCTTGTTTCAGACAGTGCATATCACTGAAGTTAGCTTCTGAAGTAGCTAAATTCCCACAGGCAGTGGGTGTAGTTTTCAAATGCATCTAAAGCCTACTTTGAAAAATGAGACAGCACATAGATATCAGTAAGATTCAGAAACAAGATTGCCCTGTCAGTCCAGGCTTTTCCATGTCTTTAAAACTTTTCACCCCTTGTCATCCTGCAGAGAAAAAACCCCTTCTGCACAGACCTGAAAAGCTTGCAACTCCTACAACAGCTATGGATGGTTGTCTGTTCTGCTTCATGTATAGGTAGAATCCTTCATTTTGGAAGGAGAATGCAGAGGAAATCATCTGTGTGCTGATTACTTTTGTCTGTCCTTCCCACAACTTTCTACTCCCCATTCACTGGAAAGACAAACAAGATCTGCTGCAGACTAGGAAAAACTCTCAGAGCATCTGAGTACATGGGCTCATGGCATATGCTCATGTCACACAGAGGCAAATGTGAAATCTCTGCAGATCCAATCACTCATGTCAGGCTTGGCTGAGTGCAATATCTTGCTGCATCCCAGAATTACTTGTACACCACAGTGTTCCCATTTTTAAGTGGTAGAATCAATGAATGGCATGCAGTATGGTGATCTTTCTCCCTACAAGCATTTTTAAAGCTGGTTGTGTTTTGTTAAAAGGATTTAATAATGATTAATAGGTCATTGTTCATTGAAATAACATGCAGTTTTGTGAAAAAACCCAGGTGATTCCATGAGTGGCATAATAGACCTTACAGATAGATGTATATCCTAAAAATCTCAGCTCCTCCCTTCTCCAAGGTTACCCTCTCATATCCTCTGTACCTGCTCCCTCTCAGTAGGCTCAGCTCCCTCCTGTGCAATTATCAGCTGGATAAAAAGCAGCTCAGACTGGGGCTAGCCCCAAACCAGCCAGCATATTTGTGCCGAGTGACCTGCTGGTAAGCCAAACTGCTGATTCTGACTCCCACTGCAGCCTTTCCTTCTTCAGTTGCTGATTTTAGGTTTTTTCCCTCTCCCTGCCTGCCAGTTTCATGAAACTTACAGAATCTTAGTATCTTTGTGCTTCTTCCGTCAGTTCCACTGACGTGGGCTACAAGGTTAGGAGTTACAGGGGGATGCAAAGGGCAGGCAAATAGAGAGAAGGCAGGGGTTCCCTTACTGAGGTCTGTCATGTCTTCAGACCAAAAATACATTTGCTGAATGTTGTTGACACTCTTCAGTGCAAAATAACTTCTTAGCATTAGCTTTCCTTGTTAGTAAATCCTGCTGATTGATAAATAGTCGTAGCTCTCCATTCTCTCTCCTACACTGTTTTCCACTCTTTCAAGGTGATTGCTAATCCTTGACTTGGAATATTCCTACATAGGCTTGTGAGATGATAAACACCCTTGCTGTAATGATGTACTCTACTTTTTTTTTTTTTCACAGGATGATATTTTCATCTATGAAAATTTAATAAGATACCTGAAACATTAAGCAATAAATCATTGGACTCACTGAAGCTCTGCAAAGGGCAAATTGACAGTGAGAGTTGAGGCTTGTTGCTGCACCATAAGAAGACAAAGACAACGAAAGTGTTTTACTAAAACACTCCCTCTTCTAGTTTTTGTTACTTTGCTCAGTAACTAGGATGGAAGAGCTGACATCATATCTTCAGCAGCTAGATTTTCCCATTCTAACCCGAAATACAGGGGGAATGCCTGGGGAGTATTAAGTTTTTAGGGTTTCATTTGGTAAAGAAGAAAACTTGTTGTAAATTCATTTCTACACTGTTACACTTCAGTCCTGAAAATTTAAGTTTGCTCTCTTTCTTCCAACTGAGGTTTTTGTCAAGAATAATATCTCAAGAAGAGGGGGAAAAGGTATACTTTGACCTCAAACATTCCAGGTTCTGATGAGTTCTGTATCAAAAACTTCAAAGCAAACTTCTTGTAATTGGAAGGTTGCCAAAAAAGTAGACCACTTTTCAAGAGATATCTCACATTCAGTGCGTGCAATTCTGTTTTGTAATTGCTGGCCTTTGTTCCTGGACTGATTGGTGGGGATATCTTAAAGATGGTGAGATGGGAAACCCTTTCTTCCAGGACTGGCAGTGAAGTTGCCAGACAGGCATTAGCCTGCCTATGAAAACTATCAGGACACTAAAAGGAGGTAGCAAGTATCTGTGGTAAAAACAGGAATATGTGAGAAGAATCAACCATCTCCAGCTATATTCTAGTCTAATTTCTTTCTCTACGCTGATGTCTGAAAATTATTTGAACTTAATAATCCTTACCCCTAATATCTTCATTTCCCCCCCCCCCCCAATTAGCCACTTTTTCAACACCTACAGTCTTATTTCTACCAAGATTATTTTCACAGTTCCATTTTCTTTAAGAAAAAAAATAATCTCTAGTTTCTAGGTTATTTGTTTGTACACAGAACTGCATTTGACAGTTGCAAAGCTGCTCATTGCAAATAAAAGTGTACCAATTTTTACATGGACTTCAGGTTCTCAGTTCTTACTCCACTAAACTGTGGTCAGAGAAGGAGCAGGGGCTCACTTGTTAGAGATCCAGAATTAAATAATAATCAAATTTACACCTGAGGGAATATATCACAGCACACCATAGAATTTCACTGGTGCAAGAATCACACTACTAAAAACAACAAAGCTTTGGCTCTCATTCTTAATATTCTTGCCAAAATTAGACTGAGAAAAGTGAAGAACACCTTTACATTAATTCCCTGCAATATCAGTTTCATAGTTTTCTTCTCTTGTTTTTTGTTTTTTTTTTTAATCTTGTTATGCTGTTTTACCTCCCATGCCTCAGCTTACCAGTTAAATCAAATTTCATTCAGAAATTTAATTAATGAGTTGCATGGTAAACATGTTGCATACGCCAATATTCAGTTTTCAGGTGGTTAATATAGTCAACAGACTCAAATAGATCAGTTAGAGCTTCTATTCGCCAATTTAACAGAATTTAGAATCTCGTAATTTCAAGCTTCCAGGTAATTTAATTTCTTGCATCAAATGGAACATTTGCATACAAGTTATGTAAAAATGCAGCATGATGGTATTTGCCATAAGACCAGCAGTCAAGCATTTATCACCACCTGAAGCCACTCATTTACTAGTTAACCTCTGGCAATTTACCTCCTGGGTTCTTGTTTCTCCCCCTGCATAATCTGTATAAGAGTCTTCATTTACATGACTTACAGTCGAGTGATGCATGCTAATAGTTTCATGCTGGCACAGGTCTTTGAAGATATGAAGTTCAACAGTGGTGCTAAATATTCTTCTTTTAGTCAGCCCTGCCTTAATTTCAACTGACACAGAAATGTTAATGGTTTGGCACAAGCAGACCCTGTGGCTGACCTCTAATGCCAGTCTGAATCTTTAGTGCTCAGTCTATTCACTCAGCTTTAGCTACACCTGGGCATTACATCTCTCCATATAATTATTACTTCAAGAGCTATCTTTCAGTCATTACCCATACACTTCTGCTAGACTGCTTACCTTTGTTGTATATCACCCTTAAATATAATTTTTACACTTCCACTAAGCAGAATGTTGGGCCTTACTTACCACTGAGCTGGCATAACTGTACGTAAGGTTGGGAAAAGGCATCCTCACTGCCTGAAGACAATTGCAAATATAATTCAGCTTTTGAATCTTCTTCACACTAGGAAGGTGTCTGGCCATTAAAATGCCACTTGGAAGATGCTGTCTTGATGACCAGCTCTATGTTAGTCAGTTCTAAAGAAATTTTGGAGAGAAATTTGTGGCTGATTATGGTTCTGAGGGTCTGACACACTAGCTTTGAACCACAGCAAGGTGGCTATGCTCTAGCTAGTCTTTTTATTTCTTACGTATATTTCTTAACAAGTTTGCCAGAAATGGGTTATATTATCACTTGCAGAGACTTTGCCCATCAAGTAAGGCTGTGAAAGAACCAGAGCAAACAGGAAGCCCTTGTCTTCAAGCCCTAATTCGAACAATATGTGTGTTTATAGAGAGCCAGCTGACAACTATTTCCCTATATGATTATGCTGATCAAAGATTTACAGAAGTCTATTGGGTAGGCAGAATGTAAACACATCTCGTATTTCAACGCAGGCATAGAAGACAAAGTGCAAGAAAAAGATGCAGAGAAGTACCAAGAAGGGTTGTGGCTGAGGTCAGGAGATGGCTTAAGGTAACTTTTCTGTCTTCCAAATATACCTGTATGTATGTATATGTGATATAATCTGTTCTTGAGGTTCAGTCCTACTCACCACCTTTCAAAGAAAGCAGCACTTTGGAAGTGTCCATAGTTCTTGGACTTGCCCCATAATGACTTAATGTTCCAGGACTTGTCCCATAACTCTTAGATTTTTTAGCTGACATGGGTTCTTTTACGCTTTCTGCACTGCACATGAGTGTATAATAAGCTGTCTGGTGGGGACAGCAGCTAGAATCACTCAGGTAGTGCTGAGGTGGCATGGAAGAGACCAAGGGAAGGTGAGGAGCTTTGTGAAATGTCTGCTGTTTGTCTGGCACCAAACCAGACAGGCTGGGAGCTGCAGTTGTATGCCAGCTGTGAGAGAAGTAGGAGCAGTGTGCCGTGTGGGAAAGACTATGGTAGGGCATGATAGGAGCTGTACTAGCAGACCAGCTTGGCTTTGCAGGGAGTGGGTGCAAACACTGTACTGAAATGGGAACCATTTTCCACTTGATCTCTGAGTTGTTCTCTATGAGCTACCTATGCAACTGGGTCTAAACAGCTAATACCAGAGAGCTGCAGGTCCTGGGCATGAAGTGGGTTGACTTGTCTGACACATACAGAACATTCTTCACTTTCTTTTCTATAGTCTCTTGTGTTTCACTGCTATGAGGTATTAGAATAGTTTATTTACCAAACCTTGTGCCCTTTGATGGCAGGTGAGGTATACACCATTTCTTGGAATAAAATAATCTGTAGTCACACTAACTGACAAAAAGGAACACGGAGTTCTGTCAGTCTTCACAAGTCTATGTATACAATGCAAACACAACAAAAGATGTGAACTACTGTGTGCAGGTGGTTTAACAAAAGATCTGGTACCAGCTGAGCTGCAATCAGTGTCTCTGAGCACGATGAAGAAATCTGTGACAAAAATGAGAAAATGAGGTTACCTTATCTCTATTCCCATAAGAGATAAGGTAAATTGTATTAGCTTGCAGTTTGTGTGAACTGAGTGTGTGCACATAGACAATAACACAAATCATATGTAAACATTTCTTAAGCCACTAACTTGATTGTACGCATGGGTCTATACGTGTTTCCATCTAAAAATGTATAAAAGTGGAAGTTCATTGTGTTCTTTATGAGAGGGAGGACCTAAATCTGTACTTCATAGAACTGTTTGGAAGTAAACATATATTAATTTTAATAAGACTGTGGTTTTCCTGTGGTATCAATACCATGACATGGTATCAATACCAGGACAACTCTCCCTGTTACACCTTAAGTCTTCTGTTGGTATTTATATGGGATGATCAGTCTTTTTTATGAACTGGTTGAAGGCTACTTTTTGATGGATTGGTCCCAAAATCTGGTTTTAAAAAAGGGAAAAATGCTGGAATGCAAAAGTGTTCTTTATAGACAATTTTGCATTAGCCCATGTTCCTCTGAGACTGTAATTTGGAAATCTAGGAAAGAGCCCATGTTCCCTCCTCAAGTGCCATGTGACATCCATCACCCAAAGGGGTGACTTTGGACTGAGCACTCTGTGCTCAAAGAACTGAGGAGCTGCCTTTTTTTCCCCAGCAGATTAGGTAGAGTGAAACTTTTGACAAGTTGTCTGGTATTTTAAAGATTCTAAAGTGGCAGAGAAATCATGAGTCAGAATAGACCTAAGGAATGTCTTCCAACCCAAATAGTTTATTTAAGTAAAGTGCAGTCTGAAGAATGGGGGCAGGGAGGGAGACAGGACTTCAGCTCAGACGTTCTCATGATTTCAGCTGAAGTTTTTCAGTTACTGGGGAGGAGTTATTTTTCTTAACCCTCTCATTAGAATTAGGTATCTGAATAGCTACAGGCAGTGCCACAGACAATCAAAGCATCTTTTTCTTACTACAACAACAGGGCTATATTTTCGTGGAGAGTCACAGGAGGAGAATAAAGACACAATCAGAATAACTGTCATCAATTTTCTGAAAGGGAACAGAAAAGCTTCCTTCATTTATACTAGTTTTAATCTGGTATAACTAGTAAATTAAATTAGATTTCTTCAGAGTGCCATTAGTTTGAGAATCAAAATTATCTATATCTTTAGATATTAATTTACCATTGCTGCTGTCTGTATTAGATTAATACTGTGATTGTCTGCTCCATGAATTGTACCCTAAAAACTCAGCACTTAAGTCACAGCAAATGGGTAACATCTGATGTTGTGCTCTATTGCCAGCTATCTATATATTTACAGGAGTGTATGTACAGTGGTATATTGGCACAGTTGTTGGTTGGTGGGTTTTGGTTTTGGTTTTTCTTTCTGTGCTTTCTCCCTCCTGTCCTCCACCATTAAAAAAGAAAAAAAAAAACAATAAAAACCAACACCCCAAACAGCCTCGTCTGGCTTTTGTTTCCACTGTGCTTTAGGGAGCTGCTGCAAAACTATTTTGTGGTTTGCCTTGATGCAGTACAGCTGTTGGGAAGTACAGTATCTCTCCAGCCCTCTGAATGCTCTTTATAGCTGCAGCCCTTTCCCCCTCCTTCCTCTTACTAAAGCTGCTTGCAACTCCTTTCAGTATTCAGGCAGCAAAAGTTCATTCTGAGTATTCTCCTTATTTTGAAGTGTATGAAGAGAGGAGGGGGAGAGAAGCCACTATGAACTTCATGGTGTTATGGAAAAGTAAGAGACAGTCATCACTGACTGCAAATAATTGTATTTAAACCACTCTTTTTTTTCATGCAGCTCTTCAGAAGAAGAGAAGGGGTGTGTCAGTCTCAGAGCAAGTCGGAGCAGAAATGGCCAGCAGTATGCTTGGGATGACCTGAAAAGTAGGGGGCTTGTAATAACACAGGGGTTAGTTCCCTGCTTTGTTAGAATCCACGTTTGACAATAAAATCTTGTCGTTTTCCTGCTCCTCTAGTTCTCGTCAGTGCTGTGCAGCATTTCACAGGCAGTTAGCTTGCAGCATATAAACACAGACCCCCACGTTGAAACCTCAGAGAAGGGCACACCCTTTGGTTATAATAACCTTTTCACGTTCAGCAAAATCCACACGACTCATGTTTTTTTAACTAGTCACATTAAAGAACTAAATATGTCTGTTACTCTCAGATATGTATGAAAGGCAGCTGAGAGAGACTGGTTCAATCATAGCCTCTATCCAACCACGGCGTCTGACAGTCCCCTCTTACTTAAACACAATGTCCAATAAAACTCTCATTTTAGACTTGGGTGGTGTTGTGGGTGCTACTCTTCTTGGACATTTAAGGACCTGACTCCAGGACCTGCAACTAAAGAAAATTACAAAATGTTTTTAGGATTGGAGTTAAATGATGAAATTGTAAAGTGTCTTGCAGTATGTGCACTGATAACAATCAGTCTAACTGAAACTCACTGATAGTTCGTATAACTTTGGTTCATATAGCTTGGAGTAGGCCACTTCTAGGGAGATTGCATTTCAAGATTTTAACCCTCTTAACCTTCCTGCCTTGCTGTTCGTAGAAAGATCTAACCTCTTGATGCCAGAGGTTATAGCCCAAATGACCTTGACTGATAATAAACTCTTATTGAAAACATAATATATCTCCCATTTTTTACCACCCCAATCATCTTATGCATGTGAAAAAATCCATATATTTTACATAGTGAAATTTCAGAAATGCTTAATTCTCCAGCAAATTAGGTTCAGCGCTTTGATAGGGCTGGACATAGCTTTATTTCATGAAGACTGGCTTTTAACAGAGATGAGGGTTTATTGCTGAGATGTGAATTGTTGGAAATTCTTTGGGAAATTGCTTTAATTGACCTCCTCTTTTAATTGCATTGCATATTAGATAATGCTGTTTCCTTTAACTTCTTAGTAGTCTGGAGTAAATACAGTTTGGTTGTAACTACTGCCAAACAGTATGGAAAATGTACCAAGAGTGCTTCAATTTCTAAAGAAGAATATGGTCAGAATCACCTGTCTGTGGCACATGTACCTGGAGGTACAGATGCTGAAGAGAAACAAGCCTTGAAAATATAGTTCTGGTTCCTATCAGCCTGATCTTGGAGTGCTTTGGCAGGCAGTGCCTCAGATGAGGGACCTGGAAGTATAAAAATGGGGGAGAAAACAAGACGAGGAAATACTTTCGTAAGAAAGCCTACCAATCCTAAAAGGACTGTTACAAAGTTTCCTTGAAATTCCTTCATCTGAGGACTGGAGCCCTCGTTTGCTGAGCCACTTACTGCTGAGCCACGTTTGCTTGTGTCTTAAGGAGAGGGCTGGAGAGGGATAGCATGATTTGTTCCAGCTAGTTAGCCATGTGGCAGTGCTTCTGGTTACTGCAATAGGATTCCTTCATCATTACGTTTCTTCTCTTGGGCTCCATGGGCAGTTCAGCTCTCTGAATCTACACTTAAAATTATGAGCTCTTAGAGAAGAAAAAAAAAAAAAAAAAAAAAAAAGAGAAAAACCTCCTTCTGCCCTCCCCCTTGCCCCAGTGGTCTGAATGTGAAATATTTGCAACAGCCACGCAGTTTCCATTAAGCGGGTGGGAGACCGTTGCACAGAATTAAGGATAAAGCAGACTGGCTGTCCCTGCAATGGCTGTAAGTACTATGATGCTGTGTATACAATACCTAGAAGGCACATAACCAGCTCTGTGGATGTGTTTGATCTGGGAAAGGAAGTTCCCTCAGGGGCTGGGGAGAGTTGGGTTCTGGGGAAGATTCACAGCTCACATCATGCTGAGTAGGGGATTCCCACTCTGACTAATAGGGGAAAAGCTGGAGAAAACCTTGCCTGATTTTTTTTTTTTTTTTTTTTCTTCTCCTCTTCCTTCCCTCCCATGTGGTAGTAGGATTCATGGACTGAAATCACATCTTGGGCTTAATCTCCTACGACTGTCTCCTTGGAAGTGAACAGTTGACTTGTCCTTTTCTGACATGAGAGCTGCTGATGGATGTGCAGATTGACCCTAGACATCCCTGCTCATCCCTGGGGCAGTGGTGAAGTCTGAGAAAGGCCAGCCTATGTTTTATCATGTGTGATACACACATACAAGCAAGGCCATGTTTTAATCTGTGTATATGAAAGGTGAACTAAACACAAACAATAAATCTGTGAAAAAATGTATTATTTCTCTATATGTTATAGTTTAAACAAACACATTCTGAAGTACCTGTATCATAAATGTACAGGAGCTGATTGCTCATATAACGGTGACATACTTGTAGAGAAATCATATTTTCCTACGATTTTCATTTCAAAATCCTTTTGATTGGTGTGACTGAATTAAAAAGCACTCTATTATTCATCTCATTCTAGTAAATGTTTAAAACTTAATTCATTAATGACTGATGGTTATGTCTTTGCTTCGTATTTAGCTGCTTTCACACAACTATAAGATTCTGAGAACAAACAAAAATACACTACAGAAAGTCTTCACAGATGACCAAATTAAAAATCTTAAGTTCTGAAACCAGCTAAGATCTAAAGTTTATTCATTTAAAAAACAGGAATTTTTGTGTTTTTTCCAAAATGTCTTGTTTGATTTACACATGATACCAAGAATAATTGACATAATGTGTTACTCCTTTCACCTGTACATGCCCATATAAGCTATTTGGATAAGTGGTATACGCTTTACTGCTTTTAGTGAGCCAGTCTTAACAGAGAAACTCTGTTATGAGGATGGATGAACCAGTTCAAATAAATGACAATCTTGGGGGAAAAACGAGACCCTTACTGTTTCTCTAGTACCTATATATTCTCTTTAAGTGATCCTGCTCCTTTTCATGTGGTATCTCTATTTACAGTGTGAAGTATGGTAGGTTTCATAGATTTTAAAGAGAATCTACTCTTTGAAGGACCTAATGCTGTTCCTACTTATGGTAAAGTTGCATCAGATGGACTGAGCTGGTCTGACATCTCAACAGCTGCCAAAAAAGGTGGTTCCATTCCCATGTGGTCCTGGCTGCACAGTCCCAGTTTTGCCAGGTTGAACTCTCCTCTAACTTTTTGGTGAACTAGCTCTGTTCACTAGACCAGCTTTAAACCACTGATTTTTATTTTTGTACTTGCTTTTCTGCCAGTTTAGTAAGCTGACTGCCTCATAAAGTAGTCAGACAAACTTTGGACTGCAAAACTGCCCCTCTCAAACTCTAAGCTGTCAGCTTCAATCAGTTCACCATGTAAATGTCCATCCTTTTCACATTGCCTAATTTGCATTTACAAAAATAGAGTAAAAAATTGTTAAATCATAGTCTGGGATTTCTTATTGGAATATCTACTTATGAACTTTCCCCATTTCATTTTACATATCAAAATCTACTACTGAATTTGTCACCTTCCCTTCCCATTGCTACTTCTTTTATATCAAAATTAATCAAAGCTCACCTATATTAAGGTCACCTCTTTTAAGGTAAAGAAAAATTCTCCTGCTCAGTGTTCACCAGTTTTCAGTCCTTCTTCTGACTACTTCCTAGACATATAGAAAGTCAGTTTCAAAGCAAGAAAAATCAAGGAGAAGATCCAAAATTAGTCAATGAAATACATTATGCTGTGTTGGACTTAAAATGAGACACGTTATAGTTCATCTAAGAGTTCCCTGAGCAGGTTGTCATAGGTCTGATTTTTTGCTGTTTGCACCTTCAGCTTAGTTGATGGTGAATGTAAAAATGCAAACACAGAAATAAGACAAAACACCCTTTTGTGCCCAAGCTCCTACTGCTCAGGGACTAGGTAGTCCCTGAATTTGCTGCAGCTGGCTCTTCTATTATTTGCTGCAGAATGACATGACTGCCAAAAAGTAAAATAACCAGTGCTGGAACAGAATTACCAATTGTATTGCAGATATCAATCCTCATCAATCGTTTTCTCAGTAGTACATCTATCCTACTCTTTGGCCCATTATTCTTCAGTGATTTTATTATGAGATATATATGATGCCAGATTAAGCAGGGAAGCTGGAAGATAGATCTAGAGAGCCTTCAGACTACACTGTACGCCTACAGTATAGCTCAACTGTTGTTTCAAAACTTCCAGCTAGAGATGCTGGACCTCCTCTTCCTTTCTGCATGGCCTAGGACATAACATTTCCATTAATTCACAAAGAGACTTCAGTGTGACAGTTCAGACCATAGCCATATTTAGCATTCACAGTAGTTAGGCATTTGCCTAAGTTTCCTCCCTTATCATGGAGAAGTCTAAGACTGTCTATATGTGTAAACTAAACAAGACCATGATGTGGGCTTGAGCACTGATCCGTAATTGTCCATACCCTTTCTCTGTTAGCATGCTCCCTGACTCCTCATGCTTTTGGCCAATGCCAAAATGTCAGGAACAGTTTGAAGATAATACAGGTCAGGATCTGTTCTTGATGGACAGTATGCAAGGGGAATCCTTCTTTTTTTGGGAACTGGGGAAAGGGAAGAGAGCTTAGCCATATGGGTGTGCGCTCTATTATGCCTCTTGCCCACGGGCCCATACAATATACCTTGCTTAATGTATTTACTAGTATTGATGTTTTACAGGGAACTAGTAGGAAACAGAACATAGGGATATGACCCAAAACTTATCTCTCTTCCAAAAGTAGGCATATCCCATTCTGTTTTAATTAGGAGCCTGTGTGGAGCTGGGATTTCCAGCCCAAAGCTGCTCCCTACATGATGGCACTTTAGTCACCTTTATTACTGTTTCATCAATCTTGCATGCAAAACATATGAGCAATTGCTGAAGTAGATACCAGAACTCTGGATTTGGCTGGTGATTCCATATCACAATTTGAGTTCTGTACTCCTGCATTTTTAAGTGAAGACTGTACCTTGAACTGAGCTAATACTAGTTCAAGTTGTGGAGACAAGATGATCTTAACGTAACATCTTTAATTTGGGCCCATCTGACACTTCGGCCCAGGTATGCATGTGTGTGAAACCCAACAAGAATGTGGGTACTGAGTCTTCTACATCAGATGAGTGTGTAAGAGTTCTAGTAGCTGTACCTCTGGCTTCTAAATTACTTTTCTTTGGAGAAAACCTGGCAACATAAAGATGCTCATGTGCTTATTCACCTGGGCAAGTTTTTTCTGGGTCTCTTGGATATGAGTGCTTAGTCTGAATTTTAAGAGTTTTGGTGGATCTCACATTTCATTTTTCTGTGCTTCGGTTCCTCAAGAATTAACTGCAAACAACAGCAGGTCCTTGTCCTATAACCATACTGTGAGAATAAATTCAACAAAATTGTTATGAAGCCCTGAGAGGCTTTGAAAATTTGAGAACATATTTGCTACTAGAATTACTTTATGGAAGTTAGGTAGAAGGCAACATTTTACATATTTCAGCCTATGTAGGACATGGAAATATGCAAAAGTTAGGCTATATATTTAAGCTATAGAAGAATACTTATGTTTGGCCTCTTTCCATAAATTCTTACTGTTTGAAAAATCCTTCTCACAGAAAGTCCTAGGTCCCTCAAAAAAAGTTTTAAAATCAAGCAACATACAGTTTAACTCTGAATAAAATTATATGAAATGGAGGCAGTGCACCACTAAGACCCAAGGAATGGGGGTAATATATCATAAATGCTTCAATCTTGTGAGATAACATGCTGAAGCATCCCAAGAGATGGGGGTTTTTTCA
The DNA here is from genome assembly GCA_028020825.1 of Podargus strigoides. Taxonomy (NCBI): domain Eukaryota; kingdom Metazoa; phylum Chordata; class Aves; order Caprimulgiformes; family Podargidae; genus Podargus; species Podargus strigoides. Next base: position 33,359,756 of record CM051623.1, read on the forward strand.
GTTTTCAGTTTATTCATGCTGTAGCATGAGAAATTACCTACTTAACTGGGAAGTAAGTTTTTTCTGGTACAGTAAATTGTTTACTAGGGAATTTGATGCTTATTGAGTTATTTTTATATGGAATACTTTTTCTCACATACATAACACGCATGTATGTGTATGTGCAAACACACACACAGACACATACACATCACATGATGTCCTCAGTTTATCTACTTATAAATACATGAATAATCCTCTTAAATGCAAAAATTAAAGCAATCTGATAGGAACATGAACTGTTTTCTGAATATAATAATGTTTAAGCTCTCTTTTTTTTGGCATTACAAAGAAATTCATATACTGACTGAAACCTATGGATAAGTTATGAACTCTACTTTTCCTGTGCAGAAAAGCTGATCAGGCACAAAGGGAGTGAAAGGGAGGAAAACTCTAGAAATGTAGCATCACATTATTAGCTGATTTAGTTGCAGTTCTCTCAGTGGAGCTGCATTCATTTACCCCAGTCAAGTCCTGGACCCAGACTCACTTCCACTGCTGCTCTTTGAATCCATGCCAGAGCGAGGTATAACTGAAACCAGAAACAGATGTGGATGGCTCTAGCTGAGCTGCAGAATATATATATAGGTTCCATACGTGTTAATTTTCCATGCATTTGTAACAGGGTTGCTGAAATAGCTTTAAAATCTTGTAGTAATGGACCCTGAATGGTGGGAAACGCTTCTTTGTTTGCTGCAAATTATCTTTCATTTCCGCCTTCCCTGTTTAGATCGCACTGCATTTATTTTGATTTGTTTTCAGCCTTTTCTGCTAAGCATCATGGGAGCCCACGCTTAAGTGATTGCAAATGTTTCTGCAGTAATCATTTCCATTAGAGACGCCAGCTGGATCATCCCCCATTAACTAGCTGAAACTCCTGTTCTTTGCTTTTCAAAAAATAAAAATACAGTGAGATAAATATTTTTCATTTGTATAAATAGAGTCCTGAAAATGTAGGGTGCAGGTATATAGGAATCTGTAAAGTGAGCATTCCTTGAAGCAGGGACACGCTATAGTAAAAATTCTTTTTCAGTGCACTGTGGTTTTGGAAGGCAGACCAAAAGAAAAATGAGAGGTTTCCAGAAAAAACAGTGTAATGGGCCAAACTAAGCAAAATACTTAAAGTGAGCAAAGCAAAGCAAGAGTCCGTTAACAGTTTGTAGCAAGAGACTGTATTTTCTTTTCCAGCCTCCTACCCCAGGAACTTTGTCTTAACATCAAACAAAAAACACAATAGGAATAAACAGATTGCTGTGCAAAAAAAATCGGCTACTCCAAAGCTAAAATAACAGCTGCCTTTGGATGCGATTTAGTTCTTTCTTATGGAAGGTTCGCTCCTGCATTGTCTTGCCTTAGAGAGTAGGTGTTTTGTCTGTTTAAAGTGCTATCAGATTTCCTGTGTTTTTTCAAAAGAACGAACCTTTCCTTAGTAAGAAGGGGTGCAGTTGCATTTACCCCTTGAATTGCAGAAGAGAGAAGGTGGTTTAGGCATATTCAGAGGTCCTATTTTTTTTTTCTGTGATGTTTGTGCAGTCTGAAATGAAGGTGGAGAGAGTACTTTTTTCCCCCTGCAGGAATTTCCATGGCTGCATTTCCCGCTGAGTAAGTCCTCACAGTCCACAGTGGCTTCTGCAGCTTTAATACTAAAATCTTGACCGGCATATCTGTCAACTTGTTCATTATTCCATTTCTCCTCACTGTTACAGAACAGCTCTGCAGGGGATGTCAAATGGACTAAGCTTGTGACCAAGATTTCCAGTCTCTGAAGCTAGTGACTGACCTTTTAAGTTGAAATTCACTTCCTGGGCAGGGTAACAGCACAGGGCCCATCTGCCACGTATGTCCCATCTCTGTGTGGATCATAGGAATGCAAAGAAGTTGTGTTGGCTCCTTGTGCTTGTGGGAGTGTAACAGTGTCATTGGTGGTTTGCAGACTGGTTTTGCATCAGAAAAGAGCATTCATCTCTCCATGTTTATTGCCAAAGAAAAAGGGAATGCCTCTGAGTTTCAGAAAAATCACCCAAATAATGTACCGTCCTGTAAAGATGACATGTAGGCCATGTGTTGTGGGAAGGCTGAGATATTTCTTTGTTCCTGATTCTTGTTGGACTTGGCTAATAAGGTATAGAGACTGGGTATCTTCCCAACAAAAATGCCCTACTTCAATAGTAGGAGTGAAAATTGTGTCAGACAATGGACCTTTGAATAGTAGCATCCTCCATGCTATTCTCCCCATTACAGAAGATACCACACATAAAGAGAGTATTTGTCAGGACTCTGAGGCCACTAATAGGCCTTACTGGTGACCAACCTTGCCCTGGGACCTTCACCCTGACCCATGAGCCCAGGAGCCGCATTTCAGCTCAGCCTGGGGCTATCAGTCCCTTCCTCAGTTATGCTGTGGGTGATCTGTCTCCAGCCCTGTTTCTGGCCATGCCTCCTGGATGGACTGGGCCCTGTGCAGTAGGTGATTTGTGTCTTGCATGAGCTTTGGACCCACAGTGTAGCCTTGTCTCCAGCTTGTCTCCTGTTGCTTATGACTGGACTCCCCAGAAGTAACCTGGACCTGATTCCATGCATGCTGAGTCTCCAGCTCTTGATGGACCCTGTTAACAGCACCTGGCTCTGCCTACTGTCTTGCAGTCATTCGCTCCTGCCTTTCTGGCAGTTATTGGATAAGCTTTAACAAATTTATAATTTATATTTGAATGTGGAAGAAAAAAAATAAAAGAAGCCAGAGTGGCAGGTTTGTGGGAGGTTCCAGGCTTGAACCCAGGAGAGTTATCATATTGTGATATCTTAAAATATTTTACTTTACTTGGCTAAGAGAGAGAAAAGGTTTCTGTAAGCAGAAAAAAAGGCAGTCATAACTTATTTAGGGAAAGAAAAAATTGCTGAAGTACCACATCTCAGATGGGATCTAGAAGTGAACACACGCACTAAAGACTCCTGTGGTACCCTGCATTGGAAAGAAGCCATCCTTCTGTTCTGGTGAAATTCAGCACTGTGCAACTGTATTCTCGTTAGTTAAATTGCACTGTATTTCTGCTTGTTATGGAACCTGTGTCATCCCGTTACATATATCCCTGTGTTTTGTGCAGTTAACTTAAGTATCCTACTTCAGTGAGAAGTACAAAAAGTCCTAAAGAAGCCGAGTACATTAGAGAATGTCATTACACCTGTTTGTCGTCCTAATTACTATAATATTTTGAAATCATTGGAAAAAATCACAAATGCAAGAAGTATTTCTTTATGGCAGTTAAAATGGTTACTGACTTTTTTTTTTTTTACCTCAGCATGCATTCTGGCTGAATTACATGAAAAATAAGTTAAAGAAAGTGTTTTTTGAGTGAGTTAATTTTCCTTACCAACCTGCAGCTGATCACTGAAGACATCAGTGTGTCTGGATGACAAGTGTGTATGAAAAGTTGTTACGCGTGTGTCACTAGAATTGAAGTGACAGTCCCTCAGGTAGTGTAATTGAATGCCAGCAGCTACATACTCCACCTTCAGAGGAAAACTAAAGACTTCAGAATGAAGAATCCTCTGCATTGGTGAGGGCTTACTCCAGGCAAATCTCCATCCATGCTGAAATAAAAATTCATGATGCTTCACAGTACACTTGGCTCCCCAGTCACAAGAGGCTTCACCTTATGAATTAATGGCATTGTAACAGCCTCCATCTGGGAAAAGTAAATATAATGTGGGACTCCTCTCACCTCCATTTCCTAGCCATAAAAACAGCAGTCACATGTTAAACCTGGAATTTGTGCAAGGCCTTTCTCATTAACCTGGAAATTGTAGCCAGCTGAATGCCACAGCCTGAGAGATGCACTTCAATGTATAAACAAAACCCTATGGAAAGAATAATTATGTTGCAGTCTGCTTGCTTGCCCAAAGTGTTTTTTTTTTTAAAAGAAAAAAAAACAAAACAAAATTCTCCTTTGCAAGTCCTCATTATCTTGCTATTGTCTTCTCTACCTTTGAGGTAGAAAATATTTAAGCTGCTCTTATTGTTGATATTAGTAGTTTGCACTAGAAGGAAAAAGACCAAGCTAGAAACCATAAGAAAACATTTTAGCCTGGCAACTTAAGGGTGAACTGCAGTATCAGTAGCAGCCAGGTTCAGGCCTCCTTAGACAAACTCTGTCTGCAGGAAAGCAGAGCAAGCGCGACCACTCTGCCACCCTCCAAGGGCTCTGAGCATATTCTGTCTCCAGCCTAGGGCTTGCTTTTTTGGCAAACACGAAAACCAGTGAGTCCCAGCCCTGCAGTTCCTGCTCCAGTAATGAGCTGGCAAGAAGAGTGCAGGGACCTCTCGCCTCGGCCGACTTGGACTGTGCCCAGAGGAGGAGGCGGTGAGAGGACAACTGGGCTCTTGACCCTATGGCCAGGATTTGGGCCAGACAGGTCTGAATTAATAGGGGCAGAAGCAGGTTTTACACTTAAAAAGGCAGAATAAAAGCTTTCAGGGACTGGCCCGTTGTGACTTTTGTGAATTTTTGCTGAAATCTGCCCGTGTGTCTTTCTTTGCATGAAGGGGTTGCGATATACTGGATTCCATAATAGACAGCTGTGTTTAGTTCCGATGGCAAGCATGGAACTCAAGCCGTGCAAGGCTTTTCTCAGCTGCAGACTTTCAAAAGGTGGATGTTTATTGAAATGGTATTTTCGATCCATAAAGCTTTTACTCCTGACTCCAGCCCTTTGTTTGGAAAATGCCTGCCTCTTCACATGCAGGCAGAATGCAGCACAGGTCTGGCATATGGCAGAGAAATTAAAGCCTCTGGATCTCATAGGAAACTTTGTGGACTTTTGTTTTAGAATTCATTTAATGAAGTTACCAGGTGATAAACCCACTGTACAAGCCTTTATCAAAAAAGCAGTATGAATCATCTTAGGGCTGTATCACATATTACCAAACCCAACCTATAGTCATTTAGGGTAGGATGCATCCCACTTTATATACCCTTGAATCTCCAGAGATATTCTAAACCTTTATCAGGACAGAGATCCAATATGTTCTTCTCCAAATGAAGTGCAGTATTCAGTAGCTGACCTCTTGGAACTGGTTAAGTAACACATTAGTAGCTCTAAGGGGTTGGATTTTCAAGTCCATTGATTCCATTGGAATAGTCACAGGCTCCCTATAGCAAAAATGAGTCTTCCAAGGAGGAGCCTGGAATCAAATTACCTGCTGCTGGAGGCATGCTGTAGGATCATGGTGGCTGCCAAATGCTTGTTAGGCCAGGTGATATTCACTGTATCAAGTAGGACCCATAGCTACACTTCTCTGTGCATTTCATCCCAACATGTGTCCCCCGATTAGCCAAAATAGTGATTTAGGCATGTAACTGTGAAATATCTACAGTACTGTCATAATTTATTAAACACAGTCCTATTTAGGACTCCTGTGACAAGGACCTGTGGTAAAAATATACAATGTGATTGAGTAAAATATTTCTGTTGTTTTTGTAGACTGCAACTGTGCTTTTATATGAACCAGCTGTAATTAGGAAACCTGCTATATTGTTAAGCCATTAGTTTAGTTTCCAACTTCATGAAGCTAAAAATTGGATATTTGCACAATGTGAAATCTGATTTCCTGGCATTCTTTGATTGTTATAGAAATAATATCTTGAAAAAGTTTATGGTCTGGACTCCATTGGATGTCCATGGTAAAACTTCTATGTTGAAATCCTGGGCCCTACTGAAGCCAGTTGTTTATCTTGAATATAGCTGAATACAGACTATTCCAGACTGACTCCTTTCTATTAAGAATTTATGGGGCTGGAGAGTAACTTCCATGAGCATCAGCAGAAGGGAAAGCAAAAGGCTTTTATGCTTATGCAAAAATTTCTCCCTGGTCTAACATGTCAGGGTACCTAAAATGTGGATGTGATGCAGAGTGCCTCTTTGACACTTCAATTCTTTGATCTAATTTCTTAAACTAATGAGGTTTAAGCAATTGTAATGTTTTTCTGTTCCCATCCTAACAATTTTAACCTTCTAATAATTTTTAACTACACTTGAGAGAGAGTTAGAGGCCTTAGAAATACTATGCTCTTACAAGTTTCAGGAAAACAGGATGCTGAGTGGAAGAGAGACCTGAATTAGAGCTTCTACACCCCGCTCTGGGAAAGCGACACTGAGACCACAGTCATGTTATTGGACACCAGGTAATTTAGCAGAGACAGAGGAAACCAGACTTGATTTCTTTTGCTGCTCATGAAGCTGCTTGTATTTTCTCCTTATCTGTCTCTCTCTATATATAATTATTTTCTTAAGGAACTGAACTGCAATTTAAGGCTGTTTGTGGGAGTACCTGGCATAGGTTTGAACCAGCTCCATAACTTACATTTCACAGGGATTCTCCATCTATGTAAAATCTCCCAACAGTTGCCTCTCTTAAATTTTCAACCAATTTGACTGGCCCAAATTGAACCAAAGATGGAGCAAAACCATGATTCTTTGACCTCTGCTATCTCTGTGCAGTTATTAATGCCCTTTATCTTCCTCACTGAGTAGGCAAAAATCTGGAATGCAGTAGGATTTTTTTGTATCTAAATGTTTTTAAGACTCCAGTGGGGAAAATCAGGAAGTGTGAACAAATGCATTGCTAACAATGGGCTATTATGAGGGGAGCACTAAAAATGGTCTGAGGCAATATTGCTATAGTGAATCACAATTTCAGTTTTCTACAGAAAATTACAAGAAGTCTAAAACAATCTAGCTGTGTTAAGTACCCAAAAGTATTTCTGATAAGAATGAGGTATACTTTTTACCAATTTTTTTGCTTGAACATTTTCCCCAAAGACAGTTCTAATCCTTCAATTTTTTTGTATTCAAGTGCTTGACTCGGTAGCCTTAAAATATTATTTTACTTTAGGCATATAATATATTTTATCTCCCTATTAAGGACAAAAATATAAATTGGCTAAACTGTTTCAGAGAGACTGGTCAGATGGTAGCTTGCCCGTGCTAAACTTTATGCACACAAACATACCATCCTTGTTTCCGGTCTGAACTGTAGATGCTTTTAAGCACCTACTTCAGGAAAGGCTTCAGTGAGGTTATACAGATCCCACAGTATTGCTAAGTCCAACCAAAATAGTTCAGGCTGAATGAACCAGTCATTGACATGATGGGCTTTTTAAGCTGTACACACAGATTTCTAACCACATGAGAGACTAGAAACCACCAACATAGGCACCTGTGGAGTTCATTAAAGAGCCAGATGTTGTTTCAGAAAAATAAATACTTCCTCTAGCCTGGCATCTAAGTCCTACAGTTCTCTTTCAGAGTGGGGGGTATTAATGTAGCGGATGGCAACCAGCTGCTATCCTGCCATGACACATCAGCCACTTGATGCCACTTTGATTTTTATCATAAGATAGACATTACAGGTGCAAGCGTTGAGTTCATATCAGTATTCAGCACATACGCAAGGATATCTGTACAGAGTGATTGGACATCAGGGGGCCTTGTGCATGTATTTAATTTCATATTTCACACAATCACTGAATTTACATAGTAAATAATGTGTAAACTATTCAGTTTTCTCCATTCTGGAAAATGGGATACTGCCTCTGTTCCCCAGATAAGAAGCTTATGTTCAAGTGATTCAACAGGGCACTGAGGATAGGCAAAAGAGATGATTGAGCATCAGTCATCAGCTGAGAAAAGTCCATAATTGCATTTATTTTCTGGATAATCAAGCACTCATCTGTATGGTTGTCTTTATGATTTCCCTAACTTTTAAAAAATATTTGAAAAATATTACTTGGCTACTTTAATGTTCACATTTAAATGCCCGTATCAATTTGCTTCTGTTTATAAATATGTAAAGGGTGAGTGTCATGAGGATGGAGCCAGGCTCTTCTCAGTGACATCCAATGATAGGACAAGGGGCAACAGATGCAAGCTGGAACATAGGAGGTTCTGCATAAATATGAGGAAGAACTTCTTCACAGCGAGGGTAACAGAACACTGGAACAGGCTGCCCAGAGAGGTTGTGGAGTCTCCTTCTCTGGAGACATTCAAAACCCATGTGGACATGTTCCTGTGTGACCTGATCTAGGTATTCCTGCTCTGGCAGGGGGATTGGACTAGATGATCTTTTGAGGTCCCTTCCAATCCCTAACACTCTGTGATTCTGTGATACATAAATCATGACTTCTGGGAAAAACTCATCCCTTTCATTCTCTGAATTCTCTCCTTACTGCTCCAAACATAAGCTCTTTATGATCACTTTCAAGTCTCTGTCCCTTTTCTTTTCTGCATATTTTGACATCTCAGATCCGCTATAGATCTTAATAATCAGAATATGACACCAGCTCTGTGTTTTGCCAATTACTAGGCCCAGTACAAAGGACATAGCCAGCAGCAGAAAAACAATCCAGTAAGTAGATTCTATTGTGCGTAAAGGAGTCAGTATATAGGGGATCACTGGGGGTACAAACAAGTCAGACAGATCACAAATAATAGACATCAACCCCAGCAACGACACAGCATGACCCGTAAAAGATGGAACAAACAAAGATACAAGGTAACCCATGGAAAAAATGGGAGACAACCAAGTCAATAGGGTGATCACATGTGATAGAGGTAACCCCATGTTGCCTCCCCACAAAGCCCGCGTTTGCAGGTGCCAGACCTGACTGGGATCCAGTTGCATGAGGAGCCAGGAGGTCCTTCCCCAACAGGAAACTCTGTGAAGTGCGTCCACTTCACAGACAGACACTCCAACTCTTCCTGCAAGTGGTCCCAGCTTTTCTGCACAAACAGGACACCTGGCACTCGTTATCAAAATGCAGGGCACCTGGGGCTTGTTTACCCAAGGGCTTTCCTTACAAGGCCGGCCGCACCTTGGAGGAAAGCCAAAAGGCAAACTCATCCCCTCCTCTTAAAGGGCCATGGGGACCACCCATATGTCAACCTTAATTCAGGGCTTGGGGTTCAGACCCCAGCACTTCACTCTGATACTTTGGAGGATGGCTTTTACAGCAGGTTCTTCAGCAGGTTCTTCTGTCCTCACACCCATCATGTCTGTGATAGAGCCATGGTTGAGTGAACACCCACTTTTATTTTCTGAGAGTACCTGCAGCAAAATGCTGTATGGGAGCTCAGAATTGGCATGCTGAACTCTAAGAAACAATCAAAAAACATTAACTAAACTCTTCCAGAAAGCCTTTTGAGGCAAGCACATGGCTGTCCTAATATCAGTCCTAATGGCTAGTGTTTGGCCAAACTATGTGCCAAAACACAGGCAGTATTAAAAGAAAATGTTGTATGGCTTTATCTATGTACCAAATAATCTAAACCACAGATGTTTACCAAAGTAGATTTGCCCCACTTTAGAGCACTTCACCAATTTAACTCCAGCTATACAGTTCAATGGGTGTAAAATGAAGAAAAGGTTTTCTCTGATTAATACTTTGCTACTATTAGGGACTGAGCAAACAAATTGGATGCCTGTGATTGTGCTGTTATCTTTACAGGGTAGTCACTTCATCCATACAGGTTGTCACTGTTTGGCCTTGCTAATGCAGTAATTAATTCACGGAATCATGGAACTGTCAGAGTTGGAAGGGACCTCCAGAGATCTAGTCCAATTCCCCTGCTTAAAAGCAGGATCCCCTAGAGCTCATCACTCAGGACTGCATCCAGGTGAGTCTTGAAAATCTCCAGAGGAGACTCCACAACCTCTCTGGGCAGCCTGTTCCAGTGCTCTGTCACCCTCACTGAAAAGAAGTTTTTTCTCATATTTAAATGGAACCTCCTATGTTCCAGCTTGTGTCCGTTACCCCTTGTCCTGTCACCGGGAGCCACTGAAAAGAGTCTGGCTCCATCCTCCCTCAACCCACCCTTTAGGTATTTATAAACATTAATTAAATCACCCCTCAGCCTCCTCTTCTCCAGGCTGAAGAGTCCCAGCTCTCTCAGCCTTTCCTCACAGGGGAACTGCTCCAGTCCCCCAGTCATCCTCATTGCCCTCTGCTGGACTCTCTCTAGTAGGTCCCTGTCTCTCTTCAACTGGGGAGCCCAGAACTGGATGCAGTGTTCCAGTTGTGGCCTCACCAGGGCAGAGCAGAGGGGGAGAATGACCTCCCTCGACCTACTGGCCACACACTGCCCTGTGCAGCCCAGGGTGGCATTGGCCTTCTTGGCGGCAAGGGCACATTGCCGGCTCATGGATAATTTACTGTCTACCAGGACCCCCAGATCTTTCTCCTCGGAACTGCTTTCCAGGAGGTCCCCCCTAACCTATACTGGTGCCTGGCATTCTTCTTCCCCAGGTGCAGCATCCTACACTTGTCCTTACACATAAATGTTTATAAATTAAGGTTTTTAGACACACTCCTTTAAAAACTACCCAATGGGCCCAAACCCAGGTAAGGTATCATCTCATACATGTGGCTCAAAGTCCCTCTCCAAACCTCTAGATAAAAAACCCTTGAGTTTTCATATATGGTAAGTATGACATTTATGTCTACATGGGAGTTGCAGCATCATCCACACATGCCTGAATTAATTCTAGTACCAGAAGCCATGGGAACCTGAGGCTCCACATTAGGTTGGGAGCAACACTGGGTGGCTGTGGCTGTTAGGCTTCGAATCCTGAGTCAGCTCAGGTATTTGTACATGGAATTGTGCTACATGATATAGATATACCCTCAGCCTCTCTGCGCCTCTGCTCTTCCCTAATTCACAAAGTGGATTGTGAGGCTTTTGGATACGCATGTAGTAAGTTCCTAGTTTCCTAAATGGAATTAGGTACTTTGTTTTAAACAGTGAGCTTTGAAGTTTGTACCATCATTTATCAAGTCTGATTGAGATGTGAGGGGCAGGAAGGCAGAAATTATCAGGTATTTGGGAAGATCTTTGTGCCTTGAATTACTTCTATGGTGCATGATTCACTTCTGCAGTGACTGAAGAGCGCTGTGCTGGGTTATGCTCCTGCTGATGTGGCACCAGAATTTCCAAGTTTGTCAAGTAGAAGGTATTCCTGTTACCTCCTCCTCCTTTTGTGCGCTGCAGCCCTACAGACGTGGCAGCTTCCTGAACTGCTTCCCAATTATATGGTATGTTATGCTGTATGTCCCTTGTGACCGTCAGGACAAGAAGAGAGTCAACAATTCCAAGTTAAGAGCCACACAACACCAAAAAAAGGGAAAAAGTGAGGAGTTTGGAATAAAAGCAAACACTTTTTTTTCTTTTTTTTTTCTTTCCACAGAAAAAGTTTGGTAGTGGAACAGCCTGACACACTGAGGCTGGGAATTTCTAGATCTCCGGGTCTGAGTTTTGTTTCTTTTGTTGTAGTTCCTCAGTTACATAAAATAAATTACTGTTATGATTTGACTAAAGCTTGCAAGATTGAGACATTTGCAAGGGAAATCTTCAGCCTCTTTTGCCTGCCCCTTCAGCAAGGGGAGAAGCTGGGAGGCGAGATGACTCACTCACTCCCTGGGACTTTTAATTTTAAGAGTCTAGAGCTGCTGTGAGCGAGGCCAGGCTGTGGAACACCCGGAGCCTCACAGGGTTTTATTACCCCCTTCCACGTCATCCTGCAGTTCTCAAATCCCTAGAAGAAATATTCAAGCAGAACAGGGGGGAAGGGAATCCTTTGTTTTTTGACATACAAGTTTTCTTGCACTCCATTAAAGCATTTGAATCTTTAACCCAAAAGTATAAATTTTCCCAGTGTTCAGTCCAAGTGCATTTCTACTTCGCGTAGGTTTGTTTGGAAGACCAAATAAATTATCATTTTCCTTTTCACCACGGAAAAGGGCATTTTCCCCCTCTCCTCTGTGCCTGTACTTTACTATTGTGAGTTAGAAGTAGGTTATTCTGTCACGTCTGAAGCTTTCTGTTCTTAAATACAAAGGTACTTGGTTGTAAAAACCAATGCTAGGGTAGCAGCAATATTTCTGAAGAATCACAAAGAAGTACCATAAAGCCAGAAGACAGTTCTCAGTTCTATACCTTGAATAGTATATAGTTTTTCACTGAGCTAGCAAAGTAAATCACTAGCAATTTGCAGCTAAGCATAAAGGTGCTTGCATTTCTTTTAGAAAAGCACACAGAGCAGGAGCTATAGTCTCCTCAGCAGCACTAACAAGAGCAGTTTTATTGAACGACAAATGTCTAAATTTCCCTGCTTTTCCTATTTGCCTAAAAGTTTCCTTGCTCCTTGTCACAACATAAACCTGTATGTAGTGTTATTTTTTTAACTTAATCTATCCTGATTCACATATCTGTGCAACAAAAGAATGAATCTGGAAAACACATGCAGGATAGAGGCAGGGCTTCAAACAGTCTGTGCAGAGCAAGATAAAAAGAATCTTACGGAGAAACTCTGCTAGGAGAAGCTGGCTTCTTTCACTTTGTGACGTGTCAGGAAGATACAAATGACAGACCATATTCAGGCTAAGCACAAAGCCTGGGCAAAATCTAGGAATAGCCTTTGTTAAACTGCCCCCTGGATCTTACGGAGGAGATGCACCCGAACTCAGGATCATGCAAACTAACGAGCAATCTGTAATGCTTGTTAATACAAATGCTTTAAATTAATGAGTTTTTAGAAAATATGAGCTCATCAGTGAAAAATGAGAAAATGATATTGTAAAATACAAATACAAGAATGCTGAGGATTTTTCTACTTTTTCAAATTTTGGTAAATACTCATTTTACATTGCTTGAAAAGATTTTCATACTGCTTTTTAACTGTTTCTGATAGTTTTGGTGATCAGCATTTTCACTAAAAACTTTTTTTTTACTTAAAAAAGTGAAAAAAAAGTTTTTACTAAATACTTTTTATTTTCCTAATCCCCCTTTTTTTTACTGAAAAACTTCAGTATTTATTATGATGCACTGGGGTGTGTGTGTGTGTGTGATAAACAACAATTTTCTTTAATTCTTAAGTTAAAATATTACTGAAAAGTTTACAAAAAGATCCTAATTTAAAAAAAGCTTGCATAAAAAAAATTGAAAAAGTCTTTCCATCAGTATCAAGTACCCACTTCACAGAATCAGGGAGATGTTTGCTGATGGGGATCTTTGGAAGTCAGTTAATTCAACTTCCTGCCTGAACCGGCAGAGTTGCAAACTCTGTGTCAGGTCAGCTGTGTGCAAAAAGGTAATTCATCTCCTGGGGCTGTTACTTTTTCTGCCTCTGTGATGAGATTTCTCATTAGGCCTTCCACAAAGAAAGGGCAAATGAATATGGAGCAAAGATGTAAAGACGAATTTTGCAAGGACATCTGTAAAAGGTAGGGTATGAAATAAATTAGTCTGCCTCATGACTAACCCATTGGGGGCATTCCCTGTTTCCTGCTGTGTTATCAGAAGCTCTTGTCTACATTACAGCTCTAGTCTCCATTACATAGCTGCACTTAATTCTTATGGGTTTAGGGAGGGAAAACCACTCAAGAATTCATGTCATGACTGAAGAAACACAGTAGCTGGAGACAAGTTTTAAAAATGAGATTAAGATAAAAAGTCTTTCAGTGGAACAGTCTTAGAAAATATAAAAAATCTGATGGCCCATCAAATATCTTTAATTATAAATGTTTGATTCAGGGCATTTTATTACACTCTAAAGAGCTGTATGTGAGTTCTGCTCCATTCAGTATTCTCAGTGCCCCCACAGTGGGGCAAAGGGTGGAAGACTTTAGGATTAGGGTTCAGAATCATCTTGAGGTGATTCTCCAATCAAATTGGAGAAAGGGAGCGAAATAGCACAGTGAAGTTCAAAAACAAACACAAACAAAACAAATTTAGGAAGGGAAAGAAATAGGTGCTTAAATATATGATGAATAGTTATTAGGTGGGTAATAACACTCTGGAGAAGGATCTGGGGAGTAAAGAGAAGGTTAACTGGAGTGTGAGTCAATGGTACAGCCTCTTCGCAGCATCACCTGTGTCAGCTGGAAGTATGTTAATAAGAACATTGTATGCAAGCAGTTACTATTGCATTTTTCAACACAGATGATGTCTCAGCATTTTGTACTCTTGGGATGCATGGGGGTTCAAATTGGAGAGACCGAAAAAGAGAGAGAGCAAGCAAGTGAGAAGGCAGTCATTCAACAATGTAGAGTAGAGGTTTAACAAATCAGTTTTGAGGAAATGAAGACTGAATGGACATACAATCCATATTTTTCCAGCATGTGAAATGTTGCTTACACTTCATCAGGGGCAGAACAAGTAATTTTTTTATTCTTTAAATGCAAAAAAGCTTGGATGAGCTATTAGAGAGAACCTCTCTAGTAATGCTACTTACCTACTGATACTTTTGAGACAGGTGGCAGAAATAACTTCCTTAGAAGTTTTAGAAGTATATCAAACGTGTCAGAATTTGTCTAGAAATATTTACCCTTGCTTAGAAGAAAGAGATTAAGCTGACTTCTTGGCTTGACTTCTGAGCCCTACATTTCTATATTTAATAGACTTAGTTTCTTGGATTTTTAAGTGGGCTTGCTGGTAAAAGACTAATTGTAATGTCTGCCCAAAGAACCCAGCTTGGCAAAATCTTGACAGGAGCTGGGAACATTTCCTGACAGTAGTGATGCTGGTGATCAAGGACTAAAATATCTGGCAAAGAAAGAATACTGAATCTCAGAAGCAGTTGTCCAAAATGGTTACTTTTGCACATCAAAGGATACGGTATAGATTTTCTGATATGAAACCTCTGCTTTTGCCTCAAAGCTGTCTGAAACTTTTCTGCCAAATGTTACTTTGGATGTGAACAAAATTCCTACATCCCTCTTTATGTCTGGGCCAATTTGGTTATGGCTACATTGGTAAATTAGACAGTGGCAGAGGGCCTTCCTGGGCAATGTAAATGATCTGTACTGTCAGAATGGTTCCTGGGCTGCTTTTGGCTCATGCCAAACAATTTTGTGGTACTGTGCCTATTCCAGGGGTCAGCCTGGAATGGTTTGCTGGATGAGATTTGTGCCAGTGCCTGACAGCTCACCTCTGTGCACAAAATACCCCTGGGCATGTCTGACACACCAGTAGTGACATGGGTGCCATGTCATCATTATGAACCTGAAGGTGCACCCTCATTTATATTTCTGATAAGGACAAAGAGGACATTTTCACTGCATAGCTGTTGAGGTATTTTAAAAGACAATAAAATATAGGTTCAAAGTGGAATGATTTAAAATTGAGAAAGAGTATTTTCTGCTGGGGTTCAAGAATTTTTAGAACACTTGCTCAGAAGAGATCTGTACCTATCACTGAGATTTTCTTTTAAATCCAGATCAGTGCTAACAGTTGCAGAGGAAGGGAATGTTCTTTTTTTACTTACAGATTTTGTAAAGTTTTCTGTACCATGTTAGATACTCTCATGGCAGTGAAATCCAAGTGACGTTAATGTTGCTTTTGTTAGTAAAGGTTTTATTTAATAAAAAACTGTCATAGATCTCATCTATCTAGTATAAACTCGTTAAATGACCAAGCAGAAGAGCTAAATCAAAATTGCTTTACTTATAATTGATATTATTGCACTTCACCAGTGTGCCAAATAGTGAAAATGGATGAATGTACTAGAAGGAAATAGGTTCTTTCTCAGTGCTTCATACCAGCCAGATCAAACCGTTCCACTACAAGTCTTCCAGTTTTAACTAAAAATTGGGTTATGAAGTTTCTTAATTCAGTCTAATTCTGCCCAACACTCTGAAAGTCTTCTAAACACCTTGCTGTTGATCCCAACGTGTCAGGATCAACTAGCTGTACTTTTACATGAAGTCTTTTAATCCAACAATGTATTATTGAAAAAGTCTGATTCTCAAAAAGTGCCTGAAGCTCAGAGAGCCAACCTGTACCTGATCTAGAGGATTGGCAGCAGAAGCGGCCAGGCTGTGAGACAGCAGCAACAACATGAGAGTGGGCTTTGATTTTTGCATTCTTTTTTTCCGTAACATTTTTGATGGTTGAATCTGAAAGAATAAAACAAACAGCAAAGCCCCAGTCTATATGGTATGCACTATTCTATGCTTCTTTTTTATTTTGTAAGTGTATTTGTAGAAATAATCTCTGTTTTGAGCTTTACTTAGTTCACTAACAGTTTACTTCTGTTTCTGAAACAGGGTAATTATGTATCTTTTCTGGACAAAGTGAAATCAACTTTGTTACTCCAAGCAAGGACTCACTTGCACAGAATGGTGGAGGATAACAATTTTATACTTGCCATTAGTTATCTGTGATGGTGCCTTCCTCCAACAGACCTGCCCATCTGTACATATCTGCAGATGAAACCTCATGCCTTCTTAGCTGAAACCTTCCAGTTGGCCGAAAAAGCAAAGGGGACCTGACTGCCTTAGAAACTTTCAGCAAGGCCTGCCTGTTCTTGCATCCACGCTACTGGGTCACACATGTCTCTCTTTCTTGGCGAGGCAACTGTCTACTTGGAATACTAGGTTATATAGCTATGAGTGAAATCATAAAACCTGTTTATTTTAATGGCCAGAAATATTAGCATTATAATAGCAGGAAAAAAACAAAGTATCTTCCATGGCCATAATTTACATTTCCTTCTTTTTCGGGTCAGAGTGAAGCAAATAGCAAATTTATTTTTTGATGTATAATTGAATTAATTTTATAGGTAACTGTGGTCTCATCAAACCTTATGAACAGAACCATCTCATGTAATTTCAGATACCTAAGACATAAATATTTGCATTTGAGCACCTTTTATTGTTCATTGACATTTGAAGGACATAATTTATTTTGCCTTAGACTGCAGTGAATATGTTGACCAGATCTCCATATATTATGAGGGAGACCAAGTGACTAGCTTAAATGTAGGAGTGTCCATACCATGACTGGCTCACATGGATATCTTGAGTCTAGGGAAACCCAAATGCTGATGAGCTGTTTGTAAATACCAGAATCTCAGCTCCAAGTACTCTTTATGAGACCCACCAAATAGGACTTGGCTCTGCCTGTCCAGTCTCCCAAAGCTATCCCAAACAGCCTTGTACCCTTTGTCTCATCCGTTCACATCAGTTGTTCTCTATAGCCCATGCCATGACAGTAAAAAAACACCATTGATGGAAGACTGTGAAGCAGCCACTTAACGTACATGCTAGGTTGCCTAGTCATGGTTCTTCCTAGTGCTTGGTAGTACCGGCTTGTCACCTGTAAGTAAATTTTTTTTGGCAGCAATATGAAGGGATAGATGTGGGGCACAGGCTGGGCTGGACTGAATCAATGAGTAAAGCAAGGAGTTGAAAGCTGCATATACTTAAGACAAAAGTAGTTTAGCATCTCTGCTGGTGTTGTCTGGAACTCTGTGGGGCTTTTGGCTAGGTGGTAGTCAATGAGCTTCTGCTGGTGCAGAAGGTACCAGCATCTGAAAGTCAGATCTCTGAGGTAGTCCAGGACTTACTGAAGAGTGTAACAGAGTGTAACAACGTTACTTCTCCCCTTGTCATGGATGGGAGGCTGGAAGACACAAGAAACATGGAGGTGGACATTTTCATGTGAACATCAATGTTAGGGGAAGAAGGAACGGCTGGGTAGAGGAATGATGGGATTCCCCCAAAAGATATAGAATAAATGCAGCCTAAATGGGCCTGAGTTTTATCCTCTGAAAAGGTACGGCTGGTGAGGTGCCTAAGGAGGAGGTAGATCTTAGTGGTTTGCTGGCTTTCAAAGACAGCAGTTCTTAGCACTAATACATTTTTTTAAAAAATAAAAAGATAACAGATAAATATTATGACTGTACAATGCATGGCAGCCTTGCATGGACATCAAATGCACCATTCCAGAGGAGACTGCTGTTTTGCTCTCCAGCTTAACAAACACATCACAGTTCTTCAGTCATCCCCTATGCATGTCACAAACTGTTTTGACCCTACCTTGCAAAGTGCCTTTCATCTGAAGTTCATAAAAAAATATTTACACTGTGGCTGAGCACTATTGTCTCCATTTTTCACAGGGGGAAACTGAGGCATTAAGAAGCAAGATGATTTGCTTTAGATGACTCAACAGGCCAGTGACACAGACAGCAGCATGAAAATTATTTTGTGATGGGGAATTTTAAGTTTGTAAATGTTTTTTTTTGTTTATATTCAACTTTATGCTATTTTACATAAATATCAAGAGATTCTAGGGAATCTGCTTTCAGCTCTTTCCCTACAAGGAATTTAAGTGAATATTTTTCCTTCATTTTGTATCAGAAGGTTTCCTGGAGATTGAAGAGAAGCAGCAACGGACATTTTTTTTCTCCAGCTCATCACACATTTATATAACCAGAGTGAAATCTGTTTTCAGTTAGAAGAGAGAGGAGGGCAGAGTAAGGTTTTTTATTTTTTTTTCCCTTTCTTTTTTTTTTAAGTTAACAGAACCAAAAGTTGTCTGGAAACTGTGCCAAAACAATAGCATAAAAAGAATGCATCTGGAAGTCATTAGGGAAGCTTGGAGTGGGCAGTGATTAAAGCAGGATGGAATTTCTACTTCTTTTTTTTTTTTTCTTTTTCTTCCCTTTACAGTTTGTAAGCCAATCAAACACAACTTTAAAGCCAATCATAAAAAACTCAAAACTTTTAAAGTCTTATGAATATGCTAGCAAGAAAATTCTCCCCTCATTTCCCTCCTGAAGGCAATTCCAGTCAACTCTTCTATAATATGTCCCAACACAGTTCCCTGCACTATTTGGGAGAATCTGAATAGCTTCACTTTTTCTCTGCCTTTTTTTTCTTTTTTTTTCCACAGTAGTCACTGGAAAATTCTGGCTTCTTTCTTACCTTAAAAAACAACAGCTAGAACATTGTAAAAATTATAAAACTGTAAAATACAGTGCTCTAGTATGGTGTTAAGGCCAAATCTCTGTAGAGGATTAGAAAAGCAGATTATGAATGAAGGTCTATCTTTTTCAACATCTTCCACTGACAGATCAGTCTTTCTGTGGGAAGGCATTTTCCTCCTGCAGCCATCTGTACTGTGGGCCAGGCTGTTGCAGTCTCCTCCCAATAGTTCCTGCCAATTTATGCCTTGAATGCAGCGATTAAGCCAGCTAAATAATGCCAGGGTCCTCCTTTCCTAGCTGCCTCCAAACCCCTCATAGGACTTCCTTCTGCTTATCATAACTGGTGATGTAAAAGTCTGAAAACTTCATCCTTTATTATTCTGCTCAAGTCCGCATATTTTTCATTCCATCTTAACTGTCTGTAGCAGGAAATCTGATCTCCTGTGAAGACAGAATCATCTGCAGTCAAAAATATGAGAACTCACTTTTCTCAACTGATTTTAAAGAAAAATGACATCACCTATATTGGTCACATTTCATCACCACAAACAGGGAAACATTTGCTGAATTAATGGACACTGTTCCTGCTACCTACAAAGACCATAAAGAAGTGGTCTCTCACTTTATATTTTCATACACAGTGTTTGTACAGCATTCCGCTCTTGGGGGTGCTATGCTTGCAAACCTGCGGGGCTCCATTTTCTTTATTTATAAAAAGAGAGGTGATATTTGTGCACTGTTTTCATTGCTCTTGAGTCTAAAAGATGAAAACCAGTGCAAAACTGGAATGTACATTGACTGGTGTCAGTAATGGCTGTGTTCTGCCACTGGAGTGCTTTGCGGACTTGGCCAGGCACTCCATCCCTCATTTTGCAGTTAGCTGTGGTCAAACAAGCATCTAGATAAGCACAAAGGTATTGTGAGAATTCCTTAATTAGTGCTTGGATGAGAAATGAAATGTTGCACAAGTGGAAATGTAAGTATTATAGCTATGACAGCTCTATACATCTAATGCATGTGCTGCTTGAAATGTTTGCAGAATCTTCATCATGAGCAGAAAATAGAGTCAAGGAGATCATATATGGATGTTCCATTTTTTAACATTTCACCTGGTAGGAGCCCCAGAGGGTGCAGAAGGGAAGGAGGCTGTGGCCACCAGCTAAACCAGCAGCCTATGCCTTACCCTGTGCCTAGAGCAACCCATGTGAGTACACAGAGGTGAGCTGTGAGGGTTGCCCGAGCATAGATGACTATTTTCCATGGATTCTTCCACCTACTTTTCACCCTATGTCTCCTCAAATGCTATGGGAAAATCATGTAAGTGGATTATTCCTGGTGTTTCTGTTAGAGAAAAAAATAGGTTTTCTGCCTCCTACTGCCTTAATATAAGTCACTGAAGTGTTGCTAACAGGAATTAGCCTATGTATTATTCTGGCCTTGAGATCTCCATATATATTTTTTAGCTTAAGATGTATATCTCACTCAATGTTCTCTTCGTGTTCTCACCACCAAGTGGTTCTCACCAACTTCTTATTTGAACTTTGGAGCTGCTTATGATGGTGTCTCATTTTCCTTCCCCAATGTTTTCTTTTTTTTGGCAGTTCTCAGTTTTATCTAGAAACAGTGATGGGACCAATGGGTCAGCTGTCAAACTATTGTTTCCTGTCATAAGCATCATTAAAAATTGACCATCTGGGACTGAAGAGGTTTTGATTGAGACCAGGTGCAGATAGAGCAGAAAAATAAATGCAGCCTACAATAGCACTGGGAAAAGGGTTTATAAGAGCCTATTTCTGTTACATTTCTCTTAATTTGCTAACAAAGAACACAAAACAAGTGAAAGAACTCAAATGGGGAGAGATGTGAAAGGTACAACAGTGTGAGAGGCCTGAAAATGTGGGGGAGAAACTTAATTAACACTGATCACATGGGAGTAACTCCAGATGTCTTTCTACATGGCGGAGTATTGGACTCCTCTCTCCCATGAGTAGCTCCACTGAAATCAGTAAAGCTACTTATGTGAGTAGAGCATCTTGGGCAGAGATAAGGTTAATCTATGAACAGGGACATTTTGGATGCTCAGTCTCTATTTCAGATAAACGAGCTGTAGTCAGATTTCAAGGAAAGTAGGGATGCAAGAATATCTTTGTGTGACTGAAAGTGGGGATTGTGAATGATAGAGCCCAGAGGCTTCCTGAAGGGGCAAAGCAAGGTGAATTTCTGCATGCCCTGATTATCTTTGCAGAAACCACTGAGGAAATAGGAATAGAAAGAGTTCATTCCATACAGACTCCTAGAGTATTGTAATACAGCAACACCAAAGCAAGCAGGAGAGAAATGAGACTTGCTGTGAGCTCATGCGTGCGTGCTGTGGCGTGCTGGATTTCTGTTTTCTCTTGTCACTGTGCACTTTTGTTTACCCAGGTGAGACAAAACATCAAGGTCAGAACTGCAGTTAGAAACTGGTGAAGGAGGTAACCCTCCCCAAACTAAGAGAATCACAGGTAAACAGATGTTAATGATCATTGTTTTGATCCGAGTAGTTTTCCAAATAATGAGTAGAAAATACCTGTTTTCAGTTCTTTGGTAAAATCTTCAAGAGCAGCAGTTATTATCAGCATTTGAATATAATGAATGAAAATGCCAGGTTTTCCAGACATTGATATAAGAGAACTGCAGCCTGAGGTGGGTGTGGGGATGTCAGAGGTTCTAAATGTTAGGAAATATATGTAAACCTTTCCCATTTTGCTGCTCTGTAACTATAAAGGTTTTCTTTATTCTAACTTACTTTTCCAGTCCTTCTTCTAACATAACATCTCTGTTGTTACCTACAGAAGTGAAATTCCCTGTGAAATTCATGTATTTCTGTCAGCGTACTCAAAGGAGGCAGAGCAAATGTGTAATTAATGATAGCCCTAGGAAGCTTATTAGCACAGTGCTCTTTTATCCCCCCATTCTTCATGCTTTGACCTTTCCAAAAGGAAATGGAATATGTTCTGAGTAAGTAAAAAACATGTTGCATACAGCTTCATGTGAATTACCTTGATGGTATCATCCTGATCTTCGTAATCAGGTATTGGTAATCATATAAGCAAGGGATTACCCAGATTCCTACATTTGAGTGGAATTATCCAGATCCTCAGGGACAGACATGAAAACCACAAGCAAAAATGGACATTTTCCAGCAGAACTGGCAGTTCTCTCACCATTTCAGAAATGAATTACCCTAGGTAACCTGCTCTTCCAGAGGAGAGATTTTCATGTCAGGAATGAGGCACACCATATATGGTGACTGCTTTTCCAGTATTGAAGAATCAGCGGATTTCAGTCTTCAGGGCTGTCAGGTGAATATGCTTGACAAGTTGAATTATTATTTCCCTCTTTCAGTGTTACTAAAGAACCCTGGAAATCACCCTTCAAAGTGTGCACGGCAAAAGTGGGAGGGAGAAAGGGAAGATGATGCTACAAGAGTAGATACACATTCCAAAATAATTCTGTGGAGTTGGACATTTAGCTGTGATGTGGGATACACAGACCCAAATTCTTGCTCAGAGTCAAAACAAAGACTTAGATGTTGGAACTGAGCACCCCAAATTCTTGGTTTTCTCTATTAAATCATCCCTTTTCAGAAGGAAATGGCAGATCTAGGAACCAGCCAGTGGTCAGCCATTAATCTTCCCTCCTGTCATAAAGTACAGGAAATAAGGAAATAAGGGAAAAGAAAATCAAGATGTTGAGACAAAGTGATAGAGATTTTCTTTTTCTGTGCATGTTTCTATTACAAATAACCCCCTAAATTTCCAATAAAAAATATTTTACAGAAATATTTTGGGAGAGATTCTTATAGCATAAGAGAATATGCTTGATGCACAAGAGAGGATATTTCATCCTAGATACTGGTAAGGGACTGTGTGGATAATTAAAATGAAAATTAATTATATAGAAATTATGCAAAAAGAAACTTTTATCTTGTAAATTAGGTGAAAGGGAGTGGACTGGACAAAACTGAATACTTAGGCTTCCATATACTGAATGAACTCGGGGAAAAAAAACCCAAACCCTGAGAGAATCTTTAAGTTAGAGGACTGTGATTAAAATTGCAAGGGAGAGAGATGGAGAAATCATGATGTCAGAAGGCTTCTAATTTGAACCTCAAAGGTGATTTCCTGAGATGAATATAACCCAGCACTTGTATGGGGGAAATATTCACAGAGCATATCTTAAGAACTTTGAAAAAAGAGAAAGAAAGATATTTTTTTTTCTGTTGAAGAAAACTGTAGAGTGTGCTTCTGAGATCATGTTGGTAACTGAGTTGTTAGTGGGACAGAGACTTATTTCAGTGTAATTAATGTAGGCAAGAATCTTTTCTGAGACTGACCTTACTGATCGTATCAAGGCTATATCCTTCAGCAAGCATTGTAGGCAAAGCTACAGGAACAGTTAGGTAAAAATAAGTACACCCGATAAACTATAACCTGGGTTTAGCCAAGGGTCTGTTAACAAAGTTTTGAGACTTTTCTGTCCAAAAATCAGCCACTTAACATAAATGAGGCATAGATACAGAAATCACCACAGAAACCTTATCCTTTCACGTAATTCTTTCACAGTGCTGAAGGTGTCTGCTTGTTTAAAACAAAACACCCCCCAAAGCCTGGTTTTTAATGTGGACTTTAGCACCTTGTCTGTGAGCAACACTGACAAACAGGTATAAGAAGAGGCTTTGCCTCTGATAATTTGTTTTCCCTGTGGCAGTATTCTCTCTTTGAAGGCAGCCTTTCATTTAGTTTCAAGCAATGTCTTCCTGTCTTGATAATAAATGTACTCTGCTCTTTTTGGAGAGGACCTGTTGTTGTTCTCACTACACAATATATATTCAAGATGCCTTGGATAAGTCTTGGTGGCCAAAAGAAAAGGGGTGCCTTGTTCAGAGTATTGCAGATGAGCATGGCATTGTGCTGATTTTGGCTTGCTCATTTCCTATTCCACCCTGACATTTGTAAATTAAACTCCTATTTTTGGATTTCCAAAGACCGGTCCAAAGTTTATGTGATTCCTTTAATTATGGCTTGAAGTAGAGGCAAATGCATTCCAAGAAACCAACAATTACCTGCAACATGTTATTACAGTGAGACTTAGGGAGATATGCAGCTTTTGTGAAACTCTGTGCAACAAAACAGAAGAAACTGCTGAAAATGGATCCAACTAGGTTGCAATAAAGACCTCTCAAAATACTGTGGAGTCTTCTTTCAGTACCATAGTTGGCATAACAGAATCGCAATGCAGATGGAACTGCCATTTGAAAACCTCACAAGGTGAATAAGGAGTGTTTTACATCAATGAAAAAACCTGAGTCACTAAATTTATTTATTTTTAGGACTATCACACATACATTTGTCAGCAATATTGCTTTTGACATACTGAAAGATATTTTAAGCAGATCTACTGCAACCAAAATACCTGAACATTCAATAGGACATGTTTTCCTCAGCAAAGTGGAGTGGAGTGGGTGCTCTGCAGATGTTTCTGAAATAGACATCTGTAATCACTGTAATTTACGTTTTGGCAACTGGGCTCATTGAACCTGATGATCCCTTCCTATCCTGTGTTTTCCTATATATACTCAGCACATTTGCTGCTTTGGAAGTCCCAGGGTAGAGTTCATTTCTCTGAAGGTAAATGTCAACAACAAAGGAATTTGTATCTGAACTAGGCATCCTACTGTAATAGTGAAAGGAGATCTGGTCAGTCATCTGGGGATGGTATTTTGACATTGCACTGCAGCATCATATCAGTACATTATCAGTCTGAATCAAAGTTTATTTTTGTTTCCATTATAGTATCATTGTTTACAGTTCAATCCTGTAAACTTTGCTATTGCATCTCATTACAGAATTAATAAGCTTTTCTTTTCTCTACTACTTCTGTGCTTTTTCTGTAATGGCTCCCAGATATGCAGTAGATTCATATCCAGCCACTTATCCTAAAGGTGCCAAAAGCCTATCTTGAATCTTTTGTTAGCCTTTTGCTGCTTTAAAGCACTTTGACATCTATTGATCTTAGTGCTCAGTAACATTCTTCTACTACTTCAGTCACATGCTTTAAGTTCTCACAGAAACAAGAGATAGCAGCATTACACCAAAATGGATATTTCTTCTGCCTCAAGGTGCAGAAATTTGCCAGGCTTCCTGCAGAGTGACTCAGTTGCACTCTAGTACGAATTGTAGTCCTAGCTTAGAGGGCTGATTGAAATCCGGCTAAAATCAATGTTAAGACATTAGCACTTCACTGTTTGTGTCGATTCACTACCTTAAATAATTGGCCCTTGATAAATATAACTCAAGCTATGAATGAAAATCATATCGTTAATCGTGTTTTCAGTTTGCTTTAGTTCTACTGAAGTTTTAAATGTCAAGGAAGTATGGTACATCCTACCCTAAATCCACAGAGAAATTCACCTTCATTAGGATTTTCTTCATCAAGTATCTGTCCTTTAGAACTCTAATACTGCAAATGAAATGAGATGAAACTGCTTCTATTTGCCTTGTTCCCTTGCCTGGAGGTAACGGTGTCACTGTATGTGACAAGCACAGGAGAAACCTGGAGAGTAATAAGAAGGAAGAGAGTCAGCTATAGGACAGACTATGAACATAGATAGGGGAAGGCCTATGAGCATTATGCAATTAGAGGCTTTTCAGGCCATCACAGGAACATCCTGTATGTCAGTTTTCCCATAACTCCTGGACCAGAGGTGTCTGTATTGCAATACATTTCATTGTGCAATGATCTTCCATAAATAACTATAATTCATTGTATTATAAAATGGTAAGGATTGATGTCTCCCCAGAATATGGTATATATAGGTATATGCTGTCATACTGTGGCGTTCCACCAGAGGAACAGAGAACAAAAAGGAGTCTACAAAAATATGACCTTAACAGAAAGAAGCTGCAAGGAGCCTCTTTCTTAGGTGGTAGGACCATGACTGTGGAGCTCTGCAAAAGCCATTCCACTGTCTGAAGGGAGGGGAAATGAGAGGATGCAGCTGGTATTTGGATTAAGGCTGGATGAGCAAGATGCCTCCTCCTAGTGCTCTTTGCACAAACCTACTGTCAGAGACAATGTGTGAGTGGGGATGCAGTTCACTCTTGTTGCTTTTGAAGATTTTAGCACCTTTTCTCACAGAGTGACTTCATCTCTTACAGCATGGGAAGGACCGCTGACTTCACTGTAGAGGAGTTTTTCCCCAGCCACAATCTTACATTTTTCAGGCATGCTAAAACTTGTTTGAATCGGAGAGGAAAAGAAATGAAACCTAGAGACAAATGTCTGTTTTGAACTTCTCTGCATTCTCTCTATAGGCAAACTTCCCTGCATTTGCTTCTTTTTATATGAAACTGATGAAATTCATGTGTAGATCCTCCAGTTAGGTAAGTATTTCCATAAATGCAACAGTAATTAAATACAGCTATTGGCAGAAATTTAGAAACTGAAATGCTGCCAAAATAACTGACTTTGCTATACTGTAAGTTCAGCCTTTCACAAAGCAACAGAGTTTGAAAGCCTATGCAACAGCTTCATCCTTCACAGCTTTAAAAGTACTTTAATTTTAGCCTGAGAAGATCATTCGTCTCCCATTTGTTGTGCATATCAGCACTCCCTATAGCAGTTCCAGAACTGGCTGCCTTCAGTGCTAGCCCAGCATAGACTATAGAC
Source organism: Podargus strigoides (assembly GCA_028020825.1). Taxonomy (NCBI): domain Eukaryota; kingdom Metazoa; phylum Chordata; class Aves; order Caprimulgiformes; family Podargidae; genus Podargus; species Podargus strigoides. The sequence goes on from CM051623.1 coordinate 33,386,265, forward strand.
TCTTTAGTATAGAAGTTACTGCAGTGCCTATACAGCAAAGCCAACTGAAAAATCAAAGTAACATCTAATTTAGTGACATGACTTTTTTCTTATGCAAACAGGTCTGCATGGAAAATCTTTCCTAAGTGCTTTGCTGAAGCAAGGCAATGATCTGTGGGATGAAGATGACAGGGAATTATCTGAAATTTAAAAATGCCAGCTGAGGTAAGAGAGGTGACGTGGCTGTCAGTACCAACAGCTATTTAGGATCAATCAGAGGAGTTCAAGTCTCAGCCTTCGCATTCCAAATAAAGCTCTTCTAAATGATAGAGTGGGAATTCCAAATAGGTTCTGGCCAGTCTGCTCAGATCTCACTGGACCGCAGTGTGAGGCATGGCAATTAAGCTTGCCAAAAATATGGCAGCAGTAGGGAGCTCCCTCTTGTTCAAACCTTACTTCTTCCATGTTTAAGGGGCCCATTTTACTCACTTAACCCATCCTCACATACATGTTGCTTCACTCATGCAACAAAGTGTGATGATTCATGTGTATGAAGCACCTGTGTTGTAACAGTCTCTCATAGCCTGTTTACCAGAAGCTTTAAGGAGTTCCTACTTTTTAATTCCTCAGCAGGCAATACGGTATGTACTTCAGGTGAACCTGCTAAGTCCAAGCCAAGGATTTATACCGATTCCTGTGTTGCGCAACTTCTGCAGCGAGACCAGGGTTTCCTTTCATGATTTGAAAAGCAAGTCACAAATAATGAGGAGGACAGACTCACTCCTTTATCAACATTATTTTAAATAGGGTGCTCAGTAAGCCTGTCTTTCAATTTTCTCTCTCTGTGTTTGGAGAATATACATCCAAAGAATTTAAATATAATTTAAAGATACAAGATTTTATGTGAGTTTTAAAACCAGTAATAATAGAAGGAAAGCAAAAGAGATGGAACAAAAACAGTTGAATCTAACTGAAGCAGACTTTAAGAGCAAAGCATTCTCCTCCAGTTTCTCTGACAAGAGAAACTAAAATTAGTGGGAATCCAGAAAAGGTGAAAAAGAGAATAATAGCTTTGTTTCATGCTCCTACTTCTGCCTTATTCTAAGGAGTAGCTACTTAGTCCAATAGTGTGAACCTAAGGTAAGAACTGAGCAGATGTGTTCTAATTTTTCCTTCCAGACAAGCAAAACTCGAGCCTTGAGTCCCTTGACTCTGGTTATAAGGATATATGTGATCCTTGAATCTTACTTGCAGGTTCTGTACGACAACTATTTCTCCTGTTATTTTGGCTCATATTCCAACATGGACATACTGTCAGTCAGAAAGACCTTTTTCTGAAGTGCTAAGAACAAACAACTGAGAAATACAATTTTTATGAAAGCATGTCCTAGGTATTTGCATAGTCGTATAAATACATGTGTGTTCATACCTATAATTATGTGGGCTCACGTCTGCTTTGTGCTGGTCCCTACTGAAAAGACAATGGAACAGTCTCATTTCCAGAGGTAACTGTATTTAAAGATGTTAGGAAAAGAAATGCATCTTTGATAGCAAACACAGAACCTTCGCAGGAAGATTGGTGAATTGGTTTCTTGTCCATCCAAAATTAATTGACTGGGCAAGAAGCAGGAAGGCCATGCAGTCTAAAAAAACTGTTCAAGGCTGAAATAATGACTGTACCAGAACAGCTCAATTGATGGTCCAGAATATTTCCTGTGCTGTGAGAATACCTAGAATCAGAGTAGAAGATTAAATTACAAATTGTTTTGCTGCTAATTATTGTAATTTACCACATTTTGAATATGTGGCCAGACTTTTCATTCCAAGAGTCCCCAGATGCTGCTTACTTAGCCACTCATGTTTTCTTTTCACCATTCCCTAGCAAGGGGCACATGGCAGAGAGCTGAGGGCTACTTTGAGGCAAGCCACAGTGGCAGATCACAGAGGGAGTGGGTACTACATGCCCTCCTTCTGAGCTCTAGCAGTATCTCCATTGCACAGTTTCTACTGGGAAAAACTTTGCTGCCTGAAAAATAGTTTTGACTTTCACAGGAAAGAAGAGCTTTCAGATGAGGAGGGAAGTGGAGAGAAATCTTGGTTACAGCTGCCTTCCCTCCTTAACCTGGTGTCAATTCTACCTTCATGTCTATTCCAGTTTTTGTTGGTTTAGGCTTCTAGCAGGACAGATTTTTAAAATATTTCCTCCTCACTAGTCTGCTAGATTTGGCATTTATTCAAACGGCAAGGGACCACCCGATCAGGATGCTGGGACCCTTCCCAATGAAAACACCTCTGCTGCAAGCCTGTAATCACTTGCAAGTGAGTACATGGCTGAGGAAGCAGGGGAAGAAAAGAATTCCTCCATATTTTCCCTTTTGCAGCTTTTCATTAAACTACACCTCTGTGTGCTCCCTTTCTTCAAAATTTTTTGTTTAATGCAGTAGAAGTGGGCAGGCTGTGTGTCTGGGGAAGTAGTTTGCCACAGCAGCAACATGCAGTCATTCTTTTTTGTCCTTTTATTAGCAGAAAAATCATTACTCTTCACGGTCCTCATCACAGACAGAAATATGTGGATGAGAAGCTAATCCACAAGCAGGAGCTGCATGGCCAGCACACTCTTCCAGGGCATGAAGGGGCTGAGGAGAAGGTGCCTACTGGGCTCCAGCAAACAAAACCAACAACAAAAAGATGCAAGGGCTCTGCAGATGGAATTTGGAGCTATTTCCCCAGATAATCCATACCAATATTTCTCCACTGCTTCCAGGTTATCTTTTCCCCAGGGGTGAGGACTGGTCAGCAGAGCCCATGGATGCTGATGGCTGGCTGCTGCTAGAATCATGCTGGGTGGGAGGTGGGGATCACTGAGAGGAGTTAGTCCTGCTTCACACAGCTGTTCCTGAGTTTCTTTCATTGTCCTTAGAATGGGGTGAAGAAAAAGTATGCAGCTCAGTAACTGCTTAGTTGGGCTCCTCCCTCTGTCCATCCTCCCCCTCTTCTCCTTTTTTTTTGATGTACAGCCCACTGACTACGTGGACACTGTGTGGAGGAGAGTCAGGGCAAGGGACACAGAAAAGCACGTCCTGTGTCAGAGCTTTTCTCCCTTTTCACAAGGCTATCTTGGCTCTAGCGATTCTCCTCACAGCTCCACATTTACCAGGGAAAGAGAGAGAATTTAAGGAATAAAGCTTCAAATGAGTGTTTATCACACTGAAGCTGTAGTGGTTTCCCACATCTTCAGCCCCAAATAATTTCAGCTTGACTGTGTAGCAGGAATATTTTATTTGCACCATTTCACATTTCTCCCTTAGCCCCTAATCCCTTAGACAATATATTTGGCAAACTCAGATCATATCCCAGTGCTGATAAACTCTGATGATTAATTGATACATAGCTCAATATAGTTCAGTTTACCAAAGGTGAGAGATGCCTTGGAGATCAGCCTGGCCCGTAATCATAAATGCACACAAATCTTTCTGAAAGTTTTTGTGTGGAGGTTGTGTTGCACTAAAAGCATTTTTAATTGTTACTGCCTGTTCTTTTGGCTTAGTCTCATCACCAAAAAATGTATGTGCTGCATGCTGAAGTGAGCAATGCATGTAATGTGCATAGGAATCAGAGTGCTTGGAAATTGTATTTGGAAAAGCAAAGTATGAGTGGGAGTGGACTGTGGATGTCTGTGGGGCATGAATCTGTGGTGAGAGGATTATGCCAGGAGTTTGTTGGTGTGGTCAAGAAGCATAACAGAGCCCTCCAGCCTGCTAAAGATTTGTCAGAATGGGGGTTAGAGTCTTCAGGATGTTTGGTGAATATTTAAGGGATTTAAGGGATTTAAGAAGGTGCCAAGAAGGAAGAACAGTGTAACAGTTTGGCAAGTATTGTGGAGAGAATTGATAATGTGCTATCGGATGCAGGGGCCTTTTGGCGTAACTCTGGGAGTATTATCAGGTTCTGGGGAAAAAAAAGATTAAAAATTACTGAATAACAGCATAATTTTCTCAGAAATTGTGAGAAAGGTCAAAATCAGGTAGAGGGAAGGAAAGATGTTTCAAAATATGAAATTCTCTCTGTCCCTGTAGGATATCACAGCAGCCCTCTAGCTATGGCTGCTTTGATTTTTCTGGGGAGATACAGCCAACAGGATATCTTCATCAGGGACCCACTTTGGTCTAATGTAAGCACAGTCCACTTCTCAAACTGCAGTGAACTTGGGATTTAGGGCAACCTAATTTTCTTAAAAGTTTTCTGCCGTGTTTGGTGGGATTGTGTGACCTTCCTGTTCCAAAATCCTCCTGCAGCTGTTCCTCCATCCATATCCCAGGTCACTTCTCTTTGCAGCTGGGGTAAGCTACCTCAGGGAGCACACACATATGAAGAGGCTAATGCCTTTTCGACTGGGGAAGTGGGACATCCACACATCAATTGAAACCAGTCCTTGAAGAGGTCCTACTCACCTTAGGCTCCTATGAGGAAAGGGGAGGAGGGCTGGATGAAAATCCCTGAGTAGCTGATAAATACAGACTATAACTAAATACTTGAGGAAAGCAAGAAAGTGAGAGAGCATATAATATAGATAAGAGAGTCCAAACTGAGAACAGTAGGCGGTGGAAGGGAAGAGAAACGCTGGAAAAATGCAGAGGCCAGTGCTGGGGGAGACCAGCTACATTACAGAGCTGCTCCTGGGAAGTCAGCCAGAGAATCTTTGTAAGAGTCTTCATCTCTCTCTCCGACTGTGAAACAGTGCTAAGGCCTCACACAACATCTAGTTAACGAGCTTAACTGATGGTAACAGGAACATCAACTCAGATACCATCAGATATCATTGAATCAGTTCTCTAGACTGTGCCAGAAGGAAAGTTACTGCATGGAGATTCATAGGTCTCCTTCTCTGTAAAGCCTGATGGCTTTCGTTAACCCCAAATTATCCCTAGCATTTTATACTTTCTTTTGTCTTTCAAGAGCACTCTAAGGGAACTGCTGCTTTCTAAAACTCGTCTTTTTACTTTCTAATAATATCTCTACTTCAAATTTATTTTTAAAACAATTTTTTCTGAGCTTTGGGAAATCATAGAGATCACATAAGTTAATTTATTGTTCAGGACTGCAGCTGCTGTTCTTCATTAGAAGAAGATGCTGCTAACCTCCGCTGGAGTTTTACCTGCAAGGAATGAAGAATGTGAATGAGCAAATTGAAAAATTGCATTCCTAGACATCATGTGTGAGAAAGAGTATTTGCACCGTAATATTTCTATTTAGTATTAGTATTTTGTATTTCCTAAACAGCTGCAGATAGCAGTGCACTTATACACCTAATGTAGATTTAACGGATGAAGACTTGATATGAGCACGTGAATGCCTGCCAACTATAATAAATATTAATGGTTGTTGTTTGACCTTGACTGGCTCACATGCTCTTTCTGAAATGTCACGCACCACCCGAGCTTCAGCTATAGTTCACCATCCTGCTCCCCACCTGAAATTCCTGTACTAGATCAGAGGTATGCAGTTTGTAAGTGTCTCCTCTCCATTTTTCCCAGGCTCCTACCCAACAGGCAGTGCAGACAACCTTCAGAGCAACCAAACCAACCTCAACCAGGACGTGCAGGGTGCTGTGCCTTCTAGCTGCTTTCTGGATGATGATGAGAAATCAGAGATGTTCAATACTCAGGCAATCAGGCTTAGGGTAAGGCAGAGATGAGAACCCAACATGGGGAAGGAAACTCAGCAAACCTGGAGGGTCAAGAATTATCCCTAGCAGGGTGTGATGATGGAGGCATGATATAGGGAAGGAATATATGAAATACAGCTTGTTAGCAAAAGAGAGTAATGAGCTGATGGAAGACATGAGCAGTGTGCAGAGAAGTCTTCTGCTGAAGAGGGTTGCAGGTAGTGTGAGAGGAAATAATCAGGGGAAGGGTAACATGGTCAGGGGAAGAAACAGCTCACAGTTTCAGGATTGCAATGTAATATGACCAAAATTGTCACCTGAAGATCTCCTGGGTGTAGGTTATTCTTTGTGACCCTACTTTCTGTGAGGATAGGTCATTTAAGGGGTGGCAGGATACAGCATATATTCTCCAGTTATCCAGCATGTGGAGGCATAATACAGACCAAAGCAATTTCTCCTCTGCCAAGTTCAGAGGGACCTTCATGTTGTGTATTAGGAAAACTCAGCTGTTGGTGACACTTATCCTGCTCAAGGCGCTCATCACCTTTAAGTGAGGTGTGCAGTGTAGGTGTCCCAGCTGGGATCACTGTACTGACGTCAGCGAGCCCATAGATGCCGTGGCAAAATGGCACAGCTCTTTCCAGGCGAGGCTTTCCTCTGACACTTGCTCCAAACTTGTCCACGTTGGCCACAGCCTTCACCCAAGGAAATCCAAAATTTCAGAGCCGACTGTCGCGGCAGGTGCCAAGACCTCCTCCTTTCCAGGCGGAGCAGCACCAGCGTGTCCATGGCGGGGGGAGGCTGGTGCCGTGGGGGAGGGATGCAGGCAAGCAGGGGAGGGATAGGCTGCAGGGACTGACAGCAGTGTCCACCCTGTTCCGAGGTCTTGATACACTGCACGGGAAGAAAAGTATTTCTCTTCGCTCCCTGACTCCCCTCACTCCCAAGCAAGCTAAGGGGGGGACCTGCTTTCACAGGATATTTTTTTTTTTTTTTTTTTTACCAATAATGTCAGCTGGATTCTCGTATGGTTTACAGCTTCTGGCTCCTTTGCTTTCCCAGTAGCAAGGCAGCAGGCTTTTCCGCCTCTTTCCAGGCTTCTCCTTCCTGACATTTTCCCTTTAATTTTGATGGTGACCCATTTTGCTTTGACAGGACTTGCTTTGGTATATCCAGAAAACTTCAGTAAGGGTTGGCTTAGGATAGCTATTCCCTGTTAACCCTTTAAAGACATTTAAAGTGTCTGCTACATGTAATGTAACTGAGATCAAGCGGGACTTTGAATGGAAAATGTATCTGATTACTGTTGAGAACTACAGCTTTGAAAAATAACAATCTTTTCTAACTTCTCACATGGTGAAAAAAGTGCTGGCAGAAAAAGCATGTTCTAAACCTTGAGTGAGACCTCCACAAATAAATCTGTCTTGAAAACCTGGCCCAAAGACTATTTGAATATTAAATTAACCTCAATTGATTTTTTCTTGAATTCCAGAGTTTTAATTCTAAAAATGACATGGGGAACCGCTGCTTTCTTTAATAAACCCTTACTTTGTGCAGCACAGCCTCAAACTTATTCATCTGAGAGTGGAGAAAAATCCCCACCATACAATTATTTTCAAAACCTCTCTACTTTATTTTTAACTCACTTTTTCATCTAGTCTTTTTCAGTATAACAACCACTCTGTATTACAGGGTGTATCCAGATTCAGAGAAAAACTTTGAGCCAATTGTTTTTGAGGAACTTTCCAAAGGGCTGAGCTGCTCCGTTTGGGAGACTGAGAGTGCCACGTCGCTCCCTAGTTTTAAAGGCTGAGAAAACCATCATGGTTACTTTTGCAGTTCTTGATGTGGTTCTGGGTGGTAACTTCCGATGGCCAATATTGTTTTTTTCCCCTTGGCTACAAGGACTTGCCATAATTGTACTTGCTTTGTCAACTACAGTGCACTCTAAAGTGTAAAACTGGATCACAGGAACCATCTAGTGTTCTCAGCCTGCACCTGGCAGCAACACTTTTTATCTGCATAACAAAGTTGTCCATGTTCTGCAGTCTACTGGGTTAAATATCTCTATTTCTGGTTTGTATTTTTGTTTGTTTGTTTGTTTGTTGTTTTTTTTTTTTAACCCTTTGAGGCTTAAAAAGCATTTCAGAAAAAGAAATCAAACACTGCTTGAATACTATGGGCCAGCACAACCAGTTTTCAACTGTTCTGACTGATAAATTGGGAAAGGTATTTTTGAGTGGTCTTTTCAGGTGTTCTGCTCTGAAGAAAATTAAAGCTGTGTTTTTCAATATATTCACAGAGAATCCATTACTACTTTTCAGCTAATATTTTTTTTAAAGAAAAGTGGAAACAATGTTGAGTGTGGCAAGGACAAAAGAATTTGACTTCAGAAGGTCCAAAGTTTCCATCTTCAATACATACATCTTCAAGACTCTCTGCAACCATCCAGAAGCTGCTGTACCCTGTGCTCTTTTCTGCTCTAGGGGCTTGGAGGGCAGTAGCTAAGACATCTGAGCAAGAGGATCAGGACATGCTGTGCCAACGAGCTGAGCAGGAGGCCAGCAAGAGAGAGACGGGGTTGCCAAGAGATTTAGGAGTGACAGAGCAGAGAGTTAGGATGCTCCCAGGTCAGCTGAGGGAGAGAGGAGAGAGAATGTATCTCTGACATGCTGTAGAAGAGGTGGAGGGGAGCATAGCATGGCTGCAAGCTGGGCTCCAGCTGGGCTCATGAAAGGGAAAATGAGGGTGGAAATTTGAGCTGTGAGACAGGGCTGAGGGTGTCAAGGCTGGGCTTGCCACATACCTCATCTCCACCCACTCATCTGTGACAGGAACCCTTGGCCAGGGGAAAAGCATCCACTGCTGCCCTTCCCCTCCACCACAGGGTACTGCCGTTCCCCTCCCGCTTTCTTGCTGCAGTCAGAAATTTGGCCACCCAGGGGCTGAGTCTTCTGCAAAGGACTGCAGGTTTAGGGAGAACAGGTTTTCTAAGAATATAGTCAGCATTTATGGTTTGTTACCAGGCAGAAGTAGTGTCTCCTTCCATGTTTGGACACTTTTGATTATATCCAGAAAGTAAAGGATAAATGGGACATGAGGTTTTAATAAATTGTGCTAACTTGTCAGAATCCCAGGGCTATTTCATCACACTTGAAAAAAAAATTAAAAGAGGGGGAGAGCCTCAAGGTAATCTAGGGGTTGACTATATCTTCGTTTGCAGATAAGAAATTCATCAAAAGAACATCTAGAGACAATAGAGGGAGGGAGGAACATACTCCCCACAAGTCTGATTAAAGGGGATTCTGCAGTACAGCATTTTGTCTCGGTGATTTTTTCTCTGAAACAAGAAGCCTTTGCATGATCACAACAGTTTGTGAAAGTGTTTTGATTCACCAAAAGGTTTAGCTTGCCAAAAAAGAGGAAGAAAGAACTGGCAAAATATCTGAAAAAAGGAAAAAACCCACTCTCAATACTTTAAAACGAAATGTATTTCAAACTGTACATCAAAATCTCTTCCTTTTAAAGGAATTTTACAAATGTTCAAAACCTAAATAAAACATTTTTTTTTCATATCAATCCAAACATTTGTCCAAATTAAGAGGAATTCTATGCAGTACTTTTCATCTCATTCATCTATACTTGCACCTCAGGTTTCAAGACTAGATGCAAACCTGATCATGAGATGATTCATTGATAGAATGAAAGCCTGGGAATTCCTACTGGCCTACAGCTGATGGGAGGACTATGGTGGGAAGAAAGCTGTGCTTTACTCTAAGAGACTCTCTAATCCATGGACCAGGACAGCAAGGCATGGCCTTTTTCCTGTATGGCTTGGAACAAACTGTACAAGGAATAGTTTTAACTAGTATTTTTCTAAAGGGTTAAAATCTTGCAAGAGTATTCAAAAACAGTTGGGTTGTTGGGGGGTTTTGGGGTGGGTTTTTTGGTTTTTTTTTTTAATATTTGTGAAATTGAACTTTTCTGAAACTTCACCATGCCAGCACATGCTCCTGAGCTGGGAAACTTTAATTAATTGAGATCAAGAGATAGCTTTCATTCCTAGTCAAAGTGTTTGTGTTCCATAATCATCTTTATAGCAGGGTAATAAATTGTATTAAACTTAACGGTAAAAATATTAAGTTCTGATATAGTTTTACTATAGAAAGTATCAGTGTCTCTACTGTATGCATTTAACAAGTCACAAATGATGTTCTTTAATTGCAGCACAAAAATGAGTGAGATCCTGTTATTAATGTGTAGTCTAGCAAAAAAACTTAAGAGCTCTTTTAGAAACAAGACTGGGAAAATTAGCACTTTTTTTCAAGACATGTTGTAGGGAAAAAAATAGTAGGAAAAATTAGAACTCCAGTAAAATATTTTTCCTTAAAATGAACAACTAATTTATTTGGAGAGTAATGTTCAATTCTTCCAAATTATTCCTCTGATGAAGTATTTTCATTCAAGTTACTTTCTTCTTAAAGTTATTTTATTTCTTAGTTTATGGCTTTAGGTTTTGCTTTTCTTGCCGATGATAGGCCAAGTACTGTTAGTCCTGTGCTGGTGTGCATCAGTCACATTATAATGAATAGATGTCTCTATGTTCTGCTCACTTTATAAACTCTATCCATGCCCTCCCACTTCCAACACCACAATAACTGTCCCCATGTCCTTTATCTGGCAAGAAGTAGTCTCTCATGCATACAGGATTAGCTAGGACACCCTGACTGGCTCTCCTGGTGTAACTGCCTCCTTGAAGGCACTAATTTAAGTCTTCTCCCTCCAGATGCTTTTCCTGGTGTTTTCAGGAACCACCTCTCCAAGATAGCTGCTGCTCCATCAAATCTGGTTGAGATGAGTTACCAGTTCAGAATTAATTTGGAGTAGAGGGAGACACAGAGAAAAAACAATTGCATAAGGTCATAGTTTAACGAAAATACGTCTATCATACAATATTGGTTATGGCTGAGTATAAGCACACTGCTGACATTCAGGTGCTCTGGCACTCTGTGTTGAAATCTAGATCCCATGACCACTTTTCTCCAGTGTAGACCTTCTCATTGCCTAAAAGGGAGATCTACCATAACTAAAGGCTCTGCCAGAGAGTTTGGATGCCAAACCATGGCAGACTCCCATTCATGTCAGACCATTATGACACTTTTTCTTAGAAAAATCTCTGAAGCTTATGTTGCAAGAGGAGGAAGAAAGGTGTGTGTATGTGTACTGAGAAGAGGTGGGAAGCTCTGCTAAGAGGAGGTTGAATACAGCTCCCTCTGCCTATGTGTGGTTTTGCTGCAATCTTGTCTTTTGAGCTGTGAACGTATGCTTGTGATGTGCCCCTGAAGGTTGTTGCAGCAGCCCTTTTTAGCCTCTAATGATGGTCACCATGGATGAGATGAGGTCTTTTGATTAACAGCATAAGAAATACACAGAAATTTCCCCTCCAGAACTGCTGTCCCTGTACTTTCCAAGGCAGCAAACTCACAAAGGCCAGATTGGAAGCAACTGGGCTCATAGGTACTTACTAGCAGAGATCTTTTCCTCTGAGTGTCACCAGGTTTTTACAGAACTGAAGTCCAAGCTGCTGTGCTTTAAAATGTGCAACTTTCCTACTAGCACAGTTGCTGTTGGGATATATGTACTCTAAGATTGCTTTTTAAAAACAAATGCGATGTTTTGTAGCTATGACTGCTTGTGGCTTAATGTACCTTCAAAGGCAACCAGTCTGCCGCTTTTCAAGAAGAAAAAGTTTGTCAAACATACATAAAGGCCTCTATTAATGTCTGGTTTTCTGCTTCTTCTCGTAAATTTAGTAATTTTCCTTCTTTTCATCATGTAAAATTATGATAATTGAGAACAAGACACATGGTTTTCCTTTGTCTCTGAGGGATATTAACAAAAATAAAGTACAAAGCATCAATCTCACAGGTAATGGACTAGTGAAAATGACAGTGAAAATGAGTTAAATAAGGAATTTACTATGTCAGAAATCATAGTCTGGACTATATTCCTGTTTATCTCCAGACATGAATAATTTAGTACAAGTCACTGGAGCTATTCCAGATTTTATCTCATGTAATGAAGATCTAGATGTCATCTGGCATCAGGATAGAAACATTTAGTTATAAACATTTGCATTAATGAAAAATATGGGTTACTCTTTTGATGCAAAAATATGTAACCTTCCTCTGTGACTAGCAAGAGTTCTTTGCAAAACACAGATAGTGCTGCACTTCAAGATTTTATAGGTAAATCAGTAGTGATAATTGGTTTTTTAATAACTAAATAAAAACTAATCTATTAAAATTATACAACTTCAAACCTCGTTCAGTCTTTACTCCATATAAACATCATACAAATGAATTGAAAAGGTGTGGAAATGTGTGATACACAAAATAGTATTTTTGCGGTAACACCACACTATTCATATTTAGTATGTTAGAAAAAATGAAGTCATTGGTGAACTACCCAACTAATGCATCATTTGTTAAAAATTAAGAAATCCTGCATGGGGTTGTGTGTAAGAGACCAAGTGCCTGGCGCCGTTATGGTTTCTTCATTCTGTAGGAGCTGTGAAGTCAACTGCTTTCACTAAGGAAGGACATGATTTAAAGAAATCATGTGGGTGATACTCTGCTGGTTTTAGAGCTTAAACATTAGAGAAAAATGTGTTTTGTGAATGAAAGTACTGACTGAGCATCTCTGAAGTTGCAACCATCATTGCAGCCCTTTCACAGACCGGGTAACTTGGGAAACTCAAAGTAACCTCAAATTTTATGAATTTGACTCTCCTGGCAAATTTGGTGATTCCTACCTTTGATTCTCTTTCCAGTCTTACATGGTTGCTGGAAGGATTCCCCTTCCTGACATGCAGAGATGTACAGAAAATGTACCTGCATAGCTTCACTAGTTTTAATCCTGCTGTACGGTATCCCGAACAGCCAAGTGCTATCAGAGACCATGTAGTTATCAGAAGCACCACATGGTGTCTGTAGTGCAAAAGAAAAGAAGTCATATGAAATATAACTTGAAATATTTTAAAAGAGGATTTTCTTGGAAACCTGATCACACATGCATAGTGGGACAGAGGGAAGAAGTGTCGTGATTATAAGTAATGAAATTAATAAGACATTTGCTGCTTTCTAATAAGTACATTAAAGGAAAGAGTCAGGGGCTGAGAACTTAGAAGCATGGAAAGATATGGGAGGGATCTCAAAGGGTCAGCTGGTTCTGCAGCTGTCTCTACGTCATTCTTGACAAGTGTTTGAGAAAGACACCAGTGATGAGATGAGAAGACATAGGAATGAGACTTCCCAACCTCTTCAAGCAATCTCTTCCAGGGCTTCACTAGTCTTAGCACTGGTTTTTATTTTATTTTTTTTTAAACTCAATCTTTCTTGCTCAACGTCCTGTCACTATGGACTTAGAGACCCTTTTTTTCCTTACACTTTCACTGTGTTCCTGTGAATTGTGTCCAGTTGGTCCACAATTACAGCACCCCAGGCTGAACCCACCTTTTGATGAAGGCCTTATCACCCCTGAGCAAAGCAGACAGATTGACTTGTGTGCTTTGCTAGCTCTGCTTGTATTTTTCATCTTCGGGTGATATTTGCATTTCCTTAATATTTTTAATATTTTTTTCAGCTTTTAAAAATCTTTATTCAGATTTTTAAAACATCTCCCTTCTCTTTTTTTTGTGTGTAATAGACAGATATTTGCTTCTTGTCCAGTTAATCCTTCTGGACCAAATGAAGCACCTTGTTCTTGTGCCTGGACCATGAGTCTTCAGAGCTTTATCTCCAACTTTTAAAGATATGATTGAACTCTAATCCTCAGCATGACTGGAGCTGTTCTCAAAGTGGTCATGACCTCAGATCCAGACCACTAGTGACAATAGCGAGGATATCTGGATGTAACTGAGACCTTTGCAGGACCTCACTCAATGCAGTCTTCCATTCTTACAGTTAATCGCTTAGAGCTGCTCTCTGAGAATGGCTTTCCACTCACCCTCCAATAGTTTAATCTAGGTTATACTTACCTAGTGCGCTGGTGGATTAATTAATGCTGATTGCAGTTTGTCTCCTGTTGTGGTTCTTTTGTTGTTTTTTTTTTTTTTTAGGGAGTTATGACAGTTTGTTGGATCATGACTGGCATTTTTTCAGATTAACTGAAATTAAGGTACTGGGTTTTCGATTCCCCAGTTCTTCCTTTTTCTTTTTTTTAAAGACAAGCCTCTTGCACACTGCTGAATATCTCTTTTCTCCTTGAATAACTGAAAATAATTGTTAGCAGTGCTGAGAATTATTATCCAATCTTTTTAGGTATCATGGGATGAAGTCAACAGACCCAGATGATTCAAACATTAAATACTCAGAGAGGAGGTCTTTCTTTTCTGCCACGTATTAATTATATGCTACCTTACTTGATAGTGCTCTTTTTAGTGAAGATTATTTTAATGAAAATTGTTTTCTTAGTTTTCCCTTTAACTATGGATATACTTTTATTTTGCATGTCTTGTGTTAATTGCAGCTCATTCCATTCCTTGCTTTTCCAAGCACTTGTGCTCTACCTCTGTATTCAGCCTTGGTAGTTCGGCCTTTCTTTTTGTTTCTGTCTTGTAGCTTAACTCCATGATTCTTAATTATTTTGTCAAAACAATCTTATACTATACTTCCTATACCCTTGCCACAATTGCATAATTAGCTCATGTCCTTAATATTAATTAGTTAATATTCTGGTTTAATGGTGTCTGCCTTTCTGAAACTTGTAATTCCAACTTTTCTTTCATTTCTTCTGATATTATGATCGCAAACTTTGTCATTTAATGGCCATTCTTATCTCAGTAACCTTCTATTTTGAGAGAGTCATTTACTGCTCTTTATTAGAATCATACATGGAATACCATCCATTCTAGCTACTCTCTCCATCTACTGTATCAGTTGGTATCTGGGTAGTTAAAACCTCCATAAATAATATTTGTTCACATAGTTGTTCCACCGAGTCTCTGTTATAACAGCAATATCAAGCCATGGCCATGCACAAGTAGAGGCACAAATGGCTGAACTCACTTGAAAGCAGGAGTGGCTAAAACTCGCTGAAGGCGAATTACAAAATATGTATCTGAATCCCAGGTTAGATTTTGACTCAGTTTCTGTTCCAAGCCATGGTTTGGCATCCAAACTCTCCTCTACGATGCTGGCTTGTGTTGACAATTTAACCATGTTTACACACTTCTCCCATTTAACAACACTCTTAGTAAAAATGATCTTCACGAATAAATTTATTCCTTGTTTGAAAGTACACTTTTGCTTAATGAACAAATTATTTGCATGGGTAATTTGCACATTATTTATGACCTGTGCAAGTCTATTTGATATGTGCAATCATTTAAAAAATAAATAAGGGATAAAAGGGAAATGGAACCTGATCCTGTCATCCTTAATTACTGTAAATAACACGCACATCCTTTCTGATACATGCTAAGAGATGCAGAGCAAGGTCTTCAGATTTACAGCAGGGTTTTTGGTTGTCCCTGAATAATAATAAAATTATTACTTTTATTATTGAGCTGGTGGTTGAATTATTTTCTTGCTGATGCTTTTAAGATATACATTTTCTTCTTAATGCTCTTCTGTCTTTTGGGGCTTCCACTCTAATACTTGGAACATAAAGATTCAAGATTTATTATCAAAGTCTTGGTAAAAATAAATTATTTAATCAGCCACCCACATCACTGCTGAAAGTGATTTCAGATTGATTTTGGAGTGGAGTGAAGATATTAAAGATGAGAATTATAATAAGAAAGAAAATCACTGAAGAAAAAGCTCAACTAAAAAAATCCACAAAAGTCAAGCTACTAAGTTCTTCCTATCATATCTTTACAGGGAGACTTTTAGTCTTTAAAGTATTTTTTAGTGTTGAAAGAAAAGAGAAGGCCAAGGTCCTTTACCACAACAGACACAGTAAGTGACAAGCCATCAGCTGACTGCATGATTGGTGGGGACAGGACCTATTTGTCGTAATGACTTCCAAGCTCTGGAGGTTTTGAAGAAGCACTGCAATCACCTGAAGGTGTGTGGAAATGTTGTCTCCTTCTTTGGAACATCTTTGCACATCCCATAGCTTTCAATTAGATCAAAGTGCTCAGCATTTATTAGAGTTTATTACAGTTTTACCCTTATGCAATAGTGACAAATCCCACAGCACAGTGTCAAAGTATTTGAGCTAAACAGCTGTAAAGACATTCCTTCCCTGCATCTCAAAAAAAATTATCCAGCAAGTCCCGCCAGTTTTGACTTGAGAAATCCAGAATAAGCACAGCTTGGGACTCACTTAAAGTGCCATTGGGGCGGGTGGATCTCTTCCTTTACTAGCTGTGGTGGCCGTGGATCTAGCTGTCACTGCTCAGAAGCAGCCTACCAAAAGTCCAGTAACAGCTCTGCCTATTGATGTCCTCACCATCTCCACCATAAGCCCATCCTCAACAAATAAGAGGTGAAACAAAGAGGTACAGGGCCTGTCTCTTTCCTGTAGTAAACTGCCACAGTGAAAACATCTGTTCTAGTCTCACTAGTGACCTCTGGGAAGCAAAAAACACATTAAAATTGTTCAGTAATAAAAATCTGTCTTCTCTGCCCTTGACAAACTCCTATGGGCCATCAACACACAAGACATGCAACCAGTACGAGCTACTGGGAATAGATTGTCCTGACAGGAGCAGGGGGCAAGAAGGGGATTACTGTAATGGTTGTAGCATAAAATGAATGGGCTCCGACTAATTTAAAACTACTTTTAGATGCTCATTTATATCTGTACTGAGGCTCTGGAGGACTGAAGGCTCTATTGAGCAGGCACTATTATTTTATGCCTTTATATATCCCATAGTGTAGCAGGGCCATTGTCAAATATTAGATTGTTAGGGAACATTTATGAAACCAAGCCATTAACCAGCCACAACTATCAGTGCATGGTGGCCCAGACCAAGTGTTTTAAACAAAAACAAAAAGTCAGCCTTTTCAGACTGAGATGCCCAAATCCATGTTTTGATAAGGAGCCTGAAGTACTGAATAATGGAAGTGAAAGGTCTTGAGTCCAGCAGCATCAAGATATTTAAATATCCACCCCAAATCACTCATCCAGCTTGGATATTTTTTGTTTGCACTCTGTTTCCAGAGGTAAAACATACAAAACATGTCCATTTCTATTCTTACACAAATGACAGCAATATATTAAAAAAAATCAGCACAGTGTTCATAAAGAGAAAAGGCAGCTGCCTTACATCTCCTGATTTTACAGTGTGTTTCATGTACTCTAGTTTTTCTTTATGCCAATAACATCTGATGCTAACTTTTTAGAGCTAAATTAACCTGCTGTAAAATTTGAAGTCTGGTATATCCCACACTACATTAAGAATAGCATCTTTTCCATAGACTCATATGCTTCTACATTGTTGAATTCAATGAAAGTTTTATATAAAACGGCACAGTTGCAAAAGAATATCAGGGGACTTTTAATTTTCATATTTTGTTAACATTTCTCTCATATTTCTGCTTTGATAGTACCACTCTATTTTCTAAAGGCAAATACACGCTGCTGGAGCTTTGGTTAGGAGCATCTTCACACAGTTTGGATGGAAAGAGGGCACACTCTGCTGGCAGCAGTCTTCCCAGGATTTTGAAGTAATGCTGTGAAGAACAAAGTGCTTTCAAAATTACTAACAACAAGGTTTGTTCAAAATTCATTGCTCAGTGGCACCATTATAGTGGTTCAAAATTGTTCATAGTTCTGGGATTTTTTTCATTTTAAATTGGACTACCTTATGGGTACAAAACACATATTTAAAACACTTCAGATATTTAAAATGCATGGCTAAAATGCATAGTTTTGCTTATAAACAGATCTCTTAGGATTTTGGTGTAATACAATGCAGTCATATTCAGTATAACAGACTGAATATTGTTACAATGCTCAAATCTGGTTCACTTGAGAAACTTAATTCCAAAGTGATTGGGGTGCAACTCACACATACTTTAGTGAGACTTTTAACATTTAACTGCCCTCCTAAGGCTGAGAAGAAGTATTTTTATCAGAACTTTAACTTACCCATACAGGAGGTGTTCTGTTGGAGTCACAATAAACTAAAAATAGGGCCACCAACACTTAAAAATGCCTCAGAGCAAAGGATACCTCAATTAAAAAGCAACCAAGAGGACTAGCCCACTAGTTTAAACTTTGTGAGTCAAGGTAAAAATGACCACACTAGGAGGAATTCAAGCTGTCCTGGTTCCCCAGGCACAGCCCCATGGGCCAGCCATGCAGGCAGGCCATGAGTAGCCCCGAGTCAGCTGGGAGATCCAATGAAGGCAGCTGACTCACAGGTGTATCCCATACCACCTAGTCATGCTCATTATAAAAGGAGGGCGTTCACTGTGGGTGGAGTTCTTCTTCCTGGGGCTTCTTCCTCTTGTCTTTCTGCTCCTGCTCTTTACCCCAAGGACCAGGGTGAGTAGAACCTTGTACGCTTTGCGTTAGTGATTGTATTAGTTTTGTTATTCCATTAAATTTACTTCTACTTCAGCCCATGGGGCCTCTCCCTTTTTTCCTTGATTCCCCTTCTCAGCTGGGGAGAGGGCACCAGGTGATAGAGCGACTGCAACACTTTAGCCCTGGGTACAGGCTAAACATAGACAGGAGCTAATCCAGTTAGCAAGTTGGGCTCATTCAGTCCTGTTGTAACTCATAACTGATTTGTTTTGTTTTAGCTGTATATGCTTTATGCATTCACAATCTTTTCCAGTTCTTCATAAATCCAAACTATTTTCCCAGAGGTTGCTTTCTCAACTGTGCACTGGTCTGTGCTTCATCTTTCTCCTGTCTGAGCTTGCACTTGGATGCAGGAGCATTCCAGCAATGATGTCATGGAAGTGTTGATCCCAACCTAACAGCTCACATGTTGAATCAAGACCCTCACACCCCTCCCTGTCCTTGTCATTGTAATCCACCTGGCTCCTGCCAACCACCTTTAGTCCAGGTTGCTTTGGGAGACATCTCAAGAAGTCCACCTGTTTTGCAGTAAGCAGTTGAATCCACAGGCATTGCAAATTTAGCTACAGGTGTCTGAAAAATCTTCTGTCACTATTGGCTATGCTTTCCTATCATCAGTGATCGTGGGTCTCAAAAGGGTGATTTGATTGCAAAAAGCATCATTCATAAGCATCATTCTTAGGGAAGGGAGGAAGTTCCCTCTGCAGTGTTGTTTGCCTACCCTCCATCTTGGTTCTTTCTTTCCAGAAGATATGCTTTTTCCCCAGAAGCCTTTGAGGTGAATGAGCTGAGGGTGGAACTGCTCTAGAGCACATCTCCTGAGCTCCTCTGGTTCAGCATATTGGTCATGAGATAGTGATTTGTCCCTCAGGATGAAGAGCTGTTTCACCCACGTGCATGTGTGTTGCTTCCCTACAAAAACCTTAACTGCCCATCTGAGATCTGGTGCGTTAACTGCTGCAGGATCCCATCCTCACAGTGGAATTTCAAACTCCATTCTGGTTTACTGGTGGGATTTTTCTGTAGGAGGTATCACTTGGAAAACCATTTCAGACTAGCTACTCTTTAAACACTCAATAATTCCCAAATTTATTACTTTCCTTCAAACTTTTTGTGTTTGCAGAAGGAACTATTGAGCCCAGTTTGCAGAAGCTGCAGTGAATGCCAGATATAAAAACCCTAAATCATAGATATAATCATTAATTGCCGTATGTGATGTTAAATGACAAAATATCACTCTGTTAGGAAGTAAATATTCAAATGAAAGCTCCATGTTTTGAAATTAAAATGGATATTTTGCTCTTGAATTTTTAACCTTTCCTAAATTTTGCTTATTTTTTCAGTCTTCTTGGTGCAGCAGCACAAGGACCTTGTCAGACTCTAGGTTACGTTACTGAATTTAAATTCTTCTGAAGTTTTGATCTTTTGCTTTAACCTGTCTTGAGTCTCATTGTGAGTTGGTGACTTGCCCTTGCCCTGAAAGTATAACAGAATAAATTCTATTCATAATTAAAATACTCTTTTCATGCTGTCTTCAAATTTGAACCTATGTCCCAAGAAATTTCACAGTAGACATAGACCATGCCATTAAATGAATCCTTGATGTTGCATGGTAACAATGCCAATACATTCTTTCTGTTTAGTGATGCATAGCTGTTCTTTAAAATATTTGAGTTGGTTCCCCCCCCTCCACTCCCCCCCCCCCCCCCCCCGGTATTATTTTAATCATAAATCACTAACATATAGTGGTTTTGTTTGATAATTGCCACTTATATTGATGAGAGCTTTCTCTACTGTTGCCACAGAAATTGTTTCTTTCTCAAGAGTCCCAGACAAGCTCTGTAAGAAGCAAAGAGGCATCACTAGCTTGATTTTGTGAGGTGTTGAGCACTTGATTTCAATGAGAATTGCAAGACCTTACCCTTTTGGAAGGGGGGGGGAAAAAAGGCAGATTACTTTTATCTAGCTGAAATGCATAAGACATTTTAATATGAAAGAAACAAATTATGCATGTTGAGAGAAGGTAGACAAGTTAATTGCATTTTCAGCTTGTAATATCCATGTAGGTCTTAATTAAGCAACCAGCCTTCTTTTTTGGAGGTTATGTTGTGAGGGCTGCTCTCACGTGATACTTTCAGCTGACCGGTTAAATAACTTGAAGACTTTCCTGTGAGTGGTTGGAGCTTTACCCCATCTTCATCTACAGACCTCCCCACTAAATATGAGGGCCACTGAAGTACCTGAGGTGACAACAGTTTTCACAATGATATTCAAATATCGTTGGCATACTTAACAAGAATCACAGCAGAAGCAGAGGTATGCTGCCTTTCTTTTCAGGGGACAGTAATCCCATCTAGAAGAGGCCACATGCAGTGAGTATGCCTCACCTGTGTGCTCAACTAACCCTGGAAGGTGGCCTTGTGAAACATCAACTTTTCCTGCACACTCAGTTGTCACTTTCCTTTCCTGACCTATTTAAGTAAAATCAATGTGTTACATGTTTTTGCACTGGAAGTTGCTGTTTCTTATTTTTTGTTAGAAATGTAATGCGAGTTGAATATGCTTATTCAGTTATCATAATGTCTGGAAAAGTCTACTGTGCATAGTGTGTTTAATATTCCAGACCATACTGATCTGAGGTTTCTTGCACACTGATGTAACTCAAAAATCACAAAAGCCCTACATTGCTTTTATTTCCAGCAAAGTATATACAGACTATTCTTGAGAAGTTTTGTTGTGCAATGTGATTCATTTGGGCTTCTTGTACGACAAGACAAAACCAAAGTACACTAATTATGCCTGTTACTGAGAAAATTATATGACTCCTTAAACTGAAGAATTCAATGCAGGAATCATCAGTTTTACCTTCTGATAAGCAATTAGTAAATAAGAGTGATATATTTAATAACACATTTTCTATGTGAAAGAATAAATTAATCACTATGATGACAGTGAGTTAAGGCAATGACTTATGTAATGAAATTGCCTTAACTACAGCTAAAGGATAAATGGGAGTCTTGCTGCCTTTTCCTCTCTTTTCAATTTTGCTGCTCAAAGATGACTGATGTTCCACTTTGAACTGTCAGCTAGGGTCTCCTATGACCTCCCGTCCCAATGCATCTGTGTTGCCACACTGAATGTTTTTGGTTTTATGTTTTTTCAAAATTAAGTATTACTTTGAAAGAAACATTCAACAGTCTCGCACTTGCCTCCTCCCCATTCCTTCCATCTAGAGTCAGATTGAGATTTTTCAGGACCTGTCAGCCCAGATGTTTCACTGAACTCAGATCCCGGGTATCCTGAAAAAGCGTCCTGATAACGTGCTCTCGGAGGCCAGGAGCGAAAGTATTTGTGATACAGATGGTGAGCTATGGGGTTGTGGAGCTGCCATTCGTGTCTCATCCAAGTTGAGTGCATGGAATTTGGGGGGGAAGTAGTGCCCCAGCCCTCTGAGCTCTCCAACTATCCTATCTGCAATTTGCCCTGGAGAATTTTACTTTAGATTTGTGAAGCCAGAATTTAAAATTGCCTGTAGATAAGGGCTAAATTTTGTTTCTTCCAGAAAAGGAACCTTTAACTGGTCTTCATTGCTGCTATTGACATCCACATTACAATAATCAACTGGTATTAAAGATAAAAGGTGAACAATTGAAGCTGCTGAAACAGTCTCTTCAGAACCAATGAATCACCTCAAACATCTAGGAACTTCTCTGTGGTTTTGACTTTTCCTCTAACATAGAGGAGCCTAAAGTTATTAGTTTGTAAAAATCAATTTATTAAAATGTAACATTGCAAATGCAATTTACCACTCTGGAGAAAAATTAAGAGAAAGGAAACAAAGCACAGAGGAATATGAATCTGTCATGGACTTTCTGAGCCATTAAATTCAAGCTCTCTGAAATGGCCTACACTGTTAAATGTTTTCCTTGATGTTGCTAATTTGCTACAGAGATAATGGAGAAACAGACCCTTTAGGGAGTACTTGTGTACTGTTACGGGCTAGGTAGGAGGATGGTCACCAGCAGATTGAGGGAAGTGATTATCCCACTCTACACAGCATGGTGAGGCCATATCTGTGTCTGATTTTGAGTACCTAGTTCAAGAAGGATTTGGTGAAGCAGCAGAAGCCTCCAGCAGATAGGTACAAAGATGGTCACAGGCTGAGAGCACATGACCTGCAAGGAGAGGCTGGGGGAGATGAGCTCCTTTGGTCTGATGAAGAGGAGATAAAGATGTGAGCTAACAGCCATCTACAACTACTGGAAAGGTAGTTATGAACATACTGGAGAAAAATTCCACCAAGTAGTGCCAGATGCCATAGCAGGGGACAACAGTCACATATTGAACTTGAGAAGTTCAGGTTGGACATGAGGAAAATGTGTCTTCTAGGTGGCTAGTACAGGGCAGGAACAGATTGCTTGGGGTGGTTGTGGGTTCTCTGTCCCTGGAAGGAGTCAAGATCTGTCTGGATTGAGCTACATCTGATCTTACCCTGTGTTGGCAATAGTTCTGCTTCAAGCAGAAGTTTGGACTAGATAATATCCTCTCCAATCAATACTTTTGTGATTCTGTATAGACATCCTCTCTTGTGCTGCCCTCACTTCACTGGACTTAGCTGGAATGGTTTCACAAGCTGGTCTTTAATATCGGGCTATCACATCTACTAATTCTTAATTTTTAATCCCAAAATATATTTTCCAACAAAATTCTATTTCTGCTTTGTTCTAAATTTAATGCAGAACAAAAAGTGGTATTGAAAAGCTGATATGGAATGGAACCAACATCCTCTGCTTAATGTTCATTGTTTTGCCTTAGTAGTAGCTCTGGAATACTGGATTTCAACATTTGCTCACAGTGTTAGTGCTTGTGCTTCAATTCCTGCTTTTCTTTGCATGGAAAAGAAAATTTGTTGTACTTAATCTGCAAGGTTTTTGTGGTAAAAACTACTGGTTTATAAAGCATGAAGCAAAGTTATGTTGCTATAGAGATGTTTGCTATAATGGTAATACCTTATGTATTAAGATAATAGAATATTATACTCCCTGAGAGGAAGACATGTACAAATCTTGAGAAATGCAAGGTGCAGTGTAACATGAATATTTAAATACAGGTGTAAAATATACAAAATATCTGGCAACATCTGTTTTAGAAGAACTTTAGATGTATACAGTGAGACAGTGAACACACAAATCCGTACTCTTGTAGATGGTCTTTCAAAATTTATGTATGATACACATTGATGTTATGGTCATTGCGATGTGAGGGAAAGTGAGAGAGAATAAGAAAATAATTCAATATATTTATCAATAAACAGCACCTGTGGTCAACATCAAAATTTTAGAGT
Source organism: Podargus strigoides (assembly GCA_028020825.1). Lineage (NCBI taxonomy): Eukaryota > Metazoa > Chordata > Aves > Caprimulgiformes > Podargidae > Podargus > Podargus strigoides. The sequence continues at coordinate 33,409,796 of CM051623.1, forward strand.
CTCTGTGGATAGGTGAGCACCTCAGGATAGATACTGAAAAACTTGAATTTTTTAAACTGCATGGTTAAGGACATCTGATGAAATGGCAGAGAGTTGTATGAAACCAAAGACCAGGAACTGATATAGCAAAGGGTAGATGAGGACAGAAAATATCTTTCTTTAATATAAATCTGCTCTAAGACAAGCAGTTCCTCACAGCCAAGATTGAGAACATAAAGAAACTGTAGGCATTCAGCTTCAGCAGTCACCATGTCTAGTGACCTGTTTTAAGACTTCCTCTGGGAAGGAGGGCAGTGTTAAGAAGCCTTACCCAAATCACTTTACCAACAGGTTGCAACATCCCCCTTGCTCAATTCATCAGGCTCACTCAACTGTTAGAAGAGTAAAATCTTCAGAATGTGCACATTTGTAGAGCAGATAAGTCTGGTTTCATTTACTCCTCCTCCTCCACTTTCCTGGAATGCAACACTCAGAATATAACTATGTGTTGCTAGGTCACTATTATGGCTTTGGGGCCATTGCTGCATATGTGAACTTAGGGGGAAGATTCCTCTATTCTTGAAAGCTAGTTGTTTCACAGCATGAGATGTATTCAAATGGTCTTAAAACTAGCTTCACAGGAACTGCCCCTTTCCCAAGGAGTAAAACAAAATAATTGACAGTATTTTAGGTATAAAATAGTAGATAATTTTAACTGCAACTATGAATTTGTGTGGGTCCTTTCAGTGGCCACAATATTCAATTTTGATTGTCACCCCCTCATGACTCTTGGTTATCTAGCTCTTCAGCATTCCCATTTCCCTGCCAGCTGAGGTGACTCGGACTGGGAAGCACTGCAGCAGCACCACTGGGAAATTTTCCTTCAGCTAGGGGTTTGCAGCCAGAGAATTCTAGTCCCCAGAGTGTGGCAGTCTCCCTGTTAGCAATGGTTTATTGCATTCCGTATTCACCAGCCCAGTTCTGTTCAGTAGGTCTGGGAAAAGTGTGAAAGGCCATAATTTCTTGATAAAAGTCAAGAAGCACAGTGTCAGACTATAAGCTCTTCAAAGCAAGGGCTTGGTCACACAACGGAGCAGTGATTCTGGCTGGGGCCATGCCTCTTACTGTAGTACCAGTGATGAAAATATAAAATGTACAGTGCTGCCCAAATGGAGAGGCTAAGCACAATACAGAAGCACAGAGATGAATGAGCTCTCTCTACAAGAACCCAAACTGGATGTGATTCCTGCCTTTCTTCTTGAACTTCAGGAGATCATCATACACATAACCAATGCATAGCACCTATCCTCTGCTTCTAGCAGTGCCATGTAAAAAAAATAATATGGAGGACATTGTGTAAAATAATGATCAACTTAGGTCCTCTTCCATATAACTGCACGTGAAGCAGATAGCTGAATGACAAGTTGGCTCCTGTTCAAAAGTTTCCTAGCAACAAAACAGGTAATGCAGCAAGACAGGCTGTATATTCTCAGCATCTGAAATGATGAGTTAGACAGAAAAAAAGCACTCTTCATATAGCAGAAACTTGTTCTAAGACTGAATGGTTCCTGCAGAACTGTTTTGTGAAAGTGAAGTCAGGAATACAAAATGCTATGGCCTTTCAGCACTCTGTTATGATTATGTTATCCTCTTTAGTCAGTAGGTTGCAATTGCTGGATAAGAAAATAGGGGAAATTCAAACCAGGAGCTGCTTGGTCCTTTTTTAATGTGTTTGCTATAAAGAGACACATTAACATATTGTTAATGGGGGCTTGGAAGACAAATAAGTATCTCTTTAAAGTCTAGTCAAATGGCATGCCAAAATATTACCATTAAATCATGACCACAATTAATGCCCTGTTGTTCTGACTCAAACTTTGCCTTGGAGCTTTGGAGTTAGTCCTGCTTCAAAAGTAAAACAATCTGTTGGTTTTAGTTTGTACAGCACCAGCCCAGTGGGAGCCCTCTGTGCTAGGCTTAGCGTGCATTTTAGTCATTTATTTGCCTTGGTGCATTGGAAGTGCAGATCACAAGAGGTCCTCCATGTCACCTCCTGCCTCCTCCAGGCAATTTGCACCTGCTGCAGGTTGCCTTTCCCTCCACTGTGTATAGCTACCTGCTTGTACACCTGCCTGGCTCTCTGAAATCCCATCTATATGTTTTCCTTCTATTTAAACAGCATCATGTGAAAGTGTGGTTCAGGAAGGTGACCACAGAGGGATACGAGTGAATATGACTGAGAAGATAGCAAGGGTCCAGGAATGAGCGGCTTCAAAAAAAGCAGTAAGGGTATTACACTGGCTGTCCAACTGCAAAGTGCACCAGAGCAGAAGCCAAACTGTTCGGAGCAGAACACAGGAGCATCCTACAGATGGCTGTGAGGGTGTTTCACCTGTCCCTCGTGGACCCCGTGGCTGTGTCCACCAGACCCAGCTCTGCAGCTCTGGAGGCTGGCTGCTTCCCAGGCAGCTTGCTGTGGTCAGCCCATCCACATGATGGCCCTTTCTGTTAATGTTCAGTTTTTAAACTAAAAACCTAACACTGATGGACAGTGCTTTAGGAAAACCAGACCTGAAGTGCTCCTGTGAAGTGAGAAGAGAGTTCCCATGGCTATTTATCACCCTTTCTGGCCACCTCATAACTACATTGAAGGGCAGTGGTGGAGTTACCATCCCTGGAGGGATTTAAGAGACGTGGAGATGTGGTGCTGAGGGAGATGGGGTAGTGGTGAATTGGCAGTGTTACGTTAATGGTTGGACTTGATGATCTGAGAGGTCTCTTCCAACCAAGGCTATGCTATGATTCTATGACTTTCAGTGTTATGCAGTGGCTCCTGCTTTTCCTTGTTTCATGTGTGAGATTGATTTTATATTGAATTTCCCGATGTATTATTCACCTTCGAAGCCTTAGAGCAATCATGTTTCATTTTATTAATCTCCATTTAACACTATTCATCACCCGCAAGCCTGGCTTTTTGAGTTTCATAGTATTCCACCATAAATATGCCAGTTCCTTACACTCACACTGAAGCCATGTTTTGTTCCTGTCACACTTTGTTATACTTTGACAAAGTAGGTGCACTTCTTCGTATGCTCGTCTTTGAGGCTTTTTGTCTTTAGCATTCTCCCTTGAATTATTAAGATACATTTTATGGAGGAGGAGATGAGTTTTTGCAAAATATTTTAACTGCAAGGGGAAATAAAGAAATTTTCAGTGAATCAGAAAAGCCTCTGTAAGTAAAGGTGGGACTCTGGGTTGTTTATAAAGGGAGGAAGATGTTGAGGCCACATCTGCATGGCCTGCCAGCGCTGTGACTGTGCTGGAATCTAGTCCCAAGCTCCAGGAAACTGTGGCAACTGAGGTTTTGGGATTTTGTGTGAGTGTTGGATATGCCAAGCAGTTTCTAGTTATTGACTACACAGGGCAAGCACATAAGGCAACAATCTTTTGTGCCTAACACTGGGGTCATGTGAGTACTTCTCTCCTTGATGAAGAAGGCATTGCCTTGACAACCAGGGTGTTGGTGATGCTTAACCACACAAATAATATCATCCAGTCATGCTCGAGAAGACAACAGCCTATAGCATGACACATTCCCAAGGTTACTTGTCTCCTGGTGAGATTCCTCATTGAAAGGGGACTCCTGGTTTTGCATCTGCAGCCCAGTCCTCCATACTGTTCTTCTTTGTGTAATTAGATGGGTTTCACTTACACCAGTCCCATAGAAATTTGAGAGGTTTGCAATGAGTTTAAAAATAGACACATGTTCACTAACTTGCAATTTCAGATGATGAGTTTGCAGGTGGAATGAGCCTCAGGATTTTTCTGAAAATTGTATTATAAAACATTAGAAACCTAGCTCCAAACTTCAGCAAAACTACCAGGGCTTCTAGCTGCAGCAGAAATAGTCCTGCTTAATCAAGGGAAAAAAGAACAATCAGAAATGCAACTGCTTCGTAAAAATGGTATCATGAAGCCACAGTATGAAAAAAAGAAGTCTTTTAGTAGCTTTAAATGCTACTAAGTGCTGAAATGGCAATTCCTTACTGATGATGATACAGATTTAGAAATATAAGCATATTGTAAAAAAAAATGGATTTTGACTATGGAATCAGTGTCAGCTGTGTCCTAATGGCATTTTGTCCTTTACTCTTCAAATCAACTAGCATTCACACATGTGCCCTGAGGAGACAGCAAGCAATTTCAGACTTCTAAGTTTCTGCAGATTTTGCACACCACTTCTTGTTGCAGGGAAAAAGGGCTCATGCTTTAAGCAGCTCGTACTGAAAATGTTAAATTGAATACACACGCAGAAGCTAATAGTACAGTTATTAGCTTTGGGAAGGCTCAGGTATCTCACATTGGAGAATGTGGGTCTTGTGAACAGCTATGATACTCTAGCAGATTAGGTTTTTTTTTTTTTAATCAATCCACCTTAAAATATTAACAAAATGTGAAAATTCCTACCTCTATATTTTTCAGGGTGAATCCTACATGTTCAACCAGAATGGTCATAGTGAGAGTCTGGCTACCAGGAGGCAGAGACAGACACTAGAGGGTAAAATAAGCTAGTGGGCACATTGGATTTTGGGGAAAGGTGGGAAGAGTTAGGTCAGTCAGTGATCTGAGATGTTTGCTGAAGTAGACTGAAACTAGGGCACTTTCCCTTGACAGACCTATGAGCCTATTGCTCACTGTTGCAACTACTACCACCAGTCTTCTCATTACTACTCTCACCTCCTTCCGGATCTGAAACCTTCCCAGACAGTGCCTGGGCTTACAGGTACCTATGGTCCAGGTCCATGACGGCCACCAGTGAAGAGCACAAACTACAGCTCCATCTTGCTGCCCAGGGGGGAAAAAACAGCTGTTTAACTCCGTGGTTCCCCCACACTTATGTGTTACTTAGAAGAGAAGTCACACTTACAGCTCCCAGTGATGCTATATCTAAAGCTAGAAATAAATCAAAGCTTCTGGAAGACCCTCAGTCACTGTGGTCCCTGCTAAGGTCAAATGAAGTGGAGTGGTAGTGGTGGGGCATCAAGTCAAGCTGATAAAAATTCAGGAGTGTTCAGTAATCCAAGCACAGGATGGCAGTGGCCAGACATGGCAGTCACTCAAAGGAGCACCAGCCTTTTCACAGCAATGAAATTTTGGTGAGAGATATTAGACACACTAAAGGACACTTGAAGTATAAGGACTTATAGTGGCTGATAAGAAAGAGGGTTCCCCATTCAGAAAAGTATGAGCTTTATCATCCCTCTTCAACTGACATGAGAAAATGAAAATATCAGATATATTCTGGAGATGAATGTTTTTCAGTTGAATAAAACCAGATTTAAGCCAAATGGTTGGTTTGAATATATTAAAACATCTTTCAGTTTTAATGGGTTTTAAATGGTAGCTTTTTTAGTATAAATTAACTGCGCTGCATAAACAAGTCATTATCAAGTGCAAAATGAAAACTTTCCTTTGAAAAAGGGTCAATATGTCAATATTCTGACATTTTTCTCCATCTTGTTAAGTTGCAGGATCCTCATAAATGTACATTTACTGAAACCTAAACCATTCTTCTATTAAGATATCATAGTTGAGAAATTTCTAGTCACATTCAGAGACAATTATACAACTACCATATTAAAAAGTGACACATTACTATTTTATACAAGAAATCAAAAGCCAGAGGCAAACAGGTAGTACCAGATTATAATGTATGAATATTAGCATTAGAAGGCAGTTTGGAACCCTTTTCAGCATATTGATGAAGATCAGCATATGCTAATCATATACTAGATCCACAGAGAGGGAATGTGGACTTACGCTCAAGGCTGTATAAGCTGTCAGATGCAAGATTCGCTCTTCTTTTAGGAAAGATTTCATGGTTAATTAAATTTAAGATGCAGTGTAGAGGGTTAGCAGGTGGAGAGGATTGATGAAGTAGAAGAGAATGTATGACGTTAAATGTCACAGCTTCCTACAAACCCTGACTCTGATGGGATCAGATTTACAATTGTGAGAATAGACATCAAGCGTGCAAAACTGTCAATAAAACGATCATCTGGGTATAGTATAATCTATAAAGATTTTCAGGGGCATTGCTCAGGAGGGAATTGCATCTGTTTGATAACATGATCTGTTAGTTTACTTTGCTATATACATGTTATATTTTACTATATGTATTTACATTTATGTATTGGAAAATACACATACTTGGAATGAATACTGACTTCAAAATACCATATATTTGCAATATGATTTAAATGATTTCAAAATAAACTTATAGCAGAAATTAAAGCCTTAAAACTTATTGTAATGGAAAGAGAAGTCCTTCACATATAAACTAAAATCAATTATAAAAATTCAAGATTATTCCTCCTCTAACAATTGTCTTTGACATACTTCTGAAAGGACCAAATCTGCAATTTAATTCACTTGCTGTGGCAATTCAATTCAGTTGCTGCGGCATTTCAGTACCTGTCATCTAAAAACTAAAAATAAGGATTCCATTTATTAACACAAATTTGACACAAAGCTAATTGGAAGATTAGTGTGGGTTTTATACAATATTTTTTTCCTTTCTTTACATTTTGTTTGCAATGCAGCATGGTGTAAGTAGCAACAGTTCATTCCACTTTGTTTCTCTTTTATTTATCTCCCTTCTTCTCACTGAAAAATAAAGTGAGATGAAAAGCAGAAGATCTTTTCAATCACAATTTCAGAGAATTTCAAGTTTCACTCATTTTTGTTTCCTTTTGTTTTCTGGCCACTAAAACTACTGGAATTGAAATAAAATTCTGTCTGAGAGTTCTGGGAAAATGCCTTCCTGCTCTTGCTAGTTTTAACTGAAAGGTGCCCATTGTAGCACAAGGTTACTTCTTTAGTAACATCATTTTGTTAATTGATAATACTTGCTTATGGCTTTTCCAATGCATTGGTTGTTAATTTATTATCTTAATTTTCTGCCTTCATTCTGCCTTTGTTATTTAATCTCTTCTGGCCTAAGAAAATGAAAACTTAATTGACATTTTGTAAACAGGGCAGTTAAGGTGAATGATATTTTTATTAAGTACTCCCTTGACCCTCTGTTTTTCAGTTCATGGAATATAGCTGTCTCCAAATATGCACGTAAATACCATCAGCACCTACAGGAGCTATCATGTATATCAGGGAAAAATACATCCTTTCCAACATTCTTCTCTGTGCATTAGTGTCATGTATTCCTTGGTGTTGAAGAGGCAGGAGGTTGTAACACTGCAAGAAGTTTTTCCTAGTAGAGCAGCCCATCTTCCAATCAATGCTTTGCTATTTCCAATTTCAGTATTTCATCATCCAGTTGAGAAATGTTGTGACATTAACAATACAGACATCTTTGCAGTTAATTCAGCACTTCAAAACAAATATGTTTGTACTGTTTTACAGGACCTGATTAGGAAGCGTATATAGCTGAATTACAGCAGAAATTGTTGCCATAGTCAAGTAAGGGATGGTCTCACCAGGGCAAAACTCTACGATTGTCATATCCTTCTATCCTTGGTGCCTGAAGTGATACATTTAAGATGAAATAACACAGATGAAAAAAACAACACAACAAAAAGATCTAAAACGGTGATAACCATGAATGAATCTGAGGAAATGACTCCCTGAATTATTTGAAAGGTTACTAAGGTAAAATGATCTTTTGAAGTAACATTTTTTTTTCTGTTAGGAGTTTCTCATATCTGTACTCTTTCAAAAATGCTTGTCTTTCTTACTGATATTCTTCTGCAGTGGCCTCTGGCTCTGCATCTCCTCACTGTTGCCACATAATCTGGTTAGACCAGCTGCTGGATGCAGTTGAATCCATTTGGCAAGTTCCAGCCAGATGCAGAAGATTATCCACTCCAGAGGATGCATACAGCATATGTGACTTCCAGAGTCCATGGAGTTTAAGATGCTGGGTTTGCCTTTCAGAAATAAGCTGTGTACAGAAGGAGGTTTTAAGCCTCCGAAGAGGAGGAAAGCCCCTGAGAAATGCAAAATTTGATGCAAGGAACAGCAATAACAGAGCAGAGAGACTGGCAGATTTGCTGGGTCTTCCAAAATTAAGAGAACACATTTAGGATGCAGGTGGTGAATAAATAAAACTCTCTCAAGAGACAGAACTCCTGCAGGTTCATTGAATCTAAATCAAGGCAGATTTACCTCATTAATTTTTATTTGTGGCTGGTTACATACAGTGCAACCGAACAGGAAAATGTCAATGGTAACAATGTCTGACTTGGCACAAAACATAATTGAAAGTTGATACTACTTAGGGAACTGGTTCATGCACCTCAAATCAAGACTAAAGATATAGCATTTATAAATCAGGTGAGATAATTTCTTCTGATAGCCTTAAGTTTTTACATCTTATCTGAATAATTCTAATTGAAAGGATATTGCTTTCTTTTGGAGATGGAAATTAAGGAATGCATTTCTTGTCTACTGACTTACTTGAATTTGCATCATTACTTCCCCTTGGTTAATCCGAATGTTCTTTAGTTAATTTGTGTGTCCATTAGTTCCTGCACCTTTTTTGCAGAATCTTTTGAACCTGATGGCCAATTTCAACTAGTTGTGGCAGCAGGATTAGAGATATCCAGGTTCCCAAAGACTTTGTGAAAGCTGGTAGCGCTTACACTATGATAGCTGTGTGAGCTCACCAGGCTTATGCTGCACTTACCCTGGGGTGGGTCCGTCATCGTGCTGTGCACTGCCACATCAGGCAGCAATGCACCACGTGGGGTAGGCAATAGTAAGGACCACTGCTTGATCAGTTCAGTAGTGAAGCAACAAGAGGAATCCGAGGTGCTGTGAAGGGCGTAGAGAAAGTAGGAAGGGGGGAAAGCAAGGGTTATAGTGGTAAGGGTGTGTGCAAGGACATAGGACAGACATATACAAATAAAAGACTTTGATCTATTAGATCCACCGCAAAATGAATAACCTGGTTTCTTCTGGACACAGTACTGCAAATGAATTTCAAAATGAAAAATAGCATATATAAGAAAAATATGTCTGAATATCTGCAACACATGCATAACTCATCTTCCTAGTTGTTGTTCTTTTCTTATTACCTCATCCAAAGCCATTTTCAGTATAGATTAATATCACTGAATTAGCTTATCCAAAAGTAAAGTAAAATGTGGTGGGAGTATAACAGCTAGAAGTAAATAAGACCAAAAGAAGTTGGATTTAGGGGCTTCTTGGTGAAACAACAAAGCTAGACAGAAACACGCAAGGAGACTTCATAGAAATTTGCAATTTCAGAGATAATGCATTGTGTAACTATTATCTATCTACAAAGCATATGGTATCATGACAGTAGTAAACACTTGCCCAGAATCTCATGATGTGGTAAATTCAGGGAACTCAACCTCTTCCTGATCAGGTTGGATGATGGATGGTGCTAAAATCCCCTCAGCTGATGAACAAAGAGCATAGAATATACAGATAGGCATCAGCTCACAAAGGCTTCTTCCTTGCACTGCTAATTGGAGTTCAGAATTAGAATCAGAGCCCCAGGGGCACACTTGGATTCAGGGAGTTACCTCTAGTCTACAACCCCTTCTGTTCAAGGACAGGATCTGAAATTCTGTTTCAGGCTCCTTGTTTTTCAAGCTTGAAAAGATGACATCCAAATCTGAGCCCATTGAAGCACTGCTCAATTCGTGGTTGAATTGCCTCACATCTAATTAGTTCTTTATGAAACAGTTGTCTTAAAAATACAGTTAAGGGTATAAACCAACTCCTTTTTAATATAGTTAGATGAATCAAATGGTATTAATGAATTAACTCTACTGTGTGGGAGAGCTGTAGTTTGTTTCCTTTTCTCAGAAGAAACAACTGATTATTAATTGCATGTCATGCTTTATTTTTGGATAATTTTTTTTTGCCTTGTCAGTCATTCTCTTGTTCTACCAGCAGAGTGTGCTGACTCACAGGAACAGTATTTTTCAAGTAAAAGTAGGGCTGGAAGGAGATTTGAAACAGGAATTTTAGAATAGTAAAAAGGGAAAAAAACAACAAACCACAAGCCTGTTGTTAGGACAGTATATTTTTTTTCCCACTTTTTTACCTCTGATGGCCTTAGAAATTCTGGTTTTATGAGTCACCCAAACCATCTGGATGATGATAAAACTCAGAGTGAATTTAAATTTCAGAATAAAAGGAAAAGAAATAAGCCTTAGATAGTTGGAACTCATTCCAAATATTTCTCATATTCTGTTGCCTGGAAGTATTTTGTTCCAAAGATTCTAAATTTCACTCCAGAACTGTTTGGGAGGGCTCCATTTGTTCTTTGTTACATAATGCTATAATATATGAATACAGTTCAAATACAAACCAGTAATGACTTTGTTATTTAATACTAATTGAAATAATTTACTCTCTGGTTTCAAAGAATCCCCTCCTGACTAAATTTTATTGTAGATCTGTGTGGTAGCCTCAAGAGGTTTTGTGGTAGAGTAGACCTCTATAAAGAGCTGCACAGTGCAGCAGAGCACAAGTAGCATTCTTGTGTCTACATGAGATTTAGGAGGCTGGGCAGAAGCTGGTTAGAGAACTGTTAGCAACTGAGTGACAAAACCTTAGTTAGAAATATTATACATTGACTAGCCACTGCAGAACTCAACGCAGGCACAGCAGCAGTTGGGGAGAAATAAATCTGCCCTGCACTGAAAGATAAGGAGTTTTTTTCTGCTTTATGCTGGTCCCTGTAGCACAGCTCAAAGTTTGTGTTTCCTAAGTTTGGGGTTGTCTAAATGTATACATGGAAGCTTCATGTCATTTTCTGGAAGCAATAAATGAGATTAGCACCTGCAGTCTGTTATGATTTTACAGAGCTGTTTTCTCTCAACTGTTGCCACTTACCTGAGTGCTGGAATCTTCTTGGTCCTAAGTTAAAATGTGTGGGCTGTCTTCTCCAGCTAAGCAGCTTCAAGCTTAACCACCAATGCTTTCTCCTCTACTGCTTCTAGGCAACAGCTGACTCCAAAGAAAAATCAGCACAGTTACAGCCCACACAATGCACACACCCACACACTGAGTAGGAGAGGCTTGCTTGAGGGTTTTCAAAACACACACAAAAAAAAAGCTAAATGACTTGAGAAAGAATTTGAATTGCATATCATCTAAGCTTATTGACTGAATCAAATATTTTTTTCTTCCTAAAAATCTGAACACTGACTAGGAATAATAAATTTCAGAATAACATCTCAAGATGAATTTTTAGACTTTTATACATCTGAAGTCATAGTTGAAGTATCAAAGATGCTTTTCAAAAGCATGTATGTGCCAATGATCTTCTTTAGGCTCCAGGTTGTCATTGGACAAGTAACCCCAGACATTAACCCTTGACATCTGCTTATATGGGCCAAGACTTACTCTAACTGAGGAACAGTGGCACCCCAGGTTTTTTTCATCATGAGATATCATAAATCACATTCACAATTTATGTTAAATAGGCAAAAAAATTAATGGTTTAACTTCTAAATCAGCTTTCTCTTAACCCCACAGACCTTAAATTTAAGGCCCTTTGCCTGACCATAGATTGACCTTAGGGTAGACACTGAGCCAACACAGCTTATGCATAACTACTTCATACAAACTGACTGCATTAAGGCAAGAAGGGCCAGGCTTATCCTATCTGAAGTTTGTTCCTGCTGCATTCTGGGATGCTTTTGCCATGAGCTTTCCCTGATCCTCTATGAAACACATTTGCCTTTGGACAATATTCAGTCCTCAATATCACCAGTTGTCTGCATTTATCCTGTACCCAGGGCTAAACTGGTTGAACTAGTTGTTCTACCACCCAATGACCGATCCCCAGCTGAGAACGGGAAACCAGGGAAAAAGGGGAGAAGCCCCATGGGCTGAAGTAGAAATAGATTAAATGAATTAACAAAGCTAATACAATCACCAACATAAAGTATACAAGGTTCTACTCAGCCTGGTCCTTGATGTCAACAGCAAGAGCGAAAGGCCACCAGGGAGGAGCCCCAAAAACAGGAACTCTACCCTCCTTGAACTCCTTTCTTTTATAATGAGCATGACTAGGTGGTGTGGGATACACCTGTGAGTCAGCTGCCTTGATTGGATCTCTCAGCTGACTCAGGGCTACTCATGGTCTGCCTGCATGGCTGGCCCATGGTTCTGTTCCTGGGAAACCAGGACACCAGTACACTTTAGAAGTTGTTAAATGACTTTGGAAGCAGGTCAATGTAGATTAGTAACCAGATGTTCCCTTAAGGTTATGCAAAGGGGATAAATGTTAAGAAGCACCGAGAAGGGATTGCTTGCTATATTAAAACATATTGGTTTTGCTGAGGTGACTGAGATGGTATTTGTATTGACGACTTGTTTTGCAATTATTCTCTTCCTTTTTTGTTTTTGTTTTGTCTTTTATTTTTCTTTTTAAATGAGTACTAACATCATATGGAAAAGCCATCACTTCTGACAATAAGCTCCACACTATTCGTGTCACACTGTGCTGGTTTTACATGCTTAGATAAAAAGAGACATAATCAGTCAGACTTTACTTTTTGGCATGTTTCCTGGTAGACTAGGGTGAAAGCATCCCATTAACATGGCCTGATTCAGTAGGCTTCAGGTGATGCAGATAGTGATCTCATGGGATCTTCTTTGTCCATACCGCTATAACTGATGTCTATTTAGCAGATTAGAAAAGTGAAAGGATTCATATGAAATGACCCTTGTTTGCTTTAATTTACAGAATTCTATTTTTATTTTGTTGGCCATAGTTGTTTAGATCCACTTGGTAGTCAACACAGATTATTTAAAGACAAACCCTTATCAACAATAATAATATTAAAAAGATCTGGTTAGCTACAGTCACTGACTATGAAATGACTGACGAGCCCTTTTGTCTCTTCAGATCAAAAGGTAATAAAATGAGTGTCTCAAAATCAGATCTTCCCTATACTCAGCATATAAGTGAAACAAGTATAAATACAGAAATTGACAAGAATTCAATTCACTCACTATATTTTAAACTATGTCCTAAGGGAAGAATAACCTAAGTCAGAAGCTCTACGTTGCTGCAACTCCTGCTTCAGAAAGTATAAAATACTATTTTTACTAGACATTCACTGGAATAGAAGTCAGTTTTAGAGTAGGAGAGTTCCTTCTTGTGTTCATGTTTGGAAACCTGTCCAAAAATTTGCAACAGCCACAGTTTTGGTGGGAATGGAAAAAAGAAATGAAAGACCTTAAGAAGAGATGAATGAGAGCAATCAGGGTGCTCATGCTGACATGAAAATAGAGTGGAAGATGCACCAGGCTAAAAGGAGACAGTGTACATAGCAACACTAAGTGCACAACAATCTTCAGAAAATGTATTTTCTGAATGGAGTGTGACAGCAATAGCTGGTAAGCTGCCCAGCTGGTGACCAAACAAGAGGTCAGCTTCTAGATGGGAGAGCTTGAAAATTAGTGCAGAAGCCTGCATATGGTATCACCATAAAACACCAGTGGGTGTGAGACTGCAACATAGAGATAGCCCCCATGAGAGTGCAACTGGGCAAAGCAAGCAGGCTCCCACTGAGAAACTAATTCTGGGCATGGGCTTTATCAATATCAAGGAGTGATTGTCTTCACAGACCTCTGTGAGATTTAGCTGATTTGTTCTGAAGTTGTTAATCTATGAATATTGAGGCCACAGTTTAGCTGGAGAGCTGGGAAAGAAACGTTAATTGTAAGAAGTGTAAATTTAGTTCTCCTTAGTCTATCTCCTTTCTCCCAAAATGCTAGTTTTGTGCAAAATTTTCAGTAAGCCTGTCCATTTTCATCCATGGGTCACAGCTCAGCTGAGTTCCTCTGTTCAGTACCTCCCATTTTATCCTTCTCGCTCTGTTGGCTCAACTACATTGTTCTGCTCAGTTTTTCCCTTTTCTGTCCTAAAAGAGTTTTGTTCTCCTCTTCCTTAGCCCCACTAGCCACTTTCTTAGCTTAGTGTTGCTGCTTAGTTCTCAGCTTAGTGTTGCTGTGCTCGAGACTATTAAACCCTACCTCATTTCCCTGTTTTTTCATGTTTTTTTTTTTTGTAAAACCCCCTTCTACTTATTAGCACTTGTACGAGAAAGGGTTTTTCCAAGCCTACTCTGAATCTTTGAAAATATCAAAAGGGCAATACCAAAAATTATTGGTAATTTTAAAAGGATAAGTGAAATATAACCAACCTTTTTTCTCTTCTAGTTTGGATAGCTAAAAAATCTGTCAGATTCACCCAAAATCCTTTGGCAGAAATCTCAAAGAACAGTATCCCAGTCTGAAGTCTTGTGGCTTTTGTGGGAAAGAATCAGTGAAACCAAAATAGGAATGTTGACATCAGTGCCATAAATTCATAGCAGTAATGTGCACATACTGAACACTGGACATGCCAGCCTTTGATGTCTTAAATCAGAGCTTGCTAACAGTGCACTGAGGGGGAGTTATGGATGGTTCCTCTTCCAAAGCAAAGGTAGGGTTGGGAGCATTCCCCTGAGAAAGCTGGTCTGTGAGGCTTCTACAATATCTTTAAGGAGTGAATGGCATGTCTTTGCAAAGAACCAGATTCTCTCAGGTGGCAGAGATTTAAAAAATAATATTTTTCCATGAGAAAAAGGCTAGCGTAAATCTGGCAGGCAGCCAAGCCATGTTTTTCCACCTGGAAAGGCCCAAAGCTCCTCCTCTGTAGCACCTCAACCAGCACCGGGGATGCTCACTCAACGTTTGTTCTCTAAAATAGCTAGCCAAATCACTTCAAAGTGATTGTAGTTTCTCTACAAACATTACAACTTTACACAAATTTAAGATGCATTTATGACTTGGCCAGTGATGAGTTTGACTGAACATATGTATGCAGTGTTCATCGACAAATTTTCCGCGAAATGCTGATCCTATGAAGTTCCAAATAGTGGCAAGTTGTATTATTAGAATTTATTACCTTTTTAATTCAAAAAAAGTTCCAAAAGTGCTTGCTATGCTATATAGAAGCAACTTTTCCTGGATAAAAGTAATTTATTTGGACACAAGACTGAATTCTGATGGGTAGAGAGAGGACAGTCCTGAGAAATAAGAATTATATCCATAAATGAAGCATTAGATCATTAAGAACAGAATGAGAATGATACCTGACTTTGATGAATGCTTTTGTAGCTTTTGTAGATATTTTTTTCTACCCTTCCACCAATTCCCTTTCTTTGAATTCAAAACAGATTTAAAACCTTTTCTCTCTCAATTTCTCTGCTCAGCAAGCAGGAAAAATACAAGAAGCTGTGCAGGCTGCTGTTCTGGGATGTGAGCTTGCCAGGGTTCAGCCTAGCTGAGGAATTAAACAGCCCACACGTGCAACACTACCATCCTTTAGCTGACTCTAATTGCCAGGTAAGTATTAATTCTTTTAGAAGAAAGCATACCCAGCATCATCTGTGCCATGGCCTGGTTATGTGAATGGACTCTTTCCTCCCTCATCATAGAATCATAGAATGGTTTGGGTTGGAAGGGACCTCAAAGATCATCTAGTTCCAGCTCCCCTGCCATGGGGAATTTCTTCCTGGTATCTAATCTAAATCTACCCTCTACCAGTTTAAAACCATTACCCATCATCCTATCACTCCATGCTCTTGTAAAAAGTCCCTCTCCAGCTTTCTTGTAGGCCCCTTCAGGTACTGGAAGGTGCTACAAGGTCTCCCCAGAGCCTTCTCCAGGCTGAACAACCTCAGTCTGTCCCCATAGCAGAGGTGTTCCAGCCTTCTGATCATCTTTGTGGACCTCCTCTGGACTCACTCCAACAGCTTGATGTCCTTCTTATGTTGGGGGCCCCAAAACTGGATGCAGTACTCCAGGTGGGGTCTCACGAGAGCAGAGCAGAGGGCCAGAATCACCTCCCTCAACCTGCTGGCCATACTTCTTTTGATGCGACTCAGGATACAGTTGGTCTTCTGGGCTGCAAGCACACATTGCCAGCTCATGTTGAGTTTTTCATTAACAGACACCCCCAAGTCTTTCTCCCAAGGACTGTTCTCAATCCACTCATTGCCCAGCCTGTATTTGTGCTTGGCATTGCCTCGACCCAGGTGCAGGACCTTGCACTTGTGAGAGATAACTTGTGTTTTCGCAGTGTTGTGAGAATCATACTTTTGTAGAACCAAGAAAAACAACAAGGCCTTGTACATCCAGGTGCCAGATAACGTAGAAAGATGTGAGAACCGACTGATGTTTTTGTGCAGCGCTACAGAGCGAAAAACCAAGGCCTTGTACAGAGATACCAAACTAGAAAGGAGCCCAGGATAAAGACCTCAGTACATCCTGGTACCAGATAATGTAGAAGGACAAGAGCTACGCACAACAACCTGTTTTTGAGAATGTTGTGTCTTACAGGGATCAGGAGATAGGGTGCACCTGAGAAAATATTGCCATCCAGAACTGAACAGATTCCACAACTATGCATAAACAGCCAGTTGGTAAAATAGTAAGGAAACCAGAAAAACCTTTTACGGAAACTTATTGTAATAGAATGCGTCGGATAGGCTGTGAGCCTGGAGTATCCAACCAATGGAGAAACAGGAGAGAATAACCCGCGTCGGGATAAAATACCATATAAATGCTTCCCTTCCTTTGTAAGGGGGCGTGTCTCTACTTCGGCCTATCTGACACATTCTATTTCACAGTAATCTTCCAAATAAAAATACTGTGTTGAATGGGAAACTGCAATGCTCGGATCCCTACCAAAAACTAATATGACCATTTGCAGACTAATTTTCAGTCCGCTGCCAAACAACTGTCATGTCTGTTGTACTGTATCCTTTTAAATTTATATCAAAGACAGTAAATAGCATTTTTACATTTGGAATGCCTTGCGTACTAGCTGACCTTTAGATTAAATGGCAGTAGCAATATTTAAGATAACACTGGAGACACAGTGCAAGCTTTTTGAACTGGCGCACCAGGAGTCTTTCCCCAGGATGCCCCCATCAGATTGGTGCAATCATATCTCAGAGGTCAGTCAATAAAAGCCTTAAGTCTTAAAGGGGCACTGGTTTTGTTTCCTTCAATCTTATAAATTTAGACTTTGATGAACTCTCTTGGAGGAATGAACATGCTTCTGAGAACACTTGGCCTTCACAGTGTAAGGGAGGATATTCTGAGACACTACATTTCAGCCTTCTTAATGACAGATGAGAAAGATACAGTAACTGCACTGATGAGAGCTACATGGCATAATAATTACTCATCTGAAAATAAGCAGCACATTCTCAGTAGCTGAGAAGAGATCCACCTAAAGTGCCTTACTCATTTTAATGTGCGCAACTTTTTTTAATATGTTAAGATGTAGACTGAATTAATGTCTTTCTGAAGGGTGGGAGTTTTATTCTCAGGTTATCCTTACACACTAATTTAAATTGAACTCTACGTTTATTCACCTTTAAGAGAATCTTACTCTGTAGGCATTGCCAGTAATATCTGGAATTGCTTCTCCAGAAGCACCATCTAAAGTGGATAAAGGTGAAAGGGCTGGACCTTTAACAGAAAGATTTTAATTCTCTAAAGAAAGCTCAATTTCAGTCTTTCTGTCTTTAATAGTGTTTTAGTGGCATTAGGTTGTCTTACTGGGTTAGACTTTATACAGAAGTCATGTCATTAATAAAGTAAAAAATACAAGCTATTTTTTCATTAATAGTATTCCCCCAAATACTATTTCTGCAGTACAACAATGTGATATGGTATTTTGTTTGCTGAATGCCAATTAATTATACTAACAACTTTTTGCAGATGTTACACGTTTCTATAGATCACTTCTCACTTTGATGTCTAAAACCCCCATTTTAGGGGTTGGCAACTTTGGGGTTGTCCATGCACCCTCTCCTCTCTTCCATCACTCTAAAAAACATATCTGAGCTCTACACAATCTCCAGTTGCATCTCCACCTGCTGGTAGACATCATTTCTCTGTAAAAATCACTTCCATCAGATTCTATCCGTAGATAATGCCTCCTGCAGCTGCTGCATCCAGTTGCCTTCAGTGTCTCCAGTTTTGGTCTTCTTTCCTGTTGTTTCAGGCACCACAGCTGTCCAATTCTTCTTGTTCCTAGAAACCCTTTTCTCAAAACTCTCCACAAATGGCTGTTTTACTGATCTCTGTTGCTTCCACTGTCAAGTAGTGAATTTTTTCTCACCACCTGGATATTGGATCTGTTTGTTTTAGACATGCTTTGATGGAGGATTACACATTGTCAGCTCGCCAAGTCCTGTCTTAATATTGTTTATGTCCCCTAAATCTGACAGATTAAATATGATGGTATTCCTACACTGGCTGCCAGTAAATGCTTGATCTGTAGTTGACATTATGCTCAGAATGAGCATTTAATTTGCATTAAGCAGAGCAGAAACTGACATTCTTTTTCCTTTAGCTGCATTAATGAAAAGCAAGGAAAATAGCTTTCTTATATCTCTATCAGGACATAACTGTGAAAAGTTAAAATGTAGGCATTAATGATACCATTATGCAGAACAGAAATATGGAAAACACATTAGCCAATTTTCAGCATCAAAGTCAACCTTCTGAGAGGAATGCTTTTTAATGCTGGATAAGCAAAGCTGTATTTGGCAGACTACGCGACCAATATATTCTGTATGCTATATAGAACCTAGACAGCTGTGCTGTGATACCCCCCATGTCCTGCATGGAGTGATGATGTAGCACTTGATTTCTCAGAGCCAAATCAAAGTCACTAAAGCCCTGTGTACTTGAAGAACTCAAAGCAAGGACCTGATCCTGTGACTCACCACTTACAAGCTGGGCAATGACTAAAAGTCAGTCTTTTTCTTGTAATTTTTAAGGACACAAGCCTACTTGTGGCTTGGTAAATATCAGAGCATAAAAGCAAAATGGTGTTGCTCCAGGCACTGGGAAATGTTCCCATTGCTCTCTGTATGATTCAGAGGGAAGGACACATGACAAAGACTGCAAGCCATGTTTATATCATCCATGATTGATGGATATTGGTGGCACACTGCTCTCTGGAAGAATTTGGAGCACTTTGAGAAAAGAGTTTCAAAAAGATAAGCCTTACCTGCTTTATTCAGTTGTTTCTTTCTGTATGGTGGTCCATGAAGCTTGACTGATTATTCCATACCTCAGGTGAAACAATACACCTTTAGTAAGTAAATTTAATTTAGATATAAATGACTGGCTTCTGCTCTCACATTTATGTAAAATATGAATCTCACAAAGTCAGAGGAGTAATCCTGGGAAAAATCAAAACGACCACAAAACAAAAGCAGATACTAAAGAAGAAAAGGCTTTGTCAAAATACTGCTGCATATATTTGAAACAGTTGCCAGAAGGCAATTATGTATGTTATTGTTTGTTTGACCCAGAGTAACAATACTTTTGAATGGGATACCTAACTTGGCTGAAAAAAATTGAGTGGTTCCAAGTTTCGTATTTTGTTATAACTCTGTTTTTCTCTCTTGAAGATTTGCATTATGTCTGAATTTTATCTAACTTCCTTGAATGTGTGACTTACTTATCCTAAGTGAAATTAAATTATTAGAAGAAGAGAAGAGAGAAAGGGCATATTTTAGCTATCAAATATTCACTTACTTTTATTTAGAGCTCCTGTTTTTACACCCATTTTTCCCATGAGGTGTAAGAATCTCCAGCATAATTCCAACTTTTGGCTACTCATGAACTAAACAAAAAACTTTCAGCCTCAAAGATGGTGGTATTTGTTGATTTTCTAAAGAAAAAAATGCCAACAGTTTCTGTCAGTGTAAGAGCAGTATACTGTTTGCTATTTTATATAGTTTTTATAATACATAATTTGATTTAAACTAGTATTTCCAAGAAACTGAGACACGTCGTTTTAAGTTGTACTGTTCAAATACTTTAAGTATTGTGACCTTTTTTCCAGTCTTCATTGCAATATGATTGATGACTTGAATTGTGTGAAAGTGGAAAAAAGTAATTTGAAAGGTTTCATTTTTATACATCTAATGAAACATGCATTGAGCATAATTTTGCCTTATTGTAAGTAGGTTTTGCCCAAAAAAGCAAGATATGTATACCACAACAAGAGTCCTCTGAAGAAATTATATGTGTTGACATGCCATATACAGTAATATGATAAATTCTTACCATCCAGAAAACAAGAAGAGTGTTTATGTAATAGTATCTGTAATTAGCATGGTGTCTATCTTAAATTTGCAACCAGGTTACAAAGGCGCTTGCTTTTCGATGTCATGAGCCAAGGTGCTCTCCAAAAACATTAGGCTCCACAGTAGAGGTAGTAAAAAATTTATTAAGTCACGGGCATAATGATAGTAATAGTTAAAGATCCATTTCTGCTGTCCTTGCTAATTATCCTTTCATGACCCATGTATGACTTTTCCTGAATGGCCATTAAAACTGAATATTGCATGTGGGAGCTGTTTAGTGATGTCATGCATGTCACATATGATGAGATACCAGCAGAATACATTTTAATAAGGAATGTGTGTCCAAATCCCACAGTTTTCCCCACTCATTCTACACACATACGCAAAGAAGCTTGTTCATTTTTGCTGCTTCCAACGCAAGTGAATGTTCTATTAATAAAGTGGGGTACATGTGGAGTCAAGTCAGTTAGTAAGAAATGAGTGATAAGAAACTTTTACAATAATATCTAATCTGTGTTAAATTTAATTCAGCACCATTTTTGGAAATTGGTATGTGATCAAGAGGAAATCTTTAAATTCACACAAATCTCCCTAAACATGTTACAGTACACTAAAGATAGAAGAGAATGATTCACTCCCTGTCACAGAGCAGCCCCCTCAATGGATGAAAATCTACTGAAGTATCAAAAAAGGCTCTTCCAGAACCTGATTTGATCTTCATCTTCCATCACAATCTTTTACCTCTTCAGAGTTCAGAAGCCTCAAATCCTGCCTGATACTTTTAACACTTGAACAGTTTTGTTATGTATAATAATTAATTCCTGTTTTTCACCAAGGAGACAGAGGAAAACAAACAGATGTATTTAGTAACTTTATAGCTTACAGATAAAACTGATTACATCTTCTAGTTACATTTACTTATTTTGAGTTAAAGAAAAACAGTATTTCCCTTAATATATATGCAATCATATGCAGCACAAATGTTTGATTTACCTATCCACTCATTTGTAGAGTCTTCACAAACTGTGTAACCCAGCTAATTCTAAGATGTTCCTGCATAGTTTTAGAAAGTCCTGCACAAGGGATACATGGGCCAATAGAAATGGTTGCCTAGAGACACATATGAATCTTCTGTGTTGACTGGGGGTGAAGAGAAGCGTCTGGACAGCTTCCTCTTGTAGGGTGACAAAAGCACATACCACATGTAGTGGTATTAATATGTGGGAGGGTAAAGTTGCTATAGCTTCCCTTCCCAGCATGGGTTTCTCTCTGACATTTTTACAAGGACAGTTTGTTGGTGAATCGTGGCTGGCTGAGCTGCTCTACGTCAACAATGGGAACATACCCCTGCAGAGAGACTTCCCCAGCTCAGCAGAGAGCACAGCACTGTCTCCAAGCCTCAAAACATCAAAAGCTGCCAGGTTTTAAAACTGGAATTTCCATTTCTTTAACAGGTAGCAAACTAACAGATTGGAAAATAACTGTTTCCTTTAGGGACCTGATAATACTATAGCCACAGGTTTACATTTTTAAATTGCCTTCCAAAGCCCGGTGTCTACATCTATATTTGATGCCCAAGAGGCACTTTTGCAGAGATACTGAGCACAAAGGAGTCCCAGTGAATGACTGAGTACAATGATAGGAACATTGTCTATATGGATGTACCAGCACTATTCTTTTATCTGCATTAATAAGCAGAATACATCAGCCTAATCTTTTCAAGACTTAAAAAGAAATGTCATTTTTTAAACAAATTTCTTAGCAATTTGGGAGAGACTGACTATAATGATACTAAATATTCCAGAATTTACCTTAAAAGACATAGTAAAAAAAAAATACACTGAGGTTGTACTTTATGTGAAGCAGTCAAATTCAACATTTTAAAAGCAAATTGTAAGTGTGTTAAGCCATTGCTTCTTCCCTGGGCATGAAAGAATAACACAAGCTTGGTGTAGAAGTTAGTGCTCTGAGTTTTGACCTGCCTTGGTAACCAAACACCGGGTTAGATTTGAAAATATAGCATCAGATGCTCCAGTGCACAGACATCAAATAGCATCAGATGCTCCAGTGCACAGACATGTGCTGCACAGAACTGTCTACAGTAAATGCTTTTTAAAATTGACGTTTTAAAATATGACAAGATGTTTGATGTTTTAAGCACATGTTCTGCTCAGCACAACTAAATATTGCACATGGGAACCATTTTCCAAAGGAAATTCTAAACTGCAAAGGTTCAAAATGTCAAATCAAATGACCCATAACAATTGGTGTTGTCGTTTCTCAGTTTACAAACCTGTTAATCTGTTGCATATTCTCCCTAATTTTCTTGGTGAGTAGATAGCCAGACTTTTCATTGTGGTGGATTTGAGACATTATTAAATTTTTAGGATAGTAATAATTTATGGATTAGTGAAGGCTACCTTAATATTTTGACGTGGCAAAGGTGCAGATAAAATTGCAAATTAGTGTACAAATTATTCTCTGACACCAAAGCCTGCAGAGAAGCCTGTAGACAAGTTGAATGTAAATAGTTAGCTGTACTAATATTTATAATTTTTCAGAAGTAAATCACTGCTTCTAGTAAAGTTCTTTAAGATGTAATTTGTTAAATATTTTGCATTCTGAAATCACTGTACATTAACAGCTACAACCACCTATTCAGTCATTCAGAATTTGTTAATGAGCATGAACTAGTCTGTTGATTCAATTCAATAGCACTCTATTGATCTAATTCAGATGGGAGTTCTTCCCTGCTTTAGAAATGTCAAGAAATATTTGCTAATTTGATCTTTAATCTGATACTTGATAAATTTCTCCATAATGTAACTCTTTCATTGTTGCTATTTAGAAAAGATATAATGAGAAGGGCCAGTCAATTATAATAATGAAGTGAAATGGTCTTTTGCCTTCTGTTTTTCTTCTGCAATGCAATGGAAGAACAGTAGTTCAGCACGCAGAAAAGCAGCAGGATTTCACTTATGAACTCCAGGTAAATTAGAAGAAGGTTGTTAAATGTCTGGTTCAGATATCATAACTTAGTGTGCTTTTCACATGAATCTAGCTTTACAGTCATGTTTTCTTTTTTTATACCATGCTATTTCTTTTTCTTTTCCTTTTCACTCTAAATTTGTACCTTAAACCTACTTTAATAATGTCACAAACATAACTACCACAGACCACTATTAAGCTCCATCATTTTGCTGAATAGGTGTTTGGAGAACTCATACACTTACAGCAGGGTTTGTAAGGTGTGCTAAGTGTGAATCTTCTCTAAACTGATTGGCATGCTAATTACCGTGATGGTCTGCATTACCACATCTTCATCATTACCCCAGTGCTGGACAATAACTGGGATATATTGTTGTAAATATTCTGTTGCAAATATAATAATGTCTATTACTTTAAATTTCTTTTTATTGCTCTCACTTCACAACTTCTTTGTAGGTATCCTCAATATGACACCCTTCAGTGACATCATTTTATCCTGTCTGTACCATATATTAACAAACATCTGTGTGTAATTTTTTTCTTGAGGCCCTAATGTTTAAATAACTATATCCAGCATCAAAAGAATTGTTGCAAGGGAAGACTAAGATCTTGCATTTAGTGACTTCAAATCTAAATAACTTGATGTTTGTTTTCTAATAATCACAAAAGTTATGGGTGAAGAAAGCAAAAAAGATATGAGGAAAAATAAACTGTTTATTTTAAACATATTTTAGTGTGAGGAACTGGAAGAAAGTTGTACAAAGCAACCAACTTAACAAAACCACTTTTCCAATGGTGCTGCCAAGGTCATTGAGAACTCTGTGTCTCTGCCTATAGGCTGGCCACTTAATGTTTTTTTAAAATCTCATCTTGTTTCTCTACACCATTCTCTCTGTTTTTCTGCTGTATCTTTATGTAAAAGGGTCCACTAGGAGGCATTAATCAAACACTTGATGATTTAGAAAGTATTTTTGCTACTAGCATCTTCTGAAATTCATATATGCTTTCCAATTTGTCTGCATAACTTTTATCCAAGACTCCACAGCTAAAGAAAAGCTCATCATAAATCACTTGGATATATGAATAAAAGATAAGTTCTTTACAGCAATCATTAATAAAAGTCTTTGCTGGACAGAACAGGTTGTGACATTAATGAATTTGTAATCACAGACTCCTTCATTTTCATGTTTACTGCCAGAACTGGAAAATTTGGGTTTCTCTTGGCAGGGTTTCATCCTTCCTGCCCATAAGGCAAGTGGCAGGAGGGTGTTATGTCTCTCTCCCTGCTCCCTCAGACCCATCCTTCTCAGTGATATCCCATAGCTCCAGAGCATGGAGCCATTAAGGATTTCTGATGATGGCAGGGACTCAACTTGTCACCAATCTTAATGATATTCTGAAAGGGACATTTTGCCCATGAAATGAATGGTTTCATGATTTTTTTCACCTTTCTTCCTAATATATCTGTGCAATTGTAGTGTGTTTCAGTGCACTGAATAATATAAAAAAACAGGAGAGATGAACGATCCCTATCCTCAGCAACCTCTGTGGGGATGGACCTTGAGCACAGACCTACACAGCAAGACCTCAGCTCCTTATTTACTCTGGAGTTCCCTGCACTCCCCTCACCTCCCACATCGGTGAGCGGAGCAGGCTGGGACAGTGATTTTTGGCAGTTCTCCCAGGAGGCCTCAAAATTTTGGTGGAGGCTTTCTCTTCATGCTTATCCTTTTGAGCATCTAGCACTGAGCATAACTGTCAGATGAGCTCCTTGCGAGCCCAGTCTGCCCTCATTGGGGTTGCAGCAGCATCCCTAGTGAGTGCAGGGTTTGATTACACTGCTCCTCCCTCAATTTCTTTATCTCTGTTTTATCATTGCTTTAAGAATGTCAGACTCCAAGGCATAGTTTTCCTAGCACGTTGCCTAATAAATGCTACAAAGTGTTTGAAATGTTTGAACCTATTGTGTATGAAAGAGAACATGGGACTTCCTGAGAAGGGAAAAAAATAAATCCTCTTATTCAGAATTGTAACAAGATTCTACAGTAGTATAATCACTTGATTTACTATATTCAATGTGTTGCAAAATGTAAAAGCTACTTACACATAAGTTATGCTACTGACAATATTCAAACTAAACACAACACAATTATTGTTACCAAGAGACTGAATAAATCTTTGATCATTTCAGATGACTCTGCTGGAATTTGATATTATAAAGCTAATTTGTAATGGCATTAAAACAAGGATAATTATTCTTTGTGCAAAAGAAAAAATTCTGTTTCAGATCTGAACTTGAAATGTTGTAATAGTTTTAAAGTAGAATGTCTGGATGCTGCTCAGAGTATTCCTGGCTAATGAAAAAAATTACAAGTGCTAAAACAGGTGGTGTTTTAAATATTGATAGCAAATCTCATCCCTAGGGAGAGAAAATTAGATATATTTTTATTTCATGTCAGAAGAAATTTATGAGAAGTCTCTGAAGAAATTTATAAAATTAATTTAATAGAATAAAGTGAAAGGAAGCAAAATAAACTGTAATTACAAAATTGTTTTTAGTTCTCACTGACATTTAGAATATAAGATAATTGCTCTATTGCATTTGACAGCAGTTTGGTTTTCACTTGATTCCTATCTCAAGGACTGATTTTCAGAGGGAAACAGCTGTGTGCATCTTTGTGGTAGGATGTATGCAGGGCTATCCTATCACTAATAGGAAGGCTTGGCTTGCTCAAGCTTTTTGGTGGAGCTCTGCAGTGACTGCACAGGGAAACCTTTCCTGTTTTGATTAGGTAGCCCTACTTACACCTCAAATGAAAGATGCACAGAGATATTCTACACTTACAATAAAAACCTTGGGGACAAAAATCAAGTCTCAAACAAGTAAGAATAAACTTGTGAATTTTGATAGCATGTATACAAAACTGAGAGGAC
Source organism: Podargus strigoides (assembly GCA_028020825.1). Lineage (NCBI taxonomy): Eukaryota > Metazoa > Chordata > Aves > Caprimulgiformes > Podargidae > Podargus > Podargus strigoides. Next base: position 33,435,871 of record CM051623.1, read on the forward strand.
ACAGAAAGGTTTTTTCTCTCACCATACTTTTTAGAAGGATTGACTTACCCAAAGCATAGACATGGCCAGTAGCAACCAACAGGTACTGTCTTTCAACTATAAGAAGCCAGTATTTTATATAGTCTAGATAAATTTGGGCATGCCCAAGTCTACACTATTTAGAGTAGATATTAGGAAGAAATTATTTACTGTGAGGGTAGTGAGGCACTCCACCAGGTTGCCCAGGGAAGTTGTGACTGCCCCCTCCCTGGAAGTGTTCAAGGCCAGGTTGGATGGGGCTTTGAGCAACCTGGACTAGTGGGAGGTGTCCCTGTCTATGGCAGGGTTGTTGGAACTAGATGATCTTTAAGGTTCCTTCCAACCCAAACCATTCTATGATTCTATGATTCTATTTCCCACTCTGTTCAACTCAGTTCCTATTCTATTCTCTGTTCCCAGTCTTGCCCCAGCAAGACCACACAACTATGAAAAAGCAGCAGTGTTGTAGAAACCCTGACTCACTTAGGTGTTGAGCTTTAGGATCAGGTCAGGGAATACCGAAGCAAACTGGACATATATAAGTCATGGACCCTGATAGGATACACCCACAAGTGCTGAGGGAGCTGGCAGATGTCATTGCAAGGCCACTCTTGATAATCTTTGATCGATCATGGTGACTGGGAGAAGTACCTGAAAACTAAAGGAAAACAAATGTCACTCCTGGTTTCCTAAAGGGCAAGAAGAGGACCCAGAGAAGTTCAGGCTGGTCAGCCTCACCTTGATCCCTGGGAAGATGATGGAGCAGGTAATCCTGGAAACTATTTCTAGGCACATGATCAACAAGAAAATCATCAGGAGTAGTCAGCATGGATTCATGAAGGGGAGGTCATGCTTTACCATCCTGATAACCTCCTGTGATAAAATGACTGGCCTGGTAGATGAGGGGAGAGCAGTGGGTATTGTTTACCTGGACTTCAGTAAGGCCTTTGGCACCATCTCTTATAAGATCCTCTTAGAGAAGCTGTTGAACCATGGGCTGGATGAGCAGACAGTGAGGTAAATTGAAAACTGGCTGAATGACTGAGCCCAGAAGGTGGTGATCAGTGACACGAAGTCTAGTTGGATGTGAATAACTAGCAGGGAGGGTGCAAAGAAGACAGAGCCAGGCTCTTTCCAGTGGAGCCCAATGACAGGAGCAGAGGCAATGGGCACAAACTGAAACACAGTAGGCTCTGTTTGAACATCAGGAAGCACTTTTTCCCTGTGAGGGTGACCAATCATGCATACGTTGCCCAGAGAGGTTGTAGAGTCTCCACTCCTGGAGATACTCAAAAACCATCTGGACGTGGTCCTGGGCAACTGGCTTTAGGAGGCTCTGATTGAGCAGGGGGGTTGGACCTAATGAACTCCACAAGTCCTTTCCAACCTGAATCAATCTGTGGTTCTGTGATCTTTCCATTTAAATTACTGGATAATGAGAGGATTTTTTCCCTCCCCAAGAGTTCACCATCAGTATCCTTAAGGGGCTGCTACAGCAACTTCAGAAGTTTCCTTTGTTTTGAGGACGTTCATCTCCCAGCTCTTGTGCTGCAGTTGGAATCACTATGAAGCACTGGAATAAAACAAAGTAGTTACATCACCATGTGGTGCAAACACACTGCACCAAGGTCTGTGCTTAATATTTGTTCCTTTAACTGTAGAAAACACACTGCTTATAATTTCACTTATGCATATGTTCTGTGATTTGAGCCTTCCTACTTTCAGGTGAAGTAGGAATAAAGGTAGACTTCTCTTCTAAGTCACTGTACACCTCCCTGTACTGCTGCGAAATGTAGTTGATTAAGCTGGGAATAAAAATAATTGTAGAAAACATGAGAAAATAACATTATTATAATTTGTGTTATCCCTATTTCAATTTCTCTGTTGGTAATGGTTGTCACTCTGCTATGTGAAAGAAAGCTTCAGGCCATTTCTTCCAAATGTGCTGAAACTCCATTCCAGGCACTGGAATGCATTTTAAGGTAATTATTTTGACTGAATGAAGCTATGTGTTAGAATGGATAGGAAATAAAGTGCCCTTTGGCAGTACCTGAAATAAATATCTTTATCTAGTCTCCCTACAGTACTTTTACTCTAGGTTTATCTTCTTTGCTATTTACTTGTTAAAGTTTTAGCGATCTGCCTTCCATCTATTAGAGAAATTTTACCGATAATTGGCACTGTTTAAATCTGCAGTCTCTCACCACTTAGGAACACTTTTTTTTCTGACAGGGACTCCATCCTTCATGAAATAGCCACTTGGCCTAGCCAAAACAGAGATAAATGCCTCTCCTGCCTACCTGCTAAAGGTAGTCCACTAATCCCATGAATCTCTTGAGTTATGACTGAAATGGTTTAGTACTGATTTCACTGCTAACTGGCTTTAAGGTCTGTACTGTAAGCTTTATTGAAATACAGTATTTAAGAGTTAGAAAGTTATTTACCTGCAGTACTTGCTTGTACTCTGGAGGTCTCATGGTCACCAGGCCTTCTGGATCACAACGGAACAGATATCTTTCCCTGTGTTGCTATTCCAAGGTTAAACATAAATCAGCAGCACAGTAATATGCCATATCACTCTCATCAACCACAGTATAGAAAATATAAACAACCGTGCCAAAATACTAGAAGGCAAGAACATGGCAATCAGATTCTCCTAGTAAAAAGCTACAAGGTCTTTGTATATCCTAGCTCATTGAAATGGACATTTTCCTCTGCCCATCTTCAACACACTTTGGCTTTCATTTGTCTGCTACGGTTACAAAAAGTCTCTGGCAATGCCAGATCTCCAAAGGACCCATCCGGTGCTTCAAATGCAAAACCTCTCTTTAAGGTAGTTTAGATCAGAAGAACCCTGTGTGCAGTGATGTTAGATGTTTTAAGGACAACAACAAAACAATGAAAACTGCTTTCTTTTCTAAAAGAAGGCGGCTGGTTTTTGATATTCTCCGATGAAACAGTTCAAACTGTGTTTGCCTACAGAAAAAAAAGGTAATTACTCAAACTAGTAACAAATTGCTTTGTACAGTATGGTTATAATTTATCAAGGATTTGTATTTCTTTGCCTCCTAGAGCAGAGACCAGACAACCATATCACTGAAATGAGCCAGATGGTTTCTGCTTGATTATCTCCATGGCAAAATACCAAGAGGCAAATACATCAGTTTTTTTTTTTTCAAGCAAGCTCTCACTAATGCCAATAGGAGGTTAACCAGATAAAGTATCACACCCCCACACACCCCTCTATGTAATCTGACTGAAAGCCCACTCAGATGAGAAAACTTAATGGTGTCAGTGGCCTTGGTTCCCAGCTCTCCAAGGAATTCTTTTCGTATACTTTTTATTCAATCACTATGAACTAAAAGACTTCAGTTAAGCATTTGATTTCACCAAGCAAAAATAGTCAATGATCTTACTGTTGCTTGTAAACACTGTACTCTATATTTTCTATGAAATTCTGTGGGAAATTCAATGCACATAATGAGACACTTGCTAAGTAATCAATGTCACTTATAAGGCCAAACCTCTAGAAAGAGAGTAGTTTTCAATTAATTTCAATCTTTGCTGTGCTTTTCAATTTTGTATCATTAAATTAATTTGGAATTGGTGAAACAAAATGCTTCAGCAGCTTCTGAAAGTCAATCATGACCAAACTGTTCTCTCTGATCAAAATGGCAATATGTCAAGTAGCAAAAAGGTTGTTTTCAAGTTAAATAAAGCCACCAACTCATTTTATGGATGGATATTACCTTGTAACTGTGTTAGCCTTAACCTCTATTTAAGCTGTGACCTAAAGGATAGTCTCTTTAGCATCATGTATATTCCTGAACTGCTGCTGTTATGTTTCTTAAAGAGGCTGAACATTTAGGCAATGCTACTGCATAATGACCTTCACTCTTCTGCAGTCAAATAGCAAAATTTTCTGCAAAAATCCTGCTGCTAGAGAACACGATCCCACATCAAAATTTTCTGGCAGTTGCTGATAAAAACAGTGCTCTGGTTATACTATATTTCATAGAGATGGCACTTTGCAGGCTCGTCAATAGTACTACTTCTAAGATTTCAATTGTTTGTGTATCCTGGCGACTCTTAGCTCTCGTAGTCACAGTGCTAAGCAAACTGCTAACTGAATACATTTGTACACCATGACCACAATGCCCTTTTCACAGCCACTTCTTTCTGCAAGTGTAATCTACATGATTTCGTTGTAGTGGCATGACTTTGGCTATAATAAAACCACATTTGACAGTGCCCTGTCAAATGATTACCAAATGATCTTCAGCATTATTTACCACTCTATCCATCTGTACATCTGTAAACTTTTCCAGCAACAATGTCATAGTGTCTTCTGGTCACTGAGAAAATCTGATTAGTATTTGGCCAGGAAGAATGTCACAGTAGTACATTCATAGCAGTAGTTAATCTGAAAGCTGCCCACAGGCACAAAAACATTGGCACAGGTAGGAAAAGATAAAAAGACTCCCCAAAACATACTTGGTGGGGTCTGTTCAGGAATAAGAATATGTAGTGTCTGAAGAAACAAATGTTCAATGTCTGTACATTGTTAAACACCCAGCTCTCCATCTCTTTGTGTCCTACCATTACTCCACTCCTCTTTTGCCTCTCGGATTTTAGCAATAGTTTCCAACAAGGTCCAATGATACGGTGACATAGAGCTTGGGATGCGCCATAGCATGCTGCCATGTGGGTAATACCTTTGCAATCCCAGAAAGATTTGGTGTGGAGACCTGTGTAGTAGGTCCAATGATATGGTGACATAGAGCTTGGGACGCACCATAATAACAAATTTCAAGGTAAAAAATATGTAAGTACTAGATGATACTTTAAAAATCATTCAATATTTTTGCTTTACATATTTTTTTGTAAAGCTTATCTCTGGCCTATTGGGGTAAGGAGGAAAGTTACTTGTAGTTGTGACTTTTTGAGGTTGAAAACACTTCAATAGCACCACGAAAAAGTTAGAAAAACAGGGAGGGAGATAGACAAAGTAATGGTGGAAAGACTGATAAGAATGAAACAAGAATAAAAGATCACCATTCTTAAGTAACTGCAGTTTGTAAATGGAAGTGTAGCCTCTCAAATTGGCATCCACAACAAAGAACTGAGAATGAACATCCTGTCACGGACCCACCAGAAAACTCTCAGGTCCATATCTTAGAAGATAATTAGGTCAGGCACTTCCATTGATTTTCCATTTATACACCTTGAAAACCTCTGTGTCTAATTTGCTACTAGGAAAGCTCAGCATGCTGAGGAGTCTGCAGGAAATGACTCTAATTAGAGTTTTGAAGAAATGTTAGCGTAATGCTGAGATGCTACTTTTGTGCAGCAAGTACAACAGTACATTAAAAAAACCCCACACATACTTGCTTTGGCAAATATTTCTAAGCAATTAAAAGTATCAATGCTAATACCTTCTTTAAATATTTGCTGAATATAAATATAAACATTGCAGTAACAAGCAAATACTGAATATAAACAATCTTATAAAAAATACAATGGATATTTTTTTTAAGTTTCTTTGCAGATTTTTTTTTTTTTTACCTAATTTTTATGATGTAGGAGTAGTTTGTGAGTGATTTCTAGTATAAATGATCCTTCTCATAGAGTTTAACAAAGGCAGATTTGGAAATACTTTTCTATATTTGGATTATGAAGAAAGTATAACAGATCTGTTTAGTGGTCAATCGGCAGTTTTAGGTTAATGGTTGGACTTGATGATCTTAGAGGTCTCTTCCAACGAAGACTATTTTAGGATTCTGTGATTCATAGGTCCCTTGAATCAGTTGTATAGCATCAAAAAGCATACAGCCTTCATGGTAGAAACTGCTTCTATTATGTTGTGTTTGGTACTGTTGTCTAACAAGTTACTATCAAAGTCTAAGATTTCAAATTTTAAAAATCCTTCCAATGTCTTATTCTTTTGGTTTAAATGAATATTCATATTGTTCTTTCATAACTTTCTAATTAAAATAATAATAATTAATTTAAAAATTAATAAAATTATCAAGGATACCTGATGTTGCCATAGGAAAATAAGAAATGTTTTATAAAAAATACACTTATTTACACTACTTTTTACCAATTTGTGATGGCACAATCTGTACACTCTAGCTGCCATAAACTAAGGAATTTTCTGACAGTTATTTTCATTTCTTCATGACAAAATGATGAAAAAAGCCCCTAAAATTTCAAATAGCTTTACCAGGACTAATACCTTTAGAATACTTATGCCTTAGAACAGTAAAGACTTGCAAAGCTGATAAATTAATATGTCCAGGTACAATTACACATCTGTGTCTGCATATGGATTTCCTTTTTTAAATGAAAACTGAATTTGAATCCTTGGTCTTACTGACTGCAACTGTGCTAAACTGGCAGGAAATAGAGTCCTGAATATTGTTCCTTCCATGATATCCTGTCTAAAAGATCTTTTCAGCCATCTGTTTACCCATACGAACAATTCACACTGTCTGGGAGGCACCAGTTTGCAAGCCTTCAGATGGCTTCTAGATCATATTAACTTGACATGATTCACAAAAGCATCTTTTCAGTCTCTCATACCCTGGCATAAAATTAACTTCTCTCTGAAGGTGAAACAGCTCATGGGTAGCACTTTTCATTTGAGCAAATTGTTGTGAGAAGCAAAGTTTAGGGAGGTGGGCTGTAGTGTGACACAAACAAAGCACATGGATGCAAGGGATACATGATTTCCTTGAGCCAGGCCTCAAGAGACATGGATCCTTCCTCTTCTGGCCTGCACCTTCTGTCCCTCTCTGAGAAGAGTAGCCACAGACAGCAGATGCTATATCAACTCTTGGATGTTCTACTGAACTCTGAATTTGCTCTTTACTCTTCTGTCCCACTCAGATCATCTGTTCCTTATCCAAACCCTCTATCTGAAGCAATGTTTCCTCTTGGCATTTTTCATGCAGTGAGGGAAAGCATTTTAGTCAGCCATAGCTCTCCTCCACCAGTAGAGATCTCTGTGGTCTCTGCCTCCTGCACCCATACAGTGGGTGCCTCCAAATGTTTCTTCCCTGGGATGCTCCTGGATCAGCCTTCACCAGCCGAGTTCTCAGCTGACAGTTTTGAATGTGGCATCTCAGCATACCACAAGGGAAGTGTTCCCAGGCTTTAGAAGATAAATTCTCTGACACAATGCCAAAGTACAAAGGTCATAGTACTTGCCTCATTTCCCAGAAGGCTAGCTATCTGGAGATGCTGAAACAGAGAATAAATCTAATCTTTAGTTTTAATAGTAAAAAATGCCAAGTGGTTGATGTTGTTCCTTCCACTCCCCACCCCCAATAGCTACAGAGGTTTTATTTTGAACTTCGGGGGGTTTAAAAAAATTTATTTCAATACAGATTTCCCAAATTGATACTTGGACCCTTGATCATGAAGAATGCCTCTGAGAAAGACTTCAGACTTTGCTCCTAAAAACTGTCCTACAAAGAAAAAGAATTAAATGCATGGAGAGAAGTGCAACATGGAAAGATTGCAACATGGAAACCATGGGAAGAAAGATGAGAAGTCATGCTATGCACATTGTTATAAAGGCAGCTTTAGCAGCAGAAAGTCTATCTTTTATAAATGGTCAGGTTACCTCAAAATATGTGTGATCATCTTATATTCCTTCCAAGAATATGTTTTGTTCTGTATTTTATATTAGAATGTTGACAATCCTTAGATTTTCACTGGCAATCTCTGGTTCATAAATGCTGAGAAGCAGAAATTTAAAAAGAGCTTTCTAGTCCTATCTATGGCTTAATTGCTTTGCTGGGGACCAAGAGGGTTATTGCATGGAATACAAGAGACATTTGTCTACAGGCAGGATTACACTGAAGATGTGTGTCTTGGCAGAGACCCACATGGCAGAAGCAGCTAGTTGGCTTCACATGATATCCTTACCCAGAGAAGCAATTTGGAGTGAGATGTGTCTCTGCTGCAGCCCCTCACCATCCTCACAACTCCAGGCAGACAAGTAAAGAGATGCTTTGATGGGAAGTAATTTTACAAGTCTTAATTTTGAAATTTAGCTGCAAGGAGGAAGCTTTAGGTTAGATAGCTCTAAGGTTAGAAAATGATTAAGTCTTGAGAGCTAAGCTGCTTCATTTCCTTCCAATTTAGGATGCAGCTGACGTTTATAAAGTTGAAATTTATAATGAAATAGATGGTGATATTTTTAGAGTATATCAGTTGATCGTTCTAATGACTACTGAATGATTCAACTACAGTTGATACTTAAATTGAAAGATCAAGACTAATTGGTTGATCTTATGATCTCAAATGGATATTAAATCAGTCATCTGAGATCTTCAGCAACTCCTTCTAATATTGTTACCTGGATCTGCAGACCTTTTCACATATTACTTATAAGAAGTCAGATAAATTCTCTGTGAATTAGCCAAACATTTTAAAACCACAAATTGGGAAATGGTATACAGAGATGTTATTTACAGGGCACTGAACAAAAAATTCTGGAAATTAGGATTTTCTGTTGTTTTTACTGTCAGTTCTGCTATTGATTCCTCCTGTGTCTATCTCATGAATACCGTTATCACTTTTCTGTCAGAAGGTGAGGCTCATTTAAACTAGGAATGAAAGTTTGCAATTAGCCTCCTGTTTATATTGAGCAGAGACATGATCAGACCAGGAGTAGCTCCTTCCTAAGATCTTCCCTTTGCTGATCTCCTCTCTGCTCTCCTACAGTCAAAAACTTCTGGCAGTATTTCCATGGTTGTCCTGCCAGTGGATTCTTTCTGCCTTCATAAATACCTGTTGAAACAGTGCTTTTGCCCTTTTTAGTGTTATTTAAAATTACTGAACCACATGGCCTGCTTGGCTTTGCTTGAAGTCTTATTTCTTTCTTTTGGTATGTTCTGCTTTTGCTGTTCAACTGGAAGATTGGGTTTCTGTGCCTCTTTTTCTCTCTAATCTTTACCCAGTATATACACAACAGCTTTTGTTCATAACCACAGTAACATTCTTACCAAAAGCACTAGTAACTTCACTGATGTATCCATAGATCTTTATAATGGAAAACCCTCCCTGTATTACTGAAATTTTAAAATTAATTCTTTTCTATAGAATTTTTCATCTCTTTCAAAGTGTTTTACCTGCATTACTTTGTTATCTTACATTATTTGCTAGCTAACACAAAAACAGAATAAATTGATTTTTCACTGCAATAGTTTAGAGACAGTTTTGATAGAACAGCAGCATTATAGAGCCATAATGTCTGAAAGCAAGCCTACCATCATAAACACCAAAAAAAAAATATTTTCGCTAAATGAAATTCTTGTGAGGAGATGAGCATTTTCCCAGTGCTAAGGAAAGAAAACTGAAAAACATTATCAAGACCACACATTGTATCTGTGGTAGAGGCTCAAAATCTTTTCTCCTCTTGTTCATATACCCATAGGACATCATCAGCTCCTACTGCTTATTAATTATATTTTAAAAGCAGTGATTTATCCTTAAGCAGCCTGCAAAAGCAAGAACATAAATACCTGACTCAGCTAAGTCCCCAGATATTTCTGAGAGCAAGAAGTGGCTCATTTACATGTATGACAATGAATGCATGTCTACACTTAACTTTTTACTTGAAAAAGGAGTATAGTTTTCCAAATGCTGCAACACAAGCAGATCTAATGGACTGCTTTGTTTTGCTTATTGATACAGTTTACTCAAGGAATTGCAGTCTTTATAACAATTAATTAACCACTGTAGTATTCCCTGGATATTATTGGTGACCTGCTCTCCAAAGGCAAAATGGCCCTTGTGAATTATCAGCTGTACAAGCTTGTAACACTTAAAACCCCACTGATTTCAGCTTTAAAAATCTTTGGACAAAATACAAAACTATCCTGACAGCAGAGATAAAAATCTAAGCCTCTCTGTTTTCAGCTTAGCCATCTAACTGGAGTTAAGGTCCTTCCTCTTTTTCTGGCCTCACAAACCTGTTCTTTACTAACCATAAAGCAAATCTCCAGTAAAGATCTCATCTTCAGGTTCTGTTAACTTTAAAAGCCCACCAGTACTGCAGAAGCTAGCTGAGGAAGGACACCAGAAATCACCAAAGTCCCACAGTACTGTAGCAGGACACCTGCTACAAAGACAAACATCCTTACTGAGAGAAAGCATGTACTCTTTTATCAGGCTGGAAAAGAATAATGACTTAGGATGAATTAAGATAAATTCTCAACTGTGTTTCTCCAAGTAATCATAGAGAAGATTACACAGGAAAAAAAATACCTAAAGCAATAGAAGGGACTATGTAGCCAAATATCCTTGAATATGATGGCTCTTGTATCCAAAGGATGAACGCTGATAGCAGACTATCTCCTATAATCAATAAATGTTCAGGAATTAACTAATTTACAGGTTTTATTGACAGAAACCTTCCCTTCAGAGCTGTTTGTGTGGGAAGCAGCAAAATGTAATTTTTATACTCAATATCCTTCTTTTTTCAGTTTAATGCTCAGCTTGTGAGCAGGTAAAAGTCAATCACAGCTAAGGCAAGAAGGATTCTTATATTCCTTTTTCCTTTCACCCCATGAAATCTATGCTTAATAATTCTAAGTGTACAGAACTCTTCCTAGAAAAAAAGTTTATATAGAAGAAGGATTTAAATCTTCCTGATGAGAAGTTAGGGAAAGTTCACACAATGACACTTAGCTTCATTTCTTAAAAATGTAAATGTCTTTTTTTTTTATTTTAAATTAATGGCAAGGAAAGTAAATAATCTATTTCAGAAGCTACTTATTTCCAATTCTAATATATTTACTGCGAGAACATTAGAATATGGAAGTATTTAGTTGGTAAAACAGCCCTTTTTGCATTTCTAACTTTAGTTTTTTAACATTCTCACTAATACAGTGGAAAATAAATTGATGAAGAAAATCAAATTGGATGAATGGAATGAAACTCATCTACTTTACCGATTATATGCCTTAGAAGCACACACAGAGTGCTTCAACACGTGCCTGATAAACTGTAGAGGGATAATTAGTGTTGCATTATTTTCTGTCGTTCTTTGGCCATTATCAATTCAAATGTGTTTCAAAATTAAGGCTTCCCAATTTTAATCAAAGTTAAACTGACTCAGTCTTTTCTTTGTCCGTGTGCAAACAGAATGCCTGAAACAACTCTAAGAGTTCATGTTTACCTTAGTGGTCTATTAACTCTGGAAACTAGTGGTATTCCACAGCAACATTACCCTTGGGATCACTTTTTTGGTTTTAAAGACAGAAGTGAAGAGTGATCTCATAAGAATGAAAAGAGTTACATAACATCCCTAAAAGCAATGAGGATACAAGAGGAGTGAACAGGGACAAAAATCTCCAGTGTGCCAGATACTGAAATGTCTCCTTTTTCTGTCAGGATACTAAAATCCTGAGTGTGAACACAGTTTTCAACATGTTTAAATCTCCCTTAATGACACTCCTAACAAGAAACTTACTTTTTTTCTTTTTTTTTTTTAAATAGGAGCAATCTCTATGGTGCATGGGAAAATTAGGAGGAGTATAACATGCAGTGACCATTGAAATTTGGCTATATTTATTTAATTGATTTTTTTATGCTACACACTTCTCAAAAAAACCCCAGACCAGTTACCTTTAAGAAATTAGGTTATGATGCTGGATATTAACTTTGGTACCACCATCAAAATGCAAGACAAATCAGGAAACTTTCCTTAGAGTGAAATTTAGCTTGTTGTATTGAATACATGTTATATCAGCTTGTTTTCTTTCTGCTGTGCTCTAACACTTACTGAGTCAAATACAAAAACAAATGAAAACATCAGAGACAATACTGGTCTTTATGAAGAATACAGGAATATTATCTGTTATGGATGGAAGTAAAAAACCCTCTCCAAATACCAGTGCTGCAGAATGGAATTAGAGTGAAGATGGAAGATAAATGTTCAAATCATCTTCTTATTACAGACACCTAGTGACTCTGTCCTCGTCCTCCCACAGATATTCAAAAGCTACTATTTTGAAGATAGTGTCTGTATTTCAACAACATACTGACCTCTAAGAATCTGGCTTATCACAAGCTCAAGATAAAAGGCTGCTATCTTCTAAATCAGTTAAAGAGATTTGACATGAATTAACAAATAACAGTACTTTCTTCATGTGCTATAACCCTTCTGTATGAAAATGTGTAACATTCTCCATTGGCTGTAACTTATATGGCCTCAGGTGTGATCATTCTTTCTGTGGAACAGCAATATAAAGAGATCAGTTCCAAGTATCTTTTCAGGAGATGTTTAAATAATAGGAAGCAGAAATCAACACTAGAGAGTGCTCAGTTTGTGAAGGCATTTCTATATGTAGAAAATCAGTTGAAAATTAGACTTTTCCTGCCTCTATTGCTACTGTTTATAGAAATAAACAGGCTGCATTTGTCACATACAGAAATAATGTTAATGCTGTTTTTAATAAGGAGGCTAACCAGAATGTCAACATTCAGCTTAATTAATGTCACTTAATTACAGTTATATAGTTCTTCATTAGTTAGTATTTGAGCACTGAGGTGATCTCATCAAAACTCAGCTCATTCAATGACAGCTGAATATTTCCTTCAATTTGGAGCCTGAGTAGAGCTTCTAAGAAGAGGTAGAGAAATGGAAAGTAATTATGGTTACAATACAGGGTTGTGATATTCAACTTCTACTGAACATGATGGCTCGATTTGGTCACCTGAATGCAGATGACTACTTCTTACTTTGTGACACACCAGGGAATCTGAGACACAAGCACAGGGCTGGCAGATACAACAGAGGACTAACAGGATGCTTTCAGGGGCAGTAGCCGACAGTCAGGTGGGAGCATTTCAAACATGATTAGACCCCTGCTTTTGTATAAACAAGTGATTCTTCCTTTCCTGCCTCTCTTTCCATTATCTCAAATTCTGCCTACTGATGCCCAAGGAATGTGGTAGACCATGCTTGAACCTGGAACTGAACTAAACCCAGAACTGTCTCCATGAGCGCTTTGGCATTTGGGGGAAAAAAAAAAAATCAATTTGGAGAACATAAATTTTGAAAAAGATAAATTTGAAAGTTATAGAAACTCAAGAACAGTTTGGAAAATAAATGTTATCTGTACTATGCATTCTTTACTTTTTTTCCCCCTGATATTTATTATTTTTAATCTGGTTTCCTAAGGAAGTGAGACTTATTTAATCATATGGACTTCCCATCTGTCTGACTCTCCAGTTGCCAAATAAGTAACATTTCCATGACACCTGAAAATTTTCACTGGAATCAGTGGCTACATAAAGAAGAATTAACTGTCACGCTCTCTGAGGGACCAGGAAGAACAACACACTGTTATCCTTTCTGTTGAGTGCTAACCCACAGTCAGTTACTACATACAGAATCACAAAATGGTCAGGGTTGGAAGGGACCTCTAGACATCGTCTAGTTCAATCCCCCTGCTAAAGCAGGTTCACCTAGAACAGGTCACACAGGATTGCATCCAGTTGTGTTTTGATTGTCTCCGTCAGACTCCACAAGCTCAAACAGTAAAAAGGTACTTCCAGAGTCTCAGCAGACTGTACTGGCTCTTGGACAGCCAGTAGGCTAGAAAATGCAGCTAGAGAAAACAAAAGGAGCCAGAGCATCAGAAGGTGCTATAGACCAAAGAACTGGGGGAACTGGGGAAGAAGCAGAGGTACAGAATAGACAGATATGGGAAACGTTGGGACTGGCACAAAGGGCCATCGTGTGGGAGGAACCACAGTTATTCCAACAAAGTGGAGGGAACGTTTATCAGTTTTGTTGTTCATAGTACAACTATTCTTACATGTCAGTAGTAACAATACAACCTAACGTGAAATCTCTGTGCTGTTCTATTCTAGTCATGGTGTGCTATCGTTCACAATCTAAAAGACTTAGTGTTGTGAACTAATGTTACACACAAGAAGACAAATGTTACTAACCACCAGATACCCACATGAGTAGTTCAAGGGTAATTACGCGTTTTGGCACAAGTACTTATGGACACCCAGCTCATGAATTAGTGTTATAAGAGATCTGTGGATATTCACACATGCAGAGGCATTCACAAGTGCTCAGTGGGTTGACTCCACCTGATTAGGAAGAATATTTTTCTGAGCTGACACAACTTACCTAATGAGTTTTAAACCAGGACAAGAAGAATGCGAAAGACAGATGATATCTGAGCCGATTTTTACAATACAAAAAAAATCTCCACTGAAAGGAGATGAAAATAAAGGAGATCAGTAAGAATCAGCTGAGAAATTCATACATAAATTTGAAGAACAACAAGAGCTAGAGGACTGAAGAACATGAAAATGGATATTATAAAGGATAAAAGAGACATGGAAGAAGAATAATAATGAAAGTAATAGTTATTACAGAGAGCAAACCTCAGAAAATAAACCTAAAGGTGTATTAGCATTGTGTATTACTGCTATGATAGACCATATTTAGAAAAAGGTATTACATAGATAAAACAATTTCTTTTTGTGTGTGCAAAAAGCAGCTTGGAGAGGGTTATCAAGAAAAGATCTCCTGGGAACATATGAGGTGTCTCATTCTGAATGTACATAGATACAGCTGTAATGTTAATAGAAAGATAACTGCCACTGCAAAGTACTTCGTTGTAGGAAGCTCTAAACTTTCAGACACAAATTGGAGAAAAAAAGTAGTACTAAACCCACAATGTTTCAGGTATATCCTAAACATTATAGCTAACAGATGTCATTTTCAGTTACTGAGTCAATATTCAGTGCTATTATTTTAAACTATGTTTTATTAAGTGAGGAAGATAATAGTCATAGAAGTACATGGATTCAGGGAAAGCTGCCAAACAAAGATATACTAGATTTGTGAATGGAATTAGAACAAGTAGCAAGAGGTTCTTTAGCAATCTAGATTAAAATGGAGTAAAAGAAAAGGAATTCTCTGCATGTAAGATGTTATAGGATAAAAAGTAGTCTATAAAACCAGAATAAGTGAATCCTTTGCCTCAGTTTCAGTGGGCAGAATAGCATAGGATGGAATGTAGGAGAGGAATAAGAAAGGGAACAAGCACTTCCAGTGCTCCTGGAATCCATTGTGCCTATGCCGGTGTGACTGGATGAACTCCAGCCTAGAATTTAGAAGACTACAGTAACTGCTATTACAGCAAACATTTTAAAGAAATCTACCAAGTCAGAGCTGTAACACGTGCCTGGTGAAGAGCAGCTGTAGTAGCTGTTTTTAAGAAGAGGACAGAGTGATTTAGGCACTTCTGTCTGGTTTCAATATCATATATTACTTTAAAACAAAGTTTGGAAGCAAGGCTAATTGAAGACATGGAGTTAAAGTGAAAAAGCATTGAAGTCTAAGATAACGATGTCACTGATACTTACATTATCATTATACTTACATTATAACTTACGTTATAGATACATATTGGCATCTTATTTGTCTGAGGGAAATTTTTGCTAAGGTGTTCAGATGGAACACCTTTTTGGGTAAACTGGAGAAGATGGGTGTTAGCACAAGAAATGGGAGGTGAGAAGGAACTGGCTTACTAGGAGCTTTTAGATAGCAAACTGATTGCATCAGAATGCATAATTTTTCCCATGGAAAAATTCTCTCCATTAAGGATTTTCATCCAGCTCCGTACTTGATGACAGATTTACTGCCAACCTATGGGAGTAGAATTGAATGCTGCAGGAATCATTTTATCCAGGAGGATGAACTGAAAAAGTAAAAACTCAGAGATCAGTGGCAGCAATAAACAAGTAATTTCCTCACCATGTTTTTCAGATATTTCTTTTAAGTATATACATACTTGGTACTTCTTTATTCCTCACAGCCTGATCAATTGCAGCAAAATACTATAACCTCATCAGCAAACTAACCTCTATTATAAAAATGATTGTATTACAGATAGTGGAGTCCGGGGCTATCTGTCCTGACTCTGCCTGCATGCCCAGCTGCTTAAGAATCAGCCAGACCCAGAACTCAAAGCTAGCTGGACATGTTTGCACATGATTGTAGTCATGCACTAAGCTGTGCCTTTCAGATGGACTTTCTCACACAGACACAATCTGACATGCATATGGTCACATAGTTTCCAGACCAAGACCTGCTCACACCCCACGTCCATGCCTGAGCATGTGAAAAGGCCCAAGACTGGTGACTGATTGCAGGGATGTTCCTTTGGCTTCTGGAGTGGTCATGCAGAAAGCTACAGCTGAGGAAAGCCAGCTTTAAACCTGCTGTGGGTATTCAGCACTTCTCCTTCCAATTAACTGAGAAAGGAGCGACGAATTGTCGTAAGTGGGAGTTCATTGCTTTAACATAGCTGTTATCTTTGTTTATGATTACAGATAAACACTTTTCTGAAGCTGAGGAATAATGCGTAGAAGTTGTTTTTGCTTTCCAAACAAGGTCCCACCACCATATTGGCTGTTTGTAGTTCGTAAGTTTGTGACTCATTACCAGAGCCACATGAACTTATTTTGTGTCAGGCTGAATAATTTTTCCTGTTCCCCCAACTTCCAAAGAACTTTCAAAATAGAGGCATATATGCACATAAATATTCATGACCCCTTTGGGAAACATTTATGCAAATAGATATCCACTGGTATGAATGCTTTAGAAAAAGAGAACAAAGTGTTCTAAGTGGAAAAGTAAATTTGCATTTTGGTTTCAATAAATAGATGTGGATTTTTTTTCCTGCGTATTCAATCAATTTAACAAACTGGGACTGAGTAGAGCCCTATTGCCTAAACACTTTGTAGGTAGAGATTGGCATATTCTAGTTCATGGTTTGCTGGTAGACCACAGTGAAGCTAAATGGTGAACTGTGAAATCATTGCATTGCAGTGACTTCAGTCAAAAGGGCTGAAAAGAGTTCATAGAGGCTTGTGAGGAAGTTTGGAGGGTTAATGGACACCCACTGATACAAAATGGTTAGAATCCCCCAGCATGATAGAAACTGGGAAAAGGCGAAACCAAAAGTGTTTAAAAAGAAAAAACCTCTAGTGACGGCTTTGTGATTCCTGAGACCCAGAGACTAACTGAGGGTAGGCAACCTGCCCCTCGCAGGTGAGCTCTGCTTTTTGTACAGCTGCCTTTACGAAAAGTCATTAGACATTCTCCTTTGAGACTTCATATTCAAGCTTCAGCACAAACCCCTGTCAGTGACACATGTAACCCTTGTCCTCCTGCTGGGCACTTGCTAGGGGAACCTGGCTTCAGCTTCTCTATTGTCTCCCAGTATAGGTGCATGTTGAGGACATCAGTAAGATCTTCTGTAGCCTTTCCATCTTCAGGCTCAAGGAAACGGTTTCTCTCAGCCTGTTCTCAAATGTCATATGTTCCAGCTAATAATCTTAGTGGCCCTCCCTTGGATTTACTAAAATATGTCTATGTCTCTCTTGTTTTAGGGAGCCCCAAACTGGACATAGCACTCCAGATGTGGTCTCATCTGTGATGAACAGATGAGAAAATGTACTCCTTTGACCTGCTTGTTACAGCCTTGCTTATGCAGTGCATGAAATATGCAGTTAATCTTCAGTTACGCCTCTAATCTAAACTTTAAATCATCATTTCATTGGTATCACCAGATATGAAAGGTAACCTTTCAAAATTACCAGGTATCCCACAAAGCAGAGATATGCCTGCTAAATATCTGAGGTAACTCATTAACACAAAATCCATGAAGTACTTGCACAGTAATGGACCTATAATGACTTTATTTACAGAGCAAAATCCATGGACTTAAATATTTCATCTAATCAAATATTTTCACAGCTGTTTCCTGAAACTATTTCCCTCTTCCAAGGAAAGAAACAAACCAAAACTTATTGAAATACATTTCTATTTCTATGAAAAAATTTTTTAGGGAAGATGAGGTTAAAAATTATCTCCTTCATAACTTTTTTCCAGTTTCTATCTTTTGAACCACTGAAAAAAGAAAAATATTTAAAAATTCCAAACAGACCAAAATACATTGATTCACTTTCTAACAGAAAAAGAAATTGAGAAAGTATTTTAAGTATTAAGATACTTCTAACAACTGCTTTACAGTTCACATAATCAATTTTGTTTGCTACTGTGCCACGAGAACACTGATTAAAAATTTTACTGTTCCTTTTTATCCTATTGTAATTAAAGCTCACCCACTATTTGCATACTGCATTAGTTCTTCTAGTATAAGCATATTCAGGCATAGTCAGTCTTCAGAAGCGTAACCTCGAAGGTACCTCTGGAAATAGCGTTGCTAACTGGTTGGTGGTTATGCTTTACAACGGTCAAAAAATCCAAGTAAAATCTTTTGTAAGCAGCAGGCACACATACTATTCCAAGTTTCCTTCTTCTGACCCTAGACAGCAAAATCTTCTCAGTAGTAGTAGGTGGCATAACAAGGAGCAGTACCCAAAAATTCTGGCTTGGGAAGCTGCCCATAAAGGAATAATTCCTCACTAGGAGGATAGCACAACTTCAGAACAGGTTTTCCTGAGCAGTTTGTTCTTGGATGTTTTCTAGACTTAGCTAAACAAAGCCAACACTGATTTGATCTAGTTTTCAGCCATCTCTCTTCAAGTAAGAGGCTGGATATCCAGAGGTCATTTCTATGACTCACACTTCTTTTTCACTCTGAATAAACAATGCAATTATTATTCTTGAATTTTTGCATTATTAAAGCCTCTACTATCTGATCATTAATTATTGACTCATTAAAATGGATGCATATGCATAGGAAGTATTGGTGCATAGGAAGTACATCAAATGTTATTTTCAGGAGCTTATGTTTTCAATAATATAACTACAGCCAATTTCCTTCTTGATATTATTTCCTCAGATATTAATCTCTTTCAGGGATCTGTTATAAACAGGCAAGTAGGATGCAGCATAGAGCTATGTACAGTGATACCTGTTTGCAGCAATCTGTTCAACCTGACCATGCTATTACTTTAGTTTCAGGAAAATCAAATACCACCAAAATGAGGCCTTTAACACTCACCAAAAATAGTCATGCACATGCAAACAGTGTGTTCAGACACAGGTATGGGTACATATAGGTAAAGAAATAGAACTATTTCCTGTTGGTATTATTGATCTGCTCTTGTCTATGTTTAGCCTGTACCCAGGGCTAAACTGTAGCAGTTGTTCTACCACACAATGACCCCTCCCCAGCTGAGAAGGGGAATCGGGGAAAAAAGGGAGAAGCCCCATGGGTTGAAGTAGAAACAGATTTCATGAAATGAAAAAACTAATACAATTATCAACATAAACTACACAAGGTTATACTCAGCCTCATCCTTAGGATCAGCAACATGAGCAAAACACCAAGAGGGAAGAGCCCCAGGAAGAAAAACTCTCACTCTTCCTGAACTCCCTCCTTTTATAATGAGCTTGACGTCAGTGCCATGGGACACACCTGTGAGTCAGCTTGGGGCAGCTGCCCTGACTGAAACTCCCAGCTGACTCGGGGCTACCCATGACCTGCCTGACATGGCTGTTACTGGGAAACCAGGACAGCTCTGTAGTTTTTGCAGCACTCCTCAAAACCAGAGTGGTGTGGTGATCACTTCTGCTTTCAACATAGTGCCTTTTATTTTGTACACAACCTGTCACATTGCCAGTAAGTTCAGAAGGACAATATTGCTTGAGTTTACACACTCAACAGTAGCCCTTTATGTCTTATTGTTACAGTTCCTGAACTTGCTCTTATTTACAGTTCTTCCATGGCAGCTGACAGTTTCTTCAGCTTCTTCATTTGAAATTCTGCTGTAATGAATGTGGATGATACCTGTCAGCAAAAGCTGCTCATGTTTTAAATAAACCTGTCTAAAGATCAATTGCCTCACCTCGTAGAGGGCTTGTGCAAATCTTTCCTTTGAATTTATTTTAGAAGGATTAGGTCCTTCCCCTGACTCCTTCCATCAGCAGTTTTGGAAAATCCAGAAGCCCTAAATCAAAATGCTGTCTGAGTGGAACTTCAAAAAAATCACTCTGATGTACTAGCATCTTCTGCAGCTACAGGAAACTGCTTGTACACCTTTTGCAGAAGCTGTCCTCAGCTTTGCTCCAGGGCTTATATAGACTTAGGAAGTTGCAATCTTTATTGCTGTACTTGGTCCTTGCTTGGAAACCACTGCTGCTTTTACCCTGGGGTGGAGATACTAAAGACTTGTCTGAATAGAAGTTTATAATTGATACCTGTCAGGTTGTCTAGTACCTATCTAGCTGTCTCTCTTTATGGAAAGCTTCTTGCAGATAATTTCTTGTTTTATTTTCTATGTAAAGAGCATTTAGAGATCTTCCAGAAATGTAGCCTTATCCAAAAGATCTTTTTCCCTGTTCAAAACATAATGCCAGCACTTTTATATTTTTCCCAAACTGCTATATCTTGAATTTTTCAGTCCCACAGTCTTCTTTTGGCTTTGGCATAAAGCAGCTCTTTCTCATGTGAAAACTTTTAAGCTGTTGCAGCAAAAATCAGACTGATTGCTTGAATTACATGGCTACCTCTTTGACTTCCTGCAGTGGTCTCCTGTTTTCCATTCCTCTCTTGGAGACGTTAGTCCCATCTGGCCTGTAATGTCTTAGAAACTGAGTAAATAATCTCCTCCCCAAACCACTTCCATCTTCTTTTTTGCCAAAAATTCTGAATTTAATTGTCTTGTATTCAAGTTTTACCACAAAAAACTTTGAGATGTTTCTGTTTTGTCTTTTATGTACAGGAGGGCTCTTGCACAAAATTTTGTGAAGCACTCATCTTTTTTTTACCTGTAAATCTTCCCTTCAACTCCCAACAAAATGTTTGTGGGGAAAAAAAAAATATTTTAAAAAAAGAAGACGAAGAGATCTTGTCCCCAATTTGTCCTGCCTACATTTGGATAATTATTTAAATTAAGACACTAGTCACACTAAGTTGCCTTTATCTAGCGGTGAAGAGAAATAGTCATCACCATGGAAAGAGTATTTGCTTTAATATTGCCATAAGCAATAATAACACGAACCAAGGGCAATAAAAGTGGGTATCTCGCTTCAGTTCCTTGATAATTCCAGACCTCAATAGACAGCTGGCACATGGTGGCTACTCTATATTCGTTACCATGACCATTACACTCCACCTTGTCCTAACTCTATCTGTCTGAATCACATTTGGTGATTGTCTGTATTAAATTTAGGTCTTGTTTGGGCTTGTCTTCGGGACTCTTCTGCAGAAGGGGCTGGGAGCTGCTCTTGAAACAGTCTTGAGTGCCAGAGATCTTCAGCAGAGTTTTGGCTAATGATGTATGTCTTAAAAGGCTTTTATTTTCTTGTTTCCAAATTTAATACCCTTAGATATGTTGACACACTCATGAAGTTTAAGTTCTTCCCATGTTATATGAAAACATTGCAAAAAGCTGTTAAATGCATGTTTTGCAGTCTTGTGTAACTCAGAAATGACTGACCCTATGAAAGGCAACATGTGATGTTGGAGGAATTATTTTTCATCTTATGTGGAAATATAAAATTTTTGCTCAATTATGGAAAGAAAAAAGATATGAAGATGGATCCAAGTCTCCACTATGCTTTCAAGTTTGCATGAGTTCCAGATCTTTTATGTCCTGAACATTTGTATGAGATCTTTGCCTGGAATTTGTATTGACTAGACAGAAGAACAGGACTAAGTTATTATTCATTTTTGTTTGATGCATTATATGGAAATGTAGTTAAATCTTTCTTATTCTTCTGCTGAGATATAGAAAAAAAAGAATGTGGTTGGTGCCTCAGACAGAGATATTAAATATGTGTTTCTGTGAAAATTTTATCATGCCTGGAATTTGGGAAGGAGCAGATAGGAATGGGAGAAATGCCATGGAAACACCTGGAGTTACAACTGTGTAAATGTGTAACTACACCATCAATCTACCGGAAAAAAGTCTTTCTGATTGGTTTACTGAATCCTCATGCTCTGCATTTATCCACTGTCCTTATTTTTCAATTTGTTGCTAACATTAATTCAAGGCACAATTATAATCTATAGAAAAATTAGGGTTGTGTTTTGGCTGCAGATCTCACTAGCTAGGTTTTTTATTACTACTTCTCTGTGTTAACTTTTCTCCCCTTTTCAGTCTTTTTGGATGAAATTTCCTTGATGACTAAATATCGCAACAACTTGAAGATCAAATCTCAGCTTGCACACTTGGAGGTTTAACACAGATAGATGGTGTTCTGGAGAAGACCAGACTTGAATTTTCCACTAAGCCAAGGATTATTTTTGTTATGGCCATGTGAATCAGGATTTCTAATGAAGTTCATAGTAAAATACTACAGCAGATAAGGGTTTCCCCCATTAGCCAGACATTAAAGTCTTTAGCCAGACTCTGAAGCTGCAGTGGCATAAGAATACCTGCTGTCAGTAAGTTTTTGAGATGTGCTGCACACACTGTGTTGGAAATACCTACGGTTGTGTATACTTTTATGTTCCTCATAATTAACTTGGCAACCCAACAAATGGAAGGGTTGTAGTGTCAGTCAGTTCTTTCACTAGACAGTAATAAGCACAAGGGGTTTTTAGTCAATATTCGTTATGCTTTCCACAGTACAGAGGTCACCTGATTTCTGATGTAACCACTTGCTGTGGTTTTAAAACCACTTGTGCTTTTTTGGGCATTATTCAGGTCTCTGATTCAATGATTCCTGTCTCCCTAAAATTCTGTGCTCAGTCAGCCAAAAGGAAAGTCCAAAATTGGGAAAACAACCTGTTATTTTCAAATCTATCTGTTTTTTCTAGATGGCCAACAAGTTACATGCAGACAGGGATAATGCAGACATCAATTGCTCTTATACCGAAGACTGGCAGTATTTTAATTTTTGGCAAGAAGTTTTAAAGCTAGGCGAGTTACACAAACAGCTTTGAATTCTACCAGTGTCACTCTATGGCATTGTATTTATTGTAATGATGTTGGGTGGCTTGGTTGAAACAACAGTTAGTTTATATGAAGCATAAGACTCTTATTCCTTTCAGAATGATCTTTTTCCAGAAAAGTTCCTAAAATAAATTCCCTTGCTCCTTTTAACACATGATATGACACAGCCCTGCTAGACTTCTCTCTCCTTGCGTTTAGGTCCTCTAATACGCACGCACAAAAAAGTTTGCAATAACCTCTTATTACATATTATTGATGTAGCATCTAATTTTTAAAATGGTAATTACAGGTGAAAGAAAAAAGCATGAACAATTTTAAATGGTGATTAGCAGCATTTATATGCCAGTGAAAAAACACAATATGCCAAAAAAAAAGAAGCTTATCTGGCCTTTCCACGTGTCTTACAAATCATCTACAAATTAATAATCACTGACAATTTTATGAAATAGTGTCAGTCTTCATGATGACTGGCTGCTGTTCAAAGAAAAATGAGGAATGAGGGGTAAAAAGGTTTTAAAGGAATTATCTATTCAAAAGCGAGCACAGGAGGAGAAGGTGAGACAAAACAATGGAAAACACTTACACCAGCTCTTAGTTAATCAACAAAACTATTATTTAGCTTGTAGCACCAAAGGAATTTGGCTATGTTAAAATGAAAATCAACATAATAAGTAGCAATTCACTATATGAAATGGGAACTGGTTAATATAAAATATTGTGGGTTTCCTTAACAGGATCACTGAATCTCAGAGGTCACAAAAAAGTACTGTGGTTTAAAAGTTTCTGTGAAATAAAATTAAACATTTCCTTCCCATCACTTTCTGTTCAGTGAACACTGAAGCTTTGGGAGCTACCATATTCTCTAAGACTTAAGGTTTAATAATTGAGCCTGAAATGTGCCCTTGTGGCCAAGAAGACCAATGGCATCCTGGGGTGTATTAGAAGGGGTGTGGTTAGTAGGTCGAGAGAGGTTCTCCTCCCCCTCTACTCTGCCCTGGTGAGGCCAAATCTGGAATATTGTGTCCAGTTCTGGGCCCCCCAGTTCAAGAAGGACAGGGAACTGCTTGAGAGAGTCCAGCGCAGAGCCACAAAGATGATTAAGGGAGTGGAACATCTCCCTTATGAGGAAAGGCTGAGGGAGCTGGGTCTCTTTAGCTTGGAGAAGAGGAGACTGAGGGGTGACCTCATTAATGTTTATAAATATGTAAAGGGTGAGTGTCATGAGGATGGAGCCAGGCTCTTCTCAGTGACATCCAATGACAGTTTTTGTCAAAACTGAACTAAAAGAATATTGGAAAGATATCTGAACACAGGCTATGACTTCATTCTTCACAGAGAACAAGCATTTTACTGTCGCTTCCTTCATCTGGAGTTATACCAAATGCTGTACACACACATGTGCCCAATAATTCAAGCATTAGCCTTTTTAACACAAGCCAGCACTTAGCCAGTCTGTGTAGCCAGCTGAGCAGGTTACTTGGGCAGAATTTGCCTCATTTCAGAGGACCAGCAAGGATCCATGCATCTGGTTCTAACTTTTACTGATTTTCATTAGCATTTTGTTTCTCACTGCAGTACTTTACATGTATCTTTACTGAATTTCATCTATCTGCTTTTGAGCCACATCTCATCATGTGAATTTTGAGCTTATTCTCCAAGCCCTTCTCAGGACTTAGTGTCAGCTAAAATCCTTATAAATCATACTCTGTATTCCGTTATGCAAGCTGCTGATGAAAATATCAACAAGTTCTGACTCCAGTTTGAACCTTTGTGGAGCCTCACATAAGACGGTCTTCCAGTTTGACATCAAATTCAGCTACAAACTGTTCTTTGTGCATCTGTTTTATATCTGGTTCAATTCAGATTCCTTTACTGCATCGCCAGCACCTCTTCTTACATCCAAATGTATGTCTGTTACTGCCACCTTTCCTGCTAAGCTATTTACCCTGTAAAGAAATAAACTGGTTTGACAGTGTTTGTTTTTAACAAACACATTTAAACTCTTGATTTACCACCTTACTATCCTCTAAGTGCTCGTAACTGGATTGTTTAGCAATTCCATTTAATCAGATGACTAGCTGGCAGAGAATATTTTTCTCTCAAAGGTTTTCAAGGTGGCATTTAATTATGCCAGCAAAATGCTACCATAAGTACATCACTGTCTGCATGGGTTGAAACACAAGAGTCCCCCAGGTCATGATGGAGCTAGACCAACTACTACTGAACAAGCTGCTCTGGAATTGTTCCCGATACAGAGCCACACAATAACACAGCAATTCTGACCTCAGGGCAGCTGCCAATGGCTCTGACAGATGCCCTGCTGCATCATGCAGACATACTCATTTTCTGAAAACTAGTTCAGGGATCTCTAACATGGTTGTCATGTACTGGAGAATCTGCCTTCCTGAATCCAGCAAGGGCACTGGCCACAGCTC
Organism: Podargus strigoides; assembly: GCA_028020825.1. Taxonomy (NCBI): domain Eukaryota; kingdom Metazoa; phylum Chordata; class Aves; order Caprimulgiformes; family Podargidae; genus Podargus; species Podargus strigoides. Next base: position 33,461,250 of record CM051623.1, read on the forward strand.
TGACCAGGCAAGGAGGCCATGTCATTTCTGCTCACAAAGGCCATGTCTAAGGAGTAGCTGCTGATTTGAAAAAAAATCAGAAAATGAAAAATACAATAGAATAGTGTAGTAACAGAAGCTGACCCATAATGCAAAAGCAGTCACGGCAGCTGCTCCTTAGACATGATCTTTGTGAGCAGAAACAATTTCAAACAGCTCAACACCACAGAAAACTTGAATCGACTCCTAGACTCTTTTCTAAAAAATGCACTCACAGTTCAGCACAGATTCCAGCTCATCATATGCTATGCAGAAAGACCAGTTTGGTGTCCAAAATATTCTCTTGTGGTTAAGAAATCTATGGAACCCAGAGGAAGCCAGACAAATAACCAAATTAACTCAGAAACATTTGCAAGTCATTCAGTTTCCTTAGGTGATGGTAGTACTGATAGCTGATGGTGTACCACACCAGACACAAATATCTGAAAATTACCCTGGTTATCTGCTATGGCTTGAAAGTAATCTCGCAGGCACCATTACACATTTCCCAGCAAGGTTAACATGGGAAATACCCAGGGCTGATAGATTTTTAATGGAAAGCATCTGTCTCTGAATACAGCAAATTTCTCTATCCCAGAGAAAGATTACAAAAGATCTGTTGTTTGGGGTTTTTTTCCTTGCAGATGGAGTATTCTTACTAGAATTTTATTATAAGCCTTCCTTTCCGTATGCTAAAATATGATTTATGTCTTAAAGAGGATTTTCTGTTTTCTTTGCTGCCAAACAACTCATATAGCTTTGTGGGGGAATAGGGCAAGAAGCTTTGCAGGTATGCAACAGGAAGGTAAAGTACTAATAGCTTGTTTAGTATGCTCATAGTAGATTCCTAAGGTATCCTTTTGCACATTTTGCTTGTATTTCTGAATGCTATTTGAATAAAAAGGACATGGTTTCATATGTTTTAGAAGAGAAACACATTTTAAAGATATTTGTAATATCCATAAAGTATTGATTGTTGTGTATCGCAGACCTGCATGCTACTATGACAGTCTTGAGTGGATGTCATGTGAATCTCTCTGTGTCATTAGGTGGCACTGTAGAGCAATTCTGACAGTTTTAAGATTTCCTACAGCTCAAATGGGACTTTTAAAATTATCTAATCTGACTTCCTACATAGTGTAGACTATAGAAATCCAACAAGGAGCTCATGCCTCACTCCAAAACTGTGCTTCAACAAAAGCATATTTTTAGATACAGGTTTTGACCTCAAGGAAAATGAAAATGAACATAATACTGCAAGTCCCTAATATCCCTTTCTGATAACATAACAAACAGTTTGTGCCCCTGTCCTGGTTTAGCTAAAACAGAACCAATTTGCCTTTCAGTGATTTTACTTTTCAGTTAGGTCTCTTCTAAGACTGCACTTTCTGAAGTCAACAACATGTTTTTCAGACATTGTCTGCTCCTAGAAGTGATAATACTCAATGTTCGTAGTTAGTACTGTGTTAACAGTACAATGGTTTGCAGAAAGGCTCTTGCTTCTGCTTAATCTTGCAGAAACCAAGGTCATTGCTGAGTTCTCCTATTGTCACCTTGAGGCCCCCCTTAGTGTAAGGGTGCACCTGTGGAGAGGAACAGATAGGACAGATGACCCAAACTGACCAACGAAGTATTCCATCCCATACACATCAAGCTCAGTGTAAAGCTGAGGGATCACAGGGGCCAAGGTCCTTCCCTTCGCCCTGTTTGCCCTTCACCCTTCTGCTCTGGCCTGCCCTTCTTCCTGCCCTTGCTCATCTTCTATGGCCGACATCCTGGGAAGACTGTCTGTGGTCTTCACATTCCTGAATCCAGCTCCCATCTGCCGCTGCGTCCAGGAGCCCAGCCTGGGATCTTCTCAGAGCTGCCCTGCAGCACCAGTGGTGACATGAGCATTATCAGGGGAGTGTATGATTTGGGGGGAGAAGTTTGATACTGGTTTTGTATGTATTTGTGAATAGTTTGTTATTTTTCTTCTTATTATTATGTTTGTCTTTTTTTTTTTGTTATAGTTTCATTAAAGCTTCTTTAGTTTTATTTCCAACTTGTAAGTCTCTCTCCCTTTTCTTCTTTCCCTTCCCCTGTCTGGGAAGAGAGAGGGGTTAACAGAGAGCATCTGCTGTCTGTTTAGTGGCTGGCCCAGCCTCAGACCACAACAGTCACAGATCTTAATCTCTCTGTTAAATAATTTGGAACACTTAAACTTAACCAAGGTAAAACACTTTTTAAAATTCAGAGTAAGAAAAAGGATGCATGTTGCTAGCACGGCAGCAAACTGGACCAGCACTGAATTCAGCACGACAGTGAGTTTTCATTAAGCGTTTCCATATTGAAGCACCAGTCTCAGAAAGGAGCATTTGGCTTTTATGAATGCTGGTAGTCTGATGCCCCTACATTTCAATTCCATTTAAACCACTTTTACTTTTGACTGACGTTATCATCTCCAGCCTGTCCTTTCTGCTAACAGCCTATTTTCTACTGGCTGCATAGAAGGTTGAAGCATGTCAATTTTTAAATTTAATTCCTCCAAGTGTGACTGTACACAATTTCCACTGTTTACAGTGGCATCAGGCAGTGACTTTGCGCTTTCCACCAAGAGTTCCGAAGCTTCATACTAAAGAGCAGATGTAGTTGTGTATATGTTTTTATCAATCACTGTTTAGTAACAGGGCTGGACTGCATTACAAGAGGGAAAGGTGTGTGCTAAACCCTCTTCTGAAGTTTTGTGATAAATTCAGACCTTTTTGCCACTCTCAAAAAAACACTTGTGGAACCAGGTTAGGAGTGCTTATGGATAAATTTATAGTAGGAGATCTGAAGAGTGGGCTCCTTGGGTAGCAGATGATAAGCCAGTGGCTTATCACAGGCTTCAAAGCTCAATAGGAGCCAGAGCTAACTCCAGCCCCAGCCTCAGGTGACTGCCTGAGCCAGCTTTGGTGTCCAGACCTCAGAAACGCTTCAGGAAATGGCTTTTGGGTGTAATGATGACCAAAAGGCATTTGCTGGGGTGATAAAAAAAGAAAAAGACTACTTTATCAGTTCCTCTTGTACACAAGAAAGCGAGATATGGTATGTATCTGTAGATAAACAAGACCAATCCATGAAATCTGACTCCATCATAAACCAGTTCTTCCGAAATTGAGATAAGCTGTAAAACTGGTCAAAATGAACAGTCAGTATTTTACAATATATATATTTTTAAAAAAAGTTCAAAAGCTGTTTCGAAGTGGAAAGATTAAGATATTCCATTCTGGAATGTCTGGAATGGTAAAACCCAGAACTTCAAGAGTATTTTTTCTTTTTTCAACAAGAAATTAATTTTGTTGAAATGTACAGGTTTCAAAATATATTCATATTTTCCATTTTGAAATGCTTTGTTACGTTTCCTGAATATTTTAGAGCTTTCAGGCTGGGTTAATCAGCTTTTATGACCTTCTCACATACAAAGTGAATAATCGTCTTTGATTCTCTATCCAGAAGAGATGAGAGGGGTTCCTCCTCCTGGAGATTAGCAAGTGAAATCAAAACACCTTGAGTTAGACTTTTCATTTCTTACTGTGCAATTTCCAGAGACACAGTCTATTTTTGTATGAAGTCCCTGTGGGTATCTATGAGCTAAGCAAATACATGTTCAGAGTTTGCTTGTCATCAGTAACAAAGTAAAGGTCAATCTTTATATGAAGGCAGCTCTTATGACTGTCAGAAAGAAAAAAGGCTCGTGCCATTTAGCATCAAAAGTAAGGGACGGCAAATAACCAGATATGCTAGGAGCAAACACAATCTTTCACTTGAATTAAAAATGCAGAACTTGTGAGAGCCAAATCAGATTCTCTGTTTTGTTTCTGAGATATCGAGTAATGCACCCTGACCAAGTCTCTGGTACCTTCTGGCCAGTTCCACTCACAAAAAGAAAATGCAGCTGGTGGACTGGAGGGAGTAGCTGTCAGTGTTTCTCAAGGAATTAAGGCTGACAGCAAAGCAGGAGAAAAATCAAGACTGGCAAAAGAAGAGCTCTCTCTCGAATTCTTGCGAGATGGAATTCTGCAGTGACCCAGCACATTTACTGTTTTCATTAATGACCCTGGCCCTGACCCCATTAGAAATGAGGGAATAAAACTGGCTGATAACACAAGGTGGAAGATTCTGGGTATACAGATGAACGTCAGAGTATCCTGCTACAAGAACTAGATGACTCAGAGGGCAAACAATAATAGAAATTAAATCAAATGTAACAATGCTACATGCAATGCCATGACTTTGAGAATAAACATTTTTGCTGTAAGTGGGAGAAGCTCATTAGTTGGAAACAGCAAACAGAAAAAGATCAAGATACATGAGCTATCACAAGATACTCAAGAGTCATAAATGTGATGTGGTATGAAGAAAGCAAACATGATATTAGGATCAAGAAAGGGCTTTCTAGTAGAGACAGAGAAGTCACGGCATGTAGAATTTCATAAGCAGAAGGCTGGATGGGAAAAAAGGCAGAGAAAATGTGAACATTAAAAATTATAAGCTCACAATAAAGAAATCATGACTGCAAGGAATACAGAGTCAAAACCCACTGATGTAGATGGGACTCATTCTATTGAGGGATCTCCAGACTCATAGGTGCGGCCAGAAAAGAAAAAAACTCCATCTCATGTGTGCAAACCAAAACCACCTTTTTGTGTTATTTCAGTCCAAAGGCCAATAGTACATATAGGCCACTTGTTTAGTCTTTCTATTAATCTGACTCAAAAAGTTTATGAAAATGATGTCCTGGAATGCACCATAATATTTACAATGGCTCCTGTTCTTTGTTTTAGCACCTGTAATTCATAAAGCAATAGAAAATGGTAGAACAAAAGATCACTGATATTTCCTCAGCATATTGCATATGACCTATATGACTACTTTTGCTATTTATATTAACAGTGAAGTATGCAGAACAAAAGTAGGCAGGAAAACTTCTGATTTTTAGGAAAACCCTTTTGAAAATTGTGATTCTGTTGAAGTCACCTCTTACCTTGGCTCTTCAACTTAAAATTTACCTGGCAATTTTCCACTTATGAATGTGTAAGTTGTTTGTTTGTTGTGTGTTTTGTTTTGCTATGTATTGCTATATTGGTCAGGTAAACAGTTGCTAGGATGAAACAGAAAATCATTGGCAGTCTTGCTTTCCTGGGCCAGAACAGAGAGCAGTACAGTCTCTTCAAGTGAAAAGTAATGGAATAATCTATGAAAGTGTAAAGCAATTTGTAATTATTATTCCATATTGCTATGCTCTACTTGCCCTCTACAAAGATATAAAGCAAAAAGTAAAAAACCAGGAAAATCAGAAAGTAGCCCTAGTACCACTAACACTTTTAATTAATTTCTAGGTGACTAACACCATCACGACTTTTATCTACATAACTTACTTCAGTGTAAGTTTCAGCCAATGATGCTAAGCAGCAACTGTAGCTTCATTAAGACAAATATCAGAGTAAACATCAACGTAAGTTTCATTTCCCTTTTTTGCTATTTTAATATGCAGCGCATAATTTTTTAAGCAGTTGGTATTTGCTTTTGAAAAATTAATTAGGTTGTACATATCTTTTATTTCCAACTTCTTCCACAGCAGATCAGGCTCTTCATTGCAGTGAGCAACCTGAACACTGCAGTTGTGAAACTGAGCCCTCTTAACTGCTACTGCACTTTATGACTTTGGCTATATAGACAGTAAGGGAAAAGAGTGCCTTCAGAGTCTGGAGACTGTAATTAAGAGGTGATCATCAAAGACAGACAGGAGAGCAGGTAAGCAAAGCAACGGCTGACGGAAAAGCAGGGCAAAGGCTGACTGAATTACTTTGAAGAACATCTAGGGCAATAGGGAGCAATCCAACAGGCTATAAGGATGGATGAGGAGGAGAGGAAGAACAAAAGGAAATTATATCTTTATATATAGCTTTATGAAATGTCTTAGTTCTCTCTAGGAGTTATCTAGCCTTATGTAGAACTATTGTACATTTAACAGGGGTGGATAAAGAAAAGGCCCCTACCTAGTCACATGGGAGAGGATGTTACAGGCAGAACAGTCAGCTTTAGGCTATGGCCTATGTGGTGTACACACTGAGGAACTCTGAAGTAAAATTTGTTGCACTCCTAGCAAGTCAGTCTGTTCTTATTCCTACAGGGTGCTAACATTTAGCCTTGAAATGTGTCTGAGTGGCTCATTGTTTAATTGCTCTCATTTGCAAATTTAATTCTGAAAAATTATTCATTGCAAATCTCTCTCTCTCTAGAGAGATTTATCAGTCTTGTCCCTTCACTTAATGGATGTACAATATTAATATAGCTGCAACTTTGTCTGCTGTCATGAGATTTCAACAGATTATGTAAGTATTTTCATGTGAATTTCCTTTTATAAGCAGTTCTAAACCACTGTTTAGATCTGGGTGAATAAAACACAGTAAGTCATTTATTGTAGAATTTCATCTCCTTATACACAAACAGGTAGTAGGATGCAATTTTCTCAAGCACTCACTTTCAAAAATAGTCATGCAGTGGTTGGTATGAATTTATATATTCTGGGCCTCACAGATAGCCACAATGCTGGTTTGTGCCTAAGCTACAATGCATTCAAGCTTCTAATTTGCTCTGGATGTATGTCAAGTTTCTGGTATGAATGTTTATAGGTTTAAAGCTCATTTTCCTTGGATGTGCTCCAGCCAGACCTTGTCAGTCAAATCCCCAAGTAATATTGCAGACGGGGGTTATATTGATAAGCATGTTCAGAGAGAGTGCATAAAAGTAGTCAGAGCACAGCAGAAAGCGCAGTGACTAACCCACCCACTGACACTCTTCCAGCTCCTCCTTTTACCTCTATTGTTTTGATCAATGGCCAAAACATACACTGTGCAAAAGTTGAGAGGCTTAAGGCTTTCACTTTTTTCTCTCCTGAATTCTTCTCCAATTTACAGCACTGGAAGTCCAAAAGAATTTCAAAAGCTTCAGCATAGTTTTTTCATAACCCCATCTGTGTAATACATAAAGCCAGAGATTCTTGTCTCTATGTGATAAAAGTTACGAGCTTGCGTATAATGAAGGAAAACCCAAAAACTACTGTAACTATTAATAAACATGAACTTGCTTAAAAATAACTTATTCTTCAAAATGTCAATGCACATTGTCTCTAAAGCTGAATATTTAGAAAGGATTCTTTCTAAAAACAGAATTTTTTTTGAATAACATATTTTTCAGTTTTTTTCTGCACATTGATTTGTGTGTCCCAACAGGACATTTTTATCAGGATTCATGTGCTAACACCACCACCTCTTAGAAATTTACAGTATACTGATTTTCTATGAGACAGCCCATGAAGACGCTGAAGAGTCTCACTCAGATGCTGAATATCTGATTCCAGGACTGGATCTTGCCTGCATATTAGCAGTCTTTTAAACACTCTTTGTCACTTTGAAACAGGCTCTTTCCATCTTGTATCCATAGATCTAGGCAGCTAGTGAAAAACTCAATGTGTATGAAAAAGAAGCACTTGGAATTAGTCAGATTTAAAACTAAACACATTGTATTGTTGTGATGTTCAGTGTGTTCCCAGCTCCTTTGTTAACAGAAATATTTTTGAATAACTAGATGAATACGTACAATCTGGCAATTTTGTTACCTAAATGAAAAAACAGAGCTGAAGTCTCTTTTCAGTTGCTCTTAAGATGAAACACTTAAAATTTAACTAGCCTTGTTGCTGTTCTGTTGAAGGTTTCCATTCTTGCTCCAAGATCCCAGGTGGAAATGTAGAAAACCAGCCCAGCTGCCCTGTATCTGTCTAATTCCCTGTATCTTGTCATGTCATTGTTTCAGGGCCTGGACATTTCCAGGCTGACTTAGCATGGTGTTTACAAGGCAGCTGTATATAACAAGAGCCCTCTCTTTTGCAAGCTATCTCCTTTGCAATGTACTTCTTCAAATTTTTGTGCTGCTGTTCTGAAACTTAACATCATTCATATTAGGCATCTTAGAGAATTGATTTTATTCTTTTTCTTTGTTTAAAATGATCTTTTTCTGGGACACTGATGTCAAAATATACCAGTATAGCTAAAAATCAGTTCTATAGATACAGAAGGAAGGCAGAGGTGTTTGCAGGTTAAGTGACTGCTGTGATTTCTTATACTGAGTCCTCAGTTATATTGTATCAACACATATATACCATAGAAATGCTTCGTAAACTGAGTCTTCTGTATTCTTCTAAAACCAGTATTTTGCTAGAGCAGACCCAATAATATCTGCCAGAGAATATGGTGTGATTCATGCTGGCTGAACTGAATATTGAGGAGGTGGATTTTTAGTGATAAATAAGAATGAAATAGAGGCAGCATATAAATACATTCACAGGTGATATTGTAAGGACCAAATGAGATAGACTGGATTAGCAGAGGTAGCAAAGGACAATCAAATCCTCAAAATGTGAACGGAGGTATAAACTATTGTTCTCTAACAAATCTGGTCTACAGCATCCAACTACAGTACCAGAGAAATGCTTCAGCAGTAGTCTGTGATGCTTCTCTGGGTTTGGCCCCAGCTCCCATGCTCCCTTCCAGCTCACCTAGTGGGGTCCCTGGGCTTTGAGGCTCTGCCAAGGACACTTCTCATCTCTTCAGCCTCCCCCATGACGCAAGCTAGAGACTGGCATGTGGCCTTGCTCTGGGGATACTTTGCCTCATAATTGCTGCCCTTTCTAACTCTTCCTGTTCACTCCTAATATCTAGAAGCTACCTGTGAGACTTTAAGTGTTTAGCTAGCATCCAAATTCTTCCAGCCACTCCATTTTCTGCCCAGCTAAATTCCCCAGAGCTAGCAGTGCCTGGGGAGGTGTATGCAAAGCCATGGTCAGAAATGAAGCCAGTTAAGGAAGGTGACGGAAGTAGGGATAAAGCTAGGGAATAGCACATGGAATATTTTGGGACAAAAGTGTCTCCAGTAAGGCAAAATTACATAGCAAAGCTGAAGAAAGTGACCTCTACCATTGCTGTAGTGGGGCAGGGGGTCAGGATGTGGCAGATGACATAAGAGGGAGGATTTCTGTTCCAGGTTATTCAGCTGCAGGCAGGCAGCTAAGGCCACTTCACGTTCTCATCACCTTGCAAGTGCCATCCAAAGTGTGGAACACGAGTGGAGGAAGACTAATGTGAACACAAATGAGTTGCATTTTTATACTTGAACTGATGACTGAGGAAGAGAAGAGTCAGTCAGGATTATATCTTAGCAAACAGATATGCATGTCTTGGAAAAAGCTGTGCTTTGCAGCTGTTACGTTGAAGGGCAGTGAGGAAGGGTACAAATATTTGCATTTTGGCATGTTCCCAAGAAGTTTCTCCAAAGAATCCTGTAGCTGAATGAAAGGAAAGACTTCCAGGAGGATGGTGATACTCAGCATCTTGACAACACATTCTTGGCACTAAGGTGCAGGTGGCACTCTCTGCTGTAGGAAATCTTGGTTTCCCTGAAGCCTTGTTTGCTGAAGATCTCTTAACTGTTCCCCTGTTCCTGGCTGCTGGGGCTTCAACAATGAACACGCTGGTGTGGTTCCTGGGAAGGGCTGCCTCCCCTCTCCTGGCTCACAGCCAGGCATTACAGCCAAGCTGACCCCTGCAAGTCTATGTTTTGATTGTTTTAAGGTGCACTGAACCCCAAAGCCTTTATTTATTTATTTATTTTAAACAAGCTAAATAAGAGTTCCCTCCTGTGCTGATTGGCTGTGACAAGTGGGATAATACTAGCAGCTTCTCCCCAGGCCACTGGTCAAAAATGAAACTGAACACCAAATGTCACCTGGTTATAACAGGAAGATGTAGAAGAAAAATTTTTTTTCTTCATGCAATCTATAATATGCTTTTTCTTTCTCTGAGCAGTTCTTTTGCTGGACTTAGATCTTAAAGGGCTGTGACCCAGCAAGGGGGCTGTGAGAAAAGGAAAAATTTGAGAAGAAATTAATGTTTGAAGTTCACTCACTTCAGCTTTAGATTTAGAAGATAAGGTACTAGGAAAAAAAAAAAAAGGAGAAACGGAATAGGGAGAAAGCTATGGAATACAAAAGAATTTTAATTCCGCAAATGAAAAACTTGATTAAAAGTCTCCATTTCTATCCAAATTGAAATCATATGGTGACAAATCTTGTTCTTAACAGTAGAAATAATCTGGTATAACAAGAGGAGAAATTCTCCAGTGCTGAATAAAGCACCCTGTGTATCAGCTGCCGTCATAGCTTCCTGAATAAAACATTTGTATTTGAGACCTAATGTTTAAAAGCTACATTAGTGTGCTATTGGTATCAACGAAGAAAAAGAAATGTATATTTTTTATTTTTTATTTTTGTCACTTTCTCCTCCCCACAATTGCTATCCACCCCTCCAAAATTCAGGTCCCGCTGAAGCAACCAGGAGTTGTCTGCCCCGGTTGTTGTTCAGCTGCTGTTGACAGATATAAGTGTCATTCATAAACTGCTGACAAAGCATATACGAATGAAGAATATGAAACTTCTGAGATGTGTAATTTCCAGAGCAGCTGAGTATTCCAGTATTTCACTACAAACGACTTGCCTGTGTAGCATCATCCTTAGAAAAGGAAGTATGAGCACATTCTGAGACTCAACTCTGCAATGTGTTGGGGCTTGAAAAGTTAAATTGTAAAAGGCACAACTAGGCAGTGTCATGGTGCAGAGTCTGGACAGAAGAGGCAAGGACCAAGCTGTAGGCACAGCAGTGCACCAAGAGGCTGCCTCCTGTGCCTGTGCTGCAAGGAGCCAGCTGAGTGGTGACAAAGGTGGCAGCAGCTTTTCCATCTCTTGGGTTTGCTCCTATGCCAGGGGTGGCAGGAGCCATGTGGGGAAGAAGCTGGGTACCCTCAGGACAGTAGTTGCCTGTGGGTTCAGTATGTCATATTGCATGCATCCTGTGCTCTTGGCCCCATGCCTGCGTTTGGCAAAGTCTGTAGCAGGCAGAGCTGCAACCACTATGGATTCATTCACCAGGTTAATACTACAGACATGACATCTGCCATCCTGGGCACTTTTTAACTGCTGGAGATCATATCAGAGTTTTTAAGTCAGTTTCCCTAAAGAGTTTTCCAGTTGTTTATATAGTGCTTGCTAAAAGAACTGTGGGTACATCTTTCATATGTTGCTTATTTTTGTTAATTTTCATTTTCTGTTTGCAGTAAAGCTATGACTACCTATTCTGCTGAACTGCATGACATCCCCCAGATGAGCTGTCAGCTTGAGCACTACAAGCATTGAAATCAATTTAGCCATGTATGTAATCCAAATATTGAGTGCAGCACTGTACTGCTCATAGTACCTAAGGTGTCTTACTTAAAACCAGATCAGGCACCTCTGTGCTGTTGTGCCACATAGACATATCAGTGCTGATGAAGTTTTGGAAAGTCTCAAATAATTGTATCTGTGATATACAGGCACGTCTTATATTTGTCTCTGTTTAGGGGCAACAAGAGCCCACACCTAACACTGTGTCATTAAATATAAAGATAGGAAGGTATTTATTTTGTCATTCATAATGATAATTACGTTACTCACTGCTGAAGACAGACTGGCTGCACATGCACTGCGCTGTGATGATAGTTGGTTACATGTGGTAGGCTGGAACAATGAAAGCTGTAAGGCAGAAATACTAATTGATAATGTAAATGGGAACTGCACTCAGCTCTTCCAAAAGTGAAATTAACGAGCGCTGTAAGAATTTTGGCAGAAGATGACAATTCTTTGTAATAAATTTTATCCTTATGAAAATAGATCTAGTTCGCTGATATTTATCTTAAAAAGGTTATTAAGTTCTAGGATAAGGTTTGTGGTATAAACCAGGTACATACACCAAAAAATAGGCAGGATTTTGAGGCTCCTCTGCTCATGACGCACACTCTGGTCCAGAGGAGCAATTTGAAATGGGTCTCTTCCAAACGAGCCCACTGACCACTGCTGACTTGGATAGGCTTGCTCCAATACTTGCAGTTTCTGAAAGATCTGACTTGAAATCTAAAGTGAAGAGAGTTTGGTTTTGTGTGTTTTAAATCTTGATGTTCTTCATTAAATGCAATTTCTTATCCAGACAATGTATATAAAATTTGATATTAAATATTTTCAAAGATTCTCTGAGGTTTACCTGCCATCAAAGGTTCAGAAGTGTGCATGATTGTGTAATATCATCAGAAAGTCCTTTCAGGGTCTCAGGTTCACTTCAAGAGATTAGATCAGGTCCCTAGGTCTTAACTTTTGTATGAGACTATATTTAATTTCAACAAAAGCATTCCCAGGAACTCTTTTTTTAACAATAACTTTTTTTTTTCTTTTTTCTGCAATTTCTTTCCTTCTGGCATCTGACCTTGTGCAGCTTATCTCAAAAAAACACCACCCCAAACTAAAACCCTCAGATTGACTGTTAAGCTCTGGTAATCAGAGATGGCAGATGACAAATTTAATTGTGTTGCGGTATTACTAGCATGGTTTTCTGTGTGAGAGATTGTACATAGTGAAGCACACAAAGGAAGAAGGACACTAAGCAAAATGAGATGAAGTATTTTATTGTCCAGCACAGCTAAGAGCTAATCTTGCCCCATTAAAATTAATAGAATTGCTCTTACAGACTAACAGATGTGAAAATGAAAGGAAATAAAATCATCTTTCCTAAGAGCACTTGAGACACAGAACTTTTTCCATCCATGCTGGTGATCATATAGACCCTCTCTTAATACACTGACATGCTGTATTTTTTTTCTTTTTAGTCTAAAAGAGGTTGAGAGACGCATAAAGGGAAAAAAAGCAAAAGTAGGTGGTAGCAGAATAATAGGATTCAGAAGCCAGCTAGCTTTACAGGCATATCAGTGTGTGGAAAGGGCCTGGACATCAGAGTGACAACGACGTCTCTTGGCAGAAGCTTTACTTTTACTTTCTGCTGCATGTTGTCTCTTGTCCTTCTTATGCAACTATGCATCAAAGAAAACTCAGCACTTTTAAAACTGTTCGTTGATGTTATTTGTACCTGCAGTTTTTGCTATTCCCAGTCCTTGTACGGAAGGGTGAGTTTTCCCTTTCTGTCCTTGCAGTACAGCCACAGGCTTGAGCAGCAGCAGAGCTCCCAATCCAAATGTGTCTCTCACCACTGGAGAGCCAGCCAGTCCCACTGCTGTCTGCCAGACTGCCCACTTTGCTGTGCATAGAACAGGCCCACAACCATACAGTCCACTGTCCCCAACAGACAGGGCAAGGCATATGTGCAAATGGTATTTATTTTCACCTCAGATCTCAACAGGCGTCATCTCCAAGAGCAACCTGTGATGCAGCAAGAAAAATAAGTGAGGTTTTTCATTCCAGGTATTGCACAAAATGAGTTTTAAGGTTTTAAGCCTAGTTTCCTAGCTCCTGAAGAGATACATGCCTATGTTGATTAACGTATAGCTACCTATCTGTCCCAAACCCAGCATTTACCTAGTCATTCAGCAAAGAACTCTTCCTTTCACAGGAGGCTATTACTCTTGGTAGCTCTCAGGACCATATCAGCACTTCTGTAATCACATTTGCACTTATTGTTACAGAAAAAAATGATCTATTTATTCCCAAAAAGGAGAAATATGTTTGAGCATGTCCAGTGAAAATTGAAGTTACATAATCTGTTACAAGGCAAAAGTGAGACTGCTTTCAGGCACCAATGAAGCATGACCAGTAAATACGCAGCAAACATGCTGATAAGACTATCTGTCATGGTCAGGTACGCAGAAGCTGAAGAGAGGGTACAGACCATATTTACTTCTGATTTATTTTACTGTAGCCAGGTAAAATCCAGTTTCTTAATATGCTGTAGCATCTTTTTATAAAATAGACAAATGTTTTGTTGAGCTTGTTGGCCAGTTTTGATCAGAAGGGTAGAGGTCTCAATGATAATTAGGTTCCTACAAAGATTATAAAGGGAGCAGAGGAAAGGTCATCATGTGAATATTTGCAGATTCATTCTACCATCTTTTAGATATGAACACTGTTATTCTGCTGGCCAGTCTCTAGTGACTGCAGCAGCCTGTGCTCTAGGGGAAGACGTCACAGGAATACAGGGCTCCACAGAAAGCCTCTGACCAATGTTCCCACTGGATTTTACATCAAGGGATGAGCCATATCCAGGCTTCATCAGGCTTCTGGTGCTTGTGGAGTTAGTTGTTTCCAGACATATTTCTTCTGACTTCAGAGCTCTAGGAGCAAGAAAGGGCTGTAAGTGAATTTTGACAAAAAGGTCCATCCATGGGATAAAGGGTCCCTATAGCTGCTGGCTATTGCCTTGCCCTCACTGTCCCACAGAGATCCTCTGGACTACCTCACAATGTATTTTATCTGACATGACTATCCTATTTATCCCCAAAGTGCCCTTACTTAATGACTACTTTCAATGTCCCTTTAGAACATTTCCTATGTTGGTAGTATGGTCCTCTTATTAACCAGGTTTTAGTACTTTGCATGGACTTGAAATATTTGATAAACCAATCTTGCAAATAATGGGCCACTGTAAGTTACTAAAGGTCTTCTGTTAAAAATATTTAAATAACTATGAAGGGTGAAAAATATATTTTGAAGTGGTTGCCATCTTCAAGTGAAAATAAAATGTATTTATTATTATTGCATCTATGAAAAGACAGCCCTTCCTAGCATTAGGACAAACTTCTTGACTAGTTTACAGTGAAAGAGCACTGTGTCATTTTTTAACTTAAATACATATTTTGAATAATTATCCTTGCCTATTCTCTTCTCTGGGCTTAATTTTCCCCATCCTCACTGCGCCCCCCAATTTTTGTAATATCATAATTATTTGGATATTTCTATCATTTAATGAATAAGGAAGTGCAGTTTGCTAAGATAAACCAGTACTTGTTTGGAATCATCGATGCAAAACAAATGACATTTTTTGCAGTTAATAGAACTTCAATATTTCCAGAACAGCTGATTTTTTTAGTATCCTCCTCAAAGTCTACTGAATTCATGGAGATAGCTGTGATCTCTTCAGATTATATCTACAGTGGATATAAATGTTTAATGATGTTCATAAAACTGCATCAAGAACATGGATGAAAAACCTGATGACTACACAACAATTCTGGGTTTTTTGGAAAGCGTTTCAGCTGGTCCTAGAATTACTCCGTCATACTTTTTCTTCTTGTTTTATTTCAGGAAAAAAAAAGTTGATTTATTAAAGAATAAATTCCTTCCACAAAACTACAGATATCAGTTTTGACTACTTAAATATTCAGGATATTCATATTTGCATAACTAACACAAGAGATTATAAGAACTTGAATGGGGAGACAACCTACCTCTCCCTCACACCCTAGTTTTAGGAGGAGGGAGAAAAGCTTTTCTAGAGACACTGATTTAGCTTAGTGGTAGAGTGAAATACTGTTCATTTAAAGGAAAAAATGAAAACAATATCATAACAGGAGCAAGGTATTCTATAATGTATGGTTATCAATTGTGACATCTGAGCAAAATAAAACCCACAGAAAATAAGCGCTTGATAAAACGCTTAAAATCTTTGAATATTAACAAATTTGTAATAATTGATTTTGGTTAGAAATCTCTTGTATTTAAGAGGAACCAATGAACCACATTGCCCTTGCACCATGATTAATACTGTTTGGCATCATCTCACTAGGATAAATGATTGACAGGCTTCTTTGATGTCTCCCTACATAGTTATAGCTTAATTGTTCTGTCTGACCTACTGAAACATTTTTGTGTCTGTTTCCTTCTTCCAGTCTGATCATCTCAGAGAAAGCTGAGGAGAAATGAATTGCTGAGAAGAGAAGCTGAAATCTCAGTAACAAGAATTCCCTATGGTGAACTCAGGGCAGAGCCGGCAGCCCTGCCACTTGTCTCACAGACAGCTTGAGAGACATAAAAATGAAAAAACTCATTTGAAGGCTGTAGACAGCCACTCATAGAGAATATAAAAACCAGCCGAAAACAACATGCCCCAAACTGTGGACGTAGGTAGGTCATTAACATGGGATCTTAATATATTACATGACTTTGTATGAAAAATAGACTTGCTTCTTGCATTTTAACTAAGAACCAAGGAAAGTGCCATTTTTTTCTCAAGGCATTAAGAGTAGGGTCTAATTAATTATTATTTTGTATGCTAATTTTTGATCCTTTTCCCATTGATGGATAGATCCAGATTTTCCCAACCTGTAACAGGTCTCTGAATGGTATATGCAGGCAATTTAAACCACTGGGTGGCTCTTGAACCTCACTCACCTATTATTTCAAAGACCATGGCACAGTTTTTCCTCTGACAGAACTGCAAACTTTAATAAACTGGAGGATAGCTATTGCCTAAATGGGAATAGAAAGAATTTTCTACAGTCTGTTTATGAGTTATCAGATGAAAAGCCAAAGCTCATCAAATTTCTAGGATAGGTTTTCTTTTTTAAAATCTGAATGTTCATTCACATTTATGCATAAATCATGTTCTTATGAATACTACAGAAGCAGAGTGAGCTTAGGGAAAGACTGTCATTAAATTTCTCTCTGTTCTCTCTAATCTACTCTAGAGAACAGCAATTAAAAACCAGCAGGCTCAAGGAGAAAGAGAAACTAACATTTCTGCATGCTAAGGAACCCAAATGTTTTACATAGGTGATATAAAGGACTGTCCTAGGGATAAAACAAGTCTTTACAAGATAACCTGAGAATTCTATAAGGTACTTCATGTACACTTTTTACCTGTTTGGGGAATCATCGTACAATTAGCCTTTTTAAAAATCCATCACTGAATTTTTCACTCATGCCTAAAATTTATTTCACAGAATAACAGAATGGTAGGGGTTGGAAGGGACCTCCAAAGATCATCTAGTCCAACCCCACTGCTAGAGCAGGATCCTGGAGTAGATCACACTGGAACACGTCCAGACGGATTTTAAACATCCCCAGAGATGAAGACTCCACAATCTCTCTGGGCAGCCTGTGCCAGTGCTCTGTCATCTTCACAGTAAAGAAGTGTTTCCTTATGTTAAGACTGAACCTCCTGTGTTCCAGTTTGTGCCCATTGCCCCTTGTCCTGTCACTGGACACCACCAAGAAGAGTCTGGCCCTGTCTTCCTGACACCCACCCTTTAGATATTTATAAGCATTAATGAGATTCCCCCTCAGCCTCCTCTTCTCCAAGCTAAACAGACACAGTTCCTTTAGCCTCTCCTCATATGGGAGATGCTCCAATCCCTCAATCATCTTAGTGGCCCTGCGCTGGACTCTTCCCAGTAGCTCCATGTCCCTCCTGAACTGGGGAGCCCAGAACTGGACACAGTACTCCAGATGAGGCCTCACCAGGGCAGCGTAGAGGGGGAGGAGGACCTTCCTTGACCTACTGGCCACAGTCCTCTTAATGCACCCCAGGATGCCATTGGCCTTCTTGGCTGTGGGGGCACATTGCTGGCTCATGGTCAGCCTGTTGTCTACCAGGACTCCCAGGTCCTTTTCCCCAGAGCTGCTCTCCAGCAGCTCAGCCCCCAGCCTGCACTGATACCTGGGTTTGTTCTTCCCCAGATGCAGGATTCTACACTTGAATTTCATTAAGTTTCTCCCTGCCCAGCTCTCCAGCCTGTCCAGGTCACACTGGATGGCAGCACAGCCCTCTGGCATGTCAGCCACTCCTCCCAGCTTTGTATCTTCAGCAAACTTGCTGAGAATACACTCTGTCCCTTCATCCAATATATTAATGAATATATTGAATAGGAGCGGACCCAGTACTGACCCCTGGGGGACACCGCTAGTCACAGGCCTCCTAGACTCTGCCCCACTGATCACTACTCTCTGGGCTCTGTCCTTCAGCCAGTTCCCAATCCACCTCACTGCCCAATCATTTAGTGACAAAAGACAAAAAAAATGCTAGCCAATAAATCATCACACAGAGGCAAAGATTAGTGATGACAACCTGTGTAAATAGCACTATGAATCTTCTATAATGAGAGGCTGCTGAATGATAACAGCATAGAGAAAAGAAACTGGTTGATTTATTCCTTAAATTAAGGTAACACCTATGAGCTGTAAAATCATGGCCCCACTGTGTTCAGCAAGTAGTATACACTACCATGTCTGTCCTAGAGTGCTTTGTATTAGTGAGATGTTAGAAGGGCTATGATGCTGTCAATAAATCTGGCTTGTGTGACCCCAGGGGTGTTAGTGGAAAGGACACCTGCTAAGGACCTTTCTCTCCTTCCCAAGCTAGTATCACTGTGTGTGGTGTGTCTCCCCCAGTCAGAAAAACACTGCATCTGCCCATGGACTCATCTGCAGAGAAGGAAGCACTATAGCAGGTACACAATGAGCAGCTTTCTGCCATACGCTGTTTACCTTAGGCTAGACAGAGACTTGTCAGGTGCAGTGAGAAGAGGATGCCTAGTTGTACCTCGGACTTGATCCAGTACAGTGAGCACATACATTAAAAGTGCTTTGTGCCATCGCATCATGGGGCAGGGAAGTTTGTGAGCAGGGAAAGGGAAGGGATCTAGTCCCACTGCCCATTCCCTTCCTATGGTCCCACAGACTGCCCTGGTCAGAGGCACAGCAGAGTCATCCTGGTTCTTTGCGCCCAGCAGCCAAAGTGCATGGAGAGGCACCTTCCCAAACATGCTTCTCTCCTTCAACTGGCCACTGTTGTTCTCACATCTTTAGCTTTTTCTTTAGCAACCACCCTGAAAGGGTTCAATAATAGGTATAAGGTATCAATAATGACCTAGGAATTATCTATGCTTACATTACCTACAATGTATGTAAATTACCTATCATAGGTATCAAAGGATGAATAACACCCTAAAGAACATGCATGTGACATACATCCTCACTCTATCAGTAACACGACATTAAAAAGTCAACATAATGGAATAGATAAAATATATGAACATCCTTATATATGTAATATCCCTTATGGATTCTGTCACTGCAGGAAACTCTAGAGTTGTGGATCAAGATAGATATTTACAACTGAGTTCTGAAGAGACAGCAAAAGCCCAGTAACTCTGACCCTATGACTCTTCATGGGAAAAAATCCCAAAACAGTAGAGCACTGTGTTAATGAAGAAGGCCTCTCAAATTAAAAGTAAATATTTCGCCTAAGAGGCTGTTTTAGCTTGCTCTGCCTTGCAGTCCAAATGGCAACAAACAAGAAAGGTACTGGGAAATACAAAATTAACTGACCTGAAGGAGGCACTAGGGATCAGCTGCTATTTATTATTTGAGGAATAATCTGACATTCAGGATTCTTGTACTAAGAAGTAAAGTTACTGACCTCCAAGACCTACTGTGCCTGAAGCTATCCATGGAGAAGTGAGGGAATAAGAAGCAGAGAGCTAGAAAGCTGCAGTTACAGCTGGAGCACAAAAGGGCATTCAGCTTAAAACCAGATGTCAGAGAAAATAAAGTAAGGAGTACAACTTCAGAATGGAAAGACCTCCTAGAAAAGCTGGAAGAGAAAATCCAGTCTGGTATTAAAAGCATTACTGCAAAATTGCTGAAGTTGAGCTGTCTGCAAGACACACTTCACACATTCAAGTGATGCAGTCAGTGTGAAATGTAGTGTGTTATGTCACCATTTCTCACCTCTTGGGCTCCATCGTAAAGCTAGCAGCCTGATGGAGAAATTGCATCATTTTCAACATAAGGTTTAATTATTAAAGAAAGTGAAAGAAATTTCCTGGAAGGACATTGATTTATTTTTTTTTTCCCCCATAATAAAAAATGAACAAGTCAAGCAGCAGTCAGGAAAACACAAATCTGCTACAGCTGTGAAAATCCCCATTTAGGGTTCGTATGTAGTATCATTTCTAGAAGATGAGGCTATTTTCAAGTCACTCAAAACACAAATCCAAATCTGAGACAATCAAGAGAATACTACTGATAAGCTATTTAAAAATTCCCAGCAGAAGACGAAAGCAACAAGAAGGAAAATGCAAGGGAAAAGACTACTCAACACATTGACAATAGAATTGTAAAGACTAGCAATGAATGTGGCTTATTTGAGAAAAGCGTACAGAATACATGAAACTTTTTTTTTTCTCTAGAGAAATAGAAGAATAATAAGCAGGAAACCAATGTCAGGGCTAACAGAGATGGAAATAAATGGAAAAGAAAACTATCAGTTCTTCCCAAGGCAACCCCTCAGTTACCAAAACCATCCATGAGGGGAAGAATTAGATACCCAAGATGGAGAATATATTTGTCTTAGGCTGCAATATAATTAGCTAAAGCACTGACAGTGACAAATGTACCAGAAAAAACAAAAAAAGTGCTGTAGGAATTTACAAAGAGAAATCAAACTACATTCAACTGAGAACATGACACAACAGGGACTAAAAGGCATTTGTTACTGCAGTTGAACAAACCTGCTTCCAGACTGCCAAGGCCCTTCATGACTTCCAACTTGTTGATTAAACAGAAGAGTTATCTTCTATGAATTTTGCCTTCAAAAGTAGAGTTTACAGAACTAAAGGTGTGGTTCTCTCCAGGAATCAGTGAGTGAATGGTTCGTAATCTGAGGGCACATAGCACATGCTTCTCTTTGTCTTTTAATTCAGATCTTTCCAATAAGTCTGCCCACAGTTTTCCTGAACAGTTTTTCTGCCCAGCAAGCCCTGACACACACAACAGAAACTCTGAAATTATGTCCTGCTTTTGACTGAATCATACCTTAAACTCATTACTATCAATAACCCAGAAACTGTACTCTTTAAAGATGAGAAGTGAGTTAAGATACTAATCCAATGAAGTATGGCAGGTAATTCTCTTAGTTTACTCCTAAATGGATGCTAAAAAGTCTCTTGAAACCATTTTTTAAAGAGCTGTCCTCTGCGTATCCTTTAAGTTCTTTGGCATAAGCTAACTGGAGTGGTATTGTCTTCCCATCCTTCCTTAGTCCTTACAGGGGTTTTCTCTTTCAAGTAACAAAACATATCCCCTGATAAACAAAAATATCACTTCTTTTACATTCCATATAGGTTCTTATGCACTTGTGTCAGTAAGTCTTAACTTACTGCAGTACTTAAATCAGCCTATATCAGGTGTTTGCCTTTTCATTCATTCATTGCCTTGGTAGATGAGGATTGGGTTAGGGGTCAGTTGAGCAATCTGGATATCCATAAATCAATGGGACCAGATGGAATGCACCCAAGGGTGCTGAGGGAGCTGGCAGAGGTCATTGCTAGGCCACTCTCCATCATCTTTGGTAAGTCATGGAGAACAGGAGAGGTGCCTGAGGACTGGAGGATAGCAAATGTCACTCCAATCTATAAGAAGGGCAAGAAGGAGGACCCGGGTAACTATAGACCGGTCAGCCTCACCTCCATCCCTGGAAAGGTGATGGAACAGCTTGTTCTTGGCACGATCTCGAGGCACATCAAGGATGAGGGGATCATTAAGAGCAGTCAACATGGTTTTACCAAGGGTAAGTCATGTTTGACCAACCTTAGTGCCTTCTATGAGGAAATAACTAGGTGGATAGATGATGGTAGAGCGGTAGATGTGGTTTATCTTGATTTCAGTAAAGCATTTGACACTGTCTCCCACAGCATCCTTGTAGATAAGCTGATAAAGTATGGGTTTAGTGATCAGGTAGTGAGGTGGATTATGAACTGGCTGAAGGGAAGAAGCCAGAGAGTTGTGGTTAATGGGACGGAGTCTAGTTGGAGGCCTGTGACTAGTGGAGTCCCTCAGGGGTCGGTACTGGGACCGGTGTTGTTTAATATCTTCATCAACGACTTGGATGAGGGTACAGAATGTATCCTCAGCAAGTTTGCTGATGATACCAAACTAGGAGGAATGGCTGACACACCAGAGGGTTGTGCTGCCATTCAACGAGACCTTGATAGGCTGGAGAGTTGGGCGGGGAGAAACTTAATGAATTTCAACAAGGGCAAGTGTAGAGTTTTGCATCTGGGGAAGAACAACCCCATGTACCAGTACAGGTTGGGAGCTGACCTGCTGGAGAGCAGTGTAGGGGAAAGGGACCTGGGGGTCCTGGTGGACAGCAGGATGATCATGAGCCAGCAATGTGCCCTTGTGGCCAAGAAGGCCAATGGCATCCTGGGGTGTATTAGAAAGGGAGTGGTTAGTAGGTCGAGAGAGGTTCTCCTTCCCCTCTATTCTGCCTTGGTGAGGCCACATCTGGAGTATTGTGTCCAGTTCTGGGCCCCCCAGTTCAAGAAGGACAGGGAACTGCTCGAGAGAGTCCAGCGTAGAGCCACAAAGATGATTAAGGGAGTGGAACATCTCCCTTATGAGGAAAGGCTGAGGGAGCTGGGTCTCTTTAGCTTGGAGAAGAGGAGACTGAGGGGTGACCTCATTAATGTTTATAAGTATGTCAAGGGTGAGTGTCATGAGGATGGAGCCAGGCTCTTCTCAGTGACATCCAATGATAGGACAAGGGGCAACGGGTGCAAGATGGAACATAGGAGGTTCCACATAAATGTGAGGAAGAATTTCTTCACAGTGAGGGTAACAGAACACTGGAACAGGCTGCCCAGAGAGGTTGTGGAGTCTCCTTCTCTGGAGACATTCAAAACCCGCCTGGACATGTTCCTGTGTGACCTGATCTAGGTATTCCTGCTCTGGCAGGGGGGTTGGACTAGATGATCTTTTAAGGTCCCTTCCAATCCCTAACATTCTGTGATTCTGTGATTCTGTGATTCTCTTCCCAGAGGGATAGGCATTAATTATTTTTTTTTTCTACTCAATTAATTATTCATGTTTTTATTTTGATAGATAAGGGAATGAAAAGTCTGTAATGGTTCCAAGTTCCCTGGGAATATCATTCAATCTTAAACAAGATCAATTATGTCAGACATTTCCCCAGCAGATATGTTAGTATAATAGGGAGTTAATGCTGATTAGTCCTACAACTGACACTACACAGGAGGTTGCAGTGTTCTGCTGTGATCTTATAATAAAATAAAGCTTTAAAGTGACATACCAAGATTGCCAGACAAAATAAAGACCATCATGCACTGCATTATGTTCTATTCCAAGTTTTTTCCATTGTCTCATTGAATGCCCAACACTTGTATATTTAAAATGAGCAAAAACTGTCCTCCTAATGAAAAGTAGATGAAGTAGAAGTTCTTACCAGATACAGGTGATGAAAAAGAAGCCACAACAATAAACCAAACCTAGTTATGTAATAAACTAAGGCCTTAATAAGCAGCAAAGTAAAATAAAGCTGAATTAAATAATAGTCAACACATGTCAAAGCTGCCTGAGATGTCTCAGGGAAGGTGGAAGAGAGCATTTCAGTCAAGGGCACAGAAGTACACTTATAGAATGCATTTGTCTGTTGTCAAAGCCTTCATCTTTGGTCCAATGAACCTCCTGACATCCTGTTGACATGCTCAGACTACAACCTGCGCATATGTCTGAGAAAGCTGGCAGAGTGCTGTTTGTGTGTAGCTCATCAGTCTCATGGAAAACACCAGGGAGATCCAGACAGTCCCTCTCCCTCAACACCCCTCTTGCAGCAGGGTAGACTCTTTTCTGATATCCTTAAGGATATGCCTTCAGGCACAGATTTACAGGGCTACAGAGGGCACCAGACTGAGACAGGAGGGTCAGCTATTTCAATGACTCATTCATTAGAGCTTTAACTTGGACATGAGGATAGGCCTAACTGTACTCGGTGGCACAAAAGGGGCTGTGATTCATTGGACTACCTGTATCTGGGCCAAAAACCAAGACATCAGGAGTACAGAATGCAACCTCCTCACTAGAGTGGAAGGCTCAACTTTTCTCATCTCACAGTAGGTGCCAAAAGAGTTCAGCTGAAACATGGCCCACCTGTGCCTAATTGTCTTCCTTTGCTATAAGCTCAGCTTAGCATGACTAGCTTAGATGGCAAATGCTATATCTGAACTTAAGCAAGATGAATGCCACTGCTGGTTTCAGAGCTCAGGGAGCTTGGCAACTGATCCTATGCTTAAGGTAAGACTGTTTGATTCAAGCCCATGTGCCTTCCTCTTCTCTACAGCCATGCACAGCTACATTATTTACTGAGAGGAGATCCTCAGCTCTACCTGAGTTCTCACACACCTGTAAGCTAACTTCCTGGGAGGTATCCAAACTACTCTGATTACCTTTCACAACAAAAATCAACCAAAGACAAGACAGGGTAGAAATTCCGATCTCAGTGGCTCAAGAAGTGGAAAAATGGTCAGAACAGCTACCAGAAACATTGAAAGCAAAATAAACAAGGAGGTACTTTCAGTTGTAAGAACAAACCCATGACTTTGCAGTCCCTACACAGTGCACAAATAAAGTATCAAAAACTCTACAGCCTGATACAGCAAAGTCTTCCAAACCTCTAAACTGAATAAACTGTTACTCAAAAAAATTCGCTCCTGAAGGCTTGTCAGTGAATAAACAGCAATTTACCTTGTTACATTGTATAAGTGTCTCTTTGCATAAGCTTCCATTTAAGATGACTGAGTATGTCATTCTGGCAATTTACTACTCCTTCCTCTTCTGTATCTTGCTGTTTAGGAGCCAATCATATTTTTTTTAACAGTCAATCATATTTTTCTTAAGTTCATTTCACCTTTAAATCATCAGTCTAATGCTAATATGTTCCTGCAGTAATGCTGCAGTCATAACTGCAAAGCATATTTTAATAAGAAAATCTGTTCACTAAATGCATGATGATACACTCCACCACCTTTTAAATGATTTATACTACTAAGCATGCTTTTCCCTTATGATTTCTTTTGTTCATCATGCTTTGCTTTCACTGCAGCTTCTTGAGCAGTTTCTACTGTGGAAATCTGACACAAATATGTATTCCATATCTCTGCTTGTGGACTTGTAACATTTTGTGTCATGCAATACTCAAAGTGGAAAGTTCTGACAGTGTTGCCTTTTCTGTGCCTGGTTTTTGGATAATTGGACTATGACTTTCTCTTACAGTACAAACAGTACGAAGAGGTTAGGAATTCTTTTGCTCATTCCAAACTCACTCCATGCACCACCTTTCATCCTGATCCAGTTAATCTAGCTGCTTAAAATTCAGCATGATTATTTAGGCATGATTGTTACACTGGGATGACTTCAGCTATTGTTTCTATACTTCTGTATCATAGTTCCCACACTTGTAAAATCTTTTTGATTTTTTTTGAAAGCCTTTTCTCAGATAAAAGACAGTAAAAGTTTTCTTATGATGGCATTTAAAGTCTTTAAAGAAAAGACAGTGAAAAAGAGGATTCAGTCACAAACATTTTGGTGATTAAGTTATAAAGTAATTAAAGATTGTTCAGGCAACTTCTCTTTCCAGAAGTAGCAGCTAGTCTTTACACCTCTCTCATGCTTGTAAAGGTTCCATGTTTTTGAGCAAATGCTAATTTGTTCACTCTTTATAATTGCTTTGTTCCTGAAGAGCTTCACTTACATTGAACCCCTTCTGCAACATGCCCAACAGTGAAACCTGAAGTCATACTTTGCTATTCCAGACTCTTTTGTTGTAGGGGGGTGTGGGGAGGCAGTCTCTGTGCATTTAGTGAAAAAGCTGGGAGGGCATTTATGTTCTTAGCTCTTCTCAACAAATTTTTTTATCTAGGCTAATGAGACGCTTCATAAGGAGGCTTTATGAGGTGTCACTGTCTGTCAGTGTCATCTTCCTTCACACATTGACAACTCTCATGCACAGCAGGAAAGAAGAGGTCTTGCAACATTAAGCTTCATACAGAATTATTGTTCCAGCAAAGGAAAGAAGTTTTATTAGCATCCCTCCTGCTTTGTCCTTTGAGGGCTGGGTCACCCTGGACTTCCTCTCAAGCAGGAGGCAGCAGAAAGCCAAGCAGTTAGCAAGTTCCACCTCAACTATGCACCACATAAAAGTGTATCAGGACATGACATCAAACCATACCTCCTGTGTTTCTTAAAAGTCAGTAAAAATAAGCAAACAGGAGTTGGTGTTGCTCTAAAACACAGATACGGAAAGAGAGATAGGTGCAAATTTCCATGGCATCAGATGCCATCAGTTTCACTCCTTGCACTGTTTTCCCTTGTCTTTATCTCAAACCAGTTGCTCTCTGCCCTTTCCAACCTACTTGTAGGCAATCAGCAATACTTCTTTTGCTGAAAGGAGCATGTCTGGGATTTTGTGAAAAATATTCTAGGAAACAGCATGATAGCCCCAGGGCATGGAAACTACCTTTTCTTGTATAGGAAATGGAGCCACAGCAATAGTGGTAAACATAGGAACATATTGGCAGTGGTAGAATTTCACTTGTGCTGGAGAATGGAAAGAAAACTGATAAATTGGACACTTGTAGTAAGTATTGTTAGGAAAGTAACAATTACAGCACATAAATGTGGAAATGAGACTTAACTGAACACCCACACGCTCTGCGGAGGTGGTCAGTACCATGCATGTCTCCCGCAGATGTTTCAAATAAAAATAAAGCCTTCAGTTAAAATAATAGTTTGAATGCTGTAGAAAGACCAGGGAGGAAGAAATGGTGCAAAGGAAAGTAAAACAGCAAAACCAGGTACCAGACCAGGTTATTAGCAGTATAAAGAGAAAGAAACATTTCTTCATATTAAATTGGGTTGGTTTCCTGCTGTCAGGTCAGGGGGTCACACAGCTCTATGGAGAGATGGGGAACTCCATAAACAGTAGGTGCAATGCATGTTTTAAGCCTGGTTCTTCCAGACCTACCTGAAATCACAAAGTCTGAGAATAGCCCTCTGCTATTTCTTTGGGTTCTTTAGCTGCAAGCTTATTTAGTCTCTGCGGAAATAAAGAGATTGCATTAAATAGAATTGAATGAAGCACAGCAAAGAGAGTACTGCAGCAAGGTCCTGATCCAGAGCTAGTGATAAACTAATTAAACTAATTAGGGTTTGAAGCAATACTCATAATCTAATTACTGCATTTTAAACCTGAAAGGGAAGACTGCATCATGGGGAAGGGACTTGATGATGTTAGAGGTCTTTTCCAACCAAGCCTATTCTATGATTCAATAAGATTCAAGGCAAATCCATCATCTAGCCATACTACAATCAAATGTAACACCTGAAAGGTCATGGTACCTGCTAAATCAGTGTATCTTGGATACCTTCGCACAGCACACCCATATTTTTAATATTATCACAAGGCAATCCAAGGGCCAGTGTTTGCCAGCAGCCTGAACACATGGAGAGAGCTTACATAGCCATTTCACTAATAGAAAAAGAAGAAAAAGAGCAGAGTGATATTCTCCTTGTATTAGCATGGGCTACCTCCTCTCTGGACTTGATGGCATCTCAGCCCACAGCCTTGAGAATGACAAAGCTGGGACTTTTCCCCACCCGCAGTATTTCACTGGTGGGCTTCTCTGTGTCTTGTTTACCCAGGAACAGACCCATGGGCCAGCCATGGCAGGCAGGCCATGAGTAGCCCCGAGGGAGCTGGGAGTTTCAGTCAGGGCAGCTGCCCCAAGCTGACTCACAGGTGTGTCCCATACCACTGACATCAAGTTCATTATAAAAGGAGGGAGATTATTGAGGGTGAAGAGTTCCTTTTCCTGAGGCTTCCTTTTCTTGGCTTTCTGTGCCTGCTGATCCAAAGGACCAGGCTGAGTACAAGCTATACTGGTGATTATATTAGTTTTGTTATTTCATTACATCTGTTTCTACTTCAACCTACAGGACTTCTCCCTTTTTTTCCCCCCTTCTCATCTGGGGAGGGGACATCAGGTGGTGGAACAACTGCTACAGTTTAGCCCTGGGTACAGGCTAAATGTAGACACTCTGTTTAGCCCCTTTTAACTGGAAGAAGCATATACTGCTGATCAGCTGTGCATGGAACTAAGTTAGTCCATGTTATTGATCTTGACTTTACTTTGCAGATGATTTACATGTATTTTGTTTCAGTGTTGAAGGGGTGCTGTTGTTTGTGAGGGGAGCACTGAGAGACCTGTCTGGTAGGGTCTTTTTTTTTCCCCCTCCATCCTGCTCTTCATATCACTCGTTAAACTGGGGTAGGGGCTTAATTCACTGCCAATTGATTTTTCCACAAGTATACCCTAAAAACTATTCTTAAACCATGCATTTTTAAACTATGTAAAGGATAAGCTGACTGATGTGGTGTGACCAGATTCAAAGGTGACTGAATGGAGTCTAGCTATCTATTAATTTTGAGTCACAGTCTTCTGGGTCAGCAGTTACAGCAAGAAGTTGCCTTCTCTCTCTCAGACTGAAAGTAGCAGGCAACTCTTTCTGCACTCAAGGGACTAAGAGGAGATCAGAGAAAGTCAGGTTGATGGCAAGATGATGACTCTTGTTTGGAAACTTCAACAAAACTTGTATTCCTACCTGGGCCCCAGCTGGTGACAAAAATAAGTGAAGAGCTAGTAATTGCTGTGTACAACATTGTTTCACATCTAACAGAGTGTCAACAGAGCATGTTGGTATTTAATAACAATTAGGTAACAGATTGCTGTTACAGCAGCTAGTATTCCAATTTTCACTACAGAAAGAGTTTTACAACATCATTTGCCCAGTTTAACAAAGCTCTGAAATTAAACAGGTGACTTAAACATGAAGATATCACCTGCTAGCTACAGGAAAAGTCAGATCTTTACTATATAAAGACTAGACAAACACAGCCTGTGGTGCTATTAACAGCAAGGAAAAATCAGACACTACTTTCAGTTTTCACTGGGAAGTAGATTGTTCTCCTGAGTTAAACTTGAAACAAAAGCTGATATCACTAGTCACACTTTGCAAAAGCCTTCGTGGGAGGTTATGCTTGCAGTCAAGTTTATCAGTAGTAGAATGCTATTTCAAATAAAACTGAGTACTCAAATAAAACTGAATACTGGAAAAACAGAAGTTAAAAAAATCAGAAAACTGACACAATTATTTACTGATCACTTTATCACAGAGTGCTAGTTTCGATACTGTGGAAAACAAATAATTAAATACCCGTGTAGACAAATTCTAAAATTCAACTGTGTTCAAATTACATCAGCAGATCTATCCTTGACCAAGGTATTACAAGATGAATTTCAGTCTGCCTCCTCTGATTCCCCAGTTAATTCTTTCCTTAATAAAATGAAACAAGGAACATAGCAAGGTAGAAGGAAGTTGTATTGGGGTGGGGAAGTTTTTACGGGTTTGTTTGGGATGGTTCAACTCAACGAACACCCAAGGAAATTAAGTAAGGGTCTAAGGTTCAAGATATATATTACTATTGTTATAAACTTATTTTAATGCATCACTTGAAAATATTAAACTACCAAACCAAATTTTTTGAAAGTGCTGATGTGACATGTCAAAACATGATTTTTTTTCTGCTGAAACAGTGGTAACAATGGCTAGTTTCAAGGCTGTCTCCACCTGAAAAATCCCGTTCTTTCCCCTATGTGGTAAGCACTATCACTTCATATTTTTTTCTGCTGCTTAGAGGTAGGAGTCAAGAAAACAAAATAGCTCAATCAAGCACAGGAACAATTAATTTTACTAGGATGCAAAAAATGAAGTGCGAGTCTCCAATATTTAAGTAGTATTAATGTGGTGCATTAATAAGTGTTTGAGAGACAGAGGGATCCTAGCTTCCCATCAATTACTTTGTCTCAAGTACTCATCAGCCTTCACACAAAAAAATGCAGAGAG
The DNA here is from genome assembly GCA_028020825.1 of Podargus strigoides. Taxonomy (NCBI): domain Eukaryota; kingdom Metazoa; phylum Chordata; class Aves; order Caprimulgiformes; family Podargidae; genus Podargus; species Podargus strigoides. The sequence goes on from CM051623.1 coordinate 33,490,918, forward strand.
CAGCCCCCAGGTTTCTGGCATGCCTAGAACACTGGACACAAAGTGGGTCACTGAGTGGTCAGCGACAGCCTCCTGGCTTTCTATTCTGCTTCAATACATTTTGGCATACGGAAAGGATGCTCACGTTCCAGCCGTGTACTGATTCTAGGCCTGTTATAATGAATTAGGAATTGATCTTGAATTGTTTTAAACAAATGTTTTCCACTGGATTATGTCTTTCATCTGGCAGTGATGAAACATAAAGGTTAAAAATGATCCTTAGAATCTGTTGTGCTGTTAACTTCATTTGAAGCTGAATAAACTTCATTAGCAAATGCAAATATGTTAGGAAACATGTTTAAAATAATCCACTGTAACAAATCAAGTGCTGCATCTAAAATATGGACAAGTTCAACTCGGATTTTTTTCTCCATTAAATCCATGTTATTTCATCTTCCCAGTTTGTCAGTTTCATGTCTTGGCATTGTATCTTAGAAAGGACAACATTTTTGTACTCCCTAGAGTTGCACAGAATCTGGCTGGATAAAGAGAAGCTATACAGTTCAAATTGACAAACTCATGCTTCCTAAGATGAATAGCATGAGACCTCTGTGGGAACATAAGCACTCATATCTCAGATTTATTGTAAGCTGTCAGAGATAGTACCACAAAGGCAAAGAAAACTTTCACTTATTTTAAGTCTTTATGTAAATAACTGCTACCAAGATCTAGTAGTAACTTTCTTATCCTTGTGAATGGACAAAAATTACATTTCAGAGATCCCAGCATTTTAGAATTGTCAGGCAAATTAGGTAAAGAAGAATCTGTCCTGTGAAAGGCAGGTATCTGAAAGTTATTCTGCTTCAGAGCAAAAATAAGCTCCTTTCACAGTGTTCTTCCTCTCTCCCATGCAAAGGGACATCAAATATTCCTAAGCCTCAGGCCCCCAAAACAACCTTTCCATGTACCTCCTAAGTAGCCCAGATACTGGGCCAGTTACCTAGGACTGATTCAAGTCACCAAGGCCCTTCAGAGACAGAATCAAACCTGGATGTCCTACATGTCTGCAGATACCAAGCTGTTGGCTGTTATAGGAAGTTGTTTTTCAATGAAGCCTCTTAGAGACTAGGTAGCATCTTATATAAAGTGAGGAAAAATATCCTATAATTTAATGATTACTACATTCATTTTGAAACATGAAGTTAAGAGATGCCTAATGAAAATGTAGCTGGCAATTACATTTGTAGGCATTACATAATCGCTCAACACAGCAGTTTTTTTCAGATAAATACTCCTGAAAATAACTGTTCCAGTTAAACATGCATACCACCATAAGGTTTCTCTTGATAGCTAAAATGATAAATGTTGTAAAATATTATTTATTCTGAGGCTGTTCACTCTGCTGGCTGTACAATGCAGCACGTGGGAAGATAAAACATTGCAACAGTACCGGGTGCATGGGCCTTGGTTACCTTTTTCAGAAGACATCTGTTGGGAAGAAATGGTTCCTGCAGAGGGAGCAGCTGTCCCCCAACTCAGAGAAGCGTATATTGAAACACTCCAACAAGCCAGAGAAGACAGCCTCCAGTGTTTCATTGTACTAATTAGTTTCCATCCACATTCAGTCATCTTAGAACAATGCAGTGGGAGGAAGAGGCTGGAGCAATTTCATACAGTTAAGGTCCTATTTTTTACTTCATTGCATTGTAACACAAATCCATGTAACTGGCACCAAGCCACAGCCAACGTTCAAATTAAAGAGGATTTCTCTGCAAGACAGAATCCCTCTTATGCAGACTAATTTCCTTCAGTTCAACTTCTACAGAAACATTGTGACTCAAAACAGATGTGGAAACATTAATACTCCAGTATAATTTCTGAATAAAAGGTCTTGCATACATTGCTTTATAATCCTATCTTCTAGAAGTCATGCTGAACCACAGGAAGTAGTGCGAGAACACAGCAATACATACATAGAAGGCAGACTTGGTTCAGGTCTTTCTTTGAAAGCTTACAAGCACAGGATATAACAGACACTTTTAAAAATAACATATCAAGAAAGCTCCCAATATCACTAAGACAAGAAGAGAGAGAAATTGAGAGAGACTTTGTACAGGTAAAAACCAAGACAGACCAGTGAGTCTCAGGCCCTTCCTTTTGTTTGTGTCTAAAGTTAGACCCTTCTTCAATTTGTAACAGTTCAAGCTGAGATGCAGTTTTCAAACTAGAGCAGACTTTCCCCTAAGGATGGACAAGTCCATTACCCATTACCATACAACTACATAAAAACACACTCAATTCTACACTGTGAATGAAGGTTATAGATTTGGCCCATTACGAAAGAAGAGATTTAAAAGACAGGAAATTAGCACCTACTGCTCACCATTAGATGTTCCTTTATTGAACAGCAGAGCGACCCCCATGCTGTCCCACTTCTCTCTTTTCACTTGCCCTGTATATTGTAAAATTTACAGAAAATGAACAGATTCTCAGAAAATCTTGGTGAGTGCTACAGGCTTGAACTACGGCTCTGTTGGAAGCAGTATCCTCATCAAACACATTTGTTGAAAGAGAGTTAGGGTGACAGTCTATGCAGTAATTAAATAACTGGAGAGCAAAATTGAGGCTCCAGGAGGCAGTAGGAAAATGTCTTTTAGTAACAGCTAAGTCTCTCATTGTTATGTATAATTTTATTACATTTTGTTCTTCATATACCATCCAGGAAAATGATTACATTTGGTGGCATTGCTATATGAAAAGATTTTTCTTTACAGTATTTGCATATTCTATGTCACCCTGTCTTTTTCGCCCCATGACTCTTCTTCCATTTTTTAATAAATATACACCTATAAATAACTAGGTAAAAAAAGTACATCTCCCTACTAGGATTGTAGTTATAATTCATTAAGGGGCTCATTTTTCATTTTTACTTTAATTTACTGTAAAATAAAATCCCAATTAGTCCAATGTAAGTAATTCACAGTGTTTATGTCTATAACCTGCTTATGACATTTTGAAATAACATATTGAGTCTATATGCAATTTATAAATATCAAATTTAATTCACAGTTTCTTACGGCAGAGTATGTAAATGATTGTTTCAAATATATTTTTATCATATTTAATTTATATTTTTTTCATACACTGAAAGTGCATTGTAGAAAAGTTAATTTTATAGTTCTGACACTACAATAATGAAATCGTGATTACATCTCACAGTAGAGGCTGGACATAGAGGTCAACTGGGTATCATTAATATTCACTAAGTTTATGTTATATTTCCATTGATCAATTTTATTCATACTAATAATTTCACAGATTGAGTCTCTGAAATAAATACAGTTTTTCTGTTGATGTGATTAATTGTACTCCTGTTGGCTCTCTGGCTCTTTCCCTGGCGGCTTTCCCACGTAAAGCCATGCCCAGCTGTGTGTGGTTAGCAGGTGTGGCTGCAGCTGTTCTTAGCATCTGTAGTTCTTCCTGACAGGAAGACTAAATGAGTAGTTAGCAAGTGGTTTTAAGTGACTGACTCAAACATTTTGTTCACCAGTGACAACATATAGGAAGGAAAAAAAAAAAAAAGAAAAAGATGCACGCAGTCTAGAAGCTTATCTGACTTAACTGTGTTTTTATCTTCTCTTAATAGTAGCCTACATAGGTGTGTCATTGTCAGACACTCTGCTTAGGCAATATGTATGTCAGTCTCCTTTCCCCAAAATATTAATGAAAAATTACTGCTTCTTTAAAAAATTATTTACGAGTAGATTACCCCACGACTCCATCACAAAAGCAATAAAAATAAAAAAGAAACAAGGAAGCTGTCTGAAAAGATCCTGTATAATCAAACTTCCAATACACAACTGAAATCCCAGGGATCCTAGTAACATGATAATAATAATGACATGATTATAATTGAATTATTAAATATATGTCAATGTTCTTACATTTTGATAAACAGATTTTCACAGTCATCATGATTAACTTGCTGCTTTGAACTGTGAAAACAACCTAACAAGTCACAGGCATCATTAGAGAGTTAAAAAGCTGATACTGCATGGTATGTTAGTATTAAATATTTCAACCACTGTTTTGTTAGCAGTAAGCTTCAATTATTTTTTTAAAAAAAAAAGTGTGCTAGTTAACTCTTGATCCATTGTGCTATTAACAGCTGATGAGACATTTCTAAATAAACTATTACATTTACCACATAGAAACAGAGCTAGATCACAGAATATTTCTAATTAGGATTTGGTATGTACAAAAAGGACTAATGTCATCTTTCATCAGTGTCCTTGTCACTTAATATCCTGACTTATTCTAATGCTATTTGGCAAATGAGAGCCCTCAAAATGTTTCTGTTAGATCACTCGGGTGTTTCCTCCCATATACTGAAAGCTGACAAAACTGGACTTATGATATCATCTGCCTTGTTCTTCCTGGTTTATTCTCCAAATAGTGCCATCATAAAAACCAGAAGATGTCATGCAAAACAACGCATTCCATAAGACTTTAAATGACTGACGGGGGCTCATCACAGCTGCTGCTCATCGCTGCCTAGACTGTCAAGCAAAGGATTAAGCATGCAAGTGACAAGTAGAATAGTATGTGCAGTCATTATTCAAGTTCTTTAATGATATGAACATAAGTAAATCACTGCAAGTACAGACAGACCTATCAGTTTCACCCATCACAATGATTCAAAACTTTATTAAATACTGTCAAAGAGAATCATGGCTTTTTCTGGTCTTGATGCACTTCCATCATAGATGGCAACTTCTTTCTGGGATAAGGTTTGGAGTCACCTCATCTAATTGTGTTTTCAAACTATGTGCACGTTTTTAAGATGCTCTTTTAACAAAACCCTTATCAAGTATGTGCTAACGTAGCCTTTATTGGTTTTAGAAGATAACCAAGAAGTTACTCAGACAAGATTTGGGGAACTCCTGTTATCTTTGATCAAACCATGTTGCTGGGAACCAGGGGAGCTTCCTTGAACATACGGAATTGTACTCATCTGTGCATGGTCATCTAGGCCCTTCCATACACAGGTTCAAATTATAATTAACACTTCGTATCTGTAAAGACTTCCTATCACATAGCTTTGCATGTGTATGTGGTTACAGGTTCAAAAACCATCTCAACTCATAATATTTCAAAACTCAGTAAATATGCTTAGAACAAAATTTACAGTGTGTATTTATATACTGTTGTGGCTGCAATGCATTCCATGTTATTTTCTTGTTCCTGATTTCAGTATCATCTCAGCTTTCCTATAGTAAAATGTGATCCTGAGGGAGGCCTCAGGGAGCTCAGCTGGTCAGACACGCTTCAGCAGCGAAGGACTGGCTGAGGGAATGAGGAGCAATATGTATGGTTGCATCAGCAGAAAGTATCTATTAAGTGAGGAAAATATTTAAAGTAAGAAAATTCAGGTTTTTTCACCTTTGCAAAACGTCTTTTTAATTTATTAACAGTGAAAGCATCTTTCTCCTCACTTTAATATAAGCTATGTTTGGGAAGTATTGAGCTTTATGTTAGCTCACAGATAATTTAAATATAATAATTCTTTACTTAATTGTTATTGCTAAATACTGTGATTCTGCTTATTCTTTTCTTTAGTTACTTTTTAGTAGCATCTCTTGTTTGATTCTGTATGGAACACACCAAGAAATCTCTGCTTTATTTTTAAAGATTTCTTGTCAGTACTGTTAAATTACATCAAAATAGAGAAGGAAGGCTATGGATGCAACTGCTGGTCTCTCTCCTAGATTCCATTATGTAGGGCTAGAACCAAAATCTACTGACGTCATGGAGAATTTTTCTATTAACTTTGGATCAGGCTATAATTTTTTATTAAAAAAAACCAGCTCCACTGATTCTTTGTCTTCCAAGTAGTGTATGCTATGTAATCTATGAATAATTCCAGTCACGATTTCTTTCTCTAATATTAAGGTACTGTTTCTGATGTCAGCTTTGACTGGGTAATAATATCAGCTGAATGAGTGATAAGAATTCAGAGCCATTGCAGCAGTCTGAGCATTAATAACTGTAATGTCTAAAGAGGAGGACTAATACATTTAAAATAAAAAGTGGAAGTCAAAGTAATTTTTCATTTCAGCAAAACAAACGTATGATGAGATGAATGGAGCATACAGTTCCAATGCTTCATAAGATGCAATTAAACAGTAATTTGATGATTTGCGTTCTGTTTATTTTGACCTTTCAGAGATGTGGGAAAGGCTTTCACCAGTCAAAACAGAGAATTCAATAAAAACAGAGACTTTAAGCACAATGAATTTCAGTGAGGGGAGAGCTATTTTGCAGACCTGTATCCAGGCAGAGCATTTTCCTACAGCACATTTCTCAAGACAAACGAGGCAGACATTATGCTTGTTTCCTTGTCCAGTATGGCAGAACTGAGAATGTGAATCAAGATTCCTGGATGCTGGAGCTGTCTTTGTCCTAGCTTTGTGCTTGGCCACTGCAGAGTTACTTCAAACAAAATAAAAACAACATGTACTTCTTTAATTCTCTTTAGTTTTCTTATAGGTCCACAAATCGTGCTCAAAACTATTTGTTTGATGACTAATTAGAGAAGCTAATTCCTGAACATAAATCTGCAAAAGCTCTTGCAAGTCCCTTGTTTTCTGGAAAGATCATTACAATTAAATTACCGATTCAAAGCACCTTTACAAAGATCATTTTCTTAGGCTGTTGTACAGCCTGCCACAGCAGGGCTAATTACCTATACTGGAGTACAATGCTAATGGGACTACATGGCTTCTTGTACTGTGGTGGCTCATTCAGAGTTTACTTGCGTGTTTCTGCATAGCACTATATTATGCCACAAGAATATATATGTATTTTCTGTGTTTGTATTATTTGCCAGATGCAGTGTAGGAACAGGGAAGAAAGCGTAACATTGATCTCCATAAAGATGCATCAATGCACTTCTAAGAAAAAGCTCTTTTAACTTAGTGAAAATCTGAGCACCTTACCTAGCTTTTAATGAAGTCAGTAACAAAATTTCATCAATTTTTATGGCATCAGATCAAAGAAGAAGTAATTATAGTGTGGAAAGGATCATTAATTATAGTATAGAAAGGACCATTATATTTCAGAATTAAAAGTTGTAGGTTCTTTTCATGGTTTTCTGTAAATGTAGATAAAAGCAAACTTTGGTTATGTTTTATGGTATACCACGAAGAAAGATTTCATCTCCCACAGCTCATTCACCAACAGAGGTAATCTTCACGTGAAAAGGAAAAGTCATTGTCACTTGTACAGTCAAAAAGGACATGATATGCAGGTTAGAATTAAGTGACAGTCCACACATTTATGCCACCACAGACAAACATCCACTGTATGGATACAAGCCATACTTGTAAACCCATAATTGGACAACAACCAGAGTCCTCTGCCCCTCTAGGGATCACATTAGGCAAAAGGTCTAGAGAACTGCCTTCAGGATAAAATGGTTTCCACCCCATTTAACCACAGTTCAAGCCACCAAACCTGAATCCTGTTGTGGATGTCTTGAGGTCCACCAGCCTGTGTCCAGTGGTGGGTTGCTCCTTGGTTCATGGTCCACCAGCTAAAGCTTTGTTGTGGATTGGATCCTGATTTACAGCTCAGAGTCTCTCAAGCTGTTCTTAGCATCTTTTATGTCTGAGAGCTGGCACTGGCCTTCTGGAACTCTGTACCCCACTGTTTGACTTGTGACAAATTAAGAAATTATCTAATTCAAGACATTTTCCTTCCCATTTATGCTCTGCTAAGGAGGCCTTATTCAGCTTATCCATCCTAGAAACCACCATTTTATGTCCCTGCTGCTCAGATGACCACTTTCTCCTTGAATAATTGTCATCTGTAGTTCAGTAAACAGGGGCTGGTATTTTTTGAATCCTTTTACCCAGGAAATCTTATTATTCAACTGAACCGTCTTACCCACATCTCTTTCCTGAGATCCTGAATGAGAGGAAAGGGTCAGGTTGATGGTTTCTAGAGAGTAACTTTCCCCAGAAGGGTTCAGGAAGGATGGCGAGGACACTATACACAAGCAAAATCAGAGTGATGCTCCTGAGTTGAATCCATATGCTACGTGATCATTCTAATTAATTATACTTTTTTTTTGAAACTCATACACTTAAAAGGCAAATATTAGCTTACTACAGCAATGCTGAGTGTCCGTATACCCCACTGATGTAAAAGAAAATTTAGACAGTTAGCATATCTGAATTTCATATTAATAAATCTTCATTTATAAAGATAATTTTTCTTTAAATGAGATTACTAGGATAACTTCATTTATTAAAAAAAACCCCTATTCTTCAATAAGGCTGTCTTTTAGGTTACATATTCCATATGTATTTAAAGGCCATGCTTCAGTAATTACTCAATGAAGTATTTCCCTAGTGCCCCAGTCAGCATCCCTATTTCCTGACAGGATACATGGTCATGGATCTGGTTTCAAGAGTTCCTCTGATGGCTTCCTGCTGAACAGCGTAGACCAACAGTGGAGTCAGAGGCATAAACTTTAGACCACATTCCTACTTCATGGATCAGCACTGACCACAGTAAAGGTAGGGATGACTCTGGCTGCATGATTCTGTTTTAGAAAATGCAGTTTTCTGTATCTGGACAAATCATGACCAACGACAATGTGACCGACTGCATATTGCTTCAGGCTGTTTCCAGAGATTATAGTCCTCAAGAAATTAATAATAAAAAGAAGTCTGGAAAGGACAGCCAAACCAGACAGCAAACAAGGTAGGTGTGAGGCACCTGGCTCTCGGGCCTGGCATTTGCTTGGCACATACAGATCATCTCATCCTGTGCCAAAGATCAGACTGGAGAGGCACTGGAGCCATCCCTGGTGCGCAGTTGATCTGATGTAAGTCTAACATACCCAGCACGTGCTGTGCATGTGGAAATCCAACACACTTGTGCCTGTGACAATGGATCTACCACACTCGGATCTGACTCATGATCTTTATGAATTAGGAAACCCAAAAGATCTTGGGAGAAGTCCCAGAGAAAAATCTTGGTGATCTGCCAGGAGAGCAGGTCTAGCTCTAATACTAGATTTGTGCCTCCTAACATGGTGGCACATGAGGTGAGATTCAGTGTAGTTTCAGATGCTACTGCCTGGAGAAAGGGCAGTATTTCCTCCCATCTCCTGCAGTACACAGTGCAGATATTGGCTCAGAAAGTGTGACTAGAAAGTGATACACAGGATGGAGAGGGAGGATAATTGGATTCTGAACTTGCAAAATAATTTCTGTGATGGAGCCAAATCTTTAACATCCCTGTTCCTCTGTTTCCCTGTCACTAAAACATGGATTTCTTGCCAAGGATATTAAGAGGCTTATTTAATAATTTTTACTAACATGCTCTAATGCCTTTAGATGCAGTGTGCCTTAGTAAAGTATTATTCAAAGTCAGTGGAAGAAGAATGTCCACTATTTGCCATTACAGTAGAATCAAATGACCTGATCCATCACGTAGATTATACACAAAGACATGATTCCTTCCTCAGAGTCAGTGGGAGAGAGATGATCATTTTTTGCATTAGAATAGAGCCGGATGGTATGGTCTATCTTGTAGGTTATATACAAAGATATGACACCTCTCCCAGATACCTTATAACCCTTATGACTCCTGTAGTCTCTTTTTTTTGTGAGTATTTTGTGAGTTTTTGTGAGTATTACATTTTTCTGTCAAATTTTAGAAGCCAACAAGCCACTTGAAGGACAAATGTACAAAAAATATTTATATATACATATATATAAAAAAATATATTAATATGTGTACTTTTTTTAGTTTTAGTTTCCTCTACTGGGGAAGTGAGATAAAATGGGAGAGAAACCTGCTTAGGTTGGAAGAAAATACATGGGTAGGCAGAAATAACTTAAAGCCTTGTGTATGGTCAGAACAATTACAAAAGCAAGAAGGTTATGCTGTGCAGGAGATATCCTTAGGGAGTTGAGATATTCAACTGTCTCTACCTGGCAGAATTCTCAAAGGATACTCACACGGCATAAGGGATGTGAATATCATAGGCACCCGAATATGAGAATATGATTCTTTGTGGTTCACTTTCGCCACCTATTATCTAAGAGTTTAATTAGATGAGTTGTTACAGCTTAACTTCAAGGTTCTTCAGTGAAATGTATTGTATAAAACTGGTTTTCAGGAATATCCCATGTAAACTTTGATAGCAATCAATTCCAGTCAAGATTTTAAAAATAGTCCAATTGTTCATTTTCATTCTTTTAAGAGCTTATTTTTTCTAAAACTCTGGAGAATATAAACTAAAAGTCAAATAAAATTGTTTACATATACTGTGAATGATCAGCAAAACAACTGAAATGGTTACTGGGAGATAATAACACACTGATGGACAAGGTTTTATTTCATGGAATACTAATGAGAATTTTAAAGGATGTTTAAGAAGAGAATATTAAAAGATTGATTTCTTTCCAGAGCTGAATTATTAGTAGGTTAGTACTGAGTTGCAGGATATCATTATCATTTTTGCATCAGTAATGCCTTTCTAACCTCAATTAGCAGGAGATCAGAAGCCATGCTATGAATCTTTCACTAAAATGCAGTTGCCAGCTATGTAAATGACTTTATAAATGTGTCCTGAAAATGGAAATAGTTTATGCAAATTAACCTGAACCACAGAGTGCAAGATGAGAAGTATAAGAAATGATGGAATTAACTCATTTGTGTTGGGAAGCATCGTTGGATTCCACCTGAATGGAAAAGCATCACTTGGATAATCAGCTGAGTTCCATCAGAGCAGGGAAAGAAGACGTAGCTAATGTTTCCAGAAGTGCTACAGTAGGGGGAGGACATCCGTCCTGCCCACCCCTTTCACTTGTAGAAGTATTTCTTCATTCTCTTTCCTCTCATGTAGAAGGAAGCATAATGTTAAATATATGCTGACCACCTGGAAAAACCCTTCTACAAATGGAAATACAGTTAAAATAAAGAGATTCATGTTTCACACTCCTTACTGATTGCTGGCTCTTAAAAAGGCTTGGAAAGAAATATCAGAATCCTTGAAATCATTCACTTTGAATTATCTGAGAGCTGGCAGTCTGACAAAAATAAATAAAAATCTTTTTCCTTTCTTCACAAGCCCCAAATATTTGCTAATATTTGGCACTTTATCCACTATATTAAAGACTCATCATGAGCTCTTGCTCTGAATTTGCATTACTCATTGATTATTAATGTCTCACATACAATCATGTGAGACATTATTACTCAAAGTCTTTAGTAGGTTTAAGTCAGTAGAATCTGCAGATGCTGCTCCTTGGAGAGTCTGTCTTTTGCCTGCAGTCATACAACTCAGGTGTAATTTCTGACCCAAGAGGTATTAAGGGAAGAGTCAGTGTACAGTGTACAGATAGGAGGAAAGATGGCATTTAGGAAACAGAGGAGAAAGAAGCAGTCCTATATTTTTTTCTTTAATCCTTTGGCATCTAGCTTGACCAGATATCTCAGTTTCTGCTCAGATCTGCTCTTCCTTCCCAGAATAATTTTTTCTCCCCCTGGAAATCAGGCCATCTCTGAACTATTGACTTTTAGTTCTAAGAGTCTGGAAAAACTTCAGGCTCCACATTGTACCGAAATATTTCTGTTTTTTTTGTTTTAACATACAAAACCATCTGTTAAATTTCTGAAGATGAGATCATCATATTTTATTTTCTACTGACATCACAAAATCAGAGACCCTTTCCGAGTGGTCTAAGACTCAAAGTTTATGACATAAGGTTTAAAAAGTCCAGTTGGTACACAAGTCACAATCCTGAGCAGAACTCAGACAACAGAAAAAGTAACACTTTTATTTGTGTTTTATGCTTCAGAGCAATGGCTGTTCTGTTCTACATCGCTAGAGACCAGAAACAACTGTTTTCAACTACAGTAAAACCATTCCACTGTAGTAAGGGATGTGCCAGGCCTGTGTTTCAGACAACAGTCTACATTCACATTCTGGGAAGAGATTTGAGAGACTGGTAGGCCTTCAGCATATGTGGTGAACAGCAGACTGGAAACTGAAGCTACACCCATGTAAACTAGATGAGGTACAACTGTTAGTGGAAAGGATAACCAGTACCACAATTTACTTAGCAGCATGGATTAAGTTAGTTGAGACCTGAAAGTCAAAATTAGATGACTTTGCTTGACAGTTTAAATAGGAGTTAGGGCCTTGATGAAATAGTTACTATCGCTTCAGTGTGATGACTATTTAATTCCCTTTGTGCTTGCTTCTATGAATCTGAAAAAATAGTCTGTTTTGTAGAGCTGATAAAAGTGCATTAGTTCAGCTGGAACTTCTAAGTTCCTTATAAAAATTATTCACAGAATCACAGAAGGTTTGGGGTTGGAAGGCACCTCTGGAGGTCACTTCATCTGATGACCTGCTCAAGCTGAGTCATCAAGAGCAGGCTGCCCAGGGCCATGTTAAAGACGGCTTTTGAATATCTCCAAGGAGGGAGGCTGTGAATCGACTACCTTGTGTCTCTCATTGTTTCTTAAAAAGATTCTGAAGCAGGCTTAGGTTTTTTGAGAAAGCCCCCAAGACAATTTTGACTTTTTCAGAGCTGAGAAATACACAATGATTACACCACTCGCTATTCAGAGTGGTTACCTGAGGGTCTGTGTTGAGATGAGTGTTTTCCTGAACACATTGGAATGGTCCAGTTATGTCTTAAGTTTAATATTTGCCTCCTACTGTGTTTCACTTGTGACACTGGGAGAAATCTGTTGATGAGTTTCATGAGCAGTTATAGGGTTTTTGTGAGTTTTCAAATTATATTTCCAGTCCAGTCTCTTCATCAAACACACTGCAGTTTGCTGACAGCAATCACTGCTTCATTTCAAACACTCCACTTATCACCTGGTTTCTGCTGGATGCTTTCCCTGTCTTTTACAAAAAGCTTAATCTGAGATATCAAGCAGCTTTCTTTGTACTGAGTATGTATTAGTCAATATGGTGACAAATAAAAGGCTTGCACATATCTATTACATCAGACAAATCTCCAAATGAAAAACTTATTTAGCATCAATTTCTTACAGCATCAGGAAATAACACTGATTTTAGGGCAGAGGACTTCTTCAAAGTGAAAAAATAAATAGCCCTTAATATACAATTCTATCATATATAGCTAATTCTATTTTATGCTTTTATTAAACTATGTCAGTTGGGTTTAGCATTGAATAATGGCATGTTAATAAGAAAAATCAGACTGTTAGGCTATTCATTTGTTATATGGCATAAAATTAGAGCACCTTTTCTTTCAGTTGACAACTTTGGACCTTTTATACTGTGTGTATAGTACCCCAGCAGGGATGTGTCTTTTTATACTTCACATAAACAATTGTTTAATTGTCATTTGCTAACTATCAAAGATCCATACGGTCAGTGAAAGTGTTAAGAATGAAAAACATGCTAAAAACTAACAATCATATTTTTTCACATGCCTCCTATTAAATAAATTGGCAGAACTGATGCACTACACCAGACCAAGGATGAAGAGATGAGGTCGAGTATCCAGTGATTGTTTTGGCACTGAGCATCTAATCACATTCAGTAAGGGCGACATTCTCAGTGAGTTATAAGTATGCAGGTCTTTGAATTTGCACAAGTATAATGCTGCATTCCCTTCTACTATCATACACAATAAGAAATTGATAGCTAAGTGCTGCAGTCTGACTTAGAGAAAGTAGAAGACAGTAATACTGGACACAGCATCAGCAATGGGAGAGCAACAACAACTTCACAACTGCCATAGAGGAGGCTCTGAAAGCAATTTATGTGTGCAGAATAATAGGGCTGATTATATTCCCGTACCTGTGCCCTATACGTTCAGCAGTATGCAAGCTGGCGTACGCATGGCTTTATGTCCAGCAATTTGAAAGTATTTCTGAGGCTATTGTCGGGTCACTCACAACAAACTGATATAATTTAGTTTTGTAATTATATCTAAAGAGAGGGAACAAACCAAACATACTTGTGTAAGTAGTAATTGGACTCTATTACTAATATTCTGCTGTAGTTTTATAATTGATTGAGAGGATTAAAAAAAACTATGAAAAACATCTCTGAGGGCAGTATTCCATAAGAGCAAGGCAATAATAATCATGTTTATGAAAATGAGGACCTCAAAGAAGATATATTCACCTACGGAACCAAATACAAACTGGACAGTTGAAAGGATGTGGAACTACAGAAGTACCACAGAGTACAAAAAAACTACAGACAGAAGTAATTAGAAACCTAGAAGTAGCCTAGACAGAGGAAAGAAAAAGTTAATCTCTGCATCTGTGCTAAATAAAGTTTTTTTACTGCTACTTGATTAAAAATAAAAGATGTTATTTTCTCTGTTAATATTTAATATCTTACTATTGTACATATTAGAGATATGAATAGACACATTATTAGAGTCAGATAAATATTGGTTTTTGGTGTTCATTTCCGTCGTCTGTCTTTTAAATGTCCATTCAGTTCCTTTCCAGTAGATTCAGGAATCAGAGCTGGTTTATTACTTGTTTCTGCTTAAGGCCCAGGCTGCCAAAAATCTCTCTCTTGTAGTTTACAGAACCATTGCATTGTGCTTCTTAGTGTCAGTCTTCCACATGCAAGGGCAGTTTATCTGTCCTGAGACAATCTAGAAGAAAATATGTATTTCACATGTATTTGAATATCTAAATAAGTGCTTAGGAATTATTTTGTCAGAAAGACCACTGCTTTTCTCAACATAAAATGTAAATTTTATTTCTCTAGGGTTCATCACTTTTGAGGCCTTTTTCAAATACTTTGTAAAGTGTTAAATGTCTGATCCGAGTGATCATCAAGTTTCCTCTGCAGAGCATTGCTTTTATATTATCACACATTAATTGAGTGTCCAAGTCTTCAGATGTCTGGAAGGCTGGAGCTGCTACAGGGTGAATCACTTCATTGTCAGTACTTGCATAGGCCAGGTTGCGGCTTTGTCTGGATGATCTTGCAGTCCTTAAAGTTTTCCCTCACAGTGTTTGAGTCATGCAAGAAACTGATCTCTCTTCTTTGTGGGTGGAAATAAAAAACTTAAATTAGGAGCATTTAAAAAATAATATGTGTACCTCTGAAAGAGGACTTTAGGCAACATTTAGCCTTCAAATCCCAAACTGCAATCCTAAGAACCTCTCCACAGCTGCCATCTCATCATGCACACACCTAAACGCATAAGCCCGTCAGTCCTCCAGACTCTTAAGTCCTCCTACACGTACCCAGAAGCATTTCTGCTTGGACACAGCTGAGCAGCTCAGCATCTTTCAATTTAGAGATCAGATATGTAAGACTTTTGGTGCACGCAGATACACAGCCCTGCCTGGTTTTTTTTTGTTTTTTTTTTAATAAGATCCAACAAGTGAGTGCTCTTGTCAAATAAAAGCAGAGAAAAATGTGGCTGAGGTACTATGTCTGGTGTAAATTTCAGTGCCTGGCTTTGCAGTTCTGGAGTCTTCTTTCCAAATCCACTTTGGACAAATCAGCACTGGCCAGCATCAGTAAATTTTCTGATCCGTTTTCAAGATTCAGGAGGTTAACTCAAACACAACTGAACTTCTTGTGTCTCACGGTCATTTATTCTCCATTGGTTGGTGGCCATGAAAGAAATGCAGAAAAAAACACGTCTGGTTACAGGCTGTGAGATTTGTATGCAGGAGCTGTACATGAGTTAGAGCATGTATGTGTGTGCTTTGATGACTGATACATACCAAGGCCTGCAAAATCCTGACTTCTGAAAGACGGAATAATGAATTTGTTCTTCCTTCCTTCAGTGAAGCAGCAGAGTGAGCTCAATTATTTGGTAGTCTCTTGTTACTGTTGTGGCACAACGGGATTTTTTTTAATGTTTCATACTTGTTTTCCTATCTGTGCTAGTGACTAGCAGCCAACAGCCTGACCTGGCTAGTTTTGTGGATTGCTGTGTGGAGTACTTAATCTCATATTGCCGCTCACACCTCTTATAGCAAATCTGACTTTTTTTCCTCCTCTGTGTGTTTTTCACCTTGGAGTGATTTCTGGAGATGTTTAGCAGTAACTCTGATTTCTTTACTAAAATATCATTGCTTTTTCAGTAGTTTGAAATTTTTAGCAAATAAATGAACTTGTGAAAAGATTCCTTCCTTGCACTTTGTTCTAAGCAATTCTTGCTAATATGTACAAAATTTTTGCTCATGGACTATAGGCATCCTTTTTGGTATTCTGACATTCAGTAAACTGAATAAAAAATCTGGAGCAATCGTTATGGAGACAGCAGATTTCAGTGATGAATAACTCAGTTGCTACAAGTGTGAAATACATAATGATACCCCAACATTTCAATGAAAAAAAAAAATCCTAATTAGAATCAAGGACAATATATCTTCTCACAAAGTCAGAAATACTGTACTCCGCAAAATTAATACATATTTTTTCAGACACTAGAGTAATGTATCACTAATTTGGCTGAATCTGCCCATTTTCCAGTTCTTTCCATTTCCTTCTAACCAAATAATTTATTTCAAATTTGACAACTTTCTATATTATGATCTTGAACACCCTCCAAAAATTTGTTGGCAGATAATAAATTTTAAGTCAAATCTGACTTGGAAGTTTTTTTTCTCTGATAAATGTTTTTATCTGTGGGTAAGAGAAGTTCTGAAGAGAGGACATTTATGAAGAAAAAATATGGAAAATAGCTACTAAAAATCATTATTCATGGTTATTTACAGTAGCTACATATTAAAAATATCTGCTGTTGAGGCTACCATACAGGTAGCCTTCATTTTCAGACCAGATGTTTTTAAGTTTCAGAAACAGAGAAGAAAACGCATTGGAAAACCTTTTAGAGATAGTGCTTTTGTTTCCTGTCAGATGACTGACTCTAAATGGACTCTATAGAAACATCCTCCTGTAGAACTACAATGTTGTAGAAATGTTGTAAATCTAAAATGTTGTGGAAAGTGGGAATAGGAGCTGATTTTTATCTTTAAAGGAAAAAATTTTCATGTAATTCAAATGAGAAACCACTAAAATATATTCTAGCTGTTGGACATTTAGGATTTGTGTGTGGATGTATTTTTTATGCACTTGTAAAATAGCCTTTTCCTTTGACTATTATTTTCCATGTTTATGATTACTGAGCTTATTTACTTTCTAATCAATGTGCTAATCACTTCCAAGGTCTGGGCTATTAGCAAGTCATTGTGAGCTAGCAACAAGTAAATTAAATAGATGTAAAGAGCCACATGGTTCCTCATTTGCTTAGAACAGTAGCTCTGCAGGGGAATGGTGCAAAGCTTAAAGAAGTACTGACAAGAAGAAATTTTGTGTAATGCTGGAAGCACTGTTTGCTATGTTGCCACACTTCTGTTTGGCTTCCTCAAGAGCTCTGAATAGTGCTGTATCATAGGCAAATATCTTGTGTTTATCTGGTGACTGTGCTATGATTACATTTCTTTTGCAACAGGAATATATGCAAAGTTAAGTGGTTGGTCACCAGACCATTTCCTAGTGTGTGGGGCTGATACAGCTCATTGTAGGTGGGGGTTTTCAGGGTTGAGGGGAAAGTGATATATAGCCTTTTGCTTCCCTCTGTACTAGCAGAAAACAGTACAGGACAAATGAGTTATTGTCAAATTTAATAACTTGCAGTCTGGACTAGATTCAGCTGAAAACTCACTCAGTTTTGTCAGTTTTGGCTCTGGAGTCCACTGTAAATAAAAATCATACAAAACCTAGACCCACACTTTTAGTGTACATGAAGTTCTGTTGCAGTCTGAACTGAAGGATTGGTTTATGGCTTCATAACCTGATCAATGTCTACAGTATGTCCAAGAAGTATGTTGGTGGAATACTATTGGCAGTATCTGGTATATATTCTATGGATGTAGTAATCTAAGGCACATAATGTTCACATTACGCGTTCAGGCCCACTTAAAATGTCACAGGGAAAAACAGAACCAAATCCAGAAATATGAAGTCCCATCTTTTATCAAATAAACTGAATTTTTTGTGATTAAGGAATAAAGAGGACCCTCAAAACACACATGTTTTTAATGGATCACTCGAGCGTTATGTGTGCTGCCTTTAATTAAGTTGAAATATGTTAATTTTGTGTGCCTTCATGTCTTAAGATTTCAGTAAAAACAGTAGAGGTGAATACAGGGTGAGTAGTTCAACTGAAAGCTTGCTAATGAGGCTTAACTCAGTGTATGTATTACCTGGCTTTTCCAAAAGTTTTCCTCTGTTCTTTTTACCACTTAGTGAGAATCTTCCTTTAATATCCTTGACTAGATATTAGTAAAAAATAAAATGCGGCCTAGAAATATACGCCCTATGCAATTTCAAGCACACAGAGGCATGCCTGCAGTCAGAAATGCCTTCAGCAAGCAAGGAGTTACCCTTGAAGAGATCTGATTTCATTTGCTCTGATCAACGGTAGCTGTGAATCCATTGTGGTTTGAAGCCTCATTAGGTGATTGTTAATTGCTTAATGTGTTAACGAAAAGTTAGTGATACATAAGGGAAGCTTCTGTTGCTGATCTCAAAAACTATGAGTAGTCCTCAAGATCAGTAGTGGGACCATGGCTAGATCAGCATTAGGTAATATCTATAAATCCATTAGCAAACCAAGAAGCTGATGAATTATTCTGGAGAGAACTCAAGGGGAAAGTGATTTCCTTGTCATTACCCATGAAGACAGAGCAATAAATGTGGTCTTACTTTGATTTGGTGTCCTTGGTAGACTGCAGGTTTTTCACTGGACTCTACCATCTTCTGTGCTTACCCTGCTAGCCAGCTGGGAGCTAGAAAAAGCATGGACTCTGACTCTTGTTAAAGCACAGAGCAATTATAATGCACTGGATAATTTCTCAAGTCAGAAGGAACCAAGTCAAAGGCAATTTAAGGCTAGGGGATGTTGTATAGTAGAAGCTTGTTTTGACTGAGAGCCTGGAGAGACAAAGGGATGGTTTAGGTGAGCAGAAGCAATGCTTTGGGCAGAAAATAGTTCTTAAACTGTCCTTGAATACAGACCAGTGTAGGGTATGTGATCACAATGACCTTTAAGGAAGCACAACAGAATTCATCATCAAGAGGGACATTTATTTTATCCCTTTTCTCATTTTGGGGACATAAATGCATAAGGCTTTCCAGAACTGAGAGGCAGGAAAAAAATGAATTGGGATCAAACAACTGTTACCTTATGTAATGCTTGACCTTTCTACCTTGTTTCTCAGTAGCAATTAAGTTGTAATTATAGTCTGACTTATAAACAAAGAACTGTTTGAAACAGGAAATAGCTGAATTTCGGGGTTTGGAAATGTCAAAAATTATATGTTTGATGACCTCAAAGCCTTCTCTTCAATGTTTTTGTTATTTTACCAGAATCAAATACTTTCTGCAAAGTGCATTAGTTTTGATGGATACATTTTTCCACTATAAAATTAATGAAAATTAGAAATAAATAGAGATTTGACATACTTAGAAATCTTTTAAAAAAAAACCCCACCATGTTCCACATGTGAAGGACCATATGTCTTTGTTTGCTGTAGAGATAATAACAAAACACAGACATGTTATTTTTAAATCAAGAGGAGGTATACAGATGCTAGCATTCAAATCGTTACTTGAAATCGGCATGCATTTCTATCAGCTGACTTATGTACTCTGCTGAAAACTAACTGTGTTTTAGCATTTAGTATAATTTTTTGTAGGTACAAAGTTGGGTTTTGTACCAGTACTGGACAGTATGGCCTGTTGATGGCCTCGCAGAGCTGGTAACCAGAATGTTTTTATTTGACTGAAGAATAGTATGTACTAGAATACTGTGCTCATATAAAGGAGGTAATTTTCTGTGTCTCCATAGTCAGTCTTTAGTAGTATTTATCTCAATTGTAGATACAAAAGATTTTGCTGTTTCTTCTGTTATAATTTCTTCTCAGCAAGCGTCAACTGAAAATTATAATTGAAGATTTCCTAATGCAAAAGGTATTAATTTTCATAATATTTGGCGTTCTGTCAAAAATGAAAAAGTCTCACCATGAAGATTTTTATGATTAAGACAGTTATATCTGCAATTTACAGTTCAGTCCAGTCAGTATTAGATGACATATTTACATATCAATTTGAATGCTATATTAATGCAGATACAAACTGCTCCATATAAATAAATATATACTTCAATGGTAAGAAGGCTTTTTTTGTTGTGAAGCTCTGGAAGCTACACTCAATTGCAGCAGGAACTGTGCAGGCATGGCCCTTTGAGGGTGAGCTCTGATGTCTCTCCACAAGCGAAGCTTTAACTTAGCCACTCTGCCAGGAACTGGTTCGGTGACCTGGGCTGGTGTAGCTTGTGGAACAAGCTTCAGTATATATACATGCGTTAAGTCTATGACTTCTTTTATTGAACTAGAGCCCATCTTCTAGAAAGTGAATGCATTTCTATTTAATGTCTGTAAGTAAATTCAGTATATTTTTGGCATTGTTAGTCATGTATTATTTCCAGTATAATCTTGTTTGGATTATGTGTCTCTCTTAAAGATCCATCTACTTTTCTACATTTGTCCAGTTTACGTTTACTTAAATGAAATTACCTTCATAGCATATCTTCATGACTGTTAAGCCATCATTACTGCTTCCCTCTCCCCACTGGTTCAGAGTACTCATGCTGGCTCTCAGACTGTTATTGCTTTCTTATAAACATACCTTAATGTTGGCTGTGCAACGAACCTGTCAGGCAGATGGATCTAACTTAAAACCACCTTCCTTTTGATTTTAGTTTAGCTACTGTCTTTTAACTAGCCTACTTAAAAGTGCCTCACACTGAAAACTTGTGCTGGGCAAGAAATGATTGTTCAGCAACAGGCACAAGGGCATGTTTCAGATGCAGTATCAGCTCAAAACAATGGGGAAGTAAAGCACTAGTTTGCTCCCAGAAGGCATGCTTTTGGGGCACAGAAGATAGTGTTCTTTTCTGAATGTAAATTGGACAGATCAAAAAATAAACTGCAAGCCTGAATTCAAGACTTGCCACAGGCTCATGTGAGAGTACAGCTTCATCGGTTTGTACTTATCTACTCTTTATTAGCTCTAGTGGAGATAAGCCTCTACTTGGGCAAATAACTTCTTGCCTGGTTATCAGCATGGGTTGTGATGTAATCTGTATGTTCCTACCCTTACCTCTTCTATTCTTACGCATGTATTGCTGTAAACTATCATCTGGGTTTTCTAGCTTTCTAAAGGTGCCTTGATCAAAACCTATGTGAAGTAAAGATTTTTCACTGTGCTCACTGTTCCTTAATACTTGTAACCCTTGACAAAAAGCATTGGGTTGATTGTGCTTCCAGCAGCTGTTTCATCTGAACTGCACTTTCCTAGAGATCACTCTAAGGTCGATTCTAGCAGCTGTGAGATAAAGGAGAGAGAAGTTCAAGCAATGAAGTAGTTCAAATGTCAAAATGTACTGTTGAAAGTCAATTAAAACTGACTATTTGCGGAGTTCATGATCACACCGTGGCCAGCAGTGTAAAAAAGCTTCCTCCATACTGTACTGAGTAAGCAATCTGAATGTCTCTGGGAAACAGTCCTTTGTGGCTGTCTGTTTTAATGAGCCTTCAAAACAATTGCCCAAGTCTCTATTTCAGATGCCAGAAAGTCTTCAACTTTACTGCCAGTTGAGGAAAATCCAATAACATCAGGTTAAAGCACCCTTGAGATTCTTTGCTGGCTGACAAAGCTGTTGGTGTCTATTTAGAGTATAAACACCTGAGCTGATTTTATACTTTTTTTTTTCCTAAAAATACAAAGCACTAAAAGCATAACTAAAAGAGCTGGGTGCTCAGCATCTTGGCAAGCCAGGCCCATCGAAAGTGTACTGAATTAGGGGGATTGGACTAGATGATCTTTTGAGGTCCCTTCCAATCCCTAACATTCTGTGATTCTGTGTAACATTCTGTGAATCATTAATGACTTATTTTGAGTCATCAAACATCATTTTATAGCGAAATTACTTTTTTCAGTAAACATTAACAAGACATAAATGTGTTCTATTATAGTTGTAAAGTGTGGGGCTTGAAGAGAAGGTCTGGGTAATCACAAAACTTGATTCTTCAAAAAAGTTAAAAAAACTCCAAGTCTAGTAAATCAATCAAAAGATGAAAAGGGGATGGGCAACAGGGAAGATCAGTGCAGTTGTGAACCAAGAGAAATAACCCATAAAGAAGATTTATACTGCAGACCTGTGTATACAAAAGCAGTGCTCAGTTTCCTTGCCAAATTCTTCATGAAAGTCATTACAGTATTTTTTTCTAATTCTACAATTGCTTTATATGGATGTTAGCGAGGTAAACAAGGCTAGCATAGGCCATTTGAAAGGAGCAGGCTTTTTTTGTAGCTGCTATAGCAGTACATAAATACACACCAATTCCCATTGTCATGCAACCAACAGCAGCACAAGCTGTGGACCTTATACGAATGCAGTGGGTTCTCTTGTGGGGGGCTGGGAGCTTTGTCCTCATCAGAACCTAGAAGGATATCCACTGTCACTCCACTAGCGGCTAAAAATCATGTCTAAACACCACCTGGCTTTACTGGTTCAACTCTTTCTTGAATTTCATAGACTGTATTGGGTTGGAAGAGACCCTCAAGGGTCATCTAGTCCAGCCCCCTGTAGTGAGCAGGGACATCTTTACTAGATCGAATTTGAAAAGCTGCTTTCTTTCTAGCTGCACTGTGAAACAAAAAAATAGGTGCAATGCCAACTTTAAAGACTAACTGAAGTAGTTTGCTTATACCGGAGCACTATTGTATTTGTAAACTCAACAGGACGCACTAAATAAACAGCTGTAGTCCCAGATCCCTTATACTCTGTTTCAGTCGCATTCTGGAGAAGTTTTTTCTTGACTGTTAAGTTAATCATAAGGTCTTGCTCATTTGGCTCTTCAGTTATGTGCTACAGGTGTCAGGATAGTGGATTTTTGTGATCCTGTTTGATGCTTTCTGATGTATACCAACTGAGGCATCTTAGAAATTATAAGACAAAAGAGAAAACTCAGTGTTTTAAGGGAAATCATCCATTCAAAAGAAAACTGGTATTTTAATCTTCCACTTCTTACAAAATAATGAGTGTTTATTTAAAGATTTCTCTCAGAAAATTAAGCAAATGAATAACTGAAATGCTCCACAAATAAGAGCAGAGATTACAGGATTTCAGTTGCATGTAAGGAAGTTATTTCCATGCATGTAATGACTACCTGAACAAACAGGCACTTGAGTGTGCAATTATATATGGTAACGTCTTGTTCTTATCTACCAAAACATATATCTTGCATGCGTAAGTGCTTGTGTAGGAACATATTTGTGTAACCTCTGCCTAGGGCCTTTGTCTCTGTCTTCTCTCAGCTCATGGGAGAAGGTGAATTGAGCTCATGTCATGGGGTGTTCGGTGCCCTCTGCAGCTCTTGCCCACTTGATTCAGTTTGCCTACTCTTGAAAGACTAGATTTTCAACAGCATTTTATGAATCAGATAATGAAGTTCCTCTTTTATATGCTTTCTCTAGCACGTTTTTAAAGAGGCTGATTTCCAGTTTTATTGGTAACTAGAGAAAACAGAGAAGGGAGAATCAGAGGTGCAGGTTCTACAAAGCAGTGAGGAGTTGGGGCTCCCTGTAAGGGCTTCCTGTCTCCACTTGAAACAGCATTACCCTCCCAGGTTTGCATCTACACTATATTAATGCTTTATTAAATACCATTCTCCAGCCTATTGTTTCTGGGAAATGAAAACTTAATGATATAGGAGCATGTTTTAATTGGAAAAGTCACTGCAGCTTCTTTAGTCCAGTGGGTGGAACACCTGAAATACCAAACTCTGAATGCACTCCATGATACTGTTTGTGTTGTACTGGAGTACTTACAAATCATTCTAGTATCATCCTGGGAAATAAATTCAATCTGATAGCATACAGAGTCACAGCATGTGAGTCACATCTTTACTAAAAGCAGGTAAACCCTATTTCTGATAAAGCACTGCAAGGGGTTAATGAATGAAGTAAAAATTATATTCACAAATGAAATTTAAATCATTCAGAGTGCTGAAGATTCAGTAATAATGAAACCTGCAGATTTCCAGTTCAAGTTTCTGTATGCTGCACTAGTGTGCTTCTTACTTCCAAATAAACAGAAGGGGATAAAAAAGGTGGTAAAGCCCCACTCAGCACTGAATTTTAATGTTTTGACTGCCTGTTACAAGACAACCGCTAAGAATCTTCCCTCTCCAAACAGGGCCCATGCGTGCAATTAGCAGTGTAATTGTGGGGAACTGGCAGTGTTAGGTTAATGGTTGGACTTGATGATCTTACAGGTCTCTTCCAACCAAGGCTCTTCCGTAATCCTCGGGGTGGGCGCCATCGCCGGGCCCGACGGCTCCTCAGCGGCCTTTGGCGCGAAACTACATCACCCATCAGCCCCCGCGCGGCCCGGCCTGCCCTGCGTACCCAGCGGGCCGCGCGGTGCTGTCGTGGCACTCGCCGGGTGAATGAGCCGGGCGGCCGAGCCGGAGCTGGGCCGCGGTCGCCCCCGCTTCCTTCAGGCGCTGTAGGCGCAGGAGTCGCTCCCATCGTCCTCTTCCCTCGGCAGCTCCGGGCGCAGCGATGAGGCGCGCGGGGCTGAGTAAGCGCGGCGGTCCGCGGCGGCGGGGCTTGCAGCCCCGGGCTGGGCCGCGACATTAGCCCGGCCTGGCGGGGCATCGGCGCGGGGTAGCGGCCTCGTGGTGCCCCCTCGGCTGGTGCTAGGGGGTTAAGCGGAGAGGGAGCGGGGGTGAGAAGCTCGGCAGGGCGGGCCGCGTTGTGCCCGGCCAGGCAGGGCCTGTCCCCTGGTAGGGGCTTGGCGGGGGGGGGTCTCTGCGTGAGAGAGCGGCTGTGCCGATGCGTGTGGGCTTGCAGCAGAGCTCAGGAGCTTTGGGTGGAAGAAGTGCTGTGTCCCTCACCCGTGCTTGTGTCTCTCGTCTCTTGCTAGCTCAGCTGGGTTTAGGGAGCAGCTCTGGGATCTGTATTTGTGTTCGTAAATGCAGACTAACGCAGTGTTTGAGCCATGTTTCTATGGATGTACAGGTTTGTCACTCTTCAGTCAAACGACTCTTCAGTCCTTTCCAGATTCTCAGTTTTTAATTGTACTACTTCGGTATCTTTTCCTGCTATGTTTGGGGGAAAAAAACTCACAATTGTTGTCAATTTATTACAAGTATAATCCGATGCAAAGGCAGAAATCTCTGCAGAGTTCCTGCTGTTTGGAGAATCTTAGGCCCCATGTTTCAGCCAGCAGCCATGTAGATTACTATAAACTTTGAACTCCCATCTCATCATGTTCTAGAACCATGTAGGTGCTGTGATCTGTGACCTCGCTGTAAAACTCAGGCAGTGTTTATGCCTCAGAAGTTTATGACTGAGTTCTGGTACTTCTTCCTAGACGGTGAATATTTAGGGTCTGATAAATGCCATGTGGCTAAGCCAGGTGTGTCTGTAACACCACCCTAGATTTACTTTGATTTTTGTTGTGTAGTAGCATTTTCACAAGGTAAAATGAATCTTGGATATGTTTCGAGAGAGGTTGAGATTTTTATCAGAAAAAGGTGGGCATTGGATAATGCTTCAGTCCTTTTCTTTGTCAGAGTAACAGCTCGCTCTTGGGTATGAACTGAGGGGTTACACTGAAGACCATCCAGCTCAGTGTGCCATTTCTGAAAAAGTGATGGATGTTCATGGAAGGAGTAGAGGGGAAAGAACATGCAGCCTTTTAGCATGTCTCTGGCAAACAATGCCTTAAGGAACAGCCTGAAACAACTACTTAAAAAATCTGCTGGAAGGTCCAGCAGAAGGCTTGTCTATTATGACTGTTAGCAGCTGCAGTAGAATTTGCTGCTTTCCCATGACATTTGAACTGTCAGTCTAGTTTTTATTTAGTAGGCTGGAAATAGAAGCTGGGCACCAGCACTTCTGCAGTGGGCACCAGCTACCAGGTACCTCTTTTTTAACCTGTGGTTATGTTATGGTCGTGTCCATATTACATGTCCTGTCAATTAATGCTGTTGCAAGACAGCCCTTAGAGCTGGAGTTTCTGTCCTTCCTGTAAACAGTAGTAGCCAGGCTTCTACATAGTGATTCGTATGACATACATAGAAGTGGCTGTGCCTATGAAAAAGGTTTGGGGCAGTTGTTCACATCTGTTATGACACAGTCTACGTAATAATCATAGTTATGGTATTTTGGCCTGAAGGAATATAGTATATTAACTTAGAAGCATATTCAAAATTATGCATCACTTCATAGGAAGTACTGTACTTAGATGCATTTGTAAAATAAGACAGAGGGAACAACCTGACTCTCTAAATGATGTCATTTTAGTCAACTTTCAATACTCGTCATTGGTTCTTTTGACTGGGAGGAGAGGGAACTTCTTGATTCTCACTGTGTGTGAAATGTATGTTTCCATTTCATTAGTCATGTTGAGAATTTGTCGTTAGCTTAATTTATAGTATAACATTAAAACAGTTTACAAGTACAAACTAAATAATTGTCATTACTTACACTTAAAGAATAGATTTATGGTTTAATATAACATATCTATTATGAAAGTACCATCATAATTCTGTCTTGCAAAATCTTAATATTATGTACGCCATGCACACAGTGAAACTGTTTGAGACAGAGCTTCATCTGTGAATGAATCTCTCCCTTTTTCCTCAAAAAGAAAAAAGGCACCCAAGCACAAAAATCTTAAAATTGCATTGAAGAGGAGTTAACCAAAGACATTCAGACAATTTTAGTGCGACATTCTGACTAGCCATATAAATATTGATTAATGTTATAGCTGAATTGGTAGTTGAATTAACCTAGTAGGATCTTTGTCATAAAGCTTATAATAGTCTTTCCTGTTCGCCTTTCTCAGTCTTGGTCTCTCTTTGGTTTTGAATGTTTAATTTGAGGCCTAAGACTGATTTTTGTCTAGACAGGACATGGCTTTAATTCTCCTGTGCCTGTGCTGCTGTCCAGCTGTTGTCTGTAGATCTTTATTAGAGGTTGGGGGAAGTGAATGTGTGGAGGTAAGGAGCTATCATTCCCTTCTGCTCCGCTTACTCTGCTGAGTCAGCTGTCTGGATAACAGTCCTGAAACTCTGTCACCCAAAAAGCAAAGGCAGGAGTGGGAACAGAACAGCAGAACGGTGACAGAAACAGCAGTGTTCTGAGAGGTCTGGCTTCTCGTCTGAGGCTTGTTTGTATTTCTTGTAGAGAAATACATGTAAGGATCAGAGTATGCTCACTCCTTTAAATGCAGCTGTGATCAAATGGTATTTGTCTTTGTTAGAGAATGATCCCAACTTTCCTGTTTTGAGTTAGGTTTTCTCCAGGTAGGGGCCTCAATGCTCCCTTCACATCTCTATGTAATGCCCAGGTTGATTTCCATAAAAGTAATCTGAAAACACTATGTGGGGGAAAAAAGTGACAGTATTAAATTGCAACCATTCCTTAGTTTTCCATCTTTGATTTGCATATTGAAAGATCATGTACACATTTGGAAAAGGTTGGATATCTGTCTCAGGAATATGCTGCGCCTCTTCCTGATTGCCGAGGGTGATGTTAAAATAATGCATTTTTAAGTGGAAAGAGTGCTTTTTCACATGTGAAAAGTACTTGCTCCAGTGGTGTTTTCTGGCTGTAACTTCTGACTCTTGTGTTCATAGGCGATGGAGCACCTGCTGGTAACTATGGCTATACCAACAGTGGGTACAGTGTTTATGAAGAAGAAAATGAAAGGTTAACAGAAAGCCTGCGTACAAAAGTCAGTGCCATTAAATCAGTAAGTATTTACTTACAGTGGTATCATCACATCTATTGAATTAAATTATATGAACCAGTGAAGCAGCAGACTTGGTTTAAAACATAAATTTCATACAAGAAAGAATTATTGTCAACCAAAATGTACAATCATTCATTTGTGTAACTGATTCTTCCTTTAATTAGATTTTTAGCTAGAGGTGTCCTTTTTTTTGCTAATCTTGAAGATAGCTGTGGTGTTACTTATGGTGTACTGTCCTACAGAATGAATTACTGTCCTTGCAGAAACTAGAAAATTGAAGTTTAGGTCAGTAAACTGGCTCAGAAAATGGACTGCTTGGTTTTGGTGCTGTCATTGCCGCTCATCAGCTTCTGCTGTATCTGCTGATAAATCTGTAACGTGGAAACAGCAGTTATAAATAGCATATTGATATACTTCAAAAGAGATGTTTGTTGTTTTAGTAATTCTAATTCTTTCCAGAGATGGAGGACTTCTTTCAAGCAAGTCTAACTGCAATTTTAATCACAGAGCTGTCTTTCATGTTTGTTTGTTTTTTTTTCTTAACACCGTAAGATTTTTAAAATTATGTTCTTAGCAATAGGTGCTGTTTCTGCGTATGTAGTACAAGCCAATGAATTCTTAGGCCTAAACTCATTAAGATTCCTATTGCTAATAATACCCTCTTGCTTAGAAGTAATTTTAGTCTAAAATAGAAAATAAAACCTTATGTTTAAGTTAAGAAATTATCCACTTAAGTAATTTACAATAAGTTAAGGAGGTAAAAGGAGAAGCTTTGACCTTTGTTACAGAATTTAATTTTGCATCTCCTTCTTTGGTATGTTGTATTTCAAATCAGTGTCCGGGAGTATGTCTACAATATGGATGATAGTGTGCCATGGAGAAAGTAGCATATGAGGTCTTTCTGCAGTTGCACCTTTTAGTGCAATGTAATGATCTTGGGGTATGGAATAATCTTCAGATAATCTTCCTAAAAGCCTCATGTTTCAGTCTGGACTTGCTGAGAGATTGTGGTGAAACACAGCAGTAAGAAATAATGAAATTTAGGCCATGTCACAAAAAACATATGGGGTTTGCTAATCCTAAGCATCTGGGCCTGGAGCACATTTCCCTCCCTTCTAGGAGTTGAGCTGTTTTGTCAAGGCCAATGTGCTGCTAAGAACTGTTAGGGAGGTAGAGCTGCTAAGAAGCCTCAGTGGGGATTCTCCCCTATTCTGCTTGGGAGTTGCTTTTAAACCGAGATTCTCCTGGCTGGCCCCCACCCTTGCTGCATGACATCTGTGTTGCAGCTCTGTGCCTGGTCTCACACCTCCCTGCTTCTGACCCTAGCCTGCAGACTTGGACCTGTTTCATAGTTGTGGATGTGTTGGGTGATCACCAGGCTGTCACTGACCCTGGTTACTACCTCTGGACTGACACTCACTAGCATACTCTATTTACTTCCTTGTCCTGCTGTGCCTTTGCTGTTCCATGACACAAAGCAGAGAAAAAATAGACAAGTTCACAAAAAAAATTTCCATTTATAGCATAGCAGGAGCTTGTCAAAAGAGATGTGTTAGCAGGTTACAGGAGTCAACTCCAGCAACACTGAGTCAAAAAGAGTGCTCATGGTCCTCTCTGCTGTGTGCTGGTAGTTTTAACAGTTGTTCCAGGAAATGGGTAATTGCTACTTAAGCTTGACTAGCTCTTCAATTTTTGAAACTCCATGCAATAATTCTAATAAGGAATTCTCTGTTGAAGGAGAAAAGGGGAGAAGGAGCATTGAGTACCTTCTGTGACTCTCTGCACTCATCTAGTCAGATGACAAATGTTTACTTTCCTATGGGTTACTGACAAAATACTGTGCATATTTTTGTTTGTTTGTTTGTTTTTTTAAAATACCAGGTACTATTTTCACATTTTACCTGGGGAAGTACTAGTCATATCATGTATTTTAGACTGGTTTCTCTAGTCTGTGTATAGCTGATTATTCACATTTACTACTTTTTGGTTCTTTAATAGCTTTCCATTGAAATTGGAACAGAAGTTAAAAACCAAAATAAAATGTTAGCAGATATGGTAAGTATTTAGTCACTAGCTTCCTTTAAATATGGGGCAGGATTAAGAAGTTTGTAATGTAAAGCATTCCTTCTTTTAGTATGAACGTTTGTATTAAAGTGTTGACAGCTTAGTGTTAACTGTAAAACGTGACTAATTCAGCAGCAGTCTTTCTGTTCAAAAAAACCAATGTGCAAATGCATTACTTCCAGGGCACAACCAAGATCTTTATGCTTCAGATATGAATATTTATTTTCAATTAGCAAATGTACAGTATTATTAAAAAGGCAGTTCTCTCTTCTATTCTCAAATACAGTTAATATAGAAGCACAAAATGAGGAAGTCGTAAATGCCTTTCTTGCTTACGTTTTGCTTTGGCTTGGAGAAAAAATACCTGGATAAATGGTCGAAAGTTTTTCCTGGTTGATTTTCAGGAACTGCCTCTGAAATAATTTTAGTTTTGGAAAATTTGAAAAAAACAGGAAAAACGACACTTAGCAAGATTTAGGGGTAATATTTTTTCTCAGAGTAACATGGTTTTTGTTGTTTTATTTATTTATTTGTTTTGGGTTTTTTTAAATGTAGGATAATGATTTTGACTCTGCGGGTGGACTTCTAGGTGCAACTATGGGCAGACTGAGAACACTCTCCAGAGGAAGCCAGACAAAGCTGTTATGCTACATGATGCTCTTTGCATTTTTTGTGTTTTTTGTATTATACTGGATTATTAAACTGAGGTGATGCATGTTACCTTTGGTTTAAATTGTGTAATTTCAACTATAAAGTGGTCTTAATTAATGAAGACATTCATCTCAAGTGGCATATTCTGTTGATAAAACACAGTGAAATTGTTGTGAATTGCGTTAATTATTAATGCAATGTTATATATAGTTTTCTTAATGTATCGGAATTTTTCCCATCATCCTCTGTTTTGGGGGGATTATTTGTAAATATGCAGAAACTGCTAGTGTAGTAGGTTGCTTTTTTAGGGGAAAATAGTTTTTGTAATTGATTTAAAAAATACAGAAAACAACAGTTGTTTGGGTATGAAGTAATTGCAGAATTACAAGGCTTTCTCTTTCATTCTGGGCCATGCTCTAAATTAGAGCTTCAGTTTCAGGCATATAGTAATTTCTAGGCTGCAAAAGCACAAATAATGTTTTGAATTTTCTAAATTGGTTTTATCGGTGGATTTTTAAAAGGCTGGCCTGAAGCTAACAAATGTCATAGTGGTACCCCCAAAAATTGTTTTTGTGGATAGGTCTGATAGCGTACGTGCTTTAAGTAGCTTAAACTGTGTGTTTTGGGGAGAAGTTATTTAAAACTGGATACTCTTTTTTAATTTAGATGTGACAAACCATGCTTACACATCATCGATTTTATGCAAATGCCTTTGGTCATTGGGATCAAACAATATGGACACAGTAAAAATGTTTTCTTTATATTTAAAGTATTTAAAACTTGATGATTCCATTGAATCACTAGAATTTCTACCATTAGTATGTTTACTTTTCAGTCTGATGATCCCTAAATCTATACTGTATGATGTCTGAAATATGAGGTGAGATATTTTGAATTTTATATTAAAGTATATTATGATGTACCTGTTGGAGGTGCTGTTGTATTAAGGTGTTTTTATTTTGAAGACTTAGCTTTGGCTCACCAGATAGCTTCAACTATGAGAAACTATTACATTGCTGAGTTTAACATTCAAAAATTTAAGTTTCCTAGATATTGAAATTGTATCTACAATTTTGGAAAAACTTTTCTAGAAATACTGTATAACACACTGCCATTAATTAATTACAAACTGACAAATAAAGTGTCCTGTAGTATTGCAGCTAGTGTTGTTTATACACATTCTTTCCTACTGTCGAATACCAGGGTATTGGTTGGAAATGATGCTGCATTTCAGGGGCTATATTTGTCTGGGAAGTGCTGTTAAAATAAGAAATAGAGTTGTATGCTACTTGTTTCATATTGGATTTCATATATAATGGAATTATGAAATAAATCACTTATCTAATACAAAATGCAGAATGTGTAAAAGTAACTAAAGCTCAAATACTGCATCTTTGATTGTTAAAAGGTCTACAGTGCTTCTACAAAAAAACTAAGCACTAACACCAGGATAATGTATTATCTTTATATGAGAATTGCTAGGCTTGTTAAACAAGTATGGCATTCCCAGAGCTAGTCAACAGGACATAGTTTGCCATCCAGAACTGATTCACTTGTATAATTTTAATGGGACAGCGGAGTGCAAGGTACCTAACAAGTGCAATGATAATTGTTGACATGTCTGTCTGACAACGGCACGCCGCTGATAGTCTTCTAGAAATATATTTCTGGCTCTTAAACATGGTGTCTTAACAATCTCCAGACATCTATTATTTTTTTTTACCACTCAATCTGCTATACCAATAACTGGAAAGAGTTTTAAACTATCTAACATAAAGTAGAAAAACAGGTGGATGGCGCTAGTTACATGTCTGATACAGCTCCTGACTTGGTTGCAAAGAATATGCAAGGGTGTCCCTTAAGTCTTGGCAGAGCACATATTGGTGAGAATCTTTTACCGGTCCTTCAGATGATGTATAAAACCAATAGGATTTTCATTTTAAATGTCAGACCAGCTTAAAAGGTAATTTATTTGTGCAGAATAGGAACTAGGTCATCCTCCTTTCCTCCCACCTGTCCCATTCTTCAGCAGTGTGGAGGAGGGAAGGGAAATGAATTTTGGGGGGGAAAAAAAATAATCTTAAGCCTGTGTCTTCCTTTCTGTGTTTCTTCATTTAAGAAGGGTTGTCATTTTTTTGTTGCCTACAGAGGGTGGGAAATGGGGAGAAAGCTCAAGAAAAAGGAGTATATGAAGCCTCCAAACAACTTTGTACATCTATATGTTTATTAGAAAACATACAAGTGCTTTTTAAATTAAATGCTAAAACAGAGCTCCATTAGGCTCTTTTAACATGAATGTTCTGAACTGAAATGTAACTGAAAGTTACATACTTTAAACTGTGACATGTTTCTGTATGTTTTTATGTTATTTTACAGGATGTAGCATATTTCCCTTTCATCAGTTCTGGTAAAAGGTGAATTTTCAGTTTAAAATCTGAACTGGAATCCTGCAGCTCTGCTTTGAATGGTTAAGGTGACTTTATGTAAAAGTGAAACAGCTTTGAGAATATTTCACTCAGGGAAGGGGAATAGGAATCTGGGGGAACCATGCATTGCAGCTCTGGCCTAGATGTCTGTTTTAGGAAGAGTTTAAGTAATTGCCCACAATGTTTGTATTAACATGTTTATTTTTTAATATTTTTATTTGATAATTACTCACAAAACATGATACCTTACTGCTGAAGTTCAGGCCTTCAAAAACTTCAGATACAATTAGACATTTATTTGTAGAACTCTACAAATCAAAAACCCCTGCCCCCACCACCAAACATCCATGACAGAGTAGCACAAGTCAATGTGAACTTGGTAAAGATGACAGAACTCACTTGCTAAAAGTGAAAGTTAGGGAAGGTACTTGAGAGAAAAATCACTGTTCCATTATTTTAATACAACAAAGAATAATTTGTGCCTTAATTACTGATCTTGAAAGCAAAGTTACACTGCAATCAGATTAGGCTACTAGTGAAATCATAGCTGTATGCATATGAAAGTAATGTTAATTGTTAGCCTAGATGTTCTGCAATGTAGTTACACCTTGATTAAAGAAGACAGCTTTTCTGGGTGCTTAGTGTGGATCACTAGACACCCTGCCCCCCCCCCAAAGCAGTAACCCACTGAAAAAAAAAAAAAAAAAGGAAGAAATCTTGCAGGAGGCTGTATGCTTTCAGACTGCTTCTTATCAACAGAAATTTGATACTGGAGAACGTGTAGAATGGTAATGGTCAAAGACCTTGATGAGCATTTTGTTGGCAAAATTACTGTTATATTTTCTGCTTATTTTACCCTTGAAACATGGACTTGCTGTTACCTTCACTGTGCAGTACAAGCTATATTCTTGCTTTCTTAATTTTCAAGGAAGAGTGGAGATGTGTCACTTGCTTGGAAGTGTTTCCATGTATTTGCATATGATGGAAAGCATGGTTTCATCTGTACCACCTCCTATTGACATTAATCTCAAGTCTCTGTAGAAATATTAAGAGAAGATTTAAATATTTGTGTGCTATACTGATGGAACAAGTACAGAACTGTACATACCCACGTATTCTTCTATGCATTTATTATGGAGCTGCTTTTATTACACAGAAACCCCTTGTTCACAGAAGTGCATACATGGTGTGGACAAATGTGTTGTCAGCACCATAAATACCCTTTTCTGTACAGGGATGTTGCTAATTCAAAATCAAAAGGCTTAAGATACAATTTGGCACGTCCAATTTTCCGTTTCTTTCAAATGCAACCTTAACTTGGTATAACACCGTATTTTCATCTTGAAATAAATTAAAACCTCTCCTCGTATACAACTGCCTCTGCTTCATTAAGCCCAGCCAGACCTCCTGCAGCTGAACGCCACACAGACTTCTGTTTAGGTCTGATCACTTTGGATTGATGTACAAAGGCTCTTCCCAGGGTTTTCTGCTGGACTGCCTGCTCAAATGACCTGTGTTACGTATTAATGCCAGTTGTCTGCAGAACCCCTCATCCACTGCCTCCTCCTGGTGAGACAGTCTGCAGTACTTCCTGCAACATTCCCATTGTTCCTTTACCAAAGCTGTAGGTGTCT
Source organism: Podargus strigoides (assembly GCA_028020825.1). Taxonomy (NCBI): domain Eukaryota; kingdom Metazoa; phylum Chordata; class Aves; order Caprimulgiformes; family Podargidae; genus Podargus; species Podargus strigoides. Next base: position 33,525,565 of record CM051623.1, read on the forward strand.
AAGCCTGCAGATGAATTTTAGGATGGGAAGGAGCTTTTTTCAACAAAGTGCTACAGCACTTAACTTTGCTTAACTGTGTGATAAAAAGAGTATTAGTCAATCAGTATATGGGGTATTGGAGAATTGTACAAAGAAGGTGCATTTTCATTCAGCTTTTTAACCTATGAGCATCCTGGTCCCCCCGATGGCTATGTGAGATCTGGCACAATCCATATTAGTATTAGATAGCATTATAGTATAGTATTATATAGTATATAAAGTTTCTCTGCTTTAAAAATGAATGGCTGCTCCAAGCTTGCTTACTTTTGCTTTGGTATTTCTAATTGGACTTATTTAAAAACTGCCATTTTATATCACTGAGTCACAGTGTTGCCCAAGTTCCCTGTGCTAGACAGATTGCAAACTACTGCAACCTTAAGCAATTTTCTTCACAAATTTCTTCTTTGGGGAGAAGACGACAAAACACAGCCAAACACCATAGTTCTGCTAAACTACCTCTACTTAATTCAACAGCCTGAAGATGCCCCACCTTCCCATGGGCCTTGTTGAAGGCACAGAGCTGGAACAATGGTAGGTTATTTGTTCTTCATGCTGCAGCACTGCCTGCTTTTTCAAGCTGCAGAAAGCCCCTGCCAAAGCTTAGCATCTTGCATCTTCACAGCACTGTAGCTACAGTAAGTAATTAATCCTCAGAACTCCTCTGATGCTGCTAAAAGCCCTCCATTTGCAGCAGGAATCCTGGACACATGCGGCTTTTTTATATGAAGTTATAAATAGGCAGCGGTAAGATCTGGCTTTGGTAGTATGTAGCAGACGGGTTATTACATAGGCAATATATCTTTAAAAAAAACACAAACTACCTTTCACGTGTTTGTGGGATTTTACAAAATTGCTGGTGATAATATTTATACTTTATCTATTTCACATGATTAGTCAATCTTTTTACTATTGCTTTCTTGAGTCTATCACAATGTAGCAAGTAAAACAATGATAGCATTCTCCCCATCACATCCCACAAGAGTAAAACCTGTAAGAACTGGCAGCAATTAAGACACAAGGTTTAGTACTAAGAAACAATCTTAATTTATAGAAAACCGGAACTTTAAGAAGGCCAGACAAGTTCTTCCTATAACAACTGAAAGGTAAATAATTGCTATTAAAATATATAGATCACTACCTGAAATGTTTAAAAAAAATCATGTCATGAAGTCTGAAAAATTGCAATATACTTGCTCGAAAAACTTTTCCTCCCTCTGACCTCTCAAAACCTGGCGTTTTCATGTAGATTCTGGGTTCTTTCAATAATTGATTTTTCCTAAGTCGTGATGTCTTTGAGGCATGTCATACAGGGGAGAGAAAAATAAACAAACACAACTCCAGTCTGGCTCACATCTCTAGAATCCTGCTAGCAGGGTAAAGTCACGAATGTCCACTCTTACTGTTTTTTTATATTGGCTTGTATTTTTCTATTAAACTTGTTGATATTTTGGCTCAAAACACTTTTTTTTCCCCCAAACCCATTGTCCTTCTCAGAATCCCTATAACTGAAAATGAGACATATAGAATCAGCTCAGTATAAGCACCTACATGGTGAAACAGCTATCTACGCCTCATAGAGAATACTGCACTTCAGAAAAGTCACTTGTTCTACAAAGTTAAAAAGATTAATGATTACAATGATAGATGTGAATAAAGTCACTTGGCAGACAGTTTTGTGCTGGGTCTGTTTATTATCTCCCCACCAACACTAATAACTAAAATTCAAAGACTTCATGAACTAACCATGCTTTATGGTACATCCTCTTTGAGGACTAACAGCCTGACGTGTGTCAAAGACTAACATTTCCTTGGAAATTTGGTAAGGATTATGCTACTAAAAAAATCTTTGTACGTTATGACTGGATGTCATGCTGTGCAGTTATGCTGCTTGCTACTTGACAAATATCACAGTGACGTGAATGGTTACTCAGACTGCTGTACAAAAAAAGAACGGCTTTAGGAAAGTTGCTGCTTTGCTTATCATTACAGATTAACAGGATTCTGACTTGAACCTGTAATTGTTTATTTAGGTAATACTCCTCCATTCCTGGAGCTTATGGCTACTCAATGATGGAATTTTACTGATTCACAGAAAATTTTAGAGTATAGATATCACACCACCTTTAGCCTCAGTTCTAAGTGTTTGTTTTAGAGGCAGAAAGATATGTTTCTTTAGCTAGCTGAAACAGTTTATACTCATAGGAAATACTCTGGATTTCTTCTCAGGAACAATGTGACTGTGCTGGTGTAGTTAGAAACCACTCTGGAATTTACACAGGAAAGCTTTGCCCACAGTTAGCGATAATATACTGGGGTAGGAAGTCTGAAGACAGATCAAAACTATATAAATGCACATGGCTTACTCTCTATACATTACAACCTTGGTAGTAAGCGCTTTAAGACAAGGATTCATTTTATTTAGAGTGCCTACTGCAGTAGATTTTAACTGAGACCACTAGCTGCTAATAAAGAGGCTGTAAAAAAAGTAACTAAGAAAAGTCATTATATTGACAGCTGGCTTAAAACCACCACCATACAGCAGTCTGCACCTTCACCAGAAAATGTCAGGAATCCACAAATCAAAAAAGGCTGAAGATCTCTCACCTACCACAATGGCATTCTTGTTCATAAAATGCTATTAAAAATTGAAAAAGTAACTCAACCTACTAAAAAGACACAAGCTTTTTACAAATTTTTCTTAAGTGTCCTGCTCTCACTTTACACACACATTTACCAAAACTTTCAACCAACTGAACCATTAACTAGTTTTGCTGACCTTTGACTAGGTATTGTAAGGGCTGAACTGAAATGTGTGACTGCAAGAAAATGTGAGTTCCATTTTGGTCCTTCTACAGAATATAAGACACAGGCCAGAATTTTCCTAACAGCTGCCAGGAAAACTGTTTGCTTGCCCAGAATTTTGCTCTAAGTAGTTATACAGTAAAATTTCAACGGCTTCGCATGGGATTTAATTAATTTTCAAGAAGGCCTCTGTACTGTTTCAACAATCTAACAACTTGCTGGAAGCAGCTACGTCTCTCATGCATCTTGCATGGTATCTGGTGTAACTAATCAGGGGGAGACTGCGATCAGAAAAGACTACTGGTAAACTCCAGTTTCACGCATAGATTTGAGGTGGAGGTATGGAGAAAAAGATGAAGCTGATTTTCATTGGTTCCTTGTGGTTTGGAAGAAAGTTGCTGTTTTGCTTTAGTTCTGTTCAAAAATTACAAGCAAACAAAAAGTGGGGGCGAGGGAGAAAAATCCCTTGTTGGTAGGCTTTCCCTTTTTTTCCTTGTCCTATTGCCTGGCAGATGCCAGAGGACCATCAGGGAAAACTTGGAGTTTACTTCTTTCACCTGACATTCAAGCTAACCTGTGAGCAGTTAAAGCTACACAGTTGTAATGCAAAGCCAAGAATTGGCAAAGGAATAGTCAGCCTGATTTCTGACACTCACATGTGTCACCTAAAGTCGATGGGACTGTGGATGCTCTTGCTCTTGCATCCACAGTGTAAATCAGTGACACCATTCAATGGAACAATACCATTCACATTGACTAGGAGCTGGTGCCCTTTTCAGTGGGTGATCTTGTAGTAGGACATTTAAGAGGCAAAATTTCTGTAAAGCCATTTCCTATTTTTACTGCTTACTCACCTGTAAAACCTGCTCACGAGAACTTCGCTGGTGAATCCCATTCCTCCCCAAAACTGGAGACAGCTATCAGTCACCTCACGGGCCAGACGACCTGCCTTTAGCTTAGCCATGGAAGCAAATTTTGTCACATCGTTGCCTTCAACATAGAGAGCTAACAAAAAAATAAAATAAAAAAACACAGTTATACACACAGAGTCACTAAACACAGCCTGCCTCTCTGGCAACCACCTCCTCATGTTCCTTTAGCCTGACAATGTTCTTTGAGCAAAGAGAAGCTCATCTAGGGAGGCAGATGTGGGAGCTCACCAACGGTGCGGTACAGCAGCGAGCGAAGGAGCTCCACTTCAGTCGCCAGCTCAGCCAGGCGGAAGTGCACGGCTTGGTTGTGCAGGACAGAGTGGTCAAACACTTTTCTCTGGCGAGTGTAGTCAATAGTTTCTTGTATTATTGTTTCCAGTGGTGTCAGCACTTGAAGAAACAAAGCACAGAACAAGACATTGTTTCATCTCGATCCCTTGTTTTAATTCTTGTTGAAAAAGATGTGTTTTTTCCACACTGTACAAACAATACATTAGACTTTCTAAAGTAAAGTATTCCATACACTCAGTTTGGGGTACAGAGTTTCCATTCTGAAAAAAAGTCTGGTATTTCCTTGTACCTTAAAGACATATTCTTTATTCTTATTTCACCTGAGCCTCAAAGTGCTAAAACTCAAGAGGAGAGTGAAGGGGGGTGGGAAGGAGGGAAGGAAAGTCAGAGAGAGCAGTATATAATGCTGAGTATGTAAACTTTATCCTTAATGCCTCATTTGAGGCCCTAGGAAAACCTTGTGGCAACTCCTGCTTTCCTTACTACCTGTGTCCTGAAGGTCTGTCACAATCCCTAAAGAAAATCTGAAGGCAGACAGTGTGCTCACTGACGAATGCTGTCGAAATGCAAATTCAAGGAAGCTTTTAGGCAGAAACCTATGCAGAGATCAAGGAACACAGACTGCTTACTACGTTTGCGTTCTGTGATCAGATCCCAGGATAGAAAGGAAGGGAAAAACATTAAGATTCACAGCCACTTTTAGTAAATGCTAAACAGTGCTTCTAATGGAAACAAAATAGGATACTGCTGGAAGACAGGTGAGAGAGATGGGAGACACTGCTTTAAAACAAGAGAACTAGTTCACTGCTAGTTTTTAAGAAAACTTAGAGAGACCCTGTTTTAAACAAGAAAAGGGATAAGTTTGTTTCCCAAGGCAAACCAGCCTTGAAGTGAAGGGCTAGGCTGTCAGTCTCTTGCAGCTTAGTTGGGGGAACAGCAGATACTGAATTTGTGGAGAACTTCAGCAAATGTGGACCCATGTCACTATGGCAAGCAGTAGGGAGAGGGAGAGTTCACAAACCCATCTGTATGAGAAGGGTCACATTTTCTCTTTCCAAAATATGCGTATCCACATCCATCCACATGTAGAATCTAAACCACAAAAAAAAAATCTGTATCTGAAATGCAAAATACAACCAAACCTTGGACTACTACAAAGTCCATGGCTCCTCCAGTTACTCACAGGACAGGTCCTTACAGGAGCCTGGTGTGCTTCCATATTATTCCTTTCTGCATCACTTTCAAGATCACCTCTATTTAAATTTCATCCCTACACTGCTTTCAATCTGCAGAATTTGCATTCCACCAATTGTCACTTGCCACAATCATTCACCAGCTCTTCCATAGAGCACTTCTTTTCACAGTCCCACATTCCACAGTGTGATCAGCTTTTCTCACTCCTAATGCTGGTTTTCTGGACCAGAAAATAAATTGTTCTTTTCAGGGACATCTCTTGTACAGAAGGAACGCCTCTGTTATTCCAAACAACCATGTAAGACAATGCTGTAACATGTTCGCTACTAACAGCTTTTTCACCAGGCACCTCTTGTCCCTTGTCCCCAAACTGACACCTGGGAAGCATATAGCTGAGTCTCAGTTGCTGGGAGGGAAACTAAACAGCACCTGCATCAAAAGAAGCGTGGCCAGCAGGTCAAAGGAGGTGATTCTGCCCCTCTACTCTGCTCTCGTGAGACCCCACCTGAAGCACTGCATCCAGATCTGGGGCCCCCAGTACAGGGAGGGCCATGAAAATGGTCAAAGGGCTGGAACACCTCTCCTATGAGGAAAAGCTGGGGGAGTTGGGGTTGTTCAGCCTGGAGAAGAGAAAAGAAGGCTTCACGGAGACCTTATTGTGGCCTTTCAATATTGTGGTGTTTACAAAAAAGACAGAGAGAGACTTTTTACCAGGACCTGTAGTGACAAGACGAGGCAACAGTTTTAAACTGAAAGAGGGTAGATTTAGATTGAACATAAGGAAGAAATTCTTGACTGCGAGGGTGGTGAGACACTGGCACAGGTTGCCCAGAGAAGTTGTGGATGCCCCCTCCCTGGAAGTGTTCAAGGCCAGGTTTGACAGGGCTTGGAGCAACCTGGTCTAGTGGAAGGTGTCCCTGCCCATGGAAGGCAGGGTTGGATGTGATGAACTCTAAAGGTCCCTTCCAACCCAAACCATTCTGTGATGCTATGACTACATGTATTTAGCGCTATAAGCACAGCTCTAACATGGCAAAGCTTAGCTGTGCAGCAAACAGCAACATAACACAGCACATCATGAACATCACGACTGCCAACAACCTTGTATAACATAACCAGCACACAATACTTTGCCAGTCATATAAGTAGAGAGAAATACCATTCTTATGCCATTCAATGAGTGAAAGTCATTTTCTCTCTGAACTCTTTTTTACTTTTTTCTATTCATTTCCTCTTTTGTCATACAGTGTTCTCCACAGCCTCAGACAATCTTGGCCCCATGGGTTTCAACTGACAGCACATGCAGGAAATGTTACTCTAGAGCAGCCTAAGGGACGCATGGTCTACCACACAGCCCAGAATAGTGAAAGCATTTGAAGTTGCCAGATACAGAATAATCTTTTCCTCGTACCTCCATCCAACTTACATTTTTCCACTTGAAATTTCTGCTCACTGTAAAGACATTTTGCCTTGCTACATCTCCTCTCAAAACAAAAGGAAATTAATATATTTTTCTTAGGCTGTGACTGATTACTCTCTAGTGAGATGTAGAGTGAACTCCAAGCTGGGCAATCTGTCTCTTAAGGACCTGCATTGCCCAGGCAAAGGATCTGTCATCCTGGTTACTGACCATGACTCAATGGTGCTCATAAAACTGAGACTATAGGAGCAGATAGAAGTCATTAGAAAAGTGCCATTCCACTCTCACACACACTGAACTCCCTATTTAAGTTAAGCAATTCACAAAAACCCTGTTTACTTTCTTGCCATAGCAACATTCTTTTCCTGTGATCAGTGTAACAGGTCCACAAACGGACTGCATCTACCAAGTGTCACAACATGGGTGAGATACGTGTCAGTTGTTCTCTTGCAGTTAAGCAAGAAATACAGCAACTTTTACCAATACCTTTGATAATTTCTCACTTGGAAGAAAAGACTGCACCTGTGACCAAATTTTGCAACTGAGTTTTCAGTTTATGTTTTAAATCTGTTTGACTGAAAATTCACTTTAAAATAGGGAAAAAAAAAAAAAAAAAAAAAGTTGAAGAAGGAAGGAAGTTCCCCACACATATTCTGAAATGTGGCCACAAAGAACATAACTAATACAGAAACAGAAGGCTAGAGCACATGATACTTGATACTAAAAATACATAAAAATAAAAAAATGGCACGAAACCCCTCAAACACAACAACACAACCCTCAAAAATGAAAGGAAGAAAAGAATGGCAGCCTCTTCCAAGTTTTAGGAAGCAGGGAAAGTCAGAACGCCAGGACTGGTCCCTGAAGTGTTTAAAAGTGGACTGATGGTTTTCAAGGTCACATGAACAGTCATGAACTGGGAAGGCACAGAAATGTCCTTCTGAGGGCCAGAAGTGAGGACTAGGATTACAACACAGACCTAATACAGAACTACTTGATGCATGTACACAGTTTTGCACATCTGAGCCTTCAGCAAAACACATGTGGTTAAACGTGTAAAACCATTTGCAGGACTGGAAGCTAACAGCCAGATGCCATGGTGTAACAAACTGCATCCATCAAGCACCTGGCTCCCTTCTGAACTTCAGTTACTCTCTTTTCTTGTTTACCACAACTGGGTACCTCTGAAGTTTGCAATTTGGCCCAAACTGTGGGTCTTGTCCCTGCTCCAAGTGTTTTCATGCATTTTATGTCAGATGGTGGATAACAACAAAACCAGGGGGCCCTGCAAGGTATAATACACTGGCCACCACACTGCAGGAGGCAGCTCCCTCTCCTATGAGCTCCAAGGCTCTTTGCCCTGTGTTTTTTATCTTGACTTCAGTAAAGCATTTGACACTGTCTCCCACAGCATCCTCGTAGATAAGCTGATAAAGTATGGGTTTGGTGATCAGGTAGTGAGGTGGATTATGAACTGGCTGAAGGGAAGAAGCCAGAGAGTTGTGGTTAATGGGACAGAGTCTAGTTGGAGGCCTGTGACTAGTGGAGTCCCTCAGGGGTCGGTACTGGGACCGGTGTTGTTTAATATCTTCATCAATGACTTGGATGAGGGTACAGAATGTATCCTCAGCAAGTTTGCTGATGACACCAAACTAGGAGGAATGGCTGACACACCAGAGGGTTGTGCTGCCATTCAACGAGACCTTGATAGGCTGGAGAGTTGGGCGGGAAAAAACTTAATGAAATTCAATAAGGGCAAGTGTAGAGTTTTGCATCTGGGGAAGAACAACCCCATGTACCAGTACAGGTTGGGGGCTGACCTGCTGGAGAGCAGTGTAGGGGAAAGGGACCTGGGGGTCCTGTTGGACAGCAGGATGACCATGAGCCAGCAATGTGCCCTTGTGGCCAAGAAGGCCAATGGCATCCTGGGGCGTATTAGAAAGGGAGTGGTTAGTAGGTCGAGAGAGGTTCTCCTTCCCCTCTATTCTGCCTTGGTGAGGCCGCATCTGGAGTATTGTGTCCAGTTCTGGGCCCCCCAGTTCAATAAGGACAGGGAACTGCTTGAGAGAGTCCAGCGTAGAGCCACAAAGATGATGAAGGGAGTGGAACATCTCCCTTATGAGGAAAGGCTGAGGGAGCTGGGTCTCTTTAGCTTGGAGAAGAGGAGACTGAGGGGTGACCTCATTAATGTTTATAAATATGTCAAGGGTGAGTGTCATGAGGATGGAGCCAGGCTCTTCTCAGTGACATCGAATGATAGGACAAGGGGCAATGGGTGTAAGCTGGAACATAGGAGGTTCCACATAAATGTGAGGAAGAATTTCTTCACAGTGAGGGTAACAGAACACTGGAACAGGCTGCCCAGAGAGGTTGTGGAGTCTCCTTCTCTGGAGACATTCAAAACCCGCCTGGACATGTTCCTGTGTGACCTGATTTAGGTGTTCCTGCTCTGGCAGGGGGATTGGACTAGATGATCTTTTGAGGTCCCTTCCAATCCCTAACATTCTGTGATTCTGTGATTCTGTGATCCCTGCCTGGCCATGGTGGGGGGAGTGAAGATGGCTTCCCAGACTGCTCATCCAGGGCGAGGGTTTGCCTGCTCCCGCTGTGTTGTTCTGGGTATAAAAGGAGAATTGAAACCCTGTGTTGCGCTTCCTGGCACAGCACAGTGACTGCGGGGTGGTTATGCAAGGCTGGACAGTACCAAGCTGCTAGTGGTTTTAACAGGAGTGATCTAACTTGCCAAACTTCGTGTTTGGATGCTGTCAGTGTGTGTCACTTTTGCCTGGGGCATGACTAAGGCTGTGCTACTCTGCTGCCTCGGGAATATCACTGCAACCCAGAGTTTCTGATTGTATTGTTTAACTTAGATTTCAAACTGAGCATAAAAACATACAGTGCACGTCCTTGCACTCTGTGTACGCCTTGACTAAAGCAGGACCAGCAGCAGGACCACATCTCCTCCTTACCAGAGTCTGCAATGGCATCCCTTGCAAGTCTAACCTCCTGCTCTTTGCTAAAACTACCCTCACATTTACCCCAAGAATTTTGAACCAAACCAAAGATTTTTTTTTTTAAGCATCTGAACTCCAAAATATTTGGCCTGGGATCAACCCCAAAACAGGGAGTGATTTTTTTATTTGGTCACTGAATCAGAAAATCACTCCTTAGAATTCCCGATTCCCCAGTCACACACAAACAGTAACAGACAGGGTATGCACAAGAGCACGAATATGGTGAAATCATTTACACAACCTGAAATTTAAAGAGGAACAATCTTCTTTCACTGAATCACATTGTGTTGAAGAAGCAAACACGGTGGGGTGAGGGAGAAGGCTGGGAGGCTGAAAAGGGACAATCCAGGCCTGGATACAGTTACTCAGAATATCCAGAATCCATATAACTCAAATATACGGATTCAAGTACAGCCTGAGTTCAGACTAACAGGAACTCTGTGACAGTGCAACTTCAAGGAAAGGAATTTTGTGCTGTACCACTTACGTCCAAAGTGCACAGATGAAAAACAGATCCACAAAACAAAGCTCTTACATCTTGCAAGAGCAACTTCTTTATACAGCCACTAAGTTAATTTTCTAAAATCCAGGATAAATATCATAGCTTACTGTACTACAAGAAAAGTCACTGTTGTTCTATTTCATGCCAGTGTTTTGATAGCCTTTGTACTATATTTGTAGCACTCATGACTCTTATCAGAAAAGCACCAAGAAAGAAGGCAAAACCAGCCTCTGTGATACCTCACAAAATATTTTCAAGTTTTGCTAGCGAAAGGGAATGTTGTCTGTATCCAGGCTATGACAGATTTCAAAAACAGATTGTAAAACGTCACTGCATTTTACAATAAAATGAAAGTGCTGTTAGTCATGCTCAGAGTGACCCCTATGTTCCTGCCCAGCCCCAGAAGCACAATCGATGACTTACCAGAGGCTACTCCCCACAGTCGCTCTTCTTGGAATTGCAACATCTGATACGTAAAACCCTTTCCTTCCTCACCGATGAGGTTCTTGCTGGGGACCCTTACGTCTTCAAAAAAAATCTGAGCTGTGTCCGATGACCTCATGCCCAGTTTGTCTATCTTTTTAGCAACATGAATGCCTGAAGAAAAAAGTGTATTAGAAAGGTCACAAAAATTAGAAGCACTATGTACAAGTGCAGCATTTTAACAAAGTGAAGTTTTCAGATGTGAAGGTATGTGCCAAGAGTACAGTGAAACCTACCTTTAGGAAAAACATAACAGTATTCTGGAAATTAAAAGTAAAACAGTCCACATCCATTTTTAAAGTTTTTCTATTTTATTTTACTAGCAAATCAGAAACTGGAATTGTAAAGGTCCCACTTCTCATTATCTCCCTAAATAATAATTGTTTACTAGGAGTAATAATCTTACTTCATGCCCATCTTGAAACAATGCAATACTTGCTTATGCTTTTCAGTGCCCTATAATAAAATGCTGGAATTCAATTTAGCAGTATTTGCTGAGTGCCTGCACTGCAGTGAAATAGTGAAGAAATATTTAATGACAAAAACAGAGCTATGTTTTCAGCTGCAACTAGAGAATTTCTGCTCCTGGAAATCCTCTTCCTTCCCTCTCTTCCACATTCATCCTCCCCTCTCTAGCCTTTCCTGATCTTTTCTGATACCTGCAGAAGACAGCATTCATAATTGCACCACACCACTTTTTCCTAATAATAAAAAGGTTAGACTCAAATACTAAAACCATCCAACAATTCCAAATTTTGTTAAAACTATGTATTTCATTATGGCCTACAAAATACTATTTAGGTCATCTAAGTAGTCACAGAAGGGTTCATAATGATCCCAATTCATTGCTCTAAGTTTTCATGTGGACGTTCTTGTGAAGAGGGTTTGCTTCCCCTCAGACCTCCCTGCACAGCACTGACTGACCCAATGTGCAATGGTCTGTTGGAGGTGAACCTGGCTCCTTCAGGTTTGGCCACGTAAGACTTCAGCTACCTAGTCACCCCAGGTAGGACTCCTTCCTGTTGATTCTTTTTCCTAGCTACAAATTCTTTCTATCATTCACATGCAAGCATGGCTCACCACTATGCCATGACAGTTTAACAGACGACCACCAATTTTTGCATTAGTTCTCATGTCTTCAGTTTTTAACTTCTTGTTGCTAATGTGGGGGCTAATGCTAATGGGGCTAAAGTGAACATTCAGGATGGAGGTGAAGAATGTTTCAGAGGTAAACTGCGGCCAACAACCAGGTATAAGCATTTGTGCAAAACACACTGATTACATCTGCCATGTCAATTAAAAAAAAATACAGTCCTTCAATTCAGCATATATCTCTTTGCAGAAAACCAAACATTTTACTACCCACATACATGGTATTCTAACCAGTTTTGTGATCAGGAGGTATTCCGGTAATATTTTCCTCTTTATTGTATTTTTTGCAATCCTCTACTACTCTCCAACATGACCTAGGAGGAGTTGGTCACCGCACAGATTGCTGTGGTCCCTCTGTGTATTTGTTTGTCCCTTCATGGCTGTGGTGGTTCGACCTTAGCTAAATGCCAGGTACCCACCAAGATGCTCTATCACTTTCTCCCTTCCCTTCTCTCAGCAGGGCAAAAAGGGGGAAAGAAAGTAAGATAGAAAAAACAACCCTTGTGGGTAAAACAAAAGCAGTTTTGATGTAAGCAAAGCAAGGCAAGGTCCACGTGCAGAAGCAAAAAAAAAAAAACCAGATTTATTCTCTACTTCCCATAAGCAGGCGATGTGGGGCCTTCTCGTGAAGCAGAGTTGTGATACGCGTAGCGGTTGCCTCAGAGGACCAAGGGTGACCCCGCCCCCCTTCCTCCTTTTTCCCAGCTTTATACTTGAGCAGACGCCATATGGTATGGAATATCCCTTTGGTCAGTTCGGGTCAGCTGTCCTGGTTGTGTCCCCTCCCAAGATCCTGCCCGCCCCATCCCACTGGGGGGAAATGTTGGAAAGAGCCTTGGTGCTGTGTAAGCACTGCTCAGCAGTAGCCACAGCACCAGTGTGTTATCAACACCCTTCTAGCTCCCAACATAAAACACAGCACCATGAGGGCTGCTATAGGGGAAAAGCAATTTTGGCTCAGCCAGACCCAGTGCAATGGCTTTCAGTGAACATCTCTTTCTGAACTAATACAGACATCTCAACTTCTACTGACAGAAGGCCTTCAGCCATGTGAAAATTACTGTGGTTTTGCAGGCAGAAGAAGTTGGAAGTAATTTCCTTCAAATTTGCTCCTTTAGCTGCATTGAATACGGTTACAGAAAGTTTCATCTCTCAGCAGAGATGAAATACCGACTATTTCCAAATGCCAAGACTGCTCTTAGAATAAGGTCCATATAGATTTCCACACCTTCCATTGAAGAATTTTCTCCATCAGCCAACCTATGAACAGATTATGTATTAGGAATACTTGCTTTGATATGTGTTCAACATAGGAAGAAAATCAGGACAGCTGTCTAAAAATCACTGACTCTTGGATTGAAAATCATCCAGCAATTTGTAGCCACGCATGCCAAAAAAGCATTTGTGGTTTGTTTCTGTATTAAAATCAGAGCTGAACAAACACACACTGAACCATTCACAGGTCCAAATGACTTCTGGAACATCTTTTCCCATTGGAATATTACTGCTTGGTTTCTTTGAGAGTCTCAGAGATCATGTCTTTGGTCTGCTTCCTGCTGGTTTTATGCAATCACTACTCCTCACTCATATGAAGATGCACTTACTGCTCTTGTTAGTGGGTGGTTTACTAAGGACTGTGCTGGAAATAATACAACTGCTGCCAGTTCTTTATAATGTTAAAACAATTCTATTGTGTGTTTCTGCAGATCCATATACAGCAACTATTGGTGAAAGCTCTTACAGGTTTGGTTAAAGGAGCTAAATGTGTTAATGATTTCTATCCCTACTTCTTCCAGATTGAGTTCTGTGTTCAAGTTTCCTGAATCCAGCAGCAACACCCCTTTGTTGTGCCTTATCGGTTGCATTTGCTCTTAGATTAATTCGTGTTTCTCGTTCAGATGGAAGCCAAACTGCATCAGCCTCATGCAGTACCCCCTCTGTTGCTAGCACATGCTTTAAATTTTCTATTTTTGAAGACAATGATACATAATCATCTCTTTGGCTACAATATGGGCATCAAAATCTTCCTTCATTCTCTTTGTAAAGTGTACTATATACTAAAAATTACCAGCAGCAGTAGAAATCATCTGCCCAGACAACTCCTGGAGTTTGTCTGTATTAAATAAATCGCAAGCCATGCAATAGCACACAAATCTCAATCTAGAAAGGCCAAGTGGCTGACTTACTAAAATCACTTCGTGGTACCTGCACCATTATCACTGAGCTGGATGGCTATATCTCTTCCTGGGCAGTCCTTCCCAGGCATCTTTGATTTTTCATTTTCTACCACTCCTCTAGCCTTCTGACAATCTCTTTTATTTCCTATATTCCATCCCGAGAGAAAGGCAGTTGCTCTCTCCTGACACCATTTAGTGCCTCTACAAATGGAAAGAGAAATATTTTTAATTGCAACCTGAGAAACATGCTCTTTCCCCTTTTCTGGATGCTCTTTATTACCTCTTCGTTGCAATCTACCCTAGTGCTATCTGGGGACTCAGAGGACAAACCAGCACACAAACAGTTACCAGATTAGGTCTGCAAGCCATTTGTCTCTCTCTTACACACAGACATTTTACAACTTGTTAGATTCTCCTATATCATATGAGAAATTCAGCTTTTTTTTTTTTAAAGACATCATTAGTATGAGGAGCATTCACCTGACTAATTTGAGTATATACAGTGAATCCACACTGCAGTTATCTGAATTCCCTTTATGAGAAATGTATTCAGTAGTCTCTCAAATGTAAACCACTATTTGCTTCACTGCAGAGTAAACACCACAAACACCAAATTCCACTTCATATCTTCAGTTGTTGAAGCTCATAATTCACTTTCAGACTTGCAAACCTTTCCCCCACCACCACCTTTTTTTTTAACCACCACATTATACAAGTATGTGTCCTGGTCCCCAAACCATGACAGTATGAAACAATGAAGATTTTTTGTGAAAAATGCTGGACTAGTCTCCCATGTCCTTACAGCTGCTAGCAAAGAATGAGTTTCCACCATGCTGTGGAACCCTTCCTTCCCCTGCCACATAGGCTGGTGACTGCAGCAATTAGTCAGACCTAATACACTTGTTCTGCACTGCGCTCGTTCTTGAGCTTTGACACACATACATCTACAGACGCTTGGTAGTGCATCATGATGTCCTCCAGACACTTCCCGTACAGTCTGTTGCCCTCCAAGGAGCACAGCCTTTGGCAGACAGACTTCCTTAGGATGTATCGAAACAGCTGGAGCTTCCTCCTCACATCTGTGTCAAATGGCAGCCTTTTCCTACTTTTCCTCTTTGTCTTCCTGAAAAATATCACTTCTGATATGACCCACCCACTGAGCACAATTAACTGTCTTAAGATTTCATTTCAAAAGGTCAGCAATCTTGTGACCTTTTCAGAGATCAATATCTGTATCGCACAGAAGAATGATGCACACCTTAAGGAGTGCAATTTTTGTTTCTAGGAAGACTTTTATATCACTGCAGATCAGTTTCAGGTGACTCAGGGAATTCTTCTACTCAAAATCTATTTACCACAAGTAAAGAACTCCTCTAAAACTGAAAGACACTAGATGTTATAACTTTCAAAAAAAAAGTTGGCTCTATTTTTAATGATTTCTTTGAGGCATTAGTTTTGTCCTTGGCATTGACTTGTTTATTCATTCTCACAGAAAGTTATGAAAAGTTCCCATGCAAAAGTATCTGAAAAACTTTTATAAATTTATTTTTGGCAAAAAGGACTCTCCATATAAAATTATTTGGCAGTCACAAGTTGAAATCTGCAAAATATTTAACTTCCTTCTTGTTTTCTCTTGTCATCTACTACTTTTTTATGGAAGTGTGCAAATGCATTTCAGAACCAGCTTCCTATGACAATGAAACACTTAACTTAGAAGAGCATCTATGGGTGCAACCCTTTCTGCCAAACACCTTTCCTTCTTGTATTGGACATACAAAAAACACCAATAAAATCAAATTAGAAGAGAAAGTTCTGTGTTGTTACCAGGTAGATTCATTGGCAGACATATGAGAGATTTATTTCGATGGGGAGGTCCTTCACTGGTGTTTGCCAGCAGGCACATCCAGTCCGCTTGGCACCCGGACGTAGTCCACATCTTACCACCGTTTATGACATATTCATCGCCTTTTCTCACAGCTGTTGTCTTGATATCTATTTCAAAATATAGGAAATGAAGGGTTATTGTTGTGAAGGAGGGATGAGCTGATCCCCCTATGATTGACAGAGTGACTCCCTTGCTCTCAGAGAGACAACTAATATTTGGTCCTCCCTTTCTGCCCCCAAGTCTTCTAGCCCTTCCATGCTGCACAAGGCAGACCCATCTGGACAACTCTTTGAAGGCAAGCCAAGGAAACCAGACCACTTCTCACACCCTCCTTTAGGTGGAGTCTTCATCCCAGTGGATGAAAGCAGAAAACTTTCCCTAAGTATATTTGTTCGTCAAGAACTCAGGCCAGAAATATTCCAGTCTGAGGTGATCTATTACGTGTTTCTGTTACTGTGCATGTTAGTCACTGAGGCCACCATTAATTTCAGAGTCATGACTTAAACAAACATAAGTCTCAATATCTGTGTATGCATAAAGATATATGTACATGCACTTCCTGCATGTTCTTGGTCAGAATGGTGTAATAAATTCAAAGCTAGTAAACTTTCAAAAGGCCAAGTCTAAATGCTAAGAATGTTTGTACATGAAGGAGTTTTAAACATCTGCTGTTTATACCCCCTGGCAAAAAACAATCTTATTTTCATCTATGAGTGTTCACATCATGCTACAAGCAGCCCTAGCTGGAACAGACAGCCAGACTAAATCATTATTTATTATTTACACTCCAGCAGAATTTCCAAAGGGTTGACTTCTTTCCCCTGAACTTGAATTTCTTCAACTAAAACCTCAGCTGAGGAAGACTCTCCAACAGAAATCTAGCTGTAAGGAGGTGATGGTATGAGAGAATCCTCCTGCACCCCTAATAGCACCTGTAAATCCAATGAGACTATAGAGTCTATAAGAGCCCATCTAATGAGGGAGGCTTGGAGGGTAGGAGTCAGACACCAAGTGGAGTTGGACAGGGAGATTTACGTCAGCTGGTTATAGCTACATAGCCACTCACCTCAATCTGCACATGAACCTTCTTCCCAAAGGCTCTAAACATAAACCAAAGCAAAATGAAGTATCTGATCTTCAAGTACAAGATAAACTGGGACTGAGGTCAGCATGGCTGAAAAGACGACATGTTAATGGAGGAACTGGAGGAAAAGGATGGGAGAAAATTTTGCAAGACAAGGGAATAGCAGATATAGCTACAGATAAAGGAACTTATAAGAGGATAATGATGAAAAGCAAGGCAAAGAGATAGTACTAATGTGGACAAAAACAGTAGCCCTATAGCTATTCAGTCAATGAAAGGACTGTGCCAAATCTGTCCAAGGGTCTTGATATGAAATCTGTATAATAACGAAGGCCAACAAACTGAAGAAATCTAAAGTACTGATGCTTGTAATACATGGACACAGACACTGGACAATCATATAAATGTAGACTAAATAATAAGTGAAGGACACAACAGCTGGAATAAGAAATATGAAACTGTACTGAAGTAGTGTGAAAAGGATGGGAGCATACACAGAGATCACACATCCCTTTGCTGTGGAACAGCTACTGAGGAGATTAGATAGAGGTCCCATGGAAGGTCTGCAGAGGAACAGTAAGCGTTGTGATGTTATCATAAATGTAAACAGTTTTTGCAAGCATGGCGTCACAGGGGACTAACCACCCAAATACAGATTAAAGAACAAATGCCTTACTAATGGAAATGTTGAAGTATTTCTCAGATATGATCAACGACAGTTTGCTTCAAACACTTGAAAAACAACTATTTAAAATCAACTTACAAAGAGGTGATTCTCTTTAATTAGAAGAAAGATGACCAAGTCATTAAGTAAGTTTTATGTTTAAAATGCAGCAGGCTTTGGAAACTTACATAACAATTTACTAAAGTCAAGTGGACTCAGTCTCAGGGATATTGGCTATGAAGATTCTTTGGAATATTGGACTATAGTTATTCTTCCTGCTAGAGCATAGCTCTTGGAAAGGGCTAACTTCAGTGGGTACTTCATAACTCATTTTTGGCAGGTCCACACCACTGGCCCTGTGGTGCCTATATAATTCAACAACCAGGGTCTCTTCCAGGAAAGACCACAAGGCATCACAAAGGCATACGATACAGCTAGTGCCATATAAGCAACCAGGGCTGGTCACTTCACCATTCAAATCACAATATACTTGAGACTCAAGTTTTCTTCTCTACTGTGCTCTTGAGTCCAGTTATGCATCTAATTAGATCTGACAAAAGGAAAGGCTGGCTTCAACTTTTAAGGTCAGTATTATGATCAAAGATAGGCAACACATATCCTTAGAGTGAAAAAATGAAGAACACACATCTGGATTTACATCATGAGCACAGGAAAAAAAGCCAAAAACTTGCATGAAATAGCTTTAAGTCTAACTGAATGAATAATCATTTCAAAAAACAGGAGATGGCCTACAGGAAAGGAAAGAGATTAATCAAAGCAAGCTGCAGTTTGGAGGTCAGAAGGTAAGAACTGCCACAGGTCAAACTAAGTTAAATTTTGCAGAAGAAAAGCAACAAAATCCAAGAAGATTGAGGTAGCAAATAAAAAAAAATGTTTCAGTCACAGAAATTAAAAGAGAATGAGAAAAAAAAACATGAGGCATATATAGAATGCCTCAAAACTAAAGAAATTTCACATGAGATTACAAAAAGATTCACAACAGAGCTGACAAAGCAAGGCATCTACAGGAAGGATTGTACAGAAAATAAAATTAGTGAAAACAGAGTGGTTGGTTTTGGCAATCTGTAAAGCCTCAGAAAACCTTTGGAAATAAAAGTTCAATTTACCCTTGGAATCTTATTTCAAATCAACTTGATTTGTTTATTACCAAAATGGATTTTCTAGAGAAAACCATAACAGGGAAAATCCTGTTAGACCCAAGCAAATTAAAATTATGCTACTAGGTAACTACGAGTTAAAATTTTGAAAAGATAAGAATTAGGACAAAAGTGGAAATGTGAGTTAGGAACCTGGCAAAGGGAAAATTGCATCAGGTTGCATTAAAAGAGGAAGTATTGATGTGCAGGGAGGGTACTATCGGAGCTCCTCCTTGGATATCTTCCTTTGGGCAAAATCGAGTAAATATTTCCATTAATGATATTTAAAAAAAGATTAGGAATACACTAAATGAAATTTGCTGCTGACACAAACTTGGAAGATCTCACCAACACAGATAACTGAGGTATCTCCCAGAAGGAAAAGAATGATCTTTGGTTTTCAAATTTGACATAGAAAGTACAAGCACCTAGGCACGAATAAGAATGACTGCCCTATCTTACAATCCTTCAATAGCAAATCAGTAATGAAGATGATCTGCATAGCTAATCACAAGATTCACAGGCCAGCAAACTGTGTGTTACAGTACATATTGGATGGTAATACTTCTGTTAGGGTCGGAGAAGTATTTGTGCCATTACAAATGCCATGTGCAATTCTGTTTTTTCAAGCTCAAAAAAGACAACCTAAATCCAGAAAAGCAGAAAGACTGAATTCCATTGAGACAAAATGGGGCAAGATATCTATGTTGAAGAGGTAGACATGAACAGGGCTACTTGGTGCAGCTGCCTAGAAGACATAACTTGAACAAAGATTAAGTGTCTTCCATGATGTGTTGTTCCATATTCCCCACAGACTATCAGCAAAACATTATATATATTGCTAAATAGTAGAGAGAGAATGAGACAAAATCATTAAAACTGACATGAATGTGCATACTTTGTGGTACCTAGAATCCTGAAATTAAAGATAGTCACTTTCTATCCCAACTGTTCTGTGCTGTTCCATTTCTCAAGCTGCCTCAGTGCTAGTTTTGTTGTATATGGTCAATACTATGTACAACATACAACAACCATATTCAAAAACAAACAGGGGTGCCTTCAAATCGACTTGAAATTTATATTAACTAATATACATGGTCCTTTTTGTTCTGTTGAATTTTGAATAAATTAATTCCAGTCAACTTTCATTTCTCATGTGGAGAAAACCTTTTTTTTTTCTTCTGTGTTTCTACCACCTTCAGTAATTTTGGAACTGGCAGAAGCTAGAGATACCTTACTCTGTGTCATTCTTCAGTTTAAAATATACCAGCTCACGTGGCAGAAGCATGTCCTCAAGCTTCACATGTGAACAGTTGCTATGTTTTACTACTCCTTCAGTTATCTAGGGCAGAAAAACATCCCAACAGCATGAGAAACCAGGGGAAGTATCAAGTGCAGTTTCACACAGTTCAGTCTACTTTAAAGCTGGGCCACCTGGACATTGTATGTTCTCCCTGCCTTGTTCAAACTGGTGCAACTCAGAACATAAGCTAGTGCTGCTCGTGACTAAATTGTCCATTTAATTACCTGTTAGAAGCATTGTAAGCTGGTTTCTGTATTTGTATCAGGGATCAGATCTTTCATGACAGGTGAAAAAGTATTGCCTTTTCATCTTGCAGTCTGTCTGCCTGTTGCAATCTGGGTTCATCACACAACCCTAGTTGACTCCAAATTTCTCTTTAACTGTCCTAATCCAAGCGTATCATACCAATTAAACTAGATGACAAACAACATGCAGCTAAAATAATATTTATGTTACTCATTATCTGGAACACTAGGTCAAAAAATTAAAATCATATTTAGAAAGTCCTGATAATCATCTAATTAAACGAGAGGCGCATTAATTAAAATAAACAATGCTGTATTTCCTACATAGCAAAATTCAAATTTCAAATTATCTTCATGAAAAACAAATCTATAAAAACTATGAATTTTCTCCTGTGAACAAAATCAATTAACTAGAAAACAGCAATGGATCACGCAGAAAGACTTAGTCTCACTATTTCATTATCCCCATTAACTCTTTTGAAAACTACTTGCTGCACTTGTGCTCTAACACTGGATTATTATCTATCTGGCTTGAGAAAACAATGTAAGTTTGCTCAAGGGACATAAGACTCTGCTTTGCTGATCAAAAAACTTCTGTCAAACTCAGCGATTTTGTCTGCAGGAGGATGTTGTCTCAGTAATTTGTAAGAGCACAGTGTGTTCAACTTAGCCATCCGGTGTCCAACAACAAAACCTCTAGAAGTGGTTTCTTGTCATTCCCTTTTCCTTGAAGTCCACAATTCACAGTCAGATGAGATACTTGAGATACCTTTTACTTTTTCTACAATATCTGGCTTAATTTTATTTTTCAAATTATCTACTGCCTCAGGCACTTCAGAAAAACAGTTTCATTTGTCCATTTTTAAGCACATACTTGCACTAAACTAAGAAAAAGAAGTTAGTTGCATAGAAAGAAACTAAATCACAAAGCTAATAGATTTGATGTGGCAAATTCTTCACTAGCTCTACGTAAAACAATCACCAGTTCAGAGACCTTTTTTTGTGGCACAGGAATGATGGAAGGGGCTCAGTTGAGGCAAGAGTGAGCCAGAGAAACCCATTGTGAAAGCGTGATGTCATCATCTGCAGCATGGACTAGCTCTGCAATTCGCCCACGATCAGTGGAGAAGTCTGATTTAAGGAAGTGCAGGTTTTAGCACAGTTGAACAGGTCACACCCCCTATCACGTACATCTGCAGATGTGCACAACTGACGGTAGCTGTGCGACTACAGGAGGTGCTGGAGTGCTCTCTGCCAAGGGGTGAGCTCGGACAGAACCAGGGAGGCGGCAGCAGGGCAAACACCAGGAGAAATCCAGAGCCAGCATGACAGCTGCATATTAATCTGCTGTGCTCAGCGTAGACAGAGTTATAGCTATTGATTCACTGACAAATACATTCAATTTGATTGCTTTTGGATGCATCAGAGGCATGCATTACTGCTCCTGGAATACTACTTTTTGCCCTAACCACATCAGACTTTCATTCGTTTGTATTTATTACAAATTATAATGGCAAAGGAAAGGGTCAGGGAAACCAGATTCTTTCCATTAAAATACCGGGCTGTCTAAAATTGCCAATTTGCTAGGTTAACTTACTTGCAACATCTGACCCAGCTCCAGCTTCACTGATTCCCAAGCAAGACACAAAATCTCCAGCTATAGTTGGTACGAGGAACTGTTTTTTCAACTCATCAGAACCAAATCTGCAACAATATAATGAAAAAGATAGGATATTAAAAGTTTTTGAAGGTAAGCTTTATTTTCAAGTTAGTTACAAATTTTGTTCTACCCACACAGTGATCGATTTTCCTATGATTAGGTAAAACCTATCCCAGAGCCAGAAGACAGAATAGATACTCTCCAAAGCCATGCTTCAGAGCCTTCACAATCATTTTAAATAAGACTTCTACAAGTATACAGGCATCTTATTCCCACAGAAATGTGTGGTCTAGATGCCCCAAATCTGATCTTTATGACCGTTGTTTTGAGAGCTATCAGATCTAAATAAACATAGTCCCTGGGGTTTCCCCTTGATGTTCCTGCATCCATCTGCAGTCAGCCAGGATGGAGGACCTGCTCTCTGAATATCTTCTGACTTTTGCATCAGCTCTTTGCCAGGTTTTAGTGGTGACTGAAAAAGTTACCACATTTAATTGCCATCCTCTGCAAATATATGTATTTACATCATTAATATTTCACACCTGCATTAAATCACACAGTGAAATCCATTAGTTCTTCTCAGAAGTTATTTTAGCTCCCACAAAAATAAAAAGGGATACATCAAACTGTTGATGGCATTTTAACACAAAAAATTCACTTTGCCATATTTCAATTCAGTTAAGAGGTGCACTCTTTCTTCCAACAGTTAGCTGCTTTCATTGATTCAGAACATGATCCATCTCATTTCAAAGTTGATTTTGTCCTAATTAACATTCACTGATGTGGTCTTGCAGCATTTATGGTGAGCTCGTGGTCTACTTGAGCCTCTCGTGCTAGACTGAAAAATTCCTTGGGTCATGAGATGTCTCTTCTGTGAGCAGAAATTCATAAAGGTCAAGTTCCTCCTCAGCTTCCTCTTTGATATAAGGCTTCTCAGGTCAGCATCACCACTTATCTCCTTAGGCTCACTGGCTGCCTAAGCAGGCTGCAGTTCTCTGAGTTCTCTTAAAACACACTTAAAAGGAGTGATGCCATTTTAAACTAAGATGCTGACCCTTCCCCTCCACTCCAGCCCTGACACAAAACAGTCAAAGGACATGGGACAGAGAGAACAGACTGGGAATTGGCAGACACTGTCACTTTGTGCAAACAGGGAGCTCAATTCCTAGTCCTGTCCCTGCTGATAACAATCACAGCAGTAATCCCAAATAAACAGAAGCAGGGAGCTTGGAGTGTTTGCTCCTTCCTCTGGCATACTGGGACAAAGTCCCCTGGGTCTGTTATGCAGTCTACTTTTTTTTCCTTTTTCTTATCCTTGGGACATGATCAAGTATGGCCAGTTAAAAATTCATTAGACAAAAAAACCCATCAACAACATGAAAAATCATATTATGAGAGGAGCTAGCAGGGATTTTTGTCAATGCTTTCTGAATCTTAAAACTTTGCCAAACTTTAGTTATTTCAACAGAGGATTTCCATGACAAGAACTTTTCTCAGAATAATGTTTTTGGTTTGGTATCTTTGTTTGTTTGGTTTAAGTTCCAGAAAACAGTTCATCTCTTCCCAAAAATGAGCCTACAGAAGTTATTTTGCAATTAAAAAAAAAGTCTGGCAACACTATCTTCAGAAGACCACGGGTCTCTATGCTTTGCAGGAAGGATATGCAGCTCAGCAAGCAGCTAGCTATTGTGTTAGAAATATGTTGTTTCTGTAAAATTCTACCCATCTTAAACACATCCCAGAAAAATCTCAAGTTTGCATAAATGCAATACCCACTTCTTTCCAGTTTAACAGTTACAGAATTAGAAAACTCAGTTTGCAATGAGATCATGCTCTGGCTCAAGACAGACCAGACTATGTGGGCTTTCTGGGTGGGGGCCATACCCCAGAGCATAGTTACCCATGTCATTAACTGTGCAGCTTTAGAATTGCTCTAAAATATGTTTTCATGCATGTGAGTATGTATACACACACACATGAGCTTCCAGTCAATAAACTGGAGCTCCTTGTTGGCACTGGGTAACCCAGAAGTCCACAATGTGAGATCCTGACACGTTAAACATTGCATGGAAGTGGCCCATCCTTTCTTGCTCCACACTTTATAAATAATATTGGTGGAATAGCACAAATCCAAACACAAAAAATTACAATGGTATATAATCTTGTAAACGGTGGGTAAAAGGAAAATAAAACCATGGCAAAATACAGATGTAGGAGCATTTCCTTGATCTACATAGTTCTGTTTATGTGCTCTGCCAAACAGAAATTTGAAGTCACCTTTATTCATCTCAAATATGTATAAAAACATCATTTCTGACAGGTTAGATTGCTACATTGAATGAAAATATGTCTATCGCACATCACTATTCTGACTTAATTGGGCTGATAATCATCTTGTTAGAACCGCAGATCTTATTCACTTTTGTTTCTTCTGCTTCTGGGGAAAAAAGCTGAGCTGAAGTGAATTAAATTAATAAGGAAATTTCTGAGTAGAACTGACAGATACACTAGTATGATATACTATTAAGTGCAAATTGAAATTCTGAATATGAACAGCTGCAGGCAGCTCTAAACAGCTATCAGCATTTGATCAACTCAAGTTTTCTTGCACTAGAGCTCACATATTCGAGCATACGCACCACCAAAGCAAAAATAAAAAAAAAAAAAAAAAATTTTAAAAAAAAAAAAAAATTTAAAAAAATTAAAAAAAAAATTCAGACAATCTATGCATTATTCTACAGTATCTCAACGGTAACACAATAGTTTACTCATGGACTTTCTAGGAATAAAAAAGTCACTTTCCTTTTTACATACTAACAAGAGGTGCATTTCTCCCAGTTCTCTTTCTGTTCCACTCCTGTAGTCAAACTATCAGTAATGCAGTAGCCACGTGCCACACTTGTGCTACAGTGTAGTCCTGCACAGGCAGCCTACCATGTGATGTCCAGTTCCAGCTTAGCAGTACTCCTTGGATCTCCAAGATACAGGAAAAGCAGCAAGAAAAAACAGAAGGGAAGAAATGCTCTTTACAGGCACAGATATGGTTAGAAATGCATGGTGAACAGCAGCACCCTTGAAGTCTCATTAAGTTCAGTAATTTACATAACCTGGATTAAAAAGAACCCACACTGCAATTGGCTTTCTTTCCCTGAGTCCCTATTTCAGTCAAGAGAAGAAGACACACAAGTTTAAAAAACCTGCTTTTAGAAAACTTACTTTTTGTTGGAGACGGCACAACAAAAAAAACAGTAAGTTCTCTGGCTCCCAGTTTTTAATCAAGCCTTTAAGCTTCAGTTATTTGAAGATTTTATGAAATAAGTTGTTCAAGCTACTGCTATGTTCTGAAAAGAATCCAGATGAGAAGCCTGTATAAGACATACCTGATGGGTATGACTGCCTCATGCGGTTGAGACTACTCTTCAGGGGTTTGGTTAAGAATGATTACGTCAGTCTTCTATTTATTTAGGAATGCATTTTGCACTAAAATGAAGGTACTGTAAAAGAGGAGTCATATTAAAGATTACCCTCTTCAGATCATGCAGTTTTTAAGAGCTACTCATGTGGCTGGTGTCCTGCTGCTACCACAACCAGCTCTGGAGACCTCAAGGCTGCCCACCAGACAACCTGCCAGCATAGCATAGCCAGGCTGTCACCAGGAGATGGAGAAACCTCAGAGGTATAGGAACAGTGTGAAGCTGTTTTGAGGAAAGCTAGTTCAGAAGCAGGTGCTTGACTTCATATTGCCCCACCTTACTGCTCTGGCCAGGTTAGGCCCTCACTCAAAACCACAAAGCAGCATAACTGACTATGGATGCAACAAAACTAGTCATCCTGACAGCTTAATGATACTTTTTTTTTTTTAATATGTTGAAAGCTGCACCTCTACACCTCTAACAGTCTCTGCTCTGGCTCAGGGCAAGACCTGGCCTACCTTATGCCTGCTAACAAATTAAGTACCAAACGTGAGAGAGTGATCCAACTCAGTGTATGACTTTCTGGAGAAGCATAAAAACCAAGCTTCCCTTACCCTATGCCTGTGGGAAAACCACTCAGCTCTTGAATGACCTCTTCCAATTTTCACCCTTTTCCCAGCTGATCAAGTGGATGATCCAGCTTTTCAAAAATGCTGTTCTGATTGTCATCTGCAGCTTCTCTCCTTTACAGCAAACAGGAAAAGAGACAGTAGAATTGTAACTTTTTTGAAGTTAATTCTCAGATATGCTGCTGTTCAGGGTGGAGAAAAAATCAGTGACAAGTAGGCTGATGAAACAGAAGAGCACTCTCTTCCCACCGAGTAATCATTATCCTTACTGGTTTTCTATAAATAATGGGGGGGTGGGGGCGGGGAGGAAAGGAAAGTTTACTGGCTACTGCTCAGATAAAGGAGCTCTACACTGATGCGGTATCACTGTGGATGTGTCACTCTACAGGCTTGTTTACAAGCCCAGGGAAATGTATCTCATTTGTTGCCTCAGCTGAGTGCTGCTTTCTCCACTCAAAAGCATGAAAGCAAGTCAAGTATTATATCTGAATGCATTTGGAAGACCTGACAGAGAGTTATGTTCAGAAATAGGTACATCAAAGGTCAGATCACTGCTGACAATACATTTTGCATTTAGTTCTCAAATTTAGAACTGCTACTGCTTCACTTAAAGGAATCTGGAAAAAAAAATGGAGCAGTCTGGGAATCTTCAAGTGAATCAGGACTATTTTCTCCTATATTTGTCTGCACAATATAAATTGATATAAATCAAAATCTGCAAAGCTGCTTCCAAGTATGACAATAAATATAAATTTCTACATGTTGTCAGAAAAAATCAGGAAGAACGAAGTGAAAAGTGTCAGGAACTGTTTTCAAAATTACCATCATCTTTGTAGATTATATAATTAAAACTGTTACTACAATGTACTTCCTATTTAACTGAATATCTCAAAGACCTTCAGAAACCAAGCCTTGCAACCACCTCTCACAGAATCAAGAAATGAATGGAAGTTGCAAAAACAGCATCAAGAGGCATTCTGACTCTAGATATTTTAAGACTTTATTTTTCCAAAGTATGAAAACGTACAAAGCTCTGTGTGCGTGTGTGTGCATATGTGCATCCAACTGTTCAAACTACTGCACTGTCTATGTAGCTAATTGACAGAACATCTCTAATTTATATTGGCAGAGTATCTTCATAATGTATCACATTCACTGAGCTGATTCTCAGGTGCACTCAATATATGTGTGATAAATGCTGAATAAAGCCCAAAGTTAGGAAAGCCAAAGGGCTCCATACTTCTTTTAAAAAGTTTTTTAGGGGACGATGGTTGATTCCCCTATTAATCCTTACTTTGTGCATCCTTGATGCACCATGTGTAACAATGCATAGTTAAGATGTAAAATTTACATTATCTCTTGAACTTGTTTAGGATCACAACAGCACCCAGATACCTTTAAAGAAACCATCCAGGTTGTGAATGCAACATGAATCCATGACCAGCAGTTAGCCCTCTCGCTATACTGCATGAAGTAAAGCTGCATCCCTGCAAAATTTCCTGTAGCAACTAGCTTTCCCTTTTCATTACCAAGTTTCACTTCTACATTTCATGTCGGTGATAAAAGGAGGACTAGGAAAAATGCGGGCCCTCTCCAGGAGGAAAAGGGAGAACCTGGGACATGGAGAAGGCTGAGGTACTCAATGACTTTTTTGTATCAGTCTTCACTGGCAAGTGCTCAAGCCACATCAGCCAAGTCACAGAAGACAAAGGCAGGGACAGGGAATATGAAGAACCACCCACTGAAGGAGAAGATTAGGTTCGAGACCATCTAAAGAACCTGAAGGTGCACAAGTCCATGGGATCTGATCAGATTCATCCGTGGGTCCTGAGGGAACCTGCTAGGCCACTATCTATTATATTTGAGAAGTCATGGTGGTCTGGCAGAGTTCCGACTGACTGGAAAATGGGAAACAATGCCCATTTTTAAAAAGGAAAAAAAAGGAAGACCCAGGGAACTACAGACCAGTCAGTCTCACCTCTGTGCCTGGAAAGATTATGGAATAGATCCTCCTGGAAACTGTACTAAGGCACATGGAAAATAACAAGGTGATTGGTGACAGCCAACGTGGCTTCACCAAGGGCAAATAGTGCCTGAAAAAACTGACTGCCTTCTGTGATAGGGTTACAGTGCTGGTGGGTAGGGGAAGAACAACCGATTTCATCTACCTGGACTTCTGCAAAGCATTTGACACTGTCTCATATGACATCCTGGTCTCTAAATTGGAGAGACATGGACTTGACAGATGGGCCACTTGGTGGATAAGGAACTGGCTGGATGGTCACACTCAAAGAGTAGCAGTCAATGGCTCGATGTCCAAGTGGAGGTCAGTGACAAGTGGCACTCCTCGAGGGTCGGTATTGCGATCGGAGCTGTTTAACATCTTTAACATCTTTTTTGGCAACATGGACAGTGGGATGGAGTGCACCCTCAGCAAGTTTGCCTACGACACCAAGCTGTGTGGTGTGATCAACATGCTGGAGGGTAGGGATGCCATCCAGAGGGACCTTGACAGGCTTGAAAGGTGGGCCTGTGCAAACTATATTAAGTTCAACAAGGCCAAGTGCGAGGTCCTGCACCTGGGCCAGGGCAATCCCAAGCACAAATACAGGCTGAGCAGAGAAAGGATTGAGAACAGCCCTGAGAAGAAGGACTTGGGGGTGTTGGCTGATGAAAAGCTCAAAAAGAGGTGGCAATGCAGGCTCGTAGCCCAGAAAGCCAACCGTATCCTGGGCTGCATCAAAAGAAGCATGGCCAGCAGGTCAAGGGAGGTGATTCTCCCCCTCTACTCTGCTCTCATGAGACCCCAGTTACAGTACTGCATCCAGCTCTGGGGCTCCCAATATAAGAAGGACATGGACCTGTTGGAGCAAATCCAGAGAAGGGTCACAAAGATGATCAGAGGGCTGGAGTACCTCTGCTATGGGGACAGGCTGAGGGAGTTGGGGATGTTCAGCCCAGAGAAGAGAAGGCTCCAGGGAGATCTTATAGCACCTTCCAGTATCTGAAGGGGCCTACAAGAAAACTGGAAGAGGTTAGATTTAGATAACACATTACAAAGAAATTCTTGACTGTGAGAGTGGTGAGACACTGGAACAGGTTGCCCAAGGAAGGTGTGGCTGCCCCCTCCCTGGAAGTGTTCAAGGCCAGGTTGGATGGGGCTCTGAGCAACCTGGTCTAGTGGAAGGTGTCTCTGCCCATGGCAGGGGGGCTGGAACTAGATGACCTTTAATGTCCCTTCCAACCCGAACAATTCTATGGTCTTAAGAGTGAGACACTGTACTGTGTAACTAGTCAGTGGAATTGATTTAACAGTGGAGGAAAAGTTCACTAACACAAATGCAAATTCAATTACAGATTTCATCACGTTAACGACATTTTCACATTTACTTTCCACGAACATCCACGTTAGGATTCCACTAACACAAATGTACATAGCTTCACTGCTTTACTACAGCAGAACAGAGTAACATAAAGCCAAAAAAACTGCAATGGAACAAAATCCCATTTTCTTTTACCACAGATTTTGTTAAACCTCTGGGAATAAAAGGCTATCATGGGGGCAAGGTACTATTCTCTGGAAGTCTTTTAAAATACTAGTTTTATTCTCAGTGAGATTATAATTAAGCTACTGTTGCAACAGACAGTGAACTCCATGCTTTCAGCAAGTTTTTGGTGTATCACATAAAGGAGAAGAAAACTTATAGAAAGATTTCCCATGGCTGATACCTTTGAAGTCACACATACCTAGCAGAAGGATACATGAGTGTCAAGGGAACAGAGCCTAAATTCCAGGCTCTACAGTAAATTTACAGGCATTTTCATTCAGAAAGGGAAAAACACCCCACCAACAAACAACTCAATCCTAAAATGCTCTTCTGTGCAAAAATTCCTCTCTTGTACATGTTTTGTGCTGGTATGTTTCTGACTTGAATTTAATTTCCAACACCACCTTCCAGAATTTTCATCATACTCATATTTCAGGGGAAAACTGCTGGACCAGCCTGTTACCTTGCTCTAGTTTTGCAAACTGCTGTTGTGATGCAGAATGTCTGTGAAGCTACTACATGAAGTAGTAGGTAACTGCCACTTTTACTGGGGGTGGGGGGGAAACCACAAACGAAAACAGATTTAGGAGGTGCAGTAGCCTGAATGAGAGCAAGTGATAAAAGGGGAACACTGACACAATCAAACGAGAAAAAGCAAGATAAGTAAATGCCTGGAATGGGCATATTTAGGAAGAATGGTATGTGTGGTACAATTTTGGGACCTACACCAATATTGATCATCATTTCTGAAAAGTCACAGTCAGTGAGAAGCACCTGGTAAAGCTGGAAAAGAACAATTGTAAATTATAATTAGACCGATCCTAATCATTACAACTGAATGCATCCTAAGTATGACTGCACTGGGATTATCTGGCTAAGAAAAAACACAAACATGAATAGGGGGATTCAGGAATTATGGTTGTTTTATTGGCTGTGGCACCACAGTTCTGTGTTTGGAAACACATCATCTACTATTAAACAAGGCCTGTGTTTCAATAGGTAACATTCTAATATTAAAAAAAAAACAAACCAAACAAAACCCAAACGTATTTTCTCCCTTAAACCAAACTGTGTGAGAGTGGTAGAGAGTAGATTCCTTCAAGCATTACTGAAGAGCAGCTGAAGAAAATCTGTACAGTAATGGATTTTCCTACTCTAAAACAGATTGGGTTTTAGGCCTAGACACATGATAGTTTGAGTTCTAGGCTAAACCAAACCTTTTAAAAATTACCTTGTAAGAGCAGGAGTAGTCATGCCAGCTTGCACTCCAATAGCCATAGGAATACCTCCACAGTGGATATTTCCCAGCTCTTCTGCCACTGCAATGCTATAGGAGAAGTCCAAGCCCATGCCGCCATATTCTGCAAAAAAACAAAACTATGACAATGATGTTCTAGACTGGCATAAGCAATGGGGAAAAAAAATAAGATATTGCTACTGCAAGGACTTGCCAACTGCAATTTCACTGCTAATTTTTAAGTATTTGACAATTATCAACTTTCCTTTCAGAAAAGTGATGCCACACTATTCTTTACAAAGCCTGAATTTAAAGTTACACCTGCTCTAACTATCCGTGTGCACATCAGGTGACCTCTAGATATGCTAAGTAGCACCATTACTTTTACTGCAAAGAGCACGAAAAAGTGAAATGCTGCTGCCATTACTTTTTCTAACAGCAAGGTCATGCAAACAAATCACCATGAGGTGAGAAGTCCTTCCATTTCTCTGTAATACCTCCCCAACATGCACACTCTCAGCCCCCAACACACTCAAGTCAGCACAGAGCAAGACCATATGCGGTGGTGTCCCTATGTTAAGTTACTGCTATAGCTCAAAATCCATGTTAGACAGAAGAACAACACTGAACACACGTATTTCATATCCTGGCACCTGGTTGCTGCACTCATTAAAGCATTTTT
Source organism: Podargus strigoides (assembly GCA_028020825.1). Classification (NCBI taxonomy): domain Eukaryota; kingdom Metazoa; phylum Chordata; class Aves; order Caprimulgiformes; family Podargidae; genus Podargus; species Podargus strigoides. The sequence goes on from CM051623.1 coordinate 33,557,078, forward strand.
CATTAGTGGGAGGCTGCCAGCCTGGGGTGCTGGCTGGGCACCAGCATGGGCCATTCCTCCTCCCCACATTCCAATCTGCAAATTCAATTAAAGGGGATATTATTCTTCACCTCCTTCCCATGCCCAGCACTGATAAACCCACCACAGTGAAACACCGAGAAGTGCAACACTGCTATGATGGATGAGGTAATTTCTGTCTCTACTAAATAGTTTCTAGTCCAAAGGAAATATGTTGAGAAAGAGAAGGTTACTGCTTGACGTCATTCGTTGACTAAGCAGCTTTGATTAGATAACGTTTTCCTCCTTTTTTGTGTTTTTTGTTTGTTTGGTTTTTTTTGTTATTTTGTTGGATTTTTTAAAACTCATTTGAAGACAAGCTAAGAAAACTTCAAATAAATAGATACATGCCCCCACCTCTTCCCCACACACTAAGGGACAGACGGCCCTCTTCCATTTTCACTTGCTGACATCAAACACTATCTGAGATTGCCCCTCTACTGACCTGCTCTGAAGTTTTCAAAAAACACCATTACCAATAATGAAAACACTACAGTGAACATAAACACAGGGCTTTGTGTGCTATCATCTGTTTCCTAAACCCACAGAAACTATCTTTGTGCATCCTTTTTCTGCGGAAAGAAAATAAAACATGAATGGAAAAGTCTAAGCATGATGTTCAATTTTCAAGTTTCTCCTTAGGTCATCCTGAATAGTCTGTATTGTCAAATTAAAAAAACATAGCTACTTTTGCAAACTTCTACCTGAAATAAAGAATGTTTCTTAAAAATATACAAAAATTAAAATTCTTATTGGAAGCTAAGCAGTACAGTGAAACAACCGTAACATGGGAAACTGTTTATCACAAAATATAATCTAAGTCTCTTGCCTTTAAAAAGGTCCCAACAATAAATAAATGCTCTGAGGAACATTATATAATCTGTTTTATAATCTGGGGATAGATAACGCAAGAGACAACCACAAATGCAGACAGGCAGGAAAGCAGAAGCAAATTGTAAGAACATTAACCAGACAACAGCCAACTTTTCATCAGTTCTGTTCCAGTAGCCAAGACGAAAGTGTTTCAAGGAGAAATGTGAGTGCTTTATTGAACGATTATAGGGAATGCCTTTTTTGACCCCATCATTTAGTTCCAACCCCCCTGCCATGGGCAGGGACACCTCCCACCGGACCAGGTTGCTCAAAGCCCCATCCAACCTGGCCTTGAACACTTCCAGGGAGGGAGCAGCCACAACTTCCCTAAGCAACCTGTTTCAGTGTCTCACCACCCTCATGGTAAAGAATTTATTTGTAATGTTGAATCTAAATCTACCTTCTTTCAGTTTGAAACCATTACCCCTCATCCTATCACTACATGCCCTTGTAAAAAGTCCCTCTCTGTTTTTCTTGTAGGCCCCTTCAGGTACTCAAAGGTTCTATCAGGTCCCCCCGGAGCCTTCTCTTCTCCAGGCTGAAGAACTCCAGCTCTCCCAGCCTGTCTTCACAGCAGAGATGCTCCAGCCCTCTGATCATCTTCATGGCCCACCTCTGGACTCGCTCCAACAGCTTGATGTCATTCTTATGTTGGGGGCCCCAAGAGCTGGACGCAGTACTCCAGGTGGGGTCTCACGAGAGCAGAATAGAGGGGCAGAATCACCTCCCTCAACCTGCTGGCCACACTTCTTTTGATGCAGGTACATCATCTTTATGTGCTGCTGGTGCTCCTGTTCAGGACTTCCTCTCACGTCAACTACCACAAGCTACTATGAAAAGTTCATGTTACTCTGCATCACAGCAAATTTTCCTCCAACAAGATCTGAAGTGTGAATACACAAACAGATACTATAAGGAATCTACAATAATGTTCAGACATTCATCATCCTGTAGATGAACAGGTAAAGAAAATGGGAATAAGTTTCTCAATAGGTAACAGAGAAAGCCCAAAGGACATTCTTCAGTTTAAGCACAACAAGGAAAATATGAGTTACGGAACTGAATACAAGTATGTACATTAGTAAGGATTTTTTAAAAGCTACATGAAAAGAGTCAAGTTCTGAAATCAGAAGAAATTGTACTCCGTTTTGTAACAAACCATATGAGCAAAAAGCAGACTAATTACTTTCATTTCTTCAAGCCATCAGGATCTAGAGTCAATATTCAAAAGATCCAGAGCTCATTCTGGCTCTCCTGAATTCCACACAAATAATTAAACTGAAAACCAGTACTACGTGATTCAGGGATTAAACAGATTTATAACATTTGCTACTTACTAAAATTTCTATGCTAAGATTTAACACAAAGGCTAACTGTTTATCAGCTGAAAGCTGCTTTTAACTTTCTTTCCTACAAGATCTTTTATTCCAGTCCAAGATGATAAATAGCTTGTTGGAAATCCAGATTTGCCTAACATGGAAAACTTTAGCCACTTAGATCAAGATGTCACACCCAAAGGCGTAAGTTCCAAAACTCGCAACCTGCAAATGAAGTTATAAACTAAGAATTAAAATTGCAGGCACAGAGGGAGAAATTTGACAAATACTGGTTTTGAATAAATTCCAGAAAAAAAAAAAAAGCCCACACTTCAGAATGTGTGCAGCGAATAATTAAATGACCTTTGGAAGTGCTCTAGAGCTAGCCTGGCTAGCACAGGGGGTTTTAGTTCAGTAGCAAAGAACTCTGAGCAGAAACACACCACAGGAGGCTTCCACAGGAATTTCTGATCAGCACAGGCTCACAGGACCAAATTATTTTCCAGTGGTTGACCCCTTAAGTCCTTGAGAAGCTGGCCCAGATATTGAAAAAACATACCGTGTCATCTCAGAATACCTGTCACATAGCAGATCAACATAGTCTTACCAGGATCACAGTGAACAAATTATTAAAGAGACATCTACCCTACCAACTAATGCCACAGTTAGGAGTGCACCCCTCTGTCATTAGGTAATTTCTTTGTTTATAAGTATTAACAGGCAAAATTCTCTTCAGCTGGCAACCTCTGCATCCACAGGCTGATGCAGTTAACTGCACAGGCAGGGCTGAGACCAGTTCCACAGCTCCCTGAGTTAGCAAAAACAGAGCAATAAAAGAGCACCCCTATTTCTGAAAAATAGAGTGTGGTTATATGTTTAAGACAAACCCCACATTTTCTGATTCCCAGGAAGAGTCATGAGTTTGATTTCAGACTCAGAAAAAAAGTCAAATAAAAATGCAAAAATTGGAATGTTTTTAGGACATGGAATTGCATTCTTGTGTCAGGTTTGGGGTTTTCTTGTGTGCATTTGGTTTTATTTTTTGTTTGGTTCCCCTCTGCACCCCCCCCCCCCCCCCCAAAGACATACAAAGGAAATCTCACAATAAAAAATAAACCCTTCTGGAATGAAAATGGAAGATTTTTCACAGTGTGAAAACAATATATTTCCCCTTACTTTTCTCCAACAAACCAGGCATTTCAGTAAAACTGACATGTTGCCATTCTTTCTCTATTCTTGATAATTTTAATAGAAAAAACATTTCATTGGTAACTTTTATTTGGTTTCACATGTGTGGACAAATGCTTTATGCACTATTTTAGAGCTGAAAATACCTCATTTTTGCCTGTGATTTTGTGTGCATCCTGGCCCTCAAGATTTGTCAGCTATACCATATCACAAAACAGATTATCCCTTTCCATAAAAAAAGTTAACACAACGGGATTCTAATTTGAACTGCAATCTCTAATGCAAAATAATGCTACATCACTATTTTCATTTATGCTGAAGTTGGAAGGTGTGCCTTACATGTGGTACACTGGCCATGAACAAAAGGATTTTCAGTACAAGGCAAAGCATGCCAGAAATCAAATTCCCCATCCAAGACTGTTTTCTTCAAAAGAACTTCCTACTCAAAATATTATTTCAATAAGCCTTTCATCATCCCCTGTATTATGCTCCAAGTAATTATAATTTATGGGTTATCTCTTTCTTCTTATTGATTGAGTTCTGAAATCAGTAACAAATCAGAACTCAAAACTGTGAAAAGTTAGTTATTCCAATGGGGAATGACAGAATCTAGCTGCAGAGCATATAAAATTATAATATAGTTTGGTACTACAAAACACATCATACTGCCTAACACACGATTATCTGACTGACACAATGAGGTCTATGACATTCACAGATAATAACCTGGAACAACAGGGAATAATAACATGATTAAAGATATCTGCGGAAGAGTGAGATAAGTTAAGAAAAAAAAAACCAAACCACAAAACCCCCTAGAAAATCCATTCCAACTTCCCCAACTCCCACTCCTACCTGAATTATAACTTTGACCCTAAGCATTCATGCACCCAGTAGTACAACTATCCTTTTACTATATAGTTCAACTGTAATTTTTTACAATAGAAACATAAAAGATTTAGTCATAGAAAATTAAAGTCCATAGTAAAAATGCATTTGCACTACAGCTGCAAGCATTTACACAGTCAGAAGTTGGACCTCTCCCAGTCGTGAATACTGTCTCTGTTATTTACAGACCATTTGGCAACCTAAGCAGCGACATTCATGCATTCAGCTACCACTCGGGAGCTCCAAGAACATCAAGCTGGCTATTCATCTCCATCATTTGCTTTCTTATAAGTAGCTATACAACAAATTATATGATAAATTGTTGTTCTCAAAATACCATACTAGAGCTACACAGGAATAAATGTATTCTTCAGGCAAATAATACCCTGAATACATGGTGACATACTAAATTTGCAAAGGAACTACATTTTATTGTGTATACTGACTAATTCTGAAAGAGAAAGTATATTAAATCAACATATAAATTGTATATATTCATACTTATAGGATGGCTCTGGAATGGAGATTTAAATATTCACATTTGAAAAGAAAAGCAGCAAAACAAGTGCATATATCTGGGGGGAGGGAGGAAGAAGAAATTCTTCCTCCCAGAAATTAGGAAATTATTCCAGATGTCTGAAAAATCATCTTAGAAGCACTGCCAAATATCTGAGTTATTATTTTCATGCCTCAATAACCTAGCCAATAATATACCTTCCTTTCAAATCAGAATGCAAATACCAGTGAGGCTGGGGTTCTCTCCACCTCCCAAGGAGCCAAATGGTCCAGAGCCATCCTGCTTTCTCCATCTCTCCCACACACCTACACGTAGATGGAAACTGGGGAGGATGGGTGAGGGAAAAGTAGCTTTTTAATGAAGGAAAAAGCACTTATGAAAACTACATATTATATATATTTTTTTAAAGTTGGTCTTGTACTGCACACTTTCCATTAGATCCATCTAATTGCAAATAATTTTAAATACCTGATAGGCTTGGCAACCATCCAGCAGATACCATGGGTTTATTATAGTGTTGTGTGTACTGTTTCTAAATGAATAACTACAGACTGAAATTAAGAAAATCCCAGTCAATTTATTGG